>CM053143.1:116008828-121008828 GCA_028571685.1 Heterohyrax brucei | reverse complement strand
GAGTAGAACTGTACTCTTTTTAAAATATATGGGCAACATGATACAGTAATACAAGCACTACAGTAATCTGAGGGTCAGGGAATAAAGACACAAGACTGACTCTCAGGCTTTACTGGTTGTATAACTTTGAGCAAGTCACTTCATCTTTCTCCACTTTCCTTATGAGCAGTAAAGTAAACAGTTTCTAAGTCCCTTCCAGAACTATGCTTTGATGATCCTGAAAGTTAATGTTGGAAGACACTTTGGGAGGCGGTAAATGCATTCCCGATCTAAAACAAGGGGAAATGCAAATCGTTTCTCAAGATTTCACCAAGGGTGGAGCTTCTAAGATACTGGCTTTCAGTCAGTTAACAGTTATTACCAAACACTATTACAGAGGTAGGAAATAGAAAATTGAATAAAAAGATACTCCTGGATTTGAAGCCTAGCTTCAACCATTTACCAGCTATGAAATTTTGGGCAAATGATTTAACTCCTCTCAACTTCACAGCTTTAAGTAAAATGGGCATAATAATAGCACATACTTTCTAGGGTTATGTGAGGAATAAATGAGTTTACCAACATGAAAGGATTAGTACAGTGCTAGCACATAAGTGTTTCAGAGTACTGTTATTGCTGTCTCTTATCTAAGGCAAAAAATCAGTTTAATGGAAAGAGATATGTAGGCTACCAGGTTTCAAACAATTATGTTTAGTTGGTTCACTTCATTTTTCACTTACTCTTCCCACTTCCATATACACCTTTGATTCTTTGTTTCCTCTAGGCATTCCCGCCATTCCCTAATGGGCTATTTCCCTATCACCCACCACCATGGCAAGTTGGACAGGTGAGAATTATCTTCCTTACACTAGATGTAAAAAATAATATTAGGATGTTATAACTCAAACTATTAAGAATATATATATATACACACACTAATGGAAATGTCATATACTAATCAAAAGAGAGTAAGAAACTAACTCTCCACATCAGCAATCATGTAGAAAAATACAGCTTTTTTTTCAATAAATTTTTCACTCAGATTGGTGACATAGACATAGCCTGTATTACCAAATCACTACTAATACTTCAGTCATTAAATTTAAAGATTTGACCTTGGTACCTTATTACTATTCCCCACTTCTGTGACAGATTAGAAAACACAAAGATGATTCTCCTTTAATTTAACAGAGAATTGAGACAAAATTAAGTTTGAAAATCATAAGGCAAGCTATGACTAGACTAAGATCTTTTCATTATATCATATTAACTTTAGCCACAAATAGATTGTTATAAAGAATCTTGCAAAATGGTATTTGTAAGAATTCCTAGTTTAAAATTATGAAGATAAAGCACGACATTGACACAGCATAGGCATTAAAAATATAAGCAGCAAAATAAACTATTTGAATTAATGAAATATTAAATGTCAATTGCTGTTAAACTAGTAAGAACAACCACAAATATGTGGAGACTGTTCATTCGGCCATGGCATTGGTTTTCTGGTCTACAGCTTCTTCTGGAAAAGAAGACTTTTTGGTAACAACAATTCATTTCAAGACATGAGTTTCTTAACTTCTTTTTCCTTAAAAGAAAGATTTCTTACTGGCCATAATGAATTAAGAAAACAAAAGCAGTACCAGGAAAACACTTTCAAAGCATGTCAACGTGAACATGAGTTTAATGCAAAACAGCTAAAACTTCTTTAGATTCCATGGGAGGTAGAAACACTTTTCCAAGCCCATCCACTAGGTAGCCATCCCTGAGCAGAAACTCAGTCTCCAAGCGTGACTGGGAAAATTCACCTTGGCTAAATAAAAACATTATACTAATAACCAAAGAAGGATTGTCAGTTTATTACCCTAAGTGTGAAGTATACATCTAAAAATAACATCATTATTTAATTTCTATTATTGGATGTTTTAAATATGGATGTCTGGGTTCCCACAGCACTCAAATTTTGTGTGTCTGTCTGTCTGTGTCTGTGTCTGTGTCTGTGCATGTATCCATATATGTGTTTTGGAGATAGTAGGGTTAGACAACTGTTAGAAGATGCTGCCACACAGGCTCTTTTGAAGTCGATCACCTAGCATCCAGCTGAGGCTTTTGTACTTACCAATATTCACTGATGAACCATGTTAAGCTATTAATAGCTAGACAGAAGGAGCAAATGACTCAGAAGCTAAAAGCTAACATTGTTGACACCCCACACCTGATTGTGGCTCTTTTAAGACACCTCGAGTCCTACAAGTAAATGGCAATGTAGAAAGCGGTTTGCTGTTGTTTACTGGCTTTTTTCATCTTTCAGAGGGTACCACCAGGTTACGGACGCCCACCCAACAGCAATGAAGAAGGAGGAGTAAGTATAAGTAAAGCTACATTTCCTCCATGGGAATTACAATTCTTCAATCTCTACTTTTCTGATCCCTATCTAATAAGCCAGTTAAAGCCTAGCATGTGAATCTGCAATGCAAGCACAAAAGAATTTTTAAGAAATTATAAAACAAATCGAGCCAGAAACCCCCGATAAAATGTGATATATTATTTCTTCTTTACATGTATGGAAATACTGTTCTGCATGTATGGAAATCTCCTCATAGAAGGCTAATAAGCTTTGCTCTGGGTTGATGCTGGACCCCAGACAGTGACAAACAATTAGTAAAGACAGAGACAAGAGCATTTTAGGACATTATTCCTGGGAGGGCATTTAGTGATCATCTGACTCCTTCATTTGCAAAGGGAAGCCCAAATAAGTTTCACCTACCTATTTGGTGGCTTATCTAATTCAGTAGGTAAAATCTGTCTTCTGATGCCCTATCCAATGACTTTTTAATACATCACACTAGAAAAACCAAACGTATATGTCACAGAGTGATTGACTATTGAATTATTCTAGCACTATGTCATTAGAAAGTCATTTTTGTGATTGTTGCACAGTACCCTACTATGGTGCATTTTCGCTTTGTCCCTAAATATGTGATATGTCCTCATTGAAATGCAGAAATCCAACAGCACTGCAAGTTATTTTTCTTAAAATGATGACATTCAAGATTTCTATGTCAGTAATGGCATAAGGTGTTTTTAAAAATAGCATGGTAAAATAATCTCAAATAAAAGTGATTAAGAGAGTTGTATTCAGGATAGAAACTGTCAGCTCAAATTTTTACAGACCTATCACGAGTTAGTGAAGCCAAGTAACTCAGGTGGTTAGCACAGACACTAAGGTCTGTATGCCGCCTTCTGGAGACACTACCCAACTTCTTGCGTGATCATGGAGGTACCAGACAAAGATCAGACAAATAATGTCTTCACTCAAAAACTTCACAACCAAGTAGGAACTCCCAGAATAACAGGCAACTGAAATCCAGTGGCTTAACTGTTACCACAGATTTCTGTACTACTGTGGACAGTGGGGGCAGAGTTAGGCTCCAGAAGTCAGGAGAGCTTCAAGGTGTCATCACATTGAGTCCAGAAAGATGAATCAAGTTTGCCAGGATGGAGAACTGTGCAGATGAAGAAAGGTTCAGTATGAAGAAGCCATGTGCCAAGGCATGTAACAGAGAACAAGTGCTCAGAGACCTGGAAGTAGTTGCGATTTACAACCACGTAAAGTACAAGGGGAAGAAACGAAGTTGGAGGTCGCGGGCCATGTGATGATGATGATGATGATGATTTTATAATACGTGACAAACCTTGATTAGTCACTTACTAAGTACGAGGCAGTGAGCTAAGCCCTCTGTTATTGCATATTGTCACTACCCGCATGAGAATTATGAATTAGATATTATTTTATCATCTCCCTTTTATGAATAATAAACTTAGGTTAGTCCAGAGTCAAACTACTAACACTAGTGGAAGAATGATTTTAACCCAGGTCTGTTTAGATTCTTACTCTTTAGCATTATGCTATACTGATTTGTGTTATTCTATGGGTGTTAGAGCTTATCCTATAAGGTAAGAGCTACTTAAAGACATGTTTAAAGAGGAAAGTGACAGAATTCCCACTCACTCGCCCTCAGCCTCCATGACTAACGGCCAGTGTGAAGACAGGATTAGAGGAAAGTAAGGCCACATCGAGGGCAACCAGTAAGGAAATCACGGTAACAGTTCAGGGCTGTTGTTAGGTGTGCAGGGTCATTTCCAGCTCATAGTGACACTCTGTCTGTACAACAGAAGGAAAACTCTGCCTGATCCTGCACCACGCCCACAGTCACTGCTACGCTTCAGCTCATTGCTGCAGCCACTGTGTCAATCCATCTCATTGAGGCTGTTTCTCTTTTTCACTGAACCTCTACTTTACAAAGTATGATGTCCTTCTATACGACTGATCCCTCTTCATAACATGTCCAGAGTATGTTAGATGTAGTCTTGCCTTTCTTGCTTTCAAGGAACATTCTGGTGGCACTTCTTTCAAGATAGACTTGTTTGTTCTTTTGGCAATCCATGGTACATTCAATGTTGTTCACCAACACCAGAATTCAAAGGTGTCAATTTCTTTATGCATTGTCCAGCTTTCACATTCATAAGAGGGAAATGAAAACATCATGACTTTGGTCAGGGGCACCTCAGTCAACAAGCTGACATCTTTGCATTTCAACACCTTTAAAGAGGTCTTTTGCAGCAGATTTGCCTAATGCAATGCATATTTTGATTCCTTGACTACTACTTCCATGGGTATTGATTGTGGAACCAAGTCAAGTGAAATCCTTGACTTCAATCTTTTCTCAGTTTATCATGATGTTGCTTATTGGTCCAGTTGGGAGGACTTTTGTTTTATGTTGAGGTGCAATCCAAACTGAAGGCTGTAGTCTTTGATCTTCAGCAGTAAGTGCATCAGGTCCTCTTCATTTTCAGCAAGCAAGGCTGCATCATCTGTAAAATGCAGGTAGTTACTGAGTCCTCCTTCAATCCTAATGCCCCATTCTTCTTCATACAGTCTAGCCTCTCTTGTTATTTGCCCAGCATACAGATTGAATAGGTATGATGAAAGAACACAACCCCGATACACATCTTTCCTCACTTTAAACCACTCAATGTTCCCTTGTTCTGCTCAGACTACTGTCTCTTGATCTATGTATAGGTTCCTCATGAACACTATTAAGTGTTTTGGAATTCTCAGTGTTTGCAATATTACCCAAAATTTATTATGATCCACACAGTCGAATGCATAGTTGGTAAAACACAGGTAAGCAATTTTCCAGTATTCTCTTCTTTCAGCCAAGAGCTATCTGACACCAGCAATAATATCCCTGGGTCCACATTCTCTTCTGGCTTGAATTTTGGGGGATTTCCTTATCTAACACCATTAGAGAAGCTCTTGAATGATCGTCAGCAAATTTTACCTGTACATGATATTGTTCAATAACTTCTGCATTTGGTTTGATCACTTTTCTTGGGAACACAAATAAATATGGATCTCGCCCAGTTTGGTTGACCAGATAGCTTTTTCCCAAATTTCCTGGTACATATGAGTGATTATTTCCAGTGTTCCATCCACTTGTTGAACTCTCTCAACTGATACTCTGCTAATTCCTGGAGGCTTATTTATTGCTAATGCCTCTAGAACAGCTTGGGCTTCTTCCTTCAATACCCTTGGTTCCCAATCATATGTTACCTCCTAAAGTGATTGAAAGTTGACAAATTCTTTTTGGGATAGTGATTCTGAGTATTCCATCCATCTCTTTTAATGTTCCCTGCATCATTTAATATTTTCCCAATAGAATCTTTCAATATTGCAACTCAAGTCTTGAATTTTTTCTTTGGTTCTTTCAGATTGAGAAATGCTGAGCATGTGCTTCCCTTTAGGTTTTCTGTCTCCAAATCTTTGCACATGTCATTTTCGTCTTCTCAAGCCACCTTTTAAAGTCCTCTGTTCAGCTGTTCTACTTCATTATTTCTTCCTTTCTCTTTAGCTATTGGACACTCAAGAGCAAGTTTCGGAATGTCTTCTAATAGCCATTTGGGGTCAGGGTACTAAGGATAAACAAGGGAGAAGAAAAGACAAAAACTTAGGGTTGATAGAACTTGGTTGTTAATTACCTAGGGAAAATAAAAGAGAGATCAGAAACTTAAGAAACTGGGTAGAGAGTGGTAAATGTTGCTTAGATACAGAATATTGGAAGAAGTTTGGAGGAGATGAGCCCAGTTCAGGATACACTCAATTGGAGGTACTTTTGAGATGTGTAGCAGAGCAGTCTTGCTGTCTCAAGCTCAGGAGAGGGTGTCCTGAACCAAATTTATGCTTTTCTGAGTCACTGGTGTATGTTCACATTGATGGTATGAGCCTGCAAGAGACTGTTCAAATCAGATGTGTAAAGTAATAACAAAAGAATAAGGAAGATAAAGTATACAACCCCTTAACAGTATTTCCAGATTTAGAAGCCAGGTATAGGAAGAGATGGCTGAAAAAAGTAGTCAGAAAGTTAGAGAACCAGAGGGGAATAGGGTCATGGAAACCAAGAAAGCCTCAAACTTCCAAAAAGAAATCACAACCACTAACATAAAAGAAATACGGGGTTTATAAGATTTCCCTATCACACTAAAAAATTTCAAATAATACCATGATGGGAAAAAAAAGAGTAACTATTGATTCTTCTTTCCTACAGAATCCTTACTTTGGATATTTTGGATATCATGGATTTGGGGGTCGCCCTCCTTATTATTCAGAAGAGATGTTTGAACAAGATTTTGAAAAACCCAAAGAAAAAGATCCCCCTAAAACAGAGAGTCCAGCTACAGACCCCACACCTAATACAACTGTTCCTGAGACTAATTCAACCCAATCAAATGTGCCTGGCTCTGGAGGGAATCATGGAGGAAACGACACCACCCTAACAGGAAACAGTCATGGCCCAAACTTGGGGAGCAACCCTACAGCTCAAAATGGGGTCATTTCTCCCTCTACAGTTAATGTTTCAAACCAGGGAGTACCACGAAGTCAAAATCCATGGGGACCAAGTTACCCAAATATTCATGAAAATTATCCATATCCTGGTGCCCAAGGTTTTCCTATAGCAAGACAATGGCGTCCCATTGGTACTGCCATGGGCCACAGACAGAATGGGCCTCTTTACCGAAATCAACAAGTTCAAAGGGGTCCTCGGTGGAACTCCTTTACTTTGGAAGGCAAACCAGCAGCTCGTCCAGGAAATCCAGCTTATCAAAAAGCTTACCCTTCCATTTCAAGAGGTAATTCTCTCAATTATGCAAGAAATCCAGCAAATTTCAGAAGAAAGCCTCAGTTGCCAAATAAATACCCTACGGGAGCCAATACTGCCCCACTGGGAACTAAACAGGGTACCGTTGGACGCAATGAAAAAATCCGAAGTCCAGGAGAGAAGTCACCAGCTCAAAAAGAAAGAATAGTTGTTCCTACAAGGGAACCAACTGGCCTCAGGAAAAACTCTCAAGATTTTGGAGTTAGTAAACCCAATTATAAACTGCCTGGTTCTGAGGGCAACATGCAAGTTCCAAGTTTTAATACCATTGATCAACACGAAAACTCCTACTACCCAAGAGAAGATTCGAGGAGAGTCCAAAATTCTGATGGACAAACCCCAAACCAGTATTTGCCCAAAGGGGTTGTTTTAGAACCAAGAAGAATCCCATATGAATCAGAAACTAATGGGCCAGAGTTAAAACATAGTACATATCATCCCGTATACCCTGAGGAAATTCCTTCCCCTGCAAGAGAACATTTTCCTGCTGAAAGAAAACACTGGAATCAGCAAATCTCTCCAACTCTTGAGGAAGATCCTGGAAAGCAGGTTAGACCTTTGCCTTATCCTTCCCATGGCACTAGAGGAAGTGTTTTCTACCCTGAATATAACTCCTATGATCCCAGGGAAAACTCATACCTTAGAAGTAATACCTGGGATGAAAGAGATAATTCTCCCAATACCATTAGACGACCAGAAACTTCACTATACCCCATGAACACACCAGACCAGAAAGAGACAGTCCCTTACAATGAGGAGGACCCAATTGATCCAACAGGAGATGAAACTTTCCTAGAACCAGGTAGATGGGGTAAGGAAGAATCCAGCTTTAAAGAAAGCCCCCAAATCAGGCAGTATGAAGGCCAACGATATGCCTCCAATCAGCCAAAAGAATACCTCCCTTATTCCTTAGACAATCCTTCGAAACCCAGAGAGGATTTTCCATATGGTGAATTTTACCCCTGGGGCCCTGATGAGAATTTTCCTTCATATAATACAGCTCCTACTCTAGCACCACCAGTGGAGGGCAGGAGCTATTACATTAATAACGCTGTTGAACGAGAAGTAGGTCCTCTGTTTCCTTCTTGGAACTCCTGGGACCACAGGATTCAAGCTCAGGGACCAGAAGAAAAAGGGCCATATTTTAGTAGAAATTTTTGGGATCAGACAATGAATTTACACAAAGCTCCAGCTGTGTTACCAGACCATAATGAGATCCAGCCCTATTCCTCTAACTCCCCAGTTGGGCTTCAGAAAAATCCAACCTGGCGTGACAGCGAGAATTTGAACTATGGCATGCAAATTACTAGGTTAAATTCACCAGAGGGGGAACGTTTGGCTTTCCCAGACTTGATTCCTCCAAGTTACTCAATTGATCAAAAAGAAACAAATTTGTTTCACCCAAGACAAAGAGGCCCCTGCTGTGCTGGTGGCTCCACAGGGCCCAAGGACAATCTGCTTGCTCTACAAGACTACACTCCATCCTTGGGCCTTGCGCCAGGGGAGAACCAAGACACCAGCCCTCTATATACAGAAAGCAGTCATACTAAGCATGCAAGACATATTATCTCCCCTACAAGCATGCTACCTGACCAAAGAAACAGCTCAGAGAAGAGAATGCCTGGGGAAAGCCAAAACTCAAGTCCTTTCAGAGACGATGTGTCCACTCTGAGGAGGAACACACCATGTTCTATGAAGAATCAACTGGGTCAAATAGGAATGATGCCTCTTCCTGAAACTAGCTCCCTTCAGTTGAACACACCGTGTCTCAAAAGTGATCATGGTGGAGATGAGAACAACGTTATGGAACAAATGTTTGAAGATAACCAACCCAGTGAAAGAACTGTTGACCTTACCCCTGAGCAGCTTGTTATAGGTACCCCTGATGAAGATCCTAAACCAGAAGCAATGCAAAGTGAACTCCTAGGACACGACAGTGAGAGGCAACAACAAAGGCCACCTAGCATCCTGCAGTTACCTTGCTTTGGCAAATTAGCAAAGCATCACTTCTCTGGCACTGGAACTCCATCCAGCAATGGAAGGCAAGGCCCATTTGATGGGGATCCAATCATGCCAACTGAAAATCCTAACACTTTTGCTGAGTTAGCTACAGGGGCACAGTTTAATGGTGTCAGTGTAAACACTCTTAATGCAGGTGAACACCCTCCATTTGACTCCAATCCACAGGACCAGGTACAAGACTGCTTATTACTTCAGGCTTAGGGATTGTCTCAATCAAGCCTTTTTTAGGGAAGGAAAATAACTGACAACTCTATACCCGAGGTTCCCAAGCTTTTCCCCCTAAGACTACATTAAAAACTTGACCCTCTTGGTAATCCTTAAGTTTTTCCACATCACAGGAAATTAACTGTTGTGGACCAGGTGGTTCTGATGAGACCTTCTGGGAGTCACTGGATCCAGCATTGTCATAAATTAGTACAGAATTTAAAAGCAGGATACCCATGACCACCACTGCCTTAAAACTTGGAAACTACTTTTCTGGGTTAGTTTTCCTTTACTTGCTGATTCTTCCTTTTTCTCTCAAAATCCCATTGTTGCAAAATTGTCTGGTTTTGCAAGACTGAAGGGCAAATGAACTTTCCGTTTTATGTATGGAAGCCTATACATCAGTGGAGTTGTGAAGTGTTACTTTTTTTTCTTCTGTTGGTCATTGTCAAAGTCTTGTGGCTTTTTTTGGTTTGTTTTTTCCCGAATTAATAATCTCAGTATTCTTTCTTCTACTTCCTCTCTCTTTTCCTTTATCATTTCTTTTTTTTATTTTCCTTTCTACCATTCTATATCTAGCTTTCTATTTTATCTTCCTTGTTTTTCTCCCTATCATTTCCCACATACTCAACTATCTTTGACCATCACTAGTTTTCTCATTTTATCCACTTTCTGTACTATATCTCTCTCTTCTCACCTTTCTATTCTGTCTCCTAATACATCACTTGTCAGTCATTCCTCTTCTTCTCTACTTCTTCCCTTCTCTGATTTATCCTTGTCCTTTGTTGTTGTTAAAGGCTGCCAAATTGATTTCAACTCAGAGTGACCCCATATGACAGAGTAGAACTGCTCCGCAACTAGTAGACACTGATACTTCTCTTTTTAAAATTTTTATAGCCTCTACCAAGTAGACACAGCTCAGCTAGTAGAATATATTCAAGGACACATGTGAAAGGAAGCCACGCTACTTACCCAGAATTAGTCGCCTGGGGACAAGGCTTAGGAAGTCCTACGAAGAGACTAGGACTTGCCACACTCTATCACCAACTCATGATCTGCAGGATTTCGAGAGTATATTTTGGGAAACACTGCCCAAAACAAGAGAAACTGTCCATGGTTAGTTTTCTTTGCTAGTACAGTGTAAGTGGTCCTACTGGCATAGAATCACTACTAAGATTTATTCTTCATGTCCTGGTAGAAGTATTTGACAGACATACTTTCTTGGTATCGGATTAAATAGTGTAAATTATCTTGTAAAGTAGGTATTTCTATATTGCCTTGTTTAGGATATGTATCTTATTGGGTTTTTGTTTGTTTATTTTAATTAATGGCGTTCTAACTGATTACCTTGGGATTTCTTTCCTCAAGTGAAAGAATTATCTAGAAAATGATCTTTTAACTTTAAAGGGTTCCTTAGGGGAAAATTTCCTGGGAGCAATTTCATAAGAAGGTCTCAGAGATTTGGGAAAATATGATTTTGAAAACTTCAGGGAAAAATCCTTGTTCTTTGAATTCTCTAAAGTGCCAGGCACAGTGTCTTGCAGTCTTGCACATACAGTGTACCCCCCAAAATATTTATTGACAGATTTAAAAATGGCCGTCAAACCAGCCATGAACATTCTGTAGTCTGCTTTTCCTGCAGGTAAAATATCTGGGACGCAGAGTGAGCCACCACTCTGTTGGAGCTTTGTGTGCATACTCAGCATCATTTTCATCAAAGAATCTCAGGGGATCTGAGAGGCAAGTCTAAGCCACACGCCAGTTGCTTAAACACCCTGCTCCCTCAGTTTTGTATTTTAATTGCACATGGAAAAATCATTCACTTATTCTCTATAATACTGTAGTTTATGCTCACCAAAGTAAAACTACAATGTTACATTTTACTAATTCTTTCTCAATTGACTTTTTCTGTCTAGATACTGACACTTTCATTGCAGACATATACATTCATCTTATATTTCATCCAAACATGTAATTCACATAGGTCATACAGTGGCTATATGTTGGCAGAGCTGAATCTGAGTACAGTGTGACAAAAACGTACTGAATTTGAGAACAGAGTAACAAAATAAAGGAATTCTTCATTTCATTGGCATTAGTATCTGTCTGCAAGCCTCGATACCAGATCTGAGTTCCTTACAGTAAGAAAATTAATTAATCTGTATGCCCTTGCCAAGTTGTTGCTAAAGCTTTGAAAGTCTGCTCTAGTGGTTAAGGTATACACGGGCAGAGCTGGAAGGCCCTGAGAGGGGTCTCCACCCTTTCCTCTACCACCCCATGGCACCACCACCTCCCAGATCTCACAAGTTCCGCTATCTGTGGTCACTAGGGACTCTAAAATGGCTGGATGCCTCCTATGATGCCTCTAGGTGACAAAGCATACAAAAAATACTGTCTTGGAATGACAAGCACAGGAGATACTCGAGCAAGCCTAACAGACGCCTTCCTTACAAGGTGTCTGACTCACATCCTAGGGCAGAATTCTGGAGGGAATAATTGGGATGCCATTAGCAGAGGAAATCTTGCACTTTCTCACTTTAAGTGGGAAGTAAAGTAAGATGAACTAACTGTGTGGACAGCCACTCCTGAAAATCAGCCTCGTGGCCTCAGTTATGATGGGGGTTCTTCCTTCCAGCTTCTTGGAGTATCTGCTGGTAGCAGGCTGTACTTCAGTCACTCACAGTAATGTCTTATCTTTATATGCCGTTAAAAAAGAAAAAAACTCAGAGGACATTAGCTTGGAGTCCTTTTTGTTCCTTGTTTAGACATGTCTCTGCCCATTTGTTTTCCTGTCCCTCAGTTAATCCAGCTTCTTTCAGTCAGTACCCTCAGGAACCTAGAGAAGATTCTCCTTGCTCTGGGAAAACCAAACTTCATTTCTGAAAACCATGAAGCAAAACAACAAGTGTTGCATTTAAAATCAACAACCCTGTCCTTCCCTCATAAAACTTGAAAGGTTTCACTGTGACTCAGCCCAGGCACCTAATTAAAACATAGAGGAAAACCACGCTTGGTGGAAAACGGATGACTACCATTTCAGGACAGAATACTGGATCTGACTTTTCTACCAGGGGTGCCTGGCCTCTTTGCCTCACCCTTAACCACACAGTGTCAGCCAGTGGGCCTTTATTGTGTCTTGGCATTGACAGTTAATAAGATTTAAAAGCAGGATTCAGCTGATAACAAGCAAAATTCCATGCTGGCAGGGGAAAATTCTCTGGATGAAGAAGGGAGGAGGAGGCTGAGCTGTCAGATGACACAGACAGAACAGTGACATAATGAAGCGCCCCCGTTAACCCTTACCTCCACAGTAAGGGTCCTCTGCACTCGTAGTACCCCATTTCATCTTCCTAAGGACCTAGCATGCTGCACTTCCGTGCTTCACCAGAGTTGGAACATAAATAACTCTGACCTTATCCAAATAGCCACATCTCACTCTTTTTTGCACAGTACAAAACCAGTATTTGCCATGGTTGTTAAAAAGATTCTTACTCAAGTGTTGGTTAGTATCTTGTCCTCCCAGATCATCCACCATCCCCTTAGAGAGTGAGTCACATCATGACACCGCTGGGGAAGAATAACAGAAAAACACTTTGTTCGGGGCTACCCTAGGCAGTCCTTCAGTTGCAGCTGCCTCGTTTACCTGTGATTCAGGCTGTGTGACAACACTGCATATTATACCAGTGTTTCTCAAGTGTTAACAGGCATATGAATCTTGTAAAAGCGACAATTTTGAGTTGGGGGGTCTGGAGTGAGGCCTGCCATTCTGTATTATGTACAAACTCCCAGGTGATGATGACACAGTCGGCTGGTAAACCAAACTTGGAGTGGCAAAGTACTAGAGTATTTCCTGTAATGAAGGGACAACTGTGCACTGTACACTCACCAGGGAAGGAACAACAGTCTTGACCACTGAAAGACAGTATTGCCAATGTGAGGGGATGGTGATAAATGAAACATATTAGATGAAAGACTGAAGAAAGAACAAAAACAGAAAGAGGAGCAGGCTGATCCTATGTCTGTTCCTGTATTTATGTTTGTCTAGCTCCTGTAGTTCTAGAAGGTTCTACTCTCTATCAGTGAAGGTATTATTTAATTAACGTCTCCTTCAAGGTTACCATCCCTCACATCCCCAGCCTCCCTGAAGTCTTACAGTACATGTCTTTTATACCTAATCACATACTGCTTTATACATAATTTTTCCTGTAATGGTACCAACTGGGGGAGAGGCAAAACTTCTAAAAAAAATGAGACAGTCTTTATTCTTATGTATCCCTCATACCAACCAGCACCATGCTGAGCACAGGGGAGATGCTCAAGAAAATCACCACCTCCTCCTTATATATATTATGTAAATTGATCTAAATTTGCATTTCTTAAAGAAGAGTGGAAATTTGTCATAAAGTTGAAAGGCTTAGTTTGTCCTTTTTTTCGAAAAAAACATTTTTCTCATTTTAAAATACACATTTATAGAGTGTTTGGCAAATATGGAAAAGTAAAATAAATCACAAATAACCCATTCCATGTTAACACTGTAGTCTACTTCTCTGAAGTATTTTCTTGTGTGTGTGTGTGTGTGTGTGTGTGCAGTTCTTAAAGGTTAAAGGCATTCTTTTTACACAGTAGCCTAAATTTCTTCTTCACATTATATAGCAATTTCCCTAAAATTAAAATATTTAATCAGTTGAATGCACTTACTAAATCTTTATTAGATAGGCTTGATGGGAAAAATTTTTAAAGGCAGTAGCCTAAATTTCTTCTTCACATTATATAGCAATTTCCCTAAAATTAAAATATTTAATCAGTTGAATGCACTTACTAAATCTTTATTAGATAGGTTTGATGGGAGAAATTTTTAAAGGCTATTTAGCTAAAACTATACGACTAAAAATAGTTGTTTATCATCATTTTGTTGTATCTAAAATATTCTTAAGTGTAGCTATATCATCATTCCCTTGATTATGAGTTAAAGTTTCTTAGAGATTTTCACTATCATAATGTTGTGATAAATACCTTTTCACCTGTTTCTCCCTGTTTCTCATAATTTCCTGAGAACAGAATAACACAGAATGGGAGCTTTGGCTTTGGAATGTAGCAGTCAGTGTGGGATCCAATCACCAGTTCTCTATGTATTACACGTGAACTGAAGCAGATTGCTTCACCTGTTATCATCTCAATATCATCCTTTTAAAAATGAAGACAGTTTTCATTTCATCTGGGAAGTTAATGAGGATTAAGGTAAAAGTGTGTAAAATGCGCATTTATCATATTTGCTACTTCAACCACTAGATGGAGATAGAGGTATAAAGTCTAAACCAAACAGGTCTTAAGAAAGTCCCACAACAACCAAACCCACTGTGGACCAGTTGATTCCAATTCAGAGAAATCGTACAAGAGAGGGCAGAATTGCTTCCTGAAGTTTCCAAGAAGCAGCAGGTGGATTCTAACTGACAAATTCTTGTTTAGCAGCTGAGTCCTTAACCACTGCAACACCAGGGTCCCCCACAACAACCCAAACCCACCGTCGTCCTAGTTACCCTTTAGGACAGAGGAAAACTGTCCCATAGTTTCCAAGAAGCGCCTGGCAGATCCAAACTGCCAGCCTGACGGTTATCAGATGTAGCACACCTAACCATTTTGCCACAACAGCACCTGGGAATCTGTGAGACATGCAATTTCTCTAGCTACACTCCAAAACTACCTCGTTAGGATATACGGGGTGAAGTTCAGAAATCTGTCTTAAGGAGCCCTCCAAGTGATGCTGATGCACGCGAAGGTCTGAGAATCACTGATTTAATACATGCTTACAGAGGCCTGGTGGTGCAATGGTTAAGAGTTCTGCTGCTAACCAAAAGCTGAGCAGTTTGAATCCACTAGTGGCACTTTGAAAACTTTATGCGGCAGTTCTGCTCTGTCCTGTAGGGTCACCATGTGCCAGAATCAGATGACAATGTGTATGACGGCCAGGCAGTGAGAAGAGTGAAAGATAGTTAACAATGAACTGCAATTTCCTGAGTGTTACTGAATGATAAACCAGAGTGACATACACGCATTAAGGCATGCACGCTTATTGTTACAGAAATCTATGAGATTCTTTTACTCCTGTTTTCAAATAAGGAAAGATTCGTAGATAGATTGATTTAATTTTCCCACTGTCATTTAGCTACTAAGCACAGAGTCTGAATTCCAACCTAAGTCTTGGGTTTGCTCACTATACACACTGCCACCTCAAAACTAAGACCTGGAAAGTGCACTAGAGGGTAGTTATCACATCTACTGCTCCCAGGTCAGGGAGTGTGTACAGATCTGTTTGTAGCCATGCATGTAGTTTGTCATTGCAGAAGCATAATTATGGTTCAGTTCGAATATTAAGTTATATAAAAGTATTAAAAATGCCAACAGTCTTAGCACAGTGCACATCCTACTCTAATGTACATGGATCATTCTCTAGGACACAGGACACATGTTGGGTCACAGAGCAAGTCTTGATAAGTTTTAAATATTGAAATTATACACAGTGTTTTCTTCGATCACACTGAGTAAAGCTAGACATCTCATTAACAATAAAAGGAAAACAAAACAAAACAAAAGCTGGAAAATATAAAAACATACAAAAATTAAACAACATACTATTAAATTACCAGTGGGTCAAGGAAGAAATCAGAAATTTCCTACAGTCAAATGAAAATAAAAGTATGATATATCAAAATAGGATGCAGCAAAGGCAGTACTCAGAGGAAAACTTATACCAGTAAATGCCTACATGAAGAACAGAAGGAAGATTGGAAGACAACAGCGTAACTCAACAACTCCAGGAACTAGAAAGAGAAGAGTAAACTAAGCACAAACCTACTAAAAGAAAGGAAATAACAAAAGACCAGGGCAGACATAAATAAAATCAAAAACAGATAAGCAACAGAGTCAATAAAACCAAGCGTTGGTTCTTTGAAAAGATCAATAAGATTGACAAACCTTTAACTAGACTGACAAAGGAAAAAAGAGATGCAAATAACCAAAATGAAAATGGGATATTACAATTGACTCAATAGAAATAATGAGAAATATGACAGAATATTAATAACTGTACAGCAACAACTGGATACCCTAGACAAAAGAAATTCTTAGAAGTACACAATATACCTAAAAAAAAGAAGTCTTAACAGACCCATAACAAGTGAAGAGATCAAATCAATGATCAAAAAACTCCCCAAAACAAACAAACAAAAAGTCCTGGACCAAATGGCTTCACTGGGAAATCCTACCAAGCATTTAAAGAAGAACCGACAGTAACACTGTTTAAAATCTTATAGAGAAGGTAGAAATATTCCCTAGTTCATTTTATGAAGCAAACATAACCCTGATACCAGAAACCGACAAAGACACCACAAGAAAAAAATTGGTCAGTTTTGCCATCCTGCTGGGCTTAAAATGAGCCATGACACAGGCAGCAAAGAGAGGATCCCACTACCACCAAAGAAGAGCCAGCTCGTTCTTTGGACCCAAGATCACTGTGCCAAAAAGTCCCTGGAACCATGAGCCAGAGAAAGAAAAAGCTCCAAAAGTGGCAGCAGAGACCTGGTAACAGGAGACACTGCAGCAGGCTTTCCAGCCAACAGAGAGAAAGCCGAGAGCCCTTCGGTTAGTGCCTAGGGCCACAGGAGAGGCGTGCCTGCGAACAAGGCTGGGAAGAGGCTGCCTTGATGGAAGAATTATATCCTTGAGTGTTCTTGAGCCTGAATTGTAACTTATTACTTCCCTGATGAACCCCATAATCTTGAGTAGTCTATGAGTTCTGTATGGCCACAGTAATGAATTATCAAACGCAGCAGAGAAACATAGTGTCATGGGAGGGATGACTGATGTCAGAACTGATAAAGATGGTGGAGGTAGGACACATGTCTGACAGTGCCCCCACACTGTTTTTACATATATGTTAAGACTAATAGAATGTTTACAAGTTTTCATTGCTATTTACTAAAAAGTGCCACAAACTATTAATTATCCACTGAGTTGCTTTTCTCCTTTATAATGTAAGAGTAATACCCAAAGAGCTACCGTAAAGATTGAGATGAAATAGGTAAATCACCCAGCATGTGAAAAGTATTCAATTTATCGTCATCACCATTAAATCAGGTAGCACATAATCGGCTACTGTGTTAACTCAGATTCTCCAAAAGCATAAACCCAGATAAGATTAGAGGCACAAGAGATTTATCAGGGAAAACAGGCTGGGGCCAAAGCAGGCAGGGAGAGCCATGGGGCTGCACTGTAGGTCTGACCCCTCCAAGGAGTGAGGGAGGAAGGCCAGGCAGTGACGGCTGACAGTAGGGCAGCGCTAACATTTTTCAGCAAAGCCAATGGGCAGTCCTCAAGCTGGTCATTCATCTGAGGAGTCCTGAGTCTCTAGGAACAGGCCTGTCTTCCTAACTCTGCCACACCTGGTCATTGCTGGCTGGGACTGGGAGTAGTCCACCGGAACCAGGACCTTGCCACAATGTGGTGTTGATTACCAGAGCCACAGGTCATTATACTCCTTGTAGGCACCTGGAAAACCCTGATAGTGTAGTGGCTGGGTGCTATGGCTGCTAACCAAGGCAGGACGTTTGAACCCACCAGCAGCTTCTTGGAAACTCTATGGGGCAGTTCTACTCTGTCCTGTAGGGTCACTATGAGTCAGAATCGACTCAACAGCAATGGCTTGTTTGTGGGGATTTTGTAGGAATACAAGAGGTCCCCTTTGGTAGCCACCACAGTGTCCTCTTGTATCCCCAGATTCCTACTGTATCCTGCTAAATTCTCCAATAATATAAGCCAATGTATGAATGAACTAACTGAAAGATGTCAGTTAATCTTCCTTCAATAACCCTCATTTAAGAGCCATCAGCTACTCTGGACTTGTATTAAATAAATACTTATAAAAGCACTCAGATTGGTGCCAAGCACACAGTAACTGATGGCTGTAACTATAGTTTTAATTATAATTATTGATAAAAGGAGTCCTTAGGAGGCGCAAACAGTTAAGCACTTGGCTACTAAACCGAAAGTTCCGCAATTTGAACCCACCGAGAGGTTGCCTTGAAAGAAAGTTTTGGCAGTCTACTTCCACTCAGTCACAAGCCTATAGAGCACAGTTCTTCCTCTATCGTACGGGGTCACGAAGAATCAGAATGGACTCAGTGGCAACTAAGTCGTGAGGTCTCTGGGGGGTGCAGATGGTCTGTGCTTGACCAGTAACCTCAGGGTCGGTGGTTCAAACTCACCGACAACACTGCAGAAGAAAGGGCTGGCAATCGGCTCTGTAAAGACTACAGCCAAGGAAACCCTATGGAGCAGTTCTACTCTGTAAAACAAGGGATCACCATGAATTGGAATTTACTCCTTGGCGGCAGGCTTGTGCTTTTTTTAAATTATTAAGATGATGGTCTCAGAATTTAGCTGAACTTCTGGAAAAAGACCTGCATGCCTATAATTTTTCAGTCATCTTCCACTTAGACATAATGAGGCTGGAATCAGGATCTTTTATACAAGAATCTATACAACATGATGACAAAATTTTTCACTATTGAATTCACAGAGAAACTAAGGCAAAGACAGGGAGACAGAGGAGGGATTCATTCAGAAGCAGTCTCCCATAAATTCTCCTAACACTGTCTAGCTTTCTTTGCTTATAACAAATTCTACCAAATAACTGTAATTACTTATGCACGTATCTGTCTCCTCCTGTTCATTTGGTCAATGAGTATTTACTCAGTGCCTCTCTGGGCCAGGTTGAATCTCTGGATGGTACACACAGTTAACACACTCAATTCCTAACCAAAATGTTAGCAGTTAAAGTACACCCACAGGAAGAAAGGTGGAAGAAAGGTGTGGAGATCCACTTCTGAAAACTCAGCCACTGAGAACTCTGTGGAGCACAACACAGGTACCAGGAACCATAACCAACTCTACCACAGCTGGTCTGGGCTGTGTGCCAGGCTTAGTGCTGGGGATGCATACTGGACAAAATGGACACCTGCCCCGGGGGAGCTTGTCTTCTAGTGAGGGGAGAGAATTCATAGATACTATGAATAAGTAAATTATATAGTCTGCTAGAGAGTGATGGGTACACGGAGGGAAGATACAAGTTAAGGGAATGAGGTTTGCAGTTTTAAAAAAGTGATCAGGAAGGGCTTCACAAAGATGATGGCAACTAAGCAGTTACGGAGCACGACGGGTGACAGTGACTGTTTTCTGCGACAGATTAATCACCACAGAACCAGCATAGTACCTCGTGCATGGTAAAAATTCAATGAATGTTTACTGATTAAGTGGAAGTCAAAGGCTTGGCCAAAAGTACACACTAGACTGAAGATTATTTAAAAATGGCTGTGTCTTTGGGACATCAAAGTTATGATTCCTACGAAAGTCCCAGAACATCCTGTGATTATTCCTTGAGAAACACTGAATTCACCGATATAAATGCATGGAAGTTATTCAAAATGATTGGCACTAGGGGAAAAAAAAATTTACAGGAAATTGAGAACTCTGTATCAAGAAAAATTCACTCTCTACTTTCAATCCAGAGTCAGCCCTTCTTTCCAGGGACATGTATATCGACTTGACCTGATTCCTGCCAAGAAGAAATTTTACCTGCCACGATAAACACCATGTTTATCAGGAAGGATTGTGCCTCTTTAATTTTAGGTCTAAAATGACAAACCCACTTCAGGTATGTGCTAATAAATACTTTGAATTGTTCAACAATAATAAACTCTAGTTTAACACTCATACAAGAAAGTTTACACAAACTACTTTCCAACAAACTATCTCACACAGGTATATGCTTGTGAATTTATTTAACTGGTCAAACTGTGCTAAAGAATACATATTTTGCAATACACATTTCATTAAATTTAGTTACAACATGGATGGTTTTTCTTACATGAGCCTGATTATCAAAATGACATTTTTACCAAAAAAAGAAAAATCTGTACCATCTAGTCCCAGATCTGTGTTGCATCAAAACATATTTTTCAATTATGCATTTAAAGATGTTAGTTTCTGCTAAATGGCTTCATAAATATTAGAGCTTCCATTTTAAATTATCGGTAGTTCCAAATATGCTCTCCAGTTATCTTTCTAGTGAAGACACAGATTAACCTATGTTTATACATAAATTTTCTCTACATAGAACTATTTTTTAAAAGAAAAAAAAATGTGAAAGTGGTGGCTCTCCAAGTCAAAGCCAAAAAAAAGGCAAAATTTAAAATTTAATTATGTCTCCTTATTTTCACTCTTTGAGCTTTAATTTTAAATGGCAGAAATTACAACCTCACGGAGGTGTACCCCTTCAGAGAGGTGTGATGAGTAAGACACTGAAGCACTTAGCATGAACATACTATTGAGAAGGAATTGACTAATAAATGTAAGTCTAATGTTCCACTATTTGGGGGGAAGATAGCTTTACATTATCCAGAAACCTGAGGGTATTTTCCTTGGCACTGTCTTAGCCTTCTGGATTGAAATGGAGAGCCTCTGAACACAAGGAGCTGTGCAGTCAGCAATGGCATGAATTAGTCAGGATAGCAGGAGTCCGGGGTCAGGGCTGTTGTCACCACCTTGGTCTCCCCACGATAAATCAATGGGACTCTGTTAGTGTAGCACTTGTTTCTGTCGTAAGTATAGCAGGTCTCACTGTGGTCATCACACAAGTTGCTCTGGGTGGCAGTGACCACCTGATTGTCCAGCTCCACTTCTACAGGATCACATCTTTTACAGCTGAAAAACAAGTACCTGCGTGAGATGTCCCCTATCAAAACGTGTCCCCAAACCCAACTGGCTACACATTTCTATCTAAAATCAATTCATTCTTCCAGCTCCAACCTGACAACTGACAAAAGGTGACTCCTTTCAGACCTCAACAGTTCTACAAAATGGAATCATCTATAACATTTTTCAACCACTTAATTCTTAGCTAAAAAGTAAGCAATGTAAGCTAGTATTATGATATTGCTTCGTCTATATATACATCAACTTCTACTGCATTTGGTTTATTCACAACCAAATACATAGTTTAAATTTATAGTAACAAAGTAGGCAGAATTAAAGAAAAACAAAAAAACCTGTTGGATACTGGTTCATACAGCTGCCAAAGAAATACCCACAAGTTCAGATGTCTGAAATCCACTCACTGAACAAGATAAATTGGCCCTTTCTGTACTGAGGCAACAATTTCTTCTTCAGAATAAAACTGTGATAAAAATTTATGAATTTATAATACATAATTAAAGCAAGAATGAATTATTCAAAAGTTTCAATTACATGTATAATGTCAATACATTAACATTTTCAGAAACATTGCTAACAAGGTTAATCAAAAGTTATTAACTTCCATGTCTATATTACTACAAAGGAAAATTGCTTACAGGTCAGACAAGTGGTACACAAAGTTGGTTCTCACTGGCGAGGTGGGATCAGAGATATTCTCCCTGCTGTTCACAGGAACACTAAAAAAAAAAGAGAAAATAAAGCAAAAAAATTAAACTCGCCAATACTAGTAGTTTTGGTAACAGCTAGATCACCAGATCTGACTTAATTTTTCATTTTAACAATACTTACCACTACGTTAGCACTCTATAAACACTCTACAGTAATACTGTTACTCAGACTTTTAGTCATTTGCCACATTTTAAACATTTCCCATTCAAAATAAACTTCACAGCAACTGCTCTGTAATTATCTATTAACTTGGCCAGAGTCTACATTTCCTTTAAGAATCAGTTCAAGTTATGTGTCTTCTGTAATTACCCTGACACCTCACCAGTAAATTCCTTCCTCTGTAGTCTCATAGAAGCTTATACGTCTTTTTTAGTATAAATGTCATGTCATAACTTCTTGTCTATAAAATGACTGTTTCTCTAAACACTGCTGGAGGCAAAAAAATCTTATCACTGATGTATTTTCAGTGCCTAGCTGGATATGTGACACGTGTAGTATGTTTAGTATTTGTTAATTAATGGGACAGACATATTATTTTAGGGACACTGAAATTAGAAATTACAGAGGCCAGGTGATCTATCCAAGTTCACACAACTAATAAACACCAAAGCTAGAACTAGAATCCAGCTCACAGCAAACCTATACAACAGAACGGAACTGCTCCATGGTTTCCAAGGAGTGCGTGTTGGACTTGAACCACCAGCACTTTGGTAGCACTTAACCAGTACACAACCAGGGTATCTAAGCACTTAAAATATTGCCTTGCAATTGCCTTTTTACTTGTGAAAAGTTCCCTACTACAGTGTAAACTCATTGAGGACACAGGCTGTATTTTATATAAATTACTGTGACCCCAACTCTAACCTGCAGTGATTGGCACTGATTAGCATTAAGTTTTTGCTGAATGAATGCATCTATTCCTTGTTAGACTGTAAAGGCTTTAATAATAGCAGAAAGGCTTTAACTAATGAGAAAGGAAAAGGAATACTTACATGTGCCTATTATGAGACAAGAAAAAAGCCTGCTGACACAGTGGTGAAGTGCTTGGCTGCTAACCAACATGTCCACAGTTCAAACAACCAGGCATTCTGCTTGCATAAAGATTACAGCCTTGGAAACCATATGGGACAGTTCCACTCTGCCCTATATAGGGGCTCAATGAGTCAAAATCAATTCCATGGCAACAAGTTTGTTTTTTTGGTCTACGGTGCCCCATTGTTTTAGATGCTTTAATACACTTTTGTATTTAAGCCTCACAATCCTATGGTGTGCGTGTATGTATATTCACATAATAGTTTATATGGTTTACACTATTTAGGAATCCTGCTGAGTGACAGGGTCCGAAATGATGCCATGACAGAGCAGCAGATGTTCACTTCAACGCCAAGAGAATTTTTAGAAATGAGATCAATATACATCAGGTAAAGTGACATGAAGGATGAATTACTTGATTTCAGTAAACAATACGGCCTCATAAAAAGCATGGTATCATAGAAGAAAAAGATGAACTGGAGAATCTTGGAGGGTCATTTAAGACTTTGGCCCTTGGGGATTTAAACATAAAATAAATGCTCCTGTTCAGCATTCTTAAGGTGCTGATGTCATAGATGCATGCCTCTCAGATTATTTTATTTCTAACAGAGAATTAAGGGCGAGTTGGTTCAGTGATAGGACTCTCAACTTGCAGGAGAGCCAGGTTCAATTCCTGGTCATGGCCCTTCACGTGAAGCCACCACCAGCCCCTCAGTGGAGGCCTGTACTTCGCTATGATGCCCAGGTTTCTGCAGAGCTACCAGATTAAGGCTGAGACTGACTGGGGAGACAAGCCTGGAGATCTATTACCGAAAATCAGCCAATGAAAACCATGCGTTACAGCAGTCTGATCCCCAACCAATCATGGGGATTACACAAAAGTGGTTGTGCCCGGGGTCTCCAGGAGGCAGGGGCCAACTGAGTGACAGTCAACAACCACAGAAAGTCGTTGAGGAGAAAGGCTGAGTAGCGCAAGAAAATCTGCTAGAGGAAGTGATGTCTAAGCTAGGGCATGCAGGTTGAAGCACGAGTTAACCAGGCAAAAAGAGGTGAGAGGGAATCATACTGGCCAGTCCTTCAAGCAGAAGGACTAGCATGTGTGAAAAAACAGAAAGGGAAGAGAGTACTATGAGTCTGAGGAGACAACAGTACTACAGTATTGCTGAATTTTCAAAAATAAAGTGAAAGAAAAACTCGAGTATTTTTCTGAGCTTTGTAGGTTAGTTAAGGCATTTGTAATTTATCCTAAGAACAACACTGGGAACACCATCAAAGTCATTTTAAGCAGGATAGCATGACAGTAGCATGACAGGCTACTAAAGCACATAGGTTAGATGAGTAAGTAACTGTCAATATTCTGTTGACCATGTGCCGGGAAGTATGTCAAGCTCTCAAAGGAACAGATATTATCAATTTATATATACAGTGACTCCCTGAGTTAGACACTGTTTTCCCCCTGTTTCAAATGGATAAGTAACTTGCATACAAGATCCCACAGCTATTGAGGGAGCCAGTCAGGATCTGAAACAAGATTCTTAAATATAACCTTCCGCTGACTAAAGGGGATTGAATGACAGGTTCTCTTTCTATTAGAAGTACTTGCCTAGAGAGAAACTACTCACAGTAAGAGTGGTTCATTAGAAGACTTACTGGCTGGTTACAACAGAAATTTCATTTCTCAAGTATTATTAACATTGAATAAGAATCACATAACATATAATTTCAGTCATTCTGGCCTATGTGTGAAATAAAAGGAATACTGAAGTTCAATCTAAAAGTGAATACTAAATCAAATTAGTCAATTTGCTCAGTCTACCATATCTTTATGCAACGTATAGCATACAATATACCAAAAAAAACAAAAACAAAACCCACTGCCATTGAGTCAGGTCTGACTCATAACAAACCTATAGGCCAGAGGAGAATTGTACCATAGAGTTTCCAAAGAGTGCCTGGCTGATTTGAACTGCCAACCTTTTGGTTAGCAGACGTAGCACTCAACCCACTACACTACCAGGGTTTCTGTACAATACACAGTAGCCCATATATGGTACAAAACAATGCTTTTCAAGTTATCTACAGTTTCAGTTTGAAATGGTCAAGGGCAACTGAAAGTTCTGATTCCAGTTGGAATAACAGCAACATGTTGATGATTAGATCAGAACCTCCAGTTTTAATATGATCTGGCTGACTAGTTTGAGACTGCCTGAGAACCCCTGGTCTTGAAAGATTTGTTCCTGCCCCTTTCCCCACATTGCCACCCCGACTCTAGGCTCCTGCCAATGTACTTCAGCAAAGCTGTTTCATGTCAATTAATCTCGTTCAATTGCATGTAAGGTACAACACCCCATAAACATAGGAGAGTTATAGTTATTAGATTCTGGGCTCAATATTAGAAACTACCCCTGCTTACAATATGATAAAAAGAAACTATGACACAGAGTGGAAGGGACAAGTGTGATGTCACTGGGCTTGGATAACAGATGAAGTCACACAGAGGTCCATGTATGGGGCTTGACATGGCAAATTGACTTCGTCTGTAAATTTTCGCTTAACCATGTTAAACTTTTTTTAAAAAAAAAAAAAAAACTATGGAATGCCACATACATAATTCGGATGTTTCTTTCCACAATATCCTGGCTGGGATCTTCTTGAGAAGGGATGATCCTGGAAGTAATTCGGACACACTGACACTTGTTGTCGACAAGAACAGTGCCTTCATCTTCGTCTTGAGCTTGAAAGAGAAAACAATTAAAAAGAATGGGAAACAAAATGTTATTTATATACTGTGTATTAACATCCTTCTTGCCTTGAGAAAAAAGAAAGTTATAAGGTTGGGCGGTCTCAACTTTCTTCTCTTCCTCTCTACTAAAAGTAGAATGGCAAATACACAGAAACATAAAGTTCTTAGTGACTACAAGAGGACAGAGAGGTGGGATGGGGAAATGGGAGGTATTTCTTAAGGGGTGCTGAGCTTCTGGTGAGAGTGATGGAAGAATTTGGAAACAGTGGTGATGGTTGCACCACATGAGGAATAAGTAATGTCACTGTCCATGTAAATATCATTAAAATGCTAAATGTCTTCTTATACATATTTCACCATAATAAAAAATAAAGTAAGATCTTGTAGTGAAAGAAATCTAAATGTGCTCTACAAGGAATGTTCTTTTTCCCTCCCCACCCTCACCCACCCAAGCCCTACCCCTACTCAGTCTTATGGAAACCTAAGCGAAATCTGATTTTCACCTCATGTTTCCAATTGAGGCATTCTATTAATGCAGTCTTGTAAAAATCACTTCTAAACGTGAAATGGGAGAGAAAACAGAAATCTACATTGGATTTCTCCAGGACAAAGAAAATTTATCACAAAGTAGGCAAAGTAGCCTTTATAAGCTGAGTTTCAAATGTCACATCCTTCTTTAACTCTCACAAATAATTGTTTCCCTTAAATTGAATTAAAGCTAAAAAAAAAAAAAGGTATGTTTTCCCCCTAGATAATCATATTTTATAAGACTTAAATAGTCTCCAACACAATCTTCCTAAATTGAATTACATTCTTCTTTTTCATAATACCAATCTGGTTATCATAACATTAATGATTCAAACAAAAAAAAATAAGTGCTATATTTATTAAGAATTTTTGTGAAGAAAATGGTTTTAAAAGATGGAGTATACATAGATGTAAAGTATTATAAATTTAGAAAATATTGTGAGGAACAAGCTCTTTCATAGTCCTACATACAGAAAAGATGAATAAGTGAATGATTATATAGATGACCATTAAAACCTTGAGTCTCTAATCTTTTTATGGACAAATCTGAGTATCACAAAAGAACAAAAAGAATTGTTTCACACTTAAGTATCTGAAGAGTTAACAATAGTTTTATTTTAACAAAACTAATTTAACAATTACAGTGATGTTAAATATCAGTATATCATCATAATTTTAGTTAAATGACCTTTAGAAATTGCTCTTTTCTAGCCTCAGCTAATAAAAATTTAGCACATGCATTTGAGTTATAGAAGTTAAATAGGATAGAAAAGGCTTGCTTATAACTGGAAGTCCAATTTCTCTCATGATGATTCCCATAGCAGAGACAACCTAATCGCAGTATTTCAGTCTTAATAATTACACCTTTCTCTATATTCAGAATGTATAGCATTTTCTACAGTTGTCTGAAAGCTTTATATACAAGATAAACAAAATTCACCCATCAAGTTATAGACAACTTATGTAACACCGAATAATGCTAAAAGGTCATAATAAATTTGTGGGCTCAGATCCAGGAAAATTATTAGAATTTATGTCAGTTTCTCTAGGGAAGTAAAATTTCAATTCATTGCATATCATATCTACTGTAATTATTCATTTCTCCAGAGTATCAATTTAAGAAACTCAAGGGAAGAATTACTGACTTTCAAGACTCAATATGGACTCAATTCAGAAATATGACTATTTATAGTTATCAAGAAATATCTATTTCCTCATTCTTCACTATCTAGAAGGCAATCAAATAAGAAAAAAAAAAAACAACAATCAGACTGGGTCATAGTTGTATAAAGATCACTGCCCATATAAAGGTTAAGACATATTAGAAAAAAACAGCTAACGTGCTAGTCAAGCAAAGCACAAGCATAAATGCTTAAATCTGAGGAACAAATCTTTACTATATTTTTCCTTTTTTCTAGGTTGATTTTCTAAGTAACACATACCTGTCACAAGAACAGCTTTAACAAAAATAACCAGGACTGCCCAGAAAAGCAAATGATTCTTCATCTTGCCTTCCCTTCTTTTGCAAAACTGGAGCTAAAAGGTCAGAGTTAAGGTGTGTGATCTATGAGGAGTGTGCAAATGATGGTGCTTCTGCTTTCTTAAAATAACACTCCAGGCAACTAACAAACTAAAAACAATCACCACTGCGGTTGCAGTCTGAAATTTAAATGTTGTTCTGGAAAGAAACGTATGGCTTACACTGAAGTATTTTGTTTCCAAAGCAACCTAGTAACTTATGCATTAATGCAGCTGTCCTTTATTTAACATATACTCCATAAAATTAAATCAGAAGATTAATAACAATTTCAAGGCAGTAATTAATCAACAATGTTAAATTAGGACAAATGGTCCACAACTACCACAGCTTCCCCCATAATGGGTCCAGATCAGCCCTGGAGAAGGACATCATGCTTGGAAAGGCCGAGGATCAGTGAAAAAGAGGAAGACCCTCAACTAGATAGATAGACACACACACAAAAAAAGCCAAATACACTGCCAACGAGTTGGGTCTGATTCATAGTGATCCTAGAGGTCAGAGAAGAGCCCTTCCATCAAGTTTCCAAGGAGCACCTGGTGGATTTGAACTGCTGACCTTTTGGTTAGCAGATGTAACACTTAACCCGCTACACCACCAGAGTATCCAGATGGATAGACATAGTACCTGCAAAAATGGGCTCAAGCAAACAAGAATTCTGAGGATGGCTCAGAATTGGGTAGTGTTTCTTTCTGTTGTATACAGAGTGGCTATGAGTTTGAACTACCTCGACAGCACCTAGCAACAACACCATGTGACTGGAATTAGAAATTGATGAATATTACATATATCAGTTGACATCTTTAAATTTGATGGCAACTTTAATTAAAGCAGACCTTACATTTGTCAATCCATTAACACTGTTCAGAAATGTAAACCCATGAGATGATGTTCACTTCAGATGCCTCAACATAAAGCGAAATTTTTTTATGTTGTATTGCATGGTTCTTGTAATTTTATTTTTCATTTAATATCAGCTTTTTTTTTTTAATCTGAGTTTTTGGGCAAGCATACTTCTATTCCCTCCCAACATGCTGGAATTTCCTGTCTCTTAGGCAGGGTTGGTCCCAAGACAGTATTGGTTATATTTTTTATTCAACAGTATTTAACCTACTACTTCTGTTCTCAGCTCTCAACTTTTGAAGGGTCTCCTACAATTTAAAAAAGAGATACAACAGTAATACTTCAAGATCATAAGCAGGCAAGCAGATTTCATAGCTAACAGTATAAAATGACAGCAAAAATTTTCAATAATGCTGATTCAATAAATATATATTTGGTGTGAAGCAGGAACAAAGTGCCAGGCACAAGAACATAGACCATTACTATACTGTCAGATTTCACTCTTACTTTAATTTCTATTATTAATGGAACTTACACTACTCAAGCTTAAGGACAATATACTGGATCCACCTGGACAATTATATCTATTAGAAAAAGAGGTAGATCGGAACTAATATCAACCACTACAAAAGCTCCTCACTTCTAACTGTAGTTTCTAGGCAACTGATTTATTTTATCACTTCAAAAAAAAAAAAAGTATATTTGAAATAGCTGGGTGTTTTTTTTAAACTATTATTTCCTTAAAAATAAACTCAAGACCAAACTGCTTCCATAAAGCAAGTTGGACAAATCCTAGTGGCAAATTAAAGCTTCCCAAGAATTTTCTTTTTTTTAAAAAAGTTTAGATTGTTTAATTAACAATTACTAACCTAAAGAGAAAGGTTACTGGCTAGCACAAATGGTTCATATTTGTCTACTACCTTCAAGGTTAGCAATGGAAACCTACCCAGCAACAGCACACTGGAAGAAAGGTCTGGCAATCTACTCCCACAAACTACAATCAAGAAGACAATCCTAGGAAGACGGTCTGCTCTGTAACACATGGAGTCACCATGAAGGAGAAGCAACTTGACATCAACTGGTTTTGTTTTTTTCTTTTTACTCTAAAGAGAAGCACTGTAGTCAGTGTTTTTCTTCTTTCATTCTGGCAGTTTTGTATTTCTACTTTGCAAATTCTGTATCTGAAACAAATTATTTTAATAAGAATAATATGTAGGAATTCAGTTGGTTCTTTTGTAATCAACAGTGAGTTGCTTATACCTGCAATACAGAGTCTGGACCAACATTTAGCCAAGTGAGGTCCAGGGATTTAACAGGATCATCTGCTGAATCATCACCTGGAGTACTGTATCCCACCTCAGACTCTGCATTTTTTTAAGCATCTGAGTTGATTCTGATATACTGAAATTTGAAAACTGGTAGGCTAGAAGTATGTGGGGGAAAACAATTAGTAGTATCAATAAAGGTCATTTTTGTTGAAACAGGTTTACACTGAAAACAGCTTAGCTGAAACTTCCATTTTTACAATTCAGTGTTCAGTGAACTGTTTCATATTCTTTTTCTAAATCTTGTTTGTTATTATTGTTGAGAATAAGCACAGTAAAATATACACCAATTCAATAGTTTCTACATGTACAATTTCATGACACTAATCACATTCTTCAAGTTGTATAGCCATTCTTACCTTTTTCATATGTTTTTTATCATTAACCAAGTACATATACACCACTGTCCAGGTTTCATTTTTAAACTACTTCTCCAGTTTATGTTTTTCCCACTATGTTAAAAAAAAAAAAAAAAGAAAAGGTAAAATGAGAATAGCACAGCCTTTTACACAGCAACTAGTTAGTTGCCTGAGAGCATATCACAGGTTCTAAACTTGTCTTTAAACAAAGGCTTATTTTTCTACATTCATATTTGAGGTTTGTGTAGTAAGAGTTTCAAATAATAGATTCATCTGGATGAGAGAGATCTTCAAGGTAATTTGGTCTCATCTTCACTCAAGCTGTTTCAAATTGCTGTACAACAGACAGTCTGAATTCAGCATTTGTTTGAAAACTATATGAAATAAGTTGATGATTCAGTCCCCCTGAAGACAGGTTGTTTTGGGATACTCAAAGCATGACAATCACTTTATTGCCTTGGGACCTAGATAATACACACTTCTTGTTTCCTCGTATCTCACTAGTGACTCCTTCTCAGTCTCTCGCTAAATTATCTCCTGAATATTCAGGGCACCAAGACTTGATCCTCAGTCAGACTTTTCTTGTCTCTCATCTTCCTAATTCTGTCAAATTTCTTAGCTTGAACATAGAGCATACTAAGAACCCTCAAATGTATAACTCTAACTTTGACTTACATATTGAGCCCTAAACTTCTACATTTAACTTGCTAGCTGACATGTCAATTTGGCTGTCCCTAACAGGTCCCTGGTAGCATAGTGGTTAAGTGCTAAGGCTACTAACCAAAAGTTTGGCAGTTAAAATTCACCAGGCCATCCTTGGAAACGCTATGGGGCAGTTCTACTCGGACCTATAGGGTCACTCTGTGTCTGAATCAACTGGACAGCATTGAGTTTGGTTGATTTTGGAACAGATACCTAAAACTTAACCAAGCAAAACAATATTCTTGATGGTAAATCCACTATTACATTTCCATCCCAAACTCTTTCTATCCCCAGTGTTACCCAGCTCAGCAAATGGAACCTCTATTCACCTGGTTGCTCAAAACAAAATCTTCTTAATTTCTTTCTTTTCTTCTCTTCCACATCCAATCCACTACCATGTCCTATTGGCTTTATCACCTAAATATATCTCAGATTTATCTAATTCCTTTCATTTTCAATAACACCCTAGTCCAAGCCCTCATCCTCTTTCTTGAACTACTAGAATAGCCTCTGCAATAAAACAAATTTGTTTCTTTTGCCAAGTAGAAGATGGCTAGTACTCACAGCTAAGAAACAGGAAGTTACTCCAAAATCTTAAAAAAGGGGGGAAAAAGATACTTTCTCCAAGGCTTAACAAGAGGTAACAAAACTTACTTCCTTCAACCACCCCATATTCCCTCCCTCTCCAGTCTTGAAAGGGCTAGGGAGAAGAAAGGGTTAGTGTCATCACACGAGCTGTCGGCCTTATGAAAATAGTAGTGTTTGTGATAAAATACTTTTCCCCTTCAGATTGTTGACCCAACAGTCAACACACATGGAAGCAGCAGTCAAGAAATTTATAGGCAAGCCTGCTCTAAATGATGTCTTTAGAAGTGCTAAAAAAGCAAAGATGTCACTTTGATGACTGAGATGCATGCAAGTCATTCTACTTGCAAAGAAGACTGAATATACCAAGGGCTTCCAAAGAAGGAACAAATCTGTCTTAGCAGAAGTTCAGGTAGAATGTTTCATATACACATCATCCTTGGTAAATTATAGGGTTAGTGAAAAAGAGAAAGACCCTCATTGAGATAGATTAACACACTGGCTGCTACAATTGGACACAAATATAGCAACAATTGAGCATGAGTCCGATCTGACTCTAGGCACTTGGCTGGCTTGGCTGTGAGGATGGCAAACGATCAGGCAGTTTCCCTCTGCTGTACATAATGTTTATGTAAGGTCGCTGTGAGTTGGAATCAACTTTAAGGCACCTAATAACAATCTTTGGGAAGGAGTACTTACCTCTTCCCAAAATCAAGCAAGAAAGACTACCAAGAAAATCACCAGGAAATACAAACAAATTCATAGAATCAAGCTAAATGACATGGATAGAGTGAAGATTTCAGGACCTTTATTTCCTGATATGCTAAGACTCAAAATGAGAAAAAAAAACTGCTACAAACATCCATTAAAAATAGGAACATGGAATGTATAAAGTGGGACTCTAGAAAGACTGGAAATCATCAAAAATCAAATGCAACATATAAACATCAATATCCTAGATAATAATAAGCTGAAATGGGCTGGTATTGGCAGTCTTGAAGCAGATAAGCATATGGTCTACTACGCTGAGAATGATAACTTGAAGAGGAACGATGGTATATTCATTGTCAAAAAGAACATTTCAAGACCTATCCTGTAGCATAATGCTGTCAGCAATATGACAAGGTCTGTATGCCTACAAGGAAGGCCAGTTAATATAGCTATTGCTCAAATATACACACTAACCACTGGAGCCAAAAAAGAAGAAATTGAAGATTTTTACCAGCTTCTGCATTCTGAAATTGATCAAACATGCAGTCACAATGCATTGATAATTACTGGTAGTTAAAATGCAAAAATTGGAAACAGAAGCTTGGAAAATACAGCCCTGCTGACAGAAACGATACCAGAGATTGCAAGACAGAATTTTGCAAGACCAATGAGCCCTTCATCCCAAATATCTTTATTCACCAAAAGAAATAGCCAGTATACACATGGACCTTACCAGATGGAATACATGAGAATCCAGTCAACTACATCTGTGGAAACAGACAATAGAAAAGCTCAATACAGCAGTGAGAACAAGGCCAGGGGGCAGATTGTGGCTCATACACAGGTTAAAACTGAAACTGAAAAAAATTAGAAAAACTCCATGAGAACCAAGGTACAAACTTGAGTATATCCCACCTGCGTTTAAAGACCATCTCAAAAGCAGATTTGATATGTTGAACCCTAACAACAGAAGACTAGATGAGTTGTAGAACGAAATCAAAGAAATCATACATAAAGCAAGCAAGAGGTAATTAAAAAGAAAGACCACAATGGATCACTGAAAGAAAGAAAAGACTAAAATGAAGACTCTGAAACTTGCTCCTAAACATCAAGTAGCTAAAGCCAAAGGAAGAAAGGATGAAGTTGGCTGAAAGCAGAGAGTACCAGAAAGATGTTTGTTACTCGTGTTTTATTGACTCTGCAAAGGCATTCAATTGTGTTCATCATAACAAATTATGGGTAACATCACAAAGAATGGGAATTCCAGAACATTTAATTGTACCCATGAGAAATCCGTAGACAATCAAGAGGCAGTCCTTTGAACAGAACAAGAAAACAGTACAAGGTATACAGTCTAGAAGGATGTACATCACAGTTGTATCTTTTCACCATTTATACTCAATCTCCGTGTGAGCTAATAATCTGAGAAGTTGGACCACATGAACAGAACAGAGCATCAAGATAGGAGGAAGACTCAATAACAATCAGCATTATGAAGATGGCACAATCATGCTTGCTAAAAGCAAAGAGGACTTGAAAATATGATGAAGAATAAAGACCACAGCTTTCAGTATGGCTTACACCTCAACAACAAAAATACAAAAGTCCTCACAACTGGACCAGTAAGTAATATCACGATAAACAGAGAAAAGATTAAGGTTGTCAAGGACTTGGTTTTACTTGGATCTAAAATCAATACCCATGAAGAAGCAGTCAAGAAATCAAACAACACATTGCATCTGGCAAATCTGCTGCAAAAGACCTCCTTAAATTATTGAAAAGCAAAGATGTCATCTTGAAGATTAAGATGTGCCTGACCCAAGCCATAGCACTGTCAGTCATATCACATGCATGTGAAAGTTGGGCAATGAATAAGGATCATAGAAGAAGAATTGATGCCTTTGAATTGTGGTACTAAAGAATATTAACTACACCATGGACTGCCAAACAACAAACAGCTTTCTCTTGGAAAAAGTACAAGAGTGCTGCTTAGCAGCAAGGATGGCAACACTACATCTTGCATACTTTGGACATGTTACGAGGAGGGATCAAACCCTGGAAAAGGACATCATGCTTGGTAAAGTAAAGGGTTAGCAAAAAAAGAGGAAGACCCTCAACAAGATGGAGTGGCACAGTAGCTGCAACATACCATGGATACCAACAATTGTGAACATGGTTCAGGACCAGGCAGTATTTGTTCTGCAGTACACCAAGTTGCTATGAGTCAGAACCATCTCAATGGCACCTAATAACAACGTAGACCAATATCTCTCATGAATATAGATGCAAACATTCTAAACACAATCCTAGTTAATACAAATCAGCATATCAAAAAAAAAATAAAACATAATCAAGTAGGATTCATAGCAGTTATGAAAGGATGGTACAACATTAGAAAATCAATCAACATAATCCACCACGTAATTAAAAGGAAAGAATCACATGATCATCTGAAACCATGCCAAAAAGACATTTGATAATGTTCAACATCCATTCCTCATAAGAACTCATAAAAAAATAGACACAGAAGGGAAATTTATCAATATAATAAAGGACATGTATGGAAAACCAAAGGCAAACATCCTTCTTAATGGACAGAGGCTGAAACATTACCCCTGAGAAGCACCCAGGTCTAGAAGCACCCAGGACTGGCTGGACCTGACCCGCTGGGAATCAGCCATGGTTGATTTTCCCAGCACTTCTCCCCTCTCATCCCCTGCACTGCACCCAGCTCCACAGTGTGACACCATTTATTAAAACAGAAGTAGTACCGCTTAAGCCTGCCCTGAGCCATTCTCCCAGAATGAGAAAGGGAACACTTTTAAAAACTGGGTGTGACAAAATCTTCACACTCACCCAACCTGAAAATCAGGGTAGAAACAGTACCTTCACCTAGAATCAGACATAAGGGGTCAGGCCACCCTCACAGATGCTCAAAGAGAGCTCAGTGCCCCCTGCCTTTCCCAGCAGCTACTGTCATATACCTGTGCCTACATCAACACCCATCCCCATCTAGGACAGTAGGGAAGGGCCTGCACCATAAATTTGGTGACTGACTATCTTGACACCTCAGCTGAACTATTACAAGTAAATGGACTCCTGGGCTTGCATATCTAGTAACAGCCCTAGTCACTGGGTAACAGGATGTTAGAGCTTCAAAGGCACCAATAACCAATCTAGCACACATGACCAGCCTATGAGGACCCTTCAAAACAAAATAAGAATTTTGAATACCCTAAGCAAACATAAAATAAATAAGTGCAACAACAATACTGATGGCTTGGAGACAAGAGTACGTATCAAACCACTTAAAGCAGCAGACCACAGTGGTCTAACAAAGCTCTCAAAACAAAGTTTAAGAAATTTTCTAGATGAAGAGAACTTCTTGGAATTATCAGAGGTAAAATACAAAAGGTTAAAACTTAGAACTCTTTAAAAGATCAGGAAGGAGACGAGGAAAAATGCAGCACAGCATAACAACAATCTGAACAGGCTGCAAGAAAACATACAGTGGTAAGAATTAGAAATTCAGAAAATTAACAAAATTAAGTTAGACAACACAATAGAAAATCAAGGGAGCCCAAGTGAGGCAATGGGAGGCTCAATTAACGAGACTAAAGATAAAGCACGTGGTACCAACATATCTGGGGAAAAATCAGAAAAAAGAATTTTAAAAAAAATCAAGAAACACTAAGAATTACGTGAGACTCTAACAAGAGGAATAATCAACAAGTGATTGGAATACTACAACGGGGTGGATAACAGAAAATGCAGAGAGAAGCGTAGAAGATTTGTTGACAGAAAACTTTGCTGATATCAAGAAATATCAGAAGATATCTATCCAAGACACTCACTGTTTTAGTCAGCTAGGGCTGCTCTAACAGAAATACCACAGAGTGGATGGCTTTAACAAAGGAAGGTTTATTCTTACACAGTCTGGTAGGTTGCAAGTCTATATACAGGGTGTCCGCTCCAGGGAAAGGCTTTCCCCTTGTCAGCTCTGGAGGAAAGTCTGGTATTCCATCAGTCTTTGTCCAGGGAGCATCTTGGCGCAGGAACCTCAGGTCTGAAGGACACGCTCTTCTCCTGGTGCAGATTTCTTGATGGTGCGAGGTTCCCAATTCTCCTTGTTTCTCTTTCCTTTTATCTCTTGCAGGCTGAAAGGATTAAGGGTGGGACAAGCCATACTCCAGGGAAACTCCCCCTACAGCAGAGAAGGGAAGTAATCCTATGCAGGAATTTACAGCCCCACCCTAATCCTTTAACACACAGTTTAAGGAAACCACAAAATGGAGGACAGTCCCAAGATACTGGGAATCATATCCCAGACACATGCTACACATATTTTTTGAGTGGACACAATTCAACCCATGACACTCACTGAACGCCACACGAGGTACATCCTAAAAGACACCAAGGCATATTATAATTAAACTTGCCAAAACTAAAGACAAGGATACAATTTTGAAAGTGGCAAGGGATAAACAAAAAATAACCAACAAAAAGAATCAATTAAGACTAAGTTCGGAGTACTTAGCAGAAACCATGCAAGCAAGGAACCAATAGGGTGACATATACAAGTCTTGAAGTAAAATAATTAACAGGCAAGAATTACACATCCAACAAAATGTCTCTCAAATATGACAGAGAAATTAGGACATTTCCAGATAAACGGAAATTTGCCCCCCCCCAAAAAAAAATTACAAGAAACACTAAAGAAAGTCCTTTGGTTAGAAAAGCAATAATTATCAGGTAACAACCCAAGACTAGAACACAGAACAGAGTAATTGGATATCAACCCAAATAGAAGAATCACAAAAACAAATCAAAAGTAAAACACTGAAAATAGAGAAACAGAGATGTCACTATGTAAGCACTGTAACAAAAAAGAGGGATGTAAAAGAAAATGTACTCACAGATCTTTCATATGGAGAGGAAATCAAGGTGATATAAACAAATTAAAGACTGGTTTAAAGTTAGAAAAATTGGGGTAAATATTAAGGTAACCACAAAGGAAATTACCAATCCTACACATCAAAATAAAAAATAAGAAAAACAAGAAGTCTCAGCAAATACAAAACCATCAGCATTGAAAAGATACAAAGAAAGCACATTTAAAAAGTCTCAGCAGTCTGGGGTCCTAAAAGCTAGCAAGCTGCCTTCTGAGGTAATGCCAAATGGTCCCAACTCAGCTGGAATGGATGATCTCACCAAGGACAACAACGACATGAGGGCAAAAGAACCCAGAAGACAGAAAGACACATGTGAATGAGTGACTATATCATAAGAGTACAACAGAAGAACCAGATGGTGCCCGGCCACCATCACTGACAGCTGTGATGGGGCTCACAATGTTGAGTCCCAGTGGCAACAAGAGAAAAAAAAAGTGCACCCTAAGAACTCCACTAAAAGACTGCAATTGATGGTCTGAAGGCCTGGGGGTTGCCCTGGGAGCATGGCCCCTAGATCTGATGCTGTCCCTAATCATAAATCATTACTGAGGTTAATTCTTCAGACAGGAATGGATTGGACTCAGTGACACAGAGTGACCACATTGTGTGTGCACTTTATGATTCTATGCATCTATAGGATGCTGTCCTACTGGCCTCTTACTAGAGGGGAGTGGAAAGGGTGGAGAGAAGGAGATTGTTAAGAGGTTATGAGAAGTATAGAACAGAAAAGAGTAGTGTGTTGTCACTGGGCAAGGAGAGCAGAGGGAGCTACAGATAGGTAGGCACACAAATTTGAATTGGATTGTGTACTTTCACTCAATCACAATAAAGACTCAGCACAGAAAATTAAATATAACAAAGGAACTGTCTACAATGCACAAAAAAGATATCAAAATGACAGCATTAAAGTCATACTTATCAATAATCAAGCTGAATGTAAATGGACTAAAGGCAACAATAAAGAGACAGAGAGTGGTAGATTGGATTAAAAAAAAATGACCAACCTATATGCTGTCTAGAGGAGACATACCTTAGACTCAAAGACACACAAAAAAATTTAAGCTCAAAGGTGGGGAAAAAATATCAAGCTAACAATACTTGAAAAAACAGCAAGAGAGACAATATTAATCTCTGATAAAATAGACTTCAAACCAAAATCTACCACAATGGATAAGGAAGGACACTATATAATGATTAAAGGATCAATGTTCCAGGAAGACATAATCATATTAAATATCTACGCACCTAGGACTCCAAAACACATAAATCAAACACTAACTGCACTGAAAACAGAGGTAGATAGCTCCACAATAATAGGAGACTTCAATGACTCGACGGCACTTGGCTTTCAATACATCAGATCTGGTGAAGGCCAGAACATCCAGAAAAAAAGCCTAACAAAGATATGGACAACCTAAACGCCACAACAACCAATTAGACCTCACAGATGTATACAAAACACTCCATCCAACAGCAGCCAAGTATACTTTCTTTTCCAGCACATAAGGGATATTCTCCAGAATTTATCACATATTAGGTCACAAACCAATACTTAACAAAGTTTAAAGTACTGAAAGATTACAAAGCATCTTTTCAGACCATCAAGTCACAAAAGTTGAAATCAAAACAGAAAAAAGAAAGAAAGCAAACAGACGGAAACTGAGTAACACCTTGCTCAAAAATGACTGTGTTATAGAAGAAACCAAAGATGGAATAAGAAAATTCACCAAATCAAATAAGAATAAAAACACATCCTACCAGTACAGCAAAAGTAGTGCTCAGAGGACAATTCATCTCAATAAATGCACATATCCTAAAAAAAGAAAGGGCCTAAATCAAAGAACTAACCCTACCTCCTGAACAAGTAAAAAGAAACCCTTAGGCACCAGAAGAAAGCAAAAACTAAAAAAAATTAAAAAAAACTAGAACAGAAATAAATTAACTAGAGAACACAAAATGACTGAAGCATTAACAAGGCCAAAAGCTGATTCTTTGAAAAGATCAACAAAATCAATAAACTACCAGCCAAGCTGACAGAAGAAAAACAGGGGAGGAAGCAAACAGCATGAGTAAGAAATGAGACAGGTAATGTCACAACAAATCCAACTGAAACTTAAAAATTCATAATACTGTGAAAAATAGTACTCTAATAAATTTGAAATCCTAGAAGAAACAAATTTCTAGAAACACACTACCTAGCTAAACTAACACAAACCGAAGTACAGCAACTAAATAAACTAACACAAAAGGTTGAAAAGGCAATTAAAAAACTCCCAACTGAAGTCCATGTGGCAACACAAGAAGAGGGGTGCACCTCAAGGACTCTACTAAAAGACTACTGCTGATAAGCAGATGCCCTGGGGGTTCCCCTGGGAGCATGACCCCTAGACCTGCTGCTGCCCCTAACCAAAAAATAGTACCGAGACCAACTCTTTGGACAAAAGTGGAATGGACCTGGGAACACAATGTAATCACATGGCATGTGTACTTTATGGTTCTCTGCATTTATAGGAGGCTGTCCCAGTAGTCTCTTTCTAGGCGGGAGATGGTGAAGAGGACGAGACAGGAGACTGTTAAGAGGATACGACATATAGAGAACAAAAAGGAGGAACATGCTGCCACTGGGCAAGGAGAGCAGAAGGAGCTGTAGATAGGCAGACATGAAAATTTAATTTGGATTGTATACTTTCACTTAATCACAATTAAAAAAAAAATTCCCAATTGAGAAAAGCCCTGGCCCAAACAGCTTCACTGAAGAATTCTAGCAAACTTTTAGAGAAGACTTAGTATCACTATTACTGAATGTATTTCAATGCACAGAAAAGGATGGAATACTCCCCAATTCATGCCATGCAGCCAACATAACCCTGAGAACAAAACCAGGTAAAGACAGCACAAAATAAAGAAAACTACAGACCAGTATCTCTCATGAGCGTAGATGCAAAAATTCTCAACGGAATTCTAGACAATAGAATTCAACAAGCATATCAAAAAAGTAATTAACCATGACCAAGTGGAATTCATACCAGGGATGCAGGAATGGTTCAACATCAGGGAAAAGAAAAAAATCAATGTAATCAACCACATAAATAAAACAAAAAGACAAGAATCACTTGCATTTATCAATTGGTACAGAAAAGGCACTTGACAAAGTCCAACACTCACTCATGTTAAAAATCCTCAGCAAAATAGGAATAGAAGGGAAATTCCTCAGCATAATAAAGGGTGTTTCTACAAAGCTAACAACTAGCATCATCCTAAATGGAGAGTCTGAAAGCATTCTCCTTAAGAAGAGGAACCAGACCAGAGGGCCCTGTGTCACCACTTTCATTCAACATTGTGCTGGAGGTTGTAGTCAGACCAATTGGGCAAGATAAAGAAATAAAAGGCATCCAAATTATTAAGAAAGAAGTCCCCACAAGAGTGGGTGCCTACATCGACTTGGGATCGGAAGAACCGGATGGTGCCTGGCCACCACCAGTGATAGCCACAATGGAGCTCACAGAGCGGAGTCTCACTGGCAACACAAGAATAAAGAGGTGCATCATGAGATCTCCACTGAAAGACCTCAATTGATGGTCCAGCGGTTTGGGGGTTCCTCTGAGAGCATGGCCCCCTGCCCTGATGCTGCCCTTTCCCATAAATTATAACAAAGGTCCACTCTTTGGACAGGAATGGATTGGACTTGGCAAGGCAGAGTGACCATATATTGGAAGCACTTTATGGCTCTATACATCTATAGGATATCATCTTGCTGACCGCTGGCTGGAGGAAGGGGAGTGGATGGAGAGGAGGGGAAAGGAGGTTGTTGGAAGGATGAGACATGTATGGAGCAGAGAAGAATAGTGTGCAGTCACCGGACAGGGAGAGCAGTGGAAGCTGCATATAGGGGGGCATGTAAATTTATATGTGAATGTACATTTTCACTCAGTTATGTTAAATAAAAATTAAAAAAAAAAAGAAAGAAGTCAAAGTATCTCTCTTTGCAGATGGTATGATCTCATACACAGAAAAAAAAAAAAAGAATCCATAAATAAAAACTACTGAAACTTACAAAACAGTTCAGCAAAGTATCAGGATATAAGCAAAACATACAAAAAATCAGTTGGATTCCTTTACACCAACAAAGGGAACATCAAAGAGGAAGCTACCAAATCAATAACATTTACAATAGCCCCCAAATCTAACCAGAGACATAAAAGAACTATACAGAGAAAATTACAAGATTCTACTGCAAGAAACAAGAGAGACCTATGTAAGTGGAGAAACCTACTTTGATCATGGATAAGAATATTCAACATTGTGAAAATATCTATTCTGCCCAAAGCAATTGTTTTATTCGTCTAGTGCTGCTTTATCAGAAATACCACACATTGATGGCTTTAAAAAGATAAATTTTATTTTGTCAGAGTTCCGGAGGCTAAAAATCTAAATTCTGGGTGTCAGCTCCAGAGGAAAGGTTTCTTCTCTGTTGGCTCTGGAAGACAAAGTCCTTGTCCTCAACTGTCCCCTGGACCAACAGCTTCTGACGCACAAGGACCCCAGGTCCTTTCCAAAGGACATGCTCAGCTCCCAGGACTGCTTCTTGGTGGTATGATGTTCCTAAATCTCTCTGTCAGCTTTTCTTTTATATCTCAAGAGACAGCCTCAAGGTACAATACAATCTTAGATACTGACTCCTACCCTCCCAACACAACTGCCACCCATCCTCCCTTATTAATGTTACAGTTCAGGAGACAGAAAGGGCCATATAATTTAGAGACTACTCAGGATGACACCAGAAGAACTAGATGGTACCTGGCCACCACCAATAATTGACCTAACAGGAAATACAACATACAGTCCCTGACATAAGAGGGAGAAAAATGGGTGTGGAGAACTAGCACTCTACTGTTGGTCTGACAGACTGGAGGGTCTCTGGAAGACATGGCCTCCCGACTCTGTTAGCCAGAGCTGCAACCAGTCCAGAAGCCAACTCTTGAAAGATGTGACTAGACTATAAAACATCATATAACACTGGCAGAGTGTATCTCTTGGCTTAAGTATACACATATGTGACCAACTGAGCAGTTCTTGTCCAGAGGCAAAATGAGACAGTGGAAGGGGACAGGAGTTTGTTGGACTGAGATGGGAAACATAGGGTAGAAAGGATGAGTGTGCTGTCACAAGGTGGGGAGACCACCTAGTTACTCAGCAGTGCAGGTACAAGGTTTTTATGACAAATTGACTTAGATTGTAAACTTTGACTTAAGCCAAGTGCCGTTGAGTTGGAAGCACAATAAAATATTCTAAAAAACAAACACCAAGAACATTCTTTACAGAGATAGACAAACTTCTTATTAACTTTATACAGAAAGGGAAGAAGCCTCGAATAAGCAAAGCACTACTGAAGAAGAAGAAAGTAGGCAGACTCACACTACCTGACCACAGAACCTATTATACAGCTGCGATACCCAAAACAGCGTTGTACTGGGACAATGACAGATGGACTAACCAATGGAACAGAATTGAGAACCCAGATGTAAATCCATCTACCTATGGTCACCCGATCTTCAAAAAGTGCCCAAAGTCCATCAGATGGGGAAAATACAGGCTTTTTAACAAACGGTGCTGGCAAAACTGGATGTCCATCTGCAAAAAAAAATTAAACAGGACCAATCTGTCACACTATATACAAAACCTAACTCAAAATGGATCAAAGACTTTAATATAAAGCCCCAAACTATCAAGTTCATAGAAGAAAAAGTAGGATCAAAACTAGAAGCCTTAATACATGGCATTAACAGGAAACAAACCACAACAAACAACAAACTCCACAAGATAAGGTAGGCAATTGGGATCTTCTAAAAATTAAACAATTATACTCATTAAAAGACTTCACCAAAAGAGTAAAAAGAGAATCTACAGACTTCGAAAATATTTTCAGCTACCATAAATCACACAAAAACATAATCTCTGAAATCTATGAGAAAACCCAACTCTATTACAACAAAAAGACAAACAATCCAATTTTCAAATGTGGCCAATGGACAAGAGATAGAAGGGTCCAGATGACTGGGAGGCTACATCAGCACAAGACCAGAAAAACCAAATAGTGCCCAGCCACCATCAAAGACAGTCCTGTCAGGGAACACAATGTAGATTCCCTGATGTAGCACAAGGAAAAAGGAGTGTGCAGATCAAGAACTCTATTAAAAGACCAGACTTGACGGTCCAACATTCTGGAGGGTCCCCTGAGAACATGGCCCTAGGACTTGGCTGCTAGCCCAGAGCCAAAACCAGTACTGAAGTCAATGCTTCAGACAAAGATTGGCTGGACTAAGGGACACAGAGTGATGCAGGTGGTATGCGTACTTTATAGTTTAATATATATATATGGGGCTGTCCAACTGGTGTCTTTTTAGAGGAGACAGGAGAGGGTGGACAAGAGGGGACAAGCATTGGCTGAGTGGATACTGGAAGTAAAGAATGGAAAGGAAGAGTGTGCTGTCACAGGGTGATGAGCGCAGACAAGAATCTCACAGAGGCAGGTGCTTGGGGTTTTATAACCCAATTTTACAATCTAATTGACTTCAATTGTAAATTTTTACTTAACTACAATAAAAAGGGTTTTTTTATAAGTAAAATAAATGGGCAAAGCAAATTAACAGCCACTTCACCAGACATGACACTGGAGTGGCCAACAAAGGAGAAAATGTTGCCAATCACTAGCCATTAGAGAAATGCAATCAAAACCACAAGGAAATACCATTTAACCCTGACATTACAGGCACAGATCACCAAAACAGTTAAATAACAAATGTTGGAGAGGCTTTGGGGAGCTTGGAACTCTTATGCACTGCTTGTGAAAATGCAAAATGATACAACCATTTTGGAAGACAATACAGCACTTCCTTGGACAGCTAGATATAGAAATACTATATGATCCAGCAATTTCAATCTAAGGAGTATATCCTAGAAAAATAAGAGTCACCACAGGAATAGATACATGCACTCCTAGAGTGCATATATTGGCTGTGGTACTGTATACAGTAGAAACAACCTGGATGCCCATCAACAGATGAATGGATGAACAAGCTGTAATATATACACACAATACACTATTACACAACCATAAAGAACAATGATGAACCTGCGAAGCATCTCATAACATGAAGGAAACTTGAGAGTATTATGATGAGTGAAATAAATCTGTCACAAAAGAACAAATACTGTAAGGGACTACTACTATAAGAATTCATGAAGAGACTTGTACATAAAAAGAAACAATTTTTGATGGTTATGGGGGGTTGGGAGATGGAAAAACACTAGACAATAGATAGATGATAACTTTGATGAAAGGTAAGCCAGTACATAGTACTAGAGAAACCAGCACAACTTGGACAGGACAAGGTCATGAAGGCTCCATAGAAACATCCAGACTCACTGAGGGACCAAATTGCTGGGCTGAGGACTATAGGTACCATGGTTTCAGGGAACATCTAGTTCAAATAGTATAACACAGTTTATAAGGACAATGTTCTGTGTGCTACTTGAGGGCCTCAGGGGTCTATGAGCAGCCATCTGGGATATATCATTAGCTTAGCCCTTCGTAAGCAAGGAAGAATGAAGAAAACTGTAGAAACAAGGAAAGATTGGTCCAAAGGTCTAATGGACCACATCTACAGTGGCCTCCAGCAGAGTGGATCCAGTACAATTAGATGGTGCCCATCTGCTACCACTGAGTGCTCTGACACGGATGAAGTAGAAAAACATTCAAAAGACAACTTTAAATCAAAAAGGAAAAACCAGAATTGCTGGCCTGATAGAGACTGGAGAAATCATGAGAATATGGCCTCTGGATACTCCTTCGGCTCAGTAACGAAGTCAGGTTTGGGGTCTGCCCTTCAGTTGAGAATTGGACAGGCTCATAAAACAAAATGAGACTTACAGGGCATGCTTGCTCAGGGAAGGCAGGGGGTACAGAAGTCCAGTAATGAAGAAGTCAAGTTTAAGAAACAAGGGTTGACCTGTCATGGAGTTGTTGACCAATGCTGTAAAACAGTAAGACTGTTTAATGAGAGACTAGTTTCAGTTTTTTAAGCTTGCTCTGTAAACCTACATCTAAAATACAATTTTAAAAAAAGACTGAAGAAAAAAGTTATTAAAATTCATTTTATGATCCAGAATATACAAAGTCTGACAATTAAGTTTGTAAACTCGTCCTAGGGAAAAAACGCTACATACCTCATTGCAGAATATCACTATAGTCATTTTCAAAATACTCCCCTTGGGAAGCTATGCAATCTGATGCCAGCACCTAGTCCATCCTTCAAAGCAATTTTGGAGCTCTTTTTCTGGAATGGCCATCAGAGCTGTCGTCATATTACCCTTGATGTCCTGAATGTTATAAAAACGGCTTCCTATCAGTATTTCCTTTATCTTCAGTTAAAGAAAAAGTCATTGGGGGCCAGATCAGGTGAGTATAGAGGGTGTTCCAATACAGTTCTTCATTGGCTAAAAACTCCCTCACAGACAACTATACAATTAAGTTAGCTAACTTGCTACCTTGCAATCATTTGCAATGGCCATTCCAAAGAGTGCCAAAATTGCTTTCACAAGGGGAGTACGTTGAAGGTGACTGTAGTGATATTCGGCAATGAGGCATACAGCACCTAAAACAATTAAGTTCATGGGCTTAATTACTGGACCTCGTATGTTGCACATGCACTTGAAAATATGTCTTCTGCTGATGTTAAGTGGAGAGTTCTGTGAATGCCAATTAGGTTATACGGTTTAATAGTGCTACTCTAGGATCCCTGGTAGCACACAGGTTAGTGCACACAGCTACTACCTGAAAGGTCAGAGGTTTGAATCCTTCAGCTGTTTCTTGGGAGAAAGATGTGGCAATGTGCTTCCATAAAGATTTAGAGTCACAAACTATAGGGCAGTTCTACTCTGTCCTATAGGGTTACTGTGAGTCAAAATCAACTTGACAGCAATGGCTTTGGTTTGGTTATTTTGGTTAGTGCTGTTCAAGTCTTCTAAATACTGATATTCTACTTGTTTAATCAAATGTTGATACAATATTTAAATCTCCAGCTGTAATTATCTATATATCCATTTCTGTCTGCCATCTTATCAGTTTTTGCTTCATGTATTTTGAAACCGTTATTAAATAAACACTTAGGATTCCTATTATCCTCTTGATGAATTTCCTTCTATCATTACTGAATTACTGCTCATATTTAATTTAATGGGACTACCAGAATTAAAGCAAAAACAAAAACAAAACATTATTATTGAGCAGAATCCTACTCACAGCTACCCTACAGGACAGAGTAGAACTGCCCCATAGAGTTTCTAAGGAGCACCTGGTGGATGTGAACCGCCAATGTTTTGGTTGGCAGCTGTATCTCCTAACCACTATGGCACCACAGTTTCCAAAAATTGGATTGTTAGGTGTAAATCTACCACTTTGCATGGTTTTGTTTGTCACATCTGTTCTTTTTCCTTCCTTTTGGCTTTCTTTTGGACTAACTCAGTAACTAGTAATTAACTGAATGTTTGGTAATTCTATTTTAACTCCTCTGATGGCTTATTAGCCACAACTATTTGTTATTTTCATAGCTACTTTTGGGTTTTTGGATCCCTGGTGGTGCTGCTGTTGTTACATGTCATCAAGTCAGTTCCAACTCATAGTGACCTGATAGGGTAGAGAAGAATGCTCCTTAGGGTTTTCAAGGAGCGGGGTGGATTTCAGCTGCTGATGTTTTGGTTAACAGATGAGCCTTTATGTTACCAGTGTTCCTGGTGGCACAGTGGTAAAGAACTTGGCTGCTAAGCAAATGAATGATAGTAATGATAGTTGGAATACACCAATCATTTCTTGGAAATCCTATAAGGAAGTTCTGTATGAAGCAGAATCAGTATGATGACAATGGGTTGGGTTTTGCTGACAGAGTGGTTAAGAGTTCAGGTGTTAATCAGCCAGTCCTTGGAAAACCTATGATGCAGTACTACTCTGTCCTATAGTGCATTATGAGTCAGAAAAATTAGATGTCAATAGATTCAGTTCTTGAGTTTATAATGTTTACCTTGTACTTAGCACAGTCTACCATCACATGCTACTATACCACTACAAATACATGACAAGAAACTTAAAATAATATGCTGTAATATCCTGCTGAGCATTGACGGCACCCAGACTTGATGCTCAGGCTTTATACTACTTCATACTACTGCTGTCAAACATTGTACATTTACATATGCTATAAAACTCTTTTTACGTTGTTTTTTTGTATTGTTTTTGCTTAAAAATTATCCTTCAGAGAGATTGAAAAATGGGAGAAAAAATCTTACATGCTTACCCACGTAGTTGTCATTTCCAGTGTAGCTAATTCCTTTATGTAGATCAGTGTTTCCACTTGATGTCATTTTCCTTCTGCCTGAAGAACTTGCTTAATATTCCTTCAGACATTTTATTCCAAATCACTACTACTCCCTCCACCTCCAGTCTTTCTCCTCTCAGGGATCCTAATAACTAATTGAAGTTGTTTCATAACTTACTGATTTTTTTTTGAAAGAAGGGGGAATGGCTTTTTATTTTGGATAGTTTTAATGCTAGGTCTTCTATTTTACCAATCTGTTTTTTCTTTTACAACATCTAAGTTTCCATTTATTTTATTTCTAATCTCAGACTTCATAGTTTCCATATCTAAAAGTTTAAAGTTGGTCTTTTTTGTATCTTCCATGTCTCTACTTAACATGCTTAATATTTCCTCCAGCCTTTTTAAAGCACATGGAACACAGTTATAATAACTGTTTTGATGTACTTGTCCACTAATTCTAATATCTGTGCAAACTGTAAGTTGATTTTGATTAGTTTTTTTTCCTCTTTATATGTACGTTTCTTTACATGGCTGCGTTTCTTTACTGGATGTCAGATATTGTGACTTTTGTCTTGTTGGATGCTGAATCTTTTCTGTATTCCTGTAAATATTATTGGGTACTTTGGGTACAGTTTAATCTTTTTGGTCTCACTTTCAAGATATGTGGGAACGGTGGCTTTTAGTCTAGGGGTAGTTATTCCTCACTTCTAAGGAAAGATGCTTCTGAGCACACTATGTAATAGCTCATGACTTATGAGGATTTCCACTGTGGCTTGTGGGAACAGAAACTACTCCCAAGTCTATGTGAGCTCTTTCTACTATTTCCTCTAATCCTTTCAGGTGTTTCTTTCTTGACCTCAAGTGGTTTTCTCCCACACATGCACTGACCAATATAATCTCCTGAATACTCAAGAGAGACCCTCTGCACATGTTTGGTCTTTTCTCTTTGTAAGGCTATTTCAACAAATAGACGCAGCACGGGAAGTGCTCCTTCATCTATCCCAAGAAATGTGGAGAACAGCTACTTGGCCATCTGACTGGAAGAGATCCATATTTATACCCATTCCAAAAAGAAGGTGATCCAACTGAATGCAGAAATTACCCAACAATATCACTAACATCACATGCAAATAAAATTTTGCTCAAAATCATTAAAAAGCAACTGCAACAGTATATCGACAAGGAACTGCCAGAAATTTAAGCTGGACTCAGAAGCGGACGTGTAACCAGAGATAACCATTGCTGATGTCAGACGGGTCTTGGCTGAAAGCAGAGAATACCAGAAAGATGTTTACCTCGGTTTCACTAACCATGCAGAGGCATTTATTGTGCAGATCGTAACAAATTATGGCTAACACTGGGTAAAATGAGGATTCCAGAACACTTAAATGTGCTCTTAGGGAATCTGTACATGGTTCAAGAGGCATTCATGAGAACAGAACAAGGGGACACTAAAGCCAGGAAAGGTGTGCATCAGGGTTGTATCCTTTCACCACACCTTTTCAATCTGTATGCTGAGCAAATAACTCGAGAAGCTCGGTGCTACAAAGAAGATCAAGGCATCAGGATTAGCGGAAGACTCATTAACAACCTGCATTATGCAAAAGACACCACCTTACTTGCTGGAAGGAGATTTGAAACACTGATGAAGATCAAGGACTACAGCCTTCAGTACAGATTGCACCTCAACATGAAGAAAACAAAAATCCTCACAACCTGACCAGTAAGCAACATCATCATACATGGGGAAAGGATTAAGGTTGCCAAGGATTCATTTTGCTTGGCTCCACACTCAATACCCATGGAAGCAGAAGTCAAGAAATCAAAAGACACAACTGCACTGGGAAAATCAGCTGCAAAGGATCTCTTTAAAGTATTGAAAAGTAAAGATGTCGCCTTGAAGACTAAAGTGCACCTGGCCCAAGCCATGGTATTTTCAATCGCATCATACACATGTGAAAGCTGGACAATGAACAAGGAAGATATAAGAATTGATGCCTTTGAATTGTGGTGCTGGAGAACAATGCTGAATGCCCTATGGACTGCCAAAAGAACCAACAGATCCATTCTGGAAGAAGCATAACCAGAGTGTTCCTTGGAAGCAAAGATGGCAACACTGCATCCTACATACTTTGGAGACGTTGTCAGTGAAGATCAGTCCCTGGAGGACATCATGCTTGGGAGAGCGGAGGGTCAGCAAAAAAGAGGAAGACTCTGAATAAGATAGACTGACACAGTAGCTCTAATGATGGCTTAAGCACAAAAATGATCGTGGACATGGTGCAGGACTGGACAGTGTTTTGTTCTGTTGTGTATAGGGTCACTATGAGTCAGAACTCACTCGATGGCACTTAACTACAACTCTGTAAGGCAATCTTCAGTACTCAGCCCTAAGAACTCCAGTCACCTTAGTCTCCCCAGACTCTCTACTCCTTCTCTTCAACTCGAGAAGTTCCCTGAGTTTAACCTACTTTCCCCATTCTGTGGCAGGAAACACAAAGCAGTAAACTAGAACAACTGCAGAGCTCTCCACATTGTTTCCTATCTCTCCAGGATCACAGTCCTTCACTGCCTAATGTCTACTGTCTCAAAAACCACTGTTTCACATATTTTGCCAGGTTTTGGTTTTTTAGGTGCTTCAGGTAAGAGAGTAAATCTGGTCTGTCATTCCATCTTGTCCAGAAATGGAGGTCAGAGATTTAAAATTAAAACAAAGTTTGTTAAATAAGTTTTTAGGCTGAACTAGATTTTTAACAGTAGAAAACTATGAAAGTATCATTGGATCCTCTCAAAACATTGTCAGAGGAGGACAAAAAAAATTTAAACATAGTAAGAAGGAAACAATAACTGAAAAAAAAAAGGTTTCATGTTTATAACTTAAACTGCTCACAGCTCCAAAGTTTCCCCATATTGGTCTTGTCCCCACAACTCACTTGTCCACTTGGCTGACACAGCGATATTTTACAAAGGTAAATCAGATCACATCTTAATTTGTAAAATCCTCCCGTTAGCTTTTCATTACACTTACAACAAACTCACACTCATTATTCTGCATGATTTCCCACCACTCTCCCTTTCACTCACCTGTCTCTGGTTATTTTTGCTCAGTGCCTTACCATTTCTGGCTCCTCTGCCTGAAACACTTTCCATATTCTCGCATGCCTGGCCCCTCACCATCATTCCAGTCTCAAGTCAAATGTCATTGCTTTAGAGAGAATTTTCCTAATTGCTAACACTTCTCATCAGTCACTGTCATATCACCCTGTTTCATTTCCTTAACAGTACTTACTAATGTTTGGAATTCTTCTTTAGTTTTAGTATCCTTGAAAGCAGCATTGTCTTGCTGCTCTTCTGTTTCAAGAACCTAACACAGCAATGTACAATTACGTTGACTGAAGTATTAATGAATAGAGAACATTTTAACACAGAGTTGAAAACTGTCCGCAGTTTAAGTTCCCTAACAATATCAGTCTGTTTGTTAGCTGTGCACCATATTGTCAGTTGCCCTTCTTTAAATGTAGTATCCACATATGTATATGTCGATAAGTGACTGTGCAAAAACACAGTGTATCTTTACTATTTTTCAATACACAGCACTTAAGATTATAGTATTTCTTTTTGGAGGCTATGCTTTAATACTGGCTCCAACTAAGTTACAGACAACTAAAATCTCCCCTTTCAAAATAAGTTTTTGCATACAGTAAGAATTTCTACCACATCTAATATTTAAACAGGATTTGTGTGTAAGATTTAATATTACTGCCTAAATTTTATTTTGCTAAACTCGGGCCAGTATTACCACCTGTGAAATTCTTTATGAATCCAGATTCTCAAACCTAAAAAATTAGCTACTTCATTCAGTTTCACATCTACTAACTTGATGTGCATGCCATCAGAATTCTCATTTAAGTCATAAAGAAAAATGGCCCAAATGAGCAGTGCTAAAGACAGATTTTGATGGCATAAATCTAGAGTCCTGCCTTTAAGCTAATACCACTCCATTAGTAAGTGCCTTGTGGGCACAGTATCTTATTCGAACTCTTAAACCGTACTATCACACAGACTGTAATTCTCCTTTCATCCGTAAGGAGTGAATACTTATCATAAAAAATAATTTTCTCCTTTGCCTCCATCTTTAACATCATCTGAGTCCTCCGAGTGTCTTCCTGACAGAAAAGGTTCTTGAGCATCAGCCTGCCATTTGGCCTCTTAAATACTTCAAAGGAATAATATTTTCTAATAGCACTTTTTTCACTTCAAATCCATGATACAGTTCTACTTGTTCTTGAATACTATATGAAAAAGTTTGGATAGTGTAAATTAGCTCTAATAAATATTCAACCTTCAATTAAATGTCCATTTGTAAATTTTGAGTAATCTAAAAACCTCTGAATTTTACAGAAAGTTTTTGTGCTCCCAAAAGTCCACGAAAATGGGAAATATATTTTGTGCATGATGCTCTAAACATATCCAGCAATATCTTAAGTCACATTATAAGGGATAAGTAAAATGAATCTTCAGTCCGGAATCCCCTTAAAAATTATCTACTTCCACTTTCTCAGGGCTCTCATCTATAGATTCTAGTGGCTCCAGAAGAGAAATAAGCAATTTTAAAATAAAACTATAACATCTATACCTGAGAAAACAACTTTTCATCTGTCAAATACACAAAACACACAGAAGGAATCCCCAGTGGTATAGAAGTTAAGTACAATGGCTGCTTTAACAGTCACTCACAATGACACTACAGGACACAACAGAATTGCCCCATAGGGTTTCCAAGCTGCAGCTGGAACCACAGTTCCTAAAACACGATACAGAATCATTAGAACGCCACCTTTATACCTTCCCCACCTATACCTTTCAGGCACTAAACAGTACAAAAATCACTTGCGAATCAATGCAGAAAAATTAACATGGACAACATCCTACAAGCATTGGAGGAACACTCCCCACACCCCTACCCCTGCCCAACATGTCTCCCTTGCAAGGGTGCCAATTAATTCTGAGTTTCTCTGGTTGTGTAACAACTTAGTTGTATAAATAGACTAGAGCTTCTCTGTAATATACCAAACTGACACCCACTGCCACTGAGTTGATTCTGATTCATAATGACACTACAGGACAGAATAGAATTGCCCCATTGGTTCCAAGGAGCAGGTGGCAAATTCGAACTATTGACCTTTTGGTTAGCAGCCAAGCTGTTAGCCACTGCACCACTGGGGCTCCTATTATACCCTATAACTTTATATGAACAATAAAGTAAAAATAATTAAGAACCACTATCGCAAAATAAATTATCAAACAATGAATGCCTATCCTTTCCCTTTCAGAAACTTAACCCTGGATCTATGTTGTTTTTAAGAATGCAATAATGTCTCTATAATTTGCATATTATATATTCTCCTCACTTACCCACTGCCTTTTTATCTGACATTACTTACTTATCATAACAGTAAAAAATCTACTGCCTATTTTGCACACTAACAACATACGTCTGGCATTAACAAAAGCTGAAGTGTGAGGCAACGTAACACTGGCTTTGATGATTATGAGTCATGGCTCATGACGGTCATGATCATAGCTGGGCCACGATCCTCAGTGGTTTGGTAATTACGAAATGTTATTTGAAAATTATGTAATGACGTTAACTTAGCAGTTATGTAATGAAGTATTTTGTCAATTATGTAATAATGTACAGGCATACTTCAGACATTGTACTTTGGGTTACAGACCACCAGAATACAGTGAATATTGCAATAAAGCAAATCATATGAATTTTTTGGCTTTCCAGTGCATAGAAAAGTTATGTTTACACTATACTATAGTCTATTAACTGTGCAATAGCATTATATCTAAAAAAACAAACAACAAAAAAAAAACCACACACACATCTGACTTAAAAAATACTTTATTGCTAAAAATGCTAACGATCAACTGAGCAGCCAGCCAGTCAGTGCACAGGTGCCAGGACACACAAATTTATGGAGTTTGTGATCTTACATAGTCACGGTTTGTGGCACCCCAAAACAATTACAACAGTAACATCAAATATCACTGAACAGAAATCATCATAATAGACATAATAACAATTAAAAAGTTTGAAATACTTCAAGAATTAAAAAAATGTAACAGATAAGAAGTGAGCACATGCTGTTGGAAAAATTGTGCAGACAGACTTGTTCAAAGCAGGGTTACCACAAAACTTCAATTAGGAAAAAAAAAGGTATCTGCAAGGCACAGTAAAGAAAATCAAAATACAAGGTATGCATGTAACATGGCAATTGTGTAATGATGTAATTTGGAGTTATGTAACAATGCATTCATTCTCCATTTTCACATAAGCACCAATTTCACATAATAATTTAGTCTCTGGAACCTAACTGTGCTGATAAGAATGGAATGCACTATAGATTCAGCAAATGCTCTGAATTAATTCCAGAATTGAGAATACAACTTCATTTCATTTCTGAAAATAACTCTTAATCTTCAAAATCATATGAAAATGAATTTTGCACACTTCAACTTTTGTGCTAACTGCTGTGTGTTCTTTGTCACTTCCATGTTTCATATGCCAATTTTCAAAACCTGTAATAGAATAAACATTCACCTTTAAAGTAACCATTCAGTAGTTTACCATTTTGATATAGCATAGTCTGCTTACAGAATCTCTATTATTTCATTTGGGGTGCCATTATATCAAAGATTATTTTTCAGCAAATAACCTACTGCAGACCTAACATATGTCTGTTATTACGTGCTCTTGGTGTTAAGATACAGCGATGAACATGACCAACCAGGCCCTGCCTTCCTAGAGCTTACACTCCAGTGGAGAACACAGATAAAGATAAACAGTTACAGTTGTGCTAAATGCTACAAAAAAAAATGAAAGAAAGAAAGAAACAGAAATGCGACAGGCAGCACTTGTTGTAAGATAAGGGTAGTCCACTTTGAAAGATATACTTGGGAGAGGCCTTCCTGCAGTGCTAACATTTAGGATAAAACAGAAAAAATTAGAAAGAGCCTTTATTAGTTTATACCCTGCTACCACAAACTTACTGGCTTAAAACAATACAAATTTATTATCTTATGAGTCAATAAATCAGAAGTCCAGGTGAGCCAGGCTAATCTCTCTGTTACAGTTTCACAAGGCTAAAATCAGTGTTAGCCAGCCAGGCTCTGGGAAAAAAAATCCACTTTCGAGACACTCAGGTTGTTGGCAACATTCAGTTTTTGTGGTTGTTGCTTTGAGGTCCCCATCTTCCTGCTGGTTGTCAGTCATGGACACCCCTTGTTAGTATCCTCCTTCATCTTCAAAGCCAGCAATGTCCCTCTCTCTGACCTTCCTTTCTGCTTCATCTCTCCTGCTTCCCGACAGAAAACATTCTCTGCTTTTAATGGCTCATGGGATTACTTGGGCCCACCCAGATAATCCAGGATAAAAACTGATTACCACCAAGTGACTTCAACTCTTAGTGACACTGTGTTTCAGAATACAACTGCGCTCTGTAGAGTGGTATGGCTGTTATTTTTCCTGAAGGAAATCACCAGGCTCTTTTCCCAAGGTGTCTCTGAGTGGATAAAAAGCTCCAGCCTTTCAGTTAATAGCCCAGTACTTAACTATGTGTGCCACCCAGGGAATCCAGTTCAAGAAAGTCTACCTACTGTTAGGCCCATATCCTTAATCGTATCTGTGTAGTCCCTTGTGCCATGTAATAATTAACATATTAACAGACTCAGGGGATTAGAACATGATATCCAGGTTTGGGGGAATATCATTCTGCCTATGCCACAGTCACACAAAGGCTGTTGCAGGCAAAAAGGAAGCAGCAAGTGTAAAGGCCTGAGATGGGAAAGATCTTGGACTGCAGCGGACAAGGGGCTGGAGGAAGGCCTCTGCTGCTCCATCAGTAAGTGGGAGAACCACAGTAAATGACCCCATTGGGCATTTTGTTACAAGAGTTACAAATACCTCCAGTGAACTGCAGAAGTTGAGAATCTATTTCAAATTTAAGAATCAACAAGCTTAGTCATTCTAAGGCTAACCGTTGAACATAAGCCTCCTAACTGAGTTTCCGGTCCATTTCACTTCCCCTTGTACTACACATACTAATTTTATTTTTCACATTTATATGGAGACATTTCTTCTACTTGACATTTTTAACCCTAAGTTTTTCGGTCTACAAATGCAGAATTTCTTCAAATACTGACTTCTATCCAGGCACCAAACCAAAAAAACCAAATCCATTGCCGTCCAGTCAATTTCAACTCATAGCAATCCCATACAGTAGGTGCAAAATTTACATTTTGGTATCAGGAAGTAAAAGCCAAATTTAAGAAGAACTGAGAACATGAGGCAGAAACCTTATCCTAGATCTTTTTAAAAATTAAAAATTAGGACAAATTAAAAACTGAAGTCTTTCCTTCCCCACCCTTTTCTCCACAAACAGCTTTCCACATAGACTTTTAGTAGTTTTTGTGGTTAAATGTTTGTCAGGAGAATTGCACCTGTTGTGGCCTGTTTTTAAATAAACTTGCACCTGCAGTGTCTTTTCATAGAAATGCTATTCAGGATACTACATGTCAGTGATTTACCATTATGTAGAGCTCTTCTTCTCATCATGATACCCTCTGGGCAGGACCTAATTTATAATTTATAAACATCCTATTTCCAAAAATTCATCTAAAAAACAACTGCTTAGGTGTCATAATAACTTTTCTAGGGATACAAAAAAAAAAAAAAAAATGATAGCAAGGTGTCCAGAAAACCTCTCAAACAACAATAATATGTTCAATTCATGAACTTGAGTGGTCTGGTCCTCTCCCTTTAAGGAAATTTCTAATCTATTTTCAGAGTGATGTGTCTGCTCTAGTCAAATATGTCTGCTTTTCTTGTTAGGATTTGCTAATTCCTGTTTCACAATCTTTTTAATTCTGTCATTTTCCTCACGATAAGTTTCTTTTCCTTTCCTTCCTGCCAATCCTTGTCAATAACCATAAACTCTTTACAATTAATTCTAAACTCTATTAAGTTGCCCCTAATTCATTCATTCCATTCCATTCATTCTTTTATGTCTCTTCATTGCTAATAAATTCACATTGTATCTCTATATATCATTTTTTGCCAGATAACACATTACTTGACATTTTGCTATCCCTCTTCTTCATACTTGTTATAACTGACCTCCTACACTATGTTAGATGCAGAGAGGGGTCCGTGAAGAGCAGTACAAAATGACAGCAGAGAAAAGAATATGAGGAGACACCAAGCAGGACTTTACGACTCAGGAGAATGAGTAAGAAAAGAAAGCCTTGTTCTAACTCTTTCATTCAGTTTTTCACATCATATACACTGCCACACTAAGTCTGCACTCCCTAACAACAGAAAGAAGCATAAATCCATGGTGGAGAAAATCCAGTCAGTTGTTTTTTAAACCTGTTGATGCATTCTTTTTAAGACAATCAGAGAAATTCGTTGGCATCCCTTTCAGAGTTTCAGAGAAGTTGCTTTGCCCTCCAAAATAGCCAATAATTACTTATTTCACAACCAACTTTGCAAATGCATATTATGTTCTGATAATTTACAATACTTCAAACAACATAATATTTTACACTCTGAAGATGAATCTTCAAAGACACATCTACTTTCTTTCTATGAAACAAAGAACAAGGGCTCTGGAGTCAGGTTGTCTGGGTTCAAATGGGACTTTGGCAAGTTATTTAACCTCTCTGTGCCTCAGTTTCCTCATCTGTAAAATGAACATGATCATAGTACTTACTTTATAAAATTGATGAGCATTAAATTAATAAATTTAAAGCACTTAGAACATGGTTGCAAATGAAAACACTGAATTATTACCAGTAGTTATTAATTTATACTGAGAAAAAAGCATATTCTTTCAGAATGATATATGAGGTACGACAATTAAGTCCACAAACTTAATTATTCTAAGTGCTACATACCTCACTGCAGAGTATCACCACAGTCACCTTCGAAGTACTTCCTTTGGGAAGCTAGCATTGGTGCCAGTACCCAGTCTACCCGTCAAAACAATTTTGGAACTCTTTCTGGAACGGCCATTGTGTGCATGGTGGCACATCCACAAACTTCACTGCATAGTTGTCTATGAGGGAGCTTTTAGTCAGCAAACAAATAACTTCTTTGTAATAGACTCCCTACCTACTCACCTGATCAGGCCCCCAATGACCTTCTTCTTTACCCCCAAATAAAGGAAATATTGAAAGGAAGACATTTTGATGACATTCGGGACACCAAGGGTAATATGACAACAGCTCTGATGGCCATTCCAGAAAAATAACTCCACAACTGCTTTGAAGGGTGGAGTAGGCACTGGCATCAGAGCACAGTTCCCCAACAGTACTTTGAAGGTGACCACAGCATTATTCAGCAATGAGGTATGCAGCACTTTTTATAGGATGAGTTCACAAACTTAACTGGCAGTCCTCCTAAATATTAAGCTACTATGGCAGACAAAATAATGAGCCCCAAAGATGTCAACATCCTAATGTATGAAACTTCTGAACATGCTGTAATATGGCAGGTGAGAAAGTTTCAGATGGAATCAAACAGCCTATCAGCTGACTCTCAGATGGTGAGATTATTCTGGATAATCTAGATGGGTCTAATGCAATCACAAGGGTCTTTATAAGTGACAGTATGAGGCAAGAGAGTAAATGTGTAAACCAGATGGTAATCCGAAGATCCTATAAACTCTAGTGGCATAGTGGTTAAGAGCTACAGCTACTAACTACGAAGGTCAGTGGTTTGAATCCACCAAGCACCCCTGAGAAATCCTAGAGGGCAGTTCTAATCTGTCCTATAAGGTTGCTATGAGTCAATCTATTGCAGTGACTTACAGTGAATATATAATTTCATCTAAATCACAGGCAAACACACACACACTATATAAACAAGGATAAATCTACTCAAGATAAGTCAATGAAAGAAAACATACCAGTCTCAAAATGGTATCTCTAATTGTATTTTTTATTTGCCCATGCTCTAAACATATCTATTACAGTCATCCTTTCCCAGGCTCCAAATGAAAGCCAGAAGATTATAATATTCTGCATTCCTCATTCTACTTTTTGCCATTATATTAGTTGAAATTGCTACCCTGTCTCTGAGTAACATTAGTCTGTAAATATGAGAGTCCAACTTTTTTGAGTAGTCCTTGAAATGGAAATACATAGGCCTTATAAGTTTCTCATCAATGATAAAACAGAAATGAGCAAATAATATAATATAATGGTTCAGAGAATCAGCTTCAGACTTGGATTCAGAACTTCAGGCTTGGAGTCAATCACTGGTTAAATAACCTCGAGCAAGTTACATCACATTTCTGATCTTCAGCTACATAAAACAGGGTAATACCACACCGTTCACGAAAACTAACTCAAAAAGGGTCAAAAACCTAAATATAAAATCTAAAGCAATAAAAATCATGGAAAGAAAAAACACGGCAAACACTGGGAGTCCTAATACATGGCATAAACAGAATACAGAACGTTACTAACCACACAAATACCAAAAGAGAAAACAGATAATATGGGAACTCCTACAGTTCATCCAAAAACTTCACCAAAAGAGTAAAAAGACAACAGAGAAAAAAAATTGGATATGATTTAAGTCCAATTAGCAACTAATCTCCAAAATCTACAAGGTACTCCAAAATCTCAAGAATAAAAATACAACCCAATTGAAAATTGGGCAAAGGATATGAACAGGCACTCCACCAAAGGAGACATCGAGGTAGCTAAGACATACAAGAGGAAATGTACACTAACATTAGCCATTACAGAAATCCAAGTCACAACTACAGTGAGATACCACCTCACCCCAGCAAGGATAGCACTGACCCAAGAAAACAGAAAATAATAAATGTTGGAGAGGATGTACACAGACTGGAACACCTATACCCTGCTGGTGTGAATATAAACTGGTACAACCATTGGGAAAACAATTTTGCACTTTCTTAAAAAACTAGAAATAGAAATACTACACAATCCAGCAATCCTACTTCTTGGTCTATATCCTAGAGAAATAAAGGCTGTCACACAAATAGATACATGCACACCGATGTTTACTGCAGCACTGTCCAAAATAGTAAAAAGATGGAGTCAACCTAGGTGTCCATCAAAAGATGAGTGGATAAACAAATGATGGCACAGTCACACAATGGAACATCCACAAAGATAAAGAACGGTGATGAATTGGTGAAATATCTTATAACAAAGGGAAATCTGGAAGGCATTATGCTCAGTACAATTAGTCAGTTGTAAAAGGTCAAATATTGGTAAGACCACTATTACAAGGACTCAAGAAATGGTTTGAACATAGAAGAAACCAGTCTCTGATGGTTACAAGGGTGGGAAGGGAGGGAAAGGGTATTCATTAATTTGATAGGAGATTAGAATTAAGTTAGATGAAAGTAGGGACAACACACAGTAGAGGAGAAGTCAGCACAACTGGACTAAACCAAAAGCTAAGAAGTTTCCCAAATATAATCAAACACATGGAAGGACAAAGCAGCAGGGGCAATGGTCTGGGGACCACAGTTTCCAGATACCTAAGTCAACTGGCAAAAACTAAGAAAATGTTGTGCATCCAACTTTGGTAAGTGGCATCTAGGTCCTAAATGCTAGCAAGCTGTCATCTAAGAAGCATCAATTCGTCCCAACCCACCTGGAGCAGAAGTGAATAAAGGACATCAAAGACATAAAGAAAATACGAGCCCGACAAATAGAAAGGGCCACATAATCCATAGACTACATCAGCATAGGCACAGAAGAACTAGAGGGTGCCCAGCTACCACCAATGACTGCTCTGACAGCAAACACATCAAAGAGTTCCTGATAAAGCAGGACAAAGGTGCAGAACTCAAACCTTATTAAGAAGAACAGACTTGGTCTGACAGACTAGATGTCCCCAGAAGACTTGGCCCTGAACTCACTGTTATCCCAGAATGGAAACTCAACTCTTCAAAGATTGGGCTGGACTATAAGACATAAACTGCTACGGGCAAAGGATGAGCTTCTTGGCTTAACTACATACATGAGACTAACTGGGAAGCTCCTGTCCAGGGGTGAGACGACAAGACAAAGTGGGACACAAGCAAGCTGAATGGATGCAGGACAAACAGGATGGAAAGGAAGAATACGCTGTCAGAGTGTGAGGAGAGTAGCTAGAGTTACATAGCAATGTGTCTGTGAAGTTTTTGTATGACAGACTGACTTGGATTGTAAACTTTCACGTAAAGCACAACAAAATATTAAAAAAGAATAAAAGAGGATAATAATGGCAACCTTCTCATAGGTGTGCCCTAAGAATTAAAAGGAATAATATACTTAAAAGTACAGTGCCTGGCATACGGTTAGTAACTTCCAAAATGTTAAATGTTATTAACAACAAGTGGAGACAGGCACAATAACAAGCCCAGACGAGCATTAAAACTATTGGATACGATGAAAAAAAAATATGAATCAAGTGCACACAGGTGCTCTATTCAGTCCTATTGTTTTTAGCAGTAATTTTTCATGACTTAGTTTCACAGGATAATTTCAAAGGTCTTACATTTTAACAGGTTTAAAGTTACATATGTAAGTGCATACAGCTCTTTTATTGATCCAAACTTTTTCTTATCTCTGACATTTGGATACAGAGTGTCTCATAACAGACAATGCTGGTAGTGCAAAAGTTAAGTGCTTGGCTGCTAACACAAAGATTGGTGGTTCAAGTCTACCCAGCAGCTCCCTGGGAGGAAAACTTTGGCCATCCTCTCCCATAGAGATTACAGCCTAGAAAACTATATGGGGCAGTTGTACTCTGTCCTGCAAGGTGCTCCTAATAACAGACTTGACTGGACCTAACAACAACAGCAGCCCTGTACAAGGGCGGAAATAGAAGGAGCATCAGAAATGGTGTCAGAAATTGTCTAACTTCAGGAAACATAATAAAAATCAAGATCAGCCTGAGGCTAAACCCTATGAAGTGGACATCAGACATACCTCCACTCTGTTTACTGAATCTGACACCAGCCATCCTTCCCACAACATTCTCTGTTTCTGTAATCCAGAAGGTATCTGCCTTAGGCTGGATTCTCTAAAGGAGCAAAATTAGGGAAGAGTGTAAAGAGAGATGGTACCATGATTAAGAGTTCATGTGCTAAGCAAAAAGTCTGCAATTCGGCTCCACCAGTTGTTTCTTGGAAACCCTATGGCACAGTTCTACTGTATCCTTTAGGGTCACTAGGAGTTATAATCAATGATAGTAATGGGTTTGCTTTTTTTTCTTTCTTTCTTTCCTATCTATAAAGAGAGACTTACTTCAGAGAAACGGTTCATGCAGTTGCTGAGTTTGTCAAGTCTCAAATCTATGGGTCAGGCATCAGGCTAGAGGCTATCCTGACTCATGAAGTTGCAGGGGCTGACAAACCCAAAATCAGCAGGTTAGATGTCAGGTTGCTCGCTCATGACCCAAGAAATGGAGGTCAGATGACAAAAAGTCAGACAGAGGATCGAGAGGGTGCTTCACCCGAATATCCATGTATGTTGGATACAGGCTGCACCCTCAAAGAAATTCCCCATACATCAGGTCAAAAAATGAATAATTACATAATGCTGAGAATCATGTCCTAGCCAAGTTGACACATTAACGATTACAATATCCAAACATGTGAACATCTTCACATACCTCAAATGAAATGCGTCTAAAATTGATCTTGCTTTCCCCTGTGCCCCCTGATAAATTCTTTCCTTTGGAGTTTTCTATTTTAGCAAAAGACACCATCATTCACTGTTTTCCAAGTAAAGCTAGCAGTCACTGTAACTCCTCACCCCTCAAACTTAATCAGACACTAAACCCTATTAACAAGTTGCCATTGAGTTCATTCTGACTCATGTTGACTCTGGATGTGTAAGAGGACAACTGTGCTCCATAGAATTTCCAGTGGTTGCTATTTTGGAAGTAGATCATCAGAGCTTTCTTCCCAGGCTCCTATGAGGGAACTCCAACGTCTAACCTTTAGGTTAGCAGCCAAACACATTACAGAGCACAGCCCTCAGATGCAACACACATCAACTCCACTTGATGGTAATTGGAAGTTCTATTCATACTATCTCCTAAATAGTTCCTTGAATCTGTCTATTTTTTATACCATTTCTCGCAGGGTCCTAGTTTAGGTTCTGAAATTCTTCACCTAGGTAACAGAGACAGCTTCACACTAGCTACTTACCTGTAGCCTTGTTTCCTTCTCTGAATTTGTAAATCTTTCCCTGTTTAAAATCTTCCAATGGCTTTCCTTTATTAGCAGTAAGTCTAAACTATTTCTTAATAACCAAAACCGGATACATAGCAATGTCACATTTGCCAACATCTTATTAAATTCTTAGGTTGTTTTAATAACTGTTAACACCTTATCAACACCAAAGTTCAACTTAATCTCACTATCTGATCAGTAATTTATCAACATTTAATAGATATAAGTAAACTGTATTAGACATTATAAAGGTGACAAAGATGAATGGTGATATATTTGAGAATAAATAAGATAGGTATAGAAAAAAATCTTAATACAAGTACATAAACAGTTTCAACACAAAGGAGAAAACATTTAGAAATTCTGTAACAGAAAGAGTTAAAAAGCTACTGGATGTTAACAGAAAGAAGCTTATCAGAGAAGACAATCTAGTGAAGATTTTATTTTAATTAGACTTTAAAGAACATGCAAGAATTGAGATACAGGGCAGCATAAGCAGAAATACAGAAAAAGAAATCTCAAAAAAAAAAAAGAATAAGAACAATTAATGTTTTAGATAGCTAGAGTGTAGAATTCATGAAGGGAAGCAGTTCTTAGAAAAGAAGTTGCAAAAACAAGTTGGCACCATATCAAGGCAGGCCTTGAAGAGGTCTGAACCGATGAACAACAACAACAAAAAATCTTAGCTGTTTTCCTAAAGATTTTCACAGTCAAGGCTATAATTATCTTTGATTAAATACAACAGTGTATAAACAGTTGTATCTACAAGATTCCTCGTAACAAAGAAAAAGGATTAAAATAATGTTTAGAAAATAATTATAGTTTTCAATTGGATCCAAGTATGGAAATTAAAGAATGTCACAATTTCATTGGTGTAAGATTTTCATGTTTGCAACTGAGGCTACCAAACCAAGCCATCAGCAAGTAAAAGCTTTGAATGGTTAATATATTCATCTCATATTTCTATAACACCAAACCCACGTCCATCTAGTCAATTCTAACTCACAGCAAAGTTCTGTATTTCACTTCCAAATCACTTTTAGAAGTCTTGTGACTTTAGATACTGACCTTATTCATAAAAATAGCCCACGGAATGGTATCAAAGTAAGTGGTTTCTGAGAGAAATGAAAGCAGATGGTAATCATATTACTTCCATTTTCTTTCTTATATCTAAAAACAATCCTTCTTTCTTTTCATACCCCCAAATAGTTCTGGGAGTTTCTGTGATTATATTTAGTCATCCAAATAAGTTGATAGCTATAAATACCAAGAACGTGTTTTCCCACTATTACTCTCATATCGTATAATTATTATACTTCCTATTACTGTGTCTCTGAACATAAAAGTTGTTTCTTCACTTGGTCTTATCCAAAAGGCCAAGAAGCAATATAAAAGCTATTTTTTAAAAACATTTTCAGGTATGCCAACCTGGTTTGTAATGCCAAAGATGAAAACAAACATGCATTCAGTTATTAGCTTAAGCTCACAACAGGTACACTTATTTTCTCTTTTAAAAGTTTCTTGTAATTTTTTTTTTTAAATCCCTGTTGGTGACACTCTAGCACAATAGACAATGTAATTTGTCAAAAGCTGCTGTTTAGAGATGTTGACACTGAATACAGAAACACATTACTTACATTGGCTGCATCATCCACCTCCCTTCCCCCACAATAAAGATTGTATCATATAGCATGTATCTCAGAAATCACTGCTTTTGGAGTCTGACCGTTAATCTGGCTGCAGACTCACTCTGTAACACGGGAAAGATACATAAGAAAAAGTCACCGTCCACCCGACCAACACAATTCAAACAGGATGAAGTGGCGTGAGTACACACTGGGTGACCCTATATTACATAGTAACAGAATCAACTGGTTGGTTTTGGGGGGCGGTTGGTTTGTTTTTCTGTGCAGTCAATCAGACTGTTCATACCATCTTTTGTTGTTGTTGTTGTTGTTTAATGTAATGACTGAGGTGGTGTAAATCCACAAATTAAATACTTCTTTTTTTTTTTGACATTTAAACATTACCAGCAAGAATCACTGTCCCTTGAAGAGAAATGTCAAGAAAATGTTTAAAGTTGGTATCCCATTAACAGAAACACCATGATAAATGTTGAAAATGTTGAGGTTGTCAAGGATTTCATCTTACTTGAATTTATAGTCAATGTCCACAGAAGCAGCAGTCAAGAAATCAAATGCATTGAGCCAACATAAAGCAGATGGTATCTAAGGTGTGGTGTGTCTCACCCAGGCCATGGTATTTTCTTGACAGCACTTGGCTACATACACACCTGTGCAAATTATTACTGATAGCCTATTATCTGTATAACACAGCACCAAGTAAGGTAGGGATGTTTAAACTAATATGACTTGGTCCCTAAATTCTGAAAGTATGTGGCCCATTTGGAGAGAAAAGGTGTATATACTTTACTATTTCACTCAAGTCAGACCTAGATACTGAAATTTAAAAAATGACTACATGACCCAGTCTTAAGAGGTTCATGGACTTAGTCAAAATAATCCTGGTGGCACAATGGTTAATCACTTGACTGCTAATGACAGGTCAGCAGTTCAAACCCACCAGCCACTTCATGAGAGAAAAGACCTGGTGATCTGCTCCTAAAAAGACTACAGCCAGAAAACCACAAGGGGCACCTGTACTCTATCCTGTAGGGTCACTAAGAGTCAGAATCAACTGGACAGCACACAACAGACTTAGCTGAGGCAAAGTCATTACGTATACTAGAAATATGTATGAAATATTATAGGAATACAAAGAAAGAAGTTCTTCACCCTGTCTGGGGAGTCTAAGGAACAATTTAAGGTGACAAGTAAATAGAATGTTAAAGGATGAATAAGAGTTCTTAAAAAGAAAGTGTAAAAGAAACACAAAGTAAGGTGACAAGAAAGAGTATGAGTTACTGTATATTTTGTTATAGCTACTTCATGTGGTGGGAGTAAGAATGTTTTAAGTGATGTAAGTCCAGAAACATGCAAAGTAGGATCCTAATGGACCTTATCAACAAGCTATGAAGAATACTTAGATACTGAAAACACATTTAAAGTACAGACATAAGTACAGTCCCAGCTTAGATGCAGTATTTGTCAAAAAATAGTCCCAAAATATCTAATGGACCACAACTAGACTGAATCCACTACAAGTGGACCTCCACCACTCTGAGTCCAGTACAACTAGATGGTACCCAGATACCACCACTGACTGCTCTCACAGGAATCACAATACAGGGTCCCAGACAGAGTTGGAGAAAAATGTAGAACAAACCTCTAACTCATAAAAATAAAGCAGACTTACTGTGTGAAAAAGAACTGGAGAAACTCGAGAGTAAGATATGTCGTGAGGCTAGTAATTAAAGACACAAAACAACACGTGTACTCTTTAACGAGAAGCTGGTTTGTTCCGTAACCTGTCATCTAAAGTACAAAAATAAAATAAAAATGTTTCCAGAGCAGCAGCAGAGACATGAGCTCTCTTTCCTCTTATCTCACAGAACTAGATTTATGTCTGGTATTATCGTAGTCTGTAAGCATCTTTTCTCTTCTCTACCTGATGATAAATTCCTTGATGAAACAGACCATAGCCAATTCATTTTTTGATCTGCCATATCACACAGTGTTCTGCAGGTTTTGTTATTGGTTGCCAAATCAAACAGAAGAGGACACATTTAAGGCTGTCACACCTTCTCCAATTTATAAAGGTACCAAATTAATTATATTTACACAGTGTTAAAAAAATCTGACTCTTCAGATCATGTATATGTACATATACATGTGTGCATATATATACACGTGTGTGTATACACATACACACACACACACACACACACACACACCAATTGCCTCAAGTCAATCCCAACTCATAGTGACCCTATGTGAGCAGAACAGAACTGCACTCTACAGGGTTTTCAAGGCTGTGACCTTTTAGAAGCACATTAGTACGCCTTTCTTCTTAAATGTCTGTGTAGTTTTGAACTGTGTAGTGTTGTGGTTAGGTGCCATCGACTCAGTTCACACTCAACAACTCTGCTATGTACAACAGAACGAAACACTCTCCAGTCCTATGTCATCCTCACAGAACCTCACAATCCTTATGCTTGAGATTCCTTTGGCAGTCATCATGTTCGCCCCACCCAGGGACTTCCGACTACAGATACTGAGAAGGCACTCTGAAGTCATTAAATTTTATTTACTAAATATCTTGTGATGGCTTTAAAAAGATAAGCTTTTGCAGCTTGAAAATATGAATTAGTTCGGTTCAAATATATCACCTTCTAAAATTTGTGAACCCCCTCAAAGAAAACCATTGCAGTAGATTCAGTGAAACCCATGTGAAATTGTTCACAACTAATTAGTGAGGAAGCGCAGCTAAGCTTGTGTTTACCTTGCTTACTGGTTCATCCCTCCTTGCCAAGGTCTGTAAGTCTGAACAAAGGTTTGAATTCGGAAAAGCGCTATGGGAGTGAGAGAGAAACAGATACCAGCCAGACCTAGAGGCAGAATCTTTGGAAAAACGTAAAATCCTTCACTACAGACGATCTAGCATGCAAGGTAAGCACCCGTGTTCACCTCACCTATAGGATAATCCGCCCCTGCTGTCCCTCAGGTGTACCTAGGAAATACAAACCTCCCGAGCAGGGAGAAAGAGACGAGCTAAAAACACACCAAAGCCCCCAAGCGATCACATCTGGACCCCAAAGCCTGGATTGCAGGATCCACCAGCGGCTTCCCTCCTTAAGCTATGGTCGTGGGCGGAAGAGGGAGCGGAAATAACTTTGAGTAACTTCAACAATGATACGGGAAGAGATGAAACAAATCCAAGAAGCAGGTAAAGTGTATACACCATGGCACATTGCTAACAATCGAAAGAACCCCGCACGTTCGCCGTACGACTCATTTGGCCGCCGCCTCCTTTCCGCGGCAATGCCCAAGCGTTGGGGTAGCGCGCCCTCTATAGGCCTCTGCGTTCCCGTCTTGAGGTCTTGCCGTGGTCCCACACCCCCATCTCCCACCCCCTCATTTCTCACCCACCTCCCCCCAGCCACGCCCACGCCCGTGAGAAGAAGGACGGATTTCTCCGGAAAGGGCTTGACGGAACGAAGCTTTCTCCTGTCACGGTTTCTAGACGGAGGGTTTTTAACTCACCGGAAATGACTGTTGTTAAAAGGCACACAAAAAGAAGCACTCTTAACGTACTAAGCCTACGGGACCGAACGGAAGTCCTCGTTCTCGCGCCACCCGCAGAGCATACTGGGTGCCGGAAGGACTTAGAAACGCCTGCGGCTGACCGTAGACGAAGAAAACGCGCGTGGTAGGCGAGCGTGCTGGCGTGTTGCTCAAGTGTTCGGTGCATGCGCCAGATCAAAGGTAGCAGAAACCCCAGCGTCGGTCTATTACCTGGTACCACGTTAGAGGCATGGTTGGGAGATCCCGGCGGCGAGCAGCGGCCAAGTGGGCAACTGTGCGAGCCACTTCAGGGCGCACCCCGGCAGACGAAAGTGAAGACGCCGAATTGCCACCCTCACCTGGCGACTCCAGCTACTACCAAGATCAGGTAGATGATTTCCATGAGGCACGATCCCGGGCCGCCTTGACTAAGAGCTGGAACGAAGCAGGCAGTGGGGACGAGGAGGATGGTGAGGAGGAGGAGGAGGAAGTGCTAGGCCTAGATACTGACGATGAGGACGGCGAAGATGGTGAGAGTGTGGGAACTGAGGAGGATGGTGGTGATGATGACGATGGTGGTGGGAGCTCCGTGCAGAGCGAGACTGAGGCCACTCTGGATCCTAGTTTGTCATGGGGTCAGAGGAAAAAACTGTACTATGACACAGACTATGCCCCTAAATCCCGAGGCCGGCAGAGTCAACAAGAGTTAGAGGAGGAGGAAAGAGAGGAGGAGGAGGAGGCACAGCTCATCCAGCGGCGCCTAACCCAAGCCCTTCAAGAGGATGATTTTGGAGTCACCTGGGTGGAGGCCTTTGGAAAACCGGTGTCTCAGGTAGATGAGGTCGAGACACGGGTGGTGAAGGACTTCACGAAAGTTTCAGTGAAAGAAAAGCTGAAAATGCTGCGGAGGGAATCACCAGAGCTCTTGGAATTGATAGAGGACTTGAAAATCAGACTGACAGAGGTAAAGAATGAATTGGAGCCACTGCTGCAGTTGGTGGAGCAAGGAATCATTCCACCCGGTAAAGGAAGCGAATACCTGAAGACCAAGTACAATCTCTACTTGAACTACTGTTCCAACATTAGTTTTTACTTGATCTTGAAAGCTAGGAGAGTCCCTGCACATGGACATCCTGTCATAGAAAGGCTTGTTACCTACAGAAATTTGATCAACAAGCTGTCAGTTGTGGATCAGAGGCTATCCTCTGAAATTCGTTATCTCCTCACACTTAAGGATGATAGTGGGAAGAAAGCACTGAATCTGAAAGTAAAACCCACCAAAACCAAGCCAAAGTCTGTTTCGGAGACTTCTGCTGCTGCCTCTGATGTTACAGATCTTTCTGGTAATTCCAAGTTTGATAAAGAGGCTGCACTAGAACATTATAAAGAAACAGAAGACAGGCAGAAGTTGAAGAGAAAGAAAGAAGAAAGCAACACTGAAGAACAGGCTCCTGAAGATCAAAATGCAAAGAGAGCCATTACCTATCAGATTGCTAAAAATAGAGGACTTACACCTAGGAGAAAGAAGATTGATCGCAATCCCAGAGTGAAACACAGGGAGAAGTTCAGAAAAGCCAAAATTCGCAGAAGAGGCCAGGTTCGTGAAGTTCGTAAAGAAGAGCAGCGTTATAGTGGTGAATTATCTGGCATCCGTGCAGGAGTTAGAAAGAGCATTAAACTTAAATAACTTTTTTTTTTTTTTTTTTGCTTAATTTAAGCTTTTTGACAATGAGTTTGAAGCAATAAATTTTTTTTTAATTAGCAAAGTGCTTGTATTGATGTGTAATACCTGACAAATTTTAAAAATTAACAGAAACTCAGTGGGGTTGTTGCTCAATTTAGTCATCCTGATATGAAGGTCATACTGAGGCCTGTGGGAACAATATGAAAGTACTCAGGAAAAGAGATGGTTTGGGGAGGTTCTCTATTACTGAGTATTAGCCTAGAAAATGGTTACAGCTGTTTGTGGAGTGGTAACCAAACTTGGAACACTTACAACTTTTCACATAAAGATACTGCACTTTTGGCAATCGTGTTATATCTTAAAATAGCTTCTGAAGTAATTGTGATATATTTCACTTACCTAAACATAATCTTTGGGTAGGGTACTTGTTAAATAAATGAATTTACCATACAGTGGATGCTTTTTTTATATTCTATGTTGTAAAAGCTTAAGAAGGAAGAATTTTGGTTAAAAGTGGGAAAAGGAGATATGCCTCAATTATTTTTTAATGTTTTCTATTTGTCCATAATGTAGTAATTAAGGTATTAAAAAAAAAAAAAGCCCTTCTATACTGGTGATTTACAATAGATTGTACATATACTCCATTTGCTTTAAACTACTAGGTAAGTGGCAGCTTCAAGTAGTGACAAACATACTGTTGCTTAAAGTTTCTCTGATATTTATACAGGAGAGAATGTTAAGATGGTGAACTTAAAAATACTTCGTATGACTAGTATGCCAGGGAAGAAAATAAGAATCCTAGGTAAAGGAGAGCACAAAAGAAGTCTTACTGTTTATTCATTAAATAAGCTGAAGTGCCACTGTTGGAGATGCAGAGATGATTAATGGCTAATATTACTTAACCCATACAGTGACTGAAGTGTTACTGTTCTGTGCTTCACAGATGAGGATACTGAAGCAAAAAGAGGGTAACTTGCTCAAAGACACATGCTTGGAATTTGTATGCAAGCTGTCTTAATTTGAGCATTCATTTACTACCCCTCTGGCTACTGCTGCTTTCTCAGTGTGGCACATATATCAAATTAGCTTTTCTTTAATAGAGCTTCAGAATAGTAAGCATCTGCATGTTTACTAAACTTTTTTTTTTTTTACTTCTTTATTCCTCATGACAATGCTATGTGAACATATTTTAAAGATGAGAAAACTGGCAAAGCAAATTTCCCAGGGTCCCATCAGTGTTAACTGGCAGAGCCAGGATTCCACCCCAGCCTTTCTGACTTCAGGGCCCTAGTCTGTACTTCCTCTTCTGACAGAAAAAAGTGCAGGTTTTGAAATGGGGTTACCTGGGTGATTTTCAGTTAATTAAAAACAACTTTTAATACTAAAAAAACTCATGAGTGTTATTTTCTTGGGTATGTTGCTGTTACATCTATCCTGGAGAGGTAATAACAGTAGTGGTTAAGAACATACTCAAGATTACCTGATTGCTGAGCCCGCCTCCATCACTTAGTAGCCATGACTTTGGGCAAGTTACTTGGTTTCTCTGCTCCTCAGTTTTCTCAACTAAAACAGGTAATAGTCATACCTACTTCATATAGTATGAGGATTAAGTGAATGGACAGATCAGATGTACTTAGGATAGTGCTTGTTAAGTCATAATCACCTATTAAGTTTTGGTTGTTATTACTTGTGAGGATCAAGATCTATTAACCCAATAAAATCTGGCACATAGGTGCTCAGTGAACTGCAGCTAATATTAATATATAGTGATTCCTATTCTTTACAGGAATAGAATAAAGTGAAGTCATGTAAAATTAATATCCTAAGTTACGAGGGGAAAAAGTGGGAGAGCATTGGGTGAACACATGAAAGGATATAGAAAAGCTGAGAATGAAGGGTGTATTTGCTGTTCTATGTCAAATCCCTGCCATACATACAAAATGAAAAAATGTTTAGGAAAGTAGAAGAACTTAGCTTGTTTTCATTTTATTTCTTCAGAGACCTCATGACCCTATAACTATCCTGGAATAGGATAAAGATGATACTAGCCCATTAAAAATAAAAGGTACCTTGTCTAATATGAGTTGTTAAGGTAATAATTTGCTGGGTTTAATATATCATCCCAAATTTGTATTTATTGAATACCTACAGAGCACTGAGATGTACTGGATGCTGTGTTACACATGAATAATAAATGGATAATCACTGATAATTTCTAATAGAGACTCACTTCATGAACACTGGCATCAGGCATCAATGCAAAGCAAAAATCCATTCCTCTTATTGCCAGTATATTAAGCTATGGACAGCTGCAGAAAATATAGTAACGCAGTTGACTTTGCTGCAGACAACATTCTGTAAGCTACAACTATCTATAAATTGAAGGAGTTATGTAAAATGAACACTACATCACTTAAAGTCTAATAAGCAAAGTATCTTTGCTTATCAGACCTCAGCAAAGAAAACTTGGCTTATAAAGTTTCTAAAACTATTTTAATGGTCTGAGTTTTCTGGCAAACACAAGAAAATTACTTTTTGTGATCGGGATAAAAATTAGCTTAGATAACTCGAATAGTTGTATTTGCATATCTGATACATTAAAATTAACAGTTGAAAGAAATGGCTGGAGTTGCTGATTTTTCCTTGCTGACTGTTAGGAAGTAAAATAATTTTAACTTAATGTGCTAAAGTAATAAAAGTTAACACAACACAGTTTCAAATTACTACAGGAAGTCAGCGTAATTAGATTTCGGGGATTACAATGATGAGTAGGTTTCTCCGTGTGAATACTAAAAAAAAAAATTGCCTCTGAGTCAGTTCTGACGCAATGACCCTAAAGAATAAAGCAGAACTGCCCCATAGGGTTTCCAAATGGCTCCTGGCCAATTTAAACTGCCAGCCTTTTGCTCTTAACCACTACACCACCAGGGTTTCTATCTGAACGCAGTTAGATGATCCAAAAATCAGGTAGGATTCAACTAGAAATTCACTGAAAAAAGGCAAGTTTCAGGAAGGTAAATCAAATTATAATCTTTATTGCTTGGGTATTCAGTCTCAAAAACACTTCTGTTTGCCTTTACAAATTTAAAAACGCTGTAGAAAATTAAACATCACTCAGATTAACATCATTTTGTGAAGTTTGCTACAAACATTTTTATAGTATAAATATTACAAATAAATTCAAAATCCTTTTGCTGACCTCAGTATTTTTCCCTTTTCTGGAGATAGACTGTTATTGTGAATTTTGATCTATCATCCTCCAGTCAATGTTTTTGTAATTGACTACAGACACATCCTCAAGAATAAATAATACTCAACCATAAAATTAGCAGAGGACTTGAAGAGACATTTCACCAGAGGACATTCCAATGGCTACCAAACACATGAAAAGATGATCAATGTCATTACCCATCAGAGAGCTGTAAATCAAAACCACAATGAGATATTTCACTCCTAATAGGCTAGCTAAGGAAACCCTGGGGATGCAGTGGTTAAGTGCTATGGCTGCTAAGAGGTTTGCAGTTTTAATCCACAGGCACTCCTTGGAAACGGGCAGTTCCACTCCGTCCCACAGGGTTGCTATGAGTTGGAATCAACTTGATGGCAATGGGTTTAGTTTTTGATGACTAGAATAAAATGTTGAGATTTGGGAAATTAGAACCCTTACCCATTGCTGGTGGGAATGCAAAATGGTACAACCATTGTGGCAGTTCCCCCCCAAATTAAAAATAGAACCACCCTATAACCCAGCAATTCCACTGCTGAGTACATACCAAAAAACTTGAAAGCAGAGACTGAAAGACTTGTACACCGATGTTCACTGCAGCATTATTCATGATAGCCAAAAGGTATAAACAACCGAAGTGCCCATCAACTCCTGTGAATAAAATGTGGTACACACGTGCAATGGTCAACTACTAAGCTGGTGGGAGAAGGAACATCTTGACACATGCTACAATACGGATGGAGTTAGATGACATCATGCTGAGTGAAATACGCCAGTCATGAAAGGACATACTGTATGACTTACATAAAAAGACAAGGGAAGGCAAATGTATAAACACAGTTTATTAGCAGTTTCTAGGGGCAGGAGGAAGGGATGAGGGTTAGGTTTAATGGTGATGCAAATATTACACTGGTTAAAGTAGGACTCCACAGCTGATTATTAAAATTGCTGTTACGAAATGGTATACCTGTAAAAAGTTTACTTAGCAAAAGTCATATGATATGCATTTACAACAACAAAGTTGCTGCTAAGGCTGTTTACATACAGCCAAAACCCTCATGGATCTGGCTTCTTGGTTGGAGGATTTAGGGTTGTAATTTCATGGGATGTCCCAGTTAATTCACTGAATAACACTTTAGTGCTTCTATTCTACTGCCTAGTTTATTGAACAGTGCCTTGCAAGTGGCCATCCAAGGTACAATGGTTGGTTTAGATTCACCTGGAGTAAGAGAGGAAGAGGCGAGTTGGGAATAGGAGGAAGATGTGAGATCTGTGGCTGTCTCCATGAACAACTGTCTCCTTTGCCATGATACCAGAACTAGGAAGTGCCTGTCTACCATTACTGAATATTTTAATCAAAGATTCTGTAGAAGAATCTTGATCAAAAGGAGGGGTTGGGGGATGGGGAATACAGAATAGAATTTAAAAATTTCATGGACTCCAGGCTCTGAAGCCATGACAGTTGGACGAACCCCTGAAATTACTGCCCTGAAATAATCTTTAAACCTTAAGCCAAAAACATCCCTTCAAGTCTTCTTACAGTCCAGTAATAGTTTACCAAGCCAGCCAAGTGCCGTCGAGTCGGATCCTTAGCTTAACTAATAAAAAATGTCTGCCTTGAGCATTATGCTCTTTTCAGAAATATCTACAGGAGATCCATTTGAAAACCGATGGCATAGCAGTTAAGTGCTCTGGATGCTAACCAAAAGGTGAGCAGTTCAAATCCACCAAGTGCTCATTAGAAACTATGCAGCAGTTCTAACCTATCCTATAGTGTCACCATGAATGGAAGTCGACTTGGTGGCAACAGGTTTGGGTTTTTGTTTGTTTGTTTATATTGGATCAAATTAACAATGCAACTACTGCAACTAGAATGATTAGAGAAGAACCTTAGGAGGCAGTGAATTTATGTTAACGTTAGAGGAACAACTCAGAAAAGGTTGAGAACGGTTGCACAACTTGAATAACACATGAATGTCACTGAACTGTACATGCAGAAACTGCTAAATTGGTGTATGTTTGGCTATATATATTCTCAACAGAATAACTGTTTTTAAGTAAAAATAAAGTAATAGTTTTTATATCTTATTCTTTTGTGTCTATGAAATCAAGTTACAAGATCCAACAATAAGTCTGTGAACTTAATTATTCTAAGTGCTACATATCTCACTGCTGAATATCACTATGGTCACCTTCAAAGCACTCCTCTTGGGAAAGCTATGCACCGATGCCAGTGCCGAATTCACCCTTCAAAGCAATTTTGGACTTCTTTCTGGAATGCCCATTGCACATGGTGGCGAGGTGGCAGGTTCACAAACATAATTGTATGATTGTCTGGAGGGAGTTTTTAGCCAGTAAACAACTGTATTAGAACACCCTACCTACTCACTTGATCTGGCACCCAATGACTTTTTTTTTTTTGCCTGAAGACAAAGGAAATATTGAAGACATTTTGATGACATTCAGGATATCGAGGGTAATACGACAACAGCTCTGATGGCCAATTCCAGAGACAGTTCCAAAATTGCTTTGAAGGGCAGACTAGGCACTGGCATGGGTGCATAGCTTCCCAAGGGGAGTATTTCAGATGTCACCATAGCGATATTCAGCAATGAAGTATGTAAACACCATTTCCTAGGATCAGTTCACAAACTTAATTGTCAGACCCCATATATTCTGAAGTTTTATTTCAGTAAAAACCCATTTTTCTGATTGTTCCATATTGTTAAATATTTAATTCATTCAGTTTAGCTGTATGTGGTGGTCTGTGCTGTGAGTATACTATAATTCTTCCACGTTCCTGTTGGTGAAGTTAGGTGTCTTCTTTTTCACTTCTACAAGCACTACTTCAATGACCTATTATTTGGCCACATCTCTATGTATACAAGAGTTTCTACAGAAAAAAAAATTAAGTGGAATGTCTAAATTCTTACTCTAGTTTTATCTTCACTGAACATTGTCACAGCACTCACAATTGTTCTCAGACTGAATTTTTTTTAAATATGGCAGATGTGAAATTGCATCTTAATAGAATTCACAGTTGCCCAATTACTTCATGAGATTTTGGATTTCTTTTTCAAGTTTTTTATGTATTGTGATTGAGTAAAAGTGTATAATCTGGGTTTAAATGAGCATGCCCACCTATGTGCAGCTCCTACTGCTCTCCTTGCCTGGTAACAGCACACTCCTCCTTTCTGTTCTATACAAGTCATATCCTCTTAACAATCCCCTGTCCCCTCTTCTCCACCCTCTCCACTCCCCTCTAGTAAGAGGCCAGTGGGGCAACATCCTGTAGATACACAGAACCATAAAGCGCACACACAATGTGGTCACTCTCTGTCACCAAGTCCAATCCATTCCTGTCCAAGAAGTTGACCTCAGTAATGATTTATGATTAGGGGTAGCTTCAGGTCTAGGGGCCATGCTCCCAGGGGAACCCCTAGGTGACTCTTGGATTTTTTTAAACTAGTTCTTTAGAGGGTTGACTGTCTTTTTCATGTTGTCTGATTTTTTGTTTGTTTACCTCAATAAAAAATGCTTTGCTATGTAAATTTTTGACTTGTATAAAATGTATTTTCTCATATCAAAGTTTTAAATTGTGATGTAGTTACCTTAGCTATGCATTTCGGATGATTTTAATTTTCAGTTATATATACTAGAAATGGGGAAAAATAAAAAGCTGTTTCACTTGCTTATGAGTAAGGCTATAAATGATAGTAAACATTAAGAATTTTGTAAAACTACAAAACAAAAAAAGGACTAAAAACATTAAAGGAAAGCAAAATTATAAAATAGTAAAATATTTTGCATTGAGAGGCAATGTAAGGGAGTGATTCTTGGCCTCTGGATCTTTGCCTCTGGAGTTAACTGAGCTAAAATCCCAGTTCTGCTACACAGCGCCAAGCACCCTTGTTGTACTTACTTACTCTCTGTGCCCCAGTTTGTTCACATGGGCTAATACATGATTTCTAATCCATATACAATGAAACCTGTGAGAGGCAGAATGCAAAGGGATTGCCTCATTTTTGTGGGTCTGGTAGAATTACCACTTTTCTACTGTTCTTTATTAGTAAAAAAAATTTGAGTTTTCCTTCCCTAAGATGTTTCCACTTTACATAGGTTCTGGCTTTGGCAGGTTTTGCTGTGTATTTAATTTGAACTGCCCACCTTTTGGTTGGCAGCCACAACAATTAACCACTACACCACCAGAGTTTTCTCACTGGGTAGTTAAGGTACTTAGATTTGATCTCGAATATGGAAAAGCCAAAAAAGGCATTTTAGGCATCTAGTGCTGCTGTGACAGGTGGATTGATTTTAAAAGAGAGACTTTATTCTGTCACGGTCCAATAGTCTGGATGTCCAAATTCAGGACATCAGCTTCAGAGAAAGGCTTTCTCCGTTGGCTCTGGAGAAAGGCCCTTGTCATCAATCTTCCCCTGGTCTGGGGGCTTCTTAGGCCAAAGGGTCCTAGATCATTTCCAAAGGACTCACTCTGCTCCTAGCACTGCTTTCTTAGGGGTATGAGGTCTTCAAAATCTGTCTGCCAGGCACAATACAATCTGACACACTGAGTCCTGCCCCACTAATACAACTGTTGCCCATTATAGAAGCAAGATTTACAACAGGGAGGAAGGTCACACAATACCAAGTATCAAGGTCTAGCCAGATGACTGCACACATTTTTAGGGGGACACAGTTCAATTCATGATTTAAGTTTTTTAAGAACAGTACGATGCTATCAGGTTAACATTTCAAAAACATAAATTACTCATTCTACTTGCTATATAGCAATAGAACTATAATGGATTAAAACTAGAGACAGGGAAACCGGCTAGGAGTCTGTAATAATATAGGCAAGGAAAGATGAAGATTTAAATGAAAGCAAAGAGGACAAATTAACTGACAGACGTGAAAGAAATATAAGAAGCACAATGCAAGAATTTCAGGAGTACAGCAAGTGAAGAGGGACAAACTAAGTAAAATCACAGAAGTAAAGCATGTAAGATAGTAAACATTCTACACAGACACAAAAATGAGAAACTTCTAGAGTTCAAAAAAATGTAGTTGAGTCTATTCTAACCCATGGAACAGAACTGATCCATATGATTTTCTTGAGTAATCCTTACAGAAGCACATTGCTAAAATTCTCTCCACAGCACTCCTTGGTAGGTTCAAATTACAAACTTTTAGGTTATTAGCGAGGCCCAAACCATTTGTGTCACTCACTTGAATTCTACTTCCCATAAGAATACACAGGAACACAAGTTTGCTAATAGTAGATCTTCATAAAAAAAAGTATCATTATCAAAATAACTCCTCAGTGTATTTTGTTTTCTATTGTAAAAGTGGCATATATGTCATAGCCTCTTTGCAAATAGAGATGGGAAAAAGATATCCATATTTCTACAACCTAATGGAAACTGCCCTTAATAGTTTGATTTAGACTATATATGGTGCTTATTGCACAGGCATTCAACTGTACAGATCATAACAAGTTATGGCTAACACTGCATAAAATAAGAATTCTAGAACACTTAATTGTGCTCTTAAGGAAATTGCATATGTATCAAAAGACTATTGTGCAAACAGACCAAGGGGACATTGCATGCTTTAAAGTTAGGAAAGGTGTGCATCTGGGTTATATCCTTTCACCATACCTTTTCAATCTGTATGCTAAACAAATAATGCAGGAAGCTAGATTCTACAAAGAAGAACGATGCATCAGGATTGGAGGACGACTCACTAACAACCTGCGTTATGTAGATGACACTGCCTTACTTGCTGGAAGTGAACAAGATTTGAAACACTGATGAAGATCAAGAACCACAGCCTTCAGCATGGATTGCACCACAACATGAAGAAAACAAAAATCCTCACAACTCGACCAGTAAGCAACGTCATCATAAATGGAGAAAGGATTAAGGTTGTCAAGGATTTCATTTTATTTGGATCCACAACCAACACCCACAGAACAGCAGTCAAGAAATTAAAATACACATTGCACTGGAAAAATCTGCCGCAAAGGATCTCTTTAAGGTATTGAAAAGCAAAGACATCTCCTTGAAGACTAAAGTGCGCCTAACTCAAGCCATGGTATTTTCAGTTGCATCATGTGCATGCGAAAGTTGGACAATGAACAAAGAAGACCGTAGAATTAATGCCTTTGAATTGTGGTGTTGGAAAAGAATGTTGCATGTCCCATGGACCACAAAAAGAACAAACTGATCTGTTTTGGAAGAAGTACAACCAGAGTTCTCCTTGGAAGCAACGATGGCATGTCACATACTTTGGACACGTTGTCAGGAAGGATCAGTTCCTGGAAAAGGACATCATGCTTGGTAGAGTGGAGGGTCAGTGAAAAACAGGAAGACTCGTGACAAGATGGACTGACACAGTGGCCACAACAATAGGCCTAAGCATAAAAATGATTGTGGATATGGGGAAAGACCAGGCCGTGTTTCATTCTGTTGTGCATAGGGTTGCTATGAGTCAGAACCAACTCAACAGCACCTAACAGGTACAACATAGTGCTTATGGAAACCCAGGTTGTTAAGTGTTAGTTGTTAAGTGCTAGGGCTGCTAGCCAAAAGGTTGGCAGCTCAAATCTACCAGACACTCTCTGGAAACTCTATCGGGCAGTTCTACTGTCCTCCAGCATCACTTTGATTTGGAATCAACTTAATGGTAACAGTCTGGTCTGGGCATAGTGCTTATATTTCTTAAGATTACCTTCAATATACATGAGGAGGAAGTACATATTAACTAAGTATTTTGATAAAAATAAGCATTTTGGAAAAATAAACTAATAAACCAGTAACAGTATTAATCAAAGCCTAGTAATTCAGAAGTAAGAAACAGTGGACAGGTATGACAACTGAAGAAGTTGAAACTGACTCAGAAGGAGAAAGTTATTTATTTTTTTAATTGTGATTAAGTGAAAGTATATAATCCAAGTCAATTTTGCATGCCCACCTATCTGCAGCTCCATCTTCTCTCCTCAGCCAGTGATACCGCATTCCTCCTTCTCACTCTGTGTTTCTAGAATTCTCTTAACAAGCACCTGTCCCCTCCTCTCTACCCTCTTCTCTCCCATCTAGAAACCAGTAGGACAGCCTCCTATAAATGTATAGAACCATAAACTACACATGGCATATGGTAACACTGTGTCCCAAAGTCCAGTCCATTCTTGTCTTAAGAGTTGACCTCAGCGCTGAGTTCTGGTCCATGCCAGTAGCAAGTCTAAGGGCCATGTTCCCAGGGGACCCTCCAGGCTGTTGGACCACAAATTCTGGTCTTTTAGTAGAGTTCTTGAGCTGCATGCCTCTTTTTCTCATGTTGCCTCAGGGACTCCTGTATCCCCCATCATGGTAGCCCTTGGTGGTGGCCAGGTACCATCTAGTTCTTCTGGTCTCATGTTGCTATAGTCTCCTATTCATACTGGTCCTTCAAAAGGAGAAAGTTATTAATCTGTCACAGCAGGCAAAGAGCAATATTTTGTGAGCCTTTCTGAGTAGGAACCAACTAATAATGTGGTTGCCTTCTAATCAGGTACAGTGCCAACTACAAGTTTGTTTGTTTGTGGCCAGCAAATGAGTAACTAAAAATTTAAAAGGAAAAAAAAGGTAATACAATTGAAAATGACACGAGTCTCCAATCTAAGGAGTATGAAGTATACACAAATACAGTACATTCATAAAAGGTAGGACTGCCCTAAGTAACACTGAATAAATGTTGTTCACGGTATTATAAATCAGTGAAAGTTAGAGTTTATCAAGTCTGAATTTCTTTCTTAGTTACAGAAATTCAAACCATGAACCAATTTTAGATAACAAGTCAAGATAATAGTAACAATAATAGCAAGAAGGTTAAAATACCAAATTAGAGAACATTTCTGATTTGTCAGGCATTGCACTGCCCAGTTTACTAATGTTAGGGACTAAACTGTGTCTCTCAAATTCTTTGGCAACTTCGCCAGGTCATGATTTCCAGCATCATATGTTTGTCTACCATTTTGTGATCTGACCTGATTATCCTCTATGATGTTAATAACCCAGTATTAGATGCAGTTATATTAATACGGCAAGACAACCTGCAGGATTAGGTTGTCTCTTGAGTCAGTTTCTTTTGAGATATAAAAGACAGAAGTGAGCTAAGACACATGGGGATGTCATTAGCACTAAAAAAGAAGAGCTGGGAGTGGACCACATCCTTTGGATCCAAGGTCTCTGCACTGAGAAGGTCCTAGACTAGGGGAAGACTGATGAGAAGTATCTTCCTCTAGAGCTGACAGAGAAAGCCTTCCCAGGAGTTGTTGCCCTGAATTCAGATTTACAGGCTTCTAAACTGTGAGAATAAACTTGTTTGTTAAAGCAAAAATAAAAGAGGAACAGTGAACTCTTAATAGAGCTTTCATCATGATGAGACATTATATAAATTAAATATCTGTATTTATTAAAATCAGCTTAACATGAAGTCTTGAGAAATTGAGTGACTTTCTGTTTTGACATAAGACTTTTCCCAAGTACTGCACAATATAAAACAAAGGGTTCAAGAAAACCACTGCTTTAGAATCCTAAGGAACACATATACTATACTGAAAAGAATATCCACCCTTCTCAGGTGGCATTTTTCTCTGATCACAGCCCAAAGAAGCTTAGGCTACAAGTACCTCATCATCTATGACACTGACTTCTAAAAAGTTTTGTAATGTATTCTAAATATGCATTTTTTAGGCTCACCAAAGTGTTTCAAAATAAGCAGCAATAACTAAAATGAAAACATAGATAAGATAGCCTATTGTGATTCAAGACAACAACTAGATAGCACACAGCTACAACTACTGCCACTCCGACGGGGATCACAAGAGGGTTCCAGACAAGCAAGAGGAAATTGCAGAACAAAAACTCAAATTTACAATAAAGAACAGATTTACTTTTCCGACAGAGACTGGAAGAACTTCTGAGACTACAGCCCTAATACACCCTTATGACTGGGAAATTAAAGCTATTCCCAGAGATCTTCTGGTCAAACTACAAACCCATGAAAGAGAGGAGCATGCTCCTTAAAACAATCAATTATACAAAACGGCAATATTCTGCCAGAAGCAAAGATGAGAAGGCAGGAAAGGGTAGAAGATCCCAGAAAAAAGGCAGCCGGGAACCCAAAGCGTATATCGGGAGAGTGTTGACACACTTTGGGGGATGAAATTATGGCCCTGCAATACTTTCCATACAAACTATCAAATGGGAATCTAATTTGCTGTGTAAACATTCACCTAATACACAATTTAAAAAAAAAAAAATTTAAGTAGGTAAGAGTTAAAAGATTTCTGTTATTTTACTTCATGAGAAAATGTATGAAGCCTGATTCTTAATTATAGTGGTTTGGATTTTGTTACTTTAAAACAGCATGGAAAGACACTATCTGCATTTTCAAAAGGAGCAACATGTTTAAGCCTGTTTTTAAAATCATGGCTTCCTTAAATGTATATAGTAGCTGAATCAGCCCTTTATGTCACTAGGTCTTGTGCAAAGCTGTGATTATCTTATTGATTCAAATGCTAAATGCATAAGAAACCAGAAACTTGGAGTGCCATCCACCTTTAAAGGAAAAGCTCATAAATAGCCTTGCCAGTAAATTTTAAAGGACTCATATTTCAGCTGTTTCCCTGTTTTCTTACACAGCCACTTAATGACATAAAGCATAAACAGAATTGTGGAGAGGCACAAAAGAGCCAATATACAGCAAGATTCCAGAGCATGTCAATATTTGTATGTGGATGGTGAGATTTAGTCTTACAAACTTTGGAAATGTTACGAGGTGGGACCAGTCCCTGGAGAAGAACATAATGCTTGGCAGAGTAGAGGCTCAGGGAAACAGTAAGACGCTCCATGAGGCAGATTAACATACTGGCTGCAATTACGGGCTCAAGCATAACCACCATGAGGATGGCACAAGATCAGGAAATGTTTCATTCCACTGTACAATGGTTACCTGTAAATCAGAGCCAATTCAACAGCACCTGAGAACAATGAAAAAGGAAAACGTTTACAATTTAGACTACAAAGTATTTAGTATTTTAACTTGGTTAGTCTTTTGGCTGATTATGATCCTTTCTTGAGAATAATTTAGGAAAAAATTTACCTGGCCCCACCACTGTCTTTTCGTCTACCTATTATGGGTAGTATATATTCTTGTAAAACAAAGAAACCTGACAAAAACACAATGATCTTTAGAAATTCCTACATGCAAAACCATAGTAAGAGAACCATTAGGTACAGATGTTAAAACCATGACACATCTGGAAATTTTTAGGTTTTCTCTTCAAGGTAGTATACAATTTGCAATTCCTAAAAGGCAAATGTTTTCACCAACTTACCCTCACCAAGACTGAAAAGACTCAACAAATCTTCAAATTCTGAAGACAAGACAAATTTTTTTCTTTAAGTATGCTTTTATTACAGTTCCCTATTGTGCCAAAATGTAGAACAATAATAAATTGATTTAACTGTATCCCAGACCCTGTTTTCAAAGTTTTACTTGCATTTCTTATTTAACCTTCACAATATCTCTGTAAAGGAACATGATCCTTATTTCACAGAACAGAAAACCAGGCTCAGAAGACAAATAATGTTAAGTAAGCACTGAGGCTGGGATCAACAGGTCAGTGATATGGCAGAAACTGAAACGCTGTTACAAAATGCTGTAACACAGCTTAAAGTTAGGGTTCTGTAAATATCTTCCATTTTAATATTTCTTGTTTAAAAGATTTGGTGAAGGATATAGTATTAGAAGTCTCATGGTTAATTTCTGGTGATGATTTCAAGGCTGATCTACAGAGAATAATGACAATAAAAATGTTTTATTTTCCTTCCCAATAAGTATAACTTCCTTTACAGAAAAAGAGCACATGAACAAAAATAAGGCTGGCAAAACGTTATGCACAAAACAGTGATTTTTAATTGAGTCAATGTGGATTTTATATGCCAGCACTTTGCAAGCGGAACACAAAGCTAATCAGCTAGGAAGTACGGGGGGACGTTCACAGAATCCAGAGTAATGAATAACAATAGTAATCGGAAATTGTTTGTTTTAGAAACAGAAATGTTTACTTAAGGGAATTACTGGATTCGTAATCAATGATTCAAGCAGTCGAAATAAAGCAGCGGTGGCCAATTATGAACAGGGCACAAACACCATAAAAGTGACAAATGTCTACCTGTCGCAGACACTTGTCATATAAATTTTCAGCTCTTTAGCTTAAAATGCTTAAAATGCACTCATGCACATCCCGAGCACTGTAGATTCAGGCAGTTAAAGCAAATACAAGATTTCCGTTCAGCGCACATGAGAGGGAACAAAGAGGTGGCAGAAAGAAGACATCCCACCTCTGGTTTCTCACACAAAAACCTTATGAATCAAAACCGTGAATCAACGGTTGGAGTTCCAAATGTATGAAAAGCGAACTGCAGTGTAACATTCAGAGGAGGTGGGAGTGGGAGAGTAACTCCTCTTTAATCCAAATCTCTGTGCTTTTTAGCTACCGACGAAGTTACGCGATTACAGAAAAAAACACTGTGAGGCATGCTCCAGAGGAAAAAACACACCTCATAGCCTAAAAGGGCCGTGCCGGGGGCGGGTAAGGACGCCCGCCGCACAGGGTACCGTCTCCACCCCAGGATCAGGCGAGAGGTTGGCTGCCAGAGGGAAACAGAAGGTGGGGAAGTGGAAAGAGGAGGACGCTGCCACCTAGGGGAGCCGATTCGCAGGCGGGGGGCTGGGGCGGGAGGGGCAGTCTAGAGGAAGCTGCTGGTTGCGAGACCGCGCCGTCGGGCGGGGCTGGCCTTCCAGCTGGCTCGGACCCTGGCCGGGCAGGCTGTGCACTGAAGCGGCGGAACTAGGAAGCCAGCCCTCGGCCGAGAAGAAAGGTGGCGGCGGCCGCGGCACGGACCGGACGGGGCGGCGGCTCCCAGGGTTGACCCTCTGTTCCCCGCCCAGGCCCGGGCGTGACTCAGAGGGCAGCTAAGGAAAGATCCAGCATGGCTGAGACCCCGTCGCCGCCCAGCGCCGGTGCGGAAAGTTACAGCGAGGTGCCGGAGAGGGGCGGGGAGCGGCGGCCGGAGGAGCCGCGCCGAGCTCCAGCCGGAGGTGCGGACCAAGAGGGCGAGGCGGGGCTGCCGCTGGCCTCCCCCACCGGGCAGTCGGAGCCTGACTCGCCGGTAACCGCCCCCTTCTTTCTGCTCTACCCCGGTGATGGAGGCGCCGGCTTCCCAGCGCGCCCGCCGCCGCAGCAGCGCGTCTGGAGGACCCCGCCGTCGCCCGGCTCCCCGCTGCCCTTCCTGCTGCTGAGCTACCCAAGCGGCGGCGGCGGCGGCGGCGGCAAACACCGTGAGTGACTGAGAGGGAGTGGGGACACCGGCCGGGCAGGGGGACTAGGCTGGGCAGGGCCGGCCCGGCCCCCGCGGAGCTCCGCCTCTCGCGGAGTCCTAGGAGCCTGGAGGTAGGGGGTGGGGTACAGTGAGCGGTCGGCGTCCCCGCGCGGGATTATTTACCTCTGTGTCTCCCCAGGCCGCGGGCTCCCGCCGGGCCCGGCCTCCACTCCTCTCGCGGGTTGGGCGCCTTTCCCTTCCAGTCTCGTCTCCAGCCTCCCATGTGCTCCGGCGGGGCCTGCGAGCAGCCTGCCAGTCCCCACCGGGCCCGGCCACTGTTCCGAGCCCCGGGCTAGGAACCTTCCCGTCAGGAGTCGGGAGGGGGGCGGCGCCCAGCCCGCGGACCCTTTTTCTGTGGGCTCCAGGTGCCGCAGCAGCCAAGTAGGTGTGGCTGCCGAGCCACCGTCGCCGCCTTGGTGGCCTCAGTTGTCCTGTGTGGTTTTTTACGTGCGGCCGCTCGTTACCAGTAAATATGCCAGATCTGCCTCCGTAATGGAAGAAAAATAGTGCACGAGATGACAAGAAGAAAATGTGTGGCTTTGTGGGGACATCTCCCCAGGATCATTTGGCAAGAAGAGGCTTCTGTCTGAAAATCACTGTCTCACTAGCCTTCTTGAGTACACCTTACCCCACTCGGTGTCAGCCAACAAGTATTTATTGCTACTTGAAATGAGTGAGGCCTGGGGCTAGGCAGTGTGCATAATAAAAACACGTCTTTGGGAGCATTGCCTAATCTGATTAAAAAGGCAGGATTTTATACTGTGAAAATAAAACAATACAAAACATTAGAAAGTGCCAAATACTTTGCTGTATGAGTTCTAAAAGGGGAGAGAAACTTGTTTGAGGTGATGAAGGAAGACATTTTCTCTTACAGTTTTTTGTTTTTTGTTTTTTAAATGCCTGGAAGCAAATCTTTTAGCTACTTTGCACTGCTCCTTGATTCTTGGCAAAGGAAAAGGCTGAACATTGTAGACTGTTTGCTGTGTGCATGTGCTGTGATTATCATGGCTAATCTTCACATCTTTGTGAGCCAGATATGATTTGAGCTTTTCGGTAGAGGATGTTGAGGATCAGTATGATTAAGTGATTTGTCTCAAGTACTTTGGTGTAGGAGAAGGAATGGAGTTGAACCAAATTGCAGGCATAACCAGTCCATTCCCTTTAAGTGCCCAAACTGTTGTAGGCTGATCTACGGGATTCAACGGTAGTCAGGTTTTACTGTTTTTTTTAAGTTTGAAATTTTGAGTTTGTGTTTCATTATGCTTTAGGTGACACTTTATAATTCAAGTTATTTTCTCGTTCAAGAATTGATATGCTTTGTGTTGTGATATTGGTTGGAATCCCCACAAATGTGACAGCACACTCCTTTCCACCCTGGGTTAGCTGTGTCCGTTTGTCTAGTTCCTGTCCCTTTTGCCTTCTCCTCCTGTTTTTGGACAGGAGGTACCCACTTGATCTCATGTTTGAACACAGAAACACATTCCTCACATGTTACTTGTTGTTTTATACCAAACAAGCTGTGGTCAAGTCAGTTTCAACTCATACCGATCCTATAGGACAGAGTGTAACTGCCTGTAGAGTTTCCAGGGAGCACCTAGGGAATTTGAACTGCTGATCTTTTGGTTAGCAGCTGTAGCACTTAAACACTAAGCCACCAAGATTCCCTAAACCAAACCTGTTGCCTTCAAGTCAATTCCAACTCTTAGTGACTCTATAGGACAGAGTAGAACTGCCCCATAGAATTTCCAGGGAGCAGCTCTTAACTACTACACCACTGCCACTGGGGTTTGTCCCTCTGTCTTGTCTGTTTTGTTTTGTTTGTTTTATAGGCCTGTCTAATCTTTGAAGAGTAGGCTTGGGAAAAGGTTCTAGGTTAACAAAGCATCCAGAGGAGTCATAGTTTCTGCAGTCTCTGTTAGACCATTAAGTTTGATCTTTTCGCTTAACTTTGAATTCTGTTTTATATTTTTCTCCTGCTCTGTCTGGGAATCTCTGCTGTGTTCCCTGTCAGGGTAGTCATTGGTGATAGTCAGGCACCATCTCCTTCTGGTCTCAGGCTGGTGGAGTCTCTGGTTCATTTGGTTCTTTAGTTCTTTGGGGCAATATTTTCTTTATCACATAGAATTTGAGCCAACTAATTAAGAATCTTAGTAAAACAGTTTGTGTCTTGAAGTAGTTTATACTAGTCTGAGTGTTTAACATGGCAAAAATGAATCTGTAATATCAGAGAAAGATCAGAATAATCTCATTGTGACTTTTCCTAAAAAACTTGCTTTCTTCTTGTACACAGCCTCTTTTTTTCTCCTGCTTCCAACTTTCTATTTCCTGTAATTTGTATATTAATCATTTCACTAGAGAATGGAGGCACTCCTGTCAGTTCTTATAACTAACTGTGTTTCAACAACCGTTGACTAATATAACCCAGTACTGTCAAGTGAGGTCTGACTCATAGCAACCGTGAGGTCAGAATAGAACTGCTCCACAGTTTCCAAGGAGCACCTGGTGGATTTGAACTGCCGACCTTTTGGTTAGCATATGTAGCACTTAACCCACTAAGCCACCAGGGTTTTCTAACTTAAATATTGCTAGAAATGAGGGCCCGAGTGTGACCAAGATCAGGACTGAAAGACTTAAAAGTAAAATTTCAAAAGCGTGTGTGATCACTTGGTCCCTGCCATGCAGTACTAAGAGATGTATGGTGTGACTTGTTAGCACATAAGTTCCGACATTCCCAAGTGATCTTTTTTTTCTGAAATAGTTTATAGATGTATAAGTGCTCAGAAAAAAATCACTGGAAAAATACATATGTCCCCCTTTCAATGCTTCTGAAAGACCACAGCCACTAAATACTTTTCACATTAAAAAATATCACTAATCTGTGTTTTGTCCTGATACAAAATTGACTTTAAGTAGTTCCTGTTCTGGACTGTGAGCTTTTTTTGCTGGAATGGCTATCAGAACTGTAGTCGTATTAACTTAGATGCCCTGAATATTATCAGAATATCTTCCTTTTGTATTTCCTTTATCTTTGGGAAAAGAAAAAAGTCATTGAAGGCCAGATCAGATGAGTAGGGAGGGTGTTCTAGTACATTTCGTGTTTACTGGCTAAAAACTCCCTCACAGACAACTATACAATTAAAATTTGCAATTAAATTTGCAAACTTGCCGCCTTGCCACCATGCACAGTGGGCATTCTAGAAACAGATCCAGAATTGTGAAGGGTGGACTAGGTGCTGGCATTGGTGCATGGCTTCCCAAGGGGAGTACTTCAAAGGTGACTGTAGTGATATTCGGCAGCAAGGTATGTAACACTTAGAACAATTAAGTTCGCAGACTCTTAATTGTCAAACCTTGTTTGTGTGTGTATGTGTGTGTATACATATGGTATGCATGCAAATATCTACATACAGATAGATGTTGTGTCTGTCTATTTTAATCTTAATTTGTTGTCCATGAGCATTTGTGTTCTTTCTCTTTTATTTCATGCTATTCTAGAAAACATCCCTGGTCAAAAGTTGATTATGTATCAGTAAGTTCATCTGCTGTATGCTTTATAAAATTTAAAAAGACAAAAATCTTTTACTTGATTATATGCATAGAGATATTTGTCCCTGGGTGGTGCAAACAGTTAACACACTTAGCTGCTAACTAAAAGTTTGGAGGTTCCAGTCTACCCAGAGGTACCTCAGAAGAAAGGACTAAGGATCTACAGCTGAAAAATCAGCCGCTGAAAACACAGTGGCACACATTCTGCTCTGTATAGGAGTTGACTTTGTGGTAACTGGTTGCGCAAGCTGGGAAGTGTATGGTTGGGGAGAAGAGGTTGAACCATCAAAATCCAAAAGTTTTAGTCTTTGGCTTTCATAAACTGTTGATATCTAGTTGATTTCAACTCATAGCACTTGTATAGGGTAGAGTACAACTGCCACATAGGATTTCTAAGGCTGTAAATCTTTACAGAGGCAGACAGCCACATCTTTCTCCTATGGAGTGGCTGGTGGGTGCAAACCACCCGTGTTTCAGTTAGCGGCTAAGCGCTTAGCCACAGCACCACCTGGGTGCCGTATTCACCTTTATACCAGTACTTTTTGTAACTGCAAATTACTTTAGGTGACCTTTTAAAATAACAACTGTTTGATATGTTCAATGAAAAGCAGTCCCCCAGTTTTCAGTACGGTGATTCATGGACCTGTTAGTCTTCACTAACTGTATTATGAATGCAGAGACCCATTTTCTGATTTATTGCATGCTGTATGTCAAATGGCAGCTATAAGCTGCTACACAAGGAAAAGAAGAACAGAAAGCCCTCAGAAATGTGACATCTTCCATCCAGTGAGTAGTAGAGAACTAGAGTTTGGCTGTTATGAAAGTCTAAGCAGAACTCTACTCAGAGACCAGACGATGGTCTGACAACCTGGAGGGTCTCCTGAGAACGTGGACCCTGGACTTGCTGCTACCCCAGAACCGAAACCAGTACTGAAGCCAACTCTTCAGACAAAGATTGGACTGGACTGTGTGACATAGAGTAATGCAGCTGGTGTGTGTACCTTCTGTTTTAATATATATATATCTGAGGCTGTCCGACCGGTTCCTCTCTAGAGGAGAGAGACGAAGAAGGGACAAGTGGTGGTTGACTATATACTGGAAGTAAAGAGGTGGAAAAGAAGAGTGTGCTATCACAAGGTGAGGGGAGCAGATGGAGCTACACAGAGGTGGATGCTCGGGGTTGTATGTGGCAGACTGAATGAATTGTTAACATTCACTTAATCACAATAAAAATAAAATTAAAATTCCCAACAAGGTTGGCCATGATCCAAAAAACACAAAACAACAAATGTTGCAGAGGCTGTGGAGAAAGTGGAACCCTCCTACACTGTTGGTGGGGTTGCAAAATGGTCCAGCCTCTTTGGAAAGCAATCTGGCTCTTCCTTAAAAAAATGGATATTGATATACCATTTGACCCAGTAATTCCACTACTTGGAATATATCCTACAGAATCAAGGCCTTTCACACCAGCGGACACATGCACCAGAATGTTTATCGCAGCACAGTACATGATAGCAAAAAGATGGAATCAACCCAGATGCCCAACAACAGAAGAATGGATAAGTAAACTATGGTATATATACTCAATGGAGCACTACGCGATGATAAAGAACAACGATGACTTCAGGAAACATCTCATGACCTGGTTTCAACTGGAATACATTATATTCAGTGAAAGTAGTCAGAGACAAAAGGACAAATATTGTATGAGACCTCTACGATAAGATCTCAAAAACATACTTGTGTGTAAAAGAAAAAACTCTTTGACAGCTGCAAGGGAGGGGAGGGAGGGAGGGAAGTGGGGAGGGTTTAGATTAGATAGTTGCTAGATATCTGGTTGGGTGAAATCGGTGATAGCACACATCAGAAACAAGAACAATATTAAGTGGACTTAAATGTAACATGAGTACTCCTTCCATCTTAACCCAATATTGCAAGGATAGAGTAGCTGGGGCAGGGGGCAGGGGACCATGCTCTTAGGCGAAAGCGAGGCCAGTTGGCACAACTAGCATTTTGCTAAGAGGGCTCTCTGCACCCCACGTTGGTGAGTGGCATCTGGGGTCTTAAAAGCTGCCAAGCTGCCATCCGAGGGCACAGCAAATGGTCCCAACTCAGCAGGAACAGATGCTCACCGAGGACCAAAATGACATGGGGGAAGACAACCCAGAAGACAAAGAGACCCACATCAGTGGGTGCCTATATTGACTTGGAACCGGAAGAACGGGATGGTGCCTGGCCACCACCAGTGATAGCCGTGATGGAGCTCACTAAGTTGAGTCTCACTGGCAACACAAGAATAAAAGGGTGCACCCTGAGATCCCCACTAAAAGACCTCAGTTGATGGTCCAGTGGTTTCGAGGTTCCCCTGGGAGCATGGCCCCTCACCCTGATGCTGCCTTTGACCATAAATCATAACAAAGGTCCACACTTCAGACAGGAATGGATTGGACTTGGCAATGCAGTGACCATATATTGGATACACTTTATGGTTCTATACATCTATAGGGTGTCATCCTGCTGACCTCTGTCTGGAGGAAGGAGAGTGGGTGGAGAGGAGGGGAAAAAGATACTGTTGGGAGAATGAGACATGTATGGAGCAGAGAGGAATAGTGTGCTGTCACTGGGCAGGGTGAGCAGTGGAAGCTGCATATAGGTGGGTATGTAAATTTACACAGGAATGTACATTTTCACTCAGTTATATTAAATAAAAAATTTAAAAATAAATAAATAAATAAAATAAAAATAAGTATAAGCACAGGTCGCTCCTTTCCATACACAGCTGAAAAAAATTGAGACGCCCTCCACAGCTTCTGAGACACTGGTAGCTGAGCCATGCCCATTTCTTTCTTTAGCCCTAACTAAAACATCTGCATCTGTTGCTTTGCTTTCCTAATTCTGCCTTTATCACCCTTGCCACCTAGTCAGCCTCAGTTTGTCTTCCCGACCAGTTCTCCCCTTCTGTCCTGCCTGCTTTTGTTTCATTTGCTCTTTTGGTCTGGCATTACTGGAAATTCAGATTATGCTTCATATTGACAGAGCAGTGATTTCTGGAGGTTGGATGTAATCGTTGAGTCTTTGGCTTTTCTTTGACTGCTCCTTCTTGATGTTCATAGCTGCATCCTTCGTAAATACAGGATGTGTTCTCTGTTTTCTTGTGAACTTAGCTTCGCTGTGGACACTAGAGAATCCTGAAAGGCTCTTCATTAGTAATAAATATCTACGGTAGTTTTGCAACCAAACAATTACGAATAAGAGAATGTGACTGTTAAGATAAGAAAAGCAGTAGCAGCTGCCTTTTATGGAATAGTTTTGTATGGCAAGCATAGGACTAAGACCTTTACACATGTTTATTACTTTTTTTAACTGAAAGACAGAAAATGAGTTCATATCCCTAACAGCCTGGCTCTGAAGCCTGTGCTGTTGGTCACTGTAAGTTCCCTCACCAAGGCTTTAAAGTAACCAGTTTGGGTCAAGCGTAATGAATATCGCTGGGCAAGAAGAATAGCAGAAGAAAGGCGGTTAAAAAAGCAGCTCTTAAAACTAAAATACAGGTACTGGCCTAAAAGCATATTCACATTGCATTTTTTCCCTTTTGGTTTACTTTTCACTGAAATCTGGGTATTAAAGAGGTAGAATTTTATCAAGAAGCTAGATGGAAAGGAGGAATGTGCTTTGACAGGACGAACAGGAGAGCATTTAGAGAGTTGTATAGTAGTGTAGGGGGTGGGTAGGGTTCTTATGGAAAATTAATTTGGATTGTAAACTTTCATTTAAAGCACAATAAACTATTTTTAAAAAGAAGTCAAAAGGACTTATTGTTTTAATATAGGCTTTAGGTAGTAAGGAAACCGTGGTGACAGAGTAAAGTGATATGTCTGCTAACCAGAAGGTAGACAGTTCAAATCTGGCAAGTGCTTTGGAAACTGTGAATTGACTGAATTGACTTGAAAGCAGTGGGTTTGGCTTTTGGCTTTTATAGGTAGTAAAAAGTCCAGGGGCAGCAGAATTAAAATCAGTTGCTGTCCAGTCAGTCATGACTCATGGTGACTCCAGGTGTGTCAGAATAGAACTGTGCTCCATAGGGTAGTCAATGTCTTATTTTTCGGAAATAGATCACCAAGACTTTCTTGTGGTGTGCCTCCAGGTAGACTCAAATCTCCAGCATTTTTGTTAACAGCCAAGCGTAGTAACTGTTTATGCCACCCAAGGAGTCCTGCAGCAGAAATAACTGGATGGAATAATGATTTTTCTGTGTTGGCTGGTATTTTGGAAATTCCTTAAATAAGATGCACAGTATACTGGCAACTTGTAACCAGCATAAATAAAGATGGAATCTTGTTTTAATAAATTTTTCTGGATATGACAGTTGTTACATTTTTACTCACACCTTATTAGTACTGAAATCTCTTTCTGCAGTACATAGTGGCTCATGAATGAGCTTTAAAATTTTCTTTGGATCATCAGTAGCCTAGTATGAAAAGCCCGTTGCCACTGAGTCAGTTTCTGTTGTGTTAGAAGTAGAACTGCCCTCTGTAGGATTTTCAATGGCTGTGACCTTTTGGATGTCTTTGAGTGGCACAGTTTGCCTTTCACTGCCAACCGAAAGGTTGGTGGTTCAAAACTACCCAGTGAAGTTTCAGAAGAAAGGCCTGGCAATCAGCTTACCTAAAGAGTACAGCTAAGAAACCCAGTAGAACACTTGTACTGTGTCACAGGTGGGTTAGCCAGGAGTTGAAATTGACACCCCAGCAGTGGATTCAGTTTTTGGTGACCTTTCTGAAGTAGATCACTTGGTGCTTCTGGTTGTATTCTACCACACTTTTGGTTAGTGATTGAACGTCATGATCTATCCAGTGCACTATAAGCATTAAATAATTGGTTGAAAATTACGGGAATGGAGGTGTTCTTAGAGTTAACAAAACAGTGGTGCTTGACAGGGTGTCAATATGGTTGTGCCCTCTTCCATAGCTATAGTTGAATAATTGTGAATAGTTCTATGTTGTCACTGTTGTTAGTTGCCAGCGAGTCAGTTCTGGCTCATGGAGACCCCGTGTGTGCTGACTTTGAGAAGCAGATGGCCAGATCCTGCTTCTGAGGTACCTCTGGGAGGGTTCAAAGGGCCAACCTTTTGGCTAGTAGTCTAGTTCGTAACCCTTTGCGTTATCCAGGGACTCTGAATAGTTCCACACTCATCCTAAAACTTGACTCCTGTGGAGTCGAGGGTGCTAGCTTCTATGGTGTGTGTATTTGTAAAGTCAATCTTAGTAATTGTCTACCTCTAGATTTGCTGTATACCAAGCAGTCATAGCATTCACATGTGCCAGAGGGCATGGTGTGTGGAGTGAAGCTCAGGCAGAAAAATCTGTAACAAGGCTGTGTTGCTGTTGTGTGCCCTTAGAGTCTTTTCCAACTCACAGTGACCCTACAAAGCAGAGTAGAACTGCCCATAGGGTATCTCAGTGTGTAATCGTTACCAGAGCAGATCACCAGATCTTTTCTACCTCAGAGCAGAGCAGTTAATAGGTTTGAACCACTGACCTTTTGGTTAACAGCCAAGTGCTTAACCATTGCCCCCACCAGGGCTCCTTTCAGGAAAGATATGGAAACCTCATAATACATAGGGAGATGTTGGCAGACCCTAACAGCAAGACACAAGTACGAAACAGGATAGGTTATTTTAGCATTTTGCCTTTTAAAATATAGTTCCTTTAATTTTAGAGTCTATTTAGGGAATCTCCATAGGTAGTTTTTCTGTATCTACAGTCTTTTTATGAACCTGAGAACATCTGGTCACCTGATGTGAATACCTGATAAAACTGCTGTTCTGGCACATCTCTTCTTCCTTCTCAAAGCCGGAAAGATGACATATGCCTTTTGTTCCAAGCTCCTTTTGTTTCTGCTTCACTCTGCTTCTGTTCTGTAAACACTTAACCCTTACTGATTTTTCATTTCGTGTAATGATTTTTTTTCTGAACTGTCAAAGGCCCAAGCACTTAAATAATGATTGATAATGGCTAGCATGTACTTTGTACCAAGGATCAAGCTTAGCATTTTATTTATATTAGTTCATTTAATCGTCATGACTCTGAGGTAGTTAACGTTTTTACCTTCTTTTTGCCACTGAAGAAACAGAAACAGAGACAGTTTGCCAAAGTTGGTCAGCTGCTTAAAGTAGTGGGCCTAGGATTTACCCTAGGCTTTCTGATTCCAGATCCCATATGCTCTGTCTTGCTTCTGCACTGCCTCCCATAACGAGGATTGAGCCCTAGACTGGAGAATCCTTTTCAGAAAGTAATCTAAATTCTTGTTGTACCCAGTAAAACCCTATGAGTGAATGAATGAAATTCACAAATCAAAATTTGATAGAGAAAAATAGTTACATACGTAAATAGCACATGAAAAGGCCATCTTTTCCGCAAGGATTTGTGAATTTCCTACCTAGTTATAATTTATTTCTTGTCTGTCAATGTTGTGGTTCTTTTCTGTTCTATGGTAGCTAGCAGGTACCCTGTTGTTGTATGTTAGGTGCCATCCAGTTGGTTACTGCTTATAGTGACCCTAAGCACAACAGAACAAAACAGTGCTGGCTCCTATGCCATACCCAGAATCATTTTTATGTTTAAGCCCGTTGTTGCAGTTACTATGTCAGTCCATCTTGTTGAAGGTTGTCTTCTTTTTCTCTAACCCTAGACTCTACCAAGCATGATACCCGTCTCCAGGGATTGGTCCTTCTGACAGCATGTCCAAAGTATATAAGACACAGTCTTACTGTCTTTGCTTCCACAGGGCACTCTGGTTTTAATTCTTCGAGAACAAGTCTCATTGTTCTTTCAGCGGTCTACGGTACGTACGTTGTTCTTGTACAGCACCACAATTCAAAGACACCAAATCTTCTTCTGTCTGCCTTACTCACTGTCCAGCTTTTGCATGCACGTGTTGCAGTTTAAAATACTGCAGCTTGGGTCCAATGTCCGTGAGTCTTCAAGGGGACGCCTTTATTTTTCAATACTTTAAAGAGGTGCATTGTGGCAGATTTTCCCAATACAGTGCATCTTTTGATTTCTTGACTTCTGCTTCCATGGGCGTTGACTGTGGAACCAAGAAAAATGAAGTCCTTGACAACCTCATTCCATTCTCCATTTGTCATGGTGCTCCTGACTGGTCCGATTGTGAGGATTTTTGTTTCGCTGTTGAGGTGCAGTCCGTACTGAATGCTGTGGTCTTTGATCTTCGGCAGTGTTTCAAATCACTTTGAATATGTTAAGTGAATAAATCTGCTCTGCATACATCAATAAAGCCTCGGTTAAAGTGACCTGTTTATTGGGGCATAATTGTAGCTTGATATTTGTGGTTGAAATAAAGCAGGAACGTGGAATGCATCATTGCAATAATATAGAATGCTTTAGCTAGTTATCTAACCCGGTAAGTATCTTATTGAGGGTCTAAAAATAAAAAATTATTTGTTTCTTGTTGTTAATACACATAGAAAAACATATACCAGTTCAAAAGTTTCTGAATTCACAATTCAGTGACATTGATTATATTCTTAGAGTTGTGCAACCATTCTCACGATCCTTTTCTGAGTTGTTCTCCATTAACGTAAACTCATCACTCCCTAGGTTTCCTATCCAGTCTTTCAAGTTGCTGTGGTCAGTTTGATCCTGTATGCCAGAAAACTAAATTAAACCTGTTGCTGTCTAGTCAGTTGTGACTCATAGTGACCCTGTAGGACAGAGTAGGGCTGCCCCATAGAGTTTCCAAAGAGCACCTTGTGAATTTGTGCTGCTGACCTTTTGGTTTGCATACATAGCTCTTAACCACTACACCACCAGGGTTTCCCTGGCCCTAAGTAGATAGATATTAAAAGGGCATAGTGCTCAAGTCAGCCATTCTTTGCTTAGTTAAGTTAAACTATGCCTTTAAGAAGACATCATGGGGTATTCTTGGTTTAAAGTTTATCTGAGGGCAATAATTTTGGGAGTCATTCAACCTTCCTGGCTGCAGGAAGTCTAAAGCCTGTGACAATTTGAAATTCTGCTGTGCATTTTACCCCTTTTGATCAAAGATTCATCTAGAGAATCTTTGATCAAAATGTTTCATAATGGTAGCCCAGTATCATCCAGTTCTTCTGGTATCATGTCAAAGGAGACTGGTTGTTCATGTAAGCAGTTAGCCACACATTCTTATTTCCTATACCTCTTCCTGACTCGCCTTCTTCATCTGTTGCTCCATATGAATAGAGACCAATTGTAGTGCCTTGGCTAGCTCCTTGGAAGCTTGAAGACCCCATGCTGAATGCAGTGAACTAGGAGGTAGAACAGGCACACTAAACATGTTATTAGGCCAGTTGAGTGGGTTGTCCCATGAAACCATGACCGACCCCAAACCTCCAAACCAAGGAGCCAAATCCCTGTGAGGTTTGTGGTTACACAAAAGCAGCCTTGGCAGCTACTCTTTTTTTGTTTTGTTTTTTAGTTGTTCTTGTAAATGTGTCTATTACCCCAACTTTTGGTAGTTCCGTTTTTATGGGTATACAATTTATTGTGTAACACTACCCTTAACCAATGTGATAGTTCCATCAGGTAGGTATTATTTATTTGAGCAGCTGCTATACTGTTGTGCAAAGTAGGCAAAGTTCTCTTCATGGAACTTTTGCGAAGCTAATTATTTAGTTTTATTTACTGTTGAGGAAATTGAGAAAAAAGAAGATAAATTTACCACAGTCATCTACTGAGTTGCTTGTGGCTTTCTGTTTTAAATCATTGCCTGCTGCCACTGATCCGTGAAATCAGTGTCATGTGATAAGATAGTTATTTCTGTTCCTTGTTAACTTTAACAAACGAAAAGAGTATACATTGTAATACTCTTGGTGATATCTGTTTCTAACAAAATGATGATAATTCAGCTTCCCAGTTATACTCATTTCTTAATACTTATCCTTGGTTAGATATCTGCAAAGTGGTGTGGAGCCTGCCAAACATACACATCTAAATTGTAGCAATCTCAAGAGATTTGGGTTCTAGGAGGGGGGGGAGGTAGGAGGGAGTACTGGATCATGTGAAAGAAGCGTCACAGTTCATCAGAGAAACCTTTTCTTGCCAACAGGAACTAGTCAAACAGCAGAGAAATGAGAATTTTTTTCTGAAATTGTGAAACTATTTGGGAAGCACTGGGAAACAAAACTTGTGAGCTTTAGAAACTAATTTAGTTGCAGAAGTTGACAAATTTTAAGAAGCACCCGATTTCTCATTTCATATGGAATAAGACTTAGTAACAAAGGACAGCCAACTATAAAAGAAATAATAAATCACATGGCCTTTTTCTGTCACGTATCTTAGAAACTGAGGTGACACACATGTAAAACACCTTCTTCTGGAGGGTATCTAAATAATAATTAAAATTAAAAAATCGGAAATTACCCAGATACCTACCAGCGGGAAAATGGATCAGCAAACTGTTTATTCACACAGTTGGATTATTTTATAATTCAGCAGCCAAAAAGTAATGAGTCTTAAAAGACATGATGCTGGGTGAAATAAGGCATATAAACCCTTTCTACAAAGTGAAAAAAAACCACTGAAACTAAATGTGTTACTCAGTCATTCTTGTGTTGGTAATAAAATTTTAAAAATAATGATTTACTCAGAATCCTGAAGTGGTTGTCTTAGAACGGAGGCAGGAGTTCAAAAGGGGGAAGGAACACAAATTTAAATTGTCCTAGTTCTTTATTTGGGCAGTGGTTTCATGGCTATTGATTATATTTTCTAAAAGTTCATAAAGTACATTGAAGCTTACTGTTCAAGGAAATTCTGTAATTATTCATTTTAGAAAATGGTTACATGATTCCTTTATCTTGGGTCAGGTGTTTGTAATATGTACAAGTAAGTTAGTAAACGGGATGGGGACTCTGAAAAGTTTGTTTTTCTTTCAGCTATCTCTCCAGAGTGCTAATTAAAAAAACAAAAAATAAATCCGTTGCCTTCAAGTCACTTCTGACTCTTAGTGACCCTATACAAGGTCAGACTACCCCATAGAGTTTTCAAGGAGTGTCTGGTAGGTTTGAACTGTAAACCTTTTGGTTAGCAGCCATAGCTCTTACCCACTATAACACCAGGATTATTTAAAAAAAAAAAAATCTGTTGCCATCGAGTTGATTTTGACTCACAGCAACCCTATAGGGCAGAGTAGAACTTCCCCACGGAGTTTTCCAGGAGTCTGGTGGATGTGAACTGCCAAATTTTTGGTTAGTAACTGCAGGGTTGTAAAAGTGAGTCAAATGCAAAGTATACCTCAGGATGGATTTTATTTAATTATTTTAATTTATTTTGATTACCCCTTGCTAGCACATAGCAGAAAAAAAAATCCATGCTGGGTTCTTAGTTTCTCAGATACAGGTGAGAGGAGCACTGAAGACAAAATGCTTGCTTGTTAAAACCTGAGTTAAATGGTGAACACAAGGCAGCTATGCAGGAGATGTGGTTTGTGAAGCATTAAAATGTAAAGTGTGAAAGCTGATGATTTTTAACAGTTTCCTCTTCAGATCTCAGATCTGTTAATATCTGGCTTAGGAAACTTCATGAAGGCATTGCCTTACATACTTGTTTATGTTTTGTTTTCTCTGAGTCAAGTTTTATTTTGGGGAGGACTTGGAATAAAGTGCTGAAGTTTCAAGGTATAGGAGAAAACATAGATTTTTAAGTACAAACAGAAAACCAAACCGATTGCTGTTGAGCTGATTCTCACTCACAATGACCCTATAGGACAGAGTAGAGCTGCTCCGTAGAGTTTATAACTCATAGCAACCCTATAGGACAGAGTACAACTGGTCCACAGAATTTCCAAAGATCAAGAGCACCTGGCTGATTCAAACTGCTGACCTTTTGGTTTGCACTTAACCAATATGCCACTAGGGTTTCCTGAGTACATCTAGACAGAAGTAGCTTAGTTAGAATCCCAGATCTGTCACTTCCTACTTGTGTAATTCTGGGCTAGGTACTTCACTGAATCTTTATTACCTTACATGTAAGGAGTAGATAAAAGTATTTGTTTGCAGAATTCTTGTCAGGGTTTGACAAAGCACCTGTTGAACAGAAATTCGGTAAATGGTAGCTGCCTTAGTAAGTAAGAGAGCCCTGGTTGCACAGTGGTTGGGAGCTATGGCAAGCTAGGTGCTGCTAACCAAAAGGCTGGCAGTTCTAATCCACCAGTTGCTCCTTGGAAATACTGTGAGGCAGGGTTTTTGTTTTGTTTTGTTTTTTGTGTGTGGTCCTGTAGGTTCACTATGAGTCAGAATTAACCTGATGGCAACAAGTTTGAGAGTTGTTTTTGGGGGGGGGGTTGTACATTTAATAACAGGGATATTGGATATCTAAATCAATCTGTGTTGTAATAGTAGCAACTTACTACAAGTTCAGTTTAACAAAAATGTAACTAAGTTGAATAGTGAGTCTCATTTGGTTTGAAGTGACTTAACAGTGGAAAAATTGAGTTATTTAAACAGGTAGAACATAATACTGTTTAGATCATCATCTTGGATTTGAATTTCACATAGGTCTGTTAATTCTGTTTTAGGGTTACAGACTGTACCCTAGCAGTCCTCATAAACCATCTTACAAATATGTGCCATTATTGTCAAGTGAAATCAAATGAGAAAATAGTTCAGGACAGCTTACAATTAGTGCACATATGAGAAAAAAACTCAAGATTTGTATATTTTATGAATGACTTAATACTTCTTTTCAAAGCTAATACATTTACTTACTAAAGACCCATATGCAGAAATAGCACTACGCAATATTTAGTATTTTTATTAAACTCATACAAACAATGGAAACCTGAACAAATAAGGCTTATTTTCATAGTAAATCCATTGATTGCAAGCAGTGAGTAACTGCTCTTACTTTAGATTCAAGGCTGTTTATCTGCAGAACAGGAATAACTTAGACAGTGGAAGTACAGGTTTTCTTACTGACCCATAGTTCTTATTCAGAAATGACTACTTAACACCTGCTCAGATGGAAAGATACAGCAAACTCCAGGGTCACCAATGGAAGCATGCCTTTTTTTTTTTTTTTTTGTCATTGCCACAAGCTCTATCTATTTTGAGATTCACTCTCTGTGTCTTCTGCCTGGAGCTCTGGTGGCACAGTAGTTAAGAGCTCAGCTGCTAACCAACAAGTTGGCATTTCCAGTCACTAACTGCTCCTTGGAAACGCTATAGGGCTGTTCTGCTCTGTCCTGTATGGTCTCTAATGAGCCGTAATCAGCTCAGTGGCAACAGGTTTGATTTGATTTGTCTTCTGCCTGCGGAAGAAGGGCTAGGTACGACCTTTGGAAGAAGTGTTTCTCTGTAGATATTCTTGTTATGCTGGTATGTGGTACTCAAACCGGATCTCCAATTCAGGGTTGTTGCTGCCATCCAGCGGGCTGTGACTCATGGTGACCTTAGGATTAACAAAAGGAAAATGTTGCCTCGCCCTGCACCATCTTTGTGATTGGGTATCTTTGAGTCTTTTGCTGTGGCTGTTGTTCAGAGTTTATAAGTGCTTATTCTTCGATGGAAAGATTGTCATGGAGCATTCATAGTTATTCATTGTTCTGTATTTTAAGAATGAATCAGTGACCTAGAGCCTTTATATTCACACCACGTACAGGGCTGTTTGGAGTTGTGGTTTTAGGAACTACTCAATCTTAAGGAGCTCTGGTTGTGCCTCAGTTAAACCCTCAGCTGCTAACTGAAAGATGGGCAGTTTGAACCCTGTAGGCACTCCTAGGCAGAAAGATGTGGTAAAGACTGCAACCTTGGAAACCCTGTGGGGGAGTTCTGCTCTTTCCTGTGAGTTAGAATACCCTGGATGGGAGTGGGTTTGGAATGACTGGTTTCTGTGCTTTGAAGTATTTATTGCATGGCTTAAAGTAAAACTATAAACTATTCCTTTTAAGTTTTTATGTATAAGATGTGAAATATGTATGACTAGAGAAAGGAAGTGAACTGAATTAAATGTAAAATACTTGTTCATCATTTGAAAATATAAATGTCCCCTCTTTGAAAATGAGATCCTGTCTTACTCATTGTGCAAGCCATTGCCTTGGATTATTAGGTAAAGTATGGAAGATTCGTAGTAAATGAATGAATGAGTGAGTAGATCTAGGTCCAAATGTAGACTGATGTTGGGAGAGCTTGAGGTAGAAATAGATAAACTTGGTATAGTTTATTTTCCCTAGTAATTTGCTGCTTTTCCACCTGATTATAAATAAGCCAGTATGTATGCACATTCTTACAGTGGACCAGCTAACCGTCCCTCTAACCATATAAAAGTGCCAGTTCACCTGTTTACCTACAGAATCCGGTTCTTAGCATTTTTGCTTTAAACTTAATCTCAAATTAGGGTAAAGTCATTTTTGAAATGTTATTCATAGGGAGTTTTTCTCTTTTGACTTCAGAATAAGATAAATCAAGGTATCCTTCTGATAAGAAATCCTTAGAATGGAATAGTTTTGTAGTATATTTCTTTAAGTTGTGTATTTGCCTTAAAAGCAGAGCCTTTGGAAAACATGCTCATCTTCACCTGTCTAAAACATTTTTTTAAAAAATTCTCATAATCCTTAGTGCACTATGTAGCTCAGTATCTGCTGTTTGATTACCAAGGTATACATGTCTCATTGGATAATATGATTGTGTTAGTTTCTAAGAGAATATGATAATGTGCCCTCAGGATGCTCCAGGGTGGGAGATATTTTAAAATATAACTTGGTTTGACTGTAAAACCAATTAGAAACATAACACATGCATACTTAATGTGGAAACCTGGTAAATATAGTAAAATTAAAAAAAGGGGGGAGTTGCCACTAATCAGGAAGGATTCCATTTTTTTAACTTCAGGTTTTTCGCTTTCACTTGTGCCCAGTCTAAAAAATGAGTCATTGAACCATGCTGTTGCTGTTAGGTGCTGTCGAATCAATTCCAGCTCCAGAAACCTTAAGCACAATAGAACAAAGCACTGCCTGTTCGTGTACCATGCCCACAATAATTGGTATTCTTGAGCACATTGTTCCGGCCACTGCGTCAGTTCATCATGTTGAGGGTCTTCCTTTTGTTCGGTGACCCTCTCCTTTACCAAACATGATATCCTTCTCCAGGGATTGATCCGTCCTGACAACATGTCCAAAGTATGTAAGACATACTGTCACCATTCTTACTTCTAAGAAGTACTCTGGTTGTACTTCCAATACAGATCTGTTTGTTCTTTTGATAGTCCATTGTGTGTATTCAATATTCTTCTTCTGTACCACACTTCAGAGGCATCAATTCATCTGTCTTCTTATTCATTGTCCAGTTTTCACATATCTGTAATGTGATTGAAAATTCCATGGCTTGGGTCAGGCATACCTCAACATAAAGAAAACAAAAATCCTGACAACTGGACCAGTAAGCAACATTATGATAAATGGAGAAAAGATTGAGGTTGTCAAGGATTTCATTTTACTTAGATCCACAGTCAGTGCCCATGGAAGGAGCAGTCAGGAAATCAAAAGGTGGACTGTACTGGACAAATCTGCTGCAAAAGACTGAAGTGTTGAAAAGCAAAGATGTCACTCTGAAGACAAAGGTGTGCCTGACTTTGAGCCATAGAGAAGGAAATTTTAAATACTTAAGAATAAGATACTTAAATTGAAAACTGGTGTCTTAGTTTTTCTTAAAATACCACTTTTAGCAGAGGAGAGAATTTTAGTACCTGTCTTAGTTCTCTAGTGCTGCTATAACAGAAATGCTGCAGGTGGATAGCTTTAACAAAGAGAAATGTATTTTCTCACACTTTAGGAAGCTGGAAGTCCAAATTCAAGATGCCAGCTCTAGGGGAGGATTTTCTCTCTGTGTTAGCTCTGGGGTAAGGTCCTTGTCTCTCCAGCTTCTGTCTGCTGTTTCCTTGGAGATCTCCACGTGGCTTGGCATCGGTCTTCCCCCATCTCTGCTTCTCTTGCTTGCCTGTTTAATCTCTTTTATATCTCAAAAGAGATTGACTCAAGATACATACTGTTCTTGCCTCACTAACATAACAAACATAACCTAATACTCATTAACATAAGAAACATAACATATTCACAAATGAGTTTATAACCACAGGCAGAGGTTGGGATTTATAGCACGTATTTTAGGAGACACAATCTGGAACAGTAGCTATGTAGATAAAAATAATGAAGATGAAGTAAGTGCTACTAAGGTAACCTGCTCTTTTACCATCTTGCTATTATTTGGAGTTTAGGTTTTTTCCTGTCAGCACTTGTATCCCACAGTGAGAGAATTGATGAGGATATGTGCATTGTGTGATGTCTGATCACAGTTTGACTAGCACAGTCTGGAAGTGGGTTGTGCAGGATGAGAGAGCACAGCCTAATTGCTCTTCCTGCATCAGCAGCATCTATAAAGCATCCTGGGAATTGCTTGCCCAACGTTCAGAGCAGCTGGTCACATGAGCCTGGATTTTCAGTTCAGTTCATTAGTCAGCCATTTTGGTCAACACCCTGCTTACTGCGCACAACCAATCCTATTAGAACTCAACATCCCGGCTTATGTGAGCAGATCCTGGAAGTGATTTCTGCAGTTTAGGAATTTTTTTTAAGCTAAATTGAAAATTTAGGTTTATTTTCTGCTTGCTTTTTTTCTTTTGTATTTTTTTCTGCACAAAGAAGGAGGATTTTTCACATGCAGAAGCCCATTTTCTGAAGACAGCTAAGGCAGCATCGGCTGTGCAGGATTTAAAGCCAATAGCTCAGCTGAATAAGAGGGTGGGGAAGGAGAGACAAAAAGAGAGGGAGCTGGGAGAAGGCAAGCATCACCACCTTTTGCTGTGTGGTGGGAACTATATGAGAAAAGAGAGTATCTAGAATTGTTTACCTGGACCAGCTGATTCTTAAACCAAAAGATTTTTTCATTTGTTTGGTTTTTGTTCAAACCTCCCCGGGCTCTTTTCCTAAAAGCTTTGTTTTCAGAGCTTTGGGCTTAGAATTTTTTGGTGAGGAGGTTTTATTTATTTCTGTGGGGTGTGTTTGTGTGTGTGTGGGTGTGGGTTGTGTGTAGGTTGTGTGGGTTGTGGTCCCAGCTGAGTCATCATGTCTGCTCTGACGCCTCCGACCGATATGCCCACCCCCACCACTGACAAGATCACACAGGCTGCCATGGAGACCATCTACCTTTGCAAATTCCGAGTGTCCATGGATGGAGAATGGCTCTGCCTGCGAGAGCTGGATGACATCTCACTTACACCTGACCCAGAACCTACCCATGAAGGTATGGTCAGCACCCATCCTCTGGTATTGCACAGCATCCTCATTGTTACAGAAGGCTGGGAGGGTCAGGGGAAGGTAGAAAGAATGAGTAAACTATTAATGCACCTAAAAACCCATCGTCCCCAACTACTAGCCAGCTCCCCACCTCTCACTTTCTGGGGAAAAAAAAATTTTCACTTACCTCTGTGATTCCTTTCAAAAGATGCTCGTGCTTGTTCAGGGCTCTTTGTCTTTAAGCCTCTAAAGAGAACAGTAGAGGTCACTTACCACATCTGATCCTGATCACTAGTGAAAAGCTACTAGTTCTGTTCATGTGTTAAAATATTGTACAAATTGTACTGATTCTTAACAGAATAAGTTAAAAGACAACATGAATCTAATACTAGGATTCTACATGATAAAACTGTAGAAATGGCAGAGAGATCCTGTCATCAAGATACAATATTACATAGGCTATAACCTTTAGAAAATATATAATTTTTTTTAATTAATATGGACTTGCAGCTTATATGAGAAAGCAGTTTTACATCCAATGCTTATTTAGTAAATGTGGAATCCAACAAAAGCGTAATGTCTGGAAAGGGTTAAACCAATTAATATGGCAATCTCTGTCCCTGGCCATGGCTTTTTATAAATTATTTGTGGTGACTATTCTGACCCATGTGAAATTTTCACTGTTAGTACCCTTGAGGCCTTTGTGGTAGGACTTTTCTCCCAGAACCTTCCTAAGTTAAGAGAAATTTTCAAATTCTGCCTCTTAATTCTCTTTACTCAATACTGTAGGAAGAGTTGCTTTGAATCATTTCCACAAATTGTTTTTAATATAATGTGGTAGCTTTTCAGCTAGTGCTTATTCTTTACGCATAAAAAAATCAAGAGAAATGCCCAGATATGAGGAGAAATTTCTCATAAATGTCTCCCTGATAAATAGCTGATCTGTAAGGGCCCTAAACTGATGGGTCAGGAAAAGTGCTTTCTTGCCCTTGACCTTGTGTTGCAATCTTATCATGACTCAGATTTCACCCTTTGTGTCTGTTAGGGAGTTTACTTTCACAATCAGGCTTAACCTCAGTGAAGTTTACATCACAGAATGCAAAGCATTAATTTGGGGTATGCCTAGAAGACACTGTTTAGGTAGTTTTTAAGACCTTTTGAACCTTTTAACAATTGGTTTGTCAGTTAGACAGCTTCTTTCATGGTAAGTTTCAGAACGTGCTGAAGGGTCAGAAAGACATCGGCTGAAATTCCATACAATACCACTATTGTTTACTAGAGTCTCCAAAACTTTTAAGAATCCTCAAGAAAGAAAAATGTATTTTGGAAGACTGCCAAAAAGTGTTTGGCAGATGCTTCAGTTTCTATATTTTGCTTAAGGAAAAGAAAAAAAATTCTCCATTTTGAAAACCATGCAATGTAGAATATTCTCTTAGTCATAAAATCCAATTTGTGAGTGTCTCAAAAAATAATTGTAAACAATTTTTAGTGCTTTGGATACTCATTTTTTTTAGCAAGATTCCTGTGGGCAAGCAAAAGTGAGCTCCCTGGCTCAACATGGGCATTGGCAGCAATGGTGTCTGACTTCTCCAGCAGAGTTTTCAGTGATAGGAAAGATGTATGAGGGCTGCACCCTCAGGTGTCAGTGACACATCCTTTGCTTAAAGAAAACAGACAAGACAGGAAGTTTCCAGGACCTTGGAATCTACTAGAAGAGGGTGGGGAGGATAGTAGAGAAAGGCTAACAATGAATTTTGGGATTTTCCCATTCACTGACAAGAGAAGCTATTGTTTCATATGATTAGAAATAGGAATTAAAGAGCAATTTAAAAAAATCGCAGGTTCAGGAAAATATATATACATGTAGTGACTTAAGGAACCAGATGGAACTTTGCATGGATTTTGTTACCTTGCTCTACTGACTCTCAATGTCTGAACAGTCGTTTGGACCGAGAAATACATGTTTTCAGGTTAGTACTAGGATGATTGTTAGGCTTAGTTTAGCTCTAAGTGCTTAAGCTGGGATCCCCAGGCCAGTGATGATGGGACTCTCACCTTGGTGACCTAATGGAGAGTCTGGTATTTAAAAACATAACAGTAGTGACAGAATACTTCCTGTCTGACACTAGAGAGAAAGACATCTGACCACAGAAATCTTAGAATAAGGCCTTGACTCCCACACGATAACTTGGGAAAAAAGCCTAAGATGATGGTATAGACTGACAGTGGATGGTCCGAGTGGCAGAAACTTTGTGGTTTCCAAGTTTTGTATTCTTGAAAACAAAGTTCTTGCTGTTCAATGTGCAGACTGCGCTATAGACCTAAACCTGGAATTTGTGCCTAGCAGCACTCTTACATCAAAATAAAATCATTAACTTAAATTATTTCAGTGCTTATTTATGGTCAGTGAGGTGATCCTCAAAAAAAAGAAAAATGCTTAAACTAGCATGAGCATAACCATAACTTTGGTTCTAAGTAGATTTTCCTGAGTGACAGGAACCTAGGATTCTACAGTAGAGGAGAGTGATCAAGAAAGGCTTCATTGCACTGGACCTTGAAAGATACCTAGGTGATCACAACGCAGAAATGCTGGAGGTTGTTTCAAATAGTGCACAGGAAACAGACTACAAGAAGGAGCATAGCATCCTGTGGTTGGCACAGAAGGACACAAGCCAGGACAGATAGGCAGGTCCCCAGCTGTAGTTTCCTGTGACATATGGAGAGCTCTGGACTTGATTCTGTATCTAGAAGTAACATGAACCAAGACTTACGGCAGAATGATTACTCTGGGAGCAGGGTAGAGGATGGATCAGAAGAGTATAAGCCCTAGCTGCATATAGGTGGATATGTAAATTTATACGGGAATGTACATTTTCACTCAGTTATATTAAATAAAAAATTTAAAAAAAAAAAAAAAGAAGAGTATAAGCCCTTCAGTGACCCTTACCAAGACTGTTGAAATGGTTTGGGTAAGAAGTGGTGATCCCAAACTAAGGCAGTGGGAGTGAAGAGAGAACAAAAGGAACAGTTACCAGAGAAGTATAATGTCCCAGATATTAAGCAGTTGTGAGGTTGGAGGATGAGGGTGAGGAAGCAGCTAGGATGACTCCCAGGTTTCTGGATTCTGATCCTCAGTTCCACCCACCAAGAAGGAATAAAGAAAGAAGATTGAGTTTGAGAATATAGAAAGAGTAGATTTAACAGATGCTAACAGGTTATGATTTGACTGTAGGAACAGTATCACTTTATCAAATTAACCTTCCACATACCCCAACAAAAGCATAAGTCAGGTTTATTCTTTCCCAGATTATATATACCCTCGGCTTAGTCTGTACCCTGAATTCTATCAAAGTTCAAAGCCTCCTCACGTTTAGTTAAAGGGTTCTGGCGAGTAAGGTTTGCATGGACATTCAGATTTGAGAGTACAACTCTTTGTCATGCCTGCACTAGAGGACAAGCTTGCTATGTGTACAATTCATTTGTCATTTTCCTAGTGCATGCAAATGACCTCTTAGATTCTTTGAGTCAATTTTGCTTATTTTTAGTTTCTGAGAGCATAGTGGAATTTTAAGGTGAAAGAACTTCTCAGCTCTGAAACACCATGGAGTACTTAGAGAGTATAGGCCAGTTTTTCTCAAAAATGGAAACAAAAGACCTCAGTTAGACTTTTAAGCATCATTGTACTAATTTTAGAAGAATTCTGTTACTGAGGTGCTTTATATCTATATATATTTTTAAATCCTATGTTCATTTGTTATAATTAGCAATTTATGTGTTCATTAAAAAAAAAAAAATTGCACTTTAAGAGAATTTTTGAAGAATGAAGTCGAAGACCTGAGCCTTTTCAGGTTTTTCTCTTATGTCATTAAATCTGAAGTAGCCTAAAAGACAGCCGTAATTGTATTTCAAAAGAGAAAATAAACAATTTTATATATATAGTGAAACATGTAGGAGCCTACACTTGCCAGTACTGCCTTGTTTTTCTACCTTACTCAAGTTTTCTACGTTTGGCAGGGCACAGTCTTAACCAGTTTTCTATCACTCATTTTAGTGGAAAATACTTTACTTTTCCTTCTCTGACAGGTTTCTACTTTACATTGGTTCTGACTTTCACAGCTTTTATTATATTTACTCAGTAAAATGTTTTGTAGACAGATTTTTGCATAGGATTTGTGGTCTAGGTAGGATTGCTCACTTGTTCTTAAACTAAATGTCCCATTTTTAGTCCATGTTTCCCTTTTTCCCACATCTCTACCCTCCTTTACCATTTTTAGAATATGTATATGGCTTGAACACTTGGCTTTTGGCTTTATATGGCTTGAATGACAGACAAGTTAAAAAACTCAAAGTAACATGTTTATTAAAATGGTCTAAGTGGAATTTTTTAAATAAGATTTTTTTTCCTGATTATAAAAACATGGTCATTGTGGGAGATTTAGAAATTCATATGTAGCATTTTGATGCAAAATCCAAATGATCATGAAGAAATCTCCTAAATATTGAATGAGTCTGTTTAGAGTTAGGGGAGATGGCTCTTGGCGTAGGGATATATCTGAATAGAGTTAGGGGAGATGGCACTCAGCGTAGGGATATAGCCGAATAGAATTAGGTGAGAGGGCTCTCGGCATAGGGATATATCTGAACACTCATGACTTGACTCTAAAATGGAGTTACTGTTTTATGTAGAAGATTTAGTTTGAAATACTAGCCAGTTGGCTTAGAAAATTCAGTTATAGTATTCTTTTAATACAGAGTGATAAAGGACAAAATAGGATTTCCAATAACTGCTTAGAGGAGACAGGTAATGATTGTGTTAATTCAAGCATCTTGTTTTAGAGCTCTGAGTATGGGATTGATTTAGCTGTTGGTGCTTACAGCTACTATGATGGTCTTTAATTTAGAGCTAATATACGACAGCGGCTGAAAGCATCTGTTTCGTATTTTGGAGTTGGAATTAGTCTCACCTACTACTAAGCCATGTGACCTTGGAAGAGTTACTGATCTCTTCAGCCCAAGTTTTTTTCATCTTTTAATTATACCTACTGCATAATATCTACTTGATGGTAGACTGGGAAGGATTAAATGAGATAATTTATATAATCTGTGGCAACTGAGTGACTTCTGACTTACGGCGACATTATAGAACAGAGTAGAAGTCCCCCATAGGGGTTTAGGGAGCTGCTGGTGAGTTCAAACTATCAACCTTTTGGTTAACCAGACACTTACCCACTGCACACACAGGACTCCAATGTAAAGTATCCTGTAAATGTTAGCTGTTCATGTTAATAATTGTTCATGAAGCAGTAGTTTAAGCATCAATAATTTAAGCCACATCTCAAATATATTCATATTTTAATTTATACTCCTGTTTTTGTATCTGACTTTCTGGAAGAGTCTAGTTGTTCCCTAGTGTTCCACAAAGGCGGATATTAGCAGCTGAAATTCAAGTCTTTGCATTGTCTTTTCTTGGACCATCATAAACACACAAATAATCAGTAAAAAATAAAATTAAGTTCCCAAAATGTGTGCTTTTCTGTTAACCTTTCAGGGATGGAGAATCTGATGTTGAGAAGCGAAACTCTGATGATAAATTTAATAATACAAAAGTAAACCATTTCGTCACCAAGGCCAATAGAATCTTTGAAATTATTTTTTAACTTCAAAAATTTACTATTATAAGAAACAAACAGTGAACAAATAACATATTGCACAGACACAATGAGAAGAGAACCTTTGCTCACCATCTTTGATTTTAGGTTTACTGTAGAGAACTTCATGTGGTGGTATAGGATTCATAATGCTGTTAATGCGTCATTCTGCAGTTTTTCACTGGTGGTTACATTGTGGTTACTGGTGGTTACAGATGGCATTTTTACTGGATTGTGTAAAGAGATAGCTTAAATGAAACATCCATGGTTATAGTAAGTGCAGTGTACTATATTCAAGGAATGGAAACTCTGGTGGCATAGTGGTCAGGTGCCACGTGTGTTAACCGAAAGGTTAGCAGTTCAGATCCACCAGGAGACTGTATGAGGCAGGCCTACTCGGTCCTGTAGGGTTGCTATGAGTCAATCAACTTGACAACAGTGGGTTTTTTATATACAAGGAATGTGTTTTAATCTGTCAAATACTCATCAGAGGTATTTATTGGGCATCCCTTAATACAAAGTCCAATCCTAGGAACTAAAAAGTAGTTCTTGCCTCCGATGAGTTCCCAGTCTGTGTCAGAAATAAATTGAAGACATCAGAAGCTGTTGTACAGCAAGTATGGACCATTCAGTTACAAAGGACAGTGCCATTTCTTAAGAACTGGGACATGGAAGTCAAAGCAAGCTAGCAGCTAGAAGGACCACTTTCCCTAAATGGTAATGTGGGTGCAAATAAAGGATAGTGTGGGTGCAGATTTGAGTCAGGTTTTCTTCAGTAGGGAATCCTGTACTGCACAGAGATAGAGTAAGCAAGGAAAGAGCCTCTGAAGATCAAGTGACTGTGGGAAACATCTGGTGCAGACAGAGTCACTGCTGACACTTACCAGTGTACTTTTGCTTAGTAGTGATCACTGCACACTGTATGACCCCATTCTGCATGTGAATTGTGCATGTCTAAAGTGCCTGTTCAGTGAACATGCTGATGGGGGAAGCCAACTGGCTGTTTACAGAGAGACCTCATAGCACGAGGAAACCCTGCAGACACCAGGTTAAATGCTACAGCTGCTAACCAAGAGGTTGGCGGTTCGAGTACACCAGACACTCCTTGGAAACCCTATGGGGCAGTTCTACTCTGTCCCATAGGGTTGCTGTGAGTCAGAATCAGCTTTACAGTATGAATTCATTGCAGTCTAGTGTAAAGCTTCTAAATATAGGATCCATGAACTCCCAGCAATTACACAGAAAATTTTATATCTGTCCAGTTTTTTTCTAAGGAAAAAAAAATCCATAGTGTCTTTTAGAACTTCGGAAGAAAATGAGGAATGTGTAGTAAACATGCAGTTTTCATCATAATAAGATTGGACTTTCAGCCTTCGGTTCAACAAACATTAAATATCCTGGTTTATACGCAACATGTGTTAGGTCCTAGGTTTACATCACAGTGAACGAACCTGGTTCCCTGTCTTTTCCTGAGCTTATTGACAGGTACCAGCTGCAGTGTTTGAAATGAGAAAAATGGCAGTTCTGCTATGGTGCAGTGATTACAAGAGAGAAAGTCCAGAGTGGAACATAGAGGAGGGGAAACATACCTTGTCTTGGAGCACTCCAGGGAAGATCTTCAGTTGAAGTTAATATTTGAACTTAAGGCAAGACCTGAAAAATGTACAGGTGTTACTACCTGGGCATAAACTAGAAGCCGAGGTGTGGGACAGAAGAAAAGAAAACAACAGCACGTGGAGAGACCCAGAGGCCAGACCTGGAAGGTTGTCAGTATGTATTTTCAGCTCCCATCCTTTGCAGTAATTTTTTGCCTTTGTTAGAAATACTAATTTGCTGTGTTAGGGACAGAATATCAGGGGTGGTGATGAAATAGCGGTATGTTTTTCCTCTTCTCATTGTGTGGAAGAACCCTGATGATGCAGTGGTTAAGCCCTCATCTGTGAACCAAATGGTCGGTGGCTGGAAACCACCAGCCCCTGCAAGATGTTGCAGTCTGCTTCCGTAGCGATTTACAGCCTTAGAAACCATGTGGGGCAGTTCTTCTGTGTCCTTGAAGGTTGCTAGGAGTTGGAATCAACTTGATGACATTGAGTTTTTTGTTTAGTTGTGCAGAATATTAACTTTTTAGCTTTAAAACTCTGAAAATGTTTAACTGATTAAGTTCAGCTTGTACAATTCAGTAGTTTATTAGAATTAAGTATATATTAAACGATGCAGTAAATGAATTTTAATAAACCTCTTAAACAAGAACTTAGAAGTCTCTCCCTGCTCAAATAGAAAAATAAAAACAACTTACTGTTGATATTGAATAGCATAAGTGTGTAAATTTGTGGTTTGGATTCTTGTTTTCATTTTCATATGACGCCTTAGCTTTTTGATGATGAGCATCTGTTTCTTGTTATAGGCATGTAATGTTCCAAAAAAAAGTCACTGCCATTGAATTGGTTCCAACTCATAGCTATCCTATAGGTCAGGGTTGAACTGCCACTTTGAACTGGAAGATTTGAACTGCTGACCTTTTGGTCAGCAGACAAAGCACTTAACCACCATGCCGCTAGGGTTTGCATTGTGTAATGCTTAATGAAACCACTTAACTGCAGTTGATGAGAAACCAAGGCTTCAGTTGTTTTCACAAATAAACATGGGTGCATTGTAACTAAAATAGCACTTAACTATAAATGTCCAGGCCGTGTTTAATAAACTGCCTGTGTACACACACAGGTGTGTGTGTATAAAATTATGTAAACCAGATTTAAGGCATCTGGTTAGTATAATGGAAACCCTGGTGGTGTAATGATTAAGTGCTACGTCAGCTAACCAAAAGGTCAGTGGTTCAGATCCATCAGGCGCTCCTTGGAATCTCTGTGGGGCGGTTCTCGTCTCTTGTATAGGGTTGCTGTGAGTCAGAATTAACTGGGTTTGGTTTCTTGGTGGGTTATTATAGTTTTCTGTTGTGATTAAACAATAATCATAGGTGTTCAGGGCCTACATACATGTAGATGCCATATGACACCACCACCCCACCCCTGCCACGACAGCACACTCCTCTTTTCCACCCTGTACTTCCTGCATCTGTTTAGCTAATTCCTGTCCCTCTTCACTCTCATTTTGCCTCTGTACAAGAGCTACTCAGACAGTCTCATGTGTATATTTAAGCCAGCATCACTCTGTGTCTTACAGTCCAGTCCAGTCTTTATCTGAATAATTGCTCAGGTACTGTGAGCTAACAGAGAGACAGGGTGCCATGTCCTCAGGGAACCCTTCAGTCTGACAGACCATTATATCTGGTCTTTTAATAGAGTTCTAGTTCTACACATCCATTTTGCTCCTGCTGCACCAGAGACTTTACATTGTGTTCCCTGTTAGGGCCAACATCAGTGGTGGCCAGGCACCATCTCAGTTCTTCTGGTCTCCTGCTGATACAGTATCCAAATGATGTGGTACCTTTTGTCTGCTGGGCTCATATTTTCTGCATGTCTTTGATGTGCTGTATTCTCCTCTGCTACAGGTGGGTTGGGACCAATTGATACAACTTAGATGGCTGCTTGCTAGCTTTTAAGACCCTAGATGCTACTCACCAGAGTGGTATGCAGAACATTTTCTTAAAAAAACGTTAGTTGTGCCATTTAGTCTATCTGTCCCTTGAAACCAGCATCCTCAGATCCCTGTCCGTGCCACTGTGTCCTTCAGAATGTTGGGTTATATTTAGAACCTCCATGTGCTAACCTTCCTGCCACTGCCTGCTGTCACTCCCTCCACCTAACCCAATTCCTGTCCACTGTCTAGTACATGGAAACCGTTGTGATGTAGTGTTTAAGTGCTGCGTCTACTAACCAAAAGGTCAGCATTTGAATCCGCCAGGTGCTCCTTGGAAATGACATAGAGCAGTGCTACTTTGTCCTCTAGGCTCACTGTGAGTCGACGTAGACTCTATGGCAGTAGTTTTTTTTCCCCCCGCTCTAATCTACAAATACCCCTCTCCCTCTTTTCCCACTCTGGTAACCATCAAAGATTATTTTCTTCTGTGCTTAAACAGTGTCTGATACAATGTTTTTCCTTTTACAACTGACTAATTTTGCTCAGCATAATATCTTCTAGATGATTCCATCTTGTGAGATGTTTCCTAAGAACATCGTTGCTCTGTATCATTGCATAGTATTCCATTGTATGAACACGCCACAATTTGGTTATCCATTCATCTATTGATGGCACCTAAGTTGATTCAGTCTTTTGCTACTATAGACAGTGCACTAATAAACACTGGTGTGCATATGTCTATTTGTGTGACAGCCTTTATTTCTCTAGGATATATTATAACAATTAGGATTGCTAGATCATGTGGTATTTCTATTTCTAGCTTTTTAAAAAAGTTCCAAATCGATTTCCAGAGTTGTACTATCTTACATTCCTATCAGCAGTGTAAAAGAGTTCCAGTCTTTTCACAACCTTTCCAACATTGATTATTTTGTGTTTTTTTCTTTTCGATTCATGCCAACCTTATTTGGGTGAGATGGTATCTCAGTGTAGTTTTGACTGGGATTTCTCTAATGGCTAATGATCATGAGTGTTTCCTCATGTATCTGTTAGCATCCAAGGTGTCTTCTTTGGTGAAGTGCCTGTTCATATCATTTGCCCATTACTTAATTGGGTTAGTAAGTTATGGAGATTAGATGCTGACCTGATCTGTGGTAGCCAAAATTTTTCCCCAGTCTTCTTAGTCATCTTACTCTTTTGGTGAAGTCCTTGGATGAGCATAAGAGTTTGATTTTTATGAGTTCCCAGTTATCTGTTTTCTCTTCTGGCATTTGTGCATTGCTAGTAATGCCTTGCAGTCTGTTTATGGCATGTATTAGGGCTGCCTGCATTGTCCCTGTTTTTTCTTCTATCTTTATTGTTTCAAACCAAAAAACCCATTGCTATTGAGTCGATTCTGACTCATAGCAACCCTACAGGTCAGAGCAGAACTGATCCATAGTTTCCAAGGAGTGCCTGGTGCATTTGAACTGCCCACCTTTTGGTCAGCAGACATAGCACATAATCACTACACCACCAGAGTTTCCCATTGTATGTTTAGGTATTTGATCCATTTTGAGTTAGTCTTTGTGCATAGTGTGAGATATGGGTCTTTTCACTTTTTTGCAGTTGGATATCCAGTTATGCCAACACTATCTGTTAAAAAGGATTGTGTTTTTCCCAGTTTACGGACTTCGCACTGTTGTTAAATATCAGCTGCTCATAGGTGGATGATGTTATATCTGGATCCTCAATTCTGTTCCATTGGCCTTTGTATCTGGTTTTGTGCTAGTACCCGGCTGTTTTGACTACTGTGGTGGTGTACTGATTATTCTTGTTACAGTGTTTGCTGTTGATTCTTCACACCAACATCATGGTAAATCAGGAAAGGGAAAGGATCTCTGATTCCCTTCATCTCTTGAATCATTGAGTACTCTGTCACTTATATGCACTTGGATTTACTCACCAGTTATTTATTTGATGCTCCATTTACAGAAGTATGTAGGAAGTTCTTTGGAGCATGTCTTATCTTTTCCATGCTTCAGAGGGTCTTTTAGCACGGTGTACTGTTTATGGTCCATGTCCAACAAACTCTAAATGAGCTCAGTAATCCCCTAGCCCCAAAACCAAATGCCCTGCCATCAAGTCAATTCTGACTCATAATGACTCCATAGGACAGAATAGAATTGCCACAGAGGGTTTCTAAGGAGCAACTGGTGATTGTAACTGCCGACTTTAGCCAGATTCTCAGCCACTGCACCACAAGGGCTACTGTAATGCCTTACATATAACCACAGAACGTAGTTCATTTTAAAAGATTACCAGAATGCCTTCTATAGTTACTTATAGTTAGAACTTCCCCATAGAGTTTCCAAGGAACACCTGGCAGATTTGAACTGCCGACCTTTTGATTAGCTGCCATCGCACTTAACCGCTATGCCACCAGAGTTTCTTCTTTTTAATTTGTCACAATTTTAATTTATGGTTTCTTCCCCTCCCCCCCTTTTAATCAGAGATTTCATTTTCCAGACTAACTGTCTCATATTTGGAAAACAGTAGTATAATGTAACTATTTCAGATAAAGTAGATTTTTGTTGTTACTAGTTAATCTCTCCATGAATAAGATGAAACACTCATGAAGAAATTTGTGAAAACTCTGCTAGTAAGAGCATGAATTTTCTCAAAATAGTATTTTTGGAAATCACTTTTTTAGTGCACGTCAGGAGCCTTCAAAATTGATTCCTAGTGGTTATTCAGCCTAAGAAAATAATGAGTGATACAGACAAAAAGCTTATGTGTATATGTTTGTCACGATATTACGATTAATAGTAGCAAAACCTCAACAGCAGTTTAAATAACCTCACAGGAAAATTGTTCAATAAATTGTAGGCCATCTATACAGTAACCATTAAACATTGTGCTGTAGAAGAATATTCAGTAGTACAAGATAGTGTTTAGAATATAAATTTAAAAAGCTGGTCCCATGCCACATATACACTGTGGTCCCTGTTTTATTTCAAGTGCACATGAATGAAAAGAAATGTATCAAAAATGGACTGTGGAATTACAAGAGATTTTTGTTATGTCCTTCATATTTCTTTACATCTTCAAAATAGTCTGTGAGAATTTAAAATATACATATATACTGCTGTCAAGTCAGTTCTGCATCGTAGTGACCCCGTGAGGACAGGGTGGAACTGGCCTTTAGGCGTTCCAAAGAGCAGCTGGTAGATTTGAGCTGCCAAGTTTTTAGTTAGCAGCTGAACTGTTAAGCCATTGTGCCACAAGGGTTCCTCCAAAGTATGTAATACTAGAATCAGAAAGTGATGCATTTTATTTTTAAAGAAAAAAGCTGTATAACAATTATAGAAATACAATCATCCATTAATCAGACTGATTAAGAACCTTCTGTGGCAGAGTTTCACACATCTACAAGCAAGAGCAATCACTGGAAGGTGGAACTTTTGCTTTGGATTGGACTTCTAGTATGCTTTTCCCACGTTTCCATTAGGCATTTGAGTGACAGAGCTGTGTTTGTTTTACTGGTGTGCATTGTTTTCCTAGCTGTTAGAAAGTTGCATGCAGTACAGAGGTGGCTCTCCAAATCTGGACTGGGAGGCAGTCACTCCAGCATTTCGTTTTCTCCTTTTGCTAAGAGTTCAGAAAATAAAACCTGCATCATCAGGAGTCTGTTTTCTCAGAATCTTGTTATCCATTTGTATTTTCTGTGGCATGCCCCCTTTAGTAATCTGGCCTTGGTGAGATTATTGGAACATTTGTTGCCATCCGTCTGGCTAGACTGAGACTTACATTGTCAGTTCCTCTGAGTTGTGATTACGAGCACACAAGGCAGTCTTTGTGAACGTCTCAACATGAGAAGGTTGTAGCTTTTAATACCATCTCAGATGCCTGCCAAGCAAAGTTCTTGGGGCAGAATCATCCCTTCTTGTTTGTCTTCCCTGGGAATAACCTGGATGGTCACCCTTTCAAGGTAAGTCTTAACCTACTAGTCTCCCAGGATTTTAATAAATCCTAAATCTGAATGAAAAAAATCCACAGATACTTGCATCCTGTCTCTATTTCAGCCACAAAACAGCTGCATTTTGCCTCTGAAACTAATCACATTATGTGCTGCCAGCTTTCTCCTTCCTAGTTCAGGTTTACTTTTCAGTTTCTTCCTGACTCTGTGATACTCCTGACCAGCACATGTGCTGGCAGTTGTGCTAGGTAGTGGACTGTCATTAATCACAGTGCACTTTGCTCTCTGTTGGTGAGCCTTTTCTGGTCCTTTGTTAGAACAGAGCTTTTGCTGTAACCTTTAACCTTTAGTTTGTGCCTGCTTCATCAAGTTCACATTAACTACTCTGAGTTATCATTTTCTTAGGTCCTCAAATTATTTGTCCTCTACAAATCATTGAAATATTGTTTTCCAGCAGTAAATCCTATCCCAGATCATATAGCTGCTACTCAGTAAAGGAGCTCAGACTAGAATTGGGTTGTTGGATTCCCAAGTGTGGGACCTGGCTGGAAAGAACGAGTGCTGTCATTGGAGAAGTCCCACAGTATTTCCTGGTCTTCAATTGTATTGTTTTGTTTTGTTGGTAGTATACCTTCCTTGGGCAGCTGCAGTGGGGGATGGAAACAGGGAAAGTATAACGGGGCTTTTTTTCCCCCTGTTGTGGTTCCTCCACCCTCCCCTAATCTGCTGTGGCTGCCATGCAGTGCATTTGTGGAGAGCAAATACTAAAATCTGTTCCTCTCTAAGTTTGGGTATTTGAACTTCTCCAGAGAACAAATAGAAGGATTTGGTGACCATTGAAATGCATGTATAAAGAACAGTGATACATACTTACTGCCAAGTGATCTGTAGTAGATAAACTTACTTTCATCATAATTAAATCTTACCCAAATATAATATCCAGTATGGTAAAAAAAAAATTTTTTTAATGGTTTTTGAGAAAATATCTTTAGTATTGTTACATATATATATTTTAATGGAAAAACCTTATTTTTCTAGTTAGAAGGGAAACATTTGCATTATAGGAGGCATAGAATACAGAAAAATATAACATACCAAAGAGTAAAACTCACCTAAAATTCTTTACACCTAAAACCAACCACTGTTAATGAAGACTTAGTAACCTTATGTCCAGATTCTCTTTTTTAGTATAATAGAGTTCAGATTTTTAAAATAATTTATTTTTGTTGCAAATATACACAGTAAAACGTACACCAATTCAACAATTTCTGCATGAACAGTTCAGTGATATCAAGTACGTTCTTTGAGTTGTGCAACAATTGTCCCTCAGCTCCTTTTCTGAGTTGTTCCTCCCCACTTAATGTAAACTGACTGCCCCCTAAGGTTTCTGTCTGACCTTTCACAGTTGTTGCTTTGATCGCATGTAGATGGTTCTTAAAAGACCATAACACTCAAGGCAGACATTCTTTACTAATTTAGCTAAATTATTGTTTCATTTTTAGTGGACTTGAAGGGATATTTTTGGTTTAGGGGTTAAGGACTACCTCAGGGCAGTAGTTGCAGGGGTTCATCCAGCCTCCAAGGTTCTAGAACAAAGTTCACATTTTTATACATGTAAGATCATACCAGACCTGTACTGTGTGTGATCTGTCTTTTTACACATGTAAAATCATACCATACCTGTACTGTGTATGACAAGACTTTTCATACATGTAAGATCATGCCATACCTGTACTGTGTGTGACCTGTCTTTTTACACATGTAAAATCATACCACACGTGTGCTGTGTATGACAAGTCTTTTCATACATGTAAGATCATGCCATACCTGTACTGTGTGTGACCTGTCTTTTTTTACTCTGTAGTCTTTCCATATCATTGAATAAAAGTCTGTATCACCCTTTTAATATTTTCTGTTTTGGGATATGCCTCTATGATAGACATTTAGGTTGTTTCTAAATTTTGTAAATACAGTTTTGATACCTCATAGGGTTGCTGTGAGTCAGAATCAACAGCAGTGGGTTTAATTTTTTGGTTATGTATATAAAGTGAACGCTACCAATTTTCATTTCTAGAATGTGAATTTCTGGGTCAAATGGTAATGTGTTTAAAATTATTATACACATTGCCAAGCTGTTTTAATATTTTAAAAGATTCTTTTGAACAGCCATGTATCATGAGTTTTCATATTTACTGCTTACTTTCAATTTAATTTCATCTTCCACTGCTACAGTCGGTTGCTTTTTCTCACCTTGTATTAAGATCTGAACTTTCTAAAGAATACAGTTGTGGTTTTCAAGGACAGTTGGTTCAGTGGCTGCATAATAATATTTTAGCTCATTTTTCTTTTTTGAAGCGTATTGTTCTTTTTAGGTGCCATCAAGTAGGTTCTGATTCACAGTGATCCTGTGTGCAACAGAAGGAAACACTATCAGGTCTTTTGCTGTCCTCATGATCCTTGTTCTGCGTGACCCCGTTGTTGTAGCCACTGTGTCAGTCCTTCTTGAGGGTCGTCTTCTTTTTCACCTCTGCTCCTCCAAGCGTGATGACCTCCAGAAATGGTCCCTCCTTTTTAAGCTAATGACTTAACTGTGCAGTAAGACATTTCCTACTTTTCTCAAATTGCTACCGTTTGCTTTTGAGAGGAAAACGCTGCTGGAATATTTTTCCCTTCTTATACAGACATAAAACTTCGGGTGTGTGTAAGATGTACTAAAAAACAAGAAAAAGAAAAACACAAACCTGTTACCGTCAAGTCAGTTACATCATTTCCAAGGAGCACTTGGTAGATTGGAACTGCAGACCTTTCAGTTAGCAGCCATAGTTCTTAACCACCACGCCACCAGGGTTATGTACTAAATTTTTGTCTGAGAATCCCTGTAGGCAGTAGCTGCCCAGCAGAGATGGTTCAGAAACATCATTTCTGCTGGTGCAGCCATTCAGGCAGGTGGTCAGAAGGTCTGTTGATCAAGGAATCCCTTTTTCTTTCCCATCACTTCCCAGAAGGTCCCATTCTCCCTATTATTCCAGACTTACTTAGCTGCTCATCCGTCTTAAGATTCTAAACGTAGCATCTCTCAAAACCTAATTCCCTTTACCATATGTTGTACTTATTTAGACTTCCTCAAGGGCAGTATATATGAATATTTCATCTTTGCAAATTCATTGCCTTAGAACACCATAAGTACTCAGTATTGATTAAATGGGTCATATATTGATAATGTGTTATTTACTTGCTGATATTTTTGTTTTTAATATGCTGTGGGAAGAATGAATATTAATATAATGTGTTAACATAGGCAAAGTGTACAAAGGGCCACAAAATTTTAACCCTCAAAAAATGAAAAAACAGGAAGTAAGAGTTGTCCATGCCACCAGCCACCTCTTTGACTAATGTTATTAGATACGTTTTTTGTTTTCTTGTTTCATTTTATTTTGGTAAAATATATGTATAACAAAAAATTTTATTTTTAAACTGATTAGGCATTATTTCAGGAGGCCCAATTTTTATCTTTTACAAATCCCCCTGCAGGGTTATGAAAGAACAGCATGGTATCCTTTCTCTATTACAACATAATGTTGAGCATGCCAAGGTAAAGTAGAGGATAACTCCAATAAAAAACAGGCCTTTTACCTTTGAGGGGAGCAACATTCTCTTACATTAACTTTATCACTGCAACACCTGCATTGTAAAAGGCCCTTCATGTTTAAAACCAAACAGAAAAGATGTCTGGTTGGAACAGAACATGCTCTAGATGGGACACACCAAGAGGATGCATGCCCTGTATCCATCACCTCTTCCTGCCTAGAAAAGTACCGTCCAGAGGTCTTTTCTCCCCAAATATTAGAGGGTTCGTATATTTTACTTTTTACTTATGGAAGTTTTTATTTTATTAGGTAATAAGTACATTTTCTAGTCAAAGAAATAAAACATGGAGGGGCAACATTAACCCTGTTGGCTTTCTCAGGGTCACGTAAGTAGTCTCTAAAGCAGCTGTGTCCTTTTGGAATTTTACATTCCTTTAAATCTGTTATCCATCATGATAGCTAAAAATCCATAGCATACTGTTAGAATATTGTAACACAGTGCCACTGCAAATATACTTGCATATAATGTATTTCAATACTCACTTGCTGTAAAATAATACTGGTAACATGTGTTTTTTGTTTGTGTGATACTTTTCTAACTGTTGTATGTATACAGGTCTACAATTTCAAACTGCAAAAACAACCTGAAAAACCAAAAATGTTTTTAATAAGTTTATCTGAACTCATTTGGTGGTAAAATCTGACCTAAAGAGATCATGAAAGTGAGGAGAAGGAGATGAAGTAACTGGACCGAGACCATACAGCTAGTAGGGTGGTCCTGGGATGCCAGCCTGAGGTTACGGGCTCTTGAGTTTGTTCCCTGAACTGTCATGCTCTTCTGCCTCTGTTTATAAAATGACTTACTTGGGACACTGACAGAAGTTAGGAATTTAACCCTGGTTTTCTGGGTCATACACTTGTTCAGTGTTTTTTTTTTTAATTGTTAATTTCTATAATTTTAAACATTGAACAGATAACCTGCATTATATATTACTTATCCTCATTCTAGAGTCCTAGTGGCATGGTAGTTAAGCTCTCAGCTGCTAACTGAAAGGTCAGCGTTTCAGAACTACCACTAGTTCCATGGAAGAAACATGTGGCACTCAGCTTCGGTAAAGATTACAACTTAGGAAACTCCTTGGGACAGTTCTGCTCTGTTGAGTCAGAATCACCCTGATGGCAGTGGGTTGGTTTTTTACCTTCATCCTCATGTCCAACCCAACCAGATAGTCTATGTATATCTCGTTTTCAGAAAATTTAATTAAGCATCACATTGCTAAACCCTCATCTGCTTCCCTGTTTTATGAATTTAAATTTTTTAAAATGCATTTGTATTTTCCTTGTGCATCTTAGTAAGATTACCAAAATGTGCCCTTATAGCCCACTTGTAAATCAAATCAGTATACCACAGCAGAACTAAAGATTAACCAATTTAATTAACTTAATAAACTGAGAGTAGGACAAAAGACAAATTCTTTGCTTCAGTGATAATTCCAGGTTATTAATCACCTTAAATCTTACGATAGCATCTGTGACAAATTTTTCAAAAATATCCTAAACAAAGTGTTCTTCACCTATCTTTTCCATTTCTATTACCCTTTTGACAGCTTCCCTTTATTCAGTATGAATTTGCACATGTGAATGTCACATAGCTTTATAAAATTAATGATGTTACTGTTGTGTAGTACAGTAGTTTCAGAGTTACTAGAGGACATAGCTCATTTTTATTGAATTCCCACTGGTTCTCAAACTATAGAATAGACAGTGATCTTTTTTTTTTTTTGAATCTTATATCTTTAAGAGGAGAAAATATTATGTATATAACCTTTGAATCATTCACTGTCTTTTTACCTCACATGAAATACTCTGTGTGCAGAAACACTGAAGTTTTAGTAAGAAGAAACAATACCATACTGAAATGAATAATCATTTGGCTTTATTGAATTAGAACTGATTTGTCTGTCTTTAAAGCAGCATCCTTCCCTTTATTTTGTTCTTGGGGAAAGAAAATTGGTGATGAGTGGGTGGAGGGACAGGAAAAGTGTTTGGATTTCTGGTTGTTTTATGAAAAATCTCTAGTTCACATCATATTTGTCCTAAGTCTAAAAATATTCTACACATTTTTCACCTTCACCAAAGTGATCAAAATAAATCTGAGTGAGGTTAATGTTGTAACAGAATACAAAGAGCCTAATTTTCATTTTTGGTGGGGGGGAAAAACTCTTCATGACTCTCTTACGAGATGCACATTTTTGTTTCCTTTTATTTAAACCTGGAGTTAACTAATCATAGTGTTGAGACATCTTTAGTATTCACAGTTGCTCTCTCTGCTTCACGTCCTTCTCCTCGTTGGGTATATTATCAGTCCTTTTCACTGGTAATCTCTGTATGAAGGAAAAAGAGTTTGAGTTGTAGGAACCTCCCTTTCAGTTACCCTTTTTGAAACCTTGTTTTTAATAGCACTTTTCTTTCTTGGCTTGCATGACATTTTATCTTTCTTTTCCTTTCTTTTTGCCCTTTGCAAAGACTCTTGGGAGGATTTGACAGATTTGGTGGAGCAAATGCGTGATGATACTGAAGGTGCGTGCCACACCAACATCTTTCAGCTTTTTTTCTTTTTGTCTTTAATTTTCTAACTGTTTTTTGATTGTCTTCTGTAAGAGGAAGTGGGAGCTTTAGGTTTTACTTCCCATGGCTGTAACTGGAGTAAGCTCATTGCCAGTATTTTTTTTACACACATATTATATACAGGTTAGGTTTTTTCCAAGTCCTGCACTTATAATCTTTATACCTGTGGTTCCTGGTAGTGTTAATGTATGTTTACGTTGCTCCTCTAGAATACTTAAGTAATACGTTAAAAGTGACATTCTGTCACTTTCTTTCTATGGCTGTTTTTCACTTGTTGGGGATGTGTAAATGTTTTTATAACCCATGTGAAAATATACCTATATGTATAGTTCTGTGAATTTCACAGCAATCGAAAACAAACAGACCCCAGGAATCTAATCTTTTGGTGTGGAATGTTTCTCTGATTTGTAGATTCCCGTAACAGTAAAAGTTTTGTCATATAAATAATCTTCCTTTCTGGTGGAATTACCCCTCTGGCAAAATTAGTATTTTGGAAAGTAGCACATATATTCTAGTATCTGTAAGTTCCCTAAGCCAATCATTGTTTTCTCAGTAAGTGGCACCTGAGATTTCAGAGACCTCAAGGTGATTTACACATTTCATATTAGAAACAGAAAGATTGACTCCACTTTCCTATATTATTTTACATCAAGCTATTTTCCCCAGGTCACTGAAGTTATCCCTGTCTTTAGTGCATGCTCCACTACCACACATGACTATCTCTGTGCCTAGTCTAGCATTTGCACTGTGCTTCTCTGCATGAGCTACCCACATTGACCTCTCCTGCTTTTTCCTATGTCATCTCACCCTAAACACTCACTGTCACTCCTCCCTCCGCCTTTGCTACCTGCCCTACCCTTCAGTCTAGGTGGGAGCTCTGCCAAGTGTTTTCTGACCACCTTAGCTCACATTCATTTCTCCTTTCGCTCAAGCCCTGCAGCACTTAGGAGTTTAAGGCTTTTTAAGTGTTCTCTAATTCTTGTTATGTTTATCACCCCAATGAAAGTATAAGCTGCTTGAGAGCAGAGCTTGTCTTAAATTTCTTTGTATACTTACCAGACCTGGGATGTACTATCCTTAATAAATTTGGTCACACTAGAGAGAAACTGAAGTAGTTCTGGTGATGCACTGGTTAAAATGTTTGACTACTAACCATAAGGTCAGCAGTTCAAACCCACCACCTGCTCGGCAGGAGAAAGAGGTGGCATTTGGCTTTCCTGAGGATGACAACCTTGGAAAGCCTCTAAGGCAGTTGTACTTGGTCCCGTGTGGTCGCTGTGAGTATGGTGGCTAGGAATCAGAATTTGACTCCATAGTAGTGGATGTGGCCAAACCAAAGTCATTTTCTCTCCATAATGATGACCAACAATAGCTTTTTCTTCAGCACTGTGTGTGAAACAAGGTTCAGATCATGATCCCAGGTTCATCTCATTTTGTGTATGCAGAATAACTTTTTTCCCATGTTCTGCTTTTAACATAACTAATGACATATAATTCAGTGAAAAAAATCAGTGTTGTCTATTTGATTGACAGTCTTAAACAACAAAAAAAGGAATCGATTTATTAGAGTGTTAACTGTTGTATTAGCTACTGTTATCACCGTCATTTACCAGGCACTGTAAAGGTTAAGACTTAAATTTCATTACTGTCTAGGATATTAGATGAAAACACTGTCTAAGAGCCAGTGTATTTGGTGCCTTTAAGGGGTTTTTCTCCATCACTCAACCCAGGCAAAATTTTGTTTGTTTAATTAAAAGTGCTAATGTAAGAGTCAAGCATATTGTAAGAGTCAGCCCTCTCTTTTTAATTTTGTTTTTGCTGGAATTTTTGTTAGTGATTATTAGAGTTGAAATCAAAAAGGGAAATATGATGAACTGTGACATTATAGCACATAAAATGCCTAGGTGTGAACCAAAACAGTACCTTGATGATTTTAGATGATTATAATCAACTAGAATATTGTAATGTTGCTTAAGAAAATTGTTCTGAAATGCAGTTCAAAAAAAAAGTATGAGGACAAAGGAAAAGATTTTATGTGTTAACTTTTTTGAGTGCTTATTTCATGTCTTTTTTTTTCTCATTTTCTGCTTCTCTCAACTGTGCTGAATCAGTTAGTGAAATGCTAGAATCCTACTGTATTATTGTAGCTTGGAAAATTTGTAAATGAGTACTGTGACAAGAATAAATACGAGTTACAGAGTATTACCTACATATAACAAAAACAGTTCAGAATTCTCAGGAGGATCTTGGTTTCAGACTATGAGAAAGCTGGTGATATATGTAGTAGGCTCTTTGAGGAGGCTTTCACTGCTGAATTATTTGAATTTTATTTCCTATTTGATACTGTCGTAGATATGAAAAACAGTTGCCCTTTTTATAGAAAACATGTTACACTGGCCTCCTGTCTCCTGAACAACTACTTTTAAAAATAAACTTGAAGACGTTGCAGGTTTTGGGCAAGATTGAAGCTTTTTTTTTGTGAACTGATATCTTACAGTGATACAGTGGTTTCACATTCAGTGTGTCTGTAACTCAGCTAGTAGAATATGAGATATCTTTTTAGGATGGAATTCTTTCCCCACTTAAAAGAATTGATCAGTTATTTTGTATCTCACTCCATTATGTGCTCTTAATTTCTGTCTGGCAAAACTTTTGAGACTCACTAGAAAAAGTATGAAAATTAAATAAAATCATGAAAATACGTTGTTTACCACCTTTTCTTCACTTATTACAGGCCTTTAAAACAGGTTCTGTGAATTAGTAGCCCCCAAGATTACCGCCTGTCTCCCTGAAGATTGAAATGGTCGAAACTAGTACTAGAATTGGGGAAATACAATATACCTGCTTGAGATTGCTTGGAAACCCTGTGGCATAGTGCTTCAGTGCTATGGCTGTTAACCAGAAGGTCTGGCATTTCAAATCCACCAAGCCTCCTTGGAATCTCTATGGGGCAATTCTACTCTGTCCTATAGAGTTGCTGTGAGTCAGAATTGACTCAACAGCAGTAGGTTTGGTTTTGATTGGTTTGAGATAGCTTACTGGTTCCTTGCCACATTTTCTTCTGAGCTAAGGATTGATGCCTACCATCGGTATGGAAGGAACACATCTAAGAGATTTTCTTAGCATCTAATACCATGTCTCAGAAACCCTAGTGGCGTGGTGGTTAAATGCTACAGCTGCTAACCAGAAAGTCAGAAGTTCACATCCTCCCGGTGCTCCTTGGAAATCCTATAGGCAGTGGTACTTTGAGTCAGAATCAACTCAGTGGAAATTAGTTTGATTTTTGTTTTCAGGTGATTTAATGGGCTGTGATTTGCAGTTTGAAGGACACTACAGTAGCCTGTAATATGCTTTTGACATATATCCATTTGAACTCTAGCCACTAAGTTAGACTCAAAAGAACCCTCCATGAAATGTTCTTGTTTGAGGTTCTATTTGTAGTCTATAATTAATAGCACCTCTTAATGACTGGACCTGCATACTTCTGTTTCTCTTTAAAATGTCTCCTTTAGTGAAAGCCTGTTTTCTCATAATTGCCACTGTGATCCCTCTGCTGGTCATTGTCCAGCACTCAACTTTAATTTCACTTTACAACTACAGGATGATAGGGATATAGTGAATATTATGTTGAGAATGCTTCCGCGTAAGTATCTTCACTGTATCCCAAAACAAGTGTATACTGCCCCTTGCCTCCAAAACAGAGGAGTCCTGGTGGCATATTGGTTCAGCGACTCAGCTATTAGCTGAAAGATTGTCAGTTTAAACCCACCTTGCAGCTCTGAGGGAGCAAATTTGCTTCTGTAAAGATTACAGCCAGGGTAAAGCCCATGGGGAAGTTCTGCTTTGTCACATGGGGTCACTATGAGACAGGACCAACTTGAGGGCACCCAGCTACAACAGCCTACAAAACAGTCACTCAGATTTCTCATTTCTATTAATAGTATGCTGTTTTCCCATTCTCCCAGGGCAAAAACCTTGAGTAATTCTTGATTCGTCTGTTTCTCTAGTGGGTATTTTTAGATCTAGTCCTTCCCTTTTTTATCAAATCTCTCATGCCATGCTTGAATTAATGTAGTTCTTCATGACAAGTTGTTTTGGTCTCTCTCCCCAAGTTCATTTTACATAATGCTTCCAGATTATTCATAAATTTTTTATTATACTATGCCCCTGCTCAAAACCTACAGTCACTCTCACTACTCACTTCATTAATATACAAATCTAGTTTTAGAGATCTCTGTCATCTGACTCAGCCCTGACCCAAACCAAACCCATTGTTGCCAACTCAATTCTGACTCCTATCAACCCTATGGGACAGAGTAGAACTGCCCCATATGGTTCTCAAGGCTATAGATCTTTACAAGAGCAGACTGCAGGCCAGAGCAGGGCAGCTGGTGGATTTGTATCACCAACCTTTTGGTTGACAGCTGAGCACTTTAACCATTGCACCGTCTGACTCTACCCTGTCTGACTATAGTTTCCAGTTCTCCCCAGTAAGAATTCCTCATTGTATTCTTATTTTCTGTACCTCACTTTACATACCCACTCCCATTATCTGAAATATCTTCTGCCATGTTTTCTGTGATTTTACAACATTTAGGGCCTGACTCAGTTCCCACAGTGTACTTAGATTTGTCATGCTTTTGTACGTATTACAAGCATACACTATTCCATGGATTTAAAGAACAGACATGATTGTTTTATTGGTCATGTCTGAGGTATTCCCTCCTTACAAGCTAATTAACCAGTTGCGAATATACAGAGTCACTGTACTAGAGGAAATTGCTCAGTGTTCAGACATTATAGGATGTGGCATATGATCAAAAGCCTATGGTACTGAAGGAAGGCGTACAATAACCCTGAAGTCATCGGTGAAAAATAAGGCTTCAGTAATTGATAGAATACCATTTGAGAACCTTCAGCAGATAGACAACTACATACTTGTCTGTATCAAGAATGGAAGACAGCTGCCTGTCTCACTTATGGGAAAAGATCCCTATTTGTGCCTATTCTAAAAAAAAAGGTGACTCAGGTGATTGTGGAAATTATTTAACAATCTCATTAGTATCACAGCTTGGTAAATTTTGCTAAAGATAATTAAAAAATGGATGCAGCTGTACAATAATAGGGAACTGCCACAAATTCAAGCCAGATTCAGAAGAGGACGTGGAACAACGGATACCAATGTTGATGTCCAGTTGATTTTAACCAAAGGCAGAGAATACTAGAACAATGTTTACCTGTGTTTTATATACTATGCAAAGATATTTGACTGTGTAGATGATAATAAATTATTAATAACATTACAAAGATGTAAAATTCCGGAACACTTAATTGTGCAGAGCCAGTATGTCCACCAGCTGTTAGAACAGAACAAGGAGATACTGTGTGTTTTAAAATTAGAAAAGCTATGTGATAAGGATGTATCCTTTCACCTTACTTATTCAATCTATATGCTAAACAAACAGTCCAATAATTGGGCTGTGAGAAGAAGAACATGCAGTCAGGATTGAAGGAGGACTCACTAACAGTCTGAGATACGCAGATGACACAACCTTGCTTGCCTAGAATGAAGTGGCACTGAATCTCTTACTGGTGAAAGTAAGAGACTACAGCTTTCAGTATGGGTACATCTGAACATAAAACAAAAACCCTTTTAACTGGACTAAAGAACAGCATCATCATAAATGGCAAAGAAACTAAAGTTGTCAAGAATTTCAGTTTTCTTCAGTTGACAATCAGTGCCAGTAGAAGCAACAGTTAGGAAATCAAGTGATGTACTATGTTGGGCAAATCTGCTGCAAAAGACCTCTTTAAAGTGTTAAAAAGCAAAGACATCACTTTCAGGGCTGAAATACACCTAACCCAAGCCATGCCATTTTCAGTTGCTTCATAGCCATGAGAAAGCTAGACACTGAAAAATGGAAGGCAGAAGAATTGATGCATTCAAATTGTGATGTTGGTGAAGGACACTGAGTATACACCACAGACTGCCAGCAAAATGAATGAATCCATCTTGGAGAAAGTGTAGCCAGAATGTTCCTTAGATGCGCAGGTGTTAGGACTTTGGACATGTCGTCCTGAGGGATCAGTTGCTAGAAAAAGACATCGTCCTTGATAGAGGGTCAGCGAAAAAGAGGGAGAGGCAGTCAATGAGATGGATTGACACAGTAACTGCAACAGTGGTGTCAAACATAGCAGCAGTTCTGATGATACAAGACAAGGCGGTGCATTGTTCTATTATAGAAAAAGTCACTGTGAGTCAGAGCTGACCTCACAGCACCTAAAAAACCTGTTTCTTGGATGCTAGTAGATTGTGCAAGACTCCTAGATCAAAGATGAAACATTACGACTCCTAGGTCAGAGATGCAGGACTTTATTACTTAGGACACAGCAAGCAGCCTGCACATTAGCGTATTTATGTCATTTCCCTTTGCCCTAGAGTCCTATGGGTATGTTGCTTGTATGGTCCAGCTAGATGCTATGCTCATGATAGGTTTCACAGCTGAGGAACACTGAGTTTGGGGAATTCACCACTTCTATAGGAAGCAGTAGGAAAGCCTACTCTTTGTTTAGGGTAAGAAATTATCTCATCTTCAAGGTTATCAGCTGTATAAATGACCCTGGGGAATGGCTTAGGTAAAAGAAATTCCCAGGGCCTTGAAGTCTTGGTACCATCTGCTAAGATGTGGGAATACAGAAGCCCAAGAAGGACTGTCTCCCAGCATTTTAAAAGTGAAAGCTGAGGACTTTAGTAATTTTCCCAGTATCACGCAGGGAATATGATAGAGCAAGAGATATCTAACTTTTCTAAATTAGGGATCTAACTGTTCTAGGTCACTGTTTTCCTTTAGCATCTGTTTCAGTTCTTTGCTTGAGATAATGTTGTCAAAGTTCATCCATGCATCAGAACTTCGTTCCTTTTTATGGGTGAATAAGATTCCACTGTACAGACATACCACGTTTGTTCTATTCATTCATCAGTTGATGGACATTTGAGTTTTTTCCTACTTTTTGACTGATTTGAATAATGCTGTTATAAATAGAACTATGTAAGTTTTTGTGTGAACATATGTTTTCGCTTCTCTGGTGGGTCGTATGATAACTCTGCATTTAACTTTCTGAGGAACTGCAAGATTGTTTTCCAAAGCAGCTGCATAATTCTACATTCCCACCACCAGCAGCCTCACCAACATTTTGTATCATCCTTTTTTTTTCCTTATACCCATCCTAGTGAGTGTGAGGAAACCTGGTAGCATATTGGTTAAGAGCTACAACTGCTAACCAAAAGATCCACAGTTCGAATCCACCAGGTGCTCCTTTAGAACTCAGTGGGGTGTTCTCCTCTGTCCTATAGGGTCTCTATGAGTTGGAATTGACTCAAAGGAGCCTGGGTGGGACAAGTGGTTTACAACTGTCTGCTAACCTAAAGTTTGGTGGTTCAGTCCACCAAGTGGCTCCAGGAGAGAAAGTCCTTTTGAACTGCTTTCATAAAACATTACAGCTATGAGTCAGAATTAACAGCAGCTGGTTTAGTGAGGGAGAAGTGTTAGTTTAGTGTTGATTTCCATTTCCCTAATGAGCAATGGTGCAGTGGGTAAAGTGACTGACCGCTAACTGTAAGGTTGGCGATTTGAAACCACTAGTGCCTGCAAGGGAGAAAGATGTGACGATCTGCTGTCATAAAGATTTACAACTTTGGAAACCGTGTGCAGTCACAGTGAGTCAAAATCCACTCAATGGCAGTGGATTTTTGGTTTAATGACTAATAATGGTTACCATATTTTAATATATAAATAATAGCCATTAATATATCTTATTCAAAGAATAGAAACCCTGGTGGCATAGCAATTAAATGCTATAGCTGCTAACCAAAAGGTCTGTCATTTGTATCTATCAGGAGTTCCTTGGAACTCTTTGGGTAGTTCTACTGTGTCCTGTAGGGTTGCTATGAGTCAGAATTAACAGCAGCAGGCTTGGAGATGTTGTTTGCTAGTCATTCATTTGTTTGAAGAAGTGTCTCAGTTCTCTTACCCATTTTTTAATTGGGTTATTTATCTTTATAATCTTGAACTGTAAGTTTCTTATGTCTTCTCAGCTCTATATACTAGAGTTGTTTTTGTGCTAGATCCCTAGCAGACATCTGATGTACAAATATTTTCTTCTTTCTGTGGGTTTTCTTTTCACTTTTTTTGATGGTGTCTTTGAATTGTAAAATACTTTAATTTTGATGAAGTTTAGTATGTCTATTTTTTCATTTGATTTTAGTGTCATATGTAAGAAGCCGTTTTCTAACCCAGGATCATGAAAATTTACCTGTTTCCTTCTGAGAGTTGTACAATTCAAGCTCTTGCGCTTAAATCTGTGATCCAGTTTTAGAAAGATTATTCTTTACCAGTTGAATTGTCTTGGCACTCTTTTCAAAAATTGGCCATAAATATGTGATTTTTTTTCCTGAACTCTCAATTATATTCCATTGATCTATGCATTTGTTAAATTACCATACTTTTTTTTTTTAGGTGAAAGGTTACAGCTCAGGTTTGTTTCTCATAAAAATTTATAAACACATTGTTATGTGACCCTGGTTGCCATCCCTATAATGTGACTGCACTCTTCACTTCTGCTCTGAATTTTCTGTGACCATTCAGCCAGCTCCTGTCCTTTCTACCATCTCATCTTGCCTCCAGACAGGAGCTGCCCATTTAGTCTTGTGTATCTGCTTGAACTAATAATAAGCACACTCTTCATAAGTACCATTTTATATGTTATAGTCCAGTCTAATATTTATCTGAAGAGTTGGCTTTGGGAATAGTTTTAGATATGGGTTAATGGATTATGGGGACCATGTCTTCTGTGGTTCCTGTAGTCTAAGTCAGACAATCAAATCTAGATAGTGCCGTGTATTCTTGATTACCATTGCCTTGTATCTTAGTCATCTAGTTACCATCTAGTTACCACTTAGTCATCTAGATACCACAGGTGGGTGGCTTTAAAAAGAGAAATTCTATTTTGTCACAGTCCAGTAGGCTAACGATTCCAAATTCAGGGCATCAGCTCCAGGAGAAGGCTTTATTTGTTGGCTCTGGAGGAATGTCCTTGCTGTCAGTCTTCCCCTAGACTGGGAACTTCTGAGGCACAGGGACCCTGGGTCCTTTTCAAAGGATGGAGCAGTGCTGTGCTGCCAGCATTGCTTCTTGGTGTTATGAAGTCCCTCACTCTCTGCTTGCTTCCCTTTCCTTTATATCCCAAGAGATTGCCTCAAGTCACAATACATACAGTCTTACACGTTGATTCCTGCCCCACCAACATTAATGCTGCCCATCCTCTCTTGTTAGCATAATAGAAGCAGAATTTATAACATATAGGAACATCAGGCAATACTGGAATTCAAAAAACCACTGCAGTAGAGTTGATGCCAACTCATAGTGACCCTATAAGACAGAATAGAGCTGCCCCATAGAGTTTCCAAGGAGCACCTGGTAGATTTGAACTGCTGACCTTTTCATTAGTACAGAGCACTTAACCACTACACCACCCAGTTTTCACTGGGAATCAAGGTCTAGCCAAATTGCTGCACATATTTTGTGGGGACACAGTTCAACACATGATGTCTTGTAGTAAATTTTAAGATCAAGAAGTATGAGTCTTCCTAATTTTTCTGTTTTGTTTCATCAAGATTGTTTTTGACTATTTTAGATTCCTTGCATTTATATATGGGTTTTAGGCCAGTTTATCAATTTCTATTTTAAAAAAAAGGAGAAATTTAGTGTTCCAATCTGCGGGCACAAGATATTTGCCTATTTCAGTGTTCTTTGTTTCAGGAATAATTTGTAGTTTTCAGTGTACAAGTCATGTACATCTCTTGTTAAAATTATTCCTAAGTATTTTTTTCTTTTTGGTATTATTGTGAATGGAACTGTTTTCTTAATTTCACTTTTAGATTGTTCATTGTTAGTATATAGGAAAACAGTTGATTTTTGTATACTGATCTTGTGCTCTATAACACTTGCTGAACTTGTTTATTAGCTTTAATGTATTTTTTTGTGAATTACTTAGGGCTTTCTATGTGCAAAAAAAGATTTACTTCTTGCTTTGCATACGAAGTCGAACAGTTAAGTCCGAAAACTCAGTTGTTCTAAGTGCTACATTGCAGTCACCTTTGAAGTTCTGCCCTTGGAAAACTACAGACCAATGCCAGCACCTAGTCCACCCTTCAAAGCAAGGCATGGTGGCAAGTTCATGAACTTAATCATATAGTTGTCTGTGAGGGAGTTTTTAGCCAGTAAACAAATAGCTGTATTAGAACACCCTCCCTGCTCACTGGATCTGGCCCCCAGTGACTTTTTTCTTTACCCAAAGACAAAGGAAATATTGAAAGGAGGACATTTTGATGACACTCAGGACATCAAAGGTAATAGGACGACAGCTCTGATGGCCATTCCAGAAAAAGAGCTCCCAAATTGCTTTGAAGGGTGGACTAGGCTAAAGACGTGAGATTTCTTTCCTAGGATCATACAGTAAGTTCATTGACATGAATATATAAGTAATATCAAGAAAACTAACAACAGGTCACTGGAGGTAGTCTCTCTGGATTTAAGGACTAATTTTAGTGAAGTTTATCTTTGATTATCTCGTTACCAAGAAACAGGAGGAATAAAGGTTTGGGGGCATAGTACATGTCTGTGTAGCTAGATTTTCTGGACTGTGTTAATAGATTTCAATCTAAAGAAAGCATTACTTAAGTGTATTTCCCTTTATTACTGTTGAGTTGTTGTGTGCTGTCAAGTTAATTCTGACTCATAGTGACCCTATATGACCGAGTAGAACTGTTCCATATGGTTTTGTAGCCTGACAACCTTACAGGAGCAGATCACCAGGTCTTTTTTCCTGTAGAACCTCTGGGAAGCTGGAGCTGGTGACCTTCTCTTCAGCAGCCAAGTGCTTAACCACTGTGTCTGCCGCCAGAGTTCCTTTACTCCTGTGAAAACCCCAAATTCACGGCCATCAGGTTGATTCTGACTCCTAGGGACCCTATGGAACAACAATAGAACTGCCCCATAGGGTTTCCAAAGCTGGAAATCTTTACAGAAGCAGACTGCCACCTCTTTCTCCCATGGACCCACTGGTGAGTTCCAGCTACAGACCTTTTGGTTGGCAGCACTGAGCACTTTAACCATTGTGCCACCAGAGCTTCTTTGTACTTGAGTAGGACTTGTCTCTGAAGTGACATCTGACAGATGCCGTCTACATTACACATAGATAATCTTAGGGTTTTCAAGATTATTAGTAATGAGGACTGAGTGAATGTTTATGATAATCTACAAATGTGTCATTGTACCAGTGAAATGGTGTTTTATTACCAGCTTACTTTAATGCTTTCAGTCACAATCAAGAACAACTCATTTCATGTACAATTTTATACTCTAGGAGCTATTATAGCAGAAGTCGAGAGTAGATTTATGTATGAATTTTTGGTCTTGAGTTTTCCCTAACATAAAGTAAGCTTTCTTTAATATATGTTTGTGTTTTTTTATTTTTAGTCAACATATTTAGGCTCTTAGGTGTCCTTGAAAAGTCTGTATATGAGACCTGGTTGTTGTATGTGTATGTATGGTTTTGTTTTGTAAAAATATATATAGCATAACATTTGCCAGTTCAACTTTTTGCATGTACAGTTAGTGACATTAATCATATAGTGCAACCATCATTGATATCTTTTGCCAGATTTTTCATTAAATAGAAACTCAGCACTTCCTAAACAGTGACTATTCTTTTCCCACACCCTCCCACACCTGTTAGCCACGAATAAACTTTGGTGTAAGACAGCTGTTTTGTTTCTCCTGTCAGATACAAGCCTTGATCTGTCAGAAAACCCAAGATTTTCTGCGCAATAGATGCTTGTGTGTTACAGATAGATTATTTCTTCTCTCCCCAACATTAGGCACAGTATAACATAATTAATACTAAAATAGCATACCATATTTTTCCTTCACTCATTTAGGAAATATTTCAGGATTTTGCTGTGTGAGCCTTAGTAATTTTATTTAGAAGGATAAAAATGGGTCTTTTGGTCAAGTGATTGGTTTACAGAGCAGTGTAACAGACTGTCAGTCTGAGCTGTATAACGTCACTACCACTGTTAACTGAAAGAACCACGTGTGTCTAATTTTATTAAAATATCCTTAAAAGGGAAGTGAGCAGTTTTGAAGAGTTAGAATGAAGAACCATGTGCTTTTGAAAGAACTTTGATTAAAAACTATTTCATACAATCTATTATTTTAACTGTAGTCCTTGGTTGCTTTAGTCTAGTGCTCTTGCTCTCTTCTCTACCAGGTTGATTTGCATCATGATCTGTCTCATCCTCTAAACCATAAAGATGGATTTGTCTTGCCATTTTCCTTTTTACCTATTTCTTGCTGGTCGTTGAGCCCTAAAGTCCTGACATGCTACTTCAAGGACATCTCTCTTAACTGACTCCTCTATTCCATACAGTAGCCACTGCTCCACTTATGTCCCTTAATACAGTGAAACCTGCAAAATCCAGAACTTGAGTCAAGTGGAAACCTGTCAGTGAAGGAAAATTTAAATATCTTTCACTAAAACAAGTGATAGAAAAGTGGTAAGGCTGCACCCTGTCCAAGGCAGAAAACGCAAGATTTACAAAAACAAGGCTGCCCCATTGAGCTCTAGCTCTCACAGATTTCACCGTGTCTGTCTCCTCAACTGTTGCATTAGACTGTCACTGGTTCCTCAGGTTTGAGTTTGCCCACCATTCTGGTCCATCTCCCAAAAGACTACTAGAATGGCTTTCCTAAGATTCATCTCTATACCTTGGGCCACTATGGGTGATATGTGTAAGTGGGATCATATGCTTTTTGTCCTTCTGTGGCTAATGTATTTCACTGCACGTAATGTTTTCAGGGTTCATCCATGTGGAAGCATGTATCAAGACTTTATTTCTCTTTATGGCTGAGTAATATTATTGGTACATCTGCCATGTCCACTCAACTTTGTTTTTCTGCTCATCCATTGATTAACAGTTAGATTGTTTCCCCCTTGTGGCTGTTGTGAGTAGCGCAGCAGTAAACATTGGTGTGCAGGTATCTGTGTATCCTGGTTTCTGTTCCTTAGGGTATACGCCTAGGAGCAAAGAACCAGCAATCTTGCTTATCATTGTTTTCACATTATCAATGCAAATGTCAAAAAAGTGAGGTTATACTGAGTTTTAAAATGAGCCCTTTCCAGTAACCAAACGTTTATCTTGTCACCATTTGGCTACAGATCCAAATTATCTCATGGCTAACGAACGAATGAACCTGATGAACATGGCCAAGCTGAGTATTAAGGGCTTGATTGAATCAGCTCTCAACCTGGGGAGAACCCTGGACTCTGACTACGCACCTCTCCAGCAGTTCTTTGTGGTGATGGAGCACTGCTTGAAACATGGCTTGAAAGGTAGGCCATAGTCCCAAAATGCAAGTTGGCATGCAGCTTCTTCCTAGCAATATATACTCAAGAAGGAAAGCATTCTTTGGGAGTCAAAGAATAAGAGGATTCAGTTAGTAATAAATGCAAAGGAATGCAACCGATACACCAGGCAGGATGTTTGTCTATTTTTCTTCACTGCTGTGACTCCAGCACCAGGTACACAGCATGGGCTCAGTAAATATTTGCTGAGTTAATGAGTAAGTGCTCAGTGGAAACTTGTTGAATATATACTTTAAATGATTCAGGTAAAATATGCATATCTTTACGGAGATAACAGAGGGCCTTCTGCATTATATATTTTGTTGTTTTGGTTTTGTTATTCAGTCTTTTTTTCCAAAACAGTATTTTGAACACCTGCAGGCGAACTCTGAGAATGGCATCAGCAAATTACAGTAGTCAGTTAAGTGTGGTTGTCATAACTTGAGTATATCCTAAGTCAGTGACTACCTGTAATTTTTAAAATCGTGTCTCCATAATTAAATTATAGGTAGTAGCTTAGTGATTTGGACATCAATATGGAGTGACTGACTTTTTTTGTTGTTCAAAATCCTGAGGTTTAAAATTCCTTGTTTTGTACTTCCGGATTATTTCAGCATGACTAATAGAAAATCTCATTTGATTAATGGTATATTTGCTTCCTTATCTACTATTCCATTGGGTTGATTGGAAGAATTGTAGAAAATAAGAATATTACTACTATTCTAGGTTGACCATCATTGCCATTTTTTACCATTCATAAACCAGGTGTTTGACAGTGGGCCAAAAAAAACACCCACTACCATCAAGTCGGGTCCAACTCATAGCAACCCTAGAAGTCTGAATAGAACTGCACCATAGAGTTTCCAAGGAGCACCTGGTGGATTTGAACTACAGACCTTTTGATTAGCAGACATAGTGCTTAACACACTACACCAACAGGGTTTCTTGCTTGGCAGTGGTCAGTGAGCCTTTTTTCTTCACTACATAGTTGTACTCAAGATGCAAGTGCAATCTCACCTTCTGTTTTTAACAATAAGCATTTAGCATTTTCTTTGTTGCTACAATATACGTAACTCTTACTTTCACTGTGCCGTAGAATAAGTATGTAATTTTGATTCCTCATTATTCTGCATTCAAGTAGGTGTGGATTTTACAAGAAATTCTTTTCCTTATCTAAATTATTTATTAGATATCTCAATTTTATTTATTGATGACCTCTTTTCACACCATTGGCCTTTTCATACTAAAGCTTAGATACTTTAAGGAAAACCTGGTATTTAAAAATCTGATGTAAAAAATTTAAATGGATGTCAGAAGAGACTGTGAAACTTGCTGTTGAGAATAGAATAACTAAAGTGAATAGAGATGATGAAGCAAAAGAGCTAGACTGAAGATTCCAACAGGTGACTCAAGTCAAAGTAAACTACTATAATGACATGTGAAAGACCTGAATTTAGAAAACCAAAAGGAAAGAACAAGCTCAGCATTTCTTAAGCTGAAAGAACTGAAAGAAAAAAGCAAACTTTGAGTTACACTGCTGAAGGATTGTATGGAAAAAGTCCTAAATGAAATAGGAAGCATCAGAAGAAGATAGAAGGAATACACAGTCACTGCCCGGAAGACTTGGTTGACATTCAGCCATTTCAGTAGATAGTGTCTGATCAAGAACCAGTGGTACTGAAATAAGTCATGCAAGCTGTACTGAAGGCACTAATGGAAAAAAAAAAGTTTTCAAGAATTGACAAAACACAAACTGAGATGTTTCTATAAATGGATATGATGCTGGAAGTGCTCACTCATCTATGCCAAGAAATTTGGAAGATAGCTATCTGGCCAGTCAGCTAGAGGCAATCTATATTAATGCTCATTCCAAAGAAAGGTGATCCAATGAAATGTGAAAATTATGGAAAAATACCATTAATATCACATGCAAGTAAAATTATGGAACACCAAGCCAAGTGCCGTCGAGTCAGATCTGACTCATAGGGTTGCCATGGAAAAGGTAGTTCAAAAACAAATGCAACAGTACTTCAACAGAGAACTACCAGAAATTCAGGCTGGATTCAGGAGAGGATGGGGAGCTAGGGATATCATTGTTGATGTCAGATGGATCTTGGCTAAAAGTAGCATATACTAGAAATATGTTTACCTGTGTTTACTGACTATACAGATTCATTTGATTGTGTAGATCACATGAATTTTTGTGAAAAATGAAACTCCAGAGCAGTTAATTATGCTCAGAACCCCTGAAGGCATCGTGATTAAGTGCTATAGTTGCTAACCAAAAGGCTGGCAGTTTGAATCCACCAGGCACTCCTTGGAAACTCTATGGGGCTTTTCCATTGTGTCCTGTAGGGTCACTGTGAGTCAGAATTGACTCAACGGCATGGTTTTTAGGTAATTATGCTGATGTGGAACCTGTATATAGAACAAGAGGAAATTATTAAAACAGATGAAAGGCACTGTGTAGTGTAAAATCAGGGTTGGATCCTTTCACCATATTTATTCAGTCTGTATGCAGAAGAATGCAAAAGGAGAATTGGAGGAAGGAAGTTCATTAACAACCTGAAGGATGCAAATGACACAATATTACTTGCTGAAAATGAAGAGGACTTGAAGTACTTACTGTTCAAGACTAAAGACTACAGCCTTTAATGTGGATTGTACCACAACATAAAACAAAAATTGTCATAACTGGAACAGTAAGCAGCATTATGATAACTGGAAAGAATGTGAAAGTGGTCAAGGATTTCATTTTCCTTGGATGCACAGTCAACACCCGTAGAAGCAGTATTCAAGAAATAAGTGATATATTGCATTGGGTAAATCTGCTGCAAAAGACCTGTTTAAAATGCTAAGAACTATTTAAAGTGCTAAAAATAAACTTTGTCACTTTAAGGACAAAAGTACACCTGTCTCATACTGTGGTGTTTTCAGTCATCTCATGTGCATGTGAAAACTGGACAGTGCATAAGGAAGACAATGAAGAATTGATGCCTTTGAACTTAGGTGTCATTGGAGAACACTGAATATACCATGGACTGCCAGAAGAATGGATGAATCTGTCTTGAAAGAAATACAACCAGAATGCTCCTTACAAAGGAGGATTGCATGACTCATCTCATATACTTTGGACACGTTAACAGGATTGACTAGTCCCCAGAGAAAGGGCATCAAGCTTGGTAGAGAGTCAGTGAAGAAGACGATGACCCTCAACAAAATGGAAAGTCATAGTGGCTACAGCAATAGACTCAGAGATCACAATGATTGTGGGGATAGTGCAGGATAAGGCAGTGTTTCATGCTGTTGCACACAAGGTGGCTATGAGCCAGAGCCAACTAGATAGCACCTAACAACAAACAGCAGCAACAGGTTATTGTTTACATTACAAAAAGATCCATCTTCGAAGTGTAATATAATAGCAAGTTCCATTAGTTTATTTCAGATATGATACCATTTTTACAAATGTAGGAACATTTTTTTTATTATGACTGAGTGAAAATGTACATTCCCATATAAATTTGCCTGCCCACCTATATACAGCTTCCACTGCTCTCCCTGCTCAGCACTAGCACACTATTCCTCTCTGCTCCACACGTCTCATCCTCCCAACAGTCTCCTTTCCCCTCCTTACTACCCATTCCCCTTCCTCCAGTCAGAGGTCAGCAGGGTGATATCCTATAGATGCGTAGAACTATAAAGTGCACCCAATATACAGTCACTCTGCGTAACCAAGTCCAATCCCTTCCTGTCCGAAGAGTGGACCTTCATTATGATCCATGGACAAGGGCAGCGTCAGGGCCAGGGGCCATGCTACCAGGGGAACCCCGAAACCACTAGACCATCAATTGATGTCTTTTAGTGAAGATCTCAGGGTGCACCCCTTTTTATTCTTGTGTTGCCAGTGAGACTCAACTTCTTGAGCTCCATCGTGGCTATCACTGGTGGTGGACAGGCACCATCCAGTTCCTCCAGTCCCAAGTTGATGTAGGCACACATTCATGAGGGTCTCTCTGTCTTCTAGGTTGTCATTTTGGTCCTCTGTGAGCATCCACTCCTGCTGAATTGGGACCATTTGTTGTGCCCTTGGATGGCAGTTTGGCAGCTCTTAAGACCCCAGAGGCCACTCACTAATGTGGGGTGCAGAGAGCCCTCTTTGCAAAATGCTAGTTGTGCCAGTTGGCCTGGATTTCGCCTAAGAGCATGGTCCCCTGCCCCCAACCCCAGCTACTCTGTCCTTGCATTATTGGGTTAAGATGGAAGGAGTACTCAAGTTATGCTGAAGTCTACTTAATATTGTTCTTGTTTCTAATGTGTGCTGTCACCGATGTCACCCAACCAAATTTCTACCAACTATCTAACTAAGCCCTCCCCCTCCGCCCTCCCTCCTTCCCCTCCCTTGAAGCCATCAAAGAGTCTTTTCTTCTATGCATAAGTCTGTTTTTAAGTTCTTATCTTAGGGGTATCATACAATATTTGTCCTTTTGTCTCTGACTACTTTCACTCAGTCTAATGTCTTACAGTGGAAACCAGGTTATGAGATGATTCCTGGAATCATCATTGTTCTTTATCGTTGCATAGTGCTCCATTGAGTATATATACCATAGTTTACCTATTCATTCCTCTGTTGCTGGGCATCTGGATTGATTCCATCTTTTTGCTATCGTGGACTGTGCTGCGATAAACATTCTTGTGCATGTGTCCATTGGTGTGAATGGCCTTGATTGTGTAAGATATATTCCAAGCAGTGGAATTACTGGGTCAAATGGTATATCTGTATCCATTTTCTTGAGGAAGCACTAGATTGCTTTCCAAGAGGCTGGAGCGTTTTGCAACCCCAGCAACAGTGTAGGAGCGTTCCACTTTCTCCACGGCCTCTCAAGCATTTGTTGTTTTGTGCTTTTTGGATCATGGCAAACCTTGTTGGGGTGAGCTGGTATCTCATTGTAGTTTTGATTTGAATTTCTTTAATAACTAAAGATTGTGAATGTGTCCGCTTTTGTTTTTTGGCTGCCTGGATCTCCTCTTTAGAGAAATGTCTGTCCATCTCCTTTGCCCATCACTTAATTGGATGATTTATCTTCTTATTGATATTTTGTAGTACCTTATAGATTATGGAGATCAGGTGTTGGTCTGACATAGAGTTGCCAAATGTTTTTTTCCCATTCTGTAGATGGCCTTTTAACTCTTGTGATAAAGTCTTTGGATGAGCAAAAGTCTTTGATTCTTAGTAGTTCCCATTTATCTATTTTCTCTTCTGTTGATTGTGGTTTGTTTGACAGATTTTGAAGTCTGTCTACGTTGTGTGTTAAAACTTCCATTGTTGTTCCTACGTTTTCTTGGATAAGCTTTATCGTTTTAAGTTTGATATTTAGGTCTTTTATCCATTTTGAGTTGGGTTTGGTATAAGGTGTAAGATATGGATCTTGTTTCAGTTTATTGCAGATGGATATCAAATTTTGCCAGCAAAATTTGTTGAAGAGATTGTTTTTACCCCAGTTTAATGTCTTAGGGCCTTTGTTGAATATCAACTGTTCATCAGCAGATGGTGTCACCTCAGGGGTCTCGATTCTCTTCCATTGATCAATCTGTCTGTTCTTGTACCAGTACCAGGCTGTTTTGACCACCGTGGCAGTGTAGTATATTCTAAGGTCGGGTAATGAGAGGCCTCCCAGTGTGTTCTTCTTCTTTAGTAGTACCTTGCTTATCCAGGGCTTATTCCCTTTCCAAACAAATTTGGTGATTTGTTTCTCCATCTCATTAAAAAATGATGCTGGAACTTGTATTGGGATTGCATTATATAAGTAGATTGCTGTGGGTAAAATAGACATTTTCACAGTGTTAAGTCTTCCTATCTATGAGCAGGGTAGATTTCTCCAATTATCTAAGTCTCTCTTAGTTTCTTGTAGTAAGGGCTTGTAGTTCTCTTTGTAAAGGTCTGTTATTTGTCTGGTTAGATTAATTTCTAGGTACTTTATCTTCTTGGGGGCTATAGTAAATGGTATTGATTTGATGATTTCTTCATTAACAGTCTCACTGTTGGTATAAAGGAATCCTACTGATTTGCTTATGTTTATCTTGTATCCTGAGACTTTGTTGAACTCTTCTATCAGTGTGAGTAATTTACTTATAGATTCTTCGGGATTCCGTGCATATAGAATCATATCATCAGCAAACGGAGATTTTGACTTCTTTCCCGCTGCAGATGCCCTGTATTTCTTAGTCTTGTCTGATTGCTCTGGCTAGAACTTCTAGTACAGTGCTGAATAGGAGAGGGGACAGTGGGCATCCTTGTCTAGTTCCTGTTCTCAAGGGAAAGTCTTTCAGTCTCTCTCCTTTCAGGATGACATAGGCAGTTGGTTTTGTATAAATGTCCCTCATTGCATTGAGGAATTTTCTGTCTATGCCTGATTTGCTAGGAGTTTTTAGCATGAATGGGTGTTGGACTTTATCAAATGCCTTTTCTGCATCAATGGACAAAATCATGTGATTCTTGTCTTTTGTGATATTTATGTGGTTAATCACGTTGTTTTTCTGATGTTGAACCAGCCTTGTATCCAAGGTATGAATCCAACTTGGCCATGATGGATTATTTTATTTTTTTGATATGTTGTTGTATTCTATTGGCAAGAATTTTGTTGAAAATTTTTGCATCTGGATTCATGAGTGATATCAGTCTCTAGTTCTCCTTTTTGTTTGGATCTTTCCCTGGCTTTGATATCAGGGTTATGCTGGCTTCATAGAATGAGTTCAGGAGTACTCCATCCCTTTCTATACTGTGAAATAGTCTTAGTAGTATTGGAGATAGCGAAAGCCAAGCCATATTGGAGATAACTCTTCTCTGAAAGCTTGGTATTATTCTGCAATGAAGCCATGTGGGCCTGGGCATTTTTTGGTTGGCAGTGTTTTGACTGGCATTTTCAGTCTCTTCCTTTGTGATGGGTTTGTTAAGTTGTTCTGCTTCATGTTGTGATAATTTGCATAGGTGGTATGAGTCAAGGAATTTGTCCATTTCCTCTAGATTTTCAAATTTGTTAGAGTACAGTCTTTCATAGTATTCTGTTATGATATTTTTGATTTCTGTTGGATCTGTCGTGATGACTCCTCTCTCGTTTGTAATTTGGGTTATTTGTTTCGTTTCCTGATTTTCTTTAGTAAGTTTAGCCAGTGGTCAAGTTTGTTGATCTTTTCAAAAAACCAGCTTTTGGTCTTTTCAATTTTTTCAGTTGTTTTTTCTGTTGTCTTATTCATTTAGTTCTTCTCCAGTCTTTATGATCTGGTTTCTTCTGTTGCCTGAGGTGTTCCTCTGTTGTTCTCTCTCTACTTGTTCAAGATGTAGGGTTAGTTCCTTGATTTGGTTTCTTTCTTCCTTCCAGATGTGTGCATTTATAGAGATAAACAGACCTCTGAGCACTGCTTTGGCTGTATCCCATAGGTTCTGGTAGGAAGTGTTTTCATTCTTACTGAAATCCATGAATTTCTTTATTTCCTCCTTGATTTCTTCTGTAACCCATGGTTTTTGAGCAAGATGTTGTTCAGTTTCCAAGAGTTCCACTTTCTATCTGTGTTTTTTCTGCTATTGATTTCTACTTTTACGGCTTTATGATCTGAGAAGATGCTTTGCATTAATTCAGTGGTATGGATTTTGTTGAGAATTGCATTATGTCCTAACACACGGTCAATTCTGGAGAATATTCCATGTGCACTGGAGAAGAAGGTGTAGTTGTCTGCTGATGGGTAGAAAGTTCTATATGTATCAATGAGGATTAGTTGGTTAATTGTGTCATTGAGGTCTTCTGTATCTTTACTGAGCTTTTTTCTAGATGATCTGTCCAATATTGAGAGTGGAGTGTTAAAGTTTCCCACTATTATTGTGATCTAACTATTTTTTGAGTGTGGTCAGTGTTTTTTCGACATATTTAGGTGCTCTGATATGAGGTGCATAAATATTTAATATAGTTAAGTCTTGCTCGTGTACGGAACCTTTCAGCAATAAATAATGTCCATCTTTGTCTACGATGGTGGATTTTACATTAAAATTGATTTTGCCTGAGATTAGAATTGCCACCCCTGCTCTTCTTTGTTCATTGTTAGCTTGATATATATTCTTCCATCCTTTAATTTTCAGTTTGTTCCTATTTTTAGGTCTCAAATGAGCTTCTTGTAGACAACATATGGATGGGTCATGTCTTTTGATCCAAGATGTCAGTTGATGTCTCTTTACTGGAGCATTCAGTCCTTTCACATTCAGTGTAATTATTGATTGGTATGTGTTCAGTGCTGCCATTGTGGTATGTTTATTTTTGTGTCGATGTTTTCTCTGTTGTTCTTATTAATCTACTCTGGGACATTCTTTTTTGTGAGTTGATTTTTCACCTTTCTCAGAACTGGTTTCATAGTTGGTGAGACTTGTGTTACATTTCTTGATATGGTATGTTGCATCTTTGTTGTGCTTTACGGCTGCCCCTAACATCCCCTTAATAAACTAGATATAAACCCAATTTTAATTACTACCAGTCTTGTCGACTTCTTCTCCATCTAGAAGGACTGCAACAACTGTAGCACATCCCTCTTTTTAATATGATGGCACCATAGTTTTCTTGATAATCACTGGATTGTTTCTTCCAGTATTAAAGCTGTGATTGAGTTTGGAGCCTTCCCTAAGTGAGTATAATCCTGGATGATGTCATTCTAAAATATAAAGTTAGTGGTTTTTGTTCTTCTAAGCCAAAGCCAAGAACTTCTTTCAATATTTCTTGGAGTTTTGGCTTGGTTTTTACAGTCTGAGTTTCTGTTTATCTGGGGATGTCTTAATTTCATTTTCATTTTTGAAAGATAGTTTTGCAGGATATATCATTCATGATTGGAAGTTCTTCTCCTTCAAGGCTTTGAATGTGTCGTGCCACTGTCTCTGTGCCCGCAAGGTTTCTAATGAGAAATCTGATGAAAGCCTCCACAGTTTCCCTCTGAATGTTAGCTTTGCTTGGAGTCTTCCTGCCTTTAAGAGTTGCCGCTTAGGTTTCATTTTGTTCGGCTTGATTATAATATGTCTTGGAGTCTCTTTTGAGATCTATATCGGGTGGTGTACGATATGCATCTGGGATATCTATATTCTGTTCCTTCATGATTTCTGGGAAGTTTTCTGTCAGCAGCTCAGCAACCATACTCTCTGTGTTCTCAGGTGTCTCATCCTGTTCAGGGACTCCAATTAATCGAAGGTTGTTCCTCTTAATGGAGTCTTACATGCTTCTTAATGCTTCTTCCTTTTTCTTGTTTCTTTTTTCTGATTTGTCCTCATAGACACTGGCATCAGTAGCTCTTTCTTCCAAGTCAGAAATTATTTTTTCCATTTGTTCCATTCTGTTTTCTTGGCTTTGAATGGAAGTTTCTATGTCTTTGATTTTGTTGTTGATCTGTTGGATTTCAGATTACTGGTGTTCCATCAGATCGAAAAGCTTGCTTAATTTTTCATTTTGTTGTGCTGCATTTTGTATAAGGTTTAGAAGGGCTCTGTATGTAATCCTTTTGTATTCATCTTCCAATGATTTCTTCATCCGGAAAACTCCTTGGTGGTTTTGTTTGGGAGCTTTCTGGAGCCATGGGTGATTTCTTGTTTGCCACAAGTGTCTCTTCCTTTTTGGGTTTCATGTGAGTAAGTAGAGGCTGGGAGAGATACTATGAGGATGGACTGCAGATGTTTCTCTATGCTGTCTTAAAATGTAAAAGAAAAAGTATCTGACCACTTCCCAAGTCAGTCAGGTTTTCAGGTGTAGAGGTTCCTCTTCCCACCTTTCAAAGTAAGCACTTCTGTATCCAACCCCAGATGATACAAACTAGTTCAAAATACAGTAATACTACTACCCTTTGGCCTCTGCTGACAGGGCCCAGCCTTAGGTGACCCTGTGTAAACTACTGCTTTTCTAGTAGAAAAGCACTCTCCTGTGGGCAGGCTCTGGCTCCCAAGCTAAGAATTAGATCCAGCTGCGGCCAGCATATCATGCCCTCCACACGGTCGGTGAATAGAGGGGCTAAAGGTGCCAAGATGTAGTGAGTCCTCTGCCTCTGTTGCTGGGCCTCCACCATAGGTGACACTGTGTAAACTACTGCTTTTCTGTCAGAGAAGCCCTGTCGTGTTTGCAGGCACTGGCTTTCAGGATAACAATTAGATCCCACTGAAGTCTCTGTATCCTACATGGCATCCCGCACATAGGCCCTGTGATTCCGTACAAATCACACTGTGGCAGAGATAAAGAGAGGCCCAAATTGGCTAGGTGTACAGAGTCCTCAGCCTGGCTCAAAATACAGCACTTTTGCCTGCCTGTCCCACCAGCAGTGCGTCTGAGACTAGCCACTAGGCAAGTCTGCCAGCCAAGACAGAGAAAAAAAAGTCACAATGGTGCATTATCTTCAGTCCATGAGAGCCAGGGCTAGCCAGGAGCAGGAGTCAGCAAAAGAGAGGTGATTTTTTGTTCAATGGTATGAAGTCCGAATTAACAGCCCTGTGCCGTGTCCTGGGGCTCACTAGGTAACCAGAAGGCTTCGTTTGGTTATCATTTCAGGTCTTGGTTTCCAGAGGGGTATAAGGAGACGTGTGCTTAGGCTGCCATCTTAACTCCTCCAGGAACATATTTTTTAAATAATTTTTTAATGTGCTTTAAGTAAAAGTTTACAATTCAAATACATTTCTAGAACATATTTTTTAAAATAACATGACTTATACCTGAATGATAAAGATACTTAACATTATTTTATCAGATTTTAAAGCCATATAAATCTTAAATAAACAGATAACAGACAAAAAGCTGGAAACAGCTTTTTTTAAATTATCAACTACTGTGACTGTTCCTACAATGATTTTGTCTTAGAATAGACAAGAATGTGGTTGATCTTACAGGAAATAAAAACTAAGTCATTCAGTGTTGGAACTAGAAAAGCAGTACAAACTAATCTAGTCCAATATGGCAGCTCTGTTTTACGGGTAGAAACAGGCCTAGGACCTTGACTCACTCAGGGTCACACAGTGAGTAGGTTAGAGCAAAGCAGTGCTAGAACTCAGGTCTCCTGCTTCTCTTGTTAGTGCACTTTTCACTTAACCAATAAGCCTTTTAAGAAAGGGCATGGTCTTGCTTGTCTTGGCTTCCTTTCTCCTCCCTTCCCTATGTTTGGTAGTCTATTTCTGGGTTATATATTCTGTTGCATTGGACTGTCTCTTTTACTAACAACACTCAGTTTTAAGTACCATATTGTTAAAATGGTTTAGTCCACAAATTCTTCCTGAAAGTGGAGGAACTGAGTCTTAAGAATTAGGGATTTTTTTTTACTTTTCACGAATATCCTCTGCTTTGAAATCATGACAAGTTTTTACAAGTATCTAGAAGGACTGGCCATTAAGCTCATGAATTCATCCTAGAAAAAGCACTGCATACCTCATTGCTGAATATCAACTACAATCACCTTTGAAGTACTCCCCTTGGGAAGCTATGCATTGACACCAGCACCTAGTCTACCCTTCAAAGCAGTTTTGGAACTCTTTTTCTGGAATGGTCACCAGAGCTGTCATCATATTACCCGTGATGTCCTGAATCTGATCAAAATGTCTCACTTTCAGTATTTTCTTTATCTTCAGGCAAATAAAAAGATCATTGGGGGCCAGATCAGGTGAGTAGGGAGGGTGTCCCGATACAGTTATTTGTTTACTAGCTAAATACTCCCTCACGGACAACCATACAGTTAAGTTCGTCAACTTTCCACTGTGTCAGATGTGCGCAACAACTGGTCCAAAAAGAGTTCCAAAATTGGTTTGAAGGGTGAACTATGCACCGGCATCAGTGCATACCTTCCCAAGGGGAATACTTCAGAGGTAACTGTAGTGATATCAACAGTGAGGTATGTAGCACTTAGAATAATTAAGTTCACAGACTTAATTGTCAGACCTCATATTTTAGTTCCGAGAAGGTCATTGAATAGATGGAAAGTATGTGTATGTATTGTTTATGTTGTAAAGACTCTTAAAATAAAACATTACTTTGTTTTTGTTGCCTTAGCTAAGAAAACTTTTCTTGGACAAAATAAATCTTTCTGGGGGCCTTTAGAGCTGGTAGAAAAACTTGTTCCAGAAGCTGCAGAGATAACAGCAAGTGTTAAAGATCTTCCAGGACTTAAGTAAGTTTAAAGTTTAGTTGTTTCTTAAAAGAATCAAAAGACTATCTCCTTGAAGAAGGAGACCAGAGATAACAGTGATTGCATTAGTTTATTGCATAACAATAAAAAATGTATATTATTATTAATGGACATTGTTATGAGAGAATCAGAAATACTAAAATATTCAAAAAGTATGCCCTTTAGAGATAACTAATTGTTAATATGTGTCTCAACAAGTTAAATATAGGGAGGTGACAGCTACACTTGACTTAGAAAAAAGATGTGGTAGGTATGGTTTGAGAGCCAAATTGTCACTGAATGGACCTCAAGAACTGACACCTATAATTTACCTTAGAACTTGAAAATGAGTACTGAACACCCTTCTCAAATTCCTTTGGTTTAATTTTAATCAGAAGCATAAATTGACTGTGGCTGCATTCATGTCTTGGTACTTGTATAGAGTATTTTCAGTTGGACCTTCAGGAGCTTTTGTCTTCAAATTATACTCCTATTTAGTAGTTAATTCTTCACAAGAGCATTTGACCCAAACATATCTCTGGGTCTCACCAGCTAACATGGAATTCCTCATGTAGCAGTGTGGTTGAAAAACTGGTGAGGAGCCCCAAGGTGTACACATTACGTGGGGAGACCATTAGCCATGTAGCAGTGTGGTTGGAAAGCTGGTGAGGAGCCCCTCAGTGTGCATGTTACGTGGGGAGAGCATTAGCCAGCGTGAGTGACTCTCTGTCACTGTGGTCCCTGGTCCTGCTGCTTGTATTTTTAGTTGTTGGGTTTCTGCACTTTCATAGGACACCAGTAGGCAGAGGAAGAGCCTGGCTTCGTTTGGCATTAATGCAAAAGAAACTGTCAGAATATATGAAAGCCTTGATCAATAAGAAGGAACTCCTCAGGTAAGAATGCCTTCTGATTGAATTTTCTTCTTTCTTCAGGATATTGTTCATACCAAACCATATAAAACAGTCACTTCTGTAGGTCAGAAACAGTTAAATAGTGCCAATTACATATATTTCAATATAATGTGTTCTGTCATACTTGACTGACTCATACTCCTGAATGATGTTTTTATATTACTTTCATACTGTCTGTCACTGTGGTATGTGCTTGGGCCTTTCTGCAAGGAGACCAGAAGTTAACACCGCCAGAAAGCACTGAAGACTTTTGACCCTTAGCATTTGCCCAGGCTCAACAGACAGACATTAGCATTTAGCATTAAATTCGTATAGCACAGCTGTATGTTTTTATGACTACAAATGTGGAAGATACAACAGTGAAACTTAAGAAGAATACATAGGCAAATGTATTTATGACTCACGATAGGCAAAGATTTTTTAAGCAGGACACAAAAAATACTAACTTAAGGGAAACAGTTGATATTAGTCTGTATTAAGATTAAGAGTGAAAAGGCAACCCAGAGATACTGGAAATAACTATATCCTAAAAAGAGACTCATGTTCAGGGTATATAAAGATCTGTGATCTTTATACAAGTGGAAAACTTGAACAAGCATTTACAAAATGCTTATGTCTGAACTGTTACCATTTGTACATATCTTTTATAGAAAATAAAAAAAGAAACTAGATAAAATCAGTGAATTACATAGATTGTTAGCAATGACTGAGGTTGACCTTGAACAAATCCCACTGGCTCTGTGAGAAGCAAATAGATTGGGGTGCTGTGTCAATCATGATGTCAGATTGATTGAAAATGAATATTTAATTCACTGGATTTTGTGTGCATTAGTAATTTTGGTGTATCTTGGAACAGCTTTTAATCCCTATATTAAATAAATATTTATCCATAAATTAAATTTATTCATCAAATTTATCCATAAATTTTCAAGTATTTTGTTTCTCTTTTGCATTTTTATTTCTAAGTCCATTTAAACCTGTTACACCTGCCCTTTGGGTGTGTAGTGGTAAAAAGACTGTTCATCGTAAGAGGGGGTTAGTTGAGTAAATTTATAGTACATCCATACAGTGGGATGTAATCGAGCCAGTGTAAATGCAGTTGCAAAAAATTATCTATTCAATAAAAGATAAATACTGTTAAGCCAAAAAAAAAAAAATTCAAGATTGTTTTAGTTATATAATCCCTCTTGAGTGTCTTTCAAAAATACGTTATGTTGTTAGGCACATTCGAGTTGACCTCAACTCATGGCAGCCCCGTGCACAATGGGATCAGACCTTTATAAGCCAAAAGATTTTGATTGGCTAATTTTCTGAAGTAGATAGCCAGGACTTTCTTTCTAAACCATCTTAGTCTGGGAGCACCACTGAAACCTGTTCAGCATCAGAGCAACACGGAAGCCTCCACTGACAGAAAGGGTGGCTGTGCACGGGGCACATTGTCCAGGCGTCAGAATGGTATTGGGTAGATGGCATTGTTGGCTTTCTCATGTGGTTTTTTTTTTTTTTTTTTTTTTTTGCTTGCCTGTCTTTATTTTATTTCTTTCTACAGTGAAAAATGACTTTATTAAACAAAAAATAATACTTTAACATTTTTAAAATTATCTTCAGCCTATTATACATGTTGCTTGTTAGGGAGCTTTTGCTAATTAGTAAAAGAATGAATGAATATATTTAACCTAACAGTTCATACTGCTAATATGGTTTTTCACTTTTTTAAAGGAATTGGGTACTTAAATAGAATTTAAATTAAAGCAAATCAGAAGTAAGGCAAAAAATTTTTTAAACTAACAAAATTTTTAGGATAAAAGGCTACAAAATTTTGCCAGGTGCATAACATACAAATATGTGAAAAAAACATAAACAGAAATACTTCAAACCTAAATACCATACTGGTCATGTTTCTTCAGCTGGACTGTTATCTAGAAAGTCTGTTCATGTACCTCTTATCTTGAGTATTTATCCAAGCCATTCTTTTTATTTTTCCAACCTTTTCACTGTTGCCATAGATGACCATATTAAGTAACGAGGCAAGCCTTTTTCTCCTTTTATCATGATTACGTTACTGAATTGCTGAGGTTTTATTAGACTACAGAGTCTTTGTGGATTTCCCTGACAGTGAATTCTATGAACCCAATGCCCTCATGATGGAAGAAGAAGGAGCGATAATAGCCGGTCTCTTGGTGGGTCTAAATGTCATTGATGCCAACTTCTGTATGAAAGGGGAAGATTTGGACTCTCAGGTATGGGAAAGGTACTCACCAAGTGTGTCACTGAGTTCTGTTGTTACTAGAATTTGGATTGATTTGATCATAACAATCAAATGAGGGAAAATTCTGTGTGTCACAAAGAGGATTTCCTTTCATTTTGAGGTACACATGAAAAGTTAGGTTACTTATTTTTTTGTCCAACGTGGCGTATTTACATGATAGGAATGTTTTTAAAATTCTTGTCTTTTCTGTGATCACTGTAGTTGGTATATATGTAGAGGCTAAAATACATGCATAGACTGAAACATGCACAGGCTAAATACTAAAAGCCAGTATCATATAGTAACAAAGAATGAATGCTTTTAAGCCAAACTGTGTGTTCAGTTCTGGTTTCCTCCTTTTCTATCTGAATATATTTTTCAATTACTTAATTTCTTTTTGCTTTTGTTTCCTTCGCTATAATATGGGGAGCAAAAGAGTATATATTTCATAGGATTATTGTGAGGAATAAAAGATTTGGAACATGTTATGCATTTAGAATGGGACATAATACATATTAATTGCCCAATAAGTGAAGCTTCTGTTTTCACTGAATATTTCTCACTCCTTCTGTTTGAAATAACAATTTTTGTTACATTTTATTCTGGGGAAGTGGAAAGGGAAATGTGATATTTTGGTCTGGGTTTATTTTTGTTTTTTTTTTTCTATTACGACTGAGTGAAAATGTACATTCCCATATAAATTTACATGCCCACCTATATGCAGCTTCCACTGCTCTCCCTGCCCGGTGACAGCACACTATTCCTCTCTGCTCCATACATGTCTCATCCTCCCAACAGTCTCCTTTCCCCTCCTCTCCACCCACTCTCCTTCCTCCAGCGAGAGGTCATCAGGATGATATCTGGGTTTATTTTTGTAATTTAAATTTTTAAAACATATTCCTAAAAATGAATATAGTAGCAGGGTATCTGAAATAGGCACATAACATGAAAGAAGCAAGAGAAGGACATTTTAGACCTTACCTACTAAGTATTCTGTTAACCATTTGCCTTAGCCATGATCTAGTCTTCTCTTCCTATTGACTTAAATTGTTTTTTTACTTTTTTATTGTGATTAAGTGCAAGTTAACAATCCAAGTCAATTTGCCATCTAAAACCCTGAACACCCCCTTCTGTGCAGTTCTGTCTGCTCTCCTCACCCCGTGACAGCACACTCTTCCTTTCCACTCTTTACTTCCCGTATCCACTCAACCAACACTTGTCCCCTCCTACCCACCCTGTCCTCTTCTTTCTAAAAGAAACCAGTTGGACAGCCTCATACATGTATTAAACCAAAAAAGTACACATACTGCCTGCATCACTGTGTCGTTTAGTCCAGTCCAATTTTGTCTTGAAGGGTTGGCTTCAGTACTGGTTTCAGCTGTAGGCTAGCATCAAGGCCAGAAGCCAGACCATCAAGTCTGATCTTTTAATACATTGACTTAATTTTAGATCTTATTTATATTAAATATTCTGTTGACCATTTGCCTTAGCTGTGACCTACTTATTCTTTTCCTACCCTGGTGATAAAGTGGTTATATGTTTGGCCAACTGAAAAGTCAGCAGTCTGAACCCACTAGCTGCTCCATAAGAGAAAGATGGAGCAGTCGGCCCCTGTGAAGATTTGCAGCCTGGGAAACCTTAAGGGGCAGTTCTACTCTGTCCTACAGATTCAGCATGAGTTGGAATTGACTTGACCACAGTGGATTGACTTTTAATCTTGATTCTTCTAACTTTTGTCAATTCTTGATTATATTAGAAGTAAAACAGTGTTTCATCACAAATTTCTGGAGTTGTTATATTACTGTTTTGAGTGACTAAAATAGATACTGTATCATGCCTTAGAAAATATATCTAATCTCATATCAAATTCTGAACATTCTCTCTGTAGGTTGGAGTTATAGATTTTTCAATGTACCTGAAGGATGGGAATAGTAGTAAAGGCAGTGAAGGGTATGTATAAGGAAAACTGGATTATTTTCTTTTCCTCAGATGTCTGTGATAGTATTTAATAATGAATGCTTTATCAAACTCGCTGAAAGAGTTTCTGACAATAAAACTTTAATAGAGTCTTGCCAGAAATATCTGACTACTGTGCCTACTACTAAACCACAAAAGGGGTTTTAGTTAGGTGACTTTCCTGTTGTGCAGTTCAGATGCAAACAAAAATTAAAAAATGTTGTAAAAGGAATTCAGTTCTTCAGTCCTCAGGTAGTATTTGTAAAATAAAATTAAAAATCCTTATTAACCAGAGGGATTTGCATTCTCAGTTTGCTTAAAATTTTGTTACTATTAAATATGCATTATCAGGGTATGTACAGTGTTAATTAGCTTTAGGGCAAGCTAAGTGAAAGGAATATTGGAACTCTTTACTATCTTTAAAACTGTTCTCTAAACAGCAAGTTATTTCCCAATTTAAAAGCTCACAAATATGCATTAGAGTGCTTAAAAATTAGAAGTCACAAATACACTGTATTCCCTTCATAAATTTAGCAATTGAAAGCATAATTAATTTGATATGTTTAACATTGGTGATTGAGCTAACGATGGTATTACTTGGTATTTTGGTAGTTGTATGGTTAGGTGGCCTTGATTTTTGTTTTCTCATTTTTGAAATGTCTGACTGTAACTTTTATCTATTATAGATTAGCTAGTTCTAAAAGTAAATCTTATTTTTCTACCCTTTATTTTCTGATGTAATAACAAATACTTGATCTTTTTGAAAACTTTTTTGGCTGTTAACTTGGAAATAGAAATGTCACTTAAATGCAAATATATAGCATTTGAGAACAACTGTATTACACCAGAGTGAGCTTAATTTGCTTCCTATGACAAATGAAAAATGGTTACTATAAATACTACCAAAGTTGAAAAACTATCAACTCCAAGAAGAAATTGTTTTATCTTTTCAGTGCATCTGATATTGTAACTGTTATTCCTATAAGCTAAATTAAGGTTTATAAAGTGTAATACGGGCTGTGTTACTATAGGTTTTCAAAAAAGTTTTCTTAACCTGCAGGTCTTCTGTATTGATATATTGAAGGTTAAGTGTCAAGTCTGTCTTCTAGTTCAGTGTTCTCTGTTCCACCGTGTCTCTTCTGTGATTTATGAAAAGATTCAGGGAGGTGGATCTTCATGTTTCTAGTGTTAATTATTGTGTTTTTATTTCCTTTCTTTTTTGCCCCCCAGAGATGGTCAAATTACAGCAATTCTGGACCAGAAGAACTATGTAGAAGAACTCAACAGACATCTGAAGTAAATACTGAAGAAATAACATTGCTTTAATGGGGGTTTTGTTGGGGAAGAAAAGAAGGGGTAAAATGATAGGCAGTGAGGATATAAATTCACAGCTAATATATGTAGAATTCCTGCACAGTAGTGACTGAACTCTAGGCATTGGATAAATGACATTTACCTCCTGTAGTAACTTCTAGTGAAAGGCAGTATGAGATTAGTATGCGATTATAACTCTAGTGATCAAGTAAAAGCATTCAGTTAAGAATTTAGAAATATGTGACATAAATATTGGTTCAGGAGGTTCAGAACTGATCTTGGATGAACCGGTCATCATCTTAGTAACTTTAGAGTAAGCATACCTTTCCAAGTCCTTACATTTCTTATTTATACATTGAATTCATAGTGTTAATGTACTCACTCTTCACCATCACAGCCACCAATTTAGCAACTGCTCATTAAGTATTTATCAGAACCATCCAAAATTTAAAACAATTTTCTCTCCCAAGGAGAGCTATCAAAAACTATTGATATTCTCAAGTACTTTGATGTTCTTGTCAAAGACTAAATAAGTTATTGTTGAATAATTCAGAAAAAATACTGCATCCACTAGTTAGGTTGTACCTCTCTTATAAAAGATAGTAATTTTAAAGCAAAAACTATAATATACATATATAAATCTATATAAACCTTGAGTATTTCTGGTTTCAGCTAGAAAACTTAAGAACAAATTCAGTGGAAAAATTCTGAGGACCAAGAACCAATAATGATTATGCTAAAGCGGCACTTGGCTTTGGCTTGGCAAAGCCATATAGAGATGTCAGTCAGGCAAAGAGTTAGTTATAATTGACAACGAATTATAATCGTGACACTGTTACTTAAATCTTTATGTGTCTCAGTGTCTATCATCTGTAATTGAGGATACATAATACATAAGATTTTTTGAGTTAGTTTAGTGAAATGCTTGGTGTATGTCAAGAAATGAATTCATGTAGGCTGTTATATGTAATTAAATCTTAACATTCACTATATAGTAGATAAGCTCTTTTATTTCATGCAACAAATGATTACTGAGTAGCAGTTAACAAGATAGACATTATGCAAATAATGATAAGTGTAATGGGTACTTAAAAAGGGAAAGTGCAGGAGATGCTGGTTTGCAAAAGAGACAGTTATGTTTTTTTTCTGTTAATAGTGCTACTGTAAACAACCTTCAGGCAAAAGTGGATGCATTAGAAAAATCCAACACAAAACTGACAGAGGAGGTAAGTGTTTATAGAAGTTCCATTTTAAGACAGTAGTATAATATTAGTGAAGCCAGTTGTGTCTTAGTATGGCAAGACTTCACTTTGGAGTTCAGGCATGTGGCCACAGACGATACAGCCTCAAATAGCTTAGTGATTTGGTGGTCACCCAGAGATATAATTTGTAAAACAAATTGCCACATTCTTCACATCTAATAAAAGACTCATAAACTTTAACTTTATTGAAGTATATTTATATGCAATAGTATGAAGTACATGTTTTGAAAATACACATACATGTAAAACTAACTCTCTAGTTATGGCATAGAACAAAAATTCCCAAATTATGCCTGCAATCTGTTTTTGCAAGGCCTGCAAGTGAAGGATGTTTCTCACATTTGTTAAGAATTTTAAAAATAAAATACATGAGACAGAGACTATGTATGGCCTGAAAAGCCTAAAATATTTACTGTACAGCCCTTTAAAGAAAAAAGTTTGTCAACCCCTGATAGTAGAACATGTCTATAACCCCCCAAAATGTTTTCAGTCTCTTCTCAGCTTTTTTCTTTTAGAACATCATATAAATGGAATTATAAATCACACCTGCTCTTTTGTGTCTGGCTTCTTTTGTTCACTATCATGTTGCTGAGAGTCTTCCATGTTGCTGCATGTATCAGATGCTTTTTCTTTTGTGGGGTGGGGGATACCTATTGAAATGATCTCTTTTTTTCCCCCTCTTTCTATGAATGTGGTAAGTTATGTTGATTGATATTTTAGATATTAAGGCAATCTTACATTTTGGGGATGAGCCCCATTTAGTCATAGTATATTAGATTTTAGATCGTCTGTATTGATTTTTGTGTATGTGTTTTAGCGAGAATCTTAAACTTTTTTTTTCCCCCATTGTAATGCCTGATTTTGGTATAAGGATAAGGCTGACCTCCTAAAATGAGGTCTGAAAGAATTTGTGCAGGATTGGTATTGTTTCTTCCATAAAGCCTATTAGAATACATCTGTTTTGCTAGAAAATATGAAAAGAAAAAATTTTTTAAAGTTATTTTGAGAACTAACAACAAGTGTGATGACTATATAGTAATAATAGCCACCGCTTACTGGGCATTTACCATGTGCTGTCTGCTGTGCCTTAGATTTGTTGTCTCTATTTGACTATGCCAAGCCAAGTGCCGTTGAGGTAAAGTACCTAACTTATGCAGGTCACATTGTAAATGGTAGAGCTGTGGCTCATACCCTGGTTTTCTAGCTCACTAGCTAGAAATCATAACTACTGTTTTTATTGTTAGCAAACACTTTTCTGCATACCTACCAGGGTCATGTACCATCTCTAGGCATCAAGGATAAAGAGATCTGAAACTCAGAACCTGCCCTCGGAGAAGTTAGAGTAGTGTGAAGAAGAGACAGACAATTATAAAATGATGTGATAAATGCAACTATAGAGACGTGTATACAGTATTGTGGATAAAGAAGATCCTAACAGGGGAAGAGGAGGTCAGGGAAGGTTCCTGAAGATGACATAGGCTCAGTCTTAAATGAACACGTGAAGAAAGGGGAGGTGACAACATGAGCAACGTTACAAATGTGAGAAATAGCATGGTGCCCACGCTTTGGCATGGCATGTGAAGGCAGACGAGGCTGACAAGGAATGGGGCTGGGAATGTTGATACGGGCTAGATACGAAGGGCCTCGTGTGCCAATTTAAGTGGCTTGACTTTCACCCTCTAAAGCAGGAGTAGCCTTTGAAGATTTTTAAGCAGAGACCTGACATAGCCATGGTAGCATTTTTAGAATGATTATTTCAGATTCTTTATGAACAATTTAACAGGACTGGACCAGCAAAAAGACTTGTCCATAGTCTGTCCGAATAATGTAAAAGAGTCAAGAGTCTGAACTAAGAATGGTGAGATGGAGAAAACCTGCATTCGTGCGCCAGACATGACTCTCACCAGTTGAGAAAAGACACTTGTTAAATTTTCAGGGATTTGGGAGCTAGCTGATGGTCCACTTGGTAGAAACTGGCTCTGCTGAGAGCGTATACACCATGAAATTTGGCAAACCCTACTTTTTTGTTGGGAGAGCTGGTTATTAAACATTAACCAGCATACCACCAGAAAGGGGGCTGAGAAATACATAGTAAATTGGGGAGCATCTGGTAGTTCACTAGATGAAGATGAAAGAATACAAGCTATTGTCCAGGTGTCTCTAGGTTTGGTGACTCATTGAACAGTTGTCATGTAAACTGAATGAAAATAGAAAATGCAAGAGAAAGAACCATTTTAATCCAAGAAGCAATATACCTACTTTACCTTTAGAACAGTCAGTACAGCCAGATGACTGAAACAGAGTTGGCAGTCAAAGCTGTATCTCATTAAAAATAGTTTATTTCTTCAGAAGACTAGAGAGCTGGTATCTGCTATAGCATGTAGCTTGTTGCTCTCGCTGAGGATGGCTTATCTGAGGTGTCTCAGTTATCTAATTGGATTGTGGAGACACACAAGCTGGACTGATAAAGTGCCTTGATTTCTTTTCTTTGAATGTTATGTGTGGACAAGCCTATAGTTAAAGTTTAGCATTTATGAGTGGTGAACATTTATTCATTTGACAAACATTTTTTGGTGCACTGCCTACTTGCTGGAACTAGCAAAGGTTTATAGGTGCCACACATGATTTGTGTGTGCCGGATTAGCAGGATCCCCACCCCCCTGGACCGTATTTTCTGCTTGGGATGGTGGAAGGGAAGGACAGTTGGGGTAGGTAAGATACAGAGATCTGGTCATGACGTCATTTGTCTCTGCCTAACTACTTGAAGTCATGTGTGCTCCTGAGCAGTAAGTCACCTGAACTGTAAGAGGCCCATTTCCCTCCACAGCAAGTGAAAATATTTATGTTTCCCCTTCCAGAGTCACAGTTACTTAGATAAGAATACAAGGACTGCCACTTAAGCTCACAAATTCATCCTAGAAAAAATGTTACATACCTCATTGCTGAATATCTCTGTGGTCACCTTCAAAGTACTCCCCTTGGGAACCTGTGCACTGACACCAATTCCTAGCCCACCCTACAAAACAATTTTGGAACTTGTATTCTGGGATTGCCATCAGAGTTGTTGTTGTTGTGTTAACCTGGATATCCTGAATGTCATCAAAATGTCTTCCATTCAGTATTTCCCTTCTCTCCCGGTAAAGAAAGAAGGCACTGAGTGCCAGATGAGGGGAGTAGGGAGGGTATTCAATACACTTTATTTGTTTATTGGCTAAAAACTCCATCATAGACAACTGTGCAGTTAAGTTTATGAACTTGCCACTGTGCCAACTGTGCACAATGGCCATTCCAGAAAGAGTTCCAAAGTTGCTTTGAAGGGTGGACTAGGTGCTGGCATCAGTGTGCGTAGCTTTGTAAGAGGAGTACTGTGAAGGCGACCATAATTATATTCACCAATGAGGTGTGTAGCACTTAGAACAATTAAGTTTGAAACTTAATTGTTGGACCTTATGTGGGCAAAAACTTAGAAAAGTCCCTAAAATAAGAATAAAGAATAAATAAGAAAAAAACCTTTACATTTTATTTCTGATATATTTTTTTCCTAATTTGTCAAAGACTGTTAGTTTTTTTGTTTTTCTGTTTCTTCAGTGGTATTAGATATGACTATGAAAAATCTTAAACTATCTTGATGACAGACTTAATCTTCTTTATTTATAATTAGCATCCTGTTGTCCTGTATAGTAGGACAAATTTGGTTTAATAAATTTAAATTGCACTGGTGAGCAAGATGCTGTTGAATTGGTTTTTTTTTTTTTAGAATGAACATTTTTATTGTTGCAGTGTTAAAACATGTTTGTTATTCACTTCTGTCAGCTTAAATTTTTGAAAATAGATTATTAAATATATTTAAAACTTTAATTTTTGGAAGTGACCCACAGAATTTTAATCCACAAGCCTTTTGGAATGTTCTGTGCAGAAATTTTCTACTGTGATTCTACTGCGGCTCTACTGAGGCAGTATGGTGTAGTAATTAAGAGCGTGGAGCGTTGAGAGCGTGATGTCTCTAGAGCTCATCTACGTGGGTTCAAGTCCCAGCTCTGGCACTTAACTAGCATTCTAATCCTGGGTCAGCTACTTACACCTATATTCCTTGGTTACTTATTTATAATATGACTATGACTGTTATATAAATTAAATGATTTAATATATGATAAAGGCCAAGAACAGTACGTAACAGTTTTTAAGTACCTGATAAATATGAGTTCCTGATTTTATGCTGTCATAAAACTTAACTTCCTGACCTAGATTTATTTTACTAACAGTAGGTATTCAGTTACTTGTTTATTTTTACCAATAACATTTATTTTCTTGAAATTTTGAACTCTTAGAGAGACGGATAAGCACTTCCCATAGACTTTATAGAGAGAGAAGGTAAATTGAATCTGCCTTTTCTCATTTCCATATATGTTGGATTTTAGAGGGTAATTTCAAAAAAAATTTTTTCCCCAACCCGTGTTCTAAAACAATCTGACAAAATGAGAAGAATTAACAGATGAAGGCGTAAATACCAACTTTACAATTGGTAAAGCTGGATTAGAAAGGCCCGTTGGATGTACAGCTGTGATCAGGAGTCCTAGTACTTTCTCTCTTAAGTCCTGGTCTTATGACAGCCTGTCTGGGCGAATGCTTGGGTCTGTGTGTGGAGCAGACCCATTTGCCCAGATATGCTTCCTTAGATACGACCGGGCCCCAGAGAAGCAGAGGGAGAAGTGGGTTTCCAGACCAGCCTCTAGAAAGCATGCCTTAGTCTCGCTCCACTGTACTCACCACATTAGGGCAGGAACCTAGCAGAACCTGCACTTGCTGCTAGTGAGGAGACAGTAAGAAGGGAGCACTAGCCTGACCGAGAACCATCTGCTGGGTTCCATCTCCCAGCCTCATTCAGGTTTAGTAGGTGCAGAGACCAAGGAAGTGTTTCTACCTTACTTTTGCCCACAGTGGAATTAGGAGTAATTACAGCAGTATACTATTAAAGATGTTACCTTACCTTTTGGGGTATTGAAATCAAAAAGTCTTTCTGTATATATCTTTTAAAATCATAAAATGAGTCCCATGGCATAAGGAGACCTCTTTATCTAACCAACCTTTAAAATATTCTCCCTAAGTTTTCTACAAGAACATTTTTATTGGGTTATCAGTAGGTTTCTTTCCTTCTAAAAATATGAAAGCCTGAAATTGTCTTAGCAGATCATGAATGATTTTATACTGTTAATCAAAGAAAGATAAAATATCTTTTTTTTTTAATTAACAGCTTGCAGTTGCAAACAATAGGATTATTACTTTACAAGAAGAAATGGAACGAGTTAAAGAGGAAAGTTCCTACCTACTGGAATCCAATCGAAAGGTTAATATTTACTGTCTTTATAAAATACTCATAGAGAACATATCAATGTGTTGTTAGGAGGGGGCATGTCTCAAGGACTGTTTTGAAGCAGCAACTGTTTGATTAAATCAAGTGTAGTGTTTTACTTAAAGCCATGAAGGCTCTGGGAAGGTGATACTGCTCTACAACAATTTTTCTTGGCTTCACTGCTCTCTGTATCTATTTAGAGACTTGAAGAAACAGTATAATCAGTTTCTCATTTTTATGTACTGATTTGTACAGTATTTAAATGTTGCATTTATTATATTAAATATGCTGTAATTTTTTAGACCATGTAAGTTTGTGTGTTGTTAAAAGCAGCATCTTACTTCTCTAATACCACTGCAGTTTACCATATAAAGGAATTTTTTAGATAATCCAGCCCCGTGAGGACCTCTGGTGGCATGGTGGTTAAGAACTTGGCTATTAACCAAATGATCTGCTGTTCAAATCCACCAGCTATCCTTAGAAACCCTATGGGGCAGTTCTGCTCTGGCCTATAGGGTCTCTATGAGTTGGCATTGACTTAAGGGTTTGGTTTGGTCAGCCCCTTAAAGCACCAGATTTTTGTAAATCCTATAAATATTACTCAACTCCAACCTTCTTAATAAGAAAATACAGTTTAGCATATTTAGCCCTTTCTCATGACTGAAGATCATAATTACCAGCATGAGTAACCCAGTGGTGAATAACAGCGGTGCTACTTTACTTGGCTACTGAAGAGTATCTAGGACCTACGCTTAGGTGTTCCCTGATCGCTGTGAGTGTTTTTGTATTTCTTTTTCTGGCTTTTCCGATTTCACCAGCGTCTCTTACTTCTTGATAATGTTAGTGTTGCCTCACTCCCTTTTATCCTCATGCTTCTACTCTACCATGGCCTGCTGTTGTTGAGTCCTGTTGAGTCAGTCCAAATCATAGCGACCCTCTGTACAGTAGAATGAAACACTGCCTGATCTTGGTCTCTCCTCCTTGTTCTGCTTGAGCACATTGTTGACGCCATTGTGTTAGTCCGTGTCGTTGAGGGTCTTCCTATTTTCTGGTGACCCTCTGCTTTACCAAGCATGATATCCTTTTCTGGGGACTGATCCCTCCTGAAAACATGCAAAATATATGAGTTGTAATTTCCCCATCTTTGGTTCTAAGGAGCATTCTGATTGTGGCCTAGGAATCCAGATATCCACAGTTACAAAAGTTGTTTCTATAAGAGTACCTAGGCTCTGAGTGGAGACTAAAGCAGTTTTCTGTAAGTCAGGTGTTTGACTTTAATGCATGGACTTGGTGAAAACAATTGTGACTGCACAGAAGAATTTTCTGATTACCTTCTTATTTTCAGCTGTGATCTCGCAGGATTAAACTAGGTATGAGAGATCTGGAGGAGCAACAAATCACTACCACTTAAACCTTGACGGAATTTGTATTTTACAGTGAATGCTATTTTGGTTTTGGAGGCAGCTTTTAAAACTTCTGCCTCTTGGTTTGATAACTTGTTTTAGGACTTCAAAGAAATCCCTAATTCAGCTAAAGAATGTGTTTACCAGGCTTCTTTAATTTCTTCATCTTCTTTTATATACGCTTATGTATGATCATGTTTCTGTACTGTCACTGTGTAAATGTCAGCTAACTCTGTATAAATTTTTAATTCCTTACGTATTTGCTACTTTGTCTTTTCAAGGGTCCTAAGCAAGACAGAACTTCAGAAGGGCAAGCACTGAGTGAAGCAAGAAAGCATTTAAAAGAGGAGACACAATTACGACTGGTAATCTTTGCTCAACTTCTGATAGTTCAGGAACACATTAGAAGCTAGCAGTCCACTTAGAGGTTTTATCCTACAAACTAAGACCGGGAATATTAGAACCACTCTAAAAACTGTTTATGGCTCCTATAAAACTTTTTCTCTTTTTTAACCCATATTCCCCATATTGCTTTTCTCTCTCCATTTTTTTAACCCCTATTCCTCCTGCTACTTTTCTCTGTCCATTTTCTGAGTATTCTAAACAACCAGTAAGATTTTGCCAATCTTTGTTTTTTTGCTTTTATAGTTTGCATTACAAGAACATTAGGCCAGTCCCACTCCTGCCTTAGTCCTCACCCCTGCCAAGATTCTGATATGTCCCTGTGGAGGGAGCCACTCCTCTCCCTCTTCCTAGCTTGACTAACATAGAATCACACTGTTATTTTTTGCTGTTTATTCTGAATGTATTCTTGTTTCTAAAAAAAAGAGAAATGTATCATCTGGTATTGGTTTTAAGGAATATTATAAATCATATATGAATTTACAGTGAGGAATAATACTCTTATAATAGATACTCTCCAAATATTAGTATGTTAATACTCCCCTAGTATTAGTAGGCAGTCGTTGGGTGGTATTAAGGATTTCAGTGCTCAACTACTAACTTAAACGTTGGCAGTTTGAATACACCCAAGGCACCTCAGAAGGTGATCTCCTCAAAAGCTGAAAAGGCTGTGGAGCATAGTATTAGTGCATTAACTCTTCCTGCAGTTCAGATGGTATGACAAACAAAAAGACATTCAGCTGGGCCTAAGAATAGAAAGTAAGGGTTGACTTAATATGCACTAAAAAGCAACTGCAAATTAACAGTGTATAGAACAAAATTTCAGGTTTTTGATAATACAACAGTGTTATTTTAACGTCTTTGATAATTTGTCTTCTCTATATTTGTGGATTAGGCCTCACACATTTTCCATAAAGGTGGACCCTAGAAATAATATCTGTCAACATTTTAAAAAGTGATGTGATTCATTTGCTATCATGCTAACCATGCACAGAGAAGAGTCACAGCTAAGCAGCATGTAGTAAGAATCTTGAAGTTTTCTACTTCCTTTGACCAGAATAAGATAAATGTTTGCTAAAAAGGAAAGAAATGAAGCCAGTGAGCAAGGCCTAGTTGGGTCCCAGGCCTCGTGTAGGTGCCGGAGGACCTCAGGACTTTGTCAGGTCACTATTCAGTCACATGAGCATCCAGCGTTACTGCACAGATCCTTGTCAACAAGGAACATCTCATAAAGCAGAAAATGTACTTATTCAGAAGGATTTATAGAATTAATGACTGAAACAAAAGGCTTCACATTAAGTGAAGCTAAAATTTCACTTAGCCATATTGACCCTGCCCAGTAACTGAGATGTTTAAAGCTGGTAACCCCAAGTGTCTTCTGGGTTCCTGGGCCTCTTGAAACATACTAACACATCAAATTTAAGAGAACTGCAACTCTGGCCCCCAGGGTCGCCATGAGTTGGATCCGACTCGACGGCACGTGGCTGGCTGGCTGGCAGTTACTTCACTCTGGGCTGGCTACTTGAGTACTTTTTGTAGATATTTCTGTAACAGGATGTGACATCCATTGTGTTAATGAGATCTGATGAGATGCTTCAAGTATGTGCATACTTTAGACATTGAATAATGCTTTGATCTAGCATGTTTGTTGGATTTCTTTTTCAGATGTACAGGTGTTAACTGTTACTGTCCTAGTTTTGTTATGCTTGTTGTCAGTGCCTCTGAAAACTAATGCTGGCCTATAGCCATTTTAACAGAATATTCCTTATACTTAGTTGAGGTAAGACAGTAAGCAATTTATTTGCCTTTTGGGCCAGGATGTAGAAAAAGAGCTAGAGATACAGATAAGCATGAGACAGGAGATGGAACTGGCCATGAAGATGCTGGAGAAGGATGTCTGTGAGAAGCAGGATGCCCTTGTGTCTCTACGGCAGCAGCTGGATGATCTCAGGGCTCTCAAGCATGAGCTTGCCTTTAAGCTACAGGTAGGGGTAACATGGGGAATAGACTCACTGGTGCTATAAAATCCTAGAAGGGTGCTCCTTCCCTGTTTTTCCTAAGAATCACACTTTAGATGCAAGAGAAATGAGTCCTATTGAACTTGGAGGCTAACTGCCAGTAAACCACTTTAGCATCATACCACTGTAGGCTCCTATATTTCCCTTCTGGAAAGCTGTAGTCGCTTTTCTGATTGTAATGGGGGAAGAGGGTCTTTTTTATCCTAGACAATTTCTACTTGCCCACCTAATATGCCAGCTGAGTCATGTATTCCAACTGGCTTTCATACTGGCATGGGATAAATTGATGAGCTTTGTGATGTTAATTTTAATAATAAAGCTGTTTATAAGTAATAGTAATTTTAAAGAAATTGTATTTGCTTTGTTTTTCTCTATTTGAGAACAAACAATATGTGAGCATTTCTAGTTCCTGCTTAGCATTATGTTCAGAAGGTAGCTGTGATTAGTTTCAAGATTCTGTATAAATCACTCATAATTCTTTTCTGTAACAGAGTTCAGACTTAGGAGTAAAACAGAAAAGTGAACTAAACAGTCGCTTAGAAGAGAAGACTAATCAGATGGCTGCTACTATTAAACAACTGGAACAAAGGTAAAAGTGCTGTTTCCTTAAATAAATATATTGGGCTTTCAAGGCTGGAGGTGAAAAGAATAGAATACACACTTAATAAATAGAAAAAATATAAACTTTTTCAGCTTTCAGACATGCTGGTATAAAGCAAGCCAATTAAATTGTGTGTTTTCTAAGATGTCCCCAAAAATACTTTGGAAAAATGTCAGCATTTCATGAATATTTTATACCCCAGAACTGTTTTCCTTAGCCCTATTTCAGTATCTCATGTTAGAGGAAGGATACTTAAAACTAGAATGAATTTTGAAAGGACCTTAAAGTATGTGTTTTTGATTCTATAATTGTATCGTCCATCACAAGTCTTTGAAGGTTTTGGTACTAAGTTGTGTAGAAGTATGGAGATACATAAGTAGCCTCTAAAGATCTCTTCTGGTTCTTTTTCTCCCTTCTTTAACCTTCCCTTTTCTTTCCTCTTTGTCATCTCTTTTGTCTACTTCTTTGTGAACACTTCTGTAGTTGGCACTGCCCCCTTACACCCAAGTTCTTACATATGTGTTTCTCCTGCTCTGGCTTCCATCTGGAGAACCTGTCTGCAGTTCACTGTGCCCAAAGCAAATCCTCTCCCTGTGCCACTCTGTTGTTGCGCTTTCTCAGTTTTTGTAAAGCCACTATTCTCTTCCGGGTGACTCAGGAACAAGGAGAAATGGCTGAAACTTTAAGCACGAATGAAGCACGTGTCCACTCATTCAGTGTTGCCAGCCTACATGGCCACCTTTAATACTCACTGATCAGACTAAACTACTTACTGGTCCCCAAACTTTTTTCCTGTTTATTCCTTTCTTGATAGTTCCAACAATTAGAACTCTCTTCCTTTTCCCACTCCCTAACTGCTGAAGTGTAGACTTTTACATTCAGGCTCAAACGCTACCTCCTCAAAGCTTCCACTGACTTCTCTTCACAGCTAGTTATACTCAGTTGGAGCTCCTGGAGCCTTATATCCATACCACTTATGGCACTTCTTGGAAACCCTGGTGGTGTAGTGGTTAAGTGTTACGTCTGCTAACCAGACATTCAGCAGTTCAAATCCACCAGGTGCTCCTTGGAAACTCTATGGGGCAGTCCTGCTCTGTCCTGTAGGATCACTATGAGTTGGAATCAACCTGACAGCACTGGGTTTTGTTGATATTGTTGTTTTATGGCACTTCTCACCTTGTGCCTCATCTTATAGTCCTTTAGATGTGTGGCATCTTTTCTTATGAGATTATAAACTCTTCAGTCTTTTAAGTCCCCCCATGGGATCTGTCATAGTGCTGTGAACATTCCAGGAGTTTAGTGGATGCACCAACGAATGAATGATTTGTTTTATTCAGATGATTCTTAACACAAAATTGTGTGTTAACTTAGAAGGTAATTGCAAATTAATAAATAAGCTGAAAACCTCTGGTTTGGCTGATGAATAAAAAGGTATTACTACCTAGGAAACAAAGTTATCTAAGGAAATAATGTACCTGTTCATAGAAGTTATCTTTATAATTTAATAAATCAATTTTGGTGTTCATAAACTGCTTTTGATGTGTTGTAGCAAGTTACTTTTCGGTGATTTTTTTTTGACTTTGCATTTAAAACAGACAAAAGTAAAGTAATTACTCATTTATTTGAGTATTAAATAGCTGACTTGGTCTCTTGCTATTTTTGTCTTTCCTTTTTTCTCCATTTTCTCATCCCCTGTTCACTCCATTTTCATTTTCATTTTACTAATTTAGTGAAAAGGATTTGGTGAAACAGGCAAAAACTTTAAATAGTGCAGCAAATAAACTGATCCCAAAGCATCATTAGGCATTTTGCAGCTGGTCACCTCACAAGTTTGATATTACAACTTAATTGTAAAAGGAAGAAATCTGAAAGTTACTATGTTTAAGCTCTGGTTCTATATAAAATGTCATCAAAGTTGAGTTGGAATTTGCTGGACTTTAAAAAGTCAGTTGGGTATATAGGTTGGGTTTAGTTTGCTTATATTTTAGTTTCATCCCAGAGTTTAAAAATTGCATATAAGTTCCCTGACTAAATGACAGATAAACCTTGTAAAATTACTTCTGAGTTGACCAATAAATAAATCACTAAGAGGAAGCCTAGGGAATTGAAGCTCTGTACATATTGATTGATGCCTTTGTAACCCAGCCTTCTACAGTATCAGATTCTAGGTGCATTGTTCATGTCTATATCAGCAAACCTGTTTGGCCATTGCAATGTTATGAACTAGAGGTGAATACCATGTGGACTTGGACTCTTCTAAAGTAGTTCTGTGTGTCTTACTTAGGCCATGACTTCTTTTCATTTTTTTCACATAGGTTTAATCCCCAAGGCAAGGATTAAGTACTTAGTATTTCACTACTGTTTTATTCCCAGTAACCAAGATTGCTTGCAACTCTTTTGCCTTAGTGATTTGAGTGGGCGGGGTGGGGCTGAAAACAGCATCCTTCTATTCCTTTAAAGTACATAGAGAGAAAGCTAGTGATTATGTAACTTATGGTAACATAATAATGTGGAAGCTTGGGTAAAACCACATAATATTTTTCATCTTCTACCTCTGCTGTTTTTCCTGCAATTCTACTTCCTGTTTAGATAGCTCAGAGAGAAAATTTTAATAAAGACACTCCTCTCCTTAAAAGCCAAACAAAACAAGACAAACCCAGGCTACCCATTTTTCAAATCCATTCTGCTTTTTCTATTGGATTAAAGAGGACAGGGTGTAGACATGAGTGATGGTTTCCTGCCTGTCTTTCCTTATCTAGAAACATTTATTTAAGAGTTTCTGTTACTTGTTCAGATAAAGATTTTCCTCAAGTTTTGGGGGAGCTGATAATTATTAGAAAAACTTTTCAAAGTAGTAGGTAGATAAATAATAAGCTTACCTTCTTTATTTAGGCTAAAAATAAAGGTTCCTAGTAGATACATTAGCAATATTAGCAGGGCTTCTTTTTCTAAGTGACCACAGGCTTTAAGTTGTAAATAATCCTATAAATAAATTTGCTTATTTTTAATGACTTTTTATTTTGGAGGACAGGCTTCACTTAAGCCTTTATTCCTTCAAAACTATTGGCAAAATTATTGCTTTTTTTCTCATTCTGGTGTGATTTGCAGCATTTCAGCTGCTTAAGTGGGGACAAAGAGAACTCCTTTGCTTTCAGCTCTTGAAATCTTTTATCACCTTCCTGGCAAAACCAGGATAAAAGAGTAAGGTAGATTTTATGTGTGCTTTTTGCCTTGCACAGACTTCAACCAAAGTCAAGTCAAGGAACATGTTTAGACCCACTTCAAGAAAGATCCTGTGCTCTTGGATTTATTTCTTGGAATTTTGCACCTATACAAATACAGTTCTGAATATATTCTTACTTTCCGTCACCCTTTAATGGCAACTTCTTTAAAGACTATACACAGCATAGAAGCCCTGGTGGCACAGTTGCTAAGTGCTGCATCTGCTAACCAAAAAGTTGGCAGTTCAGATCTGGTAGGCAGTCCTTGGAAACACGATGGAGCAGTTCCAGTCTGTCCTATAGGGTCGCTATGAATCAGAATCGACAGCACTGGGTTTTTTACACGTAGCATGCTTCCAGATTCTCTAGTAGAGAGCCCAAGATGTTTCACCTTCTAGAACAGGCTTCCTTATAGGTGCAAGAGTTATAAATATGCAGACAAAAGCATTCATTAGAATCTTCCAGAGCATGTGGTCAGTAATCTCATGCAGGTCCAAAGCCATGTTGTTTGTCCACTTAGTCACACACCACACAGACACACTCTGACAGAGGCTTTTCCTTATATAATAACCCAGAGCCTGGGTGAGGGTTGATGTATGATGTCCTATGACTTAATGTAATATGTGGTTTGGGAAAGGACCAGATAAATATTCTAATTCTACATATAAGAAGTAGTTGCCCGTTTACAAGTTCCAGTTATGTGTGTAAAACAGAAACGGAAGGTATCAAAGCTGTTAGGAAGTGAAAACAAACAAAAGTGAGATTTAACTTAAATTACTGTGTACTTGAGGTTGGCTTTGGATATGGATTTTCTAAAATGTGATGTTTTATTGTTTATCATCTAATGGCTGTAAACTGTAGTAATAGAATAATAATAAAAAAAAAAGTGGAAAATCAGCTTTTCTTCTGCCTGGTTCACCTTTATCTTGCTTTTCTTTAGAATGTTTCCAAACCATCTCTCTTTTTTTTTGTTTGTTTCCATAATTTCTTCCCCTTTCTCCTACAGAAATTTCCTGTCTGTCTCTCCCTACCTTCTTCCTTGGGTTGTTTTATTTTGTGTTATGAACTCAGTCTTCCTCCCCACCATAGCTTTTGTTTTTTATCACAAGTTCCTATGGCTCACATCCAGATTGCGCCAGGCTGAGCGAGGCCGCCAGTCGGCCGAGTTGGACACCCGGCTCTTCAAGCAGGACTTTGGAGACAAGATCAACAGTCTGCAGCTGGAAGTGGAGGCGCTTACCAGGCAGCGGTGAAGCAGGGCAGCTTGAGCTGGCAGGGTGGTGGTCAGGGGTGATGCTAAAGGTTGGACAAAGAGTGGGGTCTCATGACTTCCAGTCGTCTCAGCTCCCTCTTGGAAATGGCCTTTTTCTGAAATTAGGGTTAAGAAAGCTTCACATATGACATCCCCCAATCCAATCAGTACCAGTTTATTGAACTTTTGCTGTGTGCCAGATACTTTATTAAGCACTTCACATACATTCTCTCTGAGTGTCTTCACATCCACTCTGTTGGTAGGTGATTTTATTACCACCCCCATACCGTTCAGAGGAAACTAAAGCTTACAAGGGTTAAATTTCTGTCATTAGTTAAGCTGGTAAGTGGGACCACTATCACTTGAAAGCCTGACTCTCTGGCTCCACACCCTTAACCAGTCTTGTAAGTTCTTTCTCAAATGAGACTCGGGTGCTGCAGCCACTGACTTCAAACAAATAGAACTTTGTTTTGAATACAAAGCACACTGCTACTAAGCACTTAAGTGGTGGGGAGCTTGCAAGTAGGGATTGAATACGTCAACTGTGAAGAGAGACCAGCTAATTTATATGAAATGGGGCAGTAGTGTCAGTACTTTAGTAGTCTGTCTAGCTGAGAATTTGTCAGGTGCTCCTTTCAGTTATGGTAGATCTTCTAATTTGTCCTTCAGTTAACCACAACTCTCTATTAAGAGTCAGTACTTAAATACTGACATTCTAAGTAGTGACTCTTGGGCACTTTGAGGTCCTAAAGTGCATTCTTAATCATCCAGGAAAGCTTAAGCCTACAAAGACCGCTACAAATCCAACTTAGCCTAGAAAAAGTGCTACTTACCTCACTGCTGACTATTACTATGGTCACCTTTGAAGTGCTCCCTTTGACCAACACCAGTGCCTAGTCCACCCTTCAAGGCTATTTTGGAACTCTTTTCTGGAATGACCATCAGAGCTGTCGCTGTATAACCCAAGATGGCCTGAATGTCATCAAAATGTCTTCCTCTCAATATTTCCCTTATCTTCAGATAAAGAAAAAAAGTCATTGGGAACCAGATCAGGTGAGTAGGGTGGGTGTTCCAGTACATTTACTTGTTTACTGGCTGAAAACTCCCTCACAGACAACTATATAATTAAGTTCATCAACTTGCCCGCTTGTCACCATGTGCAGTGGCTGTTCCATAAAGAGCTCTAACATTGCTCTGCAGGGTGGACTAGGTGCTATCGTGGGTGCACAGCTTCCCAAGGGGAGGACTTTGAAGGTGATGGTAGTGATATTCAGCAGTGAGGTGTGTAGCACTTAAGAACAGTGAAGTTTGTTGACTTGTCAGACCTCATAGTTTGTGTTTTTTCTGTTAAGCTATTGGTTTCAGTTTTATTTTTTTATTGTGATTAACTGAAAGTTTACAATCCAAGTAGTCAGTTTTCCATATAAATCTCCAAGCACCCACCTCTTTGCAACTCTGTCTGCTCTCTTCATCCTGTGACAGCACGCTCTTCTTTTCCACTTGTTACTTCTGGTGTCCACTCAACCAACACTTGTCCCCTCTCCTCGACCCTCTCCTCTCCCCTCTCAAAATTAAGCAATGGGGCCGCATCATATACATCACAGTACCCACACCACCTGCGTCACTCTGTGTCCTCACTTCCAGTCCATCCTTTGCCAGAAGTGTTGGATTCAGGACTGGTTTCAGCTCTGGGCTAGCAGCAAATCGAAGGAGTTTTATTATATTACATTTTAAATTTTGGTTTTCCTTGTATATCTGGTGATTTTATTAATCAAGTATTAACATTTCCTTAACTGAACTTTTAAGAAAAGGGATTAGCATTCTTTGAAGAGCGTAAATCTAGAAATCCAGATTTTCAACCAGTTCCTCTCCTACCTATCCCAGGAACCAGCTTGAGTTAGACCTAAAACAAGAGAGAGAAAGGAGGTTACAGGACAACAAGCACATCCCAGGAAAAGGCTCACAAAAGACAGAGCCCCAAACGGTAATACTTGTTATTCCTTTGTTCCTTTAACCTAATTTAAATTTAATTTTTATAAGCTGCCTTAACAGGCCCTACAGTTTTCTTTCATGGATCACACACTGAATTGCTGTGGCCTTTAGTGTGTAAAGCAGGCTAGAGACAGCGAGAACACAGGAAAGCCTGATTTTGAATCTATCCATAGGAATCACTCTCCAACATGATTCTATTTGGAAAAGAGAATCGTAATAAGCATGATTTCTGTGTCCTTTTTATCTCTTGATTTCAGTAAGGTTATTCAGTATTTTTCAGACCTTGCTGACTAACATATTTAAATAATATGATATAGTAATTCCCTCAACCTTCCGTTCTCCCTTAACAGAATTTCCTTAAGTGTGGATTTGCTTCTGTATACTGTTTCAAAATCTCGATGATTTCAGTTTGCATGTACTCAGGTATAATGATGGCTAGGAAAAGGAACTGGGCTTGAGGAAAGGAAAAGTCATGTAGTAGGCTGCAAGTACAGGACTAGACATTTCTACGGACACTCTTGGAAGAAAGACCTACAGTAACTGTGATGATGAGGGACTAAGATTGTCTCTCGCACTCCAGAACAAGAGTTAACCTCTTCAAGTAATAAAATCAGAGAACCCTGAAACTCTCTGTCAGAGACCAAACATGGAGGGAAAATTGCTTCCTTCATGTGCATGTTAAGTATGACAAAGAAGAACAGATTTATAAGCTCACTGAAATTCCAGGAGAGTGAGCTACTAGTTTTCTGGGGAATAGAAAAGAATGATGAGTGGAATGTTATTAATGGAGAGCTCTGATGGCACAGTAGTGAAGTGCTCAGCTGGGAACTAAGTTAGGTTGGTAACTGAACTTACTCTGCGATTCCAAGGTATAAAATATCTGTGATCTGCTCCTAGAAAGATTACAAGAGACCGTAGGGGGCAGTTCTGCTCTGTGGCACTGTGCGTCTGAATTAACTGGACAGCACACACAAACAGTGGTGACTGATAATTTAAAGTTTGCAAAGTACCAGTCTCTACACAGCATGCCGACCTTATTGTTTTTATTTTGTGAACATGAAATCTACTTTTAAAGGCTTTCAGAAGTTTATTTTAAATTTTGGCTTGTCTTATCCCATTTTTCAAAAAAGGCCCTAGGTTTCTCATTCTCTAATTGCCCTGCAGTGGGTGTATCCAAGATAACAACCTGAAGACTAGAGGGTAAATATTACAGTAACCTCCGTTCCTTAACCCTTAAGTGGTCTGACAACACACATTCCACTTCCGGAGGCAGCCAGGCAGCAGTTGAAGGCAGACAGCCATGCTGTGTGCCACAGAAATTCTTCCTCAAGACTAGTCCAGCAGGACTGAGAGCACTGGTAAAAAGGCAGTCGGGGACTTCACGTTGGTCATTCAGTGTAGAAAACTCCCTAAGTTGCAGGCTGTAGAATTTATCATGACATGGGGGCATCTACTTGATTGAAGTCCATAGGACCACATAGTCTCCTGGATTTGTCTTTGACCATGCTCATTTTGACCCATTTTTGACAGCTTAACTGTAGGAAAAAATAACTTCTCATAAGCAGTAACTGTTTTGTTGAGCCTACTTTATAAGGAAATATGATAACATTCTAAATTTTATTTAATCTTGGGAATTAAAATCTCCCCTGAAAACTATTTTGTTGCAATCTCTGTTACAAGTTTGTTACAGAACCACTTGGAACAGAGAATGAGAAAACATCCTTGAAAGTTAGATCTTTTCCCTAATAATAATAATAATAAGCTTTATACATAAACTATACCCAACTGAAACCCTACAGGAAATGTTTGCAACATCATCAGTGCTGAACATTCTGAATACTTGATAAATTGGACTGTTTTCTTTTGGCAGGAGGGGAAGCACAAGCTTGAAGTGGAAAATGTTTACCTAAAAAAGCCCTTGGAGAAAAACCACAGGTGTTTGCTAATCAAGTGTTAACTAAGATATAAAGTTATTCTGGGGTGGTGGAAAGAATGGAGATTTTGATACTGAGTGACCTTTATACAAACCAGGTGCTGGCTTCTATAGTATTAATATGACAGAAAGAATTTTCAAGGGGACGTGATTACAAACCAGATAACACATATTAAACCAAATTTATTGGTCCATTTCACAAGAAGGGAAATCACTCTGACCATTGACTCCTTCCTAATTAATCCCTAATCTCAAATTATCACTGAAAAGATTATTAATAATCTTTCCTGGATTGGAACTCCAAAAGGATGAAGCACAAGTGACAGCACATCTTAGGCTCTTAAATGTACTTGAGTCTGCTTGCTTCTGCCGTTGTGCGAAAATGTACTTGAGTCTGCTTGCTTCTGCCATTGTGCGAAAGCAGCTACATTTCCAGTCTTTGCATTTCCCACGTCTCTCTTGTCTTAAAGGGAAAACACAGCTTAACTGGATTCCTTTTTCTTACCATCTCATTTGTTCACTGTGTAAAGCACAGGCTCTAATTTGAGGAAGTTAACTTTTGACATTTATTTTAAGCAGGTAGAAACATAGCAAAATATTGCATAATACTGCTAAATTAAAAAATAAATGACATTAACAATGAGGAAATAAGCTGTAGAGAGTTTTGAGCAAAGTGTTCAGTAAACATTTTCAGTACCTGTCCCTGTCCGGCTTTGATGCCTTAAGAAGGAGGTAGTGTGTCAGCTGAACAAAAGTAGGTGCTAGAGAAGAAAAATCACACAAGGCAACGGGGTAGACTAATTATGCAGGTGCTCAGGTCAAACCCTTCTTCTTTGCCTGCAGGGCCAGAGGGGTTCTAAAGCCTTTCATTTTGGTCTCAGGGTGTTCCGATCCAAGGCTGACCTCAAGCTGCAGCCCTTTACAGATTTGCATGGGCAAATGGCAGATCTGTGCAATTAACCTGAGCTCCAGGTGTTTGGAAGGTCAGCCGAATTCCAGACGAAAATGAAGTCATTTACGATCAAGAGTGCCCATTAACTGCCAGGTTCTGATTTAGACCCTGACAGTATAAATCTGGATTGTGCTCTATAGCTTTAGAAGTGGTTCACTGTCATTATCTCCTTACAAATGTAATTCTCTTCACAAAAGCATAATCATCTATCCCTACTTTACAGATGAGAAAACTGAAGAACACAGAGAGACTAGGTGACAATACACAGAGTGCCTCAGCTTGCCATGGCTTTTGATTTTAAGCCCTTACATGTCTCTGCACTACAGAATAGCTATTTCTGGGACCTATCCTGGCTGGAACTGCAATCCCAGAACACATCTTGTGGTCTAAGAACACCTGAAAACCTAGGCATGCTGTGATGTGTGTGAGAGTCACACAGAGAACAGGAATTGCTGTAGATCTGTGGTGCACTGAGTCTATTTTTGAAAAATCAGAGTTAGCTCAGCTTCCTCTATTAAGAAGTACTTTAACCTGATTGTTCTCATGTGGTAATCTCATTGATTGCCCCTTTCCTGATTGATCTGTTTAAGTTCACATTTTAAGAATACTTGAGAAAGGGGAATAGCATGTGACATACAATAAAGACTAATTTCCATAATATCAGATAAAAAAAAATGCTATTAAAATGTATGGCATTGGACATTGGTGTTTTACATGTAGAGAACCATATATATTAACTGTTTTCTTGGTAATAGGAAAAAACAGTAGAATATAATTCCAAATCTATTACTGAACAAAAACCATCAAAAGGTAGGCCAAGGGTCAGATCCTGGTAATGGATTTAACAACAAAAAATTCTTTCTGTAAAGTCAAGATTAATAAGTATGCTGCTTGCAGAAACATTAAAAGAACCATATTATTGCTTTTTTTGTCAAAATATGTTTTCTGAGGTACATTTAATTAATATGATATAAATGGAAATATAGTTACTTGCTGCTTGTTAGTTAACTGTTTTTCGTTTTCCATTTTAGGCGGCAGTCCCACCCCATGGATCAACAGGTAACTGAGGTTCCTGTTCTAATATGTCGTGTATAAATTATGAACTAGGCTGGAACATGCAATAAAGAAGTTAGCATGGGAGGGAATGAATGAGTCCAGGCCTTTACTTACCGTCCTTTTAACAATATACATAAGGAGCCTGAAGCTCTCCCAGGAGGTAACATAGCTTTGAACAATTTATTAAGTCTACAACCCTTGTCACTTCTCATTTTCAAGTATCTCTAACATATCCTGGGACCTAGCAGAACACACTTTAACTGTCCTTGCCTCAGTGTCCCCATACATAAAAATGGAGGAGGACCTTCTTGATTACGTAGAAGTAAAATTAAATGGTAGTGAAACACTTTGCAAATAGACTAGTGTATGACAACCCCAAGAGAAACACTTCAAATGCTTCAATGTCTAAGTCCCCTGTAATTTAGTTATTGGGATGTAAAATGAAGCTTAGTGCTTTCCATTCTCTATACAACAGTGAAACAGGAAGGTCAGTTTTTCCTTTTATTAGTTTTTAAACTTTCTATGTTATACTTTTGTATGCTTTTTCTTTTTATAAAATCAAATTTTACTGTATTATAAAGATTAAAACAACAGGAACAATAGAGTTTGTATTAAGGTGGTGGGACTATGGGTAATTTGTTTCTTCAGTTTCCAAGATAGGCTGTAGTGTTGTTATATTAATTTTGTAACTTAATTACATATTCTGAAAAGAACATTTCTGAGACTAAGGGTAACTAACTGGCTGCTTGTGTGATTTAGGATCAGCCTCTGCTCTCTGAAAAGCCACAGGTGTGCCAGCTATGCCAGGAAGATTATGGCAGCATAAAAAAGGTAATTGGCAAGAAATGAACAGTTTCTCATGGCGATTTCCATTGTCACCCTAACCCTTTCTCAGGAATGATAGGCTTGTCACTGTCTCATGACTCCTCCCAGTGCAGAAGGTAGGGAGAAAAGCAAAAGGAGCAATCATTTATTGAATAGCTGTTCTTTTTCAGTCATGGTAAGTTGTATCAGTAACCAAAAAAAAGAAAAGCAAACTTATTGCAGTTGAGGCAGTTCAACTCATAGCAACGATGTACGATAGAGTACAACTGCCCCATAGTGTTTCCAGGGAGTGCGTGGTAGATTTGAACTGCCGACCTTCTGGTTAGCAGTCAGAGCACTCAACACTGCGCCAGCAGGGTTTCCCCCATATCAGTAAATCACTGTAAAATAAACATACAAATGATTTGAAACAAATAAGCAAAGAAATACATAAATAAAAATATTTATTGAGGGCCTCTTGTGGCATATGCCATTCCATGTTCTGGAGAAGACTAATGAATAAAACAGACCATGTCCCTATTCCTGTCACGTTTGTAACCTTTGTGTCTTCATTTTGTAAGTGAAGAACCACGCCCTAAGGCAAGTTACATAGTAAATGGTAAAGCTTGGATTCTCCCTGACTTGGGCTCCAGAGTCTGTGCTCCTTCTAGTACCCTCTCTTGGTCAGAACAGAAAAGATAGGATTGGGGAAGGAGATTCTTTTAGTTCTTTGGAGAAATCACCTCTGAAAGGGAAGTGAGTCCTCCCTCCCCTCAATGGGCCACTTGTTTTCCCCATGAATTCTAACATGAGCACCTTCCTGGTCTGCTGTCCCCAAGTAAGCAGAGAAGGAAGCATTCAGAAAGAAGAGTTCCTTGATAGCGAGAACTGGGTCTTGCTCACAGTAGTCTCCCCTATATCTAGTCCAGTGCCGTGTATATAACAGATGCTTGATGGACCAAGGTACTTAGGAAAACAGGAAACATGCCCAAATTCAGGATTATAACCACCATTTGTGATCATGCTGAATATTAACAAGTGAATCTTTAAAGATGATGTAGGCTTACATTAGCACAATTAGGTAACAAATGAACTGCCTTTATAAAAATGAAAACTGTTCACATAGAAATATGTTCTAAAGTAGAAGAAACCATTGTCAAATTCTGGCTTCTCTCTTCAGAGCCATGCAGACTAACCTCAGTGTGTCAGGGGGAAATTCCTCCCTGGCTTTCAAATACAAGAGACCCCTGCTTACACTGCACCCTCAGGAATTGTTTAGGATGAATTATATGGGTGAATTCTTATTCTCCAGAACCTTTTGTACAAGGACTCTTGGAACTATGTCTTGCCAGTGACACAGTGCCATGGTTCCAGCTCTTGGCTACTAAGAATTCAAAATGTTTAATAAAAGAGACGAGTTTACAATTATCACTGTACAGGAAGTTGTCTTACTGTACCAGTGTCCCAAAGGACACACTTAGAGATCATCACAGGCTAGGAATAAGCACATTAGGAATTGTTCTCAGCAAACATGTTACTCATAGGCTGTCTACTCAGTCCACTGCTAGGTCATTGCCTGATTTCAAGTATGCTTCCCACTCCCCCCACGATAAACCACACTCACTGCCATCAAGTCAATTCTGACTCACAGTGAACCTGTAGAACAGAATAGAGCTGCCTCTTAGGGGTTCCAAGGTTATAAATCTTTGCAGAATCAGACTCACATCTTTCTCCCCAGAGTAGCTGGTGGGTACCAAATGCTTACCTTTCAGTTAGCAGCCAAGCACTTTAACCCTTGCACCACCAGGGTTCCAGAGTATGAAACTTAGAAACCAGTTTTAGTGATTAGTGTTGTTATTTTTGATAGCTGCCACCGAGTCAGCTCCCAGCTCATGGTGACTCCCTGCACAACAGGATAGGGCCACTGAGATCCACAGGGATTTTTCCTACTGGCTGCTTTTTAGATTACCAGGCCTTTCTTGCTAGTCTAAGTCTGGAAGCTCTGCAGAAACCTGTTCTGCATCTTAGCAACACAGAAGACAGACAGACAGTGGTGGCTCCCCTTGACGAGGACTGGCCAGGAACTGAACCTGGGTCTCCCACGTGGAAGGCAAGAATTATGCCACTGAACTACCACTGTGCTCAATTTCAGAATTAGTTCAAATTACAGTGAATATAATGAGAGAACAGAATACAAAATATATTCCAAAGGTTTATAATTTGTGTAGTATGTGTTCTTTTGAATTCTGGAATACTGCTGCTGCTCCTCCTTTGGATCTGAGAACTAGACTGGAGCTCTTCTTACACAGGATGGTGTTCAGGCACACACTGTCTGGCACATCATACACATTCAGTAAATACTCAGTTCAACACTGAGCCCTCACCATGTTTGCTTTTTTATGTTCCATTTATTCTTATTTCTTGCTCCTCTTTTGTTCCCTACCCAACTTCTCCTAATAGAATGTGTGTGAGAACTGCAAGGGAACCTTCTGCAGTGCCTGCTCAGCAAATGAACTGCCTCTTCCTTCAAGTATCAAGCCTGAGCCAGTTTGCAATCCCTGCCACAAGCATCTGATGAAGCAGTATTCCACCAGCCCATCATAAGACAGGAGGTTAAGACCTGGACCAGAACTTGCGTGTAGCGCCAGTCTCTACCTGTGCTAGATGTCATGAGCCACTGGAGCCCAGACCTTAGAATCCACTAAAGATTTGACAGAGAGGGATTACATACTGCAAATCCAGGAAGAAAAGGCAGTGGTTGGGGATTCTGGGAATTTTGCTTATTTTTTCTTAATTACTGTATGAATAAAACTACTTAGTTGAGCCTTTCTCTTCTAAATAAACCCCACTTTGGAGGGTTTACTGTATAAAAATTGAAAGGGCTATTTATGAATATTGATAATTCTGGGGTAGATAAAACAGAGGAAAATGGTCTGAGCAGTTAAAAGTAAAAAGGAAACTCATCATCTCCCTTTCATGTTATACACTGAGATGAAAGGTGAACGTTGAGATCAAAATGACCCATGTCACCTATTTTCCTAGGTGCTGCTAGACATGAACGTTGTTTCCTCTTCACCCCCCACTACCTACCTCTTCTTTAAATTATCTTTACTAAACTGTGAACCCAAACTCGGGGGGGGTGGGAAAAGAGTAATATAAATTCTGAGTGTACTTGAAACCATATTATGACTTCAGGGCCAGAAGTTTTCTAGTACTGGGCTACAAATGTTTTCATTATCAAAGCAAAAAGGTATTTGCGGATTTTCTACTCAATGACTTTGAAAGTATCTGCGCTTTTCAGAATCTCCTCCCACAGGCAAGCCAACTCTTGGCCCAGTCCATCCCTCCCCGCAAAGTCATAAAGGAAAATGTAAGTTTTCAAAACAGTTTGACTTCTGCAGATAGGAAGCACTGATGAGAACAAAGCTAGATTAAGTATATGGCAAATTTAATTTGTCTGTGGCTAAGAATAATTAGTTCAGTGTTCTGTTTTTGATATAAGGAATCCCTTATGTTCTGAACAAAGAATTAGAGCTGATAGACAGGTTTCTTCAAAAGGACAGTACTCAAGTATCTCTTAGTAAGAAACCCTTTAGGGGAAAAGAGGGAGGTGAAAGGGCAAGAAAGAAATGCACTATTTTGACTCTGTTGCATGTGTCTGCACTGTTTAATTCCAATTAAGACAAGAAAAATCTGTGACTGGCTTAGAATTCAGGGGTGGAAACATCTAGAACTGAGGTTGTTTGGTAAATCCTGTCTTCTGGAAAGGGTTATAGCCTGAAAGACTTGTTATTCCATTAGTTTGGTCTGTTACTTGGTGAAGCTGAGGCTTAAGGGTCCCAGGAACAAATAAAATTTAATAATTCTAGCTTTGTTTTCTAGTTTCTCCTTTTATTTTTTTGGTGCTTCTCATTTTTTGGTCATCTGCATGTACTTGTGCTGGAAATTACAGATAATGGTAACAAAAATGGACAAAATGGAGTTATCCTGACATAGCACAAAATGATTGTGTAATTAGTTTTGACTTGAAAGAGGCAGCTCCATAACATGAAATGCAAAGAGGAATAAGTCACTTGGGATTGTATTGGAGCCCTGGTGATGCAGTGGTTAAGAGCTATGGCTGCTAACCAAAAGACTAGCAGTTTGAACTCACCAGCTGCACCTTAGAAACTTTATGGGGCAGTTCTACTCTGTCCTATAGAAGTTGCTGTGAGTCAGAATCAACTTGACAGCAACTGATTTTTGTCTTGTTCTAGTTCAGATTTTTAGATTTGCACACAAAGTCCCAAAGATCTATCATTAACACAATTGTCCACAAAAGAAGACCAATTCATGAACACCTCAGCTTAATGATACATCATCTTTAAAACTGTGCTTTCCCAAGTGGAATAACATATAACTATAGATATATATGGATATATGGGCTAGGACACATGACTTCCGGTTGAGAGAATATGGAAGTAATGTTGCTGCCAGTACCCAGACCTTGATTTCTACTATCACTCTTCAATACCAGGAACCAGGGCTCCTTGCCAAAATGTCTGATTCACAGTCTGGCCATACTGTCCTGACAGGAAGTGATCTAAAAACAAAAATGTCAAAGGGACACAGGAAGCAACTGGAAGGCTCCCAATGACCGAGGCTGGAACAGTCTGAGCCACAGCATAACATAGTGCAAGATTATAACCCAAAATATAAAATAAACATCCATGAATCCATATCAATACACATGTTTGAATAAGTGGAATCTCATACAGAATACCCAGTGATTTGTTAATACTCTGCTTCAGGGAGAACATCCACCTCGTAGGTGTGGGTCGTGTTTAGTAATAGTAATTTGGTTCCCAAGAGTAGAATATGGAAAAGAAAAAATAGTTGTTCTGCAGTACAGAAATGTGGCAAATACTATCTTGGTCAAGTGATATAAATATCATCAGTGCTAGGCCACTGTTGATAGCACATACCCTTAAAACATGATGAGCATGGCATTTGATCCTTGTAGCCTTCCTCCCTTTATCTGAAAACCCAAGTGAAGGATGTTCCTGCAAAATACCTGAAGCCCTCCCCACCCCAAAACAAGTCCGTTGCTGTTCAGTCAATTGCAACTTACAGCAGCCCTACAGGACATAGAACTGCCCCATAGTTTCCAAGGAGTGCCTGGTTGCTCTGAACTAGTTAACAGCCATTGCAGTCAACTGCTATGCCACAGGATACCAGGTCAGTACTCCTCAAAAACCGTCATGAAAAACAAGAAAAGCCTGAGAAACAGGTCCCCCAAAACAACAGCTGAGATGGATTAGGGAGGCATAACGACTAAATGTAATGTGAGCTCCTGAAATAAAAAGAACATGGCCAGCCAGCCAAGTGCCGTAAAGTCGAATCCGAAAAGAACATTGAAGGGGGATAAAATTATTAAAATCTGAATAAAGGGCAGAATTTAGTTAATTGTGCCATTGTTCCTTAGTTGTGACAACTAAGGAACTGCAACTAAGATATGTCAACAACAGCAGTGATGGGGCTCACAGTGTTGACTCCCAGTGGCAACAAGGGGTGCACCCTGAAAACTCCACTAAAAGATCACAATTGATGGTCCGAAGGCCAGGGGATTCCCTTAGGGGCATGGCCCCTAGACCTGATGTCGCCTCTGATCATAGATCATTGTTGAAGTCAACTCTTGGGACAGGAATGGATTGGACTCAGGGACATAGGGACCATATCGTGTGTGCCCTTTATGGCTCTAGGCATCTATAGGATGCCATCCTACTGGCCTGGTACTAGGAGTGTAGAGAGTGGAGAGGAGGGGACAGATTGTTAAGAGGATATGGCATGCACAGAACAGAAAGGTGGAGTGTGCTGTCACTGGGCAAGGAGAGCGGAAGGAGCTGCACACAGGCACACATACAAATTTAGACTGGATTGTACACTTGTACTGAATCACCAAAAAAAAAAAAAAGTCAACGATATGGAAACTGCCTGGAATATGGTAACTCGGTAACTCTTATTTTTGCCACTTTTCTGTAAATTTAACCTTATTCTGAAATAGTTTTAATTTTTTTTAATTTGTGCTTTTATTCATGTAGATCAAAATGGAACCTAGCTGAACTCCATAAATGAGTTTGAGTTCTTATCTCCAAATAGAATCTGAACATTTTTCCAGGGTAGATGAGCAGATGCTGTGCTATGAGCAAGCCTGTTGTTTATCATTTATAGTCCAATTATAAAACACAATGAAGTACTCCACGAGAACTGAAAACACTGCAAATGGTATGGACAAGTCATTTCAAAGTTGCTTTCAGGGCTGTTGTCCACTGCAGCCTAATTTCACCTTTGTTCAACAGTAAACGTAAGACTCTTTAGAACAGTTATACTTCAGAAGGAGCTGTTTTTATAGTCTTAGTATTTCTTTCAAATAAATTAGCCCAATATATGCACAAATGTTCTCCCAGGTGGAATTTTAATGACTTTTAGACTTGCTGGCTTGAGAGTTACATTTCTGAGGTCTCCTATTTTATCATCAACATTCCAGAGAGTAGTTCATTTTGTGGTAAACCCTGGTAGTACAGTGGTTAAGTGCTATGGCTGCTAACCAAACGGTCGGCAGTTTGTATCCACCAGGCACACCTTGGAAACCCTGTGGGACAGTTCTGTTCTGTCCTACAGTGTCGCTCTAAGTCACAATCTGATTGATGGCAATGGGTTTGGTTTGATTGGTTTAGTACTCATTACTTTTGTATAAAAATTTTTCCCAACATCAGCCTACCTAATCAGAAACCAAATACTGACAATTTACACACCTAAAATAAACTTCATCCAGGTATGTTATCTTAAAATATAACTTAACAACCAGCAGCCAGTAGTAAGCATTGCCGAGAATGGCAAATTCTTCACTACCAGTTGCAAGTGGCCCCATCAGTTTCAATTTGTGGTGACCTTCAGTGTGTTATGCCTTGAGTATCATCTGTATTTCCCACGTGCTTTTTTGAGGAGGCAGAAAATGGATGGAACTATAGTCTACCCGCTAGGAACTGTAACTTAGTATGGCTCTTGGGTCTTTATTTCCCAATGTCCTTTTCAAGCAGCAAGGATAAAGATTCACAGCCTCTTCAGTTAGAATCAGCTATGTTTTACAAATGAAGGTCTTTCAATGTGCCTATGTTTGCCTGTGGATTTCAGAGTGCATCTATGGATCATCTGAAAAGCTTACTCTTAATGTGCATCTTACTGATTCTAAAATTCAGATAGTAGGCACTGTATTAACATTGTATGAACCTAACTTCAGGGGATAATGCAACTCAAGATCAGCACAAGGATGACACTTGTGAGGTGGCGGTCAGATGTAACTCCACCTTTTTTTTTTTTTAACCACTTCTGACACCAGTCATTCACTCACAGCACTCTCTACCTACTTCTTTTCAGGGTTCCATGATCTACTGCGATGACTACACAAAACTCGCATACCATACGTGCAGTTAGGTGTTTATTAAGGAAGTTGACAAGGTACATCCCGACTCAGGATCACAAAGCACGTACGCCAAGTTTCCCTCCTTCAGTGCAGGACAGCTGCTCAGCTCCCGTATGCTAATGCCAGCCTCCTCTCAGCCCCAAGGACAGCCCTGGCCCTAGCAGCTACAGCTACCGGCTCTGCCCCCAGTCCCTTCCAGGCCTGTTGCTGTCTTCAGTGTTAATGTCAGTTAGAAGGCTCCTTTCGCTTCACTTCCTGCTTTTATCAGAAAAACCTTTGTGGTTGGGTGCTTATATACACAACTCCTTGTCAAGTTTAAGGCACAGCCCCTCCCAACAAGGTCTGTTAATGTACCGATCCCTTCTCAGTAGGCCATAGACACTTCATTTAGACATTCTCAGTAGGCCATAGACACTTCATTTAGACAGTCGGCTACAACTCACCTCAGTTGTACAGTTTATTAATAATCTCTGAAGGGTACATATCAATCAGAGTAGGTTGCCCCCAGAACCCGACAAAAAGTATCAAATCAAATCAGGCTGTTTAGGACTTACCCAGGAAATGTCAACCAACCTGATCAAAGTAACAAATCTTCTAGGGTAGGACATGCAAAGGTAACCCCTCAGAGCTTACGAAAAAAATCTCCCAAACCCTTTTTCCAAAGAATTGAGGCAAATGCCACATTACAGGAACTCATCTTACCACAGCAAACTTCATCACTTTTGCTGAGTTACTGAGCGGTCCATCCACGTCCTAGAGTCCCCGTAGGCTACAGACTCATTACTCCAAGCTTTCAAAATCTTTCACCGGAGTATCTGAATTCTGACACAAACCCCAGAAGCCATAAAGACAGAAAATTCAGCCACATAAAATTCCTGCTGAAATATGTAAATACAGGTGAGAGACAACAAAGTAAAGCTCACTGCAAAAATGAAGGCTCTGCAAATCAGACAACCAAATCCAACAGAAAAACAGGAGTAACACGGGCAATCAAAATCCAGACTATGTCAAATAATCGTGTCTCTTCAACAAAAAGCTAGGCACAAAGAAACAGGAAGAGAAGCCTGCAGGGTACGAGAAAGCAGAAACAGGCCCTTCACTAAGGAAGATAACTTGAATAGCTAATAAGTGTTATAAAAAAGTAACCACTAATCGTCAGGGAAATTTAAATCTATGAAATTAAAGACAACACAAATGTCAGTGTGCATGCAGATCTACTGGAACTCACACGTATTTGAGGGAACATGAAAGATGAAGACCAGTGAGGGAAACTCATAAAACCCACTGCCACTGGGTTGATTCCAACACAGCGATCTCATCAGTCCACACAGAACTGCTCTAGTTTCCAAGGAGTGCCTGGTGAATTTGCACCACCACCCTTTTGGTTAACCATTTATGTCAACAGGAGGTATGCCTATTTCTATCAAAAATTAAAGCATACCAACCCCATGACTCAGGATAGTCTACACATAGGTACTCCACAAAAGAAAATTTATGTCCCCCCCCCACACACACACAAAACGCCTGCACAGTATGTTCACATCAGCTTTCTCATAATAACCTGAAACTACACACGACCCAATTGTCCGTTAACAGGTGAAAGGTTAATCCTGGCATGCAGTGGACTACTACTTACCAATGAATAGGAACAACAGGTGAAATGTAAGGAGTCTCAAAACATACTGAGTGAAAGAAATCTAAGATTATATACTGTATCATTCTATTTATATGAAGTTCTAGGATATGCAAACTAAATGTATGCCAAACCAAGTCAGATCCTAACAGTGGCTGCCTATGAGGGAAAAGACAGAAGTGACAGGGCAAGTGCAAGAAATGATGAGATGAGATGTTCTGATGCGACAGAGATGTTCTAGATTGCTAGGGCTTTGCATCAAAATTCAGGACATGGTACACTTAATGTTTCAAGTCACTGCCAATTTTACCTTGGGGTATAGAGAGAACCTCTGGTTAATGATATCCAACAGGACAGAGTCCAGTATAGTTGTCTACAACTTAGAAATGCCTAAGGCACAAGACTGACAGAAGAACACACAATTGAGCAAAATGTTTACTGAAGGCTGTGTAGTGGACATAGCAGTGTCTCTAATTTATCCTTTCTGTATGCAGAAAATTTTTTATATTAAAATGTTGCAGGGAAAAAGCACCCTAGGTAGTCATTTAAAATGGGTGCAGTTATTTTGATCCTGAGTCAAATAAACAAAAATAACGTTTCAATGTTCAGTAAGAAATTAGTAGTATTTTTTAAATGAGTATTTTTAAAGTCTTTTTTTAAGAGTTGCATACTGAAATATTTACAGATAAAAATAGTGCTAACTCCAGGTTTGCTTTAAACCTAACGTGAGGAATCAGGTGAACAAGGACACAGATGAAACAAGACTGACTGTGAATGGTAACTGTTGATACTTACATGGAAGCTTTATTATACTTTTCTATTTCTGTATTCTGTAATTTTACAGAATGCTTTTTAAAGGAAAATAGAGGATATAAAGACAGTAGAGGAAATCCAGAAGCTCTTAAACATGAAACAATATTGCTACATCGAGAGTACTTTTAAAAGAAAAAACAAAACTACCACACTGGCGAAGAGCAGACAGATAATCTATGTTTAATGGCAAGGCTAGAAAGAGATGTTGCTGGGGCAAGTGTGCAAGGCTAGATAACAAAATAAAAGTACAAACTTCGTGTTAGATAAAAACTACAGATGCGTACTCTAAGAGCCACTTCACGGAATTTATCCTGCACAATTTTATGTAAGTATAAAATGATACATGTATTGTTTATACAAGGTAATTCATTTCCGCATTAAAATAGCAAGACAGAGCAATTTACATACTCAATTGTAAGGGACAGACTAAAAATTGCACACATCCACAGTATACATCATTAAAAAAGCATGAGTGCGGGTTTTATTCACCGATAGGGAATGATATGTAGAATATATTAAGTGGAAAAGAAATAAAGTAGAAAACAGCATGTATAGTATGCTACTGATTTGTATTAAAAATGAAAATGTATCTTGGTCCTTCCTTACATATACACTAAGTCTCTGGGAATTTACACAACAAACCTACAGGGATACCTGAGAAGATAACCTGAACAATGCAGTCAACTATGGCAGGGAGGCTTCTCACGTACACCCTTTTGAATCTTTTATTTCCTTCAAAAAATCAATTAGTTTTTAAAATTGCTCCACTATTCTTTATATTATGCAGGCTGAAGAATGACCGTTTCCCATATGCCTTCCTACAGATTTCAGAAATTCTTTATCCACTAAATTCAGGGGAAAAAATATATTTTTACTACATATGAGTAATTTGGTTTTTCCAAGGCCCCTAGAACTTGCACCTGCCTCTATCTTATTTACTCTGAGCTGCAAGATGTACCAAATGAATGTGCATCCTTCCATGTATTTTAGGAAAAACTCTCAACACAATGGAGTGTGTTTTATTGATAAGATGAACAGGATGTAACTCAGAGGAAAATAATCTCTAAACAATAATCTGCTAAGACTCTTTAGGGCAGAAAATGCTAGTAACAGCATGTTTACTAATAAGCAGTCAATGCATAAAACTGTCACCTATATGGAGTAGTTTTTGTATTTTTTCCTCCCGACACTGCAGAAGAGCCTCCCATCCTACAGCAGACTCAGTGGACAGTCAGTCTACATGGTTCAAGTTTTGGTCACTCAAGCACAGAGGGACAGACACCCTAGCTTCCTGTTTGCACTTCATTTTCTGATACCAGTGAATATATCCAAACAGCTTACAATTTTTAGCCACATGCTCTTCTCTTCCAATTCCTTGGGTAGTAGCTAGGCTGAAGTGTGGTATGTGTACCCTGGATATATACTCCAGTGTCCCCATTATAACTGATAGCTTTACCACAAAGAAGATGATAAAGACACAGAGACCCAAAGAGAAGACTCACTGTCCTTTCTTCTTTCAGTAGCAAATGGTGACACGCACAGCCCAGTTTTGTCAGTCAGGGAGAGGGAAATATGTCTTCCGTTTTGATATAAATAAAAGGTTACTCTTCTGTTGCATTAATGTGTTCTTCTACCTCTCTCCTCCAATAATATTTGCCTTTACAGCAGTCATTCCTCTACTAGCCTAAACTGTGAGCAGTAACTAAAGGGGATCAAGTGTATGTATTCATAATACAGCTTCCTAGGAATGAGCCACTTTTTGTGCTGAACACTTGGCCACCAGCATGGTATACACCTGCACCCTTCAAGCTTCTTTATCACATAGCATTTTAATGCTCTTGCTCTCCTTTTCCCAGAAAAAAGGATTAACTTCTTATCAACCTCACTCCCACAGGGCCCTCAAGACTTTTTTCCACAACAAATCAGATACCTACAACTTGAGAGAAAAAAATCACATTTTAATACATAACTATGGACACCAGTTCTCAAAACTCAGTACACTCAAGCATGTATGCACACATTTACCATCTAATGAAGGTAATTAAGCTGGCTGATTAAATTAAACCATGTTCTTACAGGTGATTAAAAAACACACAAATGTAACTGAAAATTAACCATTTATGTTAATATACTTGGGCTTGATGGAATAAAAATATATTCCATTAACTCATACTCACTTCAGTAATAAATACTCTTAAGTAATTCTTCAGCCTAAAACAAGCCTTCAATTTATTGACTACTTACAGTACAGTGATTTTGTTATCTCAGCTGGTAATCAAAAGTGGTTATGTATATTTGAGAGAAGACTATCCTTTTCCAGATGTCATCTCTCAGAAATCTGGGCTAATTAACTTTTAAGAACTAGAACTGCATTTCCTGGTAACTACACAGCAGTCATCACCCTGAGAACAGGAACAAGGCAAAGAAAGTATACAGGACTTGAATTCTCCTAGACAGGTGCACATAAAGTTAGTTTATTAACAACTACATTTTGAAGCCAGCCATTGTGATCCAATATTTAAATAACAAGCTGTTTAATATTGAAGCAGAAAGTACTGCCACAATGTGACAGAAACACAGCTTTATCCATCAACTCTTCTAACAATTATACATTAAATGTTATTTTTATTTAAACAAGGCACCCCTGTCTAACACATGGGATATGGTATCCCATTGAAAAAGCAAATGAGGAGATTTAGATTTTTTTCCCATTCTAGAGCTGGTTTAAATACAAGTGAAGCCACTGATGTCGTTGCCAGTCTGGACTGTTCTGGCACATCACTTCACAGTTTTGAGGCAAAATCATCCTTAATATCTACCCAAAAGTTTTTAAACAAGGGACAAGGGGCAGTTTGGACAGCTTGTGAGGCTACAATTTCCTCCTTAGATAGACAAGCTCTGGTGTTAAATGCTTAGTATAAGGTTAGGAAGCCAAAACATTTCCAAAGGAAAGAAACTCTTGACAACTCACTGCAATTTGTACTTACTGACCCATGTCAGTTTTGTTTTGATTCATTTTGTTTAATTCCTACCCTCATCTAAAGTAATCAGATGCAGTTAAAATTACCCCCAACACCAAGTCACACTGGTCCAAACATTTGAAATCTTTCCTTGCTTTGGTGTTTGGTTAAAAGAAATCATCAGTATTTTATTCCATGAGAACCTGAAAACCAAGAGTTTTACATCAGAGCTCTCAGTTCACAGGCAAAGAACAAAACTTTGAACCGATTTTTTAAATGGGAGAAGCGTTTTCAAGGATAGTGCTTAACAAAAATATGTAGTCTTTAACTGAATATATCCTCTAGGAAAACAAGCTGATCACATAAAGACCAGATTTTTAAATCAGATCCTAGACAGTTTTTAACAAAAATTTAAATTTGTGGTTTATTTCACAACCTCAAACTGAATCTTTTCCACTATGGCATTTTTCTTAGACCCGAAACCCCCTAACTCTGTCTCCAGCAGGTGCTGCTAATAAACTGGAACCTTGTATCCGTGTCCAAGAAAGATGTGCAAATCAAATGCTTTTTGCTTCATCCTGGAAAGAAAACAGAAAATGTACAATTCCTCAAAATGAAAAACAGATTCCACATGTTCCCATGCCACCTAAAATTAACATATTCTGTATTTTTTTCTTTGTGATTTAGTACAAGGCATCTGAAAGCTCCAATTCAGGCAAGAAAAATTAGTTACACATCAGGTTTACATCCTGATATGAAGATAGCAAATTTTCAGAGTTGGGCACAGAACATATTTTAAACAGATTTTAGTGACAGAAATAATTAACATCACAAGACTGTGGGACTTCACAGAATTCTCTTATCCAAAAACAGTCTATCAATGTAGTAATGGAATGCCCCCATGTTTTCAATTAAATAATCATTAGTTAAATGTCTTAAAAGAATGTACTATTACATATGCAGAAAATGATTACAATACATTAAAAAACTTTATGGCGGCAAAAGGCACCATTTAACATTTAGTCAAGGGAAGAAACATAAAGACATTATTTAACAAATGTTGCACAAGTAACACCATGTACTTCCTGAGACGATTTTCCTAATATTATTTTAAGAAACACCCTCATTTAAAGACTTTATTAATAGAATTAAAAGAACACCCACAGAGTGGGAAAAAATATTTGGCAACTCTATGTCAGATCGATGCCTGATCTCCATAATCTATAAGATACTACAAAATATCAATAAGAAGAAGATAAACCATCCAATTAAGCAATGGGCAAAGGAGATGGACAGACACTTCACTAAAGAGGAGATCCAGGCAGCCAAAAAACACATGCGGACATGTTCACGATCTTTAGTTATTAAAGAAATTCAAATCAAGACAATGAGATACCATCTCACCCCAACAAGATTGGCCATGATCCAGAAAACACAAAACAACAAATGCTGGAGAGGCTGTGGAGAAAGTGGAACCCTCCTACACTGTTGGTGGGGTTGCAAAATGGTCCAGCCTCTTTGGAAAGCAATCTGGCGCTTCCTTAAAAAAATGGATATCGATATACCATTTGACCCAGTAATTCCACTACTTGGAATATATCCTACAGAATCAAGGCCTTTCACACCAACGGACACATGCACCAGAATGTTTATCGCGGCACAGTCCACGATAGCACAAAGATGGAATCAACCCAGATGCCCAACAATAGAAGAATAGGTAAACTATGGTACATATACTCAATGGAGCACTACGCAATGATAAAGAATAACGATGATTCCAGGAAACATCTCCTAACCTGGTTTCAACTGGAAGACATTATGTTGAGTGAAAGTAGTCAGCGACAACGGGATAAATACTGGATGAGACCTCTACGATAAGATCTCAAAAACAGACTTGTGTATAGAGGAAAAGACTCTTTGACAGCTGCAAGGGAGGGGAGGGAGGGAGGGAGGGAGGGCAAGGGGGGCAGGGTTTAGTTTAGATAGTTGATAGAAATCTGATTGGGAGAAAGCGGTGATAGCACACATTAGAAACAAGAATAACATTAAGCAGACTTCAGCATAACTTGAGTACTCCTTCCATCTTAATCCAATATCGCAAGGATAGAGTAGGTGGGGCAGGGGGCAGGGGACCATGCTCTTAGGCGAAATCGAAGCCAATTGGCACAACTAGCGTTTTGCAAAGACAGCTCTCTGCACCCGACACTGGTGAGTGGCGTCTGGGGTCTTAAAAGCTGCTGCCAAGCTGCCATCCGAGGACACAGCAAATGGTCCCAACTCAGCAGGAACGGATGCTCACCGAGGACCAAAATGACGTGCGGTAAAGACAACCTAGAAGACAGAGAGACCCGCAAGAGTGGGTACCTGCATCAACTTGGGACCGGAAGAACCGGATGGTGCCCGGCCACCACTAGTGATAGCCACGATGGAGCTCACTAGGTTGAGTCTCACAGGCAACACAAGAATAAAAAAGGGTGCATCCTGAGATCTCCACTAAAAGACCTCAACTGATGGTCCAGCGGTTTCGGGATTCCTCTGAGAGCATGGCCCCCAGCCCTGATGCTGCCCTTACCCATAAATTAAAACAAAGTTCCACTCTTCGGACAGGAATGGGTTGGACTTGGCAATGCAGAGTGACCATATGTTGGTTGCACCTTATGGTTCTATACATCTATAGGATATTATCCTGCTGACCTCTGGCTGGAGGAAGGAGAGTGGGTGGAGACGAGGGGAAAGGAGACTATTGGGAGGATGAGACATGTATGAAGCAGAGAGGATTAGTGTGCTGTCACCGGACAGGGAGAGCAGTGGAAGCTGCATATAGGTGGGCATATAAATTTATAAGGGAATGTACATTTTCACTCAGTCATGTTAAATAAAAAAAGAAAAAAAAAAACACCCTGCTTTCAAATGTGTAATTTTTAAACATTTTTAAAGCATCTTGGAAAACACTGCATTTAATATTTAGTGGGAAGAAAAATGTGAGGCAGGTTTTCAGTGTATTATCATTTTTAATTAATAAAGATGAAAAAATTATTAGACACGTAACACAGTGAACAACGGGAATGATGCCAAACGATTCCATACAGGGGCAATGGTCTAAGCTACTGTCCAATCATACCAAATTCTATTCCACAGGTGTGTTTTCATTCCTTATACTGATGCATAATTGTGATTAATTTGATCTTTACAGAAACAGAATGATTTCCATAATATCACAAATTACTGAGTCACGGGTACTAATTTATCAACCAAAAATAATGTGCACCTTTAGAATTCTTAAACTTACCTTATTTGGAGTCCCTAGAAGTCTTATTTTCCTTTTGGACATGAATTCAGGAACAGTTCAATATACCTATGGTCTGACGATGACAAACAAATTAGTTTTAAAAGGTGGAAAGTTAGAAAAAACACTGGAGTTACTATTTTTCCCATACTTCAGAGAGCAAGTCAAATCCCTGGCCCTTGCCATTTTCTAATTAAAAAGAGTAACCTATCTAACTCTGGATAGAGTTAGGGTAATTTTACAAATAAACAAATGCTTTACATTACAGTACAGCACTTTACCTTCTTTACCATTAAATTCAGTATTACTAAAAGTTACAATTTTTCCACGGGGCACTTCTGGGCAACCCTAAGGCAGATTAAGATATCTGTAGCAAAGACATCAAAAATGACAAAGAAAACCGCAGGCGGCACTTACGAACATGAGACCGATCCTTGAGCATGGCTGCAACAGCGTCCTCGTGGGTATCAAAGTGCACATCAGCTTCTCCAGTGGCCTTCCCACTGGAACTGTATTCCATGGTGATTCTTACAGGCTTCAGTGGAGCAAAAAACTAAACAATGGACAAAGTAAGCCAAAAGAAACATAATGGAACCTGACCCTCATTCTAGAAGTCTGGTGGCCTTGCAGTCGTTTCTGACTTTGATTCATGTATCTAACTTGGTTTTTAGGAAATCTCCTTAAGCGTCAGTGATTACTATCTCTCTGGCTTTTCCAATTTTGCCTGAATTCAAGGTTATATTTCAAATACTTGCCCACAGGAAAAAAAAAGCCGTAAGTATAATGACTACATGAATTGTTCTCCGACTTTTTATACCAAGGCCAATTTTATTACTCCTCCCCTACACACCCATCCATGTTTAAAACTGTCCATCAACTATACTTCATTTCTTCGTATTTTTTACCATTTTCATCAGACATGTACCTTACAGTCAGCTTTACCACCACTACATAGAGTTACCACACTAATTTATTAGCATTCCAAAACAAAGAACAGAATGCACTGCTTTAATGTGACTGTACAGCTTTTATCTGAACAAAGGTATGATTTCTATTAGGCCTTTTGAAATAATGAACACAGCTCTGAGGTCCCATTATTAACTGGACTCTAGATTGAAAACAACTTTAAATACACATTTTCAAGTTCATAAAGTCAAGTAAGGACTTTGTTGTTTTTTTCATTTCATACAATGTCTATCATGAATTAAAAACGTATTTAAAATTCCTTTTCTTAGAAGTTAGAGAATCCTCAATGTAAGAAATGTTCCGGACTTGGTTATTTACGAGAAATGGATTCTTGCCTAGTAATGACTACTCTGACCAATATCCTCTGAATCTCAGTTTCTTCAATTAAAAAATGAATGGGGTGAACTAATTTATTCTAAAAGCAAGTTTCCTTACTTTGAATACTAAATCCATACCATATTACTTGGCAGCTATAAAATCCTATCTCTTCTTAGTCTTAAAATGTATTAAAAATCCACATGTTTTTCAACTACAGAAAATGTAACAAGCCTCCAAAACCACAGTGATGCCATCTTACTATTCAGATTCTCCAGAAATAACACACTGTCTTCTCTAACAAATAAAGAGAGGCTCAATTTTAACACGTTACTGAGACTGGATAAAATCTTACTGTCACACACGTTTATAATGTCTTGGGCATTAGCTTGGAAAGGCAATCCCCTCATATGGACAAAATGTGGCGAAGGCGTGGTTCCAAACTCAACTGCCTCTGGAAGCTTCTCTGGTATCTCCTTAGGCAATTCTGAAAGGCAGAACAAAAGCTGTGACAAGAACGTAAGAGCTTCAAAGGTTATTAACAGGTTATAATTAGCTATGGCCTTTATGTCAAAATCCTCAAGCCCTTCTGAACTAGTGGGAAAGCCAAAACGATCTGAAAGTTCTGCCATCTAACAAGTATCACGTGAACACCTCAAGCCACTGATTCTCTCAAACCATGACCAAATTAAAAATACATCTTTATGTAACAGCACAAAATAAATGATTATGAATGAAACTATGAAAGCAAGAGAAACATTCTGGATTACACGCACTAAAAAAAGAACACACTGACAAGATAATCTAGAGGCACCAGTTAAAAACGGATTTAACAAATTTCAAAAACTGCAAAATGTTTTGAGGTTAGGACTCAAGGAGTTATTAAAATTCAGAAGCAAACCAAAAATGTAAGCCCTTCTGAATATATGTAAAAAACATACTAAAAAGAAAAACACCATTGCCATCCAGTCAATTCAGAGGCAAGACAACCCCACATACAGAGAACTGCACTCTGTCGGCTTTCAAAGCTACATGGCCTTTCAGAAGCATAACACCAAGCCCTTCTTTGAAGGTGTGTCTGGGTGAGTTCAAATCATCAACTTTCCAATTAGCAGTGGAGTGCTCCACTATCTGCACCACCCAGGGACTACCATTCTACACTGAAAGACACATTAAATCTTTCTTTGCAATTCAATTTTCTGTTCCTATCATCTTACAATTTCATACAAAACAGTCCTAAAAGATACTGTAACAAAAATCAAAACATACAAAACAGATCCAATGATTTCAAAAACAGGCAGGAGCAAATTAACCACAAGCAAGGTATGCAGGGCTTACTTATGAATCTATAGTGTTCAATTTCATGTGGGTGCACTACAGGTTGGTAAGTAAGCACAGGTAAGCCCACATGTACCGTGTGTATTGAGTACCCATCCCTGCGAAGAAGCACATCCTCACCTATTTCCTTTTCACTTTCAAAAGCTGTCATGGGTCGAATATCCTCATTCACTTCATGCTCTTCAAAGACCACTTCTGGTTCAGTTATATACTTAGCAGTAGGAGATGTCATTTTCTTTCCCTTATGAGAACCAACATGTGTTCGAACTTCATTCTTTCTGCTTGGAAATATCTCTATATATCTACGTAAAAGGAAAAGTGAAGAGCCACAAATGACACAAAATAACTTTGAACCCACTTAAGCAAAACTTCACACTGATTTACGATCTCCTGGCCTTTAAACAGTAAACAGAGTAGCCCTATCACAAAAGGCAATGATAGTTTACGAAATACAGATGTCCAAAGATAACACGTGGTTGGGGGAGTAAGTCTGGATCTAAATATCAACCTCATAAGTCACTGATTTAATAATCCTCCCTTCCAAGAAAACAGTTCTCTTCATGTATATTTAACAGTATTCTCTATTCTGTTTTTCTTCATGAAGACAATTATGCTAACATTGACTGGGTATATAGAACAGAATTAACTTGATGAGGGGGGGTTCTTTTTAGAGTGGTGTTTGTCTTGGCTTGGCTAACAACTACCTGAAGCCTTGCAGTTCAATTTTGTGCAAACCAATCACACCTTTCTAAAAATATTAAAAGGCACAGTATTTGAAGAGCTAACTTACTCACAACGTCACTAACATCTGATGAGAATTCCAGAAATGTCAAATCTATCTTAAAGGCAGTAAGACTGTTTATTAAATCTAAGTTTCTAAGCACTGCTTTTCCAAATTAGGTTATTAAATTTGAGTTGTCTAAGTCATTTTTATTTCCAAGAATGTAGACATTAGACAGGAATACCTTCTTAATATATTAATAAACATACTTGTATACTGCCTTAATGTTCTCACATAAAAAGAGAACACTATGGTTCCAGAATATAATACGAAGAGTTCTGGAAGAAAAGTTCGGGAAGGGGAGGCTTTACATACACTTTCTTCATCTAAAAAAATAAAAAAAAAATTCACTGAAGATCTTTTCATTAGTTTTATACACAAATCCAGAAATACACTGCTATTAAAGTGGAATACTTTTTTTTTTGTAAACTTCAAAGGAACTGAAAAAAGACCAATAAACCATAAAACAGTTGGTTTAAAATTTGACATTCTTTGGACTGCACCTCCAAAGTCAAAGTTACTGAGGCCAGCCATCACTACACACACCATGATGTAATGGGATACACAGGAGAGCACATCACCTATTGAGTATCCTTACCAGAACATTAACCTGAACCAATTCAAAGCTTCAGCTCTAATTTTTAGTATCCAACAAGTAATAAAGTATAAGGGGAAAAGTCAGATGACAACATGAGGAGACGTAAAATACGGAAGTGAGACATTACAAGAAAAGTTGACTAGATGTCTTCAGAAGTCATCGGCATAAAGGCAAAGATTTGTTCTAATTTAAGAGAATCAAAGCTATAACAATTAAATGTAACATTTAGACCTTGTCTCGATTCTTGTTCAAACCAAGCAAGTATAAAAAGGCACTCTGTGGATAACTGGCAAAATATGAATATGGACAGGAATTAATATAAAAATAACTAATTTTGTTAGATGTGGTTGTATGTTCACATGAGAATAATTTTAAGATGTATACTGGATAAGAAATGAAGCAGATATAAAATGTTAACACTTTGTCATCTAAGTGATGAGCTCACCAGAACACTCTTTGTATCTGGAAACTCATACAGTAACAGTACAGTACACACACATCAAAACAGTCGGATGTGTGATACTCCTACAGCATCAGTACTGGCTTCACTCACCGGTTACCAATTTCTTCCCTGTGTTTCAACAGGGCTTGGTTAGCCATTTCCGGTTCTTCAAACTCCACGTAGGCTTCCCCTGTTTTTCTTCTCCCTCTGTAGTCCATGACAAAAGTAATGTCTACTATATTCAGTCCTAGGACACCAAATAATTATTACAAATGAGTGTCACCAACACTTGCTGCCTCCATATTAACATATTTACTCTGTAATGATAAATTTTTAGGCTTTTTTGCCTATCCCAAACCTAGACATATGCCTAATGAGAAGAAAATTATCGGGTAGCCAAAGGGTGACAATACTCCATACCTACATTTCTAGAATGAACGTAAAGTTCAGAATCCAAGCAGCCCATTTAAAACACATTAACTCGCATCTTGTCTGTTATTACATTATGGGATAACAGAGGATTAGATTAAGATCACTATTAATGGCACGTTTTACAGAATGAAATTGGGTAATATTTTATGGCAAAACTTTACTTCTGTTAGAAAAATAGTTCCTTCAATAGTATAATAAACCCCTATGAAACAGTTTTGAAACTGCATCTCCTCCACACAGATGAAAACTTTTACTAGAAAGTCAAAACACAGCTCTTCTCTGTAAGCTATTACCCAGAAAAGGTTTTTCTATGGTATAGGAAAATGAAATAATGGAGGGATAGAAAAGTGATGAGGTTCCAAACATGTATAACTGAAAAGCACCTGCAAAGAAGTCTACAATGTCTTTCTCATTGCAACTATAAGGAAGTCCTCTCAAACGAACCACGCCGTCATTTACCACAGGTGAAGATCTGACCTGCAGGCTCTTCATTAAGGCATCCACATCTTCATTGTTTATCTCATACACTACAACGAAAAAGCACAAAAGGTATGCAAAAACCCTATCAAAGACTAAAAATATCAAATACGCTTCCACTTGATAGGCTGTCCAACAATTCAAAAACTACAAAGAAAAAGGACACAAAGGATGCAAAAACCCTAAGAAAGACTTCAGTTAAAAATCAAGTATATCACCACTTGACACGTTACAGAAGAATTTAATAACTAATATTTTTAATTTTTTATGTTCCTTCTCAGGAAAAATATGACATTTACTGACTAGTATGTGACTACAGTAACTCAATTTTCTAATTTATGACATAAATTTTGCCAATACACTCGGTTTATAGATAAGAAAGTGAGATTATTTCTCTAGGCTTTGTTTCCACAAGTTGGAAAATAGCGTACTAGTAATAATTACTTTGCTACTGTTAGTGATCGGATGAATGCACCCTTACAAAAACATGAAGTGTAAATGCAATGCTGCTGCAAAACCCGACTCTGGCTCCACGTACCTTCCACATACCGCTGCCCCATGTACATACGGTGCTTTTCTAAGGCCTTGTGCACATCCTGCTCTGACTCCATTTCAATTAAGGCATCACCCCTTCGTTTCCCATCTCTATTTAAGAGAAAATGTATTCCACTCTCACCATTGCGGATTCTGCAGTCTAAAGATATGAGTAAAATCAATTAACAACAGAAATCAAACTTTTAGGTCAATCATGCCAAGTCACTAACAAATGCAATTTTCCAGCAGAAAAACAAAGCACGAACCAAAATACCTGTCTCATGTTTTACACAAACGCCATCAATGAAGCCATCCCAATCCTAATAAAGTGGTAGTCTCTAAATGGCTTCAAGTGTAAGAGATAAGCAAATCTCAACACTAATTTACAATCTCCAGGCCTTTAAATAGTAAACCGAGTAGCTCTATCACAAAAAGCATTTGTCCATCCCAATGATTCTGCAACCTAAATTCAAATCACTTAAGAAATTAGGACACAGTTAGGTTTACTCATGCATCTTCCTTTGCTAAAAATCATACCCATAAGTATTCTAAACATCTCCTATACCATGATTTAACGCTTCCCCACTTTCATTACCAAGACATCTCTTACAGTGGAAGTACAGTGAAGGTGCAAGTGGTTTTATAAAATGCCTGAGCTGGACAATCATATGCATGGTAAGGCAGTTAATATGTTCAGTTAAATTGTTTTTCAACATTTTAAGGCAGCATCTTCTAAAAGCTTTTAAAGAGGAAAATCACAAAATCATAATCAGATACAGAAGACTACAAAACTAACCACAGATTGGTAAACCTTCCAAATGCATTTTTAAGGGAATGTTATTACTTGACACTGAGTGACCTTGTATTCTAACAGAATGTATTACACAAAAAGCTAATCTTAACTCCATATTTTCACTAACAGGTTCAGCTTTTTCATACATATGCAGTAAGACTTCAAAGACAACTGGTTCCATACTATGTAATTTGAACATTAAACACTCTTGCTGCATTCAAAGTTTTTAAAGCTAGTATACCACAAAATGGCACTTCACGTGACGTCACTGAGTATGAATATGTAACTTACTGAAATGAGCCAATTCCCAACTATCAAATTAGGGACCTATAACATAATCTCACTTGGATTTTGAGGGACTGTCTTTTAGCCAGAAAAAAATTACACAGTTAAAGGACACATAAAATATACCTGAGAAAAAGTTAAGCACATCTTCCACAGTACACGACCAGGGCAATCCTTGAGCTCGAATGAGATAAACATCATCCACTTCCTCTCCTAACTTGGATGGAGCCAGCTCATACTCAGGCAGTGGTGGAAGGTCTTTCAAGTACGTAGTTTTGGACTCCTTTCAAGATAAATGAAGAAATGTAAAAACATTTCTTTGATAGCCTAGAGAATGCTTATTTACATAAACTAATGCTCTAGAAAAAACAACAAAAACCCAAACCTGATTCTGCCAAATAAATTCTGACTCATGATAACACAACATGTTACAGAATTAACTGTTATATACGGTTTTCCTGACTATAATCTTTATAGAGCAGATCTCCAGGCCTTTCTTCCACAGTGCCACAGGGTGGGTGTGAACTATTATTTCAGAGGCAAGGAGTAACCTTCACAAACCTAATTCATCCTGTTATGGCCTAGGCTGTATATCCTAAATCAATCAATTGGTAGATGAGGTCTAACAAGTCCACACACTTAAGTGTTCTAAGTGCTACTTACCTCACTGCTGAACATCACTACAGTCACCTTCGAAGTACTGCCCTTGGGAAGCTATGCACTGATGCCAGTGTCTAGTGTACCCTTCAAAGCAATTTTGGAAATTTTTTTCTGGAATGGTCACTGTGCACAGCGGCAAGTTCTCGAACTTAATTGTATAGTTGTGTGTGAAGCAGTTTTTTAGTCAGTAGACAAATAACTATATTGGAGCACCCTGCCTACTCACCCGATTTGGACTCCAATGGCTTTTTTTTTTTTACACAAAGATAAAGGAAATATTGAAAGGAAGACCTTTTGATGATGTTCAGCACATCAAGAGGAATACAACAACTCTGACGGCCATTCCACAACGAATTCCGAAACTGCTTTGAAGGGTGCACTAGGTGCTGGCATTGGTGCACAGCTTCCCAAGGGAAGTACTTCGAAGGTAAGCGTAGTAATATTCAGCAATGAGGTATGCAACATTTTTTCCAGTACAAGTTCCCAGACTTATTCTGTTTAGCTGGACATAAACTTTATACAGGGTTTGCATTCATCAGCCCCAAATTACACTTAATAAAAATATTTAATTAAGACAGTACAAGACACGGTTCCTTTAGTATGGCAAGTATTTCAGTACCTTATGTAGACAGTACACATTAGGCCCTAAAACTCAAAACAGTTATCATCAAGAACAGTAATCATACAAAAAAAAATGCTTTAAGTGCTATAATTAAAATACAAAGTACTATAAGACCAACCATCATTGAGTCAATTCTGATTCAAGTAACCCTGCAGAATAAAGAACTACCCCACAGGGTTTCTAAGGAGCACCTGGTAGACTCAAACTGCTGACCTTTTGATTAGCAGCAGAGGTCTTAACCACGGTGCAACCAGAGCCCCGCAAAGCACTATTAAAAATACCAAACCTGTTGCCACTGAGTTGATTCCAACTCACGGCAACACTTCAGGACAGAGCAGAACTACCCCATACATAGGGTTTCCAGAGAAGGGCTGGTGAATGTGAACTGCCGACCTTTTGTTAGCAGCAGTGGCTCTTAACCACTGCACTACCAAAATGTTCAAATAAAGTTCAAGATAGAATTTGAACAGAAGAATCAGGACATGAGCTGGGTCCTGAGGGGAGGAAAGCATTCTGAAAGGGGTATATAAAGGATAAGGCATTTCAGTTTGTGAAATCAAGGGGAGCAGCCATATACAGAGGCCCATTTGGAATGGAAAACATCAATTAATCGCAGCTGGTTAAACTGCAGGGTACAATTAGGAGCCAAAGATCATGAGCTGGCAAAAAGCACTTGGTTCCATGTACCAGAAGGCCTTGAGTGTTAAGCTGAATTAGTGTTCTTATCTTGGTAGGCAAAAAAACAAAAACAAAAGAAAACCTACTGCCACTGAGTCAATTCCGACCCACAGTGACAGTATACAGAACACAGCAGAACTGCCCCATACGGTTTCCAAAGAGCACTTCATGGATCTGAACTACGACCTTCCGGTTAGCAGCTGTAGCACTTACCCACTACACCAGCAGGGTTTTCTGGTAGGCAAAAGATGGGTATATCAACAAGACAGCAGGATGCCGTGGAAAAATTAAGCTGTCAAATGGCATTATAAGACCACCAGACATTTATACGGGAATGTACATTTTCACTCAGTCATGTTAAATAAAAAGTAAAAAAAATAAAAAACAAAAGTAAAAATTAAAAAAAAGACCACCAGACTAAAAGACAGATCACAAAGTGGCTTTAACAGCAAGATAAGGTAAGAACCTGAGCCACAGGTTAAAGAACTCTACAAAACTAAGCAAACATCGGATTTAGTAAGAATCCAACCAGCATCACAACTCAGACCATCTAACACTTCACTGAGCTAAATACAAAAATGCTACATTCCCTTGAACCTGTCCACCATTTTCATGAATTTATCTTAGAGTCAACAAACCTAACCCAATGGCACAATGTCTAATATGTAATACATGTTCAACAAATTATACCTTCGTAGCCAATTTCACAGGGGAAAAAAGCCAAGAAGTCAGCTACAAAGGTTACTAGAAATAGTTTCCAGAAAAGGGAATTTTCTCCCACTTTCCCACAATTCCCGAAGTATCACAAGCTTCTACAGAGAAGGGGAGAAGAAGGTACTGGGCCAAGATTCAAATCAATTAGCTCAGCCACTGGCAGGCAGTAGCCATACTGATCACCCTCCCAGAATCCTTAAGTTCAAGGACAGGCTCAAAATGAATTAACATAAACATAATTCAACTCATTAGGGGCTGGGTAGTCAAAAAAAAAACGTGCAAGGCACTTCTTAGACGCCACGCAAACAGCTGAAGAGAAAGCATTCTAAAAGGCAAAAAAAATCTGCAACCTGAGTTCTTAAAGTACTGATTTTAAAATACGTGGAAAAAACCGTAAATTTAGCTACCCACCCGAACTCACAAATTGTAGTCTCAAGGCCTAGACGTTCCCCTCTTCCTTCGCCCTTCCCCCGCCCCTCCAAACCAGACTCCCAACTCTTCTTCCTTGTCAAAGAAGTGGTGGTGCAGAGGTGACCTTCAGTGAACTGGGGCAGCACGCCTTTCCCTAGGGACACAAGGAAGGGGGGCGTGCTTGGGACGAGCCTCCCTTCCTACGAACCTGGCCCACGCACTCGGCGCGTGAACCTTCGTCTCGACAACCTACCGCGAGGCGCGTCGCGGCCACCCAGGCCTACCCTACGAGCTGCAGGCAAACTCCCAACCTGGCGCGGGCTCTGGCCTCACAACTTCACAGCCACCGGGCGGGGAGCGAGTAGAAGACGGGGTAGGAGCGTCTACAGGCTTGCAAAACCTACCATGGGCCCGGCGGGAAACAAGGCCTCAACAGTCACTCCCGGCCACATTTACACTGCCCGACCAACCCGAGACTCCAGGGAAAAACAAAACAAGGAGGAAACCCGAGGCCTGGGAGAGCGTCCCTTGTTCCGGGGCCCAATAGGAGACCAGAGCGGACAGGGGGGCAGCGTGCGGCGCAAGCCGCGGATCCCCGGGGGCGCCCGCGAGGCGCACACGGAGGGGTCCGGGGACGCGTGCGCGGCCCTTCGCGGAGCTCACGTACCTGGCTGTAGCTCCGCGCCGGGCCCGAGGCTCCCGCCAGCGACGGCGGTATCAGAGGGGCGCGCAGGGCCGGGTAAGAGGCGGCAGCCGCGGCAGCGGCAGAGGCGACCGCGTGTGGAGGCCCCGCCAGCCTCCCGGCGGGCACAGGCCCAGTATGGAGGCTCCGCGTCTGGGAGGCAGCGGCCGCGGCGGCCCCGAGCAGCAGCAGCAGGCGGCGGCGCCCGGACACGCCCGAAGGAAAGGAGCCGGCGGCAGAGTAGAAGGGCAAGCAGGCGGCGCCGGTGCGCCGGCAGCTGCTGCAGTTACAGCCGCAACCCCGGAGCAGCGCCCCGAGCACCCAGCGCGTCCCGGCCATGGACTCCGGAGGCGGCGCAGGGCCTGCCGGCGGCTGCGGCTGCAGCGTAAGCGGAGAGGAAGCGGAATCCAGGGCCGGGGAGTGGGTGCCGGGCACATGCGCCACGGACACCCTGGCAGCGGTGAGTCTCGAGGAGGCGGAGGAGACCCGTGGCTCCGCCCGGTCTCCGCCCCCGGGGCGGGACAGCTGGGCCGAGCGCGACCGCCCTGCGGTTCTTGCACGCGTTAGACGCTGAGGCCCGAAGAGCCTGAGGCAGGGCCCTCCTGCTCTGAGTAGTGCCTGGGCTTGCAGTACTGGATAACTGACGCCCTGCGCTGTCCCCACCCCCGCCCCCGAAACCAGTGACGTAAGGTGCAAAAGGGCCGTTTCTGGAAAGAGCTACTGAGACTCGTAACAAAAAGACGTTGGAATAATACTGAAGAAGATTTAATATCCCTGAGCCCGAAAAAGAGTGTGAAGAGCCAACTTTGTTTTAAAATAAAATTGATAAATAATTACTATATGTTGATAATTTATAGCAAAGGTAAAACTTCCCCTAATGAGACTGTATTTCCAAGTGGGTATTCAGAAGTTTGCAAAAACAAGAACTGAAGTTCATAGTGAAAAAAAAAAAAGAAAATGGAAAAGGCTAATATTTATATTTTAAACGTTAAAATTGTGGAAAAGTTCAAAAATAGACGAGTGTAATGAAATTCCAGAACTTAGAAAGTACCAACATTTTTCAATCTTTTTTTCATTTATCCTAACCTTCTCCCCAACAGTCGGGGTTTTTTCGTTTGTTTGTTTTGGGGCCTTTTTTTGGCTGAAACATTTTATAACAAACCCCAAGGATCGTGTCAATCACCCGTTCAGTATCTTAAACTGATAATGACTGAAAAACATTCTATGTTATTCTGATAAGTTGTTTTCGAGGTAGGTGAGGTTATCTGGTTTAAAGTTTAACTTGTTCATCCTGAGCTAAGTCTCTGGATGATACAAAACCCACTGCCATCGAGTCGATTCTGACTCATAGCAACCCTATATGACAGAGTAAACTGCTCCATAGGATTTCCAAGCAGCACATGGCACATTTGAACTGCTGACCTATTAGTTAGCAGAGGTAGCACTGAACCACTACACCACAAGGGTTTCCTGGCTGGCGCAAACACGCTGCTAATTGAAAGGTTGGAAGGTATAGTCTTGTCTAGGATCATCTCAGATGAAAGCCCCAGCAATCTGCTCGCAAAAAAAACCCAACAACTGAGAACTCTTTGGACTGCAGTTCTACTCTGACACACATGGGGTGATCATGGGTCAGAATCAAGTGGATAGAAACTGGTATGGTAGGCAAAGGAAAGCTCAGTGTCTTTCAAAAAAACTCTTTTCCCACCCAAAAAGCAAAGAATAGAGAATAATCTTACCTGATTGGTTCTACGTACTTGAGTATCAAGGAGAAGGGAGTCTTCATCCTCTAGAAGATTCAGAAATGCTGAGGATTTTTTTTTTCCTTAAACCTCCCTTTTGAAGAGGAAAATGTGGTTAATCCTAAGTAAGAGTTAGCCCTTCATAGCAGTTTACGACTTTAAAGTGTAACTTGTAGACAAATTTAGTCTTGCCATCATTTTCTTTATGCCAGCAGCCATAGTCCATAACGTGTATACCTGAATAGCTTAGAAACCTAAATGCTTAGAAAGGAAACCTCATAGTTTATAATCCAGGGTACCTAAGCATGAAGATGGAAATCTTTAATTTTACCATAGAGGAAGTTAGAGAGAGTATAAGGAGAAAAAAACTTAACTCTGAATACATACTCATCTAGCAAACATTTATTTAGTGAGTGTGTTTTCCAGGTACTGTACTATGCACAGTGGGTTCAAAGATGTACTAGGTTTACAAATAACAAAGTGACATTTGGATTTATATATGTCTAGATTTTGAGAGAGACTAGCAGTTTTTGTAAATTGAAACTAATGAGTTACAGAACACTAGGTTTCGAAAGTCATACTATTAGTAAAAGTTGTTTTTAACTCAAATAATTATAGCCCTCTGCAGAACTAGTTATTTAACTTTTCATTGTGGAAATGAAATGGTTTCCTTGCTTTTTGCTAGGGTGGTCACAAAGGAGATGAAAAGAGGAGGGAAGATTTGAGAGTTTCTTTGTTTGTTTTTTGTTTGTTTTTTGTTTTTAGTAGAATCAATGAGACATGAGACTTAAATGGAGGAAAGGATAGGTGTTTTTCTACTGTTATTTAAAGTTGAAATGAATGAAGGAAGAGATCTTTTCTTTCCTGGTATGTTGGGCTGGATGCTGTAATGGAGCACAACCAATGAAGCATATATATATAAAGCACCCAAAACAAACCTATAGCCATCAAATCAAGTCAGTTCCCACTCATAGAACCCCTATAAGACAGAGGAGAACTGCCCAATAGAGTTTCCAAAGAGTAACTGGTGGACTTGAACTGTCAACATTTTGGTTAGCATCCAAGCTTTTAACTACTGCAGAATCCAGGCTCCATGTATTTGTGTGTGTGTGTGTGTGTCCAAAACCCACTGCTGTTGAGTCAAGTCTAACTTATAATGATCCTATAGACAGAATAGAAATGCCCCATAGAGTTTCTAAGGTGCGCCTGGTGGATTTGAAGTGCTGACCTTGGTTAGCACTTAACCACTATGCCACAGAGGCTCCATATTTATACTTAAAATAGAGATTTATTTCAAGGAAATGGCTCACAACTGTGGAGGCTGGCAAGTCACAAATCCCTGGGTCAGACATCAGGCTGGAAGCTTCTCCTGACTCGTAGTTGCAGGGACTGATGAACCCCAAGTCAGCAGCTCAGGCTGCTGCCTCACGCCCCAAGAACCAGAGGTCAGAGAATAAGCAAGCAGGATTCAGAATGCAGACAGGGTGAGCTCTGCTAGCATCTACACGTATTAGATGCAGGTCACACCCCCAAGGGAACACCCACTGATTGGCTGCTCACATCCCATCACAGAATGGAAGATGATTACATAAATCTGATAAGCCACCGAGAATCATGGCCTAGCCAAGCTGACACATAACCATCACATCAAGGAAGATTTAGAATTAAATAAAGAGATAATAGAAGTGAGTTCCACTTCTACGATTTACATGGTGTTACGTAAGAGAAGTCTGACCTAAAACCATTTATTTGGGATTTGTCAGTATGAATGAAGCCATGGTCTTAGATGAGACTGTCTAGGACTGAGTTTAGAGTGAAATAAGAGGCAGACCTAGAAGACAATCTTAAGCAACTCCAACCAATACTGTCTTTAGAGTGAGATTAAAACCAAAAAAACCTCATAGTGACCCTATAGGACAGAGTAGAACTACCCTGTAGAGTTTCCAAAGAGCACATGGTAGGTTCAAATTGCTGACTTCTCAGCAGCTGTAGCTCTCAACACTATTGCCACCAGGGCTTCTATGTGAGATTATAGCATGTTAAAATGATATTAAGAATGATTCCACTAATAAAAGACTAATAGAATAAGCCATGATGAAATAGGCAAAATTCAAATGTGGGGTTCCTGGGAAGGTGGAAGAAGATAGGCATCAAAGCTCAGGTACAAAGATTAGCTTTAAATAGGACAGAACTCCCATCAGTGGAAGCAACACCTACCTTTTGGGGAATAAGTTAATCATAAAGCATTTTGTCCTGGTGTTGTCATTTAGTGTTTATTACCATGCTATAAGCAGAGTGGCACTGATAGATTGTGAGCCTAATTCTCTGACAAGAATTTCTGAGGTAGAGGTAGTCTACACTGGTAGAAACACTTTAGATTTGAGGGAGAGGGAGAAAGGAAGGAAACACTAGCCCCACCTCTACTCCCCCTCCCCACTATCCCTAGGAAAGAATGTTCAAAAGAATCTCTCATATCTCTACAGAGCACATTATTATCAGCTGGGAAAGGAGCTGCAAGGGTATAACCATTCTGATTACTAATGAATAAAGGAGCTCATTTTATTGTCTGTGCCCCTCAGTTCTTAGAGGTGAACATACTTTCCCTCTGATATGTAATGAGGTTGAGTTAATCTCAAAGGGTACCACCCCACAGCATTCTTTGCATTTGAAAGAGCCTGAAAATCAGGAACCAGGGATGTCAAAAAGCACAGGGTGGCAAAAGGAAAAGCAGCTAAAGTACAAGTACCATAAAGAAATGGTACCCATTTGTGTAACCTACTGTGATTAAGGTGCTATTTGTCATCCAAGATTAAAGGGAGAAGTTTATTAGGTTGAGTAGTTACAAGAGAACATCAGGAATTGGGGCAACCAGTTGCTTCTAAGACAAAGAGGTGCATTTTATCACTGCTATCACTGCTTTATTCTTTTATCTAACAACAAAAGCTGATCCACAAGCTCAAAGATGTTTGGCTGCACTGTGATGTTTTTCTTAGATTAGCTTTGTCAGTTGCCTATATTCAGTATTGACAAATTCATGCTAACTAATTCCTTGTTTGTTTTTTTTTTCTAACTTGGAAAACGCCTCAGGTTGGATTGTAGATTGTACTTGGGAAACAGTCTGTGGAGGAATAAAATGTACTTATTTATGACTGACACATGGCATAGCAATAAACCTCTGAGTGCTACAGCTTCTTCATTTGTTAAAACTGGCTACTGATAAGTCTCCAGGAAAGAGAGCAGATGATTAGCTATTTAAATGACATATTCTGTCAAGAAACAGTGATTTCAGTTAAAAAAAAATGATTCTTTTATATTAATAGTACACCTCCCCATGGCAAACTTTTAAAAGAAACAAGAATGGAAGTATGAACAACATTCTCGAGTTCAAGTCATGAGAATTTGAGAAGAGTGAACAGCACAGTAAATCAGTTCCTTACAATAAACATGGTATCTTGAGAATAACTGAGGGCTATTAATTATCCTGAAGATAGCACATTAGTTATAAGGAACTGATTTGTGCTAGATAGATCAGATAGTCATAAAACTCAGAGTTCTGTATGATACTGAGTGGGTATGCTGTATGAATCTGCCATTGAGGATATTTAGAAAGTAGAACGGTAGGCTATGACATCTTCTGGCCATATGCACAAAGATATTGTGGTGGTGTTCTTTACTAATCAGCTTCTGAGAAGTAGTCACATGAGCTTTCCCTAGGAGAGCAAATAATAGGTACAGCCAGAGCCCAAGGCCCAGAGCAGCAACTGACATATGACAGGGTATAAAATAGCCAAAAGCCTTTATTAATAGGCATCATTTTGAATCATTATCTCTTTTACATAGACAGTACATGAACATGGTAATAAAGAATGTCAAACTGCAAAATATTATTATACACACTTGAATGGTTTGGCTGTAGCCACTGTCTTCTAGGCATCTAGTTCTACTCAAAGACATACGTCTTCTTCATTTGGTTACCAGTTTCTTGTATATCCTTTGAGAGATAATCTATGCAATGTTTCATCTCTTTTAAATTTGGTAACTCCACTGTACTTGGAATTTTGACAAGTTTTCCACTTGCTGTGAAAGGATACTCTAAAGTCATTGTGTTCCTAATTGAGAGCAAAAGGAAAAGGAAGAGCAATAGGCAAATGAGACCTTGTGTCACGAGAAACACAGGACAGTAGGAAAAAGGTATGAGAGGAAGTAAACTGGAAGAACACAGTACATACATATATTTTCCTCTTTGGCAGTGTGGCTTAGTCAGAAAAAAACACAGACTTCACAGTCTGAGGTACCTTACTAAAATCCTTCTGGTGTCACTGTCTTAACTGTGTGACTCTGATCAAGTTATATAACCCAGTTTTCCTGGGTTATTAAAATGGAATTAAATTAACTATCAGGTAGAGTTATAAAGTGCTTGGCACATGAACTGAAAACCAACTAGTTGCCATCAAGTCAGATCCAATGCAGGGTTGGACCTCATGTGTATCAGAGTAGAATTAGGCTCCATGGGATTTTCAAAACCTAGTTTTTCACAAATAGGTTACTAGGCCTTTCTTCTGAGGCATCTTTGGATAGACTCGAATCACAGATATTTTAGTTAGCAGCCAAGTGTTTTAACCATTTGCACCACCCACATACTTCACTTTGCGAATAGAACCTAATAGTGATCATTACAATTTTCTTGAGTTTTGTTTAAAGAAAATGTCAATTTCAACTTGTAATAAAAAAAAAAAATCTTAATCGAAAAAGAATTTAAGGCAACTTCTTCCCCAGTAAAATAAGTTTTTTAAAAGTGAATTCATATTCTACAAAAGATTAATACATAGAACTCTCCTAGGGATCAAGAAGAAGATGAGGCAAAATGCAGCAGAGCATAATGACTGCAAGAAAGCATACAGCAGAAGAACTAGAAATTCAGAAAATTACCAGTGAAATTACAGAATTGAATAATAGAAAGTCAAAGAAGCAACACTGAGGCAATAGAAGGCCACATTAGGGAAATAGAAGATAAAACATGTCACATCAACGTATTTGAGGAAAAATCAGATAAAAGAATTTTTAAAAATCAAGAGACATTAAGAATTATGTGGAACTCTATCAAGATGAATAATCTATGAGTGATTAGAATATGAGAACAGGGGAATAACAGAAAATACAGAGAGAATTGTCAAGATTCGTTGACAGAAGACTTACCTGATACCATTAAATATGAGAAGATATCTATCCAAGCCACTTATAAAACTCCACACAAGGTAGATCCCAAAGGAAAGACACCAGAATGTACTATAGTCAAACTTGTCAAAACTAAAGATAAGGGTATACTTTTAAAAGTGTCTATTGATAAACAAGAGAATCCCTGGTGGCATAGTGGTTAAGTGCTACATCTGCTGACCAAAAGATCAGCAGTTCAGACCCTCCAGGCACTCCTTGGAAACTCTAAAGGGCAGTTTTACTCTGACTTCTAGGTCGCCATGAGTTGGATCCTACTCGACGGCACTTGGTTGGCTCTGGGGTTGCTATGAGTTGTACCTGACTCAGTGGTAGTGGGTTTCATTTCATTTTTCTATTGATAAACAAAAAGTAAGTTACAAAGAAAAATCAGTAAGACTAAGCTTGGAGTACTCAGCAGAAACCATGCAGGCAAGAACTTAAAGGAATGATATATACAGAATCTTGAAGGAAAATACCTCACCAACCAATAATTATATAGCTAGCAAATCTGTCCCTTAAATATGATGGCAAAATTAGGACATTTCCAGATAAAGAGCAACTTAGGGAATTTGCAAAAACCAAACAAAAATTACAAGAAATACTCAAGTGAGTCCATTGGTTAGAAAATCAGTAGCATGAGGTAACAACTAGAACACAACTAGAACACAAAATAGAGCAACTGCACATCAACTCGTACAGGGCAGTCACAAAAATAAATCAAAGGGAAAACACTGAAAATAGGACAACAGAGTTTTATATAGCATTATAACAGAAAAAGAAGGATTTAAAAGAAAATGTAATCATAGACCATTTGTATGGAAAAGAAGTCAAGGTGATATAAAGAAATTAAAGAGTGGTTTCAATTTTGAAAAATATGGGTAGGTATTAATGTAACCACAAAGGAAACTGTCAGTCCTACACATCAAAATGAAAAACATAAAGTATCAGCAAATACAAAACCCTAACATTGAAAAAGATGAAAACATGTAAAGAAAAAAGACAAGACTCAACACAGATAATTAAATGGAACAAAGGAATTGTCTACAATACACAAATAAAGACATCAAAATAACAGCTCTAAACTCATACCTATCAATAATCAAACTGAATGTAAATAGATTAAAAGCACTAATAAAGAGATGCAGAGTGGTAGACTGGATCAAAAAACACAATCCATCTGTATGCTGCCTGTAGGAAATACACCTGAGGCTTAAAAGACATAAACTAAAATTTGAAAGATGGGGGGAAAAATGTACCAGGCTAACAGCATGCAAAAAGAGCAGGAGTGGCAATATTAATCTCTGATAAAACAGACGTTAAAGTAAAATCCACCATATTGGTTAAGGAAGGACACTACAATGCTTGAAGGATCAATACTCCAGGATAACACAACCATATTAAATATCTACACATCCAATGACAGGGTTGTAAAACACATAGGCTCTAATTGCATTGCAAACAGAAATAAACAGCTCCACAGTAATAGGAAAATTCAACAAACCACTTTCGGTGAAGGACAGACGTCCAGAAAAAAATCTCAATAAAGACAAGGAAGATCTAAATGCCAGAATCAACCAACTTGACCTCATTAGACACACAGAAAACTGGCACCCAACAGTGGCCAAGCATGCTTTCTTTCCCAACACACAGAATGTTCTCTAATGTTCTCTAGAACTGACCACATGTTAAGCCACAAAGCAATCCTAAACAAATTTCAAAGTATTGAAATATTACAAAACATCTTTTCAGGCAATAAGGCCATAAAAGTAGAAGTCAGTAACAAAAAAAGGAAAGGAAAAAATAACAACAACAACAAACATTGAGAGTGAATACCAAACTCAAAAACAACTGGATTACAGAAGAAATCAAGGGTGGAATAAATTCCACAGAATCAAATTCCTACCAGAACCTATGGGACACAGCAAAAGCAGCACTCAGAGGTCATTTTATCTCAATAAATGCACACATTCAAAAAGAAGAAAGAGCCTGATTTAAAGAATTAACCCTACAACTCCAACAAGTAGAAAGAGAGCAGCAAAAACACCCCTGAGGCACCAGAATAAAGAAAATAATAAAAATCAGAGCAAAACTAAATTAAAGAGTAGAAAAAAGATTGAAAGACTTAACAAGACCAAAATCTGTTGTTGTTGTTTTTAAAAGATAAACAAAATCAATAAACCATTTGCCAAAGTGACAAAAGAAAAAGAGGACAGGAAGCAAATAACTAGAACAAGAAATCAGATGAGCGATATTACAACAGACCCAAATAAAATTAATCGTAACAGAATACTATGAAAAAAAAAGCGCTCTAATAAACTTGAATGCTCTAGAGGCCAGAGTAGTGGCCACTACTCTGGCCTCTAGGGTCACCATGAGTTGGATCCAACTCGATGGCACTTGGCTTTGGCAGAATGAACTTGAAAACCTAGAAGGAATGGACAAATTCCTAGAAACACTACCTACCTAAACTAACATAAACAGAAGTAGAACAACTAAATAAACCAATCACAAAAGAAGAGATTGAGATGGCAATTAAAAAACTCACAACCAAACAAAGTCCTGGCCCTGATAGCTTCAGTGGAGAATTCTACCAAAATTTCAGAGAAGAGGAAACCCTGGTGGCATAGTGAGTTAAGTGCTACATCTGCTAACCAAAAGGTTGGCAGTTCAAATCCACCAGGCACTGCTTGGAAACTCTATGGGGCAGTTTTACTGTGACATACAGGGTCACTATGAGTTGAAATCCACTCAACAACAGTAGTTTTTTTGTTTGTTTGTTTGTTTTTTTAAGAGAAGAGTTAATACCACTATTAATTACTGAAGCTATTTCAGGGCATAGCAAGATATGGAATACTCAAAGCCAGCATAACCCTGATACCAAAATCAGGTAAAGACAGAACAAAAAAGGAAAATTACAGACCAATATCTCTAATGAACTTAGATGCAAAAATTCTTAGCAAAATTCTAGCCAACAGAATTCAACAACATATCAAAAAAATAATTCACCATGACCAAGTGAGATACATAGGTACAAGGGTGGTTCAACATCAGAAAAACAATCAGTGTAATTTACTACATAAACAAAACAAAATAACCACTTGATTTTCCAACTGATGTAGAAAAGGCACTTGACAAACTTCAACACCCATTCATGTTAAAAACTCTCAGCAAACCAGTATTGAAACCAACACTTCAGACAAAGAATGAACTGGACTTAGGGACACAGAATGATGAAGGTGGTGTGTGTACTTTAAGGTTTAATACATATGAGGCTGCTCTGTTGATTTCTTTTTAGAGTGGAGAGGAGTAGAAAAGAGAAGACAAGTGTTGGTTGAGGGGATACTAGAAGTAAAGAGTAGAAATGAAGAGTATGCTATCACAGGGTAAGGAGAGCAGATAGATTTGCAGAGAGGTGGGTGCTCGTTTTGTATGGAAGATTGATTTGAACTGTAAACTTTAATCACAATTTAAAAAAACTAACAAAAGAGAAACAGAAGGGTAATTCTTCAACATAATAAAGAGCATTTACACGAAGTCAACAACACACATCATCCTAAATGGAGACAGTTGAAAGCACTTCCCTTGAGAAGAGTGGGTGCCCACTGTCACAACTTTTATTCAACATTAGGTTGGAGGTTCTAGCCAGAGCCAGCAGGCAAGATAAAGAAATAAAGCACATCCAAATTGGTATGAAAGAAGTAAAAGTATCTCTGTTTGAAGATGATGTGATGTTACTCACAGAAAATCCTAAAGAATCCATAGAAAAACTACTAGAACTAATAGAAAAGTTCAACAATGTATCCTGTTATAAGATAAACATACAAAAATCAGTTGAATTCTTTTGTACCGATAAAGGGACCATCAAAGAAGAAATCACCAAATCAATACCATTTACAATAGCCCCCGAGAAGATAAGATACTTGGGAATAAATCTAACCAGACCCATAAAAGAACTATACATAGAAAATTACAAGTCTCTACTTCAAGAAACCAAAAGAGATTTCCATAAGTGGAGAAACTCACCTTGCTCATGGATAGGAAAACTCAGAATCATGAGAATGTCTATTCTGTTCAAAGCAATCTATAGGTACAGTACAATCCAAATACAAATTTCAATGGCATTTATTAATGAGATGAAGAAACAAATCACCAGCTTCATATGGAACCAGAAGAAGCCCCAAATAAGTAAAGCATTACTGAAGAAGAAAAAGGTGGGAAGTCTCACACTACATGACATTAGAATCTATAACACTGCCATGTTAGTCAAAAAAAGGATGGTACTGGTGCAAAATCAGATACACAGACCAATGGAACAGAACTGACAATCCAGATATAACATCTACCTATGAGCACCTGCTTTTTGATGAAGGCCCAAAGGCTGTAAACTGGGGAAAAGATAGTCTCTTTAATAAATGATGTTGGCATAACTGGGTGAAAGATTGATTTCAACTGTAAACTTCACTTAACCACAATAAAAAAAAAAACCTCTAACAAAATAGAAACAAAAGGGAAATTCTTCAAGATAATAAAGAGCATTTACACAAAGTAAACACCCCTACAAAAAAGTAAAACAAGATCCCTATCTCACACCATGCCCAAAGACTAACTCAAAATGGATCAAAGACCTAAATTTCAAATCTAAACAATAAAAATCATGGAAGAAAAGGACAATGATGGGAGCCCTAATACATGGCATAAACAAGACTATAAAACATTACTAACTGCAAAAACACAACAAGAGAAAAGAGGCAACTAGAAACTCCTAAAAATCAAACACTTAAGCTCATCCAAAGACATCACTGAAAAAAAAAAAAAAAAGACTACATACAGACTTGGAAAAATTTTTGGCTACCACAAATCTGATCAGGGTCTCATCTCTATAATCTAAAAGGTACTGCAAAACCTCAAAAAGAAAAAGACAAATAACTCAATTAAAAATGGACAAATGGTATGAATAGGCACTTCACCAAGGAAGACATTCAGGTCACTAACACATACTTGAGGAAATGGTCACAGTTATTAGTCACTAGATAAATCCAAATCAAAACTACAATGAGATGCCATCTCACCCCAACAAGATTGGCATTAAATCCCAAACCACAAAACAATAAATGTTGAAAAGGTAGTGGAGAGACTGGAACTCTTCTACACTGCTGGTGTTAATGTAAAATGGTACAACCACTTTGGAAATTGATTTGGCCCTGTCTGAAAAAGCTAGATATAGAAATGGCATATGATCCAGCAATCTCCCTTCCTGGAATATACCCTAGAGAAATAAGGGCTGTCACATAAATGGATACACGCATACCCATGTTTATTGCAGCACTGTCCACAAAGCAAAAAGATGGACTCAACCTAGGTGCCCATCAATAGATTAATGGATAAACAAACTGTGGTATATTCACACAGTGGAATACCATGCAATGATGAAGAACAACAATGGTCATAGGAAACATCTTGTAACATGAAGTCATCTGGAAGATACTACGCTGAGTGAATCTGTTGTTGTTGTTGTTAGGTGCCGTACAGTTGGTTCTGACCCATAGCGACCATATGAAGAACAGAACAAAACACTGCCTGGTCTTGCACCATGTCCTCAATCGTTTTTATGCGTTTGCCCATTGTTGCAGCTACTGCGTCAATCCATCTCGTCAAGAGTCTTCCACTTTTATGCTGACCCTCCTCTCCACCAAGCATGATAAAATTAGTCAGTTGTAAAAGGACAAACACTGTATGAGATCACTATTATAAGGACTCAAGGAAAGGTTTAAGCACAGAAGAAAATGGTCTTTGATAGTTACATGTGTGGGATCAGAGGGAGAGGGATATTCATTGATAAGATAGTAGATAGGAATTGAGTTAGGTGAAGGGAGTGACAGCACACAATAGAAGGTAGGTTAGCACAGCTGGAATATACCAAAAGCTAAGAGGTTTCCTAACTGTAACCCAACATTTTGAAGGACAGAGTGGCAGGAACACGGCCCTGGGGATCATGGTTTCAGGGAACATAAAGATCAACTGGTATAGCTAAGTTTTTTGTAAGAAGATATTCTGCATCTCACTTTGGTGAGTGGTATCTGGGGTCTTAAAAGCTAGCAAGTGACCATCTAAGTAGAATCACTTCGTCCCAACCCACCTGGAATGAAGGACATCAAAGACATGAGGAAAACATGAACCCAAGAGACAGAAGGGGCCATGTGGTCTGGAGACTACATCAGCATGGGACCAGAAGAACAAAGAACTAGACGATAAACAGGCACCATCAGTGACTGCCCTAACAAGGAATACAACATAGAGTCCTTGACATTGCAGGAGGAAAAGGGGTGTGCAGAACTAGAATGCTATTAAAAGACCATACCCAGTAGTCTGACCGAATGGAGGGTTTCCTGAAGACATGGCCTAAGGAATCTGGGTTAGACCAAAGCTGTAAATAGTCCTGAAGCGAGCTCTTCAGACAAAGTTTGGACTAGACTGTAAGACAGAGTGATGCTGGTGAAGAGTGTGCTTCTTGGCTGAGGTATAAAGAGGCTGACTGAGCAGCTCCTGTCCACAGGTGAGATAAGAAGGTAGAAGGAGATGGAACCTGGTTGAAAGGATGTGGACAGTAAAGGGTGAAAAGGAGTGTGATGTCACAGGGTGGGGAGAGCAGCTGGAGTTGCAAAGCAGTGTGTGTGCGGGAGTTCTGTATGGCAGATTGACTTGAATTGTAAACTTTCCCTTAAAGCACGATAAAATATTCAAAATAAATAAATTTGTATTCTATGGATTGAGAAAACCCTAAGCTGAAGACTATACTGTAAGAGGCCTGTTCAAGCATATCTTAGGTTCTAGGACAGAAATATACACAAATGGCAATTTAGACATTGGACAGGACATTTGAATTTCTTATATAACATCTCTGTCACGTATTAATACAGCCCAAGGAGAGCAACTATCTCTTCTCTAAGAAAATCCTCTCTGATCTAATTAGAAAGAAGAAAAAGAACAGAAAATATCGAAGATTTGTTCGGTGAGGACTTGCAAGTTAAGATTCCAGTTACTGTCAGGATTTTCATTTGACTTCATTTGCTCCCTCTTCCTGAAATTCACCTTTGTATAGTGATACACAATTTGTTCATAGAGCTGATTTCATGCGTACATAGTAAAAGGAACCTATTACCAGCTTTGTATAGTGATACACAATTTGTTCATAGGGCTGATTTCATGGGTACATAGTAAAAGGAAACTATTACCAGTCTACGTAAAGTGTTTGTGGGGCCAGGAAGAAAAGTTTCTACTCCCTCAACCATCCTCAACCCAAACTATCATAATGTCTCAAATAAATCCCACCATTAGCATTTCTGAAGAGAGAGCATATTAAACTAAGTTACACCAGGATGTTAATGACATATCAGATAAATTTCATCTTGACATTGGAGATCCTGAGAAGTACTGAACCACTGGCAAAAGAAAGAGCTCTAAACGATTAGAAAAGGGAAGCAACGGGAATGCAAGATGAGCCAAAGGTTCCCAGTGGTCCATAGGTAGTGATGCTTGATTGGTTACATAAAAAGTGTCTGGGCCTTGTTAGAAATACTGTTTCTAGGAATACTTCTATCTAGTATTAATTTTTCTCACTAAGTCTGGGAAGGATTTCTGGGTAATTCTGATGTGCAGCTGAATTTAGGACCCATTAACCGCAAAGTTACATTAAAAAATAAAAAGAAGGAGAGAAACAAAAAAACAAAAGATACTAACCCAAAACAAACGCACAATATCAGTGTCTCCGTTTTGCTTAGGCCCATCTCAGTTTGTTCATAAGATGTTCCCTGCCTCTAAAATGTTGTGGGAAAGGTCAGTGACATATTTCATTAGATACTTTTAAAAATCTTCTAGGTCTACTTGAATAACAGCAGTTTCTCAATAAGCAGAACTGCACTAACAAGTATAGAACTAACAAAAACAAACACAAGGGGCTTTAAAACTGCTTTTGGAAATTGGGTATCCATGACTTTTAGAATGAGAGTTTTATGAAATTGTAAACAATATTAGGTCATCAGGCCACAAGGTATCCTTGTGAAGTAAGTGGCAAGTTTTCACTCTGCTTTTTCTTTAGAAAATGTCCAAGGAGACAACCTCTTTGGAAAACAATCTGGTGCTTCCTTAAAAGCTGGAAATAGATATATTATTTGACCCAGTAATCCCGCTGCTTGAAATATATTCTACAGAATTAAGGGCAGTGACAGAAACAGATATATGCACATGAATGTTTATTGCAGCACAGTTCACAATTCAAAAAGATAGAATCAACCCAGATGCCCAATAACAAATGAATGGATAAGCCAACTATGGTATGTATGCTCAGTGGAACACTATGAAATGATAAAGAACAATGATGATTTCAGGAAGCATCTCATAACCTAGTTTCAACTGGAAGACATTATGTTGAGTTGAAATAAGTCAGCAGCACAAGGACAAATATTGTATGAGACTCTTACTATAAGGACTTAAAAAACAGACTCATGTACAGAAGAAAAGACTCTCTGATGGCTACAGGGGAGGGGAGGGAGGAAGAAAGGAAGAGAGATGTTTATAGATCAGATAGCTGATAGAAATTTGGTTGGATGAAAGCAGTAACAGCACGCACCAGAAAGAAGGTCATCTTAACTTGACTTCAACATAAACTGAAAGCTCTTCTATCCCTAACCTAACATCACAAGGCTAGAGTTGCAGGGGTGGGTGTCTAGGGACCATGCTCTCAGGGGGCATCAAGGCCAATTGGCGTAACTAGCCTATTGCTGAGAGTCTTCTGCACCCCATATTGGTGAGTGGCATCTGGGGTCTTAAAAGCTAGTAAGCTGCCATCTGAGATACACCAAATGATCCCATCTGGGCTGAATCAGATGATCACCAAGGACAACAAAGACACAAGAGAAAAAGAGCACAGAGGACAGAAGGAACCATGTGTATGGGTGACTGTATCAACACATGAGCAGAAGAACCAGATGGTGCCCAGCCACCACCAATGACAGCCGTGATGGGGCACACAATGTCAGGTGCCAGTGGCAACACAAGAAAAGAGGGGTGCACCTCAAAAACTCCAATAAAAGACCACAGTTGATGGTCTGATGGCCTGGAACTTCCTCTGGGAGCATGGCCCCTAGACCCACCGCTGCCCCTGATCATTATTCATTACTGAATCAACTCTTCAGATAGGAATGGATTGTACTCATAGACATAAGGTGACCATATGATGTGTCCACTTTATGGTTCTGTGTATCTACAGGGTGCCATCATACTGGCCTCTTACTAGAAGACAGAGGAGTGGGTGGAGAGGAGGGGATAGGAGATCGTCAGCAGGATATGACACGCATAGAGTAGAAAGGAAGAGTGCGCTGGGCAAGGAGACCAGAGGAACTGCAGTTAGGTGGGCACATAAATTTAACTTGGATTGTATACTACTTTCACTCAATCACAATTGAAAAAAAAAGAAAATATACAGGGAGATAAAAATGTATTGCAGTCTAATAGTATAGTGACAAAAAAAGTTATAATTATGTTTGGGGAACTCAGATTGAAGATATGAAAACAACAATTAGGAGTCTGTGGGGAAAACCTGGTGGCATAGAGGTTAAGTGCTACATCTGCTAACCAAAAAGTCATCAGTTCAAATCTGCCAAGCACGTCTTGGAAACTCTATGGAATAGTTCTACTCTGTCTTATAGGGTCACTATGAGTTGGAATTGACTCAACAGCAGTGGGTTATTTTGGTTTGGGGGGATCATGGTCTTGGGGACTGACATGTTTATACAGAAAATGTTCTACATTCTATTCAGTGAGTAGTGTCTGGGGTTTTAAAAGCCTGTGAATGGCCACCTAAGACATTCCACCAGTCTCAACCATTCAGGAATAAGGAAGAATGAAGACAACTAAAGACTCAAGGGAAAAATTAGTCCAAAGGACTAACAGATCATAACTACCACAATCTCCACCAGTCTGAGTCCAGCACATCCAGATAGTGCCTGGCTACCACCACTGACAGTTTTGGCAGAGATCACAATGGAAGGTCCCAGACAGAGCTGGAGAAATAAAGAACAAAATTTTAACTCCCCAAAAAAGAGAAGACTTACTGGTCTGACAGAAACTGGAGAAACCCTGAGAGCATGGCCCCAAGAAACAATTGTAACTCAGTCACTCCTGAGGTTCAACTTCAGCCAAAGATTACACAGGCCCATAAAATGAAACAAGACCTAAGGGGCACACCAGCCCAAGACTAAAATCTAGAAGGAAGGAGGGGACAGGAAACCTGATAATTGGGAACCAAGTTTGAGAAAGAAGGCTGTTGGTATGTTGTGGGATTGTTAACTAAGGTCATAAAATAATATATGCATTAACTGTTAAATGAGAAGCTAGTTTATTTTTAAAACTTCACCTAAAGTACAATATATACCAAAAAAAACCTCACAGAAAATAAAATATTTGCTTAGTACTCTACAGTTTACAAAACTTGCTCATGTTTGAATCTCCTAACAATTCTGTGGTATAGGTAGGATGGATATTGGGATATTAGTTTTATAGATGAGAGCTCTTCAAGATTCAAAGTTTGAGGGACCTGCCAAGATTTATAAGAGTATCCTAATTTCTTTCTTTCTTTCTTTTAATCCAGCTGTAGGACAGAGTGTCTATTTTCCAAATGATTGTTTTGTTTTTGTAGTTGCCATGGAGTTCATTGTAATTCACAGTCACCCCAAGTGATACAGTGTAACTGCCCCATAGAATTTTCTAGGATGTCATCTTTATGGGAGCAGATTGTTAGGTCTTTCTCCATAAGGTTGCCAGGTGGGATGTGAATAGGCAACTTTTTTGTTAGCAGCAGAGGACCTAACCGTTGCATCACTAGGTCTTAAGTGATCATAGTAGACAATGCAGTTTAAAGTTGGAAAGATGTGCAGCAGGGTTATATCCATTCACCTCACTTATTCAATCTGTATGCTTAACAAAACCTGAGAAGATGACTATAAAATGAAGAATCTAGCATCAGGATTGAAGACTCATCAACAACCTGTGACATGCAGATGATGCAATCTTACTTGCTATAAATGAAGATGACTTGAAATGCTTACTGTTGAAGTTCAAAGACTATATAGCTTTGGGCATGGACTATACCTAAATGTGAAGAAAACAAAAATCCTCATAGCTGTCCCAATGAACAGTATCATACTAAATGAAGAAAAAATTGAAGATGTCAGTTGTCAACAAGTTCTTTCTAGTTGGATCAACGATCAGTGTCCATGGAAGTAGCAGCCAAGAAGTCAAAGAACATACTGCGTTAGGCAATTCTGCTACAAAAAGACTGCTTCAAGTTTTGAAAAGAAAGATCTCACTTTGATGACTACAGTGTGCCAGACGCAAGTCACAATCTATTTCAGTCACCTGAAAAAGGATGTCGAAGGAAAGGTAAAACACCCTGGAAACTACATCAATGACCAAAGACCACAATATAACATGGAGTAAACTACCCCAGGGATAGCTACAAAGCGCTTTGGAAGTTAACAGGAAGCCATCACTGTTTCAGCTGTGCCTTTGCATGCTAATTTGAATATTTAAATGTATTATATCAAATCATTTAGTGGACAACAATTAGTTGGTTTATTTTAATATTTTTATAATATGCTTAAAGATAATGAAAATGAAGACTTTTAAAAAGTCCTTTCCCTTTGGCCAGAATAAAGTCCAAACCCAAAACCAAACCTATTACTACACAGTCAATTCCAACTCACAGTATCCTATAGGACACAGTAGAACTGCCCGATATTGTTTCAAAGGAGCCACTACTAGATTCTAACTGCCAGCTTTTTGGTTAGCAGCCAAGTTTATAGCTGCTGTACCATAAGGGCTCTGAATAAACTACCCAAAAAAACACCTGTCAAACTGATTCCAATTCACGGTGACCCTATGGAACAGCATAGCTTTGCACCACAGAATCTACAAGGAGCGTCTGGTGGATTTGAACTGCTGACCTTTGGCTTAGCAGCTATAGCACCTAACCACTACACCACCAAGGTTTCTGAATAAACTCAAATAGTAGGTTAATTCCATAAAGCATTCAGAGATTATATAGTCACTAATGTAGCTAGGACAATTTTCTCAGTTTAATACTTAGAGCTATTACAGTTCTTACTTTTACCACTGGTCACATGGCCATAGCTGGAATATATACTTTCTTCCTCTATCCATCCCGGGTAGTTTCTTTGTGCTCAGCAAACACTGCATCTGGTTCCCTGCCTTGGTGGGATGATCTAAATCTTCATTCTTAAATGGTCCTAGCCACTAGCAGTCTTGTCTGAATAGGTTTGTTGTAGTATTTCCATTGACTTTAATTACTTTGAATAGGAGTACTAAGAGTACTTCAAAGGATCTCTCGTTTTCCAGACATAGTCCTTCTTGCCCTGGTTATACTACCTGCCCAGTTTCCTCTAGATAATCAGAATCAGTCACCCAGTGGTACTTAACTCCTTTCTTTTCCTTTTTTAAATTAACAATAGAGGCTTTGTGAACCTAAATGAGGACATTACAAAATAAAGTTTCTCTTATTTCAATTTGTAGTCCTGCTGGTGCAGTGGCTAAGAACTCTGAACTCTGCTGCTAAACAAAAGGTCAGCAGTCTGCATCTATGAGCTGCTTCTAGGAAGCCATATGGAGAAAGTCTACTCTGTCCTGTAGGGTTGCTAGGAGTCCAAATTGGCTTGACAGCAATGGTTTTATTTTAATAGGATATATCATTATAGTTACCTTTCCAAATTAATCTTAGCGGTAATCATCTGCTTAACACCAGCCCCATTCCATGGCTGCCCGCAGGTTATCAGATCAAGCTCAGGTGAATACCTGCACTATGATGTTGGTCATGCTTGATTCCAAGCAGATCTAAATAGCTTCATCTCCTATTGATTTGCACTATGCACTTACCCTCCAGCTACGCAGAACTTAAAACTGCTTCCTGAACTGATTCTTTTTGTTATGCCTTTCTTTTTTGTTATTGTAAAAGTAATACACGATCCATTAGAAAATGCTGTAAGGAAGAAAATTAAAACTGTTTCTGAAACCTCACTACAGTTATCAGTGTAGTGTTGCACTTCCCTACATTGTGAGTATCATTTTGCCTGATAAGCTTTAATGTCTTTTCCATACCAGGTGAATTCCCATTAATGGTTCAAGGTTAAGCTCTGTAAAGTCTTGGCCAACTCCTCAAAGCAATTATTTTCTGTCTCTTCTAGGCTCCCAAGACCTTTAACAATGCAAAATTTATCATGTTGACTACGATCATCTGTGAAAGCAATTGTCATTTTAGTAGATCATGAGCCAACAGAGAACAAGTTTCACTACTTGTTTATTTTCATATACCCAGAAATGACCAGGTATTCAATAAATATTGGATGAATGAAGTCGGAGCTAGATTTGCAACAACAACAACAAAAAACCAAGAGATTGTAACAAAGTCAATCATCTTAATACATAGGGAATATTAATTGCATATTTCACAGATTTTGTTTAAATCTGCTGTAGTATGTTATTTGTATAAGATCAATTGCTTCTTTGAGTTCTCTAATTTATTTTCCTTTTTATTAGGAGTAAAATGTAAATTTGTATCACCCGGTGTTTTTTTAAAATATTTTCTAAGACTAGAAAATACATTTGAACTTTCTTCTCAGTTTTGCTTTCCAGCATGCTAATACCTTGATTTTTTCTCATGCAATGTTTCATCATGACCAAAAATAAATAAATAAATAAAAGTACTCATTGCTCAAATTTTGAAAAGTACATGTAAACAATAAGGACATCATTTTATTCTTATAGTGAGCTGGCATACAATTACCTGTTTGAGGGAGTATTATATTTGTTTGGAAAAAATATACTGATAAGTGGCTTGAATGAGTTCCTAAGAGAAATGATCAAAAGATAGTCAATAAACCGCCTTCTAAGGACGGTAGTTTCTACTACAGGAAGACTTTTTTATTTATTCAATCTCCATGTTGTGATCAGTCTAAGTTTTAGGGTGAGAATTAAGGCAGGTCTGAGGGAAAGAAACAAATTTATGAAGGGAGAAGAGCCAGAAAGATGAGATACTGCAGATGGAAGCTAGCCAAAGAAAAGATACTGGAGATTATTAATGTCTAATATAACTTCTTAAATAGACATGTATGGCATGATATAAACACTCTCAAATGCCACAAAAATTACACAATGCTTAGTGAGACTAGAGTTTTGGTTTCTGTTTTTTTTAAAAAAAGAAGTGTAAGAGGGGTGAGTTCAGCAATCAGACGCAGAGCTGTCTCAGCTGAGGACTGAATTACATAAAGAATAGTATAAAAAATAAAATATTTTAAAAATCATGCAATATTTTTATCCACCTATTCTAAGTATCTGCTGCCCTATAATCCATATTTCTTTGTCATTAGTTATAATGACTGTTAAATGCTGACATTTATTTTCAGTCTTTAGTCTGTATATATTTTTTTGCATTTGTGTGTTTATATAATTGAAATCATACTATATACACTACTTTCTGACTTAAACATTTTTCATTTAAAATTATATCATAAACATTTTAACATATTAAAACTCCTTAAGTTCTAAAAAGGGACTATTCAGCTTTAATAGCATCACCGCGAGTTGGTGTTTGCTCGATGACAGCTAGTTCAGTTTTGGGTTAGGAATAGGAGTGGAGGAGAATAACTCTGACTTTTTAATTATATGTCTGTATGTGTATGTGTAAACTTCTACAATCAGTCTGTTGCTTTAAAAATGTAATGAAATTAACTATAAATTTTTTCATTAAAAAACTTTAAACAAGTACATATACTATAATTTATATAGCTATTGTCACATTGAATAGAATATTACTTTCAGATTTTCATGATTATATATATCCTGGCAATAATTCTTAATATGTACAAATCTTTAACTGAATTTAGGATGGTATTATTTGAAGGTAGATTCTGATTAGCCAAAGAAATATACTGCAAACCTCTAAATGTTTTGAAAAATAGTATAAGTAATGTTCCAATAAGAGAAGTAAAATGGAATTACAAAAAAAAAAGAAAGAAAGAAAAACCTCAACTTAGTGAGGAAACCCTATGAACTATGCTGCTGACCATTAGGTAGCAGTTCGTATCCACCAGGCACTCCTTAGAAACTCTATGGGGCAATTGTTCTCTGTTCTGTAGGTGCCTTAGACCAAACTCCTAAACCCATTGCCATGAAGTCAATTTGGACTCATAGCGACCTGACAGGACAGAGCAGATGCGCCCATAGTGTTTGCAAAGAGCAACTGGTGGATTCCAACTCCTGTCATTTTGGTTAGCAGCCAAGATCATAACCACTATGTCACCAGGGCCCCAATTTCTTTACTTAAAAAAAAGCAGAAGAGGGGAACACAAACCAAGGACAGATAGAAGGAAAAGAAAATAGTGAGCAACATAGAAGGTTTTGATACAATCGTATGAATAATTATGTTAAATATAAATGGTCTGACCATGCTAATTACAAGACAAAGATTGTTAAGTTTGGATTAAGAGGATAAAAAAGGTAAGATGTACCATTGTATTGTCTACAAGAAGTAAGTGTAAAGATACAAGTATGTTAAAAATAATAGAAAAGGATATACCCTGTGAGCAACATCAAAAGAAATCTGAAATTGCTATATTAATGTCTATGTATAGATTTTGAACAGGAAATGTTGGGAATAAATTCATGAAGAAGATATAAAAATTACATGTATATATGTATATGTATATGTATACACACACACATAAAGCCAATCTTCAAATTACATGAACAAAAAAACCTAATAGAACTGAAAGGGAAAACAGACAAGTCCACAGTTATAGTTGGAGATTCATTTCTCTTCTCTCAGTAATTAGCAGAACAAGTAGTTAGAAAATCAGTCAGAACACAGAAGAGTTGAACAATACTATCACCAACCAGACCTAATTGCTATTTATAGAACACACTACCCAACAACAGCAGAATACACATTTTTTCCAACTACATATCTAATATTCAAAGGTAGACCGTATTCTTAGGCATAAACCAAACTCTAAAGAATTTAGATCGTATAAAGCATCTCTGACCATAGAAAGAAGGACTTGGCAGTCTATTTTTGAAAAATTGGCTAGTGAAGCCTTTATGAACAGCAGTTGAACGTTGACATTTATAATGCCAGAAGATGAGCATCTTAGTTGGAAGATACTCAGAATATAACTGGGAAAGAGCTGCCTCCTCAAAGTAGAGCTGACCTTAATGATGTGGATGGAGTAAAGCTTTCAGGACCATCATTTGCTGGTGAGGCACAACTAAAATTGAGAAGAAACAGCTACAAATGTCCATAATAATTGGAGCCTGGAATGTACAAAATAAATATTTAAGAAAATTGCAAGTCATAAAAAAATGAAATGAAACACACAGATATTGATATCATAGGCATCTGTGAACTGAAATAGACTGATACTGGCCATTTTGAATTGGACAGTCATATGATCTACTATGCTGAGAACAACATTTCAAGATCTACCCCAAAGTAAATTCTATCAATGATAGGGTAATATCCATATGCCTACAAAGAAGACCAATTAACACAACTCTTATTCAAATTTACACACAAACCACTAATACTCAAGATGAAGAAATTTAAGATTTTTACCAAATTCTGCGGTTTGATGTTGTTCAAACGTGAGGTCAAGATGCATGGATGATTACTGGTGACCAGAATGTAAAAACTCAAAAAAATCAAGTAGGATCCATAGTTGGAAAATATGGCTGTGGTGATAGAAATGACACGAGATAATTTGATAGAATTTTGAAAGACCAATGACTTATTCACTGCAAACACCATTTTTCAACAACATAAAGGGCAACTGTACACATGGACCTTACCAGGTGGAATACATAGGAATCAAATTGGCTACATCTGTGGAAAGAGATGGTGGAAAAACTCAATATCGTCTGTTAGAATAAGGCCAGGGGCTGACTGCAGAATAGACTATGAGTGGCTCATATATAAATTCAAGTTAAACCAAAAGAACTTACAGCAAGACCATGAGAGCCCAAGTATAACCTGGAGTATATCCCACATGCATTTAGAGACCATCTCAAGAAGAGATTTGAGGCACTGAACATTAACGACCAAAGACCAGATGAGTCGTGAGATCCCATCAAAAATATCATACAGGAAGATGACAAAAGATCATTAAAAAGACAAAAAAGAAAGAAAAGAACAAAATGGTTGTCAGAAGAGACTCTGGAACTTGCTCTTGAACATGGAGTGGTTAAAGGAAATGGCAGAAATGATGAAATCTGAACAGAAGATTTCAAAGGGTGGCTGGAGAAGACAAAGTATTTCATGAAATGTGAAAAATTCTAGAGTTAGAAAATCAAAAGCAAAGAACATTCTCAGCACTTCTCAAGTCTAAAGAACTGAAGGAAAAAATTAAGCCTTGAGTTGCAATACTGAAGGATCCTGTGGGCAAAGTATTGAATAATTCAGGAAGCAGAAAAATTAGATGGAAAGAATACACAGAGCCACTGTACCGAAAACAAATGGTCAATGTTCACCTATTTCAAAGGTAGCTTATAATCAAGAACCAATGGTACCGAAGGAAGCAAAGAAGTCTAAACTGCACTGAGGGCACTGGTGAAAAACAAAGCTCCAGGAATTGACTGAATACCAACTGAGATGTTTCAACAGCAGTTGTAGTGCTGTAGGTGCACACTAATCTATGCCAAGGCATTTGGAAGACAAGTACTTGGCTAACTGACTGGAAGAGATCCATATTTGTGTGCATTTCAAAGAAAGGATTGAAGTCAAGGATTTCATTTTACCTGGACTTCATCTTACTTAAATCCACAATTAACAACCATGGAAACATCAATCAAGAAGTCAGATGATATATTGCGTTGGTCTAATCTGCAGCAGAAGACCTCTTTAAAGTGTTAAAAACAAAACAAAACAAAACAAAACAAAGCTGTCACTTTGAGGACTAAGGTGTGCCTGACCCAAGCATGGCATTTTCAATCACCTTATGTGCATGCAAAAGCTGAAGAATGAATAAGGCAGACTAAGAAGTACTGACGCCTTTGAATTTTTATGTTGGCAAAGAATATCAAATATACCATGGACTTCCAGAAGAAAGAATTAGTCTATCTTGGAAAAAGTACAGCCAGAATGCTCATTAGAAGTAAAGATGGTGAGACTTCATCTCTTGTACTTGGACAAGTTATCAGGAGGTACTAGTCCTTGTAGGAGAACATCATGCTAGTTAAAGTAGAGGATCAAGGGAAAAAAAAGAAGACCCTTAATGAGTAGGACTGACACAGTGGCTACAATAATGGGCTCCAACATAGCAACAGCTGTGAGAATGGCATAAGACCAGGCAGAATTTCATCCTGTTGTCTCTGTGAGTCAGAAGCAACTCTCCAGTGTCTAATAACAACAGCTGACTGTGATGAAATTAATTTAGAAATCCATCATAGAAAATTATGTGGAAACTCCCTAAGTATTTGTAAATTAAGCAACACACTTCTAAATAGTCTATTTTTAAAAAATTGCCATCAAGATGAGATTGCCCAGCTCATAGGGACCTTATAAAATTGAGCAGAACTGCCCAGTAGTGATTCAAAGGGCAGACTTGTGGATTCAAGCTGCTGATTTGTTAGCAGCCAGGTTCTTAAACACTATGCTATCAGGAATCCAAATACTCTAAGGGCAGTCTAATATACAAACACTGGTCTTTGTCAGCTTACAAAATGAAGGATACTAAAGACTCAAAGAAGAAACTAGTGTACCAAACTAAAACAACTCCCACAAATCATGGCGTCTTATAGTCTGTGACCAAAAGAACTAGATGGTGCACAGCTACCGCTATCCACTACTCTGACCATGAACGCAGTAGAAAATCAGATAGAATGGGGAAAAAAATACAGGACAAAATCCAAGTTCTTGAAAAAGATCAGACAAGAGTAACCCCAGAAGCTACTGCCCTAAGATACTAGTTCTCTTTGAACTTGGACCTGAAGCAACTCCTAGAGATTGCCTTGCATTCAAATAATATATTGTCTTATAAAATAAACGATACCATCTATGAGTAATGTACTTTCTTAAACAATGAACTGTATGAGTCCAAATGGTCAACATTTACCCCTCCAAAAAAACTATGACGTAAAAAGAACTCCCATGGGAGTTGTAAAGCTTAAATTCTAAATGTCTTTAGGTAAAATGGAAATTCAATTAAGCTATAAGGTATATTACCTGGTTGAAGATGATTTAACAGAAATCTGTGGTTCATTAAACCCATGTTACTGCAACTAAACTATCAGCTTCTCAGTTGTGCTCCAATTTGATAAACATAAGCAGTTTACCTATGGTAGGCAGAATAATAGCCCTCCAAAGATGCATGCTGCAGTGCCCAGAACCTGTGAATACGTTTCCCAACATGGCAAAAGGGGACTTTGCAGAACAGTTTATGTTAAAGATTTTGAGATAGGAATATTATCCTGGATTATTTAAGTGGCTTAATGCAATAATAAGGAGTTTTATAAGTGAAAAAGGGAGGCAAGATGGTGTCAGAAAGATGTGATACGACAGGTCATTGCTAACTTTGAAGATACAGGAATGAAGTCAGGAACCAACAAATGTAGGCGGCCTCTAGAAGTTAGAAATGAATGCTCCTCTAGAGCCTCCAGAAGGAAGACAGCCCTACTGATAGTCCAGTGAGGCCTATTTTGGATTTCCTACCTTTGGAATTATGAGATAATAAATTTGTGTTCTTCTAAGCCACTATGTTGTGGTAGCTTGTTCCAGCAGCAATAAGAAACTAATATGACAGGAAATTTAAAGCACAGCAGAATAGCATAATATATGTCTATACAAAATGTATGTTTCAGCTCTAATATCCATTAATTGCATTTGCCCTGCCTTTTTTTACTGTGGCAAAAGCACATATAACAAAACACTTACTGTTTGAATATTTTCTACATGTATAACTCAGTGACATTAGTTACTATAATCATGTTGTGCAACCATCACCACTGTCCATTTAAAAAAATTTCCATCATCCTGAACAAACTCAGTGCCTATCCTTGGTAACCACTAATAGACCTGGATCTCTATACCATTGCCTTTTCTAGACAACTCATATAAATGAGATCATATAGTATTCACTCTTTGGGAGTGACTTATTTTACTTAGCATAATGTTTTCAAGGTTTGTCAATGTTGCAGCATGTATCATGATTCATTTCTCTTCATGGCTCATATTCTATTGTATGCATATACCACATTTTGTTTATCCACTTGTCTTTTAATAGCCATATAGATTATTTCCACCTTTCTGCTATTATGAATAGTGCTGCAATGGCCATTGGTGTATAAGTATCTGGTTGTATTCTTGTTTTCAGTTCTTTTAGATATATCCACAAGAGTGGAATTATTGGATTATGTGGTAGCTCCTCTCCCCCATCTGTCAGTTTGTCGTACTGTGCAGGGTTTCATGTTGCTGTGATGCTGGAAGCTGTGCCACCAGTGTTCAAATACCAGCAGGGTCACCCATGTTGGACAGGTTTCAGTGGAGCTGGCAGACTAACACAGAGTAGGAAGAAGGACCTGGTACTATATTTCAGAAATGAATTAGTGAAAACCTTATGAATAGCAGTAGATCTTTGGCTTATATAGTGCCAGAGGATGAGCCTCTCAGGTTGGAAGACAATCAAAAGATAATTGTAGAAAAGCTGTCTCCTCCAAGTACAGTAGATCTCAATGATGTAGATGGAGTCAAGTTTTGTGGATCTTCATTAGCTGTGACATAACTCAAAATAAGAAAAAATAATTGCAAGCATCCATTAACAATTAAAAAAAAATTACTGTTGAGTCGAGTCTGATTCATAGTGACCCTAGAAGTCTGAGGAGAACCTCCCGATAGAGTTTCCAAGGAGCATCTGGCAGATTTGAACTGCTGACCTTTTGGCTAGCAGACTTGGCACTTAACCCACTGCTCCACCAGGTCTCTCCATTAATAATTAGAACATGGAATATACCAAGTATGAGCCTAGCAAAAATTAAATGGAATGCATAAACATTAAAATTCATGGCATTAATGAGCTGAAAAGCACTGGTTTTAGCTATTTTGTGTCAGAAAATCGTGGCCTTTTATGTAGGGAACGAGAACTTGAAGAGGAGTGACATTGCATTCATCATTAAAAAAGAATATTTCAAGACAATAATAATATCCACATGCCTACAAGGGAGACCAGTTAATGGGACCATTATTCAAACTCCCCCACCAGACACCAAGACCCAAAATGAAGAAATTAAAGATTTTCACTGACTTCCGAGGTCAGAAATTGATTGAACATGTAATCAGGATGCACTGATAATTACTAATGATTAGAATTTGAACGTTGGAAACAAAACAAAGGATCAGTAATTGGAAAATAAGGCCTTGGTAATAGAAAGGACACCAGAGACCACATTAGGCAAAACCAACTAGTTCAACATTGCAAATACTACTTTTCAGTGACATAAATAGTAACCATGCAAGTGGAGACCATCACATTAAACACAGGAATGAAATCCACTACATTTGTAAAAAGAGATAAAGGAAAAGCTCAAAATCATAAGTCAGAACAAGGCCAGGGGAACAGACCATCAAATGTTCATGTACTGGTTCAAGTCGAAGTTGGAGAAAATTAGAACAAGTCTGTGAGAGTCAAAGCACAATCTTGAGTATGTCCCACCTAAAATTTAAACACCCATCTCAGAATTGATTTGACGTTTTGAACACTAATAACGAAGACCAGATGAGTTGCAGAATGACATCGAGCACATCATACATGAAAAAAACAAAAGGTCATTAAAAAGACAGGAAAGCAACAAAATACCAAAATGAATGTTAGAAGAGACTCTGAAACTTGCTTTTGATGTCAAGTAGCTAAAACAATAGGAAGAAATGATGAAGTAAAAGATCTAAACAAAAGATTTCAAAGTCCAGCACAAGAAGACAAAGTATTATAATGACATATGCAAAGATCTGTAGATAAAAAAACAAAAGGGAAGAACAGGCTCAGCATTCCTCAAGCTGAAAGAACTGAAGAAAAAAAATAAGCCTTAAGTTGCAATGTTGAGGGACTGCATGGGAGAAAATAGTAAACAACATGGGAAGCATTGAATGAAGATGGAAAGAATATATTGAGTCACTATACCAGAATTTGTCGACATTCAACCACTTCAGGAGGCAGCGTATGATTAGGAACCGATGATACTGACAGAAGAGAACCAAGCTGCACTGAAGATACTGATGAAAAACAGTGTTCTAGTAACTGATGGAATATCAATTGAGATGTTTCAACAAATGGATGCAGTGCTGAAAGTGCTCATTCATCTGTGCCAGGAAATTTGAAGACAGCTACCTGGCCAATCAACTGAAAGAGATCCATATTTATGCCTATTTCAAAGAAAGATTATCCAACCAAATGCAGAAAGTATTGAACAATATTATATGCAAGTAAAGTGTTGCTGAAGATCATTCAAAAGTGATTGTGGGCAGGGCAGAGTCAAGATCACAGACTAAACAAACGACTCCCTAAATCTCTCTGGAAACCACAACCTAAACTGATAATTAAATGGAGCCTTGTGGATACCTAGTGAGCCCTAGGACATGGCATAGAGCTGTTAATGTGGACCTCCTACAACTTAACGGAAAACTTCATCTCTTGCCCTGACCCCCAATCTTGCTGAGTGCTGGCTTTCACGGACCAAAGGTAGCTTGCCATTTTAACATTTTTTTCTCTGTCTTAGCCAGTAGGCAGAGCTGGGAATTGACTAGCAGCTAATCTCAGATGCACTGCTGGTGGGATCAGCAGGCGAAATTGCTATATTTTGAGAGCCTGGCTTTGGACTCTGTGCATCTTGGCACCTTAGGCGTCTTTTTCTGCCTCTGCCATTGAGTAGCCGTCACAAAGCAGGTGGGGAACTTGTGTGGGATGCCATCTTGTTACACTAGGCAGTGAATATACCCATACGGAGGCCTCAGCTGGGCCTAATTCCTATGCTAGGAGGCAGGGCCTACCTGGAGGAGAGTGCTTTCTGGTAGAAAAGCAGTATTCTATGTAGCATTGCCTGTGGCTGGGGCCTAACAGCAGAGGCGAGCAGGGCAGTAGCCTTTCTGTATTTTGAACTAGTTTACAACATCTGGGGTTGGATATAGAGGTGCTTACTTTGCCAGCTGAGAAGAGGGACCTGTACACATGAAAACCTGGCTGACTCTGGAAGTTGTCAGATATCTTTTACCTTTCATTTTAAGATGGACTAGAGCAACAACCACAGTCCATCCTCACAGCATCTCTCTCAGCCTCTACTCACGTGATGCCCCCAAAGTAACACACTCTGGATAAAAGTGCAACTAAGAAATCACCCATGGCCTCAGAAGGCCCCCAAAAGAAATCACCAAAGAACTTCCCAGGCAAAGAAAACTTTCTGAAACTACCGGAAGGTGACTGCAAAAGGATTACATATAGAGCCCTCCTAGACCTTATACAAAATGCAGCAGAGCAAAATGAAAAATTAACCAAGCTGTTCTATCTGATGGAATACCAGTACTCTGAAATCCAATAGATCAAGAACAAAATCAAAGAGACAGAAACTTGAATGCAAAGCCAAGAAAACGGAATGGAACAAATGGAAAATAGACATTCTGATTTGGAAGACAGAGCTACTGACTCCAGCATCTATGAGGAGAAATCAGAAAAAAGAAACAAGAAAAATGAAGAAGCATTAAGAAGCATGTGGGACTCTATTAAGAGGAACAAGCTACCAGTAATTGGAATTCCTGAACAGGGTGAGACACCTGAGAACACAGAGAGTATTATTGCTGAGCTGTTACAGAGAACTTACCAGAAATCATGAAGGAAGAGAATATAGACATCCAAGATGCATATCGAATGCCACTCAACATAGATCTCAAAAAAAAGACTCCAAGACATGTTATAATCAAGCTTAACAAAATGAAACCTAAGCAGAAGCTCTTAAAGGCAGTAACACGCAAAGCAAAGCTAACATTCAGAGGGAAACCCTGCAGGCTTTCATCAGATTTCTCAGCAGAAACAATGGTGGCATGGAGAGAGTGGCATGACACATCTAAAGCCTTGAAAGAGAAGAGCTTCCAACCAAGAATTATATATCCTGCAAAACTATGTTTCAAATATGAAAATGAAATTAAGACATTTGCAGATAAACAGAAACTCAGAGACTTGTAAAAACCAAACCAAAGCTACAAGAAATACTGAACGAATCTCTTGGCTTTGGCTTAGAAGAACAAAACCACTAACTTTACATTTTATACAGGACACATCACCCTGAAACCTACACAGTTAAGAAAGACTCCAAACTCAATGAAAGCTATAATAGTGAAAGAAATGGTCCTTCCGGATGGAGGGGAAGTTAATAAGACTGATAGTAATTAAAATGCAGTTTATACATAGTTTATTAAGGGGAATCATAGGAGCATCCCTAAAACACAATAAAGATGCAACATATCAAATCAAGAAATGTAATACAGGAGTCTCAGCAACCACAAAACCACCCAGAAAAAGGTGAAAAATCAACTCACAAAGACAAATGTCCTAGAACAGATTAATAAGAACAACAGAGAAAACATCAACACAAAAATAAACATATCACAATGACAGCACTAAATACATACCTGTCAATAACTACATTGAATGTGAATGGACTGAACACTCCATTAAAGAGACACCAAGTGACGTCTTGGATCAAAAGACACAACCCGTCCATATGTTGCCTACAAGAAACTCACCTTAGATTTAAAAATATGAACAAACTGAAAATTAAAAGATGGAAGAAAATATATCAAGCTAACAATACACAAAGCAGAGCAGGTGTGGCAATTCTAATCTCAGATAAAATTGATTTTAATGTAATATCCACCATCGTGGACAAGGATGGACACTATTGCTGAAAGGTTCAATACACAAACAGAACTTAACAATATTAAATATTTATCCATCTAATATTAGAGCACCTAAATACATTGAAAAAAACACTGACTGCACTCAAAAATGAGACAGATCACTCCACAATAGTACTAGGAGACTTCAACACTCCACTCTCAATATTGGACAGATCTTCTAAAAAAAAGCACAGTAGAGATACAGAAGACCTTACTGCCACAATTAACCAAGTAGACCTCATCAACATATACACAACTTTCTACCCATCAGCAGACAATTACACCTTTTTCTCCAGTGCACATGGAACATTCTCCAGGATAGATCATGTGTTAGGACATAATGCAATTCTCTACAAAATCCATACCATTGCATTAATGCAAAGCATCTTCTCAGATCATAAAGCCATCAAAGTTGAAATCAACAGCTGAAAAAAAACATAGACAGAAAGTGGAACTCATGGAAACTGAACGACATCTTGCTCAAAAAGCCGTGGGTTATAGAACACATCAAAGATGAAATAAAGAAATTTATGGATTCCAATGAGAATGAAAACACTTCCTACCAGAACCTATGGGATACAGCGAAAGCAGTGCTCAGAGGTCAGTTTATGCCATAAACGCACACATCTGGAGGCAAGAAAGAAACCAAACCAAAGAATTAACCCTACTGCTTGAACAAGTAGAGAGAGAACAACAGAGGAACCCCTCAGGCACTAGAAGAAAGCAGATCATAAAGATTAGAGCACAAGTAAACAAATTAGAGAATAGAAGAACAATTGAAAACATTGAAAAGGATGAAAGCTGATTTTTTGAAAAGATCAATAAAATTGACAAATCGTTGGCTAAACTTACTAAAGAAAAACAGGAAAGGAAACAAATAACCCAAATAAGAATGAGAGTAGATCCAGCAGAAATCAAGAATATCATAACAGAATACTATGGAAGACTGTACTCTAACAAATTTGAAAACCTAGAGGAAATGGACAAATTCTTGGATTCATATCACCTACCCAAATTATCACAAGGTGAAGCAGAACAACTTAATAAACCCATCACAGAGGAAGAGATTGAAAAAGTCATCAAAAACTGCCAACCAAAAAAAGCCAAGGCCCACATGGCTTCACTGCAGAGTTCTACCAAGCTTTTAGTGAAGTGTTATCTCCAGTACTACTGAGACTATTTCACAGCATAGAAAGGGGTGGAATACTCCCAAGTTCGTTCTATGAAGCCAGCATAACCCTAGTACCAAAGCCAGGGAAAGACCCAACCAAAAAGGAGAACTGCAGAGTTATATCACTCATGAATCTAGATGCAAAAATCTTCAACAGAATTCTTGCCAGTAGAATACAAAGACATATCAAAAAAATAATCCATCATGACCAAGTTGGATTCATACCAGGGATGCAAGACTGGTTCAACATCAGAAAAACAATTAATGTGATTAACCACATAAATAACACAAAAGACAAGAATCACCTGATTTTGTCTATTGATGCAGAAAACACATTTCGTAAAGTCCAACACCCATTCATGCTAAAAACTCTTAGCAAAATAGGAAATAGACAGCTGATTCTTCAATGCAATGGGGGCCATTTATACAAAGCCAACCACCTACATCATTCTGAATGGAGAGAGACTGAAAAAAATTTTCCTTGAGAATGGGAACTAGACAAGGATGCCCACTGTCACCTCTTCTGTGCAACACTGTACTAGAAGTTCTAGCCAGAGCAATTAGAGAAGACCAAGAAATTAAGGGCATCTGCATTGGCAGAGAAGAAGTCAAAATCTTCCTATTTGCAGATGATATGATTATATATGCAGAGAATCTTAAAGAATCCGTAAGTAAACTACTCAAACTAATAGAAGAGTTCGGGAAAGCCTCAGGATACAAGATAAACATAGGTAACTCAGTAGGATTCCCTTATACCAACGAGATTATTAATGAAGAAATCACCGAATCAATACCTTTTACTATAACCCCTAAGAAGATAAAATACCTAGGAATAAATCTAACCAGAGAAATAACAGACCTTTATAAAGAGAAATACAAGTCCTTACTATGAGAGACTGAGACTTACATAAATGGAGAAACCTACACTGCTCGTGGATAAGAAGACTTAACATGGTGAGTGTCTATTTTACCCAAAGCAATCTACTTATATAATGCAATCCCAGTATAAATTCTAGTGACATTTTTTAATGAGATAGAGAAATAAATCACCAACTTTGTTTGGAACAGGAAGAAGTCCCGGATAAGTAAACCACTACTGAAGAAGAAGAACATACTGGGAGGCCTCTCACTACCTGACTTTAGACACTATTACACTGCCACGGTTGTCAAAACAGCCTGCTACTGGTACAAAAACAGACAGATAGATCAGTAGAACAGAATTGACAGCTCAGAAATGACATCATCTGCCTACAAACAGTTGATATTTGACAAAGGCCCTAAGACATTACACTAGGGTAAAAACAATCTCTTCAACAAATGGTGCTGGTAAAATTCAATATCCATCTGCAATAAACTGTAACAAAACCTATATCTCTCTCACCTTATACAAAAACCAACTCAAACTGGATAAAAGACCTAAATATCAAATCTAAAACAATAAAGCTCATCCAAGAAAAAGTAGAAACAACAATGGAAGTTTTAATACACAAAGTAGACAGACTTCTCTCAAACAAACCACAAACAATGGAAGAGACAATAGATAAATGGGAACTACTATGAATCAAACACTTTTGCTCTTCCAAAGACTTTATCACAAGAGTTAAAAGGCCACCTACAGAATGGGAAAAAAATATTTGGCAGCTATATGTCAGATTGATGCCTGATCTCCGTAATCTATAAGGTACTACAAAATATCAGTAAGAAAAGATAAATCCAATTAAGCGATGCGCAAAAGAGATGGACAGACACTTCTCTAAAGAGGAGTTCCAGGTAGCCTAAAAACACATGTGGACTTGCTCACGATCATAAGCTATTAAAGAAATTCAAGTCAAAACTACAATGAGATATCATCTCACCCCAACAAGGTTTGCCATGATCCAAAAAACACGAAACAACAAATGCTTGAGAGGCTGTTGAGAAATTGGAACTCTCCTACACTGTTGGTGGGATTGCAAAATGGTCCAACCTCTTCGGAAAGCAATCTGGCGCTCCCTTAAAAAAATGGATATAGATATACCATTTGACCTGGTAATTCCACTGCTCTCAATATGTCCTACAGAATCAAGGCCATTCACATCACCTGATACATGCACATGAATGTTTGTTGCAGCACAGTCCGCAATAGCTAAAAGATGGAATCAACTTAGCTGCCCAACAACAGAGGAATGGATACGTAAACTATGGTACATATACTCAGTGGAACACTACGCAATGATCAAGAACAATGATGATTTTAGGAAACATCTCTTAACTTGGTCTCAACTGGAAGACCTTATGCTGAGTGAAAGCAGTCGGTGACAAAAGGATTGTATGAGACCCCTACGATAAGAACTTTAAAGCAGACTCATGCATAGAAGACTCTTTGATGGCTGCAAGGGTGAGGGGGGAGACAGGGTCATGGAAGGAGGGTTTAGATTAGATAGTTGATAGAAATTTGGTTGGGTGAAATCTGGGACAGCACACATTAGAAAGAAGATCAATATTTACTGGTCTTCAGCATAACATGATTACTCCTCCCACCTTAACCCAGTATTGCAAGGACAGAGTAGCTGGGGTGTGGGGCCAGGGACCATGCTCTCAGGAGAAATCAAGGCCAAGTGGCACAACTAGCATTTTGCTAAGAGAGCCTTCTGCACGCCACATTGGTGAGTGGCATCTGGAGTCTTAAAAGCTGCCAAGCTGCCATCTGAGGGTACAGCAAATGGTCCCAACTCAGCAGGAACAGATGATCACTAAGGACCAAAAGAATATGGGGGAAAGAGAACCCAGAAGACAGAGGGACCCACGTGAGTGGGTGATTACATCGACTTGTGATCGGAAGAATGGGATGGTGCCCGGCCACCACCAGTGATAGCTGTGATGGGGCTCACAAAGTTGAATCTCACTGACACCACGAGAATAAAAAGGGGTGCACCCTGAGATCTCCACTCTACAATTCATGGTCCAGGGGCCTCGGAGTTCACCTGGGAGCATGGCCTCTGGCCCTGATGGTGCCCCTGTCCATAAATCACAATGGAGGTCAACTCTTCTGGCAGGAGTGGATTGGACTTGGTGACACAGAGTGACCATATCATGTGTACACTTTATGGTTCTATACATCTATAGGTGTCATCCAGCTGACCTCTTACTGGAGGCAGGGGAGTGGGTGGAGAGGAGGGAATAGGAGATAGTTGGGAGGATAAGACATGTATGGAGTGGAGAGGAAGAGTGTGCTGTCACCGGGCAGGGGGAGCAATGGGAGCTGTGTGTAGTGGGCATACAAATTTATATGCAAATGTACATTTCCATTCAACCATAATTTTTAAAAAAGTCAAATTTATTGCTTGAAAGGAAATTTAAAAAAAAGTAATTGCGGCAATACATTAACAGAGAATTGTCAGAAATTCAAACCATATTCAGAAGAAAATGTGGGACCAGGGTTATCTTGGCTGAAAGCAAAGAATACCTGAAAGATATTTACCTGTATCTTATTGACTGTGTAAAGGCATTTGACTTTGTGGATTGCAACGAATTATGTACAGGATTGCAAAGAATGGAAATTTCACAACAGTTCACTGTGCTCATGTGGAAACTATGTAGATCAAGGGGCAGTCTTTTGAACAAAACAAGGGGATACTTTATGGTTTGAAGTCAGGAAAGGTGTGCATTAGGATTGTATTGTTTCACCATAGTGATTTTATTTATGAGGCTGAGCAAGCAATCCAAGAAGCTAGACTATACAAAGGGAAACAAGGCATCAGGATTGGAGGAAGACTCCCTAGCAACCTATATTGTGCAGATGATGCAATCTTGCTTGCTGAAAGTAAAGAGGACTTGAAGCACTTAGTGATGGAGATCAGAGACCACAGCCTGAAATGGATTAAACCTCAGCATAAAGAAAAGATTCTCACAACTGGACCCAAAAGTCAACAGTTGAAATCCATCAAGTTCTCCTTGGAAATTATGTGGGACAGTTTTACTGTGTCCTGTAGGGTTGCTGTAAGTCAGAATCAATTCAACAGCAGTGAGTTTGGCTGGGGTTTTTTGGCCAGTAAGCAACATCATGCTAAATGGAGAAACAATTGAAGTTATCAATGGTTTCACTCTACTTGGATTAGCAATCAATGTCATGGAAGCAGTAGTCAAAACATCAAACAATGAATTGTGTTGGGCAAATCTGCTCTAAAGGATCTCTTTAAAGCATTGAAAAGTAAAGACGTCACCTTGAAAACTAACATATGCCTGACTCAAGCCATAGTGTTTTATATTGCTTCATATACATGTGACGGCAGAACAGTAAGAATTGATGCTTTAGACTTAAGGTCTTGGCAAAGAAAACTGAATATGCCACAGACTGCCAAAAGAAAGAACAAACCTGTCTTAAAAGAAGTACAGCCAGAATGTTTCTTAGAAGTGAGGATATTGTATGCACTTTATGGTTCTATACATCTATAGGATATCAGCCTGCTGACCTCTGGTTGGAAGAAGGAGAGTGGTTGGAGAGCAGGGGACAGGAGACTGTTGGGAGGATGAGACATGTATGGAGCAGAGAGGAATAGTGTGCTGTTACCAGACAGGGAGAGCAGTGGAAGCTGCATATAGGTGGGCATGTAAATTTATACGGGAATGTACATTTTCACTCAGTCATATCAAATAAAAAAATTAAAATTAAAATTAAAAAAAAAAGACTGTGTCTCACATGCTTTGGACGTTTTCTTAGTCCTTGGAGAAGGACATTGTGCTTGGTGAAGCAGACGGCCAATGAAAACGAAGACAACTTTCAATGAGATGGATTGACACAGTGCCTGCAACAAAGGGCTCAAGCATAATAATCATGTAGGTGGTGCAGGACCGGGCAGTGTTTTGTGATGTTTTATGTAGGGTCACTATGAGTCAGAACCAGCTCAAGGAAACCTAACAACAACAACATACTTACTCTGTGCTTGCTTTTTGAGGAATACCTTGTTTTCCACAGCAGCTGTTGATTTTACAGTTCTACCATCAATTAATGGTCTTGGCACTTTTGTTTTCAATGTTTTACCTTGTCTTTTGGAGAAGTCCTTCTAAATGTTCTGTTCAGCTCTTCTACTTCATCATTTCTTCTGTTTGTTTTAGTTGTTCTGTGTTGCAGAGCAAGTTTCAGAGCCTCTTCTGACATTCATTTTAGTCTTTCCTGTCTTTTCAATGATCTTCAATATTTGGTGAGATCCGCAACTCTTCTGGTCATTGGTCATTAGCATAGCGTGTACCCAAACTATTCTTGAGATAGTGTGTAAATTCAGGTGGATTTAGTCAAGGTATACTACAGTTCTCACAGACTTTCTTTGGTTTTTCTTCAGCTTGAACTTGAACTTAAACTTGCACACAAGGAATTGATGTTCTGTTAAGCAGTTAGCCCCTGGTTTTGTCTTGACTGAAAATACTGGCTCTCCAGTGCTCTCTACAGACATCGTTGATTTGATTCCTGTTTAAATCATCCAGTATTGTTGAAAACAAGTAATTCCAGTGAATAAGTCATTGGTTTGCAGAATTCTATCATGCATAAAGACATAACACAAAAAGTTGGACTATGCAAAGAAGAATGCAGTATCGGGATTGGAGGAAAATTTATCAACAACCTGAAGTAAAATATGCAAATGACACAAACTTGCTTGCTGAAAGTGAAGATGAATGGAAGTACTTACTGATGAAGGTGAAAGACTAAGGCCTTCAGTATGGATTATACCTGAACATAAAGAAAAGAAAAATCCTTACAACTAGGCTGATAAACAACATCATGGTAAATGGTGAAGAATTTTAAGTTGTCAAGGATTTTATTCTCCTAGAATTAACAATCAATGCCAACAGAAGTAGCAATCAAGAAATCTAATGTATTGCCTTGGGTGAATCTGCTGCAAAAGAACTCTTTCAAGTGTTAAAAAGCAAAGATGTCGCTTTGCTGACTAAGGGAAGCCTGTCCCAAGTCATGATCTTTTCAGAAGCCTCATATGCGTGTGAAAGCTTGATAACAAAAAAGAAAAACTGAATAAAAATTGATGCATTTATATTGTGGTATTGGTGAAGAATACTGAATATACTGGACTGCCAAGAGAATGAACAGATTTTTGGCAGAAGTACCACCAAAATGTTCCTTAGAAGCAAAGACAGCGAGACTTCATCATACTTTGGACACCTTGCTGGGTGAAGTAAAGGATCACCAAAAGAGAGAGAGATCCTCAGTGGGATGGATTGACACAATGGCTGCAATAGCGGACTTAAACATAGCAGTGATTATGAGGATGGTGTAATTTGGGGCAATGTCTCACTCTGTTATGCATAAGGTTGATATAACTCGTAGCCAACTTGAAGACACATGTAAGAACAACAACAGCAGTGGCTAAGGGTTGCAATTTCTCTACAGTCTCATCAATACTTGTTATTTCCATTTTTCTAATCATAGCTGTTCTAGCAGGAATGAAATGGTATCTCATTGTGATTTTGAGTTGTGTTACCCTAATGACTAATAACATTAAGCAATTTTTTCATGTGTTACTTGGTCATGTTTTGTTGGGATGTTTATTCAGGACCTTTCCCTACATTTTGATTTACTTTTTATCTTTTTGTTGCTAAATTGGTGAAGAATATTGAATATACAGTAGACTAGAATATAGTCTGGAAATTAAACCCTAATTAGATATATAGCTCCTCCAATCTGTATGTTGTGTCTTCGTACTGTTAGTAATATGCTTTGATGCACAAAAGTTTTTTATTTTGATAGAGTCCAGTTTGTCAGTTTGTATTTTCTTGCTGGTGTGGTTCCTTTTTTAAGGAAGTATAAAGCATATTTGGAAAAATTTAAAAACTTTTAATAATATTTTATGATAATCTTAAATTATAAATTAAAAATTATCCCTTTCTTCCTGAACACATCATATAATATGTAGCATAAGTTACTTAGAAAAGTTTTGCTTTTAAGATTTTTCTTTCAAGTTTGACATAATAAAAACATAACCTTTGTCAGAAGCATTTTACTTTGATTAATTCCTGGAAATATTAAGGCTATTTTATATAAATTATTATTTTGCCAATGAAAGTAAATTTTTTGAAGAAGTGTAATCTAAGTTAGTAATATCATCCAGAGGTAGGAAAGTGTTAGATTCTCATAAACCTGTCTTTTGTATGTTTTATAGGGTCCTTTAGAGGAGCAATTTAGAATAATCTTTATCTTCTTTGAGGCCTCATTATATCGGTCAAAACAAATAGTCCATTTTTTTTTCAGTGTATGTTTCAAATGACTTAATTTCTATGAAAGTTTCTCAGAGTAGCTACTGATAGCCCAGACATAAGAAGCAGGGTTTTTTTTTGGAAGAGAAAAAAAAAAAACAAGAGATTTTAGACAGTACATGGCCTTCAACCTGGTAGAAGATAGGAACTCAGACACAACTCTATAGATCAGAGATGAATTCTCAGAACAAAACAAGACAGAAAAACCACATAAACTCACCAACCTCTAAGACCAACTCAAAGACTGGATTTATTTAATATCGCACAACATAAGCAACCTAGATTCTAAATATGTATGTAGAAATTCTTTGGTCAGATCAACTCATCTCAACAAAAAAATAGGTCTTAGATAACTTGTTAACTTGCCAGAATCTCAGATGAAGGGATATCAGACCCTTTAACAAATTTCAGCATCAAACAAAAAGTCCGCAAAAGAAAAGACAACAAAAACGGAAACTTGTTTTTCTAAAGTGATAACTGAAACTCTAAGTTATTTCAGATATATCTAGCTTACTATGTTTTTTATTATAAACCTCAAACTAGCATCTTGGTAGGGTGAAAAAAGACTCGTTTATCAAGAATAGGTTGAAACTCTGGTTTCCCAAGTTCAAATAAAATCCCTAGCAAAAAGTCTGCCACAAGGTTTGGTCAGTGTTTTGTTTCACTGAGTCTTTTGTTTCATGAGGACTGCCTTGCAGGTGGTAAGCAGCCTGATGCTCTTGCCTATTTCATGTACCAGGTTTCATTTCACAGATGTCTGTCTTTCTGTTGATGCCCGAGAAGCTTTTAAGATACTCAAACCTGTGCCAACATTTTTGGCAGTTTTAAGACTCTAGGATTCATTTATAACAAACTTGCAACCCCTGGTTTCAATTCTTTCTGAACTTAATTCATTCTGTCAGCTAATAGACCTTGTCTCTTACTTTAGATTTTAAATATACTAGTCTCTCTAAATGGAAAGTACTCTAAAATGGCTACTAAATTTTGGAATTGTCTTGATGGCTTTTAGAGGCCCCAATACATTAGCCCAAACCAGCATCCCACTGTTTAATCCAGGAGCCTTGGTTCACTAACTTACTGAAGAGAAAAATAAGTTTAGAAAGACCAAAGTAATCCCAAGGTAACCACTGATTTTCCAGACTATCTCCGGTCTGGCTGTGCCAATCAGAGAGGTACAAGTACATTACGAGGCCAATATACTTGTCCTAAACAGAAAGACAGTAAAAGAAACCAACAGAACAAAATAAAACAGATCCTAGGAAACCAGATCCAGCAATAAAACTCAAAGAGCCACAGTGCAAGAAAGAGCAGAGCTCAGATCCAAGAGGTTATTTGCCTTGTGGTGACTCCCAAGAAGCCATGGGAATGGAGAGCCCAGATGGTTTGGCTAGTACTAGTACTCAGGTCCTCTGGGTCTCAGGAGTCACAAAAGATGATGCACTTTTTTTTTTTTTTTTTTAAATTGTACTTCAGGTGAAAGGTTACAGTTCAAGTTAATTTCTGATACAAAACTTTGTGCACACGTTGCTTGCTGTATGACCCTGGTTGCAATCCCCACAAGGTGACAGCATACTCCTCCTTTCCACCTCAGGTTTCCCATGTCCTTTCAGTCAGCTCCTATTCCCTTCTGCGCCCCCTCCCCATCCTGCTTCTGAACAAGAGCTGCATGTTTAGTCTCATGTGTCTACTTGAACCAAGAAGCACACGCCTAGTGAGTATTAAGTTTTATAGTTCAGTCTTCGTCTGAAGTGTTGGCTTCAGGAACAAGCTCAGTTCTGTGTTAACAGAAGGAGTCCAGGCACCATGTCTTCTGTGGTTCCTCTAGTCTCAGTCAAACCATTAAGTCTGGTGTCTTTATGTGAACTTAACTTCTGCAGTCCACTTTTTTCCTGCTCAGTCAGCGATTCTCTGTTGGGGCAGTCATTAGTGGTAGCTGGACACCATCTCATTCTTCTGGTCTCAGGTTGATGAAGACTCTGGTTTATGTAGTCCTTTTGTCTCTTGGGTCAGTATTTTCCTTATGTCTTTGGTGGTCTTCATTCTCCTCTCCTCCTCCTCTAGGAGGGCTGAGACCAAATGACACATCTTAGATGGCTGCTCACAAATGAGATGCATAATATTTTCCTCATTAACTTTGTTATGCCAGTTGACCTAGAAGTCCCTTGAAACCATAGTCTTCAGACCCCATGTGCCTGCTAACTCTGTCCCTCAAACTGTTTGCTTCTGTTCAGGAAACGTCTTAGCTTTTGGTTTATTCTAGTTGTGCCAACTTCCTCCATATTGGGTGCTGGCCTTTTCTTCACGTAAGATAGTACTTGTCTACTATCTAATTAGTGAATTACTCTGTCCACCCTTTCCCATCAAAGAATGTTTTGTTTTGTATTTAAACCTTTTTCATGGATTCTTGTAGTGGTTTCATACAGTATTTGTTCTTTTATGACTAAGTAATTTCACTCAGCATCCTACCTTCCAGATTTATCCGTGTTGTGAGGTGCTTCATGGATTCATCACTGTTCTTTATTGTTGTTTAGTATTCCAATGTTTGCATATACCATGATTTGTTATCCATCTGTCTTTTGTTGGGCACCTACACGGTCATCATCATTTTACTATTGTGAAAAGTGCTGCAGTGAACATGAGCATGTGTCTACCTATTTACATGGAGGCTCCTGTTTTGCTAGGATATGTTCCAAGGAGTGGGATTGCTAGATTGTAAGGTATTTATAGCTTTTCAAAGAAGTGCCAAGTTGATTTCCAAAGTGGTTGTACCATTGCACATTCCCACCAGCAGTGTTTGACTATCCCAGTCTTTCCAAAACCTCTCTGCATTGAAGATAATGCACTTTTGTATACCCATTATGACACCAGAAATGTAAAAAAAAGATGTTCCAAACTTGTTCAGTGTGAAACTGAAGAGTTTTATTGAAGGAATAGAACAACTGTAGTTGGGCAGCATTAAGTGGGTCAGGGAGAGGTGAACTTTTTATACGATAAAATAGGGGAGTTAAGTGCATGGTAGTGTGTGATTATGAGTACTCGAAGGGGAAGGTAATGAGAGACTACCAACTTCATAATCTTTCTTAATATCAGCAAACACTTTGGGAACAATTACATTCTTTTCTCCACCCTTATATACTGGAAGTGGCTAGGGTTTTACAGTTTATATACTTGTGTTTTGAAAGCAGAAGTTATTTAGGACAAATTAAATTTTGATTTGAACTGGAATTTGATCAGTCTTTTTATTTATGCTGAATTTATTGGTTTTAAGGTGCTCTTACATATACTTATAAAATAAACATAATACTAGTACTTCCATATGGGTGAAAGAATCAAATTGGATAAGTAAAGCAAAGCAAATGAAAAAAACAATGCATGGACATAATAAGTGTTAAATAATATTAGTTTTTTTCTTATTGATTACTGTTACAATGAAAAGTAGTTCAATTTCTCCAAAACCCATTACCCTAGCTTACCATACATGTTGGTAACAAAAATCAGCTAAGAAAACATATGTGAAACCATTTTTAAGTGCATGGTAGTGTGTGATTATCAGTACTCGAAGGGGAAGGTAATGAGAAACTACCAACTTCATAATCTTTCTTAATATCAGCAAACACTTTGGGAACAAATACTTTTTTTTCTTAAGGAATAAATTATTCAGTAGTCTTTGCTAACTCTGAGGATCTACAGCAAAATTTTAAAAAGGGGAGGGCATATGTTCATATTAATTTTGAATCATCAAATACTTTAATTAATTTCATTCATTTAGTCAACTAATGTTTACTTTGGTGATTCAGTAGGCTCTGTGCTGAACTAAGTTCTGTTGGTCTTGTAACCAAAGACTACTCAATGTGATACAGAACAGTTCAGATATTTCAAACAACACATGATAAATACTGTAATAGACCACAAAAGTAGAATAGAAATTATATAATGAATTCTTTTATTTCTTATGATAATTTTTCAGTTGATTTTCTTAGGCTGATAAATTTGCCTGGTGTGATAGGAAAAATAGTGGCCTCCCAAGATGCTCGTATCCTAATCCTGGAAACTGTGGTTATGTTGTTATACTTTATGTTGAACAGTTCACAGGACTCGCAAAATCAGCAGAACACTGAGGACAAGACTAAGAAAACAGGCAAAACCCAAGAGCTCCTTTCAGTCAAAAGGCACCAAGTACAATGGCCTCTTTTAGGAAGAATACATTGGCTGGGATGCCACCTCCATCATGTGGGATGCCTCTGTGGGTTCCTGTGAATAGATGTTAAGTGTGCCTTGGCGTCAGTGTAACTACCTCTGGAGTCAATGCCCTGGGCAAGAGGATCCAGTTTCTTGCTCCTTTAGTTTCAATATTAAAAGATAGCGCATCAAGTTCTTCTGAAGTCATACACAATGACAGATTTCCTAAAACAGGAAAGAGGAGTTGGATAACAGACACTTTAACTCAAAAGCCCTGGTGGCGCAGTGGTTAAGTGCTACATTTGCTAACCAGAAGGCTGGCAGTTTGAATCCACCAGACGCTCCTTGAAGAAACTTTATGGAACAGTTCTACTCTGTCCCGCAGGGTCACTGTAAGTCAAATCGACTCAACGGCACTGGATTCACTGGGTATCTAATAATTCAATACAGAACTTGAAAAAATGCCATAACAAGATTGACTCATGTTTTATAGACAATGGCTACAAGTTAAGCTGTTTAAAAAAAAAAGAGGATGGGGACAGAATACGTAGAAAAATAATTGTTTCTCCTCCTTCTGATCCTTAAATAGTTGTTTCCTCTTCTCAAGACAATGATTTTTATTGTTTTCTTGCATAATTAAGAACACATATAAGTTGTTAGATGGATGGGATAGTGCCGCTTTATACGCTAATTTTCCATGTAGTCACCTTAATGTTTTTATTGTTTATTATAATATTTCATTTGATTCTCTTATCTATCTCATAGATTTCCCTTGTGTGGTAGGCAAAATAATGGCCTCCTAAAATGTTCATATCCTAATCTGGAAAACTATGGCTGTTATTACTTTACAACGCAGAAGGGATTTTGCAAATGTGATTAAATTAAGGACCTTGAAATGGGAAAGATTATCCCGGATTATCTCGTGGGTGCACTGAAATCAAATAGGACTTTAGAAGGTGGAAGAGGGAAGCAGGAGGGTCAAAAAGATGTGATGACAGAGGCAAAGAGCAGAAATAACACAGGGCCGGAAGCCGAGGGTTACGGTTTAATTACTCATAGAAAACAGACAGCAAGGAACGGGAACAACTCCGTGGTGAGCAGCTTCCCAGCCCTGCTGCCCCAAGTTGGAAAAACTGTGGGCAAAGACAGACTCTTCTCTGTATCTCCTACTTTGCACTATATGGGAAGGACCTTAGAATCTCTCCTCCAACCAGTTTATACTCCAGGGGCTACATGACTCACTGCGTGGAGCTTAACTGTCAGTCTTCCAGACTGACTACCCTTGCAGAGGGTGATTAGACAGTTGACAGTCAGGTGGAATTTAATCACTTAGCTTTGCTAGTTATTTGAACAGAACATCAACCTTTGGGGTGAGCTATCTGTCCTCAAGCAAGGGAAGGAACCATAGCTGATGGGCCAGTGAAAGGATGGCCTCCTATAATTTTTATTTCATCCCATTGATGTAGCTTTCTTTTCAGGCTTCTAAAAGTTGCAATTTTATAACGTTTGACTATCTGGTAGGGTTATTTCCCCTAAACTACTTAATTTGGTAGAATTTTCCTGTAAGAACTTGTACATTTCTGAAAATTCTACTCTATTCTGACATTTCCATTTTTTTGCTGTTTTTGTTGACTAGGGAAATGCATTAAATTGATAGAGTAAATAAGTGAGCATGGATATTTTCATCTAACAGTAATGTCTTTCCACTTATTCAAATTAACCTGTATGACTGGTTCAAGAACACTCTGGGTAGTGTGAAATGAGAGTCATGTAGGCTTTGAAAGACATTACTAATCATGAAGACTAAGGCTAGCCTGTGTCCTCTAATGTGGCCGGGATAAAGGATTTGATCCAAAAACTGCTAAGTCAATCAGATTCCCCATCTGAGCAATTTAAATTGGAAACCTTGGTAGTGTAGTGATTAATTTGCTATGGCTGCTAATCAAAAGGTTGAATGCAGAAATAATTTGCCAGCTGGGACAAAATGGAAAGAAGTAGAAACACCTACTATAGCCAGGTCATATCAATGCAGATATGCACAATAAGGTCCAAGCACTCTGTTACTGATTACTTCAGGGCTACCTTGACTTACCAGGTTTTCTTTTCCTGAAAGCTGCTTGGCCCTATTAAGGCGTCAGTTTGGGTTTCTTTGACACTCACTCCTTTTTGTCATTCTGTTGATTATCTATCCATATAATAAACCCTCCTATAAATGATGGAGATCAATTACTCCTAAAGAGGGAGAGAGAAAAATAAGAGCTGTCCAAGAAAAGATGCCTTACAATTATCGATCAATTTACAAAGTGCTTTCACATGAATTATTTCATCGATCAACAACTAGTAAACTAGTGAATTTAGGAGAGAATTTCTCAGGTATATAACCGTTAAAAGGAGCCCCTGGGTGATGTAAATGGATTTACGAACTCAGCTGCTAACTGAAAGGTTGAAGGTTCAAGTCCAATAAGAGGTAAGTGCCAAAGTCCACTCAGAGGCATGCCAAACTGTGAAGCACAGTTCTACAGTGCCACATAAGGGTCGCCATGAGCAGGAGTACATCTGGTACTAAGTGGCAACTGGTAATCTCTAAAAGCCCATAATCTACAAGGCTGGATTGAATGAAGCTGGTGTTATAGGAGAAACTGGTGGTGTAGTGGTTCAGTGCCATGGCTGCTAACCACAAGATCATCAGTTCAAATCTACCAGGTGCTCCTTGGAAACTCTGTGAGGCAGCTCTATCCTGTTGCTATGAGTGGGCATTGACTTGATGGCAGTGGGTTTTTGGGTGGTGTTGCCAGGTGGCTCAGACAATATAGACCCATACGAGGTTCTTGCCCCTTACTTCTCCATGAGCAAAACTTTATTGAAGAAGCTTGCAATCAGCAGCAACACTTACCTCTGCCTCCGTGAACAAAGGTTTTTTTCAGAGCTTATAAAGGATTTTACAAAGGAAGGTCCTCCTTTTTATTCATAGTAGAAGTGGAGATTTCTAGAAAAAGGAGACGCTAGGAAAATTAAGTTGCACATGCCTCTTTATACAAAATGGCGTCGGCAGCAAAGGGTTCAGGGAAGCACTGGCAGGACCTATTATGGGATGCTGTGAATGTGCCATCCTTTGAGACCTTGGTGTGAACCCCAGTATGAGCTTTGTGCTGTTGTGCTGGTCTGCTGAAAGGTCACGTAACGTCCATTCGTGGCACCACTGCGCATGCTCCTCATGTTAACCCATTTTGCCTCATACTGAAAACCAAAGAAGTTCTTGTTCTTTTGGTATCTGTGCTATATTAATCAATAGTTTTGGTGAGATCACCCTCATACCATTTACAACATAATTGTCCTTGAGCGTTTCTAAGCTACTGATGGGGCCTCTTGTGCTTTTCCTGATTCACTGTCCCAGGATGTGATTAATTACTGGGTCCTTCTATTCCTCCCCCCCCCCCACCTGTTTGTAGTTTCAGTACAGCTTTACTGAAAGGTGTTTGCAAAGGCTTCTAGGCTCCTGCTCTAGTGCGTTCACCACCCAGCTGAGGCTGAAGCCGGCACGCAGAGGAACGAAGAGTAGATGGGGCTGGGGCCGCTGAATCAGAGCAAACCTGAAGTCTCTCCAACCTCTGAATTTCACTTCTGTGAACCAATAAATTTATCCCTTGTTTCAACCAGTTGGAATATAGTTTTCTGCTGTCTACTGAAAGCACACTAATTGACTTTGTGGGGACAGCATGGAAGATTGTCTTTGCTCAGGCCTTTTGTCCAGGCACAGGCCTTCTGCATAAAAGTGATTCAGCAGTGTGACACACCCTGTTTATGTCCAGCTTGGCCTTAAGGATCAAATCTGGCAGCCAGCCACCTTTGTGTAAAACTGGTATGTGAGGTCACTGCGTCACAAGATGCAGTCTCTTGCCTGCTGCCTCTGGCCACTCGTGGCTAACCGAGGTGCTGTGCCGCCTTGCTGTGTGTTTGCTCCAATAAGGCTGCTCTGAGCACTCCCTCAAAGCCTCTGTCATTACTGGGTCTGTCCGAATCTCGAACCTGCATTCCTGACCTTGAACACCTGCATCCGACAGACACAGTATCAGTTACATTCTTACACACATTCAAAAAGTAGGATGTGATGTCTTGAGGGATGAGAAGACCACCCTTGACTGGGGAAGAAACAATATGAGAAATCTAGATGTAGAGTGTTGCCTAGTTGGTTCGTAGGTACATATGCAGACGTGGCCATGGTGACACAGTTGTTACGAGCTCAGCTGCTAATCAAATGGTCAGCAGTTTGAATCCCCTGGCTGCTCCTCAGAAATCCTATGAGACAGTCCTACGCAGTCCTATACGTTGCTGTAAGTCAGAATCGACTTGAAGGCAAAGGTTTTGTGTTTTGGTGTAGACAGTGTTATGGGAGCAACAGACTGATGGGAAGAAAAGAGAGGTAAAAAACAATAATAAAGGTGAATTTTATTTATTTAGTAATCTAGCCCTTTTTAAGATGAAATACTTCAAGCATCTTTTTTTTCTTTAAATATAACCTAGATGTAACTTTACATATCAAATTAGCCATTAAGTAGTCAGTACACAAATTGTTTTTATGACATTGGTTGCCAACCACGATGTGTCAACACTCTCCCCTTTTCTACCCCAGGTTCCTGCTTTCTATCATAGAATTGTCTTGTCGCTGCCCGTCTTCTAGTCTTTCCTTTGGGGCTGGTATGCCCATTAGTCTCTTATACATGATTTAACTATAAAGCATGTCCCGTATGTGTGTTCTTGTTGCCCTATTAAAAAAAAAAAAACTGCTATTGAGTTGATTCCAACTCATAGAGACCCTATAGGACAGAGTAGAACTGCCCCCTAGGGTTGTTAGTCCTATAAAACCAAAACCCCTCCCATTGAGTTAATTCCAACACATCATCCGTGTTAATGGCCCTATAGACAGAGTACAAATGCCCCATAGAGTTTCCAAGGAGCACCTGGTGGACTTCAACTGCCAACCTTCTGGTTAGTAGCCACAGCACTTAATCACTATACCACCCCTATAGACCTCACTAATCTTTGGCTGAAGGGTTAACTTCAGGAGTGACTTCAGTACTGAGTTAAAAGGGTGTCTAGAGGTCATATTCTCAGGGTTTTTCCAGTCTCTCTACGACTAGCAAGCTTGGTCTCTTTTTGCTGTTATGAATCTCAATTTTGTTCTACACATCTCCCACTCTGTCAAGGACCCTGTCATGGATTGAATTGTGTCCCCACCCCAAAATAGGTGTAGTCATGTGACCATGATTCCCTGTATTCTATGATTGTCCTCCATTTTGTGATTTTGGTGTGCCATATGTTAAAGGATTAGGGTGGGACTGTAAATCTCTTTATTAGATCACCTCCCTGCTCCACTGTAAAGGGAGCTTCCTTGGAGTATGGCTTGCCCCATACTCAAACTTTAGTTTTCCCCCCAAACACCTTTAGATGTTGTTATAACTGAGTATAATTTTTACGAAGTGTTTTTCTTTAAATCGGTGGTTCTTGACTACATGTAGTTTTTGTCCCCCAGGGGCCATCTGGCAACGCCTGTAGACGTTTTTGTTTGTTATAGCTTGGGGAGGGAAGGTACTAGCATCTAGTGGATAGAGGCCAGGGATACTCATAAACATCCTATATGCACAAACAGCCCTCTACAACAGTAAATTATCTGGCTCAAAATGTCAGCAGTGGAAAAGTTGAGAAATTTGATTTAAATAAATCCATTTTCTTTTAAACTTCATAATGACTAACATTTATGGAGCAGCAGGAGCTTTAGTGATATAGTGGTTAATTGACAGTTCAAATCCACCAGCTGCTCCTTGGAAACACTATGGAGAAGTTCTATTCTGCTCTATAGGATCCATATAAGTCAGACCTGATTCGATGGCAATAGGTTGTATTGACCAACAGTATGTTTTAAATATTGTTCTAATAGCACCATATGTAATATCTTAATTGAGTCCACGCATCAACCATATGTGGTGCAGGTTAGGCAACTTTTTGTTGTGTTATAACTTCACTTGTGAATCAGAGTTGACTCAATCAATGGAATCCAACAACAATACAAATGAGTAACCTGAAGATTAACTAACTTGTCTAAGGCCAAACAGTAAGCAGCTGAACACAGATAGTATGATGATAGAGATCTTAGGCTTAATAAATAAAAATCTATTGCCAGCAGAGTTGATTCTGGCTCACAACAACCATATGGGATAGAGTAGAACTGTACCATGTGGTTTCCAAGGAGTAGCTGGTATATTCGAAATGCTGACCCTTTGGTTAGTAGTTGAGCTCCTAACCACTGTACCATCAAGGCTTTGAGCTGAACAAATAGGCTATATTTTATGTAACTACTATAAACAGAAACCAGTATCACACGTTTTATTAGTCATCTAGTGCTACTATAACAGAAATAACACAATTGGATGGCTTTAACAAAGAGACATTTGTTTTCTCACAGTCTAGCAGGCTGAAAGTCCACATTCAGGTTATCAGTTCTAGGGGAAGTCTTTCCCTTTTGGCTCTGCAGGAAGGTCGTTGGCATCAGTTTTCCCCTGGATTGGGAGTTTCTGAGGCACAGGGACCCCCAAGACCAAAGAGCACATTTTGCTCCTAGCACTGCTTCTTTCCTGACGGTATGCGATCCTCAACTTTCTGCTTGCTTAACCTTTCCTTCAGTCCCAAGAGATTGCTTCAAGGAACAATACAGTCTTAAACACTGAGTTCTGCCCCACTAACACAACTGCCTCCTGTCCTACCTTATTAACATCATAGAAACAGGATTTACAACACATAGGAACAAGACACAGTACCAGGAATTATGGCCTAGCCAAATTGCTGCAGACATTTTTGGGGCAACAGAGTTCAATCCGTGACACATGTCTAATATGGAATAAAGGCATAAAAATAAACACAACAAAAACAAAGTGTTATTAAATTCTAGATGGATAATGTTGTTTGCTCAAGCATCTAGGTCTAAAGCCTGTGGTCTCTGTGTAACACTAAGAGAGGTGCTAAGACATAGTAGGTCTCTGGGTGGCACAGTGGTTTGTCCTGGACTACTACTGATCTGAAGGTTGATGGTTCACACCCATCCAGCAGCACCATAGAAGAAAGGACTGGCAATATGCTTCTGTAAACATTACCACTAAGGCAACCGTAAGGAGTAGTTCTACTCTGTACAACATGAAGTTGCCATGAGTCAGAATCAACAGCAACAGGTTTGGTTTTTGGTTTTAAAGACACAGTGCTATAGAACCAAGAATTTCTTCTTGATATAATCATTGGAACTGAAATTAACTTAAAAGGGAATGACTTTCCTATATATGATTTCGTATGACACAATGCTGTGTTTGTGTACCAACTTAAAATCTCAACTCTTAAATAATATAAAGACTTGAGACGTTTTAATATTTTCTGAAGTTGATAGATCTGTGTTCAAATGCTATACCCACTATGAGCTCCTGGGGCTGTGATAGATGTGATTGAATTTCCTCATCTGTAAAAGTGAAACAATAAAAATTGCTTCACAGGGTTGTCATGAGAATTAAATGAGATGTGATTTTGCAAGATTACTGGCGGACAATTACACAGCATAAAACAATTATTAGTTCCTCTCTTATCTTGAGGATTCTGTGGTATCTTTCCAGTGCTGGCTAGATTTGCATAAGCTTCCATGATTATTCAAGCTGTGTATGAGCCATGGCAGTCAGGCGGCCACAGTGGGCACCTGGGTATCACAAGAAACAAAGAGTTGCTTTCAGTCCTGTCTAGAGTAACCACATAGCCCTCCTGGGAGGAACCTGCCTTCTGAGCCATGCTGTGCAGTTTGGTGAGGGTTGTTGATGATCCAAGCTAGGTTTATGGAGATTGCAAGAAAGCAGGAAGGCCCTGTGACAGTGACTCTGATAGATGACCGCAGTCCCAGAAGGAAGATGGAGGAAGGGGCAAAGGGGAGCCTTTGTTTCTAGTAACAGAGCAATGATTCCATTTTAATTTCTGTACGCACACGCACACTCACACACATGCACACACATACTTGCTCCGCTCAGATATACAGTCATTGAGTTTATGGCTGAACACAGTACTTTAAATTGTCATAGTATCTCCCATAGGATTTAATATGTGATTCTGTTCAAATGAGCATTGGAACTATTGTCTGCTTAAATGTCAGAAATCTTTTTGTCTTCATGCCGTGATTTCAAAATTTCTTCTCTACTTGACGCTTGATACTTTATTATTATTTATTAGACATTCCTTTAACAAGGCTTCAGATTTTTATGCCATAATTTGGGATAATTAAAATGCAAATACAACTGGAGTGTTAATACAATGTCTAAAATTCAGAATATCTCCTTCCTACTAGAATGTCAGTTTCTTGAAATTGAAGATTTTGTATTGCATCTTACTATATGAATCAGAATCAGCTTAACTGATGGCATTGGTTTATAGTCTCAATGCTAAGATAAGTAACATATTTAGTTGGTGTCTAATAAATATTCTTCGAATACTAAAGGGCTGGTAGCAGTCAACTTCTCCTTTGCCTATACATGTATTTTTTTCATGCTTCCGGGCTTTATACCTGTCGCATCTTTTTTCTGCAATGCTCTCTCCTTGCCTCTTACTCTTCCATCACCACCTTCATCCTCACCTGGAGAAAGTTTGCTTAGGCTTTAGGGCTCTGCTTAAATGTTACTTTTTGGTAAAAACTCTTACTGACAGTTATCTCTCTGCTGAAATTATGTAACATTTTTTCACCAGTTGCAGTCCTGTAGCCCTTTGCATATAACCAAAAAAACTCCAAACCCATTGCTGTTGTATCAACTCTGACTCATAGAAGCCCTATAAGACAGAGTAGAAGTGCCCCATGAGCTTCCAAGGAGTGCCTGGTGGATTTGAACTACCAGCGTGTTGTTTGGCAGCTGTAGCACTTTAAGCATAATGTTGTCAGGTTCCCGTTACCTACAGCCATGTTAAAAGAAGAATCGCTTTGGGATGTAATTACTTGTTAATAAACCACTCTCTGCCATTGGGCGGTGAGATCCTTGAGAGTTCTGAGGGATGTTGTCCACTTCTAAAGTATCTTTCCTCTTTGCATGGTAGATCTTCAATAAATGTTACTGATCGCTCCATTTACTAACCTCACAAATGGTTCTTTATCCTGCAGAGCTCCAGGAAGGTGTTAGAAAAACAGGAGTGCTTCACAAAACTTCTTTTAAAAGCCCTGTTTTGAGTAGGAAATCTTCCTGCTCATTATAGTTGTTTTTTGCTGTCTCTTGATTCTGTATTCAGAAAGGAATGATAAGTGTGGAAACACTGAATATAGCCTATAAATAAGGGATTTGGAAATATCTGGTCATATTTCAAGCTGGGATTGATTGTGTGGTCTTCTGTCTTGTGGATGCTTCCTGGTTACTCTGATGCTGTGGAGATCTCAGGAACAATGGTGTTTGAGGAGGGTTAGAATATTTCTGCTGAGGAAAACCAAGTCGTTTGGTTATCTGGAACCTGATGCCTATTGGTGCAGGGCAGGAGTAGTATCCCATGTCCCTAGTTTAAGAAGACTGTGGTCTGTTCAGGTTGTTATAGTTGTGACTATGACAACTATGAAAAATATTAGAGCGATGCCGAGAGTGTGATAATGGCCCTGGACAACGGCCTACCTAGGGACTACCTAATATCCCGGTGGGGGGGGGGTCCTGCAGCCCAGTGGCTGTACAGGCAGAGATTTAAGATGAGCCATTTAAAGATCTGACTTCCATATTTGATCATTTGCATTGCTGCAAGCCCTGGACTGCTGAAAATTGATCTGTTTCACGTATCCATTCTGCTGTCACACAATGGAAGGGAGTGGAACAGCGGGAAACAGCCTAAGTGCCTAAGGTGCTACCCAAAGGGCTGCAGCTCTCCAGAACAGACACTATTTAATTAAGCCAACTGTGAATGTGTGTGGGTGAAAGTAACAGCTGCTGATTCCTAAGATATTTTTAAGTTGCACCCAGTTGGGACACTCTCTGTGTCTATATATGGTCCTCCACGCTAAAGGACCTCATGGAGATGGATGGGCTAGCAACATAGGCTCTTTGAAAACTATATTATCACCTCTTAATCCTTGACAGCACATCAGCAGCCTGCTCAGAGGGAAACTTCAGCTAGGTTAAAAGATAAGCCACTTATCTGACAACCCAGCAGTGATTTCTCCATATCCCCACATGGTTGCTAGGCTCTTCTGAGATTCAAGGAGAGACTTATTTGTTTTGTTCCCACATACTTTCAAGCAGCTTAGTTACCACATCTTGTGCACAACACACGCTACAGGCAAACAAACTTAAGAGCACAGCAGATTGCAGCAGCAAGCTAGCCTGGCAGATTGGGCCCCCTGAGTCCATGCGCTATATGCAGCAAATCAAAACACAGCTGGCGGAGTTAATTTTAGGCTTTCTGACCTTGGCAGTGTCCTAGCATTCTGGGAAAAACAGCTCTGAATAGATTTAAAAAGGACCCTCTCTCCTCTTTCTCTCTATGCAGCTTACTGGAAAAATGGCTACCTGCTTTAAATTGAATGGGAAAAGCGACTAATTGAGGGCAGTAGTAAACTTGATAGATCAAGAAATTCAATCCAATTCAATCCAATATTTGTTGAACAAGCACAGGTCCACACAAGAAGTCTCTTTACAGCTTTTGTCCTGTGGCCTAAAATCTTCAACTGTATGCTTTAAGTAGCACCTTATGAAAATATCTAAAAGATTGACTTCTCAGAATAAAAAATCAGTATCCATGTCGTGGTGCTACAGAACAACCAAAGTAGGTTTGCAGTGATACGTGAGGTCAATAACGCTGTTTACAAATGTAACAAGAATTTGAATCCATAGAAAGCATACCAACAGTCATGAGGATGGCATGGGATCAGGCAATGTTTTGTTCTATTATACATAGGGTCACAGTGACTTGGATCCAACATGGTGCAACTAACAATACAACACATTCTGAGTCCCTGGGTGGTGTACGTGTTTAATGCACCTAGCTGCTAACCAAAGGGTTCGAGGTTTGAGTCCACCCAGAAGTAGGTTGGAACAAAAGAGTGGTGATCTAATTCCCCTAAATCAGCCACTGAAAATTCTTGTGCTCTGACACTTCATGGTAAGCTTACACTTAACATCAACTGCTTTTCATTCACTTTTGGAATAAGGATCTTACTGTTCTGACACTCCAAAAGAGGTCAGAGCCCCTTAACATACACTCACATAACAGCATGAACCTTTCCTTCGTGAAACTTACACTGCTTACAATTTTTGTTTCATTTGTCTGTTTTCCTTACAGACCTATATGAGTCATGATGACTCCTGCCCTTATTTTTTGCAAACTTACAGAGGCCTACAGTAGACAATAAATATTTGTTGAGTGAATAAATGGTCTGAGCCTTGCCATTCCCTAAAATCTAGACATTTTTTTGCATGACCTCAACTTTAAAAAAATAACTAGCTTGAAGGAGATTGGGTTAGGGTTGGGGTCAACAGAAGATTTGTTCTTCCATTTTAAATATTAAATAAGAAGGTTTACTGTTTAAACATTTTTATTATCTTTAGGTAAAAGTTTACAGTAAAATTAGTTTCTTATTAAAAAATTTATACACAAATTGTTTTGTGATGTTAACTGCAATCCTCACAATTCATTAGCACTCTCTCCCTTTCACTTTCAGCCCTGGGCTCCCCATATCCATTTGTCGTTTTCCTGTCCAGGCTTGCCTTCTCATGTTTGTTTCTGGGGAAGTGTTGTCTATTTGGTCTCAAACAGTTGATCGAATTAAGAAACATATTTTTCGTTAGTGTTATTTGTTTTATAGGCCTGTCTCATCTTTGACTAAAAGGGAGACTTCAGGAGTTGATTTCGTTTCTTAGTTAGCAGGTGTCCAGGGGCCATGGTCTGGGTATTCTTCCCCAGAATAGTAAGTACAATCTCTTTTTCTTTTTTGTGGATTTGAATTTTGTTCTGCATTTTCCTCCTGCTATGGCTGGAACCCTTTATTGTGATTCTTGTTGGAACAATCAGCGGTAGTAGCCAGGCACCATCTAGTTCTTCTACGGTGAGGCTGGTAGAGGCTGTGGTTTATGTGGCTCATTAGCCCTCTGAGCCATGTTTTCCATGTGTCTTTGGTTTTCTCCATTCTCCTATGCTCTAGACACTATAGGATCAATGGTTGTATCTCAGATAGCTGCTCAAAAGCTTTTAAGACCCGGCCCTAAAACATTAAACTGTGGGCAAAAACAGTACTTTCAACAAATGGTGTTGGCAAAATTGGATATCCATCTGCAATAAATTGAAACAAGATCCATATCTTATGCCTTATACAAAAATGAACTCAAACTGGATAAAAGACCCAAATATCAAACCTAAAATGATAAATCTCATCCAAGAAAAGGTAGGAAAGACAATGGAAGTTTTAATACACAACATAGACAGACTTCAGAATCTGTCAAACAAACCACAATCAACAGAAGACAAAATAGATAAATGGGAACTATTAAGAATCAAACACTTTTGCTCATCCAAAGACTTTATTAAAAGGCCACCTACAGAATGGGAAAATATATTTGCCAACTCTATGTCAGACCGACACCTGATCTCCATAATCTATAAGGTACTACAAAATATCAATAAGAAGAAGATAAATCATCCAATTAAGTGATGGGTAAAGGAGATGGACAGACATTTCTCTAAAGAGGAGATCCAGGCAGCCAAAAACACATGCGGACACATTCACAATCTTTAGTTATTAAAGAAATTCAAATCAAGACTGCAATGAGATACCATCTCACCCCAACAAGATTGGCCATGATCCGAAACACACAAAACAACAAATACTGGAGAGGCTGTGGAGAAAGTGGAACTCTCCTACACTGTGGGTGGGGTTGCAAAATGGTCCAGCCTCTTTGGAAAGCAATCTGGCGCTTCCTTAAAAAGATAGATACAGATATACCATTTGACCCAGTAATTCCACTACTTGAAATATATCCTACAGAATCAAGGCCATTCACACCAACGGACACATGCACAAGAATGTTTATTGCAGCACAGTCCATGGTAGCAAAAAGATGGAATCAACCCAGATGCTCAACAACAGAAGAATGGATAGGTAAACTATGGTATATATACTCAATGGAGCACTATGCAATAATAAAGAATAATGATGACTCCAGGAAACTTCTCATAACCTGGTTTCAACTGGAAGACATTATGTTGAGTAAAAGTAGCGACAAAAGGACAAATATTGTATGAGACCCCTATGATAAGATCTCTAAAACAGACTTATATATAGAAGAACAGACTCTTTGACAGCTGCAAGGGAGGGGAGGGAGGGAGGGCTAGAGGGAGAAGGTTTAGATTAGATAGTTGGTAGAAATTTGGTTGGATGAAATCAATGATAGCACACATTGGAAACAAGAACAATATTAAGTGGACTTCAGCATAACTTGAATACTCCTTCCATCTTAACTCAATATTGCAAGGACAGAGTAGCTGGGGCAGGGGGCAGGAGACCATGCTCTTAGGCCAAATCGAGGCCAATTGGCACAACTAGCATTTTGCACCCCACATTGGTGAGTGGCGTCTGGTGACATGTCATATGACACGTCATATGGCATAGAATTAAAATGCACATAGCATTGATAAGAGTCAGGTTGAATTATTAACTACAATAAGTGGGATTGTATATCATCCCAAAATTCAGTTAGCATATATTCAATCTAATTTAGGCCATCTGGAAGGGAAAACATTTTTGTTGAATTCAGATTGTACTTACTAGATGTGTAATCTTGAATAAGTTACTTCCCCTCTCAGCATCAGTTTCCTTATCTATAAAATGGGGGAAATAGAGGCACTCCTGACATTAGGAACAAGATCCATCCTTCAATGGATGGCAGTGGTGTAAATGGTGATATAAATGTTTAATGCACCTCAATGTGTATTTAGAATTTGCAGGTAACTCAGAACAGGTGCACACAGTTCTCAGCCTTATTTTGGTGCAAGAAGTCAGAATTGACTCAAAGGCAATGGGATAGTCATTTGGTTTGGTTTTAGTGCAAGAAAAAGCGCTTGAAGCCCTTGAAACTGAAGCTCACTTGCAGCAAGTTAAGGTGATTGTGATGAAGAATTGATTTTGAGAGGAGGTTGGTTCAGTCCTTTTAAAACGAGGACAAATTTAGATAACGTTAAAGGATAAGTATGAGTTGTCCTTAAGTCAGACATTTGTAATCCGAGGACTTACTGAAATGCCTAATATCAACCTCATGAGGCAGTGTAAGGAAAAAATGAAATAAACGTAAAATACACAAAAACATTTAGCTCAGTGTCTGTCCCATCAGAAATATTCAGTGGTAGCTACAAAAGCAATCTTACACAACTAAACCAGTTAGATGGAATGATCAGCACCTGGATTTAAATATTATGCAGTGAAAACACACCTACACAACAGAGTACAGTGTACCAGGTTACCAAAGATTTGTTGCCCAGATATAACTTTTCTAGTATTTGTTGTTCAGGAATCTATTCTTTCAGAGTCAGATCATATTACTCAGTCAGAAGAGAACAGCTGCTCAAGAAATACTAATGCCCAGATTGTGACAGGATTTGAACTCAACATTTCTTTCTTCTAGCATCGACAACATCTGCTTTTAGTTTCAAATGTACTACAGGTAAAGGAATATCTTTATACATCGGCAGAAAGAGCTGCCTAAACAGATACTGTTTATGGTTGCAGAAGATGATTTATATAATTATTGTCACTAAATTTTACACATGAAAAATCTTGAATTAGCAAATGCTATTTTATCTTTACAACAGCAAAAGCTGCATAATGTGAGGGCAAGGAAAGTATCCTCTAGACCAAAGCATCATCTTCCATTTCAGCTCTTCTTAAATTCCCATCGATTTTAGCACTTTTTCTAGATCTTTTCAAAAGGAGATCCATTTTTGCTTGCTTGTCTTTTTATTACAGAAGATTAAAAAACTAAAGTAGACAGAACAGTATTGTGACTCCCCTGACCCCTGACCCTATTATGTGGCTTCAATAATTATCAACTCGTGCCCAACCTTGCTTCAACTATACTTCTGCAGTTTCCCTCTCACATGTTATTCTAAAGGAAATCTGACATAATAATTTCATCTCTACATCATTTCAGTACATATTTTTATTTTTTAAATTTTTTTTATTGTGACTAAGTGAAAGTATACAATCCAAATCACTTTTGCATGCCCACCTATCTGCAACTCCTTCTCTTCTCCTTGCCCCATGACAGTACACCCCTCCTTTTAGTTCTATACTTGTTGTATCCTCTTAACAAGCTCCTGTCCCCTCGTCTCCACCCTCTTCTCTCCCATCTAGAAAGAGACCAGTAGGACAGCATCCTATAAATGCACAGAGTCATTAAGTACACACAATGTATGGTCAAATTGTGTCTCCAACTCTAGTCCATTTGTGTCTGAAGAGTTGATCTCACAGTATTTTCTGGACACAGTAGCATCTGGTCTAGGGGCCATCATCCCAGGGGATCCCCTGGGCTGCCTGACCATCAGTTGTGGTCTTTTAGTAGAGTTCTTGAGCTGCACCCCTCTTTTTCTCGTGTTGCCACAGGGACTCAACACTGTGTGCCCCATCACAGCTGTCTTTGTTGGTGGCCAGGCATCATCTGGTTCTTCTGGTCACATGTTGATACAGTCTCCCATTCACTTGGGTCCTTCTGTCTCCTGGCCTTTTTTTCCCTCGTGTCTTTGTTGTTCTCAGTAATCATCTATTCTGGATGAGTTGGGACCAATTGGTGTACCTCAGCTGGCAGCTTGCTAGCTTTTAAGACCCCAGACAAGTACATGTTTCTAAAAGATAAAGCCTTTAAGACTTCTGCACAACATGGTGCCCTAGGCAGAGGCATTACACCATCTCTGCGTAGCAAAGACCAAAAACCTAAGTAAAACAGAGACAAACGTCAATCCTGGAATAAAAGTATTAAATGAAGAGATAAAGGATCTCAGTCAAAAAATAAGTGGAGTAATAAATCAACAGAAAACAGAGTGAGAAGAGATAAGAAAGTTCCCTATCTGTAGCCCAGCACAGATTCACCATCTTGGATGCTTGTCAGAGATTAGGAGCACATGAGAACAGATTTACAGAGATCTTGGCAGAGAACAAAACACCTGCTGGCAAGCAAGACACACTTTCTCACACCCATCTTCTCCCTAATATTCTACCTTCAATACCTCCTAGCTGGCTGTGATGGCTCAGCCATCTGGGAAGTGCAGTGTCCCTATTACTTGAGTTTGCCACATCTGCATCAGAGTGGCAAATGGGGAGTAGTGAAAGCAGCTTTAGGAGCTCCCAGCAGGATGCTGATTGTCTGCTGAACATGCTGCACCATTGCTGAGTCACTGGCTGGCCTCCCTATTGGACAAACCAAACCAAGCCAAACAAACCAAGTGCCATTAAGTCAATTCCAACTCATGAAGACCCTATAGTACAGAGTAGAACTGCCCCATAGGGTTTACAAGGAGCATCTGACCTTCTGGTTAGCAGCCATAACATTTAACGACTACACCATCAGTGTTTCCTATTGGACAGGGAGGTGGAAAATATGACCACAGACAAGCAAACAACAATGAATGTACACTCTGCCTGCTCTGAAAAAAATGCATGATGAAACAAATAGATCTACAATTAATAAACAAAGAAAATAACTACCGAATAGCAGACAATATCAAAACATATAAAAAGACAGGAAAGATTCCAGTGGGTGTCCAAAATAAAACACCAGATGACTTACCAGTAGATGAAACCCCAGTGCTGTCGAGTAGATTAAGGCACTAGAGTTACCTGATAGGAATTCACATTTTTAATTTTCAGAGCTATCTAATATTAAAAGCAAAAAGCAGATAAAAATGAGTAAAAAAAGACAATTCACGGAAAAGGCAGACAGTCATGGAAGGATTCAGGAAAAGCATACAAGCACAAAATGCCAAGGCAAATTTACAACTAGAAATTATACAAAAATAACAATTAGAAATCAAAAAGATAAACAAGATTTCAGAAATGGAGAGTGTCATAAAAGGGCTGAGGAGCAGGTTTGAAATGATGGAACTCAAGATCATTGAAACTGAAGATGAACATTTGGACACCTGAGGAAAAATCAGAAAAAAGAATGAAGAAAAACGAAGAAACCCTGAGAATTATGTGCAATACAATCAAGAACAAAAATTTGTGACTGACCTGCTTTCCAGGATGAGAGAGAAAATGGAAAACACAGAGAGGATTATTGAAGAATTGCTGAAAGAAAATTTGCCTGATACGATGAAAGATGAAAAGCTGACCATCCAAGAAACTCAATGAGCCCATATAGGTTAGACTCTACAAGAAAACCACCAAGGCATAGACTAAACCCTGATTGTTTTGCAACCCTGGTGGCACAGTGGTTTAAGTCCTACAGCTGCTAACCAGGTCAGCAGTTTAAATCTGCCTTGGAAACTCTATGGGGCAGTTCTATTCTGTCTACAGGGTTACTATGAGTTAGAATCGACTGTACCACAGTGGGTTTGGTTTTGGTTCAGTATACAGGTAAGAAGATAACAGGAGTATATGTATAACACCTTAAAAGAAAAAAAATGATCAACCAAGAACAATACATCCTGCAAAACTCTCATTCAAATAAACTAAAAAATTCACTGCTGTTGAGTGGATTCCAACTCACAGTGACCCTGCAGAGTAGAACTGCACCAGAGTTTCAAAGATGCACCTGGCAGATTTGAACTGCTGCCCTTCTAGTTAGCAGCTGAGCATTCAACCCTTACACCGTCAAGATTTCCAATTCCAAAATAATGGTGAAATTGGGACATTTCCAGAAAACAGAAATTAATATGCAAAAACCAAATCAAACTTACAAGAATTATTAAAGGGAGTCCTTTGGTTTGAGAGCAAACAACATCAGACCACAACCAGAGTCTAGAATGTAAGATAGCACCAGCAAGATAGCAGCCTAGGAAATTAACTCTCAAAGAATGTCTTAGTCAACTAGTGCTGCTATAACAGAAATACCACAAGTGGTGGCTTGCTTTAACAAAAAGAAATGTCTTCTGACACAGTCCAGTAGGCTAAAAATCCAAATTCAGTGCACCAGCTCCAGAGGAAGTGTTTCTCTGTTGGCTCTGGAGGAAAGTCCTTGTCATCAGTCTTCCCCTGAAATGGGAATTTCTGGGGTCCTAGGACCCTAGATCCTTTCCAGAGGATGTATTCTGCTATCTGCATTGCTTCTTGGTGGTATGAGATCCTCCAGATCTCTGCTTGCTTCCCTCTCCTTTATATCTGAAGCGATTGCCTCAAGGCATAACACAGTCTTTTACATAGATTCCTGCCTCACCCACATGACTGCCACCCATCCTCCCTAAATAAATCAAACATAGAGGAACATCACAAAGTACTGGTAATTATGGCCCAGTCTAATTGCTACAGACAATGGGGGAGAGGGGGGGACATAACTCAACCCATGACACTATCCAAAACCAGAATTACAAAAGAGAACCAGAGAGATTAATGTGTAAACGGCAACAACATGAGAACAATAAAAAAGCAAGAATAAATGGTGTAGGTACAGAACTTTCTAATGGAATGGAAGGCAGGGCAATACCAAGTAATAATAGAGTGGTCAAAACTTAGGAAGAAAAGGGTAAATTTCAAGGTAACCACAAAGGAGGTTAACAAACCCACTCACCAAAATAAAGAAAAGCAAAGGCTCAAAAACAAATCCACAAACCAAAAGAATTCAGCATAGGAGAGTAAGAAGAAGAAAATATTGGCACCATGGGGGAAAAAAGCACTAGAAAATGACAGCAATAAATTCACACTTATCAATAATTACACTGAACATAAATGACCCAAATGCATCCTTAGAGAGAGAGAGAGTGATGGAATGGATTTTAAAAAAAACAAGGTTCATCAATTTGCTGTTTACAAGAGACACATCTTAGAAACAAAGATGCCTGGTACTAGCACAATGACAGGTACACTGACCAATGGGACAGAATTGAGTGAGAACCCAGATGTAAACCCATTCACCTATGGATCTTCCATGAGGGCCCAAAGTCCATGGAATGGGAAAAGGACAGTCCTTTTAGCAGATGGTGTTTTTGTAGATTTTGGTTTTGAGGCTTTATGTTTTTCTTTATCTCGATGACTGGGTTTGTTAACTTTCTTTGTGGTTCCCTTGAAATTTACCGCCTTCTTCCTAAGTGTTAACCAAGATTTACCTGGCATTGTCTTACCTTCCACTTGGCCAAGCATCTCCATAATGTGGAGGAAACTGAGGACATTATGCTGAGTGAAATGAAAAAAATTACAGAGACAAGTGTTGTATGAGACCACTACTGTGAAAAGGCTTACACATAGAAACAATCTTTGGTGGATACCAGGGAGGGGACTGATCAGAAAGGGAAGTGGGGAGGAATGACATAGGCTTGGGGGATGAGGGGAAGGAAAAAAAGGAAAAGCCTCTTAAAAAAATACAAGCACATTATTATCGTAAATAAGAATAAATCTTGAACTTTATCAAATATCCAGCATTCAGATTTCCAGTTATATCATAAATGTTATAAATATTTATTGCTGTTGGTTTTCAGGTGGCTTGTTTGAATTAGACTCACATAAGCTCCACACATTGCAATTGATTGACATGTCTCTTTTAATCTTTAGGTTTTTCTTGCATTTTTGTTTCCTTGCAGTTCACTTGTTGAAGAAATCAGGTCTTGCATAATGTCCTCATAGTTTGGATTTTGCTGATGGAATTCACGTGGTGTCACTTAACATGCTCTCTCCTACATTCTTCTATTTCCTGTAAACTGGTAACTGAATCTCAAGGCCTGATCGGGTTCTATTTTCCTTCCTTCCTTTTTTTTGTAAGGCTTCTTAGCGGTTGTGATGCAGTATCAATTGAGATATTTCAACAAACAGTAGGTGGTAATGTATTCTTTCCCCAGGAGACACATGAGGTCTGGCTCTCTCTTCTTGTGATATCAGCAGCTGTTATGACCAATGTCTAGACCCATTAATCAATCAGGGGATGCAAACATGGTGTTAGTCTAAATAATAATTCAATTATTTCTATTTCATTTTTAACCTGAAATACTTTTATAAGAAAAAATTTCCTCTGATCTACAGGCTATAACTAGTTTTATTTCATTCGGGAAAGGTAATGTATTAATTAGCACCTTGGAAGTGATCAACTTATATCACAAAAAGTACTACAAATAGTCTTCTTTAAGGTGGTAGAAATTTTAACCTTGATAAAGAAGGGGAATGTGTATATGTATATATATATATGCATAAAAAACACATATATAAATACATACATGTGTGTATAAATATGCATTTTTCAGGCTGAAAGAACTGAGAAAAAAATCTAACCCTGGAGTTGCAATAGTGAAGTATTCTATGGGGAAAATATTAAATGACTTAGGGAGCATCAAAAGAAGATGGAAGGAATACTCAGAGTCATTACACCAGAAAGAAATGATCAATGTTCAGCCATCTGAAGAGGTTGCATATGATCTGGAACTGATGGTACTAAAGGAAGAAGCTGAAGCTGCATTGAAGCCATTGGCAAAAAATAAGGCTCCAGGAATTGATGGAACATCAATTGAGATATTTCAACAAATAGATGCAGTGCTGGAAGTGCTCAGCGGTCTATGCCAAGAAACTTGGAGGACAGCTACCTGGCCAACTGACTGGAAGAGATCCGTATTTATGTCTATTCCAAAGAAAGGTGATCCAACTGAATGCGGAAATTACCAAGCACTATTGCTAATATCACACGCAAGTAAAATTTCACTCAAGATCATTCAAAAACGACTGCAGCAGTAAACTGACAAGGAAATGCCAGAAATTCAAGCTGGATTCAGAAGACGACACAGAACCAGGGATGTCACCGCTGATGTCAGGTGGATCTTGGCTGAAAGCAGAAAACACTAGAAAGATGTTTACTTGTGTTTCATTGACTATGCAAATGTATTTGACTATGTGGATCATACTAAACTATGGCTAACATTGTGGAGAGTGGAAATTCCATAATGTCTAATTGTGCTGTTAAGAAATCTGTATACGGATCACGAGACAGTTATGCGAACAGAACAAGTGGACACTGCATGGTTTAAAGTAAAGAAAGATGTGTGTATCCTTTCACCATACTTTTTCAATCGGTATGCCAAGCAAATAATCCAAGAAGCTGGATTCTACAAAGAAGAAGAAGGTGTTAGGATTGGAGGACGACTCATTAACAACCTGAGTTATCCAGATGATGCCACCTTACTTTCTGGAGGTGAAGAACATTTGAAATACTTACTGATGAAGATCAAGGACCACAGCTTTCAGTATGGATTGCACCTCAACATCAAGAAAACAAAAATCCTCACAACTGGCAGTGAGCAACATTGTCATAAATGGAGAACAGATTGAGGTTGTCAAGGATTTCATTTTACTTGGGTCCACAGTCAATGCCCATGGAAGGAGCAGTCAAGAAATCAAAAGATGCATTGCACTGGGAAAATCTGCTGCCAAGAACCTCTTCCAAGTATTGAAAAGTAAAGATGTCATCTTGAAGAGTAGGGTGCACCTGACTCAAGCTACTGTATTTTCATTCACGTCATATGCATGTGAAAGCTGGACAATGAACAAAGAAGACAGTAGAAGAACTAATGCCTTTGAATTGTGGTACTGGAAAATAATGTTGAATGTACCACAGACTGCTAAAAGAATGAAGAATTCTGTTCTGGAAGAAGTACAACCAGAGTATTCCTTGGAAGCAAAGATGGCAAGACTGCATCTTACATACTCTAGACATGTTATCAGGAAGGACCGGTCCCTGGAGGACATCATGCTTGGATGCTCAGTGAAAAACAGGAAGACACTTGATGAGATGGATTGACATAGTGGCGGCAACAATGGGCTTAAGTGTAAAAATGATTTTGGACAAAGCGCAAGACCGGGCAGTGTTTCATTCTTTTGTTCATGGGTCATTACGAGTTGGAACCAACTCGACGGCACCTAACAACAACAACAAATATAAATGTGTATGTCTATACATACACGAACCTGGCTGCATAGTGGTTAAGAGGTACAGCTACTAACCAAAAAATTGGTAGTTTGAATCCACAAGATATTCCCTGGTTCTACTCTGTCCCAATCCTATAGAGTCACTATGAATCAGAATCTACTCAATGGCAGTAGATTTGGTTTTATATATGTATGTATAGATAAATGTGTGTATATATACATATGTATATAAACACATACACACACACACACACACACACACACACACACTGCAGTTACCTGACATATATCACTGTTAAATCCAGGTAACTCTCCTTAGCAGGGGTTTTTGCAGATCTTTCCTCTAGCAATCTTTCTCCCGCTTCGGTGTCATATGTTTCACCTAATTCACGTCAGGCAAAAAGTTAGGTTACTTAAGGCAGCCTACCAAATAACACAACAGTTGAGTATTGTTTGTCAATCGTTTGAAGACTGCTCCTGGCATGACAGAATTTTAGAACTGGACTATATTTTACATACCATGTAACCATGTCAAAAAGCCAAGTGCTGTCAAGTTGGATCCGTATCATGCCCTTATTTTAAAGGAGACAGAACTGTGGTTCTGACAGATTAACTAACTTGCCCTTCCAAGTAACTTCTGAACCTGGTAATTCAAATTTTACCTTTAAAAGACCTACAAGGAATTATACAGCATGCTAGTATCATATCAAGATCTAGAACAGAGGGCTTTTATGTAAAAAAAAAAAAAAAAAAAAAAAATTCGTTATGTTTGTTATATTAAGATAAATCCTTTTCTTCCCTGCTTTTCTACGTCTTTTGAGTCTTGAAGCCTTCCCACATTATTCCAGTAAACTCTGATGGTCCTTAGGTAAGTGTTAAGATCCCAACATTTTATTTTATTTTTTAAACAGATTGCATTACCAAGTATCATGCAAATATTGCATGATGTTGTTAGCTGCAGTGGCGTCAACCCCTAACTCATGGGGACTCTTGCACAGCGGCAGTATACACTACTCCAGGATGGCAACACACGCAAGCCTCCTTTGACAGATCGGTAGTGGCTGCACACGAGGTACACTGGTGGGGAAATCCAACCAAATAAAACACCCTATTTGCTCATCCTTGAAATTTACTATCTGGAATAACATGCGGAAAAACAAAAAATTCCCCTTGGCACCGACTCAATTCTGACCCATAGTGACCCTATAGGACAGAGTACAAACGCCCCATATGGTGTCCAGAGAACAGCTGGAGGATTTGAACTGCCGACCTTTAGGTTAGCAGCCATAGCTAAACTGTAGCTCATAACCACTGTGCCATATTGGGCTCCAAAAATCTGGACATTAATTTTTGCTCTGCTGTTTTGAAAACCTGCTTGTAGATTTAATGATGTTGAGAGTAAAGAAGATGGAGATTTCTTGTATAAAATAAGTGGTTACCCACAGTCCCCCACCCCCACCTCCCAAAATCGAGCTTGGAGGAAGCACAGCCAGAATGCTCCTTAGAAGAAAGGATGGTGAGACTACAGCTTCAAATACTTTGGAGCGCCAGTCCCTGGAGAAGGACGTTATGCTTGGTAAAGTTGAGGGTCAGTGAATGTGAGGAAGATCTTCAAGAAGATAGAATGACAGAACGATTTCAACGGGCTCAAACAGTGATTGTGAGGATGGCACAGTGCAGGGCAGTGTCTCCTTCTGTTGTAATATGGTCGCTGTGAGTTGAAACCGAAGGGTTAACAACACATGTTCCCAGCAATTGATACTACTGTGGTGACTAGTCAAGGAACGTGCGTGGGCTGTTCTTCAATGCACAAAGATTTGCTCGGTGCCCCTTCACTACATGAGAATGAAAGGCCCTCCGTAATCGGAACTACCTGCTTTCTAGAATGCTTCGTGCACGAATGCCCAGCAGTTATGATCGACGTCAGCCCACACATGCTCAATGATTACTGCCACAGCTGATCAGCCCACCAGGCTGGGGCCCATGATGAACTGACCTCAGCTCTCCCCGCGGCGCCTTCACTTTTCCTAGCTGCTGAGGACTCTCCAGTCTGCCTGTTCTGACAGTGATGATCGACCTTGACCTACTCCTAGTTTAGACTTCTAAAGTGTACCCACAAAACCAAGATGTTGAACATGTAGTCCCTTTCCTCTCCGTGGCAGAACCACACCCAAACCATCCAAACCGATGAAACTCCATCCTGTTTTTAATACTAGTAGAGAAAAGAGATTCCACAGCCCTTCGTCGTCCTCTGCTGGGCACCAACTGTGAGCGGGACTCTGGTTTCAATTCCATCCGTCAGAGCAGGGCCCTGACGTACGGGCGTTGATGCCCACTTTCTCCTGGCCGGTTGAAACCCGGCCCAGCGGCCCCGAGCGTGGGTAGACCTCAGGAGGTCCGGGATCCAGGCGCCCACGCCGAGAGCGGTCCCCTGCAGCCCAGTCTGCGGTAGGGTGAGAGCGCCCCGCGCCGCAGCCGGAGGGGCGGGGTGGGCCCGCGCCGCTCTCGCGAGAGCTGGCGGAACCGGGGGTGACTGGGGGCCGCGGAGCGGGACAGACGGGCATGGTTGGGGGCGCGGCGCGGCTGGAGCCTGCGCTTTCTGTGGAGCTGGCTGGCGCTTTCCCCGCCTCCCTTTCTTTCCCCTCCCTTTGAGTGTTTCAAGCTGTGAGCTTCCCACTTCCGCCCCCTCTGCCTGCCATTGGAACTAGCAAAGCCGAACAAGTTGCTGCTGAGGATCAGTCGGCGCGCCCCTCCTTCTTCCTCCCGTCGGTTCTCCTAGTCCCTGGCCGCCGCCGCCCGGAGGCTTCGCGGCCGCTGAGCTTCCGACATGAGCTTCTTATTGTGAGTAGACAGGCCCTGAGCCCCGGCTTTGTTCGAGCGCTGTCGGGGCCGCCGGCGCCGCGCCCGCCGCCCGCCGCCCGCCGCCCGCGCTCTGCCCGGCCCGGCCCGGCCCTTGGCGGGCCGCCTCGCTCCGCGCTGCCTTGGCGGGCGCTCCTGCCGAGCAAGTCCCCGGCAACCTGCTCTGAACGCCGGCGCTGCTTGACGGCCACCTCCTCCCAGCCCTCTTCGGGTGCGCGTGGACTTCAAGGTCCCAGCACACGCCGGTGTCTACGCCTGGTTTCTCCATCACCCCAGCCCTTCTCTTCCTTGTGATCCCCGGGTTCGTTTGTGTGTATGTTCTTCATAGATACCACCCACTGTGCTTCGTGACCCGTATCCAACACTTGCGGGCCCGCTGTCTCAGTCCAGGGTGCCCATGTTTTTCGGGTTGTGATGCACTACGATAAAGCTTTCTAGTTTTCCCTGTCATGCCAGGACCCTTTTAACTTCCCTCTAAGGTCTTAAAGGAGCCGTGGCGTCTCAGTAATTACGTGCTGAGCTGCTGACCAAAAGGTCGAAGTTTCGAAGCCACCAGCCGCCCCGTTGGAGAAAGATGTGGGAGTTAGCTTCCGTAAAGATTACATCAAAAGCAGACCCACTACCATGGAATCGATTCCACAGCAACCCTGTAGGGCAGAGTAGAACGGCTCCGTCGAGTTTCAAGGATGCCTGGAGCATTCGAACTGCCGACCTTTGATTAGCAGAAGTAGCATTTAACCACTTCACCACCCGGGTCCCCTGCCCGCACCTCCGCCCTCCCAGCCCTCCTTAAAGATTACAGCCTTGGAAATCTTTGTGGGGCGGCTCTGCTCGGTAATACAGGCTCACTATGAGTCAGAATCGACTGGATGGCAGTGAGTTGGGTTTGGTTCTTACGGGGTGGGAAGTTCGGGTGATGTAGATGTAACACCCGCAGGAGGCCGCTTGCTGCTCAGATCCCCTGATGGCAGCTCAGGTTCTTAGGGGCAAGGGTCTGGAGCAGCTTCTTGCGTTCTCTAGGTGCCCTGTTCTTCCAGTGTGCTTCCCTGAGGAGTACAGACGTTTATCTTTTTAGACAACCACCTAATAAGGCCTGGGTAGCTTGCCCTAGGTTCATTAGATCCCCTGCGAAATTGTTTTCTAAGTCGTTTGTAAAGACCAACTTTAGCGTCACATTTAGTGCGTGCCAGTACTTCACATATTGTTTATTTCAGAGGAATTTGAGAGTGGAAGGGCAGGACAGTGGGATAGTCAGATAGGGTTTTGGAGGCAAAGGATAAGCTTCCAGGCATCCTAAAACAGAGAATTACCCTCTGAGGAATTACTGTTTTGACAGCTTCATTTTGCCTAGAAAACTCATTAAAAACTGGAGATTGAAACCCACCTCATATACTGCTTTAGAGTCTTGGAGAAAATAGCATTTAAAAATGACTTTCAGTTCCAGTTTCTTTTTTTCCCCGGTGTCCTGTAATATTTAGTTATCAAATGGCATTTGAATTTTGACATTTTAATGCACTCTAATTTTCATACATCTAGAATATTTTTTAAGTGCATGCAAGCAAAATTAAGGGGTTGCAGAAGGCTGACCACCAGGACTTGCGATATGTCTAATGAGCACAGAGGACCTGACTGGTTGTCAACCTACCTAATGTGGTTCATCTTATGAAGCCCTTTTGTTAGGCTCATCATCCTAGGAGATGATTTTGAGTTCGTCTGATTGAAATAGTACTAGATGAGAGGACTGAGTGACTTTAAAGAAGCCTTTGTTTCTAGTTTTAGTTTGAATCAACATTCACAGGCTTCTCAGCTTGAAGCTTGAGTGTGATTTTATGTTGCTGATGTTTGATCTTTTTTTAAGATTTGAAAAACTGTTTTGGAGATAGTAAATGCAGATGATGTTGGTGGCTGCTGTTGGTGGGCTTGGTTCCCTTAGAACTCGAAAGCTAAATTGATCGAAGCTGGCAAGAGCCATATTTGGCTGTCCCTAAACGGTAGAGAAGGTCCTGTGGGGCTATTTTCTGAATATGAATACAATAGGTTCCTTTTTTACATGGCTCAGTATTTAATGGGTTCAGAAATGCCACGAATAAACTCCCTTTTTCCTGAAGCACATCAGCTATTTAAGAAAAAGCTTGCCATAACTGATGTATATAGTACATTAGAGGGTTTGTATTCTTTGAGACACAGTTTTTCGGTCAGATCACATGTAACAGTTAAAATATTCTCAACATATGTAGCCTTTGTGTTATACAATACAAAAATGCTAATCAGAATTTTTTAGATTTCAGGTATGTCAACCAACAGTTTAAAATCAGAAGCAAAGACCACATAGATCACTATTGGAAGTGAAAGAGGGAAACGTTTGGTTGTTTCATGAATTTGGTACTTGGTATAGTTTCCTGAATACTATTTCTGTATTAAAAGATGAGCAGAGAAAGTAAGAATTACAGTCCAGGAGTTAAATAACATTTTCTGACAGTTCTTGGAAGCATACTTAGAAGGCTAAGTGCGTTATAAGTGGATGGAGCAGAGGAAATAAGGGCTATGTGAGATAGGGTTCAGAAACTGATGATTCATGACTTGTGAGGGCTGTAAGATAGAAGGAAAGAATTTAAATATTCTTCATCATGCCTGGCATTGATCTAGGTACTGTGTGTCAGTAATAAGTAAAACAGACAAAAAATTCCTGCCTTCATGGAGCTTGTGTTCTGTTAAGTGACCATAAACACTAAACATCTGTAAATTATATGTGTGATAAAACAAGTTGCTGTCAAGTTTATTCCAACTCATGGCAATTCCGTGTGTGTCAGCATAGAACTGTGCTCCATAGATTTATAATTGCTGGTGTTTTGGAAGTAGGTCACCAGGCCTTTCTTCTGAGGAACCTCTCAGGAGGCTTGAACTTCTAACATTTAGTTAGCAGCTGGGCATTCTTAAGAACTTGTACATAGTGGTTTACTAGGAGCCTCTAAGCCATGAAATAATCCGAGAACTGGACTTCATGAAGAAGAATGCAGCATCAGGATTGGTGGAAGACTTATTAACAACCTGTGATACACAAATAGCACAGTATTGCTTGCAAGCCCCACTCTGTTTTCAGGCAAATGCTTTAACTAATTTTAATACTTCAGTTATGGGTGGCACCAACAATGTAACCACTGAGCTACTCCACTGCTAACCTAAAGGTTGGTGGTTTGAACCGCCCCCCAGTGGTAGCATGGCAGAAATGCCTGGGGATTTGTTTCTGTAAAGATTATTGCCAAGAAAACCCTATTCGTAGTTCTTTCTGTTCAGGGGATCACCAGGGCTTATCAACAGGAATGAGTTTTTGGTTTTAGTGATTAAGCATCCTCACCTGTGGGGGGGGGGCTGTAATAATTGTGGTAGTAATAATAGCATGCTGAGTGCTTACTATGTGGCAGGCACTAAGTGCTTTAATTAATTCAGTAACTAGCAGGGACTTCATTTTATACATGAAGAAACTGGTACAGACAGTGTCTTAATTACTTAGTGCTGCTTTGTAACAGAAATACACAAGTGGGTGGCTTTAGAGAACAGAACTTTAATTTCTCATAGTTCTAGAGGATAAAAGAGTCTTAATAGTGTTGATTCTTTGTCTAAAGGCCCAGGCATTCCTCAGTTCTTTGGCAATCTTCCCATGATGTCTGTTTGCCCCTGTGTGTTCCTGTCTCTGCGTCTAGTATGTTCTTTTTATAACTGAAAGTGGTTAGATTTAGAACCCACCTTACCCAGGTGAGATTTAATTGACACAACCAAAAAACTCAGTTCCCAAACAGGAGTGTATCCACAGTTGTAGAAGTTAGGATTCTAACATCTAATTTGGGGAAATACCATTTAATTCATAACAGAGAGCTTAAATAAATGATCCAGTGTTGTGTAGCTGGTAAGTGGTATAGCAGGGATTTGAATCCTGGTAATCTCGATCCAAAGATCCCACTTCAGACTTCTTTATGTATGATTGATAAAACTGCAAGAAAGGTAATGTTTGAATAGACTTTATTTTTAGGGGGAGGTTTTTGTATTAGCTAGGTATTGATATTTCATATGGCTCAGACAGTTTTCTAAGGTTTACTAAGAATATGATGACAGAGAAGATGAAAGTTTTTAAATTTAAATAATATTCAAAAATATTTTTACCTTCCATTTTTAGTGTACAAACAGTGCCCATTAGAAAAATTCCTGGAGTGTATACGTGGTTAAGCACTTGATTACTGACCTAAAGGTCAGCTGTTCAAACCTACCCAAAGAGGCCTCAAAGAAAGACCTGATGATCTCTGTCTGAAAGAGTATAGCCACTGAAGACTCCTTAGAGTGTACTTCTACTCTGTATACATGGGAATTCTTGGATGGCAACTGGAACTGGACAGAAGTCACAAAATACTCAACAGAAAAGGGAGAAATAAAAAGACCCATAATCACACCTTTAGAGATAAGCATCATTAGTATTTTGGAGTATAGGTTCCTAATTTTTTCTGTTACATTTTTTGTACATATTTTAAAATATGCAATTAAGTACACATACCAGGTTTTTCACTTTTGAATATTTTGGCAGTAACTTCTGCAATAGCATTTTCAGTGACTACTGACTACCATACTTTTGTAATCTGACAACCTAATTTAATGTTATACTTTTTGTGGGGAGTAGAAGTAAACATACAGAGCATTGGTGGTTCAGCAGAATTCTTGCTTTCCTTGGAGCAACCTGTGTGGGCAACCCTGGCTGATTCGTAGCCAGTGTACCTCATTCACAGCAATCATCTGTCAGTACAGGCTTGTATGTTGCTATGATGCCAGTTTTCAGTTGAGCTTGCAGACTAAGATGATGAGACAGAAAGGCCTGGCAATCTGCTACCAAAAATCAGACAGCAAAAACCCTCTGGATCATGACAATTTGACCTGCACTTGGTCATGAGACTGATGAAAGACCGGGCAGCTTTTGTTCTCATGCATGGGATCACCATGAGTCTGGCTGACGGAAAGACAGCCAATAACAACCACAACAGAAGTAAGCAATTATCATCTTTTCAGAACTGTAGTTTTTGGGTTATAGAGTCTTTGCTGGCCTTAGTTTATTTTACTCATCTCTTACAGGTTTGCTTTTCTTTTACATAGATGAGTAAGAAATAATCACCATGTGATTACTTTTATCTTTATTGATATTTTTTCTCGATATGTGAAAGAACATGTAGTGCTTTTCTTCAGTTGTATATTTGATTGGGAGGTTTTGAGGCAGAGTAGCTGTGTGTTACTTCTTAGAAAATCTGAACAAATGATACCTTTTAGGGATGTCAAACTACTTACTTTAACTTATTTTTGCTGCAGATTTTCTTGAAAAATTTTTGTTGTGGAGAATATACATAGCAGAACATACAGCAATTCGACAATTTCTGCATGTACAATTTAGTGACATTAAATACATTCTTCAAGTTGTGCAGCTATCCTTACCCTCCTTTTCTAAATTGTTCTTACCCCAGGAGTACACACTCAGCTGCCTTCTCAGTTTCCTGCTTCATCTTTCCGGTTGCTTTTGTCAGTTTGATCTTGTATAGATAGTTCTGGAAGGAGTACAATGCTTCAGGCAGACATTGTTTACTAATAAAGCAAAATTATTGTTTGGTTTAAAGAAGACTTCAAGGACCTTTTTTTTAAGATTTAAAGTTTAAAGATTACCTAACGGCAGTAGTGTTCAGAGTTCTTCCAGCTGCTAGCTCCGGAAAGACTGGATTCCGTGAGTATGTGAAATTCTGTTCTGCACCATCTCCCTTTTGACCAGGAGTCTTCTATAGAATCTTTGATAAAAACATTCAGTAGTGTTAGCTGGGCACCATATATTTCTTTTGGTTTTATGATAAAAGAGACAGTTGTTCCTGGAGGCAATTAGCCATGTGTTCCATTTCCTCACTGTTTCTGGCTCTTCTTTCTTGTTATTCCAGGCAAATAAAGACCAGTTATTGAGCCTTGGATGGCTGCTTGCAAGCTTTTAAGACTCCAGGCACTGCACAATGAACTAGGAGATAGAACAGAAACACTAAACACAATATTAGTCTAATTAACTGGGATGTCCCATGAAACCATGACCCTAGACTTCCAAACTAAGAAACTAAATCCTATATAGTGTTTGGTTGTATATAAGCAGCCTCAGCAACTAGTCTCCCTCTCTTTTCTATTCCTATAAATAGATCTGTCCTACAACATTTGCATTTCAACTTTGTGCGGGTGTGCAACTTACATATGAAACTCAGTACTCCATAAGCAATAATTCCCTTCCCCCCTGGAACCAGTAATGAACCTTGGCCTGGGTATACATTTGCCTGCTTTTATCATTCTGTATAAGTGAGGTCAGACAATATTTGTCCTTTCGTGATTGACATGTTTCACTCAACATAGTATCTTCAAACTCCATCCAAGTTCTTAACCATATAGAGAAATTTTCAACTGTCATTTCCTCCCGTCACTTCTCTTCTTGTTTTGTATAATTAACTTAAGGCCATCTTTTATGTCAAGTTTAATTAAATTGAAAATGTAGCTGTCAAATCTTTTTCATTTGAAGTAGTATTTTTTAAAGTTATTTTGAAACAATTTCAAACTTGCAGAAGAGTTACAAAGAACTAACACAAAGAACACCCACATATTCTTCATCCGGAGATCCCACTGAGTTTCATCAGTTGCTCCAATAATACCACCCTTAGCAAAAGGATCCAGTCAAGAATCATGCACCTCATCCAATTATGTTTATGAAGCTTCTCAGGCTTTCCTTGACTCTCATGACCTTTACATTTTTAAAGATTAGAGGCCAGTTATTTTGTAGAATGCTCCTCAGTTTGAGTCTGTCCAGTGTTTTCATGTGATTAGACCTATTTTTGCATTTGGGGGAGGAACAGAATGGAATGAGTAGTGTTTTTCTTACTGCAGCTTATCAGGTGGCCCATAGTGCCTATCTATCTGTCATTGGTGGTGTTGTGATTCTTTAATAGAATTTTTGTACTATAAAGCTATCTTTTATTCCCTTTGTAATGGATACTTTGTGGGGAGGTATTTTGAGACTCGGTAACTCTTCTGTTCCTTAGGTGGGAACAGTGGTGGTGGTGGGGACTGTTTCATTAAATATGTCAGTACTTTGGGTCATGTTCCAGAAAGATGAGCAGCAGCATGACTCTCCTGCTCTTCCGGGAATCCTTTGTTTACTAGTGGCCTGTAGCAGGACCCTTAACTGTTAAAAAAAGCCTTTTGTTTAAAAATTCCCTTGATTGTAGTTTTTACTTTCAGATGCCTGGTTCCATTTCTGCTTTCCCTTTCCCCACACCCTGCCAAGTATTCAACTAGCTCTCTTTTTTTAAACTCTCAAAAATTTGCACTGTTGAGTCAGTGAACAATGGTTATGTCAAAAGTGAAATCTCTCACCTTGAGCACAGCATTGTTTTGAGGACTGGTGCTTGTGTTTCAAGGAACCCTGGTGGCACTGTGGTGAAAGCACTTAGCTCCTAACCAGAAGGTCTGCAGTTTGAACCTACCAGCTGCTCTGTGGGAGAAAGACATAGCTGTCAGCTTCCATGCAAGATTTATAGCCTTGGAAACCATATGGGCAGGTCTGCTTTGTCCTGTGGGATCTGTGTGAGCCAGAATTGACTCTATGGCAGTAGGTTCGATTTGGGCTTGTGTCTCTAACCCATTGTTAAGAACTCTCAAAGAGGTCTTATCTGTCAGAATGCTCAACCCTTTAATCAATCTGTTGCCAACCTTGTCAGTTTTAAATGTGGGAAATGGCAGGTCATCAGAGACTGAATTTGTTTAAAATGCTATATTTCTATTTACACCAAGAAGTATTTTAATATGGCTGCACATTTGGGAACCAGAGTTTGCCTCAGAGAAACTGAACTGATTCTATCTTTTGCACCTGTGAGAAGGTATTTGTAAGTTATTGGTGTTGGCACTGTGTTGTGGGGAAAACTATATAGTTTCCTAAGGGTATCTTCCCCAGTTTGTTTTTTTTTTTGAATGAAACAGTTAAAGAACTCCATTAAGTAGAAAGTCTGCTCTTGGTCCTCTGCTGGTAGTAGGGCAACCTTCAGAACTGACGAGATTAGTATCTCTACATCCCAAGAACCATTAAGAAGTCTGCTTTAGATCCTTCAAGTATGGAGCTTTGGCATCACATTGCAGCTTGTTAGAAATGCAACACCTCAGGCCCCAATCCTTGATTTAGAATTAATTATCTTTTAATTTATTTGTTATTATGATTAAGTGAAAGTGTACAATCCAAGTCAGTTTGCTGTGTAAAATCTCGAACACGCACCTCTCTGCAACTCTGTCTGCTCTTCTCACCCTGTGACAACACATTCCCCCTTAACACTTTGTGCTTCCAGTATCCACTAAACCAACGCTTGTAATCTCCTCTCCACCGTCTCCTCTTACCTCTAGAGAGGAACCAGTTGGACAACCTCATATATATATTAAGCCAAGAAGTACACACACCACCTGCATCACTGTGTCCTTTAGTCCAGTGCAATCTTTGTCTGAAGTATTGGCTTCAGTACTGGTTTCAGCTCTGTGTTAGCAGCAAGTCTATGGGCTGTGTTCTCAGGGGACCCTCCAGGATGTTGGACCATCAAGTCTGGTGAATTAGAATTAATTTTAATAACATCCCTAGGTGATTTGAAAGCTTACTTGATCTTGGGGTGCTGTGGGAAATGGGAAATGGATGCTTGATGATGGAGTTACGAGATTGAAATGAAAAAGACAAATCCTTAGAATTCAGTATAACACTACCTCTGTCCCCGAGAGACTCTGTAAGGCCCTCAAGGGGGCTAAGATTTACTTGCAGATCTGTAATTGTTTCATTATTCATAATTATTGTTTAAGGTCTTTTTTTCTCCCTGGGCTGTAAATTTCATGAGACTTTGTTCCCCGTTTCCCAGCATGTTAGTACACTGCTTGGCAAATATGTTTTCAGTTAATTTTGTTTTGGGCTGCCTGAAAGTTGTTTAGTCAGCTAGTGCTGTTCTAACAGAAATACCACAAAGTGAATGGCTTTAATAAAGGCAAATTTGTTCTTACGCAGTCAGATAGGCTACAAGTCCAAGTTCAGGATGTCTGCTCCAAGGGAAGGTTTTCCCCCTTGCTGGCTCTAGAGGAAAGTCCGGTGTATCTGCCTTTGTCCAGGGAGCATCTTAGCCCAGGAACCTCAGGTCTGAAGGACGTGTTCTTCTCCCGGTGTTGCTTTCTTGATGATGTGAGGTTCCCAAATCTCTGCTTGCTTCTCTTTCCTTTTATCTCTTGTAGGATGAAAGGGTTATGGGTGGGGCAAGCCATACTCCCGGGAAACTCCCTTTACAGTGGAGCAAGGAGGTGATCCTATGAAAGGATTTACAGCCCCACCCTAATCCTTCAACACACAGCATAGGAAAATCACAAAATGGAGGACAATCACAAAATATTGGGAATCATGCCGAGTCACATGGCTACACATATTTTGGGGGGAGCACAATTCAATCCGTGGCAGTCGTCATGAAGAGAACAGTATCCTCGGAGTGAGGAAATCTGGATTTTTGTCTTTGATCTATCAGTAGCCGTGTGACCTTGAGCACAGACAGTACGTAATTTCTTAGTCTGTTTTCTCTGACTGGGGACCTGTGACACAGTGGTTAAGAGCTCAGCTGCCAACAAAAAGGGCAGCAGTTCAAATCCACCAGCGACTCCTTGGAAACCCAGTGGGGCAGTTCTCCTCTGTCCAGAAGAGTCAGCTATTAAATGAAGGTGGTGGTCATTATCTTTGCTCATGAAATTCTGAAACCAGTATATCACCTCTTTCATCATACTAAATTTCATTTACTTCTGTTGCAAATACATGCTTTATTGCATAAAACAATAAACAGTATTGACCACCGCCTCTATGTAAAGCAAAGTGTTAGATGCTAAGATAGGGGAGAAAGGTAGGAATTCAGAAGTAAATAACATGAGGTCTGTGCCCTCAAGAAACTTAAAATTAGATACATGTATAGATAGGTTAATAGTTTTTAGCTAATTGGTTCAAGTATGCTGGCTAAGGAAGATTAAAGATCATGAATGTTGCATTGAATATACAAACTTATTTGAGGATAGATATGAAATAGTTGTAAGATGATATTAGGCTTCTCACAAAATACATGTTGAAATCCTAATCCCTGTACCTATGAATATGAACCTGTTTGGAACTGGTTTTCTTTTATTATGTTAGTAATGTCATGCCAGTGTGTGGTATGTCATAAACTTAATCACTTCAGAGTAATAAACACCACTGGAGTAGACATGGAGACATACAGAGAAGAGGAAGAGAAACAGATACATCTACAAAGTTTAGAAAGCCAAAGATTGTTGGCAGCTGCCAAAGCTGAAATAGACAAGGTTCTCCCCCTACAGACACTCTCTGGACTCAAACTTGTAGCCTCCTGAACAGTCAGAAAATAAATTTCTATTTTTAAATCGACTCACGTTATTTCAGTTATGACAGCCTTAGGTAACTAAGACAATGTGTATAGTTTGTTCAAATACTCAACACAGCAGGCACTTTTCAGAGGCTGCCCCTGCTGGGTGTATTGGGGTTCTGCCCAGCTTGGTCTTAGCACTGCTGCTATTGCTGCTCCACTCTTAACTGCATATTGTTTATTAGGGAGATCCTTTGGCCACCCTCTTTGCTGTTGCTCACTGGGGCTTTTCATGTGGAGATGGGAGTCCGCTGGAAGAGGCTGATACAACCCCGAAGCAGAGAGGGCCTTCTTGATATGGTCCTTGCGTGCTACTCCTGCCGCGTCATTGCCTTCCCACTGTGCCCTCCCCACAGGCTCAGCCATTTTATTTGCATTTATTTCAGCAGATATTTATTTCTCTGCTGTCTCCCAGCCTTTGTGAAGGCCCTTCCTTTCCTGGCTGAACTGCCCTTCTCCTCACTCCCTCCCTGTAGTCTAAGGGCCAACTCTTTCCCTGACCTGTTTCTTTTCCCAAATTTGTTAGATACTCTTTTGGCACCTGTCGTAGTCCTTCTTGCAGCCCTCAAGAACAGTAGATTGTATTTGTCATTTTCAGGTCCTTTTTCCCCATTAGCGTATGTCCTTGGAGATGGGCAGTTTTAGAAACCATTCCTGTCATGGTCAGTGTAAATAGGTGGCTACAGTGTACAGCAAGGTAGAAAGGTTTGGCGCTCCTGTGTTTTGAATCTCTATCTCATGGTTTTCTAGACCCTGTCATTTTACACTTTAGCATTGCGCGTGGCGAGGACTCATTCCCTGCTGGCCAGCATGTACATGGTATTCCTAACAGTGGTGAATGCAAGTGCCCATTGTCCCTGCATCCTCACCCAGCACTGCATCACTAAGAACAATCATGAAAGTTTATTGACTTCTTGGGCTTTTTAGATTAATGCCAAGTTACTAGTGAAGTAAACAAGTTATCAGTGAAGATTCTTCCCAGGAGTTTCTGTCTCCTGTATTTCCTATGCCACAGTTATGGTGCTTGCATCCTTTCCTGTCTACCTTCTTCCTTTTATTTTAAAAGGAGTTATAATATCTTTGCCAAGTGCTGTCAAGTGGGATCCGAATAATATCTTTTGGTTAAAATTTAGAATGGCAGTATTTGTTAATAAGTGAAATTTAAAAATAAACAGTCATGTAAAAGTTAATGATTGAATATTCTTTGAAAATTGTGTGTTTTACAGTCATGGAATATTTTTTAAAATACTAATAACATTAAAAATAATTTATTACTGTTTTTCTTCAAGATCAGTGTGTATTACAGTTTGTAAAGGGAATTTTACAAAGCAAGATTTTAACTCAGATTGAATTTTTTGTTTCTTAGTTATTTTTCTGATATTCTAATACAGAGAATAAATTGATAACTTCATATAAATAATAAACATGCTTTCAAGGCAAATAGCATAATTGGAGCTGTGAAAATGACTTGTTTCCCAAAGTACGAGTAAGCAAAACAAAAAAGCCCCATTGCTGTGGAACCCATGCCAACTTGTCATGACCCTATAAGACAGAGTAGAACTGGCCCCACAGAGTTACAAGGAGTGACTTGCTGCCAGACTTTTATTGAGCAGCCATAACTCTTAACCACTGTACTACCAGGATTTCCTGTGTAGTGGTTTCCAAATGCTTGTGCATGTACATGTGAAGAATATGCCTGTATGGAATGCTTACTGTTTTTGAACATTTGCAAGTTGAATTATGTTAAGTATGAACAAGTTATGACAAACTCAGGAAATTACCATTTTCCCAGTAAAAGCTTGGCATAATTGCACTGGTGAAATGCAACTAGCCTAATGAATTTTTTTTTTTTTTTTGCTGGCATTGTGTTTCAGTTAGTTCAAAAAGAAACTGGGTGGTGAAATAGAATAAGTTATTTGTAGAGAGAATGCAGTGTGGTGATTATGGGGTGAGGTAGGTGGGTGGAATTGAGAGTGACTGCTTTACAAGTAACGGTGTTTTCTTTTGGGTTGAGGAAAATGTGTTAGAAGTAGATAGGGCTGGTGGTTGCATAACACAGTGAATATACTGCGTCATTCACTTTAACATGGTTAATTTTGTGTTTTGTGTAGTCTACTCAAGAAAAAAAAAATTAAAAAGGAAGACAAGGTCCCTGCAATAAAGGAACTCACGTTAAAGATGAGAAAGAAAGGAAGAGAGACAAGGGGGAGAGGGAGAGGAAGAAAGAAATACAAGTTTCTTAGGGGGTTTTTGGATGGTTCCCTTTGTTTGTGTTACACTTGTGTTAAACTCTCATAGATTTAAACGACTACAGTAGAAGCCCATTCCATGCAGGGAGCATTGCTGAGTCCCATCTAATGTAAAATACCATTTTTGTAGTTGACTGTTTCAGGAGTTTTTGTGTAGCCATTTGTCCGCCTTTTATTCCCAGGTTTGATTACATTTGTGTATTATTTTCCTAGTGGGTCTTTCCTGTTACCACACTGATAACCAGAAGCTGTTCCTGTTAGCCTTCCTTTGGAGGAATTATAATCGTCTTTTGCTTGGCTATAAGGTCATGCTTATCCTGCTCTGAAAGGTGGAAACCCTTGCTTCCTGTACAGAAAGGAAAATGAAAAGCTCTTGAATAGAAGAAATCTTTTGCCTCCATTACTCTATAGAAGATGCAGTGCACTGAATTGCTTAAGGTAACCATCCTAGCCATAGTCTTTGACTTCTACGCAGTGTTTGGGTGGGACCACATAAAAAGATGTAGGGAAACTTAATAAGATGTGGTGGTTGACATTGTGTGTTGGCTTGGCTAGGCCGCGATTCCTAGTATTGTGTGGCTGCTGCCATTTTGTGATCTGAAATAATTAGTGTCACTGCCCTCTATTTCAAGTATTGTAAATACTAACTTTTCTGTGTTAATAAGACAGGGTAGGGTGGACTAGATCTTGAGTGTAGTGTTCTAGGAGAGCATGACTCAGTTTCTATCCTTACTCAAGTTCCACCCTTATCAGGAGTGTTCCCTGCATCTAGTGTATAATGTGGGTGCTCGTGGGACTCGTTCTCTATCTGCATCCTGTGTCCAGCTTGTCGTCTCACTTCCACTTCTTGAGAGTTAAGTCAGCGGCCTGCCATCTGACCTGTTGATTCTGTCTTTCTCCAGGTTGCTCAGGCTTTGAGCCAGCAGCCCATTGTCTGCCCTGCCAGTTGGGCATCATCAGCCCTTACGGACATGTGAATCGCAAGAAGCCTATGCTTAACCCACAGATTGGGATTGCCAGCCTCCACAATTGCGTGAGCCATTTACTTAATACAGGTCATGATTTTTGTGAGATGTTGCAGCAGATTATCAAACCCAAAGATGAAAGACAAGAGAAAGAATAGTGAGGAGGAGGAGTTGATGACGGTGGAGATTGTTTTAGTCAGCTAAGTGCTGCTCTAACAGGAATACCACCAAGTGGAAGGCTTTAACAAAGAAAATTCATTAGACAGTCTCTTAGGCTGTAAGTCCAGATTCAGGATGGCGGCTCTAGGGGAAGGCTTTCCCCTTGGTCGGCTCTGGAGGCAAGTCCTTGTGCCTCGTCAGTCTCTGTTCAGGGAGCACCTTGATGCAGGAACCTCAGGTCTGAAGGACGCGCTGTCTTCCTGGTTCAGCTTTCTTGGCGGTGTGAGGTTTCCAGTTCTCTGCTGGCTTCCCTTTCCTTTTATCTCTTTAGGATGAAAGGATAAAGGGTGGTGGAAGCCATACTTGAGGGGCACTCCTTTTACAGTGGAGCAGGGATGTGATCCTATGAAGGGATTTACGCTCCCACCGTAATCCTATAACATAGGAAAATCACAAAATGGAGGAAAACCATAAAATATTGGGAATCATGGCTAGCCACATGGCTACACATATTTTTGGGGGGACACAATTCAGTCCATTACAGAAATGATGGAATGGTTCTGCAATTTGGAAAAATTAGATATTTGGAACATCTTTCACCTCCATGTCGTAGAAACCAGCTTTGTGCTGATCCATGTAAAATGAACTATTCATTTAGAAGGATTCATGTATTCTTTTTATTTTAAGATTATGATTAAGTGACAGTGTACAGTCCATATCAATTTTGCACGCCCATCTGTGTGGAGCTCCATCTGCTGTCCTTACTCAGTGAACAGCAGCTTCCTCCTTTTCAGTCTATTCTTTTAGTATCCTCTTAATGAGCCCTGTCTCCTTTTCCCTACCTTCTTCTCTACCATTTAGAAAGAAACAAGTAGGACAGCCTTCTATAAATTTATAAAACCGCAGAGTACGTACACGATATGTTTACACTGTCCCCAGGCCCAATCCATTCTTGTCTAAAAAGTTGACCTCAGTACTGGTTTCAGGTCAGGCCCAGTAGCAAGTCTAAGGGCCTATTTCCAGGGGACTCTCCAGGCTGTCAGACCATCAGTTCTGGTCTTCTGGAAAAGCTGTTGAACTGCACACCACTCTTTCATGCGTTGCCTCAGGAACTCTACATTGTGTCCCCCATCATGGCTGCCTTTATTGGTGGCCAGGCACCATCTGATTGTTCTGGTGTCATGCTGATGTAGTCTCCCATTCATATGGCTCCTTCTTCCTCGTGTCTTTGCTGTTCTTGGTTGTCATCTGTTCCATTTGGTGTACTTGCTATCTTCTAAGATGCCAGACATCACTCCTCAACATGGAGTGCAGTAGACTCTCTTAGCTAAACACTAGCTATGCCGACTGACCTTGATGTCCCCTGAAAACATGGTCCGCAGACCCCCGTTCCTGCTACTCTATCGTTTGAAATACTGGGTTGAGTTTAGAAAACCTTGCAGTTTATGGTATAGTCCAGTTATGCTGATCTGCTCTCTACTGTGTGCTATTCCTCTCTTCACCTAACCAAATTCCTATTGAGTGTCTAATCTATGAACATCCTTTCCCCTCCCTCCCCCACACTTGCAGTCGTCAAACAGTCTTTGCTTCTGTACATAAGTCCATTTTTAAGTCCATATGATAAAAGTCTCATACAATACTTGTCCTTTTGCAGCTGACTGATTTCACTCAGCACAGTGTCTTCTAGTTGAAACCAAGTTACAAGATGCTTCCTAAAATCATCATTGTTGTTTATCATTGCATAGTGTTCCATTGTGTATATGTACCATAGTTTGTTTATGTACTCATCTGTTGATGGGCCCCTAGGATTCCTTCTTTTTGCTATTGTGGACAGTGCTGCAGGAAACATTCATGAGCATGTATCTATTTGTATGACTGCTTTTATTTCTGTAAGATGTGGTCCCCAGCAGTAGGATTGCTGTATTATATGACATTTCTGTTTCTAGCTTTTTATGGAAATGCCAAATTGCTTTCCAAAGAGGTTCCACCATTTTGCATTCCCACCAGCAGTGTGGGCGAGTTCTAGTATCTCTACAGCCTCTCCAGCATTTGTTCTTTGGTGTTTTTTGTATTATTGCGAACCTTGTTGGGGTGAGATGGTATCTTACTGTAGTTTTGATTTTGATTTCTCTAATAGCGAATGATTGTGAGCGTTTCCTCATGTGTCTTTTGGCTGCCTGGATATCTTCTTTGGTGAAGTGTATGTCTGTCTCCTTTGCCCATTGCTTAACTGAGTAATTTACCTTTTTCTTGTTGCTGTTTTGCAGTACCTTGTAGATTATGGAGATCAGATGTTAATCTGACATGTAGTTGCCCAATGTTTTTTCCAATTCTGTAGGTAGTCTTTTAACTCTTTTGATAAATCTTTGAATGAGCATAATGTTTGACTTTTAGTAGTTCCCATTTATCTATTTTCTCTTCTGTCATTCATGCATTGTTGGTCAGATTTTGTAGTCTAAGCCATGTGTTAGAACTTCCATTGTTGTCCATATTTTTTCTTGCATTATCTTTATCGTTTTAGGTTTGACATTTAGGTTTTTGATCCATTTTCAGATAGTTTTCGTGCAGAGCATGAGATATGGGTCTTGTTTGAGTTTTTTTTGTAGGTGGATATACAATTTTGCCAATACCGTTTATCAGAGAGACTGTTTTTACCCCAGTTTACAACCTTTGGGCCTTTGTCAAATATCAGCTGTTCATAGGAGGATTGGGGTATTTCTGGGGTCTCTGTTCTGTTTCATTGGTCTGTGTATTTCTTTTTATACTAGTACCAGTCTGTTTTGACTACAATGGCATAGTAGTAGATCCTAAGGTTGGGTAGCATGAGGCCTCCCACTGTGTTCCTCTTCTTCAGTAGTGCTTTGCTTATCCAGAGTTTCTTCCTGTTCCAAACAAAGTTGATGATTTGTTTCTCCACCTCATTAAAAAGTGACACTGGAATTTGTACTGGGATTGCATTGTATATGTAGATCACTTTGGATAAAATAGACATTTTCACCATGTTAAGCCTTTTCTATCCAAGAGCAAGGTAGTTTTCTCCACTTATGTAAGTCTTTTTTAGTTTCTTGGAGTAAGTTTTTGTAATTTCCTCTGTATGGGTCTGTTATTTCTCTGGTTAGATTTTTTCCCAGGTGTTTGATCTTCTTGGGGGCTATAGTAAATGGTATTAATTTGATAATTTCTTCTTTGATGATCTCTGTTGGTGTAAAGGAATCCTGCTGACTTACTTATGTTTATCTTGTAACCTGATACTTTGCTGAACTCTTCCATTAGTTCCAATAATTTATTTATGGATTCTTGAGGGATCGCCATGTATACAATATATCATCTGCAAATAGAGATATTTTGTCATTTTTCTTTACCTATGCGGATGCCCTTTATTTCTTTGTTTCGTCTGATTGTTCTGGCCAGAACCTGTAGCACAATGTTGAGTAGAAGTGGTGAGAGTGGGTGTCTTTGTCTAGCTCCTGTTCTCAAGGGGAATTCTTTCAGTCTCTCTCCGTTCAGGATGATGTAGGCAGTTGGCTTTGTGTAGATGCACCTTATTGCATTGAGGAATTTCCCTTCTATTCTTATTTTACTGAAAGTTTTTAGCATGAATGGGTGTTGGACTTTGTCAAATGCCTTTTCTGCATCAATTGACAAAATCAGGTGATTCTTATACTTTGTCTTATTTGTGTGGTTTATCACATTAATTGTTTTTCTGATGTTAAACCAGCCTTACATCTCTGGTATGAATCCAACTTGGTCATGATGAATTGTTTTTTTGATATGTTGAAGAATTTTCTTGGCTAAGATTTTGTTGAAGACCAGTGATACTGGTCTTTTCTTTTTTTTTTTGGTGAGATCTTTCCCTGGCTTTGGTATCAGTGTTATGCTGGCTTCATAGAATGAATTTGGGAAAATCCCATCCTTTTCTATGCTGTGAAATAGCCTCAGTAGTGTTGAAATTAATTCCTCTCCAAAAGTTGGGAGAATTCTCCTGTCAAGCTATCTGGGCCAGGATTTTTTTTTTTTGGTTGGTAGTTTTTTTGATTACTTTTTTAGTCTCTTCTTTTGTGATGGGTTTATTGTTGTTCTGTTTCTCCTTGCTATAATTTTGGTAGGTGATGTGAATCTAGAAATTTGTCCATTTCCTCTAGGTTTTCAAATTTGTTAGAGTATAATTTTTCATAGTATTCTATTATGATGCTTTTGATTTTGGATGGATCTGTTGTGACATCTCCCATCTCATTTCTTATATGGGTTATTAGTTTTCTGTCATGTTTTTCTTTTGTAAGTTTGGCCAATGGTATATCAATTTTGTAGATCTTTTTCAGAAAAACCAGCTTTTGGTTATGTTCTTTTGATTGTTTTTCTACTCTCTAGTTGCTAGTTTGTTTAGTTCTGCTCTAATTTTTATTACTTGTTTTGGTGCCCGAGGGGTTCTTTTGTTGTTCTCTTTCTACTTGTTCAAGTTGTAGGGTTAATTCTTTGCTTTGGGCCCTTTCTTCATTCTGGATGCATATATTTATAGAGACAAATTGACCTCTGAGTCCTGCTTTTGCTGTACTTCATAGGTTCTGGTAGGATGTGTTTTCCTTCTCATTTGATTCATGAATTTCTTTATTGCATCTTTGATTTCTTCTGTAACCCATGAACTTTTTTTTCTTTTTTGTTTTGAAATTCTTTTTTTTTTTTTTTAACCCATGAACTTTGAACAAAGTGTTGTTGGTTTCTGTGAGTTCAAATTTCTCCCCATTTTTTTTCTGCTGTTGAGTTCAACTTTTATGACTTTATGGGACAAGAAGATGCTTTGCAGTAGTTCAGTGGTTTGGATTTTGTTTGTTGATCCTTGCTTTGTGACCTGTAGGTAGTCTGCTCTGAAGAATGTTCCATGTGCATTGGAACAGCAGATGTGCTGTTGTTGGGTCAAAAATTTTGTGTTGATAAGGTCTGGTTGGTTGATTGTTGCTATATGGCATCCTCTGTCTTCATTGAGCTTTTTTCTGGATGATCGGTCCATTACTGTAAGTGGGGTGTTGAAGTCTCCTACTGTTACTGTGGAGTGATCTCCTACTATTATTGTGGAGTATTGTCAGCATTTGTTTGATGTATTTGGAAACTGTGGTATTAGGTGCATAAATACTTAATAATTTTGTTGCATCTTGCTTATGTATTGAACCTGTAAGCAGTAAACAGTGACTGTCCTTGTCCACAATGGTGGATTTTACATTAAAGTCTATTTTATCGGAGGTTAGTATTGCTACTCTTGCTCTTCTTTGCATGTTATTAGCTTGATATGTATTTTTACGTTCTTTGATTTTCATTTTGTTCATATCTTTGAGTCTGAGGTGTGTTTCTTGTAAGCAGCATGTGGACGGATTGTGTGTTTTGATCCAAGCTGTTACTCTCTGCCTCATTATTGGAGCATTCAATTCGTTTACATTCAGTGTAATTATTAATAGATGTATATTTAGTTCTGTCATTTTGGTACCTTTATTTTTGTGTTTTTGACATTTTCTTTGTTTCACTTAATATTCTGTTCTGAGTTTTTTTCTTTATGGGTTTTCTTTTCATCCTTTTCAGTGTTGGTTTTGTGTCTGTTGTAACTTCTGTATTATGTTTCTTGGTTTGATATGTAGCATTATTAGTTTGCTTTGTGGCTACTCCTTTGATTCCCACATAACATTCTAAGTTTAAACCGATCTTTAACTTCTTTGTATCACCTTAATTTCCTCTGCATCTGAAAGGACTGTGACAACTGTAATATATCCCTCTTTGTAGTATTATGGTGTCATAGTTTACATGTTCAGATCTCTGGTTCCCTACTTTTAAAATTTTAGCTTGATTGAGCTTTGTGACTTCTCTAACTGAGTAGGACTCTGGATGCTGTGTTTGTTCTGCGTTGCATCCTTGAGTATACATCTGATGTTATTAATTTTCTAAATGAAGAGCTTCTTTCAGTATTTTTTGTAATTTTGATTTGACTTTTGTAAAGTCTCTAAGCTTCTGTTTATCTGATAGCATCTTAATTTCATTGTCATATTTGAGAGACAATTTTGCAGGATATATAGTTCTTGGTTGGAAGTTTTTCTCCTTCAGGGCTTTGTATCTGTCATCCCACTACCTTCTTGCCAATGTGGTTTCTGCTGGGAAGTCAGAGGACAGACTACAGGGCTTCCCTTTTTATGTTAGTCTTACTTTGACCCTAGCTACCTTTAAGAGCCTCTCTTTATGTTTCATTTTATTAAGCTTGATTATGATATGTCTTGGTGTCTTTCTTTTGGAGTCTACCTTTTCTGGTGGTCTTTAAGCACCTTGAATATCTATGTTTTCTTCTTTCATGATATCAGGGAAGTTTTCTGTCAGCAACTGTTCAACAGTTCTCTCTGTGTTTTCTGCAGTCCCCTCCTGTTCAAGAATTCCAATTAATTAGATGATTCTTCTTGCTAGAGTCCTACATGCTTCTGAATGCTTCTTTATTTTTCTTGTTTCTTTTATATGGTTTCTCCACCTAAATGCTTGTGTCAGTTGCTTTGTCTTTAGCCTTGCTAGTTCTGCATTCAGTTTCGTCAGTCTTGCTCTTTTGGCTTTGCACAGAATTGTCTTACTCTGTAATTTTATTATTGATCTGCTGGATTTCAGGTCATTGATGTTTTAGCAGTTCATATAGCTTACTTAATTTTTTCATTTTGTTCTCCTGAATTTTGTTGAATCTCTACAAGGGCTCTATACATAATTCTTTTGTATTTTACCTCCAATAATTTGAGAAATTCTTCATCTGGGAAGTGTTTTGATTCTTAATTTGGGAGTTTTCCAGAGCCATGGTACTCTTCTTTTTTAAATGGTTTGATACTGATTGTTGTCTTCGCACCATCAGAAAGCTGTTTAGTTTCTCTGATGTTACACCAGCAGGAGCTATTGCATAGCTCTAAGAAGGATGTGAGTAAGGGCACTGCTATACTTGGCCTCCAGCCACTGCTGTGTTCTCTAGGTACAGCTGCCTTATGTTCAGCTTCTCTAATGATAGGGATGCTGTCAAGCCCTGTGATGCTGCTCTGCTTGGCAGCTGGTCCTAGCTGGGTAGTCAGGGGTGGCAGGCCCTGCCATCTGTCTGATAAAGATGGCAGCCTGCTTGTGCTCATTCCCCAGCATCACACCAGGCAAGACTGTGGCATAGCTCAGGGAAGGGAGGAGAGAAGGATGCCATGCTGTGATGTGGCTCAGTGAAGGGAGGTGGAAATGGTGCCACCACACTCAGCTGCCATTCCTGCTGTGTTCTCTAGGTGCACTTATCTTAAATATTTCTTTTCTGCTGAGAGAGGAACTGTCCAGTGTCAGCTGAAAGCAACTGAGCCCTCTGGTGTGGCAGGCCCCACCTACTGGCTGGCAAAGATGACACCGTAGTTATGGAGTCTCTCAGGGACCATCAGCAGATGCCCTGATGTGGCTCAGTGAAGGGAGGTGGAAATGGTGCCACCACACTTGGCCACCAGGGACCACTGCGTTCTCTAGATGGGCTTGTCTTAGAAACTGTTTTCCTGCTGAGAGGGGCACTGTCCAGCGGCAGCTGAAAGCATCTAGGCCCTTATGGGTGGCAGGCCCTGTCCCCTGGCTGACAAAGATGGCACCCTACTTATGGAGTCTCTCTGGGCTGTCAGCAGATGCTATGATGTGGCTCAAAGAAGCAGAGGCTTTAGGGTACTGCCTCACTCAGCCAACAGCCACTGCTCCGTCTTCTAGGTAGATTGTCTTAAAACAGCTTTTCTGCTGGGAGAAACACTGTCCATACAGGCACTGTTGCCTCAGCTGTGAGAGTTGGTCCCTACTGAGCCCTCAAGTTTGGCTGACTCTGCCTCTCTGGTGATCAAGATGGTGTCCAGTCTGAGCCACCTCTCTTGTGCTGCGCCAGCAGTATCTATGGTGTAGCTCAAAGAAGAGAGAGGGAGGGGTGCTGGCACCTTTGGTTGCCAGCTGCCGCTGGGTTCTCTAGCTATGACTGTTCCAAGCACAGCCTGCCTCTCTGCAGCTGGATATGCTGTTTACTTAGGCACTGCAGCTCAGCCTAGTAGCTGGCCCCTGCCAGGTTCTCAGGCTTAATAGTCCCACTCCCAGTCTCCTGGTTAACTAAGAAGGCGTCTGTACCTGTAAGCCTCTTGGCTGCTGCTCCAGCAAAAGTGGGATTCACTGTGCTGCTCTCTTGCCTCTGACAAGGGTGGTTTTCCCTTTCCTGTTGCCCAGTCCGATCTCACAAACCTACACCTAATCTCAGGGCTCCCAGAATATCCACACTGCTCTATTCAGTTATTTTTCTAGGCCTTAGTTCACAGAGGAAATTGAGGAGATGTGTGACTAGTCTACCATCTTGTCCCCTCCCCAGTCAAGTATTCTTATGATTTGCAATTGTCCCATGAAGTAGTATGTCTAGAGTCCATGTAGGCCCCTGTAAGACAGATGTGAAGAGGAGGGACTTGGGATTTAGGTACTGGGAAACAGTACTTTTGTAACTTGGGAAAAATCGTTATACTTGTTTGTCTTCTTATTTATAAAAAAGAATGCTTTTTTATTTGATAATGGGCAACCTTTTTTCCTACAGATATTTGAGAAGGTTCTTGGTGACATGCAGAATTGGAAAGAATGAGGTCAAAACTCTGGATAAATAGATTACATTAAGTAATATGTAGGATCAGAAGAGATTACAGAGGTTAGTAGTGTCTTTGTTTTTAGATGAGCCATTTGAAGCTCTGGGATCTTGTGATTTTTCCAAGGCCATGCTTTGTTAACTATAGAAACAAATTTTAATGAGATGACTCGTTATTCTAAGGAGTACTAGTGGTACAGTAGTTAATTGCTTGACTGTTAACCAAAATGCCTGCAGTTCAAACCTCCTGCTTCGTCTGCACGTAAAAAGACCTGGTGATCTGCTTCCATGGAGATTGTTGTTAGATGCTGCGGAGTTTCTTCTGACTGATGGAGACACTGTGTACAACAGAGCGAGACACTGCCTAGTTCTGCCCCATCCTCACAATTGTTGCTGTGTTTCAGCCCATATTGCAGTCACTGTCAGTCCCTCTTGTTGAATGTCTTCCTCTTTTTTAACTGACCCTCGACCTTACTACACATGATGTCTTATCTCCAGGGACTGGTCCTTCCAGATAACATGTCCTTGGTACATGAGACAGTCTCACCATCCTTGGTTCCAAGGAGCACTCTGGCTGTATTTCTTCCAAGACAGAATTCCAAGTATCTTATCATTTTAGTTGTATTTTATAACATTAGGTGATTTTCTACTCTTCTTTTTTCAGTTTTTAAAAATGCACAGTATGTAGATAGAACTCAGCCTGCTATGTCTGTGGGCTAGCCTCTGGCTCCCAGGGATAAACAGATGGTACAGCTATATTTAGCTGGTATCAATTATTGAGCATGAGCATTAGAAATTTCCATATAGATAGTTTTGGTATTCCTATCTGTGGAATGCTATAAAAATGCTGGGTCATTTTTATATGTTTATGTAGTTTACTGACATTTCTACAAATAAACCATTATGTTGCCTTGTTTAGGTAAGTATTCAAACTTTTTAAAAAATTAAGCTTTCAGAACTTTTTTTAAGTTCAGTTTTTATGTTTTGTCATTATTATTTTACACAGTTTAATTTAGAGGCAGGTAATTCTATAAGGCTTAGATATTCTGTAAAGCTTGTACATGGTTTAATTTAGTCAGATAATTCTGTAAGGCTTGTGATGAAAAACAGCCTCTATTCCTGCCTTCTAGTTGCAGATTCTTTGAACTGTTTACCTGATTGTTTTGATATTTAATTTCATATTTCTCACATGTTTAGATATCTCTTACGTATGTCTAACTGCATCACTGGGCTTAAAAATATCAACAATTGTGCATGTGGCACAGGGACAGCTATGTTTTGTTTTGTTACTTATAACAAGATCACCATGAGTTGGAGAAAGTTCAGCAGCAACCAACAACGATGACATGTTTATATGATTACTTGATTTTTTTGTTTGTTACTAGGTTGTTATTAAATCTGTATTACTTAAGAAGTAGGCTCAAGGAGTTGATTGTGTTATGTCTTTTAATTTTTATTTTATTGAGATGTGATTTACAACCAGTGAAATACATGTTAAGCATGTATGGTCGAATTTGTTTTTTTTGTTGTTGTTGAAAATACGCAGTAAAACATACACCACTTTAGTGGTTGCATTCAGTAGCATTGATTACATTCTTGTAGCTGTGACACCTTTCTCAATACCCTTTTCCAGATTATTTCACCATCATTAACCCAAATTCACTGTACCCATAAGCTTTATCTCTTATGATTTTAGTTGCTGTTGTTAATTGGTTTCTTTATAGACAGGCCATTCTTTAAAAGAGCACGGTGCTCAAGGCTGACATTCTTTTCTAGTTAAGCTAAAGTGTGGTTGAAAGATGACTTAGGGGGATAGTTTTCAGTTTAAGGTTTAAAGATTCCCTCAGGGCGATAATTGTTTTCATGAGGTGGTATGTGGTCATCTAGCCTGTATAGTTAGATTAGATTTGACAAGTGCATACACTTCTGTAACTCACCACCCCTTTCAGAGACCTAGAACATTTCCATCACTCTAGAAACTTCTTTTAAAAGTAAAGCTAAAGGACATTCCTTTTGGATCTTTGAGTTTATACTAAAAGCCCACACTTCTGCTCCATTTCACATAGTTTTGGAGATTCTTTAGCTAAGTGAGTAGCTCAGCTTTTATGGAATAGTTACAAGCAGTCTGCCACCTTCTGCTCTTTTCCCACCGCTGGACAGTACAGCTGTTGTAACTACTGTTGTGGATGGGGGGGTGTGTCCACCCCAAAATGTGTGTAGCAGCTTGGCTGGGTCGTGATTCCTGGTATTGTGTGATTGTCTTCCATGTTGTGATTTTCCTATGGCTAATAGGATTTTGTCCTGTGGTTAATAGACAGGATTATGTTAAAAGAGACTCTGGATGGGACTGCAGCACCTTCCCTAAGGAAGTGTCTTGTACCACCTTTTATCTTACGAAGAGATGGAAAGGAACCAAGCAGAGAATTGGGGACCTCATACCACCAGGAAAGCAACATTGAAAGCAGAGCGTGTCCTTCAGACTTGAGGTTCCTGCACTGAGATGCTCTCTGACCAAAGAAAGCATGATATAATACAAGAACCTTCCTCCAAAGCTGACAGAAATTGTGTTCCCCCTGGAGATGGCACCATGAATTTGGACTTACAGCCTATTGGACTATGTGTAAATAAACTTTGCTTTGTTAAAGCCATCCACTCATGTTATTACTGTTAGAGCAGTAGCTGGTAACTAAGATAACTAGGATGATCCTTCAAGTGAGTGAAGCAGCTCCTCCTCTCTGGTTAACATTACCTCCTGAGTTTTTGAAGAGATTGGTTAGTGTTAATTCTTACAATTAATACTGTCAAATACACTGTTGCCCATTCATCACACACTGATGTATAAACATCTGATAAACATTGTGAATAGCTTTGTGTACTTTCTCAGAAATGGTTTTTAGGAATCTTGTCTTAGTTATGTGGTGGTATTATAGCAGAAATAACCACAAGTATATGGCTTTTTAAAAAGAGAAGTTTAATTTCTCACAGAAAAGTAAGTGAAAGACCAAATTCAGGGTGTCAGCTTCAGGTGAAGTCTTTCTCTGCTGGCTCAGAGGAAGGTCCTTGTTGTCACTCTTCCCCTAGACTGGGAGCTTCTGAGATCCATCAACCCCCAAGTCCAGAGGATGTGCTCTGTGCCTAGTGCTTCTTTCTCAGTGTTATGAGACCCCCAACTCTGCTCTTTTCCCTTACCTATATATACCAAAAGATTGTCTCAGGTCGCAATACATTTAACATAACAGATTTGAGTCCTGCCTCACTAGCACAACCACAGCCCATCCTCCCTGGTTAGCATCATAAAGGCAGGATTTACAATGCAGGAACATTGCACTGTACTGGGAACCCTGGCCTAGCCAAACTGTTAGCGGGGAGACACAATTCAGTACATGACATTCCCCTTTTTACATCTTATGTTTTATAAATAAAGAAAATAAAAATATCTGATGCACACATACAAAGCAGAAATACTTATTGCATTAATCTTTTTCTTTTTTAATGTTAATAGTAATTGATACCCAAATGAATAAGATATATATGTAATTGATAAGTAATAGTAATTGATACCCAAATGAATAAGATACATGGTGTCTGCCCATAAGTTGTTTATGGTAATGGAAAAAACAGACAAATTAGCACTCAATTCGGGTCATTTGGTAAGTACAGTAATAGAAGACTGTAAAGAGTGGTGCCTGATGGGAGAGAATGGTAAACTCTTTAAGGACAGTTTCTGTGAGAAGGTACCTGAATAAGGTTATGTGTGAATAATTGAGAAGATCAGTTATGTGAAGCCGTAACTACTTCTTTTCCCTTTGTGAGCCTTTAAGTGAGTGGTCACTGTTTTGGATAAGTGAATAAAAAATCATTACCAGACAAAACTCTGGATTCGTGCTACCTGCTACAAAGCCAGTCTCTGAGACAGGAGGCTGGGATAAAATAATGAAAAAATTTTATTTGAACATCAGCATGCAGAGAGACAGGGGGCCTTATAGTCCACAGAGCCTGTCTGCAAGCAAGGTCAGGGTTTTTAAAGGGAGAAGCTAAGTGCCCATGTAGGGGTCCAAAGGGTGCTTGAGGAGGGGGCTGGGTTCCTTCAATCCTTGGATCTCTCTAGGTCGTCCCCAGGTGATAAGGGTGCCACCTGCTTTGCAATCTCCCATTGGCCATCAAGGCAAACAAAGTGGTACTGGACACCATCTGGCCAGCAGTCTGAAAGAATGCTCAAAACCAGAGTACTTTTCTTGTCTTCCTTAGCCTCCTACTTAATTGTTTATCATTGATTAGATCAAGAGAAGAGGTCCTAGTCACAGCCTATAGTTTGCAAAATCAGTGGTGGTGCCTCCGAAAGCCTTGCCCTAGCATCACCGACCTGTGGAATGTGAAAGTCATGTTTTCCATGCGGATTGGAGGTGGTAGATCTGAAACAATGCCTCTCAGGCCCTCAGTCTTAGATCCTGTCCTATCCCCATCCCACACCCTGCGCCCCCTCCCCCAGCACTTTTAACCTCTGGTTTCAAAATTAGTAACAAATTGGGTAGAAAAATGAATATTTAGAATGAGGAAAAATTGCAAATTAAGTAACGTTGACAGTGTCACGAAATACAGAAAAATGACATTTTTATTAGACAAATGCCTGATGTTTCCACTACTTTTTATTTACCTTTTTTTTGGACTGTGTTCTTTTTGGTCATTTCTTTATGTCAACGGTTTAGTAAAGTAGGGTTGCTATTTTCTAGAGAGAATAGAAAATTTACTTTTTCCTCTAGCATGGCTGATCAAAATGTGTATTTTATTGTTGTTTAGAAAAGTTTCAGATTCACAGCTTTGTTACTAGTTTTGGAGAAACCTCTGCAAAGCTTCTTCTACATGTGATATACAATGTTTCTGCATCTTTTTGTGCCAGTTTCCCATGGAGTTCATACCTAGAGATCTCTAGTCCTGCACGTTAGTGTTTATGACACCAGATATGAAGTAGGCAATCAAGACTAACTCCATTTCTTTAGCCACCGAGTTAAAACCTTTACAGCCTTTTCCGTAGAATCATCAAACAAGTGGAGGCACCAGACAAGACTAACTCCCATTTCTTTAGCCACCGAGATAAAACCTTTACACCTTTTCCTTAGAATCATCAAACAAGTGGGGGCAGCAGACAACCACTACCCCGTCCTTGATGTGTACCTCCTCACCCAGTCAGCCTCTACCAGTTCACCTCCCCATGCCCCTAGTTGCCCACATGTTTACCTCAACCTCCCCATAAAAACCCTGAGCTTGTCTGAAGAAGTAGGACATGCTCTCAGGATCCGAATTTCCCCTCTCCCTTACATGTTAACATGTAGTAAACCTCTTGGGCATTTACTTTACCCCTGTCTCAGTATTGTCTTTTTGTGGCAGGTGGCCTACATTCATGTTTTACAGTAACAGTTAAGTTGGAAATCATTTCTGAGCTTGAATAACTAGCAGTAATCTAATATGTTCCTTAGAAACTAAGAAAAAAAGTTAGTGTTGAATTGATTCTGATTCACTAATCCTATAGGACAGGATAGAACTGCCTATAGGGTTTCCAAGGAACAGGTGGTGGATTTGAACTGCCAGTCTTATGGTTGGCAGCAAAACTGTTAACCACTGCAGAACCGGGGCTCCACGTATATTCTACTAAACCTAAACTGAATATATCTCTGTTTAGATTTCCCTAGCCATATCCTCACAATTACTTATTATCCATTACTGCTCCATTGGAGGGGGAGTCAGAGACAGTAGTCTTAACCAATTTCAGTTATCTTACTTTTGCAGTTTTTATGAAAGCATATAACCATGGTAAACACATTGCTAAGTAGGATGGGTAGGCCCTCAACTGCAGGTGTTGAAGCTTTACCAGTGACATGGTAAATTGGTTTCTGCAATCTCGTGTTGTAATTTTGTGTGTGAACTCTATTTGTTCAGTTGTGTTAGTTTAAAACACTATATTTATCCTGTCATTTGTATGTGGAAACCCTGGTGGTGTAGTGGTTAAATGCTATGGCTCCTAACCAAAAAGGTCGGCAGTTCAAATCCACCAGGTGCTCCTTGGAAATCCTATGGGGCAGTTCTGTTCTGTCCTGTAGGGTCGCTGTATGTTGGAATCAACTTGATGGCATTGGGTTTGGTTTTTGGTATATGTATGTATTAAAAATCACTTTGATGACTAAGGTGCATCAGACCCAAGGCCATGGCCTTTTCAGTTAACCTCATAGCATGTGGAAATTGGATAACAGTGAAGGAAAGCAGAAGAACTGATGTATTCAAACTGTGGTTTTGCGAAGAATACACTGTGTACGTACCATGGACTGGCAAAAGAACAAACAAATCAGTCCTAGATGAAGTATAACAAAAGCTCCTTAGAAACAAGGATAGTGCAGCTTCAGCTTACTTTGGACGCATCTTCAAGAAAGACCAGTTGCTAGAAAAAGGTGTCTTGTTTGGTAAAGGATCAGCAGAAATGAAGTAGACCTCAATGAGATAGAGGGATGTAATAGCCATAACAATAGAAGTAATATACCTACTGTCATGAAGACAGTTCATGTCAGGCAGTGTTTCATTCCAGTATACATAAGGTCACCATGAGTCAACAAAAACAGTAATACATCTGTGTATACTATGTTAGTTGACTCTGTCTAATTATGCCTGTATGTATAAGCTGAAAATAGAAATTACTTAGCAGATGTTTCAAAAACATTCACTTTGGGGCCTGGAAGCATCCATTAGTTTAGCTTAACAGACATTTATTGAGGATTTGTTCTGACCTAGGCCTTGTGCTAGATTCTGGAGATTCAGTGGACTTTTTAGCTTTGTGTTTTTTTTTATCTAGTCAGGCTGACTTCTGTGTTATAAAAATTTAATTTGAAAGCATTTAGACCACAAAACTGCTCAGTCACAGATTATATGGAATCCCTGTTGCATTACTAGTCTGTATTTGCAGTTAAGTGCTAGGCTGTAGGAATTGACGGCAGACCTATTTCCAAGTGTTAATTTGAGGATCTGTATCTGATATGAAGATTGTATTACTGCCAGGCCTGCTAACTTGATCTTTTATTGTGCCCTCCTGATGGGCTGCAGTTTTAGAGTAAATACCAAGGGAAATTCTTTTCCTTTACTTTGGAAAAAAAAAATGTAAGTAATTGGTGGTGTTGTCTTATAAGGAAGTACATATGGGTTTATGAAGTATGGTTAACTTTAAATGCTAAGGGGAAACTGCAACTTATTATTAAACACATGAAAAGTTACCTTTATGTACCAGTGAGAGGAGTAAACTTGCTTAAATTGCTGAAGTGTCTTGTTTTGGTTGACTCAGTTTTAGACAGAACTATAAAGGGTCTAAGAATTCAAAATGAAATTTTGTGTTGCAGTTAGAAAATATTTCTAACCTATTTGTTGCTTCCCTTGTTCCAGTTAAAATCTTTTGATGTGCTGTGTTCAGTAAAGATAACACATGTCTCTCTGTCTCTCTCTTTTTTTAAAGGTTAGAAATAGCTGCTTAAAATAAGAACAAGGTTTTCTCCCTCCAGTGTCCTCGTTATTTAAGTTAGTAAACATTTATTTGGCATCTCTTTTATTTTAAGTTCTATGCTAGTTACTAGGGATTCAAGGATGACTAAGACATGATTCAGATCCAGTCTTATGAGAGGAAAAAAATGTAAACAAATAAGCATAAGTTGGTGATGTTTCAAGCTGACCCCATACGGATGGTCAGTTTGTTAGTAGAAATTTGGCAGGGGGACAAAGTGAGGATGCATGTTTTGTTTCTGTATATACATACACTTAATCATCACTCACTGTACGTTTTTAAGCGATTGTTTCCTATATTGAACATTTGCAGTGATGAAAAATGAAAGAACCCATTGCGGTCGAGTTGATTGCAACTCATAGCTGCTATATAGGACAGAGTAGAACTGCCAGTAGGGTTCCCAACGACCCACTGGTGGGTTCAGACTGCCAACCTTTTTTGGGTAGCAGCATAGCTCGTTACTGTGCCACCAGGGTTTCCTTTGCAGTGATAGCTAACTCAAAATTAAGGTGCTTTAATTGCGTGCTCTTTTAATTTTCAAAATAGTCCTGCAAAATCAGTGACATCATCTTCAGTTTTTTAGGTGTAAGTTTAGGGAAGTTACCTAGTTTCCCTGAGATTTGACAGCTAGTAAGATACAAAGACAGCATCTGAACCTGGCTTTCCTTTACTCCAAATCCTTTGCCCTTTACTGCATGTCAAACACTGTATTTTAGGTGGTGGGATTAACAAAATGAAGAAGGCACAGTTTTTTACCTTAAAGAGCTATTAAAACAAAATAAGCGTAAATATACACAATAAGGTGATACAGTTGTTTTAAACTACAATTAGACCAAAAAGGGAATAGACAGTTTTCTGTGGAAGGTTATGAAAAATATTATAAGAGGAGATATGTAACCTCCCTGGATTTTTCTTAGTTGAAACACTGAAATACAGTATTCCTGCAAACTCAACTGCTGGGTTGATACTCATTGTGAGCACTGCAGTTGCAAGTTTTGATTTCTCCCTTTAATAGTCTAGCACACTGTATGGAAAACTGAAAATGGAGCTTTTGTTGTCACATAGATTTGACTGTGTCCGTGGATTCTGACCTACTTACTGACTGAAATAATGGACTTAGTGCTGAGCAAAGGAAGGTGTGGTCCATATACAGCTGAGATCCTCAGAGGATGTTGATACATAGTTGATACAATGTCTCAGATAACATCAAAGATATAAAATTGATTGGCCTTTTGCTTGTGAAGTACTTTATTTTCTAAGGATGAGATTATAAAGCTTTGTGAGATTTTAACTAAATAATTGAATTAACAAGCCTTTCATATACCCATTCTTGAAGTTACAGAGCTGTGCTTTATGAAATGAAGTGTTGTGAACATTTTTAAATTGGGAGACAGCCCAGTTAGCAGTTTGATGTAGTAGTGCAGTGTTTTTCTAATATGTGATATAGAGCAGGATGTTTAGCTGTGGGGAAAAATTTTCCGTGACTGAAGATATTATATAATACCCCAAAGCAAACCCACTGCTGTTGAATTGACTCTGACTCATAGTAACCCTGTAGGCCAGGGTAGAACTGCCTCATAGAGTTTCCATGGAGTACCTGGTGGATTTGAACTGCCAACCTTTTTTGGTTAGCAGCCATAGCAGTTAACCACTATGATACCAGGGTTTCTAAGATATTGCAATAGACAGTTGTATGTACAAGTTTGAGGCTCCCGAGAGAGATGAGGTAGAAGATGACTCATTAGGTTGGCATACTCAGTGGATAGCACTACTTAATGCCAAAAGATGCATTGTTATAAGTTGCCTTCCAGTTGATTACAACTCATGGTGATCCCATGTGTGCAGAGTAGAAAAACTACTAGAGTAGATTTTGAAGACTGTGACTAAGTATGCTTGAATCATTTTGAATCAGATAGTCGTATGGTCTACTGTGCTGGGAATGACAAACTGAAGAGAAATGACAGCACATTCATCATCAAAAAGAACAGTTCAGGATCTATGCTCAAGTTCCACACTGTCAGTGATAGGACAACATCCACACGCCTACAAGAAAAACCAGTTAATACGACCATTATTCAAATTTATACACCAACCACTAAGGCCAAAGATGAGGAAATGGAAGATTTTTACCAACTTCTGCATTCTGAAATTGAGCAAACATGCCGTCAGGATGCATTGATAATTACTGGTGTTTGGGACATGAAAGTTGGAAACAAAGAAGAAAGATCAGTAGTTGGAAAATACGACCTTGGTGACAGAAGCAGTGCCAAGGATTACACGACAGATTCTCAGTTTTTTTCCACTGATTTATGTCGTCCTTAAGCTGGTACCACATTGTGTTAGTTACCATTGAATTTTTTGTTTTTTATTATCTTAGGCTGGGTTCTGCAGAGAAGCAAAACAGATTACTGAATATCACTGTGATTACCTTTGAAGTACTCCCCTTGGGAAGCTATCTGTGCACTCATGCCAGCACCTAGTCCACCTTCAGAGCAATTTTGGAACTCTTTCTCTGGAATGGCTATCAGAGCTGTTGTATTACCTTTGATGTCCTGAATGTCATCAAAGTGTTTTCCTTTTGACTTGGCGAAACAGAGTGACCATATCGTGTGTGCACTGTATGGTTCTGTGCATCTATAGGATGTCATCCTGCTGACCATTTACTGGAGGTGGGAGAGCGGGTGGAAAGGAGGGAATAGGAGATTGTTAGGGGGTATGACATGTACAGAATGGAGAGGAAAAGTTTGCTGTCACCGGGCAGGGAGAGCAATGGGAGCTGTACATAGGCAGGCATGCAAATTTATATCAGATTGTACATTTTCACTCAATCATAATAAAAATAAAATGTTTTCATTTGAATATTTCCTTTATATTTGAGTAAAGAAAAAAGTCATTGGGGGCCAGATCAGGTGAATAGAGACAAAGTATTCCAATATAGTTATTGGTTTACTGACTAAAAACTCCATCACAGACAACTGTACAGTTCACGAACATAACCACCTTGCTACCCTGTGCACTGCCCATTTCAGAAAGATTTCCAAACTGCTTTGAAATGTAGACTAGGTGCTGGTGTTGGTGCAAAGCTTCCCAAGGGCAGTACTTCAAAGGTGACTAGTGATATTCAGCAGTGAGGTATGTCATGAGGTATGTTAGAACAGTGAAGTTGGTGGACTTAATTGTCGTGCCTCATTAATGTGTACAGGCAGCATTACTTCCACTCCTCCCTGTTTCTGTTGTAAAAGGAACCATCTGTATGCTCCTTTCTGCAACTTACTGTTTTTCACTTAGTCTTATGTCCTGGAAAGTACTGCAAATCAGAACATACATGTCTTAGTTATCTAGTGATGCTGTAGCAGAAGTACCACAAGTGAATAGCTTCAGCAAATAAAAGTGTATTCTCTCACAGTCTGGTAGGTTAAAAGTCTAAATTGAGGATGTCAGCTCCAGGGCAAGACTTTCCCTCTCTTGTGTTGGTACTGGAAGAAGATCCCTTTTAGCAATCGTCCCCTGGACTAGGATCTTCTTGGTGCACAGACTCTGATTCCAAGAAACACAGTATTCTGGCTTTTTGTTCTTTATGATCTGGAGTTCCCCCTTCTCTCTGCTTGCTTCTGTCTTTTGTATCTCAAAAAAGATTCACTTAAAATCTAATCTTGTGGATTGAATTGTGTCTCATTAACATAGCTGTCTCTTACCCTGCCTTATTAACTTTGTAGAGGTAGGATTTACAGCACTTAGGAAAATCGAGTCAGATGCCACAATGGTGGACAGTCACTCAATACAGGCAAACATGTCCTAGCCAAATAGACACATTTTTTTTGGGTGGGGAGGGTGGCCCAAGACCACAGCCCACTGCCGTTGAGTCAATTCTGACTCATAGCTTCCCTATTGGATAGAGTAGAACTGCTCTATAGAGTTTCCAAAGACGCCTGATGGATTTGAACTGCCAGTGTTTTAATTAGAAAACGTCGCACTTAACCACTGTGCCACCAGGGTTTTCAATAGTTTATTTAACAATTACATTATTGATTTAGATTTTTTTAAATTATTTACTTTCTAAAACAATTCTGTGATGCATGGCCTGTCCATATATCTTATTGTGGAAAATTAATGTGATTTCTAGAAGAGCAATTATTATTGGATTAAAATATCAGCATTTTACTTTTGTGTATATGCCTATTGAGAAGCAGTTCTCTTTGTGATCAAGCATTAACTGTTTTTATTCTGGATTATCTTTTCAAGGATGTTTTTATAGAAACAGCCTTGGAAAGTAGAGATGATTTTGAGGCCTTGAAATTGATTAGTCCCAAATGACCTAGTTTGAGTTCTGAAGATCAGGCTGGCAAGTCTGGTCTGGGAGATGGATAACCCAGCTCCCCCACCCCCAAGGCATGAGGACACAGCATTCTTGGCAGCAAAGTTTTATTAAGCGAATGTATATTCCAGAGAGAGAATAGGTCAGTCTCTGTGAGTGCAGAAAGACCCCCTATAGAATCTGGGGGTCCTCTTATATTGGTAAGGGAGAAGGGTGGTGACATTTTTCTGGTTTCGGTGGTGATGGTACTCCTGGTTCTGAGTTTTGGATAATAAATATGTCAGCAACTGCTTGATTGGTTCCCTCCTAGAGAGTATGGTAATGGTATAGACATGAGATAGAAATAGGGACTAGGGTATTGTGGTATTGTTTTAGTTATCTAGTACTGCTCTAACCGAAATGGCACAAAGTGGATGGCTTTAACAAAGGAAAGTTTATTCTTAAGCAGTCCCGTAGGCTACAAGTCCGAATTCCAGGTGTCTGCTTCAGGGGAAGGGCTTTCCTCTGTCAGCTTTGGAGGAAAGTCGTTCTGTTGTCGCATCAGGGAGCCTCTTGGCACAGGAGCCTCAGGTAGGGCATGCTTTACTCCCAGTGCTGCTTTCTTGATGTGAGGTTCCAAACTGTCTGCTTGCTTCTCTCTCTTTTTATCTCCCGTAGGATGAAAGGATAAAAGATGGTAGAAGCCACACTCCCTTAGCAAGAGTGTTGCAGTCTCACCCTAATCCTCTTTTAATATAATCATCCTATCACTTAGCCACAGGCAAAGATTAGGATGTATAGCATAGGAAAATCACAAAATACGGGGAAGGATGGCCCAGCCAAAGAGCCAAACACATTTCTGTGGGGACATAGTTCAATCCATGACAGTTACTTTAAGTCATTCTTCTGAGGTGATGTGCATGCATGACCACGTCACAAGCCAAGGAGGAGTTGTTACATCTGTGGTCACCTTTCTCAGGTGTTGATTGGGCATTTAGCAATGGTACCATGAGGTGATACGTGGTGGTGGTTGGGCTCCCTAACTAACCTTATCGGTATGTTCCTCTGAAGCAATGGGCAGGTGTATTTATTGTATGTTGTAAAAACTCAAGAGTTCTGCTGCTGTATTGTAGGTGACTGCTTGTGAGCTTATCACCTGGCCTATTTTGTATTGCCCTATGGAAACTGGAACTCAAGAAACTGGCATAGCAAAGTGTTTTTGGCTACTGCTAGTGCAATAAGTAACAGAGTCCTTTATCTCAGACCTGAAAATCTTGTGTCTTCTACTAGGATCTGTGAAACCATGAACAGGATGACTTGTTAGCGTATCAACAAGGAAACAAAAAAAACAAATTTGTTGCTCTTGAGTCAATTCTGACTCAGTTCTGACTATAGGATGGAGTAGAACTGCTGCTTAGTGTTTCCAAGGATTGGTTGGCGGATTTGAAATGCTGACCTTTTTGTTAGCTGTCACACTCTTAACCACTGCATCATAGGGTAAAACGGTGCTCTGTGCCGTTCTTGACAGTATTGTCAAAATTTTCCTTTACAAAAAATTGACCAGATCACTATCCTAAAACTGATAATTATTGTTGCTTGATTTTGCTTCCCCCAGATTACATGAAGTTGAGCAGTTTTTGTGTTTATTAGACATTTGTGTTTCTTCTGAGGATGATCTGTTCATTGCTTTTTAAAAGACTTTTACTATGTGGTAAATATTTTCTCTCAGTATGTCTCTTTTTTCCTCATTAAAATTTATTTTTTTTTTATGACTGTGTTATAGTAATGTTACTTCTCAGGTTAGGTTATAAAGTCAGGTGAAAAATAATACATGTTAAAAAATAATACATGTTAGAATTATCCTTAAAAATTAAATGTCCACAAAGTCAGTATACCATAATGATTTTGTTTCAGTAACCATGGAAGACCTGCCTAGGGAGCTACTTGTGTAGAGATTATAGCCAGGAAACCTCTATGGAGCGGTTCTGTTATGTAGCTCAGTGGTTGTTGTGAGTGAGAGTAAGGGGGTGACTTGATGGCATACAGCAATGCACATTTAAATTAAAATCTATAGTATAAGTAGAATGCTGTTATAAAATTTATTAATTTTCTTTTTGTCTAGACATAGTTGAGCATGAATTCATTGTGGATATTATATCATTCTGTTATGAAGAATAAATGAGAAATTACATGTAAAATACTTTTGAGCCCAAAACCTACAGTATATATTGTCATGTTGTTGTTAGGTCCATCAAATCAGTTCCAACTCATAGTAACCTTATGCACTACAGAAGGAGACACTGCCCACTCTTGTGACATGTCTGCAATCGTTCTTATGCTGAAGCCCATCATTGCAGCCACTGTGTCTGTCCATCTTGTGGAGGGTCTTCCTCTTTTTTGGTGACCTTCCACTCTACCAAGCTTGATGTTCTTCTCCAGGGATTGAACCCTCTTGACAACATGTCCAAAGTATGTAAGATGCAGTCTTGCCATGTTTGCTTCCAAGGAGCACTGTGGTTGTACTTCCTCCAGAACAGCTCTGGCAGTTCTTTCGGCAGTCCATGGTACAGTCAGTGTTTTTCTCCAACAGTACAATTTAGAGGCATAAGTTCTTCTTCTGTCTTCTTTGCTCATTGTCCATGTGATTGAAAATATCATGGCTTGAATCAAGTGCACTTCAGTCTTCAAGGTGATGTCTTTACTTTCTGATACTTTAAAGAGCGCCTTTGCAGCAGACTGTTGCTTCCGTGGGCACTGATTGTAGAGCATAGTAAAATGAAATCCTTGACAACCTCAGTCCTTTCTCCATTTATGATGATGTTGCCTACTGGTCCGGTTATGAGGGTTTTTTCCCTTGATGTTGAGTTATAGTCCATACTGAAGGCTGTGGTCTTTGATGTTCACCAGTATTTCAGATCCTCTTCACTTCTAGCAAGGAAGGTGATGTCACTTGCAAAATGCAGGTTGTTAATGAGTTGCCCTCCAATCCTGATGCCTCTGTCTTCGTGAGATAATCCAGTTTCTCAGCTTGTTTGCTGGAATACAGATTGATGAAGTATGGTGAAAGGATACAGCCTTGATGCACACCTTTACTGACTTTAAACCATGCAGTATTCACATGACTGCCTATTGATCCATGTACAGATTCCTTAAGAACACAATTAGGTGTTCTGGAATTCCATTTGCCATAATGTTAGCCATACTGTATTATGATCCACACAGTCAGATGCCTTTGCATAGTCAGTGAAACACAGGCAGACATCTTTCTGGTATTCTCTACTTTCAGCCAAGAGCCATCTGACATCAGCTGTGATATCCCTGGTTCCGTGTCCTCTTCTGAATCCAGCTTGGATTTCTGGTCGTTCCTTGTCAGTTTACTGTTGCAGTCGTTTTTGAATGATCTTTAGCCAAACAGAATTATATCATGGTCATTACTATCCTGATGTAAGAGTTCCCTGCCTGAACTTGACTGGAATTATCAGTTAACAAGTATTTGTTGACTACCTGATGTCTAGTTAGACCTATAGAAAGAGCTACTGATATGAAAAACCGATTGGTGCCTAGAGATGGAGAAAAAACAAAAACTAGTTGCCTTGAATTAATTTCTAGCTGTTGACAACTGTTTTAGTTATCTACTGCTTAGCAGAAATACTGCATACAAGTGGATAGTTTTAACAAAGAGAAATTTGCTTTCTCACAGTCAAGGAGACTAGAAGTCTGAATTCAGGGTGTCAGCTCCCGGGAAGGCTTTCTCCCTCTGTCAGCTCTGGGGGAAAGTCCTTTTCATCAGTTTTCCTCAGTGGAGGAGCTTCTAAGCACAGAGACCCCAGGGTCAAAGGATGTGCCATTTTCCTAGCTCTCGTTTCTTGGTGGCATGAAGTCTCTCTGTCTCTCTGCTGGGTTCTCTCTTTTATGTCTCAAAAGAAATTGATTTAAGATGCTGCCTAATCTTGTAGATTTTCATGCCTCATTAATAAACTGCCTCTAATCCTGTCTCATTAACATTATAGAGATAGGATTTATAACACATGGGAAAATTACATCAGATGACAAAATGGTGGACCATCACTCAATACTGGGAATCATGGCCTAGCCAACTTGACACACATTTTTAGGGGGAGACAGTTCAGTCCATATCAGTAACCCTCTGTGTTTCAGAGTAAAACTGTACTCTGTAAGGTTTTTAATGGCAGTGATCATTCAGAAGTAAATTGGAGGCATTTCTTCTAAGAAGCTTTGGGTGAATTCGAGCCGCCAAACTTGCCATTAGTAGCCAAGCACGTAACTGTTTCGTCATCCAGGGATTCTCGGAGTGAAGGAAAGAGAGCTGATATTAGTGAAATTCTTACCACATTGTTCAATAACCCTGTAAAGTTAGATCTTAGTATTTCCATTTTATAGGTGAGGAGGCTGAAAATTGGTGGTGTTAAGTAACTTGTTCAAGATAGTGAACTGTTGTTGAATCTTAGATCTGCCATTTAGCTGAATGTGTGGCTGGAGTGCTTAACCTTGAAGCAATAGAGCTGTTAACCCTGTCCGGTGACTGCACACTATTCATCTCTGCTCCATACATGTCTCATCCTCCCAACAGTCTCCTTTCCCCTCCTCTCCGTCCACCCCCTTTCCTCCAGCCAGAGGTCAGCAAGATGATATCCTATAGGTGTATAGAACCATAAAGTGCTTCCAGTATATGGTTACTCTGCATTGCCAAGTCCAAGCCATTCCTGTCCAAAGAGTGGACCTTTGTTATAATTTATGGAAACGGGCAGCATCAGGGCCGGGGGCCATGCTCTCAGAGGAACCCCAAAACCACTGGACCATCAATTGAGGTATTTTAGTGGAGATCTCATGATGCACCTCTTTTTATTCTTGTGTTGCCAGTGAGGCTCCTCTCTGTGAGCTCTGTCATGGCTATCACTGGTGGTGGCCGGGCACCATCCGGTTCTTCCGGTCCCAGGTCGATGTAGGCACTCACTCTTGTGGGTCACTCTGTCTTCTCAGTTGTCTTTACCGCATGCCATTTTGGCCCTCGGTGAGCATCCGTTCCTGCTGAGTTGGGACCATTTGCTGTGTCCTCAGATGGCAGCTTGGCAGCTTTTAAGACCCCAGACGCCACTCACCAATGTGGGGTGCAGAGAGCTCTCTTAGCAAAGCGTGCTTCTTATTTTTTAAAGTATTTGACATGTTTTTCAATGTCAAAATATGTAGCTGTCTATTTTTATAACCCCTACTATTGTTGTGTGCTGTTGAGTTGATTCTGTCTCATAGTGACCCTACAGGACAGAGTGGAATAAGGTTTCCTAGGCTGTAAATCTTCGTGGAGCGGATAGCCAGGTCTTTTCTCCTGTGGAGTGGCTGGTTGCTTTAAATTACAACTGTTCAGTCAGCAGCTGAGCACTTTAACCACTGTATCACCGTGGCACCTTTCGGATGCCCATTTTTGGAGTTCTCTGTAAATCTCCTTCCCTACATTCAGCCTTGTTAAGATTCCCCAGTCCAGCAGAGAACATAGTAACTAGGATAGCTTTCGGTATTTGTTCCTCCCTATCCCATATTTATTTTCATTGTGTGTTCATTATGTCTGTTACCACGGTGCACCAGAGTTGTTGTTGTTATCACTTGTAGTTGTTAGATTGTCATTTTCAAAAAGAATTCTGTGTCTCCCAAGAAACAAAGCAGCAGAGAAAAAGATGTGTAGTACTATTAAGAGTGAAATGTTTACGGTGGAAACTGCCGTTTCTCTCAGTAAGCCTCTCTGGCTGGGGATTCCTGGTAGCTCCTCATGTTCATATTTAAATCAAAGCACAGCAGAGATGTTTTCTCTTCATTGCTCCTGTCTCCATTGTGGCTATATTTTTGTGGTGGCACGCTTGCCCTAGAGTCTCTAAATTCTGACTAACTCTCCATTCTTCCTCTCTTTCATGGTAACTAGAGTAGCCTTTACTTATATCCCAAACCCCAAGATATTCTTTAATTATTTAGAAAATACTACACATGACTCTGGTGGCATAGTGATTAAAAGCTACATCTGCTAACCAAAAAGATCAAAAGTTCAAATCTACCCAGGTGGTCCTTGGGAGCTCTGTGGGGCAGTTCTGCTCTATCCGATAGGCTTGCTATGAGTTGGAATCAGCTCAATGGTAATGGGTTTTTGGAACACATGATGTTACTAGGTTTTGCACTCCTCCTGACCCTTTTCCCAGCAATTAGATGGTACCTGGCTACCATCATCACCTACTCTGACAAGGATTATAATAGTGGGTCCTGGAGGAAAATGTAGAACAAAATGCAAACTCAAAACACACACACACACACACACACACACACACACTCTTAACTGATGTGACAAAGAAGAGGGGAAGCCCTGAGAGTATGGCCCCTGGACACCCTTTTAACTCTTACTAAAGTTCCTCCTTAGGTTTACCCTTCACCCAAAGATTGGGGCAAAAAAAAATACTAAACCCACTGCTGTCAAGCTGATTTCAACTTTTAGCAACCATATAGGGCAGGGTAGATCTGTGCCAGAGTTTCCAAGGAGCGCCTGGTAGATTCGAACTGCTGACCTTTTGGTTATCAGCTGTTGCACTTAACTACTATAGCACCAGGCTTTCTAGCCAAACATTAGACAGGCTTATAAAACAGTTACACATGTAGTTCAACTATGTATATAAGACTAAATGAACACACTAGCCCAGGAACAAAGAAGAGAAGGCAGAACAGGACAGGACAGCAAGTCGATTGGAAATGGCGAACCTAAGGTTGAGAAGAGGGAAGTGTTGACATGTCTTGGGGTTGGCAACCAATGTCATAAAACAATGCGAGGATGAATCAATGTGTGTGTTAATTATTTAAGGAGAAATTAATTTCCTTTGTAAACTTTTATTGAAAGCACAGTAAAAAGTAAATTAAAAAAAGTTTATTAGTTACAAAAAGCTTTTTTTAAAAAAAATATTTTCCTGACGTGTAATGCCGTCAATGATAGAATAATATCTGTATGCCTACAAGGAAGACCAGTTTATGCAACTATTATTCAAATTTACACTCCAACCACTAAAGCCAAAGATGATGAAATTGAAGATTTTTCCAATTTCTGCAGTCTGAAATTGATCAGACATACAGTTAAGATGCGTTGAGAACTACTGGTGATTGGAATGTGAAAGCTGGAAGAAAAGAAGGAATGGTTGTTGGAAAATATGACCTTATTGACAGAAACAGTGCCAGAGATAGCATGATATAATTTTGTAAAACCAAGACTTCTTGCTTGCTGATACTTTTTTTCAACAACATAAGTGAAGACTATATATCTAGAGCTTGACAAATGGAATATACAAAAATCAAATTGACTGCACATGTGGAAGGAAATGACAGAGAAGCTCATTATCATGTAGAACAAGCCCAGAGGCCAGCTATGGAACAGATCATCAATTGCTCATATAGAAGTTGGAGTTGAAGCTGAAGGAAATTAGAGCAAGTCCATGAGAGCCAAAACATGACTGTGAGTATATCCCACCAGAGTTTAGCAACCACCTCAAGAATAGATTTAACACACTGAATACTAACGATGGGAGACCAGTTGAGTTGTGTAATGGTATTAAGAACATAATACATGAAGAAAGCAAAAGATCATTAAGAAGACAAGAGAGAAAGAAAAAACAGTGGATTTCAAGAGACTCTGAAACTTGCTCTTGAATGTCAGGTAGCTAAACCTAAGGAAAAAGGTGAAGTGAAAGAGCTGAACGGAAGATTTCAGAGGGTAGCTCTAGAAAACAAAGTATTATGGTGATATATGCAAAGAACTGGAGATAGAAAACCAAAAGGGAAGAGCACCCTCAGAATTTCTTAGGCTGAAAGAACTGAAAAAGAAAAAACAAAAAACCTTGAGTTAAAATATTAAAGGGCTTGATTGGCAAAAAATTTAATGACACAGAAGATATCAAAAGTAGATGGAAAGAATACAGTCATTGTACCAAAAGAATTGGTCAGTGTTCATTCATTTCAGGAGGTAGAATATGATCAAGAACAAGTGGTAATGAAGGAAGTAGTCTGAACTGCACCAACGAGAATGGCAAAAGAAAAGCTTCAGGAACAGATGGACTACCATTGAGATGTTTCAGCAAATGGGTAGAGTGCTTTAGGTGCTCATTCATTTATGTCAAGAAATTTGGAAGACAGCTTCCTGGTCAGCTGACCGGAGGAGATTTATATTTTGTGCCCGTCCAAAGAAGGGTGATCCAATAAAAGGAAAAATTATTGAACAATGTCATTAATATCATATGCAAGTAATGTTTTTCTGAAATGCTTTCAAAAGCAACTGCAGCAGTACATCAGTAGGGACTTGCCAAAAATTCAAGCCACTTTCAGAGGAGAACCTGGAAACAGCTGATGTCAGATGCATTAAACCCTCAGCATAAAGAAGACAAAATTGTTGCATCTTGACCATTAAGCAGCATCATTATAAATGGAGAAAATATTGAAGTTGTGAAGGACTTCATTTTACTTGAATCTACAGTGAACACCCATGGAAACAGCAGTCAGGAAATCAAAAGATGCATTGCATTGGGAAAATTTGCTGCAAAGGACCCTTTTAAAGTATTGGAAAGTAAAAATGTCACCTTGAAGACTAAGGTGCGCCTGACCTAAACCATGATATTTTCAGTTGCATCCTATGAATGTGAAAGCTGGACAGTGAATTAGGAAGACAGATGAAGAATTCAAGCCTTTGAATTATGGTGTTGGAGAGGAGTATTGAATGTTAAGGGTCTTCCAATAAGGGTGTCCTATTTTTGAACTTGAATGAAACAAGTTGTATAAATGATACAGTTTTAAGTGTTTCATTATTTTGAAGTATCTTTGATATTGGGTAAATGGCCACCGTGCATCTTCCAAATGGGACCAAAAAGAATCAGTTATCATAGCCTGATATCTTTCACTATTGACAGTCATAGCATCTCATCGTTCATATAGAAAAAATGAGGGCCAGTGATTCTGCTGGACCAAAATCGACATTAAATGGTAGCTTTTGGGGGATGGAGTGGATGTTTTTGAGTCTCTGTTGGATTCTCATTGCCCAAATGGAACAGATTCGGTTGTTAACAAAATCTTTCATCCAAAACTGGGCCTCATCACTGAAGATGTTTTTTGGCCAAAAGCAGGGTCAACTTCCAATTGCTCTAGAGCCCAGTCAGCAAATGTACAGTGCAGTCCCTGGTCGTTGGACTTCAGTTCTTGAGTTAAAACAATTTTGTAAGGATAAAACTTCAAGTCCAGATGCAAAACCTGCCAAATTGTGATCGACAAAAGGCCCAGTTCTTGTGTTTGGTGAGAAATTAACTGGGATGGATTTCTGTGCACTCTGAGGAGCAGTAGTGATGTTTTCATTGAAACATGCAGTTTGTCGATGCACAGGAGTTGTCTGATTGGCAACAGACCCGGCTGTCTCAAAACTTTTGATTAAATGTGCAGTTGTTGTCTCCATGGGGTAATTTAGACATGTTGTAAGTTTCATGTAATACACGGAATGTTTGGCGAACAGAATATGCATTTGAATAATAAACTTTTAATAATTTCTATGTTTTGTGAAATTGTTTAACTTTTCATGGCTGTTGGTCAAGACTAACCAAAAAAAGGGATAAATATGGCTGCTATAGATTCACACATATGGCTGCTGTGAGCAGAAGGAACAGGGCATCCTTATTGGAAGACCGCTTACCACTTGACTGCCAGAAGAACAAACACATCTGTTCTGTAGGAAGTACAACCGAGTACTTCTTGGAAACAAGGGTAACACTGTGTCTTATACTCGCAAAGTCCGCAGCCTGGCCCTCAGCTTTTCAGGCTTAGAAATTGGATTTATTCATGGCATGACAGCGTCTTTGAGATCAGGCTCTTACTAGTCAAGCACCCAGAAACTGTGTTAACTGGTAAGTTATAGTTCCAGCTGGTTAATTTACACTGATAGGAGCAGCTGGAATATTATCTTAAGGTGAAATTAGAAGTAGAGTCAGGAGTTTCATTGTTTGATTTTTTTGGTGGTAGGTCGGGAGAGTCTGCTACATCCTGTGTGTGTATGGATAAGTCTGCATGGGCAAGTGGATTCAGGTATGTGGGCTAAATCTGTCTCCCTGCTCTCATCCTTTTGGTAAGGCCCTCAGGGTCAAGAAGTGCAGGTTTGGAAAAAGAAAATACAAAAATAAAATAAAATAAGAAGTGCAGGTTTGGGAGCTTTCTTATTTCTTTCAGGTAGCTTTGTCAGTCTCTGCTTGGATCCACTGTGTAATAATTTTTTTTTTTTTGTCAAAAATAGTTTATTTTATTTTTATTATGACTGAGTGAAAATGTACATTCTCATATAAATTTACATACCCACCTATATGCAGCTTCCACTACTTTCCCTTCCTGGTGACAGCACACAATTCCTCTCTGTTCCATACATATCTCATCCTCCCAACAATCTCCTTTCCCCTCCTTTCCACCCACTCCCCTTACTCCAGCCAGAGGTCAGCAGGATGATATCCTGTAGATACATAGAACCATAAAATGCATCCAGTACATGGTCACTCTCCATCGCCAAGTCCAATCCATTCATGTCTGAAGAGTGGACCTTCATTATGATTTATGGGCAAGGGCAGCATGAGGGCTAGGGGTCATGCTCCTGGGGGAACCCCGAAGCCGATGGACCATCAGTTGTGGTCTTTTAGTGGAGATCTAAGGGTGCACCCTGTTTTCTTCGTGTGTTGCCAGTGAGACTGAACTTAGTGAGCTCCATCGTGGCTATCACTGGTGGTGGCCGGGCACCATCCGGTTCTTCCGGTCCCAAGTCTATGTAGGCACCCACTCATGTGGGTCTCTCTATCTTCTGGGTTGTCTTTATCGCATGTCATTTTGGTCCTTGGTGAGCATTAGTTCCTGCTGAGTTGGGCCCATTTGCTGTGCCCTTGGATGGCAGCTTGGCAGTTTTTAAGACCCCAGATGCCACTCACCAATGTGGGATGCGGAGAGCCCTCTTAGCAAAACACTAGTTGTGCCGGTTGGGATCAATTTCACATAAGAGCATGGTCTCCTGCCCCCTGCCCCAGCTACTCTGTCCTCTGGGTTAAAATGGAAGGGATATTCAAGTTATGTTGAAGTGCACTTAATATTGTTCTTGTTTCTAATGTGTGCTATCACCGATTTCGCCCAACCAAATTTCTACCAACTGTCTAATCTAAACCCTCCCCCCCTCGGTCTCCCTTCCTCCCCTCCCTTGCAGCCATCAAAGAGTCTTTTCTTCTATACATAAGTCTGTTTTTGAGATCTCATTGTAGGGGTCTCATACAATATATGTCCTTTTGTCACTGACTACTTTTACTCAACATAAAGTCTTCCATTTGAAACCAGGTTATCAGATGTTTCCTGGAATCATCATTATTCTTTATCATTGCATGGTGCTATATTGAGTATATATACCATAGTTTACCTATCCATTCCTCTGTTGTTGGGCATCTGGGTTGATTCCATCTTTTTGCTATCGTGGACTGTGCTGCAATAAACATTCTTGGGCATGTGTCCGTTGTTGTGAATGGCCTTGATTCTGTAGGATATATTCCAAGTAGTGCAATTGCTGGGTCAAATGGTATATCTATATCCATTTTTTTAAGGAAGTGCCAGATTGTTTTCTGAAGAGGCTGGAGCATTTTGCAACCCCAAAAACAGTATAGGAGAGTTCCACTTTCTCCACAGCCTCTCCAGTGTTTGTTGTTTTGTGTTTTTTGGATCATGGCCAACCTTGTTGGGATGAGCTGGTATCTCATTGTAGTTTTGATTTGAATTTCTTTAATAACTGAAGATCGTGAACATGTCTGCATGTGTTTTTTGGCTGCCTGGATCTCCTCTTTAGAGATATGTCTGCCCATCTCCTTTGCCTATCACTTAATTAGATGATTTATCTTCTTATTGATATTTTGTAGTACCTTATAGATTATGGAGATCAGGTGTCTGTCTGACATAGAGTTCCCAAATATTTTTTCCCATTCTGTAGGTGGCCTTTTAACTCTTGTGATAAAGTCCTTGGATGAGCAAAAGTGTTTGATTCTTAATAGTTCCCATTTATCTATTTTGTCTTCTGTTGATTGTGATTTGTTTGACAGATTTTGAAGTCTCTACGTTGTGTGTTAAAACTTCCATTATTGTCCCTACGTTTTCTTGGATGAGCTTTATCATTTCAGATTTGATATTTAGGTCTTTTATCCAGTTTGAGTTGGCTTTTGTATAAGGTGTAAGATGTGGATCTTGTTTCAGTTTATTGCAGATGGATATCCAATTTTGCCAGCACCATTTGTTGAAGAGATTGTTTTTACCCCAGTTGTCTTAGGGCCTTTGTGAAATATCAACTGTTCATAGGTAGATGGTATCATCTCTGGGGTCTCAGTTCTGTTCCATTGATTGATGTGTCTGTTCTTGTACCGGTACCAGGCTGTTTTGACCACTGTGGCAGTGTAGTATGTTCTAAGGTCGGGTAATGAGAGGCCTCCCAATGTGTTCTTCTTCTTTAGTAGTACCTTGCTTATCCAGGGCTTATTCCCTTTCCAAACAAATTTGGTGATTTGTTTCTCCATCTTGTTAAAAAATGGTGCTGGAACTTGTATTGGGATTGCATTATGTAAGTAGATTGCTATGGGTAAAATAGACATTTTCATGATGTTAAGTCTTCTTATCCATGAGCAGGGTAGGTTTTTCCATTTATTTAAGTCTCTCTGAGTTTCTTGTAGTAAGGGCTTGTAGTTGTCTTTGTAAAGGTCTGTTATTTCTCTGGTTAAATTAATTCCTAGATACTTTATCTTCTTGGTGGATATAGTAAATGGTATTGATTTGATGATTTCTTCATTAACAGTCTCATTGTTGGCATAAAGGAATCCTACTGTTTTACTTATGTTTATCTTGTATCCTGAGACTTTGCTGAAGTCTTCTGTTAATTTGTGTAGTTTACTTGTAGATTCTTTGAGATTCTCTGCATATACAATCATATCATCTGCAAATAGGGAGAATTTGACTTCTTCTTTGCCGATGCAGATGCACTTTATTTCTTGGTCTTGTCTAATTGCTCTGGCTAGAACTTCTAGTACAGTGTTGAATAGGAGAAGTGAGAGTGGGCATCCTTGTCTAGTTCCTGTTCTCAAGGGAAAGTCTTGCAGTCTCTCTCCATTCAGGATGGCGTAGGCAGTTGGCTTTCTATAAATGGCCCTTATTGTGTTGAGGAATTTTCCATCTATGCCTGTTTTGCTAAGGGTTTTTAGCATGAATGGGTGTTGAACTTTATCAAATGCCTTTTCTGCGTCAGTGGACAAAATCAGGTGATTCTTGTCTTGTGTTATTTATGTGGTTAATCACATTAATTGTTTTTCTGATGTTGAACCAGCCTTGCATCCCTGGTATGAATCCAACTTGGTCATGATGGATTATTTTTTTGATGTGTTGTTGTGTTCTATTGGCAAGAATTTTGTTGAAGATTTTTGCATCTAGATTCATGAGTGATAACAGTCTGTAGCTCTCCTTTTTGGTTGGATCTTTCCCTGGCTTAGGTATCAGGGTTATGCTGGCTTCATAGAATGAGTTTGGGAGTACTCCGTCCCTTTCTATACTGTGAAATAGTCTCAGTAGTATTGGAGATAACTCTTCTCTAAAAGCTTGGTAGAATTCTGCAGTGAAGCCATTTGGGCCTGGGTTTTTTTTTTTTTGATTGGCAGTGTTTTGATGACATTTTCAATCTCTTCCTTTGTGATGGTTTTATTAAGTTGTTCTGCTTCACATTGTAATAATTTGGGTAGGTGGTATGAATCAAGGAATTTGTCCATTTCCTCTAGGTTTTCAAATTTGTTAGAGTACAGTCTTTCATAGTATTCTGTTATGATATTTTTGATTTCTGTTGGATCTGTTGTGACAACTCCCCTCTCATTTCTAAATTCGGTTATTTGTTTCCTTTCCTGTTTTTCTTTAGTAAGTTTAGCCAGTGGTTTGTCAGTTTTATTGATCTTTTCAAAAGACCAGCTTTTGGTCTTTTCAATTTTTTCAATTGTTGTTCTATTTCCTAATTTGTTTAGTTGTGCTCTAATCTTTATGATCTGTTTTCTTCTGGTGCCTGAGGGGTTCCTGTGTGTTCAAGCTGTAGGGTTAGTTCCTTGATTTGGTTTCTTTCTTCCTTCCAGATGTGTGCATTTATGGAGATAAACAGACCTCTGAGCACTGCGTTGGCTGTATCCCATAGGTTCTGGTAGGAAGTGTTTTCGTTCTCATCGAAATCCATGAATTTCTTTATTTCATCCTTTGATTTCTTCTATGACCCATGTCTTTTTGAGCAAGATGTTGTTCAGTTTCCATGAGCTCCACTTTCTATCTCTGTTTTTTCTGCTATTGATTTCAACTTTTATGGCTTTATGATCTGAGAAGATGCTTTGCAGTAATTCAGTAGTATGGATTTTGTTGAGAATTGCATCATGTCCTAACGCGTGGTCAATTCTGGAGAATGTTCCATGTGCACTGGAGAAGAAGGTGTAGTTGTGTGCTGATGGGTGGAAAGTTCTGTATATCAGTGAGGTTTAGTTGTTTAATTGTGGCAGTGAGGTCTTCTGTATCTTTACTGAGCTTTTTTCTAGGTGATCTGTCCAATATTGAGAATGGAGTGTTGAAGTCTCCCTCTATTATTGTGGAGTGATCTAACTCTTTTTTGCGTGTATTCAGTGTTTCTTTGACTTATTTAGGTGCTCTGATATGTGGTGCATAAATATTTAATATAGTTAAGTCTTGCTTGTGTACCGAACTTTTCAGCAATAGTGTCCATCTTTGTCCACGATGGTGGATTTGACATTAAAATTGATTTTGTCTGAGATTAGAATTCCCACCCCTGCTCTTCTTTGTTCATTATTAGCTTTGTATATAGTCTTCCATCCTTTAATTTTCAGTCTGCTCCTATTTTTAGGTCTCAAGTGAGTTTCTTGTAGACAACACATGGATGGGTCTTGTGTTTTGATCCAAGATGTCAGTCGATGTCTCTTTACTGGAGCATTCAGTCCTCTCACATTCAGTGTAATTATTGATTGGTATGTGTTCATGGCTGGCATTGTGATATGTTTATTTTTGTGTTGAAGTTTTCTCTGTTGTTTGTATTAGTCTGTTCTGGGACATTCTTTTTTGTGAGTTGATTTTTCACCTTTTTTCAAGCTGTTTTTGTAGTTGTTGAGACTCCTGTGTTACATTTCTTGAAATGGTATGATACATCTTTGTTGTGCTTTACAGCTGCCCCTATGATCCCCCTTAATAAAGTATATATAAACCCAATTTTAATTACTACCAGTCTTGTCATATTCCTCTCCATCTGGAAGGACTATAATGACTGTAGTACATCCCTCTTTTTAATATGATCGTAGCATAATTCTCATGATAGTCAGTGGATTGCTTCTATCAGTATTAAAACTGTGATTGACTTTGGAGCCTTCCCTAACTGAGTAGAGTTCTGAGTAATATGTAGTTCTGAAATATAATGTTACTGGTTTTGTTCTTCTAAGCTAAAGCCAAGAACTTCTTTCAGTATTTCTTGTAGTTTTGGTTTGGTTTTTACAAAGTCTCTGAGTTTCTGTTTTTCTGGGAATATCTTAATTTCTTAATTTTGCAGGATATATAATTCTTGGTTGGAAGTTCTTCTCCTTCAAAGCTTTGAATGTGTCATGCCACTGTCTCCGTGCCAAAATGATTTCTGCTGTGAAATCTGACAAAAGACTACAGGGTTTCCCTCTGAATGTTAGCTTTGCTTTGAGTCTTGCTGCCTTTAAGAGTTGCTGCTTACATTTCATTTTGTTAAGCTTGATTATAGTATGTCTTGGAGTCTTTCTTTTGAGATCTATGTTGGGTGGCGTACGATATGCATCTGAGATGTCTGTATTTTCTTCATGATTTCTGGGAAGTTTTCTGTCAGCAGCTCAGCAACCATACTCTCTGTGTTCTCAGGTGTCTCATCCTGTTCAGGGACTCCAATTAATTGAAGGTTGTTCTTCTTAATAGAGTCCCACATGCTTCTTAATGCTTCTTCATTTTTCCTGTTTCTTTTTTCTGATTTCTGCTCATAGATACTGGCGTCAGTAGCTCTGTCTTCCAAGTTAGAAATTCTTTTTTCCATTTGTTCCATTCTGTTTTCTTGGCTTTGCACTGAGGTTTCTATGTCTTTGATTTTGTTCTTGATCTGTTGGATTTCAGAGTACTGGTGTTCCATCAGATTGAATAGCTTGTTTAATTGTTTCTTTTGTTCTGTTGCATGTTGTATTGAGGTCTAGAAGAGCTCTGTGTATAATCATTCTGTATTCACTTTCTGATGCATTCATAAAAGTTTCCTTATCTGGAAAACTCCTTGGTCGTTTTGTTTGGGAGCCTTCTGAAGCCATGGGTAATTTCTTGTATGCCACAAGTGTCTGTTGCATTTTGGGTCCCATGTAAGTAGAGGCTGGAAGAGATACTGTGAAGAAGGACTGCAGGTGTTTCTCTAGGCTGTCTTAAAAGGTAAAGCAAAAGTATCTGACCACTTCCCAAGTCAGTCAGGTTTTTAGTTGTAGAGGTCCCTCTTCCCAACTGGCAAAGTAAGCACCTCTATAACTAACCCCAGATGATACAAACTAGATCAGAATACAGCAATGCTACTGTCCTGTTGGCCTCTGCTGACAGGGCCCAGCCTTAGGCGACACTATGTACACTTCTGCTTCTCTGGTAGAAAAGCGCTATCCTGTGGGCAGCCTCTGGCTCCCAAGCTAAGAAATAGGTCCATCTATGGCCACCATATCCAATATGGTGCCCTCCACAGAGGCAGCAGATAGAGGGGCTAAAGGTGCCGAGAGATAGTGATTCTTCTGCCTCTGTTGCTGGAACCCCACTGTAGGTGACACTGTGTAAATTACTGCTTTTCTGTTGGAGAAGCGCTGTCCTGTTTGCAGGCGCTGGCTCCCAGTCTGAGAATTAGGTCCCACTAATATCTCCGTATCCAACATGGCATCCTGCACACTGGCAGTGCAGTTCCGTACAAATCATGCTGTGGCAGTGATGAAAAGACAGGCCCAAAGTGGCTAGATTAACAGAGTCCTAAGCCTGGCTCTCAAAATATGGAAATTTCGCCTGCCTATCCCCCAAGCAGTGCGTCTGAGTCTAGCTGATAGCCACGACCCCAGCTCTGCCCACCAGCCAAGACAGAGGGAAAAAAAGTCAAAATGGTGCATTTACCTTCAGTCCGTGAGATCCAGGGCTAGCCAGGAGCGGGAGTCAGCGAAAGAGAGGAGGTTTTTTGCTCAGTGGTATGAAGTCCAAATTAACAGCCCTGTGCTGTGTCCTGGAGGCTCATTAGGTGACCAGAAGGCTCTGTTTGATTATCAGTTCAGGTCTTGGTTTCCAGAGGGATATAAGGAGATGTGTGCTTAGTCTGCCATCTTGACTCCGCCCTTGCTCTTACTTTTATTAAAAGTGGTAGAATTGGAAAATAAGAGGGAATAAAATACTCGTAATTTATATTTTGAAAAAAAATGATTATTGATAGTTGGATTGAACAGTAGCTATTTCCATTGTTAATTCTGACTCATAATGACCCTGTAGAACCATTAGAACTGTCCCATGGCATTCCCAAGACAACTCTTTATAAGAGTAGATTTCCACATCTTTCTCCCTCCCCATAAGAGAAGTTTATGGGTTGGAACCACTGACCTTTTGGTTGGCAGCTGAGCACTTTAACCACTGCTTCACCAAGGCTCCTTAGGTTGGACAATAACAGCAGAAATTAAGACTAATAATAGATAACAGTGTTGAGTTGGTAGGAAATGGTTTGTGAGATTTAACCTAGGTGTCATGATGGGACTTAATCTATTCTTTAGGGTCTCAGAAAGGAAATAAATGAAGCTGTTAAAATTTACAGAAGTAGACTAGATTGCAGACTAATTATAAAGGATGTATGTTCAGAGCCCTCCTGTAGGAGTCCAGTTATTTACTAGCCAAAGAAACCGGTGTGTCTTGCTCACAAATTGGTTTGCCACCATATGTGAATACAAGAGGACTGGGAAAGACAAAGCTGAATCCTGGATGTTTTCCAGGACAGAGAAGCCCTCCGAGTAATGCTGTTAATTATAAGTACCACACCTTCTGATGTTCACATTCTAGTTATAAAGCTCTAAAGTCTCACATAATTGTGGTGCTGTATTGAGAGTTGTACAAAATAGATTAGTAATCTAATCCTTGTTCTCTAAGACCTAAAGTAAGTGTGTAGCTACTCTTATACATTGCAGAATTGTAAATGGGTGCAGCTTATTTGGAAGAAAGAAAAGGGCAATTTATAAAATTTAAAAATGCATAGACACTTTAGTACAGTTATTTTACTTTAGGAATTTATCCTTCATATATGCTTACAGGAAACCAGTAGCATAGTGGTTAAAAAGTGCTATGGCTGCTAACCCAAAGGTACGTGTTCAAATCCACCAGGTGCTCCTTGGAAACTGTGGGGCCATTTTACTTTGTCCTGTTGGGTTACTGGAAAACCCCACTTCTTGGAAACTCTGTGGGGCAGTTCTGCTCTGATCTCTAGGGTCGTTGTCATGTGAATCGGACTCGACTTGATGGTAGTGGGTTTGGTTTTTGGGTTTATAGGGGTACTGTGAGTCAGAGTCAACTTAATGGCAAAGTTTTTTTTTATGTGCCTACATGTGTATAAAGGCATATATGTAAGGACTGCAGATAATTAGTACAGACGATTGGAAATAACCTAAATGCTTACTGATAAGAGACTGATTCAAGTATATTATTCTATATCCATACGAGAAAACACCATGTAATTTTTAAAAAGAATGAGGTGAATCTACTTATATACAACAGTCTCCTGGATATATTAAGTGAAAAAACATTTTGTAGTATACTGTAGTATGTCACCATATGTAAAGTGAACAAAAACAGGTGCAAGCATTTTTAGGCTTGTATAGACTAAACTCTGCACAGGATACACAAGGTACAGATATCAGAAAGGGATTTCTCCAGAGGAAGGTGGGAAGAGCTCTGGCAGTGTACTTGCTATTTTGAATGTTTCTGAACATTTACATCACATATTTAAAAATACCACATGGGATACATGCGTTTGGCCACATGTTACTATATAAACTTGTACTTGTTGAATATGGGGACTTCTGTATACATGCTTTGTGTTTGTGGTTTTGAAATCAAGGACTGACATAAGTTGATTAGTCTTTTGACCTAGGAATGAGGAGCAGTATTGTTAAATTTACCACCCCTTCCACAGTAGGTTGGGCACTGGCAGGAGAAAGGTAGCAGCTGAACAAACAGGTGAACATAGCTTTTAAAAAGAGTTTGGAGTTGTTAGGGTATTCTGCCTGAACAAAGGACAGGGGTTAGAAGCTCAGGATGGAGGATTTGAAAGTATAAATGTAATTTATGTGGAAATGGTGAACAGAGAGAGTTGACAGTATTTAGGGAACTAAAAATGTTTCTTAGACACTATCTTGTTTCTGAATGATACCCTTTTGTAACAAGTTATCTTACAGATTTTCGAAAACAAAATAGATGAGACCCAGTGATAAATTGTGGTTTCCTAAGCAACATAAGAAGAAAATAGCAAAATGATGGTGTTGTTTTCTTGATTTCCAGCCTATCCCTAAGATTATTGTGAGATTATTTGAACCTTAAAGTAGGAATAGTACAAAATAAAACACAATTTTAAAATTCTGGTTTCAAGTTGATGTGTAAAAGCATTTGTTTTGTAAGTACAGTTCTTTTTCTACCGGTTTGGAGCCCTGCACTAACCTTTTCTTTCTTTACAATGAGACCTTCTAGTTCAGGAAATAGGACAGTGAAAACTAATATTTGTGTAACTTGTTTTAAAAGCTTTGTCACGAACATTAGTTTCCCACTGTGCAACTGTTTTATAGTTTTTATTAAACTCTCATTGTTGAAGGAAAAGGAGCCTCTGGAGAGTAAGGTAATTTGCTCAAGATAACATAGTTGATCATTGTCAAAACTGGCCTTCATAAAGTCTCAAGACATTTTTTCCCCTCCAAAGTGTAAGGTCTGATGAGGTAAATTTACTTAGCTTGGCTGAATGCCCAACTGTGAGAGAGACATTAAGCAAGGAAGCATTTGGAGGCCTGAAAGTTTGAGGCAGAATGATCAATTAGTAGATGAATAGGGGATTATGTGTAGCAGGTGAGGCCTTGACCTGCCTGAGCGCAGCCAGAAAAAATCCAAACTGGTTGTGATCAGGTTGATATCAATGGTGACTCCATGTGTGTTAGAATAGAATTGTACTCCATAGGGGTTTCAGTGCTAGTTGAACTTAAATCACCAATCTTTTAGTTAGTAATTGAGTGCGTTAACCATTCATGTCACCCAGCTGCTGTGTTTTTAGTTTCTTACGTATTTTGCCACTTCTTTTCACAATTGCTTGTTATCCTGTGCGACATTAAGCAGCAGTCTAATTGAAGAGACACTTTTTAACTTACATCCTTTGTGAAGATAAGTACCATATTAGCTATAAAACCAAACCAAACCTAGTGCCATCAAGTCAATTCTGACTCATAGTGACTTTATATGGCAGAGTAGAACTGCCCCGTAGGATTTCCAAGGAGCGCCTGGAGGATTTGAACTGCCATCTTGTGGTTAGCAAATGTAACACTTAACCACTACACCACCAGGGTGTTTCCACATTAGCTATAGGAGAACTGTTTTTGTAACTAATGACATAAATTAATAAAAAATCATTTTATTCATCAAGTTTGTTCTCTCACACTAAATTCTGATACCAAACAGTGGTAAGAAGCAGAAAAATAAGTCTTAATTAAGCTCATGAGGCACAGTGATCTTTTCTAAATGTTATATATTAGGGATCTTAAGAGAATTAGGGAGCCCTGGTGGTGCAGTAGTAAAAATGCTTGACTGCTTACTGAAAGTTGGATGGTTTGAAACCACCGGGCTGCGTGGGAGAAGGATGTGGCATTCTGCTTCCATGCAAGTTGACAGCCTTGGAAACCCTGTTGGTCACTGAGTGAAGATTGACTCAGTAACAGTGAATTTAAGAGAATTTGGTGCTTGTTATCTGGTTAAACTGAAGAAAGTTCCCCCATTCTAGTATGGATTGGTGAAGAGCCTATTCTTCACCTAATATTTGACATTTGGATTCACTCTGACACTGACTCAGAATAAATCAGTGACTGAAAGACTGGTTTGTAAGCAGAGAGCACCATCATCTGGTTTGTGGTTTTAAGAAGATCTCTTTGGCTATTGAGTTAGAGCTATCTTGTGAGGTGGGAGTGGGAGGTACAGTGGAAGAGCATCAGTTCACTGTAACTGAGTGCCTAAGAAGAGACTTAATGTTTAAAGGAGATTAAAGTATATTAGAGTAAAAAAGGGCTGTTACTTGAATTGGGCATGTGGGTCCCCTGGGAAATAATTGGAATCTTGGTGGTACAGTAGTTAAGAGCTTGGCTGCTAACCAAAAGATCCAAACCAAACCTACTGCCATTGAGTCATTTCTGACTCATGGTGACCCTATCCTGGTAGCATAGTGGTTAAATGCTACGTCTGCTAACCAAAAGGTCTGCAGTTCAGATCTACCAGGTGGTCCTTGAAAACACCATGCACAGTTCTGCTCTGTCCTACAGTGTCATTATGAGTTGGAATTCATCAGCTTCTCCTTGGAAACCATGTGGGGAGCTCTCCACAGTTCAAAGGATCACCATGAGTCAGAGTCAACTGGACAGCATTGGGTTTGAGGTTGGTAAATGCTTAAGGACATCTGGTTGCACAGTGGTTAAGCACTAGGCCGTTAGTACCTACCTGTTCCTCTGTGTGAGAAAAATGTGGAAGTCAGCTTCTGGAAATATTTACAGAGGCAGTTCTGTTGTGTCATGCAGGGTCACTGTGAGTCATTGAATCAACTTGACAGCCATAGACTTTTTTCCCATTAGATGGATGATTAGTTTATCTCAGGATCTTTAGTACAGTTTTTTTCCTTAATTGTGGAAAAAACAATCCACTGCCATCAAGTTGATTCCTACTACTCAATGGTGATCCTATAGGACACAGTAGAACTGCCTCATGGAATTTAAAAGGAGTGTGTGGTGGATTCGAACTGCTGGCCTTTTGGTTAGCAGATATAGCACTTAACCACTCCACCATTAGGATTTATAGCCTTGGAAGTTGTGGTAAAGTATATGTAACTTTTAAAAATTGTTATTTTAACCTTTTAAAAAATTGCCTTAAGTGAAAGTGTGCAAATTAGTACAAATTAGTTTCTCATTCAAAATCTTATACACAGATTTGTTTTGTGATGTTGATTGTGTTGATACTCTCCCTCTTTCCACTTGAGGTTCCCTGTGTTCATTTGTTCAGGTTTCTTGGCCCTTGCTGCCTTCTCCTCTTTGCTTTCAGGCACATGTTGCCAGTTTGGTCTGGTGTCTTTGATTGAACTAAGAAACACATTCCTCAAGTGTGTTGTCCTTTGTTTTATGTAGGCCTATCTGATTTTGAGGAAACCCTGGTGGTATAGTGGGTTAAGTGCTACCACTGCTAACGAAAAGGTCAGCAGTTCAACTCCACCAGGTGCTTCTTGTGTACTCTGTGGTGCAGTTCTACTCTGGTCTCTAGAGTCCCTGTGAGTCGGATCTGACTTGATGGCACTGGGTTGGGTCCAATCTTTGGGTGAAAGGTGGACTTTGAAAGTACCTTCAGTTCTGAGTTAGCAGGGTGTCTGGATGCTGTAGTCTCAGGTTTCCTACTAGCGCCTGATGGATTTAAACTGCCAACCTTTTGGTTAGCAGCTGGAGCTCTTAACCACCACACTACCAGAGTTTCCACAGTCTCAGAGAGCTTTTATTTTTTCTTAAGTTTGATGAAAATATGCACAGCAAAATCTGTTATTTACTATCCCGCAATTTCTGGAGATCATGATCAATGACACTGTTTAAATTCTTTACATTGTGTCAGTGTTCTGTTATTTCTAGTCTGGTTGTTTCATTTGTGTTTACTTAATCTGTCTACCCTTCCCCCCACTTTCAAATCTGTAGTTTAAAATAGCTAGGGATCCTTAATGATACAGTGATTAAAGTTTTGGCTCCTAACCAAAAGGTCAGCAGTTTGAATCCACCAATTGCTCATTGGACACCCAGTGAGGCAGTTCTGCTCTGTTCTGTAGGGTTCCTGTGCGTAGGAATTGATTCAGTGGCAACAAGTTTGGTTATTTTTGGTTGACCCGTTGGTGTTACGTAATTTTTATTTTTTTAAGGAGCATAATGTTAAAAGGTGACAAGCTTTACTTTTTGAGCTAAACTATTTCTCAGTTTAAAGGTAACTTCTGAGTATAGTTTCAGTTCAGGGTTTGAAGAGCAACTCAGAGCCTTCCTCTTGGTGACTCCTCTAGACTGAATACTGTGTTTTTACCAAAATAGCGCATTTCTTTTATATTTGTTTGACAGTTGTGCTCACCCCTGGTGAAGTATTCACTTCAGTGCCAGTATGCCAGGTTTGATTTTTACATTGTTTTTGTAAAAACCTGTGTAGCACGCTTATGAGAATACCTCGTGTGGGGAGGGCACAGTTGGTAAACAGATGTAGAAGGTGGGTGTTACTAGCATGAAAATGTGGTAGGTCCATTAAGTGTGGATTCTTGAAGAATTTTAAGTTCTGGTCTACATTCCCCCGTCCTTTTTTTTTCAATCAGATTTTCTCTATTAAGTTCTAGATCAGAACATTCAGTAGTAGTAGCTGGGCGCCATCCATATCTTCTGATGTGAAGATTGGGGAGGCAGTGGTTCATGCAGTTAGTTCCTTCTCTGATTCTTGGGTTTCCTTCTTTCTCTTTGGTTTCAGACAATAGAGATCAAGGGTTGTATCTTAGATGGCTTCACATAAGCTTTTAAGACCCCAGACACTACTCAGTCACTATGCTGAGAAGTACAAAATGAACTTTAAGACCTGACGTAATAATGCCTATTTTGCCAGGTGATTGGATTGTTCCGCAAGACTATGGTCTTGACCCCCACAAACCCAAAAGAACGCATCCCATGATGTATTTGGTTATATCTAATTAGTATCAGTGTCTGTAGCTCTCCTTTTTTTTTAAAGCTATAAAACATTTTAACAATTTTAATGTATATAAGTCACTAGTATTAATTACATTCAGTGTTATATATTCATCACCACTGTCTACATCCAGAACTTTTCATTGCCCCAAACAGAAACTCTATATGCATTAATTTCCCATTCCTTTCTCCCCACGACCAACCACCGGCTGCTGTCAAGTTGAAAATGACATATGATGGAAGCAGATTTCCAGGCCTTTCTTCTCAGGCACCTTTGGTTGGATTTGAACTGCTAGCCTTTTGATTAGGAGCCCAGCCATTAGCCTTTTTGCTGCCCAGAAACTCTTCCTCTCCTCCCAACCCCTAGAATTCTCTGACTTTCTGAATTTGCCTGCTCTAGCAATCTCATGTAAGTGAAACTGTAGAAGTATTTGTCCTTTTGTACCTTGTTTATTTCACTTAGCATAGTATTTTCAAGATTCATCTATGTGGTAGCATGTATCATAACTTAATTCTTTTTTTTATGGATGAACAAATAATTTACCATTGTATGTATGTACCACATTTTTTTTATTCTTTCATCTGTTAATTGAGATGTGGATTTTTTCCACCTTACAGTATTTGTGGAAAACCCTGGTGGCATAATGGTTAAGTACTACAGCTGCTAACCAAAAGGTCAGCAATTCAGATCTGCCAAGTGCTCCATGGAAACTCTGTGGAGCAGTTCTGCTCTGTTTTGTAGGGTCCCTATGAGTAGCAGATGATGCCGTAGCATTGGGTTTCATTTGTTGGTTCACTGTTGTGATTGAGACTACAGTGAACGTTGGTATACAAATATCTGTTTGGTTCTGTTTTCAGTTATTTGGGGTATATATCTGGAAATGGGATTTCTGGGTCATATGATAATTCTGTATTTAACTTTTTGAGAACGGATGCACTGTTCTCCACAGTGGCTGCACCAGTGTATATTCCCACCAGTGATAAATGATTTCAGATTTCTCCTCATCCTTGTCAATACTTGATATTTATTTATTTTTAAATAGCCATTCTAGCAAGTGTGAAGTTGTGTTCCATTGTGGTTTTGCTCCTCAGTGCTTCTTAAAAGTTCCTCAAGTGATTACAGCCAGGGATGAGTACTGTCCCTTCAACTTGTTAAAAATGTCCATGAGGAACTTAGAAGGCGGGAACTTGAGCAGTAAGCTTGGGAGAAGGATCTCAGTGAGTGGAAAGCTTAGAAAGTATAACCATTGTTTATCTCTCTTCTTGGAAATCCACTTACATATTCATATATTCAAATGTGGTCATTTTTGGTGGCAATTTAGTGACATTAAACTTTATAGAGAGCTCCTACTTACCCAGCCTCTTTTAATTCTTTCTTTCCTACTTGTTCCTCTTCATATGAAGAGAACAAAGGGGTATTGAGCAGTGACTTATAGTAACATGATTTGACAAGACCCTGCCAGCACCACGGAAGAATTCACCTCCTAAAAACTCTTAAAACCATTTCTAAGCCTAGTTTTAGTTGATTCGTTAAAGTGTGTGTGTGTGATTAAAATGTATAAAAACATTCAGAAATTTCAGCAAACTAACCATAGTAATGTGTCAACACTTAATAGAGGTTAAGCTTACGTCCAGTAATTATGGGTGATTCTTAGAATTGGGTCTTTCTTGCTCCAGATTTTATTGTGTTTTATTATATGTTTATGCTTCCTTTTAAGAAAACAGCAAATTTATTTATGTTAGAATGAAAGACTTAGAATAGGGGTAAAAAGGAAAGAAAGTAACAAAAAATCAGCATGGAAGTACTCTTCTTGTTTTTGTAATTTATAATCAGTAATCATGAATTGGAAATCCTTGTAGCATAATGGGTAAGTGCTATGTCTGCTAACCAAAAGGGTTGTCAGTTCAAATCTACCAGGCACTCCTTGGAAATTCTATGGGGCAGTTCTACTGTGTCCTGTAGGTCGCTATGAGTCAGAATCTACTTGATGACAGTGAATAATCATGAATCATTAATGTGCTATAAAAGCTAAATTAGTTACAGGCTACTAAAAATTATTTGCCTCTTTGAAAGTTATAATAAGTGATGTAGTGAAGGTTTGTAGGCATTTTAAGTACTAAACACCATAGCTACTGCAATTATATTGCTGGCATTTAAGGTAGCTAGTATATGAGCTTGGGTCTGTGCTGATGGAGGTTGAAAGTACATTTTCTGTTTATTTGGAAACATTTACCATCACCTCTATTTTATCTAATAAGGTAATATAGTAGAGTCTGTTGAAGTTCATGCTGTAAATATTGAAATGTATTTTTTTTTCCTGTTCATAGTGGTAGTCGTTCCTCTAAAACTTTTAAACCAAAGAAGAACATTCCAGAGGGTTCTCACCAGTACGAACTTTTAAAGCATGCAGAAGCTACACTTGGCAGTGGCAACCTCCGGATGGCTGTCATGCTTCCTGAGGGGGAAGATCTGAATGAGTGGGTTGCAGTGAACAGTAAGTGGGTTTTTTATTTTTCAGTAGATTCTGAATTAGGTTAAGAGCCTCATTGTAGATGAGTTTTGGGGTCCCATCTGTTTTAAGGTCTGTTTAGCAACCTAATATCACAGTATAATGATTTAATCCAGTTTTAACCACTGTTATTTTGTATCTGAATATGGAGTTTTATAAAATTTTTGCGTCCTGTTACAGTACAAAAGCAGAGATTTAAGATTATTTTTAGTGGAATAATAACAGCTAACATTTTTTGAAAATTGTGTCTCTGTCACTGCTATTCTTTCTACATGGACTGTTTTAGCTTCACAATCTTATGATGGGGTTACTTTTACTATCTGTCATTTTATAGATAGGGAAGCTGAGAGATTACTGATTTGCTTAGGTCATATAGTTAGTGAAGTGGCAGTGTTGGAGCCTGGGCTCAAATATTGAGCTGTAGGATTTCAGAGTCTGCACTTTTAATCACTATGCTAAATTGCCTGTGTCAGGATTATTTGAGTTATTTGTCTGAAATGTGCTTATTATTCTTTATTTTTTTTTAAGACAGTTTGGTGGTGATCGTATAAGATTAGCAATATGTGTTTATAGGCATTCTCAGTTGCTAGGAGAATAACATGTAAGTCAAAAGTAAACATTTTCTTGGGAATTGAGCCAGGAAAAGCTGAGGAATAAAAGTGATACCTTTAATATTCAGGATTTTCTAGAATTTGTGAAACAATTAATAGAATTTTATAATTAATAGAAATTTATATGAATCTAGTAAAAATAAAAGGAAATTTAATTAAAATTAATCTATTTGTTTATTTAATTCTTAATTTTCATTTAATTAAATTTTCATTTTGATTTAATTAAATTAAACTTTGGTTAAGGGAAAGCAAAACAGTATTTTTCTTATAGTATTTGCTGATATAATTTGAAATACATCATGGGGTTTATAAATTGAGCTGTCACTGATAACTTAGGAACTAAGAGAATTTTATTGGGATGTCTTCAAACCTTATTGTGACAACAGTTGTAAAAGAGCAGTGTTTACTATAATATGAGTATCGTCTTGGATCAAGAGAGTTTAGTTACTAAAGAAAAAAGGTGAAATGTGTTTACTTTATTGATGAGCCCCATCTTACTTGCAGGGTGGTTCTAAAGCACTTCAGAAACAGTGTTCAGAATAAATTTCCCCGTATGTGAATATGCTTTTGTTTTTCTTGTATGTGCCATTTAGAACCACTTATTGGAGCTCAGAAACTGATTTAAAAAAGCATAGAGCTTTTGTATCACATGAACTTCTAATATTGTCTTCTGGCTGTAATTCCCTCTCTGTCTGAATTTCCAGAACTTAGTGTCTGTGCTACTGAAACTCCTGGAACTTGGGGAATTTTTAAAAGTTCACAGGCATTTCACAATGCTGTTACATTATAACCTAGCAGAATTTATTCTGGACTGAGGCATTAGAACATAGAATTTTGCCTTGACAATAGAGCATTTGACTGTGTTGTACTCTGAAATTTTCTTTTTTTATGGCAGTCTTCCCAAATGACAGTGGATGAAGTGAGAAAATGGTTTGAAACTGTGTAGTATTCATTTGGCAATGATTAAGTAAACATTTTGGGTTCGTAAAGAGTGAAGGAAACTTGATAAGACTGGCACCTTCATGGCCCTTTGACTTAAATACAGTGGCCAGGGGAAGATAAATGGTTAAAAACCTAAACCACACCCACAGCTGTTGAGTACATCCCGGCTGATAGCAACCCTGTAGGACAGAGTAGAACTGCTACCTGGTTACCAAGGAGCACCTTGTGGATTCACACTGCTGAGACTGGGTTAGAAGATGGAGCACCTAACCACTGCACCACCAGGGCTTCCCAAGATAAATGGTAGGAGATGGGAGATCTGCAAATTCAGCAATGTTTTCACATCCAGAAACCAGATCCTGGCTTCGAACACTGTGCGTCAGGAAGATAGGTTTGGGTTCTTGAAAAAGCTGAATGGATAGCTTGTGAATGGTTTATGTGACTCGGAATCCTGAGAGGCTATATATTGTTTTGGAGAAGGAAACCTAACACTTACTAAATGCTTACTTTAGGTGTACCATTCTTTTAGCACTCCATAATACATGTGTTCTTAAAGGTTTAGGAAAATTAAGTAACAAAACTAAGTGTAGGAGTCAGGATTCAAATTTGTCTTTTTCAAAAGTCTTAAGTTTTCATCTGTTATCATATGGAAGACAACATAAAAATTATTATTGCTAAGTCATTACTTAAACAATCTTGACTCAGAAATGAGAGTACAGAGGAAAGCTTCTAGGATTAATTTTGTATAACACTCTTTTCTACCTTCATCAGTCATTTGGCTTTGTTTCCTACTCTAAATGTATTTATTTTTGTACCTTTTGGTGAAAGTTTACAGAGCAGATTAGTTTCTTGTCAAACAGTTAATGCACAAATTGTTTTGTGGCATTGACTGCCAACCTTGCAGTACCCTCCTCCGCACTGAGTTTCCTGTTTCCATTAGACCAATTTTCCTGGCTCTTCCTGCCTTCTCATCTTTGTTTTGGGGCTGGTATGCTCTTTAATCTGAAATACATGATTGAACTATAAAGCATGTTCCTTACTTGTTATAATTGACCCTGTAGACCTGTCTGATCTTTGGCTGAAGGGTGGACCTCAGGAGTGACTTGAGTACTGAGCCTGGAGCCGTACTCTTGGAATTTTTCCACTCAGACCAGCAAGCCTGGTGTTTTTTGTGTGTATGTGTAAATCTAAATTTTAAGTTTTTTTCTTGCTCTGTCTGGGATGGTTGTGATCTCTGCCAGAGCAGTTGGTGGTGGTATCCTGGCACCAGCTATTTGTTCTGGGCTCAATCTGGTGGAGGTTGTGGTAGTTGAGGTCTGTTACTCTTTTGGACTAATCTTTCCCTGTGTCTTTGGTTTTCTTCATTTTCTGTCTTCGTGTTCCTTTGCTCCAGCTGGGATGGGAACAGTGCTGTATCTTAGATGGCTGCTTATGGGCTTGTGAGATCCCAGATGCTACTCATCACAATCAGATATAAAATATTTTCTTTAGGTAGACAGTGTTATGCTAGTTAAGTTAGCTGTCCCTTGAGACTCTGGTCCCCAGCCATCAGCTTAGTAGCTTGGTCCCTCAGGGGATTTGGATGTGTCTGAAGCTTCTGTGCCTTTATTCTGGTCAAGTTGTGCTGACTTCCCCAGTATTGTGTACTGTCTTACCCTTCACCAAAGTTACCACCTGTCTACTATCTAGTTAGTGTTTTTCCCTCTCCATCCCTCCTGTCCCTCTGTTAGAAGATTGTTTCTTTCTGTGTGGAAACATTTTCATGATTTTTTATAATAGTGGTCTCATACAGCATTTGTCCTTTTATGATTGAGTTACTTCACTCAGCATAATGCTCTGCAACTTCATCTGTGTTGGGAGATGTCTTCCAGATTCATTATTGTTCTTTATCATTGCATAGTGTTTCATTTTGTGTAGGAACCAGAGTTTGTGTATCTATACATATGTTCATGGGCACTTAGGTTGTTTTTCCCTATTGCAAATAATGCTGTAGTGACTTTGGGTAAGCATATGTCTATTCATGTGACATCTCTTATTTCTCTAGGATATATTCCTAGAAGAGGGATTGCTGGATTGTGTGGCATTTCTATTTCTAGCTTTTTATGGAAGTGCCATACAACTTTCCAAAATACTTGTACCATTTTTTATTTTCACCAGAAGGGTATAAGAATTCTAGTCTTTCCATAACCTCTCCAACATTTTTTTTTTTTTTTTTTCTTTTCCATTAGCATCAGTAATGTTGGGGTGAAATGGTATCTCATTCTGGTTTTGATTTGCATTTCTGTAATGGCTAATGGTCATAAAAGCATTTCCTCATATGTCAGTTAGCTGTCTAAGTATCATCTTTGTTGAACTTTGGTGAAATGTCTTTTTCATATCCTTTAACAGGATTATTTGTCTTGTTATTATAGAAGTGTCAGATTTTCTTGTAGATATTAGAGATTAGACCTTCACTGGATATGTCATAGCTAGTTTTTTTCCCCTAGTCTGTAGGTTCTGTTGTTCTTTGGTGATGTCTTTTGATAAGCACTAGTGTTTAATTTTAGAGGATTTCAGTTGCCTAGCTTATCTCTGGTGTTTGTATATTGTCAATTATAGTTTGTATTCTGTTTATCTTGTATGTTAGGGCCCCTAGTGTTGACCCTATTTTTGCTCCATGATATTTATAGTTTTCGGTTTTATATTTAGGTCTGATTCATTTTGAATTAGTTTTTGTGTATAGTGTAAGATCTAGGTCTTCATTTTTTTACAGATAGACGTCTGGTTTTGAGTTTTGCTAGCACCATCTGTTTAAAAGACTTTCTTTTTCCCATTCAGTGGACTTTGCACTGGGTCAAAGATCAGGTGGCCATAGGTAGATGGACTTACAGGTTCTCGATTATGTTTTCTTGGTCAGTGTGTCAGTCCTTGTACCAGCACCAAGCTGTTTTGACTACCATAGTTGTATGGTAGGTTCCAAGGTCAGGTAGTGTGGAGGCCTCCTACTTCCTTCTTCAGTAATGCTTTACATATCTGAAGCCTCTTCCTGCCAGGAGCCAGCCCCGACATCTTTTGGGGGGCTCCACAGAGGGAGGGAAAGGCGTCGGCGAGGAAATGAATTGAGAGAGACAGGGAAGAGTGTTGGAGAAAATGGCAGCCCGAAAAGGTCTGTCTTTCTTTGTTTTTATAGTCGAAGTGACGTGATTTTCACCCTGCCCTCGGACCACATAAATTATTAATTAATTTGAAGCCCATACCTCGTGGTCTCTAATTATTAGGGCCTTCTGGATAATGGCCCAAGACAAGTGGTCTTTTTACATATTAATCATTAGAGCCTTCTACGTAATGGCCTGAGACAAGTGTGTTGCGGTGATAATTGACAGTGAAAACAAAGTTATGCCCCGAGCTCAGTCAGCCCCACTTATACCTCAAGGTTAAAAAGTACAGGAGGAAGGGTCTAGAGGTTATAATCTCTATTTGTTCCTACTTTGCTCTTTATTTTATCTCTTCCTGTGGGGACAGTAAACACCTACTGTCCCCCACCCTATGCCATTCTTAAACTGTTCTAATAAGGGTAATTCTTTGCACATGGGGGGGATGTGCAGTTGGGGGAAGTCAGCGGGGCAGGCCTTGGCATTCCCGGGCTGGGCGTTCCCAGGCTGGGCGTTCCCAGGCTCAGCGTTTGTCCTTGTGCCAAGAGATGAAGGGGTATTTTTGAGGAGAGTTTAATTAGGATGAAAAATATACGGCCAGAAATATGTCAGGGGTGAGATGCGTCTGCCCGCCATCACATAGGCTTATGGCTTTGTTCACAGAGGTCTTTGTGGGTGATGGGCTTCAGCATCTTCCTTTGCACGTAAATGTAATAAGTAGTAGTTTCATCTATTTAGAGAATTTTGTGGGTGTTTGAATAGAAATTGCATTGTATTTGTTGATTTCTTTCTTTGGTTATCTTTGACTCGTTTTGTAAAGTCTTTTATTTTTTTCTGTTGCCCTAGCTGTAGGCTCTGGGGCCGCCATGTTCCCCTTATTCTTTCTCCTCAGTATACCAGGTATAAGCTCAGAGGTCTGCCAAGATCCCTTGTGTCTTTTGGCTTGTTGGATCCCTTACTCCCTGGGGTTTGATATTACCTAGAAAAACTCACAGCAGGAAATCACTACACGTAGGATTATAATTTTATCAAAAGGAGACAAATCAGGACCAGCATAAAGAAGAGATGCATAAGGTAAGGTCCGGAAGGGTCCCCAACATGAAGCTACTGTGTCCCAGAAAGGGTCCATTACCCTTGCAAAAATAGATGCCTTTTGCCAGCCAGGAATTCCATGAAGCTTCATATTCAGACGTCTATTGGAAATGCATTTAGACATGACTGATTGACTAATGCTCCTTCTCCTGAGATCAGCTAATATCATGCTTTGGGTTTTTCTGGCATGGTGCTTCTCCTCCATAGTCACTTGATTAGCATAACCTGCCAAGTCTGTTCTGGAGCCCACCACCCACCCCTTTTCTTTCACAATAATGTAAATTCCTCCCTTTTTGAAAAACTTCAGACACCTGTTCCCTATTAGCCTGTAAAGTCAGTGAGGACCAGGGATTATGTGAGTTTTGTTTCTGATTTGTATTCCTAGGGGCTAGTGTAGTTTCTGTCATATTTAAAGGCTATACATTGTCTGGGAAGAGGTAGAAATACTTAATTGTTGTTTGGATTTGATACGTGAAGGTAGCGTGATCTACACTTTAGGGCAAGGCTGATGAACTTTTTCTGTAAAGGGCTAAATGGTTCTTTAATTTATGCTTTCCAGACCATGTATATTCTGACACGAAATGACTTGATGGCAGTGGGTTTGGTTTTGGGTTTGCGTATTGTACAGCAAAAGCAGTCACAGACAATATGTAACTGAATGTATGTGGTCATGCCCCAATAAAACTTTATTTACAGAAACAGCCAGTGTGCCATATTTGGCCAGTGGGCCAAAGTTTAGCTACCTACCCTTGCTATTGTAGGTCCACCCTTGCAGAACCTGTCAATAAAATAATAATAAATGAATATAAAATTACCTAGCTATTTGAGAAGAAAAAGCAGCAAAAAACCATACCAAGCCCATTTCTGTTAAGTCTGTTCTAACTCATAGTGAAAGACGCCAGTAAGCTTTTTGATAAGAGGTGGTAATGAATATTCCATACTCATTCCTAATTTGAGGGGGAAAAAAAATCTAAAATGCTGCTCCCAAGAGACATTCTTTAAATATACAGATACTGTGAGGTTAAAATTAAGAAGTACCTCCAAAAAGCAGATATAGTCATGTTAATCAGATAAAGTGGGTATTAAGGCAAGATAATAATAATAATAATAATGATAAAAGGGAGATTTAAAAATGGTAAATAGTTCAATTTACAAAAAAATATATAAAAGTTTGAATTTATATATGTTGAACATCTCAAAAATTTAGTTGACAAAACTGAAAGGAGAAATAAAAAATCCAAAAGTCAAATAGCACATTTTAATACTCGTCTCTCACTAGCTGATAGACAGTATAGAGGAAGAAAACAAGGGGTTAAAAGCATTTAATCAACATAACAGAGTTGACTGAGGGACACATGATCTAAGTACTTTACCTTATGTACATGTACATTTAAAAAAATTTAAGGGCTTGAAATCATATAAAATATAATGAAATTTAGCTACAAATCAGTAACAAACTACAGAATATATTTTTGGAAACAACATCTCGATGGAAATGAGAAAATATTTTGAACTGAAATATACTGAAAATAATTACATATGAAAACATGCAACATGTAGAGAAAGCAGTGCTTAGGGTGGAATATACACACACACACACACCCCTACACATCAGAAAAAAGCTATTGAAAATGAATGATATAAGCATCTATCTCCAGATAATGGTAAAATAACAGCAAATGTAATGCAAAGAAAGTAAAAAAGTCAGTAAAGAGAAAGGCAAAAGTTAATAAAATAGAAAGCAAACATAGGATAAAGGCAGTCAACAAAGTCCCCTTTCCCTCCATAAAAGTTGTTTATTTAAAAAATTTAATGAAAATTATAACCCTAGACAAGATTGATCAAGAAAAAATTAAAAGAAAGCACAAATAACCAATATCAGGAATGAAAAAGTGTGAACAAATTTCAGATTACATCAGTAAATCTGAAAGTTTAATTGAAATGGACAAATTCCTAGGAATATTCAGTTTAGAAGAACTGACAGAAGAATAGAAAACCTGAATAGTCTTACCGCTATTTAAAAAAATGGAATCTAATTAAAAACATTCTTACAATAGAGATTTCTACCAAACAGTTAAGGAAAAAGTAATGCCCTGTCTTTTGCAAGCTCTTGTAGGGAATGGAAGAAAGGCTGCTTGTTTGATGAAGACTTCATAGACAGTATGAGGAAGAGAAATAGGCTAATCTCACTGATGAACCTACTTGTAAAGCCAGCCAGCCAAGTGCTGTCAGGTCGGATCCAACTCATAATAAAAATAGTAACAAATAGAATCTAACAGCATATAGAAAATACAGCACATCGTGACAAAGTTGAGTTTATTTCAGGCATACAAGATTGGTTTAACATTTGAAAAGCTTTCATTGTATTCTACCACATTAATTCAAATAAAGGAGAAAAATGTTCTGTCATTGCAATACATGGAGAAAAGGCATTTGGTATCATTCAGAATCAATCCATAATAAAGTTTAGCAAATAAATGATACTTTATCAGTTTCTTCTGATAAAGCATATTTGTGTATTTAAAAAAAAAGACTATAGCAAACATCAGACTTAATAATGAAATACTGAAGTTTTTCCCAGATTAGAGATGAGTCAGGAATGATCAGCTTTTAACCTGGGGTTTTAACTAGTGCAATAAATCAGGAAAAAATGTAACTATTGAAAAGGAAAACAACACTTATATTCACAATCAGTAGGAAAGTATATGTAGACAATCCAAAGAAAATATATCATATTAGACATTAGTAAGCCAGTGGTGTTGAGTCAATTCTGGCTCGTAACAACCTTATGGACAGAATAGAACTGCCCCATAGAGTTTCCAAGGAGCACCTGGTGAGTTCAAGCTGCTGACCTCTTGGTTAGCAGCCGTGATGCTTAACCACTGCATCTCCTAGGTTTCCAGTATTATTAATAGGTGATTTGGTACAAGGTTAATATAAATAATTATGAATAGCATAAAAAATATCAACAACTTAGGAATAAATCTAATGAAATGAATGGAAAACTATTCCTTTATAACTAGTGCTTATTGTGGCCTTCTTAAGAAGTATATCCTTGCTGTAAGACCGAAACACCAAACCCATTGCCATCAAGTTGATTCCAACTTATAGACACCCTATAGGTCAGAGTAGAACTGCACCAAAGAGTTTCCAAGGAGCACCTGGTAGATGCAGACTGCCAACCTTTTGCTTAATAGCTGTAGCACTTGTCCATTATGCCACTGTAGTTTTCCATCTATGTCATAGGCTATGAAAATATTTTTCTGTACAGTTTTCTTAGAAGTAGTCGTTTACATTTAGCTGTGATGATATGATTGAAGAATTAAGGTTTTTTTTATACAATGTTTTCTAGTTATTGTCAAAATAAACGTCTAAAGGAATAACAAACTTCTAGCTTTTTTATTTATATGACTACAAAATTACTTAAAAAGAATTTTTGTATAAGGCTCTGCTTTTTTTAATTTATTCATTTATTACAGTAAATGAATAAAATTTCTAACATCTATCAACTGTCTGTGATAAACTGCTACCTCCCTCCTGCCCTAGTAGCCATCTACAGAAAAGTTTTTTTTTTTTTTTTTAATTATCTACAGAATAGTTTTTTGGTTGGTTTGGTTTGGTTTGGGATTTGGGTTTTTTGCTTTTTTAAAATAGAGATAGTCAGTTGACTGAGAACTGTCTATTGAAAAGACCGTCCTTTCCCATTGTTTTGCTGTGGTGGCTTGTTACCAGAAACGGATGCAGACTTGTTATAAATCAAGTGTTTCATCTCTGCCAGTGTCTGTTTCTGGTCTCTCTGTTCTGTTCCACTGGTCTACTGAGACCATGCTGTTTTTATTCATTGTAGTTTGTAAGTCTTAATATATAGTCCTACCTTATTCCAGGAGTATCTGTTCCAAGAATATCCAAGGTGATTGGTCTTTTACAATAAATTTTAGCCATTTAGATGACTTTGGAATGATATAACACTTAATGATTTTTTTTATAGTTCCAAGATTGCTGATGAGGTAGAGCATGTTTTCATGTGCTTTTCCAGTTTGGAAACCTCTTTTGTGAAGTTCACTTCAACACAGTCTCACATGGTTCTTTTCAGCTGTCTCTTTGTTACTGTTCTTTGTTAGTGAGTGCTGTTGAACTGATTGCAACTCTCATGGTGACCCTGTGTGACAGAGTGGAACTGCCTGATAGATACGGTCTCCTTGACTGTAATCTTTACACTCCAAATCACCAGATCTTTTCCCTGCAAAGCCTCTGGGTCTGTTCAAACTACCAACCTTTAAGTTATCAGCCCAGTGTAACCATTGCACCACCAAGGTTCAAATTCTTGCTGGTAAATAATGTATTGCAAATTATTTCTCCTACTCTATGACTTGTCTTTTTGCTCTTTTTTCTCCAACTTTTTTATTTTTCACTAGTTACAGTAAAAGAGTAAAATTCCTGACATCTATGAATTATCTCATCTATGATAAACCCTCAGCCCCCACCACCCGTGTAGCCAACACAGTCATTTTCTTCTGTGGATAATTCTCTTGTTCAGTCCTTATAACAGGGGTCTCATACAAACTTTGTCCTTTTGACACTGATTGATTTCACTCAGCCTGATCTCTTCCAAATGAGACCATGTTATGAGATGTTGTCTAAAATTGTCATTTTTTTTATCATAGCATAATGTTCCATTGAGTATATGTACCACAGTTTGCTTATACATTCATCTGTTGATGGGCTTCGGGGTTGATTCCAACTTTTTGCCATTGTGGACTGTGCTGCAACAAACTTCCATGTATGTGAGTTTGTTTGTGTGACAGCCTTTGTTTGTGAAGGATAAATTCCAAGCAGTGGAATTACAGGATCAAATGGTATATCTATTTCCAGCTTTTTAAGGCAGAACCAGATTGTTTTCTAAAGAGGTACCATTTTGCAATCTTACAAGCAGTGTACGAGAGTTCTAGTTTCTCCACAGCATCTCCAGTGTTTGTTGTTTTGTGTTTTATGGATCATGGCCAGCTTTGGTGGGGTGAGATGGTATCTCCTTGTAGTTTTGATTTGAATTTCTTTAGTAGCTAATGATCATGAGCAGTTCTGCATGTGTCTTTCGGCTGCCTGGATATCCTATTTAGAGAAATGTGTGTCTACCTCCTTTGCCCATTGCTTAATAGGATTATTTATCCTTTTCTTGTTGATATTTTGTAATACCGTATAGATTATGGAGATCTGACGTCAGTCTGACGTATAGTTGCCAAATATTTTTTCCCATTCTGTAGGTGGTCTTTTAATTCTTTTGATGAAGGCTTTGGATGAGCAAAAGTGTTTAATTCTTAGTAGTTCCCATTTATCTATTCTCTCTTATGTTGAATGTGCTTTGTCAGATTTTGAAGTCTATCTACATTGTGTGTTAAAGCTTCCATTGTTGATCCTGTTTTATCTTGGATGAGCTTTATCATTTTAGATTTTATATTTAGGTCTGTTATCCAGTTTGAGTTGCTTTTTATATAAGGTGTGAGATACGGGTCTTGTTTCAGTTTTTTTGCAGATGGATATCCAGTTTTGCCAGCACCGTTTGTTAAAGATACCGTCCTTACCCCAGTTTAAAATCTTGGGGTCTTTGTCAAATATCAACTGTTGATAGGAGGATGGTGGCATCTCTGAGGTCTCAACTCTGCTCCATTGGTCTGTCTGTCTCTTTTTGTACCAGTACCAGGCTGTTTGACTACTGTGGCAGTGTAATAGGTTCTAAAGTCAGGTAGTGAGAGGCCTCCCAGTGTGTTCTTCTTCAGTAGTGCTTTACTTATCCGAGGTTTCTTCCCTTTCCAAACAAAGCTGATGATTTGTTTCTCCATCTCATTTAAAAATGTCGCTGGAATCTGTATTGGGATTGCATTGTATAAGTAAAATATGTATATGGGTAAAATAGACATTTTCACAATGTTGAGTCTTCCTATCCATGAGCAGGGTAGATTACTCCATTTATATAAGTCTTTGTTAGTTTCTTGTAATAAGGTCTTGTAGTTCTCTTTGTAAAGATCTCTTATTTCTCTAGTTAGATTTATTCCTAGGTATTTTATCTTCTTGGAGGCTATAGTAAATGGAATTGATTTGGTCATTTCTTCTTTAATAATCTCGTTGTTGGTATAGAGGAATCCTACTGATTTACTTGTGTTTATCTTGTATCCCAATACTTTGCTAAATTCTTCTATTAGTTCCAACAGTTTATGGATACCTTTGGATTCTCTGTATGTATACTCATCTGCAAATAGGGAGATTTTTACTTCTTAATTGCCAACATGGATGCCCTTTATTTCTTTCTCTTGTCTAATTGCTCTGGCTAGAACTTCTAGCACAGTGTTGAATAGAAGTGGTGAGAGTGGGCATCCTTGTCTAGTTCTGGTTCTCAAAGGGAGTTCTTTCTGTCTTTTACCATTCAGAATGATGAAGGCAGTTGGCTTTGCATAGATGCTACTGATTATGTTGAGGCACTTCTCATCTATTCCTATTTTTCTGAGAGTTTTAAGCATGAATAGGTGTTGAACTTTGTCAGATGCCTTTTCTACATCAATTGACAAAATTGGGTGATTCTTATCTTTTGTGTTATTAATGTGGTTGATCACATTTATTGTTTCTCTGATATTGAACCAGCCTTGCATCCCTGGAATGAAACCAACTTGATCATGATGAATGATTTTTTTTTATATGCTGTTGAATTCTGTTGGCTAGAATTTTGTTGAAGATTTTTGCATCTAGGTTCATGAGTGATATTGGTCTGTAATTTTCTTTTTTTGTGGGATCTTTCCTTGGCTTTGGTATCAGGGTTATGCTGGCTTCATAGAATGAATTTGGGAGTATTCCATCCCTTTCTATGGTGTGACATAGCCTCAAAAGTATTGTAGTTAACTGTTTTCTAAAAGTTTAGTAGAATTCTCTGGTGAAGCCATCTGGGCCAGGACTTTTTTGGTTGGTAGATTTTTGATGACGTTTTCAATCTCTTCCTTTGTGATAGATTTATTAAGTGGATCTGCTTCTCCTTGTGATAATCTTGGTGAGTGATATGAATCTAAAAATTTGTCCATTTCCTCTAGGTTTTGAAACCTGTTAGAGTACAGCCTTTCATAGTATTCAGCTATGATATTTTTGATTTCTGTTGGATCTGTTGTGACAGCTCGCCTCTTATTTCCTATTTGGGTTATTTGTGTCCTTTCCTGTTTTTCTTTAGTAAGTTTAGCCTATGGCTTGTCAATTTTGTTGATCTTTTCAAAGAATCAGTTTCTGGTTTTGTTAATTTTTTGATTGTTTTTCTATTCTCTAATTCATTTAGTTCTTCTCTGATCATTATAATCTGTATTCTTCTGGTGCTTGAGGTGTTCTTCTGTTGCTGTCTTTCTACTTGTTCAGGCTGTAAGGTTAATTCCTTAATATGGGTCTTCTTTCCACATGTGTACAGTTATAAACTGACCTCTGAGCACTGCTTTTTTGCCATGTCCCATAGACTGTGGTAGGATGTATTTTCATTTTCATTTGATTCCATAAATTTCTGTATTTTATCCTTAATGTCTTCTATAACCCATGGCTTTTTGAGCAAAGTGTTGTTCAGTTTCCATAAGTTTGAACTTCTGCCTATGAATTTTCTGTTATTGATTTCAACTTTTATAGCTCTATGGTCTGAGAAGATACTTTGCAGTAAATCAGTGGTTTGGATTTTATAGAGAATTGCTTTATGACCTAACACATGGTCTGTTCTAAAGACTGTCCCGTGTGCATTCGAGGAGAAGGTGTACTTATCTGTTGATGGATGAAAAGATCTGTATATGTCAATAAGGTCAAGTTGGTTGATTGTTGCAGTAAGATCTGCATCTTTACTGAGCTTTTTGCTGGATGATCTGTTCATAACTAAAAAGGGAGTGTTGAAGTCTCCAACTATTATTGTGGAATGATCTGTCTCATTTTTCAGTGTTGTAAATATTTGTTCAATGTATTTAGGTGCTCTGGTATTGAGTGCATAAATATTTAGTATTGTTAAGTGCTGCTTGAATATTGAACCTTTCAGCAATAAATAGTGACCATCCTTGTCCACAGTAGTGGATTTTACATTAAAATCTATGTTATCTGAGATTAGTATTGCCATACCTGCTCTTTGTGTATTGTTAGCTTGGTATATATTATTCCATCCTTTAATTTTTAATTTGTTCGTATCTTTAAGGTATGTTTCTTGTACGCAACATATAGATGAGTCTTGTCTTTTGATCCAGGATGTCACTTGCTGTCTCTTTTTGCTCTTTTAATGGTGTTTCTTGATAAATAGAGATTCCTAATTTCATTATGGTGCAGTATTGTGGATTTTGTATGTGATTATCCATGTTCTTTGTTGAAGAAGGAATACTGATAAACCTAAGGTTATGCTAAGATCAATATTTAATTTTTATTTTAATGATTCTGTTTTACTAATAACTTGTATTTACTTTGCAGCTGTGGATTTCTTCAATCAAATCAACATGCTTTATGGAACCATCACAGATTTCTGTACAGAGGAGAGTTGTCCAGTGATGTCAGCTGGCCCAAAGTAAGACATGGTTAATGATCAGTTCTCATTTTTACATTATGTCATGGTTGTTAGATAAGGAAGGAAGTTTCTGATCAGTAATTTCCCTTCTTAGTGGCAGCTTCTTCAGTGGGTCAGCAATGACAGATACATCAATGCCAGATTTCTTAGCCTTAGCTTTATGGCTTCTTTGTATTGTCTTCCAGTTTGTTTTCTTTCTGTTTGCTTATGTAGCTTCTTCGGTGTATTCAAACTAGATTACTGAAAATACTTTGTTGATTGGTCCATTACATTATTATCTTTCAAGATTGGCTCATTTTATTTTTTATCTTAGATATTTTTCTTCTCTTTTCCATCTCCTTTCTGTCATCTTCTGTTAATATTTAAAAATATTATCCATCTTTATGGCCCAGATCAAGTCTTTCCTTCTCTATGAACCCTTCTGATTTCTTCAGAATAGGTGTGATCTTTTTGTTCTTTAACTTTTAAAAATCTTTATAATGATTACATTTCTTTTTTACATTATACTTTTTGCTTCATTTATACATGTCTTGTTTAACCTTAAATCCATTTGGTGTAAGGACAGTACCTGTCATGTAGTTAATAAAACCAAAAAGCAGGCAAACAAACAAACCCATTGCTGTCAGGTTGATTCTGAGTGATAGCAACTGCAAAGGACAGAGCAGAACTACCCCATAGAGTTTCCAAGGAGTGCTTGGTGGATTTGAACTACCAGTCCTTTGGTTAGCAGCTTTAGCACTTAACCACTATGGGATGAGATTTTATCACCTAGGTAGCACTCAGTAAATGTTGGTTGGATCAATTAAATTTTGAAATCTTGTTGGCTATTATTATTACTGTTACTCATAATAACAATAGCAGCTACCATTTATTTAGCCCTTCCTATCCGACTTGACAGCACTTGGCTCCTTGGCTCTCCTAAATGCAAGGCCGTTACATGCATTATATCTTTTACTTTATGCAGCAAACATACGAGGTAAGAAAAATGTTGCCGTTTCCATTGTAGAGGAAAAGAAATTGAGTACAGAAAGAATTAATTTGTCCAAGATCTGATTATCTAGAAACAGACAATACTGGGGTTGAAACTCAGATCAGTTAGATCCTAATGTCTGTACTGTGTAATTTCTGTATTGTATGATTTCCCATATTACAAGCAATATCATATGATTTTTATAAGGTGTAATAGAGAAAGAAGTCTTAGAGCAAGGATGTACTTCCTTCTGTTAAATACAGGATGTGAATAGCAAACCAAAACAATAAAATGAACTGTCCAAATGTACTAATACTTAGAAGTGTTATCATTCTCAGTGGTGACCTTTGATGGTTTATTACTTATTCTACTAATACTGTCATTGCTCAGACTATTTGGAGTAGCTTTTAAATTGTCATGTCAGAACCAGACTATGCAGAAGGAGATAGTTTTATTACTTCATAGTCTTATCTTATTATTTACAAATCCACATATTGAGAAAGCATTACCTTGTTTGGGTTACCTAATTTATTCTTCAAAATAAGTTCAAATGGTTTTGCTGTTTGTGAGAATCAGGTCATTTTTAAAAAGAATGACAGTTTGCTGTCATTGAGGATTTTCACAACAAATGGGTGGTTTAAACTGTCTTGGCAGTTTCAAAAACTGAGTGTTCAAATGATTTTGAACATCACTGGAATGAATGCCTAGCTTCCTGAGGTAACTTTGGAAAATAACTTATTTTAAAATAAGTTTACAGTAAATTGACTGAACGGTACGAAGAACTATATTCTGCCAAATTCCCTAGGTGTTAACATTTTACAGTGTTAGCTTCATCACCGTTTGTATGTATACTTACTAACGTTCATTTTTTTCCAAACCTTTTGAGCAAATTGTAGACAGAATGCTCCATCTCTCCTAAATATTATAACTTGCATTTATCAAGAAAATACTCTTCTTCATAACCAACATACAGACCTTTCAGGTCACTACCTCTGGTCTGCAACTCCCCACATGTCAGTGTATCGAAATGTGGTGGCTCCTGTGTTGGCTGTGATGCTGGAAGCTATGCTACCAATATTTGAAATACCAGCAGGGCCATTCATGGTAGACAGGTTTCAATGGAACTTTCAGACTAACATAGACTAGAAGAAGGACCTGGGGGTCTACCTCTGAAAAAATTGGCTAGTGAAAACATTATAAATAGCAGTAGAACACTGGTAGAGTGTTGGATGATGAGCCCCTCGGGTTGGAAGGTACTCACATTACATCTCCTCACGTAGGAGCTGACCTTAATGACATCGAAGGATAAAAGCTGTCAGGTTGTTCATTTGCTAATGTGGCATGACTCAAAATGAGAAAGAATAGCTGCAAACACCAACCAATAATTAGAACTTGAAATACATGAAGTATTAATTTAGGAAAATTGGAAGTTCTCAAAAATGGAATGAACTGCATAGAAGATCAATGTCTTGGGTATTAATGAACTGAAATGGACTGGTATTAGCCATTTTGATTCAGAAAATCATATGGTTCTATGTTGGGAATGACAAAGTGGAAAGGAATGGTGTTGCATTCATTGTCAAATAGAACATTTCAAGATCTATTGGGAAGTAAAGTGCTGTCAGTGATAGGATTCTTGATGAGATGGTTTGACAACATTGGGTACAAAAATGGGATCAAGCAAAGCAAGAATTGTGGGGCTGGTGCAGTACTGGCTAGTGTTTTGTTCTGTTGTACATAGGTTTGCTATGAGTCAGAATCAACTCAGTGGCACCTAACAACAGTCTGCACACACCATTTGCATTTCGTCAGATGCTGCTCCCAACAGCTTCTTGAGTTTTCTTTTCTGTTCTAGAATCCTATTCAGGATGTGTATTGCAGGTATTTGTCATAGCCCTTCACATGGTATCTTCACCCTGGAACAGTTCCTCAGTCTTTACCCCCATTGGTTTTGTTCTGAAAAGAGTTAATGTAGCCGACTTGACTACTGTTTCTGGAATGCCATGTTTATAAATGTGGCCCTTAAATTTTAGAAGAGTTCTCACCACTCTAACTCGTAAGAGTGGTCACTGTCCCTGAACTGTGAAAATGATACGGTTTATGGTACACACCTGCTTTCCTTCTGGAATTTTGAAATCTTGTTAGGTTCCAGGCAAAGGATGCCTCTTTGACCATCCCCTTGGAAAAATTCTGGGCACTGGGACTCTAATGAGCTTCCCTGGTAGATAACATTTCACATGTGTTGTTACTACTCATTGCCGGGAGGATTAAATTCATCCTTTGCAGCTCTCCTAGGAGAGGACTTTGGCAGCTTATATCTCGTTTCCTGAGGACTTTTCCTTTTGTTAATTTTGCTTTGTGTCCTTTCACCATAATAAATCATAGTTGTGTGTGCTACTATATCAGAGTCCTCTCAGCCCTCTTAACAAGTTATGAAACCTGGAGATATCTTGGGGAACCCTGACCCAACCTTATACTATGTAAGATGACTCTTGTCTTGGATTGCTTTGATGTTTCATTGTGGCCACATATAGGCTGTGCATTCATGGCAGGGACACCACAGAATGATACTCTGCCTTTCCTGTGGATCACATAAGGAGACACATGGTGTTGATCCATGAAATTGCTGGTAATGTTAACCCTCATTACTTGTCACATTGGTTCTTTCCAGGTTTCTTCACCTTAAATTCATTTTTCCCTTTGTAAGTGAACGCTGTTTTTTGTAGGGGATGGTATTCAGAAATTTCACCAATATCCTATTGCTATGGACTAAGGAAACTATGCCATTTAAATTATTGCTCTTATTCCTTGCCCCACAGAAACCTCTAAATAGCAGATTCAGGAAGAGTTTAAACTTAATTCTTCACAAGTAGCAGACTTAGGATATATATAAATATACTATGAAAACAAAAAATTGATGACAGAGTAATTGCAGAGGAAGAACATTCATCAGAAAAACATTGCCATTGAATAAAAGAAGCTTTATTCAAATAAATTGAGACTGCAATAGGCTGAGAGAATTTATTGTCATATGCTTGAAGGGTTCATAGCAGAGGTGTAAGAACTAATGAAAGGCATAGTAATACCATGTAAGGAGGCAAAATGTGTGCTGGCAGTGCTCAGGAAAGGTGTTGGTAGAGAAATGAAGCTATACTAGAAAAGTTACAGTGGCGGCCCTTCCTCTTAACATTTTTGCTCAGAGACACTGCTGTCTTCTAAGAAGTTTCATCACAGGAAGAGTGTGCATTTCCTTTTCCTCGTGTTTTGGGATGACTTCTTATAGGGAAAGGGAACATTTTAAAATGGAAAAAATTTAGTGCTTTTTAATTCTTAATATTACTGGTATTTATCACATGTGAAAATAGATGTTTTTAATTTTGCAATTTATGTGGTTGAATATACACTGAGAAGTTAAATTGTACCTGTCTTCTAAGAAAGCAAGTTCCTCAGGCTGCTTTAGTCTCTCTGCTTGTTTATGTGTATGTGTGTGTTCAGCCTTAACTGAAGCTCCCTATAGCTGGCTTAAATACAGTGTTTCCAGGAATAGGCATAGATTTTTTTTTCCTTTTCTTTTCTACCTCAATTCTTCCCTTCTTTTTTTCTTTCATTTTGAAAGTCTTGACTTTTACCTGTCATGACTGCTATAAAAAGTTCATGCTTATTGACAAATTTCAAGGAGAAAAATGGGCTGTCAGTGGTGAAATAAAAAGATCATTGGGAAAAAATAGATTTACAACATTAAGGAGCTGTTTTAGGTATAAACATAACAGAACAAAATGATCAGACACACACACACACACACACACACGAAGAGAGATAAACACCGTTATCAAAGCCTGAGAAACTTGCTTCCTTAGAAGACAGGTGCAGTTTAACATCCAAATGCATAGTCAAACGTAGAAATTGCTTTCAATGTTTGCATTTAAAAAGTGAATGTGGAACACTTGAAGAAGATCATGAGAAAATCATTAGTAAAAAACATGATCTGTAAGGGAAAGATAATGACAGTAAGGTGTCTTAATATGGGTGCGTTCCTACTTGAAGTGAAGAATAACAGTGACCTTTAGTCCTTCACTTATGCGGGGATCGAACAAGAAGAAATTGGCTTAAATTGAAAAAGGACTTCAGTTTTATATTAGGAAGAACCTCTCGACCATCAAAGTGATTAAACAGTGGGACAGCATATGAGGAAATTATTTGGGAAATAAATGGACTTGACAGTCATCCCAGTTGGCAGTTGAGTGCACTATGAGAATGTTTATTTAGGTGTACCTTATTTTAGATTATTGTTCTCAGGTGTAAGTGGTAACACTTACTAGAAAATATCCCTATTTAGCCAATGTGAGAGAACTGTTATCTTTTAAAATATCATATAGTAGTTTTCCATAATATGTTGTGAAATGTCCTTTGCTAGGCTCACTGACCTTATCATTCATTCAGTACAATATTTGAATCAGGTAGAAAAACAGAATTGTTTCAAAGAGGGAAGCTAAGTGGTAGAGATAAACTATTGGGAAACTGAAAAATGCTAGTTCAGTTTAGCGATTTCTATACTTTAGTGTTCCAGCTATTTATATATACCTTAAGATTCAGATTCAGTGTATGTGTATGTGAGAAAAGGAGACAGAGACTCTTGTTGTTAGGTGCCATTGAGTTGGTTCCGACTCGTAGCAACTCCATGCACAAGAGAACAAACTACTGTCTAGTTTTGTGCCATGTCCCCAGTCATTTTTATGCTTAAGCCTGTCATTGCGGCCACTCTGTCAATCTGTCTCATTGAAGGTCTTCCTCTTTTTCACTGACCCTTCACTGTGCTAAGCATGATGTCTTTCTCCAGGGACTGAGCCTTCTTGACAACATGTCCAAAGTATGTAAGATGCAGTCTCACCGTCTTTGCTTCCAAGGAGCACTCTGGTTGTCCTTCCAGAACCGACCTGTTTGTTCTTTTGGCAGTCCATGGTACAGTCAACGTTATTCTCCAGCACCACAATTCAAAGGCATCAATTCTGGTTCTGTCTTCCTTGTTCATTGTCCAGCTTTCACATGCACATGATGTGATTGAAAATACCACGGGTTGGGTCAGGTGCACTTTAGTCCTCAAGGTGACATCTTTACTTTGCAGTACTTTAAAGAGATCCTGTACAGCAGATGTTCCCAGTGAAATGGATCTGTTGATTCTTTGACTGCTGCTTCCATAGGTCTTATTGTGGACCCAAGTAAAATGAAATCCTTAACATCAGTCCTTCTGCCATTTATAGTGATGTTACTTACTGGTCCAGTTTTGAAGATTTTTGTTTTCTTGATGTTGAGGTGTAATCCATACTGAAGGCTGTACACTTTGACCTTCTGATATCAGTAGGTGTTTCAAATCTTCTTCACTCCCAGCAATTATGGTGGTGTCATCAGTGTAACGTAAGTTGTTAATGAGTCTTCCTCCAATCCTGATTCCTCATTCTTCCTCATATAATCCAGTTTCTCAGATTATTTGCTCAGCACGTAGATTGAAAAGGTATGGTGAAAAGACCATCCCGCACCCCTTTCCTGACTTTAAACCATGTAGTATCTCGTCATTCTGTGCACATGACTGTGTCTCGATCCACGTACAGATTCCTTAAGAGCACAATTAATCTGTTATGATCCACACAGCTGAATGCATTTGCATTGTCAATAAAACAGGTGTAAGTGGCCATACTTATTAGAAAACACTTATTAGTATTCTCTACTTTGAGCCAAGATCCATCTGACATTAGCAATCATATCACTGGTTCTGTGTCCTCTTCTGAATCCACCTTTAATTTCTGGCAGTTCCTTGTCAATATACTGTTTCAGTTGTTTTTGAATGATCTTGAGCAAAATTTTACTTGTACGTGATTTAGTAATTCCTTCATTTGGTTGGATCACCTTTCTTTGGAATGGGCATAAATATGGATCTCTTCCAGTCAGTTCGCCAGGTAGGTGTCCTCAAAATTTCTTGGGATAGGTGAGTTAGCACTTCCAGTGCTGCGTCTGTTTTTTGAAATATCTCACTGGATACTCCATCAGTTCCTGGAGCCTTGTTTTTCAACAGTGCCTTCAGTGCAGCTTCCACTTTTTCCTTCAATACCAATACCATCAGTTCTTGATCAAATGCTACCTCTTCAGATGGCTGAACATGAACCATATCTTTCTGGTATAATGACTCTCTGTATTCCTTCCATCTTCTTTTGATGCTCCTGGAGTCATTTAGTATTTTCCCTGGAGATCCTTCGCTATTGCAACTTGAAGCTTTAGTTCTTTCAGCTTGAGGAATGCAGAGTGTTTCTCTCTTCTGGTTTTCTGTTTCCAGCTCTTTGCATATGGCATAATAATACTTAATTTTGTCTTCTCGAGCTTCCTTTGAAATCTTCTGCCTAGTTCTCTTACTTCGTCATTCCTTCCTTTTGCATTAGCTACCTGATGTTTATGAGCAAGTTTGAGTCTCTTCTGACATCCAATTTGTTTTTTTTCTTTCTTATCTTTTTAATGATCTCTTGCTCTCTTCTTGGGTGGTGTCTTTGAAGTCATTTGACAGTTTCTCTGGCCTTTGCTTATTAGTGGTCAACGCATCAAATCAGTTCTTGAGAGGTCTTTTTAAACTCAGGAGGAATATACTCAAGGTCATACTTGGCTCTTGTGGACTTGTTCCTAATTTTCTTCAGTTTCAATTTGAATTTGCTTATGAGCAGTTGATGATCTGTACCAGAGTCAGCACCTGGTCTGGTTCTGACTGCTGTTATAGTGCTTTTCCATAGTCTTTTTCCACAAATGTAGTCAATTTGGTTCCTGTATATTCCATCTGGTGAAGTCCATGTGTACAGTCACAATTTGTGTTGGTTAGAAAAGGTATTTGCAAATGAAGAAGTCATTAGTCTTATAAAATTCTATCATGTGATCCTCTGCCATTATTTCTGTCACCAAGGCCGTATTTTCTAACTACTGATCCTTTTTTTGTATCCAACATTTGCATTCCAATCACCAGTAATTACAGTGCATCCTGATTGCATGTTTCATCAATTTTGTACTACAGAAGTTAGTAAAAATCTTTAGTCTCTTCATCTTTGACCTTTGTGGCTGGAGCATAAATTTGAGTAATAGTGATATTAACTGGCCTTCTTTGTAGGCGTATGGATGTTATCCTATCTCTGACAGCATTGTACTTCAGGACAGATCTTGGAATGTTCTTTTTGACGGTGAACTCAACACTGTTCCTCTTCAAGTTTTCGTTCCCGTCATAGTAAACTATATGTTGTCAAGTTCAAAATGGCCAGTACGGGTCCATTTCAGCTCACTAGTGCCTAGGATATTGATATTTATGCAGTCCATTTCATTTTTGAGAATTTCGAATTTTCCTAGATTCATACTTCATATATTCCATGTTCCTGTTATTAATGGATGTTTGCAGCTGTTTATTCTCATTTTGAGCCATGCCACATCAGCAGACAAACATCCCAAAGGCTTTACTCCATCCACATCATTAACCTTGACTCACTTTGAGGAGGTGGCTCTTTCCCAGTCGTTTTCTGAGTGCCTAGCAACCTGGGGGGCTCATTTTCTGGAACTATGTCTGAGAGTTCACTGCTGCTATTCATAAGGTTTTCAGTGGCTTTCTCAAAAGTAGTCTGTCTTTCTTCCTAGCCTGTCTTAGTCTGGAAGCTCAGCTGAAACCTGTCCACCTGACTGTGCTGGTACCTAAATGCCAGTGGCATAGCTTCCAGCGTCACAGCAACAAGCCAGCCTCCACTGACAGAAAAGTGAGGGCTTCTCACTCTCCCTTTACTCATTCTTGCTGAGATTCTTAGTAGGATTATTATATTAGGGTTTTCATGTGTTCATTTATAAGGTCCAACAATAAAGTCCACAAACTTAATTGTTCTAAGTGCTACACACTTCACTGCTGAATATAACTACAGTCACCTTTCAAGTACTCCCCTTTGGAAGCTATGCACCAATGCCAGTGTGTAGTCTACCCTTTGAAGCAACTTTGGAACTCCTTCTGGAATGGCCAGTGCACACAGTAGGAGGGGGCAAGCCTGCAAAGTTAATTGAATAGTTGTCTGTGAGGGAGTTTTTAGCCAGTAAATAAATAACTGTACTAGATCACCCACTCTGCTCACCTAATCTGGCCCCCAGTGACTTTTTTCTTTACTCAAAGATAAAAGAAATACTGAAAGGACGGCATTCAGGACATCAAGGGCAGGTAATACGATGACAGCTCTGATCGCATTCCAGAAAGAGAGTTCCTAAATTGCCTTGAAGGGTGGACTAGGTGCCGGTGTCTCTACATAGTTTCCTAAGAGAAATACTTCTATGGTGACAATAGTGTTGTTCAGTGATGAGATATGTATCACTTTTTCTAGAATGTGTTTGCAGACTTAATTGTCAGACCTCATGTAAACCTGTCTTCTGTGTTAGTGCATTTTCTGTTTTGGTAGTCTGTTGAGGGTAGAGAAAATGCCTTTCATTTTGAGTTCCTTTTTCTTGACACTGTCTCTAACACAGTAGGTGCATGTTAAATGTTTATGGAACTTGTGGGTAGTGTTCTGTTAATACCTGAAACCTGTGGGGATCTTTGTTTATTTAGCTCCTCAATTAAATGTATTCATATGTACTATTTCTCTTCATTTATCTTTGGAGCTTCCTGTCATTCTCTTAACCTAGAATTTAACGTGCCAACCTAAAATAATTACACTATATAAGCAGAAATGTTTTTCAGGAAAGAAAAACAGCCGTGAAGTTTGAATATGGTCACCATAAAACTGATTTTTCAGTTATGGCATTGCATATCTATCTGCATGTTATACATGAAGGAAATCAAAGACAAAATTAAGTCATGTGAGGACAGCATGTTTTTGTTGAGTGCCATCGAAGTGGTTCTGACTCACAACAGCAGCAGAACAAAACCCTGCCTAGTGCTGCAACATCCTCACAATCGTTGCTGTGTTTGAGTCCATTGTTGCAGTCCCTCTGTCTTGTTAAAAGGTCTTTTTCTTTTTTGCTAACCACTTACTTTACCAAGCATGATGTCCTTCTTCAGGGACTAGTCACTTCTGGTCACTTTTCATAACATGTCCAAAGTACATGAGACGAAGTCTCACCCTCCTTGCTTCTAAGGAGGTACTGGCTGTATTTCTTCCAGGACAGTTTTTGTTAATTTCCTCTAGCAGTTCATAGTGTATTCATTATTCTTTGCCAACACCGTAATTCAAATGCAGCAGTTTTTCCTAGGTAGTCTTTATTCATTGTCCAGCTTTCAAATGCATATGAGGTGGTAGAAAATAATCATGACTTTGGTCAGACACACTTTAGCCTTCAAGGTGACATATTTGCTTTTTTTTTTTTTTTTTTAATACTTTAAAGAAGTCTCCTGTGGTAGATTTTCTTAATACAATATGTTATTTGATTTCCTGATGTCTGGGTGTTGATTGTGGATCCAAGTAAAATGAACTCTGTGACAGGGTCAATCTTTTTTCCTGTTATCATGAAGTTATTTATAGATCTGGTTATGAGGATTTTTGTTTTTTTTCGTGTTGAAGTGTAATCCGTAGTGAAGGCTATAGTCTTTGATCTTCATCAGTAAGTATTTCAAGTCCTCTTTCAGCAAGCAAAGTTGTGTCACCTGCATGTTACAGGATGTTAATGACTCTGTCTCTGATACTTACACAATGTGCTTCGTATAGTGCAGCTTCCTGGATTATTTGCTCAGCATACAGATTAAGTTTGGTGAAAGGATTCAACCTTAATGTACACTTTTCCTTATTTTAAACCATGTAGTAATCCCCTTGTTCAGTTTGAACAGCTGCCTCTTGGTCTATGTACAGGTTCTACATGAGCACAATTAAGTGTTCTGGAATTCCTGTTCTTCACAGTATTATCCATTATGGATGTTTGCAGCTGTTTATTCTCATTTTAGGTGGTACTGTATTGATAAATGAAGGTTTTGAAAGCTTCAGTCCATCCACAGCATTAAGGTCAGCTCTACTTTGAGAATGCAGCTCTTCCCTGGTAGTCTTTTAGAGTGTCTTCCAACCTGAAGGTATCATCCTCTAGCAGTGTATCAGTGTAATCTGCTGCTGTCCATAAAGTTTTCACTGGCTAATTTTTCAGATGCAGATTGTCCTTCCCAATCTCAATTTGGAATCTCTGCTGAAAATCTGTCTAGTATGGGTGACCCTGCTGGGCTTTGAAATACCGATCGCATAACTTCCAGCATCCCAGCAACATGCAAACCACAACAGTATGACTGACTGTCAGATGAATGGCAGGGGAAGAGCATAGAGACACAAAAAAATGAGTTTGGATCATGATAGATACAAAATATCTCATTGACAATTTAAAGGTTCATCTTTATTTGGAAGAGCAGATGGTTTAAAACATGTCTGTATACGTTTATATAAACACATACGTATATGATATAAAAATGTGAAGCATATATATACTACGTGTGGGTGTTTACTAATATTCTGTGTGGTTTTTATCTTTCCAATGCAGATATGAATATCATTGGGCAGATGGAACAAACATAAAGAAGCCTATTAAGTGCTCTGCACCAAAATATATTGATTACTTAATGACTTGGGTTCAGGACCAGTTGGATGATGAGATGTTGTTTCCATCAAAAATTGGTATAATTATTTTGTACTTTTGGGATCCATTATGCTTTTTCTAATTTTGTGTGTTTTTACAATTGTTCTTTCCCTGACCAACTCCCCATCACCCTACTTTTGGTTCCAGTTGGAGAGGTTTTGTAGGGTTGTGTGTATCTTACGCATTTCCTAAGAAGAGGCACAGAAGTTCTTTTTCTCAGTGACAAAATAAGCAAGCTCTTCTGTAGAACTTAATCTTCTCCGTCCCCCATGTAACTTAGCATTTTGAAATGCGTATTTGTTGGAAGATAGGTTTATTAGAAATTAATGATCTGCTTTTGCTGGCTTAAGATAATCATTTTATTTTGTTAAAATTTGGTGTTCTCCTGCATTAAAATGTCAGTCAGTTTGTTTCCAATCAAAGAGGGGTTTTTAAAGAAAATAATTATGACCATAAAGTTAAGTTATTTCCCTACTGACTAAGCCCTTTCCTTAGAAATTGTACATGGAAGCTTATAGGTTTTCTGTTCCATGAACCTTCCTGATCCAAAGAATTCTAAATGTATACATTTAAAGATGTCCCATCTTTTTCATACTAAGTTTATTATGGGCATTAAGGTATACCTCTGTAGAATTTTAAACAACCGGGAGAGCCCTGTATGGAGGATAATAACAAAACTTAGCCCCATGTTAATGGAAAAAGGAGAGAGTAGACATTGAATAAGCAAATAATAACATCTGCTACATTCGTATCTATTTCCTATTCAGGGAAAGAGTTCATTCAGCTTGTATCCAATTCTATTTTATATATGTGGCAAGGAGGCAGTTTGACCTTATGACCCAGTGTCAGTCTTACCTATTCTGAAATCAACCAATTTGGGAAGAAAACAAGATTTTGAGGGGTTGGCCTGCTGTGGAGTAAGTGATTTTTGTTTTATAAATAATGACTTTAAGGACATACTTTTGAAGAAGAAATTATTCACATGCGGACAGATCATATATTCTTATTCTGTTAGACCTCTTACAACTTTGCCCCTTTTGAAAGAATATAAGAATTTGCTCTTCTGATGATTAAAGAAAAAGCCTGACTACATTTTGTGTTCTTGGTGTTTAACAGTAGCGTGTGGTAGAGGAGAGAGAGCATTGTATGTAGTTGCTGTCATTATGTCATTAAATGCTTTGTAGCGTAGCAGTTCAGTGCTTCCTCTGCTGACCTTTTAGGTTGGCAGTTGGAATCCACCAGGTGCTTATTGGAAATTCTATGGGTCAGTTCTGCTCTTTCCTGTAGGGTCACTATGAGTAGGATTCGACTTGATGGCAACAGTTTTTGTTGTAGTTGTTGTTGAATGCTTTAAATCACTTTGGAGCCTTTGTCATAAAAGGGTTACTTTTTTTTAGGGCTAAGGACTTACAGACTTCATAGTGATGTTGGCTGAGTGCCCGTACCTTGTTTGTATCTCCTACAATATGTATTTTTAACTTTTCATTTTTATTTATAAATTTAACTCAGTCTCAGATTTACGTGAAATTTGCAAGTATTGTACAAAGAATTCTTTGTATCCCTCATCCAGATTCAACTGTAAACATTTTACGACATTTGCTTTCTGTTTTACATACACACATATTTGTACTTCCAATTTTTTCTGAGCTGTCTGAGAGTAAGTTTCATATGTGATGCCCCTTTACCTGTAAATACTTAGGTGTATGTTTCCTTAGAAAATTTTATCATAACTGTCAACATCAGGAAATTAACACTGTTACAATGCTGTTGTCTAATCTGTAAATTTTACTCGTACTTCTCATACTTTCTCAGTGTTTTACAGCAAAAGAAAATCTTTTTCATGTTGATTACTTGGAATATGGGTACTTTAGTCTTCCATAACACTGATATTTTTGAAGAGTTCATGTTCATTATTTTGTAGAATGTCCCTTTGTTTTGGTTTATCTTATGTTTCCTTGTGATCTGTAATATTTTTAAACAAGCAGCTGGCTGTGATGAAACCCAGTGGTGTAGTGGTTAAGTGCTATGGCTACTAACCAACTAACCAGAAGGTCGGGCAGTTCTTGTTTGCCAGGTGCTCCTTGGATACTTTATGGGGCAATTCTCTTCTGTCCTGTAGGTTGCTATGAGTTGGAATCAACTTGATAGCAGTAGGTTTGGGGTTTTTTTTTGTTTTTTTGTAGCTTGCGTAGTGACTTTGAACTCAAAGTTCAGAGGGTTCCCACGTGATACAAATGGTTAATGTGCTCACTGCTAACAGAAACCTCCTGAAAGGTTGGATGTGTCCAAGTCCACCCAGGGACACCTTGGAAGAAAGGTCTGGAGATTTACTTGTGAAAAATCAGCCACTGAAAACCCAATGAAGCATGTTTATACTTGAACACATCCGTGGGGTCGCTGTTAGTAGGAATCAGCCTGATGATGGGGGAAAAAAAAATGTGTCATTGTTTGACTTCTGTTTTGCCAGTCTGAGTCATTAAGCCATTTTTAAAACAAAGTGTATGAGATTTTATTTTTACAGTTTCCTATTTGTTTAGTGCTGTAGATAAATGCTGTCATTCACAAAACAAGCCAGTTGAATAGAGATGGTAGTTGACTTCAGAACAAATGTAGATCTGAAGTGGTAATAGAATAATTTCCGTAGTAAAAGTGTGAAAGTGATTTATAAGCATTTTACATAAAACTGAACATGGTTAATACAGTATGTTCAGCAAATATTTGCATTCAGACTTGATGCTAAGAAATCTGAGGATCTGAGCAAGCATTTTAATTCCACTACTACTAACTTAAGCATTTATCAGTTTCTTTTTCAGTAAAGTGGTGGTTTATGTTAGAAGCATAAAGGACTGTAGTAAAGACAGGTTTATATTACATAAAAACTGATTCATGTTACATTGAGACCTTCTAAAGGTATATTGGGTATAAAAGTTCTGACTTCATAAATACTTCCTCTTTTTGTCCTTGTCTTTGTAATTTATGTTGTCATTTTCTGACAGACGCATTATCTTGTTTTCATCTCTTTTTGTTAATAGAGGGGATTACTTATCTATTTACTAGGTGTCCCGTTCCCGAAGAATTTCATGTCTGTGGCAAAAACTATACTCAAACGCCTCTTTAGGGTGTATGCTCACATTTATCATCAGCATTTTGATCCTGTGATCCAGCTTCAGGAGGAAGCACATCTGAATACATCTTTCAAGCACTTTATTTTTTTTGTCCAGGTGAGTTGGAGTAGGACATCTTTAGTACTTAGTGTAAGCATTTGTCCACAGAATTCTAGGTGAATGCTGCATCCACCCTGTCAGGATAGAATTTGCTGTCTCTCCCTCTAGTCTGCCCCCTCCCCTCTACTCGCCACAATGGTAAGGACTTGGCCTGTTGTTTCTGCATTCCGTTATTCTCCAAGCAGTGTGGCACGCAAGTCTAAAATGGATCGCCGAGTTCTTATTTTGGATTTGCTTAGTTCATAGGCCGTAATGGAAGGGCTGAATACGGAACGTGGCAGTTTGGCAGAACTCTTGAGAGCTTTTTAATACTCCTTCAGCTCCCCTACACCACCTTGCAAGTGCAAATAAGAAAGCAAACGCAATGCCATCAAGTCGATGCCGACTCATAGTGACCCTATAGGATAAAGTAGAACTTCCCCATAGAATTTCCAAGGAGCGCCTGGTGGATTTGCACTGCTGACCTTTTGGTTAACAGCCGTAAGCGCTTAACCACTACGCCACCCAGATTTCCCTTTACAGTATACCCATTGCATTTTAGTTGATTCTGACTCATAACAGTTCTACAGGACAAGGAGAGCTGCTGCATGGAATTTCCAAGGAGCAGTTGATGGAGTCAAACTGCTGGCCTCTTGCTTAGCAGCTGAGCTCCTAACCATGCTCCCAGGGCTCTGCTGCTGTATAGCTTGGGTCTTTTTCTTTTAGCTGACTCTGACCTAGAAATGGGCTTTGAATATCACATCTTTTTGTAAGTTTTAAAACCACACTCTAAATAATTTTTCAGTTAGGTGCTACCTATCATGTCTGAAGGAAAAAGAAATGTCCAAAGGAGTGCTCAGAGATCTATTAGTCTTTGATCTGCCTTTCTAACTGACCTCCCATTCCTTCTATCTTGTTTAGTCTGCATTGAACCGGCCTTAGAGATGAAGACGAGGAGGTGGGATATTCCCATCCTGTTACAATAATTAGAGAAGCAGTTTGTGGGGTTAAAAAGAGGTAGACGTGAAAATTTATATGGGAATGTACATTTTCACTCAGTCATAATAAAAAAAAAGAGGTAGACGTGAAAGAGCAGACACCAGCATTTTGGTTTTTGGCTTTTTTTTGGATGGAGGCTGAGGGCTAGACAAGAGAAATCCAAGGGTTTAGTTTGTGTTGTTTTTGTATATCTAGGGGCAAGGATTTATAAATCCCTTCCCACGTCCCCACTAATAATGAAACCTATTTTCTGTCTGTACACTTTCTCAGGCAGATAGCAGAGATTTTATGTCTAGATTTTACTTAAATAAAAATATTTTCAGAGGGAGTAACCTGCTAAGACTGTCACTCTCAACAGTGACTCTAGTAGGATTCCCGTGTATAGATACTAGTAAAAGCAAATGTAGTCTGATGTTTGCATCTGTGCTTTGATCTGGGCAAAATATGATTGCTAAATTTCAGGTTTTGGTAGTTGGGAAGAGGATGTTTTCCCACCAAACTGTTAGTTTTATTTACTTTATCTTAATGTAGACTGTATTCTCTACCTCCTAGCAAATAATGGAGGAGTGATACATAGCATTTACACATCTGGTGCTATTTATATCTCAGGACACTGAGCTCATCAAAGGCAATCCATTAGTTAGACAGAATTACCCTTTGATTGGGAAAGAAGGGCCTCTGCCTTGGGCCCCATAATTTCAAGGATCATGCTCTGGTCCTTCTCCAGCTGTACCTCCTCTTTTAGGATAAGGAGCTCTCAGGGCCAAGGTGTACCTACCTAGAATCGTTCTGGTACATGCTTGGATACCTGAGGCCCCAGAACTCTTTGTCCCTAAGTCCATATTCAGGGTCGTCATAGACTTTTTCCCTGGGTTCCTTCTCGTAAGGGCAAGTTGCATCTGCATACTTGCTAGTATATGAGGACTGCCAGTTAAGTCCACAAACTCATCCTAGGAAGAGTGCTACATACCTCATTGCTGAATATCACTACAGTCACCTGCGAAGTACACCCCTTGGGAATCTGTGCACTGATGCCAGCACCTAGTTCACCCGTCAAAGAAATTTTGGAACTCTTTTTCTGCAATAGCCATCAGAGGTGCCATTGTATTACCCTTGATGTCATCAAAATGTCTTCCTTTCAATATTTCCTTTATCTTCAGTAAAGAAAAAAGGCATTGGTGGCCAGATCAGGTGAGTAGGGGCAGTGTTCCAGTAGAGTTATTTGTTTACTGGTTAAAATCTCACTCACAGACAACTATACAATCAAGTTTGTGAACTTGCATCACGCCACTGCACTCACTGGCTGTTCCAGCAAGAGTTCCAAAATTGCTTTGAATGGTGGACTAGGTGCTGGCATCAGTACCTAGCTTCCCAAAGGGAGTACTTTGAAGGTGACTGTAGTGATACACGGCAGTGAGGTATGTAGCACTTACAACAATTAAGTTTGCAGACTTAATTGTCAGACCTCGTGTGTAACTGTAGGTGTGAGAGATAGTCACATGACAGCTCTTTTTGAGAGGGTGGGGCATGGACTTTGCATAAATGTGCCAGCCAGGATATCCCCATATCTCTGAGATCTGTTGAGCCCTATGGAACTGGGGGTAGAAAGTCAGGAGTTGTGCAGAGGACCAGGGACCTGGGGTTGGCTCTCAGCATGTCACTGTTTTTCAGCACAGAACCCCGAGGATCCTGCAAATTCCAAATTTGAACGTGCTCTTGTAGTCATTCTGAAAGTGTATTTGTCACATTAGTAGGATGGAATATACTTTATTTAGTATTTATTGCTTTGATGTATAAACATGCGTCCATTTGTATTCTTGGCCTGCTAGTAAATCTCTTGTAATATTTTTTCCCAGCACTAGTGTAGTGCTTGCCACATATTGGATGCTAAACAAATGATTGTAGTTGGGAACTGAGAATGCCGTCACCATGGCAGAATATCAAAAGAGAAGAAATATATAGATCTCTATTAGCCTTGTAATTTATAGTTCAAGGAGATTGATTCAGAATTGAACTCTAGAATGAGGGAGGTAAAACTTCTGAAGGGGTACAAGTTAAATTAGGGTGTTTTTTTTACTTGGCAGTTTTGAAATCCTGGTGGCGTAGTTGTTAAGTGCTAATCAGCCAGGCACTCCAAAGAAATTCATGGCGCAGTTCTGCTCTGACCTATAGGGTCACTGTGAGTCAGAATCAACCTGATGGCATTGGAGTTGGTTTGGTTTTTTGCTGTTGAATCGAGTTGGACTCTTCGTAACCCCCTGGTAACAGAGTGGAATTGCTCTGTAAGGATTTCTTGGCTGTAATCTTGACCATAGATCACTAGGCCTGTATTCCACAGTACAGCTAGATGGGTTTGAACCATTAACCTTTAGGTTAGCAATGAAGCACAAACTGTTAGTGCTACCTAGGGACCTTAGAGAATTTGATTTGATTTGTATTTGTGGTTTCCCTATTATTTATGTTATTTTCACACCACATAAATTTCAGATATGTTAGTTGATAGCCAAACTTTTACCCTTCATATAATGCTGAAGTTTGCCTGTGCTTTTTGTCTTAGTCCTTACTTGGTTGACTACATTTGATGATGCCCAGGGGGGCAGTAGCAGCAGCAGCAGCTATTGCCGGTGTTTACTTTCTGCCAGACATTATGTGAAATGGTTAGCATACAATATCACATTGAGTCCTCCCAGTGATTTTATAAGGGAGGTGGATTTATTCTAATAGTCGAGCTGCATAAACAGCATCAGAAGTGATTAAGTGATTTGCCAAAGACAACAGAGCAAATGAATAGGGTGGGGAGGGGCTTTTACTTTGAAAGGTAATTGTCTTCTAAATGTTAATATAAGTTTGCTTTGGAATGAGATGCAAATAATATGTTTTGCTGTTTTTTTTCTACTATCATCATGCACAGGAATTCAACCTTATTGACAGAAGAGAACTTGCACCACTCCAAGAACTGATTGAAAAACTCACCTCAAAGGACAGATAAAAGGATGCAGAGCTGTACAAAGTGTTCTTCAAGTGGCACTGTGTGGAATATACTTGGGTTTTGTTTTTGTTTGTATGTGGGTTGGTTTTGTGTTAGATTTGAAGGGCTTGTTTGGGTTCTTTTTTCTTTACTCTAATTAAATGAAATCATATTCTGTTGCTAGAGGCAGTCAAGAACCATAGGTAGGGATAAATTTTGTCTTAGTGATATCTTTTTTGACTTAGTTTTGTTTACTCGAGTTTTTTTAAATAATACCGTGTGTTGAAAGAAAGTACTTATTGGTTGAACTGCTGATGTATAGGGTTCTTTGTTGTGTAAATTGTGGCTGAATTATGAAATTCCCAAAAGACTTATGTTTTCAAGTGCCTTGGCAGGCTCACTTCGGACATGCAAAGCACAGACATAGAACAGAACAGGGCTCAAAACAATATTCGAATCACTATGCAGGGCACTTACTGATGCATGTTTTAAAATATCTATGATAAAAGCCATAGTTTACCTAAATTGGTGATCTCCAACTTTTACTACACTGAAGACACATTTTATAAAGGTGTGCATGTAGAACATAAAAAATTAGTATTTCCTAATTATTTTTTATAGTGTTGGTAATATATTCTGTTCTACAAATGCATAAAGTTCTACAAGCAGGTCTTTTTCCATCTCTTGATATCTGTGATATTGAAACTTGAGGATGTTGGGATGCAGCGTTGCATTTTAGCTCCTTTCTACATGTTAACTGCACTGTAGGTGTACAACATTCAGGTTATATCTAGGATTGCCATCTTTGGAGGTGATGCTGAACTGTGAGGTTTCTTAGCAATTGCCAAATGAGCCATAAGTCTGAAGAATCCCCTTCTACTCTGAAGAGGAGAGGACAGGAGTGTGTGTTTGGTTGGGAGGGTTAGTTTGTTTGGGTATAGGGATAAGGGGTGGGATTGAGTATGGGGGAGTCACATTCATCAACATCCTATGTTAAAACCCTTGAATAGAATGGCATGAAGATTTTAATCAATTACTTATTATAAACAGTCTTAAAGACTTCCTTTTAGAAGTAAACTTCCTTGAGAAGTTAAAAATAAATTTTTAATTTTTAGGTGGTTGTTGTTGCTGTTCTGATTCCAACTCACAGTGATCCATCCTGTGTGTGCATTGTAGAACTGCTCCAAAGGGCTTTTAAAGCCTATGACCTTTTGGAAGCAAATTGCCAGGCCTGTCTTCCAGGCCTGGTTTGAACCACAAACTGTTGGGCTAGTAATTGAGTGCTTAATTATTTGGAGTATCTATCCTAACCATTAAAAATAGAATTTAAGAATAGTTTAGGGACATTGATCACTCTTCAGCATATCCATTCAGTGAATGGAGCTGGTGTTTGCCTATCATTTTAAAATGATGTACTGCTTTGTTATTATAGGCCCAGTTTGAAGCATTTTGACTTCTGATCATTTTGTTGGGAAATCTTTTTTCTTTGCAATGATATCAAACAATGATAAGCTAATTCAATACTTATTAACTTTTAAATTTTATTTGTCATGATTTGTAGTGAATTATCCCCCCAGTAACAAATCCAGATACATAGTTTTTGAAATAAAATATCAACATTTTTACTTCAGTTTTATTCTTGAGAAATACTTCCAATTTAAGTTTTGTTTTTTTCTGATAAATCTGCTTCCTTCAATTAGAAATATTTACCTTTTTCTTTGTAGAATACAAATGCTTGCTATGAAATTGTGTAGCAGTGATGTATGATTTAGCACCATTACAATTAATGATCACTAGGAACTGCCTTTTTCTCCGTTTCATATCAAGCAGTCAGTACCATCAGTAGACAGTAGCAAGAGAACCCTGACAGAAGCAGATATGTTGAGTATTCATTGGTTATGCTTATTCATAAACTGCAGTGACACCTAGCTCATCTTTTTAGAACAGACCTCTTAGTATCCATATAGATAGTACCAACCACAACTGGTTGATTCAGAAACAAATTTGGAGTCAGATGATTTTGAGTCCTATCTATATAGGAAAACAAAGCACATGATTACTCACATTGTCTTCCATACTGCATTTGACTTCATATTAACCTCGTAACATACAAGATTGCAATAGCTAAGTATAGAAAGAACAGTGAAAACAAAATTGGTCTTGCTCTTGTAAGCCTTATACAATAGTACACCGTAAAAATGGGAAAGTATTTCTTTTTATTAATATTTAGAAGTAGGACCCACTTTCCTCTGGATGTAGACAGGTGTTTGTTTTCACTGTACTAGAATTTCAGGCGCTTGCCTCTGATATTCCTTTCATCAGAGTTATTGGGAGTTAAAGAGACAGGTATGTGTGTATGTGTGGTAACAGCGTATAGAAATTCTCACCAGGGAGGGGTCTGGCATTGTACATGGTTTTGATAGTTATGTGAAGGGAGACACTGATTGCATGTGAGAAATAACAATCAGTTGCCTGGATTTGGATGTTTCCCATGTGAGTTACTAAGATACCCTGTATAAAGTGAGGATCCAAGCTTGGTTTTGCAGCCAGCAGAGCTTGCTTATAAATGTCTGTTGGATTTTCTTCAGATCTGCTTTAAGTAGCCAAGATAATTATTTCCCCCGTGTTCTTTACACAGAGATAGAAAGAAGTTGTTCCCCCCCACCCCATTCTCTGATAAAAGCATCCTAACACACAATGATTGTCACAATGCTTTGGTTAAATATTGATGTGAAGCAAGCTTCAGGAATTTAAATTTAAATGATGGAGTAGTGGTAGTGGAGAGAATAAAAACAGGAAGAGTAAAAATCTTTTAGTTAGCAGTAGATGGTGCTATTGGTTTTCCCATGCCTACTTGATTATTCTGTTTCTTGTGGTATTAGACCACACTAAAACAGTGAGCAGATGTTAGCTCATAGAGGCCTTGAAGGTCGATTTACCTTACACAGAAATATTTTAGATTGCTCTCTTACTGCCTACCTTCCCTCTGTCATTTGTACTTTCTAAGTGGTCAGCATGAAATGTGTAGAAGATGCATAGAGTATCTCAGTCTAAGTTACTGCCTAGCTTATCAGAAAAGATAAAGCACTACAGTCTGTCATATTCAGGAAATAGAAATGATGTGGGTATGTATATTTTACATATAATCATGTAGACTCCATTTTATCAACTGTTAGCTTTTTCCTTACTTAAGGGAAAATAGCAGAATGACAGATTTCTTTTGTATCTTAATCTGCTCCCTCTCTGAGAGAGATTTTGATAAACACTGAGTGATCAAACACCTGAGACAGAATTATCAAGTTGTAGGACTTCAAAATAAATACATCATACCTCAAATGTCCCAATGAGAGTCAATCTTAGTGTTCATTTTCTTGGGGTAGCTTATTTCTCCTATGGGGCAGAAGTAAAATGCCTTGAGAACCAACTTACGACTATGCAAGAAAATCAGTTTTATCATTTTAGTCATATTAAATTTCTTTTTGCCATATTCAGATGACCTCTCTTATTCACTAGGCTAGCTCTAATGACTTAGCTGTTTTATGAAAACTAAGCTATTAGGACAGTTCAATAGATGTTCCATAAACTCTGAATTTGCAAAATAAAATGTTTTGAGCATTGGTAGCATCATTCAATAAGGGAGTTGACTCTTGCCTCTACTTTGAAGTGGATAGTATCATTTTGCTTTCAAAAAATGCAGTTTTATTACCTTACAATTGAATATAATTTAAAAAATCAAGGTCTTTCTCTAGAACTTGTTTCTGATTTTTATTCCTTTGCCTAAAAACTTTTGAATTTTCTCCTGACTGCTGTAGGATAATTTTGGCTGAATGAAGTGGAAGTATTTAAGTTAGCAGTTTAAAGAAACAATAGCCTTTACCGCCCTCATCCTTACTGTCCATGGTTACTTTTAAAGATCTTTTTGTTAAGATGACCCATTAGACTTTAATAAGAGATTGAAGATCTTATACCAAAAAAGTTGAATACATTTTATGTAATATGTGAAATTTTAAGCTTATGTATCACATAAAATATGTCAAATTGTATAACATTTTCATACATTATTTATAACTTCCAATTTTTGAATGTCTTTTGAACAGATACAGGACCGGAAGTATATTTGTAATTTGAAAATATGGCTGCATAGAAAACATAATCTTATTTTGAATCTTAACTGGGATATTAAGAATATATCAACTCTTAGAAACAGTATTCTAGGTCCATACTTTGAACAGTATTATAGGTCTATGCCTAAAGTAACTTAAATATCAGAGTTTTGTAATACTGTTAAAATTTACCACAGGAATTACTGTTGTTCAGCTATCGGTTTAATTGTGTATGAGATGGTAAATGTTTAGGAAAAGCCAAAAGCCAAGTGCCGTTGAGTTGGATCCAATTCATGATAAGGCTATCTCAAAATTGAATGGCAAAGTTTAAGATGTAACAAAAATTCAGACTGCAGATGATTTGAACTTTTTTAATGTTTTCATAATTAAGCTAATCACAGAGAAGAATTCAGTAAACATTTTAATTTGAAGTGTGATATCACAGGTTTGAATTTTAGAAAAGCTATTCTGACAGCCTTTTACAAGATGGATTAGAAGGGTGTGCAAACTCAAAGCCAAGGACAAGTGAAGGTCAATGCAGTAGCTGAGGAGACAGACACAGTGAAAACTGTGAGAGTTGGAGCTGATCGGACAGCCTTTTTATCCTGGTTTTGAAAGTTTTCACCTTTACAGGGTGCAGTCCTCCCACTTTCCTGTTGCCTTAGTGGGAAATCTCTAGCAGGTTTCTGTGTTACACAGGTTATAGCTTTCATAAATTTTACTGTATAAAAGTGCTCCATGTCTGCCACTGGTAGCAGTAACTGCACAGACACTTAACACAATCTGATAAAAGGAAAAATAAACATTAAAATTTTGAGTACTGTCTTTTATAATCATGATGGAAGTTTCTTTTTCTCCATGTAATGCTGTATAATAGAAAACCCTGGACTACAATTCTCAAAAACAGTAAAGTCAGTGGTCTGTCCAGCTGTTGTTTACCTGTCTGTCATCGTATCTCTGGAGATAAACTGCTTTCTTTTGGCTGCTGACTTTCCGTATCTGCCCATTCCTTTCCCCCTTCCCCCTGGAAAACAAAGCAGGTTGATCATGTCAGTCTTCAGTGTTGCTTATTCTAAAGTACTGTCAATATGTAAGTTTTAGTGGAAGATACAGCCTTCATAAGCATTTGTAGCTTGTTTTGACTGATCAGCTTTTTAAAAATTGTATTATTAAAGTTGAGTTTGTTAGTGATAATTGTTAATATTTATCTTTCTTACATTTTTAATGATAAATCCTCATAGCTGGGTATTACACATTTGCACACTTTTTCATTGTTTCTGAAATGTGCAGGTTGTAAAATAAATTAATGCATTTTCTTTTTAAGAACACTTCACATAATTGTTCTTCAGAGATGACTATTTTTAGGAGAAATAATTTTTACAGCCACTAAATTGTATTTGTTATTTTTGTACATGTATAACAAGGGTGGTAAGGGCACTAGTCTTGTAGGGAACACTTAACTTTTCTGTTTGAACTTTTCATATACATTTAAGTTGTTACTTAAAATTACCACTGGGAACAATGACAGCAAATCTAAGTTGAGAGAGAATACAATAAACAGGAGAACACTTAGAAAGTTTGAATAGAAATAATTTTGGAGGACAGAAACAGAAGAATATTGCCAGTGCCATAAAACTGACACATAAGGGCAGCCTTCATGCTGTGCAAGTATTGAAAGGAATGTGTGAAGATGGGGATGCCACTCTCATGGGGACAGACAATATCTTATTATATTTAAGTAGTTGGAAGGGAAAAACATTCTAAAACATGAAATACAATGTAGGATTCTCTATTGTAAGCTAACTGTGCCAAGATTACTCAAACTGTAGGTATTACTGATTCATGTTTAACCACTTCATCTTAAAAGGGGATACTGAATGTCAGAAAATCTGTAATATGTTTTATTCGAGAGTTGTAAATAATGTATAAGACTTGTATGGGGATGGGAAATATTTAAACTCTAGGCTATTGTTTTTTTGTGTTTAAAGAAGAAACTCAATGTTTATAAGAAAAGATTAATAAATATGTTTGGCCATGAACCCTGACTTTGTATTACTGTTTATTTTTGCTATAGGGATGCCTACACTAAACTCACTTCTAGAGAAGCATGGAAGGTTTATGGACTCTGTTAAGCATTTAAAATGCAGTAGGCATTATTTTCTGTAGTATTAACAGTCCTGGAAGTGAGTATCCCACTGTTTGACACACTAGAAAACTATAACTCAGAGACTGAACAAGTGACTGACTTGGACTGGGATTTAAGCCAGATTCTGAAGCAACTGGGGTCTTTTTGTTGTCACTGTCATCATTGCTTGTTTTAAAATATATAATAATATCATTAATTTATATTTTAAATATAAATAATGAATTAATATTTTACTTTCTGTTAAGCTATCTAATGTCTTGATTATAGACCATTAAAGAATATTAATAAACAATGTTGAAGATTACAGGCTGATATCTAAGTTCTAAAAGGTAATGTGTATTTTTTAGTGTATGCTCCAGAGTAGCATTATTTACAAGTATGTTTACAGGCATTTGTGTCTGACATTCAGACTGAGAATATTTTGACAGTTGTGGCCTACATTGTATGTCACTGATTGGTATTTGAGGACACAACTAGAGTAGGAACACGTAGCTGTGGATTGTGTTTGCCTGCTTTAAAAAACATCTTGGTATTCTGCAAGTAATGCATTTACAAAGCACCTACTGTGTGTAAAGAATTACACATAAATACACACTAAAATTATATTTTGATAGGTTCATTTACCTCTAGTTTAGTACATTTTAACTTAATTTCTCACTGTATAACATCCTCTGGAATGAGACATTTTAGCAACACAAAGGAGCAAAACAATTATTCCTTTACCGCTTAAATAAAACGGTGCTAGGCCAGCTAGCTGTCCACATGCCGAAGAAAGATGCTGGATACCCACTTCACACCACGTGCAGAAAATAACTCAAAATGGATCAAAGGTTTAAATGTCAGGGCTCAAAGTATAGAACTCTTAAAAGAAAACACAGGCATAGATCTTCATGACCTGAGCTAGGCAACAGTTTAAGATAGCAAAAGCAACAAAAGAAAAAAATTTTGATTAAATGAACTTCATCAAAATTAAGATCTTTTGTGCATCAAAAAATACTATTTAGAAAGTGAAAAGACAAACTAAAGAACATATCTGCAAATCATATATTTAACAAGGGTTTAATTTTCCAGAATATATAAAGAACTCAGCAATAAAGACAGTTAACAATGGACAAGAACTTAAATAGACATTTCTCTGGGGGCGGGGGGAGATATACAAATAGCCAGTAGGCAATGAGAAAATCCTCAATATTATTACTTAATTAGGAAATGCAATTCATAACCTCAGTGAGACAGCTTCATACCCACTTTTAATGGCTATAAGAAGAAAGGGAGGGATAGTAAGTGTCGGTAAGGATGTGAACTCTCAGATATTGCTGTAAGAATGTAAAGTGATGCAGTTACTTGAGAAAAGAGGCTTTCCAGAAGTTTAACGTAGTATTAACTGCAGTGTGATGAAGTATTAAATACGGCTTTTCTCATCTTGGTCTTGTAATTCCCACCTACGTAATTGGGTGCAGGTGTTCAAGTAAGATAATTATGGCCCACCAAAGGGATTGGTCAGTTTTGCCTTAAAAGAGAGCCAATTCCACAACAGAGAGGAGTGCTCCACCACCAAGGAAAAACAGCCAGGAGTTGGCATGTACTTTGAACCCAGGGAGCCTGTGATGAGAAGCTCCTGGATGCAGGAGCCTGAGAGACAGTAAGCTGTAACACCAAAGACACTGAGAAGCCATAGCAGGAGAAACCAGCAGTAGGAGACAGTGCATTCGGCTTCCTGGCTCACAGACAGAGAAATGTGTCTTTGGGCACAGGTCTAAGGCCAGGGAGAGGCCTACCTGCCAGCAGAGCTGGGAAGAGGCTGTCCTGATGGAAGAACTGTGTCCTAAGTGTTCCTGAGCTTGGATTGTAACTGTTACACTTCTGTAATAAACCCCATAATCATGAGTATGGTCCTTGAGTACTGTGTGGCCATTGCAATGAATTATCAAACCCAAGAGGGAAGTCGAGAGTGCCATGAGAGTGGCAATTGGTGTCAGGATTGATTCAGACGACTGAGAAAGCAGGCTTGTCTGATGTCCACCTAATACGAAGTAGCCTTGGCCTTTTGAGCTTGAGTCTCCTGCCCCCTCATGAAATATAAGCAGGTTAGACACTGTCCCCAATTCCATATGACCCACCAACTTTTTATAACTACCATATGACCCAGTTATCCGCACTCCTAGCAACATGACCAATAGAACTGAAAATGTTTACACAGTAGTACACATGAATGTTTGTATGGCATTATTAAAAATAACCAAAAGGAGAGAGAACCCAAATGCCCATCAACTGATAAATGGATAAATAATCAGGTGGGAACAGGTTTGTCTGAAGTCTTGGGTGGTACAGTGGTTAAGAGCTCAGGCTGCTAACCAAACCGTGGGCAGTTTGAATCTACCAGCTGTTCCTGGTAGATTCAAAATTCTATGGGGTAGTTCTGTATCCTGCAGGGTCACTGTGAGTTAGAATTGACTTGACGGCAATGAATTTGGTTTGTTTTTGGCATGCCCATACAATGGAATATTACTCAGTCATAAAAATGACGAACCTTTCAAACATGCTAAGTGAAAGAAAGCAGAAACAAATGGCCACATATTCCTTAATTCCATTTATATGAAATGTCCAGAGTAGGCAATCACAGAAAGGAAATTACTAGTTACAAGGAATTGAGGGGAGGGAAGAAGGGGGACAGACAGCTAATACAAACAGAACTTTACTTTGGGGCAATGAAAATGTTTTATCTAGTTGTACAACTTTGTGAATACTTAAAAAAAAAAAGCCAGATGTATACATTAAAATTATGAATTTCATGTAAATTATAGCTTTAGAAACTGGAACAAGTACTGATATGTGTTATAACTTGGATGCACCTTGAAATGACCATAGTAAGAATCTAGACACAAAAGACCACATATTGTTATAAAATATCTATGAAATGATTTGTGTAGACTAGGCAAATACATAGATGTAAAGTAGATTAGTGGTTGCTGGGGACTAGGAAGGAGGAAGAAGGGAAAGTGACTACTAATGGGTATGGAATTTCTTTTAGGGAGTAAGGAGAGTGTTCTGGATTTGGCAGTGGTGATAGTTGTACAACTTTATAAATATACTAAAATCCACTAAATTTTACATTCTAAAAGTGTGAGCTTTAAGTGGAGGTTTACAATTCCAGTCAGTTTCTCATACAAAAACTTACATTATTATGTGACCCGAGTGGCTCTCCCCAGACTGGCAGCACACTTCCCCTTCCAGCCTGTATTACTTGTGTCCATTCAACCAGCTCCTGACCCCCTCTGCTCGTCATCTTACCCAGTTAAACTCTTGTATTAAGTAAAGAAGAGTTGGCTTTGGGAATGGTTTCAGTTCTGGGCTAACAGAAAGTCTGGGGACCATGCTTTCTGAGGATAGTGAAGTCTATCAGATTATTAAGTCTGTCTTTTTGTTTTTCCTCCTGAAGTTTGTACCTTACTTTTATTCTGTCAGGGACTCTTCTGTGTTCCCTGTCAGGGAATTCATTGGTAGTAACCAGGTATCATCTGATTCTTCTGGTCTCACTCTGACATAGTCCGCAGTTTATGTGGCCCTTTCTCTCTTGGGCTCATATTTTCCTTTTATCTTTGATGTTCTTCATTCTCCTTTGCTCCAGGTAGGTTGGGACCAATTGGTGCTTCTTAGATGGCTGCTTTCTAGCTTTTAAGACCCCAGGGGTCACTCACCAAAATGGGACGCTGAACATTTTCTTAATAAATTTTGTTATGCCAGTTGACCTAGATGTCTTCTGAAATCATGGTCCCCAGACTGCTGCTCCTTCAACTGTGACCCTCGAAGTGTTTGATTGTCCTTAGGAAACTTCTTAGTTTTTGGTTTAATCCAACTGTGCTGACTTCTCCTGAATCGTGTGTTACCCTTCCCTTCCCCTAAAATAATTCTTGTCTACTATCTAGTTAGTGGGAAATTCTGGTGGTGTAGTGGTTAAGCTCTGTGTCTGCTAACCAAAAGGTTGGTAGTTCAAATCCAGCAGGCACTCCTTGGGAAGTCCATGGGTAGTTCTACTCTGACCTACAGGGTCACTATGAGTCAGAATCAATCTAGTTATTGAATATAGTTATTGAATATCTCAATAATCAATATAGTTATTGAATATATCTCTCCTCCCTGCTCTCATAACCATCAAATAGTGTTTTCTTCTATGTTTAAACATGTTTTGAGTTCTTACAGTAGTGGTCTCATACAATATTTGTACTTTTGCAACTGACTAATTTCAGCATAGTCCTTGCAGATTCCACATGTGATGTTTCCCAAATTCTTCATTGTTCTTTATCATTGCATAGTATTCCGTTCTGTAGAATATATCTGTAGAATATATTCTGTAGAATATATCATAATTTGCTTATCCTTTCATTCATTCATGGGTACCTATCTCCATTAATTCCATCTTTTTGCTATTATGGACAGTCTACAGTAAACAGTGGTGTGCACATATCTATTCATATGACAGATCTCATTTCTTTAAGATATATTCCAATGAATAAGATTGATGGATCACGTGGTGTTTTGTTTGTTAGTTTTTGTTTTTCAACAAAGAGAAATTTATTGTCTCACAGCCAGGTAGGCTAGAAGTCTGAATTTGGGCACTGGCTCCAGGTTCTATCAGCTCTGGAGGAAGATCCTTGTAATTAGTCTTCCTTGATCTGGGAGTGTCTCAAGCACAGGAACCTCAGGTTCAAAGGAGTGCTCTGCTCCCAACACTGCTTTCTTAGTGACAGGAGATCCCCATGACTCTCTGCTTCTTTTATATCTCAGATAAACTGGCTTAAGACACTATCTGGTATATCTCAATGTTTTAGTCAGCTAGGGCTGCTCTAACAGAAATATTACAGAGTGGATGGCTTTAACAAAGGAAAGTTTATTCTTACAGAGTCCAGTAGACTACAAATCCATATTCCGGATATCCACTCCAGGGGAAGGCTTTCCCCCTTGTTGGCTCTGGAGGAAAGTCCAGTATTGCATTGGTCTTTGTACAGGGAGCGTCTTGGCACAGGAACCTCAGGTCTGAAGGATGCGCTCTTCTACCGGTGCTGTTTTCTTGATGGTGTGAGGTTTCCAATTGTCTGCTTGATTCCCTTTCCTTTTATCTCTTGTAGGAAGAAAGGATTAAGGGTGGGACAAGCCATATGCCAGGGAAACTCCCTTTACAGTGGAACAGGGAGGTGATCTTATAAAGGGCTTTACAGTCCCACCCTAATCCTTTAACATACAGCATAGCAAAATCATGAAATGGAGGACAGTCACAAAATATGAGGAATCATGGCCCAGCTACACGGCTACACATATTTTTGGGGGGACATAATTCAATCCATGACACTCAAATACCACTAATTTACCTCATTTTGTATTTCTACTTTCATTTACCTCTGCTCTGACCTTTATTATTTCCTTTTTCTGGTAGCTTTTGACTTTAAAAAAAAATGTCTTTTAAGTGAAAATCTACAATTCAAGTTAGTTTCTGACACAAAAACGTACATACACTGCTCTCCCAACAGTGTGAGAGCACACTCCAACACCCTGTATTTCCCATGGCCATTCAACCAGTTCCTATGCCCCTCTGCCTTCTCATCTCACCTCTGGACAGGGGTGCCCAGTTAGTTTCCTTGGAGACTATCTACTTAGGCTAAGAAACACATTCTTCACCTGTATCATTTTATATCTTATATACCAGTTCAATCTTTGTCTGAAGAGTTGACTTCGGGAATGATTTCAATTCTGGACTAAGAGAAAGTCCGGGGAACCCTGTTTTCCAGGGATCCTCCAGTCTGTCAGACCATCAAGTCTGGTCTTTTTGCTAGAGTTCAATTTCATCATCCCACATTTATCCTGCTCTATCAAAGATACTTTGTTGAGCTCCCTCTCAGGGCAGTTGTTGGTAGTAGCCTGGCACCATCTAATTCTTCCAGTATTATGCTAGTTTATGGGGCACTTTCTCTCTCTTGGTCTTTATGTTCCTTTTCTCTTTGATGCTCTTTATTCTCCTTTGCTCCGGTGGGCTGAGACCAACTGGTGCTTCTTAGATGGCTGTTAGCCCCAGACACCACTCACCAAAATGGGATGCACATTTTGTTAATAAACTTTGTTATGTCAATATGAATGAAGAGGGCAGAAGCAGAACTGATGCCTTTGAGTTGTGGTATTGGAGAAGAATGTTGAATGTACTATGGACCACCAAAAGAACAAACAGATCTGTTCTGGAAGAAGTACAATCAGAGTGCTCCTTGGAAGCAAAGATGACAAGACTGCATCTTACATACTTTGGACATGCTGTCAGGAAGGATCAGTCCCTGGACATCATGCTTGGTAGAGTGGAGGGTCAGCGAAAAAGAAGAAGACCCTCGACGAGATGGATTGACACAGTGGCCACAACAATGGGCTTAAGCAAAAAAAAGGTTGTAGTCATGGCGCCACCATGCAGTGCTTCTTTCAGTTGTTCATAGAGTTGCTATGAGTTGGAACCAACTTGATGGCACCTAACAACAACACATGCTAATATACTTAGATGTCCCCTGAAACCATTGTTCCCAGACTCCTGCCCTTACTTCTTGGTCTGTTGAAATGTTTGGTTACGTTTAGCAAACTTCTTAGCGTTTGGTTTAGTCTGGTTGTACTGACTTCTCCTTTCCTGTGTATTACCCTTCCCTTCACCAGTATAATTCTTTCTATCATCTTGTTAGTAAATACCCTGTTCCCTCCCTCCCCACCTTCATAACCATCCAACACTGATTCCTTCTGTGTTTAACCTTTTCCTTGAGTCCTTATAACAGTGGTGTCATACAATTTTGTCCTTTTGCAACTGATGTTTCACTTAGCACAATGCCTTCTAGATTCCTCCTTGTTATATTCTCAAATTCATCACTGTTCTTTATCATTGCATAATATTCTATTGTGTGAATATGCTGTAGTTTGTCCATTCATCCACTGATGAGCACCTATATTGCTATTGTGGACAGTGCTGCAGTAAATGTATCTATTTGTGTGACAGCCCTTATTTCAAGAAGTAGAACTGCTGGATCATATGGAATTTCTATTTCTAGCTTTTCAAAAAAGCACCTGATGAAGTTCTAAAGTGGCTGTACTATTTTACATTCCCATCAGCCATACATAAGTTTTCTAGTTTCTCCACAGCCTCTCCAATATTTATGATTTTGTTTTGTTTGTTTTTTAAATTAATGCCAGCCTTGTTGGGGTGAGATGGTGTCTCACTGTAGTTTTGATTTGTTTTTCTCCGATGGCTAATGCTCGTGAGCATTTCCTCATGTGTCTGTTAGCATCCTGGATGTCTGCTTTGGTGGAATGCCTGTACTTTGCCCATTTTTTAATTGAGTTGTCTTACTGTTGAAGTTTTGCAGTATCTTGTAGATTTTAGAAAGGAGACTGTTGGGAGGATGAGACATGTATGGAGCAGAGAGGAGTAGTGTGCTGTCACCGGGCAGGGAGAGCAGTGGAAGCTGCATATAGGTGGGCATGTAAATTTATACAGGAATGTACATTTTCAATCAGTCATATTAAATAAAATAATAATAATAATAAAAGAAATGAGAGGCTGACGGGACTTGGCGGTAGCCAATTTTTTTTCCCCAGTCTGTAGGTTGTCTTTTACTCTTTTGGTGAAGTCTTTGGATGAGCATAAGTGTTTGATTTTTAGGAGTTCCCGGTTATCTGTTTTCTGTTCTGGTGTTTGTGCATTGTTAGTGTTTTAGTCATCTAGTGCTGCTCTAATGGAAATATCACAAAGTGGATGACTTTAAAAGAGAAATGTTTATTCTTACACAGTTTAGTAGGCTACAAATCCAAATTAAGGATGTCTGCTCCAGGAGAAGGCTTTCCCTCTGTCAGCTCTGGAGGAAAGTCCTGTGTTGCATCAGTCTTTGGCACAGGAAGCTCAGGTCTGAAGGACATGCTTTACTCCTAGCATTGTTTTCTTGATGGTGTGAGGTTCCCAGTTCTGTGCTTGCTTCTCTCTTTTTAGCTCCCATAGGATGAACTGATAACGTTTGGTGCAAGTCACACTCCCAGGAAACTCCCTTAGCAAGGGTGTGAGAGTCCCACTCTAATCCTCTTTTAACGTAACCATCCTATTAGCCACAGGCAAAGATTAGGATTTACAGCATCAGAAAATCACAAAATGGAGGGCAATCACAGAATACAGGGAATCCTGGCCCAGCCAAATTACTACACGTATTTTTGAGGGGACACGATTCAATCCATGAGAGTTAGTAATGTTTTATATTCTATTTATGCCATGTATTAGGGCTCCTAGTGTTGTCTTTATATTTATTTCCATGATCTTTATCAGTTTAGATGTATATTTAGGTCTCAGATCATTTTGAGTTAGTTTTTGTGCATGGTGTGAGATATGGGTCTTGCTTCATATTTTTGTGGATAGATATACAGTTATGCCAACAATATTTGTTAAAGAGACTATCTTTTCCCCAATTTACGGACTTTGGACCTTTTTCAAATATCAGCTGCTCATAGGTAGATTATTTTATGTCTACAGTCTCAATTTTGTTCCACTGGTTTATGCATTTTTTTTTTTTTTTTTTTGGTACCAGCACCATGCTGTTTTCACTACCATGGTGGTGTAATAGGTTCTAAAGTCAGGTAGTGTGAGGCCTCCTACTTTGTTCTTCTTCAATAAAGTTTTGCTTATCTGGGGCTTCTTTCAGTGTGAGGTTGGTGATTTGTTTCTCCATCTCACTAAAAAGTGCCATTGGAATTTCAATCAGGATTGCATTGTATCTATACTACATAAGAAGAAGATGGAAGGAATATACAGTCATTAAACGAGAAAGAACTGGTCAATGTTTAACCATTTCATGAGGTAGCATATCATCAGGAATCGATAGAATTGAAGGAAGAAGTCAAAGCTGCATTGAAGGCATTGGCAAAAAATAAGGCTGTAGGAATTGATGGAGTATCAACTGAGATGTTTCAACAAATGAGTGCAGTACTAGAAATGCTCACTTGTCTATGCCAAGAAATTTGGAGGACCACTACCTGGCCAATCTTATTTCTTATTCAGGTTATTTGCTTCCTCTCCTGTTTTCTTGTCAGTTTGGCCAGTGGCTTGTCAATTTTGTTGATTCTTTCACAGAACCAGCTTTTGGTCTTCTTAATCTTTTGATGATTTTTCTATTTTCTATTTATATCTACTCTAATTTGCAGTATTTGCTTTCTTCTGGTGTCCAAGGGGTTCTGTTGTTGCTCTCTTTCTACTTTTTCAAGTTATACAGTTATGCTTTAATTTGGGCCTTTTCTTCTTTTTGGATGTGTGCATTTATTTAAATAAACTGAGCTTTGAGCACTGCTTTTGCTGTGTGTCCTAAAGGTTGTAGGAGGATGTGTTTTTATTCTCATTTGTTTTATTTTGTCCTTGATTTCTTCTATAACCAAGTGATTTTTGAGCAAGGTGTTGTTCAGTTTCAATGTGTTTAATTTTTTTCCATTATTGATTTCTACTTTCATGGTTTCATGGTATGAACAGATGCTTTGTAATAGCTCTATCCTTTAGATTTTGTTAAGACTTGCTTTATGGCCTAGTATGCAGTCTGTTCTGTAGAATGTTCCATGTGAGTGGAAAGAAAATATACTTGGCTGCTGCTAGTTGAAGTGTTCTATATATCTCTGCGAGATCAACTGTTTGTGGCACTTAGATCTGTGTCTTTATTGAACTTTTTTCTCTATATTCTGTCCTTTGCCAACAGTGGTGTGCTGAAGTCTCCTACAATTATTTTGGAGCTGTCTTATTTCTCTTTTCAATGGTGTTACAGCTTGCACTATGTATTTAGAAGCTCTGTTGTCAGATGTGTAAATATTTAATATAGTTACATCCTTCCTGTGTATTGACTCTTTTTTTTTTTTTCCTGTGTATTGACTCTTTAATTATTATAGTATGTTCCTTACCCATTGTGGTAGATTTTATTTTAAGGTGTATTTTGTCAGAAGTTAATATTGCTACTCCTTTTTTTTTTCTTTTTAGTATTGTTTGCTTGATATGTTTTTTTCACCCTTTGCATTTTAGTTTGTGTCTTTAAGTCTAAGGTGTGTCTGTTATAGGTAGCATATAGACATCAATTGGATCCGACTCGATGGCACTTGGCTATAGACAGATTGTGTTTTTTCGTCTATTCTCTCTTTATTGATACACTTAACCCATTTACATTCAGCATAATTATTGGTATGAATTTAGTGCTGTCATTTTGGTCCTTTGTTGTGTATTGTGTGTTCCTTTGTTCCTCTGAATTCTCTGTCATGAGTTGTTTTTCTTTATGTGTTTTCATTGTTGGTTTGGATTTGCTGAGACTTTATCTTTTTCTTGTTTTTTTCTGTTGTTGTTTTGTTTTGATACATGGGATTGTTCATTTCTTTGTAGTTACCTAAATATTTACCCATATTTTTCTAAATTAATACCAGTCTTTTTTTTTATCACTTTGACTTGCTCTCCACATGAAAGTACCATGACTATATTTTCTTTTTTTAGTTCCTGTTTTCTGTTATGTTGCCATCTGTTATATAATAATATCTCTGTTTCTCTATTTTCAGGATTTTAGCTTTGATTTATTTTTGTCATTTTCCTATTTGGCTTGATGTCTGGTTGCTCTGTCCCGTGTTCTAGTCTTGGGTTGTTATCTGATGTTACTAATATTGGAATCAAAGAACTCCCTTTAGTATTGCTTGCAATTTTTTTTTTTTTCCCCCAAATTCCCTTATTTGTTTATTTGGAAATTCCTAATTTTGCCTTGTTTGAAAGACAGTTTTCCTGTACATATCAGTCTTTACTGGCAATTTTTTTCCTTCAAGGCTTTGTATATGTCATCCCATTACCATCTTGCCTGCATGGTTTCTGCTGGGTAGTTGAAGCTTAGTCTTACTGACTCTGCTTTGTAGATTATTTTTAATTTATTCCCAGCCTCTTTTTAGGTTCTCTCCTTATCTTTATTTTGGCAAGTTTGGTTATAATATGTCTTGGTGTCTTTCTTTTGGGATCCACCTTATGTGGAGTCTGATGAGCATGTTGGATAGATACTGTTTCATCTTTCAAGATGTTAGGGTAGTTTTCTGTCAACAAACTTCAACAATTCTTTCTACATTTTCTGTTATCCCCTTATGGTCTGGTACTGCAATCACTTGTAGATTATTCCTCTTGATAGAGTCCCACATAATTCTTAGTACCATTTAAATTTTTAAAAAAGATTAAAAAAAATTCTTTTCTCTGATTTTCTCAAATACGTTGATTTCACATGCCTTATCTTACATCTCACTAATTTGGCCTTCCATTGCTTCAAATTCTGCTTCTTTGACTGTCTAATTCTGTACTTTTATTATTAGTTTTCTGAATTTCTACTTCTTGTCTCTGTATGCTTTCTTGCAGCCTATTTGTCATTATGCTCTGCTGCATTTTGCCTCATGTCCTTCATGATCTCTTGAGGAGTTGTGTTATTTTTTTGTATTGTACCTCCGGTAAGTTCTCTTCATCTGGAAAATTTCATGATTATTTGTTTTGTGAGCTTTTTGAAGCCATTGTGGCCTGCCTGTGTAAGTGATTTGATAATGACTGTGTCTTTGAGCCGTCAGTAAGTTGTATTCACTTATTTGTTTCCTTACTGTGTTCTGGAAACTCTGGTGGTGTAGTGGTCAAGGGCTACGGTTGCTAACTAGAAAGTTAGCAGTTCAAATCCTCCAGGTGCTCTTTGGAAACTCTATGGGGCAGTTCTACTCTGTCTATAGAGTTGCTAGGAGTTAGAAACAATTCACTGGCAGTGGGTTTGCTTTTTTTGGTACTGTGTTTTGGTATGTAATTGTGCTTTGTTTTGAGATGACCATATGGGCTGCTTATGGGAACTAATGTGAATATCAGTGACTTTGAATCTCTAACATCCTGTAACCAGGTGTTTAGATCTTTTATTAGGCATGTGAGCTCAGGAGTCTGTTGAATTTTCTTGAATATTTAGGGTTGCTATGAGTTGGAATTGACCTGACGGTACTGGGTTTGGGTTTTTTTTGTTTGTTTGTTTTATTTCACTCAAGTATTCAGGTAGTCATTCATGAAGCTTATGATGCAGGCTCTTCCTTATAGTCCTAGGTGAGCATGGATATTTGGTGTAGGCACAGGTACCTGGCTGCACAGGTTGAGAAAGGAAGTGGGCTGAGAGGGAACATGTCCCTGTTCATTAAGGTGTGTGGGTTGATCATTTTGTAGCTGGTCTATGGGTGCTTGATGCTGTATGCAGAGCTGAGAGGGATTCAGGTTCCTCCGACCCCTTACGCCTGCACCTAGGGAAAGGAATTGTTTCTGCCCTGAGTTTCCAGCTCCAGGGCAGAACCCCTCACGACCTCTTCTCTCCAACACCTTCCGGCGCCCAGGAAGAGGCGTGCTGAAGCGTGTGTGGTTCTGCCCCGACACTTGCGTGACTCCGCGAGCTGGGGTGCCCTTGCTGGAGCCCTGGGGTTTGAAAGCTTACGAAGACAACCTTATCAATTGGCATTAATTAGCTCACAACAATCATGATCTGAATCCTAGTAAAACAAGTCGAGTCTGTGGTCTTCAAAGCTTGTGACAGACCATTTAAGATACAACTATGGGTCTTTACTCATCAGAAGGAGAAACAGTAAGCAAGCAGGAAACCAAATGCCACAACCTCATCTACTGGAAACCAGAAAAATTAGATGGTGCTTGGTTATCACCACCAGCCATTCTGACTAGGGTCACAATAGATGGTCTTGGGTAGAATGAGAAAACAATGCCAAGCAGAACTCAAATTAAAAAAAAAAAAAAAGGCAGAGGCCCTAGATCTCTGGAGATACTCTTTAAACGTAGAACTAAGACTGTCCCCTTAGGTCAACTTTCAATGATATGTCACAGTAGCACACAAAATTTCCTGCAACACTGATGGCTCTATTTAAAAGCCATCTATACTATGGTTAAGCACTCACCTGCTAACTGAAAGGGTGACAGCTTGAACTCTGCAACAGGTCTGTGGGAGAAAGATGTAACAATTTGCTTCCATAAAGGTTACAGTTTTGGAATCCCTATAGAGCAGTTCTGTTCTTACAAGGTTGCTGAGTTGGAATCGACTCCATGGCAAATAGGTTTCGATTTTCATTTTTTAAATGAGTTTCAGCATACAGCATACCACTTTCAGCAAAGTGGTAGGCACTGGAATTCAACATTTGTGAACTACTCTTCAGAGGCTGGGCATGCAAAGTTAAAATTAAGTCACAGTCATGGAGAACAGAATCTTAGTTGTAAGTTTGGTAACTTCTACACAGCACAGATACGCATCCAAATCAAACGGAGAGGGAGCCTGCGAAAGCTTTTGGAGGTGGCATATTACTACCTAAATTCTCATCCACGTTCCATTTACTGACCCTGAGATTTTTGAACAAGCGGTCTTAGTGCCTATTTCCTTACTGGTAAAATGAGGGCCAACAAAATCTCTGTCACTCTATTGCTACTTAATTTTTAAAAACCGCGGCAAGAGCGTAAAACATTTCTGGAGGGCCGAGCTGCCTAGCAACACTTTGCCTGATGGTGTTCCTGCGGACTCCCAAAATAATGTCATCTATTTTTCTAGCAACTAGTTACTCTCTGAAGAGTTAAAAATGTCAAGTCCAACCAATTTGGCCTACTCATTCTGCTCACTGGAAAGTACCAATTCTCCAAAGCCTAAACCCCGCACCTCCTCGCTCTCCGACGCCTTCCGGCGCCCGGGAAGAGGCGTGCCGCCGCGCGTGCGGCTCCGCCCCCATCCTTGCGTGACTCCACGAGCGGGGCGCGCTCGCTGGAGCCCGAAACAGAGGAGGCGAAGGGAGAAGGGCTGAGGGAGAGGTCTTGGGCCTGAGGGAGGGAAGAGCTTGGCCTCACCATAGGGCGGGCGTCCAGCACGCAGGCTCCACCCCCAGCGGCAGCTGTCTCCGCGCGCCCAAATCAAACCCCGAGTCCCGCCGAGCAGGTAGCCGGTGGCTCTGTCAGCTGTCGCCTTAAATTAGTCTAGTCCGGAGGCGCCAGCTCTAGCTCAAACACCTGCGGTAGCCTCCCAGCCGTCCCTGCTTAAAGCGCACGGGGTCACAAGACTACAGAATGGCTACGCCGCCCAAGAGAAGCTGCCCGTCGCCGGCCTCCAGCTCTGAGGGGACCCACATCAAGAAAATCTCCATTGAGGGGAACATTGGTAAGTAGTCCCAGGAAGTGTTGGAGCCAGAGCAGGGAAATTATGGGGGCCGCGGCTGAAGCCCCGTGCCTTTCTGCTGCTCCTCGGTGAGGGCTTTCGTCCCAGCCTGGAGGCGGTGTGGACGCAGCCTAGTCTTTCATTCCCGCCGGAAGCACCATTCCCGCCGAAAGCACCGTCCCCGCCTGCGGCAGCCCTCTTGCCGCCTTCCGAGCGCTGCGGCGCCCTCCCTGGCGCCAGGCGGAGCACCGAGACGCGTGGGCTTCGTGAGGCACCCCGCGGGCCGGTGTCAGCGTCTCTAGTGAGAACGTGCGAAGAGAAGGTTTTTGTTGTTGTTGTTGCTTTTTGTATTATTATTATTTTGCTCAGGTTTCTGGAGTTGTAATTTAAGTAAGTTCTCACTGTTTAGATAGATGTACTGTTACGTGAGTTGTGTGATGTACATAGGCTGTATAACCATCACCATAATCAAGACGGAGACCATTTCCCTCACCTCAAAAAGTTCCCTCCGTCTTCTGCACTGTCAGCCAGGTACCCCATTCCTACCTGCTGATCAGATGTCTGTCACTACTGAACAGTTAGTTGCCCGCAGGTGAATCCTACTGGCAGCCACCCCAGGCATGCAGCGTAGAGCTGTGCTCGTTCCATAGGGTTTTCAAAGCTGTCAGGCCTTTCAAGGCGTCTCTGGGGTAGGTATGGCTCTAAATCGCCAGCTTTTCCGACGTTAGACAACTGCTTACCTGTTTACACCATCCAGGGATTCTTGTGTGTGGATTTGACTTTTCCAGAATGTCATAAATTGACCCATAGAGTATGTAGCCTTTTGTGTCTAGCTTCATTCATTTAGCATAATCTTTCTGAGAATCAGTCATGTTGCTTGTATCATTAGTGTGTTTTCTTTTTTGTGTGCTGTGTAGTATTCCTTTGCGTGAATATACTGCAGTTTATTGAACAGGTGTGGACATTTGTGTTATTTCCAGTTTTTGTGGCTAATCATTTAAGTAAACAATGGGTTATGATTGAAAGATCACTCATGTTTCTGTTAAGCCAGATGGAAGCAGACTACATAGACCATGCATGTCACTTTGTAAGACCCAGATGAACTTCCTATTCTTCTCCACTGTACTGGCATAACACAGGAAACTATGCCAGGTACTTCCTGTTTTGATAGTTCTTTTTTTGCTCCAGGTGGGGTACTGGCTCTTCTTCATGTATACAGCCAAAAAAAAAAAAAAAATTTTTTTTTTTTTACCACATAGTGAGCACTTGTGCCTTCCTGAGAAAGACAAGGCAAACAGATGTTTTAACGGCATTTAAAGAAGTGGAAAACAGCTAAACATGCTCTCAAAGAAGCCTTCTTATTTTGTTGTTGCCAGTAGTAAGGCACCCGTGGAAAGACACAAACAGGCCCTCACTTCTTAGCAGTGTAAGTGCTTTGATGATGAGTGTTCACTAGAATAACTCCTCACAGATGTTTATTAGATAACAAAGACTGTGTTTCAAGATGATATATCAAGGTGAAAGTAGTTGAACAAAGCCTTCCCAAAAGTAAATTTGAATGAACAATCCCTCCAATCAATACCCCAGTGGATTAATTACTTTCCTGTCCCAAATTCTAGATAGGCAATGCATATCTAGAAATCTACTTTCCTCCAAGCATCTTGAATCTTCTGAGTACTTGAAACTGTTTCCTATAGGTCACCCCATCTCCAGTTTCTCTTACCTACTTCCAGAGAAGAGTTTCTATAAATTTAAAGCTCATTGTCATCCAGTTGATTCTGACCCACAGCATTCTGACCCATAGCAACCGTAGACGACAGAGTAGAACTGTCTCTGTGGGTTTTAACACTGTTCACTCTCAGTTTCTTCTTTGACATTCCAGCGTCCCCAAGAAAGCCCCAGTGGTGAACACCGCAGTCCAGCAGGGCTTATATTTGGGACCCCCAACAGCATGGTTTCCTAGGAGCAGTAGATTGGAAGTGCTGGTAAACCTTTTTATGTGCACATGTAATTGTGTTACTCTTCTGCTTGTTCACTGACTTCCCATTACTTACACTGAAACAAGAGTTGCAAACTGATGGCCTGTATTGGCACAATATTGGCCTATATAACTTGGAAAGCATATTTTTGAATTAATTGTTGTAAGCATTTAAAAATTGCAATTCCCCATAAACATCTAGATTAACTTCTCTAAAGATCTAGTAACCTTGGGACTGCATTTATGTGACAGCAATTGGTATTTAAATGAGGGACGATCCTTACTACTTACTGCCTTCCTGACACTGAGGCTTTGTCCCTTACTGTTTGTTATTGCTCTTGAACTGCTGTTTTGATTACAAAATTAATAGGGAGGAAACATGTCCAGCTAGCTGTTTTGTTCATTAACTTTCTTTTTGGATGATGATGATACTTGCATTTGAGACTCCTGACTCCATGGCTAAGGATTTAATCAGCATGGTGTACAAGGCCATCTAGGGCCCTTAGTCTCTTTGGCGCTTTCTTCCCTCTACTACCCCAACAGTAAACATTTTTGTGCACTAAGATATGCCACGCTCGCTCATGTGTTTTCTTTGTTTAGAGTGACTTATTTACTTGACAGAACTCACCCTTCAAGCTTTCCTTCTCTGCTCTCTCATACATTGTCTGTCAGCTGGACCCATCATTTTGTGAGCTAGAACCTAACATTTTTATCTTGTTCTTCCATCTTCTTTGCCCAACACAAACAAATAAGCTGTAAACATGAATCTAGTTATAGAAGACTGTTTTTCAATTTCTCATTTATTTCTATAATATTTGAACTGTAACTGTTTAGTTTGATACATACGAACCTTTCTTATGTTCTTTATGACTAAAACAGTCTATTATGTTAGATAGATGGAGGTCTTACCTCCTTCGTCTGATCTAAATAATCTATACAGAATAACTTTTGGCATCCTAATGCCTATTTGTTATTAGGAACTGTTGGTTTCTTTGGCTATTTAAATTTTTAACCTCAGCGTACAGGTTCTGGTCCCCTTTGCCTTCATAAAACATTAATTTGTTAATTAGGCTGTTTTCTAGACTCATACCCCCATCTCCCTAGTTAAAGACTAATTAGTACCATTGTCATGGATTGAAATGTGTCTTCCCAGAAATGTGTGTAGCCGTGTGGCTGGGCCATGATGCCCAGTATTTTATGATTGTCCTCCATTTTGTGATTTTCAAATGCTATATGTTAGAGGATTAGGATGGGACTGTAAATCCCTTCATAGGACCACCTCCCTGCTCCACTGTAAAGGGAATTTAACTAGAGTGTGACTTGCACCAACCTTTATCCTTTCATCCTACAAGAGATGAAAGGGAAGCAAGCAGAGAATTGGGACCCTCACACCACCTAGAAAGCAGCACCGGAAGAAGAGCGTCCCCTTCAGACCTGAGGTTCCTGTGCCAAGATGTTCCCTGAACAAAGACTGATGCAACACAAGGACTTTCCTCCAGAGCTGCCAAGGGAGAAAGCCTTCCCCTGGAGCAGACATCCTGAATTTGGACTTGTAGCCTATTAGACTGTGTAAGAATAAACTTTCCTTTGTTAAAGCCATCCACTTTGTGGTATTTCTGTTAGAGCAGCACTAGATGACTAAAACAATCATTGCATACTAAAGATAACTACTGTTACTGTGCTTGAACTAAGTGTAATGATTATTATGGGGAAAACTGTGACAGCTAGAACTTATGAGGGCTTCCTTGTTTTCCAGGTCTCACAAGCTTTCTGCCTTTGGCTGAGTACAGTCTTCCTTTTTTATTGCTCTCTGTTAGTGGGAGATATTTTAGTTTTCCTTCTCTGACAGTTTTTGCCTTATACTGCTCTGGCTTTCATAGGTGTCTTAGTCATCTAGTGCTGCTATAACAGAAATACTATAAGTGTATGGCTTTAACAAAGAATTTTATTCTGTCACAGTCTAGGGGGCTAGAAGTCTAAATTCAGGGCATCAACTCCAGGGGAAGGCTTTCTTTATTGGCTCTGAAGGATGGTCCTTGTCATCAGCCTTCCCCTGGACTGGGAGCTACTGAGGCACAGGGACCTGGCATTGCCTCCTGGCACTGCTTTCCCGGTGGTAAAAGGTCCCTAACTCCTTGGCACTTTTCCTTTCTTTTATATCCCAAGAGATTGCCTCAAGGCACAATACATTCTTAAAGACTGAGTCCCGCCTCACTAACACAACCATAGCCCATTCTCCCTCATTAGCATCATAGAAGCAGGATCTACACCATATAGGAACAAGAAACAATACTGGGAATCATGACTAGATAATTTACTACACACAGTTTTTGTGGGACACAATTCAATCCATGACAACAGGCTAACTGTGTTTTAAAATTTGTGCAATACATTCCTAGGTAACTTTAGATTGAACATAATATGTCTTGATTATACATGAACTGTTTTCTTTTTTTCTCTATAGATACCTTACAAATTGTTGAATAATTGGGGCGAAGTGAGGCATATATGTTGTTTATTTGTTTTAGAATTGGATAGAGTGCACAGTCGCTGAAAGTGAAGCACAGGAACTGCGCTGTTGCTTGTGGGAAGTGCTTTACAAAAACTATGTAGTTTCTGGTAACCGAAAGAGCAGATGCTGTCAGCTCCATCCTGACTCCTGGTGACTCTGTGTATTGCAAAGCAAAACTGTGTTCCATAAGGTTTTTGTGGCTATGACCTTTCAAAATCAGATCCTAGGCCTTTCTTTTAGGTGCCTCTGAGTGGATTCAAATTGCTAAATTTTAGGCGAGTAGTTGATTACTCATATAATAATAACAGTGACAGTAATAATATCTCTCATTCTAAAGCCCTAAGCGTTGGATGCAGTTTTATGGTGATTTTATCATCTATTTGGCTATTTCTTGAAAAGAGACCTAAGCTTGTTGGATCCAGTAAAGAAGGAAATTTTGAAAATGTAGGTCTAGAATGACTCACTATAATAATAGTTTAATTGTTTATCACATTTAGTTTCAGCATAGTTTTTGTGAAGAAGATACTCCTTTGTATTATGAAGACACAGGCTCAGAAAGATTAAGAAATTTGCCTTGTATCACACATCTGGTAAATGGTAGAGTAGCCTTTACCACTTTCCACAAAGTTATCTCTAATTAGTTGCTAAGGAAAGAGAATCTAGAACTAGATTTTTTTATTGCCATAACACAGTGCCTAAAAATTTCTAGGTTTTAAATTCTTTTCTTCTACAGCATTGCTGAACTATAAAACAATAACAAACAAATGTACTTAACAACAACTGGGCAGGGACCTTTTTATTTTTGTTAAAAAAAAATCTAGAGAAGAATTCAGGCAATTGAATTTTTTTTGTTTTTGTGAATTGCTATTTCTGAAATAAATTTAGTAAAAGCCAATCATGATTTTGGCTTTTTTCTTTTTTTTTTTTCCCCCCTGGCAGTTTTCCTTCTGTAATTTTATCTTTCCTCTCATAACAGCTGCAGGGAAATCAACATTTGTGAATATCCTTAAACAAGTCTATGAAGATTGGGAAGTGGTTCCTGAACCTGTTGCCAGGTGGTGCAATGTTCAAAGTACACAAAATGAATTTGAGGTATGAAAATAAAATTTAACTAAATAAACTGAAAATCTTGTGGCTTAGAAGAACAGTAATATTTAACCTCTTGACAGGATTTTTTGTGCTTATTTTTGTAATCCAATCTTCAAATACAGCTTTAGGTCTATATTTTTATCTGGGTGGTAGTTACATGAGTGCTTTGTGTATGTATATGTATATAACACCAAACCCAACCCTTTATTGTCTGGTCAGTTCTGATTATAGTGGCCCTGTAGGACAGAGTAGTACTGCCTGACAGGGTTTCTAAGCTGTAATTTTTACAGAAGCAGACTGCCACATCTTCTGCAGAGTGGTTGGTGAGTCCCAGCTGCCAATGTTTTGGTTAGCAACCCAGCATTTTAACCACTGTGTCACCAGGGCTCCATGTCTGTCTGTGTGTGTGTATATGCATATATGCAAACGTTCATTGAATTATACATTTAAGATTAGTATACTGTATTGTATCTGAGAGTAATGATTTTAGAAAGTTTTAAAATATCAAAACATTAAAACTGTAATTGCGGTTAAGATTCCTTTAGTGACTGTTTACAAACAAGAACAACAAAAATACCCTATTAACTGAATTTTATTCATTTAACTTTCAGTTCTTCTCTCTTAGAGCCAACCACTTGTCTCTCATTTCTTTGTATTTTTATCCTTGTACGACTCACAAGTTTTAATTTCCTAGCATTTCTACAGACATTGCAAATGAGAAGGAAAAGGGGTATCAGTTGAATTTTATTTTATAGCAAAATCTTTGATTTGTTGGGTGAGAGAGAGATACAGAGAGCAAGTTTGGGTTTATTGATTTATATTTCATCTAAGATTTTTCACTTCTGGAGAAATGAAAATTAAAGCGGTAAAGACAAACTTGATTTACAAATAGAAATGTGCACTAAAAATTTACATTGTTAGGTTTGAGGACTGAAAAAAATGTCTGTTTTTTAATGCTTAATTGTTGGTATGAAGGAAGCCTAGTATCTTTGTTATCCAGTGCTGCTTTAACAGAAATACCACAAGTAGATGACTTTCCAAACGGGAATTCATTCTCCTACAGTTTAGGAGACTGTAAGTCCAAATTCAGGATGCCAGCTCTAGGGGAAGGCTTTCTGTCTCTGTTAGCTCTGTTGTCCTTGTCTCCTTTCAACATCTGTAGGCCTGGTGTTCCTTGGAGATGTATGTGTGTCTTGGCCTCAGCCTTGCTCTGGGGTCTATGAGGTTTCTCGTTGCAGGGATCCCTGGTCCAAAGGGCGTGCACACTCTCCACTTCTTTCTTGCTAATGGTCAAATCCTTCTTTCTCTGCTAGCTTCTCTCAGCTTGTGCCCATTGTACGGCGATGACTCAAGATCATTCCTCTCTAATCCTACATCATTATTATAACAGATATAACTTAATTCTCATTAACGTAACCTAATCCTGTCTCATTAACATAATTGACAGCTGACTCCTAAATGGAACCAAAACCGCAGGCCCAGAAGCTAGCCTTTACAACACATCACAAAATAGGACGTAATAAGATCACAAAATGAAAGACAACCATACAAGGCTGGGAATCATGGTTAGTCCAATTTGGCACATAATTTTAGGGAAGCAGTTCAGTCTATGATGTTTGAATTGAGTAAGATGTAAATCACAGATACTAGGAGAAATCACTAGCATGATATTCTGTAGTCTTTGAGGATATTTTTTTTTAAATAACTGAAAATATTTTTACCTATACCTTCTATTTGCCAATATAGTTGGTTTTAGTCCTGGGACCCAGTCTAGTCAACACAAGTCCTTATATTATCTCCAGGGTTAAATCTCTGGAAACTTCCTTTCCATTTGATATTCATTTTCTTAAGGAATTGGTGTTTCATGTCTGATCTTTTAGTGAAGGCAGGGTTAGCCGTAAATAGAATTTTAAAGTGGGTAGATTTATTAATTTGCTACTTCCTTTCAACGTTTCTTATTGACCTATAGTTGGATCCGACTCGACGGCACTTGGCTTGGCGATGATATACTTCTAGAAAAGTGTATAAAACCTATGTAGAGTTTGAAGAGTAAGTTTAAAGCCAGTGTTTTTGTAACCATCATGCAGGTTAAGACAGAATGTTACCAGAATTCCAGAAGTCTCCTGCTTGTCTTTCTCTGATCACAGTATCTTCTTCCCTAGGGTAATTATTCCTCTAAAGTTTATCACTCACATAACTACTGTGATAGTAATTTTCCTGCTTTTAAAAAATAATTTTATTACATATGAGCATATCCCTAAGCAATAAAATTTAGTTCTGTGTATTTTTGTATGTAATATTAGTGGAAACATACTGTTTGCATTCTTTTTCCTTTTTTCACTTATAAACAGTATATGAAATTTATACATCTTGTGTGCAGCTACAGCATGTTCATTTTCTTTGCTATGTAATATTCCATTACATTCATCTATTACTGTACTGTTTTATAACTTTGACTGATTTTTGAGTAGTTTCAGTTGTTTGCTATTATAAACAATGCTGCTATGAATCGTAGTACACATATGCAGAAGTTTCTCCAGGAATAAGATGTAAAATTAATGGTATATGATATGCATATGTCATATATATGTATATACATATAACATGTATTCGATGTTTGTCAGATACATGTATACACATATGTGTATATATGTACACACATACATATGCAATCTGGATATGATGCTTACCTATTTTTCCAAAGTGATTTATAGGGTGTAATCCCTACAGCATGCTCAGGCTGTCATTGGCCCATTTGGTTGGGTATTTTCTATTTTTGTCATTCTGCTGGAAATCCTGGTAGGGTAGTGGGTTGTGTGCTATGTCTGCTAATCAGGAGCTTGGCAGTTCAAATCTGCCAGGCACTCCTTGGAAACTCTATGGAGCAGTTCTACTCTGGGGTAGCTATGAGTCAGACTTGATTTGATGGCTGTGGATTTTTGGCCATTCTGCTGGGTGTTTAATATTTTTTATACTTTTTATTTGTATTTCTCTGTTGTGAATGAGATCATGCTCCTTTTCTTATGCTTACTGGCTATTTAGACTTCTGTGTGAAATGCCTCTTGAGATTCTTTTCCACATTTCTCTTTGGGTCATCTTTTTCTCCCTGGATCTTTGAAGTCTTTCACTGAAGTGTCATGTCCATGTTTGCTTACCTTTTGAAATGAGGGACCTGTTCTAAAAATATGTGTCTGTCTTCTCAGTTTTGGGGTCAACTGTCAATGGAGTTGTTGGCAGGTGTTAAGAAGAAAGTAACATGATTAAACTGTTAGAAATACAGAGTATTTTTTTGTTGGGAGAAAGACTATTGATGAGGTAACCTCAATTTAAGATCCATTATAACTAGTTCATAGATTTCTAACTCCTATTAAATATGAATAACTGGTTTGTTGGTACATAAATGACTCTGTCTCTCAGAATACCTCACATTAAGGACAGAAGCTGATACAAAAAAAAAAAAGCCAAAAATTTTAATACTAGAAATGTAATTATATTCTCTGAATAGTTATCAACCCATTCATTTTGTATAGTTTAATAATTCTTAACCAGTGGAAAGAAACTCAAAGGTTTGGAGTGCTTTTTTAGTAACAAAAGAATTAAAATCTCTTGGATTTCATTTGCATGGAATGCATGCTGGTTAAAAATCACTGCCCTAGTGAATTTCTATTGTTGTTAGGTGCCACCAAGTCAGTTCTGACTCATAGCAATCCTATGCACAACAGAATGAAACACTGCCCAGTCTTGTGCTATGCCCACAACTGTTTTTTATGCTTAAGCCCATTGTTGCAGTCACTGTATTAATTCATCTCCTTGAGGACTTTTCTCTTCGCTGCTAACCCTCTACTCTGCTAAGCATAATATACTTCACCAGCGATTGATTCCTCCTGACAACATGTCCAGAGTATGTAAGATGCAGTCTTGCCATCTTTGCTTCTGAGGAGCGCTCTGGTTGTTCTTCTTCCAGAACAAATCTGGTAGTTCTTTTGGCAGTCCCTGGTACATTCAGCATTCTTCTCCAACACCACAATTCAGAGACATCAATTCTTCTTCTGTCTTCTTTGTTCACTGTCTAGCTTTTGAATGCATATGATGAGAGTGAAAATACCATGGCTTGGATTAGGCACATTTTAGTCTTCAAGGTGCCATCTTTTCAATACTTCAAAGAGGTCCTTGACAACAGATTTTCCCAATTTCTTGATTTCTTGACTGCTGCTTCCATGGGCATTGATTGTATATCCAAGGAAGATGAAATCTTGGACAACCTCAATCCTTTCTCCATATATGAAGATGTTGTTTACTGGTCCCGATGTAAGGACTTTTGTTTTCTTGATGTGGAGATACAATCCATACTGAAGGCTGTGGTCCGTGATCTTCATCAGTAAGTGTTTCAAATCTTCTTCACTTCCAGCAAGTAAGGTGGTACTGTGTGCATAACACAGGTTGTTAATGATCATCTTCCAATCCTGATGCCTTTTTCTTCCTCATAGAATGCAGCTTTTTGGATTATTTGCTTGGCATACAGATTAAAAAGGTATGGTGAAAGGATACAACCCTGATGCATATCTTTCTTGACTTTAAACCATGCAGTGTCCTCTTGTTCTGTTTGCACATGACTGCCTCTTGATCCATATGCAGAGTCCTTAAGAGCACAATTAGATGTTCTGGAATTCCCATTTTTCACAATGTTAACCTTGGTACTGATGTGTATGTGTTCTCAGCAGGTAGCTTTAATTTTTGTGTGTTTGTTTAGGATTACCCAAACCTTGGTGATATATTGGTTAAGAGCTACAGCTGTTAACCATAAGGCTGGCAGTTCAAATCTACCAGGTGCTCCTTGGAAACTGAGGCATTTCCACTCTGTTGTAAGTTTGCTTTGAGTCAGCTCATAAGTTTGCTATGAATCATCTTGATGGCAGTGGGTTTGGTTTTTGGTTTTCTCGAGGACTACTGTCTCGTTAGTTCTCTATATATCTTTTAGGTGGAATTTCAGACTGTGTAGTGTGTAATTTGGAGGATACAGTTGTAGAATGTGAGTGGTGGTGAGTTGGTGGGTTTTCTTTATTTTTGGAGAACTTGTCTTTTTTTCCTGCCCTAGTTCTTTGCTAGGGGGAAGTGAGATTTTCTTCTTTAATCCTGAATCTCTTGTTTCCCAGACTTGTCCCTGATTCTGTTTCTTGGGGATGATACTTCGAATCATCCACTATCTACATCTCTTAAAGTCCATAATGAGAAGTGGACTCTTTTCAGACCCAACTTTGGCTAGGTTGCATGTGCCTCCTTTGATCAGACTTCTTGGCAGTTGGTGTACAGCTTTTGGTACCGCTGGTCTTTTTACTCTATCCAGTAATGGAAGTTTGTACTGGTATGCTTAGCCTTTGTTTTTTTGAATGTTCTATTTAATCTGCCACCTAGTGGCAGAAAATATTAGTTGCCATCAATTTTTGCAAAACATTAGTAGTCAAAAATTATGTAACAGTCTCCCATCGTATCCTCTCCTCCTTTCCTTTAAAACTTACCAGTCTTCTCATTGAAGGTTTATTTTAACTAAGAATATGCTTTGGATTTTTAATATTACTTAGGCCCAAAACTTTGATTTAATTGGTGCTTTTTATCATCTTTTTGAGATAAAGAGAATGTTAGGGAGATATCGCCATTCTGCCTTTCTTCCCCTCCCTCACTAGGCTGAATTCTTTTGGGGGATATTTTTGTTATTAATTTTGTAGTTTTATTTTACTTTTATCCAGAACTTCTTGACACTAAGAAGCCACTGACAAATTTAGTAAATTAAGAAGGGGTAGAATATGCCTGTTTGCAAAATAAGAGAATAGCCTCTCACTTTTTAAAAGTCATTCTTTTTTTTTTACTATGATTGAATGAAATCATTTACAATATGCAGTTTGGATGAAGAGATAAATAGTTGTTATTATGAAGGTATTGTGTGTGTACTATTGTGTACTATGTGTATACTGTTGGCATTTAAGAAAATACAAATAACCCATAGAAGTAGCAAAACTTATCTGTAATATAATTTCACAAAGATGACTGCAGATCCTATTTGGTACAACAGCATAGAAATTTTTACTTCATTTAGCTTCTCCCCCCATGTTTATGTCAAAAGCAATTAAAAATGTCTTTCAAAAGGTCATCATAAGGTTATCATAAACAGTGTTTAAAAGCAATTATATTTTTTTGTGAACATGTACCATGATTTGTTTAATATAAATGCCCAGTAATAATGGAATCATAGTCTCCTATTTTAATAGCACTGTGATAAATATTTTTGTGTTTAAAGCTATATTTTCAATCATTTCCTTAAGATAAATTCCCAAAATTACAATTACTGAGTCAAAATATAAAAATCTTTTTATAAATGCTGCTAAATTGCCTTCTAGAGGGTTCTGCCAAAGTTTACTTCATGTAGTTTGACTCTGAAGCATGTACTTTTTGGGGCGAGTTTCCTTTAGTTCCTTTTCATGATTTTTTTTACTTGTGTTTAAGTGAAAGTTTACAATTTCTCATACCAAAACTTGCACACATTTTGCCATGTAACAGTAGCTGCTGTCCCTCCATTGTAAGAGCATACTTCTCTCCTCCAGCCCATATTGCTCATGTCCATTTGACCAGCTCCTGACTGTACCCCTCTGATGTCCTCTCTCACCTCCTGGCAGAAGCTGTACAGTTAGTCTCCTGTACGTGCCTAATCCGAGAAGCATATTCTTCACCAGTATCATTTTATATCTTGTATATCAGTTCAGTCTTCGTCTGAAGAGTCGGCTTCCAGAATGGTTTCAATTCTAGAATAACAGAGAATCTGGGATCCATGTCCTCCAGGGGCCCTTCAGTCTGTCAGACCATTCTGGTCTTTTTACTAGATTTTGAGTTCTGCATCCTGTATTTTTCTTGCTATATCAGGGACTCTTCGTTGAATTCACTGTAAAGGCAGTCTTGGGTGGTAGCTGGGCACTGCCTAGTTCTTCTGGTCTCATGTTGATGTTGTCTCTGTTTTATGTTGCTCTTTCTGTCTCATGGGCTCACACTTTCCTCTTATTGTTGATGCTCTTTTTTCTCCTTTGCTCCTTGTGTGTTGAGCTCAATTAATGCTTCTTAGATGGCCACTTACTAGCTTTTAAGACTCCAGACACCACTCACCAAATGGATGCAGAACATTTGCTTAAAAAACATTGTTATGTCAATTAAACTGGATGTCCTTAGACGTCTGACCCTATTACTCTGTTTCGGGAAGTGTTTGATTTTGTTTCTAATGCTTGTAAGCTTTGGGTTTAGAGTCAGTTGGTACTCACTTCTACTCTGCTGTGTGTTGTCTTTCCCTTCACCTAAAATAGTTCTTGTTAATTATCTACTTAGTGAATACCCATCTCCCTCCCACCTCTGCTGATAACCATCAGAGAATGTTTCTTCTGTGTTTAAACTGCTTCTTGAGTCCTTATAACAGTAGTCTCACACAGTATTTATCCTTTTGCAATTGACGAATTTTGCTTAGCATAATGTCCTTCAGATTCTTCCATTTCATGAGATGTTTGCCAAACTCTTTGTTGTTCTTCATCATATTCCATTGTGTGAATATACTATAGGTCGTTTATTCATTCTGTCGTACAGCACCTAGGTTGATTTCATCTTTTATGAAGCATATATATATATTTTTTTTATTTGGGTACTTTTTAGAGGAAAAAAACCTGATAATTAAAATTCAGTTTTGTGAAGATGATACATAGTATTTTTTTTTAAAACAGGTTTCTGATGTGTTTTATTCCATACACTTATAATTGCAAATAAGCGAAACAGCAATTTGTAGTCTCACATCCTTCATGGCATAGGATCACAGGAATACATTTTGTGTGGACTTTTAGATTATCTGGAAGAACTAGAAAGTAATACCCTGAGTTACTGATGATTTTCTAATTTGGTACACTGTAAGACTAAGAGACAAAACTAACACACTTGATTTGTAAAATTTTTAAAATATTGTGAATTTAAGTCCAGTGTTCTTTAGCATCATATGAAGTCTTTTCGAAACCTACTTCATTGCTGAATTTACTCTAGCATCACAAAAGTTTCTAATTTCTAACTACTATGTAATAAGGAACCTTGATGGCACCATGGTTAAATACTTGGCTGCTAACAGGAAGGTCAGTAATCAGAACCCCACAGCTGCTCCACAAGAAAAAAAGACCTGCTCTGTAAAGATTACAGCCTAGGAAGCTCTAAGGGACAGTTCTACCTTGCTCAACATGGGTGCTATGAGTCAGAATGAACTTCACGGTATCCAATAGGAAGATATATATAACAAACCTAATTAATTTTATGTGTGTGCAGGGGAGTCCCCGAGACTATTTACCCTAAAGATACTCTTTAAACCTTGAACTGCACTATCTTCTGAGATCAACTATTAGGGAAATAACAGAGTGGCACACACAAAAAAGGATGTTACCTGTAAGTTCAGTGCTCTGCCTAAAAGCCATCCATATGAGACCAAAGGGTCAACATTTATTTTACAGCAAAGATGAGAAGATTAGGGGCAGGCAAACAAGAGTATTGGAAATGGAATAACTAAAACACAAAAAGAATGTTGATACGTTGTGAAAAATATAACTGATGTCACTGAGCAATTTTTATAGAAATTGTCAAATCGGAACCAAGGAAGAAAATATAGGAACAACATTGGGAGTCCTAGTACATGTCATAAACAGACTAAAATATTACCAACCATGCAGAAACACCAGAAGAGAAAATAAACAACTGGAAACTCCTAAAAATCAAACACTTATACTCCTTCAAAGACTTCACAAAAAGAGTGAAAAGACTACCTAAAAAATGGGCAAAGGGTATGAATAGGCAACTCATCAAAGACATCCAGGATGCTTACAGATACATGAGGAAATGCTCATGCTGATTAGCCATTAGAGAAATCCAGATCAAAACTACGATGAAATACCATCTCACCCCAACAAGACTGGCATTAATCCGAAAACACAAAATAATAAAGTTGTAGAGGTTGTGGAGAGATTAGAACTCTTCTACATTGCTGGTGGAAATGTAAAATGTTACAACTATTTTGGAAACTGATTTGGCACATTCTTAAAAAGTTATAAATGGAAATACTATCTAATCCAGCAATCCCACTTCTTAGAATATATCCCAGAGAAATAAGAGCTTTCACGCGACCAGATACATGCACATCAGTGTTTACTGCAGCACTGTCTATAATAGCAAAAAGATGGAATCAACCTCAGCAGATGAATGGATAAACAAACTATGGCATATTCACACAATGAAATACTATGCAATGATAAAGAACAATGATGATTTTAGAAAACATAAAATAGAGTCATCTGGAAGACATTATGTTGAGTGAAATTATTTAGTTGGAAAAGGGCAAATATTGTATGAAACCACTATTGTATAGACCTAAGAAAAGGTTTAAGCGCAGAAGAAAATAATGTTTGATGATTATAAGGGTGGAGAGGAAATAGGTAGTAGATAGTAACTGGGTTATGTGAAGAGAGTGACAGCATACATTAGTAGGGAAGTTAGCACTACTGGACTAAACCAAAATTTGAAAGGTTTTCTGAATACAACCCAACATTTTGAAGACCAGAGTAGCAGGGATGGAGTCTGGGGAGCAGGATTTCAGGGGCCGTCTAGGCTAACTGGCATAACTTTAAGGTTTTTTTTTTCAAAAATGTTCTGCATATCACTTTTGGTGAGTGGCATCTGGGGTCTCAAAAGCTATCAAGAGGCCACCTAAGTAACATCAACTGGTCTCAGTCCACGTGGAGCAGAGAATGACAGACATTGAAGATATGAGGAAAAAATGTACCCAGGACACATAAGGGGCCGTATGATCTGGAAAGTTCATCAACATGAGGCTAGGAGACATAGATGGTACCTGACCACCACCAGTTACTTCCCTGACAAGGAACACAACGTAGAGTCCCTGAAGTAGCAGGAGAAAATCAGGTGTGTAGAACTAGAATTCTATTTAAAAAACCAAAAACACAACACAGTATTGTTTTAAAAAGTTCCCATGTACAGCTTAATTTGTTAGCTCAGTATTATTCATAGTGTGTAGCAAATTGATTTTGTGTTTTTCATATGAACCAAATTTACTTCTTACATGTTTTATTAAATATGACTGATAGGTAGATTGAAGTTAACACTTGGTAATAAAGTCTAAAATCACCTTGATTCAAAGCATTGCACAATTATTTCTCAGGTGACAGTTCACTTTGGTGTTTGTGGCTTGTCCAGTATCCAGAGCAGTGTCTCAGACTTTAGTGTTTTAGAACACTGAAGTTGTTAGTGTATTAGAAGACCTGAAACAACCGAACTCACTGCCGTCTTTGATCTTTATTGTTTTAGATTTTATACTTAGATCTATGGTCCATTTTGAGTTAGTTTTTGTGCATGGTGTGACATAGTCTTGTTTCATTTTTTTGCAGATATCCAGTTGTGCCAACAGTGTTTGTTACAAAGATTGTCTTTTCCCTGGTTCACGGACTTTGGACCTTTGTCAAATATCACCCACTCATAGGTGGATGCTGTTATATCTAGATTTTCAGTTCTGTTCTATCAACCTATGTATCTGTTTTTGTAGCAGTACCAGATTGTTTTGACTACCATGGCAGTGTAATAGGTTCTAAGGTCAGGTAGAGTGAGGCTTCTCACTTTGTATGTCTTTCTCAGTAATGCTTTATTTATCTGGGTCTTCTTCCTTTTTCATATGAAGTTGATGATTTGTTTGTCATTCTCATTAAGAAATACCATTGGAATTTGTATTGGGATTACATTGTATCTATAGATTGCTTTGGGTAGACATTTTTATCATGTTAAGTCTTCCTACACATGAGCAAGGTAGATTTCTCCACTCTGTTTTGGCTTTCTGTGGTAGAGGTTTGTGATTTTCTTTATGTAAGTCTTTTATGTCTGTGTTTAGGTTCATTCCTTGGTATTTTATCTTCTTGGAGACTATTGTGAATGGTAATGATTTGAATGTACTCTTTAATCTCTTTGTTAGTATAAAGGAATCCAGCTCATTTATATGTTTATTTTGTATCCTGACACTAAGCTGTATACTTCTATTAGTTCAAATAATTTGGGGGGCTTCTTCAGGGCTTTCTGTGTATATGGTCATATCATCCACAAATAGAGATACTTTTACTTCTTCCTTACCAAATTGGATGCCTTTATTTCTTTATCTTGCCTGATTGCTCTTGCTAGAGCCTCCAGTCTAATTTTGAATAAAAGTGTTGACAGTGGACATCCTTGTCTGGTTCCTGTTCTCGAGGGAAATGCTTTCAGATGTTCACCATTTAGGATGATGTTGACTGTTAGCTTTCATATATACAATTTATTAGGTTGAGGAATTTCCCTTCTATTCCTGTTTTGCTGAGTATTTAACATGAATGGTGTTCTACTTTGTCAAATGCGTTTTCTATATCAATTGATAAAATTAAGTGGTTCTTGTCTTATTCATGTGGTTGATTGTGTTAGTTGTTTTCCTAATGTTGAACTCTCCCTGCTTGGTTGGCGCATGATTCATTCTGTCTAGTATTTGATTGCAGTATGATCACATAGTGTTGCACAGACATGTGTACTTGCTGTCCTTCAAAAGTCTAGAGTAGTACCCAGAGTATGTTTACACTTATAAATGTGAATTTTTAAAAGTGTTTTTGATAACTTGTTTAAGCTGTGAATATTTACTAATAGTGGGATAAGACTGTACTTTAACATTTTGGCTTTGTGGCACCATGAGTTACTTCAAATGACCCTTTTGCCATGCATAATCTTGTGCCTCATAAAATGATTGGGTAGGGCTATGCAGATGAAGCACATAAAACTCCTTTGGGGGTGGGCCATTAAGATAACTTGAGTAGTACTCTAACTAGTAGAGTCAGTTTTGCCATCCTGTTAGGCTTAAAAGAGAGGCAGTCCCACAGCAGAAAAGGGCCCTCACTGCCATCAAGAAAGAATAGCCTTGAGTGGAGTGCAAACTTTGGACCTGGGATCTCTGCACTTAGAACCTCCTAGACTTAAGAGACAAAGCTGTAACAACAGGGATGGCGTGAGAAGGCAAGAAGCAGTGGCAGAGAAATGGTGGTAGCAGAACTGTGAAACCAGCACAAGACAAAGCATTGGGCTTCCCAGCCCACAGAGCAAGGCATCCTTGGTGGGTGTGCTGACTCTTGAAGCAAGTGAGCTGAGAGCCTTCCATCAGGAGGCTTGCTGGCAGAATGGGGTGCTTCTGGGCACTTTGTAGAGCTAGGCTTGCTGACATACAGAGTGAGAGAGCTGAGCACCTTTGAGCCAAGGCTTACTGGCAAAGGGAGGTGCCTTTGGGTACTTACCGGCATAGCTAAAAAGCTTTGTAACATTTTTCTAAGCAGGTCAGAGGCCATGCAGAGGATGCAAGGGAGAACCTTGCCTGTAGGCACAGCCTAGAAGCTCTCCTGACCAAAGAACTGTATCCTGAGATATTCCTGATCTGAATTGTAACCTATTAACTTTCTTAATGAACCCCATAACTATGAGTTTGGTCTGTGGGGTCTGCGTGGCTGTTGCAATGAATTATCAGACTCAGCAGAGAAGTAGGAGTGCCATGGGAGGGATGACTGCTATTAGAATTGGCAAAAGGTTGGAAGGTGGAGGTATGATTCTGTATCCTCCCTCTTATGAAGTTAGGCAAGTTCAGATGCCATTTTCACCATGTATTTTTATATGAGGACTACCAATTAAATTTATGAACTCATTCTAGAAAAAGTGCTATGTACATCATTGCTGAATATCACTACTGTCAACTTTGAAGTACTCCTCTTGGGATACTGTGTACCGATGCCCATGCCTACTCCATGCCTACTTTAAAGCAATTTGGAACTCTTTCTTCTGGAGTGGCCATCAGAGCTATTGTATTACCCTTGATGTCCTGAATGTCATCCAAGTCATTGGGGGCCAGATGAGATGAATGGGGGGGTGTTCCAATACAGTTATTTATTTACTGGCTAAAGCCCCCCTGACAGACAGCTATACAGTTAAGTTTGTGAACTTGTCAGCTTGCCACTGTGCACAGTGGCCATTCCAGAAAGAGTTCCAAAATTTCCTTTGAAGGGTGATCTAGGCGCTGCCATCGGTGTGTAGCTTCCCAAGGGGAGTACTTGGAAGGTGACCGTAGTGATACTCAGCAGTGAGGTATGTAGCACTGAAAACAGTTAATTTCACGAATGTGATTCTCAGACCTCATAGACTTTTTTCAGCCTTCTGTGATGTGCATACCAGTGCTTCAGAAATTAGTGTACAAGTCTGTGTGTAAAAGTTCTTCAGGGTCTTAGACTGCCTTTCTTCTAATTATAGGTAGCTATCTATACATCTTGTTTAATTTAGTTACTTTTCTCGACCTTTCAAATATGCGTTTGCCTTTTTTCGCATAGGGGAGATTATGTAAGTAAATTCACTATTTAAATCACTTTCAAGAAATTGTTGTAATTTTATTCTTTCATAGAACACTGTTGAAAATAACCTTAATATGTATTTCTCAAATTCAGTGATTACTTTGACTAGATTCAGTTTCTATAACATTTTAAATCAGTGATTTAATGGTTATTTTTCTAAATTAATTTGGTTTATCAAATATGTGATTATACTTATTTAACAGATATTTGAAGCAGAAAACTTGTGACTCCTTAATTAGTTGAAACTTACAGCATCCATTTAAAAATTGTTACTTTATTTAGCTAACCATGTACATACATATTGTCTACAATTACTAAGTAACCCAAAGGGTTCATTTATCTGTTTATTTACTCATCTGTCCATCCGTCCATCCGTATTTATTGTGATTGAGTGAGGTGTACAATCCAGTTTAAATTTGCATGCCACCCTATCTTCAGTTCCTTCTGCTCTCTTTGTCCGGTGACAGCACACTCGTCCTTTCTGTTCTGTAGATGTAATATACTCTTAGCAACCTCCTGTCTCCTCCTCTCCACCGTCTCCACTTTCCTCTAGTAAGAGGCCAGTAGGATGACATCCTGTAGATGCACAGAACTATAAAGTGCACACATGATATGGCCACTCTGTGTTGCCGAGTCCAGTCCACTCCTGTCAGAAGAGTTGACCTCAGTAATGGTTTATGATCAGGGGCAACATCAGGTCTAGGGGCCATGCTCCCAGGCCAGAGGGTTTTTATATGGGTTAGATTTATTGATATTCTTTAGAAATTAAATCTGAGGAGTTTTAAAGATTTGTCAGTTATTTATAATAAGAAACTACATGCTAACATAAATAATACATTTTTGTTTAGTAGAACAGAAGAAATTTAGTGATAAAATTGTCATTGTGTTAAGTTTCTGCAAATTTTAGTGTGTGACTTAATAGTAAAAGCTGGGTTCTCATGTCTGTGGCTTTCCATCTGTCACAGCATCACATGTTGTACAGCCTCTGGGAAACTGCTATGCACTCATGAGAGTGGAAAAAAGCAAAAATTTTACTCTTAATAGTATTCTAAAACTCCAAACCAAACCCACTACTGTCGAGTCATAGCAACTGTATGGGACAGAGTAGAACTGCCCCATAGAGTTTCCAAGGAGTGCTTGGTGGATGGATTTGGGCTGCTGACCTCTCTGTTAGCAGCCGTAGCACTTAACCACCTTGCCACCAGGGTTTCCTTAATAATATTATTATTATGAAAATAGATTTTACCTTTTGGACCTCTGAAGGATCTCACGGACCCCTGGTGGTTTCTCCATCAAACTTTGAGGACTACTGTCCTTGAAAATGTACTACTCCATCTGTAGAAATAAAGACTCCAAAAAAGATTCTGGAAAATAAGGATCATTTACAATAATAACATCTGCAAAATTAGTTTTTTAAAAGCTTATCAAGTTAATGTTCAGATTTCCCTGTTGTGTTATATATATATGTATGTATGTATATATATATATTTTTTAATAGTTTGTTGAAACCAAACAAAGCCCACATTATAGTTGGCTGATGTATCTTTCAAGTTTTTAATACATCAGTTCTCTTCCTCTTCTTTTTTCCTTTCCGGTTTTATTTGTTGAAGAAGTGGGTCATTGTTCTGCAAAATTTCTCTCATTTTGGATTTCGCCAAGTCATTTTGACTGAGTTTGAGTTAACAAGTTTATCTATTCTCTGTATTTCCTGTAAATCTGTAGCTAAATCTGAGGCTTGATTAGATTTAGCTTTTTTTTGGCAAGATTTCCTAGGTGATGCTTTTATTTCTTTTGCATTACATTAGGAGAAATGTCTTTTCTCTTTTATTTTTGTTAGCTGCCTTTCAGTAGGTCCCTGATTTATGGTGACTGTGTGCACAGAGGTGTCTGTGCAGGAGGGACGTTGACCAGGATCCAAATCCCTGTAATGGAAGGCGAGAATTCTACCACTAAACCATCTCTACCACTTCTTCTTGTAATGATGTTAATCAGTCAGTTCAGATGTTGTCAGCCTAATCCATCCATATAAAGTTCTTATAAACTTTTCTGTAGTGATTTTAGCCAATATTGTTATGTATCAAGGCAGTCCATGTTTCATTAGGTGTTGCAAAAGCTGATGGTGTAAGTCTCAAACGTTCTCAATTTATTAGTTGCGTTCTTCTGTAGGATACAGTACTCATCTGACTTCACTATTCTGAGATAGCATTCATACTGAATGGACCAGAATATAGTGCTTGATTTTCTTTTCTTGTCTTTATCAGCAAATCTACAGAATGAATAATTGGTGTTCTAGAAACCTCCATAGATGACTAAAGTGATTTTTTTCCTTAAGTCTTAATATTATGAATGCACTACAGTCATTATTTTTGATGTTTCAATTGTTCCATCTTTGACCAGTGGTGGACCAATCTAGGGAAACTCTAGCTTATAGAAAGAAAAAGAATTCATGAGTTCTTTATGCTATTTCCAGTTCATATGTAGGATTACACAGTTTTTATTTTATATTTTTGTTTTATTCTTGTGTCTTTTTTAACATGAGAACTGTAGGTTTTAACAGTGTGATTACTGAATTGCAAGACATCGAGGGGAATCAATTCTGTTTTGTTAGAAGATTTGTAGGTCACCAAGTCAGATGCCTTAGGGCCAGGTAGCTAACATGTGAATGAAATAGGCTTGTTATGAGTGCTGACAAGGAACAGTGAGGGCTGGTAAACTGGGGAGCACGTGTCCTGCCTAATGGGAGCATGTGTGACTCAGAGCCACCTAAATTTTCCAAGAGGAGACATAGATACAGTATTGGTTGGTATCTAATTTCTGAAAGAAGATATAAATTCAGGTATTTTATGTGAAATTATTTAGCTTTTAAGTGTTTATAACTAGTTCAGAGTTTTTAAAAATCTCTTTAAGGCCAAACAAATAATTTCTTCTGTAGACCATCAGTTTGTGACCTCCTCTGAGAAAGATCTGAGGAACTGGTAGTTTGTACCAGCTTTTCAGCGTTTTCCAGACCTCAGGTAACCTGAAGGTTAAGTGGGAGAGAGAACTGGGAAACTGACTTTATCATGCTAGTGTTACTGATCATGGTGCATTACCTACCTTCTCTTTTTGAATCTTTTTTTTTAAATCTCTAACTTTGTTTTTTGCTTTTTTTTCCATATTCAAAATAGGAACTGACAACATCTCAGAAAAGCGGTGGCAATGTTCTTCAGATGATGTATGAGAAACCTGAACGATGGTCTTTCACTTTCCAGTCATATGCCTGCCTCAGTCGAATACGAGCTCAACTTGCCTCTCTCAACGGCAAGCTCAAAGATGCTGAGAAACCTGTAGTATTTTTTGAACGATCTGTGTATAGTGACAGGTATTTGTTAATGGCTCATACTTGTCTGTTGGGAGTCTCTTGCGTAAGAACTAGGTATTTTCCCCCCTGCTTTCCTGGGAATCAATTAATATGAGAGTCCGAATGGTGAATCTGAGATGGAAAATGATAATCCATACTAGAAGTATTAGCCTGCATGATACCTAGATGTCATGAGAACTGTGGGGACTGTGGTAGTTAGCTCATTCAGATTTGCAGTAAACTTTTTACTTGCAATATATATTTTTGTCTCCATCTGTTTAAAAAATTTTGTCTGCTCTAAAGATGGAGTTTTGATTTATATTCTAGACTTAGCTGGCATAAGATCAGAAATCTGTGGAGGATTGCCATGCTTATGTCAGGATTTCGTTGACCTCCAGAGTTAGTTCAGAGTAGTAGTTCTCAAATGTTTAAATCTTAGGACCTGTGTACACACTTAATAATTATTGAAGGGGCCAAAGAGCTTGACTGTAATTGGTATTTCCATTATTCAAAATTAAGATTGAGAAAGTAAAAAAAAAAAATTTTATTAATTTAAAATTGGAGTAATAAACCCATTACACATTAGCAAGTAATATACTTGAGTTGCAAAAAAAAATCCAAGTGTACCAAAAATTAGAAAAGTGAAATTATTTTATATTTTTAAAATTTTAAAATATTTGACTTACTTAGTACAACTGTATTTCTCATATCTGTTTCTATATTCAGTTTGCTGTGATCTGTTGTTCTGATTGAAGTACACATTATATAGAGAAAATCTGGCCTCATATATTCTCTGAAAACCACATTTTGAGAACCTACTGGCTGAGAATATATTTCTTATAGTTGGAAAGACTGTTAATTTTTTTCCTGTCCTAAGGACTTTCTGAAACAGGTTTAAGACAATATTCCATTTTCTCTTTTGAATCCAATTTCTCTCTCTCTCTTTTTTTGCCTTCATACTTCTTTTTGTTTTTTACCACACTTTCTTGAAAAGAATTTAAGTGTTGATGTGTTCCCTCTTTCAGGTATATTTTTGCATCTAACTTGTATGAATCTGACTGCATGAATGAAACAGAGTGGACAATTTATCAAGACTGGCATGACTGGATGAATAATCAGTTTGGCCAAAGCCTTGAACTGGATGGCATCATTTATCTTCGAGCTACTCCAGAGGTAAGACCCCGTAAAGACTTGTTTGTTCCATTAAAGCCTTCAGTGGAATACAGTAAAGGCTCCATTCCCTACTCTAAAGATCCACATCTCCCGCTTATAAACTTCTAACTATGTATATGAGAGCATTCTACTTTCTCAGCAAACTGGAAGTCCAGATTTGGTAATCACTCTTAGAGCTTTTTCTTGTTCCTCAGTTTGTTTTTGTTTTTTTTAAATTATTTCTTCCTAACTTTTGCTTTCTCTCTCATCTGTTACAGCTAGAGTAAGAAACTTGCTGAAGCAAGTCCTGGAATATAGGGTGCAGGAAGCGAAACTTTGGGTATTTTAATTACTGTTGAATTTTTAGTTGCTAGAGTGCTCAGTGAATATTTGCTGAATGAATGGTAAAGTTGATGGGAGTCTATTTCAAGAAATCTTTTATGGTTCATGATTCAAAATGAGTACATAATGGCAACTGTAGCTTAGAAGGGACTTTGTAGGACCTTAGCTATTGTCATTTAACAGAGCTCCCTTGAAAATAATGCCTTTCATGATTAGTTATAATATAACTATTCTTGTTTACGTATGAAATTATATAAGAACCCAGGAAGATCAAGTGAATGCCTTTGGTTTTAGTTATCTAGGACTTGCTCTAACAGAAGTACTACAAGTGGATGGCTTTAATAAAGAGAAATTATACTTTGCCACAGTCTAGTAGGCTGCAAGTCCAAATTCAGAGTATCAGCACCAGGAGAAGGCTCTCTGTCTTGGCTCTGGAGGTCCTTGTTATAAAATATCTGACCTAATAGCACAACAGTATTTCTCATATCTGGGATCTTCTGAGGCACAAGGATGCCAGGTTCTCTCTAAAGGATGCACTCTGCTCCCACTTGTTTCTCTTTCCTTTATATCCCAAGAGATTGCCTCAAGTCATGTTATAATCTTACACTTGTACCGTGCCCCACTTATAAAGCTCCCTCCCATTCTTCCTCATTAACATCATAGAGTCAGGATTTACAGCATATAGGAACATCACATAATACCAGGAATCATGGCCCAGCCAAATTGCTATACATTTTTGGGGGACATAGTTAAGTCATGACAGCTTTCATAAAATTAACCTAAATAATACGAAGTTAACGTTCAATAAGGAAATTTCCAGTTTTAGTGCTTTCATTCCTGTTGTTTTTCTGATTATTCCTATTTCTTCCCTAAGTCACAAGTCTAATAAATGTAAATATCATGACTTCTAGTCTGGAAATAGTTACAGTACTGTGAAGCTTTAGAAGCTGAGTTTTAAAAGTAACTGGCTCTCTAATTCCAATAGATGATTTGTTCTTCTTCTAGTACCAGTTAAGCCAGAATCAGCAATAATATTGTTTTAAATTCATTATTAAAATAATTTTTTATGTGCAAAAATAGTAATAGCAGGTATTATTATTGTTATTGTTTTGAAAAAAAACATAAAGAAAACAAAATAATCCCATTCTACCAGAAACATTTATAGTCAGTATCTTAAAGCTTAACACAAAACTTTATTTCATCTGTGGTATTTATAAAACCTGTTGAGTAGAAGGCCTTTTAGTTATTAAAAAGAGAAGATTTTATATGTATATATATGTACATATGTATATATATATAGATAGATATACTTACTGTGATTGAATCAAAATGGACATTCCCATATAAATTTTCATGCTCACCTATGCAGCTCCCACTGCTCTCCCTGCCCAGTGACAGCACATTCTTCTTCTGTGCTTCATACATGTCTTATCCTCCCAATAGTCTGCTATCATCTCCTCTCCACCCACTTCCCTCCCTCCAGTGAGAGGTCAGCAGGGTGGCATCCTATAGATGCACAGAACAATAAAGTGCCCACAAGATATGGTCACTGTCTGTTGCCAAATCCATTGCTGTCCGAAGAGTTGACCTTCGTTATGATTTATGGACAGAGGCAGCATCAGGGCCACGGGACATGCTCCCGGGGGAACCCCGAAGCCCCTGGGCCATCAGTTGCGGTCTTTTATTGTGGACCTCAGGGTGCATCCATATTTATTCTTGTGTTGCCACTGAGACTCAGTTTTGTGAGCTCCATCATGGCTATCACTGGTGGTGGCTGGGCACCGTCCAATTCTTCTGGTCATGAGTCAGTGTAGACTCCCACTCACGTGGGTCTCTCTGTCTAAGAGAAGATTTTTGAATTGACTTTGAAACACAGTTTATATGATGCCATATCTCATTATTTATGTTGTTTAAATACGAAGTTTTATTTCTTGGGATACATGAATGAGCTTCTGAGGATCTATATATTCCCTTAAATTATGTAAAACTTTGCATCATATTTTCAGGGAGAAAAGATCTAGGACCCCCCTGTCTAATGTGGCTATTTAAATTGATTAAAATTAAATGAAATTTTAAGATAGAACTATATTTCATCTGTAGATGCCAAAAATATATAGACTTTTCGCTTATCTTTGAAATAATGCTTAGGATAGAGGCACCAAATGGCTGTGAAAAGTACAAGATGGGAAAATGAACTACTTTAAACTTATGGAAGAATCATATTGAAATTTTTGACAAGGATGATTAGAGACACCCAAACCAAAAACCGGGTGCTGTCAGGTTGTTTCCAACTCATGATGACCATGTGGGTGTCGGAGAAGAACTCTTCTCCCTTTGAGTTTTCAGTGACAGGTTTTTCCAAAGTAGATCACCAGGCCATCTTCCGAGGCATCGCTGAGTGAACCTGAACCACCCACACAAGGACTACAGAAAAACATTAGGAGAGAAACTTACAGATTGAATGGCAGCAGACAAGGATAATTCTTCCCTGTGTTCTTTTCTTTTTTTTATTGCTTGCTTTTAGAAATGCTTGAATAGAATATATTTACGAGGAAGAAATGAAGAACAAGGCATTCCTCTTGAATATTTAGAGAAGCTTCACTATAAGCATGAAAACTGGCTACTGCATAGAACACTGAAGTAAGAATTAACATTTTTATTTACTATTCATTTTCCATTCCTTTATTGAATTCTAATCCAAAATTTGTAAGCTATAAATAGCAGTGTGAAATTTTTCATTGTCAGACACTGCATACATTGGTATTGTAATATCACTGACAATTATTTATGTATTTTGATTTCAGTGAGAATCTTTCTCCTTAAAGATTTTATAACTAGTATCCCTTAGTAGTACTGTCAGCAGAGAGTACAAATCTATGTACTTTAAGATATTTGAAGTTTGTCTTGACTGGGGAAGTGGTATAGCATAGTTGTCAATAGTGTGCTCTTTGTCATTATCAGGTCTTGGTTCAAATCCAGTTGCCTGTCTTAGTATCTGAGTTTGGATAGCCATAGCACCTCAGAGCGATCTCTCTGAGTCTTAGTTTTCCATTTTTAAGATACAAAATATTATCACTTTATGATATCTTTTTTAGGAAAATCACATACCATGATTTCTAGTTTTCACGTGAGATTTTTTTTTTTTTAGCTACATGTAGTAAATCTAGCTGAGAAAAAAAGAAGCTGATGGATGAAATTCTTGCAGGATAACTAGTATCAAATAACCAGCAACATTTTTGATTTCCACTGATGATATGAGTTACTTTTTAGTGTCTTTTGTTTATTACCTTTCTGATTATTGTGTTCATCTCTTTCTCTTTAAACAGAACCAACTTTGATTATTTACAGGAGGTACCTATCTTAACATTGGATGTTAATGAAGACTTTAAAGACAAGCATGAAAATCTGGTTGAAAAGGTAGATTTAGGCAAAGACTATAAGCTATTAAATATTTTGTCTAAAAAAGTATTCTCACTTATAAGAAAACAATTTTTTAAGTGGAAGACACTTATTTACTTGTTTGTTCTATTGTATTTTAGAAAAGGTTTATAGAACAAGCTGATTTCTTATTGACACGTATACTATTTTATGACATTGGTTAACAACCCTACAGTAGGTCAACACTCTCCCTCCTCAGCCGTGGATTCCCTATTACCTGCCTTTAGTCCTTGTCCCAGGGCCGGTGTCCTCTTTTAGTTTTCTTTTGTCCAATCTTTGGCTGGAGAGTGAAACTCAGGAGTGACTTTATTACTGAGCTGGAAGGGTGTATGGAGATCAGTTGGTCAGGCCAGTAAGTCTGGTCTTTCTTTTTGAGTTAGAATTTTGTTCTGCACTTCTGTCCAGCTCTTGCCCGGGACCCTCTGTTGTGTTCTCTGTCAGGGTCATCATTCAGTGGTGGTAGCACCATCTGGTTGTATGGGATTCAGTTTCCTGGAAGCCGTTTTAAATGTGGTCCATTAGTTCTTTAATCTTTCCTTGTATCTTTGGTTTTCTTCATTCTTCCTTGCTCCCAAAGAGGTGAGACAAGTGGAGTTCCGACCAAACTATAGTGTGGAACATTTGCTTTATAAACTGTACTATGCCAGTTGAGACAGATGTCCCCTAAGACAATGGTCCCCACATCCCTCAGCCTAGCAGTCTTGTCCCTCTGGGAGTTTGGATGTATCTGTGGAGCTTCTGTGACCTTGCCTTGTAGGAGTTGTGCAGGCTTCCCCAGCTCTGTATGCTGTCATACCCTTCACCAAAGTTACTGCTTATTTATTGTCTATTTAGTGTTTTTCTATCCCTATCCTTCCCCTACTTGGTGGCCATCAGAGATAGTTTTTTAATGTGTAAACCTTTAAAAAATAATTTTCTAACAGAGAGGCTTACATAAGGTTATGTAAGAAATAGTTTAAGAGCTTTTAGACTGTTTAGATTCAAATCTTCAAATTCTGGCAGTGTGGTTTTAGCTGATTTAAGGAACTTCTCTGTCCTTTCGTTCTTCTGTCTGTAAGGTAGGGATAATCACAATAGCCCATAATCTCTTTCATCCCCTTTTCCTCTGTTTTATCCCTTTTACTTTGATGTTTTAATCATAAACTACTTAGGCAAATAAATGTGTCTTTCTCAGCTAAATTCAGTATGGAGCCTACCAAAGTCAGAGGATGTGGTCTCATCCATTTTTACGTTAACTGAGTATTGAGATTAAGGAACTTTTAGTTCTGAGTTTCATTTGAGGGTGATTGCTTACTGTTTTAATCAACATTAATCTTTCCCACAGATAATTGGGAGTTGACCACATTATTCTGTTAATTGAGGTGTACCCATATTGACTGGGAGATAATCTGTTGATTTAACTTTAGAGAAATTAGTAATGGGGTTTGTATAACACATATGCCTATACCTGTGGTAACTAACAATCTAAAATTGAAAAAAGAAGCCACAGTTCTTTGTTTAGTGACCAAAATTTGGTATTTTATTTGTCCTGTCACAAAATGTCTGCTGTTTATTTTAATAGATATTTAATATTCATAAGGGATATGTCTCAAGAATTTCAGAAGTCTTAACACTTATAGGTAACTAGATAGTATAGTTGTAATGGAAACTTTGGTGGTATAGTGGTTAAGTGCTACAGTTGCTAACCCAGAGGTCAACAGTTTAAATCCACCAGGTGCTTGGAAACTCTACAGGGCAGTTATACTCTCTAGGGTTGCTATGAGTTGGAATCAACTTGACAGCAGCGGGTTTATTTTTTTTGGTGTATAGTGTAGTATGTATAGGGGCAATAACTGTTTAGTGGTAGAATTCTTGTTTTCTGTGTAGGACACCCAGGCTTGTGTACTAGCCAGTGCACCCCAGTCACAGCCACAATTTTCTGTTGCTATGATGCTGAACAGGTTTCAGTGCAGTTTCTAGACTAAGATTAGGAAGAAAGGCCTGTCAGTCTGTTTCTGAAAATGAGCTGGTGAAAATCTTAAGGATTGCAGCAGTCCAATCCTGTTGTGCACTGGGTCACTAACACACCTAACAACAACTATAGTATATAGTTATTTCTGCCATGGTATAAAGGAAAGCATGGCTGAAAAATTTGAGTAAACTATTTTATAGGATCGCTGTGAGTTGGAATTGACTTGAAAGCAGTAGATTTTTCTCATAGTGTTAAAAATACAATAGAATTCAGTTGTGATAATATTAAAATGAGTTAACCAACCATCGTACTAGTAACAGTCAAATGTCTCTATAATTGACCCTGTAAAACCATGCTTTTGTTTGTGTAACACTTTTCTGTTTTAACTAAGTCATTTCATATTATTTAATTTTACCTTCATAAATAAAGCTAGCAGTTGGCTTTCTCTTTTAGGGTATTTCCTACAAAGCAAATTTTTGTCTTTTGAGACCTACCCTGTATTCTAGAATATGTAGGGAACAGTCTTCTTACATTGTGATGTTGGTTAGGTGACTTGGTTTATTCATTACCTGAGTGTCTTCTTCCTACACACTGTCCTTGCAGAATAATGATCCAAATTTGGGCTTCAGAAAAAATACGAATCTATTACATCTGGATATTCAGAGTTGCTTAAACCATTACAGTTACTGATGTCATTAGTGTTAAAGTGCTGAATGTCAGTGGTCTGTGGTATTTAAATAAAGAGATTATAAAATTAGCATTGCTGGTGTTGTAGAACTTGTTCAATCTGTATAAATTTAATAGCTCCTATAATGGCAGTTTTCGACATTTGGTTTTTCAGTCCTGCAGTATTTACCAATTTTTCTTTTCAAAGTAAAACAAAATGTTATGGCAGTGTGATGGAGTAGCCTATATACTGACTTTCATATACTTTTAAATGAAGGTGGTATTAGATATTAATCTAGGAATTATATTAATTGTTTTTTCCTTCTCTCAGGTCAAAGACTTTGTGAGCAGTTTGTGAATCTTGCTGAAGACTACAGGCAGCCAGAAGTTTCCAGACACCAGTTTTGTGCATCTTTGTAGTTCCATATTCATATATGTCTCTAGAAAACGCAAGTTTTTAACCATTTTTATGCAAGAAAAAATTTTGTTTTTTTTAAAATGAATCCTATACAAAAGTTTACAGCTAGTTACGTAACTGGAAACCTTAATGTTACGTAGCAAAAGGTAGTGTGCCCTGTGTAAATCAGTGCACTATTAAAAGCTGAAAAGAGAAACATAAGAACCCTCTGGAATAGGGGTTCTGAAGTTTAAAATGTTTTTGATCAAGTGCCTCCCTTCCAACCTGGTTTATGTTGAAAGATAAGACTAGATTTAATACTTAATTACATCAGTGATATTTACTGATGTGCCTATGACACGTTTATAGAACAATAGATTAGGTTTTCTTCCCAGTTTGATAGTGATATAACCTATCTTAAGAGATCATTTAATCTTTTCTTTGCCTTTGTTTCTCCATCTGCAGTGTGGATGAGACTTCTTTCATGCTTTTGTGTTGGATTTTGGGAATTAATGAAGAAATGCTTCTGTACTTAAAGATAACTGAAAAGTTGTCACTTGAATATAGAGTCCACTCTGGGACCTTAAAGTAGCCACCCACTTTCTCCCTTCTCAGATTATTCTTTTAGAATGGAAAAGAATTATTATAGTTCTTTTTCTTTTAAACAATGATTATTCTTAAATCATTTGAGTTGAAAGTAATAAACCAACTCAGTGCTGTCGAGTTGATTCTAACTCATAGTGACCTCACAGGACAGAGTAAAACTGCTCCATGGAATTTTCAAGGATGCCTGGTGGATTCAAACTGCCAAACTTTCGATTGGCAGCTTTGTAAATTTCATGTTAGTGGAACATAATGAGAGATCAGGTTTTCAGTTGTGTTATCTTTGTTCATGAACTGGGAATGAGTAGTCTTTCTTTATATTACAGTTGGTGATGAGTTACAAGAGAAACTTCGAAACCAAAGTAGATTATTTTAGCAGTTTGGTCTGTTTAGTCCCAATTCTTACCTCCTATTTCATTTTCTTTGTCTGCTGTCTCGATTGATTAGGTAGCCTAATATCTTAAAGATTATTTAAAAACCACATTTCTCCTTTGGAACCTCTGTGGTCACTCTTTACATCATAGTTTGCTTTGCTTCTTTTGGGGGATTTTACCCTAAGTATTTTCCACAATTTAGAGAAAATGACTGATAAAAATTATCTTGATTTATGTGTTACATAGCCTTAAAGTATTATCCTTTTGTGTTGGGTTAGGAAATACATGTAATAGACAGGGCAGAACTATTTCCATCATATGTAATGCTAAAAAACCGAACGAAACCTGTTGTCTTTGAGTTGATTACAACTAATAGCAATGTTATAGAGTAGAATCACTCTATGGGGCTTCCAAAGAGTGGCTGGTGAATTCCAACACCAGCCCCATTGCACCACCAGGGCTCCAATAAGTAATAATACATACTTAATTGCTTATCTCTAAGCTAATTATTAGAAACCCTGATGGTGTAGTGGTTACATGCTACGTATGCTAACCAAAAGGTTGGCAGTTCAAATCTGCCAGATGCTCCCTGGAACCTATATGGGGCAGTTCTGCTGTGTCCCCTAGGATTGCTATGAGTCAGAATCGACTTGACAGCACTGAGGTTTTGGGTTTTAAGCTACTTGTGGGAACCCTGATGGTACAGTTCCAGTCCACCAGCTACTGCTTGGAAACCTTATGGGACAATTCTACTGTATCTGATAGGGCTGTTATGAAACAAAATTGAGTCCATGGCAACAGATTTGGTTTGGCTTTTTAAGCTACTTATGTGAATAGTTGTAATTTTAAAAATCTCATGGATTTGTCTTAGGTTTGTATAAAGAGTTTTGTTTTGCTTTTTCTCCTAGTTTGTTTAGTTGAGGTATAAAGTATTTTTCTATGTATTTTAACCTTTCTAAATAACATTTTAGAAAAATCCTTTATTTTATAAAATGAAGGAAGTCACTTTTGCTTTGAAACTTATTTTCTTTTCAAAAATGTCATCTTTTGCACTTCTTTTAAAAGGCTATAATTTAGTGGGTTAAACTAATCTGAATGCACTGATGTTGAAAAGGAGACCTACTTGCATACTTATAAACTACAGAAGTATTTAAATTGACATATTGTATAAATTTTTTGTCTGGTTTTCTTTGGCTTAAATACTGGCTTAATAAAACCAAAACAAATCCCTGTTTATCTGAAGCTGCCAGTCCAGGGGAAGATTGAAGACCAAGACCTTCCTCCAGAGCCAGCAGAGAAAGCCTCCTGAAGCTGACACACCCTGTAATGGGACTTTTAACCTACTGAACTGTGACAAAATAAAATTTCTCTTTTTAAAGCCAACTACTTGTGGTATTTTTGTTATAGCAGCACTAGATGACTCAAACAAGTAGTAAAATCAAATGCATAAATATAATATATGTATTGGGAGCACCATAGAAAGATGTATTTTGTGACAGCAAAGGGGGAGATATTGCTGAACAGAATTTTTTGTGCAATTGAAGTTAAGTTGGTATCAGTTCAAATAGTTTTAGGATGATAAATGCAGCTCTCATAGTAAACAAAATAAAAACATCTGTAAACTGCAGAAAAGGAAAGGGAATCAAAATGGTTCACTGAAATGTCAGCTGAATACAAAAGGAGATAGAAGAAATGGACATAAAAGGGACAAAATACTGAAAAAAAAAAAGTGGCAGAAATGCTTCCTTAACTAATTATTTTAAATGTAATTGGAATAAGCTCTCCTCCCATTAAAAGGCAGAATAGAATTTTTTAAAACAATGATCTATGTTGTTAGAAAACACTTTACACCCAAAGATGCAAACAGGTATACAGTGAAAGGACTGTGAAAAATATTCCATGCAAATAGTAGGCAGAAGGGCTGAGATGGCTATATTGATACAAAACAGACTTTTAGCAAGAGATGAAGAGAACATGACAAAATGATAAAAGGGTCCATTCATCAAGAAGAGATACAATTATAGATGAACCTAACAACATAGCTCCAAAATATATAAAGCAAACTGACTAACTGAAGGGGAACATAGTTCTCCAATATTTAGAGACTTCGTGAACCACTTTCAGTAACAATATTTAGGCAAATGATCAAGGAAATGGAATATTTGGACAACACTATAAACAAGTAGACAACATGTATGTAAAATACCCAACAACAGCAAAATACACATTCTTCTCCAGTGCATAGGGATTATTTGCCAAGGTAAACTAAAATCACAAAGTGAATCTCAATAAATTGAAAAAGATTGAAGTTATACAAGACCTTTCCAGACAACAGTTTCTAAGTATTGAAACTAGAAATCAGTAACAGAAGGAAAATGGAAAAAACACAAATACGTGGATATCAGATATAATACCATTAACCAATCAGTTGAAGAAGTCAGGAGAAGTGAGAAGTAACTTAGAAATCAATAAAAATGTACAACATACCAAAACATAGGGGCCAAGGAAGTGCTCAGAGGGAGATGTACACAAAAGCCTACATTAAGAAGTCAAGAACCTAACTACATTTTGAGGGACTAGAAAAAGAAGCACTAGATAGAAGTTAAGTAGAAAAATTAAAAACCCACTGCCGTCAAGTTGTGTGTGACTCATTAGAGGGGAGATAGTAAGAGCAGAGAAATGATAGAATCAATAAAAGTTGGTTCTTTGGAAGATCAAACAAAATTGACAATTCCTTAGCTAGACTGACAAAGGAAAAAAGAAGAATACTAATGAGTATATGCCAACAAATTAGGCAATGTAGAAGAAATACAATCTCAGTAGACCTACAACAAGTGAAGACATTGAATCAGTAGTCAAAAACCTCCCAACAGAAAAGTCCAGGGCCAGGGGAATTCATTGGTGAATTCTACCATACATTTAAAGAATAATTAAGACAAATCCTCAAACTTTCAAAAAATAGAATTCTGAGAAGGGAACATTTCCTAACTTACTTTATGAGTCACCGTTACTCTGATAATTTTACCAAAAGGAAAGAAAACTGCAAACTAATACACCAAAAATTCTCAACAAAATGCTAGCAAACTGAATCCAACAGTATAGTAAAAGGATTATGTATCATGAACAAATCTTGTACTGCTGCAACCACTTCAAAATGATCTTCAGCAAAATTTTACTTGTATGTAATATGGTTCAATAATTTCCATGTTCTATTGAATGACCTTTTTCTTTGGCATGGGCACAGATACGGATGTGTAAAGAGTTGTGTTCCAAATTTCTTGGCATAGATAAGCAAGTGCTTCCAGCCTTGGATTTTGTTTGTTGAAACATTGCATCTGCTATTTCAATTCCTGGAGCCTTGTTTTTGGTCAGTGCCTTCCTTCTGTGCAGTGTGAACTTCTGCAGTACTACCCATTTTTTTTTATCATACTACCTCCTGAAATGGTTGGATGTCAATCAATTCTTTTTGGTACAGTGACTGTATGTCTTCCATCTTCTTTGGATGCTTCCTGCATCATTTAATATTTTGTCTATAGAATCCATCAGTCTTTTGACTTGAGGCTTGGATTTTTGCTTCAGTTCTTTCAGCTTGAGAAATGCTGTGGGTGTCTTACTCCTTCTTAGGTTTCTAACTCCTGGTCTTTGTACAATTCGCTATAATACATTTTACTTTATATTCTTGAGAAGCTCTTTGAAACCTGTTGTTCAGCTTTTTTACTTCATCACTGCTTTCTTTTGCTTTAGCTACTCTGTTCAAGAGCAAATTTCAGAGTCTCTTCTGACATCCATTGTGGTCTTTCTTGTTTTTAAATGACTTTTTGCTGTCTTTATATATGATATCCTTTATGTCATCCCACAACTCATCTGGTCTTTGGTCACTGGTGTTGATCGCGTCAAATCTATTCTTGAGGTAGTCTCCAAATGCAGGTGGGATATAATCAAGGTTGTGCTTTGGCTCTTGTGACTCTTATATACACATAAATGACATAATTTTCTTCAACTTGAACTTCAGCCCCTGGTCTTGTTATAACTGATGATGTTGACCTTCTCTATCACCTTTTTCCCCAGATGTAGTTGATTTGATTCCTGTGTATTCCATCTGGTAAGATCCACTTGTATAGTCACTATTTATGTGTGTTCCTAGGACATCAAATACATGAACAACTAAAGAGAAAAATAGACAAGTTGGACTTCATCTAAAATAAAAAATTTTGTTCACCAATAAACATCAAAAAAGTGAAAAGACAACTTACTGAATGGGGGAAAATACTTTGAAACTATATAGCTGAGTATTTAATACCCAGAACGTATTAAAAAAAGAAAAAAAAAAGAGAACCTCTTACAACTTAACAACCAAAAAAGCCAAGCCAAACAACCAAAAGACAATCTAATCAAACAATGGACAAAGGGTTTGAAGAGAGATTTCTTCAAAGAAGGTGTACAGTTGACCAATAAGCACATGAAAAGATGTTTAATATCAGTCTTTTTTTTTTTTTTTTTTTTTGAAGCAGGAAATAAACTTTTATTGTGTTAAGCTGGGCATTTTTTAAATTTAAATTTAAATTTTTTTTATTATGATTGAGTGAAAATGGACAATCCTGTATAAATTTGCATGCCTGCCTATGTGCAGCTCCCACTGCTCTCCTTGCCCAGTGACAGCTCAGTCCTCCTCTCCATTCTGTACAAGTCATATCCTCCTAACAATCTCCTACCCCCTCTTCTCCACCCTCTCCCCTGCCTCCAGTAAGAGGTCAGCAGGATGACATAAATACATGAAACCATAAAATGCACACACGATATGGTCGCTCTGTGTCACCAAGTCCAATTCATTGCTGTCCAAAAAGTTCACCTCCACTGTGATTTATGGACAGGGGCAACATCAGGGACCGGGGCCATGCTCCCAGGGGAAGTCTGAGGCCCCTCAACCATCAGTTGTGATCTTTTAGTGTGATATCATCAGTCTTTACAGAAAAATGAATGAAAACCAATAAGAGATACCACATCACACCAACTAGGGTGGCTGTTATCATAAAAAGCAGAAAATACCAAGTCGACAAAGTTGTGTAGAAATTGGAACCCTTGTGCGTTGCTGGTGGGAATATAAAATAGTGCAAGCATTGTTGGGAACAATTTGGCGGCTCCTCCAAACATTAAACATAAGACTTACAATATAACCCAGCAGTTCCACTCCTAGCTGTATGCCTGTTTTGGATTCATTTCCTGCTGCCACTATAACAGAAAAACCGCAAATAGGTGACTATGGAACATAAATTTATTTTCTCTCTGTTCTGGAAGGTGTAGGTCCATGTAGGATCTCAGCAGTGTTGATTCCTTGTCAGTAGTTCTGGGTATTCCTTGGTTTCTTGGTGATCCTCACAGAGCATCTGTCTTTCCCCATGATGTATATATATCTCTGTCTAATCTCTTTTATCATTGAGAAGTGATTGGATTTAGAACCCACCCTACTCAGGCATAATCAACAAAGAAAACTGTTTCTAAACAGGATTACATTGATAGATACAGAAGTTAAGATTCCAGCACTTATTTTGGGGGAATGTAATTTAATCTGCAACATGGATTTAACTTTCTTCCTTCTAAAAGATACTGTAAAGTTCTAATCTCCACACCAGCTTTTTTATTTTCAGATAGTATTGGTTAACAAAGTCATGCTGGAATATGGCAGGTCCTAATCTTGAGTGACATTTTATAAAAACAAAGGACAGATATAGAAACCCGTCACAGGAATGAAGACAGCATGTGAGAGTTTATCTACAAACCAAAAAATGACAAGAAATACCTGAGATGACAGAAGCTGAAAGACACAAGAAATAATCTACTTCAGAGCTGAGAGAGGAAGAGAGAGTGAGCAAACACAGTCCTCCTAATGTCATCAATTCAGACTTCTAGCCTCTAGCGCTGTGACAAAACAAATTCCTGCTCCTTAACCCCACATACCATGTGGTATTTTGTTATGGCAGCCTTAGGAATCTAACATATACTCAAGAGGATTGAAAACAAGATTCAAACAGATACTTGTATACCAGTGTCATTGCAGCATTGTCCACAGTAGCCAAATAGTGGAAGCTGTGTGTCCACCAACAGATGCATGGATAAACAAAATGTGTTTTAGATGTACAGTGTACGATTCTACCCAAATGAATGAACTTTGAAAACATGCTAAATGAAATGTCAGACACAAAAGGATGAATATTATGTGACATATCCTGAATAGTCAAATACAAAAAAAAATAAAAGTAAATTTGTATTTACCAGGGGCTGGAGGGAGGGAGAAATGGAGGCCTAATGCTTAGGAACAAAAAAAAGAAAAAAATTGTGAAGGCATTTTAAAAAAGGGGGGAAGGAGATTTTTAAAAAAAAACAAGCTGTGACTCCTGGAGTCCTGTTCTTGTGGGAAGACACAAAAAACAAACAAGTAACTTTGAGAATTAAAAATAAAAGTTATTAGTATAGGTAGTCTCAATTTACAATGAATTTTAGTTACAATGAACTGTACTTAGGACCATCCTCTTTTTTTCTTTTTCTCTTGGTACATTTTGTCCTTAATAAGATTCCACCCACTGTCATCGAGTTGATTCTCATCCATAGCTACCCTATAGGACAGGATAGAACTGTCCATATGATTTTCAAGGAGCACCTCGTGGATTTGAACTGCTGATCTTTTGGTTGGCAGTCATAGACTTTAACCACTGTGTCACAGGGTTGTGAAAAATGTTTAAAGTTTTCACTTGTAAGAACCGTTCAGTTAACAATTTTGACTCATAGAGGCCTATACGGTCTCTTGAATTTTTATATTGTATCATCATTCAGATAACCAACTTATTTTTTCCTCTTAGGTGTACAGACTTTCTCATCCCAAAATATAAATTTGTGCCACAAAGTAATATTTAAACTTTACAGTTTTCAGACAAAAACATACTGATTTGCTTGTCATTACAATTTCTAGACAGAGTTAGTCATTTCAAAAGTATTTGAAATGTGAGCCAGATTATTTTATTTTGCCTGAATATGTCACATGAGAGGAATGAAGAAGTTACATCTTATAAGACGTCAGTCTGTTATGCACAGATGTTATTTCCAAGTGTTTTGAAGTTCTCTAAAGGTGTTTTCTGTGCTATAACTTAAATTTTAAGTGAAATTTGAGTGCAAGATAACCACAGGTCCCAAAATGGTGGGAAATTGGTAGAGAAGAAAACCACAAAACCAAGAAATGATACAGAAAGCAGAATGCACTTTCTAAAGAATGATTCTTTGTACCTCTCCACCAACCACCACCCTCTATCAAGTTTTCTCCTTTATACATGTCATCTCATTTTATTATTGCAATAAGTTCTTATTGTGATTAGTACCATTTCCCTTACTTAAAGATGAGGAAGTAACAAAACTAGGTACTAGTTCAAGGTCACAGGAGTAGTAAGTAGAGTTTTAACCCCAAATCAAAAAATCAAACCCATTGATGTCAAGTCCATTCTGACTCATAGTGACTGTGCAGAGTGCAACAACTCTATATAGAGTTTCCAAGGAATGCGTGGTGGATTTGAACTGCTAACAGTTTGGATAGCAGCCATAGCACTTCACCGCTATGCCAGCCACCAGGTTCTACCCACGTCTATTTAAATTGACAATAAACCATCTTTGCAATATACTTTATGTGTAACCTGTATTCATTCTACCTTATTGCTTATAAACTTGCTAATATTATCCAGTTGATATAATACTTAGTATCTAGGAATGGGATGTATCGGCATTTCCACTAAAATTAATGGGAATTTTTTTTTTTAATTGAAAGCTTTTAGTGTGAAGATTTTCAGAAATAAAGACACTGAGCTGTAGGTATGTAACTTAATTGTGGTTCAATTTTACTTACCTGTTCCCATTGCTTTTTTTGAGATCATTGTGGTTGTGTTCATGTAATTACTTAATAAAGTATAAGTTCTTAATATGATGTTGATATTCTCAGAATGAGGATTTGAATTTGATTCAGAAATTTGATTAAAAATTAACACCCATTACTGTTTTGTCACATTTTTAATTGACAAACATTGAAAGGATTCTTTCTAGGAATTGAGACTATCCCTCATGAAATTCATTAGTGATATGTCTACTCTTTGAACTCCTCTAATTTTAGTTCTATGCCTGGAGTAAAGTAAATATTCTACAAATCAGTAAAAGGTGACAGAAGTCAAATCACATAGTGGTACCATGAATTTGATTTAGTTTTTATGATGTGTGAAATTATATTTTTAATAGGTTCGTGGAAAGCTTTATATAGAATAATAATTACTGTAAATAGGAGAAGATGCCACGTAAACATAAAGTACTATAAAATGCTTTTAGCCTTATAAATCTAAATTCATTCTCTTATAGTCATTTTTCTTTTCTTCCTCAACTCTGTGGTGGATACTTGATGCCTATTAAAAATAGCAATTTTAAAAATAAACATTCTACAACAGAAATAGTTTAAGTACATGATTAATCCATTGTTAAAAACAGTAGTTACAGACGTTTGCCACATGAGGTCATTATAGACTTGATTCTTCCCTCTGATCCCAATACAATCCAAACCTTTTTTTGGTGGTGAGGGTTTGGAGAAAGGAGACAATAAGAATTCTTTTGCACTGTTAGACTAAAAGCATTAATTGATTAACAAACGCCTTATTGAGAAAGAGAAATTTTATTGGTATAGATGCAACAGGAAAAGAGAAAATACACTGTTGAATTAAATGTAGACAATCATAAATGCAGTACTTTCAGAGTTACTTCCACATCAGAAGGCCACAACAGCCAACTGCTTATAAAGATACTAGGTTGGGTGATACCAAACACTGGATTTTATGAGACATACTGGGTTAGTTAACTGTGCTTAACAGGTTGCCCAATAATTTAATGTTCATAACAGAATCAAGTCAGAATCGCATAGGTTTTAATTTTCACTCATTAGACTGAGTGTTAGGGGTTATCTTGCAAGACTGGTTATGATTTACATAGCAATTATACATACTTCACCATGTTGGTGACACGGCTGCTTCTTTGGAGAAACTGAATATATTTAGATGTCTTTTTGTATGTATGTGCATACGTGAACATACACGTTTTTTACTGTTATCCCTTATGTCTTAGTTACCTGGGGCTGATATAAGAGAACTACCACAGGTGGATTAATAAAGAGAAATCTCTGCTCTCACAGTCAAGGAGGCTGCAAGTCCAAATTTGGGGTGTCAGCTTCGGGGGAAGACTTTCTCTCTCTGTTGGCTCTGGGGAATGATCCTTGTCATCAATCTTCCTTGGCTCTAGGAGCTTCTCCGCACAGGGACCCTGGATCCAAAGGATGTTCTCTACTTCTGATGCTGTTTTCTCGGTGGCATGAGGTTCGCCTATCTCTGCTGACATCTCTCTTTTGTGATTGACTTAGCATAAGCTGCTAAATTGATTCATTAACATGACTGCATCTAATCCTGTCCTCATTGACATCTTAGAAATAGAATTTACAACACAGGAAAATCTCAGCAGATGACAAAGTGGTGAACACTCATACAATACTTGGAATCATGTCCTATACAAATTGATACACATTTTGGGGAGACACAATTCACTGCATAATACCTGTTTATTAAGATCCAGTCAAAGAAAGTCACCTCTGAAAGCTGCCGTTCTGTCCTCGTTAATGTCATCTAGAGTGGGATCACTTTACGTTATGACAAAAGAGTAAATCTGGAAACTGACTAATGTTAGAAAACAATTTGTATTCCATTTGGCTCAGCAACACTATTTTGATATCTAAATATTGCTTATAATATTTAAATCATCTATCAAATCTGGTTTGGGAACAGAGTAGTCAATATGGACATAGGTTATTATTTTACTAATGGCTGTCATGGGCTGGTAAAAGAAATAAACTTATGAAGTATGGTGGCTGTTTTATCAAGGCTGACTTATACACTCAATTGAGAATTGCTCAATATACCTTTTCAGAATAGTTACCTTGAGAGACTGTATGCTTATTCCAAAGATTCTGCCGATAGTCATTATTTAAAACACTTCTAGATCTAATTTCAGATTTTTGATGTGTGTGTGTGTGCGCATGTGTGTGTATGTGTATGAGAGAGAGAGAGAGAGAGAGACTGGATGTGTTGTTTTATCTTTTGTTTGTGCTAAATGACAGAAGTCATTTCTTGACAAGTCTAGTGAGTAAGATGAGTAGTCCAACTGGAGAAATAAAAAGATGCTTTAGATCATAAGTAGTAAGGCACTTAGGTCTGTTTTCTTGCTCAATTTATAAAGTATATATGAAGAAAATTCAAATATTTTTGACTGTTGGCAGACTGTAAATTGGACATAAACCTACCAGTACAGTTACTTTGGAAAATCTGCTACTAAGTATAGAAGTTACTGGTACAAAGGGATGCTGTGTTCTGCTACTTCGACACCAGGTGTGTACTAGCAGTTGTTGTTGAGTAAGAATTTGTCATTAATGTTTTTAATGTCACAGAGTCAGTAGTGATTAAGAACACAGATTCCTGAGTTCAAATACTGGCCCTGCCACTTAATTGGATGACCTCAGGCAAGTTATGTATTTCAATTCTTTATCTATAAAAGGAGGTACAGAATATACTTATTTATAAAGCTGTGTAATTTCAATGTGCCATACATGTGAAGTGTTTGGAACAGTCCTCAGTAAATGTTTGCGTTTAGTATTAAACCAAACCAAACCCATTACCGTCAAGTTGATTCGGACCCACAGTGAGTGACCCTATAGGTCAGAGTAGAACTGACCCATAGAGTTTCTAAGAAGCGCCTTGTGGATTCAAACTGCTGACCCTTTGTTAGCAGCCATAGCTCCTAACCACTATGCCTGTTATTTCCTTTCATGCAATATTTTGGTGGGTGTAAGTATCTGGAAAATTGGTAAGTTTGTGTATCTGTTAAAAAGAATCAATAAGGTGAAACTGTGGACAAGATACTCACTGTTTTTTGTTTTTTTAAAGTAGAAATAGCTGTAGCATGATCCTCTTCCTCTCTGTTTCTCTTTCCCTTCTTTCTACCTTATTACCTTCCTTCATTTTTTTTTTCCTCCTTGTGTCTTTGTATTTTGATGTATAGGATATTGGTTTGTGTAGACAGAGTGGAAGAGACAGAATGAGAGCGAGCGAGAGATTTACTAGCTGATCCTTGTGGTTATCTTGGAGATGGAATTGAATGGTTGAGAATTTGGGGAGAATGTCTTTGGTATAAAAATTAGGCATTAAGCAATTTGCTCAGTTTTACATTTATTATGTAAATGTTTATGGATCCATGCACCACAAACTTTTGAAGACGCGTTAAGTAGTTAAAATTTACTGTTCCCCCTGAGGAAACTTGAACTTGCATGAAGGAGGATATATTGCTACCAAAGTTCTTAGCGTTTTTCTTTATTTTTGTTTTCTGTACTTTTATATTCTGAGTGGTGCTGAAAACAAACACTTTCGGTATCGTTAATATTTGTAAGAGAATTCGAATTTTCTTTTGTGAGTGTAAAAGGTCTGATAATTTTTAAACCTAAAAGCTTTATTGTTTTCAGATTATAGAGATAATAAATACTTGTTATAGAAAGCTCCTATTAGAATTTGAGGCTTGATACTGCCAATACCAAGAGAACTTCCTTTTCTTGGGAAGTAGATGGGATTAATCGGGCAGGTTTATTATTTGTTGTTTTCATCTTTTCTACCTCTTCCTAGAGGATGTGTCACAACAAAGAAAACTGTCAATGTCTGTCAGTTATCTTTAAAACTTACTTGCTAAGAAATTCTCCTTGCTGTTTGTGTTTTTGTAAAAGTTAGAGAGAAGCCTATTACTATTATATTTGGGTAAAATAAGATTACAATTAGTACCACAGAGCCAATATTTTTAGGCTAAGGAAGTGAAAAGAGGCCAGGATAGTGTAACTGTTACCCACCCCCACCATAACGGTTAGCCAGATGTTCCTGTAAAACCATGGTTGTAGGCTGCAGTGGCCGCACACCTGGTCAGGATGTCAGGACTGTTTAGACAGTTACAGAGCACTGTGTTTGGTGGAGCAGTACAGAAAATGCCTGCTGCTACCTGGCATTACTTTCTAAGTAATAAAGGAAATATGAATGAAACTGTTTGTTATCTATCTCATGATAGCCTGCAAGTTCTATTTTCTTGCAAATAAAGTAACCAAGTAGACGGAGAAAGGAAACATTCCTAATGTCATGGGTCCTGTAGCAATACTTAACACAGAAAATTAAATAATCTGAAAGGTTATAATGAAAAGAGTATGGTCTACTGGAAATTCCACCACATTCTTCTTGCATTTTTGGCTCACTATGCATCTTTACATGCGTGCACACATGCATATATACTGACCTTTTTTTTTCCCTGTGGTTTTAAAGGGCTTTTGTTTGCATTCAGGAATGAAAATGTGAAAGTATCTTGCATTTCATATTAAAAATATAATACAGGATTTTCAAAATTAAAATTTGATTGCCAACAAAATTTATTTAAGTTAATCTTTTATGTTAAATGAGAGATGTCTGTACCTAACTTAACGGATATAAACCTGAAAATTGTACAAATTAGAATTTGAGCATATTAAGTATTTTTGCTTTGATTTATAGTTTTGATGATTTTCCTTCTCCTTGGTCTCCAATTAGCAATGACAATAAATGTCAGCCTTTTTTCTTCATAAATGTGCAATACACCCTTAAAACCATGTGAAGGTTACAGAGAAGTATTCAAATAAAAAAATAATTCCAGGGATCCAGTCATGCAGAGATAGCACTCTTCTAGCACCTAGGCTTGCCAGTTTTTAAACTTGAACTTACAAAAACATATTTTTTACTAAATTGATATCACCCTGTAGATTCAATTTTGTATCTTCCTCCCCCCCTCTTAAACTATATTATGAATATTTTCTTAAGTCTTTAAGTCATTTTCACACATACAATCAAGCCTATAGTTTCTTGATTTTATTAAGTTTGGAAAATACAGAAAAAAATGAGAAGGAAAAAAGTCCATAATCTTACCACTTAGAAATAACCTCTCACACACTGGTGTTTTCTTCCAAGCTGTGGATTTCTTGCTCCCTTGGGCCCCTCTTCCTTTAGACAAACAAAGAAACGTAAGCATTCATTAACTACTTAATTTATTTTGCTAAGTAATAATAACTTTGCAAGAAAAATTAAAAAAAAAACTTATTGTGATTAACTGGAAATTTACAATCCAAGCTAGTTTTCCATATCCATCTCTGCAATTGTATCTGCCCTCTTCACCTCATGACAGCACACTTTTTTTTTACTCTTAACTTCTAGTATCCACTCAGCCAACACTTGTCCCTTCCTCTCCCACCCTCTCTTTTCCCGTGTAAGGGAAATTTTTAAAGAAATTTATTATATGATTAATGTGGTGAATAAATTTATATTTTCACATTTGTAGAACTTTTGCATTTGTAAATGGCCCCCATCAAGAAATATTTTTTCTAACATTTTTGCCATAAAATATATTTGTGTATGGTTGCATACTGGCATCTTAGGCAGAGAATTAGCTTATAATTTTTGATGACTTGTATGTATCTAGAGTATACATTGCTTAATCATGGTATAGGTCTCAATTATTCCTGAATTTTATATCCCACTTTATAATTTACTCTGACTTTCTACTTTTCTAGTCCTTTTATAGGATCAACTCACGTTTTCTAAATTTTTTATTTCAATCATGGTGACATACACACACCAAAACTGTCGGTAGCAGAATTTCCACCTTCACAATTCAATGACATTGATTACATTTTTCATGTTGTGCCACTATTATTACTGTATTCGTCTAAAACATTACACCACCATCAGCTCAAACTCAAAATTCATCCCCAAACTTTCCCCTTTTCCTGCTCATAACTCTCATAACCCTCCATAAGCATTGATATTTCATATAAGTGAGATGATACAGTATTTGTCCTTTTGCAAATAACTTGTTTCATCTGCTGATGAACATTTCAGTTATTGCCACCATTTGAGTATTTTAAAAAATGCTACAGCGAACATTGGTGTACAGATTTCTGTTTGAGTTCCCGCCTTCACTTCTTCTAGGTAAATACCTAAGATGGGAATTACTGGGTCAGATAGTAATTCTATGTTCAACTGTGTGAGGAACTGCCAAGCTTTTCTCTATAATATCTGTACCACATTTTCATCAGCATTAGATGAATGTTCCAGTTTCTTCACAACCTCACCAACACTTTTTTCCGTTTTTTGTTTTAGTTTTTATCATTGTCATTTTAATGGGGGGTGGGAGGTGATAACTTCTTGTGGCTTTAAGTGGCATCTCCATAAAGGTTAATGAGTTATAAAGAAAGCAAAAGGTCAGACAGGAAGGAAAAGACCAAAATTGATGTTAGACAAGACTCTGATGGGAGAGGGGGCCAAGGTGGTAGACTAGACACATGTCTCCTTGATTCCCTCTGAGAACTCAGGCCTAGAAAAATAACTGAGTGGAGCAGTGTGGGAATTCTGTGAGCCCCAAGGTCAGGCATAAGGTTGTGAGATTGGACTGGGCAACAGCAAGGGGAAAACTACCTCTGTCAGAAGCAAGGCAATGGGGCACTGAGGCCCTCTTCTGCTGGCACAGCAGCTGAGTGGACTACAGAACTACACCACAGCTCCTGTTAGTGTAACACCGGAGAAACTGAACAGCTTCTGGATGGCGTGAAGATAACAATCAGTATCTAACCATGTAAAGAAGCAGACCACCATGGCTCCAGAAAACTCTCCAAACAAAGAATCAAAAAATTTCCCAGATGAAGAAGCCTTTCTGAAATTATAGGAAGTAGAATGCAAAGGAATTATGTGTAGTGCACTTCTAGAGATTAAACAAAATGCAGCAGAACAAAATGAAAAATTAAGTAAGCCATATGAACTGCTAGAACATCCGTGATCTGAAATCCAGCAGTTCAACAATAAAATTACAGAATTAGACAATTCAATGCAAAAATCAAAAGAGCAGGATTGAGGAAATGGGATACAGAATTAATAAGACTGAAGATAAAGCAACTCACACCAATATTTATGAGGAGAAATCAGAGAAAAGAAATAAGAAAAATAAACAAGCTTTAAGAAGCATGTGGGACTCTTACAAGACAAATAATTGGAATTCCTGAGCAGGGAAGGTTAGCAAAAAATACAGAGAGAATTTTTGAGGAGTTGCTGACAGAAAACTTGCCTGACATCATGAAAGAAGAGAATGTAGATATTCGAGATACTTATCGAACACCACAAAAACCAGACCTGAAAAGAAAGACATTAAGACATTATAATTAAGCTTAATAAAATGAAACATAAAGAGAGGCTCTTAAAGGCAGCTATACTTACAGCAAAACTTACAAAGGGAAGCTCTGTAGGCTGTTGTCTTACTTCTTGGCAGAAACCATGTTGGCAAGAAGGCAGTAGGATGACACATACAAAACTTTGAAGGAGAAAAACTTTCAACCAAGAAATTTATATCCTGCGAAACTGTCTCTCAAATATGACAGTAAAATGAAGACATTCTTAGAAAAACAGAAGCTTACAGACTTTGCAAAAGCTAAACCCAAACTATGAGAAACACTGAAAGAAGCTCTTTGTTTAGAATAGCAATAACATCAGGTGCAACTTAATGATGTAATGCAACACACAGCATCCAGAGTCCTACTCAGTTAGGGAAATCACAAAGCTCAATCAAAGCTAAAATAATAAAATTAGGGAACCAGAGATCTCAACATGAAAACTATGACATTGTCACACTACAACAACTACTATATTATGGTAATTATAATCCTTTCAAATGTAGAGGAAATGAAGGAGATATACAGAAGTTAAAGATTGGGTGAAACTTAGCACATTAAGGGGAAATCAAAGACATAGCTGTAAAAAAAACTAACAATGCTACATATCAAAACAAGGAACATAACACAGGATTCTCAACAAATAGAAAACCAACCCTGAAAAGGATGAAAAGTAGACCTATAAAGAAAAATGACCCAAAACAGAATATTAAGAGGAACAAAGAAAACATCAACAATGCACCAAAGTGATAGCACTAGACACATACCTATTAATACTTACACTGAATGTAAATGCATTGAGTGCCTCAATAAAGAGGCAGAGAGTAGCAGTTTGGGTCAAAAAACATGATCTGTCTATATGTTGCCTACACCTTAGACTCTAAGATATGAACAAACCGAAAGCTGAAGAATGGAAATATATATACCAAGCTAACAACATGCAAGAAGAGCAGGCATGGCAATATTAATCTCAGATAAAATAGATTTTAATGTAAAATCCACCATCGTGGACAAGGATGGTCACTGCTACTAAAAGGTTCAATACATAAGCAGAATATAAAACAATATTAAATAGTTATGCACCCAATACCAGAGCATCTAAACACATTGAACAAATGTTGACAGCACTGAAAAATGACATAGATCACTCCACAGTAATACTAGGAGACTTCAACACTCCACTTTCAGTTAACAGACAGATATTTCAGAAAAAATCTCAGTAAAGACACAGAACATCTTATTGTGATGATCAACCAACTAGATGTCATCAACATATACAGAACTTTTTTACCCAACAACAAATAAGTACATCTTCTTTTCCAATGCACATGAAACATTCTCTAAAATAGACCACGTATTAGGTCATAAAGCAAGTCTTAACAAAATCCAAACCGTTGAATTATTGCAAAGCATTTTAGACTATAAAACCATAAAAGCAGAAATCAATAGGAGAAAAAACTTGGGTAGAAATTTGAATTCATGGAAACTGAACAACGCCTTGCTCAAAAACTTGTGGGTCATAGAATAAATCAAAGACACAATAAAGACGTTTATGGAATCAAATGAGAACGAAAACACATGACACTGGACCGTATGGGATACAGGAAAAGCAGTGCTCAGAGCTCAGTCTATCTCTATAAATGCACACATCAGAATGCAGAAAGGACCCAACCAAATAATTAACCCTACAACTTGAACAAGTAGAAAAAGAACAACAAAAGAGCCCCTTGGGCTCCAGAAGAAAACAGATAATAAAGATAAGAGCAGAACTAAATGAATTAGAGAATAGAAAAACAATTGAAAGAATTAACAAAACTAAAAGCTATTATTTTGAAAAGATCTACAAATTGTAAACCATTGGCTAAACTTACAAAGGAAAAACAGGAGAGGAAACAAATAACCCAAATGAGAAGTGAGACAGGAGATGTCACAACAGATCCATCCAAAATCAAAAGTATCAAAACAGAATACTATGAAAGACTGCACTCCAACAGATTTGAAAACCTAAATGAAATGGACAAATTTCTAGATTCACATCACCTACCAAAATTATCACAAGGAGAAGTAGAACAACTTAATAAACCCATCACAAAGGAAGACATTGAAAAATTTGTAAAAAAAAAAAAGCTACCAACAAAAAGAAGTTCTGGTCCAGATGACTTCACAAGAGAATTTTACCAAACTTTTAGAGACGAGTTAATTCCAACACTACTGAGACTATTTCACAGCATATAAAAGGATGGAATATTCTCAATTTCTTTCTATGAAGCCAGCATAACCCTGATACCAAATCCAGGGAAAGATTCTATGAAAAAAGAAAATTACAGATCAATACCACTCATGAAAGAACATGCAAAAATCTTCAACAAAATCCTAGCCAATAGAATACAACAACATATCAAAAAAATAATTTATCATGACCAAATTGGATTCATACCACGTATGCAACACTGGTTAAGCATCACAAAAACAACTAATGTGATCAATCACATAAATAACACAGACAGTCACCTGATTTTGTCAATTGATGCAGAAAAGGCATTTGACAAAGTCCAACACACATTCGTGTTAAAAAACTCTTAACAAAATAGGACTAGAAGGGAAATTCCTCAATGCAATAAGGGGTATCTACACAAAGCCAACTGCCTACATCATCCTGAATGGAGAGAAACTGAAAGAATTCTCCTTGAGAACAGGAACTAGACAAGGAGGCCCACTCTCACCACTTTTATTCAACATTGTGCTAGAGGTTCTAGCCAGAGCAATCAGAGAAGAAAAAGACATAAAGGGCATCTGCATCAGCAAAGAAGAAGAAAAATCTCCCTATTTGCAGATGATTCAATGATATACACAGAGAACCCTCAAGAATCCTTAAATAAACTACTCGAACTAATAAAAGAGCTCAGCAAAGTATCAGGTAAACATAAGTAAATCAGTAGGATTCCTTTACATCAACGAAGAGATCATCAAAGAGGAGATCATTAAATCAATACCATTTACTATATCCCCAAGAAGATAAAATACAGAGGAATAAATCTAACCAGAGAAATAAGAGACCTCTACAGAGGAAATTATAAGACCTAACTGCAAGAAACCAAGAGACCGACGTAAGTGGAGAAACCTACTTTGTTCTCAGATAGGAAGACTTAACACTGTGAAAATGTGTATTTTGCTTAAAGTGATCTAGATATTCAATGCAATCCCAGTACAAATTCCAGTGTCGTTTTTCTTTTCTTCTTCTTTTTTTTTTATTATGTTTGAGTGAGAATGTACAATCCCATGTGAATTTGCATACTTGCCAATGACCGGCTCCCACTGCTTTCCCTGCCTGGTGACAGTACACTCCTCTGTTCTGTACAGGTCATATCCTCCTAACAATCTCCTATCCTTTCTTCTCCACCCTCTCCCCTGCATCCAGTAAGAGTTCCACTGGATAACATCCTGTAGATGCGTTAAAACCGTAAAGTACACACCTGATATAGTCGCTCTGTGCTACCAAGTCCAATCCATGCCTGCCCGAAAAGTTAACCTCCATTATGATTTATGGACAGGGGCAGCATCAGGGCTAGGGGCCATGCTCCCAGGGAAATCCAGAGGCCCCAGGACCATCAACTGCGGGCTTTTAGTGGAGATGTCAGAGTGCACCCCTTTTTAGTTTCGTGTTGCCTGTGAGACTCAATGTTGTGAGCCCCATCAGAGCTATCACTGGTGGTGGCCGGGCACAATCTGGTTCTTTCAGTCACATGTCAATGTAGTCACCCTCTCACGTGGGTCTCTGTCTTCTGGGTTCTTTTGCCCGTGTTGCTTTGGTCCTTGGAAATCATCTGTTCCTGCTGAATTGGGACCGCTTGGTGCACCTCAGATGTCAGCTTAGCAGCTTTTAAGACCCCAGACTCCATTCACTAATTTGGAGTGCAGAAGACTCAGCAAAATGCTAGTTGTGCCAATTGGCCTCTATTTCCCCTGACAGAACGGTCCCCATCCCCCCACCCCAGATACTCTGTCCATGCAATATTGGGTTAAGATAGGAGGAGTAATCATGTTATGTTGAAGTCCAGTTAAAACTGAACTTCTTTCTAATGTGTGCTGTCACTGATTTCCCCTAACCAAATTTCTATCAACTATCTATACCCCATCCTCTTCCTCCCTCCTTTTGTCCCACCCCACCCTTGCAGCCATCAAAGAGTCTTTTCTTCTATGCCTGAGTCTGCTTTTAAGTTCTTATCGTAGGGGCCTCATAGAATATTTGTCCTTTTGCCACTGACTACTTTCACTCAACATAACGTCCTCCAATTGAAACCAGGTTATAAGATGTTTCCTAAAATCATCATTGTTCTTTATCATTGCGTAGTGTTTCATTGAGTATACATGCCGTATTTATCTATCCATTCCTCATTGTTGTGCATCTGGGTTGGTTCCATGTTTTTGCTGTTGTGGACTGTGCTGCAATAAACATTTGTGTGCATATATCAGTTGGTGTGAATGGCCTTGATTCTGTAGGATATGTTTCAAGCAGTGGAATTACTGTGTCAAATGGTATATCTGTCTCCAGCTTTTTAAGGAAGTGCCAGATTGCTTTCCAAAGAGGTTGCACCATTTTGCATTCCCACCAACAGTGTAGGAGAGTTCCAATTTCTCCACGGCCTCTCCAGCATTTGTTGTTTTGCATTTTTTGGATCATGGCCAACCTAGTCGGGGATCAATGGTATCTCATCGTGTTTTGATTTGAATTTCTTTAATAGCTAATGATCGTGAGCATGTCCACATGTGTTTTTTGGCTGCCTGGATCTCCTCTTTAGAGAAGTGTCTGTCCTTCTCCTTTGTCCATCGCTTAATTGTATTATTGATCTTTTTGTTATTGATATTTTGTAGTACCTTGTAGATTACAGGGATCAGGCATCAGTCTGACATATAGTTGCCAAACATTTTTTCCCATTCTGTAGGTAGTCTTTTAATTCTATTAATAAAGTCTTTGGATGAGCAAAAAGTGTTTGATTCTTAGTAGTTCGCATTTATCTGTTTTTTCTTCTGTATATTGTGGTTTGTCTGTCAGATTTGGAAGTCTGTCTACGTTGTGTATTAAAACTTCCATTGTTGATCCTAATTTTTCTTGAATGAGCTTTATCATTTTAGGTTTGAAATTTAGGTCTTTTATCCAGTTTCAGTTGGTTTTTGTATAAGGTGTGAGATATGGGTCTTGTTTCAATTTACTGCAGATGAATATCCAGTTTTGCCAGCACAATTTGTTGAAGAGGTTACTTTTGCCCCAGTTTACTGACTTAGGGCTTTTGTTGAATCTTAGCTCATAGGAGGATGGTGTCATCTCTGGGGTCTCAATTCTGTTCCATTGATCTATCTGTCTCTTTTTGTACCAGCACCAGGCTGTTTTGATTACTGTGGCAGTGTAATAGGTTCTAAAGTTGGGTAGTGAAAGGCCTCCCACTGTGTGCTTCTTCAGAAGTGTTTTGCTTATCTGGGGCTTCTTCCCTTTCCATACAAAGTTGGTGATTTGTTTCTCCATCTTATTAAAATATGTCACAGGAATTTGTATTGTGATTGCATTATATAAGTAAATTGCTTTGGGTAAACCAGTGTCGTTTTTTAATGAGATGGAGAAGCAAATCACCAACTTTGTTTGGAAAGGGGAAAAACCCTGGATAAATAAAGCACTACTGAAGAAGACACACACAGTGGGAGGCCTCATACTACCCGACCTTAGAACCTGCCAAGGTAGTTGAAACAACATGGTACTGGTACAAAAAGAGACATATAGACCAATGGAACAGAATCGAGACACCAGAAACATTACCACTCTCTTATGAACAGTTAATATTTGACAAAGGCTCAAAGGTCGTAAACTGGGGTAAAAACAATCTCTTTAAGAAATAGTATTGGCAAAATTGGATATCCATGTCCAAAAAAAACCTGAACCGAAACCGATCTCCCATGTCTTACACAAAAAATAATTCAAAATAGATAAAAGACCTAAATATCAAGCCTAAAACGATAAAGATCATGCAACAAATAATAGGGTAAACAAAAGAAGTCCTAATACACAGCTTAGACTACAAAATCTGACCAGCAATGCATGAGCACCAGAGGAGAAAATAGATAAATGGGAACTACCAAAATTCAAACACTTATGCTCATCCAAAGACTTTATCAAGAGAGTTAAAGACTATCCACAGAATGGGAGAAAATATTTGACAACTACGTGTCAAATAGATGTCTGATTTCCATAATCTGCTAGGTACTGCAAAATATCAACAAGAAAAAAGCATATAACCTAATTAAGTAATGGGCAAAGGAGATGAACAGGCACTTCACCAAAGAAGACATGCAAGGAGCCATTATTAGCTATTAGAGAAACCCACATCAAAATTACAGTACTTTCTTACCCCAATAAAGTTGGCAATAATCCAAAAAACACAAAACAACAAATGCTGGAGAGTTCCAATTTCTCTCCTATACTGCTGGTGGGAATGCGAAATGGTACAACCTCTTTGGAAAGCAATCTGATGCTTCCTTAGAAGGTAGAAATAGAAATGCCATGTGATCCATCAATTCCACTGCTCAAAATATATCCTACAAAAATAAAGGCTGTCAGATGAACAGATATATGAACATCAATGTTTACAGCAGCACTGTCTACAATAGGAAAAAGATGGTTTCAACCTAGGTGCCCAACAACAGATGAATGGGTAATCAAACTATGGTATATATGCACAATGGAACACTATGCAATGATAAAAGATAATGATGATGATTTTTGGAAGCATCTCATAATCTTGTTTCAACTGAGTGAAACTAGTCAGCTGCAAAAGGACAAGTATTGTATGAGATCTCTGCTATAAGGGCTTAAAAATGGACTTATGTACGGAAGAAAAGATTCTTTGATGGCTACAAGGGTAGGGGAGGGAAGGAGAGGGTAGGCCATAGATTAGATAGTTGATAGGAATTTGGTTAGGTGAAAGAAGTGACAGCATGGAGTAGAGAGCAGATCAACATAACTGGACTGCACCATAAACTGAAAGATTTTTCTGAACTCAACCCAATATTTCAAAGGATAGAGTAGCAGGGACAGGGGTCTGGGGACCAAGTTTTCAGGGGACATTGAGGTGAATTGGCATAACTAGTCTTTTACTAAGAGAATCTTCTGCAACCTCATATTGGTGAGTGGCATCTGGAGTCTTAAAAGCTAGCAAGCTGCAATCTGAGGTACACTGAATGGTCTCAACCCATCTGGAACAGGTGATGACTGAAAATAACAAAAACATCAGGAAAAATGAGCCCAGGAAACAGATGGACCCATATGAATGGGAGACTGTAGCAACATGAGAGGAGAACCAGATGGTGCCTGGCCACCAGCACAGGCAGCCCTGAAGGGAGATACAATGTAGAGTCCCTGAGGCAACAGGAGAAAAGAGGTACGCCATTCAAGAACTCTACTAAAAGGCCTGAATTGATGGTCTGACAGCTTGGAGGGTCTCCTGGGAACATGGCCCCGAAACCTACTGCCGGCCCTCACTGGAAACCAATACTGAGGTCAACTCCTCAGACAAGAATGGACTGGACTTGTGGACACTGTGAGCATTTGGTGTGGATACTTTACGGTTTTATACATTTATAGGAGATTTTCCTACTGGTTTCTTTCTAAACGGGAGAGAAGAGGGTGGAGAGGAGGCGACAAGTGCTCATTAAGAGGATACTAGAAGTATAGAGTGAAAGGAGGAATGTGCTGTCACTGGGTGAGAACAGCCGATGGAGCTGTAGATGAGCGAGCATGAAAAATTGATTTATATTGTATACTTTCACTGAATCACAATAGAAATAAAAAAAAGAAGAGACTCGGAAACTTGCTTCTGAACATAGAGTAGCAAAGGTGAATGGAAGAAATGATGGAGTGAAAGAGGTGAACAGAAGATTTAAAGGGCAGCTTGAGAAGACAAGTATGATAATGAAGTGTGCAAAGACCTGGAATTGAATGCCAAAAATGGAGAACATGCTTGGCATTTTTCAAACCTCCAGATGTAAGAGCGAAGGATTCTGTGAGCAAGATTTTGAACAATGCAGGGAGCACCAAAAAACGATGGAAGGAACGCACAGAGTCTTTGTGCCAAAAGAATTGGTGGATGTTCACCCATTTCAGGAGGAAGCAAATGATCAAGAACTGGTGGTTCTGAAGGAAGAAGTCCAGGCTGTACTGAAGCATTTGATAAAAACAAAGCTCCAAGAACTGATGGAATACCAACTGAGATCTTTCAACAAATGGGTGCAACCCTGGAAGTACTCACTTGTCTATATCAAGAATCTGGAAGACAGTTACCTGGCCAACCTACTGGAAGTGATCCATATTTGTTCCAATGCAAAGAAAAGTGTTCCAACTGAATGTGGAAATTATCAAATAATATTACTGTGGTGGTTAAGACTGTGTGTCGAATTGACTGGACCAATGTTTTGGAAGCTGTATGAACTAGCAAGGCTGTGGCCTGTCTCACTGACCACCCACAACCTCCATCTCCCTTCCTTCCACCGTCTACTTCCTGCCTGCTCACAGTTGCCAGCAGCTCACGCTCCCTTTTTATGTCTGGTTCTTGGGACTTGAACTAGCAGCTGTTGGGATTCATCAGCCCTCATAGCCTGTGAGTAAGAGTCCTGTTCCCTGACCTGCTGAGCCTGGGTTTGCCAGCCTCTGCAGCTCCATGAATCAGCAGAAACCTTGCCATCTTACTCGCCATTTTGAGATTCACTGACCTTCACAGCCCGTGAGTGGGAACTCTAATCCCAGAACTGACGACCGTGGGTTTGCCAGCTTCTGTGGCTGCATGAGGCTTGTATTCCAATCTAGGACTTGGGATGTTTCAGCCTCTACAATTGCATAAGCTGTTTCCTTTATATAAATGTTTTCTGTGCATATTTATATGTGTTGCTGGTTTTGCTTCCCTAGAGAATCCAGCCTAAGACAATCACATTAATATCACAAGCAAGCAAAATTTAGCTGAGGATAATACAGAACTGGTTGTAGCAGTACCTCAGCAGAGAACTGCCAGAGGTTCAGGCTGGGTTCAGAAGAGGACATGAACAAGGAATATCATTGCTGATGTCACATGATTCTGACCGAAAGCAGAGAACACCAGGAAGATGTTCACCTGTATTTTATGAGCTATATAAAGTAATTCAACTTTGTGGATCATAACAAATTATGGGTAGCACTATGAAGAGTGGAAATTCTAGAACATTTAGTTGTTCTCATGTGGAGCCTGTACATAGGTCAGTAGGAAATCATTTGAATAGAACAAGGGGAACATGGTTTAAAATCAGGACAAGTGTGTGTCAGGGTTGTAGTCTTGCACTATACTTGTTCAGTGTGTATGCTAAGCTAATAATACAAGAAGCTGGACTTTATAAAGAAGAATGTGACATCAAAATTTATTGAAGACAACCTCATATGACACTACTTTGCTTGCTAAAAATGAAGAGAACACGAAGCACTTACTGATGAAGTTCAAAGACCACAGCCTCCAGTATGGATTATACCTTGACAGAAAGAAACAGATCCTGACAACTGGACCAGTAAGCAATATCATTATAACTAGACAAAAGGTAGAAGTTGTCAAGAATTTAATTTCACTTGAATCCACAATCAATACCCATGGAAGTAGCAGCAGTCAAGAAATCAAGAGACACGTTGTATTAGGTAAATCTGCTGCAAAAGACCTCTTTAAAGTGCTGAAAAGCAAAGGTGTTACCTTGAGGACTAAGATGCATCTCAAGCAAGCCAAGATATTTTCAATAGTCTCATATGCATGTGAAAGCTACATGGTGAATAAGGAAGTGTAAAGAAAAATGGATGAATTGGAATTACAACATTGGCAAGAATATTGACTATGACACCAACTGCCAGACATTCTGTGGGGAAAAGATATGGCAATCTACAGGCATAGAGATTCAACCTAGGAAACCCTACTGGATAGTTCTGCTGTTGTCTTACAGGGTTGTTATGAGTCTGAATTAATTGGATGGCAGCAGGAAATGATTGATGACATTTAAACATCTTTTCACGTACTTGTTGAGATTTGAATATTCTTTTTTGGTGGACTGTCCAAGTCCTCTGCTTATTTCTTGATTGAGTTGTTTGTCTTTTTTGTGATTAAATCACCTTTTATTCATTTATCACTAGCTGAAGCAGTGTTCATGCTATGCTTGTGTAAGGAAAATTTTGTTATTTTTCTCGAAGTTGCTTAGCATGAAATGACTAGCAATAACAACAAAGTTTTAACATACAGAAATTGTACAAAGTACCCTGTAAATTACTCGCTTCCTCATTCTGCTCGTACTGTGTAAGATGGAACTTTGTACTTCAGCAAAATTATGATCTGTTACAATTTTAAGGACCATAGGAATTGTCACCTGGCAGTTTAAACCTCCTTAAATGCTGGTTTACATTGGAAATCTTGGTAAGATCGTAGTGTGAGTATGTATGACAAGTGTGGAATCTGAAGACAGAAGATATGTCTCTTGTTTATCTGTGTGGCCTTGAGCAAGCTTCAACTTCTGGGAGATTCAGTTTGCTCTGTTTTGAAATTATACTGATAGAATCTTTCCAAAGCACAGACTTGTAAGACGCCAATTATCACGAAATCTATTAAAGGTCTTTGTAACTATAAAATGTCACATAAATGTTAGTGGTTATTCTTCCAGGAGTCTGGCAAAGAAAGTCAATGGCAAAGACAAGTCCTGTTTCCCACAGGTTGTGATTATTTTTCCTTCAAAACAAACGGAAATTCAGTATGTCAGTCTTTCTGTAAGAAATGCAGGATATAGCTTTCACATCTTCCTCAGCAAAATGTACACATTTTCCTAATTGACCATCTCCCTTGATCTTAGGGTAAGAAAGATTGTATTTCTTTTTTACTATTATAATTTTGAACGAGCTATCTTTATGGTACCTAAGCATATGGTTTTACTTTCTTTTAAAAAAGGACCAAGGGAGAAGCGATGTTGTATTCCCACTACCCTTGCTATTTTTAGGTTGGCTCAGAAGCCCTGTTTGGCTGCCTTTGCCCATCTCATTTGGCACCTCTGAAGCCTGCATCATTCAGAAGATAGACACTCAAAAAGTGGAAAACTGGATTTCTTTGATTTTCCAAACTGAAAAAACATATCACTACAGACAAATTGAAGGACACTGGCTGTAAGTAAAATAATAAATGTTTTCATTTAAGTGTGATGGTCATATGTAGCACCAAAAAAATATGTTTCTACTTTTCTTTGTTAAGAGGAGACAAGGAAGGGATGAACCTTCTGTCCTGATTTGATTTTCATGCATCATCAAGGGAAATACAAATTTAGAAAAAAGATGCAAATACTATGCCTCACGCACACACAAACGTGTGTGTGTGTATGTTCATACAATTTTATGACTTTTCAAAATAAGATCCTGTGAAAAGAAAGGAAAAGAATGTGAATGGTAAGGAAAAGAGAAGACACAGAAACAATCCTGGAAATGCAGATTTTAGAATTACTGTATTACATTAGATGAATTTGAAGGCAAAGGGAATAGAAGAAATCTAATTTTAAATTTAAATTCAATAAATAGAAGAAATCTAATTTTCTGTTTACATTGATAAAGGAAATTAATCTATCTATCAATAGATTTTAAATGAGCACATTTGAGTATGCCTTACAGATAATAAAATTTAACCTATTTTATCGATACTTTCCATAAAGTGATCTGAAAAGTTTCTGTTGTTAGTTATTAGACAATCATTTGCTAAAGACTCTATTAAAAGTCAAGTTGTATGTGCTGTCTGTCTTTTTCCTTGGCCTATATTGTTCAATTATTTTACTAGCTTCCTATACTTCCTTTATTGTAAAACTATTATTTTTCCATAAGAATTTTATTAAATGAATTAATAGACCTAAGTGCTTGATAAATGTTTTCTATTATTATAACTGTATCTTGTATTTTTCATATATATGCAACAGTCTAGCAAAATTATATTAGAAAATCTACTTAAAACCAGCTCTATATCAAGTCATATTAATTAGCTTATATAACTGCATGTTTAAGATGAAGTTCACTTTCTTAAAGATGTTTTCTGGTGGTGTAGTGATTAAGAGCTATGGCTGTTAACCAAAAGGTCAGCAGTTCGAATGCACCAGGTGCTCCTTGGACCCTATAAGGCATTTCCACTCTGTCCTGTAGGGTCACTGTGAATCGAAATCTATTCCATGGCAGCAGATTTGGTTTACAGATGTTCCAAAGTTGACTTTTTTCTTCCTTTTCCCAAAGAGTTTCAGAGCAGTTTACATCATGAGCTTAGTCATGTGTGTGTGTGTGTGTGGGTGTGGGTGTGTGTGTGTGTGTGTATATATATATATATGCATATATATAAAAAAACCCCACCAAATCCACTGCTGTCAAGTCGGGTCTGATTGATAGCCACCCTATAGGTCAGAGTAGAACAGCCTCGTAGAGTTCCCAAGGAGCACCTGGTGGATTTGAACTGCTGACCTTTTGGTTGACAGACACAGTGCTTAACCACTATCCCACCAGGGTTTCCACTCTTACGTATAGTAATATGTACATTAATTTTGTGTACTAGGAAAAGCTATGGATATATTGCTTTATTTGTCTGTGATTATGAAATCAGTGATATGTAAAAGAGAGTCTATTTATAGTTACTTAAGTTCAAAAGTAAAAATTCTCTACAGGTCTCAACTTGCTTGCAAAGCAAGGTCAGAGAGCATTCGTAAAGTGCTTCAATGTCTGCAAGGCATTTTACATACCTTTAAATTTAATCTTCATAATAAATAATAATATTCCCTTTTACAGATGAGAAAGCTGAGACTCTAGAGATGCCACAGTTTGTATTTGACAAAACCCAAATTTCTATAAGAGACTGAATGACTAGAAGGAATTCTGTACAAATGATACTTACACAGGCAGAGATTATAAACAGAAGATCCTTTCAAATCCACACTTTTGTGATTTCTGTATTTTGAGATGAGAGAAAGCATAGTGTAGTGGGAAACAGAAGACTTTGATTTATTATTTCCTGACTTTGTTACCTTGAGCAAGCAGTTCAACCTCTCTGAGCCTTAATAATTCATCTGTAAAACAGAGATAACTTAAGTCATTGAACAATGAAATGAGATAACATGAAAAATAGCCAAGTGCTTAACTGCTTAATGGTAGAGCTATTGTTAATATGCATAATTACAAACAGAATCATTGTTCCAATAAGCTGCATTTGTCTCAGACAGCAACACAGCTTTGAAGAGGGAGTTAATGCTACGGTTAACAGAGGTTTCGGCAAGTTACGAAAAACAGTGGAGAACATGTTAAAGATGTTAATAGTAGAGGAAGAGACTGGATATTGTGGAAATCTTGGAGATGTTTTGGAGTAGAAAAGAAAAATGACAATTGAAAGCAATACAGATAGAAGGAAGACCCCCGTAGACAGAGTAAGAAATAGCCATGACCTTGCATTATTCACTCTTGGGAAATATAATGTGATAAGCACTTGGCTAAATCCCAGGCATATGGTTTCAGGACCAATGATGAATCAGAGAAGCTTCCAGCAACCTCTGGGATTTAGGGAAATGGAACAGCAGTGGAGTACGAATATGAGCTTTATAGTATGGTAGGCCTATAGTAAAATCCTGGTTGTGTCACTTAACACTGTCTGCTGTTAGACAAATCAACATCCCTCCTTACCTGTTACATCATTATTTTATGTCTTATTTTCCTGTAGAGTATTAATGTCACAGATGATCTCAGTGCTGCTTGTCCATCATCACGCTGTGCCTGTAGTATCACTAGTGTGGAATAAGAATATATATTGTGAATTATTGGACCATCGAATCAGGCATGTCTGCAATAAAATTTTCTAGGTCTTTGTGTAGAATAAGCAAAAGTTTAAACTGAAACCTGATAATGCTGAAAAGAGACTTTCTTCAGTTATTTGACACTTACTAGGTATTTCGTAATTGTTCCAGATGAAAGACTCAAAGGCGTGGTGTTAATACACGAGACAAAGACATAAAGATCTCCATGGGAGTATTTATGTTTCTGGATTGAATATGTGTTGGTAGATATTTTGAGGTACAGGCAGTCCCTTGGTTACAAATGTCTGACTTGTGTACTGCTCTAGTGTACAACCCTTGTGTACAACCTATAGTTACAAACCAACCTTCGTGAGGCCTATTATGTTAAATATGTGAGATACATCCAGTTGTTTGTAATGACAAATGGTGTTTCTTTTTGATGCACATCAAAACATTATTATTAGTTGTATTATTATGTTACAGATGTTTTAGTCTTATCTAGAAATATTTCTTTAATTTTTTATGCATAGAAAGGTACATTATACATATTAAGACAAATATCTGACTAATGGATGTTAGCTGTGAACTGTACCTAATTGTTCTGATTTACAAACAAATCAGTGTTAAAGTCACACTTACGAACAGAGTTTGCTGCTGATGAGGAGACTGCCTGTGTTTTTTTACAAACATCATTTCTTTTGCTTCTCGGGCCCCTTTACACATACTTTCACCTGGAAAATTTCCCTTAACCTCTTCTTCATTTGCAGTTTTATTCATCTCTCAGTTTTCAGCTTGATATTCCTCCTTTAAGGATCCTTTGCTGCCCTAACCTAAGTCTGAATGAGGTAGCCTTCCTCAGGGTGCCCACAGCACTCTATACTTTCCTTGTTACAACACATAGAAAGCCATATTGTAATTGTCTATTTATTTGCTTGTGTCTCTGTAGACAGTAACTCCATGAGGACCAAAAATCAAACCAAACCCACTGCTGTTGAGTCAATTCTAACTCATAATAAACCTATAGGACAGAGTAGAACTGCCCCATAGAGTTTCCAAGATGCATCTTGCAGATTCGAACTGCTGACCTTTTGGTTAGCAGTCGTAGCACTTAACTACTATGCCACCAAGGTTCAGAAGTTGTAGATGTGTTACTCTCAACATTACACTTCAGCACGGTGCCTTGTTGATTCCAACTCATAGTGACACTAACAACAGAGTGTAACTCCCCATGGTGTTTCCTGGTCTTTAAACCTTACAAGAGAAGCTTAACAGGTCTTCTGAAGAAAACTGGTGGGTTCAAACACATGATCTTTCGTTTAGCAGCTGAGCACTTTAACAGCTGTGCCACCAGGTTTACATGTAGTGCCTAGTACTCAGTAAAATTTGTTAAATAAATTGATGAAAAAATGACTTAAGTAAAAGGAAAAAAGAAAACCTTTCAAAATAATAGCTGTCATTTATTGGATGTTTGTTATGTAACCATACATTTACATGTAGTAATATTTAATCCTTGTAGCAATTCTGATGGGTAATTAAGGTCGAAAGAATTTAACTAGGAGTCCTGTACACAACAGTTAAAGACTCAGCTCCTTAGTAGAAAAGATCAGCAGCTCAAACTTGCCAGCCACTCTTTAGGAGAAAGATAGGGCAGTCTGCTTTGGTCAAGATGTGAGCCTTGGAAACCCTTTGGTGCCCTTTTACTCTGTCCTACAGGGTCTCTCACATTTGAGGGATACTAGGGTTATGCAGAAGAACACAGCATCAGGGCACTGGAAGACTCACTAAACAATTCATGATATGCAGATTACACAACCTTGCTTGCTGAAAGCAAAGAGGGCTTGAAGCACTTACTGATGAAGATCAAAGATGACAGCCTTCAATATGAATTACACTTCAACATAAAACAAAAATCCTCACAACTGGATCAATAAGCAACAAGATAAAGAAAAAAAGATTAAAATTGTCATTTTACTTGGATCCACAATCAACACCCATGGAAGCACCAGTCAGGAAATTAAATGATGGGTTGCACTGGGCAGATCTGCGGCAAAAGACCTCTTTTAAGTATCAAAAAGCAAAGGTGTCAACTTTAGGATTCAGGTGAGCCTGTCCCAAGCCATGACATTTTCAAATGCCTCATATGTAATGAAAACTGGACTATGAATGTGTAAGACCAAAGAAGAACTGATGATGTTTGCAAAAAATATTAAATATACCAAGGACTACAAGAAGAATGAACTAGTCTGTCTTGGAAGAAATACAGCTAGAATTCTCCTTGGAAGCAAGTATGGCAAGACTTCATCTCACATGCAGTGAACGTGTTATCAGGAGAGGTCAATCCCTGGAGAAGGGCATCATGCTAGGTAAAGTAGAGGGCCAGTGGAAAAAGAGTCCAGATAAGATGGGTTGACCCAGTGTCTGCAATAGTGTGCCCAAGCATGAAAACAGCTGCGAGTATGGTGCAGGACCAGTGTTTTGTTCTGTTGTATACAGGATTGCCATGTGTTAGAATATACTCATTGGAACCTAACAACAAAAAGGGTCTCTGTGAGTTGGAATTGACATGATGGCAATGGATTTTGCTTTATAGGGTCTCTATAAGTAGGAAGGAGAGGTTTCCAAGGAGCACCTTGTGGATTCGAACTGCTGACCTTTTGGTTAGTAGCCGTAGCACTTAACCACTGCACCACCAGGTTTCGACTGTGTGAATCATAACAAATTATGTCTAACATTGTGTAAAATAGGTATTCTAGAACACTTAATTGTGCTCTTAAGGAATCTATATATGGATCAAGAGGCAGTCATGAGAACGGCACAAGGGGACACTGCATCGCTTAAAGTCAGGAAAGGTGTTTCAGGGTTGTATCCTTTCACCACACCTTTTCAGTCTGTATGTCAAGCAAATAACCTGGTGAAGCTGGGCTATAAGAAGAAGAATGAGGCATCAGGATTGGAGGTAGACTCATTAGCAACCTACGTTATGCAGATAGCCCAACATTGCTTTCTGGAAGTGAAAAAGATTTGAAACACATACTAATGATGCTCAAAGACCACAACCTTCAGTATAGATTGCACCTCAACATAAGAAAACAAAAATCCTCACAACTGGACCAGTAAGCAGCATTGTGATTTTATTTTACTTGGTTCCACAATGAATGCCCATGGAAGCAGCAATCCAGAAATCAAAAGACGCATTGCATTGAAAAAACCTTCTGCAGAGGATCTCCTTAAAGTACTGAAAAGTGAAGGTGTCACCTTAAAGACTAAGGTGTGCCTGGCCCAAGCCATGGTATTTTCGATTGCATCACGTGCACGCAAAAGCTGGACAGTAAATAAGGAAGACCGAAGAAGAATTGACGCCTTTGAATAGGGTGTTGGGGAAGCATATTGTATGTACAATGGACTGCCAAAAGAACAAACAGATCTCTTCTGGTAGATGTACAACCAGGGTGCTCCTTAGAAGCAAAGATGGTGAGACTACGTCTTCATACTTTGGATGTGTTGTCAGGAGGGCTGAGTCTCTGGAGAAGGACATTATGCTTGGTAGAGCTGGAGGGTCAACGGAGAAGAGGAAGACCCTTAATGAGATGGATTTGCACAGTGGCTGCAACCATGGACTTAAGCATAAAAACCATTGTGGATATGGTGCAAGACCAGGCAGTGTTTCATTCTGTTGTGAATCATTGTGAGTCAGAACTGACTGGACAGAACCTCACCTAACAACAGCAATGTAAGTTGGAATCGGTAAGGAGTTTGGTTTGGAAAGCGACACTGCTGAGATTTGAACCAAAATTTTTCTAGATCCAAATCCTCTGATCTTTCCACTTGGCATTATTGCCTCCCTCATACCTTACATCTGTGTGAGTTACAGGCTACTAACTTCTTTACTTTGCACAGTAGCCTTCCAAAGCTAGGTATTATCCCCATTTTATACTTACTAAGGGACAATGACTGACTTCAAAATCAGATGTCTTGGATCCAGGTGCACTGACCTTTCTGCAATAGCACAGCTGCCTCATTCTGGAGAATTCAAATGTGCAAGACATTTACAAAAATGGTGAGGCAATAAAACAATAAAAGTAACATAATTCACAAGGTATTATTCACAAATCATGGAAACAATTTCAGGTAGTGTGTTTTAGCAGGCTGGATTTTTTTTTTTTTTTTTGGTCTTTAATTTTTTTTTGTCCAAGAAAAGCAAATTAATAAAGGTAAGAATAATTACCATGAATACTGCTAAATTCTTCTTGTCTTTGTTTTCTGGCTTCATATTGCCATGAGCTCAGAATTCATAGAATTCCTCTGGAAAAGCCTATAGCTGACAGAACCAAATGGTGCTATTGGATGAATCTGATGCCACTCTTTCTATCATTGACCCTCCTTCTTGCAACAGTTTATCTTACAGTTACTTTGACTATCCTACGCCTCTCAAATTACAGCTTATGGCAGGAGAGAGCTCAGTGGGCTTATCCCCAAGGTCATTAACTTTGGCCACTCTTGGTCTATGACTTTACTTTGCACTTTATCCTTCTACCAAAAAAATTAACTTCTGTTGAGAGGTAAAAGGGGGTAGGAATGAGATAGCGTAGTCTTTTTGGCTGAAAGAAGCAGAGGCTCAATATTAAGGGAAACGACTCTTCACGACACCTTCCAGAAAGTGGAGATACCCCTATATATGCGTAGAAAAGAAAATTTAGTGTAAAAAATTTAAATTTATTTTGTTAGTCTTTTCAGAATATTTGGCAGCTGCTTTGACATATGTAAGTTACTATACTGTAGGGCAAAGCAAATGAAAAATCTCAAAAGGGAAAGAGTAATTATTTAAATTTTTTTTAAACTTCAAAAGACTAGTTTTCTAAGACCTTAGTTAACCTGAATTCTGTTATAATCTCTTTACAAAATGTAAGACTTAACTGAAAGTTTTAAAAACCAATTGCAAATTTGAAAGCTTACAATTCCAGTATGTATCTTGATTATTGGCTACTTTGCTGTGCTCCGTACTGTGTTGTAAATGCTCCCTGAAGCCATGGTTCGTTATTTACCTTTCTTTGATCTCTTCTGCCAGCTGAATCTATTTGTGTTCCTGTTTTCCTTGTGACTTTGCTTGTGTACTATCATTGGAATTTTGCTGAATTTGTGAGTCTGACTGTTTGTGGGAGACGAGGAAAGGAATGTGGATAATCCAGGCCCAAGTAGGTCGTGGTTGAATAGAAGGAAACCCTGGGTGAGTTTTTTCAGAGCTAAGATATTATTTACATATAGTAAAGTTCCTAAATGTTAATCAAGCATTTTACAGTATGTGTACACCCATTTTGGCATCATGCAGGTCAAGATAAAGAACATTTTCCATACTGTAGGCTCAGGTGTGCCCTCCGAGTCATTACCTGCTCTCAGGATAAGTACTATTCTGACTTCCACCACCATAAATTTGTTTTGTCAATGTTAACAGTGTTTCCCACATGAAACATCATGAATGTGGATGATTCACTAGGCCAAAAAAAAAAAAAAAAGGCACTGCCGTTATGTCAGTTCCGACTATAGCTACCCTATCGGGCAGAATAGAACTGCTCCATAGAGTTTCCCAGGAGTGCCTGGTAGATTCTAGTTGCTGATCTTTTGGTTACCAGCCATAGCACTTAACCACTACACCACCAGGGCTTCCAAAGTAATGGATCCCAAATCCAGCAAACCCACTGCCATGGAGTTGATTCCACCTCATAGCAACCCTATAGATAGAGTAGAACTACCTGATAGAGTTTCCAATGAGCACTTGGCAGATTCGAACTGCCAACCTTTTGAATAGCAGCTGTAACATTTAACCACTATGCCACCAGGATTTGCAAGTAATGGATAGATTACTTGAAATTGTACTGTTGACTTCCTCCTTTCCTGTTTCTATACCTAATTTCTTCTATTGACCAACTTCGCTGGCTACTTCTCCTCCAGAATGATGTTTAATAGTAGCAATGAAGAACAGTCATCTTTGACCCTACATATTTTGATCTGTGCAAAGTGATCAGAAAGATTTGAAGAAAGAAATATGCTTTCTTAAAACTGCTACGGAGAATGTATTTTTAAGAAAGCAAATGTCTTCTTGTTAAAATGCTTCCTGAAAGAATGTCTAAGATGTTCCTTCCAGGTATTTATTCAAATGTCCATTTTCACGGAGATCTTCCCTGCCATCTTTTTAAAATCACACACCCATCCTCCAGCAGTCCTTGCCTCCTTTACTGCATAGCTTTTGCCATCAATTCACAAACTATACATATTGCTTATTTATTTTTACAGTGTCTGTTTCCGTCTACAGAAATACAGACTTCCTTGGAGCAGGGATTTTTACCTCTTTGTTTACTGCTGTATCTAACACCTAGAACAGCGTCCAGTACCTAGTGAATGTTCAACAAACACTGGATCGATGAAAGTTTTAAAGAAAAGCCCAGGAGAGGTATTAGAAGAGAGATTTGCTTACTTTCACTTATAGTTCAGGGTCAAACAGGAACTAATTACCTGAAGAACTTGAGATTCAGAAAAAAAACTGTGACACTACTACACATTTCGTTTCTGTTAGCTTATCCATTTCTCCATAGTGCTGATGAATAAAAGCGAATCTTCAAGTCCTGGTTCGTCTAGGATGGTAAGGGTGGTAATAGCTGTAAAGAGAAAGAGACTGAGACTTGAGGTTGCACTAGCAAGAGCTCCATATAGCTCCCTCTGGTGCAAAGGCTTCTCTTCTGTACAGGAGCCAATTAATCAGTCTTAGTCATTTAAGTGCTGCCGTAACAGAAATATCACTGGCGAATGGCTTTAACAAAGAGAAATACATTCTCTCACAGTCTAGGAGGTTAGAAATCCGAATTCATAGTGCCACTTTCAACAGAAGGCTTCCTCTCTCCGTCAGCTCCAAGGGAAGTTCCTTGTCATCAGTCTTCCTTGGTGGAGGAGCTTCTCAGTGAAAGAACTCTGGATCCAGCAATGCGCTATTCCCCGGGCTCTTGTTTTTTGATGATATGAGGTCCCACTGTCTCTCTTGTGGCTTTTCTCCTTTATATCTCAGAAGAGAGTTGTTTGAAACACACCCTAATCTTGTAGACTGAGCGCTGCCTATTTAATATAACTGCCTCTAATCCTGCCTTGTTAACACTGTGTTGTTGTTATATGCTGTTGAGTCAGGTCCGACTCCTAGAAATCATGCAGAGGTAGGATTTACAACACATAGGAAAATCACATCAGGTGGAAAAATGCCAGACAGTTATACAATAGCCTAGCCAAACTGACACACATTTTGGGGGACACAATTTAATCCATAGCAACCAGTAAGCATGATACACATTGGCTGACCCATCTTTTCTTTGTCCCTAGCTGACCATAAAAATTAAATACAGCTACAGATCTTTCGCAAAAGAGTTGAGAGACTTCATGTCTAACAGAGACGATTTAGGCCATGAATATGGCCATGATTATTAAAAAGAAAGCAAGAAAGTAGTTAGGAAGGAAAGGAGAGAAGGACAAAGAAAAGCGGAGAGAACAACTACGAGGTTTAAACAGATTAGCTGGTGAAATTGTGTGCAAGGCCTGGAGGTGGGAACATGAGCTGCTCAGCAGGAGCTGCTAAAAATACAGTGACTAGAGAGACAAGTTACTATTGCATGCTGGCATGTGTGGCTCACTGGCATTTTCAGGTCGTTTGTTCTGAGTTCTAGTTCCGGACAGGGTCAGTGGCTTTCAAAATTTGCTCACCATGGCCTGAGGATTAGCCTGAAAGCTTCATTCAGAAGCCAAAATTGGGGATGTTTTGCTCAAAGATGCTTTTCATGGTGGTACTATTAGCAGTACCGTGATTGTGCTGAATTTAGATCTAGCATTCCTGTTTCACCTGACTGGAAAGTCGGCGGTTACTACCTTTAGACTGAGGGGAGTCACAAATGTCAGCCTGCTAATAGCAATGTTTTTAGGTAAAAATGGCAAGAGCCCCATGTTATGGTCTTAAAGTGGATTTCAGAGCAATCTGTTGTCCACCAGGACAGAACTCTTCCGTCGTCAGTACTGTGATTCCTGTCAGTGCATTTCCTTCCTTCCTTCCAACTTGATCCTCAGCCAGAGTGTAGGTCTGCCTTCTTGAGTAGGACAAAATAAACATAATACAATTTTTGTTTTTCATTTGAACTAGAGACAAGGCAAAAAACCTTACTATGCTCATCACGTGTCTCCTGACTTCCTTTACAGCTCTGTTTCTTACCGTTCTCCTCGTTGCTCACTGTACATCAGCCTTACTGTCCTCTTGGCTGTGTTCTGAACCTGCCTCGGACACTCTCCTCTCAGGGACTTGGCCTTTGCGGTTCACTCTCCCCTCACAGCTGTCTTCAGGACATTTCAGCACTTCCTTCAGGGTACTACCTCATTAAAGAGGGAACCCTGTGGTGTGGTGTGGTTAAGTGCTATAGCTGCTAACTGAAAGGTTGACAGTTCATATCCACCAGCTGCTCTTTGGAAACTCCGTGGGCAGTTCTACTCTGTCCTGTAGAGCTGCATCAGATGGCCTCAAAGGCAACGATTTTTTAGTTTTATCTGACTGCCCACTTTAAAACAACAGGTCCCCCACTCCTCTGTCTCCCACTGTCCATCTTATCCTACATTATTTTGCTTATTGCTTTTATCACCTCCTGACAAATGAAGTGTTTGTTTACAGTCTGTCTACCTTCACTAAAACGTGAACTCCACGTGGGCAGGAGCTTTCTTTTGTTCACAACTGTGTTCTCAGTGCCCAGAGTGAGATCTGGGATGAAGCAGATGGTTGGTAAACATTGGGTGAGAGGGGAAAAAGGAACTTCTTTAATTCTCAACACTTGACTTGTTTTTCTTTGTTGTTATTGTTAATACCGAATGTATGTAATGTTGTGGCATGTGGGGATGTTTTTGTCACCCAGCATTAATAGACATTTATTTTTGCAAAATGCATTCTGGATGAAGTTGATTATTAAAAATTAGTCCTTGACTTCTCAGACTTTATACTTTCTATTCGGGTTTCCACATTCTTCTACCTGTCAGACTCTGTGTTAGGTTGTTGAAGACCAAAATAAAATATTTACTCAGCTCTTCATTATCTATCTGATGAATGAACAAACTACGTGCTGTAACTAATTTGCTTGCATTTGTTTTTATACTTTCCTTGAGTTAGAGAAAATCGGGGTTTTAACTGAGAAAGTTTGGCTATAGGCTATGTAGGGGGAGAAAATAAATAAGAAATAATGAGAATTGTAGCAGTTAACTTTTTTTTATCTGTTCTGCTTAATGGTGCCTGTAAGAATTGGAAAGTAAGATTTGCTATGGGTCACCTTCCTCCTTTACTTTCCACTGCCACCCTCTAGCTTTTCCCGCACCAAAACAGATAAATAAAAGTTTCCTGTACCTTAACAGACAAAAGAAGCATCACCTAGAAATTATACCCAGTGACTGTATATTATTTAGAAAAATCAGTGCAAATATATTTCGATTACTCAAGTGTGAGTCTCAGTAAAATGCTTGTTTATCCATTTCTTTTCATTCCATTACAGGGACTTGAAAAATTGATTTAAAAAAGATGAGGTCCTAGAGGCAAAGAAAAATAAAACACTTATTCTATGTAGGAAAGACAGTATGAGAAAAGATTCTGAGATAGAAGTCTCTTAAAGGGGTTATGAAATTAATTACCACATGTGGGCCCTCAAAAGGCATCAAACTGTCTTTGAATCTATTGTTAGCATTCATTCATTTATTCATATTTAGTCCTCAGACATTAGGTGAATATCCCCCCCCCTTTTTTTTACTAAAAATATAAAGTTGAATAAGAGAGCACTCCGGCTGCTCCCAGCCTATGCAGAAATCAATAAATAAGTATAATGGGTTGCTTAGAAGTCTGTGCAAGGTATAGGGGGCTGTTAGAGTTTTGGGCTTGAGAAACCAAAAAACCAACCCAAATCCACTGCCACTGAGTCGATTTTGACTTATACAGAGTAGAAATGCACCACAGAGTTTCCAAGGATAGCCTGACAGATTTGAACCGCTGACCTTCTGGTTAACAGATACTGCACTTAATAATCATGCAACCAAGGTTTCCTTGGGCCTGAGAAGATATTACCAATTCAAGCAGGATGGGGCTTGTCAAACAGGGTGAGGTCGTGTCATAGAATCTATGAAATGCTTCAGTAACATATCTTGCCCAGGTCAAATGAGAGTTTCTATTATTTTTTTGTTGCTTAGATTAGTGTTTTAAAGACTAGTTAATAAAAATTAGTCCTTGACTTCTCACAGTTTACTTTTTCTACTTGGGCTTCTATTTTCTTTTACCTGTCACATGCTATGTTAGGTTGTCATTGACCAAAATAAAACATTTATTCAGCTCTTCATTATCTATCCCAAATGGAAAGTATAAACTCTGAGAAGTCAAGGATTAGTTCTTATTCATCAGTCTTTAAAAAATTAATCTGAGCAACGAAAGAATAAAAAAGATAAACTGAACATAATAAAAATTAAAATCTTTTTCGCTTCTATGGACAATATCAAGAACTGAAAATAGAACCTAAGAAATGGAAGAGAATTTTCTGAACTATGTATTTGATAAAAGAGTTGTATATAGAACATAGAAAGAACTCCTACAGATCAATATGAAAAAGACAACCTAATTTAAAAATGGCAAAGGATCTGAATGCACACTTCTCTGCCGAAGACCCATAAATGACCAATTAACATTAAAAGATGTTCAACAACATTATCTATCACGGGAACGCAGATCAAAACCACAAGGAGACAATACTTCACACCTACTAAGGCTATAAAAACAGGTAGATAATAACAAGCACGGGTGAGAACGCAGAGAGATTAGAAATTTCATATACTGTGTGTGCTACAGGCACCTTGGAAGATGATCCGGCCATTTCTCAAATCCTTAAACACAGAATTACCATGCGATCCAGCAATTTCACTGCAAGGTCTTTATCCAAGATAAATGAAAACACCTGTCTATACAAAATCTTGTACACCGATGTTCATTGCAGCAGTATTCACAACAGCGCAAAGAGGAAACAAGCCAAATATCCATCTAGTAATGAATGAGCAAACAAAATGTCATACATACATGCAATGGAATAATACTTGACAATAAAAGAAATGAAGTACTGATACATGGTGTAACATAGATTGTCGTAGTTACTGAGTGTGGCTGTAATAGATACCATGAGTCCATGACTTTAACAAGCAGAAATTTATTTTTCTCATAGCGTAGGAGGCTAGAAGTCTACATTCTGGCACATCTGTAAGCTAAAGTTCTCTCTGCTCTGGAGGAAAATCCTTATTTCAGCTTCTGTGGCCACTAGCGTCCCTTGATTCCTTGGAGAGCTCCACGTGGCATCTTTTCCCCAGTTGTGTTTGCTTGCTTGCTGTCTTATCTGTTCTTTTCATCATTCAAAGGTGATTAGGTTTAAGACATATCCCGTACTGATATGGCCATGTTAACACGGGTGTTTTTCTAAGGATCGGGAGGAGGGTTGAAATGAGGGGTAACTGCTAATGTGTATGAGGTTTCATTTTGGGGGTGCTGAAATTTTCTAAAATTGTTTGTGGTTGTGATGTGTGTACAACTTTCTGAATATACTAAAAAACAATGAATTGTAGTTTGAATGGGTGAAGTGTGTGGTATGTGAGTTATATCTCAATAAAGTTGTTACCTAAATTGACCTAAAACAAAAATTCATTAAAAAAATTAATTTGAAATAAAAAATTGCAAAGGGCAAAACATAACTTTACTGTGGGGTGATCTGGTGGTACCCACATGGTCAAGTATAAGGCACTGATAGTGAAACAATGTGGTATTACGTGACTCCTGATGTCACACAACATGAAGGATATAGCTACCTCTGATATTCTAGCAAAAAATGTTTAAGTGGAACCTAATTGAAACTTTTAACCTACTTTCCAGCTTATGGGTAATAGAGAAAAAAGAAAAATGACACAGTAAGGAAACAAAGCCAGACTGTGGGGTATTCTATAATATAACTTGCTTTGTCTCTTAAAAAGACAGTGCTGTGAAAAAAAAAATGTGTGAGGACTATTTTTTAATAAAAACTGCCAAGGAGACACACTTCCAAATATAATGTGTTGAATCTTGATCTGGAAAAACAAAAAGGCTATAGAATACATTTTAAAGATTAATGTAGAGATTAAAAAAAATACATGGATTGGTTATTATATGGTATTAAGGAATTGTTAGTTTTCCTAGGTTAAAGAAGTTGCTCTTTTTTTATTGTACTAAGAAATATATATTGAAACTTGCCATTTCAATCTTTTTTACATGTGCTATTCAGTGAGATTAAGTTAGTAAGGCTATTCTGAAGAGATGCTTTAGGCACAAAGTGTCATGATGTCAGTAAATTGTGTTCAAAAGATTTAGCCTCAAAGACTGTCTCTATCTCCACCTCTGTATCTGTGTCTTTACACATAAAAACAAAAAAACAACCCCCCCCCAAAAAACAACCCCGTGCCATAGAGTTAATTCTGACTCAGTGACCCTGTAGGACAGAGTAGAACTGCCACATAGAGTTTCCAAGGGGCACTTGATGGATTTGAACTGCTGACCTTTTAGTAAGTAGCCATAGCACTTAACCGCTATGCCACCAGAGTTTCCACTCAGACACACACACACACACACACACACACACACGCACACGCACACACACACACATGTGTGTATGGATGTGTTTTTATATATGCACATGCATATGTACGTGAGTGTTTGGGGGGAACCCTGGTGGCATAGTGGGTTAAGTGCTGTCTGCTAACAAAAAGGTCGGCAGTTCAAATCTGCCAGGTGCTCCTTGGAAACCCTATGGGGCAGTTCTACTCTGATCTGTAATATTGCCGTGAGTTGGACTGGACTCGATGGCAGTAGGTAGGTGTGTGTGTGTATGTGTGTGAGTATGCACATGCAGCAGTCTTTGGGTGGTAAAAATGTTTAAGCATTCAACTACTATGCTGGTGGTTTGAACCCACCCAGAAGCACCTCAGAAGTCACATTTGGGGATCTGCTCCTGAAAGATTACAGCCCTGAAAACCTTATAGAGTTGTTACACTCTGCGCACATGAGGTTGCCATGCATATGCGTAGACATGACAACTAACAACAGCAGCAATCACAGCACATATAAACATACGTGCATATAGGTGTATATCTACATGTATAGATAGAGCAAATATGACAAAATGTTAATAGTTTGTAGGTATGCAGGTACTCATTGTACAAGTCTCTCAAATTTTCTGTGAAACCAAAATTTTCACAACAGATATTTGCCCAAAGTAAATTTGTAGAGGCTAGGTACCTAACACCAGGGTTAACTTACTCAGTGGCATACGGTGAAACATGGTTTCCAGGGCTGCCTCCTAACTCCACAAGAAGTCTTTGTGAAAATTAGAAAAACTGCTTCCCTTGGGCAAAGGCACTGCATGCAGACATCTCCTTTGAGGAGACCAAGGATCCTTAGTGATGCAGTGGTTAAAGTGCTTTAACGCTAGCTGGAAAGTCCGTGGTTCATTCAGACCCATTAGCTGCTCTGAGGGAGAAAGATGAATAAGTCTACTTTCGAGAAGATTTATAGCTTTGGGGACCCTAGAGAGCAGTTCTACTCTGTCTTACAGGGTCGCTATGAATCGGAATCCACTCAAAGGGAATGGGTTTGGTTTATTCCAAAACTACATTTATCATTAGTTTTGTGGGTCCCAAGCACTGCAAACCAGACTCATCCCACTGAATTTTTTTACACGACTGCTCAGATTCAGCACCATTGAACTCTCAAGTCCTGTGATGATAGAATGCAAACATCACCTAAAGGAAGTCAACATGATTGCTTAACTCGTGTCACTGAAATGAACCCGTGAAAAATGTTGAAATGGAAAAAGTTGTGTTACATATATTTTTGCAAGAACAACAAAATTGTTAGCAATAAGTCCCCCTGCAATAAAAGCAAAAGAGATTCATATGTACAGATTTGAAGGGTGAGGTTCAAGACATTATTTGCTGAAAAAAGTAAGTTGCTGAGCAGTATTAGAAGCACATTTGCAGAGCTTTTAAAATGACTTAAGTGCCATGAGTCGTATCTGACTCCATGGCACTTGGCTTGGCGGCTAAGTGCACATGACAATAAACATTCCTGGCAGGAACTCTTAATTCTATCTACCTCTATAGTGGAACTGATGACTAAAAGGCACGAAGAGGGATTTTTGCCTTCTCCTTTATGTATTTCTGTCTTCTATACATTTTCCCCCATGAACATATATTGCTTTTGTAACATAAAATATCATTTAACCTTTTGAAAGTGTTATAGGTGATATAGAGTTCCTGGATGGTGCAATCTGTTACATACTTTGCTACTAACCAAAAGAGTGGTGGTTGAATGCACCCAGAAGCACCTCAGAAGAAAGACCTGGAAATCTGCTTTCAAAGGTCACAACCTTGCAAACCTTGTGGAGTCAAGTTCTGCTCTGCATACCTGAGGTCACCATAAGTTGGAACTGACTCCACAGCAATTGTTTTTGTTACAAGTGATATGTGTATTTGTACGTACATGTATATACACATGATACTGAACCTAGTACATGAAAAATACCAAATGACATATGAAACATCAAAGTGCTGATTATGAAAATAAAAAAAAAAGTGCTGTGATTACTTATGGATCCCCTTGCACAGAGGCCAGGCAGCCACAAATTCACCATACGTCACTATCATATATCACCATCAGGAGACAGACTGCCCTGTGGGTACTGTCTCTATCTTTGCTGGAAGCAGGTAGGAGGGATAAAGCATAAGGACATTGGACATGTATGCCCATAACAGAAAAATGCTGGAAGGTGTTTTTCCCTTCCTGTGCGTGGCCAGCAATAACTTTCTCTCTCCCTCTCTGAGGGTATTAATATATTGATTGGCCCTCTGGAGGGTAGTGACCTCCCCAGTGGAAGAAGTCTGGCTAATCCCTTAGTTTCTCTGATAGCAGGTCCGGAAGGATCCGTTGCCAGGAATCAAGGATAGCTGTTACCTTGACAGCAGGAGTGCAGCACACATGTGTGTCTTCTGGTCCCCATGTGATTCTTGGCTTTGATGTGTGTGTTTATACCTGTGCAGGACGTAGGGAGATAGAGGCAGCTTACATGTGTCCTCTATGCTCTCTTTAGGAGACAGAGCTGGGCCCTTTGGGGTCAGTGTGCCCTCCCCCTCTGTGGCTGTCCTGGACATCAACTGATGAGGTCCCTTAAGCCAGAGGGGAACCTCCCAGGAAAGGCAGCATGATTCCTGAATATGGGCAAAGGGCTGGGTAAGTGGGATGCCTGCATTTTCCACAGATAAAAGGTCTAAAATGCTTCCTAACATAGGGCTCATGTAGGAGGGTGGCTAGCTTCCCTTTCTGAGTGGCTGTAAATGTTGCTAGACAATTCTCAACACTGTATCAGAAATATCCCAGGGGTGTCTCACTGCTCCTGTGTTATGAATTGAATTGTGTTCCCCCAAAGTACGCATTGCAAATCGTAACCTCTTTGCCCATGCACAGTCCTACTTGTGCAGTGGTTAAGAGCTTGGCTGTTAACCAAAAGGTTGGCAGTTCAAATCCATCAGCTGCTTCTTGGAAACCCTGTGGAGGTAGTTCTACTCTGTCCTATAGGGTCACTACAAGCTGGAATCAACTTGACAGCAGCAGGTTGGGTTTTTCGGTTTTATGGTTATAATTCCATTTGAGGATAGATTGTTTCTGTTATGTTAATGGTGCAGGACTATTTTGAGTTAATGTTTTTTGAGATATAAAACATCAAATAAGCTATGCTGAGGTGACACCCATGTGAAACTGGTGACTGCAGATTAGTAAGTGAGCGCAAGTCAGAGCACGGGTACCTTATTTTCTGGGTAATGCACCCCGTCAGGGACTGTACATTTGAAAAGAGACTGATTCTATGGGTAGCTGCTGTGGAGTTGGGAGAGAGACACGTGGCGGCTGTACCTAGATGCAGAATTTCTGATGTTATGAGAAACTCTGAAATTGTTCACTACCGATGATCTGGTAAGCAAGCAGGAGCTACGCTTACCCGGCCTGTTGGCTAGTCCTCCATGCTTTGCTCCATTTAGTTTCACCTGGATTTGTGTACCTGAGTATCGGGGAAGCTCACGTCTCTCCACTTAGATATGGTTTCAGATTCAAAGCTGTTACACAGTGTTTTGTTTGAAACCTGCTCAAGCCCTGCACACTTGTCATTGTAATTGGGGACTGCCACCGTGGTATATTCTTCAATAGATTTATTGAAATACTGTTTTCAGTTTCTTCTACTCTCTCTGCATCAGCTCCTTCTTCCCGTCTTAATTAAAACTCCACTTGGAAGAGTCCACTCATATCCTCGAGGCTTGCAAAAACATTGGATGAATACGAGAATTTAAACTTCTGTTTTATTTTGTGCTGTTTTTCTCAGAAGCACCAACACTTCCAGAACATGCCATTTTGCACAGCAGCACGTTGCTCGAATTTGACTATCTCAGCCTTCCCCACCATGGGAGCGAAAAGTCATCCACATCTCAATTACTCTGCACCATTACTTTCTCTACCTGTTTGTAAAAATTTCATAAGAAGTACTTTTCTTGCATCTATCCAGAGCCTAGGCTAGAGCTTTCCACCGGGCTTCCTGAACCGAGCTACTACAGCTGTCAAAAATGGGAACCCTGCCATTGCTACTGGAGTCTAGATCCCAGCCAGAGGTTTAGAGCAAGGAAGCCCCAGCACTGCTGCGGCACACTGCTGCCTGCCTGCGGTATCTCTCGCCTCAGATACCCCAGCCAGTGAGGAGTTTGCAAATGAGAAAAAGAAGAGTCACTTGATCTAGGCTCCAGCTAAGACAAGAACTTCTAGGACAGGGTTGCTCAATCTTCAAGCATCGAGTTAGATAACACAGTGCTTCCTTTTGAGTTGAACTGTGCTGGGTTGGCTGTAGCCAGAACTACTACCTAGAACTAACCTAGCTGGAGCTAAGATGCTGCAGCTGCCCTTGAGCCTAGTAAACGGGAATGTTCCAAACCTCTGCACCTTATTGTGGAGGATTCCGGCTAGTACCTTGGCCAATTTTGTTGCTGAGAATGAAAAATAGGGAGTTCTGGGGATTTCTAGGTTATGAGATAGCCATTAATTCATGTGTGGGGACCTCATACCTGTGGCCAAAAGCCTGAGGCATCTCTGCAACATTTACCAACCTGCAAATTTTTGCAAAATTTTCTATAGCAGATACCTTGCTCCCTTTTACTCTCTCCTTATAGCTTATTTTATTTGAGATATGCCAGTTAATTATACACAGCAGCATATGTGTGAAACCTATTTGAGGCCAAAACACAAAAACAGAAAAAAAAAACGGTGCTATCGAGTCAATTCTGATTCATAGAACCCCACAGGACAGAGTAGAACTGCCCCATAGTGCTGCTGAGGAGAGACTGGTGGATTCAAACTGCTGACCTTCTGGTTAGCAGCTGAGCTGTCAATCATCACACAATCAGGTCTCCGTTTGAGGTCAGAGTTTAATTATTTTCTGAGAAGTCGTCCCTCCCCAGGCTGTCTTGTGTAAACCAGTTTATTCCAGTAGATGCTGTGGCTGTAATAAGGTCACTTGGTGGTGGCTGTTTTCTTAGTGTCCCTAAATTAGATGCCTGTGAGTCTCAGTACCAGTCCAGGCTGGGACACTCTGCATCTGCAGCCAGACTTTATTTAAGTTTCACTTCATTTATATATAGTCATTCCCCACCGCCACCACAGGACACGGTGTCCTCTAACCATCTCCATTTTTCCCCTCCCACACTGTAACTGTCACTTTGACATCAATCCCCTCCTTAACCTGCCTGCTCAGAACTGTCACCAAATTGTTCCATGTTTATAGTGTTTCCAGCAGTTGATACAAGGGTCTCTTTCCCATTGGTCTCTTTACCATGCTCTCCTTTCTTTTTCCTCAGAAAGAGAATATATACCTATATGTTCTTCAATACTACCCTACTCCACACCCCCAACAAATAATTTTCTATTTCTCACAATTTTTTTTCCACCTGAGCTCTGAAGTTGAATTAATAAACTATTTCAAAGTGTCAGGGAATTATAGAGACTAATATAATAAATACCATGTAGATGGCACCTATATTTAATAAATTAACATTTTGTTATCTTCGCTTTAGATTTTTAAAATAAATGCAATCAAGATATGGTCACAGCCTTGCAAATCCTGTGGGGTACAGTTCTACTTGGAAATAAATAGTGTTATAAGTTGAAATCAGCTAGCAGGGAACTAGGTAGTTTGGGTTTCCTTTTAGTAAGCTTGTGTATTCTTTTTTTTATTTTTTATTTTTTTATTTAATATGACTGAGTGAAAATGTACATTCCCATATAAATTTACATGCCCATCTCTATGCTGGGAGCATGTGTATTCTTAACAATATACAATTTCTTTTTGGGATTTAAAATTAAATAATTGTATATACTATCCTTCATGTATTTCAGCTTACCTCTTTCATTCAAATTCATGTTGTTCAGGTTCAGATGTTTTCCATGCTGATACATTAGGCACAAATGATTCATCTTATCACCTCTACAGATGACTGTATCACAATTGACTTACCTCTTTCTCAATTGATGAGCCAAAGACCTACTATAAACTTTGATCTTCCAACTCTCTTGTCATTTCCTCTGGAAAATTAAATTATTACTTCTTGATTCTGATTATTTGGTTCAGTTCTAGAAGCCCTCTTACCTTCTTTGGCTGAATATTGAAGGAAGCAAATTGATACTTGACCTAAAAAATGTGGTAGCTGAAGGATGAGAAAGGAGTATAAACTTAGAAGTTCTGAAATGATAACTGAAGATGCTTTAAGGGTTTATGTGACTTGGGGAAGGTGCTGTGTCTAGAACAGCAAGATCATGGGGCTCTGGAGTGAGACAGCCTGAGTTAGTATTCTTTTACACCATTTTCTAGTTGTATATGTAATCTTGGACAATTGGCTTAACTCTCTAAGCCTCAAATTCCTCACAGATACCTTTAGAGTTGTTTTGAAGATTAAATAATTCATATAAAGTTTTTAGTGCAGTGTTCAGCACATGGTAACATTCTGTCCATTTCCTTAGTAATAGTGATTAGCTTACTTGAATGCAGATATTTTTATTTTGGTCTATGTGGGATCTACCCCTTACTCTTCTCAATGCCCATAGAAGCAGCAGTCACGAAATCAAAAGATGCATTGCATTGGGAAAATCTGCCGCAAAAGACCTCGTTAAAGTGTTGGAAAATAAAGATGTCACTTAAAGAGTCAGTCTGCCTGACCCAAGCCATCCATGGTGTTTTCTTTTTTTTTTTTTAAGATTTTTTTTTAATTAAATAAAAAATGAAAGTGTACATACTCTGTGCTTACAATATTGGGTTAAGATGGGAGGAGTACACAAGTTGTGTTGAAGTCTCATTAATGTTGCTTTTCTTACTAATGTGTATTGTCATCAATTTCACCCAGTGAAATTTCTAAGAACTATATAATCTAACCCCTCGCCCCTCGCCCTTCCACCCTCCCACCATCCCCACCCTTGCAGCCATCAAAGAGTCTTTTCTGTTATGTATGAGTCTGCTTTTAAGTTTTTATCTTAGGGGTCTCATGTAATAATTGTCCTTCTGTTACTGACTAGTTTCACACAACATAATGTCCTCCAGTTGAGACCAAATTGAAAGATGTTTCCTGCTATCATCGTTGTTCTTTATCAGTGCATAGTACTCCATTGAGTATATATACCAAAGTTTACCCATCTATTCTTCTGTTGTTCAGCATCTGGGTTGATTCCATCTTTTTGCTATCGTGGACTGTGCTGCAGTGAACATTTGTGTGCATGTATCAGTTGGTGTGAATGGCCTTGATTCTGTAGGGTTTATTCCAAGAAGAGGAATTGCTGGGTCAAATAGTACATTTACATCCATTATTTTAAGGTGTCGTGGTTGGAATTGTGTCCCCCCAAAAATGTGTGCAGCCACGTGGCTGGGATATGGTTCCCAGTATCTTGGGACTGTCCTCCATTGTGTGGTTTTGCTAACCTGTATGTTAAAGGATTAGGGTGGGGCTGTGAATTCCTGCTGTAGGGGGAGTTTCCCTGGAGTATGGCTTGCCCCACTCTTAATGCTTTTAGCTTGCAAGGAATAAAAGGAAAAAGAAACAAAGCACAATTTGAGAATTTTGTTACCATCAAGCAAGCAGCACCGGGAGCAGAGCGCGTCCTTCAGACCAGAGGTTCTTGCGTGAGGACGCTCCCTGGACAGACTGATGCAATACTGGACTTTCCTCCAGAGCTGACAAGGGGAAAGTCTTTCCCTGGAGCGGACACCCTGAATATGGACTTGCAACCTACCGGACTGTGTAAGAATAAATCTTTCTTTGTTAAAGCCATCCACTCTGTGGTATTTCTGTTAGAGCAGCCTAGCTGACTAAAACATAAGGTAACGCCAGATTGCTTTCCAAAGAGGTTGTACCATTCTGCAATCCCACCAACAGAGTAGGAGAGTTCCAATCTCTCCACAACCTCTCCAACATTTAGTGTTTTGCACTTTTTGGATCATGGCCAATCTTGTTGAGGTAAGATGGTATCTCAGTGTCATTCTGATTTGAATTTCTTTAATAATTAATGATCCTGAGCATCTCTGCATGTGTTTTTTGGCTGCCTGGATCTCAACAGCATATAAAAAAAATAATTCATCATGATCAAGTTGATTTCATTCCAGAAATGCAAGGCTGGTTCAACATCAGAAAAGCAACTAATGTAATTGACCGCATTAATAACACAAAGGATAAAAATCACCTGATTTTGTCAATTGATGCAGAAAAGGCATTTGACAAAGTTAAACATCCATTCATGCTTAAAACTCTCAGAAAAATAGGAATAAAGGAGAAATTCCTGAATATAATCAGCAGCATGTATGCAAAGCCAACTGCTTTCATCATCCTGAATGGTCAAAGACTGAAAGAATTCCCTGTGAGAACGGGAACCAGACAAGGATGCCCTCTCTCACCACTTGTGTTCAACATTGTGCTAGAAGTTCTAGCCAGAGCAATTAAACAACTCAAAGAAATAAAATGCATCCATATTGGCAATGAAGGAGTAAAGATTTCCCTCTTTGTAGATGATATGATTGTTTACACAGAGAATTCAATGAAATCCATAAGTAAACTACTGGAGCTAGTAGAAGAATTCAGCAAAGTATCAGGATACAAGATTAGCATAATTAAATCAATAGGATTCCTTTATACCAACAGTGAAATTATTAAAGAAGAAATCACCAAATGAATTGCATTTACTATAGCCCCCAAGAAGATAAAATACCTAGGAATAAATCTAACTAGAGAAATCAGAGATCTTTACAGAGAAAACGACAAGACCTTACTACAAGAAACTAGGAAAAACTTACATAAGTGGAGTAATCTGCGCTGCTCATGGATAGCAGGACTCAATATTGTTAAAATGTCTATTTTGCCCAAAGCAATCTACTTATATAATGCAATCCCAATACAAATTCCAGTGACATTTTTTAATGAGATAAAGAAACAAATCATCAGCTTTATTTGGAAAGGGAAGAAGCCCTGAATAAGTAAAGCACTACTGAAAAAGAAGAACACACTGGGAGGCCTCTCACTACCTGACTTTAAAACCTATTACACTGCCACAGTAGTCAAAACAGTCTGGTACTGGTACAAAAAGAGACATATAGACCAATGGAACAAAGTAGAGATCCTAGAGATGCCACCATCCTCCTATTAACAGCTGATATTTGACAAAGGTCCTAAGATTTTAAGCTGGGGTAAGAACAGTGTCTTTAACAAATGGTGCTGGCATAACTGGATATTCATCTGCAAAAAATTGAAACAAGACCCATATCTCACACCTTATACAAAAATCAACTCAAATTGGATAAAAGACCTATATATAAAAGCTAAAACGATAAAGCTCACCTAAGATAAATGGAAGTTTTAATACACAATATAGACAGACTTCAAAATCTGACAAACAAAACACATTCATCAGAAGAGAAAATAGATAAATGGGAATTAATAAGAATCAAACACTTCTGCTCATCCAAAGACTTCATCAAAAGAATTAAAAAGCCACCTACAGAATGGGAAAAAATATTTGGCAACTCTATGTCAGACCGATGCCTGATCTCCATAATCTATAAGGTACTACAAAATATCAATAAGAAAAAGACAAATCATCCAATTAAGTGATGGGCAAAGGAGATGGACAGACACTTCTCTAAAGAGAAGATCCAGCCATGGTGTTTTCAATACTCTCATATGTATGTGAAAGCTGGACAATGAATGAATAAGAAGATGGAAGAAGAATTGATGCCTTTGAATTGTGGTGTTGTAAAAGCATATTGAACGTACCATGAACTGCCGAAAGAACAAACAGATCTGTTCTGGAAGAAGTACAACCAGAGAGCTCCTTGGAAGCAAGGAAGGTGAAACTGCATCTTACATACTTTGGACATGTTGTCAGGAGGGGTCAATCCTTGGAGAAGGACATCATGCTTGGTAGAGGGTCAGTGAAAAAGAGGAAGACCTTCAACAAGATGGACTGACCCAGTGGCTACAACAATGGGCTTAGGTGTAAAAATGATTGTGGGGATGGCACAGAACTGGGCACTAGTTTGTTCTGTTGTGCATAGGGTTCCTGTGAGTCAGAACTGACTTGACAGCCCTTAGCAACACAACAATCCCTTGCTTTTGGCTGGAACTCTGTGTGTGTTTATTTACATGTGTGCAAGGCAGAATGCAGAAGGTCTTGCTGAAAAGTTCTTCTAACCTTAAGTTTATATGGAAGACACCACTTCCTACTCCTTGTTCCAAGGCAAGGTGTGTTACTTCTCCGTCTTTTTTTCTTTTTAAACTCTTGCCTCTTGAAATTCTTTCCTCTTGTGGTAAGATATGACCTTACAATTAAGTCCACGAACTTAATTGTTCTTAGTGCTACGCATCTCATTGCTGAATATCACTATGGTCACCTTCGAAGAACTCCCTTTGGGAAGCTATGCACTGATGCCAGCACCTAGTCCATCCTTCAAAGCAGTGTTGGAACTCTTTCTGGAGTGGCCATTGCATACGATGGCACAGTGGCAAGTTCACAAACTTAATTGTATAGCTGTCTGGGAGGGAATTTTTAGCCAATAGACAAATAACTGTATTGGAACACCCTCCCTACTCATCTGATCTGGCCCCCAGTGACTTTTTTCTTCACTCAGAGATAAAGGGAATACTGAAAGGAAGACACTTGGATGACATTCAGGACATCAAGGGCAATACGACTAGAGCTCTGATGGCCATTCTAGAAAAAGAGTTTCAGAATTGCATTGAAGGGTAGACTAGGTGCTGGCGTTGGTGCATAACTTCCCCAGGAGAGTTCTTCGAAGGTGATGGTAGTAGTATTCAGCAGTGAGCTATGTAGCAACCTTTTCTAGCGTGAGGTTGCAAACTTAATTGGCAGTCCTTGTATACATAGCACAAGGTTTAGTATCTGAAGGAATTTTAAGTGTTTAATTTGGTAGTGTTAAGTACATTCACAGTGTTATTAACTGTAACTACTATCTATTTTCATTTTTTTAAATCACTCCAAACAGAAACCTGATATCCATTAAACTGGAAGTCCGTATTTCTATCTCCCTCAGTCCCTGGTGACCTTTATTCTACTTTCTGTTTGTATGAATTTGCATGTTCTAGATACCACGTATAATTAGAATAATAAAACATTTGTCCTCCCCTCCACCCTGGTTTCTTTCACTTAGCAAAATGTCTTCAAGATTCATGCCTGTTGTAGCATGTATCATAATTTCATTCCTTTTCATGGCTGTATAGCATTTTACTGGATATACATACCACATTTTGTTTATCCATGCACCTGTTTATAGAGATTTCAGTTATTTCCACATTTTGCACATCATGAATGATGCCGCTATGAACAATGGTTACTGGAATCTTTTAGAGCCCCTGCTTTCAATCTGTTGGGTATATACATAGGAGTGGAATTTTTGAATGAAAAGATCATCCCACATTTAACTTTTTGTGGACTGTATGATGTGTTGGAAATTCTGTGTTACTTTAAGGAAATTGTTTAGTATTCTAATATCTTAGTGCATAATCAATAACAGGATATTAGAATTGTGTTGAAATTATTCTGTAAAAACAAATTCAGTAATTCTATATTGAATTTAATATAAAATGGTTTTTTCATATGAACCTATCTGATCTCTATTTAACCCTCTCCTAAGTAAATATTTTTAGAGAAAGTAAAGATTGATATATTTAGATGAAGGTAAAGAGAGTTTGTTGGGCTCAGGAGGAAACTTGATAGCTTAAAGAATTTCAGTTACTCTGTCTTCATTGTCACAAATCTTGTTTTGTATTCCTGATCCTTGAAGGTATTATTCAACCAAGCACTCACAGATATTACTAAAGGACGCAGCACTTGTTGTTTGCTAGGAAAAATGCTAAGGCTAGAGACAGAACAAGATGCTTCTCAAAATGGCTTTTTCTTCCCAAATCTCAAATAAGTAAGGGTTGGTCAGAGATTGGCTATTTCAAATAGTGCCGCTAAGACAAAACAGAGACTGTGAAGAATATAGCCAGGTCCACAGAAGGCAGTGGGCCTAACAGGGGTGTTGAACAGAAGGGAAAATTCACACAGAATGCTGTTGACATTGAAGAAATATTTTAAAGCAGCAATGTACTAATCTGTGAATGGGCTGAGATTGGTGTGCTGGTTAAATCCTGAACTCTGATGTAGCCATAATGGGTCATGGTTCTCTCACAGTCAGAGTTAGTATTCTCTTCCTCCTGTGGGAGTTCTAAAAATTGCAGTTCATTCATAGGGACAGAAAATAAAGAGGTAAAGGCTTTGGGAAATAATGCTTGTCCCTGTTAGGTCCTGGCTCTTAGTGCTGGTTTTGTATCTCTTTTCCAAAACTACGTGCACTGTGTGAAGATTTCCCTTTCCCAAACATAAAAATGCCTATGAAATACAAACAAAAAGCAAACAAGATGACATGAACACATTTGTGCAATAACTATTAGATCTTCGAAGACTGTATACAGAACTTCTCAGTAAGACAGTATGAAAATGACTTTCATGAAGGGATGCAAAAATCAAACACCCATCAACCTTGAGTTGATTCCAACTCATAATGACCCTATAGGATAGAGTAGAACTGCCCCATACAGTTCCCAAGGACTGGCTAGTGGATTTGAACTGTTAACCTTTTGGTTAGCAGCTATAGCACTTAATCACTACCCCACCAGGACTTCCTTGAGGGATGCAAGACAATGTAAACACGCAAACAGGAACCTGCAGTTTGTTAAGCCAGGATTCTCAGGCTGTGATTTCTATTCTAAGGGTTTTTTCATAAAGAATTCAAATCATTATCGTTGGATGGATCTTAATAGTCTAATTTTCCTAACTTTTTCTATAAAAAAGTTTTTGTTTTTGACATTTTAAAATGAATATTTAGATTTAATGTATTTCAAATCCCAGTAAGAGGGTAGGAGCAGATAGAAAAGTTCTTGGAGAGAGGTTTGCTGAGATAAAGTTCTTATACATTCTTCTAGGAAGAAACCCTTGATTTTCAGGATCTTGCTAGCTCCATTTGACGTGAATGTGCACATTGTCTCAGCAATAATAGTGCAGAAATCTAAAAATAGGACACTAAGAATAGAACCTAAAAAAGGGGGCAAGAAAAAAGAAAAAGGAATTCTGGGATGGATTTAAGTATTATGGGGTATCATACTCTTGTTGGAGTACATGAGGTGATTTGAGGTTCATCAAGTAATTATTCCTTTTTCTTTTCACAGATAGCCACGCCTGTTTCATCGCCTCCCGTGGCTGTAAATCTGAGCACCGATGCTTGACCTATTGTAAGTCAAAAAGGCATGTATGGGGGAAAAAACAGCTTTGCATTTTAACATTATTGCTGTCTTTACTAAGAAAAAAATTTAAATCATAAATAATTATGAACAGAAAAGCCTTTTGATTTCTGTAAGCAAATGTTTTGACCTTGTTCTGAACTGACAAACTGCTTAGGTCTAGCTTTTACTAATTTAAACTCCCAGAGTTCCTCAGGTGATGCTGGTGGCTACTCAGCAAATCACTGCTGTTGTCATTGGTGATGAATATAGGTAATAAAAGAGTTTATGAAATGCATTTTTTCCCTTGCATGCTTTGATATGAAAAATTTCCCTCTCAAGTCATTGGAAGGAGATATCTGTTTGTTGGTCTTACAATGGTGGGTCGTTTGTGCATCCTATTATATTTTGGTCTAAATGCAATAATTTTTGTCTTCAAATGAAAACAAATTGGAGAGAAGTAGTGAGATACCATTTGGAAGTGTTGGCAACGTTCCATGTTCAAACAGCAAAGTCACAAAGCAGGAGAACAAAAAGCCTCATCCTGGCTGATTCAATGATTTAACCAGCAGTTGGTGTTGGCATCAAATCTTCAGCCAGACTGTGAACAAAAATAATAAATAAATCAATCCCAGGGGCTGGTAATATTGTCCTCTGCAGGGAAAAGAAGTTTAAAATGTGTCCCTTATTAAATATTTTGGTATACAGATTTCTCTTACGAATTTCTGACTGGGAGAAAAATCTGAGGATACAGCATTGCAAGAAAGGCCTTCTTGGAATCATCCACAGGCTTGTGTGTGTGGCTTGTAGATTGTTTCATACCTAAATTTTTCTCCTAATTCTCCTAACAACCCTACTTTCCCTTTCCACCTACAACAAAGACCCCTTCCTCTTCTGTGGGAGCCATTCTGATTTACATAAAATGCAGTGGTCATTACGTAAGGGGTTTTATCTTTGCAGTTTGGGACGCAGCTGGGTATCATGTCTTATATTATCCTCCTACCTAGATGTAAGCACCCATGGGTTCCATCTTGACATTCAGAGGAAAAATTCCAAGAAAAATGGACTCGAAATGTACTCACATTTATTTTAAGAAGAGTCTACAGTGAAGAGTGACACACACAAAGTCCTTTTCTACACATCAGACAATGTGTCTCTTTTGGGTACTACATTACATAAACAGGGTTCATGTTTATTGTGATAAAGAAAAAAATTTTCAATGAGCTTTATATTTAGCCTTACCTTGTTTTAACATTTAAGGCTGTAGCATTTTTATAGATTATTTATTAGTGAGGCTTATTAGCTTTACGAGTCTTCGTACAAAGCTGCTTTCTCATTTAAGCACTAAGAGCTGTCTCTGACAAATACCAACATATTAAGTGTGGTAATGAAAATTTCTACTACTTTTTATTTATTTATCCTACACTTTAGGGGGATTACAAGAAGCTGGATGTTTTGTAGAAACCCTGTTGGTGTAGTGGTTAAGTGCTACAGCTGCTAACCACAAGGGCTTCAGTTTGAATCCACCAGCCACTTCTTGGAAACTCTATGGGCCAGTTCTACTCTTTCTTATTGGATCCCTATGGGTTGCAATCAACTTGATAGCAGTGAGTTTGGTTTGGTTTGGGGATGATTTGTGCTAAGGCACATGTCCAGTTCATGCGGCAGTCTCCTTCTTCCAGGACAATTAAAGACAATTAAAGTCTCTTGTTTCTCTAGCAGTATTCAGTGAAGTTTCCAGAGCCAAGTTTTACATTTTTCAGTTTAGATTGCTATGATTTGATTCTAAGCTAATCTTTGTTTTATATAAACCCCATTAGTTTCCAATGAATGGGCTAAATGTTAGGTAGTTAAATTTATATTTTAGCTTACAGAATTGGATTTGTTTTAACACAATTCACCGGTAAAAAAATATGTGTTAGTTTTATACATGGATTAATACGAGCATCTTGTTTGATCAAGATAATCTGTTCAGAAGAGCGTTATGAGCCTAACTGTGTTGAGAAGGGGTTCCAAACTCTTCACAGTGGCTTTTGGGATCTGGCAAATGTGAATCTCTTCCCTGGTGCTATGTGAAGCCGTACTGTACCACCATTTGAAGGCATGCAATAGCCAGCAAACAGCAGGAAAATCCTACATCCTGGAAGAGGTCGATGGGCGGAGCATTGGATCCCAGAGGAGCAGAGACAAGTTTCAGGAGGGATGCCCAAGGCCAGATGGCCCTGCAGAGGTCTGCCAGGATGCTCAGAGGCCCCAGAGCAGCCAAGCCAATGAGGGGACTGTGTTCTGCCTATTATGTAGACAGCACTAAAAAAGTAGAGGCCTGGTTATTTAGCAAAGCAACCTGCAAACGAAGATTTGGACAATTGGGACTTTGTGTTTCGTCACTTCCTAGTAATGGCTGGACTTGGTGATCCTTATGTCTCTGTATCTGCTGCTCATTGACTGCATAGGGTCTGTTTGGATGGCTTTTGATTCTTGTTGCCTGCCCTAACTCCCTTACCTAAATACGTACTGAGTAACGGTTGTGTGGTGGGCACCATGTTAAGGCTGCATATATAACAGGGAACAAGATGGACAAAATCTCTGTCTTCACTGAGCTTGTGGTCTAGTGCAGAAGGTAGAAAACTCGATAAGTCGTTACAATAATGCACCATGAAACAGAAGGTACAGATTCCTACAGGCACACAGAGCAGGGGAAACCTAAAACCTAACATAATAAAGAGGATAAAGAAGGCCTCCCTGGGAGATGTGGGAGATGTAGGCTGAGACCTGAAGGATGAGCAGAGGTTTGTTAGTGAAGTGAGGAAATCGTTCTCCACAGAGAGGACACTGTATAAGGAGCTGGGAAATTGAGAGAAGCTTTGGAATAGTCGGGAAATTGGAGAGTAAGGCAATGGGTCTAGAGGGTTTCTGTGTCCTTCTATCCCTAGCTACCCTTTGGAGTATGAGGCAGAGGTAAGGAGTGTAGGAGAGGGTTTTGATGGATGCAGAGATTCGATTTTGGTAGGAAGAAGTACTCCATTAGAAATGGGAAGTACATTTATATCTTAGTCATGTAGTGCTGCTATAATAGTAATACCACAGCTGGATGGCTTTAACCAAGAGAAATTTATTTTCTCACAGAAAAGTAGGCTAAAAGTCTAAATTCAAGGCATCAGCTCCAGGGGAAGACTTTTTCTATTTGCTCTGGAGGAGGTTCCTTGGTGTCAATCTTCCCCTGGATAGGGCGCTTCTGAGGCACAGGGACCCCAGTCCAAAGGATGTGTACTGCTCTTGACACTGCTTGTTTCCTGATGGGTTGAGGTCCCCAACTCTCTATTTATGTCCCTGCCCTTTATATCCCAAGAGAGTGCCTCAAGGCACAATACAGTGTCTCCCTAATGTAACCACTACCCATCCTCCTCCAGTAACATCACAGAGGTGGAATTTACAACATACGGGAACCGACACAATACCAGGAATCATGGCCTACCCATGTTGCCACACAAATCTTTAGGGGGACGTGATTTCAGTCCACGACAGTTTCTCTCTAAAATGTATCACCAGAACAGGAATTGGCTTATACATAAAGGCAGAGGATGGGGTTGGTTTAGGGTTAAGTTCACATATTGTGGATAAAGGAACAAGTGAAGAGAAAGCAGTTTGTGAATCAAAAGAAGAATATAGGAGGAACTGAGATAACCCAGATAGTATAAATGAGGGGGAAAAACAAAACAAAACAAAAACCCCAAATCTTTTGCTGTCAAGTTGATTCTGACTCAGAACTGCTCCACAGTTCCCACGGAGCACCCAGTGGACTTAAACTGCCACCCTTTTGGTTAGTAGCTGTAGCACTTAACTACTTTCTATGGCACCAGGTTTCCATAAATGAGTAAAGAGACCCCCAAACAAACAGAACCAATACCATTCCCACAAGTCAGTGTTGACTCATGGTGACCTCATGTGTCGACAGTAGTGAGTGAAAACTTGGTGGCTCCAATCCACCCAGCAGAGTCGTGGAAACAAGGCCTGAAAATCTGCTTTGGTAAAGATTATGCAGAAATAGATCATCAGGCTCTTTATCCACTGTGCTGGTGGGTGGCTTCTAACCACCAAACTTTAGGTTAGTACCCAGCTGCTGTTTGTGTCACCCAAGGACCTTTAGAAAAAGGAGTGAAGGCCTGAAACAGAGCACTGAAAAACACCAGCATTTATTGACAGCCTGAGGAAGCACTTCAGAGAAAATTGAAGAAAGGTTAAAAAAAGGAAGAGAAAAACTAGAAAATTACATATCACAGACAAGAAGGGAATAGAGTCATTTTAGCACCTGGGCCATGGGGAGGTAAATAAAGCACAAATCAATGTGCACAGTTTTTAAGGGGATGCCAAAAATTCAATAATCAAGATACATAATATTTTTAAAAGATTCATGTTAATTGCAGAAAATAAAATCTGTGATGAACAAAATATCAAGCTTTCAAAGGAAGACAAGAATTACTAGATTTTTGTTTTGCTCTACCTTCCATATGACACTAATCCTGTTTTATATACTTGAAAGTTTGATATTGTGCTCATATAGAAACCAGGACTGTCAAGAGTGTAAAATGTGGCTGAGGAGGGACATAGAGTCATTGGCTCTTTATAGTGCCTTGCTTTACTAATTCATGAGGGAAGTTGTCTTAATGTCTCTGCAAAGGTAATTGCCACCACCTGAATAGGAGAGTCCTTGTCTAAGGACCGTAGAAGGACAAATATATGGTTTTAAACTCATGGTATCTTTTCTCTTAACTTTAAGGTGAAATAAAATAATGAATTCCTTAATTTTATGAAATTCTCTTTAGAAATTCTCTGGGCAGATCCCCATTCATTCCCAAGTTCAGAAATTTGGGCTTGGGGAGCCAGGTACCTGTGTGTGATTACTCAGCAAATCTATGTTTACACCTGAGAGAAGTCAGCTGGTATTTTGTTTGTAAGTCTTTGCCTCTCTCTTGGCAGCACTGGATTCTTTTTAAATAATTTGCTTCCTTGTGGGTTCTTTAGCCTGAAGTGTTGTGTGAGATACAATACCAGCTCTTCAGGTCCCTCTGCGACAAAGGTATTCATCTGCATTCCTTCTCCAGAGCTCTAGTGCCCTTTATTCAGATCGTACTGTTAGACCCTTTCACTCTTAAAAACCAAAAAGAAAAGAAAAAACCCATTGCCGTGGAGTCAAACCTGACTCACAGGGACCGCGTAGGACAGCGGATAATTGCCAGGTGGAGATTTCAAGGCATGCCTGCGGGAGCTTTTGTTCCGCAGCCCAGCTCTTTACTGCTTTGCCCCCAGGACTTCCTTTCACTCTCAGGTGCCAGTTTTTATTCTACTATGGTTAAGAGACCATGGAAGACTGGAGGTAAGATATTATATCCCAGCCACCTATCCCAGTAAGGTCATTTCTAGCTCGTGACCTGGCCTTAGGGTGACCAGCTCTCTTGGTTTGCTGAGGACTGCCTTGTTCAGTTTTAGTGTTGAAAGTTCTGTGTCCCTGGAAACCCTTCAGTACTGAAAAAATGTAGACAGTTGATCACCCCGGTCCTAGCCATCTGTTGCTGCTATAGTAGAAATACCACAAATGGATGTCTTTAAAAAGAGAGTTTATCCAGTGACAGTCCAGTAAGTTAAAAGTCCAAATTCATGGTGTGAACTCCAGGGAATGACTTTCTCTGCTGGCTCCGGAGGAAAGTCCTTGTGGTCAATCTTCCCCTGGAATGGAAACTTCAGAGGGGTGGAACCCTGGTCCTTTTCCAAAAGACACACTCAGCTACCAGCACTGCTTCATAGTGGCACGAGGTCCCCAAATCTCTCTGCTAGCTTTTTTTCTTTCATATTTCAAGAGATTGCCTCAAGGCACAAAACAGTTCCATGTAAATTCGTGCCCAACCAACACAACTGCGCCCCAACTTCCCTCATTAACATCACGGAGGCAGGACTTGCATCAGGGAGATACCTCACACAACACCAGGAATCGTGGACTAGCCAAACTGCTGCATCCATCTCTTCGGGAACACAATTCATTCCATGACAACTGTGTTTGGCTGAGGAATGTTTCCTGGCCTCCTTTGTTAGAACCATCTAAGTCTTCCAGGTCTAAGGGTAACTTTACAAACTTTGCATCTTTACTGTTCTTGCTCAATTTCTGACCAAGGACTGTGAACACAGGCTGTTGGTATTTTAGAGGGGGAAGGGAACATAAAGATCCCACACCACAACCATCTCATTTTACAGATGAATACCATCTCAATTGCTCTGTAAAGTTTTGGCTGTCTCCATCCCCCTCTGGCTACCATGGTACCAGATTTCTGCAGTGTCTTCAAACATTTCCTTTCCTACTAATTAAAAACAAATGATTATATTGGAACATCAGCTACAGTAACAGAGAAAAGTATCATTCAGTTAGTTTTAAATTGTCCAATAATATTTTTCTATTGTCTCTATTTGCATCATAGGCATTTTAACTTTTCTGGTGTCTCAAGTTCAGTGTCTCTCATGGATTACTCATATTATCTGAATGTGAAAATAAATATGGTAAGGCTAATTAGCATCAATTTTAATAAGATTCCAGAGTAATTTTATACAATGCTTTCTAGCAAGAAAGAAATTAAGCTTGATAACTGAGAGAATGGTTTCTGAAATAGTAGCAAATTAACGGCCATGAAAGAAAAAATAAGCACAGAAAAGGGAGAGATTCTGTATACTGTGAATGCAGTATAAATGAGGCTTTCTTTTCAGAATCACACAATGCTTTGTTATTTTGTTGTCGTTATTTTGCCCCCCAAAAGAGTGAGAGTCCAGCAGTTCCCAAACAAGAGGACTGACTCTGCAGAAAATCCGAATACCTGGCTTCTGTACCTGGTCATTCCCACTGAGTAGATCTGGAGTAAGACCTGGGAATCCATTTTTAAAAAACTTCAGATGTGGCTCTGATGCAGGTGGGCAATGGAGTGGTGTCTGCAACCCACTGAGCTAGGCTGTTAGAAGAGGATATTTTATTTTTCACTTTGGGAAAAATATTTAGCGGCTGTTTCTCAGACTTCATTTTTTTGAAGTGGCAAGTATCATCACCCTTCCTTCAAAACCCAAAAAACCAAACCTGCTGCCATTGAGTCAATTCCGACTCATAGCGACCCTATAGAAAAGAGTAGAACTACCCTATAGAGTTTCCAAGGATCATCTGGCAGATCTGAACTGCCACCCTTTTGGCTAGCAGACATAGCACTTAACCACTACATTACCAGGCTTTCCTGTTTTCAAGAGGAAGAAATTAAAGATGGGCAGAATTGCATTTTAATGTAAATTTTAATGTAAGAATGTGGGAAAATGAAGATCTTTACAGAACCCCCAGTTTCACTTTGAAGAGCATCTACATGAAGGTCCTGAAATAAGATGAGCTGGAAGCACAAAGGCGAATTCCTGCACCTGGGATTATGTAGAGCAATTTGTACATTCTAAGCTTTTGCCTAATGAAGCCATAGAGCAAGATCAGCCCTTGAAAACTGCCCAAGAGTGCAACATTTTCAAATCCCTCTCTGCTGTTCACTAGACATGAAGTAAGTATCTCTTACTCAGTGTGTATTTACATGGCCTTATATACATACCCATATACTCTGAAAAGTCCTCTGGGAAACTAACACAAAGCCTCAAGTTCTTGATTAACGGAGTAGATTCCCCAAGCCCTGTCACTTAATGGGACAGCAGAAGACGTGCTTGGCAATTAATTGGATGAGCTGCAAATCTGGAAACCTGACCACTTGTGGTCGTTAAAGATCCCAGGGTATTATCCTTAACAGCAGGTGGAGTCTTGGACACCTTCCAACTCTGATAATTAAATTAGATTTTGCCCAGTTTCCCTTTACTCTTCCAACTGGACGCTGTTCTCTTCTTCCATCTTTAACTGTAGTGGCCTTGTACACTAGGAGAGAACTACTGAATTTCACAGGTGGCTACAACATAGTGACAGTGTTCCCTAACTTATAGAATGAGATTTACTGAATTAGTGGTCAGCGGGAACACTTAGTACAAAAGAGAGTTAGTTGGATTGGCAAATACAGAGACATGGTACCACCGTTGAAAAACTGAGGTGTAAAATGTTTCTGTAGATAATTAAAAGTCCATGTCCTATTAACTCTTAGAAGCCGTTGTTTTTGTCTTTTTCTTCATGAGTCGGATCCGACTCGATGGCACTTGGCTTGGCTTATTGTTCCATAAACACAATAATTAGTATACATTTTACTAGCAAACTGGTCACATGCATTTAACTAAAAAAAAAAAAAAAAGGACAGTATAGTGGATGGGATGACCATCATTTCAGGGTAGAGATGACGACAGTGACATGTATTAGGAACCAACTTAGTGGTTTGAAATTTGTTAATACAGAATTTAGCCTCTTGTTTCCTTGTTATAAGTACGTAGTCTGCTTTTCATCTTCCACATTTCCTGGTGGGTCAGGCCTGGCAAATCCACTCTCACCTCGCCATTGCTTAGTCCTGTTTATCGACTTTTCCTCTGATGTTCTGGGCTTCTAGAATATAATATGTAATGGATTCACTTGTTCTTTTGAGTCTTTGTTGTTAGAGACATCACAGAAAGCATGTGACTATCTTGGCCCTGCCTCTGCTTTCGTCCCTTCTGAGAAGCATTCTGGCTGTACCTTGCCCAGGACAGATGTGGTTGTTCTTCTGGCAATCTACAATATGTTCTGTGTTCTTCAATAATGTCATAATTTTAAAAGTGTCAATTTTTCTGTCTTCTTGATTCACTGTTCATCTTTTGCATATATATGAGGCAGTTAAAAATATCATAGTTTGGGTCAGGTACACCTTAGTCCTTAGAATGACATCTTTGCTTTTTATCACTTTAAAGGGGTCTTTTGTGGCAGATTTTCCCAGTGAAATACGTTGCTTGGACTTTTTTTTTTACCTGCTTTTTCTATGGGCGGTGACTTTTGGATCCAAATAAAACGAAATCTTGACGATGGTTTTCCATTGATTGTGATGTTGTCTATCAGACTAGTTGTGAGGATTTCTGTGAGCCACTGTCGGCTCCCTAAAATTTTAATTTGGCAGCTGAATCTCACTGTGCACGCCTCTAATTTCCCTAGTATGTTGCCTTGAGAGTCTATTGTACTTAGTACCCTGCTTTCCCAACAGACACACAAACGATCTGGTAATTTGGTATATAACGTACCTGCAGTATGTGCACCACCTCATCATCATATGCCTTAAACCCACACCTTCAGTGCCTGTCTGGTGAATGAGTATATTAAGAACTCTGTATGTTCTTCTTTTATCAGGTCATTTGTTTTTGTTTCTTCTTTTTCATACTTATTTCCACAGTAATAATTTTCATTCATATCACCTCATTTTTAGATCATTGCATTGATGCCCTAACTCATTTTCATACCTCTAGACTCTGAAATTTAATTCTTCTCGAACAGCATTGCTAAACTCACTTCCCCAAAATATTGCTTTAATGTTGTCACGGATTGAATTGTGTCCCCCCCAAAATATGTGTAACTGTGTGCCTAAGCCACGATTCCCAGCATTTTGTGATTTTCCTATGCTGTATGTTAAAGGATTAGGGTGAGACTGTAAATCCCTTCATAGGATCACCTCCCTGCTCCACTGTAAAGGGAGTTTCCCTGGACTGTGGCTTGTCCCATCCTTACTCCTTTCCTCCTGCAAGAGATAAAAGGAAAGCGAAGCAAGCAGATAATTGGGAACTCACACCAGCAAGAAAGCAGCACCAGGAGAAAAGCCCTTCCTTCTGACCTGAGGATCCTGTGCCAAGAGGCTCCCTGGACAAAGACTGATGCGACATCAGACTTCCCTCCCGAGCCAACAGGGGGGAAAGCCTTCCCCTGGAGCAGACATCCTGAATTTGGACTTGTAGCCTACTGGACTGTGTAAGAATAAACTTTCCTTTGTTAAAGCCATCCACTCTGTGGATTTCTGTTAGCGTAGCACTAGCCAACTAAAACAAATGTCTTATTTCATTCAAAAATCTTCAGTGGTGATTATTTTATTTTTTAAAATAAGTCTACACCCATTAACTAAATCAGTAATCTCCCAAGTGAGTTGGGTATGCACAACAAATATGAAAGAAAGAATGTGTCAGAACTTTCTATTCCTATTTTATATTAAAACAAGATATACATTTGTGCTTTAGATGAAGCTTCACAAAACAAGCTATCACTTCATTAAAGAGTTTATACACATACTGTTTTATGACATTGGTTAACAACCTGACATGTCAACACCTTCCCTTCTTGACCTTGGGTTCTCTATAACCAGCTTTCCTGTCCCCTCCTGCCTACTAGTCCTTGCTCCTGGGCTGGTGTGGCTTTTTAGTTTCATTCTGTTTTATAAGCCTGTCTAATCTTTGGCTGGAGAGTGAACCTCACAAATGACTTCATTACTGAACTAAAAGGGTGTCCAGGAGCCAAACTCCCAGAGTTTCTCCAGTCTGTGATAGGCCAAAAAGTCTGGTCTTATCTTGTGACTTTCAAGTTTGTTCTACATTTTTCTCCAGCACACTGTGGGACTCTGTATTACTGTCCTTGTCAGAGCAGTTGGTGGTGACAGCTGGGCAGAACAACAATTGGTGGTACCGGACTCAGTCTGGTGGAGGCTGTGGCACTTGTGGTCCTTTAGTCCCTTGGACTAATCTTTCCCTTGCGTCTTTGGTTTTCTTCATTCTCCTTTGCTCCACATGGGGGTAAGACCAATGGGGTGTCTTAGATGGCCACACAAAGGTTTTTAATACTCCAGATGCTGCTCACCAAAGTAGAATGTAGATCATTTTCTTTATCAACTATGGATAGACCTTCCCTGAGACCATGGTCCCCACAGCCTTCAGGCTGTAATTCAGACCCTCAGGGAGTCTGGATATGTCTGTGAGCTTCCATGACCTTGCCTTGAACGAGTGGTGCTGATTTCCCCAGTATTGTGTGCCTTCTTCCCCTTCACCGAAGTTAACATTTATCTATTGTCTATTTTTTATTTTTGGCATTTGGCTTGGCATTCTTTATTTTTCCATCTACCAAATCATGTTTTTATAAACTAACAATGAAAAAAGGTACACATTTTGCTAATGTCTCCTACATGAACTGATACAGAAAATTTGTTTCAGACTGTATATCAGAGGATCCTGTGTCATTAGTGGTACTCGAGCTAGCTTGCAGTAACAGTTTAGTTGAAATTCAGTAGTACTGAGAGGACAATAGTGGTGCCCTAATTTTTGGTTTAGCTTTCAGCTTGCTGTGATATATTCCTATTTATGTGCATCTAGTTATGGATTTATTTTTTGGTTTCATAAATGAGCAAGTGGCTTTGAAAGATTTCAGGAAGGAAATCAAGACTGAAGAGAATAGTAATTGCAAATATAACAGTAACGAAGGCCAGACCCTTTAACAGCCACATTTATGCAGTAAAAATAAAGCAACTAAATAAGCCTGACAAAAATTTGTCTAATGTAGCATAAAAGTACTGTGATGACAGTCTTAAATATAAAACAATGTCCATTATACTTAATGATGGACCTCACTGTAAGTGTGTATTGTGCTTGAGACCAAAGCTAGTGATACAATATAGTCCTTACAATTAACAAGACATTTATGAACTAAGCAAGAGAATGCAGATCCAGCTTTTAAGGAGCTGAAACAGAGTTAGTTTGGGGGTCTCTCTTTAAGATAACAAGTACAGAACTACAAACAAAAAATGCAGTGTAACAGTAGATATTTATTTAGAATGAGAAAAGAAATCTCAATAGATTTCTCATTTTAAAGAGTAAAAAATAAAATGAACACAAAATAACTGATAAAATGCTGCTAAATTAAATGCTAAATTATTTTTAGATTCCTTACTTTAAAGTGAAAAAAAAAAAGAAAAAGGAAAACCCTATTGATAAAATGCTTGCTTTTCATGCTGTGGTAAGCATAGCAACACAATACGTGTAAAACAATATGATGACAAAATAAAATTAATATTTATGATTTTATTGTTGTGAATATTGATGGAAGGTTCAGAACAGATGTTCTGTACATTTGAAAAATTATTAGTAGCAATCGCTTAGGGATAGCTGAAAGTAGAGGTGTTCTAATATGCCACAGCTTAAAATGTGTGTCAGCACCTAGTGCGTATGAGATTTGTTTTCAGTAATAAAATACACCAGTAACTAATGCCTTGTGAATAAAGGAAAAATGTACTAGAAAAGATACAGTCTAAACAGTGAATACTTTTGAAAATAAAATATGCAAAAATGAAATTAAGCATCGAGTCTTATCAGTAAAGGAAAGATGTACTAGAAAAGATATAGTCTGAACAGTGAATACTTTTAAAAATAAAATACATGAAAATGAAATCATGTATGGAGTATCTGAACAGAATTAAAAAACAAATCTTACTGTTACAACACACGTGAAATTCCCTGCAATGTTTCTAGATATCATGCTGGTGCCAGTGAGTGGAAGCCAGAAGTATGTACAGGCATATGGCTATTTTAGAAAGTCAAGATTTAAAAAACACACTACAATCTTTAAAATACTTTGTAATGAAATGAGGAATGATTACGAAAACCTGTGAACCATGTTCATTGTTTTTCTGGAGACAATATATTTAAAAGAAGCTTTTGAACTAGGTAGCAGATTTTTGTTTTAAACAGGCAATCTGCATTTTAAGACTTTCAAACAATGAGTAACAAAGTAGCTATTAAAAAAAAACTCATGCTGGGAAGAGACCATTTTGAAAATTCGTGTTTAGAAATGTGTATATAATTACATGATTTTAGTGCCCAAACTGATGCTTGTTCACCTATAAACTCTCATATTTGCACACTGTAAAAACTTGAAGACAGTTTCTAAGGCATTTAAAAATCTCCTAAATGAAGGATGGGGTGGATTTTGAGCTCATATATTTGAAATGCTATGCATATTGATTAGCTTCTAGAAGCAACCAATAGACATCTGTGAACAATGGAAATGTAATACCAAAACGTCATCAGAAATTTTTGTGTAATCAGTGGATAGAAATGGAAAATAAATATCATGATTTAGTAATAGGAGACAATGATATACTTCATGGATGACAAAGTACCTTTTGTCACTCACTGCACTTGAAAAGTCTGCAGAGTCAGACTTTTGAATTTTGAATTGTATGTTGCAAAGCACATTAATAATATTGCTCTCAATACATTAATTTTTTTGAGATATGGAATTTTTATTATAAGTATCTAAAATAAAAGCATTTAGATGATCATTTTAAATATGTAATATAAATTACTCGATGTAGTTTATTCATACATACACATACACACAAGATAAGACACACAATCCAAAATATTTGGCTGTCCCTGAATTAAGCATTCTGGCACTTCAAATTTTACCCCAAAGCATCCCATCTCTTTAATTAGCCTAAATTATTCCCAGCCTAGAACAAGTCTTTACATTCCTACTCTCACGTTTTTATCCAAGTAAGCCCTCCTCCAGCTTCCAGCTTGAATGTCCCCTTTTCCCCTGGCTGAGTCAAATCTCATCTGTCTTCAAAGACTTGTTCTTCCAACTCTCCTCTGACCTCTTCAGTTTTCAGGACTCTGTCTTAAAGCCATTGTACTCACTGTTTTTTAATATGTTTTGGTACTAAGTGATCTCATAGTTTAGGACATTCCCTTTATTGTGTTATTTATTTGAAGGTACTGATGTCTTGTTTTTACAGCTTCTTGAAAGGAAAACTTCTCCCAACGTTGTTGTATCTCCCATAGCATCTAAAATAAAACTATGCAAATAGTAGATCCTCTTTGGAGAGTTGTGGAATTGATAACCTTTTTTTTGAAAAATGAAGTTGAAGGGATATACCCTTGAAGTTAATCAAAGCCTTCATCAGTGTGGGGAGAGGGTGTGAGAGGGCAGTCCTACGGCAGCCTTTGTCTTCCCAATGCTGAGGGTGTAATCCTCATGATGATTTTCAAGTAAGTAGTCTAAACTGGAATCTTGAGCTATGACACTTTAAGGGAAAGAATGGCTTTATTTAGTGTCACAAAAGCATTTAATATATTCTGTGTCCCAAAGGAATTAATTTCCTTTCCTTCACACTCATCATAAGATGACATTTACTAACAACGGCAGATGGGATTGTGGGGGTGTGTCTGTCCATCTCACACTAGTTTGGCAACTCTGTAGAAAGAAAACAAACCAATATGAAAGAAATCCTGTTTCCTTTTTGAGAATCCTTCTGGTTGCTCCATTCTGCTTTGAAGTGCAGTTTCACTGGTCCTCTAAAGACATTTATCCTTATTTAACAGTAGAGGTCCTCCTTGCTCAACAGTCCTAGAGGATCAAGCAACTACTCATCCCCAAAGCATAAGACAGTTGGGAGTTACTCGATTTAAACAGATTATTAATGGAGGGGAAAAAAATACCATTGTTGGAGCTGTTGCTGAGTATAAAGTCTTTTCTTCTCGACCCCTGCCACCAGCTCAAGGTTCTTATTAGCTGCCAATCAGAGTAGAAAGCTCAGAATAAGCAGCATTGTGCCTGGAATTACTATGTGGCAGTATATGCAAATTACTTGGGTTAAAGATAAGGAAGGATCTGTACTTTAGAGAATGAGAAACAGTATTAATCTAGGATTATCAAGCGCTAGTGAATGTATTACTGACTTGTTACACTGATGCCAGACAGAAGAATGCTATGATCTAGAGCCCAGATTTGCTGGATACTGGTAAAACATGTAGGCTCAGTATTGGCTAGTTTCCTTTTAATAGCGTGCAGAGGAAAGAATCAAAACCTACGCTAATCTGAATGTGTCTGGGGTCCCAAGCCCATGAGATCAGGACAAGCTCTACCCTACGCCACCCACCTTTTCCCATCTGTATCTATCTCCCACTGTGTTATCAGATGCTCCAGATGGAGCTTCCTGTGCAGTCGTTAATTATTATTATTATTATTTTTATCTCTCCACCCAGAATGTCTCTAAATCTCCTGGCACTGCAACTGTTGTCTTCATTGGAAAGAGATGATAGCCTTCTGAAATGTGTCGGTGGCATTTCTTTGTGAGCTCTCAGGAGCAATGTGGATACTATTTAAGTTTTTTTAAAAAATAGTAATTATGCCCTGACACTTGAAAAAAGTGAATTTCTTTGTAATCAATTGTAGTGTTTAGGATTGCTTTGAAAGTCACCAAGGTTTTTCCTTTAAAGAAGGAGAAAAGATTTAGCTTGTTTCCCTTATTTGGGATCCTTTGGGATGAAAAGCACTATAGAAATATAAGCTGTTATTAATCTTCCCCTTTTCCAGACAAGTGTCGACGGGGGCTCTAAAATGTATATTAGCTGACAATGCGTACTGGCTCAAAGGAAGCTTCAAAATTATTTTTAAGTATGTATCTTAAATTTACCCCAAATCTGCCTATTTCCATAGAAATAGAAGGGCACCCTGCAGCCAAGGTTTCTGTCTAAAACCAAGGGTTTTAGCTGTCACAGAAGGTTCAGCTGGATGGATGCCACTTCCTGGACAATACCTAATGCGTTTCTCTCTAAATGTGTTGTATGACAAAAGTTCGGATCTGCTTGGAAGCAGTGGAATAGACAGACCTTGTAGCTATTCTCGGAAGCCTCGCATTCCATAATGAGATCTTGGTGGCCGTTACCTCTCTTGTGACTCCTTGGCTTTCCATGTTAGAAGAAAAGAAAGTCACCATGTCTTGCATCATGGAGCTTTACCTACTGTGTGCCTAGTTGGAATATTTTGAGTTCCACTGCTGCCTTGCTGCTCGTGTTGGCTGGCCCCACACAATTTAGAAATCAGCATCTCCACCACCGTTGTCCTATGAGGGATGTTTTGCAACTGTATACATATGAGCCTGTCCTGCACACTGCAAGGTAGCTCAAGTCTATTCAGTGATTGTGGTGATTGTGGGGTACCTAGTGAATTCTGAGCACCACAGGAGAAGATGAGGCTACAGATGATGCATTGCGTACCAGGAAATGTAATTGATTCAGTGAAGTTCCAGTTTAACCAGGGTGAAATTTGTGGAAATTATGACTTCTGCTTAGCTTGGCCAAAGGTTTGGGATATTTGTCTTATAATTTGGAAATGTTATAGCACCAGACCCCTTTCTAATTCCCTGCCTGCAATCCTTTGAAGGAGGGTATTAAAAAACTAGGCAGCATGGCAAGCATTAAGACATCTTTTCAAGGTCACACTTAGACCTTACTTCCTGCATAGTCCTGTAAAGCTAAAGCTTCACCATGTGTCTCAGATACCTATTACTCATAACACTCAGTGGTTCCTACCAAGACCAGAAAACAAAAACTATTGCCATCTACTGGATTCCCACTCATGGCAACCCTACGGGACCCTCTACAGGACTTTCTAGGCTGTAAGCTTTATGGAAGCAGTTTGACACATCTTTCTGCTATACAGCTGCCAGGTGGGTTCAAATCATCAACCTTTTAGTCAACAGCCAAGTGCTTAACCACTGTGCAACCAGGACTCCTTAATGATTTATACAACATACATCTCTTTTATTTGCTCATAATTCTTCAATTTGGCTGTGATTTGAAGGGAGGAATGTGGCCCTGCCCCAAGTGATGTTAATTACTGAGATTGGGGGCAGATGGTACCCAGCTGAGAAATTCACCCAAGAATCAGAATTCCTGGGTTTTCTTCCACTGGTCTTTCTATGTGGCTAATTTGGGCTTCCTCACATCAAGGTAGTCACGTTTCGTACATGATACCTAGGTTACCCCAGAAAGTGAAAGCAGAGGCTGCTAGGTTCTCTTAAGGCTTATTCCTGGAGCTTCTACAGTATTAGTTCTCCCACATTCTATGGGTTACAGAGATCACAAGGATATTCCACGTTCAAGGGGAGGGGACTGCAGAAGGGTGTGATCTGGGGACTATCGACTTCTCGACTCTGGTTTTCTGGTTCTAGTGGCTGTCCTTGCTTCATACTCCACTCATTCAAGTTTAGGGTCTTGCCTTCCTCCTTCTACAACTTCCAAGACTTTGTCCTCAAGGAAGCTACCAAATAAACCCATGCTGGCACAACCATTGATTCCTCCACAGAACTTTCTGGAAGCTGCCTACCAGACTGCCTGGGCCTTCACTTACGTTTGTGATTTTCAGACACAAGCTTGAATGCACTTAATTAGGTCTGTGCAAGAAGAGGTGAGAGAGAAACAAGAACAATTTCCCTGGAAGTTAATTTTACTTGAAAGTATGTGTTTAAAAGGCTTCATTGTTAAAATTATATTTGAGGTAAAAACTTTTCTATGAAAGCAAATATGAGTATGTTATAGTATAAACTGAAGAGTTCCACTGAAATTTTAGGCTAGAACACAAGCGTTCAAGGACATGCAGAGCTTCATGCGGGCTGTGACAGGCTGTAGCTGCAGACCCTGGGGACAACAGTGCTCTGCACGACATTGTCCTGTCACTCCACATTCACATCCCGATTTCTGCTGCTCACCTGTCACTGGAATATCCTTGATTCACCCACACTGCTACTGCACATCTGTTCAGTCTTTGTTACCAAACACTCTGCTTCTAATCTGTGACCCTGTCCTCACACAAGTCTTGGCTGAAGCAGGTTCTAAAACTACCCTTCCAAAGAAACAGAACAGTAAAGGAGAACAAGTTCAAGAGCTTGTTTCCCTAATCTGTGTCTCTGAAACACTCTGATTCTCTGTGGAAGAGAAGCTCTGAGGATTTCAAAACTTGCAGGTTTGAAAGGTCTGTGGATACAGTCTGACACAACCCAAGTGACTTATTCTGGCATTCACCTAGGTGCAGAGCTCACCACGTTATGGCCTGGGATTAGACACGGTAATCATGAGGTTGTCTTCTCCATCAACTTCCTGTAAAAGAACACTGGTGAGCCAGAGGGGAAAGAAAGTACATTGTTCTGTGTATCCTTTGTCTGGAACCCCAAATTTATTCTAACCATTACTCCATAAAACCAGACCCTGCCGCATGCTCTGCCCCCCGCCTCCCTATCTTGCTTCTCCAGCCTCTCAAAACACTGAGATTTTAGTGTTGCTTTGAATGCAAGTGGCAGAAGCCGAGGATTTTCTCCTCTGGTGCTGTCCCTGGGCATGGCTGATGGGCCTAAATTAATGGCTTTGTGTACTTCACCAGTTCCTCGTTTTTGATTCTCTGGTATTCTGCGAAATCTCCAAAGTCTGCAATGCCCAGATATTGAGTCAGCGACCGTAGCTTCCAGTGCTATTCCGCCAATTAGGAAAAGGTGGTGGTTTGAAGGCCTGGAAATGACCTCACAGTAGGGCCTTGAGAATGCCAGCAGCTTTATCTCTTTTGTGTGGAGCAGAAGCTGAGGTCTCAAAGAGTGTAAGTAATGGATCTTCTTCCTGAAGGGAGTAACACGAGGCAGTGGGCCATGGGCAGTGCTGGCTGGGGAGGCCAGTGGACAGCAATCCGTTACTGGACTCCCATAAGCCTTTAAGTGATCTCAGAGAAATAAGGTTGTTTTCAAGATGCCTCAGGTCTTAGCCTTACTAAATACTTGCAAATTAAAATCTGTGCCACATACCTTGACTCCCAGAGATGGGAGCTTCTCTTCTTTCAACTGTTGAGCTGTTAAAGCCCAGCCTCCCCAGCCACCCAGTTCTCTGAAGGACCTTAGTGTTTTGGACTCACTGACATTCTTAGCACTCTTGAGTAAGTTTTCAAATCCTCAGAGCTTCTCTTACATAGTGAATCAGAGCATTTCAGAGACATGCATTAGGGAAAACATAAGATCTTGAGCTTGTTCTCCTCTATTGTCCTGTTTCTTTGGATGGCTAGTTTTACAGTCTGCTATAGCCAAAACTTGTGTGAGCACAGGGTCAGATGTTCATCCCAAACCAGTGTTTTTCTCATCTCTTGGTCTTCAGGTGGGTGCTCTGGGACCAGGAACCTCAATGCTAAATGACTTGGAGACTAGCAGAACCCTCATGCAGAACTCAGTGCTTTTCTGTTTAAGCATAAATGGGAATGCGTGTTTTGAGTTATCTTCAGAAAGAGCCAGGATTTTACTTGCTACTTAGAACAGAATTAATTATTGTCTTTTAGTAACTACTAAAGAGCCAGTGTTGGAGGGCTGCCTCTTAACACACATGGTGATGTTCACCAGCCACTGAGTAGCCATCTGGGAAGAGTCATCTGAGATTTCAAAGTGGATTCAGACTCAGTCATGATTTTCATACTTTCACCAATAACTGTATTGTGATAGCTAGGGTTTTGCTGTCACACAAACCCACCTGAAATACCAATTTCCTCACTTACACATTGTTTTACCTTGGATAAGCTACACAGTCTCTTAAAGTCTTAGTTTTCTCATTCATAAACCTGTGGCGGCAATGGTACCTACCTCAAGGGATGGTTGATGGGCTAAGATGATGTGTCTGGCATGTAGTAAACACACTACTGTTGAGTCAATTGCAACTCACAGTGACGCTATAGGACAGAATAGAGTTTCCAATGACCACCCAGTGGATTCAAACTGCCAACCTTTTGCTTAGCAGATGCAGTACTTAATCACTGTATCATCAGGGTTTCCTGGCATGAAGTAAGCCCTCTATAATCCCTGAAATAAACATAATGACAGAAATGACAACTGCAGTAGAAGTAATAACAATAATGATGGCCAACATTTTTTGAGTACTTGGTCTAAGTCTGGCACTGTATTAAGTATATTACATGCTTTACCAAGAGGCTATGGTGCCATTCAGGCTACTATTAGCTAATAGAAGAAGAAACTGGAACTCTTGTTTGAATCCAAAGTCCATGACTTTACTCTTGGACAAAGAAGAGATACTTCTATGTCCTGGTAACTCCTTCTAATAAAACTAGAAGATAGAATGGCAAATTTGGCTCCCTTGCCAATTCATCCACCAATTCCCTGAGATGGAATAAATCTCCTTCACTTGTAAGCTTAGTCTGCCCTGGACTCCATTCTAACCAAGGAGAAAATGGTTAGCTCTAGGCCAAGAGGCAAATTGCTTCTGATTCCTTTCTAGCTTTATATCATAGCTGTAGTAGAAGCCTCAATCTTGTTTTCAGAACATTCAAGTTCTGGTAACTGAATCCCTGTCGTATTTCTGGCTTTCCACTTTATACTCTGTTCTACACACCAGTTCCTTGTGAGTTCCACTGATTACCAAGCCATGTAGCTTTCTGGTCCTGATTATTTATCTATCTAAACATCAGTCTATTCTTTAATCAGGTTATCCGGACTGCCTAGCATGCATCCTACCCATGGCATAGGAAGTGATACTTCCTGGACTAGCTTCTCAGAATCCTTATCCTGAACGAATCCTTATCCACCCATTCACTTTTTCATGAAGCAATTCAATGTTCCCATTAGAAGTTACTGCTCTTAACTGCTCTTTCATTTAGAACTGTCTCGTAGTTTGCACACACTCATTTAATGGCTCCTGTAGCCACAGCTACATTACTGCTCGCTTTCTGCAAATTTCCTGGATAATTGAACAATTATAGAATGGAAAAGTCTCTAGTGGTTGCTATCTTCCCCTCTTGGAACCTGGAGCTCTTAGGGCCAGCAAATTCTAGTCACTGGTTCCATCTGAAAAAAGAAGTGGAGATGAATAATGGAGATACAATGAGAGTATGTTGTACTAATGCAGCAAAGGAATTTCCCATTTGTTACACTCACAAGCTTAAAAGCAAAGGACACTTTTAATAATTTTGTCTGCAAAGCAATTTCATGAAATTGGCCCCCAAACTATAGTTTGGTTGACAAGGGTAGCTTCTAACACATGGAGAAAATGTACTGGGGACTTGCTTTTTTGGTGATATTGGGTCCTAATAAAAAAGATTTCTTTAGGTTTTTCCTGAAGAATATCCCATGGATGTTTTTACCAAGGCCATGGCTATAGTTAACAGTGACACAGCTGGGCTGCACACATTAAGTCAGTGTGTCCTTGGAATGACAGACCAGGTAGTTACGTTGATTAATGGAGAACGTGTTCAATCACCACTTGAAATAAAATGAAGCCAGAGGGGTCAATAAGTGAACTCTTTCTGGAGGCCACAGTTATCATCTCTATTGAAATATTAACACTAACCATTCCCTGGCTCCCTCAATAATTAATTCTCTTTTTCATATTAATTTAGTTTATAGGTGAAGCTGTTTCTCAAAGCTTGCCCAGGCAAACAACATAAATCAAAGGTCACAATCAGATCAAATGATGGTTGGTATTAGCACTGACTCTCTTGCAACACTCTGAGTTGAATCTGTGGGAAAAAAGAAAAATAAAGCACACTGTTCTTAGTAGGAAAGGAAAAGTGCAAGCAAGGACACACAAAGCCCTTCCGTCTTTCCATACTGAGAAATCAGTGCATGGTTAAATCTCACTCAATTTATTTTATCTCTAAGGAACTGTATGGTTAATGAGCAAAGTTCTCTTGAATAAGCTAATCTCAAGGTTCACAGGTTATCTGAACACTGTTTCTTTTCTGGCCTGATTGCATCTTTCTGCCTTTATCATGATGATTTACACTTTCCTGTTAGTGAATCTGGGTTTTGGTGTGTAAGAGAAGGAAGCTGATGGGATAGTCTGGGGACCAGAGGAGAGGGAACAGGTAAAACAGATCATCAATGATTGACCATCTTCGTGTATTTAACCACAAGGGATCATTCAGCTGGGAGGGCAGGGATGATGATTCTAATTCACCAAAGCCAAATTGCTTCTTTTCTAGATACTTAGGCTACTAATTTTCTATCTTCTTCCTTGTCTAAGATTTTCCAGTGAAATTATTTTAAAATGGTGTGTTTTAGAATGAATTACCTAGAGGTAATGAAGTCTCTGCTAGTTACTTCCAAATTTATGTCTCCAACTTTGACTTCTCTTTAATCTCTGGACTTCTGTACTTCATTATCTCGGGTCTCCACCTGGATTTCTAACAGGCATTACAAGCACAGTGTTTTGATTTTTTCCCACATAGCTATGCCCCCTAGGTTTACCTTAATTTCTTTAAATGGCGCCTTTACATTTCACTAAGTGGCTCAAGTCCCAGCCCTACGACTCACTCTTGATTCTTCTCTCCCTCACTTCTGCATATCATGGCAGTTTGTTGACTTGCCTTCAGAATGTCTACCAAATTGGATCACTTTTAATCACCTCCACTGCTATCATGCTAGTCCTGTATACCATCAGTCATGTCTCACCTGGATGATTGCAAAGATTCTGACTTAGTTATTGAATGCTGCTACAACAAAAATACCACAAGTGGATAACTGTAACAAACAAATTTAGTTTCTCACAGTGTAGACGGCTAGGAGTCTGAATTCAGGGTACCAGCAATAAGGGAAAGCTTTCTCTCTCTCTCACTTCTGGGGGAAGGTCCTTATCTCCTTAGATTTTTTCCCGGTTCCTTGGAGAACTCCATGTGGCTTGGCATCAGTCTTCTCCCATCTCTACTGCTCATTTACTTGTTTAATCTCTTTTATATCTCAAAATAGAGAGACTTTAAGATATTCCCTACACTAATCCTATCTCATTAATGTAACAAAGACAACCTATTCCCAAATGGAATTATAACCACAGGCATAAAGGTTAAGACTTACAGCATTTATTTGGGGGGTCAATCAATTCAGTCCATAACATTCCAACTTTTAGTCACTCAAAATTCCTCTCCTTCCCACATGCAAAATACTTTTACTCCATTACATCATGCCAAAAATCCTAAATCAACTCTAAGGCCTAAATCTTGTCTTCTGAATCATCTAAATGAAACACAGGTAAGACTTGTCATATTATATCCTGGGGCAAAATTCTTCTTCATCTGTGAACTTGTGAAATCTAGGTTTTAGTTATCTGTTTCCAAAGTACAACCATAGAACAGGCACAAGATAGATGTTTCTATTCCAAATGCGAGAAGTTGAAGGGAAAGACGGGGTAACAGGTATCAAGCAAGTCCAAAACACAGCAGAACATTGCACATTAGCTCTCAAGCCTTGAAACGAAGTTTTCCGTCTTGGAGACAATCGAGGCAATGACCCTGCTCTTCAGACTCTGGGTGTTGGCCATGGTCTCTGGATTCCGACGAGCTTTCCGATGAGTGTGCTGGTTGCAAGTCTGTCTCGTGAACAGCACCCTATTTTTACCAAAATTAAATCAAACATTAAAAATAAAACTAAATACAATGAACAAAAAAGAGTAGGGAGCATTTTACTAGGAAGTCAGAGAAGAAAGAGATCTGTTTGGCAAACAGATGATATAAACTTCTTGGGACTTTGTGGGATTATTTTTAGCATCTATTGCACTAAGACTCCAACATGGCTCTTGCTGCCCTTCCATTTCCAGAAAAAGAACACTGTGGGGATGCATCCTGTTACAGGGAATTCACCAATCTGAGTCATTCTCTTTGCAATATCTTCCAGTTATTCCCTTGGACATGGTATTCATCACTTAGGGACACCATACAGTGAATTCAGCAATTTCTCATAATCCCTGGCATGGACTGAATTGTGTCTCCACAATTCACACACACAAATTGTGTCTCCACAATTCATACCCTCCACATGCAAAAATGTGTGTACCAGTTTGGCTGCACTTTGATTATGTGGTGTGTCTATATGTTGTAAATCCTGTCTCTTTGATTTTAATGATGGAAAATGGGAGGTATTAGTGAGACAAGACTTGGTGTGTAAGCTTATATTGTGCCTGAAGGCAATCTCTTGGGATGTAAAGGAAAAGGAAGCAAGCAGAGAGTTGGGGACCTCATACCATCGGGAAAGAAGCAGTGCGAGGACGGAGCAAATCCTTTGGAAACAAGGTCCTTGTATCTCAGAAGCTCCCTGTCCAGGGGAAGATTGAGGACAAGGACTTCCCTCCAGAGCCAACAGAGAAAACATTCCCTTGAAGCTGATGCCCTGAATTTGGACTCTTCCCCTACTTTACTGTGAGGAAATAAGTATCTCTTTGTTAAAGCCACTCACCTGTGGTATTTCTGTCACAGAAGCACTAGATAACTAAGACAATGCTAAAGCAGCAATTCTGTCTCTCTCTCTCTCTCTCTGTGTGTGTGTGTGAGCCTTGGTAGCCTAGTAGTTACGGACTCAGCTGCTAACTGAAAGATTGGTAGTTTGAATCCACCAGCTGCTCCTTGGAAACACTATGGGGCACTTACACACTGCCTTAAACGGTCACTATTGGTTGGAATAAACTAGATGGCAATGAGCGTGACTTTTTGTTTGGGGTGTATGTGAGAGAATCAGATGAGGGACTGGGAATATGTAGGTTTTGCTGTTAACAAGAAGCCTTTTTCTTCCTTTCATTTCAAATTTGTCTTCTTTAATTTCTTTATTCTTCTTACTTCTTCATTTGCTCTGCCTCTCTCTCTCTCCTAAGTCTGATCTCTCATACTCCTTACCTCTGTCTGTCTTTTCTCTGACTCTCCCTGAAGGCAGTGGTTGATGACATTCGGTGACGAATAAGCAGTCAGAGATATCCATTCCAAAGCCAACTGTGAGAAACCAAACCACAAACCACAATGATGCTTTTCTTTCCGTTCTCCTGACACTTCTCCCCTGGATGAAGCAAGGACATAGGTTTTTCTGCCAGTTCCCAACGATAGAGCAGCAGAAAGAGGAAATAGGGAACAAATGGGGCTTGACTTAATCACACCAGGATTCATTTTTCAGAACACCGAGTTAATTTATAGTACTATGATGTGGGTATAGTGTTTCAAGAAGCATAATTAAACTAACAGGATTTGACAGCTTTTCCAATGGGGTCTTTTTTTTGAGGAAGGGGCCCAAGAAGACATTGTACAAACCATCTGCATTGTAGCCAGTGAACTGGCTGTTTCCCAGATTTTTAAGGCTGGGTTTATTTTGGTTGAAATCCATGTGCCCGGTAAGATAGTAGCCTGGCCTGAGAGCCCTGAGGAAGTGTAGAACACTGACCACTAGCTGCAACCTTAGAGGAAACTGGGCATATCTTGGAAAAGCCTAGGCCTGATCAATGGGAAAAGGAGTTCTTCCTTAGATGTGCATCATTGCCCTCTGCAGTGCAGGTAAGAGACGAGACCCAGAGGCTTATTTTAGGGGGTTGTGGGGAGAGTCATGGAAGTACAAAATATAAGACCTGGAAAGTGCTTTGAAGGTCATCTATGCTACCACTGATGGATGTTCCATCTTTTCTACTACTTCTCGCTGTGAACAGTGACTACTTCCAAGGTCGTGAGATGGCCATCCAACATTTAAAATTTCATCGATAGCTCTGATTATTGGAAGTCTCTTTTTCCCATGTAGCCACTGTGTCTCTTCTCTAAGAATTTTCCTCTTAGCCTCTCTCAGGGCTATTCTGGGACCCCATGGAACAAGTCTTGGATCAGGCTAGCGGGAAGCTATGTTTCCAAATTTCCTGAAGGAGTTAATATTCTAAGGTCCTCAGTACTAGAAGTAGCCTAAGAACCTTGAATCTGGGGTTAAAGGAAGTGGTTAAAGCAATCAACTCATGAATTTAATCATAATAGCATAATTCTCTTTCATGGATTTTCTCCCTGTTCCTAGAATAAGGCCTAGAGTCACTTTTTATTATTATTATTGTTAGTTTAAAATAAAAGGCCTAAGAGTGGATTCAGCATGGAGACAAAAAGTTTATATTTAGAATTTCCTATCTTTCCCATATGGTAGGCTCTTTTTCTAGGCTCCCTTCTGCAATGATTTAGGGTCATTGATTCAGAAAGTTCACAGAAATAAGGCATAGCTTTTCTTTAGCAGAGAACAGAAAGCCCTAATTTTGTATCTGAAAAGCAGTAGACTTGAGTGCTTGGAATTCATTTAGCTAGAGAACTAGAGAGGCGGCCTGATCTTTTAGATTTGAGCCTGAAACTCTGTAATGATCTCTCCCAGAACTATAGAGATACTTTCTACCGTTTCTCATTTATGTATTTGTCCAACAAATGTTTGTTAAGCTCCAGTTATATGCCAGGCACTGTACTTGGGCTGGATGGTGGTGGACATGGAGGCAACGTTCTAGTTTTATCTTCTGAGGCTTAACTTCAAAACAGTTTCAATTCTGCAGATTGATTTGTTCGCTGTGCACTAACGGCTTTTCTCTTCCTATCATTATGAAAATATGGATGGGGCCAGAGTTTTACTGGCCTGCTTTCAATGATGGCATTATTTTTTGGTTCATCAAATAGAGCTCCTAAATCCAGTTAGCCACCTGGCTTAATTTAATCATTCACGAATGTAAGTGTCAATTTTTATTATATTAATAGTACTTGCTTTTAAGTACTTATGTATAATATAAAACTATTTTTTATAATGCTTCAAAAGTCGTTGAATTGAACAACTGAAAAAAGAATACGTTATGGATCATAAGTATTATTACCAAAATAAATGTTGAGCACTGATGATCTTTAGAGTGTCCAGGCACTGAGTTTCTGTACACAGTGATGTTGCCTAGAGTAACAGAGAAGACCTGGGAACACAGAAAACAAACTCAGGGTTGGGTGAGGAGAGAGGACAGCAGTTAGGTTCTGGGGAGAACCAAGAGCCATATAATGAGATGTGGCTGACAGACAGATGTCCTTCTCCTAAATGGAGATGGTCTGTAAGTCGCCTTCCTCTGGCATCAGGGTATTAGGTTCATCCAGAAATAGTGGTCTGTAAACACGATTCTCTTATGTGCAGGCAGAAAACTGAGCCAGTAAATACACAGAGCCTTTTTTCAGTCAGCAGAAGGCAAGTGAGAGCTCAGTTAAGTATGTTACCTAAATGGAAAGGTAAAGTCAATTTGCAAAATGCTATAAAGGTCCTGACATTCAGCACAACAAGCAGATAAGGTGATTAAAAAAATGAAATCCTTTGCCATAGCTCATCAACTGCATCCAACTAGCAAACTCTTCAAATAAGTGGGCAGAGATGGATGGAAGAAGTCCAGGTCAGTGTGCTCTAGGGGCTGGTGACCTGAATTCTCCTTTTGGCAGCTTGCTTTGTCCTTCTGGTTGCTAAGTGCTCTAAGGTCACCCTCCAGCATTAGCCTCCTATGACTTTCCCTTTAACTGTTCTTGTTTTTCTTGTGTTTTCCTGCCTCTGTTTTCTCATCACAAGTTTGAAGGAATCTGGGGATAACGGAGGAAGAAGACTTATGATGTGGACAGCAGTGCTGGAGGGGAATTCTTTTGCTTTGTTTGAAAGCTTGTGCTTCAAATTGTTATTCTATGATTTTGTTGTATTCCTACCTGCGGGGAAATGAGAAGACCCTGCATTATCCAGTACAGTAAGCATTAATCCTATGTGCTCTTTACATTTAAATTGAATTCAAATTGAATGCAAATTTCAGTTCTTTAGTCACATTGGTCATATTTTAAGTATTCAATAGCTACATGTGGTTTGCAGCTATTATATTGGGCAATGAATATGTAGAACTTTCACAAAAGTTCTACTGAATAGTGGTGGTAGATGGGATTACCATAGGTGGTAACTTATTGCTAACCTCTTTAACGTTTCAATGTACTTTCTGAAAAAATGTATCAGTCCATACTGGATATATTTAAAAATGCCAAATATCACCTCTAAAGTTCCTTCCCTCTCGGCCCCTCAAACGCACACTGACAGACATACATCATATACACACAGATACACTGATTTTTCCTGAGCATCAGGAAGATGCAGGTAAACTCAGCTGAAGATGAATTGTTTAGTCTACCAAGCTTTAAGTATATGAGATAATAAAATGCTTCCCCAAGGGTTGCTTGAAAATGTATCGAGAATTTACATGTAATTGACATAGGCCATCTTCCAGACCATGGCTAACATTTACTGGATATCTAACATGTCTTATAGAGTGTGTTTAATTTCTGTATGTTGTATATTTTCCATATCATTGTGGATAGAGGAAGAATATCGTGTTTTCAATTTTTAAAAAATTTATAGGGATTTAGTTTGTGACCTAATATGTGGGCTATTGTGGAGAAGAATTTATGTGCCCTAGAGAAGAATGTATGTTGTGCTATTGTTTGGTGAAGTGATTTGGGTATGTCTGTTAGGTCTACTTGACTTACTGCAACATTTGGGTCTTCTGTTTCATTACTGATTACTTTCTGAATATTGCTGTAAGTGGTGTGTTGAAGTCTCAAATTATTATATTGTTGTTCTTGTTAGGTGCCATTAGGAGAGTTCTAGCTTGTAGCAACCCTGTGCACAACAGAATGAAACACTGCCCTTTCCTGAGCCATCCTCGCAATCATTGCTATGTTTGAGCCTATTTTTGTAGCCACTGTGTCAATCCATCTGTCTGAGGGTCTTCCTCTTTTTTGCCTATCCTTTACTTTACCATGTCCTCCAGGAACTTGTCCTTCCTGATGACATGTCCAAAATACATGAGATGTAGTCTCACCATCCTTGCTAGCGGGAAGCACTGTGGCTGTATCTCTTCCAAGACAGGTATGTTTGTTCTGCTGGCAATCCATGGTGTATTTAACATTCTTTACAAACACCATAATTCAAAATCATTATTACTTTTTGGTCTTTCTTGTTCATTGTCCACATATGAAGTGATTGAAAATATTATGGCTTGGGTCAGGCACACTTTAGTTCTCAAAGAGACATCTCTGCTTTTTAACACTTTCAAGAGGTCTTTTGCAGCAGATTTGCCCAGTGTGGTAGATACATGGTTTGATTTCTTGACTGCTGCTTCCACGGGCATTGACTGTGGACCTAAGTAAAATGAAATCCTTGACAACCTCAGTCTTTCTCTAGTTATCATGATGTTGCTTATTCATCCAATTGTGAGGCCTTTTATTTTCTTTCTGTTGAGATGTACTTCTTACTGCAGGTTGTAATCTTTGAGCTTTACCAGTAAGTGCTGCAAGTCCTCCTCACTTTCAGCAAGGTTGTGTCATTTGCATATTGCAGGTTGTTTTCACCAATTCTGATGCTACATTTGTGTAGTGCAGCTTCTGGGATCGTTTGCTCAATATGCAGATTGAATTACTATGGTGAAAGGATACAACCCTGACACACACCTTTACTGATCTTAAACCATGCAGTATCCCTTTGTTCCATCTGAATGACTGCCTCGTGATTTACGCACAGGTTCCTCGAGCACAATTCAATGTTCTGAAATTCCTTTTCTTTGCAATAGTGTCTCCAGTTTGCTATGATCCATACATTTGAATGGCTTTGTGTAGTCAATATAACACAGGTAAACATCTTTCCAGTATTGTCTGCTTTCAATCAAGATGCATCTGACATCAGCAATGATATCCCTTTTTCCACATTCTGTTCTGAATCTGGTTTGAGTTTCTGGCAGTTCCTTGTTAGTGTACTTCAGTGTAGCTGCTTTTCAAGGATCCTCAGCAAATTTTTATTTGCATGTGATATTAATGATATTGTTCAATAGCTTCCACCTTTGGTTGGACTACATTTCTTTGGAATAGGCACAAATATGGATCTTTTCCAGTAGGCCGACCAGTTAGCTGTCTTCCAAATTCCTTGGCATAGATGAATGAGAATCTCCAGCACTGCCTCTGTTTGTGGAAACATCTCAGCTGGTAGTCTATCAATTCCCGGAGACTTGTGCTTCACCAGCGCTGTCAGTGTAGCTTGAACATCTTCCATCCATGTCATTAATTCATGATCATATGCTAAGTCCTGAAATGATTGAATGTTGACAGTTCTTTTTAGTACAGTGACTCTGTGTGTTCCTTTCATCTTCTTTTGATGTTTCCAGCATTGTTCAATATTTTGGCCGTCAAAGCCTTCATAATTCCAACTTGAGGCTTGAATTTTTCTTTAATTCTTTCAGCTTAAAAGATGCTGGGCATGTTATTTCCTTCTAATTTTCTAACTCTGTGTCTTTGTACATTTCATTTAGTACTTTGTCTTCTCAAGATACCCTTTGAAATCTTCTTTTCAGTTTTTGCTGGAATATTTCTTCTTTTTGCCTTAGCTAGTTGATACTCAAGAATAAATTTCAGAGTCTCTTCTGACATCCATTTTTGATTTTCCTTCCTTTCCCACCTTTTTAATGACCATCTGCTTTCTTCATGTATGATGCCCTTGATGCCATCCCGTAACTTTTCCGGTCTTCCTTCTTTAGTGTTCAGTGTGTTGAATTTCTTCTTGAGATGGCTTCCAAATTCAGGTACAGTATATTCATTCAAGGTTGTGTCCCAGATCTCGTCGACTTGTTTCAGTTTTCTTCAGCTTCAACCTAAAGTTGCATGTGAGCAGCTGACTGTCTGTTCCGGTAGTAGGCTCCTGGCCTTGCTGGTTGATGATGTTGAGCCTTACTATTATCTCTTTCAACAGTTGTAGTCAATTTGATTTCTGTGCTTTCCATCTGGTTGGGTCCACTCATAAAGTCATCATTTATGTTGTTAAGAAAAAATACATTTGCAATGAATAAGTTGTTGGTCTTGCAAAATTCTATCATGAGATATCTAGTATCATTTCTATTACCAACGCCACATTTTCCAACTACTAATCCTTCTCTTTGTTTCCAGTTCTCATATTTCAATCACCAGTAATTATTAATGCATCCTGATTGCATATTTGATCAATTTCAGACTGCAGAAGTTGGTAAAAATCTTCAGTTTCCTCATCCTTGGCATTAGGGACTGGTGTGTAAATTTGAATAGTAGTCATATTAACTGGTCTTCTTTGCAAGCATATGGATATTATCCTGTCACTGACAGCATTGTATTTCAGGGTAGATCTTGAAATGTTCTTTAGGAAGATGAACATGGTGTAATTTCTCTTCAATTTGTCATTTCTAGTATGGTAGGTCATACGATTGTCTGGTTCGAAATGACCAACATCAGTCCATTTCAGTTCACTGACGCCTAAGACAGATGTTTCAACAAACAGAATCAACAATGGGAGTGCTCACTCATCTATGCCAAGAAATTTGGAGAACAGTTACCTGGACAACCAACTGAAAGAACTCATTTATACCTGTTTCCTAGAACGGTGATCCAACTGAATGCAGAAATTATCAAACAGTATCATTAGTATTACACTCAAATAAAATTTTGCTAAAGATCATCTGAAAACAGCTATATTAGTATATTGACAAGGAACTGCCAGACATACAGGCCAGGTTCAGGAGAGGACCAGGGCTGTCATTGTTAATGTCAGAAGAATCTTGGCTGAAAGCAGAGGATACCAGAAAGATGTTTACTTATGTTATATCGACTATACCAAGGCATTCAACTGTGTGGATCACAACAAATTATGGATAACATTATGGACAGAACACTTAGATGTGCTCATGAGGAATCTATACATGGATCAAGAGGCAGACATTCAAGCAGAATAAGGGGACACTACATATTTTAAAGTCAGGAAAGGTGTGCATCAGGATTGTATCATTTCACCATACCCTGGTGGTGTAGTGGTTAAGTGCTACATCTGCTAACCCAAAAGTCAGCAGTTCAGATCTGCCAGACACTCCTTGGAAACTCTGTGGGGGCAGTTCTACTCTGTGCTATAGGGTCACTATGAGTCAGAACTGACTCAATGACAGTGAGGTTGGTATTTGTTATTCAATCTGTATGCCAAGTAAACAATTCAAGAAGCTGGACTATATGAAGAAGAACAGGGCTTCAGGATTGGTATTAACAACTTGTGTTATGCAGAAGACACAACCTTGATTGCTGAAGGTGAAGAGGACTTGAAGCACTTACTGATGAAGATCAAATATCACAGTCTTCAGTGTGGTTTACACCTCAACATCAAGAAAACAAAAACTCTCACCACAAGACCAATAAGCAGTATCATTATGAATGCAGAAAAGATTGAGGTTGTCAGGGATTTCATTTTACTTGAATTCACAATCAGTGCTTGTGGAAACAGCAGTCAAGAAATCAAAAGATGCATTTCATTGGGAAAATCTGATGGAAAAGACTTCTTTAAAGTATTGAAAAGCAAAGATGTTGCCTTGAGGACTAATGTACATCTGACCTAAGCCACAATGTTTTGAACTGTATCTTTTGCATGCAAAAGCTGGACACTGAATAAGGAAGATAGAAGAAGTACCACTTTTGAACTGAGGTGTTGGAGAAGACTACTGTGGGTACCATGGACTGCAACATCTGTCTTGGAAAAAGTACAGCCAGGTTGCTCCTTGGAGGCAAGGATGGTGAAAATGTGTCTTAAGTACTATGAACACGTTGTTGGGAGAGATCAGTCCCTGGAGAGGGGCCTTATGCTTGGCAGAGTAGAGGGTCGGTGAAGGAGAGAAAGACCCTCAACAAGACGGATGGACGCAGTGGCTGCAGCAGTGGGCTCGAGCATGTTAATGATTGTGGGCGTGGTGCAGGACCAGACAGTGATTTCTTCTGTTACACAGTCACTATGAATCAGAACCAGTAAGATGGACACAATAACAGCAAGAATGCCGAAGACATTGGTCTTTTTTGTGTTCAATTTCATTTTCAACAATTTCCCTGATTTTTCTGTATTTGTAGTTCTATATTCCAAGTTCAGATTATTAATGGAAGTTTACAGGTGTTTCTTCTCATTTTGAATCATGCCACTTTAGCAAGCGAAGATCCTGAAAGCCCTATTCTATCTGCATCAATAAGGATGACTCTTGTTTGAGGGGGCAGCTTATCTTCCTTCATCTTTTTAGTGCCTTCCAGTCTGGGGGACTCATCTTCCAGCTATTCATAAGGGTTTCACTTGCTAGTTCTTTTAAGAAGTAGACTGACCATTTTTTTTCAGAAGTAGGTCCTTCTTAGTTTGTCTTAGTCTGGAAGTTCCACTGAAACCTTTCCACCAAGTGTGACCCTCTTAGTTTTAGAAACGGTGGTGGCAAAACTTCCAGTGTCACAGCAACACACAAGCTACCATCCTGCAACAAACTAACAGGTGTGTGGTGACCTTATTATTGTAAAACTACTTCGCCCTTCAGTTATTTCAGTGCTTGCTTTACACATTTGTGTGATGTGATAATTATGTGCATATATATTTATAATTGTTATGTGTTCTTGAATTGATCTTATTATGATTATATAATGTCTTTATCTCTTCTAACAGATTTTGAGTTAAAATCTGTCTTGTTTGATATTAAAATCTCTACTCCATCTATCTTTTGGTTAGTATGTATGTGGAATATCCTTTCCCATCATTTCACTGTCAACATATTTGTGTCTTTTGGGCCTAAGATGTGTCTCTTCTGGACAGCATATAATTGGGTAACTTTTTTTTTTTTTTAATCCTTTTTGTCTACTCTTTACTTTTTGATTGGAGTATTTATTCCACTCATGTTCATGGTAACTACTGAAAAGGAAGGACTTTGTTTATTATCTTGCATTTGTTATATCCTAGATTAGATTGATACCAACACAGAACAACTCTATATGTATATCATTTATGTTCTTTAATTTGATCTTTCTAAATCATGTGTCTTGTGACATAGATTTGTACTTGTTTTTTATTCATTTGCCTTATAAAGCATAAAGCCCTACTTCTGTCAAGTCATTTTTGTCTACAGTGACACTACAGGGTAGAACTGCTCCACCACGTTTTCAGGGAGTACCTGGTAGATTTAAACTGCTGATCTCTTGGTTAGCAGACATAGCACTTAACCACCATGCCGTCAGGGTTTCTATAAAGCATAAAGGACTTCACAACCAGAATTTCTTTCAGTTGGTCCTAATAGTTCGTGATGACTTAAATGGTTCAGGGAAAAGGTGTAGCTCTTTCTGTTACATGCAGGAATTCTACTTAAGAAGGGAGATAGAATTTTTTTTTTAACAGCTGAACTTCGGCTACCTCATCACTTTCTTTATTTGGTGTCCCAGAACATTTACTTGAGGGAAATTCAATTATGAGACTATACAACTTAAGAAAGCTGCCTGTTCTGCCTAGCTTCCAGCCTCTATAACCTCTGCTTCCCACGGGATCACTCTATGGCAAAGTTAGATGCAGAGCTTTCACTAGATGTTTGAGCTGGTCTGACATCTTACAGTAGTTTAACTAACCTCTGCTTGGTGAGCCAAAGAGAAAAGGCTCTAACAATGTTTCCTATCTGATTTTGAGCCTAGAGAACAACTATGAGATATTTTTATTTCAAAGGTGAGGATCAATTCACTTTATATAAGAAGGATTTTAAGAGCTTTAGTCCCCATAATCTGAGTAGCAGCTTCTTCCCCACTGTCATGATCCATTTCTAAATACTTTATTATGGCACTCCTCCTGTGCTGAGACTCTCTTAAAGCACATTAGTTAGTGTGTCAGTGTCTTTACACCAGTGAAGTAACTCTCATTTCAATTGCTGACATGTCCTTCCTTCCTTAGAATTTTGAATTAAATGTATAAAATCTTTGAATTATGTTGGTATTTTTCATCTATGAAAACAACAGAGTTAAAATACAAATGGCATTCAGCTCCAGTTAGGATACAGACTTTGTGATTTTCAACTTCAGAAACCAGAAAAAAAGAATCAGATAAACTAAGAAAATAATCTTTTTTAAAAAGACAGCAACAGGTGCTTTGAGCACTGTGTTCTTTTCAAGAATTACTAATGTGAGGTTGAATTGACAATAACCTTAGTGGTTGGATGGGAAGCTTACAGGGTGATGAGTTTAAGATAACAGTGGTGGAATAATGTGGAAAAAGACAGTGAGAAGGGTAGTACAACTTGTAGACTGTAACCAATTTCAGTGGGTGGTAAATTTACATGTAGAAATTGTTGAAATTATGTACTTCTGGCTGTAAATAAAACAAAACAAAAACCAAGGGCTAGTTTTTGTACTTGTCCATGAAATTATCTTTAACTAAGATCTTTCTTCTGATATATAGCTTTGAGTTACTTTGTAACACTCTTTCTTTTACATACAAAGGGCCCACTTCAGCTTTTTTGGTAGGGCTGGTCTGGTAGATATGAACTGTTTCAGCTTTCATTTATCTAGAAATGTCTTAATTTCATCCTTATTCTTGAGGAACAATTCTACCGGGTATAGTATTCTTGGTTGAGAGTTTGTTGTTGATGTTTGCTTCATTCTTTTAGCACTTTAAATATGTCATTCCCTTGCCTTCTGGCCTCCAAAATGTCAGAGGAGAAATCTGCACTGTATTTATTTGTGGTTCTTTATATCTGAAGCTCAGCTGCTTTACCAAAAAGTAGGCAGTTTCGAGTCTCCCAGCTGCTTGTTGGAAACCCACTGGGACAGTTTTACTCTGTCCTATGGGATTGCTATGAGTCGGAATTGACTTGTTGGGGATGGTTTTGGATTTTGGCTTATATGTGCACGATCAGTTCTCTCTCTGCTTTCAGTATTCTCTCTTTCTCTTTGGCTTTTGAAAGCCTGATTATAATGTGCTGCAGTGTGGGTCTCTCTGGGTTTATCCTACTTGGAGTTTGTTGAACTTCTTGAATTTGTAGGTTTATGTCCTTCATAAGATTCAGTAATTTTTTTGTCATTATTTCAACAATACTTTCTTTCCCTTATTGCTCTTGTCTGCTTCTAGGATTCCCATCAGAAATGTGTTGCCCACTTGATTTAGTCCCACAGTTGTGTTATACTTGGCTAAGCAGTCTTGAACATCTGTCCTTGTTTTTTGGCCTCTTCTAGTTTACTGATTCTTTCTTTATGTGATCAAATACATAGCTAAATTGCTCTGTTGTGTTTCTTATCTCAGCTACTGTCTCTTTCACTTCCAATGTTTTGCTTGCTATCTTTTTAGGATATGGATTATTATTTTTTAACATTCTCATTTTGTTCAGGCAACATTTTCTTGATTTCCTTTAATTCTTAGTGTATATTTAATACTGTATTATATTCTTCTATTATGTTCGTTATCCAGGGTTCCACAAATACAGTTTCACTGCCTTATTTTGTCTATTTGCATGGACCATCATTTGAACTTTCTCTGTGTATTTTGTGATTTTTTTTGTGGAAGCTGAGATTTCCTTTTCTCCCCCATATTCAGTGTTTTTGACAATGCTACTTTTCGTGAGAGGCATGGTCTCCTTTCATTGGTTATAGCTCCCTGTCTTTCTCTGACTATTGCTCTTTCCCTGCTCTGCTTCCTTGTCCACAGTTTCACCTGGAAAGCTCACACTTCATGGTCCATCAGCTGGGTTGAGTCTTGCTGTCAGATCCTGCTTGTGGCTACCTTCCCTGCTTGGTAAGGGCCTTCTATGTGAGCTAGAGGTCAAGGTTAGCACAGACAGGGAGGGGAAAGCATACCCCAACAGATTCCCAGGGAAATCTGTCTTGTTGATTTCAGAGATTGAACTTGGGGCCTATCCCCAAGTAAGGGAATCTGTTGGTTATGGGAGCAGGTTTCTCTTCAGGGGCACTTCAGCTAGATCTTAGTACCCATTGACCAGAACTGACCAGAAGGAAGGGGAGGGGCAGGCGCTAGAATGGGTGTTTAGGGAGAGGGAGCTTATTTTGTTAATTTCAATGTGTGAGCTTGGGGGATATTCCCATGTGCTTGAGCATGGAGCATGCTGGCTGGGGAAGCAGACTCCACTGCAGGTGCTGTTTCCATAGCTGACAGCAGCCAACTGCTTGCAGAGGAGGGTGGGTGGGAGTGGAGTAGGAGAGACACACAGACTTGGAGGGACCCAGGGAGATCTGCCTTGTTGGTTTGCCTGTGGACCCAGGCGTAGAGAAGGAGATGGGGGCCACAGGCAGGCTGTGTGTTGTGTAGGACACAGTTTACAGGTTTTGAAACTGCTGGCAGCCCATGTCCCTGGAGAGGAGCGGAGGAAGATGTACAGAGCGGTGTTCCTACTGTATGTGACTCAGTGGAGACTTGTTGACTTATGTCTATTTTTAGGTCCTACTGCTGTCCACTGCCTGTTGATTCAAAGTCTTTCAAGACTGAGCATAGATTTTTTTGCTTGATTTTTCTGTGCATGTATGTGGAGACTCAACACCTAGATTTGGTAATGCCACCGTCTTCCCAGACTTTCTTGTGTATTATTTTCAAAATGAAAAACAAAATGATTGAATTTCATCTACAGTTCCTTTGATTCTTATGATGTAAATTGCCAAGTGCAGGGGTACGGCCTAGATTTTCAGTCTGTAAATTTTGAGAGATTAATGGGTCATGGTACCAATTTAGTGGGTCATCAACTAGCATTTGAAAATAGAATGGAAATGATCAGAGTACATTTCATAAGGTAGGGGCAGTGATTGTGACAGTTTTGTTTTTATTACTTGTGTGTTTGCTTTCAGTGAGTCCAATTCAATAAGCTTGAAAGCTACCAAGCCAGATAACTTTTCATGAACTCTTCCAACTCAGGTGTATAATGATTCTGTATGTTGAAAAATTTGAATCCTGTAGATAGAAATCATTTTGTGGAATTTTGGGTAGCTCTAGTTACTGTTGGGAGGCATGGGTAAGATCACTAGTTCTTGTTAAGTAGAATATGAATGAAGGTGTCTCCACACTGGACTGCAAACAAGAGTGTTTAATGATATATGGAAGCATATAAAGAAGAAACACCACTGGCCTCATATTTAAGGCAGTCCAAACACACGGAGCTGGCAGCCATAATTAAGGGGAAATTCCATGATATGAAAAATATTTCTGCTGTATACTTTCTTTGTGTGAGTATATTAGAATTATTTTAATTAATTGGGACACAATAAGTGCATGAATTAGAATAAATGTATAATGTTTTGAAAGTGTGGAAGCTTGGCATTACAGGTATAGGAAACATTTCTCTGCATTCTAGGTAACATATAGAGGATTAACTTTGTACATGATAATTTTTATAGAGCAGTCAGTGCAGAATTTACAGGAATCCACATGCTCTCTGCTGGCTTTTCACATACTAATTTAATAAACAGGAGTTTAGTCTGTCTTTTCTTATTATGTTTCTTTTCCGTTATCCATAAAAGCTTGGGTTTGGCCATGTGGAAATGATGATGCACTTCCCAAACAGGTCAGGTCTGCGGCATGTAATGCCACAGAGCATTGCCAAAGATGCCGTTGTGGTGAGGAGTTCGGTTTCCTTACAGCGTGCACTGTCTGTGTCTTGGCTGCAGATTTTGGTGAAACTTCTAAACAGTTTTTGACATCTGGCTACAACCAGGTGAGGCAAATGAGTTTTTTTTGGTCTACATCTTACCCAAAATTTTGTTACTATGTTGCATTTTCATTCTGTGCACACAGGTTACATGCACATGTCACACGCACATGACATGCTTTTGCTGTATCTTTGTAGTCTTTGACCATACTACATGCACACATTTGGCAAGTATAAATTATAGTGTTTTGACCACAAATTCTGATATGATAAAAAAAATTGATATAAATATAGTAAAATTAGATCTCGAGGGAAGCTGGCTTACATTCCACCAAGCGTGCGCCATGGTTTGTAGGCAGCAGATATAAATTGTGGCTAATGGCGAAGCCATCTTTGCTCCCACTAGAATTCTGTTTGGCCTTGTTTTAGCAATGCTGAGGCAACATTTCTTTTCTCTTCCAAACCCTTAACAGGTTTAATTAATAGTACGTATTCAGCTCATGCTTAGTAGTTTTATTTTTGCAAAGTGATTTATAAACTTTTTTTGTTAGTTACTTTAAATTGAGATTTAGAATGGCAGGCCATAAAGAAACGGTTCATGTTTGAGAATGGGGCCTTATTTCCACCCACCGTTAGTCTAGATAGCACAATTGAGGCTGCATTTAGTTATTTATTCCTTAATCTGCAGCTGTAAATATACCACTCCAACCTGCAATTATGGAAGGTCTGCAAACCTGAGTTGTGAAGCTCAGCTGGTACCTATCAGAAGTCTTAAAGCAAAGTTGAGTGTTGAAACCATGGCCAAAAGGCTATAGAAATTGGAGAATAGTAGAAACTAATGATAATCCAGATTTATTAGTGGGTTTAATACAATAATATCATCTAGAAATCAAGAGTCACAGACTAATACTATTTATCATATTTCTGAGGCTGTGATTTTTATGGAAACAGATTGTCACACCTTTTGTGGAGTGCTTGGTGGGTTCAAACCACTGTCCTTTCAGTTGGCAACTGAATGCTTAACTGATGGGCCACCAAGGCTCATTTATGTATATATCATTTATATGTATATATACGTCTGTTCCAGGAGTCCTGGTGGCCTTCAGGTTAAAGCATTCAACCACTAACCGAAAGGTCAGCAGTTCACAATCAGCAGCAGCTTTATGGGAGAAAGATGTGCCAGTCTGCTTCTGTAGAGATTGACAGCCTTGAAAACCCTGTGGGGCCACTATAAGCTGGAATCAACTTGACGGCAGCGGGTGATATGCACATATTGTGAACTGGAATCCACTAGAAAGCAACAAGTTTAGTTTGGTTTTTTTATACACCAAAGTGGCAAAAATATCAGCATTAAGCAATTGTTGCTGTTGTAATCATTACTGAAGGTAATGTATAAATTCAAAACTCTGAAATCAGAAAATTTGTAATGACAGAATGTTCTAATTGCATTAACTCATTACAAAATTTTCAACTTTTTTTTTCCACAATTTGTTTTATTTCTGCTATTCTTGAGAATATGCACAGAAAAACATACACCAAATGAACAACTTCTATATGGATTACTCAGTTACAATGACCGCATTCATCAAATTGTGCAACCATTCTCACCTCATTTTTGGAGTTGTTCCTCTCTCATTAACACAATTCGCCAACTCCTAGGGTTACAGTCTACTCTTAGTTGCTGTTGTCAGTTTGATCCCATATAGATAGATCTTAAAAGCACAATGCTCAAAGACAGACATTCTTTACTAGTTAAGCTATACTTTTGTTTGCTTTTAAGGAGATTTTAGGAGATATTTTTGGTTGAAAGATTACCTCCACCAACTTTTGGTATTTCAAAGACCTTCTAAGCTTTGGACTATATGTGCCTCACTTTTCCTCTTGTACCTGCCTTTTGATATTACACTACACGCTTAAGCATCTTTTTAAGAGGAGGCTTGGAAAAGGGAAGAAGAGTGAGACAATGACCAGGTTCCTCACTTACTGGTATCTCTGACAGGGAGTGCAATGGTGGGATGAGGAAAATAAAACCAAGAAACCCTATACTCCAGGGAAACTCCTACCTACCTGCTGTAAACTGGTGCTTTTAGAATTAAGCATAATTTGCAGTCTATGAAGTCATTAAAAATGGATTTCATGAGGAGTTCTTTTTCCTTGGTTGCCATGATGTTTTTAAGAGAAAGAAAATGTAACACAATAACCTAGGTTTATGGGGAAAGAAAAAAACAATTAAAAATCAGTGTGTCAGGCAAACATGTCCTTAACTCGGTCTATTTCTTTTTCTCAAGGAATAGACAATATAAACATTTAACTATGTAGAATCTGCATAGATGTTAATTAAATATGATGAAAAGATGTACGAATGTACAACTGTGACCTGAATGAAAGGGCATGTCTAAACAGAATGAAACCAGTTTTATGCTTACACTGGCAAAGAAACCAACCACTATGTCTAAAAAAAAAAAAGGTTTAATTTTATTAGCTAAATAAGCAGACTAGTCGTTACCACAGATCCCTTGCTTCCATTTAAGCCAAGCTTTCAAAAAAAACTAGGATGTTTCTCAAAGGTGAGTTACAGGTTTCCAGTCTGAACTGAGGTTTTAAATACACCAGCATTTGAGTAATTGTTTCCATGGTGACCGTCCCTTAGCCAATTTACAATGGATTGGAATAGCAAAATACCTCCCCTCCAAACATCAAATCCCCAAGTCTCTTTAGCCTTGTGGACATGCTCTGCAGAGAACAGCTGGAGGAGGGCAATGCAGTTTCCCGTAAACCTAGGTTATTGTGGAAGAGGGCATTTGGTGTAGGCAGACATTTTTTGCATTAATATTGATTTTGATTCCTCATCAGACCTGTTCTGAAATGTTCTACTGGAACGTCATTTGGGAATTCTACGTCACCCATTGTGTTCATGTTCTAGGTCCTGCCTGAAGGAGAGAATGGATAAGGCGTGGGTGGCCCAGTAGGAGAGGAAGTAGCTGTATGTGCTTTTCACACTGCCAGTACCCAAGAGGGAATTTGATGTGAGCTGGACAATAGAGTGCTGAAGTGGCATGGTCCATCATTATCACCTGGGAGACCGCAAAGGTCCAGGCTTTTTATGCATGAAGCATCTGGAGGGATTTTACAGTACCCCCTGCACGGCTTTTAAAAAATAGTACTGATGGAATAAGAACAAAATAAAATCAAAAACATGGAATGTTTTATAAAAGGAAATATACAAACTGGTGTGTGTGAATGTGTGTGTGTATCTGAATACCTATACCTATAGAAGACAATGTAATCATGCTTTGCACACTCTTCTGCAACTTGCCTTTGTTCTCTTGACATTGTTTTGTAAATACATGAAAGGATGAACTACACAGAACTTAACCTCTTCTCAGGTATTTTCCAACTTTAAGCAATGATGTAGAAGATTTACTTCTTTGAATGTATGTACTTTCTGTGGACTTGGTTAAATGATTCCTAGAAACGAAATTGCTGGATCAGAATTGTCACTTTCATTTGTTATTCTTTACATTACAATTGAACTTATAACATAGCTTCCTTTATTGCTAAATATGATTAGCACAGCCTATATGAAAATCTGAGAGTGGTTTTCCAACGTATTTGGTTTGAGTTTTCTTTAGTATTAGGGTACAAAATGAAAGATGGGGATTTTTGCAATTTGGAGCCCATCTGTGATAATAGCCAGTGTTTATTGAAATGTTTATTATGTGCCAGAACTTTTAAACACTTTACATCTGTTTAGCTCAGGTACATTCATGACAACCTGATGCCGTTGCTAGCTTTTATTCATGAGAGCCTCAGAGAAGTTAGGTAACATTAATCGAGATCACGCAGCTAGCAAATGGATATGCCAGGATTTAAACCTATGTCGTTTCACTGTAGGGTCAACAGTCTCAATTATAACCCAACGCTTCCTCTTTCAAACTTCTGTTTGAAAGAAACTAAATACTCTCCCTATTGTTTTATGCCAACTTAAGTGTTAATTCCAAGACTTTTTCAAGTGCACAGAGACAGCCATTAAAAAGGCCGAATTTTACTTAATGCCGTTTTAAATGCTTGATATAACTGTAATTCCTTTACTCTATATTGAGTTGTTGCCATGTGAAATTCCGTTTTATTTCTGTAACAATAATGGGTAGCAGTGGAACAGGTAGCAACCTTACAGATTCAGAAAGCAGCCTAAATAATGAGAGAAGGGCCAGATACAGTCGTTTATGTATGTAGGGAAAAGGCAGAGGAGGAAATACCATGGAGGTATTATGAAATGGAAGACAGGATAGATAAGGAGTTAGGAAAAAGGTACAAACTTTTGGGAACAAGGAAGGAGCTAGTAAAAAACAACAACAACAAACTGACCCTGGCCTATGTAAAACACCTCAATGAAGACAATTTGACTGGAAACATCTACACAGAGTAGCAGCCCAGTGTTTGTGGCTAGGAACAGAAAGGTCTTCCAATAAGGATGTCCTATCTTTGAACTTGAATGAAACAAGTTGTGTAAATGACACAGTTTTAATTGTTCTCTTATTTGAAGTACATTTGATGGCATTACGTGCGGAAAAGAATTTCTGGTAAACGGTGGCCATGGCACTGCCAAATGGGAGTAAAAATAATCAGTTATCACAGCCCACTATCTTTCACCATTGACAGTTATAGCCTTTCCCTGTTCATCTCAGAAAAAATAAGGGCAAGTGACTCCACTGAACCAAAAACCACAGCAGATGGTAACTTTCTGGGGACAAAGTGGATGTTCTTGAATCTCTGTTGGACTCTCATCGCTCCAAATGTGCCAGTTTTGTTTGTTAATGAAAGCAGTCATCTAAAAATGGGCCTCATCACTCAAGTTGACTTTTTGGCCCAAAGCAGGGTCAACTTCCTATTGCTCCAGAGCCCAGTAAGCAAATGTATGGTGCCATCTATGGTTGTTGAACTTTAGTGTTTGAGTTCATACAATTTTGTAAGGGTAAAACTTCTAGTCCAGATGCCAAATCTGCCAAATCGTGGTCCACTAAAGGCCCATTTTTGTGCACCGTGAGAAATTGATTGGGATGGATTGTCGCGTACACTATGACAAAAGGTAGCGATGTTTTCACTGGAACATGTGGGTCACTGATGCACAGGTGTTGTCTGACTGGCAGCAGACCCGGCTGTCTCATGTTTTTTGATTAAACGTTGAATTGTTCTCTCTGTGGGATGAGTACGCCCTGGTAAATTTCACATAATGCATGGACTGTTTGGGGAATGGAACACCCATTTTGATAATAAACTCGTGATTTCTAGGTGGAACTTTTCACAGATATTAGTCAAGACTAATCAAAAAAAGTGATAAAAATGGGTGTTATAGCTTCACAAATATGGTGCCATGAGCTGTCAAAAATAGGACATCCTTATTGGAAGACCCTTTATCTTTTTACTATCATTGAAGTGTCAAAAATCCAATAATATTCTTTAAAAATGTGCTGCACTAATTTCTCTTTACTAATGAACTTTCTTTTTCATTTATGAAGTAGATGATGAAAATGAGGTTTGATGAACTCTGAAGAAAGATTTTTTTTTTGGATTAAGTATGGTATTTCAAGAATAAATATTTACTGTCCAGACAAATGTACAAATCTTAGAAATGCATAAAATCACAAAGAAGCTGTGTTTTAGCAGTACTGATTAGAGCAGAAGGGTTATGTGTCTTTCAAGGGACAGAAAAACAAATTTTCAGTACTCCCAACTTGGCTCTCTTTTCTATAGGAAGATGAAAACATGAATGAGCCATATGGTTTGGATAAAGACATCACTTTGAGCTCTTCTCCACAAAGCAAATAGGCCTCTCAGTGTGCATGAAATCAATAATTTGTGTGATTTCCCTAAAGTCAAGTATAGTGTAGTAAAGTGAGAAAAGAGTCATGTGGCAGTATGAATATTTCATTAACATATGCTACAAGAACATTCACTGCTTCACCCAAGCATCATCACCTGTATACCTTTGCTGTGTGTTACTGAGGGGTTGATGACAGTGGCAAAGACTGTAGAGATAGGAAAGCCTTCTCTAGTTGCCACTTCACTAGCTGTAGAGGTGATGGCTCATAAGACTTCTGTAGGGCAGGCCTTCATCTATTCCTTTTCAATAATGACTGTTGTTTCTCCTTTATCTGTAGTTAATGAATTGCCTACCTTTACATTTATTTACTATTAATTGTCTTCCACAGGAAACTTACTTGCTTTTCAACACTTCAAAGAGTCTTTTGCAGCATAGTTGCCCAAAGCAGTGTGTCTTATGATTTCTTGTCTGCTGCTTCCTTGGATGTTGATTGTGGATTCAAGTTAAATGAAATCCTTGACAACCTCAGGCTTTTCTCTGTTGATCATGATTTTGTGAGGACTTTTGTTTTCTTGATCCTGAGATATAATCCTTACTGAGGGCTGTGGTCTTTGATTTTCATCAGTAAGTGCTTCAAGTTCTTTTTACTTTCTGCAAGCAAGGTTGTGTCATCTGCATAATGCAGGTTGGCAATGAGTCTTCCTCCAAACTTGATGCCAAATTCTTCATCATGTAGCCTTCCTTCTTGGATTATCTGCTTAGCATGCAGATTGAATATGTATGGTGAAAGGATGGAGCCCTGACACACACCTTTCTTGACTTTAAACCATGCAGTATCCTCTTGTTCTGTTCAAATGACTGCCTCTTAATTGTGTCTCTCAGCACAATGAAGTGTTCTGCAATTCCCATCCTTTGCAATGTTATCCATAATTTTCTATGATCCATACAGTCAAATTCCTTTGCATAGTCAATAAAACACAGGTAAATATATTTCTGGTGTTTTCTGTTTTCAGCCAAGATCTATCTGACATCAGCAATAACATCCCTTGTTTCACATCCTCTTCTGAATCTGGCTCGAATATCTGGCAGTTTCCTGTTAAGACACTACTGAGCAGCTTTTGAAGGATCTTCAGTAAACTTTTACTTGCATATGGTGTTAATGATATTGTTCAGTAATTTCCACATTCAGTTGGATCACCTTTCTTGGGAATAGGCAGAAATATGAATCTCTTCCAATACGTTAGCCAGGTAGCTATCTTCCAAATTTCTTGGCTTACATGAGTGATCACGTCTGTTTGCTGAAATATCTCAGTTGGGATCCTGTAGATTCCTGGAACCTTGTTTTTTTGTGGATGTCTTCAGTGTAGCTTGGACTTCTTGTGTCAGTACCATCAGTTACTGATCATATGCTACCTCCTGAAATGGTTGAAGGTTGACCAATTCTTTTTGGTATAGCAATTCTGTGTGTTTTTTGCATCTTCTTTCGGTGCTTCCTGTGTCATTTAATATTTGCCCCATAAATCCTTCAATACCACAACTTGAAACTTGAAAGATGTCTTTAAGGTGTTGAAAAGCAAAGATATTACCATGAAAATTAGGATATGCCTGACCCATGCCATGAGGTTTTCAGTTGCCTCATGCATGTGAAAGATCAACGATGAATAAGGAAGAAATTGATGCCTTTGAATTGTGGGGTTGGAGAAGAATATTGAAGGTACTGTGGACTGCCAAAAGAACAAATAAATCTGTTTTGGGAGATGTGCAGTCGGAATGCTCTGTGGAAGCAAGGATGGCAAGACTGTATCTCACAGACTTTGGATACGTTGTCAGGAAGTATCAGTCCCTGGAAAAGGACACTATGCTTGGTAAAGCAGAGGGTCAGAGAAACAGGAAGAATCTCGACAAGACGGATAGACACTGCCTTCAACAATGGGCTTAAGCACAGTGACAGCTGTCAGGATGGTGCAGGACCAGGGTTTTGTTCTGTTGGACACAGGGTCACTGTGAGTTGGAATTGACTTGGCAGCACCTAACAACAACAAGAGGAATTCTGCAGTAAGCCCTATGAGAGCAAGAATCGTGATACCTCATTAACTGGTGCCATCCTCACCTCCAAGCATAGTATTTGACGCATGATAGACACTAAATATTGTTGGATGAATGTGTCTTAGTTATCTATTGCAGCTGTGACAGAAATACCACAAGTGGATGGTTTCAACAAGCAGTATTTATTCTCTCACAGTCTCGTTGGCCAGAAGTCCAAATTCAGGGTGTCATCTCCAGGTGAAGCCTTTCTTGCTCTGCCAGTCCTGGAGGAATGTCCTTGTCAACAATCTTCCCCTAGGTTGAAGCTTCTCGGTGCAAGACTATGGGTCCAAAGGATGTGTGCTCCTGGTTCTTTTTGCTTGTACTAATGATGTCCCCCTGTCTCTCTGGTGGCTTCTTTATTTTATATTTCAAAAGAGATTGATTTAAGATACAACCTACTCTTGTAGTTTGAGTCCTACCTCATTAGGATCACTGTTGCTATCCCCACCTCATTACTGTCATAGAGATGGGATTTACAACACAAGGAAAATCACATCAGAGAACAAAATGTTGAACAGTCACACAATGCCAGAAATTGTGGCCTGGCGAAGTTAACAGATCTTTTCGGGGGACACAGTTCCATCCACGACATTCTGCTCTTTGCTCCCCCATTCATGTCCTTGCCATATGCAGAATATTTTCACTCCATATCATAGCAAAAGTCTGAAATCAATTCTAAGTCCCCAGTCCCCAAATCCTTTTTCATCTATGGAAACCTAGAATACAAGTCATCTTCTTCCAAAGTAAAACGGTGGAACAGGCACAAGTTAAACACTTCCACTACAAATGGGAGAAATTGGAGGGAAGAAAGGGATAGCAAACACCACGCAGGTCAGCAGAACATAGTACATTAGTCCTCAAGTCTTGAAAATAATCTTTTTTCCTCTGAGACCGTTTATACAATGTCCCTGCTCTCCAGACTTCAGGTACTGGCCACACTCTGAATTCTGAGAGGAGGCCCCTTGGCCCTTGGCTTGATTTCTGCCTTGCAGGGCACTGGAAGGGCAACTCTGATCCCTCATATTTGTGCAGACTCATTCCTAGTCCATCTGAGTGGTGCCTTGACTCACTGGTAAAGGTGATACTCTGAGACAGGCAGCTCTCCCCACTGTGTTCCTTGTCTCTTCAGCTTCAACTTCCTGGTTCCTTGGCCTTTTGGTCCCCTGGGCCTTGGCACCTGCATTTGTCCTGCTGGAGCAAGTGTACCAAAGCTCTTTAACTCCACTGTTAGTGCCTGGAGGTACCCCAGTCTGCCAATAAACTTCCAATAGAAGGCACTCAGCCAGTAAACTTCCACTGGAAGGTATTCAGCTCTCTTGTTCACGGGTCCACTCCAGTGCTACTCTTCTGCTGCTGGTTCTCTGTTGCTGCCAGGTCTCTGCTGCTGCTTTGTGCCTTCTGTGCTGTCTCCAGTGTAATAGCTTTCCTCATTTCCTTCTCAGTCCTCTATCCATTCAGTTTCAAGACTGCTTCTACATTTTAGGTGTCTGTCGGAGCAGCAACCCATTGCCGGTACCAAATTCTGCGTTAGTTATCTAGTGCTGCTGTAACAGAAATACCACAAGTGACTAAAAGTTCAAATTCCAGGTGTCACCTCCAGGAGGAGGTTTTCTCTCTCTGTTGGCTGTAGAAGAAGATCCTTGCTATCAATCTTTCCCTAGACTGGAATTTCTCAGTGCAGGTACCCTACTTCCAAAGGAAGTGTGCTTCTGGTTCTTCTTTTTTGTGGAAATGTGGTATCCTGCACTCTCTTTGCAGGTTTCTGTCTTTTATATCTTTAAAGAGATTGACTTAAGACACACCCTAATCTTGTAGATTAAGTGCTGCCTTGTTAATATCACTGCTGTTAATGCTACCTCATGGCACCGCAGAGATAGGATTTACAACACAGAAGAAAATCACAACACATAACAGAATGGTGGACAATCACACAGGGCTGGGGATCATGGCATAGATAAGTTGACAGATATTTGTTGGGACACAATTCAATGCAGAATTGATGCTGCAGAACAGTGTAAGGGCATAGGACACATAAAACAATGACAGGCTTTAGTCTAATGCTGTGAGGTACTATAACCTTGTTAAGGCCATGTAAGAGATGAAGGAAATATAAGACGGTACAGTGAGAGGGAATAATATGTATACACATGGATCATTTAATTCTGTTCTTAGAGTTTAAGAAAGTGGCAAAAAGATGTAGTAATGGATCTGTTTCTCTGTTCTCTAATTTTCATTATACACCCACCCAATCTACAAATTGGATGTAAGATCACAGTGGAGTCTGCAGTTTCCTAATAAATAGATTAATTTAATCATGACTAATCTAGTGCTAAACACTGGTGGCATGATGGTTAGGTGCTATATCTGCTAATCGAAAGGTCAGCAGTTCAAATCTGCCGAGTTCTCCTCGGAAACTATGGGCAATTCTACTCTGTCCCATAGGGTCGCTATGAGTTGGAATTGACTCGACATAAGTGGGTTTGATTTTTTTGTGAAACTCTGTGCTTATTTCCATGCCAAGCAGTGGATTTCATTCGATCACTGTCTCTTTGGAGAAACACTATTCTTGATTGTGCAATTCAAGATAGACTAGTAATTGAGATGTTCAGTGTGCTTGATGCATTAAAATTTTGATTTTATTATTTTGGAGGTTTAATTTTGTCTCTTCTTCGTTCAGTGACTCAGCTTGTAGTAAGACCTCTGCCCCCATCCCAGCACGGCCAGCTCCGCCACTGTTATAATAGTGATTAGCTAGAGAATAAATAGCAGGATCAAGTTTTCATACCAGGGTCGTTTGATTCCGAAACACATGCTCTCTAGGTTATAATCAAAGTGTAATCTCATAAGTAGATCCCACTAGAAGGAATAAGATGGTTATATCCTATTTTGTACTACTATCCTCAGGTGCATGTTAATCAGACAGTTCCAAGGCCGAATTGTCTCAGTTGAAGACTATACAGCAGAGCACCTGCTGACCTTATCCTTTAACATTCATTGTTCTTATCTTTTAAATGGAGTCGTAGTTCATGAGAGTTGGGTGTGGATCACTAATAATTGTGGAACACAGGGGAAAGTGGACTGCTTAGAGATTACATTACTAGCAAAGAACATTTTGCCCTTATGTTAGATTTTGGACTGTTGTTGTTGTTAAGTGCCATTGTGTTGATTCTGACTCACAGTGACCCTACATACAAAGTAATGAGATGCTGCCTGGTTCTAGGTATGTTAAAAATTGGAGACACTGTAAAAAAGAAAAGTAATTCTTTCCAACTACTATACACATTCAAAATGTCATTATGTCAGGCCAGGAAGATGAAATACTCAAATACCCATCAAGCATATTATTTGATATTTCAATTACATTTTTATTTTCACCTACTCTGTAGCTCCTGATTTTCTTGTAAGTGATTTTGGTGAAATTATTTTTTTTCTTCTAGCACAAAGTTCCTCAGCCTTGGTTCTTTATGGTTATTAAGCAGTAGTAGTTCCATTTTTGGCAGAGACTAGGGAGCTAGGGATCTAGAAACTAGAATCATTTAGGGAGAGGGGAAGTGACATTTTAGAGAATGATTTGTAACACAAACTGGGAAGAAAATAAAAAGAGCACATCAGACATGTCATTTGGCCATAGGGCTATACAGGCCACTAAGCACTTTACAACGTTTCATTGGCTGCTAACAGAAGGTTGAAAACCCTGGTGGTGTAGTAGTTAAGTGCTACATCTGCTAATCAAAAGGTCAGCAGTTCAAATCTGTCAGCTGCTCCATGGAAACTCCGTGGGGCAGTTCGACTCAGACATGTAGGGTCACTATGAGTCAGAATTGACTCAATGGCAGTGGATTTTTTTTTTTTTTTTTGATTAGCTAAATGTTGGAGATTGAATCCGCTCAGAGGTGACTTGGAGAAAAGGTCTAACAATCTACTTCTGAAGGTCACAGCCATGAAAATTCTACGGGGTAGTTTTACTCTGTTTGTATGGGTTTGGCATGAACTGACAGTGACAACAACACGTATCCCACACAATACCAGCTCCTTTCTGCTGAAACATAAGTTAATATTTAAATCTATAATTTTCCTTTGTTTTCATATCATGATGAAAATGCCCATGGTTCATGTGACTAGGCATTTTATTTGCTATTTATTACTCTGTTTTGCTCATAATGGTCAGGGAGTGGTTATCAACTATTGATCCAACAATTACAGAATGTAGAAAATAAAATTTTAACTTTGGTAAGACGTATATAGCTATTTTAGTCATCGACTGCTGCTATAACAGAGACACATTAAATGGCTTTAACAAATAGAAATTCATTTTCTCACAGAAAAGGAGGCAAAAAGTCCAAATTCAGGGCATCAGCTCCAGATGAAGTTTCTCTGTTGGCTCTGGAGGAAGGTATTGTCATCAATCTCCCCCTGGACCAGGATCTTCTGAGGCTCAGGGACCCTGGGTCTCGAGGCCATGTTCTGTTCCTGGCACTGCTTCTTTCCTGGTTGTATAAGGTCCCCACCTCTCTGCCAGTTTCTGTTTTCTTCATATCTCAAGAGATTGGCTCAAGGCAAAATACCAGGACTGCCAGTTGAGTTGTGCTCTCATCCTAGAAAAAGTCCTACGTACCTCATTGCTGAATATCACTATAGCCACCTTTGAAGTACTCTGTTTGGGAAGCTATGCACTGGTACTAGAGCCTAGTCCATACTTCAAAGTAATTTTGGAACTCCTTCTGGAGTGGTCATAGGAGCTCCAGTCATGTTACACTTGATGTCTTGAATGTCATCAAAATGCTGTCCTTTCAACATTTCCTTTATCTTTGGTTAAAGAAAAAAGTCACTGGGGACCAGATCAGGTGAGTAGGGAGGGTGCCTCAATATAGCTATTTGTTTACTGGCTGAAAACTCCCTCAGAGACAACTGAACAATTAGGCCTGTGAACTTGCCACGTTGCCACCGTGAGTAATGGCCATTCCAGAAACAGTTCCAAAATTGCTCTGACCGGTGGACTAGGTGCTGGCGGTGGTGCATAGCTTCCCAACGGGAGTACTTCACAGGTGACCACAGTGATATTTAGCAATGAGGTATGTAGCACTTAGAACAATTAAGTTCCTGGACTTAGTTGTCAGACCTGGTACCCTCTTACAGATTTGAGTTCTGCCTTCCTAACACAGGAAACTCTGGTGGTGTAGTAGTTAAGTGCTATGGCTGGCTGCTAACCAGAAGGTTGGCAGTTCAAGTCTGCCAGGTGCTCCATGAAAACTCTATGGGTGCAGTTCTACTTTGTGTATAGGGTTGTTATGAGTTGGAATGAGTCTACAGCAGTGGGTTTGATTTTTTGGATTTGGCCACTGCTCATTCTGCCTCACTAACATTGTAGAGGATGATTTAAAACACAATTGGAACATGCTGTGATACTACCTAGCCGAACTGCTACACACCCTAGCCAACCAAGTGCCGTCGAGTCGGATCCAGCTCATGGCGACTCTGTAACTATTATAAACAGCCCTTTATCTGTTTGGGAAACACTGGTGGTGGACTGGTTAGGTGCTATGTTTGCCAAGAGCTTTGTCAGCAGTTCAAATGCACCAGGTGTTCCTTGGAAACTCTATGAAGCAGTTCTATTCCATCATATAGGGTTACTATGAGTCAGAATTGACTCAACAGCACTGAATTTGGGTTTGGATTATATGTATTTCCTGGTTTCTGTAGTTTAGAAGCCTTTTGGCATTTGTTTATGGTGTGGATATTATTTTGTCATTTCAGCTATCATTAGTTTTTTTTTTTTTTTAATTTAAGTGGAATGTAAGTGGATGATTTTTGTACTTTTGAGGGAGGGCACCTCACATAGCCATGTAATTGATAGCTTTGCTAAATTCTTTGAGCTGGTATTTCCTCACCTCTATCTATCTCCAAGATACGAGATATAGTCCTTTTAGTGTCTTCACTGATGTCCTAGAGTAGCTTTGTAGCATTCTAGCCATTGATGTAATAGTAATTGCCTTGTTTCTGTGCTGCTGCAATTCTGGTGGAGGAGGGGGGCTAGGTTGAGTAAGGAGGCATGGTGCAGTCTGCAATAAAACCAAACAACAGGCACAAAGATACACAGTCATGTCACTTAACATACATAATATATTCTGTGAAATAGGATGTTATGGGATTTAGATGCTGTGTGAACACTATTTTATAGAGGCAGCCCTTCAGTTTTGAACAAGTTCCATTTCTAAGTCTTACTTAAGTTGAATTTAGTTGGAACAGCTAGGTATTGTTTGTATCTAACATCAGTCAAATATTTGTCTTAGTATATATTATGATATAGTGTACACTTCTATGCATAACAAATCAAGCACTTTCAGATACATCACAACTTCTATAGCATAATACAGTAATAATAATTAAATTTTGACATGTGTCACAAAATACTGTGTATTTATTATGAACCATTGTATGCACCTCAAACTTCTAATGCAATAGGCTTTATGGGGGTTGGTTTGTAAATATGAGTTGCCAGTTCACGATCTGAGAATGACAGTACAGTGCATCTGTAAGTCAGTAGCACAGGTGTTTATTATGACTCATAACATATATATTATTGGTTGTATGTATATATACTGTACAAAGCTGGACTATATGAAGAAGAATGAGGCATCAGGATGAAGACTTTTGGGGAACCTGTCATATGCAGGTAACTTAACTTCGCTTGCTGAAAGTGAAGAGGACTTGAAGCACTTACTGGTAAAGATCAAAGTCTACAGCCTTCAGTATGAATTACACCTTAATAGAAGGAAAACAAAAGTCCTTACAACTGGACCGGTAAGCAACATGATACAGGGAGAAAAGATTGAAATTTCAAGGCTTTCATTTTACTTTTACCTACAATTAACACCCATGGATGCAGCAGTCAAGAAATAAAACAAGCTGTTGCAGAAATCCAAGAAACTCTGGTGGGGTAGTGGGTTAAGTGCTATGTCTGCTAACCAAAAGGTTGGCCGTTCAAATCCTCCAGGTGCTCCTTGGAAACTCTATGGGGCAGTTCGACTCTGACCTCTAGGGTCGCTACAAGTTAGACCTGGCTTGATGGCAGTAGGTTTTAGGTTATTGCAGAAATCCAGCAGAATGTGGAAATTATCAAACAATGTCATTAGTATCACCTAAGAATAAAATTGCTGCGGGTTGTAGTAGCACATCAATAGGGAGCTTCCAGAAATTCAAGTCGAATTCAGAAGGGAACATAGACTGGGGATATCATTGCTGATATCAAGTAGATCTTGGCTGAAAGCACAGGATATCAAAAAGATGTTTATCCATAATTTATGAACTATGCAAAGGCATTTGACTGCATGGATCATAACAACTTATGGATAACATTGCAAAGAATGGGAACTCTGGAACGTAATTCTCATGAGGAACCTGTACATAGACTAAGATGCATTTGTTTGAAAAGAGCAAAGTATAATGCGTGGTTTCAAATCAAGGTTGCATCTTTTCACCATACTTATTCAATCTGTACGTTTAGCAAATAATTTGAGAAGCTGGACTGCATGAAGAAGAATGTGGCATTAGGATTAGTAGAAGACTCATTAATAACCTGTGACAGCCAGGTGACACAGCCTTGTTTGCTGAAAACAAAGAGGACTTGAAGCACTTACTGATGAAGATCAAAGACTACAGCCTTCAGTATGAATTACACCTCAACATAAAGAAAACAGAGAAGGACTCTGGACGAGATGGATAGACGCAGTGGCTGTGACAATGAAGCTCAAACGTGATTGTGAGGATGGCACAGGATCAGGCAGTGTTTTGTTCTGTTGTTCATAGTGTTGCTCTGAGTTAGAACTGATTTGATGGCATCTAACAACATATATTTATGAAGTATAATGAAGCCCTGTATTCAGCCTCTCCAGCAAACACACACACACACACACACACACACACACACACACACACACACACACACACACATTCATACACATTTTGAAGTGCTGCTTGTATAGTAGACATCATTATAAAAATGATTTGACCACATAAGTCCCAAAAAACAAATTACTATGTGGCCTCTGGAACACTGTAAGACTCTAAATACTTTGAAAGAAAGAAAAAAAAATTAAATATTTATTTACTGGTTTTTAGAGGCGTCCAGACTCTTAACAGCCCAGGTAGAGTGCCAATATTGATATTAGCTACCGGGCATAAAAATGAAGGCAAAAACTGAGCCAAGAGCTTTCAGATTAGTTTATTTGCCCATAAAAGACCCAAAGTTTTATATTTGTTTCTCGATCTTGAAGGGTAATCAAAACTTGTAGACATACTAAGGAGTAAAATATGATTAAAGAGCAGTCCTGTCAGAGCCAAGATGACAGTGACTAAAATAACTATCTCGTGGGGTGTTTATTGTTAGCACCTGCAGTCCTTTAGATGAAGAAGCAATCAATCATCAATGTTTCTGATTGCTATAGAGGCAAAATAAACTGACTTAACTTAGCCATAACATAGCAAGCATTGACTCCTAGGAAAACAATCTACTTTCAGAATTTAGTACATTGTGTTAAACCAGTTTTCAAATCAAAGTATTATTTTGAAAGAAATATCCTAATATCCAAGGCCAAATTCTCGTATTTCATGTTCTTGCAAGGAAGGTAAAGGGAAATACTGGGTGCCAAAGAGAGCGGAGGAGATAGATGATTGTTACTGAAAACAAAACAAGTTTGCGTTCCAGCTCTCTGACTGTCATACGCAGAGATTTTATCCATAAGCAGTGATTCTCTTTGTAGCTGCCACTCATGCGAACATAAAGATAGCTGCAGAAAACTGATTATAGAATGTAAGGGAAATCACGAGATTTGCAATGTGCATCAGGGTTTTAAAGTAAGTCTTCCTTTGATTCTAGCCTTTATTAAATATGCTTTACTGTCAAGCATAATTTGGAGTACCAGTTTTACAAGAAATCTGAACTTCAGATTTCTTGTCTATCTCATGATTTACAGTAATACAGTTACTCAACCTTCATTTGAGTAACTGATGTGACGTTTAGTTTAAGAGTCTTGTTTGGGAATCAAATGGTCCTCCAGAACGTAGTTGTTGAGCTCCACAGGTGTAGTGGTCAAGTGTTGAACTGGCGGTGTAGCGATTAAGTGCTATGGCTGCTAACCAAAAGGTTGGCAGTTCTAACCTACCAGGTACTCCTTGGGAACTCTATGGAGCAGTTCTGCTATGTCTATAAGGTTCCTATGAGTTGGAATTGACTCAACAGCAGTGAGTTTGGTGGATATGGTGCAAATGTTTTTATTCCTTGAATGTTTAATTAAGTGGCTAGTCTTTTACTACTTCTGTTTAACCAACTGCTAAAAAACTTAGTCATTTACAGTAATAATCACTGTATCATGGTCATGGATTTTGTGGATCAGTATTACGGATAGAGCACAGCAGGATAGCTTTATTACTGTTCTGCAGTATCCAGGACCACAGCTTAGAAGACCTGAAGACTGAGGATGATTTGGTCACTAGGGATTGGAATCATCTGAAGCCCCCTTCACTTACATGTCTAGTTGGTGTCTGTGTAGTGCCTGCATTGGGAAGACGTAAGTACTAGACATGCCACGGAGACTGCCCAGAGGTGACTTCTCCATGTGGCTGCCCCAAGTGATGTGGCCTCCTAAAATGTGGCAGCCTTAGGAAAACTGGATTTCTTACATGCAGCTCAAAGCTCTGAGTACAACTACCCAGGCAAACGAAATGGAAGCTGCATCTTTTATGATTCACCCTTGGAAGTCACATAGCTTTCCTTCGACCATACTCTTGGTTAAATCAATCCTAAACCCACCCAGATTGAAGGAGAGGACAATTAGACTTTACCTTTTGGCGAGGGCGTGGCAGGGTCACATTGTAGAAGATCATGTGGCACGAGAGGTATTGCTGAGACCCTCTTTGGGAAATACATTGTGTCACGATAGCCAAAGGTGAACACAGAACTGAAAGAATGAAAGTGTTTAGTGAAATGTTAACATTTCACTATCTTCGTTTCCTAGGGTTGCCACAACAAAATGCAGCAAGTGGGTGGCTTCAGAAAGGGAAATTTATTGTATCACAGTTTCAGAGGTTATAAATAAAAGGCAGGGCATCAACTTTAGGGGAGGGTCCTTCCTTGTTGGTAGCTCTAGGTGTTTCCCGACTCTTTGCCTTGAGGATGGTAAATCCTCAAATGTCCCCTCCTCCTGTGTATATGTATCCCCATGTCTGTTTTCTCTTTTTATAAGATGCTGTTCAGAAGGGACTAGGTTTAGGACCCACCCCACTCAGGTATGACCTCGTTAACATAAGAGAAAAGGGTCATATTTACAGGTATAGGAGTTAGAACTTCAACGTATCTTTTAGGGGACAAGACTGAATCCCTAGTAGTTTAAAACTGAATGTCTAAATGATATGCCTCAGATGTACTATGTTCAAAACAATGTTTTTGATTTTTATCACCAAAATTGATCCTCTTCAGGTGTCTCTATTTTAGAAAATGGCATCATCCCCTCACCAAAACTTAGGAGTCATTTTTGTTTCTTCCCACTTTCTCAACTCTTCCATTGAATCTATCAATAAGTACACTCAATTCCACCTGAAATACAACAAGTAGATGGCTTTAAAAAGAGAAATTTCATTCTGTCACAGTCCAGCAGTCCAAAATCCAGGGTGGCAATTCCAGGGAAAGGCTTTCTCTGTTGGCTCTGGAGGAAGGTCCGTATTCTCAGTCTTCGCCTGGACTGGGAAATTCTGAGGTGTAGGGACCCTGGGTCTTTTCTAAAGGACACACTCTGCTCCTGGCACTACTTCTTGGTGGTGTGAGGTTCTCAACTCTGTTAGCTCCTTGCTTTTATATCCCAAGAGACGGTCTCAAGGCACAGCATAATCTCGCACATTGAGGCCTGTCCCACGAACACAGCTGCTGCCCATCCTTCCTCATTAACATCATAGAGGAGAGATTTACAACATATAGGAACGTCACACAGTGCTGGCAATCGCAATCATGGCCTAATCAAACAGCTACATGTATTTTTAGAGGACACAATTCAATCCATGGCAGTGTATCTCAAATTCATCTACTTCGTCCATCTTCAGTGCTCACTGCTAATGCAAGCCATCCTAATCTCTCCACTGAAGTCCTGCTACTTATTCATCTCCAATCCCTTCTTCAGTTAGCATACAGGATGAGCTTCCCAAACCCTGAATTTGATCATGTGATACTATAGCTTTTCTCTCTTTAAGTGGCTTCTGATTATTCTTAGAGTAAGATCTTCTTTTCGAGTCCTAAAAAGCCATGTGAGATCTGACTTTTGCCTTCTACTCCAAACTTCATCTTATTATCCTTCTCTCCTTTGTCCATTGGTCTCCACCGTCACCTGTCTCCTTTTGTTCTTCAATCCCCACGTGCCTTTGAACCGGTTATTTTCTCTGCTTTTCCCAGAGCTCACTATATAGATGGCTAGCTCATTTCGAACCACCACGTCTAGACTCCAGTATTACTTCCTCAGGCCTTCCCAGACCACCCAGTTTGAAGTGTCCTGTCTCATTACCTTTCATTTATCATTCTATAAATTTCTGTAATGAAACTCATTTTCTTTATTTGTTTACTTGTCTGTTGCCTCTCTTACTGGCTAGAATTTCAGCTTGCTGAGGGCAGTGGCCTTGTGTGTTTTGCTTACTGTACTGAGCTGGATCTGGTGCATAGTTGGCATTCCATAAATATTTTTTAAATGAATGGGAGGAATATTATTTAAAACAAGGAGAAAAAAAGTATGCTTAAGTCAAATTGCTCATGAGAAGTATCCGTATTTTGCTGAAGCCAGTAACTGAATATAAAGATGACCTTTAGATTAACAGCCAGAGAAAAGTAAAAATGCCTATCTGATCTTTCAAGGGGGTTGTTATTATGTTTGTAATCACAATTGTTATTAACCAAAGGTGGCCTTCATTTATCAGTTCATTCCTTTTTGACAAGCACTTCCTGTGTGTGTGGAACTGTGCTATTCCCCCAAATACCAAGCCCACTGTCGTTGAGTCAATTCCAACTCATTGCAACCCTATAGGATAGAATAGAACTGCCTCACAGAGTTTCCAAAGAGCACCTGATGGATTTGAACGGCCAGCCTTCTGGTTAGCAGATGTAGTACTTAATCAGCACATCACCAGTGTTTCCATTACTGTACTAGAGGAGACAAAGAATGTAAAAATGTAGAAGGCACACATCTACTTTCACAGAACTTATAATTTAGTGTGGGAAACCAGGAGCATACACCAAAAGCCTCAATACATAGAGGAGTCCTTTAGGCTGAACTACTAAGGAAAGATTATGGTGGGGAGGTGGCATTTGAACTGGATGCTAAAAAATAAGAAGACTTGCAACAGGTAGAGATGGGGGTGGAAGAAACAAAAGTATTTTTGGTAAAAATAAATGGATGAGCAAGGGATTGAGGCCCAGAAAATGTAAAGCAGCTTTCGGAAATGATGAGAGGTCTGGGTTGACTAGAGCATCAGACTGTGACTGGAATCAGTAGCAAACAGCTGGTTGAAATCAAATGATGGGAGGTTACTAATTCCAGGCTAAATAACTTGGACTTCATTGAATAGGTAAAAGTACCACTGGAAGTTTTCCTTTCTCTTTCGAGGAGGGGCATGTGAGGAAGCAGATGCTGGATCAAAACAGTGCTTTAGGAGGATTAATCTGGTTTTGGGTCCAGGTAGATGGAAAATAAAGGGAGGAGAGAATCTTGAGACAGGGTGACCAAACTTCAACCTTATCCCTATATCTCCTTAAGAAACCCTGGTGGTGTGGTGGTCAAGCTTTTGGCCGCTAACTGAAAGCTCAGCGACTTGATTCCACCAGCTGCTCTGTGATAGATGCAGCAGACTGCTTCTGCCAAGATTACAGCCCTGGCAACTCTATGGGGGCAGTTCTGTTCTGTCCTGTGGGGCTGCTGAGCTGCTCGGACTTTGAATTGACTCAACAATGGCTTTGGCTTTCATACAGTGCTCCCTTGTGAATTAGGAAGTACTTGACAACTAGTAGCTATAATTATTTATTGAAGATAACACTGAATGTGTTTGCTTAAAAGTTTTTGACTTTATGCTGGACCACTTTCCATTACCTTGACTAGTGATTCTGCTCCAGCAGTTTGTTAGTAGAACACCCCCAAATCTGTCATATTTTCTTATGTATTCTCTGAAGCATCATCCCCATCTACTTGATTACTCTGCTCTTTATTCCAAATAGTAACTGCAGCATCAGCAGAAGCTTTTGGATAGTCGTTTCTCTAAATGGAATGTCTTTGACTCTTGCCAGGCTAGACAAAGTGTTAAATAAGTACTCAATACTTATTGTATTTTAATTTAATCAAAGAAGCAGTAATAGAATGTGACGTCTTCTGGCTGGCACAGAGAATGAGAGAGCACACCTTTCTTCTAATTTGTTCTATTTGTCACTTATCCTTTCTTAGTCTTTCTTTTGGTACCTTCCCTGGAGTAGGATGCCAGGCTATTGGTTTCAAGACATCACTAAATCTATGAAGAAGTATAAGCACTGAGAACTGAGTTGGAATTACTTTCCCTGTACCAAAGGTACTTAAGTACTCAAGTGGAAACCTGAGAGGGAAGCGATTTATCTTTCAGTAATTTAAAAATCATCTCCCTCTTCCAGTTTCTGACCATCACATACACTAGCACAAATATTTTTTGACAAATTTTGTTAAATACTAATCTTCCTTTGGTTTAAGTAAGAATTGCTGAAGGTAAGGAGATGTGTTGGATGAAATTTATCACTAATGTCTATGTAATTCTGGGTGAAGTGTTATTTTTTTTTTTTGGTAAACATATAAAGAATTCAATCTAAGTTAGGGGTGAAGACTGAGTAGGTACCAAAACAACTTACTTTCAAATGAAAAATTACAGATGTCAAAGAGAATGGTAAAAACAAATATTATGATAGTGTTACCGGCCCATAGGGAGTCCCAGGGTGGTGAAAGTTGTTAAGTGCAGGACTTGTCACTGAAAGGCTGGTGGCTTGAACCCACCCAGAAATGCCTCACAAGACAAGCCTGGCAATCTGCTCATAAAAAGTAACAGTCCTGACAATCCTACAAACAGTTGTACTCTGCACATACGAGGGTACCACAAGTAGGAACTGAGTTGGTAGTCACCAATGACAACAACTCATTCATGAGAATGTATTAAACCCTTCAGGCATTCGTGTCATATGTCTACTGTGTGTACAACATCATTGCTGTTATCAGGTGCCGACAAGTTACTTCCAACTCATAGCAGCCCTACGCAAAACAGAACAAAATGGTACATCCTCACAATCAAAGATGCCTTTGAGTGCATAGTTGTAGCTGCTGAGTCCAATAGAAATGATTAAGATACAGGACACATATACGTGAATGAAGTAGAGGAAAGCACTATCAAAAATCTTTCTTTAAAATCTATGATTAAAAAAAGGGGCCATTTTAAGACCAAACCAAACAAAGTATTGCACCTTTGACTTTCAACATTCTCTTTGTATACCTGAGTTCTCAGGAATGTGTTTAGATGTCGATATCAGTAGACCTGTGCTCTGTCAGGTTCATTTGAAATCTGAACAGTTGTCATAATCTAGGCATCACATCATATGGGTTGCCCTTAACAGTTAGCTAATTCCTCTAATCGAATTTTTAAGTTAACAGGGGAAGACCAACCTCAGCCCCAAACTTTCTTAAACGCAGAGGACATCAGAAACAGAGGTGATCATCTGTGGAATTGTATGGAGTTCTGGGATTCGTATTTCTTCTTCTGAGTATGGGAGTGATACTATAATTAATAGTAAGGTTACTGTGAAGATTAAGAGGGTTAGTTTACATTAAGTATAGAGAACGGTACCTGGAAGACAGTAAGGGCTATGTAAATGCTGACTATTACTAATACTAGGGCTATCAATATTTTCGTTGCCAGAAAGCAGAAACCATGAAGAGAGAGCCTACTCTGTGTGAATCTATTAAACAGAAAGACAGTTCTGTAATTGTGCTGAGATGGGAGCGTGACAACGGCCAACTGAGTTTAAAATGATGGAGACAAATTCAGAGATCCCTCCACACTTCTACCTAAACCTCTTAAAACTTGTGTTTTGTGACAAAAGTGATTGCCCTCAATCAAAATTAGCTACAATGATCACACCATCTTTTAATACAATATGACGAATTGCAAACCACAACTCTAAATTATACAAAGAAAAACATGCCAAAATCTTGAAGTGTTCTTTGAAAGAGAATTTGTTTTCTCTGTCATTTTTTCTCTAGTTAAAAAACTTTCTACAATGAAATATTATTTTTATAACAACAACAACAAAAAAGGCAATTTGTTGTAATTTTTAAAAACTAAACAGCTGTGATTGAAGGTACAGAAAGGTGCGTGGTAAAAAGTTTTCTGAAAAATGGTACAGTATTTTTATTTGCCCGGGTATAAGGAAGAAACACTGGTGGCACAGTGGCTAAGTGCTGTGGTTGCTAACCAGAAGGTCGGCGGTTCGAATCCACCGGGTGCACCTTGGAAACTATAGAGCGGTTCTACTCTGTGCTACAGGGTTGCTGTGGGTTGGAACTGACTTGACAGCATAAGGAAAACAGTTATGTCCTCTTGAAGGTCTTTTCTGCCCCAAGACTCTGGTACGTATGGAGCCCGGGTGGGCACTGAGCAGACTGTCAGCCCTGTACAGCATCTAATAACCATAAAACGATCCAACTTTGCAGTCCTATCCCTGGCATTATATTAGTCACCGCCTCATAGTTTGAAAGGATATTAACCTCACTATCTGCCAGATGGGTTTCTGCTTAAATTTTATACTTAATTAATGTGGAAAACAACTCTAGGCAGTTTAAATCGAATTATATGTTTTAAGTTCAAATTTCTGTTAAAAAGCTAAGCGACCCATCCACACGGTTCAAATTTCAAAATGTAGAAACAGTACAGTGTGAAGTCTAAAGCTTACAATACAGGGTAAAATCTTCCTATGCATAATGTAATCATCCAGTTCCATTTGTCATGGATTAAATTATGTGTCCCCCCCAAAACGTGCATAGCGGTTTGACTAGGTCATGATACCTCGTATCGTGTTATGTTCCTGCATGTTGTAAGTCCTGCCTCTATGATGCAGTGAGTGAGGATGGGTGGCAGTTGTTTGGTAGGGCAGGACAGTATGTGTCAGATTGTATTGTCCCTTGAGGCAATCTCTTGGGATATAAAAGAAAGAAGCTAGTGGAGAGACTTGGGGACCTCATACCACCAAGAAGCTGTCCGGGGCTCAGAGTGCGTTCTTTGGAAAGGACCCAGGTCCCTGTGCCTCAGAAGCTTCCAGTTCAGGGGGAGATTGGCAACAGAGACATTCCTACAGAACCAACAAAAAAAAAGATTTCCCCTGGAGCTGAGACCTTGAATTCAGACTTATGGTTTACTGGACTGTGACAGTATAAACTTTATCTTTTTAAAGCCATCTACTTACGGTATTTCTGTTATAGCAGTACTAGATGACTAAGACACTCTCCCTGGGGTCAAACAGTGCTTTTAGGTGCTTAGGTGTCCTTCCAAGCATGTTCTTATGTATACAAAACTAAATATATAGTTAAAATCAGAAAGTTATTTTTTTATGAAGAATGAATTCTGTCTTAAAGGAATACATTCTGGTTAAGTAAGTCTTCTAGTTTTAATGTTTCAAAATGAGTGAATGCTATCAATCATTTTATCAGTAATTGCCATTTCCTACATGTGTTAGGAAACCCTGGTGGTGTAGCGGTGAAGTGCTATGGCTGCTAACCAAGAGGTCAGTAGTTCAAATTCACCAGGTGCTCCTTGGAAAGTCAGTGGGGCAGTTCTACTGTGACCTATAGGGTTCCTAGAGTTGGAACTGATTTGGTGGTACCCAACAATAAACAACAACATGTATAAAATACCATGCCAGATACTGTTTGTCTTGTTAAGTTTTGTTTTAAATTTTTCATATTTATGCATATTCAGATCTGAGCTCAAACATTACCATCTCACTGAAGCCTTTCTTGACTTCCAGTTGGAAGTAGCTCTCCTTCTCCCTGCTACTGTATCAAATCACTGTATTTTGTTTCTCCAGAACTGGATCTTCTACAATTTCTCCCCAAACCTGGATTCTTATGGGAGTGAAATAGAGCACTGTTATCATTACTCAGGGGTAACGGAGGTAAACTGGGACTGTCCCTTACAGAATAGTCTTACTATTTACAGCATTTACCTCTTCTGAGATGATAAAGTCCATACATTTGTTTAATGGTAAACTCCACAAAGCAGGAACCTTCTCTGCTTGCTCTAGGAACTCCTCATTGAGAAGAGTGTTTGACAGACAGCAGGTGCTACTAAGCATGTGTTGGCTGAGTAGATGGCCCAGTCACATTCCATTGTTCTGTGTAGAACTGAGCACGCTTTGGTCAGCAGTGGGAAATTGGACTAGTAGATGAGAAGTTGGTAGCCTGAACCCACCCAGAAGTGCCTCAGAAGACAGGCCTAGTAATCTGCTCCCCAAATGTCACAGCCTTGAAATTTCTACGAGCAGTTCTACTCTGCACACACGGGGTCACTATAAGTAAGAAAGGAATTTGTTCCTTTGCTCAGAATGTTCCTTTTCTAAAGAGAGGGCAAAAAGAGCCAACTTTCACTGTTAAGATTAGTGTCATCCTTCAACATTTGCCATAAAGACACCATCAGTCTGGCAAAAGTACACTTGAAGCATCTACTGTATTGTTACTTGCAAGGAGACTGAGTGGCTGTGGTACTGAGGGGCGGCTCAGTCTGGGGAGCTGACCAGGAAGGCATGACTGGTCACCACCCAGTTTCATCCAGGGGTCATTTAGTCCACAGAGGAAACCTTTTCCCAGGTGATGGAACAGCTGTGTCTACTCACAGAAGAGAGGCTTTAGAGGAGTCGACTATCAGGATTTATTCTTCCCCGGAGGAGGCCAGGAAGTTGGGTGGCCAAAGAGATACAAAGGAATAAACACCTTTCTGTGTCTGGGAGGTGGCTGGTGAGAGACACAGATACATTAATTATCAAAGTCCAAGCAATCTCAGAGTTTGTTCAGGCACAGAAGTCTGAGGTAATTCTCTACTATCTTACCTAAAACCAGGCCAATCTTTTTGATGAGAAGCATATAGGTCTTAGTGGTTAATAACTGTTTTAAGTTTTCCTTTTCTCTTCCAGACAGAGAGGCCTATGTCCTGTGTTTATGCTGACCCATGGGAGAATTTCTGTAAGAGGAAGACATGAAACCCTGGCTAGGGTTGCTGAGCACAGCCCTCATAGTAAATGCACCCATGACACTTCTGAAAGATTTGCATGTTCATCACAAACAAATTATTCGACCTCTATCAGAGGAAATTACTCTGGTATTGTATTTGAATTATGGAATTTTAGAGTAATTATCTTAAGGCATTAATTTTTAAAGCTGAGGGAACTGAGGCCCAGAAAGGTTGATAACTTGCCTTCCTCAACATCAGCAGTCATCAGCCCTGTTTTTAGACGTTCAAACCTCTCTTAATATTTGGCTGTAGGTATGTGTTTTAAGAAATGACAGTTGGATGTGGTTGAGAGTCTTTAAGCTGTGAAGCAACTTACGACATATGTTTAACCAAGTAAAATTATTTTCCGCAGCTCATACTGTGCTGACAACCTGTGACAACGATGTTCACCTTCCTGTCCCTTCATAAAAAGGTGGCTGCAGCTATTTTTACACCTGGGATTTAATTGAGAGAATGCAGATTAAAAGTCTAGGTTAGTTGAGTTTATGGAGGAATTTTTCAGTCTAAATACGGACTTTCCAGACTGTAAACGAAACCAAAATGAGACGGTTAGTGATATATGTATTTTAACACAATAAAATATACATATTCCAGACTAGTTTCAGAATCACAAGAAAAAGCGACTTCCTCTTTCCTGACTCTTACATCATGAAATGGTTGATTAAATTAATACAGAGTGGTGCTTCAAAGGGTCATTCTGTTGCAACATTGTTTAATAATAAAACAAATACAAGTCAAATCAAATGCCGGCACAAAGAAAATCTCTTCTGTATAGAAAATGTTTGTCAAACTTTTATTAATGAGCCAGCAGTAGTTTTACTTTACCTGGTAAAATAGGGTAATGAAAACACAGAAACAAACACAGGTAGTTGATCTATGGATTTTGCTGTATGTTAATCAAAGTGCTTCAAAGATAATACTGAATGACAAGTCATAATTCTCTTTATTTTATGTAATGAAGAAACAGACTTAAGTCTTTAAGGACCTATACAAGTGACACTAAAACAGAGAAAATTCTTTATGGCGACAATCTTATCTTTATGTCAGATCTACACCCTACTTGATTTAAATAATAAACACAAGACCTGACAGTTACATTATTTAATCCTCTTGTTCTTAAAAAAGAGTCCGAACTTTCAGTGGGAAACCCTGGTGGAATAGCGGTTCAGTACCACAACTGCTAGCCCAAATTGTCAGCAGTTCGAACTTAACCAGGAGCTCCGTGAAGCTCTATGGGGCAGTTCTACTCTGTTCCATAGGGGGTCGCTATGAGTCAGAATTGACTTGACGGCAGTGGATTTTGAAGCTTACCTGAGACCAGGAGTGCCTGGCAATTCTCTTCAGTCTTATTGGAGACGTTTTATTGTCAAGAGCTTCACCACTTGCCGCCACTAGATGGTGCTTGCCATCGAAACACAGCTTCCTTCTTTCTGTTTTTTTTTTTTTGGTGCCTATTTGGACTTCGCGTAATATGAAAAGAAACTTGATAAGCTACGTATTTTAGAAGGTCATTTAGTACAGTGAGTTATTGATTAAACAATAAATTATCACTAAAGATTATTTATGGAGTTTTTTTTATTTTTATAATTCCATTAATTTTTTGTTCCTTCATCTTGTCACCAAGCTATGTGAACTCCTAAACAGAAGGAACAAATAATTCTTTCTTTGGGCTCATGAGAATCAAGGACATAACTCATGTTCTAGGGTAGGTTAAAAAAAAAAGAAAAAGAAAATCTCAGGATTCATTGTCCTCACCAGGAAAAGCAACAGCAAATGTGGCCACATGCAGAGTTAAGAAGAAAAGTTAATCAATGACCTTTCAAAAGAAAAACACATGTATCTCAATTACTGGACAATAATCAATAGCAAAGGAAATGGAACATGCTCTTATAATTGTGGGATAGCAAACATCAAATAATGAGAATGGTAACAGAGGATGTTGGCTCTTTGCCAAAGAAGGTTCTTTGTCTCACTAATTTGAGACACAGAAAACATGGGTCTACAACACTCCAGCTCCTGCCTTGTCTCTCATGCCATGTACCAACTTTATACCCCTTTCTGGGCAAAACCTTGCCAAACTTAACAGTGAAATGCCTCTCAGGGGTACCTATTTGGTTAGTGTGAAGGGTACTTTGATGTATTTTAAAACACAATGCTTAAAAAAAGTAAGCTTCTTGGAACTTGCCCTTTCTCCCAACATTCACCAACACCCAACTCCTCATAGCTGGCTCATGATCTAATGAGAAGTTACCAGCTATGTTGAAATACGTAATCCATGGTGTGAAAAACTACTAAGCTACAGTGGCAAAATTTTAATACAAAAGTGGCTTCCCTTTGCCTATGGGCTTACTTTAGGGTTGTTGATTCTTGTTGCGTGTTCAGGGAGTGAAAATCAATTTTAACATTAGTCTAAAACTATGTAGATAAAAAACGTAAAGCTAAATTTTTGTATTGTCTTCTATTTTGAATTTCCTGCATCACTGTGGTAGATCATGTAGACTGCTTTTTCATATATATGTGGGCCACATGTGACAAAAGGCAGACAATTTCACAAGTCCATTTTAATTTCAGAAACTAGACAGGTTGGGTGGTTCCCAGTGCCTTGTGAGCACTGACTAAGAGTCTTACAGATGCAAGCTTTTCTAGGATACAGGCTCCACACCTTCTTCCCGAGCGCTGGTGAGGTATCTTGGATCTCTCTTAGTTTTAAATCCTGGAAAGAAAAGCCTTTTTCCTGACTTAATTTTTCTCCAAAGCCAACCAAACAACCTACCTACCCACCCAAACCAATCAACCAACCAACCAAAAACATGCCCAACCACTACCACTCCCCCTCCAGATCTTACTAATCATGGTGTGGTGGTTAAGTGCTTCCTCTGCTAAACAAAATGTCAGCGGTTCGAATCCACCAGGAGCTCCTTGCAAACTCTGTGGGGGCAGTTTTATTCTGTCCTATAGGGTGAGTATAAGCTGGAATCAATGAGATGGCAGTGACTTTGGTACTGTTTTTTGGCATTGAAGAATGTATGGAACCAAGAACAATTAGCACGTGGAATTATTTCTCGGTGGTTTTTATGTTACAGTGGCTACTGTTGATAATACAGTTTAGCCTGTGATTCTCACACACACACATAAACACACAGAGAGAGACAAAGACAGAGACATACACAGAATAGGTTACATATATGGTATATATTAATAAGAAAGGCATATATACTTGCACCACATACAGTGTGGCTCAGATCTATTAAATGGCTACTCTCTAGCAGTACTAGAAAATCCTGGTCACATAAGTGGTTAAGTGCTATATCTGTTAGAAGGTCAGAAGTTGGAATCCGCTAGGTGCTCTTTGGAAACTGTATGGAACAGTTCTAGTCTGTCCTATAGGGTCGCTATGAGTTGGAATTGACTCTACCACAGTGGGTTTGTTCTTTTGGGGGGGGGCGTGGGTTTCTAGCAGTACTCAGACCATAGACGTCTCTGTGCCAACGGTCGTTGATAGTTTAACGTTTTACTTAACTGTTTTTAATGAGGCCGAGTCACTTAAAACTTCATTAATAAGCCTTAAACCATAAACAAAATCAAATCCGTTCTGACTCACAGCAACTTGATAAGAGTAGAATTTGCCCCATAGAGTTTTCAGGGAGTGGCTGGTAGATTTGAACTGCCCATATTTTGATAAGCAGATGAGCTCTTAACCACTACACCACCAGGGCTCCCAACTAGCCTCAGGAACAGAAAAATACAATCACTTTGTCCACTCAAGAAACCCTGTGGACAGTTAAAAGCGTTTTCCTAACTGCCAGGGTAAGACTGCAGCCATCGATGCATATACGATATATACGAAGGATAAACTTGAGAAGCATACTCTTCCCAGACATCTTTTCCTGAGATTCGCTACTTAATACTGTAAGCTGGGAGCGTTCTATCCTTGCACCTCAAGTTTGTAAAGTCCTATCAAGAGTGATCTCGGGCTGGGCAACGCGTGCAACTTCAGGACTGCCTGGAAGACTAGTCTCTGCCCAGCCCGCAGCTCTGGTGCACAGGACACAAAGCTCAACCTAGCAGCGCGCTCAGCCACAGGCGACGAGGGCCGCGGGTCCCCAGCGGGTCCCCCACCAGACCAGGGAGGGCGCAGTGCGCAGAGTCGCGGCCACGGGCGGAGGCGGTGCGGCCGAGGCCCCTCCCCGCCGCCACCGATGCCCGGGCGGCTGACGCTGAACGGCGGCCCCGCGCGGTGGGGGCCGGGCGGGCGCGAGCGAGGGCAGGGCCGGGGGGCCGGCCGAGGCCACTCACGGCTTTAAATATGGGGCTCGGGCTCGCGCTCGCGCCACAGCCAGCGCCGCGGCCGCCTACCCTGCGCCCCTGGCCCCCGACTCGCTCCCCAGGTGCGTCCGGGTCGAGTACTGCCGCTGCGGCGTTAGTTCCTGGCAGGGGCGTTGGAGATCCCCATAAATATGCAGGAGCTGCGGAAGGCAAAGTAGAGTAGGCGCCCGCACTCTCACACACCCGCTCCCCGCGTGCCACGCGGGCCGTGTAGGCACTCCCCCCGCGCCCCTTGCTCCCCCTTCCTCGCGGGCCGTTCTGATTTCCAGCTGTGCCTGCTCCGGCAACCCTCTGCCCCAGCGCCCTCGCCCTCCTCTCCGGTGCCCGCCTCCCCCTGCCCCGGAGCGCGCACCCACTCGGGCGGCAAAGTTGTGACTTCTTGCGAGCGAGTGGCTCGCGCCCTACGCGCTCTGCGCCTCGCGCTGACAACTTCCCGAGGCTCGGCCCCGCCGCGCCCCGAGCCCGCGCCTCCGGGGAGCCTGCGGGGGCCCCCAGCCTCCAGTCCCGGCGGCGCGCCGGGCAGCTCTGTGGCAGCGGCGGGCTTGGAGGCGGTGAAAGCGGCAGCGGCGGCAGTGGCGGTGGCTGCTGCAGCCCCACACTCCGCCGCGAAACTGGAGGAGCGACGGAAGCCAGACCCCCGGAGGTAAGCTCATAGCAGGGGCAGCAGAGGGAGGCTTGGCCGAGTCCTCCTCCTCCCAGGGACGACGGACGCTGGGCCGGGGCCGGTCCGGGAGGGAGCGCAAGCGGCCTCGGCGCGCTCCGGCCGGGGCGAGGTCAGCTCTGGGCCAGGCATCCCCCAGGCTGGTCGCTGGCGGCGTGTCACGGCTGTACCGCAGAAAAGTAGTCTTCTCTCTCTCTTTTTTTTTTTTTTCTCTTTAGCATTAGGGGAGAAGTTGGGTGGTCCTGTTTCTCCCTCTCCTAGCCAAGCCGTCAGCGCAAAGCCAGGCATTGTTGCCAGGACCATGGGGCAAGTGTACACAGCGGGTTGGGCTCGGGCATGGTGACACGTGTGTTCCCGTGAGCCCGGGTGGTCGCGAGTGCGGCTGGGCACCTGCCTGAGGAAGGGGAAGCCTGGTGCACTCCAGGAGCCCCTGAGGCTGCAGTTCCCGGTTGCCTGCCCGCCCAGGACTGAGTATTCGCATCTTTGCCTGCCCCACCGCAGGCAGGAGGAGGGGAGGTGAGTCAGGCAGATTCTCTGCAAGTGGCACACGCACATTTATTTGCAATGGATTTGGAAGAGGGAGGCAGCGGTTTAACTGGGATTTCTCTTGGCTAGCGATAGCAGAGCTCTTCCTCAGGTACTGGGCAGCATGTGCATCTTGGCAAAGAGAGGTGATTCCTTTTTTCTTAAGTGCATTTTACTCAGCCTTTGCCAGTCCGTTAATGACAGTCACCAAAAGAAGGAAGGAGTGAGAACTACATCAACAAACTGCAGCAAGCTCGACAAGGAGAAAAAAGTTCTGGAATAACAGTCAAACAAACAAGACCAAAAAACCGCAGAAAGAAAATCCTGAACTTGACGTGGAAGATGGAAAAATAAGCAGTTCTGCTAATGTAGAGCATTTCTTTCAGTTCCGTGTAAAACTTTTAATTTTGTTTTTTTTCACTCTGCACGCGTCTCAAGGCCCTACCTTCTCAGTGTAATTGAGTGCAGCAAGCTCTTTCCAGTCTTGACACCGAAGAGCAGTAACCAGTTGGGTGTCCACTTCTTACTTCTTTCCCTGTCTCACTTAAGTGCAGGGGAAAGTTGCTGCTAATGAAAAATCAGGAGCTCTGGGCTGCTGCTAACCCTTCATCGCTACTCGTCCATTGTTTGAAATTCATGAGCAATTCTTTCCTGAGGGAAAAAAATGCCTTGTCTTTGGTGGATCTCTCCATCCTTCCTTCTTTTTTTGCATCTGGAATTGGGAGTTGAAGTATTACCTTATTAGATCAATTAAAGTATAAATTGCTGGTTAAGGTTTATTCTTTTTTTCATTCTGATTTAAATAGATACTTCAGTGATGTTAGGAAAGTATTCTGTAGCTTCTTGTAGCCAGTGTTGGGTCCTTTGAAAGTGTCTCTGACTATAAAAAGGTATCACATTAGCATTTAAATAATTTTCAGTCATTTTGGGTTCCTGGTATGACTTCATTCAAAGGAAGCATCCCTGCTTATTTTTCTAAAGCTTTCATAACAGAGAGAGAGAGAGAAAACTTTTACTTTCATTTTAAAGTTAAAAGTAGTGATAGGACTCTGGTCTCTTTATATTAAACCTTGCAATTGACTTAGTGGTTTTAATCTTGTCCCAGAGTTTCTAAGTAAGATGACACAGATATGAATGGACGCAGGTAAGTTGTGCCTTATGAACAGCTGAGGTGCAGGGCATTTAGAGAAGGGGGAGTGGAGTAAGATGGGAAGTGCTGGTAGCTCCAGGCATGTCGACCTTTGAGAAGACAGAAATTTAAGAAACCACCAGAATTCTATATAGGAGTATTTTTCAGACTGAGGTTTTCAGTATCGTTGGCTGTTTCAGAATTATTGCTTGAGACTGACAAACATATATCAAACACATTAACCAATGAGATTCCCAGAATGTACTCTCAGTTTATAGTGGCATGTCTCCTCTAGTTATTTTGTCCTCCTACCATTGCTTTAACTATTTGAATGTTAGTGCCATTATTCAATCTTCTAAATGATCGGGAGACACTTTGGATTTACAGTAATGTTCATGAAAGGAAAACAGGACAGAGTATTGAGACAAAATATGATAGAAACCAGGTAATGTTTGGGACAATTTCCAGCGTGCCCTGGTGGTAATCTCATTTTTCACTCAGCTCTGGCAAGTAGTTTTTTGAATTTCTGATCTCTTGTTGGATAACAAGAGAGATTATCTGGCTGTAGCTTGCATCTTAAAGGAGAACACAGTGCTTAAGGAAATAAATTATGAGTTAGCCGGTCAGTCACGTAGCTAATCAGGTTTCTCTGCCTGCCTCTGAGGGCGCTGTTGTCCACGAGGACTCCTGTTAGAGGAAAGGCCCCTGACAGAATTCACTACTGCTCAAGCGTAATGACACGCATCAGCTGTGCTTGGTTCTTGGAGTTACTTTGCTCATTTTTAGTAACATGAATTAAATCTAAGACTCGAGCTGATAGATACTAAGATTAAAAGTGGAAAGAACAAACTGAGAAAAGGAAAATCTTCTAATGATGATGATGAGTGTTGGAAAGAATCAGAGTCCATGAGTTGATGGGAAAAAGGAAACTGTAAGCAGAATATATGCCTTGCTTCTCACTGTTGATGGAGTATTGAAGCCAACTTGTGAGTTATAGCCAATCTTTTAAATGATTAGGAGACACTTTGGATTTACAATAATGTGTGTGAAAGGAAAACAGGACAGAGTATTGAGACAAAATATGATAGAAACCAGGTGTCTTAGTCACCTGGTACTGCTCTAACAGAAAATACCACCAGTGGAAGGTTTCATGTGGAGAAGCTTTTATTGTCTCAGTCCGGTAAGCCACAAATCCATTTACAAATTGTAAGTCCATTCAGTAGGAGAACTTATCACAGTCCAGTAGGATAAGTCCAAATCCAGTGAGAGCATCTCGGCACAGGAACCTCAGGTCCAAAGGACGTGCTCTGCTCTCAGTGCTTCCCTCTCGGTGGTATGAGGTTCCCAACTTCCTCTGCTCATTCTCTCCCTTATATTCCACAAGCTTGAGCTTGGGTCCTGCCTCACTAACACAACTGCAAACCATTCTTCATCATCAGTATCACAGAGGCAGGACTCACAACACATGGGAGGAAGGGCACCATGTTGGAACGCCAGACCAATTCAAATCAACACATACATTTTTTGGGGGGACACAATTCAATCCATGACACCAGGTAACCTTTGGGACAACTTCCAGCACACCCTGGTGATAATCTCATTTTTCACTCAGCTATGGCAAGTACAATTTTAAGTTTCTGATCTCCTGTTCTGATCTCTTGTTCTGGGGGGGATCCTTGGTAAGATGAGTAAGTTAGGAACATTTAAGAAGTTAATGACTTTACAAAACTAGACTTTTTTACTAATAGGAGTTTTTTGCATTATTTAGGAATTTTAAGGGAAAGTAAGACTGTTTCTTTCATGTAAGATCAGGGATAAGTTGTATTCCAAATATATTTTGCATGTCTCCTCATAGCTAAACATCAGATATCATTGTGCCACAAAATAGAAAATATGTTGCTGTCCATTTACATCCTGAGAACTGTATGATGTTGTTATTTTTCTAGTTGTGGAAACGGATGGAGGAGCTGTGGTGGCACCATAGTGAAAGCAATTGGCTGCTAATCAAAAGATTTAGTGGCTGGAAGCCACCAGCTGCTCCAAGGAAGACAGACATGGTGTTCTGCTTCATAAAGATTTACAGCCTTGGAAATCCTGTGGGGCAGCTCTACTGTGTCCTGTGGAGCTGTTGTGAGTCAGAACTGACTTGATAGCAGTGAGTTTAGTCGGATTTGTTTTCAGGATGAATTCTCTTAACCCGCTTTCGTCCTTTACTCAGTTCTGTCTGATTTACTTTTATATGCACCCAAATACGTACATACACAAGTGCCTCTCGTTTGTAGATGTGGCCCACTTACTTTTAGCTAGAGCCATATTTACTGCTGTCATAATGGTTTGGTGGCAGTGACTTTAAATGTATTTCTCTGGTCTCAGTAATGCAATGACATTTCAAAGACGGCATTGAGAAGACTTGGAGGCCACCAACGGCAATCGCTTTATTTACCTGTTGTGGCAAAGAAGTGATAACAATTTTTCCTCCAGTCTTCATGATGATGTTTGTAACTTTTTTCCTTGATGACAAAGTCCTGCTCCCCTCTGAATTAAATTATATATTTGAATAGGATGGTGGTAGAAACAGTAATGGGGAAATTTTGTGCATCTGTAGTTATTTTCATAAGCCACAACATCATCTTGTTATTCTTATCTCCAAAGTAATAGATATAGAGGATTCTTATGCTTATGGAGAGGTTGAAGAAGCTAAGATAGAGAGAACTTTATGTGCTTGTCTTAAACTAAACAGAAAGTTCTTGGTGGAGATAGGAACGAACACTTTCTATGTACTGGAATCAACTCAATGATGGTGGTTGATTTGTTTTTGTTGGCTGGTAGTGATACATGTTTGTAGAATATCTGTTGTTGAATGAATCAATGCCCTAGTCTTGGCCCAAGCTACTAAAGCAGATAAAGGTTTATCCTTGTTTAAAGTGGTTTACTTTGCTGTTGTTAGCTGCTGTAGAATTGACTTCAACTCGTGGTGACCTAATGTATGACAGAATGTATGACAGAATGAAGTGCTGCTTGGTCCTGTGCTGTCTTCATGACTGCTGGTGTCTCTGAGTTCGTTTTGTGACTGTTGTGTCAGTCCTTCTTGCCCACTCTCTTTCTCTGCAGAACCGCTGAGTGGGTTCAAGCAGCCAGCCTTCTGGTTAGCAGCCAAGTGGTTAACTGTTGTGCGGCCAAGGCTGCTTCCCTTTACCTGTTGGTAATTCCACGCAGCAGCCGTTCCAGCTTGCCTCATCTTTATTTCCTGTAGTGCCAGAGGGTGTTTCACTACTGGAGAATTTTCAGTGTGTGTTCACCAATTTTAGCTTCGGTCTTGAGAGCTAATGTTGTTTTTCGTGGAGAAAAAACATGGAAAAAAGTTATGTGAAATTAGGATGTTGAAGGAAATAAATAACCATCCACTGATAGGTTATTTTGGGCCTTTGTTTTTTGACTCTGTGGATCATTGTATGGGAAAAGAATATCTTAAGTTGAACCTGAATTTCTGTATTTCAGAAAAACTGATTGCCTTGGAGTTCATCCTTTTCACAGTGACCTGTAGGAGAGAGTAGCACGGCCGCATGGGGTTTCCAAGGCTGTAATCGGGAAGGAAGCAGCCTGCTGCATCTTTTTTCTGTGGAGCAGCTGGTGGGTTTAAACCGCTGACCTTTTAGTTAGCAGTGAGTGCTTAGCCATGGGCCACCAAGGATCTTTAATTTCTGTCTTAGAAATCTTACAATGGATTTTAAATAAAACCTCTAGGATATTCTTTGGGAGATTGTTAGAATAAAAATTAATAAAAATACAAAATGAAAAAGGAATAGCTTGTCTTTAAAACTGATACAAGTAGGAAAGCTGTTCATAACCACTTGAATAAGAAGTTAGCAGTTTATTTCTCTTTTTAAAGTGTATTCACTCACTGATATTCTCTTTTTCATAATCACATGTAAGTAAACCTGTGGGGTATGGAATTTTACATTAGTTAGTCTAGTTTTAGCTTGGACTTCTAATAGTCTCTGAAAGGTTCCAGTAGCAACTTCATCTCTTTGGAACTCATGTATTTGGTGTATTCTGCAGCCCCACCTTCACCGCGCAAAATCATAGTAATCAAAGCAGGTAAAAAATACATACATTAAAGTGGATTCACTTTCCTTGTGGGAGCTCCCTCACAGTCTGCATATTCTTCTTTTTAATTGTAAAAATATAGACGACACAGCATTTGCCAGTGCAGCATTATTCACATGGACCATTTATACAGACCAATGACATCAGTCGTGTTGTGCGTCCGTCATCATAAAGAGAATCTCACTGCTTCCTAAACAGTGTGCCTCCCTCCAAACTCTGAACTCCATGCATTTGCCTGTTCCAGGTATCACATACCAGCGAGATCATGTTTACCCTTCAGTGACTGCCTTAAGTCACTCAGCATAGTGTTTTTAAGGTTCATCTGTATTGAGGCATGCATCAGGACTTCATTTCTCTTTATGGCCAAGTAATATTCCACTGTATGTTTATATCACATTTTATTTACCCATTTACCAATTAATGGGCATTTAGATTTGTTTTAGCTTTTGGCTATTGTGTAAAGTGCTGCAGTGAACACTGGTGTACTTGTATCCATTTGAGTTGCCGCTTTTGGGGCTAGACATACAAGTAGAACGCTTGGCACATGGTAGCTCAATATTTAACTTTTTGAGGAACCACCCAATTGTTTCTCATCACAGCTATACCATTTTGCTTTCCTACTAGCAGTGGATGAGGGTAAGAGTTTCTCCACATCCTCACCAATATTTGCAATTTTCCATTTTTTTCTGTCATAGCCATCTGAATAGTAGGTGAACTGGTATCTCACTGCGGTTTGATTTGCTCTTAATTTGCATACAGTTCTAACATGATGGATTATAAGGTTTCTAATCTGGTAGCCAACTCTACACTATAAATTAGGAATTAGAAATGGGCTGATACTGGTAGATACATGAGTAACATTGAAAGGGGCCAGAGAACGGCTTGGTGGTAAAGGAAGAGGCAGACAAAACAGAGCAGATGCAAGAAACAAAGCAAAGATAGTGGTTGAGTAGCCCTTGAGGGCATCACTGTCGTACATTCCCTCCCTCCCTTCTTCCTTCTCACCTTTAGTTTTGTCCTTCCTTCCATCTTCTTGCCTATCTATGTAAGTTTTCATTGAAATAAGACATGGGTACAGAAAAGAGCACCATCCTTAAATCATAAACAGCTTAGCGATTTTCTGAATGAGCACGTTCATGTCACCAGCACCAAGACCAATATATAGATCATTGCCAGCAGCCATAAGTTCCCTTCCTTTCCCGGAAATCACTCCTTACTCCAAAGATAATCCGTCTTCTAGCTTAGGAGTCTATACCTACTGCTACTGAGTTGATTTTGACTCATAGTCCCCCTGTGAAATTTCCAAGGCTGTGAATCTTTACCGAAGATGACTGCCACATCTTTCTCCTGGGAAGTGGCTAATGGGTTTAGCTGACCTTTTGTTAGGAGCCAAACACATTAACCACTGTGCCACCACGGCTTCTCTGAATGTATGGATTACTATTAAAAACCTATTTGTCTTAGTTATCTAGTGCCGTTCTAAACAGAAACAACACGAGCAAATGGATTTAACAAACCGAAGTTATCTTCTCGCAGTCTAGTAGGCTGGAAGTCCAAACTCAGGGCACCAGTTCCAGTGGGCACCTTTCTCTGTCTCTTGGCTCTGGAGGATGGTCTTTGTCATCAGTCTTCCCCTGGTCTCAGAGTGTCTCAGCATAGGAACCTCAGGTCCAAATATGTGCCAGGCATTGCTTTCTTGGTACTATGAGGTTCCCCATCTCTCTGCTTGCTTCCCTCTTTTATATCTCAAGAGACTGATTTAAGACGAAAAACTAATCTTGTAGATTGAGTCCTGCCTCATTAACTTAAGCGTCTCTAATTGTGCCTTATTAATATCATAGAGGTAGTGTGTACATCAAATAGGAAAATCATATTTGATGACAAAAATGTTGAATAATCACACAACACTGAGAATCATGGCCTAGATGACACATTTTTGGGGGGGACCCAATTCAATCTGTGACACTGTTATTGAACTTTGGATCAGTAGTTTGTCTGTATGTATTCTGTTCTGTTGCTCAGCATTATGCTGGTGAAGTTTGTTTTGTGTGTAATGACAGTGCTGTTTGTTCATACTGCTCTACGGTGTTCTGCTGTAGGAGTGCACCGTTTCACTCTTACCCGTTTTACTTTTGACAGATATTTTTTTTTTTTTCAGTTTGGGGCCATTACAAATGGTGGCACTGTGAACATTCTTATGTAAGTCTTTTGGTAAATGTGGAAATTTCTATTGTGTGTGTGGTGAGCTGAATTGCTGCGTCAGTTTTCATAGGTACTAATTCACAATCCCACCAGCAGTGTGTGAGAGTTTTTGGCTCCTCTCTATTCTTACAAGCAGCTGGTACTATCCATCTTTTTCATTTTAGCCATTCTATGTATAATGGTATCATGTTTTAGTTTTCATTTCCCTGAGGGCCTTTTCATACGTTTACTGGTTATACTTGTGAAGTACGCTGTTAGTTTTTTGTTCATGATGTTTTTGTCCAATCTTACCCCAAGTTAGGAAGATTTTAATTTAATATTTGAGGAAGTAAATTTTCTTATTTTTTACAGAAAACTCAGCTAACCAGACAAGCTTTTTCATTAGTGCTTCCACGTGATAAGTAAAATAAGTGGGTCAAGAGGTTGGAAATGTTTTGAACCAGTAAAAGTTATACACAGAATCTGTGAAACCCTGTCTTTAAAAAAAATAAAATAGTTTTAACACCACATTCAAGATCATGCAGAACCGGGGCCTCTGTACCTCGTGTAACAGTGGGAGCATCTGGTAACACTGTCTTGCGCAGTGACCGGTGGGCTTTGCCTTTGGAGAAAATGCTCACGTACTTGGCGATGACTATAAAACCTTATTCCAGACTTGAAATGGTCATACATCAGCTAGTTGTTATTACTGTTTTGGATCTTACAACAGTCTCTATTTTTTAAGATGAATTGTGACAGTCCCTGTTATGTTAATAAATGTTTGTTGGCTGAATGATTGAGCAACACACTGAAGTTTCTTTCTTGAGCTGTTACTCTGAGTGACTCAAACAGTTTTACTTTTTTTTCTTTTTCCTCTAGGATTATACATTTTATTGCTAAAGCTGAGTTGGGAACAGGATTTATCAAAACATCAAATTGGAAAATTGAGTCTAATAGGCAGCAGATTGAGATCACCCATTTCACTATGTAGTTCATATTAAATTTCTTCCCCTGAATAGAGCACACAGGACCTAGAGAACCCTCGAAAATGCTGCTGCTGCTCTTCACCCCATGGGTGATCTCCCCAAAGCTTATAAACGGAATATCTTTAGCTTCTATAATTGAAATGCTGGTGCACAAATTTGCAGATTTCAAATATTGTAGTGGATTCTCCAGGGCTGATGCCTTGGAAACCATATTTCATGCAAAATTGAATATATGAATTATGAATATATGAATTGTGAATATATTTGAAACATGGGGCTTGTGACAGAGTATGGATAAAGCATTTCTCAGATGGGTTATTATAATATTAAAAGTGAACTTGCAGTATGTACCTTGTAAGTGTTTGTGTAAAGCAGTAATTCTTAAGCCTTTGAAAGGACTCGTTTTCAACTATTGATTTAACTCAGGGATTTCCTTTTTTTTTTTAACTTTGATTTGAAAGAGGTTTAGTGGTATTTATTTTTAAATTAAATAGAATTGAAATTGTTATGTTTTTTTGTTTTGGAGAAGTGAATGAAACTTCTGTAAAAATAGTTAAGTATGCTTTTGAAAAATCAGTCTCAAGGCAGCAGAAGTCTCATTTGACTGATTTTCTTTTCCTTTTTTATGTTTGAATCTTTCTCTTTTTTTCTTTTGAGAGATGATGGTGGTCTTGGTTGATTGGCTCTCATCATTTAAGTATAACTGTTTTGTGGTGCTCCAAGTACTGAACACATATTATTTCAGAATAAGGTAAGGGACTCTGTGTTTTATGACGAAGTTTATAGCTTAGGTCTCATATCTCCTGTGTACTTGACTCAAATGTGACTGCTTTATGGTGATTAGTGGAAAAAGGAATCATTTGGTGTTGCATTGTGTTTGCTGCTACAGACAAAATCCTATGGAAAAGTGAAATAAGTACAAAATACTGAATATCGGAAAACTTCCTCTTCTCTTCTGGGTAATGCCACTCCTTTGAGAAGTTAAACTGGGTAGCTTTAAAACAAAAGGACCCAGGCATGCCTGTGTCTGACTGTGTTAAATGCTGCAGGCGAGGGTCCTTCCTTTGGGTCCCACCATCAGCACTTGTGTTCCCTCTCCTCCCTTTTTTAAAATCGATGCTATGACTTTAGGGAAGAACAGCTAACTGTATAAAGAATAGAATCATAACAGATACAATATCTAACCTGCTGTCCTAAGGGAATAGGGTAAGCTCTTCCATTCTTAATGCTTTCCAGCTTGGAAAGATGTTGCGTGTGTGCTCTAATTGAAATATTGCTAATGTCTTTGATGCAATCCCCCCCTTTTTTTTTGCAATGGTGGCTAGTGGTTAAGAGCTACATCTGCTAATCAAGAAGTCTCCAGTTCCAGTCTATCAGGTGCTCCTTGGAAACTCAGTGGGGCAGTTTTACTCTGTCCTGTGACGTCTGTATGAGTTGGAATTGAGCTGGCAGTAATGGGGTTTTTTGTTTGTTTGTTTACCCGGGAATGACCCCAAGCATGTTATTTGATAAAACACGTTTGTGCTGTGTGAGAGCTCCACGAGACTGTCAGTGATATGAAAAGTTGGGCCCCTGAGAGTGATGGCTGGGTTCGGAAATCCTCTGCTTTTGTAGCTCATGCTAACTGCAGCTGCAGCAGCGAGACAGTGCACTTGAACCGCTTTACAACCGCCTTCATTCCTTTGACCTCCGGGGACCGTGTCCTTAGGAATGTGAGATGAGCACGCACAATGTCAGTGAGAGTGTAGGGCCTCTTGGTAGGGAGGTTGTTAAAAGTGCTGCTCACAGTCACCTTCAGAAAATTGCTGCACACTAGCAGATTAAGCAGAAACATCCAGTTTACAGATTTGCACTTTTACCAACTGAGCTCCTTTGAGGGAAAATGACAGAGGAAAGGTCTCGAAGGATTTAGATAAACGAGATCAGATAAATTTCCTCTGCAATATAATTAAAAACTAAAACAAAAATGTCCGTTCGAAAACGTCAGAAGAAAATAGAGTTCAAGTTGTTGTTAGTAGCTGTTGAGTCAAGTAATCACATTTTTGCACTGCTAAACCTTTACACGGTGACTTCTGTGCTTTAACTGACCATTGATTGCTTACTGCTTTGCATTACTCTTTAACTGTCTCATCCATGTTCATATTGACCTACAGTACTACATGCTTCTTCCCTGCAAGAGCACTGTCAGAATACCTTTAATTGTCCTCACGGTGCCTAGCCCATTCCACGGCAGAAAATACTTGTTTTGTGGAATGATACACAGTTACTTTAAAAAGTCTGAGTAAGTCAACCAGAAATGCTCAAATCATCTCATCTGACTTTATCTAAACTCTGTTACTGTTAGAGATATTCCTGCAGTGTAGTCATTCTGATTGCTGCTCTTGGGGCTTTCAGACATTTCTCAGGAAATCTGTTGTAATGAAATTTGGAATCCAGTAGCTTTTGGATGACACTCGGTTATTAGAATTTGTGATGTGTTATACAGTTCCTTGGAAAAATTACTTTTCTACTTTGATATGATTATATCTTATCTGTTCTACAAATTGGACATGTTTTTATTTCTTGTTTATCTTGGAAACCCGGGTGGCATAGTGCTTAAAGTGATACATCTGCTAACCAAAAAGTCGGCAGTTCACATCCTCCAGGTGCTCCTCAGAAACCCTGTTGGGCAGTTCTGCTCCATCCTGTGGGGTTGCTGTGAGTTGGAATCGACTTGACGACAGTGGGTTTGGTTTTTGGTGTTTATCTGAGATTAAAAATTACTTGAAACCACTTTTAAAAAGGTTTCATTCTGAAGTAAGTGCAGACCTACTGGACTTTGTAAACATAGAATGGAGAGGTTTTATATATCCTTTATCCAGCTTCCCCTAGTCGGCAGCACATTTTAGTATGCAAGGCATTTGCCTACAGATATTTCTAATGAATTGTAGCTTTTATACCCACACTTAAGAAATGCTTACTTATTAACAACTGATTATATACTAGGTATCGTAAAAAGTACAAAATTAAATGCAGCTACTGTTTTGTTTGTCTAAATCAAAACAGGTGCTCATGTGGTAGGCAAGGGGGAAGACTTATTTATTCACTTGTTTATTCGTGATTCTTGTCATTTGCTGTTTGCTTCATTCAAATAATTTGTTTTCCACAGTGATAACCCTCAGAGTTTTAAATCCAGATATTGCTGTTATAGAAATCTGTGGTAGTGGTGGCAGGGTGTCATGCTAACATTGGGTTTTGTGTAATGGTGAGAGTATCATTGTACTGTATTTATCTAAGGGTTAGGTGTATATTATTTTCCTTACAGTATATGTGAATGGACAATATAGTGAGACATTTTGAAGCAGATATTTTACTCACTCTATATGCATAATAGTATTTCCAGTGAATCTCAGTATTTCATTACTTTTTAGGATTTTGAAAGGTGTTACACTTGAACATGTGTTTCAATTATTAGCTCTTAATGAGGACCTTTCAGTGCTGTGAATATATTTATCTATTTGAATGTGATGCAGTCTTATCTGGAATGCTCCCTTGTAGGTTTAGTCTTGTACCTCAAGACAAACACGAATGGGGAAGGGCTAGAGAAATGCACTGTACGTCGTGAGTGCAGAGGAGTTTAAGAGAACACACCAAAAACTGTTTAATACTTACAAGCCTGAACAGTGATGTCTGAAAGGAGACCTCACTAAAGCTTGTAATATCATGAATACTTTCCCCAAACCCAAGAATATCAGAACTACATTCTCCCACTTATAGCTGAGGAGTAGGGTCAGCATAAATAAAAGGACTTTAAAGTTATGTAGTGAGTATTTATGTGAACAGCTTTTCACCTCAAGGTAGAAATTAGCTTTTCCGAGAAGGTCCAGAGCAAATCTTTGAGTAGATTAAGTATTCATACTGTTTAACAGAAACCGTGGATGGACGTAATCTTTTGGATGACTGTTCATTCGTTAACCCGGACCCTGTCATGGCACTTTGTTCAAAGCACTTACCATTTTGTAGAATAATTTCCTGTTCTTTGATATCATTATAAGAGATCATGGAATGCTGGTCTGTGGGACTGTGGTTCTGACCCCACATGACATTTCTTTTCTTTTTTTTTATTATCTATTTTTTTATTGTGATTAAGTGACAGTGTACAATCCAAATGGAACTTGCATACCCACGTGTCTGCAGCTCCTTCTGCTCTTCTTGCCCAGTGAACTCACACTCCTCCTTTTCATTCTACCTATATCGTATCCTCTTAAAAGTCTCCTGTCCCCTCCTTTTCGCCCTTTCCTCTCCCATCTAGAAAGAGACCAGTAGGATGGCATCCTATAAATGCATAGAATCGTAAAGTACACACATCATACGGGTCACATTGTGTCCCTGAGTCCAGTTCATTTTTGTCCAAAGAGTTGACCTTAGTAGTGTTTTCTGGTCAGGGGCAGCAGCAGGTCTAGGGGCCCTGCTCCCAGGGGAACCCTCAGACTACTGGACCATTGACTGTGGTCTTTAGCAGAGTTCTTGAGGGGCACCCCTCTTTTTCTCATGTTGCCACAGAGACTCTACATTGTTTGCCCCATCATGGGTGTCTTTGGTGGTAGCTGGGCACCATTTGGTTCTCTGGTCACATGTTGATACAGTCACCCATTCATGTGGGTCCTTCTGTCTCCTGGGCAGTTTTTTCCTCGTGTCTTTGTTCTTGGTGATCATTTGTTCCAGATGCATTGGGACCATTTGGTGTACCTCAGATGGTAGCTTTCTAGCTTTTAAGACCCCAGATGCCACTCACCAATATGGGGTACAAAAGACTCTCTTAGCAATAGACTAGTTAATGCCAGTTGGCCTCGATGTCCCCTGAGATCATGGTCCCCAGTGCCTGCCCTTACTACTCTATCTTTGCAATGTTGGGTTAAGATTAGAGGAATTTTCAGTTTGTGTTGAAGTACAGTTAAGTTGATCTACTTGCTACGGTGTGTTGTCACTGCTTTCACCCAGCCAAATTTCTTTCAGCTGTGTAATCTGTGACCAACCCTCTCCATCTCTCTCTACCCTTGCAGCTGACAAGGAATCTTTCCTTCCGTACGTAAGTCTATTTTTAAGCCCTTATAGCAGGGATCTCACACAATATTTGTCTTTTTGCTGCTGGCTGATTTCACTTGGCATAATGTCTTCCAATTGAAATCAGGTTATGAGATGCTTATGACATTTCTTATAAAGTTTAGGCTCAGCTTGTCTTAGCCCCTAATTTTGCCCAGAAGGCTTTTTTTTAAGTGAATTGTTACACTTGAGGCTATAAAATGAGCAGTGAGCATTTGGCCCCTCATTGCATCGTGTCCACACCTTGCTACTGAAAAAAAAGGAAATGGCCATTATTTCTGAATTAAAACCAATAGTGTTGGTTTTGACTTCATTTGGAATAATACCACTAATCTGAAATAGGTTGTTTTTCCAACTAAATGAAATATATTTCATTTATATAGAGTTTACTATTGTTTTGGATAATTTTTTTAGATGGATATTGTACTCACACATAAAATGGAGTGCTTGGAAAGTCCAGTGCTATACACTTCTGCCTGGTTTGCAGTTTTTAACTTCTGTGATGCATGGACTGTAGCATATGGGCTTGACCAGCACAGTATCCTCTGTATAAAAATCACATCAGCAGAAAAAAGCAGGCTAGAGTGTGTGGCCTAGGCTTGAAGCAGGTTGCTGGTCCTAGTCTCTCAGGTGAGTGTCTAGGGATATGAAATCTAAGGGAAGCTGATGATGTGATAGAGAAGTGGTAGGAGAATATGAATGCCTGAAGTGTGTGCAGTAGGTGCTGAGAAATCATGGAAGGAGAATAATATTTTGAGGAGCCTGATTCTGGAAAACTGTGAATCTGTCTGCTTAAACTGCAGGAGTGGTAGGTTTATCTATTTCCATAAGAGTGTATTCATTTTAGTTGAATTTTCTGGTAGCTGAAGTCTGCCTAATTAAGTGTCCAAACTAACATTGTCTTAAAGTATTTTTTTTTTAATGTGCATCTTTCCAGAATGAAGTGCACACACTTATCTCCATTCTAAGCAACACAGTGAATATAATTTACTTTTTTCTTCCTCACTCCTGGTCATCATTATATAATATGGTGATGCTCTCAGAGCTGGAGATGTGTGAAGCAAATTTATCCCTACCATGTATTCCTAGAGTGTTGTGCTTTATACATCCTTTTGCATGTTCTTTATGTTGGAAAGAGGGCATCTTAGCTGTGTGGAGACAGAGATTAAGGATATAGGCTGGTCATTTTAATGATGGGCTGTGGCCCCCTGGGATAGCTGTTTCTTGAGCTGAATACTTGTGAGGGAATGGAATTTTGACTAGAAGATGGGATGAGAGGTGGGAAAGAGAAGGAATGGAAGGCACTATGTTGTCCTTACTGTGCTTTGGGGTCTTAGCTCTACTGAGAGACAAAGCTGTATTGTAAGACAAAGTAGGGGGAGCCATTTTTATGAGAAACTTGGAGAGCTGCTTTGGGATCCAGGTATCAGTGTGTAATAGAATAACTTCTTAGTCCTGTAGCAACCATGAGGAATTCAATGCTAAGGTGAGTATCTAGGGATATGGGGTCTATGAGATTTATATAGGATTTAAAACCTATGTAAGTGTAGCTGTGGTTGGGGAGTAGCTTGAAGTGGTTGGTTGTGTGCTTTGGTGCCATTAAGGTTCAAAGTATGATGAAACCCAGGAGGGAGCAGTCTGTGCAGCAAATTGGCATTCTCAAGTGGCCGGTGGACATCAACCAGGAGGCCTGAGCAGAAGGACATGAAAGGATTGGTCATGAGCATGGTTTACAGACCCCAGGAATAACTGGAGATTGCAAGAAGGCTGATGAGATCCATCAGTCATTCAGCAAATTTCATTTATCAACCAGTCAGGAGATGTGGGCTGCCTCCAGAGAGGTGTGACCTTGAGCCAGCTGGCTCTCTTTGGTTAAGGCAATTTCCAGAGAAAGACTCAGCTGAGGGCCCTAAGCCACCAACACTCCCAGCAGCTGGGGGAGGGAGGTACCTCAGTTCTAAATGAGAGATCTGGGGAGTGCAATCCAGCACTCAAATCTTCAGTGCATCATGACTTGGGAAACTTGTGCTTCCAGTTTTTCATCTGTATCTCATTCATTTAATTCTCAGTGTTTGAATATGTTGTTGTTGTTGTTAGGTGCAGCTGACTTGTTTTCTCATCGTGTGTACAGCAGAACAGAATGTTGCCCAGTCCTGCTGCATCCTCACAGTCATTGCCGTGGTTGAGCCCACTATTGCAGTCACTGCATCAATAACAACTTGTTGAGGAGCTTTTTGATTGTTGCTGACCCTCTATCAAAGGTGATGTCTTTTTTCAGGGACTGTTCCCTCCTATAATGTGTCCAAAGTAAGTGAGATGAAGTCTCATCACTCTTGCTTCTAAGGAGCACTCTGCTGGCTGTAATCCTTCCAGGACGGATTGGCTTGTTCTTTTGGCAGTCCGTGGTATCAGTTTTCTTTGCCAGCATCATAAATTCAAATATATCAGCTCTTGTTTATTAAATTCATGCATGTAAAATGCTTACAAAAGGGCACAGCTTATAATAAGTGTGATTTAATCATTAGTTAGTATCATCGTACCTGGGCTTTATCAGCCATACCTTTTTCTTAAAATATGATTCTTCTAATATGCTTTGAATGTGAAAGCTAATGGTCTCATTATTAATTTTTAATAATTAATAATTCTGTTTGCAAAAGGGAAACATCTGACAGCATCCTAGAAAGGAATAGTTACATGTTCTCGTTTTAGTAGAATTTCTGTTTTAAATTTTTAGTAGAAGATTCAGTAGAAATGCTTACTGATGATGAGATTAAGGCACAGAGATATATAATGGATAAAACTTAGATCAAAGAAGTATTGGTGGCATAGTGGTTAAAGTGCTCAGCTGCTAATCAGTAGGTAGGCAATTCAGACCCACCAGTGACACAGTGGGAGAAGGATGTGGCAGTCTGTTTCTGTACAGATTAATCCCCAAACTGAAACAAACCCATTGCTTCGAGTGAATTCTAACTCACAGCATTGCTTTAGATGGAGTAGAATTGCCACATAGAGTTTCCAAGGAGTGCTTGGTGGATTTGAACTGCCGACCTTTGGTGGTAGCCTTGGAAATCCTGTTGCGCAGTACTGCTCTGCTCTGTAGTGTCCTTGTGAGTCAGCAGAACTGTGATAGTGCAGTGGTTAGGAGTTCAGCTGTTAACCAAAAGATCGGCAGTTCAAATTCGCTAGCCACTCCTTGGAAACCCTATGGGGGAAGTTCTACTTTGTCCTGTAGGGTCGTCATGAGTTGAAATTGACTCCATGGCACTGAATTTGGTTTGGCTTTTGGTGTATGTGTGCGTTCTTTGTGTCCCTCAGAGTAACACAGATAAACAAGTCTTAAGAAGGAATCAGCTCATCCAGTACTACAGAGTTGTGGAGTGGTGTGATGAAAGCAGTGCGTGACCAGGTGATAGTATCCAGCCATAGTCTTGGTCTTCACTATCCCTGTCACTCTGGTTCTAGAGCTACTCACTACAACAACTGATCCTCAATAAACATAACATCAGCTCTTAATTAAATTGCTTTATTTCTTAAGCATTTCAGAATCCTTTTTTTGATGTTTCAGTATTTACATTCCATAAATACAGAGCTGATCACCTGCAGTGTTTTAGAAATTTGGTTTTGATTCAAAGTAATGTTCTCATGGTGGCTCAGTCTCTGCCAGTTCATTTCTCATTCCCTTGGGGGACATGGCTAGTTCCCTTGGACAGTTTTTATTTCCTTCATATTCATATAGATTCGAAATGACTTAATTGCCTACAAATACAGTAACTAGATCATACTAAGTTGTTTATTCTTAAAGGACTAGCACTTGCTCTGTTAATATTACAATATGATAGTTAAGAATGTGTGCCACAAAATACTTCTTTAAAACAGAAGTGTGCACTTTTCTTCTGTTTGTACCAGCACCCCATTTTTGGCACACTCTAATAAAGCCAGAAGAGTCCCTTGGTGGCACAAATGGTTCAGTGCTTGACAACTAATGAAAAGGTTGGAGGTTCGAACCCACCCAGCGTCAACTTGGAAGAAAGGCCGGGCAATCTGCTTCCCAAAGGTCGTGATCCTGAAAACCCTATGGGTGCAATTCTACTTGGCAGCTCCTGGGGGTGCTGTGAGTAGGAATCTACTTGACAGCAAGCACCTGGTTTGAATAAAGCAGTAGAGCAGAGGAGGAAATAACACAATACCCCCTTTGAAAGACTTTTTTTAAAAAGAAACTTTCCTTGACTCTGTTTTCCTGATTTAAGTTTCTTTAGCTCTATAAAATTTCTTTGAAAGAAATGAGAAGCTTAGAAGTGAACCTTGAAAAATAGTATCTGTACGTCTATTATACTGTGACCCATTAAAGATAGACATTATATAGAATTTATAATAAGCATTGTATTTCATTCGGCTGAGTCAGTGAGAACTTTTGTCCCACCTGGTTTGCATTGACCTTACTCCTGGGTTGAGTGGCTTGTTGTGGGATCCTATGCAGAGCTCTACATTTACTTTTGCTATGTAAGATAGGAACCTAAGAGAGATCTTCACATTTCACGCACCAGCAGTGTTTTTTTCCTGTTGAGATGAGGAAGGTTTATCACATTTTAAGATTTCATGTCCATGTATTTTTTATTTTTATTTTTTGGCAGGGGACAGGTGGCTATTTGGGAGGATGAATGTAGGTAAAAGATAGAAGGTTGATTTGTGCAGATCCTGCCTGGTGCACATGGATAAAGAGCTTAGCAGATATCTGAAAGGTCGGAGGTTTGAATTCACCTGGAGCACCTCAGAAGAAAGATCGGATGACCTGCTTCTGATAAAAACTAGCCATTGAAAATCCTATGGAGCACAGTTCTACTCTGACACGCATGAGGTTATCAGGAGTTGGAATTCACTCAGCTGGTCACTGTTGAGTCAATTCTGACTCGCAGTGACCCGGTAGGTACATCACAGTGGAACAGCCCCTCTGCCAGCCTTTTGGAGAGCAGCCATAGCTGTTAACCACCATGCCACCAAGGTTTCCCACTGGTTGATAGGTTTGTAAAAGGTTTTATACTTTAAAATAACAAGTGTTTTCTAAAAGCAAAGATGATTCTTAAAAACTGTTTATTTTGGGGATTAAAATGTGTAAGCTCTCTTTTTTAGAGAAATGCTATTGAACTTGATTTAATAGGAGCCAAATCCAATAACCAGTAAGATTATATTGGGTTAGGTTTTAAGTATCTGAAAGCAAGAAATGATGACATTTGTATGTATAATCTTTCAGTATAGGAGATAAGAAGTGAAAAACAACATTTCAGAGAGAATTACCTACTGGTTAGGTTAGTAGAGGCCTGCAAAATGGACATAGGTGAAAATGATTTGTGTATTTAATGGCCAACTAGCCACATTTAAATTGTGTGATGGGTTTGCATAGCATGACCTGTTAGTGACTCCCAATTTAAAAACCACTGAATATCACTGCCCCCCTTGTTTTCACCTCAGTGGAGGTCAGTTGGCTTTTTTTTTTTTTTGGTGGGTTTTAGTTATATGTTGGTGTAAAAGTACTTCTCAGTTTCAGCCGAGGTATGTTGTAGATGAGGAGGAAGAATTGTCTATTCAAAATACTTTCAAGGTTTAAATAGAGGAGTTTGTTAATCAACATTGATAAATCTGTAGATTATTCATCTATATTTATATATGTATTACAGTCATGGGCTCTTAAATAAGTATTTGCTTGCATTAAAACTAGTACAGTAGAAGTACATTAAATTAGGTTTTAATTATTCTCAGTTTTACAAATTGTTAGTAAGTTTGCCAAGCCAAGTTAGTAAGTTTACTGTTTATTATATCACCTAAGTAAAAGGTGGGAGAAGGAGGACCTCTAATAAGCTGATCATGGTAAATCCCAATGAAACCACATTATTAAAATTTATATTTTCTCTGAAAATTAAGGACTAGTATTTTTATCCACAGAATACTCACAGGTTGACCAAAAGGGGAGGAAGGAAACACATGGGTGTTGCTATTTGGTGTAATGGCCCAAATGAAATGGAAAAAGGAAACATGAACTTGTACTAATGGTCCAGTTTCCAACAATAAACCTGGTAAGTTCACGTTAAAGTGCGGTTTGCTGAAAATGGATGCTGATTTTTAGCACTTAGCGTCTTATCTTCAAAGCACTTTCCAAATGTTGAATAATTAATTGCTTCAACCCCCGTGTTGGGGTAGAATAGCAAGTGTGTCTCTCTGTTTACCAGGAAACCATTATGGAAGAGTCTGGAAATGTTGAATTTTATTTTTAGAGGTGTCTGTGCTTTCCAAGGTGACCAGCTTTTTAGAAGCTGTCCTGGTTCCCAATCACAGAGTCATGGCACAAGTGGCCAATGATGCTGAATGCTTGAAAGCTTTTTCTTCCTGTTGTTTCTGTACATATTTCACTTCTTCATCTCATGTCTGCTTGCTCATCACTTTGCAGTCCTTTTTTTTTTTTTTAAAAAAAAAGCTAATGGAATATTAAATATAGGTATGTTTCATTCTTATATCTAGTATAGTCTTACCTGGCAAAATTCAGTGTTAAAAAACCTAGCGGAACTATGAAGAACACTGAAATGTGGCAAAAAATATCACATTTAAACAGGACTTTAATACATAAAAGAAATAAATCTTTCAGACTATCCTTTGTCTAGCTTTGGCTTGATTTTAGGAGTTCCTGGGTGACACAGATGGCTACATGCTTAGCTACCAACTGAAAGGCTGGTGGGTGGTTGGGTTCATCTAGGAGTGCTTCAGAACTCAGGTCGGGAGATCTGCTTCAGGGAGTTCACAGCCGTTGAAGACCCTGTGGATCCATGGAGTAGCTATGAATCATATTTGACTCAATTTTTTGCTGTTGTTGTTTTAAAAGTAATCTTTGAGTGTGAGCCATAGTGGATGTAGACCACATATATATGCTTAGCAGTGTATTATAGACAATTAAGCTATATGACATACACAGAGGAAAACATTAAGCAGTTAATGAGAACAAGACAGAATGAGGCTAGCGTGGACAAAAGAGAAAAGGCATCTAGTTCAACAATGAAATTAATAAATCCAAAAGGAGTTTGAGAAAGGGGAGGTCACAGGGAAGGTGTGGCAGAACAAGCGACTTGAAGGTAGCTAGGTCAGAACTTGCAAGATGGGTGGTGACTGTCCTCTCAGACAGCACTTGCATTCTCCAGACTAATTCCTGGCTTGTTTGTGTTGCCTGCGTCAGACTGTCTCCTGATTAGCTCTCTGGAGAGATGCAGAGTGGAGTCACTGTGGTAGACTCTGAAGGCTGTCTATCCCTCAGGTTCTCAACCTTTGAAGTAGAAAAGAGCCAGAACATTGTTTTGAGAACAGTTAATCCCTGTGCACTTTGAGAAACTCACTAGAAACAAAGAGTTCTGTGGTTATTATTTCTGATGGTGCTGGGTTTCTTTGTGTATGATCAATGCCTTTAAAGACAGATTCTTCATGTTTCTTCAAGGAGATGAAGTTCTGGAAATCAGGGAAGTGCTGGCTCACACTTGTCTATTGAACGCAGGGATAAGTATGCAATATTGAGGTCTGGGGACCATAAGGCGCCTGGGCGGTGCAGTGGTTCAACATTCGGCTGCTGACCAAAGGGTCTGTGGTTGGAACCTACTGCCTGCTCTGTGGGAGAAAGATGTGGCAGCCTGCTTCTGTAAAGACTGCAACCCTGAAAACCTTATGGGGCAGTTCTGCTTTGTCATAGTGAGTATGAATTGACTCAGTGATGGATCTGATTTGGTTTGTGAAGACCATGGTGTTGTTTCAGGGAGGTCCATGAATTCCAAGATATTGTAGGCAGAATTTATATATATGCATTTTTTTTGGACAGAACGTTCATAGTATTCATGATGTTGCTGTGGCAGTGACACACCCCAACCATTTATTATTAAAGAGGCAAAGATGTCCGGGTGGTACTGTAGTTAAGTGCTATTGACTATGCAGAAACTCTAATACACCAACTATGCTCCACGGGAGAAAGATGCAGCAGGCTGCTTCTCTGAAGATTACAGCCTTGGAGACCTTATGGGGAAGTCCTGTTCTGCTCCATGGGGTCACTATGACTTACAGTAGTCTGTCTTAACAGAGTGAATTTGTTTCTGGTTTTGTTTACCTCAGCAACTTTTACCTAGTCCCTTCAGATAACAGGCCAAGGCATCAGTTCCCAGCTTTTCACTCCCCTAACCTCTGGATGGAAAGGAAATGAGAGACTATCAGTTCTAGGACATCATGTGTAGAAGTCTAACATTTTTATTTACCAAAAAGATCAGAAAATGCAATGGAGTTATCAAAAGCAGTGAACATGGCTATTTAACCATTGTACAGGAAACTTGAAAAGATAAAGATCAAGTTCACGTTGTCTATAATCAGTCATGAGATTTTGTTACTGTCAGAGCTCAAGAAGGTATGCCTCTTCTAGGGATGAAGACCTCCCGTTGTGCATTTATAACTTGGATTGTTTTTGGACATGGAGTGTTTTGATAGCTTTTTTTTGGTGGGAAACTGCTCATTGAATATGTGGTGAATGCATATGGGAAGTGAGAGGTGTCTTTGCCTCTACTTGGTTCTTTATGGGAGCAGCATAGCAGTTTTCTTTACACTTTGTTGATTAATGTAATTTTTTGAAAATAGGATCATGTTATTTACCAATTGTGGTTAGGATTAGAAGCCATCGAAACAAGTTTAATATTTAAAGGAATACTGTAATATAAAAGAATCAGAAACTACTGCTATTGCAAAGCAAGACCAACAAGTTAAGATTCTTAACTTGTACTTGGGCTTTGGCGCTGCCTGGGAAAAGAGCAGAAACCCTACTGGCTCAGTAGTTAAGTGCTACAGCTGCTAACCAAAAGGTCAGCAGTTCAAATTGACCTGGTGGTTCTTCGAAGCTCTAAGGGGCAGTTCTCCTCTGTCCTGTAGGATCACTATGATTTGGAATTGACTTGATGGCAATGGTTTGGTTTGGTTTGGGGAGGAAGTGGGCAGTCAATTACCTTATGAAATTATAGTAACATTTAAAAATATATTAATATACCCCTTTTCTTTTGAGATTGGGAGCCACAACTTTCTTCAGATTTTCCAAAGGTCGATGGCCCCCCAAAGGTTAAATATCACTGGCCTATAATATCAGAATATTATAGATACTTATCTAAAAAGAAATGCTCTATGCTTTGGAGAATTTTGCTCAATTTCAGAAGTTTTTAGGCAGGTTCTTGATGAGGAATACAATGGTATAACAAAGTGGGGTTCAAAAGTATTTAGGGCTGAGTACAGTTCTTGATAAACATGTTTTGGATTTGACAAATGTGTATGAAGATAAGCAAGGAAGAGCAAACCAATATCTCTGAGATTGAACATAGAAGTTGAAATCGGTAAACAATCCATGAGGCTCGTTACGAGCAGTAGTTGAAACTATTTCAGCCATTCAGATTTATTTATTTATTTAAATTGTGTGGGAAATCCGTAGGTAATAAAACAGTCTCTGCATGTGTGGTTCAATGACATTAGATGTGTTCATCCTACTGCTCAGCTGTCATACCATGGAATGCTTTAAGTCCCACCTAGTGACTGGGTGGGACTGTAAATAATTATAGCATACCAAGGATTGGATAGCTTGCAAATAATGCAAATAAAATTCATGGTGCATGTTTGGATAGGACCACACAAATAAGGTCTGTAAACCTTAATGAAGGAATTGGTCAGCTTTGCCATCTCAGTAGGATTGAAATGAGCCATCCCAGAGGCAGGAAGGAGAAAATCTCAAACTATCAAAGAAAGAAGAGCTGGGACTGGAGCACACCCTTTGAGCCTGTAATCCTTGTGCTGAAAAGCTGCTGGAACTAGGAGATTGAAAGAAGGAGTTGTAACACAGAAGACAGAAAGGGAGAGCTGTGCACTGGAGATGGCAAGAAGCAGTGGCAGAGAAATGGTGGCAGCATCATCAGAGACTGGCAGGAGATGCTGCAGTGGGCTTCCTGGCCCACAGAGTAAGAAAGCTGAATACCTTTGGGCAAGAGGCTTGCTGGTGAAGTAGGGTACCTCTGAGTACTTGGTAGAGCTAAATTTGCTAACTCTTGGAGTGAGAAAGCTGAATTCCTTTGAGCCGAAGCTCACTGGTGGAGTGAGGGTGCCTCTGGGCTCTTAATACCAGAGTTAAAGAACTTTGTAACACTTGCCAGAGCAGGGCAGAGGTCAGGCCAGAGGGGCTAAGAAACCAAGGGGCCAAGGGCCAGGGAGAGACCTGCCCTTGGGCTCATCTGAGAAGAGGTTGTCTTGATCAAAGAACTGTATGCTGAGTGTTCCTGAACGTGAATTGTAACCTGTTACTTCCCTAATAAACCCCCATAATTGTGAGAAATGTCTCTGAGTTTTGTGTGGCCATGGTAACAAATAATCAAACCCAGCAGAGAAGCAGTGTATGTGACAGGAGGGGGGGATGGTGTCAGAATTGGTAAAAAGGGCTGATGAGAGAAAGTATGCCTGACCTGAGTTTTACAGGAATCAGCCTTGGGCTGTTGATATTGCTTCTCCTTACCCCTTGTAAAGTTAAGGAGATTAGACGCCTTTACTGTGCTGTTTTTACAGTAGCCACCCCGATTCACAAAATTTTTTGTCACCTTTAATAGATCATTACCTCTTAAGTGTTGCGCCTTCCTTCCTGCCTCCCTTCTCACGTTAATTTTGATTATTTAAAAGAGAAAGAAAGATACACACGTGCGCGCGCGCGCGCGCGCGCACACACACACACACACACACACACGGGGTGGTGGTGGTGGTTTCTAATCCTAGTACCCTACTAATTTCATCCATGGTAATTATCTAAATTACCCATTAACATTGATTGTTTCTGATTCATCTTGACCAGACCTTGTAGGACACACTAGAGCTGTCCCATAGGGCTTGCAAGGAGTGACTGGTGGATTTGAACTGCTGACCTTTTGGTTAGCCTCCAGATGCGTAAACACTGCACCACCAGGCGTCTGGTAGTTGTCTACTGGAGGCAAAAGCATGCAGTGCGTAAGTATTCAGGCTCTGGCACTTAGACTGGATGGTTCTTTTGCTTTGCCACTTAGAACTGTGGTCTTAGGCAAGTCACTTGACATCTCTGTGGCCCTGTATGTGTAAAATAGGCACAGTGAAAGTCCTGACCTCCTAGAATAGTTGTGGAAAATCAAAATCTCAGTAAATGAGGAAAACAGTGCTTGTCTCACAGGAAACCGTCACCATGAATAGTTGTTAGCTTATTACTGCCTTTGGAGTGATGCTTGCCAGTAACATAAAATAGTGGAGGCCGAAAGGACAGTAAGAAGAAACGAGGTCTTGGCTGCATTCCAGACACTGTAATGATCCCTTGAATAAATGAGAATTGACTGTTTATATTATTTTTAGCAGTCTGAAGTTTCCTGGAGATGTTTAATTTGATTTAGTAAGCCTAGACACATGGGTCTCTTGAATAAAACATTTCTGAGTTTATAAACTCCAAATTATAAGAATTAAAAATAATCTATAAGCATGTAAACCATGTGTGCATGTTTTAGTTATTGAATATTGCCACCAGTGGGTGATTTTAACAGAGAAGTTTATTTTCTCATAGTCTAGTAGGCTAGAAGTTCAAATATAGAGTGCCAGCTCCAGAGGAAGGCTTTGTCTCTGTTGCTTCTGGAGTAAGGTCTTTTGTTGTCGATTGTTCTTTGGTCTGGGAGCTTCTCACAAAGAAACCCAGAGTCCAAAGGACATGCAGTGTTTCCAGGGCTGCTTCCTTGGTAGTATGTGGTCCCCGTGTCTCTCTGCTTGTTTCTCTCTTTTACATCTTTAAATAGACTGACTTAAGACACAAGCTAATCTTGAGTCCTGCCTCCTTATCATAACTTCCCCTAATCCCACCTTGTTTAATCACAGATAGCATTTATAACACATAGGAAAATCACATCAGATGACACAGAGGTAGACAGTCACACGGGATACTGGAAATCATAGCAAAGTTAACGTATTTTCTGGGGACACAATTCAATCCATAGGAATGTCTGAAGACACATTTATAGGATCAGCTTCTGTGTTCTTAAAAGGAAAGTGCGTCTGCGAATGTAAGTCACTACTGACTTTGAAAGTCAGTGTCTTCCATCGTTTGTGGGATATTTAACTTTCTTCTTTTGTTCACAAAGAAAACAAAATGAATACTGACTGTGAAAGACATTTTAAAAAGTTGAAATCAGATCATCAAGGGAATACATTTACATGATCATCTTTCTGCAGTGATAAAGGTAAAAGAAATGAAAAACTAATGCAAGGTTTGTTAGTTCAGATTCTCATCCATGGACTATTTCGTGGTCTTCCAAAGGACTTTGTATTTCTAAGAAGTGCGTGAAAGATACTGAAAAAAATGACTTCTTGTGTACTTGAGTTTTATTTTTTTCTCTTCTTTACATTTATATTTGAGTTTAAGAAATTTTTGGAAAATTCTGCTTCTTTAAATTAAAACAATATTATTTAACAAGACTTGTTATATATAGCTAAATATATTGTTGGCTAAGCATAATCTAGAACTAAGAAAAAGATTGTTGTAAATGTGGTATTACACAGTTCGCCATGTTAGTGTATTATATTCTATGGAAGCAAACTTGGTTCTTTCATTTCATTTTTCTTTGTATTCAGATTACATTCTCATCTTGTGTTTCATTAAATACGCTTTTTTTTCTTTCACAGCCTTTGGTTTTCTTATTATCTTATGAACTCTATTTTACATCATTATCTTCCTGTTTATGATTGTGTGAAAAGGAGGCTGATTTAAGTTGGGCACTAGAACACCTGAATCTGCTTCCTGAATTGTTTGGACGATCTCTTGAGGATCCCAGATGGTACCCAGATGATCTCCAGAGATGTGACATGAGATGACTTTTTCTTAGAGTTTTTCTTGAGCTTTCATGCTTGAAATTAAGTAGTAATCAATCCAGTTATGAGAAAAGACTTCAGTGACACCAGAAATCTTCTGTACCTTAGAGCTGTTCTTTGCTCTTCATGTACTGAAAAAAGTCTGTGTCGAGCATTTCCTGCCTTTGACGTTTATTTGAGGTTCTTCTGTTTATATCAGAACAAACAGGGAATATGTTACCTGATATGGACAGATACTTCCTTTTTAATGCTCCATATAATATGGAAATCAAAAGGATGCCTACACTGTTCTGTTAGATAAACAGTATGTGATATTTTTACTATTCGTAGTGACATTTTCCATTAATAGTCACTTACTGTTTCTGAGCAGTATATTAGGATCATGGCCCGTGCCAACCTAATTTCTAACAGCCTGTGGGAAAAAGGCACTTTAGACACTTGGAGAATATTATAAGGATGCTACAAGAGCATGTATGATAAATGAGATTCACAGTGCTGAGCCAGTTGAAACTTTTTCTATTGAATATACATAGTTTTAGATTAAAGGTGTTATAAAATATGGTCCTTAGTGAGCTCTATGCAGTGTATTTTGTATATTTCATTTGATTCTTGTGTGTTTCTTCAGAAGAGTGCAAGGATTTTTTCACCTGCCATATAGTATTTTAACAACTCAACTCACTATGTGCATCTGTGATTTTCAGACATGCTTGGGTGATTCTAGGTATTGTGGGACTTTTCCCTGATAGTTAATTAAACCAAGTGAAAATTGTCCATAAGATTGCCAAGCAGTGATGGCTGTTTGAAAATAGGAAAATAAATGATTTGTTTTCAAATTAACTTACAGTGTTGAGGAAATGCCAGTGTTTTATTTTATTATTATTTTAATTTTGTTGTTGGTCATATCCCAAACCAAATCAGCTGCTGTTGCGTTGATTTGGACTGGTAGCAACTCTGTGGGACACAGTGAAACTGTTCCACAGAATTTCCAAAGAGCACCTGGTAGATTTGAACTGCTGACCTTTGGGTTAGCTGATGTAGTACTTAACCACTATGCCACTAGGGTTGCTGTTGTTAGTTGTAGATATACATGTATATGTATATGTGTATATATATATGCATACACACACACATAAATATATATGTATATACATATGTATGTGTTTATACATATGGCGCTCTGGTGGCTTGGTAGATAAGAGCTCAGTTGCTAACCACAAGGCCAGCAGTTTGAATCCATAGCTGCTCCGTGGAAACGCTGTGGAGCTGTTCTATTGTGAGTAGGTAGAATGAAGCAATGAGTAGGAACCTACTTGATGGCAGCATGTGTGTATGTTTTTTGAAGGAGATGTTCCCGTGTCATCTGTGATCTGTGTCCAGTTTTTTCTTTAAAGGTATTTGAACATGAAAGCCACTGAGAATTGAACATTGATGTATTTTTGTGAATGTGACTATGTGTATCTGTGTTTCCTACAGTTTTACATCTTACCCACCTGTTTTTTGTACCTGGCTTTGCTAGATATGATGACTTGAGTTTCTTGTTCTCTTTGTGCTATCAGTAAGAAGCCCACTTGGGTGACAGTCTGAGCACTTCTGGTAACTTATGTTCTAGAGAGAGTCATGGATTGCTTTTGGGCAAGCAGATGCTGCAAACCTGGAACCCCTAATTTTCTAGAGTTAAGCAAGGGTATGGTTAAGCATTCTGTTTTCTTTTTGGCTGTTAAATAGCCATTATCTGATTTAAGGTATTTAAATCTATGGCATTTACAGAGTCAAAAGAGGATAATAGCTTAAAATGTTCTGAATAAATTGCTACAGCCAATGTTAACAGTTGCCAGGAATGTTTAAAAAGTTCACTGTAGCCTTTCAGCAAGTTTATTTTGTGGTCGTAGCACTGTATTTTTTAAAATGATTAACCACTGTAATTTTTAGGGAAATGTTTCCTAATGGGTTGTTTCTCACGAAAGAGCATATTATTTGCAATCCCTTCCTCCCCCTGGGAGAATTACTGGTAAGGTAAGTGTTTTCTTCTTGCTACTGGGAATGCTGTGTGTGTAGAGAGAAAGGCTCCAACAAGTATCTCTATGAAATCATACATGAAATGTATCTTATCTCTTACTTGGAGCTGTGTAATATTATCGGTTTAGGTGTCTGTCTGCCTCCCTGCTTCCTGAAAGGTTGGCTGTTCAGACTCATCAGCGTCTCTGCAGGAGAAAGATGTGGCAGTCTGCTTCCTTACAGATTTACAGCCTCAGGAACCCTGTGGGGCGGTGCTGCCCTGTCCTGTAGTGTCACTGTGAATTGGAATTGACTCCATGACAGTGGGTTGGGATTTTGTTTTCTGCCTTCCTAGCATGTATGTAATCTCCTTAAGCAGTGACTATTTTATTCATCTTTTGTATCCTGAGTATCTGGCAGTACACAATGAAAAGTTGTTCCAGTGAACTAAACTGGAGATACACAAATGTAGTAGTAAAGAGGAAAACTATTGAAAAACAGTATTTGGTAAAGTTCCCCCAATTTTTTTTTTTTGAAAAATCTGAAACAGATTTCAAATCCAAGTGCAACAAAGATAACTCACATTCAGAATATTTTACTTTGTAGTTATCGTGGGAACATTTATTCATTTCATATCCCTGTGGTTTTCAGATTGCTTTCTAATAACATATTTGTATGCCAGGGTGACTGCATCATATACTTTTACCACAAAAACACGTTCACAAAACAATCTACTTTTTATAATTACCCTATCTCTTTTCCTTTGCTTATTCCCACAGATTTTGAGCTGAGTGGCTGATGATTCTAAAAAGAGTTAAAGTTTATTTGCTGTTTTCAATATAAAGATATAGTGATTCTCCTAAGAATTCTGTAGTGTGGTTGATTTAGATCTGTCCTTACCATGCTTGTTTAAGTTTACGGAAGTTTTGAAGTGTGGCCTCTGAAACTCCAAAGAATTTTCAAGATTTAAATATCAAAGTGATATCTGACAGCTTATACCATTCTGGAGGTTCTTTTACCAGGTGGGTAGAAAGACACTTTGTGAGTGTGTAACACAAAACACAAGCAATACATTTCTGTCTGTTATTGTGAACATATCAGTTGTTAGCAGTGACCTTATTGTTGCTGCATTCTGAGTGTTAAAAACCTGAGTGTATTAATACAAGTTTCCTGGTAAATGTGAACTTGAGCTTGAAGAGCCCTACCCTAGTTAAGCAGCAATATTTTCACAGATCTCTGTTGCTAAAGAATGTGTAACATTTGTCAGTTTAAAGACCTGTTTTCCACCTTTGGGGGTAAACACACATTAGTAATAGTGTCACTTGAATTTATCTGATGATGTTTTCTACCCCCTACTTTGCTCAGATCTTAAGCTGTGCAATGGTGAGCCTTATCTCTTGGAACTGGGGAAACAGGCACAAAGAAACCAGGGCTTGTTTGAAGTCAGCTAAGTCAGAGTTATAGACATAATGGCTGTAGAACTATATCATCGAGGAAGTCAGCCAACTGTCAATCCTGAAAGTCTCGTCGGCCATTCATGGAGACAATTGTGGTGAGATCCAAGAAAATCGAACGTTCCCACCTTTGCTGGTACAAGTGCGTCTGCCCTCAGAGAGTCATGCTAGCTTCCTGTCTTTATGTAAAATAGTAAATTCAGGCCTATTTTTAAAAATTTCTAACTTTCTTCTCAAATGTTGAGATCACTTATCTGTTGTTATTCTTTGGTTTGGAGTCCCTTTGATTTTTTTTTTCTGGTGACCGGTGAGTTGGTTTAGGAAAGTGTTGAGTCAGAATTGTGGATAGCAAGAAGCTGGCCCAACAGGTGAAGGCTGCTCTTGTGTGGAGTGCAGGGTGAATATAAGTGCTGACCTGTGGTCAGAAGGTTATGTCAGATGAGTGAGAAAAGCCAGGAGAACCTTGAGGCCAGAATTGGGATCCACAGGGCAGAACCACATTGTGCTTTAGAGGACCACAGGACACAAAAGTGTGAAGTAGGGACTAAGACTGAACAAATAGGGAGATGCTGGGCTGTAGTCCAACATGATGTGGACGTTGCTTCTGTCTTTGAGCATCTCCATGTGCATAAATAATCTAAGAGGCACAGATGTGAGTTGACAGATCACATGTAAGAGACTGGGATGGATTAAGTATCAGGTAGACAGAGTGATTGGTGTGAGGCTGCTGTTCCTCTGAAAATGAGAGAACTGAGTACCAGGCTTAGTGACATCTCAGAGTTACCACACATATACTGTGTTGCTGACTTACATGTAATTTGTACCATCCCTGGTGGTGTAGTGGTTAAGTGCTACATCTGCTGACCAAAAGGTCGGCAAGTGCAAATCCAATAGCTGCTCTTTGAAAACTATGGAGCAGTTCTACTCTACCTACAGGGTCACTATTGACTCGACAACAGTGGGTTTGGTTTTCTGTTTTATTCTCCCTGGCTCCCTGGGTGATGCAAGTAGTTAAGTGCTAGGTAGACTACTAACTGCAAGGTTGGCTGTTCGTATCTATCCAGTGGTACCTCAGAAGAAAAACCTGCTGATCTGCTTCTGAAAGATCAGTCACTGAAAATTCTTTAGAGCACAACTCGGCTGATACATGTGGAATCTACTTGATGGCAACTGATTTGCTTTATTCGCATTACCAGTAGAAATATATAAAACTGAAAACCAATCCCAGTGCCATCAAGTTGATTCTGACTCATAGCAACTCTGTAGGACAGAGTAGAAGTGGTCCATAGGGTTTCCGAGGAGAGCCTAGTGGATTTGAACTGCTGAGCTTTTTGGTTAGCAGCCGCAGCACTTTATCACTGTGCCACGAGGGTTTTTGTAGTAATACATGCACACACATGCACACATATATTTTAGAAAGTATTGGCTTGTGAGTGCTGCTCTTGACATGTTACAAGGGCTAGTAAAACATCTGTTTTTGTCTTAGGGACTGGCACCAGGAGACCTCTGCTTCCTTGCTGGTGGACTTCAAAGTGGAGGCTTCTGGGGCATCACAGAAGTATATCTTACTGTGGATTTTTCATGGCACACATGTTCCTCTTAATAAACAGACCGTTTCTGTAGTTACCCTTATCTCCTTCCTATGGATTGATAAATACAGTGGAGGATAAAAGAAAGAGAAAGAAAAGTCTTTTTCTTCTCTGTTACCACTCAGTCTGCTTCCTTGAAGTATCTTTGTGACTGTTCGCTGGGCACTAATACCTTGATCCTTTTTCTTGTGGTAGTGTCCAGGCACCCTGAGGTACTGAGGGTTTATAGCTGGACTGTGTGAAGACTGACCTGTGCGGGAATATGGCCTTTGGCATCTGCTGACCTTAGCATGTGGAAGTGCCTTTAGCAGTAGCCACAGCTAAAGACCACAGCTAAAGCCACAGTCCTGTGCATATTACTTCAGAAAAGCGGGTCATCCTTAGTCTGGGATGACACATAAAAGCCCCATGGGTAAGGAAGAGGATTGAGGGGGATGGTTACACAAGCTACTTCAGGTACGTTATTTCCAGATCAGGAAAGTTGGTGAAATGACTCATTCATTTACTGACACTTCCACATCTTTTCCATGTCATAGAATGTTTAGAAAAGAGTAATATTTGTATGACACACTGAGGGCAGTGGTCTAGACCTTTAGTGTCTGGAGGTAATCGGCTTGAGACACTGGGGAAGCCCAGTCCTTCTTGCAGTCCCAGTGAGAGAACGGCTGTCCCAGTCCGCCTGTCATTTGTTCTCAGCACACTAGTGGGGAAGAACCAGGATTCACAGCTGGCGCAATAGCAACTTTATCCAGTGAAATAGGTTCCAGGTGAGGGACTGGGATATGATTTTGGTTCTGCTGTGATTTTCTCATATGCTGAGGATCTCCTTTTGTCAGAATGATCCTTGACTTGGACCCAACATAATACCTATCTGCTGGTAAGTTTTTGGACACGTTGAGAAAATAAATACATTGTGTGAAGAAGCTCTTTGAGCACCTTGAAAGGAGTATCTTGTGCAATCATAGTGGTGCCATAAAACAGATGTTGGCAGTCATTTAGTTTGTCCGCCTGTCCTCTGCTTGATCTTGTTGATTGTATGGGTAGATTAAAACATCACAGATGGGCTTGTTCTTTCTGAATTCATTAATTTGCTTTTGATTGTTTTTTTTTTTCGGTTAACTAAGAACTTTGTATTCTGGTCCTGTCCAAGGTGCAGATGGTTATGCTTTCAGAACACCTTGTTGCCATAGTAGCACCCATCTAAAATAATGAACACCCTGTTTCCACCTTCACCGTTTTGAACATGAATGAAAATGGTCCCCAAGGAGAAGGTCATGCTTGTCTACTGGGTCTGATCCTCTGAAGAGATTTTTATCCAATTTGTACCTTTCTCAGTTACTGAGGAGGGAGGAACCATCAAATGAACCCTGTGCTGGGCATTTATACATCAAATAAGGGAGAGCATGGGTTTTAGAAATAGCAGATTTCCATTCTTCCCTTTCCTAGACTCTGTACTTTTGTATTTTTCCCTTCATGCTTCAGAGACTGTTTCTTCCTATGTAAAATGGAGCCATTAATCACTAGGTTGTTGCAGTTGCTAGCTGTTAGTTGCAACTCATGGCCACCCCACGTGTACAGACTGTAATTGCTCCATTGGGTTTTCCAGGCTGTGACCTTTCAGAAGCAGGTGGTCAGGCCCATCTTCTGAGGTTTCTCTAGGTGGATTAGAACGCTCAAAACTTTCAGCACGTTGTCATCAAGCTGTTGGCAAAACTCAGGTAACCAGTAATCACTATGGGGCTGTGGAATGCTATCAAGATCACAAGGGAAGTATCGAAAGGGACTAGCACGTAGTTGGTGCATGATGAAGCATGTGTGTAGTTATTACTGGTAATTGTTTAGGGTCATACAGAATGAGTAGTTTTACAAAACGAGAAATTATTATTGTTCATCAACCAAATCTGTCATTTTAGGAAGTTGTTAATTTTAGAAAATCAGCTCTTATCAAAGATAAGCTAGTGAAAAACCCAGGGTAAAGTTTTTCTCTTTTATTCTTACCTCCATCCTTCAAGCGTTTCTATTTTTGTTTTATTCTGATTTTTAAACATTGGTATTTGGGTTCATTTTCTGAGTTGTTTTTTTCCTGGTCATTAACATTAAACAAGTAGGTCTGCGTTTCCCAAGGTGACCACCTTTCAGAGATTGTCTGATGGCTTGTTTCCAGTCCATACTCATGTTCCCACTCAGTTCTTTGGATGTGATCAACAAATTGAGAAATGTGACCTCTGGTATACCAGGAGTAACAGGCTTGATGATTTCTTTCCTTGATGTCCCTGTACTTTATTACATAAAGGCTAGAAGAGGGAGGCTTCTGTTGTCCTTTATACCTGCCTCCGCCCTCTCTAAAATTACTATGTTTGAAAAGGACTTTGGAAGAACTTCCTGGTTTTGCCTCCTACTCTGCACAGTAGAGGCAGCATGGAGTAAGTGCGCTGGCGTTAGAAAGAGTTGGGTTTGGATAACCTCTCAACCAGTTGCTGGCAATATGACCTTTAGAACCTGTGCCTGATGGAAAAAATTAAGACCCTGCTACCTAATAATACTAGCTACGTGTATTGTATGCCAGCTTTCTGTCAAGCACCCACCACAAAGGGTACTGTGGTATCTGTTGTCTCATCATAGCTTCAAAACAAATAAGTTAGGAATGGCTAAACCTGTTTTACAGATGAGGAAATTGAATCTTAAAGAGGTAATAATTGTGCTACAGTCATTAAAAAATCTTTATTAATTTTTAAAAAGAAATTGGGTGAGTAGGACAAAGCAGGAGGAAACAGAATTGGACTAAACCTACCACTTCATGTTTGCCCAGGCATCCAAGTTTCTTTTTTAAGTAAGCTGATCCTTACTGAGGATGAATATTAAGACCTTTCTACTAATGGTAAAATACTGCATATTAATACTAAAATGAAGCAATAAGTGATTTGGCTACCATCAAGCAAAATAGAATGCATACAGCTTAGTGAGTAGTTTTATTGTGTGCTTGAATGTTTAAATCTGCTGTAAACAAAAATGATTTGTGAACGTAACAGAAATAAGCAGTTCTCAGCCGGCCATCAGTTTCATGTGGTATGAAGAAAGCCGTCATGTGTGTGCTTAGCTCCCCCTTCCTGGGGTTGGCAGTTGGTTTCACAGAATCAGAAGTCCAGGCAGGAAGACTTCAAAAACAGAGCCCCTAGGCATTTGTCATGGCTGGGCTATGGTTATGGTGATAGTCTGACTTGTACTGTTTTTGGCTTTTCTTCCTTTTCATTTTGTCTGCAGCTAGTATGCCGAGAGGACCATGAAAGTTAAAGTAAATGGAGATTGGAGGGAAAGTAATCTTAAGTTCTCCTAAGACTCTTCTTGGCAAAGGAACTTTTCTCCTGATATTTATTTATTATTATGACTGAGTGAAAATGTACATTCCCATATAAATTTACATGCCCACCTGTATGCAACTTCCACTGCTCCCCTGCCTGGTAACAGCACACTATTCCTCTCTGCTCCATACATGTCTCATCCTCCCAACAGCCTTCTTTCCCCTCTTCTCACCCACTCCCCGTCCTCCAGCCAGAGGTCAGCAGGATGATATCCTATAGATGCATAGAACCATAAAGTGCATCCAATATATGGTCACTCTGCATCGCCAAGTTCAATCCATTCATGTCCAAAGAGTGGACCTTCGTTATGATTTATGAACAAGGGCAGCATCAGGGCCAGTGGCCATGCTCCCAGGGGAACCCAGAAGCCGCTGGACTATCAGTTGTAGTCTTTTAGTGGAGATCTCAGGGTGCACCCCTTTTTATTCTTGAGTTGCCAGTGAGACTCAGCTTGCTGAGCTCCATCGTGCCTATCACTGGTGGTGGCCAGGCACCATCCGATTCTTCTGGTCCCAAGTCTATGTACGCACCCACTCATGTGGGTCTCTCTGTCTCCTGGGTTGTCTTCCCTCCATGTCATTTTGGTTGTCAGTGAGCATCCATTCCTGCTGAGTTGGGACCATTTGCAGTGCCCTCAGATGGCAGCTTGGCAGCTTTTAAGACCCCAGATGCCACTCAGCAATGTGGGATGCGGAGAGCCCTCTTAGTAAAATGCTAGTTGTGCCAACTGGCCTCAATTTTGCCCAAGAGCATGGTCTGCTACCCCCTATCCCAGCTACTCTGTCCTTGCAATATTGAGTTAAGATGGAAGGAGTATTCAAATTATGTTGAAGTCCACTTAATATTGTTCTTGTTTCTAATGTGTGCTATCACCGATTTCACCCAACCAAATGTCTACCAACTATCTAATCTAAACCCTCCCCCCCCCACTTCCCTCTCTTGCAGCCATCAGAGAGTCTTTTCTTCTATACATAAGTCTGTTTTTGAGTTCTTAGTGTAGGGGTCTCATACAATATTTGTCCTTTTGTCGCTGACTACTTTCATTCAACGTATTGTCCTCCAGTTGAAACCAAGTTAGGAGATGTTTCCTGAAATCATCATTATTCTTTATCATTGCATAGTGCTCCATTGAGTATATATACCATAGTTTATTCTCCTGATATTTAAATAAAAAAATACTTTTCCTTTTTAATGAGTGACTTATGAAACTGTTTCAAGGTGGTTAACCTGCTACAAGCGAGTCCCACATCTCCAGGTGACGCTGCACAGGTCTTGAAGAACTGATGGATGTTTGTGTTGGTCTTTAGCTGTTGTGTATTTGTCTAGATAACTCAATTTGATAAATAGAAAAGCAAAGAAAAAAGTTGCTTTAGAAAATAATTTATTCTTGGAGTAGGCATGTCTCAACTTATTACTGTTAATATGTCTTATGATTGTCCATAAGAGGCAATTCTGGCACTTATCTTCTAATTTCAGTTATTTGTTTGATAATCTTTCTAACCAAATAGATGTAGCTTCCAACTTACTTTGGAGTTCTCTCACTATGTATTTGTAAATTGGTTGCTGGAAGCATAAAATGCATTTTCCCACAGAAACCGATGTTAGAAATGATGCTTTAGGTTTCCATTCTAGTCCCTTCCAGCCTATTTTCCACATTTTCTAGCTAAAATGATCCTATTAACACTATATTGTAATTAGTAATTTTGATACCTATAATCCATATAGGTGTCATCACTTGGTAAACTGTGTGACACTGACAACTTGCTTAACAATTTTAAGTCTCAATTTCTTATCTGTAAAATAGGGATAGTAATAGCACTTGTTTTATATGTTGGTCAAAACCCAAAAACCCAAACCACTTGCCGCAGAGACCGTTCCTACTCATAGTGACCCTATAGGACAGGGTAGAACTGCACCAAGTGATTTCCAAGACTGTAATATTTGTGGAAGTAGCCTGCCACATCTTTCTGCCAGGGAGCAGCTGGTAGATTTGAACTGGTTATTTTTCAGTTAGCAGCTGAGCACTTAAGCATTATGCCACAGGGCTTCTTACATGTTGGTAGTGGGCTTAAGTAATTCATGTAAAGCACTATTATATTAGCTGTTAGTATTACTATTGCTATAACTGGGCCACATTAAATTAATTTGATTTTTAATTTAAATTGATTTTTTGTAAATTGGCTTTGGAACCTAACCAAGAAATACACTATTCTTTTGGGGAAAATGAGTTTCCTGTGTTTGCTAAAAAGGCAATATGGTGTCACCAGCCACATCTTTCTGTGTCTCTTCTGTTTCCTCCACCAATGTGTAGCATCGAAGGGACTGTGTGAGTTTCCGATACTTTTTCTCTTCTGGAATTCTTGGGGAAACCCATTGTCTTGACACAGACATACGTTTGAATGTACAGGCAGTCCAACTTTCTTAGGTTCAGATTTCATATAAGCCATGCTTTGATATGAAAGATGACCCCAAATCACCTTTACTGTTTTGAATTAGTACTTTTATCTGTCATCTGAGGAGTGAAGGAACTTCTGTTGTGAATTGGGAGTGGCATTGTACATCAGCCTGCAGCTCAGTTTTGCTATATCATTGTGTTTATTTGTGCCTCAGTGTTTGTTGATACAAATATTTGAGTGCTCAGTTACATTTTGCTGTGTAATTTTGTAGCAATGAGTGGGGTAAATTGAAAATACTGATGCTAATGCTAAGAAACATGTATTTTGATAAACTTAGCTTTGTCTGGCCTAGAAAGGAAAGCATTATGCAAGACAGAGTCAATCAGGTACTCACTTGATGAGAGCTTGTGTGCTAAGGTGAGAAGGAAGAGGAAAAAATAAAGACGTTGAAATGCTTAATATATATTTTATTTGTTATGCCTCAAATGAGGACATGGGTAAGACGTTTAGTTTATTTGTGGAGAGAATCATCTATAAACACCTATTTATTGTGGTATAAATATTTATCTTGTTGTTAACTACCATCTATCTGGCTGTGACTCGTGGCAGTCGTATGCGTGACAGAACGCAGTGTCCACTGCTCCTGCACCATCTTCATGGTCATTGCTGTGTTTGAATCCTTGGTTGTGGCCACTGTGTCGGGCCATCTAGCTGAGGCTTCCAGTCATTTTAGTTGGTCCTCTATTTTACCAGACATGGTGTCTTTTTCTAGCAAGTGGTCTTTCCTGATGGTATATCCAGAGTAAGCAAGTCTTATATCCTTGCCATGTTCTTTACAGTTGCCTCATTGCAAAATGTGGGTATTAAAAAGGGAAGACAGAAGACTTACGGCATTTCACCTGTGGTGTTAGCAAAGACTATTGGGTATACTGTGGACTACCAGAGAAGTGAACAGAGCAGTCTCAGAAGAAATACAAGAATTGACAAGCTCATTGCATTAGCCGCCAAAGTACAATAGGTATACCTGTTGGATTTGCAATCTTCCTATGTCCTTCTGGTTGCCTGAAAATTAATCTAGTAAATTCCTAGCTTAAAACAACTTTAAACATATTCTGGTGTTATTTAGAGTATAGATTTGAATCATGTATACTAAACAGCCACCAACAAATCAATCCCATGCTGTTCTCATGATGTCTGTGTATTAATCATGTGCTTTGGCACTGTCTCCTCCAACACTGTGGTTTGCCATCCCTGGGGCAAATTTAGGTAGGCTAGGGTTCAGATGGCAGCTGTGTGAGTAATGAATTTCAAGGCTAAAGCTTGGCAGAAGTTCATACAAGTTATATTAATAAGTTAATGCAGATTGGACCCAGTTTTGAGCACCAACTCATTGTTCAGTGGCTGCACGAGGCTGAAGTCAGTGAGAAGGTGCTGAGTCCTGCGGGTTAAAGCCTTCCAAGGTGTGGCGGTCCATGCTTTGATCTGTGGGCAGACGGGATTAGATCAGGTCCTGGCACAGCTGCGGTAGGACGCCGATCCAGCAGACCCTGCCTGCAGGCCAACACCTCTGTGTTACAATAGCTGTGGCCCCCGAAAGACCTTCTGAGTAGATTCCAGGAAGGACCTTAATGGGAATGTTTACATAATGACAAAGTTTAAAAGAAAGAAGCCTGTAAGCTCTTCTACTGAGAACCCTCTAGCAGCTTTCCCGTTGCTCAGAGTAAAAAGTCAAAGCTCTTACAGTTGCCTCCGAGGCCTTCCGCACCCCGCCACTCCTTTCCCTTTCCCTTTCTGACCGTGTCTCCTGCTCTTCTCTGTGTTTACTCTGTTCCCGGACACTTACCTCCTTGCTGTTCCAAGAATACTCAGGGTCTTTCATGTCTCAGGGCCTTTCCCCGTGTTGTTCTTTTTTATCCATAGGGCTCACTTACTTCCTCTCCCTCTTCAGGTCTTTGTTCAACTATGCTGTGGTGACTCCTTCCCTAACTGACTATTTAAAATTTGCACTGTGTCCCTAGTCCTACTAACAAAACTAAATCAGTTTCTGTGAGTTGATAGACTCAAGGCAACTGCCTTCTAAGGTGCCTCTGGGTGGATTTGAACTCCTAACCTTTCAATTAGAAGCCCAGCGTTTAACCATTTGTATCACCCAGGGACTCCACCTAGTCCCAAAAGTACTCCCTAAACTTTTTTTTTTTTTTTTGCATAGCACTCTCACCTTCTAACATTATATAATTTGCTTTTTCAAAATTTTGTTTGTCCCCTATTTCCCACCATGGATTTATCATTAACATCTATAATATGCCCAGTCATAGCAGACACTCCATAAATTGGATAAATGAATGAGTGAGCTAACTAATTAAATATCTTTTGGAAAATTTGATCACAAGTGTACAACTGAGACATTCCTAAATGAAGGACACACTTTGAATAGTGTTGCGGAGACATTTTAGTAAGTGAAGATGGACCAGAGAAGTGTTTTCAGCATTCATGTAGTGTTGAAGTACGCTCATAAAGTTGAGATTAAAGTTGTTTTTCTTCTTAATAGTATGGTGAGTGAGGCACCCTTTTGGTTTGTGTGGATCTAGCAATTGTGATTTCAGCTATTTGCTGGCACTACTGAAAGGTCACACTACACAGTGGTTTGTGCTTCTAGAGAGACACATGTGGTAAACCTGTGGGTGAGTGATGAGCACTGACTGAGCCTGAGAGATGGCTCACTCTTTGTCCCTCAGGTTGACTTCTCTGCCTAGAGAACTTAGAAACTCTATTAGCTTACATGTGACTTCATGTTATGGCAGAAATTACAGATTGTAGTGATATATATGTTTCATGAATGTTAAGGATATGTATACCCTTGGGGAATTTGGTAAATCTACTGTTTTGCTAAAGGTCAGTTTATGTTGGAACATATTTAGGAATTATGTTCCTAAAGAATTTTGAATGGATCAATCAAATCAGCTTTGTGAGGAAAAGTGGTTAGGGGCAGCCATAGACTTTGGAGGCAGACTGCCTGAGTTCAAATCCTGATGTTGTCCATTATTAGCTGAACAGAAGGCTTCAAAGGTGGTTCAGGAAGACAGGTAAAAGTATTGTGATGGGATGCCTAAAGATCTGGAATTACCAAACCAAAAGAAAAGGACATCCTTGGCATTTCTCAAGCTGAAAGAGCAGAAGAAGAAAAAGAAATACAAGCCTTGAGTTGCAATCTGGAAAGATTCTATAGGCCAAAATTGAACACTGAAAGAAGCTTCAAAAGAAGATGGAGAGAATATACAGAAGTGCTGTACCCCAAAGATTTGGTCAGCGTTCAACCATTTCACGTAGTGGCTTATGATCAAAAACTGATGGTACTGAAGGAACAAGTCCAAGCCCTACTGAAGGCATTGATGAAAAGCAAGCCTCCAGGAATTGACAGAATACCAACTGAGATGTGTCAGCAGAGGCATACAATCCTGGGAGCACTTCATGGTTTATGCCAAGAAATCAAGAAGATAGCTACCAGGCCAAACTATTGGTAGAAACCCATATCTGTGCCCATTCCAAAGAAAGGTGATTCAACAAAATACAGAAATTCTCAAACAGTATTAATATCAAACATGCAAAATTTTGTTTGTTGAAAAGCAGTTTCAGTAATACATTGACAGAGAAACTGCCAGATCCAGAAAATCAAGCTGGATTCAGAGGAGGACATGGAATGAGGGATATCATTGCTGATGTCAGTTGGATCTTGGCTAAAAGGAGAAAATAGCTGAGAGGTGTTTACCTATGTTTCATCGATTAGGGAAAGACATTTGACTGCATGGATTATAACAAATTATGGATAATATTTCGAAGAACTGGAATTCCAAAACACTTAATAGTGCTCATGCAGAATCTCTACATAGACCTAGGGACAGTTGTCTAAAGAGAAAAAGGGATTACTAGTGGCGAAAAGTCAGGAAAGGTGTGCGTCACAGTTGTATCATTTCACCATGTTTAATCTGTATGCTGAGCAAATAATCTGAGAACCTGTACTGTGTGAAGAATGCAGCATCAGGATTGGAATAAGATGAATTAACAACCTGTGTTATACAGGTAATGCAACCCTGCTTGCTGAAAGTGGAGAGGCTTTACAGCACTTACTGATGAAGATTAAAGACCAAGCCATTGGTATGGATTACACCTTGACATAAAGAAAATGAAAATCTTCACAACTGGACCAGTAAGTACCATCATGATAAATGGAGAAAAGATTGAAGTTTTCAAGAATTTCTTTTACTTGGATCCACAATTACCCATGAATGCAGCAATCAAGAAATCAAAGGATGTACTGAATTGTATACATTGAAGTCAATTGGCATAACTAGCCTTTTGCTAAGAGTGTGCTGCACCCCATATTGGTGAGTGGCATCTGGGCTCTTAAAAGCTAGCAAGCTGTCATCTGAGGAACACCAAATGGCCCCAACCCATCTGGAACAGAGGATGACTGAGGACATCAAAGACATGAGCTGAAATGAGCCCAAAGAGACAGAAGGACCCATATGAATGGGAAACTGTATCAACATGAGATCTGAAGAAGCAGATGGTGCCCAGCCATCACCAAAGGCAGCTGTGATGGGGAACAAAATGTAGAGTCCCTGATGTGGCACAAGGAAAAGACACATGAAGTTCAAGAACTCTACTAAAAGACCAGAATTGATAGTCCAACAGCCTGGAGAGTCCCCTGCGAACATCGCTTCTAGAGTTGTTACTCAGGTCAGCTCTTCAGACAAGAATGAATTGGACTTGGGAACACCATGTGAGCATGTGGTGGGTGTATTTTATGGTTTTATACATTTATAGGAGGCTGTCCTACGGGTTTCTTTCTAGATGGGAGAGGAGAGCGGGGAGAAGAGGGGGTAGATATTTGTTAAGAAGGTACTGGATGTGAGGAGTGAAAAGGAAGAGTGTGCTGTCTCAGGTGGAGTTGCAGATAGGCAGGCATGCAAAAGTGATTTCGATTGTATACTTTCACTTAATCACAATTAAAAAAAAGCAAAGATATCATTTAAAGGATGAATGTGCAACTGGCCCAAGGCATGGTATTTTAAATACCTCATATGCATGCAAAAGCTGGATAATGAATAAGGAAGGCCAATGAAGAATTGATACATTTGAGTTTTGGTGTTGGTGAAGAATATAAATATACCACGGACTGCCAGAAGAATGAACTAAAGTATCTTTGAAGAGGTCGATCCAGACTATTCCTTAGAAGGGAGTATGGTGAGACTTTGTCTCAAGTACTTTGGGTATGTTACTAGAAAGGACCAATCCCTGGAGAAGGACATCATGATTGGTAAAGCAGAAGCTCAATGAAAAAGAGGAAATACCCTCAGTGAGATGGATTGACAAAGTGGTTACAACAACAGGTTCTAATATAGCAATGATTGTGAGGATGGTGCAAAACTAGGCAGTGTTTTGTTCTGTTGCACATACAAGGAGGTAGGACGATTAAGTCCTCAAACTTCATTGTTCTAAGTGCTACATACTTCATTGCTGTCTTCTTTTCAATATGTCCTTTATCTTCAGGTAAAGAAAGAAGTCATTCAGGGCCAGATCAGGTAAGTAAGGAGGATGTTTCAATAGTTATTGACTGTCTAAAAACTCCCTCACAGACAGCTATACAATTAAGCTCCTCAACTTGCTACTGTGCTCACATTTGCTTGTCCCTTCCAGAAAAAGAGTTTCAAAATTGCTTTGAATGGTGGACTAGGCGCTGGCACTGGTGCACAGCTTCCTAAGGGGAGTACTTTGAAGGTGACTGTAGTGGTATTCAGCAGTGAGGTAGGTAGAACTTTTTCTAGGATGACTTTGTGAACATAATTGTCAAACCTTGTAGCCTTGTTAGGAATTGGGACTGACTCAACAGCAGGTGATAACAAAAACAGCTCTGTGACCTTGGGCAAATTAATTTCCCTGTGCCGTAGAGGTGACGATGATAAAGATAGTACATGCCTCACTGGCTTGTTGTGAGAATTAAATGAGCTAATATTTGTCAGGCACTTACAGCAGTGACTGGCAAATAATAAGGTGTACACGTGTTTGTTAAACAAAAATTAATTACGGGATGCACATTAGAGAGTGCTTTAACATTTGCTCAGAAGGCACATCGAGGCTGGGGAAGAGGTTAAGTATAAGTGAATTTGTAAGAGGGCATATTTAAGTCAAGCATTAAGGAAAAAAATATTGATTGTAGCCAAGATTTGGTGAGCGATTGTAATCCATTGGTGATCACGGATTAATTAATTTTGGAGGGGAATATAGGATAGTTAAAATTGTGGACTGCTAAGTTTGAGTCTTTTCATATTTACTGTGTGAGTTTTCATACTTACTTTGTGACCTTGGACAAATTTCTTAATTTCAAGTTACAGTTTAAAATTGGGATGTGAACAGTACTTAACTCGTGGGGCTATTGTGAGGATTGAATTATAAAGTTCATGAAAACTACTTAGCACAGTGCCTGTGTGTAGTCAGTGTTCTAAAAATGTAACTTATTACAGATCAACGGGGTAAAAATGTGGAAGAAATTTCAATCTTCATGGAATCCAGACTTTTTGGACCCCTTGAAGCTAGATGAACAGAAAACTGCTGCCCTGAGATAGTCTTTAAACCTTAAACTTTAGAGCAAAAATTTCCCCTGAAGTCTTCTTCCAGGCAAACAACAGTTTATCTAGTAAAGAATGTCTGTCTTGAGCACTGTGCTCTTCTAAAGAATTATCTACATACCCCCAGTTGACAACAGTGACTAGAAGGGTCACATGGGAAGCTTAAGGGGTAATGAGTTTATGTTAACGGGGGAAGAACAGTTTAGCACAGGAAAAAGACAACTGTACAACCTAAAGAATATGGTTGGTGTCACTGACTTATAAATGTAGTAATTGTTGAATTGGGGTATGTTTTGCTATGTATGTTTTCAGCAATAAGAAAAATTATTAGACAATTAAATTATTTTTGTTAATAGATGATGAAAGTCCTTATATTGCTATTGTTAGGTGCTGCCGAGTCAGTTCTGACTCAGTGACTCTTTATGTACAAGAGAAGAAAACAGTGTCTGGTCCTGGGCCACCCTCACAGTTATTGTCACATTTGAGCTTATTGTTTCAGCCACTGTATCATTTCACGCCTTTGAGGGTCTTCCTCTCTTTCACTGACCCTCTACTTTACCAAGCATGATGTCCTTCTCCAGGGACATGTACTTGTTTCTAAAGAGCATTCTGTCTGTACTTCTTGTAAGACAAATTCGTTCAGTCTGGCAGTCCATGGTACATTCAGTGTTCTTCATCCAGTAGCATGATTCAGAGGTGTCAGTTCTTGTTTTTTGTTTGTTTTAGATTGTGCTTTAGGTGAAAGTTTACAGAGCAAGTGAGTGTCTCATTAAAAAGTTAATCCACAGATTGCTTTGTGACACTAGTTGACAATCCCGCAGCATATCAACACTCTCCTCTCTGTTGTGATCCCTGTCAGAGCAGGCAGTGGTAGTAGTTAGACCAAAAAACAACAACAAAACCCCAAAAACATTCAAACGCATTGCTGTTGAGTCAATTCTAACTTATAGTGACCTTACAAGACAGAGTAGAACTGCCCCATAGAGTTTCCAAGGAGTGCTTGGCGGATTTGAACTGCCGAGCTTTTGGTTAGCAGCTGTAGCATGTAACCCACTACGGCACCGGGGTGGTAGTTAACCCCCAAAACCTGGCTCATTGTGGTCAAGTTGATTCTGACTCATGGTGACTCTATAAAAGAGAGTAGCACTGCCCCATAGAGTTTCCGAGGAGCAGCTGGTAGATTTGAACTGCCAACCTTTTGGTTAGCAGTTGTAGCACTTCACCACTGTGCCACCAGGGTTTCCATCTAATTGTTCTGGACTCAGTCTGGTGGAGGCTATGGTAGTTGTGGTTCATTAGGGAAAAGGTGTTAATTCTTGAGTCTTTCCTTATGCAGCTTTCGGATGCACAAAAGGTGATGGAAAATATCAAGGCTTGACTGAGGGACACTGTAACCCTCAAGGTCATATCTTTGCTTTTTAACATTTTAAATAGGTTGTTTACAGCTTTGCCCAATGCAATGTATCTTTCTGATTACATGTCTGCTGCTTCCATAAGCATTGATTGTGGGTTCAAGTAAAATGAAATCCTTGCCAACTTTAGTATTTTCTCCATTTATCATGATGTTGCTTATTGTTCCAGTTGTGAGGATTTTTGTTTTAGGTTGAGGTGCAGTCTATAGTGAAGGCCGCGGTAAGCTTTGCTCTTCATCAGTGGGTGCTTCAAGTCCTCTTCACTTTCAGCAGGCAAGGTTGTGTCACCTGCATATGGCAGGTTGTTAATAAATCTTCCCCTAATCTCAAGGCCACATTCTGTTTCATATCATCCAGCCTCTCAAGTTATTTGCTTAGTGTACAGATTGAACAGGTATGATGAAAGGATGCAACCTGACTCACATCCTTCCTGACTTTAAACCACTCATTATACCCTTGTTCTATTCAAATGACTGCCGCTTGAGCTATGTAGTTTCCTCATGAACGTAATTAAATGTTCTAGAATTCTCAGTCTCTCAATGTTATCCGTAATTTATTGTGACACACAGTCTAATGCATTTGCATAGTCAATAAAATACAGGTAAACATCTTTCTGGTATTCTCTGCTTTCCAAGTTGTGTGTGATGTTAACAATGATGACCCTTGTTCCATGCCCTCTTTTGAATCTGGCCAGCACTTCTTGCATTTCCCTGTTTGTTATGATCCACGTGGTTAAATGCCTTTGTACGGTCAATAAAACACAGATAAACATCTTCCTGGTATTCTCTGCTTTCAGCCAAGATCTGTCTGACATCAGCATTGATATCCCTTATTCCATGTCCTTTTCTCTGTCTGGACTGAAATTCTGGCAGTTCCCTGTTGATGTACTGCTTCAACTGCTTTCAAATGATCTTCCACGTAATTTTACTTGTGTGTGATGTTAATTTTATTGTTTGAAAACCTCTGCATTCTGTTAAGTCATCTTTCTTAGGAATGGGCACAGATGTGGATATCTTCCGGTTGATTGGTCGAGAAGCGGTCTTTGAAATCTCTTGACCTGGCTGAGTGAGCAACTCCAGTGCTGCATCCTTTTGTTGGAACATAACAGTTGTGACTGCGTCAGTTCTGGAGTCTTCCTTTTCGTCAGCGCCTTCGGTGCCGTCAGTGCACCTTGGACTTCTCCCTTTAGCACCACTGATTCTTGGTCATGTGCTGCCTCCTGAAATGCTGGGTTGTTGACCAGTTCTTTTTGGTAAACAGTGCCTTTGTGTATTCCTCTCATCTTCTGTTGATGCTTTCTGTGGTGTTCATTCTTTTCTCTGTGGAGTCCTTTGGTATTCCAGCTTGAGTCTTGGATTTTTTCTTCTGTTCTTTCAGCTTGAGAAATACAGAGCATGTTCTGACCTTTGGGTTTTCTAACTCCAGTCCTTTGCACGTTTATTGTATTTTAATAAAGCTTCAGGATGTCTTTTCAAGATGCCTTTTGAAATATTTTCAGATCTTTTGCTTTGCCATTTTTAAAAATTTACTTTTAGCTAATTGGCAGTCAAGAACAAGTGTCAGAGTCTCTTCTGACATTTGTTTTGGTCTTTTCTTTCTCTTTTATCTACTTTATTGACTTTTTGCATTTTATGTGTAGGATGTCCTTGATATGATTCCACAATTTGTCTGGTCTTAAATCACCAGTGTTCAATGCATCACCTTTATTTCTGAAATGTTCTCTTAATTCAAGTGGGATGTAAACAAGGTTGTCTTTTGGCCCTTTGTAGACTTAATTTAATTTTATTCAGCTTCATCTTGAACTTTCATATGATCAATTGATGGGCTGTTCTGCAGTCAGCCTCTGGCCTTGTTCTCACGGATGATGTTCAGCTTCTCCATTGTGCCTTTTCACAGATGTAGCTGATTTGGTTCTGGTGTATTCTTACTGATGAGGTCCATGTGGCTAGTAACCATTTATGTTGTTGAAAATACTATTTACGATGAAGAAGGCGTTGGTCTTGCCAAATTCTAACCATGTGACCAATGCCACATCTTTCAACGACCAATCCTTCTTTGTTTCCAGCTTTTGCTTTCCAGTCACCAGTACTTATCAGTGCAACTTTGTTGCATGTTTGATTAATTTCAGACTGCAGAACTTGGTTTTTAAAAAATCTTCAATTTCCTCGTGTTTGGCATTCGGCTGATGAAATGATAACATAAGGGTGGTGAGGCTGAGGATGGGCGTGACCACTGCTGTCTTCTGTCCCTGGCACTTCACGTGGAACATCCCCAGCCAGTTTATTTTGCCTAATCTAACTCTTGAAGAAGGGCAGTGGGAAGTTAGAAGAGTTTAGGAGGGAGCATCTTTTTTCCTATGCTAAATACTTAAAATGTCTGAGAAAACTTTTAAAGGGAAGGTGCTTACTTTCTCCTGTATGAATGAGGCTGCTCTGTTCAACAGTGAAGCGGTGGATACAAGCAACAGGTGGCGGTAGTGGAACCACGTGGGAAGGCTCATTTTCTTTTCTTTTTTTTCTTTTAATAAAAAAGACTGTGTGACACTGTAAATGTAGGCTAAGTCAGAGTGGCATCCTGAGGGCTTCATGTGAATTCTCAATCGCTTTTCAGCACTTCCTCATCTCTCCAGCACTCTCTTCCTTTGTCACCTCCCACAGTCTGCATTGTTTTCCTTACTCCAGAGTCCCTGTCTCCATCCTTCTCACAGCGTTTTTCTTGCGCTTTATTGAGGAGTCTGCTTCAACCTTTCAGAGCTTAGTTGGCATCGGAGGTTAGTGGAAACCTTGCCCAGGCATGAAAATGGACAGAAGAGTCTGATCCTGTGGTCTTACCCTGGTCTTTGTGACTGAAATTCTTATGTGTTTCCTCATGGAGATAGAATTATGGCCTTAAGGTCTGTGGGATTGTTAGTACTGTACTGTCCAGGATGTCCCTGGGTGGTGTGAACTTGTAATGTACTCATCTGTGAACTGTAAGGTTGGAGGTTTGAGTCCAGCCAGAGATATCTAGGTGTTCTACTTCTGAAAGCACAGTGGTCCTCTGACACACCCAGGATCACCGTGATTCAGAGGTGAGTCGATGACAGCTGAGTGTACTTGTGGGTCCTGGGGATCTTTGATTTATGTTCAACTTAAATTCATTGAACTTATTTTTTCAAAGAACTTATTTAATACTCCTTCCAACTTTTGAAGTGTTTTAACCTCATTTTAAAAGAAATAGAAGTGAGAAGTTCATTAGCTTTCTCAAGGTTATGTGTAGCTCTGGCAATTCAGTCCACAGACTTAATTGTTCTGAGTGCTGCATACCTCATTGCTAACTATCACTACAGTCACCTTCAAAGCACCCCCTTGGGGAAGCTATGCACCGATGCCAGTGCCTAGTCCACCCTTCAAAACAACTTTGGAACTCTTTCTGGAATGGTGCTTGCATATGGTGGCATGACGGCACGTTCATAAACTTCATCGTATGGTTGTCTGTAAGGGAGTTTTTAGCCAGTAAATGAATAAGTGTATTGGAACACCCTCCCTACTCACCTGATCTGGCCCCCAATGACTTTTTTCTTTACTCAGAGGACATATCGAAAGTAAGACACTTGGATGACATTCAGGACGCCAACGCTGACATGATTAGAGCTCTGATGGCCACTCCAGAGAAAGAGTTCCAGAATTGCTTTGAAGGGTGGGACTAGGCTCTGGCTTCAGTGCATAGCTTCCGGCAGGAGTGCTTCAGAGGTGACTGTAGTGATGTCAGTCGGTAATGAGATGTGTGGCACTTTCTCCTAGGATGAGTTCTTGAACTTAACTGGCAGTCCTTGTGGTTACTCAAGGATGGATTCAGATTTGTGCTCTGATTCTGCCTATGTGTTGATAAGCTGGCTTCTGCCTGGGACACCATTCAAAATAATGTTTCTAGAGGGAAAGTACCAAAGTCAGATTTAAAAGTGAACTTTTCTAAAGTTGAAATGTATTGAAATAATTGAAGATTTACATGCAGTCATAATAAATAATACATAGTAATTCCTTGGACAGGTTGACCTTTTCCCCAGTGGTAACATTTTACAAAATTTAATGCAATATTGCCATCAGGATATTGGCATTGATACCGATCCACCAAATTTATTTAGATTACCCCACTTTTGCTTCTACTTATTTCTTTGTGTGTTCGTATATGTTTGTGTGTACTATCACCTGTATCAGTTTATACATCTACCGCCACAGCTAACACAGTGAACAGTTGCAGCATCACTGGGATTCTCTGTGTTGCTCTTTGTGATGACAGCCACCTCTCTCCTTGCCTCACCCATCTCAGTCTATAATCCCTGGCAACCACTCATTTGTTCTTCATTTCAAAAATATTGTATAGGTGGATTCATACAGTACATATGGTTTGAGGTTGGACACTGTCACTTAGCATAACTCCCCAGAAATTGAATTTTGTTGTGTGTCCCAATAGTTCATTGCTTTTGTTGCTGAGTAGTATCCTGTGGTGTGTATGCACCCTGGTTTGTTTAACCACTCACCTGTTGAAGAACAACAGGTCCAGTTCCAGTTTGTGGGTGTTACAAATAAAGCTGCTTTGAACATTTATGTAGAGGTTTTGGTGTGCACATAACTTTTCATTTCTCTGGAGTAGGTGCCCAAGAGAGCAAATGCACTTCTAATACAGTTCATAAATCCAGAATTATGTTTGGCGTGACCCTGCTCTGGGTTGCATTTTCACCTTTTATCCAGTCTACAGCCTGATTTCATGTGGGGCTGTCACACATTTCTCCCTGGCCTCAGGCCTGTGTAAATTTCCAGGCTGATTAGGGTTCTCCTGAACTCGGCAAAGGGGATTTGTATGCTTTGTTGCAGGCCGATCTCCTGGAGTGGCCTCTGCCATTAGTCATGCTTGTCAGGCTGGCTGTACCCCCGTCTTTTTCCACCAACACATATGTCCAGAGCTTTGGTAGTCTCTGTGGTTAACCTAACAACTGCGTTCTGCTCCTTTACTTCCTGCGGGAATGAAAAGATCCTCAGGGCCCCCCCCTGAAGTTTCACAGGGGAAGATAGCTGCTTTTCCTCTGCCCTGGCCCTCAGGTTCCCTGTAGTGAGTCCATGCTGCCAAAAGATGGCAGTGCTCTTTGCAGCCACTGAGATTGCTCTCGCCTGCTGCCAGTGACTGAGAATTAATACTGTTCATGACGTATGTGTTGAGAAGGTGAACAGCATGTTTTATGGAAGACAACAAAAGTGCCCACAAAATTATGGAAGACTTGAACAGGTTTTGGAGACAAAAAGTTGTGTTTATAAATGGTTTATAATGACAGCGTTTCCCTAGCTCTTAGAAACGGTTGGAATAGGGACAAGAACTCAGAAATGTGTCTGTGAATGGATGATTTTAGATGTTAGGACTATATATTGCATTCTGCAAAGCTCCTGAAAAAGCCATTTGAAAATGCTGATTTCTGCCTGCCATCTGATTGAAGACCAGCCAAGTGGCCAGTACAGCCTGATTTTGAACTGAGTCTTGAGATTAACACCTCTTAGTCCCCTGATAAAAGCCCTTATGCGCACTGTAAATATAATTTTCATGGAAGCAATGGCTAATAATAATAAAACTCTTCACTTCCTAGTATTTGCCCACTCCCCCTGTGTGTGCGTCACTTCAGTGTGTGTGCAGGCATGTGTGTAAAGAACTGTGTAAACATTTGCTGTGCACAGGAAAGCCGTTGTAAAGTGAGAGATTATGAGGTTTGCTGGATGTTGTAATCAGACCAAGCTAGTGAAGATAAAATGGAAGGAGTTTATATACGAGGCTGACTGACATACTTAAAGCTATATGCAAGGAAAGAACCAGGAGTGTCAAGCTCTGGGATGGGCATGCCAATCCCCTGTGCCTTTTTGGAAGTAGTCAGGAAGCCCCTGATATTAATTTGATCCACGTGTGGCTTGCTTCAGCAGTGATGCAGCGGGTGGCGGAGAGTGGGCTGGCTCTGTGAGCAGGGCTGCAAGCTCCAGAGCAGATCTTTCCACACCAGCGAGCATGCCGTAGTTGGAGGCTTGTTTTCTGCCTTCACGGGGGGCAGAGTGTTGCAGTCGCCGTGACCCTAAAACGTGCACTATAGCTGCAGTCCCAGGGTCTGAAGAAAACTGCTGGTTCCACCTTAAGTAGCAGTCTTTTTGCTAGTGCATCCTTTGGCAAAAGCCTTGGGTTAGGAGGAGAATTGTGCTGCATAATGTTGTAACTCTGAAACCAGATGCTGTTACTATAGAGACAAGTGAAATGCTACTGGGGGAGGTATAAAAGGGGAAGGGTGGGAGAAGGGGGGCGGGAGGGCAACTGAGGCGAATCTAAAGGCTAGTACACCCAAAGACCTTCAACCTTTACCAGTACTGTGACGGGGACAGGCTTGCATTCTGAAACTTGCGTGCTGGCGGTCTGCCACTTGCTGACTGGCTGAGTGGCAGCTGCTCGCGCTGTGTGGACTAGCTGGTGAGCACGTTGGCAGTTGGCAAGGCTGTGGGGGTGGGGGCTCAGAGGGGTGGAATGTAGATGGGTGCTCAAGGCCCAGTGGCTGACAGTTTTGCACAAATGTTTCTCGTGCCAGGCTTAAGTCACCCTTGCAAGCCTGCTCCGTGATTAGGACCGGCTGGTGAAAGCGGACCGTTTGGCAGCAGAATGGACATGTGTTACAGCTAAATCATTTTATTGTCCTAGAATAACAGAGAATAAGAAAAACCCCACTTTGGGTGTGGATCTCTATGGGAGGGATAAAACTTCTACCATCAGAGGCCCCAGTGAAGGAAGTCAGTGTTGGCACTGTGTGTGCTTTATACAACTGCTATGACCCTTAGCCCTGTAATGCTGATGAGAAGCTTCCAAATCTATTCTGAACTTTGCCTCATGCTGGTGATGTGGGCAACCTGGGGAGCTGTTTAGAAATGTGTTCCTTCCCTTCTTTTTTTCCCAGCAAAAGCAGTCTGCGTGAAGGGGATACTGCAAGAATGGGCTTTGGGGGCAGCTTACGGACTCAATGAGTGAATTTCTTCCTATTGATAGGAGGGGAAAACTGTTTCAGTTAGAGGGTCATTTTAAAAGATATTTTCTGCCTTGCTAATAATAGCGAGCAACTGCTGGGAGGATTTTTCAGGGGGAGGGGAAACACAAATCCAAGTAACTGACAGTTGTGGTGTGAAAATGGACCAAACAAAACAAAAACAAAAAGCGAAACCCACTGCCATTGAGTCTGTTCTGACTCATAGCAACCCTATAGGCAAGAGTAGAACTGCTTCACAGAGTTTCCCAGGAGCACCTCATGGATTCGAACTGCTGATCTTTTGGTTAGCAGATGTAGCACTTAATCTGCTACGCCACCAGGATTTGGATGAAGTCATAAAATCCCTGTACTTTGTGCACCAGATGGGACTTGCTCTTGAAGATGAGTAGAAGGTTTCTTAGGGAAGGGCTGCTGAGGTCATGCAGGTTTCATAGTTTTAGTTGGCAGCCTTCATTCCTCTTCTTTCCCAAGAGGGAAGAAGTTACTTTCAGATGCTCTGTATTGTCCTCCAGAAAGAACCAAGTTTCTAATTACTCACTATGTATAGTCTTGGAGGGAATGTGAAATATGTATCAAAGAGCCAAGGAATGCACCGATCATTATTCTCGCTCTGTAACTCAGATGGAGCATGGTGCCAGTGCTGCAGTGGGTTGGATTGTTTTTCCAGTCTATGGAGAGGGATCCATGGCACTGACCTTCCTCTCTGGTTTTTACTGGTTTTCTTCCTTTAAGTGTTGTGTCAAGTTTTGGGAAGGGCCTAGGTATGAGGGCTAAATATTTTATTTAGAAAATATATAAGAAAACCCTAAAGTACTCTAGGTCCAGTTTGATTAACAGTGGAGTGCAGAAATCATGTGGCACAGGAAATTGTGTTGAATTCTGTAGGCTGCTAGGGCTGGGAAGAGTTGGTTCTGAGAAGAAATAGGAGCTAAGCCACTCTGTCTTCCGGGGGGAGACAGTATTGTTAACGTATCTATAGTAGTGCAGGAATTCAAGGTTTTGTTGTGCTTCTGAGGCTGTTTAAGAAGATGTGCCGTTAAGCTGTCGTCCTTTTCTGTGTATGAGAATGCTGTGTACCGATAGCTCTTGCATGTTGGGTTGACTCTCCTGGATTTGTAGGAGAGGTCTTTGAGAAGGTGTGTGTCATTACACTAGAATGTAACATCCCCCATGGTGTCGGAGACCTGGTCTGTCTGACTCATTGCCGTATCTCCGGTCCCTACAAGTGAGCCTGGCACATATAGATACTCAGTAAATATTTATTTGAATGGCTGAATGGAGGAGGGCAGGGGAAAGAAAGAACTTCTGAGTGCCCTCTGTGTATCTAGTACTGTGTGTGATGTTTCACGTGCTTTTGTCAAGGTCACCAATGGCCTCTGCATGGCCAAAATCAATTTTTACTTCTCTGTCTTTGTCTTCTTTAACCATGGCCGTGGCAGTGCTCTTGTCTTCTCTTCACTTCCCCCACATCTGTCGCACCTGGTTTTCTTCTTACCTCATTGTCTGCTCTTCTTCCTCTGTTCTGCCTGTAAATGTTGGCATGCCCCAGTGTCTGGTCTTAGGTCCTCTGTTCCTCTGTCTCTGCCCTCTCTTCTTGAAAGATCCTGTCTAGTGAGAACTTAAGATACCAGGTTTATTCAACAGTTTCCAAATGTTTATCTCCAGCCCTGACCTCCTGAGTTCCAGACTCATATTTAGTCAAGAACTTGACGTCTCCTTGGTTTCACATATAGGCATCTCATCCTTAAAGGGGCCAACTCTTAATTCCTTCCTAGCACATGTTTCTGGGATCCTGTGATCGTTTCCTAGTTTCTTTTGTCTCCTGATTATTTTTTTTCAAAGAGCAGCCATCTTTTAAAAATGTAGAACAGTTTAAGTCACTGCCAATTTAAAGCCCTGCCCAAATCCATTGCCATCGAGTTGATTCTGACTCTCAGAAGCCCTAGGAGACAGATTAGAACTGCCCCTAGGGTTTCCAAGGGGTGATCTTTACAGAAGCGGATTACCACACCTTTTTCCTGCAAAGTGGCTGGTAGGTTTGAATTGCCAGCCTTTCAGTTAGCAGCCAGTGTTTAAGTCCTGCGCCACCAGGATGCCTTTCAGACCTTCAGTGACTCCCATAAGACTTAGGATAAAATTTTGACTCCTTTTCCTGATGGGCATAGCCCCAGTTTGGTCCAGCTTTGTCTCCTACTGTTGACCCTCTGTCTCTCTAGTCACTCTGACCTTGTTTCTTTTTCTTGAACAAGCTAAACCTGTTCTCTCACCTTAGGGCCTTTGCTCTTGCTGTTTCCTCTGCTTGGAACACTGTGCCCCCAGATCTTCACTTGGCTGATTCCTCCGTACCATTCTTGCTTCTGCTCAAATGTCACCTCCTCAGTTGCCTCATCTGAGCCATCCTATTTCAGGTAGCCCCTGCCCCATTTTAATTTCTACAGAGTGCTTGACACTACTTGAGATTATTTGGTTCATCTATTTGTCATTAGTTCATTAGGAATCTTGACTGACTTATTCATGGCTATATTGTCCATTTGAAAAGTACCAGGAACATACAGACACAAAATAACTGTTTGGTGAAATCAATGAATGTGTTGTATCATTAATCTTCATGGGAAATAGGCTGACATTAGAGCTTCAGAGAGGCTGGCAAATGACTTCTCAAGTCTTCAAGGCATTCTGCTTTCCACTGTAATTTTAAAGGCTGACCTATATATTGTTTGCATTTAGATTTCTATTCTTCATTTGTAAACAGAGAAGGACACAGGATGAATTCTTGCTCACAAGTCCCGTGTATCTGAAACAAGACAGTCCGCAAGGATCTAAAAGTAATGAGTTTTTTAATTTCATTGTCTACCAGTAGTTGAGCAGGCTGAAAAAGAAGAAAGGAAGGAAACTTACATTTATTAAGCATGTTTGTTCCAGACACTGTGGCTTAACATGTGTCATCTAATTTTAATTTCAAAGCAGTCCTGTGAGATTGATATTATTGTCCCTAATTTCATAGAAAAGGAGTCCTGGCCTGGGACAAAGAGTTAAGCCCTCTGCTACTAGCTGGAAGGTTGATGTTTCAAACCTACTCAAAGGTGCACCCAAAGATAGGTCTGGTCATCCTGAAAAGTCACAGCCTTGAGCACCATGTGGAGCACAGTTCTACTCTGCAACATAGGTGCTGCCATGATTGTGAATTGCTTGGTGGCATTTAACGACAAAACAAAAACAGAAGGGTCCCTGCATGGTGCCAATGGTTGTACTTGACTGCTGGCCCCAAGGGTGGTGGCTGAGACACCTGGCAGTACCATGGAAGAAAGTCCTGATGATCTGCTTCTGTGAAGATTATAGCCAGGAACATCTGGTGAAGCACTTCTGCTTTGTAATGTGTGGGGTTGCCATTAGTTGGAATTGACTTGATGGCAGCTGGTTTCAATTTTGTAGATGAAAAAGGGAAGCTTAAAACGTTCAGCAATGGGTGCTTGGTCCCAGGTGACACAAGTACTCAGAGGTAGAACTAAATTTTTTTTAACTGAAGCATATAACACCAAATTCCTGATTTTTTTTCACTAACCTGGTTGCTTTGTGAAATGGATATGCCCCCAAAATAGAAAGGAGGAAAATGTGAATTCATCGCACATTCATAGAGATTATAGCAAATATCTGAAGCCCAAGAATGAGTTATGCAGATGGTATGGAAAACAGCCCTGCAGTGTTCAATACTTCAGTGTATAACTGGAGGAATAGAATGCAGAGTGGGCATTTGGTTGTCTGGCGGGGCTCAGGTACGCTCTGACGTGCAGCAGCTGTCCCCAGAGAAGATTCTTTGTTTCTAGACCACTACTACACAAGCAGCGTTTGAGCAATTCAGGATTTTCCTTCTGCTTTCCTGACAAATAGAATTCATGGAATTCTACATCTCAAAATTAATGCCTTGAAGAGGAGCCACAGAGTATGGAAAGAAGCATTCCCTCGTACTATAAACTAGAAACATGTTGGCATTGGGAGGCCGTGTTAATGCTGTCACTACTTGGATGGTGTCTTAGGTCTTATTTAGCATATGAAATTGCAGAGTAGATAGATCTTATTATGTAAGGAAATAGGAAGACAGCATAATGTGGTTACAACATGAAAAACTTTGTGCCCTTCAGGGGAGAGTTAACAGGGCAGATCTATACCTACAGACATGTGATAAGAAGGTGGAAAATGAATGAATGGGTGGCGTGTATATGTGGCTCTTTGCTGAAGCTGGGTTGCTGGATAATCCTCAGATGTCAGATTTCCGTAAGGCCAACATGTGACTCAAAGCTTGCCACTCAACACAGAATGCTGGGCTGTGCTGGTATTAAGAGGCTAGCTGGAAGCTAGGCTCCCACCGTGCACTAGACTAACTCCCTGTCGCTTTCTGCGTGTGGGTGGGTGTGCATGTGTGTGTGTGTGTGTGTGTGTGTGTGTGAGAGGGTATACGTTTTTATGCAGTGGGTGTTTAAAGAGCTAAGCACTGAAGCTGGATTTCCACAAACGATCATCACGAGCACTCCAGACACACCAAACTTCCTCTCTTGGTATTTTTTTTTGCTTTCATCTATTTTTTTTTTCTTGCAAACCCCGAAGGGAGCTCCCCCAACATTCAGCCTACAGGATTGGGGATATTTTCTCCCACATGTCCAATGTGGGTGCCCTCTCAAGGTTAGAACAGAAGCTATGCAGGACCGGCATATCTTCCAGCACCAGATGAGAGGAGCTGTGTGAAGAAGCAGCACGCACCAAAGGAAGAGTGACTGTGTCCTGTTAACATGGACAACAGCCTGCAGGTTAACCTGCCCAGAAGCTGGGCTACGTCGAGCGGCTCCCTCCAGGAGAAGTCTGAGCATTCTTTTTTTCTTTTTTATTACTATAGGATGGAGGATGAAGCTGTCCTGGACAGAGGGGCTTCCTTCCTTAAGCACGTGTGTGATGAAGAAGAAGTAGAAGGTGAGCCTTCTGGGTCTGGGAAGTGCATATTTATGCACATTTGTTTCTGGGGGATGCTGGCATTCATATGTTTCATGTATGTTATCTTTAAAGTTAAAATCCAAAGCCTTTCCATGGCTTTTCATTTATTTCCACATTGGTGTCAACACAGAAAGTGATTTTAAGACTTTTACTGGGCCAGGGGAACCTGAGTCTGTGTGGGGGTGCATGGTAGGAAAGGGGTCTTGCCGTGAAGCAGGTGTCCGTGTTAGATATGCCTCTCAGTCAGAAGTACGCATTTTGTTGATCATGTGAACTGCCTTCCAATAACTAACTCCAGGAAGCTGCTAGATTTATCTAGGTGCATTTGGCAGCACCTTCCTCGTGTTTTTCCTTGTAACTTGTAGGGTAGAGCAATGGATGTTACAGGAGGGGACTGATACCATTGTTGCAGGAGGAATGGATCTAAGCTGAGAACGGGAAGAGTGATAGTCATGGATGAGTCTCACTTGGGAAAAGATAGACAAGCACTTTTTACTTAGAAATCCCCTCGGCCCTCCTTTTCGAGGCAGTCTCTAGTGCTTTTTAACAGCCAAGTAAGTGTCGTATCACAGCTGGGACTGTCATGTTTTCAGTGTGCCTTCCCTTCCCTTGTCTTTCTCCTTTTTAGTGTTGTAAAAATACAGACCGCACATTCGCCCACTGAACCTCATTGCAGTGTACACTTCAGTCAGGGTAGTTACATCAGTTACGTTGTGCAGTTGCCATCAGCACCATTGCCCCGTTTCTCATGACCATAAACAGAAACTCCCCACTTGATTTGCCTACAGGATAGGAGCAGTACAATTTATCTGAGAGTGAGGGTGCAGGGCTGATTAACAATACCAGTGACTGGGTGAAGGCATCCCAAGTTACTCATATTTATAATGAGATTTTCAGGCAGCACTCATGAAGTTAAATAAAACTTGCAGGTGAGCCAGGTGATGCATTCCAGCTTTTAAAATCATCTGACAGGCAGTTCATATATGTATTTTGAGGCCATGTGGGAAGCTTTTGCTTACTGAAAACTTGGACCAGAGAGGTGGGTTTTCGGTGAAAAAGAATGGACATTGTGCATTCTGGAGTGATTCTTCAACTGGACTCCACACCAGGTCCCAAGCAAGTGATGCCCCTGTGTGGCGGGAACAGTTTGAGTAGTGTGGCTGTTGCATTCTTTCTGATGTTTCCTTGGCAGGTTCCTTTTGACCATGTAGAGTCCTACGTTTGCCTCCCCTACCCCCACTGCTGTCTTCTCTCCCATTCCCTCAACCTCTCAACTTCCCACATTTATGTTCTTCAGTCTGACTAATAAGAATCTGATGCCTGAGTTTTTTAGGAAAAAGGAAATGACAGTGTTTTCTTTCCTATTGTTTTCTGGGTGCTGTGACTTCTACAGCATTGCTGTGGGAAAAAGTCAAGCTGGTGAAAGCAAAATAGTGAAACTTTTATCCTCAGATTTTTGTAACATGTGTTGTTAAATCTCTGTTGTGGTGACTCTTGTACTGTCCCAGTGTCAAAAAGATGTTGACAGCTGTAGCATATGGATGTGAGAAATAATGCAGGTTTCAGCAAATATCCTGTAGTTTCCTTAGGGCAATTAGGGCAGAAAAATCAGTGAGAAAACTTGGGAAGTTCTGGGAATGAGATGTAAAGTGTGTGTGTGTGCATGCTTTTCTTGAGAATAATGTTCTGAGGAGGTTCACAGGAGATATAAATCACTTCTTGATTTATAAGGTCCGTGGGGATTGACAGCACTCTACTGCAATAGGATATTGCACACAGGTTTCTTACGGCTTTGACTAAGAAATGTATTTCCTGAAGCATTTCCCTTGATTTTTAAGCAAAGAATTAAGGCGATAGAAGTAAGTAGAACACAAATCTGTAGCCAGGTCTTGGTAAGGAGAAACAAAAGAAAACTGAAGGTGGTAGAAATGCCTGCAGAATTTAAGAAGTATGCTTGGCTTTGTGTTGTTTAAATTGGTCATGTGGATTTTGTGTGTTTTCCCTACTCTGATAAGACTTCTTGCATGATTGTTTTTCAGCTTATTTGAGCCTGAGCTATCTTATACTTCTGTCCAGGCTTGTTTAGTTAGTTGGCTAAATCCTGAGACCCTCTAGGATGGTGTCATCGTTTGGTGGAGAACTTCTAACAGTGGAGGCTTTTCCACATCTGAAGTCTTGGAATTACCGTTAGGAACCATTCATGGACCCTCTCAAGTGATTCTGCAGGTTCCTCACATGGCTCCATCTGGTAGTGCTGGGATTCCCTAGATGGAGCCAAGTGAGGAAACTGGAGGATCACTTGAGAGGGTCCATGTATGGTTCCTAACAATAGTTCTAAGACTTCTAATGTAGAAAAGCCTCTACCTACTTTTTAGAACAGCTCCAGATGAAAGTGTCAAGAAGTTGAAATAGACATGGGTTTGACGGATGGTCATTACACCAGTGTTGGAGAATATGGAAACAGATGACTGGCTTGTCAAGACCTTGGAAAAAAGTTCACATTTTAAGACAAATATTTTCCTCATGGACGCGAGTCCTACCTTTAACTGTAGAGACAAGCGCATATTTGAAGGAAAGCAAACTGTTACCTCTGTTCTGAAGCAGCTGTGTTTCTGCTGCAGTTGTGGCAGAAGGAATACTCTAGTTGAAGAACCAGAAATTCAAAGGGCAAGTAGTTACTGCTTTTGCTTCTGGAAAGGAAACATAGTTTGAAGTATATTGTAGCACTAAGACTTGGAGATAGTAAACTGAAGAGAAAACTTAGGTTTTCTTTTTTTCTTTAATTATGCAAATAAGATGTGTTCCCAGTAAGTGACTGTTAAGGTGGACATGATCTAGGAGCTCTAGTTGCTCTGAAATGCTCATGCTCTTAAAATTCTTTTTAGGCGTCCTAATTTGGGGTGGTTGGCTTCAGCTCAGCCGAAAGAGAAGAGTTGGATGCTCTCTGATAATCCCTTCTAGTGCTCTAGTTCTGAGAAAGGAGATGGGGACTGATACTTCAAACCACACCTTTAGTTCACTTGGTTCAGCTCTTCCCTCTGTGGGTGGCATGGCACTTAATCCATGATCTAGAAACCCAGTAGAAAATTGTCAACTACAACTTGCTAAGAATAGAGTGAGTCAGAAGAGGAGTCATCATCTGTTTAAATAATAGATTTATCTATGTGGCATGTATTTAAAGACTTAAACCTTGTTTTTACATGATTTCCCTTATGTGCATCTGTGTTAACGGTTTAAAGAGACCCTTTTTTTAAAAAAAAGGAAACTGAGTGCCAATTTTAATCTTTAAATAAACAGAAGATTTGATATATGTTCTCTGGTTGCTTATCTTATGCTGTGTGAGGCTTTGCAACACTTGACTTTATGGCATAGAGTCATTACTGTAGATAAGTGCGTTTAAAAATTTCAGCATCTTGGATATCTGTACTTGTTTCTGGACCAAAAAGTTCCAGCTTGTGTGCATTCACAGAATTGTTCTGCAGTGACAAATTGATATGACCAAAACAACTCAGAACTTTTGACCATGAGGAGCATCTTCGTGGTTTTGACTTCAGACACTCAGAGGTGGTTGCCAAATCTGACTGGGAGAGTCCCAGGTAACTTTTTCTAAAACAGAAGGAGATCACATAGGTATTTCATCCTTTAAAATGTCTGTCAGCTAGGATTTGGGTCTGTATGATATAAACATATTACTTAATATTTTGATATTTTGCAATAGGGGAAAAGAGCAAACTCCACCTTATCCTTTGAGATAAGGCCCTGGCTGTGCAAGGGTAGGTAACTCCCCAGCAGGCTTGGCAACTCTGACTTTATTAGGAGGGGCTTTTACTTAACATCGAGTCCAGCTGATGAATGAGGAAGCGTAAAAAGTACTGCAAGACATTATTGTCCCCCAAATGTCTTCATTTCTGAAACTCACTTAAAGCAACTGTTAAAATGTGTTGTGGTGGTGGTTTTCCTCTTCCACTCAAGACTGAGTCCGGTAGGAAGTGTGTTCTGAAATGCAAGAATAATTGCGTTTGGGCATCTTGAAGAGTAATTCTTCAAGTGGGCCTTAAGAGAGTATTGTTGAAAGTGCATGGAATTTGTGGGAGAATTGTCTTCAGGAAAATGAAAGTGAAGAAGTGGACAGTGTTTGAGATGGAATAGGTATTCACTAATATTTGTTAATATAGGGAATCAATAAATATATAGCATGAATGAAAAATGAGGCATGTGACATATAGCATTATTTTATATAATCCTCTTAAACTTTTGAAGTTTTTGTTAGAAATTTGGTTATCTTACCACTTTCAATCAAACATGGTGATGCAGTCTCTACCTTATTCTTGTCATGACTATTTGATTTTGCAAAGGTCGTGGACAATTTTATATCATTTGTGTATTTATTTTCATAAGAAAAATAAACTCCTAAAGCATACCTTTCCTATCCCCTTTCCTTCTTCTCTTTCATCTTCTGAAGACAGACTAAAATGATGAAATGATGACTTGTTTTTTTTGGAGGTCAGAATCTCAACATTTTACAGACATGAAATCATGATGACTTAAACCTATTTTTCATTAGAGGATATTATGATGATCTATTCATGTGTATTGGAGGAGGTAGAATTCTTAAAAAAGCAATGGTGCCTGGTAAGCATTTGTTAATAATTACAATGGTCAAAAACGTAATTGTCGAGAAGGAGTGAATGAAAACCTCTCAGATGGGAAGGGAGGGGCTGAGTCCCGGGTGGGGCTATTCTGAGCCCTGGATATAAGTGTCCGGTTGCACTCTGTTGACCTCTTCTCTGCTGTTCACTCATACTGCTCAGAAACAGTATGTACAGAGGAAATACTTGGGCAAATACTGCTGAAGGGAAAGTCTTCTTGAAAGAAACAATGTATGCACACACTGGAAAAACTTTAAAGAAATGTCATGAGGTGCTTGAAGGTTGATACCTGAATAGCAACTTAAGTTTTCCAAATCAGGTTGAAGTCTACAGTTCTGTTTTTTTTTTAAACTTCGTGTATCTCCCACCCTCCCGCCCCCCCCCTCGCCCCCCCGCCCCCCCCATGGCTGTAGCTGAAAGCTTGCCAAGAGGTTCCAATACATGTAGGGCTTAATTAGCTCTGTAGTCACCTAACACATGACATGTCTTTTTGCATCAATGAAGTAAACATTATTTATATACAGGTTTCTTGAGTTTGGAGGAGATCTGATGACAGTTCCCTGGATTTTTGAAGCTAGAATCAGATAACCCTTCCCAGAGTTTTCCAGTTGTAGAGAATTCCTGGGAAGTGTAGCACAGCCATGAAGGCTCCTGGGAGCCACTTCTAGTCCTGGGTGTCTATGCTTTTTTTAAAAAAAATTAAACTTGGCACTTGGCTTTTGCTTTATAAGGATCCAGAAATTTTTCAAATAATATTTTGGAGGCAATTTTGGCTCTATATTGAGCCTCTTTTTAGAAGCTTTTTATCTGGTCATATTTGTAAGACATATTGTTTGATATTTTTGGGAGCTGCTATCATTTGTTTTATTCATGTGTTGTTAAGGCAGTGTGGCTAAGCAGCAGTCTGAGAATAAAATTTCAAAACCTGCTTTGTTACTGAAACATTACGCAAGTGAAGGACAAAACACGTATTTTGGATTTTGGCTTTCTATTGTGTGAAAGGGGAACAATTGAATATGCATTCAGCACGGGGCTATTCTGATAATTATCCAAAACAGCACTGCCACTGCACCTGGCCTTAGGAATCAGAGTGCTTTGTACTAAATCAGTTCTTTTTTTTTCTAATTGATACAAGCTCAGTGATAATTTTCTGTGATTATTATCATCTCCCAAATTCTAGTGGAGCCCTTGGTGATGTAGTGGCTAAGAGCTCTGCTGTTAACCAAAAGGTCTGGGGTTCGAATCCACCAGCTGCTCTTTGGAAACCCTGTGGGACAGTTTTACCCTGTCCTGTAGGGTTTCTGTGAATTGGGATTAATCAGCGGCAAGGAGTATCCCAAATTCTAGCTGGCCTAAATATTTTTTATTTGCTCAATTCATTGCTGTCCACATCTACTCTTTCTCTTCCAAACTGTGCTTACGTAACACTGATGGTCAAGTGAAATTGACTGTAAGGCCACTTTATAGTTCATGGACTTGACCCTGATATAGTTCTTGGCCTTGACTTGGATTTCCTTCAAGCTCTAGGTGTGAGACCTGCTTTTCATGATTAAGACTGCTCTAATACATAGTGCTTCTGATTGGTTAAATTGTTTCCTTTCCCGAAAAGAGGCATCCTAACTAGAGTTGTATATAGGCTAATGTACAAATGCTTGTCCACCTCACACACCTGCAAAATTGCTTCTTATGGAAAACTGATACCACCAATGAGAAGAACTCAATAGTCTGTTACATGTATATAAACACAGACATTCCCCCACTCTCCGTGTTGTCATCAAAAGACAAAACAAAACAAAAAACCCCTTGTATCATAGAGTAGAATAATTCTTCTGTTGTGGGGTGGGCCCCTGGGTGGTACAGACAGTTGACTTGTTTGGCTGTTAATTGAAAGGTTGGAAGTTCCATTCTATCCACTGGTACTTGAAGGAAAGGCCTGCTGATCTACTTCTGAAAAATCACCCATTGAAAGCCCTGTGAAGCAGGTCTACTCTGACACACATGGGGTCACCATAAGTCAGAGCTGACTTGATGGCAACTGTTTTTAATTGACAGTCACACAGTTTAGGTGTGAATTAAATGAGATTATGCAATGCTATAAAAATAATACTGTGTGTTCTTCCTTGAGCTAATAATTTTCTGTCTTATCATCATGAAATTCAGAATCCTTGGGGGAACTGAGAATTGGGACTGATGGAGGAGAGGGGAGTAAAAGTGGGCTAAATTCAGTTGAAGACTTCTTTTTGCTGGGATGAGCTTGCTGGTGAGGTTTTATATTATTTTACTTTTTGGCTAATAGCATGCAGAGGACTGAGGTGAAGGCCTGTCATGATAAGGGGTCACAGGAGGTTGCAAACATTGTACTCCTGAATCTGTTGATTGCCAGGTGAGATGAGAGGTGAAGCCGTGCAGGGCGGTGAGTGACATCTTTTGAATCAGTATTGGTGACTCAAATCTTTCCTTTCTCAGAGTAGCTGAAAGCATTTCAAATCTAGCTAATTGCTTTTTACCATTCCACAGAGTTAGAATTCAAAGTCAGCAATCCTACATGCTGTGTCCGGCGTGTCCACTTTTCCTTATACTCTGTCGACTCTCAAGGAGAATAAACTCTACTTAAACCTCTTGAGAGATTATTTTACTGAATATTTTCAGGGTGGAATGCTCAATTACTTTTAGCACGTGAAAGTTTCTGGAAATCATAATAGGTTTTAAATTTTAGTCATATTGGCAAATACGTAAGTCTCAGTTGCAGAGGGCCAGAATTGCATATTTATAGATTGGTTAAATCACTACCTAGCCCCCTAGTTGATTATTACATTTTCAACTTGTAATTCTATCTGTACTGAAAAATAAAGAAAGTATCTTTGATGCAGAATGAAAGCTCATAATTGAATCCAGTGGATACATCCATTTGGCAAATTAAATCAATATCTGATTGTGCAGACTGCCACTCACTTTTATTTGGTCTGGGCTGTGGTTTAGAGAACACAGTGGTGAACTAGGTATCTCACAACTTCTTTCTATTCCTGGTCCTGCCGCTGCCTTTCTGGGTTACACAAGGTCGTTATCCTATGGTAGTTATATCTGTTCCATGAGAGTGCAGTTAATGATACCTATCACCGTGGTAAAGATGCTCTGAGGATTCTTGGATAATATCTGAAAAGTATTTCAATGTTTTCAATGAACCATTGACAAATTACCTTAGTTCTGAATCTAAGTTTGTTTCACAAAGAAACAGAATTTTTTCCTCCCCACCTCCCAGTTTTGCTAGAAGTGTAAGTGAAATAATTTGAAAGTCCAAGAATAAATTCTATGGGTTCAAGATATTATCTCCCTTGGATATATTCCCTGTGTGCCATTTGTCGTTACGCCCAATACTTTCCAGCCAGTGGTTGCTGTGTCTGCAGAATATTTTCAGACCAAAGCTAATACAGATATCTGTTAATCAGCAAATTAGTAGATTAGTACCTATGTTAAAAACTGAACCAAGCCTATTATTGTCAAATGGATTTTGACTTGGGGTGACCCCACGTGTTTCAGATTAGAACCTAACTCCACAGGGCTTTCAATCTGGTGTGGTGGTTAAGAGCTGCTAACCAAAGGTCCGTAGTTCAAGTCCACCAGCTGCTCCTTAGCAACCCCGTGGGGTGGTTCTACTCTGTTCTATAAGGTCACTATGAGTTAGGACTTTTTGTTTTAATCTTAAAGAAGTAGATTGCCAGGCTTCTCTTTTGTGGCATGTTTAGGTGAGTTCAAACTCCCAACCTTTTGTCAGTACCAAAGTACTTAACCATTTGTACCATCTGGAGGCCTAGTACATACATACATTAATCCTTATATTATTATCTGTCATACACTCATAGACACTGCTTGTCTTTTTCTTCAAGTGATTAAAGTGGTAACAACTACATTAAAATGGTAACTACTAGTGTTTTCCAGGATCAAAAGTATGTTTGAATTTGTTAGCATATTACAATTTATGGATACAATTAATGTTCAGATAAATAAATCAACCGTTACTTAAGTACACAAGGTTAGTAATACGATCAGTGAGGAGTGTATCATGTAAATAGTTGAGTTTACTTGGGAGTGCAAGGAATCTCTCTCCCGTGAGATGACAGTAAGTTGAGAGCTGAAGGATGAACAGAAATTAGCTAGGTGAAGAATGAAGGGAAGCATTCTAGGTAGGAATATGTGAAGTCCCGGAGGGAAGAAAGACTACTTGAAAAACATCCATAAGGTTAATGTGGCTTGAACATGTGAACTGGAAGAGAATAATACCTTAGTCATCTATTGCTGCTGTAGCAGAAATACCACAAGTGGATGGCTTTAACAAAGAGAAATTTGTTTTCTCACTGAGTAGTAGGCTACCAGTTCAAATTTAGGGCATCAGCTCCAGGAGAAGGCTTTCTCTGTTGGATTTGGAGGAAGGTCCTTGTCATCAGTCTTCCCCTGGAATGGGACCTTCTGAGGCACAGGGACTCCAGACCCTTTCCAAAGCACACATTCTGCTCCCAACACTGCTTCTTTCCTGATGGCATGAGGTCCCCAACTTTCTGCTTGCTTCCCTTTCCTTTATCTCAAGTGATTGCCTCAAGGAACAATACAGTCTTACACATTGAGTCCTGCCCCACCAGCACAATTGCTGCCCATCGTCCCTTGTTAATGTTCTAGGTGGGATTCGCAGCATTTTACAAGGCGGAGTATCACACAGTGCCAGGAATCGCAGCCTTGTCCAATTGCTATATACATTTTTGGGGGACATGATTAAAGCCAGGACAAATGCTGAGGTAGATAGGGCCCAATTAATTCATGGCCTTTCATGCCGTGCTAAAAATGAAAGGGCAAGGGAACACTGGTGGTATAATTCTTGTTCCATCTGGCAGACCCAAGTTTAATTCCTAGCCAGTGCATCTCATGCATTGCAAACACCTGTCTGTCACTGGATACTTGTGTATTGCTGTGCTACTGAGTGGATTTTATCAGGGTTTCTAGACTAAGACAGAATAGGAAGAAGCAAAATCTACTTCTAAAGATCAGCCAGTGAAAACCCTACGGATCATGGCAGTTGGATCCACAACCCATCACGGGAACAGTGCAGGACCAGGTAACGTTTCGTGTTATTGTGTGTGGGTTGTCACTATGAGTCAAGGGCCGACTCAATGGCAACTACCAACACAGAGTAACAATTTTATCAGCTGTGCACCAGGAAGCTACCGAAGAAGGATTTTTAACATGGAAGTGACAAGACAAAATCTGCGTGTTTTCAAAGGACCTTTTGGCTGCTGGATGGAGAGAGAACCTTGCAGGAGGGCATAGATGAATGGAAAGGTTATTACTGAGGTTTGCCCGGGAGCTAATTGGGTTGGAATAGAGTGAGTACATAAGAGATGAAGAGAAATGGGTCGAATGTCACTTGCTCGTGGAAAGGCAGGTAGATGGGGAGATGGCTTCTGGATTTCTGTATGAGCCATTGGAGAAATTCACGTGCCATTTTATGAGACTAAATACTGGAGGAAGAGTGGTGGAAGATGAAAGAAATATAGCCTTTTGAAAACACTAATTTTGAGCCATCTGAAAGAGCCCTGCAGGCACAGTGTGTAAAGTGCTAACCTAAAGGTCCATGGTTTGAACCTACCAGCTGCTCCATGGGAGAGAGATGTGACAGTCTGCTTCTATGAAGATTATTGCCTTGAAAACACTATAGAGCAGTTCTACCCTGTCCTATGGGGTCATAGTGCATTGTAGTATACTTGACAGCAATGGATTTTGGTACCTTTACTGCATGTATCTGTAGCTAAGAAAGGCCAGGGATGGAGATACAAATCTGGGAGTCCTAGACAAATCTCACTGAGGCCCTGGGTGATGCAAATGTTTTGTGCTAGATATCCAGCAGCTCTGTAAAAGAAAGTCCCGGTGGTCTGCTTACCTAAAGATGACATCCAAAGAAGCCTTGTGGTGTAGTTCTGCTCTGTAACACATGGGCCTCCTCCATGAGTTGGTGATGGCAACAGAGTTCGTCTTCTTTTTGTTAGGCTTATAAACAAAAACAACTAAACCCATTGCTACTAAGTCAATTCTGATTCACAATAGCCCTATAGGACAGAGTAGAACTGTCCAATAGGGTTTCCAAAGAGCAGCTGGCAGATACAAACTACTAGCATTTCTTGATCAGCAGCCAGATTCTTAACTACTATGCCACCAGGGCTATGTTAGGCATTTAGCTGGGAGTTGAAACCATAGAAATGGATGGCATTACCCAGAGCAAGAGACTATAGTGAGGACTTTACTGAGAATTGCAAGAGCCAACATCTGAAGACTGAGGAGGAGCAAGCATAGAAGTAAGAGGTAAACCAGGAAGAGGGTGGAGCCTCTGCAGCCAAGAGCTCTTTCGATAAGGAGCAAGTGATCAGCAGTTTTGAATGTTGCCTGAAAGTTATGTAAAATTCAGATTGCACAGTAGCTACCGGATTTGGCAGAAGGAAGATGATGGGTGGTTTTTATTAGCAGTTTGGATGGCCTGGTTAAGTGTGAGTTAAACGCAGGAGGTTGAAATGTAGCCACAGAGAAAACTTTCATCATGAGAAGTTGGGATGATGGCAGAAAACTTTTAGCCTTCTTCATTATGTGCTCCATTACATATAACTAATTAAAATATTTAGAATTGTTTTAGAATTTCTAGAGCTAGAAAAGCTCTTAGAGAAGTAACTCAGTGTTCTTACCTTGCAGATGAATAGATGAGTCACGGAAAAGTTAAGTAATTTATTTGAGGTAACACTGGTAGTAATTGGAATAACTAAGACAGGGACCAAGTTTCCTAACTTTCCTGGGGCAATCCTAATTCCAACCAAGTGTGCTGGAGATCTCTTCCCTCTGGGGATGGTAAAGAGTTTAGACAGGGAGATAGAAAAGGACTAGAAGAAGCACCTGCAGTCAGAACTGGGAAGAACTGAAAGAACAGTCAAAGGATTGGAAGAATTTGTGAAAAGTGGAGGAAGAGGACCCAGGCCTGTCTGGTGCCGTTGTTTGGTGATCAGTGGGAGGAGCCAGCTCATCTGTATACTGCAGGACAGCTTATGGAACTAAGACCTGTGGATTCAGAGTTACCATTCTGTAATTATAGGAGAGAGAAGGTTTCGGAGAATTTCTGAGGCCCATCCCTTCTTTCTCCCTAGATAATTGTTTTAGGTCCTGTTGAGTCAGTTCCGACTCACAGGGACCCTTTGTACAATAGAATGAAACACTGTGGTCTTGCATGATGCTCACAATTATTGCTGTGTCTGAGTTCATTGTTGTGGTCACTGTGTCAATACATCTCATCAAAGATCATCTTCTTTTTCACTGACCTCGTACCTTACCAAGCATGATCTCTTTCTCGAGAAACTGGTCCAAATACACAAGGCAAATCTCACCATCCTTGCTTCCAAGGAGCACTTTGGCTGTATTTCTTCCAAGACAGACCTATTCATTCCTCTGAAAGTCCATGATATATTTGATATTCTTGACCAGCTCCAAAATTCAAAGGCTTGAGTTCTTCTTTGGTCTTCTTTATTCATTGGCGAGCTTTCGCACTGCATATTAGGTGACTGAAAATACCACGGTCTGGATCTGGCACACTTTAGTCCTCAAAGTGACATCTTTGTTTTTTAACAGTTTAAAGGGGTCTTTTGAAGTAAGATAATTAATAATTCAAAAGAACTAGTTTTGTCCCCCTGCTCCCCCAACCCTTGGCTATGTTTTGCTGGCAGTAGAAGGTGGGAGCCGTGGTAGGGGCTAGTACCAAGGTAGTGGGAAAGTGGGACAGGAGTCCTACATATCTGGGAACAGTGGCATTCCTAGTTTCTGTATGTCATTACCTGGCTTTGGGGCTTTAGTGTGTTTGCTAGTAAATACACAGGTTGAACTAGATGATATTTAAGGTCATCTCAAATCTACAAGTATGATTACATTCTACTGTGTCAGTTCTCTTCTGCAGGTGAATATAGATAACCATAAACCAACACTTGTTGCCATCAAGGTGATTCTGACCTATAGCAAACCTATGGGACAGTGTAAAACTGCTCCGTAAGGTTTCCGAGGCTGTAATCTTTATGCAAATAGATTGCCACGTCTTTCTCGTGTGGAGCAGCTGGTGGGTTCAAATCATAAACCTTTCAATTCCTTGCTGAGTGTTTAACCACTGCTCCACCAGGGCTCTTTTGGAGAACTGTAGCCATAAAAATTCTAGAATTGCCTTAACCAGGTTAAATGAAGTCTATAATACTTTCCTTAGTTTGGGGTGATTGTTTTGACCCTCTCCTTTATGTATATACAGGTAAGCGAAGGAAAGGAATTATGTAAACTAATATTAAACATTTGATACCCAGTTAGTCATGAGTGCATTAATTATATTGTGGATTATCTGTCTATAGCAACTGAAGACTATTCATCCTTCTTGCTCAGCCAGGGCTTCGACTGCTACAAAAAGAGAAGCCCTAATAGAGTTAGAGCTAGACAATGTGATTGTTTTTTTCACCTTTTTCAGGGTTGGTTTTGTGGCTGTTGAGACTCCTGTATTATGTTTCTTGATACAGTATGTTGCTTCTTTATTGTGCTTTACGACTGCCCCTATGATCCTGCTTAATAGGCTATATATAAACCCAATTTTGGTTGCTACCAGTCTTGTCAACTTCCTCTCTGTCTGGAAGGACTATAACAACTGTAGTAAATCCCTCTTTTTAATATGATGATAAGTCATAGTTTAGATGAAATGATCACTAGATTGTTTCTTTCACTATAATAGCTTTGGTTGTGTTTAGAACCTTTCCTAACTGAGTAGGATTCTGGATAATGTGTTCTTCTAAAATACAAAGTTAGTGGTTTTGTTCTTCCAAGCCAAGAGATTCTTTCAGTATTTCTTGTAGCTTTGGTTTGGTTTTTATGAAGTCTCTGAGTTTCTGTTTATCTGTGAATGTCTTAATTTCATTTTCATATTTGATAGATACTTTTGCAAGATATATAATTCTTGGTTGGAAATTCTTCTGTTTCAAGGCTTTGAATGTGTCATGCCACTGTCTCTGTGCCAGCATCGTTTCTGCTGAGAAATCTGACGAAAGCCTACAGGGTTTCCCACTGAATGTTGGCTTTGCTTTGAGTCTTTCTGCCTTTAAGAGTTTCTGCTTATGTTTCATTTTGTTGAGCTTGGTTATAGTATGTCTTGGAGTCTTTCTTTTGAGAGCTATATTGAGTGGTGTTCGATACGTATCTTGGATATCTGTATTCTCTTCTTTTATAATTTCTGGGAAGTTTTACATCAGCAGCTCAGCAACAATACTCTCTGGGTTCTCAGGTGTCTCACCCTGTTCAGGAACTCCAGTTAATCGTAGATTGTTCTTCTTAATAGAGCCCCACATGCTTCTTAATGATTCTTCATTTTTCTTGTTTCTTTTTTCTGATTCCTTCTCACGGATGCTGGAGTCAGTGGCCTGTCTTCCAAATCAGAAATTCTCTTTCCCATTTGTTGAATTCTGCTTTCTTGGCTTTGAATGGAAGTTTCTATGTCTTTGATTTTGTTCTTGATCTGTTGGATTTCTGAGTACTGATATTCCATCAGATTGAACACCTTGCTTAATTTTTTGTTTTGCTCTCCTGCATTTTGTATAAGGTCTAGGGGGGCTCTATATGTAATCCTTTTGTATTCACCTTCTTATAGTTTCAGAAAAACTTCTTTATCTGGGAAGTTCTGAGGTGGTTTCTTTTGGGGCCCTTCTGATGCCGTGGGTGACTTCTGGGTTACCGTCTTCTCCAACATTTGTTGCTTTTTGGGCTTCATGTGGGTCAATGGAGGCCGGGAGAGATGCTGTGAAGATGGACCGCAGTTGTTTCTCTAGGTGTTCTTAAAATGAGAAGTAACTTCCTTTCTTGGCCAGCAGGCAGAACTGGGACTTGACTAGCTGCTGGTCTCAGACACACTGCTGGTGGGACCAGCAAGTATAATTGCCAGGTTCTGAGAGACAACTTCCAAAGTCAGTCTGGTTTTCAAGTGTATATGTGTATATGTCCGTCTTCCCAGCTGGCAAAGTAAGCATCTCTATATTGAACACCAATTGTTATAAACTAGCTCAAAATACAGAAAGGCTACTGTCCTGCTGGCATCTGCTGTGGGGCCCCAGCTGTAGGCGATATTGTGTAGAATTCTGCTTTTCTGTTGGAAAAGCAGTCTCTTCTGGGTAGGTACTGCCTCCCAGCCCAGGAATTAGGTCCAGGTGAAGCTTCCGTATGGATGACCGTGCCTCCCCTCAAAATAAGATGGTGTCCCGCACAAGCTCACCAGCTAGCCAGGACCAGGCTTCCAGTGGAAAGAGAGGCCAAGAATGCTGAAATGCCCAGAGTCCACAGCCTCCACTGCTGGACCCCAGCCCCAGGTGACACTGTGCAAAACACCACCTCCCTGCTGGAAAAGCACTCTCTCCCTGGAAGGAGCCACCTCCCAGCCTAAGAACCAAGTCCAGCTGGGGCCTCTTCCTGGGCTTCTCCATTTCCCGATGGGCCAGGGGAGCCAAGGTGTATAGAGTCCAAAGCCAGGCTGTCAGAACCTGACAATTATACTTGCCGGTCCCACCAGCAGTACGTCTGAGACCAGCAGCTAGTGAAGTCTCACTTCTGCCTGCTGGCCAAGAAAAGAGGAAAAAAAAATGGAAATGGTGAGTTAACTTCGGTCTGTGTAAGCCTGTGCTTGCCGAGAGTGGGGCCAGTGAAAGAGAAGAGGTTTTGCGTTCAGTGGTATGAAGTCCATATTAACAGCCCTAGGCTGCATTCTAGGGCTCACTAGGGTGTCCAGAAGGCTCCATTTAATTATCATTTCAGGTCTTGCTTTCCAGAGGGATTTAGAGAGATGTGCGTTTAGTCTGTCATCTTGACTCTGCCCCCTAGACAATGTGATTGGAATGAGAGTATGAATCTGTGCATTTATGTGTCTCTCTAAACTGTGTCTCTGGCTACACTGAAAATCCACTTATTAATGACCATTGGGTTAGCCATTGTCTTATATGTTTCAACCCTACTTCCCATTCATTTGTGCAAATGGTGACCATGAGAGAAATAATGGAAACTGTCCACCTCCTGTGTCTGACTCACAGGTACGTTTTTGTTTGATTGCATGTGTATTGCATATGAAAATTTTCCATCTCCTTTTGCGGGTTCTGGATGTCAGGATGTGCAAAGGGCCCATCTTCTTCTGTTGGGTGGTTTCTGTTCACTTATAGCCCTGCTCTGCCTGACGTGTTTTGGCTCCACTGTTCTTTCTGTCAGGTAAAAGGAATAACAGACCTAGTTTCTTTGAGTTGGCACCAACTGCATGAAAACTCTGGCAGAAAATTTGGCCAGAACAGGGTGGAGACTTTTCTGGCCCTTACTTTTGGGCAGGGTCAGGGGAGATTCAGGCTGTGGATGGAGTTGTCTCCATTGAGCAGTTAAACTGCATAATGACTAAAGCAGCCAAATGCGGGATGAGCTGTACTAAATCTGATGGTGCCTGTTTTATTCTGCTCAGGTTGAATGCTCTGGATGGTTTTTACTAGAGAACAGAGGGTGTTCCTGAGTTCTCCTCAGGGTTCAGGGTGGGTGGGAATGAGGAGAAATAGTGCAGTTTTTCTCCTTTCAGAAAAGAGTAAGAACCAATGTTTATGGCATGCCTGTGTGTACCAGACACAGTGCGAGACACTTTATCAATAATATTTCACTTGAATTGCCCATAAAATGGTATCTATATCTCTAGATCCATAAGCATATGGATATAAACTATAATTAGAACTATAGTCATAAACTATAATTAGAAAACACCAATCTTGAGAAGAACATAATGTTCAGTACAGTTGAGAGCCAATGTAAGCAAGGGAATCCCTCAAGGAGATGAGTTGATGCAATAGCTGCGACAGTGAACTCAAAGGTACCAACAGTCATGGCAATGGCACGGGATAGGGTAGTGTTTCGTTCTGATACATATAGGTCGCCATGAGTTAAATTCAACTTGATAGTGACTGACTACAACAGGATTACAACAATTTTGCTAAAGACAAACACTTAGAAGACAGATGTAGAGATTTGCTGAGCCAAAGGACAGGAGTCTAGCTAAGCAACCATACCCTTGCTTCACATATGAGACCGTTTTCCTGTAGGTGTTTACTCTTGCCTGGAGATTGCTATCAGCATCATCATCAAATATTAAACATTAAAAATGCTGTACTCAGTAAATACCAGGTAGCAGGCTGAGATTTCTTATCGGTTTTGCTTGGGAAACCTCAGCTTGCCTTAAGAATTTCTGGGAGGCTTTTAGTACACAAAATTCCCAGGCAGTTCAGTGGGAAGAAAATATTTCCCTGCTTTTCATTTTATTTATGTACTTGCATGCCTTGTCCTAAGTGTAATTGGTAGCATTAATATTAAAATAGATTACTCATCAACATTTATAATGATCTATAAATAAATTATATATGTAGTATGTAATTATCTATAAATAAACTTATGTATTTTTTTCTATGTAAAAAAAATGACCTCTATCCAAAATACAAAAATAGAAATCATCCCCTTTCTTCAGTAGCAGTATGTGTTGCAAGTCTGGACCTTCATGCAAACGTTTCATAAAGGGCTGAATTGCCCTCTGTTAGCTACAAAATTATATCATTCTTTATGGAGGGGTTTTCTTTTCTTGAGCTAGTATTTATGCCTAAGTAAATTAGCAGGGTTACTTTGGTGATATCTTTTTAGAGCTACTTATGGATACCTATGAGTTTGTGAGCAATAAACTAGGAAGTTACTTGTATTTAATTTATTCAAATGTTTAGGATTATACAGAGATCAATTATGATATAAAGTGCCAAACAAACAACCTTCATGTTGTCTATATTTGATAATGTGATTATCTGTTTTTATATGCATATGTTTCTGATTCAGATTATTTCTTTGATCCAAAAGGGAATGTTTTTGTGCATTTATAATCAGCCATTCATCTACATTCTCTATCTCCTCCTCTACACTTTTTCTGTAATAAAAAAAAGAATCAGTTTCTCTTATTTATGCTTTCCCTGCATCTCTCTTTTGGCACCGGACCAACTTACCTGAGATGAGCCAGGGAAAGCAGTATTTAATCTGTATTTTGGAAATATTGCTGATTAATTCTGAAAGAATGATTTAAAGCACCAAGGGTAATAGAATCTTTGCTTTGAACTGGAGAGAATAAAAATTCAGTTGATTGTTGAAAGAGCAACTACTTGGATAAAAATCATGTTGGAAAATCCTTCAGTATTTAATTGTAGATGTGCATAGGAGGCTAGGAGTAGAAGGCAGGGGTAGAGGGAAGTGTGTTTGGGGAAAGGTAGAGTTTGGGGCCAAGATTTTACCCACCCTTTGGTGATCTGTAGATAAAGTATGGTACTGACATGTCAGGGTTAAAAAAAACATACAGATATACTATCTTATTCAAAAAATGTGTAGGGTGAAGAGAAAATAACAATTGAAAGGTTAGAAGAGTGAGTTTAGTGTTTAGAATTCTTGTGAAACTCTAAATGCTCACTACAAGTTGGCTCGAAATTTGTGTCTTTCCTTTCTAGCAATCCACTGGAGGAAGGAAACAGTTATAAGATTTACAGTATGAATGTGCACATTACAAAAAAAAATCAGAGTGATGAAGTATCCAACTATATTCTTGATATTAAGACCAGAGAAGAATTTCTTTACCATTTATATGAGCAGAACAGCATGTTAAGTAGTGACAACATCCTTGGCTTGACTTCCCCAAAGCTTGATTTCTTTGTCTATACATTGGGGATAATGTTGTTGTTAGGTGCTGTCGAGCTGGTTCCAAATTCTAGTGTCCATGTGGACAACAGAATAAAACACTTCTCCTGCACCATGCCCACAATCATTGTTTTGGTTATGCCCATTGTTGCAGCTACGGTCTCAATCCGTCTCACTGAGGGTCCTCCTCCAGGGATTGGTCCTTCCTGACAACATGTTCGAAGTATAGTAATAGCAGTATTTAATTTGTCATGGTGTAAGGACTGCATGGGATGATGTATATAAAACACTTGGTGCAAGCGCTCGGTAAATGATCAATGTCATCTGTAAGAACAGTAAACAGCACAGCATGTTTCCTAGGAAGGAACTAATAGATCTTTCTTGCATGTAGAGAGACATGTATGATGTCTGTAGTATTTTTTGCTTGCTGTAAAACTTATTTCTGGACATTAGAGTTTAATTCTGTAAAATCCAAAATTATCCCTCATGGACAAGATGTAAACATCTTTACCTTTAATGGCTTCAGAGTTACTGTTCAAGTATAAAAGTTCTTTGCTGGTCTGAAAACATTACAGCAACTTTTAAAGATATGCAGCAAGTTTAGAAATATCTTAAGAATTGGGAGAATTGGACACCATAGCTTCTCCGTGTCTAATGCTTGTTTGAAACTAGGGTGGAGCAGGTGAGGAAGGTAGAAACAAGGATCGTAGAGTGATAGTTGCTGACATTCAAAGATTACCCGGAAAGCTATGTTTTCTTCCTAGTACTACTGGCTGTGGTATGGGTTGTGAGATATTCCCAAGACATTTGGAGTTTGTTGGGAACCTGCACCATCTGTCAGAGGGAGGCATGCAGGGTATTTATTTGAACACATGATACTGAGGACACTGCCAAATGCAAGACTGAGTGCCCTTGGCCTGCACACCTAAATGCACTCCATCGGACATAGGTTCCCATAACTTTATTTTATAAAATAGTGAGTAGCAAGAATGTAACCTTTATTTTGTAATATTTATGCCAATCTCCCTTTCCTTACAAATTATGGCTATTTTAAAGTTCGGCTCTTTCTTTTCACATCATCTTTGGAAGGATTTTTCATTAAAATTTCTAGCAGAAAAACAAAATTTTTTAAGTGTAAAATTCTCTTCTAAGTTGTAAGTCAGAACTATCCCGGGTCTTTTGAGCTACTGACTGTTTTATAGATTCCTGCTGGTTTGGAAACCTGGTCTGTCAGGTTTCTCCGTCTCTTTTTCCTATAACTCATACTACTCCTCAGCCATTGTGGCTTTTCTAAGAGCTTGCTGTAATTTCTTCAAAAAAACAGCCATCGATTTTCTTCACATATTTCTGAGACAGGCAGAGGTATTTAAGTAAAAATAAATATTGAGATCCACCTGGGATCTTCTTATCAGCACAGGATATTTTCATCAGTAATATTGTTTCTTTTGATCATGAGGACAGGTATTCCGTGGACAGCAAGAATGCATTTATTCTGGCTGATTTTACCTACTTTTGATTTTCTTTTTTTTTTCTTGCTACTCAGCACTTACAGCTTACTAAATATTTGATAATCCTCTTGAAAAAGCTTTTTTTTTTATTACCCCCCAAATGAGGCTGTTTTACTCTTCTCACAGGCAAAGTGGGGAGGTTAAGAAGTAATTGATGAAGCAGAAATCACTGTCCCTGAGTTCCTAAAGATTCACTTAATCTCAGAATGATGTTCCTTGTTTTCTAATTGAACATGAGCAGACAAGGGAAGTTTAGTTACCTGTAATGTGTGATGGGAACCTTGGTGACATTCTCTCACACATTATAAAACTCCCTGCCATCAATTAGATTCCAACTCATAGCGACCCTAGAGGTTGAAGTAGAACTGATCCACAGGGTTTCCACGGAGTGCCTGGTGAATATGAACTGACAACATTTTTTGTAGCAGTCGTAGCTGTTAACCACTATGTCATCAGGGTTCCCATCAGGCATTATAGGTAACTGAATTTTCTTTGTCTGCTCATGTTCAGTTAGAGACTAAGGAACATCCTTCTGAGGTTAAGTGGATCTTTAGGAAGTCAGGGGTTAAGAGCTATGGCTGCTCAAGAAAAGATTGTTGGTTCAAACTCACTGGGCACTCCTTGGAAACCCTATGGGGCAGTTCCACTCCATCCTCTAGGGGCATTGTGACTTGGAATTGATGGCCTTGGGTTTTGTAATGTGTGAGGGGAGGAGGAGGATGCTGGAAGATTTTGAACTGTCCAGCTCAGTGCTGTGATTTCCTCTGGCAGTTCTTGGAAGGTAATGTCTTCCTCACTCAGTGAGTATTCCCTTTTGCCATGCAGTAAGAATTCTTATAAAAAGTTCCTAGTTATTCGGGCACCAGAGAATTGTAGCTTCCCATAGGCCATCAATGAGATATAAAAATGCCTGAGGCAATGCCTGGGGCTGTGAGTGGGAACAGAAAATAGTCGCAAATGGGCATGAGAGATTTTTGTTTTTTGAGTGTTGGAAATGATCTAAAATTGGATTGTGGAGATGGATTGTGCAATTCTGTAAATGTGTTAAAAATCACTGAATTGTAACCTGGAAACAAGTGAATTTTATGGAATGTTATACCTCAATAAAACTGATAAAAATGCCTGAGATTTTGAATATCTTTAACCATGTATCTGCATAATATCCGGGCACCATACCGCTCCTTAGTGGAACCTAGTATCTGACCACTTTCCTGTCTGTGTGCAAGTGTGTAACAGTGAGCAAGGAATACAGGTTAGGCAGGTGTTGGAGCAGACGGGAGTAAGCCACATCTGCTGCAGAGAGGATGCCTGTGATCAAGATATGAACCTGACGGCATCGGTTTTGTGATAACCGCTCATGTTAGTTTCCAAAGGGACATTCCTCTCCAGCGATTGTCTCTGAAGATCTCCGAGTCTTTTGTTAAGTAAATGACAATAACAGCTGCTATTTCATAGCTAGAAACTTACCTTAAAATCCAGTAGGCGTGCATAGTCTGCTTTCAAAATGCTTTGATCGAATGGACTGCACAGATTTAGGTAAATATATTAAAAAAAAATCTCATCACTGTGACAAAGGTAGCTTAATTATCATTTTTTGGTTTAGTTGCCATTATTTATTAAGCAGTAGAAAGTTATTAATGTGACAGGTTTTTTTTTTTAAATGCCAACCTTTTAACGTTTTTCATGTTATTTTCCTAGTTTCTAAAGGAAGGCAGCCAAGCTTTCCAGCTTTTGATTTGCTGAAGACAGTGGTTAACTTTGCTTGCATTGTTGAGACTTGAGATAAAGCTGCAAGCCTCCCCGAGTAACTGGAGAGCAGGAAACAATTGACACTGTTTCTTAATTCATGTTGTTGCTGAGACATTTCCTACTTCCTAGTATAATATAGCTTTCCCATGAGAACGCTTTGCTTGCAAATGGTTAGACATGATAACTTTCTCACTGGCACGCATTCTACTGGAGCAGAAATTTTACTAGGCTTTGTAGTATTTGAGTTGGTGTGTGTCTGTGTGTGTGTTGAGGGGGAGGGAGGGAATCCTGCTTTACGTCAAGATTACTTCCAGCTTCATTCCAAGTGTCAAGTATTTTGAATGTTAAATTGTTCACTTGTTGTTGTTAGTTGTCATCAAGTTGTGCCTCTACTGATGGAGGTCCCATGTACAACAGGATTGGACAGTTGTGATCCATGTTTTTTATTGGCTAATGTTTTTGGAAGGAGATTACCAAGCGTTCCTTCCTAATCTGTTTTAGTCTAGAAGCTCAGCTGGAATCTAATCAGCATCGTAGCGGAATGGAAACCTTCACTGACAGGCAGGTGGTGACTATGTTCAAGGTCCTTTAGCCAGAAGTCACACCTGGGTCTTCTGCTTGAAAGGCAAGAAATTCTACCCCTGAGCCACCATTGCTCTGCTACCTGTTCACTTAGGATTCTGCATTCCTTGGTTGGAACTTCTCTCTTGAAAGAGTGTTTGATTGTTTTAACCCTGACAATTTAAGGAAACACCCCTATGAAGTCTGGTGTTTTTAGATATGCCTGTGGAAAGTAACTCATAGCATTTTGTACTAGTCATACTGCATATGTGTTTAATGTATTTGGGTAACTGATACTGTCTGTAGCATTCTAAAGTTGTCTTTAAGGCATTGTAGCTCCAGAAATGTGAAATGAAACCCATAAATGAGAAAATGTAATCAAATTTACAGTTTAAAAAAATTGGTTCATATTTCTTCAGAAAGGATGGTTCCCACATTCTGAAGTTATAGTGTATAAAAAGTGAAAGTAAAAGTTCTCACAATTGAGGGGGGAAAAGGTGTGGAACTTTGAGTTCCTCTTTTATTCTGTCTTATCAGATTTTGTAAGAATAATACCACTTGTCAGTTTTGCAGCTCCTTCCATCTAGAGAACTGAAAACATTTCACAATCTTTTTTCCCCCATGCCCTTCTCTTCAAGGCAATTTTTGCTAGGCTGGGTTTATTTTTATCATTGCAGTAACCAGTTTTTAGAAACTTTTGGAAACTAAAAAAGAAAAAACAAGAATGGCACTATAGCTGACATTCATTTTAGCTGTTTCCTAGTGTGAACATTTGAGTATTTCTAAAATCTTCTCTCCAAGTATTTCTTATTTTTCTCAGTTTGGCCCAGTTCTACGTCTTTATTCTGCTGACTGGGTAGAAAAAAGTGTCAGTGTAAAATCTTATACCCGGCAGAATGACTTCTTGAACTTTGAGTTAGAGCTTTATTTTTGTAGCTCTGAGAACTGCTTTCCCAGCTCATTTTTCCATATAATCATAGACTCATGGAAGCTTAGACATGGAAGAGCCTTTAGTGATTACCTAACTTAAGCCTCTCATTGCATAAATGATGAGATTGAGTCCTGGGGAGGTTAAGGGACAAGCTCGTGGTCATTTGTAATTAACTGATGGCGCAGGTCTGATCAGAATCATGGACTTCAGACTTGTGTTTTCCAGTGTTCTTTGATCCTCCTAAGCATAGGAAGAAGATATGGAATATGTGACTAGTTGCCTCAGTTGCCTCCTTTGTTGTTGCGATAAGAAGACATGGATGGTGCCTGGCTATCATTACTGAATAGTTTGATCAAAGATTCCATAGAAGAATACTAATCAAAAGGGGGGAAAATGTACAACTGAAGTTCAAATTTTCATGGACTCCAGACTTTTTGGAGTCATGTAGGTTGGATAACTCCTGGAACAGTTGCCCTTAGGTAACCTTTAAACCTTAAATGAGAAATATTGCCGTAAGTCTTCTTCAAAGCAAACAGTAGCTTAGCTTAGCTAGTTAAAAATATCTGCCTGAATAACCATATATTGGAAGCACTTTATGGTTCTATACATCTATAGGATATCATCTTGCTGACCTCTGGCTGGAGGAAGGGGAGTGGATGGATAGGAGGGGAAAGGAAACTGTTGGGAGGATGAGACATGTATGGAGCAGAGAGGAATAGTGTGCAGTCACCGGACAGGGAGAGCAGTGGAAGCTGCATATAGGGGGGCATGTAAATTTACATGTGAATGTACATTTTCACTCAGTTATGTTAAATAAAAATAAAATAAAATAAAATAAAATAAAAAGTAAGTTCTCATAAAACAGGAAAAAAAAAATGTCTGCCTGAGCATTATGCACTTTTAAGATTTATCTGTATGGGATCAAATTGACAAAAACAACTGGAAATATTAGATAGGAACCTTAGAGGACAGTGAATTTTATGTTCAATGCAAGATGAGCAACTCAGAAAAGGGTGTTAAAAATTGTTACACCACTGAAAGAAGGCACACAGTGTCACTAAATTGATATATGTAGAAACTGTTGAATTGGTTTGTGTTTTGCTTTGTATATGCTCAACAAAAACAAAATAAAATTATACACACATATATGTAGTTTACTTGGACAATGCAAGAGTGTTCACACACAGAATCCTGGTAACGACCCACAAGTTGAATTATACTATAGCTACTTGAATGTTGGGAAGAAATTTAATTTGTCCATTTGAATTTGGTGAATACAGGCTGGCAATATTGTATCCACATCTTCTGACCTGTAGACCTTGTGCTCTTCATATACAGTGGAGAATGCAATCCGAAATGACTGGTGATTTGTGTTTCTTCCTTAGGCCACCACACCATCTACATTGGGGTCCATGTGCCAAAGAGTTACCGCAGAAGGAGACGTCACAAGAGAAAGACAGGACACAAAGAAAAGAAGGAAAAGGAAAGAATCTCTGAGAACTATTCTGACAAGTCAGATGTGGAAAATGCTGATGAATCAAGCAGCAGCATCTTAAAACCTCTCAGTGAGTACTCTCTGGGTGTTGTTGTCTTTCTTCCTTACTACCGCATCTTATGGCTAAGTGGGGAGGGATACAATAAAACTGGCTTACAATAAAACTGTTATAAAGGACAGTGTCTCTGGGGACAGTTTTCTTGTACCAGCAGGTTTATCTTAAAGGTCATCTGTAAGATACTCTGTTGATCAGAAAAGCATTTGACAAAGTTTAGGCATGGTCCTGCATTCTAAACTTGGGATAGTGAAACTGAATAATGTTATCTGTAATTGGCTACAGTAATCCATAGTAACCAGAAGACCATTCAAGGACAGTTTTTAGATTGTTGCTGCTTGGAAATCTGTTCTCTTGAGAAGATAGGTTAGATGTTTGTAGTGAATTTGCAGAGTGAAAGGAAAGAGGGTACAATCTGATTCCAACTTATGGTGATTTTGTGTATATAGAACTGTTCCCTCCACAGGGTCTTTAAGGCTGTGTTGTTTCTGAAGCAGATCACCAGGCTTTTCTTGCAGTGTCTGTAGGTGGGTTTGGACCCCTAGCATTTTGGCTCGTAGTTGAGTACTTAACCCTTGCACTACCTAGGGGCTCCTAGGTCAAGATAAGAGTGCACATACATAGTTTTTCAAATATCAGAGTTTTAGGTGGCACTTAACCAAGCTGAGGGCCAGGCTGACAATTCCAAAGGGAACAGTGGAAAGTATCCTATAGGTCAGAGAAGAATGTGGCATGACATAGCTCTGCAATACTGGCCATGTTAGATACCACATACTATACAGAAATGTTATTAAAAATGCAATAGCAGGAAGTAAAAAAACACTCAGATTCAGGTGATAGGGTGGACTGTATGTTTAGGTGTACATGTGTATGGCTTTTTGTTTCTTTTAGTGTGGAGAATGTCTGGCTAAAAGGGTAACTTGTGGCTGAAATGAGAATGGGTATGTGCGTATGTGCAGTTCAAGGGAGAAGCTGTAGAAACACATGCTGACTTTGGGAGATTCCTCAACAGGAGTGAGTTACTTAGTGACAGCTTTTCTTTTTGGCAGAGATCTGCACATTCTTTGTCTTATTGCTACAGTTGCAGAAATATAGAACCTGCAATAAAATGCGTTATGGGTGGTGCAGATAAAGATCGCGTTCAGTCATTGCAGGTGATGACAGGCCAAATTAGAACAAACAGCTCGGGGCAGGGGGCGTTGAAAAGTGAATGTGCAGAGTGAAAGGAAAGAGGGTATGAAGTGTAGTGATGTGAACCTTTTATAGTCTCACAGTTGGAGCTGCGCAGGTGGCCTGGGAAGCTGGAGACAAACCATGCTGAAAGCCGCAACGCAGACGGGCCACTGAGTTAAAGATAAAAAGGTCTGAGGAAAGCTCAGAGGCTGATCCCTAAAATAAAAGGGGTTGGGATAAATGTAAGACCTGCAAGGGACTAGAAAGCAAGAGACTCAAGTTACGTACTTTTCTTTGAAAAATTTGGAGAAAGCCTTTCTGAAAGTGATTCTTCATATACTGACTGAAATAATGGGATCTTTTTTCAAGCAAAGTCCTTGAAATGCAGATAAAAAAGGTCACTTCTAATACACTGGAGGAACAAGAGATAACATTTCCTTCCGGATAAATTACTACTGTTTATCTTCATTAACTGTCTGCTTTGGCAAGGCTTGAGCCACGGACAAAAGGGTGTCTTTCCAAGTGTGTGCTCGCTTTGTCTCTTTCTCTCTCTCGCTTTCTTTTTGTCTTGATCTCTTTCTGTTTCCCAGGTAATAAGGAATGAATGTATCAGAAAGATACTGAGACTATGTGTGTGTCAGCATGGGAGTCTTGTCACTTTCTGTGGCGTCTAGGAATCAGTTTGAATACAGCCGGTAAAAAGTGGACCATCTATTCCTCTCCTCCCTGGGAAGTGCCGTGTTCTGCAGTATACCAGGCTTCTAAAGGGATGTTATGAAGAGGTGGTTAAGGATCAACTTGTTCAGTGATCGTAATGAAATTATTTATAAATTTACATTTGATAGTTGAATTTTTTTCCCTGCTGTTCAGTAACTTACGCTGTAACATGTCTTTCATGTTTTTGGCATAAGTCAACACATTTGCCATAAAAGTCATCTTAGAGGTGACTGCATTGTTTCCTCTGTTTATGAGGGAGACTTAATGGATTGATCATTGGTTATCTGGTGCAGTTGTATGCAAAAGTCAGAATTGTTGCACCAGATACAGAAAAGCATTTAACTCTGGTTTGGGAAAGCCACAGTGTTCTGGTACCAACACGACAGTAAGATTCTTAGAAGCTTGCCTGTCAAGAGCACCATTAGATGCCTCAAGAAACACTATGAACAGTTGCTAGTTTTTCTGGGATTGAGACTGTTTGAGGTACTTATGCCTACAGGCAGACCATGCCCGATAGACCAGACTCCTACATGTGCCTACAAGTGAATAATTTCTAAAAACAAGTATGAATGGAGTAACCGGGTGAGTATCATCTTTGCTTCTTTCCTGGCTCTTTCCACCACATGCAGCCGAATAAAGACTCCTGGTTATCTGTTTCTAAGATATGTCTTGAATCTCTCTGCTGCTGTCCAGTTTTGCTGCCATTTCCTGGTCCAGGGCATCATCATTCCTTGTACAGACAACAGCAACAGCTTTCCTTTCCTAAGACTTTCTCAGAGAGAGGCAGCATTGACCATCATAAGGTAGAAACCAGGTTATGCCATTCCTGTTGCCGTTAGAATAAAATCTCAGCTTGGCATCTCGCTGGAGTGTGTCTCCAGTTTTGTTTTGTGTTTCATTCTCCTTGGTCACTCTTCTTCAGGCGCACTGATTTTTTTTTGTTTTTTTGGTACCAAAATCTCTTCTGCCCCAGGGTCTTTGCACTTGCAATTCTGTTTTCCTAGGGTTGTCGCCCCATTCTTGTCCTAGTTAACTTTTACTTTATGTTGCAGCTTTAAAATTTCACCTCTTCAGAGACATCTTACCTTACAGCTGCATCTAACGTGGTTTCCCCAAGTTAATCTCTCCTAGCTGCTTGTTTGCTTCCTGCATAATACATGTTTCAACTTAATGATTTTATGATTGGATAGTTTTGTCTTTTCATGCTTGCCAGATTGTGAACTCCATGAGAGCAAAGATCCATTTTTTTTTTTCCCTGTTCACTACACTATCTCTGACACCTAGCTCAATGCTTGGCACACAGAATGTGTTTAACAAGTGTTTATTGAACAGTAATTGAGTGAATGGATTACTGTAAAGGAAGAGATAAACCTTACTTTTATTGACCTAAGTATTTCCCACATTCTGGGTAAAGATTAAACTGATTTTCTTGTTTTGAAGCTCACATATTACCTTTATATTTCCCCTCCCTTTCCATGTAAAATCTGTCCCTAAATTTAATTATTCTACTGTGGAAAGCACCTCTTTATTTTAACTGTTTCCTAAGTGGTATCTTGAGCTGAGCAGATGACTCCCAACTGTATTGAGGTGCTTGTTGTCCACAGATGATGGAAGAAAGGGGTCCACAGGGCACATGGGTTCATCGTGGACACTTATAAATGCTCACTGTTCCCCACAGAACTCAGGAAGCCCAGCTTCAGAAGTCACAGGAAGGAGTGATGGAACTGAATAATGAAGGATGTTTACGTGAAGAAATCAGCCAGATATCTTTAGGCCCATCAGGAAGATGACATAATTAGCAGGTTCATTCAACTTGTAACAGGGATGCTTTTTATTTTATCCATGATTCTGTTGTCAAGACAAGCTTTATACAAAAAAAATGTGTATTTTGATTCTCACACGTTTGGAGCTTTGAGGAGGAAGGTGGCTAGTTACGGCTCCCTGCCTCTGTGCTAGGCTGTGGCTTCAAGTCCCTGAGCTGCTACTGTTCCCAGGAGGGTGCCAGGGCTGGTGGCTCCCCTCGGGATGTGGGGGAGGAAATGCATGGGAGAAGTGTGGAGGAACATGGAGAGGGAGGCTGGGGAAGAAAAGTGAAACAGAGGAACAGACTGGAGGAAAGACAAGGGAATGAGGAGGTGGTGTGCAGTGGGTGCTGGGGAGGAAAGTTAGATTGTGCTCTTTCTTAAAAATAATCCTCTTACCTCCTCCACCGTGCACTTTTTTTTCCTTCTTAGTTAGCAGCTGCCATATCTGAGGATTGCCCAGAAAGTAGGGGGACAGTGGACCTGGCTAAGATAGGTTTTAGACGCATGGTATGGCTTCCCATCATAGTTGTTTTTGGCCCCTGTACCTCTTAATTTGTTGGTGTCTTGGGATATTTGTGGAAGACTTACAGGTCACTTGGTGACTGCAGTGGCTCTGAAGATGTGTAAAATGTTAGGAAACATAGCTACAAATAGAATATCCTGTTCAGCATATTGGTCACATGCATTTGTAATATATTTCTTGGCAAAGTTGAACATGTACCAGTGCTTGGAGGTGGCTTACTGTCTCTAACACCCATCTTTTCTGTTGTAGAATCCTCTCACTAGGTATGTACCTGCAAACCCTTCTTCAGTCTTCTGGTACTCTTTTTTAACTCTTTATATTTATGCTAACTGAGCATTGTTCTGTGGACTTGAAACAGTGGATGCCAGTTGGTGATCCAGTTACATTCAGGAAGCTGAGACAGAGCAATGAGCAGTTGCTTTTGTTTTGTGCTTCCGGGTAAATGAACCGAGTCACTTTTCATAGGAGCCAAGAATACTTGGTGTTCTGTCGTTTAACTTCCCCTCTCCCCAGTGAACCCCTTGTGCCCTCCTCCCTCCTGACCTCATGCTTCTTGGTACATTTCTACTTTTTCCTGATTTTTAAAAAATGCTTTCCAACCAGACCCTTAGTCTTGTTATCCTAAAGTAAGATTTGTTTATTGTCACTGTATGGTTTGAATATCTAGAAAAGGAGCCCATTTGCAAGAGAGAGAGAGAGACCTTTGGAATGCAAGTGAAATAGTATAGATTCTGTCTCTGTTCAAAAACAAAACACAAGCAAACACAAACACAAACTAAACTGTCTTCTTTCATCCTCCTCTCTATTTTTCATCTTAAGTAGGAGAAAGTATTTTAAGGGTAGGGAACAAAGGTTCATTATATTAAAAGAATAATTTAAAACTTTAAAAAGTTTGCTCTTCAGAAGGGGGCACTTGCAGTGTACCACATTAGTTAAAAGCACAGATTGAGTCAGATTAACCCACCAAAAATCAAACTTGCTGCTGTCGAGTCAGTCCCAACTCACAGTGACCTTGTGCCAAGCCAGCCAAGTGCCGTCGAGTATAAGACAGAGTAAAACTGCCCTTATAGATTTTCCACGGATTGCCTGGAGGACTTGAACTGCTGACCGTCTGGTTAGCAGCCATAGCACTTAACCCCTGTGCCACTAGGGTTTCCTGAGTCAGATCACGTGAGCATGAATCCTAGCTCATACCAGAAGGTTGGTCCTGGTAGATTACTGAGCCTCTCTGTGCTCCAGTTTCTTTCTTTGCAAAGAGGGGACTCTGTATGACTCAATTCATAATACTGTTCTGGTGAGTTAATTCAAGTAAAGCACTGTTTCTGGCACATAAAATTACTCAGAACACCTTCACAGTCCTCTCTTCACTTTATGGAGATTGATTCCTTTAGGCACACTGGTATCACCCTGGAAATGCGTCTGGCATTTTCTGCTGCAAATTCTCAGTAGATATCCCTTTACTCTAGCCGTCAGCATGACTGCTGGCTCCCAACAGCAACTTGAAGAGACACAACCTGAATTCAGTCTCTTAGCTTGCCAGTGAGTAGGACTCTGGACACTAGTTGCAGGTTAGAGGACTAAGAAATCAAAAGCTGACCTCTGGCTGGAGGAAGGAGAGTGGACGGAGAGGAGGGGAAAGGAGGCTGTTGGGAGGATGAGACACGTATGGAGCAGAGAGGAATAGTGTGCAGTCACCGGACAGGGAGAGCAGTGGAAGCTGCGTATAGGTGGGCATGTGAATTTATACGGGAATGTACATTTTCACTCAGTCATAATAAAAAAAAAACCTGTAAGGGGCAGAGGTGATATCTATTGTGCTATTCTTTTGTATGAATACTGCCACTGGCAAGTTTCTGTGCTTAGCAGCGTGTTCTTGAATTTTGTCCACAGTTGCAATGTACAGATCCTGACCTCTGCTGTATCCATTCTAAGGATTTATGGTGCCAGCAAATGGTCTATTCTCTTTCTCATGAGAAGGATATTTTTTTCTGGCTCTTTCATTGTGTGTCTTAGTGAATCAATCTGAATGAGAAGGGCTGTTGGGTGGGCCAAGTCAGCAATTCAAAGGCAGTGCTGTGCAGAAAGGGAAAATGTTTGGCATACTTGTGTTTTTGGTGGCACTGGGTTGACTCAATTGTGTTTTGTGTGGTCCAAATAATTGCTGTGTATTTCTCCTGCAATGCTCATGAATGCATGAGGACTGTGTCATGGTGCTTGCATCTTCTTTAGCCAGTTAAATATACAAATCTCTGAAGCTGATTGGAATTTCTGAAATGCAATTCTCTTAAGTCACCTAGAAGTGCTCCCCGCCAAATGGCGGTTCTTACACTATGGCAGGGTGTCATTCCTTATTGCCACTGACTGTTCTGTTACATAGTTATTCTGTTTTATCATGCCACGAGATGTTCTGAATGGTACAGTTACATGTGTCATGGGAGAGTTGCTGTTGTTGCTATTTATAGTGATTCATGAGTTCAAGAGTTCAAGAGGTCTCCACTGTGCTGTAAAAAAATGTATTGAGTTGATTCTGACTCATAGCAAACCCTATAGGACAGAGTAGACTACCCTATAGGGTTTCCAAGGAGCACCTGGTAGATTTGAACTGTAGACCTTTTGATTAACAACACAACTCTTAACCACTGTGCCACCAGGGCTCCAGTGCTAGGGTGCTCAGGGCTAAAAAGAACTTGACTTGGGTTAGAAAATGTGAAAAACCAGAATTGTGAATAGAATTTAACACATGAAATAAACTTGAACAAAGTGAATGTGGTATTATCACAGACATTAGCACCTAAGAGGAAGATAGGGTACATATTGTGTTTTGCGGTATGAGTTTATAAGATAGGAAGCTTGTGTGTGTGTGTGTGTGTGTGTGTGTGTGTTTGTGCGTGCTTGTGGTGTGCAAGTGCGTGCATGGCTGGAATGCACTGAAAGAGTAAAGGATCTTTGAAAGGATCTTTTTGAATAACTTTCTGCTTAGGATATTTATTATATAGAGGGAAATAATAGTTGAGTTCTTGATATTAGGGATTTAAATGCAGAGCTTTATTAGTGTAAACTGTTGATGCAGATAGTTGCTGGGGTGAGGGACTAGGAGTGTATTGTATTTACTTTGTTTGGAATTCTCCAATGACCACAATGTAGAGACAGGAATGGACTCTTTCAATAACATTCCTAGGCATGGGGAGTGCTCCTTGATTTGGCATCACACTTGAATAGAGGTGTCGTGCACATGAAGTTTCCATTTATCTTGGTCACCTCTGCACTCAAAGTCATTAACTCTTCTTGATTTGTTCCTTTTCATCCATCGCCAGGCACTCACTGGTCCCTTTAGGTTTTTCCTTTAAAGCATCACTTGTGTTGAATTCCTAAGGCAACATCATCTTGTTTAGATTTTCAGCCTTTAGGTTCTTCCTTGAAATAGAAGAGAGTTATTTCAGACAAAGATGCCACATGTAAAATATCAGTTCTGTCTTGTCTGTCCTTAATTAAACCAACAACCACCTCGTTACTGAAGCTGATGGTTGCTAACTTCAGGTCCCTAGACATTTAAGAGTTAATCAACAATGTAATAGATGCTCCTCTACTGTTGTAAATATTTTATGTGGCTTAGTGAAAATTACAGCTTTACTGTGTCTCAGCTAGGTTCTTTTATAACAACTCATGATGCCTTCTTCAGATTTTGAACTCCTGTGGGAAGCATTATCTTGATTATTCATCTTGGGACTCAGTCCTATAACAATTCACATAGTGACATGTCCCCTTCATGCAGGTCTGTGTCTTTTCTGCAAGAGTGTCGTTAGGTTCTTAAGAACAGGAGCAACATCTCACGTGTAAATTGAATCATGTCATGCAGCAGCGTGTGCTTTAAATGGAATAAATAAAATGTCCAGAAATAATGGAATAAAGTCAAAAGCGTTTGGATAATCTGAAAGCAAACAAACAAGTGAAAAACCTCAAGAGGACAGGTTATGTAATTATTTAGTATTAAGAGCTATCTTGTTTAAAAAAATGCTCCTTCACCAACCTAAATCCGTACAGGGATGTGGTTGAAGTAGAAAGCTCCAAAGCGTTGCCCCATCAGGTGAGCTGAATCGTGATGAAAATAAAAAGGGAGAAGACTAAGCCAATTAATGTGTCTCGTGGTAGAGCTCTACAACTTTGTTTGTAACAGGTAATTTACATGTAAATAAAATAGAAAGGTGTCCGTGTTGATTAGTTGACTATTTTTTGTGTACTTTTTGTTATGGGACAAATATTAGAATGTATGAAAATATCCCAGGTCATTGTAAGCATGCAATGTATTATTTATGGTGACATTTCTCTAAAGGACCATATAGCTTGTTGAGTTGGAATGTGCCTGCCTCAGTCTGTGCCTACATATTTAGAGACTACAGTCTACCTGGGTGAGTGAGGATAGTGTGCAGAAGTTTGTTAACTACTAAATGTGTCACCAAAGATGCATGTGGAATGCCGTACATAGAACATTTTAAGATTTGCTTATTAATATGCATCTGGGATCACAGATTAAAGTTCATGTTGCTGCAGAGATGGAGTTAGATAGCCACTGTGTATCTTTCTCAGAATTTTAATGTAATAGTTTTGGAACAAGAACATCCCTGTAAATGTTCATTCTTTTGTTGTTTGCCAATTAAGAAGAATTACTACTCAATATCCTTATTTAGAAGCTGCTTCTGGTGGTGACATTATTGTAATCCAGCAGTTAGTATGAAAATTATCTTTTGTCAGTTACCAAAACTTGACCACAAAGGCCACAAGAGAAAGCAATTATATTTAATTGATTCTGCTTCATTTATGAGTCTTTGAGGGAGGGATAATTTAAGTGTAATGGAAAGTGTGAATACTGAATGCAAATTTACAATAAACATGTAGGCTGTGTAGCTAGCTGTGTTCACTCAAAATGGAAGTTGTTTTCAGCAGAAAAATAGGGCAATTTCTGCCACCAATGGATGGGAATGGCAATTTCTAGAGCTAGAGATTCACTGCTGAGTCACCAAATATCCAGAGTACACACGTCACCAGCTATGAAGCCCTCAGTCAATTGTTCGCCTAACTTGACTTTGTTACTTCCTGTGAAACTGACGAATGCTTGAAACAAATATCCAGCAAACAAAGAGCAAAAATCTTGAAAAACATCTGGAATTTTTTTTTGCTGATGTTCATTTCTAAAACAGCTAATACTCTTCCTTGTTCGCCAAATTCGTCAGTATTGATTTTGAAAAGATACTGCCATTGTGGAGTGCACATAGGTAACTAGTATTTCCATGGCCTCTTCGTTGAGAGCAATTGCTGAAGTCAGTTTTTGAAAATAATTAAAATGTGACTTGAGGGAACTTTTCTGAACTATTATTTGCGTGCTCAAACCAACCTTAGAAGGTTTATAGATTTTTGTTGTTGTTGTTCCCATAAAACTGATCATGGAAATCTGTGCCACATTTCCCTTTAAGCTTTTTTGATCCTATTATGTTATAGGTCTTTCTGACGTTGGAAAAAAAAAAAATTCTAAGCAGAGCATATAATGGGAAAAAAATTAAGATCTTCATTGTGTATTGTTGTGTACAAGTAAAAGTGGTAGAGAGATGCTCTTCTTGATGGGCAGGTGAATGGAAAGTGTGCCAGGTTCAATTGACTGAATGGGGTAGGGATCCTTTATTTTAAAAGAAAGTGCACATACATATTCAGATGAAACATCAGTCAAGGGCAGCATAGTAGATGGAATACCAACTTGGAGAATGCATTTATTTTAAAATTACAATTGATTTCAAAAAATGCAGTTCTATATTTTGGCCAGTCATGAGGAATAAAGGGAGAAAACATAGGAATGGCAATAAGGGTAAGAAGAGAGAGAGGAGATGGTATGTTCTGGAAAAGTAAGGGAAATAAGAGGAGAGATTTTGTTAAGAAAGACAGTGAAACTGAACAGCAGAAAAATCACTGGCTGTGTGGCAAAGGCCAGCCTCTTACTCCTCTGAACACCAGTCCAGTTGCTGTAGAATGGGTTCTGACTCATGGAGACTCCAGGTAGATCAGCAGAGAACTGTGCTTCGTCAGGGTTGTCATGGCTGGTTTTTTCAAAGCAGTCGGCTGGAGTCCTCTGGGAGGAATTGAGCTGCTAACCTTTCAGTTACCAGTTGAGCACTTAGCCGTTTATACCACCCAGGATCTCCCCCCTCAACTTAGTCAAACCAGTGCCCTGCTCAGGTCAGTCCTGGTGGCCTCTATGTCCTTTATCCGTGATACCCTAAGAATAGTCTGTTCATCATGATCTATCAAGTGACTGTGGTGATGCTGTAATAAATTTTCCCCGTTTATTGATTTATGTTACTTCTTCTTAATAGTTTTAGGATAATTCCTCCAAGATGCTCCTCCTGTAGGGGACATGGACCTTGATTTGTCAGCAGGCTAGTTCTTAACACCTGACTTTTGGCTACTAGCACACCAAAGGCTAAACAACCTTGGCTTTCCCCAAATTCCTGTTTCTTATACCCTAGCGTTGCAGTAGGCCATTTACTATAACTCAGCCATTCACTTTATATTCCTGGTAGAACACTACCCCTATGCTTTACTTAGCCAAAGACAAAACTGGACTAAATAATGAGTTTTTAAACAAGGGGCTACCCTGAATGTCCACACCAAATCCAAGTCTGGCATCATTGGCATCTTTCCTGATGGCAGTGGGAACTCAGAGGACAGCACTGGGACTCTTTAGGAAAAGCTGGGTCTGGGAGCTTTTTTGTAAGCAACAGACCATTCTTGAACTGAAACCAGTGGATGTGGTTAGTAGTTTATTTTGAAAACATAGTATGTTAGTCTATTTCTGTATACTGTGACAGTTATAGTTTAATCAGAAGCTGCTTGTGACATTTCTGTTTAATGTTCACGGAAAAGTGACTAGTTTCCCCAAAGGCCTGAACTTAGTGCCAGATGCCAACACATTCACAATTATAGTTTGACTTGTAGGCAATTGTGCAACTCTTTGAGCGTGTGGTAGGTTTTTATTTGTTTATGGCACTTTCACTAATTTGTCATTTTCTTAAGTGGAAAAAAGTTTTCTCAGTCTTTTAGTAAACAGAGACTTTTACTCCTTTCTCTGTGTTTCCACTGAGAAAAGATAATGTGAATGTAACTGCGTTTTAAGTCTTCTTTTGGGCCCCAAAGCCAAGCTACCGTGTGATCTCATGGAGGGGTGATCTGTTTGTGTGAACCGTGAGCTCATAAACTTGTCATCATTCTTTGTGACACTGGGGCAGGTTCCCTGCTCACTGCCATTACAGGGTGAGGAGAGGGATGTGGACAGATCTCAAGCTTTCTGTGCAGTGTAACGCCAGTCATTCAATTCATTTCACTTCAGTCTGTTTTTGTCCAATCCAAGGGGTATTTACAGAGTACTCCTTCTTTTTAGGCACAGTCTTGGGCACTGGACCTGCAGAGTTGAAACTTTAATAACAACCTGATGGTATAATAGGGAAAATGCCTAGCAGACAAAGAGAGTGTGATAGCTGTGATAGTGAAGGGGGACAGTTAGGCACTGGGTACTGTGGGAGGTTCAAAGGAAAGCGGGTCTGGTGAGGGCAGCCAGAGAGGCTCTCATACATGAAGCAGCACTTGAGCTGAGTCTTGAGAGAGCAGGAGCACCCGGGGAGTGTGGGGTGGAGGTGGGAACGACTTCTATCTGACTGCCCTTTGATTCACGAATGGTCCAACACAGATGGTAAGAAAGTTGAGATATTTCTGCCAAAGCATATCTTTAGAAGGAAAGAATATGGTCCTTTTCTTTCTGCACCTAAACTGACCATGACAGTCTGTTTTGGAATACTCTAGTTACTGATTTGTCTAATGCCCATGCTCCTTTTGTCTGTTACATTGCAAATGCTGGTTCTCATTCATGACTGTAATGTGTCAATTAAAAATCTTGATTTCCCAGGTTACCTTGTAGCTGGAAGGGGCCGTGTCACTTAGTGCTGATCGGTAAGATGTAAGCTTCAGTGTACTGGGTGATGCTTATGGAGAACATATTATTTCCTCATGGAAAGGAAATGGTGAATGGCATACATTTTCTGTGGTGTATTATCAATAAAAGTTTTAGCTCTGTTGTTCTTGTTAGCTGCTCTTCACCTTGTCCCTAACTCATGGTACTCCTCCCCACACCCAGTTCAAGAGGATGAATTGCTGCCTGGTCCTGCTCCATCCCCATGATTGGTTGCAGATTGTTGTGATTCATAGGGTTTTCATTGAATAATTTTTGGAAATAGATCTCCAGGCCTTTCCTCCTAGTCTGTCTTTGTCTGGAAGCTCTGCTGTGACCTACTCAGCATCCTAGCAACACCCAAATCACCACAGACAGGTGGATGGCAACTGTGCATGAAGTACCTTGTTGTGGAATTGAACCTAGGTTTCTTGCAGGGAGTAGCAGTTAAGTACTGCATCTGCTAACCAGAAGGCTGGCAGTTCATATCTGCCAGGTGCTCCTTACTCTATGGGGCAGTTCTGCTCTGTCTGTAGGGTTGCTATGAGTCGGAATCAACTTGACAGCAGTGAGTTTGAGTTTTTTTGAGTTTCTGCGTGGAAGGGGAGACTTCTACAACACTAGATAACCAGTGCCTCCGTCACTTAGTATGGCTTACTTACTATATTAGCTCAGTTACTCACACCACGAATAGTAAAAACAAACCAACAAAAATTATCATGTGTTTTTACTTCCAGTAACTAAGACCTGGTATCTCTGCCATTTTTGCTGTTGAAGCTGAATAACTGCTTATATTCTCTGCATTGATCTGTTATAAAGCCTGTTCATCCTCATTCTGTTGCGATACAAAGCAACATTATGAGAAATGGCTAGAGGCAATCTGTTTATAAGTTGACTTGAATTTCATTGATCATGTGTTTGTGAATAATAATATAAAATAAATAAACAATATTTATTGAACACAAGCTTTGGCCTGGGTATTATACCAGATGCCTCAAAACATGATCTTACTTCTTATCAATACCTATCGAGGTTAAGATCCTCTTTGCTGGGGCTCACGGACAGTAAAGCTCACAGGATGAGTGACTCACCCAACGTGGCTGGCAGGTGGCCATGCTGGGATGCAACCTCTGCTTCTGGGGCTCCAGGCAAAGGCACTAAACTCTATTACAGTAATTATTAAAAAGGCTAGACTAGGCCTTTTGGACAACTTTTGCTAAAGTGAATGGTACTTAAAAAATATCATACACGTATAAATTGAGTTTGTATTGGCAATATCGACATTTATTTTGTGTTGTATTACACAGTGATAGAGACTTTAGACAAAATAGACGAAGAAGCATTCCTTGTCTCTCTTGAAATCCTACGTGTTTAATCTGAAGTCTAAGTTGAGAGTCAGAAGTCATGTTTTTGTCCTTTCATTGCTGATGTTCCAATTGATTACATTTCCTTTTAGAGAAGATAAATAAAACAATCTATAATTAAAATAATCTAAAGTTGATTAGACGAAATGGGTAGAATGACTAGATTTTGCTATGGACAAATAGTTTTCCCTTCTGAGTGAGTTATTAACCTGTTCTGTTAAAACCCTGTTACCTTCCTACCCCCTGCCCGCTGCTTACACATTTACCCATCCATCTACCTGTTCCTGATCTTTCCATTCTCCCTTCCTATCTCTTTTGTTCTCTCTTTTCCTCCCTCCTTCCCTCCATTCCCTCTTCTTCCTCCCTCCCCCTTGTTCTATCTCTTCCTTTCTCTTTCTGTATTACTTTTTGATTTTTAAAGTTTTAAAATATGGTCAATTATCTTAGTTGCTTCTTTGAAGTATATTTTGAAAGCATTCTACTACAAAGTGTCAGTTGGGTTCCCTGCTCTGGAAAGTCCTTAGCTTTCCAATCTGTTCATGCAGAACAGATGAAGTCACAGAGAAGTTATTCAGTACTGAGGGCTGGAGGGAGAATAAATGCTAGGATAACATCAGTAGCAAGAAGTATGAGATGTCTCATTCATCCATGTATCCCTTCATCTAGAGTGTTTATCAAAGGCCTACTGTGTACCAAGGACTGTGCTAGATGCTGGAGCATGATGATGGGAAAAACTAAAGACAGTTCCTACCCTTAGGGAACTTACAGTCTGTTGTGAGAGACATTTATAGGCAATACTTGTACACATCAATGTTAACTTGCACCTATGATATGTGCTATGATGGAGTGGTCTATGATGCTATAAAATCTGACAATAGGCAGAATTTGACTAAATTAGGGCAGTCAGGAAATGCTTCTTTGAGAAAGTCATGTTTGTGCTGAGATTAATGAGTGAGAGAGAAAGAAAAGGAGATGAGGGCTGAAGAAAAGAACACACCGCCTGAAAAGAAGAGCAAAACATAACAATTCTACCCAGAGGAAGCCTGGTGAGTGTGGGTACATCTGTTTAAGACAAGCTGTCAGCACTACCTGAGTAGGAGGAGGGCTCCTTCTGGAGAATGGTTTGACCTGGGAAACAGTTTCATTATCTTCAGCTGATATTTGGGAGGATGAAAGGCACCAATTCAAGTGACTAAGTAGACATACAGGATGCCAAATGCATGATAAAAGCGCATCTATATTTAAGGCACACAGTAAGCTAAAACACCAGTTTTTTACTTGACTTTAAATAGAACTTTTTGCTTACTGACTTCCTATTTTTGCTCTACTGCTGTTTTGTCTGCTCAACCATCTCCCAACTTCTGCCTACGTGTTGTTACCATCTTTTCTGCAAATATTCCTTCCTGTCTATCAGTGTGTCAGCTAAAGCAATTGTTTTTGGGACTAGTGGGCGCACTGGTGGTGCAGTGGTTAACAACCAGGCTGCTTACCGCAAGGTTGGCATTGAACCAACCAGCTGCTCCATAGAAACCTTGGGGGGCAGTTCTGGCCTGTCTTACAGGGTCACTAAGTAGGAATCTACTCGATGGAAATGGGTTTAATGAATCGCAGGAAAATCTTCTGGGAAGGCCATGAGAGGTGCATTCCTGCCTTCTTTAATTGCTCCATGATTTTTTCTAGTTTGAAGTTAAGAGAATCTCTTTAGGATGCTGAGTACAACTGGCAAGTGTAGGAGGGTGGAGGGCCACACCTTTCTGGGTCAGTGTTACAGACTTTAAATCCTCCACAGACCTTCTCTATCTGTTATTCATGTGATGTGAGGAAGGGAAGAAGGATTGAGCAAATACAGAACCCCAGCCCTGCTTCTGCTCACGCCTTGACTTCCTTCTGGAATGACTTTACATATATTACCAGAGTGTGGAATAGTGTTTTACTACCATGATTTATACCTTTGTCTGGGTTTGTGAGCTTTTTCTGTCATAGCTGAGGCAAGAAAGTTCTGATGCAAAGAGAAATTTTATGTAGCTGGAAGAATTCTGGAACCTTTATATGTCAAGTACATGAGTGTGTGTTGTTCACTGTACTTTTCAAGTCCATGATCAGGTGTTTTCTCTAAAAAGAAATCAGGAAAGATCCCAGGAGGGACTCATGGGCTTTAACAAAAAGCATTTTCAATAGCACTTTTCATCTTTTAGTACTTTTTGCTTTTTCCCCCTTTGCTCCAGGTTGCATTTTTCCATCAAAGTTATTTTGCATGGTGTTGCAAGTTTTCCCTGGGCCCTTTGTACATAATTCAAAGGGCATTTTGGGAATGACTCTATGTTGAAGGACATTTTATTTTTGTGCAGTGCTATATAAATTATAGGGCTTTTATGCACAGTATCTAAATTGTTTCATAACCCTTAATGTAACTAGAACAAGTATTATTCCTCCTTTTAGAAATAAATTCAGTTTCCCACAGGCCAGATATGTTGCCTGAGGTCACACATTTTGGACTGGAGGAGTCAAGGTAAGGACAAGAGCTTTATCCTCCTGTCTTCCTCTGTTTACACTGTATCCTGAAGCCGTAATATTGGAGTATTAGGCTAAGGATGAGGATCCCTTGGTAAGGCAGAGTCACACACCCTGTGTTGGAGAAGTCAGGGTAATGACCAGGTCTTGGACTCCTGCTCTGGCTCCCCTTACACTACGAGTATATCATGAAGCCATAATGCTAGAACACTTGGGCTAAGCAGGGGGAGCCAATGATAGGACACAGTCAAATCCTATATGATTCCATTATTCATTTTCCAAAGCTTGGTACATTCAGAAATAGCGAATTACAGCTATGAATAGTTCTTTTCCACTTGGTTGGTCTAAAGCCAGCTGAATCCTAGAGAAAACTCCTTTGAAAGTGTGTTGCCTTGGAAATGGATGAGCATAGCAGTATAATAGCTTCGTACTGTATTTGTAATTCCAGTAGTTTAGGTGACAGTTGTGTCTTTCTGAAGGGTGTGGACAGATTCTGAGCGAGCTTTTCCTGTTGCTCATCAGTTTGTGGCTGCCTTTATTACAGCAGTCACTCATTTTCAGATGTCTTCTAAAAAGCAAGTTTTTTTTAAAACAAATTTGTTTCTTTGCTGAGTTTATAATATGTAGAAGTAACTTTTCCTTTTCATGTTTTGCATTACTTGTCCTTGCCTAGCAAGTAGTTGGTATTGTTGTTGTTAGGTGACTTCGAGTTGATTTCAGCTCACAGTGACACCGTGAGAAGAGCACACTGCCCTGCCTGCACTGTCCTGACAGACCTTGTTATGTCTGAGCACATTGTTGCAGCCACGGGGTCAGTCCACCTTGTTGAGGGTCTTTCTCCTTTTCTCTGACCCTCTATATTACCACGCATGATGTCCTTTTACAGGGACTGAGCCTTCCTGAAACATGTCTAAAATAAATGATAAGTCATCTCACCATTCTTGCCTTGAGGGAACATTCTGGCTGTACTTCTTCCAAGATAGATCTGTTCATTCTTTAGGCAGTCCATGATATATTCCATATTCTTCTCTACCACCGCAATTCAAAGGCGTGAATTCTGTTTCGATCGTCCTTATTCATTGTCTAGCTTTCACATGTACGTGAGGTGATTGAAAACACCATTGCTTGGGTTGGCAAGGTGACATCTTTGCTTTTTAACATTAAAACAGGTTTTATTTATTTATTTACTAAGCAGATTTGCCCAATTCAACGGACTGTTTGATTTCTTGGCTGCTGCTTCCATGGGTGTTAGTTGTGGATCCAACTACACAACTTCAGTCTTTTCTCCATTCATCATCATGATGTGAGGATCTTTGTTTTCTTTCTGTTGAGGTGCAGTCCATACCGAAGGCTATAGTCTTTCATCTTCAGCAGTAAGTGCTTCAAGTCCTCTTCACTTTCAGCAAGGAAAGTTGTGTCATTGGCATGACACACATTGTTAATATGTTTTCCTCCAAATCTGATGCCCAGTTCTTCTTCATGTAGTTGAGTTTCTTGGATTGTAGATTGAGTAAATACAGTGGAAGGATACAACACCAACACACATCTCTCCTGACTTTAATCCACTCAGTGTCCTTTTACTCTGTTCCAACAACCGCCTGTTGATCCATGTACGGATTCCTAATGTGCAGAATTAAATGTTCTGGAATTCTCATTCTTCACGATGTTATCCATAATTTGTAATGATACACACAGTCAAATGCCATTGCACAGTCAGTAAAACATGAATAAATGTCTTTCTGCTTTTAGGTAGGATCCATCTGATATCAGCAGTGGTATCACTGGTTCTACATCCTCTTCTGAATCCAGCTTGAATTTCTGGCAATTCTCAATCACTGTACTGCTTCAGCTGCTTTTGAATGCTCTTCAGCAAAATTTTGCTTGTGTGTGATATTAATAATATTGTTTCATAATTTCTGCATTCTGTTGGATCATCTTTCTTTGGAATAGTTCGTATTAGGGAAGGCATACTGAGTTGAGTAGAAAAACTTTTAGTGTCTGTGGGGTGCCTTTAGCTCTAATAAAGAATGGTTACCTCCCTGATTTTGTTTGCTCTTCATAATAACGTGAGGGAAATCTACTGTCAGTATTATATATATTATATTATATTTATATATTATATATTGTTTTACAGAGGAAGAAAGCAAGGTTTATAAAAGCAATATTGTACAGTAGTTAGGCCTATGGAACTAGACCCATATTTAGAGTTCAGAACCCATTATGCCAGTCACTAAGTTTTTGACGGTGGGCAAGTCACTTGATTGTTCTAAGTTTCAGTTTTTATTATCTGTAAAATAAGATGTAATATTATGATTAAATGGATATACATCGTATACTTTCTGTGAAGGTTAAACAAGGTATGATGTCTTCAAAGGACAGTGGTAAACAGTATGATTCCTTGTATATTAGTTATTATCATTAAGCGTCACCACATTCACACACTAGAAAGGATCGGAGCTGGAATTCATGCCTGTGACTTTCAACTCTACCTCTTACCTCATCATCTTTTGAACATAATACCGAGCAGCAATTCCTGCCTTTTTCTACAGACAGGCAGCTGCTGCTGTAAGTGTCAGTAAAGGGGATTTATTTCTGGAATGAAAGACTTAGAGACGCTGTGAGAGCATTTGAACTCCTGGAATAAGTCAGCAAATTATTCTAAAAATGGAAGAACGCCTACCTTGCCTATTATTAAGAGCTGCTAGGTTCTAGCCCAAATTTAGCTTTTATTTTTAAATCCCCCTCTTTGAATTACATTAATAGTATATGAGTACTTTTGGATGTACCAGTTGATGAGATGTATTCAGTTCAGGAGAGATGCTGGATTCCTCACTCTAGGACCTTGCCACTCACGACATTTGTTTCTGTGCTGGGTCCTGTTTGAGTGAGGAGTGCAGCTCACAGTCTCATTGGGGAACAAGCCATCAGCATCACGTTCTAAGCAAATCAGCTTAGATTAAAAGGCACGCAACAGATAGGCTTGAGAGATGTTTACTGAATTGGCATTGTCCCTGGAGGTGTTTACATTCATTTCCTTCTTGTCTCTGCTGTTTTAGAGAGTCCTGTTAGAGCTTTCTAAGGCCCCTCGCATAGTGGCTACCCCAGATCACTGTTACCACATATCTTCCCTGTTTACCAGCAGGGGTCCTTAGTGCTGTGACTGAGTCTGGGTGTATACACCCACCTTCAGCATGCTTGACCACTTACCTTTTCCCCAACCTTTATATAGTGTTTGACAGAGCACCTTGTGTACACAAATGCTTCTGAGAATTCTGTAGAGACTATCGTTCACACTTTATGGAGAAGATAAAGATAAATAAAGATTAAATTAAAAAAAGAAAAGATTAAATGAGTTGTCCAGAGACAGGGGAGAGAGAAGTGGTTAGGATTTGGATATCCCGCAAACCCCCGGCCATCGCATCAATTCTGACTCGCAGTGACCCTGTAGGACAGAGTAGAACTGCTCCACAGAGTTTCCAAGGAGCGCTTGCCAGAGTCAAATAGCCAACCTTTTGGTTAACAGATAATTGGTGCCTTTTCTTGTAATAATTAATTTGATGTGTTTCCCTGGAGCTGAATTAATCAGTTAGATAACTAACAGGTTTCCTATTGTATGAAAGATGTGAGGTGTCTTGTATTACTAAAACGTGTAAAAGCAGAAGTCAAACCAGGGCTGATACACACTGTGCAGAACACTAGGACCATTATTGTTGCTAGAGTTGAGTTTGTCTCTGAGCTTCCTGGAAACCAGACACAAACAGAGGCACAATCAGTTATATGCTTCTTTTGTAGAGAAAGGAAAATGTTCTAAGGGGAAGTAAAGGTTTTACTAAAATTATGCTTTAAAAAAATGTTTTACTTAAGGCTTTAGATAAGAGATGGTAAGAATAATTGTGCATAATGCTCTCAACAAACTTTTATAGCTGTACAGTAGCATACAAATGCGTTGCAAGGGGACTGACATCTTGTTGGGTATCTATTATATGTCAGATACTCTGCTAGGGATTCTGCGTGCTTTATTTTATTAAGCCCTCATAAACATCCTCATTTAATGATCACAGCTAGCTGTTTTAAGATGTTATTGTACCGATTTAACAATAAGGAAGCTTGGCCTCCAAGGTTCACACAGCTAGTTCAAGGTCACATAGCTAGTAATAGTAAACCTTCAACTGAGATCCGAACCTTGTCTGATTCCAGAGCCCATGTTCTCTCTTCTCTGTCTTGCTGCTGTATAATGCTTTAAAGAGCTAAGTTAACTAAATGCAAGTATACTCTCTTTTAGTGGATCTGTTTGATTCAGGGAATGTGTTTTTTGAGTGCTCAAATCAGAGTATCATCTTCTGTAAACATTGCTTCTCTTATCCAGGCATTTGATGGAAAATGGATAGTAGGTGAGCTCATGTCCTCTGTTGCTCTTTGAGAGTATTTCCTCAGACTGGTAAAAATGACTATGTCTTGTGGTTGCTGTGAATACTAAGCACTTTATGAACCTGATCTTCTTTAGTCATCTCAGCAGCCCAGTGAGGAAGGTACCATTATTATTCCTATTTTGCAGATAGGGAATCTGAGGTTCCCTAAAGTTAAATGACTCACAGAGTCATATAGGTGCTAAGGGGTGGGAGTCAAATAGATGTCTCCTTGGCTGTAATGAGCATGTGCTTTGCCACTTCTTTAAAGACTATAGGGAAACCGGCAGGCAAGCAAGAATTTTCTTTAAAAGAAAGCTAGATTGGCTTCTGCATGGGCTAAAGCCTCAGTCTATAGAGTTGCACATTGTAAAACATAAGTGATTCTGTAAAATTTTTAAAGATGGTGTTTATAATTTTTCACAGTCACAGGAAAGCATCAAAAGTGGTTTAGTGTATTTTGTGGCATAGAAATAGAGAAATCCACAAGGGTAAATCAACTAGTAGACCTAGTGATGTCAGGATTGATGTGAACAAATTGAATGTTGGAGACTGCAGCAAAAAGTACTAATCTTAGTTCAGAATAGTTAATACTAACTATTTTTTTTGGCATTCCAAAATGCCATGATTAATTATGCAGCTGAGGTTATTCTCATTTTGTAATTATCCTAATAATAGTAACCTCCACTTCTACCGTTAATACAGTGGTAATAGGTAACATTCATTTTACTGAGTGTTGTTCAGAGTGCTTGATAAGTATTAGCTCCCTTAATACTTACAGTAACCCTATGGTGTGGGCATCATTATTATCTCCATTTTGTGGATGAGAAGATTGTAAGAGTTCAGTAACTTCCCGAAGACACACAACTGGCAAGTAGATTGCTCACTGGACTGGTCTGACTTTACATATGTGACTGATCAGATAAAGGTGCTCATCCCCTTCTCTACTGTAGGTACAGTGTAGCTGATTTATGTCTAGCCAAGCCAAGCCTAGTGCCGTCTGAGTGATTTTAAATCCTTAAAGGTAGAAATTAAAAATAGTGGGGAAGAAGTAGGGAGAGAGGCCAAAAAAAAAGGAATAAAATTGCTAGCTTCTGTAAGGAGAACAGTCCTGATTCTCGCCATGAGGCAAATATCAAATGATGGAATATTTCTATTTAACTCATGTAGTTTTGTTGAAAATTGGTTTCAGTTCACAGAGTAGACTCAATCTGATTACATTGTTCTGGGTATATTTCCTCACATGATAATGTACATTCTTAAAGTAATTGATATTAGCATACATTTGTACCTTAAGCAGAGATTAGATTGAGGAATGTATATTAATAAGGAAAAAGTAGGGTACAAATGAGTAAGTGAAGCTTGGGATGCTGGTGTCAGGTGACTGGGGGTTAGACGTGTGGCTTGGAGCATGTAAGTCTCATTCCCGTGTTTGAGAAATGGAAGTAATACTGCATGAGGTGGTCATGATGATTAAATAACATAATCAGTATAAATTGTTTAGCCTTGTGACTGGCAAAGGTTTTCAGTAGATATGTGCTACAGATGGTAGCCCATGGAAAATGGGGCAAACTGTGTTCTGAGTCTGTTCATACAGAATCACACATGAAGCATGACAGCAAACAGTTGGACAAGGATTGAGACTGACCAAACAGATTATTTCTGTATACTTGAAGTGTCAGGAGTTAAATTGCTAAATGCAGTTAGTAGCTTTGGAGGAGTTTGAGGCTCTGATCAAGCAAGGTTTATAGACCTACTTTTTTTTTTTTGTAACCCAGAAGGGATAGTAGTAGTCCTGTGTTAGACAGAGAATTGGCTGGCCATCTAAAAGTGGCTTTTTGGTTCACAGGTGCCACTTGCTAGCTCCTTGACCTCGCACATTCCCATTTAAGGTTTTAGGGCTTCAGTCTACTGAGCTGTTAGTTTAAGTCATTCAAAATTAGCAAAAATAGTTTCCAGAAGAGAGCTGTTCCAGATAGTCAAATAAAGCCAAGAGGAAGTAAACACAAAATAAAACAAAAACCCCAAAGTAGGTTGCTGGAGATTCTGTTTTTATTCTAAAAAGTCCACTTAATGCCCAAAGACTCCTTATTGTCCTTGGTTGATTGCACTGGAGGAATGTCCCCAGCTCATTCATAAGCCTAGGATCCTTTGCTTCCTTCCTTGATTGGGAAAAGAAAAAGAAAAAAAAAAAAATCTTTCAAATTCTTTCTTTGCAACAGCAGGAGTGGCCCCAAAGGGTGGCGGTCCAGGAAATGTCTTTAATTGCTGCCAATGGCAGTACAGCCCTTTTGTGAGTCCCTCTGAGTTGTCACAAGAGTGACTATATGAATGAATGAAATGAACGGGAAGATAAGTCCCAATAACAGCAGCCTACCCCCGCCCCGCTCAGCTTTGTATTGAGCAAAAGATCTTTTAAATTGGAGATGCGGTTGGCACAGTACTTTGAACTTTTGTGGAAAGTTTCCTTTTTCCTTGGGCCTATTCAGATTGACTTTCATCATTTTCTTTAAAACGATGGTGACAATGAGTGACGAGTAGATGGAGAGCACGTTCCAGAACTGATGCTCTGCCCTTCAAGATTTCACGGTAACAAGACATTTCTCAGAAAATTAGATCTTCTTTCTCTCATGATGTTTGGAAACAGGGATATATGACAGCAGACAGACATATCACAGATTATCTACTTAAACCTCTGTGTTTCACAGAGGAGACCTCTGAGGAACAGTGACGGGGCCAAGGTACAAACAGTTAACAGGGACTTGAGCAGTCACAGCGTTTTTTTTGCTACACCACGTTTCCTTCTTAGATTGGGCTGTGGCTTCCTAATGCTTACCGAAGAACTTGAATTTACCACAGCAGTAACCATCTTCCACCAACATGAGAACTTCAGAGCAGTGGAAAGATCTTTTCATGTTTCTGAAACCATGTTTCTAAATGAGGTTGAGGGTAGTGATTTACCTCTGTCAAATCCCTGACAATGTGGCTGCCAAACTCCCCTGAAACTGAGACGCTAGAATAGCAAAGTGAAACAAGTATGTGTGATGCAACTGAAGTTTCCAGTGCAATTAGAGAACAAGCCAGCACTAAGTGCAGACAGGGGACCTGCACAAGGAGAGAGCATGTGGAAACCGTTGGTCTAAGAAGGAGCATCATTATGGCCACAAATAGTCTGGAATAATCCTGTGATGGTACAATCTGGCATAACTTTCTTTTTGTTATAATTGTAGACTTATAGGATTTGCAAAAGATAGTAAAATATAACTAGGGGTTACATCATATAATTATAGTATAAAATCAGGAAATGATGTTGGTGCAGTATATGAGTATATTTCTGTATCCTTTTATAACATGTAGATTTGTGGAAGTACCGACACAGTCAAGATACAGAATAGTTTCACCAGCACAAAGATCTCCCTGGTGCCACTTCTTTATAGTTACATTGCCTTGCTCCTCATTATCCCTAACTCTTAGTAATTACTAATCTAATTTATGTCTTTATAATTTTTTTCATTTCAAGAATGTTATGTAAATGAAGTCATATGTAACCTTTTTAGGTTGGCTTTTTTTTTTTTCTTACTCAGCATAATACTTTTGGTGGGATCCATCCAGTTTGGGAGCCCTGGTGGTGCAGCAGTTCAAATGCTCAACTGGTAACCAAAGGTCTCTGGTTAGAAACTGCAGGAGGACGTAGAAATTTGCTTCTGTAAAGATTAACAGCTTTAGAAAGCTTGTAGGGCAGTTCACTCTGTCCTATAGGATCTCTGTGAGTGGGAATTAACTAAATGGCAATGTGTTGTGGAGTGTATCATTGATGATCCTTTTTATTGCTGAATTGTTTTCGGTGGGTAACCCTGGTGGCATAGCAGCTAAGAACTATCACTATGGATACTGACCAAAAGGTTGGCATTTTGAATCCCCTAGTGCTTTTTGAAATCCCAGTGGAGTCCAGTTCTGCTCTGTTTTACAGAGTTGCCATGAGTCTATGAGTTGAAAGAGACTCAAAAGTAACTTTTTTTTTGCTGTAGTGTTCCATGGTATGGATACACTAGTTTATGTAACTGTTCACCTGATCGGGAACATTTTAGTTTTTTTTCTAGTTTGGTCTATTAAAAATAAAACTGTTATGAGCAATCATGTACAAGTTTTTATGTGGAATGAAAATTTGTTTCTCTAGGATAAATGTCCTCGAGTGCAATCCTAGGTCACACAGAGCAGTTCACTCTGTCCTGTAGAGTCTCTGTGAGTGGGGACTGACTTATTGACAGTGTGTTCTGGAATCAATCATTGATAAATAATAACAATTCACATAATAATTCATAAGTGTATATTTTAGTCCCTTAAGAATCTGCCAGTTTTTGAGGGTGCCATTGTATGTTCCCACCAGCAATGTATGAGAGACTTAGCTTTTCCAGCATTTTGTATTGTCGCTATTTTTATTTTAGCTGCTTTAATAAATATGTAGTAATCTGTGGAGCCCGGGTGGGACAGTGGTTAAGAGCTCAGCTGCTAACCAAAAAGTTGGCAGTTTAAATGTACCGGCAGCTCCTGGGAAACCTTGCAGAGCAGTTCTACTCTGTCCTTTAGGGTCGTTATGAGTCAGAAACTACCCAATGGCAGTAGGTTTGAATTTTTCATTTTAATTGGTTCCTAAGGCCTTAATTTACATTTCCTTAATGGCTAATGATGCTGAATATCTTTTCACATGCTTATTCTTCACCTGAATATCCTTTTTGGTAAAATATATCTTCTTTTCTTTTGCCTAGTTTCTGATTGGATTTTTTTTTTTTTTACTTTTCAGAGTTCTGTGTACATTACATATGAGTCCTTTGTCAGATATGTGACTTGCAGGTATTTTTCCCATTCTGTAGCTTGTCATTTCATCTTCCTGACCAGGTCTTTTGTTAAGTCTCGGTTGTATGGTGTTTAAAAGCTTGGCCATTAATGGAAGAGGTGGCAGTTCAGACCTACTAGGTGCTTTGCAGAAGAAGTATTTGTAAAGATTACAGCTGTTGTAAAGATTACAGCCTCTCCAACTTTTGGGGCCATTGTATTCTGTCCTGTATAGGGTAATTATGAGTTGGAACATCTTGATTGAGAAAAAGCCCTTACACTGCTGCATTGAAAATCTTGTTTTCTTTGCTTTACTTCCTGCCTCACAATGCTACATTAAAAACCCTGTTTCCTTTGCCCACCTTCCTTCTCTCCCCAGCTTTGCATTTGGACCTTGCTTTTGCTTGAAGGTTATATGTAAACTCTGTTGCACCTGTGTAGTATGATTAAGCATGCTGCTGATGTAACTTAATGAACTCTTGACTTGTAAACCCTTTAAGAGTAACTTGTCTGCTCATCCTTGGGAAGCAGTCTTGGCAAGCAGCAGCAGCTCGGACTGGCTCCTTTTTCTTGTATGATGAAATGAAGATGCCTCTCCTGTTCTCCCACCTGGGTCTCTCATTTATTGGCCAGTATGGGTCATGCTGAGCAGGAACCTGGGTTACCACCCAGTAACAGGACAGCAGGGGGATTGCAGAGCAAAAGTCTTAAATTTTGATGAGATTAGTTTACACATCTTTCTCTTTCATGCATCATACTTTGTATGTCATGTCTAAGAAAGCTTCATTAAACCCCAGATTTGCTCTTGTGTTACCTTTTAGAAGTTTTATAGTTTATATCTTGTGATGGTCCATTTCTTCAATGTCTTTACAACTTCCATTCCTCTCTCTGATTCTTCCCTGATTCTCATTTCTCTTTCATTGTCTTAGGAGGCAGTCTATTTCCATTTTGGTTTGCTTTTTTATGACAACGTCTCCTGTGATAGGACAGTGATCTAGGTGGAAAGTGTCAGTAACAGCTGAAAATGTATGCAGTCCTGCCATTTCACTTTTGGTTGTCCTGGTCACACAGGGCCAGGCTAGTCTTGCCTGAATTGCTTTGAGTGTCTTGGCCTTTATGAGTAAGAGGCCAGCAGAAGTTTGGCAAGATCGGGTGTGAAGGCCACTCTTCTCTCATATATGTAAGTCAGTAGCCTCATTACTCTAATTTCCAGGGAAGGAAATGTTAGGCTGTCAGGGGAGTGGCTTTGGGTCAACATTATTGCTCTATGACTCCCACTTTCTTTCCTTAAGACTCACTGCTGGAGATTGCCAAATTGTACCCAATAAGAATGATTGCCGTTTACAGAAATGGGAGATCAAATCTCAGACTTTGATTACTTTTCTTCTCCAGAATTTCCACTGGTTTTGCATGCCTTCCAGATCCAAGGGAAGTTCCCTGCAGAGTTTAATGTAAGCCGATCCCAGGCTGGTCAAGGGTGTCATCCTTTCAGAGACAAGTGCTCCTGAGCTTTTTATAGTCCTCTTGCTGCAGATCCCTCCTGCTTTTCCTTCCTCTTTCTAAATGAGGAGAACAAGGATCCTCTTAGAATTTTCTCTAAAGTAAGCTTTCAGGAATAGAGCTTTTCTTTTTTTTCTTGTTTCTTTTGTCTTGACTTATAAAGCCTATAAACTTCTGTTGGAAATTTAACCCAGGATGATAAAGGTAATAGGAGTAATGCTAGTAGTAGTATGATATCATAGGTAAAAATAAGCCTCTATCAGTTATATTTCCCAGAATGGAAATAAAGGGCTTCTACTTGTAATTTAGACTGGGATCATTTTAGATGTTATGGACTTTGCCAGATTCGTTACTACTCCTTTAATGGTAGAAAAACTTGCTTTCTACTAGAAGTATTTTTCATGGAAGCTGGCACAAAGACACTTTAAGAGCCAGCTGTTCTGTCTCGTACCAAAGCAGAAATTCTTGCTATGATTTTTCTGACTGATCATAATTCATAGTCCCAGGATCAGAGAGCTTATTTTGCACTGTGGTCCATTCTGTTTGTGGACAGTTCTAATTGCTAAAATGGCCTGCATTATATTGAATCAAAGTCAACTGTCCTGTAATTTTGACCACTTGGTCTTAGTTGTAACCTTGAGATGTCCTCACTGGGCAGTAGGATTGTGCTATTGCTCAGGGATAGAGTAAGATCCTTAGGGAGAAACTTCCCAGTTGATGTCCTGTAGCAGTGGATTTCAGATTGTCTGAGACTTTCGCCTTCTCAGCTTTTGCGAAGCAGGACAGTGCCTCCGTGGATTTGGTGTCAAGCAGCCTTCTTTATGTGGCATACAAGTGTTAGACTCTATGTGTTCCATGATGAGCAAAAGCTTTAAGTACTGCCTTAGGGCATCAACATAGACTATCCCTGTCTAGGATAGTTTCTATATGTTACCCACAAGTTAATCGTGGGGCAGGGTTAGGTATTTTACGTAACTCAAGGTACATGGTGCAATCATTTATTGAAGAAAGGAAATGAGGATTTCTTGGTATGACGTGTTCTTTGAAAACCCATCCTGGCTCTTGGTAAAGTTTTAGGCTGAAGGAACTTGTTCGTCTCTGAGTACTGTCAGCAGAATTCTGTGTAGGAATACCTCACACATACTTATTTGACTGGTGCAAGTCCTCTCAATAGCTGTGTCTAGCCTCAGAAAGATGTGTGGTGGTATTTCCAGGCAAGTGCAGTGAAGTCCGATTCTTGATGAGATACTGGAACTTAGAAGTATTCTGGGTTTTCCCTTCTGTTCATCTGACAGGCTCAGGCAAGTGAGCAGGTGTTGAGGGAAGTGCAGTTAGCATTTAGAGCACTAGAGAAACCAAGCTACTCAGTAATGACCAGCTGCAAAGTTTATTAGTGGCTATCAGGGTTGGAAAAGGTAGGGAAAGAGAGAGTCATTGCTTAGGGGGCACTGAGCTGCTATTACAGCTGATGGGAAAATTTTCAAAGCAAATAGTGGTGATGTTTGCACAGCATGATGAATGTGGTTAATGTCACTGAAGAGTATATGTAGAAAATATTGACATTTTTGTTACCCAGACTCACCAGTTGCCACTGAGACATGGTGCCCCATCTGCGTCAGAAAAAAGCTGTGCTCCATAGTGTTTTTGTTGGCTCGTTTTTCAGAAGTAGATCTCTGGGTCTTTCTTCTGTGATGTGTAAGGGTGAACTCAGATATCAGAACTTTTGGTTGCCAGCCAAGTGTGTTAACTGTTTGCATCACTCAAGGATTCTGTGACATGTTTATTTACAACAATAAAAAAAAGACCAGTGGTAAAATGATTGTGTATTACTCCGTATGTGTTAGTATTTAATTAATTATGTTATAATAAATATCTGTTACTCCATAAGATGTCATTGAAAAGATGTTCATGGAGGAAAAGTTAAATCTTGATATTTGGACTTTTTCTCTTTTGTTTATATTAAAAGTTATGCTTATCAGATTAAAATTTACTGGGGTGGGAGAGTTTTCTCTTTTATCCTCTGGTTTCTGGTAAGCAGTTTTCTGCAGTGACAGTTGCTAGCTATATCTGTGAATTTCCCTAACAACCAAACTTCGAAGTAGCAATTCTCCAAGTCGAAATTACTTGGAGGTCTTGCTAAAAATTCAGCTATATAGTTTGGAGGGATGAATATAGTTTTGGAAATAAATAGTTGTGATGATTGTACAACATTTTTGAATGTAATTTATATGTCATTGGATTATATATGTAAAAATAGTTAAAATTTTGCGTTATTCTATATTTTACCATGGGTTAAAAAAAAAAAGATTTCTGGGAATCACTTGTAGAGATTTTGATTACTTAAGTTGGGGTCGTTCTCAGAAGTGTTTTATAGAAGCATTTCATAAGGATTCTGTTGTAAGTGGTCAGAAGACTAATCACTGAAACACATTGATATAAAAGACATTGATTTTTGAATTACTGGTTGGTAAATACTTTGCATTATTTTGTCAAAAGATCACTTACATTAGAGACTTATAATTCTCTTCTAACATGTGTGTGTCTGCTAGTGATGGGCTGAAACAAAAACACCCAAACTGGGAGCATCATGAGCAATTTCTTTAATTTCATATAAAGTCAGATTTATCTTTGGTTATCAAATTTGGAAACCACTCACTTTATTAAGCTCGATTGAGTAATATCACCTTACATTTTTGTACAGCTATATCATTAAAGAATATTTTCACTGATTATGTCTCAGTCTTTGTAGCAATCTTGTACCATTACTGTTTTTTTTTTTTGTTGTTATGAACGAAAAAATTTAAAGTTGTGAGTATATGGTAGAACTATTATCCTAACCTGGTTTCTGTAGAGAAACAAATTTAGAGAACTATATATATAGATATAAATCAAGTACAGCCAAGCCAAGTGTAGTCTAGTCGGAGCTGACTCATGGCATATACATATATGTAGGAGCCCTGTTGGTGCCGTGGTTAAGAGCTATGACTGTTAACCAAATACTGGCAGTTCAAATCCACCAGCTACTGCTTGAAAACCCTGTGGGGAAGTTCTGCTCTGTCCTACAGAGTCTTGTGAGTCAGAGTTGACTGGATGACAATGAAGAGAGAGAGAGAGAGAGGGAGAGAGAGAGAGATTTCAAGTAAATGCTGACATGGTTGTAGGACTGGCAGGTCCCAAGTTCATGGGTCAGGGGTCAGATTGGAGGCTTTTCTTGACTTGCATAGCTGAAGGGGCTGACAAATCTAAGATCCGTAGATAAGATGACAGGTTACTGGCTCACAGACTGCAGAGGCTAATGAATCCCCAGATCAGAAGGCAACATGGCAGGCCACTGGGGACTTCCAGTCCCCAAAACTGGAAGTCAGATGATGATGAGCCAGATGCAGGATCCAGAGAGAGCAAAAGCCAGTGAGCTTTTCTAGAACATTCATATTTATTGGGTTCAGATTGGTCCCCTCAGGGAACTCCCATTACAACTTACTGGCTGAACCCATCAGATCACATTATGGAGAGGGTTCTATTACATCACAGAATGGAGGATAACGACATCATTATGTAACTGCCAAACCGCCTTATTACACATTGCCAAACTACTTCATTACATAGGTGTCAAACTACATAATTAAGTTACTGCCCAATCAATGAGAATCGTGGTTGAGCCAGGTTGATACACAACTCTAAACATCACATAACCCACAGAATTTATTATGTGCCTGGGGCTGTATTGCACATTTCATTCATTCTCCCCTGGGATCTTCATAAGAACACTGTGAGGTAAGCATTATTATTATTTTTATTATTATCATGAGCTTTTTTAAAATTTTAATTGGCTCTTGGCATGAGTTAAGTAACAGAAAGTTCTCAAGGTATACACCTAGTAAATGGCAGAGCCAAGATTTGAGCTAAGTCTGTTTGATACAGAGTTCATGCTCTGAACTTGGATAGTAGGATGGCAGATTGCCTGGAATGATTAAGCTCTCTAATTAGATGTATCAGTCCTCAAAAGGATGGGGGTAGTATCTCAGGCAAATTACCAGTGCATGCTACAGCAAACTGCCCATATACGTTGCACAAAGCCCTACCACAACTTCTCTGGAAAGAACAGGCAACAAGTAGTATCCAAAGGGAAGAAAACCAGACCTTCGATGTCTAAAAATGGAAAGAAAATGAAAAGAAATACAATTGGTGCATCTTTAGAAAACTTGATAAAAAACTGTGTTTCTCACTCTACAGAGACTGTCAGTACAAAGGTAGGAAAATGTGTAAATTATAGAGCACATATATTCTGATAACGTTGGCCATTCTTTGTGGACAAGCAGTTGGATTGTCCTGTGTTTTATAGGCTTTTTGAGTGTTACTCAGTCTTTCATTTATTGGATTATGTATATTTACATTACTAATACCGGCTGGCATTTGACTTTCATACTTTTGCCCTTGGCAGTTGCCCTTTTTATATCTTCAGTACATAGTATGACCTTTGTGTCTTAAGTGGAAAGTTTGCTTTCATCAGCTACATCTTCTGTTGTTGTGCTAGTGCGTTCCCCTTATTGATTGAAAAATCTCAAGGATGCTGTATCTATCCTGGGAATTTTTATGAAAGTTAAAAATTAAAATTTTTGGTTCTGTTAATTTTGATTGTAATACACAGATTGTTTTCAATACAGGAGAAGTAGCAGAAATGTTTAAATTGTATTTGCCATGTAGTCTACTCTGGAAGATGGATCAAAATATTTTCTGTTTAGTAAATATCACCAAGATTCAGTGTGAATAAATGACTCAGAATGTGTTTTAAGTCAAACTTTTGTCATGACCTCGTATCATCTGTGACTGATTGTGTTAAGAATTCTCAGGAACTGATGTGTTGTCTTGTTTTGACACCTTTTAATTTCCTATCTAGGTCTTTTAGCAGCTGTTTATATCCATGAATTTTAGTATTTACCAATCATATATATCATTAGCTTATGGGAATATGTCAGAAAGAAACAGCATGCAGATTGGCCTCTTTCTTAAAATGATTCTTTTTTACACAGTGCCCTACTTGAGAAACTTGAGTGCCAGAGCCAGGACTGGTCAGTCCAGGACTGTGTTCTTTAAATGCTTTTCTTACAGTCAGAGTCCCTGAGAATGTCAGAGGCTATGGTTTTGATGGATGAAGTGATTCTATGCAACTGTGGATGGTTTTGTGTGAAAGCAAGGAGACAGACAATAAGTGTAGGAGAGGGCCTTGAAAGGACTTCCAAAGGCATCTGGAGCCATCAGGCCAACATCTTCACTACAGACAGCTGGAGCAATTCAATTATCTAACCAATTTAAAAAATCTCCGCAGAAGTGATATGCAGAGCTCTGTGCTTTCTTCCTGACTCTGTCTTAATGAGTAGGAGAAAGTCAATTCTGATTTGCTGTCTTTCTCCTTTGTGTGATTAACTTCAAAATATATTTGACTTTTATGTCTTTTAATGAAGGCCAAGCAAGTTTCTTGACTTTTAGAGTGACTGGTGGGCTTACACTCTAGTTTTGCAGACTTTTGGGACTTAATCCAAGTTGTGGGTTGACCTTGGGAGTATTTTATGTGATTAGTACCTATAAGCAAAGCAGGTAGTGGAATTGGAATTCCAGTGTAGGCAGGAGTTACATAATTAGGTCAGCTAGGAAATTATTCCCCTTCCTTCTAGCAGGTAGACAAGCTAAAAGGGAGATAAGAGAAAGAAAATAAAGCTCAGCCACTAGAGAAATGAAACTTGATATAGGCTGCTACTGTATGGATAGAGCCTGAAGACAGTATAGTGGGTGAAATAAGTTTATCCCCAAAGGACAGATGTTATATGAATTCACTTATATAAAAAGACATGAAAGAAAATGTATAGTGACCAAAATTTATTAGTGATTACCAGGGGCAAGAGGTGGGGGAAAGGGAAAGGGAGAGTATTGTTTATGCAGTAATGACAGTCAGTTTGTGGTAATAGAAAAATTGCATTAAGGTTAGAATTGCATAGCCGATTAATATACTATCAATAAATTGCATAACTTTTACCTGGAGCAAAAGAGGAAGAGAGAGTCAGAAACAGGAGGAAGTAATGGAATGCGTGACTCATTGAGTCCATAAGCAACTTCTCCCTTTGCCATGAGACTGGGAGAACTAGATGGTGCCTGGATACCCCTACTGAACATTTTGATCAAACATCCTATAGAAGGATCTCCATCAACAGGAGGAAACTTCAGAACAGAATTTCAAATTCTTTTAGACTTTGTGGAGCCATGAAGCTGGATGAACCTCTGAAACTATTGCCCTGAGATAATCTACAAATTTAAACCAAAAATATCCCCTAAGGTCTTCTTAAAACCAAACAAGAGGTTAGCTTAACTAGTAAAGAATATCTACCTTGAGAATTGGGCTTTTTTAATATTTACCTATAATGGATGAAATTGACAACACCAACTAAAAATATTTGATGGGAACCTCAGGGGGCAGTGAGTTTATGTTAATAGAGAGAACAGTTTGGCAGTGAAGGTCACGATGTTTGCATGCCCAGAAGAATGTGACTAGTTTCACTGAATTATACCACCAGCCAAACAACCAATTGACATCAAGCTGCTTCTGACTCACAGCAACACTATAGGGCAGAGTAGAACTGCCCCATCGAGTCCAAAGAGCATCTTGTGGATTCAAACTGCCAACCTTTTGGTTAGCAGCTGTAGCAGTTAACCACTAGGCCATCAGGGTTTCCAGTTGTGCTGAGTTGTTGGATTTACATGTATGTTCTGCTGTGTTTATTCTCAACAACAACAAAAATAAAATATTAAAAAGATAAACAGTCTATATGGAATAATTTAAATATTTTTTATTTAAAGAAATAGAATCTTTGGCTCTTGATTGAAATATGTTTTGGATATATAATGTTTCTTATAGGATTCGTGTATAGAATTTTGGTTGTAATCAGTCATACCAGCTTCCTTATTAATTATCGATACTGTATACAGAACTGAAATGCGCTAGTATAAGAGAAATGTCCTAGTCCCAGGATTTTTCTGTTCTAGTAGGGGAGAACAATAGCATGTACGTATGGCACTAGTTGAAAACACTTCCCCAGTAAGATACCAGTAAGTGAAAAATAAAAGTACTAATTGAATATCTGGGTATTGAGTATTTATTTAAGGGAGTCATGCTATAGATACTGAACTAACTCAATATGTCTCCTTTCTTGGAGATGCTGAATTATGAACTGGGTTATGAAAGAAGAGATCAACATAAGAGTGAGGATGGCAGTTTGGGAGGGAAGGTATGTGATGTGCTAAGACATAGATTTGAAAACAACAGTAAACAAGTCACATCTGGTGGATGCCAAACACAATGACTTGTTTGAGACAGAGCTACCATCGCCATGGGAAATTCATAATGAATTTGATAAGAGGCTTCATAGCAGATTATTGATTTAGTGCAATAAAGAATAAGTGCCATGGGTTCTTGAGTACCAGCAGTGTGCTGAAAATGATGGATATTGATAATTATTTAGGCAGTAGTATCTTGGAAGGCCTGAAGTATCAGAGCTAGAGGTCAGAAAATGTTAGGGAATTGTTTTTCAAAACAGTTAACAAGTAATGGGGATTTTGTGTAGGGTGTTGGACAGGTTGGTTGGGATGGAAAGAAAATGAGTTCAGTTTTTGAGATGTTACATTTCAGATGTCAGGGGTCATAGACTGAGACGACCAGTGAGTAACTGGAGAGGGGAACAGCAGCTTGAGAGATGAAAACTTGAACATTGATTTTGGAGGCTTTTGTGCAAGATGATAGTTCACTATTGCATGTGGCGTATGCTTGATGGTGGTGAATTCTAGGGCAGAGATGCAGAAAACCAAATTCTGAACCTTAGGAGTTGTTGCCAGAAGACCAAAAAAGAAAGCAGTCAGCAAGTGCGACAAAGAGATGATAGAAGAACACAGAGAACACCCGGGGAAACCATGCGGGGAGAGAATTTCAACAGTGCTAATTGAAGCATAGCAGTTAAAGGAGACTGAAAACTCGAGAAAGCACTATCAAATTTGAAAGAGGACAAGTCTTTAGAAACCTGGAAAAATGTGTTTCCAGTGAAATTTCAGTGCAAAAGTGCATCAGGGATTTTCTAGGTGCTCTGCATGACAAGGGGATTAATGTTTAATAAATAAATCTCTTCTGTAATTGCTTTGGCACAAATGACTGAGTATCTAGGTCTTCAGTATTTCAAGGGAGATTGTGAGGTCACCTCAAGAAGGAATTGAGGTTGACTTTCTTGTGTTAGGCAAACCAATCGGGTGACTGAGTGTACTATCTGAGAGGAGCTGAGTCTGAAAGCAGCTGTCAAAGCTGAGCTGTTGGGTTGACTTGGACTCACATACTGGGTCTGGGAAAAATCTTTGAGGAAAGATGAAACCGCATCAGTGCTGAAAGCCTCTTATTGCTATTTTTTTCTTTGTGAATGTTAATGAAAAATCTGAGACAAGTCATGGTTCCCTGATCTAGGACTTTTTGTAAAGAAATCAAACAGTGAGAATAAGGAGTACAAAAGGAGGTCACAAATACTAGATTGTCAAGAAATAAGAATCAGAATTCAAGTTTACCAAAATCATACTAGTTTACATGGGAGTAGAGGCACTAAAACAGTTTTTGCTCAAAATTGAAACAGAACTCTAAATTTAATGATTTAGAATTATTGTCATGCCAAAAGAGTGCAGTTCTTTTATAGGAAACTGTAGTCTAGTTGAACAAATGGAGGTAGGGATCAGAAGGTTAAGTATGGTGAAGAACTCGAATTTTACAAGGCAGGAGATATTTTCTCATGATTCAAGCAGGGACACTGTGTAGAGAAAGAAAACAAGCTCTCTGATTTATCTCCTATTCATATAATTAGTGGTAAGCCCATTGCAAAAACCAAACCACTGTAACTTAATCTAGCTTAGATATAATTAGATGAAAATGTAATGCTTTTGTAGTGAGTTGAATAGGGGATTTTAGGTTTATAGTCATATGACAGTGAACTAGTTTAGAAGGAATAAAGGTAAGAATGGGATTCAAGTTTTTTTTCTCATAGTTCATTTTTCTTTATGTTGAAATGACAGTTGCTGATAGCTGAGTATGGGTTAAGTAAGGTCTTGTTAGAAGTGGGTGCACTCATCTGATAACCCAAAGATTAGTGGTTGGAGTCCCTCAGAGGTGCCTCAGAAGAGCAGGCTGGTGCTCTGCTTCTGAAAACTCTGTGGAGCACAGTTCTGCTCTGACACACATGAGTTAGAATCAACTCAGTGGCAATTGGTTGTAATTGAGGATGTGACTTTAATGTTTCTACCGATTTTCATGTCTCTGTGGTACAACATACATTGCTAGTGCTATTTTTTTCTGATATAAGATAGTTTTTCTGTGCTCTATAAAGTATAATTGATACTGGCAAACTTTATACGTAGACACAGATTGCAGGAGATTCTGAAATTTTCATGGTTATCTACTCATTTTATGACACTCGACTGGGATGTTCATGACTGTTTTTTCTTTCTGGTGTTCCTAGAAGCTATGCTACAGAATAGGATATATGTTTAAATTGGGCCACTAATTTTCAAAAGTCCTAGAAATATATTTTTAAGTTTTCTTACTTGAACCCCACTTTGTTACCAAAAAAATCTAAGATAATATACAGTTATTGTGGAAACTATGAGAGTACAAAATGATTTAGAAATAGATGGGAAAGGAATGGGAAAAAAAAAGTTATAAACCTAAATAGAATCAAGAAAGAATACATGTAAATTATTGAGTGATTATTGTCATATGTGTTGGGGCCTCACTTTTGTTTTTATGCTTCTGCCAGCTAGGACTGAATATGAATTAAAAAAAATTATTTTTTTTTAAATTGTACTTTAGAAGAAGGTGTACAGAGTTGAAGGTGTACAGAACAAACTAGTTTCTCATTAAATAGTACGCAAGCCAAGTGCCGCCATATATTGTTTTATTACATTGGTTAACAACCCAATGACATGTCAACATTCTCCCTTCTCCATCTCTCGTTCCCTATTACCAGCTTTCATGTCACCCTCTGCCCATGGGCTTTTGTACCCCTTTAGAGTCATTTTGTTTTATGGGCCTATTCAATCTTTGGCTGAAGGATGAACCTTGGAAGTGACTTTTTTGCTGAGCTAAAAGGGTGAATGCTGGTCATACTCTTGGGGTTTCTCTAGTGTCGGTCAGGCCAGAAAGTCTGGTCTTTTTTTTTGTGAGTTAGAATTTTGTGCTACAATTTTCTCCAACTCTGTCCAGATCTTCTGTTGTGATCTCTGTTGGAGCAGTCAGTGGTGGCAGCTGGGCACTGTCCAGTTGGGTTGAACTGAATCTGGTCGAGGCAGTGCTAGTTGTGGTCCGCGAGTCCTTTGGACTCCTCTTGCCTTTGTGTCTTTGATTTTCTTCATTTTCTCTTGCTCCAGATGTGATGAGACCAGTGGAGTGTCTTAGATGGTCATTCACAGGCTTTTAAAGAACGCAAATGCTACTTACCAAAGTAGAACATAGAACAGCAAACTATGCATCTTGATTAGTTATTTCAGTTTATACGGACTATGACTTAAATCATTTGTATAGGAGAAACACAGGTATGTCCAACACAAAACACAGAAAGAAATAAAGAAGGCATTATATAATACAATGAATGACACACTTCACAACATCTTGCTTGCAGACCAGTCAAGTTCTCTGCGTTCCACTGAGCTGATTCCATGAGTCCATAGACAGAGGGCATCATACAAAGATGTCTTTAGGTGAGGTCGGTTCAATGGTGGAGATTCAGGATCAGTTAGACAATAGTTTTAGGATTACATCTAGGGCAACTATTTTTCTTTGCACCTCCTGTGTTTTGAACTTTCAGGGCATACATGATAATCCGTGACATACCCCCTTGTCACTGTTAAGTTCTGAACATTCGGACTGAAGGCCTTCACTGTCTGATTTGGCCACTTACTGTGAATCAGCAGGAAGGGTAAGCTTTCATAACATCAGTAAAGGGTGGGGTAATTATTACACAATCCATTTTTGGAGTATATGATTAATTCTTAGGAAAAAGTGTGTATCCCCAGTCCCTCAGTCAATGCAAGGGAGAACTTCACCTGACAAACATTTCCAGGAATATTTGTGCTCTTCCCCATAGCAGAAGTGTATAGGTAAGTACCTTAAATTCTTTCTGGACTAAAGTAGAATATTCGTAAAAATAAGCTAACTAAAATAACAATGAGATTTCTACTAATGTAACGGAGAGGCAAATTCTCCCACTTAATAAAGATTTCTCCTGTAAAACTATCTAAGGCCGCAGAGGACCAGATCCCCACACACAGGTATGAAATGAGTCTTCCCTCTCCAGAGTAGCCTGTCCACTGTGCTTCCCTTGGCATGTGATCTGGGTTGTTGGAAACCTTGGTAAACTCATCACATTAGGGCATGGGTTGATACAAGTTCATGGTTGGATGTTTTTAAGTTAGCTAGGACCTGGCAAGGGAAGGATATGTCTCTACATCTGGCCGTGAAAGAGATTAAATGTGTTTGAATTTTTTTTTTTTTTTTCTTAATGTTAGTGGAGTGGACAGTAATATTTCTTTTGCAGTGAGCTAGCAAGTGTGCCTATTAGGAGAGCACTCCTGAACACACCATGACTCAGAGACTAATTACTATAGTTTAAGCAAGGCCTCTGGAAACTGCTTATTAGAAAGATTTTGATATTTATTATATAAGATATATATGCCACTGATTTAAGACACTAAAAGCAGGAATTACCCATCACCAAACTATGCTGTGTGTCTTCTTTTAACTTAAACTTTTGGACCTGATGCTTTAAAAATAGTTAGCTGTTTTCAGCCAATGATATCTAAAGAATAGCTGGTTCCAAAATTGTTATAAACATATTATTGTATATAGAATTATATTTAATTAAAACATGACAAGATACCAATCAGGAAGACTCAGCTCATTTGGTTTTTCCCTCTGCAGAAAATTTGATCGTGTTCCCCTAAACAGATTCTTTAGAACTCATTGCCTTTCTGAAGCTATTTTATACCTTTGTGCAATTTCAAGCACTTAGGTATACTGAAGGTGTAAGGTATGCTTATTCAGACTTTAGTTTTTAGGAATGGGACTGGGGAATAACAATATTAAGTATACAAGAGGTGAATTACAGGAATGGAATTCATTTTTTATAGTGACTAATAATTGCTGATGGAAGTGCTTGGAAATGAAGGAATGGTGTTTAGGAGTATTGTGGTTGTAGATGTAGACTTAGGAGTCACTCACTTTATTTTACTTTGAAATATTTATCTTACTGCAAAGGTAACATATACATGTATTAGAGAAAAATAATCTTGATAAAAAGAAAATAAAAATCTCCTAGGATCTATAGCCAAAAAATCAAACCCACTGTCATCAAGTCAATTCCAACTCATAGTGAACTTATAGAACAGAGTAGAACTGCCCCATGGAGTTACCAGGGAGTGCCTGGTGGATTTGAACTTCTGACCTTTTGATTAGCAGCCATAGCACTTAACCATTATGCTACCAGGTTTCCTAGGATCTATGGATAACTGTTAGTATTTTATCTGTATCCTTCTAAGTTTATGTATTAAGCAAATCTATTTTTGCCAAAAATAATACTGTATTATAAGTTCTATTTTTGTGATCTGTTCTTTTTAATTAAAAAAATGCTATCTTCATATCATGCAAATAAAATTTGAATGCATTTTTATTTTCATAATTTAAACAAGATGGAGTGAAAAGCAATCTAATCCAATCAAATTTTAGTCCAGCAGAAAGTCACAGCCTGCCTTCATCTCTTTGCATTTGATCCCACTACAGAAGTATCCTTCTCCTCCTTTATCTTTGGATTTATAGAACAAATAAATGTACATGTAGAAAAATATTTAATTTTGGGGAGCAGTAGACACAAATTGACCTACCTGATGTGTAATAATCAGTGATTTGTGGGTCTAAAAATCCAATCTATACCTTTCAGTGGCATGTAGCATTTCTCTTTTGAGAAGTCTGCATAAATATTAAGTCTTCAATCCATGAACATAGGATATATTTATGCAGACTTAATATTTATGCAGACTCTAAGCTCTTTGAGTTAATTTTTATTCAGAGTTGAATGCATTTTCTGTTTTTGGACCATTAGTTCCTTTTTAGACAGTCCTAAATTGTAATGTTTTAAATGTGAAAAAAAGGATTTGGAAAGACTAAAATTTGATACTTTTCTATGGATTGTATGAACTGTATCCTTAGTGGAAATCCTGGGGGTGTATTTAAGTGCTACGTCTATTAACCATGAATTTTGCAGTTTGAATCTACCAGGAGCTTCTTGGAAACTCATGGAACAGGTCTAATCTGCCCTGTAGGGTTACTATGAGTCAGAATCAATTCGATGACAGTGGGTTTGATTTTGGTTTGGGTATCCTTAATATTTTTCTAATTTGAAAAGGTAGTTTATTTCTCAGGTGATGTGACACTGTATATAGGAACTCCCCTTGAGTCCACAAGAAAGCTCCTAGGGCTAATAAATGAATTCAGCAAGGTTGCTTGGTACAGTATCAGCACACAGATCACTTGTGATTCAACACACTGGCAACTAACAATCTGAACAGGAAGTTGAGAAAACTATTCCTTTTACAGTAGTATCTAAAAGAATAAAGTATGTAAGAATGAATATAATCAAAGTGAAGCATCTTTACATGAAAACTGTAAGATGCTGCTGAAAGAAATTAACAAAAATCTAAATAAGTGGAAAGCTATCCTATGTTCATGGATTGGAAGACTTAATATTGTTAGGAAGTGAGTTCTACCCAAAGTGATCCAACGCAATTTCTGTTAACATTCCAACAGTCTTTTTTCTTAAAAAAAAATGGAAAAGCCAATCCTCATATTCATATGGAATTGCTAGGGCCCCTAAATAGCCAAAAAAATCTTTAAAAATGACAACAAAGTGGGAGAACTTTCATTTCCAACTTTCAAGATATACCACAAAGCTATAGTAACAAAAGCTGTCTGGTACTCGTATAAGATAGGCATATGGAGCAATGGCATAGCATTGGGACTCCATGAATAAAACTATGTATCTGTGGCTAACTGACTTTTGATGAGGAGGTCCTGTCCACTTAATGGGGAAAGGACAGTCTTTTCAACAAGTGATGGTGGGATAACTAGATTTCCACATGCAAAAGAATACTTTATACTTATACCATAACAAAATTAACTGAAAGTGGATCAGTGATCTACTTATGAGCTAGAGCCCAAAAACTCATACAAGAAAATGTAGGAATAAATTTTCTAGGCTTTAAATATGATACCAAGAGCACCACCAACAAAAGAAAAATAGATACACTGGCATTTATCAGAATTAAAAAATTGTGCATCAACGGCATTATCAAGAAAATGAAAAGACAATCTACAGGCTGGAGAAAAAATGTTTGGAAATCTTGCATCTGATAAACATTTAATATTCTGAAAATATAAAGAACCTGTAAAACTCAACAATGAAAAGACCAACAACACAATTAAAAAATGGACAGAGTACGTAAATCGACATTTCTCCAGAGAAAGATACACAGATAGGCAGCAAGCAAAGTTGTGCAACATTATTAGGCATTGGGGGAAAAAAGAAAAAGGACCAAACCTATTGCTATCAAGTCCGTTCTGCCTCGTAGTGACCCTCCAGGAAAATGGAAATTAAGACCATAATACCACTTTACACCCTCCAGGATGGCTATTGTAAAAAAAAAAAAAAAAAAACCAAGAAAATAATAAATTGAAGATGTGCAGAAATTGAAACAGTTGTACTCTAGTGGTGGGAAATTAAAACGGTATACTCACTGTACAGAATGTTCCTCAAAAAGTTAGACATAATAATACCATACAACCTGCTAATTCTACTCTGAAGCATATACCCCAAAAACTTGAAAGCAGAGACTTAAACAGACACATATACACCAGTGTCAACTGATGAATAACCAAAATGTAGAAACAATCCAAGTGACCATCAACAGATGAATGCATAAACAAAATGTAGTGTATAGATACAACACACATAAAGAGAACTGAAGTTCTGATACATGCCGTTACATGCATGAATCTTGAAAACATTATGTTGAATGAAATAACCCAGACACAAATGAACAGATAATCTGATCCCATCTACATGAAATAGCCAGGATAGGTAAGTTCATCCAGATAAAGGAAGATTAATGGTTTCCAGGGTCTGGGGAATAAGGAATTAAAAGAAAAAGTGGCTTACTTATGTGCATTTAGCGTATCTTGTAGTTGATAATCTCAAACAATCCTCCACTTATTAAACATACTTGAAAATCTGCTTTCTCACGTTAAAAGGGAGAAGTATTTTGTCCTTGTGATTTAACAGACATATCATTTTGCCTAATTGGCTGGGAGATAGAAAATAAATGTCAGAAAATAAGAAATTATCCTCCCCTTGGATATTACTTTGTTCTGTCATATTTTCTGGATTTTAAAGTATTATTGAAAAAAAAATCTCCTAATCTTTTATTATAGATAAAAGACCAGTTCTTACAAAGTATAGGTTGTTTGCCAGCCTGAGAAGTATTGGAAATATGTCTTGGCTCCAGTAGCTGGCCACTCTTGAGAGCCAGTAAGACCAAGTGGCTCAGCTTAGTTGCATTCAGTGGCAAGAGACGTTCTGAGGTTTCCCATGTGTTGGGAGGGGACCCAATACAAAGAAGTCCTTGTAAACTGGGCTAGAGACTTGGCTGTGGGACAGAGTCCTTGAAGAATCTGCATTAACTGTGCCCTGCCCAGCTGCATGCTGCTATGGCCTTGTGCAGTAACCTTTCAGCATCGTGGAACGAGTTTGCTTCTCCAGGTGGATGCCGTGATCTGCTTTTGCTTACTGACCCCACTATTATTCTTGCACATGGCAGCTGCCTTTTGAGCATCATATACCTTACCTGTAAAATCCTATCACACACTATTTGTGGAAAACTGCCTACTCCCTCACCCCTCCAACATGTGGTTGTATCTGTAGAAGACAATTGCTTACCCTTCCACTTACCTTTCTGGTTTGACCACACACACAGACATGCACATATAGTTAAACTTATTTTTAAATATGCTAGTGCCTTAGTTTCTTTTGCCAAAGTGGTAAAGAGCATAGTATTTGAAATCAGAGGACATGGGTTCAAGTTTTACTTCTAACCCTTAATAGCACTATGGCCTTTCTGAGGCTCCATTTCTCTTACCCCATCTCAGTTGGGATTTGTGCACTCCAATGAGCTAATGTATTTAGAAGCATTTTGTGAACTGTAAACTGCTTTACAAATATTAGTGTACTATTTTAAATTACTATCGCAGGATAATAAAAAATAGCAATATTCCTTGAGTTGTATTAATCTCAGAGAAGATGTGTAGTATTTCCTCCTTTAGTAGATCTGTAGAGCTGTTTGCTATAAAATGAAGAGCACTAGGTGTGCTAATTTCTTACTGAGTTCTGCAAGCAAACATGGGTAGAGAATGGAGGAGGCAGAGAAAGATCAATAAAGACTTCCATTTCTACACAGCTGGTGAAAGACGGCATTTTGAAGAACTGAGTCCAACTGTTAAGGTTGGTAGTATTTTATAATTTATACTGATATATAAAGAACAGCATTTACCAACTTTTAAAAGCATTTCTTTTGTGAATCACGGAATCACAAGTGTAGTTAAATGTGCATTGTACATTTTTCTAGCTTCTCAGGTAAAAGTGTGAGTCCTTTGATTACACAGTAAACAGCAAAGGAAAGGGGACCCAGGATTTTCTAAGGTGAGTTTCATATTCTGGAAAATGTGTTTCCTCAGTTTGACGCTGGGGCCATCTTCAGGTTAGAATGTGTCAACAGGAAACAGTTTAGGTTCAGGTGTAGACAGGTTCTGTGTTTTCCACTTTGTACAGTGGTTCCTGGTTATTGGCTGGGACTTGATTTTCATCCATCCAGCCTTGTAGACTACTGGTCCATTTCTTGTCATTCTTGGGCTGCTTCTTCAATTCATTTGCTTGTTGCTTCCATTGGGAACTCTTTTAGTTTTTCCACTGAAACTATTCTCTGGGATTGCAGCTTTAGAAAAATCAGAGCAAACGGTACCCATTGGTCCTGATTATCATGCTTATTTTTGTAACATGTTTTTCACAGCGGGACGTTTCACACATCTAGATGTTCTTTTTTCCAATCTAGAAGTTCTTAATATGAGCATCATTTCTCTTCCCAAAGAGAAGTTTTATCCCAAGTTCAAATGAACTGTTCAATTAACTGAGCTAGGAGATTAATGTTTGCCATTTATGAAGCAGAAAAGTGACAGAAGGCCATGTGACCTCCGCCAGCTGGCCCCTGACTAGCTTTCCTGTTGTCTAGCCTATGTGAAACAGGGTATTTGGAGACAGGTGCTGAGGAAATGAATAACATTTACTATGAGAAGTCTGACACCTTCCCAGTTTGGTTCTCTGCATTTCTTGTCCAGCACTTTGTTGTGTTACAAAAGATGGCATAGCTGAGTGAGACATTGTTTTATTTTGCTGTCAAGGTGGTAATGACTGTTGTAGAAATGGAGAGGAAGCACATACGTGCGTCTGGGGCTGTGTACTTAGTCTTGTGGGCTTAGGAAGGGGTGGTGATTTTTTTCCTTTCAGTTTTTGCAAAGGAAATATTTACTTGAATACAGCCACGATAAACAGTGTTGTAATGGTACAAAGGATAAAGCACTGACAGTAAGGAATCCTTGTTTTTTTTAATTCTTGAGTTTGCTGAAACCAAGACAAACCAAGCCCACGGCCGTTGAGTTGATTCCGACTCATAATGACTTTACCAGGTTAGAGTGGAACTGCCCCGTAGAATTTCCAAGGGGTAGAGCCTGGTGGATTTGAATTGCCGACCTTTTGTTCAGCAGACGTAGCACTTAACCACTACACCACGCACCTGGACAAGTCACTTAATGTCTCTGAACCTGGTTTTCTTATTTATAAAATGAGATTTGTATATCCTTTCCAAGGTCTTTTCCAGATCTAAAATACTGTGAGTTAGTCTATGGTTTTTATGGTTTTTCTTTTTGACCACAATTTGTTTCTGTCAGGTTGATTCTGACTCAAGACAAGTAGAACTGCCTCATAAGGTTTCTAAGAAGTGGCTGGTGGATTGCAACTGTTGACCTTTTGGTCATGAGGGAATAGGGAGTAGATAGATTATTCATGTGATATACCTTTGTGAGTAAAGAAAAGCAGATCGATCATTTATAGTGAAATTTCCTTCACACAGCATTTTCACAGTTGTAAGGCTCATTTCACAATGAGCCCAATAGGGTTTCAAATATATCTGTTACAATCTTTATAGAAGACTTCACTGCTGCTGCTGAAATACAGCTTTTTCTCTTGTGGCAGCTTTCCCATGGAGCAACTTTTGGGAATTACTCTTGTACATATATGGCTAAAACATACTGATTTATGGCCCATTTCATTTAACTTGTTGAGGGGCCTGCTAGAAACCAACATTTCAATTACTATCTGCAGAAAGAATAAAATGAAAGGCTGTAGTTTAACGTTGTAATCCTGGATCAAAATCACAGGACTCTATGTGAATTGAAGCTGGCCTGCTCTTCCTCAATACAGTTGCATCTAAAAAATTTGAGACAGGTGATTTTTTTCCTCCTTTCCTCCCCTTCTGCCTCTGTTTCCTCTTCCACTACATCTTCACTGCTTCTGTTGCTTCTCCAGCAGCTTCTGCTTCTCCTTACTCTCTCCCTTCCACCAACACTGTGTCTACTACATCTCCAGAGCTCCAGATTCACTTCTGTCTGTATGTATTAAATCCCTGTTAGATCCTTAGCTCTGTGTTAAACCCATTCCTAGGCAACCCTGGTGGCTTAGTGGTTAAATGCTGTGTCTGCTAACTATAAGGTTGGTGGTTTGAATCCACTGGGCACTCCTTGGAAACTCTGTGGGGCAGTTCTGCTCTGTCCCACAGGGTTGCTATGAGTTGGAATTGACTTGAAGGCACTGGGTTTGGTTGGTTTTGGTTTTGGTTTTATGCATTGTCTCTAATCTTTAAAGAGTCCTGCAAGAAGGCTACCTCATCTCCATTCCATCCATGAGGAAACTTTGGCATGTTCACAGACCTGGTGTGTTGCAGAGCCTCAGTCTGAAAACAGGTCTTCCAAATCCTTCCTCTTCGGGAAGAATTGTGTGTTTCGGTTCAAAGTGCCTTTAGAGAAAGAGCCACACCTTTGTGTGGAAGCAGGGCAGTTGTGATCAAATGAGTACAACATGAGGCTACATTCTGGTTCCAGATCTCCAGTAACCGAGTTGGCCTTGGGCAAGTTTGTTACCTTTGTACTTTATAGTCTCAGGTTATTAAACAGCGATAGTAAAAGATGTCTTAGAAAAATGTTAACCAATGTCTATCTGTATTCACTGTGGTATCTTAGTTTCATTTGCATTCTTGAATTTAATGGGACACTTATAACTCCTTGGTTGGGAGAAAAATCCCATCACAGCTGTCTTTATTTCTTAAACATTTCATTCATCTCTCTCTCTTTTCGTTAGGTTCTAAATTCTTTTTGGGTCACATTGGCAGTAGAGACTATATCTTACTTCTTTCTCTAGTATCTGTATTTTTAGGAAAATGTGTCTGGACATACTGTACAGTATTTAATAGAAGTTTTATTACCTGAATCATTAATTAACAAATGCAATGAATAATTGGATAGAATTCAGTTCTTCAGTGGACCAACCTGTGTATTTACTGAATACTGTCTAAATCTTGTGCTGTGGTAACAGAAACACCACAAGCAGGTGGCTTTAACAAACAATTTATTCTCTCAGAGTCTGTTAGGCTAGAAGTATAAATTCACAGTGCCATCTCCAGGGAAAGGCTTTCTCTCTCTGTCTGCTCTCGGCAGAGGTCTTTGTCTTCCATCTTCTGTTGGTCAAGGAGCTTCACAGAGCAGGCACCCAGGGTCTAAAGGACGCCCTCTGCCTCTGGCACTGCTTTCTCGGTAGTAGGAATTCGCCTTGTCTTTCTGCTCATTTCTCTCCTTTTTGTCGCAAAAGAGATTAGCTTACAACACAATCTAATCTTGTCGATCTCATCAGTGTAGCTACCACTAATCTATCTCATTAATGTCATAGTGTTAAGATTTACAACATATTGGAAAATCACATCAGATGGCAAATAGTGCATAGTCATGCAAAACTGGAAATCATAGCCTAGCCAAATTGATACACATGTTTTTGGGGAACACAATTCAATCCATGACAAATACCTACTATGTGTCTCACATCTTACATTCAGTGTCTTGTTTAATTCTTATACTATTCCTATGGATTTTCAGTCATTAGCCTCATAGATGATGAAAGTGTGACTCAGAGACATTAGGTAGTGTACCCAAGGTCACCTAACTAGTAGGTGGCAGAGCTGGGATTTGTATTTTTGAGAGCATAAAAATAGTACAGGGGTTACTAACAGGGAATTTGGAGTTATACTTCCCAATTTTGTGTCTCACTAGTTGTGTAACTTTGGGCAAGTGATCTGATATCACTAAACCTTCATTTTAGAAGTGAGGTACTTCAGAGAACTGTCTGAAGATTAAGTGGAATGTTGTACATGTTTTCAACATGGCCTAACATAATAAGTGAACTATGCAGTGGTCACTACCTACAAAGGTTTACTGTAATATAATACAAGACATGAGAAGTAAACATGAAATGTGAACAGAATTTTGTTTCTTGACGTATGATAAAATGCTAAATCATGAAGTTTTCCAGAAGAGAAAAATAGTGTGCTGTGTATGGTGTATTGGAACATTGGATTAGGATCAGGGTATGAAAGTCAACAAATAAAAAGAAAGTAAACTTGCTGCTGTTGTGTCAGTTCAACTCATGGTAACCTCTTGTATTACAGAGCAGAACTGCTTCCTAAGGTTTTCTTCATTGTAGTCCTTATGCTTCCTTTATTTTGTTTGTTCACTCATCAAGCATCTGTTGAGAGACAGCTATATGCCCAGCTCACTATTCTAGAAATCTAGGAACTGGAAAAGGAGCTAAGGTATGGTCTCTGTTTCCAACGTGAGTCACAGAATTTAGAACCGAATGCAAGGAGAGAGAGAACTAAAGAGAAGTATTAAGTATAACACAGTGTGAAAAGCGATAAGCCTTGTGTTAGAGGCAAATATGGAACAGTAGGGACACGTATGGTTTGTTGTTAGGTGTTGTGGAGTTAGTCCCCACTCATAGCAACCCTCTGTAACACAGAGTGAAGCAGTGCCCAGTCCTGGGCCATCCTCAGAATCATTGCTGTGCTCAAATCCATTGTTCCACCACTTTTGTCCTCCCATGTCATTCAGGGTCTTCTACATTTTTGCTGACCGTCCACCAGTGGTGTTGTCCTTCTCTGGGTACTGATCCCTCGTGATAACAAGTCCAAAGTATGTGAAATGAAGTCACAACAGCTTTGCTTCTAAGGAGCATTCGAGCTGTGTTTCTTTCCAGGCAGATTTGTTCTTCTGAAAGTCCACAGTGTGTTCAGTATTCTTTTGCCGATACCACAAATCAAATGCATCAGTTCTTCTTCAGTCTTCCTTATTCATTGTCCAGTTTTTGCATGTGTATGAGGGGACTGAAAATACCATTGCTTCAGTCAGGGACATCTTAGTCCTTAGGGTGACGTCTTTGCTTTTTATCTCTTTAAAAAGATGTTTTGCAGTGTATTTGTCCAATATGTTATGTCATTTGATTTCTCGACTGCTGCTCCCATGGGCATTGATTGTGACTCCATGTAAAACAAAATCATTAGGTTGCTATGAACCAGTTGACTTGTCAGCTACGGCTGTATTTATAGGAAGCTAATGCTGTTTATTGTTGGGGAGGCTTTATGAAGCGTTCACAATTAAATTGAGCAATGAAGAGAAGGGACTGTCCTTATTTATCTTTGTATTAATATATTCAACACATAGTAGACTCTCAAGCTGGAATTGTTTTGAGGATCAAGTCTTCCCTGTGTTTCCATCATAGCTCCTCTGCTTCTCTCAAACACAGTCCAAACCTGTAATTCTCTTTGAGTCAGCACACCGGGGGGGTTTGGAAGTGTAGGCTATGAAATCAGGCTTGCAGATTTCAGTTCCTACCTCTACCATTGGTTGTTTGACCTAGAACAGTTTACTTACCTTTTCTGTGGCTCAGTTTCCTCATTTATAAAATAAAAATAATGATAAGTAGCATTATTAAATGTGAAATACATCAATTAATTAATGTATGTGAAGAACTTAGAATGGGACCAGGTGTATAGTAATCACTGAATAGAGTTAATAATTTTTATTTTTCATTTACATATATCTTTGATCAGACTTTATTTATCAAAAATGTTGCATCAGAAACACTCATTGATTACTGGAAAAAAACCAATATTCTCTGGTATAATTTCTGATTGAAGAGGGAAAACAAAGAAGGTGACTTAACTTGGGACGTGTGCTGCTTTTTCATGGCTTGTTCTTTCTTTAAAGCACTAATCATAAGGTTCTGGTTAATGCTGCAAGGGACTCACATGTATTTTGTTAATTGCAAGTCATGCTTCTTGTTGGCCCCTTAAACTGTTAAAATGACCTCCAGATTCCAATTTTTCTGTACTCTTTATTAATAGTTAACAAACTGTTTAATGCACAGTGGGAAAGCCAAGGCAGCCTGAAGCGTTTAGAAAATGGCATGTGAATTAGTTGTAAACTGTTTCAGTAAACATTAAATAGGGGCAATTACTTAAATTGATTGCTTGAGTTTTATTAAAGTATTTAAGAGGAAAAATATGTGCTTAATGCTGCTTAAATTATAAGAAACTCATTAGGGCAGTCGCAAATTAGGCTTCACCAAACTAGCCTAATTCTTAACTTCGGCCAGGGAGCTGTGAAAAACAGATTCCCAACACCTTCCACTCCCCTCTTCTACGTGAATTGCTGAGACTCAGGAGTCTGCTCATCTGTGGTTTTAATTACCGATTCGACAGCACTTGGCGTGGCTGGTGAACCTGATGAACGGATCCTCAGTTCTGTTTGGAATGCACGGCTCAATTGTTGACTTTGGATTTTGCTGTCAGCAATTGGGTAAATCTCTGAAATCACTTCAGTATAACTGGCTATCAAGGGTTAACAGTGATGACTTAGAATGGGAGTAGCTGAGGAAATGGGACATCTCTGGTTTCTGGATGGCCTGACTCAGTCATCATCATCATCATCAGCAGCAGCAGCAGCAGCAGCGTTCTCTGTCAGGTGAAAGCAGGAAAAGCTGTAGCTGGGCTTGCCACAGTTAGCTTCGTATTTTTCAGGTGGTGAAGAGTATGGATGAAAACAATGTGACTTTATAAGATATTGTCTAATGATTGGAATTGTTTCACTTATAAACAGAGTTGCAAAAGGAATATGTATTTGAAGCAAGGTAGCCTAATCATAGATTGTTGGAAACAAACAGAAGCAGTTAGCTCCACTGTCAAGATGTGCAGCCAAAAAGGCGTGTTGAGATGCAAAGAGCAGTCAGGTCTGAGTAGATGCTCCCGGCTCCTAAGCACAACTTGAGAGATGCAGTCCTGGTGGAGAGAACGGCTGCCTAGTCTTCTTCTTTCACCACTCGCCCCCACCCTCACCAGCAGCACTGTCCTAAACAACTTTCTAAAACACACACCTGATTTTGCCACTCCCTGCTTCAAAGCATTTTACATTTCCCTATTGGTACTATAGGATAAAGTCTAACTATCTTATCAAAGTGTAGGGCCATTCGTAATTTATCTCTTATCTAGTTTTATAGTCTCGTCTCTCCCTTCTTACCCCATTTTCATGTTCTGTGCTCCAGCCACACCAAACTGCAGGCTTTTAAAATGCTACAAGGGAAAAAGAAAAGAAGAGTTCTGTTATAACTTCTAGCATAGTGCCCAGGAGGGACTCAGTATACAGTAGTTGCTCAATAAGCATTGATCGGATTAAGGAGTAACTCAGTAGTGCTTACAACATACTATAATTATCTGTTTACATGTGAGTTTTTCACTTTTGGAATGTGAATTTACCCTGAGTGTTACAATGTGTGCAAAGTTTCTGGCACATAATAGGTGAAAAAATGCTTGCCAGAGTTGATTCTAACACACAGAGACCCTATAGGGCAACATAGAACTGCTCCATAGCATTTCCAAGGAGTGTCTGGTGGATTTGAACTATGAACTTTTGGTTAGCAGCCATAGCTCTTAACCACTATGCTACCAAGGTTTCCACATAATAGTTATTTATTAAGAATTTTCAAATGAATCAACAGCCTGATACAGTCACGACTTCATGTATTTGGCATATGTGTAGTCAACCCTAGTTCTCCATGCTTTTGAAGGGAAAATGGGTAAGCCAAACATATTAAATAATAATGTATTTGATTTTCTTGGAATTTATAAAATTATCAAGCCAAAAAATTATTATCTGAAACTTGAGACAGTAGAAATTTGGCTGACTTTTCTAGGTTCCTCCCTTTCCCACAGAATTCTTTGTTTTTCTGTTTACTCTCTGTTCAATAGCATCAAAGCTAAGACTGACACAGATAGCTTAGATTTAGGCAGAGCTGACCTGTCCAAAATTATTTTCTTAATAGTGTACACCTCACCAAGGTTACGAAGGCAATTAAGTATTTTGAACTGAATAAAGGATATTAGTGTGGACTGGGTTTCTGAGCAAACAAACAGACAAGAGATATTGACTAGTCGTTATGTTATCATAGTCAGCATGGTTATGACAAGAAACTGAAAGCATGTATGAGAATTGGTCATCCTTGACCTGGGATGCAGGTCGAGACATTGCAAAGTCTTAATGCACATATTGATTGAGACCTTCTTTAATGGAGGCAGAGGCTCTCTTCTCAGAATAGGCTGTACTGCTTCTGCTCTTGAGTGATGTGAAGTATAGGATAAATATAGAGCATTTCCCTGAAGCCTCACTTTTTACTTGGATATTTGGAAATAAATTTTTTTAAAATAATAAATACGGTGGTGTTAGTTGCTGTCAACTTGACTCTGATTCAGTGTCAACCTCATTTATAATAGAAAGAAAGGCTGTCTAGTCCTCTAATCCTGTGCCATCATTGTGATTGTCGATGTGTTTGAGACCGTTGTTGAGGCCATTGTGTGAGTCTGTCACTGAAAGTTTTCTTCATTTTTGCTAACATCAACCATGGTATTTTCTTCTTGTGATTGGTTTCTCCTGGTGACGTGTACAAAGTAAGTGAGCTGAAGTCATCCTTGTTTCTAAGGAGTATTTTGATTGTATTTTTATAAAATAAACAGAGAACAACCTAGTTTAAATGTAGAATTCATCATCTTTTAAAAATTTAAAAGGAGATGTATAAAGATATTTTATAGCTTGGTGCAGTTTTTCCTTGTGATTAAAGTTTTGTAGAACATGTAAATTAGGCAAAAGAATTGGTGTGTAAAATGGATAAGTGGTCTAGTGGCTAAGTGGTATGTCTACTAACCCAAAAAGATTGCCTGTTCAAATCCAACAGGCACTTGGAAATTATGGGGCGGCTCTACTCTGACCTATAGGGTTGATATGGTTTGGAATCGACTCTATGACAGTGTTTTTTTTTTTTTTTTTTTAATAACCATAGCATAGACCTTTTACATTTAAAGTATATATTTGATGACAAAATCCTTGAAAACTTTAGTTTTTAATCTCATAGCTGAGAGAAAAAGTCTGTAGTTCCCTTCCGACTACTGTTTGGACCTCTAGGACAGTGGTGTCGTCTTTAGCTTCACTTGTATGACCAACCAGTTAGGACCAAAGCTGTAGAGAAAGGTGCCTGCCTGCTTTTGAGAACAAGTTAAACTGTGACCTGCTTTATTTAGAGCCAGTTGGAGGTAGCCTGCTGCTGGCGATTCCAAATCACTCAGAAGACAAAAGTTATAGTTATTAATTTTTGAGGCCACAAAAGAATGAATTAGCATTATAGCAATGACAAGATCTCAGTAAGAACTGGTTTCAACTGAACTGTGGCAGCAAAATAAAGGTTTGCAGATTGTTTTGACAGAATGTTGTCCTCTGGGCTTCAGTTTATTTGCCAGCAGCCTTACTTTTGTGAAACAGAGTTGTTGCACTTGAGTTGGTAAAGAAAATCCTCCCTCTCAACATTTCTGGACCTCAGCAAAAAACTCTACATGTAATCATTTGTAATGGAGATCTGCAAATGTTTTCAATAGGATCTGAGTGTGTTGCTAAGAGATGTGTGTATCTCTGAACATCTGTTTGACCTCTTTGACCATGTTGCAGACTAGTGAAATAGTCTATAAAGTGAAGTGGTCAGTTGGTTACTGTAGTGGTATGGAACACTTTAAAACACAGGTCGCTTATATCGTTAAAGCTCTCTAGAAAGGACTGTACAATAGAAAAGAACTTTTTCAGTTAGTGTACCAAATTAACCTAAACACTTATGACCCTTAGCAGTTAAGAAGTCTTAATGACTGTAAATGGTTCTTGATTAATTTTTATAGGATTTATTTTTTTTTGACTTCTAAAATTGTGTAGGTATGCATGCAGCACAAGTTGATTTTAAAACAAGTTGATTTTATTTTTTTAGCATAGAGTCATCACTGAAGCTTTGAGGCATGCAATATTAAGAGGTTAGTTTATTCACTGTAATGAATGTCTTTTTTTATATTTTCAAAAGTTGTTTGATGTGTTTGAAGAAAATCATTTTCCAAAGCAGTAACAATCATTTTATACAACACTGTGTCTGTATGTCTTTATGTGCATTTCATGTCACACTTAAATAGATTTGTAACCCCTAAACTGAAAAACTTTATTGGCTAAGTTGTTTGAGCCCTGGAATAAATTTAGACATCCTTAAAGCTGTTTAAAATCAGAGAGATGGAAGGAATAGCTTGTCGAAAAGTAAGGAAATAATGGCTCAATCCCAAGCTTAGTGTAGGGAAAGTTTAGCACTCATTGGAAGGCATTTGGTAATATATAATAGTGCTTGATTACTTGAAGGATAAAAATAAACATTATCATCATGATTTTTAACAGGCCTCATTTTGGAAGAGATCATGTCAATGACCAGATATATTGCTGTGATATGGGGTCTGCTGAAAGTGCCCTGTATCTGCAAATACACTAGAAATGAAAAGAAAGTGGAAAGTACACTAATAGAAAGAGTGAGGATTTTATAGTTAGACAAATCCATGTAAATGTATTCCAGTTCTAAATCTACTCATCTCTAGATATGTGATCTATGTAATTTAGGCAACCTCCTGGAACATATATGAACACAGAGATAATAATATTTAGCTCACATAAGTATTAAAGAAAATAATACACTTTCATAGTAAGTATTATTTACAGATGGATGTTCTTGTTACAGAACCTTTTCAATCAAGTACTCTAACCAATGCAAGTACTACAGGTTAAATTGCTCAGTCAAGAAAGATCGAAAGCAAGCTGCAGACTGTCTTCAAAAAACCTCGTGTTAAACTATCATTTGAAAAGGTTTGTCAAGTGGTGATCAGCTGACAGAAAGAAGAATGAAAGCTTGTGATAGTGGGAAATCAAAGTATAAATGTTGAAAGAAAAGACAGCAGCAGCTAAGTAGCCTAATTTGCTTATGTGTGATTTTATCCCAAATGAGGTTGTTAGCCAAGTTATTGTTCTCAAAGTCTTTGATCCTTTTAGACAGTAATTGACTTAGGATGGAAGAGAAACTCACTTGTGAAGTAACATTGATTTCAGCATTTGAGAGAACACATTCTTTTGACTCAACTGAGAACATACTGATTTCATAGGCAAAATAATCAACTGTCATTCATGGCAGGACATGTAGAATATTTCAGAAGAATTTTTATTGCAGTTGATGTTTCTGAAATGGATTCTTGGATATAACTACCGGTAAGACTTAAATGAATCTATAAAGAGAAAATTTAGTGTCAACTGATTTAATAACTAAATAATTAATTTTAGTGTTTAGGCGTTTTTTTTTTTTATTACTAGCTTCCATTGAGTTTACTCTGACTCAGGTTAAATAAAAGAAAATGACTTTCAGAATTCTGTTCAGCAGAATTAGCTGAGATCACAAGTAACTATTTAACAACATTCTTAGTGTGATTTCAAGTAGGATTAGATGAATGCAATGTTATGAAAACTAGCCTTGGCCAGTGTTCCCTTAAGTGTCAAAGGCAAAAGGTCAGAGTTTATTTAATAACTATAACTTATTTGTGAATACATCAACAATTGATTCTATAAAATTATTCGAGTTCTCTGAAAAATTAAGACTTAGGAATGTGGTTATCATAACAGGTCTGATTTACATCTTTTGACACTAGTTCTATCCTAGAATCCCTGCTAGGCGTGATAGTAGAGACTGGGTGGGCGTATTTCAGGGTATGTGTAACTGTCTTATTTGGTATACCTTTGGGGGCAGCTAAGAGATAGCCAGTGTTGTTTAATACTCATTGAGTGTTTCTTGAGTTGCCAGTTTTTAAGTCAGACACTACTTGCAGAGGAAGGGTAGACTGTTTTCAATAGAATCTGTGAATCAAGACTGTTGTTCTTTGCTTAGGATTTCCTGGTTCATTTTGCTAAGTCACTCTTGTTCATAGCTTAGTTTCCTTTACCACATAACCTTTCTGTTTGTGAGCCATCTAGATACCTTTCGCTTTCTTTGTGGCGTTGGAAATCCCTGTCCTTATTCATGTGCCTTACTGTTTTTTCAATGAAGTGTCAGCTTTTTAGTTTTCCTTAATACTTAGCACCTACTTTTATCTCTGGATTGGGTTATGTGCTCTTGCCTGTTTAGCTCACATTCACCGAGGTCTGTTTTTTTGCCCATAGTTTACAACAAACTCATTGAAAAAGTAAGAGTAAATATCTTCTGTTTATTGTGCAATTCCTTTATCCCTTTGGTGACCCAGTTATTTTCTGCTTTGAAGTTTTTGTTTATACCGTGTGTTTTCATTAATGGGGGCATTCTGAATTATTGAGTATGTTGGAAATTTTGGTAGGTAGTGTGGATTTTTTTTTGCTTGCCCCTCTACCAGCCTACTCTAACTGTTTAGTGGTACGAATGACCAAACCTTCTGCCGTCCAGTCGATTCTGACTCACAGCGACTTTACGTACTCAAGAATCATCACTGGGGCCTCTTGATACACATATGTAATAAATAAAAATTTTCAAAATGTCTATTTTTTTTCTACCAAAAATTCAGTCGCCTTAAATTCAGACACCACAAACAGTAATTTGTGGCACATGTCTGTTTCTTCTAAGAGTGGTAAAAGCCCCGCCTTGTGGTAGCACACATGTTCGTTGGTATAGCAGCTTCCCAATAAATCCCAGAAGCTGAAAAAGTTGATTGTTGCAATGTGTACTGCTGGGCATGAAAGGGTTACAGTATCTAAATACTCCCAGCTGGTGCTCAGTACACATCTTTGACTAAATAAAAGGGTAAGTGTGAGAATATGGTGAAAGTGAATTTTTTTCTCCAAGAAAGCCAAGTTTAGTTTTTTCAACCTTTGTCTTTGAAAATTTGTTGGTGATACTTCCCAAAAATGAGATCAAAAGTTTCAGAATGAGTAGCACATCAATAGATCATTTAGTATAATAGAACTGTTTTGTGTTTCTGTATAGTTCCTGTAAGCAAAATTCAATTTTGCCTTCTCTGGATGTACTTTTAGTAATCGCTTCACTATCCCTACTGTTATATGTCAGGCAGATGGGGAAGCTAAGTCAGAGAGCAAAGAGGGCATTTTCTCAGTTAGGTTGGAGCTGAGAACAGGACCCAGATCTTGTCATTCTGGTTCCGTTATTTCACGGTGATCTGATTCAGGCTGGTGCAGCTCACTGAAGTAAATGCCTGGTGCTGTCCCTGGGCGTAACAGCACACGCAGAACCCCATCCTGAAGAATGAATGCTCCTAAAGCTGTGAAGACCCGTTACTCCAGACGGGGGTGAGGGTCAGCTGCTGCAAACACTTTCTCGTCCCCTAGGAAAATTTTGCCAACATCATTAGCCTGACTGGAGGGACTTTAGTTTCCTTTGTGAGTCTACCCTAAAGCTTATCTAGAACAAATGCATCTCCTCAATACCACCCTGCTCTTGAAAAACTATTTTTTTTTAGTTCATTTTCAGTTAATAGACCATTTGGATATTTATGTTTAATACTTGCCTTCACTTTTTTTTTTATGTCCTGCTGATTCACCTATATATCAACATTGGATTACTTTAACCTCAGTTTTTCCTAGCTTCTTTCTCATAACTGGTCATTTGATCTCAATTCTTCCTTCTGGTCCTTTTAGATTTGCTTTGTGTATTTGTTGGCTCTAGTGTATGTAATTTGGATTTCTTTTATGGAGTCCTTCTTCCTCAGGCCTAGAGCACCTTTCATATAGTAGAGGTGGCAGAAAGATTTGGATAACTAACTAAATCATACATTTACTTAAGAGTTCCTTACCTAGTCTCTTCATCTTATAGGTGAGAAAACTAAAGCCAATACCAATTAGGGTACATACAAAGTCAGTTAGTGACAGGCCCAGGACCAAATAGTTTTCCTGATTAATTTTCTTCCAACATTACCCCTACTGTAGTGGATATTTCATAAAAAATATATAGATACAAATTTAAATGTAGTTAATGCAGTTAAGTAAATGCAGTTAAGATACTTAATACAGACTACGAACCTATTGATAATTTGTCTAGAAAAGAAACATTTCTATACAAGATTCAAATTGAGAAATGAGGACAGCAGAGAGAGTTGTGACATTTGCTTTATACCCTCTGTGAGCCACATATTGTGCTCTATGCATTGTACATGTTACCTTAAACAAACAACCACAACCACAAAAATCAAAAAGCCACATCCTTGGCTGTCTCAGTGATTCCCATTCATAACAACCCTATAGGCAGAGTAGAACTGTCCCATAGTTTCCAAGGAGTGCTTGGTGAATTTGAATTGCTAACCTTTTGATTATTGGCCATAGCTCTTAACCACTACACAACCAGGATTTCCCGTGTTATGTTACCTTGGGTGATATGTACCAGGACTGCCGATATTTAAGTTTGCAAACTCATCCTAGAAAAGGTGCTATGTCACTACAGTCACCTTGAAAGTACTCCCCTTAGGAAGCTATACATTGATGCCAACACCTAGTTTTCCCTTCAAAACAATTTTGGAACTCTTTCTGGAATGGCCATCAGAACTGTTATTGTATTATTCTAGATGTCTTCAGTGTCATAAAAATGTTTTCCTTCCAATATTCCCTTTATTTTTGGGTAAAGAAGAAAGTCACTGGGGCCAGATCAGGTGAGTAGGGAGGGTGTTCAAATAGTTATTCGTTTACTGGCTAAAAACTGCCTTACAGACAACTATACAATCAAGTCTGTGAACTTGCCACGTGCCACCGTGCTCAATGGTCATTCCAGTCAGAGTTCCAAAATTGCTTTGAAGGGTGAGCTAGGTACTGGCATTGGCAGATTATTTCCCAAGGGGAGTACTTCAAAGGTGACTGCAGTGATATTCAGCAATCAGGTATGTAGGACTTAGACCAATTAAGTTTGTGAACTTAATTGGTGGACCTCATATTCACTGCTTTATAAGAGTGCTGAAGCACTTTATAAGCTTAGTTCTGAGAAAGACAGATTTGGGCTTAGATGTGACCTTGTAAAGTGCATTAATAGACAATTGTATTTCTAAATTGGTTTAAATGGTTACATAATAGTCTAAAGAAAGGGTTGTCTGAAGAGACAAAGAAGGCAAAGAAACTCTAAGTTTTATTGATATTTAATTAAGAGTAAGTTCTGCACCTAGTTAAGGAATAGTCATGCTTTATGCATCAGTGCAAGCTTTAGAAATGACTAAATACTCTGTCCGTCTCCATCTGTTGGTCTGTTCTGTACAGCAAGCTACCCATGATGAGAATGTTTTGAAGTGGCTCTCATTCATGTCTTTGAGTAAATGAGGTTATCCTGTGAAGCCTCGAAGAGTTTCGGGTAGATTTTGTATATACAAACAGTGAATGGAGCAAAATTCTTTACTCTTGTTTATATTATGTTGTGGAATACAGGATTGTTCGTAGCACGTTGTAGTAGGAAACTAAGGTACCTAGGCAGCCCACATACCTGCTTTCGTCTGTGTTTTCCATCAGCTTTGTGTGGTTTAGCTCTGTGTATAATTTGGAAGAAAGTTTATTTCTGTAACAAAAGCTTAGCTGATCCCGTTATATTATTTCCTCAGCATGGATTTAGCAACTCCCTATAGATAATTTGAAAAAGGTAATAAAGCAGTATCAAAACTTACTTGTTTATATTAATTAAGTTCTTGTCATTTGTGTGCTGTTTCTCAAGTAGCTAAACTCAGGTTTTTCAGTTTCTGATTTTACATTCCTACCTGGTTTTAGGTATTTGCTGACCAGTGGGTTTGTGTTACTGCTTGGCTTCCCTAATGCAGACTCTCAAGGAGATAAAACAAGCAGTAAATTTTAATGACAGTGTAAGAAGAACTGGAGAATCCATTATGTCATTTTTTTCTTTGCAGAAAATGGAATAAAGCTTCAGAGAGGCTGCGGATCACAGCTACTTATTGTGGACTCTTAGCCCTCTGTAGACCTAGATAAGGCAGAGAAGTGTATTACAAAATCTTATTGACATTTATCTTTATATTAAGAGCTATATCAAAATAGGGCAGAAGGACATGGTAATAGGTGTGGCTTTTTTGTAGAAAGCATCAGTACCCTCATAATGGTTCCATCATACTTTCATTCCTTACCTGCCCCCCTTTTAAAGGGGTTACATTTTGAATCCCGTTTCTGCATATTGCTGTCAGAAAGTGTGGGTAGAAATTTTGGCCTTATGGAGATAAAGCCAAAATCCTAAAGATGCTTTAGGCTGATCTGCTACCCTTGATGCCTTTCTATTCTTTGGCATTTTGAAAGAGAGTCTACAGGAAGGAGGATGTTTTCTTTTGTGTGTGGAGGCATCTAATGGAAGCATTAGCAGGGTGATTGTGACACTAATATCGGAGCTATAAATTTAGCTGCTTTGTATAGAAAATAGTGGCACTTGAGCAAATCTGTAGAGTTTATTTTGGGAAGCTTGAAGAGTTCTTAATGTTGATGAGAATTGAGTCAGACTTTAGAAACCTTGGGGTATAAATTGTGCTGATAATTGGTCTGAGTTGAACCTGGAGAAAATGCTGATGTTTTTGCTCTTAAGTAGAGTGATTCATCTTATAAACCCCATCACAGACAGCTCTAGCAGGGAAAAGAGAAGTGAAGGAGGGAGAGAGAAATTAAAAACAAGTGGAAATGGTGGCTATAACATGTATACACTAAGAACTTTTAAGTCTTTTAAGAAAAGGTTGCTGAGTGGCTGTATTCTTTAACATTTTAATTAACGTATTTGTCCATGCTTACAGTAAACAAGCTACCTCCCCCTGCTACGTGCATGAACTACCCGTTCCCCCGCCACCTCCGTTGTTCTGCGCCCATAGGATTGCTTTTAGACACATTTGACTTCACAGTTTAACCAGCTTTCAGAACCATGTCCATTCCTATTACAGGCTTCAGAACGGGCTATTCCAATGTCTGGACCAATAGTAAAGGCAAGTGCTGTAGGATTATGTTTGTGCTGGACTTTTCTTGAGAAAAGTAAGTGAGATTCTACAGTTGCATGTACTGTGGAGAAGGATCAGGCACTAATTTGACATGACTGTCTCGATTTTGCTATTAAAAAACCTTAATGAGTTTGTTTTCCAAATTGTAAACATGCTATTAGTGTGAGGTTTATAAAATTTAGAAATTACCTATAAGCAAAGTAAGGAAAATTAGAATCATCAATAATTCCACCATTTACAGGTAACAATTAACAATTTGGTAAATATCCTTCTGGCATGTGTTTTCTGTGCATGCTACACAAATCCGTATTCCTTTGGGTGCAAGTGCAACAAACCCAGTTATAACTGGAATGTATGAATTTGTTGATTCACTGAAGGAAGCGTATGTGTGTGGCTGGATCTCAGGGCCAGTAATTTGTTATGAACAGAAGGCTAGAAAGAAGTTAAAACAGAAAGTGATGCTTATCCAGATTCTTAGGGAATTATGCCCCCTGTAATTTTAACAAGGCAGAGAGAACCTGCTAGTTAAATATAGGTGAATGGACATGGATGTAGGGATTCATTTTCCTCACTTGAGTCCAGTTTTTTTCTTCTGGAAGGAAATTGCATATGATAGTGCCAGAAGACTCAGTTCAGGAGTCAGGCAGAGGCAGACAACCCCCTGAAGTCCATGATGTCTGTTATTTTATTCCATCCAGACTTCTTAGTCTCCTGCTGTTCACCTCCCCAAACTTGTGTTATTTTGACAACTTGGGCGTCACCTTCTGGGAACTTTGGGAGCTTACATCCTTGACAAGGTATTGGGATTGGCATACTAGATCCTAGTAACCATGTAAATGATGCGATGCGCCCTCCAGGTGGTTTTGTGGACAGAAGACATCAGTTAGGCAGCTAAAGACAAAAGGATGAGTATTTATGAAACACTACCTAGGGACCCATGAATCCTTAGGAGATTTAGTGTTGTGATATGTAGAACTAGGGGAATAGTAAGTGAAACTGGGTTATTAATGTTTCTGTGAGCCCATAGGTATTTGAAGGTTCATAAATACTGTGCATATATCGGTTATGGAAGGCAGGGAAATGGATGGAAGACAGGGAAACGGATATCATGGAAAGTGAAGTCCAAATAAAAAAAGAAGTTTAGTTTTACCATTACTTGATTTAGTTAGTTAGTTTAGGTTGCCACCGAGGCTAAAATCCAAAATGACAGATTTTAATTTTACCTTTCTCTGATAGAGATTCTTGATATATTGAAATAATATTAGCACTGAGCTAGAATAATTAATGAAAAAATCAGGAACCCATAAATACTTTGGCCCAGTGGCTTTTCCGTAGCATTGTTGTTGTTGTTAGGTCCTGTTAAGTTAGTTCTGACTCACAGTAGTCCTACGAGCAACTGAATAAAACACTGTCCAGTCTTGTGCCATGTCTGCAGTTCTTTTTAAGCTTAAGCCCATTGTGGCGGCCATCGTGTCAGTCCATCTCTTCAAAGGTCTTCCTCTTTTTTGCTGACCCTCCACTCTACCAAGCATGATGTCCTTCTTTAGGGACTGGCCCTTCCTGACAACATGTCCAAAGTATGTGAGACACAGTCTTGCCATCTTTGCTTCCAAGGAGCACTCTGGTTGTATTTTTTTCGGAATACATCTGTTTGTTCTTTCAGTGGTCCATGGTACATGCAGCATTCTTCTTCACCACCACAATTCAAAGGCACCAATTCTTCTTCTGTCTTCTTTGTTTACTGTCCAGCTTTCACATGCATATGATGCAATTAAAAATATTGTGGCTTGGGCCAGGCGCACTTTAATCTTCAAGATGACACCTTTACTTTTCAGCACTTTAAAGAGGTCCTTGGCAGCAGATTTTCCCAGTGCAATCATCTCTTGATTTCTTGACTGCTGCTTCCATGGGCGTTGATTGTGGGCCCGAGTGAAATGAATCCTTGACAACCTCATTGCTTTTTCCATTTATGATGATGTTGCTTAGTGGTCTGGTTGTGAAGGTTTTTGTTTTCTTGATGTTGAGCTGCAATCCATACTGACGGCTGTAGTCCTTGATCTTCATCAGTGTCTCAAATCTTCACTTCCAGCGAGTAAGGTAGTGGTGTCCACATAGCGTAAGTTGTTAATGGGTCATCTTTCAGTCCCAATGCCTCATTCTTCTTCCTAGAATCCAGCTTCTTGGGTTATTTGATCCTCATACAGAAAGGTATGGTGGAAGGATATAACCCTGACACACACCTTTCCTAACTTTAAACCATGCAGTGTCCCCTTGTTCTGTTCACATGACTGTTTCTTGATTCATATACAGACCCCTTAAGAGCACAATTAGATATTCTGTAATTCCCATTCTCTGCAATGTTAGCCATAACTTAGTATGATTCACACAGTTGAACGCCTTTGTACAGTCAGTGAAACACAAGTAAACATGTTTCTGGTATTCTCTGCTTTCAGCCAAGATCAGCTGACATCATCAGTGATGTCTCTGGTTCTCTGTCCTCTTCTGAACCCAGCTTGAATTTCTGGCAGTTCCTTGTCAGTGTACTGTTACACAATTTTACTTGCGTATGGTATTAATGATATTGTTTGGTAATTTCTGCATTAGTTGAATCACCTTTCTTTGGAGTAGGCATAAATATGGATCTCTTCCAGTCAGTTGGCCACATAGCTGGCCTCCCAATTTCTCAGCTTAGGTGACTGAGCACTTGCAGTGCTTCCAGCACTGCATCTGTTTGTTGAAATATCTCAGTTGATATTCCATTAATTCCTGGAGACATTTTTTGCTGTTGCCTTCAGTGCAGCTTCTACTTTTTCCTTCAGTATCATTGGCTCCCGATCATATGCCACCTCTTCAAATGGCTGAACATCTTTCTGGTATAATGATTCTGTGTATTCCTTCCATTTCCTTTTGGTGCTCGCTGAGTCGTTTAATACTTTATCTGTAGAATCCTTCACTACTACAATTTGAGGTATGAATTTTTCTTTCGTTCTTTCAGCTTGAGAAATGCAGAACCTGTTCTTCCCTTCTGGTTTTCCATTTCCAGCTCTTGGCACATGTCATTATAATACTTTCTTTTGTGTTTTCCAGCTGTTCTTTGAAATCGTTTGTTTAGGTCTTTTATATCCCCATTCCTTCCATTTGCTTTAGCTGCTTGACATTCAAGAGCAAGTTTCAGAGTCTCTTCTGACATCCAGTTTGATCTTTTCTTTCTTTCTTGTCTTTTTAATGACTTCTTGCTGTCTTCATGGATGATGTCTTTGATGTCATTCCGCAATTCGTCTGGTCATCAGTGATCAGCACGTCAAATTTGTTCTTGAGATGGTCTTTAAACTCAGGAGGGATATACTCAAGGTCATACTTTGGCTCTTGTGGACTTGTTCTAATTTTCTTCAGTTTCAGTTTGAATTTGCATATGAGCAATTTGTGATCTGTGTGTGCCACAGTCAGCACCTGGTCTTGTGCTGACTGCTGATACAGAGCTTTTCCATCATCTTTTTTCTGTGGATGTAATTGATTGTTTCCTATGTATTCCTTCTGGTGAGGTTCATGTGTACAGTCACCATTTGTATTGGTTAAAAAAGGTATTTGCAATGAAGAAGTCATTAATCTTCTCAAAATTCTATCATGCAATCTCCAGCATTACTTCCATTACCAAGGCCATATTTTCCAACTACTGATCCTTCCTTATTTCCAACTTTTGCATTCCAGTCACCTTTAATTATCAATGTGTCATGATTGTATGTTTGATCAATTTCAGACTGCAGAAGCTGGTAAAAATCTTCAGTTTCTTTATCTTGGGCCTTAGTGGTTGGTGTGTAAATTTGAATAATAGTTGTATTTACTGGCCTTCCTTGTAGGTGTATGGATGTTATCCTATCACTGATAGCACTGTACTTCAGGACAGATCTTGAAACGTTCTTTTTGATGATGAATGCAACACTGTTCCTCTTCGAGTTTTCGTTGCCAGCATAGTACGCCATATGATTGTCGTATCCAGAATGTCCCAGACTGGTCCATTTCAGCTCACTAATGTCTAGGATATCAGTGTTTATGTGTTCCATTTAATTCTTGACAGTTGCTAATTTTCTTAGATTCATACTTCATACATTCCTTGTTGTGATTATTCGTGGAGATTTATAGCTGTTTCTTCTCATTTTGAGTCATGCCTCATCAGTGAACAAAGATCCTGAAGGCCTTACTCCATCCAAGTCATTAAGGTCGACTCTATTTGAGGAGGCAGCTCGTCCTCATTTGTCTTCTGAGTGCCTTTCAACCCGGTGACTCACTTTCCAGCACCATATCTGAAAATGTTCAGCTGCTATTCATAAGGATTTCTCTGGCTAGTTCTTTTCAGAAGTAGACTGCCAGGTCCTGCTTCCTAGTCTGTTAGTCTGGAAGCTCAGCTGAAACTTGTCTACCCTGGGTGTTACTCTGCTGATTTATAGTTAGCAATGGCATAGTTTCCTGCATCACAGCAACAAGCACACCTCCACTGACAGACAAGTAGGGGCTGCCCACTCTGTCTTTACCCTTCTCACCTGATGCTGTTACCCTCCTTATTTTATGCCCTGGAATTTCATAAATCAAATTTATTTGGCTGCTTGACAATCACTGTTGTTGTTGTTAGGTATCATTGAGTCAGTTCTGACTCATAGTGACCCTTTGTATAATAGAACAGTACATGCCTAGTCTCGTACCATCCTCACAGTAGTTGTGACACTTGAGCCCAGTGTTGCAGCCACTGTGTCAGTTTATGTCATTGAGAGTCTGCATCTTTTCCGCTGATTCCCTGCTTTACCAAGCATGATGTTCTTCTCCAGGGACTGATCCTTCCTGATAACATGTCCAAAGTATGTGAGACTTAGTCTTGTCTTCCTCACATCTAATGAGCATTCTGGCTGTTCTTCTTCCAAGAAAGATTTATTTGTTCTTCTGGCAGTCCATGGTATATTCAGTAATCTTTGCAAACACTGTAAGTCAAAGGCATCAGTGTTTTTTTTTGGATCTTCCTTACTTATTGTCCAGCCTTCACATGCATATGAGGCAACTGAAAACACCGTGGCTTTAGTCAGGCACGCCTTAGTCCTTGCTTTTTAACACTTTAAAGAGATATTTTGCAGCAGACTTGCCTAGTGTTGTTTGATTTCTTGACTCTTGCTTCCATAGACATTGACTGTGATCCAAATAAAATGAAATCCTTGATAATGTCAGTCTTTTTTCCATTTATCATGATGTTACTTATTGGTCCAGTTGTGGCAATTTTTGTTTTCTTTCTGTTGAGGCATAATCCATACTGCAGCTATGGTCTTTGTTTTTCATCAGTTAGTGTTTCTAGTCTTCTTTACTTTCAATAAGCAAGGGTAGGTCATCTGTACTTTATAGGATGCTAGTGAGTCTTCCTCCAATCCTAATGTTTCATTCTTCTTCATAAAGTCCAGCTTCTCAGCATATTTGCTTAGCATGCAGATGATTAAGTATGATGAAAGGCTACAACCCTGTCACACATATTTCTTGAGTTTAAACCACACATATTTCTTTGGTCTGTTCAAACAACTGCCTCTTGGTCTAAGTGCAGATTTTTCATGAGGACAACTAAATGTTTTAGAATTGCCATTCTTTATAATATTACCTGTATTTTTTATGTCACGCATTTAAATGCCTTTGCATGGTCAATAAAACATACGTAAACATCTTTCCAATATTCTTTGGTTTCAGCCAAGATCAATCTGAAATTAGCAATGAAATCCCTTTTTCTACATCCTCTTCTCAGTGTGGCTTGAATTTCTGGCAGTTCCCTGTTGAAGTACTCCTGAAACTGCTTTTGAGTGGTCTTCAGCAAAATTTTACTTGTGTGGGATCTTAATGATATTGTTCAATAATTTCTGAGTTCTGTGGGAACTAGACAAGGATGCCCACTCTTCACCACTTCTATTCTACATTGTGCTAAAAGTTCTAGCCAGAGCAGTTAGACAAGACAAAGGAAAAGGACATCCATATCAGCAGTGAAGAAGTAAAAATCTCCCTATTTGCAGACGATATGATTGTATAATAAAGAGAATCCAAAGGAATCCATAAGTAAACTATTGGAACTAGTAGCAAAGTATCAGGATACAAGATAAACATATGTAAATCAGTAGAATTCCTTTATAACAACAATGAGATTATTAAAGAAGAAATCACCAAATCAGTGCCACTTACTATAGCCCCCAAGAAAATAAAATACCTAGGAATAAATCTAACTAGAGAAATAAGAGACCTTTACAAAGAGAACTACAAGTCCTTACTAAAAGAAACTAAGAGAGACTTATATAAGTTGAGTAATCTACCCTGCTCATGGATAGGAAGACTCAACATTGTGAAAATGTCTATTTTAACCAAAGCAATCTACTAATATAGTGCAATCCAAATACAAATTCCAGCAACATTTTGTAATGAGATGGAAAAAAAAATCACCAACTTTGTTTGGAAAAGGAAGAAACCTTGGACAAGTAAGCCACTACTGAAGAACACCACATTGGGAGGCCTCTCACTACCCGACTTTAAAAACTGTTATACTGCCACAATAGTCAAAACAGCCTGGCGCTGGTACAAGAACAGAGATATAGACCAATGGAACAGAGTTGAGACCCCGGAGATGCCACTATCCTCCTATGAACAGCTGATATTCAACAAAGGCCCCAAGATTTTAAACTGAAGTAAAACCAGTCTCTTTAACAAATGGTGCTGGAAAAATTGGATATCCATCTGCAAAAAACTGAAACAAGGCCCATATCTCAGACCTTATGCAAAACCCAACTCAAATTGAATAAAAGACCTAAACGTAAAATCTAGAATGATAAAACTCATCCAAGATAAAATAGGATCAACAAAGTTTTAATACACAATGTAGACAGACTTCAAAATCTGACAAAAAAAGCACAATCAATGGAAGAGAGAATAGATAAATGGGAACTACTAAGACTCAAACACTTTTGCTTATCCAAAGACTTCATCAAAAGAATTAAAAGACCACCTGCAGAATGGGAAAAAATATTTGGCAACTATATGTCAGACCGATAGCTGATCTCCATAATCTATAAGGTATTACAAAATATCAACAAGAAAAGGATAAATAATCCAATTAGGTGATAGGCAAAGGAGATGGGCAGACATTTCTCTAAAGAGGCTGTCCAGGCAGCCGCAAGACACATGCAGAATTGCTCACAATCATTAGCTATTAAATAAATTCACATCAAAACTGTGATGAGATACCATCTCACCCCAGCAAGGTTGACCATGATCCAAAAAACACAAAACAACAAATGCTGGAGAGGCTGTGGAGAAGTTGGAACTTTGCTACACTGCTGGTGGGATTGCAAAATATCACAACTTCTTTGGAAAACAATCTGGTGCTTCCTTAAAAAGCTACAACTAGATTTAACATTTGGTCCTCTAATTCCACAGCTTGGAATTTATCCTTCAAAAACAAAGGTTGTCACACGAACAGACACATGTACACGAATGTTTATTGTAGCACAGTCCACAATAATGAAAAGATGGAATCACCCCCAATGCCATCAACAGATGAATGGGTAAACAAACTATGGTACATATACCCAATGGAACACTATGCTATGGTAAAAAATAACGACAATTTTAGAAAACATCTCATAACATGGTCTCATTTGGAAGTGGTCAGGCTGAGTGAAATCAATCAGTGTCAAAAGGACAAATTCTGTATGTTACCCATGTTAGAAGGACTTAACAAGAGAATTATCTACAGAAGAATAATGACTGTGTTGGCTACATGGTTGAGTGGGGGGCTGAGGTTTTATCATAAATGAGATAACTGAAAGATGCTAGAAATTTTATTCTTTTACTGTAATTAAAGAAAAAAAATTAAGGGAAAAAAAGGTAAAGAAATTAAGCACACCTTTAACTTAAAAAAAAAAATTCCAAGTTCTGTTGGGGCAACTTTCTTCAGAAGGGGTACAAATATGGATCTCTTGCAGTCAGTTGTCTAAGTAGCTGTCTTTCAAATTTCTTGCCATAGATGAAGTGAGTGCTTCCAGCACTGCATCGATTTGTTGAAATATCTCAGTTGGTAATCATCAATTCGTAGAGTCCTGTTTTCTGCTGGTGCCTTTAGTGCAGCTTGGACCTCTTGCTTCTGCACCATGAATTCTTGACCATATGCTACCTTCTGAAATGGTTGAACATTGACTAGTTCTTTTTGGTACAATGACTTAGTCTTTTGTTTTTTTCCCCATCTTCTTTTGATTCTTCCTGCATTGTTTAATCTTTTTCCAGTAGAACCCATCAGTATTGCAACTCTAGGCTTGAAATTTTTCTTCAGTTTTCTTAGCTTGAGCAATGCTGAGTTTGTTAACTTTAATATTTAGAGTAATTGTTCTGTGTGATGGAAACACTGATGACATAGTGGTTAAGTGCTGTGGCTGCTGATCAAAAGGTTGGCAGTTCAAATCCACCAGGCACTTCTTGGAAACGGGGTGGGGGGAGAGTTCTGGTCTGTCCTGTGGGGTCACTCTGAATTGGTATAATACTTGATGATAAAGGGTGTCATGCACATGGTACTGCTGGGTCTTTGAGCAGGGTACATAATACACAGATCCTGCCTTCCAGGAGCTTTGTGATGTAGCTGGAGAGATAAGTCCCATAGATAAATGTTAGGTAATATGAACAGGTCGTGTATTAATTTAGAAAGAAAGACCTGGTGATTTACTTCCAAAAAATCTGATTTGAAAACTCCTTGGAGGACAGTTTTATTCTGACACACATAGGATAACCTCAATAGCAATTTGTAAGGTGGAGTATATTTGTTAGTACTCCCAAAAAGTATTATGTTGTTGGCAAAGACTATTGAACGTATACCATGGCCTGCCAGAAGAATGAAAAATCTTTGAAAATACTGTGGACTGCCAGAAGAATGAAAAATCTGTCTTGAAAGAAGTATAGCTAGAATATTCCTTAGAAGCAAGACCTCATCTTACTTACTTGGGACATGTTATCAGAAGAACATCATGCTTGGCAAAGTAGAGGGTCGGTGAAAAAGAGGAAGGTCCTTAATGAGATAGATTTATGCAATGACTGGAACAATGGGTTCAAATGATTTTGAGTGTTTCTTTTTGAGTGTTTCTTTTCTATTGTACATAGGGTCTCTCTGAGTTGAAACTGTCTCAATTGTATTTGCCAACAATAGAAATATAGTATAGACACTGAATATCACTATGGTTTGGATAAAGGAAATATCCAAGTTGCTATGAATAGTTAGCATATGATATTGGAAAAGATAGAATTTCAACAGGGACTTGGAAATTGAGAGAGGGAGAAGAGCAGTCTTCTATAGAAGGAAAGAAGATATGAGAATGAGCAGATATGTTCTCCTGTCAGTTATAAGACAATTCTGGGTCACTGTGGGAGGCAAGGTTGGACACACAGATTGGGGCCAGCTGGATATGAAAGGTAAACTGAAATTACTGAAATTACTTTATCACATAGTGGTTAAGAACTATGGGTGCTAACCCAGAGGTTGGTACTTCAAATCTACCAGGCACTCCTCAGAAACCTTATGGAACACTTCTGTAGGATTGCTGTGAGTTGGAATAGACTTGATGGCAATAGGTTTGTTTTCAGTAGTCAGGGGTAGCAGAGAGGCTTTGTCTCACATACTGTCTCTAATTGATGGATATTGGCTGTCCAGAAGAAGTCTGAGTTCAAGTTCAGGCTCAGCAAGAATGAATATGATAATTATAAATGATGTCTGCTGTGGCTGCTGGGAGTTAGGAAAGGGGATAGGTAGCATAGCTGCCACATACATGCCATTCTTACTGTAGAAAAAGGTGGTTTGGTAGCACTAGGCTTCCCCTAATTCCTCCATACCATCCCGTTGTCATTCTGTAGGTCAACACTGCTCAGAGAGAACTACATTAATTACGTTTATGTAGAATCTACTTCTCCTATCCCCCCAAATTTCTACAACCACTAACAGAGGGAGAAACACATTTTACCAGATGACAGAATAAAAAAATACAAGGCAGATTAGAGGCGTTAATTTAGCTTTGATCTGTAGGACTTCTGTTTGGCCAAAAGTGATAGGATTATAACTTGAGAGTTTCGTGATCTCTCTAGCTTTCTCTCTCTCTGTCTTTGATTTTTCTTTAGTATCTCTTTTTATGATGAAACTAAGCTGGTTATTAGTTAGAATCATAATCTATTCATGTGTAATGCAAGTTGATTTTCTGATTGACCGGGTATTAAAGTGAAGCAAAAGGGCTATAATTCTTTTTCCTTGTCCTTGATTGTTTACCAGGATGTAGGTACACCTTTTTGTTTTTATTTCTCTCATCTCTGAACCTACTTAATTCACAGAAGTCAAACATGCAGAGCTTTTTCTTTTCTATCTTATGTCCCTTAATATGAACATGTAGGTGCTCTCAAAACTATATCTATTAATTTCCTTTCTTAAATGTTAGACAGGATCTGCTAGTAAAGGGAGGTAATATTTTAACTAGTTTAAACCTTGTAGGTGTTATAGTAATCATTATTTTAGTTTTTCAGATGAGGAAGTTGAGGCTCAAACAGGTTAATTAACTTGTCTCAGCTCACACAGCTAATTAGTAACAGAGTTGGGCTTCAAACCCAGGCAGCCTGGCTCCAGAGTCTGCTGTCCTAATCTCTTTGTGATGCTGTCTCTTGTATTTAGCTCATTTTACTACCTTTTTCGTGTTTTGTTGTGTACGAGTCAGAACCATCTATGGCATCTAGCAACAACTATCTGATCAAAAGTTATGAAAAAAATAAATTCCAGACCACTTCATGATGAAGGCTCTTTCTCTTCTCATGTCTTTTTGCAGAAGCGATATTAGTGATGAGAAGGGCATTTGCTGGTCCTGGAGAGTTTCTAGCACAGGTCCCCACTTATAATACGATTACCTTAGCTTCTTACCTCTACTTCCCAGGAAAGCTGAGGGGAGCAGCTGAAGAAAGAAACTTCCTAGAGCAGCAAGCTAGCTTATGACGTGCTATTTTGAAATTTTATACAGAAATGATTGTGATGCTGGTTATTTAGGGACCTGTGTTTAATATATAATATACCTCCCCACCCCCAAAACAGATTGTCACTGAGTCAATTCTGACTCAGAGCAACCCTATAGGATGGAGTACAGCTGTACCATAGATTTTCCAAGGAGTGCCTTGTGGATTCAAGCTGTGGTCTTCTTAGTTAGTAGTCTTAGGTCTTAACTACTACATCAGAGATTCCTTAATAAATAATACAACCTATGAAAGGTGACCTAAGGAACTCTGGTGGTATAGTGCTTAAGAGCTAGACTGCTAATCAGAAGGTCAGCAATTTGAATTCAACTGTTGCTCCTTGGAAATGCTGTATGGCAGTTCTACTCTGTCCTGCAAGGTCACTGTGAATCAGAACTGACGTGACAATAGTTTTTTATTTTTTTCCATTTAGTGGCTGGCACAGTGGTTAAGCACTCAGCTGCTAACGGTGAGGTCAGCAGTTTAAACCTACTAACAGCTCTGCAGGAGAAAGATGTGGCAGTCTGCTTCTGTAACGATTACCTTGGAAGCCCTGTAGGTGGTGGCGGTAGTGTAAGTGGGCCCACAGGATCACCGTGAGTAGGAATTGATGAGACAGCAACTGGTTTATCAGGTCCCTATCAGTTGGAATCAACCTGATTATAGTGGATTCTTTGTTTTTAGTTGTGAAAGATATCCAGATGGGGTTCTAGGGGGTAGGACCCGGACGTAATGTTACATAGTTTGGCCACTTCATTTTTCAGATGTTACTGTTGAATTGCTCTCTAATACACAGTAAATCATATTTTCCTAAATTAAGGATGCTGGATCTCAGAGTAATGCTCCATGGAGCTCAAGCAGGGATGTGTGCTGTGTCTATGCAGGATATTCTGTTCCGTAAGCAGGGGAACATTTATTTTGCTGCGTTAGTGGAGGGGACAAACCCACATCATATCTGTAGACATAATGAAAAAGCTAGTTCATGAGTCGGATCCGACTCAGCGGCACTTGGCTGGCTGATTCTTCTCCACAACCTCAACTTTTCCCTTCTAACAGCTAATTTGACTTTAGGGATCTTGATGTTGAATGTTGATGGCAAGTGAGTCACGTTTATGATAGTCACTTAAAGAACCACTTGTAGCACAGTGCACAACAATGGATAAGCACTTGGCTGCTAAAAAAGGTCAGTGGTTTCAAACCGCCAGCATCTTCATGAGAGAAAGATGTGGCAGTCTGCTTCTGAAAAGATTATAGCTTTGAAAATTCTATGGGACAGTTTTACTCTGTCATAAAGGGTCACTATGAGTCAGACATGGTGCAAGACCCCGCAGTGTTTCATTCTCTTGTGCATAGGGTCGCTGTGACTCAGAACCAACTTGATGACACCTAACAACAACAACAACAACGTGAGTCAGAATAAACTGCCTGGCACACAACATGATAAATAATGTGACTGAATTTTTAGTAGTGGAACATTATACTTCTCACAAATATTGTCCAGAATCCAGATTCTACCCACTGTTTCTACATCATGCCCTCCCTGATATTCCAAAATAATTACATTTCTTATAACTTGATTAGGAAGGTACTGGAATTGTTTTTACACAAAAATCCTGGAACTTTAATCTTTTTTTCCCCCAGAGATATTTAGGAATTTCAGAGACATTTTTTTCTAATTGCAGAAGTAAAACATATTTGTTGTATTCTATTTCATGTGTCTTTAATCACTTTGATTTTTTAAAACACTTATAATTAGCTGCTGATTTTTGTTTGCCAGTTGATTATAATTGATTTGTTCATTTGAGAAATTGATTTAATAGTTTCATTTGTTTACCCTAGTAGCATTTAAATGCAGTAAGAACAGACATTTTTTGTTCTTTCCTTTTACCTTCAGAACTTAAAACAAAGCCTGTTGCCAAGCCAAGTGCCGTCGAGTCGGATCCGACTCATGGCGACCCTAGGGGCCAGGGTAGAACTGACCCCCAGAGTATTCAAGGAGCCTATTAGCATATACTTTATAAATTGTAGAAAAGTGTAAGGAAGCCCTGCTTATAACAATGGACGAGCACTTGACTGCTAAGAAAAGGTCAGTGGTATGAAACCACCAGCATCTTCACGAGAGAAAGATGTTATAAGTAGAAGCCCTAGAATAAACCGTATAGCATTTAAAAGATGTATAAACAGGCAGTCCTTGCTTTGCATGGTAGCAGGAGACCAGAAAAACGACCGGGTTACCTAAAACTATGCAAAATGATTCCAAGAATCAAGGGGAAAAGTTCCTGTTGTTCCATACTCTTTAAAACGTTTTGCCAAACTATTGAAATCTCTCTTACTGTTGGCTTTAATTGTGTAAGAGAATGAAAAAAATATTAATGTTTTTTAGTATAATGTAATTTAAAATCTTAGAAATATTGAGAATGAAAAAGTGGTTTATCAAGACTAGTTTGGATAATGCTTGCCTTCTAGTTGTGTAACTTACGATGTAGAGCAAACATCTTTTATCTGTTAGTTATATATATCTATCTGAATTGTCACACTGTTTTCTAAATTTAGATTAGCTTCCGACATTGTATCCTTTATGCTTTCAATGCCATGAAATGTGTCCTCGAGTTTCTTTAATGTGAAGTTTTTTTTTGCCTTGTCATTGACACTGGGATATCTTTGTCTTTTTATTGCATCCACTTTCCTCATTTCTGTTGATGAGTTCACTTTCACCAAGTTCCCATGGCTGCACAGCTGAAGGCTCTCCAACAATACTAGTGTTAACATTTGTGTAATTACCCATTTCTTTATGACTCTGTTTATTTTTAATTTGGTTTTCACTTTCAGTGGTTGCACTCTTTTCTCACACTTTTTTTTTTAAATTGTGCTTTAGGTAAAGATTTACAGAGCAAATTAGTTTCTCATTAAACAACTAATATGCATAGTTTGCCAACCCCACAACATATCAGCACAGTCCTTTTCATGACCTTGGCTCCCTATTACCAGTTTTCCGGTCCCCACCTGCCTTTTCCTTGCCCCTGGGGTGGGATTGGCATTTAGTCTTGTTTTATGTGCCTGTCTAATCTTTGGGTAATGAGTAAACCTTAGGAGTCACCTCGGTGCTGAGTGAAAACAGCATCTGGGGGTCATACTGTTGGGGTTTCTCCAGTCTCGATGAGACCAGGAATTCTTTTTCTGTGTGTGTCATAATTTTTTTCTACATTTTTCTCCAGCTCTGCCCGGGACCCTCTAATGTGATCCCTGTCAGAGGCACTCAGTGGTGGTAGCTGGGCACCATCTCTTTGTGCTGGACTCAGTCTGGTGGAGGTCATGACAGGTGTGGTCTGTTAGTCCTCTGGACTAATCTTCGCCTTGTGTCTTTAGTTTTGTTCGTTTTCTCTTGCTGCAGATAGATTGGGACCACTGGAGTATCATGGATGGAAACTCATACACGTTTAAGACCCCAGACACTACTTACCAGAATAGGATATGGAACATTTTCCTTGTAAGCTACGTTGTACCACTTGAGCTAGATGTTTCCTGAGACTATGGTTGCCCAGTCCTTAAGCCAGTGATTTGGCTCTTCAGGGAGTCTGGATGTATCTACGAAGCTTTCATGACTTTGCCTTGGTCCAGTTGTGCTGATTTCTCCAGTACTACGTAGTGTCTTACCATTCACCAAAGTTACTCCAGTATTACCACTTTATTTTCCTTTTCTTTGCTATACTTTCACCTCTGTTGGCCAATTTCCTCTCTTGATTATTTTGGTAAAATGTCATGTAGTCTTATAACTGAGATAAGCAGGCAACACGACTGTATGATTTGCTGTGTGAACTGAATAGCAAATATACATTGACCCATTTTGGAAAGAAATACCGTGATTGGTCACTGATCACCTTTGTTGTTAGGTGCCGTCTAGTCAGCTCCAACTCTTGGTGACTTTTTGTATCACAGAACAAAATGTTGTCTGATTCTATACCATTCTCATATGCTGTGTTTAACCCATTGTTGCTGCCACTCTGTCAGCCCATCTCACTGAGGTCGTGGCTTTCCTGCTGACATTACACCAAGCATAATGTCCTTTTCCGGTGAGTGATCCTTCGTGGTGAAGTATGTGTCCACAGTCAGCCAGAGGAAGTCTTGCTGTGCTTTCTTCTAAGGTGCATTCTGGCTGTATACCCTTCAGGATGGATTTGTTTGTTCTTCTGACAGTATACTGAGTATTTTTCACCAACACCACAGTTCAAACGGGTCCATTCTTCCTTTTTCCCTTTTCACTGTCCATCTTTCACATGCGTATGAAGCGATCGAAAGGACCCTGGCTTGAGTCAAGAGCACCTTGGTCATCAAAAGGACGTCTTGACTTTTAAGATTTTTAGAGAAGCCATTCTACGTATCTGCAATTTATGTTGTGATTTGTGAAGTGAAACACTGAAAGCGGAGTTTGTGCTTGATGCGAATGCTCACAGTTAACATACCATGGTAAATGATGAAATTTGAAGCTGTGTTACTGCGGGGCTGGGCAAGGACATAGGAAACAGGCGCTAACTAAACTGAGGTAAGGAAAATTGGCACGTATCGGAAATGGCTAAGGGAGGACGTGCTGTCCGAATTCCAGACTTTATTTTATGGATATGTATGTATTTTTTTCTTTACCAAAATGAGGATAACTTTATGCGTATGATTTGGTAATTCTGTTCTTTTTTGCTTAATAAAATATTGTATTCAGCTAAAAAAATAGAAAGTGAGGCTTCATTTTTTGTTGTATATGAGTTTTACCGTAGTTTTTAAACCGCAAAGTATGTAGTTTTACCATAGTTTATTTAACCAGTCCTTCTTTTGGACAATTAAGCTTTTTCTATTTTTTCTCAAATACAACAGTATCATGTTTATAATGTGTGTACAATATTCTGTAACTTAATCTTTGTGACAATTGATGTGATTCATTTGGAATGACTATGTTTCTAAGTAGTAGAATTACTGGCTCAAAGGGTACATACACTTTTCGAGCATTTTTGTATGCTTTCAGATTGCTCTGCAGAAAGATTTTTCCATTTAGGCTTCTACTTAACATAAGCTGGGAGGTGCTGGTGCATGTTTCCTATGCCCTTGCCAACACTGGCTCTTTTCATTCTTTTTAATTTTTGCTAGTTTAATAGGTAAAATGTGTATCTTAATAGTTTTGATTACTAGTTTGGCTAAATATTTTTTATGGGTTTATTTTTAGTAAAATTGTTGATCTGTGGACTGTTTACCTGGCCTGTTTTCATGTGGTAGGAGTTTTCTTGTTTGCACACATATGTATCTACAAGTTTTTGTGCATATATGCTTGTGTATACATGTATACGTATATATATGTGTATATATATATATATGTACATGGACTCAATTTGCGGGCGTATACTACTCTTGGTTTTACCCACAGATTACAGCGCGTATCTTTGAGCATTAGTTTTGTAAAGATGATCATCTATTTCTAAATGCTTTTTTTAAAAAAAAAAAAGAGAAAGAATATAACTCATGACCTGGGGAAAATTCTAGTTAATTTTTCATTACATGATTTTCAGGAGATGAGGTCAGAAGAAGCTAGTAGGGCATTCAATTATGTGCTTGAAATTTTTTTTTTTTTTTTACCTAAGTGTGCAATATTTTACTTGGGCTTGTTTTTCATGTGCATTGAAGTGTAACTAAACATTTTTGGGTACTGCCGTTGTGTAAAGAAGAGGCCAGTCTTGTTAAATATTCCTTCATCAACCTTGTAGTTAACCAGTTATGGGTGGTGAGGAGCCTGCAAGGGCATAGGCTTTAGGTATTGGACTGAGAGAGGGTGGACGGGAGGCGGGGGCTTGGGGAAATCTCAGGATTGGGGTGCTCTGGTGCTCACTCCCACTGCTCTAAGAAAAAGTGATTGGTTCAGACTGGTTTTTGTTAAAAAAATTTTTGGATGGGTCATTAGTGGGGAAGGAGGGAAAGTCCTGTGATTGGACCTCTGTTCATCTGAGGACTAAAGGTTCTTTGTCACACGCTACACAGACCTGGAGTGCTGTCCTTCTGGGAAGTGGTAGAGAGCTGAGATACAGTTTGGAACCAGAGGAATAGAGAAGGGTTTTGATTTCTTTTCAACTTTAGGTTGAGGATAAGAGAGGCTCAGGAAGAAAGATGTCCACTGAAAATGTGGAAGGGAAGCCCAACAGCCTTGCCGAGGGAGGAAAAACCCGGAGCTACACTTTTCTCAGGGTTGTCCAGCCTGTATTTAACCGCAGTATTTTCACTTCTGCAGTCTCTCCCGCCGCAGAACGCATTCGATTCATCTTGGGAGAGGAAGATGACAGCCCTGCACCCCCTCAGCTCTTCACTGAACTGGATGAGCTCCTGGCTGTGGATGGGCAGGAGATGGAGTGGAAGGAGACGGCGAGGTGAGGCTAGGCTGATAGCGTGTGCTGGGGAGGCAGGTGCTGGGCAAGCAAGCTGTGTCTGGAAGTGCCTTTCTCTAGCCTCACCACTTTGAACAACGTGTTGTTGGCTGGGATAAGGACAAAAAGAATGCTATTTCTTTTCCACTGTTACAGTGATTTAGAGGTAGGGTACCCTTTACTTCACTGTGGAGGCACTGTTTCATTGATCTGTGTTAGTGTTTGACCCTTTATATGAATGAAGTAAATCTTCATTTGTATACCACTTAAAATTAAATAGCAATAGATTTATTTTGTAAGTACAAGTAAACTAATTTAAAAGCAAAACAGTTCAAGGAGATAACAAACTCCAACACCCAAAGATGACACATTTCCACAGGCCCCACATGCTAATGTATCATTGAAATCTTGTCTGACTTTTGTTGCTCCTTCCCTGTTAGGAGGGAGATTGGAAAGGCAATGTTTGTTACACATAAAGTTGCTGTTACTTCAAGGAAAAACCTGTCATGTTTTAGATGTCCACCTATGATCAAATAGATTTATCTGAATTTGGGTTTTAGAGACTTGAATTCAATTTTAGAATCTGTTGCCTGTTAGCTTCTTAACACTTAGTTTGTTGGACCTTTGGTTCCGTCATCAGTAAAGGATGGGTACTAAGGCTATATAAAGTACACATGTAAAGACAATATTATCTATACATGCATTATATAATGGATTTGCACATGATACATGTGTGTATCCATGTATTTGTATATGAAAATGCTTCATGAGTTGATAAGTGCTTCACGAAAAGGTTTTATTAATCTCAAAATAATTCTATATATGTGTTTTTGTACTTATATATAAACTATTATCATGAGATTAATAATATGATTATTAAACAGTTATACACGTGCACACATATTTATATGTCTGCTCAGGTTAATACTCCAAACAAAATCTGCTTCGGTGACACATAAAAACTCATGTAATAGAAAGACTTGGATGTAACAAAACTGCTGATCTTCTACCATCATCATCGTTACGTCAAGATTACAGCATATTGCACTTTAACAAGCAAAATAATGCTAAGATACACCATTTAGTCTATAATTCAAAACAATTTGATTCAACCAGTCTTTTTTGAATATGTATTGTATGTCAGTGGTTTTTGAATATGTACTGTATATTTTAGGTACTGGGAATACAATAGTGAACAAAAGAAGCTTATGTACATAGATAATTGTATTTTACTGACAAGTTTGGAGTGAGTGCAATATAATATCTTAAAACTCAGGAAATAAGGCAAATCACGTCATTATCCTGGCACTGAGTTTAATGAAAATAAAACAGTGGAAGGTGAAAATTTTCTCCTGTGGTTGCAGTTGGAAAAGGTATTTGTGTGTGTTATTTTGTTTCTAGATAGGTTGATCTGAAGTTAGAAGGAAATTATTTTCATCATCTATGATCATTAAGAGTAGATGAAACATAAAGGAAAGAAAAACACAGCACCTTATCTTTTTTGAGATGAAGGTTGTTTTAAGGCGTAAAGGAAAACTTATTTTCTAAGGTATATCTTAAGAGCTTAATACGTTATACCATTTATAATCAAGCCTTCACTAAGTTAATTGGAGTTTTTGTAGGTTTTTTTTTTTTTTTTTGGTTACCCAGATATATGCTTTATGAGTTTATAGGTTTATTTTTATTCCTGCATTTTAAGTAGTGCTGAATGTCTTCACTTATTTGAGACTGTTGATATTGAAGAAGCTTCATAAAGTAATTCATTTGATAATGGTAGAGAAAATCTTATTCCTCACTAAGAATTTTTGATGATGGAGCCTGGTGAAACACCTGTTTTTAAAAAGTCCAATAGAGTCCATGAATCACTTCATAACTTCCATGTTCTAAGCCCTGTCCAGAAAACAAAATCATTCCATTTGACCCTTGTCCTTTGGAGTAGTATTACAGAAAGAGGTCTGATCTTTTAATTTTTTATTTCTTTGATAATTCTCTTTTTCATATTAAGATTACTTCTATAGTGGCTGTCCTTGTTTGAATTGTTCTGTGTAATAGTCACTGGCTCTTACCTCCTTGTAATTACAGAAGCTTTCCATAGCAATTTCTGTTTCTCTATCTTTAATCTATCTTCTTGAGCTCTTCATATTTTACTCTTTGGAGCTTCTTTCTACAATGAAGTTATTATTTCTCAGTCACTTTTCTCTACACCAATAACCAATATACATGAATTTTCTATAATGTATATTTTTAATCATAAAGTATGTTCCTAAAGAAGGCTTCCAAAGCAACAAGTACCACCAGTGTCTCCATTTGATTTACCTCCCTTCTGATACTCATTGCTGTTGAGTCGAGTCTGACTCATAGCGACCCTAGAGGGCAGAGTAGAATTGCTCCATAGAGTTTCCAAGAAGCCTTTGGAGAATTTGAACTGCTGACCTTCTGGTTAGCAGTTGTAGCAATTAATGCACTGTGCCACCAGGGTTTTCTCCCTTCTGATAGGAAAGTATAAAGTGAGAAGTGTAGCTGATGCAGCCTGAGTTAAAAGTCGGAAGATTTTGGTCTGGACTTGGCATTGCTGTTAACTAACCATTTAACTTTGGGTGAGTCTTTCTGAAAATGAGTTTTCCTTTCTATCAAGTGACAGTTATATTGGGCTACATCCTCTCTAAAAATAGGCTTTTTTAGTGCTGTAAAGTTTTGTCCCTCTGTGTATACATCCACTCCTAACTTTTTGACTATTTTGCTTTTATGACAATATTAAAAATTTACTATCTGGCTGTTTTGCCCACTAACAACATATATCTGCTGGTAATGAACACTGCCAGTTAGACTAACATGGGCTATGATAGTTAAAGTTATGTGTCAACTTGGCTAAGCCATGGTTCTCAGTAGGTTGGCAGGTTATAATGATGTAATTTGGTAATTATGTAATAATATTATTTGGCAGTTGTGTAATGATATAGTCATTTTCTGTTTTGTGATCTGCTATGGGCATCTTCCATTTTCACATAAGGCTGATTTTCGTAAAATGACATGACCTTTGGAACTGAAATATAGTGAGGAGCGAACATGTTAGTATAGTCATCCGTGAGTTACAGAGCCCCTTTAATTCTTATTCTTATCTAGGAGTTATGTATGAGAAGTTATTACAGGTGGATCTCAGATATAGTTTTCTATTTTATCTTTCAGTCTAGTGCAAACTGCCTTGATTTACATGGTCCCTTGTCTGAGAAAGGTACAGAGATTATGGTTCATTGTATACGTACTCCATTGTTGAATGAGATGGACACGATGTTTTTATTTAAGATTCTTAAAGATTAAGACGATCTTGAATATATGTTTAAGAATGAGAACACTTGTGTCATTTCGTTGATATTATCGTTCCCTAAGAGAGAGTACTACTAGAGAGTGCGGGTGATAGGAGTACGTAGCGTGTCAGCAGGAAGCTGGCCAGGGACAAAAAATAGTCACTAATAATGTACATTCTGTAACTTCTCTTACAGCAGCTGTCCCAATTGATATTTGTTGATCAATCATGAATAATATTGTTGTTCTGCTGTTTGTCTTCTTAACTACAGTGAAGGCAGGGGCCACTAGGTCTGTTCGTTAACTACTACATTCCCAGTGTCTCACAATACCTGACACACAATAGGTGTGGATGTGTGAGTAGGTGAGAACTAATTGCCTTACAAGTTACTGTTGCAAATATAATACTTTCTTAGAAATATTAATCGACCCAAATTGAATTTCTGTGATATTTTATCCTCTCTGACTGTTAGGCAGCAGTGGAGTGACAGGCACACAGTACATAGGATACCACTGTTGCTCTGGAGTTGATCCCAATGCCTAAGGTGGTTAATAAAATCTGCAACCAAACCCACTGTTGTTGAGTTGATTCCAGCTCATGGTAACTCTATAGAAAGAGTAGAACTGCCCCATAGAGTTTCCAAGGAGCTCCTGGTAGATTTAAACTGCTGACCTGTTGCTTAGCAGCTGTAGCACTTAACCACTACACCACCAGGGTTTCCAGGATGGTTAATATCAAGAACCAAACTTATGTCCATCAAGTTGATTCTGACTAACAGTGATCCTATAGACAATGTAGCACTGCCCCATAGAGTTTCCAAGGAGAACCTGGTAGATTTGAACTGCCAACTTTTTGGTTAGTAGATGTAGCACTTAACCACGATACCACCAGGTGTCCAAGACAGTTAATAGATATCTCGTAATTAGCATGTCCAAAACTGAGCTCTTGATCTTGCCTGTGTTTTGCTCCTCCTACAAATGTTCCTATTTCAGTAAACAACTCCATTCTTCTTATTGCTTGGGTCAGAAACATTTTAAGTCACCCTTGACTCTTTTCCTGCATTGGTTGTCTGATCCATTGACAAATCCTATCTCTTTTACCTTCAGAGATATACGGATACCCAGTGTCACCACACACTTATGTGTACATTTGTTGTACTGTGGGGCTTGTGTGTTGCTGTGATGCTGGAAGCTGTGCCGCCAGTATTCACATACCAGCAAGGTCACCTATGGCAGATGGGTTTCAGCTGAGCTTCCAGACTAAGACAGACTAGGAAGAAGGACCTGGCAGTCTACTTCTGAAAAAAATTATCCAGTCAAAACATTATGCATAGCGGTGGAACACTGTCAGATACTGTGCCAGAAATTGAGTGCCCCCCCAGGTTAGAAGGCACTCAGAAGCTGGCTGGGGAAGAGTTGCTACCTCAAAGTGGAGTTGATTTTAGTAATGTGGATGGAGTCAAGGTTTCAGGACCTTCATATGCTGATGTTGTATGACTCAAAATGAGAAGAAACAGTGGCAAACATCCATTAATAATCATAATGTGGAATGTATGATGTATGAACCTAGGAAAACTGGAAATCATCAAAAATCAAGTGGAACACACAAACATCAGTATTCTAAGCATTAGTGGGCTGAAATGGACTGGTATTGTCCATTTTTAATCAGATAATCACATGGTCTACTATCCCAGGAATGACAAAATTGAAGAGGAATGGTGTTGCATTCATTGTCAAAAAGAAAACATTTCAACGTATGTCCTGAAGTACAATGCTGTCGGTGATAGGATAATGTCCATATGCCTACAAGGAAGACTAGTTAATACAACTGGTATTCAAATTTATCCACCAACCACTAAGGCCAAAGATCAAATGATTCAAGATTTCTACCAGTTTTTGCAGTCTAAAAGTGATCGAACATGCAGTCAGGATGCATTGTTAATTACTGGTGACTGGAATGCAAAGTTGGAGAAGAAGGATCAGTAGTTGGAAAATACTGCCTTGGTGATAGAAATGATGCCAGAGATCAGATGGTAGTATTTTGCAAGACCAATGACTTCTTCATTGCCAATACTTTTTTTCACCAACATAAACAGTGACTGTACACATGGACTTCGCCAGTTGGAACACATGGGAATCAAATCACCTACACCTGCAGAAAGATAAAATGGAAAATTGTCAGTGAGAACAAGTGCTAACTGCAGCATGGATCAATTGCTATATACAAGTTCAAATTGAAACTGAAGAAAATTAAAACAAGTCCATGAGAGCCAAAGTATGGCCTTGAGTATATCTCACCTGAGTTCAGAGACCATCTCTATGATAGATTTGATGCACTGAACACAATGACTGAAGACTAGATGAGTTGAAGAATGACATCAAAGACATCATCCATGAAAAAAGCAAGAGGTCATTAAAAAAACAGGAGAGAAAGAAAAAAACCAAATTTGCTGTCTGAAGAGTCTCTGAAACTTGCTGTTGAATGTTGAGTAGTTAAAGCAAAAGGAAGAAATGATGAATTAAAAGACCTGAATGGACGATTTCAAAGGGTAGTTCTAGAAGACAAAGTATTATAGTGATATGTCTAAAGAGCTGGATATAGCAAAACAAAAGGGAAAGATATGCTCTGCATTTCTGAAGTTGAAAGAACTGAACAAAGGTTCAGTTCTCAAGTTGCAGCAGTGAAAGATTCTACCAGGAAAGTATTAAATGACTCAGAGAGCATCAAAAGAAGATAAGAGGAATGAAGAGAGTCATTAAAGTGGAAAGAACTGGTTGATGTTCACCCCTTTCCAGAGGTAGCACATGATCAGAAACTGATGGTACTGAAGGAAGAAGTCAAAGCTGCACTGAAGGCATTAGTGAAGAACAAGGCTCCAGGACTTGATGGAATATCAACTGAGATGTTTCAGCAAACAGATACAGCACTGAAAATGCTTACTTGTCTATGCCAAGAAATTCATAGGACATCTACGTGGCCAACTGACTGCAAAAGATCTGTATTTATGCCTATTCCCAAGGAAGGTGATCCAACTGAATGCATAGAATTATCAAATAATATCATTCCTATGACACACAAGTAAAATTTTGCTAAGGATCATTCAAAAGCAACTGCAGCAGTGTATTAACAGGTAACTTCCAGAAATTCAGGCTGGATTCAGAAGAGGATGTGGAAACAGGGATAACATTTCTGATGTCAGATGGATCTTGGTTGAAAGCAGAGAATGTCAGAAAGTTGTTTACTTGTGTTTTGTTGACTATGCAAAGGGATCTGACTGTGTAAATCTTAACAAATTATAGATAACTTTGAGGAAAATGAAAATTCCAGAACACTTAATTGTGTTCATGAAGAATCTGTACATGGTTCAAGAGGCAGTCATGCAAACAGAACAAGGGGACACTGTATGGTTTGAAGTCAGGAAAAATGTGTGCCAGGGTTCTACTCTTTTACCATACCTCATCAATCTTTATGCTGAGCAAATAATCCGAGAAGCTGAACTATATGAAGAAGAACGAGGCATCCAGGTTGGAGGAAGACTCATTTACAGCCTACGTTATGCAGATAACACAACCTTGTTTGCTGAAAGTGAAGAGAGTTTGAATCACTTACTGATGGAGATCAAAGACCATATCCTTCAGCATGGATTGCACCTCAATATCAAGAAAAGAGAAAGTCTCGTAACTGTACCAGTAAGTAACTTCATGATAAATGGAGAAAGGATTGAGGTTGTCAAGGATTTCATTTTGCTTGGTTCCACCATGAATGCCCATGGCAGCAGCAAAGAAATCAAAAGATACATTGAATTGGGAAAATCTGCTGCAAAAGACCTCCGTAACGTGTTAGAAAATAAAGGTTTCACCCTGAAGACTAAAGTATGCCTGAGTCAGGGTATGGCATTTTCAATTGCATTGTATGCAGTAAATAAAGAAGACAGAAGAAGAATTGATGCCTTTGAATTGTGGTGGAGAAGAATATTGAATATACTATGGACTGCCAAAAGGCCAAACAGATCTGTTCTGAAAGAAGTACAACCTTAGTGCTCCTTGGAAGTAAGGATGGTGAGACTGCATCTTACATATTTGGGACATGTTTTCAGAAGGGCTTAATCCTTGGAGAAAGATATCATGCTTGGCGAAGTAGATGGTCAGCAAAAAAAAAAAAAAAAAGTAGACTTAAAGGAGATGAATTAACACCACGGTTGTAACAATGGGTTTAAGCATAACAGCGATTGTCAGTATAGTGCAGGACCTGGCAGTTTCGTTCTGTTGTACACAGGATCACTGAGTTTGAATCCACTCAGTGACATCTAACAACAGAAGAGTCTCACACATCCTACATCCAATATATCTATAACCCTGATCCAAGTCACCATCATCTTTCTGCCTAGATTACTTCAAATGCTTCCTGATTAGTTGTTCTTATGCATTTTGAGAAATCTCTACTTATCTATGAGAACTCTTATTGATACACCTTTTATTCCATAACCAGTTAATGCAGTACACTCTTCCAGTTTAATATAGTTTCTGTTGTGATCCCACATGCTGTAGAACACAATGCCACTCATTCCTCTCTTTTAAGATTCTATATTTTTTACTTGGCTTATGATTCCTGTACTCCCTATAGCCTGTTCTCAACCTAACCGGCAGACTAATCTCATTATATTTGTCAGATAATATCTTTTCTTTATTCAAATCTTTTGAATATTTTCCTATCTGAGAGTGAAAGAAAAAGTCCTATGAAACCCACGTGAGTTATTGGCCATGATCTATTTGGCTTCAATTCCTGCTTCCTGTCTGTCTTTTTCACTCAACTGGAGGCCCACTCACCTTCTGTAGCTCCCTGAAACAGCCGTGCTCGGGGACACTGCACTCGCTGTTATCTCTGATTGAAATGCCCTCTCTGCCCCACAATGCCCATCGGTATCTACATGGATGCCTTCCTCACCACCTTCAGGTCTTTTCTGAAATATCACTTTCTCAGAGGCTGCCCTATCTAAAATTGAAACTTTTCCCGATAGCCCCTAGTCCCTGTCTTTGATTATTTTCTCCTTGGCACTTACCGCCACCTGGCATATTATCTGTGTTGTCTGTCTTTTCCCATAGAGTGAAAGTTCCATGAGGGCAGGGACTTGGGGTTGTTTTGTGCATCACTGTGTTCCTAGAACTTAAAATTACCTGACATAGAGTTGATGCTCAGAGAAACAGATGTTCATTGAATGAATGGATAGTGAAATGGAACCTAGATTCTTAGTTTATGACCTCATTTAAATTTTGTTGAGAAGTGTAGAGGTGCTCATGCCTTCCAGAATGATTCAGATTTTCAGTAATCTTTACATTCTGTTACATTTTCTGCTTCAGAATTTCCATAGATTGACTTGTGTCCCCCAAAGACTGTGTCCCTCTGAAATGTGTATTAATTTGACTGGGCCATGATTCCTAGTATTGTGTGTTTTTTTTCCCCATGTGTTGTGAAGCCTGCCTCTGTGATGTTAATGAGGGAGAATAGGTGGTGAGGATTGTGTTAGTGAGGTAGTACTCAGTCTACAAGCTTGGCTTTTGTAGAGGCAATCTCTAGGAACATAAAAGAGAGAAACAAGCAGAGAGACAAAGGACCTCATGACAAAGAAGAAGTGCCGGGGACAGAGTGCATCCTGCAGACTGGAGGTCCCTGTGTGAAGAAGCATCTGGTTCAGGGGAAGAAGACCGAGTGAGACAGCTTTCCCTTGGAGTTGATACCCTGAGTTTGGACTTTAAGCCTACTTTATTGTAAAGAAAGCAATTTCTCTTTGTTAAAGCCATCCACTTGTAGTATTTCTGTTATGGCAGCACTAGATGACTAAGGATATTTTCACAGTAATTTCTGATTGCCGTTTGTGATGTCTGTTTCTATGCATGATAGTTTTTTTCTATTAAAAGTTCTTAAACCTGCCAGATTAATAAAAATTTAGCACTTAGATTCATTTTATATGTGAATGTGTGGCATGAATTTTTTTTTTTTTTTGGATAACTTAGGAGTTTTGACATTTTCTGTTTTTTCCACAAAAACCCCCAATAACAGACTATTTTATTCCATGATGGACTAACCTTTTAGGCTCTGCCAAATTAACGTAGTTTCCAGTGTGACTGCACACTGTACAGAACACAATACTACATCTCCCCACTTTTAAAATTCTAAGCTTTTTGGTTGGTTACTGATTTTATTTGAGCAAGAATATTCTGATTGGACTTATGCATTACTGCTGTTTTAGTTCTACTTTAGAAAATTCAGATTAGCTCTGTGCATGATAAAATAAGGAGATTGGTTTCAGTAATGAGAAGATAGCCCCATTTATATTTTGGAAAGCACAACCATTATGTCAAAGTATGAACAGGGGCAGTAGTTATTTCTATGGAGTTTGAAGTAGCAGCCAACTTTACCACTCTCCTTTTTATATCCTTTCTCTGCTTTGAAGGTTAAAGCATTGGATTTTCAGTAGCTCTTTCAATCTAGAAAACAAGTTCTGTACAAAAGGTAGAATTATGAGACCTGAAGGAATGTGTATGATCAGTGGAATGGTAGGGAATGTCACTCCCTTTAAGAGTAGTCTGAAAGATTATTAGCATAGTAACTTTACAAGTGATCCTGAAAAGCATGGTAGTTATCAAAAGGGACTGGTCTCTGGAGAAGGACATCAGGCTCGGTGAGTAGAGGGTCGGAAAAGAAGAAGAAGACCCTCAAGGAGGCGGGCCGACACAGTGGCTGCAGCAGTGGGCTCAGACGTAGCAGTGATGGTGAGGAAGGTGGAGATCCCTGAAGCGTTTCGTTGTGTTGTACTTAGGCTTGCTGCAAGTTGGAACTGGCTGAACAGCACCTAGTAATAGCAACAACGGTAGCATTGTTATCATCGTCATCATCATCATCAGCAGCAACAACAACAATGGAGCAGTGACGTTCGGTAGCACAGCGGTAATTACAATAGAGTCTTTTGGTATTGGTAAAGAAACCTTTGTTCCACATTAAGAATTTTTAGGTGACTCAGACTAGCTAACAGGCTCCTGAAGCAAACTGGTAAAAGAATAAATCACGGAGTCATGGTCAGCTTTGGGGATGGCCAAAAGGCCGGGAGGAAGGAGCCCGCTCCCCCTGCCCGAACTGTACATTACTTTGATTCATGAACGTGTCAGCAAAAATGGTTTTTGGCTTTTTGTTTTCCTTCAACTAATTTTCAAGTGGGCAATGCTGGACTTCACTACTGTTATATGAATATATGTTAAAGCTCATTCCCCCAGTGTGACTTAAATTGTATTTCCAAACCTAGGGGGAAAAGAAAGAGAAGTGTCACAACCTTCAACAAACATAACTAGCCAACTTTGGAGAAGAGTATTGATATTTCACTTCCAATTAGATACGCACCTACTCGTCCTGTGGGTTTAGAAAGAGATCCCTTTCTTCTCAGTTGGCATAAACTTTGCTTTTCTGGTTTATTTCTGGAAAATTCCATTTGATACCACATTTATTTTTCTGTGGGAAATCTGCAGGAAAATAAATTTAACATTTATGTAATTATATATAGTTACGTACACTGTTTTGCAGTAACTCTCACTCAATCTAGAAATTCAAGAGTTCTTTTTAAAAGTGTCATTTATTCCAGGTATACCGTATTACTGCCTTCTATTGTGTGTGATAAGGTACTTACTTATTAATTAACATGTACATTTAAAATCATTTTAATAGTAATTTTATGTGGTTTGATTATATTGTAGTGCAAAAATCATACTTATGTTCTGCTGTAAAACTGACATGCTTTTAAATTAGAGATCTAGTCTTTTCTTAATTATATTTAATCACATCACTGGAAAGTTGCAAAATTCAGTGATTCTCAGTGAGCTCATGTTTCTTCAACAAATGAGTGAAATGCTGTTTGTTGGCAGTCAGTTGAAGTGAATTAAGCTGCAAAGTACTCTGGAATAAATGTCAACTAATAAACTCCTCCTCTAAGGTTACAATGGTTTTGTAATGACATATATTTAAAAACCAGCTTCTGAAATTAATTTTCTGTAACATGGCAAGCACTAAGACAGAAGAAAAGAAGGAAACTTATTGCAAATTGATGATTATTTGTATTTATTGTGAAGGTTATATATTGGCTTTTAGTGCACACTACAGTAAAAATGTCTCTTTTTTAAAAAACATAATTACATGGTTCTAAAGCACCTTTACAAATTCATTGGCACTCAAATAGGCTGAACTTTGACATCTTTGCCTTAGCCCTTTGTTTAATGGATTCTGATTTGAGTTAAATAGTGTTCAGTTTTTTTTTTCTCCCCTACATTTGTCCTTGATATATGAGGAAGATTGATGTGGAGTGTCAAGTTTCTGGAATTAAACTATCTGAAAGCAACTTATTCAAATGAAAAATCACTATCTAGTGTCTAAAAACTTTTGTTTGGAGTAGGATCAGTTCCTTGAACAATATATTTTAAATAAATTTAATAGGCATTATTTCAGAGCTCCCCTTATGCTGTTAGTTGTGTTTTAATATGACATCATCACAATGAAATAGATGGTAATCTGAACTATGAGATAAGCCTTATCCATAGGAGCTTAGACTCTAATGAACTGGCAAGTTTTGAGACTTCGATTTCCATTCCCTTAAGGTTAAATCTTGACCTAGAGGGCTGGCGTGATCTGGGAGAATGACTAATACTGTTTCATGAATCTCAGCTAGTTACTGTTTATTATTTCTAAAAGTACTTTTAAAACTTGTTCAAAGTCATATTTAAGTGCAGTAAGGTTACTGAAAACTTAAACTATGGAGAGGTCTGTAAAGAAGGATTGCATCCCCACCCCTGAGAGAGAGAGAGAGAGAGAGAGAGAGAGAGATAGAAAGCACTGGTTTTACTTTTTAAAAACTTTTTTATTATTGCTTGGACGTTTGAGTACCAGGGCTGAAAACAACTACTGATGCATAGTATATATAAGTGAGGTTTAATGTATTTTGCAGAATGTGTTTGACAGTACAGGTTTATGGCAACTGTTGGAAGGAGGGTGGGAACACATTTAGTAAAGATAATAGCGAAACTAAAACCCAACCAAACCTAGTACCACTGAGTTAATTCCAACTTGTAGTGGCCCTGTAGGACAGAGTAGAACTGCCTCATAGTTTCCAAGGAGCACCTGGTGGATTTGAACTGCCAACCTTTTGGTTAGCACTCATAGCTCTTAGCCACTATGCTACCAGGGTTTTCAAGACGAAAGTGAGATCTGTCTAAAATACTCACCCTTATCTTGTTTCTAGTTGGCTGTTGTCATTTGTCTGGGGCTTCTATTCTGTGACCAAAGATTCTGTTCCTCAGCTAAATGTTAACGAAAACGCCTTTCTGAGTAATAAAAATAAAAAAAGAGTCACTGCATGCTTAATAGATGGCATAATTATATGTAACCCAATTGATTTAAAAAATCTTGGAATTCTCTAGTAGTATCTTATCTTGAGCAATAAATTATAACATCGAATATAGTATGATTTGGCATGTCAATTACCAAGAAATGTGGTTAGAGATTCTGTGATCAAGCTTGAAAAGATACAGTAAAATCAGCAAAAGTTGAAACCTGTGTAAGGTAGAAACTTGTGAGAGGAGGAAAACCTAAATATTTTCCACCAAGAAGAGAACAATAAGTGGTGACTTCACTCTTTCGATGGCAGAAAAATTTTGAGATCTAGAAAGAGAACTCAGTCCCAGCTCTCAAGTTTCACTGGCTATCTAATGTTAACCAATGTAATACACTCAAAAAAAGATTACTGTAATTGTTAACCCAATTGTCTTTTATTGTTTTAGTGAAGCCTATAGAATTCTACAAAAATAGGAAGTGAAATGATAATTTTTTGCGTAGTTTCTTCTGTTTGTGTAGTTCCAACCAAGGTAAGTACTAATTTAAGTGCATACCCAGACACACACACAGACACACGTACACACACAGATTCAGTCTTTCATTTAGTTTGAAATGTCTCTGGACTACCTTTACAGATATAAGTAAGGTACAGTTCTGAAGTTTTAGAACTTCTTTAATATTACTGTATACTTCAGCTTGTTAGGAAGAGGTTAAGTAAAAACCCCAACTGCCTGTATTTTGGATTCAGAGTGGAAGAGGGAGGCTTTTAGAATTGTAGGTGAGGTTTGAGACAAAGTTGTCATTGATGTGCAGGAGATGTTTGGCTTTCAGAAGCTTCCTGAAAGGAACATGGAGTCTTTGAATATAGCTGAAGTATTTCTGAATCATGTGAATGTCGGGCTTAATTAAAGTTCTGACTTGTCTTTGACATTGCGGCTGATCTCCTGCTCTGTTTTCACCCTCGGTCCTGCTAATGTGTTTTTTCTCCTCTGGGGCTGGTGAACAGCCTATAAATAATACCTCATGGAGAGCTTCCTCTGATCTCTGCCCTTTACTCTCTTCTTCGGTGAGTTAGATGAGTGTTCAGCTTTCCCTAGGAAAATGTTCTTCAATCATTAAACTTCTAGGTGAAGAATGTAGACAGCATTTTTTAACTCCCTCTTTATCTTTTTCTAATATGTAGCAAAAGGTTTGAAGTAAGAGAAAAGCATTTTTGTTTGGGTCACAGTGAATGGCAAAATGATGCTGTCCTATTTTTCTTTGACAGCATAGGAGGAGTCTATATGTATACAAAAACCAAAACCAAACTTCTTGTCATTGAGTTGATTCCAACTCACAGCAACCCTACAGGATAGTATAGGACTGACCCGTATGGTTTCCAAAGAGTGGCTACAAGATTTGAACTGCTGACCTTTGGTTAGAAGCCAGGTTCTTAACCACTGAGCAACGAGGGCATAGTATGTATGATATAAAGGTTAACCAATGTGTTTTGCTCTCATTCCCATTAAATTCATTTATTGCTGTATATTGCTAAGTTAGGCCCAGGAGTCTTAAAAAGCAAGAGCTGTAAGAGTTGCTCATTTTAATGTTAAGATTCATAGGAGATGTCTTATTATTATCTGTTATTATCGGACTACTCTGTTCTTCACCAAGCTTCTGTATTTTTAAACATAAATAGAGCTAGACTTGAAGGGCAAAGCGCTGTTAGAAACTAGAGATGGGGGACATGTGTTAGCTGAGAAATATCTGTTAAAGTAAGACCTGGCACACCGTGTTTGCCCTCTGTAATATTAACAAGGTGGTATTTTGTATCCATCTGCCCACTTCACACATAATGTCTTACAAACATTTAAGATTAATATTCATTCACTACTGATGTTTCACCTTATATGAACTTGCCTTGTGAAATCACAGCACAATTTGCACAATGTTATTTTTATACATTGTAGTTTCTACCTACATGGGAGAGTTTGGAATGTATATGTTTTTCTACCTTATTAAAAAATTTTAGTCAAGTAACCATTAAAAAAATTGCAAACCAAACCCGCTGTCATAGAAGTCAACTGCAACTCATTATTACTAACATTGAAAAGAATGGGAATTCTCATGTAAATCTGTGATAGACCAAGAGGTAGTCCTTTCAGAAGTTCAAAGGGATACTACATGGTTTAAAATCTGGAAAGTATTGCATTTAGGTTATATTCTTTTGTCAAAATGATTCAGGTTCTACGCTCAGCAAATAATTGGAGGAGCTAGGCAATATGAAGAAGAACATGGCCTCAGGGTTGGAGGAAGACTCAGTAACAACCTACAATATACAGATAATACAACCTTGCTTGCTGAAAATAAGGAGGATTTGAAGCACTCATGATAAAGATCAAAGACCACAGCCTTCAGTATGAATTAGACCTCAACATCAAGAAAACAAAAATCTTCACAACTTAACCAATAAGCAAATGATAAAGGGAGAAAAGATTGAAGTTGTCAAGAATTTAATTTTACTTGGATCTATGGTTAACACTCATGGACGCAGCAGCCAAGACATCAAACGATATATTGTGTTGGGCAAGTCTACTGCAAGAGATCTCTTCAAACTGTTAAAAAGTGAAGATGCCACTTTGAAGACTAAGGGCATCTCACCCAATCCATGGTGTTTTCAATTTCCTCATGCATACAAAAACTAGACAGTGAATCAAATAAGGAAGACTGCAGAAGAATTGATGCATTTGAGTTATGGCGTTGCTGAAGCATACTGAATATGCCATGGACTTCCAGAATAAAACAAGTCAGCCTTTGAAGAAGTACAGCCAGAATGCTCCTTAGAAACAGGGATGGCAAGTCTTTTCATGTACTTTGGACATATCATCAGGATAGATTAGTCTTTGGAGAAAGATGTCATGTTTGGTAAGGCAGAGAGTCAGTGAAAAAGAGAAAGACCTCAAGGAAGTGTGTTGACACAGTGTCTACAACATTGGGCTCAAACACAGCAGTGATTGTGAGGATGGCACAGGACCAGACAGTGTTTCTTTCTGTTGTACATAGGATGGTTGTGAATCAGAACTGACTGAATGGCACCTCACAACAAAAACAATAACAATCATTTTTAAGAATTTCCTGGTTAGGTACCAAACCGACTGCTATTCAATCCTTTCCAACTTGTAGAAACCCTAGAGGACAGAGTAGAACTGCCCTATAGGGTTTCCAAGGCTCTAAATCTTTACAGAAGCAGACTGGCACATCTGTCTCCAGCAGAACTTTGGTGAGTTTCAGCTGTTGACCTTCAGTCATTAGCCCATTGCTTTCACTGCTTTGCTACCGGGGCTGTTTTCATTATATATAGTGACAGTAAAACCAAGGATTCTTTGGCTTCTTTTGGTTTACCTTCTTTCTCTGTAATATTAAGGGAGAGAGAGTCCTAGTGACTCTGTTTTGTGTTATTTATATAGATAATGCTATTACTGACATAATAAGCTTTTAAGACTCCAGAAAAGGAGGCATTTTAGAAGCACTGGTGGGTGTAGAGGTGGAGGGGTTGATGATGCTATTTCCAGAGGAGGTTAGAACATTTTTAATTGCTAAGTACTCATCTCATTTTTCTAGGTGGATTAAATTTGAAGAAAAAGTGGAACAGGGTGGGGAGAGATGGAGCAAGCCCCATGTGGCCACACTGTCCCTTCACAGTTTATTTGAGCTGAGAACATGCATGGAGAAAGGATCCATCATGCTGGACAGGGAGGCCGCTTCTCTCCCACAGTTGGTGGGTAAGTGCACTGCTTTAACATCTTACCATGTTTTGTAGTTTTACTGTCTGTCTCTGTTCTTACAAATGACTTATGGTACATGCAGAGTTAAATATAACATTTATTCTTTTTTGTGTTATAAAACTAGTGTGGCATAAAAATTAGAAAATAAAGAAAAAATAAGCAAATAAAAATTCATCCATGGTATCCCTGTCCAGTCATAGTCATTGTTACCATATTGACATATTGTCATCCAGTTTTTTTCCTTAGTCTTCTGTCTACAGTTGTTTTAGTCAGCCAGGGCTGCTCTAACAGAAAGACCACAGAGTGGAGGGCTTTAACACAGGAAGGTTTATTCTTATACAGTCCGGTAGGCTACAAGTCCATACTCAGGGGGTCTGCTCCAGGGGAAGGCTTTCCCCCTTGTTGGTTCTGGAGGAAAGTCCAATATTGCATCAGCCTTTGTCCAGGGAGTGTCTTGGTGCAGGAATCTTAGGTCTGAAGGATGCACTCTTCTCCCAGTGCTGCTCTCTTGATGGTGTGAGATTCCCAATTCTCTGACTGCTTCCCTTTCCTTTTATCTCTTGTAGGATGAACGGATTAAGGGTGGGGCAAGCCATACTCCAGGGAAACTCCCTTTAAAGTAGAGCAGGGAGCTGATCTTGTGAAGGGATTTACAGTCCCACCCTAATCCTTTAACATACAGCATAGGAAAATCACAAAATGGAGGATAATCATAGAATACAGAGAATCATGGCCCAGCCACTTGGCTACACATATTTTTGTGGGACACATTTCAATCCATGACAATGCTTTTAATTTTTTTTTATGCTTTTATTTGTTTAAAATTACAGTTGGGATTATATTGTATGTGTACAGAGATACATTAACTTCCTTCACTTGGAGCATAAAATTAAAATTTTGAATAAGCATCCCCCTATATTTTTGGTTATATTGAACAGAAAGTTTGAACACCAGATTTCTAGAACTCTTTGACCATAATCATTGCAACTGAAATTTCTGTCCTCTTTCATCATCTGTAACACAGGGCTTAAATCCTCTGTAAGAAGGAGATTGTTCCAGTTCCTGGTTTAGGATGAATATTGTAAGTCGAAGTCCAGCTGCTTTATTATGTGTAGAGAAAGGTTCCATAGTGCGGGAGCTCTCTGGACCTCATAGGCTAGTGGCTGAGTTGGGCCAGATTGGTGTTGAGCATTGCTTGTGTAAGTATTGGTGAGTCACTGAGCTGCATGGTGTTGAGCAGCTGTGGCATCATTTGTATTTAGTGTTGTGTGAATTGAATGTTCACTTAGCATGTTGAATATAGTGGACAAGTGTCACAAAATTCCAAAGAGGAAGAACTGTTTTAGTTTTCTAGCAAGAATTGGTTCTAAGCTGCCTTGTTACCCTTCAGCTTCAAGTTTGCTAGAGATCACATATCCCTCAAAAGGAGATCTCAGAACATTACTTGTTATTGTTAGGAACATTTCATAACTAGATGACCACAGGCTTTATAGGAATGACTTAATTTTCCCAAGGAGTCTGTAGTGTACCTACCCAAAGAATGTGGAGAAGAGAAGGTGGAACGTGACCTTGCAAAAATGACCAGGATAACATTCCTCTGTAATGTCAGTTTCCTGTAAAATTTTTTTGTACCATCAATTCTTGTTATTTGCAGTAGTTATGTTCTGTAAAGTACCCACAAACACTGAATTACCAAATATGGATCCAACTTTGTGGAATGAGTGGCTCAAATTTTTGCCACTCTGTGCATGTGCATGCCTGTGCCCATAAATGTCTGTAAAAGTACTGATTTCAGGGCTACAGATTCAAATATGAAATATGTGAACACTGAGTGTATCTGTAGGAAGAAGACTTCTTTATGGTACTGTGTCTTTACAGACAATGAGAAAAGTAGAAAAATACATGTGGGAAGAAAAGATTAGCTGTAAAGTGAAGAATTTTACATGTTTTGACATATTTATCTGATTCCTCTTCAGAGACTTTGTTAGATTTGCAGAGAGGCCCCTTGTTTCTCATGCCTGGGAGATGGTAGATGGGGGAGAAGGTGCTGGATGGCCAGAATTAATGTAGTCATGCATTTATGCAGCTGTGGTACATAGCCTGTACAATGTGCCAGGCACTCTTTTAGGCCCTGGAATTAGGTTTGTAAATCTACCATTTTATAAATAGGATAAGTTACAAATTCACATGTATGCAGAAGATTAGAAGATAATGTAAGAAATACTGTTGTATGTAGAATTTTTTTTATTTTTGACAAGGCAGGTGAGGCTGAAAATTGAAATTTGATATGTGAAGAGAGCTCTTGGGTTATTATACTAGGGGAAGATGGGGCCGATGTGTACAGACAGAGAGAAGCAAACAGAAAGAATGGTTTTCTGGGCATTTTAGTCCTTGGAGTTTTTTTATTTATTGAAAGATGCAAGAGAGATTCTTATGCTATGTGTATACACACACACACACACACACACACACACACGTATGTATATATATATATGTATGTATATGTATGTGTGCAAACTGGTTATGTAATGGGTTCAGTACTACTGCTAACCAAAAGATTGACAGTTTAAATCCAGCAGACACTCCTTGGAAACTCTATGGGGTAGGACTACTCTGACTTCTAGGGTCACTATGAGTTGGACCCAATTTGATGGTATTGGGTTTGGTTTATATATATGTATGTATATATATATATCATGGTTAGCAAAACTCTAGTTTTCTGAGTGACAATTTCTGACTCGACGGCACTTGGCACTTGGCTGGCTGTATTCTCAGACTTTAAGAAATAACAAAGATTTCTAAAATCAGAAAGTTGAAAAAATAAGTCAGATATGCACAAATGCAGGGCAAAAAATGGGAAAAGAGACTTATGACTAGGCCATGTATAGGTAGTCTATAAGGAGAATGTAATGTATGTTGTGGCTTAAGGGTCACCAGAGAGTTTCCCATATTACAAAAGAAAAAAAAAGTCAATCTTAGCATAACCCAAACCGAACTCACTACCATGAAGTCAATTCCTTCATTTTAGTGACCCTATAGACAGAATAGAACCGCCCCACAGAGTTTCAAGAAGGTAACTAATATATGTATTCACTACACTCTGGGAGGGGTTATATGTTAACTTCACGAGCTAAAGAATGGCATTATACAAAGAGTGTTGGGTTTAAAGTTGGGAAAATTTAAAGTTTGGCCTTTTCCAGCATATAGGACCATCAGCAAGTTACTAAACTCTTTGAGATTCTTAGTTTCTTTATCTGTAAAGGCAGAATGATGAGATACCACTCAGGGCTGTGAGAATTAAAAGAGGTCTTTAGATGTGTTACATACCTGTGTGTTTATCCTAGCACGGATCAGTTGATCCAGACACTTCTACATGGCACCTGGTGGAGGCCTGAGTATGGATGGAGGCTCAGATAGAGAGATGCTCAGGGACTTGATGAGTAGGAGAAAAGATCCTGAAAGGTGTGGCATGCAAAGTTAGAGACAATTTAGTAGCATCCTCACTGAGCTAAGGGCTGGTCAACGGAAGGTGATGAAGTAAAAGTTGATTTGTGTCCTTTAGCTTTTCTGTATTCTGTAAAACCGCCTTCCAGATTTTCAGCACCAGAAATTATCATGCTAAGGAGCTTCTGATCTTGAGGAACTGTCCCTTTACGGGAAGTGGAAGAGAGATTTCCATCTTATGTTGGAGCAGCTTTAGTCACTGGACAAAGAGAGATTCAGTGCTCACTACTTTTAGGAAACATTAAGCATTTTATATCATCACTTTTTATTATCCATTTTTTTCTCCAACCTCCAGGCATTTACCTTGAAAATTGTGATTAAATTTTAAAATTAGACACCATTAGGTCACTTTGAAGTGTCATCACTCACTAATATGTTTGCTCTATGGTTCCTAAGGCAAGCAGGCAGCCAGCCAGGGCTGTCACTATGGACCTGGTCATACAGAAAAGCAACTCAGAGGCAAATAACACATATCACAAACAGAAGACAGGAGGAGAGGGACCAGACTGACGGGAGTGGAGAAGAGCATGTGTGGCTGAATGTAACTGGCTAAAGCAAATGCTGAAAAAGTCCTCTGAGATCAGAACTTTCCCTTCCAGTTGTGTTGAGTTAGTTTCAGCTCATGGTGACCCCATGTGTTCCAGGGGTGAACTGTACCCCATGGGGTTTTCAAGATTGTCCCTTTTGAAAGCAGATTGCAAGGCCTGTCCTCATACCTCTGGGTATGTTTGGACCACTGAAGTTTAAGTTAGTAGATGAGTACTTAACTGTTTGTGCCACCCAAAACCAAACCAAATCCTCGGCCATCAATTCAGTTCTGACTCCTAGCAACCCCACGGGGCTTGTAAGGTGGTTTATCTGTATGGGAGCAGACTGCCACATCTTTCTCCCAAAGTATCCCTGGTGGTCTTGAATGGCTGACCTTTTGGTTAGCAGTTTATCACTTTCTATGCAACCCACCGACTCTTCGAGAATCAAAACATTGTTGTGGTTAGGCTCTGTCGAGTCACATCTGGCTAAGAGTGAAACACAGAAAGAAACACTCCCTGGTCCTGCACCATGCTCACGGTCATTGTTATGTTGGAGCCCATTATTATGGTCACTGGGTCACTCCATCGCATTGAGGGTCTTCCTTTTGCCAGTTCTCTACATCAAAACATGACAGAAGATTTTAAAAAACGAAGGGAAAAAAGCGCCCTTGTTTTATTTTAAATGACAGAAGATGGCACATTAACTTAAGAGTTATACCCATTATTTGGTTAATAAACCCATTTTCTCTCAAAGGATGAAGTTGAGTTGTTTTGCCCTGAATCACATTTATAATTGAGTTGAGAATTTTGCACAGCCAACGGTTGATGAATCTGCTACTTCTGCAACCCCATTTCTTTTTAACAAATGAGAAGAAAGAGAAATAATAGCAAATGTGATAATATCAAACAAACCATAGCATGATTTTCAGCCTTCTTTGCAGTCCACCTGCTACTCCTTCGCGTCAGCCTGCTTTTGAGACATGCCGCCCCTGCAGGCTCAAAGATACCGCCTGGGAGGGCATCAGCATGGGTATCTGCTTAAGCTGGTGAGACATCTTACACTTAAGAGAGAAAAACTCAGCCTGATAATGATTCTCCTCAGGACCTCTGCCTTTTGAATGCTAACAGAAAAATTTGTCTTTAAAGTGTTACAAAGGATAAAGCATTATTTTCACGGATCATCTCAAAAACCCTTTTATTGACATCATCACTATAATTCTACATTTAAAGAATGGCATTCACATACGAAGCCAAGTATACAGAAATTTTCTTCCCTCCTGAATAATAATAATAATAATTGTGAGCCATTTCCAGTATTTTATTGTGTTAGAAAATGTTTTTTGAAAATACAGCTGTATTTTTAGGATTCTCTTTTTTACGTTTTATTTAAAGGCATTCCTGAGCTGTGCATATTAGTGGATCATTAATGTTGTTCCTTGGTTTAAAAAAAATGGCAATATCTGCATTATTGTTTAAAACCACAATCTAATATATGTTCATTTAAAAATGATCAGAAAAAATATAACACACAAACATACTTACAACAATTGTCGTGAATCCAGCCTTTTAGATCTCTTCCAGAATATTTTTTTGGTAATCTGTTTACACATACATACTTTATTTTACAAAGTAGGCTCATACTACACTCTTTTAATCTACTTTCCGTAAATTACCTCGAAATATAATGTGAATATATTTCCATGTCATAAAATATAAATTGACATCATAATTTTAATGGCTGTGAGATATTCAATAATATCACTACTGGGTATTTAAGTTACTTTCAAACTTTAGTTGTGAAGAAAAGAAGCCAGCAACGTTGCCAAATGGGTCTTCAGAAAGATTGTCCCAGTGAATGTTGTCGTTGCCCGTATATGGAATTGTCTTTTGCACACAGCCTGGCATCACTGGGAATGGGTGGTGCAAACTGGTGAGTGCCCAGCCACCACACTAGAGGTTGGCGGTTTGAACCCACTCAGAGGTGCCTTGGAAGACAGGCCGGTGACGTGCTGCTGAAAGGTCACCGTCAACGCTGCCTGCATGGGCTTGCAGAGAGTTAGAATCAACAACTAACAATAAATCTGAAAAATCATCACTGATTATATATATATATTTGTTTAGATTGTCTTTTTTAGCCTTGAAGTAGAGTATTTCTTTATCTGTTTTAGCCGTTTCTTTATGAACTTAGACCATTTTCAGCTGGATGGGCAGTCTTCTTTCTCTTGGTTTGCTAAAGCTCTGCATATATAACTATTTTTTTTTTTTTTGTCTTAGAGCTTCCTTTTTATGTAAAGAAAAGCATTGCGTCATATAGGGAAAACCTCTGAACCATGAGCCAGAACTCCTGAGTTTATTTTGGGGGAGTTGCTTCTAATTAGTCGGTGTCTGTTTGCAGGTTGCCTTCTTAGCCCTTTCTTATCTGTGTAGCAAAAGGTTGCATTTAAACTTCTTTAAGGTTCCTGTCAGCTCTACAACCATCTACAGTCGGCACTTTCTTTCTTAGTTGGGAATCTGCGGGATTTTGAACACTGAAGACGTAATTTCAGTGTCGTTGTGAAATGTGACTGCCCCCACTTTTTGTTTGAAAGGCTTTGTAGTTTATGTTTAAAGAGATCCCTGTAACATGGGCCATTTTAAAGGAAGCTTAATGAAAGACAGAAACCACGCAGATGTTTGAACCTGTTGGAACTGGTGATTTCCAGGCATCAGTTACAGAGGGGGGCTGTGTGTGTGGACCGATTGGTCGAGATTACAAGGGATGGCAAGAATAGAGGGAGGTCCTGCCAACAAGGGTAGATAAGAAACACTTTAATCCACACCCTTGGAATTAGAGTAGGAGTTTGATAACATGCTGTAGATATGTTGGAGCTGTTTCTTTACTTTTATGACTCTTCTGTAAAATGGACTTTCCACATTGAACAAGACTTACGGGGAAAGTGGAAAGGGCTATGTTCAGTAGGCACCTAATTATTTTACAGTGGAACAGAGGGTTAATTGTAATGACAGGATAAGCTCAGTGGGTTTTCCTGAATGGGGTTTGTGTTGTTAAAAATAGAGAGAGGTAAAGGTCACTCTGAAAGTACTCCTAGGGGAGAAACTCTTCCTGCCTTGCCTAGGCTCCCTACCAAGTAGTTCAGTAGTTCCATGGCATTTATGGCATCTTTCTAAGGCCCAAGTTGGAAAATCCTGGATTCAGCCTCTGCCTGACTCACCAATAGTTGATTTTGCATTATGTCAGTTGCTAGTTTTTAGCTATCAGCAGTGGGGGTGGTTCCTTGAGTTCTATGAAGATGGACTTCTTTGGAGTTGATGTTTTCTCTGTTGTTCTTATTAATCTGTTTTGTGATCTTCTTTGCGATATGAAGATGGACTTCTGAGAGCTCCAGTCATGCTCCAGCAAAGCGCCTTGAGTGTCTGTGGGCAGCTCTCTTTAGTGATGCTGTTATACCGCCAGTGGCCAGTTTTCTTGTCTGACTTTTGGAACAGAATAGCTTTTATTCTCTTTTCTACTTTTACATATTGAGACGTTTGTCCAAGAGTAGAAACATGGACTTCTTATAGATGCATCCATGTACCGGAAAAGGTAGACATGGATTCCTTGTTCTGTTTCTATGCAGAAAGCAAAATCAAGTTCCACTCGCCTACGGAAGGGGTAGCTTCTTGACAATACGTATCTGGTGAAGGGTGGTTTGTCTTCATTGCCATTCTGTGCAGAGGAAATAGCTGCCTGCAATGTTGGTATCAGAGGAGGATGCACCAGGCTACATTTGTGCCATAATGCTTCTGTGTCACCCTTTACTTGTGACAAAGAGGATTTGTTTTCTTTCTAACTTTCTATTATGGTAAGAACTTGCGTAGAACAATTTCCATGAAACAGTCAACTGTTTGAGTTAAAAAATGTAGTACAAAAGAGGTAAGAGAAATTTTGTGTGTGTGTGTGGTACAACTGAGACAATGTGATTTCATAGAAGATTTTGGTTAGGTTGTACTTTAAAATGGCTAATGGAAATGCATTATAAAGGCTTTAGAATGAGCTTCTCTTCTTGCAAAAGACTAAGGCATGATTCTGTAGTTTTATCTTTCTTTTGTTTTGTTAATTAGTACACACACAACCTGACATTGGGAAAAGTATTGTTTTCCTTTACTATGTCCTGTTATAAAAATTTCTAATATAACACTACCAGTTTGAGAAAATAAATGAATAAATCAACAACCTACTTTAATTTTGCATATTCTCTTTAAGATTTTTTTTTGTATCGTATTTTTGGCAAACTTGCTATTATAGAGTACATGACATATTTGAATCTTACTGTTTTTGCGTAATAGACAATGCAGATTACTGAGTTCACTGTATTACAGAAAAATGTGATTTATGTGAATTCATGATTAAATGAGATTGAAAAAGGAACAAAAGACAGTTCTGCTTCTCCAAACATGCAATTAGTTCTGGAATATTTATAACTCTCATTAATGCCAATATCTTTGTATCCTTATCCCTCATAGAGAGTAGAAAGTTGGCAATTTGGAAAATAACATGTTGATACCAAATTTGAGGATGACATCCAGAAAGTGACAGTAAAAGATTGACTTTGTGGTCTTGTGACTGAGTTTTGTTTTTGTTTTGCTTTGCTTTTGTATCAGAGATGATTGTCGACCATCAAATTGAGACAGGCCTATTGAAACCTGACCTTAAGGATAAAGTGACTTACACTTTACTCCGGAAACACCGCCATCAAACCAAGAAATCCAACCTTCGGTCCCTGGCTGACATTGGGAAGACAGTCTCCAGTGCAAGTAGGATGTTTACCAGCCCTGATAATGGTAATGCAGAGGCTGACTGGCTGCGGTTTCCTCTTATACTCACTTGTTGTCTTGACCTCTTTCCGTCTTCTCTCCTTTCTCAAGTCCGTACGCCATAGCCATTTCAAAATGACATGAGGGTCTGCAGTTGGCTGGGAAGATACCAGTCATTATTATTGTGGGCTGCAAATGCTAGGGTGCTTTGTTTGCTTCATGTATATCAATTCTGACTGACCGAGGAGATTGGGTAATAGTTGTGTAATGAAACAACCAAATATTTTACATGAACCAGCAGCCAAGCCAAGTGCCGACGAGTCAGATCCGACTCATGGCGACCCTAGGATTTGTAGATTATATTAGGGAATATGCTTTAGACATGATGGTTTGTCTGAATTTCAGAGGGTGTAAAAGTTGTGATAAATGTCCCAAAGCCTCATTATCATGAGGTGTTTGCTGCTTGGTATGTGAGGTGATGTCTGTCTTATAGTTTGTCATTTCATCAAAGTAAGATTCATTGTTACCCCTTAAATAATCATCAACTTGAAAGTGAGGAATAAGAACTGTTATTCGAAGTGAGGTGTTAACCCCATTATATAGGGGTAGAAAAGGCATGGTGTCCTGTTTATAGTGCATTTACCAGTGCTTTCTGTGAAATGTCTGTCATCTGGATTATTGTCTCTGTTGTAAACTTTATGTCATGAGTGAGTGAAATCTTCGAAGGGAAAAATACTTTCTATTAAGTATGGAAAATGAAAGCATAGTGGAAAGAGTTGCTACACACTGGGCTGGTAGAATCAGGCCTCCTTCCATCCCATCCTCCATCGTTTTTAGCATTAAGTGAGATCATCTCACCCTCAAGGGCACTGTCAGAGTAGCAGAAAACACACAGTGGTGGGAAAAGTGGATTAGGTGAATTGTAATAAACTGAATTACGACTTGTTCGATCACTTCACTTATAAAATCAGATTTTCTGCCTTATTAAAACTGTGGTTGACTAGGAGAGAGCTTACTGTTAGCATACTTTTCTCTGATGTATTTTTGAACCATTCTGATTGTTGGTATTTCTTAATGGGCTTATAGTTATTAAATAGAACAATTGAGAAGTTTAGTTTTATTGGGTGACATGTATTAATTTGGTTGTCTTAAGTCTTCTTTCTCTAAAAACAGAACAGGACATAAATAATTATAATAAAAAACTTCAAGAAACATTTTCAAAAGATAAAATCTAACACACAATATTTTGATTACAATCTGATGGTGCCTGCCTTTACCTTGAATAGTATCGCTTGTGAGAAATATTTTAACTTTTGAATCTCTCCCCCCCTTTTTTTTTGTTAACAATTTAAACAGTATATATGAATAAAGGATTTAATAGTTGGAAACAGCATGGAATAAACAATTCATTATAAATGATGTCACAAATATTTCAGTTTTGACAACAACATGTATTTTTATAGTAGTAACAATGAATAAAGCTGAGGTCCCCTCTTATATCTTATTTGAAATGAAATCCAGTTGGAGTGCTTTTTTTTAATCATAGGGTTGGTAGTAGTCTAAAGAATTAAGAAAGTATGGGATATTGTTTTCGAATACTACCATATCTGCAAAGAGAAGAAGAATGAGTGTGGCAGAGTTAGAATGCCTTCCGCCAGTGGATGTGCAGGCAGGGGAGAAGTTAGGAACAGAGGAGTCTTGGAGTCCATTACTTTGTATATTAGAAGTATTTGGATGTGGAATACAACTAATGGGTGGCTATTGCTCACGTCATTCAGTCTTTATCCTATGAGTAGATCTCTGTAGTTCAGAGAAAATTTGAAATTGCCTTCATCATTCACCTTTTCACCTCTGAAATGTTGTCTATGCTGGGCAGAAAGCAAATAGAAAGGGTGGGTGGTTCTTTTCTGGCTTTTCAACTGATCTGCTTGCACCCTGAAGCATGGAATACTAGTAGGCCTTTTCAAACATGTTATTATTGGCCTTCATGTTATCTAACTCTTTTTAACTATCCAGAGGCAACATTTAGCTTTAAGACTTTGTGTAGCTATCAATTTCATGTGCCTTCAAGGTACATGGTTATAAATGATCAGATGGCAAAGTTTTTGTTTTCTAGAGGTAATTTATTCCAGACTTGCAAGTTTATGAAGGTACCTTTCTCTTTTAAGGTTAAATTACTTAGGATCTTTAACAACTTTGAGATATTCTTAGAATACATTTCTAAAATGAAGAGTTATGAAGTTATTGCTGCTATTTTAAAAAAACATATTGTCATTTTATAAACATTGCAGCTAAAGCTAGATTCTGATATTCCCATGTAAAACCTTGATGAACTTACATTACCTTAATATTCTATCCTAATCTAGAAAATAGACCCAGTGACATCTCCAGCATTAGTTATTTTATCAACAATGCAATTGATAGCTGAAATTTATAGAGGTATTACTTCAAGTTGGGCATTTCTCAGCAGTGTGCTGGCATCGGTTTTTCTTTATTTGCAAAAATCAGTTACTTTCAATAATTTCTTCAGCAGTTGTGAAACATCAGTATTATTAAAAAATTCAATTGTATCAACTTAAAAGCCACTGCCACTGAGTCAATGTTGATTTGTAGCAACCCTATAGGACAAAGCAGAACTGCTCCATAGAGTTTCCAAGGAGCATCTGGTGGGTTTGAACTGCTGGCCTTTTGGTTAGCAGACGTAGCACATAAACAGTACACTACCAGGGTTTCCTATATCTACTTACAACTAAATAAGTATGTTAAAACAAAATTTAATAGGTATTCAAAGCACACAGCTTCCTTATTTTACTACATTTTATTATAATTTATGGTCTTAAGGTTATTTACATATATTATGACCATACGACAGAAATGCTGTATATAATGGTTGGCTCCTCCTGCTCTTCCAACTCCACATTTAGTGTCTTCGTGTTGATAGCTTGTGATTGAACACTATGGTAGGATGTATACCACAGAAATCAGCAAGCACTGTGAATCAGAACTTGCTTTATTGATCTGTCAGATGTTTCTAGACTTTATATGGTGATAGAGAAAATGCTAATAATGCAGATTAAATTTACAAGTGTGTCCTTTGTATGGCTATTAAAATGTGACAAGCACAAAAAATTGAGGAAAAATTCTTCTAGTATTTGAAAACTATTATTCACTTTAGCAAAGGAGTCACCCAGCACTGATAAATGATTGAAGGCTGACATAAGTCTTCAGTGTTTCACTTTTGTTTTTCTTATAAACATAAGTGAAAATACTTATTAACCTTGATGTTGAAACTACACTTGCTCACCATTTGTAACCATAAGCTGTCTACTGATGCATGAATTTGTCAAAAATCTTCTAAAGCCTTCCATGAGAATCTGTTGGTTTATGGCATTTGCAATAGAAGTTACTGTGTATTGTAGTATTATTTTTACTATTGTGGGCTACAGTAAAATTGTTCTGTGTATTCTGTGTGGACACAGAGCTATGGCTGCTAATGAAAAAGTTGGCAGTTTAAATGTACCAGGTGCTCCTTGGAAACCCTATGAAGCAATTCTCCTCTGGGCTTGCTGTGAGTTGGAATTGACTCGATGGTAGTGGATTTCATTTTGGGTTTTTTGGGCGCATTTTACTATGATTTTACAATTATTTTATCAGCATGATTTTAAATGTACATTTATATTTACATGTATTTTCTGTAAAATCAGATGCCAAACCTTTACCAGAACACTACTGTTTTAGTCCCTACCTGAAGTTCCTCAGCTTTTAGGGCCTTGGTGTGATTTGGGGCTCAAGATAATTTAGTGTTTATTGAAAGAAATGAAAAGCATTTCTGTTTGTAGTAAATCGGGGGAGAGTCAGGCTACCTTCCATGATGTTAAGTATTGTGAAATTACCTCTTCTCTGAGACATCTGTGAATTCTGATGGATGTGTCCATTAGATACTAAATTTTAGGCAAGTGCTATCATTTCTTGGTATATTAATTGAGGCAGTTGTATAGAGTTAGTGTTGTATGAAGAAATTAATGAAGTTTTAGTTTCCTCTGGTGTTGGATTCTCCTTCACCCACTATTTTTACCACTGTTGTTTTAGGTTGCATCAAATGAAATTGCTGCTTTTGTGGTTAAGATACAGCTGACTGCCATCAATTTCATGTGGTTTCACTTAATAATTTGCTCTGAAAGCCTAGGTAATTATGTGTATTATTTTCATTTACTATTAAAAAAATAGCTTTTATCCTTAGAAACGTTCCTTGGTAGCATTTTAAAATTCAACATGTATTTAGTTTGCCTTTCTTAGGAAGTGAAGGCCAAGTTTATACTCTGTTGATGTTCATTCATTCAACAAATGTTCATTAGGGTGTTTATGACAAGATTACCTGATAATTCTGTAACAAACATAGTTCATAAGATGGTCTGATTTTAAAAATATTATTTAGAATTAAAATGCTCACCTTTGATACGTATTATTTTACAAAAGACAAAAGACAGATGAGATCAAATTTAAAGACTAAACTACTGGGAACCTTGATTTGACTATTGAGCCTTCACTGCTTTTGTGCAAATTTGAGTCAAGCTACCATGAATTTGTACCTGTTCCTTTACAGACATTATTTTTTCCCTAGACTATCACAATTAGTTCCTTTCCCATCATGGTCTAGGAGTGTCCAGATCCAAAAACCCATTGCTGTCGAGTCTATTCTGACTCATAGCACCCCTACAGGGCAGAGCAGAACTGCCCCATAGAGTTTCCAGGAAGTGCCTGGTGAATTCAAACTGCTGACCATTTGGTTAGCAGCCACAGCCCTTAACCACTATGCCACCAGGGTTTCCAGTCTAGGAATGTAGGTGTCATTTATTGAGAAGCAACTTTGGTTATTCAATCAGACCTAGACTGTGAATTCCATTTTTATTCAATTCAGTTTCATGATCCTATTTATTATTCGTGTAAAGTTTTTTTCCCCCCACAATTAAAACTGGGAAGATAGTTTTGTGCGTATTACTTAGATGTCTGTAATGTAAAGATGATGAGAATTAAATGAGATGGTTTATACACAGTGTTTAAAACAGTGACTGGCACATAGTACTCACTCAACAGATGTTATTAAAATATATACAGTATGTTTAAGTACAATTTTGGCAGAAGAATCTCATGCTGAGTAGGAATGGTTTCTGAAAAGACACCTATTTGCTCTGTAGCTTACTACAGAGCAAACTCGTGGAGAAAGTGCTAATTTATTTCCTCTGCCCTTTGGTGAGTAATACCGACACATTCGCCTTGGCAGTGAGAACAGAGCAGCCACCTCCGGCTGTCCGCTTGGCTGGCACTCTTCACTAAGCAGCTGTCAGGGAAGCCCTGGAACATGCTGGGAATCTGAGAATTGAAACTCCTGAGGCAGGTAGATGAGCTGGAATTAGCAGCATCTCGGTGGTCACAGCCGTGTCTCCTGTGTACCGCACTACTGCTTCTAATTTTTTCCTGCCCTTTTCTCTATTTAAGGGAACTCAGGTCCTGCTCCAGATTGAACCTGGGGTATTATCTTTAATTTCCCACCACTTTCCTCCCAATATGAGAATGAGAAATGTGTTCCACTTGCTGCCACCACGTACTTTCTCCCTGGATCCCTTTGCAAAACCACCTACCAGGCAGGATGCCACTTCCTAGACCTTTCCACACTGCTCTTGTTTACATAAGCACACAGACACTTTTAGTTATTTCTTACAATGCAGTCTACTGCTGTTCTTTACAGAAAAATAGAGAGTGGTTAACAATGCATCTAAGAGAAGAAACTAGATTATTACAGATTTAACTGTGTCCCCCTTAAAATGCTTCAACTTGTCTCAGCTGTTATTCCCAGTTTTGTGTGGTTGTCTTCCTTTTTGTCATTGGATGCAATTTTCTTGTATGTTGTAAATCTTGCCTCTGTGGTGCTAATGAGGCAAGATTAGAAGCGTTTATGTTAATGAGGTAGGACTCAATCTACAAGATTAAGCTGTAGCCTAAACCAACCTATTTTGAGATATAAAAGGGAGAAGTAAAGCAGAGAGATACGGGGTGTCATACCTCTAAGAAAGTAGTGCTGGGCACCAAGCATGTCCTTTGGGGCCGCGTTCCTAGCAGTGAGAAGTTCCTAGGCCAGAGGAAGACTGACGACAACGACCTTCCTCTTGCACCCACAGAGAGAGGAAGGCTTCCTCTGGTGCTGATGCCCGGAATTTGGACTCCCAGCCTCCTAGACTGTGAGAGAATAGTCACATGTGTTATCTGGTATCCGTTAATCTATCACATTTCTGTTTTTGAAAGTTATCCTCTTGTGCTATTTCTGTTATAGCAGCACTGAATAACTAAGACACACTCATTTGTTAGTAATTGAAATATAAGTGGGTTGGGTAGGCTCTTTCTCTTGGATCTGACTTGAGATTTGACTGTGCCAATTAATTGGCTTGGATATTAGTTCTTTGGAGAAACAAATGATCTTCTTAGATTTATAACGTACAGATCTCTAAGTAAACACTAACAACATTTTTTCTACAAAGGTCGTTCCCTCTTGGTGTTTACTAATCTATTCTGCTCTTTATGGCAATGAAGAATCAAGCTCAGCTGGTACATTAACGGATATCAAATAACATATGTGACTATTTTAGTTTTTGGCATTCAAGACTGACTTCATAATTTTTTGTAGGCATGGCACCATCTTTTCCAAAGGATTCATTCTAATCCTGGGCTGATTCTTGGTAGGAGTTATTTTTGAGCAATATACATACTTTCCTTGACCCTTAGTATTTATATAAGATAATATTTTGTGTATGTAAGCAGGAGTAAATAGTATATCTTTGTGAAAAGTATTTGAAGAGCATAAAATGAGATACAACTGGTAAAGGATAGACTATTATTCAGAAATATTTTCAGGGACCAATTTAGTGACTTTCAGATTTAAAAATGAAGATACATCTTCTGTTCTCCACCGTTATTTTTTTTATCCTTTTATTTTCTACATCTCCTCTCCTTTTTTTTTTTCCTTTACCACTCCACATATGAAACATTCTTGGAGTTTTATTTTTTTAAATAGTGCTATTTTTATTCTCAACTTCACAGATGCCAAGTAACACATAGTGGGGCATCACTCATGAGATTTATAGTATTTTTAATTTGGAGTATAAAGAAAGATTTATCAGTTTGTCTGAGTAATCACAGTTCTTAGTTATCGATAAATTATCTATGTGTGTGCGTGACAAGATATTACCATGAAGTAAACATATTTTTAAATTTTAGTAATTGTCACTCTGCCCTATGCTGACAAGATCTAAGATGGGGAAGTGAACTAAAGTGACTGTGCTATCCTACCACACCCGAGCACTCTGTCCTTCATCTCACAGCCATGCATTTAAAGGAGCGTGAACTGATTTACTGCTGCCAGTTCTGAGTGACTTGTCTTCTAAGGTGACATCTGTCATAGAGCTGCCCTTGGAAAGTCTGGGATTTGTATGCCTTGTCAGGTGTTAACAACAGTTAGGAGAGTAGGTGTAGCACTGGGACTACCTCTTGGTCTCTATGAAAGAAAAATGGAAGAGGAAAAGAAAGGGCAGGAAGAACGAGGAGGGGGAGGGAAGGCAAGACAAGTACAACGTGTGAGTAGTATGCCTTCCAAAAAGGAAAAAGGAGGGATATAAGTAAAGTCTTCCAAGAAGATTAAACATGCCTCATTCTACTCAGACCCTGTTTCAGTGAAAACACAAGAGACAAAAAGGTCTTTTCAGGTTTGTGTACCTAATTTCTTAAAAAAACAAATTTAAAAATTTTTTTATTTAATATGACTGAGTGAAAGTGTACATTCCCAAATAAATTTACATGCCCATTAAGCCAAGTCAATATTGCTGACTGGTATTTTCTAATAGCCTTCAGAATGTCGACAAAGGAGACACCACTACGTTAGTGATACCGGTAGTGATAACAATGGTGTTATTCACTGAGTGCTTGTTACGTATCAGACATTGTTCTTGATGATGTTGCTAATGTTCATGTCATTATCTCCATTTTTCAAATAAAAAAACTGAAACTCAGAAATTAAAATAACTTACCAAACACAATAAATGGGGGAACCTAGTATGCTTAATAACAATAATATGCTAATTCAACTTCCTAAAGCAAGTATTTCCAACTCATCAGAGAGCCCGGGTGTGTTAGTCTGTGTAAGTATGTGACGTTGAAGTGTTTCTGGTGGTTGTTCTACATCTTATGCAGAGATACAGACCAAATATGGCAAACGGTTGAATGCCTTTATTGACTTTCCAAGTGGACATTTCTGTGCAACCCGTACTAATGTCGCATGTGCTTATAGGTGAAATGCTGCTATATTCTTGGCTTACATTTCTTGGTTAAATAATAGTGTAGGATGCATAGCACATACTCAACAACTATTTGAAAATCTAATATTGACACCTCAGAGATTCTTAAAACTTTGATATGAATAAACTTAATTTTCTCCTTAATGAAAGTGCTAAAACATAATTTTGCCGGACAAGTTTCTTGACCTATTTGCAAGATTCAAGTAGAGATAGCCTCACTTGAACAGCTTTAGAAATGATGCCTTTGAGCTAGTTGATTCTCAAGAGGAAAATAAACCATTGAAAAAAAACCAAAAAAGTCCTGTTCACCTATTTTCTAGTCTAGATACTAGAAGCAATCACTCAGATATCTTTAGTAACCTCTCTTTCCATATCAAGTCATAATAGTTTAAAATAATTTCTAATTTTTTTTATGCCTGTAATCAGACAGAAGTGATGTAATATCAAGAATATGTAAGATAGTAGCAAGCAAAGCTATTTATTTTATAGCTGAAGCATAGAAGAGGTTCAGTGAAAGCGTTATTGTGAAAAGACAGAAGATATCATTATCATAGGAAAGTTGGCTCTGGCTTTGGGAAGAATTCTTCAAAATTTGATCTTAAAGTTGAATCTGGAGTAAATTTGTGAAGAGAAACACAGTAACATGAACAAGTTATAGAGTTTGTAACTCTGCCTGCACAGAAGTACATAGAGGGTGCAACAAATCAAAATGTTGGCCTTGTCAATGGAAGTGTTGGATGCTGTGAACCCCTTAGTTTTCAGGAGGGTGGATAGCCAGATGGCTTCACTTAGGCTTTGCTAAAACACAGGTGCTAGGTCCCTATGGGCAGTTTTCATTTTTGTGCCTGTCTTTAGAGCTAGGCTTGTAGTTGGTCTGTACCAGGCTGTATTCTGCTGTCGTCTTGATGGTGAAGCTCAGCATCAGTGGAGCTGTGTATGCAAAAAAAGTGTTTCCAGCTTTAGTTCCCAACAAATTACACACTGACATGTTGAGAGGGGTAGAGGAGAAAGAAGGCATGGGAAGAGTGAGTTACAAGTACTTGAGTTTTGAAGCAGCTGAAGATATTTTGTACTCATTTTATGGGCAGGCTTTGGCCTTAGTGATAAAATTTGGGTAGCTACACACTCATCAGAATTTAAAGAAAGTGAAAACTATTTTGGGTTTACTTTCCATTACTACCTGTGTGTTTTCAGTGATTGGGAGTTTCATGAGGTCCATGTTTGGTCCTAGATCAATGGTTGTCATTTGGCTATCTCCTTTCTTTTCCTTTTGCTAAGCCTGTAGGACAGTTGGCACTTTAAGCAGGTCATTGAGTTGTCAAAAGAAACAGAAGGTGAAACTTGGTCAGTATGATAATATACATTTCTGAATGCTTCCCTCTTGACAAAAGCAATTTTGGAATAATCTCAAATGGTTCATTTCCTTTTTTCATTTTTCTTAGTGCAGTAAAAAACTTGCAAAGAAGCTGAATTATGGGAAACAATTAAAAATTCAGATTGCAAAGAGAAGACATCAGATTTGCCTCAAACAGGTGCTGGCACAGATGGCCTGCTCACAAGTCCTGGCTTTATTTACAGCTTTTAAACACAGACAGATAAATTGACAAAAATGTTTCTGGATTTTAAAATCTCTTGAATGCCTGTATTTGGCCATAAACTTACATTAATTTGTAAATGGTTCAGTTTAAACATTGACCTCCCAAGTCATCGATGGCTTTAGGAAGACCTCATAGTTTGCACACTTCTGTGAATAGATTAATCTTTGCTTCTGGTTGAATATGCTTTAAATGTTTATTGTCTTGGTAATTTAATGACTGTATTGTTTATTAAGGAAAAACACACACACACAAACAAAAAAAATCACTCTCTCAAGAACAATTCTATGCAGGCTGATGGCAGATATTTTCAGTCTCATTATTCCTTAAAGGATAATTATGCTGTCCATTTCTTACTAGCCTTGAAATGTGGCATTTGATAAGAACAGTAAAATAAATGATATGTAGCCCAAAGGAAACTCTCTTCAGGCAGAAGTCAATGACACTATTTGACTGATGAAAAATATCTGGAGGGCTCATACTGTATATTTAATCTGCATCATTATACTGCCTTTAATGTGGCCTAAGATTTGGCATAAGTGTGCTAAATATTAAAATTATGGTAAAATAAGTTTTATAGGAAACTAGAAAATGAGGGGTAATAAGCATTTTAAATCTGTTTGTGTTAAAAGTATTGATTTGTTCTGTATCCCAGTCGTATGTTTCTTCAGGGGTGGAAAACAAGAGACAAAGGAGGTTGTGAGTCAGTTCTATATTCATCAAGGAAAATATTTCAGAAGTGGTAGTGTGAAATGTTGCTTTCTGCATTTAAACACAAGATTTATAGAAAGGTCTGGGGGGTATATTGTAAGACAGCGCCTAATGATAGAACACCCTCCGCTTGCTCTATGCTTTATAAGACTCTGCAACTTTCCCACTGTGTGTGCTTATGTGGTGCAAAATTATTAAACAGTTTTGCTCTTACATTTTGAAATTACTGGCCATTATGTAAATCTTTCTTCTTCTGGGTACAATCATGTTTTGTGTACTTCAACTGCAGGTCGGATCATCTGTTGGTACTCGGAGAACCATAGTGATTGAATGTCGTTTGTTTCAGACGTTCTTCATTCCGTGCTGGGATTTGTTCCATCTCAGTGTGCAGGGTCATGGGAGGGGGTGTGTCAATGTAATATGTCATTGTTCTTCTTTAACCCGCTGTGTGATTTGCTTTAGATTTTTTTTCTTTTTAATTAATGCTTCCATCCTCATCCTTGCTGTGGCTGCTCATGTGTCCTCCTCCTCCTGTCTTCTGCTTCTGACACTAAAGCTCGCAGCCCGCTTGAGAACTCAGTGCCCTGCCTAGCAACCCGCACCTTGGAGGATGACCCTCGAGTGCGGCGCAGTCCCAGCGTGGGATGGCTAAGTAAGTCAATGACTGGGAAGAGGGCAAGGATGGTGGCGGTGGCGGGAATGGGAGGGTGGGAAGTTTGGGCTCACGGTTGCTCAGTTGCGGACATCCTGAGGATGTCTGAAAGAGTAAGACAGATTTCTTAACTCGTAGTTAGAAGCTTATTCTTTCTACTGTCATAGAATACACTACTAATACATTTTCTGTGTAATCTGCCACCCTGAATTTAAATTCCGTATCTTGCGAGGCAATGGGAAGAGTACTAAGCTAAGGTTAGGCCCGGCACCGGCAGAACTCTGTGCAGCACTTCTCTGAACGTTGGTTTCCTCTTGGGGATGATGGTGCTGGACCTTCCTGCAGCAGAGCATCATGAGGACAATCACCTGAGATGAGGTCTCTAAAGGTGGTTTGAAAAGCATTCAAGTTCTGGGTAAGAAAAAGAACTTACTAAGTTAATGACTTAAAGACTACAAGACAAATACCTATTATATACCAAAGGATAGTAGGTGCTACAGACACTGAAGAAATAGCCTAGGATAGGATTATCACCTTTTCAAAATGTAGACCTTCATTAAAGAGACAAGGTTTATCGATAGATGAAACTGAAAGAGGAAAAAGCATGCACAGGAAACCCAATGGATTTTCCCCTCAGTTTTCCGGATTCTTTATACTAGCACATGATATAAATTCTTTATGGTTGTTAAGAAGTTCGTCTATGGCGCCATTGTTAGGCTTGGGACTGCTTTTTACGTCCTTTCTATGTAACAAACCTATTGATTTAAACTTCTTGCTGTTTTAGTAGGAGAAAATTTTACTTTCTTGGGAAAATGTCTGTCTCAGATGACTTAATGGGAAAGTTTTAGTTCATCCTAAAATAGTTTTTGTTGAACTAGACTCTTTCAGCATTTCTCTTGAAGTCAGTTGGATGCTTTTAACAACTATGCCTTAGAAATACAAGTGTATTGTTAAACAGTTATGTGCCATGAATTACTTCATGGCTGTAGAAGGTACTGGGTATACAGAGGTGAGTCTTTGCCCTCAGGGGGCTTCCTTTCTAATGAGGGAGGCAAGGTAAAAATGGATAAGAGTAGTATAAAATTCCAGGTGAAGTAACAGAAAACACACACACACACACAGAGACATAAACAACAAATAGGAACGTCCACTTGGTCTGAGACTGGTGCTGGCTTTTGGAAGAGGTGATGTCTATGCCAGATATGAAAGGGAAAGTAGGAGCTTGGTGGTACAAAAGTTAGAGGAAGAACCCATTTGAACTACTAATTTTGTAATGATTTTTGCTACACAGTAGGGCTAAAGAGCTTAAAAAAATGAATTTTTTTGAACAGTAATAAAATTTCCGAACATTAATTAAGCACTTTTCGGTGCAGAATTGACTCAATGGAAGTGGGTTTGGTTTTTCGGGTTTCAAGTGCAACCCTGAGCTAAGGGTTTTTCCTGGGTGATATCATTTAATATGCCAAAGGTGACCCTATGAAGTGGCTATTGTCATCCCCCTTTTGTAGTCACTTGCTGCGTATCACACAACTTGTGAGTAGTAAGCCCTGGGTATATAGGACTTGAACTTTGTCATATGGCTGTTTCATGTATAATTTTAAGGGAAATGTTGATTGAAGTTAAAACAGAGGAAATTAACCTGGTTTTGTCTAGTGACCACACAGAGAAGCTCTGACTCATGGGATTTTTGGTTATAAGAATGATGTGTTTCTTGAAATCAGTGTTTTTCAGTAATCGCTCTTGGGGAAAAAAGAATCAGGTAAGTAGTTTAGTCATTAGAATTCTGCGTCAGGCAAGATTGGATTTGAACCCTTAATCTGCCACTTACTGGCTCCCTGATTTTGGTCAACTTAAGTCTCTAAGAAACCCTTTCTCAGTAGTAAAAGAAGGCTAATTTTACCAACATAGCATTGTTGTGAGAATTCAATTCGAAGTAAAGTGACGTGGCGCTTTATATTGTCCTTTGAAGTTTCATTGTCTGTATTTGTCCATTTTAACTACATTAAAAAGCTCTCTTAGAGCATGGTCCCTCTCGCCTGCTTTTGCCTTCTGTTGGAATAATTCACTGGCAACTAAGAGCAACAAGATGCAGTGCATTGCTTCTGGTCAACCCTTGGTGCATCATTATTTGGCTGAAAGCAGCCAATAGCTCATTTTCATTATTGCCCATGTGGGCAACAGTGAACTATTAACCAGAAATGAATATTTTTCACCTGCAAGAACTATTTCCTCATATTCCTGCGCATTCAATGATTGGTTTATTACTGTCAATAAAGAATCATTTTTAAAAACACTGCCCAGAGTACTAGCTGAAAAATAGAATTTGTAACAAGATTCTTTTAATTTAATCTCCCAAGATTCTCAGCAAGATATTTTCAGTCCTAGTGTAACTTAAAGTAACTAATTAGCTTTAAAGAACTCCATCTAAAATTGCTTTTGGGGGGAGCAAGCACACACCATTTTTACATTGTATGCTTTTTATCTTAGTTGTCACCTGAGGCAGATGTGAGCTTACGGCTCTAGCTTTTCAGATGCTACTAAGGTACTGAATTAAAAGTTGGAACAAAACCAAAAATGATTTCCTCTCACAGATTTCACTGACAGGCCTGAAAGCAGCCCAGGCCAAGTACAAAAAGAGAAGCATTCACTTTTACTTTTCAGGACAAGTTACTACCCACCTAAATGCTTTGCCATTGTTAGAGTGTAGGAGTGTGCCTATCTTGTTGGGCCCGAAAAGCCTCTTTGCTTCTGAGCGTTACCTGTGAATTCAGGTTGACATCTAACAGCTGGCACAGTCAGAGCCCTTGGAAGACACTTGTCTCCTTTTGCAGTCATTGGCAGCTGAGATCTGCTGCTTTAGACTGTTATGTCTGAACTTGGAAGAAGAAAATGAAGTTTAGCATTTTTCTGGTCATCTTCTGCATATTCCTGGTGTCTGTCTTAAATTTGCTTTATGTTGTGTCTGTCTGTCAGTTTGTAAATCTAATCGGCAGGAATGTTGTATTGTTCAGTGTTTTGCTTTGTAGGTACTTAGCCAGTGTTGAGTGCTCTCACCACCCTAAGCATTAATATTAGGAGGCACTATTTGTTTTCATGAAACCACAATGTGACAGCTCTGCACATTCTATCTTCATTTGACCATTAACAACAGAATTTGAAGAACTGAATGGCAAGTGGTACCTTTTGCTTTTTAAAAATCTGTTTTTTTTTTTTTAATTTGTTCCTTGGGCATTTCTGGATCTAGGCAATTCAGTTCTGTAAAGTTTACTGACTAAATAAAAACTGCAGTTTTCTCTGGTTTTCCAGGTTTTCTTTAAAAGTTTTGGAAGTACCTTAGGCAAGTGTTGAACCCAGAAAGTTTATTGTAACAAGTTCAGTTCAACGACTATCTATTGTGCTCTTGCTTTGCTAGGTTACACAGTCCAGTTGGAGAAAAGATGAGGGAAGTTCACAGAGAACACAGTTTGAGAAAGGCTAAAGTAAATGTCACCAGAGGAGGATGAAGGCAGGGACGGTTCGTCTACAGTGTGTCACCACCTACTTGGCACGCAGTACTTACTGCCTTCTGAGAATGCCAATTAGAACAACGGGTGCTATGAAAACAAGAGAGTGGGGAAACAATTCTTCTAAGAGAAGATACAGATGTTTCAGTGGGCCTTAAGAGATGAGTAGCATTTCCATAAATGGAGATTGTAGTAAAAGCAGAGTGAGACATTGAAAGGTGATGTTAGTCTGAGAGAAAAATATAAGCACAATCAGCTTGTTGAGGACCATTTTGCAGAAGGCCTATGAAAATTCTTTTAGCACGGAGGTAGAACTGTCAAAACTATGCTTTAGAGAAATTAATCTGCCAGGGGTTATTTAATTGAAACGGAATGAATAAAGGCTGGAAGCAGGGAGACCGGTAGGAGGTGATTACAGTAGACTAGATGGAGGCAAAGGAGGAAGTGGGCTAGGATTTGGGCTGTGGAAACGAAGAGGGAGGGGACAGTGCAAGAGAGGTCATAGGGATGGCATTGACGGGGCTTGACAACTGGCTGACCCATTAGGGCAAGGGGAGGAGGGGACCCAGGATGGTTTAGGTTTTGAGCTCACATCCGGGAAGACAATAGGAAACCGTTTATGGAAAAAGATAATAGGGCTTGGAGAAGTTTACCGCAGGGCAGAAAAGCAGTTACCATGTCACAGCTATCTCGATGGCTTTGTGAATAGAGCCTTGTCATCGGATTCTGAGCACCGACCCTCAGTCTCTCTATTCCTTTCTTCACTTGGTTCAAAATGTGGGATTGTTTTTGCTTGTGAGTATTAATTTGGGTAACATTTTATTCCTATATGTGTTTTTAGGTTTTCAACAGGCAAAACAAGATTCAAATGGAATTTCAGAAATTCCTTTACTAATCATAAGGCCGGCAGTTCAAATCCATCAGGCGCTCCTTGAATACTCTGGGGGTCAGTTCTACCCTGGCCCCTTAGGGTCGCCATGAGTCGGATCTGACTCGACGGCACTTGGCTTTGGCTGGATTATTGTAGCTTTTCATAGTCACAGTTTTCCAAAGACCATACAGTAAATAAAACTGTTCATGTTGTTATGAAAACTTGTGTGATATCCAAGGACGAGTTACAGCATTCTTCAAATACAGTCCTAAACACTTAAAAAATGGAATGAGTTACTGTTTTTTCTGAGTTTTTGAGAAACATCTCATTAATTATTTCACTGATACCTAATACTATATTTACATTGGGCTAAAGTATATGTGGAAACCCTGGTGGCATAGTGGTTAAGTGCTGCATCTCCTAACCAGAAAGTCATCAGTTCAAATCGGCCAGGAGCTCTTTGGAAACTCTTTGGAGCAGTTCTCCTCCATTCTGTGGGGTCCCTATCAGTCGGAGTCGACTTGATGGCGTCGGGTTTGGTTTTATTTTGGTTTAAAGTGTGTATTGACTCTAGGAGGCTATCAATAGAATAAAGGTGGAAAAATAATAAAATTTAGAAATTATATTTTAGTACAATGAAAACTTGTACAAAATTTCAGGAGGCACAGAGTTGGAAAAACTGACAGTTTACTTAAATTACAAAATAAGATTGTTTTTCATTTGGAGAGTTTGGGATTCATGAAGGTTCAGTCTTGTGCTTGACAATAATAATACGTGGAATATATTTATGATATTCTTCTCATCCGCAAAGCCATCCTTATTTCCTGACCTTTCTGTTTCTTACCGCTCTTTCTTCTTTCAGACTTGAAACTGAATGGTCGCCTTGATTATGGACTTAAGTTTTTTCTGTACCTCTGAGGAACTACTAAATCAGTTAAAATTTTGTAATGCTGCTTGCCTCTGTGTCTTTTCTAATCTTGCTGTCAGTGCTTTTGTTGGGATGCTTATTTCTTTCCTCTTGCGTGGTCTCCTCCAGTAGCCTGTCATCTGGGACCACTGCTCATAGTTGGGCATTTGCAAATACATCTTAAAACCTGTTGACCTCAAGATAGTTCTGACTCATAGTGACCATGTAGGACAGAATAGAACTGCTCCATGGGGTTTCCAGTGCTGTAATCTTAAGAAAAGCGGACATATCTTTTTTTTCCCCTTGGAGCTGCTAGTGGGTTCTAACCACATGTGTTTCAGGGGGCGGCTGAGTGCTTCGCTATTACACCACTAGGTCCCTTCCAAATGCACCTTACATGTTCCTTTCCAGCTAATCTTATCCTATCTGGCTGATAAATTACCTCCTCAGGTAGAAATTGTTAGTGGCATCTGAGTACGTCTTAGATAACCTCCAAGCTTCTGAAACTGGTGTTTAAGGCCCAGTACACAATGAACTAAAGTCATACTACTGTATTTCCTTTTTCCTATGCTGCATTTCACCAGCTACTTACCATTACTAGAACTTGCTAACAGGCCTCCTGTGAGAGCTTCCGCCCTGTGCTGTGTTTCCACCTGGTATATTCTATGTCCTCCTGAGACTTTTGGTAAAATTCCACCTATCCATCGAGGTCCACATTCTCCTTGGAGTCTTCCCAACCCAAAGTACTCTCTGCTGACCCTGAACTCTGAAAGTGCTTTTGTCTGTGGCTTCTCAGCAAGACACTTACATCTCATTCTACTCTGTGGGTGTTGCTTTTATTAGCTATAAATTTCTTAAAGGGAGGACCCATGTCTAATGGTATTGTAAAGATCGGCAAACTGCAACCCTTGGATCAAATCTGGCCTGCTGACTGCTTTTGTGAATAAATGTTATAGGAATTTGGCCATGTTCATTTGTGTATGCAAGGTCTAACAAATTTAATTTTTCTAAGTGTGGCATACCGTATTGCTGAATATCTCTATGGTCACCTTTGAAATATTCCCCTTGGGAAGCTATGCACCAATGACAGAGCCTAGTCTACCCTTCAGAGCAATTTTGGAAGTCTGTCTGGAATGGCCATTGCATACAGTGGCACAGTGGCATGGTGGCAAGTTCATGAACTTAGTTGTATAGTTGTCCATGAGGGAGTTTTTAGCCAGTAAACGAAAAACTGTATTGGAACATTCTCCTACGCACCTGATCTGGCCCCCAATGACTTTTTTCCTTACCCAAAGGTAAAGGAAATATTGAAAGGAAAATATTTTGATGAGATGCAGGACATCAGGGGTAATATGATGACAACCCTGATGGCCATTCCAGAAAAAGAGTTCCACAATTGCTTTGAAGGGTGGACTAGGCTCTGGCATCAGTGCATAGCTTCCCAAGGGGAATACTTCAAAGGTGATGATAGTGACAATCAGCAATGAGGTATGTAGCACTTTTTCCAGCATGAATTTGCGAACTTAGATGTCAGTCTTTGTATGTGGTCTGTGGCTGCTTTCATGTTATAAAGACAGAATTGTGTAGTTGTAGCAGAGATCATATGGCTCATATTTATTTACTAAAAATTATTATTTTAATGGATAGTAATTTAAACTTAAATAAAAATATCTGTCTCTCTACAAAAAAATGTTAGTTGGCCCTTGCACGGTAGTCCTGATTCTTAAAGTTAAGACTGGGAACCCTTGAGTATCCCTAAGATCTTTCAAAGGAATTCAGGTGGTCCTAGGATTTTCTTTCTGCATTACAATCAAAACGATATATCTCAACAGACTGAATGCAGTGACAGATATGAGAATGCAGCTGTATTTCATTAAGCAATACATTAAAGAGATTTACAAGAATGTGAAACAGTGCCATTCTTTTCACTAAAATTAAGCAAACTAGAATTTTACTTTAATGAAAAGTCAATTATGCTTCAGAAATTACAGTTCTTTTTGTAAGAGACATTATGTTAACATGTAATGGATTTATTATTTTAAATTGAAAAAATATTTAAAATTTTTTGATAGATGCAACTCAAACTAAAGTTCTTAGTTTATAATAGTGTCAGTGGGTTCTGAGGCGAAAACAGGACAACTACTGCTCAGTTTTGTCTAGTAGAATGCCTTATATGTAGCATTATATTGATAAATGTTGAATATATTAACAGCAGAATCAGATGATTCAAATGTAAGAGTAAATGAAACACACTGGTTAATTGATAATATCAAAAGAAAAAAAGTCATTAAGAAATAATGTCTAGTTGTTTGTGACTGTAGTTCCCTTTGCCTCCCGGAGAACACAGCTAAGGTACAGTAGACTGGAGATCATTGTGATGGAACGAGAAGAGGAACTAGTCTCTCTGACCCTTCTTTGCTGTTTTCATGATGATCAGGAGCCAGGATGGGCTGGGTTTTGCTACAGTAACAAATATCCCCAAATGTCTCAGTTGCTTACCACAAAAGGTCCTTTCTTATTCATGCTATCAGTTGGTATTGAGTTCACTCTGACTCATGGTGACTCCACGTATGTCAGAGTAGAACTGTGTGCCACAGGGTTTTCAGTGGCTGAATTTTCAGAAGCAGATCACCAAGCCTTTCTTTTGAGGTATCTCTGAGTGGACTTGAACCTCCAGCCTTTTGGTTTGTAGCTGAGTGCGTTAACTGGTTTCACCACCCAGGGATCTCTTGTTCATGTGACTACATACCCAGCTTGGATCTTCAGGCGGCCCTAGTTATCAGTTTACATAGGACCCAGCCTAACAGAAGTATCACATATTGCCTTGCAGTCTTCTTCTTGGAAAAGACCCAAGTCACTTCTTTCACTCACATTTCATTTGTCAAGTTTCATCATGTGTCTGTATTTAAGTTTTAAAAATTGCTGCTCTACCACGTGTCTAAAATGTAGCGATTCAGAACTGTTGCTTGGAAAACACTAATGACTGGGGAGGTGGGGAGGCGGCAACCCTTCAGTGGTAGAATTCCTGCCTTTTCTGCAGGAGACCCAGGGTCTGTTTCTAGCCACTAGCCAATTTTTATCGAGGACCACCACCATACATCTGTCAGCGGAGGCACATGTGTTGCTATGCTCCTGAACAGGTTTCTCCAGTACTTCCAGACTAAGACAGTCTAGGAAGAAAGGTCTGATGATCTGTTTCTGAAAATCAGCCAGTGAGAACCCTGTGGATCATAATGGTCTATTCCTGTTGTGCATGGAGTCGCTGTACATCAGGGGCTGATTTGATGACTCTATCACAGCAGTAACTAATAACTACCACTTAGTCATGGTTAAGAACACGGCTAGTAACTAAAATGACAGCAGCTGAGATCCACCAGTTGCTCCTTGGAAGCCCTATGGGACAGTTCGAGTCTACTCTGTAGGGTTACAGTGAAGTGGAATTGACTGGGCAGCAGTCAGTTATTTTGGTTAGTCACATAGGACTTGTGATCTTGACTTTGGAGAGTGCCCTTCACTGTAAGGCCAAGAACATTGTGAAGCTATGCAAGTGCAATGTACAGAAAATCTCCTGCCTACTGTTAAACAGAGAGGAGGAGGGTTTTAGCTCTGAGGCTTACTATTTCAAGGTTTATTGAAGAACCATTGGGACTGTGGTTTTACAGGGGGCTTCTGAGATGGGCTAGATTAATTTGAAACTGATGGAGAGTCTTTCATACAAATATACAGCAAAACCTCTTATTAGACCAAACGATGTCTGGATCTAATTACTGGAAACAAGTGAATATCTAACTCCTTGAATTAGTATGTCTGTACACATGTGAGTGGAACAAGTGGAAAAGCAAATGCAGCATTCCAGCTGCAGATATCAGTTTCAAAGTTAATAATCAAATTTGTTCTTGGCAGCAAGCAGTAGAATTTTACTTTAATGAAAATATCTGGCAGAATCTTCAGAATGTGGTTTTACTCTCTGTGGTAAACTGAATGTTTACGATGCTTAGAGTTGTTCTGATATTTCAGACCTTCAGATACTCATCTTACTGTGCCCCTCACCTAAGCAGACCCTCCAGAAGACCCTGTTGTCTTCGACGACGCCTTGTCTTTCACCTTCCACATTCCTCCAGATGCCAAACCGCTGTTGTTTAGCGTCCTGCCCTTCCTGATCCTCTTACGACTGTTCTGGTTTAGGTTCTCATCGTCTGCTGTGTGGGCTGTTCCAACATCCTCCTGTTTTCTTCCATACTTCTGTGTAGGGCTGTCCTTCACAACTGTCAGTAAACCCACGGAAGTCACAAATGTGACATGTCATTTCTGCTCAAACTCTCTAGTCATCTGCAAGCTGAAAGCATGAGTTTCCTAGCCTGGATATCATTATAAGATTGAGTCCAAGTTCACAAGCCTGTGGCTTGTTCCTTGACTTAGTCTTTGCTTAACTTTCTAATCATCTCTCGACACTCCTATTTTTGTGCTGTAAACTCTAGTAATGTCACAGTTCCCTACTACTTCGATTCCATGTCTTTTAGTCTCTCTGTCTCATTCATGCTTTTCCCACCCCAAACCTTTATTCCACACTTGATCCAACTAAATCCAGTGTATCCTTAGAGGCTTATTTCTTCCTGAAGGGTTTTTTTTTTTTTAATTCCACATCTTTCTCTGCCTGCATCGCACTGAAGTGCCTCTCCCTGCTTTCTGCTCCCGCTACCCACCACCTCCAGCCTCCACACTGCTGTGTTGTTACATGCACCATATCGCGGTGTAAGTAGGTTTCCTTCGTTGTTGGTAAAATGCCTAAAGTGCCTGTGCCATGTCCTAGTTATCGTTGTATCCCAAGGGCTAAACACATATGTCCTCATACTCACTTAATGTTCAATAAATGTTAGGTTGGACTAGTTCATCCAGTTGACATGTGCCATAAATTATTTGATAGGCATAGACTGTCATTCACACTTGTATTCCATTATCCCCACCAAATTAGCATGAAGAAAACTTGCTCTCACTATTTTAAGAGCCTAGTCAATCTGAAAACAAATTAGAGTAAACCTAATACGTAGTATGCAGTTATAGAATATGCAGTATCTGTTAGCTTGAGACAAACCTTCTGAAGTGCAGATAATCCCATTTTTGTTTTTGAGTATTGGATAAGCTTAAAGGAATGATTGTAAACTTCTCAAAACTGTCTAAATTTCATTATTAGTGTGATCAAAGGTTTTTTTAAGTTGTGCTTTAGATGAAGGCTTACAGAACAAACTCATTAAATAGTTAGTACATACATTGTTTTATGATATTCATTAACAGCCCACAACATGTCAACACTGTCTTCTCAACTTTGGGTTCGCTATTACCAGTTTTCCTGTCCCTTCTCTCTTCAAGTCCTGGCTCCTGGGCTGGTGTACTCCTTTAGTCTGGTTTTGTTTTATGGGCCTGTCCAGTCCTTGACTGAGGGGTGAGGCTGGCTGAGGTTTTCTTTTTCCTCCCAGAGGAACTTGGCTAAGGTGTCATTGGGTCATAAACAATGATTTCTGTATGAAGTGGGGCTCTTTTGGTGAAAACTCTAACTCATTCACCCAAAGCCTAACATAGTGCCTGATGCACAGATACTTCATAAATATTTGTTGACCAAGTGAACAGTTAACCTGAAGATGAGAGAAAAGAGAGTAAACATGGATACCTAAAGCAGGAATGGAGTTTTGGAATTTGTCAGATAATAGTTTTCATAGTGCTCTAAGCTGACTAGTCTCAGTGGCATGAAAAAACTTTGCTGCTTTTCTGTGGCTCCTAACAGTAAGTGATAGAATTAGAGAGTTGGATTCCTTGGCCTAGATCTTCATTTCTTGCCAACTGAGTTAGTCTATCCTTGGTTGAGATTCTACTACCAGGGCAACTATTACTGTTACCAGCTGACATTTAGTAAACCTGCTGCCATTTCTTTTAATCCCTCCCCATGCCAAACGAAAACAAACAAACACACAAACATGTGGTAGGCATCACTGACCCCTTGTTACAAATGAAGACTGAGGCTCAGTGTGGTTCCATATACTTCAGCCGTCACAGTAGTCGTTATGGCTATTCACACGCGTTCCAGGTCTTCTGGGCACAAGTGAGGACAACTTGCTCACCTGCCTAAAGTGAGCTGTGATTGTATAACTTGCTTTGACCAGTTATTTGTAAGCTGATGTGGTGGATATATTTCCCGGAGAAAGCTTTGAGAGCTACCGCTTGTGCTTCCCTGGCCTCTGTTTCCTCCAATCAGCAGTCTTCTGGAGAGTGGCTGTTTCGTGCCCTTGGGTCCTGATATAAGGAGGGTGACAGTGAGCCAAACCCTCAGCTACTCCGTGACAGGACAGTAGCATGAGTGAGAAATAAGTCACTATTGTTTTAAGCCTTTGAGGTGGTTCTTTTTCGGTAGTGTGTCTTTGCCCACTGAAGGTCTTCTAGTAAGTGGTGGGGGCCAGAATTGGCAGCCAGGTATGTGGACTCCCCGTAATATGGGCTCCCCCTTTATCCTCCCTCTGCCTGTCACTCTCTTTGCTCTCAAGCCTCTCTCCTTTCCGCCTTAGGTTCTCCTTCTGGCTGTTAACAAGAGGTGTGGATGTCGATGACTCAGAATTTTGTTGTTTCCAGCTAGAAATTGGAATTTCTGGTGTTTCTCAATGACATACAATAAGTCAGCTTCCAGAAATGTAATTTTCTGGGATGTTTCTTTTTTCTAAGTTTCATTCTTTCTAACCCCAGGAAAAAGCTGGAGCACCTGAACTAGCTCTGTGGACAGTGATCACTTTTGCTTGAGAAAAAGCCATACACTGTGATGGATTCTGCAAATAGTAGCCATGGTTACAAATCAAAGAACAGCCTTGTTAGGGGAATGCGGTGGACAGACTGATACCAGCATTCTTTCTGAGAAAGAGAACAGGGTAAATCCAATTACAATGACACATTTTATCCTCAGTAAAAGTCTTATTTTAAAAATTGATTCCTCTAACATAACACTTAAGCTGGGATCTGGGTTTTGGTAATTGCTCTAGGTGCCAAAGTTGAATCATTTCCCCAGTTTCTAATGTATGTCTGTGAATAATTTTTCTCTGGGGTTTCTAGGGAAGTGTCTGGAGCCTGTAAAAAAAAGTATCATTTCGTGTCTTTTACCTAGACAGTGGCTAGGCTGTACAGATTTTTATTATTTGTAGTGACGTCAGTGACAGTTGGAACTACTGTTGTCATTCAGAATGATTTTTGTAACCTTGGACTGGGACTGCCTCTTCCGCCTTTATTGTTGATAATTTCAATACATCTAGTTATAGTGATAGAGATTTGGGGTGTTACATTAATTCATTCACCTTGTCAATGCATTCATCGACTTATATTTTTGAGTACTGCAATTTGCCCAGCATTCAGCTAGGTCCTAGAAAGGTAGAGTATACTAGGTAGATACAGTGCCTATAATTATAGAGTTACTAGTTAGACCGGTTTATGATAAACTGATTCTTCTGAGCAGGTGATAAGTGCTTGTAGAAAAATGGTTGGAGCAGTCACATTTGAAAAGGGAAAAGGAGAACCTAGAGACCGTCTTGGAGAAGACCAGATAGTAAGACAAGTACGTGAGGCCATAGGAGTGGTGATTAGAAGAACTAGAGAAAAAGACAGTTGGTTCATGAGAGCTGGCTTAGTACAAAATACATAGAGGGAAGTAGACTTCGCTTTGCTGTTCACAGTCTAGAACCAAGTCGTGTGGGTGAACATTTTAGGAAAGAAGAGGTTAGCTTGACACTCCTGAGATTTTGGATAAGGGTTTGAATGTAAGTTTTAGATTTCAGTAGTTTTCCAAAAGGATAGGTAACCTGATCCAGGTCTTAGTTTTCCTACATTCCAGCTGGTAAAGCTCTGTTGGCAAGTATGGAGTCTCGGTCTTCTTGTATGAGGATTCAGGGCTTCCCTACTGGGGAGCTGCTGTAGAAGGCTCTTGGCAACAACTCTCGAGTACTAGAAAATTACAAAGGGGGCAAGGGCCTCTATTTTTGAAAATCCATAGTTAAGTGTGAGAACATACAAAGATGCATGTTATTTCTAAGATAATTAGTGGAAGCATTTATGTATATCTAAATGAAAGCCAGTGCTTCATGAATGCACAAGGACTGCCAGTTAAGTTCACAAACTCGTCCTAGAAAAAGTGCTGCATAACTCACTGCTGAATATCACTACGGTCACTTTTGAAGTACTCCCCTTGGGAAGCCATGCACTCTTTCAAGCAATTATGGAACTTTTCCTGGAATGGTCATCAGGGCTGTCATATTACCCTTGATGTCCTGAATGTCATCAAATGTCTTCGTTTCAATATTTCCTTTATCTTTGGGTGAAGAAAAAAGTAGCTGGAGGGCAGATGAGGTGAGTAGGGAGGGTGTTCCAAAACAGTTTTTTGTTTACTGGCTAAAAACTCTCTCACAGACAACCGTACAGTTAAGTTCATGAACTTGCCACTGTGCCACTGTGTGTAACGGCCATTCCAGAAAGAGTCCCCAAATTGCTCTGAAGGGTGGACTAGGTGCTGGAATTGGTGCATGGCTTCCCAAGTGGAGTACTTTGAAGGCAACTGTAGTGATATTTAGCAGTAAAGTATATCGAACTTAGAGCAGTTAAGTTTGTGGATGTAATCATCAGACCCTGTGTCTGTGCTTTGGTTGGCACTCTGAATGCAGTCTCCCTGGTCCATCCAAAGACTGCTGCCTACCTGGTGAGCTGAGACTATTTACTACATGTGAGAAGTGGTTTTGTTAAAGTGAAATAGATTGCATCATTCAGCTTTCTGTCACCCAGTGTATAAAAGCTGAGGTTAAGAGACTGGCTGTATCTGATGTTATAAGAGAAATCTTGGGAGAGAATTTGTCCAAGTGCCCTTTAACCCTGCGATTCCGAGAGCTTTATGTATAGCAACATGTCAAATGTTCCAGAGAATCATCCTGTGGGACTTCTAAGCTTATTGTATCCTCTGTATTGTATTCCTAAGCTTAATACAAAATACAGTTCTGTGATCCTAATGATTCTGAGAACATTCCAGTAGTACTGTAGTAGAGGCATTTCAGACGCTAAAGTTTTGATATTCATTTAGATTATTCATATTGTTAGGCGAACTTCTCCTTTTCATTATTTGACTTTCATCTTGGTATAGCAGAAAATAGATTTTTTAGAAAGCCCACTGGATTTTAGCAATCTTTTATCAGTATAACCAAACCCAGTGAAACATTCTCAGAGTCTCTGCATTAATTTTATCTTGAGTCTTCATATATTTTACTGCTTGCTTCTTTTCCACCCCAATCTGTATTCCTTGCAACTGCAGTAGTTAGCCTAGATAGGTTTATGTTGCCCTCAAAGCAGAAGGACAGATGCTGTGATGAATTAAGGCTACCATCTCCTTACAAGAACATTGGAAAATATCACTAAAAACTTTCTGTATCCATGATCTACATACATAAGGAAACAAAATATGTATTGCATAGGTAATTTTAGAAGCAAGTAATTATCAGCAATCTCTGTACTCAGAGATCTAACCCTTTTGCTAGAAGCTTCCTAACTTTGGTTTGCATGAAGTCTTCACATGCCCTCTGTGATGTATGTTGTTGTGTTGTGCACCATCAAGTCAGTTCTACCTCATAGTGACTCTATAAGACAGAGTAGAACTGCTGCATAGGATTTCCACAAGGTGGCTGGTAGATAAGAACTGCTGACCTTTTGGTTAGCAGCCTGTGCTCTTCACCACTGTGCCATCAGGACTGTAGTGCTGGATAACACCTACTTTTGTGCTTCAGTCCTAATTTCATGAGTTGGCTTAGATGATTTCATCTCCCACCTTGGGATATATAGTGGGACTGAAGTTCTCTAAATTCATCCCCTTGGGCTGGAAAATTATGAAATGAGTGATTATGGATGGGATCCTGACCATGTCAATCATGGTTCACAGTTTCCTAAGGATCTTGAGTTCAGCATGATTTGTGCATATGATTGTGGGGCAAAAGGAGAGCAAATAAAGCTAACATGTTTGAACATCTGCACAGAACACACTTCCTGTAAGCTAGCCAAGCCAAGTGTCGTTGAGTCGGATTACTCTGTTTTTACAATCTTAGTCTGATTTTGTCTTTTTTCCATAATACAATGGTGGTGCCCATGGTGGAAATTTATATATAAATGGTCTTTTGGGTTCCTTTTATATTTATTTTTCTGGACCCACTAGGATCATTAGAGACAGGACAGTCTGCCTCTCCCATCCCCCGCAAAATGATGGCATTGGCAGTTAGTGTCAGATAGGACTATTAAACATCCTCACCCTTGGAATTTATTAGAACTAGATAGCCAGGTGTGATTTCAGCCTAAGGCAACAGCATCTTGGAACTGTAAGTCCCTCATGTCAGCTTGAGGTTTTTAATAAGAAGGAAATCCTGAACCTACCTTACTTCTGACAGAATTCTCCAGGGTAACTCGTGGATCTCTTAGTGCCTCAGGGCTCTCATACCATTTGGAATCTAGATGTCACTTTGGCTAAACTCATAATAAACCTCTCCATACCTTTGCCATAGTGTTGCTAGGTGTCAAGGATTGACTCAGCAGCAATGAGTTTTATGAGAGAGAAAATGAATGTATGATCAAGTACGCATCAGGAAAAGTGCTGTGTCCTGTTCTTTGCTCTGACTGAGACTTTAGGCATTTAATTGTGAAAAGCCTCCATGGCCCTTGAGTAAGAGAGACATTATGAGCCCAGACTTGTTTGTGTTTTTCTGTCCTGGAGACTGCTCACTGCACTGGGGGGGACCTGTAGTCAACGATTGCCCAGGGGGCATCAACTAACTGGAAACACCTTCATCCGGGTCCTGATGAGGGGTTGACTTGCCATTCCTCTAGATCTCCTGTGTTGTTCCTCAGAAACCTACAAAAGTCAAGATGGGCTACATTTTTAAGGGGAGGCCCAGAGAAGGTGGCTGTTAATCTGATAAAGTTTAATATCTCTCTACCCCTAGCTCTATAATTATTTGACTACAAATATAAGACTATGCCAAATGACTTGTTTTTCTGCACATATTCATACTTTTCACGTATAAGGATTTTTGCTGACTAATAGAATTACCCACAGACACCAAAAAAAACCAAACCCAGTGCTGTTGAGTCAATTTTGACTCACAGCAACTGATTGAACAGAATCTGGTAATTCAAGCAGAGCTTTTTGGGAAAATGTACTATGTTATAATTTTTTAAATTGTGTGAATAGTGTTTCATGGAAAATGTTGAAAGTACTTTTTAAAAAATGATTTTGAGAGGTCTTAAATTTTTTATATCCGTGTTTATGTTAAAATCTGACTTTAAATCTCCTAACCTTGACTGCTAATAAATCAACATTTTAACTGAATGTTAGGTACTTACAGATAATGAAAATAGATTTACTATTATTTATTTTACTGTATGATATATACATGTATTATGCTTTTTATAAAAGTGTTGTGTGCAAAGTATTATGAAATTGAGAAACAGAAGGATTTTCAATGGAAAACAAACCCCTTTGCTTCATCCTTACTGTTTCAGGCATGTCTCATAACAACCACTTTTAGCTCTTTGAATTGTTTGTAATTTCTGTGTCTTAAACCCAAACCCATTGCTGTCGAGTTGATTCTCACTCACAGTGACCCAATAGGACAGAGTAGAACTGCCCTGTTGCATTTCCAAGGAGGGCCTGGTGGACTGGAACTGCCAACCTTTTAGTTAGTAAACGTAGCACTTAACTACTATGCCACCAGGGTTTCCTTTTCTCTTTTAGTATTATTTTTTTTAAATGGTTGTCTTTTTATCTCTATATGGTAAGCTTATCATGCTATTTCTGATTTATCAGTCTTAGTCTTAGATACTATTTATTAATTTATTGCTTTGATGGGAAAGATTTTTCCTGATTTATTCAAATACTTTTCTTTTCTCCTAATGTTTTCATTATATCATTATTCTTAGTTCCACTATTAATTACATTTATAATTTTAAGTAGTACCGCTCTAGTTTTCTTTCTTTTTATGGGAATTCTTGACAAGATCTTTTGATTTCTCACCTTATGATAAAAGGATATTAGCACCTGTGTTTTCTTCTTGCATCTCTCCTCACAGCCTGTATTCACCTGCTTCTCTTACTGGTATTTTTTCTTTTCATGGATTAAATTTACATTCTTGTCTCTATCAATAAAGTCTGTGCTTTCTCTATTATTAGATTCTAAAGTTGTAGGTGTGTAAATATGTATGAAAATAGCATTTATGTTACTGTGACTCTGTGACTGTGGTTCACTTTAACACTGTAACCCACTGCCATTGAATCAATTCCAACTCAGACCCCGTAGGACAGAGTAGAACTGTCCCGTAGGATTTCTAAGGCTGCATTCTTTATGGAACCCGACTGACACATCTTTGTGTCTCGGAGTGGCTGGTGGGTTTAAACTGCTGATTTTCTGGTTACAGCAGAGTGCTTAACCACTGTGCAACCATGTCTCCCTAACTGTATAATTGACTGTAATTACATATTATTTCTTGTACAGTTTTCTCCCCCCCAACCTGGAGTTTTAAATTGCCTTTCTGTGTTTGTAGAATGACCTATTGTCACTGCATCCTGAAGTGCTTCAAGACCTCAAGTATACCAATAATCCTGTAGGGTCCTTTGGTGCCTCCTTTCTCCAGGTCCTGGCCCTCCTTGTGAACTTCCCTTCCCTTGCACCAGCTTCCTGCTCCGTGAGAAAACGATTATTTTCTAGGCATGTTACCCCCTGCTCTTCTGGTACTTACCGTCATTGTTTTCCCGAGCTGCAGACCACACGTCTGTCTGTGTTTCTGAGTTCATGCCCTCATTTGGATAAATCGCATTCTTAAGTAACTGTGCTTGAAAGAGTATATGAAAGTGAACAACTTTAAAGTTTTTGTTTTTTACTTTTTTGGCCTGAAAGTTTATTTTTTTAATTTTTTAATTTTTTTTTTTTTTGCATTTGGTTAATGGTTTGGTTGAGTGTAGAATTCTAGGTTGAAAATAATTTTCTTTCAGATCTTTGAAAGCATGGTTACATTATGTTTTGCTATTTTTTGTTGCTTATGAGAATTCCAGTCTTTTTTTTCACACTTTTTTCTTTTTATTGTGATCAAATGAAAGTATACAATCCCAATCAGTTTTGCCTGTCTGTCTATCTGCAGCTCCATCTGCTCTCCTCACTGTGTGACAGCATGCTCTTCCTTTTCACTCACCATTCCAGTGTCCTCTTAATGAACACCTGTCCCCTCCTCACCACCTTCTCTTCTCCCATCTACAGAGAGACCAGTAGGACAGCTTCCTGTCAATGTATAAAACCTTAAAGTATACACACCACATGCTCACCCTGTGTCCCCGAGTCCAGTCCATTCTTGTCTGAAGAGCTGACCTCACTACTAGTTTCAAGTCAGGACCAGCAGCAGGTCTAGAGGCCATGTTTCCAGGGGATCCTCTAGGCTGTTGGACTACCAATTCTGGCCTTTTAGTCAAGTTCATGAACTGCATACCTCTTTTTCTTTTGTTACCTCAGGGCCTCTACATTGCATCCCGCATTAAGACTGCCTTTGGTGCACCATGTGGTTCTTCAGTTCTCATGCTGATGCAGTCTCCCATTCCTACGAGTCCTCTGCCTCCCGGACTCAGACTCATTTTTCTTTGTGTCTTTGATGTCCTTGGTTGTTATCTGTTCCAGATGGGTTGGGACCATTCAGTGTTCCTCAGATGGCAGCTTGTTAGTCCCAGTCTTTCTTTTTATTTTCTCCATCTTGATAGAGGAAACCGTGGTGTTGTAGTGGGTAAATGCTACGGCTGCTTCATACAAAAGGTTGGCAGTTCAGATTGCCAGCCACTTCTTGGAAGCTCTATGGGGTCAGTTCTACTCTGTTCTATAGGGCTGCTCTGAGTCGACATTGACTCAGTGGCATGGGGTTTTCTCTTTATGGAAACCTCTGGGATGCTTATTTCATTTTTCAAGTTGTGAAGTTTCACAGTGATTCATCTGCAAACATAGCTGGAATGTGTGTGTGAGTTAGAATTTGTTCTACGTTTTTCTCCAGCTCTGTCTAGGACCCTCTGTTGTCATGCTTGTGAGAGCAGTCGGTGGGGGTAACCAGGCACCACGTGGTTGTGCTGGACTCAGCCTGGTGGAGGCCGTGGTAGTTACGGTTCATCAGTCCTTCGGACTGCTCTCTATCCCTTTGGTTTTCTCCATTCCCCCTTGCTCCAGACAGGGGCTGTTTCACACTTTTTTGAACAATTGTCTTAATTTTATTGTCTAAGCCTTATATTGAAAGTTTTTTTTTTAAAGCTATTTACTTATTTGTTAATATGTTATATATTAGAAACCCTGGTAGGGTAGTGGTTAAAAGCCCTGTGTGCTAACCAAAAGGCTTGCTCTTTGAAATCCATCAGGAGCTCCTTGAAAACCCTATGGGGCAGTTCTACTCTGTCCTGTAAAGTTGCTACGAGTTGCTACGAGTTGGAATCGAGTTGACTACAGTGGGTTTAGCTTTTTGCTATATGTTTTATTTATTTATTTATTTATTATGATTGAATGAAAATGTACATTCCCATATAAATTCCCATGCTCACCTATATGCAGCTCCCACTGCTCTCCCTGCCTGGTGACAGCACACCCCTCCTCTCTGCTCCATACATGTCCTACCCTCCCAGCCATCTCCTATCCCCCTCCTCTCCACATGCTCCTCTTCCTCCAGCAGGATGACATCTTGGTATATGTTGCATAATTAACTGTATGATAATTCTAAAACCTTTTACTTGCTTGCTCTATTTTCATGGTATCCTGGCCATGTTTTATGAGTATACTATCTTCTCAAAGCCTTTTAAAAGCTTTATAAATTTTTTATTTTAAGCTTTCTAAATGGTATTTAGTTTTCTGGAGTATTTTGGTCCTTTTTTAGTCTTGGGTGTCCTTTCTCCAGTCTCTGATGATTCTCAACTGTCCATTTTTATTTAAAAAAGAGGACTTGTTTTAGAGTGAACAGAAAGTGTTTTTCTGAGGAACGCTCTAAATTCTAGAACCCTGAGGAATTTGCTCTGAAGTACAAACACCTGCGCTAATTGCCTTCATCTCGTCAAAATACTGCTTTTAGCCAAAGACTGTTCTTACTTTTGGCCCACTGTGGCCAAAGTGCTCTACTGCTAACCAAAAGGTTTGAACCTGCCAATCTCTCTGAGGGAGAGAGATGTGGCAGTCTGCAGCTGTGTAGATTACAGCCTGAAAAACCTGATGTCGCAGTTCTGCTCTGTCCTCTGAGGTCACTGTGAGTTGAATTGACTCAGTGACAATGGATTTGGTGCTTGGTTTGGTGTAAATGCCTTGGCTGTTGGCTCTTCTGCTTGCTGGGGTGGTGTTAAATGTTCTATGCGTATTAAAACCGCCTCCGTTTTACTTGTATTCCAGCCTGGAGCTTCTTCAGGCTCTCCCGTGAGGATCTGCTTTCTCTCTTCAACTCCTTGCCTCTCTGCATATGCTTTACATTGCAATTTCAAAATAATATAAATAGCATCAGGTTCTGTTATTCTGTCTGCTTTTCTTCTTCCAGAAACTTTTTGTTGAAGTTCCTTGTCTGTGCTGGTGCCCTATTAGTTCTTTCAATTAATGTGGATAAACACAAAAAGAAAGAACAGTATCTTCAAAAAGCCTATACCCATTGCTGTAGAGTCAATTCCAATTCATAGCAACCCTATAAGACACATATTTAATTAAATGTTTAATTAAAAAAATCATTTTAAAAGTAGGAAGAGAAATGAGGTAAACCAATGTACTAATTTATGTTCTACGTTTACCGTCTTGAGTTCGCAGCCTTCTTAAATATTTTATGTTTAGTTACTTCACCAATCCAGAGAATGCCCGAAGTAGTGCGAATTAAAGAAGACTTTTTAAAAATCTTAGGTCTGGAGTCTACATACAGATACAAGAGAGTAGACCAAACTTATCAAAGTAGACATATGTACTTGTCCTTGAACCTTCAGGAACCTGTTGAAATTCTTTAGCTTAGTTTAGGGGTATTTAGTAAAAATCAGTTTGGGTTAATGTCTATTTGGTATGAAGGAGGGAGGATGTTAATTTACTCCTGTCATAGTCTGCCACTGATAGATCTTTTTTGCTTATTCTTTTACTGGCTACTGTAGGCTTTCCAGAAACCCTGGTGGTGCAGTGGTTAGGTGCCACTGCTCCTAACCAAACAGTTGTTGTTAAATGACTGGGTGCTCCTTGGGTACTCTATTGGGGCAGTTCTGCTCTGTCTTATAGGGTCCCTATATGTTGGAATCAACTCAACGGCAGTGGGTATAGGTTTTCTGAAGATACTGTTCTTTCTTTATTTTTTATGAGACAGCAAGGTCACATCTTATTTTTATACTTTTACCTACATTTTTTGGAGGGTATAGCTCCTTTGTTCATAGCTAATATTATGTGTATCCATATGCATGTCTGTGTATATCCTTATGTGTGTCTCCTTGTGTGTGTGTGTATGAGAGAGAAGGAAACCACTGTAGAATCACAAATACTATAATCACAAGGATTAGAGATATCTTAAAGGACTTTTTAGTACTGTTTAGTAATGATTCTAGACCTGCTGTGACTGCTTCCTCAGCTAAGTAGGGACTTTTAGTTGTCTTTGTGTGTGTGTATGTGAGAGAAAGAGAAGAAAATTGTTTTTCAAGAATTGAAATACTTGTTTTAAAACACATTAAAAATGTGTTGGAATGAGAGTCACCGTAGTTTAGAGTGTTTCACTTTTGCTGGGTGACATTTAAAAGAAATGAGAAGAAATGACCTTTGTGTACTTGATACTGAGGTGTCTAAGATCGAATACAGTATCTTGAGAAAAGCTATCAGAATATCAGAATATTCCAGAACAGGAGAGAATGGTGTCAAAGAAGTTAAAAGTTAGAAAAGTTATCAAGGGAAGTGTGGGCAGGAGAGGTTTCGGAAGGGGATAATCTATAGGGCAAGGGAATGGTGTTGGTGAGGTGTTAGAAGCCGACTTGTGTCTGTTATGCCCTTGGAAACCCTAGTGGTGTAGTGGTTAAGTGCTATGGCATGGAATCCACCAGGTGCTCCTTGGAAACTCTATGGGGCAGTTCTGCTCTGTCCATTAGGGTTACTGTGAGTCAAAATCAACTCAGTGGCAATGGACTTGGCTTTTTCTTTCTGGTTTGTTATGCCCCTGATACCAACTTACTGTGATGTCACCTCTGCACACGGCCAGCTTGCCATGTAAGGACGTCCTCCCCATGATGTTTGTCCCATACATTGGGAATGATTTCAGCTTTGGGCTGGAAATTTGCTCACATACTTTGGTAGTTATCTGGGTCTTTTGAAGTCTTTTTCCTCCAAATTTGCTTCACTTTGCAAGTAATCACATTCTTCTAGTTACTTCTTCCCCCATTCCCACCCCTAGGCTTTTCCCTAACTTAGGCTCTCCTTTCCTTTAGATGAGGCCTTGATACCTTCCTTTGTTTTCTCTCTTACCCTCACCTCCTGATCCTTCTCTTGCAGAGGAGTTGCCCTCTACTTTCGTATTTCTTCTTTCTGCTTCCACTGCTCACTAACAGACTTTTAGCCAGTTTGGCAGAATCTTTTGGTTCTGTTATTTCTAGACCAGCTACAAACTTCTTCCTTACTTGCTTTAAGACTTTCCAAGTCTGAATACTCTTGTAGCGTGCACATAGCATCTCCCTTCATAGTAAATAGACTTTGAACAGTAAGTAGTGTTTAGAGTAGTAAGTCCAAATGGAGGCAAAATGACTCCCAGTTGCTATTATTCATTCATTCCCAAATATTTAATAACTGCCACTAGTGCCAGTCTCTAAAGATAAGCTGTGAACAAGACAAACCAAAGGCTCTTCAAATTTATATTAAATCATGAACAAACAAGTGAAAATCCTCTGATCAAAGCATACAGTAACAAATTAAACAAGCAAAAAATACCTACATTGATTTTCTTTTAGTTATGAAATTCCTTCAGAAGTCTCCTTTTGATGATATTTTTAACTTTTCTTAGTCTGATATTTAGATTTTAAAGATTTCTGTGTTTAATTTGAGAATGTAGAACAGGAATGGGTTGGAGGTCTTAAATGACACATTTATTAACATATTTGGGGGTAGGCACATCTCTTGATATCCTGTTGTTAAAGGAAGATGAGGAAACTGGTCTGAGAAAATCTAAGCTTATCTTTTAACCATTCCCCTCAGATGGTCTCAATCAAATTCATCACAAGTAATCCAGTTGATTTCTTTTTCCTATTCTATTTTAGTCCTGTTTTTAGAGGCTCAAATGGGAAGAAATTGGAGTAAGGGTGAATTAAAGCGTGGAAAACCAATATGGAAATAAAGGAGAATTGGCTGTACGAATACTGTGGAATTTTACAAAAACTTGGCTAACACTATGAGACATTATTGCTTTCAAAATTATATTACTATGGCTTCTAACATCCTTTTTTCCCCCTGTAATAGAGCTGTGGTTTTCATCTGCTGTTTAATCATAGAGGCAAACCAGTAGCTGAACATTTTTTTTCTACCCCTTCTTTATGAAAATGAATTTTTTTTCCTTCTTTATAAAAATGAAAAAAAGTAAAGAAATGCAAACTATCTTTGGAAACAACTAAGCTGAAAACAAAGAAGACCTGCAATGTTCTTAACTCTCTACAGTGGAGTCAGTTCTGACTCATAGCAACCCCACACAGTTTCCAAGGCTATAAATCTCAGTGGAAGCATACTGCCTCATCTAGTGGTTTCGAACCACTGAGTCACTAGTGGTTTCGAACCACCAACTTTTTGGTCAGTGGTTGATCATGTTAATGATGGCACTGCTGGCGCTCCTTAAACATCCTTAGTGATGTTGTATTGCACATAAGTAATGTGAAAATAGAATGTATTTTTCATGGCTATGGATTAAATTTGATCTTCATCAGAATGATAAATTTACATGCTTGTTTATGTGGGTAACATGGAATGAGATTGTTTTTTTCCCTTTAGAGGTGAACAGTTGGGGATTAAGGAATTCTGGACTTAAATCATGGTTGTATCAACTGCTGTATGACATGGACTTAACTTCTTTGAAGTTCATTTTGCTTTTCATTAGAATAGTAATAATAGAATAGTATTCCATAGAATAGTAATAATACTCACCTCAAAGTCTTGATATGAGAATTATGTAAGATAATGTAAATTAAAGCGCATAGCACTCAATTAAAAAAAACCCTCAAACCCAAACCTATTGCCATTAAGTTAATTCTGTCTCATAGAGACGCTATAGGATGGAGTAGAACTGCCCTTTAGAGTTTCCAAGGAGCGCCTGGTGGATTTGAACTGCTGCCTTTTCATTAGCAGCCCTGGCACCTAATCACTATGCCACCAGGCTTCCTAGCACTCAACTTACTTGACCTCTAATCTTGGATAAAGACATTTTCTAGAAAGTTTCTTATGTCAACAAAGAAAAAAATTCTCAGTGAGTCAGTGGGTGCAGAAAACATTAATGAACTTTGTTCTAAAATAAAGGAGCTCTGTGACACAGTTGTTAAAGCACTCAGCTGCTAACAAATAGCACTCACCTACTAACTTGGTAGTAGCTCTTTGGGCAAAATATGTGACAGTCTGCTCCCATAAAGGTTACAGACTGGGAAACCACATGTGGCATGGTTTCACTCTGTCTTATAGCGTTCCTATGAGTTGGAATCGACTCCATGGCAATGGGTTTGATTTATTCTGAAACAACATTTGTTATTAGTTTTGGGGTCTCAAGCAATGAAAGTCGGACTCATAACTGATTTTTTTGGCACAATGCTCTGATTCAGTTATATGTCTGTTATTTAGTTATTTTCTATGTTAAATCACTAAATATTTAGTTATGATTAAGAATAAAAGTAGTAGTTTATTCCATTGACCATGTGACCTTTGCTTTTAGCTTGTCCCTAGGTCCTCTGTTGGCCCATTTATAGAAGTATGAGGTGAGAGGCTTGGAAAGGGAGTTTATGTGCCTTTGTATTACATATATATGTATGATTTTATGTAACATGTACACATTTAAATGTTCTTTTATGCCTCGTTTGTTCACTTTTCCTTACCCCTTTTTATTGTATCAAATAGATATAATTGCAAAAGACTTTATGAATTGGTATGTATGTGCTAAAGAATAACAGTGATTTTTAAACTTAGTACAGAGTGTAATTAATTATTACAGAAAACAGTGTGTACCTGCCAAGTGGGTACTTTGAAAATGAAATTGTTTTTGATTGTGTGAAACTGCTTGAAAATGTGATTCTCTAAAGCTTTCTTTTTCTTATAGTCAAAAAACAGTGATATGTAAATTAATTATAACTATGCACTTGAGGCTGGTTCTTCTTTTTTTTTTTTTAATTAGAAAACAAACTTTCTTTGGGCCAAGAGCAATTCTAAAACATTTGTATGCCCCGAATTTTTGATGGAAAAGGCCTACTAGTGGTAGCACTGAGTGAACAGATTACCACCTGCACAAGAAATAACATACGTTAGGGTGCCTTTTATTTCCCCTTTGGTACAAGGTGGCATTTTTCTCTATAGTCTCCATTCCCTTGGGATTATGGTATAATGAGTTTCCATTGTTGTTCAAAAACTCTAAATAAGAAGTGCCAATTTGCTGTGACAGTGTTTCTCATTGAATGTCACATGCAAAATATCCACAATAGAACACTGTTAGGTACCTATTGTGTAACAGCTTCACTGGTTTGCTAAAATGTTCCTCATAAATTTCATATTCCCAGATATAATCTGGCCTATAATCTATTTTGGCTCTTGTCCTTGTCTTTGATTTGGTTGATATGTCTCTGGACAAAGCTGGTTATGCAGTGAGTTTCCAAAACAAACTTACTTATTGTTGTGTAGATGAAGATTTAGCGGAAAAGCCAATGGTGGTCATTTTTGTGCGGTTACATAGCAAGGATGCTAATTTAATGATTTGCTTGAGATATGATAGTTTAGAGCAGGGGCTTGGAGAAGGGCAAGGGTATTATTATTCACACTCTGCCTATTCTAAACTATATTTATTTCTCTGAATTCAGATCCCTCCTGGAGATATCCTGCTCTTAAGATAAGTGTTTTATTTAGTGCAGTGGTTCTTAAACTTTAGCATGGTTTACACTTCTTTGGAGGGTTTGTAAAAGCCCTATTGCTGGACCCCATGGCCAGAGATATGATTTAGTTGCTCTGGGTTGGGGCCCAAGCATTTGCTTTTCTAACAAGTGCCCAGGTAATGCCACTACTGCTAATCTAGGGACCATACATTCAGACCACCATGAAATAGGAAGCATTTGCCTCTGGTTCAAGGGATTGTTAGTGCTGGGGTAGTAGTTGGTTAGCAAAGGAGGTGGAAAGATTGAAGAATGCTTGATCCTCTTGCTTGGTGGCTTAGAAGTTTTGACTTCTGAATTCTTTCCTTGTGAAGTTAAAATTAGTAAAGTTAATGTGAATTACTTTTATTAGTGAGAATCAGATTAAGTTAGGAAGGACAATAACTTTTATTAATTTATAAGGTCCGTTTCCTTTTCCTTTTCTGGTTCCTGTGTTTTCCTGTGACCCTTGACTTTCCTTCTCTGACCTCAGGTAATATGGCTATAGATAACTCATTTGTGTCTTGTTGACTCTGGCGCCCAGCAACCATGTAGGGCTGGCTAGAACTGCTCCATAGGGTGTCCAAGGATACAGAAGCAGACTAGCATATCATTCTGCCATAGAACTTCTGGTGGTTTCGAACTGTCAAACGTTTGATTAGCAACTAAGCAGTTAACTACTGTGCCACCAGGCTAGCCACACTGTAACTGTCTTTCAGAAGTGAGAGGAAAAAGTGAAACAGTATATACAATTTCTTGGAAAAGTGACATCAATGAAGTTTTCATCATTATAATAACAACCTTATTCGTCAGATTGCAACCTATTCAGATTTTACAACAGTTAGGACATGCTTGGACTGAAGTGTACTTTTGCTGTATTTATAGAGAGTTTCCAAAGCAAATAAATGAGTTTGGGATATTGCTTGGGACATTTAAATTACTTGGTGAAAAATTGCTTTCAAAACCACCATTTATACACAATTGATTTGAAAATTACATATCAATCTTATCTATTCATTTGCATAATATTATTTTAATTTGTAATTACGATTAGGAGTGCTAAAGCTTCATTGCCTTAGATTTCTTCATTCGTTCAAACAGAACTTGTGCCCAGTTAGTCCAAATAAATGATTTTGGTTTTTTAGCATAGAGTATAAAATTATACCTACTAATCATTTTCTATTAGTCCCAAATTAGTTAAAGGCATTCAAGTATGTACTTGGTGTCTTTTGTGTTGAATGGACATTAGAAACCTGACATGTGATTCAGGGAAGATAATGTGGTTCTCAAAGGGGTTCTTTTAATTTTGCTCATAAAGCAGTTTTTCACGTGTTACTTTCCTTTGGAACATGCCAGTGCTCACATTTCCCTAGAATAAAATACCCGCACCAGGTGAAGGATTTAAGACATCTAGGCCATGCTTACTCAGTGAAATGCAGCAGAGTGGAAAATACCCTGTCTTGTCAGCTCAAGAAAATTATGATTCTTCTGATCTAATAGTTTAAAGTGATTATATTATTTAAGAAGCTGCTATAGTATAGACATTAAATTATTAAGAGTAGATTTGAGGCTTTTGTAAAATTATATTTAAAGGTTTCTCTCCGTAGAAACTAAAATCTGTAATCTGAAGAGCTATCTGGAAGCAAATGTGAAACTGTGTCTGACCTAAAGTTCTTATTTTCAACCCTTGTCCTCTAACTGTGAAGAGCAGTCTGAGTCAGATCCTTGTGGATTAATGATGTATGCATTGCTCAGCACCCTACATGGATTAGGTCAAACACCCTGGCTTTAAAAAGTTACTCTTTTGCTTAGTAAGCTTAGAAATTGCAGGTCCAACTGCAGAATGCAAGTTTAGTGTTCTATTGATCAACGTAGTCTACTTTAAAATGATCTTCCACTCTCCTAGATTTCCTCCTCTCTATTATTGTTTAATAATGTCTGGAAATCATTAGGTGGACTCCAGTGAATTTCACCCAGAGCGTAGTTGTAGTGCCAGGGAAATTGGTTCTCATGTAGCATTAGTGACGAATCTGCCCTTTGACTTGAATAAGCAATCGGCATGTTAAAGGCAAACCAAACTAAAACCCATTGTCACTGAGGTGATTCTGACTCATAGCGACCCAAAAGGCAGAGTAGAACTGCCCCATAGGGTTTCCAAGGAGCAGCCGATGGATTTGAGCGGCTGACCTTCTGGTTAGCAGCAGAGGTCTTAGTCATTGCACCACGAGATCTTCGGAAGGGGCGTGCTTGTTTTACTCTGGCAAATAGAAATGGAGACCAAGTAAAGGGAGTCTCTGATAGACCTATTGTGAGGCCAAAAAAAAAGGGGGGTACTGGATCAGATTTCTATTAAAGAGAACGATTTGTCATTGAACGATTTCTCACTAGGGGCTTTTTCGATTGGTGAGATTGAGTGGTGCTCTTGGAAGGGTGTAGAGGGCCAAATGAGAGGAAATTGGGTCTTGCGTTTAGGGGGTGAATGGTGCTGAAGATGAAGAAGAGCCAGTCTCTGCAGGAGACAGAAAAAGATATAGAGACCATTCAGGATATGTGTAGAGTAGAGGGCAGTGACAAAAGGTAAGGAGTACGTTAATTTTTATTATCTTAAAATAGAACTCGGCAAGAAGACTTAAACAATGTAGTTGAGATTTTACATACTTTCCATTTAACTGTGTTTAGATTCCAACCTGGGCTCTGGCAGACTCTCCAGCAGAATCTTTATGTGATTAAAACCATTCTCATCATTCTCATTATCATCTGCTAGTGTTTACTAAGTACCTAACCAAGGTTTTGGGGTTAATTAGAGTTCACTTTTGTTTTTCCAGGTAGCCCAGCCATGACCCATAGGAATCTAACTTCCTCCAGTCTGAATGACATTTCTGATAAACCAGAGAAGGACCAGGTAAGTAAAGCATTCTTGCCTCTTTGGATATATGTCTAAGAGATACTGGGAAGAGTTTAGAAATGACGGTTGTTGACTTAAAGTGGACCATTGTCAGCAGAGGAGGGTTGGACTTTCTTCGAGGGAAAGGGAAGTACCTGAAGGGCTCTGGAGCTTGGAAGGTAAGAGTTTGAGCCTTGACTCCAGCACCGACAATTGTATTTGAGTGAGCAATTACAGGTTTATTGTGAGGATTAAGTGAGATAATGCACTAAAAAACTACTTCGGTAAACTAAAAAAGCTAAGACCTAGCAGTTCATGTTTGGAGATAACATCAGGTGAATGTAATGATAATTATGTTAGTCTCATTAGCTTTATACTTGTCTTTCAAAATACAACGGTAAGCAGCCTTTTTGAAATAAAGAGCAAACAGGTTTCAAATCTCTTTATTTGGATTCTTTTGAAAAGAATATGGTAGAAATGGGACTATTTTCCTAGATAGTTGATTATTTTATTTTTGTTATGACTGAGTGAAAATGTACATTCCTATATAGATTTGCATGCATACCTATATGTAGCTCCCACTGCTCTCCCTGCCCGGTGACAGCACACTATTCCTCTGTGCTCCGTACATGACTTATCCTCCCAGCAGTCTCCTTTCCCCTCCTCTCCACCAGAGGTCAGCTGGATGATATCCCATAATGCATAGAACCATAAAGTGCATCCAATATATGGTCACTCTGCATCGCCAAGTCCAATCCATTCATGTCCGAAGAGTGGACCTTCATTATGATTTATGGACAAGGGCAGCATCAGGGCCAGAGGCCATGCTCCCAGAGGAACCCTGAAGCTGCTGGACCATCAATTGCGATCTTTTAGTGGAGGACTCAGGGTGCACCCCTTTTTATTCTTGTGTTGCCAGTGAGACTCAACTTGGTGAGCTCCATTGCGGCTATCACTGGTGGTGGCTGGGCACCATCTGGTTCTTCTGGTCCCAAGTTAATGTAGGCACCCACTCATGTGGGTCTCTTTATCTTCTGGGTTGTCTTTCCCCCATGTCATTTTGGTCCTTGGTGAGTATCTGTTCCTGCTGAGTTGAGACTATTTGCTGTGCCCTCGGATGGTGGCTTGACAGCTTGGCAGCTTTTAAGACCCCGGACACCACTCACCAATGTGGGGTGCAGAGAGCCCTCTTAGCAAAATGCTAGTTGGCCTTGATTTCACCTAAGAGCATGGTCTCCTGCCCCCTGCCCCAGCTACTCTGTCCTTGCAATACTGGATTATGATGGAAGGATTACTCAAGTTATGTTGAAGTCCACTTAATATTGTTCTTGTTTCTAATGTGTGCTATCACTGATTTCACCCAACCAAATTTCTACCCAGATAGTTGGTTATTTGTAGAAGGATATTATGTTTCATGACAATTATCAAAGGATGTGTCCTAAAGAAAAAAAATCTCAAAATTCCAAAAGAAGAAAGAGTCATGTTTTTTAAATGATAGAAGTCTTAATCTGTTCTCTCAGGGTTGTAGGGAAGTGGCATTTATTGGAAAGAGCAAGGAATGTGAAACAGAAAGGATCTGGTCTCTGTACTTGTTCCAAACCTTACTATCAGTGTGTTATTGGACATCAGTTTCTCCGTCAGCTAAATGGAGTAATAACATGTAACTTATCTCAGAAAATCAAGTGCCTGATTCTCATTCTAAGAGCATACTATTTTGTCCCTTGTTATGATAAAAAAGTGTAACTCACACTTGTGGTGCTACTTATGTGTCATTTGTGCAAGCTGCTTCTTTTTTTTTTCTTTAAAGGGATTTTGATATCAAAGTGTCTTTGGATTTTCCTATTTTCACATATTATTGTTTTAAAATAAAGGCGTATTTAGAGTGGTGCTCCTGGTGAACTGGCAGTGCCAGTAGTCGTGGCAGAGATTCCTAGGCCTTGGTGAATCCTCAGAAGAAGAAGAAAGAGGAAACCACGCTCTGTATTCTAAGTGACCTTTGAATTTTGTTTTCCCGTCTTCTCACTAGCACTTCCCTGACTTTGGCCGTCATCATCTCTAATGAGATGGGACTAATCTCTTCTTTATCCATCTTCCCCAATTCAATACGCTTTTCATATTATTGTCTTCTTATTTCTCCCTTGACTCAGAAACTTACAGTGGCCTTCTACCAAATTCAGCTGGAAATTCTCTGACTTTTAAGAGCTCTGAAATTTGTTATCATTCTTGTTTAAGTTATGTTCTGCAGAAGAGGGACTGTCTGCTTTGATCTGAGTTGGTTTTTTATTTTTTACTTTCCTCTCCCCTTATTTTCATAATTGTTTTCGTCTTCCCCCTCTAAATGGTATGCGTTGCTTTCCTGCCTTTCCTCTTCCCACCTCTGGAAATGATAAGAGGCAAGAAAACTTAAATCCTGGATGCACTGTAGGTACATACTTGTAGCAGAAAATGGAAAATTCAGGACACTAGAACTAGTTGAAACCTTCACGTAGAGATGTTTAGTGATTTTCATTCTGTACAGTATTGACCAAACACTGGTCTAATTATTTATTTGCTTTCTTTTGAAAAGAACATGATAGAAATAACCATTTTCCCAGATAGTTGACTCTCTGGGGAAGGATTATATGTTTCACGAATCTAAATTCCCACTCATGGCAACCCTACAGGGCAGAGAAGAACGTCCCCATGGTGTTTTCAAGAAGTGCCTGGCAGATTGGAACTCCTGATCCTTTGGTTATTAGCCATAGCTGCTAACCACTACACCACCAGGGTTTCCCTTCATGAATCTAGGAATCTCGATATTGGATAAAGCAGTATACTAATTAGGCTTAGGAATATCTCACAGAGAGACCTTTTAAAGAAGATTCTTTTTATCAGGAGGAAGCTCTCCTTTTAGAAATTAGCTGATAAACAGCTGGTAAATTTTAAGAAAAATTTCTTACCATCTTTGGTGTCTTTGTACCTGAACACATGAAAAAGAAATTTGATGGCTTAAGCTGCATGTTACATAAGGTTATTATTTGTGCACCAGTAGGAATATGTTGGAACACTATGCTTTGGAGGTGTTGATTCTAATATAAAACCCAGATGGTCACGGTCCTTAAAATCAGCATCTTTGATGCTGATGACTAGCATTTTATAGCAGTCAAGGTATGTGTTAAGAAGAAGCCGGAAAGATTTAATTCAAGAATTTCATTTATTGTTTTTTCAAAGCCAGGAGATGAGTGTCGTTGAATTTAACATTCTAAGAGGAACCATCTATCTATACTATCTGTCACAGAGTTTGAGGAAAAGCCTTTTAACTGACCCATCTCTCTTACAACTCAGTAGGAATGCAAACTAATGCTTCTTTTACTGACTTCGGTTCCAACTGTTCCTGGTTCATTTTAGGGAGAGAAGAAAAAAACTGACTTGCAAGTACGAGTAAGATGAAACTAGGGAAAAAAAACCACACAGACACATTAAATTTAGGGCTTCTATTTAACCTTTTTTGTTTGTTTGTTTGTTTCTTCCTGTTTGGGTAGGGAAAAAAGATTGCCAGGCTCAAATTGATTTTGAAAGAGCTTTCATAATTAATTAGCCAATGTCCTGAATGTAAGCTTGGCAGTGAAGTCCAAGTTGTCCTGTTTATGTGTCCAAGTTGGCCCCCCAAACTTCCATCTGACCAGGGCAGAAGTTTCTGATTGACTAAGTATTCTGCTTGGATACGATGTGAACAGTTGTGTGGTGCCTTTAAACTTCCTGGAGCTATTTAACTTCCCAGTAGCCCAAAAGATAGCTCTGATGTTCACAGTTATGAAAGGGAGCAGAATTTCTCTTTCTGACGGCTACATAGGGGCAAAATTTGAGTACATCTTTTTCCTGAGATTCTGTTTTGCGAAAACAGAAGAAACAAATCTGTAGACTGCAATTTATCTTCTTAGCTCTGCCAAACCTAAGTACTTATGGCTGCTTTATTGAGAAATAGTTGAAAATAGTCAACAGCAGAAGAAAAGCATATCCAAAATGTAGGTGATTCAATGTCTCAACAGTATTCCAACTTGGATACTGTATTTATTAAGCAAAAAAAAAAAACAAAAAACACCTGGGGAGAATTAGATTTAAACAATTTATCTGGGCTCATCTTTTTGTTAAGTCTGCATAAATAATCTGTTGTATTTTGTTGCTATGGAGGATTTTTTTTGTTTTCCATTATCTGGCTATTTTTTCCAGTTAGCATAGATTGATTTATCTCTATTCCTTTTTGGTTCTTTAAACCAATTACAATGCAGTAGATGCTCATCAAAGGCAGTGGGTTCAACTGTCATGTGAGTGTGGAATCAGCTGTGAGGATGAGAAAGTTCTTTAGTCACCATTTTGCCTTTGAGCTTTAACCCTTCTGTAGTCATATTACTGGATTGACACAGTGAGTGGCTACAACACTGGAACCAAGCATAGCAACAGTTGTGAGGATGCTGTGGGACCAGGCAACATTGCTGTTTTATGGAAAGTTACCATGGAAACCCTGGTGGCACAGGGGTTAAGTGCTGTGGCTACTAACCAAAAAGTCAACCATTCAAATCTACTAGGCACTCCTTGGAAACTCTATGCGACAGTTTTACCCTGTCTGGTAGGGTCACTGTGAGTTGCCGTCGAGTTGAATCTGACTCACGGCGACTCTGAGTTGGGATAGACTCAATGACAGCACGTTTGATTTTGTTTGTATGAGTCACTGGGAATGTTGCAGCATAGGCACAGCTGCTAACCAAGAGGTTGGCAGTTCAAATCCACTAGATGCTTTGTGGAAAGTGTACAAGACAGTTCTACTCTGAGATGTAGGGTCAGTATGAGTTAGAATGGACTCAGTAGCAATGGGTTGATTTTTTTGTCTTTATCAGTTATAACCAGCTTGACAGCCCTGAACAACAGGAGCCACAGAAATGCTACGCTTAGTGGGGCACTGGCCATAAAAGGACTTGACTATTTTCTTCCAAGTTTATCAGTAATGCAATAACATCTCACAATTACATGTACAGTTTTAAGTGAAATTACATTTTGTAGATTTCAGTGGTTGCAGTAGATGTAGGAATACCTTGAAGATTCTCAGGGAGACGCTTAAGACTTACATAACCTTGCAATCTCCTTATGTAGTTAGGACTCCACAATATTAATTATTTAGCTAATTTATCTGGAATGTATCCCCGAAATCTCCTAGTGGTACTTGGCCTAAGGTTAATTTCTAAAGTGTATTATAATCATTTTTTTAGCACCATCCATTGCCTGTGATTTTAAAATCTGTTTGGCTGCCTTGATTCCTGTGTTTCAAGTCTTGGTCTGGTGCAGAAATAGAAAACCAAGATTTAACTATTTTGTCAGAGAATAAGAGGGTGAAATTGTTAAGCCATGTACGCATTTGAAATTGCTGAAACACAACTTCCTTAAAATAAAATGTAGAAAGAAATATTCTTTAACTAAAGCCTCCTAATCCTTTTCTTACATGTGTGTGAGTGAGTCAACTAAGCTCACCTAGGATGACTCTGCCATCTCTTTGATGGTATATTTCCATCCCAGGACCCACGTAAAGCTTCCATGAGACTTAATAGCTCTTTCATAGTCACAGCAACAGAAAAGTGTAATAGCACCTCCTTGCCATTTTCATGGCTCAGGCAGAAATCCCTGCAGTTCACACTGAGTCTTGGGTGGTCCCCGCCACTCCTCGGGGAGGTGCAGTGGCTCAGGAAGGCTCCGGTATCTGAGGCTAGTTGTCTTGAGCATGTTTCCGGTGACCGGTGAAACATGCTGTGTCAGGAGAGCCCCGAGCTGTGTCACATCTGTGTGAATTGGAGAACAAAGGCGTGGTGTGAGGAGGTGGGGTCAGTAGATTGACATCTTTGGGCTGTGCAGTTTGGGTAACTGCAGGGAGCCTCCCTGTGGCTCCGCAGCAACAGCTTCCCTTCAGCTGGTGTCCTTGATGGGAATTTATGCCATCGTTGCAATGATTATTTTCCAGGCCCTTTTAAGGGAGATTAGTTGTCTCTTCAGATAATTAACCAAAACTGGTGTTGGTCATTGCTTTTTCTTTTTCTGCAAGGCGGTCTTTTGGTCACCTTATGCTCTCTGTCCTGTTCTTAAAGCTTTACCAATGGATGGTTATTGGTAGTCTTTGAGAAACACTGAAATTAATACTAATTTCAAAAACCTGGATTTGTTAAAAGGGGGGCAATTGAATCTTCCCATTTATGTAACATTCAACTTCCTCAAGAGCTGTTTATCTGGATCAGAGGACTAGTGTTCGTTTAAAAACTCTCGTATGTCGGTTTTAAAATGATCTGAATAAACTTAGGTCAAAAGTAAGCTGAGCTGTGTCTTGTAGTTTCAGGTAATAAAAGAAGGACTATTTTATAAAATTTTAGAGCTATAGTTTCATGTAATTCTTAGCTGTTATAAATTTTAACTTCTAAATCACCCTATTATTGCCTGCTGCTATGGTCTGAGTTCATTTATAATTTATTCAAAAAATATATTCTATGCTGAACAGCATTCTTAGTGTTGGGGTTTCCAGAGGTGAATGAGACAGATAAATCTTCTGACTCATGCCTTTTCCATGTTTTAGGGAGAGATGTAGAAAATGGACAAAAACAAGTAAACAAACAAATAACATAATTTCATGTAGCTGTAAGTGTTATCTTTAAAATAAAGCAGGAACAGTACCGGGAAACTATTTTAGGTAGATGGATTAGCCATCCAGGAGATCTAGGAAAGAGGTTTTTAGATTGAGCAAAGAGTAAAGGCCTGAAGTGAGAAATGATAAAGGTATATTTAAGAAACAGGGAAGGGAAGGGGGTGCCAGAATGCCCGGAGCAAAGGTAGCAAGTGTGGAGCAGTAGATGAGGTGAGGAGGGGGCTAGGAAGGGGGTTTTTCTATTTTATTTTAATGCAGTGAGTGCCATTACAGAATTTTTACCAGGAGAATGCTGTGCTCTAATGTACGCTTTAAAAAGATCTCTGGAGACGCTCTGTTGCTAATGTTCTGGATAATCTGGATTTGTTCCTGTGATTGTGCATTGTATAAATACCTCAGTGTGTTAACCTGAGAGCTTAGAAGACCTAATAGACAATTTCTTAATATATTTGCAAAAGATGTCAAGATCTTAACTCTTGTCTGCAAAAGAAATTCTTTGGTTCCCTAGAAGCACTGTGAGAAAGAAAAATAATTTCCTAGTTAAAATAGTTTTCACTTAAAAATTGTCTCATTTATGCAGCAGACATGGATTAAGGCCACTGAGAACTGGAGACTGGGCTTGTGAGTGATTGTGCTGGTGTCTCCCATCTATCTGCTGATGTTATAGTTGGCTGACATTAGGCATGCCAACCTTGGTGAAACACGTGACTCATGAAACCTTCACTGGGGCCTTTCAGAGGCAACAGCAACAAGTATCTTAGTCTTTATAGTTCAGAAAGGAGCATGGCATGTGGAGAAACAGGACACTCTCTGACCTATAACCTAAAACTGAACTGGAGCACTGAAGAGGTGTCTTATATGCAAAATTTAACAAAAGGAAATGCAGGTATTAAATGTCTTAAATCATAACCTGGCATTTTTTATATTTGATGTTACATTTCTTTTTCTTTTCATTAGGTAGACTTCTGTATCCCATTCAACAAATACAGTCAGGAGAAAGCAGTAGAATGTTATCAACAGCTGTTTTTTGATGGAGATCTATCCTCATGTCACAGGTTACCTACGTCTGACCAAGACGTCTTTAGAATTTTTTTTTCTTCTTGCACGTAGCAAATTGTTTCAAAACCAGAAAATAGCAATACTTAATGGGGAATGACAAAATAAGACAAAAAAAAAAAACCTCTCACGTTATTATATATATGTAGCCATTGTTATCCAGTGGTATAGTGGCTAAGAGTTCACCACTAACCAAAAGGTCAGCAGTTCAAATCCATCAGGTGCACCTTGGAAACCCTATGGGGCAGTTCTGTTGTGTTCTGTAAGGTAATTTGAGTCAGAATCAACTTCATGGCTATCTTTTTTCTTCTAGTAAATGTTGGAACCCTGGTGGTACAGTGCTCATGCGTTTGTCTGCTAACCAGAAGGTCAGCAGTTTGAATTCACCAATCATTCCTTCTAAACACTATGAGGCAGTTCTACTCTGTATGGTTGCTATGAGTCAGCATTGATTCAGTGGCAATTTTTTTTTGATAGTAAAGTGCTATTATTTCTGTTTTTTTTTAAGCTTTAGTTGTTTTTCTGATTAAAAATACAAAGCTATTGCAAAATTTAAGCAAGGCAAAAATGAATAAAATAGAAAAAATTCTTGAAATCTCACCCTTCGAAGTAATCACTTTTAGCACTCTGGTGTAATATCTTCTAGATTCCTTTTATGCATAAATATTTATTGATATATACATAGACATAGTTTGGAACCCTGGTGGCATGATGGTTAAACTCTCAGCTGCCAACCCTAATGTCAGCAGTTTGAACCCACCAGTCGCTCTACTGTAGAGAGTGGTGGCAGTCTGCTTTAGTAAAGATTACAACTTTTGAAATTCTATGGGGCAGTTCTATCATGTCCTGCAGTGTTGTTGGGAGTCGGAATCAACTCCACGCCAGCGGGTGGTATAGTAATACACACAAGAGCTCTGGTGGTGCAGTGGCTAAGGGACCTTTCTATGGAGAAAGTGATGGCAGTCTGCTTCAGTAAAGATGACAACTTTAGAAACCCCGTGGGGCAGTCCTGCTGTGTCCTCTAGGGTTGTTTCTCAACTCCTTGGCAGTGAGTTTTATGGTAACTCAGCATTAATGCTTGGCTGCCAGCCTAAAAGTTGGTGGTTTCAACCCACCCAGGAGCTCCTCTAGAAAAAGACCTAGTGATTGGTTTCCCTAAAGATGACAGCCAAGAACAGCCTATTGGGCATTTTATTTTGTCACACGAGGTCATTATGAGTTGGAATTGATATCACAACACCCAACAACAGACTATTTCTGAAGGTGTGTGTATAGTACAAAATGAGCATTCTTTCATGAGTGTTTCTGGAGGAGAAATTTTTATTAAGTGTAATTGCTGGATCACAGTATATTATTACAGTGTATTATCTTTTTCAAAGAGATCACACCAATTTGTGTCCTATATCTTTTAAATATTTTAATAAATCCTCTACACTGCTAGGAGACTGTTTGCCAGTCAGATTTGAGCATCTCCTTTATGATTCACTCCACTAAAAGCCTAGTGACTCAGTTAAAGTAAAAATAATCTAGGTGGCTAACATCTGTGGCCCAGTTCACTTGAGGGCCTTTCTTCAGAACCTTAACATATTGAGGTTAAAACTGGGTTTCTTTTCCTGGTCTTATTGAACCTCTTAGCTGGCTAACCTCACCCACTGCTATCGAATGCGTTCCAGCTCATAGCAACCCTCCAGGACAGAGTGGAACTGCTCCATAGAATTTCTGAGACAGTAAGTCTTTACAGAAGCAGACTGCCACGTCTTTATTCCACAGAGCAGTTGGTGGGTTGAACCACTGACCTTAGGTTGGAGCCTGAGCACCTAACCCCTGAGCAACCTGGGTTCTTCCTAACTGTCTAATCCACCCGTATTCTGAGGTCAGGAAGTGAAGACTGCAGCAACAGTAGACTTGGCAACTGAATATTTCTTACTGTGTCTACTGAAGGTGTTTGCTGTTGCCAGCTTGGAGAGAAATCCTTCCAGCTTTGTTGGAATTTCCCTGGCAACCAGAAATGGCTTCATCTCAAGAACCTTCTTGGTGGTCAGCAGTTGGAACAGAAAGGAAAACTGTGTGATGAGTTGGACAAGTGTTCTCTCTGAAGCACTATTCAACATGTTTGCAGCCTGGCTCTGAATTGCCCTCCTCCTCCCTCCCTCTAACCCCCAAGAGAATTTTTAGTGAACTGTTAGTTAAAAAAAAAAAAAAAAAATTTTAACCTTACCTGGCAATGCTTTATTGGGAGCTTTGAAGGAGTGTTATCATTTGGTACAGCTAATAAAAACACAAGCAAACCATTTTTACGTGTTGGGGATTATTTGCAGATTCTACTGGTCCCCTATTTCCCTCTCAGCAGGGAATCTCTGCAGAGTAGATTTGCAATGAGGTCTTGTCATAGAAGAAGGCCTTGTTACAAAGAAAAGGGCTTCCCACTGTTTCCAGCTCTCTTGTCTCATTGATCTAGTAGCTAGTTGATTTCCTTGGCTCTGCAGAATTTCTTGACCTTATCCATCAATCACCAGCAGAGCTTCCTGATTTCTCCGTGTGATACCACCAGTGGTCCAGTTCCACTCCTTAGACCAGAACTTGAAGTGAAAACAACTCTGCTTCCTGTTTTTCTCCTGCCATGTGAAAAGGGCAGTGGTAATATTTTCTACTATCTGACAGGCAGTGGTTAAGAGCATCACTATGCATATACATACTGGAGGCTAGGAAGTCACTGGGTTGTTCGTTATATAGGGGGTCATCATGACAGCTTTGAACTTGAAAATTAATAGCCCTACCAGTCATTCCTTGACTGTACCTGATAGTATGGAAACAGTAACAGTATATTGCTTAAACGCCATGGCTGCTAACCGAAATGGTCAGCAGTCTGTGTTCACCAGGTGCACTTTGGAAACTGAATAGGGCAGTTCTACTCTGTCTTATAGAGTTGCTATGAGTTGGAATTGACTTGATGCAATGGTAATGGATATGGGTACATGATAGTGTTGAGTCCTATGTATATGTGTTTTTCCTGTATAGAGAATAGTTAATAATATCTAACAATACTTAACAGATTAGGCACTTGGTTACACTAATGCTTTAGGATGGTTAGGATGGGTACTATCAACTTTGCTTTATGTATCAGCAAATTTGCCACACAAAGAGATCAACTTCTCTAAAGTTAGACAACATCTAGGTGGTGGAGCTGCATTCTGGCCTGTGCTCTTAAGGAAGATCATATGCTGTTCCTTTTTGGCTTAGGGTCTATGTGAAGTCCCAAGCCATAATGAACTATAAATTTTCTGGTCTTCCATTTATTTCCGAGGCACACATTAATTGACAAATCACCAGTATCACTATTGTAACAAATTTTTAAAATTCTTAAGGTTAAAACTGCCACTGTGGCTAAAAGAATCAATGAACCAACTGTTTGTTGTGTGCCTCTTAGGGTGCATACTCTGAGGGGATTGATGGGAGTCAGTGAGAGGAAAGAATGAGGCTGTGCTGTCAGATGGTGGCCGTACACTGAGCTGGGGAGATAGAGCACACTGTGGGACACTGACAGTGAAGTACAGCAGGAGTTCAGCAAAAGGCAAGATAACTCTGTGTGTTGGAGCAGTATGTCAAAGAAAAACAAGGGACCTTAGAAGCATCTTTCTGTTTTAGAGAAAAAGAATAATAGGAGATATGAGTTTTAGCTATAATAAAACGATCTTCCTTGGACAAAAAGACAAAAAATAAGAGAAATAAAATGGAAAGTGACTATCTACAGTTTAACAATACAAATAAATGACTTGGTCCATCCAGTAAATTGGCAATAATGTGACTTTTGGAGCTTTGATGGTACAGTGGTTAAGAGCTTGGCTGCTAACCAAAAGGATGGCAGTTGGAGTTGACTAGCTGCTTCATGGAAACCACATGGGGCAGTTCAGCTCTGTCCTGTTGGGTTGCTGTGAATCAGAACCAAGTTGATGGCACTGAACAACAGCAACAATAATGCAACCGTTACAAGTTTTTGCAATACTGACCAAAAACATCTCCAAATTTGATGAAGTATGACAAGATTTCAGTGTTATCTATGCATTTTGGTAGTTACTTTAGAGTAGTTGACTTGTCTACAGACCATGGAAGATACTTTACATGCTTTCCTGAAATATCTTTTTGTTCTTTGTCTTTCAAACTTTTCAATCAGTATTCACTCTCACTATAGGTATAGACAGAAACCTGGTGGTGCAGTGGTTATGAGCTTGGCTGCTAACCAAAAGGTAGCAGTTCAAATCCACCAGCTGCTCCTTGGAAGTCCCCTGGGGCAGTTCTACTGTGTCCTGTAAGCTCTCTATGAATCAGAATGGACTTGATGGCCATAGATTTTAGCACCTCTTTAAAGTTCACCTTTTCTTCAACACCCAAGTCAAGTGTTACTTTGTCCTGACACTCATTCTTGAACATTTCCACTAAGCTCATTCCTTCTGTCTCTGAATTTCTTTACCACCTAGTACTTACTATTTGCACCACTCGTTTGTTTACTTAGCATAGCCTCACTTTTTGCTCTTGTTTTCTTTTGTGCATACCGCGTCCTCTCTGCTTTGAAGGCAGAGGGTCCAGGGAGTCGGGGCAGGAGTCTTGTGAGTTGGCTGTTGGTGGTGAAGATGATGGCTAATTGGAGAGAGTAAGCTTCTATTTATCCTTTTTTTCAGGACATTTTTTGAGGCTCTGAAAATGACCATAAGAGTTTCTCAGAGAAAGGTGATTTCTCAAAATATTGTCTTATCTTTTCATTCTGGCAAATCCTTAAAAATGAGTATTTTTTATCACAGTCACTGACAGAGTGTTAACCAGTTGGCTGAAATGCTTATTGTTGCCCATTTCATATATTTAAAGATGTTTTTCCCTCCCCAGTTAGGACATTCATATAAATGCTAACATTTAAAATAATAGTTTGCCCTTTCTTTTGTTAAAATTCCATTTACACATTTCTTTTTATAATGAGAGCTCATTGAACACAGTTAACTGGCTGACTGACATAGTTTAAAGAAAATATACAGTCTTTCGTTTTCTTTAATTAAAACAAAGTGTAGCATATCACAAAGACATATTCGGAAAACCAGCTGTCAGCAGAGAAAGATGTTCTATTGCTGGACATGATGCTGCTAAGTATTCCCAGCGATTAAAAAAAAAAAAAAAAGCCATCAAGTTGATTCCAATTCATAGCTACCCTATAGGACAGAGTAGAATTGTCCCACAGTGCTTCCAAGGAGCAACTGGTAGATTTAAACTGCTGACCTTTCAGTTAGCAACCGAAGCTCTTAATTGCTGTGTCAACTGAACTCCATAAACCAAAACCAAACCTGCCGCCATCGAGTTGACTCCAACTCATAGCAACAGGATAGGTCAGAGTAGAACTGTCCCATAGAGTTTCCAAGGAGTGCATGACAGATTTGGACTGCCAACTTTTTGGTTAGCAGCTGTGGCACTTAACCACTATGCCACCAGGTTTTCCCAAACAAAAAAACAGACCCACTGCCACTGAGTTGATTCTGACTCATAGTGACCCTATAGGACAGAGTAGAACTGCTCCATAGAGTTTCTAAAGAGCACCTGGAAGACTCGAACTGCCAAACTTTTGGTTAGTGGACATAGCCCTTAGTCACCATGCCACCCTAGTTTGAGCTCCATGGCACATTTCAAATCATAGACTATCCAAATGTTCTGCTTTTCGATCACGAGCTACTTCATTTCGTATAACATGACACAGTGTGTAATTACAAAGTGTGTAAAATTGATTGAATACGCAATGGATATGTCCACAAATGAGATGTCATTGAATTGACTTGATGATAATGCCTTTACATGTTATGGAGCCTTGGTGGTTCGAATCTACCAGCTGCTGCATAGGAGAAACACATCTGCTTCCATAAAGATTTACAGCCTTGGAAACACTATGGGGCAGTTCTAGTCTGTTCTGTAGGGTCACTATGAGTCAAAATTGACTTGATGGCAATGAGGTATCCATGCTATAGAAGTCCCTGAGTGGTGCAGATGGTTGGGTGCTGAGATACTGAATGAAAGGTTGATGGTTCAGATCCTCCCAGAGCTGTCTCAGAAGTAAGGCCTGGTGATTGGCTTCCAAAAGGTCACAGACTTGAAAACTCTATGGAATGCAGTTCTGTACTGTACATATGGGATTGCCACGAGTCAGAATTGAAAATACCTGGGGCTTTACTACAATGCTGTTCTTAGAATCCAAACTGTGAAAAATATATAAAGGAAACAGGGTTATAATAATGTAGGTTCACTCAGACTGTGTATTTTAACATCTGGTTAAATGTTTGTTTTCCCCAAGAGGTCATTTGCTCCTAGATTGAAGAGAGAGCATGTGGCACACTCGGGCTTATGGCCTACACCAGCCTGCAGCCTTTTTTTTGTGTGGCTCTTGTGCTAAGAATGGTGACTCTTTTCACGGGCATTAGACGAACAAACAAAGAGCAGACAACAGAAAGTACTTGTGGCCTGCAAGCCTAAAATCTTTAGTCCTTTGCAGAGGAAGCTTGGCAATCCGTGGTGTCAATCGTCACTACATGTGATGGGTAGAAGAAAGCAAGGAGGTGCCACATACCCCCCTTTTCTGTCTGAGCAGGACACTTGATTGTCAGGAGTTCAGTGGCATCCATGGTGATGTTTTCAGAAGCACTCTGAAGAGCTGAAGGCTGTTTTCAGGGCACTCAGAATGAGTTAAACAACTGCACTCAAAATGTGTGGGTTAATAAAACTACGTAAACAGGGAAGAGGTTCTTAGTTTCATGATGCTTTTTAGTTTGTACTGCCCTGCTGAACAGATTTATTAGTGCTCTGGATTAAGACACCATACGTGCTTAACAGATTTTCAGATAAACCTGACAAGTTTAGCTGTGTAAACTTTAAATGACAGAATTAAGGCAGAGAATGTTCTCAGTAGGCTAGAACTGTAGGAACTGAACAAGGGTAAAAGCAAACCATGTCAATTCATTACATGAAGTGAATCAGTGATGTAAAAAAATGCTACTTGACAAATCACTGATGGCTTTCATGAGATTTTTGAAGGTGTCATTCATTATTCAAAACAAGCTGAGGAAGCATGTTTGTGGCAACTAGGATGGTGAGGTGCCTGAGCACCAACCTAAGAAAGTAATTGAGGTGACTCACGTGGCAACTTTTAGAGAAGACTTGAGGAGTGGGAGGTTGAAGAAGGTCGCCTTCCACTGAGATGGAGCAGTTTATTTTCTGTTGTTCTGCATGTGAAATTGTAATAGAAGGTGGGTGTTTCATGAAAAATAGTGTCTATTTCAGTGAAAGGGTGAATTAGACAGGAAACAGAGCTTTATTATTAGTTTATTGATGAAGCTTTAGATAAATCCACACCAAACACCTTGACAGGTTTTGTTTCTCCAGTTGCCGTTGAGTCCACTCTGACTCGTGATGACCCCTTGTGTGTCAGAGTGGAACTGGGGTCAACAGCGTTTTCAGTGGATGCTTTTTCAGAAGTAAATTGCCAGCCTTTCTTCCAAGGGGCTTGTGGGTAGGCTTGAACCTCCAAACTTTTGGTGAGCAGCTGACCTTGTTAACTCTTTGTGCCACCCAGAGACTCCGTGTTAGGGCTTAGAACCAAACCAAACCCACTGCCACTGAGTCAATTTTGACTCACAGCAACCCTACAGGACATGGTAGAAATGCACCCCCTAGAGTTTCCAAGGAGTGCCTGGTGGATTCAAACTGCCAGCCAGAAGCACTTAACCACTATATGACCAGAGTTTCCTGTTTGGATTTAGGACTACAAAAATGAAGAGGATATAGTGCCTGCTCTGAAGGGGCTCTTGTGAGACACTGCAAGACAAACCTATAAACACTGGAGGCGTTAGATTCCTTAACTGGACAACTGACCCCTCAAACCAAACATATTGCTCTTGTGTTGATTCTGACTTGTAGTCCCCCTGTAAGACTGAGTCAGCCTGCCCCACAGGGTTTCCAAAGAGTGGCTGATGGATTTGAACTGCTGACCGTTTGATTAGCAGCTGAACATTTAACTAGTATGCCATCAGGGCTCCATAACCCAAAGAAGGGAATATGAATTCTGCCAGGACCTGGACAGTAGGTAAAGGTGACTTCTGAATTTGAAAGAAGCAAATGACTGTATTAGGAATATAGTCATTGGATGGGAAATCAAACTAGATGCTATGAATTCTTTTAAGATATTCTGATTTGATAAATATTAAATGAATGTCACATATAAATTAAAAAATAAGTGATGGAACTTTGGACTGGAGTGCACCCTGGAACAAGGGAGTAGATGGACACTCACTCTCAACCTACATGACAGTAACCTACCAGTGGCTCAGCCAGTGCCACTAGATGTAAAGACAGAATCTGTCAGGGAAGTTTAGGTGAAGTTACTGTCTCTCCTTGTGTCGGAACTGTACTTTCTCTTCAGTTCCTTTTTTTTCTGCTACTTCACTATTGTCTATTGTTCTAATTTGGTACATGTTCTCAGAGACCTCAGTGACGGGTACATTAAAAAAACCTGCTAAATAAATAATAGCGTGACTACTACAGATTTAATTATAGCTATACAGCTGCCTGTTTCAAGTATTCTGCCATGGCCATATGGTCTCTGGTACACCCCAGTCCTGGAAGGACCTAGCTCAGATGTTTCCCAGCTGATAGCACTGAGTTCTCAGAGAACTGCTAATAGCCATTTGGAAGTCAGTAGGTGCTGTGCTTTGTCGTAACTGTCTGTGTGCAGTGGTTGTTTTATTAGCAATTTTTTACTAGGTGTAAAATAATCAGACATTAAAGTCCCCACCCAGACAGATCTTCTGAATTCTATCTATTTCTTAGTTTTACAGGCTGGTTTTTGTCATCACAGTTTACATGTTAAAAATACTTTTGAAATGAATTACTTTCACTCAACAGCTTTTTAAAAATGTGTTTTAATATATGATTCTCTTAATTGTTTTCTGTCTCAAGGATGTGGTGGGAACAAAAGGGGAGGAGGCCTCGGGAGAGGGCTTCTGGTCCTCACTCAGATGTGTTCCTATGAGCTTGACCTGAAAGACGTATTGAACTCCTTGAGAGCTCTGGTGGCATAGCGGTTAAGAGTATAGCTGTTAACCGAAGTGTTGGCAGTCCAAATCTTCCAGCCACTCCTTGGAAGCCGTATGGCACAGTTCTGTTCTGCACTGTATGGTGGCTGTGGGTCAGAGTTGACTTGATGGCAATGAGTTTGGATTTGATTTGAGTCTGGTCCTCAGTTAGGGGAGCTAAGATTGTGCTCTTCTGAGTCCCTTCTGGTTCCAGAATTCTTTTATTGAGAATTAGCTGTGCAATAAACTCTTGCTGGCAACAGACATCTGGGGAGAGGGGAGTTTTTCCTTGTCCCATTCTAATGTTCTGTGCGTCTTCTTCCTTGGTGCTTAGAAAGCCCAGACTTTCCATCCTTTGGACCACAGGTATCTCTTAATATGAACTCTGTATAAAGGTATAAACCCCATGGAGCAACGGAATTTGGCCTCTGTCATATATTCTTTCTGTTCAAAGCCAATCTAATGCATCCATTCTTATGCTTTTTCCAGGTCAATGAACCATGAGCTCATGGTATATTTCATGATTTTCTCTCCAAGCACCACAGTTATATAGGCAGGAAAGTTGCATGTAATTTCAAGGTGCCCAGGTGACCCCTGGAAGCTCACCAGGGACCTCAAGTTAAGAACTGCTGCTCTGTGCTTTGATAAGATGCCAGCCTTCTCCTTTGTGTCTGGAGTGAACGGAACCACAGCGAGGCTGAAGACAGCGAAGTGGAAGGTGTGAGGGTTTGGGGAGCACTGAGCAGGTGTCAAGAACAGAGCATTGTCTGGTTCAGGAACTGCGCTGGGGTGGAGCAAAGTGCGCGTGGGGTAGAGAGAGTAGGGGTGAGGAGACGTGCAACGAAGAGTCTTTTTTTCAGTCCCTGCACAAGAAAAGCATTCTGTATTGGTGTTTGTCAGGGCCTCAGCTTGACTTTATTTAGGCCCTTGGATGCCCACATTGTCTCTAATGATTCCACTGTGTCTCCTCTCATCCCTTGAACTTTTTATTTTTAAGAGTGTGGTCTCTGTTTCTCATTAGCTTACCTGACCAGATTGGATACAGAAGAGAGTGAACATGAAACATTTCTCCTTAACCTGTAATTTTCTCTTAAAGTTACTGATTGTTAATTTTTATTTGTTCATTTGCTTTGTTTTCCTTTGCTTGTTCCCTCTGCAACCTTTCTCCTGGTGGCAGCTGGAGATTGGGGGGCAGAAAGAACAAAAGAAGTGCAATGTTTAGGATCTTCCTTTATGGGGTAGGGGAGGGAAGACTGTGTTAACAGATACTGCTTTTTAGATATTCTTATATAAGGCAAGAGTCAGAAGTTAAGCATGTCGTGTTTTTCTTTCTTGCTGAAAACACAGTTGTGCAGGGAGAAATGTGCCATTCTGAAGGAATGCAAATAAAACAGTGTAGATATCATGAGGAATTACATCTGTTTTATAGCTGCATGCCCTCTTCATTCTTTATCCTGTTTTTGTGACCTTACCACGGGGAAGATCATGCAGTATTCTCAAGATGAAACTCGTGCATTGATACACTTGGTGGAATTAACTAGGGAGGGACGGGAGAACCTGGTGGCATAGCAGTTAAGTGCTGTGGCTTCTATCCAAGAGATCGGTAGTTTGAATCCACGAGGCACTCCTTAGAAACCCTGTGCAGCAGTTCTACCTTGTTCCATAAGGTTGCTTTGAGTTGGAATCACCTTGATGGCAATGAGTTTGTTTTTTTTTTGTATTTAGAAAGAGGTAGAGGCAGTCCCTGGATTTGAACGATCTCTTTTCCTAAGTCTATCTTTAAGCTGAATTTGTAGGTAAGGCAGAATGGGTATATATCGCTCTTATGTAATGTAAGGTGGTCAGATGTTTATCCAAAGAGTGAAAACATCTTAAACATTATAATACAGTACATAATAATACGGTGATAAAAAAGTAGTTACATATGGTACTGTACTTAAGAGATTCTGTGTATATGTGTATAGGTACACTGTACATGCTATAAAAAACAGTTCTTAAAATACTACAACATCTTAAAGATAATAGTACATAATAATAGCAATAATATAATAAACGTAACTATAGATGGCACTGTACAGAAGAGAGAATTTGTGTTTGTAGGTGTGTAGGTACATAGTACATACTATAACAAAAAATTAAATACACAGTTCTTAAAACATGATCTGACTTACAAAGGCCATTGGTGTTCAGTTCCCTTGACCCAGTAAACCAGTGGAGCCTCAGTGTTTTCACGAGTGTCACAAAGTAATGTGTGCATTCGTTATTATGAACCATTGTATTTAACTGAAGTTTTCAATGTGATCAGCTTTAAGGCAGTTCAGTCTTAAGTAGGAGCTGCCCATAAGTCAGACATTGTGAACCCAAGAGCTTACTCTACTGTATGATATACATTTTTAAGGTTATGATAGCAAACAAGGGAAGAGATTTCTTCTTAAAATTCAGAGAATTTTATATCTGAATTTAATGTGGCACCAATCTAGGTATATTTTACTTTGTCCTTTGGAAGAAAAAAGAATTTTGCCTATCACCTCTTTCTAAATTCTAGAAGTATATTAAAACTTTAACATGATAATAATGGTTGTTATCATCTATTGAATATTTAATGCGCTATTTCAAGTACTGTGCTTCGTACCTTTTCCATGTTACCTCTGGATCCCTGGTGGCTTAGTGGTTAAGAGCTCAGCTGCTAACCAAAAAGTTGGCAATTCAGAATCTGGAATATATATGCATTGTCATCAACCTCACTTCACAGATGAAGAAGCTAAGTGTACTTTATAATTCTGTAGTCTGCTCAGGCTAAAATAAAATAACTTTCAAGCACAGATTTTTTTTGCCTAACTGAATGTATCTGATATGCACCAGTGTTGGTATAATATTACCTTGTTATGTTAGGGAGCATTGAGGCATTGCCAAGCCAAGTGCATTAGAAGAAATAAAATTCTGATGCTGTGGGTCATTCTGGACTTTTCTTCACTCCCTCCATCCAGGCTTTCAACAAATCTATACATTCTGCTTTTCAGTTTTTCTTGAGTCTGTTTCCAATATTTTGTCCTCACTGATGCATTGTTAGTTCAGGACTTCATAGTAGCCCTCCATTTGACACATTTATTGAGGGGCATATTACCTGCCCCTTGCTGACACAGTGATTAGGAGCTATGACTGCTAACCAAAAGGCCAGCTGTTCAGATCCACCAGTCACTCCTTGGAAACCTTATGGGGTAGTTCTAGGCTGTCTTACAGGGTTGCTGTGAGTCAGAGTTGACTTGGCAACAGTGGGTTGGTTTGGGTTTTCCTGCAGTTAAGCACTTCCAGCCACCATCTCACTTGGTCCTCTTGATGTTATGAAGTAGTCATTTATTATACCATTTTACATAAGGAGAAACTCAACTTAAAGGAGTTTGTTTAATAGTTTGTCCAAGGCCGTTTTAGTCCATAAGTGGCAGAACTGAGATTTGCCTACAACTCTGTCTGACTCCAAAGCCCACTCTCGTTCTTCTGAAATTATAAAAGAAAAAAAAGTTGCCATTGAGTTGATTCTGACTCATGGCAACCACGTGTGGTGGGGTAGAACTTCTTTCATTAGGATTTTCAGACCTGGGAGTTTTTAGAAGCACATTGCCAGGTCCCTCTTTCAGGGCACCTTTGGATGGGTTCGGACCACTGGCCTGTCTGTAGTGGAGTGCTTAACTGTTGTGCTACCCAGGGACTCCTTTTAAATTGTAGTTGTCCACAATTTAAGATTATTGGGAACCAAGCTCAGGATGGCAAAACTTGGACTCTGCAGCCAAACAGCATTTGATTTAGACCCTGGCTCTTCCTTTGCTCATTTTGTGATCTTATTCAAGTTACTTTAGCTCTCTGAGTCTTAGTGTCCTCAGGGGTAAATGGTGACAATGATAATAACTTGTTCATAGTTATGTGGTGAGAATTAAATAAGATAATGCATGCGAAGTTCCTGGTCCAGGGCCTGGCACAAGGTAACAATAAAACATGCTGCTGATAATAATTATTATTACTAATAATGAAAAATTATTAGTACTAATAATTTAAAAGCTGTTATAGAAGACCTTTGTGCCTGTTGGTAATGATGGCAACTTTAGAAAACGTCTTTTCAATCTGAGATTCAGAATTTTAAATTAGGAAATAGCTGAGTGTGTAGCAGTCCTCCGAAAGCAGGACTCCCCTGCAGACCCTCATTGTTGGAAACCAGAGAAGGACAAGACCTTCGGGCACTCCAGTTGAGATCTTCCCTGCTCGGCATACAGTGACTGGGAGTGGCCTGGAGGCCCAAACAGTAAATGTTAACTTTCACTGAGCCAAGTCATAAGTTTTTGGAACTAGTAAAAGCCTGAATCTCACCAGAGACCTTTCTCAAGTTTGTTGTCACCAGATGGAGTACCTTTCCTGGGACTCTCAGTGTCATCGCTTGTACTTACGCAGAGTAGGAGCACATCACAACGCAGATATGACTGTGTGAGTTTGAGTCATGAATTGAACACTTAGTGCACCTGGATAACAAAACTGAGTAACACCTGGTCCCTTTTTTGTAGGATGCTACTATAGTAACCTTCTTAGAGGTACTTCTGGTCTAGTGGAAGGATTCCTGGTGGCACAGTTGTTAAGTGCTCAGTTGCTAACCAAAAAGTTGGTGATTCAAACTTACCCAGTGTTTTGCAGGAGAGGATGTGGCAGTCTGTTTCTGTACAGATTACAAACTTAAAAACCGTAGGGGACAGTTCTACTCTGTCCTGTAGGGTCACTCTGAGTTAAACTTGACTCAGCAGCAATGGGTATATTGTTTTGTGTGTGTGTCATCTAATAAGAGTTACAGGAAAGTAAATTAATGAATGCACCATGATCAATGTAACTATATGGCAAGACTAGGGTTCTGTGGTAGAACAAAGTAAGGGAGAATTGAGGAAGCCAGGAACAGGCTTACCCTGCCGTTGGTAGGGTTTGGAAGATTAAGTGAAAATTAGCATTCTAAAGAGCAATGTTGGGAGGGCAGGGTGCCTAGGTGAAGGGAATGACCTACTAAGTAGATTGAGTTTTTCAAGTCTCCTTCCATGATGTGGTACAAATAGGTGAACTGCCTTTACAAACAGGGAATTCAGTACATAAAACTGAAAGTGGAAAAGCACGTGTTGGAAAATTGCATAACTCAGCTAGCACCTAGAGTTTGCTGGTTCCTGGTTTTCTTTAGTTTATACCTTTTTAAAGTTTTCTCTGTTGGGCTTTCTCCTTTTCCTCTTTTTCTGACCCATTTTAGTTAATTCAATTAAATGCTGTTAAATGTGTTCATTAAACAACAGCAACAACAACAACAAAAAGATTGGCCAGAGCATTGGGCCCTGACGGCAAAGTGTTTAAGCCTTTGTTACTGTTCCAAAGTTGGCAGTTTGAATCTGCCAGCCACTCCTTGGAAACCCTATGGAGCAGTTTTTTTTTGGTTTTGTTTTTTTTGGTACAGAGCCTAAGCCATTGTGGATGCTTAACATTGGCTTGCTGTGTACAAGGCTCAAAGATTTCTGGACAAGATCCTCTGAACTTCAGATAATAAAATATATTCATAGAAAACATTATGGTTTCACAGTGCAGTGATGTGGACAGACCATTAGATGTTTATATTTAAGTTTTGGATTAGACAGCTAGTTGTATGACTTTGGTAAAGTCCCTTAGACTTTTTGCACGTTAGCTTTTGTCATGGTGTTGTAAAGACGTTTCTCCCATACTTGCTCTAAGGATTCAAGTAAAATAGTGTATTTGAAAATAGTTATATATATGTGTGTGTATGCCAGCCAGCCAAGTGCTGTCAATTCAGAGCAAAAAAACAAGCCCAGTGCTGTTGAGTCGATTCCAACTAATAGTGACCCATGGACAGAGTAGAACTGTCCCATAGAGTTTCCAAGGAGCACCTGGAAGATTTGAACTGCTGCCCTTCTGGTTAGCAGCTGTAGCACTGAACCACTATGCCATCAGGATTTCCATATAAAATATATACATAGACAATGTTAGTTAAAAAAAATTGTGCTTTAATGAAAAAGAAAACACACATACACGCACACACACGCAAAAAAAAACCTCATTGCCTACCAGTCAGTTTCACCTCCTAGTGACCCTGTAGTCAGAGTAGAACTGCCCCACAGAGTTGGCAAGGAGGGCCTGGTGGATTCAAGTTGCCAACCATGAGGTTAGCAGCTGTAGCACTTAACCACTATGCCACCAGGGTTTCCTGTTGTACCTTAGGTGAAAGTTTATGTCACGAATTACTTTCTCATTCAAAAATTGTACACAGATTGTTCTGTGACATTCGTTGTAGTACTCAAAATGTGTCAGCACCCTCTCCCTTTCCCTTTTCACCCCTGGTTCCTGAGTCCAGCTCCCCGTCCCTTCCTGCCTTCTTGTCTTTACTTTCGAGCAGGCGTTGCCCATTTGTGCAATGTGTTTTTTTTAAATGATAAGAGACGAAAGAAACTGTTAAGAGATTTTGACAAGTTGGTTTTTAAATTAGGTCAGTTCTTGAAATTTCATCCTGTTTAGGAAATCAAAACTGATGGATTGTACTTAATGTTATATTTAGTTTAATAGCCATTTCTAAATGCGTTGCTTTGCAAAATCATTTGCATTAATTGTGGTGAGATGTCTATATTTGGAAGGAAAGATTAGAAAATCAAGTTTTCACCCTGAGGGGACAGTTTTTTCTTTGCATTTATATTTTTTTAATGGAATAAACAGAAGTAGAATGTTCAAAAAGTAAAAAAGTGTGGAGACATGGAGCTTCCAGTATTTTGTCTTATTTAATGACTTCATCAATACACTGTCGTATTTCATATGACAGTATTAGGCCTGGAAGTATTAGGCCACATCGTAAATGCTAAGTGCCAGTAACGTTATAAATGATTGTCTAAATTTTGGATTTTGTGGACTACCGAGCAGTCACTGCTCTTTTCTTAGGCCTTTAAGTCATTAGGTCCATAGTGTTTAAATTTAGCTATTGGAAACATTTCTCCAATTACTGCTTGAAGATAGATTAAAGGCAAATCAGATCTTTCATTAAAAACAAAATAAGGCTACAAAGCAAAATAACCTTCCTAATAATTATTTTAGTAGTTATCTCTGTTAAGAGAGGAGTCCAAATATCCTTATTCGACACAAAGGTTTTAAGATAATTTTTCTTAAATGGGCTTAGAACAATAGCCAAGCCAGCAGTATCTTATTTAGCTTAGGAAACAGTGATCCTTTTCTAGCTGGGCAATCATACAGTTTAGAGTAAAGAAGTAAGATTTAGGAATGGAATGTTGGGTGTGTTTAAGATAGTGTTTATCCAAGCTATTTGGAAATACCCAAACCCTGCCCTACACTCTCTGTATATCATCCGGGAAAAATATGTGTGCAGAGAAACAAAGTCCAAGGAATCTTTTATTACTACCTGTTAACACTGACCTCAGACCCAAAGCAGAACTCTAGTGAACCAGACAGGGCCTTCTGCCTCATCTGAGTACGTGCACAGAACCTGGAAGCAAAACAGACTCTTTGTACTCAGCACTCAAGAGTAGGCCTGCTGTTTGTACTTGTAACCCAAGCCTCTGCTAAAAAGAAAGGCCAGGATATAGCTTTCAGTGAGAACTGTTTTCCCAGTACTGGACAGAGTTGGTCTAGGCTACTTGTCTTAGAATTTGGTTAGTTAGGATCGACATATTTCTTCTCCAGATGTGATATGAGAGGACTCCTGGAAGGTGGAGACATGATGGATGATAGGCACAACCTTCAATGAACCATAGAAGCAAACTGTAGGCAGTTTCTAGCCATCATATTCTAGGATTCCCAGAATTTAATACTGTAGGTTTACCTCAAACACGTGTAGTTCTTGGTGGGCCAGATTTGTTTCACCAGTGGCCTGGAAATTAGTTCCAAAAGGCTGTCCTTGATGAGGCTTCTTCCTCCCAGCCCTATCGGGGGTTAATTTTAACCTGAGAAACAGACACTTGATTAGCTTACATTATATTTCTACGGAGTAGGGGGGTGTAAGAGTTTATCATCTGAGGATCAAGCCAGGAAGCATCACCTCAGACAGGGCCCGGAGTATGTATTCTCACATGCTGTCTTCACAAGAAGCACAGTGGAGCAAAGACCACAGTGGAGGAGTTTAGTCTGCGTGTTGGAGAAACTGAAAGGAAGGGAGGAAATGAGTGCCATATTTTTTGTATCTTGCTAGGTATTTTACAACTCTCTCTCTTTCATAATCCTTCAAAAGAATATATGAATTGGGGCATGGGAATATTGTTTTAGTTTTTCACTTTCCTGTATTTCCTCCCAAGGGATCATATATGTAAACCAGATTTGCAGTGAACTAATAATAGTTTATTTATTAAGAAGCTCATTGTAATAAAATTGTTTTTTAAATGAGACATACCTATGAATTTAAGTGTACATATATACATATAAAAGAACATAGATTGTAAGTCTTCAACCTGATGATTTACAGTGTGAATATATGTTATAACCATTGCTCAGATTATGAAAGAAATCATGACCAGCATTTTACATTTGTTTTCTATTTCATCAATTTCTGCTTATTTTTATTATTTTCTTTGTGCTGATTTCTTTGGATTTTATTAGCTGTTTTATTCTTACTTCTTGAGATATTATTTAGAGCATTGGATTTTAGCTGCTCTTCTGTAATATTTGCAATTAAAACCATGAATTTACTCAATATACGTGTTTAGCTGTATTCCACAGTTTTGGATATGTTGAGTTTTCATTGTAATTCAATTCAAAGTAGTTTTTAATTCCATTATGGTTTCTTTTTTGATCATTTGTTATTTGGAAAGGTATGTCTTAATTTTTAAACATTTGAACATTTTCTAATTATAATTTCATTACTGATAACTAGTTTAATTTCCTCTGAGGTACTTTGGTTTTAATCTTTTTAAAAATTTTGAGATCTTCATGATCCAGCAAATGGTTAATTTTTATGAATCTTCCGTTTGCACTCTAAAAGAGTATATCGTGTGGTTGTTAGACACATTGTTCTATTTAGGTTGGTTCATTGGGTCCTGTTTGTTAATCTTGTTGCTCACATCATCACTGTTCTTACTGATTATTTATTCTAGTTCTTCTGTCAGTTTCTTTGAGGAACATATTAAATTCTCCTACTGTGATTGAGGGTTTGTTTCTTGTTCTGTTAATTTTGTTCCTTGTATATGTTAAGAATATGTTATTGCCAAAATCAAAGCCACTGCTGTCAATTCCAACTCAGAGACCCCATAGGTCAGAGTAGAACTGCCCCATAGTTTCCATGGAGCACCTGGAGGATGTAAACTGCTGAACTGTTGGTTAGTAGACATGGTACTTAACCACTATGCCACCAGTGTTTCTGAGGCTGCGTTATTAGGGGCATATGGATATGTGCTTATTTCTTATTTCATACTCCTGGTGGATTAATCTTTTATTTTTCTCGATATTTCCCTTTGTCTCTAGTAATGCTTCTTGCTTTAAAGTCTTTTTTGTGTGATGTTAGTGTGGCTCTATCAGGTTTCCTTTTGGTTAGTATTTGCATCATGTATGTTTTAAGTTTCAGTCTTTCTGTATACTTACATTTAAGGTGAGCAACTGATAGTTTTTTTAAAAACATCAGATCTCAAGTCTGTGTCTTCTTAATGGATTATTCAGTACATCCTTATTTAATGTGATTACTTATACATTTTTGTTTGAATATACTGGCTTACCGGTTGTTTTCTATTTGCCTCAACTATTCTGTGCTCCTGTCCCCCCCCCAACTTCCTTACCTTTTTGATTAACTATCTTTTTGTTATTCCATTATGCTTTCCTCTGTCACGTTGTTAGTTATATGTTATTTTATTTTTCTTCTAATAGTTGCTCTAGAGGTTAAAATTTGTATCACTGACCTATTTAATTTCTCCACTTCCTAGACAATGCCTGAACCATGCAACACTTTAATTGTGCTTACTTCTGCCCAACTTTTGTATTAATATTTTCCATGAATTGTAATTTTTGTGTATTTTAACACTTGATATCAATCGATGGCACTTGACTGGCTGGCTGATATCAATATTGTTGTAGATAGCCAATGATTGTTGAAATTGATGCACATATTTACTCTTTCTATTACTCTTCATTCATTTGTTTATGTTTAGACTTTAGAATCCTTTTCTTCTGCTTAATGACCTTCTTTTAGTATTTCCTGTAAGCAGATACGGTGGGAACAATTCTTTCATTTATTGTTTGTCTGAAAATGTCTTGTTTTACCTTCATTTGTAAAACTACTGTATTGAGGTGTATTTTACACAAAATTCACCCATTTTATGTGACAGCTAGATAAGTTTTGCTAACTTCATGCGTTTGCACAACCATCACCACAATGTAATTAAAAAATATATATTTGTGCTTTGAGTATTTATATTCTAAGTCAATTTGACATGTGAAACTTTGTGCCTGTGCACGCGCACACACACACACACACACACACTCCTTTCTAACTCTAGCTTCCTTCCCCCACCCTGTGACAGCACGCTCCTCCTTTCCACTCTGTACTTCCTGTGTCCATTCAACTAGCTCCTGTGTCCATTCAGCTAGCTCCTGTCCTTTTCTACCTTCTGTTCTCACCTCTGGACAGAAGCTGCTCAGTTAACCTCATGTAAACACTTAAGTCGGGAAGCAAACTTTTCACCGGTCATTTTATGTCTTATAGTCTGGTTCAATCTTTGTGTGAAGAGTTGGCTTTGGGACTGGTTTCAGCTCTAGGCTAACAGAGTTTGGGGGCCATGTCTTCTCAGGATCCCTGCAGTCTGACAGACCATCAAGTTTGGTATTTTAATAGAGTTCTAGTTCTGTACTTCCATTTTTCTCCTGCTACATCGGGTATTTTTTTGTTGTGTTCCCTGTCAGTGCACAGGCATGATACAGTTCTTCTGATCTTAGGCTGCTATAGTCTCTGGATTATACGGCCCTTTCACAGTCTAATTTTAGAACACTTGCATCACTCCTCCCAATTCTCTTGTACTTGTTTGCAATCAATTCCCACTCTTTCTCTAGCCTTAGGCAACCTTTGATCTGCTATTTTGTCTCTACAGTGTTTATTTTCTAGAAAGTTCTTATTAGTGGAGTCCTGTAATTTGGAGTTTTCTGTGCCTGGCTTCTTTAAGTTAGCATGATACCTAAGAGTAGAGTAAATTGACCAGAGATATAAATATAGCCTTAGCAGAAGCTACTAAATTGTCCTACAGCTGGTTATACTATTTTACATTCCAGTTAACAGAGTATGAAAGTCTAGTGCTTCCATAACCTTACCAACACTTGATATTTTCAGTCTTTTCAAATTTAAACCATAATAACAGGTGTAAGTTCTCCATGTTCGTTCATTGTTTTTAAAATTGTTTTGACTTTATTATGTTTTAAACTTTTATATACATGTTAAGATTTGTTTGTATGTCTGTATAGTGGCATACTGTGATATTGGTATAATATGCAGTGAATTTGTAGATCAGTTTGGGGAGAATTGCTATCTCAGTAATATTGAAGTTTCAAACCCATGAACTTGGTGTATCTTTATATTGATTTAATTTTTTTCACTAGTGTTTTATATTTTTCAAATATAATTTTTTATTTGCTTTGTTACACTTATTTCCAAGTATTTTATTATTTTTGATGCCACTCTGAGTGAAATTTTAAAAAATTGTGATGTTTTTCATCATTGCAAAGAAATACAATTGGTTTTTGTTTGTTGGTAGTCTGTGACCTTATTGAAACTTATTTATTTCAGTAGCTTTTTTGTAGTCTGCTTAGGCTCTTCCATATGCAAATAATACCTGTCATACGTAAAGACAGTTTTCTTGTTCTTTTGGAATCTGCATACCTTTAATTTCTTTTTCTTGCCTTAATGTGTTGGCTAGGAATGCATGTATGCTGTTAAAAAGAAGTGGTGAGAGTAGGTGTACTTGTTTGACACTGATTTTTCACTGTTAAATGTGATGTTAACTGTAGGTCTTTATGAAGAAATTTCTTTTTCTTTCTGTTTCACTGAGAGATTTTATCACAAATGGACATTGAATTTTGTCAAGTGTTTTTGCTTCGTTTATTGAGATGAGTATAATTTTTTTTAACATACTAATGTATGTAATGGAGCCCTGATGATGCTGTGGTTAAACATAAGCCACCAGTTGCTCCTTGGAAAACCCATGGGGGTAATTCTACTCTGTTCTTTAGCTTGCCATGAGTCAGAATCCACTCAACAGCAATGGTGTTTTGGGTATAGCATAAGAATTGACTTTGGAATGCTAAATCAACCTTGTATTTCTAGGATCAGTCCTACTTCAATGTGGTATATAAGGGTCGCCATGAGTCGGATCCGACTCAACGGCACTTGGCTGGCTTGGCAGTATGCCTATAGACTTGAATTCTTAATATTTTGTTTAGGAATTTTACATCTATGTCCATGTTATAATTCTGGTTTTAAAACAACTATGTTTCTAAAATTAAAGAGAATATAAGAATGGCCAAGCCAAGTGCCGACTATATACTATATATGTAATTTTTTACATTTACACATATAATTTGTAAATTTTGTTGTTCTTCATTTCCTCCTGTGAATCTGAGTTTTTCTCTGGTGTCCTTTTCTTTCAGTCTGAAGAATTTCTTTGAGCATTTTTAAGTAGGTCTGCTAGCAGTGTCTTCTCTTGGTTTTTATTTACCTGGTAATGTTTAGGGAATAGTTTCACTGGGCATAGAATTCTTGATTGACAGCTTTTTTTTCTTCTTTCAGTAATTTCAAAAAAATTTGCATTGTCTTTGCCTTCCATATTATCTGAGCAGAATTAAGCTGTCAGTCTTATTGGCTTCCTTTAAAATTAACTGATGTGCTCTTTTATTTTTCTCCAGATGTTTACATAATTTTTTCTTTCATTTTTTTAAAACTATCTTTTTACGTTCTACGTGAAAGTGTGCACAGCAAATCAGGTTCCCATTTAAGAATTTTTATACAAGTTGTTCTATGACAATCTTCACGATGTGTCAGCTTTCTCATTATTTCCATTCTGCTTGTTCTCTTTCCACTGATCCAGTTTCCCTTCCCCTCCTTGTCTTCTCATCTTTGCTTTTGGGTGAATGTTCATCATTTGGTGTCATATAGTTGATTGCTTAAGAGAGGGTCATGAATTGAATTGTGTTCACCCAAATCTGTGTGTAGCAGTTTGGCTAGGTTATGTTTCCTGGTACTGAGTGATTTTCCTACATACAGTAAATACTGCCTCTATGATGTTAATGAGGAAGGATGGGCTGTGGTTACATTTAGTGAGGCAGGCTAAGATTGTGTTGTGCCTTGAGGCCAACCCTTGGGATATAAAGGAAGGGCAGCAAGGAAAGAGTTGGGGACCTCATGCTGTCAGGAACAGAGTGTGTCTCTGAGCCTTAGAAACTCCCAGTCCAGGGAAAGACAGATGACAAGGACCTTCCTCCAGAGCCAACAGAGAAAGCCTTCCCCTGGAGCTGATGCCCTGAATTTGGACTGTTAGCCTACTTTCCTGTGAAGAAATAAATTTCTTTTTGTTAAAGCAATCCATTTGTAGAATTTCTGTTAATAGCAGCACTGGATGGCTAAGACACATTAATCATGGATATTTCTTTTTTTATTTTATTTTTTATACCAATTTACTATTTGACTAAAGGGTGACCTCTAGGAGAAGCTTCAATTCCAAGTTCAAAAGGAATCTTAGGGTAATAGTTTTGGAGGTTTCTATAGTCTCTATTAGTCCAGTAAGTCTGGCCTTAACTAGGACTTTCAATTTTATTCTACATTTTATTTTCCATTCTATCTAGGACTGTCTGTTGTGCTCCTGGCCAGAACAATCAGTGGTAGTAGCCAAGTACCATCTAGATCTTCTGGTCTCAGTCTAGAATAGACTGTGGTACATGTGGTCAGTTAGTCCTGTGGACTAGTTTCTTCTTTGAGTCTTTCATTCCCTTCATTCTGTTTTGCTCCAAATGAATACAGACTAATAGATATATCTTAAAAGGCTGCTTGAAAGTGAGTTATTACTAGTGAGTTATTAATAGTCACCAGACTAAGATGTAGAATATTGTCTTGATGAACTATGTTAGGCCAGTTGACTGAGATTCCCCATGATATTATGGTCCTAAGTCCTAGTAAATCAATCTTACAAAGTATTTGGCTATATCTAGAAAAATCTCTGTGACTATGCTACTTATGTGTTTTGTTACTTAGATGCATATGAATATATATACAGTACATACAAACATAGTTACACATATGGTTACAAATACACCTGTATGTTCATGTACTTGCATATGCCTTCCTATGCATGTACATGGATACATATCAACCTATGTAACCACACATATATTTTTTGGTTTGTTATTACTGTTCTTGCAAAATTAAATGTTACATCATTCAATGAAGTTTTTCTTGCGTCCTTCTTAGTGTCGTCATTTACCTCATTTAAGTTGTGCAGACTTCACCCATATTTGGTATTGCTTTTCTCATTATGAAAAATAACAAATACCTGGTGGTACAGCTTGCCTGCTAACCAAAAGGCCAGTGGTCCAAATCCACCAGTTGCTCTTTGGAAGCTCTGTGTGGCTCTTCCGTCCTACTGAATCACTGTGAGTTGGAATTGTCTCCATGACAGCGAGCTGTGTTACTACCTACAAAGCGATTTCTCCTCTCTCTTTCTCCCATCCCTGGCAACCATCAAAGAACACTGCCTTCTGTGTGTAAGCTACTTTCATGCAAGAGAGTAGGAGAATCTAAGACCTGAATGGCATGTGAAAGGTAGACTTTTACAATTATCTGTGTTTGGATTTCCTGGGCGGTGCAAATGGTGAACACGCCAAGCTTCTAACCAAGAGGTTGATAGTTCAGTTCTACTGAGAGGTGCCTCAGAAGAAAGGCCTAGTGATGACTTCTGAAAAATCAGCTGTAGAAAACTCTATAGAGCACAGCTCTACTATGACAGACACAGAGTCACCATGAGTCTGAATTGACTCTATGTCAGTTGGTTTTTTTTTTTTTAACTTTATGTACTTAATGCATGTTACTTGTATATAAATAATCTGTCCCATCATCATACCAAATTTCATTCCAAGTAGACCGTGTCTTTTATGGAAGTCTACTTGCTCTGCTTTATCCGTCATAATGTCTGGTTTCTTGTTATGCTCATAAACATCAGTCATTTGTTAGAAATCACTCAGAAAATATGAAAAGTTAAGAAATTGTAAGAGTACACATTTATAAAAGGACCAGCTGTATACTTCTGAGTAACTATAGCAAGACCTTATTCTGGAAAAAAGCATGTAGACTTGCACAAAAGACGCCTAAAACGTACATATCTGGATTTACAGAATTGAGTTATAAACTGTAAAATTAAAAAGTATCAGTAAATTGCAGACCTAGTCACAGTATCTTTTGACAATTGTGTTTGCACAGGCAGCCGTTTGCGGTTCATTTCTCTGAAATCAAGATTGTCTAAAGGAGGTTTTTTGTTTTCCCTCCACTGTGTGTGTTCTCGTAGTTGACCCAGCACAAAATCTAAGATGGATATGCCTTGGAGAAGCAACTAATGATCTATAAGAAAGGAATGTCAAACTTTGTCTCTGGAATTTAATCCAGATGAGCTTATTGGGTGATTTTCAGCCTGACTCGAAAGGCTGTGAATCCATTCTTGTTTTCATTATCTTTTACTGCTCTTTGTAATTCCTGGGTCATTCTTTACTTTTTTGTTTAATCTTTATGTTTTTTTTCCTAGCATTTTATTATTTTTCACAGATGGTTGCAGTAAGCCCAGATTTGTTTTCATGCTGAAGATGTTACTTTTTCTTTATTAGGTATTATTAAGGTACTTGAAAAAGATAACATACAAGAATCATTGTTTCATGAGTCGATTTTTATGTGAAGTGTTCGTTAAACTCTGTCTCAGAGAAAGAGCCACAGCCTTTCTTGAATGTTGCTGCCTGATGTGATTGCTGCGTTTTGTGATTAACTGCATTATGTACCTTTCATCTATTATCTATGCTTCTTCTTTCATTATGGTTATTTCTATACTTTTTCTTCTCTGTTGGACTTTAAATTGTAGGAGAGTAAGGCCTTTTTTTTTTTTTTTTCCTTCATATGTGTACTACCCAGCTTTGAACATTGTGGATATCCATAAAATTTGATGAGACTTAAGTGAGCTTACATAGAAAGATTAAGACAATTTTTGCCCAAAACAGCAACTGCTAATCTGTAAAGCCATAGTATGCCTTATTTACTTCCTAGAGGGAATAAGGTATTTCTGGGGGGACATTAAAGGATCTAAGAAAGTCTGCAGTGGTGACATTTACTTAATTTTATTTAACCTGGTGTTACCAAAATTATTTGATAAATACACTTTTGTTTCTGGCTCAGCAATAGGCAGAAACACACCTCAGACTTCTTTAAGCCCAAACGGAATTTAGTGGATTATGGATAACTGAGAAGAATTCTTGATGATCTTGCAGAATGGAGAAGCTATAGGAACCAGGACCTGATGCTGGGAACTCAGCAATCCTCTTTTTCATCCACCTTCTTTTCTTAGCTTTGTTCTAGTTGGTGACTTTATTCTCTCCTGCTGGACAGTCCTGACATAGATCCTTTCAACAGGATGAAGAATGATCTCAAGGGGAAGGGAGAGAGCTAATCTTTACATGTCTAAATATCAATTCTCCAGAAGAGTTTTTCCCCTGCTTAGGTAGTGCATCCAATACCTGTATTCAGGGCAAGAGTTTGCCAAGTTTGGCTGTGTCTGTCTTCCATGCACTTATTATTATATGAGCTGGTGGGATGGGCAGAACTCAATGATTTTAAGAATGTAGTTAGAAAAGCTTGTTGGGAAGGGCACAAGTAATAACCACCATTCATTTAACTAATATTTACTGCACCACTCTGCCCTAGACACTCTTCTAGGCATTAGAGCTACAACGGTGAGCATGGTAAGAGGATAGCTCTCCCTCTGGAGCATTTACATTCCATTGGGGATACAGATAATAAAGGAGATAAGTAAAGCACGTGGTGGGTTTTTGATAAATAATAATAAGAAAAAAAATAATAAGAGATAAGAAATACTTGTGGGGAGAAGGGAGGTTGAGATTTTAGTGAGCGTCTCCAGGGACGGTCTCACAGAGAAGTTAGTTGACTTCTGAATGAAGATTCAAAGGAAGTGAGGCAGGGAGCCAAGCAGACGTTCCATTCAGAAGAAATGACAAGAAAAAGGCTTTGAGATAAGACTGTTCCTCATATCTTTGAAGACAGACGTGGAGACTAGAGTGCCTGGCATAGATAGGACAAGAAGGGAGCGGTAGGGAATAAGTCAGGGCTTATTGTTATCTGGAGATCCAGCTAAGGCTGAGGCTTGTGGATTGTCACAAAGACATTGCTTCACTCTTAGTGAAACTGGACCTGTAGAGGATTGGGAGCAGAGGAGTGACATGATTTGCCTCCTGATTTGACTGTTCTGGCTGCTCTCGTGAGGATGCTGGAGACAGAGACAGGACCACCCAGAAGGCCGTGCATCTACTAGAGAGAAATGGTGGCACTATTCACTAAATGGGAAGGCTGCAGAGAAAGCTGTTTTGAGGGAATTATTGGGAGGGCTCAGTTTTAGACACATGAGGTTTGAAATGCTTATTAGACATCTACATGGACATATTTTTATAGATCTGGAGTCCGGGGAGAGGTTCCAGATGAAGAGATAAATTTGTCAGTCATCAGCATATAGACTGCATTTAAAGGATTAAGACTCGATGAGATCACCCAGGGAAGGTGTATGGATAGAAAAGAACAATCCAAGGACTGAGCCCTGGGGCACCTCTGGCACAACACATTGTTATTTTTAGAATAGCTGTGAGTTTCTCTCATAACACTAGTGTTTCACAAACTCATTTTGAGAAATACTGACCTAAAGAAACAGTGTTTGGAAATGGTAACAGATATAAATTCCGTAAAATGAGGAATAGCATGTCTTTACAACTACTCTTTGCAGACTACATAGAATACAGTTCATTTCATTTTACCGAAAAGATACTCCTAATTTTTCATTATATTGCACAGTAATCTCAATAAATACACAGCATAGTACCCGTCAAACATTTTGAGAACATACGTATAATTAATTGTGAGATATTCTGTATGTGTTGTGAGGCAGATGGTTGTTTAGTGGTAGATCCAGACATAGTTGGTAAGTTCTAGATTGAAATTTAAAATCTCTCTAACTTTTCTGGGCATTTGATGCCATTTTGTTCTGATTTTTTTATGCTACAGATTCTAATCCTAGACTGATTATAGTTCAGTGACATGCAGAGTAGGTGTTAAAACACAAATTGGTCTTACCCCTAGACTAAGGCAAAATAGCACCTAGCAATCTAGTTCCAAAAAAATTGCCTACTGAGAATTTCATGAATAGCAGCAAAACACGTCTAACATAGGGCTAGAAGGTGAGTCCCTCAAGTTGAAAGGCACTCCAGGTACAACTGGGGAGGAGCTGCCTCCTCAAAACAGAGTGGATCTGAATGACGTAGATGGAGTAAAATGTTTGCTAATGTGGCACATTTCAAAAGGTGAAGAAATAGCTGCAAATATCATTGATAAGAAAGTGGAATGTGTGTAGTATGAATGTAGAAAAATTGGAAGTTTTTTTTTTTTTAATCAAGAAAGAGACTTGAATATAGAAATCCTAGGTATCAGTGAGCTGAAATGGACTGGTATTGGCCATGTTGAACCAGACAATCATATGTAGGGTCTACTATACTGTGAATGACAAATTGAAGATGAACAGTGTCACATTCATTGCCAAAAAAAATTTCAAACTGTATCCTAGTAGATAGGCTAGGGTGGTATCAATAAGCCTAATAATAAAGACCAGTTACTACAACTAGTATTAAATGGACCAGTCCCTAATGGCAAAGATGACACAATTGAAGATTTTTATCAAATTTAGCAGTCTACAAATTGATCAGACATGCAGTTAAGACGCTTTGATAATTATTGTTCATTGGAATTTGAAAATTGGAAACTAAGGAGAATCAGCAGTTGGAAAATAAGGCCTTGGTGACAAAAATGGTGCCAGAGATTGTATGAAAGAGTTTGCCAAGACCAAGAACCTATTCACTGGAAATACTTTTTCAACAACACAAAGAGTGGCTATATACATGAATCTCTCTAGATGGAATACACAGGAATCAAACTGGTTACATCTGTGGAAAGAGATGATGGAGAAACTTAACATCATCAGTCAGAAGAAGGCCATGGGCCAACTTCAGAACAGATCTTCAATTTTTCATATGCAAGTAGAAGCTGAAGAAAATTAGAACACACTCACAAAACCCAAATTTTAACCTTGAGTATATACCACTGAATTTGAAGATGGTATCAAGAATAGATGTGATGTATTGAACACTAATGACCAAACACCAGACAAGCTGTAGGATGACGTCAAAGAAATCATACGTGAAGAAAACAAGAGGTCTTTAAAAAGACTGGAAAGAAATAATAGACCAGAATGGATATCAGAAGAGACCCTGGAACTTGTTCTTGACGTCAGGTAGCTAAAGCAAACATGACAAGTGATGATGTCAAAGACCTGAACAATTTTCAAAGGGCACCAAGAGAAGACAAATTATAATTAACTGTGCAAACAACTGGAGATAGAAAACCATAAAGGAAGGAGACACTCTGCATTTCTGAAGCTGAAAGAACTTGAGAACTTAAACCTTGTGTTAGTTGCGCTATGGAAGGATTCTGTGTGTAAAAACACTAAATGACTCAGGAAACATCAAAAGAAGATGGGAGGAATACAGGGAGTCTCTGTACCAAAATTTACTTGGTAGATGTTCAAACATTTTGGAGGTAGGATGATATGATCCAGAACTGGTGGTACTGAAGGAAGAAGTCCAAGCTGCACTGAAGATAGTGGTGAGAAACAAGTCTCCCTGAATTGATGGAATGCTGTTTTAGTTACCTGGTACTGCTGTAACAGAAATATCACAAGTAGAGGGGTGGATGGCTTTAAAAAGAGAAATTTTGTCACAGTCTAGTAAGCTGAAAGCCTGAATTCAGGATGTCAGCTCCAGGGGAAGGTTTTCCCTTTCTGTTGGCTCTGGAGGAAGGCTTTTGTGTTGCATCAGTCTTTGGTCAGGGAGCATCTTGGCTCAGGAAACTCAGGTCCGAAGGATGTGCTCTAATCCTTGTACTTCATTTTTGATAGTATGGGGTCCCCAAACATCTCTGCTAGCTTCTTTCCTTTGTATCTCAAGAGACTTAAGGCACAAAACAATTTTACACATTGAGTCCTGCCTTACCAGCACAACTACTGCCTGTCCGCCCTCATTAACATCATAGAGGCAGGATTTACAACGTGGAGGAATGTCACACAATACTAAGAAACATGGTCTAGCTAAATTGCTACATGGATTTGGGGGGAACATATTTCAATCCATGACAAATATCAATTGAAATGCTTCAACAAATGCATGCAGTGCTGCAAGTGCTTGCTCGCTCGTTTCTGCCAAGAACTTTGGAAGACAGCTACCTTGTTTACCTACTGGGAGAGATCTATATTGATACCTATTCCCAAGAAAGGTGATTCAACCAAATATAGAAGTCATCAAACAGTATCATTAATATCACACATAAGTAAAATTTTGCTGAAGATCCTTCAGAAGTGGTGGCAGCAGTATTTCAACAGGGAACTGTCAGAAGTTCAATCAGGATTCAGAAGGCATAGAATGAGGAATATCATTGCTGATGCCAGATGGAGCTTGGTTGAAAGCAGAGAATACGAGAAAAATGTTTACTTGTGTTTTATTGACTGTGCAAAGACATTCAGCTGTGTAGATCATAACAAATTATAAAGGACATCGCAAAGGAGAGTTCCAGAACAATATATTGTACTCTTGGTGGAACCTGTATATAGATCCAGAGGTAGTTCTTTGAAGAACTAGGAGATGCTGCATAGTTTAAAATCAGGAAAGATGTGTGTCAGGATTGGATCCTTTCCCATACTTGTTCAAACTGTTTGCTGAATATATAATCCTAGAATCTGGACTATATACAGAAGAATTCAACTTTTGGAGTGGAGAAAGGCTCATCAACAACTTGTGCCATGGAGATGCACAACCTTGCATAATGAAAGTGAGGAGGATTTAAAACACCTGCGTAGTTGCAGTTTATGTTGTTGGCAAAAGCTATTTTCAGTGATTGTCATTAGTCTTACAAAATTGTGTCATGCAATATTCAGCATTGTTTCTATCACAAAGGCCATATTTTCCAGCTGCAGATCCTTCTTCTTTGCTTCTGGCTTTCCAGTGCTAGTCACCATGCATCTTGATTGCATTTTGATCAATTTCAGACTGCAGAAGTTGGAAAAAGTCTTCGATTTCTTCATTTTTGGTGTTAGTGGTTGCTGAGTAAATTTGAGTATTAGTCATATTGACTGATCTTCCTTGTAGGCATATAGATATTATCCTATCATTGACAACATTGTACTTCAGGTTGTATCTTGAAATGTTCTTTGAGATGATGAATGCAGTGCTATTCCTTTTCAATTTGTCATTTCTGGCAAAGCAGACCATATAATTGTCTGCTTCAAAAAGTCCAGTACGACTCCATGTCAGCTCAGTGCATAGGATGTCTGCCTTTATGATACTTCATTTTATTTTTGACATTGTTTTCCTACATTCGTGTTTCATACATTCCATGTTCCATTATTAATGCATGTTTATAGCTATTTCTTCTTGTTTTGAATCTTAACATATCAAGAAATGAAGGTCCTGAAAACTTTACTCCATCCACTTCTTTACAAACAACTCTACGTTGAGGGGACAACTCTTTCTCAGTCACAGTTTTAGCGCCTTCTAATGAGGGGCGTGTCTCGTGGTACTACATCAGACAGTGTTCTGCTGCTATTCATAAGGTTTTCATTGGTGTATTTTTTTCAGAACTACACCATCAGATCCTTCTTCCTAATCTGGAAACTCTGCTGAATTATGTCCATCAAGGATGATCCTGCTAGTATTTGAAATACCAGTGACATAGCTCCTAGAGTCACAGCAGCACGCAAGTCACATCAGTATGACAAACTCACAGATGTTTGGTGGTGCTAGAGCCTACTGAGGCAATAATAGCAAGTTTACAAACTCGACATTTTTAGACCCTTCTTCTGCAAAAACCTGTCGCTATCGAGTTGATTTCAACTCATAGTGGCCCTGTAGAACAGTGTAGAACTTCCCCTAGAGTTTTGTTGGATATAATGTTTATGGACACTGACTCCACATTTTTCACGATTACCCAGAACCTCCATCCTTCCAAAGCCATTGCTCCATTCTTACCTCTCATCCTATTTATACTTTCCGAAACTCTTGATTCAGCTGATTACCTCTTCCTTATTGAATACTTTAGTCATTTGGCTTTGGGGGCTGTATTCAGTCCTGATTTTCCTTCCTATCTCCCTGGTCACTCATTCTCAGTGTCCTCTGCTGATCTTTCTTCCTATTGCTGTAGAGGTTACAGTGGCCCAAGGCTTTGAGTTTACGCTACTTCTTTAACTATACTCACTTGTGATATCTTGTTCCATAGCATCAAATGCTTCTTACATGGTTTTGTCTCCCAAATTTATGTCTGTAGGCTCCACCTTTGAACTTGGACTTTTGGTAGGCAATTTGTATCTAAAGTATACCCTGTTCTGTACCGTAACCTTCAAGACCCTCATAGCCTGGCCCCTGCTTGCATATGCAACTTCGTTTGCTGCTATTTCCTTTCCTTTGCTCATTCAGCTCCTGCCGTACTTGCTGTTCTTCCTGTTCTCCAACTGCCAAATTCCACTCTTTATTGCAGGCTTTGGACCTGCCTAGAATGTTCTTGGCCTGGATCTTTGGGTGGCTTGTCTCCTCATTCCAGTATCAAATGTATTTTTTCAGAGAACTTCCTTGACTACTCTGATAATACTCCCTTACTGTTTTATTTTTCTCTTCTTAGCACTTTTCACCCTGGAATCATATTTTATTTCTTCTCATTGGAATCATGAGATTAGTCTATCCATCTTTATATCCCTAGGGCTTAGATAAATGCTTGGCTTAGAGTAGACTCTCAATAAGTGTTTGTTGAATGAACAAATAAATACATGTAATCATTCTATATCTTGTTTTATATGTAAATCATAAATATTTTGCCCTAGTTATTCTTGGTACAAGATTCAGAGAAAGTTTAGTATAATAGCATGATTAAATGTAAGAGAAAAATGGCAAGTTAGGACCTGATATATGTAGATTTAAGAAGGAATTTCCCATGAGTTGTATATGTGGATATGTGGTATCTCTTTTTTTGTCTCATTCTACAAGTAAGTTATGTTTTCTTGTCTCTTTTCATGTAGCTGAAGAACAAATTCATGAAAAAACTTCCACGTGATGCAGAAGCTTCAAATGTGCTTATAGGGGAGGTTGACTTCTTGGACTCCCCTTTCATTGCCTTTGTTCGACTGCAGCAGGCTGTTATGTTGGGTGCCCTGACTGAGGTCCCTGTGCCCACGAGGTAAGCTGCTCTCCAACGTACTGTGGTCTTACCTGGCTGTAGAAAAATACCTGCAGTGTGTTAATGGAAAAATCTGCACCACAGACTAAAGACTAAAATATCAATGTGATGAGGACACAACCAGTGCCAGAATATAGAAGATACCTAATCTGAAATAATGGTTACGTCTGACTACGCTATCAAATTATTTGGTATTTATGTAGTAGTATTAACAATAATAAAGGTAACAGTTATAATAATTTATTGGCAATACACTGGTTCCTTCTTATGAGTTATTCTATTTAATATTCCAATAATATTTCAAAGTATACATAGGTATCTGGATTTTACAGATAAAGAAATAGAATCTGAGAACTTTAGTAATTTTTCTAAGGCCAGACAGAGGTTAAATGATTTGGAAAGTTTCATCTGCTCTGCATGTTATCAGAAATTGCAAGTGGTTACATATATACACACATACATATAAAAATTCATTAATAATGCACTTAAACTTACACACTTTGTTGTTAATGTGTTATACTGCAATAACTTTATTTTAAAAGGAGGCATATTACTCATGTTACAGTCATCTACTCTCTTTTTTAACTGTTCATATACCATGTATTTATTTCACTTACATATTTACTGATACTTGCTAAAGTGGACAGGCAAGCTGAAGTTCTAAAGCTACACAATCCTTATTTCAAAAATGGATTCCAGCTCCTTGAGCTTCGTGTATCTTCCAGACATTTCTCCAAAGGCTTTAAATATAATGATTAAAATAGTTGCACATGAAAATTATTTCAAAGCATTGATCAACAAAGAATAGTAAGAGCTCTCAGTCAGAAAGGTGACAAAAAGACATTAGTATCTGTGCTGTGTAATCTTTATTCCATTTTCCCATGGGAGCAAGAAGAGCTATGCATCTGTGTTGGGGATCTCAGACCATCAGAGCATGATAGCCTATACTCAACAAGAGGTGCATCATTTGTGTTGAGCCAAGCTAGGAGACAGTTTCCTAATATCCTCCTAATTCATAGATTATAGGACATTTTTGAGGATCATACATATATTTTCTTTCCCACTTTTCTGTTTCCTTAGCACTTAAAACATGAATGATATATGCAGCAGTCACTGGAAAAATAGTGCGCAAAGGAGACGGTCATAGTTTATGCAGTTAATGGGATTTTCATGACTTGTATTTTCTGTAACTTAGATTTTTGCTTGAAAACATTCCAGCAGAGCCTTGCAGTTCTATCTGAACAATCACCTAGCGAACAGCTGACTCAGACTGTGGCTCAAGTCCAGCTCATGGGCCCCTATGGCTTTATTTATGTCTTTTTAGACTAACTTTACTGGGGATTGAAAGAAAAAACAATATAACATGCTGAGGAGTTTTGAAGGAAATTGCTTTTACTTTTTAATTTTAATTTTTTCTGTAACAGCTACAAATTAAAAAAAATAGTAAAGACTTTTTATTTAACAATAATCAGAGCTCTTTGGTTTCTCATCCTAACTCTGCTTGTGCCCTCTCTCTAGTCTTATCATCTACCATCAGCTTTTGTCTGGCTTGTCCTCCTTTTCCCTCTGTACCAGTGACTGCTAGTCTGGAGATGAAATACAGCATCATTTGAATTAGCAGAAGAAGCCAAGCAGTTCAAGGGAATGTAATTCAATAATATCATAAAACTATTTTAGGGCAATAATCCAAACAATATATCCTTGCATGTTAACATTTTCCCAAGGAAACAGTTTTCTCCACTTGTTGTCTTACAACCAGTGCAAGCTGTAATCACAGAGTAAGGAGGCTTATTAGCTATACTTTTTGTTTAGTGAGTAATGTGGGCCCATTTACAATAGCTGCACCTTGTGAAATCCAATAATGGAAATTCCCTAAGGAATGTAGTAGTCATTCGAAAGGACTGTCTCTGCATTTGGCGGTGTGCTTGGAGTTAGTCTGTTGTGCTGAAGGAAGCCCTGTTTTTGTATGTACCTTCCTATGGTAGTTCTTCTTTTAAAGGTGGAAGGAAGTTATACTCTTATATTTAATATTGCTGATAAACACTGTGACCATAAGCCTTTCAGAAAATGTGGTTCTAGCAGCTTTCTTTGTTGGGTGGTAGAATTTGCAGGGTTCGTCTACGTACTCTGCTCTTCAGTTGAACTGTGTTAGCTTTCTGCTTGCCTTTGGACTACCACTTTGGGTGTCTGTCTCCTCAGGGCCTTCCTGCTGTCAGTTTGGAAGCACACATGTCTATGTCTCTTAGGATTTTCATAGCATATTGTAGACACTTTGCTTGTTGTCATCTTATATTCATATGTAATATACCCACATATACTTAAGCAATAAAAAAACCAGAACGTAAACCATTGCCATCAAGTTGATTCCAACTCTTAGTGATCCTGTGGGACCTTGGAGTAGAACTGCCCCATTAAGTTTCCAAGGAGCAGATGATGGATTCCAACTGCTGACCTTTTGGTTAGCAGCTGCTTTCTTAACCACCACACCACTAGGGCTCTGTTTGAGCTATGAAGGAATAAATATTATTATTCTTAATTTAGAGTTTCAACATGGAGTGAAGGGAAGATTCACCATCAGTGCTGGAAAGAGAACTGCAGATCTCCAACTTGGAGGCTAGACTCTTAGGGAGGGCCTAAGGACACGTACTGGGAGCCCTGGTGGTGCAGTGGTTAAGAGCTTGGCTGGTAACCAAAAGGTCAACAATTTGAATCCACCAGCCACTCATTGGAAACTCTGTGGGGCAGTTCTACCCTGTCCTATACAGTTGCTATGAGTTAGAATGACTCAGCGGCAATTCTTTGTTTTTGTTTTTCAGTGAAAGTGTATCCAGAATATGTTGAAGTAAAGTATTCATGCTGATCTAACTGTAGATCAATTTTTCCTTTCCTGATTGTGATTTGTGCATATAGGACAAGTGATTATTCATTGACTTCTAGTGGGCTAAAAAGAAGAACCAGAATGTCTATCCTTTTATATAATTTATGTTATCAGTACTGTTTTGATTGTAAATATTTGCCTTATGGAATTAGTTGGTTTTTAATTATCAAACTGATGAAACTAAATAAATAAAGCCATTACCGAGATTGAGATGAGGTCCTGCTAGCAAACTTCTGTCACGTCCACCAGTCTACTTGCTAGCTACTGTTTCCTGCATGAAATGTAGTTGATTATGGTGGGTTTGTAGTCCTCTTGAATGGATTCTGGAAGCTACAGTTCAACCACATTTTCCAAAACTGCTAAATATGAAGATTGCGTTATGTGATTCACTGTTTTGAGAGGAGGGAGTCAAGGATTGGTGCATAAGAGTTTGTTTTCAAAATGATTGTGATATATCAGGAAGCAAAGGGGTTGCACAACATTTATGAAAAGATTGAGTGATTTAGGAAGGCCAGATCCTTTTCTGATATTCTGCTCTGTTTTTGCCTATAATTAATCTGTGAATGTGAGTATATTTCATTGGTTCCAAACACAGATCATCTGGTACTTCTTTGTGTCATGGAGAATGCCAGCAGGATCATCTCCATGCATAATTACTTAGTTATAGGAGAAAGCTGACACAAGTAGGGGCTTCATGAAGATTCGTGAAAATTTAATACTATTAAAAATTCTGACTGTGACTTATTTCTAGGTACGACCTGAATGAAAAGAACTCAGTAATGTAAATTGATTTTTTCTGGGCTGTCAACATTAGGCTGTGCCCTACAGCCACACAAACATGATATTTACTCTAATTTGTTAATAAAGAAAACAAGCTCTGATTAAAAATAACATCTGTCCATTGACAGAAAACAGCTTTGGTTATGAAAGGAGTTTTCAGTACATTATAAAAGCTGCATTTGGCAGGATGTGCTACTATCATAAAAGTTCTAACAGCTTTTTCTTCTTTGAGGGTTATGGAGTGGAGAACATGCTTGAGGCAGAGCCAACTTCAACTTGCTGATTTGTTCTGTGCTGCTGGTTTTAGGTGATCTTTTGTGCGATTTTCAATAATGCAGTCCAAATTGTTGTTGTTGCCAGTTGCTGTCGAGACAATTGCAGTTGATGGTGACTCCATGTGCAGAGGAGAACCGCTCCCTACTGTTTTCACGGCTGTGACCTTTCAGAAGATCACTGGGCCTATTGTCTCAGGTGCCTCTGGGTGGTTTTGAAATCCCAACCTTTTGGCTACTAGTCGAATGCTTAATGATTTCCATCATCCATGTATCCCTTTGCAGCCCAAATTAGAGACTTCCTAAGGAACTCTATTCTACAGATGAAGTTTTTGAGCAATAGTGATGCTTTGCTGCTTTTTGATAGCTACACTCCCTCTGTACATCATTTTAAGGAGGCAGATTACTGAATTGTTCTAAGAGTCAGAATTGACTCAACATCAATGAATTTGGTCCAGTTTTAGACTAATGTTAAAAATTTAATTGCTGTGTAACTGTGTGGTTTCTTCTTGGTATTTAGTGATATTTCATTAAAGGCAAAATGCCTTTTTCTTTCTTTTTTAAAATAAAAAAATTACACTTTCAAGGAAAGGAAAATCATAACTTTATATCTAGATTACCAAACCAATGTAATGATCACTGATAGTATTAGTTGCTCTGCTCTGTTTTATAAGAACCGTTAGACTGCTGCCTCCATCTGTTTTGTGACTGGCACTGTTTAGCAGAGACCAAAGGGTAAATACTTTTTAGAAAATGCATGCCCTGATCTCATAGGATCTAACTTGGAGGCTGCATGACATTTGTCAGCTCTTGAGATATTTTTCCATCCTCTGCCAAAGTTTTTATTGGAGGAATTTCAGTGACAGAGAGTTTTTCTTGCTTTACGCTATTGCTGTTGTTAGATATTATTGAACTGGCTCATCTCATGGTGACTCTATGTACGACAAAACAAAACACTGCCTTGTCCTGTCCTGTATCATCTTCACAATCATTGCTATGTTTGAGCCCGTTCTTGCAGCCACTATGTCAGTCTTGCTCTGAAACAAGACAGTATTTTGGTTTGTTGCCCTAGAGTCAGCCTGATACTCAGTCCATGTGTCAGTTGATAATGTATTTTCCTAATGTGTATTTGTAAGTTGCTGTCATGATGGATATGCTAGGGAGAAGTCAGAAGGTCAGAGTGGTTATGGAAAGGTTTCAGGGAGTATGCATTACTGAAAAGTTAGGATGTAGGTAAGTTTGAACCACTCTGGCCTTTTGGTTAGCTGCTGAGTTCTTAACTCCTGAACCAGCAGGGCTCCTTAACAAATATGATAGACAAAGGAAGTCCATTATTTAAAAATGTATTAAGAATACAGGTGTTAGTTATTTTGTCTTGGTATCCTGAAGCTTCCTCCTCTTTTGCTTAAAAGTAGGCCCTTGTCATCTAGCCTGACAGCTGTGAATCTGTAGACAGACGGATAAGACTAGAAAGTATGACCTGTAGGGTTGGTATTTATTAGTGGGATTTGTATTTTACTCTAATGCATGTGTTCCACTCAAATCAGTGATCAGCTATTTTAGAAAAATACATACATGTGTATATTTTTGCTGACGATCATTCAAAAATCGCTATAGCAGTATATCAACAGGGAACTGCCAGAAATGCAAGCCAGATTCAAAAGAGGACATGGAACCAGGGATATCATTGCTGATGTCAGATGAATCCTGGTTGAAAATATAAAGATGTTTTCCTGTGTTTTATTAACTATTCAAAGGCACTCTACTGTGTGGATCATAACAAATTATGGATAACATTACAAAGGATAGGAATCCCAGAACATGTAATTGTGCTCATAAGGAACCTGTACATAAATTAAGAGGCAGTTGTTCAGACAGAAAAAGTGGATATTGAGTGGTCTAAAGTCAGGAAAGGTGTGTGTCAAGGTTGTTTCCATTCACCATACTCAAATCTAGATGCCGAGCAAATAATCCAAGAAGCTGAACCATATGAAGAAGAAAAAGGCATCATTATTGGAAGGAGACTCATTAACAATGTGACTAGCACAAATGACACAGTCTTGCTTACTGAAAGCGAAAAGAACTTTAAGCGCTTACTGCTGAAGACCAAAGACTATAGCCTTCAGGATGGATTATACCTCACTATAAAGAGATCTGTAGGGTTGCTATGAGTCAGCATCGATTCAATGGCACTGGGCATACAAAAAACAGAAAACCCTGGTGACATAGTGGTTCAGTGCTACATCTGCTAACCAAAATGTTGGCAATTCAAAAACACCAGGCACTCCTTAGAAACTCTATGGAGCAGTTCTACTCTACCCTGTAGGGTTGCTATGAGTCAGAATCAACTTGATGGCACCAGGTTGGGTATAAAGAAAACAAAAATCCTCACAACTGGATCAATAAACAACATCATGGTAAATGGAAAACAGATTGAGATCACCAGGGATTTCATTTTACTTGGACCCACAGTCAGCAGTTAAGAAATGAAAAGATGTATTGTATTGGGAAATCTGCTGTAAAAGAATTCTTTAAGGTATTGAAAACCAGAAATGTCACTTTGAAGACTAAGGTGTATCTGGCCCAAGCCATGGTCTTTTCAGTCATAACACATGCATACTAAAGTTGGAGAATGAACAAGGAAGACTGTAGTGGAATCGGCCACTTTGAATTGTGGTTTGGGGGAAGAATATTGAATATATCGTGGACTGACAAAAAGAACAAACAAATCTGTTTTGGAAAAAGTACAACCACAGAATGAGCCAAGACACAAGGGTGGCAGGATTATATCTTACATACTCTGGACAGGAGGGGTCAGTCCCTGGGGAAGGACTTTGTGTTTAGTTAAGAAAGACCATGAACAAGATGAAATGACAGTGGCTGCACCAAAGGGCTCCCACGTGACAGTGATTGTGGGCGGGGTACAGGACCCAGCAGCATCTCAGGCTGTGGTACATAGGGTTGCTATGAGTTGGAACTGACTTGATGGCACTTAACAACGACAGTAATACACACGGACATATACATATATATGTATGTTTGTGTATATACACACACATATATATAGCAGTAGCATCTACATATAACAGTAACATAAATGTATGTGACACATATATAGATGTGATACACGTATATGTTACTGTTGTTTTTAGGTATTTATGTGTATACACACACACACGTGCACACACACACATTGTAAAGAAACCATAGTAATATAAGTAGTAAAATATAACTTATGACCAGCTTCAAAATAAGAAAATTTCTAGTGTCCGTTCAGTTTCCATGTTAAAAGAACTAAAACCCAACCCAAACAGGGCTCATTTACAGTGGAATTGACTTTTCTGACTGCTTATTGATTTTGCTGTTTCATCTACTGTGGTGACACTTGAAAGTGAGTGTGCCAATCCACTCCAGACCTGGTTTCCAAGAAAATAAGTGCTGAATGGTTTTATGGTTATTCTCATATAAATTCTGAATATTCAGACTTTTAGATGCCTTCTGAGATTCTTCATTTCTGCCTTTTTTCTTTTTTGAATTTAATTTTATGGTGAAAAAAGATCTAACGAAGGGGGTTTTGACAGTCCCTAACTTTTTTTTTTTAAATTTAAAGTAAGATATATAAAAAAATAAGTTAAAAATAGAAATCTGCTAAGCCGAGTGCCAAAACCTTTCCCGGTGTGGTAATACCTTCCGAAGTTTCCTGTCCCCAGCTTAGTATCCACATGTTCTTTCTCTAGAGTGAACTATGAATGCCACTCTTTCGTAGGTTTTCTCTGTTGGGTCATAAGCTTGTTATGTAAATATTAGACACTGAAAAAGAGCAGGAAGTTAAATGACTCTTCTACTCTCTGCCATTTACTTGGCTTGTCTGTTAACCTTGAGCCTCAGTTTCCTCACCATTAAATGGGCCTAGGCTATGTGTCTTTACTGCAAAGCACTGTTTGGAAAATTAAATAAGGTGATGAATATGAAATGCTTTGCAAGCTTTTAAAAGCTGTACAAGCATATGGTGTTATTGTTTTTATTGTGTTCGTTATCTCCATGTTAGGAGATAATGAATATAATCAAGGAATTATCCAGTGTCGCCTCTGGATATTTTTTTCTTATGCACTTACTTTTCAGGTTTCTTCTCGTCAAGGTATGCATTTTTTCCCTTATGATCCATAAAGGAGTCCTTCCACCATGATAAGAGGAGATCTGAAGTGGGGATAAGCTCACTATTCCATGTTTTGCGACTTGCCTGCTAGGCAGCAATGCTTTGTACATTATCACAAAAATGGTTTTAGAGAGGGAAGTGAGAACACCCACAAAATAATTTTAACTGTTGATGAAAGGTGCTTTATTTTGAATTTGCCTCATATTGTTTTTCCCTTGACTGTAAGCATGAGGCTGAGTTGCAGAGACTTGGTTTTTGCTGACTCTCAGTCACTTCTGAGTAGAAACATTTCTTGAAAGGATCATCTGTCACTGTCCACATAGGGTAAGGAAAAGTCCAAGAAATCTAAAGATGTACTGTCTTTTTAGTTATTGTGCTTAATGGATTTTCTCCAAAGATTCTAAATCTTCAAGGATGCTCCAAAAATGGTAAAAGAACACATAAGAAGAAAAATTCTATAATTCATAAAGTTAACCTTTCCTGCTCAGTGAAGTAGCTTCTCATGTCTCCCATGCTAAATTCTGCTTTGTCTCCAAAGAAATGGAACAATGATTTATATTTCCCAGTAGTGCAATACAATTCTTCATATTAACTAGGAATGTTGCTTTAGTTGAAAGATCAATTCTGGGGCTAACTTTATGAAGTATGATAAATATTTCTTAGTTTATGGATATTGAGTCCAGTGAAATGTCAAAGCTTTTGCTTCTTTCCTTTTCCATTAGGTTCCTGTTCATTCTCTTAGGTCCTAAGGGGAAAGCCAAGTCCTACCATGAGATCGGCAGAGCCATTGCCACCTTGATGTCTGATGAGGTAATGGAATCTGGAAAATGGGAATTCATGAATATTCTAGTTATGCTATTTTCACACTTACTGTGACTACATGTCACAATTTATTCAGTTCAAATAACGTGGTTACCAGGCTTTTTATAAATGACACAAGGTATTATCATTTGTGACAAGTAAGCTGACTTCTATACAGTTTTCATTAATAATGAAAAATGGAAAAAGAAGAACACATAAGAAGGAGATGCATTTTGCTTTTTCATCAAATTCTGAACTGTATGCCGGCATAAAGCATACTTTTGGTTCTTTTTTAAAAAAGGTGTTTAAATAATAGTACTGATATGCGTCAAATAGTTCTAAAACGTTCGAGTTGGTGCTACCTAGAACTTTATCTCTAAAAACATTTAATAAATTCATTCTGGGAATTCAAATGTTCATATACTGTATTGTTTCAGAAATGTTGGATTCTGTAGGAAAATGATATATAACAAGATGTATAATACATTTTTCTTAGATATCAGAAATTACATGTTTTTATCTTGTGGGGAAAAAATGATAGAAATACTAGAATGCATTAGCAATCATTACTGCAGCGTGTGCAGCACTTTGGATTATGTCCTCACTAGCTCTCATAATGGTTTGAATGTTTTGACACCCGTTTTAGATACGGTCAGACTCAGAACTAGGCTCATAGTAGGAGAAATAATATTAGAATACAGAATCACCGATTTCTGCTTCGGTATCTTTCTCAGGTAGTTATTTTTCAAAATTCTTTGATTTGCCAGTTTTGCCAGGTATTAGGTGGAGAAAAGAGAACTTTTCTCCTTAGCCAAGTGCCCTTTTGTCATTGAGATGACTCTGACTCATAGCAACCCTAAAGGTCAGAGTAGAACTGTCCCATAGTGTTTCGAAGGAGCACCTGGTGGATTTGAACAGCCGACCTTTTGGGTAGCAGACATAGCGCTTAACAACTACACCACCAGGGGTTCCTTTCTTGCTAGTTGTAGATATTTATTTCATGGTTTCGTTATCCTGTGACTGAGAGCACTGAAGGATATCTATGCCATTTGTTCTCCCATTTAATGAGATTCAGCATCTCAGTGAGTTCATTTGTTTATTTTTATATGTGTATGTATGTATATATATTCTTTCTCCTATGATATTTACAACTAGAAATGCTTTAGGCTGTGACAGAAAATTTAGCTTACAGTGGTTTAAAAAATTTTGGCTTCACTTTTCTCATATGGCGAGAAATTTGGAAGTAGGTGGTTGCTGAGGTTGTTTTAATGTAATTGCTTAATGACAGGCCAAGAAGCAAGACTCTTGCTTCATGTCTTAAAACTGTTCCTATGGTCAATTCCAGGCCTTCCATCTATTCAAGGCAGAAAGAAGGGTGAAGTAATGGTAGTTATATCTGTTTCTTTTAGTAGGTATTCTAGAGCTTTACCCAGTAACCTTTTCCTTCTGTCTCATTGGTCAGAAATATCAGTCTTTAGTTGCAGGTGTGATTGGGGAAGTAACACTCTGATTTTCCAGTCTCTGTCAGTTTTTTGTACCACTGTGGCTTGCATGTTGCTGTTCTGCTGGAAACCATGCCACTGCTATTTCAAATACCCGCAGGGTCACGTATGATAGACAGGTTTTAGTGGAGGTTTCAGACCAAGACAGACTAGGAAGAAGAACTTGATAGTCTACTTCTAAAACAATTGACCATTGAAAACCCTATGAAGAGCAATACAGTATTATCTGGTGTGGTGCTGGAAGAGGAGCCTCTCAGGTTGGAAGGCATTCAAAATACAACTGAAGAAGAGCTGCCTCCTCAACGTGTGGATAGAGCCAAGCTTTGGGGACCTTCATTTGCTGATGTGGCATGACTGAAAACTAGACAAGCAACTGCAAACATCCATTAATAATCAGAATGTGGAATGTATAAAGCATGACTCTAGAAAAATTGGAAGTCCTCAAACATAAAATGGAATGCATAAAACTTCAGTATTGTGGACATTAGTGAGCTGAAATGGACTTGTTTGGCAAATTTTGAATCAGAAAATCGCATAGTCTGCTATACCAGGAATGACAAATTGAAGAGAAATGGTGTCACATTCATTGCCAAAAAGGATATTTCAAGATATAACTTGAAGTACAGTATATCAAGTGATAGGATAATATTCATGTGCCTACAAAGAAAACCAGTTAATAAAATTATCACTTAAATGTAAGCACAACCACAAATGCCAAAGATGAGGAAGTTGAAGATTTTTATGAACTTCTGCAGTTTGAAATTGATCAAACATGTGATCAAAATGCATTGACAATTACCAGTGTTTGAAATGCTGACTATACCCATTGACCTTGCCTTGTAGAATACACAGGAATCAAATCAGCTACATCTGTGAAAAGAGATAATGGAGAAGCTCAGTATCATCGGTTAGAACAAGGCCAGCAGCTGACTGTGGAACAGACCATCAACTGCTTATATGCACTTCAATTTGAAGCTGAAGAAAATTGGAACAAGTCCATGGAAGCCAAACTATGACCTTCAGTATATCCCATCTGAATTTAGAGACTATCTTAAAAATATATTTAATGCCTTGAGCACTTACCACTGAAGACAAGAGGGTGGAATGACATCAAAGACATCATCCACAAAGAAAGCAAAAGGTTATTAAAAAGACAGGAGAGACCAAAATGGATATCAGGAGAAACTCTGAAACTTGCTCGTGAATATAAAGTAGCTAAAGTGAAGGGAAGACATAGTGTAATAAAAGAGCTGTTCAATTGTTGAAAAGATCTCAAAGGGCAGCTGGAGAAGAAAAAGTTAAGCATTATAATTAAATATGCAAATACGTGGAGTTAGAAATCCAAAAGAGAAGAATACACTTAGTGTCTCTCAAGCTGAAAGAACTGAAGAAAAAAATTCAAGCCTGAAGTTTCAATATCAAAGACTTCTGTGGGGATGGTAGTGAATGATACAGGAAGTATCAGAACAAGATGGAAGCAATATAAAGAGTTACTGTACCATAAAGAATTGGTTGACATTCATCCATTTCAAGAGGTAGCACGTGATCAAGAACCGACGGTACTGAAGAAAGAAGGCCAAGCTGCACTGAATCAAGTCAGATGGAGATGCTTTAACAGATGGAGGCAGCTCAGGAGGTGCCCACTCGTCTACAGCAAGAAATTTTGAAGACAGGTTCCTGGTCAGTCAACTGGAAGAGATCCATATTTATGCCCATTCCATAAAAAGGTGGAAATTATTGAACAATATTAATATCACTCAAGTTAAATTTTGCTGACCATCATTCAGAAGCAGTTGCAGTGGTACAAGGACATGGAACTGTCAGCAGTTCAAACTGGATTCAGAAATGATGTGGAAGGAGAAATATCATCGCTGATATCAGGTGTATCCTGCCTGAAAGCAGAAAATAACAGAAAGACATTTACCTGTGTTTTACTGGCTAGGCAAAGACATTCAACTGTGTGTATCATAACAAATTATGGATAGCATGGTGAAGACTAGTAACTCTTCGTTGTGATCATGAGGAAACTGTACATAGACCAACAGGCAGATGTTCAAACAGAACAAGGAGATACTGCGTGTTATAAAGTCAATGAAGGTATACATCAAGATTGTATCCTTTCACCATACTTATTCAATCTGATTCCTCTTTCCACATTCTTCTTCTTCATATATGAATTTAGAGACTGTCTTAAGAATATATTTGGTGTATTGGACACTAATGACTGAAACCAGATGGTAGAGTGACATCAAGGACATCATCCATGAGAAGAATGTAGAATGTGGCATTATAAAGACGGTGGCATCAGGATTTGAGGAAGATGCGTTAACAACATGTGATATGCAGTTTACACAACTTTGCTGATAGTGAAGAAGATTTGAAGCACTTACTGATGAAGGTCAAATATTATAACCTTCAGTATAGATTTACCTCAACATAAAGAAAACAATAATCCTTACACCTGGACCAGTAAGTGACATCATGAGAAGTAGAGACAGTATTGAACTTATCAAGGGTTTCATTTTACTTGCGTCCACAATCAATGCCCATGGAATAAACAGTTAAGAAATCAAATCATGCATTTCATTGGGCAGATTTGCTGCAAATGACCTCTTTAAAGTTAAAAAGCAAAGATGCCACTTTGAGGACTAATGGGCGCTTGATTCAGGCTATGGTATTTTCAGTCATTTCATATGGATATGAAAGCTGGGCAATGAATAAGGAAGGTTAAAGAAGAATTAACACCTTTAAATTTTGTTATCGACTATGAATATTTAATATACTATGGGTTGCCAGAAGAATATACCCATCTGTCTTGGAAGAAGTACAACCAGAATGCTCCTTAGAGATGAGATGAGGGTGCAGAGTCTCGTCTCGTGTACTTTGGATGTATTGGTAGGAGGGGCCAGTCTCTGAAAAGAAACATTATACTTGGTAAGTGGAGGGTCAGTGAAAGAGCGAAAGACCCTCAATGAGGTGGACTGACACAGTGGCTATAACAGTGGGCTCAAGCATGAAAATTGGTTGTGCAGGTGTTACAGGACTGGGCGGTGTTTCATCCTGTCACACAAGGGAATGCGTGGGAATGCTGTCATTCAGAACTGATGCAGTGACATCTAGAACTACCTAACGGCAACAGCATGGGAGGGAACAAGGGAAAATGAAGTTGAGGTAGTTTTGACCACTACAAATAACAGACCTACACTTTGTATTGCGTTTCTGTCAACCCCACAACCCTCTACTCATTAAATTCTTTTTTGTTCCTTGACCTTTAAAAATTCTTGATGAGAAGAGGTGATTCAGTAGCAAATGTTAAGAGAGGATAAGTGTTCTTTTCTGGAGACTAAAGAATTTTACTTATGAAGTATGAAAGACTTGGATTATTTGCATAGAACTTTCAAATTACTAATTTAGAGGAACAATTGACAAAGAGGATTATATACATCCTGGAAGCTCTTTGGAAGTACATAAAAAAGGATGAAGTGTTTGCTACCTTGGATTCTTTATTTGATGCCTTATCTGAACAACAGGAGGCCTGGTGGTGCAGTGGTTAAAGTACTTGACTACTGAAAGATCAGTGGTTTAAATCTACCAGCCACTCTGCTAGAGAAAGATGTAACAATCTGCTTACGTAACAGTCTGTAACAGTCTATGGGGGCAGTTCTGCTTTGTCCTGGGTTCTTATTAGTTGGAATGAACTAGACATCAATGAGTTTGGATTTTGGCTTACCTAAGATAGACAGATGATCATCTATGAAAAATTGTTTGTTTTCAGTGTTGCTGCTATAACTCAAATTGTTGTCTCTTTAATCATTAACACTAATTGTGTATTTAAGAGCTGCAGTGTTTGGATTTTAACTTGATTTTAACACTCTGCTTGAATTTTCTCTTCTTCATTTACCAGCCATTGTTTGTCCCAGTAGTTTGTGTATTTTAGGGAAACGACTTCCATTTTCTTTCTCCAAGCCATTTTCATTTGGTTTTCATGGCAACTGTACACCTACCAGTGAAAGATGAAAGACAATATTGCTTAACCGTATTGATAGAAGAAAAGTATAGCTGTTTTCTTAAACTTCTACCTATAATCTTTAGGATTCTAATCTGAATATTTAAATATATTAGGGCAAAGTGAATAATATGAAATACGGCAGCACAGTCATGGTAATATTAAAGTGGATTACAATTGCGTTTTTTGGACTTGACATAGGGTTAGGCATCTCTTGTTAGAGCCACATATATCATCTTGTTGTTTAGGTGTTCCATGACATTGCTTATAAAGCAAAAGACAGACAGGACCTGATTGCTGGCATTGATGAGTTCCTGGATGAAGTCATTGTTCTTCCACCTGGAGAATGGGATCCCGCAATCAGAATAGAGCCTCCTAAGAGTCTTCCATCATCTGACAAGAGGTAAATTGCATTCACTTGTGATTTTCAGTTGCTGGAACATCCCTGGGAAGAGGGTTATGTTTGGAGGAGGAAGTGGAATCAGGTTACTGCACTCCTATTTTCTGTTTCCCATTTTGCTGGATATAGTCTCTCCAGTGAAATCACGTATATGTCTTGGTTCCACATTCTCTTGACATATGGAATGGATGTGATATACTGCGATGTTCTTCAGTGATTGTGAATTAGAGATTTTAGATTATGATACTGAAATACATCACAGAGACTCTGTGAGGGATGCCCTGGGAACTCCCTGTATGTGTTGTTGTTAGTGGTAGGTGCCATTGAGTTGATTTTATAACAACTCCATGTGAGTGTAGTAGAACTGCCTAGTGTTTTCTAGGCTGTAATCTTTATGGGAACTGATCTTCAGGACTTTCTTGTGTGAAAGCACCAATGTTTTGGTTAGCTGCTGAGCACTTATCCTTGGCTTCCTGTACATGTGGAAGAATCAGTTTACTCAAGATGAGTCCTTATAGATTGAGACGTTTAAGACATTGAGTGACATTGTGGAGGTAAAACTGTTTCACAGAAATCTATTGTTTTCCTGGTGAAGCAGTTCATTCAGCTTTTCTGTTCCTCTTGTCATTTATCTTGGCTATAATATGTAACTTTAAGAATAGTCTGTTATGATAGCAGAAAAGAATCTCTCCTAAAGGCTGCTTTTCCCCATATCTTCTTTGGCTAGTGCACGGTATAGCTGAGAAGCAGATGAATGAGATAAACTAATATTCTCTTGGGCTTGGTTGTTTTTCTTAGAAAGAACATGTACTCAGGTGGAGACAATGTTCAGATGAATGGGGACACGCCCCATGATGGAGGACACGGAGGAGGAGGTCATGCAGACTGTGAAGAATTGAAGCGAACTGGACGGTAAGTGATGGATCCTTTGTGATTCACAATGAGGCCTTCCTTATATCTAAGTTGCTTCTCATGTTTCTATCAGCGTTTTATTCACTGATTTGTTTATTCGTTCATCAAAAAACTATTTAGTCCCAGGAACTGGGGATACCACAGTGAACTTCCTGTTCTTTCAGAATTGGCTTTGAAATGGAGACAGATAAACAATAAACAAATAAATGTGATAATGGTTTTATGGGAGAAAATAAGCAGAAATAGGGAGTTTTGCAATGGGAGAAAGTTGCTAAAATTTTAGATAGGGTGGTGGAGAAGATCTTACAGATTACAGAGGTGACATTTTAGGAAAGCCCCTGAAGGAGATGGGGGACAGATGTACAGAGATGGAGGCAGAGGAGATAGGTCCGGGTAGAGTGGACAGTAGCCCATGTGCTTCCTGTCTGCTGGGGCGGTGGGAGTGGAGTAAGAGTCAGTATTAGGGAGAGATTTGAAAGGGACAGGGTGAATGCGTGTGACAAGAGGACTAAGTGATGTGCCCGTCTTCCTCACTTGGCTTTCATGATTCCATCTCTTCCTTGTGTGACTGCTCAGGAGTCTATAACTCATGTTAGGGAAATAAGCAAATCACAGGCAGGTCACTTTCCTGTCTCCTTAGTCTGCGCTTAGAAATTCAGGATTCCCAGATTGCTTTGGTTAAATTTCTTTTCATGATAGTTTTTCTTTCTACACTATCAAGTTCCTTAATTTGTTTTGGGTTAAGTAAAAGTTTAAGTAGGATTCTTGTTTTAGGAAAATATGGCTTTTTTGGTAAACAATGGCTTTTTTTGTTAAGCACAAAAGTGTGTCTTTTAGTATGCAATTGAATCTGAACTAAATTATTTTTCCTGTGGTAACCCACTTGAATTTCTTTCCCAAACTAGAAGAAAATTACTTTCTTCTTTTTTGTTTTTAAAGAGTAGAGAACATAACCAACACCCCCTTGTATTTTCTGAATAGTTCTTTACAAACTCTTTTCATTAGTAATATCCTTTTCAAAGGATCTTAGTTACAAGGTTTAATTCTTTTACTTAATCAGAACTTAATTTAGTTGACTTTTCTGTTTCTCCTTTCATTCATACGCTGGATGCATGATGTATGCCCAGAACCGTGCCCAGCCCTATACTTACCAAGACAACCAAGGCAGGCTTCTGGCACTGGGAGAGAGCCGTGGTTCCGGTGGTTACCTGGACAGGTCATCCTGGTGGAGTGTGACAGCCTGTAGCAGAAATCTGAGCCATGAGTGGAGAGTCAAGACTTAAGGGAGTGTTGAACTCCAAGAGAGGGCATTCTAGGCAGAAGGAATGACAGGAGAAAGGCTGAGAAGTAAGGGAGCGGGGGGTTACTAAGGTGTAGGATGAGTGGGGCTGCTTGCAGTGCTACGTCACACCTGTATGGGTCCTTCCCTTGGTTTCTTCGGACCCTTCCTGCAAAATCACTTTCTCAGAAAGCCTGCTCCGGCCGCCTGATCTAAAACTTCATCTACCACCCATCAGCACTTTTTAATGCTCTTGTCCACATTACATTTTTTTTGCTTGATTTTTATCTGGATGTCGTTTGCCTTTTTATCTTGTTTATTGTCTGTCTCTCTTGTAAAAGGTACACTGCACAAAGGCAGGCATTTTCACTTGGGGTGTTTGCTGCTGTATCTCCGACACCCAGAAGGTGCTGGGCAGATCGGAGGTGTTAAGCAAACATTTATGAAATGACTGGATGACTGAATGAGTGGGGACAGAAAGGAAACTACTGCAGGATTATACAGAGCCTGAGATGATGTACTCACATGTTTAGACGTTTATCTTTAGGCAGTGAGAAAGTTTAACTCATTAACACTGTTCTCATCTAAAAGACCAACTGGCTGGTCTGTAGGAAGAATGTGACACTCATTTGTTGACCAAAAAAAGAGAGTGACCGAAAAAAGTATTCCTCTGCAGATTCCAGGTTTCATTTTAAGTTGAAATCTTGACACTCATTCAAGCCTTCTAAGTACAGATTCTCTATGGTTTAGTAAGTTCTCTTTTGATTAATTTGGAGGTAATTTATTTTACAGTGTCGTGTGTTTGCTTTCTCCCTGTCCAGGTTCTGTGGTGGACTAATTAAGGACATAAAGAGGAAAGCACCATTTTTTGCGAGTGACTTTTATGATGCTTTAAATATTCAGGCCCTCTCAGCAATTCTGTTCATTTATCTGGCGACTGTAACTAATGCTATCACTTTTGGAGGACTGCTTGGGGATGCCACTGAAAACATGCAGGTGGGTATGGTTTGGGGGAGGACACAAATAGTACAGCCCAGATTGCCTTCCTCACCCCTGCAGCTCAGTTAGAAGCAGATGGCCTTTCAGTTACTCAGCGTGATTTTCTTTCTTTTGCTGGATTCTGCATTTTACTTGCTTCTGGCCTGCTGCTGTATTTCTAGCATTTTAGTAATTATAAAAATAGCTCGATGAAATCTGGCTTGAGTCACAAGTGGGGAAAAAAAGGGAAGGAAATGAAGATATACAATTCTATTTGGGCTAAATCATATCAGCTGCTTTAGTTTTGTGCAGTGCATGAGACTTAGCTCTTACACTTTGAATATATGGCCCATATACTGTTAATTTTGTGATCATACTCTTCACAGATGCATGAGTAGCTGCATTTACACATGAACAAATAGAATTATGGATATTCTAGTGGTGTGGTGGTTATATGGCTGCTCACCGAATGGTCAGTGCTTCAAATTCACCAGGAGCTCCTTGGAAACCCAGTGGGACAGTTCTGCTCTGTTCAGTAGGATCACCATGAGTTGGAATCCACTAGGTGGCAATGGATTTTTTTTTTTTAATGTAATTACCCAACCGTTGCATGGTTTTCCCTAGGATGGCTTTATATATCTACATCCGACTCCACGGCACTTGGCTAGGTAAATGTATGACCTATGCCTGTAACTGCTTCACATTAGACTGTAAAGACTAATGACAAGTTGCATTTTGTATGAGCTAAAAGTTGTTGATGACTTAGCATTGGACATGTGACTTCCTTTTGCATCAATAATAGAGTTTTGGTGATGGAAAAGCTATTTTAGACACCCAGAAAAATATGTAAAAACAACTTTAAGTTCATCTGGTTGTTTTAAAAGGAGCCCTGGTGGCTCAGTAGTTAATGTCTCAGCTGCTAACCAAAAGGTTGGCAGTTTGAACTCACTGGCCACTCCGTGGGAGAAAGATGTTTCAGTTGGCTTCTGTCGAGATTACACCCTTGGAAACCCCATGGGACAGTTCTACTCTGTCTAATAGGATTGCTATGAGTCAGAATCAACGTGAAGGCAACAAAGTTAGTCATGTTAAAGAAACAGGCAATGTGCAGTTCTACTCTGTCTAATAGGATTGCTATGAGTCAGAATCAACGTGAAGGCAACAAAGTTAGTCATGTTAAAGAAACAGGCAATGTGCTAGGTGCTGAATACAGTGTGATGACTGAAGCTGATACTTTTAGGAAAACAGATTTTGGGCCCATTTCGAACTTTGACCTCTCACTTTGCTATTTAGTACTCTTTAACCTGTATGACATTCATAAGTAACCAGTGTATTTTTTTTTTTAAAGCTGATTCCAAAGGATTGCTTTTGTTCCACTGTTATTTTCTTCCCTAGGTGTACACATCCTCTAAATTTCTGCCTAAAACACAAAAATGAAATGGAGAGTACCTATAACATCTCTGTTCACTCAAGTAAAAAGGGAGGAATTACTTTAAAAATTGTATTGCTACAGCTTCCGAGGGCTTCTGTACTCCCTTGTCCAGCACCGGTCTGGGATATTGGGACCAACTGGGGTCTTTTTGAACACCTTGCTCTCCACAGGACTTAACCATGTGGCTAATTTGGGCATTTTCACAGTGTGGCTGTCGTAGAGTTTCCATGGTGTCTGGCTTCTCTTGAACGAGGTAAATTTGCAAGGTCTGTTTTGACTTGGAAAGCCTGGTTGCATAGTGGTTAAAAGTTTGGCTGCTCAAAAGGGCAGCAGTTCAAATCTACGGAACTGTCCTTGGAAACCCTATGGGACAGTTCTACTCTGTCAGTGTGAGTCAGAATTGACTTGACAGCAACAAGTTTTTATTTTGACTTGGCCTCAGAAATGACATGGCATCTCTTGTTCTGTATTTTAGTGCTCAGCCACTGGAAGACCAGTTTGGGGACTGGCTACTGCAGCCCTCGTCCTTCAGTTCCGTATAGCTTTGAGTTTAAACTTATTTACCAGTAATGTACACTTTGGGACACAGGTCATTTTTCTATTATAAAATATTCTGGTTTATAATATATGAATAGCATTTTTATCATGCTCTTTATTATTATAATAGCATGTTATAATAAAATATTATCAAATCTTTATTATTTAATAATTAAAAACATTACATTTCAGTGACATGACAGACTGCTCATAGGCAAGTGATTGGTGCCACATTACAGCCAACATCACTTGGCTCTCCTGATTGGTGCCAAATTAGATGCACATAGCATTGGATAATAAAAACTGAATAAATATACTTGGACAAAATTTAAAAGGATCAGAGTAAGGGAAATTATTCCTGAAGCAATGCCAGAAAAGAAGCTAGTAGGTCAGAATAGCAGAAGCATACCTGCTGTTATATTGCTTGATTGATTTAGGCTAGTGATATTGGATTACAGCTCCACAGAGTACATATGGCCTTGCTGCTCTCTGGAGAGGTAGCATTGCCTGTGTTGCTGTTATATACCACTGAGCGTTCCTGTGTGGCTGAATGCTATTACCCATAGAGTTTCCTCGACTTTAGTCTTTATGGAAACAGATCCTCACCAGTTCTTGTCTCCCATGGAGCTGTGTGGGTTTAAACTACTGTCCTTGCGGTTAACAGCTGAGCACTTAACCACTGAGCCAGAGGACTCCCCTTTGTTGTATACAGGAACCATAGTATAATTTGTTGCATTCTTCATTGACTCTACACTTGTTGGCCCAGTGTTCTACAGATGAGTCATGTTATAGACGATTTGGATACTGTCTAGCTGAAACTGATTGGTATATGGAAATATAGCACCTGGGTTCAATCAGCACAGGGAAGGAGTCGCAAACTTAAGTGGCTACAAGGGCCAGGTGCCAAAAACAAAACAAAACAGTTGCCTTCAAGTTGATTCTGACTCATGGTGACCTCATGTGTATCTGAGTAGAACTGCTCTCCAAAGGGTTTCTAATGGCTGGTTTTGTTTTCAGATAGATCTCCAGGCCTTTCTGCTGAGGTGTCTCTGGACCTTTCAGTGTTCTCAATGTTTGGTTAGCAACTGAGTGCCTGAACTGATTACACCACACAGCGTTCTGCAGGGGATAGACATGCCTTGTCAATGAGAGAATATGGTAGGGTGGGGACTGGGGTGACCCCTGAAACCATAGTGCTCTTGGAAGGCAGCAGTTGCCACCCAGCCTTGCTTGTTCCCGTGTGAGCGTGCCCTCACTTTTGTTTATATGTGATTTTCATTGACAGGCTGAAAGTGCAAATCTTACATGAAATCTGGTAGCTTTTGAGTACTGATGACAGATTAATATTTTAAAAAGAGCGTTGTGCTGGCCAGAGAACAGACATCAGCGTGTTATCAGTTAGAGACCAGCAGCATGGGAAGTAGCAGCTAAGCATGGCAGAATATAGTCTCGAAGTATGTGAGAAGGTGGTTCCCCTCCCCCTTTTTTGTCCACTGATGAAAGAAGTATGCAAAAAATTAGATAGTAAGAGTGATGTCTGTAATAGAATTGTAATAAAATCTTGATATATTAATCAAATCAAGACATATTATTCTTCACAGTGATTGCTACAACAGGTAATAGATCTTTTAGGAACACAAGCTCTGAAGTAGGACCCTAAGGCCTACGTTAAGAAGATAAGACAGGCAGCTACATGTTAAGAAAATTTAAGAAATCTGTGATTAATAAGGTAACACAGGCTTTTGTGGAAACCCTGGTGGTGTAGTGGGTTAAGTGCAGTGCCTGCTAACCAGAAGGTCAACAGTTCAATTCTGCCAGGTGCTTCTTGGAAACTCTATGAGGCAGTTCTCCTCTGACCTATAGGGTCTATATGAGTTGGACCCTACTTGATGGCAGTGGGGGATGGACAGTGGTAGAATGCCTACCTCCCATTCAGGAAACCTGGGTTCAATTCCCAAATAACACACCTCATATGCAGCCACCACCCATCCCTCAGTAGAGGTTTCTGTGTTGCTATGATGTTGAATAGGTCTCAGTAGAACTTCCACAGTAAAACAGGGTAGGAAGAAAGACCTGTTAACTGGCTTCTGAAAATCAGCCAGTGAAAAACTGATCTCATTATGCATGGAGTTGCCATACATTGGGGCTGACTGTAGTGCTGCTAAGAACAGTTTGAAAGGGTAGTAAAATCTTTCAGAGTATACAGGGACTTTCTTTTGCAGATAATTTCTAAACACATCTTTTACATATGGTTTCATTCATAATTACATTTCGTGTGTGATAATGTAATGCTTTTTTTGTAAATGAATGGAATTCTTTTGCAACATTTTGAGACTTGGCTTTAGAATACAGCATCTGAGACCAGGAATGATGGCTGCTAAAGTCTTTGGTTGGTCCTTCTTAGGTGAATTAATTTCTGTGTTAGGGAGTTTTGGGAAAAGTAAAGGACTTTGTGTCACATTTACTAACATAATTACTTTTCTTCTTTGTAATAAATGACATGGAGAGTGTCAAGAACGTTGACTAAGCTTCAGGAGAAACATAAATGCCTTCAGTGAGTCACGATGTTAAATAGTCCACTAGAAAGACGTTTTGCTGGATGTTAGTCTGAGAATTGACTAAATTCAGAGCATCTAATTCAGATCTATGAGGTTATTTGCTAGACATAGTTTAGTTATTTAAAAAATTAAAACAGAATCTCCATTTACAATTTCATAGAAATTATAGATTCAGACTTGACAGCACTTGGCTTTTGGACTCTTTTCAAAAGTTTCTCTGAATAAAAATATTGAAGGATATTTGTTTCCCTCCTGAGGCCTGTTTACCTTTAAGAAATGTATTGGTCAAGTTCACTTACTGAACTACAATTTGGTATGCCTATGAGTCACTGGGGCGCTGGTGGCACAGTGATTAAAGTACTGGCTGCTAACCAAAAAGCTGGCAGTTCAAACTTACTGGCTGCTTGATGAGAAAGATGTGTCAGAAAGATATATATAGCCTTGAAACTCTATGGGTGCAGTTCTACTCTGTCCTATAGGGTCACTGTCAGTTGGAAATGACAGCAGTGGGTGAGTATGAGTCACTGTGAGTGGCAGAAACACTGAAAGGGAGGCACAGGAAGCTAATTATTAGTATATACAGGGTCTGACGATTAAGGTCGTGAACTCATCCTAGAAGAAGTGCTATCTACCTCATTGCTGAATATCATGATCACCTTCAAAGTCCTCCCCTTGGAAAGCTATACATGGATGCCAGCACCTAGTCTATCCTTCAAAGCAATTTTGAAACTCTTTCTGGAATAGCCATCAGAGCTCCAGTCCTACTAACCTCGATGTCCTGAATGTCATCCAAATGTCTTCCTTTCAATATTTCCTTTTATCTTCAGGTAAAGAATAAAGTCACTGGGGGCCAAGTCAGGTGAGTAGGGAGGGTATTCCAATAGTTATCTGTTTACTGGTTAAAATTTCTTTACAGACAACTATACAAATAAGTTTGTAAACTTGTCACCTTGCCACTGTACACAATGGCCATTCCAGAAAGAGTTCCAAAATTGCTTTGAAGGGTGGACTAGGTGCTGGGGCTGGTGCATAGCTTCCCAAGGGGAGTACTTCAAAGGTGACCATAGTGATATTCAGCAATGACGTATGTAGCCCTTAGAACAATTAAGTTTTGCTGACTTACTTGTCAGTCCTTGGAGACACACACACATGTGCACACACACACACACACAGTAGCCATAGTCTAGTAATTTTATGTATTTTCTAGTAATACTACATATGAAATTTTTGTGTGTGAAAAATTCTACGTGTAGTCATTGTGTTCGTTTTTTTTTTTTTTTTTTTTTTTTTTTGGTAATGATAGGTGATGCAGATTTGTATAATTTCAACTACTGCAAGTACCAGAGAATAAGGTGGTTTAATGTGTTGAATAGTATATTACGTATGTACTTTAACATACAGAAGTTTTGATGCTGTGGCAGAAATCTTTTTGATTTGACATCAGAATGGCAACATGTATCATAGATTTGGTGCTGAGGTCTAGATCCTTTCATAACTCGTAGGAGAGGACATTTCCTTTGCCAGTTTTGAGTGTCTGCTGTGTGCCAGACATACTTAAAATGCTGAAGATACAAATTTACATAAGTGAGTAAAACATAAAACTCTCAATGATATTTACAGTCTAGGATGTTGATAAGTCTCTTTTCCATGCCCCCAAGAGATAATGGTCAGGGTTTATAGTGGTTTATTTAGGGAATGAAGTCCTCTCACTTCATTTGACTTTCTAAATACTAGACCGAGACTGGTCACAAGAGCACTGGAAGAGTCTGAAATAATCTGCAATTATGCCACATGCCTTCATAACTGTGGCAGTGGGTTATTCTCAAAAGCACATGCAGCTCAGATGAGGTGACTAAGAACAGTGCCTTTGCTTTTGAAGTCAGACGGCTCAGAGGTGGTTGACAGGGGCCCTCATTGCCGGGCTACAGATAGACGTGGTGCTGGGTAGACACATGTTGTGAAAACACAGCTGAGTCACTGAACTGCTCTTGTCTAAGCTAACTCTTGTGCCAGCTTGTGTTCCTGAAGTCTCGCCTGCTCAAAGACAGAATCTACATTTAGGCATCTCTTTCAGAGATAAAACACATACTATCAGTGGAAAAAAAATTAAAAACCAAAACTTTGACCTCACTAGAAACAGATCTTGGGAGCTAGTGAATCATTTTCCATGGACCTATATTCAGAATAAAACAGTTGAGATTATGATAGCTCTAAGTAGAACCCAAATTGTGATGGCAGTGCAGACGCCTGTATGAATTCTCCAACTTGGTGTAGATGCTTTGACCCTCAGCTTGCTCTTAGAGGACTCTGGAAATTACAGAATGAATTTTAATGGCTTCCTTGTTAAGTAGGCAGTTACATTTTTGCTTGGGCTTCTGGGAGACACTGAACCACTTTGCCAAGAATTGAGTCATTCAGGATCCAGCCTGGATTGTGGTGGTTTCTTTCCCTAGGGCTCAGTATCAAACAACCAGAGGTCCAGGAATTGTGCAAGCACTCTCGTTGTCCCTTTCGGTAAGACTCGCTAGTCCTTCTGCCATACTGCTGAGTAAACAAAGGCTTTTTATCCTCACCATCCTATTGAAGATGACAGAGATTTCATTTTACTTGTATCCATGATCATGGCTGTGGAAGCAGCAATCAAGAAATCAAGCAGCATACTGCATTGGGCAAATCTGCTGAAGACCTCCTTAGTATTTAAAAAGCAGAGATGGCACTTTGAAGATTAAAGTGCACCAGACCCAAGCTATGGTATTTTCAATTGCTTCGTATGGTTGTGCATGCTAGGCAATGAATAAGGAAGATGGGAGAATTGTTGCATTTGGGTTATAGCATTGGCAAAAAAAGAAAAATTGAATATACTGTGGGCTGTCAGAAGAACAAACAAATCTGCTTTGGAAGAAATACAGCCAGAATGCTTCTTAGAAATGAGGATGGTGAGACTGTGTCTCATATACTTTGGACATGCTGTCAAGAAAGGACTGGTCCCCGGAGAAGGACATCGTGCTTGGTAAAGGGTTGGCAAAAAAAGAAGCAGCCCTTCAGTAAGATGGGTTGACACAGTGTCTGTAGACATGGACTCGAACAGCAATGAATGTTAGAAGGAGACAAGACCGGGCAGCAGTTTGTTCTGTTGTACATAGGATCACGATGAGTTGGAACCGGCTTAAGGGCATCTAACGATAACAGCATCCTAAAAACAGGTCCCATCCACAACTAAACTCTGTCACAATGCATGTTAACTCATTTCATTGTATTTCTGTGATTGGTAGTCAAGTAGGTATGCTGTTCTATTCAGTTGTCACTGTTGTTAGTTGCTGTAGAGTCACCTCTGACTCAGGGTGATTCTGTGTACAACAGAAAAGAGCAGTGTTTGGTCCTATACCTTCTCCATGACCACTGGTGTGCTTGAGTTCATGGTTGAGCTTACTGTGTGCTATGTGCCTTTTAACCTAGAGAGTTTCTTTTCTAGCACTACATCAGACAGTAGTTGGCTGTGATCCATAGGGTTTTCTTTGGCTGATTTTCAGAAGTAGATTACCGGGTTTTCTTTCTCATCTGTCCTACTCCAGAAGCTCTGCTGAAACCTGTCCACCATGGGTGACTATGCTAGTATTTGACATACTGGGGGTGTGGCTTCTGGGCTCAGAGCAACAGGTAGGCCACCAAAGTAAGATAAATGGATAAACAGGGATGGCCTATCTGTTTAGATACTTTTAATTAAATTGCTAAATGTTGATAAGTTTGTAGTGTGTCTCCAGACATTATTACAAGTTTTTCATTCAAAGTATTGGCTAGAATGGAACCTTTATACCAAACTAAATCAGTAGTTATATATATATATATATACATATATATATGTTATATATTATATGTATATACAAAAGTTATATAAATATTGCTTAGTCTATGGGCAGGGTACTAATTTAAGTAATACTTTTTAAAGTCTTCTTTAGCAAGTTTTTGTAGTTAAAATTGTTTTTCCTAGTTTTCTGGAGTATGGAAAAGTTTTTTTTTATTTTATTTGATATGACTGAGTGAAAATGTACATTCCCATATAAATTTACATGCCCACCTATATGCAGCTTCCACTGCTCTCCCTGCCCGGTGACAGCACACTGTTCCTCTCTGCTCCATACATGTCTCATCCTCCCAACAGTCTCCTTTCCCCTACTCTCCCCCCACTCTCCTTCCTCCAGCCAGAGGTCAGCAGGATGATATCCTATAAATGCATAGAACCATAAATTGCATCCAATATATGGTCACTCTGCATCACCAATTCCAATCCATTCGTGTCCAAAGAGTGGACCTTCATTATGATTTATGGGCAAGGGCAGCATCAAGGCCTAAATCTACATTGTTGATTGTGAATGATTGAACACAGTCTAGAGTGAAGGCCTAGAGAAGAAAGTCATTTTGATTTTTTTTCCTGGGAGTAAATATAATTCTATTTTCATATACCTTTTAGTAAAAGAATATAGAAAGATTTTTAGAATCCTGTGAAATTTATGCTATTTATGGAACAAACAGTCTGCATTTTTAGGGAACTGGTTTCATAATAAGGAAAATTTATAGTTGGCATATCCAAATTTGAGGCTTTATTTTAACATCCTGCTGTGCTGAGAATATTTAATCAATTGGCTTAAGTTGGAAATGTGTTATTTCTTACCCACATATGATATTTCTCAATAAGACAGATAGTTATATAAAGCTTATTATATGCAATTTATAATTTCAGTATTAAATAGGTAACTTTTTTGCTGTTTTGAGGACTGTATAGTTATTTCGGGTTACCTAGTGTTGCAATTTAGCACCAAAATGCATTTCTTCCTTGAATTACAAATATAAGGTGACATGTTAATATGTACCAGAAACATATTGCACCTTCAAAAAGCTGCAGGGATAGTCTATTAGAGTGGTACAGTTAGGGGCTTCTGGTAGGCAAAAATAAGTAAGCCTGCATAGTGACAGGAAGCCCTGGTGGCATAGTGGATAAGTGGTCTGTCTGCTAACCCAAAGTTGGCAGTTCAAATCCACCAGGCGCTCCTTGGAAACTCTATGGGGGCAGTTCTGCTCTGACCTCTAGGATCACTATGACTTGGAATTGACTCGATGGCTTGGCTTTAGCAATGTGGCGACCAAGTAAGAGATTCTGCATTGTTTCATTAGTGACTTCTAGGAAACACTGGTCATTCCTTGTCCCAGGAACATACTTTAAATAATATTCTCATTTCTGTACAATTTCTGAATCAAACCTGTTTTAATCGATGGTCAGTAATTTTATGCTGAAGTTCCTTTACCAGAATCCTTTTTTTTTTTTTTAATTTGCAAGAGCTTTGTTTTCTAGTTAGCCTACTTTTGCCAACTCTTTATGATAAAAAAAATCAGGGGTGGTCATTTCGAATGTTACCAAATACTAAAAGTGTTATGTGTTTACTATTATTTTAAAATCATTTTATTATTTTTGGTGATATATAATAACATGCTATAGAGAAGTAAAAGACACAGAAAAGGTAATTTTGCCTTTAAATCACCCTTGTTAATGTTTGCAGGAACATATTTTCATATATCATACAATACATGTGTACACAGACAGCACCATGTATGGGATTTTATGTAAATGAAATCATCCTGTATGTCCCTGCTGTTTCATCACCTGATTTTCTCCTCAGCAACATTTCACAAACCTGTTCTGCTTCCCTATGTGTCTTCACCATCATTTTTAATGACTGCATCTGTGTGTACATAAAGTGCATGCTCTGTGATTTACATAATCAATCCCTTATTAGTGGGATTAGTTTTGGTTTTTCCAATTTTTTCTTTTATAAATCATCCTGTGGTGATTAGCTGTATTTTCAGGCTTCATGATTATTTCCTTAGAGTAAATTCCTTGCAAAATGATTTCAGGAAATACACACATACACACACACACACAAAATCAATTTACACTCTACCAAGGTTTTACTAATTTATACTTTATTAGTAATGCACAAGGGTGCTTATTCACCCACACTGTTGAAAAACAGGGTTCTTTTTGTCATTCTTTCGATTGAAAACAAATCGCTCGTTATTGTTTAATTCTTTTCTAAAAATTTTTATTATCTATCTGTATTTTGACTACTTATACACTTCTTTGCAAATTGCCTAACATTTTACTTTTGAGATGCTTGTTTATTTCTGAAAGAGTTGTATATTCTTTGTATAATAAGGATAATTTGGCTTATCAGAAATATTGCAGATGCATCTTTTCCTAACTCTGTCCTATGTATTTTAACCTCATTGTAGGATTTCTTTTACTGTGTAGATTTTCCCTTTCATGCAGTAAGTACCATCAGCTCTTTCCTTTGAACTTTTTTGTTCTCACGCTATATTTAGAGAGGCCTTTCCCATTCCAAAATAATACAAGTATATTTGCTGACATATTTTAGGTCATTTATATTTTCATTTAAATTTCTGATCCATCTGGCATTGACTGCTGTGCAAGATTATAGTGGCATTTGACAATGGGCACTTTAAATAATTTAGATATATAGCCACAGCTCTTTAAAACAAACAGATGTACAGCCTCCCTGTTTTGCCCATCTATTCAATTAGACTTGGAGTTGAAGCTCCTTTAGTCAAGTTTTTAGTGCATAAGTTTCCTTGGGCGGGAAGGTAATTTGTCCTTCAAGTCTTGCCTCTCTTTCAGTTCCTCCTGGGCAAGGCAAACAGAAAGCCTGTTTATGACAACAGAGCATTTCAAGCAGAGTAGATGGCAAAGAGGATTTGGCAACTGTGATCTGTCAGGACAGAAATCACTGATTTATAGGCTGTAGCTGCACAGGTGAAATAAAAAATGAAGGTTCTATATCCAATTTTCTTCCTCAAAGTAGATAAATGCTTTGTGTAACCATTAGCAATGCTAGCAGGTGGCTTGTATTTTGAAGGAGGAGGTGAGATTGTTTGAATTGTTTAAATCAGTACCTGTCAAATTTGTGCCATGTGAAAAATCACCTGGGGGACCTTGAAAGCTACTGATTCTCCAAGACTCAGCCTCAGAGACGGTGATTTAATTGTTTAAGATGCAAGTAAAGCATGAGTACTTAAAAACACAAAAAGCCTCACCAGGTAATTGCTGTGTAAGCCAAGTCTTGGAAGCATTAGTTTTGATATTTGCATCATTTCTCCATTTATTCTGGCTCATTGGCTTGGCTTATTCTAATGACCTGACACCAACATTCAGATCTGATTTTGTATTTCCAGTGAGCACGTTCAAAAGGAGTTAGGCCAAATCACTGTTCTTGGCTAAATTTCAGATTAGAGGACTCATCTAGCGAAATTTGATTTTATTATTTAACATTCTGTGCAGTTCGTGTAAATCACCACCAACACTGGCTAAAATTTCTCTTAAGATGGTTAAAACACTTTAAATTAGAGAAGAATGAACTTGAAATAGAACAGTAATGTTAGTGAATGGTTATTTAATGTCACCTAGGCATTTTAGTTTTCAAGTTCTACTGTACTGAAATTTTTCAAAGAAGTTCGAAATCTTTCCTTGAGCAAGTATGCCACTGTTTTCGCTGTAGTCTCTACTTCTTCTTTTTTCTATTGTCAAGCAGCCTACATAAAGAGGGTTATAATTATTAATCCAAATAATAAATTCATTAATAAAAAAACATAGAAAAAGAAAGTTTTTCCTTGGAAACCCTGGTGGTGTAGTGGTTAAGTGCCACGGCTGCTAACCAAATAAGTTGACAGTTCAAATCCACCAGGTGCTCTTTGTAAACTCCGTGGGGCAGTTCTACTCTGTTCTGTAGGGTTCCTGTGAGTCAGAATTGATTCAATGGCAGTAAGTTGTTTTTTCTTTTTTTTTTTTTGGTTTAGTGTTATTTGAAGATGCTAAGTTGTAATGATGTCAAAATCATCAGCATAAATGAAAGATTTATCATTTTCAACATGCTTACTTTGCCATAGTCATGACAGTCATGGAGACTTGGGCAGAACCGTATCACAGTAGCTCCAGACATAAAATACTCCTGTTACAAATCATGGTAATTTTTTTTTTTTAAGTCTTGTTCCTATAGGTTAATATCTTTTATGCTTGATTTTACTCTTCTGGAACTTGTGCTGATTTTCTTGTCTGATTTGAAGAGCAGGAGCCATCTCTGGTTTAACTTCATTCCCTTAAATAAGCACAAAGATATTCACATATTGTTTGGGATTTTGATCTTGTTGCTGTGAAGTAAAACGACCATTTTTCTGTGTGTGTGTGTTATAGTTGATTCCATGTATTTAATGACATAATGAATTAAAAGAAGCAACTTTAAGACTCTGTTGACTTAGAATTTTCCCTAGGAAATGCTGAGGACCTAAAGAGGCCCCCCCATTCCCTTTAGGTGTAATTTTCATCTCTTCTTTTCTTGCTACATCTTTGGAGTTTCTCCCTCCATGAAAAAAAATCAATAACAGAGGAAGGCTGAAAAGAAGGGACTAAGAAGCAGTGAGGGAAAGGGAACTTCACATTTTGTTGCATCTCTACTTTGTGTTAGGTTTTGTTTTTAGCTCTTTCTATATTGTTATAATCTTATTTACCTCAAATAATTATCCTGTGAAGTAGACATTGATTTTACAAAAGCGAGTATTAAGATGTAGAGAGGTTACCCAGCTGGTAACTGGTGGAGCTGAGATTTATGCTCTGTTATCTCTGACATTGTGTAGTTGGTGCTGAGCCAGCTGGAAGAGACCTGGGAGATATCTGGCCCAAGCTCCTCATTTTGTATGGAAAAAAAATACAGTGTGTATATATGGTTACTGTTTACTGAAAACTCTCTGAGTCTGTGCTGAATGCTTTGCATACGTGATCTAATCTAATGATACTAACCAAATGACAGTATGACGGAGAAACTGAGGCATAACAAGGCTAAGTTATTCGCTTAAATCCACAGAGTAAACGGTACAATTGAGATTGCCAACTCTGGACTGTCTGACCTCAGGATCCATTGCTGCACTATATGGTTTCATTTTTCTCTCATGCATGATGTGACTAAAATTAACGGAATCATTCATGAGATCATCACTTCTCTGGTGGCAGGATGGAGGGTAGACTCAGGATTTTCTTAGTGCCAGTTCTTTGTTCTTTCTATGTTCTATACTGCCTCCCTCCTGACTAGAGGTAGGTTCAAGTGAGAAACCAACCCATACTGAGCTGAGGCACTTTGTTGTACCTAATTCTGCCACACCTCAGAGCTCAGCTGTCTACAGTCTCATGAATTTCTTGGGAGTTAGTTCTTCTGAGAAATCACATGTAGAAGTGTCTTTATGAGTTATGCTTTCTAAAAATATACACATCTATGCACTGTTTTCTATATTGAACTTCACTGAATATAATAAATCAGAAGAAGGAGTCTCTGATGGTTCACCTTATAAATTGCTTTAAGCTATCATTGCAGTTAAAATTATTCATTGTGCAAGAATATTTTTAAATTCTTATATTGTGACTTAAAGAGTAACATGTCAAAATGTGATGAAAAGAGATTTTATTATTTTAAAGAAATGCTGGAAGCATCTCTAAGTTTGAGCAAGTTTCCAGCGCAGTGTGTATAATAAATCACCTGTCTCTGTTGCAGAATTGTCAGCAACAGAATGGAAACTGTAGCACTTACTAAATGATCAAGTACTGAAATAAAAATAATTTGCCTTTTACAGTTACATGGCAACCATAAATCAAAGGTGTTATCTGGAGGAAATTAGTTATTATCTTTACTGAGGAACAACAATGGCTGTTGACTCTGGTGGTTAGAGCCTAGTGTGTGATTGGGCATCTCTTCTTCGGTTCCATTGGCATTTAGTGGGTGCCGGCACGTGGAAGGGTCCTATGAAGCCTGATGGAGAGGCAGAGAAACATAGCTGACACCAAAAGGTCCTACTTTTGTTTGGCTCTCATGTTGGTTAACAGCTATGTCAAATAGAGTTGAGGATTCTTGATCTGTTTCTCCTTTCTTCTTTCATGTTCTCCCATATGCCCAGGCTGTGCTATATTCTGGTTCTGCAATAATGGTAAAAAATTGGTACTCTTCTGTGCTTGATGGAAACGCTAGCAGCATAGTGGTCAAGTGCAATGGCTGCTAACTGAAAGGTCAGCAGTTCAGACCCACCAGGTGTTCCTTGGATGCTCTGGGGCAGTTCTGCTCTGTCCTATAGGGTCACTATGAGTTGGAATTGACTCAACAGTAGTAGATTTGGTTTGGTTTGGTCTATGCTTGATAAAGAACATGCAACACAGCTTTGCCCATCTTATGTAACCAGAGTATGGCTTGTCCTGTCACTTGGAACATTCAAGTTCCTACTCTTTCATGTTACATGTTCACTAAAGGAAGTCATAAATAAGAAAGATGTATTACTTTTTAAAAAGCCCAGTGTCAGTACACAGTGGGGAAATGCTATCCAAGAAAATTCCAGCCTCAAGTGCACTTTTGGTACTGGCCAAGGATGAGGTGGTAGATGGGCAGGTACCTGCTCCAAAGACTTGGTGTTCCACGCTAGGCTGTCTGTACAAATCATATCACCATCCTGACTATTAATATCATCATGTGTAAAAGATGGAGACAAATAATATTTGTTGGATAAAAGGAAATCTCTCTTCCTAAATGCCTCCTGGTTCTGCTGTTCTTGCTTGTTTCTATGAGGAAGAGTAAGCTGGGCACTCTGATTATATGTGGAGTGGCTGTAAAGTAATGAGTTGGCATTCTTCAGCCATGTGTTGGAAGCTCACATCCATGTAAGTGGTGTCCCTTTGAAAGACCCACCTGCCAAGGTTCAAACCTAAACTAGTATGGTTTTTGAGTTGGGACAGAACTTAAGTGTGTTTAAGTTCTCTGAGTTCATTTGAAAAATAAATTCATCTTCGTTTTGTATACATTATATTTTCTCTACAAATTTCAAGTGACTGATTAGTTTCTGGAGAACTTTCATAAGTCAGTAATGCTTGATGACCCATGGTTTCTTCCTGTTACTGTAAGGAAAGATAATGGGTTGTATTCCTGAAGTATAACTACAAGGCTTAGCTATGTCCTTACACATTTATTTCTTCTAGAGATTAAGTTAATAGAAGCTCTTTCATGAATTTACATCAATACATAATGAGAATGCTTTTGATTGGCATCTTAGAAATTACAGAATGGAGAGCAAATCACTTTTGTATTATTGTCTTTTTTTAAATCTTCACTTGGAATTATTTTCTCTAGAGAAAGTAGCTTTTGTGCATAAAAATGTAAGTATTTGTAAGTGCCAACTAGGATTAAGAGAACCTTAGTGGCTTAGTGGTTAAGTGCTACCATTGCTAAACAAAAGCTTGACAGTACTTCATTAGAAACTCTGTGGGGCAGTTCTACTCTGTCCTATATGGTTTCTATGAGTCAGAACTGACTCAATGATAATGAGTATATTTATTTTTTTACTATTAGCAAAAGGAGCCCACGTGGCACAGTAGTTAAACACTCAACAGCTAACCAAAAAGTCAGTTGTTTGAACCCACCAGCCACCGTATGGGAGAAAGTTGTGGCAATCTGCTTCCACAAAGGTTACAGTCTTGGAAACCCTGTGGTGTGGCTGTATTCTGCCTAGGGTCACTATGAGTTGGAATTAACTCAGGGGCAACAGTTTACTATGAAAAAGGTGAAATCAGGCTGAAATAAACAGTGGGGGTAATCATAAAGAGAAAAAAAATCACTAAAGGTACCAAGCCACTTCTACCCAGTTGGTGGGATTGTAGAATGGAATTGTGCAGATAGAAAGCCTAAATATTTTTAGCAGGTGTTACAACCACCTTCTGCTCCGCACGGTCAGCCCCCAGGCATTGTAGATCTCTGGAGCCGTTTAACCCTTGGTGTTACTAAGGGGGAATGATCCAACTTTGTGTGAGGTGAAACGAAGAGTGGTGAGAACTTTTGTTCTCTGTATTTTTTAAATGTTTGCTAAGGCTCCCTGTAGCTTCATTCCCCTAGTGACAAATGGAAAGAAAAAAAGATGTGTTTCGCTTAACACCTGTGTTTTCTTTCTGTTAGGGCGTGTTGGAGAGTTTCCTGGGCACAGCCGTCTCTGGAGCCGTCTTTTGCCTTTTTGCTGGTCAACCACTCACTATTTTGAGCAGCACAGGACCTGTTCTAGTTTTTGAGAGACTTCTGTTTAATTTTAGCAAGTATGTATGTATACTAAAAATTTAGAATTCTTTAGTTGTGGAACATTCATAGTCTAGATGATACACAGAGTAGTAGGTAAATGCAAGATTTGGATGTTGAAAGGGCCTTAAAGTTTAGGTCATCCACCACTCATTTCACAGTTGGGTCAATTGAAGCTGAATACGCAGTGTTGTATCTCTGCTCCCTCCCAGGTCATGCTTTGCTGTTCTTGTCGCATGTGTGTCCTAGGGAGCTATTCATTACTGTGTGTAATATGCATGCCTTATTGCTTGCTGGTTTTCTATTGGATTTGGCTAAACAGAAAACATCAGCAGGGGATCAGAGGACAGACAGAGAGAGAGGTCCAGGTATGTCTCCCCGACATACTGCCTTCCCGAACTCACTGTTTTGCAGTCTGGCAGAGACTTGTCGCCTAGGACCGACCATGGCCCATGCCAGCTGGCCCCCCTGCCACTGCTCTGCCTCTTACCAGGCTTTGGTAACGCTATTCCTTCCATGACCCTTTTGAACCTTGGACTAGGTATTGTTTCCTTCTCTTGCTAGACTCTCAGTGCCTTCCCATCTTTGCTACTCACACCTCTGCAAATTGCCCACTCACTAGGTTTTCCTCAGAATCTGCTGGAGTGTACCTTGTGTTTACTGCCATGATTCTGGCTGATGCCTTGGAGAAACTGAGTGACTTCTTCAACTTAATCCAGTTTATTAATGAAAGAGACTAGATGCTCCTTACAGACCATTACTGCTAGCTCCAATTCTATTGTTCTTAACTAGAAAGATACCTTTCAGAATTCAGCTGAAGAATAAGGAGCATTTATTGCACTTGTTCATGTGCCAAATGTAACCCTAAGTACTTTATATGTATTGACTTTATTCTTGTAGCAGCCCTATGAGGTAGAAACCATATTTATTTCATGGCGAAGAACACAGGCACAGAAGGAGTCAAGAGGGAATATAAGACTGGGCTAGGATTTGAATCCTTTCTCTCTGAGCCTAGAGACCACACTTTGTGCAAAATCACTCAAGACTACTAATGGTTATGACAATTGTGTTATCGATATCTTCTTTTTAAAATTGGTGGATTGTTTTAGGAAGGGGAAAACTGAGTTAATTATCCAAGTGGCCTCATTAGTGCACAAATAGATTCAAAATCAAATTGAGTTCTCTGGCCTTTTTCTAATGTAGTTGATATCTCTAAGAGAACATTGCCTTTCCAGAAAGATTCTATTTCTTAGATTCAGAATTTTATTTAACTTGCTAGCACTCCTTGTTGAAATTTCCATATTCTTACATTGTTAGACATATTTAGAATTTTATTTTTATAAGTGATATTATATTATTGTTATAAGTGACATTAGTGGCTCCTGGGTTTAAGGGATCATTTATAGCCTTTAAAACTGTGTATGTCTCATCAAAAATGATCAAAAGTTAGAGGATGAATGAGGATTTAAAACGAATGACTTGAAAACTGAGTTGAAAACGTTAGTGTCTTCTGAGAATTTCAAGGCCCAAATTTTAAATAATGTGAGTTTTCTGTAGGACACTGCTACAAATCTTTCCTCCATCATAATTCTGTGAGGAACGTTGGAAAGAATTCTGTTCATGTCAGTTTACAGAAAGAGTCAAACAGTTTTTATATGTGTAAGAAAACATTGTGTGAGAGGAGAAAGTCCTTGTGGAAAGATTAAACAAGCATGTAATATAAACAGGAACAAACATGCACAACCTTTGCAGTAAAAGATTTACTGGATGCAATGTGATCAGAGTGTTAATCTACAGAAAATGTTTGCCTACCAGCTTGCTTTAGATAATTGTGGGATAAAGATGATTTCCTTTGACAAAGAAAATTTCCCTCTCACTTTTTCTTCTTTTTCATCATAATTGATATGTAAGTGTAGTTCACAATGATTTATTTGTAAACAATTTTTAAAGCAATTAGAAATATTTGAGAAATCATGCTTTAAGTCCATCACTGAGTAATACGTGGCTCTTCTGTGGCCAACGTTATTTTACTTACAGTGCTAAAGCATTTGCTGATGTATTATAACATTGGTGCTAGTTTTTTGTCTAAATACAGAGCATTTTGTTATATCCCAAAATGTGTTTCATCAGTTACTGGTCGCATTAGATGCTTCACAATAAAAAGGTTGTGATTGAAGTACCTCTGGGAAGAACTGCATATTATATCCTCCTCTGGGAATCAGTTGTACATTTTAACATACTAAGGGACCTCAGAGGTAAAGATACTGTTTTACTTTGTCTTGCCCAGATTTCCCCAAACACATTTCACTGTTTTTGAGAAATAGGCAAGTCCTTATGTGGTAGTTTGAGCCCACTCTAGAAGTAATTTCACATAATCCAGAGATCTATTACTGACATGGGATACAGATTTTACTTCTTGCACTGTAAACTGTAGAACTATAAGGGAATAAGAATGATACACAATCATCTCTTCAACTTACTAATAGGAGGATAAAAATAACACAGATTTCCAAAATATAGCTAATTTCATTTCCCATATTCTGCAATCTTATTGAATTATTTTCACGTCTCGTATTCCAGTAATAAACCAAAAAACCAAACCCACTGTTGTTGAGTCGATTCTGACTTATAGTGACCCTATAGATAGAGTAGAACTGCACCATAGAGTTTCCAAGGAGCACCTGGTGGATTTGAACTGGCAACCTTCTGGTTCACAGCTGTAGCACTTGACTGTCACTGCATCAGGTTTTCCAGTCCTTGTAATCCCAGCCCACTGCCACCAAGTTGTTCCGACTAGTTGAATTCTGTTTTTCCCCTTAAGTGAAAAATCTGAAAGGAATTTTGAAAAATTAGTTTTAAAACTTTCAACCTGCATTATTGTCATTTGGTCATTCAGTAATTTCTATATTCCTTGAACTATTTGCTTTTCAGCCTTAAAATAATTGTTTTCCTGTTACCAATTTATTTCTTTAGTTCACAGAGTTTATTTATTGGTAGCTAAATATTAATTTCTGTAAGATGTTTCAGATGTGAATACTTTGGTTTAGTTGTATCTTTGAATTTATCCTGCTCAGAAACCATAACTCAAAATCCTTAGAAAGACTGAGCAGTACCATCAGGATATAGATCCATTTTCCCCTTCTAACTCACTATGGTTTCTTTGGTCTCTGTTACTTTTTATAACTAAATTCTGTTTGAACCTGGCATCAAGGGGGTTAATAGTCTTATTGGATACAATAATGCCATTTTATTGTAGTCTTTACAGAAGATCAACTTGTTTAAAAAAGCTTCTGCTCTTTTATTCCACTTTCATCTTAGTGTTCTAAACATGTGACTTTCATAATGGAAGGCCATTGGTTTTTAATGACTTTATTTGGGTCTTTCTTGTCCAGCTACTCTAGGAGTCTGAAAGTTTATTGGAGTAGCTAGTTTGGGTATATTTTTTATGTCCTAAGTTTAAGCTTACACATGAGTTTTTCTTTCCTTTGTAACCTAAACTGATGGTGCTGCTAACCGTTAACTCATTAATGGATTTATTTCTCATCCATTCCTGTAAACATCAGTTCTATAAACAACCATTAGTGATCTTAGAACACACCAGGATTACCTTAATTTTCATCTTCTTAGGGAAGCAAAACTAGGTAAATGTTTAAAACTTTTATTTTAAGGGAAGAGCCTGTTGGCTGTGACACTGACTCACTGTGTGATAATGTCGATTATCTCACATTCCTAGACTCAACTTTTTCAGTAGTTTACTTATCTCACAGAGACATGCATAGGATTAAACAGTGGGTTTCAGACACATGGGGGACTAGAAGAAAATACAAACGGGCTTTCAGAAATATTCCCAGAAATTCCTGGAAGGTACCTTTCTACTCCAATGTTAATGTTCTGCTTTGGTGATGTATTTCAGCCTGTGTTGTTTGGTGAGAATAGAGAAGAAAGGATAATGCCTTTAGTGCCCACCAAGGCATGAGTGAAATACAACTTGGAGAGAAGAACTATGATGTAATTTATAAAAAGACAAGTCCACAAATCAAGATATTTGATTCCTGCTGTGACTCTGCCATTAGAAACTCGACATTGGATAAATCAGTTAGCTTCCCTTGGCCTTGATATCCTGGTCTTTAAGATAAGGCACATTTGAGTAACTGGTATCTAAGGAAATGTGAATTCTAACCTTCTATAATTTTCAGCTGTCACAGGATCAGTTATCTGCTGGTTACACGTGATGAGTGAGCATATGTAACCATTTCAGTCCTGTCCCAGGTTGCAGGCAGGTATTAGTTAATCCAGCACACCTTTATTGGACACTTTCTACGTGCCAGGGACATTTTTCTGTAGCAATAAGGAAGCAGTAAAATGTAGGCTAGAATTTCAAAGGAGATCTATTCTCCTGGTCTTTACTAAGTAAAGAAGTTGAATTTTAAGAGCAGTGGAAGTCCATAAAAGATTTTAAGGAGGGCTCTCTGATTTACATTTTAAAAGATAATTTTCTTGCTGTTGTGGAAAATGTCTTTGAGCAAGACAGACTTAGAAGTGAGGACATTGGTAAGGAGGTTCTTATAATCAAAGGAACACTTAACGGTAGCCAGACTGTGTTCAGAGAGCTGAGGAGATACGATGATGCTTTGGGGAAAGAATTCAAATATGTCACTAGCGTCTCATTGTCTAAGGGCAAATCGATAAACCTTTGAGCATGTATGACCCTTGATTTCTTTTTTTTGTATAAAAAACGTGAATGTTATTATCTGCTTTTATCACAAATAAATTGATTTTAAAACAAATTTATAGCACTCTGCAGAGTTTTTTAAGAAATTCAACATGAAATGATAAAGTATCATCACTGGAGCCATCTTTTTCTAGTAGTAAATCTTGAACTAATTCACTTCTAAGAAATGAAAAGGGCTTCCAGAATCAATGGCTTCCCTCCGTGGAGGTGGCCGACCCTAAGTCTGTTCAGGGACAGAGACAGAGAGAAGAAAGGTTGGTCTGAGATACTGTACACATAAATTCAGCAGAAGGAGATTGTATCTGTGGGAAAGCTTCATGAAAAGTGGCAGTATTACAAAGCAGGCATGACCCTTCTCAATGGGACGACAGCCTGCACTGCTGATCTCCTTCCTTCCTGTTGGTGCTCCTCACTTCACAGTGAACATTACCTCTCATCTCAAGCTGCAGGTGTTTTCGTACACGTTTTCCTCTTCCTGGCCTGATCTTTTTCAGGGGCCTGGAAAGGTGCTACTTACCCTTGAGTTCTTTTTTTCTTTGCAGACTTTGCCTCTATGTTCTGTGACACTTTTTGTGAACCTTGAGATATCACTTAGTATATGGAATAATGTAATTCTTCTTTTCTTCTTGTATACAGCAGTAGACTGTGACAGCTTGGGGGCAGAGAACATATCTGTCTTAGTGTCCTAGTGACAAGTAAAACTCACAGATATTTACAGAGGACATGTTAGGTGCCACTGTCATGCTTTCAAATTGTTGACTCTGTGAGTTCCCTCCCTGAAGGCAGGGCAATGTTTTGAGTGAGCTAATTAATGAATTACTTATATAGAAATGGTATGATTAGTTTTAGGGTTCTCTGAGTCTCTATCAAGCCAGCAAGCTTGTTCTTGAGTTGGAATTTTGTTCTACATTTTTCTCCGTCCGTGTCCAGGGCCCTCTGTCAGGATCTCTGTCAGAGCAGTCAAGGGTGGTAGCCAGGCACCATCTGGTTGTGCTGGACTCAGTCTAGTGGAGGCCGTTGCAGATGTGGTCCATTAATCTTTGGAGAAATTTGTCCTTTGTATCTTTGGTTTTCCCTATTCTTCCTTGCTCCCGACCAGTGGAGTATCTTAGATGGCTGCTCATAGGCTTGTAAAATCCCAGATGCTACTCACAAAGTAGAATGTGGAACATTTTCTTTATAAATTGCGTTATGCCGTTGAGGTAGATGTTCTCTGAGACTGTGGTCCTCACACCCTTCTGCCCAGCAATTTGGTCCCTTAGGGAGTTTGGAAATGTCTGTGGAGCTTCCTTGACTTTGTCTTGTACAAGTTGTACTGGCTTCTGTAGTGTTGTGTACTGTCTTACCCTTCACCAAGGTTACCACTTATTTATTGTCTATTTAGTGTTTTTCCATCCCCACCTTCTCCTCCCTTGTAACTATCAAAAACTGTTTCTTTTAGTGTGCAAACCTTTTCATGTGTTTTTACAGTGGTTGTCTCATACAATATTTGGGTATGACTGCTTTTTAGATTCTTTCATCAAACCACTGTAATTGTTTCTTTACAGTAGCATAATGATACCAGTAGATTAAATCCTTATGCTTCCTGGATAAAATCTGGAAATCGTGGTGATATGCCTTTTAAATGCTATGTCTGCTAAGCAGAAGGTCAGCAGTTCAAATCTACCAAGTGCTCCTTGGAAATTCTATGGAACAGTTCTACTCTGTCTGTAGGATTGCTGTGAGTTAGAATCAACTCAATGGCAGTAGATTTTTTGGTTCGGATAAGATCTAGAATAAGCTTTATTTATCTCGAGAGTAAACATAATCTTAACATTTTTAACAATGATTCTATAGACGTGTTTTATGTTATTAATGTTCCATGGATAAAGTGTCTAAATACCTTTGTTGTTCTTTACAGGGACCATAATTTTGACTATTTAGAGTTTCGCCTCTGGATTGGCCTGTGGTCAGCCTTCCTGTGTTTCATCCTGGTAGCCACTGATGCCAGCTTCTTGGTTCAGTACTTTACTCGCTTCACTGAAGAGGGCTTCTCCTCTCTGATTAGCTTCATCTTCATCTATGATGCCTTTAAGAAGATGATCAAGCTAGCAGATCACTACCCCATCAACGCTGACTTCAGAGTGGGCTACAATACTCACTTTTCCTGTGCCTGTGTGCCACCCGACTCAGGTGAGGATACGACCTTTACTGTTTGTATTTGCCCTGTTTGAAGGAAGATGTAGGCTCCATACTTATAAATTACCAATGTGGGACTGAGATCTTCAGGAAAATGTTTTATTTTACTTTTCGGAGAAACCATTCTACCAGATTTGAAGTATCTTAGCCATGTCACTCAATCAGGGAGTGAAAATAGAAGCTCTGGTATATGGACAGCTGAATACTGTAAAATTATCTCAAACTGCAACTTTTATAAAGAAATTAACACATACATTATTCTTGATTGTACGTTTAGGTGAAGAGAGCCAGGCACATATATTAAAAAATGTGAAGACTGGAAGAGTAGATGTCCTCTGAGCTTCTATGTATCTCTTCTTCTTTGTTGCTATAGGAGCCTTTTCCTTTAAGTAAACTGACAACACATCTTTTCAAGGTTATAGAAGAAACCTGGGAATGCTGATTCACTTTATATAATTTGAAGCATGAAGTTATAAAAAGTAATTCACACTGGAGTCACCTAGTTGCTAAAGGAGAGCCTCATAGTTCATGTCTACTAAACAATATAATTAGGAAACGAAGAGAAAAGAAAGAAAGAGGGCAGAGTAAAATAAAGCAGGAAAGGAAGGACTGTTAGGTTCTTGGAAGAGATTGTGTTCTAGGGTCAGGAAAGAGAACACAAATAAAAGTAACCTCTGATGCCAAGCCAAGCCAAGCGCCGTTTTGTCGGATCCGAGAATATGATATCTGTACATTGTAGCATTTTACCATCAGTCTTGAATCAATGTGAGTTAACATCAGAACTTTTTCATACACACAGACAATGTTCAACTTGGTCTTTGGAATATTGTCTTGAAATAATTTTGCATCATTTTATAACATGAAAGACATTTGAAAGAAAGATTTATGGTGAGGAAATTTTCCTTCGATATGCACTAGCAAAATAAGGGCAGATATTTTTGCCAGACAATTAAATGTCACAGTGTTACGATGCCAAGTTACGAGATTTGCTAAGGATAGAGGTCTTTTAAAATTGATACACAATCCATGCTTTTCAACGAAGGCTTCTTACCACCAGAAGTATAGTCGTGTTCTGAGGCTATGTAAACCTGAAGCGTGAGCAAGGGGACATTCATAGAATATCCAGATTGACTTGTAAACTCTGAAGAAAAATTCCCTAAAGTGTGAAGTAAAAAAAAATTGGTCCTATTGTAGACTAGAATACAAAGTACTTGACATGTTTAAAAATGAAATAAGAGACTACTAAGAATTTTTATCCTTATGGAAGGCTGTGTGAATCATGCCTGGATATGGTGTAGGTGTATCCTCATTCTTCTCTGCCATTGTACTGGAGAAGCCTTAGAAGATCGACTTGCTTTTTGGGTGGTGAGAGGGCTTCACTGAAGACAGCTTCTCTTCTCTGATCAGCTTCATCCAATCAGTCGGCAACACTGATGAAAAGACAGGGTATTGTCAGGCTTTGCCCTCATAAATTCTTTTTGTCTTTTTTTTTAGAAAGATCAACACACAGGCGAATAAAACTCACAGGCAAAAGTAAACCTGAGGGAGGGCTAAAGTGGAAATGTAAGCATTCAGGTGCACTGGAATGACAGTCTGTTTGTGTTAAGATGTATACCGACTTGAAGTGTTTAACAATTTGAAAAAGTGCTTGCAACAGAGTGCACACTCACTACTCTGCACACATGCTGTTGAGTTGATTCAGACTCATGGCAACTCCATGTTATTAGGATCGATAATCCCCAGAGAAACACAGATGCTACTATTCCAACTATGTGGACTTCTTCCCCTGAGAGAAACAGGGAGGGGGGTTGTATAACCCCCTGTGACTTTCAGGGCCAGTCTGGATTACAAATATTAAATATGGATTGACAGGCATATTTAATTGTGAGATTTAGGACTTCCCTTTTTATTTCTGTTTATGTGTATGAATGTATATTTACTTATAAAAAATACTTAGGCAAGTCTGATTAATCATACACCAAGATTTTCTAAAGGAACTTAAGAAAATGTCATTCAACAGTTTCAAGGCTTTGAGGTGTTAATAAAGCTAGGTGAAGGCTTTGTTAACACACCTGTCACCTGGAAAAAAGACCGACCAGGTGTCAGCTCCATACCTGCCTGAGACCAATGGAAACTTGCATTTGTTGTGTTATTAACTGGATACTGGCTAAGAAGGTAATATGAAACCAAGAAAAGCATATCTGAGTGCATTCTAATTGTGAAAATTATGACAAGTTTTTTTTGGTCTGTTTTTTTAATTGTGCCTCAGGTGGAAGTTTACAGAGCACATTAGTTTCTCATCAAAAAATTAATACACACGGTGTTTTGTGACCTTGGTGGCCAGCCCGACATCACATCAGTGCTCTCTCTTTCTTGTCTTTCTTTCTTTATTATAATTTTTATTTAATAAAATGTACATTCCCATATAAATTTACATTACCACCTATATTTCCATTCCTTAAGTTTTCTTGTCCCCTTGTACCTTCTCGTCCTTGCCCCTAGGCTGATATGCCTGTTTAGTTTTGTACATATGGTTGAACTATGTGTGTTATTGTTTCATAGGCCTGTCCATCTTTGGTTGAAAGGTAAACCTCAAGAGTGAACTTAGTACTGAGTTAAGAGGGTGTCTGGGGGCCATACTCGTGGGGTTTCTCCAGTCTCTGTCAGACCAGTAAGTGTAGTTTTATTATTATTATTATTATTGTTTTTGTGAATTTGCATTTGTTTCTACATTCTTCTCCATCTCTGCCCAGGACATTCTGTTCCGATTCCTGTCAGAGCAGCTGTTGGTGGTAGCTGGGTACCATCTAGTTGTGCTGGACTTGGTCTGATGGACACTGAGGCAGTTGTGGTCCATTCGTCTTTTCCCTTGTGTCTTTAGTTTTCTCCATTCTCCTTTACTCCACACGGAGCAGGATGAATAAAGGTATTCTAAGTGGTCACTCACAAACTCTTAAGACCTCAGGCCTACTCACCAAAGTTGGTCATAGAACATTTTCTTTACAAACTGTGCTATGCCAATTGAGCTAGATTTGATGTTGCCCTAGAACTTGGTCTCCAGCCTTTAGCCCAGTAACTTGGGCCCTCCCAGTTTGGCTGTGTCTGTGAATCTTCTATGACTTTGACTTGGTCAAGTTGTGCTGACTTGCCCAGTATCATGTTGTATCTTACACTTTACTACCGAAAACCAAACCCACTGCTATGGAGTCGAATCTAACTCGTAGCGACCGTAGAGGTCAGAGTAGAACCTCCCCATAAGGTTTCCAAGGAGCGCCTGGCAGATTTAAACTACCAAGCTTTTCGTTAGCAGATGTAGCACTTAACCCACTGTGCCACCAGGGTTTAGTTACTCTTTATCTGTTGCCTGTTGAGAGTTTTTTTCTTCTCCATCCCTTTCTCATAACCATCAAAGATCTTTTCTTTCGCTGTGTAAAACTTTTCACGAAGTTTTGTAATGCCAAGCCAAGTGCCGTCGAGTCGGATAGTGATGTCATAAGTATTTGTCCTTTAGTAATTGGCTTATTTTACTCAGGTAAATGCCCTCCAGAGTCTCACGTGTTGTGAGCTGTTTCACAGAGTCATCTGTGGTTTTTTGCGTTGCATAGTATTCCATTGTTTATAGCTTATTCATTTGTTGATGGGCAGTTAAATTGTTTCCATCTTCTTGCTATTGTGACTAATGCTATAGTGAACATGGGTGTACATATGTTTATTCATGGGATGGCTCTTATTTCTCTAGAATATATCCCTAGGAGTGGAACTGCTGGATCATATGATATTTCTGTTTCTAGCTTTATAAGAAACTGCCATATGTTTTTCCAAAATAGTTGTACCATTTTACATTCCCACCAGCAATTCATAAGAGTTCCAGATTTCCATAGCCTTGCCAACATCTGCTAATGTCTGTTTTTTTTTTTTTTAAATTCATTCCAGTAATGTTGGGATGAGATGATATTTCATCATAGTTTTAATTTACATTTCTTTAGTGGCTAGTTATTGTGAGCATTTCCTCATGTGTCTGTTAGCCACTTGAATCCCTTCTTTATTGACATGTCTGTTCATACCCTTTGCCTATTTTTCAATTGAATTAGTTGTTGTTTGGTTGAAGAAGTGTTACATTTTCCTATAGATTTTAGAAATAAGATCTTTGTTGAGATAGATCATAGCCAGTTTTTTTTTTTTTTTTCAGTTTGTAGATTCTCTTTTTATGTTGAAGTCTTGATGAGCATAAGAGTTTATTTTATTTTCTAGAAGATCCAGGTCATCTAATTGTTCTAGTGTTTTTGTATTGTTACGATTTGTATCGTGTTTTGTGCCATGTATTTGGGCCCCTAGCATTGACCTTATTTTTAATTTTGTTATCTTTATAGTTTTTGATTTTTATGTTTAGGTCCTTGATCCATGTAGAATTAGTGTTTGTGTATAGTTTGAGATATGAATCCTGTTTCCTTCTTTTTTTAATCCAGTGGACATTTAGTTTTGCCAGCAGTGTTTGTTAAAAAGTGTCTTTTGACTCGATGGCACTTGGCTTGGCTTTCTCCAATTAATGTAATTTTGCTTTCAAGAAGAATCTTTGTCTTCCTGAGAGTAAGATTTTAGAGGTGGACCAGTTTTACTTGTGCACAGCAAGTTTTGACTTAAGTAGTGATAGCTTTTTCTTTATACTTTTTCCTTGAAATTGTATAGATACTTGGTCCTAAATCACTGAAGAGTTACCCATGACAAACTCTGACAATTTCAGCTACTTCTGTGTGGTACCAATAAAGTAGTGTAACAGTGCTTTGAAGTCAAAACCCTTGTATCCAGGTCCCAGCTTGCAAATGTATGACTTTGAGAAAATTTCTCTGCTCATAGTAACTTGGCCTTAGCATCTTTGTCTGTAAAGTGAGATGTAATAGTGCTTCCTGTAGAAAACTTATTTTGAAGAAAAAAGGAATCAATAAAGTCATTAGCATAGTTCCTGATGTGAAATAAACTATAAATTCTTAGCTGCTGTTATTGTTGGAAACCCTGGTGATATAGTGGTTAATACCTATGGATGCTAACCAAAAGTCAACAGTTTGAATCCATCAGGCAGTCTTTGAAAACCAAATGGGGCAGTTCTGCTATGTCCTATTGGGTTGCTATGAGTTGGTATCAACTTGAGAGCAACAGGCTTGTTTTTGTAGTTTGCTACTGCCAAGGCAGCCAAGTGCCATCTAGTCAGACTATTGCCATTATTGCTTATCATAAGTTAGGCTCAGTTATGTAGTATTTAGTTTAAAAGTATGAGTGATAGAGCAAACAAACAAACCAATCTTCTTAATCGTGCCTTTTAAGCATCTGCTGTAGAACTCACAGTCCATTCTGTAACAAGGCCTTTGGTTGCACCCTGTATTTCTGGAATTGCTGAAATGAGTAGGACTCATAAAAAGATGTGTATGTAATGTAAAGGATTATTTAAAACTATGGAGACCAAATCTGCTTCTGATTTGGAAAAGGGAAAATGAGTACTTGCATTTTAGGGACAATTTCATATTTTATAAAACCCCAGTAAGGTTAATGATTGTATATTTTCTCCATAATCTTAACACTTTATGATCTCAAAATGTATAGTTCCTCCATAACATCAGTACTTTTTGATAGCAAACTAAAAAATTGCAGCAAGAGAATAATATAGTTGCATGTACAACTTGAGTGAGTATTCTAAAAACAACAAAAGGCTGGTCTTTCATCACAACATGCACTCCTGGTAAAAGAATTCAATCGATGAGTCAATAATATTTAAACTGGCGGATAACTTGTTTTTCAAAGCTGGGACAGTATGTAACAATGAACCAGCAACTGCACAGATGGAGTCATGATTCTGCAAAGTGAGAAATGATTTTATAGGATTGGAAACATGGTCGCTTAATTACTCAAAAAAAAAAAAAACAAAGAAAACAAAAAACCTGTTCATGGCCAGAAAATATGCTTTCTGTAGGCAACTTTTCTTTCTTCTTTTCTTTCTCATCTTTTTGTTCACTTGCTTCTACAGAACCTCATCACTTCCTGGTTTCCCTTTTTCTAACCTTCAGTGTTCCTTCTTCCTTGACGTCCATTTGTGTCGAACTAAAGAAGCTCAGTTGAAAATGATAGGAGGGAAAATTAGCCAAGAAGTTTGATGCATCAGTTAGGGTGGATCCATGATTTTTATGCTAAATTTTTTTCTCAGAAATGAGATAACTGCTTAATACATGTGCTGTCTACTAGTAAAGGCAAGAAATGGTTTTTCCCTTGTGTCCTAATGATTATGTAACAGAATTCTATAAGGTAGATGGTAATTTAGTTCAAGAGCCTGACCAGGTGTTGGTTTTGTATCTGGAGGGGGAAAAAAAAGCTTTGCTAAAATGAGGGTAAACAAATTTAAAAAACAAGAAAAAATGCCTCAAGGGGATAGACACTATCTTGTTAACAGAGGGGACATACTTTATTGATTCATCATTGAGTATTGTGTGGAGAAAATGCTTAATAATGGATGAGTGATTCAATGAGAGAGAAAACCTTTCTCAGGCACCAGGAGCCTTACTGCCTACAGTATGTCTAAATAACGGATGATGTTTTCCTGCACTGTGAGTCTGTAAGACCAAGTCAAGTGATTGTAAGTAGCCGTGGCTTCCATTCCCACACTTTCATTATATTCACAGCGTGAGGAGACTTTCATGTGCTCTACAACAGTTGTCCTCAGATTGGAATAGCAATATAATTTCTTTCTATATAATTTTTCGATTATCTTAATAAATGCTGTGCGCCAATATGCTATAACCGTTAAAAAAGCCTACTTGATTATGTCTCCTGTGGTCCATGTTATAGTCAATCTGTGTTTCATAATTAGAATGGTCATTAAAAGAAAATTAAGAAATCGAAGTGATACTAATTTAGCTGCCATGACCTGAATCATATTGTTTCATTTTTATTGTGTGTCATTCTCTCTTTAGTTTATGAAGTAGTTTTAAGTCACAGACTAATAACTAAACAAGGAAATGTGAGAGCTTCGGGTTCAGCATCCCTCATGCTTACTTTTGCTGGCAGAGTTTACTGGCGCAGTTGATATTTCATCATTCATAGTAACGTGGTCTTTCACATAAACCATAAGTACTTGAAAAATCCATGGTTTTCGTTTTCTTATTCTGTCCTGACATGTATTTTAGAAGTTTCTACTGCTGGAAGCAGCCAAGGAGAAGCAATGAATTTAGATAATCATTAGACCTGGATGATTTTCTAGTTTGGGGTTTGTATAAAACACAGATATGGAAAAGCCATCCCCAAGTAATGGCTCTAACCTACCTAAATGTAATGAGAGGTGGATATGGAAGAAAGGTGTTTGTGAAAATAGTGGCTAAATATATCCAGCTTTGTGCTTTGATAGTAGCTCAGCTTTTTAGCTTGGAGTGCACTATCTTAGAAGAACGTGTAAAAAGAGTGCCCTTCATGTAGCATGGATTGAGGCTGTCATAACTTGAACGTGCTCAGTTACAGTGCAAGTCTCAAGCTTCATGCTTGGTAAGAATACTTAGAAAAGCGAAATGGATAATGAAAAGAAATAGGGAAGGAAAAACTTAACTTATTTTAAGACATAAATCTGAAATAGTGACAGGTAATTTCTCTAAGAGATACGTCTATAAGATTTTTCCTAATTCACCATGTCATCACTTTAAAAGCCATTTTTATCCTTTTATTGATATTGAAATTTACAACCTCATCAAGACATTTAAACTTGATCAGGTGACACTAGTGTGCACAAGTTACCCAGGGCCCTTTAATACATCTGACGTGAACATATAGGCAAGAAACTTACTCAGTTTTATTTTGTATTTATTTTTCAGGTACTCACTTTCCTCAAGATGTTGCTTAAGTTGAATGAAATAAAACATGAATTTTTTTTTGTCATGGAGAATTTTTTTCTAGTTCAGAGCAGGTTAATCAGTTAATAAGTTCCATATTTTTGTAACCCTAAGGAAATCTGTTGAGATATAGATTCAGATTAGACTAACATTTATTAAGCACCATTCAAATGTTGGACGTTAGACTGAGGTTTTTTAAATAAACTATATTTTAATAACATGATATGTATTATTTAGTTATCAAAAAAAGCTTATGAGGTAGCTGGCATTCTTACCATTGGTAGTATTAGACTTTATCAAGGTCATATGTTGTTGTGTGCCACTGAGTCAAATGTGACTCATAGTGACACATTGTGATAGAATGGAACTCCTCCATAGAGTTTTCGGGGCTTTTGTAGACCAAGTTCTAAATTGGAATTGTTTATTTTCTCTTCTGTGAGCTCAAAGAAATTTTCTTTTACTCTGATTTATTGACTGTATCATACTTTGACAATATGTATTTATAGACATGCTTTTAAAAATATTTAATTTTGAAGTGTTTCTTTTGAAGTAGCTGCTTATAAAAATAAGTAGGAAACACATATCGTATGCTTTTTTAATGTCCCTTAGATCCTGATATTTTGAGATTTTGAGAGCAATGTATTTCATTGACTTGTCTCAGATGAAAACTAAAAAGGAGAAGAAAAGGAATTTAGATGAGCAGAATTGATGGATATCCACATCAATTTTCACAACTTGAGAGTAGTCACAAAAGTTCAGACTAGAAGTGTTTTAGTATGCTTCTGGTTTTTATTATCTATCATTTCATTTCACAGAGATGGAGCCTTGAGTCTATTTCCCCTTCATTACTTATTTATTGTTCTTATGTGGAAAAGCGTTTTGCATAGGTTGTTACAGGGATCTTACAGAGCTGTTTTGGAGAATCTAGCTCAGAAAGAGCAGCTTTCCAGATACCACCTAAATAGAACCTGTGAGTTTACTTTGGCTGTATTTTTTTTTTTTCTGTTCCCCAAAGCTTTGGCAGGTCAGACATCTCAGTTCTCAGTGATTCATGTCATTTAGCATTGCCAGTTACCATGCCACTTTGAAGTCTGTGACTACATAAATCACCTTGATTTTGATGATTAACAGTGCTGGCTAGGAAAGAATGCTGAAGGAAGTTCTGTGGCCAGGTCTGCTTGTGATTGACACTACAGTCCTGTGCGAGGAGCCTGGCATCCCTTGCATCTGAGTCCCGTCCAATATAAAATGAAGATAAAAGTCTACCCATTGTGTGTTCTAGTGGGTCTTTCACTGTGACTCTGAATTAACTCAGTGGCAGTAAGTTTGCATTTTTCTTTCTTGGTTAGTATGTTTTTAAATGGACAAGTAGTATAATGTAAAATACAAAAGTACCTTTGGCCCTGTAGGACAAAATATTTTTGTTAATATTAAAAAAAATTCATTTTGTTGATAATAACTTACTAACACCTTCTTCCCTTCGGGAATGAATTCATGTTTGTTTTTATTGTTAGGACCAAAGATCCTTTAGGCTATTTTGATTCTCTCTGTCACCTGTAATGAAACAGAGAAGAAGAAAACATACAGTTTCCTCATGTGCTTGTTCTACTGATCAATAGCGAAGCCCTGGCTGCAGCTAGCTTTATGTCGATAACGTTATAATCCAGAATCTTCAAAGATAAAAACCAATTCCAAAATTGAGAAAACTAGGACTCCAGGTGAATATTTGCATCTCTGTTTTCCTTCCTTTTTCATTTGCCTCATCTGCTCTCATTCATTTTAGGCGTGAGTATCTCCTTTCCTAGTGTGACAGTAAATAAGTATTTTTGAGGTTCTGTTAGTTAGGTGCCAGGCTCTGAGCAGACTTGGGAGAAAAGTAGTGAGCCAGATAGATCTCTTCTAAGTGTCCCTCATGGATGTTATATTCTAAATTCCAACTATGAAATAAACGTGTTTGTTTCTCCTGGAAAGTTCATGGAGGTCGTACCTGACACATAGACTAAAAGGGCCTGGGGAGGGTTCAGAAGTAGGGGTAGGGGATGAGGGAGGCCGGATAGGGAGACCAAACAATAATTAGAAATTGGAGTATGTTCCAGGTGAACAATTTTCCAATTGGAAAATATTCCAAGTGAACATTGTGGCCTTCAAAGACATCAGGTTGGTAAGTGTTATTTCACAATATTCCTGTAAGTTAGAGCTATTCTCTGGGTGAAAATTTATTTTATAGTACATCAAACTTCATAAAATAAGAGAAAGGCTTATCTGATAAAGCAAAAGTTTCAAATTCAGAATGCTCTTTAAATACTATTTTTTAAGATTTCAGAATCATGAAACAGAAAGCAGCCTAGTGAAATATTTTCAAGAGAAAAATTGAGTTCATAAACTAGGTTCCTCTGAGTGTGACATCTTAAAGTTATAAATGATGCCTAATTATTTGAAAGTAATTTTTTCTCAATAGATAAAATATTCTTCTTCATTATATTTTTGTTATTCAGTCACTTTTCTTGTTTTTTATACATAGTACAAAGATACATCTTCTCATCAGTAGTCCCAGTACCCCAAAATTCTTGGTCAAGTAGTTCTTAATTAGTAGAGCTCCAGTTTGTGAGGTTTTTAGAGCACATAAAACCATGGATCAACTTGCGCAATTATTAATTGTCATTTAGTCCACTAGGCAAAATACACTGAGTACCTTTTAGAAGCTGCCAAGTTTTACTTTTTTCTTTTTAACGAGAAAATAAAAAATTTTGATTTCATCTCTTACCTTTGTTATTCTTTTTTTTTTTTTCATCAGAGTGCAACAGATGAATATGTTCAAGTCTGTAACTATTTTAGGTAGGGGAAAAGTGAACACAATTACAGTAAATAACTGTGCAATGAATAAATTCACTGTGCTTTTGTGTTGCCACTGAAAATGGTTTTAATTCCTAGTTCTGCCTTCTTAGATACCTACTTTTAAATATTTAAGTTGTTTGTATTTTATCTTTATAGTCAAAATTTTCTTTTCTTACAGTTAATAGCTCCATATCTAATGATAGCATGCTGGCCCTGGAAGATTTACCAACTGCTTCTTCTGCTGACATGGTAAGTGATTTTAATATGTCAAACCACCTGTTTGTTGTCTGCTATAATTATCATTCATAATGTGATGTGTCCTGTCATCTAACAATTCTGTCGTGAACAGATATTAAAAACCTTGATAGACAAGTGACAGAAGAAAACTTTTTTTTGCTCTACCCAGCTTTTTGTTGCTTTTAAAAAAGAAAAAAAGCAGATACTCCAATCTGCTTTAGAAATCTTTTTAGGAATTTAACTACCATATCTCCTTAATTGTGGTCCTGAAATATTTCACAATGGGAAGCAGGAGATGCTGAAAAAATGAGAGCATGGTATCCTGTCTGTAGTGTGGTTAAGAATTCTTCTGGCTGACCAAATGGGGCCGTGTTCTCTTCACTGAGGGTCGTTGGAGCAGGATACTTCCCCAGTCACTTAGAAAAAGGACCATGTCTCTGTCACGTGATATCCTTTCCCATGGCTGGTAACCAAGGATCTTTAGGGGACTGGAACTAAACTTTAAAAGTGAGCTGTTTTGCATGGAAGGTCTTGCACTGGAGGGAGACTTTTGTGTTGGAGAAAAAGAGCAAAGTGCTGTTTCAGACTTCCAATTGTGTTCCTTTTATACTACTGTGGAATCTTACCAAAGAATATCAATCTCTCATTTATAAAAGCAGAAGCCATAATACCTTGGATTGAGAGTGTGCCCATCTCTCAGGAGACCAAAACACTTATGTAGATATTATGTAATCAGTGCCCCCAGCATCCTTTTTGTATCTTTCCTTGGGCAACTCTGACTTGACCCAGTTTCTCTCTTGTTTTTATATTTCAGGCTGCCTCAACTTCTTTCATTACAAAGTTTTCTCTGACTTTCCCTAAATCTCTCTGTTTCTTCCAAGTATAATTGTGTATGTGTTTGTGTTATGTGTGATGTGTTTGTGTGTGTATGAAAGACTGTATGTATATTTTAAAGGCCACATATCTTTAAAAGAGTTCAGTTTTTAATGTTTCAGCCAGCTTGTCCATTGTCTGCAAGGACTTAAGATATAGCAGAAATGTCATTTCTTCTGGACATTAAACATTTTAGTTACATTCTTATTGTGGTTTAAAAAAAGTAGAAAAATTTGTTACTTTACAATAAAAAAATTTTTTTTATTTATATAAAAAGAGATTGTTTCCTAACAATCCTTTCAGTTACTAATCAAGGAAAGCTTTAAATTAATGAATTTTTAAGGCTCATATTTAGGCAAGTTCAGTTACTCCAATAATTGATATATAACTTCATATCAGTTATAAGATCTATGATAATGTTCTGTCACAATAAGATTCATGCAAAATGGATGTTCTGCTTGAGTTCTGGTATGACTGTGACAGAGGACATAGTGGCATAACACTGGTTGTAGTTTAACTACTACTCATAGACATCAGTTGCTTTGTACGTACGATGGTCATTATAATCCTCAATGTGTACTACAATAACAGCATCTACTAGGTATACTGAACGAGGTTTGCTGGCCCAGTTGTTAAGTATTCAGCTGATAATTAAAAGGTTGATGGCTCAAATCCACCCACTGCAAGTGGGAGAAAGATATGGCAGTCTGCTTCCATTGGCGTTGACAGCCTTAAATACCCTATGGGGCAGTTCTCCTCTGTCCTTGTAGGGTTGGAATGAGTTGGAATTAGCTCAGTGACAGTAGGTTTGGTTTGGTTTTTGTATTTACATCCCCCTTTTATATTATAGGGCACTGCAGTTAAGTGTTAGGTCTGCTAATTGAACGGTCGGCAGTTTTAATCTATCAAGATCTCCTTGGAAACTCTATGGGGCAGGTCTACTCTGTCCTATAGGGTCACTATGAGTCAGAATCTATTCAATAGCAGTGTGTTTTGGTTTTTTGTAGATGGGAGGGACTAAAGTTCTGGGAAGTAAATAACCTGTCTTGTTCAAAGTTATACAACCCTGAATGAGTAGAACAAAGTCATGAACTGAGTCTAGGTAGTTTCAAGACCTGCACTTTGCCTAGTACCATATAATGCTCTTGCATTTGCAAACTGAAACGCAAATACTATTTTTGTTTCTGTAATGGTCTCTATTCCAGGACAACAGTTCTCTCGTGCATGTCAATGTTGCTGTTATTATTAGGTACCATCAAGCAAGTTCTGAATCTGAATCATAGCAGCCTTGTTTTAGAACAGAATGAAACACTGTCTGGCCCAGTGCCTCTTCACAGTCATTGCTATGTCTGAGCCCCTCGCTTTAGCTGCTGTGTCAGACCATCTCACTGAGGGTTGTCGTCTTTTTCACTGATTCTCTACAAAACATGATGTCCTTCTCTAGAAACTGGTCACTCCTGGTAAAATATCCAAAGTATGTGAGATGAAGTCTTGCCATCTTTGCCTCCAAGAAGCACTCTGCTCTATTTCTTCCAAGACAGACTTGTTCATTTTTCTGGCAGTCCATCGCATATTCAGTATTCTTTGCCAACACAGTAATTCAAAACATCAATTCTCTAGTCTTCCTTGTTCTCTGTCCAGATTTTCCATTCTTCTGAAGTGATCAAAGATACAGTGACTTGGGTCAGGTGCACCTTAGCCCTCCAAGTGTGTCTTTGCTTGTGTATTTAAAAACAACAAACAATAACAACAACAGCAAAACAAAAAACACTGCTAATTCATAGTGACCTTGTAGGATTTCCAAGGCTAAAACCCTTTACAGAAACATACTGCCACATCTTTAGCAGAGTTGCTGGTGGTTTCAAATCCCCAACCTTTGGATTAGCAGTTGAACACTTTAACCATTGTGTTAACAGGGCTCCGTATGCACATCAAGGTTATTGTTAGGGGCTGCTGAGTCAGTTCCATCTCATAGTGACCTTGTGTACCACAGAATGAAAAACACCGCCTGGTCCTCTGCCTACTCGCAGTTACTGTTATGCTTGACCCTGCGGTTGCAGCCACTGTGTCAATCCATCTTGTTGAGGGTCTTCTTTTCTCATAACCCTGTACTTTACCAAGCATGATGCCCTTCTCCAGGGACTGATCTTTCCTGACAGCATGTCCAAAGTATGTAAGACATAGTTTGATCATCCTTGCTTCTGAAGAGCATTCTGGTATTGTATTCTTCCAAGACTGATTTGTTCATTTTTTTTATTTTTCAGTCCATGGTGTATCCAGTATTCTTTGCTAGCACCACAGTTCAAAGGCGTCAGTTCTGCTTTGGTCTTCCTCATTCATTGTTCAGCTTTTAAATGCATATGAAACAATTGAAAATACCATGGCTTGGGTCAGGCATACCTTAGTCTTCAAAGTGACATCTTTGGTTTTCAGCACTTTAAAGAGGTCTTTGGCAGCCGATTTTTCCAGCCTGATGTATCTTTTGATTTCTGACTGCTGCTTCCGTGGGTGTTTATTGTGGATTCAAGTCACATTAAATCCTTGACAACCTCATTCTTTTTATTTGTATGCATATAAGTGTCATACCTCAATCAAAATGTTATGGTACTATTTTTAGTGTTTTCAAGGAAAGAAACTGTGTGTGTGTATGTGTAGAAGTGTATATAATTATGAAAGCCAAAACCAAACCCAGTCCTGTCAAGTCAATGCCAACTCGTAGTGACTCTGTAGGCCAAAGTAGAACTGCTCCGTAGAGTTTCCAAGGAGCACGTAGCAGATGTGAACTGCCAGCCTTTTGGTTAACAGCTGTGGCGGTTAACCACTGTGCCACCATGGTTTCCATATAATTGATGTAATTATGAAGGATGACTTTTATTTGATCTTCATTTCTCCTCTTCTGGCCCTACCTGCTCCTTTATATATACTTTACATAATGTAGTTTAGTGATTCAGAAATAAGCATTAGGGAGGTGATATGATTTACTGCCATCAGTAATAACTGTCACGTGTATTGAGTACTTACTGAGTGCTGGGCTCTCTGTATTGTCTGTATTTCTCACATTAGCTTTATGTATTAATTAAAAGTTATATCTGCTTTACAGATGAAATGGAAGCGTAGAATGTTTAACTGACCTTCCAAAGGCCATACCTCCAGTATATAAAACCAGGATTTGAACTCAGGGGTTTCTAAACCTAAAGGCTTTCTAATTTTCATTCTTTGGGGAAGTAGCTTAATATTGTGCCTAGAACGACTTGTAGATACAAATTGTGGTATCAGATTGCCTTGTTTCAAGTGCAAGGCCCCACTACTCATAGGCTATGGAAACCTCTTAGTCTCCTATCTATAAAATGGTGATGGTAATATCGTTTACCTCATAGGTACTATAAAAGCCAGACTCACTGTTGTTGAGTCAGTTCTGACTCATTGCAACCCTGTAGAATGGAGTGGAACTTGACTGTAGGGTTTCCAAGGAGCGGCTGAAAGATGTGGACAGTCAGCCATATGGTTGGCAGCCCCGCACTTAACCACTGCAACACCCAGTCTCATAGGCACCATAACGTCAAGCTAATAGATAGAAAGGGTCTAGCATGGTGACTGGCACATACTGATCTTTCAGTTAATGTCAGGTGCTGTTAATATTCTGTTCATGTATTAGTATCTTATCACTAGGCCATATTGCCTACATAGATCAGAAGTTTAATGGAAAGAAGAATTTGTAAGCCACTGCTTCTGGCAGACTACCAGGTCCTCTGTCTGTTTGGCTGGGTTAGCCCTGCTGCCCTCACCCTTCCCTAGGTATACAGTCTTAAGGATTTCATTTCCTTCTTTTCATTTGATCAGTAATTAGGTCATGAGAGAGGTGCCATACAAGTGACAAGCAACCCCTAGGTGCCAGCAGGGTTCCTTCTCACAAGGCCCTGAGAATGTCCTGTCAGAGGAAGAAAAGTGTTCTGTTTCAGCTTCCTTTGCATGAACAAGCTTTCCTCTTCCTAGTGGTCAGGGTTTCTTTCCAGAGGGAAAAAAGCAGGAAAAAGGGAGTTTTAGAGCATTGAGATACAGATTGTTGTTGTTGCAATTAAGATGATTCAGATGTAGAGCAACCCTGTGTGTTATACTTTAGAACAGTTCCACAGGGCTTCCAGTGATTGTGACCTTTCAGAAGCAGATTGTCAGTCCTGTCTCCCCAGGTACTTCTGAATGGGTCTGATTCTATGAGGTCTGACACTTAACTTCACAAACTTATTCTAGAAAAAGTGCTATGTATGTCATTGAGAAATATCACCACAGTTACCTTTGAAGCACTCCCCTTGGGGAGCTATGCACCAGTAGAAGTGCCTAGTCCACCCTTTAAAGCATTTTTTTTTTTTTTGCATGAGTTCATGAACTTAATTGTCAGACTTCATCTGACAACGGCTCTGATGGATATTCAAGAAATAGAGTACTTTGAAGGGTGGACTAGGCCCTGGCAGTGCATAGTGTCCCAGGGGTGTACTTTGTAGGTGACCATAGTGGTGTTCCTCTATCAGGCTACGTAGCTCTTTTTCTAGGATACATTTATGAACTTACTTGTCAGACCTTGTAAAAGATTTTTCATTATTTCTGTTTATTATTGAAATCAGTGTCTCTGTTTCCTCTCCCCTCTGCCAGTTTTCCCAGAGATTTCTCACTTGACATATTCCTTCCACCAGCATCCAAAGTTCAGAAGGTCCTTGTATAACTTTCTGACTAGCCATAGCTTATTCAAGCTGTACCTGAACAATGAGCATCAAGATGTGATAACTTCCTGCTGCTAGCTCTCAGAGAGAGAAACCAGATTTCACAATTTAATGTCCTTTCTGAAGTTGTGATTGAATGACACTATATATACTAACTGTTTGGGTTTCAAGTTAGCTTCTTTTTTCCTTTTTTTTGCTAATGGAAGCATACAGTATTTAAGTGCTCACTGCAGTGAGTTTTGACTACGGCATCAGACAAACAAGCAAACAAACACTCATTGCCTTCAAGTCATTTCTAACAAGTAGAACTGCCCATAGCGTTTACGAGGAGCACCTCATAGATTCAATCTGCTGATACTTGGTTAGCAGCCATATCAGTTAACCATTACACCACCAGGGTCTCCTGACAGTGGTATACTTCCATGTAATCAGCACTGAAAAGAAGACATAAAACATTTCTGTCATCCCAGGAAGTCTTAAGAAATGTTCGATATCTTGCTTTTTGCCCCTGCTTCTGACCTTTAGGAGTTCTTTCTTTGTGTTGATGCTGTAACCTAGCCTTCAAAGTAGGCTGCCTTACCCTCTCAGAAGCTGCTGAACACCTCAGACGGCTGTCTATCAGCTCTCCTATTCTACTTCCCATCTTAGAAACATAGCTTTCTTGTATTGGGGGGAGACTGTGTATCTAACTGAATGTGGAAGAAATCTCAGCGCTCTCCAATGTCCAGCCTTTTGTGTCTTACCTGTGTGTTTGGTAAAGACCTTAGAAAGATAGTTGGGTGGATACAGGCTTGGTCTATGCCTATGGCTCCTCTGGGTTCTAATCTTTCAGCCCAGTCTATAGGTAGCCATGAAAAATTTATTAAGGATTTGGCTCATTTCTTCTTACATCTGTAGTGAATCTCTCCTTCTGCTGCTCTACCAGGGATGAGGGAGGCTTGCTAAGGACTTATCACTTTCTGGGACTTCATTTATTCAGATTTCTTTATATCTTTATCTCTCTGATTGGTTTCTTAAAACTAATTTTGTAGCTTATCTAGATTTTTTTAGTTACTAGGGTGGGAGTGATGGTCTCTTGTAACATTTTACATTTTAATCACAAGCAAATCAACCAGTTAGTTTTTATATTTCACAGCAATAAAAATAACCACAGACAACTACAGCTCAAATTCAGGCTGTCTATCTTAAGGCAAGATTGCAGGTCATTGCATATCTGGCTCACCCAATAGGGGAAAATAAACCTAAATGAGGATGACAACTACTTAACTGTGAGTACTTAACCTTGAAACTTTTATTTGTAGCATCACCCTCATTTATATAAAAGGCACTTATTTTACCAGTTGCTATTCAAGGAGAGTAATGTAGAATCTTTATTTATTTATTGCTTATTATATTAGCTAGTGAAGCATACCATGCCTACATGGAGATGCTTTTAATCATGAGACTAAGAACTATTACAGTCATATAAATTCTGCTTGACAGTCAGACGTGGACGAAAAAGTGCTTTGATGTGATGTACCTTCAGGGTAGTTCTAGGAGTTAACATTCATTTTCATGGGAAGTAGAATGTCATGTTAATTTTTTTGTGTATAACATCCTTCTGATTTTCCTCTCATTGAGAAAGTTGAGTGTAAAAACCACTCTGCTCTTAAATCTCCTTGAAAATTATGTGTTTCTTAAAATATACTTTATGGAAAGTTTTTTAAATACACTGAACAGGAGAGTACAATGAATCCGGGTGTCACATCGACTAGTTTCAATGACTATCAACATTTTGTCCATCCTATCACATACATTTCTCTACTTTTTGGGGGGGCGGGAATAAGGGAGAAAGATGCTTTAGTATTTATTTTACTTTTGGTGAAAATATATAGCAGATCATAGATCCATTGAACAATTTCTACCCGTGTAGTCCACTGGCTTTGAGTACGTTCTCAACATTGTGTTATCATTCTTACTGGCTCTGTTTGTAGTATTTCACCATCATTGACTACTAAACTACTGTGGACTACTCATCCAAGTTTTAGAAGTATTTTGTCAATCTGGTCTCTTGTGGATAATTCCTTTAAAGAGTGGCTAAATTGTTGCTTAGTTTGAAGATGACTTCAGGGAATGTTTTCAATTCCTGGTCTAAAAATTTTCTCAGGGCAGCAGATTTGATGTACTCCATATCAATGAGTGCAACAAGTCTGTGTTTTATAAGATTGTGAAGTCTGTTTTGTTTAGATTACATTTCTTTCTTTTTGATTAGGATTCACCTGTTGAGTTCTTTTCTAAAACATTCAGCAGTAGTAGTCAGGCACCGTACAGGTCTTCAGTCTCACGGCAAAGGAGGCAGTAATTCATGGAGGCAGCTAGACTTCCTGCCAAGTTCTTTCTTCAATTCCTATATCTCCTTCTTCTTCTGCTGCTTTGTGGCAATAGAGACCAGTTGTTGTATCTTGGATGGTGATTCACAAGCTTAAATTTTAAGACAAATCCTTCAGTATTCATTCTATTTTTAAGGTATGAGAAGAAACCCACTTTGTAAAAGCAAAATAATTTTCTGGAAAATGAAATCCAGAGTTAGAGACTGTGGTATCTTTTCATTAATTGACTTCAGTTAAGACCCTTAGCAACATAATCCCACTTCTTTTAAACCTTGTTACCCACTGCCCTTTTATACAAACAATCTGCTTCAGCTCATTTCTTCCACTCACTGCTGATTCCTATACATGGTGAACATTCCACAAGTTTTTAATAAAAGACTCATTGACTAAGTGTTGTAGGTACCTCTGTAAGCATCTCTGCTTGTTGTGTTTCTTCATCTAATGCTGTATCACTTTCTAACAATAGAGATATAAACAAAAATATAAATCAGTCACATTTATTCCTTTAGCCACTGGCTTTTGTTGCTCTCCCTAGTCATCTCTTGTCACTTGTCTTGAACTGCTACCCTTCCTTGAGTTTTAGATAGTTGAGAGTACTGTTTTCATCTGTCACAAGTACATTCAAACTCTTCACCAATGCTAAAGAACTAGCCTTGACCTTGCCATGCTTGCGTGCTCTAGCCTACGTTTTTGCTACTTTATTCCATGAAAAAAATAGTCTATAATGGCCCCTTCAATTTTTTTCCTTTCCCATTCATTCCTTGGCTGACTGAATTCTGGCTTCACTCTTGGGGTGCTCTCTCAAGCGTTACCAAAGATCTTCTAGTTACAAAACAAAAATCAGTGGTCTTTGCTCAGTCTTTAACCTTCATCTTCTTTGTAACATTAGATCCTCTCAACCCTCTTTCAGTATTATCATTTTCTTTTTCTTTGATTTTTATCGTTCTCTACTTCTCCTTTTAGTGATCACTCTAATTACTTTTCTGTAACCTGTTTGGTACTTGCATTTTCATTTTCTAGTGTTATTACTGCAGCGGTCACCCCCTTGCAGAGCACTCCTATGTCAATGCCCCCAAACGTAACTTCTTTTCAGATCCAGTTCTCCAGGCCTGTTAGATGCTTCTCTGGGGATTTCCATCCTCATAGAACTTATGGTCCCATTGACGGGAGCTGCAAGATAATTGCAATAAGAAGTAGAAAGCATCATTAAAGAAGGTGCTATGTAAAGATAATGTGCTATCAGAGTTCTGATAGGCAAAGAGGACTTCTGAAGTTATATTCCCATTTGTCATGATTTTAAAATTCCAGTTTGACCATTAAAATACTATTTATAGAATTTTGCATAAGAAATAAAAATAAAAGCCTTAGGAGTAAATCAAAATGAAGGAATAAAGGATGGAAGCAGTGACATGAGTTAAGAGTCTTTTGCATCAAGCCTGGAGAAGACAGTGGTGGCTTAACCAAGGGTGGTAGCACTGGAAGTGGGTGCTGTGGGAACTGCTTTTGAATATATTTTGATATAAGGTCTTTGCCATGTTCTGACCTGTGAACAAGAGGGAAATTAACAATGACATCCAGGTTTTCTGTTCTTGGCATCTGGAGGGATGAAGTTGCCAGAGATGGGCAAACTCATAGGGGTTTGTGAATTTAAGGAAGAAATCAGGAGTTCTTTTGAGCAAGGGTGGAGAGTAGCTTGCTGAGAAGTAGCTACAAAGTAATTACTCTTTCTGTGAACTGGAGAGCATTTGCTTATGAGTTAACAAATCATTGTTATCCTGCAATTATGAATTTGCTGTTACAGTAAATGGAAATTGGAGTATGGGTGAATGGCACAGAGAATGTCATATTAAAAGGACAGCATTTTCTTAGTTGTGGCATCTCTGGAGCAGTACTTCTTAAGCTGACTCCATTGAAGTGTTGGTGGTCACTTTTTCCAGATAAATGCACACACATACACAGTGTTCTATATGTGATTTCAGGGGGCTTGGAGACTTCTTTGTTATTGATGTCCATGACAGCATTGCTGGATATGTCAAAAAACAGTATTGCTCTCTTTTGGGACCCAGTGTTATTGGTTGTAAATACCTATGACTTCTATAGTTTGCATATAAAGAATATTATTTACTTCAGAACATTTTCCAAAATTATGACCACATTGATCTTTTTGGTACTCTTTTATAGCTACTTAAGTGAAAAATCCTATTGGAAATTACACAGAAAAATGAAGTTACTTTTTCTGTTGTTCAGCTGAATAGTAGTAGAACTGGGATTGAACCCCATAACGGTATTTCCAGTCTCTTCCTTTCATATATATTCAGCATTTTCTTCAAAATTCCTTGGGAAGTGTATGAATCTGGAAAGAATAATTTACATAGTTTTCCTAGTGTCAAGACTTATCACAATATGAAAATTATGAATGATCAAAACCAGAATTACTTACAATGCATCATCCACTATTAACAATGAAACATTAAATATAAAAGGTTGACATAGGGAAAAAAGTGGGTGAGTAAAGTTCTAATCAACTCTTAAGAATTTTCAAAACAATAATATAAAGTAGCATAGGAAGTCCCAGACTAGAGATTAAACTAGGGGTAGGCAGACTTGTTTTGTAAAGAGCCAGATAGTAAACATTTTAGGATTTGTGGACTATATAGTCTCTGTCACCATCTCTCGGCTCCACTGCTGTGACATAACCATAGCCATAGACATGAGCATGGTTTTATTTCAGTAAGATTTTATATACAAAATAAGCATCAGTTGTTCTTGCCATCTAGGCTTCACTAATGAACTCTGCCTCCAGTATTCCATGACACTAATGTAAAATCAAAAGAGAGAAATATTTTTCATACTTAATATGAAATAGATCTGCTGCTGTTCTTCAGGAATTTTTCTTGGTGCTTAGGATACAAACATATCTTAGTTTCCATTTCCATGTTGTTAATCCTCGCTGTCAACACAGCTGAAACTGATGGTAAATCTCCTCCAAATCTGTAATCATAGAGTTAACTCTTAACTCTCGTAAATGTCTTTGTCTTCTGCTATTCAGGAATCTCTCATCTCATCTCTCTTCCTCTAACATTTGTCTTTGTCATTCAGTAGTATCATGAATATTTTTTACATAGAACCACTTAAAAAAAAAAAAGGGTATCAGGTTGAATTTGGACTCTGGAACACGGTTCCTGACTTCTGGATTAAACTTGAACCAACCAGTTGTTGCAGCATTAATTCTCACTCCCTGTGACCCCATGTGTTCCAGAGTAGAACTTAGCTCCCCAGGGTTTTCATGACTGTGATCTTTGGAAAGCTGATGGCACACTCTTTCATCGAAGGTGCCTCTGAGTGGATTTAAACTTCAGTCTTTTGGTTAGCAGCTGAGCCCTTAACTATTTGAGTCACTCAGTGAGTTGGACTGAACTAGTTACAGTAATTTTAGATAGCTTTAAAGCAATACTGTCATCATACTCGGTGAAGACTTTGGAAAGGTGATTCAGGAGTATGTGGAGAGAGATGGGCTATATGTCTCCTAAGCATGCAGGGCAGAGCAGCCCAGCTTGACCTGTTTTAAAGAATGGGGTTCTGGGTAACTGACATGAAAAAGATGTTTTGCTGATAATTAAAATTCCCAAACTGCTGGATTATAACAAGTGGTTTCTATTATTTTTATGCTCCCTTTATATACTCTTGGAAACTCTGATGGCATAGTGTGTTAAATGCTATGTCTGCTAGTCATAAAGGTTGGCAATTCAAATCTGCCAGGGATTGCTTGGAAACTCTATGGAGCAGTTCTACTCTGACCTATAGGGTCATTATGAGTTAGACCCGACTCAATGGCAGTGGGTTTGGTTTGGTTTTGTAAACATTCTGTTGATTCCAATTCATAGTGGTCCTATAGGACAGAGTAGCGCTGCCTTATGAGAGTTTCCAAGGAGTGCCTGGTGGATTTGAACTGCTGACCTTTTGATTAGCAGCTGTAGTGCTTAACAACTACACCACCAGTGTTTCCCTATATACAGGCTAAATGAAATAGGCCTCTGAAGGAAAATATGATTTAGACCCAAAAGTATGTGTTTCATAGATAACAAAATTATATATATTGGAGTAAAAGTTATATAAATTGTCTATCTGTGAGTATTTAATTATAAAATAACTATCTAACACCCTGCTTGTAATATTTATATATGAAGACTTTTAATAGATGAGTCATGCTTTGTCCTAATGTTTAGTTTGGTCATAGTAAGAATCCTGCCTGAATTTTTACAGTATTGCCCTTCATTGATGTCACCTTATATATAATAATAATAGTAGAATGACACAATGATATAGATGTCTTTTCAATGATGTTTTAATGGAATTGTTTATTAGAGTTTAAGTTTAGTGAGAGTCAGAAACTTTGTATATTGAGATAGTGTATATACTGAGATATATATGCATCCAAAATGGATGCCCTTAGTGAATGATCATCTTTGGAGGCTAAATTTTCTGTACCATGCTATGGATGACTGAACCTTACAAAACACTGATGTTGAAATTTTTAAGCTGAGGTAAACAAGAAAGCATAGCTGTTGTTTCAAATACATCTGTGTAGTTTACACCTCAACATGAATCTCTGCAGGACAATCAAAAAAGTACCCACTGGGATTGTTTTTTGTAGCTAACATCTTTGGGGAACTCTACTTATAACAAAGGAATCTGCTGATATTGAAATGCTGAAGTGAAATTATGGTAAATTTTTGCTGATTTTTAAGTACAGAAATCTGTTATGTATTATGACCTTTATGCTTTAAATGCTGAAAACATCCATGTGCAATAATCTGAAAAAGAAAAGGAGATATGAATAATCACATTTCAGAAGCAGAATGTGATAAAGCAGTAATTATACATTTCAGCTGTTTACAAGTTGCAGCTAATATAGAGAGCAAAGTATTTCAGGAAAGATCTAAAGTCTGTTTTTTATTGACTTATGTAAGTACTTTGCTTTTTGAGCTCAATAAAAATATGAACTCTATGAGTCGGATCCGACTCGACGGCACTTGGTTGGCTATCAGGCCAAAGATTCTATGTTCTGGGTTATCTTATTTTTTGACTAGATCAGCCACATCAATAGAATTCATTGAACAGTAAAGAATGTTAATGATACTATTGGCATGAGGAAGAACTCTTACCTCTGAAGGACAAGAGTAATTTATTTTTCATAATTATTTCAAAAATATTCTCAAAACCTCTTCATTTAGCATCTGCCATACGCATTATCTCTGAATCCAAATAGAATAAAAAGTCACAAGTAATTAGAACATTCCCAAGCTGAGAAACCTAGTTCTTTTCCCTTACCCCCATCACTATATTGATATACACTTAAGAAAGATAAGATTTGGAAAATCTCTCTCCAGGAAATAGACATAAACTCACAGTATACAATAAAGCTCTGAATAGCAAAAGAAACTCACTTAAAAGATAAGTATTTAAGAAGGCTCAAGTATTAGTGTAAAAATGATCTCCACAGAAATTCTGTTGCACAAATAAGTGAACTACCAGGCAACTGCTCATCAGTGTAAGTGTTCAGGGGATGAATATCCATCATCACGTCTATTTAATACTAGAGATGGGAAGCATGATACACTGATCTCTCAGTTTCCTTTGTAATCTAATATTGTAGAAAGAATTCCTTAGGCTTCTTTGACTTTTGGTTGACCAGAGCTTCAGGTAAGTTGGCTATGTTCATTTAGATTTTGTAGAGACAGCGCTAGCTGCTAGGATTTAACAGACATGGAATTTATTGATGGCATGTTCTCAATAAAAAGGGGGTGAGGTAAGAAAGATGGGACAGGGAAGGAGTTAGAAGGGTATGATATTAGCCAAAGTTTAGCTTCAGCCTCATCCTGTGGAGAGATATGGAATATAAATTGTACAATGGCTGTGCTCTTACTTTTAAAGACAAGAGCTAGCTTTATGCCCTATTGATATTGGTCTGGGAGTCCTGGTGACCTAGGTTTATGTACTCAGCTGCTAGCTTAAAGGTGAGCAGTTTGAACCCACCAGCTATTCTGCAGAAGAAAGATGTGGCAGTTTACTTGCATAAGAATTTACAGCTTTGGAAACATTCTAGGGTACTTTTATTCTTCCTGTAGGTCTCTATGAGTCAAAATCAACTCAGTGTGATGGGATTGGTTAGTATCAGAGAGCAGCATTCCACATAAAGTAGCTCTTGTGTGGCTAAAGGCCAGTATTCAGACAAGGAGGAATCCGTGAGCTGCTAGCAGTTAATACTAAGAGCAGCTGGAGGACAGGTGTCCTGGCCCTGGCTGAAGGAGTCTTCTGCTTATTAGAAATAGAAAACTGGAACACTGGTTAGCTACTAGAGAGAAGCACAACATGACAGCATTGAATGAGACGGAAGAAAATTTGAAAATTGGCCTATGAGTTTGTAGCCATGTAATAGTGATGGATATCCCCCACACAAGTCCGTACTCAACAGGCACAACCCAGTAATGGATGCTTATAATAATGATCTGGAGTCAACAAGAAAAATGACAGGTTATTTAGAATCTGCAATTGAAAAAGCTGAAACATTAGCGTATTTATAGGGTTTAATTATTTAAATCACCAATTGCTACTTATTTAGAAGAAGAGATAACTTAGCAGTGAAAATACTGGATAAATGAGTAGTTAACCTACAATAAACTTACATCATTTACCAGGAGGACAATCAACTAGAAGAGTAGGACACTGTGTACTACAAAACTTAAGTATATTTTAAACAACAAAGCACTTCAGAAAGTGAAGCATTTTGAGACTTAGGACATTATTGTGTCTCAGTTTACTCCAAGGAGTTTGGCAGAAAAGGATTTGATCTGTGCTTTCTTTCCATTGAACAAATGTTTGACTGTAAGTCTGTATCTCAAACCAAGTAACAGATTGCATCAGTCTTCATATTGTCAATAATCTCCAACTTCCTGATCTTCCTTAGCTGTGACTCCATTAACACCTCATCGCATTTCACTCTTGAATGATTACCCTCAGACTGGTTCAGAGAAACTTCTGGTATAATCCCTGTAGACCCCACCAGGTGTCAAAAGCTGCTTTCGATGAGTCATTTTTCTGTGAAATGTTAATTTTTTGATGTTTCTCTTCTTCAGTACCATAATGCTACAATTGACTGGGCACTTTTGTCCACAAAGGAGTGTTCGAAATATGGCGGGAAGCTTGTGGGAAACAACTGTAGCTTTGTTCCTGACGTCTCCCTCATGTCTTGCATCCTCTTCTTGGGTACTTACACCTCTTCTATGGCTCTCAAAAAATTCAAAACTAGTCGTTATTTTCCAACCATGGTAAGTACCTGACTTTTAAATAATTTTCATTGAATTTACACGCTATGGACAACAATAGAATTTTACAAGATGAAAAAGTACATGTAGTTCAACCTTTCTAATATAATTTTGTGCTTTTTATAGTATTACTTCCCTGTCTTTTTGTCTGTTGGCATAAATGCTATGGCTGCTAACCAAAGGGTTGGCAGTTAGAATTCACCAGGTGCTTCTTGGAAACTCTATGGGGCATTTTACTCTGTCCTATAGGGTTGCTATGAGTTGGAATCAACTCGATGGCAATAGGTTTGGTTTTTGTTTCAGTCTTTGTGCATGGGGATATATGTTTAACTTTTGTTGTTAGGTATCATCAAGTCGATTCTGACTTGTAGCAACCCTGTGTACAACAGAACAAAACACCATGTAAGTGCCCAAATGGTCTTGTGTTATCACTGTAAAAAAAGCTCCAAGAATTTAGCTCACATAATTCTATTATAAATTCTGTCATTGTTCTGACTGTACTGAAAGGAAAAAGTGGGATGCAGTCTATCTAATAATTAAATGCCTTTTAAATTCATTGTGCCTAAGTATGTAGCAAAAACTCATTTCATGCTTATCTGGAATTTTAATGTAACAGAATTTCCTGTTCATCAGCTTTGCACGTAAGTAATTTAATAACTGAATTGTGACCCATGAGAGCAAATTTGTGTTGTTCCACAAGTATAAGTACAAGATTTGGGTGTTGTCTGATCCAAGCTTTCCTTCCCATAATGATGAGTGCAGCAATGTGGAATAGATAAATGAACCAGGTCTGCAGATACACTGTCTCCCATTAACATGCTTGGGTGAACTTGGAGTCAAAACTGTGGTTCATTGACAGACTACAAGATAACGCTAACAATTAGTTAATGGTATTTTGGTTTTTTTTATCTTCAGAATAAAACTAAGATAATCCTGTGCTTTAGAGTTTAATTCTTCCTATTTAGAATGTCAATATTTCTTAGGTAACCTTGGTTACATCTGATTTATATCCAGAACTCTCTCCTCCTATGTTTTGTACAGAAGGAAGAATGGAAGAACTTCAGAAGACATGAGATGTATTTGATGAAATTCCTTTTTCTTAAAAGAAAATGAGACTTAAAGTTAATATATTTACTTTTACTTGGGAAAGGTGTTACTCAGATTCTTACAAAATTCGAGAAGAAAAAGGAAAGGTTGCTAATGACGTGTCTCAAAGTGGCTAGCTCAAGGAATGAACATTTGTGTAATGTGAAACTTGAAAGAATTTGACTTTATCTCTGTAAAATGTGTATCACAAACTGGTGGCCCAGGCTGAATTCAGACCACAGACATTCTTTGTGTAACCTACAGTGTAAAATATATGTGTGCAGGGTGAAAACTCAGGGAGAACCTGTACTTTCCCGGTAACCTTTGTCCGTACAACTCTTCTATTGTTTAAGCCATGGCTCCTTCACACATTCAGGTTACCCACCTGTCCCTAAAGACATTTAAGCTTGTAACTCAAGATCACACACTCAGAAATATGCATACTTGAGCCATCTCTTCAGTGATGTGAGTTCTGTGTACAGCAGGTTCCCAGGTAAAGGTCTTTTAGAATGTTTCTCAAGTGAAATTCTCAAGTGAGGCCATTGTCTCAACCAAATGCCTGTGTTTCACTGCTTGTTCTCTCTTTAGTTCTTTACTTCTTGATTATTTATTTATTGAGCAGCTTTGTTTGTTTATACTTTGGGGATCATCATACTTTCTGATCTCCCCTATCTGCCAGTCTGATATCATGGAGTCTGACAATTAAGCCTGGAACAATCATTCTAAGTGTTACATACCTCGCTGCTGAATATCAGTGTGATCACCTTTGAAGTACTCCTCTTGAGAAACTATGCACCAACACCAGGGCCTAGTCCACCTTTCAAGGAAATTTTGGAACTCTTTCTGGCATGGCTATTGCACACAGTGGCATGGTGGCATGGTGGCAAGTTCACAAACTTAGTTATATAGTTGTCTGTAAGGGAGTTTTTAGCCAGTATTGGAACATCCTCCCTACTAACCTGATCAGGCCCCAGTGACTTTTTTCTTTACCCAAAGATAAAGGAAATATTGAAAGGAAGACATTTTGATGACATTTCAGGACATCAAGGGTAAGATAACAACAGCTCTGATGGCCATTCCAGAAAAAGAGTTCCAAAACTGCTTTGAAGCATTCCAAAATTCACAAAATAGACTAGGCACTAGCATTGGTGCATAGCTTCTCCAGGGGAGTACTTTGAAGTTGACCATAGTGATATTAAACAATGAGATATGTAGCACATTAAGTTCACAAACTTAATTGTCAGTGGAATCTGTGCACTTGTCAGTCATAATTTGAGGTTAGTAGAATCATTTCAATCTTAAGATGACTAGAAATCATATTAGCTGTCTGTGTAGACTTAATGGCTTCTAGTATTGACTCCTAAACTGATCATTGCTCTTCAGACTTAAATTCCCTTTGTGAAAGTCCAAGAAAGTAATTTGTCAGCCATTGATAAATATTGTTGAGAAAGGCATGAGCGTGTGAAAGAAGAGTAATGATAGGATCTTAGTTACAATTTCTGCTAGAAAGTTTCTCGGAATAATTTAGAGCTGTTTATACCAAGTAAGCAGCCCTGGGATGCAATAGTTCCTGCTAACCAAAAGGGTGGTGGTTTGAACCCACTAGATGTTCTGTGGGACAAAAGACTTGGCAGTCTGCTTCTGTGACGATTTCAGGCTAGTAACTCTATGGGACAGTTCTGCTGTATCATGTTGGTTCACTATGAGTCAGGATGAGGTCTGTATGAGTCAGAAAATATGGCCTTGGTGATAGAAACAGTGCTGGAGATTACATGATGGAATTATGTGAGACTAATGACTTATTCCTTGCAAATACTTTATTTTCAGCAACATAAACAGCAGCTATACACGGGAGTCTCGTCAGAATACACAGAAATCAAATCGACTACATATCAAAAGAGATGATGCAGGAACTCAATAACATCAGTCAGAAAAATGCCAGAGGCAGGCTGTGGAACAGACCATTAGTTGCTCACATGCAAGTTCAAGTCGAAGCCGAAGAAAATGAAAACAACCCACTAAGCAAGTAAAACCTTGACTTTATCCCACCTGAACAGAACATCTCAAAAATAGATGTGGCACGTTGAACTAGATAATTTGTGGGATGACATCAAGGACATCATACATAAAGACAAGAAGAGGTCAATAAAAAAAAGGAAAAGACCAAAATGAATGTCAGGATAGACTCTGAAACTTGCTGTGGAATGCAGAGTAGCCAAAGTGAATGGAAGAAATGATGAAGTAAAAGAAGTGAACAGGAGATTTGAAAGGGCAGCTCAGGAAGACAAAGCATTTATGAAGTCAAAATAAATGAAGAAAACATTCAAACCTCAAGTTGCCATGTTAAAGGATTCTTCGAGGGAAAATATCGAACAATGCAGTAAGCATCGAAAGAAAGTGGAAGTGATATACAGAGTCACCATACCAGAAAGAATTGGCTGACATCCAACCATGTCAGTAGGTAGTATATGATCAAGAACTGACAGTGCTGAAGGAAGAAGCCCAAGCTTCACTGAAGGCACTGGTAAGAAATAAGGCTTCAAGAATTGTTGGAATACCAATTGAAATGTTTCAGCTTCAATGTTAGAAATAACTCACTTGTCTTTGCCAAGAAATTTGGCAGGCAGCTCCCTGGCCAACTGACCAGAAGAGGTCTATATTTTTGCCCATCTCAAAGAAAGGTGATCCAACAAAATGTGCAGGGTATTTTACTTTTTAAATATTTTATTGTGCTTTAAGTGAAAGTTTATAATTCAAATCAGTTTGTATTGCACACACATTGTTATATAACTTCAGTTGCTTTCCTCAAACTGAGACAGCACACTCCTTGTCTCCATCCTGTATGTCCATCCAGCTAACTCCCGTCCCTCTCTGTCTTCTCATCTCACCTGTGAGACAGGAGCTGCCCAGTTAGTCTCAGGTACCTACTTAAGCCAAGAAGCACACTCTTCATCAGTATCTTTTTATGTCTTATAGTCCAGTCCAGTCTTGGTCTGAAGGGTTGGCTTCAGCAATGGTTTCAGTTCTGGACTAGCAGAGAGTCCATGGGCCATATCTTCGAGGGACCCTTCAGTCTATCAGACCATCAAGTTTGCTCTTTTTAATAGAGTTCAAATTCTGCCCCTCATTTTTAGGAAAGGTGTGCACAGGATATTATTCTTTCACTATGTGTATTCATTCTGTATGTTGAGCAAGTAATCTGAGAAACTGGACATCAGGATTGGAAGGAGACTCATTAAGAACACAGCCTTGTTTGCTGAAAGCCAAGAGGACTCGAAGCTCTCACTGACAAAGATCAAAGAATATAGCCTTCACTTGGACTATATCTCAACATAAAGAAAACAAAAATCCTTACTTCTGGATCAATAAGCAACTTCATGATTAATAGAGAAAAGATTGAAGTTGTTAAGGGTTTTTTTTTTATTTGAATCAGTGGAACTAGCAGTCAGGAAATCAAGCAATGTATTGCATTGAACAAATCTGGGGCAAAAGACGTCTTTAAAGAGTTAAAAAGGGAAGACATCACCTTGGAGACTAAGGGTCACCTGACCCCAATCTGTGGTGTTTTCAATCACCTTGTATGTGTGTGTGTGAAAGCTGGACAACAAATAAGGAAGACCATAGAAAAACTGATGCATTTGAATTATGATGTGGACGTTGAATATTGAATATACCATGGACTGCCAGAAGAATGAACAAATAAATCTGTCTTGGAAGAAGCACAGCTAGGGTGCTCCTTAGAAGCAAGGATGGCACAACTTTGTCTCATAGACTTTGCGCATGTTATCAGGAGAGACAATTCCCAGAAAAGGACATTATGCTTGATAAAGCAGAGAGTCAGCCAAAGACAGGAAGACCTTCAAAGAGATCGATTGACCCAGTGGCTACAACAGTGGGCTGAAGCATAGCAGTGACTGTGAGGATGACACAGGATCGCGTAGGGTTTCTTTCTGTTGTCCCCAGGCTTGCTCTGAGTTGGGACTGACCCCAAGGCACCTAACAACAAAGCAGGAGTCAGAATTGACTCAGCTGCAGAAAACCACAACATATACAAAACATAAAATAAATCAGGAGGAGAAAATGTATGTGATTTCTCAAGGGCAAAGTGTAAATGTGTTGGCTTTCAGCCTATCATCTCCCATGGTACCCTTATGCCACACCTCCAGCCAATTAGTAACGGTACACACACACATCTGTATGTACATATAGAAATGAACAATTACAACATATTTATGCTGTCTCATTTGACAAAATATGTTTTCATTGGCAATCATTTAAAAGGATTATTTCTAAGGTGAGTAGAAATAACTTTGTATGCTTAAACACTGCATAGAAAAATTCCTTATTTCTGTGAAGGTAATCAAGACTCTTAATACCTCATCGCCACCATCAACAATTCACATGAAATCCCTAAAACTCCAAATGCTAGTGCCAGATGACAGTGCCCTTGCTATGTATAATGTCCTATTTTTCTTTAGCTTACCCAGTTGTTTCTCTTTTGTACTCATTTCTAAACATTTCTGTGTTTGCCAAGCTAAGACTATAAACTGCTTGAAAACTTCTATTTTGTTCCTCACATCAAATAACAAAAGATGAGATGCAGACTGGGTACTCCGTTCTAGTTGACTCATGAAAAAGCAGTCAAATGGAGATAAATGGTTGAGGTTTTTGCAAACAATATGGTTGCAGGACCCCAGGAGCTACAGAGTCTAGTGCCAGCGCTGCCCTCGACCGTGTTCCCTGTGCTAGCTAACTCTGTGGACTGGAGTTACCTTCACCTTACCTCCATAGAGGGAGTTAGGCTAGATGGCAATTAACATCTTGTTGAGCTCTAATATCGTGTAATTTTAAAGGTAGTTTCCTGGCTTTATGTCCTAAATTAAACTTCTCTGTATGAAACTATTACTTATAGCAATAACTGATTCTTAACAAATTTTCTGAAATTCTTGTATCCGTCATCATCCCAGCACTACCACTGTAGCTGCTGCTAGCCTCTCTCTGTGGATCATCCACAGACATCATAAATAGAGTGAATTCAAAATATGCTTTACTTTCTCATTCATCTTCCTGTATTCCTAGCTCAGCTAACAACATCACTTATCCTCATAGCCCCTGAGGATCAAAATGCTACAATCATATTTGATAAACCAGTCCCAGAAGAAAGGAGATGATACAGTCGAATCATAGTTTGAGGGCTTTTATTTAAACATTGTTTACAAAGGTGAGCTTAGGCTACAGGGAAACCACCAGGGAGAGTGTGGTACTGCAGAGATACCATGAGTGGATTCGATCCTGCTGAAGGCCCAAAGGAAAGGAAGTGTTTGCTGGAACCTGGGAAGAGAGAGGCGAGTTCAGAAGGCTGCCTTGAGAGGGGCAATGTCTTAGTTACTTGATGCTGCTATAACACAGATGCCAGTGAGTGGCTATGAGGAACAGAAATTTGTTTTTCCTTAGTTCTGGAGGCTAAAAGTCTAAATCAGGGCTTTGGCTATGTCGGTTCCTTTCCTATTGGTAGCCTGGGCCTACCTTGGTTCTTTGGCTTGTGGGAGATCTTTACATGGCATCTGTCTTCCCCTGTATGTGCTTGTCTCTGTGTTTAATCTGCTCTTCTAATTCAAAGGGGATTAGGGATAGGACATGTCCTATACTGGTATGATGTCATTAACATAGCATTAGATTGCAGTATGGAAAGGTGATTACATTGTATGTGTAGCTACATTGTTAGTTACCGTGGAGTCAGTTTTGAACTACGCTCCATAGGGCTTTCAGGGGCATGCCTTTCAGAATCAGGTCTCCAAGTCTCTCGTCTTAAATGCCCCTAAGTAGGCTCAAACCAGTAACCTTTTGGTTAGTAGTCAAATGGTTAACCATTTGTGCCTTTCAGGGACTTCTCCACAGGTATAGTGGTTAGGACTCCAACACATATTTTGGGGGACAGGTAATTTTGGATTGAGGGATTTAGCCTGTCAGAAGCCATGTTACAGGGAGAGAGTTGGGGGACTCATGGAGAGACCTCGCCCTCTTCCCTCTGATGACCTGTCTTGGCAGCCAAACAGCCAAACACAACTGGAAACCTGGGAAAAGAGAGCCCACTGTAGACCACACAGGTCAGCCTCCTAGGTCAAGGGAGGAGAGTGAAGAGAAGTAGAAAGTGGGTCTGGTGTACAAATGGAAGGTGTATAGTGCATCTAGCTTTCCAGAGTTTTTCTTTATCAAATTAAACTTGCTACAGTTTCCTGGATTATCGTTCTGTTACTCCTCTCCTTTACACTCACACTACTTTCCCCCTACTTCGCACCCCCATTTTCTTTGGCGGAGATCAGGGGAGGTGAATATACATAGATCAGTTTCCCTACCCTGCCTCTTAGAGTCATTTTTGTTCCATCAGTGTAAGCACTTAAGATAGAAGAGGTTATCTTTGCTGGCCTGACTGTCAGGAATTTCATTTTTATACCAACCACTTCCATGAAGCCTTAGTGCTCAGTGACACATGCGTGGAACACCAGGACTACCATGACTGTGACCTTTATTCTCCCCATTCTTTTTAGAGGGGCAGATCAGTCTGTTATCTGATACTGTTACTGCTCTGCTACATTGCTTGGAGTCTTTTACCAGTCTTTTAACATCAGAATTTCTAGTACAAACCTCACAGCATAGTCTGATCTTCTGTGGCAGATGGCTCAGGACATTAACATGAAATGTGCTCTCAGATTCCCACACCAAGTGATTATAAGCATGAAACAAAGGTGCCATCACTGCATATGTGGCAGCAAAATGAAAGCAGAGCTTAAAAATAGAGCAGCATTGTGTGATTAGTAGAAATCATAAAGCTATAGAACCCTATGAATTAGGCAGTGTAATTGGTACCTTAGTATAGTCACAGTCGGTACACCTGACCCCTGTGTGTAATTGGCACAAGAACACCTTTGTTAAGGAACTGCTCAGGTTCACCCATCATTCTCCACTGCCCTTAAATTAATGACAGTTCACACCCTCATGAGAATTATGCACTAGTAAGAGTCTTTTTAGTACAACTTCTGGTTGTTATTATATAAAATTACTGAATTTCAGTTAACATGGACAGCTATGACTCCTTGTGAGCTTTATTTAGGAGACATTTCAGCGGAGTGTTCTTTGATCCTCATCTTAAACCTGTATTCTATATCCTTTAATTAGAATATTCATTCAATATTGAACAAAAACTATTTTGAATCTAATGTGTGCTTGACACATTCTACATGGTAGGGTTGCAAAGACAAGTCATTCCCTGGCATAAAGCAGGCATGTAATAAGTATTTGTTGAATAAATTAGATTTGGGGGTTTTCAAAAAGGAATGCTTCATTTCAGACCTGTCATCTCATTCATTCTCATTATCTCCAGAAGAACTTTGGTTATTCTGACTCAGGTACGTTGATGGTGATCTTTGAGCAACTAGCTTTATGTATTAAAAAAAAGTCTATAGGGTTTCAGTGAAAACATGAACATTTTGGTGTATTTATTTGGAGTCACATAAAATATAGGAAGATCTACAGTTGGAATGTGAGCTATGTTTTTGGAACAACTCTTGATTGACATGTTAACCTGTGAGCATTTTGTTAAAAATCAAATGAATATAGTTTATAAAGAATTCTTTACAGAAATCAGACTATCTCTCCATACTGATTTCTTTCTTTCTTTCTTTCTCAGTGGTTTGGCAGTTGTGATGTAGTTTGGCAGCTGTGTAATGATGTAATTTGGTGACTATGTAACAATGTAGTGGTCTATTTTTGTGATCTGTTGTAGTTGTCCTACATTGTGTGACCTGAGATAAGCAACCATTCAATGGAAAAGGAAGTTTCCTTGGGGATTTGACCTGTATCCAGAATATATACAGATGTTCTGGTAAAGCTCACTTTCTTTGGATCCTCCATTGGGCATGTCATCATTTAATCTCTAGTTCTTGGGACTTGAGCCAGCCACCAATCTTGGGTTTGGCAGCTTATGTTACCTGTGAGCCAGTGTCCTGTCATCTGACCTGGCATTCTTGGGTTAATCAGCCCCTGCAGACGACTTGAGTCAGGAGAAGCCTCTAGCCTGACACCTGACCCATAGACTTAGTACTTGCCAGCCTCTACAACTGTATAAACAAGCCAACAAGCCAGCCAGCCAAGTGCTGTTGAGTTGAATCCGGCTCATGGCTACCCAGAGCGTGTGTGTGTGTGTGTGTGTGTGTGTGTGTGTGTGTGTGTGTATGAGGTCTGACAATTAAGTTTACGAACTTGCTACTATGCATTTACACTGGCAGCACTGTACAAACAACTCAGTAAGGTTTCATAACCTTAGTATATCAGTGTCTCACAGCTGTGTTCCTGTCAAGGTGTGGCAGTGCCTTGCTGAGTGGCATTCATTATTGTTGTTGTGTGCCATTGTGAAAATGTTGGAGCTTGAATTAGAGCAATGAAAAAGCATTAAATTTCTTGTTCAGCTTAGCAAGAGTGGGAGTGCAATCAGGGACATGTTAGTCCAAGTTTATCCGGATAATGCCATGAAGAAAATGGCAGTGTACAAATGGAGTAAATGTTTTTCTGAGGGAAGAGAAAGCATCACTAATGAAGAGAGGTCAGGGCAGCCAGTAACAAGCAGAACTGATGAAAACATTGCAAAACTTTGTTGAATTGTGTGTCAAAATCATCAACGGACTGTGTGAAGCACAGCATAACAAGTAAACACCGATAAAGAAACAGGAAAATCTTAACATCTTGGCAAGAGAAAGGTGTGAGCAAAAATGATCCTGAAGGAGCTCACAGATGAACAAAAAAGCATAGGAGAGTTGAAGTTTGCCAAGACCTTTTTGAGAGGCAATATGATGCTTTGAGCCATGTTATCACAGGTGATGAAACATGGGTGTACCAATATGACCCTGAAACAAAGTGTGAAAGTGTACAGTGGAAGTCAGCCAATTCTCCATGACTAGAAAAGTCCCATCAATCCAAATCAAGAGTCAAAATGCTGTTACTAGCCTTTTTTTTTTATATCAGAGGGATTGTTCATCATGCATTTCTACCAACTGGACAAACAATTAACCAACTTTACTATTTGGAAATGCTGAAAAGCTGCATGACAAAATGAAACAAAAGTGACCTGAACTTTTCACCAAGAAATTATGGCTCTTGCTTACAATAATGCCCCAATCACATGGCACTGTTGTGAGGGAGTTTTTAGCCAGTAAACAAATAACTGTATCGGAATACCCTTCTACTCACCAGATCTGCCCCCCAATGACCTTTTTCTTTACTCAAAGACAAAGGAAATAATCAAGAGGCAAACATTTTAATGACATCAGACGTCAAGGGTAATATGATGACAGCCCTGATGAGCATTCCAGAGAAGGAGTTCCAGAGTTGCTTTGAAGTGCTGGTGTCAGTGCATAGCTTCCTACGGGGAGTACTTCAAAGGTGACTATAGCGATATTGAACAATGAATTATGTAGCACTTCTAGGATGAGTTTGCGAACTTAATTGGCAGATGTTGTATTTATGTATAAGCTTCACTGGGTTTGCTTCTGTATGGAAGAAAGATATGACAGTCTGTTCCTGTAAAGATTAAATCCTTGGAAACGCTATATGATGGCTCTATTCTGTCCTCTAGGATTGCTGTAAGTCAGAATTGACTCATTGGCAAGGATTTTGTGTGCGTGTGTGCATGTGTGGGGTTTTACTTTTCTAGAAAACCCAACCTACTATAGCAAACCAGCTGAGCCACTCCATTAGGTCAACTTCTCTCCTACTTCATGCTAGAAATACATATTTTTTTCCTGATAAACTTCCACTGGTATTTTCTAAGCCCCACCCAGATAAATTGCCTACTCTCTTCTCTTTGCTGTTCCCCATGTCTCTTTGATTCTGGAAATTTTAGCCCTAAAATCTTAAATCAGACTCTTAAAATACTGAATTCACATTACAGTAGATTAGTGGTCAGTCAACATGCAGTGTCTTATAAATTGTTGGAATGACTAATATTAATGTTTATTTCTTTTGAGTGCTTTATGGGATTGGTTACTGGAGAGATCATGTTTCAAAATTATGGTATTCTATTCCTTTTTATGATTGCCAAAAGGCACATATTTGGCATACTTTTTTCCCTCCCATCTAGAATAAAAATTCTTTTACACTGTCGTTTAGCATTTTCCAGGCACTGTGATCATTAGAGGAGTTAATGTCATCAATTAATATTTCTTGGGAACCGACAGGGCCCCTGCTGCTGTACTTGTCTCTCTGTCACAGTTCCCTCCATTGAGAACTATGCTGTGGGCTAACAGCCTTTCTCCCCCACTTCACTGAGCAGCAGCTACAGTCCTTGCAAAGTGAAAACCCAAACGTCCTTTGGGGTTTCAGAGGAGCCAAATTAATTTTTCCCCTGTAAATTAACTAGCTTCTCACTGTTGGTGTCTTTATGATCATGATTCACTCAACAATTAATAGAGTATCATCCTTCATGAAGAGTGTGTTTATAATAGATTTATTAGGTTTTTTTTGCCCAAGAACAAGAGAATAGTGTATAGTTATTTGACATTCCCTTCCCATCTACTTAATTTTTTCTGAGTTTTTGGAGGTTTATGTATTTAAACTGCTTGCTTCTTATTGATTAATTGAGATATTTTCTAATTAATTCAGCATAAGACAAATATAATTTCCTTTTCATGCTTATAATTTAAGAAGTAAAACAACTTAGAACTTGCTGATGTTAAAAGGAGGTCTTTGCATTTAATATGATATCTTGAGACAAGTTTTATTTTCCTTTTTCAAAATTTAGAGTAGGAATTACCATACATGTTAAGATGACTGTGTACTTTAAAAAAAAAAAAGTTTTGTGTTTTTTTTCTGCAAATGGCAACCCTTGCTATATATGAATTATCTTAATTTGTATTTCTCTTAGATTGTGAGAGCTTAAGTTCCTTGGATACTCATGTTGGAGCTCAGAGGAACTTAGCATTTGGTTTGGATGGACATCCATAAGTTACAGTGTTTATCCAAGCTAGGTTTGAGGCCCCTGAGTCCACAGAATGGGGGAAGAAATTTTCCTAGAATAGATTTTCTCACAGAAGTTTTGGTACTTGTACCTCTAGTCACTATTGGTTGTTGTTGCTGTTAGGTGTCATCAAGTCAGGTCTGACTCACAGTGACAGTGTGCACAACAGAGCGGAACACCACCCTGTCTTCCACCAGTACTATTAGTAATCTTAGGGAATCGGGAACTGGGGACTTCTAAACTGATTTAGTTATTGATATACTGACTTACATAAAAGACTGCTGTTTGGGAATTTTTGAGAAGCCAAGTTTGATGAAAATGAAAGGTAAAATGAAGGAGGGCAAAAAGAATTTCATATAGTTTTCTTTTTGCAAACATGTTTGGAAATGCAAAAAAGGCTTAAAAAGTGTAATTCTTTATCTTCTCAAAGGCATAGGCAAAGATCCTTGTACACAGGCACCAGAGTGCATCTAAACCCATTGCCATCGATTCTGACTCATAAAGTAGCCTGCATATACTCATTGCTTGACATCTTTGGGGCACTCTCTGGTTCTCCTGTGACAGCTTTTCCTAGTACAAATTAAAGACTAATTTTAGGATGTGGCAAAATCTGCACAGCATGCTAAAATAGCACCCTTACTTGCCATTTCTAATTAGAGGATTTAGAGTTGAATACAAAGGTAGTTTGGGAAAAATCAATTTCCTTGACTATGAAGTTTAAACTTTGTCCAGTGTCTTAGAAGTGAATATCTTAATACTAAATGCTCTCCAGGAGTGATTTCTGCTGTAACTGAACTGTATTGTGCAGTAAAGGGAAGCAAGGGGAAATAGGACTGAGCATATTATATGGAGTGTATCACCCTCACTGTGATTTTAATGAGGGTGAGCAGAATTATTAATATGCTTTTTTCCAAAATTTAATAAACCAGAATCCTGCAGTATATCATCATTTGTTTTTTGAGCTACTTTTGTGCCTATAGTGTATGTATAATAGTGTCATGCTTGGCAAGAAGGCCAATCATTTGAATGGAGCATGAGGGTTTAAAATCAGAAAAGGTATGCATTGTGACTGTTTCCTTTCACCATATACATTGAGTCGTATGCTGAGCAAATCACCCAAGAAGTTGAACTATATGAAGAAGAACACAACATCACAATGGAAGGAAGATGCATTCATAACCTGAGGTGTGCAGATAACACAGCTTGGCTTGCTGAAAGCCAAGAAGATTTGAAATACTTCATGATGAAGATCAGTGACTGCAGCCATCAATGTGGATTATACCTTAACACTAAGAAAACAAAAATCTTCACAGCTGAAATAGCATCATGATGACTGGAAAACATATTGACATAGTCAAGGACTTTGTTTTAATTGGATCCACAATCAGCAGGCAAGATTCAAATGACATGTTACATTGGACACATTTGCTGCAGAAGACCTCTTTAAAGTGTTGAAAAGTAAAGGCATTATTTTGAGGACTAAGGTGCTCCTGACCGAAGCCATGCTATTTTCAGTTACCTCGTATGTATTCAAAGGCTAGACAGTGAATAGGGAGGAGAGAAGAAGAATTGGTGCCTTTTAATTATGTTGCTGGTGAAGAATATTTTATATACCGTGGACTGCCAGAAGGAACAGATCTGTCATGGTAGAAATGCAGCCAGAATGTTTCACAGAAGCAAAGATGGTGAGAATTCCATTCACTTACTTTAGGCAAGGTATTAGGAGGGACCATCCCTGGAGACAGACATCATACTTGGAATAGGAGAGGATGGGTGAAAAGGAGACAAACCCTCAACAATATGAGTTGACACAGTGGCTGCAACAAGGGTCTCAAGTAGAGCAGTGGTGGTAAGGCTGGTGCCGGATTAGGCAGGGATTCATTCTGTTGTACACAGAGTTTCTATGAGTTGGAAATGACTTGATGGCAAAGAGAACTTCTTAGGACAGCTTGTTATGTTTCAGACATTGTTTTAAGCCCTTTAGTGGCTTATTTTACTTAATTCTTAGAACCAACTGATGACGTTGGAGTATTATTTTGACTACATTTTGCAGATAGGATAACTGAACTTGAGAGGTTAAGTACACACGGATGGGGAATAATTGAGCCGGTGTTCCACAACCCAGGTAACCTAACCATAGACACCATGCTCCTAACTCCTAAAACCGTATTTTTTTTGCAAAATTGATCCCTGCCATGCATTTTTGCTAGAAATTACGGTGTGTACTTTTTTGTTAACCTAACCCCTAAAAGTTCACTTGAAGGATTGGCTTTCTATTTCTCTGTGTAAATGTCTCAAGAAAGCTAAACCAGACAGAATTAACCTTCAAAGATGGCAAGAACTCCTGGCCAAAAAGATCATTTTTGATCCAGCTGTTAGTTAGTACCCAAGATTCCAAACACTACGTAACAACCAAGATTGAGTATTGTAGCTTTTGGCATATCCACACAACAAATTCCTGTTCTTTACTTCACTTTTTATTGAAGACTTGAATGCTCTAATCTCGTGCTATTTGAAGAGCCCGTCTGTCCTGAGGGCTGTGCAGCCACCCAGCCCGTCACTGACCTCTCACCCTCCGTTTAGCAGTGCCAGGTAAACTGAATACTCGTCCTGAGTTAACCTGGTAACGTGAATTGATTCTGATTGTTAATTATCTGATAAGCCTTGCCTGTGTATGACTTGACAGTGACCTTTACAAACATAGGGACTGTGTCTGTTTTGTTTATTTTTGTATCCCTCTCACCAAACAAAATACTAGGTATTGAGTAAATTCTTGTTGAATGATCCAAATAATGTACTATACTTTATGGGAAAACTTGGGTATTGGTGCTCCAGTAGCTGCACTTAGGCCTTCACTGAAGCCCCTGGAAACTGCAGAAAATTGTCCAAGCAACAAAATGGCACAGTTCTGTCATTAACAATCTGCAAATGGCTGTGCTGTGCTCGCTGCATGGGAAAGGTCTGGGTTTAAGAAGCAGGGATGGTGAGACTTCATTCCATCTACTTTAGACACGTCATCGGAAGGGGTCCGTCCCTGGAGAAGGACATCACGCTCGGTAAAGTAGAGGGTCAGAGAAGCAGAGAAAGACTCTCAATGAGATGGATTGGCATTGTGTCTGCAACAAGGGGCTCAAGTATAGCAATGACTGTGTGGCTGGTACAGAACCAGGCAGTGTTTTCCTCTGTCGTGCACATGGTTACTGTGAGTCAGAACCAACTGAACAGCACCTCACAGCAACATAAGGTCCAGATCGTGCCCTGACCAGAAAGTTCCCAATAATGATGAACAGACTTAAGATGTAGTAGAGAAAAAATGCCTCATGGTCATTCACCTGCAGAGGAGACTTTAAGCACTAGCATGGAGTGGAAAACATTTTGATCAAGTTAATTAATCGATCCTGTTTCCATCTTCCTTCACTTGACGTTACTCTGGAGATCTTGGTATTCACCTTTGTCAATGGAATGGAACTTTTAACCCCTTCTTTGCTAGATTCTTGACATTTGGGGGTTACTCCAAGGAATTTACATTGCTGCATACTCACATGTGTCCTTACCAAAAGATAAACATAATTCTATGTCTCTGGGTAGATTTTCCCTATGGATCCTCAGTTTTATACAGGAGATATGTTAAAATATTTCAGGGTTACGTTCTGTTTAATTCTCCTCCCCAGTACTGGAGCCCTGGTGGTATAGTAATCAATAGCTTGGCTGCTAAGCAACAAGTTGGCAGTTTGAACCTACCAGCTGCTCCTTGGAAATCCTATGAGACAGTTCTCCTCTGTCCCATAGGGTTGCAGTGAGTCAGAATTGACAGCAATGAGGGTTTCGGGGGTTTGTTTATTTTTCCTGTCTGTGCTATCTCTACTCCACCGTACGCACCCACATTCTACGGCTCTGTGGGATCAGATTCTTTCTGGCCAGGTGATAAAGTGATAGAAAAACACTTAAAAAAAATAAAGATGCCTCAGTGGTGTGACACCTGCTTCCATTTGTTGACAAAACTGTTGCTATAAACTGTTAGCAGATACACAACTCGTCATTTGATTCAAACAGATAAATGTGTGTATCCAGCACTAAAAGATCTCTTATTTCATTCTTATTTTTCCAGGCAAGAAAACTTATCAGTGACTTTGCCATTATCTTGTCCATTCTCATCTTTTGCATAATAGATGCCCTGGTAGGTGTGGACACTCCAAAATTAATTGTGCCAAGTGAATTCAAGGTAGGTGAAAGATTATCTTTTTGTTATTCCTGGAACTGTTTGGCTTTCTTACCTTTCACCCAGTCTACTTTAGCAAACTTTTTAGTTTTGTACATTTTTTTCTCCCGAAAGTAGTCTCTTAATAACATCAAATATAAATTTAATCTATTTGTTAACTAAAATTGTCAGATTAGGATCAAAAGCAAGATTCGCATTGTATTGACTTTCATCTAAAAAAAAAAACAAACACCTGAAAATAATACACACTCTGCCATATATTTTTAGAGTATTTTAAATTTTTACACACATTATTACCTTGATCCATATAACTATTCTTGAAAATATACAATATGACTATCATCGTCTTGATTTTACATAGTTGAGATTGAAGCTCATAAGAAGTGAAATAAAATGTGCAGGATTACAAGATTAGTGAGTGTTAGGTAGGGTGTGAATCAGAACCCAAACTTCCAGATACTTTTCCAGCACACATTTCTTCTGCCACACATATTTGTAATGTACATGTGTTTGTTTATATATAATGTGTATTTTGATTACTATGATAATACGTATGAATTATTTATTTTATTAACCTGTTGGTACTTGCAGAGTTTATGGATAAAATTTGCATGCCAGTCATTCCTAGATATCCCTCCCTAATGTCCGTTATAAGTCTCCTTTTACCTGTCTGCTGGATACATTCTCACTCCGTTTCCACCATGTGATCATGTATATGTCCCTCCAAAAAGCATTGTCCCTCCTTGTAGCTTAGTAAGCACTTAATGAGGAAGGTGTACCTTTATCAGAGCTAATAGATTTTTTTTGTATCATCTCTGTTATCACATGTAGCAAAGACCAGTTCTCTCTTATGTACTCATTAATTTATTTGTCAGCATTTATTGAATGTTTACTTTGAGTCAGACCCTGTCCTAGGGATCTGAAATGCGTTAATGACCCAGATAAAATTCATTCTTTTATAAGTCTACAACTGGGCAAAGGTAGTAAAATGTGGACAGGGCTGATGGTGGAGTTGTGAGCAGATTATGACAGAATAAGGAAATGTCCTGAGAGGAGAAGTGACGCTTTTCTTGATAGATAGAAAGTGTGAGAAGGTAATACATGAATTGGATTCATTTTAGCTTCTTTACTGGAATTGTTTAAAGTTACAAAATGACAGGAAAATATTTTTCTCTATACATAATCTGCTGATAGAAAAAGACTGAGAAAGGAAAAGTGTCGTCTTTCAGTTTACTGAGGTATTTTCAAGGGTTTAATCGGTTGTTCTCAATGACTTCTCATATGTAGACTAAGAAAGATCAGATGGTTGAAATAAGTTCAATTAGGACTTATAAAATATTTTTAATTCTTTTTTTAGAATTATGATAATATGACATTTTGGCAGTACTAGAAATAACTTCAAATGCAGAGCAAAATTTATAGTGATTTTATAATTTTTTGCTGTGCCATTTACTGAGAATTATATTTGAATTATATTTGAGAATTATATTTGAGTGTTTTTTCTGACTTCCTCTTAAACCAAAATTACTTTCTTTTGTCTTAAGTCCTTTTCCTGAATTATCCTAACTGCGCAAAATGATATCATCTTCTATTCTATCAGCCATGTCACTTTTCTTCTTTTAAAGGATCGCCCCCAAATAGCTGGCTTTGAGAAATTTTTAGTAAATAATCTTCTTTCTCCTGCCTATCATATCAATAAATAGTTGTTTCTTGTTACCTTTCGATATATTGACTCTCCAGAGAAAGAAATGAAAGCGTATATCCCCCACTGATTTTTCAGCAAGTAGTATGTACTGTATTAATTGACTACTGTCTTGAATGATATTCTGTCTCTTCAAGCCAACAAGTCCAGAGAGAGGTTGGTTTGTTCCACCGTTTGGAGGAAACCCTTGGTGGGTATACCTTGCGGCTTCTATCCCTGCTTTGTTGGTCACCATTCTGATATTCATGGACCAGCAAATCACAGCTGTGATTGTGAACAGGAAGGAGCATAAACTCAAAGTAAGTGTGCATGATAATGGTTATCAGTGCCTTGATTTCTTTTTTAGTACTTGAAAACACTAATTGCTTCAAAATAAGATAGTTTTATGGGAGATGTGTTATAGCTAATGTACCATATGGATTTCCTGGTGCTGCAGTGGTTAAGCATTCTGCTGCTAACCAGAATGGGGGCAATTTGGATCCACCAGAAACTTCTTAGAAACACTATAGGACAATTCTGTTCTGTCTTGTCAGGTTGCTATGAGTTGGAATCAACTTGGTTGATTCCAAGTAGTTTGATTTGGTTTAATGTGCCTTATGGCTTGACAGAGGGATGTACTCAATGTATCCTTTGGGTAGACTTCATTGAAATCCAAAGAAATTATGTCAAATCATATTTTCTTAGCCACCAGAGAGAATACAAACACAATTTGACACTTAGCCACTGTCATTTTGCATCTGACTTTCAGTATGGCAGTTGACCTTAATGAAAACAGTGATAAACATTTAGTTAATGTATAATTGAACACTTAAATGCTCTATTGAATCAACCTATATTTAGTTTTAAAGATTAGTAAGATAGTTCTTGGTTATGAGCTGTTTATTAGCATCTATATCTTCTGCCTTCAAATATTTGGCTCATTATGTTATTGACCATAAAGTATGGAGAAAAATGCTTTATCTTCTACATGTTAGGTACTTTTTAATCAGTTACTAATTTTATCATGGGCCTAGAGAAAATATTTTGTAACCTGAGATATATTCCAAGAGAACTGCCTTACATGTGTTTCTCCAACTCAAGTGATATTTTGCTCCCATTGGGTTTGTAAGATATCTTTTGGGGAATTAAAAGATTAATAGTAACAGTAATAAGATCTGTGGAGTCTCTGGGTGGTGAGAAGCTGCTAACCTAAAGGACAGAGGCTCAAGCGTACCCAGAAGTGCCTCAGAAGAAAGGTTTGGTGATCTGAAAAATTATCCATTAAAAAGCCTATGTAGCACAGTTCTTCTCTGGTACACGTGGATTGCCATGAGGCATAGTTGACTTGATAGCAACCGGTTAATAAAATATTTAACTTAGTAGATGTGAAGTGTAAGCCAGGCTAAGTTCTAAGCACTTTTTATATGAACTTATTCACTACAACTCATAGCCACCACATGAGAGAAGCATAAAAGTGTATTATAATGAATCTCCTAGAAACAAGAGAAGGATGGGGCTCAGCATATCACGTGTTGCAGGAAGAACTATCCTGAACATATAAAGAATTGTCTGGCTGTGGAACCCATTGAGCAGCGGGGTAAGAGAGGTGAGGAAGCTACTTACAAACTAGTTGGAAGGACTCAAAGGATGACAGGTCATGATGAGAAAGGAACCAGGAGAAGAAGAAAATTATAAGCTTTGGTTAAAGAGGAGATTTTGAGATTCTGTGGGGGACAGGAAGTTGCTGAGAGTAGTGAACTGATCCAAAGTGTGCCGAGCCAAGCCAAGTGCCGTTGAGTCAGATCCGAAGTGTGCAGTTAGTTGAATATTAGAGATGAAGTCCATCAAAGCTGGGAATTTTGGGTATTGTGACTGTAGGATGTTGTAAGTGTGCATCTGTGTCAATATTGAAGTCACTTGAGGATGTCATGGAATGTAGTAGAGAAGAAGATCATGGCACTGTTGCTAAAATAAGAAAGGAAGGCAGATCCCTGTCTTGGAGGTCAGCATATATTAGTCACTGGGCAGATGCATTGAGAGGGCAGAACAAGAAATAACTTGGGTTCAGTAAATGACAGTTCATGGAAACATGAAGGAGAGTGTACTCCTGCTTAATATGCAGATTTAGAGAAACAACTGATTATCATGGAGAACATCTGCAGTAAATCACTAGTACCAAAGTAAAATGCAGGTTTTCAGTTATAATCATAGAAAAGGTTGAGAGTTCAGTTGGAAACTTACAAAGATTAATTTCTGCCGTCCTCCTTCCCCTGGATTGTACTGCTTTGAAACACCTATCTTTATAATTGTTGTATAAATTACTCATTTATCCCTTGTTTTCTCAAACTTTAAGTCTGTATTTTGTTGCATTTGTCTTACAGTGCTTGGTTTTGTATCTTATATCCTACACTTGTTTATAAATATTAGTTCTATGATCAAGAAATTAGTAAGTAGAATGCAAGCAATTCTTCTCATCTTGCTTTCTGCTGCTCGGGGGTTTGTGCCTGTGTGCTGTTCATTAGGAACATCATCTTGGCTCAATTTGGCACTTGTCATGTGATCTGATGCAGTGAGTTTCAAAGAGCTTTTGAGTCATGAGGTTGATAAAGTCCAAGCAGTACTTTTACACCTTAAAAATCTAGCAAAAGTTAGGGCAAAATAGAAAATAAAGGACTTTTCTTCTTTATGAGATTGATTTTTAAGTATGTGTATGTTTAAATCATCAATATATTTCCCTTTTCTGTAGAAAATTATTTTTATCATTATTGAATTTTATAAATAAAATCACAAAATTTAAATGCTATTCCCTAGAAACTGTATACATATATGTTCCATGAGTTTACTCAACCCTCTTCCCCCTTATTTTTTATTTTCATTGTTTTGAAGAATACTATTAGAATCTGTAGTAAATGACATGGGGATCATCTAGTAGATAGTGAAGGCATATAGGGCCATATTTTTCACACTCGTGATATATTTCTGTAGTTTAAAGGGCAATATTTAAAAGTCTTCTGTCATATATCAATCTATATTGGGGGTTCTGGCTCTTTGGGACCTTCCTTTCTGTCCCACTGATCTATTTGTGCCAGTGTCTCATGAGTATTTGCCTCTTCTTGGTTCATTGTTCCCCATAAATTATAACATCAGTATGCTTAGTTGTACACACATACCTACACACACATACAAAAAACCTTCAGGAGTTTTATTTGTAACTTACCTGAACCCATACAATTAGAGGAGAATTTTCCACATTAATCCTTTAAGTATCTAATTCTTTATTTAGATCTTAATAATACTGTATAAAGTCTTATCTTTTGTTAGATTTATAGCATGTATTTTTTTACTGTTAAAAATGGATTTTTATTGTAAGTTTCATGTTCTTGATGGTATATGGAAAGTAAGTTATGTTTTGGTCTTATTTCTGCCATGTTCTTAGGAAATTTCCTATTTTAACAATTTTTCTAGGCTTTATTCGGCGTTTTTCTGTGTATAAAATCATCATGGAAACCCTGGTGGTATAGTGGTTAAGTGCTTCATATGCTAACCAAAAGTTTGGTAGTTCAAATCCTGCAGGCATTCCTTGGGAACACTATGGGACAGTTCTACTCTAAGCTATAGAGTCGCTATGAAGCGAAATCAACTCAAGGGTGGTGGAACTGAACTGGAAAATCATAATAGTTATGACGCTCGGTAGAAATGGTGATAGGACCACTTGTTATGTTTTGAGTTTATAGGAAAGTGTTTTTAGATTTCACTATTGAGTATAGTGCTTTCTTTCTTTCTTTACTATTATGAAAAAAACGAGGAATTTCTTTTGTGTCTAGTTTGATGAATTTTAAAAAATACATCATGAATGGATATTAAATTTACTCAAATCCCCTGTCTGAAACTGAGATAACAATATGGGTTTCTTTAATCTGTTGATGTGAAGACATTAATATGTTTTCTAATGTTATGCAACTTTGCAACTGGATCAGAATATAGTTTCCTTTTTTATACATAGTTGTATTTTGTTTGCTAACATGGTTTTCAGGATTTTTCTGTTTTTGTTTAGGTGAGACATTGGCTTGTCTGGTTCTGGTATCAGGAATACACTTTACTTACAAAGTGAGTTAGGGAGTGCTTTTCCTCCTGCTTCGTGCCTATGTTGTTTCTTAAAAAGAATGTAATGTTGTCTTCAGAGAATGTTAGTTATCCTTTCTTTGAATAGTCAGGCAAGCTTATAAAATTATTTGAGCCTGGTGTCTTTTTTGTGTTAACTTTTAAAACCTGTAATCTGTGTTGCGTTTTTTAATATATGTGTATTTTTTATTTTGTTGCTGTTGTTGAAAATAGATACAGCAAAACATACACCAATTTGGTAGTTTCTGTATACATCATTTAGTGACATTGTATTCTTTGAGTTATGTATCCGTTCTCACCCCACAAGTTGTTCCTTCTCTAAGTTGTTACTTCTTCATTAACGTAAATTCACTGCCCCCTAAGATTTCTACCAGTTGTTTTCAGTTTTATCCCATATAGCCAAGCTACCATATAGATAGTTCTTAAAAGAACATAATGCTCAAGGCAGACTTTTTTACTAGTTGAGCTAAATTGTTGTTTGTTTTGCAGAAGACTTCAAGGGACATTTTTGGTTTAAGGTTTAAAGATTATCTCGGGGCAATAGTTTCAGAGGTTCATCCAATGGTCATGGATCTAGGAAGTGTGGAGTCCATGAGAATTTGAAATTCTCTTTTGTGTTTTCCTCCTTTTGATCAGGATTCTTCTTTGAAGTCTTTAATTAAAATGGTAATGGTAATGGTAGCAGGGCACCGTCCAGTTCTGGTCTCGTGGCAAAAGATTAAGTTGCTCATAGCTGTACATTCCATATCCTCCTCCTATTCCTGACTCTCCTCCTTCTTCTGTTGTTCTAGGCAAAAAGAGACCTATTGTTGTACCTTGAGTGGCTGCTTTCAAGCTTTTGAGACCCCAGGCACTAGACAATGAACTAGCAGGTAGAACAGAAACACTGAACAGTTGTTGTTGCTGTTAGGTGCCATCAAGTTGTTTCCAGCTGATCGTGACCCTTTGTACAGCAGAACAAAGCACTACCCAGTCCTGCATCATGCCCACAATTGTTGGCATGCTTGAGCCCGTTGTTGCAGCCACGTGTTAATCGATCTTGTTGAGGCTCTTTATCTTTTTCACTGCCCCACTGCTTTACCAAGCACGATGTCCTTCACCAGGGGTTGATTCATCCTGAAAACTTGTCCAAAGTATGTAAGGTGTAGTCTTGCCACCTTTGCTTCTATGGAGCACTTCGGTTGTGCTTCTTCCAGGTCAGATCTGTTTGTTTTTTGGCATTCCTTGGTGTATTCAATATTCTTCTCCAACACAACAATTCAAAGGCATAAGTTCTTCTATTTTCCTTATTTACTGTCCAGCTTTAACATGCATATGATGTGACTGAATATACCATACCTTGGGTCAGGCACACCTTAGTCTTCAAGGTGACGTCTTAGCTTTTCTACACTTTAAAGATGTCTTTTGCAGCAGATTTTTCCAATAAAATGTGTCTTTTGAATTCTTGACTGCTGCTTCCATGAGAATTGACTGTAGATCCAAGTAAAATAAAAACCTTGACAACTTGAATCATTTCTCCATTTATCATGATGTTGCTTATTCATCCAAGTAGTGAATTTTTTTCCTGATGGTTGATGTGTACTCCATATTGCTGGTTGTTGGATTTAGTGGTTATATTTTAATATGCATATGTGATTTAATTTGAATGTTTGTCAGTAATACTAAAACATAGGGCATGGTAATCTTTGACATTGATATTCCTTCTCTAATCATGCTAATGTTACCTACATTTTTATTCCTGTTTTACTTTTTAAATCCAGTCAGTTAAATGTGGTTAATGTATTCCCAAGGGTTCTCCAGAGAAATAGAACCAACAAGAGATTATATATATCTCCTATTATATTGTTTATACCCACTGTTGTCAAGTCACTTCCAATTCAAGCAACCCAACAGGACAGAGTAGAGTGACCCCATAAGTTTCTAAGACTTTGAATCTTTGTGGAAGAAGACTGCCATATCTTTTGCCGAAGGAGCAGCTGGTGAGTTTGAACTGCTGACTTTTTGGTTCTCAGCTGAGCACTTTAACCACTGTACCACCAGGGCTCCTTTATTACATATACATGTTATTTATATATATAATCTCTGATAGAAATGTATAAATCTGTATAAACCTATCTAGTTACCTAAAATACAGAGAGAGCTATAGATAATTGATTTTAAGGAGCTAGTTCATGCAATTATGGGGGCTGGCACATCCAAAATCCACCCAGGTATTGTGGAAATTCTGGCAATATTACAGTCTTGGGGTAGAATCCCTGTCCTCTTGGGAACCTCAGTTTTTCCTCTTTAGATTTCAGATGAATGGCTAAGACCCTGCCACATTTACTTACTGTTAATTGACAGTAAACATTAATCACATCTACAAAATAACTTCATAGCAACATCTAGACTAGTATTTAATTAAATAAATGGTATCATAAACTAGGCAAGTTGACATATGAAATTAGACATCACAGCCAATATTTTTAGGTTATCCGTATGGTTGTGTAATGGTAGTGCAGTGTCTGCTGTAACCCAAAGGCCAGTCAGCAGTTCAAATCCACCAAGTACTCCTTGGAAACACCATGGAGGCATTCTGCTCTGTCCTATAGGGTCTCTGTGGGTCTGAACCAACTCGACTGCAGGGATCTTATCGTTTTCGGTGGTTATTTTTTCTTATTTGCATTTCAGACTTCTTTTTTGGAATATTTTCCTTTAGACTGAATTATTTTCCTTAAACAATACTTACTTATCAGCTTATTCACCTTTACATGGCTAGCATTTCTGTAGATTTTAAGATTCTTATGCCCTCTCTGTTTCTCCTAGACTGTTTATGGGCTAAGATGACAGGCCCTTGAACGGCATAACCCAACCGCAGTCCTTTGGTTCGCAACGTTCTGCTTTTGAACACATTCCCTTGAGGTCTGTAGGTGGTAAATGTTCTTGTTATTTTTAAATTATAAAATGTATGTGGTAAAAGATTTGGCGATTCAGCATTTGTCACAGGTACAGGTCAGTGATGCCAGTAAGATTATTGTCTTTGTTTCACCCTTATTCTCGATAGGTCATGTCTTTGGTGATGTAATATTAGTTCAGAAGCTATTTTCTTTCAGCCCTTGAAAGCTGTTTTTTTCAGTTTCTGACTTCCACTTTATTTTTTAAAAGTGAACTGTCAATATAATTGTCATACCTTTGTAAGTAATCTGTCTTTTCTTTTTTTGGTGCTTTTGTGATCCTTTATTCTGGGGTTCCATTAAATTTTTATAGGCATGGGTTTATTTTTATTACCTAGTTGATTTTTTGGGTTTTCTGAAGTTGAAAAGTAATGACTTTTTCAATTATGAGACTGTTTAATGCTTTAGCTTTTAAGTTTCTTGTATACTTTTCTGGAATCCCCTGTAGAAATTTCTTGTACCTTTCCATTTGTAGTCTTTCTTCTAGCCTGTTTTTATATTTTCCATCTCTTGGTCTCTGTTTGAGATATTTTGGGTAACTCATACTTCTTGTGCTAATTTGTTTAGAATTCCTTTTACAATCTTAGAATATGTCGTTTCCAGTTTATTACCAAACAGATACATTGATTTTCTTATTTCAATTTTTAAGCTTCTAATAGAAGTTTTATTTTGTTTCTCTACTGGTCACTTTGGTGATCCCTGGCTTCTTTATTATTCTTCATCCTATCTTTGTTATTTTGTATATCTGTTCTCTTTGAGTATCTAATTCTGAGCTTTATGTTCTTCACTGACTCTTCTAGTGTCCTGATTTTTTAAAAAAATGAATCATGACCCAGTGTTCCTTTGTGCATTTCGAAGTTTATATTTTGAATGTTTAAAATGTAGTCTTCCGGAGAAGGCTATACACTTTTGGGAGGTATATAAAGAAGCCTACCAATTCAGGAGAATTTATGTTTATTTATTCGTATAAAAAGATATTTTAATATGGGTAGTTTCAGAGATACACACAAGTAGACAAAACTGTTGTATTAATTGAAGATACTTAGCTTCTACCTTCAAGGGTTATCAACTGATGGCCAGTATCATCTCATGCACATCCTCATCCTCTTATTTCTTTCTTGTAATACGTTGAAGTAAGTTCTAGACAGTATTCCAAAATGGAATTTTAGAATTTTTAGAGTATGTACTCTAAAGATAGTCTCTTTAAAAATGTGACCACAGTACCGTTGTCAGTCTAGAAGTAAACATTACCCTTAATATCATCAAATATCCTGTCAATATGTAAATTTCCAAATATCAAAAATGTAACTAATTTTAAATTATAATTTATTTATTTTAATCAGGATTCAAAAAAGTTCCCATTATGATTGGTTGAGACATCTTTTGAATTTATTTTCAACTTTCAATTTTTTGCCCTGTATCACTTTTTCCCCCCTTTCAAATTCATTTGCTACATAATAAACACCTAAAAACTTAGTGACTTAAAACAACAATTTGAGAAAATCTCATTATTCTTTGAGTCGGCTGGGCTCAGATAGGCTGTCCTAAAGTTGTAGTCCTATAATTTTACAGTGTTTGGGACCACTGTTATGTGAAAGCTCAATTGTCCAATGCTGCATTTTCACTTACTTACTTATATCTAATACTTTGGTACTCCTTGGTGACAATGGATCTTTCTCCCTACCTGTCCCCCTTCCTCTCTCTCTCTCCATCTCTTCCTCTCTTTTCTTCTTTCACATGGCATCTCACCTTCCATGACCTTGCCATGTCACATAGACTTCTTACAGCGTGGCAATTTTGAGTTACCTGCTCTTGGTACATGGCAGCTGACTTCCAGCAGTTATGAAGTGAAATCTGCTATGCCATTTAATAATGACGTCTGTAGCACGTACAGCGTTATTCTTTACTTCTACCACCATTGATTGGTCAAGGCGGTCACTGGACTGGCTTCAATTCAGAGGGATGAGAAAGAACTCCATCTTTTGATGAGGAACTGGCAAGATCACAAAATATGTGGGTTAGGACGTCTTTTTCTCCAACCATTTTTGAAAAATAAAATCTGCCACATGTATTCTGAAGGATTTCCAATAGTCTGAGTCTTGGTGATTTCTTTCCCATGTTCTCATGTAGCATCTTCTGTGTTTGTATTCCTGTAAATTGGTCACTAAATATAGAAACTTAATGAAGTACAGGTGTGATGTTCTTTCTTTTCATTTTATTGAAAGACTAACTCAGAGATGGCATGGTGGTCTTTTACCTGGAGGCCAGGGCAACATTAAACTACATTTTTGGCATGGGTTTTTCTAACCACAGAGGTAATGTAAATTCTAGCCACAAATCCAATTGATTATAAGTTTATGATTAGGAATATGCATGGAGATCCTTTTATTCTTAACAGTGTATGTAATGGCAAGACCAAGATTGGCATGGCCACTGTCTGTCTCCCAAGGGTATTTTTTCTCCCTAGTCAACCAACTGCGTGCTATTGAGGGCATTCTTGGTTAGTTTCAGAGGCTATCTCCTATCCCCCTCACCCGTAGTAGGTCTAGGGTCCCGGGAGTTAGATAGTGGTTATAATCCGTGCTTTATAAAGCATGTGGTTTCCGTGGCAGGCTCGGGCTCTGGAGCTTTCTGACCCGCCGGAGAAACGCCTTCTCATTGCCATTATTTTTTTGTCTCTAATTGTTCATTTTACTTTCCTGCAAATAAACTGTGGTCTCTAAAAGCTACTTTCTCTGTTTGTCTAGCAACTTTAGATTTCATGCACTGGGAGGAGGATCTGTTGATCTAGCTTAAGGGTCGCCATGAGGCGGATCCGCCTCGACGGCGCTTGGCTTGGCTTGGCTAGTGTGATGCTGGAAGTAGATGTTGCCTACTCTGTTTTTATTCTGAAAAGAAAAAAAAAAGAACACATTCTTAGCTTTGATTTTATGCTTGGAGAGATTTTCTATACATCTTTGGAGGTAAATGACTACTCTTTTTATCATTTTTTTCTTACTGATAAAATTCAGAATTTGGACAACTTAGAATCAGATGAAAATAGAATTTTTTATTGTTAGTATCCTACAGAAAACATCATAAGAACCAGACATATTAGTATTTACCTCTTAAAATAAGAGTTGAGTGTATAAAAAAGAATTTTCCTCCCCTTTGGATTACTTATTTAAAACCATTCCTTTGAATAAGGCCAGTTAGAGAATGTGTGCCTGTCTTTTGTCAGAAATCACATGATACCAGTAGATGTTTCGTCGTGAAATTGTTTTCTTCATAGCTTGTTACAAATATAAAGTTAGTGAATCTGAAAATTGGAGATTCTGTCTAAAATTGTAAAGGGCCCTGACTGCTATGAAATTGATTTCAAGAGAAACCTGAAACAGTGAGAGAGAGAGACGCACTGTGATACTAAATGCTGCACGTTTTTGGTGGCATTTGCTTTAACAATGTGTCAAGTGGTTCTGGCTGGCTGACTGTGCTAATTGGGATGGGATCCACATTTCCACTCTGTTGAATAGCCCTGTGTTGGTAGGAACACTAAAGCACTTGGCTTTTTTTGGCCATCGTTTTGGTTAGCTATGGCCCACATTATTCCTAAAGAGAACTCGAAAGCTAACCAGGCAGTTCAGTGAGGTCATCACTTCTCCAGGGTCCTTCCTGAGTCACTGGCAGAGGCAGGAAGAGAGCCTGAGCTTCCGACCGCCAAGCTGGGGCACTTCATGAGAGGGTGAGAATTTTTAGAGTATTATAGACTGGATGTGGTAGGGAGAGAAAGCTTAGGATAGGTATCTAGATATAGGTAGTTAGGTGATAGTGAATGCCAATTTTTTCTTGTCCTCGTGGTAAAATTCTTAATTTGTGTGTTTCCTTGGGTAACTCCCCAATCCCTGCCTTGCTCTATTTTTCCGTTCTATACATACTTTCACAGGGGTCTTGGTGGTGCAGTGGTTAAGTACTCAGCTGCTAGCAAACCCACCAGCTGCTCCATGGAAGACAGATGTAGCAGTCTCCATCTGTAAGGATTTATGGTCTTAGAAAGCTTGTGGGGCAGTTCTGCTCTGCTTGTAGGCTCACTGTCAGTGGGAATCAACCCCATGGCTGTGGATTTGGGTTTTATGCCCATTCTCGTAACTCTTTGTTTTATATCTATTCTAATGGTTTAGCCGTGTGTTAATAACTAATCTTCATTTTCCTCTAAAAGCAATAGTTTTTAAAAAGTACTTTGCTTATATGCCAATCCTTTATTTCTAAACCTTCACTGACCAACCTTGAGCATCTATTTCCATTGCCTGGGTCTTTGTGTTATGACCACAACCTAAATTTAATTTAAAATGATTCTCTGTACATACTAGCAAATTCTCTAATGAAATGAAATGTTAGTTTCTCTTTAGATCTGGCAAATTTCTTCTGCTATTTTATTCAGGTAGAAGGTTTTTCTCCCCATTTCTTAGCAGTTACCACTTGTCAAAAGCCTCTCCATCCTTCAGTATTCTAATGAGTATTGCTCTCTTTGTGCTCTCCAAATATATTCATATAACTCTGTGGCCCATGATGTCTTCCATAGTACTTGTTTGATATCACCTCATCCCCTTTTGTGGACCAAAATGTTTTCAAGGTAAGGACTGGAATCCAGTGTTTTATTCCTCTTTCCATCTCTCATGTAGCCTTTCTCAATGATTTCTATAAGGTAGACACAATAAATGCATAGTGAAGAATTTTATCGTATTTGCCTATATGATTATCTGAGTTTTTATACTGTATGAGATGGGTGATATCTGAAAAAGATGCAAGGCCATTTTTGGTTCTTATAGTGAACGCTTGTATTATTCAAAGTCCTGTTTAAATGCCATCACTATAGGAAGTTTTTATGAGGTCACTCTAGATATAGCTAAACACTTTATCCTCTGAACTTTTGGGTATCTTTTTCAAAGCTCCCTAAATTTCTATTTAGAATTCGTTATAATTTGTATACAGATCTGAGTTCTCTTATCAGATCGTGAACACCTAGTAGGAGGTACAGTGTTGTGGTTCTCAGTGTCACTGTAAAACAGCATATTGTCTGGCTCATGGTGTGCTTCTGGGATGGATGTTCATCACTGGCCTGTGAGTGTGTGTGTACTGTTCTTGATCGCTTCCTTTGTCATCATTCAGGCACCAGATGTAAACCTCAGACTCATAGGCCAGCCTTTTTGTTTCATAGACTTTGGTTACTGTGTGTTGATTCCTACATGACTTTTGTAGTAGCAAAACATACGTAATTTCAAAGAAAACTTCACTTCTGTCCTTGTACTCAAAACAGTCTCTGGTTATAGAAAGTCAAACATGCTTTGGGTTTATAGCCATGAAGGTAGGACTTTGTTTAAAGGATATGCTTACTTTGGGAGCATTTTATACAGTCTCTGGATGATACAGGCAGTCAATGTGTTTGGCTGATAACTGAAAGGTTGGTGATTTGAGTCTATCCAGAGGCACCTTGGAAGAAAGGCCAGGCCATCTCCTTCTGAAAAACCAATAATTGAAAACTCTGTGGAGCACAGATCTACTCTGACACACTGCAGATGGTCATGAGTCAGATTAAACTCTATCGCAACTGGTTGACTATGTATGGAACAATTGTATTAGACATTGAAGATAAAAATTGCCCAGAGTTATGATCCCTGCCCTGATGGAATTTAGAGAACTTTTCTCTGTTCATCCACTATGCTGTGCTAATCTGGCTGGAACTGACCTTGCCTCCCTTTGTGCCTTGTATGTTACACATACATTGAATTATTTGTTTGCATTCCTGGCTTTACCCAGTAACCTGTGTGCCCCTTAAAAGCAGGTGTTCTGTCTTACACATTGTTGTATTCAACACAGGGCCTAGCACAGAATAGGTGTTCACTAAATGTTGATTAAAATATAGTTTCCTGAGAGATTTGAACAAAATGTAAAGGCCCCTGTGGTGAGCCCTTCTCAATGTGTTGAGGAAGACAGCATGCCCATGTGGCTGCAACATAGGGGAATTAGTGGTTCAAGATGAGCTCAGCCACGGTGGGACTAGATAATGGATTTCTCAGCCCCAGCATTGCTGATGCTTTGGACTGGGTAGTTTTGTGTTGAGTGAGGCTTTCCTGTGTATTATAGGATGCTAAGCAGCATCCTTTGCTTCTACCCACTAGATTCCAGTAGCACCCTTACCCCCAAGTAGTGACAACCCAAAATGTCTCCAGATATTGCCAAATAGTCACCGTAAGAAAAACTAATGTGGAACTTTATAAATGACAGCATAGTGTTTGAGTTTGTTTCTAAGTGAATCAGGAAAGCATTGGAGGTTTTAGAGCAGGCAAGTACATGGAACAATGGGGACTTCTGCAGTGAGAGTAGCATTGAGAATCAAGGGCTGCAGGGGTGATGTGAAGGAAGAAGGGAGATTTGAGCTGGGTCCTGAAGGGAAAGGCTAGATTTAAACAAGTATCAAGGGGATAGAAACAGAATGCCAATTTGAAAAATGGCATACATGAAAGTCTTGGAGGCAGGACGTACTTGGCACATTTAGGGAATGGTGGAAGTTTCAGCAACTCATCAGAGGTCCCATTACATGACCAGATCCAGGTGTCTCACACGCTCAGTGAGATTTTGCATGATTTGTCTTGGCTTGCTTAGTCCCTCAGTGGGCTTCACTACTCCCTCATGGGACCACAGTTAAATTTTGAACAGCCAACCTGCCAACAGTGAGAAAGAATGGGAGAAGTATGAGGGTGGAGATGGGTGAGCTGCGTGGTCAGGAGGATACCATGTGCTCCAGGGGAGAATAAGAGTACCGAAAAAGGCAGTGGCATGGGAAGGAAGGATAAGGAAGTGATCAAAAATTTTTCTGTATTATTTCTGTTAAAAAAAAGTGACAATGTTTGGATATTATTTATATTTCATCTAAACCTAGTCATTCAAATATTTTTAGCTAAAAGGGCCATATGAGAAGAACTTGTTCAGTGTATACATATATACATTGTTTTGCATCTTTTCTGGAATAACCCTGTGGGTTCTGGGATCTTTATGACAGTGATTGGGCACCATAAATTTGGGGACATAGTTTTTACCATTCTGTTAACAAATATGAGCCTTGCGTATGTAGCACATGGTACTAACATTGTAAATCTTGCATACTGAAAATTTAGTAAAATACATTTGCTGCTTTCCCATTTCAGGCTCAATCCCCTTACAATTTATAACACTTGTCCATTGTCTTTCCCCAGGGCAGCCACTTCAGTTTAAACTGTGTCTTCTCAAGCTTGAATTATTGCAGGGTTCTTATGTCTTTCCTGTCTGTCTACAGTTCTCACTACTTCCAGTACATACTTCACAAACCAGCAAAGTAGAAATCTGATTTTATCACTCACCTGCTTAAAACTCTTGAGTGGCTTCCCATCACTCTTAGAACAAACATTCCAAAGCTTTTGGCATAGCCAAGCCAAAAGACATAAATTCTTTGGTGGCTTCATTTCTTGTGTATCCCATCTCATTCCATGTTATCAGCTCTTTTTCATCTTTTCAAAATGTAGCTCTTTGGCCTAACTTTTCCTTCTACTTCCCTGTATCCTACCTCGTTTTTGGCCCACATTTGAGGACTCAGCTTAAATTCTACATTGTATGCAAACCATCTGTGATTTGAGGATGAATTAGGAAACACTGGTGGTACAGTGGTTAACTGCTACAACTGCTAACCAGAATACAACTGCTAACCAGAAGGTGGGCCGTTCAAATCTGTCAGGTACTGCTTGGAAACTGTGGGCGTTTCTACTCTCAGTAGGATCACCATGAGTCAGAATTGACTCAACAGCACTCAGTTGTGGTTTTTTTTTGGTTTCCTGGGTGCTACTGGGGCACCCTGAGCTCACCTCTGTTGTAGACCTTTAACACTATGGTATTATGAATGCCTGTTGATTTATCTGGCTGTACCACTATACTCTAAGCCATTTGAAGGCAAAGACTGTGTCTTATCTGTCATTTTTATTTCCAGGGACTAGCAAAGTGTCATTGAGTGAAATGAATTAGCTTTTTTGTTTTGTTTTGTTTTTTAGCCAATAAACATTTATCCAGAGTGCCTACCCTGTGACAGGCACTAAGCCAAATGCTGAGGTTTTAGTGGTAAACAAAACCACTCGTAGTCCCTGTGCTCAGTGGAGCTTCTGGTCCAACAGGGAAAGACATTAATCAAATCATTACAGAAAATATCGCGTTGCCACTGTGGCTGGTACTGTGAAGGAGAGGTGGTAGTGATTTTTAAGAATCTGTAAGGGAGAGCTTGACCTAGTCCAGAATGTTCAGGAAGTCCTCTGAGGTGGAAGAGTTTAGACTGAGCTCTAAAGCTTAAGTAGGAATTAGCTGAATAGAGTGGCATGATACATGTGCAGGCAGAAGACCACAGCCGTTTCTTGTTATCTTCCCTGCTACCATTCTGCTTCAGACTATTCTGGTTCAGGCCACCACAGTCTCTTCTCTTGAGCAGATTATTGCAGTGGTAACTGGTCCTTGTGTTCGTGACCCCAGGCCGTCTGTTCTTAACATCGCAGTAACAATGTTTAGAACTAACATGCACTCCTTTATTTAAAACCTTCAGTGGATTCCCGTTGTGCAGAATGTAAAAGCCCAAGCTGTAATAGTTTTCATTAGTTATTACTATTTAATATATTACAGGGTGAAAATGATGAGAGCTGGATCTTGACAGGACTACTTTATTTTTCTGGATCTCAAGAGTTTTCTGCCTTTGAAGGGTGCAATATGAAACCATGTTTCTATCGCTTGCGTTAGCAGAAAATATTTGAGCTTATTAGTAGAATGGAAACTGTATGAGGGCAGGATTTTTTTTTTCTGTTTTACTCAGATGTGGAAGTTCACCAGATATATCATAGAATCACAGAATATGTGAAAGTCACAAAGTGTCACCAGCACCGGAAACTGTGACTCTTACCAAGTTGGCACTCAGTACTTGTTGACAGAATGAATGGCTGAGACCTGAGATAAATCATGATATTCACCTCATTAGTCACTCTGAAGAAATGTATTCCTGCTCCCGATCTTTGCCTTTTTCTCTCCTTCCTCTTCCTCCTTCCGATTCAAACCACTATGCTTTCCTGAAATGAACTGATTCTGTGAATCTGTATTAACCTGCCTGTCTCCCAGGTAGATTTTCTCAGCCAAGCCCAGGCAAAGTAAATATATGCTTTGCTTTCTTGTGTCATCCACCCTTCGCTGTGATGAGTTCTCTGAGAACATGATTAGACCCATGTGTGCGAGCCAGAGGTGAAGTCTTGGCATTTCAGTGAGCAGGGGAGAGCGGTGTTCTAGCAGTAACAGGATCTGAGTGATAGCAGTCACTGGGTTTCTAGTGTAAATCACATTCTCAGTTTTTAAGCCAACTACTCTGTTGCCTGGGCTTGGTCGTGTTGCTGCCCTTGGTTTTACTGCTTCCATGCTGTGAAAATGGACTGCTCTGTTTTCACAGGCTCTGTAGGGGGATTAAGCATTTGCTTTCTTCATAAATAGAGCAGAGAAATATAACCATAGAATAACATTGTGGACTCATTTAACAATATTTACTTAGTGAGGGAAGAAGCTAGGCCTTTTGTTAGATTAACTGCTCTTCCAGTCACTAAATGTTGTTGGGACATTTTGAGCAGTGTTTGAAAGAAGTCTATTCTGATTAAGGGTGTGTTAATTACTTCTGGGAAACCCTGATGGTATGATGGTTAAGAGATATGGCTGCTAATCAAAAGGTTGGCAGTTTGAATTCACCAGGCACTCCTTGGAAACTCTATGGGGCAGTTCTACTGTCTCCTATAGGGTTTCTATGAATCAAAATCAACTCAACAGCAGTGGGTTTGGTTTGGTTCTTTGGAATTACTTTAATGGTAGTTCTGCTCTGTCCTGTAGGGTCACTGTGAGTTGGAGTTGACTCAGCAGCAGTGGGTTAGTGTATAATAAATTGTTAAATAATCATTTTCATATACTAAGTAAGCGAGAAATGGTCTCCTACATGTGTTCTCAAGTTACGTGGGGATCTTTGGAATGCTTTCGCTGAACACTGTCTAGGTGAACAGCAAGCACACTGTTCAACGCTGTCAAGCAGAGAAGGGTGCTTACATGCTTGTGTAAACCCCTGCCACCTACACCATGACTCTTACTTCTGACATTTACTGCGTCCTTCTCTACAATAACCGATGCCATTTAAGCTTCTGTAGGATGCTTTACCTCTGTGACGTCATTGAGTTATTCCCAGAATGCTTCAAGGCGGGTATTTATCTCTGTTGTTAAGATTACCAAACTAGATGCCGGGAGGAGAATTATCAGAAAACCATCAGTGAAGCTATGACTTACATTTAAGTGTAACACTTGTTCAGAGCTGTAGTGAAGGAGATGGCCTGTGGCAGCTGTGTGTGTCACTGCTCGGGGGCAGGGAGTGAGGAGAACAAAATGAGGAGGACAAGTTCCCCTCAAAAAGCTTACATTCTAGTCAATATTTTTATCAGGCAAAGTGAATGTTCCACCAGAAAAAAAAAATGTTTGATTTTTTTCGGTAGTTTTAGGTATCACCTGGAAACACTACTGGATGGTAAATAAGAGGGTTCTCTCTACCTTGTTGGTTGTATTTTTCTACAGAAAGGAGCTGGGTATCACCTGGATCTCTTTTGGGTGGCGGTCCTCATGGTGGTGTGCTCCTTCATGGGGCTGCCGTGGTATGTGGCTGCTACCGTCATCTCGATTGCACACATCGACAGTTTGAAGATGGAGACGGAGACTTCTGCACCTGGAGAACAACCAAAGTTTCTAGGAGTGAGGTGTGTTAACTCAGAGGAAAACGGCTCTACAAGCTATTGTGTTCCTGTATGTGTTAATCCTAAGGGCATGGGCAGATTTGGAGGGAAATGGGTTGGTGATGATTAATTTACCTTTCAACTTTCTCCTCTAGGAAGGGTTAAATTTTTAGCAGATAGATAGCCTTCAGTAATTTTTTAAGTCCCCTTTTGCTTGTGATATTTAAATTTCCTTTGAGTAGTAAAAGGCTAAATGAAGCAACATAAAAGTACAAGCAGCTCGCTGATTCTCTGCAACACACAGATCGTTTGGGTGCTGTGTACTTCCCCTTCCAGTACACTATAGAGAGGCCAAACCCTTACATTTCAGGTCTGCTGAAATTCCATAAAACTCTTAAGGCTGCTTGTGGTTTTTTAAGATTGTGCTCCAGGAAAAGGCTTCTTATTTGGGAGTTTATTTTCTCTCCCAAGAAGCACGGAGAAACTTTGACACTCCCTATCCCACTTACTGTTAAATTTGGGTAGCCTGGAAAGGAATTGGTACAATGTCTCTCTACTCTGTTGAGTACTTTTACAGCAACCCCACCTTAAGTGTTTTGGGGTGGATAGTTCAACTACAGAGCCATTGCTTCCGATGCCACAACGTGGGTGATTCTGCCTTGGGGGTCAGAGGAGGGAGTGTTGGATGGGAGTCATGTTTGCTAAAATGTACTGTTGTTGTAGATTTGGAAGTTAGATGGACAGGATTTACTGCATTCATAAAATTCCCCTGAGCTGTTTCTTAATTGGAAACCCTGGTGGTGTAGTGATTAAGTGCTGCAACTGTTAACTGAAAGGTCAGCAGTTCACATCCGCCAGGCACTCCTTGGAGACTCTGTGGCGCAGTTCTGTTCTGCCCTATAGGGTTGCTATGCATTGACATTACCTCAAAGGCAGTGGGTTTGGGGTTTTTTTTGTTTGTTAATGAGTATGTGGGACAATGTAATATCCGTCTCCTGTGGAAAAAACAGGTTGTTGGAAAATGAAGAACTTCGAAGAGAATGTAACTAATGGACTAAGAGCAAGTAATTTTTATTTTGTGCTTCTAAAAGGAAGAAAGGATTTAAAAGGATCATTTGATTTCTCTTCAACAATTCAAATTGCATATTGCAATTTTAAAAAGTTTACAGTTACATTGAGTTATTTGCTGTCCTTAAGTTATTATTATATAATTTAATACCTTTGATGTTTTAGTTGAACACTGATTGGGTCAATGTATAGTCTTTTGAAGGTGAAGAGACAACATGATCATACAAACAAGAAGTAGATTGGTAATTTTTTTATTTGGTTTCAGGGAACAAAGAGTCACTGGAACCCTTGTGTTTATTCTGACTGGTCTGTCCGTCTTTATGGCTCCCATCTTAAAGGTAAATATGTGCAATGCTCACTTCTTCCTCCTTAGCAGAACACTGACAGATAATTGGACATGTGAAGATTAAAATTCCTTATTAAACATTTGCAAGAGAATCCTAAGAGTTCTGTAGCACACTGAGCAAGGAGTCAGGTAAAACAAGGTCTGGACTTTCTTCTTATTCCTTCACTCTTTGCCTTATTATTAATTTTGGCAATTATTACGTTGAAACATGAAATTAAAAGGATTCAAACTTTCTCACTTGCGAAAATGGCAGTTTCATGTAGTTCAGTCTAGTAATATTTCAGAATGATCTTCTCCTTCCTTGCATTTTCTACTTTTCTATTCTCCTTACTCTCCTATTCTCCCTGTGGAAACCTTGGTGGCGTAGTGGGTTAAGTGCTACATCTGCTAGCCAGAAAGTTGGCAGTTCAAATCTGCCAGGCACTCCTTGGAAACTCTATGGGGCATTTCTACTCTGACCTCTAGGGTCACTAAAAGTCAGACCTGACTTGATGGCAGTGGGTTTGGGTTTGGTTTATTCTCCCTACATTCTTTTACTTTACCCTGAATTTACTCCTAACTCTTCTTTCCATTAGACTCTTGGACAACATCAGTGATTCAGGATGATCATTTGGGATAATGTTTTCCTATTCTTAATTATTCTGGTGTTTCCGTTTCCTGAACCAGAAGATGTAGTATCTGGCAAAGGGAGATTAAAGTTACTGATACATAATTAGAAAACATTCAGGGTAAATGTTTGAAGAAGAAAAATTATATGGTAGGTTATTTAAAAAGTTAAAAAGTTAGGAGTGTATATATATATGTATACATACATACATACATATATGTATATATGAAACAAACAAACAAAAAAAACTGCTGTCAGGTTGATTCCAACTCATAGTGACCCTGTAGGACAGAATAGAAGTGCTCCATAGAGTTTCCAAGGAGTGCTGGGTGGATTTGAACTGCTGACCTGTTGGTTCCAGCTGTAGATCCTGACCACTATACCACCAGTGTTGCTCTATATGATATGTATGTGTGTGTGTGGGTATGTGGGTGTGTGTACATATTTGTGTGGTTTATCGATGGAGTGAATAATGGCCTAGACAGGTAAAATACGAATTATATGTGGCAGTTTATTTATAAACGAGTAGAACTAAAGAAAGGAGTTATGTTCATGAAATTTCCAGTTTTCTTTTTATAATATAAGCATTCTCTTCTTTATTCTATAAATGTTATCAGCCAATTACTGAAAATCTGTATCTATATATTATATCACAGTAGAAAGTACAAAGATTATCCATAGATCTAACAGTCATAAACAAACACTGTTAACAATATCCTTCCAGATTTTTCCTGAAAATTTTTATATTTAAGTAATTTTAATTTTCAGGATTTTGTTTAATGTTTAAAATTTTCTATTTAAATTATTTTTTATTGAATTAAACACAAACAATGGAGTGGTACATTCTCATACAGACCACATTTCAAACAGTGCATAAGCACAGACAGTAAGTACAAAAGCACTATTTCTCTTATATAAGTGCACATATATTTCAGTTGCTACTCAGATGAATTTGAGGAAATTGGCACTGTAATTCTTCAGTTATAAATAAGAGTGACTTTGTCTTCAGAGTGTTTAGACATTATGCACAAAATGACTGGTTAACAGTTAAAAGATTAAACTATTCATCTTCTATCCTTGTTTTCTTCAATGCCAATTAGTTAGTCTGAATTTCTGACCGGAATCATAGAGGAATATATATCTTAGATGAAATGTGGTGAAGTAAGATTAAAAATAACTTTAGAGCAGTGATTAAACAGTTTATAGAATTGCTTCTGGATACAAGGAAAAAACAAAAATAAATAGTTGCCCTCAAGTCAGTTCTGACTTTGGCAACCCAGTGTACGAGGTCCAACAATTAAGTCTGTGAACTTAATTCTTCTCAGCACTACATGCCTCATTGCTGAATGTCACTACAGTCACCTTTGAAGTTCTCCCTTTGGGAAGCACTGACACCACCACCTAGTCCACTCTTCAGACCAATTTTGGAACTCTTTCTGGAATGACCGTTGCACACGGTGGCAAGGTGGCAAGTATGTGAACTTAGTTGTGTGGTTGTCAGTGAGGGAGTTCTTAGGCAGTAAACAAGAACTGTGTTGGAGCACCCTCTCTACTTACCTGATATGGCCCTCAGTGGCTCTTTTCTTTACCTGAAGATAAAGGAAATATTGAAAGGAACACATTTGGATGACATTTGGGACATCAAGGGTAATGCGATGTCAGCTCTGATGGCCATTCCAGAAAAAGAGTTCCAAGGTTGCATGAAGGGTGGACTAGGCACTGGTGTCAGTGTATAGTTTCCCAAGGGGAGTACTTCAAAGGTGACCGTAGTGATATTCACCAACGAGGTATGTAGAACTTTCTCTAGGATGAGTTTGCAAACACGGTCGTCAGACCTCCTACGTTAGGATAAATCTGTGATCCACTGGATTTTCAGTGGTTGATTTCTAGGTTACCAACCGTTTCCTATGATGTGTCTCTTGGTGGGCTTGAACTCCCAGCCTTATGATTAATAACCGAGTCTATTAACCATTTGCACCCACCCGCCAGCTCTCTAGGGACTGCCTGCTAACCACTACCACTGGTTGCTGTCAAGTCAGCTCTAACTCACAGTAACCCAGCATGGTACAGAGCAGAACTGTGGTCTGTAGGATTTTCAGTATCTTATATTTCAGAAGTAGATCACCAGGCCTTTCGTCTGAGGCTCTGGTGGGTAGATGTGAGCCTCCTGTCTTTCCAGAGGACCCAAGAGGAATACAGTTGCTATGCTTTACTGGGACAGAGGGAAATCTGCCACCCCTGTTGCCAGTGCAAAGCAGATTGTGGAGTAGGTTTGAAATTTTAGTGAGTTTTACAGGATGGCATCCACTGCCAAGTTTTTTTATGTTCCTCGGTGGCTCAGAGATGCTAGCACATGAGCTGCTGGACAAGTCCCAGATGAAGCTTTGCTGCATAGGCTGCTTAACCTCGGCTGGAAAGATACTATTAGAGAGTGCACTGGAGACAACTGTAAGCCCGGGATGCAGAAGGCTCCGAGTTCCCTAAAGGTGAGTTAGCCTGGCCCAGATAAAAAAGTTTCGTTTATGTGGTCTCCTGGTACTTATCCCCTAACGAGGTGTAAGTAAGAAGTGTAAATGAACAGAAACCTTACCATCATTTCAGATTTACTCATTACTGTCACCCATTTTTCCTAATAATTTTTACAATTTTTTTATCAGTACAGTATAAAATCCCCACTCAGAGAATTCCGATGTGTTTAAAAGTTCTTTATTCTTTTAGTTAGAGCAATTTGGCTTTAATCCTGGAGAATCTGTCAGCTAAGTAATCATGTATGATTCCAGAGGGACACAGAGAACAGATACTGTATAAATTGCTATTTTTAGGTAGAGATGCAAGACTCAGATTTTCAACAACGCCTCTTCCTAACTATTTTCTCACCCTGCACCCAAATATGGTTGTGGAGGAGGGAAAGCTGAGAGCCCTTTTGTTCTTTACAATGATTCCCTTCCCCCTTTATATGCAAAAGCACCTTAGTGTGTACAGAGGATGGGAATACTGAGAAAGGACAGGGATTTCAGGGTCCATGGACGTGCACTTGATTTTCCCTTAACATCCGGTAAGTAATTCATGCTCTGATCAGTCAGTGACTAATGTCCTTGTTTGTGGCTGTTTCCACCGGCAACATTGCATCCACCCAAAGAGGCCCTGTAAATGTTAGACATTTTTTGCCCCAAATGTAGGAAATGAAATTATTTTCTTGGTATAGTTTCCAACATATTGTGGGCAATCTAGATTTAAAAGCTATCCTGATTTCGGACTTCAGTAAGTGGAGCTAATCCTTCAGGAATCCTGTCTTCTGATAAAGACAGCTAATTTCTGATCACGTACCGCTGCCCTTCGTGCTGTTGAAGTCTGGGGCGCTCAGCACATAACCCTTGTCAGCTTATTTGAAAAGTCAATACGTGAAAAGAGCACACACGGAGGGTACAGTTTAACTAAAACCTAATTTATGACCAAGTAAAAGTCAAGATTAACAATTAACCTCAAAATTCACACAGAAAGTGGTGCCAGGGGTCACACTGGAGAAGGGAACCTTATTTTCCCTCCACCATGTGACTCTGCATTATTTAAAGAGGCTGGGGACAACTTCAGAGAGTGAGTTTTCTTAAGAGCCTGCCTTTGAAAGGCAGATCAAATGAATGGATCAAGAGAAATGTGTGACTTTTACTTTTTAAAATGAAATGTTTCAACACCTTTCCTGCCTAACCTCCCACCCCCTCCCCTGGTATCCTTTACAAGTTAATGGCCTCATGCTTTTACTGATTTCTTCCAAGCACTGTAGGTACTTGTTCTCCCTGCCCACTTATGCAAGCTTGCTTTGAACGTGAAGTTTATGACCTCTGTTTTGATCTCTTCACAGACTTCTTTTTATATGGAAGAACATAAGGAATTATAGTGATTATAGTGCACTAGCTGTAAATTGTAAACCCTGATGGCATAGTGGTTAAATGCTATGGCTGATAGAAAGCTCAGCTGTCAGTCAAGAGGTTGGCAGTTTGAATCCACCAGGCCCTCCTTGGAAACTCTATGGGGAAATTCTGGTCGGCCCTGTAGGGTCACTATGAGTTGGGGTTGACTTAACAACACTGGATTTTGGTACCATAGCCAAAAAAAAAAAAAAAAGGTATTTAGCAGACATTAGAATATTATTTTAGTAATATATTTCTGATGAGGAAACTGGTGGTGTAGTGGTTAAGTGCTGTGGCTGTTAATCAAAAGGTTGGCAGTTTAAGTCTACCAGTTTCTTCTTGGAAACCCTATGGGGCAGTTCTCCTCTGTTCTGTAGGGTCACTGTGTGTCAGAATTGACTCAATGAGCAACAATTTTTTTTTTCTTTTCTGAAGATAGTTGTTATAATTGAAAAAGAAATATAATGGAGATTAAATAAAACCAGGGCTTTGAAGTCTGACGTTCTTAGTCACCCTTCTGGCCAGTACTCTTGCCACCCCAACGGTCACCACAAAGAGGCCAAAGAGAATTACATTCAGGAGTTTTGTGACTTGGCAGTGGAGGACTTAGGGATGGTAATGACACGGGCACCACATTCCTTGAGTACCTATTATAAGTCGGTCTCTAAGCCAGATGTGTTGGGTTATTTAATGTTTATCATAACCATTTTGTAGGGGGGAATACTAAAGCTCACAGAAGTAAATAAATTGCTGAGAGTTATACAACTAGTGGGGCCAGAATTGGAAACCAAGTCTTCCTGAGGCCTGTGCCTGTGCCAGTAATCAGAATGCATCCTGGGTTTTGTGCACATTCACATACGTACACACGTACAAAACCACAAACACCCACACACTCTGACCTTTATTCTGCTGGGAGGTCTTGCTTCCTGCACTGAATTCTGTGCTGTTGACTCTACAGTCCACCCTGTTGATTAATTTTATCCTTTCTCATGCTTTCCTAATGGCAGCATCTAATGCTGTTGGCAGATCAAAGAGAATAAATGAAAAAGAGTGGAATTACATTCACCACAATTTGAAAAATTTGGTGGCATAATCTGAATATATTCAATTTTACTTTGATGTCATCTTGATTTCCCTTTTTCATCTGGTTATAGGATTGCTTGTTTTACTTTTAAGGTAATACTTATTACATGCTAAAGCATTGCAATATTTATGCCTTTTGGCTTTCTAATTATGACTAGTTCTTTTTATATTTTTCTTTGCATGTTGTTAATCATTTGGCAATTCTTGATGTACTTATAAACTTGCTTTTTGTACTTTAATTTCTCCTATTTCACTTGTCAAAAATTTTGAATTGCTGTTGATGTATATATATTATTGCCAGTTTAACTTAAAAAGTGGTTATGTTTTTTAAAACACATTCTTATTTACCTTCCTCTGAGAAATTTGTATTTCAGTCATATTGGATTTTTAAGAATTGACTTTATGATATGAATCATAGGCCAAATACAACCAAAAAATTTTTCTTTAACCCACTAAGTCTGTCAAATTCACCAACAGTTTCAAGCTAGGTTTCTTTTATTGAGACGCTGGACTGTTATAAAGAAGGTAGCAAATTTCATGTTTTTATCACACTGAAGTTGGACAAGAAATAAGTTACTAGCCTTCTTTGTATATGCTATTTCTTTAAACCAAGGGGGAGCAGTTCTGGGGTCTTAAAAGTTAGCAAGTGGCCAATCTAAGAAGCATCACTCGGCCCCAGCCCACCTGGATCAGAGGAGACTGGGCATCACAGACATGAGGAGGTTATGAGCCCAAGGGACGGAGAGGGCCATAATCCGTAGACTATGTCAACATGAGATTGGATTAACTAGGCGGTGCGTGGCTACCACCCAACTGCCCTTATAGGGAACTCAACAAAGAGTCCTTGATGGAGCTGGAGAAATGTAGAGTGTATAACTCAAACTCTGGTAAAAAGATCGGACTTGATGGTCTGACAGACTGGAGGGTCCCTGGAAGACATGGCCCCCAGACTCCCTGTTAGCCCAGAACTGAAATCATTCTGAAAGCCAACTCCTTAAAGATTAAACTCGCATATAAGATATGAAGTAATACTGGTGAACAGTGGCTTCTTGGCTTGAGAAGGTACAGAGACTAAATGGACAGCTCCTGTTCAGAGGCAAGCTGAGGGCAGAGGGGGACAGGAGCTTGTTGAATGGACACTGGAGATGAGGAGTGAAGAGGAGGAATGTGTGGTCACAATGTGGAGAGAGCTACTCAAGTCATATAATAAAGGTGGTGTAAATTTTTGTATGAGAATCTAACTCGAATTGGAAACATTCACTTAACACACAATGAAAAAATAAAGTATGTCTTCGTATCCACAGCTACATTCCCTGGCACACACCACACTGTGCCACAGTTTTATTCCGTGGTAGATTTTATGATATCTCCAATCTTAAGTCCAGAGAGAACAGACCTAGCCAACAAGGCACTACTCACCTTTTCTTTTATGTTAGGATCATATTAGAGAAAAGATACAGCTAAACTTCAGTGAAGGGTGAGGATGTGCTTGGGAGTTGGGGATTACTTTAAATTAGAAAACACCTTACTCAGATTGAAAAGTAACTCCTGCAGGAATTGTAACTAGTTTGTGTACCCCATGCTCTTTTCCCCTTCCACCTTTCTTTCCTTCTCAAAGAATTTAGAAGTGAACTGACAAGAAAGATGTCATCATATATTGAGGAAAAGTTGAAGTGCCCTTCCCTGTAGATCTTGAGAAAATGAGCCAAAGCTTGAAAACAGTCCCTTTGTTATTTTTATGTTTTGGTAAATTGATAGAGGCATTGTAAAGAATGTAAACAGGCACGGCCTTAAATGAAATCATGTATCGGTACTCAGGTGCCCAGAGTGTAACATGTTCACCTTCTTATGGTGAGTGTTGGGTATCACAGCACAAATGCTTCCTGATCACCGCCACCCCTCCGAACCATTCTCTGTAATTTGTTTATTTCTGAGCTCAAGATCAAATTAGCTACGTTAAAAGTGTTAACATTTTTTGGAAGAAACGTGGAGTTTTCTATAAATATTATCCCCTATACATTCAAGCATTTCTATACCTAAGTCGGGTCACTGTGTTGGAATCAACTCTGTGGCGGTGGGTTTGGTTTGGGTTTTTTATACCTAACCAGTTAGAAGTGGAATGAGTCATGGCACATTTGGGAATGTTCACTCTTCCAGTAGTGGCCAAGTGGCTCAGATACAGCAGTTTTTCATTTTATGTTTTTTATTGTAAATTTACAATCTATATCATGTTGCCATATAACACAGAGAACTTTCAGTGCTATTCTAGTCTAACTGCCCTCTGGCTCCACCCCATGTGACAGCATGCTTCCCCTTTTGTATGAACGTCCCTTTACCTTTTAACCAAGTTCTGGCCCTCATCACCCAATCGTCTCGGCTCTAGCAAAGAGCCTCTCAGACAACGCCATACACATGTTTAAAGGTTGGTTTGTCTCCAGTATCACTTACAGTAGTTTTTTAGGTAACCACAAGGAAAGGCTGGTGGGAATTGTGCTTCAGTTGATTAATGCAAGTGTTTGTACTTTTAAAGTTACTCTACAGCCAAACTGTCTTTGCTGGCTACAATAGACTCTTTTAGGTGGATTCATTAAGATTAGACTTCTGACTTGTGATGTTGTTATTTTAGTTTTGAAACCTGAAATGATTTGAACTTCTCTTCAGTAAGATTGGGAACATTTTGTTTTCCAGATAGAGGACTACCCAGAAACATAATCCTTCCTGATTTGCTTAGCTTTTTCAATACCAGGAATGTTTGAAAAATCAAGGGAACTTTGCGAACATCACCTTGGACTTACCCATTGTTAAAGTATTTTGTAGTATAGTCAAAAGATGATTTTTTAAAATTGATTATTAATTTGTATTAATTCAATTTTAAAAGATCTGTATTAATCTATGCATATAATTAATTGCTTCCAGGTGTTCAGTGGTCCTTTCAAGCTGTGCTGTTAGTTCCCTTAATATTACTGAGAGGAAGACAAGGGGCAGTGGTTTGATGTTTATTTTATTGTAAGAGGAATTATTTATACCAACCCAGTAGACCATTTATTGAGAATTAATGAGGAAAAAAATCTAGGCTGTTGTGAAAGCAACTTGGTCTCCAGAGTGAGGCAGTCCTCTACCCTCATCTCGCAATCCATACAAACATCCAATTTCCATAACCATTCCTTTTAAGAAGAGAGGGAAACACAACCTTTTCTTCCCTGCTAACCCAAAATACATGTATTATAAAATTCGTACAAGCTTGATAAAAGGGGTCCTGGTGGTGGAGTGGTTAACAGGTCAGCAGCTCAGGTCTATCAGCCACTCCGTGGAAGTTCTGTGGGGCAGTTCACTGTGTCCTGCAGGGTCATTGTGAGTTGGAATCAACGTCATGGCAGTGGGTTTGGTGTTTTATTTTTAATTTACATACTACCTTTTATCTTCAGATGTAGCTTTTATTTAAGCTATTTCTCATTACTGTTACTTTTTTTTCACTTTTTTCCTATTTTTTTCCCCTTCCTAGTTTATTCCCATGCCTGTACTCTATGGTGTATTCCTGTATATGGGAGTTGCGTCTCTCAATGGTGTGCAGGTAAGTTTTTCGTACAATTCTAAGTGCAGTAGTATTCTTCAAGAAGTCAGAATAGTCCAGTAATGGATCTTTGAAGAAAAATGTTAATAATTAACTTCTGATTTTTTAAGTACATTTATTTTCTACGTATTGTACCATTTACCAGCTTTTCATTTCTGATGTGATCAACAAAGTTAGCCTGTTATTGTACATACCCAGTGCTGAGGAAAACTGCTAAATGTTGTTTGACCAGGAAAGTAGGGAATCTAGGGTTTTCTTTTTTTTTTTTTGCATTTCAAAAAATAAATCTAATCCTTTCAGGGTGCCCTTTAAGATACTGTTTATTCCCTGCTTTAACTCTGCACTGAGGATAGGCCATTCTTATTTGACTTGCTTTTCATATGGCTTTGATCAATGACTGAAAGTTTTGCATTAATGTTAGAATAAAGCCAGTATGCTTCATGTGTTCTTTTTTGTTGAAAATCATAGCTATTCATAACTTGGTTGAAACTGACTCCCCTTTTAAAAAAATCATGAGGGAAAATTTTATAAGGAATTTTTTTTCAACTGAGGTTTAATTTAATTGGCATCAGGAAATTGGAAGTACTTCTGCTGCTTTCTGTTACCTTGTTAATTGTAGCCTTATTTAGCACTTCATAACGTTTTAATGGGAAAAGACTGCATGTTCTGTGAACATTATAAGAATTTGTTTGAGCCCCTTTAAAATAGTCCTTGCTTTCATTTATTGAATTTAGATTAATTTGATTTTAGAGTCAGAGCCTGGTAAGTGACTAGACCCCTAGAAGATAAAAAGAGATTTTATTTTTCCCCGTTTAGGACCACTTAGTAGAGTTCTGCATCATTTGGATACATCTTACAAAATACTAGCTGATTCTTCATATATTGTGTTAAATGAATATGAATGTGAGTTTATCTACGTTCGTTAAACTTTTGGGAAATATACATTTATAAAACATATTTTCTTTTTGCCTGGTATTGTAAATATTCATCATTATTCCTTAAATGGAAAAATTATTCCATAAGTTGGAAAGAAATGAAATAAAAATGACACCCAAGGAGTGTTTGGCCTTAATAAGACTGTCTAGATCAGAAATTTGATTCTATGTGTTCAATGTGCCTTATCAATGGTTGGTGCTTAGGCCATGTTTATTAAGTAGAAGAATAAAATCAATCATTTCATGGTGATGGGGGAACAAACATTGCTTAAGGAATAGCTAGTGAGTTTCGTAAGTGCTGTGGTACTCTTCCCCTTGTGCTTCTTATTTTTTTGCTACCTCTCTCTTGAGTCTTCCTCTTTTAGATCATTTTGGCAAGATTTGACTTAGCAAGAAAGTTGGTAACTCCCACGCTTTGTAAAAGTGAAGATCGCTACCAGTTAACCCTTTAATCATCAGTGAGATATGTGGTTGCCAGTTCACTTTTTCTGGCTCTCACGTGTACTGGGAGGCTGCTTTACCTCGATAGTGCACGCTTCCACAAGGCAAGGAAGAACTTTTGTAACCAAAACAAAGAGTGTGTACTGAAAATTTCTGTTTCTACCGGGAAGTGTCCACATTTCTGGTAGGAAAAATACGAAGTTTTCATGTGGAAACTGTATGTCCCAGTGGGCTCGGTGGAACTCTATAATTTGGGGAGTTCAAATTATGGGGCGATGCATTGTCCCACTGACCTCTGAGGGTAGGGCTGTGAAAGGCAGCAAGAAAAAAACATTTATACTACCTACTAAATCTTCAGACATACTCAGTGATTCAGTATGTTTCCATTGATGAAAACACATGATATCAACAAACATCCAAAACAGAAAATAATAGACATTTGAAAAGATTAAAAATAGCACTGGAGGAAGAAATAAAATACTTTAGATAGGACAGTCACTCCAGAGAAGATTGTCTGTGATAGTGTAGTTTACTTTTACAGATATTTCCTCCTGCCAGAAAGGGAGACATTATCTCCAAGTTCCTAATGGAGTCCTGCCTTGTAACATGATTATTCAATTCAACAGCTATTTCCTGAGCCTCTGCCATTTGAAAGACCCTAAAATAAATTCTTAATTATCATCATCATCATCATTGCCACTCAGCAGTTATTACTTGAAGCACAGTGCGTGGCATACAGGTGTCCAACTGTCATTTTAAAACCTATTTTTACATGAAAGTGTTAGTCCTTCCTGGATTTAACTATCTAGTTGTTTATCTTCTTCAACTCACTATAACATTCACATGGCTTTTTGCCAAAAAGAAATACTAACACAGTGTTGAATTTAGTAGTTATGTCATAGATAAATAACGTGAAATATATGAAAATATCAGTGCATTTCCATTTTTAAGTTGGATGTTTCTTTATATCCTTGAAACATTCCTGAAATGTTTATGATACATAGTATCATCTACGTCTGTTTCAAATAAGACCACTGAGACATCTGTTTCAAATAGGACAACTGTTTCAAGACCATTGAGTCCAAGTAAAACACAAAAGTTAGAAGTCCTCATTACAGTGTATCATTACTAAAATTGGCACAAGACCTCTCTCTTAGAACTCATAATAAAAACAGAAACTAAGAGATGAGCATTTAGAATTGATACTTTATTCTGTTACTTAGTTCTTTGCTGGCTATTTTATCTCCTATGACTGCATAACACCCTTGTGAAATAGTAGCAAAAGTTTGAAGAGTTGTCCAGTGTCCTACAATGATGCTAGATAAATTTCTACATTCTCTGCCAGTATTTTATCCCCTGAAAATGACACTGCTTGCCTATAGAGAGTATAGATAACTCGTCGTTGGTTAAGTCTAGCATACATGACTTTGTGGAGCAGATCCTGAAGTAATGCACCTCTCTTCACTTCCCCTTTGTGCTCTAGTTCATGGATCGTCTGAAGCTGCTCCTGATGCCCCTGAAGCATCAGCCTGACTTTATCTACCTGCGTCACGTCCCCCTGCGCAGAATCCACCTGTTCACTTTCCTGCAGGTGTTATGTCTGGCGCTGCTCTGGATCCTCAAGTCTACCGTGGCTGCTATCATTTTTCCAGTTATGGTAGGGATCACTTTAATTGAGCCTATGTACAAAGTCATGCAAATATCATACAGTTATTGTAATATGGGAGGCACATAGGTCTTGATTGTGGTTACCATTTTTCCCACTTTGACTTGACCTCCTGTGATCATTTCTAATATAAAGTTCCCATATCTATAGTTGTCTGGGTAGTACTTCAAGTTCAGTTCATCTGAGTTCAGTTTCTGGCTGTGACTCCTGCCAGTCAGTGAGCCTCCCTGAGCAGTGCCTGAGGTGCCCATTCATCTACTCCAAGAAATGTGAAAGGCAGCTCTCCAGCCAACAAACTGAAAAGATCCTTATTTGAGCCCATTCCAAAGAAAGGCAATCCAACAGAATGTGGAAATTACTGAACATTATTGTTAATATCACATGCAAGTAAAATTTTTCGGAAGATAATTCAAAAATGGTTGCAGCATTACCTTGATAGGATACTGCCAGAAATTCAAGCAAGATTCAGAAGAGAACATGGAGCAAGGGATATCATTGTTGCTATTAGATGGATCTTGGCTGGAAGCAGAGAATACTAGAAAGAGGTTTGCCTGTGTTTTGTTGATTATGCAAAGGCATTCAACTGTGTGGATCATAAAAATTATGGGTAGCATTATAAATAATGGAAATTCCAGAACCCCTAATTGTATTCATGTGGTACCTGTAGGTAGAAAAAGACGTAGTCATGTGAACAGACCAAAGGTATACTGCACTGTTTAAAATCATGAAAGGTGCATCAAGGTTGTATCCTTTCACCACACATACTCAACCCAGTGCTGAGCACAAAATCCAAGAAACTGGATTATATGAAGAATACAGCATCAGAATTGGTAGAAGACTTATTAATAACCTGCAATATACAAATGACACAACTTTCCTTACTGAAAGTCAGAGGACTTGAAGGATTTACTGGTGAAGATCAAAGAAAAATACAGCCATCAGTATGGAATACACCTCAGCATTAAAAAAAGAAAAAAAGCTCAACTATACCAATAAGAAATACCATGATAAACAGAGAAATTACTGAAGTTTCCAGGGATTTCATTTTCCTTAGATCCACAATCAAAGCCCATGAAAGCAACAGTCAAGAAATCAAACAATGTGTTGTGTTGGGCAAATTTGCTTCAAAATACCTCTTCAAAGTATTGAAAAGCAAAGGTGCCATTTTGAGGACGAACATGAGCCTGGCCCAAGCCATGATATTTTCCATCATCTCATGTGCATGTAAAAACTGGCCAGTGAATAAGGAAGACTGAAGAAAAATTGAAGCTTTTAACATATGGTGCTAGCAAAAATATCAGATATACCATAGACTGCCACAAGAATGAACAAGTTTAACTTGGAAGAAGTATAGCCAAAGTACGTCTTAGCAGGAAGGAGAGTGAGACACTGCGTCTCGTGGACCTTGAGCACGTTATAAGGAGGAACCAGTCCTGGGGGCACTGCATCATGTTCGGCAAGGTACATGGTCAGCTAAAAAAGGGAAGATCCTCAACTCAGTGGATTGACACAGTGGCTTAAACCGTGGTCTCAAACAGTAACAATTTTGAGAACAATGCAAGACCTGGCCATGTTTCATTCTGGTATACCTAGGGTCTCCGTGAGTCAGAACTGACTCAATAGCTCTTAACAACAGGAATAAGCACAATGCCCAGAAGCCCGATGGTCTGGTAATTAAGCACTCAGTGGCTATCTGAAAGATGTGTATTTGGCTTTCACCAGCCACTCCATGGAAGATATGTGTGGCAGTCTGTTCCTGTAAGAGATAACATCCTAGGAAATCCTATGGGACAGTTCTGCTCTATCCTGTAAGTTCAGCATAAGCTGAAATTGACTGGATGGCACACAGCAACAACAGCACAATGCCTGACATGTAGTAGACATGAGTGGACCTTCATTTTCAAAATATCATCCTATGTAGAATCAGTCTAAATGACCAGTGCAGTACCTTTTGTCTGTATTGAGAAAGGTTTGGTGACTTGTCAAATATCAACCAGTGATTACTCTCCAGGATCATCCATAGAATCAAAGATACAACGGGTAAGAACACTAGTTTTGGAGACAGACAAGTGAGACTGTTGCTGTCTTCCCTTCATGGTGCTGTGATCTCATATACCTAGTATATCTAAGCTTCAGTTTCCTCAGCTGCAAAATGATGTACCACTGCCACTGAGTCGGGTCTGACTCATAGTGACCCCAGAGGTCAGAGTAGAACTGCCCCAAGAGGAGATGATAATATCTACTTCTCAAGGTTTTGATAAAGAGCAAATAAGATAACATTAATTAAGTCTTTAGTAAGTAAACAGTTAATGTTAGTGATTGAAGTGAAAAAAAAAAGCAACCCAGTAGCTCTCGAATCAATTCTGCACCATGGTGAACCCATGTGTTCAGAGTAGACCTGCGCTTCACCAAGTTTTCAAGGCTGTGATCTTTCAGAAGCAGATTGCCAGACCTTTCTTCCCAGGTACCTCTGGGTGGGTTTGATCTACCATCCAATTTTTTAACAGTTGAATGTTTAACCCCTTGTGCCACTAACGATTGAAATGGTCTCTGCAGACACTCAAGGAATACTTCATTATTAATACTTTCAAGATGTTTTAATGCACTGTGTATTGTACAGATTATCTGGATTTTTGAAAACCTATACAATGGTTTATCCACACACCCGTCAGTGGGGGTTTGTGTGTTGCTGTGATGCTGGACACTATGCTTCCAGGGTTCAAATACCAGCAGAGTCACACATGGTAGACAGGTTTTAGCAGAGCTTCTGGAATAGGCAGACTAGAAAGAAAAACCAGGCAGTCTACTTCTGAAACAAATTAGTCAGTGAAAAGCTTACAAATAACAGTGGAACATTGTCTGCACCTGACCCAAGCCATGGTGCTTTTAGTCACCTCATCTATATATGCAAAATCTGGGCAATCAGTAAAGAAGACAAAGAAAGAATTGATAACTTTTGAATTATGGTTTTAATGAAGAATATTAAATATACTGCTGACTGTCAAAAGACTGAACAAATCTGCCTTGGAATATGTACAGTCAGAATGTTCCTTAGAAGCCAAGATAGTAAGACTTTGTTTCATGTACTTTGGGCCTGTTATGAGAAGGGATTGGTCCCTGGAGAAGGACATCATGCCTGGGAAAGTAGAGGCTCAACTGAAAAGAGGAAGATGCTGAATGAGGTGGATTGACACACTGAGGGCAACAAGGGGCTCCATCCAGCATCACAACGAACATGAAGACAGCGTGAGTGTTTCATTCTGTTAGACACAGGGTCACTGTGCGTCAGAACTGATAACAGGGTCAGCCTGACAACAGTCACAATTCTGAAGAGTTAGGAATCATATACAGGTTACTTTCCTCTTTCAATTTTAGATATTGTATGAAAAATCTTACATAGAAGGGAAATGATTTAAGAACAAATCCTGTCACGTTAAAATTTTAACTAAATGAATTAATACTTTTCAATGAAAAAAAAGTGATTTTTATTTAAAACTTCTGTGATCCAACTTTCCCATGAAGAAAATGTTTATGATCCATTTAATGTGTAAGAACCTTTCGAGTTGTGCCATCCTCGCGTTAGCCTTATATTAAATAGATTTATATTAAATAGATTTCTGCAGACTTGGATGTGGCGGTATCCATTCACACTGTTTACATTTGTCCTTCCAGATCTTGGCACTTGTGGCTGTCAGAAAAGGCATGGACTACCTCTTCTCCCAGCATGACCTCAGCTTCCTTGATGATGTCATTCCAGAAAAGGACAAGAAAAAGAAGGAGGATGAGAAGAAAAAGAAAAAGAAGAAAGGAAGTCTGGACAGTGATAATGATGATGTAAGGAACCTTCCAAAATTCCAGAGCAAAGTTATTTAAAGGAAAAAGTATGAAAAGCATGTATTTTTAAATCCCTAATGGGAGAGGTGTGAGATGAAGAACTGAGTTCCAGAAGTATATAACAGGCCATGTCACGTGTTATTCATTTCACCTTTCTTTGACCTTGGATTTCTTTCTTTGGTGTTTTATATTTCCTAAAGTCTTATTGTAACCATTAAGACACTTACAAGAACATAATTCTAAAATTCTATAATTAAAAAAAAAGAATGCTGCCTTTAAAAGAACTACAGTCTCATACAGGAAGTTTGCATAGTAATACTATGAAATGTATTGGTTCACTGTTGATAACTCCGACTTTGAATCTGAGAGAATAGCTGTCAGTTTTTGTGTGTGTGTGTGTGATTTTAAACATAACATGGACAGATATTGGAGATCACACCCACAGGATCTATGTATGTACTTGAATAGACCTTCAACCAAAGTTCTATCCTAGTGTACTTAACATGATTTGAAATTGCTTCCCTGTAACTCTTCAATAGAAAGAAAAAGGACTTAGAGTTTGGTTTTGTAAATCATTGCAGTGTTCAGTGTCATAATCCAGATGGTCCTCCTGTAATTGGGTGGCTAAGTGGAGAAATAAAATTATTGCCCGTTTATTGTCTTCAGGAGACTATTCCCAGAGACACAGATGCTTCAATAGGGGTCTGTAATACAGTGCTAGAAGAATATCTGGTGTTTGTTTTCCTTAATGTACACACACACAGCTTATCTAGTAGTCTTTTGAAAGGACTGCCAAAATGACATTTTCTGTGTGAAGATCCAAGCTGCACTTTAAGCACTACACTATCACAAATCAATATTATTGTTGTTATGTATTTTCACCTCTTCTAATGTGAAGGTATAGTTATTTGTTTTTAATAACTGTCTACTCTGTACATGATAATGTGTACCAATTGTCATGAATGTATCTTTAAAGTACACATTTTTGCTCTTGCTTTTCAAATAAGAAAATTTAGACTGAGAAATTTAGGTCGTTGTTCCACGTTTACACAGTGATATGTGGAAAAGCCAAAATCTGGTCTAAGACTGTCAGGTAGTTTCCAGTGGGTCAGCAGGTCTGCATATATTATTTTTGTGGAACTTGGAAATACTACAGTGAAGGACGGTAACAGGTAGAATTAGATATTTAGCTAAAGAGAAAAAAGTCTGAGAGAGCTTTTATGACTGTCATAAGAACAAATACATAGATTTTCTGCTTCCAATAATGACAGAAAAAAGATAGAATGTGTTCAAATTATACAGGTTAGGATGTAGTACCATATTATCATGCAAATAGCATGTGCCTTCTAGGTTGGCTTGCCAACCAGACCCTACTCTAAAGGAGCATTTTCATAAGAGACTATGATAATTATTTTTTCATAGCAACATGTGAAAAAATGAGCTTAACAGCACTTACAGAAATGTTCAAGGGGGGAAGACATAGTTAGCAAATGAATGAAGAAGGTGTGTGTTATTTGTGTAAAAATACAGTGTTATGAAAAATGACATGTTTACACATTTGGGTAGAAATTAACATTTGAAATAAATGTCTAGACCATTCAAGATTAAAAAGACAAGATTGCCTGTAATATTAAGACAATTAAAGCAGTATTTAATTGTGAATTTTTAAATAGATACTTTATGAACTTTATGAGCAATCAACTGAAAATTCATGACACATTTTGACTGTATGAAGTAGTAATATGGAATTCTCATATCTAGGGTTTTTAAGAAAAATAATAAAATAACAGCTTTGGGGAATGCTTAAATTTCTTCCTCTCTAGTGCCAACATTTGGATCAGATGAACTCCTGAGAATTCATCTAATTTTTTAGATTTTGTTTTCAACAAATCGTATTTTATTTAAACAATGATGCCTTTCTGTAAATAGTGTTTATTGTCTTCAGTTCCCTATTTCTAGCTCCAGATTTCTGGAAGAGAAAGTTGTACTTGACCTGTTTCTTATTCCTCTGCTTTTCCTCAAAACTCCATAAACAGACTTGCATGTTGCCTCTTAGACAGTGAGTCCAGTACATCTCTGTAGCGTGTTCTCTCTGTTTATCTCATTATGTGGGGCATCTGGGTTAGAAAGCCGGCCTTTTCAATGTTCACCAGATAGCTTCATGATATGAGGTTTTTGGATTCCGGAAGCCATCCAAGAACACGGAGCTCTCGTATTTTGAGCCATCGTAGACAGACATCATGGCTTGCCAGTATTTTGAGCCATGCACAGTCGTGTTTGAACCTGGGTGGTGGGCTATGAACCTATCTGTAAATGATAATATTGGGGGAACTGTTTTAAAACTGTTACAGGACTTATCCATCTTAGCATGCTCATAACGGTAGACGCATGTGGCATCTTCATTTTTATTTTATGGTCATTTTAATTATATTATCCGAATCCTCTAAAAAAGTACTGTTTCTCATTGCTTTAGATTCACACATAAAGGAATTTGCAGTATAGGTAGTAGGTTTTATGTTAAGGCTTACTTTCTCTTTATTTTCTTTGAACCATAATTGCCGTGTTTTCTTCCAAATAAAGACAGTTCTTAGGTAGGTTGGTTAAGAAATGAATTGTATCTTTGCAGTCCAGACAGTTTTGATTCAGTATTGTGACTTGTAAATAAGGAAATAAAACAAAGGAAAACAGGGTTGACCAGGTGGCCTGTGGTTTCAGCAGCCCCATCATTAGCTGCATGGTTTTGTACCATTTTACTTGGATTATGATTCTGCATTTGTCTGACCACTGTAGGCAGCATTCTTTTTTATTTTATTTTTTTCGTGTTTTGCTTATGCTTTCAAGTATCTTTGATAACCAAATTGAAGTAAACCTTGAACTGGAAAATAGTGTCTCATAGAGTATTAGAGTAAGGAGGAGAGGATTCTTTTCAAGTGGTATGTAGGGTCAAGTGGTATGATAGTAAACTACAACTCACCACCATCGAGTCAGGTCTCACTCATAGCAACCTTGTAGGTCAGAGTAGAACTGCCCCATAGAGTTTCCAAGGAACGTCTGGCGGATTTAAACTGCTGACCTTTCGGTTAGCAGATGTGGCACTTAACCCACTATGCCAAGTAGATGTTAGAAAGATCTCTGTCCTGTACCTGGGAGGAAAGTTGGGGTCATCGTTTTCCTAGAGATAGAGACAAAGAACGTGAACGATAGAAAAGTTTCAACACCATATTATAACTTAGTAAGTTTCCTAGAAGCTTTCTAGAAGAGAAGATTTAATCTGTTTGCATATTGAGATATTTACCTCACACATACAACAAACCTCTAAATTTTTTTTTTTTTTAAATGGGAATCTGGTTTATAGAAGGCATTCAAGTTGTTTTAAATTAAAGTTATCTCCACTTGGTATGGAAACCATGGTGGTATCGTGGTGAATAGCTACAACTTCTTACCAAAAGGTACAGTTTGAATCTTTCAGGATGCTCTTTGGAAACTGTATGAGGCAGTTCAACTCTGTCCTATAAGATCATTTCTCTCACTTGGTGTAGTTCTAGTTTTCATTGTTTCAATCCCATTATCTCAGAAGAGATGAAAACAAATGTGATTGTATAGAATTTGAAAAGTTAGCCAAGTACAAAACCTAAATAAACCAAACTTAGTGCTACTGAGTTGATTCCACCTCATAGTGACCCCATAGGACAGACTAGAACTGCCCATAGAGTTTCCAAGGAGCACCTAGCAGATTTGAACTGCTGATCTTTTGGTTAGCAGCTATAGCACTTAACCACTACGCCACCAGGTATCCAAAAAAAGAAACAAGAAAAATCAAACCTACTGCCAGTGAGTTGATTCTGACTCATAGTGACTCTGTATCAAAAGAGTGTATCTAGACTTTTCTTCTCAGTAAGCATGTAAATGATAATATGATCTATACTGGGAGGCAGGGAAGCTGTATAATAAAAATATTCTAAACCTTTGTTAACATTTCTTTTACAGTCTGACTGCCCATATTCAGAAAAAGTTCCGAGTATTAAAATTCCAATGGACATCATGGAACAGCAACCTTTCTTAAGTGATAGCAAACCTTCCGACAGTGAGTAGCACTAACCTCTTGCCTGCCTGCTTGAGTATGATTTGCATTTGCCGAGGAAAATCTTCAGAACTATCGTCTCTGTTAATTTTCCCTCTATTTTCTCGTTTTTTCTATGTGAAGGTTTATATTTCATTATAAAACCTGAGTTTTTCCATTCCTGAGCTTTATCCATATCTTCTTCCTTTCATCCGTAACTCTTTGAGTTTGTGTTTGGCTGTCTTCTTTCTGATCCAAGTCATCACAAGTTTCTTGCAACTGCTAAACTTATAACCATGTTTTTAATTCATTTTTCTTCCTTCTGCTTGTATTTAGAATTGCAGCTGATAGTACTACATCACTGTCTGTTACTGTTTGTCTTCCTTAGGTTTTAACCTATGACCAAATCAGCTAAAAAGATAAATTTCATCCTAGGTCTCTCAGTGATCAATGAATTGATTGCTAATATTGAGAATTTGGCATGTTATTGTCAGTTAAACTGGCAATCATGTAATATGAGCACAACTTTTTAGGTATAACTAGGAAGATACGTGCTTTTTCTTCCTATTTGCTTATGCCCTTTCTGTCTGAAAACACTTTGTAACTGTCCTACTCTTTTTACGGGAATAGCCTGTGGCTAAAATAATGGTTCAAGATACAACATCTTTTCTGTTGTAACTGAGTTAACAGGCCACTTTTAAAGGGGGAAAATTTCTCACGTAACATTACTGATTATCTTAAGCTTTTCCAATAGCATTTAGCAGTTGCCTCCAAACTACTGTTTACTTGGAATTCTCAGATCCAAGTGTACTTCAGAGTATACTGCTCTCTTACAGAAAAAAGAAAGATCGTCGAGGCTCACATATTTTTAGTTAACAGTGTCTCTTCAGCTTCATTGACATGTTACCAAGAAAAGTTTGAAGTTAATGACTATAGGGGAAAATGTATTATAATAGTTGTCTGCTGCTGCGTAACAAATGAGCACAAAACTTAGCACCTTAAAACAACAAAGAGGTCTTGTCTCACACAGTTCTTGAAGCTCAACAATTTAGAAGCAACTGAGCTGGTTCTGGTTCAGGGTCTCTCAGGCAGGAGCAGTCAAGCTATTGGCTGTGGCTGTAGTTTCTGGAGGCTACGTGGAAGCTGGGGAATTGGCTTCCAAGCTGACCCACAAAGCCGTTGCCAGGAAATTGTATTTCCTGATATGTGGGTGTCTTCTTCGGCTTCTCCTGACATGCCTTGTCTCAGAGCTACTCATAGAGACAGACAGGGAAAGAGAGAAACCAGGGAAGAAGCCGCAACTTTTTTTTATAACAAAATCTCAGAAATAAGACACTGTTACCTCTGCCGTATTCTATTAGTAACACGTACCCACCCTGGTACAATGTGAGAAGGAATCTCACAGGGACACAAATCTGTGAGAGTGACTATCACTGGGAGCCAACCTGAAGGCTAGCTGCTACACTAGGTTTACAAAATATTAGAACAATCTTATCTGTGGTGTACAACTTAAGAGATAAATTCTGCTCATTCCTAGCAATAGGATTTGGTTAAGAAGATTTTTTGTTTGCGTCTACACTCCCTTAAACTACGACTTTGCTTCATTTTTCTTCTTCTTCTTTTTTTAATCTAGAGCATTAATGGCATTAACGAGGTTGGCAGAAGCATAGCATATATTCTGTTGGCATCATAACCTAATATTGCCCTTCTAAGTGTGATTTAAAGGTAGCTTTAAAAATAAAAGCCACCACCAGCCAGAATTTGAGGCTTCTGGAAACGGTTTATGACAAATTGATTACGTGGTGGGTGCTAATTGTTCTTTATATTCTCAAAAAGCCCTTTAGAAGAACACAAAGAAATTCATGTCTTATTTACTTAAGCAAAATAAGCATGTATATTTTTACTGAAATATTTTCTAATGTCATGATCATCATTTACAATCTATAAGATAAAATATAATGAAAGTAAAGATTTTCTCAAAATCTTTTTTATTTTCTTTCATGAGTAACAGTAGGATAAAATTGTGAACGCTGAAGATGAAAGAAAAACCAATGCCCTGGGTATTAAAGTCAATGCCTTCTAAAAATGGTTCCTTTCTCTTTCCCCTCTCACTGCAAAGAACAGTCCATCCCAGAAAACCCAGAATGGAGAAAGCTAAGTGATCCTGCTTGAAATCGTAGTTTGAGACAATTATTTCCTTAAATTTGTCTGTCTTGTTTTCTCCGTTTGTGAAAAATACGTCAATAAGAGGACAGACTGATTTTGGTCAACTATGTTCACTCTAACTTTTTACTTTGTCAATGGTTTCCTATATGATTTTTAAACTTTTTTTTCTCCCCAGGAGAAAAATCACCAACATTCCTTGAACGCCACACATCATGCTGATAAAATTCCTTTCCTTCCGTCGCTTGGTATGCCAAGGTAAAGGACAGCCCAGTATTTTTTGTTGTTCTGTAGAGTGATGGTCCCACAGAAATGTAGTTCATATCTGGTTATTGGCAGAACTTCTTGTTCTTCTTCTGCTCAACCATTCGTCTTAAATAAATTTCCCAATCCCCAAACTTCCACTCAGCTTCAACTGTAGAAAGCATTATAAAAGACCTCCTTAATACTTAGAAGGAATGGAATCTTTCACTGTCATGAAGTCAAAGCCCAGGGTCAACATGAGCATACAGAATTTCAGTTTCATTTCTGATTTAAAGAGTAACTGTCATTTCCTGGGAAACCCTGGAGTCATAATGGATAAGTGCTATGGCTGCGAACCAAAAGGTTGGCAGCTTGAATCTGCCAAGAGCTCCTTGGAAACTCTATGGAACAGTTCTCCTCAGTCCTGTAGGGTCGCTATGAATTGGAATAGACTTGATGGCAGTGGGCTTGTCATTTCCTAGCATTTCTTCTCTAGTAGTTGCCTACCCTCTTAACCAGATTCTACAGATTTCAGGTCCTATTTGCTTTTCAAACGAGTAAAATTTTTGAATTTTGCCTTAATGTAAAATCTTTTCCATTTGATCTCTAATGGTATAATGCACCTCTGATAATCTTTCTTATTGCATTTTTTCCTGTTTTTAATCTATGTGTAAAAATCAAACCCACCTGTCGCTATCAAGTCGATTCCAACTCATAGCAACCCTGCAGGACAGAGTAGAACTGCTCCACGAGCACCTGGTGGATTCAAACTGCCAGTCTTTTGATTAGCAGCTGTAGCTCTTAACCACTACATTACCCGAGTTTCCAGTTTATATGTAGGATCTCATGAAATTTTTACTTGAGTTCTTAACTCTACTGGTACTTTTATTCCATTTAAAATATTAGGTTTTCTTTTTAATATAGAAGGATGGGATAAGTAAGGCACATTTAGTGTTATATAATGCATGAACAGCTAAAAGATGATAAAAGAAATCTGATTGACTTACTTTTTTTTTTTCCCTTTAGTCCTCCTAGAACTCCAGTAAAAGTTGTGCCTCACGTTAGAATAGAACTTGAGCCTGAAGACACTGATTATTTCTGGAGGAGCAAGGGAACAGAAACTTCATTGTAACCTGTTTGTCATTCTTAAAACTGACAGTTTTGTTGTTTATGTTTTTGGTCTTCCCCACCCCTACCCCCTTTGATTATTTGTTTATTTTTTAAAGGTTTGTCTTGTGTTTTGGTCATTGGCCAAATAATATAGTGCTCTCTCTGCTTTTCTTTTGCATAGGTAAAATCAAGACAATAGTGCACCGTTCCTTAAAAACAGCATCTGAAGAGTCCTCCTTTGTTTCTTATCCTCTCAGATATGTCCTCTGACAACCAAATTTCTGTCACTCAAGACACGCACAGACACTTTCCCTTTCCTTTCTTAAGTGGAGGGCAAAAGTATTAAGGATTTTATGACATCTTTTATTAAAATATTGAAGGAACTTACGACGTTAGCTTTGGAGCTATACTTGGCTTGCCTTTCTGTCTGGTGAGACAACCTTGACCTGCAGGCAGATTCCGCTCTCCCTTATAGAGCTCTCCAGGACTGGAAAAAGTGCTGCTATTCTAACTTGCTCTTGCTTGTAAGCCCTACTCTTAGAGTTTTCAAAACAAGAAACACTAAAGGTACTTTACTCCCTGTAGAGAAACTATTGCCATCAATGTAGCAATGTGCTGGAATGTCCCTTTTCCTATGCAACTTTTTTTAACCCTTTAATGAACTTATCTGTTGAGTACATTGAAGAATATTTTTCTTCCTAGATTTTGTTGTTTAAATTATGGGGCCTAACCTGCAACTTATTTTTTGTCAATTTTTTAAACTTTTTTTTAATTACTGTAAAGAAAAATGAATTTTTTCCTGCAGCAGGAAACATAGTTTTGAGTAGTTCTACCTCTTATTTGTAGCTGCCAGGCTTTCTGTAAAAATTGTATTGTATATAATGTGATTTTTACACACACACACACAAATACAGAATCTCTAGAGTAAGCCAGAGGGTTATATCAAGTTTAAAAACACCATGTTTCTGAGCATCCATTTTTCCCTTTGTTTAAAAGAAATCTAACTATTCTATGAAGGAGACTGGGTGAGAAGGGAGTCACCCCTATGTGATGAGATTAACTGATAGTCTGATAATAGTGGTATCCAAGCACAGATGCTGATTGTGTTACCATGTCATTGTCCTATGCAGTATTGTTAGATATTTTTTCATTTTGAAATATTTGTGTGTTTGTGTACATACTCTGTGTGTGGCTGGTGCACGTATGTGCAAAGTTAGAAAGAGAAAGAATGATAGTAACTGAAGGACAAATTTGTTGAGCCTCCTTTTGTCAGTTTTCCTAAAGCCCAAATCACATACGAAACCCATCAGGGATCCAAGAGCTTTATCACTTATACAAATCAAGGTGAATACAGTTTATTACATCAGTTACTGTCAATTACTGTCATTGATGCAATGGCCCATAAATATAGTACAAAGTCCATAGGAATACTAATAGATCATTTGCACATCTATGAAGTGTATATGGGAATGCAGATAGATCTGCAGAGGTATATGCATATACACTTGAACAGTACTCACACATTTTTTAGGATGTAAAGGCAGTCATTCTTTGTGATTGGTACATATATATATGTATATGTATGTGTGTATGTATTTGTATTTCAAAGTACCATATAGAAAATTAGACCTTTATTAACCAAATTTAGCATGTTACTTAAGTGTAATGTTTTTAATAGGTTGCATTATGTACTGTGAATGCACATTAAACATCTTAAATCTTGAATCCATAATTTTGGATTCATAAAACCACATTTGAGATATATCCTAACTATCACAGACTGTCAAAAGAGTGCTAGAAGTAGAACGAAGCCGGAACAGAACCACTTATTTTGGTTTCATAATATATACATACTGATTTTCATTCATTCTTATGTTAAATTGTAATTCTATCCTCCTGAAATTTTGATTATAAATTTTTTATTACCTGAATTAGCTTTTTTGTAGTTTCTAAACTTTTTTATATAGAGTCAAATGACTTACAGTTTTCTTTTTTCATAAAAACAGTAGTAGGGAATTACATGTTACCGTGTTAAAACCTCCTGTGTCAAATTTTGGCATCATGTTTATATTTAGAGCTACTATTATTCTATAAAATCTAGTTTTCCATTGCTTTGATATGAAGCTATATAAAGAACTCTTCCATTTTTCTTTATTGGTGGAAACATTGATAAACTTTTTAAATGGTCATGCATAAGTTGAGTTTAACTTAACCTGTGATCTTATTAAGTTAAAGACACTTTTGTGTACCTTTATAAAAGCTCCTGATATACTTTTTTTTCTGTTCATAAATCAAACATTTGAGGATTAATGTCCCCTCTGTCTTTTTCCAAGTACTTCTGAAGTAGCTTAATTCATCCTTTTAGCCTCTGAGTAGATCTAAAAGCTATCTGTGCCTCCAACTGATGATCTGGATTCTGTGGTGGCAAGTTACGTTTGTGATCTGACCAGAGAATATTACCGTAGTTTTGCTAAAAAGAACAGTTAGTATCAAACTCTTTAAATATTCTGGAGCACAGGGAAATTTGTAAACAATTACTATTTCAGAGGAAGAGAACAAGTCACCAATCAAAACATAAAGTCCAAAAGAGCTGCCACATTATGGTTATGCATTGCTTAATATCCACACAATACATTCTGTAAAATAGGACGTTAGGTGATTTGGATGTTGTACAGACACCGTATTATGTATAGGCAGCTCCTAAGTTATGAACACCCAATTTAAGAACAGATAATAGTTAAGAATGGATTGCCAGAAAGCTTATTATATTAAAAATTTGAGTTAAATACAAACAGTTGTTCATAATAATGAATGCACTCATTACTTTGTGACTCTCATGAGGACATTGTGCAGTTTAGAAGTGTTTCTTAAGTGTTGCATTCACTGTATCTTGTTCTCTGATTGGTATTTCTGAACTCTAATAACTTTTTGGGAACACAGATGCGTATGTGGTCAAACATTGCCCAAGTGGAGCTTATACACTGCATGACCCTATCTGTATTTAACAGAATTTATTCATCATCGAAGAACTAACCAAATTGTTGGGTAGATTGTTTCTATGTCAACAGGACCCAGGAAATATAGCAGTAATTTTTGGACAGAATATTTCTCCCAGGTGTGAATTTGGAGATAAAGGATTCAAGTTGCTAAAGAAAAGGACAAAGTGTGCACTAGGTATTGTCCCCAGAAGTTGTGGGGTTGTGGGAAGCTACTGTGGGAGGGAATAAGATCAAGGAGCATACATGCCTCTGGTTTTGTATTTGAAAGGAAAGCTCTTAGAGATTGTGTTTTTCTTTGTAAACTGCACTGTTCTCTACTCTATGAGATAACTATTTGGAATTCTAAGTATTTGAGTGCCACGGAGAGTAGTGTTCTTGCTTCTTGTTTTCCGCCAACCAGTGGGGGTGAAGAGGGTGGAAGGGAAGGAGGAAGACTTACTATTATGAAAGAAATAGGAAAAAAAGATCCTTTCTTCCTAGCCTTCCCTGTCATCTAAAAGACTGGGGGCCAAGTAATCGACCAACATCAATAATTCAGCTTGTGTCTATTTGTATGCACAGGAACCAACACACACAGAGTAAGTCTTTTATCAGCTGTATACCGGGTTTAGTACAGAGAACAACTGTCTTCCAAGTTTTGGGGTTTTTTTAAACTGTGTTAAAGTACTTGAAATGTATTGACTGCTGATTCATATCTTTCAACAACAAAACCGTTTGAGCTGTATTATAGAGCTTGACATTGTTCAGGGATGGGACAAAGTTTTCTTCAATTCTTTTCATACCACTGTCGCTATAAGTCAGATCTGACATGGCAGCCACCAGTTTGTATTTTGGGTTTTTTTTTTAATGATTTTGGTACAGGAACCTGAGGTATTCTCATTTTTTATTTCATGACATTTAGCACAAGCTTTTCACAACGTGAATGTGAAGGCTGGTGGAACCAAATGGCTGACTACAATCAAATGATATTTTTCCAGTATTTGACCATCTGAAAGGCATTAGGACTTTCCAGATTATGATTTCATGGAGCTTTATTGCAGCCTGGGGAAAAAAAAAAATTGTAATACATGCCAGTCAATCAAGTTGTGTTTATCCCAGAAATTTGGATGTCCCATTTCTTGGCTCGTTTCTCTGTACTCTATATGGGTACATAGGAAAGTTCTGAATTCTGTTTCCTAGACACATATTGCAAAGAAATTTCAACTCAGGGCTAAAGTCATCCCATGAATCTTTTAGAGCCAGAAGTAACTTTGTCCCAGTCCTACAATGTGAAAAAGTGAATAGTTGCCTCTTTTTAGCCATTTTCATGGCTGGTACATATCCGTACAGATTACTTTTCAGAATCAATACGCACTTTCAGATTTCTTATTTTTATTCTCTTAAGTCTTTATTAACTTTAGAGAAATAATGCATCTTTTTATTTTAAATGAAGTAGATCAACATGGTGGAACAAAATGATAAAGAACAGAAAACATTTCAATATATTACTAGTAATTTTTTTCCAATATAAAACCTAAAATTCCTATAATATTATAATATTTTACAGTTTTATGAAGCTTTCTATTGTGACTTTTATGGAATTACGAGATGAAGAAGATGAGATATTTTAGCATTTATATTTTTCAAAATTAAATGTATACTTAAAATAAAGTAACTTTATGCATTTATGAGTGTCAAGTGCTTCTGTTCAACTCTTTGAGTGATTATGGTGGGCCTATTATTCCTTTGCGTGCTGCGGTGAACAAAGATGAGTGAGTCAGAGGCTCTGTCTTCACATTGTCTACAATCATTTCCGACAGGAAGATAAAATAAGTATGCCAAGCCAAGTGCCGTTGAGTCAGATGTGGATCATGTAAAATTATATAAAATACAAGATTGTAAGAATAATGTACTTAAATATTACAGGATGCTATAGTGCAAGGTTTCAAACCAAGGAAAAAATATGCCCAATGAAGAGCCATGGGAATGGTTTCATTGGGAAGCTAGTGTTGATATTGTTGTTTTATGAAGTTAATGAAATATATAATACCATTTTCTTAAATCGATGATGATATATATAAGCATTTATGAAAAAAAATCATTTGCTTACATGAACAAAATACCAGTATAGTGCTTCACAGGAGATACAGGACAATTGTTACTGCTAGGCCTGTTTAAGCCTTCGTGTAATATTTAAAGTCCTCTAGGGATCCTTAGTTCGTCCCTAAATTATAATCAGAGAGTTGGGGAATAAATAACAGAAAGATAAGAAAGACCCATTTGTTGCAGTAAAATAATGCTGGAAGAAAGAGACATACTGAGATGAGAACATCAGCTAAAATAGTCTTTTAGTCTGGAAACTTAAGATGGGCAATCGCTCTGGGTGTCCTGGTGGTGATGGTTGTGGTACTGGGGGACAAGGGTGGGGTGGGGTTTGGATTTCATCACTGAGCTGGAAGCAGCAGCTGAGGCTACACTCAGATTAATGACTTGGTGAGTTTGGTTAATTCTTCAATGCACTCAGAGAGTTCATTAAATATTGATGTGTGTGCTTATAAATGAATCAAGAAATTTGTATCAAATCATATTTAGTACATTATGAAAAGGAAATTGCAGCAAGTCTTCATATATGCTGCTTCACTTGCCTGATGTACCTGAGAGAAACACGAGCTGCTAAACCCTCTATCTCAAGGTCTGTGGAGGCACGACAAAATAAATGCCTTACTTATGAAATAAGAGCTCAAGTCCTCACTCAGATTTTATGTATGTGTACTTTCTTCAGATAATAAGGTTGGTCATTTATGGATTTCTCAAAACATAGGAAGTGAGAAATGAGAGAAATTATAAGAAACCTGGGTTAGCAAAAAGTGATAGTTTAACCCTGGCACGAAGAGAGAAGATACAACTGTAATATATGTCCAAGAATTTAAGTATCCAGCTATTTAGTATAGAGACAAGGATGTTACACACACACATGAAATCAAATTCATTGTCAGGTGGATTCTGGCTCGTAACAACCCTACAGACAGAGTAGAACTGTCCCGTAGGGTATCCAAGGAGCATCTGGTAGATTCCAGCTGCTGACGTTTTGGTTAACAGCTGTGTCTCTTAACCACTGAATCATCAGGTTTTATAAGGATACCACGGAGGTCATAAATGTAAAATAGAGCTGCAGTTAATGTTAAGGATGACAGTTTGGAATCATCAAGAAAATATACTATGTTCCATGCTTGTTCATTTATTAATTTATAGAATTGAACGGGCTTGTTGCCAAAGGATGAAAAATAGACATGATTCTAACTTTAAGCAACTTAAGCGGGGAAGAAAAGACTTAGACAAAGTAATGCAATAAAAGCTTGTAGATTCTGTAGTAGAAGTAAGAGTTGGGCACAGTGGAGGCCCAATTGAGTTCATTATCAATTTCCTTCGAAAGTGGGAGGCCAACTTGTTGAGAAAAACTTTTGAGGCTATGTGCCACTTTGTGTGAGGAAAACATTTGCCAGACAAATGGTGCCCGAAGTGAGTTAAGGTAGATTAGGAGATTCCAAATGGAGAACATAACAGAAGTTGTAGCTCGGAGGTGCAAAACATATTCAGGCAGAGAATTCCCGTGAATTGGGTTCATCATTTGGTCAACAGTTATGGGATATCTACTAAGTGTCAGATTCTTTGGTTAAAATAACAGCAAAACATACACAACCTGTGCCCTAATGAAGTGTGTGGTCCAGAAGAGGAGTTAAATGTTAAACAGATGACCCCAAAATCAAATATAAAGTTATGCATTATTGTGTTATAAAAAGAAGGAGTCCCTGGATGATGCAAATGATTAAAGTCCTCAGTTGCTATCCAAAAGCTTGGTAGTTTGAGTCCACCCAGAAGCATATCACAAGAAAGGCTTAAAGATCTGCTTCTTAAAAATCAGCCACTGAAAATGCTATGGAGGCTGGTTCTATGCTGACACACATTGGGTCACTGTGAGTCAGACTCAACCCCATGACAAATGACTTGTTGGTTTTCAGGTATGGGGAAGGTAGGGTAACATGAGAATAAAAGGACCTAAGGGGGATTGGGCAGACAGGGAAGGCCTCCCTGAGAAACGATAGTTAAGGGGAGACCAGAGGCCCATGTAAGGAAGCCAGGTGTACAGTGAAGGGTAGGTTGGTCAAGGCAGAGGAAACACCATTGAAGAGAGACTGGTCTGATGGATTCAGGGGACTGAACCTTTCTGTGCAAAGCACCAGTGTTCTAGGAATAAGTGAATGTTGTAGTCTGAGACAGGAGCCTGAATGAGTCTTTTTGAAGATGGACACTTTATCTGTGTCTCGAGGGTACATTAGTGGAACTCTTAGTAGCATTTGACCCTATGGGAACCTTTCTTCAGCTTGAAGAGTTTGAATTTGTTTAAAGGGATGTGGCAATTGTTCAGGCTTTGAGAAGGGAAATAACAGGTTTTTCCAGAAGGGGGAATATATTGGAGAGTGGCTGAACTAGAGACAGGGTTGACAGTGGGCGAAGACAAGTGCCATCGAGTTGGATCCGGAAGCACTGCAAAAATCCAAGTGAGAGAAGACAGCTGGACTGACCTAGAGTTGAGCTTTGCCAGCATGGCGCCTCAGATGGATAACAGAGCTCCTGGAAACTTCACTTTCCTGGCTTTTCTTGTTTATTTCTGCCTAAATTTTCTTAAAGTTTTTCACACCTTTGTTGTTGTTTTTAATTCCTCGAACAATTAAATGTCAGTGTTTAGGTCTTTTATTCTTTCTCTTCCTTCTCAGGCTTCTTTGTGAGCTCCACCTAGTCTTCTTGTCTCTCTAGGGTTAGTGTCTCTAAAAAAAAATACACAACCTGCTCAGCTGATTCCAACTCATAGCGACCGTATAGGACAGAGCAGAACTGCTTTACAGAGTTTCCAAGGAGTGCTTGGTGGGTTTGAACTGTGATCTTTTGGTTAGCAGATGTAGCACTTAACCACTACGCCACCAGGTTTCCTATCTCTTTATTATTTGTGTTCATTAGGATTCTATCTGAGGCCTGTTTTGTCCTTGTCACCCTCTAAGGAGTGATCACATACTTTCTTATAGCCCCAAATAGCAGCTATCGGACAATGACTCTCAAATCTGTATTTTTAGCCCAGATGTCTCTGAGGAGCTTCCAGTTTATACACTTAACTGACTTAGGTGTATTTGGACATTATTTAAGGACATTTCAACATATACAGATAGAATTTTTCCCAGCAATCCCACCAAAGCACACTTCTTTCATGTTCCCTGTGCCCGCAAATGATGTCATCAGCTAGCTACGCCATTGCCTGAGCTCTGAAGGTCACCCTTAACTCTGCCCCCACCTCATTTTACCCATTCAATAGATCATAAGTTCTACTCTGGCATAGCTCTTTAAATAGCTCTTAATCATTTACCTTCTATGAAATCTTCATGGCTACTACACTAGTTTAGATGTCCATCATCTGTCACTATGGTCGCTTACCTAGCCTCCCACTGTTGCCTACCCTTTAATTTGCCCCATACATATACAATTCCCTCCCCTGCAGCCAGAATCATCTTTTTAACTGAAAGTTGGCTTCTATGCAAACTGAAGAAATGTGACTTCTTTTAAAAACTCCATTAGAATAAGTGTGTAGGAATCAGAGCATTATGGAAGTATGCACAGATGAGCCAGGGACTTCAACAAAGTTCTGAATGAGGAAAAATAAACTGAAAGTTTGATGAAACCAACTGTAGGAAGCTGCAGCCTAGAACACAGGTGAAGGAGGTTACTGACAAGATCATAGACGAATGGCCAGGAGACTCTCCAACTCTGGACTCAGAGAGGGCAGGTAGGAGCAAGGGTGGGAATGGGAAGTGAGACTGGCTGAAAACAAGTATCTAGAGAAGGCTTATATAGGACCATCTCTCCCATTTCTGAATGCCGATCAATTTAATGTCTAATTTAACCCTAGGTAAAAGAACCAAGGTGTCTTCTGTAACAATTAGGCTAATTGCCTTGAGAAAAATTGGGCACCACTTTAAAAAACTCTTCTGATTCTGGTGTTATTCTGGCATTAATGACTGGTTACCTTTCTGTGTGTTCAAGTAAATAAGACCTGGGGTCGATCAGCTCCCTATCAAACTTTGCTCTCTAACATGTATAAACATGTATACACAAGAAGACTTAGAAATCATTTAAAGAAATCCTTTAGCATTAAGGGGAAAACTGAGATTAATAGAATACACAAACCCTACAAAAACAAATAATTCAGAGACTAAAAGTTAACTTTTAAAAATCTCTTATTTTATTCTTAAGAAATCATTGCTTGTACAGAATTTGAGCAGGATGATTTTAAAAAGGATAATCAAATAATGCAAGAGAATACTTGGAAATTGATCATGTGATTCTTATCGCTATTTAAATCAAAGACTGGTTAGAAGACAAAGTTTAAGAAATGGTCCAATAAATAGACTCAAAAGGGAAAAGATAGAAAAAAAATGAAAATGTACAGGGTGTCTGTCAGTCAAAGAGATTGAATTATCAGCTTTTAGAATTCTCATAGGAAAGCTCAGGGAAAATGGAGGGGAGAAATATTTTCTATAAAATAAGAAATTTTCTTAGATGTAAAAGAAGATGGACATCTTCAAATACAAACTTGATTGCCCCAAATAAAAAATACACATAGCACTGTGGAATTTCACATAACTAAGAAAACATATAGACATATACATATGCATATACATATATAAACAAAACACAGTGCCATCTCGTCAATGGTGACTCATAGCAATCCTAAAGGACAGAGCAGAACTGCCCCATAGAGTTTCCAAGGAGCACCTGGTGGATTTGAACTGCCTACATTTGGGTTAGCAGCCATGAAACTTAACCACTGTGCCACCATGGCTACCAATACAAATATAGAGCACTAAAAATAATTACTTTTAAAAAATCATTCAGGAAAAAAAAAAGATTCCCTACAGAGAATTAAGGACCCAATGGTGCAGATTTTCTAATAGCAAAATTGGAATCTAGAAAATATAGTGTAATACCATAAAAATTTTGAGGGAAAATTATTTTAAACCTATAATTTTAGATCCAACTAAACTACCCATCAAGTATAAGAAGAATAAATAAATTAGAGATATTTGATTCTAGGTGGTTTTCTATTTACTTGTTATTAGGAAATTATTCAAGAATGTACTTCACTACAGGGAATTCAACTGAGACATAAAGAATCAAGACCACAGAAGACAATTCATTCAGTCATGTAAAATAGGGCAGTCAAAAAATAAGAGGTGTCCGTCATGCCTTACAGAGCAACCAATCAAAACAAAAGAAGGAGGGCTTGGGAAGGGGCATAGAAAAGAGTCCATAGAATGGATAAAATTACAAGGAGCTTGGAAAACTTGAGTATATGATTAAAGGCATTGACAAAAAAGACAACTAGAAAATTCTGGAAAACAAAAAGATGTGCAAGTAAGACTTGGCCCAGATATAAGAAACAAGCCTAAACTAGAACAGATAAAAGTTAGTAGACTTTAAGGAAAAGAATGTATTAGTTTATAAGAATGAGTAAGATGGAAGATTTTGAAAATATGTTGAATAAGGCATATGTTTATTTCCCTGAAAGGAAACCAAAGCAATCAGAAACTCCATGAAAAATAAAAATTGTGGGAGATGTGTTGTTGTTAGGTATCGTAGGGTTGATTTTTACACTCCAGCAACTCCAACAGTGGAGAAGTGCCCTGAAGGGCTTTCTAGACTCCAATCTTTATGGGAACAGATCAGCAGAACTTTCTCCAGTGAAGTGGTTAGGTGGGTTCCAACTGCCAACCATTCCATTAGCTGCCTCATAGTCAATGACTGCTCCAGAAGGGCTCCTTTGTATGATAAAGACATACTCCAAATACACAGTAGACTTTTTTTGAACCAACAATATAGTATAAAGAAAGAGAATTCACTTGAGTTGGAAATTCTCCTCTGCTAGGCTCTGGTAAAACTACATTGCATATGTCATTACACCCCACCACTGGGACCTGAACTAGAGAATTAATGTAGCCAAAATAATGGAAACACTGTTTATTCACTGTCAGCATTTAGAATCACTCCACAAAGTACAGAACATTAAAAAATGCTAGAGAACTGAACACAAATGCTATTATCTTGATAACATAAAAAACAGCTGACAGAATGTTAGAAAGTATAAGAGAACAGTAAATGGAGAAAATTATGGGACACTTTATCAGCTACCCACGTGTCTGCAAGAACTCATTAACTGTGGTTTAAAGAAACAGTAGGTAAGTGTAGCTTCTGGTTTTTTCCAGCATGTAAATGCATCTCTCTGATTCTTGTGGTTGTTTCATTCATGTTCACAAGATAGCTCTGCATTGTCAGTTATCGTATCTGTTTTCAAAACAAGGAGAAAGGAGCAGACAGGCAAAGGGTTTTGTCTAAGCTAGGGTTTACCTTTATATTTGAGAAGGAAGGCTCCAGTCTGATAGACTTCCTCTTACGTCTCACTGGACAGAGAAGTCACTTGTTCACGCTTTGACCGGCCACTGGCTACTATGCATGGGATTATCGTCCAGTGGGGCCAGGGCTGGGGCTGTCTTCTCAGTTCTTTACCTGTGTGAATTCCAATGGCTGTGATACAGTAGCAGTATTTGTTGTTTGTTGCCTTCCAGTCTGTTCCAATTCAAAGTAACCTAGCTGTGTAGAGTAGAACTGTTTCGTATGGTTTCAGGGCTGTGACTTTGCAGAACCAGATTGCTAGGCCTGTCTTCCAAGGCATCTCTGGGTGGGTTTCAACCAACTACCTTTCAGCTAGTAGTCAAGTGTGTATTTTCTGTTTTGAAAACAACCTCCTCTCTGCACACCCCCCAAAGAAAGAAAACCCAATTTGTTGCCATGGAGTCAATTCTAACTCACAGCAACTGCTATAGGATGGAGTAGAACTGCCCAATAGGATTTCCAAGAAGTGTCTAGTGGATCTGAACTGCGCATGTTTTGGCCAGCAGCCCTAACTCTTAACTGCGAGCTAGTCCACCAGGGCCTCTGTTTTGAAAGCAAATACTTCGCAATATTTGAATTGCTACTGTCTTCTTTTGCCTTGTTTAACCTGACCTTGTATCTCAGGCTAACCTGGTAAAAAATTAGCTCATTCAGGATATTTTAGATGTTGAAATTCAGCAAAATTTCCAAGGACGTTCATCATCAGTTGAATACCAGCAGTTGTGAAGCTTCAGTTATTGTTTAAGCAGAAGCACTTGCTGCCTTTGGGCAGAACTATCAGTATCTATGAATTAACGGGTTAGTGACTATACATAAACTGTTTTTAAAGAATCATCTTTTTGAAGGCTGGAACAGTGATGAGATGCTACGATTAAAAAAGTGTTGTGTATACTTTTAGATGCTGTGATACAAATCCTAATACTAAATTCACAAATTAACACAAACTTATCATTTTGAAAAATGCTCCCAGGCTATCACGTAAGATGACATCTTCATTATGAATATGAGTTACGTTTAATATTTTAATGCCCTAGACATTTATTATCTGACATGAGAGGCTTGAGTCCTACAGCATGATATTGTGTTATTTATGAATTTCTGTGAAGGATAACCCTGGAAAACTATGTTTCTTTCCCTTTTTGGCATGTAATGTTTAAAATGTTGAATGGATATTTTGAAGGCTTATGACAAGTCAGCGTATGAGAGGCTTACATGGCAGGAAGTAGAAACCGTTGAAGCCTTGGAGTGAACTTCAAATCTTTGCCACACAAAACTTCTGGGCCTCAATTTCCCCTCATTATAGAGGTAATCACTGCCAACGATCCATCTCTCAAGGTGGTGGTAATGAGGCCTGAAAAAGTGTGTACTTAGTACAGCACTTGTTGAATGCTACCCAAACCCAAACCAAACCCACTGTTGTCGAGTTGATTCCAACTCATAGTGACCCTACAGGACAGAGCAAAAGGGCTCCATAGAGTTTCCAAGGAGTGCCTGGCAGATTTGATCTGCCAACCTTTTGGTTAGCAGACACAGCACTTAGCCCCTACACCACCAGGCTTTCCTGTTGAACATTATATCCCTTTAATTTATATTTCAGTAAGTCAAAATATATAACAATTTGAATAAGGACTGGAATACTGTTCTTGAGATTTTCCTGAAGACCTTCTAAACTACTTGAGAATGAACTGTTTTAAAATATTTAAAAGAACTTTGAAAGTGACTATTCCCATAGAAGAAATTAATAGGCTAAATTATGAAAAGATCTTATCTGTGTGTTGTTATCCATGTGTCAAAGGATGTTCTCTGAAAACCTCTTACGTTAGCTGCTTTTAAGGCAGCCCTCGTCTCCTGCCAAGCCCATATACAACTCAACAAAACTCTGCCTAGTCCTGCCCCTTCTCCGTGATCAGTGTGGATATGAACTGGTGATCCATAGGGCTTTCGTTGGCTGATTTTTGGAAGTTGATTGCAGGCTTTCTCTGAAAACCTCTACTGGACAATTATCTATTTAGCAAATAGTTATATAACCTCACAGGACCCCTGGTGGTGCAGTGGTTAAGCTCTCAGCTTCTAACCAAAAGTGCAGTGGTTCAAACTCAGCAGCCACTCTGTGCAAGGAATTTGTAGTACTTTGTAAAGATTTAAAGCCTTTTAAACTCTATGCGGGTAGTTCCTCTCTGTTCTTTAGGGTTTCTATAGTAAGGTGGAATCAGCTTGATGACAGCAGGTTTGAGATTTTGTGTTTCTCTGTCTTAGTTATCTAGAGCTACTGTAACAGAAATACTACAAATGGATAGCTTTAATAAAGAAAAAAATTATTTTCTGACATTAAAGTAGGCTATGAATCCAAAGTCAGGGCTTCAGTCCCCAGGAAGGCTCTCTCTGTTGTCGCTGGAGGACTGTCCTTGCTGTCAATCTGCCCTGGAAGCCTCAGGTGCAGAGTCTGCAAGTCCAAAGGACACACTCTGCTCCTGAAACTGCTTCTTTCAGGATGGTATAAAGTCCCCAATTCTCTGCTCGCTTCTTTTATGTCCCAAGAGATTGCCTCAAGTATAGTACAATCTCACAGACTGAATTCTGCCTCACCAACACAATTGCTGCCCATTCTCCCTCATTAACATCAAAGAGCCTGGTCAAATTCATGCACACAATTCTTAGGGACACAATTCAATCCATGATACTATCTTAGTTACTTGGTGCCACTGTAACAGAGATAGCACAAATAGATGGCCTTAACCCAGAGAAATTTAATCTCTCACAGTTTACAAGGCTAGAGGTTGAATTCAGGATGCTGGCTCCGGGGAAAGGCTGTCTTTCCTGTTGGCTGTAGGGGGGAAGGGGGGTACTTGTCATCAGCTTCCTTTGTTCTAGGAGCTTCTCAGTACAGGGACTTCAGGTCCAGAGGACACGCTATGGTCCTGGTGCTTCTTTCTTGATCATACGAGGACCCTCTCCTCTCTCTTCTCAAAAGAAACTGACTTAAACTGTAACCTACTACTGTAAATTGTATCCTACCACATCAACATCACAGTGGTTAAGATTTACAACACATGATCACATCGGCAAGTCAAAGTGGAGGACATGTATTTTGAGCTGACACAGTTCAATCCTTAATACTCACTGTATGCCAGGCAACCTTGCAGATGCCTTATAGGTACTAATTCTTATAGCAACCCGGTGAGAATTGTGCTAGTATTACACTCATTTTACAGACAAAGAACTGAGGCACAGAGAGGCTAAACAACTTGCCCAGCATAACTGTAGTGCTGTGGTAAACTTCCTGGCACTTTTCCAGGATTCAGAAACTCATTCCAAGTGTGTTGGCAGCTGACAGTTACAGGTGAGTAACCCACATCCAGTGACAGAGAGATGTAAGGACATAAATGGCCTGCCTCCTTGCCTTCATCAGGATACTCTAAAAATCCATCCAAGCTCCAGATTTCCCAGTGGGATTGGCTGTTGCAACTACATCATCATTCAGCTTTTCCTTTCAGTTACCTTGCTTCTCTCACTCACTTACAGGTGTTGATCCCTAGAGCCAACAAACCTCCTGCATGCAAATCTCTGCTGCAGGGTTTCCTGCTAGATCAACCTAACTTGGTCACCTAGCTAGTACACAGTAAAGCTGAGACTCTGACTAGCGTAGTTTGGCTGTAGAATCTGTATCTTAATCACTGTGCTATGCTGCATATTATGACTAAGCATTATGGTATTATATTTTAAAAGGAAATGCAATTTTTTTTTACTTAAAAAAAGTATTCTTTGAAACAGATTTTTTTATAACTCAACTCTCCTCTCCATTTGCCCAAATTAGCAAGGTATTTTTTGGTCTTGATGTGATTGTTTCTTCTCTGAATAACTGTTCTAAGATCTGAGCTCCGTTACATCCTAAGTCTAGTTACAGTGATAAGCCAATGTGCCCTGAAAGTGGGTAGCTGACTGAACTGATAGATGTATATATTTTAACAATAGTTTAGAGTTCAGCACATAGAGGAACTATCTCCCCAGTAGTAGTTGCTGCTGTTTGTTTCCATTGAGTCAGTGCCTCCTCGTGGTGAACCCATATGTTCAAAGCAGGACTGTCTTATAGTGTTTTCAAGGCTGTGACCTTTCAGAAACAGTCTTTCTTAAATTTTCCTAAGGACATAAGTATTTTGAATTTATGTGACATAATGAGAGTAACTTCAGTTGTTTGGTTCAAAACAAGCACAGGTATTATGATGGTATTTTTTCTAATCACTAATTAAGTTTATTATGATCTGTTGTGCAATTACATGTGAATATACCCTTATTCCAAGCCAAAATGGAGATTCTCTAAGCAGACTTCTATGGGTCTCTTCCCATTGTAGTGATACTAAACTCAGTGATGTCATAAGAAAATGAGAATGCAAGCCTTAGTCCACCAACAACACATTTTAGTACTTATTCCTGTAGCACCATAGAGTAATCCATGTTCCCAGCCAACAACCGAAAGTAAGAATAAATTAGGTGAAATTCAAATTTCGTATAAATGTTACAGGGTTCAAGGACAGCTTTCGAAATGACTGCATGTTCAGCAAAGCTCTAAAACAATGAGAAAACCATGTCAGTCAGCTTAGGCAAAATTATAGTGAGAAAACAAAAGGCTTTACAACCATGTAGTCTTATAACAACAAAAGTTTATTTCTGACTTATGAAACAAGTCAGATTAGCTGAAGGTCTGGTCTGTTTCTTCTTTGTTTCAAGATCCAGGTTGAGAGAGTCGCTCTCTACGAATGTAACTAATTCATGGCAGATGGAAAATATAGCATGAATGAATCACTGATGCCTAGTAAGTCTTTGGCTCATATTTAATTGTTCACAGGAAATCACATGACCAAGCTCAGGTCAAAAGGGAAGGAATGTGTGTCCTCTCTCAGGGGAAGGTATTGGAGAAGAATAATATAAAACATAAGCAACCACAGTCCCCAATTTTGCTCACAAATATTTGTTTCCTTTCCTTCCTCGTAAAAAAAATTTCTCATTTCCTTTCCCAGATGAGAAAAATTCAAAAATTCAGGTATGGTATCAGCATGAAAGTAGATGGTCCTCTTACAGTGTCTAGGCATAGGTCACTAACTTGAAATTTGCCTCATAAGAATGGAAGCTGCTGACAGACTGAAGAGTCAGGCAACTTCAATGTGGTAGCCAAGGACTTCATTGGGGAGAGTTGCATACAAGGCCAACTCCAAGTCCTGGGTGATTGCAGATCCAGAACAGATTTCTGTATCCTGCAGTGGGAGGGTAGAGGTTTTATAGTGACAGTGGACAATAGTGGCTATCTGTCAGGGATTTACATAAGAATGACGCAGCAAACTGTAGTGAACTAGAGGACCATATGAGGTGGTCATTGCAAAGTCTGTTTCCCCTTCAGTCTGCCCCTTGAGGTCAGCTCTTACAATCTGGTGCCCTCGTTTCCCCCATGCTATGAGAGAACCTTTTCCCTGTCTCCTGGGGATGGATAGGGAAGTGGGGTTGGCCAGGTGCTATATGGTGCCTACACACGTGCAAGAGACAGAGAAAATTCCCATGTGCCCAGAATAATGGCAAGGTATCTCTGATAAGGAAAAAAAAACCAGGAGAGAGAAGGCTTGTGGGTGATACAAAGCATCAGGAGTTTACTCAAGATCCAATGGAAACTTCTGCATAGGACAAGAGGCTCCAATATGATTTACCTGCTGAAAAGACCCTGGCCTGTTGACTTGGCAATGTATTAGGCAGGCTTTAGCTTTGGCCAGGGTCTCATAGGCAGATCAGCTTTTCCATGCTATTCAGCATTTGCTGATGATAGTGGCAATCTATGCATATCTTCTCTTAAACCCAGGAGGGGGTGTCAGCTGTACTTCTCTTCGCTCTAGAGCAGAGGATGCTTTGGTTTCTGCAGTAAGTTAGCAAGAGTAGTCTGCTTGTTGATTGTTTTCCCATCTCAGCAGAGGAGCCTTTCTGACAATTATCCACACAAGTAACAAAAGCTTATCAGCAGAATGGATTTTGTCTCACCTCCACAGAGGCTTGCTTTACAGGTCAGTCTGAGGGTTGTTCATGGCCAGACAGAATGGCCAGGCAGTTAGCTATAGCCCATGTCACAGTTTCCATGTGTCCCACTAAAATGGCCCTAACTGCAGCAATTGCCATCAGGACTTAGAGACAAAAGTTTACAGAACTGTGCGTTAATACATCAACATCATTAACATCTACAATAGACAATTTTTCTGGGCCATAAAAGGACTTATCCATAGTCAGGCATAGGCAAGAGTCTCAGTGGTAAATTCACACCCAGAAGTTTTCCTCATCAGACTTTAATTGTAATGTAAGGCCTTTGGTCCCCTCTGGCAACATAGTGACCTAGGCTTAATACTCAGTCTTAATTATTTCTGAAAGTCAGATCTGGGCAACGTTTGCAAAAACCTCAGTCATTTGTAGAACCAAACCTTCAGCCTACCAAGTGCAAGGATGGCTCCATCCCATTTGGCTGGTAACAGGGAGATGAGAGCCTCCTATTTTAGATTTCTGTCTATAATTATGTCTGTGACAGTGTTGCTGCTCACTTATCTTTGTGAAGGCAGTTATCAGAGGATTTCAGAGAAGGCCTCTAAGATCTCCAGAAAGATACTCAATACAATCTGGAAAGTGTTTCTTACTCCTTTTTTTAAAAAAAGTCCTCCTGTTTTAACTCACATTTTATACTTAGTGTTGAACAGGCTATTCTCAGCACCAGGAACATTCTTAGTTCTCCCAGCTATCACCAGCCTCACTGTTGGAAGGCTTTGAAGAATGGCTGGGGGATTATTCTCTTAGCTCTTGATACGTCCACCCTTCCAAACCTGCAGGCAAGCATTTCTAGTTTCTCATCCTGTTCTTGGATGCAGCTGCTCAGTAAGTCAGTTGTACCCACAGGTAACTGTCACACATCCTTTTCCAACTGTAATTCTTTCTGCAAAGCTCTTACACACACTTCTGCAGCTACTTGGGCTTTGGTGGCCAGCCAAACAACCCAGAGCAGCAGCTATCCCATGGTTGTTGCTGCTCTTCAGGCTTCTATTCCACACTTATGAAGGTATATGTCTGCTCACAACCAGGCTATGCTGCTTGGCATTTTGGGGTGTCCTTGTCTTCATGCAGAGGTCCACAAACATCAAGCGTGTGGTTCAGACTCTGCCACATGGAGGTCATCGGCTAACTGGGATTTCCCCCTACAGAAAAGCACACGGGACCAGACTTCCCCACATGAAGGTTATTGGCCAACCTGAGATTTCCCTCCCAGAGAAGCATATAGGCCAGATGTCTCCACACGGAAGTCACTGGTCAGTTGAGGATTTCCCCTTTAGAAAGCCATACATACAAGACCTCCTCACTTGAGACCACTGGCCAACTTGGGATTCCCCCTGCAGGGGCTTCACTCCCACTAGCCATTTTCTCAGTCACTTGGCTGGCTTGCCACTTGTCTTAGCAGAGACCAATAACTTGAAATTTGTCTCCCAAAACAGAGAATGCTGAAAGACTGAAGAAACAGGTAACAACTCCAGGGTGGTGATGAAGGAGCTTAGCAGGAAAACAAATGTAAGGCTAAATCTAAGTCCTGGCTGGCCGGAGAACCAGAGCAGATCTCTGCACCCTGTAGTGGGAGAACAGAGGTTTTATAGCGCCAGGGACAATAGTGGCTACATAACAGGGACTCATATACAGATGACTTAGCAAACTGCAATTAACAAGCAGACCACATAAGGTAATCATGTTTGGCCTTGCAAAGTCTGTTTTCCCTTCAGTGCACCTGTCAAGGCCAGCTCTTATGATTTGGCATCGGCCCCCACATGCTGCAGTATGACAGGACCCATTCTCTCCACTGGTGCCAACATAGAAATGGGGTTGCCCAGGTGCCTGCACATGTGCAGGAGACAGAGAAAGTTACTGTGTGCCCAGAGCAGGGGGAAGGCTTAGGTGTTAAGGAAAAAGAACAAGTCAAGAGAAAGAGCAAGTCAATTCCAAGCCTCCTTTTCAGAGAATGTTCTGGGTCCAAGGGCTTTACTTAGGTAGCCTGGAGGGGGGTTGCAGAGGCAGCCCATTTCCCCCAACACACAGTCACTTCTGGTTATAGTTTCTTTCCTTCAAGGGACCTATGAGCCAAAGAGTTATCTGCACCACATGCGGCCAAAATTTAATAATTGAAAACACATTGCCATCAAGGAGATTCCAAATCATAGTCACTGTATAGGACAGAGTAGAAGTGCCTCACGGAGCTTCCAAGGAGCATCTGGTAGATTTGAACTGCTAACCTTTTGGTTAGCAGCCACAGCACTTAACCATTACAATAATAGAAAAAGGAGAGGGTAATTGCAACAGATAATGTCTTCAAAAAGGTGAATAATGGTAGAAACTAAACAATTCTGAAAGGGATGGATCTTTTAAGGACCCCCTACACATGGGGCTGCCGTGAGTCAGAACTGGCTCAGTGACAACTGGTTTGGTTTTTGGCTACTTGAGAATGGACTACACTCCTTGATTAGTCACCTTTTCTAATTTCTGGAAGTTCCTACAGGTAGCGTAAACAATTAACATACTTGGCTGCTAGCTAAAAAGTGAATGGTTACAATCCATCCAAAGGAGCCTTGTAAGAAAGTTCTGGTGATCTACTTCCCACCAAAAAAGCAAAACCCAAACCCCAAACTCACTGCCACAGAGTCAATTCTGACTCATCAGTCACTGAAAATCCTACTGAGCACAGTTTCACTCTTACATGTTTGGAGTCACCATGAGCTTGAGGCCATTGGAAGACAACTTTTGTTTTTTCCCTTATTCCCTGAGAATACTTTCCCAGGCCATTGTTTTCTGTAACTCTAAGCTCTGAACTATGGAAAGTCTTTCTTTGTCCAAGATCCTTCTTGGCCATGTTCTTCAAGAATACAGTCTTCTTAGGGTTGTGCAAGTTTCTCAGTTGTCTTCCTGCATATGCAATATTGAGGCCCCAAGAGCAGTTCTACTCTGACCTCTAGGGTCATTGTGAGTTAGGCTTGACTCAACAGCAGTGGTTGGGAAGGGTCATTTTTATTCTAGCACAGTTACAATAACTTTTAGTCTCAAATAGTACATTACTTCATAAATAGATGTTCTAGGCCTTTTATTTATCTGATTCCACTCAGCTCCATGTGCCTGTAGTATCATTCTTGATTCTTTCAAGATATGACTCTTCTTCTAAAATTAACTACAGATAACATGAGATTTCTTGGTGGATGGAGTAGACTCATGTCCTTAATCTCTTATTCATGTACTCTTTCATCCAACCAAAAGGATTTAGCAAACCTCATCTTAATTGATTCAGAAGTTTTAACATGAGATATTACAGTGTATATTTGATTGGGTCTTTTGGGGTCTATTCTTTTCATCTCTGATTTCAAAATAACTTTTTTAAAACAAATTTTTGTCTATCTTGTAATGCCTTATGAGATACAGCAAAAAAATTATGCCAGTACCTTCATGTTTACTAACCTCTGTACCTAAATCTAAGCTTGCTCAATATATTAACTGTCTTCTAAGGTAATAAAGGCAACAGTTTTCAAAAGGTTTGTCAATGCATCTTTCAAGGTTCCATTAACCATTTCTTCAATACCAACTGGCTGGCCCCTGAGCCAGTGTCTCATCTTCAGGGTTTTTTTTTTTTTTTCCTTGTAGTAACACTGTACTCTTAGGTACCAATTTACATTCTGTGAAATCTGTGAGCCAGTAATTGATGGGACTGCCTTCTTTCCCCAGGTCTCACAGGTTTTTGCCTTTCAAAGGGTGCAGTCTTACTACTTTTCTATTGCTCCATTTAGGGGAAATTACTTGAGTTTTCCTTCTTTGACTGGTTTCTGCCTTACCCATGTTCCAGTTTTTGCAAGTTTTGCCATATAAGACAGGTTTGGCTAAGCTGTGCTACACTAACAGATTACCTAAAAACCCCAGTGAATTTCAACAACAAAGATTAATTTCTCAAACTGCATTCCAATGTGACCATATTCCAGGTCATCTTCTCTCAAGAACCCAAGTTGGTGGGGTAGTCTCCATCTAAACATTGTCATTCTCATGTTTCTTTCCTAAAGCTTGTAACTCTAGACTAATTATGAGAACAACTCCTGGTTGCACAGTGGTTAAGAGCTCAGTTGCTAACTGTCATGGACTGAATTGTGTCCCCTCTCCTCCAGAAAAATTGTGTGACAATTTGTCTGGGCCATGGTTCCTGGTATTGCGTGGTGTTCCTATGTGCTGGAAACTCTGCTTCTATGATGTTAATGAGGAAGAGTGGGTTACTACTAAATGCAACATTGTACCTTGAATTAGATCCTGGAGCTGAAATGAACATCAGTGTAAAAAACTGTAAATATGAATAACATCTTCAGCTTACTTACTAGCACTATACAATATTAATTTCTTTGTTTTTATAAATGTACTGTGGTCATATAAGACTTTAAAATTGGGGGAGAAATTAGGAACCATTTGTATTATTTTTGTACTTTTCTTTAAAACTAAAAGTATTCCAGAATAAAAAGTTTACCTTTAAATTACCCCTATAGTGGAATTCCAGGAGGGAACAACGTGCTGCCATGTTTGGTGGGAAGCTTGTAATCTTGATAAAGATCCTACTTATAACTGAAGACCCAGAAAGATGGCGATTTCTAGGAAGCTTCCCCTAGCTTTCCCAGACACAGGGTTTCCATAGCATCTTGTTGTTAAGTGCCACAGAGTTGGCTCTGACTCATAGCAACCCTACGGTAACAGATGGAAATCTTGACTGGTCCTGTGCCATCCTCAAAATTGTTGCTATGTTTGAGTCCATGTTGCGGCCACTGTGTCAATCCATTTCACTGATGCTGTAAGCATTTGGCTGCTAACTGAAAGGTAGTTATTTCAAACTCACCGTTTTCTCTGCAGGAGAAGGATGTAGCAGTCTGCTTCCATAAAGATCACAGCCTTGGAAACCTTGTGGGGCAAGTCTACTCTGTCCTATTAGGTGGTTATAAGGTTGCCATGATGGCAACTGGTTAAAAAGATGATGTGTTCAAAGCAAGCAATGTGGAGCCTCACCATCTTCACCTCCAAAGGACGTTCTGCCTGTGCTTCCTCTACAACAGATTTGTTCATCTTCTGGAAGTCCATGAAATGTTCAATATTCTTTGTTAAAACCACAGTTCAAACATATCAATTCTTCTTCAGTCTTACTTTTTCATTGTCTGGGCTTCACATGCCTGAGGCAACTGAAAATATCATGGCTTGTGTCAGAAGTACCTTAGTCATTAGTAAAGTGATGGCCTTGTGTTTTACTCCTGTTGCAGAATTTGCCACAGTGTCTCCCCTCCCACACATCTGTCAGTTTGTCATACTATGGGGTCTTGTACATCGCTGCAATGCTGGAAGCCATACCACCTATGATGGACAGGTTTTAGCTGAGCTTCCAGACTAAGACAGACCAGGAAGAAGGATCTGGAAGCCTATTTCTGAAAACAGTTAGCCAGTGAAAACCATATGAATAGCAATTGAACATTGTCTGGCATAGTGCCAGAGAATGAGTTCCCCATTTTAGAGGGCACTCAAAAGATGGCTGGGGAAGAGCTGCCTCCTCAAAGTAGAGACAACCTTAGTGACATGGATGGAGTCAAGCTTTCAGAACCTTCATAGGCTGGTGTTGCATGACTCAGAATGAAGAAAAAAATCTGTGAACATACATAAATAATTGTAATGTGAAATGTATGAAGTATGAATCTAGGAAAATTGGAAATCATCAAAAATGAAGTAGAATGCATGAACAACAATATTCTAGCAACTGTGACCTGAAACGGACTGTTATTGGCTGTTTTGAATTAGACAATTGAATGGTCTACCATTCCAGGAATGACAACTTGAAAAGGGACGCCATTGCATTCATCATCAAAAAGAACATTTCACGATTTATCCTAAAGTACAAGGCTGTCAGTGATAGGGTAATATCCACAAGCCTACAAGGAAAATCAACTAATATGACTAGTATGCAAATTTGTACACCTACCACAAAGGCCAAAGGTGAAAAAACTGAAGAGTTTTTTTTTTTTAATCACTTTCTACAGTCTGAAACTGATTGAAGAGGCAATCAGGACACCTGGATATTTACTGGTGATTGGAATTCAAAAGTTGGAAACACAGAAGAATCAATAGTTAGAAAATATGGACTTGGTGACACAAAGGATGTTATAGATTGCAAGATAGAATTTTGCCAAGACTTCTTTGTTGCAAATACTTTTTTTCATCGACATAAACAGTAACTAAAAAATGTTGCTGGATACCATCTCACCCCAACAAGGTTGGCCATGATCCAAAAAACACAAAACAACAAATGCTGGAGAAGCTGTGGAGAAATTGGAACTCTCCTATACTGCTGGTGGGATTGGAAAACACTCTGGCACTTCCTTAAAAAAGCTGGAGATCGATATACCATTTGATCCTGTAATTCCACTGCTGGAAATTTGTCCTTCAGAAACAAAGGTTGTCACACAAACAGAAACATGTACATGAATGTTTTTTGCAGCACAGTCCACAATAGCAAAAAGCTGAAATCAACCCAGATGCCCATCAACAGATGAATGGATAAGCAAACTATGGTACATATACTCAATGGAACACTATACTATGATAAAAAAACAATGACAATTTTAGAAAATTATAGCATGGTCTCATTTGGAAGAGATCATGCTACATGAAATCAGTCAGTGTCAAAAGGACAAATTTTGTATGAGACCACTATTATAAGGACTTAACAAGAGAAATATCCATAGAAGAAAATGACTCTATTGGATACCTGGGTGGGTGGGGGCTGAGGGTTTATCATAGATGAGATAACTGATAGACATTAGAAATTTTATTCTTTTACTGTAATTAATAAAAAATAAAAAAGTTAAAAAAAAACCCAGTAACTATACACATAGACCTTGCCTGACGGAATACACAGGAATCAAATCAACTATAACTGTGGAAAGTGACAATGGAAAAGTCCCAAGATCATCAGTCTGAATAAGAACAGGGTCCAATTGCAGTACAGACTATCAATTACTCATATTCAAGTTCAAATTGACACTGAAGAAAACTAGAATAAATCCAAGACAGCCAAAGTATGACCTTGAATATATCCTATCTTTCTTGGTCATCTAGTACTGGTATAACAGCAATACCACAAGTAGATGGCTTTAAAAAGAGAAATTTATCTTCTTACAGAGCAGTAGGCAGAAAGTCAAAACTGAGGGCATGGGCTCCAGCAGAAGGCTTTCTCTGTTGGCTCCGGAGGAAGGGTCTTACTGTCAGTCTTTCTCTGGATTGGGAGCTTCTGAGGCTCAGAGACTCTGGGTCCATTCCGAAGGAAAACACATTAAAAAGCTGCTTTATGCAGGAGATACAGCTTTGCATGCTGAAACTGAAGAAGACTTAATACAGTTTTTGTTGAAGATCAAACACAATACCCTTCAGTATGGATTATACCTCAACATAAGGAAAACAAAAATCTTCACAACTGTACCAATAAGCAGCACCATGATAGATAAAGAAGGAATTCAGGCTGTTAAAATTTCATTTTTCTTGCATTCACAATCAATGCTGGTATAAATAGCAGTCAAGAAATCAAAAGATGCATTGCAATGGGCAAAATTTACTGTGAAAGACCTCTTTAAAGTGTCGAAAACAAAGATGTCACTTCGAAGATTAAGGTGCACCTAGCACAAGCTATGAGTCTGATCCGACTTGATGGCACTAGGCTCTAGCACAAGCCATGGTCTTTTCAACTGTATCATATGTTTATGCAAAAGCTGGGCAATGAATAAGGAAGACAAAGGAACTGAAGCCTTTGAATTGTGGTGTTGGCAAAGCATATTGAGTACACCATGGGTTGCCAGAAGAAGGAACAGATATCTTGGAAGAAAATCAACAAAAGTGCTCCTTAAAACCAAAGATGGCAAGACTAGGTCTCCCATACTTTGGACAGGTTGTCAGGAGGGATCAGTCCTTGGAGAAGAACATCATGCTTAGGAAAGTACACAGTCAGTGAAAAAGAGGAAGACCCTCAACAAGATGAATTGATACAGTGGCTGAAACAATGGAATCAAGCATAACAACAATTGTGGACATGGTATAGGACCAAGCAGTGTTTTGCTTTGTTGTATATAGCATTGCTATGAATCAGCGGTGATTCAACAACACCTAAAACAACAAGAACAACATTACACTGTCTCTTTGGTAGACTATGCAATCTGAAGGGCAAGGTCCCGAATCTATTCATTGTTTTGTACTTAGCATCTGGCAAATTGCCTCTGGAAGACACATGCATTTAATAAGTTTATATATGTTTGAGCTAAATTGATTATAAAGGGAAGCATAGTCATTTTGGTGTAAGAAATACAGTGAAGAAAAGCCATCAATTACTACTTCCTTAAAAATAAACTTCCACAGCGATATTCCTTTCTGTTGATTGTTTGCTGCCAAATACCTTGTATTCCTTTGGAAGAAATTATCATCCAAGATCATTACTTCAAATCACAGGGGAACTATAGCAACCAGAGCTAGCCTGTAATGAAAAGGAAAGGTTCAGTTAGCCTTGTTCCAGTGACAATTTTCCTAACGGTAAACTGTGCATCCTGAGATTAGGAAAATTATGCCTTAAAAATGTAGACCCTACCCATGTGATTCTGAGTGGTCCAGGGATGCATGAAAGTTTGATACTTGGTAACCCCTTGGTATACATTTTTCTTTTATCTTTACTGTTTTTTTTCCATTAAATGACCAGAAAATTGCCTTGACTTTATTCCTGCAGGCTGAAAATTAGCCTGTTAAGCTTGAGCCCAAATCAGATTCTGATGACTCAGAATTAATCCATTTTAGCAGAAGCATATCTAATGGACATCAGTATAGCTCTTCTCTGTCACAGCAGAGCAGTCACTGCTGTCACTGGTGATTGATACACAGGAGACAAATGTAGAAGTCATTTAGGTCTGAATCCCTTTGTTTTCTGGCCAATATTGGTCAAATTTTGTTTTCTCAGAGTACATCTGTTCACATGCACGGCTTTTATAAGGTTTAAAAACCTTTCACTGGAAGGTTAAAAAGAAATGTTTTAAAAGAGTGTTTAAAGCCTTTTGACATAACTGAATGTAGCAGTAGTTACAACCCTGTCTGTGTGTTTGTGGGTAAAAGCAATCATATAAAGAGTTGGGAGACAGTTATTTTTTTAAATCTAACATTTAAAAATTTTAAGGCTAATTTATATTTTAATATATCACAGGAAATGCATTCAGTACATTTCTTTTTAACTTGAATACTTACTATTTCCAAGATTTGTAACATGTGCTTAATAGAAAAAAACTGGTAAATGATACAGTGGCTCTCCCTCCTCTCATAGGTTTTTCAGCTTAGACGGGAAGAAATAACAATGAATGCCCATATTAGACTCTCAGTGGCTTTCATTGCTGGGTTTATCTACTATTTAGAGAAGTTTCTCTTGGTTCAAAGATTCATTTAAATATAAATAAATGTGATTTGAGGGTTCTGCTCCTTTAAAATATCTTTTCAATTCAAATATGCTACTATCTAACTTTCCAGGATTAGTGATCATCTTTAAAATACAAAAACTCCAGAAAACATTGTAAGCCACTTATTATTTAACTGCTTAGACTTTCTTTCTTTTTTTAATTAATTAAGTGAAAGTATACAATCCAAGTCAACTTTGTATGCTTGCCTGTCTGCAACTCTTTCTTATTTTCATAGTATCTTTTGCAGCTTGAATGCATGCACCTTCTACTCAACAAAGCTAGTTCACAATTTTCTCACCTGTGCCCCTTCTGGTTTTAGTGTTTCTATCTGCAAATATTTTGGTTTTTATCCTACCTTTTAACAAAGGACCATATCAAACACACCACTACTCACCTGTCAGTTTGTTGTACTGGAGTACCTATCATGTCTCTGTGATGCTAGAAACTATGCCACCAGTATATCAAATGCCGTCAGGGTTATCATTGATGCATGTACATTATTTCTTAAGCTGAAAGAACTAAAGAAAAGAACTCAAGTCTTGAGTTGCAGTAGTGAAGGATTCTATGAGGAAAACACTGAATGATACAGGAAGCATTGAAAGAAGATGGAAGGGTTACTCCACCAAAAAGAACAGGTCCATCTTCAGGAGGAAGCATATGATCAAGAATTGATGTATTGAAGGAAGAAGTCCAAACTGCACTAAAGGTACTGGCAAAAAACAAGGCTACTAGAGATGACAGATTACAAGCTGAGATGTTTCAACAAAAGGAGGTAATGCTAATGCTGGTTACCAGCTGACTCTAATGCTCTAGCGATTTGTCCTAGGTGGACTCTCAAGGGTGGAAGACCCTGCTTATTGGGTAGCAAAGAGGCTGCTCTGCTTATGGAGAAACTGGAGGCTGTCAGCCAACTCTGCAATATGAGTGAGAGAAAAGAGGCAGTAAAAGCTGAGGCTTCTCAACAGAGAGATGTCCAGGCAGGTACACAAGCCCCTCAGCCTTAAAAGTAAACTGTGCTTCTATGAAGGGAGCTGTCCAGGTGCTGCTCTGGGAGCTGGGAGCTATCCAACATGCTGGCCTGAACAGGCAGTCAGGAACAGCAGACTCCATCTGCCAGCTTATAATGAAAGTATGTTACTGGCCGTTTGTGGAAGCTTCAGTTCTCTGACACAATGAAACAGCAGAAGCAGAGGTCAGATGGTCAATGGGTGGTTTTTGAGTGGATAAGATTAGTCTGATACTGTTGCCTAGTCAACTATGTTAGGTCCTAAGGCCCCCTAGATATTCAATGCTCCATGTAAATATCATCTAGGCCTTAGTTCTCAGAGGGAAATGAGGAGATGTCTGTTTACTCTGCCATCTTTTAATGGATTGGAACTCTCCTACACTGTTGGTGGGATTGCAAAATGGTGCAACCTCTTTGGAAAGCAATCTGGTGCTACCTTAAAATAATGGATGTAGATATACCATTTGACCCAGTAATTCTACTGCTTGGAATATATCCTACAGAATTAAGGCCATTCACACCAACTGATACATGCACAAGAATGTTCACCACAGCACAGTCCACAATAGCAAAAAGATGGAATCAACCCAGATGCCCAACAACAGAAGAATGGATAGGTAAACTATAGTATATATAATCAATGAAACACTATGCAATGATAAAGAACAATGATGATAGCAGGAAATATCTCTTAACTGGTTCTTAACTGGAGGACATTATGTTGAGTGAAAATAGTCAGTGACGAATGAGACCCCTACGACAAGAACTTAAAAGCAGACTCAGGTATAACAGAAAAGACTCTGATGGCTGCAAGAGTACACAGGGTGGGAGAGCAAGGGGTGAGGGGCGACAGTTTAGACAGTTGTTAGAAATTTGGTTGGGTGAAACTGGTGTCAGCACACATTAGTGAGATCAATGTTAACTGGACTTCAACACAGCTTGTGTACTCCTCCCATCTTAACCCAATATTGCAATGACAGAGCAGCTGGGGCGGAGGACTGGGGACCGTGCTCTCAGGGGAAATTGAGGCCAACTGGCACAACTAGCATTTTGCTAATGAGGACACTCTACACATTGGTGAGTGGCATCTGGGTTCTTAAAAGCTGCCACGTTGCCATCTGAGGGTATAGCAAATGGTCCCAACTTAGCAGGATGGATGATCACCAATGTCCATAATGACATGGGGGAAAGAGAACCCAGAAGACAGAGAGAACCATGTGAGTGGATCTCTACATCAACTTGTAACTGGAAGAACCAGATGGTGCCCGGCCACCACCAGTGATAGCCACGGTGGAACTCACAAAGTTGAGTCTCACTGGCAACACAAGTATAAATAAGGGGTGCACCCTGAGATCCCCACTAAAAGACCACAACTGATGGTCCAGGGACTTCAGGGTTCCTCTGGAAACCTGGCCTCTGGCTCTGATGCTGCCCCTTTCCATAAATCACAATGAAGGTCAACTTTTCAGAGAGTGATGGATTGGACTTGGTGATGCAGAGGGACCATATTGTGTGGGCACTTTATGGTTCTAGGTATCTGTAGAAGGTCATCCTGTTGACCCCATACTGCAGGAAGGGGAATGGGGGGAGAAGAGAAGATAGGAGACTGTTAGGAAGACGAGACATGTATGGCGCTGAGAGGAAGAGTGTGCTGTCATCATACAGGGAGAGCAATGCCAAGTGCCGTCGAGTCTGCATATAGGTCAGCCTGCAAATCTATATGGGAATGTACATTTTCATTCAATCAAGATAAAAAAAAAACAAAAAACAAAAGGAGGCAATGCTGGAACTACTCAATTGTCAAGGTCAAGATATTTTGAAGACCACTACCTGGCCAACCAACTGGAAGGGACCCATATTTGTATTCACTGGAAAGAAAGGTGATCCAACAGAATGTGGAAGTTACCAAATAGTATAACTAATATTACACACAAGTAATTTTTCTGAAGATAATTAAAAACTGGTTGCAGTAGTATGTTAGAAAGGAATTGCCAGAAATCCAAGCTGGATTCCAAAGAGGGCATGGAACAAGGAGTACATTACTGATGTCAGGTGGCTCTTGGCTGAAAGTAGAGAATACCAGAAAGACTGTGTTTACCTACATTTTACTGACTGTGCAAACATATTCAGTGTGTGGATCATAACAAATTATAGGTAACATTGTGAAGAATGAGAATTCTGAAACACTTAATTGTGCTTATAAAGAAGTTTTACATAGATTAAGAACAGAACAAAGAGATACTGTGAGAAAGATGTGAGAAAGGTGCCTTCTGTGGTATCATAGGGGCCTTCTGTGGTATCATAGCTGATGTTATTCTCATTGTTTATATCATTTATTTGATACTAACATGTTTTGCCTTGTATCATAGTAATTAAATAATTACTATATCAGATTTTCCCAGTAACTGCATCATAAGTGTCACCAGCACAGTGGTTTTCTATATATGAATATGGTTACATAAATCACCATTTTTCCCTTTGCTCCCTACAAATCACTGAAAAGGTGTAAGCAACAGTACCTTTGCAAACGCCATTTATGACAAAACTAGGAGACAAGCATTGTTATCAGTTATATAAGGAAACTACTACAGGCTTCCAAGATTGAATAGCTACAGTTTTGCAAGAGGAGACCAACTTTTGAGAGAAATATTGACAGTGGAAAGGTTCAGCTCTCAGAATGTTCCAGAAAAGTTCTTCCTGAAGGAGAAGGCCACACCTGAGTGACTTTTGTTATTACTACAGGAATGGGAATTGTGTTGCCTGTGTTGATAGAATTATCTTGGAAGCTATTTGGTTCCAAGAAGCTGAGTAGAGTGGATTACCCAAAGATTCACACAGGCAACTTATTTACTGGAAAGAGTTTGTCTCTGTAGTTACAATATAATATGAAGAAGAAAAACTAGTTCAGACCAGGAAACTCTGGAAAACAGCTAGTCCAAAAAAATTCGAGGCATTCATGACTAGTAATAAAAAAGGAACCAGTACAGCTTGGATGCAAATTTACTCTGAAGAAAAAAAAGCAAAGTAAGTAGTATCAAGTTTATCTTAGCAGAACACGAACCATAAAAATTGTTTTCATGTAGCAGATGAAACTCAGAGGAAAAATTGTGACAAAACACAGGGAGGAACCCAGGGGAGAGGTAAAAGAGGGGAAGAAAAATCTTTATAGAAATTAAAAACAGTAAGAATACCATGCAAATACAAATTGCAGAAACCTTTTAGTAAAAATAGAAGAAAATTCAGATGAAATTAAGAACAAGTCACAAACAATTAGAGACAAAATTACAGGCAGAGAAAACACAAATGAGATCTAACATTTGTATTATGCCCCCCTGTACCCCCCTCCAAGAACAAAAACAAAATAGTGGAAAAAAATAAACATTTATAAATATAAGAAGGAAAAGTTTTCTGAAATAATTGCGAATCTACTTATGTGAAAAGTATATAACATACATAGAATTTGACTCAGATACTCGATGCTGGAATGTAACCTGGTAAAGCTACCAGACTTCAAAGAACAGAAACAATCACTTGGGAAAAGTGACAGAAATAGTTCTCTGTTATTCAAAGTTCTTCTCTCATGTAAGGAGCACTTGGTGGCACAAGGGTTAAGGTCTCAGATGCTTACCAAAAATTGATGGTTGGAACCTACCTGGAACCCACCCTATAGCTCCAAGGAGAAAGACTTGGAAATCTGCTTCCATAAAGATTATAGCCCAGAAAACCCCAAGGGGAAGTACTAGTCTGTTACACAGGGTTCTTCTGAGTTACAGTCAACTCAGCAGCACCTGAGAACAGTAACTTGTATGTATTTCAGGGGGCAGGAGGATGGTACACCACATTTCCCAGGTTCCTTTGCCATAAGGTCCCAGTTAGGCTCTGCATGTGTGAGATGAGGAGGCAGGAAGAAGGTGGAAGCTGCAGCAGTTCTGTCAGAGACATTGGACTCAAGCAGCAATGGTAATGAGTGCCAGCTTCTGGGCTCCAGGTCAGTCCAGAACAGCAGCTCCAGCAGCCTCTGGGGGGCTGGGGAATGGGAAGTGGTGTTCGTGTAGTCACCTATAGGTGACTACAGCTCCTTGCAATTCCTGATCTCCTGATGTCAGACACTTTTCCTTTCCTACAAAAATATTTCTCGCAACACCTAATGGATTTTCTGTTTTTCTAATTAGATTTTGACTGAAATAATCAGGAAAAAAACAAACAAAATGCAAAATCACTTACTATAGGACAAAAACAAAGGTTGTCTTAGATACTGAGGTAACACTCAACACGAGAAGGCAGCACTCAACACCAGAATCCATCTAACACCAAAACCAAAAAACCCTCATCTATTGCCATTGAGTTGACTCCAACTCATAGCAGTCCTATAACTAGAAGGAAAAATATTCATAAAATCCTCAAGGAAAGAAAATGTAACTTAAGAATTTTATAGCCAGCTAAACTGTTCTTCAGACATAAAACCCAGAGCCAAAGAGTTTTGAATGTCCAAGGACTTTGGTGGTATTATTTCCTTTAGCCTTTTTAGGTGCCATTGCTAGAGAATGAGCTTCAGTTAATCCAGGGATACCGGCAGCACACCAGAGTGAGAGCATTGACAACTGATTGTATTTTACAGCCCAATTAAGTCTAAAACAAAGAAGGTCATTAGGATAGCACACTTGTTGTTTAAACTTATAAATCTCAAAAACATAATTGTATGTCAAAAAAACAAAACAATAAAAACTCAAACCCATTGCCATTCAGTCAATTCTGACTCGTGACCACCTCATATTTAATCTGTACAGAGGTAGATCACCATGTCTTTTTCCCACAGTGCTGCTGGCTAGGTTCAAACTGCCAAACTTTAACTTAGTAGTCAAGTACAAACCTTTTGTGCTACCCAGTGATCTCTAATAAATATAATGGCCATGAACTTCTTGTCAGAAACCAAGAAGTACAAAAAAGAATGGAAAAACATCTTTAAAGTCTGAAGGAAAGAAAAAATCAACCCAGAGTTCTGCATCCAGTAAAAATATTCTTCAAAACTGTAGGTAGATACATGTCACATTAAGATAAATGAAAATGAACAGAAATTGTCACCATCAGATCTGCAACACACACACACACACAAAATACTAAAAAACATTCTTTGGACTCAAAGGAAATAATTCAAAACACAAATCTTCAGAAGTGAATGCCGTGCATCAGAGATGTAAGTATGTGGGTGAATAGAAAAGATTGTTTTTTTTCTTTTAATTTCTTTCCATACTAATGACTGTTTAAAGCAAAAATTTTAATGCTGTTGCAGGGGATTACAATGTATATAGATATAATATATATGACAACTGTATCGTAAAAGATTTATGGTAAGCTTGTGGGTAAATAAACACAGGTATAGGTTGTCTATGTTTTACATGAGGTTATATATTAATGCTAAGTAAATTCTAACAGAAAATGTGAGAATATGTACTGTATAGATCAACTACTAAGACAAAAAAATGCAAGAAAGTATATAGTTAAGTCAATAGATGCAGGTTTAAAAATCCTAGAAAATATGCAAATAATATAAAGAAAGTCATAACAGGCCAAACAGAGTGACAAAAAACACGGGAACATACAAAAAACAGTGAAATAGTAAACACATGTCCAATGATACCAATAACTGTTAAGTGTTACTAGCTTAAATGCTACAATTAACAGCGATTATCAGATTGGATTTAAAAAAATAAAAAGACAAATTTCAACTACATACTATCTACAAAACACACACTTTAAATATAGTTACAAAGAGAAACATATATTGTGGCTCAGATGATTAAGCGCTTGACCACTAGCACAAAGTTGGCAGTTCGAACCCACCCAGAGGTGCCTGAAAAGACAAGCCTTGTGATCTCCTTCTAAATGGTCATAATCAGAAAACCAAACCCAGTGCTGTTGAGTCTCTGACTCATAAGAACCCTATAGAACAGAGTAGAAGTACTCCATAAAGTTTCCAAGGAGCACCTGATAGATTTGAACTGCCAGTCTTCATGGTTAGAAGATGTAGCCCTTAACAACTGTGCCACCGGTTAGTCTTGAAAAACCTCTGAAACAGTTCTACTGTTTCAAACACATTCAAACACACACAGGGTCCCCCTCAGTCAGAGTCAACCTGATGGCAACCAACAACAATAACAACATACAAAAATTAAACATAAGTCTGCAGTGGCTGTTTCAATATCAGATAAAATAGACTTGAAAACAAGCAGTAGGACCAAAGATGAAGGGGGTATTTTATAATGAATTAAGAGCCACTCACTAGGAAAATACAGCAACCCTAAATAATGTGTGTGCTTAACAATTTTGTTGCTGTTTTGTGCCATCAAGTTGATTCCCACTCATGACTCTGTAGGACAAATTGAACTGACCCATAAGGTTTCCTGGGCTGCAATCTGTACAATAGCAGATCTCCAAGTGTTTTATTCCAGTAAGAGAAGCTGATGGATTTGAACCACTGAACTTTTCACTTACTAAACAAGTGCTTATATAGCACACAGTCAGAGCTCCTTGCATTATTAAATACGTATCAAAATACACAATGTAAAAATTGACAGATGAGTAAGATAGGCACTTTCATGATTATAGTTCAAGATTTTAACACCCTTTCCTCAGCTACAGAGTTGTCTTGATGGCAACTGGTGTGTGATATAAACAAACAAACAAACATACAAGAAACACATGGAGAATCAGGACAAGGCTGTCCCATTGACCTAAATGATACTTACATTCCAAACTACTTATAAACACAGTTCACAAGACCGATCGTATGCTGGCCAACAAAAAAGTCTGCACTTAGATTAAAATCACATACAATATGTTCTTTAGAGTAGAGTTAAATTACTAATCAATAAAAATAACATACCTAGGAAAAACCATACATCTCAAAATTAAATAACACATTTGTAAATAATCCATGGGTCGAAAAACCCACAAAATAAATTAGAAAATATTTTGCATTAAGTGATAATGAAAATAGAACATCTAAATATATATGATGTAGCTAAAGCTTAGAAGGAAATTAATTGCATTTAATGTTTATCTGAGATAAGAAAATGTGTGAAATCAATGACCCAATGTTTCACCACAAAAAGCTAGGGTGAGTTGCTAAGACCAGACTCAACTTTAGAAAGAAAACAAAAAGCAAAATCAATGTAATAGGAAACCAAGAAACCATACAGAAAATTAGCAAATCCTGGAACAAATTCAACAATAGAGAAGAAACGGGCAAACCTCTTTAAGTGATTAACTTTGTTGTTGTTAGATGCCATCCAGATGGTCCTGACTCAATGACTGCGTGTACACCAGAATGAAACACTGCCCCATCCTGCGCCGCACTCTCAGTCACTGTGATGCTTGAGTCTCTTGTCGCAGTCACTGTGTCAGCTCATCTTGTTGAGGATCGTCTTTTTTCACTGACTCTCTACCAGGTATCATGTCCTTCTCCAGGGACTGCTCCCTCCTAATTGCACGTCTAAAGTACATAAGATAAAGTCTTATCTATCATCTTTGCTTTATGACCCATCATAACACTGGATCATAACAAATCATGACCCAGCATTCTGACTGTACTTGTTTCCAGACAGATTTATTCCTTCTTTTGGCAGTTTACAGTGTAGTCAATATTCTTCCTCAACACGACCAAAGATGAAGGGGGTATTCAAAGGTACCAGTTCTTCTTCTGACTTCCTTATTCATTGTCCAGCTTTTATATGCACATGAGGCAAATGAAAATGCCATGGCCTGAGGCAGGCACACACTAGTCTTTAAGGTGATATCTTTTCAACAATTTAAAGAGGTCTTTTGCAACCAATTTGCCCAATGCAATGCATCTTTTGATTTCCTGACTGCTGCCTCTGCAGATGTTGATTGTGTATCCAAGTAAAGTGAAATCTTGGCAACCTCAGTCTTTTCTGCACTCATTATGATGTAGCTTATTGGTCGTGTTGTGAGGGTTTTGGTTTTCTTTATGTTGAATTGTAATTCACACAAGAGGCTGTGATCTTTGGTCTGTATTAGTATTTCATGTCCTCTTCACTTTCAGCAAGCAAGGCAGTGTCATCTATCTAGTGTGGGTTATTCACGAGTCTTCCTTCAATCTCCGTGCTCTGTTCTCCGTCTAGTGCAGTTTCTCAGTTTGTTCAGCATAGTGACTGAACAGGTGTGATGAAAGAATACAACCCTGATACACGTCTTTCCTGACTTCGACTAGTACAATATCTCCTTTTTCTGTTTGAATGACTGCCTCTTGATCTATGTACCACTTCCTCATAAACAATGAAGTCTTCTGGAATTTCCATCCTTCACAGTGTAACCCATAATTTGTTATGATCCACACAACTGAATGTCTTTGCAATGTCAATAAAACACAAGTAAACGTCATTCTGGTATTCTCTGCTTTCAGCCAGGATCCACTTGACTTTAGCAATTGTATCCCTGGCTGAATATCCTCTTCTGAATCCACTTGAATTTATGGCTGTTTCCTGCCAATACACTGTTGGAGTTGCTTTTGATTCTATGATATTAAAGATGTCAGATGATTTGTTCATTTTCTTGGATTACCTTTCTTTGAAATAGGCGTAAATACAGATTTCTTCCAGTTGGTTGGCCGAGTAGCTGTCTTCTGAATTTCCTGACATAGACAAGTGAGCACTTACAGTGCTGCTTCTGTTTTTGAACTTAGTAAAGTTAAGCTTAACTTTTTTACTGTTTTTTTTTTTTTTTAAGTTAGTAAAGCAAAAACCCATTTTAATGGGAAATTTTCTGACTTGGTATCTCTCTGAATAAGCCTTTCTTTTATTCTTGGTTCCTGTGTTTGCCAAGCCAGCCAAGTGCCATCGAGTTGGAGTCGAGTTTGGAGAGTGTAATTATAGGGGAAAAAAGTTTTAGAAATTATTTATGGTCTACAATAAATTTTAGCCTTTATTAAATTGTCAGAAGTCCACCATAATTTACCACTTAAACTACCTCTGAACAAGTTTTTTTTTTTAAAAAAAAATGTATGTTAGGGATAAATTATTTGGTGTGAGGTCTACAATATTCATTTGCTCAGTGAAAATTTTATGGCAATTTATTTACTCTTCAAGTCCACAAAAATAGCAATATGGTTTAAGAAATTATCTCAGTCTGCAGAGAAAATCCAGCAAAAATAAGATTCCTATACGAATGTCTACACTGAGAGTAAATTCATTTTCAACACTGTTGACCTATTTCTCTCCATCCACTACCAACATGATGAATCTTTATTACAATCCCATGAAATTAGGGCTGTGATTATCTCCTCTTCCATATCTAATGATTGTCATTTAGTTGAATGGTATTTTTTTTTAAGTTTTTTTGAGGCAAAACTGTAGGAGGACCCAAATTTGTTATCCTCATTAAATGGAAAAATTTCATTGGTTGTTTCTATTGTTTCTCTCCTTCTGACTCTGGAATCTAGGTTACGTAGGAATGCAAGTATGTGCATATTCGTGTGTCCTTATGCAGTCATGAAGGAGAAGCTCAAGTGGGAAATGATGAATGTGATGGTCATCAAAATGCGTCTGGCATCTGTCATTCTTTTTTGGATTGTGTTTTAGGTGAAAGTTTACAGGGCAAATTAGTTTCTCATTCAAAAACTTGTATACATTATTTTGTGACAGTTAAATCTGCGCAATGTGTCAACCATTGCTTCCTTTCCCCCCTGGGTTCTTCACTGTATTTTTCCAGGTTTCCTGTCTTTTCTTGCCTTCTGCTGGGCTTTGCTTTCAGGCAGGTGGTGTACATTAGCTCTCTTATACTTGACTCAACTAAAAAGCACTTTCCTCACATGTGCTATCATTTGCTTTAATCTTTGCCTTAAAAATGGATTTTGGTAGTTGCTTCAGTTCTGAGTTCGTTATCAGAGGATTTGGAGACCGTAGTTTCAGGAGCTCCTCCACTCTCTGTCAGACCTGTAAGTCCTATATTTTGTTTTTTGTGAATTTGAATTTTGTTTTTCATTTTTCTTCCCCTTCGTCTGGAACCCTCTATTGCGATACCTGTCAGAGTGGTCAGTGGTGGGAACCCCATCAATTTCTCTGGAGTTATGATTCACTTGGTCCAATAGTCTTCTGAATTGATACTTTCCTTAGGTCTTTGGTTGTCTTCATTCTTCTTTTCCCTGAATGTGATGGGAACAATAGTTGTATTTTAGATGGCTGCTTGAAAGCTTTTAGGACCCCAGACGCTACTCCCCGTTGTCGGATGCAGAATATTTTCTTTTTGCACTGTTGTTGTGGACCTAGATGTCTCTGGAGATGTTAAACCCTAGTAACTCCATCTCCCAATGTGCTTGGATATGTCTGGGAAGCTTTCATGGATTTGCCTGCTCAAGGTCTGGTGACTTTCCTTATATTGTGTATTGCCTTTCCCTAAGTTAACACTTGTCCACTATCTAAGTCGTGATTTCTCCTCCCCACCCATCCTCTTCCTTGTAACCGTCAAAGATTGTTTCTCTGTGTACAAATTTTTTTCTTGAATTTTTATATTGATGGGTTCATACAATATTTGTCCTTTTGTGCTTGACTTATTTTACTCAGCATAATGCCCTCCAGTTCATCCATGATGTAAAATGTTTCACAGATTTATCACTGTCTGTTATTCCAGTGTATGTATGCGCCATACTTTTGTAACCATTCATCTCCTGAGATGCTGCTATAATTAGAAATACCACGTGTGCCAGCCAAGTGCCAGGAACATTTATTTTCTCACGATTTGGGGGCTGGAAGTCTGAATTTAGGGTGCAAGCTCCAGGGGAAGGATTTCTCTCCTGAAAACTCTGGAAGATGGTCTTTATCATGAATCTTCCTCTGCCTAGCAGTTTCTCAGGTCACGGACTCAGGGTCCAAAGGACACGCACCCCTCCTAGTTTTTCATTCTTGGTGGCATGAGGTCCCTCTTCTCTCTTCTGATTTATCTCTTTTGTATCTCAAAAGAGATTGACTCAAGATACCAACTAATTCTGTAGACAGAGTCCTGACTTCTTCATATAACTGTTTCAGATCATATCTCCTGACATCATAGAGATGGATTTATAAGACATAGAATAATCACATCAGAAGACAAAATGGTGAAGAATCACACAATTTTGGGAAGCATAGCCTAGCCAAATTGATCCATATTTCAAGGACACACAATTTAATCTATAGCAATGCCTATCATCCAACCTTCACCAATTCAACTTTGTACAGATGTACAACTTATCGATGGCTGCATTCTCTAGAGAAGTAAAACCAGTACAGTATATAAATATCTATATTGAGAGATTTATGTAAGGGTTATGGCTCATGAGATTGTAGAGAGTAGAAAGTCCCAAATCCGTGGATTAGACTGGCAGCTTCTGGTGATTCATGTAGCCAGAGGGCTGGCAAACAAAAGATCAGTAGGTAAGACAGCAGGGCCCTAGCTCAAGGACAGTGAAGACCAACAGTTCTCAAGATTAGCAGGCAAGAATGCAGCTAAAGTGCTAGCTCAAGTCTCAAGAACCAGAGGTCACACAAACAAGAGTCAGCTGCAGGATCCACAACCAGCAAAAGACAACAAGCCTTGCCAGGTTGTGGTGGTGGTGGTGGCTGTTGTTAGATGTCTTTGAGTTTGTTCTGACTCATAGCAACCCTATGCACAACAGAAAAAAACACTGCGTAGTCTTATGCCATGTCCACAATTGCTTTTATGCTTAAGCTCATTGTTCAGCCACTGTGTCAAATCTTCTCGTTAAGGGTCTTCCTCTTTTTGCTGATCCTCCATTCCACTAAGCATGATGCCCTTCTCCAGGGACTAATCCTTCCTGACAACAAGTCCAAAGTATGAAAGACACAGTGTTACCATCATTGCTTCCAAGAATTACTCTGATTGTACTTCTTCCAGAGCAGATCCGTTTATTCTTTTGGCAGTCCACAGTACGTTCAATATTCTTCTCCAACACCACAATTCAAAAGCATCAATTCTTCTGTATTCCTTGCTGATAGTCCAGCTTTTGCATGCATATGATGTGATTGAAAATACCATGATTTGGGTCAGGTGTACCTTGGTCTTCAAGATGACGTCTTTACTTTTCAATAATTTAAAGAGGTCCTTTACAGCAGATTTTCCCAATGCAATTCATCTTTTGATTACTTGACTGATGCTTCTGTGAATAGTGATTCTCAAGGAAAATGAAATCCTTAACAACCTCAGTTTTTTGTCCATTTATTATCAACACTTGCCAAAAATCTACTTATATTTGATGCAGGCCATACCCCCAAGGAAATTTCCTTTCAGCTGATTGGCTGTTTATGGCAGAGTTCATCACAACAGTGATGACATTATGAAAAATCTCATTATGGAAATGATCACATCATTATACAACTGCAAAACTGTATCATAAATGCTAAACAACTGAGAATCATGGTATAGCCAAATTGACATCTGTCGTGGTTGGAATTGTGTCCCCCCAAAAATGTGTGCAGCCACATGGCTGGGATATGGTTCCCAGTATCTTGGGACTGTCCTCCATTGTGTGGTTTTGCTAACCTGTATGTTAAAGGCTTAGGGTGGGGCTGTGAATTCCTGCTGTGGGGGAGTTTCCCTGGAGTATGGCTTGCCCCACCCTTAATGCTTTTAGCTTGCAAGAAATAAAAGGAAAAAGAAACAAAGGACAATTTGAGAACCTCCCTACCATCAGGCAAGCAGCACTGGGAGCAGAGCGCATCCTTCAGACCAGAGGTTCTTGCGTGAGGACGCTCCCTGAACAAAGACTGATGCAATACCGGACTTTCCTCCAGAGCCGACAAAGGGAAAGTCTTTCCCTGGAGCGGACACCCTGAATATGGACGTGCAACCTACCGGACTGTGTAAGAATAAATCTTTCTTTGTTAAAGCCATCCACTCTGTGGTATTTCTGTTAGAGCAGCCCTAGCTGACTAAAACATCCACCTTTAATGGTCACACCATCTTCATCCCTATTGTAAACAATGCTGCAATGAACAAAGGTGTGCAAATATCTATTAGTGTCATGGCTCTTATTTCTCTAAAATATATTCCCAGGAGTGGAACTGCTTATCTCAAGCCTTATTCATTTCAGATCTGACTTATTGGCACTTGGCTATTGATTTCCATGTAAACTCGATTAGTTTTTTCCATCTCAATAACAAATGCTGTTGGCACCTAAATCAGGATTGCTTTATAACTGTAGATTGCTTTGGGTAGGACTGAAATTTTCACAGTATTGGGTCTTCCTCTCCATGAGCATGGTATGTTTTCCCATTTATGTAGGTATCTTCTGGTTCCTGGCAATCATGTTTAGTAGTTTTCTTTGTCTTTTATGTCCCTGATTAGGTTTATTCCCAAGTATTTTACCTTTCTAGGACTACTATAAATTGTATTTTTTTTTCTTGATTTCCTATTCTAAGTTCTCCGTATTGGTGAATTCCACTGATTTTTGTATGTTGACCTTATATCCTGCTCCTTTGTGGAATCTATTAGTTTTGGTAGTTTTCTTGTGGAATAATTGGTGTTCTCTACATATAGGATCATTTGGATAGGGATAGCTTTATTTATTTCATTTTAGATGCCCTTTATTTCTTTTTATTGCCTATTGCTTTAGTTACAACTTCCAAAACAATGTTAAATAGGAATGTTTATAGAAGGCATCTTTGTTTTGTTCACATTCTCTGGGAGAATACTTCCCTCTGTTGAGAATTATGTTGACTGTTGGTTTAGTATAGTTGTCCTTTATTATATTGAGGAATTTCCCTTCTATTCCTATTTTATTGAAAGTTTTTAATCAGAAGTTGGTGTTAGACTTCATCAAGTTTTTTTTCTGTGTCAGCTGAGATGATCATGTGATTCTTTTTGTTCTGTTTATGTAGTGGATTACATTGATTAATGTTCTAATATTGAACTATCCTCACAAACCTGGTGTAAGTCCCACTTGGTTATGGTGTATTATTATTATTATTTATATGATGCTGAATTTTATTGAGAATTTTTGTACCTGAGAAATTTTGGTCTGTAATTTTCTTTTTTTGTGGTGTCTTTGCCTCATTTTGTTGTCAGGCTCTGCTAGTATCATAGAATGAGTTCAGGAGTATTCCTTCTTTTTCTATGCTCTGAAGTAGTTTGACTAGTACTAGTGTGAGCTCTTCTCTGAATACTTGATAGAATTCACCGGGGAAGCTATCAGGGTCAGTGTTTTTTTGTTATTGAGAGTTTTCTTTTCAAGTTCCTTTTGTAATCTCTTGTTATAAGTTTGTTCATATTTTCTATCTCTTGTTGTATTAGCTTACACAGGTAGTGTATTTCTGCAAATTTGTTCACATCTGATAGATTTTCAAATTGTTGGAATATAATTGTTTATACTGTTCTGATTCTTTTTATTTCAATTGGGTCTGTGGTAATACTTCTTATTTCTTTTTTGGGTTGTTTGCTTCCTTTCTTGTTTTTGTCAGCTTGGTCAATAGCTTTTGTTGATCTTTTCAATGAAATAAATTTTGGTTTTGATGATTCTTTCTATTACTTTTCTATTTCCTTATTTCTGCCCTCTGATTTTTATTATTTTATTTCTTCTCGTGGCTGTGGACTTCTTTTGCTGTTCTCTTTTTATCTGTTTGAGTTGTAGGGCTAATGTGATTTTTTTTCTCATTCTTTTTTTATATGTCAATTTCTACAAATTCATCTCTGAGCACTGCCTTTGCTGTGTCCAAAGGCTTTGGTATAGAGTGTTTTCATCTGATTCTAAGAACTTTTTGATTCCCTCTTTGATTTCTTTATACAATTAGTTTTAATAAGATGTTATTCAGTTTCTGTGTATTTAATTTTTTTACTTGCTTGCTTCTCCTGTTATTCAGTTCTATTTTTATGGCATTGTGGTCAGAGAGGATGCTTTGTATTATTTTGATGTTTTGGGTTGCTTTATGGCCCCAAATGTGGTCTATTCTGGAATTTGTTTTACGTATTTTTGAACCATGTCACTGGGTACATAGATATTTTTTAAGGTTATGTTTTCTTAGTGGATTGTCACTTTGTTGTTGTTAAGTGCTGCTGAGTCATTTCCAACTCATGTGATGCTATGTACAACAGAATGGAACACACTGGGTTCTGAACCATCCTCCCAATCATTATTCTTTGAGACCACTGTTGCAACCAACGTGTCAATCCATTTCGTTGAGGGGCTTTTTTTTTCACTGACCCTCTACTTTACGAAGCACAATGTCCTTCTCCAGGGACTGGTTCCTACTGATGAAATGTCCAAAGCATGTGATATGAAGTCTCTCCATCCTTGCTTCCCAGGAGCATTCCAAACATACTATTTCCAACACAGGTTTGAGTCTTCTGCCAAAACCAAAATAAACCCAGTGCCATCGAGTCAATTCTGACTCATAGTGACCGTATGGAACAGAGTAGAACTGTTCCATACAGTTTCCAAGGAGTACCTTGTAGATTTGAACTGCTGACCTTTTGGCTGGCAGACATAGCACTAACCACTACTCCACCAGAGTTCCAGTCCACAGTAAATTCATTAATCTTGCCCACATTGTATTTCAAAGATGTCAGTTCTTAGATCTTTCTTATTCACTGTCCAGTCTTCACATGTGTATGAGGAGATTGCAAATACCGTGGCTTGGTTCAGGCACACTTAATTCTCAATGTGACATCTTTGCTGATTTCAGTTTTTCACTTTCCAGATTTTCAGCTCCACTGAAAAATGCCCACTATGAATAACCCTACTAGCATTTGAAATACCAGTGGCATAGCTTCCAGAAACACAATTACACGTGCCACCACAGTATAACAAACTGATAGACAAGTGGGAAGTGTCTCTTTAATCATTATATAATGCCCTTCCTTGTCTTTTGTAGTTGATTTTACCTTAAAGTCCTTTTTATCTGAGATCAGTGCTGTCACTTCTGCTTTTGTGAGTTACTGTTTGCTTTAATAGATTTATGTCTTTGTGTGTAAGGTGTGTCTCTTACAGATGGTGTATTGATGGTTTGTGGTTTTCTTTTTCTTTCTTTTCTTTTTTTGTAATGTGTTCTGCCACTCTCAGTTTTTGGGTACTTTAAGCCATTTATATTCTGTGTGGTTATAGACAGGTATGAATTACTGCTGTCTTACTGTTGTGCTTTTCTTTTTTGTAGTATTGACTTTTTCTCTTACTCTTATTTTGAATGTCTTTTGTTTCTGTATTTTCTTTGCTTCTTGTAGATTTAGTGTTTACTTAGACTTTTTTTTTTATTCTGATGTGTAAACTTGTTAGCTTTCTTTGTAGCTGTCTTGAAATTTGCCTTTGTCTTCCTAAGTTTGGAGCAATCTTTTCTTACTCGATATCACCTTGGGTTTTCGTCTGAAAGTTCAATGCCTGTACCTTCTATTCTGCCATTTCCTTGTTTTGACGCTGTTGCTGTTTACAGATTGCTGTCTCTGTTTCACTATTTTAAGTCTTTTAGCTTTTCTTTATTATTGAGAGTTCTCTACTGAGGTTGATATCTGGCTGATTCTGTCCCGTGTCCTTAGACTCCAGTTGTCTGATATTTTTTGATTCCCTAACTGAAAGAATTCTTTAATATTTGTTATTGTAAATCTGATTTAGTTTTATGAATTCCTTTAGCTTCTGTTTATCTGGAAATGTCCTCAGTTCCCCATCGTATCTGAGAGGGAGTTTTGCAGCATATATTATTCTTATTGGCAGTTTTTCTTCCAAGGTTTTCAGTGTTATCCCTTTGCCTTCTTGTCTGCATAGTTTCTGCTGATTCAAGTTTAGTCTCATTGTGCTGCCTTTGTAAGTGACTTTATGTTTTTCTTGAGCTGCTCTCGGGATGTACTGCCCTTGCTGGCAGGTGTGATTACGGTATGTCTTGGAGACTTTGGGAAGTTCTATCCTGTATGGGGTTCACTGAGCTTCTTGGTAGGTCAACTTTTCTTCTTTCATGATATTTGGCAAGTTTTCTGCCAGCAAATCTTCAATAATCTTCTCTGTATTTCCTATTGTCTCCTCCATACTTGATTTTTGAACACATAAATTTTTGCTCTTGATTGTGTTCCACACAAATCTTATTTTTTCTTCGTTCTTTTCTCTGCTTTTTCCTCAAGCAAAATGGCATCCATAGATTTATCTTCTATGTCACTGGTTCTGTCTCCCATTGTTTCTCGTTTATTCCTGAAACTTTCTGTTGTGTTGACCATTTCTGAAATTTTGTTGTTATATCTTTTGAATTTCTAGTTTCTGGTTTTCAGTTTTTCTCCTTATTTATTTTGACTTTTTTTTTTCCTTGTATAATTTTTGCAAGCTATTCTATTGCTTTGTGTTATTTTTGATTTGGGCTATGTTTTCATTGATTTTGTCTGTGTTTTCTGTGATTTTTATCTATTTTTTCCCTTGGTTTTGTCTGTTTGCTTTGATCTCTTTCCTAATCTCTTGGAGCTCTCTAAGTATTCATCTTTTGCATTTCATCTCAGGTAGTTCTACCGTGTTTTCTTCTATTTGTTTCTTTATTCTGTTCATTTGCTGGTGTCATCTTCTCCTGCTTTTATATATTTGGATATTATCTGCTGTCTGTGAGACATTAAGGCACTATTTTCTGTATTTATTGATGTGTGTCCATTTGCATTGTCTTGTTTCTTTGTTTTGCTTTGATGTGTCAGGATGAGAGGCTGGATGTGCTCTGCTCCTTGCTTTTCTGTGGGCACAATAGCTCTCAGTACCTTGTCTGGGTGGCCAAGGGGGCAGCCCATTTTGCTAAATACATTGATTTGGCAAGGTGGCTAAGGTGGGTGGTGCAGGTGCTGCCTTCCTCGTGCTGCTGATCCAGCAGTGTGGGAGCATTCACAGCTCCTTGGCAGAGAGGCTGGAGTGCCAGATGGGGAGTGACATTTCCTTGCTTGCTCCCGTTCAGCAGCTGCTTGAGCGGTGGGAGGAGAGGGACAGTGCTAGCCCAGTGTGGTGGTGAGCCCGAGTCGCTGAGGCTCTCACCACAGTGGCACCGCTAGGGCTGACAGGAAGGCTAGGGTGGCATATAAGGTACGGTGTAAGAAAATAGAAAGAACAGAAAAAGAAAAGAATAAAAAAGAATAGCTGATGGACCAGGAGAAGAGGATACGAAGTACTGTGCGGGACTAGGCAGGAGGGAGAAAGCAAGGAAAAACGTAGAAGAAAAGCAATGGTGCAGAGGATTCCCCAGCATGGCAAACCTGGGGGGCAGGGGACCTGCAGCTTTCTGGCTGTGATGGCCCAGTGCAGCCCGGCAGGTGGAGGCCCAGGCAGCATGCGCGGCTCTGTGGGAGGGAGAAAGAAAGGAAAGGAAAGAAAAGGGACAATTAGTAGAATGGGCTGTGGGAGCCAGCAGGTGGGATGGGGTGGACATCCACTGACGGCTGTCGACCCACAACAGTGTGGTAAGCCCTCGTAGGGGACGTTAGAGGTGGCTGGGTAGGAGGGAGAAAAAAGGAAGAAATGAAGAGAAATGGCACAGTGGGAGCTGGCTGGTGGGGTTGTTGGGAGCCCCTGGTTGCTAGCAGGCCAGTACTTCCCCACCCGTAGTGGTGCAGCAAGGCCCAGCGGAAAGCAGTCTAGTGACATACAGGGCTGGGTGAGGGTGAGAAGGAGTAGGACAAATGGGGAAAAAGAGAAATAAGGTTCAGGGGAAGCTGGCCAGTGAGGGTGAGGAGGACCCAGGGTGACAGTGGGTCACACGTGGCTCTCTAGCTCAAGTGACAGAGCATAGCCCTGTGGGAGGGAATAGAGAAGGGGTATAGGGCTGGGTAGGAAGGAGAAAGGAAAGGAGGGAAGGTTAAAAAAAAAATGGCACGTCTGCAGCCGGTGGATGGGGTGGAGCAAACCAGGGGTGACAGCAGGCTGATTTCTCTCGAGCTGAGCCAGTGCAGTGTGGCCAGTCAGGAAGGGGTGGGTGGCAAATGAGGCCAGGTGGGAAGGAGAATTAAAAAGAAGACAGGGAAAACAAAGTGGTACTACAGGGTCAGGCAGGTGAGGGTGAAGTAGACCAGAGTGACGGCAGGCTGGGAGCTCTCTAATAGAATACAGCACTGCCTTCCTGGAAGGGGTGAGGATGGCGTATAGACCTAGGTGGGAGGGAGAAAGAGAGGGGAGAAAAATGGCACGACAAGAACCAGAGGGAGGCAAGGGGATGGAGCCATGGTGACAGCTGGGAGTGGCACATAGGGCAGAAGAGTGAGGGGTGGGAAGGCACGTTACCCTGGTTACCAGATGCTTTGTCTCTTGTTGGGAGCTCCACGCAGTTGCCTTCTCATACGCCCTATCCAGGGTCATTTCTGGCCATGCTCCAGGGTGGCAAAGCTCTGCCGTGTTAGTTGGCAGGAGATCCTCCATTTAGTATTTCTTCTCATTGTCTGTTACCCTTCAGTTTCTTCTTCCACTCGGTATTCGCTCTAGTTCTTTATCCTTTCATTTGATGCTTAGGAGGCCAAGACTGGTGTTTGTATCCCTTTTTTTAGTTTTTCAGGTCTTTTCTGCAGAGTGATGGCACAATGTAACTATCTAGGATATCGTCTTGACTCCACCTACTCTCTCTTCTATAGTTGGGATCCTCCTGTGTCTGGGTAGGGGCTCTAAACTACAGCTCAGAAGCTAGCACTTTATACACAGGAGGAACTAGTAGAAGCTTACAGCGCTTCTTGAACACCTTCCAAGGGCACTGGATGCCTTGCACATGATAGGAACTCAATAAATATTTGTTGAAAGAATAAGTGACTTATCAAATGTGTATATAGTCACTTCATACTTTATCTTGTCCCTTCTCACTAAGAGAAAGTTTTGAAGAGTCGGTTCTAATCCGGAATTATACAGTCAGTTCAAGTACACACATCTGTGTTTGGATAAGCCGAAAACTTCATTGCTGTTGACTTGATTTCTGACTCACAACGACCCTATAGAGCAGAGTAGAACTGCCCCGTAGAGTTCCAAGGAGCACCTGGATTCAAACTGCTGACCTTTTAGGTAGCAGCCGTAGCATTTAACTGCCACACCACTAGGGTTTCCACACTGTAGTCCAACTAATTGCCTTTGGATGTGGCCTTTCTAGTTATGGTCTTGTGACTCCTACCCAGGTGATTAGACAGGACTGTGCAAATTAGATAATTGTGACCCACTGAGGGGACTGATCAGTTTTGCTTTAAAAGAGAGTGAATTCCAGAGCAGAGAAGAGGAGCCCATCACCAAGGGAGAAGAGAACACAGGAGAGACCCCGCAGCAGACGAAAGCAGTAGGAGATAGCACGGTGGGCTTCCTGACCCGTGGAGGGAGAAAGCTGAGGGCCTTTGGGCAGAAACTGAAGGCCAGGGAAAAGCGTACCTAACAGGACAGCTGGGAAGCGGTTATCTTGATGGAAGAACTACATCCTGAATGTTCCTGAGCCTGAGTTGTTGACTATTGCGTCCCTAATAAACCCAATAATTGTGAGTATGGTCTGTGAGTTCTGTGCAAAGAATTATTGAATCCAGTAGAGAGTGCTGTGGGAGGGGTGATCGGTGTCAGAACTAGTAAAGATGGTAAAGAAAGGAGGCGTGTCGGACCCTTGTCTCCCAGGAATCAGCCTTGGGTGTTGATCTTGATTTTCCTTTTCTCTCGCGAAGCTAGACACTGCCCCCAAGCTGTTTGTTCAGACACTTATGTTGATTCCAATATTAATGCTGCCTTAAATACTTTACTGCAAGGTTAGAATCATCTTCATGTTGCTCATGTATCCTTTTTTAAAATTTAACAATATTATATTTTAGGCATTGTTTTGTAACATTCCTTCCTCTGTTCAGCTGCCTATTAGTTTGGTCCTTGTGTGTATGCATGTAAAGTACCAGGCAAGCAAAAGTGCAGTAAAGTCTAATAGTGCAAAGTTGTATGTTATCTACTAAGTGCCAAGCCTTCTTCTAAGTACTTTTCACATGTTGATTCATTCAGTCCTCACTACAAACCATTAAATAGTATTACCTCCCATTTTACAGGACAGGATCCCAGGGTCACACAGCTAATAGATAGTAGAGGACAAACTGGGGTTCAATCCAAATATCCAAACACTGTGGAGTCAGAGTCGGGCTCTTATCTACTTCCCTATGTGGCCTCTCAGCATACGACAGGCTGAGGGAGGGGAGGTCGCGTGGACTTAGACAACGGGCTGGGGTAGGCAGAGACCTGAATGAAGCATCATCACTATAACCGTCTCAGACAGAATGTATCAGAAGGTCATTTACCTGTAAGCAAGTCCATTCTACCTTTTCTCTTTCAACTAGATTGCTCCTCTGTCTCCCTCAAAATCCTACTTCAGGAGGGAGTAGCCCTTAGACTTGGAGTAGTGCTTGGTACACTTGCTTTAACTTACTTCTAGGTTTTCTCTCTTTATTTACCTGAGTTCATTGTCCGCTCTTAGGAGGTGGCCATAGTGACCCTTAGTCCAGTTTCACAGCACTTTCAACAAAGATGTGAGGAAACAGAAGGATGAATTAACTATGGTCACCAAAGACTCGTGCAAATGGCATGCATGTGATAAGAAAACACACAAAATGTTTTCCTGATCAGGGTCACCAAAAGAGGTGGGAGGCAGCCAAAGTCACGTTTCATTTGCTTCATGTTTCTGCTGAGTGGCAGGTTTGGTCATGCTACTCTCCCTCGTGCTATGTGGAGTGGTGCCCACGCCATAGAACTCTGACTATTGATCTACAGTGAAAAAAAAGAAAACATTGCTGTCCAGTCAATTCTGACTTGTAGTGACCCTATAGATCAGAGTAGAACTGCCCCAAGAAGCACCTGATGGATCTGAACTTACGATCTTTTGGTTAGCAGACACAGCACTTAACCTGTACCCCATCGGGGTTTCCAATTTAGAGTTAAGGGCAAGGCAAATGAGGATGTAATCAACAGTCAACTCCAACAGGCTGTAATTTCTCCAAGAAAGAAATCGTTCAAAAACTGACATTGTCAGACTTTAGATCAGTTTGGTCTCAAGAGAAAGAAGTGTCTGAATAGGAGCTAGCATCATATCATTTCTGTTTGAAAGCGGGCCTTTTTTGGATCAATTCCTTGTTGTCCAGTCAATTCTGACTCATAGTGACCCTACAGGACAGAGCAGAACTGGCCCATAGGGTTTCCAAGGAGTGCCTGGTGGATTCAGATTGCTGATCTTTGGGTTAGCTCTTAACTGCTATGTCACCAGGGTTTTCATTTTAAGATTAGGGCAATAGAAGTTGACTTTATTTCTTTTCAATGGTTCTTGTCCAATAAATATTTCTTTAGCACCTACTGTGTTAGCAGATCTCTCTGTCAGTGAGGGGTCCACAGTCAAGTAGAGAAAGATAGAACTATGATTCAGTTTAGTAATAGTTACTACCTCATTTCTAATCATAGTGTTTCATGTAACCTGGAGAAGTCTAGGAAATGCTTCCCAGCTTTGCTTATTTTTCCAGAAAAGCAAACACTTTCCAAATTCCTAAATCCACAAGTTGGCTAGTAAACCCATGTAGATCTTGAAGATTTTCTGGGCTGTTTCTAAGCCATTTGCCATTATTAAAGAAGCTCATCTTCCCTCGCAACACTTCTCCCTCAAATTACCATATTTCCTTTGATTTCCTAACATCTCTACAGTAGAAACAGAGTTAACAAACAGTTAAGCTCCCTCTCAGTGTGTGTTCAGGGACTCATCAGTTATTTTTATTTTATATTAGCTTTTTTACTTGGCTTTGGCTTGGCTTAAATTTCTCTCTATAACTTCTAGATTTTGAAGTGATTAAAATTTGCCCATATTCACTCCCTGTGTTCTTCTTTTCTCAAACAGAGTATTTGCTTTCTCCAGTAACTTGGGGGAAAATTGACATCTATGTGATGTTGCTTCTTAAGAAGTATATAACATATCTGACTCAATGGCACTTGGCTGGCTGGCTGCAATTAATCATCTCTTTTCACACTTTTTGATTTCTAGCATTTTCTTCCAAGTGGGAAGACCAAAAAAAGTGAGAATATCTGTATGACTTATGACTCAGATTTAGCCTTACTGGAGTCAGCTTGAGAAGCAACAAGTTTCCAGGACTCAGAGGATGTGTTTCCTTCTATTTAGCGAACAAACTCTAAGTAACTCTTGTCATATTCTTTCATTTGATGATATCATTCTTGTTCTGCTTTGCAAGTCACCCTCCTAAATCTTCCTGCAAATTCACCCTCAAATAGATTGAAGAGGAAAGTCTGCCTCTAATTAATATTGACTCCATTTGTAGTTGTTATTTTACTATGATAACATTACTATAAGAGATTGGTCCTAGGGATGGATGGCTGGGAAGACAATGTATATAGCCTGGCTTTTATGAAAACTTAACTGATTTGCTACCCCAGGTTTTGTGGTTAAACAATAAAAATGGTTCTATATCATTTTCTCTACCTCTCTGCCTATCTGGCTAACTGACATGGTTGATTTTATTGATAGGTGCCATTGAGTAAGTTCTGTCTCATAGCAAACTTATGTACAACAGAAAAAACATGTTGCCCAGCACTGTGCCATCCTCACAATTGTTGCTGTATTTGAGCTCATTTTTCCAGCCACTGTGTCATTTCATCTCATTGAGGGTCTTCCTCCTCTTTACTGACCCTCTGCTTTACCAAGCATGATGTCTTTCTCCAGGGATTGGTCCCTTCTGATAACATGTCCCAATTGTGGCATTGTACCCCCTGGATTTATTAACTTGACTTTTTGTATTTCTACTGGCTGATGCATATCTGCCTTTTCTTATTATAGATTCCTATTATGACGTCTCTTCTGTAAAACTGCTAGGTGTGATTTAATCAGTACTTACTCTCTCTTTTTTATCCCTAAATGTAGTAGAAGTTAGAATGCTTGCAAAAGCCTGTTTTCAGTATAGCCAAATATGATTAAATTAATCATTGAAAGAGTTTCTCTTGACTGTTTTAAATAATTAAATGTACAACAGTTTCAAATAATTTGACTCTACTGGGAGTAATAATAGAAAAAATATTGAACATGAAGTCAGTTGAGCTTGGATTTGACTCCGTCACTGAAAGTTACTACTTGTCACTACGGAAATTTGATTCTTTAACACTTGGAACTTTGATATCACCATCTGTAAAATAGGTTGATAACATCTGCGTCACAAAGGTTTTGTGTATTGGAAATGAATGCAAAAATATGAGTGAGCATTTTAGGCATGGTCACAACATTGGAGCTAATATATTCAGGCAGTTGGTGCATGGATTTTGGCTTCATACTAGTTTCATTTCTAAAGATCTCATTCATTGATTATGTGATCGTTTGAAAGCTACTTGTCTCCTTTATACCTTGAAAACCTCATATGTTGTGTGGATAAGATTTCCTGTCTCATAAAGGTGTAATGTGGATTAAATAAGATAATGAATGTAAAGTGCTTAGCACAAGTGCCTAGCACGTTAATATGTGTTCAATAAATAGAGACTGTGCTAATATGATGAGTATCTTAGTCATCTAGTGCTGTTGTAACAGAAATACCAGAAATGGGTGGCTTTAATGAAGAGAAACTTATTCTCTAGTGGTACAGTAGGCTAGAAGTCCAAATTCAGGGCATCAGCTCCAGGTAAAAGGCTTTCTCACTCTGCCCTGGAGGAAGATCCTTGTCTTCAGTCTTCCCTTGGTCTGGGAGCATCACACAGCACAGGAAATCTTCACTTGGTTGGGTAGCATCTCAGGACATGAACCTGAGGTCCAAAAAATGTACTATGCTTCCAGCACTGCTATTATGGTGAAATGAGATCTCATGTGTTTCCACTTGCTTCTCTCTTATGTTTCAAAAGAGATTGGCTTAAGACACTATCCAGTCTTGTAAACCTCTCTAGTGTAACTGCTGCTAATCTATCTTATTAAATCATTGTGATGTAATTGACAACATATAGGAAAATTCCATCAAATGACAACATTAATAGAGAATCCACAATATTAGGAATCATGGCCCAAACAAATTTGATACACACATTTTTTTAAGACATAATTCATTCAGTGACAATAAACTATTACATGGATATTATTAACAATATTACATTTTCAATAAATGTAATATCACCTAAATTTGACCAAAGGAAGCTTCCATCTGAAAATAAAATTATTTTCAGACAAAAACTGTTGGTTATCTGACTGGGAAAGACAGAAAGCTTTGACTAGAAGGCCTAGTCCATGGCCATATAAACCAAAACCCCTGCCATTGAGCCAGTTCTGACTCATAGCAACCCCACAGGACAGAGTAGAATTGCTCCATAGAGTTTCCAATGGAACACTCGGTGGATTCAAACTGCTGACTTTTTGGTTAATAGACATAGCACTTAACCCACTATACCACCAGTTTCCTTCCACAACCACAGGACACTTAGTAAGGTACTTACAACAAGTCTTAGAAAAATCAGCATTGAGAGGAAGTTGGCTCATTTTCACTCTTTCATTAGCATGAAACCAGAGACAAGTACGTAGATGATATTCAAACCGTATTTGCTGAATGACCGTGTTAGAGCACTCAGGTATTTGAAAATGTTTTTGAGGCATTTATCTAACTACCTCTTTATTTGCCTCGTGTGGCATGTGGCAGAACGTTATGTTTTCCTTGGCAAAGAAACTCAGCTAGGAAGTTAGCTTTCCATAAATGACGTGTGGAAAGGCTGACGTGGAATTTATTGGAAGCTAGACTGTGTGGTACGCTGGTAACATTTTTACAGTTCTCTGAATACAGATTGTTGCCTCAGTTATCAATTTGCTGCTTTGACAAAACAAAAACCCTACAGGTGACTGGCTTTTAGGAACAGAAATATATTGTCTCACAGTTTTAGAGGCTAGGAGGGTAAATTAGGGCATCAGATGTAGAAGAAAGTCCTCGTTGGTAGCCTTGGGAGTTCTTATTTGACATTCTTTGGCTTCTGAGTATGTGTGTCTCTGTGTCTGCTCTTTTTAAAATAAGACACCACTTAGCAGTGATTAGGGTCAGAATTCTCCCTATTCTGGTATGGCCTCATTAAACAACAAAAGAAAAACTGTCTTTCCAAACAGGGTTACCTTTAAAGGTATAGGATTAGTAGAACTTCAGTACATATTTTGGGGGGACCCAATTTATCTCATATTTCACAGCTACATAAACCAAAATTTCCATTAGTTGCTTAAGCTAACTTGAGTTCAGTTTCTGTATCTTGCCACCTAATACCTACATCTGGCATAGCCAGACTGTAATATGACTGTTCAAAAGCATAATGATTCACAAACAATGTTTCTAAAATTACCACGGATTTTAAAATTAAAAAGTAGTTTTAAAAAATGTATATAGATGAACTAAACTCACAAATTTTCTCCTGCTTTTTAGTTCCCCATTGCCCTTTGAACAATGGGATTTCAGTGGACCAAATGACCCGTAGAATACACGTGAGGGCTCCCAACGAAGTCCATGAACTTCACTGTTTTAAGTGCTGCACAGTTCATCGCTGATATCACTTGGTCACCTTGGAGGTACGCTCTTGGGAAGCTATACTCAGAAGCCAGAACCCAGTCCATGCTTCAAAACAATTTTGGAACTCTTTCTGGAATGGCCATTATGCACGGTGGCAAGGTGGCGAGTTCATGAACTTAACTGCATAGTTGCCCGTGAGGGAGTTTTCAGCCAGTAAACAAATAACTGGTTTGAAACACCCTCCCTTCTCACCTGAACTGGCCCTCAGTGACTTTTTTTTCTTTACCCAGAGACAGAGGAAATACTGAAAGGGAGACCTTTTGGTATCATTGAGAACATCAAGGGTAATATGACGACAGCTCTGATGGCCATTCCAGAAAAGGATTCCAAAATTGCTTTGAAGGGTAGACTAGGTGCTTGTTGTCAGTGCATAGATTTCCAAGGGGTATACTTCAAAGGTGACTGTAGTGACATTCAGTAATGAAGTATGCAGCGTTTTTTCTAGGATGAGTTTCTGAACTTAATTGTTAGTCCTTATACATTTATTTTTCATCAAAATGGAAAGAGATGTATATACAACTCCCACAAAAAATAATCTCAGACTTAAATCAGAACTTAAGGTGTACTGATCTAAAGAAATTGTAGACAGAGCTAACAGTGACATTTTTTTCCTAAACATGCATGCATGTGCACACACACACACACACACACACACACAAACACAACAAACCCCCACAGACTTTACTGCATATAGTATCTTGGAACCATCTGTTTCCAAGGCTGCTCAGATAGCTACCAGTTTTGTATGATGCCAGAAACTGGAATTCTGTTTCTAAAAATTTTCACAAATGCCTCCCCCACATTTATATTTATTAAAGAAGCAGCCAGAAGCATCTGAGTATTGAAGCACTATAGCACCATGGTACAGAGTGTTGTCTGGGTTTTCATGGTGGCCTGCATTATTCCCTAGCTGTGTGATCTTGAGAAAGTAGTTAGCTAATTTCTTCTTTCTGCCCACACGGGTTTGCCATTGGTCAGAATCGATTAGATGGCTGCAGGTTAACTCTGTCTTCTACATGGTTTTCCTGGAACTGCCAGTGTGGTGAATAAGAGTCATTTTTCCTACTATCTTAGCGTACCCATGTGCCTATGCCTTTCACACCACTTGTGTCATTTGGGTCAAGTGTCCTATGCTTGGTTTTAATTAGTAATGAATGTTCTGGGCTGATAGTGAAATGCCCAGAGGAGACTCTGCCAATTCTTGGAGGCGTTGGTAGTCCTTCATATGTTGGGTAGTACACTGCTAAGGTAGCAGCAGCTGCTGGTGGAAGCCTTCTCTGTCCAACAGGGGTGACAACCACTGACACGGCCTCCAGTTTCCACTCTGTTCCCTTGAACTTGCCATTTGATGTTTGGTCACATTGGTCTGGGCTTCTGCCTTCTTCTGAGGGCTTGCTCTCTATTCCCTTTCTTTTCTCTTAGGTAACTCTCACCTCATCTTCCTGCTATGTGGTTTGGAGTTATCTTCCTCTTCTTTTTCTCTTTTTAATCTCTATTATAAAAACTCTACATTCCACTTCCTCCAGATATTTCCTTTTATGTCTTGAGATTAGTTTGGAAGTTCAAAAATTAAAACAAACACACAAACAACCCACTAACCAACAAAACAACAGCAAAATAGAACCAACCAACCAAACTGACAAATGAATGTAAATGTATTTTTTCCTTTACTTTTCTCATAGGAAATTAAAAATTTTTCTGAATTTCTCAGATCAATTGGGGAGAATTTGGGGATGAATGTGAAAGAAAACAAAGTCAAGATGATTCCATGAGTTGGATCTGACTCTATGGCACTGGGTTTTAATGGACTTTCATGTAACTGGCCCTACCTTCTGGTCTGATGTGGGCACTGGAATAAACCAAAACCAAACCCACTGCCATCAAGTTGATTCCAACTCATAGCGACCCTGTAGGTCAGAGAACTGCCCCATAGAGTTTCCAAGGACTGCCTGGTGGATTTGAACTGTCAACCTTTTGATTAGCAGCTGTAACACTTAACCCACTACTCCACCAGGGTTTCCAGCATTGGAATAGACCTGTGCAGATCACGGTCCTTCTCTATGAGTGTTGGAACTCGGAATAGCTAGCCTTTTTTGGATGTTAAAAATTTAAGATGCCTAACTTGAGAGTTATTGATTGTCTTATTTTCTTCAATTTAGACATGAGAAGCTGAGGGAGTTCATCTGTAAACCAAGAAAGAAGAGCAAGGGAGACTGGCAAAGAAGAGTAGTGATGACAGGCAGAGACAGGGTCTTGACTGCCTGTTTTTTCACAACTTAGTGCCCGTGGTTTCTGAGTTCTAGCTACATGCATATTGCTGTGTCCTCTGAGTTGGGTTTCTGTTACTTGTGACCTAGAGTCTTATTATAAATACTCACTTCATATGGATGTTATGAAATTCAAATGCAGTAATATTCATCCTTTTCCTGATATGATGTCTCTAACTTGATAAATAAGCAGAATGTTACTATTATTGCTAAAAAACAATTTAGTCTTGGATATTTGATTTGTTGGCTTGTGCTTATCACGATCTCCTAACTGCTGTATGTGCTTGTCCAAGAAAAATAACGTCCTTATTTCACCTCCATTTTGTTCAACTGAAGGTTAAGAAATCACCTCGTTTTTGACATTCATCCTTCCATGCCCTTTGGCACTCTTGAGGACAGGGCTTGAGGCATAATAAGGATTTAATGATGATGATTTTAGTGGAGGAAACCCTGGTGGCATAGCCGTTAGGTACTATGGCTGCTAACCGAAAGGCTGGCAGTTCAGATTTGCCAAGTGCTCCTTGTAAATTCTATGGGGCACTGCTATTCCTACCTATAGGGTCTTATGAGTCAGAATCGACTCAACGGCAATGGGTTTGGGTTTTGGTATCGTGGTGGATGAATCTGAGATATGATCTGGTGATAATTGAGTAATTACCATTATTTTAAAACTAACAACCCCCCAAAAGTCACTCCCAATTGTTGCCGTACACACTGAAAGTAAACTTGAGTTAGTTTTGAAAGATCCCGATAACATTTTCTTGAAAATTTCTTGTAAGGCTTCTATTGAATAAAAAGCTCTTTGGTATTCAATTATTTTTTAAAATGGACTTACTCCTGCAGGGCTGGTATTTCTTTAATAAAAATGCATAAAATGTTATGTTTTGAACTTATTTTAACCTAATAGAGTAGAAACTTTACTTGGAGTTAGGCAAACTTGTGTTTTAGGCACAAGGTAAAGAATATCACTATTTAACAAAGTCTATTACTATTTTTTACTATATGTATTTATTTCCTTGTTTGAAAATTTGAAAAGATAATTCAAAAATGCCCCATCTGTTGTGTGACTTATGGCAAGGAGATTATTATGGTTTTCTCAGGAAAGTGTGTTAATATTAACTTGTAGTATTTGAGGAAGATGTTTACTTAACAAAGGTACTTCCCTAATGACACACTGACTTGATGATCTACTATGATTTTGTGTAGTACAATGGAAGCTACCTTTTATTAATCAGTAAGTTTTATACTTTCCACTGCTGCTCTAGGGTACACACAAAGGCCTCTGAATAGACTCTGACTTTGGCCTGTTTCACCTCCCTGAAGGCCATTTCTCTCTTTTGTGTGTCTCTCTTTTGAAGAGAGTGTCAGAAAGTTGCTTAATGAGAAAGTGGTAAAGAATGAATTATACATAAGAGAAAAACAAACAAACAACTGTGTTCGATCTTCTCTGAAGACAAATGGAGAAGATCCATGATTTAAATTATGGAATCAATGAATAAGGACTGGTTTTAACACACTGAAGTGGTGTTTAGTTTGTTTCATGATGTTTTTATTTGCCGTGATACCACAGAAGTTGCTGAGAGCTGTGAATCCTCTCCCTATAGGAATTTATAAATCCAAATGCACAAAATTCTTCTTGATGCTTCAGATTCAGACAGTTTACAAACCTGCTGAACTCTTTCATGAATTCTGCATCATGAGTACTTGCTCCAGAGAGCAATTTCCCAACAACAAAGACTGTTCGACGTTGACCTGAATCACTTTCTGTGAAGATCAGTTTGAAGTATGTAACAACTTTTCTTTTGAACTGACTTAGTATTTGCTTACCGAAATACTGCGATACTAAAGAAACTTTCTGCTCTTTAAGTGTCTGGAAGGTAAACATTCTGTGAAATGCATGTACATTCATATTACAAAGAGTACAACTGAGAGACGTATCTGGTTTTGTGAGATACTTAAAAAGCAAACCAAAAAAACTCCCCCAAAAAACCATTGTAATCAAGTCAATTCTGACTCATGCTGACCTTCTGGGGCACAGCAGAACTACCCTGTAGGGTTTCCAGGGGAGTGCCTCACGGATTTGAATGGCCAGCTCTTTGATTAGCAGCTGCAGCCTTTAACCACTGTGCCTTCAATTTCCCTTGGTAAGATAAAAAACCAGTCCCGCTGTCATCGAGTTGGTTCTGACCCTTAATGACCCTAAAGGGCAGAATAGAATGACCCCATAGAGTTTCCAAGGAGCCCCTGGTGGGTTTGAGCTGCTGATCTCCTGGTTCATAGCCATAGCACTTAACCACTATGTCACCAGGGTTTTCCTTTGTCAGATAAATCAAAAATGAAGTCCACTGCTGTAGAGTCAGGTCTGACTCATGGCCATCCTAGAGGTCAGAGCAGAACTGCCCCATAGAGTTTCCAAGGAGCACGTGGAGGATTTGAGCTGCCAATGTTTAAGTTAGCAGACATAGCACTTAACCCACTATACCACCAGGGTTTCCCTCTGTAAGGTAGCGCCTACTAAAATGGGACTTACAATTTTGCAGAGGGAATCAATTTGTATTGAGTGGCACAGCGGTTAAGAGGTCAGGCTGCTAACCAAAAGATCAGCAGTTGGAATCCATCAGCAACTCGCTGGAAACCTTATGGGAAGTTCTACCTTGTCCTATAGGGCCACTAGCAGTTAGAGTCAATTAACATCAATAAGTTTAGCTAAAATCACAAGGAACAAATAAAACAAAATGCTTTAAGCATAATACTTTAATAACTTAAATAAAATTGTGATGGTTTATTATTTACTCAAGCAAATAAATAGCCAAAGCCAAGTGCCGTCGAGTCGGATCTAAGGAGCTCAAAAATGGTCTGGGGAAATTTATTGCATGTTTTGTTCCCAACATCTCAGTGGGCCATGGCCAGAAGCCATTGTCAGTGGTAACAAGTTTTTGTTAAATGCCTGTCATGTTATTTGATATGGTTTTATTAAATGCCTACCATTTTATTTGATATGGTGTATCTTACGATGTACCCATAGGTACATCTTAAACTCTTCAGCAATATATATTTAAGAAATATGAATGGACACCATGGTAGACAAAACATACTTGAGGTTTTTTCTTCACTAGTGTTCTTTAGAGGAAAGCCACATGATACACATACGGATATACATATATTCATAAGGTGCCTGCTACACCAACACTAGTAATAACTATCTGCCTGTAATTATGCACACTGAAACATACGAAGCCATGAATTAATCTGCCATGAGGCTATTCAATCCAACTTCCTCCATTTCTCTTACTATCGTGATAAACAGCATTACCAATTCTGATGAAAGGATTTTAACTGTATTATCTACAATTTTGCTTTGGAAAGCATAAAATGCACTCCCTTTAAATCTTTGCCTGAGATTATTACATGAAACTATTGGCTTTTAGGTCTTCATCAGACCAGATTAAATGTATGTTTTCAGAGAATTTTTGAAGAAACTGAAGTTTACATGTATCTCTTTGATCAGTGTTTTACATGGTTTTTGATGGAAATCCACAGTGACATACACGTATGCTAGAATATACACATAATAAAATTTTTGTAAAAATATACTTACTGCTTCCTATTTGTAATACATTTTAATATTTACTACTCTATTTCTACCATTGTTAGACTTTTTTTTCCCAAAAAAATTCTGTCCAAAATACACTCAATTGATTTAGTAACCCCTGGAAACCCTGATGCCATAGTTGTCAAGTGCCACATCTGCTGACCAAAAAGTCAGCAGCTCAAATCTGCCAGTCATGCCTTAGAAATCCTGTGGACAAGTTCTACTCTATAGGGTTGCTATGAGTTGGAATCAACTCAGTGGCAGTGGGTTTGGTTTCTTTCTTTCTTTTTTGAGAATGAAAATAGTTTTAAATATCCTGCTCAAGATTAATAGTCCTCAAAATTTGGCATGTAAGGAGCTTTGTCAAACAAAGATCACTATGTCCAACTTCATAGATTTTGATTTAGTAGGTTTATGTTGATATCCAGTCATATCAGGAAGGTTTCAAGATTATTCTGATAAAAGATTTTGAGAAGTAGGCTCTGACAATCCAGATTCTATCTTTAGATTAAGATAGATCAGCTAAGAATTGTATATTTGTACTAGGCTGTCTTGACTTCCCAGTGGTGGCTTTTACAGACACAAACTTTGATGGCTTCTCCTCAGCGTTCATCGAAAGATTCAAGAAGAAATTTTTAAACTTGTATTTTATTTGGGGCTAGTCTGCTTTCTGTCTCTACGAATTTGCCTATTCTGATTGTTTTGTAGAAGTGGAATAACACAATATTCATCAGTTTGTGTCTGATTTATTTCACTTAGCATAACACTTTCAAAGCTTACCCATGTTGTAGCATGCATTAGAAGTTACTTTCTTTTTGAGGTTGTATAATATCCCATTTGTATATTGTATTTTCTGTGGTTATGTAAGATTCAAGTGCAATTTTTTTTCAGTACTAGACATCAGAGAAGGGTTTGATTCTCTTAAACAGTTGCTGTTTTTTCTTCTTATTAAAGAGAATCATTTAATAATCTTGCTCCACGACAGTTCAAACTTCTTTTTTTCTATTTTGTTAACTGCTATATTCCTATCTCTTAGAACAACGATTGGCTCATAGTTAAAAAACCAAACCAAACCAAAACCCACAATTGTCATCTAGTTGAATTGGACTCTTGATGACACCCATGAATGTCAGAAGGAGTGGAGCTGTGCTCTGCAGGGTTTTCAGTGGCTGTGATCTTTCTGTAGTATATTGCCAGATCTTTCTTCCAAGGCACATTGCTGTGGATTCCAACTGCCAGCCTTCTAGTTACTAGCTGAGCACTTAATCATTTGTGCCAGAGTAGATATGGACAAAATAAATACTTGTTGAGTTGGATGAAATGTTTCCCTGTCTCTTTGGCTGCCAGCTATTTAAGAGGTAAATTAATATTTCAGCTTTGAAACTATGTAAACTTTATGGCCTGTGTGTTTGCACATTTATTTCCCTTTTGATTTTCACCTTTTATCCTGATTTGTGTGCATTTGGATTTTTATCTGATAAGCCTATGTATGTGGTATGTTATGCATACATATAACCACCACTGAAACTGTTATTTTGAAATAATAGTTTAAAATCATTTTCACATGCATAAATGTATTTATTTTCTCCTTTAAAGAGCTTGATTTTTAAAACTTAAAGAAGTTTTCTGGCCTACCCAGTCCTGACTGATAATTTCTGCTTATATATCTCATACTCTAAATTATACTAAAAGTTGGGACACACACCCTGTCTTTGGCTGAGTTCTCTAGAGACACAAAACTGGTAAAGCATATGAATATCAATTTAGAGAGATTTTTATCAAGGAGATGGCTCAGGTGGTGGCAACTATCATGGTGTAGCACCAGGCAACATTTTTTTTTGTGTTACACATAGAAAACAAAACAAAAAGGAAAAAAACACTGTTGTCCAGCTGATTCTGACTCACAGTGATCCAATAGCACACAGTAGAACTGCCCATAAAGTTTCCAAGGAGTGCTTGGCAGATTTGAACTGCTGACCTTTTGGTTATCAGACATAGCACTTAACCACTGTGCCACTGAGGTTTCAGGTAGGTTGCCATATGCTGGAATTGATTCAGTGGGTAACATGTGCTATGACTCTACGCGGTTAGCAGGAGCTGTTTGGGCAGCAATTGCCATTATGATGGATTATAGAATTGCACTTGCTTCTTCTAGGTCTTCAATATCCAGAGCCTTGTGAGGAAGTGCACAGCTGACCAAGTGTAGGTCACAGTATAGGTCCCGTGATTAATCGGTGTAAAGAAAAGATTTATTTCTATCAGCTTCCCTTTTGGTTGATGGATGATAAAGCAATGGTGCAATGGAACTGGCTTGTACCAACTGATCAGATACATTTGATGATTCCTTTGGAATTTTGCAAGCCAGATGTTAAAAACAATTATTAAAAATTAAATTACATAAACTCACAATTAAATTCCTTGGTTGTACAGAAGATTAGGGCAAAGAATATTGAATATATTGTGGACTTGCAAAATGATCAATCAGCCTTAAAAGAAATACAACCAGTTTACCTCTTAGACGTGAAGATGATGAGATTTTGGCTAGCTATTTGGAACACATCATCAGGACAGACCAGTCACAAAAATAAATACAGAGAAATAAAAACAAGCCCACAAAAACATCTTTTGGTGATGTGGAGGATCAATGAAAATGAAGAGAGGAAAAAACCAATGAGTTGAGCTGACACCATAGCCTCAAGGGACTCAGATGTAGCAGTCAGTGGTCATGAAGATGACCATGGACTGGGACGTGTTTCATCCTGTTACACCTAGGCTTATGTGAGTCCTCAGGCTTTCTCCACAGCAAGTAGCAACAGAATACAATTAATGATATTAGAAACAAAGACAGTAAACACTTACAATTTGCTATTTACTAATTATTTTATTGTATTTTACTGTCGTCTATGCTCTTGAGGTCGTTTGCAGCTAGTGTATCACCGTGGTAGAACGCTGTGTAGCTGTGTGCCCGCGCATTTTTTTTTTTTAAAGGAAAGCAGTTCTCTTTTTATTTATTTATTTTCCTGATAGTTTTAAAACAAAGCCCCAGAGCGAACGAGCAGCGGAGCTCCGTGGTGCACCCCGATCTTTGCAGCGCCGCCTCCTCCCCTGCCGCCTCCACCCCTGCCGGCTCCACAGGCCAGCAGCCACACAGCCACTCGCGCCCAGCTGCAGGGCAGCCATGCTGCCAGCGGTGCTTACAGGCCCCTGGCTCTGGGCCGCGGCTGCAGTTGCACATGTTCTGGAAGGGGCTGTGCAGCAGCTGGGCCACCTCCACCTGCTGCCCTCCTGCCTACGTGTACCTGCCACCTGTCCTGTCCCTGTAGCCACCTTTGCAACTGTCCTTTATACACTTCCTTCCTTCACCAAGACCCACCCTGTGCCCAGATGTTCACCAAGTTTTGAACCAGCTGCCAAGCAGCCCCAGCTCTGCTGGCAAACCACACACCCACAAAGGCCAGTCTCCTGTATGCCGTGGATTCAGTTCTGGGTCTCTGTTACTAGCGGGATCGATGAGGTCCGCCAGCTTAAGCTACTGCTGTGCCTCGAGCAGGCAGAACTGAAGGCAGGGCTGGGAGCGAAATCCAGAATTTCATGTTTATTTGCACTGGTATTTGCACAATGTTCCAATAGCAGAGAGGCCTATGAGGTCACTATGAGTTGAGGGCAACAGGTTTATTTTTGTTTTTGCTTTGTTACTGTGGGCCTTAAGTGATGCACAGCTGCAGAATGTCTTACTGTGCTTCTCTTCTCAACTCCGTGTCTGGTGACATCACACTGATAGCTTGAAACTGGCCCAAATGCTAGCATTTACAGCACGGCAATCAGGAAACGTTATAAATTAGAATTTTATTTATTGTTTGTTGATTCTATAGACCTAAGTGATGGAGAAAATGTTACAGAGATTAAGTGGGTTGCATCTGTAGCCATTATGTTGTGAATAACACGCAAAAAAATAAGGAGATATTTTTCCAGTATTCAAATGTTACTAACAGACTCAGCAAAGAAGTCATTTATATCACTGATGAATAAGAAAGCTCTGACATAAGTTTCTGTCGTTTCACTGTGGCATTATCTATTAACACAAATAAAAACATCAACCAGCACTTGGGTTTGAAGTGTACCCTTTCATCAAATGCAACCACAGGTTTGCTGTAAGAGTTCAGCAGAAGTCCATAAAAGCATTCTGTAAGAATCAATTGGATACAAGTAGAATTTACAGTAAATTTACTCTATACGTGAGAACAATTTATACTTTATTATTTGTAAATTGTATGCTATGTGTGATTTGTATGAGTAAAATTTGTAATAAAATTATTTGTATATGTACACATGTATAAATATATAAATGTTTATATTTATATATTTAAATATACATATATAAATATACATGTGTAGGTATGTGTATGTACATAAACATATGTAGATGTTAGTTAGTAATAACTGACATAAGACCAGTCCCCCAAATGCAAAGATAATTCACATCCTCACTTTTCCACGTCTCCATGTCTGACACCAGCTACATGGCATGCTTTCTCTCACTCACCATAGCTGCCTGGAGTTACGTGTTTACCAAATGTCTGCATGTGCAGTCCTGTTCTGTCCACTGGCCACCCAAAGCTAGTTCCCTCACAAGTTAGCACTGCGTCCTTCTAATCAACTGTCAGATAGTTAGTTGCCAGGTGCTGCTGACTTTCACTGTCCTGGTGGAATCCATAGCTCTTTAAAATGGCTAATAGAACTTACAGAAAGCGCTATACACACTGTTACATTTTTAGTATAACTGCTGAAGAATATATATGAAGACATGCAGAGGCAAAGTGTGGGAGGGGTTCTCAGCATGGAGCTTCATGTCCCCAGAGATGTGCAGACACTCCCATGTGCATCATCAGTCTGACAAGTCAAAAATAAAGCTCCAAAGTCCAGGTTTTTTTTTTTTTTTTTAATTTTTATTTAACATAACTGAGTGAAAATGTACATTCACATATAAATTTACATGCCCCACTATATGCAGCTTCCACTGCTCTCCCTGTCCGGTGACAGCACACTATTCCTCTCTGCTCCATACAGGTCTCATCCTCCCAACAGTCTCCTTTCCCCTCCTGTCCGTCCACAAAGTCCAGGGTTTTTTATAAAAGTTATTGAGGCCTCAATGATGCATATGCATGACTGCAGCCTTAATGCATAGTTATGATGGATCCAGCACCCTTCCCTTCTTGAACTTACTTGCCAGGTGATGAATTGGGTACTCCCAAATTATTTGCACATGTGGAACTGTTGTCTGGCAGTTTTATAAAAACAAAGATACCCTGACTGATGAGAAATTCGAAAGGCTATTTTTTAGGAATAGGAGACAAAAGACCAAATTGAATTCCTCATCACACATAGGTATCGATATACATATATCTGTATAGACATAGGAAACCCTGGTGACATAGTAAGCCAGAAGGTTGGCAGCTCAAATCCACCCGATGCTCCTTGGAAACTCTGTTGGATAGTTCTACTAGGTCAATAGGGTTGCTATGAGTCAGAATCGACTCCCTGGGAATGGGAATATAGTTACACATGGAAACCTTGGTGGCATAGTGGTTACGTGTTATGTCTGCTAATAAAAAGGCTGGCAGTTGAAACCTACCAGGTGCTCCTTGGAAACTGTGGAGCTGTTCTATTCTGTTGTATAGGGTGGATATAAGTTGGAACCAACTCAATAGCAGTAGATATGATCTGTTTCTTTTTATAGACATACACATAGATATAGATACATTCTTGTTGTTAGGTATGGCCAAGTTGGTCTTCAACTGATAGCAACTCTGTGTGACAGAACAGAACCACCCCATGGAGTTTTCTTAACTGTAATCTTTATGGAAGAAAATCTCCATGTCTGTCTCCTGCTGGGTGAATTCAAGCTAAGCACCTAACAGTTGCACCCCAGGCCTCCTTAGATAGATAGAGATAGACGGGTATGGATAACTTGCTGCCATCTAGTCAATTTTGACTCATAGTGACCTTACAGAGTAGAACTGCCCTATAGGACTTCCAAGGAGTACTTGTGGATTCAAACTGCCAACCTTTCAGTTAGTTGCTAAACTCTTTAACCACCAGGGTTCCTTATGGATATGGTTTTGGATATAGACATAGGTTTGTTTGTTTTTTTTCCCTTCTTGTGGCCCTTAGAGAGTTAATTGTTAAACATTTATCAGCACACCATTGAATAAAAAGTAGTTCCCCAAAAGGAAATCAGGATGCTGGACAACCATAAATAAAAAATGCTTACTAAGACCTGGCTACAGGCATATTTACTGTGCTTCACAGATACTGAAGGCTTATAGCAGCCCAGCGTAGAGCAAGTCTATAGGTGCCATTTTTCCAGCAGCAGGTACACACTTTGTGTCTCCAGTCACAGTCTGGCAGTTCTCACAATGTATCAATTTTCTTCATTATTGTTGTATCTGCTATGGAGATCAATGATCTCTGACGTTACTACTAGAATTGTTTTGGGGTGCCAGAACCATGACCATATAAGACAATGAACCTGACTGATAAATGTGCATATTTTCACTGTTCCACCTTCAGGCCATTTCGTCACCTCTCTCTTCCTTGGGCTCCTTGTTCCCCGAGACACGACAATATCGAAACTAGGCCAGTTAATAGCCCTAAAAGGATCTCAGAGTATTCAAGTGAATACTCTCATTTTAAATCAAGAACTGAAATTGATTAAGTTTCATGAGGAAGGCATGTGGAAGGCTGAGATAGGTTGGAAGCGAGGCCTTTTTTGCCAGTTAGCCAAGGTATGAATGTTAAGGAAAAGTTCTTGAAGGAAATTAAAAGTGCTACTCCAGTGAGCACACAAGTGACAAGGAAGTAAAAGAGCCTTGTTGCTGATATGGGGACAGTTTTAGTAGTCTGCATATTAACAAACCAGCCACAGCATTCTTATTAGAAAGAGCCTGGTGGTGCCGTGGTTAAGTGCTAACCACTGGAATTAACCATTGACCATTAGCGTAACCATTAACCATAATGTCTGCTAACCAAGAAATCAATGGTTTGAACTCACCAGTTTCCATTGGCGAAAGGCCTGGCGATCTGCTCCTCTAAAGATCACAGCCTAGAACCTTCAGCATGGTTCTATAGTCTTACAGAGCTGCTGAATTGGAACAGACTCAATGGCACATAACAACAACACGTTGTAACGGAGAGTGTTATGTCTTCCTGGGTGGCTCAAATGGTTAGGTGTTAGATGATTAGGCAAAAGGTTTATGGTTCAAACTCACCCAGAGGAGCCTCAGTGAGATTCTGAAGGGTCACAGTGCTGTGAACCCTGTGGAGCTGTTCTGCTTGGACACCCCTGTGGCCACCGTGAGCTGGAAACAACCCCAGGGCAACTAACAACAACTGCTGTCAGGAAGATCACAGCAAAGAAAGCCCGATGGAGTAGCTTTACCCTGTAACATAGAAGGTTGCCTTGAATTTGCTGGCTGGCTATGGCTGTATTATAAACTGTCGCTTCCTCTGTTCACATTGTGTTTTACTCTTACAGTATTACTCACTTACTACCTTTGGAGACCAAAATCAAAATGAAACCAGTGCCACTGAGTCAATTCTTACTCACAGTGACCCTACAGGAAACTGCTCTATAGCATTTCCAAGGAGCACCTGGTGGATCCGAACTGCCAACCTTCTGGTTAGCAGCTGTATCACTTACTCACTATGCCACCAGGATTTTCCCCAACATATAGAAAATGTAGTTATCATTTCATGCACTTTTTTAACTTAATAAATGCACGTATGTATTTGACCCCAATTATAATCATAATGCACTTCACAGAAAATGAACAACGCTCAGAACAAGCCATAAATAAGGCCACTATGGGACCACTGAAATGGCTAAATGCCCTCCTTTATGAATAATCTAATAGCTGCATCTTTACAAATGAATGACCACTCTAGGCCTGTCTAACCTTCTGACTTCTTAGATAAAAAAGTATGATTCCTTACCATTGAGCTTCTCTGCATCTTGAGAGCTTCCGACTCAGATATGGCCCCTGCTGTCTTCACTCTTCCTGAGAATCATTCAGCATAAGCCCCAGTTCCCAAAGAAACGCTTCCTAATACCCCTTGGGAATTCCTAATGTTTTGTCTTTAATTTTCTGTGTGTTCCAATAGGTCTGAAACATTTTGGTTTTTTGTCTGATAGAATCAGTGGATCTAGCTTGTTAAGACATAGAAGTTATCTGTGAAAAAAAAGACATGTATATACATTTGTTGTTGTTAGTTGCTGGTGAGTGAGTTTCAACTTATAGCGACTCCATGTGACAGAGAAGAACTATCTCATAAGGTTTTCTAGACTGTTAACTTTACAGGAACAGATTTCCAGGTCTTTATCCTTGGGTCTTTCCCACAGAGCTGTTGGGTGGGTTTGAACTGTTAACTTTTAGATGAGCAAGCTGAGTATTTAAGAGGGATCCCATATATATGTGTGTGTGTATATTTATGTATGTGTGTACACATATGTATATAAATACATACACACGCACATATATGTATGTGTGTGTGTATATGTATATATATATATATACACCCAAGCTCACTGCCATTGAGTTGAGTCCGACTCATAGCAACCCTATAGGTCAGGGTAGAACTGCCCCATAGAGTTTCCAAGGAGTTCCTGGTGGATTTGAACTGCTGACTTTTTGGTTAGCAGATGTAGCACTTAACCCACTATGCCACCAGGGTTTCCTGGTGCACACACACACACACACACACACACGCTACATGCACACACAAATACATATGTATTTTTTCTTTTTTCTAGGATAACAAACACCATTGGTTTTCCCTTGCCCAGATTAGATTTGACACCACCAGGCCTTTCTCAATCAGACCTCAATCTATTTCTCTTGCCTTCTTTTATGTACTCTCTGCCCTGTAACATGTTACTCCAGCAACTCTGAACTCTTTGTCCTACCACAAGTATACTGATCTCTTTCACATATTTGCATAGGCTTTCCTGTTTTCCAAATGAGAAACTCTTGAATCTTAAAGATTCAGATCAAATACAATCTTCTCAGCAAAACTGTTTTAGTCAGCTAGTGCTGCTCTAACAGAAATACCACAGAGTGGACGGCTTCAACAAAGGAAGTTTTATTCTTACACAGTCCGGTAGGTTGCAAGTCCATATTCAGGGTGTCCGTTCCAGGTGAAGGCTTTCCCCTTGTCGGCTCTGGAGGAAAGTCTGGTATTGCATCAGTCTTTGTCCAGGGAGCATCCTGGCGCAGGAACCTCAGGTCTGAAGGACGTGCTCTTCTCCTAGTGCTGCTCTCTTGATGGTAACGAGGCTCCCAATTCTCCTTGTTTCTTTTTTTTCTTTTTATCTTTTGCAGGCTAAAAGCATTAAGGGTGGGGCAAGCCATACTCCAGGGAAACTCCCCCTACAGCAAAGCAAGGAAGTAATCCTATGCAGGAATTTACAGCCCCACCCCAATCCTTCAACATACAGTTGAGCGAAACCACGCAATGGAGGACAGTCCCAAGATACTGGGAACCATATCCCAGCCACGTGGCTACACATATTTTTGGGAGGACACAATTCAACCCATGACAAAAACCTTTCCCAACTTCTCCTAGGAGAGAGACTCCTTTCTGATTGTTTATGGAGTGTTATGCTCATATGCTGTTAAATCTATTACTGACAGGTTTTATAAACCTGAACAAATTGCATAAGCTTTCAGAGTCTAGTTTCCTGGTTTGTTGTAGGGAAATGATAATTCTATCAATCTCATATAGTTGTGATAAACATGAGTTTAGATAACATGTAATCTGTTGTGAATAGTCAAATGCTAATTCTTACTATGATTATCTGGTTATGTGTCCCCCATACAAGATCATGGGTTTTTAGCTACAGCTTCAGAACTTACTCTGACATCTAAAACATAACATGTGATGTTTCCTGAAGAAATTCATTCACTTGGAGAATATTTTAGTGGTATAGTATGCACTAGTCATGTGTCATGCAACACTGTAACCAAATATTCTCTGACCTCATGGGTGTATCCAGTGGGAAATAGAGAATTTGGCAAAAAGTAAGTAATGCAAATTGTGGTAAGCCTTAAATAAGGAAATAATTGTGAGATATGCAAGAGGCAACTGGTTTGCTTTGATTTTGGTTTCAGTTGGATTCACCAGTTGTTGCTGACTCATTTCTGACCCATTATGACCAAGTATGACTCAGAATAGAGCTGTATTCCATAAAGTTTTCAGTGGCTCTCATCTTTTGGAAACAGATCATTAAGACTTTCTTTCCAGGCACCTCTGGATGGGATCAGAACACCAAGCCTTTGGTTAGCAGCTGAGTATTTAACCACATGTACCACTCGGAAACTCTTAATTTAGATTAAACCCTAAACCAAACAAAACCACTGTTGTCGAGTCGATTCTGACTTAGCAACTCTACAGACATAGTAGAACTGCCCCATAGAGTTTGCAAGGAGCCCCTGGTGAATATGAACCATCAACCGTTTGATTAGCAGCTGTGGCTTTTAATCACTATGCCACCAGGATTTCCTAATTTGGGTTAGGAGGTATAAGAGTATTTTTGAAGAAAATGATATTCATCTGAAGCCCAAAGGCTGAATAAAAATTACTCAGAAATTACCGGTGGCAAGTGCATGGAAGAGAGGACAGTATGTGTGAAGGCCTGAGGCAAAAAAGAACTTGGCTCTATCTAGTGAATGGAGAATGGCATGAGATAAGAGTAGCCTGGGGTCCTGTCATGCTGACCTTAGGGTATTTTGTGAACTATAAAAGCAACAATGAATACTCTGGCTGTTGTAGAGTTATATAGCAGGGCACGTGTCATGGATTGAATTGTGTCCTCCCAGAAATATGTGTAGCTGTGTGGCTGGGTCATGATTTCCACTATTTTATGATTGTCCTCCACTTTGCAATTTTCCTGTGCTGTATGTTAAAGGATTAGGGTGGGACTATAAATCCCTTCATAGGATTACCTCCCTGCTCTACTGTAAAGAGAGTTTCCCTGGAGTATGACTTGTCCCACCCTTAATCCTACAAGGGATAAAAGGAGGGAGAAACAAGCAGAGAATTGGGAACCTTACACCATCAAGAAAGCAGCACCGGGAGAAGAGCATAGCCTTCAGATCTGGGATTCCTGCTCTAAGATGTTCCCAGGACAAAGACTGATGCAATACTGGACTTTCCTCCAGAACTAGCAAGGGGGAAAGCCTTCCCCTGGAGCGGACATCCTGAGTTTGGACTTGTAGCCTACCTAGCCTACCGGACTGTGTAAGAATAAACCTTCTTTTGTTAAAGCCATCCAGCCTGTGGTATTCCTGTTAGAGCAGCACTAGCTGACTAAAACAGAATTTGTTCCGTTTTAGTCAGCTAGTGCTGCTGTCACAGCCTGCTTAAGGGGATGTGGCTGTTGTTGGAAAGACAGAGATGGGAGCGGTGGCACTAGAGGCATAGAGAAGGTGGAGGAATTAGAAATACTTCTTTGAGATAAAATAGACAGACCTGGGTGAAGGATTTCTATAAAGTTATTTTGTGGTTTACACAGCTTGCTGTCTTGGTGTTCGGTAACGCCTCTTTGTTGCCCTTTCACCCAGTTTTTGACATGGTCATTCTTGTCATAACAGGCACTCAACAGTTGTAGTTTCTAACTGGCACTCCTCACCTTGCCTCATATAGTTTCTTGTGATAATAACTTGTTTCTATCTTGTAACATGGGCTCTTAATAGCCATAGTTAGTCCCTGCCCCTTTGGTCCATGTCCCATTTGATTCCTTGTAATAAAAGTTTCTCTCCTTCCCAAAGCTGATACCTTAGAAACCTTTAAACTAACCAATATGACTTTAGCATGTGCCCACCTGAGATTCCACCCTGTTTGTCATACATAACCCATCTCTTACAGTTCAGTTTGTTTTTATATTGTGTCCTGAATTAACACACTCAGTGTCCCTGCATCAAGACATGCTATGGTTTCCTGCCTGTAATCTATAAATACTACATTTTATTTCTTCTCTGCCCTTTTTGCATAGATCTCACTTCTTCAATCCGTACCTGACATCTACGGGAACCTTTGGTTCAACCACAAGATGTGGATTGAATGCAAGTGGTTAAGTGTGGGGGAATTGTTTAAGACGACCAAGGGTCTGGTTTGAGCAGGAGAAAGTGTAAGAATGGCATTGTTTGTAAGACAGCAGAACTTGAAGGATGAACAGGCTCATCCTTCAGCTTTACACTACCCAAAACCTAAATGCACAGAGAAACACTAAAAATTAGTGTAACCGAATTTATTTATTTTTTTGTGAATACGTATGATTAAAATTGAGCAGCATCAAGGTGGAAACTATTTGGAAAGGTGCTCTGAAGAGGGAACAGTGAAAGCTGGTTATGTAGGTCATGTTATGTTAACTTTTAGACTATAGCGTCAAAGCATAGGGTGGAATTTCAGGATCCATGGAGCTACAAAAATAGGATCACCAAAGACACACCATACGTCCTAAAACACGGTCTCTACTCAGACCTTAAGTTTCCTGCTTCTTGATGCTGGCTGCATATAGATCATTTCCTGAAGATTCTCCACTAACCTGCTTACTTATTGTTTGACCTGAAAGTGACACCAGGGGACCAGTATGTTCAAGGTTCAAAAAGGCACCTAAGGACAGATGGTCACTCTAGCTTCTGAGTCCAGAAATCAGGATTGTAGGAGAATCAGAACAATTTTGTCAGCACATATTAAGGGTATTTGAGATGACTGTGAGATGTCCAGTGAAATGGACTGTTTATTATATGACTTTTCAGTCTAGAATAAAGACATAAGCACAATATACAAATTCGAAAGTTGTCAGTTTAGAGCTTAAATGCTTTCTCCCATTATTGACAAAGCTATTTTATTTACTATAAACTTTCTGAGTAGTTGTTATGCTGGAAATCATGTTGTAGATGCACAACAGATGCACAACGGTCCTATGGCACCCTTACAGTCACGGCTGGTTTTGAGCCCATTGTTGTAGCCACCGGGTCAATCCAATTTGCTGAGGGTTTTTTCTTTTTGGCTGACCATCTATAATACAAAGCATGACATCCTGCTCCAGGGACTGGTCCCTCCGGATAACGTCTCCAGGGTATGTGAGATATAGTCTTGCCATCTTTGCTTCTAAGGAATGTTCTGATTGTACTTCTTCCAAAACAGACTGGTTTGTTCTTTTGGCACTCCATGGTAAACTGAATATTCTTTACCAACACCACAACTCAGAGGCATTAGTTTTTCTTCTCACTGTCCAGCTTTCACATGTATATGTGGCGATTGAAAATACCATGGCTTGGATCAGGTACACCTTAGTCTTCAAGATGACTTTTTTTGTTTTTCAACATTTGAAAGAGATCTTTTGCAGCAGATTTGTTCATCACAGCGCATCTTTTGACTTCTCGACTGCTGCTTCCATGCTCATTGCCTGTGGGTTTCTGTAAAATGAAAGCCTTGACAGGTTCAACCATTTCTCCATTTTTCATGATGGTGTTTATTAGTCCAGCTGGGAGGATTTTTGTTTTCTTTATGTTGAAGGCTGTATTCTTTGGTCTTCATCAGTAAATACGGTAAGCAAAGTTGTGTCACCTGCATCATGCAAACTGTTAAACAGTCTTTCTCCAATCATGATGCCCCATTCTTCTTCATATACTCCAGCTTCTAGAATTATTTGCTCAGCATACAGATTGTGTATGGTGAAAGATACAACCCTCAAGAATTCTTCCTGATTTTAAACTATGCTATATCTACTGGTTCTGTTTAAATGATTGCCTCTTAATCTATGTACAAGTTTCTCATGAGGACAGTTAAAGGTTTGGGATTCCCATTCTTCACAGGGCTGTCCATAATCTGTTATTATCCACACAGTAGAGACCTTTTGCAAAGTCAATAAAACACAAGGAAACATCTTTCTGATATTCTCTGCTTTCAGCTAGGATCCATCTGACATCAGGAATGATATCCCACTAAATGACCCTCAACAAAATCCAAAACATTCAGATATTACAAAGTATCTTCTCTGATTACAAAACCAAAAAAAGTAGAAATTAATAACAGAAATAACAAAGAAAAAAAAACTTGGAAACTAACACTTAACCACTGAAAACAAAGATGGGATAAAAAAAATTCCTAGAATTAAATGAGAATGAAAGCATATCACTACTTCTATGTAATATTGTGCTGAAAGTCCTAGCTAGAGCAACAAAGCAAGGAAAAGAAATAAAGGTCATCCAACCAGTAAGGAAATAGTTAAAGTTTCCCTATTTGAAGATTTTATGATATTATACATAGAGAACTCAAAAGACTTCTACAGAAAACTGCTGGTACTAATAGATTCAGCAGAGTTGCACAATACAAGATAAACATACAAAAATTAGTTGAATTCCTATACACCAATTAAGAGAACAGAAACTAATACAACTTATAATAGTCCATAAAACAAAAACAATGCTTGGGAATACATCTAACCAGAGACATAAAAATGCCTATACAGAAGAAAACCTAAAAAAAAGTTTTCTGCAAGAAACCAAAAGAGAACTGTGTAAATGGCAAAACATAACATGTTCATGGACAGGTAGACTCAACATTGTTAAAAGGTCAATTCTACATGTATTAGCTAGGGGCCCTAATATATGGTAAGATAGTACACAAAAAAGTCAGCACAGCTTGTACAAGGCAAGATCATATAATCTCCAAAGGCATGTCCAAACTCCCCTAGGTACCAAATTGTTAGACTGAGGACCATGGTCTCAGGGAACATCTAGATCAACTGGCACAATATAATTTACAAAGAAATGTTTTATATCCTACTTTGACGAGTAGCATAAAGCTTGAGAGTGCCATCTAAGATACATGTACTAGTTCCATTCCACATGGTGCAAGAGAGAATGAAGAAAACAAGAGACACAAGAGGAAGATGAGTCCAAAGGGCTAAAGGGCCACAACTATCCATCTTCATCAGACTGAATCCAGCTCAATTTAATGATGCCTGGCTACCACCACTGACTGCTCTGATGAGGATCTTGGTAGAAGGTCCCAGACAGAGCTGGAAAAAAGTGTAGAACACAGTTTGAATTAAAAAAAAAAAAAAAAAAAACACTCAAAATGACCAGACCTACTAGTCTGACAGATGCTGCAGAAACTGAGTGTGGCCTCCAGAAAACTTTTTAACTTGGAATGAAGTCACTTTTGAGGTTCACACTTCAGCCAAAGATTAGACAGTCCTATAGAACAGAGTATAATAAATAATAATAATTAAAACAACAACAACAAACATACCATGCATGAGACTAAATGAGTTCAGCAGCTCAGGGTCAAAGACAAGAAGGCAGGTGGGGACAAATGGGGAACCCAGGTCTGTTACAAAACAGTGTGTATTAATTGCTTAATGAGAAACTAATTTTCTCTTCAACTGTTAACTAAAGCACAATTCAAATAAATAAATCACTCCAGGGTTGTAGATGTTTATTCAGCCACTTTAACCTAGGTTACTATCTTAAATGTAACCACTTGGTTGTCACTGCTCCTCCTTTGGTAGGAGCCCTGGTGGCACAGAATTCAAAGCATTCCACTCTAACTGAAAGGTTGGTAGTTCAAACCCACCAGCTGCTCCCTGGGAGAAAAATGTATCAGTCTGCAGCCTTGGAAACCCTATAAGATAGCTCTATTCTGTACTATAGGGTCACTTTGAGTTGGAATCTACATGGTTTGGTTTGGTTTGTATTATCCTATGGATGGGAACCTACCATTAAGGACACATGAGTATTGAATATTTATAGAAATTTTGATCTGAGAGAAGTAAAACCAAGTGTTCTCTATTTTCATAGTGCAGAATTTTCCTGGCTCACATAGTAGGACTCTGTGGAAACATCAAGTAATACAAAAAAAACAGAAAACAAAACCTTCTGGTGTAAAGTCGTTTCTGACTCATACCAACCCAACAGAACAGATAGTACTCCTCTATAGAGTTTCCAACTCTGTAATGTTTACAGAAGTAGACTGTCATATCACTTTATATTTTATATTTCATTTGTATCTTAGTGATATATATGAAATATGGAGTGGGTGGTAGTTTAGACTGTCAACCTTTATGTTACAATCCAAAAGCTTAAACACTGTGCACCAATCTCGGTGCAATAATGCAGGAAAGACTTATTTTTCCACAATACATATTAAGTATATAATAACACATATTAAAACTTTTCAGTAAATGGTACTTGGCATGGATTGAATTGTGTGCCCTCAAAAATGTATGTAGCAATTTGTCTAGGTTCCCAGTATTCTGTGATGTTCCTCCACGCTGTAAACCCTGCCTCTGTGATGTTAATGAGGGAGGACTCAGTGTGTAGCATTGTATTGTGCCTTCAGGCAATCTCTTGAGATGTAAAAAGAGAAGCTAGCAGAGAGATTTGGGGACCTTATACCACCAAGAAGCAGTGCCAGGAGCAGAATGTTTTATTGGAAAGGACCTGGGGTCCCTGAGCCCAGAAGCTCCCAGTCCAGGGGAGACTGACAATTACCTTCTGCCAGAGCCAACAGAGAAAGCCTTCCACTGGAGCGATACCCTGAATTTATACACTTACCCTACTGGACTGTGACAGAATAAAATTTCTCAGTTTAAAGCTGTCTACTTGTAGTATTTCTGTTATGCCAGCACTAAATGAATAAAAAATGAGTTTTAGAAAAAAAGAGAAATGAAAATAGAAATGTATCTGCTTTAGTCAGCTAGTGCTGCTCTAACATAAATTCCAGAGTGGATGGCTTTAACAAAGGAAGGTTTGTTCTTACACAGTCCAGTAGGCTAGAAGTCCAAATTCAGGATGTCTGCTCCAGGGGAAGGTACTCCCCCTTGTTGGCTCTGGAACAAAGTCTAGTATTGTATCAGTCTTTGTCCAGGGAGCATGTTGGCACAGGAACCTCAGGTCTGAAGGCCACACTCTTCTCCTGGTGCAGCTTTCTTGGTGTGAGGTTCCCCATTCTCTGTCTGCTTCCCTTTCCTTTTATCTCGCAGGATGAAAGGATTAAGGGTGGGGCAAGCCATACTCCAGGGAAACTCCCTTTACAGTGGAGTAGGGAGCTGATCCTGTGAAGGGATTTATAGTCCCACCCTAACCATTAACATACAGCACAGGAAATCACAAAAGGGAGGACAATCAGAGAATACAGGGAATCATGGTCCACATGGCTACATCTACTTTTGGGGGGACACAATTTGATCCATGACAGTATCTAAAATACCTTAAGAGTTAAATGTGGAAAATCAGATCATAAAAAGGCTAGAATAAAATAGAAATTAATATGTTGCCATGTTTCTGTATGAGGAAAGATTTCCCAGACTTAAAAGTAATGCAATAAATCAGAAATAAAAAGATAGATTTGTTTATTAAAAAGGTGAAACATGTATAAGCCAGACATACAAATTAAAAGTCAATCAAAAATTATTCTAATAAATATGTTGGAAAAGGGATAAATATCTCCAAATATATGGTATTGCAGTGGTAAAGCATTTCCTGTGACAATAAACATAGACATTATCTTTTTGGAAATTAATTAGTAAAATTATAACTACAGCTTCTAAAACATTTATATGCTCATGCTCACTTTGGCAGCACATATACTAAAACTGGAACGATACAGAGAAGATTAGCATGGCCCCGGCGCAAGGATGACACGCAAATTCGTGAAGCATTCCATATTTTTTAATAATAATAAAAAAAGATAAAGTGTTTATATGCTTTCTTACAGTTAATCTAAGGAACTATCTTAATGGTAGAGGATCCCTTGTAGTACAAGAGTTAAGTGCTTGGCTGCTAACTGAACAGTCAGTAGTTTGAAACAAACAACTGCTCCAATGGAGAAAAGACGTGGTGGTCTGCACCCATAAAGATTACAGCCTTGGAAACCCTATAGGGCAGTTTTATTTTGTCACAAGGGGTCACTGTGAGTTGGAATCGACTCAGTGACACCCAACACACATCTTAATGATATAGATGAAATAGGATAAATAGTTCTGTGCACAAAAGCTTTAAAATTGTTTATATATAAAGGAGAAAAATGAAAATTTCAATGATGCAGATGTTCTGTGATAATGAAATATCAATGTGATGGGACCTTATGTAGTGAGTACAATGATATTTGCCAAGTACAGCACTAATGTTAATAAGTTTATCTGAAGAAAATCAAATACAAAATGTTTCTGAGCATATCATCTCAATAAAGTATAGAGACAATCTGGGACAAAAATACCAAACTATTGAGAATAATTATTTCTTGGTAGTAAGTTTATTGGTAACCTTGATTTCCTTCTTTTGACTTTTTTGTAGTCAAAACTTTTTATCAAAAAATGCAATGCAGTATAATCATGAAAAGGTAATTATTTAATGGACAGATTGCATAGACTTTGTGAAAACAGCATCAGCCAGGTCGAGCTCGAGTGCTATGTGCATAGTGCCCAATATCACAGTCCTAGTAAATCTATGGTTTTGCAGGAATACAGCATAGCAATAGCGTTAAACTAAGACTATGCATCACAACCAAAGGTTGCCTCACATCAAAGAGTCCTAGAACTTCCAGGCATGAGCTCTCACTGTCCTCCCTCTGTAAGGGTATTATGGCTGCATTGTTTTTTCTCAGATCAGGAACTTTTGACATGTGCACACTTGAGAACCAACAAGACAAACATGGAGTTAGGGATGTGGTTTCGTATAGCCTGCTGGTCACATACCCAGAGTTGTGCTGTATAGTCAGCCCCAAGAGCAAAACAGGTCTTTAGGGTTGGGGAACTGTCTCACCAGATCAGGTGCAAGTCACCAATCTCACTTGAATCAATAAAGAATACTGACAAGTTTGTACAATTTGCCCCCCAACACCTTGGAACCCATGTTACAAATAGAGGTTTCAACCCACTGGGCACAATTCAGTAATTACTCTCCATGGCAGCGTATGCATTGCATAGGGACCAAATCTGTGGCCCAGAGGATTTTGACCCAAGCAGAAAATAAGCAGCTGTGTGCCATTCAAATACTCCAGGAGTCATTCTGCTTTGGATGTGCATTACTCTCCACAGTGCCGTCAGTAATCTGGTCTCCCACATGGATTCAGAGGGTTTCAGGACCTGATGCAGGAGATTGGGTTATTGGCAGGAAAAAGGAGATCAGACAAACACGGGTATGGTAGGCCACCATCTTTGAACTAGTCACTACCGTTGATTTCCTGCTAAAAAACTAAATCAAACTCATGGTGGAGGCAAATCAAACTCCTACCGGAACCAAAACCTGATAAGCAGCTAATCTGGCTGCTTTGCAACACGTACACTGCCTTCATTTATGTCAGCAGTTATTGAACTGTTCCAAACTGGTTCAAAGTCTTGGTTACAAATCAACATTCTCAACTGTATTTCATACTTTCACCAGAGATCAGTGCCATGTGGTTACATCTTTTAGTTAATAAAAGAACTCCAGCCAGTTTCAGGCCTGCTGAAATCAGCCCTCGTATCATATAAACTTTTAACAGTCTCTGCAGTATTGTGAAGGGATAGTCTGGTACAGACATCAACCATTAGATTTGGTGTGACCATTTTTCCCAAAGAATGAGTACATTAGCAGCCTTTCAAAGAGTGACTGACCTCTTAACAGATGCCGCTTTTAGAGGGCACTGCTGACTGCATATCCATCTTGCAGCTACTACTGCAAATGTGCATCGAGAATACCATCAGGAGCATCTTGGAACTTGAAGGACATTGCTGTAAACTGCTCATTTAAATGCTAATTAGGCTCACCAGCTGTTGTTAGTATTGGAAACCTTAAATGGGTATTTTATCCTGGCAGCCAGAAAGGATCTAGACAACACATTTCATGTATGTATGAACCATAGGACCAATATTTCACTCAAATTTCAGCTGTTTTATAACAAAACTATTTAAAACAGAATTTAAGAAGGCCAAAATCAGCTGCTTCAAAAGATCTTAGCAAAATAACTACCAACACCAAGGATGGGTGAAGTCAGCAGTTTACAAGAATATTTGGTAAATTCTATTCTAGACAGTGATTTCATTTCATAAATTAAGAAAAATTGTAACAGTGATGTCAATAATGTAACTCTCCAAGCTAAATTCATCAGTGTTGAAAAAGCCAAATTGGCATAGAGCATGTCTAATTTAATCAAATTTATTTTTAGATTATTAACTTGATCTATTTTATGTTGCCAGTATTTATTTTATGATGTATGTTCCTTTACCCACTGCTTTGAGCAAATCTGCTGCAAAAGACTTCTTTGAAGTGTTGCAAAACAAAATGTCATCTTGGACACTAAGGTACATCTGAGCCAAGCCATAGTCTGTTTGTAACACAGTCCCAAGAGGTTCGGGGGCAAACTGTACCAGCTGGTCAGCACTGTTTATTAATAAAAGTAAGATTGGTAATTTGTACTAGATCTTGTGAGAGACTTCCCTTACCCTAAAGATCTCTGCTCTTGGTGCTGGTTATACAGCAAGACTATGGGTATGTGACCAGCAGGGCTGGACAATGAATAAAGAAGAGGGGAGAAGAACTGACACCTTTGAATTGTTTTATTAGTGAAGACTACTGAATGAACCATGCTGCCAGAAAAGCAAACATTTTTTGGAAAGTACAACCAGAATGTTTCTTAGAAGCAAGAATGGTGAGACTACGTTTAGCATCCTTTGGACATATTATCAGGAGGGTTCAGTCCCTGGAGAAGGATACCACGCTTGGTGTCTTAGGCTGGGTTTTCTAGGGAAGCAAAATCAGTAACACGTGTAGGTACAAGGAAAGATTTATAATATATATATAGATAGACAAATAGATACAAATATAGGAAACAGCTCATGTAATCACAGAAGCTGAATGTCCCAAGCTCTGGCACAAGCCTCACGTGGCCACGGAAGCTGAGGAACCCAAGGTCAGCAAGTCAGAGAGCAGAGTTCTAGATCACCAGTTGTGTAGGTCAGTGGATCCCAAGCTGGTGGCAAGACAAAGTGACACAGGTTGGCAAAACCAGGATCGGCAGGTCAGGGAGCAGGAGCGGGCAGAGGCTGGCGAACCCAGGATTGGCAGGTCTGGGAGTAGGACTCTCAAGTGCAGACAGTAAGAACTGATGAGTCCAACAGCTGCTAGTTAAGTCCCGGAACCAGACGCTGGAATAAGAGAACAGGAGCTCCTGGCCATGTGAGCGACCAGCAGCCATAGTAAAATGTCGCAAGATGAGAGCTGAGGGGCAGGGAGCCACCACAAACCCTGCCCTGCCACTTAATACAGCAGCCAAATATGTAGTAGACAAGTTGACATAATCCTGACCACCACACTTGGTAAAGTAGAGGGCCAGTGAAAAAGAGGAAGAACCTTAACAAGATGGATTGATGCAGTGGCTGCAACAGTGGGCTCAAGAGTAAAAACAGTTATGCTGATGGTGCAGGACTGGTGTCATGGACTAAAATACATGCAGCCAAAAGTGTGTGTGTCAACTTGGCTAGACCATGATTCCCGGGGTTGTGTGATTGTCCTCTATTTTGTGATTTTTCTTATGTTGTAAATCTTAATCTCTGCCTGTGGTTAATGGGGAAAGATTGGATTATATAGAAGAGGACTAGGGTGAGACTATAATAATAATCTGCCAGCTGCCCTAAGCATGGAACTCAGGGCAAAAACAGATCCTTTGCCTAGGCTCAGACATAAGAGGATACATCTTCCTCACAAACACTCATGGATGGCTGTCAGTCCCTTGACTCTCTCAACACATGCAGTCAGATACCTGTGCCTATACCAATTACCCTTCCCCATCTAGGACAGTAGGGGAGAGCTTGCATTACATACTTGGTGACTATATGTCAATCCATAATGCGATGGATTGACACAGTGGGCTCAAGCACAAAAGCAACTATGCTGATGGTGCAGGATTGGTGTCAGAGACTGAAACATGCCCCCACAACATATGTGTATCCATTTGGCTAGACCATAATTCCCAGTGTTGTGTAATTGTCCTCTGTTTTGCACCTGAGCTGAATACTGCAAGAAAAGTAAATGGACACCTGGGATCACTTAACAGCTCTGACCACCTGGAGAGAGGCTATTAGAGCCTCAGTGGATCCAGTAATTAAACTAGCTCACAGGACCAGCCTATTTTGGCATTTTAAAAACAAAACAAGAATCTAAACCATAGTAAGCAAACATAAATAAACAAAAAAAGAACACCGATGGCTTGGAGACAGCCAGCCAAGCCAAGTGCCGTCGAGTCGGATCCAACTCATGGCGACAGCAGTCAACATCAAATCCCTTGAAGAAGTAGACCATGATGGTTTCCGAAAGCTCTCAAAACAGTGAATCAAGAAATTTTCCAGATGAAGAGAACTTCCTGCAATTATCAGAGGTAAAATCCAAAACATTAATAATGAGAACTCTTCAAGAAATCAAGAAGGAGATCAGGCAAAAACAGAACAGCATAATGAGAAACTGAACAGGCTAGAAGAAAGCACAGAGAGGTAGCAAGCAGAAATTCAGATGATTAATAAGAAAATTACAGAAATAGCTTAATAGGAATTCTGGTGACATAGTGGTTAAGTGCTATAGCTACTAACCAAAAGATTGGCAGTTCAAGTCTGCCAGGTGCTCCTTAGAAACTCTATGAGGTAGTTCTTCTCTGTCTATGGAGTTGCTATGAGTCAAAATCAACTTGATAGCAGTGGGTTTGGTTTGGAAATGTTGGTGATGTAGTGGTTAAGTGCTATAGCTGCTAACCAAAAGGTTGGCAGTTCAGATCTGACAGGCAGTCTTTGGAAACTTTGTGGGACAGTTCTACTGTGACCTATAGGGTTCCTATGAGTCAGAATCAACTTGATGGCATTGTTTTTTTGGATAGAAAGTTAAATGAGCAGAATTGAGACAATGGAGGACAGAACTAATAAGACTGAAGATAAAACACTTAACATCATGTGAAGGGAAGGTGAACCCCAGAAAATACAGAGAGAATTGTTGAAGATTTGTTGACAGAAAACTTCCCTGGTATCATGAAAGATGAGAAAATACTATCCAACTTGCTCATAAAACTCCATACAAAGTCGATTCCAAAAGAAAGACATTAAGGCATATTATAAACAAACTTGCCAAAACTAAAGATAAGGAAACAATTTTAAAAGTGGCTAGGGCTAAATGAAAAAAAAAAATCTACAAAGGAGAGTCAGTAATACTAAGATTGGGCTAGTCAACAGAAACCATGAAGGCAAGAAGTCAGTTGGATGACATATACGAAACCTTGAAGGAAAAAACAGAAATTTAAGGAATTTGCAAAATCAAAGCCAAAATTGCTAGGAATATTAAAAAGAGTTCTTCAGTTAGAAAATCGGTAATAAATCAGATAATGAGCCAAGATAAGGATGAGTCAGACAGAGGGAACATATGAATTTTGATAAAGAAATAGCAAAAATATATTAAAACTCAAACACTAGCAATAGGGAAACAGATGTCACCATGTAAAACATGAAAATATTATAGAGGGGCTTAAAAAAAATGTAGTCACAGGTCTTTCACATGGAAACTAAGTCAAGGCAATACAAAGAAATAAAAGACTGGCTTCAGCTTAGAAAAATATTGATAAATATTAAGGTAACCACAAAGGAAATTAATAATCCCACAAAGCAAAATGAAAAAAAAGAAATCTCCACAAGTGAAAAACTAACTTTGAAAAAGATAAAATGAAAACACACAAAAATCTGTCAGCACAGAAAATGAAGTGGAACAAAGAAAATGTCAATAACATACAAATAAAAGCATTAAAATGACAGTATAAATTCATACTTATCAATAATTATGCTGAATATAAATGAATTAAATGCACCAGTAAAAACATAGAGAGTGGCAAAATGGATTAAAAAACCACAATACATCTATATTCTGTCTATAGGAGACATCTTAGATTTAAGACACAAACTAACACTCAAAGAATGGGAAAAAAACATATCAAATAAACAAGATTCAAAAAAGAGCAGGAGGTGGGGAGTAAAGACGATGGACTAGACACACATCTCGTTAACTCCCTTTGAAAACTAAGTCCTGGATTGATAGTTAAATGGAGCCTTCTGGACACCCAGTGAGCCCTAGGACACAGCATAGTGCTGTCAATTTGGACTACATGACACTAAACGGGAAACTTCTTCTCTTTTGTTGACCGCCACCCTTGTTGAATGACCAGCTCTGGCAGACTGAAGGTAACTGGTGATTTTATCTTTTTTTTTTCTTTGTGTTAGCTGGCAGGCAGGAGTTGGGCTTCACTGGCTGCAAAGCTCAGCTGCAGTGCTGAAGTGATCAACTGGCAAAATGACTACACTTCCAGAGCCTGGATCTGGACTCAGAGCACAATGGAACCTCCACTCTCTCTTGTGAAACCTCCGCCATTGATTCAGCTATTTTGCAGTGGGCAGGACAGCTTGTGCTAGATGCTATCTTGTTTGACCGGAGGCAGAGTTACCCAAATGGAAGCTTCAGAAGGGGCTAATTACCAAGCTGGGATGCAGTGCCAGCCCAGGGAGTGCTTTCCCAGCAAAAAAACTATGTTTAGCACAGTAAAGCCTTATGGGTGGGGCCCAGCAGTGGATGACAGTAGGACAGTAGTCTGTCTGTAGTTTGATCTAGATCATAGCATCTGGGGATGAATATAGAGGTGCCTCCATTGCCAGCTGAAAGAGAGGCTTGCATACCTGATAGCCTGCCTGATTTTAGAAATTATCAGACAGCTTTCACCTCTCAAAATAAGACTACCTAGAGAAATAACTGTGGCTCATCCTGACAGCATCTCTTCCAGTCTTTACTGATCCACATCATAGGGTCAACTGACAGCCTCCCAGTGACTCCATAAGTAGGGCTGTATCTTTGCCACCCAGGAGGTGGACCCTGCTACCCCAGAGATTCCACTGGGCCTAGTCACTGGAGTACATAGAAGTGACTGGTGGTCAAACTCCTTCTCAGACTGTGCCTCAGCTCCTGTTAAGGCAACACCAGAAAAACTAAACAACCTCTAGATGCCCCAAAAGCAACAAACCCTGGCCAAACACTTAAAGTACCTTCCCGCCCATGCTCTGTGGCTCCAGAAAGTTCCAAACAGAAAGAAGCAAAGAACTTCCCAGATGAAGAAGCCTCTCTGAAATTATCAGAGATCGAGTATAAAAGAATTACATACAGAGCCCTCTTAGACATTATACAAAATACAGCAGAGCAAAATGAAAAATTAAGCAAGCTGTTCAAACTGATGGAACACTGACATTCTGAAATCTGACAGATCAATAACAAAATTAAAGAAATGAACAATTCAATTCAAAGCCAAGAGAATAGAATTGAACAACTGGAAAACAGATTTTCTGACTTTGAAGACAGAGCTACTGACACCAGCATTTATGAGGAGAAATCAGAGGAAAAATAGGAGTAGCAGCATTAATTTCTGATACAATAGATGTTAAAATAAAATTCAACACAATGGATGAACAAGGAAACTATGTGATGATTAAAGGGTCAGTATATCAGGAGGACATAACCATATTAAAAATTTACTAAATAAAAAGACTCCTAAATATATCAAACACACTCCAACAGCATTAAAAGAGAAATAGTCTTAAAATAATAGTAGGAAACTTTAAACATACCACTTTTGGCGAAGGACAGATCATCTAGAAAGAAGCTCAGTAATGACATGGAAGACATAAATGACACAATTAACCAACTCTACCTCATAGACTTTACAGGACACTCTAACCCACAGCATCCAATTATACTTTCTTTTCTAATGCATACGGAAAAATTCTTCAGAGGAGACCATATATTAGGTCAGAAAGCAAACCTTAACAAAATCCAAATACCCAGTGCAAAGCATCTTTTCAGACAATAAAGACATATAAGTAGAAACCAGTAACAGCGAAAGCAAGTGAGGGGGGAAAAAATCAAGTACATGGAATCTCAACAACACCTTTCTCAAAAACAATGGAATTATGGAAGAAAATCAAGGACAGAATAAAGAAATCCACAAAATCAAATGAGAATGAAAACACATCCTACCAGAACCTTTGGGACACAGCAAAAGCAGTGCTCAGAGGTTAGTTTATTTTAATAAAAGCATACATCCAAAAAGAAGAAAGGGCCCACATTAAAGCATTAGCCTCATAATACAAACAAGAAGAAAGAGAGCAGTGAAAGAAATCTTTAGGTACCAGAAGAAAGCAAGTAGTAAAAAATAGAGCAGAACTAATTAAGAAAGACAATAGAAAACCAACTGAAACACTTAACAAGACCAAAAACTGGTTGTTTTGAAAAGATCAACGAAATCAATAAACCACTGGCCAAACAGAGAAAAGACAAACAAGAGAGGAAGTAAATAAACCCAAAAACAAATGAGATGGGTAATATCATAATAGACTCAACCAATATTAAAAAAAGTCACTAACAGAATACTATGAAAAATTGTACTCTTAACAAATTTGAAAACCTAGAGGAGACAGATAAATTTCTATCCTCACTACCTACCTCAACTAACACAAACAGAGGTAGAACAGCAAAATAAATGTGTAACAATAGAAGAGACTGAAGTGTAATTTAAAAATTCCCAATAACAAAAACAGCTGTGGACGCTGACAGGTTCACTGAACAGTGCTACTAAACTTTCAGAGAAGAGTTAATATCACTATTACTAAAAGTATTTCAGAGCCCAGAAAAGGATTACTCCTAAATTCATTCTTTGAAACCAGCATAACTCTGATTCCCAAACCAGGTAAAAACATTGTAAAAAAGGAAAATTACAGTCTGTTGTCCCTCATGAACTTGGATGTAACTACACTCAAAAAATTACAGCCAACAGAATTCAAAACATATCAAAGATGTAATTCACTGTGACCAAGTGGGATTTATACCAGGTATCCAGAGATAGTTAAACACTAGAAAAACAATCTGTATAATCAACCACATAAATAAAACAAAAGACAGGAATGACAGGATTTTATCAACTGATGCAGAAAAGGCATTTGATGAAGTCCAACACCCACTCATGTTAAAAACTCTCGGTAAAATAGGAATAAAAGGGAGATTCTTAAGCATAATACAGGGCATTTATACAAAGGTTACAGCCAGTATCATCCTAAATGGAGAGAGTCCGAAAGCATTCCCTCTGAGAACAGGAACCAGGTAAGGATGCCCTTTGTCATCAGTTTTATTCAGTGTTGTGCTGGAGGTTCTAGCCAGAGCAATCAGCCTAAAAAAATAAATAAAAGGTATCCAAATGTTCAAGGAATAGGTAAAAGTATCTTTATTTGCAGATGATGTGATCTTATACACAGAAAACCCAAAAGAACACACATGCATACACACACAAACTACTGGAACTAATAGAAGAGTTCAGCAAAGCCTCAGGATACAAGATAAACTTACAATAATCAGTTGGATTCCTTTACACTAATAGAAAGAACATCAAAGAAGAAATTACCGAATCAATGCCATTTAACATAGTCCTCAAGAAGATAAAATACTTACGAATAAATCTAACCAGAGATGTAAAAGACCCATACAAAGAAAACTACAAGACACCACGGAAAGAAACCAAAAGAGATCTACATAAGTAGAGAAATCTGCCTTGCCCAATGATAGGAAGACTCAACATTGTGAAAATGTCTATTCTAGCCAAAGTGATCTATAGATGGAATGTAATCCCAATCCAAATTTTAGTAGCATTTTTTAATAAGGTGGAGAAACAAATCATCAACTTCATATGGAAAGAGAAGAAGTCTTGGATAAATGAAGCATTACTGAAGAACAATATGGGAAGATTCCTGACTTTAGAACCTATTACACTGCCATGGTGATCAAAACAGCCTGGTACTGTTACAACAACAGATACATAGACCAATGAAACAGAACTGAGAATTTATCCAGGCATAAATTCACCCAGCTATGAGCAGCTGACATTTGACAAGTGCCCAAAGTCTATAAGCTGGAGAAAAGACAGTCTCTTCAGCAAATGGCAATGTTAACACATAGTGATGACTTTGCAATTATCCTCAGACTCACATAGACAAAGCTTTGGCAGCATGTGTGTCCATTTTCCCACTTATGCCTTTTTGAATACCTGCTGAATAAATCTTTCTGTTTCAAAAAAATTAAAACATTTCAGCCTCTGACAAACTTGAACTCTGGGCACGTAAGAATGGTTTCTCATTTGCTGTGCACAGGGTCTCCTTTGCACCATGGGTTTAATAAAATCTACTGAATTTAAATGTGATTTGATTTAGCATTCATTTTTAACATTTATCCGGACTGATTGTTAAAACATCACTTTCTTCAATCTAAGGCTTAATCATTGCAATTTCCATTAGTAGTAGTCACAGCTATTTTCTAAAGAGGCCGTATACAACACCTGACGATCAAGTTCATGAACTCATCTGGAAAAATTACTACCTACCTCATTGTTGCATACCACTACAGTCACCTTTGAAGTACTCCCCTTGGGAAACTGCACTGATGCCAGCGCCTAGTCCACACTTCCAAGCAATTTTAGAACTCCTTTTCTGGAATGGCCATCAGAGCTGTTGTTGTATTACTCTTAATGTCACCCAAATGTCTTCCTTTCAATATTTCCTTTATCTTCTGGTAAAGAAAAGAGTCACTGGGGGACCAGATCAGGTGAGTGGGGAGGTTTTCCAATACAGGTATTTGTTTTCTGGCTAAAAACTCCCTCACAGACAGCAAGCTGGTGTATTGCTGTGATGCAAGAACCATGAGTTGTTGGTGAAAAGTTCAGGTCATTTTTATCTAACTTCTTCATGCAGCCTTTTAGCACTTCCAAATGGTAAACTTGGTTAACTGTTTGTCCAGTTTGTACAACTGTTTGCGATGTTTTCATCAGTTCTGCTTGTTACTGGCCACTGTGACTTCTCTTCATCAATGAAGTTTTCTATCCCCTCGGAAAACACATAATCCATTTATACACTGCCGTTTTCTTCATGGTAGTATCCCCATAAACTTGGACTAACATGTCCCTGATTTTACTTACACTCTTGCCAAGTTTGACAAGAAATTTCAAGTTTATTCATTGCCTAATTCAAGTTCCAATATTCTTGTGACAGCATGAAAAAACACACAACAGCAATGAACCCCACTCAGCAACATGCCACCACATGTCGACACAAACACAGCTGTGAGACACTGATGCACCAAAGTTATGAAACCTTATAGAGTTGTTTGCACAGTGCTGCCAACATAAGTGCATTGGGGCAAGTTTGTGTACTTATTTGTCAGACCTTGTATTATGTTTTTGGCTGGGTTCTCTAGAAAATCAAAACTTATAAAGCTTGTAAACATATACAGAGATTTATATCAAGGAAATTGTTCATACAGTAATAGAGGATAGAATGGCCTAAGTCCCTGGCTTGGGCTGGAGGCTGCTGCTGATTCACATAGCCAGCATGTCAGACACCATGGCTCTTGGTCACAGCCTTTGAAGTTGGAAAAATCCCAACATCTGCGGGTAAGACATCAGGTAAGTGGTTAGCTCAAGTCCCGAGAACTAGAATCCAGATGAATGAGAGCCAGCTGTGGGATCCAGAAGGAGCAGAAGCCAATAGGCCTTGCCAGAAAGTCTTCCTATATTGGGTACAGACTACATTCCCAAGGAAACATCCTCTCACATGACTGATTGACTGACTATTGCTGTTGTAAGGCACCATCAAGTCAGTTTCAACTCATGGTGACACTATGAACAACAGAACGAAGCACTGCCTGGTCTTGCATCATGTCCACAATTGTTTTTATGTTTAAGCACATTGTTGCCGCCACTGTGCCAATCCATCTCATCAAGTGTCTCCCTCTTTTTCACCGACCCTCCACTCTAGCAAGCATGGCGTCCTTCTCCAGGGACTGTCCTTCCTGACAAAAAGTCCGAAGTATGTAAGAAGCAGTCTTGCCATCTTTGCTTCCAAGGAGCATTCTGGTTGTTCTTCTTGTGGAATAGATCTGTTTGTTCTTTTGGCAGTCCATGGTACATTCAGCATTCTTCTCCAGCACCACAATTGAAAGGCATCAGTTCTTCTTCTGTCTTTATTGTCCAGCTTTTACATGCATATGATGTGATCGAAAATACCATGGCTTGGGTCAGGTGCATTTTATTCTTCAAGGTGACATCTTTACTTTTGAATACTTTAGAGAAGTCCTTTGCAGCAGACTTTCCCAGTGCAATGGGTCTTTTGGTTTCCTGAACACTGCTTCCATGGGTGTTGATCATAGACCCAAGTAAAATGAAATCCTTAATGACCTCAATCCTTTCTCCATTTCTGATGATGTTGCTTACTGGTCCAGTTGTGAGTATTTTTGTTTTTTGATGTTGAGGTGCAATCCATACTGAAAGCTGTGGTCCTTGATCTTCATCAGTGTTTCAAATCTTCTTCACTTTCAGCAAGTAAAATATTGTTGCATTATGCTGGTTGTTAATGAGTAGTCCTTCAATTCTGATGCCTTGTTCTTCTCCATGTAATCCAGCTTCTTGGATTGTTTTCTCGGCATACAGATCAAAAATATATGGTGAAAGGATGCAACCCTGATGCACACCTTTCCTGACTTTAAATCATGCAGTGTCTCCTTGTTCTGTTTGTATGACTTCTTCTTGATCTGTGTAAAGATTCCTTAAGACCATGATTAGGTGTTCTGGAATTCCCATTCTCTGCAATGTTAGCCATAATTTATTATGATCCACACAGTCGAATGCCTTTGTATTGGCAGTGAAACACAAGTAAACATCTTTCTAGTATTTTGTGCTTTCCACCAAGATCCGTCTGACATCAGCAATGATATCCCTGCTTCCTCCTCTTCTGAAACCCGCTTGAATTTCTGGCAGTTTCTTGTCAATATACTGTTGCAGTCACTTAGCAAAATTTTACTTGCACGTCATAGAGCATAGTATGAAAAACTCACTGCCATTGAGTTGGTTCCAACTCGTGGTGACCTAAAGGTCAGAGTAGAATTGCCTCATAGAGTTTCCAAGGAGCACCTGGCTGATTTGAACTGCCAACCTTTTGGTTAGCAGACAGAGCATCTAAGCACCATGCCGCCAGGGTTTTCGCAACATAGTATACACATTCTAAAACAGCACAAGATTATTACTACAAACATGATTATTTGTGATACTGCTCTGAGGTTCTGTTTTTGTATATGAAGTAGATAGCCCAATATTTAAGTATCTCATACTCTCTTTTTATAAAGTTGTTAGAGATTTGCCACAATTTCTTGGTCATCTGTGCTGCTGGAGAAAAGAATTTTTACTACTGATGAAAGCAGTATTTTAATCAATAATTTAAGGTCTTTCTAAGCCATTTATTATTATTATTACCAAGTTTTTATCAAGTAAACAATTGGTTTAGTTTGACTTTCACTTTTTTTAAAAAAAAATCAATTAATTGGCCTTAAATACACCAGCCAGGAAGAATCAAGTGAAGAAAATAATTAAAGGATTTATTTAATTCACAAAACAAGATATAATCTGATATCAGTCCCTGAATGACAGAGAAATAGGTATGTAAATGGAGATTAAAACAAATCTTGCTGACTAGAACAAAATGATAACGGGAGAAATTCTTACATGTACTTTAGAGACTATGACATATTTGGGAAATGTCATTCTGGGTATGTTTGGGTCTACCTGTCTCTACCAGAATTAAGGATTATGAGACCCTTACATTTAAATTCTTTGGAGGCAGATTCATTAACTTTACAACACTTTAGGGGCTGTGACTAACCAGTTTAAAGGTTATACAAGCTGATAAGATAGTTCTGTGACCAGATCACCTTAAGAAACTCTAATGAAATATCGTTAAACAGGGCTTTACTGCAGGACTTCTCAGTGGGCTCCTGTGCTTCAAACATACATAGAGAAGAACATAGATATACAATGGGAGGACATAGTGTTTCTCAAAATTCTATTTTTTTAAATTATTTTTATTTAACACAACTGAGTGAAAATGTACATTCACGTATAAATTTACATGCCCACCTATATGCAGCTTCCACTGCTCTCCCTGTCCGGTGACTGCACACTATTCCTCTCTGCTCCATACATGTCTCATCCTCCCAACAACCTCCTTTCCCTTCCTCTCCGTCCACTCCCCTTCCCCCAGCCAGAGGTCAGCAAGATGATATCCTGTAGACGTATAGAACCACAAAGTGCCTCCAATATATGGTCACTCTGCATTGCCAAGTCCAATCCATTCCTGTTCAAAGACTGGATCTTTGTTATAATTTATGGGAAAGGGCAGCATCAGTGCAGGGGGCCATGCTCTCAGAGGAACCCCAAAACCGCTGGTCCATCAATTGAGGTCTTTTAGTGGAGATCTCATGATGCACTCCTTTTTATTCTTGTGTTGCCAGTGAGACTCCTCTCTGTGAGCTCCATCGTGGCTATCACTGGTGGTGGCCGGGCACCATCTGGTTCTTCTGGTCCCAAGTCGATGTAGGCACCCACTCTTGTGGGTCTCTCTGTCTTCTCGGTTGTCTTTACCGCATGTCATTTTGGTCCTCGGTGAGCATCCGTTCCTGCTGAGTTGGGACCATTTGCTGTGTCCTCGGATGGCAGCTTGGCAGCTTTTAAGACCCCAGACACCACTCACCAATGTGGGGTGCAGAGAGCTCTCTTAGCAAAACGCTAGTTGTGCCAATTGGCCTGGAATTCGCCTAAGAGCATGGTCCCCCACCCCCTAACCCAGCTACTCTATCCTTGCAGTATTGAGTTAAGATGGAAGGAGTATTCAAGTTATGCTGAAGTCCACTTAATGTTGTTCTTGTTTCTAATGTGTGCTATCACCGCTTTCTCCCAACTAGATTTCTAGTAACTATCTGAACTAAACCCTCCCCCCCTCGCCCTCCCTCCCTCCCCTCCCTTGAAGCTGTCAAAGAGTCTTTTCTTCTATACACAAGTCTGTTTTTGAGGTCTTATCGTAGAGGTCTCATATAGTATTTGTCCCTTTGTCGCTGACTACTTTCACTCAACATAATGTCTTCCAGTTGAAACCAGGTTAGGAGATGTTTCCTGGAATCATCGTTATTCTTTATCATTGCGTAGTGCTCCATTGAGTATATGTACCACAGTTTACCTATCCATTCTTCTATTGTTGGGCATCTGGGTTGATTCCACCTTTTTGCTATCGTGGACTGTGCCGCGATAAACATTCTGGTGCATGTGTCTGTTGGTGTGAAAGACCTTGAATCTGTAGGATATATTCCAAGTAGTGGAATGACTGGGTCAAATGGTATATCAATATCCATTTTTTTAAGGAAGTGCCAGATTGCCTTCCAAAGAGGCTGGACCATTTTGCAACCCCACCAACAGTGTAGGAGGGTTCCACTTTCTCCACAGCCTCTCCAGCATTTGTTGTTTTGTGTTTTCTGGATCATGGCCAATCTTGTTGGGATGAGATGGTATCTCATTGTTGTCTTGATTTGAATTTCTTTAATAACTAAAGATCGTGAACATGTCTGCATGTGTTTCTTGGCTGCCTGGATCTCCTCTTTAGTGAAGTATCTGTCCATCTCCTTTATCCGTCGCTTAAGTGGATGGTTTATCTTCTTCTTATTGATATTTTGTAGTATCTTATAGATTATGGAGATCAGGCGTCGATCTGACATAGAGTTGTCAAATATTTTTTCCCACTCTGTGGGTGTTCTTTTAACTCTGTTAATAAAGTATTTGGATGAGCAAAAGTGTTTGATTCTTAATAGTTCCCATTTATCTACTTTCTCTTCTGTTGATTGAGGTTTCTTTGATAGATTTTGGAGTCTGTCCTCATTGTGTATTAAAACTTCCATTGTTGTTCCTACCTTTTCTTGGATGAGCTTTATCATTTTAGGTTTGATATTTAGGTCTTTTATCCAGTTGGAGTTGGTTTTTGTATAAGGTGTAAGATATGGATCCTGATTCAGTTTATTGCAGATGGATAACCAATTTTGCCAGCACCATGTGTTGAAGATACTGTTTTTACCCCAGTTTAATGTCTTAGGGCCTTTGTCGAACATCAACTGTTCATAGGCAGATGGTGTCATCTCTGGGGTCTCAATTCTGTTCCATTGATCAATCTGTCTGTTCTTGTACCAGTACCAGGCTGTTTTGACCACTGTGGCAGTGTAGTATGTTCTAAGGTCGGGTAATGAGAGACCTCCCAGTGTGTTCTTCTTCTTTAGTAGTACCTTACTTATCTGGGGCTTCTTCCCTTTCCAAACAAAATTGGTGATTTGTTTCTCCATCTTATTAAAAAATGATGCTGGAACTTGTATTGGGATTGCATTATATAAATAAATTGCTTTGGGTAAAATAGACATTTTCACAATGTTAAGTCTTCCTATCCATGAGCAGGGTAGGTTTTTCCATTTATCTAAGTCTCTTTTAGTTTCTTGTAGTAAGGGCTTGTAGTTCTCTTTGTAAAGGTCTGTTGTTTCTCTGGTTAGATTAATTCCTGGGTACTTTATCTTCTTAGGGGCTATCGTAAATGGTATTGATTTGATAATTTCCTCCTTAACAGTCTTGTTATTGGTATAAAGGAAACCTACTGATATACTTATGTTTATCTTGTACCCTGAGACTTTGCTGAACTCTTCTATCAGTTTCAGTAGCTTACTTATAGATTCCTTGGAGTTCTCTGCATATACAGTCATATCATCTGTGAACAGGGAGATTTTAACTTCCTCTTTGCCAATGCAGATGCCCTTTATTTGTTCGTCTTGTCTAATTGCTCTGGCTAGAACTTCTAGCACAATGTTGAATAGGAGAGGTGACAGTGGGCATCCTTGTCTAGTTCCTGATCTCAGGGGAAAGTCTTTCAGTCTCTGTCCATTCAGGATGATGTGGGCAATTGGCTTTGTATAAATGGCCCTTATTGTGTTGAGGAATTTGCCGTCTATGCCCATTTTGCTAAGAGTTTTTAGCATGAATGGGTGTTGGACTTTATCAAATGCCTTTTCAGCATCAATGGACAAAATCAGGTGATCCTTGTCTTTTGTGTTATTTATGTGGTTAATCACATTAATTGTTTTCCTGATGTTGAAGCAGCCTTGCATCCCTGGTATGAATCCCACTTGGTCATGATGGATTATTTTCTTGATATGTTGTTGTATTCTGTTGGCAAGAATTTTGTTGAAGATTTTTGCATCTAGGTTCATGAGTGATATCAGTCTGTAGTTCTCTGTCTTTGTTGGATCTTTCCCTGGCTTAGGTATCAGGGTTATGCTGGCTTCATAGAATGAGTTTGGGAGTACTCCATCTTTCTATACTGTGAAATAGTCTCAGTAGTATTGGGTATAACTCTTCTCTAAATGCTTGGTAGAATTCTGCTGTGAAGCCATCTGGGCCCGGACTTTTTTGGTCGGCAGTGTTTTGATGACCTTTTCAATCTCTTCCTTTGTGATGTGTTTATTAAGTTGTTCTGCCTCATGTTGTGATAATTTCGGTAGGTGGTATGAGTCAAGGAATTGGTCCATTTCCCCTAGGTTTTCAAATTTGTTAGAGTACAGTCTTTCATAGTATTCTGTTATGATATTTTTGATTTCTGTTGCATCTGTGGTGACAACTCCCTTCTCATTTCTAATTTGGGTTATTTGTTTCCTTTCTTGCTTTTCTTTAGTAAGTTTAGCCAGTGGTTTATCAATTTTGTTGATCTTTTCAAAAAACCAGCTTTTGGTCTTTTCAATTTTTTCAATTGTTTTTCTATTCTCTAATTCATTTAGCTCTGCTCTAATCTTTATGATCTCCTTTCTTCTGGTGCCCAAGGGGTTCCTCTGTTGTTCTCTTTCTACTTGCTCAAGCTGTAGAGTTAGTTCCTTGATTTGGTTTCTTTCTTCCTTCCAGATGTGTGCATTTATGGAGATAAACAGACCTCTGAGCACTGCTTTGGCTGTATCCCATAGGTTCTGGTAGGAAGTGTTTTCATTCTCATTGGAATCCATGAATTTCTTTAATTTATCCTTGGTTTCCCCTATAACTCATGTTTTTTTGAGCAAGATGTTGTTCAGTTTCCAAGAGTTCCACTTTCTATCTCTGTTTTTTCTGCTATTGATTTCAACTTTTATGGGTTTATGATCTGAGAAGATGCTTTGCAGTAATTCAATGGTATGGATTTTGTGGAGCATTGCATTATGGTCTATCACGTAGTCAATTCTGGAGAATGTTCCATGTGCACTGGAAAACAAGGTGTAGGTGTCTGCTGATGGGTGGAAAGTTCTGTATATATCAGTGAGGTTTAGTTTGTTAATTGTGTCAATGAGGTCTTCTGTATCTTTACTGAGCTTTTTTCTAGATGATCTGTCTAGTAATGAGAGTGGAGTGTTAAAGTCTCCCACTATTATTGTGGAGTCATCTAACTTTCTTTTGAGCGTAGTCAGTGTTTCTTCGACATATTTAGGTGCTCTGGCATCAGGTGCATAAATATTTAATATAGTTAAGTCTTGCTTGTATACTGAACCTTTCAGCAATAAGTAGTGACCACCTTTGTCCACGATGGTGGATTTGACATTAAAATTGATTTTGTCTGAGATTAGAATTGCCACCCCTGCTCTTCTTTGTTCATTGTTAGCTTGATATATATTCTTCCATCCTTTAATTTTCAGTTTGTTCCTGTCTTTAGGTCTCAAGTGAGTTTCTTGTAGACAACATATGGATGGGTCGTGTCTTTTGATCCAAGATGACACTCGGTGTCTCTTTACTGGAGCATTCAGTCCATTCACATTCAATGTAATTATTGATAGGTATGTGTTCACTGTTGCCATTGTGATATGTTTATTTTTATGTTGATATTTTCTCTGTTGTTCTTATTAGTCTGTTCTGGGACACTCTTTTTTGTGAGTTGATTTTTCACCTTTTTCAGAGCTGGTTTTATAGTTGCTGACACTCGTGTGTTAGATTTCTTGAAATGGTATGATACATCTTTGTTGTGCCTTACAGCTGCCCCTATAAACCCCCTTAATAAACTATTTATAAACCCAATTTTAATTACTCCCAGTCTTGTCATCTTCCTCTCCATCTGGCAGGACTGTAACGACTGTAGTACATCCTTCTTTTTATTATGATGACACCATAGTTTTTGTGATGATCACTGGATTGCTTCCTTCCATATCAAAGCTGTGATTTACTTTGGAGCCTTACCTAAATTAGTAGAGTATTGAGTAGTGTGTAGTTCTAAAACATAAAGTTAGTGGTTTTGTTATTCTAAGCCAAAGCCAAGAACTCCTTTCAGTATTTCTTATAGTTTGGGTTTGGTTTTTACAAAATCTCTGAGTTTCTGTTTATCTGGGAATGTCTTAATTTCATTTTTGTATTTGAAAGACAGTTTTGCAGGATATATAATTCTTGGTTGAAAGTTCTTCTCCTTCAAGACTTTGAATGTGTCGTGCCACTGTCTCCGTGCCAGCATGGTTTCTGCTGAGAAATCTGACGAGAGCCTACAGGGTTTCCCTCTGAATGTTAGCTTTGCCTTGAGTCTTGCTGCCTTTAAGAGTTGCTGCTTATGTTTCCTTTTGTTAAGCTTGATTATAATATGTCTTGGAGTCTTTCTTTTGAGATCTGTATTGGGTAGCGTACTATATGCATCTGAGATGTCTAAATTCTCTTCATGATTTCTGGGAAGTTTTCTTTCAGCAGCTCAGCAACAATACTCTCTGTGTTCTCAGATATCTCACCCTGTTCAGGGACTCCAATTAATCGAAGGTTGTTCCTCTTAATAGAGTCCCACATGCTTCTTAATGTTTCTTCATTTTTCTTGTTTCTTTTTTCTGACTTCTGCTCATAGAAGCTGGCATCAGTAGCTCTGTCTTCCAAGTCAGAAATTCTTTTTTCCATTTGTTCCATTCTGTTTTCTTGGCTTTGCAGAGAGTTTCTATGTCTTTGATTTTCTTCTTGATGGGTTGGATTTCAGAGTACTGGTATTCCATCAGATAGAACAACTTGCTTAATTTTTCAGTTTGTTCTGGTGTATTTTGTATAAGGTCTAGAAGGGCCCTGTATATAATCAATTTGTATTCACTTCCTGATGCTTTCATAAAAGTTTCTTCATCTGGAAAACTCCTTGGTTGCTTTGTTTGAGAGCCTTCTGAAGCCATGAGTGATTGCTTGTATGCCACAATTGTCTGTTGCTTTTTGGGTCCCATGTGAGTATATATAGAGGCTGGAAGAAGTACTGTGAGGATGGATTGCAAATGTGTCTCTAGGCTGTCTTCAAATGTAAAGCAAAAGGTACCTGACCAGTTCACAAGTCAGTTAGGTTTTCAGGTGTAGAGGTCCCTCTTCTCATCTGACAAAGTAAGCGCCACTATATCCAACCCCAGATAATAACAAACTAGTTCAGAATACAGCAGTGCTACTGCCCTGTTCGCCCCTGCTGACAGGGCCTAGCCTTGTCCAACACTGCATCGAGTACTGGTTTTGTGATAGAAAAGCGCTCTCCTGTGAGCAGGCTCTGGCTCCCAAGTTAAGAATTAGGTCCAGCTGCGGCCACCATATCCAAGATGGCGTCCTCCACACAGGCATCAGACAAAGGGGCTAAAGGTGCCGAGAGGTAGTGATTCCTCTGATTTTGTTGCAGGGCCCCCAACATAGGCAGCACTGTGCAAAATCACTACTTTTCTGTCGGAGAAGCGCTGTCCCGTTTGCAGGCGCTGGCTCCCAGGCTAAGAACGAGGTCCCGCTAAAATCTCGGTACCAACATGGCGTCCCGCACCCTGACCGCGGAGCCCCGCACAAACCCCACTGAGGCAGCTACAAAACGAAAGGCTCAACGTGGCTAGACTAACAGTCCTGAGCCTGGCTCTCAGAATATGGGAATTTCGCCTGCCTATCCCCTCTGCAGCGTGTCTGAGTCCAGCCACCAGGCAAGACCCGGCTACGCCCGCCAGCTGAGACAGAGGAAAAAAAGTCAAAATGGTGCGTTTACCTTCCGTCCATGAGAGCCGGGGCTAGCCAGGAGCGGGAGTCAGCGAAAGAGAGGAGGTTTTTCGCTCAGTGGTATGAAGTCCCAATTAACAGCTCTGTGCTGTGTCCTGAGGCTGATTAGGTGATCAGAAGGCTCTGTTTGATTGTCAATTCAGGTCTTGGTTTCCAGAGGGATATAAGGAGACGGCTTAGTATGCCATCTTAACTCCGCCCCCTCTCAAAATTCTATTTTTGCAGAATTCAACCGTCATCTTGTGTGAGAGCACCTCTTTGTACCAGTGTCCCAGAGATATGCTGGAGATGGCCTCTATTGACCCTGAAAGACAACTGTGTCACTTGCCAGCTCCTTGGTGACATCACAAGGTTAACTGGAAAGAGGTCAAAATCATCCAACACTACAAATTAATGCTCTTTCTCCTGGAAGTTGGTTTTTAAATGTTTACCACTGTGGTATTCATACGATATGCTTCGTCTGCCTTATTTACTACTCTATCCTCAGCCTTCAGAGGAAATGTTTGTCATATGTAAACTTCAGTTGTTGTTAGCTTCTGTTGAGTTGGTCCCCACTTGTGGTGGCCCCACACTCAGCAGAAGGAAATGGTGCTCTGTCCCACACCGTCTCCACAATCAATTACACATCAAAACATTGGGATCCTAGGGTTTTAACTGACTGGTTTTCAGAAGTGGATCAGCAGGCCTTTCTCCCTCATTCTTGTTAGTTTGGAAGCTCCCCTGAAATCTTCTCGGCATTACAATGACCCCCAAGGCTCCACTGATGGGTGGATACAAGCTGCACATGACGTCCACTAACTGAAGGTTGAACAAATCTGCGTGGAAGACGTAATTTTTACCACTAACCCACCACTGCCTTTGACGTACAGTCTAGATATTCCTCATAGGTATTTGTTGAATGAATTAAAGATGGATTAAATTATTGAGAAATAAATGTTAGGTTTTACTTCTTTTAAATATCCTCCAGGATGTTTATTTTGCTGCCAGCCCTACCGCTGCAGTAAAACCACTACTTGCTACCTGAAAGGTCAGCGGTTTGAATCCATCAGCCGCTCCACAGAGACAGATGCAGCACTCTGTTTCCATGACGATTTCAGCCTTGAAAGGCTTATGGGGCGGTTCTACTCAATCCCGTAGGGTCACTGTGAGTTGGAATTGACTTGATGGCAATACGTTTGGTTTTGGTTTTTATCCTTAAAGTGTCAGTAACTTCTCTCCTAACCAGGGGTGTATTAGTTAGCAATAAAGGTAACATGGGCTTGTTTGTGATTACTTACTCATGAGTAGTGACCAAATATTTACCAATCTGTAGAATTTTTTTTTTTTTTAACTACAGATTAGTAAGTAAACTCAAACTCACTTTCTTATAGGGTATTAGGAATTAAATTGTGTCCCCCCAAAATGTGTGTCAGCTTGTCTAGGCCATGATTTCCAGTATTATGTGATCATCTGGCATTTTGTCACCTGATGTGAATTTCTTATGTGTAGTAAATCCCACTATGATACTAATGAGGCAGGATTAGGGGCAGTTAACAAGGCAGGACTCAGTCTACAAGATTAGGTTTTATCTGGAGTCAGTCTCTTCTGAGATGTAAAAGAGAGAAGCAAACAGACACAGAAGAACCTCCTACCACAGAGAATGAAGAACCAGGAAGGGATTGTGTTTTGGGGAACCAGGCCCGCCGTGCTGAGAAGCTCCTAGACCTGAAGAAGGTAATGTCAAGGACCCTCCACCAGAGCCCACGCAGAAAGAAAGACTTGCTCTGGATTTAGCACCCATAATTTCGATTTCTAGCCTCCTAGGCTGCGAGAGAATGAATTTCTGTTTGCTAAAGCCATCTACTTGAGGTATTATAGCAGCAGTAGATAACTAAGATATTAGGTAATTTGTTGGTATCAGATTTGTAAATTTGAAAACAGGCTTCGATTCACTAGGAAGCTACTGTGACGTTAGGAGAGAGACAGTTGTGAGACAGAGTTAGAAGCAGAATCTTTGATGTGATGAAAAAACGTGAAACTGTTCATTACAGATGCTCTGGAAAGTCAGGTAAGCACCACATTTAGCATATCTAATGGATAATCACCTCTGCTCCTACCAAACTGATGCTTTTCCCTGCTTAAATTTAAGAATATGTTTAACTCTCTCAATTGTCTATGAAACTGTAGGAAAGACTGCATCTTACTGTTGCAAATTATTTGTTATAAGAAATTCTCATAGAAAGCTGGAAGATATGTCATTTTCTGTTGGATGTGACATTAAATCAGTCTTTCAAGTATAAAGAATATGTCATAATGCAATGCTCAACAAAATCCATACCATTGAATTATTGCAAAGCATCTTCTCAGATCATAAAGCCATAAAAGTTGAAATCAATAGCAGAAAAAACAGAGATAGAAAGTGGAACTCTTGGAAACTGAACAACATCTTGCTCAAAAAAACATGGGTTATAGAGGAAATCAGGGATGAATTAAAGAAATTCATGGATTCCAATGAGAACGAAAACACTTCCTACCAGAACCTATGGGATACAGCCAAAGCAGTGCTCAGAGGTCTGTTTATCTCCATAAATGCACACATCTGGAAGGAAGAAAGAAACCAAATCAAGGAACTAACTCTACAGCTTGAGCAAGTAGAAAGAGAACAACAGAGGAACCCCTTGGGCACCAGAAGAAAGGAGATCATAAAGATTAGAGCAGAGCTAAATGAATTAGAGAATAGAAAAACAATTGAAAAAATTGAAAAGACCAAAAGCTGGTTTTTTGAAAAGATCAATAAAATTGATAAACCACTGGCTAAACTTACTAAACAAAAGCAGGAAAGGAAACAAATAACCCAAATTAGAAATGAGAAGGGAGTTGTCACCACAGATGCAACAGTGCAACAGAAATCAAAAATATCATAACAGAATATTATGAAAGACTGTACTCTAACAAATTTGAAAACCTAGGGGAAATGGACCAATTCCTTGACTCATACCACCTACCGAAATTATCACAACGTGAAGCAGAACAACTTAATAAACCCATCACAAAGGAAGAGATTGAAAAGGTCATCAAAACACTGCCAACCAAAAAAAGTCCGGGCCCAGATGGCTTCACAGCAGAATTCTACCAAGCATTTAGAGAAGAGTTATACCCAATACTGTTGAAACTATTTCACAGTATAGAAAGGGATGGAGTACTCCCAAACTCATTCTATGAAGCCAGCATAACCCTGATACCTAAGCCAGGGAAAGATCCAACAAAGACAGAGAACTACAGACTGATATCACTCATGAACCTAGATGCAAAAATCTTCAACAAAATTCTTGCCAACAGAATACAACAACATATCAAGAAAATAATCCATCATGACCAAGTGGGATTCATACCAGGGATGCAAGGCTGCTTCAACATCAGGAAAACAATTAATATGATTAACCACATAAATAACACAAAAGACAAAGATCACCTGATTTTGTCCATTGATGCTGAAAAGGCATTTGATAAAGACCAACACCCATTCATGCTAAAAACTCTTAGCAAAATGGGCATAGACGGCAAATTCCTCAACACAATAAGGGCCATTTATACAAAGCCAATTGCCCACATCATCCTGAATGGACAGAGACTGAAAGACTTTCCCCTGAGATCAGGAACTAGACAAGGATGCCCACTGTCACCTCTCCTATTCAACATTGTGCTAGAAGTTCTAGCCAGAGCAGTTAGAGAAGACGAAGAAATAAAGGGCATCTGCATCAGCAAAGAGGAAGTTAAAATCTCCCTGTTCGCAGATGATATGATTGTATATGCAGAGAACCCCAAGGAATCAATAAGTAAGCTGCTCAAACTGATAGAAGAGTTCAGCAAAGTTTCAGGATACAAGATAAGCATAAGTAAATCAGTAGGTTTCCTTTATACCATCAACGAGACTGTTAAGGAGGAAATTATTAAATCAATAGCATTTGCGATAGCCCCTAAGAAGATAAAGTACCTAGGAATTAATCTAACCAGAGAAACAACAGACCTTTACAAAGAGAACTACAAGCCCTTACTACAAGAAGCTAGGAGAGACTTAGATAAATGGAAAAACCTACCCTGCTCATGGATAGGAAGACTTAACATTGTGAAAATGTCTATTTTACCCAAAGCAATTTATTTATATAATGCAATCCCAATACAAGTTCCAGCATCATTTTTTAATAAGATGGAGAAACAAATCACCAATTTTGTTTGGAAAGGGAAGAAGCCCCAGATAAGTAAGGTACTACTAAAGAAGAAGAACACACTGGGAGGTCTCTCATTACCCGACCTTAGAACATACTACACTGCCACAGTGGTCAAAACAGCCTGGTACTGGTACAAGAACAGACAGATTGATCAATGGAACAGAATTGAGACCCCAGAGATGACACCATCTGCCAATGAACAGTTGATATTCGAAAAAGGCCCTAAGACATTAAACTGGGGTAAAAACAGTCTCTTCAACAAATGGTGCTGGCAAAATTGGTTATCCATCTGCAATAAACTGAATCAAGATCCGTATCTTACACCTTATACAAAAACCAACTCCAACTGGATAAAAGACCTAAATATCAAACCTAAAATGATAAAGCTCATCCAAGAAAAGGTAGGAACAACAATGGAAGTTTTAATACACAATGAGGACAGACTCCAAAATCTATCAAAGAAACCTCAATCAACAGAAGAGAAAGTAGATAAATGGGAACTATTAAGAATCAAACACTTTTGCTCATCCAAATACTTTATTAACAGAGTTAAAAGAACACCCACAGAGTGGGAAAAAATATTTGACAACTCTATGTCAGATCGACGCCTGATCTCCATAATCTATAAGATACTACAAAATATCAATAAGAAGAAGATAAACCATCCACTTAAGCGACGGATAAAGGAGATGGACAGATACTTCACTAAAGAGGAGATCCAGGCAGCCAAGAAACACATGCAGACATGTTCACGATCTTTAGTTATTAAAGAAATTCAAATCAAGACAACAATGAGATACCATCTCATCCCAACAAGATTGGCCATGATCCAGAAAACACAAAACAACAAATGCTGGAGAGGCTGTGGAGAAAGTGGAACCCTCCTACACTGTTGGTGGGGTTGCAAAATGGTCCAGCCTCTTTGGAAGGCAATCTGGCACTTCCTTAAAAAAATGGATATTGATATACCATTTGACCCAGTCATTCCACTACTTGGAATATATCCTACAGATTCAAGGTCTTTCACACCAACAGACACATGCACCAGAATGTTTATCGCGGCACAGTCCGCGATAGCAAAAAGGTGGAATCAACCCAGATGCCCAACAATAGAAGAATGGATAGGTAAACTGTGGTACATATACTCAATGGAGCACTACGCAATGATAAAGAATAACGATGATTCCAGGAAACATCTCCTAACCTGGTTTCAACTGGAAGACATTATGTTGAGTGAGAGTAGTCAGCGACAAAATGGCAAATACTGTATGAGACCTCTACGATAAGATCTCAAAAACAGACTTGTGTATAGAAGAAAAGACTCTATGACAGCCGCAAGGGAGGGGAGGGACGGAGGGAGGGTGAGGGGGGGAGGGTTTAGTTTAGGTAGTTACTAGAAATCTAGTTGGGAAAAAGCAGTGACAGCACACATTAGGAACAGGAACAACATTAAGTGGACTTCAGCATAACTTGAGTACTCCTTCCATCTTAACTCAATACTGCAAGGATAGAGTAGCTGGGTTAGGGGGCGGGGGACCATGTTCTTAGGCGAATTCCAGGCCAATTGGCACAACTAGCGTTTTGCTAAGAGAGCTCTCTGCACCCCACATTGGTGAGTGGTGTCTGGGGTCTTAAAAGCTGCCAAGCTGCCATCCGAGGACACAGCAAATGGTCCCAACTCAGCAGGAACGGATGCTCACCGAGGGCCAAAATGGCATGCGGTAAAGACAACCGAGAAGACAGAGAGACCCACAAGAGTGGGTGCCTACATCGACTTGGGACCGGAAGAACCGGATGGTGCCCGGCCACCACCAGTGATAGCCATGACGGAGCTCACAGAGAGGAGCCTCACTGGCAACACAAGAATAAAAAGAGGTGCATCATGAGATCTCCACTAAAAGACCTCAATTGATGGTCCAGCGGTTTTGGGGTTCCTCTGAGAGCATGGCCCCCGGCCCTGATGCTGTCCGTTCCCATAAATTATAACAAAGGTCCACTCTTTGGACAGGAATGGATTGGACTTGGCAATGCAGAGTAACCATATATTGGAAGCAATTTATGGTTCTATACATCTATAGCATATCATCTTGCTGACCTCTGGCTGGAGGAAGGAGAGTGGACGGAGAGGAGGGGAAAGGAGGCTGTTGGGAGGATGAGACATGTATGGAGCAGAGAGGAATAGTGTGCAGTCGCCGGACAGGGAGAGCAGTGGAAGCTGCATATAGGGTGGCATGTAAATTTACATGTGTATGTACATTTTCACTCAGTTATGTTAAATAAAAATAAAAATAAAAAAATTAAAAAAAAAAAGAATATGTCATAGCTGGTTTGTTTTAGTGACACAGCAGCCAGGTTGTACATATTGTGTTTAATATTGGGGGTGATTAATAATTTTGAATGGCTGATATAAATTTATCCTACTTCTGTCTGGAGATGCCTCAATTGGTATTGTTTTGTACTTACCAGAAACAGACTAGAAAGCAATTATATTTTGGTGTTTGGAATCGAATTATGCAATTCCTTTCTCAGTTCACCTGTTTTACTGGAAGTTCTTCCTGCTAATAATAGTGTTCAACAATGATTAACTTTGACTTTTCTTTTGCCCAGGCAGTTACTAGAAGTCTGATAGTTGTACAACTAGGCTATTTATTTTATGCTAATATAACTATAAATGTCTGCATAGAAAATTGAAATACCTAAAATAGAAAATATTCTGGGAATTGTTATCTGTAGGCCAATTAATAATACTCACATCCTTTAAGAAGGAACTTCCATAGTATTGTATAATGGAGTGGATCTCAAACTTTGGGGAGTATTAATATTTAGAGTTAGTTGAAGTTTCACTATGTAGGATTTCTACAAAGATTTTTTTTTCTGAAGACTTCTACAGTTTCTTTTCACTGAACTGCTATAAAGTACTTAGCTTGCATATCTAAAAGAAAGGAGAAGACATAAAGTGTACCTTTTATCCCTCCACTCCTCTCATTCACATTTTCTTTGAATCAATGAGCCTGTAATTTCTCTCATTAAAACTGTCCCCTTTTCCTCTGTACCCACTGTTTCTGCCTTGGTTAATATTCTGGTCTCATGATTGACTTCCAGCTTCTTTCCTCATAGAGAGCCTTTCTTCTTTCACCATTTCAATTACAGAGTAATTATTCTAAAATATATAGAAAATTAGTCCAGAAATAATAATTAGTAAATTTCTACACATAGCAGTGTTTTCCAATTTTTGGAAAATAGGCACTGGTTAAACAAAATATGATTTCTAGATAGGACATGCATAAATATTAAAATAGCAGTTATGGATTTATTTTTCCTAAAGAGTACTCAAAATGTGACTATCAGCTCAAATTTATGGGAGGAAAGGTAGGATTTCAGTATACACTAGTACAGTAGATGCTGTAATGACAGAATCTACCATATATACCTAATCCATATTTCCTTGGTCTACCTGGATCTCACAGCTTGTATATACCGTATAAACTATTGTTTTTCTTTGCCTAAAGGCATTCGGTGGCTAAGAGAGCATTTGTGGTGTTACCTGGAGTCAGCACGAAGGGCCAGAACATTAAATTCCTTCAGAGCAATCAACCAATGGAGAGGGACAGGAATTTGCAGAAAAAATACTTTGATTTCCCTGTCCTCTTGTGAGACAATTTTGATACCGATCTTACAGTTTCTTAGAGCATATCTGGCACTGTGATAACCTGCTCCTTAGCATTCTGTTTATTGACTTTTTTCTACTCCCTTACCATGCTTCCTTGAATTACTTTCCAAAGAAATTATTTGCAATTCTTAACTTAAGGTCTGCTTTTTTGAGAAACCTAACCTAAAACAGTTGGTACTGGAAATGGTCCTAGAAAGAAGATTCTTAGCAGAAGAGTCCGAAAGTCAATTACGCTGTCACTGCGGATGCTAACTGGGGTTGTGATAACCTAAGCATGTCATAGCATTGCTACTACCAGTTTTCCATTAACCCTCAAGGCTGGCAGAAGCAGTCCTTTATCCTCAGGCTAGTAGTTCCTTTCACCAGGAAATTGTTCAGGCCATCATTGAGGCACTTAAAAATGATGCTTTCCCTCCTCAAAATTTGCCTTTACCTTTCCTTGTTTCTAGGCCGGTAACTAGAGTCGTGTCTTAGCATGGAGAGAGCAGGTAAACACAGTCTCTGCTATCCAAAGAAGGAGATTATGGATTAAACAGGCACTATATTTGGCCAGAAACTCTGGTGGCTGAATCATTAAGAGTTATGGCTACTAACCCAAAGGTTGGCTGTTCAGATCCACCGGGTGCTACTTGGAACTCTATGGAGCAGTTCTACTCTGTCCTATAGGGTTGCTATGAATTGGGATTGACTTGACAGAAGTGAGTTTTTTAATTTTTATTTTTATATTAGGCTAATGCTGACTGGATATGGGAGAGTGTTTTGAGAATGGTGTAGGATTATAGAGGGATGTTGATTATAAGACTGGAAAAGGAAGAGTTTATTGTTATAGAGGTACTTTGTCATGAGTCAGAATTTAATATACTAGCAAGAATATCAGGATCTGTTCCTAATTTGATGCTCATATGGCTTCTTGAATCTTGGTGACAAGAAATACTTTAAGTAAATGAGGTGGGAGTAACCTTAGCAAATAATCAAAGAAGGGATCAGAAGACTCAGAGGATTAGAATTAACATGCTAGATAAAACAGCTGATTATATTCCCAGTAGACTGTGGAGAACACTTCCTTCACTAAAGCTGTAAGTCATGAATTAATGAAGTACTGGCATCACTGAGTTCCATTGGTGGCCTTTAACTACAAGAGAAACAGTGGTTACAATTACTGCACTGAGCAGCATGGTTGGGTGGGAAACCAGGGGTCTTTATTTATAAACCACAGCCAATAAGCCATGGTTTCTTAGAGGCAACTGAAATGGGAAACCAATGAAGGTATTGTTTGAATTATATAAAAAACAATATTAAGTACTTGTGAGGATTGAAGTCCACTGCTATAGTAGAAAAAATGTACCAAACTGTGTTTTCTAGACCTGTACCTACCACCTAAACTAAAAGCTAGTGTGCAGTTGAAGAAGGACTAAGCAGTACCATGTTATTTACAGAAGGTATTTACCTATTCTTTACCAAAGGACCCTACCATCATTTACCAGTACACTAAACAATGTTGTTTTTGTTGTTGTTAATTGTTGTTGAGTCCATCCTGACTTATAGTGACTTTATTTGGGCAAAGGAGAACTGTACTGTATATGATTTTTTAAAATTGTGACCTTTCAGAAGCATGCTAGTCTGTTGCTGAGGCACCCACCTCTGGGTGAAGTTGAACTGTCGACCTTTAGGCTAGTAGTCAAGTGCTTAACCATTTGGTACACACACCACTACGCAATAGGGTTAGGGAAATACTCATGCCTTGTGAAGATTATTGGATGTGGAAGCTGAGCCAATGTTGATACCAGGGATCCCAAAATGCCACCCTTGTTAGAGTTGCTAAACATGAATGACAAAGAAGCAGAGTCCAGCCCAAGACCACAACAGGTTCAATTCACAGTACATTCTGTGATCATTTCTTCAGTTCCTTCATGCATCATTATGGTGAGTTCACTAAACAACTGGCAGAACTGTAACTTTGCCCCATTAAGAGCTATCATGACAGGAAAGGAGAAGTGGAGGTCTCTTGAGATTGTTTCCTTGCCCTCCCCACCTCATGTCCTGGCTAAGATGATGAATCAGAAGCAGAACCATAGTATCCCACCAAAGGGGAAATTTCAGGAATTCCATCAAAGGCCAGAGAGTTGCAGGGCTAATAGTATTCATGAAGGCAAAACTGAAAAAACCAGATGGATCATGGGAAATGATGGTAAAATAAGAAATGGAATTGTGCTAGCTTGTGTTAGCATTATTACTGTTAACATAACAATTAATCTGGAAAGTAAATCAAGAAAATGTTTCCAGGAGGAAGAAGTAACTTTCTATGTCATAATATGCTGATAGGTCATCTCAAAGGAGAACTGAGACTTTGTCACAGGATTGAAGATCATGGAGGTTGTTGCTGACATTGACAAGAACTCTTCTGGCAAAGGGAAACAGAAGCAGAGTCTGTTTTAGCTTGACGGATTCATGTTCAAGAGAAAATGTAAGTGGAAAAATTGGAGAGAGCAAGTAATCTTAGAGAAATTGTTCTATAAAGAGAAGAGAAGCAGTAGTGAGAAAAGCTGTAAAGTCAAGGAAGGTTAATCTTTTATGTGAGAAATAGTTTCATAGGTAGATGGGAAATAGTGAAAGGGAAACGTGTGTGGATTAGGGAGAATTGTAGTAGTTTTCTTGTGTAGGCAAAAAGAGTTGAAATTCAGTGCAGAAGTGGAGGGATCCAGCATTTTTGGCTGGTATTGACTGGATGAGGCAATGTGTAAAATAAATGAAATGATTTAATATTTGCTTTCTTCCGCTAACTATGGTTGGATTAGTAGCAGGTTTATATGGTTTTAAAGAATGCCATGCTAAGAAAAATAAATAAATAAGACTACCTGCCAGCCAGCATACCTGATAATTTATAATATATATTTTTTAAAGAATTGGAGATTGGAAATGTATTATAATTGTGTCTACTATCAACTCTGATAATTGGTTTTACTTTTTTCATTTACTAAATGTGAAATGTAAGTACTCTAATCTTTGAAATTCGTTTTATCTAAGACACACATTATAAGAAAAAACTGCTATGATATTTTAATCATTCGTAGCATTCATGTTTTTATATCCCCCATTATTCATCTTTAGCCAATGTCTCCAAATTTGAAAAGCAATTTTCAGGAGAGTGGTAGAGTGCCTTTGTAGGTTTCGGTAATTTGCAAGAACATGAGGAAAGAGAAAATTGCATGAAAAATGAGGATCTGTAAAAGTATTGAGAAACAGGGAATTTTCTAGGACTGAAGGATTTCAGAAATCACCTTAAATTTACGGATGAGGAGAAGGAGAGTCAGTGACATTGAATGATTCACTTTGATGGCTAAAGTTGTGTGTCAGCTTGGCTGGGCCATGATTCTCAGCAGTTTAGCAATTGTGATGTATTCTGGCAACTATGTAATGATGTAACAACTTCCATAATGAGATCTGATAAAATGTAATCACCTCCATGATGAGATTTACTATCAACAGCCAGTGGTTTGAAAGGGAATTTTCTTGGGGGCATGGCCTGCAACCAATATAGGTGGACTTTCTGACAAAGCTCTTGGGCTTTTGCTTACTTTGAATCTTGCAATTGGCTCCTGTCTATCTGACCTCTAGCTCTTGGGACCTGAGCTATTAGCCAAGGCAGGAGTTGCCAGCCCCTGCATCCATGAGTCAAGAGATGCCTTTGACCTGACCAGGAGATTTGGGACTTTCCAGCCTCTACAACTATGTGAGCAATTTTCTCTGCCTCTCAGTATAAATATGCCTCACTGGGTTTGCATCTCTAGACAACCTAGCCTAAGACACATCCTAAGTGACCTGATTAAACAATGTCAAAGCGAGATTTACAAGCAAGGTTTCCTGTGTTCTTTCTGTCATAGCTTCCTTTTTGATCATAACAAATTGGTAAGAAGTTAATGTGTCAAATTTAAAATATACATAATTGTTTTTTAAGCTTGATGCATAGTCATGTAGCAAGGGCTTCTATAAATGGTCTATTTAATATTTCTTTTATATAGTCAGATATAATTTTTATTTTGGCATACAATAACTTGGAAAGTTTTTGAAGAATAGCCTAAATTTGTGTTGGTCAAAAAGAAAGTTATATTGGGAAACTTTTCCTCCCTGTTTTAACATAAGTGAGATGTTAGAGATTAGGGCAGTATAGTTGTCTTAAAGAGGAGAAAAGATGCTATGGATCACTACTATCGGTAATTTCCTAAGCAAGGACTGTCACCTGTGATTTAATTTTCCCTACAGCTTTAGGCTCGGTCTTATCACCAACATTTATGGAAGGTAATGCAACAGGCTGATGGAGGTTAAACAATGGTTTCACATCTAGAAATTGAGAAACTGGTATTCTACAGAGGGGAAATTTGTGAAAGAAATGAAAAGAGTGTGCAAGTCAGGCTGTTCCATGTGACTCTGTTCATATTTGCCCTAGTGTGAATAATGGCATAATGCTAAGAACGAAAAGATAGGCATAATCAATAAATAACACAGGAGCTGACTGTGTCTGCTGTATCTCCTTTCGCCAACTTCAGAGTGACTGTAAAAATGTTAACTTCTCTCTGTCCTTATCTCATTATTGAGGATAAACTTGGAGTTCCAACATTGTTTAACCAAAGTGTTATGATCTATGGATTTTTGATATTAGTCTCATGAGAATTTCAGGTTTTCATAGAATGGACACAATCTTCATACTGCTGAAAAATTTTGGTGAATATCCTGATTCTATTTCTATTGATGAAATATTTGAACATTATACAAGCTAGTAATTTGCCAGATGCACTGCCTGATTCATACTCTATTTAAAGAGACACTGATAAGTAATTTCGAAACAAAATAGAGGTGTGTGGTTGCATGTGAAAAGACAAGGAACTGAAATGTGTATAATTTTAAAAAATGATATAAGATATAGCAATTTCCCAGAAGCTTCTGTTATAAGAATGTAGCCAGGTGCATGGGAACCTGAGTGTCAACTGGATTGGAAATCAATATGAAATAGCCAGTGGACTGTTTCTTTTAAAATTCAGTGATCTGTAGTTCTAAATATGCCAAATCTTGGATAGCACTTTAGTCACAACATTAAAAACTGCAGTAAAAGGAAAAAAAAAAAGTTCTCCAACTTTGATGTATCAAGTAGAGTACCTATTTTGAAGACTCCACCTTAGAAGAGTCACTAAAAAAAGAGAAAAGCATACCTTTACAGTGTCTTTCTTCCTGTATTTTCAACAAGTATTTGTGTAAGCACCTATCATGGAAGACACTGTGTTAGGTGCTCTGAAGGATTTTTTGAAAAATGGAGAAACCATGTCCTCAGATGAACCTTGTGTTCATCATTTCTTGGGAGTAGGTTTTGAACAGACAGTAGGGAAGAATAACTTGGAAGTGGCAAGAAGGAGCAAGGAGATGTTAACCCCAGCTGCTGACACGGAGACTGCTGGGAACATGGAATCCTAACCAGAGAGCTGTGTGAATGAAGGCAGGAAAGTAGAAGTGCTCAGGAAAAATGAAGAGTATTAAAGAAAGTTTGCTGACTATAGAACAAAAGTTCTAGAAAACAAAAGAATCAATCTCTTCTATTAAAATTTGAGGCAAGGGAGGAGGTAATTAGATAACTGTAAATATAAATTATAGAGGAAAGCCACAAAGGTGACATTCAGATATGTTACTTTTATTTAGTTTGTGAAAAGATTTCACCAGGTAATTAAAGAAAAAAATGCAGACAGAAGTTTGGACAGCTTTCAATGTCCTTGGAAAGAATAGGCAGTATATTATCAAACCTTTGTTTCATGATAAAGAATAGAATTAAAAGAGTATTTTATATTTTCTCTGAATCTGAATTTCAAGAAATTTAATTGTACTCCAGTTACTCACAAAAAGAGCCCAAATAAAATGTGAGAGTAAAGCTAGCTCATACTTACTAGAAAATTTCTCCTGAAATGACAGCCAACACCTACTTTTTAGAACTCATTTAATATTGAGATGCATTACTTTCTCAATCTTTTCAGCCATAGATCAGTCACACAATTTATTGAAAGTCTTTTCTCACCGAGTAGGTCAGCATTTTGTGGTCCTTGCTTCCAGGAAAAACCAAACAAAATCCAACAACTATTACATGAGGACTGACAATTAAGTTCAGGAACTCATCCTAGAACACGTGCTGCGTACCTCATTGCTGGATATCGCTACAGTCACCTTCTAACTTCTCCCCTTGGGAAGCTATGCAGTGATGCCAGTGTCTACCACTCAAGCAATTTGGGAATTCTTTCTGGAATGGCCACTAGAGCTCTTGTCTTGTTATCCTTGATGTCCTCAATGTCATCAAAACGTCTTCCTTTCAACATTGCCTTTATCTTTGGGGGAAAAAAAGTCATTGAGGCCAGGTCAGACGAGTAGGGAGTGTGTTCCAACACAGTTATTTGTTTACTGGCTAAAAACTTCCTCACAGAGAACTATTCAGTTCAGTCTGTGAACTTGTCACCTTGCCACGGTATGCAATGGCCAATGCAGAAAGAGTTCCACAGTTCCTTTGAAGGATGGACTAGGCACTGGTGTTGGTGCATAGCCTCCCAAGGGGAGGACTTTGAAGGTGACCACACACTGATATTCAGCAACGAGGTATGTAGCACTTAGGGCAGTTTGGTTCATGGGCTTATTATAATTGCAACACTAAAAGGCCAAAGAACAGAAGGGAACAGATTCACTTTGTGAGTGGTTGCATTAAGGTAGTTGTGACATTTGTTTTGACTACTGAATGATTGTATCTCCACACCTTCAGTGAGGTCAGAAAGTATGCTAACTGTTAAGAGGGAGCTCGATTCTTCTCTCTTGGTCTCAGGTTCGCACCTTAACCTTCTTTGCTCTTCTGTACACACATGTACTGGATGAAAGTGGCCCTGCAACTTGCAATTCCTAGGTTCACTTGTTCTCTGGTTTCTGGGTTGGTTTGAGGCCAGGGGGTCTGAAACAAAAGGGTTTGTGGATTTTTTTCCACTTCTTTCTTCCTTTCTCAGTGCCCAGCATCTATAGGTCCTGTCAGGTTGCACTCACCAGACTCCAGTAGCGTCAGTTCCTCCCTTTATGTTTCAAACCATGGCGGTATTGGAGTCCTGTTGTTAGACCTGGGTGCCTCCATACTCTTTATAGGTTCTTTTAACCTGTTCACCCTTCCAGAAATAGTTTAATTCATTAAATTCTCTTAAAACTTCTGTCCGAGTGTCCCTTTTATTTCCTGAAAAGGACTATTACCTCTATTCAGAGAAAAATCTATGCTGAAAGTGGGACCCTTAAAGCGTCAAGGTTCAGAGTTAGAAATTGTGACTACGACTCTTCTCCTTCAGAGCTGATAGTGAATTGCCTGTGTGCTCCGTCTGATTTAGTGGTTGCAGTAAATGTCTGGCAACAGGCACTTGACCTGGGCCATGCATGTTAGTAGTAGGTCCCTATTCTGATTGACTCCAGCTGGCCACTGTCCTTGGACTGAAGAATCTATGGGGCAAAGTATGTGGTGTTGGCAAAGAATACTGAATATACCACAGACTGCCAAAAGAATATACAGATCTGCCTTGGAAGAAGCACAGCCAGAATGCTTCTTAGAAAGAAGGATGGCAACACTATGTCTTACATACTCCAGACACGTCGTTGGGAGGGATCAGTTGCTGGAGACGGACTTCATGCTTGGTAAAGTAAGCCACTGCTGTCAAGTCAATTCAGACTCATAGCAACCCTTTAAGACAAAATAGAGCTGCTCCATAGAGTTTCCAGGGAGCTCCTGGCAGGTTGGAACAGCCAACCATTTGGTTAGCAGTCATAGCACTTCACGATGCCACCAGAGTTTCAAAGATGGGTTGACATAGTGACTGCAACAATGGGCTGTGGTGTGGCAGGGATCGTGAGGCTGGTGCAGAGGAGGAAGTGTTTCATTCTGTTGTACGTAGGGTGGTTATGAGTCAGAATTGACTCAATGGTACCTAGCAACAGCAACAACAGTGGGACAGAGAGGGTGCACTAACCTGAAGCCCTTTCTTTCCAGAATATGTTAATCATGTTTTGAGAACTTGGGTCCCAGGAATTTCCTGTCCAAACAGACCTATTCAAGGAAATAACTATGCCTTCTGTTGAAGACAGAATCATACTGCTACTCCCGGAAATTTTGCATAGGACATAAGGATAGGATAGCTTTGTGAACTGGAAATCAAATGCTGGCAATGGATTGGAGGGATAAAAATAGAGAATGTGTGTGACAAGGATCAGACTGGGTATGGAGACTGGAAACTGATGGTTGAGTCTCCCCACTAACTATAAGTAGTCCACTCATTTTAAATTCAAATTAACATTTTCAACTTCAGGTTTCTTGGAGGAAACTGAAAGAATGATAGTAATTAGGGGTCTGGAACACTGTATGAGCAGAAATTTCCTGGAATGAACTGTAAAGCGTGAAGGAGAACTTCTGGGCATGTGAAAGCGGGGCCTCTGTGCGGCATCCGTGTCTGACCACACTGAGCCAACATCCCGGCCAGACCTTTCAGAGAACCCGTCTTTGTACAAACGCTTACTCTCAAACTGCTTTATCTCTCTATCTCCTTTCATCTACTCCATCAAACAGCCTGCCCAGACTTTCTAGAACTTTCCATTGTGCCCTTCAGAACTTATGGTCCATGGCCAACAAACCCTTTACATCTTCAGTCTCTTCTCTGAATGTTGTTTCACTTTGTTACCCCAACTGAAAACTACTCTGAGATTAATGTTTCTTGTCTGATTTTTCTTTCCATATTGTAACTCAAAAACAGAACAGGAGTTGGAGTTAATAATCTTTGTGACTTGTTGTGGAGGTCTTGTTCCTCACTATTTCTCAGAATCTTCTCTTAATTCACATGATATCATCTCTAGATTCCTGCAAGAAGGCTTCATCTGCCTACTCGCCTGCTCCAATGAATTCCCTGCCCTTAGTGTGGCCTGCCTTCAAAATCTATCACCCACACTACTGTGATGCTGCTCTTCTTAATCATGTCATTTTATTGCTTAAAATCCTTCAGTGGCTCCTCACAGCCTTCAAGGATAAAGTTCGAACTCTTTAATTTAGCACATAAGGCCTTTCTTGACCCCACTTTTTTCTGTATTTTCAACCTTATTGTCCATGATACCTTCACATTTACACTTTGCTATTTGCAGTTCTCAGAGAACTAGACAACTTTCTGGAACAAACCTGTTCCTGGCTGTCTTAGCTACATTTTACCTGAACTCCTAACTCTCTCTGTTCATTTCCATCCATCTATCATAGCACTTGTAAGACTAATCTATGGTCTTTCATTTTCAGTTTCTTGAGGGCTAACTCCATGTCTCAGTTATATTTGATTCCCCAGAATCTGGTAGAAGTTTGTCAAATAAAGGAATCGAAAAGGGATAATCAAAATTATTCTGCTAAATTAATGGGACGTAATTTCAGCTCAACAGCACTTGGCTTGGCTAAAAATTTTTCCATAGGTAAAAGTTAGTTTATGTTGACTAGTATAAGTTCTTTCTATTGGTTCCCAAGAAATTAAGTGTTGTGTGTGTATTTTGGGTGGTAGTGGGGTGAATCTGTGTTGTGCTGAATATTTTTGTAGACCGCAGAGAAGATTGACTTTCCTAAAAGAGCTCACAAAAGCCCAACCCTAAGGAAGTATGTAGAGTTCTTAGGTGCTGCAAGGGGTTAGTAAGCCCAGCTGCTAACGTAAATGCTAGAGTCCATCCAGAGGCACCTCAGAAGAGTGACCTGGCCATCAGCCTTTGAAAGCTCTACCGAGTACATTTCTACTTTCTTATGCATAGGGTTGCTATGAATAGAATTCCACTTGACAACAATTGGCCAAGGAATTCCTGGGGCTATTGGTCTTGATATGCCCTTATGGGCTGGGATGCAAGTACCTCAAGGTCCTTTACCTTTGTTTCCTTGTGTGCATTTCTGGCAAGCTATTAAATTAACCAGAGATTCTCATTAACATCAAAATCTGATCAACCAAATTTACTGTTTACAGAAATAACCCTCAGAGATTTGACATGAACTAACCAGTTAATGAGGATAATGTGCTTTAAAAACAGACCAGCTAAAAGAATTAAGCAGTGAAGGTGTCTTTCACGCTTTTTCTCGTTGCCTGGAATGTCCTCTCCTTGTGTTTCTGCTTGGAAAAGTCTATTAGTTCTTCAAGACTTCTCTGAATTACAGGGCCTGACTTAAGCAGTCCCAAGATTCCACCGCACACTGTGATAGCTGCCTTACATCACTTACTGGAATGTAATGTTTTTAGTACCAGTCTTCCCCTAGATGGGGATTTCTTTGTGGACAACTGATGCAAACCCACTGCCATTGAGTCAGGTCCAACTCATAGAGAACATAGACAACAGTATGTATTTGTTTGTTTGTTTTTTTAACTGTCAGCCTTAGTTCCTACTACTGTGTTTGGAACATGTCATTACTGTCAGGTGTCATCCGGTTGGCTTTGACTCATAGTGGCTATTTTAGTCATCTAGTACTGCTATAGCAAGATACCAAGTGGATGGCTTTAAAAAGAGAAGTTTTATTTGTCACAGTCAGGTAAACTGAAAGCCCAAATTCAGTGTCAGCCCCAGGGGAAGGCTTTCTCTACTGACTCTAGAGGAAGGTCTTTGTCATCAACGTTCCCCTGGACTGGAAGCTTCTGAGGCACAGGGACCCTGGTCCTTTCCAACGGATGTACTCGGCTTTTGATACTGCTTTCTTTCTCAGTGGTGTGAGGTCCTCAGATCTCTCTGCTAGCTTCTTTGCTTTCTATCTCTAGAGACTGCCTCAAGGCACAAAACAATCTGACACAGTGAGTCCTGCCCCACCAACAGGACTGCCACTCATCCAACCGTATTAACATCATAGAGGCAAGATTTACAACATAGAGGAGCATCACACAGTAGGAGGAAACACGGCCCACACACATTTTGGGGGGGAATGCAATTGAATCTGTGACAGTGACTCTGTGTACCACAGAATGAAACACTGTGCTGTCCTACATCAGCCTCACAGTTGTTGCTGTGTTTGAGCTGATTGTTGCAACCACTGTGTCAGTCCATCTTGTTGAGGGTCTTCCTCGTTTTCGCTGACTCTCTGCTTTACCAAGCCTGTTGTCTTTCTCCAGGAACTGGTCCCTCCTGATGACATGTTCAGAGTATATGAGATTAAATCTTGCCATCCTGCTTTCCAAGTAACCTTCTGCACTTGATCCAAAACATATATGTTTGTTCTTATCCCAGTCTGGAAACTCTGGGGACATAACAGTTAGGTGCTATGGCTGCTAATCAAAAGGCGGGCAGTTCAAATCCATCAGGTTCACCTTGGAAACTGCATTAGGCAATTCTACTGTGTCCTATAGGGTCCCTGTGAGTAGGGATTGACTCAACAGCAGTGGGTTTTAGTTTGGTCTGGCTGGCTATTCAGTATTCTTCACCAGCACTGTAATTCAAAGATGTCAATTCTTCTTTGATCTTCCGTATTCAGTGTCCCAATTTTGCACATACATGAGGCGACAGAAAATACCAGGGCTTGGGTCAGGCACATTTCAGTCCTCAAAGTGGCAACTTTATTTTTTAACACTCCAAAGAAGTCTTTCATAGCAGATCCAACTAATGAAATAAATCATTTGAATTCTTTTCTGCTGCTTCCATGGGTGCTGATTGTGAATCTAAGTAAAATGAAATCCTTGACAACTTCAATCTTTTCTTATGTATCATGATGTTCCTTGTTGGTCCAGTTGTGAAGATTTTTGCTTTCTTTATGTTGAGGTATAATCCATACTTAAGGTTGTCATGTTTGTCTTCATCAGCGCTCCAAGTCCTTCTCAATTTCAGCAAGTAAGTTGGTTGTATCATCTACATAATCACAAGTTGTTAATAAGTCTTTCTTCAAACCTGATGCTTTCTTTTTCTTTATACAGCTTACTCTCTTGGATTATTTGTTCAGCATACAGATCAAATAAATATTGGACACATATCTATCTTAATTTTAAGCCCTGAAGTATCCCCTTGTTTTGTTCGAACCACTACCTTTTGGTTTGTGTACAGGTTCCTCATGAGCACAATTAAGTGTTTTGGAATTTACATTCTTCACAATGTTATTCATAACCTATTATGATCCATAGCATCGAATGCTGTTACGTAGTTAATGAAACACAGTTAAATATCTTTCTGGTGTTCTCTGCTTTCAGTCAGGATCCATCTAACATCAGCAATGAAATCCCTCATTCCATGTTTTCTTCTGGATACTGTTTGAATTTCTGGCAGTTCTTTGTCAGTGTACTGCTGCAACTGTTTTTGAATGATCTTCAGCAAAATTTTACTTCTTGTGATGTTAATGGTATTGTTTGATAGTTTCTGGTATAGTGACACTGTATGTTTCTTCTGTCTTCTTTGGATGCTTCCTGGGTTGTTCAACGTTTTTCTTCTCTGTCTTATAGCTACTCTGAAATTTTTGGTTCACTTTTTTTTTTGTCTACTTTAGCTACCCTGTGTTCAGAGTCAGGTATCAACATCTCTTTTCACATCCATTTTGATCTTTTCTTTCATTTTTGTCTTTTTAATGATCTCTTGTTGCCTTCATGTATGATGTCCTTCTACAACTCATTTGGTGTTTGGTCATTAGTGATCAATGCATGAAACCTATTTTTGAAGTGGTCTCTAAATTCAGGTGGTATATACTCAAGGTTTTCCTTGGCTCTTGTGGACTTATTTTAATTATCTTCATTTTCATCTTGGCCTTTATATGCACAATTGAGTATTTGTTCCTCATTTAGCCCCTGGCCTTGTTCTCACTGATTGATGACTTTGAGCTTTTTTATCATCTCTCTCCACAGATCAGCAGATTCATCCTGTGTATTTAATCTGGAGAGATCTACATGTATGGTCGCTATTTATGTTGTTGAAAGAAATATTTGCAACGAATAGGTTATTGATTTTAGAAAATTCTGTTATGCAGTCTCCAGCACAGTTTCTATCACCAAAACCATACTTTCCCACAACCAATTCATCAGCTTTGTTTCCGACTTTTGAATTCTAATCAGTGGTAAGTATCATTGCATCTTGATTGTTTGTTTGATCAATTTCAGACTACAGAAGTTAGTAAAAATCTTTCATTTTTTTGTCTGTGGCATTAGTGGTTGGTGCCTAAATTTGAGAAATAGTCATATTAACTCATCTTCCTTGTAGGTGTATTCCAGGATAGACCTTGAAATGTTTTTTTTTCACTGTATGAATGTGATGCCCTTCCTCTTTAATCTGTCACTCCCAGAATAGTAGGCTATATAATTCTTCAAATTAAAATGCCCAATACCAGCTGATTTCAGTTCACTGATGCCTAGGATATCAATCTTTATGAGTTTCATTTCACTTTTGATGACTTTCAACTTTCTGAGATTTGTACTATGTACATTCCATGTTCCAAATATTAATAGATGTTCACAGCTGTTTCTTCCCATTTTGAGTCATGCAACATCAACAAATGAAGGTCCCCAAAACCTTGTTCCGCCCACATCATTAAGGCTAACTTTCTTTGAGGAGTTTCTATTGCTTAAATATCTGGATAGATGAATGTTGCACATTCTGATAAGAATTTTGCTTATGTGGGTTGACCACAGAAGTTGCTTGTCTTCAATAAATATGTATTTGTTTACATGAAAGTAACCTATACCACTTACAGAAAATTTGGTAAGTATGCCAAGTGCCATTGGGCCAGGGTAGAAATGTGAAAAAAGGAAAATTTTAGTTATCTGTAACCTTCACAACTATACAAGGTTAATTACTGTTAACAAATTAAATACTCTGTGCATACAAAAAATTTGAAAATCTGGTATTTACCTCTACAGCTAGATAAAATTGTAGCTTAATTTTAGTGTAGCATATCTAATCAAGAATCATAAAATTTGAAGCACTCCTAAGGAATTAAATACTCCCTTATGGCAAAGAATTTTCAAGGACAGGAGGAACATGTGAAATTTTAAAAAAGAAGTTCAATTTAGGAAAGCATTTAGCCTTGAAGGAGTTATTTATCCTGTATGAGTGAGCATTTTATTCTGAAACCAGCATTTATTTGTATAGGTTTCATCTCATGACTATTTTCCCCCTATTTTTTAACTGTTTCACAAAGATTAAAGAACCAGTACTTTGTATCTATGAGGACTCATTTATTCAGTTTATTAGTGCCCTTGCCATGAAGTGGTTAAGCTCTCCACTGCCCAAGGAAAGGTCAGCAGTTTGAATTCACCAGCTACACTACAAGAGAAAAATATGGCTGTCTGCTTCTGTAAACCAGTTCTACTCTGTTCTTTTGAGTCATAAGAGTAGGAATCAATTCAATGGCAATGGATACAGTAGTTAGAAGCCGGGATAGACATAAGTAATTCTGAAACTTTGAAGAGATTATCTCCATATGTCAGTTCTCTGAAGGAAACATCATTAATCTTGAATCTCTGGCCTCATCCCTTGAGGTTTGAGTAACAATTGTTTGTGTCACTTGCCTTTTGCCTCACCATTCTGGTCTTGGTGTTAGAGTAACAAAGTAAAATGAATGTCATGGATTGAATTGTGTCCCCTCAAAAATGTGTGTAGCAATTTCCTGCATACTGTAAATCCTGCCTCTAGGATGGTAATGAGGGAGGATGAGTGGCAGTTGTGTTGGTAGGGCAGGACTCACTGTGTCAGAGGGTATTGTTCCTTGAAGCAATCTCTTGAAATACAAAAGAGAGCAGCTAGCAGAGAGATTTGGGGACCACCAAGAAGCACTGCCAGGAGCAGAGCACATCCTTGGAAAGGAACCAGGGTCCCCAAACATCAGAAGCTCTGAGTCCAGGGAAGATTGATGACGAAGACCTTCCTTGAGAGCTAAGAGAGAAAGCCTTCCCCTGTTGCTGTTGCCCCAATTTGGACTCTTAGCCTACTAGACTGTAACAGAATAAAATTTCTCTTTAGAAAGCCATCTGCTAGTGGTATGTTTGCTATGGCAGTAGTAGATGACTAGAACAAGGAGCAACCACCCCTTTTAAAAGAACCGCAACCCTAATCTTTTAGGTTGTCACTGAAGGAAAATGTTCTTCTTAAAGAACTCGCATTGATCATTATGTTCACCCCCCTCCGTGCCCCCCACTCCCCCGTTGTGAGCTCAGGGAGTTGTTTCCCCTTTAACATTTTGGGTTAGAAGAAGATCCAAGGACTTGCTGTTAATTCCAAGCATCACTACTGTGATGAGGTTAAAACTTTTTTTTTTAAAGACCTTAAAAGCTGAAGGGAAACAATAAAGGAATATGCCTGGAAAGTCAGATGCAAATTGAAACTCTGTCTTGAAATGACTTGACCATTAGTCATGTTGCATTGTTTTTCTTACGCTACCTTTGTGTGGTAGAGTCTGTTTTAACTCCAACTATGACTTCAGTATTTCTCCACTATTAAAGTTAATACCAAAAAGTTTACTCTCTAGATCTTTATTTTTTGTTTGATGAACGTCCTTTCATTTGTATCTAACAGCTGGAATAACTTCCACTGTATGGAAAATTCCTGTCTGTAGTCACCCTAAGCTTTCAATAGACTAGGTAGTAAAAAGAGGAGCCACAGTTGTAGTAGGAGTGATAGTAACATTATCTAAAATTTGCATAAAACTTACTACATGCAGGGAAGGGTTCTACATATATGTAAGTTAGCTCCCAATGATCCTATAAACTGTTGTCATCCAGTAGATTCTGACTTCCAGTGATATCGTATTGCAAAATAGAATTGCATCTTGGTTGTAAGTTAGATTAATTCAGACTAAAGAATTTGGTAAAAAGTTTCAATTTCTTCATTTTTGGTATTTGTTGTTGGTGTATACAGTTGAATAATAGTCATATTAAAAGGTCTTCCTTGCAGGCATATGGATATTATCCTGTCACCTACAGAATTATACTTCAGAATGTATTTTGAAATGTTCGTTTTGATGATGGTGTGACACCATTTCTCTTTAATTTGTCATTACCAGCATAGTAGACCATATCATTGTCCAATTCAAAATGGCCAGTACCAGTCTACTTCAGCTCACTAATGCTGAGGATATCAATTTTCAAATATTACATTTTAGTTTTGATGGCTTCTAATTTTCAGTGATGCATGTGTTTTAATTGTAGGTTGTGGTTATTGTGAAATTGTTTCTTCTCATCTGGAGTCATGCCACATCAACAAAGGAAACCCTGAAATCTTTACTCCATTCTTGTTATCAAGGGCGGCACTACTTTGAGAAGACAGCTCTTAGTGATATCTTGAATGTCTTCCAACTGGAGGGTCCCATCTTCCAGTATATACAAGACAGTGTTCTGCTGCTGTTCATAGGATTTTCTCTGGCCAGTCTTTTAGTAGTAGATCAGCAGAGCCTTCTTCACAGCCTGTTTTAGTCTGGAAGCTCTACTGAAACCTGTCCAGCATTTGCCACTCTGCTGGTATATGAAACACTGGTGGTGTTGTTTTCAGCACTGATGCATCATAGAAACCATGGCAGTGTGATGAACCAACAGATAAACCATGGGTGACCAAATTAGTGTTTTCAATGCAAGTCTGCTACCATACAATTAGAGTCAAATGAGTACCTTTATCAATATAACTTGCACCTGTGCACACAAATTCAAAGAACAGGTTGAATGAATTACCAATAGTCCATGGAACTAGACCACTGTAATCACTAATATCTGGGCTACTGATCACTGAAATTCACTATTACTCATCACAGGAGGGAATATTCTGTCTTAGCAATTAAAAAGCACTTTTGATCATTACTTAAATGATACTACATCCTACATAATTGACAGAATGAATTTCCTACTTTTATAGACCAGTTGAGTTAAATTTGACCCTTTGAGCTAAAATTGCTTTACAATTCAATTTATTCTAAGGCAGAACTGGGGCTAAGAATGGTGTATTAATTTCCCAGGGCTTCATTATAAAAGTATCACAAACCGGGTTGCATAAAACAACAGACATTTATTCTCTCATACTTCTGGAGACTAAAAGTCCAAGTTCAAGGTGTTGAAAGCCTCTAGGAGAAAAGCCTTCCTAGTATCCTGTTGCTTCTGGCATCCCCAGGCATTCTTTGGTTCACCCAGTCTTGGCCTCTATCTTCACATTGTCATTTTGCCTCTGTGTCTCTGAGTCTCTACTTCTCTTTTTAATAATTGCACCAGTCATATTGAATTAGTGTCCACTTATTCCAGTCTGACCTCATGTTAATTAGTGATATCTGCAAAGACATTATTTCTAGTATGAGTAGTTAGGGCTTTAATGCATCTTTTTGGAGGACACAATTCAATTTTTAATAAATGGAGACAGTGGATTTTACTTAGGGTGGACCAAATAAAAAATTAAGTTATCAGTAACATTGTGTTTCTTGATTTAAGAAAAGAGCTTCAATATCAAATACTAAATGAAAATAAAACAATGTTGGTGAAATGAACAAATCTAATAAGCTTATTGGCACTTAAATGTACATTAGTTTTGATTATTAGTTTCTCTTTTATGTAAGATTATTCTCTCCTAGCAAGAAAGGATTAAATTTCTGTGAGAAATAGTAAATATCTTAGTGGTCACCGCAGAGAAATATACCCACAAAACTGGTAGGTGGGCATCTTACTGTGCTGGACACTGTAGAAAGCAAACGGCCTGACAATTTGGTCTGTGTTTTCTGTCCTGAGAAATAGCATTAGAGCCAAAAAAAAAAACGAAAAAAGAAAAAAATCTAATTGCTATTTGGTCATAAAATCACTCTGGGAATTTTCTAAGTAAAATATGCATATTTCTCTTATTCTGGTTCTCCTTGATGTTCGAGGTGATTACATTTCACAGGGGATCAGAAGCATTACAAAGAATAGTTTCAAGGGGAGGCAAAATATGACATGAAACAGGGCTAAAAGCTGAGACAACTAGAAGGATTGTTACAACCAAGAAAAAAATTCCTTCTTAATTCTTAATTTCCTGTCAAGGCTCCCTTTTGCTCAGGAAATGTAATATCCCTTATCCCACAGTTAAGACAAAAATCAATAGAAACTTTAGGCTGTTATTTCTCTTCATCTGAGCCTGATGCCACCTAGAACCTTCTGTAGCCAATTTTGGTATGTAGAGTTATCTAAGGGTAAAAGGAAAACTCTATGGCTGCAGGAAGAAAGAAATACATGAGATAATGCCAGCATCCATCTGCTGATTTATTAATTCATTTAACACACATTTATTGTTCCAGGTGCTAAGAATAGATCAGTGAACAAAACAGAACCACTCTCTAGGGGGATAAAAAAGTGTCCTCATTAAACTTACATTCTAAAGTCAGAATAAGTAGGGGCAGATGGTAGGGGTGTTAGGGCTTTGCATTTTAAATGAGGTAGTCAGGAAGGGAGACACCTAAATACTTGAGGGAAGAGCACTCTAAGAGTAGGAGAAAGATATAATCTCTTTTATGTTTTAAGATAATCACTTTGACTGATGTTTTTAGAGGAGATTGTTGAGGGGTTTTGGAGGAAACAGACCATTTAGCAGGCTATTGCATAATCTATGCGTAAGATGATAGTGGTTTGGGCTAGGGTGGTTTCATGGAGGCAATGAAAAGTATTCACATTCTGCATATATTTTGAGGGTAGAATTTACGTTCTGCTAATTTGGATGTGTGGTATGGATGAAGAATCCAAGAGCAACTTCTGCCTTGCTACTGACATGGAACAGCAGCTGGGTTCACAGCTGGAGACCCAGCTGGAGCTTCTCCTAAGGAGTACACAGTAGATTTGAACTACCTACCTTGTGGATAGCAGCCACAGCACTTAGCCACTGCACTTAGCCACTGCACTATCAGGGTTTTCAGGGTCTCCATAAGTCAAAGAAACTCAACAGCTTCTAGTTAGTACCAAAACAGGTTGAACCAGCTTATGATTCCCAATCTATTGTTACTTTTTCTTTAATTACCTTGCTCTTAGGCTTCAGCCTGTAGTTAGAGGAGGATTAGAGCTGTGACAGACTGTGGTTATTTCCAAATAGGCATTTCCTTGTCTTCCATAGTCGTGAAGTTTTTGTGAGCCTCTAGCCATCAGAGTAAAAAGTATACTTTTCAATTTCCCTGGCAATTAGACATGGCCATATGGTCAACTTTTGGTCAATGTGATGTGAATATATACATTGTGTGCTATGCCTAGGACTTACTCTAAGAAAGATTAAGCATCTTCTTCCTTTGTACTTGTCACTCCTTTCTGCCTGTCTTGATCATGAATTTAGAGGTAGTGGACCAACTTGACCATACAAATAACCCTATGGAATGATGGAACAACAAGATAGAAGGAACCTGAGTTTCCTAGGCAACTTGGTTAAAATGAGATCCCTGTCCTCCATCAATCTGATATTTATATGAAAAAGAAATTTCTTCTACCTCATTTAGGCTAGTATTGTTTTGGTCTTTGTTAAAGTAGCTCAGCCAATATTGTAGCTAATGAGGCAGATTTAATTTTCTAAGACAGTTCCAAAATCAAAAATAGCATTATGTTTTTCTCACAAACTTTTGAAGTGTTCCAAAGATTTAAAAAACTTGATGTTTAAGTTTCAAATCTCTGATGAATACTTGTGCTCATAAAACAAAATACCTTTATTAGTTGATGTTTTCTTAATTAGGGGGGAAAACATAATGACATAGTCACAATCCCATGCCCACACTCATTTGTTTAATGATAAGGCCAAGAAGTACTGGTGGTGCAGTTGTTAAGTGCTCAGCTGATAATTGAAAGGCCAGCAATTGAAGTCCACCAGTAGCTCCATGGGACAAAGATGTGGCAACCTGCTTCCATAAAGACTGAAGAGTTGTAAACCCTATGTGTCACTTCTACTCTGTCCTATACGGTCTCTGTAAACAAACAAAAAATCTCAAATTTGTTTATGCCCCTCTTAGTGACTCAGTGGGGCAGTTCTCCTCTGCCCTATTGTGTTTCTGCCCCACTGAGTTTGTAAGGAGCACATGGTAGATTTGAACTACTTACCTTTTGGTTAGCAGCCACGGCACTTAACAACTACACCACCAGAGTTTCCAGGGTCTCTATAAGTCAAAATCAACTAAACAGCAATAAGTAATAATAAAACTAGCTTTAAGGACAAAGCAAACAAGAAAAACAAACAATACGCTAATCAAGGATTCCCTTTAGCAAATCGAACTCCCTTATAAGCCCAAGTCACACAGTGCTTATGAGCTAGGCTGCTACCAAAGTGCTGGAAGCTTGAGTCCACCAGTTTCTCCTTGGAAACCCTGTGGGGCAGTTCTCCTCTGTAGGATATGGTCATTAGGAATTGGAATCAACTTGACTTCAATGATTTTTTTTTTTTAGTTTGTAAGCCCACATTATCAGTCTATCACATTACCACCTATCAGAAAAGACCAGTCTCTAGAAAAGGACATAATAATTGGTAAAGGAGAAGGTCAGCAAAAACTAGGGAAATCCTCAACAAACTGTATTGATATAATAGCCACAAAAATGGACTCAAACATACCAACAATCATAAACATGGCACAAGGCCAGGCAACATTTCAGTCTGAAGCTGACTTGATAACAACTTACAACAAAGAAACCCCAAACCAAACTTGTTCTTTCTGAGTTAATTTTGAGTCCAAGTGGGTTCAGTTTGGCTTATGTGTTTACTATTTGTCAGAATTCACTCTATGGCAATGAATAATGGAATCTTTTCATTAACTCGCAAAGTATGAAAGAATAGTATAAGCAAAGTATGATAAGTCCTTCTACAAAATCTTCAAGCTTGTCTTTTCTTTTGCCTTAATCTAGATTTCCAAAGTCACATTCCCTGTGATTAAAGCTAGAATTATAATAAAAATCACACACAATAATTCTCTGGCTCTCCTTACCTGTGATTTTAGAATTTGTATCCCTTTTAATTACCTCTTCCAGTAATCTTTAGGGAAACTGGGCATGTCTTGAACGCTTGTAGTGACATCTGAGGTAGTTATCTTATCATTTAGTATAGTTAAGAATCTAGTATGACTAATGTTAGTGCTGGATACATCTACAGAGGGTGTTGCTGTCTGTCTGTTGTTGTTGTTGGGTGATGTCAAGTTGGTTCAGACTCCCAGCAACTCTCTGTACAACAGAACGAATCACCGCCAGTCCTGCACTATCCTTACCATCGCTGTTAGGCTTGAGCCTTTTGTTGTAGCCACTGCATCATTTCATTTCATTGAGTCTTGTTTTTCCCTAACCTTCTGCTCTACCAATCAGGAGGGCCTTCTCCAGGGACTGGTCCATCCTGATAACACGCCCAAGGTATGTGAGTGAAGTCTTGCCACCCTTGCTTCTAAGAAGCATTCTGGCCACATTTCTTTCAAGACAGATGTGTTTGTTCTTCTGGTAGTCCATGCTACATTCGATCTTCTTTGCCAATACCATAATTCAAAGGCATGGATTCTTCTTCAGTCTTCCTTATTCGTTACTCGGCTTTCACATACAGGTGAGGTAGCCCAGCCATCCCAACTCCCCCTTGTATGATAAACCTATTGACACATGTAGAATGAATGTTTCTGTAATAGAAGGACAAAAGCATGAATGTCCACATCAGAAAGATGTTTTGAATTGTCATTCTTCCTTTATCCACCGGGTAAGCTTTCCAAGTTACTTAATTCCACTAAGTCTTAGTGTTATTACAGATGAAAGAGAATTTATGAATATCAAATAAAATAACTTATGTAAAGTTCTTAATGCAATGCTTGCCATATAGTAGGCATTCAATAAGTGATATTTTAATTATTGTCATCCTTGCCCCCATTACAGTAAGAGCCATTGATGCTTCCTCATGCTGTAGCCCTTTCTCCCCATTTTCGAGGTCTTGCTGCCTGCAGTGGTACTTGCTATGGTGAGTGATGCTGCTGTGAACAGTGGCTGTGGATGCTGTGTGAACAACGCTTTCCTGATAGCTCATAAAGTCCAACAGTGGTGATGTGGCACTGTGCTGAAACCCTGGCCAAAGAGCAGAGGAGCAATTTTAGGTTGTACCTGCCAGACTTTCTTTTAAATCTATAATTTCTTACTGTTGGGACTAAGAAAAAAGGAAAATTAACTAGCTTGCATTATTCATCCTCCCCACCCCAACTATATTAAAAGAAGTTGCCTTGACAAATGCTTCATAAACTTTTTCATATCGTGGCACATGTAGAAAATGTTAGTATTTGTATAGGCCATTTGGGTAATAAGATGAAGTTATCTGTGGTTGGATACTACAGATTCTTTCTTGCTTCTGCTACTATGGAGAGAATCAACATTTTGACTCATTTGTGACATACCAGTGGGATGATCAACTCTCCTGGTTAACCCGAAATTGAAGGGTTTCCAAGGATATGAGATTTTTAGTGCTAAAAAGGGGGAAGTCTTGGGAAAATTGAAATGAGTTTGTCACCACCACATACCAGTTGAGAAGCCCTGGACTAAAGTTCAGTATCAACTTCTGCTAGATCTGTGTAGAAAATGAGTCAATAGAGATCACTGGAGACCCCTAAAAGGCCATCTTAAGTCACCCTGAAAAAAGGCAGAGTTACTGGTAGAAGAGATCTGGAAAGATAGGAAAGGAGCCAAGAATTTTAAAATGCCTTTGGACTGCATTTGAGAGATAGAGATTATTTTGTGAAAATGTGGAGTAGAGGAACAGACCATGAGAACAGATGTTTTTATGTTATTTTTGGATCCTAACAATTGGTACAGGAAAGCCCTGGTGGTGCAGTGGTTAAGCACTATGCTGTAAAGTGAAAGGTCAGCAATTCAAATCCTGCTCCTTGGTAGAAAGATGTTACAGTCTGCTTCTGTGAAGATTGCCAGCCAAAGCCAAGTGCCTACAGGCTTGGAAATCCTATAGGCAGTTTTACCCTGTACTCCCTATAGGGTTGCTGTGAGTTGGAATTGACTCGATGGCAGTGGGTTTAGTCTTTGGATTTACCACAACTGTGCCTCACGGTGACTCAGCTTTACACATGTAACACTAGGAATTAGACACAAGGCTGTGAACGCTGGGTCAAGGTTAATCTAAATAACACGCTATATGATCTCAACTTTGCTTCCTTTCTGACACTGAAATATTTTTTTTTAAAGCCAAGTTCCTGCAGTTGGTCCTGTTTCCTGAAAACAAGGCATTCTTTCTTCATGTAATCCCTGGTCTGACAAACAGATGAAACCCTGTAACATCTACTTTACTCATTGCGTGTCTGATTCCCAGCTGTGACACAGTGTAGGTGCGAGTCAGAAGTCTCAGATACAGGTAATAACTGCCTTTTCTGAATTTATCCCTTCATCCAAGCCTAGCCTTTTCTTTCTTAATTAAGATGCTGTCTTGGGACTTTAAATAACTGAGTTAACATCCTCTAAATTCCACATTCCAAATTTTAATATTTCTCACCTGACGAAAGGAAGAAATTCTCATTTTCCCACAAATAGTATTTGTGACTCAAAATATTATTTAGCCTTGCTTCTCTCTACTTATTTTTATTTACTCTAAGCCTGGGGCACTCCAGGAATATGGAAGTAACAAGCTTTCACTAGCACTGATATTTATTCTCGTTACTGTTTTCCACAAGTTTACCCTTGGGTTATACGGGTGCAGGAAAAAATTGCACAAGATTAATACTATTTGCTAAACAATAAACACAGAAGCAGCAGGTGTCAGGATGATATCTAAAACTTTAAGTCTTGAAAATGATGCTGTGTTTTTTGTGTTTTTCCTTGAGGTGCTAGCAGATTTATTGAGTGCAGTAAACACCCTCAAATTTTTCTCCCTTCAGGAGTCTGTTACTGACATTAAATTGAATGGAAAGTTAATAACTCAAAAGGTAACAATAAGATTTAAGAGACCTTGACAAGCTGAGAAAGCCCAGATGGTACAGTGGTTAAGTGTTCAGCTACCAAACAAAAGATTGGGAGTTTAAGTTCACTAGCGGCTCCTTGGAAGCCCTATGGGACAGTTTTACTCTGTCCTATAGGGCTGCAATGAGTCAGGATTGACTTGAGAGACTGAGGTGAAAAGAGAAGAGGGGAAATTTAAAATGTAGAACAAAGGAATGCTTACACATTTAGGAAGAAGGGAAAGATATCTCACATTCAAACAATTATTTGAAAGTGTAACTGAAACAGATCTTAGGGTGTTAGTAGACTGTAAGGTGAAGAGAGGCCAGTATTCCACACTGCTCCATTCCATAATATCCTACTTTTATTTCAAAATGTGATAGTCTAAGTTAACAAGGTAGGTACTGGTCAACAGGCCAGCTGAGAACTTGGCTGTGTCTCCTTTGCCTTTGACACGGTAGACTGTTTCCTTCAACGATAGCTGAGAATATTTTCCTGTTAGCTTCCCATTCTCTATCTATTTCATAAACGGCATAGTAAATCTTCTTCCTCTTGTAGCTGATCTGTTGGTTTCAGAAAAATAAGTCCTTCTGTTTCATCCAAAGTGAAGTTGGAAAGACTTTGTCATCTGATAAAAAGAAAATCCTGAGGAGACATAATCCATGAATTCTCCTTACACATTTCTGTGCAATTTCAGTGTGTAGAAACATGGGACCGTTTCCCAGCAGCAGCTTGTGGGTGGGGGTCGGTCGTGAGGAGGGGAAGCAGCATGAGGACAGGGCATCAGGATACTACTGAGAAAGACAAGTTACGGCCCAGGTCAGAGGTCTGCCAGACTTCCCTGCCTTCCCTGGTTGAAACAATTTTTATTTTTGTTGTTAGTTGCCGTGGAGTTCATTCTGACTCATGGTGACCTTATGGATGACACAGCAAACGTTGCTGTGTCCTGCTGTCCTGCACCGTCTTCATAAGCTTTGGTACGTTTGAGGTCATTGCTTTGGCTATTGTGTCACTGACGGTTTTTTCCTTCGTTTTCACTGACCCTCACTGCTTTACCAAACATGATGTCTTTCTCTAGTGATAGTCTTTTCCAGATGATAGGTCCGAGGTAAGTGAACCAAAGTCACATCCTCCTCACTCCTAGGAGCATTCTGGACATATGTCTTCTAAGACTGACTTGTTCGTTTTCTGGCAGTTCATGACACAGTCAGGATTCTTCAGCAGCACCACAATGGAAATGCTTCAACTCTTCTGTCTTTTTGATCTGCCCAACTTTCACACACAAACGAAGTGGTGGAGCTCATGGTGGTGAGTCATGTACACCTTAGAGAAAAGACCTTCCCTGCTTCCGTTTTAGCTTTTTACCATTGCACCCTATTCACCAGATTTTGTTTCAATAGCTAAACGTTTAAAATGATTAAGTGTTTAAAATAATGCAGTTTAGATGTGTTTATTTCCAGATATCAAAGAGGAACAGAATTTCATGAGATCCTTAAACATTTCTCTCCGTAATAGTTATGCCAGTATGATTGCAGGAATCTGTGAAAATATTTGTAAAGGAACTTGCACACACAAAATTAAAGGTCAGAGAAAATGCAGGCTTTCCAAAGGGCAGTAACTAATTCTTGAGGGTGGGGAGGTGGGCATGTATCAATACCCTGTGTAAATAAGTGGTGGAAAGGAAGCAGGCAAACTGCTCTGGGCCAGACAGACTTTCCAGGATAAGGCTTTGACTGTTATAAATATTTTCATTCACCCCTGGGGAAGTCTGGTGAGTATGGAAGACAGAATAAAAGACGGGGCAATTTGAAAGCTGAGGTAGGATGAGGATGTATATGACATACATTATTAAATTTTTTTCTTTGGACTTAGTATGGAAAACTAGAAATAGTTTGTGGGGCTTGTGGTCAAGCATAATTTCCTCAGAGCTGCTTTCAATTAGAAGCAATGCCAGAAAGAAAGGAAAGCAGAATGAAGCAGTTTAATAATTCTTCCTGTTATAAAATGTCCTTTTTCATATTTATCTTAGCCAACCTTAGAGAAGATATCTTACATTCATCCTATTTTGGTCCTTTCATTCTTGAAACAATTCCAAGTCTCCTTCATCTCATCGGTCAATCAGACAAGCTTTCATTCAAAAAATATTTGAGTGCCTACTGTGTGCTAGCACACGGTTAGTGCTAAAGAAGCAACAATGAATACAATACAGTCCCTGTATTCGAGATAGAGATCACAAAAGAATCCATAGTCTCCCTTGAGGAGATACCAGTACCAGTTGCCACAGGGTCGATTCCAACTCCTGACCTTGTATGTTTCAGAGTAGAACTCTTCTTCACCGGGTTTTCAGTGGCTGATTTAGGGGGGAAGTAGATTGCCAAGATGTTCTTCTGAGATGCCTCTGGATATACTTAGACCACCAACCTTTCAGTTTGCAGCTGAAGACATTAATGTTTGTGCCACTTGGGGACTTGTGTCTTGTCAACACAAAAACTTTATTGCTGTCAAACCACTTTTGACTCAGAGCAACTTTATAAGATAGAGTAGAACTGCCTGATAAGGTCTCCAAGGATGTAAATGTTGAAGAAAGCAGACTGCAACATCTTTCTGTAACAGAGCTTACCCACTGTCCTACCAGAGCTCCTATTTGTCTTACTGAGATAGACATTATCAAGTAAATTATGGCAATACTGGGTGAAAAGGATCACTGTAGGCTCAGAAGAGGTAGCAATCAAATAATTTTGGGTAGATCATAGGAATCTTCTTGCAACAGGATCCAAACTAAATCTTGGAGGACAGAAAGGAATTCACCAGGATGTAACGGTGGGTGGTAAAAAGGTGAGAGGCTGCATTTCAGTCAGGTGGAAAGGCCCGTGTAAGGAATCAGAGGCGTTTGTGGCATAAGCTGGATACTCTTGGCTGTTTGTTATACTTGAAGCATATGGTGCCTGTTTGGGAGTAGAGAAAATTCAGTTGTGGAGAACAATAGGCTGACCCAGATTATGCAGGGCCTTGTATGTTGTGAATCCCTGGTGGTGTCGTAGCTAAATGCCACATCTGCTAAACCAAAGATGTTAACAGTTCAAATCTGCCAGGTGCTCCTTGGAAACTGTAAGGCAGTTCTACTCCATCCTGTAGGGTCACTGTGAGTCAGAATCAACTTAACAGCAGTGTGTTTGGCTTTTTGATTCATGTGTTGCATGGAAAAATAGGTGGTATAGTGGTTATGTATCACATCTGCTAACCAACAGGTTGGTTCAAATCCACCAGGTGCTCCTTGGAAACTATATGAGCCAGTTCTACTCTCCTATAGAGTCCCTATGAGTTGGAATCAAGTCAGTAGCAGAAGGCTTGGTTTTTTAGTTTCACGTGTTGTTCTAAGTAGTTTAGAAATTATAAACCCTGTGGAGCCATAGCCTGTTTTTTGAACAGCTTAATCAAAAGCTCAATGCCATCAAGTAAAAGCCAGAAATATGGTACATCTCTCTCATCTTTTTTTTTGGTCTTCTTACTTTCATCACTGTCATTTTATTTTCATTAAGGAGATTCAAATTTTGCAAACATTTTATTAAATTTATTCCTAAGTATTTCATGTGTTTGATGCTAGTCCAAATGATATTGCCTATAGATTTCAATTTACAATAGTCTGTTACTAATATTTAGGAACAAAATTGATTTTTGTATATTAACCTTGCATCATTTGACCTTGCTAAACTTGGAGCTTTGCTGATCCAGTGGTTGAGAGCTTGCCTGCTAACCAGTTTGACTCTACCAGCGGCTCCTTAGAAACCCTGTGTTATAGTGCTGCTCTCTCTTACAAGGTTGCTACATGTTGGAACTTACCCAACAGCATCAGGCTAGATGTTTTTTGGAAACTAAGATATTAGTTTTAGTAACTGTTTTTTGTAGATTCTATAGGATGCTTTCTGTACTTGATTATATCACCTGCAAATCCAGTTATGTTTACACTCTTTTCAAATTTGTGTTCCATTTATTTATTGCCTTTTACACTGCCTAGGTACTACAGTACAATTAAGAGTGGAAGTGGTAGTGTATGAAGGCATTTTGTCTTTCACCATCAGGTATAATTTGAGCTCCCCCCCCGCCCCCCGCCGAAGATACCATTTTCCAGTTGAAAGTAATTTCCTGCTAGTTCTGGTTGCCCCCCAAAATTAAAGTTATGAATCAGCATTTAAGTTGGTAGTTTTTCTTCATCTAGTGAAATGATTATATCATTTTTCTCTTTATCCTATCAATATGATGAATTAGATTGAATGATTTTCAAATGTCAAACGAACCCTTCATTCCCGGGATAAACCTCACTTGGACTTGATGAGGAGCCCTGGTGGCAGAGTGGTTAAGAGCCTGGCTGCTAACCAAAAGGTCAACACTCCAAATCCACCAGTCACTCCTGTAAACCGTAGCATGTCTACTCAGTCCTATAGGGTCACTGTGAGGTGAAATTGGCTCAATGGCAACAGATTTGTTTAATTTTGTATTTTATCTTGCTGTATTATTGTTAGCATATACTATTAAATTTAATTTACTAATAAAATTGTTACAAATTTTTGCTTCTATGTTTATGAAGAAAATGGGAATGTATTTTCTCTTTTTGTAATGTTGTCTGGTTTGGGTATCTGGGTTACACTTGGATCTGGAGCTGTTTTGGGAGTTGACCCTTTTCAATTTTCTAAACAAGTACTATAAGATTGGTAGAGCTTGTTTTGTACATATTTAAAAGAATTGCTAGTGAAGTCATTGGGCCCAGAGTTTTCTTTGTGAGAAACTTTCAAATTATGAATTCAATATCTTTAATAGCTTTAGGGCTAGTTGTGCTGCACTCACTTTGGTGGAGGCTGTGGTAGCTGTGGTTCATTAGTCTTTTGGACTAATCTTCCCTTTGTGTCTTTGGTTTTCTTCATCTTCCCTTGTTCCACAGGGTAAGACCAGTGAGTGATCTTAGATGGCTACTCACAAGCTCTTAAGATGCTACTCATAGAATGTAGAATGTAGAATGTTTTCTTTATGAAACTATGTTACGCCAAGTGAGCTACATGTTTTCCAAGACAATGGTTCCCATAGCCCTCAGATCAATAATTTAGTCCTTCAGGGAGTTTGGATGTGTTTATAAAGATTCCATGATCTTATTACATTAGACAAGGTGTGCTGGCTTCCCCAGGGTTGTTTGCTGTCTTATGTTCACCAAAGTTACGGCTTACCTGTTGTCTGTTTCGCTTCTTTGCCCTGCCATCTCTCCCCTCCCTCATAGCCATCAAAGGTTGTTTCTTTTTGTGTATAAAACTTTTCCTGAATTTCTGTAGTGGTGGTCTTGTACTTGTCCCTCTGTGACTGACTTATTTTACTCAACATAAGGCCCGCTAGCTTCATCCATGTTGTAAGATGCTTTGCAGATTAATCATTGTTCTTTATCATTGCATAGTAGTCCGTTGCATGTACGTACCATAATTTGTTTGTCCATTTATCTATTGATGGACATCTAGGTTGTTTCCATCTTTTTGCTATTGTGAACAATGCTGCAATGAGCATTGATATGCGTATGTCTGTTTGTGTGACGGTTTGTATTTCTCTAGGATATATTCCAAGGAGTAGGATTGATGAATTATATGATATTTTTGTTTCTAGATTTCTAAGGAATTGCCATGTCATTTTCTGTAATGATTGTGCCATTTTGCACTCCCAGCAACAGTTCATAAGATTTCCAGTCTCCCTGTAGCCTCTCCAGAATTTGTTATTTTCTGGTTTTCTTCTTTGATTCACACCAGTAATGCCAGGGTGAAATGGCGTTTCATTGTGGTTTTGATTTGCATTTTTCCGCTGGCTGATGATCAAGATCATTTCTTCGCATATCTGTTAGCTGTTTGAATGTCTTCTTTGGTAAAATGTCTGTTTAGTTCCTCTGTTCATTTTCTAACTTGATTGTCTTTTTGTTTAGACGTATTGGATTTTCCTGTGGATGCTAGAAATTAGAACTTTGTTGGATTTATAACAACCAATTTTTTTAACCAGTCTTTAGGTCCTCTATTTACTCTTTTGGTGAACACTTTTGATGAATACAAGTATTTAATTTTTAGAAGATCCCAGTTTTCTAGTTTATCTTCTGAAGTTGTGCATTGTTAACTATGATTTGTATCTTTTTACCACTGTATTTTAGGGCCTCTAGAATTATCCTATTTTATCTTCTATGGTCGCCATGAGTCGGATCCGATTTGAAGGCACTTGGCTGGCTTGGCATCTTCTATGATATGTATGGTTTTTGGTTTTATGTTTAATTATTTGATACATTTGGGATTAGTTTCTGGTGTGGTGTGAGGTATGGGTACTATTTCATTTTGTTTTTGCAGATGAACATCTAGTTATGGCAGCACTACTTGTTAAAAAGACTGTCTTTTCTCTCTTTGAAGGATTTTGGACCTTTGTTGAAGGTCACATCATCATAGGTGGATGGATTTACATCCTGGTTCTCAATTCTGTTTCGTTGGTCAATGTATCTATTACTATAGCAGTACCAGGCTGTTCAGACAACCATAAATGTAGAGCAGGTTCTGAAGTCAGGTGGTGTGAGTCCGCCTGCTTTATTAGTGCTTACTTCAGCATTCCTGTGATAGTGTTTACTAATCTAGGGCCTCTTTTCCATGTAACAAAATTAACAATTAGTTTTTTTCCATCTCTTTGAAGAATGTTGTTGATATTTGCATCAGAATTGCTTTGTATTTGTAGATTATTTTGGGTAGAGTTGGCATGATGAATCTGCCTATCCATGACTATGATATGTTTTTCCACTTACATAGATCTCTTTTTGTTTCTTTAAGTAGTGTTTTGTAGTTTTCTTTATATAAGTCTTTTCATTCCTGGTTAGATTTGTTCCCAAGTATTTTATTTTTTAGGAGCTATTATAAATGGTATTGTTTCTCTGTTTTGTATGCAGTAAACTGATATACTCAGAATTTTCTGTTTTCATTGTTGTCATGAAGTTAGCCCCAATTCATGAAGACCTTTTGTCCAACGAAACAAAACGAAAAAACTTGCCCAATTCGCTGTCATTTTTATGATCGTTTGTATGTTTGAGCACTTTGGTGTGGCTACTGGAATGATTTTCAACCTCTTAAATTGTTGAGGTTAATTTAGAAACCCAGTGTAGGGTCTGTTTTGGTGAAAGTTATTTGTGCACTTGAAAAAAAAATAGGTACTCTGCTGATGTTTAGTAGAGGGTCAATTATGAATGTTGGCTATTTTTGGTCAGCTGATCATGTTTTTATTTTGATCATTCAGGGTTTAACTGATTTTCTACTTATTAGAACAATCATGGAGGTTAGAGTCAATGTCTCCAGCCGCAGTTATAGCTTTGTATCCTTTTAGTCCATCAGCTGTAGTTTTACATAACTTGAAGCCACCTTATCAAAGACATACATATTTCAGTTTATTCTATATTTTTGGTAAATTGACTCCTTTGTGATTATGAAATATCCATCTTTAACCCTGATGATAATCTTTGTTCTAAAGTTTACACTGATATTAATGTAGACACTTCAGTTTGCTTATGATTAGCGTTTGCATGGTACGTGTTTTTTTCTGTCCATTTACTTTTAACCTATTGGTATCTTTAGCTTTGAAATAGCTTTCTTGCAACAATAAGCAGTTGGTGTTGTCACTGATTGAATTGTGTCACGCCCCAAAATAGGTGTAGCCATGTGGCTGGGCCATGACTCCCAATATTTTGTGATTGTCCTCCATGTTGTGATTTTTCTGTGCTGTATGTTAAAGGATTAGGGTGTGACTGTAAATGCCTTTATAAGATCACCTCCCTGCCCCATGTAAAGGGAGTTTCCCTGGAGTATGGCTTGCCCCACCCTTAACCCTTTCATCCTGCAAGAGACGAATGGAAAGGAAAGCTAGCAGAAAATTGGGAATCTCACACCATCAAGAAGGCAGCACTGGGGGAAGAGCACATCCTTCAGACTTGAGGTTCCTGTGCCAAGATGCTCCCTGAACAAAGACTGACGCGATACTGGACTTCCCTCCAGAGCCAGCGTCGGGAAAGCCTTCCCTTGCAGCAGACATCCTGAATTTGGACTTGTAGGCTACCAGATTGTGTAAGAATAAGTTTTCCTCCATTAAAGGCATCCACTCATGGCATTTCTGTTAGAACAGCACTAGCTGACTAAAACAGGTATTGATTTTATCATCCAGTCTAAAAATTTCTGCATTTTAATTGACATATTTACAATACTCATATCATAATCACTGACATGTTGTTGTTGTTGTTAGGTGCCCTTGAGTTGGCTCCAACTCATGCAGACCCTGTATACAACAGAAGGAAACACTTTCTGGTCTTCTGCCATCCTCACAATCATTGTTAGACTTGAGCCAGTTGTTACAGCCATTATGTCAACCTGTCTGTTTCTCATTGACCCTCTACTTTAAGAAGAAATATGTCCTTGTCTGGGAATTCATCCCTCTTGATAATATACTCAAAGTATGTGAGCTATAAACTTGCCATTCTTGCTTTCGACGTGCTCTCCGGCTATACTTCTTTCAAGACATATTCATTCTTTGGGAATCCATGGCATAATCAACATTCTTCATCAACATCACATTTCAAAGCAGCAATTCTTTGTTCTTCCTTATTTGTCGTCCAACTTTCACATTCATATGAGTCAACTGAAAACACCAAGGCTTGGGTCTGGTTGTTTCCATCTTTTTGCTATTGTGAACAGTACTGCAGTGAACATGGGTGTGCGTATGTCTGTATGTGTCACATCTCTTATTTCCCTAGGATATATTCCAAGAAGTAGGATTGCTGGGTCCTATGATATTTTTATTTCCAGCTTTCTAAAGAAGTGCCATGTTGTTTTCCATAATGATTGTACCATTTTGCACTCCCATCAACAGCATTTGCTATTTTCTGTTTTTTTGATTCATGCCAGCAGTGCCGGGATGAAATGGCATTTCATTGTGGCGTTGGTTTGCTTCTCTCTAATGGCTAATTTTCAAGGTGACACTTTGGTTTTAAAGGTGAGATTGTTTTCTTTTTCACACTTTAAAGAGGTTTTTGGCAGTAGATTTGCCCAGTGCAATGTTCCTTTTGATTTCTTGACTCTGGCTTTTGTGGTGTTTATTGTGGATCCAACTAAAATGAAATCCTTAACAACTATAATCTTTTCTCCATTTATCATGGTGTTCTTTATTGGTCTAGTTGTGAAGATTTTTGTTTTCTTTGTGTTGAGGTATAATCCATACTGAGGGCTGTAGTCTTGGATCTTCCTCAGTAAACGCTTCAAGTCTTCTTCACATCCAGCAAGCAAGGTTTTCTCAACTGCATATCACAAGGTGTTTATGAGTTTTCCTCTATTCCTGATGCCCTGTTCTTCATATAATCCAGCCTTTAGGATTGTTTACTCAGCATACAGATTGAATAGGTATGGTGAACGTGTAGAACCCTGATGCACGTCTTTCCTGATGTCAAACCATACAGTATCTACTTGTTCTATTTGAATAACTGTCTCTTGATCTATGTACAGATTTCCCATGAGAACGATTTGTTGTTTGGGAATTATCATTCTTCACAGTGTTACCCATAATTTGTTATGATCCCCACAAAAGCCTTTGCATAGTCAGCAAAATACAAGTAAGCATTTTTCTGGCATTCTCTGCTTCCAGCCAGGATCCATCTAAAATCAGCAATAATACCCCTATTTCCATGTCCTTTTCTGAATCTAGCTTGAATTTCTGGCAGTTCCTTGTTGATGTACTGCTACAGCCACTTTTGAATGATCTTTACCAAAATTTTACTTGTATGTCATATTAATGATGCTGCTCAATAATCTTTGCATTCAGTGGGATCACCTTTTTTTGAAATAGGTGTAAATATAGATCTCTTCCTGTAGGTTGTCCAGGTAGCTATTTTCCAGATTTCTTAGTGTGGAAGAGTGAACACTTCCAGCACTGCATCTATTTGTTGAAACATGTCAACTGGTATTCTGTCAATTCCTGGAGACTTGCTTTTCAGCAACGCCTTCAGTGCAGTCTGAACTTCTTCCTGCAGTACCATCAGTTCCTAATTATGGTACCTCCTGGAATGGTCGAACATTCACCAGTTTTTTTGGTATAGTGACTCTATGTGTTCCTTACATCTTTCTTGGATGCTTCCTGGGTTCTTCAATGTTTTTTTTCCCATAGAAACTTTCTATGTTGCAACTTGAGGCTTGAACTTTCTCTTCAGTTTTTTCAGCTTGAGAAATGCCGTGCATGATTTTTCCTTTTGGCTTTCTATTTCCAGCTGTTTGCATTTGTTGTTATAACACTTTACTTTGTCTTCTCAGGTTGGCCTTTAAAATCATCTATTAAGCTCTTTTACTTCATATTTTCTTCCATTTGCTTTAGCTACTTGGGATTTGACTGAAAGTTTCAGAGTCTCTTCTGGCATCCATTTTGGTCTTTTCTCACTTTCTTACCCCTTTAATGACCTCTCACTTTTTTCAGGTATGATGCTCTTGATGTCACTCCACGACTCATCTGGTCTTCAGTCATTAGTGTTCAGTGCATCAAACCTATTCTTGAGATGGTCTATAAATGCAGGCGGTATATATCCAGGTCATATATCCTTCACTCCATGTTCTCAAAAGCAGTCTGTTGGGTCCTTCTTTCTAGTCTGTCAGTTTGAAAGCTCATTTGAAGCCTGTCAGCTATGGGTGACCCTGCTGGCATTTGAATAACAGTGGTATGGCTTCAAGCATCACAACAACACACAAGTTTACACAGTAAAACAACTAACAGATATGTTGAAGGGATGTAAAGTCTAGGTTTATAGTTTTTTTCTCTAGGCATTTAAAGATTTCATTTCATTTTCCTCTGGCTTGCATAACATCCAACAGTAATTCTATTGAAAATTTTGTCTTTGTTCCTTTGTATAAAAATCCAAACCTAAATCCATTGCCATCAAGTCTATTCTGACTCATAGTGATCCTATAGGACCTTGCAGGACTGCCCTATAGAGTTTCCTAGGCATGCCTGGCAAATCTGAACTGCTGAGCTTTTGGTTAGCGGATAAAACACTTAACCACTATGCCACCAGGGTTTCCATTCCTTTGTTTAGATGTCTTTTTTCCCTCTTATTTTATTTTATTTTTCTCTTTTTATCATTTGCTTTCAGCAGTTTCATTATAATGTAATTTAAAATTTTTCTTCTGTGTTCCTCTTGCTTGAATTCTGTTGAGCTTCTTGATTCTGTTTCTTGATAGCTCCTAGCAAATTTGGGTGGGAAAATGACTATTCTTCAAATTTTGTTTTTATGTCCATCTTCTAGACTTCAATTATATATGTTTAGTATTTTACAGATCACTGAGGCTCTGGTGATACTTTTATTCTTTTTTGTCAGTGCTTTTTATTTAGCTAGATTCTAGTGTCGTGTCTTCAAGTTTGCTGAAGACTGCTATAGCCACTTTTGAATGATTTAGAGCAAAAAGAAAAACTGCAAAAGAAACTCACTTCTAGTGACTTTTTATTTAACTTCTTGTGATTTTGTGTCTTGATGTTCTGTTTAGTTCCCTTGTATATCTTTTCTTTTGTTGTTATGTTCATTTTTCTGCTTTACATCATTGAGAATGTGAAATAAATTTATAACAGTAGTTTAAAGTCTCAATCCACTAATTTGATCACCTTGGTCTTTTTTTAAGGAGCCCTAGCCTATAGTCATTAAACACTCTGCTACTAACTAAAAGATCAGTGGTGCAAAACCACTAACTATGCTGCAGGAGAAAGATGTGACTATTTCTCTAAAGACTACAGTCCTGGAGACCCAATGAGGTAATACAACTCCGTCCTATAGGGTCACTATAGGCTGGAATAGACTTAGTGACATCAAGTTTATATCACTTTTGGTTGTGTTTCCATTGACTGATTTGTTTATTTGCTACATTTTGACCCTTTTTTAAGTATCTAAACATATATGTTTATTTTTAGTATCCAACATATATTATATACTATTACATACTATTATATACTGTTTTTAGTATCCAACATATATTGTATGTTGGATTTCTGAATTTTATGATGTTGAGTATTGGATTTTGTTACATGAATTTAATAAGTTTGTGATTTGTTTTTCCTGAAGGTAATTAAGTCACTTGCAGATTGGTTTGATCTTTTCAGAGGTTGTTTCTAAACTCTTTTAGCTTGGGTGGACATATAATAACTTTTATTCTAGAGATAATATGTCTTAAATTGTGTTCTCTAGAGAAGAAAAACCAGTGAAGCATATGTATACATATATACATGTTTGTGTGTGTGTATGTGTATCTATATTTATATATAGTTACAGATATAGATATATACTTTAATCATAGTGCATAGTAGTACTAAAAGACATCCCCTGAAGGGATCTTCTGTGCTCTATATACACTCGTCTTTACCTTTACCTGCATTATGTAATAGCAATACAGAGAGAGAGAGATTTATGACAAAGAAATGGTTCACATAGTTGTAAAGGCTGAAAAGTCCCAAGACTGTGGGCCAGGCTAGAAACATCCTTATAAAGAACTCCTCATGAGGTCATAGGTACAAACTAGAGAGATCAGGTAACGTAATAGGAGTAGATCATGTGCATTTAGGCCACTTCCTCATACAACTTACATGTGCCTTTAGGTTCTGTTAGGGCCTGATCCTGTACGTACCATTTCCACTTAATGATAGAATGCTGCTGTGCATGTCTGACTTTATGGCTCTCTGGGTCAGACAACTCATAGTTCATGATGGGCAGCTCAAACTGCATGGTGACTTGGTGGCCCGTGGTTAGGTGTTCCATGTCTATTAAGGCCTAGTTGTTTTCAAAACAAGTTAAAAACTGTTTGACAAAAGGAGAGTAGTGATTTGCGAAAGATGATAGGGATTTGCTCCCAAATCCTCAGGGTCAGCACCGTGGTTTACCAATAAGGAACAGCCAAAGACACCAAGCAGCGTCTCTGATTACTACTGACACTTCAAGCACCATTGAATCAGCTGGATCATATGGCCCAAGTACGTAGTGGCTTGCATGGAAGCTTGTGTCTGTTGTAGAGCCTTCTCTTCTTCTGTACTATCCACAACTAGCAGCTTTTGGGGTCACTTAATAAATAGGCTAGAGTAGCACATCCAAATGAGGAACATGTCACCTCCAAAATCCGAAGGTCTACCAGACATTATGCCTTTTTTTTCAGTTGTGGGAAGGACCAGATGCAATAACTTATTCTCCGCTTTGAAAGTAATACACGATATGCCCCTGAACACTGTGTATCTGGAAAGTTTACTGAGTGGAAGGTGCCTACGAGGAGGCATGCTACAGTCAAAAAGAACTGCTTGAGTTTTTTAATACGTACAAACAGAAGCCTGGAGAATACGTGTGGGGATGGTTGTTTAAGTGTACGAAATAATGGTGCAAGGAACATAAAGATGGATCGTTCTGAGTTTATTGACATGTGCCCACTAAGCACAGATTCCTCATTCAGTGTTTAATCTTTACAGGCTAGCAAAGGATCTAATAGTTTATTTGGTTGGCTCCACGAAACATGGATTGTGCAGTGGCCCACACTAAGTCAGATTGTAGTAACAGATCTGCCTTAGTATACTGCAGAAGAAGGAATCCACGGGCATCAGAAATTTGGCCTGCGAGAGTGGATTGGTCAGGTTAGACTCACAGACCTATACATAGAGTGCCCGGAGGACACATCTTTTTCACAACAGTGAGGAACAAATTTGTGAAGGGAGACCCAGTATCCTTGAAAAGTGCTGTGATTGCTATTTTATGTATGTCAGATTTGACAGTGGGAACTACCCTAAATGAATTAAGGCATCTAACTACATTGGACCCTGTAGTGGTAGGGGCACTCAATTCACAAAAGTGGATGCTGTTACCATAACAGGCAGTGAAGTCAAAGCAGTAATCAGAATAGTTTGATTTGTATGTCTACATGAATTGTGTTGGTTGCTTAGTCAAGTTGTCACTAGGCATGAAATAGATAAGAAATCTAAATGTTCATTCAGTCTGTACAAGTGGGAGAATTCTAGGTCAAATGAGCAGCAGTCTAACTCAGTCACTTCACAGACTTGAGCCAGTTTATAGACCCACAACCCCTTGACTGAAGGTATGCTGGGGTCCTTTAAGGGAAGACCCATGACTTAGCAAAATATTTATACTCCCAGCCTTCCTCAAAGGGATCTATGGCCTTTTATGAGAGTGACTGTTCATTGGGGAAAAAAAGAAATATTCACACTTTTCAGAAATCACTGGATACTGACTCTGAACTGACACTTATCACAGGAGACCCAATATATCACTATAGTCCACCAGTCAAAGTAGGAGCATATGGAAGTCAACTTATTAATGAGACTTAATTCAAGTTTGGCTTACAGTGCACCCTGTAGGTCCCCGGACTTGTCCTGTAGTGATTTTCTGTGTTCCAGAGTGTATAATTAGAGTCAATATACTCAGCAACTGGTAGAACCTCTACAATGACTCTCTGGTGAGTGGAGTAAGGGCTATTATGCCAGCAAAAGTCAAGTGAGAACTGCTCCTACCTAGGAAAACAGCAAATCAAAAGCAATGCCACTTTTCTGGAGGGACTCAGAGATTGCTATTCAGGAACTGAAGAAGGCAGGGGTGGTCATTTTACCACAACACACTTTGACTCATTTATTTGGCCTGTGTAAAAAACAAATGGATTTTGGAGAATGACAGTGGAATATTGAAAATTTATCCAGGTGGTGACTCCAATTGCATCTGATGTTCCAGACGTAGCTTCATTGCTTGAACAAACTAATAGATCTTCTGTTACCTTGTATTCAGTTACTGAATGAGCTAAAGCTTTTTTTTTTTTTTTTTTTTTAAATCCATACCTGTTTCTAAAAACCACAAGAAACATTTTGGTTTCACCTGGCAAGGCTGGCAATACACCGTCACCATCCTACCCCAGAATATGTCAACTTCATAGCCTAATGTCATAATTTAGTCCACAGTGACCTCATACCACCAAAAAAGAAGAACCAGGAGCAGAGCACCTTCTTTGGACCCTGTATCCCTATGCTAAGAAGCTTTTAGACTAGGGGAAGATTGATGATCAGAACTTTTTTCCCACAACTGATAGAGAGAGAAAGACTTTACCTGGAGTTGGCACCTTGAATTCAGACTTCCAGGCTCCTGAACTGTGAGAAAATAACCTTCTGCTTGTTCAAGCCACCCATTGAAGTGTTTCTGTTACAGCAGTACTAGATAACTAAGACACACTACTTTTAACACACAGTCCCTTTTGCAGTCTACTGAGTGCCTTGTGTATTCAGAAAAATCTCTGTAGTCGGAATGGCTGGAAGAAGTCTTTCTCTCTCTATCAGCTGTGGGAAAAAAGTTCTGATCATCAATCTTCCCCTAGTCTAAAAGCTTCTTAGCATAGGGATACAGGGTCCAAAGAAGGTGCTCTGCTCCTGGTTCTTCTTTTTCTCCTCCATTTGTTAGCTTCAGGAATTGTTTATTTTTCAACTCTCTGATGACTGATTTTTTCTCAGAAATTGTTCTTATCTGACTTCCAGACAAGCAAAGTTTTGTATTTAGCCTGGTACTCAACCCTTTTTTAGGTATCTGGAAATTTTTCTCTGTGTGGTTTTTTCCTGTTGGGTGCTGTCTTTGTTATCTAGTGCTGCTATAATGGAAATATCACAAGTTGATGGCTTTAAAAAGAAGAAATTTATTCCCTCACAGACCAGTAGGCTAGTAGTGCAAATCCAGGGTGTCAACTCTAGGGGAAGGCTCTCTCTACATATCAGTTCTAGAGGAAAGTCATTGCCACTGTCCTCAATCTTCCATGGTCTAGGAGCTCCTCTGAGCAGGAAAGCTTAGGTCCAAAAGACACAGTCTGCTTCCATTGCTGCTTTCTTGGTGGTATGAGGTCTTTGTCTCTCTCTACTCCTTTCTTTCTTTTACATCTTAGACGAAATTGGCTCAAGACCCAAAACAATCTTGTAGATTTAGCCCTGGCTCATTAACATAACTGCCAGTAATTCTATCTCATAAGCACCATAGAAATAAGATTTGTAACACAGGAAAATCACATCAAGTGACAAAATGGTAGATAATCACCCAGTACTAGGAATCATGGTCTAGCTAAATTGATACATGTATTTTTTAGGGGATACAATTCACTCTCCGAGAGGCACCCAAAAACTTAGTGCTGTCAAACTGATACTGACTCATAGTGACCCTATAGGATAAAGTAGAACACTCCATAGAATTTCCATGGAATGCCCAGTGGATTTGAAGTGCTCACCTTTTGGTTAGCATACACGGCATTTAAGCACTACATCACCAGGGTTTCCATGACAGGTACATTGTCTCGCAAATTCTAGCAGGTCTGTTCCACCCTCTGAACTCCAGTCTTCATGTCTCCTCACCCCAGTGAAACTGCAGAACTAGCTTGAATTCTACCATCCTGTATCATTTGGGCAGTAGTAAGATTCACTCAGTCTTCTTTCTCCCAGTTTCTCAAGGATCATATGACCACGCTACCTGTTACTGAATATTCAAAAGAAGTTTATTTGTTTATTTATTTTTTCAGTTTTTTTGGTGGCCAGGAGGCCAACTCCAGGCTTCTGTACCTCCTTACGGCCACAATCAGAAATCTTTTTTGTCTTTTAACACTCAGTTTGCTCCTGATTCTCTTATTCTCCTCCTTACTCAGTCCCTGGGTGACACAATAATTAAACACTCAGCTACTGGTTGAAAAGCTAAAGGTTTGAACCCATTCAGTGGCACTTTGAACACAGTCTAGTGCTGTGCTTCTGAAAGCTTTAGTGACACTGTGGAGCAGTTTTATACCACATACATTGGATGTGTAGAATCACGGGGTGTTCAAAATCAACTTGATGGTAATAGAAAATAACGGCTCTGGCTCCTAAGTGTTTGTTTCAATGTGATTTTCGGGGGTGGGGTGAAAAGGCTCAGATCTTGTATACAAGCAAAGGGAGGAAAAGGAAGGAAGAGCGAGGCAAGAAAGTACTTCTACTGCTAATATTACTCGTCTGATGAACCAGATTCCCAATCATTGTGGTGCTCAAAGACTCTTTTTTTTCAACATTAACTGTTATTGCTAAGATTGTCCTTTTTTCTTAACTCTGGCATATAATTATACTAAAAGAACCTATTTTTTCCCTCTGTTTTATCAAACTTTCTGTTTTCTTAGTTTTTTTATATCTCAGTGCCAAGCAAGGGACTTCAGAAAGCAAAGAAGTGTGGAAAAAATACTACATTGTCTCAAATGTTGAGGAAAAACAGGGTCCCAGGCGTTGTGTTTATGAGAACATTCTCCTTAAAGTTAATGTTTGTTTCTCATGGAAGCATAATTTTAATGTCTACCCACAATCATTTGTTATTCATATTTCTACTTAAGGGAGTGTGTTTAAGGCTCTAGGGAGGATGGCATGAACACCCTGGGGAAAGGACTCAAATGATAAAGTCAATTTTTTTCCCTGTATGGCCTGTTTTTCTTTTTTATCCTATAAATGTGACACAACTGTTCTTCCTTTATTTATCTCAAAAGTTACTGAAATGTTTTTCATAGACATTTTCTTTAGGTAAAATGAAGTCACCTTAATTAACTATCTAAGCACAAGTTTTATAATCTCTTTGCCTTGTTTTTCTCAAATGGTATTTAATATTGACAAATCTTCTTATACTGCAGTTTTATTTTTCCACAGTACTTATTGTTGTGCTGTGTATTCAGTTGGTTCTTATATATTCACTCTCTTGTCACTGTCACCTGATTTCTTCTTGTCTCCACATTCCAACCTTCACAAGCTTTTCTGCCCTGCTTGGACCCTCAAGTATCTCATAAATTTCTCATAAGTATCTCAAGTATTTCATAAAATGCATTGTCTGGACACCGTTGCCTGACAACTTGGCTATGCAGGTAGAACTGCTAGCAGAGCCTGAGCCGTTGTTTTGAGTTACCAGGTTCAGTCTAGAAAAATTGAGAGTCTCAGGAGAAGATAAAATGGATAAAGGGAAGAAGAATGGGTATTTATTTTGTCCCTTTTATCACCGCAGTCTGGCAGTGGTGCTTCCCCATAGATGCAACTCCTGTGTGATGGACCCACTTCTCTTGTTGCAGCAATCCCAGGTATCACTATTCCCTCCATTTGTCTCTTTAGGGTTTGGGGTATAACAGATCCTCTTGGCTGCTCGTCCCTGGGTACTTCATAAACCATTCTTGACTTCCTTAATTCTGTCCATGCATTTATAAGCAACTTCTTCATGAAACTTTCCTAAGTTAAACCTTTTTGATATATCTCTTTTTCTGGATGGGAAGCCTACTGATTTAAATCTATTTCTATATGTCATCTAGAGGGTTCTTTTCATAACAAACCAAGTCAGGCCACTTACATATTCCAAACCTTTAGTGATTTTTCTCCGACTCGAGGACACTTGGCTTGGCTTAGTGAGTTTTCTTTACAGCTGGAATAAAATTCACACTTCTGAACAGAATCTTACAACCCTAACTGTCTGCTTTCATGCCTTTCCAGTCTCTTCTTCTCTCATTTTACCCCATTCATACTGGCCCACTTTTTCTCTCTTGAACATGCCAAGGTCTCTCATACTCTGGAGCCTGTACCTTTGCTCCTCTGCCAGCTTGGCAATGTTTTGCCCTAGATCTTAAATGGTAGAATCCTCATCATTTGGGTTTCTATTCAGTTGTTGTATCTTCTGAGACACCTTCCATGACCAATGCATTTAAATCAACCATCTCCTCCAATATTGTGTATCCTATCATTCCACTTTGGAAACTCTGCTGGTGTAGTGATTAAATGCTATGTCTGCTAACCAAAAGGTGAGCAGTTCCAATCCATCAGGCACTCCTTGGAAACCCTAGGGAGCTGTTCTACTCTAGGGAGCTGTCCTATAGGGTTGCTATGAGTCAGAATTGACTCCACAGTGGTGGGTTTGGGTTTTTGGTTTCATCACCCCACTTCTTTTTAAGAAATTACTATCATTGGGAATAATTTAATTTGCTTTCCTACTCATTTATTGCCAATCTCTTTCCACTAGAATGTAAGTGGTTGTGTTCAGAATCTTTGTCTGTCTCGTTCGCCATTGTTATCTACAATGCTAAGATGGTTTCTGAGCACAGATGGTGCATCTAACAAATATTTGCTGAATGAATATCCGAATGAATAAATTGCCAAATTAATGAAAGATTAATCATAATAAGCAAATTTGAGGAAGCCAAGAATCTTCAATATTTTGGAAGATGAACTCCATGGTGCAGTGAATTACTTTTGCATAGTTTTTCTAGCTGTGGTCTTATACCAAAAAAAGCAAACCCAGTGCTGTTGAGCCAATTCTGACTCATAGCAACCCTGTAGGGCAGAGTAGAACTGCTCCATAGAGTTTCCAAGGAGCACCTGGCAGATTCAAACTGCTGAGCTTTTTGTTAGCAGATGTAGCCCTTAACCACTATGCCACCAGGGTTTTCACGGTCTTATAATATCCCAAATTATTGGCTGCACCACAATATTGGAAAGAATTGGACAATTTGCTATAAAAATTGAGGGACTTGTAGTCCACTAAGGGAACTGGTCAGTTTGTGGTCCTGGTGGGGACTATGCCCTGAAATAGACCAAGTTTGCTTATGTGAGAGCTAATCCCACAGAAGCTTGGGAAGACCTCCCTACCATCCAGAAGAACCTAGAGCAGAGTGCATACTTTGTACTAAGGCCCTGAGTCTCTGCACTGAGAACCTCCTGAACCTGGAAGCAAGTGCTGTAACACTCAGGTTGATGCAAGACAGCAAAAGATAGTTGCAGGGGACTTGAAGTTCCATGGAGGGAGGTGGCTCTGGTGGGCTGGTTGGACCACAGAGTGAGGCAGCAGAGAGCAAGGTAGTTGAGAGCAAGGCAGCCAAGCACCTTCAGGCTGGAGGCTTATTGGTGAAGCAAAAGGAGCTGCGACACTTGCCCGTGCAGGGCAGAGGACTGATTGTGTGCCATGCTGGGACTGCCTTGGAGGATCCTGAGCAAGCATCTTCCTCTAACAGAGTGGAGCTGATGCCCCTGGGCAGAAAGGTTGCCAACAGAGCTAGAAGAGTTGCTTGTGTAAAGCAAAAGAGGCCCGAGTGTGCTGTGTACAGGGCACCCCCTCATTGGGCACCATGGCAGAGCTGAGAATTTGGAGAAAGTTAAGCAGAAACATAGAGACAAGGGACCAGGGCCTTAGTGGGCAAAAGTGTCCAGTTTGAAAAAGAGAAAATGCTGCAGAAAGCAAAGCCAGGACAAATCAGGAATGACCTGTCTCAGTAAAATGCAAGAAGAGCATGAAGAGCCATAGAACCAAGCTTGTTTAAAGTCAGTGGCATAGCTAAAGTTATAGGCAACTGAGAAGAATACCCACGTTAGACCCATGTAAATGTGCTCCTGGATGTCCCAGGAATAGTTCTGGTTGCTCAGTGCTTAAGAAGCTATGGCTGCTAACCAAAAGGTTGGCAGTTGGAATCCACCAGCCACTCTCTGGAAATCCAGTGGGGCAATTCTACTCTATTCCATTGGGCTGCTGTGAGTTGGCATTGCCTCAATGGCAACAGGTTTTTCTGTTTTCTTTAGATGCCCTAGTGTAGTTTTGTGGTTCTCTGCTTTCCTGCTTTAGCATCCCTTCCAGTGTGATGCGTCTCACACATGCGGGTCACTCACATCTCTGCCTGGTCACCTAGATACCACTGGGGGAGGCTTGGAGTTCCCTAGTTGGGTTGGTCAGTGACTGCTTTTTTCCAGTAAAGACTTTCAGAAGAGTGACTGTTTTCTTCTGAGGTATCATCCCTCTGTTCAAAGTTGGACAGCCTCTGTACACTTGCAGCTTTCGACTCCAAGGCTGGTCTTATTTATCTTTCCCCTGCTCCAATATGTGTAGGGGTTCATGCTTACACAGCACCTTCACTACTTCGGGGTCCTGTCAGATTCTGCCAGGAAAGTGGATGAGTATGTATAGTTTTGTGCATGTATGACCCAGAGTGAAAGGAGAGAAGCAGGTGGCTATACAGGTCATTCACTCAACAGCACACTCTCAAATTCTTGGAAAAAAATAACATTTGTTACATTTGAAGAACTTGAGGTTTCTAGGGGTACACAAAAAATTGCCTAATAATTCAAGAAAGTTAACAAAACAACTCATTGTGTGTTCAAGATAGATTTGATTGTTTTTTGGTTTATGATTCATGGTTGAACCTACCAGCTGCTCTGTGGAAGAAAAGACCTGGTCTTGAATGCACTATGGGGCAGGTCTACTCTGTCCTGTAGGGTCTCTATGAGTCGGAATTGGTGTGAAGGCACACACAACAACAATAGAAGAAAGTCTACTAAAATAAGTTTAAATGAGTTTCTGTCCTTGGCTAAACGTGAATAAGAATTGAACTTTGTTTAATGAGCCATTTGTCACATAGTCTCCTTGATATTTCTGTTGGCTTATTTTCTCCAACAACACTTTTAACATAACAATTTTTATTTTGTGGTTGTTTACTACATGCCAGGCATGGCGTTTAATGCTCTATTCTATTATGTCATTTTGCTCTTGCAATAACCTTATGTGTTGAGTATTATTATCGTGTTTTTATACAGAGGAGAATCAAGGCTTTAGAAAATTTAGGTAATTGCATAACATCATATAGAAAACAAACTATAAAGGCAGATCATAAATGTGTCTGACTGAATCTTGTGTTTTAGTTTCAATGATATATTACAGTTCCCTTTTTAAAAACTTACATACATTTTAAGCATGCATTCCTTGGATTTTTTACTACATTTTATTGTGTTATAACTATCTGAGTGGTAACTGAAATGGAACTAAATCTTGGCCTTGCCACTTTCATGAAGTCATACAAAAACTTTCAGAGTTCACTTTCAAAAGCAGATTGAATCAAATACTAGTTTGTTGCTTTTTATAGAATCAAGCAAATCTAAGGGCTTCACAAATGTAATCTCTGTGTCACATAACTGCCACAAATAGGGAGGGTACAAATTAAGCTTAATTAGAATTTCTGTCCCTAAACCTAGGACACAATTTTATCCAGTTATTCAGAAGACTATTGTCAACTTCACAGCTTTGAAGGTCAATAGTATCATGAAAAGAGCAGGAAGAAACATAACTAACATTTATTAAGTATCAGTTATCCCCTGAATTCTAGTCTATGTACATTTCATATATTTGTTAATTAAATAGATAGAATCAACTTTCATTCTTTTACAGATCTATTCAAGTGAGACTGAAAGATCCAGAGTAGTTGTCCAAGTCTTAGCTGGAAAGTAGTAAAGAGAAAATTTGAAGTATAATCTGTCTGACAAAGAAGTTCATGTACTTTAGACTTTCTGTGGTCTTTCAAGGTCTTGTCAGTAATTTTCACATACCGCTTATTACCTGGAATGAGCAACTAGTCAGTTGGATTAATATGACCCAGGCCCATTCTGTAGTTCTCTACATTTCTGGTCTAGTATTCTTTCTTCTTTTAGTCATCCAAGTAACCTACAGTTCTCTCTGATCCCCTAGATACCAGGAGGAAAATATTGGAGTCTCAAAGGTGGGCTAGTCAGTGAGTGCCTTTCCTACTGAAGAATCCAGTTCTAAGAGAAGAATCTCTTTCTCCTGAGGAGGTAGGCCCCTAATTATTGCTCAACAGCCTCTACAGACATGACTCTCTGGAGGAGCAGGGCAAAGTGTCTCTGCACAGTGATCAGTTCTACCTTCTTTTCTCCACTGGAAGATTAGGAGGCTTCCACACTCCAGCTCTACTGTACAGACTGAAATACTGGTATTCCCACATCCTTTCTGTCTTTCAACAATAGAGTGGTGCATCCTTTCCTTGGGCACATTGCTTACTGACTTAGGGGGTGGTAAGGCAACCCACTGTCCTTAAATAAGTACCATTAGGCAATCAATCAATAAAAATAAAATTATCTAAATATCCAATGAAGTACCTTATTTATTAAACCTCAGTCAGGTTTAATAAATAGACTCAGTCAGGCTGAGTCTCCTTTAACAAACAATCCACAGTTGTTGAGTCAATTGCAACTGATAGTGACCCTCCTTAGTGTTTCCTAAAAGTTCCATGATCCAGAGAAGTCTTTCAGCCTCTCTGAAGGGTGTGAGGATGGGGGCATGCTGAGTTAGTGACCCTAACAGCCCACTCTCCACATACCTGGAAGCTTGGTGGTTCAGTGGTTAAATGCAACGGCTGTTAACCAAAAGAGCAGCAGTTTGAATCTACCGGGTGCTCTTTGTAAACTCATTGGGGCTGTTCTGTTCTGTCCAACAGAGTTACTACAAGTCTGACTTGGTTCAGTGTTAATGAACTCGGTTTGTGGTCCTCCCCATGCTGGAGGTGGCAAGATTACTGTCAAGTTTTAGCTATTTCAGTTGTCTTATTATTTTGTAAAACTGTGCAAATGCTGGTCTCTGGTTCTTTTCCAGTATGAGTGGACTTTATTTGTGCCATCTGTAACAATTCCCCTCACTGCTCTCCCAGAAGCAGATAGCAAGATGGAATTAAACATGCAAGGATTCTAGTAAGGGAAAGTACCTACATAAAGGAAATAGGAAGAGAGATGGAGAAGTCTGACCGTTATGCAAGCCTAACCCAGAGTTAAGGAGAGAGGAAGGGAAGGTTGAGTGGACTGCCATATAGTTTCATCAAAACTCCATCTGGGAGTCTCTGATACAAAATTGGCCAACAAAGTGTCCCACGTTTCCCTGAAATGGGTCTGCCTTGTTATTACTGCCATACTCAGTTATCGGCCAGACACAGCCCATGTGATGCAAATGCTGTTATGATCTTAAAGCGACGTCTGGGACTCTTGAGTATTTGCACCTTTGGTAGTAGGAGGGGTGCAGAGCACATTTTTATGGCTACCACACCTTATAAAATTCCTGTTAATGATGGTTAAAGAAGAAAATTTAAATATCTAGCCTGGGCAATGCCCAGAAAATTCCCTCTTTAAACATTTAGCCTGAACATTATTCAGAAGATTCTCCACTTTGATCCCCTTCTCTTACTTACCCTTCCAAGATTCCAGTTCTTTACTCACTGTGAAACAGTCAGTAGAAATCACCTCTCTGGGCTTTTATAGTCAAACTGCCGGCAGCTGTGCCTTCACAACCACTTGCTCCTTGGAAACCCTGTGGGGCAGTTCTTCTCTATCCTATAGGCTGTCTATGAGTTGGAATTGACTCGACAGCATTGGGTTTAATTTTCTTTTAGTACAATTCTAGTCTTTGATTTCTAGAATATACACTGTTCTTCTTTGGTGTCCTGTTTGCAAATAACTATTACCAATTTATCTCGTTTTAGGGCCTCTGATGTAACCTAGTAAATAATACCCTGCTTCTCTCTTGGCTTCTGAACCAAATGAGAATAAGGAGAAAAAAAAGGTCAGTCAATGGAGGGCAAAATATGACTTTAATTTATGATAAGAGTAAAATGTAACTTAAGTCTATGGATAAGCTGGCTTCCCAACATTGATTCTGCAGTTAAGTTCATCTCTCCAGCTCTGACTATGCTAGTACTGGGCAGTAAGTGTGCTCTTCTGTGTGGCAGATTGTACCCAAGGTGTGGAGTAGAACACATGCTTCCTGAAAGGCTTCACAGTTTCTGTTTCCCAGAATTGGGTTAAGTCATTTCTGCTCCTCTGAGAAAGAATGAGCAAGGGAGGCAGAGAGGGCTAGAAGTGCCAAAGTAATGGAAGGAAATATCAACGGTTAGAATGCCATCTCTCACCTAAAGTACAAAATTCCAAAGTGACAGATGCCAGGGCATACACAGGCTCAGCAATATAACAGAACCTAATTATCCTCTTGTTCGGGGGTGGCTCTACAGCTGCCTTTTGGTTGCTGAGTTAAACTGATAGTTACATTTGTAATCCATCTTCTCTTTGGATTCTTGAAAATTATGTTTTAATCTTTTCTGTTTGGGCTCATATTTTGGGGTCAAAATGTTTCAGAGAAGCTCATGAAAGCTACAGATTCTGCCTTACAAAAATACGTATATGATCATACTCACTTCTATCTTAATGAAAAACGTATGTACATATATATTTTTTTAACTCAAAATTTCAGGTCTCTTTTGTACACTGTTTTTGTTTTGCACACACACACATCCGCTTGGACCCTAGCTTCTAAAGTTTCTTTTTCTCATTTCTGTTTTTCTCAGGCTCACTTGAGTCGAGTCAAATCACCATAGTGCTGACTTTTGAATTTGGGGAGCTTATGTGAAATGGTCTGTAAACTCATTCTAAGTAAAGCTTAATGACATTTCTGTGTTAACATGCAATTAAATCCTCTCTCTCAAACCCACTTTTATGTTGTTTTTCTCAGGTCAAAAACTCAATCTGGATTTTATTGATTTCGGGAAAAATTATAGTAATTCAGTCATGCTATATCATGAGGTAAATAATACCTCATGAGACATTGGGTAAGAATCTAGGTGCTGAAATCAGATATCCCTATATTGTGGTTCTCTTTGTCCTTGGACACATTACAAGATCCCTGAGACTTCAGTTTCTCATAAAATGAAGACAGTGATCATACCTAATTCATAGGGCTGTGGTGAGAATTAAGGCACATAATACATGTCAAGCATTAGAGCTGTGCCTGGAAGGTATGAACAGACAGTATCAGTGAGCTATGTTTACTGTTATTATTACTTATATTTAACTCTGTGATAACAGCACCTGTCACATAGTTGTCACAGAGTAGGGCCTCAAGAAGCATTTATTAAATGAATGACTAGAATAAACCTAATCACTTGAAACTTCCCTTGCCCAAGAGTAGTAGACCTGTACTATATTTTGCATATCTATACCATATTTTTATTATATGATGGGATTCAAACAGGATCTGCCACCTGTTGGTTCTTCTATGACAAGCACAGTTTGCTAGAAGAAATGAAATTAAATAATGTAATATCTCCAGGTATTGTCCTATTAAGAGAATAACTGTAGAACTCACATTTATTCAGAAACTTCTCTCTCTGGTAAGACAAACTGTTTCCACTTAGTGAATGCACCCACCAAGAATACCTAATAAAGAGATTTCTGAATCCATTTGTTTAGAATACACTCTTCTCAAGAACCAGTAAAATTCTGGGGGAGTCAAAAGTCAAACTAACTTAGAGTTGACCTGAGAGATTGAAATAACCTATCTTGAACTATTTGTGTTTTTGTTCCCTAAAGAAGACAAAAACAAAGAAATGCATCTTTATTTGTGTGTGTGTGTGTGCATTTTTAGATTGACCTTCATTATTTCATAGATTTTTAAGCAATTTGAGCTAAATCCCTCACCACAGTACATCATCAAATTTTTTTCACATCAGGAAACACAGATTAAACAAGTATTTGTTTTAAAAAGTGCTGCATTCCTTTTAATGTTCTATCTGACATGATTTCCCTCATCTGGACAAATAGAATCTGATGAGGATATCAGCTTGCCAAATAACTGAGATTCTTTTCAGTAATATAGAACCCAAATAAAAGACATTCCTAGAAACGAGTCCATTTACAAACGTCTTTGCTTGTACAGATGTGTGGTGAAATGGAATAAAATGTTAGGTATGACAACTGCAAATTCTAGAAATATGAGGCTGCCTTCAGGCACATGAATATATACATGAGGATAAAAATATTGTGGTGGAAATTATTCCTAAGGATGTGGGATTATAGAAACAATATTTGAGAATAGAGACATCCAAGTAAAAATTAAGGAGACAATAAATACTTTTCAAGCACCAGTAATTTTTCAGTGACTGGTCTAGGCACAGAACATATTATCAAGAAAGAGATAGTACAATTTCTATGCGGGCTTATAGCTAGGTGTAGAAGACAGACAGCAGGTGAATAATTAGTTTCAGAGGGGTACAGTGCTTTGAAGAGGTACAGGGTGAGGCAGAATTGGATTATTTGTAGGGTAAATGTAGGTAGTGTGAGGAGAAAAATCTTACCCAGTCTCGGTGGTGAAGAAGGTTTCTGTTTCGGGGAAACAATACATAAAACAAGAGTTAAAGGTTGAATTTGTTAAGAAAAGAGTAGGAAAATTTCGGTAGGCAGAGGGAATAGCAGCACGTGGAAAGGCCTTGAGCTAGACAAGAGCTTGGCACAGGCAGAGACCGGAGAGAAATCCAGCGTGCTTAGACTGGAGAGAGCAGAGGAGAACACAGTTAGCGGTGATATCAGAAAGGTGGTTAGAGGCCAGGCATGTGACACATTTTTAGGTCAAGTTAGGATTTTGTCCATTTCTGTAAGGACAATGGAAAATTCTTTGTGACTTTTAAGCAGAGATTGACCATGATCAGATTTGCTTCAGTGTGGAGACCGACTAACAATTATTGTACCTTCTTCTTTAAAGAATCTCTTAATCCTTCTCTTATGTATCTCCCATTCCAAGCTGCAAAAAATGCCAGTTAGTCCACCTTTGGGATGTCCAGATCTCTTATTTCACTATACGCTATCTTGAGAATGTCTCTATGATTTTCAGTTCACCTATGCACGCTAGTACCCATAATGTATTTTCTTTCTTTAAATATCAACAAATAACTACACTTAAATTCACACAAAGAATGTCATTAAATCAAATAACTCTTTCTTGATCCTGTCAAATAATTAAGAACTCGTACTAGGATTCACGTGAAAACACTGGTAATAAAAATGTTTAACAATGAATAAATAGACAATCTGTGTATGTGGCCACAGATTGGATGTGTAAAAATTTGTGTGCTGTCATGTGTTTAAGCCTGGACAAAACTGTTACAAGGTTCATTTTGGGACACTGGTGTGCACAAGCAAGAGTGAGCTGACTTCCCCAGAGCTGCTGGCTCCCCCGTGTGAGCTGCAGGATTGCAGATTTCCAGTGCCGCATCATCTACAAGCCCTTCTTGGCTATTTTATGCTGGTTGGCAGAAAACTACAAGTACTTTTGGTGGTTTAATCTTCTCATAGGATTATGCCTGGGGATAATGAAACTTTACTAAATGTTCTGTGGGAATTTAAAGATAGCCTTTGTAGTAAAGATAATCTATTGGCATAGTGAACAGTAGTAAAATGAAAGGATATTGAAAGTGATTAACTGACCAATTAAAAGATATGATGAAGGGGCCTCTAAGTCTGAGGGACTAAGAAAGAGAAGAAAAGATCATCATTGCAAAACTGATCTTAAGCCTTAGCATGTGCTTCTGAAATCATCACTGGAAGGACAGCAAACCTTTTTCTCTTTTGTGCTTTCATCCCAAAGCAAAATTTTTGTTTCTTACTTGATATTGATTAACATTTGTAACTGGAACATACTTTAGAAGTGATTTGTCCAGCATCTTCTACGTTAGCTGGAATTCAGGCTGAGCTAATGTAACAAAACAAAACAAGAGGAATAGTTTTCACTGAGTCCATTCCATGTCATAGTCTTATGGGTGTCAGAGTACAACTGTGCTCCACAGGACCTTCAGCGACTGATATTTTGGAAGGAGATTGCCATGCCTTTCCTCTGACGCACTGCTAGACGGGCTGGAACTGCTGAACTTCCAGTTAACAACTGAGCTCATTAACCAAATGCACCACCTAGGGACTTCCATATGTTAAAGTGACATCAAAATGAAGCACCTTAAATAAGATAGCGGTCCAAAGGTAAGTGGTGCAGTGCTGGTGGACTTTTCCACTGAGTGATGTCCTTCCAGAACCCAGGCTGATGGGACACTCTTCCATTTTCTGGTGACTCCAGGCATTTCTCAGCGTGTAGCAACATAACTCCAATGTCTGTTTCCATCTTTACGAGTTATAATAAGCAAATCTGTGAATTTAATTGTTGGAAATGCCACATGCTTCATCACCGAATATCACTATGGCCACCTTTGAAGTACTCCCGTTGGGAAGCTATGCACTGATGCCAGCGCCTAGGCCACCCTTCCAAGCAACTTTGGAACTCTATCTGGAATGGCCATTGGGCACGGTGGCTTGGTAGCAGGTTCATTAACTTAATTGTATTGTTATCTGTGAGGGAGTTTTTAACCAATGAACAAATAACTGTATTGGAACACCCTACCTACTCACCTGATCCAGCCCCCAGTGACTTTTTTCTTCACCTGAAGATAAAGGAAATACTGAAAGAAAGCCATTTTGATGACATTCAGAATATCAGGCACAGTATGATGAGAGTTCTGATGGTCATTCCGGAAAGGGTTCCAAAATCACTTTGAAGGGAGGACTAGGCACTGGCGTTGGGGCATAGCTTCCCAAGGGGAGTCCTTCAAAGGTTACTGTAGTGATATTCAGCAAAGAGGTACGTAGCACTTTTTCTGCGATGAGTTCAGGAATTTAATTGGCAGTCCTGGTATATGTGATTTTCTCTCTGTGCCTATGTGTCTGTGTATCTCCTTTCTTCTTATAAAGACACAATTAATATCGGATAATGGCCCATCCTACTTCAGTATAACCACATGTGAGCTTAAACAATTATATTTACAATGATGATATATGCAAATAAGGTCACATTCACAGGTATCAGGCATTAGGACTTGAGCACGTCCTTCTGGATGAGACAAATAAACCTACAGTGCCAATGTTTTTCAAGAGACCTAATCTATCTCTGTTTTATTCTTAGAATCATTTTCCTGTTGAGGGAGTTCTTGACCAAACTTAAAATATCCACGTCTGAATGGAGCGGTTTGTGAGTAGTAGAACAGTGCCTCAAGCTCTCTGGGGCTTTGTCAGGTTATAAGATTTCAGTATTCTGTCTCCTCTTGATCAGTATGGGCCCGGATTGCTTCCCTTTTTCAGTAAAACCACATTTTAGATCCAAAGAGTAAATCTGCCTCACTTATGTGCTGGAGAAACCCTGGGGATGTGCTGCTCTGAGATGAAGATGGTTTAATACTACATAACCTGCTATACAAGTATTAAAGATGTGTTTGTGACTAAGGGCTCAGTCTGTTAAAGGCCTTCAGGAAAATAACTGATAGGATAGCATCTGTTTCCTTTAAATATTCAAAAGGTGGGTTACATTATCCTTTTCTTAAATTTGTTAGGTTTACTTGGTGAGCTTTGCCGAGCCTAAGAGTGACACACAGTGACAGACAGTGAGAGTGGCAGTACTCAAGATAATGACTGACCGTCTCATTCCCGAATGGAGACACTGGGGGCTTTATTTTTTCTTATCTTGTCTTTAATTTTTTAGAGAATGTTTTCCTGCTCTAGTCCCATAATCCAAAATAATCTGTCTCTTCTTTTCTCTCATCCATACACTTCTATTTATTACAAAAGCCTTTATTCAGACTCTTCATGATGGTTTGATTTGAAGTAGATTCGTATGTTTTAATAAGAGGAGTCCCTGGGTGGTACTGTCTCTGCTAAACGAAGGGCTCAGGAGAAAGGCTTGGTAATCTGCTTCCCAAGAGTTAGCCATCAAAACCTATGGCACGCAGATCTACTCTGACACACATGGGGTTGCCATGAGTCAAAACCGACTCAACAGCAACTGCCTTTGAGTTGATTCCAACTCATAGTAACCCTCTTGGACAGGATCGAACCACTCCATAAAACTTCCAAGGAGTGCATGGAGGATTCAAAAACCTTTTGGTTAGCAGTCATAGCACTTAATCACTATGTCACCAGGGTTTCTAGTATTCCTACATAACTACATAAAACCCAAGGTATGTGTCAGGAAGTTGTTAAAATGGAAAGGTTCTGCATGGTATAGTGAAATTAAGCAATATTCTTCTGTTTGTTGTGGTTCTTTAAATGTTCAAAATAGAGTCTGACCTCTTGTAAGTCCTTGAACTTATTTTTGCCAATGGCTCACAAGGGTCAAGGTCCAAGTTAAGTGAAAGGTTCTGAGCCCCTTATGGAATCTGAATGTGATGGTTAAGATTGTGTGTCAGCTTGGTCTGATCATGATTCTCAGTGTTTTTGTAGCTGTATAATGTGATCACCCCCATGACAGAATCTGCTGAGTAGTACTGGTGGAGGTGGGCCTGCAGTGAGTCAACCCCTTCAGCCTCCATCTCTCCATCTCTCCACCTTCCTGCTGGCTACCTCCTTCCTGCTCACCTTGCCAAGGTTTTTGGCTTGTTGTGGATCCTGCAGCTGCCTCTCTTGTCTTCTGACCTCTGGTTCTTGGGATCTGAGCTAGTATCTTACCTGTCAATTCTGGGATTTGTTGGTCCTCATAGCCTGTGAGCCAGAGCCCTCTTCTCTGACCTGCTGACCTTGGGTTCTGTAGCTTCTGTGGCTGTGTGAGTTGGGAGAGGCCTTTTTCCTGATCCATGAGTTGGGATGTTTTTACCTCTACAATCATGTGAGCTGTTTCATTGGTATAAATCTCTCTCTATGTATATATTTAGATGCTTTGCTAGTTTTCTTCTCTAGAAAATTCAGCCTGAGACACTGAGCTACTTCTACAACTACTTCCTACTGATACTGTTAGCTTGTCTCAGCTATCTTAGAGACCTAAATGTCCATGTCCAATATTATTTCTTCTTGTAAAGGTTATGGTCAAGTACCTATGCTATGCCAGAAAGGTAAAAAGTTTAGAGAATATTTACTAATGTTGTTCGTTTTAAGTGAAGATAAACAATAATATTGAATTAGCACATTTAATTATATGCAGGGTGTTTACTGTGCTAGGAAATTGCATCTCAGTAATAAACAATTCTTTAAGTGAAAATAATGATTATTTCTATACAGGTAACCAGAAGAGGATAATCTGAAGAGTGGGTCAGATACGGGACAATGAAAGTCTGTTGCCTTAGACAACTCTCCTCCTGATCAATTTTCTTCTCTAAATCCCAGGGTACAATCCATGTGGAAACTCTGGTGGCACACTAGTTAAGAGATTGACTGCTAACCAAAAGTCAGCAATTCGAATTCCCACACAGGCAATCCTTGGAAGCCCTAGGGGGCAGCTCTACTCTGTCCTATAGAGTCATTATGAGTTGGAATAGATTAGATAGCAGTGAGGTTATTTGTTTTCTTTTTTACTTTTCATGTGCAGATATTTACCTTCAAAGCTTCTTAAGACAATAAATCATTAATTTCCTATTCAGAGTTCCCCAAAACTGATGTGGATAAACAATTGTCAAAGGTTAGGCCTTCTAGAATTCAATTGTATTCAGTTCAGTTTCCCAAGAAAAAAACAGAAAATATCCTTACTGGGAAACTCACTCAGATCATTAGCAAGCTAGTAGCAGCTGACAGAGAAGCAAGATAAGCTAGCCTGACTCTTTGGATATCTTCATTAAAAGAAAAGAAAAGAAAAGAAGTAGTAATATATTCATTTTTATTATGATTCCAGCTTACATCAAAAAAACTGGGAAGTACCAAAACAAACAAACAAAAAGACATCTGGAGACTCCTACCAGTAGGGAGAATTTTAACCTTAAGAAGTACCCTAAAGAAGGAGGGTACTGGTATTAGTGACAGTGATTAGTAGGGAAATAAAGATGCAATCCAAAGCATCAGGGTTCAAAAATAGCAACATTTTCACAACATTGTAATACTGGCATTTAACCAGATTGCTTTTCTGTAACAGTTTGGAAATAATTGGAGTGTGACTGAGTGAAGAGGTACTTTTAGTACATAGATAGAGTGTAGCCTTAGAGGTGTTCATAGAAAGAACCATGACGATACCAAAGAAGGGGAACCCAAAGACCAGAACCTGTGAAACCAAACATTTCCTGGTTGGAAATGTTGCTTACAGTAGGTCCCACTGATGCTCCTCTCAAAGGTAGGTATCTTAAGTCTTCCTTCTCTTTCTTATACTCTATTCTCCCTCTACAGGGTCACTAAATCAGAGTTCACTCGACACCAATGGGTTTTTCACTCTGCTTGGACATTGTCATATAGCCTTTTTGTCTCTCACAGGAGTAAAAATAACATTATCAAAAGGAACTCACATTATAGAACATATTACAGCTTATAAACTCTTACAGACCTATCATCTCATTTAAGATTTGCCTTAGCATTCATTCATATAAAATCTAATGATCATTGGCTATTTTTCTAAGTGAACAGAACAAAACAAAAAAGTTATAATTGAGTTGATTACAACACATAGTGATCTCCTACAGAAAAGGGTAGAACCGCCTCATAGAGTTTGCAGGGAGCAGGCGGCAGAGTCACACTGCCAGACCAGTTCTTTTGAATTAGGTGTTAAAATACTCTTAACAGAAGAGGAACTAGTAGCTTTACAAAGTTGAGGAGGTTTTCCCAAGAGGATACAATCTTCTCTTTAAAACCAGAATAACTGAACTACCTACTCTACAGACAGCCAGTCCTCCTTAGATGTAAAGAAGTTTGGCCTTAGGGATTCAACCAAATGTGGACTGAAAATATCTGGGAAAAAAAAAAAATCCAAAAAGCAAAACAGGAGAGCTATCAACCATTTATATAGCATTCACATTGTATTAGATATTATAAGAAATCCAGAGACTTCAAAATTTTCTTGGGTTATGTACAGATGCTATGCCATTTTATATAAGGGACTTGAGCATCTGTGGATTTTAGTATCTGTGGGTTTCCTGGAACTCATCTGGATATCCAAGGACAATGATACTGTGTTTTTCTGTTGTAATTAATTACTGAGCTAAAGGGTCCATAAATCTGAGTGAGCTTCTGCGACTGATCCTCCGTATGTAAACAGAATTCACTTCTTATAAAATTTTAATCCCTGATATGTTTGGACGTTTTTGTGTGTGTATATGAGTTTTTATGTATCTTATGTTGATCAGCAAGCACTGAAGGATTTCTTTGATTCAAACAACTTGCTGTTTCAAATCTAAGAGGCCTTTTCAAGATTCTTGGACAAAAATAGTAAATCTATTTCACAAACACTCGCATTTTCGTTCCTTACTCTCTATTTTTGCACATCTGTCCTGAAACTCACTGCCATGGAGTCGATTCAGACTGCTAGTGATCTCATAGGGTTTCTGAGGCTGTAAGTTTCTCATGAAGCAGACTACCACCTCTGCTGCTGCAGCGCTACTGGTAACCCTTAGCTTAGCAGTCAATGCCTTTAACCACTCGCCACCCGGGCTCCTATTTTTAGATACCCTATATGTAAATTCCCTTGTTGTTAGGTGCCATCAAGTCAATTCTGACTCACAGTGACCCTGTGTACAACAGAGCAAAATGCCACCTGGTCCTGGGCCTCCTTGCAGTCACTACCTGAACCCGTGGTTGTCGTCAGTGGGCCAGTCCGTCTTGTTGAAGGTCTCCCTCTTTCTCACCGACCTTCTGCTTTACCAAGCATGCTGCCCTTCTCCAGGGACTCATCCCTCCTGTGAAGTAAGGCTTTTGTATTTTTTTTGCAGTGCTGTAGTCCCATAATCCAAAACAGTGCCTAACCCATAGCAAATGCTCATCAAATACTTGTTGCATGAAGTTTAAAGCACATTGCTCTCTGTTGGTATTGATGTAAATATGAATGTGAAGCGTATACATATATTATTCACTCTGCAAATTAAGCACTTCAGTGTGCTTTGTGCTGGGGACTGAGGATGAGAGATAGATTATGTCCCGAGCAAAAATTTTACAAGTCAGAACTTCAAAATTGCAAGTGATAGAATTCCAATAAACTTGCTTGTTCAAAATGAAATGCACTGACTCAGATAACCGGGAAATTTCCAGGGATAAATATTACTTCAGGCCTGCTTTGCAGAGGGGTTCTGCTTCCTCTTAGTTTTTCTTTCCTTTTATTGGCTTTGTTTTTAGACAGGTTTCCCTAAGAGGATAGCAAAGAAAATAAACAGTATCCCTGCAATAAGCTGTGTATCTCTATAAATCCTATAGCTAGCTAACAATTATAACCTTTTTCTACTAAGCTGTTATTATATAGATATATAGAGATAGTGATTATCTGAACTAGTGTAGTATCAATGAGGATGATAAGCAGTGAACTAATCTGAAAGAGGCTCACAAGGTGGAACTGATTGGATATAGAAGAAGAGGGAAATGGAAAGGTCAAAGGTGACTCTCAGTTTTGGGACCTGGGTGACTGGTAAATTGTCACCCTTTTTACTGAGACTGGGGACTTTAGAGATAGGCCAAGCATTTTGAAAAAGATAAAGTCAATACTGGATATGTTGAGATTGAAGCTTCTATAGAAAGTAAAAGAGAGTGAGTTTTCTAATCTGATTACCTAAAAAGAAATCCGGGCTGGAGAGATATAGTGGAATCCATTAGCCTAAAATGGTAACGAAAGTGATGTGAGCTGATGAGATTACATAGGAGAGGTTTGTAGAGTATGGCAAGGAAAAGGTGCAGTACATTTCAATATAAAAATGTTGAAGAACAGAATCCAATAAGGAATGACAGGTAAAGAAAAAGGAGTTCACAAAGAATTCCAAAGAATAACCAGAAACTTAGAATATGGTATCATGGAAGTTAGGGGAGAAATTATTGAGAAAGGCAGCATCACCAATATTGTCAAATGCTGTTAAGCATTTGAGAACTCTGAAGACTAAATTATATTGGAAATAGGATGAAGGTCAATGATAACCTTGTCTACAGTACAGTGGTAGAGGTGGACCTCAGATTGTAGTTGGTAGAGGTGTAGTCAAAATTAAGGAAACAGATTGAAAACTTTCAAAAATATATTTTTTTTTTCTGTAAAAGGCAGGCAAAACATAGGATAATAGCTGGAATAAGATACGTGACTGAGGAAATGTTTTTTTTTTTCTTTAGTAAGAAGAGATTGAAGCATATTTGGATGTTGATGGAAAGGAGTCAATAGAGAGATGAGTTGGAAAGATAGGAGAGAGGAAGTAAAGCAAAACAAAAAAGTAGGAGGAGATGAGGTCCAGAACCCAGAGGGGGATTTACAATCGATGAAAAGGGAGATACTTTTATTCATCAAGAGGTTCAAGGTTCAAGAAGGTGCATATATATATATATATATATATATATATATATATATACTATCATCCATTGCCATTAAGTCAATTCTGGCTCATAGCAAACTTATAGCATAAAGTAGAACTGCTTCATAGGGTTTCCAAGGCTGTAAATCTTTAGGGAAGTGAGCTGCCACAATCTTTCTCCCATGGAGCAATTGATGGGTTTCAATCGCTAGCCTCTCGGTTAGCAGGAGAGCACTTCACAACTATGCCATCAGGGCTTGTTAGTGTAAACATATAGTGGAGCATATTTTAGTTTAGTGATTGGAAATTATGGGAGTTATTATGATTGAGGTCACCTTGTTCTCCATTCTCTAAAACTGCTATTTTAGACCTTTTCATTCTTTTCAAATACATGCCCACATTTCCTCTACCCTTGCTATAAACATATCATCTCACCTCCAATGCTACTGAAGGGAAATAAAAAAGTCTTTCTAAGTAGGCTGACTGTCTTAGTCATCTAGTGTTGCTGTAACAGAAACATCACAAGTGGATGTCTGTGACAACCTTGCTTAACACCTCAATTATACTAGTTATATTCTTCAGGTTGTATCACCATTCTCACTATCTCTCTGCACATTATTTCATCACCATTAGCTAAGACCCATTGCCCATAAAATACTCACCTATGTTTTAGAATTACAGTTGTCAATTATAGCTAATTATTTAAAAGAATGCAATACTCAAAGCAAACTTTCTTTTCTGATTCATCTGCACTGCTGTTTAGTTTAAAGATAGCTTTAGGGGATAGTTTTGGTTCAAGGTTCAAAAATTTTCTCAGGGCCACAGACTTGGGGGTTTTTCCAGGCTCAGTAAATTCAGTTAGACAGGGTTTTATAAGAAATTTGAAATTCTGTGTCACATTTTTCCTCTTTTGATCAGGTTTCATCTACTGAGTCCTTGATCAAAACCTGTAGTAAGAGTAGCTGGCCACGATCTTATTCTTCTAGTCTCACAGTAAAGGAGGCAGTGGATCATGGAGGCAATTAGACCTACAGTTTAGTTCTTTTTCTCTTTACTATATCTCCTTCTTTCTCTGTTGTTTCAGGCAAAGAAGATAGAAGAGTACTTCTTTTTACTTTTAAAATCGTTCAATCTAGATAAGAAAACATATGGTCACAGTCATGAAATGACTTGTGTCCCCCCAAAAATGCGTATAGAGATTTGACTAGCCCATGATTCCTGGTATATACAGCAGATGTTCCTATGTGGTGCAAGCCCTGTCTCTATGATGTTAATAAGGGAGGGTGGGTAGCAGTTGTATTGGTGGGACAGGACTCATTGTTAAAGGTTGTCTTATGCCTTGAGGCAGTCTTTTGAGATATAAAGGAAAGGGAAGCAAGCAGAGAGTTGGGACTTCATACTTCCAAGAAGCAGTGCTGACGTTTGTGTCCATCCTTTGGAAAGGACCCAGAGTTCCCTTGCCTCACAAGCTCCTAGTCCAGGGTAAGGTTGATGACAAGGACCTTTCTCCGAGCCAACAGAGAAAGGCTTCCCCTGGTACTGATGCCCTGAGTTTGGACTTGTAGCCTACTGGACTGTGATAGAATAAAATTTCTCTTCTTAAAGCTATCCACTTGTGATGTTTCTGTTACAGTAACACTAAATGACTAATACAGTCAGCTTACTTAGAAAGACTTTTTTTTCCCCTTCAGTAGCCCTGGAGGTGAGATGATATGTTTACAGCAAGGGTAGAGGGAATACGGGCCTGTACTTGAAAAGAATGAAAAGGTCTAAAATAGCAGTTTTAGAGAATGGAGAACAAGGTGACCAGAGCAAAAAAGCTGGCAAGGTGATACTGTAGGCCCAGATGAGTTGAAGGCATTGACTTTCTAGAAGCATCACTGTATTTTTGTCACATTTATATGTAAGGAAGCAGATTTAGAGAGGTCTATTGACTTGCTTAAGGACTCATTAAATATGATGACAAAAGCCCAAGCAGCAGAAGACAAATAAGTGGGACCTCATAAAAATTAAAGATAACTTTTGTACGTCAAAGAATTTTATTAACAAAGTGAAAGTATACTCTATAGGTTGGGAGAAAACTTTCAGGAAGCATATATCAGATAAGGACCTAATATTCAAAAAATATGTAAAACTTCTACAACTTAAAAACCAAAAAGATAACCAAAAGATAGATAAAGGGCTTGGACACTTAACTAAAATTATTCAAATGGCCAGCAAGCATAAGAGAAAATGTTCAATATCATTAGCCATTATCCATTGCTCTCGAGTTGATTCCAACTCATAGTGACCTATAGAAAGGAGTAGAACTGCCCCACAGAGTTTGCAAGGAGTGGCAGGTATATTTGAACTACTGATCTTTTGGTTAGCAGCCATAGCTCTTAACTCCCACACCACCAGGGTTTCCAACCAGTAGCCGTTAAGATAATTGAAATGAAAACCACAGCAAGACATTACCTCTCCTGCATTAGAATGACATCAATCAAAAAAGAAAAAAAGTAAAACAACAGACTCTGATTAGATGGTAGAGAAGCCAGAACCCCCATCGACTGCTGGTACAGCCGTTGTGGAAAAAAGTTTGGTGGTTCCTCAAAAAGTAAAACATAGGAGAACCATATGACCCAGAAATCTTAGTCCTATGTATGTATCTGGAAGAAGGGGAAAAACGAACACAGACAAAAACCTGTACAGTGCTTTCCAGGATAGCCAAAATGTGAAATAACCAAAATGTCCATCAACAGATTAATAAGCAAACAAAATATGATGTGTAGATACAATGAAATATTACACAGCCATAAAGAAAAAAGAAGTTTTGAAAACATGGATGAACTTTCAAAACATTATGCTAAGCAAAATAAGACAGTCACAAAAGGACAGAAGCCATCTGATTTCATTTATGTGAAACAAGCGAAGATGTAGAAACTGAAAATTATCAGTTGTTTCCAAGACTAGAAGGGTAGAGGAAAGGAGGAAAAGGAGGGAGTTTGTCTGGAGGTACTGACTTCGTTTTAGTGGTAGTGGAATATTTTAGAAAAGAATAGTGGTGGCACAACATGAAATATGGAATCAATATGAATTACAAATGTGGATATTGTACTGGTAAAGGTCACAAGCTGTATGTTGCTAATAACAGCTGTTGCAGGGCTGTTTGCATATGAATTATATAAAGGTAAAAAGAATTAGAAAAGATTAAAGTTATCTTTGTATGTTTATGGTGTGGAGAGGAGCATATCCTCTTCTGATTTTACAGACTATCTTTCTCACTTTCTCTTAATTCCACTGAAATTTGCACTGCAATTTGGCATAGAGGAATTTTTTGTTTCGGAAGTAAGCACTTACATGAGCTTTCAAATCCACCAGCGGCTCCTTGGATCATAAGATATTGTAGATAACACTAAGAAATATGGGACCTCCAGAACAGTTAGCTGCGCTAATGCAGAAACTGTACACAGACGAAGAAATAGTCATTCAAGCAGAACCAGGAGACACTGAATGCTCTGAAATCAGAAACAGTGTGTATTATACTTCCCCCATACTTATTCCTCCCTACTTATTCAGTCTGTATGCTGAGCACATAACCTGAGAAGCAGGACTATATGAAGAACATAGCGTCAGGATTGGAGGAAGACTCATTAACAACCTGTGTTACGCAAGTGATAAAACTTTATTTGCTGAAAGAGGACTCAAAACACTCATGAAAATCAGACAACAACTTTCAGGGTGGATTCCAACTCAACATAAAGAAAACAACTAGACCAACAAGCAACACCCTGATAAACAGAGAAAATGCTGAAGTTGTCAAAGATTTCCTTTTACTTGGATCTGTAATCAGCATCCTTGGAAGCCACAGTCAAAAAGTAAAATGTAAGATTTAATTAGGCAAATGTACTGTAAAAGACCTCTTTGAAGAATTAAAAAGCAAAGATACCCCTTTGTTGACTAATGTACACTTGACCCAAGGTATTTCCAGTCATGTTATATGCATGTGAAGGCTGGACAATGAATAAGGCAGACAGCAGACTTGATGCCTTTGAATTATGACATGGACTGTCAGAAGAATGAACAAGTCTGTCTTGGAAGAAGTACAGCCAGGATACTCCTTAGAAGCGAGGATGGATGGAGAGACTTCTTCTCATGTACTTTGGACATGCTGTCAGGAGATACCAGTCCCTGGAGAGGGACATCATACCTGATGAAGTGAAGGGTTAGCAAGGAAGATGAAGACCATCAATGAGACAGACGGACGCAATGGCTGCAACACTTGTGCGGCTGGTGCAGAACTGAGCAGTGTTTTCTTCTGTTGTTCTTCAGGTTGCCGTGAATAGGCACTGACTAGATGGCATCTACTAACAGGCCTCTCACGAGTGTCCACTGTGAAAAAAAGTTAAGACTCATTATTTACCCTATACTTCATTGCAAAAGCCACTTGGAAATCCTCTCTCAAATAGAATCCTAGATTACATTTCTCCGTAGCCAGATGGAGATTCTGTATTTCCATCTGAAGAGCACTGTCCTTGTAAATATTTATTCAATCCAATATGTATGATCTTAGTTAAATGATTAATCAAGTATTTGTTCTCTAAAAACACAGATTGTGAGACATTTTAAGAATAACTTAGGTTATTAGGATTTTTCCCATCCATTATTCCATTTCCTTTCAAAGATTTTCTCTACTAATGAAATCCCATTCATTTTATTCCAGGTAAATTGGGAAGTATTGTTTTATTTTATTATGTGCTGTGGTTGCCTTTATTGTGTTAAGATGTACTTCCAAATTCAGTTTAGACTTATGTTTTATAGAATGTGATGCAGTCATTTGGTTTTCTAACTGTACAGAACACCAAATGGCTTTTAATTCAGCTTCATTCTTGTGGACTGACTGACTTAAAACAAAAGGGCATAGACTTTTCGACAATATTAGTGGGATCTGAACAACAGAACAAAATAAAAACATCTCCACTTTCGGTCACATAGAAACAATTTTCTTCGGCATATGTGTGAAATTCATCCTGAACATCAGCTTTGATTTTGAACATTTCAGTGTTAGGCGCTGTTGAGTCGGTGCCGACTTGCAGCGATTCTATGAACAACAGAAACACTGCCTGGTCTTGCTCCATGTACACAATCGTTTTAATGCTTCAGTCCATTGCTGTGGCCACCGTGTCAATCCATCTTGTTGAGGGTCTTTTACACTGACCCTCCACTCTACCAAGCATGATGTCCCTCTAGAGGGACTGATCCTTCCTAACAAAGTGTCCAAAATATGGAAGATGCAGTCTTGCCATCTTCACTTCCGAGGAGCACTCTGGTTGGACTTCTTCCAGAACAGATCTGTTTGTTCTTTTGACGGTCCATGGTACATTTAACATTCTTCTCCAGCACCACAATTTAAAGGCATCAATTCTTCTTCTGTCTTCTTTGTTCATTGTCCAGCTTTCACATGCATACGTTGCAACTGAAAATATCATGGCCTGGATCAGGAGCATGTTAGTCTTCAAGGTGACATCTTTACTTCTGAATACTTTAAAGAGGTCCTTGGCAGCAGATTTTCCCAAAGTAATGCATCTTTTGATTTTCTGACTGCTGCTTCCATGGGCATTGATTGTGGACCCAAGCGCAATGAAATCCTTGATGACTTCAATCCTTTCTCCGTTTATGACAATGTTGACTACTGGTTCAGCTGTGAGGATTTTTATTTTCTTGATGTTGAGGTGCAAGCCATGCTGAAGGCTGTAGTCCTTGATTTTCATCAGTAACGTTTCAGTATCTCTTAAAATTCCATGTCAGGCTCCTAAAATTCCTAAGGTCTGCTGTGGTAGTCATAGCACTTAACCCACTATGCCACCAGGGTTTAGGTCTATGAATTTTAACATACATATTTTCTTATAAATATTTTGTAATTAATCATTTTATATCCAAATGTGTGATTCATTTCAAGTTAATTTTTTTATAAGCTGTGAAGTGTAGGTCAAAGTTCATTGTTTTTGGCCTATGTATTATTTGAACACCATTTATTTAAAGGATTATCCTTCTTTTATTGAATTGCTTTTACATCTTTGTAGAAAATTAACTATATTCTGTGGGTCTGTATTTGGAATCTATTCAGTTCAATTGATTTATGAGTCTACACATATGAGTAACACATCGTCTATAGCTACTGGCTATAGTTTTTTGGCAAGCCTTAAAACAGGCAGTGTGATTCCTCCAACTTTCGTCCTGTAATTTAAGATTATTTTGGCCATTCTAGATTCTTCACACACCAACATAAATTACAGAATCAGGTTGTCTATAGGAACCAAGATCCCTGGGAAGATTTTGACTCAAATCACATAAAATCAGTGGATCAATTTAGGGAAAATTGGTATCTTTCCCTACATAAATTCTTTTTCAATTGATAAGCATGGTGGGTCTTTATTTATCTGTGTATTAGATTTTCTTTGCTTTCTTCTTTTTTGAAATTTTTTTTTATTATGACTGAGTGAAAATGTACATTCCCGCATAAATTTACATGCCCACCTATATGCAGCTTCCACTGCTCTCTCTTTGCTTTCTTTAATCAGTATTTGTAGTTTTCAAGGTACATATCCTGTATGAGTTTTGTTTAACTTGTACCTAATATTTCATTTTTAACTACTATAAATGGTATTTTTAAAAGTTTTCATTCAGTTGTTTGTTGCTAATACAGAGAAATATGATTGATAACTGTACTTTGATCTAGTATACTATATCCTCCTTAAACTCCTTTATTAGTTAGAAGGGGTATTGTTGTTTTGTTTTGATAGATTATTTAGGATTTTGTACATAAACAATAATGTCATCAGCAGATAGTGAAAATTTTCTTTCTTTCTTAAATAATTGGTATTATTTATTTTTCCCTATTATTTTTCTCTATTACACTGGCTAGAACTTTTAAATACAGTGTTGAATAAGAAAGGTGAGAGTTATATTCTTATTTTATTCCCAATTTTAGGGAGGAAACATTCAATCTTTCACAATTAAGTAAAATGTTAACATAATATTATATCATTACATTATGGAAATTCCTTCTTATTCCTAGCATGCTACAAGTTTTTCTCGTGAGTGGATATTGATTGTTTTCAAATATTTTTTTTTTGCAACAGACTTATATAATTATTTTTTTACTATAAATTGTTATGGAAGAATACATTGATTTCTGGATATTGAACCTTCCTTATATTCCTGGATTAAATCCCATATCTAACCAAAAAACTCAAACCCACTGCTGTCGAGTTGATTCTGACTCATAGCAATGCCACAGACAGCATAGAACTGCCCCACAGAGTTTCCAAGGAGTTCCTGGTGGATTTGAACTGTCAGCCTTGTGTTTAGCAGCTACAGAGCTTAACCACTATGCCACCAGGCTTACTAAACTCCATATGGTGATGGTATATTATTCCTTTTGTGTATAGGTGAATTCACTTTTGTCAATATTTCACTGAAGATTTTTACATCTATGTTCATGAGGTCTGTTGGTTTGTAGTTTTCTTTCCTTATATTGTCTTTGCCTGGTTTGCATGTTACAGTAATACTGTCTTCATAAAAAAAGTTGGGAAATATTCACTTGCCTTTTATTGAATAAAAGAGATTGTGTAGAATTCATATTATTTCTACTATCACTGTTTCATAGAATTTACTCCAAAGACCATCTGGCCCTGGAGATAACTTGTTCAGAATATTTGTAACTACAAATTTATTTTTCTTTAATATTTGTGAGACTATTTGAATTTTCTGCTTCATCCTGGGTGAGTTTACATGGTTTGTGCTTTTAAGTAATTAGTCTACTTCAGATTGCTAAATTTATGGGCATAGAGTACTTTGTAATATTTCCACATTTTTCTTTCAGTGTCCACAGCATCTGTTGTGATAACCCTCTTTCATTCCTGTTTTAAAGTGTTTGCCGTGGTATTTGAATACGATTCAGGTGTGTTCCAGCCAGTGGCCAGCCTGGGACCTCTGCAATGATCTCTTAACTCAGTTCTGAGTCTTTAATGTACTGAATAAGTTTAGGACCTTGCAAACACAGCCTGAAGGTAAGCCTAGGTGCTCACGAGTAACTTACTAAAGTTGCTTTCCTGGAGTCCTCCCTCTCCCTGAATCCCCTGTTACTTTACAGCCCCCTGAATTCGCTTTCTAGGTCTTCAGACAGAGAGCTGGGTCTGCATTTACTCTGCTTTTCAGGCACCACTTGTAACCACTGGTGTCTGTGTCTTCCCACAGACGACAAGAAAAAATGGAGTTCCCTTTGCCTTGGTGGATCTTAAGACCACAACTCCTCCAGCTGAAAGGAAGCGGTCCTTCTTTCAGAGTTTTAGGTGTCTGCAGGATGCGTGCTCCTGTGCCGTATTGCCAAATGACCCTTTGTCTTGCTCTTAAGCCTAAACTAGCCTGCTTTGCCGGCACTTTTCCTGTCTGCACTGATGCCTATTCGAAAGCTTGTGTTGCTTTGAGTTCCAATTAAGTTCAGATTAGGTGATGCTGGTGGGAAAAAAAAGTTGGTAAATGCGCTCTTGCTCAATGGTACTTAAATCTTGTCTTCTCTAATTTGCCTGCTGCTGTTCTGAGGATCTTCAAGTAGCTGCTTTGTGCATTCTGTCCAAGTGTTGAGCTGTATTTCAATGGAAGTTGCTGCTGTTAGATGCCGTCTCAAAAAGAGACAGGGAGAACGTGCTTGCTCCATCTTATCAAACCGGAAGGCCCATATTGTGGAGGACTTTGGGTGCCTGATGGAATAGTGATGTTGAGACTACGTGGGAATGGAAGTTGAACAATCACTTCACAGATCTACTCAGGGCTACTCCAGTTTTCAGGTACATACCAAACTCGTTATTGTCTGATTGCGTCCTGTCACAGTCCTCTTTAAAAGGCTAGGGGTTCTTTTTCTCTCTGGATACTATGCGGCACATAAGAAGCTCCAGCGTCCCAGAATTGTGACACTGCGTGTCATGGAATTCTACCTCCATTACCTTATTTGATTAGTTATTAACTTCATCATCATTTGCATGTGACATCTGTAGTAAAATAAAAACAAAAACAAATAAACCTGTTGCCTTTGAGTCAGTTTTGACTCTTAGACCTTATAGGGTAGAGTAGAATTGCTGCATATGATTTCAAAGGCTGTAAACATGATTTCAAAGGCTGTAAATCTTTAGTGAACCAGATTGCCACATCCTTCTCCCATGGAGCTGTTGGTTTGAATTTTTGACCTTTCAGTTAGCAGATGAGAGTTGAATACTGCCCAACTGTGGCTTCATAGTAAACTAAGACAAGTAATTACTGTTAAGATTTCTTGAACAGAACACAAAAGTTCTTATATTTTTGTAGCTTCACTTTAAGCTATTTGTAATTTTATTTTTAGATTATTAGTTAACCAATTCAGGACCAGGTTTCAATGGTGAGAGTGAGGATGCCATGCTGCTCTCATGCACCAAGAAAGATGATTACATGTAATTTGCTGGAATCCTCCTTGTATTTATGTCACTAGTAAATCTCCTCTAAGCAGTTTAGTTGTTCACACAGTGAAAAGCATGTGGATTAGGGGGAGTAAAAAGACTGTGTGGGAACTTCTAAAGATCAGGCACATTGGCTTTCTTGAATCCAAGTTCTCTTTATAATCACCTTAAAATCGTAACATTAGTGTTGAAAGCAGCATTAGAGACAACTAGTCTTGTATGAATTAAATAACTTGATGCAGGTTACAGAGTGCGGTAATGCCAAGACATAGATCAGACTTTTGAGTAATCATGTCACGTTCATAAAACTCTTCCACAGAACTCACCATTAACAGGAATGATGTGCAAGGTGCCAGGAGTCACCAACTGTAATAGACATGTGAGGAGTTCTTGTCCTTTTGAAGCCTTGTCCTGACCTCCGTTCTTGTTTGCATTGCTGGACTCTTTCAAATGCTTGTATACACACTCAGCGTGAAGGTCAGGGGAGGGCTAATGGTCAGGAGGTTAATGACTTTGCACTTTAGTCACGTAGCAGGACAGCATCACAAGCTTTTACTTTTGTTCCATACTCAGTTGTATCATCTTCAACAACCGTAAAGAAGGCAAACATTCACTGGGTGCACACTTGTGCCAGGCACCCAACTGGCCACTGGTGACAAACAGGATAGAGCAGGTTCAGTCTCTGTCATCCATGAGTTCATGGTGCCGTCTGTGTCTGCAAAGCTTTCCTCTCAGTTCATGAAAAAATAATTGAAGGACAACTTCTTCTCCAGTTCTTCTTTCTTCTCTTTTGTATTCTTTGTTCTTTCTAAACATGAAATATGCATTTGAGAACTGTTTTTATCTTTTTTGCTATTTTGAAGACTGTGTGACAACTTTTATGAACAAGTGTTGGCTGTGTAAGCTGACAAGTTTCTATACTGCCCATAACTGGAGGGGTAACTGCGCACTTCTCTGGTTTCATCGTCTGCCCTAGCAACCTGGGTTGCTGGAGTGCCTCTAAGACTCTCGGGTCTCATTTTCATCTCTGCTTGAATCTAAGGCTACATGATGTGAGATGTTCCTAGAGTCAGCCCTCTTCTGCTCTTGTGACCTGCCCTGATCATGAGGGGTCGGGCTATGTCCTCCAGGCATTTTCCCCAGGCTGGTCCATCCTCCCTGCTTCACCACTCGCTTGTTACACTGATGGTAGCTCTACCCTCTTGCCCCAAATGGGTCATCAGCACATGCCTATCTTCCTCCCTGTCCTGATAATACATGTCAAGCACCGAAAAGAGGAAGTAAAACAGGAGACATCTATTGCAGTGTAGTTCCTTGGAAAAAGAGATACAGAGGAAAAAGGGATAGTTCTTCATATTAAATATAGCCATTTTATTATCTGCTTTTCACCTTCAGCTGCTACCTTATAACACTGCATTTTTGCAATAGTGGTAACCTCTAGTGGGTGCAAAGAAGCAACATGGCACCTAGGAATTTTATTTACTTTAATGACTTGATACCTTGGCCTTCTTAGCATTTCACATCTTCCAGGGTTTAGCTGAAAACCTCAGAGAACATGGCAGTGCTCCTAAGACAAAATACAGTACTATTTTTTTCTTTAGAAGCAATGTAATTGAGGACTAGGATGAATAAACAAAGCCAATTCAAGGAGGAACCAAACACAGTAGCTTCTGAAATCTAGGTTAGGTGTTATTTAAGGTTACTAGTTTTTGTTGGAGCCTTGGTGGCACATTAGTTAGGAGATCAGCTGCTAACTAATAGGGCAGCCAACCACTCTGTGGAAATGCCATATGGTCCTTACCCATGTAGAGTCCCTATGAGTCGAACTGATTCAATGGCAGCTGACAATAATACTCTCTGTAGTTCTTTGCTGAAGTTGGAAGCCTATACTGTTTACTTGGAGGACTTCAGGCTGAAACTTCATTCCTAAGAAGGATTTCAAGGCTGCAAACACAGATCAAGGCTCATTAGAAAGTCCTGCCAAAGACTTTTACTGTGGATTCCTTTATGGCAGAACATCTAGACTTGTTCTGAACTTAGAGCTCCAAAGCCTGTTGTTTTTTGTACCACGTTACAGAAGAGAAGATTCCACATGTAGCCCTGGATACAGGGCACTGTTCTCTGTAGACTTTGAACCTGTCAGGCACAATCAGCCTACGCCACTGGTTAATGCCCCTGTATATCTAGAGAGGGTAGGAGTAATGGTCTGAGGGACCTGAATGCTGCGGAAAAGCACCCCAATAATGATGATGACAATCATCAGCAGTAGCATCATTAGCCAACAGCAGTAACAGTAGCAAACATTTATGATGTAGCTAACATTTATTGGGAGTCTCTGGGTGGCATAAAAGCTTAAGCTCTGACAACTAGCAGAAAGACTGATGGCTCTAGCATACCAGCAGCTCCTCTGAAAACTGACCTGATCATCTGCTTCCAAAAAGTTCGCAGCCTTGCAAACGCTCTGAAGCAGTTCTGCTCTGCGCTCCTTTGTTGGCGTTTTCAGTTTTGAAGGATGCTGGGCACATTTCAAAAAATCCACCACTCTAATGAGTCTGAACTGACTTGACAGCAGCGTTTATTAAACATTTCTGTCTAATGTCATCTGTAATCATTATATTACTCCTTAAGACATCTGTCGCTATCAAGTTCATTCCTACTCACAGTGACTCCGTGGGACAGAGTAGAGCAGCCCCGTAAGATTGCCAGGGAGCACCTGGTGGATTTGAACTACCGACCTTTTTGTTAGGAGCTGTAGTTCTTATTTGCAATACCATCAGGCTTTCTTATTAAGACATAGACATTAAAATTTCTCCTACTTTACAGAGGAGGAAATTGAAAATTATTAATTGTCCATAGCCTTATAGGTGAGAAGTAGAATTTTCATTTGCATTAAATGAAAACTTTTTGACTGGCCTAAGGTAGCAGAGAGAAAATTGATATTTCAATGTATCTTATTCTTTCTGCGATAATAATATTTAATAATAGAGTTTTGGATCTGGAAAGCATCCTTTGATTTTGTAGGAGATAATCAGAAACCTTCAAAGGCTCATTTGTCCCACATCATACAGGTAGTAAATGGCAGAGCTGAGACTAAAACTCGAGTCTTTTGACAAGGGTAAGCCTTCCACAGACTTTTTGATTGCTGAACTCAGAATCTTGAAGTTGAGAGCTTTTTTCAACCATACCGTAATCAGGAATCTTCTGCCATCTAGTGGGTATACTGAGTAATTACATGTTCAAAAGCTGTTACGGACGCTAGATGTACAACAGGAGTACAACGGCATCAAACACAAGCACATGCGCACACACCAGGAGCACTCTAATCAGAGACACGGGATGGATAAGCACTTTGTAGAAGTCATCTAGGCCACAGCAATATTTTACAAATGCAAGTATCTGCGTGTGACGGGATTAAATGACATCTCCAAAGTAATACAACATGATGGTGCCAAAATTGGGAGTAGAACTCCACTTTTTTCCCTTTCAGTTCAGTGCCTTTCTTTTCTATTCCACAGATGAGGAAGAAAAGATCCTTTCAATTCATAGAATTCCAAATCAAAGGATTGGCTTGAAATATTGTGAGACTCTTAGTGCCTATGATAATACCACTCAACTTTCTGTTTTAGCAGCATACCTTTAGTTACCTTACTAAAAGGAAAAGCAGATGAGTAGAACATGTTATTATAACTTTATATCCACATCTGTACGTATGTTTATGTTTATACTACCTGTATCTATATTTATATCTAGTCTTTTAGGCTAATGCTAGAATAAATTTCCATATCATAGGTAAATGAGTACCTAGACGTCTAGAAGTGGCTAGATGGCAGTAGACTACTGCTCAGTAAAATAAATAAGTAAATAAAATGAAAAAAGTGTCATCCAGTCAATTCCAACTCACTGCAACTCTACAGGACAGAGTAGAGCTGCCCCGTAAAATTTCCAAGGATCAACTGGTGGATTCCAGCTGCAGTCCTTCTAATTAGCAGCCATAGCTCTTAACCACTGCAGTATAGATTGCATTAAAATTATGCCATTATAGTCACAGTAGTAAAGAAACTTTGTAATAAACTTCAAAGAAGCTCATTTCTAGAAGATGTTGCATTTACACTTGGAAATTTTATTTTACGTATCAAGTAGCATACAGGATCTGCCATAATAAACTTTTTTATATTCTGTAATAACTGAATCTTTATATGAAATGGATAATCACATAATATTGCTGATCCTTCTCTGTCACTTTTGCTACTATGTTTCTTCAATTATTTTATCTGAAGCAACTTACTAAGTACCTGATGGAGAAGGAATTGTTTATTTCTCTCTAGAACACAGAAAAACATAGACTTCTCTTAGGAAAAATAAATTCTTGGCTTTTTTTTTTTCTTTTTTATAATCTCTGCCATATGAGAAATGTAGGGGATTAAGCTGATTTTCACCCCCTTTCTCTATATTCCAGGCATGCTGTTTTCCTAAGACATTCTCATAGGTAGAAATCATATCAAGTGTTATGCTGTTCCCATTGTACTCATGTGTCATCATCTTTGGTTTTAAGGGATATGGGACATATTTAAAATTTCCCTACATTGCCAGCAATTTCAGAATAGTACCACAAAACAAAAACTAAATTTTCAAAGCTGTGGGCCCAAATTGCCTTAAATTTACTCTTTTCTCTCCTTCCTTTCCATACGTATCCTTTCTAAAGAAGTCACTATGAAATTTGAAGTTAGGATATATAGGTAGAAAAACACCTTTGTGAGCAAAGTATAAACAGTTGAATTTTTTTGTAACCTTGGCTGTAATTCCAAGCAGCAGCTGTTCCTAATCTACTGTGTGCGGTGAACAGAGACAGTGAAGCATAATAGTTGAACACACGGGCTCTGAAGTCAGATTGCCAGGTTTGATCACAGCTCCACCCCCATGTGCTAATGGGTGACTTTCAGACATTGTTCATTCTCCTGTGTATTAGTTTTTGGATTAAAAAAAATTGATATAGTTTTGGTGGCTATCCTGTAGAATTTTTTGTGACTGCAAGATACTGGAGTTAAACATGTTTAGAACAATGTGTGGCACAGAGTAGACAACAATTTTAAGCTATTATAATGAAATTATATTAAATGACACAGAAAACATCAAAATCAGAATATAGAATCACTGTGCTGAAAAGAACTGGGGGATAGCCAACCATTTCGGGAGATAGTATATGAGGAAAGTTGATGGTATTGAAGGAGGAGCTCATGCTGTGCTGAGCAAAAAGCAAGTCTCCAAAAACTGACTGAATACTAATTGAGATTTTTCAACAAATGGATGCAATGCTTAGAACTGGTTGCCATCAGATTAAATTAAGTAGGCTGCTCATCAAGAGTGAAAGGTTTTTGTCTATTATCTAGCCCTTGGCTACTGGACTTCAGGCAGTTGACTACAGACAAAACTGTTCAATGAATCGTGCCTTTGTGACCGGTTAGTCATGGGCCGAGGATTCATGGGCATCAGAGGGTTTAAACTGGAGAATTTGTTGGGACAGTGCATAATATCCTCCCACACTTAACTATTTTTTTAGGTCTTGGAAGGAGCTGCAGAAAGGACAGACCTGGACTACGTGTGTAGGAATGAAATGACTCCCAAGGTTATATAGGTTAACAACTTTCCACCTTCTTTAGTGAGGTTACTTCATACGTTCATAGTACAGTTAGATTATCTTGTCACTGCATTCTTTCCTGTGATCCTCTGATGTTGTAAGTGATTTGTTGTTAAACCTTTCAAACCTTAAAGTTTATGCCTTGTGTTGTATAGGGCTAACCGTTTTTACAGATGCATTATGTCATGTAGCTACCATTGCGGTATCCTTGAGACAACTTTCACTGCCCTAAGAATTCTCTGTACTACCTATTGTGATGGTCAAGATTGTGTGTCAACTTGGCCATGATTGTCAGTATTCTGGCAGTTTTATGATGTTGTGATCACCTCAGTGGTGGTATCTGCTGTGAGTAACCAATCAATTGAAAGGGAGTTTTGTTAGGCATATGGCCTGTGTTGGAAAAAGTGCATATTCTGGCAGAGTTTGTGGCTTTTTCTCACTCTAAATCCTGCAGTTAGCTCCTCTTCAAGTCCAGTTCTTGGGATACTTGAAGTAGCAGCTCACTTCAATCTTGCTTGCCAATCTTGGAATTTGTCAACTTTGAAGCCTGTGAGCAAAAGCTCTGCTCTCTGACCTGCTGATCATGAGTTTGCCAGGCCCTGAGGCTATGTGAATAAGCAGAAGCCCTCAGCCTGACCCACAGACTTGGGACATTCTAGTCTGAACAAGTGTGTGAGCCGTTTTCTTGATGTGTATTCATATGATTTGCTGGTTTTGTTTCCCTAGAGAACCTAGCCTAAGGCATGATGTATTTTCCTGTTTTTCTTTTGATTTGTAACTTTTGCTATATTTTCCAGTTTTAATCCTTTGTTCATTTTCCAATTGTAAATGTATTCTCCCTGTATTTATACATTTGCAAATTTTGTCCATGGTGTTCTGCCAAATACAACTCTGTAATCTAAGTGTAATATAATTAATCAAGTTGTTGCTTATGACTTGTTCTTTTAAATGACTATTAAGCAGTCTATTTCTGCCCCAGTTACAAGTTATTTATGTACATTTTTTTCTGTATATTTTCTAAATATTCAAGGATTACTCTTTATGTCTGTAATCTATTTGTAGTTAGCCTATGTGTGTACTGCTTGCTACTCTTGTTGTCATCAGTTGTCACGTTGGCCCTGGCTCCTGGTGTACCCATGCACCACAGAACAAAACATTGCCCAGTTTTGCACTGTCTTCATGATCACTGATATTCTCGAGTCTACTGTGCAACCACTATGTATTTTAGGTGACTTCCAACCTCAGGGGCTCATCTTCCAGCACTATGTATGGCAGTTTTCTGTTGTGATCTATAGGGTATTTGTTAGCTAATTTTTGGAAGTGATTGCCAGGCCTTTCTTTCTAGTGTTTGGTCTGTAAGGTCTTCTGATGTCTATCATGATTGACCCTGTTGGAATTTGAAATACTAGTGGAATAACTTTCAGCATCATAGCAAGATACAAGCTGCCACAGTACAATAAACTGACTGATGGATGCTGGGTTGCTTACAGGGTTTCAATTTAGTTTTTGTACATATAAACCCCCCCAAACGAAACCCACCGCCATTGAGTTAATTCTGACACATAGTGACCCTATGGGACAGAGTAGAACTGCTCCATAGAGTTTCCAAGGAGCACCTGGCAGATGTCAACTGCTGACCTTTTGGTGAGCAGACGTAGCGCTTAACCACTGTGCCACCATTACTTACAGTAGAAAAACATTTCTTCACTACCTTAAAATAATCTTTTCACATTGATTTCTGATACAACCACTACAGTGTTTTAAGTTTTAGTATACCTGAATTTCTGTTCTCTTCTGTTCATTTGTTTGTATGTTATTACATCAATACCATATTGCTTTTATGTATATAGCTTTGCATTATATCTTAAAATCTGGTTGTGTCCATTCCCACACATCACTTTTTTTTTTCAATTTTTATTTAACATAACTGACTGAAAATGTACATTCACATATAAATTTACATGCCTACCTATATGCAGCTTCCACTGCTCTCCCTGTCCGGTGACAGCACACTATTCCTCTCGGCTCCATGCATGTCTCATCCTCCCAACAGCCTCCTTTCCCCTTTTCTCCGTCCACTCCCCTTCCTCCAGCCAGAGGTCAGCAAGATGATATCCTATAGATGTATAGAACCATAAAGTGCTTCCAATATATGGTCACTCTGCATTGCCAAGTCCAATCCATTCCTGTCCAAAGAGTGGACCTTTGTTATAATTTATGGGAAAGGGCAGCATCAGGGCAGGGGGCCATGCTCTCAGAGGAACCCCAAAACCGCTGGACCATCAACTGAGGTCTTTTAGTGGAGATCTCATGATGCACCCCTTTTTATTCTTGTGTTGCCAGTGAGACTCCTCTCTGTGAGCTCCATCGTGGCTATCACTGGTGGTGGCCGGGCACCATCTGATTCTTCTGGTCCCAAGTTGATGTAGGCACCCACTCTTGTGGGTCTCTCTGTCTTCTTGGTTGTCTTGACCGCATGTCATTTTGGTCCTCGGTGAGCATCTGTTCCTGCTGAGTTGGGACCATTTGCTGTGTCCTTGGATGGCAGCTTGGCAGCTTTTAAGAACCCCGATGCCACTCACCAATGTGGGGTGCAGAGAGCTCTCTTAGCAAAACGCTAGTTGTGCCAATTGGCCTCGATTTCACCTAAAAGCGTGGTCCCCCGCCTCCCGCCCTAGCTACTCTATCCTTGCAGTATTGAGTTAAGATGGAAGAAGTACTCAAGTTATGCTGAAGTCCACTTAACGTTGTTCTTGGTTCTAATGTGTGCTATCATCGCTTTCTCCCAACTAGATTTCTAGTAACTATCTAAACTAAACCTTCACCCTCCTTCCCTCCCCTCCCTTGCAGCTGTCAGAGAGTCTTTTCTTCTATACACAAGTCTGTTTTTGAGATCTTATCGTAGAGGTCTCATACAGTATTTGTCCTTTTGTTGCTGACTACTTTCACTCAACATAATGTCTTCCAGTCCCACACATCACTTTTTAAGACTGACTTAGCTGTGGATTTTCATTGATCCATATAAATTTTATAATTAGTAGTTTGAGTGGCTCAGAAATACTCATCTGGCATGATAATGTTTATGGGTAAGTTCATAGACAATTGACATTTTTATGGTAGCAAACCATTCACTCCAAGAGCCTGGGCTGTCCTTTTACTTCATCACACTATCTTTTATAATTCTATTAGATTTTTAAGCAAAAGACATTTTTAAAAGCTTTGAAGAAGCCCTCACAGTGCACCCTGAATCTACTCCTGTCTTAGTCTTCTAGTACTGCTGTAACAGAAATACACAAGTGGATAGCTACGATGAAGAAAAGTTTATTCCTTCACAGTTCAATAGTCTAGAAGGTAAAATTCAGGGCATCACCTCCAGGAGAAGTTTTTCTTTCTCAGGTGGCTCTGAAGGAAATTCCGTGGGATGCATCAGCCTTCCCTTGGTCTTACAATATCTCAGTGCAGGAACCTCAAGTCCAAAGGACACATTCTGTTCCTGAGACTGCTTTTTTGGTGGTATGAGGTCTTCCTGTGTCTCTGCTTATTTATCTATTTGTATCTCAAGACAGATTGGCATGACACACTGTCCAGTGTTGTAGATATCATCAATATAACAGCTGCTAATCAATTTTATTAAATCATAGATAGAATTTACAACATATAGGAAAATTCCATCACATGAAAAAACATTGGATAATCTTGCAATATTGAGAATTATGGCTCTGGCAAATTGATACACACATGTTTTGGATTTTAATGTAATTTAATCCATGACACTCCCAAGACCCCCTTAAATGTTCCCAAGCTCGAGACACCCTTTAAGATATTATCCAGCCTTCAGACTGCCTAATAGTTTTCATATATATTATGGGTGTTATTTCCCAAATCATTGCTGGTTTCCATTTATTTTTATAGGCATGATTTTGAGGGAGATCTAGCAGCTTATTTTGAATCACCAACTTGACAAGCCTGGTGTAATTTGTTGTTAAACTTGTTAGGAGAAGAGTACGTATTTGCTTTTGTGTGTGGGAAGATAGGTAATAAATCATTTACTTGATCTATTTCAGTACCTACAAAATATAGACCTGACCCTGATATCACAGGCCCCAGTGTTAGCAGACAAACGGCAACCTACATACCATATGCTGAGACACTTAAAAGCTTGAATTAAGTCGACAAACCTAAACAAAATATGTTTTATACCACTAACTTGGTAGATATACCTTTATAACAACCTGGAAAGCCAGAATTAACTTAAAGACCCTTAAATCTTTCTAAGTTTTGTACCCCAACTTTGCAGAATGTGAATGGTAACTCTTTAGCCCGTGGTTTGCTCTGTCCCAGCCCCAGAACTGCTCAGGCCTCTAAGAGCTTCATGCGTTAGCATGAGCAGTTCCTGTCGCACAAATCTAGACCCTGTTCACATCATCCACAAGCAGCTGCACTTGGCTCCATTCTTTGTATCTACAGCTATGGTTACTGGTAGCACAGTCTATCTATAACGGAGGCCTGGGCCAGTGCTGAAAGCTAACATACGTTCTGGCACCCTGGTTGCTATGTTGTGGTCAAGAATGAGGAAGAGCAGGACGGAGCCGAGACGGTGGACTAGTCAGAGGCACTAAGACATCCTACTGCAAGAAAGAGCCATAAATGATAGAAGATGGAGAAGGAATAGAGACACGGTGTGAACGTCCTGACTGAATGGCATGACTCGGTATGGCCATCTTGGAATAAAACCAGCAACTCTGCACACAAAAAAGACACCTTCATGGAATTCCCTGAAGGGGATATGGTTACAGTGTGGACACACATGGAGCTAAGCAAGACCATGATTTTGTCTGAAATTCAAAGATGAGCCCAGACTCTCTGACTAGTAATGATGGGTGCACACGCCTACAATCCCCAAATCTCTGGTGAACAGCCCCATTCCTGCAACTCCAACTGCTGGAAACCTCGAGTGCTGAGAACCACAGTACCAGCGCTTTCTGTGGCCTCCATCTGGCGGCCTCTGTGCCTGTCACTGCGCCTGCCCTTACCTCTCTCTACCGCAGCAGCCGTGGCCCAAGCTGAGACACCAGGCCTGTCATTACTGGCTCTGGACCCCTTCCATCACCCTGTGGCACTGCAAGGGAACACAACCTGGACCCCAGGCCCCTCGCTACTGGCTTAAAACCCCTCCTTCTACCCCCAAAGCCTGATAGTTCCAGATCCCTCCCTCTGCCGGGTGCAGTCCTGAAAGGTCCAGCCCGGATGCCAAACTCCTCCCTCTGGGCTCTGGGCCCCTTATGCTGCTTGCTGTGGTGCCGGGAGGTCCTAGCCTGGACCCCAGGCCCTGCCCCGCTGGCTCTGAACCCCTCCTAATGCCACCTGATCTTTAACAAAAGCCCACAGTCCACTAACTGGAGAAGCAACAGTCTTTTTAAAAAATGGTGCTGGCAAAACTAAATGTCCATCTGCACAAAAATGAAACGAGACGCATACCTCACAACATATTTAAAAAAACTCATTCAAAATGTATCAAAGACCTGAATATAAAACCCAGAACTATAAAGATAATGGAAAAAAAAATAGTATCAATACTGGGGGCCCTCATATACTGCATAAACGGGATATAAACCATAGTTAATGATACACAAGCAGAAGAGAAGCTAGCTAAATGGGATCCTTTAAACATTAAATGCTTATGCTCACCAAGACTTCAACAAAAAAGTTAAAAGAGAACTTACAGGCTGGGGAAAAAAATTGGCTGTGACAAATCTGTCAAAGATCTAATCTCTAAAATCTATAGGAAAATCCAACAACTCTGCAACAAAAAAAAGACATAATGCTATTAAAAAAATAGACACTGTATGAACAGATACTTGATGAAAGAGCACATTCAGGTGGACAACACATGCATGAGGAAGTGTTCCCAATCACTAGCCATTAGAAAAATGCAAATCAAAACTACAATGAGATACCATCTCATCCCAACACGAATTAAAAGAAAACCAGAAAATAACAAATGTTTGGAAGTTTGCGGGGAGCTTGGAACACTTATATACTGCCAGTAAGCATGCAAAATGGTAGAACCATTTTGGAGAATAATACTGTACTTCCTTAAAAAAGCTAGAATATCATGCCATCTAACAACCCACTCCCAGAAATATATGCTGGAGAAATAAGAGCCATCACATGAATACACATTTGCACACTCATGGTCATTGCAACATTATTCACAATAGCAAAAAGATGGAAACAACCCTAGTATCCATCAACAGATGAACTGATCAATCTATGATATATGAACACAACGGAATAGTATACAATGACAATAAACAACAAAGAATCTGAAACATCATGAGATGGATGAATCTAAATATTATGCTGAGTGAAGTATTCAGTCACCATAGGACGAACACTACATGAAACCACTGTTGTAAAAACACATGAAAAAGCTTCCACAGTGAAAGAAAACATCTTTTGATGATTATGAGGGAAGGGAGCTGTGAAGAAGGAAAAAAATCTGGCCAGACGGTATCTAAGGGATAGCATTGTAAAGGGTAAAACAGTGCACAATACTGAGGACGCTAGCATAACTTGACAAGGCTAAAGTCACAATAGTTTTACAGACATACCAAAATGCCCTGAGGGATCTACCAAGTTATTGGCTGATGGCTAGGGACCATGGTATTAGGACACACGTAGTTCAACTAACATCACATAGTCTATCAAGAAAATGTTCTACGTCCGTCTGTGGTGAGTAGCATGTGGTAACTTAAACCCTGAGAATGGCCACCTAAGATATATCTGCTGGCCCCATCCTGGCTGGAGTAGAGGGGAAAGAAGGAAACAAAAGTTACAGGAGACAGGTGGTAAAATTCCTTCTACTGTATCTCCAGAAAGAGATAGTTGTTGCCTAATCTGGTGCCTAATAAAAACTCAGGGGAAATTTCTTTTTTCTGGAGAGTAAAAGTACCTATAGTTTATGAGAAGTGAAACAACTTCTCAGAACACTTTTCTTTCTATGTTACCTGCAAAATGCAGACATAAATCATAAGTTCCCTCTTTCTAAGCCTGACTATTAAAGGAGAATGAGATGACTTAATGGAGACTGGGAAATGTGGAAAGTCCTTTTCAATTTCACGGTACCTGGAGAAAAACAGACTATCTTTTAAGGAAAGTATGGGCAATATAACATTTCTAAAGTTGTATTATAGTTGGATTGGAAATCAAATAATGTGATTATTTGATTATATGCATATGGAAAAAAAAATCCTGAAAAGTCCTTATCACTGATGTTCTCAGCGTTTTTATTTAAGGGGCCACATGAGCCTCTTATTAAGGAAAACTTAAAAACTAGAAAGCAAGGTAGGAACTTCGTCCCTCATTTGTAGAGTTTGTGTTCTGGGCTGGGACTCTTGGTCTGGTTTAGTGAAGTCAACAGTACCCTCCCAAAATGCTCTGATCTCGTAGAAATGCAAGTCTGAGAGACAGTGAAGCATATGGGGTCCTTTATTGTCCCACTGTGCCTCAGACCCTTGTGAAGTAGATGATGTTTATGGGAGGAGATCTCCAGGCAACTTTTTTCCCGTGGAAGTTTACACCATGTGAACTATTGACCTTTTGGTTAGCAGTTGGGTACTTAACCATTACACAGCCATGGCCCCCATTTTCCCCAGCACTGTTGGCAAAGTTAAATAATCAAAGGAGTGGAAACAATGACCAGTGTTAAAAGCAGGGGGTCCTGAAAAAACAAACAAACAAAAACCCAACAGTGTCTTACTTTCAGTCCAGTATTTAAACCGCAACACACCTTGACTTCATGGTTGTGTCTCAAGAACATCTAAGAAATAAAATAGGCATTACTCTATTGCACAATGACCTCTCCTGAATTTATGGCAAGAACAATACTGTATTAAAACTCTTAACATGTCAGAAACTTTTCTTAGTGTTTGGGTTAGATATACATGAAACTAAATTGTGGAGAAATGGAAGGGAAATTCCTAAACATAGTAGAGGGCATCTATACAAAACCAACAAGCAGCATTATTTTCAATGAAGAGAGGCTGAAATTTTCCTACTGAGAACACAAACAAGATGAAGATGCCCTTTATCAGCACTCCTATTTAACACTGTGCTAGGAGTCCTAGATAGAAAATAATAAGAAATAAAGGGAATTAAATTGGTAAGAAAGAAGTAAAACTATCCCTACTCATGGCTGATATGGTAGTATACACAGGAAACCCTAAAGACTCTAAAGAAAAGTACCAGAACTAGTAGAAAGATGCAGCAGAGTAGCATGACACAAGATTAACATAAAAAAGCAGTTGGGTTCTCACACACCAATAAAAAAAGAACCACAAAAAAGAAATCAGGAAAACAATATCATTTATAATAGCCCACAAACAACAAAATACTTAGGAATAAATCTAACTAGAGACATGAAAGACATATACAAAGAAAACTAAAAAACACTACTGCAAGAACCAAAGAGACAATGGAAAGACATACCATGATCGTGATAGTTAGACTCAACATTGTAAAAATAACAATTCTACAAAACAATCTTCAAATACAACACAATCCTGATCCACATACCAACAGCATTCCTTAACAAGATAACTATCCTAACTTGTAAATAGGATGGAAAACTAATCACTAACTTCGTATGAGAGAAAAAAGGCTCCTAGTTAAGATTTATTGAGGAAGAACGAAGTACTACCTGGTGTAAGAACTTCTAGACAGCTGTGGCAGCCTGGTAGTTGTACAACAATAGATATGCTGATCAGTAGAGCAGAGTCAAGAACCCAGATATAAATCCATGCTCTTATCCATGTCTCCTGATCTTTGACAAGGGCCCCAAAGCCATTACATGGGGAAAATACTGTCTTTTTAACAAGTGGTGCTGGCAAAATTAGATGTCCATCTATAAAAAAATGAAACAAGACCTATAGCTCACATCAAACTAACTAACTCAAAATGGACCTAATATAAAATAAAAAATATATATAAAGATCATAGAAGAAAAAAATAGAGTCAATGCTATTGGCCTAATACATGGCACATGCATGACACAAATCAACACCAGAAGATAAACTACATCTCAGTGGTCTTCTAAAAATTAGAAGAAAAAAAAAAGGTCATCAAAGATTTCAGCTAAAGAGAAAGTAGAGAACCTATAGCCTGATAAAATATTTCTGACTCTGATGAATCTACCAAACATCTAAATCTCTAAAATCTATAGGAATGTTGAGCACCTCTACAGCAAAAAGAAAGCAATCAAATTAGTAAATAGACAAAGGATGTGAACAGACACTTCACCAAAGAAGACATTCAGGTGGCTGGCAGACAGCTGATCACTAACCATTAGAGAAATGCGAATCAAAACTACAACAAGATACCATCTCACCCCAGCATTACTATAGGAATCAAAAAATAGCAAATGTTGTAGAAGTTGCAGGGAATTTAGAATCCTTATGCACTGCTAGAGGGAATGTAAAATGGTAGTCATTTTGGGAAATGATATGGTGCTTCCTTAAAAAGCTAGAAATAGAAATAAGGTACTATCTAGCAAATGCTCTCCTAAAATATATCCTGGAGGGATAAGAGCTGTCACACTAATAGACATACCTTGTTCGTTGCAACGTTACTCATAATAGCAAAAAGATGGAAGCAATATAAGTGCTCTTTGAGAGATGAACTGGTCAACAAACTGTGGCACAGACACACTATACACTGTGGTATAGAATAATAATGGATCTATAAAACATCTCAGAACGTGGGTGAATCTTGAGGGCATTTTGCTGAATGAAGTAAGCCAATTACAAAAAGACAAATATTGTATGATGGCACTGTTACAAAAACCCATCAAAAGGCTTATACACAGAAGGAAACAATCTTTGATGGTTGTAAAGAAGGGGAGAGAAAAACACTAAGTAGACAGACAATAGGTAAGTGGTATCTTTGGTGATGGGTAGGACAGTACACAGTACTGGAGAAGTAAGTACACCTTGACTATCGGACGGGTATGGAAACTTCATAGGCCCTTCCAAACTCCCTGAGAGACCAAATTACCGGACTGAGGGCTGGAGACCTTGGTATTGGTGGATATCTAACTCAGCTGCCATAGCATAATTTATAAAGAAGATTGTACATCCTACTTTGGCGAGTAGTGTCAGGGGTCTTAAAATCTTGTGAGCAGTCATCTAAAATACTCCACTGGCCTCATGACATCTGGAGCAAGGGTTTCATGGGTTAAAGTCTATCCCCCCAAATGTCTGTTGGCTTGTCTAGGTCATGATTCCCAGTGTTGTGTGATTGTCTATCGTTTTGACATCTGGTGTGATTTCCCTGTGTGGTAAATCCTATCACTATGATGTAATAAGATGGATCAGTGGCAGTCGGTAAGATTAGATAATGTCTTAAACCAATCTCTCTTGCGATACAAAAGAGAAAAGCAAATAGAGAGACAGGTAGACCTCATAACACCAGAAAAGCAATGCCAACAGCAGAGTGCATCTCTTGGAACTGATGTTCCAGTGTTGAGATGTTCCTACACTGAGGGATGACTGATGCATGCCAAAGACCTTCCTCCAGACCTGACAGAGAGAAAGCTTTCCTCTGGAGCTGATGCCCTGAATTTAGACTTCTAGCCTACCAGACTGTGAGACAATACATTTCTCTTTGCTAAAGCCACCCACTTGTGGTATTTCTCTTACAGCAGTGCTAGATGACTAAGACAAGGGGAGAAGGAAGAAAACCACAGGGACAGGAGGAAGACTTGTCCAGAGGATGAATGCACCACAGCTACCACAGCCTACACCATACTGAGTCCAGCACAACCAGATGATGCCCAGCAACCACCATCAAAAGTGCTCTGACAGAAATCACAATAGTGTGTCCCAGACAGAGATGGAGATAAATGTAGGATGAATGAAAGGCCACTTCATTCACTCGCCCGCCTGCCCGCCCACCCACCCACCCATCCACCCATCCACCCATCCACCCACCCACCCACCAGATTTACTGGTCTGACAAAGACTGGAGAAACCCTGAGAGCATGGCCCTTGGCCATTCTTCTCGCTCAGTATTGCAGTCACGTTTGAAGTTCACCCGTTAGCAGAAGATTAGATAGGTCCATAACACAAACAATAATACATGTAGCTCAGTCAGGTACGTAGGGCTAAATAGGCACATATAACCGTGAGAAAGCAAGAGGGGAGAGGAAGTATGATTACTGTACTTTTAAAAAAATGTTAACTCTGTTTCTGCTAAGAAAGTCTATATTTGCCTTAGATCTCTATATTATTTATTTAACTTTATAAGTGCTTTGCTTTATTTTGAATAAACACTACCAATACCCAAATCAGTGACCTAAGAACTTTCCAAATGAGTAAAATTTATCTTTGGTTCTCTCATTTTGTCTTTTTGCAGCCCTTCTCCTTCTCCCAAGCTTTTCCCAACTATTTCAGTTATTCTATTGCCTAATGGCCATGGCTCTCATTCAGAAGAAGTCACTGATGCGGCTGAGCCAGCTACCATGAGTTCACGGCCATTATCTGCCCTTAGCAGCTCACGTCCTGCTCAGTCAGGACCTAACCCATCCCTTGGTGGTGTAGTGGTTATGTTCTATGTCTGCTAACCGAAAGGTTTTCAATTCAGATCTGCCAGGCACTCCTTGGAAACTCTATGGAGAACTACTGCTCTGTCTGGTAGGGTCACTATGAGTCAGATATGACTAAATGCAGTAGAGTTTGTTTGTTTTTTTTTTTAAACTCATACCAATTGTGAAATACTTTGAGTGTCACTCCTATTAAATGGCTTTGGTCCCACTCATTTCCAACAAAATTAGCTTTTAAGAAAGTACCTGTGATCTCAGTTACTTAGATGTGTCTGTGAGTCTGAGTTGATGTCTTACATTTCCAGGGGCACCTACATCAGAGAATTAGCTGAGTCAATTTTGTTTGTGGAAGGAGTCATTTGTAAGAATGTGTAAGATCACTGTGAGACTGGTCTCACAAATAGAGAAAGCCAGTCCACATGCTGGAGGAGACAGCTGTTCTAAAATATTTCTCCCATCCTTGTGCTTCTAAAATTGGAGTTATACATTGAGTTCTCTTGTTTCTACTTACAGTCAATGTGTTTTAAGAAACAAATATTTCCGGGAAAGAAAATTCTAAATTAAGTCCTTTCAAGGTGTTAGTTCATTTGGGGGCTGGATAAACATATCAAATGTAATAATGATAGCAAAAACTCATTGAAAAGAGTTAAGAAATATGTAAACACAAAGCATTATTTTCGCTGTTACCAGAACTCTGAAATCCTTGCGGTGAGACTGAGTAAAAGAAAAAAGAAAAGGAGTTCCTATAAGTACAAAAGGAATCCCTGAGTAGTGTGAATGGTTAGCACATTTGGCTGCTAGCCGGAATGCTGCAGGTTCGAGTTCACCCAGTCACTTCGGAAGAGAGGCCCGGAAATCTGCTTTCGAAAAATCAGCCACTCAGAACCCTATTGCCCAGCTCTGCCCTGACACACATGGTCACCGTGAATTGGAAAAGACTCAACAGCAACTGGTTTGGTTTTGGTTTAGAGCACAAAAGGGGTCCAGAAGTAGGGGAGGGCTTCACAGACACATCTGCCTCTTCTCCATTTGCCCAGGTGGGTTGTCTTGAACCTGCCTATAGAGAGAGAAGAGACAGCATGACTTATTTTCTATACTATTTGAGGTGTCATTTTCCCACCTGTCATTAAAATCAATAAAAAACAAAACCAAACAATTTACAGTAATTTTAAACTAGAGACCAATGATTGACTTACTGTCCTTTAAAATTTCAACATCAAGAAAATTGCCAAATCAGGAAAGCTGACTTAGTCTGGAGAGATGCAAGAAGAGAAATAAAACCAGATCATGTGATCTCGGCCTGAGACAACAGCCTTATAAAATAATGTTCCTCATGGATGACTTATTTGCATAGAGTACAGTTTCACCTTAAAAAAACTGAAGCACTATTCAAATTTGGAAGCTTACTACTGCCCAGTTTTCTTCTCAGTTCATACTCTCTAGGTAATTCTGTTGTCTCTGTCTGCGGGCTCCCTCTCTTATTAGCATGCAGGTTTATTTTCTCTGCCAAAGTTGTTGTTTCTTTGGAGATAATGACTGCTTTGCAAGCGCTGTCCAGACATTCAATCAACATGTATTTAAAAGATGTAGATTCTTCATAACATAACCTGGCTACTAGATCTGGCTTTCCAGTGAAACAGGAAGAAAGGAGATATAACTATATACTTTTCTATATTTTTAATTGGACAATAATGATTGGTAGTAAAATAGCCTTCAGAATTGCTAGTGTATATCCAGCTATGAATTTCAACATCAAGAGAGTATAGAAATTAAGATTATAGTTTAGTGGTTTGTTACAAACAATAACTAAGTGGCACAGTTCAAAGTAGTAATGACTAAAGGAAACAAACAAACACAATACCCAACCCCGCTGCCATCTAGTCAGTTGCGACTCATAGCAACCCTATAGGATGGAGTATAATGCCGTACATAGTTTTCCAGGAGTGCATGGTGGATTTGAACTGCTGACCTTTAGGTTAGCAACCATAGTTCTTAACCATTGTGCCACCAGTGTTTCCAGACTGAAGGAAAACGAAACCCATTGCCATCAAGTCAGTCCACAGGACAGAGTAGAACTGCCCCATAGAGTTGCCAAGGATTACCCGGTGAGTTCAAATAGCCAAATTCTTGGTTAGCAACCATAGTATTTAACTACTAAGCTACCAGGGTTTCTGACCAAAGACAAGTACTCAGCAAATGTTTTCATTATTAGATCTCAGTTTTTGCTGCACATTAGCTATGTGACCTCATTATTAGCATATCCATGTTCTTGATCCCGTTTAGCCTGTAATTCAGGTGTAACAGAACCTAGATTAACTACCTCATGTGATTGTGATATAAATTACATGAGCTGGTAAACAGAAAAGTCCTTTGAAAATTGTGAAGTATATTATTGCTATTCTCATATTTTTTTAACCTAAGATTATTGTTATCATTAGAAAACAAACAAATCCAAAGCCACGGAGTTGATTCCGACTCAGAGCAACCCTAGAGGACAGCGGAGAACTGCTCCATGGAGTTTCCAAGAAGCACCTTGTGGATTCAAACTTCTGATGTTTTGGTTAGCTGACCATGGTCTTAAAATACTATACCACAAGGTGTCCTGGTAATTGTCAGCTGTCATCAAGCTGGTCCTGACTCATGGCAATTACAAGTATAATGAGATAAGACCACTGTGATTTGCTGGGTTTTCACTGACTAATTTTTAGAAGTAGACTGTCAGGACTTTCTTCTTGGTCTGTCTTAGCCTCACAGCTCTGCTAATACCTGTTTGGCATCCCTGAAACCTGCAAACCTCCACTGAGAGATGGATGGTTGCTGTGCAGGAGAGGCAGAGACCAGGAATCAAACTGAGGTCTCCGTCACGTTGCTCTTGCTGTTGTTAGGTGACGTTGAGTCGATTCCGATTCATAGCGACCCTGTGCACAACAGAATGAAACACTGCCTGGTCTTGTGCCATGTCCACAATTGTTTTTTATGTTTAAGCACATTGTTGCAGCCACTGTGTCTCCCTCTTTTTCCCTGACCCTCCACTCTATCAGCATGATGTCCTTCTTCGGGGACTGATCCTTCCTGACAACACGACTCAGGCTTTCCATCTTTGCGTCCGAGGAGCACTCTGGTTCTACTTCATGGAAGGAAGGAATTCTACCACTGAACTACCACTGCTGTCCACACTAAGTTTCAAACAAAACCCACTGCCATTGAACTGATTCTGACATACGGCTAAGACAGTGTAGAACTGCCCCATAGGATTTCCAAGGCTATAATCTATATAGAAACAGAATTCCACATTTTTTTTTTTTTTTACTTTGGAGTAGCTAATGGGTTTGAACTACCAACCCAGAGGTTAGCAGCTGAGAGCTTAATCACTGCGCCAACAGAGCCCCATCCTAAAAATCAGAGGGCAGGAAATAGCAATGAGGTGATAAACACTAAGCTTAGCAACTAAAAGTCAAGCAAACCCACTGCTGTCAAGACAGTTCTGACTCATGACTACTCTACAGGACAGAACAAAAGTGACCCATAGGATTTCCAAAAAGGAGCTGGTGGATTTGAACTGCTGATGATTTGATTAGGAGCCTAGCTCTTAACCACGTGCTACGAGGACTTCTTATTCATTGCCATGAAGTCAATTTCAACTCACAGTTATCCTATAGGACAGAGTAGAACTTCTATACGATTACTATGAGTTGGAATTGACTCAACGGCAGTAGGATTGGATTTTTGCTTTTATAAGCATTCCAAGGAGTAGCTGGTGGATTCCAACTGCCAACCTCTAGGTTAGCTCTTGGTACAGCTCTTGACCACTGTACCAAAGTCTTAAGCAGGATTTTAATATTGAGAAGATACTCATACTCCACTACTATCTTCTTTTAAGAGATAAAGTACATTTAGTTTTCTCCCAAACCTTTGAACATTTTGAAGAACTCACAGAAAAATTTGGATGGGTCATTTAGTCTGTGTATAAAAAGTTGCCAAATTGACATAATTGTAAAAATCTGTGAGACTTAAAAGTTTAAAATTCTTGTATCTTATTTGTGGGCAGGTTTCCATACTATTGTAAATAAAGCTTGAGCACGTTGCAACGTACTCCAGAGGGCGACGTGTTATCAGTTTTATTAAGATCTGATTTCAAAATCTGTTTCTGTATAGTCATCCGCACTTAGACCTGCCATCCACAAGGGGGAGGTAAAGCTGACGTTTTCTTCCTGAAGCTTTTCATGATTAGGTACAGGTGCAAAGGTCCGGGCGTGTGAGTGTAGACACAAACACTCAATTCATTATTAGAATTTTTTTTTTTTTTTTACCAAAGGTAGAAGTAATACAGGAATTGCATGCTTCTGCACTATAGAGGTATAAGTAGGCACTACTACTGTTAACTGAATTATGCCACAAATTACAAAACTAGGAGCTTTATGGAGGTAGGTGTGGTGGTGGTGGTGGGGGAGGGGGTCAAATAGAAACTTTATTGGCTTACTGAAAAAGAGAATATTTCAGATCTTGGAAGACATTAGTAAAGATGAAATAACCTCTGGAAAAGGACATCTTTCTTCTTGATTGACCTCTTAGTTTTCTTTAATGAGAAACAAAAGTTTCATTGGACAATTGAGGACAAAATATTCAAAATATAATGATGGATTGAGACCGTGTAATATTGGGAAATTACCCTTGGTATGGTATCATTGGAAACCTTAGTGCTGTAGTAGTTTGTGCTATGGCCGCTAACCAAAAGGTCATCCACCAGCTGTTCCCTAGAAACTCTTTTGGGCAGTTCTACCCTGTCCTATAGGGTAGCTATGGATCAGAATCAACTGGACGGCAACAGGTTTTTAAATTTTTTTTTTATGGTGTGATCAATCATGAGGCATCAAGTGCTATCTGATTAATTTCAAATGCTTTCATGTTTTACACTAGGGTGACGGCATCAAGCTTCTGTAGTGCTGATTCTCAGCCTGGTTGCACACCGTGTTCCTTCTCACACTAAATAAAAACCTTTGACTTAGGTGTCCACTTTTTTTTTCTCAGAATCCTCCCTATGGTTCTAATGTGCAGCTACAACTGTGAATCGATGATCTGAAGTTTAAGTAGAGTAGTGATTTCTCCTGGGAAGGGATGCCTACAAAAGGGAGACCACCAGAGATACAAAGGGCAAATGTCTTAAGTCTTTTTGTGTATTTTCAGCTGTTTATGTCCAAATGGAAACTGAGTAAACTGTCACATTGGTTGAATTCTTGCTTTGTCAGGACTTGCTGCCGTTGAATTTTATGATGTGGAGGAATTGCTTTTCATTTGTTACATTTTTAAATTATGATGTCTATAAAAATGATGCCTATTTCCCAGGAATTTCCAGGTAATGTATTAATACATAAATCCTGTGAAAACCATGATGATTTACCAGGTGATGGTGTAAGAACTATCAGTGGTACTTCTGTGTTTTCTCTCTGATATATAAAGAGCCTGGGCATGGTTATTCACCACTGTCAAAATATAAAAAAAGTTGAAATTCAGTAACTCTTAGATCTGTTGGAGAATTGCAATCGCAAGGAAAATCATCACTTACCATAATGTAGAGACAGGCAAATGTGAAGAATGACAGCTTATCAGGAGTATAAGGCTCTGGAACTAGAAATCGCTAGAAACTTTTAAATGTTATTTGACAAATTGCTGAAGGCTGAATATAGAGTAGCTTTAGCTTTAAATCTTCTGGGAGCCCCCACAGTTTTGTGAATTTTACTGACCAGATTCTCATTGTGAAGATAACAGAAAAACTCCCTCATGTTCTCATTGGGAAATGATAAAAACGACCGTTTTGAAATGTACCCAAGGCATTCTTTTCTCTACAGCAAAGACCTACCTTCAAGAGTAACCACAGTACCAGCAAAATGTTTGACATGGAGGAAGAACAGTTAACCAATCCCAACCCCTTCTAGTCTTTCTGTTTCTTTTCTTTTTTAATTATGATTGAATGAAAATACACATTCCCATGTCAATTTGCATGCTCACCTATATGCAGAACCCACGGCTCTCACTGCCCGGTGACAGCACACCCCTCCTCTCTGCTGCATACATGTCCTATCCTACCAACAGTCTCCTATCCCCTCCTCTCCACCCGTTCCTCTTCCTCCAGCAAGAGGTCAACAGGATGACATCCTATGGATGTATAGAACCATAAAATTCCCACAAGATACAATCACTCTGCGTCGCCAAGTCCAATCCATTGCTGTCTGAAAAGTTGACCTTCATTTGATTTCTGGACACGGGCAGCATAAGGGCCGGGGGCCATGCTCCTAGGGTAACCCTGAAGCCCCTGACCTTCAATTGTGGTCTTTTATTGGAGATTTCAGGGTGCACCCCTATTTACTCTCTTGTTGCCAGTGAAACTCAACTTTGTGAGCTCCATTGTGGCTATCACTGGTGGTGGCTAGGCACCATGTGGTTCTTCTGGTCACGAGTTGATGTAGAGACCTGCTCATGTGGGTCTCTCTGTCTTCTGGGTTCTTTTTTCCCCATGTTGTTCTTGTCATCGGTGATCATCTGTTCCTGTTGAGTTGGGACCATTTTCTGTACCCTCAAATGACAGCTTTTAAGACCCCAGATGCCACTCACCAATGTGGGGTGCAGAGAGACCTCATTTAGCAAAATGCTAGCTTTGCCAGTTGGCCTCAATTTCGCCTGAGAGCATGGTCCCCGGTCCCCTGCCCCAGCTACTCCGTCCTTGCAATATTGGATTACGATGGGAGGAGTACTAGAATTGTGTTGAAGCCCAGTTATTACTGATCTTTCTAATGTGTGCTGTCACAAGTTTCACAGAACCAAATTTCTATTAACTATCTAAACTCTCCATGGCTTCCCCTCTGTCCCTCCCCACCCTTGCAGCCATCAAAGAGTTTTTCTATGCGTAAGTCTGTTTTTAAGTTCTTATTGTAGAAGTCTCATACAATATTTGTCCTTTTCTCGCTGACTACTTTCACTCAGCATAATGTCCTCCAGTTGAAACCAGGTTAAGAGATGTTTCCTGGAATCATCATTATTCTTTATTATTGCATAGTGTTCCACTGAGTATATATACCATAGTTTACCTATCCATTCCTCTGTTGTTGGGCTTCTGGGTTGAGTCCATCTTTTTGCTATTGTGGACTGTGCTGCGATGAACATTCATGTGCATGTATCAGTTGGTGTGAATGGCCTTGATTCTGTAGGATATATTCCAAGCAGTGGTATTACTGTGTCAAATGGTACATCTAGATCTAGCTTTCTAAGGAAGCACTAATTTGCTTTCCAAAGAGGTTGCACCATCTTGCAATCCCCCGAACAGTGCAGGAGAGTTCCAATCTCCTCACAGCCTCTCCAGCATTTGTTGTTTTGCTTTTTCTGGATCGTGGCCAACCTTGTTGGGGTGAGATGGTATCTCACTGTTGTTTTGATTTGAATTTCTTTAATAGCTAATGATTGTGAGCATGTTTGCATGTGTTTTTTGGCTGTCTGGATCTCCTCTTTAGAGAAGAGTCTGTTGTCTCCTTTGCCCATCACTTAATTGGATGATTGATCTTTTCCAGATTGATATTTTGTAGTACCTTATAGATTATAGAGATCAGGCATCGATCTGACATATAGTTACCAAATATTATTTTCCCATCTTGTAGGTGACCTTTTAATTCTATTAATAAAGTCTTTGGATAGACAAAAGTGATTGATTCTTAGTAGTTCAAATTTATCCATTTTCTCTTCTGATGATTGTGGTTTGTCTGACAGACTTTGAAGTCTGTCTACATTGTGTATGAAACCTTTCATTGTTGTTCCTACTTTTTCTTGGATGAGCTTTATTGTTTTAAATGTCATATTTAGGTCTTTTATCCAGTGTTTTGGTTTTTGTATATGGTGTAAGATATGGGTCTTGTTTTAATTTAGTGTAGATGGATATCCAATTTTGCCAGCACCATTTGTTGAAGAGATTGTTTTTACCCCAACTTAATGTCTTAGGGCCTTTGTTGAATATCAGTTGTTCATAGGCAGATGATGTCATCTCTAGGGTCTCGATTCTGTTCTATTGATCTATCTGTCTGTTTTTGTACTAGTACCGGGCTTTTGACTACTGTGGCAGTATAATAGGTTCTAAGGTCGGGTAATGAGAGGCCTCCCAGTGTGTTCTTCTTCTTTAGTAATGCTTTACTTATCCAGGGCTTCTTCTGTTTCTGGAGAAAGTTCGTAATTTTTTCCTCATCTCATTAAAAAATGTCACTGGAACTTGTATTGGGACTGCATTATATAAGTAGATTGCTTTCGGTAAAACAGACATTTTCACAATGTTAAGTCTTCCTATCCATGAGCAGGGTACGCTTCTCCATTTATGTAAGTCTCTCTTAGTTTCTTGTAATAAAGACTTGTAGTTCTCTTTGTAAAGGTCTATTATTTCTTTGGTTAGATTTATTCCTAGGTACTTTGTCTTCTTGGGGGCTATGGTAAATGGTATTGTCTTGGTGATTTCTTCCTTAATAATCTATTGATTTAATAACCTACTGATTTACTTATGTTTATCTTGTATCCTGAGACTTTGCTGAACTCTTCTATCAGTTTGAGTAGTTTACTTATGGATTCTTTGGGATTCTCTGCATATACAATCATACTGTCTGCAGATAGGGAGATTTTTAGTTCTTCCTTGCCAGTGCAGATGCCCTTTATTCCTTGGTCCTGTCTAATTACTATGGCTAGAACTTCTAGTATAATGTTGAATAGGAGAGATGAGAGTAGGCATCCTTGCCTAGTTCTTGTTCTCAAGGAGAAACTGTTTCAGTCTCTCTCCATTCAGGGTGATGTAGGCAGTTGGCTTTGTATAAATGGCCCTTATTGCATTGAGGAATTGGTCATCTATTCCTATTCTGCTGAGAGTTTTTAGCATGAATGGGTGTTAGACTTTGTCAAATGCCTTTTCTGCATCAATAGACAAGACAAGATCAGATGATTCTTGTCTTTTGCGATATTTATGTGGTTGATCACATTAATTGTTTTTCTAATCGACGGCACTTGGCAATGTTGAACCAGCCTTGCATCCCTGTTATGAATCCAACTTGGTCATGATGGATTATTTTTTTGATATGTTGTTGTATTCTATTGGCAAGAATTTTGTTGAAGATTTTTGCATCTAGATTCATGAGTGATATTGGTCTGTAGTTCTCCTTTTTTATTGGGTCGGCTTTGGTATTAGGGTTATGCTGGCTTCATAGAATGAATTTGGAAGTATACCATCCCTTTCTGTACTGTGAAATAGTCTTAGTAGTGTTGGAGATAACTTTTCTCTAAAAGCTTGGTAGAATCCTGCAGTGAAGCCATCTGGACCTGGGCTTTTTTTAGTTGGCAATGTTTTGATGAATTCTTCAATCTCTTCCTTTGTGATGGGTTTATTAAGTTGCTCTGCTTCACCTTGAGATAATTTGGTAGGTCATGCGAATCAAGAAATTTGTCCATTTCCTCTAGGTTTTCAAATTTGTTAGAATGCAGTCTTTCGTAGTATTCAGCTATGATATTTTTGATTTCTGTTGGATCTGTTGTGACAACTCCCCTCTCATTTCTTATTTGGGTTATTTCCTTTCCTGTTTTTCTTTAGTAAGTTTAGCCAGTGTTTTGTCAATTTGGTTGATCTTTTCAAAAAACCAGCTTTTGGTCTTTTCAATTTTTTCAATTGTTCTTCTATTCTCTAATTCATTTAGTTCTGCTCTAATCTTTATGATCTGTTTTCTTCTGGTGCCTGAAGGGTTCCTCTGTTGTTCTCTCTCTACTTGTTCAAACTGTAGAGTCAGTTCCTTGATTTGGTTTCTTCCTTTCAGATGTGTGCATTTATGGAGATAAACTGACCTCTGAACACTGCTTGGGCCATGTTCCATAGGTTCTGGTAGGAAGTGTTTTCATTCTCATTGGAATCTATACATTTCTTTATTTCATTCTTGATTTCTTTTATAACCCATGGTTTTTTGAGCAAGGTGTTGTTCAGTTTCCACGAGTTCCACTTTCTGTCTATGTTTTTTCTGCTATTGATTTTGACTTTTATGGCTTTATGATCTGAGAACGTGTTTTGTATTAAGTCAATGGTATGGATTTTTGTTGAGAATTGCTCTATATCGTAACACATGGTCTATTCTACAGAATGCTCCATGTGTGCTGGAGAAGAAGGTGTAGTCGTCTGTTGATGCATAGGAAGTGCTGTATATGTCGATGAGGTCTAGTTGGTTAATTGTGACAAAAAGGTCTTCTGTGTCTCTACTGAGCTTTTTTCTAGATGTCTGTCCAATATTGAGAGTGGAGTGTTGAAGTCTCCTACTACTATTGTGGAGTGATATATCTCCTTTTGGAGTGTGGACAGTATTTCTTTGATGTATATAGGTGCTCTAATATTAGGTGCATAAATATTTAATATTGTCAAGTCCTGTTTGTGTATTGAACCTTTCAGCAATAAGTAGTGTCCATCCTTTTCCACAATGGTGGATTTTACATTAAAATGGATTTTATCTGAGATTAGAATTGAGGCACCTGCTCATCTTTGTTCATTGTTATCTTAATATATATTTTTCCATCCTTTTATTTTCAGTTTGTTCATATCTTTAAGTCTAAGATGAGTTTATTGTAGGCAGTGTATAGATGGGTCATGTCTTTTGGTCCAAGATATCACTTGATGTCTCTCTACTGGAGCGTTCAGTTGATTCACATTCAGTGTAATTATTGATAGGTATGTGTTCAGTGCTACCATTTAGATAGGTTTATTTTGTGTTGATGTTTTCTCTGTTGTTCTTATTAATCTGTTCTGTTACCTTCTTTATGAGTTTATTTTTCACCTTTTTCAGGGTTGGTTTTGTGGCTGTGGAGACTCCTTTATTACATTTCTTGATATGATATATTGCTCCTTTATTGTGCTTTACAGCTGCCCCTATGATCTCGCTTAATAGACTACAAGCCAAGTGCCGTCAAGTCCGATCCACTATATATAAACCCAATTTTTATTGCCGCCAATCTTGTCAACTTACTCTCCATCTGGAAGGACTATAACGACTGTAGTACATACCTCTTTTTAATATGATGATATCATAGTTGACATGATGCGATCACTAGATCGTTTCTTTCACTATTATAGCTTTGACTGTGTTAGGAGCCTTCCCTAACTGAGTAGGATTCTGGATAATATGTCTTTCTAAAATATAAAGCTAGCGGTTTTGTTCTTCCAAGCCAAGAGATTCTTTCCATATTTCTTGTAGCTTTGGTTTGTTTCTTACAAAGTCTCAGAGTTTCTGTTTATCTGCAAATGTCTTCATTTCATTTTCATATTTGACATATAGTTTTGCAGGATATATAATTCTTGGTTGGAAGTTCTTCTCCTTCAAAGCTTTGAATGTATCATGCCACTGTCTCCATACCAGCATCGTTTCTGCTGAGAAATCTGATGAAAGCCTATAGGGTTTCCCTCTGAATGTGAGCTTTGCTTTGAGTCTTGCTGCCTTTAAGAGTTTCTGCTTATGTTTCATTTTGTTGAGCTTGATTATAATATGTCTTGGAGTCTTTCTATTGAGATCTCTATTGAGTGATGTTTGATACATATCTTGGATATCTATATTCTCCTCTTTCATAATTTCTGGGAAGTTTTCTGTCAGCAGCTCAGCTACAATACTCTCTGTGTTCTCAGGTGTCTTGCCCTGCTCAGGAACTCCAGTGAATTGTAGATTGTTCTTCTTAATAAAGTCCCACATGCTTCTTAATTCTTCTTTATTTTTCTTGTTTCTATTTTCTGATTTCTCCTCATAGATGCTGGAGTCAGTAGCCCTGTCTTCCAAATCAGATATTCTCTTTTCCATTTGTTCCATTCTATTTCCTTAGCTTTGAATTGAAATTTCTAGGTCTTTGATTTTGTTCTTGATCTGTAGATTTCCAAGTACTGATGTTCTAGCAGATCAAACAGCTTGCTTAATTTTTTGTTTTGCTCTGCTGCATTTTGTTTAAGGTCTAGGAGGGCTCTTTATATAATCCTTTTGTATTCACCTTCTGATAGTTTTGACAAAGCTTCTTCTTCTGGGATGTTTTGAGGTGGTTTCTTTTGGCAGCCTTCTAATGCCATGGGTGATCTGGGTTACCATTGTCTCCAAAGTTTCTTGCTTTTTGGGCTTAATGTGGGTCAATAGAAGCTGGGAGAGATGCTGTGAAGATGGACCACAGTTGTTTCTATAGGCCGTCTTAAAATGAGAGCCAGCCAGCCGCCAAAGCCAAAAATGAAAAGTGAAAAGTATTTGACAACTCCAAAGTCAGTCAGGTTTTTAGGTGTATATGTCCCTCTTCACAGCTGGCAAAGTAAGCACCTCTATATTGAACCTCAGATGTTATAAACTAGCTCGAAATACAGAAAGGCTACTGACCTGGTGGTCTCTGCTGTCAGGCCCCAGCTGTAGGTGATACTGTGTAGAATCCTACTTTTCTTGTGGAAAAGTGGTCTCTTCTGGGTAGGTATTGCCTCCCAGCCCAGGATTTAGGTCTAGCTGAGGCTTCCGTATGGATGACTCCACCTACAAGCGAAACAAGATGGTATTCTGCACAAGCTCACCAGTTGGCCGTGACCAGGCCTCCAGCCGAAAGAGAGGCCAAGAGTCCCAAGATGCCCAGAGTCCACAGCCTCTACTGCTGGGCCCCAGCCCGAGGTGACACTGTGCAAAACACCGCCTCCCTGCTGGAAATGCACTCTCCCCCTGGCAGGTGCTACCTCCCAGCCTAGGAACTAAGTCCGGCCGGGGCCTCTGCCTGGGCTTCTTCATTTCCCAGTGGATCAGGATGGTGTCCTACACAAGTGCATCTGTATGGCTACTACATGGCGGAGGCATAAAGATAGGCCAGGGGAGCCAAGATGCACAGAATCTAAAGCCAGGCCCTCAGAACATGGCAATCACACTTGCTGGTCCCACCAGCAGTGCACCCAAGACTGGTAGCCAGTCAAATCCCAGCTCAGCCCGCTGGCCAATTCCATGGAAAAAAAACATCAGAATGGTGAGTTACCTTCAGGCTGTGCAAGCCAGTGCTTGCAGAGAGTGGGGCCAGTGAAAGAGAGAAAGTTTTGCCTTCAGTGGTATGAAGTCCAAATTAACAACCCTATGTTGCATTCCAGGGCTTACTAGGTGTCCAGAAGGCTCCATTTAATTACCATTTCAGGTCGTGGTTTCCAGAGAGATTTAGGAAGACATGCCTTTAGTCCACCACCTTGACTCTACCTCTTTCTGTTTCTTATAACTGTGAGAGGGAGATGTCCTTTTGAACATCACAGCACATGGTATTTGACCAACAAAAAATGAAAATTCAATCTTAATATAAAATTCTTCTTCCCAATATCTTACCACATATCAACAGGACTTCAGTGGATTAAGATTAAGACAAATGCAAGATAGAGTCCACTGAAGTAGATGTTTTTAGGGAAAAGTAAAGATAATAAGGAGACAAAAAAGAATGACACTAGAAGAAATTGAAGCCTCTGAATTCTATAATGACTACAAATATTTAACAGCTTAACTTCTAGCCAGATAAACATAGTATCTCACCTCACAGTGAATGACTGTTTTGCTTGATATCATACCACCATATCCAGTACATTGTGCCTGGCTTTCAGCAGAAACTTACAAGATGTACTAAAAGGCGTGGAAATTCACAGGCTGAAGAGATAAAGCAAGCACCAGACTCAGAAAGAACAGAGATTTGGAATTATCAAAATTAAATTTAAAATAGCTATCATTAATATTAAAAAAATCCTCACAACTGACTCAAATGGAGAAAAGATTGACGTTTTTCAAGGATTTCATTTTATTTGTATCCATGATCAACATCCATGGAAGCAGCAGTCAAGAACTCAAACAACTCACTGCATTTGACAAATCTGTTGCAAAAGACCTCTTTAAAAATCAAAGATGTTTCACTATAAGCATTAAGATGTGCATGAGCCAAGCTGTGGTGTTTTGAAACACTTCATAAGCATGCAAAATCTGGACAATGAATATGGAAGACTAAGGAAGAGCTGATGCCTTTGAATTATGGTGTTGGTGGAGAATAGTGAATATACGTGGACTGCCCAAAGACTGCACACCTCTGTCTTAGAAGAAGTATAGCCAGAATGCTCCTTAGAAGCAAGGATGGTGAGACTTCGTCACACATACCTTGGACATGTTATCAGGAGACACCAGTCCTTGAAGAAAGACATTGTGCTTGTTAAAGCAGAGAGAATGTGGAAAAGAGGAAGGCCTTCAATGAGATGGATTGACACAATGGGTGCAAGAATGGGTTCGAGCATAACAATGATCATGAGCATGACATAGAGCTTAGAACTAAGCAGTGTTTAGTTCTGTTGTACACACAGAGTTTGCTGTGAGTTGGAACTGACTGGAGGGCATCTAACAACAACATAATGTACTAAGGAGAGAAAAAAGTTGACAATGTAAAAGAACATACAAAGTAGGTGAAGAGATAGAAACTTCAAAAAAGAATCAAAAGTAAATGCTTGAAATAAAAAACTCGTTCATAGGAATGAAGAATGCCTTTGAATTGTCTCATCGATAGACTAAACATGAGTAATGGAAGAATCTATAAGCTTGAATGCATGTTGACAGAAAAGTCCCAAACTGAAATGCAAAAAAAAAAAACCAAAAAAAGAGAAAGATAAAGTCAAAGAACTTTTTAATGCACTGTTGGTTTGTCTTTTAATTGGTGTATTTATGCAATTACAAAAGATGTGACAATATATGCAGTGGAAATACCAGAAGAAAAAGAAAAAAAGAAAGGAACAGAAAAAAATTTCTAAGTAATAGTGAGAGAGAAATTTATAAATTGATGGCTCAAAGGACATTAAAAACCTGTAAGCTTGTTACTATTGAGTGGATTCCAACTCATAACAAAAAACACTATGCAGGACAAATACCAAAAATTAAGAGTTTGGCTACTAACTAAAAGTTAGGTAGTTAGAGTCCACTGGCTATTCCTTGGAAACCTTGGTGGGGGGGCAGTTGTACTCTGTTCTATAGTGTCACTATGAGTTGCAATTGATTAAATTGCAGTGTATTAAAAATAAAAACAAGCAAAAAACTCAGTGCCACTGAGTGCCACTGACTCATAGCAACCCTATAGGACAGAGTAGAACTGCCCTATAGTGTTTCCAAGGAATGTCTGGCAGATTTGAACTGCTGACTGTTTGGTTAGTGGCTATAGCATTCAGCCACTATGCAATGTATTTAGGCATATCATATTCAAACTGCAGAAATCTGAAAATAATAAGGAAATCTTGAAGTCAGAAGAAATAAGATGTGTTATCTATAGAGGAACAAGGATAAGAATTATGCTGGATTTTATATACAATGCAGTCAACAGGGGAGAAGAGTTAGGTATTTAAAGTCTTTAAAGAAAAACAAAAATAAACAAACAAAAACAAACAACAACAACAACAACAAAAAAAAAAACCACAAAAAACCCAACCAAGCTAGAATTTGTATCAAGCAAAATTATCCTTCCAAAATGATGGAGAAATAGAGACTTTCTCAGGCAAACAACCAAGGGAAACTGTCACCAGTAGGTAGACCTACCTTGGAAGAAATGTTGAAAAAGTGTCTTCAGAGAGATGAAAAATGATATGGATTAGAAACTCAAATCTACATAATGTAAGAAAAAACATTAGCAAAAGAGTAAACAAAATGTTATTCTTAACTGATCTAACAGATAACAGTTAAAAATAATGACAAGAACTATGATTGTGAACAGATGATTGGGTAATTGTGGCAGAAGAAGAATTATAAACAGTGTGTTACAGGGCACTGGCTGTAACAGTGAAGTGTGACTAGTGCTATTTGAAAATGAAATAACACTAGTTGCAAATGTACATTGCAAACTAAAGGGCAACCACTAACATTTTTTTGTTGAAAGAAATATAATTAACATACCAAGAAAAGAGAAGAAATGGAATTGTGTGTGATGCTCAGTTAATACCAGAGAAGAGGGAAAGATAAAAAAGAAAGAACAAGATTAATGAGTGGGTAATACTTGCAAATAGAGTTGAAATTAGACCAACTATATCACTCTAAATATATAATCACTTTAAATGTGAGTTATATAGCAATTAACAGACTGAGATGGACAAGCCAGGGCCAAGTGGATTTAAAAACTAAAAACTGTTTGCTAGGGGAGCCCTATAGGACTACTATGAGTTGCAATCAACTTGACTGCAACTTCTTAATTTTATTTTTAGGGGCTCCCTGGTGCCACAGTGGATTGGTAATTTGTACCCACACGCTGCTCTAGAGAAAAGATATGGCAATCTTCTTTAATAAAGTGTATGGGATGGTTCTATTCTGTTCTGTATGGTCACTACAAATTACAATTGACTCAGTGGTAGCAGGTTTCATTTTTTTAGTTTATATGTTGGCTACAAGAGCCATCAGTGGGATGACCTAGTAATCCAGAAAAATCACATTGTTGATGACAATTTTGAAGGCTTTTCAATGAAATTTATATAGTATTACTGTAACTTGAAAACTTTGTAAACAAAATGAAAACAGAATACTTGTAAATGTTTTTCTTAAACACAAAATAGACTTTTGTTTAAACCCAAACCCAGTACTGTTGAGTTGGATCTGACTCGTTCTTTTATACTGAGGACCCATGTTATTGGATGCAGGTGATATGTAAGCTATAAAAAAATTGAGGAATAATTATATAATAGAAATTCTCTAACAATATGAGCTATGTTTCATAATAGATTTAAAGGCAGGTCTTCAATGCTGGGCAGGACATAGGAAACGAGTATAAATTTTGGCAACTCTGCTTCCTACAAAATAGAACAAATGTTGACAGAAGTATGCATTCATAACCTAAAATTACTGTTCTTGTGTTGAAGTGTCAGAAGATATTTGGGTCAGTAAATCTTTTTCTCTTTTACATGGTTTCAGATTTTATTTTACTTGATTTTTTAATTGTGATTAAGTGAAAGTACACAATCCAAATTAATATTGCATGCCTGCCTTTTGCAGATCCTTCTGCTCTCCTTGCCCAGTGACAACAAATTCCTCCTTCTTCGTTCTGTACTTGTCATGTCCTCTTAAAAAGCTCCTGTTCCTTCCTGTCCACCCTCTTCTCTCCCGTCTAGAATGAGACCAGTAGGACAGCATCCTATAAACACATAGAACAATAAAGTACACACATGACATGGTCACATTGTGTCCCCAAGTCCAGTACATCTTTGTCTGAAGAGTCACCCTCAGTAGTGCTTCTGGAAAGGGGTAGCAGCAGCTCTAGGGTCATGCTCCCAGGGGATCCCCCAGACTGTTGGACTGTCAGTTGTGGTCTTTTAGTAGAGTTCTTGAGCTGCACCTCTATTTTTCTCATGTTGCCACAGACACTAAACATTATGTGCCCCATCACAGCTGCCCTTGGTTGTGGCCGGGGCACTATCTGGTTCTTCTGGTCACATGTTGATAACAGTCTCCCATTCATATGAGTCCTTCTGTCTCCTGAGCTCTTTTTTCCTCATGTCATTGTTGTTCTTGGTGATCATCTGTTCTGGATGAGTTGGGACCATTTGGTGTATCTCAGATGGCAGCTTGCTAGCTTTTTAGACATCAGATGCCACTCACTAATATGGGATGCAGAAAACTCTCTTAGCAATAGGATAGCTATGCCAATTGGCCTTGATGTCCCCTGAAAGCGTGGTCCCTGGAGCCCACCCCTGCTACCGTATTCTTGCAATATTGGGTTTAGATTAGAAGAGCTTCCAGTTTATGGTGAAGTCCAGTTAAGTTGATCTTCCTTCTGCTGTGTGCTGTCACTGTTTTCACCTAACCAAATTTCTATCAAGTCTGTAATCTATGACCAACCCTTTCTCTCTCTTCCCACCCCTGTAGCCATTGAAGAGTCTTTTTCTTCTGTACGTAAGTCTATTTTTAAATTCTTATAGCAGAAGGCTCATACAATATTTGTCCTTTTGCCACTGACTGATTCCAATCAGCATAATGTCTTCCAATTGAAACCAGGTAATGAGATGCTTCCTAAAATCATTATTGGTCTTTATCATTTTATAGTGTTCCACTGAGTATATGTACAATAATTTGTTTATCCATTCAACTGTTAATGGGCATCTGGATTGATTCCATGTTTTTGCAATTGTGGACTGTGCTGCAAAACACATTCATATGCATATATCTGTTGGTGTGACAGCCTTTGTTTCTGTAGGATAATGAGAAGTGGGATCACTAGATCAAATGGTATATCTATTTCCAGCTTTTCAAAGAAGTGCCATGTTGCTTTCCAGAGGATGTATCATTTTGCAGTCCCACTGGCAGTGTGGGAGAGTTCTGTTCTCTCCACAACCTCTCCAGCACTTGTAGTTTTGTGTTTTTTGGATCATGGCCAATCTTGTGGGGGTGAAATGGTATCTAATAGTAGATTTGATTTGGATTTCTCTGGTAGTTAATGATCATGAGCATTTCCTCATGTGTCTTTTGGATGTCCTCTTTGGTGAAGTGTCTGTCCATCTCCTTTGCTCATCTCTTAATTGAGTAATTTTCCTTTTTCTTGATATTTTGCAGTACCTTGTAGACTATGGAGATCAGACATTCAGTCTGATATGTAGTTGCCAAATATTTTTTGCCATTCTGTAGTGGTCTTTTAACTCTTTTGATAGTCTCTGGATGAGCAAAAGTGTTTCTTAGTAGTTCCCATTTGTCTATTTTCTATTCTGTTGATTGTGCTTTGTCAGATTTTGAAGTGTGTTTAAGTTGTGTATTAGAACTTCCATTGTTGACTCTATTTTTTTTTGCATGATCTTTATAATTTTAAGCTTGGTATTTAGATCTTTGATCCATTTTGACTTAGTTTTTGTGTGAGGTGTGAGATATGGGTCAGTGCCTGCACAGAGTTTTCCTCGTGGAATGGGGTGCCTCTGGGCACTTGAATCGGTGGAGCTGGCCTGGCTGACCCATGGAGCGAGAGAGTTGAGTGCCTTTTGGCAGGACTCTTTCCAGCAAGAGTGGGGTGCCTCTGGGCACTTAAATCAGTGAAACTACAGCACTTTGGAACAGTTGCCTGGCAGGGCAGATGTGGGCCTGAGGCCCGGGCCATGCGGCCGTAGGAAGCTGAGCTGCCTCAGTCTCAAAAGGTATGGGGGTTTGAAAGGGTGGAACCATGGCGTGCTGTGTTCGTAAGGGTGGAATTGCCACTCAGTTGGGCTTAGGGTGTTCCTAAAGCCAACGGGGCAGAGTTTCTGTCCAAGTGGGCCTTGAAGGCAGACTTGTAGCATGGGGCTGGAGGTCTCCACTCAGAAGCCAGAGAGTATGGCCGATACCTAGAGTCTGGAGACCAGGGCTGTTGTGTAGAATGTCTCAGAAAATGTAAGAGTATTTCCAAAGCTCTCAGGGCTAATGTAATGTGTTCTGTTGACTTGCCTGTTGCCTGTTAATGCCTTCTTTCTCTGCAATTTCTCCCATGTGTAATGGAATGTCTAACTTGTGCCTGTTCTGCCATTGTGGCTTTAGAAGCAGATAGCTTACCTTCTAAGTTTCACAGGTGTAGAAGAATTTTTGTATTTTGGACTTGGAACTGATTTAAGACTTCTGTTGTATGGATGGACATAATTTTGCTATGGTGAGATGAATGTGTTAAATGTTTTTGTGATGTGATTTTTGGGTTGTCAAAGGGTGGGATGTCATGGGTTGAATTGTGTCCCCCCAAAAATATGTGTAGCCACGTGGCTGGGATATGGTTCCCAATATCTTGGGACTGTCCTCCATTGTGTGGTTTCGCTAAACTGTATGTTGAAGGATTGGGGTGGGGCTGTAAATTCTTGCATAGGATTATTTCCTTGCTTTGCTGTAGGCAGAGTTTCCCTGGAGTATGGCTTGCCCCACCCTTAATGCTTTTAGCCTGCAAGAGATAAAAAGGGAAAAAGAAATAAGGAGAACTGAGAACCTCGCTACCATCAAGCAAGCAGCACCGGGAGAAGAGCGTGTCCTTCAGACCAGAGGTTCTTGTGCCAAGACGCTCCCTGGACAAAGACTGATGTAATACCGGACTTTCCTCCAGAGCCGACAAGGGGAAAGCCTTCCCCTGGAGTGGACACCCTGAATATGGACTTGCAACCTACTGGACTGTGTAAGAATAAACCTTCCTTTGTTAAAGCCATCCACTCTGTGGTATTTCTGTTAGAGCAGCCCTAGCTGACTAAAACATGGGTCTCGTTTAACTTTTTTGCAGATGGATATCCAATTTTCTCAATGCCAGTTGTTAAAGAGAGTGTTTTCACCCCAATGTAATGTCTTAGGGCCTTTGTCAAATATCAACAGTTCATAGGAGGATGGTAGCACCTCTGGGGTCTCACCTCTGTACCATTGGTCTATCTGTCTCTTTTTGTACTAGTACCAGGCTGTTTTGACTACTGTGGCAGTATAATAGGTTCTAATGTCAGGTAGTATGAAGCCTTCCACTGCGTTCCTGTTCTTCAGTAGTGCTTTACTGACCTGAGGTTTCTTCCCTTTCCAATGTTGGTGATTTGTTTTTCCATCTCATTGAAAACTGACACTGGAATTTATATTGGGGTTACATTGTATATGTAGATCACCTTGGGTAGAATAGACATTTTCACAATGTTAAGTCTTCCTATCCATGAGCAGCATATGTTTCTGCATTTGTGTAAGTCTCTCTTCTTGTAGTAAGATCTTGTAGTTCTCTTTGTATAGGTCTCTTGTTTCTCTAGTTAGATTAATTCCTAAATATTTTATCTTCTTGGGGGCTATAGTAAATGGTATTGATTTGGTGATTTCTTCTTTAATGATCTCTTTGTTCGTATAAAGGAATCCTACTTATTTACTTATGTTTATCTTGTATTCTGATACTTGGCTGAACTCTTCTATTAGTGTGAGTAGTTTACTTATAGATTCTTCAGGATTCTCTGTGCATACAATCACATCATCTGCAAATAGGGAGATCTTTACTTCCTCTTTGCTGGTGTGGATTCCCTTTATTTCTTTGTCTTGTCTAATTGTTCTGGCTACTACCTTTAGTATAATGTAGAATAGAAGTGATAAGAATGGGCATCTTGTTTAATAGGAGTGGTGAGAATGGCCATCTTGTCTAGTTCCTGTTCTCACAGGTAATTTTTTCATTCTCTCTCCTTTTAGGATGACGTAGGCATTAGCTTTACATAGATGCCCTTATTGCATTGAGGAATCTCCCCTCTATTCCTGTTTTTCTGAGAGTTTTTAGCATGAATGGGTGTTGGGCTTTGTCAAATGCCTTTTCTGCATCCGTTGACAAAATCAGGTGATTTTTATCTTTTGTGCTATTGTGGTTGATCACATTAATTGTTTTTCTGATGTTGAACCAGGCTTGCATCCCTGATATGAATCCAACTCAGTCATGATGAATTATTTTTTTGATATGTTGTTGAATTCTACTGGCAAGGATTTTGTTGAAGATTCTTGCATCTAGATTTTTGCATCTAAATAGTTGAATGACCACCAGAAAATAAACTAGGCAACTGGGGACTCCTAAAAATTATACACTTAGGTCATCAAAAGACTTGACCAAAAGAGTAAAAAAAAGAATCTACAGACTGGGAAAAACAAATTGCCTATGGAATATTCAGAAGGATCTAATCTTTAAAATCTATAGAATACTTCAGAGCCTAATAACAAAATGACAAATGATCCAATTAACAAATGAACAAAGGATGGGAACAGACACTTCATCAAAGAAGAAATTCAGGCAGCTAACACACATAAGGAAATGACTGCAACCATTAGCCATTACAGAAACAAAAGTCAAAACTACAATGACATACTGTCTCATCCCAACATTACTGGCACTAATTAAAAACCAAAAATCAAACAAAAGAAAAAAACAGAACATGACAACTGTTGAAAAGGTTATGGGGAAATTGGAACTCTTATGCTCTGCTAGTGGAAATTTAAAATAGTACAACAACAATGGAAAACTATATGATGCCGCCTGAAAAATTTAGAAACAGAAATACCGTATGATCTAGCAATTCCACTCCTAGAAATATATCCTAGAGAAATAAGAGCCATTACATGAATAGACATATGTACACCCATGTGCACTACAGTGTTTTTCATAAAGCAAAAAGATGGAAATAGCCTAAGTGTCCATCAAAAGAAGAGTGGATAAACAAACTGTGGTACATACAGTGAAATACTATGCAATGATAAAGAGCAATGATAAATCTACAAAACGTCTCATGACAAGGATGAATCTGAAGGCTAATATAGTGAATGAAACAAGTTAATCACAAGAGAACAAATGTTACGTGATACAACTATTATAAAAATCCAAGAAAAAGTTTACACTAGGAAAAGAAATCTTTGATGATTATGAGGGAGAGGGTAAATGGGGAGGGGAGATCTCTGATTACATAGTACACAAGTGTTATCTTTGGTGAAGGGAAAGACAATGCACAGTATCGGGGAAGTCACCACAACTTGACCAAGAAAATGTCATAGAAACTTCCTAGACTCATCCAAATACCTTGAAGGACTGAGTTACTGAGGCCAAGGGCTGGAGACCACAGTCTCAGGGGACATGCAGATCACTTGGCATTACATAGTTGATGAAAATGTTTTACATTCTACTTTGTTGAGTAATGTCTAGGGTTTTAGGGTCTAGGGTTTAGTGGTCATCTAAAATACATCTATTGGTCCCATCTTGTTAAGAAAAATGGAGAATGAAGAAAACCAAAGACACAAGGAATATATTAGGCCAAAGGACTAATGGAGAAGATGAACCACATCCTCTTCTATGTAGAGCCCCAAAGAACCAGGTGGAGCCTGGCTACCACCACTGACTAATCTGACAGGGGTCATGGTAGAGGGTTCCAAACAGTGTGGGTGAAAAATGTAGAACAAAATTATAATTCACAAAAAATGACCAGACTTACTAGTCTGACAGAGACTGGAGGAATCCTTGAGATTGTGGTCCCCAGGTATTTTGGTAACTAAGAACTGAAACTACACCCAAAGTCCACCTTTCAGCCAAAAATTAGACAGGCCTAGAAAACAAATCATGTTAGGAATGTGATTCTTAATGCCATCAAATATTCAGGACCAAATGGGAAACATCTGCCCCAAAGCAGAAAGAAAGCAGCAAAAGAAGGAGGAAACCTGACATAGCAGGATGTGGGGAAGACAGAGCATAACAGAATGAGGGGAAAATGCTGATGTAGTATGAGGATTGCAACCAATGTCACAAAAAAAGTTGTGCATAAACTTTTAAATGAGAAACTAATTTGGGCTGTAAACATTCACCTAAAACACAATAAAATTAAAAACTCAATAAATGTTTGCTTTTTGACTTAATGTAATCTGAAGGACCTTTTTAGGTAAATTTCCCATTCTGCAATCTTCATGGGAGGTGAGCTGCACTTTTCACTACAGAAGCTGAAAAAGGGCAGGTCTCTTATTTCCCATTCCTCCAGTTGAAGACCTTGACTCAGTGAAGGAAATGCCCATGCTGGTACTGTCAATCTTGAGAAATAAAAGGAAGTGATTTTGGTTAGTTTGACTCTGTTTCAGCCATTAAATCTGCTTCATTGCTAACATTTAAACTTAGTCTAACATAAACAACCAACACCAGACCGTTTCCACTGAGTCAATTCTGACTCATAGTGACCCTACAGGACAGAGTAGAATGACCCCGTGTTTTCCAAGGAGTGCCTCGTAGATTGGAACTGCTGACATTTTGGTTAGCATCCACAGCATTTAACCACTGTGCTACCAGGGTTTCATGAATTCAAATTCTCTGATGCAATTTTAACCATGCATACAGAATATTTTCTCTTGCTTCTATATTGCTTTAGAAAGACATTTTTTTTTTTTTTTGACAATATGACAATATGGTCTTTGGAAATGGGATCTTTCTTTGCAAGCCAGAATAAGAACACCTTTATTTTCCATGGACAAAGAAGGCTTATAAAAAGTGTATCATATGTAGTTTTCATATATACTATATTGAGCTAAGCTGAAAAATTTTGTTATTTTAAGAACTGTGCTCAATATATTTCTCTGAGGAGACACAATTAGCAAAAATAAACTCACTCCAGTGACAAAAACTTTCTTTTTGCAAGGCACGTAGCACTTGATTAATGCCACTCAGCTTGCGTCTTGGAGAAAGAAGCTATTCTCAGGAGATTTTTCCAAAAAGTGAGACATCCCAGTTTGCAGTGGAAGGCTAGCTAATGTTTCCTTAATGTTGCTTACTAAATACAAAGGCCAATTAGGGAATGGAGTTTAGTGAGTTGGGAATTGTAAAGTGAATGCTTAATGTTATAATTCTTTTAGAGAGACACAGCTGAGATTTGAATAAAAGCAGGGGCTGTGAGGTTTGGACTGCCTACTGTAGCATCTTAGTGGAAGAAGCAAAAACAATGCTAAACATCATTGTGATATCATTCTCAGCAGAATTTGTCAAGTTTATATTATGTTTTCATTTATTTTAATGTAAAATCTATTACAATTATCACTGCATAGAAGACATTGGAGCTGGAAAAAGTCAGAGAGTATCCTGCTTGTCTCACTAGAAGCTCAGCGGATTCACGTAGAATAGGCCATCAGAGATTCTTTCCCATGGTGGCTCTGCTCTGGGTCTGTGGGAATAATGGAAATGTATGACATGTTAGAAAGACAGAGCAAAAGGACACCAACCACAACACTACTCAACAGACACATACAAGATCATGGCATTTAAATGATCATGGAAAAGTTAAACCAAAATCTATGTATCTAGGGTGACCCATTTGATGAATTCAGAGTGAAAAGTGTAAGAAATTCTCAGTACCTGCATGTAAAGGTATCACAACTATTACGCTAACACACATTGACCATTGTACAGATTTTTTTTTCTTTTTAGATTTGTCTTTTGTTTTTAGACCTAATGATGTATGATGGATTTTCTGCCCTACCAGAATAAAAAATCACTACCAGGGCACAAAAGTCGACCAATTGCAGAAGGAGGTTCCCAGGCATGGAGGTATGAAATAGTAGTTCAGTTGTTTCTATCTTAGTTAACACCAATGAGTGTAAGCAACTGTTAAATCATCTTTTACCTTGAATTATAATAAATGTTATCTCTTTAATTTTTGTTGTCTTTTCCAGGATACTACAGTAGAGTTGGAAACCCTGATGATGTGGTTGTTAAGAGCTATGGCTGTTAATTAGGAGGTCAGTGGTATGAAGCTGTCAGGGACTCCTTGGAGACCCTATAGGGCAGTTATGCTCTGTACTGTGTGGTTGCTGTCAGTCGGACTCGACTTAGTGGCAGTGGGTTTTGTTTTGCTTTGGTGGAATGGAATTGTATCATAGCTCTATGTGTACAGTGTGAAAAATTCCAAGTCTTGGCTCATTCTCCTCAGTGAGCTTATGCCTTGGCATGAGGATGAGAATGAGAATGAGATGAAAGACACAAATCTGTTTTTTCTTTTTTTCCTCACTTAGCCTCAGCTCTCATCTCTCCCATAGTTTGAGTGCCACTGTGGCATGATTCTGATATTTAATGTGTTTTTAATCCAACTTGATTCTGCAGTGTAAGCCAATTTCTTGGTCTCTTTGCAACCCAAGGAGCACTAGTTGCTTCCAAAGCCAACGGAAAAAAATAACCGACTCTGTGGGTTTATTAAGAGAGAATAATTACATATTCAGTGGGGCATGCAAATATGGTCACAATCAATCTTGGGTTTTGAAGGCTTGAAGAAAGAAATTGATAAAGGGACCAGGGACTGTCAAGACAACAACTCAGGTTTACAATAAGCTGTTTGTTAATGTGGTATGCCATCAAGCCATTGACTAAAAGACATGAATCATAGGTGGGCCTAAAGATTGGAACAGCTTGAGATGAAAGACTTCAGCTTCTATAAGTTCTCTAAATCTCTAACTGAAGAAGGGTAGGCTTTAACTGAATAGAAATACAAAGTCAACCAAAGGTGGCTTAATAGCTTTAGGACTGTGTCACACTTTTCTTCTGACAATGAAAAGTCCATTATAGTGAGAGAAAAGCCGTATCAGAAGCTAGATATCTTGTGGAACAGTTTAATATAGGATTGGGATATTCTGGTGGTGGAGGAGTGTTTAGTTTGTAATCATTGAGTCAATGTCCTGGGATCAGAGCAGCTCATAAGTGGGTCTGTGTTATTTTAGGGCAATGTTGCTGATATTTGAATGAATTCAAAATTCTCCATAGAATCTAAGAATCATAATTGGCTAATTGTCTCCAGAAATCTAATTAAAAGGCTTAATTGTGGTGTAGTTATTTCTGGATTGGTTATATAAGCATTTAATGATTGATTGATTCATCAAGTAATAGCTTGAAGAAAAATGACTGTATCCTAAAATTGGTAGTTACAGATTGTGCCTCTCACTACCCTAAGACATTTACCAGACGTGATGAAATAGGAATTATTGATCTCTCACCTTCTACCTCAATTACTTGTATCCTATAACCTTGTAAACAAGTTATAATTTTGCTCTTTTAATGCCACATAGCCAGCCGACTTGTGAGTATTCCTAATACTGAGATGCTAGTAGCTCTTCACTATTAAAATGCACAGAGCAGAGGCCACCTTTAGTTTAATGTATGAGGTCATGTCTGTGTAAACTGTCTATGTTCTTAATATATTCAGGCATTTTTAATATGTCACAATATAACTGGTCTATAGGGTCACTGAGACTTGGAATTGATTCAATAGGAATCAGTAGGGATATTGTGAAGATTCAATAAAATAATGCATGAAGTGTTTAACGCAGTGTCTAGGTGATAGTAAGAACCAAATATTAATATCATTCACTGTCACATTATGATTGTCATTGCTGTTCATTAGTATTTGCAGCATTATGGTAGACTAGCAAGATTAGAAAGAATGATTTGTGCTTTGGCTTTAATTTTGAGTTTGTTATTGAAAAAATTTTCTTTTTGTTTACCATTCTTTATGCAATTTAAAGGTTTACTATATGTATAAATATGCATAAAATATTTAGTACCTATAAGGGTTGTACATAGCATGCAGCTGTATAAACATGTATTCTATCTGTATACATTGTGCATCGATGAGTAGATTATTCACTTGCACACAAATGCTACTACATAAGGTTCTAAATACAAAGCTCTCTATATTTGACAAGTAATATAAAGAAATTCCAAGTGACATTTTAGCTACATGCAATCGCTGACCTTCTGAAATAGTTTAAAACCTAATTCCCGTGAAAGAGGATTTGGTCTTGCTAGCCATCAGATGAAGACAGGAAAAAACCTGACGGTTGTTGTGAGTCTCACTCAGAATTCCCTGACAAATGGAGTTCACCTTTCTGTTGGTTTATTTAGTATTCAGGGTATTTTGGCAAGTTGTTAGACTGACAAGAATCTATTAAAATCCATTGTTAGTGTGGCCTTGCCCTACTTTTTTAGGCTGCTCTTTCCAGTTCTAAACTGTGCTTTCTAGGACCTGAAGACTCTACACAAGACCCTAAGAAAGGGCACTTTCTATTTCTGAAGAATAAATAGACCAGTGAGAAATGAATTCAAAGGCAAGGCTACTGTATGAATTTCCAAATGGCACAGTAAAGCTTAAGATATCTTGAGGGTCTAGAGTGAGGTAACCCGTATGTTGGGATTTGTACTCTGGAACCTATTGCATGTGGACTGAGTAAAGGATGTCTAGATTCACGTAAATGAGGGAGAAATCTTGATTAGTAGCATTACAGACCAGGTATAATTTTAATTCTTGAATATTTACACTGCAAGTAACTTTGCACTTTGATGTTTTTATTCCCATAAATTATTTTCATTTTCCTTTCAGAGCATAATACCTCTATGAAAAAACACAAGAAAATATGGGGGCGTTTTTTTTTTTTTTTAATTTTAGATTCATGTTATGAACAGCAGCAGCCATAGTATTAGAGTAACAGTAGTAGTAGTAGTAACTTGACTAATATTATTGCTACTAGTCAGTTTTTACTCTGAGTTCTAGCTGTACAATCTCACTGAAGCATTACAACAAATTCTGACATTGTTACCCAAATTTTTATTTTACAACAAAGCAAAATGAAAAACACACTAAATATTAGCAACACAAACAACTTGCTTGAGGGCGTGAAGATAAACAGTAGAGGAATAGAGATTCCAATCCAAATTCAGTGATTCTAACCAGGGGTTTCCTTGGCCACCCCTGTGCTGTCTCTCACATCATGTTTGGAAAGTTTACATTGCCTGAAATTTCACTGTAATTGAGATCTAAGCTAAGCCCAAATCACTGTTTTTATTATAATTTTAACCTCAGAAGTAGTATTGTTAAGTGAATATGCTTGAATCTGGAGAGAAGATTATTTTTGTTAAAATGTACAGAGTGGAGGTCATCTTTAGTTTAGTGTGTGGGGTCATGTCTGTATAAACTGTTTGTGCTCTTAATATATTCAGGCATTTTTTAATGTGTCAACATGTAACATCTGAAAGAAGCAAGTAATACTGTTTTAACGATAACAACAAAAAATCCCCCAAAATCCCACTGCTGTAGATCAAGTGAATTCTGTTTCATTTGAAGAAGGTTTATTTCTCCTGATAACTCTGCTGGGTTATCTTTAAAACCTGCCCCAAACTCACGTTTTTTCCTATCAAAGTGCATTAGAATCTGCTAAAATGGTGTTTACACATGCCATTATCTTAGAAATAAGATCATGGTCAAACTAGCTCTAGACTGAGAAGTAATAAACTTGGTTTCTACTCCTAAATATATCAGAAGTCCACTGTGTATACTTCTGTAACTTCTCCAGATTCTTAATATTTATGCCTATAAAATGAATTTGAATAGATTATGAATACTTGAAATACATAATGAGATTAAATTTACTTTCTATGATTTTTAGAATACACTGTACAATGCTGGGTTCTTTGCTGCCTTTAAAAACTATATATACGCTTAGGGAGCATAATACAGAGCCTCCAACACGGCAGGAGACACGTAAGTGTGCAGAACTAGAACTCTACCAAATGACCGCAGCTGATGGTCCTTCGGTCTAGAGGGCCGCCTGGGAGCATGGGCCCTGGACTCTCTAACCCCAAACAGCATCCAGCAGTAACATCAGCTCCCCAGACAAAGACTGAAGTGAACTATATAAGACATTCAGTGATCCTGCCACTGAACATACTCTGGCCTTAAATAAATACACGGGGCTGTCCAAGAAGCTCATTGCCAGAGGTGGAAGATAGGGTGAGGGGGGACGAGTCTTGATCAAGAAATTCTTGATCAGAATTTCTGAATGATAAGGGGAACTGTGCTGTCTGGGAGGGTGGAGAAGAGAGAGGAGAACAGGTAGAGAAGAGCAGTGGTGTGAGTTCCAAATGTTATACAAAAAATTGAAACGGATTGTTAACTTGTACTTAAATCATGATGAAATTTATTAATATATATATACACACACTCACCTAAGATGATGCATAAGCATGATAATCACAGAACAGTTTTCATTTGAGCATCAATCTGAAAACGAAAACAAGGATTTATTATGGAATTTGTGAAGTGTTTCATTTGTAGCCCATGTGATTATGCAGGAAATATGTATGAAAAACATAAATACCATTTTATCTAGCACTTTTTAGTAGCTATCTTTCACATACATTTAGTCACACATTGTCTCTGCCCTAGGAGAATTTACAGTTTTTCAGGAAGAACAATGACAATAGAGTTTAATAAATGCTATGGAGTGCGCACAGAATATTATGGATTCACTGAGGAGCTTTGGTGTCAGGGAAGATTTTCCAGAGGAGGTAATATTTAAAGTGAATCATGAAGCATGATAAAAGATTTAGCCTAGTGTCAAGTGAAGACTGGAAAATCCAGGACTGAGTTATCATGTGTAAAGCTGTTGAAGTAAGAAATGCTTGGAAAATTGCAAATAGTTCAAGATAAGCAAAGTAGGGGGTCCAAGGAGGAGTGACAAGAGATCATATTGTAGAAGCGATCAAGGCTCTTGATATTATAAATAAATTTGGAAGCAGTGAGGAGCCATTAGAGGAATGTACTAGCCATTTTGAATTTTACAAATGTTATTTTAACTTCACTATAGAGATAAGCTTGGTTTTGAGGTGCTGGGGGAGAATTGGTAATGAGAGACCATTAGCAGACTGCAACCTGGGTGAAAGATTGCCTAAAATTAAATACTGACAATGTAGAAGAAGTTAAATAGATAACTGAAACATATTGAGGAATGAGAACTGATAGGGTTTGCAGGGTGACTATGTGTATAGAAGAAGAGATGGAGACATCAAGGATCTCTAAGTTTTCACCTTGGACAACTGGGTGAATGGTAATGATATTTATAAACTTGGGAAACAAAGAGAAGGTTTTAGGGGGAAGAGCTTTGAGCATGTTGAGTGTGACTGTCTTGTGGAACAACAGGAAGCTTAGTGGGCATTTTGATAAACAAGACTGGTGCTGAGGAGAGAGATTTCCATAGGAGGTAGAGATACGGCGATGGAAGACATAAACGTGAATGAGAACACTCAGGAAACTGTCCTGTCACAGAAAGTAAGGAGGGCTGAGCACAAAATTCTGGGAATCAGTTATTTAAGAGATGCATTGAAGAAGGGAAGTGTAAAATAGAATAAAAGCAAGGATCATAGAGGAAAAACTAGCAGAATATTTTACAGATGCCAAAGAAAGTATTTCAAGAAGGAAGGGAAACTGGTGTTATCAAATGTGTCTGGCAATCAATCCTCTGGTAAGGTTAAGACTGAACAATGTTTCTTAGTTTCAGTAAGAAGGAGATTATTAGCAGGACCTTGTCAATGGTGGCATGATATCTGATGCCAGACTTCAAAGGGCTGAAGAATTCATTAGGACTTGTCAGAAGTCACAGTATTTGCTAGTTTTTCAAGTATCTTGGTTGTAACGGAGCACAATGAACAACAGCTGGAGAGTAGTAGCTAAAGTATTTTATTTAGTTATCATTTTTTAAGATGTGAGGTTTAACAGCTTTAATACAGATTGGACACAGCCAGTAAGAAGAAAACAGTGAAGCAAAAGGAGAGAGTATTACTAATAACGGAGAATTATGAAGAAGGGAAGTGGCTGTAATTCAAAGTGACATTACTGAGCCTAGTATGGTTTTCACTATTTTGACAATGGTAGTTTTGAATTTTTAGTCAGTCGCTGGAGGAGGAGGAGGATTGTTACAAAGAAGCAAACAAATTTGTGACTTGTGTATAAACGTAGAATGTGAAAGAGAAACCAGGATCCCTAAGGTTATAAAGAAGAAAAACAAGATGCTGAGCTCAAGTTATCAAATTGACTTTACTGAGTGCTGTACAGTAAAAACAAACAAAGTCCTGCTACTAAGAGATAATGTAGGGATTGGTAACAAGATTTCATACTACTTATTTTTTTAAAAAACCCACTTCAAGTATCAGAAGAGTTACAACTGGTAAGAGATAATAGACATTTTCTACATGTTACAGAGGAAACAGGAGTTGTGATGGGATAGTGGGTAAGAGCTACAGCTGCTAACCAAAAGGTCAGCAATTAGAACCTACCGGGTACTCCTTGGAAACCCTACAGGACAGCTCTACCCCGTCAGGACAGACTCAACTACGATGGGTTTGGTTTTGGTTAGAGACAAACTGAATTAGACTAGACATTATAAGGGGGAATATCATGGCTTAATTTACGGAAAAATGTTGTAACTAATAAAGCTATCTGGAGGTGAAATATGAAAAAATAAAATAGCACAGTGGTTAAAAGCCTGGCTGATAACCAAAGGGTCAGCAGTTCAAATCCACTAGCCACTTCTTGGTCACTATGAGTCAGAATTGACTCGACAGCCATAGTTTTTCTTAAGAAATAGGACTTCTACCTTATTTATCTCTCAAAAGTGACGTTAAAAAAGCCAACTGACGCTACTAAAAGAAAAGAAATAATTAAAAATGTTTCCAGAATCCTAATATTCTTCATAACATATTTTTTAACCTTTAGAAAATATGTCTTATGGAGAAGAAATATTTATGTGTTTAGAAAAATAGTTCTCCAAGGACCCTCGTTGGCACAATGGCCAAAACACATAGCTGTTTAATTGAAGACACAGTGGTTTAAATCAGGACTTGGTGTGGTTTTGTTCTGGTTCAAACTCCTGCTGAGAATTGATGTTTCTAACAAGCTCCCTCCTAAGAACTTACACTTCCATGCCAGATATCAGAATGTACTGGATGGCAACAGGTTTGGTTTTGATTTTATTTACTCAAGAAATATTGAATCAGAATCTACATTGTAAGAAGACCCTCAAGTGATTCTTTGGTAGAACTTCTGAGAGAGGTTCTGTGAAACGGAAGTTCTCAGCAGGGAACTTACTAGAAGCAATGCCACAGCACCTAACAGTATTAAAGCAAAATTATATGGAATAGTTTTTATAAATCAAATATAGAATATTACGATCCACTTTTTCTAGAAGTGCGGGTTAACCTCCACTGAAAACAACGAAGCAGAGTTGTAACCGCACTGGGAAAAGTCTGTCACACGTACGCACCTCAGTAACAAGAAATGAGTAGCTTGGAGTGTCGTTTCTTAGAAGACTGTGTATTAAATAGAGAGTTAAATGCACCTACCTCTGCATCACAGTAAAGAGGAGGCGAGTTTACAGAGCAGCACTTGGAGGCAAAGTCCGAGCGCTTGTCAACCAGCTCTGCGAGGTCAGCGGGGGCGACATCAGGTAATTTTGCTTTTAATCTCTCCGCAAGTCTGAAAGAGCATTTTCATGTAGAGTTTTACAAGACCGAGTTTTTATAAATGTTCCTACTGCAAAATGATAGCCACTTCAAGTCTTTTAAAATAAAAAAGTGAAAATAGAAATACTTGACTCCGCCCCCACGAGGGCGTCTGTTGGATGAGTTTTGGAAACCCAATTGGAGATTAGGGATTGCAATGCACGCCTTTTTCAAGACCGTGAAACTAAGCCTACAAATTGCCCTGAATTTGAATTACAACTTTTCCCCTTGCAGTTGCTCAGTTATTTCAGTATGAATAACTTTCTTTCCTATTTTTTCCCTGGCCTTTTATCCTCTTTCTAGTTCTAGATTTCAAGCTTCTTAAAGATTGTCTCCCTTATTGGACCTCATGGCACCCTAATACGTTTTCTGTTCTTTTAAAAATTCACGTAATTTTCCCTCAGTTTGCCTACTTCTCAATTTATGATGCTGCAAAAGAATGAAACAGGAGTCAGGCAACTTTGATTCTTGTTTTTAGCTCCACTATTAACTAACTATAGAAACCATGGTGGCTTAGTGGTAAGTGCTGCAGCTGCTAATCAAAAGGTCGGCAGTCTGAATCCGCCAGGTGCTCCTTGGAAACTCTACAGGGCGGTTCTGTTTGTGTAGGGTTGCTACAAGTTGGAATTGACTCCACAGCAGTGGGTTTGTTTTATGTTTTGTTTTCTTAGCTAACTCTATAGGATTGCTCGACAGCAATAAATTTGTTTCTTTGTTTTGGTATTCACTAACTTTGTGGAACTCACTGTGGAACACCCTATGGAGCAGGGTTCTCCGCTGACACACATGAGTCACCGTGAGTCCAAGCCAAATCTCCAGCAACTGGTATTGGTTTTATAAACTCATCACTGTAGAGTAGATTCCAACTCATAGTGACTCTATAGGACACAGTAGAACAGCCCAAAGGGTTTCCAAGGAGCCGCTGGTGAATTCCACTGCTGATCTTTTGGTTACAGCTGAGGTCTTAATCACTATGCTACCAGAGTTTCCAGTAGTGATATTAACTAACTTTAAATCTCACTTTAAAGATAAGGACAAGGCTTGATATCTTCTGAATCTTTCCCAGCTTGAATAGTCTATGATTAAGGTGCCTCCTCACACTTGTAATAGATTACTCAGCCTGACTTCAAGACTTTTTCCAAGTCCAATAGGGGAAAATGGGAGGTAGAAGACATCCAAATATTCCAAGAGTTGAGGACTGATGAGGCTGGTCCTGGGGACCACAGAAGGATGAAGGGAATCAGTTTGCTGGCTAATGCATTATTGACATGAGAAGATTTGAGCTAGAAGGAGAAGTTATTAGGACTAGAAGGGATGGATTTAAAATAAAAATGAAAAAGAGGGGAGGGGTGGGATTTCAAGTACCCTGACTTGATAGTCTCAGCTTTCTTTAATAATGCTAAATTCTGCTGCGTGCTCATCTGAAATCAAGATTATCTACTATGCTACACAATCCTGAAGTTCAAAATCATTGCCATAAAATTTAGTTGAGTTTTCTACTTAATATTATTTTATAAACCCCCTATAACATTCTACTAGAATATAGAGTGAAAAGTTTTCTGAAGATTGGGAGATAACAGTTTTGAATTTATGACTTTGACAGTTTTTCATTTTCTCTTAGAACTTTGCTAATGAAAATCTTACAGGGGGATCACTGCATGGAGTACTTGCTTTGGAGATTCTTCTGGAAAGATCTTTTTGTGGATATCTATTTGTGCTTGCTTGAGGCCCATGTTGTTGAAAAAAATTTGAAAAGGACTGAAGATATTTACTAAATAAAAGAAAGCTGGGGATGGTCTTCATAATAAAGGCTTTTTCCAGGGGCCTGGCACAGCTTCTCTCATTTTCCAGCAGATTACTTTAGTGTTAACATACATTGGTAAAGAAATGCTGTTTCTTCCTCTTAATTATGAAAAATCACTAAACTTTCACATAACCAGTAATTAATTAACATTTGTATTTTCAGTTTACAGAGAACACATGCTGGTGATGTCTGACACTATGCTTGATCAAAAGGCTTGTATTTGGCAATATATCACAAAGTTGGATAATTTTTGCGGCAAGTTCACGGCTCCTTGATTATTTATAGCAACTCTACACATAACTTTGATGCAAAAATGTTGATCAATTGTGTACTACTTTTACCATTTTGAACTAAATCCCTGCAGATGGATTTCATAACTTATATTTTTACGGCTATATTCTAAGTGGCCTCTCACTTGATATGCACTTAGTATGTTTTTCCAAGAGGAGAATTCAGGGTCTTCTGATTCTACTCTTTCACTCTCTTTTTATCTGGCTTTTAGTTGCTCACTTAGCATATCATACACTTTCAAATCACAGTATCAAGCAAATATTATTGATAGATTTGAAGGATATAGCCAGAACAACTCCCTTACTTTTTCTTGTATTCAGTAAATGTGTTTTCTGAATAATCAGCACATAGTTCTTGTCCCTTTTCAATGAAAGAAGATAGTTCTTTCTTCAGTTGAGGGCCCTGTAAGAAAATAATAACTGCATAACCAAATTATCTTAAAATGCTGTCCCATGAGCTTGTTAAATAATAGCTCTCTGTTAATGTATGCAATAGACATCAGGAAACTTTCTTCTGAAAGAAAGCCAGATAGTAAATATTTTAGGCTTTGCAGGCACTATGTTCTCTATCACAGATATTCAACTTTGCTGTTACAGACCATAAGAGCTATTATTAAAATTGCATAAACAGATGAAGATGATTGTGTTCCGATAACATTTTATTTATGAACCCTGACATATGAATTTCATGTAATTTTCATTTATTATGTAATACTATTTTTAAAAATGCTTTTCAATCGCTGAATATTATAAACACAGTTTCAGCTCACAAGTCATGTAAACACAAACATCAGGCCAGATTTGGCTGGTAGGCTTCAGTTTTCAAACCCCTGATCTCCACCAAGGTTGGTAAAGAAAACCCAGAAAATTGTACCTTTGTGTTAAAACAGGCAGTAGAATCTTCAGAGTCACAGCATTCACCAAGGGCTTTTAGGGTTGGTTGAAGTGCTTTGCTGAGGAATACCTCTGGAATATGAGTCCTCCTGCTTAGCTCAAATGTGTATCTGGTATAAGAGAGAAAAGGAGATACGACACTTTGACACGTGTATGTGTTCATGCTGTGAAGTCTGGCGTATTTATCATAAATGGAGAAATCTGGATTTTTGTCTTAGTTAAAAAAAATCAGCTAAAATTGACATGCAAATCAACACACTTGGATTATATAAAGTTTTTCGTTGGAATGTAAGTTATAGTTGTTTTGAATGAAGATTCTGTGACTAGTTAATACTGAATAAAGCTCTTAGTCTAAATTGACTGCGCATTCATATATAAACTCCAAACCCACTGTCATCGAGTCCGTTCTGACTCATAGTGACCCTGCCGTAACTGAGCACAACTGCCCCATTGGGATTCGAAGGCCCTAATCTTTAAGGAAACCAACTACTGCTTCCTTCTCTAGGAGTACACCTGATGGCTTCAAAACTGCTCAACTTTTAGTTAACAGCTGAGTGCTACCTACTGTGCAGCCACGACTCCTGTCACATGCCTATACTGTTAATGTAAATATGTGCACTTCAAATGCATGTAGAATTGTTCTTTGTGCAAATAGAATGCAACTGACCATATATAAAACACCAAGAGGGTTTTTAAAGTAGCTTTTCTATGAAAATGGATTTATGTAATTTCCATCCAACTCTATGGCACTGGGCAGGGAACATGTGTCTTACCTATTTCTGCCCAAGCATTTATAAAAGACTGTCCTGGTGGTACAGTGGTTAAAGTGGTGGACTGCTCTCTGAAAACTCTAACCCACCAGCCACTACACAGGAGAAAGATGTGGAGAAAGATGCTTGCATAGAGACTTACAGCTTGGGAAACCCTACGGGGTAGTTCTACTCTGTTCCGTAGGGTTGGTTATGAGTTGAAATTGACTCCATGGCAGTGCTTTTTAAATAATAATAATAATAAAAGAGTATTTAGAAAAATGTGTATTAAAGTTTTAATCTGGTCCAAATCCTGCTGTCTGACATCAGTATTGATATTCCAACTTGCTTCTTCAACCTATCGGTGAAATAATTTTACACCATGAGACTGTATACCCATGGGGTGCATAACTCATGGTGTGTGGAAACTCTGCTGCATTTATTTTTAGTTCTGTTTCTAGTTGGATGAAAACAGATAAACTTTTACCATTTATTCCTATTTCTTTTTTTATGTGATTGTCAGAAATATCAATACTGTGGAGAAAGTAATCTATTTTATATTCATTATGTGTGTTTTCTGCATAAAATGCTTAATTATCTAAAAGTGTATAATTTAGGCTTTTGATTTGTGGCTCTTTGAAGTAATTTGATTAAGCTGATAAGTAATATGATAAGCAATTTTGGTGCCATGGTAATAATATTTTATGCATGTACAGCATTTTATAGTACATAAATGTTTTCACATTTACTTGTACATGCATTTCTACATATACTTCTCACTAGAAACCAGTATGGTAAGTAACACAAATATTATTGTCCTCGGTTAAGAAAAGACTAAAATAAAAAATAGTTAAGGCACTTCTTTTGGTCATTCACAGTCAACTGAAGATGCAGAATTGGAAACCCAGTTAAGTTCATTTATTCCTTATTTAAAATGGGTGATGAAGATTTTTTTAAAAAAAAAAAATTAGAAATCATTAAAAATCAGTTAACAAATTTCAGTATTTGTTTGAGCAAAAAGCTCAAACAGTATTTTGCCTGCATTTGAAATGAGTGGAGCTACACCATACTGGTTGCTATCAAGTAGATTCCAACTCATAGCCGTGCTACAGGGCAGCGTAGAACTACCCACGGGTTCTCGAGGAGTGGCTGGTGGAGCTGGTCTTCAGACCTGTTGTTAGCCGCTGATCTACATCATATTGTTGTACTGAGGATATATATTAAAATGGAATCTATTTTGTTAGTTAAATGTGAGCCCAGAAGAATGCCCCCCAAATAAGAGAGCACTCTCAAATGGGAGGCCTCCGCTCAGCCCTGCTAGTGAAGTGCTAACAGCCACACCTTTGCTATGAGAGAAAAACAGCATCTGCTCATCAAGATAATGCAAAGACCACCAAAGCATAAAGAGCCACAGCACAGACCCATCAACAGCCCGACTTCTCAGAGCAGGGGTCCTTCTGTGACCTTGTTCTTCTTCTTCACTGGTGCCTGGAGGGTGTCTAATCTCTTTTAGTGCAGTGTTTGAAGAGTCTGATAGTAAAGGTCTGCTTTTGGGGAGCAGAACACTTGCTGTGACTTTGGGCATTGTTCTAACGTGGACCTGGGAGAAGCCTGCTTTGCCTCGTCACTGGACAAGTTCCTTTGGGCTGTATTCACTGGAGCCATAAGGTTTACCAGGCCTGCTCCTGGAGCAGTACCACGGCTGTGGACTTCCGTCTAGACTATGAAGTAGGCAATACGAAGAGTACCTGGCAGCTGAGCGGTTCCTGTGGATCATGTTTGACTGAAGCCCTAAAACTGGCGGTCCTGCTCTCTGGAGAAAACCCCCTGTTGTGAACTTTAACCTTGTCCTAAGTGCCATGAGTGCCCCTGTTCCTGCCCAGTTTACTTCCACAGCTTGTTTGCTGGCCTAACAGCCACTTATTCGGCCCAGCCTGGAGCTACGGCGGCCTGCTGCCTGAGGACAGCCCCTGCTGCTGCTGACGCTGTTCTGGACAAACTCGGATCCGGTCCTCAGCACCACCTTTAACTCAGAAGTTGGTCAAGATAACTTGCCATTTATAACTATATCCTTACATGGTTGACTAACTAAACTCTAACAGCCCCTTTGGCTGAATTGTTGACTTTTTGTGGATTTTTCTCACTCAGGCCAATTAAGATACTTGGTAGCTGAAATGTAAATATACTAGGCTTCCTGCCGTGTTCCCGAGGGGACCAATAAGCAGGGTCTACAGGCCATTTTCATAAAATAAAGGTTGTGCTCTCAAGCATGTGGAACTGAATTCTGGTCCGTATGAATCTTCTTCTCTCCCTGTGCTCTGACACTTGTCCCTGTTTCTGGTCCGGTAGTGTTATTCTTCTTTCTCTGGATGAAATTGAAAGGAAACCAATGTCTGGTCAGCCGTACTCACTGGTCTCTGGCTTCGGTGTTTTCTTTATCACACACGTCTTTATTTGCGGGCAGCTCAGCAGCAGGCAGCTCGAGGGGCTGGGCAGCTGGCATGAAGTACGCACATACGAAAACATCCATGGGTGTTTTTTCTTCACAGCAGTCCTCAAACTTAGAATTCTTTGTGGATAAGTTGTCACAGATTTTTACCGTGTGTTCAGGCAGCTACAAAAGGAATGATGAGTTTGTGCTTTGTTAGTTACCTGAATGGTTTAGCAAAAATAAACTACATATCCACAAGCCCTACCATGGTGGTTATAAAGTCAGTATGAATGCTCTCAGAAGTTAAACTGGTATAGTACCTTTGGAAGGCAATTCGTCAATACATACTAAAAATCTTAGAAATATTCAATTTCATTTACAAGAATTTATCCTCAGAAAATTATTTCAAATAAAGAGAACATTTAGCCATAAAGCTGTTAATTGCAATATTGTTAAAACATTGAAAAATTAAAAACAACCTAAATCTAATAATGGAGAACAGGTTAAAGAAAAATATAGTGTATCTAAGTAGAAGGTTCAGTACATGCAATAGACATACATGGTGGTCTTATTAGCCTTTATAAATCAGTTCATAGAAAAAGTCTTATTAACACGGATAATGTGTTCTTAAAGGCTAAAAACAAGCAACATTCATACCTTTCCTTAAAAAGGTTGACAAGACCTTCGAGTATGACCTTTATCTAAACCAAAAACCACAGTTTTTTTCAGGCTTGGAAAACTTTGTATATAGAAACTTGTTCAAATTTATAGCTACTTGAGATGATTATGTGAATTAAAAATGGTGAAAAATTGAAATGACATCAAATTATAAAAGACATAATAAAAACATCAATAACTTCTAATGGTGTATGATGTGTAGCATCATCCAGTAGAACTTTATGTAATGATATAAATCACCTGTATTTATGCTGTTGTATACTACTAAACACTGAAATGTGGCTACTGTAATGGACAAACCGAATTTTATTGAATTTTAGTTACAATTCAATTTAAATAACTATATATGGCTAGTGGATATTGTTTCGGACAGAGTGGGTAGAACGCCTTTAGAATCCTTTTCTTTGAGTGTAGACCCTGAGACTTACAACCTCTATGACCTCAAATTACGGAGACTTTCTAGTCTGTTTTCTCATGTGTACAATAGAGTTACTAATAGGTTTCATAGGTTACACATGATGATTCACTGAGATGATGCACGTTAAGAGCGACGTAGAGGAATGTCCGCCACTCAGTAAGTGGCTCTCATTGCCCGGCCTTTGATGACGGCAGCGAGGAGGGAGGCTCGTACCTGTTTTGCCATGCAGTCCTCGGAGGTAGACTCACAACATTTGGAGAGGATGTTAGTAATATCTTCAGCTAGTGGCAAAACATCTCCCAGATCAGCAGAAGGTGCTTTTTGAGCTAATTTTATGAGATGGCTAGGTAGTTAAAAACAAGGTTGTTAGCAACCAACATTCTCAATTTTCTTTATTATAGCACACAGTCTGGAGGAATAATGCCACAATTTTAACCCTTTGTACTCAACAAGCTGCATGGAGCATATCTGCCACGCCACAGCTCCTGTGTGCCAAAGCTGCTAACTAAAGAAAACACAAAAGCAAGAACACATGGATCCAGCGCCAGTGGATCCTTTCAAATGTTCCTAATTCATGTGCTTCTCTTCTGGATAGAGCTACGTGTTTGAAGCAGGCCTTTAAAACATTAGATTTAAATCAGAAATAAGGAACAGCAGTTGTATCTCTCTAGTCAAAAGGTGAATATTGTGTTTCTGTGGCCTGATATGTTCTTTTAAAAATAATAAGTTAACTTATGAGTATGGGTGAAATAAAGGAAGGAGTAAAGGCCTATCACCCTAAACCACAAAGTTAATAAACGTTGATGTGTAACTGCTAAGTATCTGATAAGGTTTACATGTGTGAATGAAGTTATATTCTACTAACCAATCCACCAGCCACTCCTTAGAAACCTTAGGGGGCAGTTCTGCTGTGTCCTACAGGGTTGCGATGAGCTGACCCAGCTGGACAGCAATGGGCGTTTGTATACTATTTTATACTTGATTTTTCACTTAATATAAATAAGTTCTGTATCATTAAGTATTCTTTTACAATAAGATTGCAACAAATTATGTATTCTTTCATTTAGAATAGTCATATTCTTTTATTACTTTGACTAATGTCCTGTTTTAAGGATATTTAGAAAATGTCTATTTTTCTATATACTAAATATACTATTTAGTACTATGTACTAAATAGTATATACTAAATATACTATTTCTATATACTAAATAGGGTAGCAGGAACACTTGGCAGCTAAACTTTTGTTGACATTTAGTACTGTTTCCTTGGCATATGCTCTTAGACATTGATGCTAGTATAAATTTATTCTTAATTAAGCATCTTAAAAAATAAATTTCTGTGTTTTCCTAGTCTGGTAGACTGCGTGTAATAGGAAAATGAAAGGGAAAATCTAGAGAGAATGTGTCTGAGTAGTGCTAATGGGAGACCAGTTTTAAAAAATTCATGAAAAATTTTTTTCCCCTTTAGGGAGACTTATTATGTGTTGTCCAACAATACAAATGAGTATCTTTTTCATTACTGTTAGAGGAAAAGGAGCTTATGGATCAGAGTAGAAAGTGCTCAAAGATTGTAAATAGTAAAAAAAATTAAGCTGGCAACTCTAGATGCTTGAGAAGATGAGAAAGACGTAAACATGGAAATTGTTTAAACTAAAACATGAAGTTAAAACTAAAGAAGTAGGCCATACACACATCAAAGTGAAGGCTGCAAATACTTGAAACAGCTAAATATTAGAGTAAATTGATGAAGATCAGGAAGTAATACAATATAGCAGAAAGCTTCATACAGTAAGTAAGAATTCAAGAAGTCCTATTCCAAGGGGGAGGAAAAAAAAAAAAACAGGCCAACCAAATGATTTGTGATGCACAAAGAGATGATTTGTTAGCTTTTGTGTTTGTAATATATGCTAATATGAGAACTGAGAAAATAGTTTCTATTGATCTACCAATTTTCCCATATAGATAGTATATAGAAAATATTCAATAAAAGGAAATCACATTATTTTACAACATACTCTTCTTCCTTATTGTTCATATACAAGAGAACAAAATAATAGCTATCTCTTTGAGGAGTATTGAATCATAAATTTTGTGGTCACACTATAATCACTGATTACATATTCTTAGGAAATCTTAACATTATGGGAAAAAAGTACAGAACCAGACAGACTAAGACAGTAATAATGTTTATTTCTTACCTGAGTCTTGATTTCTCCTTCCCATAAGCAACATGTTGTGAACAGAGTCTGTTTGACATTATGGTTAGAAGTGATAAATGCTTAATCTGTAGTCGCTGTAAAACAACAGAGAGAATCTCATTAGATGGTCAAGATCTATTGAAAGTAACACACACAAATGGCAAAATCAGAGAATATAAATTTCATGATTTTTTTTTTTAACAAATAGAAAATTGAATTCTGACCAGCAGAAACTAATTATTTCTTTTTTCCAGAGGTGGTTTATTCGTTTTCCAAATAATAAAATATCAGGGAAGCATTTTAGGAAATTTACTGATTCCAGAATTAAAACTTCTACCATTGTTAAAAACAAAACAAACAAAAAAGAAAAAAAAAAAAGCCATTAGAAGAAGAAACAGAACACTACATAATAAATCTGATGTCATTGAAATATGCTGCTGAGGAAGAATATTGAATATTCTGTAGACTGCCCGAAGAATGAACAAATCTGTCTTGATGGATACACAGCCAGAATATTCCTTAGAAGTGAGGATAGTGAGTCCTTGTCTTGTGTGCTTTGGACATGTTGTTAGGAGGGATCAGTCCCTGGAGAAGGACATCATGATTGGTAGAACAGACACGAAGACTACCCGTGAGATAAATTAACACAGCAACTGCAGAGATGAGGTCAAGTATAGCAATGATCCAGAGGATGGGAAGGGTGATTGTTAAGACTGTGTGTCAACTTGGCTGGACTATGCTTCTCAGTGTTTCAGAAACTGTGTAATGTGGTCACTTTTATGACGGAGTGTGTTATGATGCCTGCAGGGGTGAGGCCTGTGACGGCTCACCACCCCTTTGGCCTCATCTGCCTGCCTTCTGCCATCTACTTCCTGTCAGCTCACCTTGCCAAGGTTTTGGCTTGTTGCAGTTCCAGCAGCTGCCTCTCTCTGTCTTTTGATGTCTAGTTCTTGGGACTTGAACTAGCAGCTCTTGGGTTTCATTGATCTTCATAGCCTGTAAGAGTCCTACTCCCTCACCTGGTAATACTGGATTTACCAGCCCCTGAAGCTCCATGAATCAGCAGAAACTTTGTAGTCTTGCTCATTCTCTTGGGATCTGCTGACTTTCACAGCCTGTAAGTGGGAACCTTGCTTGCTGACCAGCTGACCTTGGGTTTGCCAGCTTCTGTGGCTATGTGAAGCTAGTATTCCAATCCAGGACTTGGGATATTTCAGCTCACACAATTGTGTGAGCTATTTCCTTTATATAAATCTCTTTCTCTATATATTCATACTCATTACTGATTTTGCTACCCTGGAGAACTCAGACCAAGACAGGCACTTTTGTTCTTTTGTTCATAGAGTGGCTATAAGTCAAAACTGGCTTGAGAAAACGTAACAACACATAATAAATGGAGTCCCTGGATGGTGCAAACAACGAGTGCAGTTGCTAACTGGAAGTTTGCAGGTTCTGGTTCCTTCACAGGAAGGAAGGCCTAGCTATCTATTTTCAAATCTCAGTCACTGAAAACCTTGTGGAGTACAGTTATACTCTGACACGGATGGAGTCACACATGTTTTGTCATTGGCTTACTGATTATATGACAACTATGGTGGTACCTACCTCTTTCAAAAAGCATACAGTTGGATTTGAAGAAGTACAGCAGGACCCAACCATAGACAGATAACTCTTGACATAACTGACTAAAAGTGATAGAGGTGCTTGTCCATAATTAATGGAATATTCATATGCAAATCTGTAGAAAAAATAGAATTGTTAAAATAAATCCTACTTTTTCGGAAATATTTTGATGGAGAAAGAATGTGTGTTATATGAGTTTATGGTTTGAGCATCTGAAGAAAATCACTTGGGATTAGAGAGAGTTTTAACACTGAGGTAATTTTTAATTAACATTTTAACTACAAAACAGTTTCCTCCCTAAATTCCCATGCAGTCTGCTTGAGGGGAGGGGCTGTTGTACGTTCAGTTACTTGTGCTTTGACCACACGCGTGCCCTACAGTGGCTGCTTTTTGATGTTGATTGAATAAATGAAAGTAATTGTAATTCACAGGCCTAACTTACATTATCTATCTCAGTACACGATCTTAGACAATTTCTGTGTGTCGGTTTACTTATTTGTTGAAAGAACCCATTGCAGTCAAGTCAATTTTGACTCACAGTGATCCTAAAAGACAGACTAGAAGTGTCCTATAGGGTTTTGAAGGAGCTGCTGGTGGATTCAAGCTGCAAACTTTTGGTTAACAGACATAGCTTACTGTAGCTCTTAATCACTGTGCCATCAGGCTCAGTTTGTTGAAAGCCAACAAGCCACTGCCGTTAAGTCAGTTACGTCTCATGTTGATCTGATAGGTCAGAGGAGAACTGCCTTGTAGAGTTTCCAAGGAGTGCCTCATAAATTTGAACGTTTGACTTTTTGATTAGCCGTTATGCCACAAGCATTTCCATCTGTTGAAAGAATATTTTTTAATTTTTAGGGGAATAAGCCTCTATGCGCTTTCTAAAAACAGCTTTACATCTTAATGAAACTCTTCTCTGAAAATTTACAAGGATGAGCAAACCAACAAATTTTTGATAAAATTGTAACTTTGATTTGAATGTCATTGCTTTTAATTTTTGAAAACATTATATTAAATTGAGTTTCTCCCCATTTTTACCCATTTTTATGACTTCTCAAGGCTAACATAATCAACACAAATTCTGGCTAATGAAGCCTGTTAAACAATCAGAGGCTCAAACTTATGTTTCTGTTTTTGTGCCACAACATATATTCATTACTGTTTTCAGTAGGGCATATACTGTAGGAAAGAATTTAGAAACATAGTTTATTACTGTTCTGGATTGAATTGTGTCCCTAAAAACTACATGGCTGACTTGGCAGGCCATGATTCCCAGCATTGTGTGGCTGTCCTTCATTTTGTGATCAGATAATCCTATGTGTTGTAAACCCCAACCTCTGATGTTAATGAGGCAGGCTTATAGGCAGTTGTGTTGATGAGGCAGGATCCATTTATAGGAGTACATTGTATCTAGACTTAGGCTCTTCTGAGAGACGAAAGAGAGATGTGAACAAAGAGAAGAGGGACCTCCTACCATTAAGACAGAAGAGACAGGAGTAGAGCATGCCTTTTAGACCTGGGGTCCCTGACCTAATAAGCTCCCAGACCAGGGTAAGCTTGATGACAAGGACCTTCTCCCAGAGCTGATGGAGAGAGAATATCTTCCCCTGGAGTTGGTACCCTGAATTTAAACTTCTAGACTCCTAAATTGTGGAAGAATAGATTTATTTTTGTTAGACATCCACTTATGGTATTTCAGTTATAGCAGCACTAGATAGCTAAGACAGTTATGATTTATTGGAAATTAAGTCTTTAGATGAGCACAGTAATAAAAATTAATTCTTTCATATGGAGTATGCAAGGATCCTTAGCGTAGAGGGAATCACAATAAATGCCATCAAATAATTGAAAATATGTAATGTGAAAAGCGATCCAAGTGAGTTTTCTTCAGATAATAGAACTAGAAACAGTGAATGAGAGTTTGGGCAGCCAGCTTCATCTTTCTGAGAAAGATATTATTATCAGCACTGACAGGAAATGGTCTGCCCTGGACAATACTCCAGTTCCCTGTTATTGGAAAGGTTCACATAGAGATTATCAGCTGGATTGAGGTAGAAGAGGTGTTTGTACAGATGAGGGGTTACATTACACCCATTTTTGATATTTTATGACCTAAAGTTTTACTTATGATGAAAGCAGCTTACTGATTGGCAAAGTCCTTGGGATCTCTCCTGAATGCTTCACATATTTCATCATTTGTTGGCTCTACATAGGTAGGAAATTCTTGTGGCTGGTGTTTCAGGACAGCCATACAGAGCTTCCGCTCCAGGCCCTCTTTGGTACAGCACTCAGCAGTTCCTGGGTGCACTGGGAAGGGAGAGTCACTTTCACAGGACTTGACAGACAATGCTGAGGTCTGGAATGAGAGATGACAAAAAAAGGACTTTTTTTTTTGGTTTTAAATTCAGTATAACACTTTATTCTGTAATTAAAAAATTCTCATCAGCAAACAAACATCTATGACAGACTCTATAAGATGATTTGTCAGTGTGACAAGATGCATAATTTTAGTTACAGGCAAGTGCAGTTTCTCATTTATGTTGATAAATGGCTCTCCTTCACTCATATAGAAGTTTCATCAATAAATGTACTGTTTTTCTTCTTGCAGCCATTAGCATGTTTTCTTCTACTTCAATAGCACCTCATGGGGTTACTGCATCTCTGAGAATGAGAGAGGCCCTTTGATAGATCTCCCAGGTGACGCCTCTCACCTGCTTTTCACTGCCAGTACCCCACTGATAATGAGTTTCCCTTTGCTGATAACACCACTTCTTCCTACCCTTTATTAACTCAGCAGACACTTAATCTTTATTACTTTAATGATTGTGATGGTTAAAGTTGTGGGGGCCATGATTCTCAGTGGTTTGACATAGTTTGGCAGTAGTATGATGTTGTGAATCACCTACATGCTGAGATTTTATGTAATGTGATCACCTCCATCATGAGATCTGCTGCAAGCAGCCAATTAGTTGAAAAGGAGTTTCTTTAGGTGAGTCGGATCCGACTCGATGGCACTTGGCACACTTGGCTTAGGTGTGTAGCCTGCACTCTGGCAAGGCTCGTGGCCTTTGCTTGCCCTGGATCTTGCAACTGGGTCGTGTTTGTCTGACCTCTGGTTCTTGGGACTTGAGCTAACAACTCACCTGCTGTCTTGTCTGCTGATCTTGGGAGTCTTCTATCTTTGCAGCCTGTGAACAACAGCCCTGCTCTCTGACCTGCTGATCTTAGTTTGCCAGTTGCTGTGGCTGTAGGCTCACTGAGTAGGAATCAACTCCATGGCAATGGATATGGTTTGGTCGCTATGTGGAGTGAAGAGAAGCCTGTATCCTGACTTGGGATATTTCAGCCTTTACAAGTATCTGAGCCATTTCCTTGATATAAATCTCTCTCTCTATATGCTAGTACACTTTACTGGTTTTCTTTTCTAGAGAACCCAGCCTATGTCAGTCTTCTCCACTGGTTTCTCTTCTCTTGCCTATTGATTCTGGAGACTGGTTTTGCACTAGTACCACTCATAAACCAAAAGAAAACCCACTGCTGTCAAGCTGATTCCAATTCATAGTGACCTTATAGAACAAAGTAGAACTGCTCCGTAGTTTCCAAGGGGTGCCTGGTGGATTTGCACTGCTGGCCTTTTGGTTATCAGATACAGGACTTAACCACTACGCCACCAGGTTTTCCAGGACCACACACATGGAGTCCATAAAAATAAATGCATGGGCTGAATAACCCAGGAATTCTGACTTAATAGGTCAAAGTTGGGTCCTGAAAATTTGTTTTTTCCAAAGTGCCAAGGTTTATTCTCACAATTATAACAAGGGTTGAAAAGCAAGGTATAGTTTAAGTTACAATCTCAGTATTATTAAACTGATTTACATGTGGGCAGACTAAGCACACCTTCAGGGCAACAACAAGCCAGTGGCCTAGAAACAAGTGAACAACAACAACAAAACTCAAAACAAACAAAAACCAAAATTCTTATTGGAAAGAATTCGATATTTGAAATATTTTAAAAGGGAATAGAAATAGCTATCATGGGGAAAATTAGAACTTTTTTAACATTCTGACACTTATTTTACAATTTATGACCTTGTAGGATAAAACTTCTAAATATCTTTTGTTTCCTGGATGAACACAGCATGATGTATTGATGAACTAGTTGTATAAATGACGAATAAACAGCATCTTAGTGTCTACCACATCCATCTTCCAAGGAACTCTCAGAAGTTAGGAATTAGGGCTCTCTTATATTTCTTTCGTTGGTGAATCTCCATTTTCTATTTCTTTCCTTAGCAAACTTTCTGTTCTTCCTTTTTTTTTAATCACTGTTAATCCTTTTTAAAATAAAAAAGATCAAGAAAGCAAAAATGTCAGCACACTAAAACAAAAACTAACAAAAAAAAATACTTTGAACAAGCAGGAGGGAAAAAAGATATTACAAAAAATTATTAACACTATCTCTTTTCCTTTATGATCTGCCTGTAAAATCTTGGAAATTGTCTCCAATCTAGGGATGCATCAGCAAAAGTTCCTATTACAAATGGAAATGAAATCAAAATAAAAATGCATTCTGTTATTTTGATCATGTTTGTTCATTTTAAGATGGTTTGGAGGGTTAGGTTAAAATGTATATTTGTTGACCTGGTGGTGGAAGGAAGGAAGTGAGTATAAAAATTTTTAGAATATAGATATGAGCAGATAAAGTAATTAATGGCTAAGTAGTCATTGTATAGAATATACTCTAATTGGATCTTTGGAACATTATTTCTGCAGACTGTTGCAAGCTTGAGCAATAAGACACATTTTTCTGTAGAGGGTTTTATCAAGATCAATTTAAATACGTCATTTTCCTTAGGCCTGATACTTTCATTTAGTAAATTGCTGAAGCTCCTTTGGTTTTACCTTTCTCAGTTACTGCCTAGTGGCATAGTGGTTAAGTGCTATGGCTGCTAACACAAAGGCCAGCAGTTTAAATCCACCAGGGAGTTGGAAACCACAGAGGGCAATTCTACTCTGCCCAAAATATCACTGTGAGTTGAAATAGACTCAATGGCAGTAGATAATTGGATGTCTATACTTTGAAGCCTGACATTTCCACATTTTAATTTCTTCATGTATGCTGTAAGGGAGAAAACTCAAAACATGCTATATGTATCTAGGGCAATTTTTCAGTTCTAAAATATTTTGAAGCCAACACTAAATTATTCTGGGTTGGTTGTTACCAGTCCTTTGCATAGTTATAAAGATCCTAGTAGGTGTATTTACATAGCCATGGGTCTTGCAAAGATTAAAAGCTTGGCTATTATCCCAAAGTTTGGCACTTTGAATTCACCCGAGGCACCTAAGAAGATAGGCGTGGTACACATAGGGTCACCATGAGCAGAGGTCAACTTGACATCAACTGAATTTGCTTGTCCTTGTTTTTAGGTTATGAAGGTACAGAGAATGTATTAAAATTGTTTTTAGGAGGTTCATTTATCAGATGAATCAATATTGGATAGGCTTAAATTTATAGTTTTTGGAGTCAAATCTGTATTCAAATCTTACACTTACCACTTACTAAAAATGCAGTTTTGGTAAGTCATTTTATGTCCCAGTTTTCTCATTTGAAACTTGCAGAAGAGTGGGTCAAATTGACTCTGATTACAATAGAAGAAAGCTTGGCCCTTGGGAGAATTAGGCTCCATATTTTCCTGAAACTGGTAGTGTGTGGTGTTGTGATCTAAGATGTCCCAGGTCATGACATGAAGGTCTCCTTTGGTGTCCTGTGAGCCACAATAGCAGTGACCAGCCAGACAAACCTACCCTGTTGTCATAGCAGTCGGGGTCTGCTCCTTCAGCACAGCACTCTTCAGTCAAGGAGACTACTTCATCGACAAGCTGACTGACCTGTTCAAAGGTGCCACTGGGAAATTTTCTGCTATATAGGACCATTGATCTGAGGGGGAAGAAGACAGAATGTCATCAAGCAGTAAACACTTGTGTTCACATTTGTAGAAATTAAAATATCAAATCTTTTCAGCTTTTTATAAAGAATATTGCATACATTTTCTTTTGTATTTGGTTAATGAAAGGAATAGAAGGCTACTTTAAAACATATTTCTCATTCTAGGGGAATTGATCTTAGAAAGCAAGCAGTACAAGTTGGACTTAAGTTCTCATCAGACCAGACTAGTGTTTTCTTTCAACTCTCTTGAGCCTCCTCGGATGAACCTGTTCTGAACCTCAGTCACTTTGTCAGGTAACTTGAGTCCTAACTTGTAATAATTGCATTTTAATTTACATTTGAAAATGACGCCTACTTCATCTCTTAAAACTGATTCATTCTTAGGACATAGTAAACACAATTCGACTGCAGTCTTTGGCTGCCCTCTATGGTGCTGTCCCACTGCAGTCTTAGCAGAGATCAGTTCACTCCTCCAGGCTGACTTAAATAGTCACAGTTTCATGAAGACACAGTTACCAAATGAGTGAGTGGGCACAGTATACTTACAAAGATCTGAAGTCTTCTTTTCCCATATTGCTGAGTTCCTTGCAGACTTTATCCTTTTCATAATCACGGCCTGGGAAATCAGAAATAGAAAAATATGGACTTTTCCTTAAATATTGCATCAAGTGGACACACATAGGAGCTCTGATGGCTATGATGCTGTCCAGAAAAGTCATCAACTTGAATCCACCGGGTCTCCTTGGAAACACTATGGGGCAGTTCTGCTCTGTCCTATAGGGTTGCTACTATGAGAAGGAATTGGCTCGATGACAAGTGGTTTGGTTTTTGGTTTTGTACATGTATAAAGTGGTCTTCCACATGAGCTATTGTGAAAATGGCATTTTCTCAACACGTACGTACAATGTTTTTTTTTTTTTTTTTTTTTGGTGACTTTCTAGCTGTTTTCTCACAAAGGACTAGAATTTCAGGATCTGGTGTTATATTTTCCTTTTCCTCTTTTAGTAGAAAAGATGAGGAAGACAGTATAATAATTCTAGACATAAAAAAACCAAACCTACTGCCATTGAGTTGATTCCAACTCATAGCAGTCCTATAGGACAGAGTAGAACTGTTCCATAGAGTTTCTAAGGAGTGCCTGGTGGATCTGAACTGTTTTCTGATTAGCAGTCATAGCACTTAACCACTACACCACCAGGGTTTCCATAATTCTGAGCATAGGTAAGTAAAATGATATACTTCAACTTATGAGTCAGAACCTATTGATATGACAGTCATTCTCTTAGCTCTTATTCTAGCTAATATGACTTCCTCCCTGCCTCCCTCCCTGCTTCTCTCCCTCTATTTCAATTTTACATAAGTCCTTAAAAGAAAAAAACAAAAAAAGGCCCCTGACAAGTAGAGAATCTATCTATATTCCAAAGCGAAGAGCTAGTTTCTCCAGTGCAGTATTTCAAGGTGGTGTGTGAAAACTACTGTTACTATCCTTCCTGCATTGCCCACTGGAAGTCTATATAAGGGAAGGCTAGAAATTCAGCTAGGCAGAAGATAGAAATTAGACTTTTTTTTTTTTGAGAAAGTTCACAATGTGATGAAGTTAAGGGAATGGTAATGGTGTTTTCCACTTCAAAGATAGTGAAGGCAGCTTTAAGCAAACCACTCAGAGACCTTGATAGGTAAGGTTAAGGTGCAGTGGACTAGGCTGATTCAGGCCTGAGACATCTAAAGGGTGAAGAGATGGTCAGGGTGGCCTGGGGCAGCAACAGAGAGAGGCTTTGGTGTAGCCCGTGGATCTAATGTGGGTCAAGCAGGAGAGCAAACTGGCATAGAGGTGTCTTAGTGTTTCTTTTTTTCCCAAAATGATTGATTATCTGGATGGCAGTGGGCTACCAACAGTGTGACATCTCTGTATGTGGTCAGACAGTTTGAAAACCAAGGGCCCAAAGGGTTATCTTAAGATTCCAGCAGTAGGATGTGAGAGATCTCTGGTGACGACAGGAAGATCACCAAAGAATCCATAAAGAGAGAAAGTCAGCTTTGAACATCTCCTCAAGTGGGAGATTACCTCACTGAGCAGAGACCCACTGACTCGGTATCCCTGTAACTTATTCTTACGAGACAGGCATATGACAGTGAGCCCAACTTCTTTTCCTCTATTGCATCATTTATGTAAATAAGTCTTAGGGATTTCCCAACACCCTATGTTGATTATCATTAAAAAAAATGTAGAAGGTATGTGAACGGCTCAGTTTCAGTTCTGAGATAAATGGCTTTAGATTTCAGTAAAGAATCCTGGCTTTAAATGTTGCGAAAGGCATCTCAGCTGATACAGTGGTGAGTGGTACCGTGTTTGTCTCACAAAAGTTGTCCTCCTCTCTCTAATAGTAACAAGTCTGAATATATAAATGTGTTAGTGGAAAATTTTGTTTTGTGGTTAGGAATGGAGATGGGGTAGTCAAATATAAGCTGAAAATGTTTCTTTTTCCCACTTTCCCTTTTTGTAAAGATTCTTTTTAGGATTTGTGAAATTTTATGCTGAAAATCCCTGATGCTGAGCTGAGAAAAGTCAGAATGGATATGCAAAGCCATTTTTAAACAGCACTTTGCAATAAGACCAAAAACCAGAGCCAAATCTGTTGCTGTCGAGTTGAGTCTGACTCGTTGCAATCCTATAGGAACCCTTCCCATCAAATGTCACCAAAATCACATGGAAGGTAGAAAATAATCTACATATTCAAATCTCACAGCATCTTGGGAACTAGAAATAGACAATAGGGTTGATAAAGCTAATGATCAATGGAATACAAAAAGCTACTTGCAGACAAGCCACTGATGCACTAAAGGACCTTCGCATCCAGCAGATTTGCTGGAATTTAGTGATTAGTTTACATGGTTGGATTTTTGTCACAGGTTCAAAGGTCAAAATAATGGACAACTTTAGTTAATCATCAATGTTACCCTGTGGGCATGAAAATTAGAGCACAGAGGAATACTTTAGGTAGGATAGAGCTGTCCTGATGCAGTGAAGAGCTACACCAGGAGAGCTGTCAGGAGGGTTGTTTTATATTGCTCCTAAGGTAAACCACTAGGAAAAATGGCTGGCAGTTATAAGACAGTAGATTTTAATTCAATGTAAAAAAAATTATTGTAACCATGGTTAACCAGTGACTGAAATGGTAAGCATGCTTTAAAAGAAGTAGGTTTGTTGTAGTGTCATTGGAAATATTCAAATAGAGTTGAAGAGCATGTATTTTAAAGACTCCTGAATTTGCTAGGAGTTGTTAATGCTTGTGATCTTTAAGGTAGCTTTCAACACTAGGAGCTAATCCCTTTTAGAAATTTCATAAAATCTTTTTTTTTCCCAAGTCTTATTTATTTTAAGACACAAAAATAGCCCTCAGAAGAAATTTCTTCTTCTTTTAAGCACTAGAACTAACTTCCTTTAGTAAACCTCCTCTATAAAACTAGAGGTCATCTTTGTGGATACTTTTTTTTTCCTGTGGCAGTTCAATAACAGTGCAAAGTGAGAGTGTGAATTTAAATAGGCTAACCCTGGTGGTATAGTGGTTAAATGCTATGGCTGCTGACCAGAAGGTCATCAGTTCAAATCCACTAGATACTCCTTGTAAACTCTGTGGGGCAATTTCTCTCTGTCCCATAATGTTGGTTGTTATGGGTTAGAATCAACTCAATGGCGACAAGGGTTGCCAGAGATGAATATTTGGAGGGAAATTTTGTTTCTAGCCTTCCAGTTCAGATTTTCTGCTTCCCTAAAGAAGCAGACTTTCAGTGTGTGTGTTACAGAAACATATCTGTACACATGCCTGTGAGTTTAAATGGATGCTTTAGATTATCTTCTGGTAAATAGCTGCTCGTTTGCATACAGATATTTGGGAATTCAAAGATATTGTGTACTGCCTGATTTAAAATGCACAAATATGAGAGAATCACAGAAAACTGGATGGACTTCGTAAGGCTAAAGTGGTTTGGAGACAATTGATTGCTGGAACATTCAGCCTTGGGCCTAAGAGGAAGCACGTGGAGGAGGCCTGAAAGAGAGGCACTGAGGAAGCTCAGAATTAAAATATGAAAGTGCTCTCATAAAAATAACCTGTAGAGGAAGCTCTTGTACCATGTATCTTTCAGGTGAATTATCTGAAGCATATTTCTGTTAAAAAATAAATCTCATTCATTTTCCCTGAAAGAATATAGATAGCTTATGACATTAAGCAATATATATATTAATCATTTTCTCATTTTCGAAAAAGCAACAAAAGAATGTTTAAGATAATTTGCAGTGTAGTTATTGCAAATTGCTTACTCCATGGAGTATTGCTAAGTAAGTGTTATTTCTTTACACCAGTTGAGCTTGCCTTGATTCATGTAATTAAACCGTGTCTTAAAGATTCGTAAATGATGTTCCTGTTCTTTAATGTACCATTTGATTATGAAGAGCGTGACCTGGACTTTGATGTCGCCCCAGTAAATATTGGCATAATCTTAGTGACTCTGGTGAAATCATTTTCCCTTTACGTGACCCCTCAGTACTAAATGTTTGCAAATGTCTTTAACAGGATTTTTTGCCTTTTGTAATGGCATGTGCCTTCTTCTGTTTGTGTTGTGAAACACTCCAGTAAGTCATGTCGAAGTCTGCACTTTTGAAAACAAACTTGATCTACTTTTGAGAAATCTTTAATTCATCTGTGATTTAATTCTCCCAACAAGGCTGAAGATATTTATTAATATATGCAACAGATTTTTTTCAAGGCTTACTCTGTGCCAGAAAGAGTAAGAGTATATAAAACTTCATTTGGTATCAATTGGTTCTGACTCATAGAGATGCTATAGGACAGAGTAGAACGGCCCCATGAAGTTTCCAGCGTGTACCTAGTGGATTTGAACTGCCAGTATTTCAGTCAGCAGCTGAACTCTTACCTACTATGCCGACAGTGATTCCTATTACACGTACCAGAGACCAAATATACAGTAGACAGCCACAAGCTTGCCTTCAAGGAACTTTAGTTCTAATGTGAATAACAAATAAGATACTGTCTTAGTACAAACTGTACTAAATAAATTTTCTTTTAGGTATTTTGAACACTGTTATTACAATATTTGTCTAAGACCTAATAATGTTCCCCAGGAAAGGTGTTTGTATACCAGAAGAAATGGATAAACTCAAAAGAATATAGAACTGAAGGGACACTTCCAAAAGACGCTAGGAATTCTTCTAAACTGCTATTTCCATATCATGTGCTGGAGAATCGTGGGCAGTTTATATTTTTGCAGTTTTATTTCTTTGGCATTTTATTTTCTATTCTTTAATGACAAGCACAACACTGTTGAAAAAGATCGGTGTACTTGTTTGTGTTTTCAATAAAACTTCTTTTAAGAATATACTTTGCAATATTATTCGAACTAGAGAACAGTGATTTCAGCACAGTGATTCCACTTGAGAAGGTGGAATTGCTAGTCTGGTTTAGGAAGTTACCTTGATTACTGAGGATAAGAAAAACTATTGCTGTATTAGTAAAAACATGCCAATAAAGAACTGATGAGTAAGTAATGAGCACTTTCTTTTATTTCTCTGGCTTTTTGGTTTCATCTTTATTGATATTTTTAACCATCATAGAGAACATTGATCTGATTTTCCATGTTGATATTGATGTTTGAAAATGTGTGCAGTTCTCTGAATTTGAGTCAATGAAAAAAAATTCAATTTTTTAAATGCTAAACATAGAGACCTAGATGACATCTATGGGTTAACTAATCCAGAGGACATTGAATGTGTCTTTTAGGATGTCACCTTTCTGCCTATTCCCCATAAAGGTGACATCCTAATAGATACATTTAGTATCCTCTGGTTTAATTGATCTATAGATGCCATCTGGGTTTCTATGTTTAGAATTGACAAGGAACTGCTAGAATTTCAAGCTGCATTCAGAAGAGGATGAGAAACCAGGGATATTATTGCTGATGTCAGATGACTCTTGGATGAAAGCAGAGAGTACCAGATAGATGTTTACCTGTGTTTCATTGGCTATGCAAGTGCATTCAATTGTGTGAATCATAACAAACTATGGCTAACATTGCGGAGAATAGGAATTTCAGAACACCTAATTGTGCTCTTAAGGAATCTGTACGTGGATCAAGAGGCAGTCATGCAACAGAACAAGGAGACATGGAATGGTTCAAAGTCAGGAAAGGTCTGTGTCAGAGTTGTGTCCTTTCACCATATCTTTTCAATCTGTATGCCAAGCAAATGATCAGAAGCTGGACTATATGAAGAAGAATGAGGCATCAGGATTGGAGGAAGACTCATTAACAAGCTGTGTTACTCAGATACACAACCCTGTTTGCTGGAAGTGAAGAGGATTTGAAACACTTTCTCATGAAGATCAAAGACCGACCACAGCCTTCGTTATGGATTGCACCTCAGCATCAAGAAAACAAAAATACTCACAGCTGGACCAGTAAACAGCATCATCATAAATGAAGAGAGGATTGAAGATGTCAAGGATTTCATTTTACTTGGCTCCACAATCAGCACGCATGGAAGCAGTCAAGAAATCAAAAGACACACTGCACTGGGAAAATCTGCTGCAAAGGACCTCTTTAAAGTACTGAAAAGTAAAGATGTCACTTTGAAGATTAAGGGGAACCTGACCCAGGCCATGGTTTTCAGTCATATCAGATATATGCAAACCTGGCCAATGAATAAGGAAGACAGAAGAATGGATGTCTCCGAACTGTGGTGTTGGTGCAAAATATTGAATGTACCATGGTCTGCCAAAAGAACAAACAGATCTGTTCCAGAAGCAGTACAGTCAGAGTGCTCGTTGGAAGCAGAGACGGCGAGACTGCATCTTAAGTACTTTGGGAATGATGTCAGGAGAGATCAGTCCCCAGAGAAGGCCGTGGTAGAGTGGAGGGTCAGCAAAAAAGAGGAAGAGCCTCTGGGAGATGGACTGACGCAGTGGCTGCAATGATGGGCTAAAGCATAAAAACGATTGTTGACATGGTTCAGGGCCAGGCAGTATTTTGTTCTGTTGTGCATAGGGTCTCTAGGAGTCAGAACTGCCTTGGTGGCACCTAACAACAACAACATTAAGATGTCATCAGTGAAACAAACAGTTCCACTTCAGATTTTGAAAATTGAAAAACCAATTAAAGTATAAGAAGATATAGGGTCAAGGGGTCACTTGGCCAAAAGCTATAGCTGCAGTTAAAGGCAGCCTCAAAAATACACAGAAACAACTATCCTTGGACTCAGCCTGGCAATAACCTCTATAGATGCCCCCCACATTCACTAATGCCCAAACAAGGCATTCCTCCTCCCAGGATCTCACCCCACCTTCCGGTCTCCTCCACGGTTGGCCACTTCATCAGTCATAACTGTCTATGCATAGGCGGCAAAGTGGTTACTGTTTTTAATGTTATTAGCTGCCATGGAGTCGATTTTAACCTATGATGACCTGCATGTGTAGGATTACAATCACACTGCAGAAAGATTTTGAATGTTGATTTTTTGGGGGGGCAAGTGGGAGTAAATAAATCATAAGGCTTTTTTTCCAAGGCCCCTCTGGGTGGACTTGAACCCTCAACCATTCAGTTAGCAGCAAAGGATTTTAACTTTTATCCTACCCAGGATCTCCATTATTATAACAGTTATTATATATATGCAGATAATTTGGCAGTTCTAAATATGTAATATAGGAGTCCATGGCTGGTATGAACGGCTAAATGTTTGATTACTAACAGAAAAGTTGGAGATTCAGACCTACCCAGAGGTGTCTTGGAAAATATGCTTGGCAATCTGCTTCAGAAAGGTCCCAGCCTTAAAATCCTGTAGACCAGTTATGCTTTGCACACATGGGGTTGCCTTGAGTTTGAATTTGCTCCATGGCAACTAACAGCATAAGCATTTGACATATATTGTCTCATTTAATTCATGCTGAACACTTATGTGGGTGGTAGTTTTCAGGGATCACCTCTAATATTCACTGCATATTTTTGTGTGATTCTAATAAGAACTTCATTTCTGTGTGTAATTTGTTTCTACGGAAAACTGAGTTTTAACTTCCAAACAAATGGTATACTAATCTTTTGAAGCACATTTTGTCTGTGACTTAGAGAATTACTCTATTGAAACTTAGTACTGTTGTGATATGGATAAACTATGGTACATCTACTCAGTGGAACACTATGCAATGATAAAGAACAGTGATTGTTTCAGGAAGCATCTCCTAACCTGGTTTCAACTGGAAGATAGAGTGCTAAGTGAAGTCAGTCAGCAGGTAAAGGACAAATATTGTATGGGATCCCTGCTATAAGGACTTCAAGGTAGACTTATGTACAGAACAACACTCTGACAGCTACAAGGGTGGTGAATCAGGGAAAGGCTTGAGCATAGATTAAATAGTTGATAAAAATTTGGTTAGGTGAAAACACTGGCAGCACACAGTAAAGAGTAGATCAACTTAACTGGACTTCACCATAAACTCTGTTTTCTAAACTCAACCTAACATTTCAAAGCATAGAGTAGCAGGATAGGGGTCCAGGGACCATGTATTCAGGCCAACTGGCATAACTAGTCTATTGCTAAGAGAGTCTTCTGCACCTCATATTGGTGAATGGTGTCTGGGGTCTTAAAAGCTACCAAGCCACCATCTGATGTACACCAAATGGTCCCACCTCATCCGGAACAGATGATCACCAAGAACAACAAAGATATGAGTTCAAAAGAGCCCAGGAGACAGAAGGACCCATATGAATGGGAGACTGTATCAACATGAGATCAGAAGAACTACATGATGCCTGGCCATCACCAAAGAAAGCCGTGACAGGGAACAAAAGGTATAGTCCTTGAGGCAACATGAGAAAAAGAGGTGTGCAGCCCAAGAACTCTACTAAAAGACCTGAATTGATGGTCTGACAGCCTGGAGGATCCCCTGGGAACACAGCCGCTAGAGCTGCTGTTGCCCCTGACGGGAAACCTGTGATAAGTCAACTCTTTGGACAAGGATGGATTGGACCTGGGGATGCAGTGTGACCTTGTGGTGTGTGTACCTTATCTTTCTATGCATTTACAGGAGGCTGTCCTGCTAGTCTTTTTCTAGATAAGAGAGAAGAGGGTGGAGAGGTGGGGTCAGATGATTGATAAGAGGATACTAGATACATAGAGTGAAAAGGAGGAACGTGCTGTCAACGGGTGGGTAGAGTGGAGGGAGCTGCAGATAGGTGGGCATGCAAAACCAATTTGGGTTGTGTACTTTTTCTTAATCACAATAATTTTTAGCTCTGTTCTGTATATCTTAATGACCTCATTAAATCTTAATTTAGGACTACTATTCCTGGAGAAAAGCTCAGTTTTTCTTTTATTTCCCTTTAAAAAGCTTTCAGAGTTTTGCAGAGGAAAATAGAACGATGAGCTGTTTGACTAAAAGTCTTAATCAAGTGCTTTGAATCGGTATATTGAAGCAGAGCAAGTAATACTAGTCATTTGCTAAATAGATCAAAACTGGAGGCTAGTACTAACTGCTTTCCCTTTGGGCAAAGTTATCTTTATTTTCTAAGGAATTTCTTTCAGGGCAAAGATTCTACCTGATAGTTTTAGGTCTTTGGTGCCTTGGATGACTGCAGCACAGCAGGAGTATTCAAACAGCCAATTGAATAAGCAGTTATTATGAAATCTAACTAAAGTATCATTCAGTAAAGAATGAAAAAGTTGAGTTTCCATATTGTACCTCATGGATGGGAAGAGTCAGCGATGGTAATTCTTGTTTATCGGCTGATTAATTTTTAACATGTTGCTGTAATAAAAAAATAGCATGGCATGCTAACAGAAAATACGTCATGAGAGGAGGGCCTGGTTGTTTATCAAGTGTAGAAGACCTGTGTTATTTGCAGAAAAACACAGCACTCTAGACTCTAGTTGTTCAGAGTCAGTCTGAGTCAGAATCAACTGCAAGGCTATGGATTTGGTCTTGGTTTTTGCTAGTGGCTACTGGATAAGAGCTACAGCCGCTAACCAAAAGGCTGGTAATTGAAATCCACCAGGTGCTCCTTGGAAACCCTATAGGGCAGTTCTGCTCTGTCCTGTAGGATTTCTGTAAGGCAGAATCAACTCAATGGTAATGGGTTTGGATTTTTTTTTTTTAATCTATGTCTCTGCTTTCACTTATTTATTTTTTTTAGGCAAGCAGATCCTCTGAGCCATTTAAATGCATTTTTAACTACAACAAATTACTATATTAGTATTTCACTTAAGAAAATGTCCTTCATAAAATCAATAACCATTTTTTTTTTAAATTTAATATGACTGAATGAAAATGTGCATTCCCATATAAATTTACATGCCCACCTATATGCAGCTTCCACTGCTCTCCCTGTCTGGTGACAGCACACTATTCCTCTCTGCTCCATACATGTCTCGTCCTCCCAGCAGTCTCCTTTCCCCTCCCCTCCACCCACTCTCCTTCCTCCAGCCAGAGGTCAGCAGGCTGATATCCTATAGACGCACAGAACCATAAAGTGCATCCAATATATGGTCACTCTGCTAACCCCAATTTGTACTTCTGTGTGTTAAGTTTGTATAAATTTCAAATAATTCTATATTTATTATCTCTTCTACTGAAGAGCTAACAAGACCTTTTTGTTATGCTGTTGGATCTGCGAGCTATAGAACTCCCATGAGCCCAGTGAGGTACGGAAAATGTCTGGGGGGCGGGAGCCGTGGATCTAGTCAGAAGGGCAGTCACAATTCAGCGCCTGATCACTGCTGCTGTGTGACAATTTAGACCTTGTTACCACATCTTCTCATGCTTCTGGAGAGACCAGAAGTCTGGATTTTTATGTGAAGTCATATTTTTCAATGTTGGTGACAAGTCAAAATTAAACTTTACAAATACTTTACTGACCCAAACCATGAAGCTAAAGAAAATGCTTCCATGGGACGCTGTGTTTCACTGAGAGTTTAGAGTCTGGCTCCAGACCACCTAAATTTGAATCCCTGCTGCCCTAGTTAATAGCGAGACAGGGGCAAGTGGTTTATTTACTCTGTTCCCCAGTTTTCTCATTTGTAAAATACAGATGATAGTATCTCATAGGACTACGGTAAGGAGTAAATAAATTAAAACATGTAACGTGCTCAAAATGGTACCTAGTCCCTCCATAATGAGCAACATGTACGTCTCAGTAATTATTATTGTCATGACCTAAATCCACTCAGTGTGTGACTCCTGTTATACATATATACGAGACAAATGTTTATTAACCATCTACCAAGAGCAAGGCATCATGAAAAGGAAACTCTAAAACCATTAATCCTTAAGGAAACTATGTCTGATAAATAGTAGAAATAAGTACACAAAATCAACAGTGATTGTTGCCATGAAACAGGTTGAAACAAAGCAATATGGGACTTTAGAATGGAACAAGTCTTTTAGAAAGCATCATGAAAGGAACCATTACTTGAAGTGGACCATGAATGATGGATAGCGTTTATTTTATTTACTTTAAGTGAAAGTTTACAATTCAATCAGTTTGTCATGTAAAAACTTACACATAGATTGTTATGTAACCCCACACTGACAGCCCATTTCTCTTCTCCACACTGTATTTCCTGTGTCCATTCAGCTAACTCCTGTGCCCCTCTGAGAAGTCGTCTTGACTTCAGACAGAAGCTGCCCAGTTAGTCTCATGTATCTCCTTAAGCCAAGAAGCTTCTCTGGTATCATTTTATGTCTTAGAATACTCCAGTCCAGTCTGTCTGAAGAACTGGCTTTGGGAGTGGTTTCAGTTCTGGTCTAACAGAGACAGTCTGACAGCTATGTCTTCTGAGGACCCTCCAGTATGTCAGACCACATGTCTGATCTTTTTACTAGTGTTTGTGTTCCATACCCCACTTTTCTCCCGCTATGTCAGGAACTTTTTGTTGTGTTCTCTGTGAGGGCAATCATGGGAGGTAGCTAGGCACCATCTATTCCTTCTGGTATCCCCATGATCTAGTCTCTGGTTAATGTGGCACTTTCTGTCTCTTTATTCCAGGTGGGTAGGGACAAATTTGTGCTTCTTAAATGGCTACTTCTTAGTTTTAAGACCAGAGACATCACTTACCAAAGTGGGGGGTAGAACATTTTCTCAGTAACTTTGTTATAGCAGTTGATCTAGATGTCCTCTGAAAGCATGGTCCCCAGACCTCTGTCTCTGCCACTCTGTCCATCAGAGTGTTTGGTTACATTCAGGAAATTTCTTCGCTTTTGGTTTAGCCCAGCTGTACTGACTTCCCCTGTGTTGTGTGTTGTCCTCCCCGTTACCTAAGATAACTCTTGTTTACTATCTGGTTAATGAATACCCCTTTGTGCTCTCCCCACCCTTGTGACCACCAAAGGCTGATTTCTTCTGTGTTTAAGCCTTTTCTAGAGTCCTTGTAATAATGGTCTCATGTAATATTTCCCCTTTATTGGCTAATTTCATGTGGTGTAATCCCTCCCAGATTCCTCCATGTTATATTTCCCAAATTCATTGTTGTTCTTTATCATTGCATGGGATTCCATTGTGTGAATATACCATAATTTGTTTATCCATTCACCCATTGATGGGCATCTAGGTTGATTCCATCTTTTTGTGGTTGTGGACAGTGCTATAATAAATACTGGTGTGCATGTATCTATTCATGTGACAGCTCTTATTTCTCTAGGATATATTCCAAGAAGTGAGATTTCTGGATCATATGCTATTTCTGTTTCTAGCTTTTCAAGAAAACATCAAATCAATTTCCACATGGGTTGTACCATTTTAGATTCCCATTAGCACTTAATAAGTGTTCAAGTCCCTCCACAGCCTCTCCAACATTTATTATTTTATTTTGAGTGAGATAGCATCTTATTGTAGCTGTGATTTGCATTTCTCTAATGGTTAATGATCCCAAGCATTTCCTCATGTACTTGTTAGCCACCTAAATGTGTTCTTTGGTGAAGTGTCAGTTCATATTCTTTGCTCATTTTTAAATTAGATATTTGTCTTTTTGTTGTTGATGTTTTGAAGTATCTTGTAGAGTTTAGAGATAAAACAATGTTGCGTTTGTCATAATCAAAGATTTTCTTCCGGGCTGTCAGTTTGTCCATGGATGGTACAACTGATTAAGCACTCATCTACTAACCAAAAGGTTTAATACTGGTATCCACCCAGAGGCACTTGTCAGAAAGGCTTGGTGATTAACTGCTGAAAGATCATAGCCCTTGAAAACAGAATGTTGGGCAGTTCTACTTTGAACACAAGGGGTTGCCATGAGTTGGAATTGACTGGACAGCACCTGATTTGGGTTCTGTTTAAATGAATTTTGGGAGTAATTGTAGGTAGAGAATGAGTTAGAAAATCATGAGCCATATACAGAGGATAGTAAGTCCAGCAAGGGAACTGGAGAATGGGCTCGAACATAGAACATCTTTACGGTGACGTTTCTGCTTACCTTTTTTTTTTTTTTAAGAGTTATTGAAGAACTTTTTGAAACATATTTATGTAGTTTATGCTATATTCAACAAGTCTGGGATTTAAGACAAATAGTAACTTCTTTAAGAGGCTAGTCTATGGAATATGTTAATTTATGTCAAAGGATTTAGCACATTTGCCTTATGGTTAGCATATATTCAGTGACTGCTAGCAATTGTTTTTATAGTGAAATCTAACTATAAAATCCATTCAGCTATCATGGGATTCACTTTAGTCTTTGTCTGAGGTGGCAGATTTATTGTTATTTTCTCATTAGAGGAATGTGGGAGAAAAGATGAAAATAGAAGAGTAAACCACCAGGAAGTAGGGAAGTCAGTCAATATCCACCTATCTCCTAGTTGTCTCCTTGCCAGCTCTTGCTGGATCTGACCCCTGAAATAGTAGCCTGATAACATCTTTGAGTCATTGTGCTTTCCTTCAGGAGGTACCAGCCAGTCACAGCACCCAGAAATATTATATTAGATTTCTATTGCTGCTTTAACAAATTACACAAATTTACGGTTTAACCAGCACTAAGATAAAGCCTGACACAAGTCTCACTGGGCTAAAATCAAGTTGTCTGCAGCGCTGTATTTCTTTCTTGATGCTCTGAGGGATTAGGGAGGGTGGAGAAGAATCCATTCCTTCGCTTTTCCATCTTTTAGAGGTGGCCTACATTCTTTGGCTGGTTGGTCCCTGTCCTTCTTCTTCTAAACCAGTAGTATTGTATCTTTGTGTACATTTTTCTGTAGTCATGATGTCCTATGACTGATTTCTTCTGCTTTCTTCTTCTATCTTTAAAGACCCTTATGATTATATTGGGTCCACTTGTATGTTACAGGCTAATCTCCCTGTTTTAAGTCGACTGATTACCAACATTTATTCCATCTGCAATCTTAGTTCCCCTTTGTCATGTAACCTAGCATATTCACCGACTTTAAGGATTGGAGCACAGACATCTTGGGGAGAGGCCTTACTCTGCCTAAGACATATACTCATTTATAGCTAAACTTGAGATGACTCCTAAATGGGACAAGAACTAGGCTAGATTTTTATTAGACAGCCAGATCCTAGACTCCTCATCAGTCAGTTATATGTGTTCAACCCCATTATTTCATTAACTTCACACTAAAGTGACTCTGATTTTTGTGTAATTATTTTATTTTAGACTCCGCCTATTATTCAGATTTCTATTGCCAAGTATGTTACTAATAATATGTACTGACTGGGGAGAGATGGAAATTGAGGAAGTGCTTATGAAGCCATTGCAATAAGTAAGGCTAAAGAAAAAAAACATGGTAATAACAAAGACAGTATATAGAAATATAAATTTGTATATGGATGCAAAGCCAGTGTGCATGGGCCTTGGGGACTGTATACATGCAGGAAGCAAAGAATGGAAGAAATGAGAATACTGAAATGATTTTTACAGTAAAATTCTCTATACGGGGCTGATCTATGAGAAAAAGGTTTCAGGGCTAGAATGTATAGAATATAGAAATGATTGAATGTAGACAACGAAAGAAGAAAATAGAATCAGAGACTCTAAAAGATTATATGTAAATTATTAAAATGAGGTGGGACCAAGGCAAGAAATAGAGAAGTTAGTGCCTGTTTCATTGAGTGCTTATGAACAGAGGTTTGAGCCAGCTATGGATGAACACGACAGGTAGCATGAATTTCACTTAATTTTCCTGAAATCGTGCTCCTTGTGGCCATCACTGAGTTGATTCCAACTCATAGCAACCCTAGGAGACAGAGTAGAATTGGTCCATATGATGTACAACGAGTAGCTGGTGGATTCTCACTGCCAACCCTTTGGTTAGAGCTGAACTCTTAACTGTTGCACTGCCGGGGTTCCCAAATGGTACTAAAAACAAAAACAAATCAAAACAAAAGTTGCTTTTGACTTGATTACAACTCATAGTGACCCTGTAGGGCAGAGTTGAGCTGCCTCAAGGGGATTTTCAAAGAGCAGCTGGTAGATTTGAGCTGCCCACCTTTTGGTTAGCAGCTGAAATGGTGCTAGTGACTAGTTATTTCTTCAGTTTGTTCTTAGCTTAAAGATCATATTCAGATATCTAATTTATGAGCAAAGAGTGGTTGAGATTTTTGTTTTGGGGGCCCAACTACTTGGTTTAGAATCCTGGCTTTACCACATACCAACTGAGTAAACTTGGGTAAGTTATTTAAATGTCCTGTTCCTCAGTTTATTTTTCTATAAATAGTGGTAACAATGATTCCAAGGTCATGCTGGTATTGTAAGAATTAAGCCAGTTTACTCAAAAGATTTTTAAACATGTTGGTACATTATAAATACAATATCAAAGATTATTTTAATCACAATGCCAAAAACCTCATGTCAGTGGTTCACAGACAGTGGGCATTTTGTGTAATAGTAACTAAAATACAAATAAAAACAATAAACTTTTATGTAGTGTTTATTGCTTCCAGGATATCTATTATATATCCTAATTCACACTTAATTTTCCTTTAATGTACCAAACTATTTTGTGATATTTTGACAAAATTTTATTGAACATGTACTACATGTCATGGGAATTATACTGAGGAAAAAAATGAAGCCCTTGGTTTCATAGAACTTACATACTATATTTGTACATTTATAAATTAATACGTCAACAGTTGGTGGTTACATGTTGATAAATGCTAATAAGAAATATAAGGCAGAGTAATGGGACAGAAAGTAATGGAAGGTAGGTGCTATTCAAGGTGGGGTTTCCAGAAAGTCCTCTGGACTTGGAGCACACCTGAAGCAACTGAGGGTTTGAGCTGTGTGGATATGTGGCGAATGAGCTGATCTAGAAGAGGGAAGAACTAGTGTAAGCCTCGAGATGATACAGTACTGTGAGTGTGAGGAAGTGGGGAGGCCAGTGTGGCTGGAGCAGACAAGTTTGGGGAAGTAGTAGGAGATGCCAGAAAGGCTGGAGTGAGCAGAATAAAGACTTAAGTAGCCAGAGATACTGAGGGGAACAGTAATCAATTTCTTCTAGAATTTTTTCCTTCTTAGTGTGTGGACTAAACACATGACCTTTTAAATATGTGGACATATCCCTATAATACACTCAGTGGTGGCTGTGTACCTGGCATCGTAATCTGTAGCAATGAAGTTACACAGCTATTGATTCCTAGTGAGGTTAACATGGCCTTGATAATGACCTTATATACCTGTCTGACATCAGCTCTCTCTACTTTTCCCTTTTAATCTAAGTTTCTTTTATGCTTTACTCTGGCTCTATCACCTTGAATGAAGCCAAGCTTGGCCATAGCTCTAAAGTTCTGCACAAGATTCTTTCTACTTGAAACGTATTTCTACATCATTACATGACCCTTTTTCATCACATACAAGATCTGACAATTAAGTCTGTGAACTTAATTGTTCTAAGTGCCACATACCTCATTGCTGAATATCACTGAAGTACGTGCCTTGGGAAGCTATGCACCAACGCCAATACCTAGCCCATCCTTCAAAGCAATTTTGGAACTCTTTGTAGGATGGCCATTGTGCATGGTGACAAGTTTGAAAAATTAATTGTATAGTTGTCTGTGAGGGAGTTTTTAGCCAGCAAACAAATAGCTATATTGGGACCCCCTCCGTACATACCTGATCTGGCCCCCAATGACTTTTTTCTTTACCTGAAAATAAAGGGAATACTGAAAGGAAGACATTTTGATGACATTCAGGACACCAGGAGTAATATGGTGAGAGTTCTGATGGCCATTCCAGAAAAAGAGTTCCAAAGTTGCTTTGAAGAGTGGTGTGTGCACTGGTGTCACTGCAAAGCTTCCCACGGGGAGTACTTCTAAGGTGACTGTTGTGATATTCAGCAACCAGGTATGTAGCACTTTTTCTAGGATGAGTTCACTTTACCTTAAATTACTCTTATCTAACATTCTGTACAGCTATGACCCAAATCAATATTAGAACAACTTTGTTTTTTTTAAGTGGCTATTGGTAAAAGGACAACTTGCAAAACTGAAACAGATCGATTCAGTGGTGGTTCAGGGGATTGGAATAGTTCTCACTATTTAGGGTTATTTTGACAGAAAAGTGGGAGAAGGAAAAAAATACAGTTTCTGCCAACCCAAAGGGGACTTGCTTTCTTCTCAAGCTAAGTAAAAATATGTAAGCCAGAAATTAAATACTTAAAGCAAAAAAGGAAATGTTCATGATAAATATCCCTCTCTTACCAAGAGCTCTTACAAACTGCAATGGTTTATTTCCTGTTGGTGTTCTTTTTTGGTAGTCATGTAGCTATGTCAGCAGTCTTTGTTGCTTGCCTTTAAGCAAAGGGAAATATACAGTCAAATATATTAATGCTACATCCATTTTAGCCCCTGGGAAAGAAAACAAGTGGAGGGAACTGAACTGGCAAACACAGACTTCTATCTTGTGTCTAGTATCTAAAGCAGATGTATTCTTAGGACACCATCTAAATCTGGCAAATTTAACAAGCCCTTTGACTTGACGGCACTGGGTGGGGTATCTCCCCAGGGAAACCCTGGTGGCATATGGGGTTAAGTGCCACCACTGCTAACCAAAAAGTTGGCAGTTCAAATCTTCCAGGCACCCCTTGGAAATTCTGTGGGGCAGTTCTACTCTATCCTGCAGGGTTGCTATGAGTCAGCATTCACTCAGTGATGCTGGATTTGGTTTGGTTGATTTGGTATCTCCCAAAACAGCCCTGGTGATGCACTGTTGAAGAGCTATAGCTGCAAACCCAAAGTTCAGCAATTTGAATCTACCAGCTACTCTTGAGAAATTCTGCGGGACAGTTTTACTCTGTCCTTTGGGGTCTCTCTGAGTATGGATCACTAAACAGTGCAGTACTTTTTTAAATTTACTTTTTGTCTCTCCCAGTGGAGTCCTTGGGTAGTCCAAATTAGATTATTAATGTAAAAATTAGTGATTAGAGTCCACTCAGAGCTGCTTTGAAAGAAACGTCAGGTAGTCTGTTTCCGCAAGTTCAGTGTTTTCAGTGTGAAAACACTAAAGGAGGCAAGTCTACTCTGTAACACATGGGGTTGCTGTGAGTCAAAATCAACTGAAAGCCAACCACTTTGAGTTTTTTGGTTTTTTCCTCTTCTGAGGCTGCTAAGAGCTTGCCTTTTGAAATGCAGGGCATTTTGATAGGAGAATCATTGTTTAACTGCAGCTGGTGTTCATGGGAAACAGAAGATTATCTCTTTTACACCCAAAGTTTCCTAAAAATGGTTCCATTGGATACAGACATTTTAAAAAAGACTCAATATGTTTGGAAAATTTTAGGTTAAATAAAGCTTCTTTTCTGTAGGACCTCTCAGAGCCTGTAAGATAATAAAGGGATTGATTGTGAATCCACAAAGAATGACAACCATATGGGTTATTTCTTAAATGAATTTGGCTGTGGAAACTTCTTGAAGGATGAGTCTTGAGTAAAATACTTTGGAAAAGTTGTTCTAGATAAACACAGTGGGTCATTGGCTATCTAGACCTGTACTAAGCAGTGAGAACTGCAACCCAAACTAATTCCTAACTCTGGGACCTAAGATTCCTCTACACTCTTCCAAACCATGCACTCTGTAGCTTCCCGGTGGATGTTCTGTGGCAAACCAAGACAATAGTGATGATCCTTGCTAATCGAAGAGAGCATACCTAACTTCCAGATAAACCTCTGACTTGGTGAGCAGGAGCTTGCTTGCTGTTTGGGGCATGCTCAGGTGTTATGGAATAATAGGTCAGAACCACTGCTGCCAAATAGAGGACATTTATTTCTATGAAATGTATTTTATATGTCTCAGTGGATATAATCTTGGAAACCCTGGAGACACAGTGGTTAAGTTCTACAGCTGCCAACCAGAAGGCTGGCAGTTCAAATCTGCCAGATGCTCCTTGGAAACTCTATGGAGCAGTTCTACTCTGTCTGTAGGGTCGCTAGGAGTTGGAATTGACTCAATGGCAGCGGGGGCTCTAATCAACCCTGTGACACCAGGGTAATCTGACTGAAGTTCATTGTGAAGTTCAGACCTTCAAGAGAGCTGGCCTGAGGGTTTTAGCAGCTCTTTGATCAGGATCTCAGATATTGCTTAAGAATGTTAAAATAAAGTATGCAAAAAATACTTCGTTATTCTCTACGGAGCACTGTAATATTTTGAGGTAATGCCAATGCATGCTTACTGAGTTGGCAGTCTGAAACAGTGATTGCTATTCCAGGTTAGGTCCTAGGTAATTCCAAGGCACACATTCTTTCAAGACATAGCCATTTCTGGAACTTCTATGTTTGAAAATCATGATCTGAACTTGCTTCAGTAGGGATGCTCAGGTTTGGATCTGTCTCAAAGATATCTTGGGGCAAGGAAACAGCTTTCAAGATTTCTTGAGACTTGGTTGATTCGCAGGTCTTTTAAGGGGCACAATTCATTTTGGTTATTCTTATCCTGCTATATCTTAGAAAGATTTCAGAGTCTTATGTAAGTATCCCAAAGGTCTTTAAATTAAATTCTAAAATTTTGCTGAGATACAGTGAGATATAAGTAAGCAAAATAAACTGTGTCCCTTATATGACCTCTGAATTGGCCATATCCCAAGAAATCCTGAAAGCTGGCTCTGTGGTCCCAAACTTTTATGGATCTGGTTAATCATATGGCTACTAACCAAAAGTTTAGCTGTATGAATCTACCAGCCACTCCTTGGAAACTCTGTGGGGCAGTTCTACTCTGTCCTGTAGGGTCACTATGAGTCAGAGTTGATTCGATGACAATGGGTAGCTTACTTATGGATGGATAAAACAAATTTTAAAATAATTTGAATGACTAAAGTAAGATCAAGGAAAATAAAATGTGTAGAAAGAATAAGAAAAATTCAGGAGTAAGATTAATTGTAGATAATAATGGCTAATTCCTGGAATGCATATCTTGTACTCTACTGGTTAAGTAGATTACCAACATGAATGCGAAAGTGTGGCCTGGGTAAGGCTGCCAGTTGGCAGCACTAATTGAAAAAAATAATTTTATATAACATGATGAATACAGAATACCTCCGCAGCAGTAAAGAATTAACCAGAAAAGTAAATTAAAACTGTTTATGGTAAGTTCCCAAATGGCAAAATTTATAAAATTCATACTTTTTCATAGCTTTAGTTTGTGTCATTTAAAAATGTTTCCAAACATTGCCCACAGATGATGACACCATGAAAGAACAGTTTGAATGAACAGCATGACTGTGTTTCATGGTTACAGAAAATTCTCATTTAAGTCAGGATATTTTAGAAACTGTAATTCACTTCAAATACTGCATGTAAGATTCCTTGAAGAGGATAAAAAAAGAAATCTCTCGGTTCACTTTGTCATCGGTACAGTGACTTATACTCTAAATGGCAATAAATACTTGAAGTCTAGAAAAAATGCTCATTGTTGGGTCATGGTTCATTTGCATTATCAGTTAACAGTTAAGGCAATTAATTTCAAACTCTTTTCTCTAAGTCTTTCTTACAAACAAGCAAAAGGGACAACCGACAAACTTGAACTCTCCGTTCCATGAACTTCCTATCTGGAATTTTTTAGTTCTAATTTAACACTATATGGCACCACTGAGCTCAGATTAGGTCCTCCTTGATCAGATCATCCCTTTTCTCTCCAACATAGTCACCAATTCTTCCTCGTTTATCATTTATTTTATATATATATACTTTTTTTTATGGTAACAGCACACTGGTTAGAGTTTTTGGAAATGGGCACAGCACTAGAAATCTTACCTCTCTCCAGGGCATGGACAAATGCTACAGACAGCAGGAGAACTAGGACCCCCTTCATTTGCCAGCTGACAGGTCCCATAGCACCTCCTTCCTCTGGCAGGTCACCACAGAAAAGATGGCAGCCGAGAGGAACCAGTTCCTTTTTACTAGGACTCCCAAACGTGCACTAATCAATTATTAATCTCTATACAGAAACAGGAGCCAGTCATCCTTGGCCCATAGAGATAAAATAATGCCATCAATCAAGGAAAATAGACACCCTGGGGCTAACGTATTGGAAAATCTGGGAGATTTTAATCATTAACTTTGTCAGACTGCAAAAGAGCCAGGTTGCACATAGATTCTTTTCCTCTACTTCTTTTCACCATAATGTATTTATAAGGTGTGCACTAGCTCCTCAGTATAGTGTCATGTGTCTGCTTGGTCATTCCTTGCCCTTCCTGTGTAGAAGTGGAGATTTGGAGATGATCTCTCTCTCTGTCTGTAGCCCTTTCTGTTTAAACCAGCTGCAAATGAGGATTTTCTTAAAATGCTGGAGATCAGATGATTAAGCTACAAGTAGGAGGTGGGGAGTAAGAGGCAGTTCAACATCATCCCACAAATCCAAAATTTCAAAGTTATAGACAGTTTTATTTGAGCTATGTGCTGGTGCTTTATGATGTTTTGTACTTACTGAAGCACTGACATACATGTTAAAAGTAACCTTTAAAGGGAGGAAAATAATATACTAGAGAGGTCTTTGATCTCAAATGTGCCAAATCATAAATATTAATAGCAAATATTAACTCCTTATAGCTAGTTTAAAACTATTTCTTGTAATACTGTACAACTAGCATGGTTTATGATAATGTGAAATAAGTACTTACAATAATTATAGATTTTGCCATCTTCATCTGACTAAAGGGTCAGCTGAACCTGGATAGATCCTGAGATTTACCCAGACAGCACAGAGGCACAGGCAGCTGTCATTCGTCAGAAGCAGGGAAGCTGCCAGTTCTTGCACCAGCTCCAGTTTTCCAAGAATCGGGGCCTGGTAAGGGTTAGGTACACAGACTCTGAAATCTAATCTCCATACAACTCTCACTGGCTGCGGAGTCCTGGGCCGTTTCCTTTGGCTCTCTGAGCCTCATTTTCCTGCTATGCAAAATGGCAATAACTCCTAATGCTTATATCACAAGGTGCTTCTGAGTTTCATGTAGATAATTCATGTGCAGAGTTTATTTTAGCACTTAAACATGATAACAAGCATTAATGTTACCTGTTATTCTAGTTGTTGGCACTTTCTCCCATTGACTTGACAAAGTTACAGTGATATCTGAAAATGTTATTGGAAACTAATGAGTCCTGGAACACTGTGGAAGATTGAAAAGCCAGACTGGTGATTTCAGCTTAGAATCGTTGCAGATCCGTGACCTAAAATGTCATTATATTTTTTAATAGCTAAGGATTTACTACTTGGGCAGATTCCATTAAATGCCAGTAAGTGACAATAAGCAGTTTTAATCAGATCTATGCATATTGAAAGTACTTGGGGTGCTAGGGTTAGAAAACAGCCTAACTTATAGGAAAATGAAAACTAAGCAAAACCAAAGCAATGATATTTCTGCGAAGTCAGTAATTCACATGATAAATGAGATTAGCAGCTGCCGTAAATATTGCTACACTAAATAATGTGGGAAGATTTCAAGGACCTATTGTATATCTCTCCCTGTTGTTTATTACAAATCTTCTTAACTTACCTTGTTTTCACTTTGGTTGAACTTCTAGTTCATTTTTCAAGTGCATTTGAAAAATATACTTTATGTTTACTGTAAGCTATTTGGAAGTAAAAAAGCCTGGATAAGCAAGAAAAATTAAAAAAAGAAAAACTGCAAACCAAGAACCTCAGAACTCAGAAAGAATAACTAATATGTTAGTAATGTGTTTCTATAGTTTTCATTTTTTTAGTATTATGCAATAGGTGAAATTTTATTTCATTTATTACTTAATATTTAAGAGTAACTTTCTAACGATTAACTCATTCAGATACATATTTGAATTGTTTCCCATGAATTTTGCTACAGAATTTAGGAGAAACTTGGTCTCACATTAAAAAAAAGAAAGTTGTAACTTGATCTCTGCTTTTGCAATAAGATCTATCACTTTTGTTTAATGATAAACAACATGTAGCAAGAATTGCGACATCTCGTTTAGGTGTCCTTTTCGGGAAATCTCTATTAAAACTGCCAAATACGTTCTCTTGGTTGAGTTCATCTTTTTCTAAGTGAAAACTGGCACTAATAGGTTAGTAGCTAAATCTATGAATATCTTCTCAGTTTTATTTCTGTAACTCTTCTTAGTCTTTCAGCTGTAGATTGCTGATAGCAGTGGTTAAATTGAGAACAAATAATCATAATTGGCCTAAGGAAGAAACACCAGGTGACAGTGGTTACATTAGTAAGTCCAATGGTGAAAAAGGAGGCACAGTAGTAGTCAAGGCAACTCAGAAATTTATTGCAGAAACAGATTTATTTTTGATGGGAATACAAGTATTCATTCTATTATTATTATTATTTAAACTGTACATATACATTTAAAGTGAACTGTGGTAAAATATGTATAATGAAATTTCCCATTGTAACCATTTTATGTGTACAGTTCAGTGACTTTAGCTCTACTCTCAGTGCTGTGCAGCAGTCACTACTGTCTCCTTCCAGAATGTTTTCATCACTTCAAATGGAAACTCAGCGTTTGTTAAGCAGTAACTTGCCAGGCACCCTCCCACCTGCTCCACGTAAACAGTAGTCTACGTTGGTCTCTACACAGTCACCTTTGTTTTGATATTTCATACCAGTGGCATTATATAATACCTGGCTTTTTTGTATCTGGCTTATTTCATTCAGCATAATGTTTTCAAGGTTATCCATCACATAGCAGGTGTTAGAATTTCATTTCTCACTCTCTCCTTTTAAAATGTATTTTGTTGTTGAGAATATACAAAGCAAAGTGTACACCAATTCAACCTTTTCTACATGTGCAATTCACCATTTTTTGGATTGTGTAACCATCCTTACCCTCTTTTTTGAGTCGGTGCTCTTCTACTATACAAACTCACAGTCTCCTAAGGTTTCTAATTTTTTTTGAGCTATTGTTGTCATTTTGATCACAAATAGGTGTTTCTTAAAAGACCATAGTGATCTAGGCAGACTTTTTTTTTTTCTTTACTGTTTAAGCTAAACTAATGTTTGCTTTTAAGAAGACTTCAGAAGACACTTTGGGTTTAAGGTTTAAAGATGATCTCAGGGCAGTTTTTCAGGGATTCATCTGGCTTCTATAGATCCAGAAAATGAGAAATTCTCTTCTATGTTTTTCCCCTTTCGATCAGGATTTTTCTATAGACTCTTTGATGCAAATGTTTAGCACTGGTAGCCAGACACCATCGAGTTCTTCTTGTCCATAGCAAAAGAGGAAGTTACTTGTTCATGGAGGCAGTTAGCCACACATTTCCCATCCACTTCGTACTCCTGACTCTCCTTCTTCCTCTGTTGTTCCAGGCCAATAGAAACCTACTTTCACACTTTGGATGGCCTCTTGCAATCTCCAGGCACTAAGCAAGGAATGGAGAAGTAGAGGAGAGGCACTAAACCTATTAATGGACCAATTAAATGGAATGTCTCGTGAAACCATGACCTTAGACCTCCAAAATGAGGGATCAAATCCCATGAGCTATTTGGTTATCAGTAAGTAGCCCCAGTACCTACTCTTTTGTTGTTTGTAAATACAGCTCTTACATAACCTTTGCCAATTGATTTTTTCAGGTGTATGACTTATCGACAATAATTGCTGAGTAATAGTGCATTGTATGTATGCAACGCATTCACTTATTGGTGGACACTTGGGTTGTTTCCAGAGTTTGGCTGCTGTGAATAGCGCTGCGATGAACATCAGAGTACGAGTACCTAGCTGAGTCCCTGTTTCCAGTTCTTTTGGGGATCTACCCAAGAGTGAAGTTCTAGGTCCAGAAATAGACTTTTTTTAAAAGAAATATTCATTAAATATTTAAGCAGTGAAACTTGCAAGAGTTGTTTTGCCTTTGCAGAACTGATTTGGAATAGCCTATTTTTCCATCTCACTGCTGCTTCCAGAGAAAAAGTAGATTTTTCTCTAAACAGAGCTAGATTTAGGTAAAATTGTGAGGCAGAAAAAGCCAATCTTGAATTCTCCCTATCACATTTCTCCACTTTAGGAACTCTGAGTTTTTATACTCTTTACCAACGCAATACTGTTAACATCTGATATTGCTGCAAGATGGCAAAATCTGTCTACATGGCACTCCAATAGAAATGACCTTCTTCAAAATGATTTCACTTGCCAGATTTTTCTCTTCATCTGGATTTTCTTTATGGTACTAAAATGCATTGTCTGTTTCTTTGCCTGATGAATGACATTATAGAATGGATGTCAGTAGCTTTATGCAATACCGCTAAAGGTAATGTGTGGAAACAATCCAGATTTCAGCATATTCCTGTATCCCAACCATTTTTCTCACCTTCAATTTCCTGAGAAATTCCAATATCCTTATGATAAGAAATCTTGTTTTGCTTAAGCTTGTTCTAGCTGAATTTATGTTACTGGTCGCCGTGAGTCGGATCCGACTCGACGGCACTTGGCTGGCGTAGGTAAAAGCATCCTAACAAATACACCTTCAGAGCATTTTCCCTCTGTGATTGTTATTATTTGTCTAAAATAAAATAAGACTTGCTGTCTCCATATTTAAAACCCTTCAGACAAATGTCTGTGCTTAAATTTCACGACTTCAGCTTACCTTCCTCTCTAAGGCACCTGCAGCCTTGTGCATCAAATTTAGTACATCTGAACTTGTGGTTCAATAAACACATTGTGCTTGGGCTTCCAAAGCCCTCTGCTCACACTCTTTCCCTTGGAATACTTTTCATTTTGTGTTCTTTCTTACCTTTGTCTTTCAGCCAAAGAGACCTTTCACTTATTTAACTTACATGTAATTCGTACCACTTTTTCCCAGATACTATGCAAGCCATTGGAGCTATAATGGCGTACAGAACTGTGTGGTTCTTCCCCCTCATCAACCTTCTAATTTAGTTAGGAAGATAAACTTTGAAAACAAAATTACAGCTGTGCTAAGTGTGTGGAGAATAGAGAAGAGAGAGAGTAAAGGTAGATGAAAATAAACTTCAATCAATTTATTCTATTGGCTTAATGTGGTTTTTGTTTCAACAACAACAGCAACATATACAAATGTTTACAGTAGCATGACTTATAATTTCTAGAAGCAATCCAATTGTCCATTATCTGATAAATGGGCAACCATTCATGCAGTGTGATACAGCCACATAAAGCAATGAACTATTGATACATACTGCTACACAGATGAAATTTGAAAACATTAAGCAACATGTTTGATAAAGTACAAGGCCAGTGTAAAGAGGAAGAGCTTCAGCAAGATGGATTGACACAGTGGCTGCAGTAGACGGGCTCAAGTATAACAATGATCACAAGGATGGCACGGGATGAGGCAGAGTTTAGTTCTGCTGTACACAGGACCACTGTGAGTCACAGTTGACTCAATGGCACTTAATAACAACAAGAAGTACAAAAAAACCCATAAATAGATGGCTGTAAGTGCAATTCATCATAATTCTACATCATAAATTGGGGCTTATCTTGTATACTGTTACAGAAGCCCTAGAACTCTAATATAATGAAATAGCCAAAAACTTCATATGACTACATGACAGTTATCAGTAATATCTATATGAGGCACAAATGACTCAATAACAATGGGTTTTATACCTGTATCTGTATCTACGTGTGCTATAACTTCTATGGTCTAAAAACAGTTGTACTCAGTCTTTTTGGGAAGAAACAGATAAGTATAGTTGCAAATAGCCAGCATATCCATATGCATACTAATAAAAAAGCTTTTGTGGGTATGTATGTAGTAGTAGCTTAACCTATGTTAGACACTATGTTGAATATTTACATGGACTTACTTATCTTTACAGCAGTCTGTTAAAGTACATATATATATATATATATATATATGAATGTGTATACACACACACTCCTCCTCACTTGTCAACATGTTTGGGTTCTAATGACTAGGTCATTATATGAAAATCAGTGTTCTGCAGAAGTGAAGATGATGACATCAGAACACAAAATGGAGAATGATTACATCATTACATAACTCCCCAATTACATCATCACCATGTAACTGCCAAACCACTGAGAATTACGGCCCAGCTAAGCTGACACATGACTTTAATCATCACAGCCAGTGTTACCTTCATTTCACACCTCAGCATTCCTTACACCTGCATTATTAATGTACAAAGTCGTTGGGTAGTAGACTTTTGACTAATTTTTTTACTTTTTACTATTGTTGTAAATTTGAAATGTCAGATAATGAAAAAGTTGATAAGAGTAGGTACACACACACACGCACACACACACCAGGTCTGACTATTAAGTCTGCAAACTTAATTGTTCGAAGTGCTACATGCCTCACTGCTGAATACCACTACATTCCCCTGCAAAGTACTCCCCTTGGGAAGCTAGGCACTGACACCAGTGCCTAGTTCACCCTTCACAGCAATTTTGGACCTCTTTTTGGAATGGCTGTTGCACATGGTGACAAGGTGACAAGTTCACAAACTTAACTGTATAGTTGTCAGAGAGGTACTTTTTAGCTAGTAAACACATAGCTATTGGCACACCCTCCCTACTCACCTGATCTGGCTCCTAATGACTTTTTTCTGAAGATAAAGAAAATATTGAAAGGAAGACATTTTGATGACATTCCGGACATTAAGGATACAAAGGATAATACAAAGGATAATACAAAGACAGCTCTGATGGCTATTCCAGAAAAAGAGTTCAACGACTGCTTTGAAGAGTGCACTAGGCACTGGCATCAGTGTATAGCTTCCCAAGTAGAATACTTCAAAGGTGGCTGTAGTGGTATGCAGCAATGAGGTGTGTAAACACCTTTTCTAGGATGAGTTCACAAACTTAACTGGCAGCTCTTGTATGTTATGTACATATACTCATTGTTACTCATTGTTCTTGAGTCAATTCTGACTCATAGCAACCCTGTAGGACAGAGTAGGTTTTCCAAGGAGCATAGGGTAGATCCAACCTTTTGGCTAGCAGCTATAGTACTTAACCACCCCCCCACCAAAGTTTCCATATATAAAATATGTATGTTATCATCATCTCTTTTTTACAAATGAGGAAACTAAGCCCTACACGGTTTTCTGGTGAGCACATTCTGAATTTGAAACCAGGTATTTTGAGCCAGTAAACTACCTAGAAGACCCTTGGCAGTGAGTGTTGCTAGGTGCAGTGGAGTTGGCTGTAATTCACAGTGACCCTGCACAACAGTAACATTGCCCAGTCTTGTGCCATGTCCACAGTCATTTTTATGCTTAAGCCCATCATTGCAGACACTGTGTCAGTCCATCTCATTGAGGGTCTTCTTCTTTTTCACTGACCCTCTGCTTTGCCAAGTACGATGTCCTTCTCCAGGGACCGATCCCTCCTGACAACATGTCCAAAGTATATAAGATGCAGTCTCAACATCTTTGCTTCCAGAGAGCACTCTAGTTGTACTTCTTCCAGAACAGATCTGTTTGTTCTTTTGGTGGTTCATGGGACATTCAGTGTTCTTCTCCAACACCTGAATTCAAAGGCATGAATTCTTCAGTCTTCCTCATTCATTGCTGAGTTTTCACACGCATAAGATGCAACTGAAAATATCATGGCTTGGGTCAGGTGCACATTAGTCTTCAAGGTGAGATCTTTTAAATACTTTACAGAGGTCCTTTCCAGCAGATTTTTCCAGCACAATGTGTCTAATTTCTTGACAGCTGCTTCCATGGGTGTTGATTGTGAAATCAAATAAAATGAAATCCTAGACAACCTCAATCCTTTCTCCATTTATGACAATGTTGCTTACTGGTCCAGTTGTGAGGATTTTTGTTTTCTTGATGTTGAGGTGCAATCCATACCGAAGGCTTTGGTGAACCACTAAGATGTGGCAGTTTTGTTCTGTAAAGATTTATAGCCTTTGAAACCCTACAGGGCAATCCTACTCCGTCCAGTAGAGTCACTCCAAGGCAAAATTGACTCTACAGCAATGGGAAAGTACATAGGCAGCACAAACGTTATTCTCTTGACTACTAGTCTAAGCAGTTGGAACCCACTCAGTAGCAGTGTAGAAGAAAGTCCTTACCATCTGCTTCTGTAAAGATTATGGTCAAGAAAACATTGTGGAACAACTCTACTATCTAACATGTAGCATTGCCCTGAGTCAGAATCAACTTAGTGGCAATCAGTTCAGTTTTTGATTACTTTGATCCAGAAACCACACCTAAACCAGTACCTTACTACAGCAAGTAAGTCATGATTGTAAGTGAATTGTATCTTTTCCATACTTCTGTTTTTCAATTATGTTTATTTTCCTAATTGTGATTAAGCATTTGGCTACTAACAAAAAGTTTGGCAATTTGAATACACCCAGCAATTCTATGAAAGAAAGATGAGGCGATCTGTTCCTATAAAGATCGCAGTCAAGAAAACCTTATGGGGCAGTTGTAATGTGTCACATGGGGTCACTATGAGTTGGAGTCAACTTTAGGTACCCATCAACAACAATAACAAAACTCTTCTAATTAATAAAATTTAAATTTGTTTCAAGACATTAGTGAATTAAGGTTAGTTGTGGCTGGGAGATGTTGATAATTTTTTTGGTAATAAAAAAGGGTCCATGTATTTGAAAAACTTGGACTTTGTAGAATTAGAACTTAGCAATAATTCATTGATGGGGTCATTAGCTCAGAACTTGCCCACAGTAGGCTTGCTGTCATGAAGACACTCTTTGTGTCTCTAATTTCACCACAAGAGTCTTAGATACGGACAATTTGGAAAAAAAAAAAAAAGAGGAAAAGAATTTAGAACACTATAACAAAAATACCAACTCAAACCAATTACACAATCAAAAATGAATTAATTCTGAAACCTACCTATATGATTAAGGACAATATTTTGTAACTGATTGGAAAATAAAGCTGGTATTTCCTATTTTAATGTCTCCCTCTCCCTGTTTGCCTGTTATTCTCTTCTTAAATCCATACACAGAATACTTTAAAAATATACATAGGAAGGAAAGGGAAAAATGGTTTATGGAGGATGAATATAGCTTTGTGATTACACTAGACTTCTGCATCCCCTTCCCCTGAATTGGGAAAAATGGAATATAACATGTCTCAAAATTCAAACAAAAATTGACTACAAATGCACAAATTTCTGAGCTACCTATCTGCTTCATTTTAAATATATTTTTCATGTTAATTTGTTACAGTACAATCATTGTGTCATTTAAATTTCCTATGCTTTTCCTGTAAATATTGTTTGATTAAGCTTACAAGAGTATGAGTTTGTCTTAGTCATCTACTATTGCTATAACAGAAACAGCACAAGTAAATAGCTTTAAAAAAGAGAAGTTTGTTCTCTTACACACAGTCCAGTAGGCCAGCTACAGGGGAAAGCTTTCCCCCTCTGTCATCTCTGGAGGAATGTCCTTGTTACAGTCTTTCCTTGGTCTGGGAGCAGCTCAGAGCAAGCAGCTCAGGTCCGAAGGACTTGCTCTACTCCCAACACTAGTTTCTTGGTGGTAGGAGGTTCCTGTGTTTCTCTGATTACTTCTGTCTTTTATATCTCAAAAGACATTGGCTTAAGACACTGTCCAGTTCTGTCGACCTCATCAATATAACTGCCACTAATCCACCCTATTAAATCATAATGGTAGAAGTTATAACACACAGGAAAATCCCATCAAAACGGTTGCCAATCACACAACTCTGGAAATCATAATTCAATCAATGACAGTCTGTCTTTTCTATTTGATACTTGTTATTAAAGCTTGATTGAGATTGATTGCCTGGATAATATGTGCTTTATAAAGTGTGATAGGATAATTTCAGTTCACTGTTGCTTGACCATTAGGAATTACATTTCTGTATATTTAGGAGGCAAAATGGTAAGTTTTTAAATTGCATTCCTTTAAGAGTTCAACTTAAAGCAGCATTGCTCATTTATTCACTTGTTGTTTCCTTCATCCATTCAACAGATATTTGTTGAGTAGTTACTATGACAAATAAAACAGACTTTGTCCTGGCTTCTTGAAACTCATTCTGTGAATTTTGATCCTATTATAGTTTTAATAGGAGTCTGTGGTGGCCCATACTCGTATTTACCAGGGTTTTGAGGCTTCCTTCCCTTCCAGGAACATGACCTGAATTGGACACTGCTTGGGTCTTAACTCACCTCCTTCCAGTCCAGCTTTCTTCCTTCAAATATTACTGTATAATCTTGTGAACATGTGCAAGCTGACAGCACCATGCTTTAGCTGTGTGAGAGTCGTGGTTAAGTTTCTGTGTCAGCTTGGCTGGGCCATGATGCTCAGTGTTTACATGTGAATACTCCCATTATGGGATCTTCTGGAGGTGTGGCCTGCATCTGAACATAATCACATGTTCTGGGTTTTTGCTTGTATTGATCGTGAGGCTGCCTCCTGTTTGCCCAACTGCTAGTTCTTGGAACTTGAGCTATCAGCTTCACCTGTCCATCTCAGGCTCACCATTCCCTGCAGCTACATGAACCAGGAGACACTTTGTGGTCTTCCTGCCAATCTTGGAATTCGTTGATCTTCATAGCTTGTGAGCAAGAGCCTCACTTTCAGACCTGCCAATCTTGGATTTTCCAGTCCCTTTGGATGCGTAAATCCAAAGATGTCTCTATCTTAATCTGTGGACTTGGGTCATTCCAGCCTCTACAACCATATTTCTTTGATGTAAATCTCCTTCTATATATTTGTACACTTTTACTGGTTTTGCTTCTCTAGATAACACAGCCGAAGACAATCGGATATCTCTCTTTTTCTATGTTGGGGCTTCTCTGTCTGGGACACCTACAGAAACCTTTTCTATCATCCTGATGCATGTTTAAAGCTAGAAGTATCAGGGAGTTAATACCCTAGAAGGCAAGACTTGGCAATGGAAAACAGGCGTTGGTAGATAATACTGTTCTCTTCCACCCTTCGGGCAGACAATTTTGAGATGGATTACAGATAGTACTTCTGAAGGAACCATCTTAGTAAGTGAGCACATAGTAAATACTCATACATGAGCTCTTGTCTCAGACTCCATTTGTAAAGGAAAGCCAGGCTAAGACATTTGGTATTAGACATAACTCCAGAAAGTAGACCTTAAGGTGGGATTCTGGAACTGGTAGTTCACTGTTTGCAGAGTCACCAAGCCCTATTACTTGTGGTAGGTGGTTGGGTGGTGGCATGTAGTCACATAAGTATTGTTGAGATTTTAGCTGATGATGGATAGAGAAAAGGTACAGGAGAAAGCGAGTCATTTGTTTATAGGATGACAGTAGCACTGAACACTACTGTGGCAATAGTTATATTAGTAACTGGAATTGGTTGGCTTTCGTTAGCTACTTTAAAAACCTGGAAAAAGACAATGACAGGCTCCGTGTTGTGAACTATAACTCAAAACGTGCTGTGAAATTCAAAAAGCCTCCACAGTAGTGTTAAATGCAGCTACATTTCCTATCACAGTGTGCAATCATTCTCTTGTCCCAGAGTTGTGTTACCCCTCCTACTCTTTGCCACAACGTAATCTTTGGAAAGCCTGTGTTTCTTGACATTTTGTAGAATATTGCACTGACTTACTGTATTGTTGAAATTAGGCTAATTTCAATGGTTACACAGGAAGTGATGTGTACTCAGATGCCCTAGTAACATTCAAGAGACCACCCTGATAAGTGAAGCTTTTTTAATTAGGTGTACTCTAAAAAGAGACTCAGCACTCGGTGGGCCTCTTTGGATTTTGGAGGCAGCATATAATGCATTTGGGAATCCATCTCTGATCCATTTATTGGTTAATTGAAAGTTACACATTAATAATCTAGATGATCCAGGACCTGCAATAAGAATAGTTATTACTGACAAAGTGCTAACATTGCCTAACTATTCTTCATCTGAGTAAATTTTTATGTTTTGGCACTTTTTTTATGTATGCATGTATTGAAATGTATCTGTAAGTTTATATGTGATATTTCCAACCCTTAAAAACAAATAAAAATCAGATTTATAAAGATACTAGCAATAAAAGCTAATAATAATAGAAACTAGAGAACATAGAATCTTGAAAGGAACGCTCTTTTCAAGGCAACTTTAGTAGACACACACTTCTTGGATGAAAGAATTTGTAACCCAGTCTTTGAATAACACAATTGTTACCCAGGCCTTGGAGTTATTTCTGTAATAAACAGGCAGCCTATGTTTGTCAGTGTTTTGAATGCACAGGGGTTTTCAAAATGGTAAATGAGAAAGGTTTCAGTTTAAATCCAGCAGTATGTCCTTCAAGTAACAGTTTGATTCTGTCTTTACACTAGGTATCAACCTCGCCTCTTTACAAATATAGGTCTGTTCTGTCATCCTTTTCCCAAACAAAGTTTTTTCATCCACATTCAAAGTCTGCTCTAGTAGCTATTCCTCATCTTGTATTACTTTGCCCAGTTCATTACTGGATTTTTTGGTGGCCTCGGCACTGGTGCTTCCTGCTTCTCCAGTCGTATGCCTTTCATGTGAACTCACAGACGTCCTCTATGGATTGGGTCTTCTATCCAAATCATCAACAACATCTCCATCTTATGGATTGGCCTTTGCCTCTTCTTCATTAAAATTGTTGATTTCATGCCAATTGCTACTTCAACTGCTTCCCAAATCCTGTTCTTACCCTTAATGGTTGTCAAAATGGTTGAATGAGACAGTCCTTCTTTACATGCTGTTTCTCAAACTTTGTTTTCATTTTTTTAGACTTAATGATCTTCATCTTTATCTTCATGTCTAGAGCCTTTCTCATGTTCTTTTTTGGATTAGAACTTTCCGTGGCATGACTTCTTTAGCTAGACATACTGTTGGGGGTAGAAGCAATGCAAATGTTACAGTTAGAAAAACTGGAACAACTTGCTTTCAGATTAAGAACTAATGCTTCATACGGTAGAAAGGCTGGATAAGGTCATGCTCTAAGCCTGGTCTACAGGGAAGTGGGCATCAGTGTCATAGCAGTGATGACAGAGTTGTAGTGGCTGTAGAGAAGGTATGTGTTTCAATTGTCCTATGTTGTTAGGCTGAATACTGCCCCATTCTCTATCCATTATGACTTCTGTTACTGACACTAACTTCACTGTGGACCAGGTCCCAGCCTCCCATATGGTGGTGTTTTGAACAGTATATTATGAAACTGAGCATCTGAAGTGAATATCTGAGGATGATAACATCAACAAATTGTGTGCTACACTGTGATATATATTATTAACAATGAGATGGGGGTGGGCGGAAGACAGTTACAAGAGTATTTTATAACTCAAATGCATAGTAAATTGAGGATTACCTGTACATGAACTGAATCAGTGGTGTATACACCATGACAGATGGTGTTGTGTTCTCAATTACTAGAACGTATGAATACAACAACCCGAGGTTCCAAGGAAGATCTGTCTGTCTCATTATTATTCAGAGTGACCTTGTATTTGGAATTTAGAACTTGGAATTCATGCTTCCCGTCTGTGGGTCCTTGTTATTGGTTGAGATTGGTTGCCCTCAGATCCATAGTTTTCCTATACTTATGGATGTGGAAGCAATCCTGTTTTGAAATAGGGTTTTCTTTGTTATGTTAATTAGGCTAGATGTGTGTACAGTGTATTACTTCTGCATTGTAAGGAACAGATAGATACAGAGATAAAGGGCCATGTGTGGAGGGAGAGAGATACTATGTGACAATCACCAAAAACATCAAGGAATTCTGAGTCCATAGAAACTGAGACAAGTATTTTCTCCCAAAGCCAACAGAGAAAGCCTTCACTTATTGTAGCCTCCTAAGCTGCACCGGGAACAACAACAAAAAAAAAGTTTCCTTTTCTTTTTTTTTTTAAAGTCACTCAGTCATGATATTTCTTTTACAGCAGCACTAGGAAACTAGACAGCTCTACTGGATTACAGGTCATGGTTCTCTTCAGGACCATAAAAGAGTTCTGATAAAACCTAAGATTTGACTGCTAAGTTGTTATTTTGACTTTAATGCTGCTGAATACCATGCAAACAAAGGAGGTGTTTTAGGGGTGGGAATTATTGATTCCAACTGATTACCAAGGAGACAGGGATATTGTTGCATGCTGGGAACAGGAAGGACTGCATGTGCATCTTGAATTCAGGAGATTCCTCAGGATAATCTCTGGGTGCTTCCATGCTCAGTAATAATCACAGATCGACAATTACAACAGCCACTGTTACATCACAAAAAGGCAGCCAAGGCTTCAGTGTCCTGAAGTGGTCTATGTTAACCCACAAGGCAAGAAATCTGAAACTACTGAGGTGCTCGCTAAAAATGAGGGACATGTAAGACGTGTGATGGAAGTGATGTTGATTAAAGACTTGGGATGAGTTGCAGCAGTGGGATTGTTGTTTGCTTCTGTAGGGCACAGGCAGATCTTAGTGGTATAAGAGATGAACTGCACTGAATTCCCTTTGTGCTCTGCTCCGTATCCTCTCAGCCTGCTCTTTTATTCCTGGTATCGCAGTGGCAACCAACTACTCACAGGTATAACTTGACAGCAAACTGCTTCAGCTGAAGCATGTAGCTCTTGCTTTTTTATGCTAGTATTTTGCTATGAACCAGCTCAGCTCTTCTGTCACATGCAACAGCCAAGAAGGATGAAGAGTAGTGCCAGATAAGTCTTCTCTACATGTTGTTTCCTCTGTACTTTATCGTTTCCCCCTCAGATGGGCAATTTCAGGATGTGTTCTACATGGCTTCTCTGAATCTTCCCAGCAGGACTGCATCCCACAGAGACCATTTTCTTGATTGAAACGCCTCGGGTTGCGTTTCCTCTTTTTCCAGAATTCAACTATTGTTTCTAGGATTATTTTACAAAACAAATAATTTACAGGCATGTGCTTGAATCAGATTCTGTCTGCAGAGGGCAAGAAGAGGGATAGATAATACAGGCTGAAAAAGCAGAATCTGGTTCAAGTGAATGCATGTAATTCATTTATTCTGTAATATAATCCTAGGAACAGTATGTGGGGTCGTAAAAAGTAATCTGCTCCTTGGAAACTCAGTGGTGCCATTCTACCCTGTCTCATAGGGCTACTGTGAGTTAGAATCCACTCTGTGGAAGAGGGTGGGCTGGGGAGGATGCAAGCTATGACACAGTGCCTTGAAGCTGGGGAGGACATATGATACATTTGTCTATGTATGAAAGCACTGGAAGTTCTTCATGAATTAATTATCCCTGCTTTTTCTTGGAAACTCTGGTGACATGGTGGTTAATAGCTGCTGCCCACCAGCCTTGCTTTGGGAACTCTAGGGGGCCGTTTTGCTCTGTCCTGTGGCAGTTCTCTCTGTCACAGAAGGTCACCATGATTCAGAGTTGTTTTGACAGCAGTGAATTTCTTTCTTTTTTTTTTTGGCTTTTCCTTAGTCGTGGTGATTATCATTTTTAGATACGAAGCAGAGTAGAATGTGGCACCACCACGGGGAAGACATCTGCTCTGCAAGATTCAAAATGGAACTTCTGTTTCATTACATCGTGAAGACTTAGGGTTTGATGCTGCAATATAACTTGCTGCATTCTGGCTAATAGGGTTTAAATAACCATCAGTAAAAGAATGCCATGTTAGAAAAGAACATGACGGCAGCAGCATCTCCTTTGATCACCCTGAGAGGAGCCCTGCCGGTGCAGCGGCTAAGCGCTCCGGGGGCTGATCAGAGGTCTGCGGTTTGACCCTGCCAGCCTCTGCACAGGGAGCAGCTGCGGCAGTCTGCTTCCTGATACTATCTACCACCTTGGGAACCCTAGGGGGCGGTTCTACTCTATCTTACAGGGTTGCCAAGAGTCGGAATCAACTCCCCAGCAGTGAGTTTTGTTTTTTTTCCTCACATATATCCACACTCCTAGGAGAGCCCTAAGTTTTCTTTCTATAAATTTTTTTCCTATATTTTGAATTCTTAAGAATATGTAGAAGGGCATGATGTTGTTCGCTGCTTTTATTTGATTCAGATTCATGGTGGCCTTGTGCTTAACAGAAAAATGAAAACAAAACAGCAAGGATTGTTGCCCGATCCTCGCCTAGCTGCGTGACCACTGTTATGTTTGAGGTCATGGTGGAGGTTATTGTGTGGGTCCTTCCAGTCTAGGAGACTAATCTTCCAGCACATATATTGGACAATATTCTGTTGTGACCCATAAGATTTTACTGGAACTAGATTGCCGGGCCTTTGCGGGGGCTGTAGACCATTAGGCTTCTCTTCTTATTCTGAGGCTGGAAGCGCTTTTGAAACCTGCCTACTTGGGTGACCTGCTGGTATCTGAAATAACAGTGGCCTTGCTTCCAGCATCATAGCAACACACAAGCCACCACAGTATGACAAGCTGACAGATGAATGGTGGGTAGAAAGCTATCAAGACAGTTAAGTTCATGTGCCAAGCCACGTGCCATTCATATACATATAATATATAAAGACAATTGAAGTACTTCTCCCTATCACATTCTCTTACCTCCTTCGCTGAGGTAATCAGTATATTAAATTTTGTATTCTTTTTCATTCAAATGAATGCCTTAATATTTTTATCCTAAGCAAATTATTCACTGAACAATTTTCAATATTTTTTACATGTTTCTGAACTTTACATAGTTCTGTCAACACTACATACATCTTTTTGAAACTCATCTTTTCCTCTCTTGGAACAACATTAAGAACTACTTAGCTTGTTCCTAAAACTCTACTTTATTCCTTCACACAGCCATATCAATAGTTAGCTGCATAGATATGTCACATTTTAGTTTTCCATTTTCCTTTTGGTAGATATTGAGGTTGTTTACAGAACTGAGCAAAGTTCTGAGCAGTCCTTTTACCATCCTCTCCTACTCCTCAGGGGAAGTAAAGAGCTTTGCGGTTTATGTCCATTAAAGAGGATCAAAGAATTGTTTACCTTTGTGACAACCACTTCAGTAGACTGATGAGCAAAGGCCAAACCACTAAGGGGCCCAGGGGGGCAGGAGGCAAGGAAAAGGGAAGGGCCTCATATTAACCAGATTGTGGGGCTTGAAAATGAGTATATGTTTTAGGAGAATCCTTGACCAAGTATCAGAGTAAGTTCTCTCTGCTTATGTTTATAAGCCACAGAGTATATTTTTATATAGTTCAGAACTCTAAGAGGTAGACATGTGTCCATCAGATAGGCTTATTAAAAAAGTCATTTTATTTTCTACTTAAAACCAAAAATATCAAACCCATTACCTTTAAGTAGATTCTGACTCATAAAGACCTTATAGGACAGAGTAGAGTTGCCCCATAGAGTTCACAAGGAGTGGCTAGTGGATTCGAACTGCTGGTCTTTTGGTTCACAGCTATAACTCTTAACCACTGAGCTAGTTATCCAGTATTATTCCTGTTCTGTTCTCAGAATTCTGATGTAAAAATTAAATTGTTTTAATGATTTGACCATGAATAAAAATTTATTCTCCTCTTCCACCCTATATTTGGGAGAAAAGAATAGTGTAAGTTAAGAGGTTGTGTATTTCATTAAACTTGGGGACATGGCCTGGTCACTACTCATAAGGAGGGGACATTCTTTCTCTTTATACCTCAGATTATGAGGAATCACTTCTATTGCAAACTTCCTATTGCCTTGGGACAGTTAGAGCTGAACACTATTTTTTATGTAATAGATATGACAAGAAAGCAAGTGTGAAGATATGCCCATGACACAGTACAAGACAGAGAGAACCCAATGAGAAGAATATTGTATATCTTCCTCCTCTCTCTTTGCTATACACTATGTAAATGATCTTGTGGGAATAAAATGACCCAAGGCCTGCCGGAGCCAGTACTCTTACTGACACTTTACCAAGTCCATAATGTCATAGAAGAAAGTTTGTCATGTAGCAAGTGGCTAGGAAGCTCCCACTTCTGACTTAGTAGTGTTGTTGAGGGTTCTACCAATTTTTAGGAACTGAAAGTTCTTCTTAGCCATAAGCTAAATACAAGTACAACAGAATAGTGAAGTCTTCTGAGCAGTAATGAAGAGAGGGGGGAAATAGGATGTGGTACTTATGACGGAGGAGATAGAAAGGAGAGTCAGTAGGTGTTTTCCCCCAGAAACTGAAACTCCCCCAATTATATGGGACACTGGCAATCTCTTGGGTTACAAAGGAAAGTCAAGCTAGCAGAGAGTTGGGAACCTCATGTCATTAAGAAGCAGTACTGGTGCAGCAAAAGGGAGGTTATTACAACTGAACTATGCTAAATGCTGAAAGACTTTCTAAATACAACTCAACATTTTGAAGGACAGAGTAGAAGGGAAAGAGATCTGGGGACTATAGTTTCAGGGGACGTCTAGGCTAATTGGTATAACTAGGTTTTGTTTTTTTTTGTTTAAGGAACTATTCTGGATGCCACTTTGCTGAATGGTGTCCAGGGTCTTAAAAGCTAACATGTGGCCATCTAAGTAGCATCAGTTGGACCAAACCCACCTGGAGCAGGGAAGAACAAAGGACACCAAAGAGATGAGGAAAATATGAGCCTAGGAACTGCCATAAGATTCAGAGATCACCTCAGCATGAGATCAGAAGAACTGGATAGTGCCCAGCCACCACCGATGACTGTCCTAACAGGTGATAGAATATAAAGTCTCTGACGCAGCAGGAGAAAAATGGGTGTGCCTGACTAGAACTCTGTTAAAAGACAAGACATGACAGTCCTTCAGACAGGAGAGTCCCCTGAAGAGATGGTCCCCAGCTGCTGCTATCCCAGAGCTGAAACCAGTACAGAAGCCAACTCTTTAGACCAGTATTGGACTGGACTGTAAGATACAAAATGATGCTGGTGACGAATGTGTTTCTTGGCTTAAGTATATACACGAGGCTGTCTGAGCATCCCTTGTCCAGATGCAACAGGAGAGGTTGGAGGGGGATGAGAGTTGGCTGAATGGATATAAGAAGCACAGCGTGGAAAGGAGGAATGTACTGTCACAGGGTGGGGAGAGAGGGAAGTACTTAGAGTTGCATAGGGATGAGTTTGCTGGGTTTTAGATGGCAAACTGATTTGAATTGTAAACTTTTACTTAAAGCACAGTGAAATATATATATTTTTTAAAAAAGATGAAAAAACAACCTAAGCAGTGCTGGGAGCAGAGCATATCCTCTGGGAAGGACCTCTAGTCTTTATGCCTCAGAAGCTCTCAGTATAGGGTAAGACTGACAACAAAGATGTTTCTTCAGAGAAAGCCTTCCTCTGGAGCTGATGCCCTGAATTTGGACTTGCGGTCTCCTGGACTGCGACAGAATAAAATTTCTCTTTGTTAAAGCCATCCATTTGTGACATTTCTGTTAGAGCAGTACCAGATGACTAAAACAGCTCCTATTATGTTAATAAGATTGAATTTATTTCTAGGCAAGATAGTTGGGATTTAGAATATATTTAATTAAGACATATTTTAGAGTATATTTAATTTAGACAAATACTACCTCTTGTCTCAGAGTTGAAGAATGAATTTTATAACTGCTTTATCTGAAAAAATATATGTAGTAAGCCAGCCAAGTGTCATCTCAATAAAAAGTTGAATATGCACTCTGAAGCTATGACGTAGAGTAAAACTAATAGAGCTGTTTGCACTAGAAGTTAACTAATAAATTAGGTAGTCATGACCTGTAGTGGCAAGCACAGTGCTGAGGACATAGTAAGCATTTTTCAAAAGCTGGTAGCAAGTCCTTTCATTTCTCCTTCCAGTACAGTCATAATAACAATGATGGCAGTAGCTAACATTTGTTGAGCTTTTTCTCTGTGCCAAGGATGCTTCTAATCAGTTTTAATGCTCAATTATGTCATTTCATACTTTCAGCAAGGAGAAGAAGACACTATCAATATCCCAATCTTAAAGAAAAGAAAGCTGACGCTTTGAGAAGATACAAAATTTGCCCATCCGTAATCCAGTCATTCCCCCCTGTATTCTTTGCCGCCACCCTAATTTGGGTCCAGTCATTTCTTTCATTACTACAGAGCATCCCAGTGACTTCCTTGTTTACCATCTTGTCCTCTTTCTGTCCATTACCCACTCAACAGTCACAGGGGATCTTTACAGAGTGAATTAAGTTTTATCCCTTTTCCTGATCCTTCATGGACTTCCCATTGCCTTACAGTTACCCATTCTGAATAGGATTTTAAAATAACAGTTAAATAACAAACTCAACTTGTATAATATTAGCAATACACATAACTCAACTGGTGTAATGACAGTATGCACAGCTATGACCAAATATGCACATGTGTGGGAAATGACAACTACTTCACACTTGCTCCTTGACTTATAATCATCTTTACAGACTGTGTCCTAAATTTAGAAATGTTAAAATGTGAAAAATGTAGATCTAGATTATTTATTTACTGTCTGACATTTCTTAGAAAGATACAACCTTCCTGAACATAGAAGCTGTGTTCTAGTCACAGTTTTATGCTTTAATTGTTTGCACTCAATGAACAATGTATTTGTTGAGACAATAAATGAAGTACTCGATTATTCCTATGGTAATCTAGAACTTTCCATAAGAAGATCTGAGGACTTAATTGTTTTGTCTCAATTCATGAAGTGGCAGCTGAAAACAGCATTAGTTGAAGGTGCAACTTAGTCACCATCCAGAAACACAAAACAAAAGAAGTAGCTGCTGACTCACAGTAACATTTTGTAGACACTTATGGAGGTATTTAGACTTTCAGCCTCCCAATTAGGAGGTGAACACATTAATCATTTGCACCACTCAGGGACTCGAGACACAAGTGGGATATTTACTGAAAGCAGAGATTTAGGTAACACAAAACTCTTCTGGAAGTAAAGATTCTATCTATAAAGAAGGCACCCTCACAAGTCTGGTTAAATAAGGTGCAATGAAAGGGCCAGTGTGGGTACCTCAAGGCAGATGGTACATTATAACAGCTCAGTTGAACAACAGATCTTTTATTGGGCAAAGGACAAGTGCCTATTGAATATTGACCATGTTCTGACCTCTGTGTAGCTAAAATAAATATTCAAAGAAAGTCTGTTATGGTCATGACCTTCAAAAGTATAGTTTTCTTCACACCACAAAAACATTTATTTTTAAATGAGATGTATTTTCCTTACTTTTGGTGGTTTGAAGAAGCACTACAAACTTGTTTCTATTTGGACTCCATAAGAAATCAGTCTATCATCAATCCTGGAAAGCCTGGTGGTGTAGTAGTTAAGTGCTACAGCTGCTAACCAAAACAGCAGCAGTTTGAATCTACCAGGTGCTCCTTAGAAACTCTATGGATCAGTTCTGCTGTGTCCTATAGAGTCTCTATGAGTTGGAATCAACTTCATGGCAGTGGGTTTAGTTGGTTTTATCATCAATCCTAAGTTCTAAGTATCTCCTTTACTTATATAAACTAGTTTCTAAATTCCTGGTACTTCTTAAAGTTTACTAAAATACTTGATTGTTATGAAAAAGCTTTAATGTTTAGTTCTAATGCAGTTATTTGATCTATTGCCATGCTGCATTTGGTCCTAATGAAAGAAGCTTAACGTCTTCTTATTTCTATAATAATAATTTGCATTTGATGTTCCATAATCTACTTCCATAATTAACTCAAAATGAGAAGTAACAGCTGCAAACATCCATTAATAATTGGAGCATGGAATGTATGAAATATGAATCTAGGAAAATTGGCAATTGTCAAAAATGAAATGGAATGCATAAACATCGATATCCAAGGCATTAGTGATCTGAAATGGACCGGTATTGGCCATTTTGAATTGGACAATCATATTGTCGACTATATTGGGAACACATACTGGAAGAGGAAAGTTGTTGCATTCATCATCAAAAAGAACATGTCAAGATGTGTCCTGAAGCAGAATGCTGTCAGTGATAGTACAACAACCATAGACCTACAAGGAAGGCCAGTTAATAGGACTATTATTAAAATTTACATACCAACCACTAAGGCCAAAGAAGAAGACATTGAAGATTTTACCAGCTTATGCAGTCTGAAATTGATTGCACATACAATCAGGATGCATTGATAGTTACTGATGCCTGGAATACAAAATTTGGAAATAAAAAAGAGGGCACAGTAGTTGGAAAATATGGCCTTGGTGATAGAAATAATGCCATAGATGACATGATATGATTTTGTGAGACTAATGACTTCTTCATTGCAAATGTCTTTTTTAACCAACACAAATGACAACTGTACACATGGACCTTACCAGATGTAATACGCAGGAATCAAATTGACTACATCTGTGGAAAAAGATGATGGAAAAGCTCTGTACCAGCAGTTAGAACAAGACCAGGTGCTGACTGTGGCACAGATCATCAACTGATCATATGCAAATTCAAATTGAAACTGAAGAAAATTAGAACAAGTCCATGAGAGCCAAAGTATGACCTCAAGTATACGCCCGTTGAGTTTAAAGACCATTTCAAGAATAGATTTGATGTACTGGCCACTAATAATGAAAGACCAGATGAACTGTGGAATTACATCAAAGACATCATCATGAAGAGAGCAAGAGGTCATTAAAAAGACAGTAAAGAAAGAAAAGACCAAATTGGGTGACAGAAGAAATTCTGAAACTTACTCTTGAACATCAAACAGCTAAAGAAAGGGAAGGAATGGCAAAATAAAAGAGCTAAACAGAAAACTTCAAAGAGCAGCTCAAGAAGATAAATAAAGTATTATAATGACATGTGCAAAGAGCTGGAAATGGAAAATCAGAAGGGAATCACATGTTCTGTATTTCTCAAGGTGAAATAACTGAAATAAAAACTCAAGCCTCAAGTAATTTGGAAGGATTCTAAGGGAAAATTAAATGACTCAGGCAGCATCAAAAGAAGATGGAAGGAATATACAGAGTCATTATAGCAGGAAGAACTACTCGATGTTCAGCCGTTTGAAGAGGCATCATATGATCAGGAGCCAATGGTAAAGAAGGAAGAAGTCAAAGCTGCACTGAAGGCGCTGGAAAAAAAATAAGGCTCCAGGAATTGATGGAATATGAATAGAGATATTTCAACAAAGAGATACAGTGCTGGAAGTGCACACTCATCTATGCCAAGAAATTTGGAGGACAGCTACCTGGCCAGCTGACTGGAAGAGATCCATATTTACGCCCATTCCAAAAGAAAGGAGATCCAGCCTAATGCGGAAGTTACTGAACGATATTGTCAATGTCACATGCAAGTAAAATTTTGCTCAAGATCATTCAAAAGTGTCTGCAACAGTATATTGATACAGAGCTGCCAGAAATTCAAGCTAGATTCAGAACAGGACGTGGAACCAGGGATATTATTGCTGATGTCAGATGGATCTTGGCTGAAAGCAGAGAATACTAGAAGGATGTTTACCTGTGTTTCATTGACTATGCAAAGGCTATTGACTGTGTGCATCATAATAAATTATGGCTAACACTGCAGACAATGGGAATTCCAGATTGCTTAACTGTGCTCTTGAGGAATCTGCATATGAATCAAGGCAGTCACGTGAACAGACATTGCGTGGTTTAAAGTCAGGAAGGTGTGCATCAGGGTTGTGTTCTTTGACCATATCTTTTGAATCTGTATGCTGAGCAAATAATATGAAAAGCTGAACTATATATGAAGAAGAATAATGTATCAGGATTGGAGGAAAACTCATTAGCAACCTGTATTACACAGACGACACTACCTTACTTGCTTTGAGTAAAGAAGATTTGAAACACTGCTGAAGATCAAGGAGCACAGCCTTCAGTATAGATTGCACCTCAACATCAAGAAAACAAAAATACTCACAAGTGGACCAGTAAGCAGCTTTGTCATAAACAGAGAAAGGATTGAGGTTGTCAAGGATTTCATTTTACTTGGGTCCACAATCAACGCCCATAGAAGCAGCAGTCAAGAAATCAAAAGATGTATTATTCCATTAAGAAAATCTGATGCAAAGGATCTCTTTAAAGTATTGAATAGTAAAGACATCACTTGAAGACTAAAATGTGCCTGACACAAGCCATGGTATTTTCAATCACATGTGTGCACAAAAGCTGAACAGTAAACAAAGAAGGTAGAAGAACTGATGCCTTTGCATTCTGGTGTTGGAGAAGAATGTTGACTGTACCATGGGCTACCAAAAGAACCAACAGATCTATTCTGGAAGAAGTACAGTCAGAGTACTCCTTGGAAGCAAACATGGCAAGACTATGTCTCAGACACTTTGGACATGTTTTCAGGAAGGATCAGTCCCTGGAAAAGGACATCATGCTTGGCAGAGTGGAGGTCAGTGAAAAAGAGGAAGAGCCTCAATGTAATGGATTAACACAGTGACTGCAACAGTGGGCTTAAGCATGACAATGATTGTCGACATGGCACAAGACTGGGCAGTGTTTCATTCTGTTGTGCACAGGGCCTCTATGAGTCAGAACTGACTCGACAGTACCTAACAACAATAGCAACAACAGTCTACTTCCGTTTTGCTGAAATCAAACTATGAAATATGGAAACCAATTATAGGTCTTTTTTTCTGTGGTGATTATAAAAAGGCAGGGAGAGGACAACTAGTGAGGAGAAGATGCATTATTATTGGCTACATTTATCATTTGTGACTAGTAGTGTCTAAGAATCTCTTGCTTGGATAGTTCTAATTTGAGATCTCTCTCAACAACAAGCCTTAGGAGCCATCTGAGGACATAAGTGAAAGGGCTGAAAGGATTAAAAGATTTTTCTTCTGTCAGAATGCATCTGAAAGATTTGGCCTGTGTCTGAGAGAAGAGAAGACTAATGGTGACAGGAGCCAGCCATCTGTCTACAGGTGAACAGGACTGAAGGGAGGGCGTGGGAGCTTAAAGAAAGATGCTCACATCAGGAGGGACCCAGTCAAGCTGAGATGTTTATTTCTTTTTCAAGCAAACTTTTATACAGTTCACACTTCTTTGTTTATTCTTAACTCTGGTCTTTCTCATGCATCCGTGTTCCCTAGTTCTCAAAACCTCTGATCTAATAATAGCCCTATCCAAGGACAGCCACATCTTGTTATTCTTTCTTGGGATATTGCTAAGCAGTCAGTTCTCATGACCTTACTGGCACAATATTTTTCTTAAGTGAGCCTTGCCCAGTAAATTTCTTTAAGATTTTCTTTAAGATGATTTCGGCTCCCCACGTAATGGTATATAAAAATGACTGGTGAAACTCTCAAGACTGAAAGTACATTGCCTTGCCAGAGTCTCTTGAGAGCCGGGGCAGAGATTCACAGTCGTAGCTGCGCAGTGAAATCAACCATACCTGTACCTCACCCTTGGTCAGTAAATCAGCCTCTCTTGGGGATGGGGGCCCACACATTAATCTCTCTCTCTTTTTTCTTTTTGTGTAACATTCTTTAGAAGAATCTAATATGCACCAGAGTTGAGAAGCTCGAGATGAGAAAATAGAAAATTGGTGTTCATGAAGAGAAAATATAAAGGAAGAAGGAGAATAAATAAATAAATAGGGCCTGAGAATAGACAGACATGGTTCCACTGTAAAATATTCATGAGTACTTACAGCATCAGGATGAGTTTATTATGATAGATAAATAGAATAAGAAAATGATTGACTGATCATCATCAGGGAATGCTGAAAGTCCCTTTTCAGTCTTTAACTAAAACCTCGAGGGATGTTTGAGGGGATTCATTAAAGGTGGACAAAATAAGAAAATATAACTAGCTTATGAAGAGCAGACTGGGAACATTTATTCTATAAATAATCATTGCAAGGATTCTACCTTGTTATAGCTTTCTTTTATCTTGATTATTTATCTTCTGCTTCTTATAAATTCTTGCATCACTAACTGTCACAGGTATTAACACATTCTGCTTAGAAAAATAATTGAGTTGATGGCCTAGGGAATCTAATTATTACCAAGTTTATATGGAAGAAAACCAAACCAAAATTGTATTCGTTATCTGCATTATATTACATTTCAGTGAGGTTTTCTCAATAAATTTCCAATAACAAATGCTAACTTTGGTTTTTAGCAATACTATTGGTAAAATTGCCTGTAATCATCAAGTTTAGTTAATCACTGTGATAACTTCTAGCAGCCAAGACTTCAGCTTTTGTTCTGTATCATCCTCTAATTGATCCAATCAGCTAGGAGATTCTCTTTTTCAGTCTGTTCTAAAGGGATGGGGGAGGGCCTCATCATGATAGTTAATAATACAGTATATAGTAGTGTGTTAATATTAGACACATGTGAATAGGTAGATGAGAGCCTGCTGCAGGGGGAAATACACGGCCAGCCATAGGGAGTCACTGATGAGACCACTGGCAGTGATATTAAGCAAAAACCAAACCAAATGGATATCAAGTTATTAAGTGGAGTTTTTTTTTTTTAAACATGAAGCTGCATTTTAACATGCTACAACCAAGATGATAAAATTACATTTTATTACTCCCAGCTCCTGAAAGGAGCATACCCCAGGGCCACACACAGAGGTCAAAGGGCTGCTGTAGGGGTGGGAGAATCCAAGAGAGCAGAGTGGACCTGGGCTTAGCCTTCAATAGGTTTCAGTGAGGGTACACTTTGTTTCTTGGGTTTAGGGACTATCTTCATTATCTAGTACTGCTTGAACAGAAATCCCGTACGTAGGTGGCTTTAACAAACAGTAATTTATTCTCTTACAGTTTACAGGACTAGAAGTCTGAATTCAGGGTGTCAGATCCAGGGAAAGGCTTTCTGTCTCTGTTGGCTCTTGGGGGAGATCTTTGTTATCAACCTTCCCCTGGGTTTAGGAGTCTCTCAGTGCAGAGATCTCAGATCCAGATGATATGCCTGCTCTTGGCTCTTCTGTCTTGGTGGTAGGAAGTTCCTCTCTCAACTTGCTTCTGTCTCCCTTTATTGTTTGTAAGAGAAAAAGTGAGGCAGGACACACCACAGGGAAGCTCCCCTTACATGCGATCAGGGCTGTGACCTGAGTTAGAGGATTACTGTTTTAGTCAGCACTAACAAAAATACCACAGAGTGGATGGCTTTAACAAAGGAAAGTTTATTCTTACACAGTCCGGTAGGCTACAAGTCCAAATTCATGGTTTCCACTCCAGGGGAAGGCTTTCCCCCTGTCAGCCCTGAAGGAAAGTCCAGCATTGCATCAGTCTTTGTCCAGGGAGCATCTTGGTGCAGGAACCTCAGGTCTGAAGGATGTGCTCTCTCCTGGTGCTGCTTTCTTGATCGTATGGGGTTCCCAATTCTCTGCCTGCTTCCCTTTTCTTTTATCTCTTGCAAGATGAAAGGATTAAGGGTGGAGCAAGCCATACTCCAGGGAAACTTCCTTTACACTGGAGCAGGGAGGTGATCTTGTGAAGGGATTTACAGTCCCACCCGAATCCTTTCACATACAGCATAGGAAAACCACAAAAGGGAGGACAGTCACAAGATACTGGGAATCATGGCCCAGCCACATGGCTATACGTATTTTTGGGAGGACACAATTCAATCCATGGTAATTACATCCTATCCTGTTCCTTATTAACATGACCTAATTCTGCCTCATTAGCATAACAGACAGTTCTCTCCCTCATGGAACCATAATCACAGATATAAAGCCTGGGATTTACAACAAATCACAAAATGAAATGTAAACACATGACAAACTGGAGGACAGCCAGACACGCCATACTGTGTCATGGCCTAGCCAAGTTAGCACACACTTGTGGGGAACACAATTCAATCTGTGACAGGGACTAGTGGCTAATTTAAAGAAAGCAGCTAGAAATCTGGGAGCCCAGTGGTACATATTTGGCAGGGAAAGCAGTGGGGACTTCTCTGGATTCTCAGATGCTGTCTGTGGGTGGGGAAATCGAGAGTGAGAAAGGGAAGGGACGACATCTGGACTGTTAGCCAGGATTTTGCACGCAGGTGTGGGGTGATTAGGAAGGCCAGCAGGCCTGCTATTTTGAAATAGGTAATGTTTAAGTGGTGGCTGGAAGATAACTGGGCTGAGGTTTCTATGACAAGTAGACGGATTTTCATTATTTAAACCAGCTTGCATTCCACGCTTTACTGCTGCGTCACAAGCATTATACTTAGGTAAGTTTGGTCCCCTGTCCAGCAAGCCTTGTTTGGGAACAGCTGAACAGTGCAATTAATTTTGCCTTTGCTACAGCTGAAAGCATTCTCCTGCCAATACAGATTGCTTTGGAAGGGCTGTAATCTAAGTTGAATCAATCGGAGTGAGGCTCAGATGGGGTAAGTGATGGTTTATCAGTGACAGACGTGGAAGTATTTCAGTCTTCATTATCAGGAAGCTTCTGGAGTCCTGGTGATGTAGTGATTAAGAGCTTGGCTGCTAACCAAAGATTGGCGGATTGAATCCACCACCTGCTCTTTGGAAATCCTGTGGGGCAGTTCTACTCTGTCCTATAGGGCTGTTATGAGTTGGAATTGACTGAATGGCAATGGGTAGCAGAAATCTTGTTCGTGGAATTAGGCAAAGACAAAGAAATGATGAGACAGTAGGTTCAGAATAGCAATAAAAAAAAAGCTTCAAGCCCGTTTTAGATGCTTTTTTCAGTTACATTTGGTGATAAATTTCTTTGTTGTTGAAACCAGTTTGAGTTGCATTTTGTATTACTTCTAACTTGTATTTTCTCTCTGATAACACAGTTACAATCTTAACTGTTATAACTTGGTCCATTTTTTTATCCATGATAATTATGCCCTACAAAGTCCCTGCAAACACTGAATTAGCAAATACCAAACCAGTCTTGTTTGACCTCAACTGGGGATTTTTCACTGCTTGTGTAGGAGTATATGTCTGTGAACAATTGCAAATGACTCAGAAGAGTGCCAGGAGTATCTTTATCAAAATAGGTGAATTTGCAAATACTAAATCTCCAAATAACGAAGACTGACTGTATTGACTATTCAGTGGGCTAAACACTGAACAAAGCAATTCATTTCCTATGTCAGTTAATATGCTTTTTAAGTGATGAGTTCTGCCCTCTCTCCATTTTCTCAGAAAGCTTACAGAGTTTATATTTATCCTGTCTTGTAGACTCAATTTTACCTCCTCAACTGTTTATTCCAGTGGCTTTTTGCATACCAAACATCTCTTTCTAAAAACAAAGCACAAATTTAGCCAACCTCTCATTGTGCAGTAAGTGTTCTTTTTTCTCTTTCAGTCAAATCTTTTCTGAGTGTCTACACTTGCTGAGTCCATTTCTTTACCTCTCACTACCTTCCAACCAGTGACTTCTTTGTGTCTAAGTTTAATAGATATTTTTTTATATCTCACATAGCTTTATTTTTTTTAGAAAAAATTGACTTGTTTGACCACTGTCTTCTTCTAGAAATATTTTTCTTAATTGATTTCCATGATATCACACTTTTTTTTTTCCTTCCTGTTGCTTTTATTAAATTCGTCTCTCACCTTTTTTTATAGGATTACTTTCCACTGTTAGGCTGTCGGATACTGGATTTTCCTAAAAGTCTGGCCTACTTTCTTCTTATTCTAGATTAGGCCCAAGGATCAAATAATTCACAACCAATGTTTCATTTATTATCTGAATGCTAATGATAGCAAGAGTGCATCTAAAACCCAGATCTGTTCTCTGAGTGCCTGCCTGGTATAAACAATTGCCTAATTGGCACATCTGGTTTCTCAAAGAAGTCTCATACTCAACCTACAAATGCTAAATTGTATGGATTGATAAAATGTGTGTCAACTTGTCTAGGCCATGATTCCCAGTAGAATATTGTCGTCCACTATTTTGTTATACGATGTCATTGTCCTCTGCATTATAAAACCTAACTTCTATGATGTTAATGAGGAAGAATTAGAGGCAGTTATGTTAATGAGACAAGTTACAATCTACAGGAGTAGGTTGCATCTTGAGTCAATCTCTTCTGAGATACAAAAAAGAGAATTGAGCAGAAAGAAGAGGGATCTCATTACAACCAAGCAAGAGATGCCAGGAGTGGAGTGTGTCCTTTGGACTGTGAGTCCTTGTGCTGAGAAGCTCCTAGACCACAGGAAGATTGATAACAAGGACCTTCCTCCAAAACTGGCAAAGAGAAAAAGTCTTTCCCTGGACCTGGTGACCTGAGTTGGGACTTTTAGTCTCCCAGACTATAATGCAATAAGTTACTGTGTGTTATAAGTCATCCACTTGTGGTATTTTTGTTATAGTAGCACTAAATAATTATGACAAAAATTAATTTCTTACCTCTAAACCTGATTTTTTTATTCTGCATATACTTTTATTTGTTCATGCACTTAACATATATCCGTGGGTTGGCCATAATGAGGAGCTAAACCAGTACCAGCTGTTGCCAAATTGATCCCAATGCTCAGTGACATCATATGTTAGAGTACAGCTGTGTGCAATAGATTTTCTTTTCTTTTTTAGGATTTATTTATTTGTTGTTCTTGGGAATATACACAGCAAAACATATATCATTTCAACAGTTTCTAGATGTACAACTGGGTGATATTGATTGTATTCTTGGAGCTGTGCAACCATTCTCACCTCACCCTCTTTTTCTGAATCGCTCCTCCCATATTGTCTTAGTTATCCAGTGCTGCTGTAATAGAAATACCACAAGTGGATGGCTCTACCAAAGGGAAATGTATTTTCTCACAGTAAAGTAGGCTAGGAGTCCACATTTAAGGCATCAGCACCTCTATTGGCTCTGGAGGAAGGTCCTTGTCAATCTCAAAGACAACAAGCTTCTGAGGCACAGGAACCCTGGGTCCGAAGGATGTGCAGTGCTCCTAGGACTGTTTTCTTGGTGGTACAAGGTGCCCAGTTCTCTACTTGCTTCTCTCTCCTTTCTAGCCCAAGAGATTACTTCAAGGCACAATGCAACTTTACACACTGAGTCCTGCCACACCAATGTAACTGTCATCCTGCTTCCCTCATTAACATCATAGAAGCAGGATTTACAACATATAGAAACATCACACAATATAAGAAGTCATGGTCTAGCCAAATTGCTACACACATTTTGGGATGACACAGTTAAATCCATGACACCTATTAACATAAATTCACAACCTCCTAAATTTCCTAAAACCCTAATTGTGTAGTGGTTAAGTGCTATAGCTGCTAACCAAAAGATCAGCAGTTCAAATCTACCAGGTGCTCCTTGGAAACTCTATGGGGCAGTTCTACTCTGTCTATAGGGTCGCTATGAGTCAGCATTGACTCAGTGGCACTGGGTTCATTTTTTTTTTTTTTATTTAAGTTTCCTAACTAATCTTTTGAGTTGCTGTTGTCAATTTGATCCCATAAGAAACAGATATTAAAAGAGTATAATGCACAAGACAGACATTCTTTATTAGTTAAGCTAGACTATTGTTTGGTTTTAGGAAGACTTCAAGAAATATATGTTTCAGATTTAAAAATTTAGACCAATAATTTTGGGGATTCATTTACCTTTAATGGCCCCAGAAAGGCTGGATTCCATGAGAATTTGAAATGCTATTCTCCACTTTCCCTCTTTTGATTAGAATTCTCATAAGAAGCCTTGATCAAAGTATTTAGTAATGGTTGTGTGGAGCCATCCAGTACTTCTGGACTCATGGCAGAGGAGATAGTTGATCACAGAGACAACTAGGCAAACTTTCCATATGCCCCTCTTATTCTTGACCCTCCTTCTGTAGCTCCAGGTGGATAGAGATCGGTTTTTGTGCATAAATGAGGGTTTGTAAGGTTTTAGGACCCAAGGCACTATGCAACAAACTAGGTGGTAGAACAAAAACACTAACATGTTCTTATGGGTCATGAAATCATGACCCTAAATCTGCAAACCAAGAAACCAAATTCCATGCAATGTTTGGTTGTACATAAACAGCTTCAACAGCTATGCTTTTTTTCTTTTTTATCATTGTCATAAATATATTTCTCATACAATTTTGCCAATTTAGATTTTTACAGGTGTTCAACTTATTGACAATAATTTCAGTAACTGTAAAATCCTAACCTTAATCAATGTAATTTTTATGACACATAAAATAAAACTCAGTACTCCAAAAGCAATAACCTCTTCTTTTAGAACTGTCTCCTGCCCCTGGTAACCACTAATAAACTTTGGTCCCTAAAGATTTGCCTTATCTTGTCTTTTTATATACTTAGGGTCATATAAGATTTGTCTGTTCTGATTGACTTATTTAACTCAGCAAAATGTCTTCAAACTCCATCCATATTGTAACATATATCAAGACACCATTTGTCTTACTAGTTGAGAAGTATTCCGTGAAACGTTTATCTTTTCATTTGGTGATGGGCATTCGGGTTGTTTCCAGCTTTTGGCTATTGTGAATAGTGCCACAATGAACGCTGGTGTAGAAATCTCTTTGAGTCTCTGGTTTCAAGTCTTTCTTCATATACCTGGCATGGAATTGTATCTTACACCAGCTTTGGTTTTAGTTTTGGACGAACTGCTGTGGTTTGCAACAATGGCTGTATTGTTTTGCATTCCCACCAACAATGGTTTAGAAAAAGAAAACACTGCTGTCAAGTTGATCTGGCTCATAGAGACCCTATAGGACAGAGTAGAACTGCCTCATAGAGTTTCCAAGGAAAACCTGATGGATTTGAGCTGTCAATCTTTTGGTCAGCAGCTATAAAACTTAACCACTATGCCACTAGTGTTTAAAGGTTGAAATTTCCTCACATGCTTGCTAATATTTGTTGTTATTATTATTATAATTATTAACCATCATAGTGGAAATGAAATGGTATCTAACTGTAGTTTTTATCTGTGTCCCTGGCCAAGCCAAGTGCCGTCGAGTCGGACCCTATGATAACTAATAGTGGCCATTTGAATATCCTCTTTGGTGAAATGTCTATTCAAGTCCTCTGTCCATTATGTGACTGGATTATTGTCTTTCTTGGCTTGGCTAAGGGTAAAATGTTGGCATTTTGTACATATATTAGTTCTTAGATTCTTGTCAGATATTTGGTTTCTGAAGCTATTCTCCCAGTCAGTACCTTGTCTTTTCACTTTTTTGGTAAAGTGTTTTGACAAAGAAAAAAATGCTAGTTTTTATGAGGTCTCATTTATTTTGTGTTTTACTGCTTGTACTTTTGTTATTGTGTTAGATAACTCATTGTTAAGAGCTAGCTATGACAATATTGCTGTGCATTTTCTTCTAAGAATTTTATGGTTTTAGCTTGTACATTGCAGTTCTTAATCTGCTTTGAGTTTGTCTTTGTGCATGATATAAGACACTGATCCTGTTTCATTTTTAGGTGTGTGGAAATCCAATTTCTCCAGCACATCCTTTATTGAAGAAATTCTTCTTTCCCCATCAAACTCAGCATCCTTGTCAAAAATCAGTTGACCATAGATGTGTGCATTTGTTTCTAGACTCTGAGTTCTATTCCATTAGCCTCTGTGTCTATTGTTATACCAAGTAACAAGTTATTTTGATTACCGCAGCTAAATCAAAATAAAGCTGGTCTTTTTATTAATGTTTCTGTGTTACAGATAATATTGTGAGTTGGTGAGTTAGCCAAAATGCCAGTGTCTACTCTTTTATGCTCTTCACCAAGTCTATCATAAATTTTTGTTCATTTTACTTCTTAAATACCTCATCTGTCCACTGAATTCTTCATTGCTGCCAAAACCACACCAGTGAAGTTGCTATTATTTCTTGATTAGGTTTCTGCCATAGTCTCCAAACTCATCTATTCAAATGAAGTATGGATGTTCTCCAATGTTTTCTACATTATTACAGAATGTTCTTTCCTTTTCCTTCTCCTTATGTATACCGTCTAATGGCTTCACATTCCCGTAGCATAAAGATCCTAAAAGGCCCTTTCCATAGTTAATACCTACCCATACATTTTGTCTTTGCTTAAGCATCACTACTTTAGAGGAGGCTGACAAAACCTACCACAGTTGAGTTGACTTTGCCTCATAGCAACCCTGTAGGACAGAGTAGAAGTGCCCCACAGATATTTCAAGAAATAGCTAATGGATTCAAACTGCTGACCTTTTGGTTAGCAGTCAAGCATTTAACTACTATGCCATCAGGGCTCTGACTAGGTAAAAGCTCTATACGTTAAGCTGTTATAGCAATCAATAAACTTCACAAGTTTTGGCTTGATGATTTTCACATATAACCATTTTGTTAATGTCTGACTCTCCTTTTAGACTTCAGGTTTCAAGAAGTCAGAAATTTTCTCTATGTTTGTTAATCAATGTACATTCAGTTCTTTGCATAATACCTAGAACAGAAAACTGCTCAATATTTATTGTACTAAGTGAAATCTCAAAACAACTCAGTGGAGTATTGTTATTTTTCTTCTTTTACAGTTAAAGAAACTGATGGTCAGAGAGGTTAAAAAAGTCTGTAAGTTCAGAGAAAAGGCTCAAAATCAGGTCTAGTTATATTTCGACATGTGTAGAATAGAATACCCATGCAACAGAAAAGCAAGGGAGATATATCATAGAATCATCATTCTACTTTTCCTGGTGAAACCAAGTGTATTAATCCAATAAAGTATGTATTTTAAAATATTGAAATTAGTCAGCCTGTTAAGGATAAGTACTGTAATTTATACATGCTAGAGAGACATCTCTCCAGTCCACGTGATTAGGATGAAGTCAAGCAAACTGTTTTTTCTTCAGGAAAAACAATCACTGAAAAAAGAATCACTGTGATTTTTATCACACAATCCAGGATTTGTAAATGAAACCATTTCAGAGAGGACACCTACTGATAAAAATCCTAATTTCATGTGGACCATTGGTTAATTCATCAACAACGAATTGAGAATCCATCTTTTCTTTATCATGAATTTATTGTTTCTGTTTACTTCTATGTAAAGAAAACAGGAAATCTATTTTGTTTTTAATCATTTCATTTCGGTTCAAAAGACTTTACTTCTCAGAAGCAAAGGTCAACAACAGACTTACAGGGTGAAAGTGGGTATTATCTTCAAATATGTAATAGTTATCTCTGGAAGCACAGAAAGATGGGGTTGTTATTTTTTAAGCATCTCATAGAGAAAGCACTGGCCTCAGATAAAGTTTAATATTATGAAAGCAATTTAAGATCCTTTATCAAAGGATGATTCAGCTATCTTTAATGTACTGTGATTAGCAAGATTTCAGTCATACAGGTGACCTCACTGACTAATATCTAGTAGAGTCACCCCCCAACCAGATCAAAACAGTCTTGTACTCCAAGTGATACGTTAATCAGAGTAATAATTTATTGCAAGGCACAAAGAATTCTTCTCTTTGCAATATTTTCTTTGTCTTTTTCGTTGGTACTGCTATTGGCTGGTTTTTGTTTGTTACTATACCTTGCTTATTGCTTGCAATAATAATCCCTCAAATTCACTTACATGATCTCTTGTGATAACTGTTGCAGCACCACGTGTGATACTCAAGAGCAGGGTCAGCAAACTCTGTCTCTAAGATGAGACATAGTGTTTTAGACTTTACACACCATATGGTTTCTGTCACAACTCAACTCTGCTCTCACAGCAGGAAAAATAATCACAGACAATACATAAACAAGTGAAAATGGCTATTTTCAATAAAACTGTATTTAAGAACACTGAAAGTGGGATATCATATACTTTTCGTACATCATGGCTTAAGATTTAAGGAATTTTTTTCCTACTATTCTTAGCTCACAAACCGCACAAAAACATAGATGGCAGGCGGGCTTGGGGCCCGTGGGCTGTAGTTTAGTGATCTCTAACCTAGAGGATGACGTCATATGGGTTTGAGATGCATCCCATTACCTACTAACAGTGAAAACCTGTTGCCTTTGAGTTGATTCCAACTCAGTAACCCTATGGGACGCAGGAGAACCGCCCTACTGGGTTTCCTAGACTGTAATCTTTACAGAAACAGACTGCCATGTCTTTCTCTCATAGAGTGACTGGTGAGTTTAAACCACCAAACTTTTCGTTAGCAACCAAGTGCTTAACCAGGGCTCCTTTTACCTGCAATGAAGTCTTGGGCAAATAATTTTCAGTGCCCTCATCACATTTCTACTTTTATGTCTGTTTTGAGAATGAAATTATTATTTTTGTTAACTGCCAGTGAGTTGGCCCCTGACTCATGGCAAGCCCATGCACAACAAGACAAACCAATATTGAGTCCTGTGTCATTCCCACTGTCAGTTTCAGGTCAGACTGTTTGTGATCCACAGGCTTCACTGCCTGAGTTCTGGAAGTAGATCATCAGGTGTTTCTGCCTAGTCTGCCCTAGTTGGGAAGGTGTGCTCTGACCTGGCCAGCATCATACCAACACACAAGTCATCACTACCAGAGGCATGGATGGGAACTGAACCAAGGTCTTCCACATGGGAGGCAAGAATTCTAACTACCAGTGGACTTGCCCACTCCAAATACTGTTAGGAATTAAAAATTATTGTTTCCCAAACTGTGGTCCTACAAATACTATTTTGTGGTTAATAACATAGTTAATAGATGTTGCCTGAACCAAGTGCTCTATGGGTCAATAAAATCCAGGGAACTCTGGTTCAAACAAAGTTAAATGCAAGGCTTCTCAAAATATGCAGTGGGAATCTCGAAGACAGAAGTGTTTTAGATAGCATTTTCTTTTTTTGCAGGAACAGCTTTTAGGGTCATAAAGTTTCGAGGATTAACTTTTAAGTTTTATTTTAAATGTTGATGGTATTTGAAAGAGATATCCCCAGATGGTGCAATGCTCAGGAGAATTTTTGGAAGGTGGTGAAAGCAGGCCCATCCTACTTCTCATTATTTTTCCACGAGGGGAAAAAGGAGGTAAGATCAGCATGTGTTCACTCAAGTGCACATGTAGTCTCTGTGTATCTGCACAGATAGAAACAGTCTCATCGACTCTCAGTCAGTGAAATAATTTGGGATCTTTAATAATGTCAGCTATGTCTTTTATAACATCTTCTGTTGGGATTTCCCTTTGGATCATCTGCTTTTTAACAGCACGGGATCTTTAAGTTCTGGAGCTAAGAGTATTTTTTCAGATTCTGTATACCCAAGGGCTGTGGGTCCCAGAGGTCAATCCAGAGGTATGTGGTGTTGTTTTCTTATTCCTCAGTTATATTTTTGTTCTAGATTTTTATTTGTAGTTAAAATGTGATATTTCAAATATCTGAAAATCACTGAAAGCTTTGATGCTAAAAAGTGTTCACATTTATAAGTGTTTAGTGTGTTTGAAGAAAACACTGACTCCTGTGTTCTATATACGAGGTCCAAAAATTAAGTCTGTAAACTTAATGTTCTAAGTGCTCCACTACAGTCACCTTCAAAATACTCCCCTTGGGAAGCAGTGCACTGATGCCAGTGCCTAATCCACCTTTCAAAGTAATTTTGGAAATCTTTCTGGAATGGCCATTGGGTATGGTGGCATGGTGGCAGGTTCTTGCACTTACTGTCTGTGAAGGAGTTTTTATCCAGTAAACAAATAACTGTGTTGGAATGTTCTCCTTACTCACCTGATCTGGCCCCAATAACTTTTTTCTGTAGCTAAAGTTAAAGGAAATATTGAAACGAAGACATTTTGATGACATTCAGGCCATCAAAGGTAATAGTTCTGATAGCCATTCCAAAATTGGCTTTGAAGGGTGGACTAGGTGCTGGCATCGTTGCATAGCTTCCCAAGGGGAGTACTTCGAAGGTGGCCACAGTGATATTCAGCAATGAGATATGTAACACTTCTTCTAGGATGAGTTCACGAACTCAGTTGTCAGAACTCTCATGAGTATTTGTAGAGATTTATAGATAGATCCAATCTTTTGTACCTTTACCATCTTCTTTCTCTTTGTTCTCTCAAGAACTGAGACAAATATGGTAAATTTCTCCCACTGCCTTCGAAGGAGCACTCTGATTGTACTTCTTCCAAGGCAGACTTGTTTGTTCTTCTGCCAGTGAATGATATGTTTAATATTCTCCCCTTGCTCCATAATTCAAGTGCATTAATTCTTTAGTGGCCCTTATTCACTGTCAACCCTTTGCATGCATATGAAAACACTGGAAATCCCATGGCTTGGGTCAGGTGCACCACACTCCTCAAAGTAGAATTTTTTTTTTGCTTTTCAACACTTTAAAGGGGTCTTTTTCAGCAGATTTGTCCAGTGCAATGTGTCCTTTGATTTCTTCATGGCTGCTTCCACAGATGATGATTATGGAACCAAGTAAACTGAAATCTGTGAAAACTTTGATTTTTTTTCTCCTTATTGTGATGTTGTTGATATGTCCAGTAGTAGTCTTTGATCTTTATCATTAAGAGCTTCAAGTCCTCTTCGCTTTCAGCAAGCAAGGTTACATCATCTGCATATGAGAGGTGGTTAAGATGTCTTCCTCCAATCCTGATGTTGCATTCTTCTTCATATAGTCCAACTTTTCAGATTATTTGCTCAACATGCAGATTAAATAAGTATGGTGAAAGGATGTAACCAGGCACACAGCTTTCCTGATTTTAAACTATGCAATATCCCTTTGTTCTATTGGAAAGGCTGCTTCTTGGTCTATGAACAGGTTCCATCTGAGCATGATTCAGTGCTCTGGAATTGCTATTTTTTCAATGTCATTCATAATTTGTAGTGATCTATACAGTTGAGTGCTGGATACTGGAGGTGAGGCATATTTTGTGTTGTTTCGTGCTACCCATATTTCTATTCTGATAAATAGTTTTAAGCCTTGTGTGGGCATAAATTACTAGGAAATGACTTGATTTTTTTCTGGTCTGGCTTTTAATTTTGCTAGGTGAGATTAGAGCAGGAGTTAATCTCAGGCTAATAATACCCTACTACTGAAGCAAAGTTGTTTTGAGTATTCTACGGGGTGCCTCATAAATTATGAGCTTTTGTACATTGTCTGGTGGGAACAGGGTATTATTGTCAGCCATATGTGCTTTCCCCCAGCCCCCCACCAGTATTATTACCTCTAAATCTTTTCAGGTAGTTACTTCCCTGGCTTCAGATAGCATACACTGATCAGCCTATGACAAACACTGATTTGAAAAATCAAGGATGATCTTTTGCATAGCTCCAGGGCTCTCTGTGTGTAACTCTTTCCGGGACTCTGCAATGTGAAGTCTGATTGCTGTAATCTCTGCGTGTTGAATGAGAGGTATTCATTAAATATAGCATAGAGTTCAAGTTAGATGATTGGATTTAAGTATAAAGTTAGGCATTATGAGCATAGAGAGTATATTTAAAGCCAAAGGAATCCATATTATTATCGGAGGAATTAGTGTTGACAGAGAAGTAGACCAGCATATTAAGAGGTTGCAGTGAAGAGGAAGAACAAGCAAAGATGATGTAGAAATATAATCTTTTTGGCTTCTTAAGGTTTTCTACACTTTACCCTCATCTTCTGTCATCGAAAATATTTCTGTTATTTGGAATTTTTATATGTCCTATAAAGAAGTTGTTTCTGTACATGCATAGTACATGTCTTCTTTGGTGTTAGTCTTTGTCTACAGTTTTTAGACTGAGATACATGTAGAGACTGTCTCTACAGTAAGTGGCAAACTGATGTGTCATGTCATATTTATATCTAGTTGTTTTTTAAATTCAGTTTGCATTCAGGGCTGCTCCCAGGGCACTGCATCTCTGATGTGACCCTTGGTTCATCCTCCTGAATCAGAATTATCTGAAGTTGCTTACAAAGTGTTTTGATTTTTGAGATTCATCCTAGATTTTTAAAGAGTTTGTAAACTTCTGTTTTCATGTAGATCTTTATCTCACCCACAAAAACAAAACAAACAACAAAACAAATCCTAAACCCGTTGCTGTCACCAGACTTCCAACTCATAGCATCCCTATATGACAGACTACAACTGCCCCATAGAGTTTCCAAGTAGTGCGTGGCAGACTTGAACTGATGAGCTTTTGGATAACAGATCTAACATTTAACCATACCCCACTAGGGTTTCCAGCTCCCTCTTCAGAAAACTCAACGGGAAAATGTATGTCTCATTCTGTCAATGGTTCTGAATCCATACTATGCATTAAAATCACCTGAAGACTTTTAAGAATAGTGATGCTTAGGTCCTACCTATACAGATTTTTAGTTTGGCTTTTGCTGGAGCTTAGAATTCTGCACTTTTAGACCTTTCAGCTAATTCTAATGTGCACCCCAAATTGGGAATCACTGTGGTGGGCTAGAGCATGAAGACAAGCAAACAGATGTTTCAGTATGTATGAGAAATCTGTATAGTTCTCTTAAACAGCAAAAGTCACTGAGTACAGAGAAAGTGAGTGAGAAGTTGGCTACTAGATGAGACAGATTATAAGCCAAGTACAGAAAATTAGCTAGAAATGGACTAATTAGGAGGATCATATTACCCTGGAGTATTACTCAGAATGACAGCTAAGGCAGGAGGATAATACCATTCTGCACATGGACTCTGAAACCCAAAGGCCAGTCAGAGGATTCTAGTGAACAGTAAGTTCCAAAGTTACTGCTGATCTTACTGTTCTTGTTTGTTTGTTTTACACTCTTTTCTAATATCTGCTGTGGGAATGGTGTAGGCTTCAGACACTTGTCTTTATACTAGAGACTATCAAAGTTCTGCACAGTAAGACAAAGGAAAATATGCATAGGTTTATGCCAAATAATAAAGTTTTTCTTTGATTAATGTAGTTTTCTCTTTTTAAAGTTTTTTTTACCCATTTTATTTCAATGATATCTTCTTCATCTGCTGCAGTTTTTAAAACTCCTTTAGGAAATATTTGATTGGGAAGATTTTTTTTGTGTGTGGTTGTTTCCTTTTTAATAGGAGACTAAGTTTTATCAAATAAACATATTTCTAATAGCTAGATGATCAGGTTTTTCATGAGTATTAGATTTTTCTTGGTTTGCTTGAAATCACACTACCAAAACATACATCTACTTTAATTCTATTTCTTTATCTATATTCTATATATACACGTTGCATGCTAAGCAAATAATCCGAGAAGCTGAACTATATGAAGAATAATGGGGCATCAGAATTGGAGAAGGATTCATTAACAACCTGTATTATGCAGATGATACAACCTTTCTTGTTGAAAGTGAAGAGGACTTGAGGCACTTACTGATGAATCACAAAAGCCACACCCCTTGGTATAGATTGCACCTCAAGGTAAGGAAAACAAAAATCCTCCCAGATGGAACAATGAGTAATATGTGTAAGTCAAGATTAAAATTGTCAAGGATTTCATTTTGCTTGGATCCACGATCAACACCCACGGAAGCAGAGGTCAAGAAATCGAAAGACATATTGCAACTGGGCCAATCAGTTGCAAGAGATCTCTTTAAGTGTTAAGAAGCATAAACATCACCTTGAGGACTATGGTGCACCTGACCCAAGCCATGGTGTTTTCAATCACCTCATATGCATTTGAAAACTTGACCATGATTAAGGATGACCAAAGAAGAGTTAATGTGTTTCAATAGTGCTGTTGGTGAAGAATGTTGAATATGTCATGGACAACCAAAAGAGTGAATAACTCTTTTGGAGGAAGCATAACTAGAATACTTTTTAAAAGCAAGGATGGCTAGATAGCCTCACATATTTGGATGTTATCTGGAGAAATCAGTCCCTGGAAAAGGACACAATGTTCGGGAAAGTAAAGGGTCAGTGAAAAAGAGGAAGACCCTCAGTAAAATAGACTGATACAGTCACTGCAACAAGCACAGCAACAATTGCAAGGCTGTCACAGGACCAGGCGGTATTTCATTGTGTTGTACATGGGGGTCACTCTGAGTCTTAATGGACTTTTAGGGCATTTAACAACATAACAACATATATACACACACATAGATGTGTTTTATAATTTACATATTCTTTAAAGTTTATTTTTCAATCCCTTAGACAATGTAACACCCTAAAGAAAATTTGAAAAACAGGTAAAATAAGAAAAAGGATACCTACCATTACTGTTTTGGCATGTTTACTTCCTTTTATTTTCCTCCATGCAAGTTTATGGAGAGCATACTTAGTCTTCAGGGACTGAAAAACAAAGCTTTCTCACTCCACAAGTTCTTAGGAACTGAATATGAGGACACAGTCATTGATCAACAGTATACTAAGTGGCTCTCTGCGTACTTGTCAGGTTCCGTAGCTTCCTGTAAGCTTCTTATAACAGACCTGTTATATCTTTCTCAGAAAACAGAATGCCTTGAAGAATTCGTGAAGAATTTGTTTACTCACTCTGAGTAAGATAACCATCTACTTCTTTTCTCTTTTTGTTATGACTGAGTGAAAATGTACATTCCTGTATAAATTTGTATACCCACATATATGCAGCTTCCACTGCTCTCCCTACCCAGTGACAGCACACTATTCCTCTCTGCTCCACACACGTCTCATCCTCCCAACAGTCTCCTTTCCCCTCCTCTCCACCCACTCCCCTTCCGCCAGCCAGAGGTCAGCAGGATGATACCCTATAGATTCACAGAACCATAAAGGGCATCCAATATATGGTCACTCTGCATTGCCAAGTCCAATCCATTCCTGTCTGAAGAGTAGACCTTCATTATGAGTTATGGGCAAGGGTAGCATCAGGGCCAGAGGCCATGCTCCCAAGGGAACCCCAAGCCACTGGACCATCAATTGTGGTCTTTTAGTGGAGATCTCAGGGTGCACTCCTTTTTATTCTTGTGTTGCCAGTGAGACTCAGCTCTGTGAACTCCATCGTGGCTATCACTGGTGGTGGCCGGGCACATCCGGTTCTTCCAGTCCCAAGTCTATGTAGGCACCCACTCATGTGGGTCTCTCTGTCTTCTGGGTTGTCTTTCCCCCACATTGTTTTGGTCCTCGGTGAGCATCCATTACTGCTGAACCATCTATTACTTTAATGGTGAGTTGTCTCTCAAATTTCGTCTGTGTGACTTTCTTGTTATTTCAAGAATGTTATGTAAATGAAGTCACACATCATGACATCTTTTGGTGTTAGCTTTTTTAATTCAGCATAATTCGCTGAGGATTTATCTAGCTTGTTGCATGTATCAGTAAAAACTTTAATTTAAAAATGTTTCCTCCCAGAAAGTAAAAGAACAAATCTAAGTTATTTTGAGAGATATGATGTACATATAGATATTTCCTTCCAAATAACTTTTAAAATTGAATTTATTACTTTGAAATACTTGTAGATTCATGTGTAATTAAGAGAAATAATACAGAGAGATCTCATTACCCTTTAGTTTTCTAGAACAGTAATAAATTATGTAACTATTATACAGTATCACAATGAGTATTGATAATGCACGCAGTAAAGATGCAGAATAATTCCCTCACAATATTTCCTGAATGCTGCTCTTTTGTACAAAACCCATTGCTGTTGAGTCAGTTCTGACTGCTTTTGTCTTCTTCTTTAACTCCTGGTAACCACTAAGCTTCTCTCCATTTTTTAAAATAGTTTTGTCATTTCAAGAATGTTATGTAAATGAAGTCACACAGTATGCAACCTTTTGCTATCGACTTTTTTGAACTCAGCATATCTCTGATGATTCATTTAGCATGTTCCATGTATCAACAGTTTCTTTTTATTGTTGAGTAACATTCTATTGTATAGATACACAGTAATTTGCTTAGCTATTCACCCATTGAAGAATATCTGGTGTTGACTAGAATGAACAACATTCTGTCATCATTTGCGTACAGATTTTTGTGCGAACATAAGTCATTTCTCTGGGTTAAATGTCCAGAAATGTAATTATATGTGATATTTGCATGCTTAGTTTTTTAAGAATTTGCAAATTATTTTCCACAGTAGTTATGACACTTTACATTCCCCTCAGCAACATAAGAATGATCAGTTTTTCCACATTCAGAATTGCATTTGGTGTTGTCCTTTGTTTTTATTTTACTCATACTGATATCTGTGTAGTGAAAGCTTATTGTCATTTTCATTTTCCTAATAGTTAATACTAAACTCAGTGGCAGTTGGTTTGATTTTGATTAACGACTAATGTCACTGAATATCTTCTGATGTGTTTACCTATCATCTGTATATCTGCTTCAGTGAGATGTCTGTTCGTATCCTTTGTCTATTTGATAAGTGAATTTAAAAAAATTAATTTCCTTCTACATTATATATACTAGTCTTTTGTTGGCTAAGTGGCTTACAAGTACTTGCTCCCACTCTGTAGTTTTTTTGTTTTTTGTCCTATGACGGTGTCATTCACAGAGCAACAGTCTTAAATTTTGATGAAGTCCAATTTATCCATTTTTCATTTTACAAATTGTGCTTTTGGTGTCAAGTCTAAGAACTCTTTGCTATTCAGAAAGTTACTAATACAGAAATACTGTTGGTTTTCGTGTTTATTTTTTATCCTGTGAACTGGCTGAACTTGCTTATTAGTCTCAAGTGGTGTTTTTGTAGTCTCCTACTTGGCCTTGACATTTTCTTTGTAAACAAGTCATTTTAAACTGAAGTTTTACATCTTCCTTTATTACGTGTTTACCTTTTACTTCATTTATTAACTTACTGAGCTAGCTAGAACTTTCAGAACAATGTTGAATAAAACTCAGGAGAGTGGACCTTCTAGCCTTTCCCCCAATATTTGGGAAAAAGTATTCTTTTTTTACTATTAATTATAATATTAGTTGTAAATTTTTGTAAATATCCTTTTTCAGGTTGAGACAGTTGCCTTCTATTATTATGTCAGATTACATTGACTGATTTTTAAATATTGAGCAAGCCTTTCTTCCCTGAAATACACACCATTTGGTCGTGATATATAGTGCTCATATGTTGCTGAATTCTGTGTGCCAAGAGTCGGTTAAAGAGTTTTACATCTGTATACCCATTGATCTGTACTTTCTCGTATTTCCTTTTCTGGTTTTCGTTTGATGGGTAATATTTCCTTCATAAAATGAATCAGGAAGTGATTTTTTTTTTTTTCTCCTCTGTTTTCTTGGAGACATTGTATAGAATTAGTGTTCATTCCTTTTTAAATGTTCATTGGAATTCTATAGTGAAATCATTTGGGCTTGGAGATATCCTTTATGGAAGTTTTAAATTACAAATTCAGTCTCTTTAGTAGTTATAAGGCCATTCAAGTTATCTGTTTTATATAAGTCTTGATAGTTTGCTTTTATTGAGTAATTAGTCTGTTTTGACTGAATTGTCAAATTTGACAAATGTGCCGAATTTATGGGACAGATGAAGCAAAAAGAAAACTTATCCAAGAACTCCCTGTGTTTATTAGTCAGACTCTGAGATCTCTAGTTGATTTGTCTTGTCTCCAGCTTTCAAAGTTTTCTTATGTTTGTTTTATATATTAAAATCTAGGGTTTCACATGTACAAAGCAGAAAGAAGAGAGAAAAATAGGTCTGCACAATCTTTCTAGACCCAGATCACTTGAAATAATTCTATCTTGAAGACTTATTTTCCCTCTTCTGTTCCTATGGGTGCCACTTCAGTTTAAATTTCTACCATTTTATGCATACTTCATCTTGTTTCCTCACCTCTGGTATGTTTGTCTTGAGTTCATCTTCTTCCCCTAAGCATATTATTATCTCTCATAATAAAGGGATTGCTGACATATGCCCCCTTCAGTGTTTGATGTCCCTGATTCTAGAATTTCACATTTGCTGGGAATGAAAGTTGCCTGTCTGCACAGGCTGAGGGAGAGGATCTGGAGGTCCAGCTGCTTTTTACACCAACATTCACACAATCTTGTTCTCAGCCAATCTTTCATTCCTGTCTTCACATACATGTGACACTTTCTGTTGCTATGATCTTCCAGAGATTTACTTGCCATTTTTGATTTCTGCTCGTAAGTAATGAAATTTCAGCTTTCTCTGAGGTCAACCATCTTGGAAAATATTGTTTCCATCTCTCATCTGTTGGCATTTTCTCTCCTAAAGTATTTGCCCTCAGCTATTGATAATTTGCTTTGTTCCTTTTTTTTTTTGAGTCATTGGTCCATTCTGACTAAATTGTCAAATTTGACAAGCATGGCGTGGCCAAATTAATGAGATAGATGAAGCAAAAAGAATTTTTTATTCTTTTATCATCCTTCCAGTGGTGATTCATAAAGCCAATTTAAGTGTTCAAATTGTCATATTTAACCTGAAAATACTGTTGTTTTAAAGAAAGATCTCCATCCCATAGCAACTAGAACTGCTTAATAAAATAAATTTACTTTTTTTTTTTTTTTCCAAAGGGCAATCTATACTGGAGTAATTTTATAAAATAGTTAAGTAATCAATAATCAGACCTGCCCAGGTCGCATAATATGAACTGTCAGTAATGATGCCCAGAGTCTTAAAACTTTTACTCATAAAGCTAAACAGAATTTATGAGTTTTACACCTCAGTGTAAATTCTGTGATGTTGCAATTCTGTCTAGGTATAAGTTTAAAACATCAAGAAATCAGTTAAATAGTAGAAAATATGAAAAATGCTTCTGAATAGTTTCTAATTGTCAGGCACTTTTGATGTTGTTAACGCAAACATGTCTCACAAGTAGGTATAATTATAATCCCTATTTGACGAATGAGATGTCTGAAGCTAAAAGATGGGCTCCACGGAGCTGAAGTGGCAAGGCGTTACTGGGTTTCAGGATTCGTAATTTAAGTTCTAGGATTCTGTGTCAATAGAGTTGCTTTGTTTTTCTGTCACATTTTTGTTTGTGTGTTGTGTTGAGACAGTGGTGTATTAAAGACCGTGGCACTCTCCTGTTACATTGTGCAGGCTATTTAGAGAGTCTCTTCACTAACTAGCTCTGTAGTGTCCTCATTTGGACAACAAGACTACATTATATCTAAGACCCTTTCGTCATGATTTGGACCCAACTCGATGGCACTTGGCTTGGCTTGGCTATATTATTGTGATGTGAGAATTTGTGTTGGCTCTGGGCGACAAAGATTAAAAGCAGAAAGATTCAGGCATAAGATAATTTTTTTACTTTCCTTTTTTTTAAAACAGATGTCTTTGGAAATCAGATATGTGAATAGATTATTTACCTTAATCCAATAATGCTAATATTATTTATTTAGGAGAACAGGATATTTTTATTTGTTTGTAGTATTAGGGATATTAAACAGAGAAGGAAATGTTTTATGTTCAAACTGCATTTTCCAAATTAAGTTAAAAAATAACATCATCTTAAAATGTAAAAAATTAAAAAGCTGCCAAATGGATTAGAGTGAAAAGAATATTCACCCCATCCCTGTCCCCAAGCTAGCAAGATGCTCTCTTCAGAGGCAATTGTTGTTACAGCTTCTTATTAATTGATCTCATTTTTCATTGCATAATTAGTAAAACTATTGTATCACAGGCCTCACTTTTAATATATAAATTTAGACAAGTGGAATGCAAAAAGAACATGATTGCTCCACTTCTTTTAGAAAGTGCTTTGTAGAAATAATAACTATCATTAAACTAAAAATGAGCAAGACCTTTAATACTTACAGGTCAGCATTCATTGTATAGTTGATTATAGACGTTACCAATATTTCCTTGATAAGATTATCACTAGGCCGTATGAAGATATTGCTAACTAATGAGTTAGAATATATGTTTATATATATATTTTAAAAAAAGAAAAACGTGTTTAAATCTTGTTATTTTCAGAATAAATTATTTAGACAAGAAAAAGAAGCTGCAATGTTCTATTAATAATTAGAACATGGAATGTGTGGAGTATTTATCTAGGAAAATTTGAAATTGTCAAAAAAGCGATAGAACACTAGAAGATCTATATCCTAGGCTTCAGTGAGCAGAAATGAATTGGTTTCAGCCTTTTAGAGTCAGAAAATCTTACGATCTACTCTGCAAGGAATGGCGTATTGAAGAGGAATGGCAACGTATCGAAGGGGAATAACGAAAAGAAATTTTCAAGATCGCTCCTAAAGAACAATGCTGTCCGTAACAGGATAATATCAACACACATATAAGAAAAGACCAGCTAATACGAGTATCCTTCAAACTTACAAACCAACAATTGGGGACAAAGATGAAGAAATTTAAGAATTTCACCAACTCCTGCAGTGTAAAATTGATCAAACATGCAATTAAGATGCATTGATAATTACTGCTGATTAGATTATGAAAGTTGGGGAAAAAGAAGGACTGGTAGTTGGAAAACATGGCCTTGGTGATAAAACCAAAGCCACAGACTGCATGAGATCATTTGCAAAACCAAGAATCTATTCACTGGGAATATCTTTTTTCAACAACATAGATGGTGACTATACATGTAGATCTTGCCAGATAGAAAGCACAAGAATCAAATTGACTACGTCTGCAGAAAGAGATGATGAAGAAGCTCACCATAATCAATCAGAACAAGAACAGTGACCAACAGTGAAACAGACCATCAACTGCACATATGCAAGTTCAAGTTGAAGCTGAAGAAAACTAAAACAAATCCATGAGATCCAAAGTAGACAGATCGTCTTGAGGGCAGATTTGATGTACTGAACACTAATGGCTGAAGACCAGACAAGTTGTAGGATGACATCAAGGCATCATTCATGAAGAAAGCAAAAGATCATTAAAAGGACAGGAAAGAAAGAAGAGGTCAAAGCTAATATTAGAAAAGATTCTAAAACTTGCTCTTGAATGTGCAGTAGCTAAAGAGAATGGAAGAAATGATGAAATAAAGGAATCGAACACAAAATTTTATAGGGTGTCTCAAGAAGAAAAAGTGTTATAATGAAATGTGCAAAGACTTGCAGTTAGAAAACAAAAAGGGAAGAACACACATGACATTTCTCAAGCTAAAAGAAATGAAGAAAACATTCAAGCCTTCAAATGCAATATTGAAGAATTCTATGGAAAAATACTGAACAGCCCAAGAAGCATCAAAAGAAGATGGGAGGAATACAATCACTGTACCAGAAATAATTGGTTGTCGTTCAGTAATTTCAGAGACAGCACATTGCTGAGACTGATAGTATCGAAGGAAAAAGTCCAAGTTGCACTAAAGGCATTGGCAAATAACAAGGTTCCAGGAATTGACAGAATATCATCGGGATGTTTCAACAAATAGATACAGTGGTAGAAATGATCATATGTGTATGCCAAAGAATTTGGAAGACAGCTACCTGGCCAGCTGACTGGGAGAGATTCATATTTGTGTCCATTTTAAAGAAAGGTAATCAGTGGAATGTATATGAATATTTGAGAGTCCCATGTGTATCTCTGTCTTCTGGTCTGTGGAGAGAGTTCAATGGGGTCTATATGAAGACTGAAGTTTGTCTATTTCCAGTCTTAGTTGCTTATAAAACCAGATGCATTATGACAGATACAATTATTATTACAATAATTGTTTTCAATTTCTTAATTGTTATATTTTACTTCTTTCAAAGTAGATTCCCAGGAGAAGAGAATAAGGAGGAAAAACTAAGAAGATGGTTACTAGCAGTGTTGAGAGTCCCCCTGTATTTCTGTGTCCGGGACACCCTCACACCAGGATTATGAGCTACTGTAGAAAACAGAGAGACTCTACAGAGGTCAGCTCAGCACTCTGTGAGCTGCCCTACTGTCCATCTGCTATGAAAATGGATGGGAAGGCTATTTTTTGAATATTGATTATGATTTCAGTGAAAGTTTACAATCAAAATCAATTTACTACGTACAATCCTGCAAGGACTACTATGCAGCTCTGACTGGCTTTCCCTCCTCCGCCTGACAGCACACTCCTCTCCATCCTGTACTCCCTGTATCCATTCAACCAACTCCTGTTTCCCTTCACCCTCTCATCTTGCCTCTGGACAAGAGATGCTGAGACAGCCTCATCTAGATATTTAAGTGAAGACGCCACATTCCTAACTAGTATCACTGTTGGCTTCAGTACTGGTTTCAGTTCTGGGTTAACAGAGTCCAGCGGCCATGTACCCAGGGGACCCTCCAGTCTGAAGGATCATCAAGTGTGGTTTTTTAGTAGAATTCTACTTCTGCACACCCCTTTTTCTCCAACCACATAAGGGAATGTGTGTTGTATTCTCTGTCAGGGCAGTCATTTGTGGTGACCACTGTCCATTTCTTCCGTATTCATTGCTGGTGTAGTCTCCGGATCATACGGTGCCTTCTGTCTCCTGAGCTAATATTTTCCTCCTGTCTTTGATGTCCTTTATTCTCCTCTGCTTCAGGTAGATTAGGACCAATTAACAGTACTTAGATGGCTGCTTGCTAGCTTTTAAAACTGAAGATGCCACTCGTCAGATGCCACTGATTGTCTTGAGGACAGATTTGATGTACTGAACACTAATGGCTGAAGACCAGATAAATGGTAGGATGTCATCAAGACATCATTCATGAAGAAAGCAAGAGATCATTAAAAGGACAGGAAAGGATGCAGAACGCTTTCTTAAAACAACAACAAAACCCAACTTAATTATGTCAGTTAGCCTAGATGTCTGCTGAAACCATGGTCCCCAGACCCCTGTCCCTGCTACTCTATTCTGCAAAATGTTGGGCTTTATTTAGAAAACTTTTATCTTTTGCTTTAGACCAGCTGTGCTAACCCCCTTCTACTGTGTGCTATTACTCCTTTCACCTAACCAATTCCTATGTACTGTCTAATCTATGAATACTCCTCTGGCTCCCTCCCCACTCAGTGTTCTCATACAACATTGGTCCTTTTGTCACTGACTAATTTCCCTTAGCATGTCTTCCAGATAACTCCATGTTATGAGATGTTTTCTAAGATTATCATTCTTTATCGTTGGACAGTATTCAGTATTTTCCCATTTTCCGAATGTATCAGTTTGTTTATCTGTTCATTTGTTGATGGGCACCTAGGTTGATCCCATCTCTTTGTTATTATGGACAGTGCTTCAGTGAACATTAGTGTGCATTGATCCATTCCTATGACAGCCCTTACTTCCCTAGGATATATTCCAAGAAGTGGTATTGTTGGGTTGTATGGTATTTCTATTTCTATCTTTTTAGGAAAGTGCCAAATTGATTTCCAAAATGCTTGTACTGTTTTACATTCATACCAGCAATGTGGAAAAGTTCCAGTTTCTCCATAACCTCTCTAAAATTTATTATTTTGCTTCTTTTGAGGGGATTAATGCCAGTCTTGTTGGAGTACTATGGTATCTCACTGTAGTTTTGGCTTGAATTTTTCTACTGGTTTATGATCATGAGCATTTCCTCACATATCTGTTACCATCATGAATGTGTTTTTTAGTGAAGTGCCTATTCATATCCTTTACTCATTTATTTAACTGTGTTATTTGTTTTGTTCTTGCTGAGGTTTTGCAGTACTTTGTAGATTGCAGATCAGATTTGGGGTATACAACAATTCTTTGCTAAACTGTAGGTAATCTTTTTATTCTTTTGGTGAAGTCTTTGAATGAGCATAAGTGTTTGATTTTCAGGAGCTCCCATTTATCTATTTTCTCTTCTGATATCTGTGCATTGTTAGTAATATTTTGTAGTCTGTTTATACCATGTATTAGGGCTCTTAGTGTTGTTTTTATTTTTTTCCATGATCTTGATTGTTTTAGATTTTTGTATTTAGGTTTTTGATCCATTTTGAGTTAGTTTTCGTGCATGGTATGATATATAGGTATTGTTTCTTTTTCTTTTTTGGAGATGGATATCCAGTTATGCCAACACCATTTGTTGAAGAGACTGTTTCTGCCTAGTTCACACACTTTGGATCTTTGTCAAACATCAGCTGCTCACAGGTGGATGATGTTATATCTGGATTCTCATTTGTGTTCCATTGAGCTGTGTATCTGTTTTGTACCAGTACCAGGCTGCTTTGACTACTTTGGCAGTATAATAGGTTCCAAACTCGGATAGTATGACGCCTTCCATTTTGTTCTTCTTCAGTAATGCTGTATTTATCTGTGGCTTCTTCCATTTCATTGTGAAGTTGGTGATTTGTTTCTCCATCTTATTGAAAAAATGACATTAGAATTTTTATTGGGATTGCATTGTATCTATAGATTGCTTTGGATAGAATAGACACTTTCATAACGTTAAGTCTTGCTCTCAACGAACAAGGAAGGTTTCTCCACTTACGTGGATTTCTTGCAGTAGGTTCTTGTCATTTTCTTTGCATAGGTCTTTTACCTCTCTGGTTAGATTTACTGCTAGGTATTTTACTTCTTGGGGACTAATAGTAAATGGTAATGATTTGGTGATTCCCTCTTTGATGGTTTCTTTGTTGGTGTAAAGCAATCTGACTGATTTATGTATATTTATCATGCACCCTGATACTTTTCTGAACTCTTCTATTAGTTCCTGTAGTTTTATTGTGGATTCTTTAGCATTTTCTGTGTTTAAGATCATATCACCTGCGAATAGAGATTCTTTTACTTCTTTCTTACCAATGTGAATGCCCTCTGTTTCTTTGTCTTGCCTGATTGCTCTGGCTAGAACCTTCAGGACAATGTTGAATAAAAGTGGTGACAATGAACATCCTTGTCTGGTTCCTGTTCTCATGGGGAATGCTTTCAGACTTTCTCCAGTTAGGATAATGTTCACTGTTGGCCCTGCAAAGGTGCCCTTTTTTATGATGAGGAAGTTTCCTCCTATTTCTATTCTGCAGAGAGTTTTTAACATTTTGTCAAATGCCTTTTCTACATTGATTGATAAAATCAGGTGGTTCCTGTCTTTTGTTTTATTTATGTGGTTGATTACATTAATTGTCTTTCTGATGTTGAAACTTCCCTGCATCCCTGGTAAGAATCCCACTTGGTCATGGTGAATTATTTTTTTGATGTGCTGTTGAATTCTATTGGCTGGAATTTTGTTGAGGATTTTTGCATCTAAATTCATGAAAGATATTAGACTGTGCTTTTCCTTTGTTGTGCTGTCTTTATCTGCTTTTGGTATTAGGGTTATGCTGGCTTCATAGAATGAATTTGGGAGGATTCCATACGCTTCTATGCTGCAGAATACCTTTAGTAATAGTAATGTTTTCTTTAAAAGTTTGGTAGAATTCTCCAGTGAAGCCATTAGGGCCAGGAATTTTTTCAGTTGGAAGTTTTTAAATGATCTTTTCAAGCTCTTTCATTTAGTTTTTCTACTTCTGTTTGTTCTAGTTTTGGTAAGTGATGTACTTCTAAAATTTCTCTATTTCCTCTAGGTTTTTGAATTTGTTAGGATACATTTTTACATAGTATTCTGTTATGATTCTTTTTATTTCAGCTGGGTTTGTTGTGATATCAACCATCTCATTTTTTATTCAAGTTATTTGCTTCCTCTCTCGCTTTTTTTGGGGGGGGAATCACTTTGGCCAATGGTTTGTCAATTTTGTTGATCTTTAAAAAAAACCAGTTTTTGGTCTTGTTAACTCTTTTAATTGTTTTTCTAGTCTATAATTCATTTAATTCTGCTCCATTTTTTATTATTTTGTTTCTTCTGGTACCCAAAGTATTCTTTTGCTGTTCTCTTTCTACTTGTTCACATTATAGAAGTAATTCTTCTTTTCTGGATGTGTGCATTTATTAACACAAATTAACCTCTGAACACTGCTTTTGCTGTGTCTCATAGATTCTGGTAGGATGCATTTTCATTCTCACTTGACTCTATGAATGTCTTTATTCCATCTTTGTTTTTTTTCTATAACTTAGCTATTTGGGGGCCAGGTATTGCTCAGTTTCCATGTGTTTGATTTTTCTCTTATGTTGATTTCTACTTTTATGGCCTTATGGTCTGAAATGATGCTTTGTAGTATTTCAGTACTTTGAGTTTTGTTAAGAATTGCTTTGTGGCTGAATATGTGGTCAATTCTGGAAAATGTTCCATGTACACTTGAAAATAAAGTATACTTGGTTGTTGTTGGTTGGAGTGTTCTAAATATGTCTATGAGGTCAGCTGTTTGACTGTAGCATTTAGATCTTTCATGTCTTTATTGAGTTTTTTTTGTAAATTTTCTGTCCCTCACTGGGAGTGGTGTGTTGAAGTCTCCTGCTATTATTGTGAAGCTGACTATTTCCATTGTCAATGCAGTTAATGTTTGCTTTGTGGATTTTGGAGCTCTGCCATTGAGTGCATAGATATTTAATATGATTGCATCCTCCTAGACTCTTGATCCATTAATTATTATATACTGTCCTTCCTTATCCAATGTAGTGGATTTTACTTTAAAGTCTTTTTTATCAGAGACTAATATTGCCACTTCTGCTGGTTTTTGAATGTTGTTAACTTAATATATATTTTTCCATCATCTGAATTTTAGTTTGTTTGTGTGTTTGCTTGTCTCCTGTATACCTCATGCAGATGGATTGTGTTTTTGATCCAGTGTGCCACTTTCTGTCTCTTTATTAGTACATTTAGTCCATTTAATTCAGTGTGATTATTGATAGGTATGAGCTTAGTCGTATCATTTTGATATATATATATATATTTTTTGGTATGTGTCATATAGACAATTCATTTGTTTTTTTTAATTTTCTGTGCTGAGTCTTCTTTTTATGTTTTGCTTTCATCTTTCTCAGTGTTGTTGGTTTTGTGTTTGCTGGTACTTCATATTTTTCTCAGTTATTATTTTGATGTATAGAATGGATAGTTTCCCTTGTGGTTAACTTAAAATTTACTCTTATTTTTCTAAAATTAAACTAGTCTTTAATTTCTTTGTATTGTCTTGACTTCCTCTTCATATAAAAGATTTATTACTGCATTTCCTTTTGAGTCTCTCATTTTTGTTACAATGTTTACATAATAACATTTCTGTTTTCCTATTTTCAGTGTTTTGTCTGTAATTTATCTTTGTGGTTCTCCCATTTGGGTCAATATCCAGTTGTTTTGTTCTGTATTCTGGTCAGTGGTACTGATTTTCCAACCAAATGAATCCCTCTAGTATTTATTGTACTTTCTGTTTGTTTTTTGCAAATTCCTGAAATTAGTGTTTGTCGAGAAACATCCTAATCTTACCCTCATATTTGAGAGACAATTTTTCTGGATATAAAATTTGGGGCTGACAGTTATTTTCCTTCAAGGCTTGTATCTGTCATTCTACTATGTTCTTACATTCATGGTTTCTGCATAGTAGTCCCATAGATTTTCCCTTTGTAGGTTATTTTTTGCTTACTCCTAGCGACTTTTAAAAGTATCTCCTTATTTTTTTTTTTAATCTTTAGTTTTGGCAAGGTTGATTATAGTATGTCTTGGTGTCTTTCTTTTGGGATCAACCTTATATGCAGTTCAATGAATATCTTGGATAGGTGTCTTCTCATCTTTCATAGTATCAGGAAAGTATTCTGCCAACAAATCTTGGACAATTCTCTCTGTATTTCCTGTCCATCTCCACTGCCCCACTGCCCCATTCTGGTACTCCAGTCACATGTAGATTATTCCACTTTGTAGAATCCCATATAATTGTTAGTGTTTCTTGATTTTTTAAAATTCCTTTACCTGATTTTTCCTTGATTATACTGATATCACATGCTTTATCTTTAATATCACTAATTCAGCCTTCCATTGCCTCAGTTCTGCTCCTTTTACTTTCTACTGAGTTGCCTAATTCTGTAATTTTATTATTAATTTTCTGAATTTCTAATTTTTGTTGGTCTATGCTTTCTTACAGCCTGTTTAGCTTTTCATTATGCTCTACTTCATTTTATCTCATCTCCTTCCTCAGCTCTTGAAGAGTTGTAGGTATTAATCCCCTTTTATTTTTCCTCAGTAATTCTAGGAAGTTCTCTTCCTCTGGAAAATTTGATTTTTTTTGTTTGTTTGTTTTGGGAGTTTTCTGAAGAAATTGTGGTTTGCTTCTTCAAGTGCTTTGATATGGGCTGTTGTTTCTGAGCCATCAGTAAATTGAATTTTTTTTTTTATGTTTGCCTCTTATATTTTAGCTTTTTGTTTTGAAATGTACAAATAGGCTGGTTGCTGTGTACTAGTTTGGTTATTGGCACCTTTGAAACTTTAAGGTCCTGTCACCAGGTGGTTAGAGCATGCAAGCCCAGGAATCTGTTTACTTTCTTAGTATGGATTCAGCTCAGGTGTCCAGGTAGTCAGTCATTGACTGTGTGGTGCACGCTGTTGCCTACTGTTCTAAATGGGCAAGAAAAATTTGTATAGCTTCAGGTGTCTGAAATTTGTATAGCCTCAGATGTCTGAAATTTGTATAGCCTCAGCTTCTGAAAAAGGCAAGGAGCTAACAACCATCCCCAAGTGTCTTTAAGGATGGCATACCTCTTATGTCTGAATCTAGGTGAAAGAACACTTTCTCCCATGATTTTCTGACTTGGAGTAGTCCATAAAAATCCACCCCCGTTTCTCCAGTTTGTTAAATTATTTCCCCTCTGAGTCTTGGGGAATGGCTCAGGGCAGGCTTAAGGAGTCCTACTTCTGGCTTAGTTAATGGACTTAGACTCCAGAGCTAGGTGTAGTGCAGAGAAGGGAGAGGGAGAATGGCTCAGGGAAGGCTTGAGGAGTCCCACTTCTGGCTCAGTTAATGGTGTCAGACTGTAGCATCAGGCACAATGCAGAGAAAGGAGAGGGAAGTGCTGGGAGAAGAGAGATAGGCCTATCTCTAAGGAGGGATTTAGATCCACACATGGTAGGTCATTATTTTTCCATGGTCTAGTAGGCTAGAAGTCCAAATTCAGGGTGTTAGCTATAGGGGAATGTTTTCACTCTGTGTCATCTCTGAAGGAAAGTTCTTGTCATCAATCATTCCCTGAACCAGGGACTTATCCTGGCCCTGATTTCTTGGTAGTATGGCATTCCGACATTCTGCTTGCTTCCCTTCCTTTAACCTCTTATAAAATAAAGCATAGGGTGGGCCATATTCCAGGAACACTTCTCTGTACGTTGGTTTAGGGATATGACCTTAGTAAGGGTGTTACAGTCTCTCCCTAAGCCTCTTTAACATAAAATATCAATCAAATTTGAATTTGATATTCAAATCAAAATGACAATGAGATACCATCTCACCCCAACAAGATTGGCCATGATCCAAAAAAACACAAAACAATAAATGTTGGAGAGGCTGTGAAGAGATTGGAACTCTCCTTCACTGTTGGTGAGATTGCAGAATGGTGCAACGTCTTTGGAAAGCAATTTGGCGTTACCTTAAAATAATGGATATAGATATAGCATTTGACCCAGTAATTCCTCTGCTTGGAATATATCCTACAAAATCAAGGCCATTCACACCAACTGCTATATGCACATGAATGTTCATTGCAGCGCAGTCCATGATGGTAAAAAGTTGGAATCAACCCAGATACCTAACAACAGAAGAATGGATAAGTAAACTTTGGTATATATACTCAATGGAGTACTATACACTGATAAGGAACAATGATGATAGCAGGAAACATCTCTCAATTTGGTCTCAGCTGGAGGACTATGTTGAGTGAAACTAGTCAGCGACAGAAGGACAATTATTATATGAGACCCCTATGATAAAAACTTAAAAGCATGCTCATACATAATAGAAAAGACTCTTTGACAGCTACAAGGGTGGCGAGGGTGGGAGGACAGGAAGGCAAGGGGCGAGGGTTTAGATTAGTCAGTTGTTAGAAATTTGGTTGGGTGAAATTGGTGACAATATACATTAGTAAGAAGATCAATATTAATGGGACTTCAACACAACTTGTGTACTCCTCCTCTCTTAACCTGGTATTGTAAGCACAGAGTGTATATGCTTTCATTTTTTATTTAATAATAAGAAAAACATTTAAAAAAATAAAAAATAATAATTAAAATAAAGTAGCCATCACAAATGGAGGATAACCACCCACCCAATACTGGGAATCACGGCCTAACCAAGTTGACACTTATTTTTGAAGGAAAAAATTCAATCCTTGATAGGAAGTTACACTGAAACCTGTTTGGAATCGTAGCAACGCTAAGCCTGTACTCACAGACAGGTGGTGGCTGTGTATGAGGTACATGGGCTGAGAATTAAACCCAAGTCTGTCCCATTAAAGATGAGACTTCTGCCACTCATTTATCAAAGCCACCCCCCTGAACTTTGCAGTTTCCTTACTCCCTCCTGATGGCATAAAAGATGAAGAGCTCAGCTAATAACTGAAAGTTTGGCAGTTTCAACTTACCCAATAGCATCATGGTGTAAAGACCTAGCTATCTGTTTCCATAGACATTACAGCCAAGAAAATCTTGCAGAGCTGTTCCGTCCCATGGGGTCCCCATGAGTCAAAATCTACTTGATGGCACCCAAAGACTTCCTCTTAAGTACTGCCTAAGGAAGCTCTAGGAATCTTCTACTCTGGGACTTCCCTGACTTTTAAAGCTTCTATCAGTCATTCCTGAGTGTACTGAATAGGGCTCAGGCATTATAGGATATTTTCACTTAGAGCACAGTGCTGAGTGCTATTTTAATACATTCACTACTTCTTCATTCCCTTGACATTTTTTATTTGCTCCAGCTTTTATAATGTCTGTATTCCAGCTCTTTTTGTTAGAAGACAACATCAGCTGCTGTATTTACAAAGTGATGAGACTTAAGAGTCAATATCCCATAGTGACTGGTCTATGACTTTATTGTCATTCAGAATATCATGAGTGTATGGGTCTTCCTTCTGTGTGACTCAAAATGTTCTATTCCAGGCCTTAATTCTTCTCATCTTTCCTATCACCATTCCTTCAACCAGTTATGTGAAATGTACCTTCCTGGTGAATGCAGGGAGAATTATTTTTGCAGCCAAGACCAGTGCTGTTAGCTTAATTTTAAAAGTCTCTGGCTAGTAGCTGCATACTGAATGTAAACTAAAACAGTGATTCCAGTGCAGACCCTAGAAACAGCCTACCCAGTACAAATACTGACCACCTACTAGCTATGTAACCTTTGTATAGTCATTCAGTGTCTCTGTGCTTTAATTTCTTCTTAAAAATTGTTACAATACTTACTACATAAATTTATTTTGAAGAGTAAATGAATTGATACACATGATACAGTCAATGAACTGTGCTGAGATACTCAAGAGGTTTTAGTATCATTGCTTGTTGCTATATTTTGTATTTCTGATCTAGTCAATATTTTACAGCAAATACTGTTATTAGCTACCTAAATAGTTAAGATGTCTGCTAGACACACATTCATTTTTGACACCAAAAGGAGAACACTTTTAACTGAACTTATTTTTATGAACAAGTGAGGATCCACTTGTTTTCTTAACAGTTTAATTAATTTAACATTATCCATTTTCTTATCAATTTAAGATTGTTTTGATAATCAGTACTTAAAATATATAACTACCTTCAAAATTTTATAAATATCAATCTAAAAGTTTCATGTTGTTGTTTTTATTCTTTTTAATAAGTAGAAATGAAAAAAGCCCTGAGGGTACCTTGGTTAAATGTGCAGCAGCTAACCAGACAGTTGGTGGTTTGAACCCATCTGCTGCTTCATGAGAGAAAGGTGTGGCAGTCTGCTTTCATAAAGATTACAGCCTTGGAAACCCTTTGGGGCAGTTCTGTTGTGTCCTATAGAGTTGCTATGAGTTGATTTCACTGCAGTGGTTTTGTGTTAAAGACAATTTCTATCCAATGACAGTTAAAATCAACATCTGACTACAGTTATCTTTGTTTATGATGCTCTACTAAATTTCTAAACTAACCAAGCAACAGGTGACAATTTTCAGGGCTTGACCAGAGTGCTTATTAATTAATAATACAGAACAATCCTTTCACTTGACAGTGCAGTCTTCAAAACTTGCATAATTAAAATTTTGTGTAATTTGAGACTAGTTATAAGGAAGGATAGCTGATATTTTGTGTTTCGCATAAACTGACACTGCCATGTAGCAAGAGCATAAACATGGTTGGGAACCGCAATTCATGAAGAATTTTTCATTTAGGAGAATTTGTAATATTTCAAGTCTTACGCATAAAACATAAACAAAGCTTATTAATACTTTCATATCACTTTTTTTGAAATTTATAAAATTCAAATGTATAGAAAATGCAAATGTAGGATTTTGTGTTTTAAATCATTGACACCTAAATTATTTGTCCTTTGCTCTTTTGTTAATCTTAAATGCTCTGAAAACACAATTCCTGTTGTTGTTTACCTGCAAAACTAAGAGAATGTTTCACCAATACTTAGATACGAGGTCTGATGGTTAAGTTCACAAACTTGCCACTGTATGCTTATGTTGGCAGCACTGTACAAACAACTAAGTAAGATTTCATAACCTTGATATATCAGCTGTGTTCATGTCAACATGTGGTGGTGTCTTGCTGAGTGACATTATTTGTTGTTGTGTGTTTTTATGTGCTGTTGTCAGAATGTCAGAACTTGAATTAGAGCAAAGAACAAACATTATAGTTCTTTTTAAACCTGGCAAGAGTAGAAGCGAAATCAGGGACATGTTAGTTCAAGTTCACAGGGATAATACTGTGAAGGAAACATGCAGTGTACAAATGGATTAAATGTTTCTCTGAGGGGAGAGAAAGCGTCACTGCAGAAAAGAGGTCAGCATGACCACTAATGAGCAGAGCTGAAAAAAAATTGCAAAAATTTGTGGAAGTGTGTCAAAATGATCGGCTCACTGTGAGAAGCTTAGCAGACCAAGTACACATCCATAGAGGAACAATCAGGGAAATCTTAACTGAAAATCTTGGCATGAGAAAGCTGTGTGCAGAAATGGTCCCAAAGGACCTCACTGATGAACAGAAGCAAAGGAGAGTCAAAATTTGCCAAGAGCTTTTGGACAGGCAAGACAATGTTTTGAGCTGTGTTATCACTGGAGATGAAACATGTGTGTGCCAATATGATCCTGAAATAATCAAAGTGCACAGTGACAGTCAGCCATTCTCTACAACCCAAAAAGTTCCACCAGTCCAAATCAAGAGTCACAATGAAGTTGCTAACCTTTTTTGATATCAGAGAGATTGTTTATTATGAATTTGCACCAAATGGACAAATGGTTAACCGAGTTTACTATTTGGAAGTGCTGAAAAGACTTCATGAAAATGTTAGACAAAAATGACCTGAACTCTTTACCAACAACTCATGGCTTTTGCATCATGATAATGTAACAGCTCACACAGCACTGTCTGTGAGGAAGTTCTTAGCCAGTAAACAAATAACTGTATTGGAACACCCTCCCTAGTCACCTGATCTGGCCCCCAATGACTTTTTTCTTTACCTGAAGATAAAGGAAATAGTGAAAGAAAGACATTTTGATGACCATTTCAGAAAAAGAGTTTCAAATTGCTTTGAAAGGCAAACTAGGCCCTGGCATCGGTGCATAGCTTCCCAAGGAGAGTACTTCAAAGGTGACCGTAGTGATAGTCAGCAGTGAGGTATGCAACACTTTCTCTAGAGCGAGTTTGCAAACCTAATTGGCAATCTTCATGCGAATAATTTCTCAAGCAAGACATCTTCATACTTTTTATATACTTTTGTATACATAATACTTTAAGGACAGTTTTTTAATGTTAGAAAATAAAACCAAATTATAATACATGCTAGGCTCCACATAGTATAGGAAGGCTAGGTGAATTCCTTCATGGATATTGTCAAGTTACTGCCTTATCAAATCTGATTTTACAATCAGAATTCTGTCTGCTATTTTGCAGCTCTATGGTAAAACATTATATTCTCCCTCCTTATCTTTTTGAAATTCTTTTTACCACCAGTGGGAGGACTGCAATTTCAAAGGTAAGCACAAAATTTAAATTAGTTAGAACTAAAGAAGGAAGTAGTCCTAAGAATCTTTAAGCATACAATATTAAAAGTAAATGGCAAAAGAGAATTTTAAAATTTGGAGTATAAAACATACAATACAGTGATTTAGTTAATATACTGTCAATTAGCAGTCCTCATTATACCTGAGCTGTTTGCAGCATTTGGTACATTTTATTAGTCTTTCCTTCTAGAGAATTATTGACTTAACTTACAGAATACACACTCTTAGTTCTCTTCATAATGCATTGGTCATTCCTTTTTTGTCTCCTTGGATGGTGGCTTTCATCTCCGTGACTTTTAATGTTTGAAGTTCTCCCGAGTTATGTACTAGACCTGGACTAGCTCTTCTTATTCCATCTGTTACTCTCTCCAGCTGATCACACTCAGTTTCCTCGAACATCAACCACTTCAGTTTCAATTATTCAACTGCCTATCGACCTCTTCTTCGGAGGTCTAAAAGACTTGTTAAATTTGACAGACCTCAATGTAAATTCTTATTATCGTTCCCATTCTACACCTGTTTTTCCTTTCAGTAGTTCCTGTTTTAATATGTTGAAACTTCCTTTTGAATTTTTTTCTTGCTATCTCTCTTTTCTCTCATACTCTATATCCAATTCATGAGAACATTCTGTCAGCTTTACTGTCTAAATATGTCCAGAATAATATTATTTCTCACTATTTCCGTTATAACTATCTTAATCACAGGCACCTTTATCTTTTGACTTGACTTAGGCTTTATAGAAATCTAGGTTGTCTTTTGTATAAACCTGTCCATGTAAAGTCTATTATCAGGACTGTCTGTTTACAGTCTATTACTGAGATATTAGTTAAGCTGATACTTTTTAAAAAGTATGTCAAATCTCAAAGCTCCACAAAGCCTTTCCATGACTTCCCAAATATCTCAGAACTAAATCTGAATTTCTTACTATGGCCCATAAGCACTACATGGACTGTTCATCTTCTCCATCCTTCTGTTCATCACCATCTCGCTGATCTTATTTTCTATTTAATTTCTGCTTTTCTCTAGTCATACTGGTCTCCTTGCTTTTCAACAGGCTTTCTTTTAGTATCAAGGCTTCTTCTTTTCTGTTTAAAACAACAAAATCTGATTATTAGAAGGTTATGATAACCTTCTTCTCAAGATTGAGATCTTCTGTTGTTTATAAAATTATATAAAATATAAATCAATATGTAACCAAGAAAAAGAGACCTATGAAAATGATACGAAACTGCACTGGATGAATATAGGTACGTGGGGGGTGGGCTACAGACTTGTGTGAGTTTGATCAAATCACACTTCCTGGAGCTGGATTAAGACCTTTAGAGACCTTATATATTAGCCCCAGGACAGCCGGATGAAGATCTTTAGAGATTTTGTATATTAGCTCCAGGAAACACTCTTCTACACTGTATGTGTGTGTGTGTGTATGTGTGTATGTATGTATATATATATCAATAATACTAAATGCAAAAAGTTATTTGTTGGCTACCTAAAGCTCCCAGCCCCCACCCTTTTTAAATATTCAAAACATCTTACTTGAAAAAAATCTTTTTATTTTTGGAAATCCCTGCCTTGTTAGAATTTAAGGACATGCATAGTCTACCTAATAGGTATTCAATATCGGCAGAACCTAATTCAAGGATTACTAAGGGCTATGTGAGACACAGCTGCTAGTCTTAGTTATCTAGCAATGCTGTGGCAGAAATACCGCAAGTGGGTGGTTTAGTAAGCAAATTTCCTGTCTCACTATTGTTAGAGGTCCTAATTCACAGTACCAGCTCCAGGTTTCCATGCCTGCCGGCTCATTTTTTTTATGTCTCAAAAATCATTGATTCAAAATACAACCTAAACTTTTTAGATCGAGGCCTGCATTATTACCATAACTGCCTCTTTCTCCTGACCCGTTAGCATCATAGAGTTAGGATTTCGAACACATGGGAAAATCACATCAAATGATGGAAGAGTGAACAATCACAGGTGAAATCATAGCCTAGTCAAGTTGACATACATTTGGGGGGGGACACAATTCAATCCACAACGTAAAACTGACCAAATAACCAACCAATTGCCTGTTGAGTTGCTTCGTACTCATAGTGACCTGTATGACTGAGTAGACCTGCCCCATAAGGTTTCCAAAGAGTGGCTGGCAGGTTTGAACTGCTGACCTGTTGATTAGGAGTCATATCACTTAACCACTGCACACCAGGGCTCCTGGCCATAACTTAAGTGTTCTATAATTTGTTTTGTTATCAATATTTCAGTTATTACAGTAGGTGATAAATTCTATTCTGTACCATAGAATGTGCCAGCTTCTCTAATAAGGGATAAATCCCTCCAGGAGTGGTGGGCTGGCATTTAGTCTTAACATTTTTCTTTCTCTCTCTCTTTCATTTTCTGTTTTTGTACCTGTGACATTCTTTGTTTACAGTTCTGTATGAAATTTGTATTGTTACCTCCTTCCCCTTTCATTTACTTTAGCCTCTTGGGGGAATAAAAGCAATCCCCCCTCCATAACACAACCAGAAGCACTGCCCACCTCGTGCAGTCTTGCCTTGCATGACTGCCAAACTGCCAGTGTGCATCTAAAGACACAGAGAAATTCTAATTTCAACTGGATTTCTTCCTCTTTTTTTTTTAGGTGTGAAATGCTACAACCTTATTGAAAATTCACACAAAAAAAGATGATTAAAATAAAGATAGGGATAGGCTTTCACCCCAAAATCCAACTTTAAGAAATCTGTCTAAAAAGAACAAATCATACAAATAATATGGATAGATACAGATAACATATAGTTAACACAACATTGTTGGTGAAACAAAGTTACACTCATTGTCATCACCTCTGACTCACAGTAACCCTGAAGGACAGAGCAGAACTTCCCCTCAGCATTTCCAAGGCTGTAGATTTGTTCTTGAAACACCCCTCCTATGTGTTTTCACAGAGTCTTCAAAGCTTGCTAAAGTGGCAAAGATTGTGTGCAGAGTTGAGGCCGTGGGACTGGGAGGGGACAAGAGTGGGTCCTTGGTCTTGAAGAATATCTCTTCACAAGGTTGCTATAAGCATGTTTCAGCTAGCTTTATCCCTGAGCAGCACCAAAGGTTTTGTTATTAGCTTAACAGATGGTAGAGGCAGCTTTTCGTAGTAATATTCATGATACATTGATTGTAGAGACAGTCTCACTTTCGCAGAGATGGGTTATAAGAATCTTTTAGGTCAACAACTTGGTGCCCTGAGACTGACTTCTAAATAATGCTTGGTTCAGCTGTTAATTTGGAGTTATTTGGGCTCCTACCATGAATAGAGGATTTATCAGAATCTATGTCTAGGCTATTGCCTCAGTTAATACGCATGCATCATTCATGCAAGTTGCTGCTGGAGCAACTGACAAGACAGAGCTGAGCCATTGCACAGCTATTTTGTTGCTGCTTGGTAATAAATGTCTATATCTGTGACACAATTTTGTCTGAGACTTGCTTTTAGTATGCCTTTGTAAGAAAGCCTCTAAATATTGATAATATACAAGAAAGAACCTAAGAGATGTGCATAATTAAGTTGGCTTAGTTCAGTTTGTTACACTTATTCACCAGCATCAACTTTGATAATATGATCCTTGATGTCCCTATCATGTATAGACTATTTTAGCATACAGGTTAAGAGCATAGACTACCTGGGTTCAAATTCTAGCTTTGTCATTTGCTAGCTATTTACCTGTAGACATGTTTCTTGACTCCTATGTGTCTCTTTTTTCTCAGTGATAAAATAAAAACAAAAGCAGTACCCACCTCAGTAGTAACGGATATTAAATATGTTAATATTTTAACCACTTCCAGTAGCAGCAAGTAATAAAACCCACTGCTGTTGAGTCAGTTCTGACTCATAGCAACACCAAAGGATAGAGTGTCCAAGAAACACCTGGTAGATTTGTTCCACCCACTTTTGGATCAGCAGCATAGCATTTAACCATGACACCACCAGGGTTTCCATGTACGAACGTGTTAAAATAGAAGTATCTACTATAACACTGGAGAGATGGTATGAGAAGATATTACTGACTCTGATGCATTCATTGTGAGATATTAGGAAACATTACGAGGAGAATATATGGAACTCTTAAATAACCATAGAATGTAATAAAAATATGTTACATAATCCCAACTGATGGTAGACGATACACATGCCATATTTTTATGATTATTTTGTTTGTCGGCACTTGGCTGGCTTGGCTTAAATTTATTATGGTGATTAAGTGAAAGTTTATAATCCAAATCAATTTGCCCTATAAAACCCCAAGCACACACCTCTACACAACTCTATCTGCTTTCCTCACCCTGTAACAGAACACTCTTCCTTTCTATTTTTTACTTCCAAGAAACACTTGACAAACACTTACCACTTCTTCTACACCCTCTCCTCTCCCCCTAAAAAGAAACCAGGACAGTCTCATATATATATTAAACTATGAACTACACACACCACTTGCATCACTCTGGGTCCCTTAGGCCAGTCTAATCTTTGTCTGAAGTACTGGTTTCGGTTCTGGACTAGCAACAAGCCTAGGGACCATGTTCTCAGGGGACCCTCCAGGTGGTTGGAGCATCAACTCTGCTCTTTAAATAGAGTTCTAGATCTGCACACCCCTTTTTCTCATGCCACATCAGGGACTCTACATTGTGTTCCCTGATAGGGCTGTCTTTGTGGTAGCTGGGTGCCATCCAGTTCTGGTTGCATGCTGATGTAGTCCCCCAAGCATATGGACCCTTCTGCTTCCTGGGCTCATACTTATTTAGCTTGTGTCTTTGATATTCTTGGTTTTCATCTGCTCCAGGTGAGTTCAGACCAATTGATGTATGGCAGCTTGCTGGTGCTAGTCACCAATATGGAATGCAGAAACATCTCTTAGAAAAAGACTGGTTATACTAACTGACCTCAGCGTCCCCTGAAACCATGGTTACCGGACCCCTTTCCCTGTGACTCTGTCCTTTAAAATCTTGGGTTGTATTTACAAAACCTTTTAGATTACGGTGTAGTTCAGTTGTGCTCTTTCTACTGTGTGCTTCACCTAACTGAATTCTTGTTGATTTCTAATCTATAAATAAACTTGTCCTTCCCTCCCCACCCATGTAGCCATCAAATATTATTTTCTTCTGTGCATAAGCCTTTTCTTAAGTTAGTAGCTGATTGATTTCACTCAGCATAAAATCTCCCAGGTGATTCCAGTTTATGAAATGTTTCCTAAAATCATCAGTGTTCTTTGCTACTGCTTAGTGTTCCATTGTGGTAAAACAGGAACAAAAGCAGTACCCACTATGGTAAATATGCCATAGATTGTTTATCCATCTGTCTGTTGATAGGCACCTAGGCTGAGTCCATCTTTTTGCTTCTGTAGACAGTGCTGTGTTAAACATTTGTGTGTATGTATCTGTTCATATGACAGCCCTTATTTCTGTAGGATATATTCCAAGCAGTTGAATTGCAGGATCATATGGTATTTGTACCTCTAGCTTTTTAAGAAATAACCAAATTGCTTTCCAAAGAGATTGTACTATTTTATACTCCCTCCAGCAGTGTAGAAGAGTTCCAGTGTCTCCACAGCCTCTCTAATATTTGTTATTGTATGTTTTTTGGACTAGTGTCAGCCTTGATAGAGTGAGATGGTATCTCATTGTAGTTTTGATTTGGATTTCTCTGACGGCTAATGATCATGAGCATTTCTTCATGTGTCTTATGGCTGCCTGATGTCTTCTTTGGAGAAGTGTTCATCCATATCCTTTGCCCACTGTGTAATTTGTATATACCATATTTTAAGTAAATGATTCACACTTTCTACCTTTGTTTGAAAACCACACCCCTCCAAGGCACTTTTGTCATGCTAATTTTTTACAGCAATATGGAAAAAAATTGGCAAAGCAGTGCTTGAGAAAATACCTTGCAAAAGGAGTGTACAGTTAGCAAATAACATAGAAGGTGCACATTATTTATGTAAAAATATGGTAGTTGAATTTATTTAAAGTATTCAAGATTTTATAGTCAAATGTAAAATGGTAAAATGAAAATTTACAATAGTCTTACGGTACATGCTTTCACTTACCTTGACATTGAAAAGCGATTTTCATCTGTGCTTGTAAGCAGCGAGAGGCAGCAAATGGAAAACATGAAAGCAACTATTTTCAGTGGGTTGTTAATCAGCTGAGGGAAATACATGGAGTTTGACAATGATAAGAATCTGAAATTAAATGTCAGCTTCATGTAAAAGAAATCACTTAGATCGTATACATTTCTATGGTAGCACTTCAAGTTGTCATCCAGAGAATATTCAATCATATATACAGTTTATTGATGGAGTAAATTGAATAATTTTAAGGTTAAAATAACTACAATAATAACAGCTTGAGAGATTTTTATCAGAATGATAAATGTCTTTCTTCTTTTTTTAGGACGTAAGTACTGATTTTTAAGTATTGTATCATAAACATCTCTTGGCTAAGCTTGTTTGTCAATGAAGCCCTGGAAGTTCAGTAGTAGAATTCTAGCCTTCCTTGCAGGAGATCCAGGTTCGATTCTCAGCCAGTATACCTCATGCACAGCCACCGTCTGCCTGTCTCTTGAGGTTTCGTGTTGCTGTGGTGCTGAACAGGCTTCAGGGGACCTTCCAGAATAAGATGGACTGAGAAGAAAAGGCCAGTGATCAGCTTCTGAAAATTAGCCAGTAAAAGGTCTGTGGAGACCACAATCTGATGTGGACTGGGCAGTGTTTGTTCTCATTGTCTAACAACATATAGAGAGGTAAAATTGCTTACACTCCTAGATCTGGCACTTTAAAATATGTTATATATGCTCAAAACGTAACTCAGGACACGAAGCTGTGGTATGACTAAGAAAAATCTTAAATTTCATGAAGCACTTTCATACATTCTTTCTCCTTCTAGGCTGGCTTGGCTTCTCCTTCTTATTCCTTTTGGACCATTCTTGTTGTAGGTCTCACGCCCTGTTTTAGAATGGGAGAAATAGGTTCATGGCTGTTCTGTAGCTTATGTAATATCGTATGAATAGTAAGTGGTGGAGGAAGTAGTATATTTTTGGTATTGGAAACCTGTACTATGATTTTCAAAGATATGTTTGTGGTACTGGGAGGATTTGAACAATATTAAAGTCTACAGTCTATGACTGTGGGTATGCTGGCTCTGTGGCTGGGACTTTTGTAACAATTTGGGGAATGAGTGAAGCAGGTTTTTGTATTGTTTCTGTGTTATTTAAAATCAGATTGTGACCCTGCTAGAAATCCTCCAGTGACTTCCTACTAGCTTGGAATAAAAACCGTCCTCATCTAGTGAAGGGTCAGGCCTGCAGTGATCTGCCTTCCTTTACTCTGCGATCCCGCCTTGGACTTCTCTTCTCACGTTTTACTACCCTTTAGCAACAGGAGCCTTTGCACAGTTTAGAATGACCCGGACTTGTTCTTGCCTTAGGGTTTTTGCACTAGGTGTACCCTTACCAGGAATGTTCTTTCTCCAGTTTGCCTGGTGGGCTCCCTTTTATCTCTCAGGTGTCAATCTGAGGGAAACCTTTTTAAAGAGGCCTTTACCTTCTAAAGAGGAGTCCTGGTGTCTAAGCAGTTACCTGCTTGACTGCCAGCCAAAAGGTCAGTCAAAAGATGTGGCAGTCTGCTTTCATAAAAACTACAGCCTTGGAAATTCTGTCTACTGTTATTGTTAGGTGCTGTCGAGTCGCTTCCAGCTCAGTGACCGTCTGAACAGCAGGAGGAAGCGCTGCCCGGTTCCTCCACGCCGCTGCCCGGTTCGGCTCGGCGCCCACAAGCGTTGCTGCGCTGGAGCCTGTTGTTGCAGCCTATGGGTCAGTCTCTCTCATTGTCTTCCTCTGTTTTGCTGACCCTCTAGTTTACCAAACATGATGTCATTTTCCAGGGACTGATCCCTCCTGATAGCATGTCCAAAGTAAGACTTAGTTTTGACATTCTTTCCTATGGTAGTCACTAACAAAATTCTTGGTTTATTTGTTTACTTTTTTTTTTTTACTGTCCTCCTCCTATAGAAGATAGAAGGCAAATAAAAAGAAATTTGTAACTTTTTCACCCCTTTATGTCCCGTACTTAGATTATCACCTCACATATAGCATGCGGTCAACACATGTTTCTGAAGGACTACCCTAATATAAAAATTATGACTGCAAGGAAAAGGAAGGTATACTACTGAGGTTTTTTTTAAATATAATTAAGTTTTTTCATAGTTAAACTTTGTTAGTTAAATCCTGCTCTTTAAGGTAATGCTGTTCCAAGGAACTTTATGTAATGATAGAAACGTCCTAAAATAAGTGCTGGCCAATATGATTGTCACTCACTACATCTGGATGTTGGGGCCTGATAACCTGTCTCATGTGACTGGAAAACTAGATTTATAAATTTTATTTAATATTAATTAACTTGAATTTTGATTTATATAATTTGTTTGTTGTTATTTATATATTTTGTTATTTATATAATTTGTTTTGTTGTTATTGTTCTTTACTGTCAAGGTGATTCCAATACCTAGTGAAACTAGTTGATAGAGTAAAACTACCCTGTAGGATTTCCTAGGCTATAATCTTCACAGGAGCAGATTGTTAGGTGTTTTTTTCCGTGGAACGGTGTGTGGGTTCCAATCGCCAGTTTTTCAGGTAGCGGCTGAGTGCTTAGCCGTTGTACCACCCAGGCTCGTAATTTAGCTAGTGGCTATCAATTGGACAGAGACCATGGTGGCACAGTGGGTGAAGTGCTACATCTGCTAACAAAAGTTCAGCAGTTCAAATCCACCAGGCACTCCTTAGAAACTCTGTGGGGCATAAGTCGGACCCAACTCGATGGCACTAGGTTTGGTTTTGGTTTTACCAATTGGAGAGTACATTCTAAGAAATTTTCAGTTTTGTTGTGCTAAATGTATCATTTTATTCTCTAGAAATACACAAAAGAGCAGTGAAGAACAAAATATGATGACCTTTTTCTATATTATTTTAGACAAGATTTTTGAATAGAACTTCAGTCTTAGGTGCAAACTTTGTTTGATTGCCTGGTACAGCCACATCAAAATTGGATAGTGAAATTGCTTGCTATTTAAAAAGTTAAGGTTTGAGTGTATTTGATAAATATATCCAAGTCACAGCCTGGGTCTGTTTTCCAGAAGTTTACTAACTTGTATAAATTATTATTATTTTTTTTTTTTGGCCAATTTTCAATTTTTCTTTGCGTCTACCTTTTCCTTATCTGTTTCCAGGGAAGCAAATGGCTAGTTTATCTGTGGTTGATATGAGTATTAATGTTTCTGTCAGTATTTTGGGACTGTACTGTGTTTGATGACTTTCCACTCATTGTCTTAAAAAAGAAGAGTCTTACTGGCTCATGGTTAAGTACTCATCTGGCAACTAAAAGGTGAGTGGTTTGAATTTGCCAGCTGCTCTAAGGGAGAAACATATGGTAGTGTGCTTTCCTAAAGATCGGTGTCTTGGAAGATAGTCTTGGAAAGCGATTCTATCAGTCTGAATTGACTTGATGTCAGCAGATTTTTGAGCTTTAAGAAGTTATACTGAGTGTGCTAGAGATTTCAAAACCTGGGAAATGTTATTCATAGGTGGCCTAAACAAAACAAAGAAATTTTGGTTTCAACTTTAACTGTTGAATCAAAATTTCAGAAGGGAAAACAACAACAGAAAAAAATGAAGTCAAGATGAAAGACATAGAGCACTAGAAGAATATAGTAATGTATGTTTTTACATAGTTGAGACACAGGTTTTTCTAGATAGAACATTAAATCCATAAACTCTAAAGTAAAAACATGACAGCTTTTAGTGTATTAAAATTTTAAAATTGCCGTAAAGAAAGTAGAAACATAAACACTTGGACTTTACTCATGTATCAGGCACAGAGTTGAGACCCATAGCATTGTAAGTGTAACTACAAATAGGTAAAAAAAAAAATGAACTCAAGTAAAACATGGAATGTTCTACAGAATGTGGGAGATCTTCAAGGACAGAAAGTGTTGCACCGAGCTGAGGTTTGCTGTAGAATTAATACAGTTGTCTCAAGGAAACAAAATCACAACTGTTTAACTAATGAATGTACAGTGGAATCTTATCCTTATGTATATGCCAAATTTCTTTTGTGAATAAATATATTGCTGACCTGGGAATAGAAAGTTTTACTACAAAGATTTTATAGTTAGTTTTAAAAAAAGAAAACCAAATTCATTGTTGTTAAGTCTATTCCAACTCCAAGTTACCCCAGAGGTACAGAGTAGAATTGCCCCATAGAGTTTACAAGGAGTGCCTGGTAGATTTGAACTGCCGAACTCTGGTTAGCAACCATAGCACTTAACCACTATGACATTATGTATACTATCAATAAAAAAGAATTGCTCAAGCTGTGAGGTTAATTCTTTAATTTGTGCTCTTTCTTCTTTCTGGAAGTGTGCATTTATAGAGATAAACTGACCTCTGAGCACTGCTTTTGCTGTGTCCTATAAATTCTGGTAGGATCTGTTTTCATTCTCATTTGAATCCATGAATTTCTTTATGTGTCTTTAATTTCTTTTATAACCCAAGGCTTTATGAGGAAATTGTTGTTCAATTTCCGCAAGTTTGAATTTTCACCTATGAATTTTCTGTTATTTATTTCAACTTTTATAGTTCTGTGGTCTAAGAAGGTACTTTGCAATAAATCAATGGCTTGGATTTTATAGACAGTTGTTTTTATGACCTAACATATGGTCTATTCTGGAGAATATTCCATGTGCTTTGGAGAAGAAGATATGTTTATCTGCTGATGGATGAAAAGATCTGTACATGTTGATAAGGTCAAGTTGGTTGATTGTTGTAGTAAGGTCGTCTGTATCTTTACTGAGCTTTTTTCTGGATGATCAATCCTTAACTGAAAGGGAAGTGTTAAAGTCCCCACCTATTATTGTGGAATGATCAATCTCATTTTTCAATGTGTCAGTATTTGTCCAGTGTATTTAGGTGCTTTGGTATTGAGTGCGTAAATATTTAATATTGTTAAGTCTTGCTTGAGTATTGAACCTTTCAGCAATAAGTAGTGACCAGCCTTGTCAACAATAGTGGATTTTAGGTTAAAATCTATTTTATCTGAGATTAATATTGCTGCCCCTGCTCTTTTTTGTGTATTGTTAGCTTGATCTGTATTATTCCAATCTTTAATTCTCAACCTGTTCTTATCTTTAAGTCTAAGATGTGTTTCTTGTAAGCAACATATAGATGGGTCATGTCTTTTGATCCAGGATATCACTCAATGTCTCTTTACTGGAGCGTTCAGTCCATTTACATTCAATGTGATTATTGATGGATCTATGTTTAGTGGTGTCATTGTGATATGTTTATTTTCGTGTTGATGTTTTCTCTATTGTTCTTATTAATCTGTTTTGGGACATTCTTTTTTATGGATTGTATGAGTGTTGATTTTATATTCATTGAGACTCCTGTATTGCATTTCTTAATTTCAAATAATGTATTGTTAATCTGCTTTATGGCTACATGTACAAAAGAATTGCTAACTAAATGTCTGAGGATTTGGTGATCTTTTAGAGCTGTATAAGACATGTTGCTTTACTATAGTTGGTAGGTTTCTCTCAGTGATAGGAGAGTGTAACAGATTTCCAGCTACCATTGTATTCCTTACCTGGGATTGGCTTTCGTTGTCCAATTTCTTCTTAGTTTTGATCTCTCTGAAGAAGATTTCAGATATATGTGAGCTGAAGTAATCTGGAGTTGATGTAACACTGTAGCCTTCGGAATGCAGCTGTCTTCTTTAAGACTCTTCCAGCAGTAATGGTATAAGACTAGCTGAATGAACTCTTGGTTAGAAACTATGGAAAACTTTGTAACTCTGTTGATTATTCTATTTTTACTAATTTCAGAACATATTATAAATCATTCCTCTGACATTTATTATTATTTCATGTTAATGAATTCCCTATGTTCCTCAATGCATACTATTTAGTCTCAGAAGAAGAAGCTGCTCCAAAATTTATCTGTAAAGCACTGTGCAGGATTCAGCATATTAGGATAGAGGCTCTTTAAAATGTAGTAAAATAATCGTAAGAAGGAGCAACCAAATACATATATGCATATACTCATGGCCATTGAGTCAATTACAATTCATAGTGATCCTACAGGGTGGAGTAGAAGTGCCTCACACAGTTTCCAAGGAGTGCCTGGTGGATTTGAACTGCCAACAATTTAGTCATCAGCCATAGTTTTTACCACTATGTCGTGAAGGTCTCCAGTAAAATAATAAAAAGGAATAGCCAAATAGTTCCTCTTAATAGATAAAATATACTTTGTTTTATAAGAAAGTTTATTTTATTTTAATTTATTATTTTATAAGAAAAATGTCTCCTAATATATATTTAAAAAATAAAATAACTGGAAAAAGTGTTGTTTTAGTCAGCTAGGCTGCTCTAACAGAAATACCAGAGAGTGGATGGCTTTAACAAAGAAAGATTTATTCTTACACAGTCTGGTAGGTTGCAAGTCCATATTCAGGGTGTCCGCTCCAGGGAAAGACTTTCCCCTTGTGGGCTCTCGAGGAAAGTCCGGTATTGCATCAGTCTTTGTCCAGGGAGCGTCCTCATGCAAGAACCTCTGGTCTGAAGGACACGCTCTGCTCCTGGTGTTGCTTGCTTGATGGTAGCGAGGTTCTCAAATTGTCCTTTGTTTCTTTTTCCTTTTTATCTGAAAGCATTAAAGGTGGGACAAGCCATACTCCGGGGAAACTCCCCCTACAGCAGGACAGGGAAGTAATCCTATGCAGAATTTGTAGCCCCACCCTAATCTTTTAACACACAGTTAGCAAAGCCACACAATGGAGGACATTTCCAAGATACTGGGAACCATATCCCAGCCACGTGGCTGCACACATTTTTGGGGGGACACAATTCCAACCATGACAAGTGTTAAAAAATGTTTGATGGGAAGTTGATACTTGTATGTTTCAGGAGTACCATCACCGCAAAAACTGAGGTTATTTACCACCAAGAGTCCTTCACTGGAGCCTTGGTGGTACAGCAGTCAACAGTTTGACCACTAACCAAAAGCTTAGCAGTTCATACCTACTGGTCACTACTTGAAAATTCTGTGGGGACAGTTCTACTCTTACCTATAGGGTCACTACGAGCTGGAATTGACTCAGTGGCAACAGGTTTGGTTTATTGGTACAGAACTTCACTAAAGGAAATTTAAACAATGAACTTCAGATATGAGAAAAATGATCCCAGAAGGAAGACTGGAATTTCAAGAAGGAATGATGACCCCTTCCCTCAAACAAAGAGAAAAAGAAAAAGAAATGGTGGTTGTTTTTAGTTAAAATGGAGCTGGCTGTGACTCCTGGGGACTCCATGCACAGTGGGATGGTGCCATTGTGATACACGGGGTATTCCTTGGGTAATTTTCAGAAGTAGATTGCCAGGACTTTCTTCCTCACCTGTCTTAGTCCAGAAGCTCCACTAAAACCTGTTCAGCATTACAACAACACACAAACTTCCACCGACAGATGAATGGTGGGTATACCTTGCTGAGAGTGAAATTGAATCTCTTGCATGGAAAGTGAGAATTCTACCACTGAACCACCACTACCTCCCAGAAAAAAATAAATGTGACAATTCTGAAAATTGTCTTTTAAACTTTTAAAGCATCAGTGGAGGCTTGGTGCAGGAGTGGAGATGGATTGAATCAGATTGGCAGAAGTACAGAACGGTAGGAATTAAGTGTTAAGAAGTGAATCGCTGGGCTGTTGACAGTCCTGAGGTACACAGGGGTGCAGATACTATGGAATTAACACTGTGAGTCTCAGAGGAGTGGGCAGGCCAGCTGGCCCATCACTGTGTTTCTGATAACTGTATCTGAATGGAAGATGACTCATGGGACAGTGTATTCTCATGAAGAAGAAACCCTGTTGGTACAGTGGTCACAAGTTTAGCTGCTAATTCAGATGTCAGCATTTCAAGCCCACCAGCCCCTCTGTGGTGTAAAGATGTGGCAGTCTACTTCTGCAAAGATTACAAAACCAAAAGATCAACTCACTGCTGCCTAGCTGATTCTGACTCAGAGCTATCCTGTAAGACAGAGTAGAACTGCCACAAAGGATTTACAAGGAGTGGCTATGATGGTAGTTCTGCTGTTGCTAGAGGTCACTGAGTCAATACCCACTCATAACCGTAGGTGCAAAGCACTGAAATGCTGCCTGGTCTTGTGCCATGCCCACAGTCATTGTTAGGCTTGAACGTTTTGCTGCAGCCACTGGGTCAGCACGTTTTGTTGAGGGTCTTTCTCTCTTTTGCTGACCCTCTACTTTACCAAGCATGATGTCTTTCTCCAGAGATTGATCCCTCCTGAGAACACCTCTAAAGTATGCAAAATGTAGTCTCACCATCCTTGCTTCTAAGAAGTGCTCTGGTTATACTTCTTTCAGGACAGATCTATTTCCACTTTTGGTAGGTCACGGTGTGTTCAATATTCTTCTCCAACATCACAATTCAAAGGCATCAGTTCTTCTTCCATCTTCCTTATTAATTGTCCAGCTTTTGCATGCATATGACGTGATTGAAAATACCATGGCTTGGGTCAGTCTTCAAGGTGAAATCTTTGCTTTTCAACATTTTAAAGAAGTCCTTTGCAGCAGATTTTCCTTTGCAATAAACACATCTTTTGATTTCTTGACTGCTGCTTCCATAGGTGTTGATTGTGGGTCCAAGTAAAATAAAATCCTTGACAACTTTAATCTTTTCTCCATTTATTATAATGTAGTTTATTGGTCAAATTGTGAGGATTTTTGTTCACTTGATGTTGAAGTGTAATGCACATGAAAGGCTGTATTCTTTGACCTTTGCCAGTAAGTATATCAAGTTCTCTGCACTTCCAGCAGACCCCGTTGTGTCATCTGCATAATGTGGGTTGATAATGAGTCTTCCTCCAATCCTGATGTGCCATTCTTCTTCAGCTAGTCCAGGTTCTCAGATTATCTTCTGCCAAACAGACTGAATAAGTATGGTGAAAGAATACAGCCCTGATTCACACCTTTCTTGACTTCAAAGCATGCAGTATTCACTTGTTTTGTTCTAAAGACTGTCCCTTGATCTATGTACAATTTCCCCTAGAATTCCGATTCTCCTCAGTGCTATCTGTAATTTGTTGTGATCCATACTGTCTAATGCCCTTGCATACTCAATAAAATCCAGATAAACATATTTCTGGGATTTGCTGCTTTCACCCAAGTTCCACTTAATATTAGCAATATGTCTGGTTCCACATCCTCTTCTTCCCAAACTATCTTCATAGGGACTGATTCTGAAGTAAGGAAAAAAAAGAAAGAAAGAAAGACTTTATGTGAACCTGTAGACTTGGATACTAGCCAAGAAACTCTTGATATACAGTAACGTTGCATTCCAAAAGAGATATTCTGCAATCATTTAGCAAGTGGAAAATTCTAAAATGTGATTCCAAGATTAGATGGATTCTAGCATTCTACTTCATAAAAGCCTGTAAATTATGTTAGTAAATAATAATGACAAAATAATTATAGTAAACACTGGATCTTCTTAATACTTACTATATATCAGATAATATGCTAAATTTCTCACCAATTCTAAAACTATCCTCATGGGTTGGTGTTATGGTGATTGACCTACATAACAATGAAGACACTGAAACTCCAGATAACATAACTAGTAAAAGTTAGAGCCAAAATTTACCTCCAATAATATGACTCTAATTCACACACTGTTAATCACTATATCAATTTTGAAAATTGAAATTTATATTGAGATAATTGTAGATTTACATGTGGTTGAAAAGAATAATGCAGACAGCTCCCTTTTACACTTGACCTGGTTTCTCCTCGTGGTCTTATCTTGTAAAATTATAGCATAATATCACAACTGGAATAATGACATTGATTCAATCTCTTTCAGATTTTTCTTGTTTTACTTTTACTCATTTGTGTGTATGTATTACATTTTATACCTCTGTGTGGGTTTATGTGTCTGCCACTACAGATAAAATATGGAACAGTTCCAATACCACAAGGATCCCTTTTGTTGCCCTTTATAAAGATAGCCCTCCTTCATAAACTTCCCTTCATCTGTAACAGTCTGGTCCTCCAGCTCTAAATTTTGTCATTTAAAACAAAAATGTATAAATGGAGTCATACAGTACGTAACAGTTGGGAATTGGCTTTTCTTCACTCAGGAGAATTTCCTGGAGTTTCATCCAAATTGTGTATATCAATAATTCATTAGTTTTTACTGCTAAATAGTATTCAATGGTATGAATATACTACAGTTTAACCAGTCACCTGTTGAAAGACATTTGAGTTGTTTTTACTTTTTACTCATTATTTATAAAGCTGCTTTGAACATTTGTGTATTGATTTTTGTGTGAATGTAAATTTTTATTTCTCAGGGTTGTACAGTAATTGCATGCTTAGTTTCATAAGAAATTGCCAAACTTTCTTCCAGAGTAGCTGGATCACTTTACGTTTTCTACCAGCAATATGAGGGAGGCAGCAGTATTTGGTGTTGTACAATTTTTTATTTTAGTCATTCTTAAAAGTGTATCCAGATGTTTCACTGTGGTTTTAACTTGCGTCGCCGTAACAAGTACTAATGTGGGACATCTTTTCATGTACTTATTTGTCACTTGTATGTCCTCTTTGGTCAGATATCTTCTTCATGTCTTTTTCCCAGTGGATTGGTTTTTTGTTTGTTTTTAACTGTTACATTTTGAGAGTTCTTTACATATTCTCACTAGTACTCTTCTGTCAGATACGTGGTTTGCCAATATTTTCTTTCAGTCTGTAGCTTGTCTTTTGAACCTCTTTATGTGGGCTTTTACAGGGGAAAATATTTCAATTTTTATGTGGTCCAATTTATCACTTTTTTTCTTTTGGTGTAGTATGTTTTTGATGTCAAATCTATTAACTAGAATCTAAGATTCTGAAGATATTCTCCTGTATAATTTTTATGTAATGCTTGAGGTTTAAGTCAACATTTATTTTAGCTTACGAATATGAAATTGATTCAGCTCCATTGGTTGCAACGGTAACTATGTTTTTAAATAATCCTTTTTAAATTAAACTGGACTATTTGGGCTTCTAAATAGGTGGCATCTATTCCCTTTGAAATGGTGCAGAATTTTCTTTGCTGCCCTTCTCAGAGTAGCTAAAAAGTGCGTGGTCTACATGATATAGAGGTGTAGGCTTGTCAGAAATGATGAAGTCTTAACCAGCGATGTTTCAGTCACTGCAACTTTTATTTATGGCTGGAAGTGATCAAGATACGTGTGCGCATCTCTTCTAGTGCCTTTACTTGACCATTCTCCATTCCTTTGGCAAGTCTCCTCCCAAATACTTGCCTATTAGTACTTTTGTGGACTCAGAGCAAATTCTGTCTTAGTCACCTGGTACTGCTCTAACAGAAAATACCACAAGTGGAAGGTTTCATAAACAGAAGCTTTATTGACACAGTCCAGTTAAGCCACAAATCAATTAACAAGTTACAAGTCCATTCCATGTGAGAAATCATCACAGTCCAGTAGGCTGAGTCCAAATCCAGTGAGAGCATCTCGGCACAGGGACCTCGGGTCCAAAGGACGTGCTCTGCTCTCGGTGCTTCTCTCTCGGTGGTATGAGGTTCCCAACTTCCTCTGCTCACTTCTCTCCCTTATATTTCTTAAGCTTGTAGCTTGAGTCCTGCCTCACTAACACAGCTACAGACCATTCTCCATCATCAACATCACAGAGGCAGGATTCACAACACATGGGAGGAGTGACACCATACTGGAACTCCTAACCAAGTCGAGTCAACACATAAATTTTTGGAGTGACACAAGTCAATCCGTGATATCCCACCCTCTGGCACCCCCAAAATCATGCCATTAGAACATACAAAATACAGTCATTCCTAGCATAGTAACAGTTTTCATTCATAGCATAGCAACAGTTTTCATTCATAGCATACACTAAGAAGATTATCAGAACACATTACATTAGCCTTCATGGCTTCAAAAACATTATTCCATACTCTGAGACATATCATAACCATTCTCATCAAACTCTTGGTATTGGCTACACTCTCCAGATTCTGAGTGGAGGCACCTGGGCTTCAGCTTAGCCTTCCAGGCCCACTTGGACAGCACTCTCACCCCTTGGCTTTAGGTGCACCCTAAGCCCAAGTGAGTGGTACTACCACTCCTGCAAACACAGAAAGCCCTGGCTCCACCATTTCATGGCCATATCTTCTGAGACTGAGGCAGTTCACCCTCTTATCAACCTTGGGTTGCAACTGCACGTCTTCATTAACTTGTCTCAGCTTCTGCTTCCAATGGCTGCATGGCCTGGGCCTCAAGCCCACATCTGTCCTACAGGGACAAGTGTTCCAACACTCCATAGCTCTGTAGCTCCATCAATTCAAGGGTCTGGAGGCACCCCACTCCATGAAATAGCCTCCTGCACACAGACACTCAGTCCTCTTGTTCCATGGGTCAGCAAACCTAGCTCCACCTATTCAAGTGCCTAGAGGCACCCTACTCTGCCAGGAAGCCTTCTGCACACAGGCATTCAGCATTTTTGCTCCATGGATCGGTTCTTGGCTCTGCTGCTGCCAGTTAACTGGTGCTGTTGCTTTCCTCACCATCTACTGTGCTCTCAGGTGCCAGCAGTTCTCTTGAGTGCTCTTTTATCCATTCACAGTTTCAAAACAAAAACTTCTACATTTCAGGTATTTGTTATAGTAGTACCCCACTTCTGGTACCAAATTCTGTCCTAGTCATCCAGTACTGCTCTAAGTCCAGGAAAGAGTAGAACTTCCTTGTAGGATTTCCAGGTCTGTGTAGTAGTTAAGAGCCTGACTATTAATCAAAAGGTCAACAGTACAGATCCTAGGAAACTCCTGGGAAATTCAGTAGAGCAGTTCTACTCTGTCCTATAGGGTTGCTATGAATTAGAATGAACTTGATGGCAACAGTATCAGTGAATTTTTAAAATAGCACACTGCCACATCCTTCTCTTAAGGAGTGGCTGGCTGGCAGGTTTGAACCACCAACCTTTTGGTTATCATTTGAGTGCTTAACCACTGTACCACCAAGAGTCCTTAAATACTTGTCTATATCATGTGATTTATTTGTGTTTGGTTTTACGTTGGAGAATATTATATATGGCAACACACCACTATATATAGCATATAGTTTTATAACCCTTTGCTTTCTTTTTAAACAGGAGAAGTCATTTCAGATAATGTTGCCAGGAACATAATGCTTCATAGCAGAAAGAAATGAAGGAAAGGATATATCTTACAAATTTTGCATAATAAAGATAAATGGTTCTCTGTATTTCACTTATGAATTCTCTGTATGGCTATCTTACTAACAGAAAACTTGAATTATAAATGTGTCAGTTGAATTTTGGAGGTATGTTAATTGGTTAATTTTGATCTTGACAGCTTAGGTAATTCAATTCATTCAAATTAGAATGTCAAATTCCTCTGGCAGTTAGAGAAATGAACAGATCACAATGACAGGACTTCATGAATATGTGAGTTCTTTGACTGCAGAACTCTTAATATTATGACCAACTGCTTAGGCCCTTGAACCATATTTGTGAACTCACTGTGTTAGAATTTCAGCTATGGGCTAAAATTAAATGCAGATTTGTCTCATTCGTTTCACCTGCACAGATTCCTTAGAACCTTATTTAACAGTTAATTGTTCTGTTCCTCTCTGGGTTGTTTAGGTACAAAGCAGTCTATGAAGCAAAAAATTAAACACCAAGCATCAGAATCTGTGACCAATACATTAAGCTTAGGAAAAGACCCAAGCAAAATACTTCAAATCTTTACTTCATTATCTCATCTAACATACCTTTATTATTTCCCTAATCCAAATAGGGCATTTTTGTGCATAAAAATCAGCCAGCATATGGCTATACAGCTGCCTGAATCAAAAAAAGTGTATTTCCCTTCTTTAAACAGAGGTTTTTCTAGACAAGAAACAAAATCACCTAATGTTTTGAAACAACTGGCAATCTTCATCCAGTAGAATCTAGTCAAAATTAAAACTAGTGTCTGTCAAGTCAGTTCTGACTCATAGTGACCTTTTGTGTGCTTGGTAGAAATGTGCTTCATAGGATTTTCAAGGCTGTGATCTTTAAAGTATATTACTAGGCCTTCTTTCCCAAGTAGGATTTGTATGAATTTGACCTGCCTACCTTTTGGTTACCAGCTGACTGTTTAGTTGTCTACACTACCCAGGGACTTCCTAGTTAAGATAGTCTCAATTTGCACTTATTACTGATTTAGCTATCCATTGAGAAAACTCTTGTCTTATTTCACATTTCTGTCTGCCTTGAAAAAAAGATAAATTTGTAGATTCAGTCCTGTATTTCCAAAGTTTTGACAAGAATATACTGACAAGAGGAGTCCAAAATGTAGAATCATCAAATGTTTCTTGTCCCTCTTACGACAAAGGGCTCCTAAAATAAGTGAATTGATTATATATGAAGTTCTAAGAGCCATGATTAACAAAGACAAAGCTGAAGAGCCAGACTGAGCAGCAGGGGAAGAAGAGACAATTCAAAGCCCTCAAAGAAGTACCGGTGACAACGTTGCCAGCATCCTGCTGGCTGTGTCAGCCAGTGCATGAGTGTGGAGGAGAGCAGTGGCATTTGAAACATACCTCATCAAGTCTGGTGAGACTGGGTAGCAATGAGTTTGCACAAGCCTCTGCAGTCAGGTGGAAGTGGTGCTGCATCTGAAAAAGTTAAGTGCAGCTGTATAACCTACTGGGTGAGGGCAAGATAATCCTTCCCCTGGTAGAGTTTCACAGTGGAGAAATGCTTCCTTTCCCTCATCTATCCCCTGTCTTGCTCTCTTCCAACACTAGTCGTGTGGTATTCAACAACTGCTTTGCCCCTTAATCTCAGAACTCAGAATGGGTTGAAAGTTTCTGCCCCTTCATCCATCATTGGCATAAAAGGGCCACAGACTTGGAGTACCTTCACCCCTGCCGAGACCTGTGTGGACAGATTCAATACCATGTGCCCTCATCAGCATAAAACAACAGAATGTACAATGGGAGCTCATTTCCAGCTACTTCCAAGGGGACCTGCGGGTTCATAACTTTTGACATCACTCTGCCCATTAAGTAGGCATTCCACCCACCCACATCAGGGGCCTGAGGGCTGGTGGATTAGCCACCATCAAAGACCTGAGAATAAGTGTCACCTCCCAGACCCTCAGCCAACAGTACCAGCTGCCCAAAGACCCATTATAATACCCCACCTTCTACATGCTGCAGGTGACAGGCCCCAGGCTTCCTGGGGCAGCCATCACCCCCTGTCTTCCTCTGCACATAGCCGTCTATGGCAGCCAGATACCTGTGCCTGCTCTGAAAGCCCCTACACAGCCATGCTTATCTAGGATTGTAGGTGAGAGTCTGGACCACACACTGGGTGACTGATCATCTCGACACCTGTGCTGCACCGACACAACAACAGTGAATAGACTCCTGGCCTAACACACCTACTAGCTGCTCTAAACACCTAGAAACAGGAGATGAGAGTTTCAAAGATGCTAACAACTAAAGTAGTTCACATGCCCAGGATAGTTGGACATATCAAAACAAAACAGAAAGTTAGGACACAGTAAAGAAAATACAGTAAAAGCCGAGTAAGATGTAATAATTTATTGATGGTTAAGAGACAACAGACAATATCAAATCACATAGAGAAGCAGTACAAAATAGTTCCAAAAAGTGACAAAAACAAAGAACTGAGAAACCTTCAAGAAGAAGATAAAGTCATGGAATTATGTGAAATATATAGAACTCTCCAACAGGAAGGAAGGAGGTTAGGAAAAACTCATATCATGCCAAGGAAAACGCAAAGGAACAGAGGAGTTCAGGAGAACAATACAAGAACAAAATAACAAATTTAACAGGCTGCTAGAAATGATAGAGACAGAAACTTGAAATCCAAAAGATTAACAATAAAATTTTATAATTAAACTTCTCAATATAAGGTCATGGGGCAGAACTGAGGTAATGAAAGTAAGAATTAGTGACACGTAAGATAAATCCCTTGATACCAATTTATCTGAGGAAAAATCTGAGAAAAGAATTTAAAAGCTGAAGAAAGTCGAAGAAGTATATGGAACTCTATCAAGAGGAAAAAATATGGGTGATTGGAGTACCAGAAAAAGGGGGAATAACAGAAAACACAGAGAGAATTGTTAAAGATTTGCCAGCAGAAAACTTTCCTTATGTCATGAAAGATGAAAAAAACATCCAAGAACCTCAACAAACTGTATACAGGGTAGATTTTAAAATAACATCCTCAAGACACATCATAATCCAGTTTGTCAAAAGCAAAGACAAAGACAGAATCTTAAGAGTAGTGAGAGATAAACAAAAAGTCACCTATCATTATTTACAACTAATATAAATGGATTAAATGCACCAAAAAAGACACTAGAAACAGCAACATGGATAAAAATCTGTGATTAGTCTACATGTCTATATGCTGTCTACAGTAGGTGTACGATATTTTTCAAGACTAAAAGAAACTAAAATTCAAAGGAAGAAGAAAAATATATCGAGTAAAGAACAACCCAAAAAAAGTAGTAGTGGTCATAGTAGTCTCTGGCAAAATACACTTTAAAGCAAAATCCACCACAAAGCATAAGAAAGAACACCATATAATGATTAAGGGTCAATGTACCGGAGGACATAAGCATTATAAATACATATGCACCTAGTGATGGGCTTCAGAATGCATAAAACGAACTCTAACAGCATTGAAAACAGAGGCAGACAGCTTTGCAGTAATAGTAGATGACTTCCATGTACTACTTTTGGTGAGTGACAGAATATCTAGAAAGAAACTCAAAAAAGATATGAAAGATCTAAATGCCACAATCAATCAACTTCACCTCATAGACATACAGAACCAAGTATACATTCTTTTCCAGGACACATGGAACATTCTCCAGAATAGACCACATTTTAGGTAACCAAACAAGCCTTAGCAGAATACAAAATATAAAAATATTGTATATTTTTTTGATCATAAAAATCATAAAAGTAGAAATCAATAACAAAAAGAGTAAGAAAAAATTATGTGGAAACTGAGCAACACCTTGTTCAACAACTACTATTTAATAGAATAAATCAAGGATAGAATAAAGAAATTCATAGACTCAAAAGAGAATGAAAACATATCTTATCAGAACCTTTGAGACACAGCAAAATCAGTGCTTAGAGGTCAGTTTACAGCAATATCGCACACCTCCAGAAAGAAGGGCTAAAATCAAAACATCAACCCCACAACTCGAACAGAAACAGCAACAAAAGAGGATTTCAAGAAACATAAGAAAGGAAATAAGAAAGATTAAGCAGAAATAAATGAAATGTAGAATAGAAAGACAAATGAAAGAGTCAAAAAGATCAAAAGTCGATTCTTTGAAAAGATAAAAATGGAGGAACAACTGGCCAAACTGATGAAAGAAAAACAAGAAACGAAACAAATAACCTGAATAAGAAATGAGGTAGATAAAATCAAAATAAACACAACTAAGAAAAAGGATCATAACAGAATACTATGAAAAACTGTGTCCCAACACATTTGAACACCTAGAGGAAATGGAGAAATTTCTGGAAACACACTACCTACTTAAACTAACAAACTGAGGTGGAAAAAAAATAAACAAAATGATAACAAAAGAGAGATTGAAGAGATAATAAAACAATCTTTGAAAAAAATAAAAAATAAAAACCTGGTTCGGGTAACTTCAATGGAGAATTCTACCAAACTTTCAGAGAAGGGTTAATAGCACTAAGACCAAAGATGTTTCAGAACACAGAAAAGGAAACAATACTCCCAAACTTATTCTGTGAATCCATCATAACCCTGATACCAAAACCAGCTAAAGACACTACAGAAAAGAAACCTTTAGACTAACATCGCTCATGAACAGACATAAAAATCCTTAACAAAATTCTAGCCACTAGAATTCAAAAGTACACATACATTTATACGTATGTGTATACTTACATATACACACACATAATGTGTATATGTATATATACACACACACACACACACACACACACACACATATATAAACCATCATGCCCAGGTGGATTAATACTAGGTATGCAGAATAATTAACCAATTAATGTAATCTATCATATAAATAAAAAATACGAACCACTGGATTTTATCAATTGATGCAGAAAAGGCATTTGTCAAAGTCTGACATTCATGATAAAAATGCTTAGCAGAATAGGAACAGAAAGGAAATTCCTCAACCTAATAAAGGGTACTTGCACAAAACCAGCAGCCAATATCATCCTAAAGGGAGTAGTCTGAAAGCATTCCCCTTGAGAACAGGAACCAGACACAGATGCCCTCTTGTTCAACTACCAGTCTTGTTCAACACTGTTCTGGATGTCCTTGTCAGAGCGATAAGACAGGAGAAAAGAAGTAAAAGACAGCCACATTGGTAAGGAAGAAGTACAAGTTACCCTGTTTGCAGACAATATGATCTTACACACAGAAAACCCTAAAGAATCCTCAGGAAACTACTAGAACTAAGAAGATTTGAGCAAAGTGTCAGGAACAACACAACCATACAAAAATTAGTTGGATTCTTCTACACCAAGAAAGAAAACTTTGGAAAGGAATCACCAAATCAATACCATTTACGATAGCCTCTAAGAAGATAAAATACATGGGACTAAATCTAATCAGAGATGGAAAAGACCTACAGAAAGAAAACTCTCTGTTTCTACTGTAAGAAATGAAAAGAGATCTAGATAAGTGGAAAAACCTACCAGATGCATAGATAAGAAGACTTATAACACTGTGAAAATGTTTATTTCTATCTAAAGTGATCTAGAGATACAATGCAAGTCTGATGCAAATTCCAACAGTGTTTTTTTTAATAAGATGGAGAATAAATCGCAAACTTCATACAGAATGACAAAAGACCCTGGATACGTAAAGTATTACTCAGGAAGAACAGTAAAATAGAAGGCCTCATCCTACCTCAGTTTACAATGACAGCAGTCAAAACAGTCTAATACTAGTACAACAACAGATAACACAGACCAATGGAACAGAACTGTGAATGAAGAAGTAAAATCATCCACCTATGAGCAGCTGATGTTTGATAAAGGCTCAAAGTTCACTGAAGAGTGGAAGGACAGTTTCTTTAAAAATGATGCTGGCATAACTGGATATTCATCAGTGAGACAAATGAAACAAGCCCCGTACCCCACACCAAAAAATAACTCAAAATAGATCACAGACCTAAATATAAAATCTAAAATGCTAATGACCATAGAAAAGAATAAGGATAATGCTAGGAGCCCGAAAACACAACATAAACAGAATATAAACCATAACAGATAATGCACAAACACTAGAAGATAAACTAGATAACTGGAAGCTCCTAAAAATCAAACACTTAAGATCATCAAAAAACTCCACCAAAAGAATAAAAAGACAACTTGCAGACTGGGCAAAAAAATTTGACTGTGATATATCTGATCGGGGTCTGACCTCTAAAATCTATTAAGACACTGAAAAATGTCAACAACTAAAAGACAAATAAAGCCAAGCCAAAGAACCAAGTGCAAATAACCCAACTGAAAAATAGGCAAAGGATATGAACAGCCACTTCTCTGGAGAAGACATTTAGGAGGCTAACAGATGTAGGAGGAAGTGCTGATGGTCACTAGCCCTTAGACGCACCATCTCACCCCAGTAAGCCTTGCATTAATCCAACAAACTCAAAATAATAACTGTTGGAAGATTGTGGAATGATTTGAAACACTTATGCACTCCAGGTGGCAATGCAAAATGGTATATGTACTTTGGAAAGTGATTTGGTGCCCTCTTAAAAAGCTAGAAGTAGAGATATCACCCAAACCAGCAATCCCACTCCTAGGAATATATTCTAGAGAAATAAGAGCCATCACATGAATAGACATATGCACGACCATGTTCATTTCAGTGTTGTTCACAATACCAAAAGGCTGGAAACAACTTAGGTGGCCATCGACAGATGAACAGATAAATTATGGTGCATACACTCAATGAAATATTATACGGTGCTAAAGAACAAGATGAACTGCAAAACATCTCACATCGATGCATCTGGAGGGCTTTATACCAACTGAAATTAGTCCCTAAAAGACAAAGATTGTATGAGATCACTATTACAAGAATTCAAGACAAGATTTTAACACATAAAGAAAGCATTCTTTGGTGGTAATGAGGGTGGGGATGAAAAGGAAGGGGAATTTAGTAACTAGGTAATAAAGAAGGATCAAATTAGGTGAAGAGGAGAAGGACAACACACAATACAGTACAATTGGACCAATGAGACACAACACACAACACAGGAGAAGTCAGAACAACTGGACCAAAGCAAAACTACTTCCAAATACTTTGAGGGAAAGAGTAACTGTGGCTGGGCCCTGAAGACCATAGTTTCCAGGGACATCTAGGTGAACTGACATAACAAAGTTCCTTAGAAGAATGTTCTGCACCCCTCTATGTGTGTGGTGTCAGGGATCTTAAAGCTTGCGAGTATTTATCTTAGTTGCAGCAATAGTCCCATCGCACTTGAAACAAAAGGGAATGAAAGAAACCGAAGATACAAGGACAATATTAGCCCAAGAGACTCAAGTATAGCAAAATCAGTCCCCATCAGCAGAGACCAAAAGCACTAGATGTTGCCCAGCTACCATTGATGACCGCCTGGACAGGGAACGAAACAGAGAGTCCTAGATGGTGAGGGAGAAAAGTGTAGATTGCAACTAATGTCACAAAGCAACATGTGTATAAATTTTTGTAAACATTCACATAACACATGAGAGAGAAAGAGAATGTATTGAGATGCTATTCCCGTGTTTTTGCAACTTGAATTCTTCATTCCACCTTTTACTCTGGAAAAAAAAAATAGCAAGGAGATGGAGTCTGACCTCCTCCAACTTCTTGAAGGGGAAGGGAATCAAAATCAGCAGCCTGTCTGACTCCTACGGGGCAGGATTAGACGTGCCTCTTCTCTCTGCATTCTTTACCAGTATAGACACAAACCGCCCGTCCCGCATCACTCTCTGTTGGGTTTGAGAATTCATTGCAGGGGCCACAGCGAACACGCAGACCATTCTCGTGATTATGCAGTAACAGCTATAATTCAGGTTCATGGCCACTCAAGATACGGTTCTTCCATCGGGATAGCATCTTCCTGGTTGTGCTTGCAGGCATGCTTTTCCTTGGCCCTCGTTCTCTGCCCAAAGCCCTCAGTTTGTAATCTCCGTGAGCCAGGAGGGTCATCACGCTGTCTCCTGCTGTAGGGTCTCCTCCTGTCTTGGTGGTGGTGGTTTCCTCCCTCTGCTCTGAAATTGGCTCTCTTTTAAGGGAAAGGTGATCAACCCCCCTGGGGGTCCGCAACTGTCGTATTTGTATAGCCTCACCCATTCGTTGGTAGGAGTTACAAGAACATGATGAAACAGGCTATACTGTGAATTAATTACACTGCATGATTTCTCTTCTCAACTTTAGTATGGTTTACTGTCAAAAACTTTCAATCATGTACTATTTTGTTTTCACAGCATGTCTTTTAATGGTTGGTTATATTTAAGAGGATGTAATGTCAAGTGTAATAACCTGTAATAGACTCTGCCACAAGAGACTCTAAGTTTAACAGGTTTTCAAATGGCACACAAATTATAAAGAAGTCAGAGGAAAACAATAGTTTTGTAAAAGAATTAAGTGTTGTGTTTGTAAGCTCATGTCATTTTAAATATATATGAATGAGCTAACCGGAGGAAACACTAGTAGGAGATTGTGTGTCAAGAGTCAGCACAGTAAAAGGCACGTTAAAAAGGATAAACCTCTCGGGGTATTGATAGTGTAAAGAGCATTAGATGCCAGGTTCTCCATTAACAGCTAAGAGGATGAGACTAAGAGGGGACACCAGATGAATAACACATAGAACTAGAGCAAAAAACCTGGTATTCTGGCTTCTAAATAAGTAATCTTTTCACATCACATCATTTGTTAGACTGAATCTTAATTTTATTCAGCTTCATATTCTTTCTACTTGTTAACTGGGTATTCAAGGCACATACAGATGGCCTAATAACTGTATAACATCCCTGGTGATTCAAGTGATTGCAGTGATTTGCTAAGCTGAAGGTCCAGAACCACCCGGTAGCACCAAAAGAGAAGAGCCTGATAATCTGATTGCGTAAAAACTATAGCTAAGGAAACCCTGTGGAACAGTTCTGCTCTGTAACCCTGTGGAACAGTTCTGCTCTGTAACCCTGTGGAACAGTTCTGCTCCGTAACCCTGTGGAACAGTTCTGCTCTGTAACCCTGTGGAACAGTTCTGCTCTGTAACCCTGTGGAACAGTTCTGCTCTGTAACCCTGTGGAACAGTTCTGCTCTGTAACCCTGTGGAACAGTTCTGCTCTGTAACCCTGTGGAACAGTTCTGCTCTGTAACCCTGTGGAACAGTTCTGCTCTGTAACCCTGTGGAACAGTTCTGCTCTGTAACCCTGTGGAACAGTTCTGCTCTGTAACCCTGTGGAACAGTTCTGCTCCGTAATTGATGGATTTGCCACAAGCTGAAATTGACTCAATGTCAACAGGTTTGATTTTCAATTACTGTGTACACATGGCCTACATTTTCAGTGGAGTTTTCATAACTAAAGGAGATGATTGTTGTTAGCAACAAAAAAAGGGGGGTGGTGGTGGAAAAATGTAAGCCTTTTTTCCATTTCTTCTACCTCTGAATTCTAGAATAAATCTTTTTGTATTATCTATATACAAACCCATAGAACTCCTGGAACAGTAAAATATAACTCCTGGGAATAAAAGCAATAAACGAGTTTTCTCTTGCCTTAAAGAATATTGTGTTTATGCTGAAAGTGAAGTGCTCAGAGACAAAAATACTTCATTGTTACCAAACAGGTGATTAAAAACAGACCCAGAGTTTCAGAAAGAGCTCTCTCAGTTTGTGTTTATTTCTTCCATCAAAAAATACAGTCAGACTTCAAGTAATAAATGTGTGTATACTTCTCTAGATTTAAATTTGTGTGTAGTCAGTGACTTAAATTGTGAATTATGTTTCTGACTTTTTAAAGTCCTTAATATGACATTAAATCCTTGTAAGTTATAGAGTACAGTTAAGAGAAAAAGGGTACTTTTTGAGGGTGAGTTAAGCTGAGCTCTTCCTTGTGGCTTTTTTTTTGCTCATGTTCAGGGATTTTCATTCCCAGCATATTATATATGTAAGACTTCTGACCATTTCAATTCAGGTTATAAAATGAAAGTGTAGTCAATCTAGTATCATATTTATATGACTTTGGAATTATGGGACATAAAAATCTGGAGGCCAGCTTAAATATGAATGTTGACTGATTTATTAAACTGGACTAAGGATAATCATATAAAATAGGATATCTTTAGAACAGCAGAATGTACCTTTTGCACTTATTCCATAGAAAGTTAGCTCTCTAAGTTTGGAAAGCCAGAGCTTAAACCAGCTTCTGCTATCTGTGAAATAAATGAATGACCTGAGCAAGCAGCTTAGGTTATCTGAGCCATAGTTTTTAACCTTAAAATCAAAGTAGTACAAGCTATATAGTTACAAATAATATGTATCAAAAACCAGTTTGTAAATGGAATTAAATGGAAATAGCATGGGAGCTGGGAACTCCACATATTCTGCTTGTTGAGATATCTGACACTCTGAACTTGTATTTCTTAATTTCACTTACAACAAACTGCACAGGATTGCTGTGAGGATAAGAAAACATACCCATGCAAAAACTCTTAAGTCATACTCAAATACCAACTTCTTGTATTACCATTAAATACATAGACTTTTTAATACATCACTCCCCAGCACTTATGGAAACCCTGGCAGTGTAGTGGTTAAGTGCTACATCTGCTAATCCAAAGGCTGGAAGTTCAAATTCACCAGGCACTCCTTGGAAACTCTATGGAACATTTCTGCTCTGTCCTATAGGGTCACTATGAGTCAGGATCAACTCAGCAGCAGCGGGCTACACATTCTTAGACCTCAGAGGTATTGTGTACTCACCAGATTCCTGTATGCTTCAGCATTTGTTTAACTGCTCAGAATGCCCTCAGTGTTCTTTAAAATTCACTTTTGAGCCAATATACAACCAAACAAGAAAATTAGTCTTATTACTCTATAGTTGCATTTTACCACATGAATTTTAAATGGTAATAACTAAACCCCAAGTATTAGGTTTCTCCCTGACAAATTTTATAAAACTCATTCTGAAAGCAAAGCTACATGCTCATAAGTTTATGTATGATTTTTGAGTGGTATTTTTGAAATTATTTAGCCTTGAAGCTGACATCCATTAGAGAAGGAACAAATTTAATTTTAATAAAAAACTATTTGTAATAAAGGCAGGGCAGGGAAGGGAAGGACGTACAGTGTAATTTATAAGTGAATGATCAAACACTGGAGATTTATCAGAAACATGAGAAGAGTCAAGTTTGTACTCCTTAGCTTAACTGGCATTGACTGTAGAACAAAAGTGGAATTTGATTATGCCAGAAATCATGTAATCGCTACCTTGTGTTTTGTGGATTAGGAACATTCAGCTCAGAATCCTGAAATTAGTTTCCTTAATTTTCATAGATAAGTGGCAAAACTAGAATTTAAATAAGTGCTCAATTCCCCTCCTGTAAGCACAGACACTGCCTTGTTTGAGAAAATAGACTAATGGCTCATGTTAAAATAAGAATGTGGTGGTATATTAAAGACAACATTGTTGAGCTGAGCTCTCTTGTTCCAGTTTCAGAAGATACCCAGCAATATGCTCACATAAATGTGAAAAAAAGAAACAAGACTTCCGTTCATATGCCAGTCCCAGGCACATTGAGCCTTGCCCAAGAGAAACCCATTGCTATCAAGTTGATTCTGACACATAGCGATCCTACAGGATGAACAGACCTGCACCTGTCTACAGTTTCCGAAGAGGGCCTGGTGTACTCAAACTACTCAAACTACTTTGGGTAGCAGACATAGTACTTAGCCACTCTGCCACCTGGATTTTCTACTAAAACAGAAGGAGCCAGTTATGTCAAGGAGCATTATGTGCAGCCACCAACAACTGTATCTGTACATGCCTCTTGAATTACCAGCCCGTACCACCGTTAGAGTTTTATGAGTGTCAAAGAGCCTATTTATTTATTTTTTCCTTTGTTGCTTTTTTGAAATTGTACTTTAAAGTTTTACAGAAAAAGCCAGTTTCTCATTAAACAGTCAGTACGCATACTGTTTTGTGACATTGGTTAACAACCCTACAGCATGTGAACACCCTCCTTTCTCAGCCTTAGGTTCCGTCTTACCAGCTTTCCTGGCCCTCCCGTCTTCTAACCCTTGTCCTTGGGCTGACGTGCCCCGTTGGTCTCATTTTGTTTGTGACTGGAAGACGAATCTCAGGTGTGGCCTCACTACTGAGCTGAGAGGATGTCAGGGGCCCTATTCTTGGAATTTCTCCAGTCTCTGTTCGGCCAGCAAGTCTGCTCTTTGTTCCTGATTTAGAATGCTGCTCAACGTTTTTTTACCGCTCTGTCGGGGACCTTCTCTTGTAATCCCTGCCAGAGCAGTCAGTGGCGGCCGTCAAGCACAGTGTAGTTGTACTGAACTCAGTCTGGTGGATGCTATGGTAGATACGGTCCATTAGTCCTAGAGGCTAATCTTCCGGTCTGGAGTTTTTTTTTATGGTTCCTTGTTCCAGAAGAGGGGAGACCAGTTCAGTATCCTAGATGGATGCTCATAAGCTTTTAGGAACCCAAATGAAAGAGCCTGTTTCTTAAGAAAGATACTTTTTCCTGCTTTGACTCTAGATCTTCATGATCATAATCCATCTCTGTGTGGCAGTTTCATCGTAACGGGCAAAGGGTATGTGAGAGGAAATGAGATCTTTGCCAGAATATGAGTTGTTGGGTCAGGAAAAACCATCTGTCTTTCTGAATAAATGTCTACATATCAGAATAATTGGTTATTTTAGTATTTTACCCCTTGCTACCCACAATTTAAACTTTTTGCAAATACCCAATTTGTTATAAAATTACTTTAGGATTTATAAAGTTTAAATAGAAAAGCACACATCACATTGGAGCAGAATATTAAAAATGGTAATGATAATTATTATATTTGAAATTAAACTTACCAGTTCTGTACTTCTGGCAACGAGCTCAAGATAATGGGTTTCTTACTTTCCATTTGTCTTAGTTTCTTTGTGTTGCTATAAATAAAATATCACAAGTGGGTTGCTTTAATGAACATAAATTTATTTTTTCAAAATTTAGAAGACTGTAAACCTAAACTTAGAATGCTGACTCCAGAGGAAGGCTCTCTGTGTCTGCTCTGGAAGAAAGTGCTTGTCTCTGTTAGCTTCTCTTCCTTGGTTCCCTGGTGATCTGCCCCCTTTGGTGCTTCTTTGCTTCTATGTCTACTCTTTTCTTTCTATATCTCAAAAATGATTGGCTTAAAATATACTCTATACTGATAAAGTTTCATTAACATAAAAAAGGAAATGGGATTACCTCCACCTCTATAGAGTTTACGTACATATTTACTGGGGATACAATTTAATCTATAACATCATCAAAAAGAAGAAATATATATATCAGTTGATTTCATTCTTTAGAATATCATGCAGAGTCTTAATGTTCCACTCTAAAATTTCAGAAGCTGTAACTTTTCTACATATTTACCCATAATCCCTGCTGGTTTATTTTGTCATCTTGTCCATCTTCCCCTGTATTGGGAGGTACTCAGAGCAAGAACCCTGGATCCAAAGGATAGTTTCCACTCTTAGTGCTTCCTTCATGGTGTTATGTGGTCCTCAAATCTCTTCTTGCTTCCATTTCATCTCCTGTAGGATACAAGGATCAGGCAGGTGCCCTTAGTAAAGATGTTACCGTCCCAACCTAATTCTCTTTAACACAGTCCAATCTTGCCCTATTAATGAGGGAAATCCCCAAAGGGGAGACAACTATGCAATACTGGGAATCATAGCACTGCCAAAATTGCTACACATAGTTTGGGGGCACACAGTTCAATCCATGACATCCTTTTGAATACAAGCATTGATTCAAACTCCCTTTCCCTGACTAATTTCTAGACACGCTTTAGGAAACAATTTAGATATGACCTGCTACTGGAAGTCTTTGTTGATCCGTCACAGGTTGAGTCGGGTCACTCGTAAGTGTACTTCCTGTGATTAGCCTGATCTTGGATACTCCAAACATAGCATTATTTTAGTTACTCTGATCATGGAATTTCTCATCAAATTATCAAATATTTTCTACTTACATTTGTGACCTCCAAACGATAAAGGGCTTACATCTATTTTGTTGAATTTTTACTGACTAGCACATAGCAGGAGATAGAATATTTGTGACAGAAATCTCACCTTCCCTGTAAGAGATCCAGGTTGGCTTTTCAACCAACGTACCTCATACACAGCCACCACCTGTCTGTCAGTGAGATTTAGAAGCCCTAGTCACACAGAGTTTGATGATGTGGTTGCTAACCAAAGGGCTGGCAGTTTGAGTCCACTAGGTGCTCCTCGCAAACTCTATGGGGTAGTTTTACTTTGTCCTGTAGGGTTGTTATCACTTATAATTGAGTAGAAGGAGTGGGGTTTGGGTTTTTTTTATTATAATGATGGACAGGTTTCAGTGGAGCTTCCAGATTAAGATGAACTCGGAAAAATTCCTGGTTACCTACTTCCAAATATCATCCAGTGAAAACCATGTAGATTGCAGCAGTCCAGTCTGTAAACAATCACAGGATGGCACAGGACCAAGCATCATTTGGTTCCATTGTGCGTGGGGTTGCCAACTTCATGGTGGCTAACAACAATAGCATATGTCTAGAATTCAACAAATATTTTTAACTGAATATACATTTCACGATAACAAAAGACTATACTAAAATGCAACATACGTACATAGATCCTCAAAATAAATATCGAGGCCAGTAGGAGGACATCCTATAGGTGCATAGGACCATAAGGTGTCCTACTGGCCTCTTACTAGAGGAGAGTGGAGAGGGTGGAGAGGAGGGGACATGTATAGAACAGAAAGGAAGAGCGTGCTATCACCAGGCAAGGAGAGCAGTAGGAGCTGCACACAGGCAGGCAGGCGAATTTAAACTGGATTGTAAGCTTTCTCTCAGTCACTGTATATATATATATACATATATATACATGTATATATATATACATATATATATAAGTATCAAGGCAAGTCTTTGTACACCATTTCTGATATATTATTAAGTCTGTGCCACAGTTAACCTATGTGTACCATTTAATTTTTAAATATAGGATTTGGGCCAAATATGGATCATGTATTGATGGCATTTTGAAAAAGTTAAACTAGTGTATTCTGCATGAGAACAATCCACCTATAGTTTTGTTTTTCAAACCTCATTAATACACTAAAAATTGTTTACAAATTATCACAGTATTTATTATATTAGTTTATTGAAAATATTCATTAAGGCCTACTGAAGTCATAGCAAGGAATTATTTTCATTGTAATTTACTTAGTATTGTTAAGTAAAATCCCTTTATAATTTACAAATCTCTGAGGAAACCATAAAATCAAAACAAATTTGGAAATTAAATATAAGCAAAACCTAGAAACTAAAAAAATGTGTATTAATAATATAAATTTGATGTGATACATGATGTTGCTTTGCTAAGACTAAATGTTTGCTAAGGGAGCACGGAGCTGTTTATTGTGTCTTCAGTTTACCATGCCTCTTCAAATATGTGGTTTGTGATATCACAATTCTCCCATTACTTTCTGCAGTAAACTACTGAGTAGGTCAGTTAGCTTTCTGCTGGGGATAATGCACCATTTATGTGTTAAATCTCTTTTGTTCTTTTCTCGTTAACTTGGAAAAATTAAGGAAGTACTATCTGGCACCACCTCAGTGGTAACCGCTAGTTAAACCCAGACACTGAAATTTTCAGTAAAATATAAGTGATCCAATTTATTCTGTGTATGATTGCCTCAGTTACCTACTGCTGCTGTAACATAAAAAACCACAACGTGTGACTTTGGAGAAGAGAAATTTATTTTCTCACAGTTAGGAAAGACTGAAAGTCCAAATCAGGATCTCGGTCATTTGGATTCCTGCCTTCTTGGTAGCTCTGGGCTTTCCTTGATTCTTGGCTATGCTTACACAACATCTGCTTTCCCCAGGGTGTGTGCCTCTGTGTCTATTCTCTGCAAGTCTCCGATTGCAATTTCCTCACTTTTTTAATTTTGACTCAGTTCCTATGAAAGAAATAGAAATTTATCTTTACCCTTTAAGAGGTCTTAGCTCTGGGATTTTCATGACATCTATCAGCTTGATAGATGATCAAACTCGGTTGGGTGGGATTGTGGGAAAGTAAATTCTAACTCTAATCCTCTGTTTCACATGGAACTCCCACTCAGGGCCGTATCTGTGAAAGGATGTGAGACAACAACAACAACAAAACCTGTTGTCACCGAGTCAATTCTGAGTAACCCTGTAAGATGGAGTAGAACTGTTCTACACAGTTTCCAAGGAACCTGGCAGATTCAAACTGCTGACCTTTTTGCTAGCACTGTAGCACTTAACTACTGTACCCCGTAGTGTCCTAAGGGGTGTGGCTTTGCCCAAAATAAGTTTGGACAAATAACAGAACTTGCCACATTCCATTAGGCACTGGAAAATTCTGAGTAGATTTTCTGAGTTTGGACAAAGTCTTTAGATCTTTCCAATCTGAGTCTTTTGATTAGTGGGTACATTACTTCTCTCTCTTTCTTATTCAACAGTGTTAAAAATCTTTATAAGTAAATGACCTCAGGTTAGTTATGTGGTTACTATACATTGCTGTAGTTATCTGCATGCAATTTTCTCATTTAAATTAAACCTTAGTGACTTAAATTCAGGTCACTGAGCAATTTTAAGAAAAAAGAATTCTTAGAAAAGTGTTTACAGATGTTCTATTTCTTACACACTCACTAAACTGCTTAATAAGCAATATTTGGGTATTTTAAGTGTGCATCTGTAGAACATAAAGTTTATCCAATTGCCTGATTAGAAATGTCATGCTCTGTTGTTTTGCATCCTTGGAGGATTCAAAAAAGAAATCAAAACAATGTGCACATTCAAAAGGACAGTAAATTAAGCAGGCATTAGATTGTGCTTATGGGTATATAATTATCAGTTTATAGATATTTTGGTGTCTAAGTTTGAAGTCAGTTAAAAAAGATATTGTGTGCCGCGTTTATGCTTCCTTTAGAAAGCAAATGGTGGGAGTATCTTACACATTGTGAGTTGTGAGATCAGACTGGGTGACAGAAATGGGAACAACTACGTTTGTCATAGGTGAATCAGCAGTGCAGAGGGTCTCACTTTTGTTGACATGGCAGTGGAGAGTCAGCTCAGGTGTGGACGCCATACTTGTCAGCTTGGAGTCTGGGGTGAGGAGCGTGGCTTGGGCTGGCTGCCCTGCCGAACAGAGGCATCTGACCGTAGTGTCTCTTTCGACCAAGTGACTGAACTTAGGTTGCCTGTGCCGGGAGAACATGGAAGTGGCTGGCGACGAAGCACAACAGCATCCTTCTCTCCCCCGTTTTCTGAGCTACATCAAAGGCTAAATTTTGATGTACTACCTGGGCTGGAAGCGGATTGTACATGTGTGCTTCTGAGCTTTTCTCCTGGTCATAGAGAGGGAAAACAAATGGAAGTTCAGAAGGAAACCTCCACTGACTCCCCTGAGCTGCGGTCCAGAGCACCAGGCAAATTCCAACAACCATCTCAAGCTAAGTGATCATGATTTCTCTGGGCTCAGTCCTTTCCTACATGCTAATTCTTTTACCTGTCCCAAGCATTTTCCATCTACCTTCTCTGATCTACACCAGACGCTAAATTCTGGTACATTACCTGGGAGAAAGTAAGACATTTTACTTTTGTACCCTAAGCTTTTCTCCTGGAGTCGGAGACAGAAATAAAGGAAGGGGTAGGAAATAAGTTCCACTGGCTCCTCTGAGCTATGGATTGCTACACCTGTAGACTCACAGAAAAAGTTCAACTCTCGTGACTCAAACTTTTCATATTCACGGACTATACTCTGTATGTACAGTCTTTTCCCCTTCCATTCTCCACTCTACACCTGACTCTGAATTCTAGAGCACTACCTGGCCAGCAGTCAGGTATTTTACAAGTGTGCCCAGAGCTTTTCTCCCTGATCTGGGGAGGCAAACAAAGGAAGGGCTGCAAGAATTCTACTGGTTACTCTGAGCCAGCAATTCCTACTACATTTCTCAATGTAGTCATCACTCCAACTGTCTAGTGACAGGACATCAGAATTCTTAAGGCTCCAGTAATCACTGTAGCTCAAAGGACTAAACTACTTGGACAGTCAAAATCAGCTTAAATTACATATGTATGTGTATTTATAGGTTGTTGCAATCTAACATATATATGTATACATACACATATATACATACATACACAATCTAACATATATGTATATGTTATGTATATACGTATATGCATACATATATACATACATATATATGTTAGATTGCAATAACCTATATATAAATACATGTATACACACACATGCATACATATACATGTGCATATATACACATGTATGTTAGATTACAATTTATGTGTATATATATATGTATATATACATATATATATATACACATATGCCATGAGTCAGATCCGAGTTGACAGCACTTAGCTGGCATACACATCTTATATGTTAGATTGCAATAACCTATCAGTTAAATCACAAAAACTGTCTGATGGCTCAGAGACAACAGTCTAACCATTTAAATAAGCAGAACACCATGGCTCTAGAAAACTTCCAAAATAAAAAATAAAAGGGTTTCCCAGAAGAAGCCTTCCTGAAATTATCAGAGGCAGAATACAAGAGAATTATGTATAGAGCTCTTCTAGATCTTAGGATGGAGACTACACAAAATGCAACTGAACAAAATGAAAAGTTAAACAAACTACATGAATTGCTAGAACCACAAAGATCTGAAATTCAGCAGATTAATAATAAAGTAACAGAGTTAGCAATTGAACTGAAAGTCAAAGGAACAGAATTGAGAAAATGGAATGCAGAATAAAGATGAAGCAACTGACACTAACATTTATGAGAAGTCAGATAAAAGAATCCAGAAAAATGCAGAATCATTAGGAGTTATGTGAGACTTTATGAAGAGAAATTATTTATGAGTTATTGGAGTAGCAGAACTGGAAAGGATGGCAGAAAGTACAGAGTACAGAGAGAATTGTTAGAGTTACTGATAGAAAACTTTCTTGACACCATGAAAAAAGAGAAGGTATCTGTCCAAGATGCTCATCAAACTCCTCAAAAGGCAGATCCAAAAAGAAAGATACCAAGACATATTGTAATCAAGCTTAGCAAAATTAAACATAAGGAGAGGCTCTTAAAGGCAGCTAGACTTAAAACAAGACCAACAAAGCAGAGTCCTTTCAATTGATCTCCAATTACTCAGCCAAAACCATGTTAGCAGGAAGGTACTGTGATGACACACACAAAGCCTTGAGGGAAAAAAATCTTTCAACCAACAATTATGTATCCTGCAAAATTGTCTCTCAAATATGATGATGAAATTAGAACATTGCCAAATAAACAGAAGCTTAGAGACTTTGCAAAAAACAAACCAAAATTATAAGAAATACTGAAGGGAGTTCTTTGTTAGAAATTCAATACTTGAGGATGCAATGCAGAACACAAAATCCAGAGTCCTACCTGGTTACGGAAATCACAAAGCTCAATCAAAGCTAAAATATTAAAATTAGAGAAACAGAGATCTCAGTATGTAAATTATACTAAAAAGAAAGATATGTTAATGTATTCATAGACCTATCAGATGGAGAGGATGTCAAAGAGATAAAAGAAGCTAAACACTGGTTTAAATTTAGAAAATGAGGGGGGAATTGTAGAGTAGCTGCAAAGCAAACTAACAATGCTATGCATCAAAGCAAGAAACACAATCTAGAAATCTCAATTGATGCAAAACTAACATTGGAAAAGATGAAAAGAAAACCCATAAGGAAAAATGACTCAGAACAGAATATTAAGTGCAGCAAAGAAACTGTCAACAACACACAAATAAAAGCACCAAAGTGACAGCTGTAAATTCATATCTATCAATAATTACATTAAATGTAAATGGATTCAATGTCCCAATAAAGAGACAGAGAGTAACAGTTTGGCTCAAAAACCAAGATCCATCTGTATGTTGCTTGCAGTGTGAACAGACTGAAAATCAAAGGATGGAAAAATATATACCAAGCTAACAACCTGTAAAGAAGAGCAGGAGTGGCAATAGTAATCTCAGATAAAATAGACTAATCCAGAAGACAGAGAGACCCACGTGAGTGGATGTCTACATCAACTTGTGACCAGAAAAATCAGATGGTGCCCAGCTACCACCAGTGATAGCCACTATGGAGCTCACAAAGGTGAATCTCATTGGCAACACAAGTATAAATAGGGGTGTACCCCTAAATCTCCACTAAAAGACTGCAATTGATGGTCCAGGGGCCTCAGAGTTCTCTTGGGGACAGGGCCCCTGGCTCTGATGCTGTCCCTGTCCATAAATCGTAATGAAGGTCAACTTTTCACACAACAGTGGATTGCACTTGGTTATGCAGAATGACCACATTGTGTGGGCACTTTATGGTTCTAGGCATCTAGAGGAAGTCATCCTGTTGACATCATACTGGAGGAAGGGGAATGGCTGGAGAGGAGAAGATAGGAGACTGTTGGGAAGATAAGACATGTATGGAGCAGAGAGAAAGAGTGTGCTGTCACTGTGCAGGGAGAGCAGTGGAAGCTGCATGTAGGTCAGCATGCAAATTTATAGGGGAATGTACATTTTCATTCAATCATTAAAAAAAAAAGACTTTAAAGTAAAACCTACCATCGTGGACAACAATGGTTACTATTTATAGCTCAAAGTTTCAACACATGAGGAGGAATAATGGTATTAAATACTTGCACCCAATATCATTTTCTAAATACATTGAACAAATGCTGACAATGCTGAAAATGAGATAGATTGCTTCACAATAGTAGTAGGATGCTTCAACACTCCACTTTCAGTAATGAACAGATTATCCAGAAAAAAGTTCAATGACGATATGGAAGATCTTATTGTGACAATCAACCAACTCAGCCTCATGGACATATACAGAACTCTCATCCACAAACCAGACAGTACACCTTCTTCTCCAACACACAGGGAACATAATCCAGAACAGACCATGTATTAGCCCACAAAGCAACCCTCAACAAAATCCAAACAACTGAATTATTGCAAAGAATCTTCTGAAACTGTAAAGCCGTAGAAGTTGAAATCATTAGCAGTAAAAACATAGGTAAAAGCTCAAAGTCATGAAAATGATCAATGTTTTGCTCAAAAATTCATTGGTTATAGAATAAAGGATACAATAAAGAAATGTGTGAAATCAGATGAGAATGAAAACACATCCTACCAGAACCTATGGGATACAGCAAAAACATTGCTCAGAGGTCAATTTATCTCAACAAATGAACACATCCAAAAAGAAGAAAGGGTCCAAACCAAAGAATTAACCCTAGAACTTGAACAAATAGAAAGAGAACAACAAAGAACCCCTTGGACACCAGAAGAAAACATATAATAAAAATTAGAGCAGAACTAAATGAATTAGAGAGTAGAAAAACAGTTGAATGAACTAACAAAACGAAAAGCTGGTTTTTTGAAAACATCATCAAAATCAATAAAGCACTGGCCAAACTCACAAAACAAAAACAGGAGAGGAAACAAATAATCCAAAACAGAAACAAGACATGTTACAACAAGCCCAACTAAAATTAAAAGAATCATAACAATACTATGAAAAATTGTACTGTACTAGATAGGAAGACCTGGAAGAAAGAGATAAATTTCTAGAATCACATTACCTATCAAAACTATCACAAAGAGAAGTAGAACAACTTGATAAACCCATTACAAAAGAAGAGATTGAAAAAGTAGTCAAAAAACTATAAAAAAAAGTCCTGGCCTAGGTGGCTTCAACAGAGAATTCTACCAAACTTTTAGAGAGGAATGAAATCCAATGCTACTGACGCTATTTCAGTGTTGAAAAAGGTGGAGAACTCCCAGATTCATTCTGTGAAGCCAGCATAATCCAAATACCAAAGCCAGGTAAAAGTAGCACACACACAAAAAAAGAAAATAATACGCCAATATCTCTTGTGAAACTAGATGCCAAAATCCTCAAAAAAAAAAAAAAAGAAAAAATCCTAGCCAACAGAATTCAGCAATGTATCAAATAAATAATTCACTAGGACCAAAGGCTGTGAACTGGGGAAAAAAACAGTCATTAATCATCCTGCCACTATGGTTTCCATTGTGGTTCCTAATTGAGAGCTTCACCTATAGTTTAGACTTTTCAGGGAATCTATGCAGTTTAAAAAGTATCCCTATCTATGTGCTCCTTGACAGTCATCCTCAGCTTGTTTGACAATTACTGAGAAGGACTAACTGGTGAGAATATTGTATATCTGACATTTTAAAATTTTAGGGCCTATACTAAAGGTACCAATTCTCCTTTTGCTTTTGCAGGTCAAGAATATGATTAATGTACTTTCTGTTATCATATTCACATAGAAAATATCCCATAGCAACACAACCTTTTGAATACTCTTTGGCCTATTAAGATTTTCTGGTAAATTTTGGTGCTCAGGTATTAACTAGCAAAGAAATAAAAGAGATGTATTTAACAGTTTTTTACTGAGAAATATACAATTTTCTTTCCCATAAATAGAGCCTTATTGATTATGTACTCATTCCGGAAAGATTATTTTCTGTCATGAATTTGAACTGGTATGTTTCATGTGAGATAATTTTCTATGTTCTATAAGGAACTGTGAGGCAAAGACAAAGCATAGCATGTAAGACAAGTCTGACAGGACTTTGGGTTTGAGGTAGGGCAGAACTGAGAGGAAAGAAGGAGTAAGAACAAGAGTTAAAAAAAAAAGTTGGAGATGGAGTTGAATATAAAATAACCCCCCAAACCAAATGTACTGCCATTAAGTTGAGTCCAAGGCATAGCACCTACCCGCTATGCCACCAGGTTTCCAAGCTCCTCACAGGCATAGGTAGTATTGAGGTGAAATCAAACATGAATAAAATTGCTCTCAAGTTACCGGAAACCTCATGTGTGTCAGAGGAGAACTATGCTCTGTAGGGTTTTTGACAGCTAATTTTTTGGAAAGAGATTGCTGGGATATTCTTCTAGTCTGGAAGCTCTGCTGAAACCTGTTCAACATCATACTAGCACATAAGCTGCTGTTGACAGATGAGTGATAACTGAGCTTGAGGTGCTTGGGCTGTAAATTCTGCCATTGACCTACCACTGCCCTACCAAGCATGGATGCAAACCAAAAAATTAAAGCTGTTGCTGTTGAGTCAATTCCAACTCAGAGTGACCCCATAATATGGAGAAAAAACAAACAAACAAAAAACCCATATGACTTCCAAGGAGTGGCTAGTGGATTCGAACTGCAAAACTTTTGGTTAAGAACCTGAGTTCTTCACCATTACCTCACCAGGTTCCAAAGCATGGATAGTGTTCTTTGTTATCTAAAACCAAACCCACTGCCATCAAGTCAATTCTGACTCATAGTGACCCTATAAGACAGAGTAGAACTCTCCCATAGAGTTTCAAGGATTGCTTGGCAGAATTGAACTGTCAACCTTTCAGTAAGCAGCAGTAGCACTTAACCGCTATGAAACCAGGGTTTCCCTTTGTTATGTACTTATTGATAATATTGAGATAAAGGCTATCTAGTGTCCTGTCTATATGTGCACAAAAAAGTATTTTAAACTCTTACCATGTTTGTGCTTGGTACCAAAGATTTTTTTGTAGACTCAACACCAGGATGAAACTCTGATTTAATTTAACACTTCTTTAACCACTTGGCTTGGCTTGGTAGGCTTAACCCATGAGTCAGATATGACTCAATGGCACTTGGCTTTTGGCTGGCTTTAACTCATGGTGTAGGAGAGTCACATGTTTTGAACCATATGTGGCTCTATCTTCCAGGATGATTGGAAAATCTGTTGTCATTAGATAGATAATTTCTCTTTAGTGTTATTCATTCATTAATGAGTGTCACAGCCCCGATTCTCCTAATGAGAAGGAAATAGAGGATAGAGGCTGATGAGGAAATAGAAGAGCAGTGTGTTTGACTTTAAACAGTTTTGTGGTGGTTTATACCGTGTCACCTTGGCTGGACCATGATTCTCAGTGTTCTGGCATGTTTGATGTTGTGATCACCCCCATGATGAACTCCGCTGCATTGTACCAGTGGGGACAGGGCCTGTGGTGGCTCACTACACCATCAGCCATCATCTCTCCACCTTCTGCCACCTATTTCCTTCCTGTTCACCTTGCCGAGGTGTTGGCTTGTTGTGGATCCAGCAGCGGCCTCGGTTGTCTTCTGACCTCCAGTTCTTGAGATGTGAGCTATCAGTTTACCTGTCAATCTTGGGATTTGTTGATTTTCACAGCCTGCAGGTGGGAATCCTGCATCCCAACCTGCCAATCTTGGGTTCAACAGTTTCTGCAGCTGCAGGAACCAGAAAAAACCTTTCCGTCTTGCCTGACATCTTGAAGTTTACCAACCTTCACGGCCTGTGAGCAGGAGCCCTGTTCTCTGACTAACTGACCTTGAACTGACCTTGAGTTCACCAGCCACCATGCCTGTGTGAATTCGGAGAAACCTCAGTCCTGATCCTGAAGTTGGGATGTGTCAGCCCCTGTAGCTGTGTCAGTTGTTTTCTTGATATAAATCTCTCTCTCTGTTTTACTGGTTTTGCTTCTCTAGAGAACCCAGACTAAAACAAATTTTAAGCACTTGCTTGTCTGTGTCTGACAGATTTGTTTGTGGTGAACTAAATTGATTCAAGGAAAATACTGAGCCCTACAATTGGGACTATTTGCAACCTCTGGCTATTATGAATAGTGCTGCTTTACTGTATTCATTTTTTGCTGAATAAATATGCTGCATATTTACTTAAAAATGAAACTTTCAATGTCCCAGTAATGACAGTATTTTAAAGCATGCTGACACTGATTACTCAGTGCCTTAGGCTCTTGGCACTGCTGTTTTCATATTTCCACAAGTATATAAAATACCATGAGGTGGTATTTTGTGGGGAGTTGCTTTTGCTATATTTTTCTTTCCATTGCTTTTTAATCTTTTTTGCATTTCATGCTTCTGGATGAGATCATTTTCCTTTTGCTTTATGAAATGTCATAGAATTTCTTTTAGTACAATTCTGTCAGCAACATTTTCTAAGTTTCAGTTTGGCAGTTTTCTTTCAATGCTTTAGTGATGTTGTCCTGTTGTCTTACGTCTTAAATCATTTGTCTCAACAGGTAAGCTATTAAACTTATTGACACATTTTTGTAGGAAAGTTTCTTGTTTCCTGGATATTTTTCAGCTAACAGAAGAAATACAGCCAGTATACAGAACGTAGTGTATGAGGGGGTGGAAAATGCCCAGAGGTGACAAACATAATAATGAGACTTTGTTAGGAATGGCCCCAGATATTTTTAAATGATGATCCCTAAACAAGAAGTTCTGCTTTTTCTTTGTAGTAATTTAGGAATAATTATCAATTTATCAGCATGTATAGGTCTTTCGGAAATATCATTTAATGTGTTACGGCAGAAGCTGCTAATTTCTGTCTAGCACTGTTAAGATGCTGCTCAGGCACAGTTTTGTTGGCTGCTGACTTGATCTGTAGTCCTCCTTCCCGGTTTTAGTTCTATAAGTTAGCCTTACTGATATCAGTTGTTTTCCTTCAACTTGTGTTGTGTATCACAGCCTCTATGCCTTGGCTATAATCCCTTTTGGGAATGAGTTATCTTTGTTATGTTACACAGGGATGAGTTACTCAGTAAGCAAGGTACACACAGGTTTACTTACTAAACTGCAGTGTGTGATTTCACGCGTTCTTCACCACGTTAAAGATGTGACTGAGAGCTGACTGAACGAGAAAGCTTTTCCCCACAGCCAGTGCCATGAATTTGGACTTCTAGGCTCCTTTTTCTTGAAATAGCAAATGGCAGAAATGATGACCTAAAAGAGTTAAACAGGAAATTCTAAAAGGTAGCTTGAGAAGTTAAAGTATAAGAGTGAAATTTGCGAAGACCTGGATTTAGAGTATTGAAAGAGAAGAACACATTCAGTATTTCAAAAAAAATTCAAGTCTTAAGTTGCAATTTTGAAGGATTCTATGGGCAACATGCTGAATGGTACAAGAAACATCAAAAGTAGATAGAAGGAATACACAGGGTCACTGTGTCAAAAAGAATTGGTCAGGGTCCAACCATCTCAGGAAATACTGTGGGACCAATAACTGATGATTTTTAGAGAAGTTCAAGCTACACTGAAGGCACTTGTGAAAAACAAGGCTCCAGGGCTTGCCAGAATGTCAACTGAGATGTTTCAACAACTAGATGAAGCATTGGAGATGTTCACTTGTCTGTGCCAGGAAATTTGAGGGACAACTGCCTGGTCAACTCACTGGAAGAGATCCATATTTATACCCATTCCAAAGAAAGATGACCCATCAGATTGCAGAAACTATCAAACAATGACATCAATATCACATGCAAGTAAAATTTTGCTGAAGGTCATTCAAATGCTGTTGCAGCAGTACTTCAACTGGGGACCTCTAGAAATTCAAGTCTGATTCAGAAGAGGAACAAAAGATATCGTTGCTGATGTCAGATGGATCTTGAGTGATAGCACAGAATATCAGAAAGATATTTATTGTGTTTTATTTATTATGCAAAAGCATTCACCTCTGTGGGTTATAACAAATTATGGATAACATTGAAAACCAATTATGCTCGTGAGGAACCTGTATGTAGACCAAAGTGCAGTCATTCTGACAGAACAAAGGGATACTGCATGGTTTAAAATCAGGAAAGGTGTTTGTCAGGGTTGTGCCATTTCGCTATATGTGTGTGTGTGTGTGTGTATATATATATATACTCAATCTTCAGGCAGAGAAGATAATCTGAGAACTGGACTATATGAAGAAAAAAGTGGCCTCAGAATTGGAGAAAGACTTTAACAACCCGTGATGTGCAGATGACACAACACTGCTTGCTGAAAGTAAGAAGAACTTGAAGCACTTACTGATGAAGATCAAAGGCCACAGCCTTCAGTGTGGATTGTGCTTCAACTAAAAACAACAAAAATCCTCACAAGTGGACCAATCATAATAAACAGAAAACACTGAAGTTGTTAAGCATTTCATACTACTTGAATCTGCAATCGAAGCCCATGGAAGGAGCAGTCAGGAAATTAAATGAATTTTTGCCTTAGGAAATCTACAAAAGACTTTTTAAACATGTTGAAAAGCAAAGGTGACACTTCGAGGACTAAGATGTATGTGACCCCATTGCCTTATATGCATGTGAAAGCTGTGCTTTGAATAAGGAAGACTATAGAAGAACTGGCGCCTTACGATTATGGTGTTCATGAAGAACTGAATATACATAGCATGATTGCCAGAAGAATGAACAAGTCTGTCTTGGAAGAAGTAAAGCCCAAGTGCTTTTTGGAAGCAAGGTTGGTGAGAGTTCATCTCTCATATTTTGCATATGTTATCAGGAGGCCTGCTCCACGGAGAAGGACATCAGGCTTTGTAAAGTAGAAGGTCAGCAAAAAAGAGGGAGACCCTCCCTGGAATGGATTGACACAGTGGCTGCAACACTGAGTCCAAACACAGCAAAAACTGTGAAGACTAGGTAGTGTTTCATTTTGTTCTACATAGGGTCGCTATGAGTTGAAACTGACTGAATGTCACCTAATAACACAACAAAAAGCCTTCTAAACTGTAAGAAAATGAATTTCTGTTTGTGAAAGCTATTCGTTTGTGGTATTTCTGTTGTAGTAGCACTAGATAACTGAGACACATATAATTTATGTAGATGGTATCTTTGTAATGTTTCTTATATTAAGAATTTAATGTTGATGTTACTTAAAATCTCGTACTTATATGACCTTTAATTAAAAATTTCAAAATGCATTGTATTAAAAAATGCATCGATTAATAGTCAACTACAAGTGGTGATGGAAAGAAATGATTATAATGTTTTTCCTAATTGACAAAGTTAAATAAGTTACTTAAATGATATTTTTAGATAATTTGCCTACATTTTTTAATAGAAATTCAGATTTGTTTAGACTAAATTTTTACATTTTCTTGATCGGTTTTAGGTGACTCTGATTCTAAGCTTGAATATTTCTCATTCTTCTACACATAGAAATATTATTCATTGTGAGCACACTACTTGCCAATCTTGAACTTAGTACTTTGTGTAAGGCATTTTATTTTGCAGTAGGAGTTCAACCAATGCATAAAAAATGAATGCCATTTCTATTGGTATGCTATTGTACTTCATAAAAATAGTGCTTGGGGCATGAGGTACGTAATTCCGTTTTCTAAGTTATTAATTCTCTTTTGTGAGAAAAACTTTCCCAAGAATTAGTTTCAAGTCTCACTTTTATTACTGTATTTTTTTTACTTTTTTTCTCATTACAGATCACCAAAGCTTTTCTTTTTATTTCTGTCTATGAGTATGTAAATCATTTCAGTTTGAGAAATATTCTATAGTCAAGGATATGCTGTTACAGTGGTTCTCAAACTAGCACACCTCAGAGTCATCTGAAAGACTCATTAAGACAACAGCATGCTGCATCTTGGAGAGTTTCTGATTTAGCAGGTCTGAGGTAAAATTTCTCGGGTGATGTGCTAGCCACACTGTTCTGAAACTACTGTTTTGCTGTCTGGATCCACTCCCCCGTGAGTATCCAAAACGAATACTGAGGAAGAGTACAGCGTTTCTTAGTATGATTATTTCAGTGAGTTTTTAAAATTTTTTTTTGTAGTGAAACTACCATATAGTTATGCGTTGTTTTAAATATTAGAGTCTTGAATGTTCGCCTGTGTTGGCTTTTGTATTGCTCGTTATAACACTGGGGGAGCAGACACAGAGGGCACACCACTGTGAGGAACTGGAGCCAGGAATCAATCCCACGCAGTCTGGCTTGAGAAGTCATGTTCTTAATCACACTGCTGTACCCTACATGTAACATAGGAATCACTGTATTAGCTAACAGAAGACTGAACAGCCCTGGATTATGCTCCCCTGTATCTGTTCTTAGCACATTTGTTGGGAAGGAGCTCGCTCTGCCTTAACTGTTCCTCAGGTGCAATACATAGATCTTCGAGATCACAGATTCTGTTAAATTCAACTGCTAGGCATTTCAGGGGTGGGGTGGTGTTGCAGCTAATTGCTCTATTACCAGCTGAAAGGCTGGCAGTTCAACCTCCGAGAGGCTGCTCAGAAGACAGACCTGCTCATCTGCGTATGACAAGTCACAGCCTTGAAGGCTCTAAGGAGCACTGTTCTTCTCTGACACACATGGTGTCACCTGAGTCAGAACTGATTCCACTGACCACAGCTACAGACAAGGTAACTAGCAAACTGTCTCATGGCCCTTACTGTTCCTTAGGAAGGAAGAGGCTATTTCCAATCATCATTCAATAATTTAAAAATGGTGCATGAAAGATTTTCATGTTAACAACTCTGTGAAAATCAGTTCTACCTGTTTCTTATCCTAATTATTAATGTCCTCTCCCTTAACTCACAACTTCCTCCTATTTAGATATCAAATTATATTCTTACTCTGTCTCTCTGTCACTTGGAGATTAATTCTAATGTACAAAACCGAATTTAAATTCTAAAATGATCATCTATTGGCTACTGTTTGATATGATGAAGAATTTGTTATTTATGTACATCTTGCTGTCACTTTCCATTCTCCATGTTTTTTTTAAAGATATTTCAAACCAGGAAGAGTTTGTACTCTTACTATTAAGATATCTGTGACTATTAAGACTCCATGTTCTAGACAACCCCAATCCTGTAGTATGCTGTTTTTGTTTGTTTGTTTGTTTGTTTCGTTTAGTAATAATGTCATTCTCTCCTATGTGTGTGAGCTTTCTTTCTTTTTTTCTTACTATAATGCAGACTTTTTCTGTAGCTTAGTGTTCTTCACTGTCTATCCTGTATTCCTCAGTGCCTATTCAAGTATCAACACACAGTTATTAACAAACTAAAGCCAACCTATTATAAAGTTAAAAAATCTGCTGGACAAGTCTTCTATTTTGAAGCCAAGTAATTGTCAAAGATTTCATTTTACTTATATCCTTGGTCAATAGTGTGGAAGCAGCAATCAAAAAATTGGTACATTGGATTGGACAAATATACTATAGAAGACCTCTTTAAAGTATTAAAAAATGAAGATGTCACCTTGAAGACTAAGTTGTACACCACCTAAGCTGTGTGTTTTCAATTTCATTAAATGCATGCAAAAATTGGACAATGAATAAGGAGGATGGATGGAGAATCTGTGCCTTTGAAATATGATGTCTTCAAAGAATATTGAATATACCATGGACTACCAAGAGAACTAATAAATCATTCTTGGAAGAAGTACAACCAGATATTCCTCAGAAGCAAGGACTGGGAGGCTACATCTCACATACTTCGGACATGTTATTAGGAGGGACTAGTCCCTGGAGAGAGACATCACATCTGGTAAAGTACACGGTCAGCAAAAGAGATGGATTGATGTAGGGCCTACAACAATGGGCTGGAGGGGAACAAGCATGGTGAGGATGACACAGGACCTGGCAGTGTTTTGCTCTCATGTACACAGGGTCCCGATGAGTAGGAACTGGCTCAAAGTTACCTAAAAATAACAACAATAATAGGTTGGACTACTTTTGTCACTTCCTTTGTGTTACAGATTTAGTTGTGTTCCCACAAAAGATATGTTGAAGTTCTAACGCTGTATTCGTAAATGTTTCTTGTTTGAAAATAGTCTTTGCGGATGTTAACAGTTAAGGTAACATGGAGTTATCCCAGAGTCAGGAGGATCCTAATCTGAGTAGCGTCATATAAAACTAGGAAAGAAGCAGAGAGACACGGACTGGTGATGGCCATGTGATTAAATCCATTGCTGTCAAGTCAGTTCTGACTCATAGCAACCCCGAAGGACAGGGAAGAACTGTCTCTATTGAGCTTCCAAAGAGCTCCTGTTGGATTTGAACTGTTGATTTTTTGGTTAGCAGCTGTATGACTTAACCACTGTACCACCAGAGTTTCCGGTCATGTGACTGCTGAGGCAAAAATTGAAGTTGTAAGTCAAAGCTGCCAAGGATCACTTCCTGTCACCAGAAACTAGGCAAGAGGCTTTGAACACATTATCCCTCAGTGCCTCAAAAGACATCAGTACTCTGATTTCAAATTTCTAGGCTTCAGGATTGTGAGATAATGAATTTCTGTTCTTATTAAGCCACCCGATCTGTGGTACTTCATCATGGCCCTCCTAGGGAGCTAGTAGATCTCGTAACCTTGTTAATTTTCTTCCCTGGTCTCCTCCCTACATCTGTTTTTCTGACTTATTTGTAGCCAAATGTTCAAGACCCAAAGTAGATGTTACTTACACTGGGGACACTTTCCTGAGTCCTCAGAATTCCTGTGATACTTGCTATGATACTGTGCTTTTCTGTTAGCTGTCTGTATACCCACATAATCTATAAACGCCACTATGGTCTGTGGCTCTAGTGCCTATCACAAGGGCTGGCATATAGTAGTATGTTCAATGAATCTATTTGTGTGGCCATGTCAGGTTGTGTAGCGCAGTTTTGCCTTCTACAGAGAGAATTGTCTACTTGCTAAACTAACTTTGGATTGTGAGTGCGGTTTTGAGTGGGAAGGGACAAGAAGGAGGTCTGGTAGGAACAGTGATACTTCTGTTAGTTGATGCACCAGAAAAGCTGTTCTGTGAGGAGTCAGAGGGTGAACCTACAAACTGGCACTCGTTTCTATTCCTGGGTCCTACTGCAGCTGCTGCTTTGTCTTTGTGAAATCAGGAAAACTATAGGAAAGCCATGTTATCTGCATCTCGTTGCTTTCTTTGCTAGTGAATTTATTCTCATTAAGATTCAAAATAAAATGAGAAAATCTCCCATCTTTTATGTGCAAGGAACAGATGAAGTTTAAGGGAAGCCGCCTGCTCAGAATGGCACATCTCATCTTTCTTTGATGTCTCATGGGTTTCCTCACTGTACCTTTCAGCATGCTGATCCATTTGCTTATAAGGGTCTTTAACCCCTTGGCTACCTGGCATGCTTGTATTTATACTTTGAGACCCATTTTGGTTTTTTTTGAGCCCCCTAAATCCTCCATCAAGTCTGGGACTCTGTCTTCTGTTCTACTCTAATCCTTTAATCCATATACGTGATGAATATTTATTTTTATATTGCAACTCATTCTTTGTTTCCCAGCTTGTATGTTTCCATCATTATATCTTCTTTCTTACTATTGATAACGGATCAATAAGTTAGTCACTGATACATGAATAGGCTCACATTCATCAGTGGAAAGGGAGGGAAATGTAATGATAGCTATTGGATTTCTTGATTTGTACACATTAAGCCCCTATCCGTGGAAGCCTCTTCATAAACATTTGAATTGAATTATTTTGTAATTCAAAGAGTATTGGGAAGAGTGAGAATAAGAAAAATGTGTGAGTTCTCTGAACCTAATAAAAACGTAAAGATTTAACATCCGAGATTTTATTAGTCATGAACTTCTGAATGGCTGAATAATGATTGTTGCATGCAGTAAATATAAAAACTAATAAAAATAAATTGATTCTTGTCATATTTCAGCAAGGCATCTAACTTCTTTTTCTGTGGAAATTTGGGAATACTATTCTGAATTTCAAGTGCACATTTAAGTCCTGTGGTGGAGTAGAATTTTCAGCTGACAATTAGCTTTGTGAAACTGACATCACATCCTTGAAGTGGTTATTTTCAAACATTGAAAGATAGCACTCAACATAGGATACACAACTGTTTTTTCAAATGGTATTGTTCAATAGACATATACTGAGAATTCAAAGGAAATTATACAAAGATGAACATGATAATGTCTTTGCTTTCAATAAGCTCATGATTTTATGAAAAGCATTAAGTAGAAAGTCACATTTCAGTGCTCTAAGTGCTTGATACACAGTACAGGACAACTACTGTACTTTCCGTGAATGTTTTAATGGCTTATTCCTACCCCTTCTCTGTCCCCATACTGATTTTAGATGCTGTAACCTAATGTCTTTTCTGTTACTATACTATGCCTTTAGATCAAATTGCCAATTTTTAATTTAATAGCTTTGTGATCCTGGGACAGCAGCTTGATTTTCTGAACCTTGCTTTTCTCATTTACAAAAGAAGAGTGATCTGACTTGTGATGTTGGCAAAAGTGTGTATTGAAATGATGTACCGAAAACACTTACCATAGTTTCAAGAAAACAGTACACTGGCAAACATCTTTTTTTCTATGTGTCTTCTTCCTTTAATTATTCACTGCCATGATTCAAGTACAAATTTTAGATATTTATGTGTTTACAAAATGATTGTTATTGAAAAATTTTATGATATTTTTGCCTTTTTGTTTCGGTACTACTTTCAGACTAGCTATAAATTGTAATCTACCCCTGAGATGCCATGAGTGACTCCAAGGCAGGGACTGTGGCTTTATTTGTCTTTGTCACCATGAAGTCTAATAAGGTGCCCAGAACTTGTGCTTAATATTTCTTTGGTCTGGGTTTGGATAATCTCCTAGTTTTATTTATATTTAAAATAGAACTGAATATTGAGCAAAGCCTTGGATAATATTATAATCTAAACAGTTTAAAATAAATATAATTCCAGCTTCTGAAACCTCGATTAGAGTTTACTGACCAAATTGTTATACGTAATTGCCATTACAGGAGCCCATGTAGGCCCACAGTGGCGGTGAAGCTCTGATTTAATCAACAACAAAATTATCTCCGAAGCTCTGAATCTAGAAGTTTTCAAGTGATGCTGTGAGGTGATTTCGAGTAAAATCATTTTAATTTCCAGGAACTAGGTCAAGAAGAAGAAAAACTCATTTCAAGTAGGCAAGAACAATAGTAGAGACAAGAGCAATAGATTTATGGTTAAAATGGATAACACAGTGCTCCTTAGACACTCCGTATCAGAGTAGAACTGTCCCGTAGAGTTTGTGAGGAGTGCCTAGTGGATCTGAACTGCCAAAATTTTGGTTAGTGGCTGCAGGACTTAATCACTATGCCACAAGGGTTTCCAACATTTTTGTAAGTAAATACTTCAGGCTAGATACTGTGATAACTATGTTCATATTTTGTTTTATTTAATGTTCTAAAATCAAAGGAACCAATTAGTTGTTTTCCCCTTACGAGACTGTAAGAGGTTAAGTGACTATTTTGACTTGTAAGAACCACAGGACTTGAATCCAAATTTGTCTGAGTGCAAAATACTTACTCTTAATCTATTTTGTGATGTTTGACCACTGCCAACATTTCAGGTTTCTTTGATGTTGCAGAGTGATCGTTGTGCACTACCTAGAGGAAACCACCCTACTGTATCCAACTTTCCCATTTACAACCATCAGTTGTCCACCTAAGATCCTAACATGCATAAAGGGAAGGCAGATCGATTAGTTTGAGGAAGTGTGGACAAACAAAGGATGAGAAACCAGTTGACTTCAACTCTCCTCCTGCTCCTGGCCTTGTGGCCAAACATTCTCAAGGTTCAAGGGTTTCCCACATCAATGAAAGAAACTAATGACAAAACAAATAGCTCCAATTAGGCATGTTTTGGTTGTGCCTCCACCTCAGTTGGGGTCCCTGAGTAACACAAATGGTTGGAAGGTTGGGAGGTCGAACCTACCCAGAGGTAGGTCTGACGATCAACTTCTAAAAGCTCACAGCCTTGAAAACCTTATGAAGCAATTCTACTCTGGTACACCTGGGTTCACCATGAATTGGAATTGTCTCCAACAAACAACAGGCCCCAGCTGCTGTTTGAGGTGGAGAGAAGACGAGGATAAGAAGAGTAGGGCTGTGTTCCTTAGCATCTTATAAATAAGATTTACTTAGCACCAGGGCTTAGACATTTTACCATGCCAATCCACTCTATGCATCACATTAGTACCACTGTATCAATCTCTTGCAGGCTGTTATTCCATATTCTGTAAAGTGTATCTAGTAGCCCAGTTAATTTCAAAGATTCAACTGGATAAGAGGGAGGCTATTATTGGTTCAATGGCTTTATTTCATTAAAAACTTACAGCTAGGTTATCATTTGCCCTTTAAGGCAAAAGAAAGAAATTCTCAAATGCATAAGGACATGGAAGTTTTGTTACTTATATGCCCTGGTGGTACAAAAGGTTAAGCTCTTGAGTGCTAATAGAAAGTCTGGTGGTTTGAATTTCCCCAATAGCTCCACGAGAGACAGACCTAAAGATGTCTTCCCATACCTAAGACAGCCCATAAATGCCTATGGGGCAGTTCCACTCTGTCACATGGAATGACTATGAGTCAGAATCAATTCTACGGCAGGTAACAGCAACAACCACACACACATGCACATATATATTTATGTTTACACTTACACTGAAGCCTCTTAAATGAGGAACTAAGTTTAAAACATCATACTGTTTTTTAAGCAGAAGAAAAACATTATAAATAATATTGAAATAAAGGTGGTTAAAATCGTTTATAATACACAAAGTCTAATTTTCAGAGTGTAAATAATATTAGGCAATCTAAAGTGTGAGAAAGTAAAATGCTAATTTGCTTATCTTTCATAGATGCTTTCTCACTCTTGACTTTATGAATTATGAAATAAAAGGTTATATACTTACTTAACTTCTAAGAATCCATGAATAGCATTTAAAATATAATAAATTACACAATATGATGATTACACATATAAGTTTGTAAGCTGTGTCTGGGATGTAAAACATTGTTTCTATATTTCAGAATAGGATCCTTCTCCAGGTGCTTGCATATTACGTTTGTCACTCTGCAAAGTTATTGCAATATTCCCTCAAAATATACATTCTGGTCAATAAAAATTCGCAAAGCCACTTCCAAAGGTTGACTTCAAAGGAGCCTGGTTAGACCTCTCAGGTAACACATCTGTTTATTGTGCAATTATAAAAGACAAGGAGGACATATTTGAAATATGTACCTCTTCTGCCACTACCCATAGTAAAGCCAGTAATTAAAGGACCAGTCCATAAACCTAAATGTTATACGTTTGTAACAGTGTAGCTACTCATTAGGAAGCATTTAATGGATAACATCCAACCGCCATCCAAATTTAAAACATGGTCATAGTTTCTTTTTATATGTTACTCTGTTTTCACTATGAATTAATTATATTGATAATGCTTGATGTTTCTCTTGAGTTCATATAAATGAATTTTTAATTACCAATTCCTTCTGCTTACTTGAAATGAAGCAAAATAATTTTATTGACTATTCTTTCTGAGTAATGGTGAGTAAAATTTAATTGAAAGGAAAATTTTATTAACTGCCTCAGTCATTGACAGTTTTTCAGTATATGTCTGAGGGTCTTCTTCATTCCAGGAACATAATAGAAGTTGAAAAGTATTGAGATCAGAATGATCAAAGAAAAGAAAAGAAAAGAGACAAATATACAAAAATACTGAACATCTTATTTTGTTGTTCATGTTATTATTTTGTTTGTGTTAACTTTTTATTTTTTGGCTTACAAAACTAATATGTACTCACTATAAAAACTTTGAAAACAGAAAATAAACTAAGAATATATGTTGAACTCCCTGACACAGAAATGATTGATAATAATTAATGTGAAATAGTTAACAAGAAATTCCCTTATAATGAGTATTTAAGTTATTTCTAATTCTTGAACAATTAGAGGCATTGGTGGTTCAGTAATAGAATTTTCACCCACCATGTAGAAGACCTGGGTTTGACTCCTGGCTAGTGTATCTCATAACAGCCATACCTTCAGATTGTTGTGATGCTGGGTATTTCAGAAAAGCTTCCAGATTACTGCTGAGTGTGAAGAAAGGCATGATGATTTACTTCTCAAAACAGTGCTGTTGTTAGGTCCCGCGAGCTGGTTCTGACTCATAGTGATCGTATGTATAACAGAATGAAACACTGTCCAGTCCTGCACCGTGCCCGCAATAGTTTTTATGCTTAAGCCCGTTGTTGCAGCCGTTGTGTCAGTCCATCTTGTTGAGAGTCTTCATCTTTTTTGCTGACCCTCCAATCTATCAAGCGTGATGTTCTTCCCTGGGGACCGATCCCTCCCAACAACGTGTCCAAAGTATGTAAGATGCAGTCTCACTATCTTTGCTTTCAAGGAGCACTCTGGTTGTGCTTCTTTCAGAACAGATCTGTTTGTTCATGGTGCATTCAATATTCTTCTTCAACACCATAATTCAAAGGTGTCAGTTCTTCTGTCTTCCTTATTCGTTGTCCAGGTTTTGTGTGCTATGATGTGACTGAATATACCATGGCTTAGGTCAGGCACACGTTAGTCTTCAAGATGAAATCTTTATTTTTTAACACTTTAAGGAAGTCCTTTGCAGCAGATTTTCCCAGTGTAACATGTCTTTTGATTTCTTGACTGCTGCTTACATGGGTGTTGATTGTGGAGCCAAGCAAAATGAAATCCTTGACAACCTCAATCCTTTCTCCATTTATCCTGATGGTGACTTATTGGTCCAGTTACAAGGATTATGGCTTTCTTGATGTTGAGTTGTAACCCATACTGAAGGCTGTAGTCTTCAAGTTTCATGAATGTTTCAAATCCTCTTTGCTTTTGGCAAGCAAAGTTGTGTCATCTGCATAACACAGGCTGTTAAGGAGTCTTTGTCCAATCCTGATGCCTTGTTCATCTTTACATAGTTCAGCTTCTTGGATTATTTGCTTGGCATACAGATTGAAAAAGTATGGTGAGAGGATACAGCCTGGTGCATACCTCTCCTGACTTTAAACCATGCAGCATCCCCTTGTTCTGTTCACACAGTTGCCTCTTGATCCATGTATACATTCCTGAAGAGCACAACTAAGTGTTCTGGAATTCCCATTCTCTGCAATGTTAGCCATAAGCTAACACAGGTAAACTTCTTTCTGGTATTCTCTGCTTTCAGCCAAGATCCATCCGACATCAGCAGTGATATTCCTGGTTCCATGTCTTCTTCTAAATCTGGCTTAAATTTTGGTAGTCCTTCATCATTTCAGTCACTTTTGAATAATAGCAAAAGTTTACTTGCTTGTAATATTAACAGAATTGTTTGTTAATTTCCACATTTGGTTGGATCACCTCTTCTGTGAATAGGCATTAATATAAATCTCTTCCAGTTGATCAGTCAGGTAGCTGTAAATCCAAATTTCCTGGCATAGACGAGTGAGTACTTCTAGTGCTGCATCCATTTGTTGAAATATCTCCATTGAAATTCTATCAGTTCCTGGATCCTCCAATGTCTTCAATGAAGCTTGGACTTCTTCCTTCAGTACCATCTGTTCTTGATCATATGCTACCTCTTCAAATGGCTTAACTTCAACAAGTTCTTTCTGACATAGTGCCTGTGTGTATTCTTTCTATCTCCTTTTGATGCTTCCTGAGTTGTTTAATATTTTTCCTGTAGAATCCTTCACTATTGCAGTTAGAGGCTTGATTTTTTTTTTCTCCAGTTCTTTCAATTTGAGAAATGCTTGATGGGACTCAAAATGAGAAGAAACAGCTGCAAACATCCATTAGTAGTTGGAACATGGAATGTACCAAGTATGAATCTAGGAAAATTGGAAATTGTCAAAAATGAAACAGAATGCATAGACATTGGTATCCTAGACATTAGTGAGCTGAAATGGACCAGTACTGGTGATTTCAAATCAGACAAACATATGGTCGACTATGCTAAGAATGAAAACTTATAAATGCACACATCTGTAATGAAGAAAGGGCTCAAATGATAGAATTAACCCTACAGCTTAAATAAGTAGAGAGAACATTCTTGATAATGTCTGAATATTAAATGAATGAGAACAATGATGTTATAGAATACATACAGTGATAATCTTCTGACTCTGGAAATAGCTATGACAGTTTCAGGTAAGGCTTTGTATGTCAACTAGGAGGCCTATAGAAACATAATTGAGAAACTAGATTATCTAGCAGGGAGGTCAAGCCTCCCAGACATAATTTTGGAAGGGAAATTGACTTACTTGAACAAATATTACTGATGATTCAGGTCAGACAATTCTCTGCTAAAGTATAAAGTTCACATAATAGAATGGGAGCAGGCTGCCTATATTTGGCAGTATAATTCATATTATTGATATTAGCTGACCCAAGAACCAAAGCAAAATCATCTGACTTAGTCTCGGTGTACTGAGTCTTCCTAATGACTGAAGATACTCATTGGTATTTACTAGATTGGTGATCCCCTCTTTCCAGATTCCCTTCCCATTCTATTTTATAGCTGTTGAGGGTACAATCAAGTCCCGTTTACTTAAAGATAACCTGTTATGTGTTAATAATAAAATTGAAATGGGATAAACAGCTATTTGTGGAAGATAGAAGGGTCGCTATCAGTAGCTTTTAATTAATCTGGTCTTTCCTGTGAAATTTGATTTTCAGTCTTTTTATCTAGTCCATGGGAATTCTATTCATGTAGTTGTTCAAGCCAATTTGATCCCATCTTTCCCTTATATGTCATATTTCACCTGTTACTAAAACAACCTCTTAAATGGAGATTTTCCTTTGAGTAGATTCTTAAACCCAGCAGCCAGAGTATAAAATGTGAGTTAGATCATGTCCTACTCAGAACTCTTTAAAAATTTATAAGGTCTGGCCTCCTTTCTGGGTTTATCTCCAGTTATGCAGCCCCTTTGCTCATCCTATTCAAGCCATATCGGCTTAGGTATTCCCTCTTAAAGATGTCTCTACATGCTTGGAAGAATGTTTCCATACCTATCCAGATAGCTGGTTGCTTCTCCTCCTTCAATTCTTATTCATTTGTAGCCTTCTTGGCAAGGTTTTCTTTGACCATGCAACTTAGTAGTACAACTCTCTCTGCTTCTAATTTCTCCATAGCACTGCTATCTAATATATACATATATAGATTAGATGAGATTATACACATTCACACACGCACACATTCTTAATATGTTTATTTATTAGTTTATTATTTGTCTTCCCAATTAGAATGCAAGCTATGAAGGTGAGGATTTTTTTTTTTTTTTGCTTTTTTGTTCAATTTTTATCTACCCAGACTTTAGAACAGTGTCTGTAAAATAGTTGATACCCAAATCAAAACTTTAAAAAGACATAAACTATTCATTCATTGAATAAATACTAGCTTGTAATAAAGATGTGGTTATTTTTGTGACATTCTAGAAGCTTTTAAGCAAATGGAAAAAAATTAAAGCAAACACATGTGTAGGAGTAATATGTCTTCTATCTGTTTTTCTCTACCATCTGTCTGTCTACAGCTCTCACTTTCCATCAATTTACACAAGGGACATGGTATTATTGGAAGACGACAGTCATATATTCTTCTATGCTGGGAATGACAACTTGAAGAAGAATGATGTTGCATTCATCATCAAAAAGAACATTTCAAGGTCTATCCTAAAGTACATCACTGTCAATTATAGGATGACATCTATATGCCTACAGGGAAGACCAGTTAATGCTACTATTATTCATATTTATATACCAACAACTGGGCCCAAAGATGAAGAAACTGAATTTTTTTTTTTACCAGATTCTTCAGTCTGAAATGGACTGAACATGTAATGAGTATGCACTGAAAATTACTGGTTATTGCAATGCAAAAGCTACAAACAAAAAAGAAGGACCCACAGTTGGAAAACATGGCCTTCATGATAGAGTTAATGCCAGACATCTGATGTCAGAATTTTGGAAGATCAGTGACTTCTCTGTTGCAAAGACCTTTTCTACCAGTGTCAGTGGCAACTACACACATGGACCTTACCACGTGGAATACACAGGAATCAGATTTACTGCATTTGCAGAAAGAGACAATAGAAAAGCTCAATATCATCAGTCAGAACAAGGCCAGAGGCTGGCTGTGGAATCAACAATAAGTTGCTCATATGCGTGTTAGAGTTGAAACTGATGAAATTTAGAACTAGTCCACAAGTGCCAAAATATGACCTTAAGTATATCTCAAGGATAGTCAGGTTTCTGAACCTGACTTTAGAAACCATTGTCAAGAGTAGATTTAATGTTTTGAGAACTAATGATGAAGACCTGGGGAATTATAGAATGGCATCCAGGACACCATACATGAAGAAAGCAGAAGGTCATTAAAAAGACAGAAATGAAAGAAAAGACCAAAATGAGACTCTAAAACTTGCTCCCAAACACTGAGCAGCTAAAGCAAAAAAAAAGACATGATGAAGTAAATGGGTTGCACAAAAGTTTTCAGTGGGTGGCTGAGGAAGACAAATTAATTTATTATAATGATGTGTACAAAGAGCTGGAGATGGAAATTCAGAAGAGAAGGACATGCTCTGCAATTCTCAAGCTGAAAGAACTGAGAAAAAATTCAAACATCAAGCTCCAATAGTGAAGGACTGTTATGGGGAAATTATAAAATGATGCAGAAAATATCAAAAGAAGATGGAAGGAGAGCCAGAGCCAAGTGCCGTCGAGTCGGATCCGACTGAGTCATTATATCAAAAAAAATTGGTCAATGTGCAATCATTTCAAGAAGTAACATGTGATTAGAAACTGATGATTCTTAAAGGAGTCCAAGATGCATTGAAGGCATTAAAAGGCAAGTCTCTGGGAGCTGATGGAATATCAATTCAAATGTTTCAACAAATAGATACAGTGCTGGAGGTGCTCAGTTGTCTATTCCAAGAAATTTGAAGATCGTTATCTGGCCAGTCAACTGGAAGAGATCCAGACTTATGCCTATTCCCAAGAAGAATAATCCAACGGAAACAGAAAATTATCAAACAATATCATTAATATCACACACAGGTAAAATTTTGCTGAAGATCTTTTGAAAGCGGTCACAGCAATGTATCAACGGGGAACTGTCAGAAATTCAAACTCGAGTCAGAAGAGGGATAACCTGTGATATAACTCTTTGAGAAAAGTTTCAGAAATCTTGGAGGAAGAAAGTACGAGGCAATAAGCATATAAATTAGGAAAATAAGTATATTAAAAAATAAAAAACACAATTTTTGCAGTTTATATGCTTTATGAGTTGGAATAGACTTGATGACAGTGGATTTGGTTGGTTTTGGTTAATATGCTTTATAATTAAAGTTATACATACTAATAAATATTCATAGTTACCACCAGAAAAAAATAAGAAGAAGGGGTATTTTTTTTTCACAATAGCTTAAGGGAAATGAAAGTGAAAAAAGAAAACTAGATAATTATAACAAGAGAAGGAAAAGCAAATATATATATATAAATATAAATGACTTAAAGTCATCCATTCAATGCTAGAAATTTTTATGTTTGATTTTTGAAAATCTTGTTGTGTTGTTTTAAACAACATATCTAAAATAAAATTATATGGGAATAAAAAAATGGAAAATGATAGACTAGATAAAAGCTAAACTAAGGATAAGCAAGTTTAACAATATCAGGAAAATGTAATCTTAGGTGCAAACAGTGAAAGGAGATAAATACAAATATTTTGTGTTAGTGACAATAAATGAGCAATTTGTCAGAAATCTATAAAAGGGGAGAAACTTCACTTCCTTAACAACAATGCTTTGAATGGTTTCAATCAAAAAGTAGAAGAAATCAAAGAATCCAAGACACTAATGAGGTTCTTTAGCAAATGTCTCTCATGAAGATGGACAAAATAAATTATTTTCAAATATTCAAAAATCTACATTCAAAAGTGAAGAGTATATACAAATATCAACAAAATACAAAACTTGACATTACAGATTGTATTTGTTGTCAAAATATTTTTGTCAAAAAAATGAAAATCAACATATTTTGGCAAATATTATCAATTTAAATGTAAGAACAAACAAAATTTAAAAAAACGGGAAATTAAGTGAAAAAAGAGGACTTGAATATAAAGAAAAAATATTACAATGTCTATGTTAAATTTCTACCTTAAATTTACTCTCAAAGTCCTTTATCAAATACAGAATTCTGTAGAAAAAAATAAATTAAAATTTTTTCCAAAGAAATAGAAATCTAAATTAACCAATTAGGACAAGTCAAAATAATACATGAGAAAGATGATTTGGCAAGCAGTTTCTATCAAACGTTTTAAGGCTAAATAGCCAACCAAGTGCCGTCGTTAAGGCTAAATAATTATTGTTTTATTTGAGTAACCCAAAAATGGAAAAAAAAAATCTCATTTCGATTCCAGCTCTTGGTAACCCTATAGGTCAGAATAAAACTGCCTGGTTTCAGGTTTCCAAGGAGTTGGTGGTGAATTCCAGCTGCTGAGCTTTCAGTTAGCAGGTGAGCTCTTAACTAGTACCACAGAGCTCTATTTAAATCATAGAATATGGCAGATAGGGTAAACTACTACGTTTATTTCTTAGGACTAGCTTTAATCTGATATCTAAACCAGGAAGAGTTAAAAACATACTATAGAAGAGAGTTACTTTTAATCATGTATACAAAAATCCAAAAATAAGTATCATGAAATAAAATGTATTAGTGTATTAAAATAAAACATACTGTGTCGATCTTATCCTGGGTTCTCAAGAGGAGTAAAAGCAGTGAAATGTATATGTAGATATAAAACAAGATTTACTTACAGCAAATGACTCATACAATTGTGGAACTAGCCAAGTGCCGTTGAGTTGGATCCAACTGGCAGGTCCCAAATTCTTGGGCCAGGTAGCAGTCTGGATCCCTCTGCTGGTTTACAGATTTGCAGAGGCTGGTGAATCCAAAAGCTGCAAGTCAGGCAATAAACATACATGAGATCTCAACTGGCTCATGGGGTTGCTGGCTGGCGAATCCAGGTGGCAGCCTCGAGAATTCTACAAGCTTACATCCCAAGAATTGGAGGTCAGGTGATGAGTTGAAGGTCAAGAGAGAGAGGAAGTTTTGCCAGAACATACACTTGTATACTTGAGACAAGAAACATCCTCAAGGAAACTCCTTTTTCAACTGACTGGCTGACGACATCACAGAAGATAATTACATTATATCACCTTATGGAAGATCTGCAAAATTCACTGAGAATCACAGAATGGCTAAATTTACATGTAACATTAACCATCACAATGGTCAAATACAGTTAATTTTCTGAATGTAAAAATGATCTAATATTTAAAATATATACATATTGACAAAATTAAGAGATGAATGTGTCTCTAAGAGAGAACAGAGAAATGGAGAAAAAGAGACTTCATCCCATTAATGAGTAGAAGTTGGACTGGCTTAGATATCAAAAGAATGTGAATAATTGCATTCAACTTGACCTTCATCTGTAGATATGGCATTACTCAAAATGAGAAACAACAGCTACAAACATCCCTTAGTAATACAAACGGGGAATGTACAAGATATGAATCACGGAGAATTGGAAATTGTCAAAAAATGAAATGTAATTTTTGAAGATGGATGCTCTAGGCATTAGCAAGCTGAAACGGATTGGTGTTAGCCATTTTAAATTTTAAAAACATAAGGTTTACTGTGCCAGGAATGACAAACTGAAGAGGAATGGTGTTGCGTTCATCATCAATAACATTTCAAGATTTATCCTGACGTACAATGCGGCTGCTGATAGGTTAGCATCTGTATGCCTGCAAAGAAGATCAGTTAACAGAGGTAGTATTCAAATTTAAACACCAATCATGAAAGTCAAAGATGAAGAAATTGAAGATGTTTATAGATGGTTGTAGTCTGAAATTGATTGAATGTTCAGTCAAGATGCATTGATGATTAGTGGCGATTAGAATGTGGAAGTTGGAAAGACGAAATAGTATTTAGAAAATAGTACCTTAGTTATGGTGAAAATGCCAAGATTGTGTGATGGAATTCTGCAAGACCGATGACTTATTCACTGGAAATATTTTTTTATAATGCAAATAATTTTACTTGTAAAACCCATGAAATGGATTACACAGGAACAAAATCAACTGCATCTATGAAAAAAGAACCCACAGAAGCTCTATAGTACCAGTTAAGACAAAGGCGGCTACTAATTGTAGAGCAGACTATCAGTTAATAATGTGCGATTTCTAGTGGAAGCTACAGAAATTCAAAGCTAATCCAAGACAACCTAAATATAACCTTGAATACATCCTGCCTGAATTTAGAGAACATTTCCAAGAATACGTTTGATGCACTAAACACTAATGATTAAAGACTGGAGAGGTGTGAGATAAAATCAAAGACATTATAAATTAAGAAAATAAGATATGAATCAAGAAATAAAGAAAAGGGAAAAATAGTTTTCAGAAGACATTGTGATGCAATACTGTGTGCATTCATCTATGTCAAAAAATCTGAAAATCAGTTTTCTGATCGACTGACTTATATGGAAGAGATCTGTATTTGTGACCATTCTAAAGAAAGGTGATCCAACAAAATGAGGATATTATCAAACTATCATTAATATTACATTTTACCAAAATTATACTAAGAATAATTTTAAAACCACTTCAGTTGTACATGGACAGGGGATTTTAAGGAGTTCATGCTGGATTCAGAAAAAATGTAAAATGAGGCATATGACTGCTGAGAACAGATGAATTTTGGACAGACTCAGAGAATACCCAAAGAAAACCCAAATTTATGTGTGTTTTATAAGCTACATGAGGGAACTTGACTGTATACAAATAATCCAAGAAACTGAACTATATGAAGAAGAACTTGGCATTAGGATGGGAGTTTCACTCAACAACCTGTGATGATATACAAATGACACAACCTTACTTACTGAAAGTGAAGACATGAAACCCTTATTAATGAAGGTAGAACACTATAGCCTTCAATATGGATGACATGTGAACACAAAGAAAGCAAAAATCCTTGGAAGATGGTCCAATAAAATACATCATGAGAAATGGCAAAGGAATTGAAGTAGTCAGTGATTTCATTACTACTTGAATCAGTAGTCAGTGCCCTTGGTAGCAGTAATCCAGAAACAAAGAACTTTTTGCATGGGAAAATCAGAGGCAAAAGACCTTTCGTAAAATGCTAAAAAGCAAACACGCCAGTGTGATGAGTAAGGTGCACCCGACCCAAGCTATCTTTTTGATCTCCTTACATGCATGAGGGAAACCCTGGTGATGTGGTGGGTTGAGTGCTACGTTTGCTAACCAAAAGGTTGGCAGTTCAAATCTGCCAAGCGCACCTTGGAAACTCTATGGGGCAGTTCTACTCTGTCTATAGTGTGGCTATGAGTCGGACCCGACTCTACAGTAGTGGGTTTGGTTTTATTTTTTTGTTTGTTTGTTTATATGCATGTGAGAACCAATGAAAAAAGAGGGTTGAAAAAGAATTGCCACATTTGAATTATTGTGTTGTACTATAAGCAGAACGAAAAAAAAAAAAAAACTTGTCTTGGAGGAAGTACAGCCAGAGTGCTCCTCAGGAACGGTTGTGAGAACCGTGCAGGACCAGGCAATATTTCTTTCTGTTATGCTAAGATTACCAGAAGTCAGAGTCAGCTTGGCAGAAACTACAACAACGTTTGAGGGAGTCATTTTTGTCCTAGATTATCTTGAAAATTAGAAAAGCTTTCTATAGCTGCAACATAAGCCCATTTTAATTACTGTGGAAGACAAGACTATTTTCATTGCATATAGATATTACAGTGGGTAGTACACAGGAACAACCTTTCAAAAAACAGTATTTTCAATAGCATATTACTGAGTTTAGTTCATGTCAAAATAATCTGGTCTTCTCCAAAAGATACTTCATATAATTATAGTCTAAGCAAGAAAAATATTCACTTTTTTCTAAGATGACAAAGTTAATATTTTTTGGTAGTACTTTAGTAGTTCCCTGAGGTCCAGAACATGTTGAACATTTTAATGCATTTTAGCTTTATAACCTGCCAACACAGTTTTAAAAAGTTCAAATTCCTAGGGAGCCATTTTATTTCTGAAGTTTCATAAACATCGCTCTGTTTTCTCCTCAGGGCCAAGAATATGTAAGTGGATATTATTATATAATCTACCATGTGGGAGAGTAGTTACTGGATAAAAATATTTGAAGTGGTTATTCCCTCATTCAACAAATACATATAAATTTATTTTGAAGTCACAACCCTCTGCAGGGTGTTGAAAGCAGATACACGGACCTTGTTTTAAAGAGCTTATAATTTATAGGTGATACAAGTCATGTCATAAATAAGCTCAAAACTTGGAGTTCAAATCACATGTAGGTGGTACAAAATTCCATAAGTCATATAGAAGCTGGGAGATTATTTTTAGTTTTATCTCTGAAGATTTAGTGGGAGAGGTGCCTGGCCATTGGGAACTGGATACTCAATTTATAAACGTGGAGTAAAAGAAAACTTTGCTTAGAGACTGAACTGCATCAACAAAGGCGTGGCATGGTAAAGGAGGTACTTTAACAATACTTAGCAGGCAACAGGCTGAAGACTGATTGGTAAAGGGAGATGCAAACACTGCTGTTACCAGCTTAGTTCATGTAAGGAAGGAACAGCAAAAGAAATAGAAATGGTAGACTGAGTTCAAATCCATCACTGGAACTGACAGAGCTGTTGACAGTGAAGGTGAAGTTAAAGTTGCACATTCAGTCTCGAGCATCTAGAAGCATGTTTTTATCATTAACAGAAATACAGAAGCCAGAGAAAGAGCCATATTGGGAAAGATGAGCCCCAATATACCAAATTCCTATGGGAAGAGCATCTTGGAGATAGGAGTTGAAGAGATGAAGATTCTGAAGATCCTGAGATGTAGAGGAAGAAATGTAATGGATTCAGGTCAGATGAGCTCTGTCTTGTCTGTAATATTGTGACAGGATCATCAAAAAATGGGTAGATCAGTATTTATCTCAGATTTCAGTATGGTCTGGCACAACATTTTTACTGGTTTTGTATTTAAATTTTGATGTCTTTTTCATCACAGAATTTTTTTGTCTTCATTTGGATTTTTTAAAAAATGCATTAAAATACTTTTTATCTTGTTTCCTGAGTTTTCTGGTGTCTTCTTAAATTTTTTTTCTGAGATACTTCAATCTAGTTGCAGTCCAGATAGATAACATGATCTCAGTACTGGAGAAAACTGCCTGCAGAGACCTTCGTGTTGAGATTAATACAAATTCCAACAGAACTAAAGTGCGATAGAGTTTTTAAAAGTTAGCATTTGAAGAATAGTATGGGAATCCAGGAGAAGATGAGAATACTATAGCCAGCCAAGTGCCGTCGAGTCGGATCCGCCTCATGGCGACCCTAGGGGCCAGGGTATTGTAGTTTGATGTAAATAACATGTGCCTTCTGCTTGCTTTGCCAACCATGTCCTCTCCCTGCTAGGTATTTTAGTAATGTACCATGCTATTTTTTCATAGCAGCATGTAAGAAATAGCTGACACGGTGCCAGCATGTAAATTTATACGGGAATGTACATTTTCATTCAGTCATATTAAATAAAATAAATAAATAAATAAACAAAAAAAAGTTTTGTGGAGAGAGCGAGCAGTTGCAAACAAATGTAGACAGCATGAATTATCTGTGTGAAAATATAGTAGTCACTGATCAGACTACATACAAAAGACAGTCATGCCTACAATATGAGAGATACATTGACAAACTAAACACTGTCCTTGAATGTCCAACATTTATAGAGGAGGCAGATTTAATATCTGTTGCTGTAGATGACAGAAGATAGGCCATTGGGTAGATTTTTACCAGAAGGAAATTTCTGCTTTAAAGAATTCTTTTGTTATAACAATAGTCCAGAAATACAATGGCCTAATGTAAAAACCAGCAAGTCTGGCATCCCTATAAACTTGCTATTAGAAGTTGTAAGGTCCTATAATGTTGGGACATATCAAGCTATTTAAAAATATTTGTTAATAATGTGTCAATAATACTAGGTATACATAAATAAGTCATTAATAGTTAAATTGCATTTATTTATGTTTTGTTTTAGCATACACAAGGAAAATTTATGCTGTATTTTATGTGTCAAACTAATTTTCTAAAAGGTTCATCCATGAAGTGAATAAAAATGCAAGTGTATATGGGCATGTTAAGTTGCATATTAAGAAAAATATGCTTGCAGATTAGTGGCTAAGAACAAAAATTATAGTTTCTAGCCTTAATGACTGAAGTCTATAATGTCAACTTTTATTTAAGACTGATTAGAAAAAAACAAGATTTTATTTACTTTGCTACTTAGATAACTTTGTTTTAGTCAGCTAGCGCTGCTCTAACAGAAATACCACAGGTGGGTGGATGGCTTTCACATCCACACACACAAAAAAGTTTATTCTTACACAGTCCAGTGGGTTACAAGTCCGAATTCAGGGTGAAGACTTTTCCTCTGCCAACTCTAGAGAAAAATCCTTGTGTTACATCAGTCTTTGTTCAGCGAGCATCTTGGCACAGGAAGCTCAGGTCTGAAGGGCGCACTCTACTCCTGGTACCCCTTTCTTGATGGTGTGAAGTTGCTAATTCTCTGCTTGCTTCCCTTGCTTTTTATCTCTTGTAGGACAGAAGGATAAAGGGGGTACAAGCCACACTCCAGGGATATTCCCTTTACACTGGAGCAGGCAGGTGATCTTAGAAAGGTTTTTACAGTCATACTCTAATCCTCTTTAACATAAATCCTTTGTGCTACCCACAGACAGAGATTAGGATTTACAGCATAAGAAAAATCACAAAATGGAGAGCAATGGCAGAATACAGGGAATCCTGGCCCAGCCAATTTACTGCACGTATTTTTTGGGAGACACAATTCAATCCATGACATTTCACTCTTTGCCCCCTCAAAAATCACATCTTTGAAACATCTAACACATTCAACCCATTAATTGGTAAAAGTTATAACAAAAACATGTTCATCCAGATGATACCAAAAGTCTTAAGTCATTACCAAGTCCAAAATACATAAATTTCTCTACATCCGTAAAATGGACAACACAAGTTATCTGCCCACAAAGTACAACAGCGGAACAGGCAGACACAAGTTACATGTTTCCATCTACAAGTGGGTGAAATTGCAGGGAAAAAAATGTGTTAACAAGCAACAAGCAAGTCAGCAAAACACATTACATTAGCTTTCAAAGTTTTAGTTCAAAGTTTAGTTTCAAAGTCTTTAGTTCTCTGAGACATTTTACACAATAGCTTTGCTCTCCAGACTCTAGGTATTGTCCACACTCTCTAGATTCTGTCTGAGTGGAGATCCCTGGTCCTGTGCTACAACTCTACCTTCTAGGACCACTTGGACAGCAACTCTGCCCCCTGAGCTTTAGGTGCACCATAAACCCAAGTGAGTGGCAATTCTACTCTTACAAACAAAGGAAGCCATGGCTCCACCCTTTCAAGCCCCTGACATCATGGCCATACCTTTGAGACTGAGGCAGTTCAACTTCTCATGCTCTTTGTCTATTCAATTTCTGCTTCCCATGGCCCAATGGTCCAGTCCTCAGGCTCACAGCTGCCTTGCTGGGGCAAGTGTTCCAAAGCTCTGTGACAACACTGATTCAAGTGCCTGGAGGTACCCTACTCCACCGCATATACTCCTGCACACAGGCACTCAGCTCTACTGCTCCATCGGTCAGCAAGCCCAGCTCCACTGATTGAAGTGTCCAGAGGCACCCCAGTCCACCAGGAAACCTCTGTGCACTCAGCTCTCACTTTGTGGGTTTGCCCCAGCTCTGTCTTGTGCTGCTCTCGTTCTGCTGTTGCCCATCTGCTGCTGCTGGTCTTCTGCTGTTTCTTACCATCTGTACCTTCTTCAGTGTTAACAGTTCCCCATTCCTTCTGAGTCCTCTATGCATTCAGTTTTAAAACAGCTTCCACACTTTGCATGTTTCTTAGAGTAGTACCCCTCTCCTGGTATCAAATTCTGTTTTAGTCATCTAGTTCTGCTCTAACAGAAATACCAAACAGTGGATGGCTTTAACAAAGGGAAGCTTATTCTTACATAGTTGGGTAGGCTACGAGTCCTAATTCAGGGTGTTCGCTCCAAGGTAATGCTTTCCCTCTGTCGGCTCTGGAGAAAAGTCCTTGTGTTGTATCAGTCTTTGGTTGGGGAGCATCCTGGCATGGGAACTTCACACCATCAAGAAAGCTACACCAGCAGTAGAGCGCATCCTTCAGACCCAAGGTTCCTGCACCAAGATGCTCCCAACCGTAGTACAAAGACTTTCTTCTAGAGCCAACAGAGGATAAGTCTTCGTCTGGAGCTGACACCCTGAATTTGGACTTGTAGTCTACCTGTTTAAGGACAAACTTTCCTTTGTTAAAGCCATCTATTTTGTTCCATTCCTGTTAGCACAGCAGTAGATGACTAAAACAGTAATCAAAAAGCTTTAAAATGATCAAGTAAAATTTACATTTTCGTTTGGGTATCAATCTCAATGTAAGAATGGCAAAACTACATGTGTAAAACCGAAAGGTAGCTCATGTGACAACAGCTATTTGATATCACTGTGAATATCTGATCACCATATTTTTTGCGAATAACATATACCTTCTAGGTTTGCCAGACTTGCCCTTCCCTCACGAAGTATTTTCATAAGTATGCTATACTGATTTTTTAATAGCAACATATAAAAATAATTGACATGAATCCCTTAAGAAAACACCTCGTGAGGAGAGCATGGTTGGCAAAAAATGTGGAAGGCCCATATTTGCATAAAAATAAAGTATTGGTTAAATTGACTAATGGTTTATCACATTCACAGTTTGGGGTTATTTTACTTGTGAAGTTCAGATGTTCACTTCTGAATGAGAGCTGAGTGGTAATGTAAAATCTCATCCTGAGCCATTACAACATTTATTTATCTACCAATATTTCTGGTTTGAAAACCCTGGTCGTGTAGTGGTTAAATGCTATGGCTGCTAACTAAAACATTGGTAGTTCAAATCTGTCAGGTGCCCCTTGGAAACTATGGGGCAGTTCTACTCTGTCTATAGGGTATGAGTTGGAATCCGCTTGATGGTAGTGAGTTTGGTTTTGGTGATATTTCTGGTTTAAATAACAAGTTATGGCTTAGATATTCCATAGCGAATTGTTCTCATGCACACTTTTCCTGCTCTCCTCCCTGGCACCATGACAACAACTCTATTATGTTTACAGTTGATGACTTTGCATGTGAGCTGGGGACAGGAACATGGCTATAAATAAGACAGTCTTTTCTGTTCAGCCTTGCCAGATGTCCAGAATCCATACTTTGCAAACTTATATTCAAGGTAAAGAAATCTCTCAAGAGACTACTGTTAATATTAGAAATTTAATATATCTGAAGGAAAACACCATCTGGCGTAGTCTTTACTCTTGAAGAACAGCGTTTGAGATATTCTACCTTTATCAACATTTAACTATGAGAGCATGGACTGACTTCCTTTCCCAGGGCATCTTGACTGAAAAAACATTCCCTAGAGGCCAGTGGACTGATGGTACATGCTGCCCTTTCTCCTTGACACCTATCAACATTCCCAGAAATTGCTTAGCTAAGTGTATGAATTATATGGCACCTGGCCTACCCTGCTTTGGTATCTGTTTCTGGTAGAGAGGGAATGAGGTCCTTCACATGAGAAGTGTTTGCAGAGCACCCAACCCTGTGTTGGCTGAGAGGTAGTCCACTGGCCATTGAGTATCAGTGCTACGATTGAAGCTGACCTTATTCGGTCTCATGTCTACTGGATAAAGCATTGTTCTATCTATTGCCTGTGTAGAAGCAGTGTTTTTGTTGGTAACCCTAGACCTTAAGCCTAGCTCAGCAATATGGTCCTATAAGTTGGCACAGTGAGCAGGGTTGACATTGAAGTAACTGAAGCCTATGCCCTAGATGCCCACGGAGGGTCAATGATTCTGCCATGTAATCCTCATCGTACTAATTTATTGCATCTTTTTGAATACTCCAGGTAGTTATCTAATGCTGCTATAAGCAAAATATAACAATGGGGTGGCTTTAACAAATATAACTTTAGTTACTCACAGCTTCTACCCACTGCTGTTGAGTTGATTACAATTCTGAGCAACCTACAGTACTGAGAAGAAGTGTCCCGTAGAGTTTCCCAGCAGCACCTGGTAGACTTGAACTGCTGATCTCTTTGGTAGCAGCTGTAGCTCTTCACCACTACACCACCAGGGTTTCCTCTATCAGGTTAGGAGGCTAGAAATTTGAACTTAGTGTCCCAGCTGTAGGGTAAGACTTTCTCTGTCGGCTCTGGAGAAATGTCTTTGTCTCTTTGAGTTCCTGCTCCTGAGTGATCTTTCCCATCTGCTCTCTTTGCTTACTTCTCTGCCTGCTCCTCTTTCCTATCATCTCCTGCAGGCTGAAAGGATTAAGGGCGTGGCAAGCCACACTCCGGGGAAACTGCCTTTATGATGGAGCAGGGAGGTGATCCTATGAAGGGATTTACAGTCCCACCTTAATCCTTTAACATATGGCACAGCAAAATCACAAAATGAATGACAATCACAAAATACTGGGAATCATGGCCCAGCCACGTGGCCACACATATTTTCGGGGGGACACAATTCAATCCATGACACAAGTCGTAGTATGTGTCCTAGTTCCGAACCACAGAACTGAATGTTCAGCTCTAAACCAGTGCTAGAAAACTGTAGCCTCCCAAGTGCAGCAGCAGTGGCAGAGGAGATACCAGGAGTACTTCTTGCGAGAACCTTACTCTGGTGAGAGGGAGAAGGAACTCTTTGTGTCACAAGTAAGTAGTTAAGTTTCCCAAAGTCACCAATGGAATAAACTCCACCCGGTGGTTTACTGGTGGAATTCTTACCTTCAGTGCAGGAAACCCTGGTGCACTCCCTAAACAGGGCAGCACGAGTGTAGCCACCACTGGTCTGTCAGTGGAGGCCTGTGTTTAGCTATGATGTTGAAGAGAGTTCAGCAGAGCCTCTAGGCTAAGACAGACAAGGAAGAAAGAATGGTGATCTGCTTCTAAAAATCAGCCAGTGGAAGCCTTATGGATACAGTGGTCTGATCTTGTTGTGCCCTGGGTCACCATGAGTCAGCGGAAGACATGACCAAAGACACCTGACAGCAGTAGCAGCAGCAGCGTTGGAGAAGTGAGCGTTGGAGAGAACTAGAGCTCCAGTTTTGCTATGAACTGTATTGTACCTATATGGAACCAGAACAATAACACCCTATAATGACCCTTTGGAATGTACCTGAAAAGGAACCGTGACCACAGCCCTTCCCGCTTTCTGGTCAAAGTAATTAAGACAAGGATATTGAACACTTGGGCCAAAATACCCCAAGTAGCTCATGCATACATTCACTAGTGTGTGTCACCACGCCAATCCTTTGATGTAAAGCAGGTTATTACATGCTTACCGGGCAGAGACACATCTTGCAGTCGCTGACATCTGTAACAGTGGACCTGAGTGGTAACATAGCATCACCACCCCCACTGGTCAATCAACCTAACCCAGAGTAACATGGGACCCACTACTCTGGACCAGAGCCAGTATGACCCAGGGTGGGGGGCATCCATAAAAAACGTAGCTGCCCCTACCAGCACACAGTTAATGGCTTGCCCAGTCAGCTGCCACTGGGTGCAGTATTGCTGTCCCAGTTTGTAGATTTCCCTTTTGATAAATAAACCCGTGTCTCTTAGATGGTCTGCTGGTCAATTTCTCGGTCTCTTGGCAACCACATTTTCAGAAACATTCACATTGTTGGGACTAAATCCTAATGATCCAAACAGCATCCCTCCCTAAAATATGTATTGGAATCCTAGCCTCCATGCCTATGTATGTAGTTCCCTCTGGGAATAGAGTTGTCTTTGTTATGTTAATAAGACTGTATCAGTGTATGGTGTATCCTAAATGCAGTCATTTCTGAGTTATAATAAGAGAAATTTAGACACAGAGGCAAACATATGGGGGAGAGAGGTGCCATATGATTTGTTACAAGTCAAGGAACCTATAAGAAATGAATGTGTATATACCAGAGACCCTAATTTGTACTTTCAGCCTCCAAAAATGTGAGAAAAAATAAATTTCTGTTCTTTAAAGCCACCTACTTGTGCTACTTGTGTTACAGCAGCATCAGACAACTATAACAAAGTTGTATCAGGAAAATTCTTCGGGATAGGTGCCTGAAAAATATGAAATAAATCTCCTCCTTTAGCATTTCCTTGAAATGCTATGACCTACACAGGACTTAGGTTTTATAATAATCAATCACGATGTAGTATGGAGAATGTGCTAGGAGAGAGACCAGTCAGAGGGATATTTCCATGATCTAGATAAGAAATGATGGTGGTTTCCACAGATATAGATACACACCAGGCATGCAGAAAAGTGGAATCTGTACATATGACATATTTAAGAGGAAGAATCACTAGGTTAAGACTAGAAGACGGAATTAAGAGACAGAATGTAGATGGTGACCCTTAGGTTGTTGATTTGTATACCTGGAGGTGGTGATGACCTTTAATAGAGAAATAGTAGAGGAAGTGCCAGTCCTTGGGGGAGGAGAATAAGCTTAACTTTGGACATACTGAGTTTAAAGTATCCATGGGAAATTAACAAAGGGATGCTCACTAGGCTGCTTGCTAGACATGAAGACAATATAAGGAGAAAATATGACACATCTTGAAAATATATCCTTAAGATTCATTACAATCAAGATGGAAATAGAAGCTTTCAGAATTAATGAATTGCTCAGGAAGATGTGTATGCTGAGGAGAAGGGGGCAGAAGAAAAAACAATCCCCTGGGGAACAGGTAAATAGAAAATATAGGCAGAGGAGAAGAAGCTCATGAAGGAGTTAGAAAGGTAGTTTAGAAATCAGGGGTACTGTGAATGACAAAAGGGGAGATCATCTCAAGGAAAGGAAGCTTCAGAGAGATCCAATGAAACAAGGGTGGCAGAGTCCACTGGCTGTAGAAGCTATGCCCTTGTGCTCCAGGTTAGGTGGTAGAAGACACACGACAGATGTTGAGGAGTGAACAGTGAGGTGAACAAAGACAGTGCTTTGAGAAGCAATGATATCGTGGTGGTCAAGACTGTGTGTCAACTTGGCAACTCCATGTTTTACTTCTGTATCAAGTTGCAGGTGCAGGGCCTGTGGTGGCTTCCCTCCCCTCAGCTCTCACATCTCTGCCTTCTCCCACCTACTTCCTTTCTGCTCACACGGCCAGCAGCTCCTTCTTCCTTTTGTGTCTGATTCCTGGACCTGAGCTAGCAGCTGTTGGCTTCATCAATGCTTACAGCTGTCAAGTGAGAGTCTTGTTCCCTGACCCGCCCATCCTGGGTCGCGCCAGCCCCTGCAGCTCCATAAGTCAGCAGAGACTTCACAGTCTTGCCACCAGCTTGGGATCACTGACCTACACAGCAGGTGATTTAGAACTCTGGTCTCTGACTTGCTAACCTTGGGTTCACCATCTTCCGTGGCCGTGTGAGTCTTGCACCAGTGCTTGGGGCTTTCAGCTTCTACAATTGTGTGAGCTATTTCCTTTATATAAGTCCTTCCTTGTACATATACTTGTTACTGGTTTTGCTTCCCTAGAAAACACAGCCTAAGACATATGGTAAAGAGGAACATCGGAACTAGAAAGAGAATTTTTAAAGATAAAACAAAATGGAAACATTAATGTAAAGGTTGAGGTGGAACAGAGGAGGAAAACCTTTATTTAGAAACTCCAAGCTCTTTCTTTCAAAAACAAATAGGTTCCAGTTTTCATTTTCAGTAGTATCTGACTATTAGACTTAGGTACACAAATTTAGTGGTGGAAATTTCAAGTTTTTAAAATTAATTCTGAGAATTTTTATCAAAGGAATGTTTAACATCTGTGAATTTAGGTTGACCTGTACAGTGTAGTTCTACTACAACACAGTTGCAGGCATCAGAACTTACTCAGTGACAACTGATTTGGTTTCAGATTTTAATGTGGCCAAAGTTACGTGATCTAATTAATTGCCTAGTACCAATTTTAACCAAATGTCTCAGGAAATAAAGCTGAAAGTTTCTGTGTAAAGTAAATCCCATTTAGGGGAACTGGAGACACAATATTTAAAAGCTCAGATGCTCACAAAACATTGGCAGTTCGAATTCACGAGTTACTGTTTGGAAATCCTTTGGGGCAGTTGTACTCTGTCCTGCAGGTTTGCTACAAATTGAAATAGAGGCAATGAAAGTGTTCTGAGTTAAATTCAATTTATCTATTATTTTCTCATTAGAAATTTTTTAATTAACTTTATTATAAATTTCATATTCTCATTATCATACATAGTACTATTACTCTCTTCCTGTTACTGTAAAAGATGAATTCAATGTTCATATTTTCTGAACTGCATGTATTTTGCAGGAGGAGAATGACAAACAGATAATGTAACACTTTTCACTTCTAGTACCAGCAGGAGATAGAATACAAGAAATCACATGAGGCTAATAGTATCACAAATAAGGAAACCCTGGTAGCATCGTGGTTAAATGCTATAGCTGCTAACAAAAGATTAGCAGTTCAGATCTACCAGGTGCTCCTTGGAAACTCTACAGGGCAGTTCTAGTCTGTGCTATAGGGTCTTATGGATCCAAATCAACTCTACAGCAATGGCCTTGTATTATTATTGTTATTATTGTGACAAATAAAAAAATTCTAAATCTCTAGCTTTCTACTTTCTTGTTAGAAAGTGTTGCTGTCTGTGAAAAGGGGTAACCTCAGGCCAGGAAGTAAGAATCATTTGCAGTGTTTTTTGTTTTTTGTTTTTTAAATAGTATCTGATAAAAAAAACTCCATATATATGAAACACAAAAAAACACAGAGATATGCATTTTCTTATTTATTTAAATATCAAATTTTGCTGATTTATAGAGTAAACTATATATATGTTTATATATAATTACATATGTATCAGCAGTCAGAACATGACCAGGTGCTAACTATGGCACAGATCATCAAGTGCTCATATTCAAATTCAAATTGAAACTGAAGAAAATTAGAACAACTTCGTAAGAGCCAAAGTATGACCTTAAGTATGTCCAAGTATGTCCTGATATTAGAGACCATCTCAAGAACAGATTTGATGTGTCAAACACTAATGAGTGAAGACCAGAATGACATTGAAGACATCATTCATAAAGAAAGCAAGAGGTCATTCAAAAGACAGGAGAGAAAGAAAAGACCAAACTGGATGGCAACAGAGACTCTGAGATCTGCTCTTGAATGTCAAGCAGTGAAAACAAAAGGAAGGAATGAAGTAATAAAAGAACTGAGCAGAAGACTTCAAATGGCAGCCTGAGACAACAACATAAAGTATTATAATGACGTATGCAAAGAACTAGAAATAAAAAACCAAAAGGGAAGAAAATGTTCTGCATTTCTCAAGCTGGAAGAACTGAAGAAAAAACTCGAGCCTCAAGCTGTAGTAGTGAAGGATTCTACAGGGAAAATATTAAATGACTCAAGAAGCATCAAAAGAAGGTGTGAGGAATATATATAGTCATTATACCAGAAAGAGCTGATCAATGTTTAGCCATTTTAAGGGGCAGCATATGCTCGGGGACTGATGGTACTGAAGGAAGAAGTCGAAGCTGCGTTGAAGGCATCAGCAATAAACAAGGCTCCAGGAATCGATGGAGTATCAGTTGAGATATTCCAACAAACAGATGCAGTGCAGGAAGTGTGCACCTGTCTATAGCAAGAAATTTAGAGGACAACTTACTGGAAGAGATCCATATTTATTCCCATTCCAAAGAATGGTGATGCAACTAAATGCAGAAATTAGCAAACAATTGTCATTAATATCACATGCAAATAAAGTTTTGTTGAAGATCATTCAAAAGCAACTGCAACAGTACGTTGACAAGGAACTGCCGGAAATTCAAGCTAGATTCAGAAGAAGATGTGGAACCAGGATTATCATTGCTGATATCAGATGGATCTTGGCTGAAAGCAGAGAATATCGGAAAGATGTTTACTTATGTTTCATTGACTATGCAATGGCATTTGACTGTGTGTATCAAAACAAATTACAGCTAACATTGAGTAAAATGGGAATTCCAGAACACTTAATTGCACTCTTAAGGAATCCGCACATTTCATCAAGAGGCAGTCATGTGAGCAGACCAAGGGGACACTGCATGGTTTGAAGTTAGGAAAGGTGTATGTCAGTTGTATTCTTTCATCATACCTTTTCAGTCTGTAAGCCAAACAAATAATCCTATAAACTGGATTATATGAAGAAGAATGAGGCATCAGGTTTGGAGAACACCTTATTAACATCCTGCATTAAACAGATGACACTACCTTCCTTGCTGGAAGTGAAGAGGATTTGAAATGCTTACTGATGAAGATTAAAGAGCGCAACCTTCACCATGGATTGCACATCAAAATCAAGAAAACAAAAATCCTCACAACTGGACAATAAGTAACATTGCAATAAATGGGGAAAGGATTGAGGTTGTCAAGCAATTCACGTTAGTTGGGTCCACAATCAGTGCCCATGACAGCAGTAGTCAAGAAATCAAAAGACACATTGGATTGGGAAAATCTGCTGCAAAGGACCTCTTTAAAGTATTAAAAATTAAAGATGTCACCTTGAAGATTAAAGTGACAAGCGTGTGTTCAGGTATTTTCAGTCACATCATATGTGTGTGAAAGCTGGACAGTGAACAATGAAGACTGAGGAAGAATTGATGCCTTTGAATTGTAGTGTTGAAGAAGAATGTTGAATGTCCCATGGACTGCCAAAAGAACAAACAGATCTGTTCTGGAAGAAGTACAACCAGAGTGATTCTTGGAAGCAAAGATGGCAAGACTGCATCTTATATACTTTGGACGTGTTGTCAGGAGGGATCATTTCCTAGAGAAGGACATCATGTTTGGTAGAGTGGAGGGTGAGTGAAAAAGAAGAAGACCCTCAACCAGACGGATTGACACAGTGGCTGCAATGATGGGCTTAAGCATAAAAACAATTGTGGACATGGCACAAGACTGGGCAGTGTTTCGTTCTGTTGTGCGTAGGGTCACTATGAGTTTGAACTATTTTGATGGCACCTAACAATAACAGGATGTAGATAGAGAGATAAGTATAAAGCATAGTATGCCTGTTAAAATATGAAGTTTCAGGAAATTTAGGTTGTATAATTCTGAAATAAGGTCTGTAAGCATCACAAACAGTTAGTGCTTGACTGCTAGCCCAAAGGTTGCAGTTCAAACCCACGTAAGCAGTACTGTAGAAGACAGACCTGGCAGTGTGTGTCCATTAAGATTATAGCAAAAGAAACCTATGAAGCAGACCTATTCCATAGCACTTGGAGTTGCCATGAGTCAGAATGAACTACAACAATTCTGAAATGAGGTATTCTGGTACATCTAACCCTAAACATGAACACACACATGTATACACATACACACAGTCACACACAAGCTATGCAATAATAAATAAATGGTACGGTTCACTAAATTGAATTATCATCAGAAGCATTATAGCTGAGGACAGCAAAATAAGACTAATATAAAATTATAAATTGATTCAAAGATGTAGCACCTTTCCAGGCAGGCGTAATCATTAACGGTCATCTTATACTTCTTTTCTCCAAAGACAAAAAGTATGTTCTGAAATAACTGTAGTAGGAAGCAGACATTAGCAATTGTTTGCTAAGTATCTTAGGTATCCATTATTGTTAGGTGCTGTCAAGTCAATTCTGACTCGTTGAGACCCTACGTAACACGTGACAAGATACTACCCGGTTCTGTGCCATCCTCATGATCATTGTTATGCTTTTGCCCATTGTTGCAGCCACTGTGTCAGTCTAGCTTGTTGAGGGTCTTCATTTTCATCAAGGACCTTCCAGTTTACCAAGCGTAATATCTTTCTACAGAGACTGGTCCCTCCTGATAACATATCCAAAGTATGAGAGATAGAGTCTCATCATCCTTGGTTCTAAGTAGCATTCTGGCTGTACTCTTTCCAAGCCGGTCTTGTTCTTTCTTTGGCAGTCAATAGTTTATTCAATATTCTTTGCCGATAGCATGACTCAAAGATGTCAATTCTTCTTCAGTCTTCTTATTTATTGTCCAGCTCTCAAAAGCTATCAGTCCAGTAAATTTAGTAAACAACTGAATGTTTAGGAAATGTCTATTCTGATGATAACATCTATTGTGTTCACCTTGATATCCTCAGGGGTTATTGCTGTACTGGGAACACAGTAGGTAGTCAATGTTTCTAGAATTAATAAGCATATAATGAGTAAATAAAAGACTTATCTGAACAATCAGTAAAAATAACTACAGAGAAAAAGAAAAAACATGCTATTTCAGAAGCTAATAATGCATTAACACAAACTCGTCTACTTGTTAGCTTTCAGCCATCATAATAATGCAAGCTTAAATACACTTTGGATAATGATGAATCTGTATGTCTGGTTATAATACTATCTCTCATTTAAATTAAGTTGAAAATGCTGGGTTTGGGTCTTGAAAGTGGAAAAGTGAGGTAAAGAAGTATTGAAGGCATTTGGATCCAGTTCGTCTAAATTTTAAGAATTTAAAAAACTTCATTAGTTCAAAGGAGTAGAAATGTTAGAACGTTTTTTGATTCTTTTTATGTCCTTGAAACTTTTTACATTTTAATTCTCCTCAGTATTTCTTATAGTTGTCTTTACAAAAGAAAAGTATGGTTTTATCATCTTGTCTGTTCAAAAACAGCTATAGCACTTTGAAAGGTTTTTTTTGAGCACAAGACTGGAGTGTACGATACTTTAGTTGAATATTGCTGAAAGTGATGTCCAATTGACTCTCGTATTTGGGGAAAAACACATGATGTAATTTGTGATAGCATAGATGAGAAATTCTATTTTAGCAATGGCATTTACTATCCTTTTCCTAGATAACATGTATTTTTTAGATATTAAGAACAACTAATTTTATTATAAGAACAAGACTGAACAGTTTGTAATTATTACTTACATGCTTTGTAGGCATTTAGTAAATTTCCAGCCAATCACTTGATTCGTAAATTCCTGCAACTTTGTTTTAATACAATGTCAACAGCTTACTGGAACAGTGTCATATTTTTTAAATTGTCCAGATGATACATTTACCTCAGGACTATAATGTGATAGTGAACTGAAAAATTAATATAGCCTTGAAGCACAAATGAAAGCTGTTTTTGTGACTCTTTCTTAACGAGTTTAGAAAATAATACATTCAACAGATAGAGCAGTATTTGCATGTTGTGTACCTGAGTGTTTCTTAATAAACTAATAAATATACCACATCCACCCCGGTAACTGTATTTCAGCTAACAACTTGGTTAAGTTTGCAATCATTGCCACAATCATCGTCATGAACTTTTTTTCTAATAGGGAACACACTGATGAATTAAATTTGGGTAAGAGAGAATATCCAGGGGACGAATATTTCTTTAGCTTTAAGTCCTCAAGGATGACACTAATCTCTGCTATTTTCCTGGCTTGCACTATTACTATTAATTTACTATCTTGGGTGAAGGAGGTAGTTTCAGAGACTTCCATTCGGCCGTTCCAACTAAAATAGCTTTTGCTTTACAACGTGACCATCTGTTACTTGGTCCTGTGTCATCTTCCCAATTGTTACTACGTTTAAGTCCATTGTTGCAGCCACTGTGTGTGTGCGAAACTGTCTCACAGAATTTTCAAGGCTATAAATCTTTATAGAAGCAGATTGTCACATCTTTCTCATATGGAGTAGCCTCCTACCTGTGGTTCATTTTTATATTTTCCACTTCTTTCCTCATTATCTTCTTGCAAAGTTCAGCTGCATGGCCTCTTTGAACACCATCTCTTTTTTCTCATTTTGACAGATTTGTACTATATGTGGAATGCCTTCTCCACAGTGTGATCCAGCAAGTACATTTAGGTAGGAAGCCAGGTTAAACCAAAAAAAACCCACTGCTGTTGAGTCGATTCCAAATCACAGTGACTCTATAGAACAGAGTAGAACTGCTCCATAGAGTTTTCAAGGAGCACCTGGCAGATTTGAACTGCCAATCTCTTTGTTAGCAGACATAGCATTTAATCACTACACCACCATGATTAATCCTAGGACTCATCTTATTTGTATGTCTTTTCTATCTCTGAGATCATAGTCCTGCACTGCTGTTTATTCACTACTTGAAAAAAAAAATGTTTTATGTATTTTTCTGCAGTTTGTAGTAGTTTACGGTGCTAACCTAACTCTTGATCTTAGTAGTCAACCATGGCCCAAAGTAGAAGTTCCTAATGTGTTGATATCCTGTGTCTGAAAAGGAACGGGTCCAACTCAGTCAAATTTTCAAATGCTTCTTAAATATGTGTAATAACAGAGTTGTTTTTCAGTTGTCTAATTTTTAGTGATCCATAGATATCTGATTCAACTAGGATAGAGAAATATTTATTTCTGCTCTTTTGCTAGGCCCCAGAAAAAGTTTGTTAAAAAAATCCTTTGAAAAAAGCTTTAATTCTTTAAAGCTAAGATCAAATAAAATATAACACAACTTCCATAATAAAAACCCGAACCCAAACCCATAGTCCTTGAGTCAATTCCTACTCATAGGGGCCATGTGAGGCAGACCAGAGCTCCCCTATAGAGTTTCCAAGGAGCAACTGGTGGATTTGAAGTGCCAACCTCTTGGTTAGCGACCATAACATTTAACCACTATACCATCAGGTTTCCATCCTCCATAATGAAGTTTGTTTATTTTAGGAGTAAGGAATTCTTTCATTGTAGGCTTAACAAAGCATTTGTCCACACCTTTCAGAAAGCACTTCCAACATTCTACCCGAGGGCAGGAATGTCTCTCATTTTCCCACCTTATCTGCAAACTCCATGTGGGCAAGGAAGAAAAATATTAATCTCTAATAGTGTCATAATATCCTACGTAGTACTTTTCAAATAGTAAGTGATCAAAAAATATTTTTAAATGATTTAATGTATTTAACTGTTTTGATCATCTTTGTATTTATGCAAATTTCTTCTTATTTTTTGTGTATAAGCAAGGTTGGCAGCACTCCAAAGTGCCAGTAAGGAAAGTGTTAATGTTTTGGAGTTAGGGGCTATTTTAGAAAAATTTGAGTCATCTAGAATTAGAGCTAAGTGACCTTAAGAAACAATGGAACACCAGAGAGTTTATTTTTCCCTGTCAAAGACTAGTACAAATCTATTATCATAGAAATCCAGAGGACCATTCTCTGTAGAGCTACTTTTTGGGGTGTCTGTCAATGACAGGCATGGGTAATCAGAATCACAAATTTTTCTGTTTAAGTTGCCAAATGAATTGAGCCTTAAAATAAAATCTGCTATCAGAACAGAAAAATAAGGAATTAAAAAAACAGTTAAGTAAAAAAGGATGTTCTTTCTATATGGTGCAGTGGTTAAGAACTATGGCTGCTAACAAAAAGATCAGCAGTTTGAATCCATCAGGCTGTCCTTGGAAACCACATAGGGCAGTTCTACTCACTTTATAGGCCATCTATGAAATAGAGGAAACCCTACTGGTGTAGTATTTAAGTGCTGTATCTGCTAACCAAAAACTCAGTGGTTCAAATTCACCAGGTGATCTTTAGAAACTCTATGGGGTATTTCTACTCTGTCCTATTGGGTCACTATGAGTCAGAATTGACTCAACAGCAGTGGGTTTATGAATTGTAATGCACTCAATGGCAGTGATATTTAGTGTTTTTAAGCTATTACTGCCCAACTTTTTTATTGTTAACATTTCAAATCTACGAGGACATTGAAAGACTAGTACAAAGAATATCCATATATCCTTCACCTAGATTCACTCGTTTAGTCACGTTTTCTCTTCTCTTCACACACACACATACAATGTTCTCTTTTGTTGTTGAACCACTTGAAGTTCAGTTGCTAGCATTGAGATGCTTCACTTTTGACATTCATCTACAAAAATATAGCAGTATTCTAAGTTAGTCTAACAGAATTATCACAAATACAAGTATATATACAATCCACATTTAAATTTCACCAAATACACACAGCATATCTTTTAAAAATAATGGTTTAATTATAAATTCACTCATTATTTTAGATCTACCCAAAGTTCATGCACAGCTTGCAGGTGTTATACATTTTTAGTCTGTTTTATTACCAAATAGAAGTGCTTCAACTAGCTTTTGTTTTTCATGATATTGACTGTGTGGGAGAAGCTGTGCCAGTTCTCATGTTAAATATGGCACAGTCTGTACTGGTGTGATCATCTCTCATGATGAGATTGAGTCTAAACATTTCTGGCAAGAAAACTACATTAGTGACATAGGTGTCTTAACGCATCATATCAGAAGTATGTATGTTAGACTGTCACACTGCTAGTAATGCTAATGTTGATTGTTGGGTTTTAGTGGAAGTATAGTTTTAAAAAAATTTCCAATAACTTATTTTGCATTGTTTAAAAACACCAGTAAAGGCATTTTGAAAAGAATGCTTAATATAGAATGCACTGCTAGGTTGTCCTATTTCCTTGAGAAGGACATAAATTTGGCACTAATGTAAATTTTTTTTAATTTTATTTATTTAATTTGACTGAGTGAAAATGTACATTCCTGTATAAATTTACATGCCCACCTGTATGCAGCTTCTACTGCTCTCCCTGCCTGGTGACAGCACACTGTTCCTCTCTGCTCCATACATGTCTCATCCTCCCAACAGCCTCCTTTCCCCTCCTCTCCACCCACTCTCCTTCCTCTAGCCAGAGGTCAGCGGGATGATACCCTATAGATGCATAGAACTATAAAATACATCCAATATATGGTCACTCTGCATCGCCAAGTCCAATCCATTCGTGTCCAAAGAGTGGACCTTCATTACGATTTATGGGCAAGGGCAGCATCAGGACCAGGGGTCATGCTCCCAGGGGAACTCTGAAACCACTGGACCATCAATTGAGGTCTTTTAATTGAAATATTGGCTATTAGAGTTTTGCTACATTAACCCAGTTAAATATTTCATTTTTAATATATAATTTATTACACTGAAAAGCACAGAAAAAATTACTTTCAGTTAGAAAATGAAGACATGTATACACTCAAGATTAATTTAGTTGAATAAAACTACATTTTTTAGCAATAAAATAAAATTACCTATTGATATATTTGGAAACCCTGGTGGCCTAGTGTGTTAAGTGCTACATCTGCTAACCAAAAGATCAGCAGTTCAAATCTGCCAGGTTCTCCTTGGAAACTATGGGGCAGTTCTACCTAACACAACAGCAGTGGGTTTTTTTAGGGTATTGATACACTCAGAAGCATGAATAGGATATTATGTGCATCATTTATACCTAGTTCCCTAGAACTAATTTTTATGAATTTTATATATCACAAGTGTAAATTAACCAGAAACATGAAAAGTGCCATATTAAAATGTCTTTGATAAATAATCATAATTGGATTTGAAAGTAATATTCTGAAGGTTCTGATAAGTTGTCATGGAAATTTCTTGTCATTAGCACACTAATAAAATGAAATGCTATTATTTCCTTCATGTGCAAACTTCTTGCTTCCCTGTCCTTACTGAAGATGTCAGAAATACAAACATTCATAACTAAATAAAGGATTTTATTGAAATGCTGTTGTATGACCAGAGAAAGATAGGTGGACAGAATAGTTTGGCATTAAGTTTAGTAAAAGTAAGCCAAACGCCAGGCCAAGTGCCGTCGAGTCGGATCCAAGAGAATTTATTTTATTATTATGTGCTATTCTCTGACTCATGACTTCAAAGGTGTATTCTACTCTGAATTCTTTCATCTACAGATGATCATGCAGAACAATTGCTTGTTTATCCCTCAAGTAGACGTAAAAATGATTTTATTCATCTTCCTCACTTGCTTTTGCATAGTGATGAAAATGTTTTAAAGGATTTAATTACTTTACTCATTCATTTATTTGAAAACTACTTACTCAACAACTGTGGAGTGCTGTGTTACAATGACCAAAAACAAAGGGAAACCTGGTGGTGTAGTGGTTAAGGGCAGTGTCTGTTAATCAAAAAGGTCAACAGTCCAAATCTGCCAGGTGCTCCTGGGAAACTCTATGGGGCAGTTCTACTGGCAGTTCTACTCTGTCTCATAGGGTTGCTATGAGTTAGCATCAACTCAACAGCAATGAGTTTAGCTTTTGTTTTGGTGTTACACGGAATTGGCATGATAAAGACATTTCTTATGGAGCTGACATTTTTATAAAAGAAACAAACAATAAGTAGTTATATAAAATACCAGATAGGGACAATTACATAAAAAAGAGAATGATTAAAGACAACAGGATATTTTAAATGGGGTAACTAGTAAGATTTCTCTGTGCCAGTGATCTTTGAACAGAGATCTGACTGAAGCAATGGAATTAAATTTGAATTTAGTTGGGAAAATACATTTAAGGCAGATGGAAGAGCAGACACAGAAGGAGCTCAGAAAAAAAGAGAGAGTGATGCATTAATATAAAGTGAAGAGAACAATGTGATGGAATGGAAAGAGTGAGGGAAAAGTTGGAGATGTAACTAAAGCATGGAGAAGCTTGTATGTTAATAAAACACTGAGGGACTTCCAGCCAACATGGCACCATATACAGAAGTACCGTGCCGTTCCTCCACAGTGAAGACCGGAAAAGCTAGGGAAAAACTAAGGAAAATAGAAACAAACATCAATCTCAGAACCCAAATTATCAGATAAAGATCTCAACCAAACACCTAATGTAATAAAAAAACTGACAGAGAACAGAGTGAGCAAAAATATGAGAGGAAGTCTTTTAGTTAACCAAGAGTGGATTTACCATCTTGGACTCCTGTCAGAGATAGGCAGACAGAGCCCAAAGAACAGAAAGCACAACCTGCCTGCTCAGACATAACCAAATAAAACTAAAAGGCAGGAAGAATAAAACAGATCTAATGGGTCTTCCAATAAGGCTGTCCTATCTTTGGCTTGAATAAAACAAGTTGTGTAAATGATACAGTTTTAATATTTTGAAGTACATTTGATGGCATTGTGTGTGGGAAAAATCTTCAGGTAAATGGCCGCTGTGGCACCTTCCAAATGGGGTCATAGCCTGATATCTTCTGCCATTGACAGTCACAGCCTCTCCTCATTCATCTTCGAAAAAATAATTCCACCAGACCCAGATCCACACTAAATGGTAACTTTTGAAGGATACAGTGGATGTTCTTGAGTCTCCATTGGATTCTCATCACTCCAAGTGCAACAGTTTTATTTGTTGACAAAACTAGTCATCCAAAAATGGTCCTTGTCACTGAAGATGATACTTTGCCCAAAAGCAGGGGCAACTTCCAATTGCTCCAGCATCCAGTCAACAAATGTACAATGCAACCTATGGTTGTTGGACTTCAGTGCTTGAGTTAAAACAATTTTGTAAGGATAAAACTTCAAGTCCATTCAAAATCCACCAAACTGTGATTGATGAAACGCCTAGTTCTTGTGCTTGGCAAGAAATTAATTGGAATGCATTCTCATGTACACTCTGACAAGAACATGGTGATGTTTTCATTGGAATGTGCAGTTCATTGACACACAGGCAGTGTCCGATTGACAACAGACCTGGTTGTCTCAAATTTTTTTATTAAACATTGAATTTTTCTCTTGGTGGGATGATTATGTGCTTTGTAAATTTCATGTAATGCATGGAATGTTTGGATGATAAATGAATAAATGAATAATTTCTATATGTTGTGGCTATTTTTCAAGATTAATCAAAAAAGGTGATAACCGTGGTCACTATAGCTTCACAAATATTGTCACCATGAGCTTTCAAAAACAAGACATCTTTATTGGAAGACTCTTTATAATCAATAAACAAAGAAAATAACTATTTACTGTCCTGATGACAACAGACAATGACAGTAGATCTCTAAACAAAACAGATTACTCTTCAGTAGAAGAAATGCCACTAGAATTACCTGAAAGGGAACACAAGTCTCTAGTATTCTGAGCTATCCAAGAGTTGAAGAAAAACCAGATAAACATGAGGAGAAAAATAGACAAATTCATGGACGAATTCAGGAAAATAATACAGAAACAAAACTGCCAGAATAAATACACATGTAGAAATCATGCAAAAACAACAATTGGAAATTCAAAGGACAAACAAGATGTCAGAAGCTGGCAGTGTCATGGAAGATCTGAGGAGGTTTGAAATAATAGAGGAGAAGAACAGCGAAATTGAAGACAAACACTTGGATATAACTCTGAGGAAAAAATCAGAAAAAAGAATGAAGAAATGCTGAGAACCATGTGGGATACAACCAAAAGAAAAAATTGCAAGTTATCAGAGTTCCAGAGCAGGGGGGAACAACAGAAAACACAGAAAGAATCTTTGAAGAACTGTTTGACAAAAGACTTTCTTAATGAAAGATGGCACTTGGCTTTGGCTGGCAATGAAAGATGAAAACCTGACCATCCAAGAAACTCAGCAAACCCCATATAGGTTACACCATAAAAGAATATCACCAAGGCATATCATAATCACACTCATTAAAACCAAAGACAGGTGAGGTGGGGCCAAGAGAGTGGACTAGACACAGGTCTCCTCAATTCCCTCTGAGAGCTAAGGCCTGGAATGATAACTGAATAGATCAGTGGATATCTGGGGAGCCCTAGGATCTGACTTAATATTGTCAGATTTGACGGTACCAGTAATGGACTAAACTACCCCTCTCAAAGATGAGCCACTGGCTTCTGACCCCCACTCCTGCTGACTCACTGTTTTGGAGGACTGCAGGTGCTGACACGTTCTTTGTTATCCGGGAGATGGGGACGGGGCATAGGCCGACAAATATGCTGAACTATGGCACTTAAGTGAACAGTGTATAGTGCAACAGAGAGACAGTACAAGGGGTAGCCACATATTGAGACCCTGGCTGCTGACTGAGGGCACTACGGCCCCTCCACCCTCTTTTTACTGAGATGCGCCATAGACTCTGTGGTTTCATGGCAGGAAGGTCAGCTCAGCTGGGACGCCATGTTGATTGCCTGGGAGATGAAATCACCCAGCTGGGGGCCTTAGCCGTGCCAGATTCTCAAGTGAAGCAGCATCCTGTTTTGCAAGTGCTTCTCCAGCAGAAAATCAGTGTTTGAGACAATTCATGTCTAGATTCACAGGTGGGGCCTGGCAGAGGATGCTGGATGGCCCTAACTTCATCCTACTTTGAACCATGTTATAGCATCTGGGAATGGCCTATAACTTACCTTTGTTGTCAGCTGACACACTTGAGGGCCTGACTGTTTTGGCAGCTGTTGGACAGCTCCTTGCTTAGAAGTAAAGTATCCTTTTAAATAAGACCACCTGGATAACTGACTGCTGAGAGGCCCGGCAGCATCTCCTCCACTCTTCACTGATCTATATCATAGGGATGGCTGATGTCCCCTGACCCCTGTGACTCTATAAGTGGGGCACTGTCTTTACCAACCAAGAAGCAGAGCCTGGCACCCCAGAGAGTCCACCTGGGGCCAATCACTAGAGTACATAGAGACAGCTGGTGATCAACTCCCCTTTTAGAGCTAAGCTCCTGTTGAGGTAACACCAGAGAAATCAGACAGCTTCTTGATGGCATGCAGACAACAGAACATAGGTAACCATTGAAAGAAGCACTCTAGCATTACTCCAGAAAACTCCAAAAATAAAGAATCAGAAAACTTCCCAGATGAAGGCTTTCTGAAACTATCAGAGGATGAGTACAAAAGAATTATGTATAAAGCCTACCTAGAGGTTAAACAAACTGCAGCAGAACAGAATGAAAAATTAAGTAATCCACTTGAAATGATGAAGTATCAACAATCTGAAATCCTGCAGATCAAAAACAAAATTACAGAACTAGACAATTCAAAGCCAAAAGAGCAGAAGTGAGGAGATGGAAGTCAGACTTAGTGACTTTGAGAATAGAGCAACTGACACCAGCATTTATGAGGAGAACTCAGAGAAAAGAAATAAGAAAAATGATGAAACGTTAAAAAACATGTAGGACTCTATTAAGAAGAATAATCTATTAATAATTGGAGTTCCTGAACAAGGAGGAACCTATGAAAATACAGACAGCATTGCTGTATAGTTGCTGACAGAAAACATCCCTGAAACTGTGAAAGAAGAAAACATAGATACCCAAGACATATATTAAATGCCACAAAAGAAAGACAACAAGCCGTATTATAATCAAACTTAATAAAATGAAACATAAGGAGAAGCTCTTAAAGACAGCAAGGCTCAAAACAATGCTAAAATTCAGAGGGAAACCCTGTAGACTTTCTTCTGACTCCTCCACAGAAATGAGGTTAGCAAGAAAATGGTATGATGACACATTCAAGGTTTTGGAAGAAGTCCAGCCAGAGTGCTCCTTTGAAGCAAAGATGATGAGACTGCATCTTCCATACTTTGGACATGTTGTCAGGAACATGTCCTGATCTCTGGAGAATGACATCATTCATGGTAGAGTGGAGGGTCAGTGAAAAAGAGAGGAAAACACTTAATGAGATGGATTGACCCAATGGCTGCAACGATGGGCTTAAGTGTATAAACAACTGTGGACACTGCACAAGACTGGGAATTGTTTCATTCTGTTGTGCATAGGATCACTGTGAGTTGGAACTGACTCGACTGCACCTTAACAACAACATATGATTATGATAGTTAAGGAGCCCTGGCGACACAATGGATAAATGCCAGTCTACTAAACAAAGGGTTGATGGTTCATACCCACCCAGTGACTCTGTGAGAACAGGACCCACCCATCTGCTTCCATAAAGACTATTTCCAAGAAAACCCTGTGGGGCAGTTTTATTTTGTTACCTGATGTTGCTATGAGTTGAAATAGGCTCAAAGGCAACCAACAACAATAATCAGGAGATGTTTTAACCAGGGATCTCTATCAAACTGAGTTGTTGGCTAGGATAAAAGTGCAGTGTCTTATTTTGTAATTTTCAAACGTAAGATCTCAATGTGGGAAAAAATGAAAGTGATGAATAAAGAAAGGAAAGAAAGGAATTGAGAAACATTAGAAGTGACCCTTGACTGTGTGGGCTGCCACTTCAGTGTGAGCCACTTGGTGACACAGCACACTGCTTGAAGGTGCATGTGCTTGACCTGGGAGACCCTGCTTTATGGCTACAAGGAAAAACCATGCCTTAGAGCAGTCCTTAGAGGACAGGGAAGAGGAAATTTTCTTTTTCTTGCTGCTTTCTGATCCTATTTCCCAGTGGTCAAAATGTGCCTCTTGGACAGTTAACTAGCCTACGCTCCTGATTTTCATTTTATCCTTTGGTTTCTTTAGCAGCACATTTTCTGTGCTATGGGGTTCTATTCAAGTCGAGAAGCAGTAGCTGGAACCAGAAACTCTGGGAAGATAGCTAGTGAGCAAGAATAGAGTAGATGGTCAAGAGAAAGATACTAGCAGTTCAGGACTGAGTAGATGGTTCATTACAGACAACAGAGAACAAAGCAGATTGGTTGCACATGGAGGTAGATGAGATAAAAGATTAAGGAAATTGAGAAGGTGCGTTAGGCCTGTTATCTAAAAGCAAAAACCAAACGTACTGCTGTTTAGTTGATTCTGACACAGTAACCCTATACATAGTACAACTGCACTATAGGGTTTCCAAAACTGTAAATCTTGAAGAAAGTGGACTGTTTCATCTTCTTTCATGGAACAATGGGGAGATTCAAACTCCAAGCCCTTAGGTTAGCAGCTGAGCACTTAACCACTGTGCTACAGAGGTTCCTCTAAGTCTGGTAGAGTTCTGATATGATCTGATACAGAGTCTGATGCAGAGTTCCAATAAAATATAAGTGAGACTCTTAAGTTTGGTTAGTTCATGGAGAGTTAATTGACAAAACCATTTGTTGCTCAAGTTTGTTCTACCAAAGTATAGGTGAAATTTAAAAGAATAACAGGCAACAGTGCATTTACTCAGAGTTAATAACAATAGACGTGCCACCACCTCTAGGTCCAGGAGGGCAAGGGGAAGGAGCTGTTACCAGAATCTACAGGAAGAGCGTCTTAGAGACAGAATACCTTGAGAGGAGCCATGACCTTTGTCAAAGGATCCAGGCAGCCCAAGTCAACCCTACAGACAGGAAAATAAATAGACTAACTTTATTTTCCTGTCTTCTTACACTTTCCTGCTGGAACTCCCCATGAATTGAATCCACCCAGAAGCCAGGGGACAAAGAAGCTCTTTTATGCAGCACAAGGAAACTAGCCTTCTGGAACACAGAGCTGTGGGGAAGTTGAGGAGTGGAACTTGAGGAGCAAATAAGAGCAATCTGGCACTCTTGCTTAATAAATCAAACTAGTATCTTACAATGTGGGACTATTATAATTACGCTTCAATATTAAAAAATAAATTCCAAGTGAACGGATGTCTTCAGGATTTTCTGCAATCCATCCTATCCTTGTCTTTTAAACCTGTCTTACCTTCTAGCATAGAGTCGCTAAATGGTACAGCAGCTAACACACTGGACGGAAGTTTAGCACTTTAACACGGAAGTTTAGCAATTCAAGTCCATCATGAGGTACCTGGGAAAAAATGTCTGGTGACTGTACTTCCAAAAACTCTTAACTGAAAACTCTGTGAAGCGCAGTTCTCCTCCCACACATAACAGGTTAACATGAGTCAGAATCTTCTTGAAGGCGACTGGTTTGTTGTGTTGTTGTTGTTTATTGGTTAGCCCCAATGCTTCTTAACTGTAGTGAGCATCAGAATTACCTGGTGGGCTTTTTATCTCAGAGGCTACAGCACCCTACTACCACGTGTGTAGTTTCTTGTTGAGTAGGTGTGGGGTGGGACCAAGAATTTATATTTCTAATAAGTTTCCAGGTAATTTCTATGCTGCTGTTCTTGGGATAACACTCTGACAACCACTGTAGTTGTCTATCACAAAAGCAAGTCTGAGATATTTTTTTAAGCAATTACCCAGACTCTGTCTTTGCTGTTCACCATTTTCTGCTTGCCAATCTATTGCCCTTACCTCCTACCTGCCTTCCCTCCTACAACACTGTGATTTTTGTTTATTTCTTTATGTGGTGACTGGCATTCCCTCCTTCTTGCCCTTTCTGGACTAGCCATTGCTCTGAACCGTTCTTTTGTATTTGAATTGTCATTTTCCAAAACTTTTTCTCATTTACCTATACTGTCAAGATTCTGTCTCCTGTTATCTCAGAAAATGGTCCCTTGCTTCTATTCTCAGGAGGATTCCAGTTCCCAGATCTTCAAAGCCCATTAAATCCCTGGTTTAATACCTTCCCTAGTGTCCATTTTTTCCTTCCTCTGGGACAGCCAATTTGAAATCTCAACCAGCAAATACAATCATGATCTAGTACCTAGAAGAAGGCAAAAATATGACATATCCTATGTAATTCAGATTCACAGGGTTGCTTTTTTGTTCCAAGTATGGCTGTTCTCCACAATATATAAACAGAATTTTTTATGTAAAGAGTTCTTGTTTGCTCTTGCTTGCCTTTTTTTTTTTAGATCAATTAAGCTGAAAGCAATATGCAGGATGGATGAGAAAACTGAAAACACCGAAGGCTATTCTGAGATTTAGAAAAGAGAAATAACTTCTAGCAGGAACTTTTAATATATCTTCAGTTTGTGTGATGACACACTTCTTGCAACTGAGGAAACACGATTTGTGCACTAGAAAGATTAAGTTTCCCACTGGGACTGGTTTTTAGGTTTTCTATCAGCCATGCTGATAGCTACTGTTAGAGAAACTAGGCTGTCATCGCATCACTAGTGAGCAGTGCTAAGACATCTGTTTTGCTTTACTTTCGCAGCTCTGATGTAGCCTGTAGTGTTGGCTAGTGGACACATACCTATGCTACTTTGGGTACCATTCCCCCTACTCTAAACCACATGAGTTTGGTCATTGCTGTAATGGCCCTGATGATAAAGTGCTTCTTTTTTTAAAAAAAAAAAAAGTTCTAATCTACAACCCTGAGCTTTAATCTTTGTGCTAAACTTGCCATGGCATATTTCAAAATAATGATGACAACCATGGTCAAAGCTGACATTAGTTCTGAACATGAATTGCGATAGTCAGCATCTTGCCCTCTCTGCTATATAATTAAACCTTGCTGGAACAGAAAAGGAGACTTGGTGGTGCAGTGGTTAAGTGCTTGGCAACTAACCAAAAGTCAGTGGTTTGAACGTGCCAGCTGCTCCTTGAGAGAAAAAGGAGGCAGTCTGCTTCTGTAAGGATTTACAGCCTTGGAAACCCAATGGGGCAGTTCTGTTCTGTCTTTCAATGCCATTATGAGTCAGAATCAGCTCAGCAGCAATGGGTTTTGCATTGGGGAAAGAAAACATATTTGTAAATTTGTTCTGCAGATTACAAATACTATCTTAGTTACCTAAGGTAGCTGTAGCAAAAACTACTATAAGTGGGTAGTTTTAAAGAACAAGCATTTATTATCTCACAGTTTTGAAGACTAGGCATCTAAATCAGGGCATTGGTTCTACAGGAAGGGAGTAGGGGGCTGCTTCATGGTAACCTAGACTGTTTCTTGGTATTTCTTGACATGGCTTGGAGTTCCTTGGTATCTGTCTGCCCCTTGTGTTTGTCTGTGTGTCTATTCTGCAATCATCAATCATTTGACACTCTGATTAGGTTTAGGATCCATCCTACTCTGGCATCATCTTATTAACATATTTAAAAAACACGTCGTTTCCCAACAGAATCTTATTCACAGGCACAGGAGTCCAGACTTTAATATATATTTTGGAGGGATACAACTCAATCCATAGCAGGTATCTAATGCAACAGTTTCTGAATCAAAAAGAATAGTGTATAGACAGTGACATTCAACTCTTTGTTGGCTTGAAAGGCTTTGCATGCCTATTGTAGTTTGCTTTGAATTTTCCTCTCGGTATCGGTATTGATATGAGTAGGAATCAACAATAGGCTTGATGTGTTGTTTTCCTAGAATTAAAATTTCCCTGGAATGTTCCTTAGATAAAGAATTCCTACTTTTGGGAGAACTTTCATTAAGAGCTCTGAACAAGAAGTGTGGGAAGGCATTAACGTCATGAAACCTGCTGGGAAGGAAATCCTTCTTCCAAGTGCTGTGTGTTGGTTTAGATACGGCGGTTCACACATTATGCACTGAGTCCCTCTAATCAAAGCTTGAACTAGAGAACTTGTAATGATATTGATATTTTCAAAAAAAAAAAAAAAAAAACCTCAGCAACCCTGGAAAATCTGGTATCTTGAATTTCTATAAAATTCAGAGAAACTTGATGTTTCTTGTGTTCCCTGAAGTACCCCATCCACCAAAATCATTGAAATACTGTTTTCTTTTCAAAATCCTGCTTAATCCCACTCGATATGTTTTAGCATATCACATCATTTATTATATCCAACAAAACCAAAGAAACCCAAAGTCACTGCCATTGAGCCGATTCTGACTCACAGTGACCCCCTAGGACGGAGAGTAGAACTGCTCCGTAGTTTTCAGGAGCGCCTGGTGAATGTGAGCTGCCCGCCTTTTGGTAAGCAGATGTAGCCCTTAGTCATTGCACCACCAGAGTTCCCAGTATCCAACTGGTTCCCAATCATCAAGAATTCCTACTTTTTCTCCTACTTAAAAAAAATAGCAAACCAAATGAGCAAAGTTGTTTCATTTGCTTTTTAAAAAGTGAATGTTCATATTAAACTAGTTTAATTTTGACTTTTTTTGTCCCCACAATGAGACTCTTTTGAATAGGAGTAATTCAATAAAACTTCACAGTTAATTCAGAAAGATAAAATACATGAGGTAGCTCTGTCTATGACAAGACATGCTAATCCTGAATAAGAAAAGTGAAAGAATATCACTTGAAATGTATGAGAATGAGCAGGGAAGAGATAAAAATGACAGGAATTACTGAACGCAAATTAAAATCCCTCAGAAGCAAATAAATATACTCTTCTTCTTCCTATATTAAACAGAAGAAACAGAGATCATGGATTTTGAAAAAGAGGCAGCATTCTCATTTTTACTGCAATATAAAACTGTGATCAAATGAAAGATCTGAGCAGTTGTTCCCTGCCTGTTTGCTCTCAGGTTTGTTCTTGCCCTTCTCCAGCTGTGCTGCCTGTCTGATATCAGTCCATTCCCCAGGTTTCCATGCACTGGTGGAAGATTGGAAGGTAGAAGAAGAAGCGAGAATATTTCTCCTCTTTTCTTTCAGTGAACTCCAACTTCTTTCAACTGCTCTAACTACCTTCCCTTCATGCTGCAGTTCTCCTTCACGTTACCTCTTCCTCCGTGGGCCCAACTCCTAGTAGGCAGACTACTCAGGTTTCCTGGTGGCCAGCATACAACTCTGTTAACATTACCTCTCTCCTCCTGGTTTATATTTTCACCTCTTTCAGCCTGTATGTAGCCTAGTTCTTAGTACTAAATTCTCTCTGATGAAACGTGCCAAGTGGTTTCTGTTGTACTGGCTTATACACTGAGTGGTGCCCCCTACTTGATTTTTTAAAATAAATATTAGTCTTTTTTGTTTTTTATTAATTACAATAAAAGACTAAAATGTCTAAAATCTATTAAACATTAAACATTAGTCTTAGAACAGTTTAAATTTACCAAAAAAAAAAAAAAAAAACAATCTGAAACTAGTACAATTTCCCCTCTTGCTAACACTTTACATTAGAATGGTGTGTTTTCAAAACTTAATGGACCAATGCTGGTACATTATGCACTGACTAAAGGCATATTTTAATCAGTTTGTTGTTTTTCCTAAGGTCCTTTTTCTGTCCCAGAATACAATACTACATTTAGTTGTCATACATTCATCAGCAACTTTTTGGCTGTGACACTTTTTTAGACTTTATTTGTTTTTTGACGACCTTGACAGTTTTGAGGAGTATAGGTTAGGTATTTGGGAGGATGTACTTCTACTAGTGTTTATCTGATTTTTTCCTATGATTAAACTTGGGTTATAGTTATAGTTCTTTCGGTGCGGGGACAGACCACCAAGGTAAAATGCCATTCTCATTGTATCGTACCATGGCTACACACTACCAACAGAATTTTATCACAGCTACACATAAGGAATATGACATTCTACTAATTCTAAAGCCTATATCTTGTTCTATTAGATTTTAGGTTGTCTTCTTTAATAGGGCAATGGGATGACTGGCTTCCATCTACTCCAGAGAATTATTTGTGCCTGTCTTGAGTAATTTCTCTCATTCTTTGTAGGCAAACTCAGCATGTTTGTGGCTTATACCACAACAGCTTTGCACTAAAAGATAGTGCTTGCTTTTCCTAACTCAAAGAGAAAGAACTGTAAATCAGATAGAGCTCCTTCATCCTATTCCTAAAAAAATAGAAATAGTGATATATCCCACAGTTTTGAGTAGAATAACAGAGCCATGAAAAATATTTAAAACCTGAAATGTTCCCTTTCTTACATTAAGATGAACTAGAAGGACAATTAGATATTCACATAGTAAAATTTAACCACTATTCTCACATAATCAGGTGATCACAATCTTAATAACACATGTATAGAGGTCTAGGTAAAACAGGTATATCATGTTCACTGATCATGCAAACTGAACTAAATTTTCAACCATTTGCAGTCATAAGAGTTTCAGAATATAGTATAAGTAAAAACTGCACAATTCAGTCTTCTATAATCAGAAAGAGTAGTATGATGACCCTTCTATTTCTTAGCTTTCAGTGACTGTCATTTAGAACAAGGATCCCATGATTTTACCACAATGAGCATGTCATTATTAATTTGGGTGAATAAATAGCTTTCAGCAGAGGAATTGTTAGTAATCTTTTGAATGCCCTGTTGAGGATATTCTAAAACTATTCCTTTTAAAAGTTACCTAAAAAGTCCTAGTTGCCAGGTGTATCATGTAGTAAGGTATTCATGAAATGTTGATACAAAGGGAAAGATACCTCCAGTTAGATTTTTACATGTTGTATCACCAAGCACAGAGTCAGATTTTCACTCGACAAATAGTGACTGAACAACTATTATGTCAGGCATTATCATAGTTGCAGGAGGTTATAGGGCAGCACTACTCAAGGTTCCAAACCACAGTGAGATAAAGGGCGTGTGCTAGGGTATAAGTGGAGTGAAAGTTACTGTCATCAAAAAATTCTTGTTTATAAGTATTCAAATGTATAAATATATGTAAGAAATATACATATGTTTATATTTGTATACACCCACATATAGAAACTCTGGTGGCATAGTGGTTAAGAACTACAGCTTCTAACCAAATGACTGGCAGTTTGAATCCACCATGTGCTCTTTGGAAAGCCTATGGAGCAGTTTTACTCTGTCCTATAGGATCGCTATGAATCAGAATCAACTCATTGACAATGGGTTTGGTCTGGTTTATTCATGTATAAATGTCAGCTAATTAAGCAGTGTGCCTGGTGTCATATTTGATTTACATTCTAGCACAAGGTCCTCATAGGCCTGCTCCTGTCCCTGGACCAGATTTGGAATAGCACTGGTCAATAGGAAAATATAAAATAGTTCAGCAGTGTTTTTGAATTTTGGTGGTGCTCTTGGGATTTGGGTTAAGCTGGGCTATGTGACTTAAATTATTCTAAAAATCTGCTTACAGTCCCTCTTGCTATTTTTCTAGGCATATTTGTATCTGAAATTAAGTAAAGTCAAATCTCACAAGCCATAAAAGGACACAGTCATTCAGGATGCATGGAAAGGATTAGGATTCTGAAGTCACAACAATCATATAAGTATCGTTTGGTAAAGTCCATAGTTATAGAAAGAATTTCATTGAGAATATGGAGCATTTGTAAGGAGACATAAAATACATGTTAATCCACATTTTTCCCTCGTCCCTGAAATGTGTTAAATTTAATTCCCTGGAATGCTAATCCATCTTGGTCTCTCCATTCCTGCTGCCTCTGCTATGGTTAAAGATCTTATTTTTTGTGTACAATCATTCATATCCTCTTGATTTTTGTTCTTTGGAGTGCCCTCCTTTATTTTCTTTAGCATTCTAACATATTTAATATCAGATTTCCAACAATTCTAGTATCAGTAATACCTGAGGGTTTAATTCCTTGAATGTTGTCTCTTCCGGTTTCATTCTGATGACTCCTATATATTTTACAGTTTTAGACTGTGATATTTTCTTCAACTAATCTTCATTGATGGGAATGCTACAAGACTAGACTCCATAAAGAAATTGTTTTTTATTCTTCAATAAGCTGAAAGAGACACTCACCTGAGGCCACACAAATTAATTGGACCTACCAGGTAGTGGAATTTCAAATACTAATCTGTACAAATAGAGAAGTATAGTTTTATTTTCTTATATGAGAAATTAAATTTTTCTATTGAGAGCCCAGGCTTAGGTCGATACATTTCCTTGTTGTCTTCCTTTGCCACTTTTTCTTTATCTCTCCTTCTACCTTTATAACAAAAGTGTAGTTTTCTAAAGGGTCCTGGGTTTAATAGTTGGTCACAGTTCCAACTTATCTTTCATGCTTCTATGTCCTTGTCTTTTGTTTTCTGACCACAGAAAACTTCCTCTTCTGACACTCTCAAGTAATCATTCCAAATCATAGTTATTGTATAACATCCATTATTTTGTTATCTGTAATTTTTGTGATCCACACAGTCTAAAGCCTTTTCATAGTCAGTGAAACATGGAAAGAATCTTTCCGATATTCTCTGCTTTCACCATGACGCATCTCACATCAGTGAGGCAATGTCTTGTTGCTTGCCCTCTTTCGAATCTGACTTGAATTTATGGCAGTTTCCTGTTGCTGTATGGCTGCAGCAACTTTTGAAAAATCTCTACGAATATTTTTCTTGTGATCCAGCTCGATGGCACTCGGCTTGACTGGCTAATAATGTTGTTTGATAATTTCTGCATTCAGTTGAATCACTGTTTCTGAAAACAGGCATAAATACGAATCTCTTCCAGCCAGTTGGCCAGACAACTGTCTTCCAAATTGCTGGGTAGACAAATGGATACTTTCAGTGGACATCTGCTTCTGGAAACATCTCTGTTGATAGTCTGTCAGTACCTGGAGCAACTAGTTTTTTGCCAATGACTTCAGTGCAGTTTAGACCTCTTCCTTCAGTACCATCAGTTCCTGATCATATACTACCTCCTGAAGTGTTTGAGTGTCAACCAATTCTTCTTGTTATAGTGACTCTGTGTATTCATTTCATCTCCTTTTGATGCTTCCTGCATCATTAATATTTTCCCCCATAGAAATCATGAATATTGCAACTTGAGGTTTGAAATTTTTTCTTTAATTTGCTCAGCTTGAGAAATGCTGAGTGTTCTTTCCTTTTGGTTTTCTAACACTAGGTCTTTGTATACATGGTTATAGTAAGTAGTTTCCTTTGTCTTCTTGAGCCACACTTTGAAAACTTCCATTCAATTCTCTGTTTGAAAGGAAGCTTCATCACGTCTTCTGACACTCTTTTTGGTATTTTCTCTTTCTGCTCTTTTTAATAACTTCTGGGTGTCTTAATGTATGATGTCCTTGATGCCATTTCACAACTCGCTTGGTCCTCAGTCATTGTTGTTCAAAACAGCAAATTTATTCTTGAGATAGTCTCCAAATTCTGACAGAACATACACTAGCTTGTACTTGGGCTCTTGTGAACTTGTTCTAATTTTCTTCACCTTCAACTTGGATTTGTACATGAGCAACTGATTGTCTATTCCACAGTAGGCCCCTGATCAATGATATTGAGATTTTCCATCATCTCTTGTCACAGATGTAGTTAATTTGATTCCTGTGTATTCCATCAGGGAAGGCTTACATGTATAGTCACTGTTTATGTTGTTTGAAAAAGTTATTTGCAACAAAGAAGTCATTAATCTTGAAAAATTCTGTCATATGTGACCTCCAGCATTACTGTCACAACCGAGGCCATATTTTCCAAATACCAATCCCTCTTTGTTTCCAACTTCCACATTCCAATCACTAGTAATTAGTAATGTTTCCTGCTTGCGTGTTTGATCAATTCAGACTGCAAAAGTGGACGAATTCTTCAACTTCATCTTTGACCTAAGTGGTTGCCGTGTGAATTTGAGTAATAGCTGTATTAACCAATATTTCTTATGGGCTTATGGATATCATCCTGTCACTGAGAACATTGCACATTAGGGTACATCTTGAAATGTTCTCTTTGGCTATAAAGGCAACACTCTTTCTCTTCAAGTTGTCATTTCCAGCATAGCAGACCATACGATTGTCCAATTCAAAATGCTCAGTACCAGTCCATTTCATCTTGCTAATACCCAGAATATTGATGTTTATACACTTGATTTCATTTTTAGACAATTTCCTGGATTCATACTTTGTACACTCCAAGTTCCAATTTTTAATGGATGTTTATAGCTATTTCTTCTCATTTTGAGCTGTGCCACAGCAGAAGATGAAGGTCCTGAAAGTTTGACTCCATCTGTATCATTATAGTTGACTATTTTCAGGAGGCAGCTTTTCCCCACTCATGTTTTGAGTACTTTCCAACATGTGGGGCTCATCTTCTAGCGCTATACCAGACAGAGTTCTGCTGTTATTCATGTGGTTTTCTTGGGCTAACTCCTTGCAGTCTGTCTTAGCCTAGAAGTCCAGCTGAAGCCTGTCAAAAAAGGTGTGCATCAAAGTTGTATTCTTTCATCCTACTTATTCAGTGTGTATGCAGAGCAAATAATCCAAGATGCTGAACTACATGAAGAAGAATGGGACATCAGGACTGGAGGAAAACTTATTAACAACATGCATTATGCAGATGACACAACCTTGCTTGCTGAAATTGAGGAGGACTTCAAGCACTTAATGACAAAGATCAAAGGCTACAGAGTTCAACATGGATTGCACCTCAAAATGAAGAAAACAGAAATTCTCATATCTGGACCACTAAGCACGTCATGATAAATGGAGAAAAGATGGAAGTTACCAAGAATTCTATTGCATTTGGATTCAGAGCACCCATGAAAGCAGCACTTGAGAAATAAAAAAATGCATTGTATTTGACAAGTGTGCTGCAAAAGTGCTTCACAGTGTTAAAAAGAAACCACGTCACCTTGAATACTACGTTGTGCCTGATTCAAGCAAGCCGTGATGTTTTCAGTCATGTTATAAGCATAGGAAAGCTCGATGATGAACAAAGAAGATTGGAATTGACAAGTCTGAATTATCATGTTGGGGAAGAATATTGAATTTACCATGGACTGCCAAAAGAAGGAACAATTCTGCTTTAGAAGATGTGCAACCAGAATGCTCCTAGGAGGAAGGCTGACAAGACTGTGTCTCAACTACTTTGGACATGTTATCAGAAGGGATCAGTCCCTGGAGAGGGATGTCATGCTCAGCAAAGAGTCAGACCCACAACAAGATGGATTGACATCGTGGCTGTGGCAATGAGCTCAAGCATAACAACAATTGTGTGGATGGTGGAGGACCATGTAGTACTTCTGTTGTACATAGGGTTTATATGAGTTGGAAATGACTTGAAGGAACTTAAGAATAACAACAATAACCCATTATTTTTAATATTTTTATATAAGAGAGAGGTTTAGAATATCCAACTCACAAAACTTCCTTAAAAGAAAGCCATAACTGCTCTTCTCTTCTGATTTTCCTTTTTTACTTCTTGAAAATTGTGTAGAAGACAAAATATGTATCACCACCTTAGATCATACTCTTTTCTAATTTTACAGTGTTGAATTTCATTTATTTTCAAATTTTTACTGAATAATGAACGGATGCTTCAGCAGAATATGATAACATCTAAAATCACTATTAAGATTTTTGAACTGACTAATCATCCAAGTTACCAGCCTCTTTTCTTTCCCCAGGTTTTATACATTTAATTTTCTCTGAATTATCTAAATGACATTTGTATTTTTTCCAGAGTTAGTCTTCAAATTGAAGTTTTCATTTATTACAAATTACATTATTCCTGCTCACATAAATTGCATTTTACTATATAATCATTTGACACCCTGATTGTTGAGTATCAATGTGCATTAAAAGCCAGTAATTTAATTTTCTTCCTATTAGTAAAGTAAGGGCATTAAATAATTCTAAGGAGTTTCTTTTCTTCAGAGGAAGACACACATTTATATAAGGAAAGCCTTTTTTTTGAACTAGATCTCTAAAGTTTAAGCAGTAGAGCAAATTAATAAGACAACTATTTGGGTGATAAAATTTCAGAATCAACATTAATTTTGTGCATGTGTGTAGGTAGATCTGTAGATTTAAGTGAATGTTGCTATGATAGTGCATTGAAATCTGATATTAAGATTTAGTTTATTGTTTGGTCTAGCAGGCTCTTCTACTGCCCTCAAAAGAAAGTGATTATACATTTCTTCATAAAAGCAGTATAAATAAAACGTTATATAACTGTCTCTTTTTTTCTCAATATTAATATTATCATCTAGTATCAGAATCTAATATAAATGAACTAACAACAGCCTCTGTGTGTTGATGCCAGGTTATTTCCTCATTGTAAGTTTCAGCCTATTAGCCCAAAAAACTCAACACTACTAAACTCAAATTTTTACATATCCAGTTGCTTTAAAAACATACCAAATAAGCAGATTTGTAGCCATTTAGAACTTTTCTGCTTTGCATACTAAATGTAACTTCACCTAACATCTGCTTTGTATTTACAGATACCTCAATCTCAGCAGCCCTTCAGAGCTCTCTAATCCAGAGTCTTTCTCTTGTTGTAGAGGGACGTAGCCTGGACATCTAAGTCCTCTACTTTCTTCCTCAGGAGTTCCCTTGTCCTCTTTTCCTGCTAGTCCTCTCTCCTCATTGCACTGGTTGCCTTTGGAGACTCCTGGCTACCACGTGTGAGTACTGTCAATGTGTTACTCCAGTAAACAGCCTAGTTTGTAACATTTACATCTCGTGATCATATTTTTTTCCCTTTCATGAGCCCAGAAATCCCTCAAACTCACTAAACAGACACAAATATCTGTAAAGTCTAGTACTTTGGATCACGTGCAGTGAATCTCTTATACAGATCGCTGTGGTCGTTAGGTACCATCTAGTCAGCTTCAACTCGTAGCAATCCTATGTATAACAGAACAAAACACTGGCAGGTCCTCACCATCTCACAGTCATTGCTATGTCTGAGCCCGTTGTTGTAGCTACTGTGCAAATCCATCTTAAGGTTTTTCCTCTTTATACCTCACCAAACATGATGTCCTCCTGCAGGTACTGGTCCCTCCTCATAACTTGTCCAAAGTCAGTCAAACAAAGTCTCACAATCCTTATTTCCAAGGAGCATTCTGGCTGTACTTCCTTGAAAACAGACTTGTTCCTTTTTATTACAATTCTTAATACATTTAATCTTCTTTGCCAACACTATAATTCAAAGGTATCAGTTCTTCAGTCTTCCTTATTCATTATCCAGCTTTCCTACACGTACAAAGCTTTTGAAAATATCATGGGCTTGGGTCATGCACATCTTCATTCTTGAAGTGGAATCTTTGCTTTCAAACACTTTGAAAGGTCTTTTGCAGCTGATTTGCAAAATGCAATATGGCATTTGATTTCCTAACTTTGTTTGTTTTCTTTATATCAAAGTGTAATCTATACTGAAGTCTGTAGATTTGGATCTTCATAAGTAAGTGCAAGTCCTCTTCACTTAGAGCAAGCACGGTTGTGTCGTCTGCAAGTGGCAAGTTGTTAATGCATCTTGCTACAGTCTTGATCTGTCTTCTTCTTCATACAGTGCAGTATCTTAGATTGTTTTCTCAGTATATAAATACAGAAAGGATTCAGTCCTGACATACACCTTTCCTGATTTTAAACCACATAGAATTTCCTTGTTCTGTTTGAATAACTGCCTCTTCATTGGTGTACAGTTTCCTCATGAGCACAGATGAGTGTTTTGAAATTCCCATTCTACACACTGTTATCCATAATTTGTTATGATCCATACAGTTGAGTGTCTTTGCATAGGCGATAAAACACAGGTACATATCTTCCTGGTGTTCTTTGCTTTCAGTCAAGATCCATTTGACAACAGACATGATGTCCCTCATCTCACATCCTCTTCTGACTCTGGCTTGAACTTCTAACAAATCCCCAGTATGTGTACTGCTGCAAGTTTGTATCTTCAGGAAAATTTACTTGCATGTGATATTAATGATATTATTCATTAACTTCCACTTCTGTTGGATAACCCTTCTCCAGAATGGGCACAAACCTAGATTTGTCCTGTCCATTGGCCAAGTAGCTACTTTCCAAATATCCTGGTATAGACTAGCGAGCACCTCCTGTGCAGTACCTGTTGAAGCATCTCAGCTAGTATACTATTAGTTCCTAAAATTTTGCTTTTCGCTAATGTTTTCAGTGTAGCTTGGACCACTTCCTTCAGTATCATCAGTTCTTCATCATACTCATCCTTCTGAAGTGGTTGAACACTGACCAGTTTTTTTTGGTACAGATCCTTTTGATGCTTTCTGTGTCATTCAACATTTTGCCCGTATAATCCTTCGAAATCGCAACTCAGGCCTCGAATTATTTTCTTCAGTTTTTTCAGCTTAAGAAATGCTTTGTATATTCTTCCCTTTTGGTTTTCTAACTCCAGGTCTTTCCACATTTCATTATAATGGTTTGCTTTGTCTTCTGGAGCCTCTCTTTGAAATCTCTTGAGCTCTTTTATTTAGTCATTTCCACCAGTAGCTTTAGCTACTCTAAGTTCAAGAGTAAGCTTCAGAATGGCTTCTGATATCCATTTTGGCTATTTCTTTATTATTATTATTTTCTATCTTTACAAGGCCTGCACAATGTCCTTGATGTTATACCTAGACTCATCTGGTTTTTGTTCAGTATGTTCACTATGTCAAATCTCTTCTTGAGATGTCTGTAAATTCAGGGGATATACTCAAGGTGATATTTTGGCTTTTCTGGAATTGTTTCATTTTCTTAAACTTCATCTTGAACTTTCATTTGAACAATTATGGTCAGTTCCATGGTCAGTGGCTGGCTTTTTTCTGACTGATGATATTGAGCTTTTCTACATCTCCTTCCACAGACGTCGTCGATTTGATTCCTATGCTTTCCATCCAGTGAAGTCCATGTGTATTGTCTCCATTTATGTTGTCAAAAAGATACATTTATATTGAAAGCATTGTCATCTTGTGAAATTCTGTCATGTGATCATTGCTGACACAGAGCTATTTAAACTAACTTTGTGCTGAAAATTAAGCATATTAACATTTATCTAAGTCTTTCAGTCTCCATTCACAGTCTTTTCAATCATCTCATGTGCATGTGAACTCTGAACAGTGAAGAAAAGATGATAGAGAAATTATCGCCGTGTTTGAACTGTGGTGTTGGTGAAGAATATTAAATATACTATGGACTTTGAGAAGACTAAATAAATCAGTCTTACAAGAAGAAATACAGCCTGAATGTTCCTTGGACCTGAGGGAAGGGCACCTCCACCTCACTAATTCTGAACCAATCATTAAAGAAGACCCCTCTCTGGAAGAGTATTGTGTTCGGTAGGAAGTTCCCAGAAATGAGGGAAACTTTCAGTGAGAAGGACTGCCACAACAGCCGTAACAACGGCACCAAGTACACCGATCATCCAGATGACGGCACAGGGTTGGACACATTTTGTTCTGTTAGGGTCGCCATGAGTCTGATCTGACTCGACGGCACTTGGCTTGGCTTGGCTACTGTGGTGTTCATGACTTAGAGCCGGTTCTAAGGCAAGTAATGACTCTTTAGAACTTTTTGTTTGTTATTGACTCGACGGCATAAATAGATTGACAAGCTAATCTTTCTGTGTTTTATGTAATAAAAATGGAACAATACATTGTTTTCCAACAATTTTGGCACTTTTATTTCACACTAAAATGTTTCCAAATAATAAATGCATCCACTAAGTGATAAATATTTCAAATCTACATACAGAAAAGACTTTTTTTTTTATTGAATAGACATCAATAAATAATTTGGAGTGAAACTAGTATTAGAATATCTAGATTTACAACCAGGCAAGGCAGGATATTTTCTAACTCAATTTGCTGTCACATGGTGCCCTCTAGAGATTTATATGTAAGTTCCAGAAAACAAAACCAAACTCACTGTCATCGAGTCAATTTTGACTCATAGAGACCATAGAGCAGAATAGAACTGCTCCATGAGGTTTTCAAGGAGGGACTGGACGATTCGAACTGCCAACCTTTTGGCTAACAGATACAATACGTAATCACTACACCACCATGGTTTGGTGATGAATGTATCATTTCCCTAAAGAATATGAGTACAATCTTAATCCAAATATAGTTGCAATAAAATTTGTTAAAGTTCCATTCTTATAGAGTGTACCTGTTTTTAGAACCACACAGAAAAGGTAAAGCATTGCTAATCTTTTTTTAAGATATCTATATTTTTAGGAACATTTTTATGCCTGTAACAAGTAATACTGAACTAAATTACTCATGTAAGTTTTAATTATAATAAGTCAAATTGTTACACAACACATGTAATAAATATAAAATTATGTAAATCTTATTCACGTATGCTGAGAAAATTGATCTTTGGTGATGAGTAGCAAAATAACAAAGCAAGAGTTCAGAAAGGGAACACTTTGCAATAAACCTGTTACATATCTTGCTCTGAGATTTTTTAAATTATGTAATCAATTCAAGCATCTCTTACTTCAATACATTTTCACAGAGGAATATAGAGGGATAATGATATTTATCAGCCAGCTATCTGCTAGACTACTGTGAAGACTGATGAGTTGCTGTTTGTATTGTAGTAAAAGCCATTTTATTTAAATAACGATAGCCCAAATTCTACTTTCCTTGGAGCTGGGTGGTAAAAAGAATCATTCATTAAATTCTTTTTTGTTTGTTTGTTCATTTTTCTTCCTTAGATCCGAAGAAAAATGAGACATAGTCTTAAGACAGTGAAAGGAATATTTTTTATTTTTTACTAATACCTACCACATAACTAAAATCTGAGCGTTAATAGCTAACATCTGAGTTCTGTAATGTACCAGTCACTGTTAAACATATGAACAAAAAAACTTACGAGTAAATATTACTATTGCCACAGTCTCATAATAAAGAAGTTGTTTGTCATCCTGGTACTGTCCTGACAGATATAACACAAGTGGATGACTTTAGCAAAGAAAAGTTCATTCTTACACAGTCGGGTAGGCTATAAATCCAAATTCAGAGTGTCCACTCCTGAGGAAAGGCTTTCCCTCTTTGTCTGCTCTGAAAGAAGATCTTTGTGTTGCAGGCATATTTGGTCAGACAGCACCTTGGTGCAAGAATCTCAAGTCCGAAAAGTGTACCCTACTCCCAGTGCTGCTTTCTTGATAGTACAAGGTCCCCAGTTTTCTGCTTCCTTCCCTTTTATCTTTTATGGGAAGAAGGGATAAAAGGTGGTGAAAACTACACTCCAGGGAATCTCCCTGAGTAAGGGTGTTGCAGTCCCACCCTGACCCTTTTTTAACATAATCCTATCTATTACCCACAGGCAGAGATCAGGATTTACAGCATAGGAAAATCACAGTGTTGGAGGGCAATCACACAATACTGGTAATCACAATAAATTCCTACACATATTTTGGGGGGAAACAATTCAATCCATGACAGAAATCTAATCACAGAGACAGAAAGTAAATTGTCTAATGTCACAAACCCAATACTTACGGAACTTAAGTTCAATTTCAGAGTCATCCTCTCAACCATCATACACAATTGCATTTATACCATATTTTTGTTATCAAAGTAACTGTTGATTGTTGACTGTGCATCCATATCTCTACTCCTGACTTCCTAAAAGTGTTTATTAGCTCAACAAATATGTTGATCACCTACTGTGTGTCAACAATAAACCCAAAGGTACTAAACTAGGATCCATTTACTTGGAGTTTTTATTTTAAGGAAAGAGAGACAGGTAAACGCAGTATCGCAATGAGATATGAATTCTGATAGAGGTTTCCATGAACTGCTACTGCTACACAAAGATGAAGAGAGATAACCTCTTTAGGGGAAAACAATACAACAGCATTTGTGAATACCCAGAATGGAAAGAACATGGCTAGTTTAGAGAAATGCAAAAGGGGAATTTAGAATGGCTGGAATATAAAGCTCTATGGCTGACTCATGAAAGAATGCATAGGAGGCAGGGAATAAATCAGATAGTATATTGCACCCATATGATAGTTTTCACTTTGAGATAAACATGTTTAAAAGAGTTACTTTTCTTCTCTTAAAATGTGGTTCTTCTCCAATACTCTTCATTTTGATTAGTAGCAAACCCAAACTACTCAATTGTCCAAGTCAGAAACATTAGAAGCATCTTTAAAGTCTCATGTTTTTTCATATTCTACATCTAATGAGTGCCCTATTTCTGTTGATAGTAATGTCTTTTTGGTAATATACCAGTAAATGAAATTACCAGAGTTTAAAACTTCACAGCGGGGTTGCACATTACAAACTACATTTAAATGCGAGGGAAGGGGAAGGAGTTTCCCTTACATAATAGTCTTTGTACTGGGAGGGGATGGAGAATACAAAACTTTAACCCTTGGGAATTCATGACATTACAATCTTGTGTTATTTGAGAGAGTTGGCATCTTGTAAATGTAGTCTTCTGGATTTCTTCTCTTGTCTGTGTTCTGCTAAGATGATATCTCATAATTTACAAGCAAAACAGAAAGGATTTCTGCTTGGAACTGACAGATCAGTTCTGGTTCTTTGAGTTGACACCTATCTCATCTAGCTTTTCAGGGAAATGAGCTTGCTCCCTGTTTTAGTTACCTGGTGGTGCTCTAACAGAAAATATCACAAGTGGAAGGTTTTATGAAGAGAAATTTTATTGTCACAGCCCAGTAAGCCACACATCCATTTATCAGTTACAAGTCCACCCAGTAAGAGAAATTATCAGTCTGGTAGATTGAGTCCAACTCCAGTGAAAGTGTCTTGGCACCTTGGGTCCAAAGGATGCACTCTGCTCTTGGAGCTGCTTCTTGGTGGTATGAGATTCCCAGCTCTCTGTGCTCACTTCTCTCCCTTATATTCCACAGCTGGTAACTGGAGTCTGACCTCACCAGCACAACTGCTGCTCATTCTGTGTCATCAGAATCACAGAGGCAGGATTCACAACATATCAGAGGAATTGCACCATCTTGGGACACATAGCCAAGTCAAATCAATATATACAGTAATATTGCACCATCTTGGGACACATAGCCAAGTCAAATCAATATATACAGTTTGGGGAGGAAACAATGCAATCCATGACACACCCATTCCTGAGTATGCATCTTTTTCAGCCTTTATGCTCTGAAACAACTCAATCTCTTTCAGCACTTCTGAATTTCCTCAGTGGAGAACACTGGTTCGTCTGGCTCCACTCCACTGCACACACAGCTGGTAGAGAATCAGCATACAGATTCAGACACATCTATTTGGCCCCCTCCCTCCACCAAGGGTGCTCTGCAGTGGCAGTGAACCTGCAGAGATAGAAAAGCAGTAGCAGTGACCAGCAGCAGGGGAACCAGGAGCCAGTGTGAAACAGTACTGGAGCTGACCCATGGGTGAGAAAGTTGAATGCCTGTGTGCAGGAGGCTTCTGGTGGAGTGGGGTGCCTCCTGGCACTTATCAGTGGAGCCAAGCTTGCCTACTCATGGAGACAAATAACTGAAAACCTGTGTGAAAAATCCTTCTCAGTGGAGTAGGATGCCTCCAGGTACTTATCAGTGAAGCTACTGTGCTTTGAAATGCTTTCCCCAGCAGAGTAGATGTGGGTGTGCAGCCCAGACCAAACAAAAACTGAAAACACAAGGAACGCATCAAGCCGAGCTGCCTCAGTCTGAAAAGGTAATGGCCATGACCTCAGATATTCCAAAGGATAAAGCCATGGCCTCTAAGGCAGCAAAGAGTCAGACACCTAATACCAAGGGAGTAGAGCTGCTGCCCCAGTGGGTCTGGAAGGAGAAGCTGTAGCCCAGGGCCCAGGGGATTCCACTTAACCTGCAGAGTGTGGCCAATATCTAGAGTGTGGAGGTCAGGGCCTTTGTGTAAAATGTGTGTTCTGCTGACTTGCTCGGTGCCTGTTATGCCTTCTTCTCTTGCATTTTCTGCCATTTGTAATGGAAATGTATAGTTTGTACCTATTTTGCCATTGTATCTTTGGAAGCAGATAAGCTGTACCCTAGATTTCACAGATAAAGAGAAATTTTTGGAGTTAGGATTTGAAGTTAGGACTTTTGCTATGATATGATGGGATGACTATATTTGCTTGTTGTAAAAAGTGACTGAGAGGCAAAGTGTAGAATATCATGTATTGCATTGTGTCTCCCTCTCCCCCCGCCCCACCAAAATGTATATCAATTTGGCTGGGCCAAGATTCCCAGTATTGTATGATTTTTCCCATGTGTTGTAAATCCTGTCTGCATGACACAAATGAGGAGGACTGGCAGCTGTGTTGGTGAGGTGGGACTCAATCTACAAGCTTGGATTGTGTTCAGGCAATCTCTTGTGATATAAGGGAAAGAAGTGAGTAGAGAGCTGGGGACCTCATGACACCCAGGAAGCAGTGCTGGGAGGAGGGAACGTCTTTGGACTGGAGGGGTCCCTGCTCCTAGTCTGGGTGAAGAAGGTTGATTGAGAAAGCCTTCCCCTGGAGCTGGCCTTCTGAATGTGGACTTTCAGCCCACTTTATAGTAATTAACTTTTCTTTATTAAAGCTATCCACATGGTATTACTGTTACAGCAGCACAGGATGACCAAGACACTGAGTTCAGGAGCAGTGTTTTACTCATTTTGCTATTCCCACTCGCTCCTGCACCCCCCAAAACACTAGCGCATGACTTTATACATGGTGGAAATCAAAGAAACTAGTAAGTGGGTAAATCAAACTTTTAGAAAGGCAAAGGAATCAGCTAATCAGGAAGGCTGCTTTGCTGAAGTGCCTAGAATAAACTAGAAATTAGAACCATATGATTTTTCCACTTAAAAATTACTAGTGTATCTCTAATCACTTCATATTTTATAGGAAAATATTGAAGCCCATATAGATTAGTAAGGAATCCAAAATGATAAGACTGGGTCAGATTATAAGGCTCTTTATTTCTATTCTGGCTCTATGTTTGATCTAAAGAACATCTATCAAATTAATACGGTTACAGAATAATTAAAGCAAATTTGCAAAAAATGTGTTTACCTGCAATCATACCACCATAATATATGGACTACATTATTATTCTAATGCTCTTTCAGACATTTTCCTTTGGAATTCATATTTTACATAGATAAAAATTCTGATTAGCTAAAATATTTTCACTTTTACCTAAAATTATACCATATTTCTTTATGTTAGTACATTGTCATTATAATTAAATGAGAAGGTCATGCCATTAACTGAGTTAGGGAACAATGTTTTAGGAAAAAGACCATAACTGTAATTTTAGACATGTCAACTTTGAGGTGACATAAAGATTGCCATTGCAAATGTTAAGTGATAGTCTAGCACTTAGAAGAGAGGTCTAACTGAAAATTTAAATGTGTGCATCTTCAACCTGTATACATGGTGATTGAGGTTACTGATGTGGATGAGAATGCTCAGAAACGCAAGAATGCGAAGACAAGCACTGAGCGTTATGGAAATGCTCATATTAAATGGTTGTGTAGGAACCAAGCCTGCAAAGTTTACAGGAAATAAGTAATCAAAGGTACAGTGCGTCTTAGGCCGGGTTCTCTAATGAAGCAAAATTCATGGTATGTGTGTGTGGGTGTGAGAGAGAGTATGTACGTGTGTATGTGTGTGTGTGTGTGTGTGTGTATGTGTGTGTGTGTGTGTGTTTGAGGCTAGAAAGTCTGGATTTTGTGAGTCAGCCTGGAGATTTCTTTTGACTCAAATAGCTGCAGGAGCTGAGGAATCCCAAAATCAGCAGGTAAGCTGGTAGCTCCCAAGAAACTGAGGTCAGAGAAGATGAGCCAAATGCAGGATCTAGAGTGAGCAAAAGCCCAGGAGCTTTGGCAGAAATTCCACATACATTGGATGCAGGTCATACCTACAATGAACCTTCCTTACAACTGACTGGATGCTTATAGCAGATCTCATCATGGAGGTGATTTCATGAAACCATGGTGGTGATTTCTTTATTACATATCTGCTAAACCTCATCAAAGAGATTAATTGACACAGTCGCTGAAATAACGGGCTAAAGCATAACAATGATTGTGAGGACAGCATAGGACCTGGCGATGTTTCATCAGTTGTATATAGGATTGCTATACCAACTCCCGGGCACCTAACAACAAGCTACTCCATAACTGCTAAATCACTCAGAATCAATGTCCAGCCAACTGCTACACAACCATGACTTAGAGTAAGCAAAACTAACAGAATTAGGAGACTATTATGAAATAAACGGCTAGAGAAAAAACTTTTAGAAAAAAGTCAGACTGCTCAAATGCCAACTAAAATGTCGACTGACAGATGTTCACTGTGCTCACCAGCCTAGAGAGTACTGATAATCTTTGTAAGATTGTCAGACAAGAAAGAGGTCAGGAGGTCCTAATTTGAGTGGTTCCATGAGTGAGAAATGAGGAAATGCAGACCCTGGAATTCCACAGCGGTCTGCAGTATGGCTGTACCTGGAAAGGGAAATATGTGTAATGAAGGCCTTGTGGAGAAGCAGCAGGGATTTTTCCTTTTAAGTGGGAAATTTCGAACATACTTAAAAAACAAAAAAGTAGAAATAACTCATCTAAGTGGGAGGGGAGAAATATGTAAGCACGAGAACCGTGGAAATGGTGACAGGGAGAAGTCAATCATCAGGTGTAGGGACGAGCTTTAGCTAAAGAGACAAGCTCATTTAGTAGAACTGAGTAAAGCAGAGAGGGATGAATCCAAAGGCAGAAATTAACAGAATAGGCTGTATGTACTTTTAAAGGGGAAGTGATAAGGGTGAGGCACATTTCATGTTCTCCGGTTTTGAGTACATTTCTCTTGCTTATGACTATCTTCCAGAACTTCCCTTGGAGAAGGTGAAAATAATCAGGACAGCAGTTGTCAAAGTGTGACATTTTATAAGAGACAACAAGTGACTCATAGTTTAAATGACTATTGCATGACAAACTGTATAGTTTTACATTTCTTTTAATTTGCAATAGAATTGGTACAAGCTAGACATTACCTCACTGTCTCATCAAAGGCATTTTTTTTGTCCCATTTTTGTAGTGACTTTGATTTTCCCAGTGGTAGTAAGACAGATCACATAAGGTGATGTAATGGCTCGCATTTTCTTTGTCTTTTGACCTTTGATTTGAGAATCTCAGATTAAATACAGAATGATTTTGTATACTTTAGGTTGTTTTCCCTGAATCAATTACATCCTTCTAAACCTTGCCTCCTGTTAGTTATCTGTTTAATGTCTTTTTTCTTTTTGTATGACTTCCTTTGTTGTGTTTATCCTGACATAACTGCAGAGATACGGGACAGATATCAAAGCTGGGAAATGCTCAGCTTGTTTGTAATCCAAGTTTTAAATGAATACTATGAAAAGACTGGTCTGAATCTGGAACTTTAATTCAAGATCAAGAAATTCTGTTTTTAAAAGTCTCTCCCAAGCAGTTCTTTCCTTTGTACTACTGCAGTTATTAATGATTTAGGTCAAGAAATATATTAGTCATAGAATCAAATTTGGGTTCTGGAACTTTCTCTGTAATTCACTACCTCTCAGTTCTTAAACAAATCACTGAACCATGATCCCACTATGTGGATTTGAGAGAGATTATCTTTTAAAATATGGTTAACTATCCCTTCTTAGTAACCATATAAGCCTCAAAGTACTGAATTTCAGGCATGACCTGTCTATTAGCAAGTTCCAATTAAACAGATTTTCTTAAATCAGAATCACTGTAAATCTTCCTTCAGCTCTAACCTTTCCACTTCTGTGATGCAAAATAACATTTCCAGAATTTTAGAGAGATTTTCTTGCAAGAGCCCTTTGAGAGAACGTAGAGTTGCTAGTTTGCAGCCTGCAGTGATCATCTCCATCAATTAACCAAACTGATGAGAATGAAGGATTAAACACACAAGCTAACCTTTCACTGACCATTACTGTATATCAAGAACTATCACAAGCACTTTTGTATGTACACACTCATTCTTTTCCTTTTCCTTTTTTGATTGTGAAAATTACCCACTTACTAATATTATTATCATCTCTGTTTCACAAAAAGGGGAACTGGAGTATGCCGGACCATAACCCATTGCCATGGAGACTCGTAGTAATTCTATAGGACAGAGTAGAAATGCCCCCATAGGGTTTCCAAGGAGTTACTGGTGGATTTGAACTGTTAATCTTTTAGTTAGCCCTCAAGCTTTTAACCACTGCAACACAAGGGGTCCAAATCAGGGTATGACTCATTACTCTACAGGGAAATGGACTCATATGTATTCTATAAAACTGAGTAGAACTGCTCCATAGGGTTTTCAAGGAGTGTCTCTCCTTGCTGCACATCAGTGGCATCTCTAAGCTAAGCATGGCTCAGTGCAGTAACTCATGACCTCTCCGCCTTCCATGGACTTCCTCCCCTTCCAGGACACACAGAATCCTTAGTAATTTATTTTTATTTTATTTAATATGACTGAGTGAAAATCTGTATCTATGTTACTTGTAAATGGAGCCCTAGTGGCACAGTGGTTAACAGTTACTGCTGCCAACGTAGAGGGCAGCAGTTCGAATCCACTAGTGACTCCTTGGGAAGCTATGGAGGTGGTTCTACACTGTGCTACAGGGTTGCTGGATCCTTCATTCTCAAAAAGATTGTTGATATAAATTCACAAATGCTTATTACCACATCCTGCTGCTAGAATACCAGAAAATTTGACAAAGTCAGTGATTATGAAAACACTGGCAGAAAGAAAACAACAACGTTTGATTCGAAGAGACAGATTAATTACGTAATAATAGCTCTGACTAGGGGGCATTAAAGAACAAAACAAAGCACTGCCGCTGACCCAATTCCAACTCATAACCACACTGTAGGAAGAGTGGAATTGCTCCCAAGAGTTTCCAAGGAGCACCCGGCAAGTTTGAACTGCCAACTTTTTGGTTAGCAGACGTAGCACTAAACGGTTATGCCACCAGAGTTTCCAGAGGGCATTAGCAAAAAAAGAAAAAAAAAAACGTTGCCATCGAGTTGATGCATAGCGATCCTGTAGGGCAGGGTAGAACTGCCCCATTGGGTTTCCACGAAGTGGCTTTTGGCTGAAAACAGCCAGCCTTTTCTTAGCAGCCATATCTCTTAACGACGGCATCACCAGGGTTCCAGAGGGCGGGAGAGGGTTCAAAAAGTAAATTAGTTTTAGCTTTGTAGGTACATTGATACGTGTGAGCTGAGTTATGAAAAATGCTGGTATTGTTATAACTAACTACGGGGATACTTTTATTAAAAAATAATAAATGTATGCTAAAATATTGAAAAAAATTCTACAGTCATTTTGGTGTCACGTCCTCTGACAGCGATCTGCAACGCCCCCTTTCCCGTCCCGCTCAGCGACACCACTGCGGCAGCGGGACTGTGAACTGCACACGAGGGTATCGGGGTGCTCTTAGCGAGATGTGAGCAGCTTCTCCGCGCTCCAGCAGCTGGCTGTCTGCTGCCCTCCGGAGAGTGACTACCAGCCGAGCGAGGCGGCCGCCAGCCGGCGCCCAGCACTCAGCCTCCAGCGCTGCCGGCGCGCGGGGCCAGGGCTGAGAGCGCCCGGGGGCCGGGGAACGACAGCAGCCGCGGAGCCTCCGGACAGCGGGCAGCGCGCAGCGGCGGAGGCCGAGGCAGCACCTGTTGCCCAAACCCCGCTTAGCTGCTTCTGGTTCCCGAGGCGTCCAGCCGGCTGCCTTTTCATCAGCAGCGGGTAAGATCGGGCTGAGCTAGGGATCTGGTTTGGGTGTAGGGCCATTTCCCTGCTCCCGGGGCTGGTTGCAACGGCACATAGTAGCCTTTGGGGCTGTTACCTTGGATTTGGTGGTTTTATTTTCTCTGCCTTTCCCAGATCCTTTCCTAGTTCTGCTGGCACCCTCTATGGAGTCAGTCCAGGAGGGCATCGGTTTAGTCTCCATCTGGTTGTTGGGGGGCTTCCGGCTAGTCTCTCAGCACCGCAAGATGCCTTATCCTCGGCTTGCAAACCTGGGTCTGGGTGCTGGGACGAGGGGGAGTCTTCTCAAAGTTCTTCAAAACCCCTCTCCTGAGCCATGTTGTTATGACTGTTGGATCTCCTGGGAGACTGTGCTCGAAGTTAGTGAGAGTTAACTGTTTTCTCCATCTATGATCATCTCTGACCGCCTCACGCTGTAGCTGACATGCTCCGCTTCCCAGAGGGGCCAAACTACCACTTCTTGTCTGGGTTCTGGACACCACGGAGCTCTCCGTGAAGGCACTCAGATGTTTTAGCGTTTCGTAGGAGTAAGACAGGATTTCCAGACAATGTCAGCTTGGCCCAGGCAAGTGGCCTCTTTTCTGGTCAAAACATCAGGCATTTTCTAACAGCAGTGGAGCTTTAGGTCAAAGATCTAGGCAAGATCGGATATCTGTGGAGAGGAAAATTATCTGCTCCATGCTGTTGTTGTTTTGGTTAAAGATATAAAGTAAGAAAATGAGAACAATACGTTTTGGATCCTCTCTTCTCAGGTGAACTATAGATTAAACAACCAACACTGCAGTGCATTAGAATCTGACTCCTCATAGTCCTCTGAGTTACAGAATAGAACTGAGCTCCATAGGTGTTCCGCGGCGGTGGATTTTAGGAAACAGATTGCCAGGCCTTTCTTCAGTGGCACAGCTGGGTAGCTCTGAGCTGCTAATCTTCCAGTTAGTAGCCAAAAGCAAACTTTTTGCAACACTCAGGGACCTCTCATTTTAAAGATAGATTTCCTTTAAATGATCTTAAATATGATGTAAAATGTAAGATGATATTGACTTTCTTTTGTATTCAAGGTATTCCAGGTTGTCTTTACCGTATATCTAAATTTTTCTATTCTTGGCTTTGGCATCCTAATCATTTTCAGATGATGACAATTGAAACAACAATTGATAACAACTGTGAGCAAGTCTGATTTTTAAACCATGGAGGAAATATTTGTTTTCATTTAGAGCCCAAATTAAACCAAAATAGATAAAATTATCTTAATAATGGTACTTTAAGTTACAGTTGAATTTGCAAAATTGCCATAAACTGCTCAGAGATATTACTGTTACCATCAACAGAAGTTGGATGACAGTCTTGCACCTGTTAAAAGCTGTTAGAGATTGATCATTAAAAAAAAAAAAAAAAAAAAAAAAGCTGGCTTGCTAAACTGAAAACCAAGCCCACTGCAATCAAGTCAATTCAGACTCATAGCTAGCCTGCAGGGCCGGCTAGCCTGTAGAACAGCCCCACCGAGTTTTCTAGGAGCAGCTGGTGGATTTTGAACGAGTGAGCTTTCGGCTAGCACACAGCTCCTGAGCACTGCACCGCGAGGGCTCCAGGCACTTCACCACTTACTGCATGATCTTTAAAGGCACACTCAGTATTAAACAGTGGATACTGTACTGCTCTAAATGTGCTTCCATTATTGCATGGCAACACATGGATTACTCATGTATCAATGGCCTATCGTTTTTATAAATGAGTATATTTTTCTAAAATCTATATAATCCAGTAAACTCTTTCTACCATCCTGTCTACCATTCAGTCATCTATGAGAGCGAAGGTCACATTTTTCCTTAAACTCTCTGTCTGAATAAAAATGGTTACTTGATCTGACAGTTTTATTCTTGAGGCAAGTCATGAATGAATTACAAAGTATTTTAAAGTACATATTAGAAATAGACCATATTATTTTTATTTTCGTTATTCTTTTGGCACATATCTCCCATAAACCACACTGTTTAGCGATGTTCTTTCACACTTGCTAAAGGCGATAAAATGTACAGATATCAATTCAGCATTACCTAATGAAAAGTAGTATATTTCTTGTGATTATTATTGTTCTTGGTTTTCTTTCATGCGTGTGACTTTTGATTCCATGCAAATAATTATTTGTGATTATTATTCATAAAATGTTTTTACTGTATTAAAATGGATTTCTAGTTATAATTAGAGACACAAAACAAGAGCTAAGCTTCCTAAAGCCTCATACACTTAAAATTAACCTGTTTTTATAAAATGCTATCCTTATTTCGGAGATCAGGAATTCATTTTAGGTGAAAATTTTAATGCTGTCATATATATTCAAAGGAAACATGATAAATGTAATCTTACATTCCTGAAGCATATCCATGTAGTCTTTTAATAATGTTACAAATTGTTTTCATGACGTGAATTTTATGCTTACCATTAACCAATGCATCTGTCAGTTTGTCGTGCTGTCACAGCTTGCACGTTACTGTCATGCTGCAAGTCAAGACACTATTTCAAATGATAACAGTGCCGCTCTTGATGGACAGGTTTTTAGCTGAGCTTCTGACTAGGAAAGACTAGGAAAAGGGACCTGGTAACCTACTTCTGAAAATATTAGCCAGTGAATGGCAACAGAGCATTGTCAAATATAGTGTCAGAAAATGAACTTCTCAGGCTGGAAGGCACTCAAAATACAACTAGGGTAGAGCTTACTCCTCAAAGTAGAATCAATCTTAATGACAAGGATGGAGTCAAGTTTGGGGGACTTTCATTTGCTGATGTGGCAGGACTCAAAATGAGAAAAAACAGCTACAAATGTTCGTTAATAAAAGGAACACGGAATGTGTCAAATATGAATCAGGAATGATGGATATCATAAAAAATAAAATAGAATGCATAAACATCAAAATCCTTGGCATTAGTGGGCTGAAATGGACTGATACTGGCCATTCTGAATCTGACAAGCTTATGATCTACTACACAGAGAATAACAAATGGCTTTGCCTTTATCTTCAAACAGAACATTTTGAGATCTATGCTGAAATAAACACGTGATAGGAGAATATCCACATGCCTACAAGGAAGACAAATTCATATAACTATTAAATTTGTGAGGCAACCACTAAGGAGAAAAATGAAGAAACTGAAGATTTTTACAACTTTTGCAGTCTGAAATCAATCAAACATACAGACATGCAATCAAGATGCATTGATAATTATTGATGCTGGTAATGTAAAAGTTAGAAACAAAGAAAAGAGAACAGTGGTTGAAAAATACACCTTTGGTGATAGAAATGATGCTGGAGGTTGCATGATAGAATTTGCAAGACCAGTGACTTGTTTATTGCAAATGCCTTTTATTCAACAACATGAACATAGACTGTACCAGTGGACCTTACCAGATGGAATGAACAGGAATCTGCTGACTGCACCTATGGAAAGGAAGAGCACAGTATCTTCGGTCAGAACAAGACCAAGGAATCAGTGTAGAACAGATCATCAACTGTTCATACGAAAGTTCAAGCTGAAGCTGAAGGAAACCAGAGCAAGTCCACAAGGGCCTAAGTATGACCATGAGTATACGTCACCTGAATTTAGAGATCGTCTCAATAATAATTTTGACACATTGGACACTGATAAGTGGGCAAATCAGACATATTTTCCTGCTCAATCTCTCAATCATAGGTAGGAAACACTCTCCTCTAATGGATTATCTGTTTCTGTGTCTGTGTACATGCATATTGTTTTACTAGCAGTGAGTATATGCCCTTTACAGGAAGCAAGTTCCAAAGAAAAGGCCAAAAATACTCAAGTTCAGTTTCTTCTCCTAAGCTCACCATATTCTCTGAGGAGGTTTACCAGAGAGACACTTTCTCCACATGGAAACATCAGTAATAAGAATTGAATTATCTCTTGCTGTTGCTCGACGGCACTTGGCTTGCCTTGTTGTTGCTGTGCTCTCGGGTTGAATCCTACTTAACAGCAACCCTTTAGCACAGAGTAGAACAATGGCCTCATAGGGTTTCTAAGGAGAGACTGGTGGATTCGAACTGCTGACCTTTTTTTTTGGTTAGCAGTCAAACTCTTAACCACTGCACCACCAGGGCTCCAAGTTATCCTGAAACCAAAACCTAACCTACTGCCCTTGAGTCAATTCTGACTCACAGCAACCCTGCAGGACAGAATAGAACTACCCCATTGGGTTTCCAAGGAATGCCTGGTGATTTGAACTGCTGACACATTAGCTAATAGATCTTAACCACAAAGCACCAGCGTTGCCAAGTTTTCTCTAGATAATGGTCATTTGTGCTGCCTTTTTTTTTTTTTTTTTATCATTTATATTTTCTTACATGTTTGCACTATCTTCAACCCCCTCCCAAAAAATTCTTAAAGCTTAAACTGGAGCATTAGTTTTTAAGCTATTTTCTCAAAAGAGTTAGTCAAGCTGCTTAGCAATACACTGTATCACTTTCAGTTGTAGACCTTCTGTGAAGTGAACAAACAACTTACCTAGTAGAGGAGAGAACAAACTGTTTAAGAATATATAAAAGAAAAATATCCACACTAACTATTAACAACTTGTGTCCAAAAGTACTGTTTTAAATGAGTGACTGTTGCCAAGAGATGCGAGTGAGACTTTCTTTATAACACTTTTGTAAAGCGGTGGAAAAGTGGAGCAGTTTCTTTGTTTTTCTCTTTTCCCATTATTTTCTCACCAACATCATTAAGTGTGAATTGTTTTAGTTATTGTAAAACTTAGAGCTAAAAAACCCAAGGCATAGTGCAAAAAAGTCTTCCTCATTTTACAGATTATCAAAGGAAAAGTTGTTAGTTGCTGTGAGTGCATCCCAGCTGGTAGTCACCCCCTGTGTGGGGAGTACAACAGCTCCACAGGGTTTTCAAGACTGACCTTTCAGAAGCAGGCAGGCAGCCACATCTGTTTTCCAAGCTGCTTCTGCATAGCACCAACTTTTTGGCTAGCAGCTGAGTGCTTAATTGTTCACACTACCCAGAGACAATATTAAATCATGAGTCTTAAGGAGAGCCAGGAACAGAAGCCAAGTTTCTTGTGCTCCAACTTGATGTGTTTTCAGCTTCAGGTTTGTCATACACCACATTTCACAGCTATGAAGAAAGACATGCAGGAAAGTTAACAGCAGTCGGAGTCACACAGCAGTGCACATATAATAGTGCAGATAAACTGGGCTGCAAACCCTGGTGGCTTAATGGTCAAGTGTATGTCTGCTAATCAAAGATCGGCAGTTCCTATCCACCAAGTGCTCTTTGCAAACTCTATGGGGCAGTTCTACTCAGTTCTGCAGAGTTGCTATGAGTCAGAATTGACTTGGTGTCAATGAGTAACTGAAAGGATGGAAGTTCATGTCCGCCCAGAAGCACCTAAGAGGAAAGGGCTGGTGATCTGCTTCCAAAAAATCAGACACTGAAAACCCAATAGAGCCCAGGTCTACTCTGACATGCATAGTGTTACGACGAGTTGGAATTGACTTGATGGCAACTGATTCGGTAGCAATACACATCCCGACAGTGAAAAGGAAGAAAGTTCTCATCTCACCCAAAACTTTGAGTGAAGGATTACGAGTAGTTCTTCTGAGTCAACTGACTAGTGCTTTGTGGATTATGTTATTAAAGTTGAAAGTTCTTAGCTATGTTATGTTAAATATTTTTAAAACCTACCTTTTAACCTTGTGTTTGATAGTGTTAGTGCTTTATTGCATAGCATAATTGGATTGTTTTCTATGTAGCTGAGTAACAAGGATAGAACTTAAAAAAAATGTTCGGACTGACAGCGTTTTCTCTCATGATTATTTGGAAAAAATCTCTAAAGTACATTTTTAAGTAGAATCCTATAGCACTTAATCTCTAGGCTCAGTTGTTTCTTGGTTTACCTTTTGTTGGACCTATGTAGGAGTTTTCAACTTAATGCACTCATAAAGAATACAAATGTGTTTCAATGTATTCAGCGTGAATCAAATTTTACTTTAGCTTGCCAAGGTTATCATGCAACTTGAATCCATGAAGAAAGGCTCTCTAAGAAAGGTTCTGTGATCTATTTCAGAACAATTATAGACACTGAAAATCCTATGGAGTGTAGTTCTACTCTGGAACACATAGGGTCACCAGGAGTCAGAAGTGAACCAATGGCAACTGGTTTGGTGTGTTTTTGGTGTTCTATTGTTACTCTCTTCCTGGTCTTAAAACATAATTTTACATATATTCCTCAGATTAATGAAGAAATTGTCAGAATCTTCCAGATCTTTCTTTGTGTATACCCCTTTCTCCTGGATGAGGGTCTATCATCTTCTCCTTGCGGATATGCTAGCACCTGGTTCCTTTTTAGTGCAGAACAAATGAGATCCGGTGGAGTTCAAGTTAAGGAGAATCTGTAAGGTCTTGGAAGGAAGCTGACTTAGTCATTTCTCCAAACAAGAAGCAACTGTATTTCACAGATGAGGGGGAAAGCCTGCTTTCTGTCAAGAGCTTTAGTTGTAGAACCATCTGAATCTGCTCGAATTTCCCATTTAAGTATCAAAATGCCATTTCTTTACAATTTGATGCCTATTTAATGATGAGTCCAAGATCTCAGTTTGGGTTATGAACCCAAAATTTTTAGCTTCAACATTTGAGGCGGATCTTTTAAAATATATGTTATTGGCTCTGTAGCATTCAGAGATGAGATTCTTTGGAGCAGTAATAGCAACTCTTTTCTGCTCATTTTTTGATCTGGAACTTTAAAGCCCTGAGCTCATCATTATTTAGGGATAATCTTTTCAAAGAGGTGTGAAGCCAGCCCACTCTAGTCTTTGTATTCTTTGTATTCCTAGCATCTAATACAGTTATCACAGTAGCTGCTTGCTACTTCAGTAGATACGTCATTCCATCTGAGTCAGCTAGTGCTGCTCTAACAGAGATACCGCAAGTAGATGGTTTTAACCAAGAGAAATTTTATTGTCACAGTCCACAAATCCATTCATAAACCGTAATTCCATTCAATATGAGAAATTATTACAGCCCAGTAGGCAGAGTCTAAATTCAATGAAACCATCTAGGCACAAGAATGTTAGATACAGAGGACGTGTTATGCTCTTGGTGCTGCTTTCTTGGTGGTATGAGGTTCCCAACAGTCTGCTCATTAGCTTTTCCTTTTATCTCTCAAGAGGTGACCTCAACATAATCCAAGCTTGTAGACTGAGTCCTGCCATGCCAACCCAGCTGCTGCCCATTTTCCCTCATTAACAACACAGAGTCAGCATTCACAACCATGGGAGAAATCGAACCATACTGGGAATCATGGCTGAGCCAAACTGAAACACATATTTTTGGGAGGAAACATTGTAATCCACGAAACCATCAAAACACCTGTGATAACTTAAGTAACTTTGATGCCATTACAGGCCATAAATTACATTTTATATGGTGATGAGGTCATTAGTGCTTTCATTGCTTAGTGGACACTGAGCTTCTATGGAGGGTGATGAAAAAAATTAGAAATGGATTATGGAGATGGTTTTGTAACATGATTCATATAATTAGTACTACCAACTTGTACATGTAAAAAATATTGAACTAATAAATGTTTTTTTATAACTCTAATTACAATATAAGCCAAGTGCCAAGTGCCGTAGAAGTTATTAAACACCTAAAATGTGCCAGGTAGTGTACCGCCTAGGAATTCAAAGATTAATCAGAGTCATGACAGGTCCTAGATTTCAAAATGTAGTAGAAACAAAGTGTTGATGAAAGAGATCAAGAACTGCGAAACTACGTTGCCTGTTTTTGAAAGGTTTGTAAGCAAAGACTGACTTTTACAAATAAACATTTGAAATCAATTCGAGAACACTAACTTTGTATGACAATTAAGAGAAATGTTATCCCCTCTGAGAAGAACTTCATGTTTCTCTCTAGTAACCCTGTATTACAAAAAAGCTATACTTGATTATTATTATATTTTGAATTTTGTTATTAAAAATTGTAAACAAATGATGCTTATCATACACTTAGCATATGGTAGATACACAACAGTGAATAAATCTGTAAGAAAAAGGCAATTTCCATTTACAAAGAAAATAATAGTAGGACTACATAAGATAACTGGTTTCTGATAACCTTTTTTGTGGTTCTATTTTATTGCCTTTCTAAATATCCAATAAAATATTGGTCATAGTTTTATCAAGAAAAAAGAGGTATTTTTGTTTTGGGTTTTGGTTTTTAGTAGCAGAAAGTCATTTAATTCAGGGAGATGGATGCTCAGGAAAGTATTAGTAGAACTGGAGACCAATGATCAGGGAGATTGGCCAATGGCTCTGAGGTTCTCTATAAGGTTTTAGAAAATCAGGACGAAAATCTTATGGAACAAAGTTCTACCCTGTAACACATGGGGTTGCCATGAGCACAAGTTGACTTCATTGCTTGTTTGTTTTGGTTTCGAGGTTAGTGAATGACTACATATTTGCCAAAGCCCACATATCTATCACTCACTGTTGGGAATCTAACCTAGAACAAAAATTTCCAGTCTTGTGATACAGAAAGAGCATGGAAGAGTGTCAGAATGATGCTGAGCTAGAGTCAGAAAAGTGATACAGTGGATTCTAGAACTCTGAACCAGCCAACTACAGCTCAGATCCTGGTACCTGCTAGTTTTTTGTGGCTACCCAACTTCTCTGTGTCACAAGTACACCAGTTATGAAATATAGCCTTTCCACCTCTTAGAGCTTTGGGGACTTACTGCACATAAACTGTGTATAGCATTCAGGAATTATTAATAAAATTGATAAGAGTAGAATATAGTGCTGTCCAAATCCAAACATCATGATCAGCCATGGATCATTCAGGAACTGGTTGGTACCCAGAAGTTTCTTTTTCAAAAGCTCTTTTTCCATATGAGTCATAAAAAACTTAACTTCTTCAGTTCTATTTTCCCCCCCTTTGAGACGAAATATACTGGGGGATAACCTATGTCTGATTAGCATTGACATAAGGGAGACACCATTATCACAAGGCTAAGGGCAATATCTTAAAGTTATAATTTTCTGCTTTCTTATGAAAGCTAAGGAAGTTTTAAAAATGGTGTTAGCACTTCTCTTTTCAATCTTCTGAACAGGCTGCTGTGACTTTTGAAAATGTCCATCTTAGAGGTCTTCAAGTAATTAAAATACCTCTAAATGTTTGTACCTGACCTATAAACTAATGAAACAAAAATCAAAGGTCTTATAATTTAAGTCTCTCCAGACATTTGAACACTGTAATTTGATCAGTTAAATATTTCACAAATGGTGTTTATAAATAGGTAGTTAATGTTTTAACTCTTAAGAGTAGACATAATTTAATAGATTACAAAAAATGGTTGTAATCCTCACCATTTATATATATCTTCCAATGTGAGATATCAACTCATCTCATCAAAAGGTGGAATCTTCCTTTATACCTTGAATTGAGGCTGCTTTTCTTTGACTCGCTTTATGCCAATAGGAAAAGGAGATATTCCTGGTCTCAGTGGGGTCAAACATGGTAACAACTGTGAGGATGGCGATGGACCTTACAATGTTTCCTTCTGTTGTAGTTGCAACCAGTAGAAACCAGGCTTAACCGTATCTCACAATAACAGCAACCTTCTCGTTTAGTAAAGTCAAGAAAGTATCATCCAGTATCTGTGATTCTGTTTCTATATCTACAATGCAAAGTGTTTGAAAGCTTAACAGCTTAAGAAAAATTTCCTTCTGTAAGTAAAAACCATGTTTGGATTTCTCATTCTTCTGGATGTCTGTAGGCAAAACATGCAAGTCAGATATTGATTTCTTCCTTGAATTCTACATCCTATACTTATTTGCTGCCAATGATGAAATAAATAAGGCAATTTGAAGGAATAAGAAGACCCTCTTTAATACTTCTGTGCAGCAGAGAAGTCAGCTACTCAAGAAATTGCTTTGAATTGGTTGAGGGAAATAAAGCTTTTACAAGGATTTGAGAGTGTGGGGACATGGTCATGGACTGAACTGTGTCCCACCGAAATATGTATCAACTTGGTTAGGCCATGATCCCCAGTACTGTGTGGTTGTCCTCTGTTTTGTGATTATAATTTTCTGTTAAAGGGGATTAGAGTAGGGTTGTAAAACCCTTATTAAGGCCAAATCCTGATCTATTGTAAAAGGATATTTCCAGGAGGGTGGCTTGCACCACCTTTCATCTTACAGGAGATAAAAGGAAAGGGAAGCCAGCAGAGAGCGAGGACCTCATACCACTGAGAAGCCGTGGGAACAGAGCACGTCCTGGGTCCAGGGTTCCTGCATGGAGAAGATTACCGAGGACCTTCATTCACTGTTGGCACAGGGAGAAAGTCGTTCCCCAGGAGCTGATGCCCTGAATGTGGACTTCTTGCCTACAGGACTGTAAGAAAATAAAGTTTTCTTTGTTAAAATCACCCACTTGTGGTATTTCTTTTATAGCAGTGTTAGATGACTAAGACCGATAGTCTGAGAACATGTAGAAGAAAAATGTTTATTGGAAAAGCAGTAAAAAGTTTGAAGCATTCAATATAGAAGTTCTCAAAACATTAGTTGCCATAAAAATAAAAATAAGAGCATTTTGCAGTATTGCTTGAGAAAGACAAAAGTGGTTATTTCTCAGTAACATCATTTTAGCTTATGAGAAAGTGAAATGTTTCAGTGATAGTGAATGGGGAACAGGAAAAAAAGAAAATAGCAGTTCAAGGTCGTTCAGTAAAAAGTGTTCTTTAATCTGTAATGTGCTAGCCACTCTTCTAGGTTCTAAGTCCAGAGACTTGCCCAAAGGAAATGATACTGCACCTGTGTGAAAGGCAGAATGAACAGATATAGCAAGACATGATCGATAAATAGAGCTTATATTGAGTAGGAAATAAAGGACTCAGTCTCAACTTATGTTTATAGTTTACCAGATAGGAACAAGAAAGGGAAGGAGAATAACAGAAAACGGCACAGCATGTGCAGAACAGGGGGATGAGAGTAAGCAAATCACAGTAGGAAACCTGCACCGAGAGTGTAGTTTTCGAGGACTAAAGAAGACTGAGATAAAATATGATTGTAAGAGAGGATGTGTTAATTATTTAGTGCTGTGAACAAATCACCTTCAAATTTATTTACTTAAAACAACATATATGTGGAGATTCTGTGTGTCAGGAATCCAACCATGGCTTAGCTGCATCCTCCAGCTCAGGGTTTCTCACAAGATTGCAATCAAAGTCAACACTAGGGCTGTGGTCTCATCTGAAGCCACAACTGGGCAAGGATCTTCTTCTGAGCTCACTCATACAGTTTTTGACAGAATCTACTTTCTTGCAGGCTCTTGATCCTGAGACAGTCCTCACTTCCTTGCCATTCTCCATAGACGGATCACAACTTGTTCTCTTGTTTCTTAACAGCAAGTGAAAAGAGCTACAGGGTGCAAGCAAAGGCAGAAGCCACCATCATTTGTAACCTAACGACAGAAATACTCCAATGATTTTGCCTTATTCTGTGTATTTAAAGCAACTCCTTATGTCTAGCCCACACTCAAAGGGGAAGGATTACACAAGATCATGGATTCTGGGAGCCAGAAGTCGCTGGGAGCCATTTTAGTATAAAAAGAAAAAGAAAGAAAAAAAATCCAACAAAGAGTAAAAGTTATTCTACCCAGCAGAAGGATGGTATAGAAAAAAGAAATTAAAGTGATAGGCAAGTGACAAACAGTGGCAAACATTTTAATGACCCAGGAGAACCACAAGAAAGCCTGAGCAGGTAGGATACACTGATTCCTGGGTTTGAGGCTAAGAAAAATTAAGATTTATCACTGGAGAGATTGAGGAAGACTTCATGTGCCTCAACAGAAGTCTGACAGCTTGCAGATGAGCATAGCACTAGTCACAATGATAGAAACACTTGTTCCCTTACCCTGTCCCGCAGACGTGCTGCTGCTGGAGGGATACTGCCAGATGTGAACAGAAACCCAGGTACACAAAGTGCAGAGTGCAACATCAGTGCAGCTCAAAGGCCCAGTGACCAGAAAAAGACATGAAAACACACTTCCATACATGGCTCAGAGAAAAATGAAACTACTAGACATGACAATTTGTAAAAAAAAATTTAAAAAAGACCATCTTGAAAGCTAAATTAGAGCATAAAAAAGCGTCACAAAAATTCATTATTTATGAATTAAATCATTCTGCAGGCAAGTGGAAGATGATGATATTCATGACAGAGAACTGAGTCAGTAATCTGGAATATCAAAGTAAATAAATCTTTCTTTTAAAGAATATCAAAGAAGCAATAAAGAATGAGGTAGAAATAATGAAGGAACCTAAAATGCAAATAGTATAAATTCTAGAAGGAGAAAAAGGAACACAGAACAGACAGGCAATCACTAAAATAATGAGGCAGAGGTAAAAAAGAAAGGTTTTTCTCCCAAAGGGTTAAAAGAAAAATTCTGTTATTAATTTTTCAATCTTCCACCAGATGAAAAAGAAAATGAAATCTCAATATTAATTAAAAAAAATCTTGGTCATTTATCAGTCAAGTTATTGAACTTTGAGATAACAAGAAATTACTATTCCATTGAAGTACAAAAAATAATAATTGACCTTATAGAAATATATTTTCCTCCAAATCACTCTATTCCACTCAAAGTGGTCTATTTGTTGTTTGTTAAACACAACCTGCTACCATTCAAAAGCTTACTTCTTTTGCCAGGAAAACCTTTCCCCTGATTTTATGCTGACTACAGGTTTTGTTATTTTCTGGTAGGAAGTTGTGTAATAATTACATCAACCCAGAAAACACAATGGAATGTTACTCAGCCATAAACAGAAAATGAAGTCCTGATACAAAGAATGTGGATGTGGCTTGACAAGATCTTGCTGAGTGAAATAACCATTCATCAAAAGACAAATAGTACATGATTTGACTTATGTGAAATATATAGAATATTCAAGTGCATATAAATATAAGTTTATTAGTGGTTTCTAGGGTCAGGCAAGCAACAGGAAGATAGGGGGCCTTAATATCCTAGGGACGCTGAGTTTCTCTTTTCTTGTTGTTAGGTGCCATGGAGTCAGTTCCAGCTCATAGTGACCCTCTGCAAAACAGAACGAAACACTGCCTGGTCTTGCACCATGGCCACAATCATTTCTGTGCTTAAGCCAATTGTTGAGACTACTGTGTCAGTCTTGTTGAGGGTTTTCCTCTTTTTTGAGGACCCTCTACCAAGCATGATGCCCTTCTCCAGGGACTGATCCCTCATGACAACATGTCAGAAGTATGTGAGATGCAGTCTCACCATCTTTGCTTCTAAGCAGCACTCTGGTCGTACTTCTTTCAGGACAGATCTGTTAGTCCTTTTGACAGTCCATGGTACATTCAGCATTCTTCTCCAACACCAAAATGAAAAGGCATCAATTCTTCTTTTCCCTTCTTTGTTCATTGTCCAGCTTTTGTACACACATGATGTGATTGAAAATACCATGGCTTGGGTCAGGCTCATTTTAGTCTTCAAGGTGACATCTTTACTTTTCAACACTTTAAAAAGGTCCTTTGCAGCAGACTTTCCCAATGCAGTGCATCTTCTAATTTCTTGACTGCTACTTCCATGGGTGTTGATCACAGAACCAAGTAAAATGAAATATTTGACCACCCTTTCTCCATTTGTGACTATGTTGCTCACTGGTCCAGTTGTGAGGACTTTTGTTTTCTTGATGTTGAGGTGCAACCCATACTGAAAGATGGCTGCTCAGCATTGTGAAACACAGCACCATCAAATCATACCTGTGAATTTTATAAGTGCAGAATATTGAAATCCCAAATGTTTTGCTACATATATATTTGCCATATGTATGTACAAAAAAGAAAGATTCTGGAACCACCCCAGGCAAACTAAATCTTATGGTCACACTACCCAGATCTTGAGAGGAACTGCCTCTATGCTTTTTCAGGATGTAGCATAGGGCTGTTCATTTGGACTTCATACCACCGAATGCAAAACTTCTCTTTCACTGACCACACTCTCAGCAAGCAGAGGCATGCACAGACTGAAGGTAACTCACCATTTTGATTTTTTTTCCTCTGTCTTGGCCAGCAGGCAGAGCTGGGACTTGACTAGCTGCTGGTCTTGGATGCACTGCTGGTGGGACTGGCAAGAGTAATTGCCGTGTTCTGAGAGCCCGGCTTTGGACTCTATACCTCTTGGTTCCCCTGGCCTATCTTTCTGCCTCCGCCATGTGGTAGCTGTACAGATGTGCTTGTGTGGGCCACCATCTTGATCCACTGGGAAACGGAGAAGACCAGGCTGAGACCCCAGACAGATTTGGTTCTTAGGCTGGGAGGTGGCGCCTGCCGGGGGGAGAGTGTTTTTCCAGCAGGGAGGTGGTGTTTTGCACAGTGTTGCCTGTGGCTAGGGCCCAGCAGCAGAGGCTGTGGCCTCTGGGCATTTTGGCACTCTTGGCCTCTCCGCTGGGAGTCTGGTCCCGGCCAGCTGGTGAGCTTGTGTGGGACATCATCTTGTTTTGCTGGGAGGTGGAGTCATCCATACGGAAGCCTCAGCTGGACCTAATTCCTGGGCCGGGAGGCAGTGCCAACACAGAAGAGAGTGCTTTTCCAGCAGTAAAGCAAAATTCTACACAGTCTCACCTACAGCTGGGGCCCGACAGCAGAGGCCAGCAGGCCAGTAGCCTTTCTATATTTTGAGATCATTTATAACATCTGGGATTCAATACAGAGGTGTTTACTTTTTCAGCTGGGAAGAGGGATGTATACACCCGAAAATCTGACTGATTTTGGAAGCTTTCAGATAACTTTTTACTTCTCATTTTAAGGTAGTCTAGAGAAACAACTGTGGTCCATCTTCACTGTGTCTCTCTCAGCCTCTACTGACCCACATTAAGCCCCAAAAGCAGCAAACTTTGGAGAAGATGGTAACCCAGAAGTCACCGATGGCATCAGAAGACCGCCAAAGGAAAACACCTCAGAACTTCCCAGATGAAGAAGCTTTCCTGAAACTATCAGAAGGTGAATACAGAAGGATTATATAGAGAGCCATCCTAGACCTTACACAAAATACAGCAGAGCAAAACGAAAAATTAAGCAAGCCGTTTGATATGATGAAACATCAGTATTTGGAAATCCAGCAGATCTAGAATAAAATCAAAGACAGAGAAGCTTCAATTCAAATCCAAGAAAACAGAATGGAACAAATGGAATAGAGAATTTCTGATTTAGAAGACACAGCTACTGACTCCAGCGTCTATGAGGCCAGCCAAGCATCTATGAGGAGAAATCAGAAAGAAGAAACAAGAAAAATGAAGAAGCACTAAGAAGCGTGTGGGACTCTATTAAAAACAATCTATGATTAATTGGAGTTCCTGAACAGGGTGAGACACCTGAGAACAGACAAAATTGTGGCTGAGCTGCTGACAGAAAACTTCCCAGAAATTATGAAAGAAGAGAATATAGATATCCAAGATACGTATCAAACACCACTCAATATAGATCCCAATAGAAAGACTCCAAGACATATTATAATCAAGCTCAACAAAATGAAATATAAGCAGAAACTCTTAAAGGCAGCAAGACTCAAAGCAAAGCTAATATTCAGAGGGAAACCCTGTAGGCTTTCATTGAATTTCTCATCAGAAACCATGCTGGCATGGAAACAGTAGCATGACACATTCAAAGCCTTGAAGGAGAAGAACTTCCAACCAAGAATTATATATCCTGCAAAACTATCTTTCTAACATAAAAATGAAATGAAGACATTCACAGATAAACAGAAACTCATAGACTTTGTAAAAACCAAACCAAAGCTACAGGAAATACTGAAAGAATCTCTTGGCTTGGAAGAACAAAACCATTAACTTCGTATTTTAGAAGTACACATTATCCAGAATCCTAGTCAGTTAGGGAAGGCTCCAAACACAATCAAAGCTATAATAGCTAAGGAAATGATCTAGTGATCACATTATGTAAACTATAATATCATTATATTAAAAAGAATGTACTACAGTCATTATAGTCCTTCCAGATGGAAAGGAAGTTGACAAGATGGGTAGCAATCAAAATTGGGTTTATATATAGTTTATTAAAGGGGATCATAGGGACAGCTGTAAAGTACAATAAAGAAGCAGCATACCATATCAGGAAATGTAATACAGGAGCATCAACAACCACAAAATCAAAGCTAAAGAAGGTGAAAAATCAACTCACAAAGAAGGTTGCAGAACAGATTAATAAGAACAACAGAGAAAACATCAACACGAAATAAACATATCACAATGGCAGCACTGAACACATACCTATCAGTACTTACATTGAATATGAATGGACTGAATGCTCCAGTAAAAAGACATTGAGTGACATCTTGGATCAAAAGACAAGACCCGTCTATATGCCTATAAGAAACTCACCTTAGACTTAAAGATATGAACAAACTGAAAATTAATAATCGCAACAATGTAACTTGTTTCTGAATACTTTCCATCTGTGCACTCAGGCAGAAAGCCAATTGTACAAGACAGTTTGTTGTAAAATGCAGTGCTAAGAAACAGACATAAAGTAGATACATAGTAACAGGGCAATGGGTGAAAACCTTACTGCATATTGTAAGGATCTTGTGGTTGTCTCATTCATTGCCCATTCCCATTCTAGTAGAAACAACTTTATTTTTATCAGGCAGTTTGTCCTAACTTCTCCTCTCTTGATCTCTGCCAGTAGTCCATACAATGAGAGAAGGTGATGGCTAACTCTCCCCCTAATTCTATCAGTGGGATGATTAACACCTTGTTATATTTTGTACTCAAAATAGAAAATTTGACAATGATGGAAGTCTTCTATTATTTATGCCATCCAGTACAGTAGCCACTGGCAACATGTGACCATTGAGAACTTAAAATACAGCTAGTGACTGAGCTAAGCCAAGTGCCATTGAGTCTGATCCGCCTCATCGTTACCCTAGGGGTCAGAGTAGAACTAACCCCTGAAGACATAAATTTATATTTCATTAAATTTCAATTAATTAAAATTTGAGGCCACATGTGGATATGAACATCGTAACATTAGTTAACCTGTGTAATATAATCACCTGGCCACAATTACGGCTTCAGAAAAGAGTATGTTCCCTATTTCAAATCAGTGACCCTAATGGAGCTTTCTGGGAAAGAAGCATTGGCTTTGCCCATTAGGAATCAATGGTAACTTGAGAAAGAACAGATTCAGTGAGATGTGGAGGTAGAAATTAAACTGCTGTGCACTGAATGATGAGTGGAGGTTGAGAGACTGAAAACAGAGCATCATTCTTCAGGAAAATTGATGAATGAGAGGTAGTGACCTGATCATTTTAGCACCTATAAAACCTAATATAGCCAAGACATAAAATGAAAAGAAATGGAATAATACATGAGTATCACATAGCAGAGAAAGAGAAAGAATTAAACCAAGCATTAGTCACCCAGAGAGTGAGATCATTCGTCACTCTCTGCTTTTGTACTTTTAGGCAGTGCATCTAGGATGTGATCATAAAGGGCAAATGAAGAAGCATATGCACTTTCAGTATAACATAATATTTAAACTGCTTAATGTTGCTGCTTATAGTAATGAATATTTCCAAAAAGAGTAAAATGTTGACTATTTAATAAGCAGTCTAAATGTAAGGTTATCACCTTTTTCCCCAAAATGAAAAAAAAAATAGTGTTCCCTTCCTCACTTATCTAGTAACAACTCTCTCACTCCCAGGTATCTGAGATAAAAATTTTGTTAGGATACCAGGACCTTCTGCGTCTATCACTAGGCTTGCATTTGCTACACCTATGTTTATCATCATACTCAGCCTATTTTAAAATACTGTTTCCCTGAGTACATTTCCAGGTTTCCACAAATGTAATCCATGCAAATACACTAAAGCTATTATGTTCTCTGGTTTGTTGGCAAAAACCTAATAGAAGAAAATTTTGTCATTATTTTGGTGGTACTTAACTTATTCCTACCAGGGTACCTGGAAAATTAGCTGATAATATAATGACGGGTAGAATGAGCATAAAGAGAAGAAAAACTCAGTCACTTTCTCAACTACCACACACACACAGCTGAGATCATTTGCTTCTCTCTTTCCACATGACTTTCTGATGAGCTGAATACCAGATTTATACCTCATCCATGATTTAGTCTTGGGGAAGGAAAATAAAGCAGTTAAGAGCTGAAATTAACCAGCATCCCTAAAAGAATGTTCATTTTTCCGGTCTTCCACAGTGAAACTGGGTTTGTTACCGTCTTGACAAGCATAATTTAAAACACCTGCTTGAGGGGCTCACCACTCAGATGAGAGCTTCATCAGGAGCTAGCAAAGCTCTTAGCACAAATGAATTCTGATTTTTAAGGCACACTTTAAATAGAGCTTTAATTTTCTCTTAATTCCATTTGCCTCTCTTTAGGAGGCATTATTAACCAGCATGTTCTTGTAAAACTGGATTTGCTTCAGCAAATACTTTGTTCAGATAATCTGAGTGTGTATTAGATTTATTTTTCAGTCTCCATGTAGAGATTTTAAAAACCATTTATATTGTGATTGTGCTGGGGTAGTGGTGGTGACATTTCTTCTTTCTTCTGATAGAACTCTTCTATGAAGCATTAAAAAGTACATATAAATTAGAAGAAAATAGTCCATGATCACTTAGAATAAATGCATTCGCTCACAATGTTTATTTCACAGTGCATAGTGTGGATCATCATCCATAAATTATCATGCTTTTGTTTGGTGGGCTTCTTTAGTATTGGGCTGTCTGAGCAGCCATTCCTACTTTTAGTGACCCTAGGATCTTATAGGACTTAGTGGTTATCAAAATTTAATAACTATTTTAAAATCATGTTTTTATTTCTTAATTTCATCTGTGGATTTGTAATAGAAGTTAATTATGTTGACTTACTGGCTGTAGTTTTTAGAGAGATAATTTGCATACATAATGTCACTAAAATTTTCATAAGGTTATTATCTAAACCATAGTTTTCGGAGGCTTACAATATTTTTTATTCATCAGGAACTAAAGAACCAAAGATGACAAAGCCCAAACCATCTCCTTTCCATCTTGTTTTTTAAAATTTTATTTCAAAATAATTATAAATTTGCATGCAACATGTAGTTTTAAAAAGCAACACAGTGATGCTCCATATACCCAGTTTTCCCCAATGGTAAGTTTTTGCATAAGTGAAGTATGAATGTCACAGCCAAGAATTTGACATGATAGACTCCACCTACATTATTCGGATTTTACCAGCTTGATAGACATTTGTGTGTGTGTGTGTGTGTGTGTGTGTGTGTGCGCGCGTGTGTAAAGTTCCACGCCCTTTTTTTTCAAATATGTAAATTTGTTTGATCAGTCACTACATTCAGGATTCAGAACAGTTCCATCGCAACGATCCCTCATGCTACCCTTCTATAGACACAGCCACCTTCCTCCCTTTACCTCCCTAAACCTGGTTAGCCACTAATCTAACTCCCCAGCTCTATAATTTCATCATTTCAAGGATATTCTCTAAATAGAATCATATTACAGCATGTGACATTTCGAGACTGATCTTTTTCACTCCATATGATTCTATCAAATTGTTTTTGCCCCTTACCTAGAAATCTTTAGCACTTCTCAACTCTATTTTGGTGATGTCAAAGGTGGGCAGGAAGCTCCTCATGGCTTCATTAGTATCTTGACCTCTTTCCCTGCCATGGTGTTTTGCTACATGATTTTTACATTTTACGTTTTCTGCATCACCTCTGAAAGCTTTATTTCAGGAAGCACTCTTTGCTGCCAACTTTGTTTACTTTAGCACTCCACTTCAGTAAACCTTCAACTGTATGAAAACCACCAAAACTTAAAAAAAAAAATTGAAATAGGGTATCTAAATAGTATATAAAATATGAATCTCAATCTTTACTTCATACTCTACATCTCATACCCTAAAAAATTATAGTGAGATATGTATCTGCCACAAGGCCTAGCAATTCCACACCTAGAAATTTACTCAAATTAATGAACAGATGCACAAATCTGCATACTAATGCTTTTAGTGAAATTATTAGTAATCGCTTCAAACTGGGAAAACAAAGCAAGATATCCTTCAACGGGAAAAAAAAGCTAAGTAAATTGTAGTGCATCCACACAGTAGGATATTACTCAAAAATAAAAGGAGATAGACTGTTGATACAAGCAACAACATGGATAAATCTGTTTCATTACGCTAAGTGAAAGAAATAAGGGTCAAAAAGTGACACACTACATTATCCCATTCATATGGCATTCAAAGGCTAAACCATAGGGCTAGAAAACATCTGTGATTGCCAGCAGCTAGAGGTGAGCAGAAGCCAAGAATAAGGTGGTACATGGAGAACATTTTCAAGGTGGTGGAACTATTCTTTATCTTAACTGTGGTGGTGGTTATATGACTGTATATGCTTGTCAAAACACAGAGAACTATACAAGAAAAAAGTAAATTTTATTTACGTAATTTTTTATTAAATCATATTTTAATAAAAATGAAATAACCCTTTGTAATCCATTTACCTTACTCCTTTTTAGTGATTCACCATACTCAACAATGTTAAGTTGCTTTCTCTCTGTTTTTTAATTAATCTTTTAAGTATGTGATAAACATAGACTCACACGCAGATCTAAGATCTCTCTACAAAGATGTTGCAACATTCCACGTGCTCCTCACCCAGTTTCCTCAACTGTAAAGTCTTGCAAAGCTATAGTACAATATTGCAAGGATATTGACATTGACACAGTCAAGATACAGGACATTTCTCTCACCCCCAAGGATCTCTTTTGTTTCATTTTTATTGTCTTACCCACTTACTTCCTGCCTGCACTTTCTCCTTAATGCCTGACAATCAAAAATCTGTTCTCTCTTTATATCATTTTAGCATTTTAAGAATGTAAAATAAATAGAGTCATAACCACTGTGCTACCAGGGTTTCCACAGAAAGTGCAGAGTTCTCAGATGCTTCTTCCTTTGCATAGTTTCTCCTGTTTGCCTCTTGCATTCCTGTAGTATGTGTTAACAGGTGGTAAATTTATATATACACACACATATATATGTATACATACACACACACATTATCATCAACTAAAATCCAGAATTTACATTAAGGTTCACTGTGTACAGTCCTGTGGGTTTTGACAAAGATGTATTAATGTCCACAGTTACAGTAGCATATGGAATAGTTTCACTGCCCTAAAATGCCCTGCACTCAACCTACTCTGTCTATTGGCTCTGTATAAGTTGGAATTGACTTGATGGAAGTGGGTTTGGTTGTTGTTTTTCTTTAGTCTCATTATGCTGAAACACCAATCTTTCTGCTTCAGTTTCATCTGAGACCCTAAGGAGAGCAAAGTTGCGGAGGCCTGTCACCAAAGCCTCTGTGAAAAAAGTCACAAGCTTCTGTGGTGAGAGGTGGAGGCATTTCACCCGTGACATATATTCTGTCCATATTCTCCTTGATAATATTTTGTAACTTGATCAAATCTTCCTCAAAAAAATACTCCCTCCTCTCCTGGCACAAGAATCAGGGGAGATGCCTTCTAAGAGGGGCTTTACAACCCCCTCAGCTTATGAAATTATATTGGGAATGTCTGAACAGGAACTTCTAGGGAAAAGAGCTCGGAGGAATGAACTTCAATACAGCATGCCTGAAAGCATCGAGGCCTGCCCAGTTCCACTGGCTTCCCCCACCTGCGTCTCCCAACCCCCCTTTTCTACATATAAAATACAAGTTTGCAGAAAAGCCCCTGAAAGGCTTCCCAAGGACAATTCTCCACACAGCCTTTAAAGTTATACAAGCATTTCACTCCCTACAGTAGAAAGATGGATAAACTTCCAAGTTCATTATAATTGGTATGACAAATGAATAATCACTAAAGAGACATTTTTCTTAGAGCAGCTGGGTTGGATTGGGGGACGGTAGACACTATCTGCACAGGAAGAGATAAAATAAAAACTTATAGAAACAGTCAAATAATGAAGCTTTGAGGAGTCTACCATTCTGTGCCTTTCACCTTGAGGTACGAGTGGAATCATTAAGTTCAAAGCATTACTTTGTTTTCACTGTTAACTTTGTTTTCACTGACATGTATCACCACGAACACCTGCCTCAGGCCATTATCCAAAGAGCCTTGACAATTAACTAGAAAAAGAAGACCACAAGGGGTCAGTTTCTTGTTAGCCAATAATGATGGGTTAGTTTCTTGTTAGCCAATAGCTTATATGATGGAAAAAATAGGGTGAAAATCACGTCACCTCATCTATAAAAAAATAAAGCAAGACAGACCTTTGTCGGGCTGCCTTTCTCTAAAACTCTTTCCTGTCACAGTCTCATTTCTTCCTTCACCGACGCTCAACCCGCCAAGCCCTTTGTGTTCCTGAAACCCCCGCCGGGGTTGGCTCCCAGCACAAAGTGTTCTGTTGCCTTAACTTTGTCAGGCTGGTAACTATGTCTCCTAGAAACTCCTCCCTGCAGTTTTCCAGGATGAGCTGGAAACCACCTAAGAGTGTCAGACAGTGACAAACTGATACACAAGTACACAGCAGGTTCCTGCTTTATCTGACTCTCTTCTGCTCCACATCAAGCTCTTCTTATTGACTGTGGGCCCTGAGGCCAACAGCAATCCCATTCCCACTGCTGGGTGCATGCCACAGACATACAGACAGTACCCACACAGAGACAACAACTTTTATAGACCTCTGTACAACTCCCGCTATACAGTCCCTGTAAGGAAGCTGAACTTGTGTGCCTTTCCAAATGTGTCTGCAAATTTCAAGTTGTCCCCCACAAAAGGGCTTGAGGATCAGAGCTCAGTGACTTTTTCTGTGATGCTTCCTCATTCTTGTCTGAGAATTTACAGCTTTTCCCATTGTTTAAAAAAAAAAGATGGTCAGACAAGCTTTGGCTTTGTTACCTGTTTTTGTCAATAAACTTTACTGAACACAGCTATGCCTATTTGTGCACATAGTTAATGGCTGCTGCAGATTTTTTTTTCTTTTCTTTTTTTTATTTAACGTAACTGAGTGAAAATGTACATTCACGTATAAATTTACATGCCCGCCTACATGCAGCTTCCATTGCTCTCCCTGTCTGGTGACTGCACACTATTCCTCTCTGCTCCATACATGTCTTATCCTCCCAACAACCTCCTTTCCCCTCCTCTCCATCCACTCCCCTTCCTTCAGCCAGAGGTCAGCAAGATGATATCCTGTAGACGTATAGAAACACAAAGTGCCTCCAATATATGGTCACTCTGCATTGCCAAGTCCAATCCATTCCTGTTCAAAGAGTGGATCTTTGTTATAATTTATGGAAAAGGGCAGCATCAGGGCCGGGGGCCATGCTCTCAGAGGAACCCCATAACCGCTGGACCATCAATTGAGGTTTTTTAGTGGAGATCTCATGATGCACCCCTTTTTATTCTTCTGTTGCCAGTGAGACTACTCTCTGTGAGCTCCATCGTGGCTATGACTGGTGGTGGCCGGGCACCATCCGGTTCTTCCAGTCCCAAGTCGATGTAGGCACCCACTCTTGTGGGTCTCTCTGTCTTCTCGGTTGTCTTTACCACATGTCATTTTGGTCCTCGGTGAGCATCCGTTCCTGCTGAGTTGGGACCACTTGCTGTGTCCTCGGATGGCAGCTTGGCAGCTTTTAAGACCCCAGACGCCACTCACCAATGTGGGGTGCAGAGAGCTCTCTTAGCAAAACGCTAGTTGTGCCAATTGGCCTGGAATTCACCTAGGAGCATGGTCCCCCGCCCCCTGCCCCAGCTACTCTATCCTTGCAGTATTGAGTCAAGATGGAAGGAGTACTCAAGTTATGCTGAAGTCCACTTAATGTTGTTCTTGTTTCTAATGTGTGCTATCACTGCTTTCTCCCAACTAGATTTCTAGTAACTATCTAAACTAAGTCCTCCCCGCCTCCCCCTCCCTCCCTCCCCTCCCTTGCAGCTGTCAAAGAGTCTTTTCTTCTATACACAAGTCTGTTTTTGAGGTCTTATCGTAGAGGTCTCATACAATATTTGTCCCTTTGTCGCTGACTACTTCCACTCAACATAATGTCTTCCAGTTGAAACCAGGTTAGGAGATGTTTCCTGGAATCATCTTTATTCTTTATCGTTGCGTAGTGCTCCATTGAGTATATGTACCATAGTTTACCTATCCATTCTTCTATTGTTGGGCATCTGGGTTGATTCCATCTTTTTGCTATCGTGGACTGTGCTGCGGTAAACATTCTGGTGCATGTGTCCGTTGGTGTGAAAGGCCTTGAATCTGTAGGATATATTCCAAGTAGTGGAATTACTGGGTCAAATGGTATATTGATATCTGTTTTTTTAAGGAAGTGCCAGATTGCCTTCCAAAGAGGCTGGACCATTTTGCAACCCCACCAACAGTGTAGGAGGGTTCCACTTTCTCCACAGCCTCTCCAGCATTTGTTGTTTTGTGTTTTCTGGATCATGGCCAATCTTGTTGGGGTGAGATGGTATCTCATTGTTGTCTTGATTTGAATTCCTTTAATAACCAAAGATCGAGAACATGTCCGCATGTGTTTTTTGGCTGCCTGGATCTCCTCTTTAGTGAAGTGTCTGTCCATCTCATTTGCCCATTGCTTAATTGGATGGTGCTGCTGCAGATTTTAAAGCAGAATTGAGAGTTGTCACAGAGACCTCATGGCTCACAAAGTCAAATATATGTACTGTCTGATCATTACAGAAAAAAAATTTTCAACTTCTGTATAATTCATATAATAAATCACCTATCCCGTTATGGTTTCCCTTTCCTGACTGAAATGTTACTGACACACCACCTAACCAGGGTTTATAAAGGTTGTAGATAATGAATGACTTAGTCAATCTTAGTTGACCTCCTACTTCCCACCTTGGAACAGTTTTAGAAAGGTCAGGAGTGCACTGAATGATTGGCAAAAATTTTGTTGGAGAAAATCGATGAAGGGCTATAGCATTTTTCTTTTGCCCTCTGTTTTTCCTCCTCTCTACCACATACACACACCCCTACCTTACAGGCAGAAAAGGAGAATCTGGCCCTAACATCAGACTTAGTTGTGTTGGAGGAAGCTTCAAATAGACCACAAAGAGCTTGAGACTATAGACTTATAACATTCCGAATCAATAGGTAAGAGACTGGCTGAAGAGCTTATGAAAACTAACTGTACTCAGAGAAACAGATATGGAAATTAATGTACAGACATCAGGATGAGATTAGAAGTCACCCCTCAAAGACAACTTCCTTCTAGGGATAGAAGGATCTCAGCAAAAGCATCGTTAACTGTTCTATCTGACAAAGAAGCCAAGGAAGAATATTTTTCTTGTGAATGAATTTTTAACCATTCTAATCAGGATTTCTTTCCATCCACTCTAGCAAACAAGGTGTTGTCTACTTCATACACATTTTCCATTTTGCCAAACTCCTTGGCCCTCTTCTTACTTTTTTTTTTTTTTTTATTTTTTTTAGCAGCACCTGAGTGTTTGACATAGATGACTACTCCCTACTTTTTGAAATAATTTCCTTTCTTGGCTTCAGTAACACCACACTCTTGGCTTTCTCTTCTAATTCACTAACTGCTCTTCTCAATTTCTTACTGGCTTCACTTTCTCTTCCTAAACTCTAAATATTGAAGGACATTGGACTTGGCCTTGGATCTCTCTCCTTTCTGTCTACCTTCTTTCCACAGGTGACTTCATCAGATTCTGTAATTTTAAAGGACATCACCAATAAGCCAGTCATTCCCAAAGTGATTCCTTCAGTTCTTATCATTCTTCTGAGTTCCCAATTCATATAGCCAACTACTTTATACCTCTAGTTGGCTTTCCAAAAGACATATAATATTTAACATGGCTAAGACACTACAGACTTGTAATATGTATTTCCTTATTTCGCTCAATTTTCAAGGCAAACCTAGATTCTGTTTGCTTACTCTTTTCCGTTCTATCCAGTTGATTTCCAATTCATAGGCAATTAAAGTTGGTACTACCTCAATACCAATCACCAACCCACCCTGCTGTCTATACTACACCTCTGTCAGCTAATCTGAGCCACCAATATCTTCCCTGCGAACCACTGGAATCACTTCTTAATTGTCTCATTTGCTTCTACCCTTCCCCCTCCTCTACCCAAATCCATTCTACATATAAAAAACAAAAATGATTTAAAAATACAAGTTATATCGTATCTCCAACACTTTAAACCCTTTTTATTAGACTAAAATTTCTTCTTTTTACAATGGCTTATGAGGATTTACCTGAATGGCTCCTTGAACTTTGTAGTCTCAAATCCACAGAAGGACAGAGAATGGCATGTTGTAGCTGAGAAACTTCACATAGATAGAAGACAATACATGTAGGTATGTGAGAGGTTGGAAGGTGGTAAGACTGCACACGTAGGCAACAGTCACACTGAGGAAAGTTTAGAAAATGAGACTACGATTTTCTTTCAAGAGTTTCCACATTAAAAATGTCTGGATAAAAAATTATACATGTATTTTTAAGACCAACTGATTGGCATTAAAATAACTTTTCTTTCAATTATAAATTATTTTTCAAATTCGTCTCGGTAGCAGATGTTTTATGTGACCTGCTCATCAGCCTCTCTGGGTTTAGCAGCAGCAGCGGTGGACAGGACCTGTGTATGATACCAGCTTCCCGGCTCCAAAAGCCTTCAATTTACTCTGTATTTTTTTGTTTCAGTGCTTCCTGTGAGCAGCAGATCTCTTAGCCTTGAATGTGAGACACTTAAAGCTCTGAAAGGTAGCATCCAGCTAATGGCAACTGGGGGGTCAATGCGTAAAAGCCCCAGACACTTGGTTATCAAAAATTCTGAATGAAAAAATTCTGACATGCTTTCACCACAGTTCCTCAGGGTTTCACTTTGTGCACAGTTTTAACCAGCTTGATATCTCATCTTTATTGATTTTGTCTTTTCCCCCTTATCATCCTCTCTGTTCTTGCACTACTGCAACCTGGAATTGCTCCCAAATAAACTACCTGCACTTGAGTCCTTGCCTTAGGCTCTGCCTTGGGTAAAATAATAATTTTTAAAAAGACAATCAATTAGTAATTCCTTTATTTAAGAAGTATTTGTTGAGAACACTGTACAATGTTCTAAGAAAGCAATGTCATTTAGAAATAGTGAGAAGTCTTCTAAGAATGTAATCACAGATTCTTGGATCTAAAAAGAAGACACTAACAAATGTTAACACTACTTCAAAATCTGTTGTTAGGTGCCATTGAGTTGATTCCAGCTCACGGCGACCGTATGAACAACAGAATGAAACACTGCCCGTTCTTAGGCCACGTCCACAATCATTTTTATACTTAAGCCCATTGTTGCGGCAGTCTTCCCATCTTTGCTTCCAAGGATTGTACTTCTTCCAGAACAGTTCAGTTTGTTCTTTTGGCAGTCCGTGGGACATTCAACATTCTTCTCCAACACAATTCAAAGGCATCAATTCTTCTTCTGTCTTCTTTGTTCATTAACTAGCTTTCACACGCATATGATGCGTGCCAGTAAACAATACCATGGCTTGGATCAGGCTCATTTTAGTCTTCAAGGTGACATCTTTACTTTTGAATACTCAGAATCTATAGCCATATCTTCTTTCTCCCCCAAAGCTATTACAATTTAAATGAGATGGCTTTCAACTAGAGGTGTAGTTGTTATTTCCTCCATGTTTTATTTATATCATTTCTACCTCAATCTTCTATGAAATCTAAATAAGTTGATTCACTTACAGAAAAGGAAGAAAAGTTTCATGACAAAGAGTTTAAAATTTCCATAGCTGCTTTCTTATACTGTGCATTCAAGATTCAACTACTGTTTTCCAGTTTTTTCCTCACGTTTTGCCTTCACTTCTCCATGCCTCAACTTTTAATTCTGCTAAATGCATACCGTGTTGAGATTATAATAGCATGACACCTTTCTTTAATTTTTAGAGTAGCTATTTCTGCACCATTGCCTCTGTAAATAATATTCTATATTCTTTTTTTCTTTCATAGTTTATTGACGTTACTACTTATTAAGACGAGTAACTGAATCATATCAGGTTCACTTTATTAGGCCTGTGAGATAAAGCAGAAATTTTTTTATGATGGAAAGATAAATTTTTTAAGCCTCTAAACCATAATCTACCACACTCTGCAATATTTGACTTTTTAGTAGAGAAAACTACAATTTTGAAATGAAATTAATGTCTAACAGCCAGATTGACATTGTTACTAATTCCTAGAAGAATCTTTTGAAGTGAACATGTATATTGTCACAGCAAGTCAAAATCTGAGACAATTATCAGTGAAGAAAAAAGTAGATTTCTTCATTTTACAAACTGGCAGAGAGCAGGAGCTGTGCCGGACCTCCCTGGGACACACAAAGAAGACACATAAAAATTGCTCCTCATGGTAAATGTTCCCTCAAGTGTTGCGATGGACATTCTTTATGGAACATAACATATAGGAGATTATCTAGTACTTAGCATAAAATATGTTTAAAACAAATTTTCTTGGTACCCAGTGTTACTTATTTCGTGACCAAAGTGCTTCCTTTTTATTGAAGGTTAAAGACAACTTAGAAAAAAATTGCATTATGTTCTATTTCCTAGTTCATTGTGTAGCACCTGGGTCTTAAAAGCTTGCAGGCAGCTATCCAAGGAATGACAGTTTCTATTCATCTGGAGCAACAGAGGAAGAAGCAGAGTCAGAAAGAGGAAAAGGATATGGAAAGTGTGGCTAATGGCCTCTGTGAGCAACTTCTTCTTTTGCTATGAGACTAAACAAGCTGGATGATGCTTGGCTACCATTACTGAACACTTTGATCAAAGATTCTCTAAAGGCATACCGATTAAAAGGAAGAAGATGTAGAACAAAATTTCAAACTGTGATGGATGTCAGACTTCCTGGAGCCATGGAGGCTGGATAAAGCCTTGAAACTGTTGCCCTGAGATACTCATCAAAACTCAAATCAAAGTATCCCTTCAAGTTTTCTTAAACCAAGCAATAGTTTAGCTTAACCAGTAAAAAAATGTCTGCCTTAAGCATTATGCTCTTTAAAGAACTAACTATATGGGATAAAAGTAACAACAGCAAAAAACTAGATAGGAGCCTTAGAAGTAGTGAGTTTATGTTAGTAGGGAAGAACATCCGAAGGGTGAGAATGGCTGCACAACTGGAAGGCTGTGGTCAAGGTCACTGAATTATATATATAGAAATGGTTGGGTTGATGTAGCTTTTGCTCTGTATATGCGGTCCAACAAGTCCATGAACTTAATTGTTCTAAGTGTAACATACTTCATTGCTGAATATCACTATGGTCACCTTTGAAGTACTTCCCTTGGAGAGCTATGTATCGATGCTAGTTCACTCTTCAAAGCAATTTTGGAACTCTTTCTGGAATGACCATTGCCTACAGTGGCACGGTAGCAAGTTTGCGAACTTAATTGTATAGTTGTCTGTGAGGGAGTTTTTAGCCAGTAGACAAATAACTGTATTGGAACACCCTCCCTGCTCACCTGATCTGGCCCCCAATGACTTTTTTCTTTACCCGAAGATAAACACAATAATGAAAGGAAGACATCTGGATGACATTCAGGACATCAATGGTAATATGATGACTGCTGTGATGGCCAATCTAGAAAAAGACTTCCAAAATTGCTTTGAAGGGTGGACTAGGCACTGGTGTTGGTGTATAGCTTCCCAAGGGGAGGACTTCAAAGGTGACTGTGGTGATATTCAGCAATGAGGTATGTAGCACTTTTTCTACAATGAGTTAGTGAACTCAGTGGTCAGATCTTGTAGTATCAACAACAACAACAAAGAAGGCTTGAGAATTTTTAAGAATTCCAAGTCTCTTGAATAAACAGTATTCAGGTCTAGCACACTTCTGGTGCTGATGGTCCAGCACACAGATGGTATCAACTCTTTATTTCTGTCTAATGGTAGGCAGGCTACATTATATGTTGAGCTACTTTTGTAAGCTATAGTGTTTTATTTAAAAAGTATGTCAGCTGACAAATTGACAACTGAAAGCTAGATCTTAAGTCAGGCAAGTCTGTAAATTCAGATATAAAGAAGTAATCTAGATATTCCTTCTGATTTTCTTACTGATTTGTAATGAAATTAGCTTACGTCTATTTACAGGAACATTTTAAACTGGTTGATGGAGAAAGAAGTTGAAATTGACAGTTTTTACCACTTAATTCTGTTTAATGTTTAGAACACTTAAATGTTACATTACTCACATTGTATGCTGTTATAGATTGAACTGTGTCGTCCTCCCCTCCCCCCCAATATATATTATAAATCCTAACCTCTATGGTTGTTTTTCTTAGGTTAATGAGACAAGATTATTGTAGGGTGTGTCTTGAGTCAATCATTTCTGATATATAAAAGAGATTAGACAAGCAAGGAAAAGAAGCAGACAAAGGGAGAGAGAGATGCCAAGCCATATGCAGAACAACCCAGGAACAGAAACTAACAAGAAAAAAGGACCTTCCTCCTAGAGCTAGTATCCTAAGTTTGGACTTTTAGCCTCCTAAACTGTGAGAAAATAAATTTCTGTTCATTAAAGCTACCTACTTGTGGTATTTCTGTTATAGCAGGACTAGATAACTAAGACAGAATTTTACACTGGGAGGCGGGTACCATTAGATGCTCTAACAGATGCTTAAAAGGTTGAAGCAGTTTGGGAATTGCATAATGGGCAAAGGCTAGAAGAGTTTTAAGGTACCTGATAAAAAGCCTGGATTGCCTTGAAGAGACTGTTCTGTTGGTAGAATTATGGACGTCTAAAACAATTCCAGTGAGAGGTCGGAAGGATATGAGGAGACCTATAGAGATAATCTCTCTTGTTTCAGAGAATATACATGGTGTCAGAAACAGGATGTTGCTAGAAATGTGGAAGTTACATGTGCTTCTGGTGAGGCTTTATAGGCATGACGACAATGGAAGATGATGCTTTTTACTCATTGGCAGAGAACTTGTCTGAATTATGTTCACATATTTAGGAAGGTAGAACTTATAAGCCACGAATTTGTACGTTTCATCAAGGAGATTTCCAATCAAGATCTGAAAGAGGCCATGTAGTTTCTCATTGCTATTTATACTGAAATGCAAGTAGAAAGAGATGGACTTGAAAATCATCTGTACAAAACAAAAACAGAACTTAAAAGTTTGGAAAATTCTACTGTACGAGTTATGGACAACAATGTTCACTAAGGACACATATATACAATTTTTTGTTAAAGAGATCAAGCCTGTGATTGACGGGTCTAACCAATTACCATGACAGGTAACCTATCAGCTTAGACTTTGAGAGAAAGAATGAAAGGAAAGAACCCTGTTTACCTCTTGAATTTCAATGGGCAGGAAAGGGGTAAAAGGAACTCCATCTGTTGTCCTCCCGAGATGTAAAGGGCCATCCCTGGAGCAGTTTGGAGGAAACACAAGAAGCAGGGATTTTCGGTTTGAAATGATAGGACCACAGTCTCCGGGATCTCAGAGGGTGAGGCCCCAGTCTCCTAGGTTTCTAGTAGTTGGATCTTAGCCAATTTGATTCTAGGGTGTGGGGATACAGTTGAGATGTGCAAGACAGATGGGACCACTGCCCAAAGCTGAGCAGGTGGGACTGCCATGCCCAAGGGGCAGAAGAACAGGGCTGACTCCATGGCACCTAACAACAGCAGTAACACTAGATAAGTCTCTCATTCAGATCGTCATGATTTTTCCCCTCATGAGGGTGAGGGTTTGGAAGCAAAGATCCACAGAAGTAAAGTAACTTTTCTGAGCCGTCTACAGACAGAAATTTGAGAATGTTTCCTAGATAATAAGAGTGTTTGCCTATTGGAAAGGCAAGGCTAGAAGAAGCGAGAAAGCATGCTTATAGGGAGAGTGAAAGTAGTTTCCACAGTCAGTGGTTTCAAAGAAAAAAAAGAAAACTCCCCTGAGGAAAACATGTCTTCATGAAAGAGATGAGTGAGCTATTTTACAAAGAATGATATCTAAGTTCAAAGTTGTTTCCATTCTAGGCTGTACTGTAATTCTCCAGCATCTTCTATGATCAAACAGTCTTGTGTAAGTATATTTTCAAAAATGAAAGGGGAGAGGGCAAAAAGACAAATGAAGACTTTAGTGAGAGCTAGAATCTGGGGCAGGAAGAGATCAGAGCCATTTTCTACCACTTGGTCCCTGTGAAGGTGGACAGAAGGACATTTAGCACAAAACATGGGTCAGGGCCTAGCCATTAGAAATGGGCATAGATACAAAATTTTATCTGAGAAGTTTAGGTAAAACTAAAAGAAAGTACACTTTTGGGGGTGAATTATTAGTTAGTTAAGCAGGTAGTTTAGATCTGGTGCATTAACCTACTGCTGTTGATTCAATTCTGACTAATAGCAACCCTCTAGACAGAGTAGAACTGCCCCATAGACTTTCCAAGGAGTGTCTGGTGGATATGAACTGCTGGTCTTCTGGTGAGCAACTGTAGCACTTAACCATTATGCCACCAGGTTTTCTTGGTGCATTGGGCACCCAGAAAAATTTGTGTATTCAAAGTTGCACAGTAAATGTTTCTACAACATTCTACTTCTGTTTTCTTACAGTCTCTAGCATATTAATGAAAATATTATTAATGAAGGCTTTTGATATTTAACAAAAACTGAATTTTAAGGAACAGAAGAACCAAAGTCATTCTAAGTAACATAGTTTACATGTTGCCAAGCCAAGTGCCGGATTACATGTTAAAAACAGGTTATATACTGTGGCTTACAAAATATATTGTAGATTGCTGTTAAATCAGCCTAACTCATGACAATCTTAAGTACAACAGAAAGAAACTATATATGATAACCTTATGTATAACAAAAAGGAACTATACATGACTAACTTCTATGGTATTGATCCCAAGTCACGGCAATGCCATGCGTGTCAAGAGTCCAACTGTGCTCCATAGTATTTTCAGTGCCTGATGCTTAAGAATTGGATTTCCAGACCTTTCTTTCAAGGTGCTCCTGGGTAGCCATGAGCCACCAGCATTCCAGTTACCAGCAAAGCACATATACGTATCCTCGGTGGAGCAGTGGTTAAGCTCTTGGCTATTTGGTTAAAGGTCAGCAGTTCAAACTGGCTAGCTGCTCCTCAGGAGAAATGTTGCAGTGTCCTTCCACAAAGATTTATACCCTTGGAAACCCTGTGAGGCAGTTCTGCTCTCTCCTGTAGGTTTACTATGTTACTATGAGTCATCTACTTGACAGTGGTGTGCAGTCTATCTTCGTATGCCATGAAAATCTGCTTAAGCATACATAGGTAGATATAGGGGAAGAAAGAAGATAAGGCATATACACTATATATATGAACTTGTTTATACATATTTGAAGGGAGTCTTTATTTATCCCATTAATTTAGTCATCTATTTGTCAGCTTTTACATAAATGGGTAAAACAATCATCAATGCTAAAAACTTTCTTTCTTCCTTTCTACCTTTTTGCTCTTCCAGAAATTTTACTTTCTCATTTCCTTTCCTTTTCAGTGAATAATCTTAACAAGAGAAAACTTGCTAACCATAAAAGTTATTCTCAGAGTGGTACTAAGAAGACATTAAATCAAAACACCACCTGTTTTAGTCAGCTAGGGCTGCTCTAACAGAAATACCACAGAGTGGATGGCTTTAACACAGGAAGGTTTATTCTCACACAGTCCGGTAGGTTGCAAGTCCATATTCAGGGTGTCTGCTCCAGGGGAAGGCTTTCCGCCTTGTCGGCTCTGGAGAAAAGTCTGGTATTGCATCAGTCTTTGTCCAGGGAGCATCTTGGCGCAGGAACCTCAGGTCTGAAGGATGTGCTTTTCTCCCAGTGCTGCTCTCTTGATGGTAAGGAGGTTCCAATTCTCCTGTTTCTCTTTCCTTTTATCTCCTGAAAGCTGAAAGGATTAAGGGTGGGGCAGGCCACACTCCAGGGAAACTCCCCCTACAGCAGAGCAAGGAAGTAGTCTTATGCAGGACTTCACAAGCCCACCCTAATCTTTTAACATACAGTTTAGGGAAACCACCAAATGGAGGACAGTCCCAAGATACTGGGAATCATATTCCAGCCACATGCTACACATATTTTGGTGGGGACACAATTCAATCCATGACACCACCTGAAACAACCACTGTGAGCTTTGGGTGAGCATGATTTTTGGTGTATCCAGTGGTGTACTGGGGCTGATTTTATTAGCTCTCTGAAAGTGTAATTATGTGTTTCAGTTCTCAGCTCCACATCCAGGGATGTTACATTGGTGAACTGAAATCATGTGTGCTAGAAGTAATTGTATCATGGGAATAGGCTATGTATTAGGGCTTTCTTGTCACTGTTGTTTCGAGAGTCAATTATTAAATATTACCAGCACAATCTTGCTGGTGGGAAGAGGCACCATTCTGACAATATGTGAGCCCCAAGCATTGTATTTCTAATCTTTGTGGGGAGAGGGACTTAGACCTCCTTCCCTCAATATTGCCTCACATTCATCACTATTAATCTGAATATTCAGGGATTCCTCTGTAGAGTTCTCAGATTCTCTCTTTGTGCAGCTGTTTCCTTTGCAGCACTCTGTCCTGAAGACTGTAGCCCTGTGCTACATCTAGAATTTCAAGTGCATGTCCTTGACTCCTGGAGTCTGCAGCAGGGCATGGTTGGATTTCGATTTTCTGCTCTGCAACCTGATAACTCTTTCAAAGAGTAAGCTGGGGCAGGCAATCATAAACTCACCTGATTGGCTTCCCATATCTCACTAATGACTGGTAATTGCCTGATGTCCTGTGCTTTTCAAACATGGTTTCAAAACATTTTGTTCACTAATTTGTTGTTTCCTGTGAAAGAGGAAGTCCAATCTCTGTTATTTCATCTTGGCTAGATGGAGAAGTTTCAACTTAATATTTATGAAAAAATGTAACTCTTTTCTAATTGTATTCATGTTATGGGATGGTTTAGACTTGCTTCCTGTAATTCCCTACCTTGTAATATGTTTGAGACATTAAATATTAGATGATGACGCCTAAATGTAATGTGCCAAATAAAGTTGATAATTTTAAGAAAAAGGACTATATATACATAATGTCTGCAGTTAGAATAGATTCTGAAGTTATCTAGGTCCTTTTGAACCTATACCTGCATGTTGTAATGCTCCTACTATTCCTGTATTAATATTCATGGCCTATATAAACCTTTACATTTCATTGGGGCATCAATCATACATGTCCATTCATAATGTACATTCAGTATCTAATGCATTATTGTGGTTCTGTTATTGTTAGGTGCTGGCTGAGTAGATTCCACTCATAGCAACCCCATGCCTAACAGAATGAAACACTGCCCTGTCCTATGCCGTCTTCACTATTGGTGCTAGGTTTGAGTCCATTTGGGGGCTCACCGTCATCTTGTTGAGAGTCTTCCTCTTGTTCTCTGATCCTTTACTTTGTCAAGCATATTGTCCTTCTCCAGGGACTGGTCCTTCCTGATAACATCTAGCATACCAAAAACCCAAAGATACATCACCACTGAATCCAGTCAGAGCCATAGCAGCCCTACAGGGCAGAGCAGAACTGCCCTGTAGAGTGTCCAAGGAATAGGTGGTGGATTCAAACTGCTGACATTTCAGTTAGCAAGTGTAGCCCTCAACCATCGCACCACCAGGACTCTGACATCCAAAAAAGCAAAAGTCACTGTCTTTAAGTTAATTCTGACTCACAGCAACCCTATAAGTCAGAGTAGAACTGTCCCACAGAGTTTCCATGGAGTGCCTGGAGGATTTGAACTGCCTACCTTTTGGTTAGCAGACAGCACTTAACCACTAAGCCACCAAGGTTTCCAGTCTATATAACACAGTGTTTGGTAAATAGAGAAAGCTCAATAGGTACTGCTGAATTAATATAAAGTTTGATTAAAATCTCTGAGCATTTATTTTTACATGTTATATAAAGAGAACTGCATTAATACAGACAATCTCTCTGCTATAGAAATTTATAATTTTAATGAAGCTTGACAGTCTCTGGATATGTTGCTATTTATGTAGACTAGCATCCATATGTAATTAGAGATTTATGTTCCTTTATATGTGTATTTGGAAACCCTGGCAGCATAGTGGTTAAGTGCTATGGCTGCTGATAAAAAGGCTGGCAGTTCAAATCCACTAGGAACTTCTTGGAAACTCTATGGGGCAGTTCTACCCCGTCTATGGGGTCACTATGAGTTGGAATTGACTCAATGGCACTGGGTGTGGCTTTGGTTAATTTGTGTAGTTAATGAATATATTTTTATGAATAGAAGTGATTTTTTTCCACAAACACATTTCCTATTTAAAAGATTTAAGCCATTGTGTAGAAAAATTAGAGTATAAAATTAATACTGATAATGGTAATAACATATCACATAATATAGAAGATAAATGTCCCTGTATGTCAGTTTTCCAGATAATTGAAAATTTTTCTAAACTTTGCAAAAGGCTCATCATAGAATTTTATTTCCAAAGTATATTCCATATATTACTTTCTCTTCAAACAAGAGAAGTTTATAAAGTTTAAATTTTAATTAGTAATTTAGTGTCTGTCCTTGAAACTTCAAGCACTGTTTTGTTGACTGTAATACAGTAGATAACTACATTTACATGTCAACTTGGCTTAGCTGTGGTACCCAGTTGTTTGGTCAAGCACTAGTCTAGATGGTGTTATGGCATATTAACATGGCATATTAACATGTCACTAGCACTTAAATTAGTTGGCCTTAAGTAGAGCAATTGCCCTCCATAGTGTAGCTGTGTCTCACCCTATCAATGAAGGCCTTGAGAATAAAACTAGAGGTTTCGTGAGGGAGGATTCTGCCTGCAGACTGTAAATAGATTTCCTGTCAGAATTCCTAATCCCCACATTCTGCCCTACCAGAATTTCCCATCAGTCATCCGACCCACAGATTTAAAACTTGCCAGCCACCTGTAACCTGCTGAGTCAATTCCTCAAAATCTCTCTCTCTCGGTCATACATATGTACATATATCCTACCGGTTCTCTTTCTCTAATGATCCTGAATAAAATAATCTTAGTGTCTATTGGAGACTATGTGAATTTAATGGTTCCTATGTTCAAGTTTCCCTGCCTTCTGTACTTTTATAAACATGTCCGTGTTTTATGTTTTTTTCCCTATCTTCCTTCACGTTCAGGCTTTCGTATGATCCTCTCACTTCCTCCACTGATTCTGCCTTTGTCAGCCCCCATTCATTCCACTTCTAATCTGCTGGAGATCAGCTCACAATGTACCTAAGTAACTGGTATAATCAGTTAAATCAATTAGCCTCTGAATAATGCGTCAAAACATAGCTTTTTTTTAAGGACTTCCTTGTAGCCCTTTTAACTGTCAGAAGCTTTTTTCCATTTTCTACTTGCTTCCACATTCTTGATTTGAAATTTCTTTTGACATTGTACATTTAAGCAGTGCTTTCAAAAGGTGGGCAGCTCAAATCTGCCAGAAGCTCTGCAAATCTATGGGGCAGCTCTACTCAAGCCTGAAGGTTTGCTATAAGTCAGAGTTAACCCAATGGTGGCAGCTTTGGCTTTTTTTGCTTCATAACTGAAAAAAAAATTGTATATATAAACTATACCCAAACACATGGTGATAAAACTCATATTTGAAAAAGATCACAATGCCCTAGTGTTATATCTAACAGAGACTTAGCTTCAGAGGGCTGTGCAAAATATAGAGCTCCCAAGTGGGCAATGTGTTCCCAAATCTTTTGAGTCTTTAATAGCATTTAATGTCCTTAAGATGAGGCTTGAACAACTTATTTCCTTGAAAGCCATTTTTAACCTTTTAATGCAGAGGTGACAATTTATATTTTTCCTATACCTTGAATTTATCTCCTACCTTAGGCATATTTAGCATGCATTCATTTACATATGAGGTCTGACAATTAGGTTTGCAAACTTGCACAGTACACTTACCTTGGCGGCACTGTACAATCAACTCAGTAAGCTTCAATAACCTTGAGTGTGTCACAGCTGTGTCCATGTCAACATGTGGCAGTGTCTTGCTGAGTGGGGTTCATTATTACTGTGTGTTTTGGGGTACCATCATGAGAATGTTGGAGCTTGAATTAGAATGAATGAATGAACAAACGTTAAATTTCTTGTTAAATCTGGCAAGAGTAGAAGTGAAATCAGGGATTTGTTAGTCCAAGTTTATGGGGACAATGCCATGAAGAAAATTGCAGGGTACAAGTGGATTAAACATTTTTGAGAAGGGAGAGAAAGCATCACTGATGAAGAGTGGCCAGCAACGAGCAGAACTGATGAAAATGAAAGGAAGCCTGACTGCAGCTTGCTACAGTGTTATAAACATTAGGCCTGAGAACTCACTTTTCCCTCATCCGTTAAAAATTCACCTTTTACTGCTTGTAAGTCATACGGCTATTCTTACCCCTTATGAGCATTGACTAATTGTTCTATTTATCCGTGTTCAGTTATTCTCTAAGACTATTGAACCTAATCACCAGGTAGCTTGGATGATTATCAAGCCCCAACTTGTTGTAGCCATGCAAACCCCCACAAAGAATATTGGTGAAACATCAAAAGAATTATTTGCATGGACCCAGGAAAAATATCAACCAACACCTTCCCCCCACCCCCTTAACCAACCTACAGAACCTCCAGGCTTAGCCTATGCGTGCAGGCAAGCTTTGGAGGAACTGATTTCCCCCTGCCTCTTGCGTGTCAGTACTCAATAAATACCTTCATTTAATCACTTCACCCCCTGTCTCAGTATTGGCTTTCCAGACAGATGGTACAGATCTGCGATCGCAGTTACCAAAACATTGCAGATATTCATCAAATTGTGTGTCAGAATCATCAGCTGACTGTGACAAGCATAGCAGATAAACACTGATAGAGAAACAGGAAAATCTTAATTGAAAACAACTCATGGGTCTTGTATCATGACAATGTACCAGCTCACATGACACTATCTGTGAAGAAGTTTTTAGCTAGTAAACAAATAACTGTAAAGGAACACCCTCTTTGCTCACCTGATCTGGCCCCCAGTAACTTTTTTCTTCACCCAAAGACAAAGTAAATATTGAAAAGAAGACATTTTTATGGCATTGAGAACATCAAGGGTAATAAATCGACAAGTCTGAAGGCCATTCCAGAAAGAGTTTCAAAATTGTTTTGAAGGGTAGACTGGGAGCTGGCATTGGTGCACAGCTTCGCAAGGGAAGTACTTTGAAGGTGCCCATAGTTATATTCAGCAATAAGACATGCAACGTTTTTTCTAGGATGAGTTAGCAAACTTAACTGTCAGACTTTCATATATCTTACCTTTATATTGTAATGTTTTTGATGACAAATAGGATACCTTATTTATCTATGAATATCTATACCAATTACAGACTTGAAAACAACAGATACTTAATGAATATGTGTTTAATGGATGAATATTCCCTTTAACAATTATGGAAATTGTATAGTGTTTTGCTAATTCTATAAACACCAATACACCAAATCTGTTGTCTTCTAGTTGATTCCAACTCATACTGATCCTATAGAACTACTTCATACTGTTTCCAAGTTGTGTCCGGTGGATTCAAACCACTAACCTTTTGATTAGTAGCCATAGCTCTAAACCACTATACCACCAAATGTTATAGTATTTATTTAAGCAAATAATGTATAACACACTGTTTCAGTTACCCAGGGTTAAAGCTAGAAGAGTAGCATCTATCCCTTACAGTTACCAAGCTTAATATGTGGGAAAAAAAGATACTATCATGTTATGGGTTGATTCAAGTGATCTAAAAATAAATGCAGAAGCACTTTCCCAGTACCTGTGAACAGTACTCTGTTTGGAAAATGGATTGTGTGTGTCTTTTTGTTATGTTAATGAGGTCATGTCAGTGTGTGGTGGGTTCTAAATCTAATCCCTTCTGAGTGGGGTCTTATAAAAAAGAGCAGAACAAACACAGAAACACACAGGGGAAGACAGACGCCGTGTGAAGATACATCTGTGAGTAGCCAAGGACTGACAGCAGCTACCGGAAGCTACAGAAACAAAGAAAGCTCTTCCTTGCAACTGGCACAGAGAGAGAGAGAGACAGTGTGAGTCTAGTCCTGGAAATACTCTGAATTCAGGCTTCTACCCTCCAAAACTGGAAAACAATAAAATCTTGTTCTCTAAAGGCATGCTTTTTTGGGTGTTGGCGGGTGGTGGGTGGTTAGGGCAGCACTTATGACTAAAACAGGTTGTAAAAAATTACAGTGACACTGTATTAATCAGAATAAGATAGGTTACATGCTAGTTACAAATAACCCTGCAAATCTCAGTTTTTGAAACAGTAAGTTTATTTTTCATTCACCCAAGTCTTCTGTGGGTCTAACAGTGTCTTTGGTAACACTTCTCCAAAACATGGCACAAGCATCTGAGATTCTTCTATCATGTGTCTCAGACAAATCAGAGCTATTACTGTCAAAACTGGAAAAAAGAGAGAACATAGGAGGTCACAAAAAATCTTTTAACGCTCTAGTTTGGAAGAGACACATGAAACCTCTTGTCACATTCGTGTGGCCAGAACTCATGACTGTCAGGATGCGAGAGGCTCGGAATGACTTTTCCTGCCTGCCTATAAGGAAAGCAAAACTGGCTCAATCAGCACAAAGTATTGTCTCTAGTCCAGATATGAAGTATAAGTATTAAGGCAAAACGTGCTAACCAAAAACCAAACCCATAGCAGTGAAGTCAATTACAACTCATAGAGATCCTATAGACAGAGTAGAGATGCCCATAGAGTTTCCAAGGAGCACCTGGGAGATTTCAACTACCAACCTTCTCCTTAGCAACCATAATGCTTAATCGCTAAGCCACCAGAGTTTCCAAGACAACCATAAAAAGAACAGTGAACTTATAAAGTGTTTGACTTCTTTCTTGTCACTACACTCCAAAATTTTTGCTTCATGTATCATAAATACAATAACATTTTTCAGGCCAGATAGTGTATTATAGCAATCACATGTACATCAGCACTGCTGATCTCTCATTCCATTCATGTCCTGATAAATGGCTGTTTGTAAATACTATGTAATGTTAATGTTTGTCGACATCAGCACAATGCGTCTGTTAAAAACTAATTTAGCTCAGAGATAGAGGATGGAGTTTATCTTTCACTTTCCTTTTAGGGTATACTAATAAAGCTATTCTATTTTAGAAAACTCAACATTACATAATATGGCTTATAATTCTTTATGCTACTATTTCTAGAAAATTGGTATATGTATTCATGTATGTGAGACACGAAAATGTTCACACACATAAATTTCAGTGATGTTATCATAGATCTAAGGATTGGGTTTATACATTCAGAAATACTGAAATATCTTCATCCCTAAAAATTCTACCTTCAAAATATTTGATAATTCGAATGCTACTTGGAGAATGTATTTTCAACATTCAATAGTCTGTATTTCAAATAAAGGAATTTTTTATTCCAAAGATAACTGTGAAAAGTACAAGAAAAGTAGAGAATAAAAAGATATTGAACTTGATCGCCACATTTTGTAAATGACAAAATGATTTGTTACTAGCTAAGATGGGTCAAGAATTCAAGAATTGTAAAGAAAATTCCATGAGTTTGTATCCCGACACACCTGGATTCAAACTTTTGCCCTGTTAATTTTTATGTGATCTAACAATGTTGAAATTAATCTTCCTAAGCTTTAATATTTTAATTTATAAAATAGAATAATAATACATAAATTTTAAGGTTGATGTGATGACCAAATGAGATAATAAATGTAAAGTACCTAGTATATGTTTCCAGTTCTTAGTAATAAATTCCTCTCTCTAATGATAATTATAATGTAATAATAATAATATTATTGTGATAACACAATTATTATATAACTTTATCCCAAACTGAGGTCTTAACAAATTATCTTCAAACTACATTAAAGAAAAATACTATGGTGTTAAAGGCATTCAATAGTGATTGATTTAATTTAAAGATTTGCAAATCAATTCTAAGAAAAATAAAACTAGCAAACCTATTTCTGTTGGGTCGATTCCAACTCATAGTCGTCTTACAGGACAAAGTAGAACTGTTCCATAGGGTTTCCAAGGAGTGGCTTGGAAACTGTCAACCTTTTGATTAGAAGTTGAACACTTAATTACTGTGCCACCAGGGCTCTAAGGAGCAATTTTCTCTGCTATATTAAGCAAAAAACGTAGGTCTCTGCAGGGTCACTGAGGACATGGCTTTTCTTTATCCCACCTACTACTGTCAAACTCCAGGTGATGATAAGGATTGCAACACTATACTATTACAGATCAATCTAATAGTCAAAGCTGTGACTCATATACAATCACTGTGTATTGGAATTTTTGGCCAACTCTCTAGACTACATTTTGTGTAGTCTTACCAAGTTAGTTCTCAAGGCAATAATAAGTGTAAAATCTATGGCGACTCATGGAAAATCCGATCTTAGTATATCGGTAATCCATTTGAGGAAGATAATAGAGATACTTTACTCTTAAACAACTGAGGAGTAACTTAAAAGTACCCCCTGGAAGGGTTTTAAAACTTCTGTTCTACCTCAACGTTTCTAATGCCCTTGTTTCAATGATGCGCTACAGATCCTTACTTTTTGGAGAGGTGGATGCTTGAAGCTAAATGCATAAGAAAAAAAAAGGATGTGTAAATATGGAGCATTCTGTCTTATATTCTACCCATATATTGTCCAGCTGTAGTGTGATCTGTGTCTAGATAATTTTTTATCAGTCTTTTTACCTAGCTGCAATGTCCTCACACAGTTCTCATTTCTGTATTTACCATGTTTTCTTCTGTACTAACATCATTAAATATTTTTGTGAGCACTTTTCTTTCAGAGACTTTGACTGAAACGCTTTTTTACTGAGATGGTAGGTACTCTCAAAGTCAGGCTCTGCACATGAAAGGAACCCTTGCCTGAACTGTGTAGTAGCAGAGAATGTAAATCCTACTCAGGGTCCTTTTCAGTTTCCCAAACCCCACCCAAGCCGCATTCACTTTGTTTTCTCATTTTTTATGTTTCTGTTTCCCCCCTCCCCCCCTCCCACAAGCTTAGGGTTATAAATGTCATGAACATAAGTGGCAATTTTAAAAAGTAGAGGCAGTGTAAGGAAAGAACGATAATGTGAACAACTGGAGAAAAACGATGCCTTTTTAAAAAAAAATTATTTTTATTTTTTTATTTGATATGACTGAGTGAAAATGTACATTCCCATATAAATTTACATGCCCACCTCTCTGCAGCTTCCACTGCTCTCCCTGTCCGGCGACAGCACCCTGTTCCTCTCTGCTCCATACACGTCTCATCCTCCCAACAGCCTCCTTTCTCTCCTCTCCACCGACTCTCCTTGCTCCAGCCAGAGGTCAGCAGGCTGATATCCTATAGATGTATAGACCTATGCCTTTTTATTGGCTTACCTTTCCTCTCAGTAGCTTGTCTTTGGTATGGTTCCTTGCACTCAGCATAGAAAGACCTCCCGCTGTCGAGTTGATTCCGACGTATAGCGACGCTACAGATGCGGTAGAACTGCCCCCTAGAGTTTCCAAGGAGAGCCTGGTGGATTTAAACTGCTGACCTTCTAGTGAGCAGCCATAGCACCTAACCACTAAGCCACCAGGGTTTCCATACAACGAGAATACTATCCAAAACCAAATTCTGGAAGCGAGGAATGCCTATAACAAGCATGCTCCAACCCCTGAAATGATACAAATGTACACTTGGTTAACGGTAAAGAAATCCTGAGTGACAATGAGGTCCGGGAATGCGTCAAACTCCCGTCAACTTGGAGCTGATTAGCTGCTTTTAGCACACTTATTGGATGTATCCATCTGTACTCAAATTCCATGAAGCTACTCATAAAATGGGAAACCCGGTGCACCTCATGGATTCAAATTGCTGGCATTTCTGGATAGCAACTAGCAGTTAACCACTACACCATCAGGTCTGCGATCAGACCTCAATGAAAGCTGAAGGCATTGAATTTGTAGTAAACATTCCTGACAGATAACACTTTAAACATGTTGATGAAACAGGTCGCGGGACATTTAAGCGTGTCCTATGTTGCTACACTGAGAGAGGATGATGGAAAGCTGGCACCTACCAAGTTTCCTCCACGTTTTGCCTTATGTAACCTTCTCCATTTGCTGCTTTTGCTGTCATGAATCTTCAGTTCTGAGTACAACTGTGTGCTAAGTCCTGTGTGTCCTTCTACTAAATCATCTAACCTGGGAGTCGACATGTTTACACCCAACATACTAGGGCTGATTCAAATGTCTGTATTAAGATACATAGATTGAAAATAAACATGCATGATGAATAATGTATGAATGAAATTTTGCTAAATGACACTGAGATGAGTGCCTAGACCTACTATAAGGAAATCACAATGTGGCATTGTCTGAAAACACAAACATATAAAAAAAATTTTTGATTAACTAAGTCAGCGTAGAATAAAGAAAATACAAGAGCTTCTTTCTATGGATGTTTTCAAGATGTGGAGACCACATCTTGTTCAGATTTTTAGGAAGCTAAAAATTCTTGCTTAAATTCTTGCTTAAATAACAAGTACAGGTAAAGATAGTAGGAGACAGGGCAAAGGAGAGTTTTACAAGGTGAAGGAAATTTTGCAGATAGCTAGAGATTATGACCAAAGAAGTGAAGTACAGGGTATATCTAGGCAATAAGATGTAACAAGAATTATTACTTATAAAATGAAATTTTTAAATGTTTTTGTTAAAATGTTAAATGTTTTGTTAAAATTTATTCTTTGCATGTAACTCAGTTCCGTGCAAATCTCATGGATTATTATAGAATGTCCATCAGAATTTCATGCTACTTTAAAATTATCCTCCTTAATCTCAGGCTCAGAATTTATTTTCTAAAGATTTCTAATTCTTTTTTTTTCCCCCCTGCTCTTTTAGTAAGGTCCATCATGAATGAGACATGGGACTCCAACTCTTCAGAAAACTGGACTGACATGAGGAGTGTCAGTAACACAGAGCACAGTCAGCACTCAGATGTCAATGTCACCTATGTGAATTACTACCTTCACCAGCCTCAAGTGGCAGCAATCTTCATTATTTCCTACTTTCTGATCTTCTTCCTGTGCATGGTGGGAAATACAGTGGTTTGCTTTATTATAATGAAGAACAAACACATGCATACAGTCACTAATCTCTTCATCTTGAACCTGGCAATAAGTGATTTACTAGTTGGCATTTTCTGTATGCCCATAACGCTGCTGGACAATATTATAGCAGGTATGTTGCCTTGTGTGAAGTGCAGAAGTGGTATGATAAAAACAGGTGTCCTATTTCCCTGGAGCTATGGTAGGGGCATTCACTTATCTAACAAATATTTATGGAGTTCCAAACATTACTTTAGATAATGACCTCATAAGGTTTACATTATAATGGGAGAAAATAGACAATAAACAAAAATAGAATATTCACTTTTAAAAGTCATAACAGAATGAGGTCTAGTACTTCTTATTCAGGCCTAGAATTTCCTTACTTTAGTTCAAGCAAAGTGTACTACAGAAAAATCGTTCAGCATAAAGCCAAAAGTACTAGAAAATCAAGTCTCAATTGATATATGTCTCCAATCTAACGAACATACAAATGTAGGCTCTCCTGTGGTTAGCTAGGGACTCCTGCCAGCTGTTTTGAGAGTGCTAGTTTTGTAGCAGCATTCCCAATGATTTCTCAAAAGAGTGATAGTTTCATCAGTGGCAATTCCTGTGTGTAAAATCGTAGTTGAGCACCAGTGGCACCATGGCAAAGAGTTTGGCTGCTAACCAACAGTTTTAAGTTTGAATTCACCAGCTGCTCCTTGGAAACCCTGTAGTTCTACTCTGTCCTACAGTCACCATGAGTCGGAATCAACTAGTACTAGCTTTTCCATTGAGATATAGGGCACTGCTCTAGAATATATCTGGGCCTTTGTCTCCAGTTCACTCGCCATGACGCAGATGCGTAGTGACCCTGTGCAGACAGAGTAGATCTGCTCCACAGCGTGTTCAAGCCTGTGACCTTTTGGAAGATCACCTGGCCTATCTTTTGAGGCATCTCTGGGTGAGTTCAGACAGCCCACCTTTTGCCTAGTAGTCAAGTACTTAAGAACTTAACCATTTGTGCCTTCCAAGACTCTTCTTTATTATCTAGTACTGTGTTATATGCAACAGAAAGGCAGGAACAGTCTCTTCAGTTGGCAGCTCCATTTTGCTATGTTAATAAAATTATGAAATTATTAATAAACAGACTCATGCATCAACCGCATATTTTCAATATGCTGCCAATATTTTGCTTATGAAACAGCAGCACATTGAAAATATCTACAGCAGAATATGAACCATATCATGTATTCTTTCCATAGAATTTAAAAATCAGTTTACTATAGGAGAGGAAAAGAAGTATTTCTGTGGAGACCACTTTTGCTTTTTTCCCTTCTTGGGAGACCAGGCCGTGTTTCATTCTGTTGTTCGCAGGGTCCCTATGAGTCGGAACTGACTGACTAGACGGCACCTAACAACAGCTTCTTTGGAGAGGGAGCCAGGGAGAGTACAGAGTGACCCAGGGAGAGTACAGAGTGGCCTTCTATCAGCCATCCTCTGCACAGCATGCATTTCATTGTTTGCTTTTGTGGTACTTAACCATTATAAAAATATTTATCTAGGGTGTACATTCTCACAAAAAGAGTGAAAGAAGGGGTAGAAATGATTGTTTTTACTCTCAAGAAACTTAGTTTGCCAAGAAAAAAACACTCTCATTCTTTATCCCCAAATGCATATGCTTAATTAAATTATTATTGTTATCATGTCTATATGTACATTACAGCTCTTTACATCTGATTTACATTCCCAGGATGCAGCCACTTTCTGTTTTTTTTTTTTGTTGTTGTTGTAATTCTATATTTCTAAATAACATGTATTTAGTGTTTTATCTTTAAAAAATTTAAATTTAATTCTTATAGTCCTTTCCCAGAATATATGTGCAAACATATATCCACACTTAATTTTATCTCCTCTCATTCTCCCAGTGTAATTATATAATTTTTGATAAATCAGTATTCAGAATATACATTTCTATGATACTGTGATATGTGTCTTAACCTCTGCTAATCCATGCAGAACACTACAATATCAATTTCTGTCTTATGAAATTAACCCCCACCCCCATCCCCCCAATTTAATAAGAGTCTTGTATTTGGATTTGCTTGCTTTGGGCTGTGTATTTATCATTGCTCTATCACCATATTCTTTTCTAGGAGTGTTAACCTCTTGTTGCTACCATCAAACACTTCAGGACACCTGTAAATTGTATCTTTTCCTTGGAGCTATTCTTCCAGTTATTTTGCATTCTCTCATTCATCCGACTCGACGGCACTTGGCTTGGCTGGCATTCCTATCCGGATGGATTGATGTCCACACATAAAGCTCAGCTGTTGTTCTGAACTGTTTCTTTCACTGATATTCCAACGTTTCCCTTTACTTTGTGCTTAATCCCTGCTTCTGGATGTCATGTCTCCCACTTTCTTGGTTTATTCCTTTAGTAGTTTCTTGAGAACAAAGCAATAAGAATATTTGGGATCTCATATGTCTGCAAATATTCTGTTTTCACACTTGATTATAGTTAGTTAACATGATAAGCTGCTAAACAGAAGGCTGGTGGTTTGAGCCCACTCAGAGGCACCTTTGAAGAAAGATCTGACTACTTCCAAAAAAATTATCCATTGGAAACTCTATGGAGTACAGGTCTACTCTGACACGTATGGGTGATCATGAGTTGGAACTGACTTGATGGCAACATTTGTTTTTTTAAAATACAAAATTCTAGCCTGAAATCCTTTCCACAGAATTTTTAAAGTATTGCTCCGTTGTTACTGCTGAGATGTTAGGCATTATTGCGGAAAAATATAATGCCATTTCATTTTGGCTTCTTTTTACTTGTAATTTGTAATTTATTTTTCTTCCTGAAAGTTTTAGGACTTCTCTTTATCCCAGTGTTTTGAATTTTATGCAATTATGACACACAGTAAGATTTTTTTTCTTTTCATTTATTGTACTGGACTCAAAGTAGACCTTTTCAGTCAGAAAATGAGTGTCCTTCAGTCTGGAGAATTTTTTTTTTTTTTTTTGGAGTATCATTGTCTATTTTCCCTTTATTCAACTCTTAGTAGCCAGATATTGGGGCTTCAGTGTTGCCCACTTTCTCATTCTCTCTACTTGAGTTTTTGCCTCTTGTACCCTCAAAGATACTTTCTCAACTTTCTTTTCTAATGCTCATGTTGAGTTCATCATTTCTGGCATTTTAAATGGTTCAAGCTATTTTTATTTATTTTCTACATATTTATTATACTATCATGTTAATATTTCATGGATAAGAGGTAAAGTATCCCTGAAATTATTAATGATGGTATGTTTGCTTTTTTTTTTTATTTACCTAATTCATGTCTCTTTTCACTCAAGTTTTTTATGTTATTGGTTTTAGTCTCTTTCTTTTATATTTGAGGTTGGCCTAATGTCAACTGCTACTTGGCTGTGTACTGGTGTTTCAGAGTGAGAAACTCTCTGGTTCCCAGAAGCTTGGTATTGGGGGGCAAGAGGTTAGGACCACGCTCAGCTTTGTTAGTCTGGACCATAGGGAATCCCCAGCTGTTCATACCTGGAGGGCAAGATTCTTAGGACAGTTTCCCCAGAAGAAACTCCAGAGGCTACAAGACTAGCTGCCACCTTCTGGATCTGAGTGGGTCTTAGGGATTATTTTAGATATACTTGGAGAATTGATGTATATTTGAATTGTTTTGAGTTAAGTAAGATTTTGGCCTAGAGAAAATAAATTACAAGATATTTCTTAAACAATATAGTTTAAAAATATGAGAAATATTTAAAATTTATTTCGGGGAAATTAGAAGAGTTGCTGTTATGGGAATTTCATTACTTTGCATACTGTAGATATATCTTAATACTTCTGTGTCATCTACACTTGTATCTAGTGGCTTGGTGTCCAGATCTCTGTGCTTGCACCTCCTTAGAAACCAAACCCAGGTTCTCCTGCCGGCACAGAGCAGGGAGGGGGAAGCCAGGGGAGCCTACTGCATTTATATAGAACTTCTGCTATTCATCTTTTTCACCAAGTTGACATTCTCTGCTGTAGCAAGTGGTTTACTACTTGTGTTTCCACAGTGACTGTTTGTCCATCTACTTTGAAACTTTCGGTATTTTCCATGGTCTAGTATCCTGTTTTCCTTGTCCCCATGGATCTATGTTCTTTTATTTCTGCACTATCGTGGTAGCGAATTAAAGGAGACAAAGTGAAGCATGTGCTTATTCTTTCACACGCAACTGAACGGCTGCACAAACTCATGTGGCATTTCTGTTAAGCACACAATAGCAGCCAAACAAATTATAGGCACGGGAAGACAAAGGACTCACCCTCATTGGTTCTCATTCAGTAGACTCACTAGAGCATCTATTTTGAGATAGTCGGGACAGATACTGTATTTTATTTTAGATATTCTTGGATAAATTATATGTACTTGAAATAATTTAAATGAAATAAGAATACTTTACTTTCAAAAAATAAATTATATTTGTTAAAAGATAAAATTTTAGAATCTGAGAAATACTCAGCTTTTATTTGTGAAAAAAATTAGAATATTTGCTCTTATAGGTATCTGGTTACTTTCCTGTAATAACATGTGGGTGTTTACAATATCAAAATGCTGTAATAATTTTACTGATTTATTTTATAAACTGTCCTACTCAATGGCACTTGGCTGGCTAGTAACTAACATTCAATTAGGAAGTAGTTTCAATAGATTATTTTTATCCATGCAAAGTGTTATTCTAGAAGTATCTCTGAGGCAATTGTCAAGTTATATATAACTATCTAGGTTATTCTATTCTGTAGGTATTTCCAGCTCCTCATAATTTATGGAATGCATTTCCAAATTTAAATATATGTAAACCAAACCCACTGCTATCAAGTCAAGTCTGACTCATAGTGACCCTAGTTTTACCCTAACAGGGTAGAACTTCCCTATAGAGTTTCCAAGGAGTGCCTGGTTGATTTGAACTGCCTATCTTTCTGTTAGCAGGCATAGCACTTAACCCACTATGCCACCAGGAGTGTGTGCGTGTGTGTGTGTATATACACTTCCAGAATAGATAACACTTTGCACGAAAAAACTAATCTATTGAAATTACTTCCTAACTGAATGTTAGTCACTAGACAGTTTATAAAATAAATCAGTAAAATTATTATATGCAGTTTGATATTCTAAACACCCACATGCTATTATAGGAAACTAATGTGTGTATATATATATATACACACACACACACACATATATATATGGATCCAACTCAACGGCACTTAGCTGGCTTTGGCATATATATGTACATATGCCTGTTTTATTCATTTAAATGGCATTGTGTAAGTGTTAATGGTTTGAACTGAAGGCAGACTTCATGAGTTCAAGTCTTTAGTACACTGCTAACTAGCTTCATGACAAGATATGTAATACCTGTGCCTTTGGCTCCTTTTCTGTATTATAAGGAGAAAAATAGACTATCCTTCAAAACTTCTTGCGAGTATTAAACATGTGAATAGATATGAAGTGTTTATTATAGTGCCTAACATGTAGTAACTATGATATAAGAATTGCCATTATTATTATTAGGCAAGTAATACCAGTGACCTTAAGAACAGAACTATTTTCACTAAGTGAAAATAGTGGAAAACACTGATTCCTCCTTGACTATTGTTTAGAAAATGTTGAATCAGTCTTGATATTATGCTTTTTTGTTTGTATTTTCTGTGAGGCAGAAAATATGATTTTTGGCTAGACTAACTGTCCCCTCTCCCTTTCAGGATGGCCATTTGGAAACACAATGTGCAAGATTAGCGGACTGGTCCAGGGAATATCAGTTGCAGCATCGGTCTTCACTTTGGTTGCAATAGCAATAGACAGGTAAGTCAAGGGCAAGCTCTGAATCTGGAAAAACGGGTGTGCCTGAAACGAATCCATCTAACTGGAGAAAAATCTGTGACATCATACATCTGTCAAAATTGTATTCATATTTATTACCCTTTAAGAAAAAGGGGACTCATTCTCAGTGTGCTTCCACTAAGTAGAGTCACTAGTGCATGTATTTTAAGGTGCTCTGGATACCATAATTTTAATTTGGATATGAGAATTATCATTAAATTTTGTTAGTTCATTGTTTCCACTTACTGCATCTTGTTATTACTCCTGCTATCATACTAAATTAGTAGTTGATATGAATGTTTATATTAAATGCTACACCTTAGTTATGTAATTGTTTGTCATCTTGACAATGCATATCTGTAATAGCCATTGTATTTTCCTCTTGAATCTTGACCTTATCATGTTTCTTTCTGCATTATGTTTAGTACTTAAATATCCTTCAGTTATCTTTTCATTATTTCTACCGTGCCTCTTGCATATAAAATTAGAAATAAGCCTTGATCTTCATTTTAAAAAACAGTACCAGAATGTGTCAGTAAATTGTACGTATCTATGAAATGTGTAGAATTCTACAATAGTTAAAATGAACAGACTAGTTCAACAAATACCAATATGCATAAATCTTAAAAGTTCAAAATCTGAAAAATACTTTTAATAATGAAACAAACAGTATAACGCCATTAAGTAACATTTAAAACACTATAAATACAGACTAATACTGTAAAGGCATGAAAACCTAGGCGTAGGCAGTAGGAATACGTTAACAACTTCACTGTGCCCGGGGAGAATGAAAGAAGAATGGGATGGAAGAGATCTACCAGGAGGGCTTCAACTGTATGTATGTTTCATTTTTTTAATGATGAAAATATGACAAACCATTTAACAACTTTTAAATTTGGAAACTCCAGTGAGATAGTGGTTAAGAGCCGCAGCTATCAGCCAAAAGGCTGGCAGGTCAAATCCACCAGGGCTTCTTGGAAAACCTTATGCAGCAGTTCTCCTCTGTTCTGTAGGGTTGCTATGAGTTGGAATTGACAAATAGTTCAATATTTGCTAAATTCAGATAGCAACAACAGGTGTATATTATATTTTTCCCTCCAGATTTCTTATGTGCTTAAAATATTTAATTGGTGAGAGTAATCGGTAAATGAATATAAAGATTACTTCTTTCCATGAAGTGTTTAATATAAAGATTACTTCTTTCCATGAAGTGTTTAATATAAAGATTACTTCTTTCCATGAAGTGTTTAATTTTCAGAGGAACATTATATTCTAAATTGTGTTTTACTCAGCTTTAATTGTTTTCAAGGGGATAATTTCACTTCTCTTCATTTTGTGCACTTGGCTTGGCTGGCTCATTTTGTTTTTAATCATCTGCAGGTGGCACAAATAAAACAAAATGTTAAATACACATTTAAAAATATCAACTACAAGAAAGCAAAAACTATAGGGTAACTAGTTACATTTTTTATTCAAAGAAAAATTCTTGATTTTAAAACATTTTATAGGCATGTAAATAAGTATAAGACTTGACAGAAAATGTCTTTTTCTATTATAACAGCTTATTTATAAGAGAATTGAAAATGAAGCAATGGTTTAGGACTGGGTACGTACAGGGTATTTTGAATCTGCCTGTGCAAATGTAATGCTGTTTGAGCATACCACGGAAGTCTGGTGCCATAACCTTTTCAGAAAGAAACAGAAAAACCATTAACCTGCCTGACTCCCTCTGTGACTAATAGTAGATCTTAAGATAGTGTTAAAAAACAGAACAAAACAAAACAAAAAGCATTGTCACTGAGTTAATTCTGACTAATATTAAGCCCATGGGGCAGAGTAGAACTGCTGACTTTTTTGCTTAGCAGTGAAGTTCTTGACAACCGAACCAAAGATGGTATGGCACATGTAAATCTGTTGTCCAATAGTCATCAAATGCCACTGACATGTCAGTGCCTCCTGTGGTAGATACTCTCAGTTCCCCGCCCATATCTCTTGGAACTTTCACTGTGTTCTGTCTGACATTCAGCTGATGTCTTCATCTCTGCATTGCTTGTCCAAATTGTAGAAAGCCACTCTCTTATTGAGCACATCATGCCAAATGTATCTGAGAATTAACACTCTTGGGAGCAGCCCTCAAAAAAAACTTTGGAGAGTTAGTGTAGAAATACCCTGCTTCCTCTCCCCTCAAATGGAATAATTCTGAGGTAAATATTTTGCACCAGTTACCAGAGGGTCTTCTCAGGACTAAACTTTGATCACCCACTGTGACTGATGGCTGCCTTCCCATCCATCCACGCACCACTTCCCTACAGAATTACTTGCCTATTACTATTTAAAAAACAAACAGACAGCTTCCAAAACCAAACCACTTAGTGACTTAAAACAACGGTAGTATTTATTACGCTCATGAATCTGCTTTGTGAGCAGCTTAGGCAAGTACAGCTTGTCTCTGCTCTACTTAACATTAGGGAGAGCGGTTCTAAGCTGAGGCTGAAGTCTCCCTCAGGCTCACTTCTGGTGCTTGGGCTGGGAAGACTTGACCAACTAGAGACAAAAAAGGCCTGGAGCTCCTCAGGCACCCTGTGTCGTCTTACCACTTGGCTCTCCAACATGGCACCTTCAAGGCAGCTGACTTCTTACATGCTCATCCCATACACAGAAGACAGGTATCAGGAGAGTGCCCATGAAAGCTGTGCAGTATGACTTCTACTCATTAAAGTGAGTGATGAAGGCCAGTCTGTCTTTAAGGGATTGGGGGTTTAGAATCCACCCTTTTTGTCAGGAGAGTTAAAGATTTTGGATATGTCTTAAAATTACCACACCTTTATCTTCATATAAGCTACTTGGCAATTATTGGGATTTTTCTATTGACTCTTTCTCTGCAGGAACCATTTTCTATTTGGTTCATTTGCCTTCCCAGGGCATGGCACAATGGACATGGAAATATATATATACTTACATACATACATATACATACCTGATTTTCCTTTACTGGTCTATAAAAAGAGCAAAATATAGAACTGTACATGGCAATGTGCCCATAATTTAAAAGTGGGTGAATTATTAATTAGCAAACTAATGGAAAAGTTAAGGGCGAAGACAGAAGGTCTTATGCCTGTGATGAAGGAGTTATGAAAAATAACACACAGTAGTCTAGGCCCAAGCAAATTTGTCATTCTACCAAGATGTATCAGATAGGTTATAGTTGCTGCTCTGCTACTTAAAAATGCTATTTATCCACATATCTTGAAACTAAAAATTTTGATAACATTTAAGTTTCATAGACTCATCATAAAAATAAAATATGATAAAATAGTTGACAATGCTTTGAAATATTGTTATACACTTACATAATGGTATGATTGTTTTGTAATTAACATGGTGAGCATCAATAGTAACATTTTCAACAGCTAACTAAGGATAAAATGAATCAGTCTTACTCTGCGTACTGACATTGACTTTCTATGCTTACTAGAAGATAAAGTATTCCAGAATTCAAAGTGAAAATGCTCAGATTGCTAAGGCTGTGAAACAAACTGCCAAAAAATTTAGTAACTTAAAACAACAGTAATTTATTATTTCTCACTATTAATAATCATAGTTCTGTGGGCATGTCTGTTTGGTTCCCTTGATCCAGGTCTTGTAGATGAAATTGCTTTTAATGTAGCATTCATCGGGGAGCTAAGACAAAGAAGGAACAAGACAACTGGATTCTCACCCTCCCAGTTCTCCTCCTCATGAAGTCTCATCTAGTTCAACCTCCTAACCTCCTTTACTACCTTACATTTTGCTTGTGAGAAGAAGCATTCCAAGAAGACAAGACCCAAGGGGCAAGCACATAAAAAATGCCTACTTGGATTGTGCTTAGCAGCATCCCACTGGCCCATGCGAGTTGCTTAGCCACACCTGCAGATAATATGAGAAAGAATCACAACAGGAAGAAATGGCCTGATGACTACTATCAATTTAAGTCTACCACAGATCTACAGAACTAGCCGTCTAGTGAGCACCCTGCAGAAGATAGATGTAGGGACTCTGTTGCCAAATTCTCGGCATTAAAAGCCTGTGTAACTATTAACGAAATTTTTACCTTTCCTAAAATGCTTAACATAAAGAAAACAAAAATCCTCAAACTTGAGCAGAAAGCTATACCATGATAAATAGAAAAAAGATGGAAGTTGCCAAGGGTGTTATTTTACTTGGACCCACAATCAACACCCATGGCAGCAGTGGTCAAGACACTAAACGATGTATGGCATTGTTGTGTTAGCAAATCTGCTGTGGAAGATCTTTTTAAAATGTTAAAAAGATAGCACTTTGAGAACTGAGGTATGATTGACCCAAGTCATGGTATTTTTGATTATTTCATATGCATGTAAAAGCTCAACAATGAATACAGAAGACCAAAGAATAGTTGATTCCTTTGAATTATAACTTTGAAGAATATTTAATGGACAGTCAGAAGACCACATAAATCTGTTTCAGAAGAAGTAACAGCCACGATGCTCCGTAGAAGCAAGTATGGAGAGACTTCAGAAGGACATCATGCTTGGTAAATTAGAGAGTTAGATAAAAAGAGGAAGACCTTTAATGAGGTAGAGCGACACAGTGACTGCAGCAATGGGTTCAAATACAGTAGCGCTTGTGAGGATAGTGCAGAACTTTCCTTCTGTTGTACTTAGGGTTGCCACTGGTCAAAACCGACTTGACTGTACATCACAACAACAACAAAAGCTTGCCTTCCTTCTCTTGAATGGGGGAGATTTAGAGAGAAAATCCACAGTAAATACTTAGAATAATATCTGAAATAGAGTTTTAATTGTCTGTTTTTGATAAATGCTAGTTACCATTATTATTTTTATTAGTGATAATATCTGATATACTTCATTTATTCACATTTTGAGTTGGAAGTTGTATCAATCACAGAAAAATAGCAATGCATGTTTCTGTACTATAAATGATAATTTTCTCTTTTTGAGTAGTATATAAGTGGGTAAAAGACTCATAATTATTTAAATGAATTTGTTTCAGGACTCTGTCCAAAGTTATGAGGCAGTGCCTCACTGTATTTGCCTTTAATTGCAGGTTCCGGTGTGTCGTCTACCCTTTTAAACCAAAATTCACTATCAAGACAGCATTTGTCATTATTGTGATCATCTGGGTCCTGGCCATCACCATTATGTCTCCATCTGCAGTAATGTTACATGTACAAGAAGAAAAACACTACCAAGTGAAAATCAACTCCCACAGTAAAGCCAGCCCAGTCTACTGGTGCCGGGAGGACTGGCCAAACCAGGAAATGAGGAAGGTCTACACCACCGTGCTGTTTGCCAACATCTACCTGGCTCCACTGTCCCTCATTGTCATCATGTATGGCAGGATTGGAATTTCACTCTTCAAGACGACTATCCCCCACACAGGTAAGCAGAACCAGGAGCAGTGGCACACAGTGTCCAAGAAGAAGCAGAAAGTCATTAAGATGCTCTTGATTGTGGCCTTGCTTTTCATTCTCTCCTGGCTGCCCCTGTGGACTCTGATGATGCTCTCAGACTATGCTGACCTTTCGCCGAATGAGCTGTACATCATCAACATCTATATCTACCCTTTTGCACACTGGCTGGCCTTTTGCAACAGCAGCGTCAACCCCATCATTTACGGTTTCTTCAATGAGAATTTTCATCGTGGGTTCCAGGATGCTTTTCAGCTCCGGTTCTGCCACAGGAGAGAAAAACCCAACGAAGCCTACTCCCTTAGAGTGCATACCAATATGGCCATAAACACAGCTAATCAGCTAGCTCAGGAACCTACGTTTCAAAACACACATGAGGAAAATGTGCTTTATAGTAAAAATGAAGAAAAACCCAAACAGGAATTAATAATGGAAGATTTGGGAGAAGCTTCCAACAGCAATGAGATTAGAAGAGAACTAGTGTAATGATTCTAGCTCTACTCTATCAACATATTGAAGCCAAGTGCCGTCGAGTCGGGTTTGACTCATGGAATCATGTTGCTTCCTGTGGCTTTGTGCTTCAACTCTTTCTATGAATGTTATAAAGACAACATGCTGAAAGCTCTCTCTAGGGAAAAAAGAAAAATAAACAAGTGGTCTTATGACCATAACCAATCTATTGGCATATAAAATATGTACAGTAACTTGTGTATAAATTTGCTTACATAAATCTATTTTCTAGAAAGTAGTTTTCAAAGTCTGACCCTTCTCAAGTTAACCATTTGTGCATGAGTAAAGCACCTATGTATATGTGCATGTATCCAGAAACATACACACATACACACACACTCACATATCCATCATCACCCAATGGTGATAAATTGGCTATGCTTTGCATTACAATACATTTTGTGGATTCCCTGTTTGCTTTTGGGTTTGAAATGGTCAAGTATAGAAGTATTTGCTTGAACTTTCTAAATGTACTTAGCTTTCTTAGTAATGTATTGAATCTCGTAAAGTTTTTTGCCACTACTTTTCTCGTCTCCATTAACTTACTTGGGTTACTCTGAGAGCAAGATTGTGTAGGTCTGGGGATAATTATAGGTGACCCCACCTTCTCTGTTAAAACCACAGGAGCAAAGAAAGGGAAATATTTTTCTTTGTAGTCAAGAATTTTTTTTGAGGGACAGTTAAAGCTGAGAAAACCCTAACAGTGATCCTTGGATGTGCTTGTTGACTTTTTTGTGATTTTATAAATGTTATGCCCTAACTGAAATCATATTTGTTACAGAGATGATTCAGTACCTTAGTCTCTCTCTTTTTCTAACAGAAGCTTTAACATAAAGAAGCAAATCTTTTAATCATGAGGTTTTTGGGAAAAGAATGGCAGTTTTCTTTTGAAGTGCTGAATCAGAAGTGTTCAACGATCATCATAAGGCTCTCATAAGACTCTTCAGACAGGAATGGCCTTGGCAACACAGTGCGACCACATGGTGTGTGTACTGTATGGCTCTACACATCTGCAGGTTGCTGTTCTACTGGTCTCTTACTAGAAGGGAGATGAGATGTGGAGAGGAGGGGACAGGAGATTGTTAAGATAATATGATATATATAGAATGAAAAGGAGGAACGTGCTGTCACCGGGCAAGGAGCGCAGAAGGAGCTGCAGATAGGTGGGCGTGCATGTTTAATTTGGACTGTAAACTTTTACTTAATCACAATTATTAAAAAAAAAAAAAAAAAAGCAGGACCAATTATTCCAGATTATTCCTGGGTACAGCATTTGATCCAGCCTGCCAGGTTTAGTAAATTAGTACTAGTGTTAAAAATAGAATTAACAACCCTTGGTTTCTACTATGATATGGTTATATAATGACAATGTTTATAAACATTAGCTTTTATTTTAGGGTCAGATAAGACCATAAAAATTCTGAAATTATAAAAAACAAAGACTTTGGCAAATAAAAATAAATTTCTGGGCTTGCAACTATTGTGATTTTCCAGTCATTTATATGGATCAAGCTACAGCCTTTTCAACATTGTAGGCCCTTGGAAAATAACAGTTGAGTTTAACTGAACTGAGCTATGTGGAATCTGACATTTGAATACGCAAGTGTTTTTTCCCTAAACTTTGTGAAGGCAACTTTCTGAAGTTTTAGAGGAAGAATTTGATCTTATATTCTTTCATTCTGATTTCTTGACATAACCATTTACAGTGCTCATCCATCTATGCCAAGAAATTTGGAGGACAGCTACCCAGCCAAATGACTGGAAGAGATCCATATTCACATCCATTCTAAAGAAAAGTGATCCAACCGAGTGCAGAAGTTACTGAACAATATGGTTAGGATCACATGGAAGTAAAATTTTGCTCAAGATCATTCAAAAGTGACTGCAACAGTATACTGACAAGGAACTGCTAGAAATTCAAGCTGGATTCAGACGAGGATATGGAACTAGGGATATCATTGCTGATGTCAGAAGGATCTTGGCTGAAAGCAGAGAACACCAGAAAGATGTTTACTTGTGTTTCATTGACTATGCAAAGGTATTTGACTATGTGGGTCATAATAAATTGTGACTAACATTGTGGAGAATGGGAATTCCAGAACACCTAACTGTTCTTAAGGTATCTGTGTATGAATCAAGAGGCAGTTGTTTGAACAGAACAAGGGGACATTACATGTTTTAAAGTCAAGAAAGGCATGAGTCAGGGTTGCATTCTTTCATCATACCTTTTTAATCAGTATGCCTAGCAAATAATCTGAGAATCTGCATTATGCAAAGAAGAACACGGCAACAGGATTGGAGGACAACTTATTAACAACCTGTATTATGCAGACACCACCTTACTTGCTGGAAGTGAAGAAGATTTGAAACACTGATGAATATCAAGGACCACAGCTCTCACTGTGCACTGCACCTCAACATCAAAAAGACAAAAGTCCCCACAACTGGACCAGTAAGCAACATCATCATAAATGGAGAAAGGATTGAGGTTGTCAAGGATTTCATTTTTACATGGGTCCACAATCAACACCTATGGAAGCAGCAATCAAGAAATCAAAAGATATATTGCACTGGGAAAATCTGCTGCAAAGGACCTCTTCAAAGTATTGAAAAGTAAAGATGTTACTTTGAAGACTAAGGTAAGCCATGGTATTTTCAGTTATATCACATGCATGCCAAAGCTGGACAATGAGCAAAGAAGACAGAAGAAGAATTGATGCCTTTGAATTGTGGTGTTGGAGAAAAATGTTGACTGTATCATGGACCACCAAAAGAACAAACAGATCTCTTCTGGAGGAAGTACAACCAGAGTGCTCCTTGGAAGCAAAGATGTCAAGACTGCATCTTACACGTTGTGGACATGTTGTCAGGAAGGATCGGTTCCTGGGGAAGGACATCATGACTGGTAGACAGAAGAATCAGCGAAAAAGACGAAGATCCTCGATGAGATGGATTAACACAACGACTGCAACAATGGGCTCAAACATAAAAATGGCTGTGGACACGTCTGAAGACTGGGCAGTGTTTTGTTCTGTTGCTCATAGGGTCAGAATCAACTCGACAGCACCTAACAACAACAACCATTTACAGTTGGGATACTTAGACACTGAAGATTGTTTTGACAGAAATGATTATGTTTGTATGGAAACTCACACAAATGAGTGTTTTACTTGTATCTGAATCGCATTATAACTAAACACAGGCCCTTATCTCTCCTCTGCCTTCCCTTTGTTACCTTCAATCCCTCCTCACCTTTTCTGAAATGATTGTAGAAACTTTATGGCTGAATCACTTCCTATTTTCATTCTTCTGTCTTTCAATTCCGTCAACACTTAGCAGAGTCACCAGCCAGACTCTTGTACAATGTCTGCAGATGATCCCTGCTAATTAAAACATGCATAGGCACACCAGACTATCAAGGACTAGACCTTGTCACCTGGTAATATCTACAACACACGTTGTTTTCTTAACTTCCATCAAACAGACATGGTTAGCTGAGATTGTTTTATTTGTTCATCTACTATGTCTCTGCTTTATCTCCCTACCTATCTGTGCTTTGCCCAAGGTCTATTCAAAGGCTGCAACTCACAGAAACTGTCAGGATTCTTACATTGCTCCTTATATATGTCTTTTATAACAACCTAACTTCATTGTAATTGCCGTACCTTATCCGTTCAACAAGAATATGAAATCTGTAAAACCAAAATCAAAACCTACCACTGTTGAGTTGGTTGCAACCCAACTTACAGATCAGAATTGCCCCATAGAGTTTCCAAGGAGTGCTTGGTGGACTTGAACTGCCAACCTTCTGGTTAGCAGTGATAGCACTTAACACTACACCACCAGGGTTTCCCTAAACTCCTTAAGATCATGATCAATAGCTCTAACCCATTTTTAGATGACGTAGACCACAGTAATAGGCAGTTAATAAATATATGCTGAATGAATGCTACAGGTAAAATCCATCTGTCAATTTAGGATGAATATAATCAATGCTGAATTAATAGATTTCTTCATACAGATTACAGCACACCTATTATACACAAATAGAAAGCTTGTCTATAAGTTGGAGTGAAAAGGTGCAAAGGAAAAGAGAGCTTCAATGTCTTGAACACGCATCAAAAAACTAAAAAAGAAAAAGCAGTCCAAACCCCTTGCTGTTGAGTCAGTTCTAAATGACAGCAATGCTACAGTACAGAGGAGAAGTGTACCCTAGGATTTCCAAGGTTATGAATCTTTATGGAAGCAGACTGACACATTTTCTCTTGTGGAGCATCTGGGAGGTTTGAACCACAGCTCTTAGGTAACAGCCAAGTGCTTAGCTGCTGCATCACAGGGCATAATCACTAATAACTAGATTCTGAAATCAGACAGAGCTTTTGTAACCTACTAGTTTAGTGCCTTGGACAAACAACTTTTCTATGTCACAGTTTTCTCATCTGTATGATGAGGATAACAGTAGTTCTTTTTGGTTTGCTGTGAGAGTGAAACAAAACAAAAAAATGCTTATAAAATACAAAGTAGAGGGATGATCACATAGGGTGAAATTGCTATTGCTGCTATTTTGATTATGCCTAAGAAGATTAATAGTAGTACATAGTAGAAATTATAACATTTCATATTCACTATGCAAAGTGACTTTTTACACGTTCTTTAATTCTCTCAAACATACACTGAGGTAGGCATTGTCGACCTTGCACAGATGAAAATACTGAGTCTAAGGATAATTTAACCCTAGTGTCTTAGAGGTAAAGTGCTACGGCTGCTAACCAAAAGGTTGGCAGTTCAAGTCCACCAGGTGCTCCTTGGAAACCCTATGGGGCAGTTCTATTCTGCCTATAGGGTTGTTATGAGTTGGAATTGACTCGACAGCACTGGGTGAGTTTTTAAAGCCACAAAGCTTGAAAATGGTAAGACATGTAGGAACGCAAATATATCAAATTCCAAAACTTTTTTTTTTAGCTTTGTATCTGCTTCTGTGCCATTTGTTGTTGTGAGTTGCTTTCAAATTGATTTCAACTCGTGGTGACTCCACATACGTCAGAGTAGGACTGCACTGCAGAGCGGGCAAGGCTGTGGCTCCCGGAGGCGCCCTGCTAGACCGGTCCTCAGAGGCCCCTGGTAAGAGGGCCACCACCGTTTTACCTAGTAACTGAGCATGTAACTTCCGGTGCCACTCAGCGATACACTTCTACACTGTATCATCTCTTTCTCGTCCTGAATTTATTTTGAATGTCTTCAAAATGGCCGAGACTCGGTCATCTGTTATCTCTCAGGGTAGCTGGCCCATAACAGATACACAATACATCTTTGTTGGACAAATTAACTAACTGATCATAAATATCTTACAGTTCTTTAGTTTAATTGTAATTTTATTATTATCCACCCCCTGCCACAGAATCAGTTCCAGCTCATGGTGACCCTATAGGACAGAGTACAACTGCCCCTTAGGGTTTCCTCGAGATTCTAAAATCTTTTCAGAAGCAGACTGACACAGTTTTCTCCTGAAGAGCAGCTGGTGGTTCAGTTTGGATAGTGAAGATAACTGAGAAAATAATAGAAATAAATAATACAGCAAAATAATGGGCAAGAATATAATGGAAATAATAACATAAAAAAGCAGATAAATAAAAATGAAAATCTTTTTTTTGTCCTGTCATCTAGACGTAATCTTTCTTACCACTATTTTGTGCACAGATACTTATTCAGTAAAGTTATGATTCTAGGGTATATATTTTATAATCTTTTTATTCATTTAATGTATCAACAATGTATTTGAAAGTCATTTAATAGTCTTTAAAAATATCTTGTTCATTTCAATGCTGTTGCTTAGTTTATTAAATTTCTTCCATGAATGTGGGTAGAAAATATTATAACTTATAAGATTATACATGCCTTGTAAAATCCGAGGCAAATTATTAGACTATATTTTTTATGACATGCAATTTATTAGACAAAATACATATATGTTTCCTAATGCTTTTGTATGCCCTGTCAAATTTCTCTGAGAAATGTTTTAACATTTAATAGTTCCCTTAGTGGAAACTTTGGTGGTATAGTGGTTGCAGCTGTTAGCTAAAAGTGTCAGCAGTTTAAATCTACCAGGTGCTCCTTGGAAACCATATGAGGTAGTTCTACTGTGTCCTATAGGGTCATTATGAGTCTGAATCGACTCATACACACAGCTGAACAAAGTAGTGCTTGGTCCTGGACCATCCTTAGTTGTCTGTAGGGTCTCTATGAGCTGGAACTGATTCAACGGCACCTAACAGCGTCAACAACACAAACTGAACGTTGGAACAAGAGTTCTTCCTCTCCAACTTGGTATTCCAACATTTTCTATATTTCCTGGATAAACCATTTTGCTGTTATTGTGGATTACAATAAAACAAATAAAGTATATGCCCAGTGATAATTCTCGTAATTCTTGTTATCTAACATCTTCTATATCTCTTGGATACATCAATTTTTTGTGTTATTGTGAATTGGAATAAAACAAGTAAAGCATGTCTCCAGTAGCAGTTCTTGTTTTTTTAGTAAATACTGCACATGAACAAATACTTTGATAATACTTAAGGACTCACAATGATGCATTTATTTTTATTGTTAATCCCAAAGTATTATGTCAGTGATAAAACTTCAGATACAAAATGTTGACAGAAATTATATTTTTAGAAGTTTTGCTGTATTAATGTAACATGGATTTCAATTTTCTGAAAATACATTTAAAAATTTAGAATCTATACTATTTAAATACTAAAAAAGAATAGTTGCTTCTTTAAAATTATAGGCATCAGACATTTTCCTATCACATACAAAAGTCTTTCAGAACAGACAAAGTTCTTTTAACATTTAAGTTTTGTGAATTAAGGAGCTCAAGCCAAAAGCCTTTAGAAGTGCCACTCTTAAAAAGAGCTATCAAATAATACTTTTAAAGTCTTCATAGCATCACCACGTAGTAGGTTTTAGTGTCTCTGTCTTACAGATGAAGAACCGACCTCACAAAAGTAGAGATAATCATTCACACAAGTTTGAATAAGCAATGGAGCCACATTCTAACCCACATCAGCTTTCAATGAGTGTCTATCATTTACCAGGCACTGTACAAAGGTCTTTACAGATCCTGTTTCACTGAATTTTTGGAATCTTATCAAACTCTTTCATTTGCTGAGAGGAAACACTGTTCACACACGTCTAACATCTGTTGCTTGTTTTTAACAGGCTCAAAACCAAAAACCAATCCCTGCCATAGAGTCAACTCCAAGTCATAGAAACCTACAGCGTTTCTAAGGTTGTAAATCTCTACAGCTGAGAGCCACATCTTTCTGACACAGAGCCACTGGTGGTTTCAAACTGCTGATCTTTGGGTTAGCAATCACTTTAACCACTATTCTCCGAGGGTTCATTATTACTTAAATAAAATTTAGAGGTCAAAGATGACTGTTCTAAGTTGGTCACTTGGACAAGAACAAAAACAAATTATAAAATCTTTCGTTGCACCCGTGCATGAGAAGTTTTATATAAAAGTATCGTTTAATTTAATCTCAAAATATCATGGAATTATTGTTTACTTCCCATTTTATAGGTGAGGAATAAGATTTAGAGATAGTATAATTTTTCCAAATTACACAGCCAGTGTCTGAGAAAGCTCTCAGTTAGACTTGGGTCCATGCAGTTCCCAAGCCAATGCTCTTTCAACAGACAGATCTCTGTGTGGAATTATATTCTACCACCAAACATTTTTCTTTCATCTCAGTTTCTCTGACAAACTCTCATTAGGATGAGAATTACCGGAAAGAGAAAACAAATTTCTGGTTTTCTCATCAAATTTGCAGGAGGAGAGAATGTAATGATTTACAATGCATAACTAATTTCAGATTGTGGTGACATTTCATTATTTTTTTAAACCAGTTTCCCCATATAGCCTTTTTATCTCTGGCAAAGATTGTTAAGAAAGCAAGGAAATAAAAATTAAAAAGAAAGAAAAGTAATTTTACAGTAAAATTTTTGGTTGAACTTTAAGTACTTATGTTTTCATTTTGGAATTTAGGAATAGCTGAAAATTGATATCATTTTACAAAGAAAAATCAATCCCAATAAATAACAGACATGACCTTCAAAGTAATGTGCTCAATCTCATAGGCCTCAGAGGTGAATCACTTTTATTACTTCACAATGACATAAAGTATTTCTTCAATGAAATCAAATTCTATCTGATTAATCTTAAAGCATGAATATGGTCTTCTTGAGCTTGTGTAGCACTGAGTGGCAGAGAATGAGTCTCTCCCCTCCTTACTTCTGGAAGTCACTAGTGGAACATTCCAAGCATCAACACAGAATGAAGCCTTGACATGCTACCAAGGAAGCATCTTCATATACTCCTCGATGGTTAGAGGATTTTATGTTTCTCAGTTTACCCAGCACCTGTGCCAGTCTACCTCCTCAAGTAATCTCACTGCATAATCCAAAAAGTTCCAGCGAACTCATTTGAATCTGTTAGACTAACAGCCTTAGGAGATACTGTTCTCACTTGAGTGTATCTTTCTTTATATGTTTGTGTATATGTAAGTGAAACATACTTTATGCTGCTTTATAGGCCTTTATTTAGTATTTGTATTTTATTTTAATGTATCACTGTACTTATTATATGCCCAAATCCTAACCTAGATTTTTTTTAAAGAGATGTTTTCCCAATATTCTTCACATAAATACTCTTTGATCTGCCATTTTACTCTTTGGTGTTATGTACATCTCTTATATGTGCCAAACCTGAAAATCACTGCCAAGGAGTCAATTCTGACCTATAGTGACCCTACAGGATGGAGCAGAACTGCTTCCTGGAGCACCTGGCAGACGTGAGCTGCCGACCTTTTTGTTAGCAGACTTAGCTCTTCACCACTATAATACCAACATTTCCTGATACATACCAGAACAAGATAACTCACTCTAAAGATTACATTTACTATGATCTGGTGAACAGCACATTTAATGTCATCAAACAAATGAAGGCTGAGGTCACAGTGGTTTCGTTTTTCTTTTTGTTGTGTCAATACATGTAATACATCACCATTCAGATACAACAGTAGCCTTCCAAAGATTGAGTTTATGCGGTATTGTCCTATCAGAGGGACTCCTGCATTTTCCTGAGGTGTCCCCAGAGTGTCATTTGAAGACAAGACTGTTTTCTTTCAGTACATACCATTTGCCTTACAACTCTTTATATCACAAATTCAGTTTTTAAAACCCCTTTAATGTTTCCTACCGGAGCTGACGAGTAGCCCACCTTTGCATTCCCGACACTGGGATTAGCCCAGTTATCATCTCTAGGGCAGATCAAACAGCACCTGCTATGTACGCGGGAATCAACAAGAGAGTGAATACGCTGATCAGAGACTGCTGTCGATTTTCTTAGGAGAAAAAGTGTTTCTCCATTCATAATCAAAGATGCTTAACTCACCTCTGCATTCCTTTTCTTTTTGTATTGTTTGTGGTTCTATTCATTATAGTCATTATTCTCAGTTGGTCTATTTTGTAGCTTTAAATAATATGCTTAAATATCTGTGACAGAGACTGTAGAACTCTGTGTCACTAAGATTTTTTTTTGGTCCCCCAAGAACCACTTTTTTCCTCTTTGAAAGCAATGTCATCTCCCTGGAAGAGGCACGGTTTAGCTTCCTACTTTTATTTCTGTTACTTATAATGCAAACCCTACTGGCCTAGTGATGAAGTGCTACAGCTTCTAACCAAGAGATTGGCAGTTCAAATCCACCAGGTGCTCTTGGAAACTCTATGGAGCCATTCTACTCTGACCAATAGGGTCGCTATGCATCAGAACCGACTCAATAGCACCTAACAACAACAACTACAAAATGAAATAAAGGTGACTTTTATTTTCTAGTGCTCAATATTATCTGCTTTATTTCCTTTCTTTAAAAACCCTAGTGTAGGGCCTTATAACCATGTGTTATGATTAGTCCACCCAGTTTCCACAATCTTTTTTTAAACAATATTTTGATGTGTTTTCAGTGTAAGTTTACACAATAAATTAGGTTCCTATTAGATAATTTCTACACAAGTTGTTCAGTAATATTAGGTAGATTTTTCAAAATGGGTAAACATCCTCATTAACTATGCTCTCATTGTTCTGTTTCCAGTATTCCAGGTGCCCTGCCCGTCTGATCTTCTCACCTTTGCTTTAAAGTAATCACTGATGTTTTTGGTCTCAGTTACATATTTTTTGTTTGTTTGTTTTTGAGGGAACCATATACTCACAAGTTTGTCAATCTGTTATTTCAGTAAAAGGTAATCTCAGGACATAGTTTGGGTTCCAGGCTCTCAAGGCAATAGTATCAGAGAGTCCTCCACTCTCCACTTTTCCAATAAATCTGGACTTTTAAAGAATCTGAACTCTGTTTTGAAGTTTTTCTCCCTTTTTTTTAAGGTCAGTAGTGGTAGGTAATAGAACTACCGTCTAGTGCTTGCAGTCTCAAGGTAGATGAGGCTATACTTGTTTAGGCTATTGGGCCCATAACTGTTTTTTTTTGTTTGCTTGTTTTTTTTATGAGACTTTAAGCAGCTTTCTATATTTCTATATCAGCTGGCCATCTGCAAGATTTTAAGACTTCAGGAGCTATTCACCTCACTAGGAAGCAGAATGTGAACTTTGTGGTAACTATTCACTGATTTGTCCTGTGGGAATAAGGGTTTAAGCCATCACACCCAAAATACCATTCTTGCAAGGTGTTTGGTTATGTCTGACAAATATATGCAATCCAGAACTTCTTTATCAAAATTTATTGTAAAAAGATTCAAATCATTATGTAAATGCATGTTTTTAAGCATCACTCTCCTGCACCCCCACCCCACAGCACTGTTCTATTAAGCCAGCAGTAATGATGCTCCTTGTCTAAAGCTGGCAGGCTAAAGTATGTTCAACTGAAATCCCAAATCCAATTAAATTCATCAAGCACTGAGATGTCAAATGTTCCCATTCTGGGTGCAAATTAGTGAGAACGAGTGACATGATCAATTATTGATGTATGATTGGACATTCCATACTGACATTAATCCAAGTTATTCAGGGTTATATAGAATCCTCTGGGATCTGATCCCAAATCATCCTTAAACCACTATGTCACTGGAGTTTCCTCCTTAAACATATATCTTATGTATTTAATTCATGAATCATCTGAGGAAAACAAATTTGCCAGTACCCTACCACCATAATCATGTTTTACTTTGGTGGATTTATTTACAGTTCTCTTTGTAAACACTACAAATAATTAGGAATGAACTCCAGCTGTGTCTGACATCTTTGTATCAATAAATAACTGATCATTTTCCACTGTAAAATAATTATTGTCTTTGTCAATTATGTGACAACTATGTTAATTTTTATTTCCTCTTATGAGCAGACAAATGTTAAGTATGATACTGTTATTTGTGATTTTATATATTGATAAATACTAAATGGAACCAAAATAGAAATAGACATATTAAATAAGAAATTGGGAAATCTTGGTCTGAAGGGAAAATTATAATTAGATAATTTTTCTACATAACAAGCTCACTATTTTATAAATAAAGGTTCTTTCATTATAAGTGAAAGACACCTCTTCTGGTTACTTTCCATTCCCCCTGTCGAAAAAGAAAAAGTAAGCATTGCAAAGTCATCAACTGTTTAGGATCCATCATTTAATTGTTGTTGCTAGGTGTTTTCAAGTCATTTGTGACTCACAGCAACCCTGTGTACAACTAAACCATTTGATCAGACATATTTATTTACTAACAAACGTTCCTCATTTTCTTAATCTTGATAATCTCTATTATTTTCTGCATTTCCAAGATTATATGTGATAAAAAAGAAGTTTTAAAGAACAGATCTAGTATTTTTTTTTTTTTTGAAGTTCAAGACCAAATATAAATGAAAGGCATGAGTTAAGGAATTATGCATGGATTGAGAAGTATGAACTAAGGCTTGAATTAAAGGATATATTTAATAAACTCATAAATAACAAGACTCAACATCATAAAAATACCAATTATCTTCAAATTAAAGAACACTTCAAAGTAATTCAATAAAAATCCTACCAGTATTTTGTGTAAAACTTGATATTCACAAGAAAAACTGGAAATTTTTTTAAAAAAGAAAAATTAGGAGGAGAGGCAATTGACTTAAAATATACAAAGAACTATATCAGAACTGGAATAATTAAAACAATAATACATTGGAATAGAAATAAATCAATGAATTGTGTTCAGGTAATTGCTTTCCATGTTAAAAAGAATTAAAAGCGCTCCCTCTCTCATGTCATTAACACAGATTTCAGATAAACAATGCAAGTAAATATGCAATTAAAAAACTGAAACAACAAGAAGGGTAACCAATGCAAATTGTGACTACTCATACACTGCTGGTATCAGTGCAGATTGCTTATCACTACCGTCAAAAGCAATTTGGAACTATTCTCAAAACTGTCTTTTGTGTGCACAATGAAAGGATGTCGTGATTCTCCCTCAGTTTACCTTCTCAATAATAACTGCCGTATTTGTAGCAGCTATTCAACAACGTCTTCAAAGTCTCCTTGTATTAGTCTATCACTTTACCTTTGATATATATTTCCTTATTATCTTATGGTTATATAATGGATATTACAAAAGAAACTATAAAGAGATCTTCCAGCCAGATCTATTTATCATAGTTGATTGATGTTAAGAGTACTTTATGGCCAACAGATATTTTGTCTCTTGCAGACTCTTACTATTGCAAATTAATTCATATTGGCACTATGTTGTACCAAAATTATTCATGAGGATAATGGATACAGAATACTTTATGACAACTTTTGAATGAATACTTGTTTCAGATTGAAGTCCTGAATGTCATATAAATACTCAAAACAGACTACTTAGGCAATCAGTCTTTTGTAGCCTTCCCAGATATTGTAAGATAACCTTTCTGAAACAGCAGAATAAAAATCTGCATCATCACTTGTTATTTACTTTACTGCTTTCTTTTGTCATATTTCTAGTTTTCTTTGCCTCTTTAGCAGCATTTATGTAAATAGGACATTGATTTTTTTACAAGTAAAACACAAAACCTATTGCTTCCACAGACTTTTCATGGTGAATACGGATGTTAGATTTACAAAGTCTTTTATTTTAAACAGTTTAAATGGTTGAACAGGGAGTTCTCAACTGGACACATTTGAAGGCAAGGGACAATTATAAGAGTGGTGCTGCAGAGTGGGAATAAAACGCCGAATGAGCACAAAAATTTAAAAGTAAAAGTGAAGTATGTACTGGGATAACATGCAAATTGACATTGTAGTATTTGATTTGATTACCAAATTCATACACTTCATCTAATTATTCTACCAAATATCGTGTTAAAAGAGAGATTTTACTTTGGAGTTAAAAAAAAAAAAAAGAGGGAAAAGAAAATCTCAATTCAAATTCCTTATCTGCCACATACTAGGAGCCCCGGGTGGTATAAGCGGTTGACATGCTGGTCTGCTAACAAAAAGGCTACAAGTCTAAGTGCACCCAGAGGTGCCTCAGAAGAAATACTTGACAATGTACTTCTGAAAATGCAGCTTTTGAAAATCCTCTGGAGCCCAGTTCTACTCTGACACACATGAGGTTATCATGAATAGGTCAAAACAATGGCAACTGGTAGTTTTATCATGTACTAGATGAACACCACCAAAGCAACTGGTTTAAACTGTTTTGGCATCAGTTGCCTTATATGTAAATTAATTCTAATCACGGTATTTGCATTACAAGCATTGTGATAGAGGTAAAGCACTGTATGGAAAATGTTTCCAACAGCATTCTACCCTGCACAAATAATTATCAATGACTCTTCCTTTACTAATTATTGTATGTGACTTTTCCTCATGATCCAAATATTATGGGATCAACCACAGATATCTGTGTTCTGTTTTCTTTTGTCACCCTAGTCTACACTCACCCCTCAGTTGTTGACACGGTCAGCTTCCAAAGATCAGTTAGGTGAAAATTAAGGATGATCACACAGTGAAGGATGACTACATCACTATGTAATTGCCAAGTCACATCATTACATAATGGCCAAGCCACTGAGAATTATGGGCCAGGAACATTGATACATAACCTTAAACATCACAATCAGTGTCATTCTCACTTGCTCCTCGGCATTTGCTATGCCAGACATGGATCACTAATGCACAAAATAGTGGGATGGTAGATTCTTTACTCTCAGTGTAAATGAGAAATGTTGGATAACAAGATAGTTGTTAAGTGAGGAGTACATGAATATGATTATAAACCAGCTATAAATAGGGCCTTATAGACAGCCTTGGTTTTTGTATTAGGTCAACCTTGAAGCAAGAGTCAGCACATTTTCATTTCCACAAAATAATTGATTCCACAGGTATTAGTGTGAAAGGGAAATTCTACACATCACCAAACAGAAAAGAAAAAAGTATATCACACACTACAATCATCATAATGATATCTCAGACCACATTTTCCTCAGAGTTTCAGGTTTGGCTTGCCTGTTATTCCCTAATGCAGCCTCTCTGATAGAAATTTTTCCTACCCCAGATCATCCTCTTCACTACTCTCTCTATGCTTTTTTCATTAAATAGACATTTTAACTCTCCAGAAAGATATTAATGTAGATTATTTCTAAGTATAAGAAATGCTGATTAAGATGCCATGAACCAAAATAAATAAATAAAAGGAATGTGTGGGTTCACATAACTTCCAGTATATCCATAAGATTATGATACTACATAAAGAATATTTCCATGTGCTGTCACTGTACTTGTCATTTGGTTAGTCAAAATTGTTTTCACTGCAGGCAGCTGAGTGCCCAGAATCTGGTGGAAGCCTGCCAGATTCCCAGTGTGGAATCACATGTCTATCATTCAACTCAGGCTAAGAAAATGGTCACATGATCACCTGTAAAGAAGGGTAAGTTCTGTTTCATGTGTACCACACAGCTGAGAGAGGGGAGTCCTCAAAAGAAAACTGTGATGTTGTCTAAAGAAAGAAAATGGATACTGACAAACTCAACTTCAGTTCATGGTGTTCCAGTATTCAGAGTTAGCTTTCTTCATAAACACTTGGCTTACCAAAAAAAAAAAATGCTCCACCTAGTTAAACAGAACCCTAGCACATACAACTGAAGACATCCGTAAGCCTTTTCTTAAAAAAATAAACAACATTCAACCACGCAAATTCATGTGCAGTTACTGACTCCAACTCCAGATTCTTATCACAGAGTGATGACACTTTTGATCACAGTTTTCATGGTTATGCAACCAATTCCTAAATTGTGTATTTAACAGTCTCATTATGCCAGATGTATAATGATTGGAGGAAAAGTCAGTCATTGTAAATAGGAATCAAAAACATAATGAAAACTGCATTCTAACAAATTCGAAAACCTAGGGGAAATGGACATATTTCTAGAAACATAGTGTCTGCCTAAACTACCACAAAATGAAGTATAAAATCTGAACAGACTCATAATAAGAGAAGAAATTGAAAAAGTAATCAAAAAAAAAAAAAAAACCTCCTAACAAGAACAGCACTGGCACAGATATCTTCACCGGAGAATTCTATCAAGTATTCAGAGAAGAGTTTACCCCACTACTACTCAAATTATTTCAGAGTATAGAAAAGGAAAAAATACTGTCAAATTCATTCATTCTATAAAGTCAGCATAACCGTGATACCAAAGCCAGGCAAAGACCCAATTGAAAAAACAAAAGAATGTCATAGATGAATATGTATCCTAAATACAGGTGCAAAAATTCTAGCCAGTAGAATTCAGAATCATAAAAAATTCATGATAACATACAAAGACCAAGTAGGATTCATATTAGGTATGCAAGGATGGTTCAGTATTAGAATATCAATCAATGTATAAAACAGAACAAACACCACACAGTACAGGAAAAGTCAGCACAACTGGACTAAATCAAAAGCTAACAAGTTTCCGAATACAACCAAACATTTTGAGTGATATAGTATCCGGGGTCAAGTTACGGGCATCATGGCTTCAGAGGATATCTAGGCCACCTGGCATAAAGAAGTTTATTAAGAGAATGTTCTGCATCTACTTGAATGAGTGATATCGGGGTCTTAAAAGCTAGTCAACGACCATCTAAGAAGCATCAATTTGTTCCAATCTACCTGCAGCAAAGGAAAAGAAAGAACATCAAAGACATAAGGAAAATGCTAGCCAAGAGACAGAAAGGGCCACACGAACCAGAGACTGCATCAGCAGCAGACCAGAATAACTAGATGGTACCTGGCTACCTTCAGTAACTGCCCTGACAGGAAACTGAAAGAGTCTCTGATGCAGCTGGAGAAGAATGGGATATGAAACAAGAACACTACTAAAGAAAACCATACATGATGGTCGGACAGACTGGAGGGTCCCCAAAAGACGAGGCCCCCAGACTCTCTGTTAGCCCAGAATTGAAACCATGCCAACACTTGTGATTTTCAGTCTTTCCAGTAATAGCCATCCTAGTGTGTGTGAAGTGGTGTGTCATTATGGTTTAGATTTGCATCTCCCTAAGGACTGATGACAAGTCCTAATAGTGCAGTCCTTAAGAGCTTGACTGCTAACCAAAAGTTCAGCTGTTTGAATCCACCAGCTGCCCCTTGGGAACCCCATGGGGCAGTTTTACATTCCTATAGGGTCCTTAGAGTTATAATCTACTGGATGGTGATGGCAACAAGTTTAGTTTGGATTTCTTGGATAACTAACGATGTTGAGCATCTTCACATATGCTTATTAACCGTTTGTATGACTCCTTTGAAAATCCTGGTGGCACAGTGGTTAAGTGCTACATCAGCAGTCGGAATCTGTCAGGCACTCTTCAGAAACTCTATGGAGTTGTGCTCTGTCCTATATAGGGTAGCTATGAGTTGGAATTGACTTCATGGTAATGGCTTTGGGCTTTCTTGCTTTTGAGATCTCCTTTGGGGGAAGTATCTACTCAAACACTTTTTAACTAATTTGTTTTCATATTGTTGAGCTTTAAGAGCCTTCCAATGCATAAACACTATGTATATTTCCATTTGTTTGGGTTTTCTTTAATTTCCTAAAGTGAGGCTTGGTAGTTTTCACTTTTTGAGTCTTGAACGCCCTAGTATTTCAGAATTGTTCATAAATGTGAACTCACTAATTTCCTGTTTTTATTGTGACAAACATGTAATAATGCATCATTTACCATCTTAGGATTCTTCCACATGTGCAATTCAGTGTATTAGTTGTGTTTCTTATGCTATTCAACCATTATCATCATCTGTTTTTGAATTTTCTCATTATCATTATAATGTTGTTGCTGTCAAGTGGGTTTCAGCTTACAGCAACACTGCACACAATAGAAGGAAACACTGCTAGTCTTGTACCACTCCTAAACTGTAGCCCTATTTCTCCCTCCCCATCCACCTGCTTCTGGTAGCCACTGATAAACTTTGATCTCTATATAGTTGTCTGTCCTAAATATTTCATATAAGTGGAAATTGCAATATTTTCTTTTGTGCCTGACTTTTCTAATTTAGCATAATGTTTACAAGGTTCATCCATGTAGTAGCATGTATTAGGACATCATTTCTTTTCAGAGCTAAGTAATATTCTATTATATACACACACACACACATATATGTATGTATATACATTTGTGTATGTATGTGTGTATATATACACACACACACAAACATTTCACCTATTCACCTTTTGATGTATAGTTAGGCTACTTTTTACTTTTTAATTAGTTTAACTAGACCTAAATGTACTGACACTTCAAAACTTAGGAGGAAACAAAAGGGTGATGCTTTGGGACGAAGTTTTTAACAGTGGATTCTTATATATGACACCATAAGCACAAGCAACAAAATATAAAATAGATAAATAGGACCTTGTCAAAATTAAGTAATTTTGTCATCAAATGATTTTATCAACAAAGCTAAGTGATAATCTACAGATTGGGAGGAAAAAATGGGAATTATGTGCCTGTTAAGAGTTGCAGCCACTAACTTAAAGGTCAGCAGTTAGAATCCACGGGGTTATCCCTAGAAACCCTACAGGGCAGTTTTACTTTGTCTTGTAACACTGCTATGAGTCACAATCAACTCGACAGCAACAGGTTTGTTTTTTGTTAATATATATTTTGTCATAGAGATATATGTATTATACATACGTAAACTCCCACAAATTTACAACAAAAAGACAAATAGTCCAGTGAAAAACTAGGCAAAGGACTTGAATAGACATTTCACCAAAGAAATGCAAATGTCCAATAAGTGCATAAACAGATACTCAAAGTCATGAGTCATTTTGGTTGCTAGCTTCCACTGAGTTGATGCCAACTCACGGTGATTCCATGTGTCTCCACTGGCTTTCAAGACTGTAACTTTCTGAAAGCAGATCACCCAGGCTGTCTTCCAAGATGCCGCCAGGTTCCCTTCCAGCAGTCAAGTGGCTGACCATTTATGCCAGCCAGGGACTGCCATTAGCCAAGCTGTTGTTGTTGGTTTTAATTGTCATCTAGTTGGTCCCAATACTTAGTGGCTCTTGTTATACTTAAGAAATATTATAAAATTGAATTATTCTGAATCACTTTGTGACATGTTCAGTATTTGAATTAACTGTGCATTTCCTAAAGTTGATTTTATATTGTCTTACTTGATGTTAAATGGTTCCTTAGTTTCTAATTTTAAGGACATAAAATTTTTATAGAGAATAAATATCTCTTCAGATTACTTGAGATATCAGAATTACAGTGACTTATACATAGTTTTATTTTTGAGACCCTGAGGTAATTTTATTACTAAAAAACAAAGTTTAATTAAAAAGCTCACACAATGTGTTTCCTACATTAATACATTGTCTTAAGAGTGTCTTTAGAAAAAAAGTGTTTTTAGAATATTTAAAGATATATATGCTTTTTATAATTTAAGAATTGCACCATAGCAGTGGAATGCCACATACTCTGTTTAAGAAAACATTTCATCTGAACATATAAAACACCATCTTCTTTAGAGAAATTTCATAAACAGAAATATGGAAAACTTTTTTGAACATTAGAAGATGTTCTCTGATAGGATCACAATTCATTTTAAGTATTTGATACTAGAAAACATTCACTTATGTTCCAGTAAGCCTATTTAAGGATTTTAAATATTAACAGACTTGATGGACTATCTTTGCATTAATTTCTGTGGTTTAAAGGCTTCAATAGCAAGTTGTCATACCCTTATGTACAGACAAACTCAATTATCCTGAAACTTTCTGCTACTTATACTCGCAATAGCCACAACTTTCTTTATACAATAGGTGTTACGTTATTCTCTATGAATGATAGGATAAAGACGTTTCACGTTCACCACGAAGGAAAATGAGTGTTGGAGCACTTCAATTTCCCTTACTTATGGTCGTCATGAGTCGGATCAGACCCAGTGGCACTTGGCTGGCGGGCATGCATCAAGCAGACTGTACAGTTAAAAATTATATTGTTTTAAACTCAATTTTGTGCTCTTTATCTATACCAAACTGTCTTGAATAAGCAATCATTTAAGAGTATTCCTTTTACTTTAAAAGATTTGTTTGCCTACAGACAAGAATTTTCAAGAGGAGTTTTTAACATAGACTGTTTATGGGTCTGGCATTAGACACATCTGAATTTCAGTATCAGTTGCACAGTGATTTGTTGCGTCACTTTATTTTGTCTCTTTCAGCTTCATTTTCCTCATGTATAAAATGTTAATAACATACTTTGCAGTTTTTGAGGAGTACGTAGGCAGTAAATGCAAAGTAAATATCATGTTACTTGACACAGGAGGCATGGTAACTATTAGTATCTCAGTTAGCCTTTCAGATTTTCTATTAACAACAACATCATGATTTTGAAATTCCTTTTTTTAATCTATTAAGTAATTTCAGTGACATTAGTTAATAGGCATAATATTCTATAAGTAATAATCCTCACTGAATATTATTTTCTTAAGTACCATCCCTAGATTCAAATCTAAGTAAGATAATATGGCTTGTCAGTTGATTAGAATATGCCACCTAGCAGGATTGTCTGGATGGGCTGAATGGGAATATTTAAAATGAAAATAAGAAACTTGTATGATTTGCTTAGGAGTTTCTCACAGAAGTCAACAGCATCTCATTCTGCATCTCATTGTGCATTAGTGGATCATGGATATCAAACAGAATTTTGTCACTGTTATCGTTGTAAGCAGTCTTCCAAAATGTCTAATATTTCCACCCCAAATGTGTGAATTTTAGGGGAAGAAGGAAGTAGGATCATGTACATTGGTCTGCTGACACTACAGAGAGACACCATACACAGCTGCACCATCACTGCTGGAAATGTGAAAAATCAGACAGTTGTCATATTTACAGTAAAACTTTTAGCTGATTTTATCTTTATTGGTTTGCTGGCAGGGAGGAAGAATACTATATGGTGTATTGATAAATGCCTCATATAAGAGCAAAATTATTATTTCTATAAGTTGAATTACTGTTTATAATCACTACAATCTAAGAAGTATTATGAAGGATTGAGGGTAAAGCTGTGTATGCACAAAAGTGTGATATCAAGTGCATTTATTACTTTCTGCTCTTCAGTAGCATCATTCATAGTCAAAATCAACTCAGTGGCAACAAGAACACCAAGGAGCTCTGGTGATGCAGTGATTAAACAGCTGAGCTGCTAGCCCAAAACTAGTGGTTCAAAAGGATGCAGCTTCTCTGCAGGAGAAAGATGAGGGCAGGGTGCTTCTGTAAGTACTATACACCAATGCTATTCTGTTCCCTAGGATTACTGTGAGTCACAATAGAGTAGACAGCAATGGGTTAGTAATACCACCATAGGTTTTTTCAGTGGTGGTATGGATTGGAGATGTATTCCTACCTCCATTTTGAGGTCATGTGGTTTGTGTGGGGATAGCCTTACTACCCAGAGACTGGAAAGATGCTGTAGCCTGGACTCTGAATATATTTAACCTTTCTAAACAAAATGATTTATTCCACAAAGCGTGTATGACTGAATCCAGTCCAATAAGACCTAATCCTCAGAATTCAGTTAAAACTATTGGGAAAGATACAAAGATGTCTTTAAATAGAAATTGCCAAGCTTTTGAGATCTGAGTCTGGGACTACCAGAAGTCAGCCAGCTGCTAGGGAGAGTCTGAGAATTAACTCAGTACAGGAAATAAGAGACAAGAATTGGAGAGAAATTGATGCCAGCCAACACATTTTGAACACCTGCTCAAGCAGCATCTGAATTGCCTGCCACTGGATATTCAGTTAGCATAAGAAAATAAATCTTGTTCTTGTTTAAGTAAGTTTAAATTTAATTTCTATTACTTTCAACCTCAAGAGACCCAACTAATACAAAAATAGGTTGGTAGAATGAAATAGTGCAAGTGATTCATTAAGCTGAGACTTGTTTTTAAGGAATAGGCCCCCAAACCTTGATTTGAGGAGATTTATGGCTTTGGTAGAAACCCTGGTGGCATAGTGATTAAGAGCTATGGCTGCTAACCATGTGGCTGGCAGTTCAAATCCACCGGGCACTCCTTGGGAACACTATGGGGCAGTTCTCCTCTGTTGTATAGGGCTGCTACGAGTCAGAATCAACTCAACAGCAACAGGTTTGGTTTTTTTACTTTTTATGGCTTGGGTTAGTGGTCATGGAGTTCTCAGAATGTTATGTAGATAAATAAATAATAAATGAAGACCTGAGATTCAGGTAATGATACAATTCCCTGAGCATTGCCCCCAACCCATGTCAACAAGAACTGGGCTGTTTTCATCATATATTACCCTCAAGTATAATAATTTTTCAGAATGGCATGATCAGATTTATTCATGGAGTATGATTTAAGCCAGTGATCATAACGTGCTTTTATTTTCTTCTTTTTATTGTGCTTTAGGTGAAGAGCAAATTAGTTTCTCTTTCAACGATTTATATGAAAATTGTTTACATGACGCTGGTTGCAGTGTGTCAACCACCTCATCTTGTCTACCACAGGTTATCCATTTCCATTCATCGTTTTTTCCTGTCCTGTCTGCCTTCTTCTTTTTGTTTTTGGCCAGGTGTTGCCCATTTGGTCTCATACACGTGAATGGATTAAAAGCATGTTCTTCATGTATATTATTGTTTGTTTTATAGACCTGTCTAATTGTTGGCTAAAGGGTGAAATTTGGGAGTGACTTCAACCTTGAGTTAAGAGTATGTCTGAGGGCCATAATCTCAGATTTCTCTAGTCAGACCAGTAAATCGGTATTTTTTTTTTTTTTCTTGTGAGTTTGAATTTTATTCTACAGTTTTCTCACCCTCTCTCCAGGACCCTGTATTGTGATCCCTATCGGAATGATCCATGGTAGTAGCTAGCCGCTATCTAGTTGTCTGGGCTCAGACTGGTAGAAGCTGTGATCCATTTGTCCTCTAGACTACATTTCCTTTGTACCTTTGGTTTTCATCATTGTACTTTTCTCTGTGCAGGATGGGACCAGTAGATGTATCTTAGGTGGCTGCTTACAAGCTTTAAAGACCCTAGAAACTACTCACCAAAATTGGAAATAGAACATTTTCTTTAAGAAATATGTTATACCAGTGACCTAAATGTCCCTGGATACCATGGTCCTTAGTCTTAGCCCAGAACCTGAGTTCTTTAGGGAGTTTGGATGTACCTACGAGGCTTGTATGACTTTGCCTTGTTCTAGTTGTGATCACTTCCCCTATATTGTACACTGTCTTTCCTATCACCACAGTTTCTACTTATGTACTACCTTGTTAGTGATTTTCCCTCCCTATCCCTTCTCTCCCTTGTAATCATCAGATTGTTTCTTTCTGTGTTAATCTTTTCTTGAGCTTTTCTAATAGTGATCACAGTTTTTATCCTTTTGTGATTGACTTATTTCATTCAGCATAATAGTCTCCAGATTCAAAAGTAAACACTTTATTTTGTCTCCTCTAGCTGCCCTTTGAAATCTCCTGTTCTGCTCTTTTACTTCATCATTTCTTTTTCCTTTTGTTTTAGCTATTCAACTTTCAAGAGCAAGTTCCAGAGTCTCTTCTGATATCCTTTTAGATCTTTTCTTTCTCTCTTGTCTTTTTAACGACCTCTTGCTTTCTTCATGTATAATGATCTTGATGTCATTCCATGGCTTGTATGGTCTCCAGTCATTAGTGTTCAACTCATCGGATCTATTTTTTAGATGATCTCTGAATTCAGGTGGGATATACTCAAGGTCATGCTTTGGCTCTCATCAACTTGCTTTAATTTTCTTCAGTTTCAACTTGAACTTACATGTGTGTAACTGATGGTCTGATAGGCGGCTGGCCCCTGGCCATGTTCTGACTGATGATATTGAGCTTTTTCATCATCTCTTTCCACAAATGAAGTCGATTTGCTTCCTCTGGTGAGGTCTATGCATATAGTCAACACTTATGTTGGTGAAAAAAGGTATTTGCAATGAAGGAGTTGCTAATCTTGGAAAATTCAATTGTGACATCTCTGGCATCATTTCTGTCACCAAGTTCATGTTTTCCAACTGCTGATCTTTCTTCTCTGTTAGCTCCCCACTTATCTGGTACTCCCCCAAAATTCAGCTCACGTGTTTCACTTAAAGAGCATTCATACCTTGCAAATGGTATTCTTTTCACAGGAAATAGTTTTCTACACCCAATAAGTTAACTATTAATTATCCCTCACAATTGAAATTAAGTATATCCTCTCCTGAGATCCCTACATGATCAACCCTCAAACCTCAATTAGCACTTGCTAACCTCTATGTAACCATGTATCATTTTTCTTTCTCCAAACTAGATTATGAAATCTTTGACAGAAGGGCTAAGCTGAGGTCATCTCTACAGAGAACTAGAAACTTAGCAGGAATATAACTAGGAGCATAAGTAAATAAACTAACTATGATTTATGTACAGTATATGCAGCTGATTTTGAGTAATGACTCCCCAATTTGTTTCTGCTTTCTTGTACTATACTCTCGAGCATTTTCCTCACACCCTCATGCTGGGATTGGTCAGTCATGTGCCTGTCTTTGAATAATAGAAAAATAGAAAGCATGTGGTAAACAGAGAATTTAAAGTGTCTTGTTTATTGGGTTTTGATCTCCCATGCTGCTCTGAGATCTCTGCCAACACCACTACGTGAAGACTACTGTCTTACTGGATGATGAATAAGTAATACATGGTCAGTCAATCTTCCCTGTTGCCTAACGAACAACCACCCAAACCCCAGAGAAGAATCTTCTAGATAGCAAAATTATTTCATAAAGCACCAAACAGTAAATATTTTAAGCCACCAGTTTGCTACAACTACTCAATTCTGCTGTTATAGTATGCAAGCAGCTGTAACATATAAGCAAGTAGAAATCACTTGATTCCAATAAATCTTTATGTACAAAGACTTTGTATGTGAAACTTTATATATATAATAAAAGACGTGGAACCCTATTTGAGCTATGGATGATAGCTTTCTAACCCTGCCCTAGCTTACTGAAATCCGAACACAGATAAAACAGCTCACTTAAGAACAGCAAAACAACCAAACAGCTAAGCCTAGCACAAGTTGTCCCCCAGAATTGTGAGCTAAAATTTGATGTTTCTTGAAGTTATTATGTTTTGAAGTAATTTTCTATGCAGCTTTAGGTAACTGATGAAGAAATTGATACTTAGAAACATGATGCTAGCATACCAAAAGTCTTACATATGTAGCTTACATTTTGGGATGGTTAGTGAGTGGAGGTTTAGTAAAACAGGGGGGAAAAAAACATTGTTCAAGACTTACAATGGAAGAACACTGCAAGTGGAGCTGGAAAGATTAGGAGGAAACTATTATTCTATGCTACAAATAGATGACACTTATCTTTTGGAAGACATAAAGACAGACAAAGACAGAAATATATATCACTGTCTATGGTAATTTAGAAGTCAGAAAATGTACTTAATGAAACTCTGGATCTTGGCAAGATAATTCCCATAAAAATGTTTAAAGTTTCAATTGACTATGATAAAGTATAGAGGCACAGATATGAACTAAATAAACACCTGTAAATACGCAATCAGAAATTAAATATAAAGGGGTCAGAACTTGCTGGCTTGAAAAAAGAGTTAGTTCCCATATCCAGTCTTCTCACCTGTTCAGAGATTCCCAAAATGAAATGAACCCTAAATCCAAAAATCAAACTGACAGTACGGTCTTAAGATCATTTGTTAGCACACATAAAGGACATTTTAAGTGTCTGTTAGACCCTAGCATATAGACAAAAGGATCCCAAGAATCTTAAGGATATTATCCCACCTGGGGGAGGGGGAGGGGGGATTATCCTAAGGAAAAAAAAGGATTATCTCAAAAAGAATTTCAGATGTAACTTATTGGGCTGCAGTAGAACCAAATCAGGTTCACTGGAAACCCACAAGGTTTATAAAAGAGTTTTACTAGGCTAAAACATACTAGACTGTGATATTATAAGCCCAGGAACTGATTTTAAAAAATCTATTCAGTTGCAAGCCAGGGACATTTCTTACGAAAAAGAAAGATGCTTCTATGCATGAACCAAGGGCCATGAAGAGAAATGAAGGGGGAACCACTTCCAGCCAGCAGAATTTTGGCCTAGTTGTGAAATATTCTCTACCCCTGAAGGAAGGGTACTGGCAACATTGCACTCAACTGAAATACAAAATTGTTATAGACCGGTAACTGCTTTATTCTTCTGATGCCATTATTAAATGAAATTTCAGGGTCTTAAGAAGAAGCATAGGCTTGCATGTGGGAAGTACATAAATTATATTAGGTAGGTTCTGGCTGATCATTATAATAACAGTCCCCCAATTTGATCACACCTTTTTCCATCCACATCTTTAAATACATCTTTCACACAGTGACTCTGTGCTGGGCCATGACACTTGCTTTAGCCAGCTAGACGACAGAAATTTTTATGAGTCAGAGACTTCAAAGTTGATTGCCCGTTATGGACTGTCCACTTCTGCTCCTGTTAAAAGCTTTTGCCACTGCTGTGTGAAGAAGCCTATGGTGGTCTGATGAATGATCAGAAACAGATGACTCATCACCCCGGCTGACAGCCGTGACCCGAAAGCCCGAGAGACTAGCACGAATGAACGGAGCAGAAGAAACGCCAAGTTAATAAAGTCCATATTGCTGAATCACAGAATTACCATCCAAATAAATTATTGTTGTTTTAAGTCATACAGTTTTAGGATAGTGTCTTATGTAGCAGTAGATAACTGATACCTTGTGGTGTCTTTATTAGAAAATTAATAACACACATAAAACAATAAAGTTGGGGGTGTGAGAAATGCAATTACTACTTGAATACCTACTTGGTGCCAGGTGTTAGATTAGGCGTTTTGCATAGTTAATCCTCAAAACAATCCACAAAGCTATATGTAACGCATGCACATACCCATAATAACAAATTTAGTGGCTTCATCAAATGTACAGTTAAATTTCTATCTACCATTGCTCTTCATCTGCCATTTCACAATTTAAAACAACTTTAGAATTTAAGGAATTTTAGTCTCTACCTCTCACTTTCTAAAACTGTAGCTTTCTCTGACTCCCCGAGGAATCACTGTTTTCCTTTTGTGCTACTTAGAAGGTAAAATAATTCATGCCGAGTCAAAAAAGAGCCACGACTTTCCAAACTAGTTGGACATCAAAACCATATGGGAGAGAATGGAGCAAGACAGCCCAGTGAGCAGCCACTCCTGTTTACGTCCCAACAACAAAGGCAGTGAACAAAAATAAAAATAAACACAGAGTTGCAGAACTCTAGACAGCAGCGGAGGTGCTGGAGAGTCAGCGGGAGTCCAGAAGCAGGACAGAGGAGGAGTGGGAATGGTACAGGAGTTGGAAGAACGCACTCACCAGCATCGGAGCTCTTGCTCACTGCGGCAGTTGTTTGATGGGATCAGGCAACACTACAAAGAACACGGAATAGGAGCTAAGGAGAGAAAGCTGTAGCCTGATTCCAAAGGCCAATCAAACTGGCTGCTGGAGTTCACGAACTGCATACTTGGGAGGAGATGAAGGGAGACCATGGCATGGTGGGAGAGTGTTGTCAGATCTCACTGAGACCTCGAAGGGTAGATGCTAGGACCAGAAGGAGCCTACTGGGCACCAGAATGAGGGGGACATTGCTAACGCCCTGTCCATGGAAAGACACCGTGAGAGAGCCTGTGCAGAGGTGCCCACAAGGGAAGGACATACAGCACTCTATCTTCGCCATGAGAAAGCTGGACATCACCGCTTACAAAAGCATCTGTGGCCAGCTAAAATCACTCACACCTCTCTAGTGAACTCCAGAGGACACGCACCCAGAACTGAATTAGCACTGGGGGAAGAGGGGAGCTAACAATATGTGTGCCCTCTAGTGGTTTTTAGGTTATACTGTTGTCCGGTGCCATCAAGTCATTCCAACTCATAACAACCCTATACACAACAGAAGGAAACACTACTCAAACCCCAAAAAACCCACAGCCTTCGGTTCGATGCCAATTCACAGCGACCCTATAGGACAGAGTAGAACTGGTGGATTTGAACTGCTGACCTTTTGGTTAGCAGGTGTAGCACCTAACCACTACACCACCAGGGTTTCCAAGCACTGCCCAGGCCGGTATAATTCTCATAATCATTGTTACAGTGGAGGCCACTGTTGTAGCTACTGTGTCAGTTCATCCGATTGAGGGTCTTCCTCCTTTTCATTGATCCTCCGCTTTACCAGGCATGATGTCCCTCTCCAGGGACTAGGCCCCTCCTGATAATGTGTTCGAATTATACGAAATGAAGTCCTGCCTTCCTTGCTTCTCAGGAGTTTTCCGGCTGCACTTCTTCCATGACATATTTGTTCATTCTGTTGGCAGCCTAGTTTGCTTAGTCTGTCTTCTGCATGAATCTACTGTTAGATATTTCTCTTTCTTTTTCTAATTCGGTTGCTTTGGTCCTCAGTTCCAGTCAGTTCTTGCTCTTTTGTTTGTGTGTGTAATGTTTTCATTTTTCTGTTGCATCTCTTATTTTGTTCTTCCATTTGATTCTTGATCTTTTTGTTTTGCTTTCTGCGTGCTTTTTGCTTTCTTTAATCGTGTTAACACCATAGTCTGATTCTTTCACTAAACCGTTCTCCATAGAAGAAATTTTCTCTTTTGCGTGTTTTCTGACAAACGTGTAATAATGTGGCTGGACCTGAAGAACACAGTACTAAGTGAAATCAGTCAAGCACATGAGGACGAACGTTAAGATCATATGATCCCTCTTTTAGAAGTAGACAAAAATAAACAGGTATGAAGAGACTACTGTTCAATGGTGGTTACCAGGCAACGACATTAACAATGACATGCTAGGAGTTCAAATTCAGGGTGCCAGCTTCTGAGGAAAGCTTTCTCTTCCTGTCATATCTTCAAGAACGTCATTGTCATCAATATTCCCTGGCCTAGGAGCTTCTTAGCAGAAGGACTGAAGATCCAAATGATACACTCTGCTTCTAATACCGCTTTCTTGGTGACATGAGGTCCTCCTGTCATTCTAGTGACTTTTCTTTTTATATCTCAAAAGAGATTGTCTGAAGACACAACCTAAATTTGTAGATTGAGATTTGCCTCATTAACATAACTGTCACTAATTCCATCTGGTAACATTACGGAAATGAGATTTGCAACACATGGAAAAATCACATCACATCATACGACAAAATGGTAGACAATCACCACTATCCTAAGAATCATGAGGGAACACAACTCAACCCGTAATATCGCCTTGTAACAGAAAAGCAGAATGAACACAGGAGTAAAGTGCCGTGAGATCGGTACTTTGCTGAAAAATACCCGTGTGAATCCAAACGTCGACATTTAAACCAAAGCAAAGATGAAAAGACAGGGCAGCAGGGACTGGAGTACTGGAAATGGAAAAGCCAGCATACAATTAATTAGACTATTGACACAATGTGAAAAATACAATAAGTTCATTGACGAATTTGTGTGGAAATTGATAAAGGAAACCCTAACCTGCCGCGTAAATTTTCATAAAATATTATTAAAACACTTAGACACACAATATGGAAAGATTTTTTTTTAAATATGAATTCCTAGGCTCCCCATAGTGTTCCCTTTGTCTTCAACATATTTGATCTCTCAATCATTTATTTAACACTTTGATCATACCTGTCTTCTTGAAATACTGCCCTCCTTTGGCATACTGCTGTGGCCACTGCTCTCTAGCATTCTCTGAAGACTTCATATTCATGGTATTAAAATATTGGTATTCATCAAGGTATTCTTTTAGATAATCCTTCCTTTGTAGTTTCTCACTGGACAATGTTGAAGATTCAGTAACTTTTTATTCAATGACATTAATATCTTCAGTTCATTTTTCTATGAGCTCTAAATATCTTGTCAAATTGCCTACATGACACCTCAGCTCAGAGTCTCAAATGACATTACAAATTTAGCATGTCCAAGGGCAGTCATAATTGTCTTAACTAATATGGTCTTTTTCCAGGTTCCATACCTCAGTGAACGGCAGGTTGCTGCTCTGCACAAGTGTTTCTGTTAACAAATTCAAGATTTATCAGATGCCTGTATTTTTGCTCATAATTTGGTCTCTGCAACACATAAATAAAATGGTTTTTCTTTTTGTTATTGTTGTTTTTTAAACTTAAAACACACGAAGTCCCGATATTTCTTAGGATCTGGATGCAAACCTGGATATGTTTGATTCCAAAGGTCACACTCTTTCCATTACACAAAGCTGCTTTTTAAATTTAATTTCATAAATTAAAAAATTACATGTAATTATACATATAATTCATGAGTTTTCCGTAATCAGTTGTTAATGTCTCTTTTAATCATTTAGCTTTAAATTCTGCAATCATAAATGCAAAATCTTCTTAACAAGTTGGGTTATCTGTGGAAAGTAAGAATAATCATAAAACCTAAGTCTTTAAGTTGTCAGTCTCTAATATGTTTATTAATAATTCCTCAAATACTAATTGGGAGTTCACTTAGGTTCGATTCCCTCCTAGGAGATCCACGTAGGGAAGTGCTACCAAGAGAACTCAGCAAGAGAAAAGGTCAAAGTGAAGGAAAAGAGACAGAGCCAAGCGTTTTCGTCACGGGGTGCTGCTGTCACAGAAATACCACAGAGTGGATGGCTTTAGCAAAGGGGAGTTTCTTCTTACACAGTGCAGTAGGTTACAAGTCCACATTCAGGGTGTCCACTCCAGAGGATGTCTTTCCTTCTGTCAGCTCTGGAGGAAAGTCCTTGTGTTGCCCCAGTCTTTGGTCAGGGAGCACCTTGGCACAGGAACCTCGGGTCTGAAGGAGGTGCTCCACTCCGGGTACTGCTTTCTTGATGCTGTGAGGTTCCCAGTTCTCGGCTTGCTTCCCTTTCCGTTTATGCTTCATGGGATGAAAGCATAGAAGGTGGTATAAGCCACACTCTAGGGAAACCCCCTTTACAGTGGAGCAGGGAGGTGATCTTATAAAGGGATTTACAGTGCCATCCTAATCTTCTTTGACATACAGAATAGGAAAATCACAAAATTGAGGACAATCATAAAATATTCAGAATAACGGCCCAGTCAAATGGCTACAGACAGTTTTGAGGGGACAGGGCTGAATCCATGATAGCCAAGTAAGGATGCAAGTTCTAGTGAAGTCTCAGCCTCCACGATCCTGCACTTCTAGATTTGCCACAATACACACTTACCTTCCTTCTCTTATCAAGAATTGGCTGAGAGCTACGGGAGTGAAAGGACGCAAATTTCCTAGAAACTCCGTCTCCATGGGCAAAGCAACTCCAGAAACAGGAGTAGAGTTTACCAAAAATGAGTTGTAGCTGCAGGTTGTTAAGGAAAACTCACAGTGAAGTGGAGCAAGTGATGCAGCAGCTATGACAGTCTCCTCAGGCTCTGTGGTAGGAGTTAGAGAGGAGTCAAACACTTACCTTGCTCTAAAGAGCTGATATTTTAGTGACAGAGACAGAGCTGTAAAAAAAACTTTTTTTCTAATACAGCTGGATATGCACTGCTTTAAAAAAACATATGAAGTCTAGAGCTCATAGGAAGAGACAACTGTTTACTGGAGCTCTGTCAAGTATCTTATTGAGATAACAGAAAGGACCTTATTCAAAAATTAGACTATATAAATCAAGAATTTTAACCGGTATTAATCTTTATTAACACTGTCAAAGATACTAGAAATTAGAAGACGTAAATAAGGAGAGAGATTGGGAACACTCAAAACAACTTCCCAGCACTCTTCCCGTTGGATCAGAACTCACTCTGAAACAGACTGACACATGAGACCTCTTAGTAACATATGTGACAACATTACTCACACAAGAGGGGCAGTTTTGGTCATGTAGCACCTTTACTTTTATGCTCTGGTAGTTACACCCCTTCAATGGTATCCTCCAGAACCCTGCCCCCATAATTCGGTAGATTCCATTTTCATTTGTCCTAAGCAGTCCTAGCCAGATTTGTATGCTCTGCTAAAATCTATTGATAAAGATTTTCCCTAGAGCAAGTACCATTTTGACTTTCCCAGTAGTTCTGTTATTCACATAAGTTAGTGTAGAGGTTTGATTGCATCACTCTCCTTCATCATTTCCTGGGCCATTCCACAATAAAGGAGAAAATAAAACACAATCCTGCTAATGATTCCCTTCTCATCTGTGTTCTAGTAGACACCTGCGTGCCAACTGAGTCTGAAAATGAAGAATCATTTTAATAGTTTGCTAGGTAGAAACGAGACTACAGGGGGTAGGGATAATTGGTGAATTATACAGCAAAAATGACAGTGCTCGGAAAATTAACATATAAATTATCAAAATTCTGATAACAATCATAATAGGAACTGTCAGCAGATGGAAGAGAAATAATACTTTATTCTTGATTGTTTGAGATGGAAGAAACTGTAATGAAGTTACTGTATCAAAACAGTTATGAAACTACACTAAACTATAGTTTAGTATACTAAAAACTATACTAAAACTATACTAAAAACAATTATGAAAAAGAAGAATAAGAGGAGTTGCCTTTCAAAATTGAATATACGATAAAGCCACTGGACTGAGATACCGTAATATTGGTGTAGGAATGGAAATATAAACCAATAGAACACCATAGGGATTCTAGAAATCAATCTTGGAATTTAGTATATAATAAAGGTGGTATTTCAGTATATTGAAGAAATTACATATTACTTAACGAATTGTGCTGGTACAATAATCTGCAGATTAAGGAAAAGTGAACTTGGGCACTCATCTTCTATATGTAAAAAATAAATATGTGGATAAAAATAATATACAAAATCTTCTTAATAAAAGCAAAACCTAAAAATATCTTAAGGAAATACAGCATAGTTTACATGTATTAATTTTTAAAATTTGATATAACAAAGGAATCATGAACAGATGTATAAGTTAAACAATCTCTTAGTAAATATATTTGCAATTTGTATGACAAAGATATAGTATCTATTGCTAAAAGATCACCTTCCAAACTAAACCAGATCCACTGCTGTCAAGCTAATTCCTACTCACAGTGATCCTATAGGACAGAGTAGAACTGCTATAGGACAGAGTAGAACTGCTGCATGGATTTTCCAAGGGGCACCTGGTAAATTCAAACTGCTCACCTTTTTGTTAGCAGCTGTAGAACTTAACCACTATTCCACCAGGGTTTCTATCTTCCTTCAAGTCAACAATAAAAAGCAAAACCAGATTGCTGATTAAAATGTGTAAAATACTCAACTTCAATAGTTGTCATAAAATATCAATTCAAGAAAAACTGAGATAATTTTTCTCCCATTATATCAAATGAACACTTAAGAGTGGGTAAACAGAACAAAAGTTACAAATTTTATAGATGAGTGACTATTTGTATTTGTATATTACTATTCTGTGCTAAATTCTGTATTGACTTTAAAATTATTCAATAATATTAAATTTAGTGAATTCTAAAATAGTACACACACAACAGAACTCTTAACACATCCCACATAGTTTATAACACAAGTGAGGTTTTATTTTTGTGAGGGACAAAGCAAATCAAGATGCTACTACTATCCCCTGCCGTTGACTTGATTCTGACTCCCAGCAACCCCATAGGATGGAATAGAACTGCCCCATAGATTCCAAGGATCATCCGGTGGTTCAAAGAGCCAGCCTTTTGGTTAACAGCCATAGCACTTAACTTTCATGCCAGCAGTAAAGTAAAAAAAAAGTTATTTACACAATGTGAAAAAATTTGCACTTCTTTCCAAACTGTAAGCTCAGAAAAATATAATTTTAAGAATAACAGAGCTTATAATGGAAACCCTTGCAGTGTAGTGGTTAAGTGCTGTATCTGCTAACCAAAAGGTTGGCAGGCAAATCTGCCAGGTGATCCTTGCAAACCATGAGGCACTTCTACTCTGTCCGATAGGATCACTGTGAGTCAGAATCAACTAGATGCCAGTAGGTTTTTGACTTTTTAATAACTTTGCCACACATGGTAGTAATTCTATACATATATGAAAAAGGCCTTCTTAAGAAATTTATCACAAAAGAAAAATACAGACTTTCATAAGAGAAGTGCAAGAAACGGGAGAGTTTCACGGATGAGGTAGAAGCAACATCGAGGTGTAAATACCGTCACCATGCCATAGTAAATTGCATTTACCTACAAATGTGCTTATGTTATTTGACTCCTGTGCTGCTTTTATGCATGTTTACAATGAGATCATCTGTCGGGAAAATTAGAAGAGAAACTGAAGACATGATACATAACCTATTTGTTTCGTTATTATAAAACTATCATTTAATACATTGGCAAAAGAAAGCAATACATGTTTTCTGTATTTATACTCTTAAAATATATTCATCTGGGAGTAGGTCTCTGTTCTGCATGTTCCCTATGATGCTGCAAATCACAAGATGCCTTCAAGATACATATGTATAAATACTCAAAATACTAACTTACAAATAGAAATATGCATACCTTTGTGAGGCTCTCTAACCATCAACTATAAAACATTAAACAAACAAAAAACACAAACTCTTTGAGTTGATTGTTCAGCAGCCCAGGGGGGACTTTGAGGAGGTCTTAACCAAGGTGTGAACAAGTCAGGGAACCAAGCCTATAATGTCACTTCCTTGGCAACAGAGCACACTAGAACTTGGAACCCTAGTAACCAGGCACCTGCATTCTAGAAACAGTCCCCTATTCAGGTCACTTGAGTTGAGTGGAGACACTTGGACCAGGATCATGTTTCCTTGTTGCCTTCCCCTCTCCTGAGACTGTCTTCTTGGAAAACACAAGCCTTCAACCTTCTTCTAGAGATTCAGCCATTCCTTCAGCCCCTATCTGGGAAGGGCCTGACCATTTTCCAAAAAAGAACAAGAAGGCAACACGGGGTGGCCCTGGGCTACGAATCCGGGTCACACTACAACCACAACATTAACTGGACAGCCCTGTGCTCCCCACCTCAAGCCAAGCCAGACCTTAGGCTGTGTTAGCTATTAACCTCTGAAAAGAGCTTATAGATCGACCTACTAATCAGGCTAGACACCTCAGAGACTTGGGGCTGTGTTGGCACAGGTGGCTTCACGTTCCTGCCCAACCCCTCTGAGCACATAAGATGTAGGTATGCAAGCCTGTACACAGAGGTCCTAGTACAGACTCAAGAACTCAAGGAAGGGGTCATCAGTCCCTTGCTTCGTGTCTCCAAGTCTCAGGTTGTTCCCTGGAGAAGTGAGGTGTTAAGAGGATCAGTCAATTATAGTTATTCTCAGGACCCCATGGGATGAGCTACTGAAACTGTATACCTGTGAAAAAGCCTGCTAAAGGGGCTGGGGATATTCACATTTATGATTTTCCTCTTCTCCAACAAGGCACTGAGCCTTATCCTTCCCTAGCTACATGTCTTGAGCAATCCTATGACCCACATGGAAAGGGGGGTTAAGATTCCATCTAGTGGGTCCTGTACTTTGTAGTAGCCAGAACACAGTTCCCTGGAAGCTAGCAGTGGGTTGTCAGGCCCACTCAGATGTTGGGGAAAATGCTGGTTGGGTTCATTCATTCAATAAATGTGTACGCCGTGCCTTGTGTTGTACCACTGCGTCACCACAGCTCTGTTTCGGTTTGTGTTACAGACACTGTTCTAGGCACTTAGCATTACTAAAGCGGACCAGAACCACTGTCCTCCTGGGTTTCCATTCTAGTTGGGAAGTCGTAAAAGAACACTAGACATCACAAGTGTCTATAGTGCATTAGCTCTGACACCCTCATGCCTCCCCTAGATATGTAAGCAACAGCTCCCATTCTGAAGGCAATGATGGACCCCAAGATCCACTGAAAGAGTGAGTTAGCTTTGTGTTGAGGAGGGGCCCCTGTCTCTGCAGATGAATGGTGGTTGTGGGGGTGCTATGATTGAACTGGGGCTGGGGAGACCCTGGACCCTATACATCTAGATGAGTCTGAGACCTCTTTTTCAGTAGGAAAGCCATCACACAGACGAATGGATGGAACTTGGGTACCCTGGGGAGGAGAGGAGAGGCTGGAGACTCCGAGCCAACTCTAAGAAAAATCTGTCTCTTCATAGTGCTCTCATAGGTCTTCTTGACCCCTCCTCAATCAGGGTCCAGAACACAGGGTATAAGAAAACTACTCCTGCAGCTGTTGAACCCCAATTATCAGGGATCAGCAGCGCATAGGGCTCCTACCCTTTGAGAGAACAATGCCAGTGGAAGAAAATGTCCCTCACATATACACACAGAATCAGGAAGACACTGGTACACAAGATTCAGTTTGAGGGGCCCCAAGAGGCTAAGACAGAAAGACAGACTCCATCCACATGGTCCTCGCCTGTCAGATATTGATGGAACATTACAGTGTGCCTAGACTGTGTGGTAAGCATATAGACACACCAATACTGGCTGTGGTGGGGTTTACTCCCAGTGGGGAGGGGCCCAAGGACAAAGAATTACACCTGGCATCCTGGGGAAGGGGAGTTGGTAAGATCATTGATCCAACGCACCATGGAACTGAAGTTCTGTGCTGTTGTCTCCCTCGGTGACCAGCCTCTCCACTGCCAAGACAGCCAAGTGAGATGAGGAAGAGTGGGGCTGGCCTCTGGAAGGGAGGGAGCAGGCAGAGCGGCCCACTTTCTTACAGGGGTGCTATGGAAGAGTGGTATGACAGGAAAGACCAAGTCTCTGACCCTGTTCATCACCATGTATATGCAGTGCCGGCTCCTTCATCCTGGGCACCTGTCTAGATGACCACTCAGAGGACTTATCTAAGATCCTGGGCTTCACTTGCCTGAGGCTCCTGTTAGAATATGTTCACGGGAACATAATCTCCTGGAGCATCGTACCCACCTGCTCCCTGCCCAGCTGAAGAATCTGGAGCCTACTGAGGCGGAACCAGAGGGTAACAAGGACTGGGCAAGTAGGCGTGTGAGACTGAGAAGGGGTCACAGGGCCAGACCACACAAAAAGAAACCCCTGTTCGGTGGGGTGGAGCCAGGGCGCAGAGTAACCTGAGACCTCTCTTCTGGTGGACTGCAGCCTAAAAGACTTCCCAGGATGGATTTTTGCACTTGAGCTTCTCTTACTGGATCCCTTGCCAGAATCAGTGGTAGATGTAAAAGTAGATCAAGATTTAGAGCCCCCCCCCACCAAAAAAAGATTGATGTTGAGTAAATTCCAACTCAGCAACCCTATAGGAGAGAGTAGTGCTGCCGCATAGGTTTTACAAAGCTGTAAGTCTTCACAGAAGCAGACTGCCACATGTTCACTGGTGGAATGATTGGTTGTTTGAACTACCAACCTCTTGGTTAGTGGCCAAATAGGGTGCAGCTGCTCGGGGCCATTTGGCCACTGACATCCACCTACCCTCTAAATTATGTGTAAGAGCTCTGCAGAAAGTTGCAGTTGGAAAAGGATGCACGGCAATCATGTATGACCATGACAAATGTATTGAGCAGTCATGTGTGCACATGGAATGAGCAACTAAAAACATTCACCTCTGTAGAGAAGAGTGGAAGGGGAGGAGAGACCTGGAATTGCAGGACAGTCCCCTTGGCCATGACCTCTCATTACCCATAAAATGAAAACTACCCAGGTCAATTCTGCCTCAGGTGCTGGAGTCTGTAGCTGCCCTGTGTATCCCCTTTTAGAGCTGGATGATAGCAGGGGTAGTGCTTTAGCGGCTGCTGGTGCTGTGGTAGGAGGAGGCCATAATGAAAGATGAGGAGGCCCTGGCAAGTTGACAGCAGGGCAGACAAGAGCTAAGAAGAAGAAGAGACTGGCCTCCAAGGCGTCTTGTCTTTTAACACCCACAGCTGGAGTGAAGTCCAGACTCCTGTGGCCCACAATTGTTCCTACTCCTGCCATCACTGCAGTTGTCATCTGCCACTAGGGAGTACAAATGGGACTGAGGTCACCTGTTGGTCAGGGGGATGTGAGGCGCCATGTAGAGGTCACAGTATATTGGTCAAGAATAAACCATAACAGGTACTGGCTTTGGTTGATTCCAGGGCAGATATACTTTTATCTTTGGTACCCATGAGTGGTTTTGAGAGGACCCTTCTTGGCAAATGATGGGTACAGTGGAAAGTCCATCCATGTATGCCAGGTACTCTTGACCCTATAAGCAGGAGGTACTTCCCCTAAACCATATCAAGTTTATATTTTTCCAATACCAGAATATATATGGGGGTGGATGTCCTCATGGAGTGACTTTGACCACGTCTGTGGGAGAATTCTGATGGTGAGAGTGGGAAAAGCAGTCTTGATGAGGACGACAGCGTGGGAAGCAATGACTGCCCCCATGGTGAAGGGTGGCAGACATCAGGAAATGCAAGTTGCCCAGGGCACATAGGAAATCAGTGACACCATTTTGGAACTGAAAAGAGTAGGTGTCCTCTGAGAAGCCCACAGTGCTTTTAATAACTGTGTGGCCTGTGAAGAAACCAGATGGGTCCTGGCTGATGACTGCGGCCTATAAAGAACACAGAAGGTAATCCTGTACTCCTTTCCCCTTCCCACTTCTGTTCATACAGCACTCCTAGTGGCAGTCGATGGATGTGCAGCTGCTACTTGCGACCCTGGTCAACAAAAGCAGCTACTGAGTCTGTGGATCACTCCCGTTCTTGAGCACTGAAGACATCCTTTGTCTTTAATATGATTGGATAGAGCACTGTGCTTCGAGGTACCTTAGGCTGCAGGAACCATTTACAAAACCATACCAAATTCTCTGAATTACCCTGTGGTAAAAGCTGGGTGGACCAAGGGTAGGCTTTCCATTGGTATGATTTCCTTTTGATTGATTTTGTTCCCCCATTGGCTCCTTATTGAAGTACGTGTACAAACTGAAGTTCCAACTAAATTTTTCTGATCAGACCCTGAATGATAGAGAAGGAACCTTACAGCTATTAACCACTGAAGTCAAAGATGAGGAAGATAATCCTTCAGAAACGAATGGATCTGGCCATTCTAATAGCTATCCAAGGTGGAGAATGAGCCATAGTAAAAACTAAATGTTGTACCTACATACCGGACTGCCACCAGAGCATAACTGACTTACTAGGCCTTTTGAAAAAACACAAACTTAGGTCACACTTCCAGGCTGGTCTGCTATGGCTGCCCAGTTTTCACCTTTCCCCTTTGGCTGAGAAGGTTTTTGTTGGGTCTAGGTCTTGTTCTATGTACAGGGTTTTGCTGCTCTGTTTGTCTATATTGCTGGTGTGGTCTGGCCCTGTCTGCAAAAGTGTAACACCTCCTCCCAGGGCACCCAGGGACCTTTCAGAAGAGGGGAAATGTGTCAGACTGTAAGAACCAGCCTTGACGGATGAACTGAAGGGGAAACTGGCTTTGCGAGGCTGAACACAAGTACCCTTATATCTGCTGCTGATTCACTCTGGTTTGCTAGGTCACTTAAGGGGAATCCCTGCCCTGCACAGGAGCTGTTTGATTCTGTATGTTTCCCTAATAATCTCTTTTTTCTGGAGTTGCATACCTCTGTCTTTGGTCTCTCAGTGCCCTCCCTTTTTAGAGGCAAGTTTCACATTACAAGTACATTTCACGGACATGTGCAAAAGAAGAAGTTTTGAGAACCACTGTTCTCCCGTTGGCTCTCTGAACTGGTCCCTAAGCAGCAGCTTTAGCATCACCTGGGAACTTGTTAGAGTTCTCATCAGGGGTTTGAACTAGTTTGTTCTGGCAGAAAGTGAAAAAGTGGAAAAGGCCAGGAGAATGCTCAGTTGTGGACACTGAAAAGGTAGATGGGTCCCCTGCCTGGGTGACCAACCAGGCCAAGGCTCCCAAAGGTCACAGACAAAAACACATTGGGGAGGTGAACCTGGGGACTCTGACCTGATGCAGCTGACTTCCAAGGCTAGAAGGAATGGAGTTCCAGGGCAAAAAGGCCTATGGGTGGTTGATGACCCTCTGCAGCGTCTCCAAACACCGGCATGAGGCCCTGTGTCTTATACTGCTCTAACAGAAAGTATCACTAGTGCAAGGCTTCACAAGAAGAAACTTTATTCAGAGTCCAGTAAGCTGTAACCTCACTCATAGTTATAAGTCCATTCAATGTGAAAAGTCATCACAGTCCAGTAGGCTGAGTCCAAATTTAAGGAGGGCATCTTGGTACAGGGACCTCAGGTCCAAAGGACGTGCTCTGCTCTTGGTACTACTTTCTTGGTGGTGTGAGATTCCTAGCCTCCTCTGCTCACTTCCCTCACTTAGATCCCACAAGCTTGCAGTTGAGTCCTGTCTCACTAACACAACTGCAGCCCATTCTCCATCATCAATATCACAGAGGCAGAATTCACAACACATGGGAGGAATGGTACCATATCGGGACTCATAGCCAAATCAAATCAACGCATACATTTTTGAGGGGAAACAATTCAATCCATGACACTCTCTCATGCTGAAAATGTACTCAAAGGAGAGGAGGCGTCCACGCAGCCCTGGAGGTTGCATGTCTGCACATCTGCACAGCTCATTGGCAGCCACTTGACTACCAAACATGTATCCTCCCAGGCTGTGGCCAGGTAGGAGGAAGAAAGTTCAGAGGGAGCATCGCTGGAGAGCCAAAAGAGAGGGCTTTTATGCCAAGGCACAGGCTCACCTCTGAGAGCCCTCAGGGCAACACGGAATCCTGTACTTCTGAAAGATAGGAACTGCTAGGGGTGAGCCATCACTAAGGTGCAGACCTGGGCAGTCAGGATGCCTGAGCCCAAACCACTACTCCTTGATCTTCTCTAGAGGCCTTGAAAGTCAACTCTGTATTCCAAAAATGAGGACTAGGGACAACTCAAGAATAATAAATATAGAATCACCACCAGAATGCTAGGCTCAGAGACCTGTGACACATTCTTCAAGTCCTCTGGGCTGGTTTCCCTACCATACACTGAAGAGAAAGTTTCAGTGGGGTAACATATGCACACATACACTCAAATGCACACACATGCATAGCTAGACATGCACAAAATGCGTGTGTCATAAATGTGAACTATAAATGTTATCACCATTTTCTTTACTCTCTGGTGAGCTGAACACCCACTCCTTGCCCCTAACCCAGATGGTTAAGAATGAACTCAGACCCCTAGAAGTTGTTCTTTCAGTCCACTCTCAAGGAATCCTGAAGATATTCAATAAATCTGAGATGTGCAATTCTAAAGAAGACAAGACCCATCAATCATTGCAGTGTTCAAATGCTTGCCGTTCATCAAAAGCTCAGCAGTTTGAACATGCTAGCTGCTCTACAGGAGAAGGATGAGGCAGACTGCTTGTGTAAAGATTGAAAAAACAAAAACAAACAAGCCAAGAAACAACAAAAACACAATAAATCTGTGAGAGTCGGGACTGCGTGTCAGCTTGGCTAGGCCAGGACTCCCAGTGTTGTGTGGCTGTCCTCCATTTACTGTGTTATATACTCTGATTTCTACAGAATGCACCGTTGTTAAGGAGTCTTCCTTCTCCACTGGTGCTCCACTCTCCTTCACGAAGTCTAGCGTCTCAGATTATTCGCTGGGCATGCGTCGTAAGGTTGGTGAGGTTGATGGGGCAAGATCGTTGTGGGGTGTGTGTTGGGTCACGGACCTGCAGGCGGGCATGACTCAAAACCTATCCTAAAACCCACTCAAATTATGTCTTTCCTCAGATTGTGAACTCAATCTATAATATACAAGGACTGACAATTAAGTTCATGAATGTCCTGAATGTCATCCAAATGTCTTCCTTTCAATATTTCCTTTATCTCCAGGTAAAGAAGAAAGTCACTGGGGGCCAGATTAGGGGAGTAGTGAGGGTGTTCCAATACAGTTATTTGTTTACTGGCTAAAAACTCTTTCACAGACAACTGCACAATTAAGTTTGTGAACTTGCCACCATGCCACAATACACAGTCCTCTTTCCAGAAAGTTTCAAAGTTGCTCTGAGGGTGAACTAGGTGCTGCTGTTAGCACATAGCTTCCCTAGGGGAGTACTTCATAGGTGACCATAGAGGTATTCAGTAATGAGGTGTGTAGCACTTAGAACAATTAAGTTTGCAGACTTAATTATCAGACCTCATACATGTGGATGTACTAGCAGGTTCTGTCTCTCTGTCCATCTAGATCTTGCATTGGGTTCATGATGGTCTAACCTCTGGTTCTTGAAACTTGAGCCAGAGGCCTGCTGCCTGACCTCCTGATTCTGGAATTTACCAGCCTCTGTAGCCCTGTGGATGAGCTGTCTGTCATCTGGCCTGATTTGCCAGCTTCCACAGCCTTGTGAGTGAACATCCTAACACCTAAAGTGCTGGCTCGTGTTCTTTAGCCCCAGTAGCCACATGAGTTGAAAGAAGCCTGTACACGACCCATGGATTTGGTACTTGTCAGCCTCCACAAGTTTTATTTACTGTGCAAAGGTATCTGAGTATGTGGATCGTAAAAATTTATGGATAACATTACAGAGAATGATTATTCTTGAATACTTAATAGGGTTCATCAAGAATCTATGTATGAATCAAGAAGCAATCATTCCAACACAACAAGAGGACACTGCATGGCTTATAGTCAGGAAAGATAAGTGTCAGGGATGTACCACTTCATCACACCTATTCAGTGTGTATGCCCAGCAAATAATCTGAGACGCTTGACTGCATGAAGAAGAGTGGGGCACTGGAGTGGGAGGGAGACTCCTTAACAACTATATTACACAGGTGACGCAACACTGCTTACTAAAAGTGAAGAAGATTTGAAAACATACTGACGAAGATCAAAGACCACAGCCTTCAGTATGGATTGCACCTCAACATCAAGAAAACAACCAGACCAGTAAGCAACATCATCATAAATGGAGAAAAGATTGAGGTTGTCAAGGATTTCACTTTATTTTGATTCATAATCAACACCCAGGGGAGCACTGAAGAAATCAAAGATGCATCGCATTGGGCAAATCTGCTGCAAAAGACCCCTTTAAAGTGTTGACAAGCGAAGATGTTAACTTGAAGACTAAGGTGCACCTGACCCAAGCTACGATATTTTCAATCTCATCATATGCATGTGAAAGCTGTACAATAAATGAGGAAGAGGAATTGATGTCTTTGAATTGTCGTGCTGGAGAAGACTATTCAGCATACTGTGGACTGCCAAAAGAACAAACAGATCTGTCTTGGGAAAAATACAACCAGAGTGCTTCAAAGAAGTAAGGATGGCAAGACCACGTCTGACACACTTTGGACATAATGTTCAGGAGGGACCCAGCCCTGGAGAAGGACATCATGCTTAGTAAAGTCGAGGGTCAGTGAACGAGAGGAAGACAAGGCTAACTGACACAAAGCCTGCAACAACGAGCTCAAGCATAATAATGACTGTGGGCAAGGTGCAGGACCAGGCAGAATTTCATTCTGCTCTACACAGAGTCATCAGGAGTTGGAAGTGACTCAACGGCACTTAACAACCACATGCGCAATTTCATTGATACGATTCATGAGTTCTCTGAGGCAATACAGCAAATTATTGAAGCAAACAGCAGAAGGGAGTGTACAGAGGGGAGAAGTGGTTGATGTTAGAGATGACACAGTGGTACAGCAGTTTGCAAAAGTTGGACATTTGGGACATTTTAATTTCTGCCTCAGAGGCACCAGCTTTGTGCTGATCCTTGTGAAAGTAACTACTCATTTACAACAATTTAATCTATGATATTTACATAATTTGCCATGTTTTCAGCAGAACTCTGAGTTTACATTCTCATTACTTTGGCATGAGTAACAGAATAATATTGTAGAGTTGTATCAGGGCCTCACTGTAGAATCTAGTAGGAAGTCAGCCCCTAGAGAGCTCAATGATAGTTCCCAAAGTGACATGTACAGATTGCTGCTGGAATTGCTGTAAGACAATTTAGGCCTAGAGCTTCCACTGGTAGTCTCTGTAATGGCATAAAAAGAGCTGAGATGAGAAAGAAAGAAACACAGCTAAAAAGAAAAAAGAATTGCAGTAAAAGGAACAGATATCCAACAGTACCAAACTCGGAAACAACAATGATGAAAGCTTTTGAACTTCCAAGTTGATGAACCAACAACAAGTTTTCTTCTGAGAATGAAATTTAATAGATTTTCTTTCTTGGCAATTTAAAGAGTTCCAATGAGTGTCTTAAAGCAATAAAATCTAACTAGCTGGAATACACCTAATCACGTGATTAGGTGTATTCCAGCTAATTACAAGTAGTTTATGATTTTCTTTGAAGTAGTTTGTGATTTTCATTTATTTGAAAGTATTTTTTTTCAGTCAACGTTTACACCCAGTTTCATGACATCAAATGCAAGAATTTTAATGCAAGAAAATGAGTCTGCATATTTAAGTGCCTAGCAAAAGCCAAACTCACCATTGTCAAGTCAATTTTAACTCATAGCAACTGCCCCAAGAGTTTCCAAGGAGTGCCTGGTAGATCTGAACTGCTGATCTGCTTGTTAGCACCTGTAGCACTTAACCACTACACCACCAGGATTTCCTAATTGTCTACAAAGTATAACAAAAATATTTATTAACTGGTAGGGCCCTGATCTTGACCAATCAAAAGGAGGAATGCCACCTACCCAGAAACTTCACTGCATGTGTACAGTGTGAATACAGCTGTGTGAGTGCTTGGTATGGTGCTGGAACTAACTTGACTTTCACTAAGTATTTCATGAAATGATGTGAAGAATAGAGAAATGCAAAGTCATCCATCTGTATATATATGTGTGTGTGTGTGTGTATACACATATGTAGTTGCTTTCTATTTGTTTTACAGACTTACACAATAATATAAAAAAATGTTTTAGAAAGATTTTAAACATGAGTTGATGTGTAATACTTTGAGATTACCATCAAGCTGATTACAACTCATAGTGACCCTGCAGGGAGGGGCAGACCAGCCCATAGAGTTTTCAAGGAGCAGCTAATTGATTTGAGGTGCTCAATTAACTTCCATACATAAAACCATTTAAGTTCATTAAATGGTCTATAACAAATGAATAAGTTTCTCTGAAATAAAACAACACTGATAACACTAAGTTTAGCACCTACTGATTATGTTAAACGGAGATAAAACTATTTCATAACACTGCTTTCTGTATCAATATGCTTGTCACATTGGTAGTTACTTATAGGTGAGTCATCACTGACTTGATGGGAACAATTCATAACAATACTTGGTGGCTCAAGGCACATAAAGGCAGTGTAATAAATTGTCTGCAAATACCCAACAATTCAGCAGAAAGCACAAAACAGAGAAAAATTTGTCATTCCTTATTATTTTCCCACTGGTGCTAAGGGTTGAAAGATTTCTCTACTGATGAAAAGTCATTATACATTTTCCCTAGTTGTTCAATAATCTTGCATTATTCTTCTCTGTGAAGCAGTGGAGAAAATGAGACATGGAAATACCCTGCAGGGGCAAAGAAATGGTGGATTTGAACCACCAACCTTTTGGTTATCAGCTGCGCTATTAACCACTGGGCCAGCAGGTCCCTACTTTGAGACTATTGTTCTTATAAATTATGAAAGTAAAACCAGGTTTAAAAAATTCCGTCACGTATAAGAACAATAGTATTTGCCGTAATAACTCTTCAAGGACCACAGATTATAGGCATGCCCAGTCCACTCTGCCCTGGATTCACTATTACCTAGGAAGTCACTGACACACCTTTTTAAACCATAGTCCCAAATTAATGGTTCCAGGTGTTAGCAGAGAGCCCTAGCTTCCCCCTTTTCTCCAAATGTCTATACGAGCAAAGCTTATCAAGCCGACTGAAGCTGAATATGTAGACCATGTTTTTCCTTATTAACAGCTTACTAAGTATCTTTTCCTTATGGTGTTTACTTAAGTATGACTTTTCTGGGTGCTGTATTATGCTCACAACCATCATAGAGGGTAACTACAGCAATATAGAAAGGTCGTCTCTTTGGTCCTGCAGGGCGTTTCCATGTCTTATTTTCTCCGCCTCTTCATGGAGATCACAAGGGTATTGAACAACTAGGAAAAACGTATAACGACTTTCCTTTGGTATAGAACTCTTTCAACCCTTGGCACCAGTGGGACAATGACAGTGTGTGTTCTATTTTGTGCTCACTGCTGAACTGCTGGGTATTTGCAGACGATTTAGTCTTTTTGTTCCCTGATTTATTACATTGTCTTTTGTGTGCTTTCAGCCATGCAAGTATTGTCACAAATTGTTCCCATTAAGTCAGCGATGACTCACCTGTGAATAACTACCAGTGTGACAAGCATATTGATGGATACCAAAAGCAATGCTGTGGGACAGTTTATCTCCATTTAACATAATCAGTAGGTGCTAAACTTAGTATTATCCGTGTTATTGTTGTTTTAGTTCAGAGAAACTTATTCATTTGCTACAGAACATCTAATGAACTCAAGAGGTGTTATGTATGCAAGCTATGGGAGTACCTCAGTTTTCTCATCTTCAAGATGAAGTGTTGGTTTTCCTAACCTTTTCAATAAAATTTCCTTTGCAGATTTACATTGAAGAATAAAAATATAATTTTCTCATCACGCTAAAGATGAGGTTCTATTGCCTTGTCTTGTCCACCAGCTTTTCCAGCTTTCCTCAGGACCCTAGGAAACAAATTCGAAACTCTCAGGCCAGGCCACCCCTAAGGTTCTTTCCGATGCTGGCATTCAGGGGGTGAAAAGACAAAGAAGCTCGGGATACCACTCTCCATAAGAGATTATGGCTGTTTGATGAGACAGAGACAAAGAGTATAATCTTGTTCATAAAACTGGCGCTTGATGAACAGTGATTAAGAAAGGTAAACAAGTGAAGAAAAAGTGTTCAAGTGGCTTCAAAAGCATTGACACTCGCTACAGTCCACGGAGGAGCATTGTCCATCAGAAGTATGAAATCTTGACCAGCCCTACTCATACTGAATCAGAATCTACACTGTAACAAAATCCCCAGGGTTTCGTTTGTTTGGTTTTGGTTTTGGTTTTGGTTTAAGGAGGGCTGGTTGCACAACAGTTAAGGCACCCCAGGCAAGGCAACGGAAAGGTCAGTGGTTTAAACCCATCGGCTGCTGCATGGGAAAAAGAACTGGGGTTCTGCTCTGGGAGAGATTACAGCCTAGGAAACTCTGTGTGGCCATTCTACTCTCTTTTATAGGGTCCTGATGAGTCAGAATTCACTGAAGGCTTACAGCAATCACACTCTAGAGTCATGGAAATCAACCTTGACTATTCCCCAGAATCACCTGAAGAGTTTTAAAGAAGCACTGATACTTTGTCTCCACTCCTAGATATTCTGTTTTAATTAGTCTGTAGGGAAACATTCATAGTTTTCCTCACTTTCCAGCTTATTTAAATACCTAGCCAAGGTGAAAATATAAACAAATAAACAACAGAAACTACTACTCCAGGAAACTCAGAAAGTCCTGCAGGTATGAATAAATAGAAATCATGTTTCAGTCTGGTCTACAGGGGGAAGAGTTATGCATTGTGGTTAGTGACTAAGACACTGCATTAAAAAGTGCACATGTCAATTTATAGAGATCTGACAAGCATCACCGAGATGTGTGCTCAGTCTTGAAACAAGTATCTGAATCTACCAAAACTCATCCGACAAACTGACGGTGGAAGCTTTTGGAAATGTAAATATAAAAACACTAATTTTGAAAATGAAAATACAGATTTTTTTAGATAGTCCTAAATAATAGGATTTTGACTATCACACTACTGATCATGCAAATAATGTATGCACATCAAGACATAAAGTGCATCTCATAAAGAATGAAGAATGAAAACTTAAAGAAAAAAAGATAAAAAGATAAATTTACCCACGACTGATTCCCTACGTATTGCCCACTGAAGAAAATACAAGCCACCAACAGAATTCCATGGAAATGAAACCCCAAAAACCAAAACCATTGATCTTGAGCTGACCTGAAACCATTGATCTTGAGTTGATTCCAACTCATAGTAATATTATGAGACAGAGTAGAACTGCCCCATAGAGTCTCTAAGGAGTGACTGATGGATTCAGACCGCCAACCTTTTGGTTAGCACTGAAGCTTTTAACCACTTCACCATCAGGGCTCAGTCTATGAAAATTAACCATTTTTTTTTTTCCTTCACTTTCACTGCTCTGTGTTCGGAAGCAAGTTTCAGAATCTCTTGTGACATCCATATTGACTTTTCCCTTCTTCTCAGCCTTATAGTTAGTGATGCCTCCTAGCACTGGAGTCATTATTCTATTCACCTGATAGAGTCTGCTATCAAGATGATGAGCCACGAGTGAGCCCTGTGTCACTGCATTTATCCAAATCTCTGAGGCAGAATCTTTAGATAAACCTTTTAAATTCTTTTCTGAAGAAAACAGGTCTGTAAATTTCTCCCAGTATCAGCCATTTGCCAGTGTCAGATTTGGTGCTAATAAATACTATATCTTACATAAACTATATTTATTAATGTGTAACAATAATATTAGGTAAATACACATTAGTATTTAACTATATTGAGAAATAAGTTGCTTAGAGAGGTATTAGTATGATCTCTACTCATAGAAATTGCTTGTCAGCATACCCACCTTCGGCATAGTCCACTTAGGAGGAACCATTCCACTGGTTGCAATCTCTAGTGTCGAATTATGACCTGTCCTGATACACACCCTTCAGCCCATGATTGACTTTCCTGGTTGTACTGTTCAAGCTGAGATCTGGCAACAGTATCAGCTTTAGTAAACCTTCTTTGGGTACCACCCAAAGAATTTGATGTATGATTAATAAGAAAAAACTTATAGGACTATTCCTGTCCCTTAGTATTGGGGCCATAGTTAACTCAGTTTTAATTAGCAACATGGGGTGTGATTGTGACACATTCTTATACTATCAAATTTAATGATACAACTATATATATATGTATATATATTGCATTTGTATCATCTTTTTGTGGTGTATGTAAATTCTATACTAGGCCTAGAACAGCAGGATGATCTGAAACAAACAAAACAATTGTTGTATAGGAAAGATAGTCCTCTCATTCCTCTTGTCACAGTGGTAGTTATTTACAGGTGAATCATCAGTGACTTAATGGGAACAATTTATAACAATTCTTGTTCAAACCTCCACCTGCAGTGGTGAAGGATTATACAGGGAAAATATTAAATTACTCAGAAAACATAGAAAGAAGGTCTAATCCCACACTGCTGGTGGGATTGCAAAATGGTACAACCCTCTGGAAAACAATGTGGTGCCGCTTCCTTAAAAAGCTGGAAATAGACACACTATTTGATCCTATAATTCCACTGTTTGGTATTTATCCTTCAGAAACAAAGGTTATCACACAGACACATGTACATGACTGTTTGTTGCAGCACTGTCCACAATAACAAAAAAGAGGAATCAACCCACCCAATGCTCATCAACAGATGAATGTACAAACTATGGTACATATACTCAGTAAAACACTATGCTATGGTAAAACAATGACGATTTTAGAAACCATCTCATAACATACTCTTATGTGGAAGAGATCATGCTGAGTGAAATCAACCAGTGTCAAAAGGACAAATTTTGTATGAGACTCCTGTGATAAGGACGTAATGAGAGAGTTATCCACAGAAGAAAATGACTGTGTTGGCTAGATGGGTGGGTGGGGTGCTGAGGGTTTATTATAGATGAAAAATTTTTTTAAAAAAGAAGGTGTAAGTAATACAAAAAGTCATTATACCAGAAAGAACTGATGGACATTCAACCATTTCAAGACATAGCATGTGATCAGAAACTGATGAAACTGAAGGAAGAACCTGAAGCGGCACTGCAAGCACTGGCCAAAAAACAAGCTCCAGGGACTGGTGGAATGTTGACTGAGATGTTCAACAAACAGATGCAGCATTGGAAGTGCTCACTCGCCTACGCCAAAGAACTGGAAGGACAGCTACCTGGCCAACCAACTGGAAGAGATCTATTTATGCCTATTCCAAAGAAAGGTGAAGCAACCAAATGTGAAAATTACTGAACAACATCATTAATACCACATGCAAGTAAAATTTTGCTAAAGACAATTCAAAAGTGACTGCATCAGTACATTGACAGGAAACTGCCAGAAATTCAAGCCAGATTCAGAAGAGTACACCGACCCGAGGACATCATTGCTGACGTCAGATAGATCTTGGCTAAAAGCAGGGAATACCAGAAAGATGTTTCGCTGCATTTCATTAACTATGCAAAGGCATTTGACTTTGTGGATCCTGACAAATTATGGCAAATATTGTGGAAAATGAGAATTCCAGAATATTTTATTGTGCTCATGTGGAATCTGTATATGGGTCAAGAGGCAGTTGTGTGAACAAAACAAGTGGACATTGCATACTTTAAAGTCAGGAAAGGTGTGCCTCGTGGTTGTATCCTTTCACCATAGCCTTTCAATCTGTACACCAAGTAAATAATCCAAGAAGCTTGACTACACGAAGAAGAATGAGGCTTCAGGATTGGAAAAAGATTCATTAACAACCTGTGCTACGCAGATGACACAACCCTGCCTGCTGAACGTGAAGAGGATTTGAAACATTGATGGAAATCAAAGACCGCAGCCTTCAGTGTGGACTGCACCTCAACATCAAGGAAACAAAAAACCTCACAGCTGAACCAGTAAGCAGCATCATGATAAACGGAGAAAGGTTTGCGGTTGTCAACGATCTTCTTTTACTTGGTTCCAGAATCAACACCCACGGAGGCCAGTCAAGAAATCAAAAGATACAGTGCACTGGGAAAATCTGCTGCAAACAACCTCCTTAAAATACTGATAAGTAAAGATGTCACCTTGAAAACTAAAGTACACTGACACAAGCCATGGTATTTTCAATAACATTGTATGCATGTGAAAGCTAGACAATGAATAAGGAAGACAGAACAAGAATTGACACCTTTTAATTATGATGTTGGAGAAGAATATCAAACATACCATGGACTGCCAAAAGAACAGATTTGTTCTGGGAGAGGTACAACCAGAGTGCTCCTTGGAAGCAAAGACAGCAAGTCTGCATCTCACATACTCTGAACATGTTGTCAGGAGGGGTCAGTCCCCGGAGAAGGACATCATGTATGTTAGAGTGGAGAGTCAGTGAGAAAAAGACCCTCAACAAGATAGATTGATACAGTGACTGCACTAATTGTGCTTCAGCATAAAAATCATTGTGGGCATGGTGCAGGACTGGGCAGTGTTTCGTTCTGTTGTGCATAGTGTCGCCCTGAGTTAGAACTGACTCAACAGCACTTAACAACAACAAAACTGTGAATGGACAGAATACCAGTTAAGATGCATCAATGAACAGATGCAGTGCTGGAAGTGTTCACTCTTCTATGCCAAAAATTTGGAAGACAGTTTCTTGATCAAGCAATTGAAAGAGATCCATGGGTTTGCCCATTTCAAATAAAGTTGTTCTAAATGAATGCAAAAATTATTAGAGAGTATCAATATTGTACGTGAGTCAAATTCTGCTGAAGATGTTTTAAAAACAATTGCAGCAGTACCTTGACTGGAAACTTTCAGAAATTCAAGTCAGATTCAAAAGAGGACATAGAACGGGAGATATTATTGCTAATGTCAGATGGGTCGTGGCTGATAGCAGAGAACACCAGGAAGATGTTTATCTGTGTTTTATTAACTACTCAAAGTCATTTGACTGCGCTATGGATGACATTGCAAAGAGTGAGGATTTCAGACCACAAGTAATTGTGCTCTTGGGGAACCTGTGCATATACGAAGAGGCAGTTGTTTGAACACCATGAGAAAATACTGAATAAAGCCAGGAAAGCTGTGTGTTAGGGTTGTATACTTTCCTAGTACTTATTAAATCTGCTTGCTGAGCAAATAATCCCAGAAGCTGTGCTATAATGAAGAACACAGCATTAAGATTGAGGAAGACTTATCAATAACCTGCCATATGCAGATTACACAACCTTGTTTTCTGAAAGTGAAGAGGACTTGAAGCACTTACTGATGAAGATCAAAGACTGCAGTCTTCTACAGAGATTGCATCTTAACAAAGAAAAAAATATCTTCACAACTGGACAAATAAGGAACATCGTGGTAAATTAGAAAGGTTTGAAGTTGTCAGTGATTTCATTTCACTTGGATCCACATTCAGTGCTCATGAAAGCCATAGCTGAGAAGTCAAACAACATATTTCATTGGGCAAATCTGTGTGAAAGACTGCTTTAAAGTGTTAAAAAGCAAAGATAGCACTTTGATGACTAAAGTGTGCCTGATCAAGCCATGGTATTTTCAGTCGCCTCGTATGGAAATGAAAACAAGAGTAAGGAAGACCAAAGAATTACAATAGTGATGAAGAATACTGAATATACCATGGACCGTAAGAAGAATGAACAAGTCTTGTCTTGAAAGAAGTACAGCCAGAATGTTCCTGGAAGCAAGAAAGATGACACTTCATCTGTTGGACTTTGGAGGTAGTATCAGGAGGGATCACTTACTGGAGAAGGACATCATGCTTGGTAAGGTAGAAGCTCAGCCCAAAAGAGGCAGGCTCTTGATGAGGCAGAATGACACAGTGACTGAAAGAATGGGCTCTAAAATAGCAAAAATTGTGAGGAAGGCACAGGATCAGGCAGTGACTTTTCTTTGGGTCACTGTGAATAGGAATCGACTGGATGGCACCTAACAACACAAGAATCAACTGTGCCATTCTTAACCTACAAGGATTCAGTATCCTTCTGCCCTTGCATTGTTCTTACGGCTAAAAATCATAGTTGTCTGTTCTCTTGCTCATTTTAGAAAGAGGAAAAGAACAGATCCCTTTCTTCTTTTCACAAATGTAGCTGAGCCACTCTTCTAAGATTCTGAATAACTCATCCTACTAGCGTTTGTATTGAAGCTTCTACAACTGTCTAGCATCAGAAGTTAAATCTCAAGCTCCATAGCTATTTTGTTTTCTACATTACATTCCATGTAAATGCTGTTACAAGTAGCAGAGTTCTTTGCCTTGCATAACTTTTATCAATTTTGCCCGTACAAATTGAGAGTAAGCACTTTGACTGAATCTCTGGGCTGTACCAATTGAAGATGAATTAGGAGCAAAGAAAGGAAGACAGTGGTTGGCTGAAGGCGGTATATGTAATGGAAACACTAGTGGCTAAACCAACTTATTTTCCCTTCCACTACTTCGTACTGCAATTCAGCATCTCTATGTTAGGAGTTTCCACTAACTATAAATATTTATAAATGAAGTTAGTCTTAACGAGCAATTTTGAATTCTGCCACCATTCATCAAATAAGTGAATCAGAATAATCTCAGGATACAGAGTATCTGTATTGTATTATCCAGCGTGGGGATGTATATGAAAGTCTGACGATTAAGCTCGTGAACTCTTCATAGAAAAAGTGCTACATACCTCGTTGCTCAGTACCACTACAGTCACCTTCTAAGTACTCCCCTTGGGAAGCTATGTCTCGACACCAGCATCTAGTCCACTCTTCAAAGCAATTTTTGAACTCTTTTTATGGACTAGCCATCAGAACTGTCGGTATTACCCTTGATGTCTTGAATGTCGTTCAAATGTCTTCCTTTCAATATTTCCTTTATCTTCAGGTAAAGAAAAAAGTCACTGGGGACCAGATCATGTGACTAGGGAGAGTGTTCCAATACAGTTACTTGTTTACTGGCTAAAAACTCCCTCACAGACAATTATACAATTAAGTTAGGGAACTTGCTACCATGTCATTGTGTGCAATGACCATTCCAGGAAGCATTCCAAAATTACTTGGAAGGGTGGACTAGGCACTGCCATCTGTGCATAGCTTCCCAAGGTGACGAATTTGAAGATGACTGTAATGATAGCCAGCAAAGAGGTATGTAGCACTTAGAACAATTAAGTTCACGGACTTAATTGTTGGACCTCGTGCATGACCAGAAGAGCATGTTCCTGTAACAGTTAACACAGAAATTTACTTGTATGCTGAGAAGGCTGTGATGTGTCACCCTCAGTAAAACCCTGTTGGTTGCCATCAGCACAGGACTGATCATATTACCTTTCCTTAAAGTTTATGAGCTTCCAGGGTCCCCAATTCCTGTAAAATAGTTGTAATAGTGTAATCGATGCTTATATTTATTAAAAACATCTTTACAAATAATTTTTATTAAAATAGGAAAAAAAGTTTGGTACCAGTTTAGACATATATGAATAAGGACAGACAGACACAGCAAGACAGAATTTATCTTTTGCATTTTATTGTTATTTTTACAAAGGCTATTTTTTGTTTCTTTTCCTAAGTTATTTCACATCAGAATTTTACTAGACACTATTCTATTGCAGGAGGACACAGCCCTCCTTCCTTTAAGGATTCATGTTTGGAATAAGTAAATAAATATAAAATAGACTCAGAGTAAAGGTGCAAGAATAGGCAAATTAAGAAATGAAAATGGTAAAAATAACAACAAATAAAATAACAAATAAACGTATTGAGTGCTTACCTATCACCAGTTGCCACTGTTTCTGTTTTTTCTTCCCATAATGTATTGCCTACTTTATGGGAAGCAGAGTTATTACCTTCCTTGTGGAAACCTGGGGGGTGTAGTGGTTAAGCCCCATGGTTGCTAACCAAAATTTTGGCAGTTCGGATCTACCGGGTGCTCCTTGGAAACTCTAGGGGGCAGTTCTATTCTGTCCTACAAGGTCACTATAAGTAACAATTGACTTGAGATGGCAGCGGGTTTGGTTTGGGGTTTGTAGATAAGGAAATTTATATACGTTGTTTTAATCCAAACAGTTTTTATTCAGGAGCCCATTTGCTCATGAATATAGTTCCTAGGGATAGAAAATTATTTTTCAGTTATGATCTAGTTGGTTTATTATAACTTTACTTTTTTTTTAAGTGTCAATTGTTTGCCAGTCTCTTCATCTCTTGTATTCAAAAATTGAAACTGAGCCAGTGAATGGAAATTGGAGAAGGCTGTTTGTGAGTCAGGGTGGAAATAACAGGATGGAAGGAGGCTGGAGCATCTGTCTGAACAGTGAGTTACAAAAAGACAGAATTTGGAACTTGAATCAGTCACTAAAACAAGAACCAAAATGGAAGAGTTTGTGCTAGAAAATGTAGTCCCTCAGAGGTCTTTAGGAACAGAGGTACAGATGTTTAAGATGATGGCAAGCAGACTGTCCCTTCACATAGAACAAAGTAAAGCACAATGACTCTCTGTGCAGACTACACCAGAACCCTAGCTTGGCCAGGTACTGGTCTTAGAAAAAACTCATGCACTTTGATTTTCTTAATGTTAAATACATGTGAAATTTTTAATTTTATATTTATTGTAGGAGATATAGATATTTATTCATATACTGGTGGGTTCACTTTGGAAATAGAACGCATTTATTAGAAAGTGTTAGAAGGTAGTTTAAACTACTAGTAGAGAGAAGTGACAAGCTTGATAAGAAAACAGTTTGCTAAAAAACAGGCTTGACATATTAATGAATGAGTTTACATGCATCTAATAATGAGGCATTGGGCTAATAGAATCATATTTGCCGTCTGCAATTCATTCAATTTAAAATTTGTATTTATTGGCTGGAAATTTCCAGGTCCCTGGGGAAACTCAAAATGCAAACCACATTCACCTCAAGGCAAATGGGACTACTCGCAATTTCCAGAAAATGTCACCTCTTTTTATTGTAATACCTCCTTATAGATGTTGAGTCATGTACCTGAATGTGCCTTCCTTTTTCACTTTCTCCATTCCCTTTGGTTACCCTGTGACCTCCTTTCTTCCCTTAAAATTCTTTCAAAAATGCCTTTATAATCTGCTGAAAAGGTAAGCATTAATTCCCCTCTCTAGCTGTTTCCTAATCTCAATCTTGCCTGGGAACAACTGTCCTCTCTTTTGTATTCCCCATAGCAGGGGGAAGAATGCTGAACATTTCAGGCAAATGTAACAAGATATTCAAATACAGTTTGTGGAAACACACTGGCACTTGAGGAATTAAAGTCAGATCACTGTAACTCTAGTAGAAAACCAAACCAACCCATTGACATCCAGTCAACTCTGATTCATTGTGACCCTATAGGACACAGTAGAACTGCTCCATAGGGTTTTCAGGGAGTTCCTGAGGATTTGAACTTCCAACCTTTCAATTAGCAGATATAGCACTTAAGCATTACACTAACTGGAATCTCCAAGGACTATAATAAAGTAAATTGGAGTTAAATTAACCAAAACAAGAAATGTAAGAATAAAATTAATAACAACAAACTACTAAGGCTGGGATAAACAGCCAGGAGTCAGATAACATGGACCAGAGAAAGAGTTTGAATGTTATTCTCAGTGCAATGGGAAGCCATTCACAGGTTTATGTCGGAGCACATTTCAAAGAATTATTTTATAATGAGTTACGTACAACCAAGAGTAGAAATGGAGAGCCATTGTTCACAGTCCCCAAAAGCCGAAGGTGACCTCAACTAAGGTCGTGGCCGTACATGAACAGTTAACTAGCTGCACTTGCGGTTGGGTTTTATGAAGATCTGAAGGTGCTGAGCATGAGAGTGAAAGAAAGAAAAGAATCTGAGGTGACTTCTAGTTTCCTGGCTTAATTAATTGAGTGGATGGTAGTATTATTTCTAAAAAATGGAAGACCCTAGACCAAAAGGGAAATAGATTGACAAGGATAGGTCTGAAGGGACTCCAGGGTCTTGTTTTTTATGTTAAGTTTGAGATGCTTATAAGACATCCAAGTGGAGATGATATAAGCAGTTAAGGACACGTGATACTGGATCTCAGGGGAAAAATTTGAGTTGGACATGAAAATTTGAAGTTATCCTGCCTACAATCTTCCAAACCACAGGAATGAAGAGCACCAAGGAAGACAAAATAGAAAGAGAGAAGGATATGCCGATAGACGCAGCAGTCTGCTTCCAGAAAGATTTACGATCTTAGAAACTCCATGGGGCAGTTCTCCTCCATCCTGTCATGTTGGAGTCAACTCAACAACAACGGGATTTTTGGTTTTGAGTATCGTTTCAGCTAGTAGATAGTATTCAAAGATATTAGACAAGATCATCGATTTTCTCACTGCATTAGAAATCCCTGTCAGGCTATAATTTAAACGTGAAATAGTTTCTAACCAATTATCGTGACTCCAGCCACCACTTAAGTGAATTTGACAATATACTTTCCCTTTTTGTCTAGTCATTTAAAAACATTGTAATAAAAATGATCAAAATAACGGTTGTAAATTCCCTTTCAATATGGCTCCTTGGTATCTTAACTGTCTTAATGTACCTCTTTGAAATAACATTCTCAGCTAGAATCTAGGAGCTGATTATCCTGGTCAAACAAATGTTCAGGTCCTGAGAGAAGAGTGAAGTGAAGCACAGAGAAGTCATAGAGAAAAAAGAAAGATGAGTGAAAAATGCCTAGTTGGAGAAATAATTTAGAAATTTTTTTCTCTTTTATTCAGTAAACATCTACTGAGTACTCAGTGTGTGTCAGATTCAGAGGACACAAAAATAGAGAAATAGTTCTTACCTTCAGAAAACTAAAATTTACAAGAATAGTAGAAGAGAAAGGAGCTACATTTAATAGGGGGTAAGTTTTATGGAAGAGAATAAGGAAGAAAAAGAGATCAAGAATGGAATTTTGTGGTCTAGGAAGATAAAAAGTTGATTAAGAACTCCAAAATATGGGAAAAAAATCATACAAGAACTTTTTCTTTTGGTTTGGGATGGTTTTACTAGGACAGTAACATACTCAAAGAAAAATCTGATGCCAGAGTAAATATAATGTTGGAGAAGAATGAGACCACAAAGAGAGGGAAACAATCTCAAGGCAATTGTGGTCACACCAATTACAGCTTGATGTAAATCTGGTAGAGACAACAGGAACAAAAATGTTGGAAATAGACATGACACATTTTAGAAGTGAAATCGACAATACAAGAGGGCCTCATTACCTTTTAATATACTAGTTAATGAATCCATGGATTGTGTTTATTGTCGTCTCCTTCCTCTGCTACGATGTACACTCCAGGTGAGCAAGAATCTTGACTTATTTGCTCATTGCGTATTCTAAGCACCTAGAAAAATGCCTGGCCCATAAGCAGCTTCCAGTTTGTTGCATCCAAGAAGAATTCTGACTGAGAAAAAGACCTTTGAGTGAGCCCCTTCGGTCATGTGCTTAAGGCAGAAAACCAAGAGTGGGTTCTAGAGTGCACGCAAGGGGTGAAGAGAAGCAGTAAAGATAGGCCACACTTGCGAAGCTTGGTGGTAATGAAAGAGAAAGCAGTAGTGAGACAGAAGCACAGCCTTTGAGGATTTAGTGCAAAAGAAGGGATAAAGATTTAAGCACAGACAAATACAGTGGGAGGAACTATGTATGTGGTCAAACTATTTTTCCAGAACACCCACATCATTCAAGACATTTCTAACAGTCATGAAAAGCCAAGGCAAAAACAAATGGGAAAAGTGGTCTCCTACTGACAAATTGAGTTCCATGTTGAGAACAGAATAGATATTAAAGACATTGTATAGAGGTTGTGCAACACATGAGATGTAAAAATAAGAATGGAGAGACTAGATTAAGGCTCATTGCTCAGGAGGATCTTCTGAAAACTAGAGAAATAAATGCGCATCATCCCAGAAGCCTAGATACAGAAATGAAGATGTTCCTAGCACACAGCTGTAAGTATTCCTGGATTATTGGTGGGATGCCAACAGCCATTTGGAGGTGGAAGGTATGCAGTTATACCCTCAGACTTCTGTCTGAAAATGCACCCTTCTAGTCAACTTTAAAGGATGGCCACACAGATCCATGCTGATGCAGGGATCTTGGCCTTCATTTTCATTAAAGTCCCTTGTTTTTACAAAACCAAAGCAGCCCTAGTCATGGAAGGAGAGCTGAGAGGAGGAATACCCGAGTCCCAGTTGTGGCCAAACTCAGAAACGGATTTTTGAAAAGCCTCTTAAACCTATTGGGTCTCACTTCTATACCTACAAAATAAAAAGTGTTAGTCTAAAAATATCTAGTTCTTCTTGGATCAACGTTAGTTACTTCACGATCCTGACACATAGGCTGACAGAGAGAAGGCAAGGCTGAAAAGAGAGCAGATCTCATAGCTATAACTCTACAACAGGTTTTTCTGAGAGTCCTTCCAGGATGTAGGTAGCTGTGTGGTTTAGTCAGTGGGCAAAGTGGGGTTCTAGATACTGACAAATACAAAAAGAAGAGACAATTTTGTTTTTTTTCTGGGGACAAAATGTACAGTTCCATCATCTTTGAAAGTTGTTAGTATTTTTTGTCTTGGCATAAAGTAGACAGAGCCCCTCTTCTGGGCACCAGAGCCACTGAAAAGAATTTTAAGGCATCAAGTCTAAGGTTGGTATCTTGTAACACGTGATGCCAAGGCCTCTCCCTTCACCTTTGGATGGTTTGCCAGGTAGTGTCGATTACAGACAGAGAATCGTTATGTCTCACGTGCATGGCTTACACAAATCTCTACTTCCAGTCTTTTGTAACACAACTTTTTGGAATGTAGGACACTGCTGGGCAAAAGGGACTTTGTGGAACTTGTGACTCAGAGTTAACACAATTAAAGTGAATCTGTTGAGGGTCTATCAATTATCAATAAAAGATAACTATTTTTATAAAGATTATCTGGAGAAAATGTCAGTCAAAAACACTTATTGAGCACAGAATGTTTGTCAGACACTGAGGTTTTCCTGGATTATTTCATTCCATATGTACACATTAGACAAAAAAACTGGGACTTGAGCCCATTAAGTAATTCATTGCAGACCAGTGAATGGGCTGTAGAACCAAGATTTCAACCAGCAGTCTAACTTTAGCATCGGGGCACCACCATTTCTTCTAAAGTTGAGAACTCTTCCCTCTTTGTTATTAGAAAGTATACTTACTGCCCCTGTATCTTCCGCCATGGAGAGGTCTTCTTCCTGGAGCAGTTACTGAGTATCTCTCCATGTGATTCTCCAAATAGCTGTTCTGAAAGAATTTTCCTTTGTGGGGATGTATTTATATTTTTTTTAGCACCACCCACTCATTCAATAGTGGATTGTAGAAGAGTCCTGCTATTTTATAATGTGGGGGTGATTCTATAAGGGAGGAGAGTAACACTCTTGATAGGAAGAATAACACTTGGCTTTAGGTGAGAACCTTAAAGCATATTTTTGTATGATTACAGACACACATACACACATGTGCACACACTACTCAGGAGAATGGCTGAAAGCTACCTGATAAAACTGACAGTCTGTCTGAAATGATGAATTAGCTATAAAATAGCTATATTTCTGTGACTGATTTTAAGTAAGTAGCATTTGTGCTGTCTCTGGGTAGCTAAGCACTGTTTTATGCTTCAACGATTTTTCCGAATCAGAGTCTATTTAGGGGAGGTAATTCTTTGATAAACACCGTGGTGATTTTGTAGACTTCCAGGAAATTTAAAGCATATCGTTTTCTTCTAGAATTTCCTTTTGATGTCAAATTAGTTTTAGTAAATTATGCTTTCTTTACTTGGTAGGCAGTATTGTAATGGGCTTTTAAATTTTATCTTTGGGTCTAGATAAATTATCCAGAAGTGCCTGAATCCCAAAATCTGCGTTTCTAACATTGGTTGATTTATTGATAATGCTTACATACCGTAGGTTGGTTTTTATGATGTTTTGCTGCGTTTTTAAGCAGTTTTACTTAACAGTCTATTTCATTCAGTGCTTGTTAAACAAGTGATATATTTTTCAGTTTCTCTGTATTTTCATCATTTTTCATTTGACTATCTCTTTTGTATTTATATTTAGGCAGTTCCTTCATGGACAAAATTTATGACCTGTAGGAATTACTTCTGTTTTTCATAATTCTGTGAAGTATATTAGTATCTTAACAATGGAATATAAAGAGAACTCCTTTTTTTTCCTAATAATTTGTGGCATTATTAAACCATTTACAATCTTTGTTGAAGTACGTAATTATAGTTATTCCACTAGTTTGGCTACTTACTGTTTGCAGAGGGAGAAAGGACATTATTAGCTAAAAGTTTTCAAAACCGATGACTAGAAATTATGTTTAATGATTGTGTTCTATCCATTTTTAAGCTAATTATTTTGTCTTTAGATTCCTGAAACCACGTGTTCTTTATCACCATCAAAGGGACACAGTGATCACAATTCAAACCTGCGGTCTCTTCAGAAATGGCGATGACAAGGACGACAACGACAGTGACAGCTACTATTTACTGTGAGTCATTCTGTGTCCAAACCCTGAGCTAACAGTGGTACTTACCTCGTTTCTCAGGGCAGTTACTCTGTGATGTAGGACAGTTCTGCCTCTCAGTTGACAGGAGGAAACTGAAACCTCACGGATTACCTAAGCTCCTTTCGGTTCTCAAGCAGGCAGAAGTGTTGAGACCTGGGTCCCTCTTGGCATTTCTAGCTGGGAACCACCACACTACAGGGTCTCCCTGTTACATGACGCAGGGCTCTCCTTTCTGATGTCCTCGTCCTCCTCACACTCATGAGTCATGAATGATGAGCTTACACCAATCCTCAGGTAGCCCAGGTTCAAGCCTGATGGGCATCTTTTATTGAAGCAACATTCTGGGATTACGTATTTTAAAAATAGACGTTCTCCTTTCTCATAATTACTAGCATCATTACTTTCTTCTCTCTGTTTCTTCGTAGTTTTACAAAATGAACCTAAACAGAAAGCCATCCCCTGATGTGCTTTTAGTATTTTGTTAAATGAAATTATGACACATCCTGATGTGAAAACAAGAAATACTGTCACTTTATTTCAGCCTCTTTAGAAAAAGATCCAAGTAGCAAGTAGATTTCCTGCCCTTTCACTTCTTGGAGGATGACAGGACAAGTGTCCATTACCCTGTGATGAATCTAATGATAAAATCTACATAGCCAGGTCTCTATTTTCTTAATACTTTTATTGCTACGTGCTCCCAATACAACAAACAGCATCAGTAGTGTACACTTTGATAAAAAGGACTTTGTAGCTTAGTAGAAAAGAAAGCTCAAAGGGTAGAAGTAGAATGAATATGTACATCTTCATGGGAGGTGTATGTGTGTGACCATCTTTCTTCAGAATCAGTTCCCTGTGGTATATACACGAAGCAAACTAGAGAGCAATTCATTCTGCGGAAATGTTCAGGGAAAAAAAATTTTTTTTTTTTTTTTGAGGTTCAAGGATTATCTCACTGTCTGTAACTAATCAAATTCATTTGATCTTCAAAAGTCTTGCAGAGAGTAGCAGCAGTTTCTTAGAGGCACAGAGTCAATGGGTCAGCTGTTAGCTTACGATGCTTAAAAGTCCTTGTATATTTTGTACACTGAGAAGTTAACAGACCTACATTTTAGAGTGCATAATATATTTTTAATAGTTCAGGCACTGACCTCAAAAATACTTTGCTGATAACACATCTTCCTTTTTATTTAAGTCCAATTCATGAAGTATTATCTCTTCACACACACTTACAAATATTTCTAATTTATTGCCTTATTAAACATCAAATTATCTAAGTTCACACTACTATTTATTTGAAGGGGAACAAGTCATTAACTCGGCATCAGCTACTTTCAAAATGAAAAATATTTGAGTAACATTACATTTGTTTAATTTTAGCTCCTTGATTTAGCTGCTTTAGTTTGCTTAAACTTCTCTTGGGACAGAACAAAGCATGCAGCTCTAAATGTCTCTCTAGTTTACCCAAATAGGTCATTGATATTAGTGTAAATATTTAGTACATAAAAATACTATTCAAAAACTCAGCTTTTAATAAATATTTTCAGGTCTGAATCCTATATACAAGTACTTTACATCAACTCCCTGGAGAGAGAATTTCTGGCTTCACTGTGAGCAAGGTGATCACTGACATAAATTACTAGCACATTATTGCAGTCAGATGCATTGTGGTTGTGAACATTTGGATATCAACCATGCAGAAAATAAATATCTCAGCTTTTGATAAATGCTTTCTTGAGCCTGCTTCCAATGCCCAAAGCCCTATTATACTAGAGTGTCAATTCCAGTTGGATGAAGCTTTTCTCAGCTACCAACATACAAACAAGTTATCTCCAAACATTTTTTTCTTGTGATTCTTATAGTGCATGAGTATAACTGTTTACATATGTCAACAGATGGAAATGAAAGTCAACATAAGAATACAAGACTCCTCTGGGGTACATACTAAGGCCCTGTTAAGCATGTTTCAGTTCTATCTTTCCCAATATTATTACCATTCTCTGTTTCCTTGTGACCAGGAGTATACCAAGACAGTAATCCTATCACTTTTTCTTTAAAGAGTAGAAAACATTAGGGAAGCTGAAATCTATACATATCTAGTCTATCTGTTTTTTTTCTCCCCCTCTCCAATTTAGGTAAACATTACTGATTCAACAACACCATCCAATAAAACCCTTTATATTGTTGGTAGCTGTAATTCTAACTTTGCAATATTCTGCTCTGAAAATCAACTCAGAAAGTCAAATAAGGCAATACTTAATGACAGGCACCTAGAACATCCAGAAATGTAATATAGTAAACAATCATTTAAGAACACATCTCTTAAAATAATACTGATTTCTGCAATATACAGTATTTACACAACAGCTGCAAATTTGCTCATACAATATTTCTAATATAGATAAATAGGAATACAAATCTAAGGATTCTTTGCTCCCTTTCCAAAAGATTTTGTAAAAATGTAAACCATTGGCACCTCTTTTTATATTTTCCTGCAACTTTTTTAAAACAACAAAAAACCCCAGCTCATATGTACAATGGGTTCCAGTCCTTTTTCTGCTGTCGAGAATGACTGACCAACATACTTAGCAACTTACTTTCCTTCCATTAATAATCTTCGGTGCTTTCTTCCAATGCATTCTGGTAATTGAGTTGATACAGAACAGAGGGAGGATGAAAGCAACTACAAAGTGAACCAGCACTTTTTCTTCTTCCACTTACAGACAAAATGAGTTGATGATCTATGGAGATTTCCACTCTGAACAAGCTGCATGCACCATGGGGAGAGCGAGGTGGTTCCGATTTTCCTCCAACATCCAGACTTTTATGTTCATTTTCTCATCTTTCTGAGGTGGATGACCTTACAGGATGTCTCTTGTCAATAACCTTTTCATTTTTCTTTGAGGTTCTTGCTTGAGAAGAAGCACCTATTGAGTCACTGACTGCAAGGAAGGGAGCAGCAGCCATTTGTGAGGCCGAACTGAGGTGGACACTCTTGGTGGGTGGGGAGGACGGTGCTGAGATCATGGTCAATGTCTTACTTCCTGCTTGCCCTGCTCTGCTCTGGGGTAAGTGAGCACCATTAGGTTTACTGTTTGGCCTGAAAGCAGCATAAGCATTTGGACCTTGGTCTGCAGAGATCTGACTCAAAGATTTCTTCTTCTCAGCGGGTGTTTTTTCTAGGTGGTAAGGAATCAAAGACGTCGGCATCACTAGAGATTGAGGGAGGTCACTGGGGTTAAAGACAGCATCATCTTGAGTTTCAGCAGCTTCTGGAAGGTACGGTGGCGGGAGAGTGCTACTGCGTTTGCTACATGACTCACAACATAATTTATTATAACCTGGTATGGAACAGTATCGCGCCAGCACCTCCATTTGACAGAATATTGATTTGTCCCCCAAACATGGTTCATCTGAAAATATCAAAATAAAACAAAGTAATACATATATGTAAATACAAAATAAAAGGATGAAAGCAAAAAAAAATTAAAAAATATAAAAAGAAGTATAATCTGACATTAATAAGAGTTGTCTACCAATATCATTGTATTAAAAATACGAAAGTTAGAATGAATTTGTTGATGTTAAGTACCATAAAAACCAAAAAACCAAACCCAATGCTGCCAAGTTGATGCTGGCTCATATTGACACTATAAGAAAGAGTAGAGCCTGGTAGATTTGAACTGCCAACCTTTTGGTAAGCAGACATGGCACTTAACCACTACACCACCAGGATTTCTGTAAATTGGTACAGTTTTACACAAACAAAGCACACCTTCTACATTTGTTTGGCCATTATAACTGTCCCCCACAGGTATGTTCAGAAGTGTGCTTTGCTCATTTTTGTCTTCTTATAGCAGTGACAAATTGCTACAAAATGACAGATTTTCTACAAAATTGGTATAATACCAAAATTGGTATAATACCTCAAAGTGAGAGGGTGCAGTTGGTAAACAAACACAGAAGGCACATGTTATCTGTGTAAAAAATGTGATAGTTCTTTGTGTGCATAGGATTTTGGTTGACCATCATTCTACTGTCCCTCTTAGCAATCTTTACACCACTGAATGTGTTTGTTTTCTTCCTAGCAGGAACACATGTCTGGTATTGGAATGAGAAAATAAGATTCATTTTTACCTCAAACATTCTTAGGCTATAAAGGGAAATCTATATTTTTTGTTTGTTTTACGATATTACTGGCTTTCAAATCAAGTAGCCTCTATATATTAAATGATAAAAAAATTCATCAAAAATTTACATTAGCTAAGTTAGCCATTTAATTATACTATCAATGCTTGAAAATCACCTTAATGGGTTTCAACTCCAATAGCATTTCCTCTTCATTCATGAATTACTTTGTCTCTGCCTGTACCTTAAAATAAGAAAACTGTTTTTCATCCTATTTGCATAAGCCTCTGAGCTCTAGGATTAGAGGTCCTTATCTGACCCTCCTTTCAGAAGGAAAGTACCCCTGCCTTCAAACTGCCTAGCTCAGATGTGCACATGAGCCCACCGAGAGACCACTATATCTAAGCGTGAGCACTGTGGCCCTGCAGAGGAACGCGCACGGCCTGCATCTAATTAGTGCCAGACTATGCTTCTAGGTGGAGGAGGCAAAGGGAAAGATATTTTGAGAAAAAACGAGAGCAAAGGAATACTAAGGTTTTATGGCAATTGGCCTAGGAATAAAATGGGAACGGCTCAGTGGAAAACAATTGGTATAATCAAAATGTGGCCACGAAATGGAGTCATATGACAAAATCAGTCATTACAGTTCAGGAAGCTTCAGGCTTCTTGTTCTGCCTCTAGACCATTACAGAAAGTTTACGGAAAGTGTTTCATGTGGGGTCTCAAAAGGTCATTTGATAGTCAGTTTATATGAATGCCAGTGGGATGATTAGGAGAAAGAGTGACAGTTGTAGTATATGAAGAATGTAATCAGTGTCAGTGGATTATTCATGTACAGCTGTTGAACTGGGAAATGTTTTGTTGTGCATGTTTGCACCTTTTTCTGTTTTTTTTAAGGGCTATTTGATTCTAACAGTATTTTGAAACTCTTGTGGGGCATATCACTCACTTGACTGAAATTGAAATAAAAATATGTGACTTTCAGAACTCTCAGTGTTTGCCTTTGAGCCAACATATGAGAGCCACAGAGTAGCAAAGATGAATATGGAATCTCTATCATAGTTACGTTAATCTTATTAGCACTTGTCTTTTACAATAAAAATCATCTTCTTTGGGCTAAAGGAGCAGAATCAAGTGCATCTGTGTTGACAGCTGGGTACAGAGGCTGAGATATACAGTTTTACCAGCTATTAAGAATAATAAAACTTACAAAGTGCTTAACCTTCTAGAAGTAACAGCTACATAAAGTGAAATATTACAGTTACTGGAAGGTTTGCGGTTTCTAACTGGGGGAAAGTCTGTTCTTTTTGTTTTGACTTGTAGTTTTAACTTTCGAATGTACTACTCTCTAAGGGAAACTCTTCAATACACAAGTGTTTTGTCTCCCCCTCCTGGTCATATTTGTTTCTGCCATCACATATTGCAAATGAAAATTGATACTAATCTAGTTTATAAGGTGCAAAAAACTTGAAGTCTGAAAATTCTTTAGAAAGAAAACATTTGATAAAATAATACCTTGACATTTTTTTTTTTTGAAAAGAAAGTATCCTTTAGCAGTTGTCAATATCCAATCAATGGCTTACTTATGATGTTGTAGGCTAAGGAAAAAACAGTTTCTTTAATCCTCAAATCCCACTAGAGAGGCAAAACAATGACTACAGTTGTCATCAAGAATAGAATTAGGTCTTGGCAGCACAGAGGGACCATGTGCGCACTTTATGGTTTCATGCATCTACAGGATGTTATCTGCTGACCTTTTACTTGAGGTGGAGGAGAGGGTGGAGGGGGGATAGAAGATTATTAGGAGGATATGACACGTATAGGACCGAGAGGAGGAGTGTGCTGTCACCCGGCAGGGAGAGCAGTGGGAGCTGCACATAGGCAGGCATGCAAATTTATACAGGATTGTACATTTTCACTCAATCATAATTTAAAAAATCAAAAGAAAAAAAGAATTAGGTAAAAGGAGTAAAACTATCAGAATGTTTGTACTGCAGTTTGGGGCAGGGAAAAGACAAGGAAAGGACGAGAGGAAAAATATGAGACAGGATGAGAGAGATAGACAAACAGAAGAGAGACGGTAGATAGTCTGACAGAGAGAGGAAAAAGTGTGGAAAAGACAGAAAGAGAGAGGCGGAGACGAAGAGTCAGTGAGTGAAACGGAGAGAGGAGCAGAGAAAGAGGGTTGCGGGAGAGAAACAGAGAGAAGGAAAGACAGGAGGACAAGACTGACAGAGTAGGGGAGAAAGGAGAAAGACAGGTGGGGAGGAAAGAGGGTAGAGAGGGATGCAGAAAGGAACACTGTGCAGAGAGAAAGATGATAAGAGAAAGGAAATGAGAAAGAAGAGACCATGTGGGGCCATGTGGGGCCATGTGGGGTGGGAGAGAGGAGAAAAGGGGAGCAGCAGAAAGACTAAGACAGGGAGAGAAAGAGAAGTGGGGGTAGAGTCAGAGGGAGTAAGGCCAGGAAAGCGCGTCCGAGAGACACAGAGAAACTGAGCAACAGAGAGACAGCAAATGACAGTACATTAGAGACAGGCAGAAGACAGAGCCAGAGAACTGAACAGAGGTGGAAACTGACAAACAGAACAGGAAGCAGAAAGAGATGCAATGATAGAGAATGAGAGGAAATGATAGAGGATGACATTTTGTTTTAAAGCTGAAAATCAACTGATATTTTAAAATCAAGAAAATACACTCTCTTTTGAAATATAACAGGAAGGGCATTAAGGCAAATACTCAATTTGGGCCTACATACAAAGTGTCTATTTGAAAATCACCCAACTGAAGTACATGGATATGAATGAATAGATACCAGAAATGGCATTTGAATTGACGTGACAGTTATTATTGATATCTATAAATGGAATTATATTACTAACATTACACTATATTACTAATGTTACAAAACCTCCTACAATAGTATGCCTTTTATTATGCTGTGAAGTTAACAACAGAAACATAAGTATTCCTCAATACAAAACAAAACAAAACAAAAAGTAGACAGAAGCTACATCTACAGGACCCAGCCCCTATCCTAACATTATCTAAAAGGAACGGCAGAAGGAGGTGCCATGATCACGATAATTAGCTGGTGTTGGACTTGGGCTCCAACACAACCTGAAGCAACCACGTTGTGCTAATACACAAGGGTATTTTCCTTTGACTACGTCTCAGTAAGCCAATTTAAACTCCAAACCTTATGGTGAAAAAAAGATGGAGGTCTTTGAAGTTTAGAAGAAAAAAAAAATCTCAAAACACAGAAATCAATCAGCGTCACACCTACCATTACAAGGAGGCAGCTGACAGGCTCTGACCGACTCTGGCTTTTCCCCATCACACTGGTCTCCAGCCCTGCAGATGACCTGCCTCACTTCTGTTCCTTCCCCGCAGGTCACTGAACACTACAGAAACAAAGGCTGGGATTATGGACTATAGATTACAGATGACACCTTATTCCACCAAGATGGACTTGCTTCCTTTCTGCACGTGCATGCACACACATACACACACGTACACACACACGGCTCTGGAGTTCTTTCTCCATGGATGTGGTGATGCACAGTGGTGGTGAAGGCAGATAATTCTGGGTTTGCACCCTGCCTCCATCACTTACCCGCCCGCCCCAAGGCCTTCCTTCTATGAACCTAAGCCTCCTCACTTGGAGAAGGAGGATAGTAAGTATTACCTCCCTCACAGGATTGCTGCAGGGCTGAAATGGCAAAGGCAGCAAGGTATGTAAAACAGGGAGCAAAATTCCTGGTACTTCGTGAGCAGTGGGTATGAAAGAAGGCATCATTATGGTACCGTTAGCACCTGCTACTGAAGAAGAACTGATGCACTGAAATTATGGTGTTGGTGAAGAATGTGGAACAAGCAAAGCTGTCTTGGAAGAAACCAAAATGCTTCAGAGAAGCAAAGATGGCTAGACTTCATCTCATTTACTTTGGACATGTTACCAGGAAGGACCTGTCCTTGGAGAAGGACATTATTCTTGGTAAAACCAAGGCTCACCAAAAAACAGGAAGACCTTCAAGCATTTGGATGGGCACAGTGGTTGCACCAACGGGTTCAAACATTGCGATGGTTGTGGGGACAATGCAGGACTGGGCAGCGTTTTGTTGTGTTGTACGTAGGGTCGATACAAGTTGGAAATGACCGGACAGCATCTAACAACGCTGTCGTTCCTAAAATCAGTCCTGGTGCCTATTTGGGATGAGCCAATCACTATGCTGCACTCCCTACTCTACTACCTTCCTTGCAGATGGCAGAATTTACTGACATGCCACCTTGGTTAATTTAACGTCTTGGGAATTACTGTCACTGTATTCTCACAAATTGATGTCCTTCATCAAAGTCTTCATGCTCTAAAATTAAGCCCAGAAAATTCCATGCTATTGTCCTAGGTAGAAGCTATGGATTGGGGTCCTTTGTACCAGGACTGTAAGGAGGGATGGGGCAGGTACTGCGGTTACGGTCTTGTGGGGGGACCTCTGCTTGCCTGATCCTTCCTTCCTGGACTTGTACTTCACTTCCTCCTTCCCTGCTACCCGCTTTTTTGATATCCTTTCTTCCTACAAATGCTCTTCTTGCAACTCAATGATTCTTGAGTGTTGAGAAACACAAAATATATTTTTTAAAATAGATAAATACATAATTTAAAAAATAAAATAAAAATATGGGGAATGAGCCATGATGGGGCACACAATGTGGAATCCCTGGGGCAACACAAGGAAAAGAGGGGTGAAGCTCCAGAACATCACAAAAAGACCACAACTGATGGCCCAGTGGGCTGGGGGATCCCCGGGGAGTGTGGGCCCTGGACCTGCTGCTGCCCTTGTCCAGAACATGCTACTAAGGTCAAGTCTTTGGGCAAAAATGGACTGGACTCAGGGACACAATGTCACCATGTGTACTTTATGGTTTTCTGCATTTATAGGATGCTGTCCTACTGGTCTCTTTCTAGATGGGAGAGAAGAAAGTGGAAAGGAGAGGACACGACACAAACAGAATGAAAAGGAAGAGTGTCAAAGAGAGCAGCAGGGGCTGCAGATAGGCGGGCAGCCAAGCCAAGTGCCGTCGAGTCAGATCCGACTCATGGCGACCCCAGGGGCCAGGGTAGAACTGACCCCCAGAGCAAGCAAAATTAATTTGGCTTGTATACTTCCACTTAATCACAAAAAGATAAAAATAAAAATAGAGGAGTCAAAAAAATATGAGGAATGTAACCCTTTTAGTCAGCCAGTCACTACATAAACATGTCTGGACAGGTACTATATGCCAGGCACAGACTGCAAATAACACTGCTTTTGACAGATATGTAAATTAGTGGTAAGCACAGACTTAAGGATAGGAGTTATAATACTCTACCACCAATACCACACTAGGGAAAAAAAAACGAAAACCCTATACTTTTGAGTCAATTCCTACCCTATAGAACAGAGGAGAACTGCTCCACATGTTTCTAGAGAGCGGTTGGTGGATTTGAACTGCTGACGTTTTGGTTAGCAGAACAGCTCTTTAACACAGTGCCACCAGGGGGCAGATGGAATTACCTTTGCAGTGCAAAAGAAGAACTTCAGGAAATGAGGTCACATGATTAATGCTCTTGTGGACTAGGGACATGAACTTTATTGGAGCAGTCAGAAATTGCTAGATAGGAGGAGTTAACAGGTATGAGGTCAGACAATTAAGTTCACCCCAGAAAAACTCACCCTAGAAAAAGTGCCACATATTTCATCGCTGACTATCACTACAGTCACCTTTGAAGTACTTCCCTGGGAAGCTATGCACTGACGTCAGTGTCTAGTCCACCCTTCAAAGTAATTTTGGAACTCTTTTTCTGGAATGTCCATTAGAACTCTTGTCAGATGCAGTCTGACAATTAAGTTCACGAACTTGTCCTAGAAAAAGTGCTACAAAGGGTGAACTAGGCACTGGCATTGATGTGTAGCTTTGCAAGAGGAGTACTTTGAAGGTGACGGTAGTGATATTCAGCAATGAGGTACGTGGTAATTTTTCTAGGATGAGTTCACGTACCTCGTATGACGTGTAAACTAGCATGGTGTTCAGAAGAGTGAGAAGTTTATTAAAACTCAAAGAAAGAGTTGGGAATGAAGAAAGACAGAATGTGAGCAATGGCAGAGTCCTGCATTCAGTGTCAGCTGCTGGCAATTTATTCCATAGGAATGGGAGAGTGAAGAAAGATATTAGAAAAGAGACCAGTCACATTTTAGCCTCCTTTATGCCACCAAAACACCCAAACATTGTTTGCCCCATCAATTAACCTTCTTAAATGCACATACTATTTAGAAATACTAATTTTTCCTAACAGCTATAGGTGTTTAATGATTACAAAACATGGGGCAACTTCTGAATCCACAGAAAGCCTACCTGGTGTAATTAAAATATGCTACACGTGCACTGGTATATGCAGGCATGGAATTCACACACTCACCTCATTCCAGGGCCCTGTTTTCCACTGGGCTGGGCAGGGCACCCTGTTGCAAGGCCGACGGCTCTCAGGACGGTCACCCACACAGTACTTGCTGTGCACAGAGCGGTTGGTACCATCCTGGAGAGGCTGCAGACAGCGCACGGTGCGAAGCTGATAGCCGGAACTCCCACAGGTTTTGGTGCAGTGCTCCCACTCTTCTGCTACCCAGCTGCAGGTGTCAGGGGTTGAGATGGAACATGGTCACTGGGATACACAATGGGCACATTCCTGCCAGCGTGGTCTAGTCATTTCTGATCTCCAAATGACATGCAATTTCAGGGGCACACTGAAGTTCAGGCAGCAATTCCAGAAAGCTGGCGACATGAAACGACGGAAAGGTCCCAGAGTTTTCTCATAACCCTGGATCTGACACTACTATTTTCAGTGTCCTAGTTCTCGTTGACCATCCGATGACTCTAAAACCTTCCTCTTTCCTAAAGGATGATTTGCAGGTGACTCATGAAACATCTTAAGACTGCACTCTTCAGTTCAGGCAGAAAAAGCACTAATTCACTCGCATCCATATTGCCTAACTGTAAAATAAGTTAAAGAAGGATCCATCTGATAGCTGGTAAAATCAATTGATTTGGCTTACACTGGCTTTTTGTCCCCATGAAATCTACAGAATGTAGTCACATTTTGCTATTTCAGCTCTTTCATTTCTCTGTTGTTGCTGTGGAGGCCAAACTATAGTTTTTCAAACTATTCTGTTTGAAAAAAAGTCAGACCTTATTGGTCATACGTGTGACACAAAGTTTTTAAAGGCTGTATGCATCTTGAGTTGGGTCAAAACTGCTACCATAAGTTCACCTGATAGAAATGTTCTAAAGGAGACATTTTCAGTAAAAGATTTCCCACAGGGCATTCCAAAATCCTAGTGTCAACATCAGTGCCCTGGGCATGTCTCCAGTTTAGCTGTGGATCCAATACCATGGACAGTTCTTATTACATGTGGTTATTAGCACTGTTAGCGCTGATTCTGTTAGGTTAATCAATCAGTCTGGGATGTAACTGAGCCATGTTATTTGTTCATTCTGAAGTTAATTTCTATGCTATAGTTTTTTTCCATTTATATGGGGTACTAACACAGCTGAAACCTTAGTAGTCTTTGGTATTCACAGTTTAAAACTGCCTCTAGCTTATCAAACTAGTAATTGAATGTATTACTGCAACCGGACCAAGGCATTTTTCTAATTTTTTATGACTTCATTCGTTCTCATTTGAATGGAAATACTATCAGAAGAGTATGCTTTGTGGTTATAGACAAATGCTGGTTACTTTATTCTCTTTTGAAATCCCCAAACTAGAAATAAAGGAGAAAAACTGCACGAATCCCCCCAGAGGAAAAGAAAATTAGACAGAAAACCACAGCAACATAATTTTAGAATCAGGAAAGCAGACTGACATTTGGTGACTAACTCTCAGCAGACTCAACAAGAATAGAGTCTAAGTCTACGGTATAAACTTGCAAGCAAACTAACTTGCACTAAAGAACTTCAGAGATGTCTAGGCACTGGTGCCCATGAACCTGGGAAGGTGGAGGTGACAGCAGGGCTGCAACATGGTAACTGACAGAAGGCCTGTTTGGGAGCAGTTAGAGCTCCTGATCCTTAACCCCACTGGGCAGGTAGTTGCCTCTCCTTCAACCCAGTAGAACACTTGAGCTTTATATGCTGCAGAAGGTAAACCGGACTTTTGTATGGGGAACAAGAGGCATAGTCAAGAGTGAGGAAACTGTACTGAACTCTCCCTTCTACCCACAAAATATAATAAGTTGGAGCCCTAAACCCTGAACCAGTGAACATGACCTTGTTTGAGGGAAATAGAGTGTTTCTTTGAAGATAGGATCACTTAAGTCATACCGGAGTGGTAGAATTCCTAGTCCTAGTCCCTTCTCAGTGGTGTCCTACAAAAGGAGGAACAGACAAGGAGTCAGAGTCACACAGAAGGGGAGACACCACGTGATGACACCTCTATAAGTCAAGGTTTATCAAGAGATGCCTGAGGCTATCAGGGGCTGAAAGAGACAAGGAATGGTGTACCCGTAGAGAGGACAGAGAGATCACGGTCTTGATGACACTCTAAATGTGGACTTCTAGCCCCTAGATTTATGAGCCAATAAATTTCCATTCTTCAAAGGTAGCTAATTTGTGGTAATTTGTTATGGAGGTCCAACAAAACTAAGACAGGAGTTGCATACAAAGCCGCACATGGAATGGTGAGATGACCTTGGTTGCCTGTAACAGCATGTCCTGGAAGAGCCATAAAATGGGCTTACGGTCCCCCGCACAGATGCTGTTTAGAATCTGAATATTTTTATTAGAAACCTAAGTATACTAATGAAGTTTTTCTGATGAAATGGCTGATCTAGGTCACCCTTTTAAACTGAAACTCACCAGCTAACAAGTCATAACAGAAAGCATACTTCCAATCAGCTTTTTACATACCACATTCTTATGTAAATATAGCCAGCCAAGGATCATCAGGCATAGACAGTCTCTTACTTAAGAGATCTGACAATTAAGTTCATCAACTAAATTGTTCTAAGTGCTGCAGAGCTCACTGGTGAATATCACTATGGTTACCTTTGAAGTCCTTCCCTTGGGAAGCTACACACTGACGCCAGAACCTATTCTACTCTTCAAAGCAATTTTGGAATTCTTTCTGGAATAACTATTGCACATGGTGGCACGGTAACAAGTTCACTAACTTAACTGTATCATTGTCTAAGGAGTTTTTAGCCAGTAAACAAATAACTGTATTAGAACACCCTCCCTACTCAGCTGATCTATCCCTCAGTGACTTTTTTCTTTACTCAAAGACAATAGAAATATTCAAAGGAAGACATTTTGATGACATTCAGGACAGCAAAGGTAATAGAATGACAGCTCTGATGATCATTCCAGAAAAGGTTTCCAAAATGTCTTTGAAGGGTGGACTAGGCATTGGGGTTGGTGCATAGCTTCCCAAGGGGAGTACTTTGAAGGTGACTGTAGTGATATTCAGCAACGAGGCATGTAGCACTTCTTCTAGGATGAGTTCACAAACTGAAACTGGTAGTTCTTGTAAGAGATCAAGGGGTGGAAAAAACAGAAGAAAAGTCAAAAGAAATAAGTAATGCATGAGGTAGGAAATAATCTTTAATATTCTAGATAAAAGAACATATTACACCCATGAAAAAAGAATCCAATGACTTGAAAAGGGAATATGTAATAAGCAAAACAAAGCTTTTGAATATTAAAGATAAGATAGCAAACATGAAAATTCAATAAGAGGAACAATGAACAATAGAAGAAGAAAATTACATCTGTCTAGGAAACTTAATTATAGGCTTTCCAGAAGAAAAGAACATGAAAACAGTCATTTAAAAAAAAAAAAAAACAAAGAAGGGAAATGTCTCAAAAATGAAAAGATGAGTTTTAAGATTAAAAAGTCTACGACGCACACACATCAAGTTATATCACTGTGAAATTGCAGGGCACCAGGCACAAAGAGAAGATTCTACAAATTCTGAAAGATAAAGAAACAAAACCAGGTTAGATACAAAGACTTGAGAATCCCAATGGCAACGAACTTTCCAAAAACAACTCTAGAGACTAGAAAACAATAGAATAATGTCTTTAAAAATCTGAGAGAAAATCAAGTTTTGAATTTTATGCATAATGTGTGTGTCTAAATTTATAGCTATATCTGTGGTCCCTGGGTAGCACAAACAGTTTTCTCTCAACCACTCACAGAAAGGTTAGAAATTTTAACCAATCCACGAGTAGTGGTTAAAAGCTCTTTTGCTAACTGAAAAGTCAGCAGTTCAATCCACTAGCTGCTCCATAGAGACCCTAGCAAGCTACCCTGTTCTACAGAGTCACCATGAAGTGGAATCACCTTGGTGGCTGTGCGTTTTTACATACAAACTTGGTGGTGCAGTGGTTATTAACCCAAAGGTGAGTAGTGCGTTTTTACACACAAACCTGGTGGTGCAGTGGTTATTAACTCAAAGGTGAGTAGGTTGAAAACTCCAGCCGGCTATGTGGGAGAAAGATGTGGCATGCTGCTACCACAGAGCTACAGCTTCAGAAACCCCACGGTGTCACTATGAGTTGGAATCAACTCGATGGAAATGAATTTAGTTTGGTTTTAGAAGCAACATGGAAGAAAAACCTGGTAATATACATGTAAAAAACCACTGCTGCTGAGTTGATTTCAATCCAAAGCAACCATGTAGGACAGCGTAGAACTGCTCCATCCAGGGCTGTAAATCAGCACAGAAGCAAACAACCACATCTTTTCTCTTGGAACGTGGCTGTTGGGTCTGTACTACCGAAATCCTGATCAGCAGCCAAGTGCTTTAACTACTGCACCATCATGGATCCATATACATGTATGTGTACACACGCTCACAAACACACACACACACATACACACACACACATATGATATGTATATGGGGTGCTTTATGTAGCAGGAAACCTTGGTGTATAGTGGTTAAGTGCCACAAACGCTAACCGAAAGGTTGGCAGTTCAAATCCACCAGGCTCTCCTTGGAAACTCTATAGGGCACTTCTGCTCTGGCCTGTAGGGTCGCTACAAGTCAGAAGCAACTCAACAGCAGTTGGTTGCTTTTTTTATATATATACAGCAATCCATGAGTGTGATGAATGATCCCACTGGACATCTAACTCTTTGATTAAAAAATACAACAAAGACTTAAATATACATGTGAGAGTATATATGTGTGTGTATGTGTGTATGTGTGTGTGTATAAGATCTTTTTGTCAAAGTGATGCAGAACTTACGTTGATAACCAGAATGTCAGCAGTTTGAATTCACCAGCCACTCCTTGAAACCCTGTGGGCAGTTCTACTCTGTTCTACAGGATTGGTATGCGTCAGAATCTATGGCAAAGAGGTGTGTGTGTGTGTGTGTGTGTGTGTATGTACATATGTATATGTGTGTTGATATATATATATAAAAACTAAAAATCAGAACCAAACTTGTTGCCATTGAGTCAGTTCCAGCTCACAGCGACCTCATAGGACAGAGAAGAACTGTACTGTCCTGTAGAGTTTCTAAGTAGTATCTGGTAGTGGATTCAAACTGCTGGCCCTTTTAGTTAGCAGCCATAGCACTTAACCACTGTGCCTATAAAAACATTGTACTTGTAAAGCTCTGGTCAAAAACAGAAGTAAAATTAAAACGCATGTGAGAGTTAAAATAAATGCTTACAGTGGGTGTGTACACTCTTGAATATTGCACATTCTTCTAATGGGCTTTGGCTTTTTATTGACTTCACAGAAACTCCGATGAACCATCTTGTTGTCACTTTTCCTGCGGCACCCATATTTGGTGTACTGGAAACCTGGAAAAGGAAAGTTTCTCTAGATTCAATCACTTATTCATTACTGTGACCTATTTCATCATTCATTCAACAAATATTTATTGAGTATATATGATGAGCCAGGCACCGTTTTAGGTGCTGAAAGTGAATTAATTAAATAAATTTTGTTTTCTTGGAACCTACCTTTATTAAATATTACAAAATAGTAAACAGCTAATACACACTTGTTAAAGAACTAGAACTTGAATAGGCACAGTTTAGTGTCAAGGGCAGATAAGAAAGCAACCATGACTGTACCTACAGACACAGGCTTTTGTTGTTGCTGTTGTTAGCTGCCATCATTCATGTCCATTCCAACTCAGAGAGACCCCATGTGTGCAAAGTAGAAATGCTCTACAGGGACTTCAAAGCTGTAACCTTTCATAAGCAGATTGACAGGCCTGTCTCCTGAGTGGTCTCTGGCTGGGTTCCAATCATCAAAATTTAAATAACTGTTTTAGCCACCCAAGAATCCTTAGGCTTTTATGTTGCTAGAAGCCACTGACTTCATTTCAACTCACTGTCAACGCCATGTGACAGAGCAGAATTATCCCATAGGATTTTCTAGGCTGCAACCTTTACCAGAGCCAAATTCTGTGTCTTTCACTTACAAAGTGACTATGAGGTCTGACAATTAAGTTCACAAACATGGCACTATGCACTTATGTTGGCAACACTGTACAAACAACTCAGTAAGGTTTCATAACCTTGGTATATCCCTGTCTCACAGCTGTGTTCATGTCAACAGATGGCAGTGTTCTGCTGAGTGGTATTCATTATTGTTGTTGTGTGTTTCCGTGTGCTGCTGCAAGAATGTTGGAGCTTGAATTAGAGCAATGGACGAGCATTAAATTTCTTGCTAAACTTGGCAAGAGTTGAAGTGAAATCAAGGATACGTTATCCCAAAGTTATGGTGATAATGCTACAAAGAAGATGGCAGTATACAAGTGGATTAAATATTTTTCTGAGGGGAGAGAGAGTGTCACTGATGAAGAGAGGTCAGGGCGGCTGGTAACCAGCAGAACTAATGAAGACATTGCAAAAATTTGTCAAATTGTGTGGCAAAATTGTTGGCTGCCTATAAGAAGCATAGTAGACAAAGTAAACATGGATAGAGAAACAGTTAGGAAACTCTTAACTGAAAATCCTGACATGAGAAAGGTGTACACAAAAATGGTCTCAAAGGAGCTCACCAATGCACAAAAGCAAAGGAGAGTTGAAGTTTGCCAAAGCCTTTTGGAGAGGCAAGATGATGTTTTGGGTCGTGTTATCACTGGAGATGAAACACAGGTGTACCAATATGACCCTGAAACAAAGTGTCAAAGTGCACAATGGAAGTCAGCCAATTCTCCATGACCACAAACATTCCATCAGTCCAGATTAAGAGTCAAAACAATGTTGCTAACCTTTTTTGATATTAGAGAGATTGTTCCTTATGAACAGTTAAGCAAGTTTACTATTTGGAAGTGCTCAAAAAGCTGTGTGAAAAAGTTAGAGGAAAATGACCTGAATTTTTTTCCTGCAACTCATGGTTCTTGCATCACAACAGTGCACCAGCTCACACGGCACTGTCTGTGAGGGAGATTTTAGCCAGTAAACAAATAACTGTATTGGAGCACCCTCTCTGCTCACCTGATTTGACCCCCAATGACTTTTTTCTTTATTCAGAGATAAAGGAAATATTGAAAGGAAGACATATAAATGGCATTCAGGACATCAACGGTAACATGATGACAGCTCTGACAGCCACTCCAGAAAACGAGTTCCCAAATGGCTTTGAAGGATGGACTAGACACTGGCATTGGTGCATAGTTTCCCAAGAGGAGTACTTCCAAGGTGACTGTACTGATATTCAGCAATGAGTTATGCAGTACTTTTTCTAGGAAGAGTTCACGAACTTAAGAAGTATCAGACCTCACAGGACACAGAAGAGAATCAGATCTTGAAAGTTTGTATGCTAGACAAGCAGTGGGACTTTATCCTAAAGGTTATAGGGAGTAACTGAAACAGGTCTCCCAGCCCCCAACATTTGTAACGATACTTCTATTTTAACACTTTTTATTCTGAAAATTTTAAAACCTAAAAAAAAGTGGCAAGGATAGCACAATAAAGTTTTGTGTGCTCTTTGCCTTGTTTCACTTTTTGTTACCAGTTCACATTTGCTGCATCTCTTTTTTTATATACAAATCATTTCACTGAACCCTTTGAGAGTAAGGGTACAGACACCTTTCACTATGAAGTACTTTGCTGTATACCTCATAACATGCATATTCTGTTACATATGCCCAATTCTTAAACTAAGAAAACTTTACACATATAATACTACTAGCTAATAACTAAAAAAAAAAAAGAAAAACATGCCATTGTTGTCGATTCTGACTCATAGCAACCCTACGAGATAGTTCTATTCAGAATAGAACTGTCCCACATGGTTTCCAAGGAGCAGCTGAAGAATTTAAACTTATGACCTTTTAGTTGGTAGTCAAGCTGTTAACCACTATGCCTTGCGGGCTCCATGGTGGATATTATCTAATATATAGAGCATAATCAAATGTTCAAACGTTGTCAATCATTTGTATAATGCTCTTTCTTGATTTTTTTTTTCCACCTCAAATATATCTGTATCTGCATGGTATCTAGTTGTCATGTCTCTTTAGCCTCCACAAATATGTAATAGGCTCTAAGCCTCTCTTTGTCTTTCATGGTATTTAATTTTCTTTTGAGATACAAACGCCGTTATGTAAAATTTCCCCCAATTTGGGTTTCTTTAATTGGTTCTTCATGACTAGATTCAGGTTCCTCATTTTTGACAGAACTTCTACATAAATGATGCTGTGCCTCAGTGTAACACCTTTGCAGACTGAAGAGTTTTAATAAGAGGAATAATATAATGACACTCATTTGTTCATTCATTTATTCATTCAAGAAAGACCACTTTGGCAAGTAAGAGAATAAGACCAAAATCTGACTAAGAGGCTGTGGCAATAGTCTTCCCATATAAAACAGTGAAGGAAGCCTGGTAAGGAAGCAACAGATGTGACAGATACTAAAAATGTGCATCTCATTGAAAGAGACAATCTTTGATGGTTACAGGGAAGGAAGGAGACGGAGAAACACTAAATAGAAAATGGATATGTGGTGGCTTTGGTGAAGGGTACGCCAGCACACAATACTAAGAAGCCAGCACAGCTTATACAAGGTAGGATCATGGAAGCCCCATGGACGCATTCAAACTCCCAGAGGGAATGAACTGCTGGACGGAGGGCTCTGGGGATCATGGTCTCAGGAAACATCCAGCTCAACTGGCATAAGGTAGCTTATAAAACAAATATTTTACATTCGACTTTGGTGAGTAGTGTCTTGGCTCTTCAAAGCCTGTAAGTGGCCATCTATGAACTCTACTGGCCTTACCCCATGTATAACAAGGAAGAATGAAGAAACCTAAAGAAACAAGGAAAAGATAAGTCCAAACAACTAACGGGCCACCTCTACAATGCCTTCTATCAGACTAAGTCCAGTACATCTAGGTGGTGTCCAGATACTACCACTATCTACTCTGACAGAAACTGCAATGGAGGGTCCTGGACAGAGCTAGAGAAAAAGACAGACCAAGATTCTAACTCAAAAAGAGAGAAGACCTGCTGGCCTGAAGGGACTAAAGAATATCTGAGAGTATGGCCTTCACAGACTCTTTCAGCTCAGTGATGAAGTCATTCCTGAGGTTCACCCTTCAGCCAAGGATTGGAGAGGCCCATGAAACACTACCGACTGAAGGGACAGGCCAGCCTGGGGGCAGGGGTTAGAAGGCAGAAATGGGCAGGAAAGCTGATCATAGGGAACTCAAGTCTGAGAAAGGAGAGTGCTGATATCTTGTGGGGCTAACCAATGTCATAAAACAATATGTGTACTGACTATTGAGTGAGAAACTGGTTTCTTCTGTGGACCCTCACCTAGAGTGCAATGGGAAAAAAAATGTATATGATAATTCTTAGTGACAAATTTGATGTTGTGGGTGCAGCAGAAAGGAGGATTCAAAATTACATAAACATCTTTAATAAGAAGAGTCAATTTTATTAAATAAAAGTTTTTTGTATACCCTTCAAAACCAAAAAGTGAACTTCAGAAATACATCCTTGAATTTAAAATGATAAAGTATGTATAATTCTTTTCTTCTCTATTCTTCACTATTACTTTTGTGGTAGTTTCTCTCATCTCCTGCCTGCTGGGGAGAATTCTGTTTAGGCCAGAGCAATGCTGTTCAGAATTAGGGAAATGGATGATGAGACAAATTGAGAAACACTAAGAGGAGCTTCGCAGATTTACTCTGGAGAGGGCAGAGAAGCAGCATAATACAGTGAATAAGAACATGTACTCAGAAGCCTGGTTACTTGGTTTGAATGTTGGCTGTGCCACTTACTAGCCATATGACTTGGGCAGATCACTTATCCTCTGTGCTTAAGTTTCCCCGTGGTACAACATTACTGTTATCTGCTGTTGACTCACAAAGACCCAGCTCACAACAGAACCAAGTGCTGCCTGTTTCTGCTCCATCCCCAGGATGGGTTATTAATCAGACCTTTGTGATCCCTGGGTATTCACTGATTGATTGTTAGAAGTAGATCACCAGGCCTTTCTTCTTAGTCTATCTTAGTCTGAAAGCTCCACTGATACCTGATCAGCATCACAGCAACACACAGACCTCCACTGCCAAACAGCTGGTGGTGGTACATGAGGTACCTTGGCCAGGAATTGACCCTGGGTAATAGAACTCAAAAAACCCAACCAAACTCATTGCTGTCAAAGCAACCGAAACTCATAGCAACCACAGAGTTTCCAAGAGGCATCTGGTGGATTTGAACCAAAGACTTTTGCAGACAGCATTTAACCATACACGGTCAGGGTTTCTGGAGATGGAGTTAGTTGCTGTGAACTGGAATGCACTCAACAGCAATGAGCTTTGGTTAATGGAGCTAGGATGGCACAGGAGCTAAGGCACCCAGTTGCTAACTGAAAAGTCTGCAATCCAAACCCACCAGCAACTCTGAAGGAGAAAGATGTGACAGTTGGCTGCTGTAAAGAGTACAGCCTTGGAAATCTTATGGGGCAGCTACTCTGTCATATAGGGTCATTATGATGTAGAATTGATTTCACTGGTATCTGATTTTTTAAATCAGTACATAGGCATTATAATAATATGAACCTCACAGGGCCATTGTGAGGATTCATGAATTAACATATAAAGCATTTAGAGCTGTATCTGGTACATAAGCAGGGCATTTTACTAATAATTCTCCTATTATTAACACTGATTTTAAAAAGAAATAAATAGCTATGGAAGTAAAAGTAGAGAAGAAGAACAGTGAGAACCGGAAGACACTGAATTTGGAAATGTGTTAGAATTTTGGAAGGATAAACTGATTAACAGTGCCACTACAATAAATGCAAAAGAATCTGAGAGGAGAAAGGGGACTTTAAGGATTATAAACAGATTCTTATCCTTTTTCTGGTTCAGAGATTGCATTAAAAGTGCTTTTAAGTCATATTTTGTTTGTTCAGTTTAGTGTTTCTCAGATTGTGATTTCCTTCAGAGACATCCCTAAGCAGATGCAAGAACACTGGCTTTTATATGCATCACCTTGTAATACAGTAAGTAAGTGTTCAACTGTTACCTCCACCACAAGGTTTGGAGCACTGAGACCAGCTCTTCAAAGCCCACTCGAAAGTATCTAATTCTTCCTGGATGACATTGTTACTGTTGATTGTAGGTACAGAGTCTTCGTGGATGATGTACTTATAGGTCAGGCTAGAGCGGGTGTCGTTCTCATGAGGTATAATCTAATATGCACACGAAACAGATGTGTAAATCACCCAAGAAGTCACATTTGAGTGAAAAATTACAAATAGTTCAGAATACTGCTTTTTAAAAACCAGACAACTTTCGAGTACTTTCTAAAAACACACTTTTTTGCTTCTATTTACTGAAGTGCAACTGTGCTTTTGTCAAGGAAAGAAAATGCAAATATGTAAAACTTTGACCATAAAGAAAATATGAACAGTGAAGAGCAAAACTTTGCATTATAAAAATAGTCACTTTACAATAACATTCACTACAGGGTTTCCACAGGATATAATATTTCTGTGTATTTTTAAATTGTTGGTTAAAATAAACTATTTTGTCATGACAATAAAGGTGATAAAATTTCTTCTAGAAAACATGTCACTACAGGAAACAAATACAAAGAAAATAAAAATCTCCTTCATAATTCTATCTAACCAGAGAAAACTAGTTACTTTTATTTGGGATATTATCTCAAAATATTTTCATATTGTTTACATGTATGTATATATTTGTTTGTACACACACATTTTCTGGTCTTGCATATTTAGTTTAATGTGATCTCTGTATTTCCCAAGATAGTACATATTTTTTTTTTAAAAAAATGTGATTTTAAATAGCAGTATAATCTTTAATTCTAAGGGTAGTATGCATTATCCACTACTTGTTTATTTCGGAGTAACTCTACTGAACAGCATTTGTTCACACCTTCAGGGAGACTTTTGGGTTCCCTTGGTGAGTTAAAGAGTACAAAATAGAAGCCCTGGTTACCCAGTGGTTAACTGCTTGACTGCCAACAGGAAAGTCAGCAGCTCAAACCCACCAGATGCTCTGCAGGAGAAAGCTGTGGCAATCCGCTTCTGTAAAAATTACAGCCTTGGAAACCCTGTAGGACAGTTCTACTATGTCCTACAGTGTTACTATGAATCAGACTCAGCTGGACTCAGCATGGAATCTTTCAAATGACTCTCTAGTGTGGTTAGAACAATTATTACTTTCATACTGAAAACACATGAAAGTGTACCACTAAGCACTACATATTACTTTTTCTTCTTTGTGAAACAGGCAAAAGATTACTCTTTTAATTTTTATTTCTTCAATAACTAGTGAAGCTTGATTTTCCTCAGTTCATTAGGCACTTGGATTTTGTCTACTGTATACTGCATGCTCATTTTCAGTACCTCTTTTATTGGTATATATTTGTATATATTTCTTCAATAACTTACACAGTAGAGGTATTGATCCATTTTGTAGTAAGTATTGTAAATATTATCTTTATCTTTAAAACTGTTCAGCAAAAAGCAGTCTTCCAAAATTAAAAAAAGAAATGAGTGAGTTTTTACTGGTATTCATGTGGCTTTAGGATCATATCAATTACACAAAGGTAGAAATACATGCATTTCATTTGTAATTTCAACTAAACTTCCAGAAATAGTAGTTTGAGAGATCTAGCAACATTAAGCCCACTAAGATAAACGATCTCGTTATCTAGGTCTGTTTTCTTTTTTTCTGTAGTTTTTAAAACGGCATGAAAAATCAGGCACCAATCCTTAAACTCTAGACAGATGTCTAACTCTTTCTAGCCACACTCTAAGGTTCCACATCAGGTTTTCAAGCTTTTAGAAAGAAAAGAAAGATCATGATGATAGAGCATGGTGGCTCCACAACCCCCCTTTCCTCAACTACAAATCTCCTTCATACATCTCCAGCCCACACTGTCTCCTGTGGTTACACTCCAGTCGGGGAGCTAAGGCTTGAGGCAGTCTGTCACAGTGGTTAAGCCTCAGGGCTCTGAAGTCAAATATCTGTGCCAATGGAAAAGAAGGCAGTGTAGTTATTTAACAGGGAACTAGGCTTCAGATTCCTAATCATTCAAACTTAAGGTAATTTAAGTGGAATTTTGAAGAATATATATTTTTGCTATAAAATTATCTATTCTATGGAACAGAAGAGAAAGTCCAGAAATAGACTACTCAAATTTAGACAACTGGAGCTTTAGTATAGGTGGAAAAGCTATTTAAAGCAAGAAATGAGTCTTTCGAACAAATAGTGTTGGAGTAACTGGACAGTATGGTGCCTTTAAAAATACCTACACAGTCTTTTGATACTTCTCTCAATAGGTGGAGCTAAGTTCCCCTCCCCTTGCATGTGACCTGGACTTAACGACTTGCAGAAATGATGGGATGTTACTGCCAAGATAAGGTTAAAAAAGACGTAGTCTTAGGTACGATCCCTTACTTTCTCTGTCTTACTGAATCATCTCCTTGGGGAGGGGTGGAAGAGAACGACTAGGTCGTGCCTTACATAAGGCAGTCCCGAGGAGAGGAATATCAGCAGGCCACAGGGAGCTCCACACATAAGGAACTAAGCCTGCTAACCACAACTTGAAAAGGCTAGGAAACAATCTTTCGGGGCTTTCAATAGCCATAAGACTGAGTTTGGAGGTCAAGCCTAGAGGTGACTGCAGCCATGGCTGATGTCTTGACAGCAAACTCATGAGACAGTCTGAGGCAGAATGGCTCCGTTAAGTTGTTCCTAGATTCCTGACTCTCAGAAACTGTGAGATAATAAATGTTTCTAGTTTTTAGCCAGTAGGTACGGAATAATTTGATGTGCTATAATAAGTAACTAAAAAAAAAAAAAAAAACCCAAACTGTCCATTCCAACTCATAGCAATCCTCTAGGGCTCGATAGAACTGTCCTACAGAGTTCCCAATGAGTGCCTGGTGGATTCAAACTGTTGACCTTTTGGTTAGTAGCTGTAGCACTTAACCATAATGCAACTGGGGTTTATAATACAGAGATTTACATGCAAAAATATGAACCTAACATACTATATAAAATAAAATCCATATAAAAATTAACTCCAAACAGTCCATAAGCCTAAATGTAAGCTGTAACACTGTTACTTAAAAAAAAAAAAAAAAAAAAGGCAGGAGAAAGTTTTTTGACTTTGACCTTGGGCTAGGTAAAACAAATTCCTACAGAAAACCAAAAGCATGATTCATAACTGAAAAAAAATTGATAAACTGTACTTCAGTGAAATTTTAGAATATTTTGCTCCATAAAAAGTACAACTAAAAAAATCAAAGACAAGTGACAGACTGAGGGAAATATTTGCAATTCATATTTTTCATAGAGGACTTACCAGGACTACATTTAAAAACTCTCAAAACTGCATAAAAAGAAACTAATCCGCTTTAAAAATGAACAAAAGATTGAAATAGACACTTCACCACAGGGAAATCATTTTGAAAGAAAAAAAAAAACTCAGAAGATTAGGAAAATCTGGCATTTGATGTGGTGTAATATTTTTTATAGAGAATCCAATAAATATTTGTGTACAGTATCCAACAGTACTTTTCAAATCAAGTGGGTGTCTTCTGCTTTCATCCATGAGAGGGTAATGGATTTGCATTCCTGACATTAAAAACAAAGCTAAACAGAGTATATAAGCTATCTGCTTCTTTGGCAGTGGATAACAAAGAGCACAGGACAATGATTTTTGTGAGAAGAGAAATATGCAGGTCCCAGCATCCTGCCTGTGGAGAGGTTCTAGACTGTGGCACTGGGAGGAAGAACTCAGCTCAGTGGTCTCACTGAGCTGAGGTGATCACAGCAGCCTGAACACACATGGCAGCATACTAAAGGGAAAGCTGCCCAGACAGCTGCCCAGAGAACCGGTCTGCAGGCCTGGTCCCTGACTGAGGGCTGGTCACTGTCTGCCAGGAACAGATACCATGGAGCTTACCAATAAATTGCTGCTGAGTGACTGAGAGTGGAACAGAGATAGCGGAGGCCAGCCGGGTGTGAGGGACCTGGATTTTTGATCCAGTCAGGGTAGAGAGGCCTCACTTACACTTCCCATATTCAGTGTGAAGACACGAGGATGGCCATGTGATAAGAAAAATAGAAAATACTAAGAAAGGCCAGCTGTGACAAAGAATAAAACTAGGCCTGAAAGGATCAGCTGTGGGGTGCTATCAAGTCAATTTCAACACATAGCGACATTGTGTGACACAATAAAACTTCTCTGTAGGGTTTTCTTAGCTATAATTTTTATGGACGTACACTGCCAGATCTCTCTCGTACAGAAGATGGGTGTGTCTGACCTAACGACCTTTCAGTTAGCAGGGGACTGCTAAACCTCTGGGTCACGAGGGCTCCTTGCACAGGACGAGACGGTCTACGGTCTATCAGCAATCAAGCTTTCTGTGAGAATAAAACCAAAAAGCCTTTAAAAGGGAGTGAAATATACACCAAACACCATCATGTTCATTGTACAGTAAAAAATTATAAGCAGCAGAAAAACGTGACACAAAATCAAGGAGGAAAAAAAGAAAACTGCAAACAGACACCATGAAATCTCAGAATGTAAAGGAAAAGTTAGATAAAGTGAGTGAAACTATATGGAAATTTCAGCGTAGATAAAGAAGTCAAAAATTCAACCAAAGTATACAGTTGGTCATTAAAAAAAAAAAAAAAATGGCTGGGTAGGCTTAATAGCACATTGGAGAAGCATAAGAAACACTGAACCTGAACACATTAGAAATTATCCAATCTGAAGAACAGAGAAAAAAGGATGATTATGAGAGAATGAACAGAGCCTAAGAGACTTTCAAAACAATTTCAAATTGGCTTAGCATATAGGTAAATAAGTCCTACAGAAACAAAAACAGTGAGAGCGTCCAAAGGTATAGCTGAAGACGTAATGGCTATTTTACCTAAATTTGGCTAAAATATCAATCTAAAATTTGCAAGTCAAGAAGAATAAAGAACCCCAAGCAGGATACATACAAAAGAAACAACACCTAAACATATCCTACTCAAACTGTTAAAAGAGAGTGAATTTAAAAAAAAAAAAAAAGCCAGAAAAAAATACCACATTACAGAGAATAGCAATACAAATAAGGCTAATTTCCCAATACAAGCTACGACTTCAAGAAGACAATGTAAAAATATCTCGAATGGAATCAAAAGAAAACAAAAGGAGCACCACGAAAACCTAATACCTCCAAATTTTATATCTATTGAAAACATCCTTCAAATATAAGGGTGAAATAAAAACATTTTTAGATAATTCAAGTCTGAGAGAATTTGTTGCTCGTACACTTACACCACAACAAATACTAAAGGAAGTTCTTCATACCAAAGATAAATGGTATCAGATGTAAAGATCTATGGGAAGGAACAAGGAATTGGGTAAGCACACAAATCTATTCTCTTGATAGCTATAAAATGTAACTGATTGCCTTAGTTGATATAATACAGTTGTCCTTTAGTATCCACCAGGAAATGGTTTCAGAACCCCTAAACCCAAACCCACTGCTGTTGAGTCCATTCCAACTCATAGCAACCCTACAGGATGGAGTAGAACTTCTCCATAGTTTCCAAGGAACGCCTGGCAGATTCAAACTGCTAACCTTTTGGTTAGCAGACACAGCACTTAACCACTACATCCCAGTGATACCAAAACCTAAGGATGCTATCTCTTTTATGAAATGACAGAATATTTGCGTATAATCTATGCACACCCTTCTGTAAACTTTAGATCATCTATACATTGCTTATAGTATAAATACAAAGTAAATTCTACATAAATAGTTGTCATACTGTACTGTTTCGGTAAAAATGACAAGGAAAAGAAGTCTGAATGTGTTTGGTACAGATGCAACCAGCACAGCACTAACTATACAGTATAAATCAGTAACAACATGTTTCCTTTTCTAAATTTTTTAATCTAGGTGTTGAATCTATGAATGCAAAACTCAGAGAGCACCTACTGTTTAATGTATTGTCAAGTTTATAATGTATGTAAAATAAAATACTTGACAAACTGCACAAATAATAAAATCCAAAAAAGAACCAAATCTATTGCATCCAATCATTTCCAACTGATAGCAATCCTACAGGACACAGTAGAACTACCCCATAGAGTTTCTAAGGAATGCCTGGTGGATTTGAACTGCCAATCTTTTGGTTAGCAGGTGTAACACTTAACTACTAAGTCACCAGGGTATCCACTAAAAGAACTGGGAGGCAGATAAATGAATTTACATTTTGAAAAAAGCAACGAAACAATCAATGCTTAAGGTAAATGTGTTTCCAGACTAAGCTGATTATGAACTTATACATTAAACCAACTACATTGCCAGTCCCCAATGCCACATACCAACACAATAACTGGATCATGTAAGGGTCCATCGGTGTGAAGAGTTTCAATATCATCTTCAATGTTATAGTCCCACTCCACGCCAAGATCTATGAAGGTCCGAGACTTGGCTTCCTCCCCTTTGCCGTTTAAAATATAGTGGCCTGTAGCTTGGTTCTTAATAGCTAAAGGAAGGAAATAGTAACCAGCACAGATTTTGTCTTATCACAGGACAGCTCTCAAGTTCTGCAGTAACTCTGTCATACTAAGACCATGTTTCTTTACTCAGCCAAGCCAAGTGCCATCGAGTCGGATCCGACTCATGGTGACCCTAGCATTGACATAATCTAAATGAGTGTTTAGTCTGATACGACTCCCATTTCCTTCATTAGGCATTCAAAACCTTCAAGAATTTCTAAACTAGTCAAAAACAATGGAAAGACGTTTCAATGGGAAAATGTCAGCACATATTTCCAAATTTGACAACAACGTCAGAGAGGTTAACATTTTCTAACTCATGTAGCCTATACATTTCCTCAGGAAACTGGGAATATTTTGAAACTGGTAAATACACATCCAATAATTAATATATAGCACTTATGCTAGGATATCATATAAAATAAAGGCTTATTTACTTTACTCTGTATCTCTTCCAAGCTTGTCAAAATATTTGTTACACACACATATAGGGCTGAAGTAATTATCAAGCAAAGAAACAATTTAGCTCTTACAATTGTACAATTTCAAAGCCACATCATCTACTTACATTGCTAGCAAAAGCTGCTTATTGCTGCTTATTGCTGCTAGAATTCTTAAGGTATTACAGATCTATCACATGAAATAAAAAAAAGCTTCCTCTGATGGAAGAGAATTATTAATGGGACTTAAAATATTAGAGATGCTTATTAAGATATACTGATATGTTAGAAAAACTAAGTCAGTCCTATTACTGACAATACTTAGAAAATATGAATGATTTTAATTGATTGAATTACTCATCTTGAGCTTAGTCTAAATTATTACAAAGATAATAATGTAAACTGTAGGTTGAAGAAGGAATTTTAATTACTGGAGATAGAACTATGGCTAACTGCTACAGTAGCAGTGACTGTAACTGAGCTATTAAAAACAAAAAGAAAAACAAAAACTCCACAATTCTATGATATGCTGTAAATCATTTTTCTGAAATCACACACGAAAAGGGGCAATTTTGCTGCAGATTCTCATGGCGCTGACATATGATGCCTTTCTTCTTATTAGTAAAATAGGTCAGGGAATAGGTGAAGGTTATGTTTACATTTGTATGTACTCTTTACATACAAACTCCTCTAAAGCGGCATTTCTACAAGGTCCTCTCAGAAAAGAGGGAAAAAAATTGGCTTTGGAAATTCTAAACAGCCATGTAAACGGATATGCATGTGTCAGTCAGAAATCTGACACATTTCAGATATATAGGAAAAATTCACTAGCACACATGGTTGCTTTTCAGCCAAAGAACTTCAGACGCAATAAAAATAATGAGAGGCATACACTGTAGCATCAACTACAATATCAGGAGTCATTTGTTGACATAAATACATCATATTTTTCTCATATGATCCCTCAATTTATTGTATTCTATTAATTAGCATATTTATTTTTTTCAGCACCCCTCAGTGCAAACTATGTAAGAAATGCAATCTTTTCAAATGATTCTTTTTCCTCATGTAACAATGAACCAATCTTATGGCCCACCGCAAATTAAAGCTTTAGTTTGGGACATTTCTTGTTTTAAAGTAAGAATAGTTGTAAAAAATGACCAACTGAAACCACACTTTATTAAATTAATGCACTTACACACAACTTTAATTCTTGCATGTATATGTGTATTTGTGTATACACATAAACACACACACATGCATCTGCATATATGTAGACATACACACAGCAATACAAAACCCGTTGCCATCGAGTCGATGCCAACTCAAAGCATATGTATATCTATGGAATACACATACATGACATGTATGTACATATATGTGCCTGTTAAAGCAGAGCCATAAAGGACAGAAGCACTTACCAAGAACATGAGGAGAAGCCTCGTCTTCTTGGATTAACACATGTCTAGCACCAGGGGGTATATCAAACATCTTAAGGTACCCTTTGCATGTGTTGTAAATATTGGAAGAAGCAAAGAAAAAAACAAAGTAACAACCATGGTTAGCAGAGCATTACATTATTACTGCTCCAGTATGCAGAAGAGGGCATCCCTAAATGAAAAGAAGCAGTTTCAGAAATCATTTCAAAGCACTGGTAGCTTCTATGACATCTGGCATGAGATTAGAGGTTTTTTTTATTTTTTACAAAGTGAGGGAAGATGTTAATACTGTTACCAATGTTTTAATCATTTATCTTCTGTTGACACAAATTGTGTCAACAATTAGGCAAATACTGCGATGTTCTATATCCTGCTATGTGAACCTAATTTTCTAAACCTCCTTTTGTAATGCTGTCATTTCTTTGTGTATTTAGTTGATAGACAACGAGATACTTCGTTTATATCGTCATCCAGTAGCCTAAGTGGTAAGCATAGACAGCCAAACTTCTAATCAATAAAATATTTTCATATTCAAGTCAGCCTACTTCATTCTAAAGAAATTACAAAAGAATGATTTTTCTTATGATCATCAATTAATTTTAAAACCTCAATCAAGTTACACAATGCAAATTTTTAAACTACATGTTGTAGATTTGATAAAATCATTTGATTGGAACATGTCTACAAGTTATGTTGTACATTGCATGTACACTCACTTCATCCCATTCTGCCAAGACAGAAGAAAACCAATAAGCTTGAATGGTTGCCTTTGGTTTTAAAATCATATATACATCTTATTACATTCAATGCCATGTACAGCAAAGCCTTCCTGATAGTATTATGCTGTAAACATAATTTAGTGATAACTTACAATAAGATACTAGCTATAAAATCAACAATAGGTCAAACAGATCAAGGTAATATATCTCATTTTTACCAAAAAAATAATGAAATGCAGGAAGATCATGTAACTTGCACTTAGACACATTATGAAATGCCCAATTCATATAGTATACAATGAGAATTTGAAGAAACTCAGTTATCAGTACACCTTACTGATAAAAACCAGTGTTCATGTTCTTGTTATTTGTGTATAGACAATTAGTATGTACCTATGGATAAATTTACTTTTTTCACAAATGTTTACTAATGCCTTAACTAACTGGAGTAGACATTTTGGTGTCAAGCGTTGTCAATACCTTAGCCTGGGATGTAGTCCAACACGTAACTGTACCACGTTTGCCTAAGTGTGCAACAGCAAGAAAAAACATGCCTAAGAAGATGTCAAGCACAGCAAAACAGTCTGATGCCATTTATGGATGCCCATCTTCCTGCAGTTTACTACAACTTACCCAGCATATTTTTAGCTTCCCTTGTTTCAGCAAGAGAAATATTGCGAGCTCCTTTGGGTAAAGTGAAAGCGCCTCTCATCTTCCCTTAAATAGAATGTCTTTAATTAGTAGAGGTTTCATGTTTATCAAAGTCTTGCTGTTTCATTGACTATAGACTCCATAAACATTTTATTACAGTCAGACATAAAATAGGTTCTGTTGTTTTTTGATTTTGAAAATGTAATTACAATAGTTAGCTATTGCCAATAAATTGTTAATAGTCAATGAAAGCAAGACCAAGCATGAATGCAAATGATGTAGGTGACTTGAAGTTGAATACTTGCACATTTCATTTTCCAGCAACGTGAATTCTTTTTGGCACCTCTTGCTTAATTGTTTCCCTGTTGGAAAAGGTTAATTAGTCTACTTAATAACTGAGAGGACAGCATTATTTCAAAGAAATGGATGTTAGGTTAACTCTGAACAGTTTGGAGACGTATGAGTGATGAAAGCTATCACCACCTCTTCTGATCTTTGATTCAGAAGTTTAGCATAATTTTGGAGGTATCTGAAAAACATTATGACTATTTTATATTATAAATAATATGGAATAAATGATTGCAACAAAAAATTTTTTCCTTGCAGTAATTCACTCTGGAAATAAAGCAAAAGGAATTATTTTTCACCCCCCCAAAAATAAAAACATAGAATTCCAACAAAGAAAGCCCAGTAAAGTATTTCACAACCAGATAAAGAAAAATACATTTAATTCTGGCAAAATCATAATATAATGCATGTAATCCTAATTTTGTTTGCTCATTAAAGTAACATTATAATCCTGAAAGGCTAATATTTGTGTCTAAAAATATGTTTTAAGATAATTTTTAAGGTATACAACATAGTAACTCTCACACAGCAATAACAAAGAGATCAGTGACAAGAGTTGGAAATACCTAGGAGACATACATTATAATACAGTTATCTAGCTCTGCTGTCTTAAATGTATCAAAAGTTGATATGCCTTTTATTGGTTTAAGCTGCATAGCTGGGGCATACGTAGTAGTAGAAAGAACTAAGGGAATTATTCCACTTGGATGAAGTCTAACTTTTGTATCCTTTTTTTTTTTTTTAATTAAAGGAAAAATTATTACCACGACATGCTAAAACTAATCCAAATTTCTTGTTCTTTTTTTTTTTCTGTCATTCTCTTAGAGACTATGCTGACAGTGTTTACAAGATACAAGAGAAGATTCTCAATGGAAGAATTACATCAAATTTATTGTCCGATAAATGCTGGTTGAACCACTCAATGCTATTTGTTACAAATTTAAGAAATTATTTAGTAATGTTTACATCTAAATCTTTTGTGAAAATTTCAGTGAGTAATTGTCAGTATATGAATATTTTTGTATGTTAATTGTTGTATGGGGTATTTGCTCCAACTATGGAACCATCAGTGTATGCCTGAGTTTAGGACACTGACTAGGTAACAAGTACACAAGTGTGCACATATAAGCAATTATGCAAAGAAAAAAAAACCCACTGAGTTGATTCTGATTCATAGTAACCCTATAGGACAGTGTAGAACTGCCTCGTGGGGTTTTCAAAGCTGTAAATCTTTATGGAAGCCCACTATCATATCTTTCTCCAGTGGGATGACTAATAGGTTCAAATCAAGGACCCTTCCATTAGTAGATGAGCATTGTCAATGCAGTTCTTTATAGACAGCTATACCTCAGGTTATTTTTGGTTGTATCTCAATTTTTAGTAAAATTTTTGTAAAGCTATGTGAAATATGAATCCTTAGTTTATATATTTATAAGTAGGATAAGCTAGTTTAATTTTAAAATAAAAGAAGCAACACTTTGGCAACATTAAGCCAAGCCAAGTGCTGCCGAGTCGGATCCTTGAAAACATTATATTTAGTGTTTCATGTTCTTTTAACTCCTGATCTACAATTTACATGTAAAACAAAATTCAAATTAAGCAGGAATTCTAATAATTAGGTCTAGTGCATTTTATTAAAAATATAAAATAAAAGATTTTATCTTACTGTAATTACTGACATTGCTTTTATTTGTTCTTTCAATACAGCAGCTAGTTTTTCATCATAGATACTAAGGAGTATGAATTTAAAGTTTTCTAAAATTATTTTTCAAAATACTTTCCTAATAGGTAATCTAGATAAAAAAATGAATCACTGGAAAATTTTTTTGTTATCTTTACTGAGAAGACAATTCATTCTTAAAATAAAAGGTCTCAAAAGTACAAAGCATAAAGAAAGATAATACATGCACAGAAATTTCATCTTACCAAGCTTCCTTGGAGTTCTGGTAAATGTTCCCTTCACAGTTCGACAATGGGAATTATCTCCACCACAGACGCCACATTTATCCTCAACTTTATTAGACCCAATTTCTTTATCACAGCCCACTTTCTGGGGAAAGAAGGTATTAAACATGACTAATTTTAATGTTCCACGTAAAGATCAGCATCATAGAGAATGGTGAGCCATTTGTATAACTATGTGTGAATACCCGGCCAGTGGTCAACAAGCTTTCACTGTAGCCCTGCTTTTTAGTATCTACTTAAAATCTTTCAAATAACAAACACAAACTCATATAACACAGTCTCTGAGTGGCAACAATCTACTGCTCTCCAATTAATAAAGTGTTTACCCCCATCATACACTGTCATAATCATCAAATATTTTTTGAGCATACACGTTGCAGCTGGTGTTTGAGAGCCAAAAAAGAAAATAAATAAACATGGCTTTTCTGTTGTTGCTTTTGTATTTATAAAGATGAATAATAGTGAATCATACATTTGTCAAAGCCTTAAAAGTTAAGGTCTTGAGTGAAAGTCAAGTAGAAGTATGTCTGAAATATGGGGAGATTAAAATAGAGCCAAGGAAAGTGGTTCACCCAAGAGAAGTAGGTTCAGAGAACCAAAGTTAAAGCAAGATCAAATCCAGTAAAGGTTAGCATGGCACAATAAGAGAACAGGGAACAGATATGAGTAGCAGAAGCTTGGTTGGTCTGGAACACCAACAAGTTTTATGCTTTCTCATTAATTTAATAGTGAACTGCTGACGATTTTCTGAGCTAGCTTAATGAAGTCCTTGATGTAAATTAGTGTAGGACAATGATATATCATTGCACTTGTAAATTCAGGATGGAAGTGGGCAGGGAAAGTAATGACAACACGTACACATTTTGCACCAGATACTATGGAAGATAAAAGGTACAAGGCATAGATTCTACTCTAAGGGAAATTTCAGTTCAACCATGAGACATCCATTTAGCTGAGACTCATTAATATAGTAACATAATTGTGCTGAAGTGACAGGAAAATAGGCTTTTAGGACCAGTGTTCAGTGAGTAAATATAATTTTATACTAAAATTTCACTAGAGAGGCAGGTCCAAGATAGTGGAGTAACCACACGCATACTGTGAACTATCTAACAGCAAAGAAAACAGCTAAACAGATTACACAGGCCATTCTAGGAGCTCTCAGTATCAGGGAGAAAGCTGACAGATCAAACTGGGTGACAGGAACAAAAGAGCAGGTCCAGAAGCAACTAGCTCCCCCAGAATTAAATCTGTATCCCACTGAAGGACCCAGTACTCCCACGGTAGTGGTGGCACAGCAGTGGAATAATGAGTGGAATTAGCAAGCAGAGCTAGCAAGCAGAACTATGGTGTGGCAGCAGTGGTGGTAGTGGCATACCACAGGGAGCGGTGACATGGCAAATGGAATACACATTTCTCAGCAGGAAAGCTGAGCTTCAGATGGTCATGCCTACAAAACTGCTGATGACTTCCAGTTGAAGGTCACAAGCTAAGTGCTTGTGAACTCACGCAAACGTAAATCTTTTGTATGGGTGGATCTTTCTCCCTTTCCTCAGTGCCTCCCCCTACCTTCTCTGTTCTGCACCAGACAACTAACTCTGATGTTTTACTTCAGCCAGAAGTGGGAGAACTTACCTGTGCCCTGAACTATTCTCCTTGACTTGAAGACGGAAACAAAAGTTGGTGGTGTGTGGTGGGGGGCAGGGAGAGGGATAAAAAAAAGTCTGTTGGCTCCCCTGAGTTGGGAACTCCTCTTACTTTCCTCAGAGTGTTTGTAACCAGCAACCTGAAACTAACAGAAATTTCTAGCTGGGCTGCCAAACTGAGTACAGCACTAACAAGACGGAGACGGGGCATTGGAACTTCTAAGGCTCCAGTAGTCAAACTCGTTCACACCATCAGCCTATTTGGACACATAATAACTAAATTAAAATATACATAGACATACATAAGCACACACATATATTTATTCACCTATATTTATACATAAATCAGAACACAATAACCAAACATAAATAAATTACAACTTTCTGATGGGTCAGAGAAAATAGTTAATTTCAAATCATTTAAAGATACAGATCATAATCACTTCAGAAAACTCCTAAAATAAACCTCCCCCCCCAAAATGCCACAGCTATTGAGTCCATACTGACTTCTATGAGTCAGCTGAAAACAAAGAATCAAAAAATGTTCCAGATGAAGATGACTTCCTGCAGTTATTGGAGGCAGAATATAAAGAATAATATTTAGAGTTATTCAAGACATCAGGAAGGATGTTAAGCAAAGTGCAACAGAGCACAGTGAAAATTTATACAGGCTGCAAGACATACTTGAGCAACACAATCTAAAATGCAGCAGATTATCAATAAAATTACAGAAACAGACAATTCAACACAAGGTCAAAGGGGCAGAATTGAGATAATGAAATGCGGAATTAGTAACTCTAAAGACAAAGCTACTGACATCAGTGTATTAGAGAAAAAATCAAGAATTTTTAAAAAATGAAGAATCACTGAGAGGTATGTGGCTCTCTATCAGAAGGAATAATTTATGAATGATTGGAGTACAAGATACAAGTAGCATAAGAGAAAATACAGAGAAAATTGTTGAAAATATGTTGACAGAAAACTTCCCTGTTATCATGAAATATGAGAAGATACCTATCGAAGATATTCATTGAACTCCATGTAAGGCAGATCCGAAAATAAAGACAGCAAGACATAATCAAACTTATTAAAACTAAAGATAAGGAGACACTTTGAAAGACAGCAAGGCTTAAACAAAAAAGACTTACAATGGAGAGTCAATAAGACTAAAGTCAGATTACTTAGCAGAAACCATGCTAGCAAAAAGACAATGGGATGCTATATACAAAGACTTGAAGGAAAAAAACTGCCAATCAAGAACTATACATCCTGCAAAACTGTCTCTGAAATATGATGGTGAAATTAGGACATTCCCAAATAAACAGAAGTCTAGAGAATTTGCAAAAACCAAACAGAAATTATAAGAAACAGGAAGAAATTTCTTCAATTAGAAAATCAATCCCATCAGACATCTACTCAAGGATACAATGCAGGATACAGCATCCAGATATCAACATAGATGGGGAACCCCAAAAAAGCAAATCAAAGGTAAAATACTAAAATTAGGAAAACAGAGATTTCAGTATGTAAATGATGATGTTATATAAAAAATGGCCCCAAAATGTATTCATAGATCTTTGATATGGTAATGAAGTCAAAGTGATACAAAAAAAGAGACTGATTTAAACTTAGAACTTTAGGGGTAAGTCTTAAGGAAACTGACAATCCTACACATCAAAATCAGAAACAAAATCAAGAAGTCTCTGCAAATATAAAACCAACAATGAGAAAGATCAAAAGGATACTCATAAAGCAAAATGACCAGCACAGTAAATTAAGTGGCATAAAGAAACAGTAAACAACACATAAACAGGCACCAGAATGACAGCACTAAGTTCATACCTATCCATAATTATACTGAATGTAAATTGGTTAAATATACCAGTAAAGAGACAAAGAATAGCAGAACAAAGAAATTCATAGGATTAATTGGGAATAAAACCACATCCTACCAGAACCTATGAGACACATCAAAAGCAGTGTTCAGAGATCAATTTATCTCAATAAATGTACACATCCAAAAAGTGGGCCCAAATCAAAGAATTAACCTCACAACTCAAGTAAGTACAAAGACAGCAGCAAAAGAACCCCTCAAACACCAGAAAAAAGCAACTAACAAAAATTAGAGCAGAAGGAAATGAAGCACAGAATAATGACTGAAAGAGGTAACAGGAGCAAAAGCTGGATTTTTAAAAAGACGAACAAAGCTGATAAACCACTGGCCAAATGGACAAAAGAGTAATAGGAGAGGAAACAAATGACTCTAGTACGAAATCAGGTGGACGATATCACAACAGACCCAACTGAAATGAAAAGAATCATAACAGGATACTATGAAAATTATACTCTAATAAATTTGCCAACCTAGAAGAAATGGTCAAATTTCTAGAAACACACTACCTACCAAAACTAATACAAACAAAAGCAGAACAAGATAACAAACCCATCAGAGAGAGAGAGATTGAAAAACTAATTTAAAAACCCCCAACAAAAAGAATCCTGGACAAGATGGTTTCACCGGATAATTCTACCAAACTTTCAGAGAAAAGTTGGTAGCATTATCATTAAAGGCATTTTAGAGCACAGAAAAAGAAGGAATACTCCAAAAGTCATTCTAGCATAACCCTGATATCCCAAATGGGTAAAAAAAAGCACACAAAGAGGAAAATTACAAATATATATGTCTCATGAACTTACGTGCAAATATCTTCAACTAAATTCTAGCCAACAGAATCCAACAACAGATCAAAACAATAATTCACCATGACCAAGTAGGATTCATACCAGGGATGCAGGAATCATACAGCATTAGAAAAACAAGGTAGGCAGCCACATAAATAAAAGAAAATATTAAAATCACTTGATTTTATGCATTTGACAAAATCCAAACTAATCCATGTTAAAGGCTCTCAGCAGAACAGGAATAGAAGTGAAATTTCTCAACATAAAGAGGACATCTATGTAAAGCCAACAGCCAACAGCCAACATCTCCTAAATGAAGAGAGTCTGAAAGCATTACCATTGAGAATAAGAACCAGACAAAGATGCCCACTGTCACCAGTTCCACTCAATCTTGTGCTGGAGGTGCTAGCCAGAGCCATCAGGCAAAATAAAGAAATAAAGGGCATCGAAATTGGTAAGGAAGCAGTAAAAGTATCTCTATTTGTAGGCGATATGATCTTATATACAGAATACCTTTAAGAACCCACAAAAAACGAAAAACAAAACAATAAACTACTGAAATTAATGGAAAGGTTTAGCAAAGTATCAGGATATAAGATAAACATGTATACATCAGTTTGATTCCTTCACACCAACAAAGAGACCATCAAAGAGGAAATCATCAAATCAACACCTTTTGCTACAGCCCTCAAGGAGATAAAATACTCAGAAATAAATCTAACAAGAGATATAAAAGACCCATACAAAGAAAACTGTAAGACCTCACTGTAAGAAACTAAAAGAGATCTACATAAGTGGAGAAATGTACTTTGCTCATGGAGAGCAAGATTTACATAGTGACCATGTCTTTTCTATCCAAAACAATCTATCTACAGACACAATGTAATCCCAATACAAATTCCAAGGGCTTTTTTTTTTTTTTTTTTTTTTTTAATGAGATGCAGAACCAAACTACCAATTTCATACAGAAAGGGAAAAAGTCATGGGTGAGTAAAGCATTACTGAAGAAGAACAAAGTGGCAGGCCTCACATTACCTGACTTTAGAACCTATTTATTACACTGCCACAGTAGTCAAAACAGCTTGGTACTGGTACAAAAACAGATACATAGACCAATGGAACAGAACAGAGAATCTAGACATCATATCATCCAACTATGAGCAGCTGACATTTTACAAAGTCCCAAAGTCTGTGAACTGGGGAAAAACAGTTCCTTGAACAAATGGTATTGGTAAAATTGGATTTCCATATGTGAAAAAATGAAACAAGACCCATATGTCACATCATGCACAAACACTAACTGGAAATGGATCAAAGACATAAATATAAAATCTAGAACAATAAAGATCATGGCAGAAAAAGCAGGGACAACATTGGGAGCCCTAATGCAAGGCACAAACACACCACAAAGTATTACTAAGAACAGATAACTAGGAAGTCCTAAAAATCAAACACTTAGGCTCATCCACAGAATTCATCAAGAGACTAAAAAGACTACCTACAAACTGGGAGAAAAAAATTGGCAACCAAGAATCTGACCAGTGTCTAATCTCCATAATCTACAAGATACTGCACAACATCAACAGGACAAAAAATGAATTAAAAAATGGACAAAGTATATGGACAGACACTTCATCAAAGGAAACATCCAGGACACGAACACATACATGAGGAAATGCTGACAATCATTAGCCACTAGAGAAATCCAAATCAAAATTACAATGGGATACCATCTCACCCCAACAAGGCTGGTACTAACTTAAGAAACACAAAACAATAAATTTTGGAGAGGTTGTGGAGAGTCTGTAACTCTTGTACATATGGTGGGAATGTAAAAAGGTATAACCATTTTGGAAACTGATTTGTAGCTTTCTTATAAAGTTAGAAATAAAAAATAGTATATAAAAATCCCATTGCTTAGAATGTATCTTAGAGAAATAAGGGCTGTCACGGAATAAATACATGCACAACAATGTTTATTGTAGCATTGTCCACAATAGCAAAAAGATGGAATCAACCTGCCAAGTGCTGTCGAGTCAGATCCGATCTAGGTGCCCATTAACAGTTGAATAGATAAACAAACTATGGTATATTCACACAATGGAATACTATGCAAGATAGTCATCTGGAAGACATTCTGCTTAGTGAAATTAGTCAGTTGCAAAATGACAAATATTGTATAAGACCATTATTATAAGTACTCGAGAACATGTTTAAGCACAGAAAAATAATCGTTGATGGGTACATGGGAGGGGAGGGAGAGAATGGAATATTCATAGATTAAACAGCAGATATGAATTGGGTTATGTGAAGGGAGTGACAGCACGCAGTGCAAGGGAGATTAACACGGCTGGACTATACCAAAAGTGAAATAATTTTCTAAATAAATTTATAACCTAGCATTTTAAAGGATAGAGTAGCAGGGACTGGGACCTGGGGACTATGGTTTTAAGGGATATCTTGGTCAACTGGTATAGTTTATTTTTTTAAAGAAAGTATTTTGCATACTACTTTGGTGAGTGGTGTCTGGGGTCTCAAAAGCTAGCAAGCTGTCATCTAAGTAGCAACAACTGGTCCAACAGAGGAGAACAAAGGACATGACAGATGAGGAAAATATGAGCCCAGGAGGCAGAAGGGGCCATAAGATTCAGCGACTACCTCAGCATGAGACCAGAAGAACTAGATTGGTACCCAGCCACCATGAGTGATTGCCCTGCCAGTGAACACAATGTAGAGAACACAACTGATGTAACGGTAGAAAAACTAAGTGTGCAAAACCAGAACTCTATTAAAAGATCAGACTTGATAGCCTGACAGCCTGGAGGGTCCCCTGAGGACATGGCCTCTGGACTATCTTCTAGTTCAGCACTGAAACCAATGCAGAAGCCAACTCTTCAGACAAAAACTGGACTGGACTGTAAGACACAGAGCAGCGCTGGTAAAGAGGGTGATTCTTTGCTTAAATGTATACATGAGGCTGTTGGAGCAGCTCCTGTTGGAAGGATTTGGCTAAAGGAATATGGGAAGTACAGAGTGAAAAGGAGGAGCGTGCTGTCACAGGGTGGGGGAGCAGCTAGAATCACACAACAGTGGGTGTGCAGGAGTTTATACAGCAAATCGATTTAGAATGTAAACCGTTACTTAAAGCACAATAAATATACAAAGGGAAAAATTATCGTGAATACGAAAATAAGATCTACTTTATACAAAGAGGTTAGAAGGGAGCAAATATCATGGGTTTTGTTTCTGTAACACCTTTTTTTTAAAAAAATTGTCCTTTAGATGAAGGTTTAGAGAACAAACTAGTTTCTCATTTAACAGTACACATCGTGTTTTGTGACACAGGTTACCAGCCCCACGACATGTCAACACTTGGCCTTCTCCACCTTGGACTCTGTTGCCAGATTCTCTGTCTCCTCCTGCCTTCCATTCCTTGCCCCCGGGCTGCTTTGCCCTTTTGGTTTTGTTTTATAGGCCTCTCTAATCTTTGGCTGAAGGTTGAACCTCAGGAGTGACGTCATTAATGAGCTAAAAGGGAGTCTGTAGGTCATACTTTCATGGTTTCTCCAGTCTCTGTCAGGCGTGCAAGTCTGGTCTTTTTGTGTGAGTTAGACTTTTGTTCTACCTTTTTCTTCAGCTTTGCCTGGGGCCCTCTAGGGTGATCCCTCTCTGCTTTTGCACTATTTCTGTTCTGATGTGGAACTTAGCATTTAAACTTACAATCAATTAGAAAGTGAGACAGGATGAAAATCTCTATTAAAGTACATTTAGCATTGGATAAAAAAAAGCTTGTACTTAATATCAAATAGCTACTGTAAAATACTCAAGGCAAACACACTGTTCCCAAGTGGCTGAATTTCTAATCTGGAGGTACCAGAATAACTTAGACATTGAAAACTACTCAAATTTTGATTCTCCAGGGGCCAAGGTTTGATTTCAGTAAGCAAAATTTCTGCAAGATTTATTTTAGCTATTGACTTATCCACAGGCCTTCATATAACGTGATTTCATGTGTAATAAGCAGTTAAAAGAAATTTTAACAATCTAAGCGATAATAAATGCAGAATTACACAATACTGCAGGAAGCCTCTGGGGAGCAATGCTAACTCACCACACACTCTCCTCGCACGCATATGCTGAATGGGTCTTTGTAAGAACAGCGCGTTCCATCGTGCACCAGCTGTTTCATATAAGCAACGTCTCCAGTCTCTTTGGATTGGCAATAAAGGTGGCATCTTTTCTTGGCTGCATAGCATGGAGGATAAAATTAACGATTTACATGAAATGTTATCTTTGAATGGCATCGTCTATTTTATTTTGAAAATATAAAGTTTCAATGTGATTTCTTGCAAACACAAAGAATATTGTAAAAATAAACAAGGAATAAGAGACAAATATGCATATTTGGCATATTTACTTTAACCGAAGTGACCATGTAATTTATCATCCAAACTGGGATACTTCTGAGAGTGAATGCGAGTTCTATTAAAAGTTTTGCAGGACCAATAAGAATAGGCTGGGACTGTCCCAGGCAAATTGAGTTGTAAGCCAATCCTCTAGAAATAACTTACAAACCACAGGCACTTAATAAACTTCAACTCAAAACCTAAATGGTTTTAGTGGCTATTGAGGTCTGAGAGAGTTTCTCTTTGATTTGACCCAATCACCTAATACAGTTTTATCTTCTTGTAGGATCTCCTTAATAAAATTTAATATAAATTATGCAACATAATTCATCAAAAGAGATAAACATAATGCATTTCTTTTTAATGAGTTCCAACTTTGAATTTCAACATGCATGCACCTTTCCTTTAAGACAGCTTTCAGATCGATACTAGCAGTGCATATTGCATGACAGCTGTCTTGGATTGAGCTGTGTCCCCCCAAATATGTGTGTTGCCATGCAGCTAGGCCATGATTCCCAGTATTGTATAATTGTCCTCCACTTTGTGATTTTCCTGTGTTGTACGTTAGAGGATTAGGGTGGGACTGTAAATCCCTTCATAAGATAACCTCCTTACTCCACTGTATAGGGAGTTTCCTGGAGCATGGCTTGTCCCACCCTTTACTTTTTCATCCTATAAGAGATAAAAGGAAAGGGAAGCAAGCAGAGAATTAGGAATGTCACACTATCAAGAAAGCAGCACTGGGAGAAGAGTACAGCCTTCAGACCTGAGGTTCCTGCACGAAGATGCTCCCCCATCAAAGACTGATGCAACACAAGGACTTGACTCCAGAGCCAACAGATGGACAGCCTTCCCTTGGAGAGGACACCCTGAATCTGGACTTGTAGCCTACCAGACTGCGTATGAATAACCTTTCCTTTGTTAAAGCCATCCACTCTGTGGTTATTTCTGTTAGAGCAGCGACGGCACTTGACTTGGCTTGGCTAGCACTAGCTGACTGAAACAACAGCCATGTAAATACTTTCTTTTATTCATCTGAATAAGAAATATGGCAAGAAGTTTCCATTTGAAGACATTTAACCAAAACTTCAGAAGTAAGAAGTGAAATATAAAAAGGGAATTTCAATTGTGGTTTTTGTTTTTGTTTTCCTTTATAACTAGTACACAGTACATAAGTAAAAGGCTATGAAGTACTTTTTATTAGTGCATGTTTTTTTCCCAGTGGTCCTGATTCAATTACAAAAGGACTACATTTTTTTCCTAGTTCCTAAAAAAGGAATCATCACAATGTTTCAAAAGTATTTCTTAGCAGAAGGCTTTCAGTTCAATCAGGATGCTATTTATTTGCCTAGACTTCTCTCCCATTGTTGCTTTCCACTCATCTTTTCAGTGGTGATGGGGGAAATACTATGTTCAGGAACTATTCCACGAGTCTTACATCTCTAGAGAAAACGGTATTTACGCTTCATTCTTGCGCACTGAGGAGGACTGATCCCTACAAGCATCAAGTTTTCTCGGCTATCAGAGGAGGGTCAAGAATACAAAGGACCGGTGATGACAAAGCTCACACTGTGAGGAACCATCCACACAGCAGGGAAAAGCAGGCGTCTACTTACAGTCAGGGTGTTCATATGGCAGCCAGTGGTGCTTGCTATTCTGGTACTCGAAGTGGGAGTTACGCTGCTGACACTGCTGTGCCCTGAAGTCCTCAAAGTGTTTTTGGCATTCTTCTGTATTACAAAGCTGGTACTCAAAATTAACACCAGGACAATCCTGACCACCATTCATGGGCCTACAGAAAAGACAACATTTTAAAAGGCCTTTTGGCTTGGGTCCAGGCTTTGAAACTGGCAGACACAGTGCTGGCGGGCAGGAAGCCAGAGCTTCGGGGTGGCCAGCACAAAGTGAATGAACTCACACTTCCTCGTCGTGATCCCTTTCCAAAGGCACCCTATCTCTGCTGGAGGGGTGGGAGAGGGGTGACAACCCAAACTTACATGCACATTTCAAACAGTTGTCTTTTAAATGCCTGGATGAAGTATATAAGAAATATCACATATCTGGACGAAGCAGAATTACCTTTCCCAACACATATAAAACATGTAGCTATGATACAAAGAAACTTTGACCCCAACTCTATGCCTCAGTTTCCTCACATGTAAAATGCAGATAATATTATCTTCTGTAGAGAAAAGAGTTGTGAGAATTAAAAGAGTTAACATATTTAAGGCAGACAGAGCAGAGCCGACTCGACAGCACTGAGTTTTCAGTGCGATCAGAGCCTGCCTCATACTAAGGCTTAGCTTCTCTAATTATCATAATTTTTTATTGTTTTTGTCTACACTGAAGCTACCCCCGTCTCCTCTTGGGAAGTCAAGTATGTGACACTCACAGTCTTTACTGAAAGACTTGCTTAGAGATCTCCTGCTCCCGGAGGAGGAGAGAAAAGGCTGCATACCTGTTTAACTCTATACAGAGAAGAATGTCCTAAATTCAATCCACATATTCCAGTTACTGTTTCCCTTCAGAAAATAAAATGTGCTGAGCACTCAGTAAGGACTCGAACCTAGTTTGAGTGAATGAGTGAATAACAAATCTCCCCCCGACCAAAGCCACTGCTGTGCAGTTGTCCCGTTGAATATGACTGATAGTGACCCAACTGGACAGGACAGAACTAAAACACAGGGTTTCTAAGGAGGTCCTGGTAGATTCAAACTGCTCACGTCTTTTTTTTCCCCCTGGAGGTGGGTGTCCGTCAGCAGCCATACCTGTGAACCACTATGCAACCAGGGTTTCCAATGAGTGACTGTTCCTTAAAAAATTCCTCTGCCTTTTGTTTGCTGCCTCACTCTGAAGCATTCCAGTTCTAACCCTGGTCTGGAGAAGTCTCTATGGCTGGTGTTGCCCCTTGCCTGACACCTCTTTACATCTGCAGCTAGGCTCTCAGTCTGCCGTGCCCAGGCCTAAGAGCACAGGCATCTGCTTTCCCTGCTCCATTTCTTAAAATTCCTAAAGAGCTAATTCTTCAAAACTCTGACACCTTGAGATATTTATCTTCACCGCTCACGACCCTTTGCAAGACTGTTAAGTAGAGGTTTATGTGAAAGAAAAGTCAGTTGCTAATCAGTCAACCTCCACTCATGGTGACCTGATATGTTTTACAATATAACTGTACCCCACAGGACTTTAGTAGCTAGTTTTCAGAAGTTGGTGGTTCAATGTTTCTTCTGAGATGCCTCTCGATAGGCTCAAACCTCCGGTTTTTCAGCAACCAGCCTAGTATACTAACCATTTGCACCACCCAGGGACTCCTGGTTTGAAACAGCCACTGGTTTCTGTACTGTAAGCAGTTTGTTTCCTCAATGTATATTTTACATGTACTTCATGAAACAGAATATTAATAAAAGGATATTGAAACATTTTCTGGAATGTCCAAAAATAATTAAAGTTAGAGGGGTTATACTCACATTGGATTATTGCACTGGCGTGTCCTGAAACGAACCCCAGTTCCACATGTCCTGGAGCAGGAGCCAAATTTGGTCCATGATCCCCAATTGCCATCTTGCTTTTGTTGATTTGCATTCTTCCACATGCAATGACCTTTATAGCACCACTTAAGAAAATAACAAAAGGCAATTATGAATATCATGTATACATTACAGCTGAAGTTGTTTTAAAAGCCACCTGTTTGGAGGCTTCACTTCTTTCTTGTTTCCTGGTGAAAATGAATTTAAAATTATCCAAAAGCAATTGTACTGGTATACCCTATAAGAAAAATAACTACAATTCACATTTTATAAATAAATTTTTAAAATTTGAAGTGGAAAGATAACATTCACTCATGTAAGTTTGTAAATGATACATTCACCAGTGAGTATCAAACATGATAATAAAAATTATCTTAGCATTCAAATTGCATAGCAATTTGCTGTCTCCCCTCCATCCCTCGTTATTGATAGTTTCAGGATTTTTAAGGGTAACATGCTGCCTTTTAACAAAATGACATGAAAATATATATCTCTATTTAGGAAACAAAATAATGTAACATATCCAGGCTGCGCCTTTTCTTGTCTATATATATCTAGCCTTCAAAGCACTTTTATGTACTTTTCAAAGTTTTCCTTCGTAACCAGAAATTCGCCGGATATACTGTCCTTTCAGATGAGGCAAACTGAGGCTCAGAAATGTTAAGGCTGCCTGGGCAGTAGAGGACAAACTGGGGACGAGGAGAAGCTGAACACAGTTGAGATGCTAGTGTACAGTCCAGGCCAAAGTGGACGTTCAAGAAATGCTAGTTCCTTTCCAACAGTTTGATTTTCTTTTCCAAACTACACATAGTATACATTTTTCTTAAAACTCAACTTCAGTAATGTTAAATATAATACAAATATATTTAGAGGAGTTGGATGCTCAGAGTTGATTGACACAGTGGCCACCACAATGGGCTTAAGCATAAAAACGATCATGGACATGGTGCCAGACCAGGCAGTGTTTCGTTCTGTTGTTCAGAGGGTCACTATGGGTCGGAACTGACTCGATGGTGCCTAACAACAACAATGGTTTTTAGTAACACAAAAATGAATCAACTCATTATTGCTCTTGCTTTTTGAGTCAAAAGCTTCTAACAGTGCATTTTCTCAAAACAAGACATATTCAAGGTATTTAACACAGTGTTTGGTATAGTTTACACATTAATAATGGCAAGTTTTATTATTATGATGCATACATTTTCACAGTGAATATAATTTATAGACATTGGAAACAGCTACAAAGCACTTTAAAAGAACTAAAACCTATATAAATTTTCTCTGCTACCTTTTGGTCTCGTCTACAATTTCTTATTTCCAAACTTGTCAAACCTCTTTGAACTGAGTTCTTGACAAAGTTTTGGGGGAGTTGGAGATCTTTCTCTTTGTGAGGAGGGTAGCATGGTACTAAGCCAACTTCTAGACTTTCACTTTCACTTTAAAACCTCTGGGCATCTGTCCCCAAAGAGCTGGGCCAAATCATCTCTAGAAGTTCACATGACTATTTCTGGGCAACCTCCAGAAGCCATGGGATGCCAGCAAGTAAATCAAATCTTACTAGCAGGGTATCAGATATTCTCTTGTGCAGCTACTTCCTCCTGTAGCTGCAGATGGCTGAATGGTGGCCCCAAAGATATAAGGTGCTAATCCCTGGAACCTGCCAATGTTACTTATTTGAGAAAAAAAAAAAGTCTTTACGGATCTGAGTAGGTTAAGAATTTGGAAAAAGGGAGATTATTTTGGTTTACTCATGTAGGTTCCAAATGCCACAAAAACCGTCCTTATAAAGGAAAGGCAAAGGGAGATTGACACCCTCAAAAGAAGTAACAAACATGGAAGCAGAGACTGGAGGGATGCAGGCAAAGGAAGGATGCTGCCCGAAGCCGGAAGAGGCAAGATTCTCCACTAGGGGCTCTGGAGGCAGCAGGGGCCTGTCAGCACCTTGATTTCAGCTCAGAGAAACGGATTTTGGACTTCTGGCCTCCCGAACTTTGAAAGAATAAATTTCTGTAGTTTTAAGTCATTAAGTTTGTGTTACTTTGTTAAAGAAACTAATACACTGTACTAGTGTGTTAGTATAAAATACTCTATTAGCTTGTACCTGTAGGTGTGGATTGAACTGTACAGGTCTACTGCCATAATGAAGCCTCATGCATTATGACAATATAGGTGTGCATATTTTCTTCTGGATGCTTTTAGAAGATCATTATACAATACGCCTTACACCTTCAATATCTAGACAGGTAATAACTCACTTTTCCAGCAGCACATTCAGTTCCATCAAGTGGGGGCCCCTTTTTTGTCTTACAAAAGTAGGGATTATCAGGGTGACTGCACCACAGCTGTTTACATGGGTCAAAGGTTCGGAACTGGAAGAGAGAATCAAATTCTTAATGAGATGCAGGTAATGTGAGCCATATCAATAATACATTCCATGCAGTATCTTCATGTTATGTTTCTTGGATATTTACATTTCCAGCTAATAGTGAAAGTTACAGCGTGTTAAGAGAAAGTATTGCATATGGATTCTGCTTCTCTAAAATATCAGTGATAAACAGTGGCTTGTCTGAGATCCCCTAGTTATTTGACACTTAATATTTCTGTGTGTTATTTCTACTTCCAGATTTTTAAAACAGACAATATTGGAACTTTACAAAGTTAGCAATTACTATGAACATTTTTAAATGTGAAAATATTATCATAACTCTGTAGCTTCCAAGACATCCAACAGCTCCTCTTAATACCTGTAGTTATGAACTAGATGTTATTAGATATTATTGTAATTGAGCCATTTCTGATTCAGGGTAACTCTGTGTGTGTCAGAGCAGAATTACTCCATAGGGTGTCTAAGGATGTGAACTGACAGAAGCAGATCATTAGGCCTGTCTTCTGAGGTGCCTCTCTCTGGGTAGAGTGCTTAGCCATTTTCACCTTCCAGGAACTCCTTATGAACCAGATAAAACTAAAAATACCAATCTTGCAGTTTTCAGTTGATCCCAACCCATAGTGATCCCTTAGGACTTTGTACAAGGCCCCGCAAGGCTCTCTAGGCTATAGCCAGCTGCCACATCTTAATTCCACCGAATGGCTAATGGGTTCAAAGCACTAAGACTACAGTTAGCAGTGGGGCCCTTCCTCACTGTGCCCCCAAGACTCTCATGTTCCAGATAGTCAGTTACAGTTAAAAAGATAGTCATCATAATTAGTTGACTAACAGAAGAAAATATTCATCAAACTTTCTATGTAACATAAAGTACTTCATATACAATAAAATAGCTCGACACAGTTTGCAGACTGCTCTTCTATATATTTGATACTGTCAAGATATGGCTGAAAATATGCTATAATTTAAGATTACAGTTATGACTACAAATCGGATGGTAACAGAGAATCTTGGTTTTCCTACTATTTAGAACTACTTTAATTTTCCTAACATATCACATCATATTCAATTGTACATTTCAGTACATACGTATCTGCACATGCTCTTTGCTTGTCTTCACTGTAAACACTCAGTGTTTAGATTCTTTTACAATACCAAACATCAGTTTATCCAATTATTCACTGCCTACACAAGTAATTACCCCATGCAGCCATATGATCATAGATTTTTTTTTCTTTTTTAGCACCAATTTGGACCTAGTTTTTTGTCACTATCTCTATTACTTAATGCAGAAATCACATTTTTCCATGGCACTGAGTCAATCTTTCAGAATTCTCAGGCCTAAAGTATTAATGACAGTGTATCACTTATAACGCAATGACACTGAGTAGATTCTGACTCATGGCAACCCTATACGACAGAGTAGAACTGCCCCATAAAGCGTCCCACGGATGCCTGGCAGATGTGAACTTCCGATTTCTTGATTTGCAGACATAGCACCTAACACTACGCCACCAGTGTCCCTTACAGGGAGATGAAACAGTTGTAAATATTTTCACACGGAAGATACCAAAGTGCGGATTAATTTCTTCTCAACACCATGAAATAAATTGATTTTCCTTGCTCTAACACAGAAAACTTGTTCAAATATAAAAACCATTCCTTTCTCTTTTTAACAACTACTAAAGATCAACAGAGACATGTAATCGGGTATACCTCTAATCCAAACAGCCACATGGAAGATCGCTTTTAATGGACTCCATTAAGCATTTATTACGTGCCTGCATTGTACTAAGCACTTTAGCGGCATTAGCAAATTTAATTCTTACATCAGTGCTATGAGATAAATACTATCATTTTCCCATATTGTATACATACAGACACCAAGTCACAGATTGATTAAATAAGGTGTTCAAGAACATACATCTAGGACCTAATCCCATGTAGTCTGCCTACAAAGTCTGTATTCTAGGGTCTCTTGCTAAATCATGATGCTCACACGATGCCTATGTGCAACTAACTATTCTCTCCTTCACATCTATATGGAATCCTATATGATACGGAAAAGCAGTCTCTCTAAGGCTTTGGATTCATCTCTAAAAGTCACAAAAACCAAATGAAGAAAAGAATTTAAGTTTAGGAGAGTTACAGCCTTGGTTTCAAAGTCCTCTATGTACCAGATGCGTGACTTAAACAAGAAGTTTAACTTCCATGTGGCTTAGCCTTTTCATCTGTAAAATAAAAATATATACTACTTTTCTTCTTTTCTGTCACAAGGAATAAATTACCTAGTACTTTAAAATCACCAGTGAATGTGTAACGCTCACCAAACAAGAGCTAAGTAAACAGACTGCAAGATGCAAAATCTAAACTGCCTGTGGCTAACGTACCGCGGTGCACATTTTGTAACCAACACCAAAATCAAAACGACATTGCTCGTCCATAGAGTAATTGATTCCGGGAAGTTCTGGGAGTTTGGGCCAGTCATGTTCAAAAGGGTCATCAAGGAGACAGTCATAGGAGCTGGAGGAAGGAAAATAATGCATGCAATTAATTGATTTTTTTTTTAATCATAAGCTAATAGAAAAGCATTCTTAACTCACATATTCTGAAATTTCATTCGATCAGAGAGCTAGGTTTGAAAAACACACATTTTAAGGTTGTTGGTTTCAGCTCCATTTGGACAAAGACTCCACAGTCTTATTTATCCCATGAAAGTAACACAAAACATGACTTCGGAACGCAATTGTGCCATGACAGACTTGTTTTTTATGGCTTACCACAGCCCCCCACGGTGAGGCAGCTCAGAAGCTGAGACCTGTACTAATGGAGCACACCAGTAAAATGTGCAGGAATCACTTGGTCACCCTCTCTTTGTATTTAATTCGAGTTTGACCACTAGCCAAAGACTCCATCAAGAGCTTACTAAAGAAAAAGCACAGTTAAAAATACATTTAAATTCTAATCTTATACATTTAAATATCTTGAGTAGGCTATGGAACAGCTTTCATTCACTAGGAGTCTTGTTATGATCAAGGTCCTAAAAGCCAGTCCCATGTTTGTGTTCATATTACAACAGTATTGCTCTCATGCTAGGCAGCAGGGGACATACTGGATGTATCTTTTCAGCTCCTGACCACTGCATCGGGACCAGTGGTAACGATGGAATGCTGCTTGCACCAAGGGGGCCATGACGCTCCCCATAGCGGTCTCATCACCGCATCTGTTGCCTTGTCCGTCATGTTCCATTCCCAACCTGGAACACAAAATATATCCCCCGCAGGGAAGAAGCTCAGGCATTATGGCTTTTGTTTCCTTTCCGTTTTGAAAATAAATACTGGGAAATACATGTAGCCACGCACCCCATAACAACCACTCAGGCAACATCCAATCACTTATAGGTCTGTGGTCCCATCAGGTTATAATAAATTCCAGTAGAATGTAGGGACAGAGCAGATTTAGTCATGCCACATTTAATGATTATGACAAACCTGAAGAACAAAGAAAAAAATTCTCCAAGGTATCAAAGGATCAGCTCCACTGAATGTTACAAGGCTGGCAAAAAGGTGAGAGAGACCTATATTCAGACGTGGAGAAATCACAAATGTCGTGGATAGAGGACCAAACATGAAAGTGAACCCCTATCAGCACACTGATAATCACTGCTAAGGCACAAAGCTTGTTCAAGATTCTTAAAGAAAAAGCAAGACCAGACTACAGTGCTAGTTCATTGCTAGCCTGTGTGGTATGAGCACCTCAAACAATGTTTTTTGCAGCACAGTGTGAAAATACATGGCAAGTCTGTAAGTGCTGAGGGCAAGTCAATAGCCTAATTTGTTGAAACCTCAGATAAGCTAACTGTAAAGGAAGGTTATTTACCCCAGTGAATTTTTTATATAGACAATACCTCTTTATTCTGAAAGTAAAGGCTGAATTGACCTTCGTCCATAATATGGCATTTGTACAACATCCAAATCACATAACGTACTATTTCAGAGAGCATCATGAATGTTAAGTGATTCATGACTATATATTTTTAAGCCAAAGTGGCTTTCTAGGAGTTACAGAAACTGTGAAATAGAAAGCCATCTGATAGAAGCTCTTTTGTTTTTTTCTATAGCTATTAAAAGCACAGGAGTAACTTTCCAAGCAATAGTCACTCATTTAGTTTCAGGACATAACCTCTTTACTGTTTCAGCTCGTCTCATTTGGCAGGGGACTAGACTTGCATGCTGGCACACACTCTGCCCATAGTGTAGACAATACTGGGGGAGACAGAAAAGACCTTTTATTGCTTTATAGCTGTCAACAGCGACTTACACATGGCCAGTTTCATGGGCTACTACAAAAGCAGATGAAAAACCGTCCTCATGATTCAGGGTGCAGCTTCTCACGGGATGACACATGCCTGTGACTGGAGCATATCCTGTAGAGAATCACAATTACTTTTATTTTCATTTGATGAGAAAACCCATTAAGAATTACTACTGGAACTTTGCCTAGAAAAAGAAGCTTTTCAGGAAACAGGAGCTGTATTATTTCCCTGTAGCATTTTGCCACATTCTCTTGGGAAAACCACAGGTAATGGCCTCAAAAAGATTCATTTAGGTCTGCTTTTTCTCCTTTCCTGAAGGAAGGAGCTGCCTGGGGTTTGCCCTTCTGTTTAGCCCACCAACTAAGCCTTTTCATCTGTTTTAATAAGTGGCTCTTCATATCACGATGCTGATGAAGAGAGCCAGAGATTCCATCTACACTGAAAAGAAAGTCAAGTCTGCTTTTTTACCAAAGTCTACATCAGAATTTATTAGATAAATATAAACTGACTTTGGAAGAAAGCTGGTTGGCAGCAGTCATTTCTCATGTCATCTCTTTTCTCATTCCAAACAGTTAGCAGAAGTCACATTGCATTTTACACCGGCATTCCGCTTACCCATGCCAAGTGCACAATCACTAAAGGAAAACAAAATTTACTACGGTATTTGAGAGGCATTTAACGCTGTGAATTCCAAAGAAGTTACTAAAAGCAGTAGAAAGAGAATGTATGCTTGGCTGTTGCATGGAGGGAAGTGGTGACAGAGGTCTGAACATCTGAACAGATTGTCTGACTGAAGATTAAATTTTTGAAAACTCACACACTTAAGTATTTCGCCTACACAATAATAGAAATACCTTGCATTCCAGCAGGTCCAAAGTCTTGCCTGGTTAAAAAAATTGCATGGTCATGGTGTTCAGCATGGTTAGGATCTGATTTTTGTTGTTGGCAAGCCCACCGACACACATTCTCCAAGCTCCTGGATGGATTTCCCCTTTCTATAAGGCTGATGGACTAAGTGGAAACAATATATTAAACACACACATATATAATATTTTCCGAAAGATTTCTTTTAGTAACTTTCTCTCAAGTTGAAGTTTGGGATTACATCACTTAAATAATGGCTTAGTAATATTATTTGGGATTTATTTAGATATCTGCTTCAATTTGGAAATTCTAAATATCCATGAAGTGTATCTTAGTAACAGTCAACATCACCTGTCTGGAAGCTGACTGACATCATTCATTATCTGATGGTGACACTTGCTATTGTAAGGCGACTCAATTATTAATCATTCAAGCAACCAGTTCAAGTAGTCTAAATAATTCTTGATTTAGCCTGGAATTTTAATTTCATAAATATTAACAATAGAGGGAAAGATACTGGCATGAGATTTTTACTTTCCAGATATTTTTAAGTAAACAATCTGTGGATAAGATTTCTGTTTATTTCTTTTGGTCAAGAATTCATCAACATTTGGAAAGAATAAAAATTTCATGATGAGCTGGCAAAATTGGTCAAGTTTTAGTGTCATGGGGAATAATTAAGTTACATTAATCTCATCATGAAAAAATAAGTAAAAAAAAATTAGGTATTCCAATCTCATGACAATGAAGGAGAGTTCACTCTTACGGTGCAATTCCAGTAAATGAATTTAACCTCCTTGACATGTTGCTACTGTCACATTTTGATCAGAAGTTAAAAACTGAGAAAGAAACGGGCCCATCCTTACAAGAACCCAGGAGTCACCCTTTCCAGAGGAATGGAATTTGAAATAAAATTAGTCCCTTGCTTGGCTGACAGACTGACAGTTTCATTCCATTTTGGCAAATATCATCATCAGGATTTACATTCTTAGTAAAATTAGCTTTGTTCGTTACATTCTAATCACGTACTTTCCCAAATAACATCTCCAGCTGGAGCTGACTTGTACTCTGTGTTAGCCACATAAAGTAGGTCAGGCTTATGGAATAAACGAAAGAGCAATGACACACTACTATCAGGAAATGCTGAATGGATGGTAAGTGGACAGGGAAACGCAAACACATGGATGGTTCTTGTTTGCTAAATTCTTGAATTCATTAGTATTTTGTAACCAGGAAGATTAATTATGGGGCCATGTCTGAGCATTTTGAAACTTCAAGGAAACTGTTAAGTTAATCATTTTCCCATGTTTTGTCGTTAAAGGGAGTAAACCCTTCTATCCAAAATAGAAAAGCGTTCAGTATTTCCAAGGACAGGGGCATATAAAATAACATTTTAAAACCAGGCAAAGTTCATTCTATTAGGTGAAATGCCTATTGTATGCATTTTGATAGTCTAATGTTTTGTTTTCAAAAGGGTAAGAATTCTTTTAAGTGAAAAAATATATTTACTATGTGCTTCCTTCATTCTTCTTAAGTAGAAAAACACGAACTAAAATAATGTTTTCGCAAATCAAGAGAGGGCAAAGATCTTTAATCTTCGTTTTTTTCGCTTGTACACTCCAAGCACCTCAAATGTGTCTGTCACATAGTAGTTTTGATACAGACTTTTGAAAATGAAATGGTGAGTTACAAATTCAGTAGTAATGCTAAGCTAAACAAAATCTCTTTCTTCACAGTAGTATGCATTTGTTTTCATTCATGTAGCTACGCCTAAAGCGAAGATTACTAGCTACAGCCTCATGAGACACAGAGGAATGCAGAGACAGTGGCAGCAGCACCCGAATCATTATGCCCTCCAAAATCCTTAGACCCTCCATGTAGAGATTTCCTCCACTTGTTCTAGCAGTTCCTCTCCTCAGCTGACAGCAACACCGGGGTCAGAGAGAGCTGGCTGCAGCGGCAGCCATCCAGCCTTCCATTGGCTAACCCAGTTCCTACGGCTCACAGTTGAAATATTTTAAGACTTTTACCTTTGCATACCCCAGCATTATCATGCGCACCAGGACCACGTTTATGTGTACACCAAGGGACTCATCGTGGTAAATTTCATTTACCTAGAAACAAAGCAAATAATTTCTAAAAGAAAGCAATGGAAAGTAATGGAAACGCAACATTTAAGGGACCAGTCAGAGACTCACCACCAGTACTGGAACCAAACCACATTTTGTTTTTCTCTATTTAAGCTGAAATTGAAACGTTATTTGCTTTCAACATTACAACAATCCTCATTCTGTAAACCCCGCAGCATTATAAATATTAAAAATATGCTCAAAAAAAGGTTTCATGGAACTATTATAGTCCTGAAAACAGTCCATGTACATTTTAACCCACTTAGAATATTCACCACAAGCAACCACGAGTGGTTGTCTCTGGCAAATCATCCACTGGCTGTAAGTGGTCACGGCCACAGGGCAGAGACGAACGCACTGCACGCATGTCCGCGCCGAGTGCCAGTATCACCGCCGAGGGTGCCATGCTCCACTGGGTGAGCTCATGGAGATGGGGTTGGTATATAAGAGTCCCGGTGTTCTCTCTGTGGGCCAGCAAGCCTTCCCCTTCCAGTGCTCCTCATAACTGTGGCAGCTGGGACAACGGTTATTTATCAACCATTTAAAAGTCCTTCAGTGTCTGAATTACTAAAAACACTATTCACTTGCACAGTCACCTTAGTAATTCAAATACTGAAGGCCAAATCAGACGAAATCTCAGCCCTGGATAGAGCTCTGAAGAGCAAAGTTGCACAACTGATTTATTTTGTTTTAAAGTTGGATTAGAATATTTAATGTAATTTGGCATATTTTAAAATTATAGATATTGAACTTAAAGCAGCCTCTGAGGTCAGGGTCCCACTTCATCTTACATAGATAAGGGAGATGAAGCTGAAAGAGATTAACAGATATGCAAAAACACATAGTAATTTATCGGCGAATATGATGATAAAGTGGACCGGACTGTAATCAGTTTCCTGACTAAGCTAGTGCAACATGAGTGCTAATAAAGAACACTTCACAACTTGGAAAATGCTAACAGGAATAAGAAAGGTGTGGTTGTACAGCTAGATCACACAGTTCTTAGCTGTACCCAGAAGAGTGACTCAACATTTGTCCTAATAAAAGAGGACAGAAAACTAACTATAATTCAATTGAGATCCAGGAAGCCTGGACAGTCAGCACAGAAAATTTGAAAGCTGTGGAGAAAAAGTAAGCATAAGTCTAAAATGAGAGAGAAAGGCTTTAGAAAGTATGATCACTCAAGAATTCTAGAAGGCTCAAAAAAAGAAAATCACGAATCACAAAACTGCCAGTTTATACTGACAAAAAAATAGCAAGAAGAGTTCTGAGTACCAGTGTGACTACACAGAATACTTTAAAACAACGGAAGACTTGAATAGAAACTAATGACATACTTAAAGAATCTGTAGGTAGAACAAAAGAGGGAAGCACAGCTAACATGGAAGTGAGATAACCTTTTCTTAAAAAAAAACTTTCTAAATTGACATACATTAAAGATGTCACTAAAGTTGAGTAGGCTACCTTTTTGAAAAGACCCTGTAACTTGCTCTTGATTGTAGAGCAGCTAAAGTGAAATAAAGAAATGATGAAGAGATGACCAGAAGATTTTATCCACTGTTGCAACACATGTATCAAGCCATCTTTTTGAGAGTCTGCTTTACCAAGCATGATGCTCACCTCCAGGGATTGGTTCTTGTGTGTAGATTACATCTAAGAAAGCCCTCTGGGCTAGTTGCATTCTGTCACATGGGGTTACTATGTGCCAAAAATAGACTCAACAACAACAACAAAACTGTTCATGAAGGTAAATGTAACTTTGAGTGGGGTGTGTTAGGGACAAGGTATAATGGCCATTGTGCAGAGCAATCTAGTGGTACTCAGTAAAATTAAAACATGCATGCTATTTTATAAAAAAGGATTTCTCAGGTTGGATCAGAAAAAAAGTAAAGTATGACAATGAAATGTGCAAAGACATGGAGTTGGAAAACCAAAAGGGAAGGTGAAGCTCAACATTTCTTAAGATGAAAGAACTGAGGCAACAATTCAAGCTTTGAGTTGCAAGGTAAAGAGTCTGCAGGAGGAATCAAAATAAGATGGAAGGAATACATAGAGTCACTGTACTAAAAAGAATTGGTTGATTTTCAATAATTTTCTGATGTAGCATATGATAAAGAACCAATGGTACAGAAGGAAGAAATCAAACCTATACTGAAGGCATTGGCAAGAAACAAATTTCCAGGAACTGACAGAATGCCAACTGAGATATTACAGCAAATAGATGCAGTGCTATTGACTCTTACTGGTCTAAATCAAGAAATTTGGAAGACAGCTATCTGGCCCACAGACTGGAAGAAACCCATATTCATGTCCATTCCAAAGGCAACTGATTTAAGAGAATGTGGAAATTATCAAACAATATCATTGATATTATATACAAGCAAAATGTTGCTGAAAATTGTACAGTTGCAGCAGTATATCAATAGGGAACCACCAGAAATTCAGATTCGATTCTGAAGAAAACATGGAACCAGGGATATCATTACTGATGTTAGCTGCATGTTGGCTAAAAGCAGAGAATATCAAAAGATGTTTACCTGTGTTTTATTGACTATATAAAGGCATTTGATTGTGTGGATCATAACAAATTATGGATAACATTACAAAGAGTGGTAATTCCAGAATATTGTGATATCCAGAACCTGCACACAAACTAAGAGGCCGTCATTTAAACAGAACAAAAGGATACTAAGTGGTTTAAAGTCAGGGAAGGTGTGCATCAGGGCTGTAACTTTCAACATATTTACTCAATCTGTGTGTTCAACAAATAGTCCAAGAAGCTAGACTGGTAAGAAAAATGCAGCACCAGGTTTCAGGAAACATTAGATAACAACTTACAATATGCAGATGACACAACCTGGCTCTCTGAGAGTGACAGGACTTGAAGCTCTTAATGATGAAGGTCAAAGACTACAATCTTCAGTATGGATTACACCTTAACAGAGAAAAAACAAAAACCCTTATAACTGGACCACAGAGCAACATCACGATAAACGGAGAAAAGAAAGAATTTGTCAAGGATTTCATTTTACTTGGATCCACAATCAATGCCCACGGAAGCAACAGTTACAAAATCAAGACACACAGCACTTTGTAAATCTGCTGCAAAAGCCTTTTTAAAGTGTTAAAACAAAGATTTTACTTTAAGGAATAAGTGAAATGACCCAAGCCATGGTGTTTTTAATTACCTCATATGCATGCCAAAGATGTACAATGAGCAAAGAAGACCAAAGAATTGATGCCTTTGAATTACTGTGTTTGTGAAGAATACTGAATATACAGTGGACTTTCCAAAGAATGAACAAAACTGTCCTGGAAGAAATACAGCCAGAATAATACTTAGAAACAAGGATGGAAAGACTTCATCTCACATACTGTGGACATGTTGTCAACACGGACCAGTCCCTTGAGAAGAACACTGTGTTTGGTAAAGTAGAAGGTCAGGGAAGACCCTCAAAGAGACAGACTGACACACTGGCTGCAGCAGTGGGGTTAAGCATAACAACAATTTTAAGGATGGTACAAGAACAAGAAGCATTTCATTCTATTGTGCATAGGTCTGCTATGAGCCAGAAGAACAATGACTAGATGTAGTTTAACAATATAAAATTTACGGTTATTTTAAGTGGAAAAATGTATGCATAAATGCTTAACCACATTTACATATACACACATACAGAAAGAATGATGTAAAGAAGAAAAAAAAGAATGGTGTAAGAGATAATTTAACAGCTGCTCACGATAAGTCAAAACTTTCCAGTGCTTTCTCGCATTGCATAGGTGTGCAGGCAGGCTGCTTGTATTTCTCCACTACAGGCCAGAGCACCACCATAGGCTACAGTACAGCTAAGTTCATTTTTTTTTGTACTACAACATATACAGAGAAGAGCGAAGCACCTGGAAAATGGACCTAGAAAAGGTGTCACATAAAAAATGCTGGGGGAAATGGAACGGTTAAGTAGCTGATTACCCAAACCTAATAGTTTCAGTAGAACTTTCGGCTCACCTCCTAACTGGTTGTTTAAGCTCTTTCAAGCCTGAATCAAACTGAAAGTAATAAGAACACCGCCTTGTTGGGTAAAAATTAGAATTAAAAGTTTATTCATACAAAAGTTGCTACATTATGTGTGATAAATGAAATGTTTAAAAGATATTGAAGTGTATAGGAGGTAAAAAAAAAAGAATGAAGAATTAATGGCTGCCACATGGAAGACAAGTTAGCATTATTCTGTGCATCTATAGAAAATACAACTAAAATCCATAGCTTCATGTTATTAAAAGGACATATTTCAGCACAGTATGAACAAACATTGAATGCTGGACAAAACAATGTCATTTTTTTTTCTTTTTATACATATATATATTTTACTTATTGTGACTGACTGAAAGCATACAATCCAATTTAAATTTGCATGCCTGCCTATGTGCAGCTCCTACTGTTCAAGAATGTCCTTTTTTAATGACCCTTTTGGTCATGGGCTGATTTTGTCTTTATGTCTCACACTGCCTAACAGAAAATGGAACACACTTATCCTTTCATGGGTTAATTATCTCATAACAAATTCCCAACATTAAAATGTCAATGACAGTAAAAAGTCCTGAAGTCAGGTCTGTCACTAACATACTCATTCAAAGACTCAGGCAGTTGGGTCGATTTCATTCCAAGAGACTTCGTATAAAGCAGCTGCTCTGAATTAGAAACACTGTTTTATATGTAAATTTATAACATGTATTCAGCTTAATGTAGCTGAAATGTAAATGCATTCGATGTGAAAAAAATAAAAAAGTTAAAATGTTAGTAAATAATCAAAATAGAGGAACAACCAAACTTAAAATTTGACAAAAGTAATTAGGTAGAAAAAGTTGATACCTGGAGAAGCAACCGTAATGACAGGCAGGACTCACTTATGACTACTGCAGACAAACAATAATGATTATACTTTTAAATGCCAGGAAGCACATCACAAAATATTTAAAAGTCATAACGTCAAAGGTGGGAAGAATGACAAATAACTTTGAATATCTGAGTTAGTATAAAATGTACAATAATCACTTTAAATTAGTAAAGTCATTAGTATTTGGTGAATTTTAAAATCAGTACAGTGCCACTGAAGTGCAGTGACTAAAAAATGCATGTTTCAAATGTCAATACTCGATTACATAGTATTATAAAGTGACACATTTTTAAACTGACATTTACCATTCACCAAAAGAAAGCTATTGTTTAACAAAATCCATTGTTAGGCCCAGTAAAAAATAAAGTTTTTTAAAAAGTCTGTGTCAACTCCCAATTGTGAAATGGTCATAGGGTATACATAAACTATTATGGGTAGAGACAATTAAATAAGGGGTAATATTTTCACACAGCAAAAAGTACACTTTCAATACAGAAAATCAACAGACATCAAGCATCTAGTTTGTGCAAAGCACTGTATCTCATTTATTCTTTTGCTTTTCAATCTTAAAAAAAGTTGCTTCCCATATATTATTCCCTTTTAACATATCCTTAATAAATGTCTACTTTCAAGGTCTGTCAATATGCGGTGTGTTAACTCAGACAAAATGAGTATGAAGGGCTGGAAAATAATATAGCACCACGGGATTAGATATCCAAAAACCTGGATTCTGATCTTGGCTCTGTCACTTAACATGGAATGGCCTTGGGCTGGTCACTTGACCTCTGTGAGTCTGTTTCCTCGTTGCAGATTGTACTTGTTCTGCCTCAAAGAGTTGTTCAAATCAAGCACAATACCACAGAGCTATACTCAGCCAAATACACAGTACTGTGACACACACATACTTATCTGTGTGAAAAAAATTAAGATTTATAGATGTATTTTCATAATCTGCATCAAGAGACCAAAGATACTGAAATGTACTTCAAGACTCTTTTATTTGAAATCTATAAAATATGAATGACTGAGATATAAAGCTTAACTATCAAGTAAAATACTGAAAAAAATCCTTTGACCTTAATTTTTTTTTGTCTCAAAGACAGTGTCTAAATGCTGCCAGAAAAACTCCAGCAGATGGCAGTGTGCACATTTTAAAGATGGACAAGGGACAAGGTGCCTAACGAACCTGAATATACTCACACACTGTTCTGTATGTCTGCCTTTTCTTACATTTACACAGAAATACATTTTCTTCCATAAAGCTAAATAAGACACTAAAAAATAATACAAGCTAAGGAAAATATTCTTTGAATGTCTTTGTCATTCAACTCTTTAAAAAAGCAAAGGAAAACAGTGAGGGAATCTAGGTAGGTCTTCTGATTTTTTTTTGTTTTTAGGATCCAACTCCACAGCACTTGGCTGGCTGGCAATTAAAACATTGTTTAGGCAGCCTAGAGAAATCCCTATGACCTTGGCAACGGCAACAAAGTAACCACAAGCTTTTTTATTAAAAAAAAAATTTATTTATTTTGATTGAGTGAAAGTGTATAATCCGGTTTAAATTTGCATGCCCACCTATGTGCAGCTCCTACTGCTCTCCTTGCCTGGTGACACCACACTCCTCCTTTCTGTTCTATACAAGTCCTAGCCTCTTATGAATCTCCTGTCCCCTCTTCTCCACACTCTCCACTCCCCTCTAGTAAGAGGCCAGTTGGGCGACATCCTGATACACACAACCATAAACTGCACACACGACGTGGTCACTCTGTCGCCAAGTCCAGTCCATTCCTGTCTGAGGAATTGAACTCAGTAAAGATTTATGATTAGGGGCAGCTTCAGGTCTCGGGGCCATGCTCTCAGGGAACCCCTAAGCTTTTGGACCATCAATTGTGGTCTTTTAGTGGAGTTTTCAGGGTGCACCCTTTCTTATTCTTGTATTGTCACTGGGGCTCAACTTTGTGAGCCCCATCATCACTGTCACTGGAGGTAGCCAGGCATCATCTGGTTCTTCTGGTCACATGTTGATGTAGTCACCCATTCACATGTGTCTTTCTGTCTTCTTGGAGTAACCACAAGTTTTAACAGTCAACAAACGACACACAGAAAGAACCAAAAGTCATCCTGAACTAATCATTATACTCTGCTAAAATGAGTTAAAATGATATTTGTTAAGAAAGCGTTTTTTACAAGCTGTAGTAACAAAGAAAGAAATACCTCCTTAAGTAACAGAAATATCAGTGAAAAAGCCTAACATTACATTGAGCTTTCCAGGTTCCAGGCACTGTTCTTTGCTTACATTAATTTAAAATACTGCTTGCCACACATTAGCGGTATTATGATTATGTCCATTTCACATCTAAAGAAACTGAAGCTCAGAGAAATTAACTTACTTGCCCAACATCACATAGCTAGTAGCAAAGGACAGGATGAAAATCCAGGTAGTCTGACTCCAAATTCAGTAGATTTAACTATCTTTCTACAGTTCCACTGACTTACAAATCACAGCAAGTCACTACGCACAGAATAACTAGTTTTAGAATAATCGCCATCTGAGTTAAGAAACTGCTGTGGAAACACCGAGAAAGATAATAACCTCACTTATTTTTTTCATAACTTTCATGTGAATTTTAAAGAAAATAGGAGGTGGACTCTGAATTGACTATAAAAAAGAATTTCTTGATATATATAAAATAGTATTTCTGAAAATATCAAAAAAAAAAAATAAAGAGGAGCTAGAGCAGACTACTGGGAAAACTGAGCTGAGAAAAGATAAGGCTGGCATTTATAACCAGTATTTGGGGATGTAAGAAAAGCGTTAAGCACAAACCATTCTAAGAGGTCATGTATTTGACACTATGTAACGCAAATCAAAGCATGCCTATGTAAAACTGAGTTTCCTTTCACCATGTGAGCCAACCCACTGGACCATGGGTAGATTTTCTGTGAGGTGGCCAGGGTTGAGCCTAAAGTCTTTATTAAATTACCTAAAAGAAGGGGTAAACAGAACATTAATTCAGTTTTCAGATGACCTTAAATTGAAAAGGGTTGCCAATGATGTGAAGGAAAAAAAGAAAAACAAAGGTAAAATCAAATCAAGTATTCCTTTCCTTGAAAGGAAAATTCCTTCCAGGTTTGTTCCCGGACGGGACAATTTCTCCCAGGACATTTCCCTGGCAGGACAATCTGACCTGCTTTGTCTGACTAGCTGATGAACAGTTTTGTCTGGCCTCAACAAAACAATATTCATTTTTCTTTCACATGGATGGATTAGGTCTTCAGAGGTGGTATTGCTTAGTGGTTAAAGATATGGGCTGTATAATCCTACTAGCTGTATTTGACCATGGCTATGTAAACTTGGTCATATTAATTAATGTCTCTGTGATGCAGTTTCTCCATGTGTACAATGGGATAATAAGAGTGCCCTTCTCACAGGAATGGTGTAATGAATAAATGAGCTCATAAGTGTAAAGTACTTAGAATGGTGCCTGGCCATATTATATACTAAAAAAAATTATTAGCCACCAACATCATTATTATTATTATCCATATAAACCAAACCCACTGACATCATTTCTGACTCATAGTGACCCTACAGACAAAGTAGAACTGCCCCATAGAATTTCCAAGGAGCACCTAGTAGATTTGAACTGCCGATCTTCTGGCTGGCAACCATAGTACTTAACCACTATACCACACGGTTTCCATCATTCATATAGAAGCAAATAATTAAAATATATATATGATTTTAATATATAAGCTGTTTGGTTAACTAAAGATAAACAACTAGATGATGTGATGTAAAAGAAAAAAAAACACAAAAGAACCTGCCATTGAGTTGATTCTAACTACAGTACCCCTGTCAGACAGAGCAGAACTACCTCTCTGGGCTTCCAAGGAGCAGCTGACAGGTTTGAACTGCTGACCTTTCATTAGCAGGCAAGCTCCAAAACACTTAACCATCACGGATCTTGGTGATATGATAGCCTGGGTTATTCCGGCTGGACTTCAAATATGAAATGGACTTGTAAAAAAATACTACTTTTTCCACGACCATCTCTTACAGAGCTAAAATTCAGTAAAAGTTCCAAACACAGCCCACCTAGATTATGAGCCCCATACTCCACAGATCATTTTCTTCAGTCATTTCTCAACTTGCCAACTTCCATTCTCTCATCTCCAATCTTACCTTAATAACTCCTACTTACTAACCATTCATCAAATGGGAGAAAATAGACTATTCACATAGAATAATAAACAAAAAGATACAGAGACAAGCTCACTTTACACAAGAACAAGAGCCATAAAGAAGATAAATCTGTAAAAAAGAGTCATCAGGCAAAACAGACCCTGGTCAGGAAGGACATGGTCCTGTCATAATTTGGAAAAAGGAACACACCAGCCAAAGGGGTGAGCAAGTATAAAAGCTCCAAATACATTATCACGAAAGCTCAAAATCCTACAGAAGATACATCCTTACTACCAATTTATATACTGAAACTGAAGGCATCAATCATTTTTTCCCAAATGAGTAGCAGGCCCCCAATTCCCACGAGCCTCTGTGGGACTGATGCTGGTTTTCCTTCCACAACTACCTTGCCTGTCTCCTCCTTTCTTGCTGAGTGTAAGGGCTGGGCCTCTACTTTCTTCTAAGCTTCTTTTCTCCACTTCCTTAAAGACATTTGCTCTGCCCCAGTGAACCCCTTTCCGCGTATATTCACCTTCTCCTTTTCTTGTAGCTTCTGTCCCTTTCTTTCATGTGCTCAATTCTCCTTCATCACGAAAAAATAACCCACTTAAAATGTTTTGATGGAGTGGGTACTGTTTGTCACTATATATCAGTGATGCCATTCTATCTTTGGAGTTTCTGGGTGGCACAAACAGTTAAGGCCAGTAACTGAAAGGTTACTGGTTCTAACCCACCCACAGGCACCTTGGAAGCAAGGCTCAGTGATCTGTTTCCAAAAGGTCACAGCTCTGAAACCCGTGGAGCAGTTCTACTCCGCACATTTGACATCGCCATGAATTCAATCAACTCAGCAGCAACCAATAGACCCAACCGCTCTCCCTTTAGTAACATGAGCTCTTCTTTCTCTGCCTAAACCATAAATGTTGGTGTGTCCAAGGGTTTGTTTTCAATCTGCTCTCTTCTCACATGCTTCCTCTGTAACATTTCACTCATTGCTGTTATTTTATCCAATACCAGTAGCCTTATAAATTCCAAATGTTTATCTCACACTGACTTACTTCTCTTGTGCTCCAAGTTTAACTCTAGAAACAGACCTACCTAGTTGGATAGCTGACATATACTTCTCAAAGTACACTAATCATTTCCCTAAAACCTGTCTTTTTTTTTTTTTTCCTGGATATATACTATTACAGTTAAAAACAAAATCATCCTTCCTCTTCTTCCACTATGAGGAGCCTTTGGACATCCCTCAAACCTATTTCCTCTTGTCTACTTCCACCTCCAGCAACTCAGTATGCATTCAAATCATTTGGCTTTCTGCAATTATCTGTTAAAACCTTTGCAAATGATTACATTTGGTGTCCTGATCCCATTTTGGTAATTTTTCAGAAGGGCAGGTTATGAAGCTTAGGTCATTATCTTCAGTGAACGTGAAACTATCCTTTTACGTTCTGTATGTCTTCACCTTCACTACCTGTAAGCATCAATGGAATTCTTAGTGGACTAAAAACAGGCAATTCATCTGCAAGGCCTCACAAGTTCATATGGCCTTTGGAAAATGGAAGCATACCAGTAGCCTAGGTAGAACGGATTCCCTTCCTTGACAGTGAGGAAGATGATTCTCTCAAAAACTTAAAAAGGCAGTTCTATATTTTAGGAACCTAGAAGAAATAGAAACTGGAGTTAACTTGGGCAGGATAAGTCTGATACATTCTGATATAGAACCAAAAGCGAAACCCATTGCCACTGAGTCAATTCCAACTCAGATGTGGCCCTACACAGAGAGAGACACTGAGGCAACAACGTGGTGTAGATGTGGTGTTATTTTAATTTATGTTAAAGACATAAGGACTCTCTTCTCTAATGGACAGCGTACAATATTCTAGAAAAGGTGTGTATATTTATATAAGTAGCTAAACTGACTTGTTCTTGCTCTAATTTGCCTCTCTAAACTTGTTTGTTCAACCCACAAGGGGGAAATTCAGGCAGTTTGTTGAGGCAGGAAGATGTTGTGTAAGCCACAGAGTGTGGAGTGAAACAGACTTCTGGCACGTAGACACCATGTGCTTCTGTTTATAGCTTAGTGTCTTACAGAGTCTCTATCTTCCAGTTTGTACTAACGCAGCCAGAATTCTCCTTCTAAACACAGATCAAATCATTCATCTTAAAAACTCTTTATGGCTCTTCATTAGTAAGATAAAATTCAAACCCTTTTCCATGGCATATAAGATAACTCTAAGTTAGCCACAGTTTCACTGTCCAGCCTCAATCTTTCACCATTCCTCTAAATTATCTTCATTCTTAACAAGACAGACAAACCTCAGTGTTCCCAGGCACTCTAGGCTAACACGGTTAATATCTTGTTATACTCTCTTCCCCTGTCTTTTAAGACCTATCTTCTATATTTCAAGCTAGGAAATGCCAATTCATTCTTCAAGGTTTAATTCAAATAGAATATCCTCAGTGAAGGCTTCTTCATTTGCCACAGACATTGTCATCCTGTATTGCCTCCTTTTAAATTTAGGATTCTTTAGTACTTTGTGGCAAAGTACTAAAGCAAAGATTCTATTTTATTATTATTATCATTATGACTATTATTTGTTAGCTTAACTCATCTGCCCTGATTAGCTCCTTGTGGAAAGAAGCTAAGTTTTATGTACTTTTCCCTCCCTCGAATCTAACAGAAATTTGCCTATAGTAGGTTGTCTATACTGTGTGAAGAACTACCCAGAGGATTGATGTCAACTCAAATGGAAGAAGCAGACCACAGATAAATCTGTTGCCATCAAGTTGACTCCAACTCATAACAACCCAACAGGGCAGAGTACAAGGGTCCCATAGTGTTCCCAAGACTGTAAATATTTATGGAAGTAGAATATTATATTTTTGTCCCTTAGAGCAGGTGGCAGGTTTGAACCACCAATCTTTAGTTTAGTAGCTGAGTGCTTAGCCACTGTGCCACTGTGGACCTGGATCACAGACACTCATGCAAAATAGAAACGCTGCTGCATTGTTTGCTTGGGTTGCTTCAACACACTCTCAAGATAAACTTGTCTAGCTCTTACATTTAAAGTTTATAAAGACATAAATTAAGAAATCAAAAGCAGTGGAGATTTAACCATCACTAAGTGTTAGTAATCACTCATATTTACTAACTTTTGCATATCACTACTAATGATTTGTTAGGACCAGAGTACTTACAAAAAATTTATATTTTCTTTTAAAAATATGAGGTGGAACAGCCTGCTATGTCCAGATAACGCATCTACATTATTATTAGTTCTCTGAAGGAAGAGTACTGGGTTCCAAGACAGAGAGAACTATGTGGACTCAAGCTTGGTTTTGCTACCTACTAGCTGTGTGGGATTACAAATACCTTAAAAAATGTCATCCATATAGTCTGCCTTTTTCATAGGCCATCCCGTCTATGTAAATGATATGGTCATCCAGCAGAGTGCTCAAGCCAGAAAAAAGCAAATTCTTGTGGATTCCCTCTTTCTCACAGTACTCCCATCAGATCCACAATAAGTCTTATTGATTCTACCACAAATTCTCCATCATTATTGTTATTACCATTCTTCATTTAGCCATTATCTCTAAGTTAAATGACCAAAACCAAAACCACTGCTGTGTCAAATACAACTCAGGGTGACCCTATAGACAGAGGAGAATTGACTCATAGAATTTCCAAGGAGCACCTGGTGGATTTGAATTACCAGCCTTTTGGTTAGTACCTATATCATTTAACCACTCTGTCACCAGGATTTCCATCTCTAAAGCTGACATCTACAATTGAATTGTGACCGGTAGGTCTTCACTGTATGTAGGCATGTTCAATACATTATTTACAAGGCATCCAGTAGCAGGATTGAGCCTTCAGTGGGTTTCCAGTTAATTTAAAATAGAATTCAACGTCCTTCTATTGCCTGCAAGTATTTGCCTTCTTTTTCAAGCTCTACCTGGCTTCTTGCACACTAGTCTTCAAACACAGCAATGTTCTTTTAGTTCCCAAAACTCATGCCTTTGCTACAGCTGGCTCCTCAACATCAAGTCTCACTTTAAACATTACTTCTTGAGAAAAAAACTTTCTTGATAATCATATTCATGCATAACCCCTATCACTCATTTGCCCTGTATTCTCTGTCCCAACAAATCACTAGATCCCTGAATAGCTCTTATCATAACTTATATTTGTTTTATTTTCCCACTAGTTTATAATCTCTGTGGTACAGGCAACATGTCTTTTCTATTTACTGCTATATACCTAGTATATGTGATAAAAGAAGATACTTGTTAAAAGATTGAACTAATTACAATTTTATTTCATGTCTACTATATGTAAGTTTCTGTTTTTAGTGTTGCAAAGATGAAGCTCAATAAAGTACAATGTAGTCAAAGAACAATCCATTACAGAATTGCTCTAAAAAATTCACACATTTTATAAGGAGGAAATCATTTGTAAGAAGTTCACAGAAGCTAATAGTTGATCTGGATCATGATAAATGAAATTTCATCAAACAATACAGAAGTGGGAAGAAGGGACAAGGAGAATGAGGTTATTTCAGAGACACCAAAGAACAGAAGCCTGCAAGTGGGCTGTCATTTCCAACACGTTCACCACTCACTATCCTGATCATTAGAGGCTGGTGCAACATGAGATTTCCTGTGGCCAACGTAGTTTACTTCCTCTGACCAACACGAGCTACTACAGTCAGGATACTATAGAACATGCATGCTGTTATTTCCTCATCTATAAAGTGAAGGAATTACTTTAAGAAGCTTATGAAGTTCCTTCTAAATGCAACAGCACACAAATACTGATTTTTTTTTCTTTTAAATCATAAGCTTCTTGAGAACACAGATCATTGTACCGATGTATTTAATTAATGATTAATGAGTAAATGGATTCATTATTAGGAAGTAGCAGTAGTTTGATATTCTGCCTAGCAGTCCCTGTATATATTTATTTCAGATCCTGATACTGATAATTAATGACTGTAAAAATCCACATAGGATCTACTTTATAGATTGCCAGACTAGGAAACAGAGCTCTTGGTTAAGCATACAGTTAAGCTCTGAACTACTATCTAAAAGGTTAGTCATTCAAACCCACACAGAGGCTCCTCAGAGAACAGACCTGTCAGTCTGCTTGCCAAAACCCTGTGGAGCAGCTCTCTCTCCCTTGCACACATTGAGTCATTGTGACTTGGAACTGACCCAATGGCAATGAACAAAAGCAGGCCAGAAAGAAATTAAACAGGTTCATTTTAGTAAATCTTTGATTAATTGATACTTATCTAATCTTTCTGTTATGCTGCCACAAATAGGTATATTAGGTACCCAAGGAAAGTACTGCCAGAGGCAAAGAAAGGACAATAAAATATTGATGACTTCAAGAGCATCTCAAAAATGTGTGATGACTATGTAAAGAATGAAAAGTGTCAGTGATTTACACATGCAAGGCAAATGACGATAAGTAATCAAATAGAATGCAGAAATTATTGAGCAGTACCACTGATACCACATGTTAGCAAAATTTTGTGGTAGATAATTAAAAAATGGCTATAGCCATACAACAACAGGAACAGCCAAAGCTCAAACCTTATTCAGAAGAGGATGTGGAATGTAGGATATTGCTGATGTCAGATGCATTTTGGCCAAAAGCAGAGAATATCAGAATGATGTTTACCTCTGTTTTTATCGACTGTGTGAAGGTATTCAGCTTTGTGGATCATACCAAATTATTGGCAGCATTGCAAAGAATAGGAATTCTAGAACACTTAATGCTGTTCAAGTGAAACCTGTACATGGATCAAGAGGTGGTTAGAAAAGAACAAAGGGATATTGCATGGTTTAAAATCGGAAAGGGTGTGCAACAAGATTACATTCTTTCACCTTCACTTATCATTCAATCTGTATGCTGAACACATAATCTAAGAAACTGGGTTATACAAAAAAGAACATGGCACTAGAATTAGAAAACATCTCATTAACAACATGAGACACACAGGTGACACAACTTTCTTTGTTGAAAGTGAAGACAATGTGAAGCACTTACCGATAAAAGTAAAAGAGCAGACTTGATGATTTACACCTCAATATAAAGAAAACAAAAATTCTTACTGCAACTGAACCAATAAACATCATGATAAATGGCAGAGGAATTAAAGTTGCCAAGGTTCTCATTCTTCCTGGGTCAATAATCGATGCTCATGGAAGCAGAAGTGAAGAAATCAAATGATGTACTACATTGTGCAAATCTGCTGCTAAAGATTTTTAAAATCTTCTTTTTTTTAAGCAAAGACATCACTTTGAGGACCAAAAATGTGCCTGACTCAGCTACAATCTTTTCAATTGCTTCATATGCATGCGAACCTGGACAATGAAAAAGGAAGGACTAGGAAGAACTGGTGCATTTGAAATGGTAATGAAAAATAAATATACCACAGACTGCCAGAGAAGGAACCAATCAGTCTGATAGGAAGTATAGCCAGGATGATCCCTAGCAGGGTAGACAGACGGCGAGACTTTGTCTCACTTACGTTGGCTACGTCATCAGGAGGGAACGACGACTGGAGAAAGACATCATGCTTGGGAAAGTAAACAGAAAAAAGAGAAAATCTCAACGAAATAGGGTTACACGGGGGCTACGAGAACAGGCTCAAACATAGCAGTGCTGATGAGGACGGCAGAGGACTGGCAATGTTTCATACTGTGATACATAAAAAGGTCACTCTAAGTTGCAGCTAATTAGACAGTATCTAAAAACAATTACTTAGGGCATGTAGTGGCTGAGAAAAATTCTAGTTTCCTGAAAGACTGGAGGGGATGGAATACATATTTTTATGTCCTTTTAACAGATCTTTACTCAGTACTTTGTTAAGTATTCTGATTTTAAAAAATACATAGACCTATAGTAGCAGCTTATGATTCTTTCAAATCAGACTTTAACATTTGGAAGAGCTATTTTTATTTCCTCACCTTTACCCAAGTCTGCGCTTCCTGCTCTATAACCAGCTTGTTTCTAAAACCAAAGTCTTGTCTTTCTCTCTTTTCTCTCTCTCTCTTGTTTCTATTTATTTTTGTGGATGTTTTTGTTTAAATCTCCAGGCAGAAAACTATCAAAAATCTTTGTGTGTGGGGGGTGTCTATGAGTGTGTGTTTTCCCAATAATATTGTTACAGGGAAAAGAAAAAGAAAAAAAAAGGCTTATTATTGGGGATGGCTGAAAATTGCTGGGCTCTCATTTTAGAGCCATAGCCATGTGATAATAAAATGAAAAAAAAAGTCACATAAAAGGTTTTAACCCACTTCTAAGATCTAATCACATTTCCCCAACCTAACACAAACTAGGAAATCTAGTACCATAACAGCATAATCCAGGATGCTAATGAAAACTGCAAAGGTGCCAGAATTTCATATCTACACTAGAATATTTAAAAAGCTCATTGTGTTGAATTTTACACTATTTGGTTTATGATTCCATATTTGATGTGTATTCAAAGACTAGTTGCAGCTGAACTACTCTTTCTTTTTTTCTTTCTTTCCTTCCTTTCAATTTACTTAATAAAATGAAGTTAATTAGAATTACTGGATTCTTAAGTCACCCAGTGTAGCAAAATAAAGACAGGAAATATATTCAGTGAACACAGTATTTCAGTGCTGCTCACTATTTTTCCATTCCTGTACTTCAGCACTGGCTTAGTCCATCATCTCTCTCTCCTCACCTACTATAATAGTATATTTGTCTGTCTCCCAATCTTTCTCCATGCTGTCATCAGAATTTTTACTCTAAGATTGGATCCTATATTCTCAGGCTTGAATTACTTCTCTTCTCACTGTTTTTAAAATCCAAGCAATGGTTAAGCATTTAGCTACTAACCAAGAGGTCAGCAGTTCAAATTCATCAGCTGCTTCATAGGAGAAAAGACTGAGCACCCGCTCCTGTAAAGATTATAGCCTAGAAAAACTTACGGAGTAGTCGTTCTGTTCTGTCCTACAGGGCAGATGAGGCAAAAACTGACTCTGCGGCACACAGCAATGACATCTATAAAATTCAGTAGGTTTCTTAGCACAGCATTTAGGTCATCCTTAATTTCATCTTAGACAGACTACCATTAATAGACCCACATCTTCCATTTCTTCTACCTCCTTTACTAGAAACAGAAGGACAGAAATTAAGAAAAGGCTTATGAAATCAGTGCACATGAGTTTATGTGACCTCAATAACTGTGAACCTGATCAAGTGATTGTGTCATCCTGCAACCTCTCTCACTGTGCTGCGGCTGTTACTGGTTGCTGCCGAGTCAATTCCAACTCATGATAACCCTACATGTTACAGAAGAGGATTGCTCAATAGGGTTTTTTGGGCTGTATTATTAACAGAAGCAGATTGTCATGCTTTGTTTCTTAACAGGGCTTTGAACTGGTTCTTCTCAGTTCAGTCACGGGCAAGGAAGGAAAATTGGAACAGACTCAAATTTTTGACATTCAGTGAACCAAAATATTAATCAGAATGGGAAGAAATAAGGGCCAAACCCTGCTGAAAACTTAATCTCTCCCTTAAAAAACAAGGACAGCATACATGTGGTATGGCAACTATCTGTCTTAACTGTCAGATGTTGAGCAGTCAGTAACAGTGGTGCCTCACTCAAAGCTGACAGATGATCTTGTGCCTTTGAACGTGTGTCACCATTGACAGTCCTGCTGATAAGTTAACATCATGCATCAGACTCTGGAAAGGGCTTACTATACCTCTCTTGAGTTTCCCATCCTAAGGCTTAAACTACAACTTTTCCTGTTCCAGTTACTGTTGCAGATCACCTAAATTTTAAAACTTTGCAGAGTATCCCTCAATTTAGGTTTGTTCTGATAGTTCCTTGTAAGTAAATTCAAGTTACATATTTCAGCAATACCGCAAAAGTGATGTTGTGCCCTTTCAGAGAACTAGGGACAGGATGCTGATTTGCCTCATTTCACGGGAAAGGTCACTTTTGATCACTTGGTTAAGGGCTATCTATCTGTCAAGTTTCACCAAAGTAAAATTACTAGTCCTCTGTTTGTGCTTAGTATGTCTTCTTTGTAGGGAAATACTTTGAGACTATGATTATATTCTGTTTCTCATAACACTTCTGTCCACTAGTTTTCTCATTCTTTGACAATTCCCTGCAATGATGATTACCACAGTGTCTAACACTTAGTGGTTTTCTACTTTCATCATTATTTCTACACTTACTAAGTAGAATTCTACTAGAAGAATTTTTCTTCTCCTTCATTTACATATATAGTCAATTTATTTATTTATATCAGTATGAACACATTAGCATTTCATTTATTCTACAGGTTGTAATTCATTACTATCATTTTTTGCTCATATTATCCCAGATTTGCATCTTGAAATCTCCTTTAATTTGGATCAACATCAGAAGTTCATAATTTGGATGAATTTCAAGTGATCTTTGAATTGTTAAATGGCATGTATTGTTTTATATATAGATACATTTATCATGGTTTTCACCAAATTCATAAGTAAATTCATGATTCTTAAAATTTTCAGAAGCATGTGCTTTTCTATACATTATTCTATACATACCTTCTGACTCTTAGAATTTATCTTAATCATGCACTATGTCAGCAAATAAGAAAAGGAATAAAAGTCATCAGCGATTGTGATGTCCCATAAATTCTTTGTTTCTGTAATCACCATGAAGTGGAAACTGGTTCCTACTACCTTCAGTAGTCAACCAAAAGTCTTAATAAATACATGGTAAAATCTCTTGTAAATATATTTTTGAGAGTTGTATACTATTGACTATTAAATAAAAGTGAAAGACAAGTAGAATTAAAACGGGAACTAGAGACAATACTAATCTGGCCTTACGTTAACTAGGTAAACAACCTAACATTAGTCCTTAATCTCCACAACTTCCATGAGGAGATTATTAGAGAGGATCATTTTCTAAGCTTCCTAACTTCTAAAGTACACTGATTTTTTTTTTTTTGTTAGAACCTGTAAATGGCTGCTCTTATCAAAAAAACTAAACCATCAAACTTGTTGCCATCAATTCAATTCCAAATCATAGTGACCCTATAGGACAGAGCAGAGCTGCCACAAAATTTTTTTAAACTGGCTAGTATATCTGAACTGATGACTCTCCGGTTAGCAGCTCAGCTCTTAACCACTACACCACTAAAAACTTGGTGTCACTCAGTTGATTCTCTCTCACAGTAACCTTATAGGACAGAGGAGAACTGCCCCATAGTTTCCAAAGGCCAGTTGGTGGATTCAAACTGCTGACCTTTGGATTAGCAGTTAACCAGTATGCTCCTTGTAAAAAAATTGTCCATGAAAAAGAGCAAATGCCTAAAACGCATCACTGGAAGACAGAGATCTCTTCATAACAAATTTAAGTAAGCTGCCTCCTTGAGAAAGAGCTAACAAATCTCACTTACACTGCAGGACTTTAGTTTTAAAAGTTACAAACTTTGAGTGATGGAATTACCTGTTGAAATTTGACTTTCTTGTGTGCTTGATCATTAAGTGAACTTCTACCTTATTTTTAATTATAAATCATAGATAGATATCCTAAATCTCTTCAGAGTATTTCTCCTTTTACCTTCAGAATATAGCTAGGAACCATTCTTTTCCATCATTGATTGAGAGAAAAATACCGAGACTAAGACCTGTTATCTATTCTTTTTCTCTGCATTAGTTTACCTCTTAGCAGACTCCACATTTTCTCCTGCAGTAGTTTAGACATACCCCCCCCAATGAAGTTCTATAACCACAGTAAAGCCTAGTTGGTAGTAATTAACAGGTTAAAAAGACTTACAAATGCACAAACAAAAAACAACCATTATATCTGGCTCGTGAAAAAGTTATGACTGGCCTAGAATGTTCAGACTTCAGTAAGATGAGCTTGATGCCAGCTGATGTGTTACTATTTTTTCCAACACTATTCAAATTTCAAGATACAAACAAAAACTCTTGGGTAGATTTTCCAGGTACTCCAATTACTTTCATTTTTACTCAAATTCCTTTCTATTTCTTTATTTTCAAACATTTGTTCCTATTGTATCCTCTCAATTTATCTCCTTTATTGTCCTGCTAAGAGTTCCTGGGTGGCTCAAACAGTTAAGAGTTTAGCTACTAACCTAGAGGTTGCAGTCCTGATGATCTAGTTCTGAAAGATCAGCCATTGAAAACACTACGGAGCTCACCCTGAAACACACAGGGTCACCAAAATTCGGAATCAACTAGACTGTGCCTAACAACAACTAGTGATTTTTAACTAGAGATGTCACGAAAAGCCAGTCATGGTTCTTAAATAAACAGTAGCTCTTAGGCCCTGCTTTGGGCTTTGTTTTACCTCTGATTCTGTAGTTCTTTTTTAGCTCTGTATGTTTTCCATCTATGTTCCATATCTTTTATCACCATGTTCCATATCTTTCCCCAGTTCTATCACCTGGCTCTCACCCTCACAGAATTTCTGCATCTCAGAGATGCTTTTCCTGTCTCCCTATGAAAAACACACTCCATTTTGACTATCCCTTCATTTTGATTTGCTTTTATTCTTGAAAGTTATCACTACCAAAAAAAAAGAATCATTTATTTCTTCATTTTACTACTGCCTGTCTCCTCTACCAACCTACAAGAGGGCAGAGACTTTTCTGTAGCGTTCACTGGGCTATTCCCTAAGCCCAAAACTGGCCTAGCCCATTGTAGGCAATGAGTCAATATTTGTAGGCCTTATAGCTGAGAACCACTTTCCTAGAAGGCAGTTAGGCAGTCATGTTCTTAACAGAACATGAATAGATAATTATAATTACAGGCTACTGACAAAAGCTTAACATGTTTGACATTGAAACACAAAAAGCTTCTCAAGAATCTAAAAGAACAGGCAATAGTTGTGCTGTTTTAGAACACATTTATATCTGGTTACCTTTAATTCTTACTTACTTATCAATGGGCCTTAAGAAAATGTACATGATTTATAAGTAGAGCTAATGATATAAGGAGAAAAAAAAAGTACCTGACTATTCTTTCTTTCACTGATTCACAAAGGAGCTGGGAGATGTAACAGGCATTCTTCCCCTCTTAGGAAGTCACAACGAAATCATCTAGGGGGTTTCTTCAAACCAAACCATTGGATCCTGCCCCCACAGAGAGGTGCTAATTTAGGGAGTTGTCTTCTCTATGGCCAGTGTTAAAGAACTGAATGGGAAGTCACCCACAGAGGCTTAGCTCTTTTATATCCACAGCCATCAATACCATCATGTAAGATGGCCCTAAAATGGATTAAATATATTTGCCGCAAAAAGGCAGCCAGTTAGGGGACAGGGGACTTTTAAGAGGATATGACATGTAAAGAACAGAAAGGAGGAGTGTGCTGTCACTGGGCAAGGAGAGTAGTAGGAGCTGCACACAGGTGGGTATGCAAATTTAACTTGATTGTACACTTTCACTCAATCACAATAAATAAAACATAAAAATAAAAAAACAGCTGATAAAACAAATTCATTTAACACCACTCCTGAAACACAATGTAGTGTATCCAAGTGTTTATGTTGGAGACAACTGAACTATGATTAATCTGAGTTAAAATTAACTAAAACTGCTGCTAGCGAGTCATTTCCAACTCACAGTGACCCGGTAAGTCAGAGTAGAAATGCTCCAGAGTGTCCAGCAAACACTCAGTAATCTGAAATTCTTAAACCTGACAGCATTCCTGCCCAATATCACTGTCCTTTTTAGTGATTATCACCAATACACTGATTACTTAAAACTATTTTACAAACTGTAGATATTTTTTAAAGTTTACCTCAACTTTATTTACTTTTTACAGGCTGTTTCCTCTTGAAAAAGGGCAATAATAATTCACAATTACAATAAAACCCACTGCCATTGAGTCATGTCCAACTCATAGTGACCCTAGAGGTCAATGTAGAACTGCCTCACAGAGTTTCCAAGGAGTGTCTGGTGGTTTTGATCTGCAGATTTACAATACAGTTGAAAAAAATTATAATATACCTATTCACTGTCAGGAAATCCTGGTGGTGTAGTGGTTAAGTGCTATAGCTGCCAACCTTTGGTCAGCAGCTTGAATTCACTAGGTGCTCCTTGGAAACTCTTCAGAGCAGTTCTACTGTGTCCTACAGGGTTGCTATGAATCAGAATCAACTGAACGGCAATGTGCTTGACGTTTCTTTTGGAACCACTGTTAATTTACTTAAGCATTGCTTTCACTGTATCATTAAGCTGATTAAAAGTCTTCATTTGTCATTCATTTTCTCTTGCTCTAAATCCAACCCAAATTTTCTGCCTCCTAAAATGTTTATACCCTAGCTTGACGTTATTTGCCAATTTGCTAATCAGATATTTAACTTTTAGCAAACTTTTAATAATTTAGGAAGCCTCTTTAAAAATAAGAAAGTATGACATAAGAAATACAAGCCTCTCTTTAAAAACTACCTTGGTTGAAAGTAAAGGGAGACCATGAAGCAAATTATTTTAACCTGGCAGTACTTCCTTTATTTGAGAACTGGACAGTAAATGGAAGCCCTGATTGTACAGTGGTTAAATCAGCAGTCTGAATCTGCCAGGTGCTCCTTGAAATTGTATGGGGCAGTTCTACCCTGTACTATAGGGTTACTAGGAATCAGAATCGACTCAGTGGCAGTGGGTTTGGTTTTGCTCTGTGTCAGTAAATAAATATCTTCTGGTTTCTGATAAGAAAACTAAATTGACAACCAGGTAAGCTAAAAGTTGATTGCTGACCAATCAGCTAAGACAAAGGTGCCAAATGAGACAAAAGGACACCATGCTGCTAGTTATACTTTTCCCCCAAATCAACAGAAAGTGATAATAAATTTTTGCTATTGTTGTTATCAATTCTCTTTAACCGCTTCTGTCTCAAAATACAAAAGACGTATTGCCTCTATATCTATGTAGGCCTCAGTTTGTTCAGGAGTGAGCTTAGATATAACCATGGGAAGTTATAAAACATGAAAAACGTAATAAGAGCTAATAATCATCTGAGCATTGTGCCTGTTTACTAATTTTTAGAAGAAAGCCTCAGAAACCCTAGTGGCATAGTGGTTAAGAGCTATGGGTGCTAACCAAAAGGTCAGTAGTTTAAATCCACCAGATGCTCCATAGAAATTCTATAGGGCAGTTCTACTCTGTACTATAGGGTCGCTATGAGTCAGAATAACTCTACAACAGCAGATTTAGGAGAAAACCTCAATTTTCCTGCCCTCAAATTTCCACAAGGAAGTTTTATTAGAGTATCAATGCTGGCTTCTCTTCCTTCTTTCTGCTCTTATCTGATTAATTTGAGGGGCATGTTCAGTTCACAGTTTTGGATCTTCCAGTTTACATTAGGAGAAACAGGGTGCTGCAGAGCTGAAGGCATTCTGTCTTTTCTCTGCCATGCTTAAAGCTGTCTTTCTGCTCCTATAGAGAAAACCTGAAATTATCGAGTTGGAGAGTGACGGGGTTCAGGGAAAGACTAATTCTGAACAAGGTTTCTCAGTCCTGGCCCTACTGACATTTGGGGATGGATACATCACAATTCCTTTTTTGTGTGAGGTTAGCCTGTATATGGAAACTCTGGTGACATTAGTGGCTAAGTACTGCAGACGCAAACCAAAAGGTCAGCACTTCAAATCTGTCATGCAGTCCTTGGAAACTCTATGGCGTAGTTCTCCTCTGTCTATAGGGTCACTATGAGTTGTAATCAACTCTATGGCAGTGGGTTTTTTTGTTTCCTGGCCTCTTTTTCAAAGCAGCACTGCTTTCCCAGATGTGACAACCAAAAATGTCTCCGGGCATTGCTAAATGTCCTTGGAGAAGCATAGCAGGGACAAAATGCCCTTAGTTGAGAACCACAGATTTAGAATAAGGAAATCTTTTGTGCCTATGCATTTCAGTTGCGTGCAATTTAGCTTTTGTCAAAAAAAAAAAATTTATTTTCCATTTTTCAGTTGACTGTGAGCTTTGAAAGGGAAGAATTGTTATTAGTATCTCCTCCAAACTCTCACATTAATCACCTCAGATGCAACAAAATCATTAATTTCTATAAGCTATTTTCTCTCCTACAGCTCCCTTTCTCTTTGTTCCAATAACTTCAGGATAATTTGTGGTATCTGATAACACCTCAGTCTACTATCTATCATTTGTGATGGGCATAAAACAAAAGTTCATTTAACTGCTATAAAATTTAAAAAATGCACATGTTCCTAAGTAGACTTACTACCCAGTACACATGCGAGAGTCATTTCTACTTTCTTATTAATAGATTTCATCTAGAAATCCTTTACATTTTCACGTGCCCATCAAACAAAAATGACTTAACAAAACAAAAAAGCAGAAAATCATTACAGGCTCCATTCAGCTCTCAACTTCCTGATAATTACAGAACTAATGAACATCTTGTTGAGCCCTTCAAGTTTATAAACGTGAAAACTAAGTCCATGGAGGAAAAATGATTTATGCAAGGTCACAGGGCCTACGAGTGACAGTGCTAAAATTAAAGCATGAGCTTCCTATGTCCTGACTGAATACTCTTGTTTCTTTGAGATTCAAGTGACAATTGTGATATCTGCCTTTTCTAAAAGCTAGAATATTTATAATATAGAAATTATAATTGTTAATATAGCATATCTTATTTTTTTTAATTCAACAAGCTTTTTTACTTTACATGGATCTTTCCTTTCTTCTCAGTTGTAAGTTCTAGCATTCAAAAGGTCAGTGGTTTGTTTCTACTAGCTGCTCCTTAGAAACCCCACGGGGCAACTCTATTCTGTCATTATGAGTTGGAAGAGACTCAACAACAGGTTTGGTTTCGGTTTTAGTGTGAGGTCAAGGAGCATATCAAATCACTGCTGCATTCATCCCAGAGCCTTCTGCAGTTCTAAGTACCACTTAAGGGCCTAACACGTCCCTGTACCGACTGATTACTTCTTTAGTAGCAGGAGAAAATGGCACTGAGATATAATGAAAGACTGAAGTAGAAAGAGCAACTCCATTGGAATTTTTAAATTTTAGGTAATCCAGTAAATATAATCTGACATGAAAAAATAAAATGACTGTGAATTTATATATGTACATAAGACACCTGTATTTACTCATTTAATCCTTTCAACATCCATAATAGGTTATGTCCTGTTATTTCTTCTCATTATACAGGTAATTCAGGCAGATGTAGAAACGCTAAGTTAGATTACACAACTATCAAGTTATACAGAAGGTTAATAGGCAAGTATTTAAAAACATTTACATAATTCACAAATGATGATCCTCTATCCATAACTATTTTAAACAATATTTTAAGATGTTTGGTCTTCATAAAAATCACTAATGCCAATGAGAAAATAAAAAAAAATTGAATTTCTACTCTTATTGTCCAATTCACAGAGACCTGATCTATCTGTAAGTTTTATAAACTGACACTTCACTGAACAAAAATACATTTAAACTGACACATAGGCTTAAATAATATCATAAACAGTACTGTGATTCACGAAGTTAAGAATTTTTCTTCTCAAGTAAAACTATTTGAAATCTTAATTTAAGCATGGAAAGGGAGAAGAGAAACAACATAAACGCATGCCCCCCAAAAAGTTAAAAATCACAAGATGGACAAGAGTGCTAAAAAGAGAGAATATACTTAGTCTATAAAGATAGATTAACAGTATGTGTATTTTACAACTGTATGAGTTAAAATACATAAAACAGAATCTGTGTCATTTTCTCAATTACTTTCAAAAGCATGTGGTCTATATTTTATTAGTTGTCCTCAATTGCCCTCTGAGTAACATACAAAAAGATAAAAAAAAGAATACTGGTATGAGGATGTTTGTTAAACTTCTTTTGATTCTGATTAAGGCTCACAAATAGGAAAAAAATAGAAATTTAAAAAAACCTCTGGTGAGTGTTAGCTGCATGTGCTTTGTAGATATGTTACCTTCAGCTTTAGGGAGTTGTGAACTATCACACTCAGAATCTCTACCAATAAGAATCTACAGAGTTATCAGGCATAAGTTATATTCCATTCTCTGGGGATGCAGAATGGTGGTGGAAAGAACTATTTCCTCCTCCATGGTCTACATGAAGACAATATCCTGTGAGTTTTACTTATCCAATAAATAACACACGCAAAAATCAAAATTTACTAAGTTCTAAACTCTTTTAAACTCATGATTTTTTCCTTAACGACAATGGAAAACTAGGTGATCAACCCAAACAAATGTTCACTTCATGTTTATTGTTGCATTCTTATATTTTGAATATGCAGATCAATATTCCAACTTAATGCAGTGGTTTCCACATGTTGGATGTGGCACACAAAAACGGAAAGTCTCCTATGAGTTTCTAAAAGATACAGCAAAAGCAAGAGATGAACTAAAAGAGAGACAAGCTCAAAAAGAAGTGACTACTCACAATGTTCATCAGGGTGAGGAGGTAGTTTTGGACATGCTCTTTGCCATGGAAACGGACCACAGAGTCATCCACGCCCAGTAGCACCTCGATGTTGTAATCGTTTTCTCCTGTGTGTCTGCGATGTCTCATTGTCTTATTCAGCTGCTGTTCAATGCTGCTGTAAACAGTACCTAGATCATCAAGGCCTTCCAGATCCGACTCTATTAAGACACAAAAGGGACCCAGGCATTTAAATTTCCCCAATGGGCTTTCTAACAACTTTCTTTTTCAAAAAGTCTACTAGGGTATCTACCATTATAACCCATTATCACCGAGATGCTGCTTTTCACTGTATTCCTTAGATAACGTGAACATGTATATGATCATATGGATTTGCATACGTTCATCATAGAATACTGGGGTAAAATAACATCACTATTCAAAGACCAATGCTGATATGCCAAACTGAACACTCCCCTGAGGGTAAGGGTTTTTTAGTCTAGTTTTATCTCCAGTACAGAGCAATGGTAGTGGGGGTACAAAGTACATGCTGGCTAGATAATTATTAAATAAATGGGTATTATGAATTAAAAGTATGTCAGTGTTTACAGTGGATAATTCAAGTTACCACAAATCACGGATTCTAGAATTCACATTGTATACTTTGAAACTGCTTCTCTTTTCAGTTGCCAAAATTTAAAAATCAAATGACATCATGGCAATACAACAGCATCTGGAGTTGAATTGTCTGTCATCATAACTTAATGTCTTCTGCACATAGCTTTCTAGTGAGTGCTACTAAGAAAGAAATAGATACAAAAACTATGTAACACTATACATCTCTGTGTTTGTGCTAGCCGCTATCTGGATTATGGTTAACTTCGATTGCTATATATCTGAATTTGAGAGACACCACAGAAAGAAGTCAATCTGAGGATTGCTTTTATCTGAAGAAGAAATAAATGTGTAAACATATCTTTATTTTATGCAGCTCAATTACTTTAAATTTATTTACTTTTCAAATAGCATTTCAGATATACATCTATATCCGTATAACAAAAAATATTCTCAGGTTCTAATGACCTAGATTACCTGTCTTCAGATTACTACATTTTCAGGAAAGAAAAGGTCTTAGTGAATTAAAAAATAAAATCTACCACTTGGATATTAAAACAGTTCACTATTCAAAACTGCTGGTAGAAAAATTGAAAGCATATTCATTCCTACTCCAAATATATAAATCCTGGAAAGGGTTTCACTTTATAAGCCACTTTGATGTCTAAAACAACCACAGATCTAAAAACAAGTTGAGCAGAATCCATTCTAACTCATGTGTCACCTGGAAGTTTATTTAATGTGGCACTAAGGCCCATAAGCCATCTGAATCAGTGTGTGACATTAATGAATAGACATTTTTCTCTCCACCTTTGCGGTTTTATTAAAGTTGAGGAGAAAAAAAGTGTCTCTTGGACAGGAAGATTGATGACCAAGCCCCACCACAGACGATTAGAAGCAATGGAAGCACAGATCCCACTCACACCTCTCCCACCCTTAAAAAATACATAGAAGCAGCCAACACCTACCCCTGTAAGTAGGGCCATAAGCATTGCTCTGAATATGACTACTCAGGATTGAAAGCTATAGTGTAATTCACTTTGACCCAGACCCAACTGCTAGCTCATTAGCTGGGAATTTTTGTCTTCACCAGGGAGACACATTGGTTTCACAATCCATAAATAACTTTTGCCGCCATCCACATCAAACAGAGGGCTTTCCTCAAAAGTTGTTTTGAAGAGCTGTAAACCGTCACTAAGGGCAAGAGACTACACCTGCAAACAGCTTTACCACTCAACTTCAAGTCTTCTCACACAAGAGAGACTGTGAAAGGTTGTGATAGTTAGCGCAAAAATAGGAAATTCATACAGGAGCTCCCAGTTCTAAAAATGGCTCTTTGGCAGAACTGTTGGAGGCAACATCCAATGGAAATATACTAGCAATGTCATCATATGCTTAAATCTGATGCATGAATCAGGAAACTGAAGAGTCATTTCAGATAGTTCATTCTGCTCTGTCTAGCAGCTAGCTTTCGTCTGCACTGATCTACACTCAGTGCATATGTACTGAGCACCGACACTGCACCCTACACATACCATAGCCTCAGAGAAGGTAAAGAACCACCTGAGGCCACAGAATTGTATCAGATTTACATGTGGAAGAGAAGTGAATTTATACCATGTGGCAACAAATATTTATATAGGATTGGGTCACTTTCACAATTGCTAAATTAGGCAAACCTATTCAGCATGCAAGGACACACCTTTTAATAACAGTGCATGCTTTTATTAAAGCCTCAAACTTTAAAAGGTGATATACTTTTAAAAAAAGGTTAGATACCTCTGAACCTAATTCTGCCACTTATCCCCTCACCACCTGTTACAGGAATAACTGAGGATGAACATCATGTTCAGCTTGTCCAAACATTCCCTGACAGGTTTGTTGACTACCTTGAAGGACTACAGGGAATCAACAGAAGGCAGCAGGTGAATGCAAGACAGAAGGCAGTGTGACTTTTAACGTCAGATGTTGAAAATTACTGAGGCCTTGTACAACCATGCTGGTATCTTGCCACATTAACTGCTTAAGTAAGTTGGATGTGGTTGAGCAGGGGATAACAGAATTACCAGGAAAACTCAGGCTGGAAAAAGCCTCTGAACACATTTGTTTTCTCCATTTGATTATACCAAAAAATAAAAACATAAAAAGGCTCTTGAACAGGTACAGTATTACAACTATTCTCATGATTCATTCCAGAAAAATGAATTTCACAGTAGTTTTCAAGTTTGTAGAAATAACAAGGCAATCCTTCTTAAAACTCAGTGAGTTTTCCTTTTCAAACTTTTTGGAAAAAAGCAAAGTTTTTGAAACATACTTCAGGAGTGACTGATAAGAATTCCTTTTTCAGAAATATTTTGATTTTATCCTTTTGTGTACCCCTTAGGCTTCCAATCGTTACGTAAATTTGCAGAAAAAACAAAGTATTACTAGTAAGTTTATTTTACTAACATGAAACATTTTGGGGCACATAGTAGACAATCAAAACCACAATAAATACAGTCATTTTCAGTGTAAGCATATAATTTTTACTTTAAGCCAGAATTACGAACTTATGAAACATTTTTTCTGATTATGAACATTTGGACTTAACACATTTCAGCTTGATGAGCAAACAGCGTATTTATATACCCAATCATGATTACAGGAAATGCAAGTGGAGGACTGGTAAAATCACTCCACACCGGGAGAAATTTCTATGGTCTGAAAAAGTGTAGAAGACAGAAGTAAACTTGGAAGAGAGTCATCAGGTTCTGAGTACTTGGAAGTTAGGGGTTGGAATGCAATCTTAAACATATCGTGATAACATCATATACACAATTGTCTTTTCCTTAAAGAGCAGAATCTTAGTTTAATTAGGATGGAAATAAATCCAGCCAGAAGAGATTTCTCTGCCTCCCTTGCAGCCAGGTATGAGCATGTGGGATGTAAGTAGAAAACCCAAACCAACCCACTGCTGTAGAATCCAACTTATAGCAACCCTAGAGGTCAGAGTAGAACTGTCTCACAGAGTTTCCAAGGAGCACCTGGGGGATTTGAACTGCCAACCTTTGGTTAGCAGATGTAGTACTTAACCCACTACTTTTCCAGGGATGTAAGTAGAAGTATTGCTTATGTCTCTATTAGTTTATATGGAGAGTTTATGTTGGTTAAGGTCCCTGGGTGACACAAGTGGTTTGTGCTCGAATACTCATTTAAAGGTTTGCACTTCTAATGCACCCAGTGGCACCATAGAACAAAGGTCTGGTAATTTGTTTCGTTAAAGATTACAGCCAAGGACACCTTATGGAGCAGTTCTACTCTGTAACCCATAGCTCTCCGTGACTTGTTATAGCTTGATGGCAGCAGGTTTTTACATCAACTTCTATAGAAGGCTTTTAGAAAGGCTTCTGGAAAGGAATTCAACTCATCCAGTAGATGTGACTCTGTAGTCCTTCACTGAGTATTCCCTCTTGCTGCCTAAAGGAAGTAGTATGATGGCAGGAGTCCGCGAGGTGATCTTGGAAAGCAGGCATATGCTGAGTAAGACAAAGAAGCAACAAAGGAGTCCGACTCAGTGATGACTGTGCAGCTGTCATGCCAGCTCTGATTGTCTAAAGCTCCAGACTTTGCACATATAAGGGAGAAAGCTTCTAGCTTCTTGATACCACTTTGGGTTTGGGTTTTATTTTAAATGTCCTGAATCTAATCTTAACAGATATGACATTGACAAGAATTTACTTTGGCTGACTAGGTTCCCCTTGCACACTTGCGGGGAGTCGGAGTGCAAATTAATTTTAAAGTTAATAAGTGGATAATAAAGTACAATTTAACAAAACGTTTACAGAAGATTTCTTTAGAGTGTATCTACTTCAAAAATGATGCAGAAATAGACTGTTTTGCTGTAACAATAAATACACAGTAAGTCCATATGTAGAAGTTTGACACTCTTCTTGAACAGAATATTATTACAAAAATAAAGTGGCAGGAATACTATAAGATGGCTTTTCCAATAGTAGGTGGACATTTAAGATCAGAGCTAAAAATAGGTATAAAATCCAATAAACATCAACTGCTAACAACTTCAGAAAATAAGAGCAGTTAAATAATTGTGTTGACCTGTTTGTATCATCTAATACTGATTTTTTCCCATTGATATTTCTTTCTTCTTTTTTTATAATTAATTACAATAATAGCATTTCCATATATACGGGAACATGAATTCTATTAAGGAAAAAATACATGTCTGTCAAAATCAATCAGGAAATTTCATGACGATAGTTCAAAGAACCATAATCTGGTCAATTTATGATGTCAATTCAGAAATTTCACTAAATGACTGTTCTTTTTTCTTTTGTAAAGAAATATTACCAATTGCTTTTATTTTAAGCCCTGCCCCCTTCATTTTTTAAAATAGCTTCTCAGTATTTTCCATTAGACCAACCTTCTTTTAAATACATGCCTAAATATATGAATGTAGTTTCCATGATTTCTTTTTCTCAAAAGTTCTAATTCTAAATGGTATGTGTTTGCTTTTGTTGTCCTGACTACTTTAAGGGTTAATGTGTATTGTTTCTAAAAATTGTAAACTTCCCACATTTTAAGTAAAAAATAATGCTTATAATCCTTTAGGTTTGCAACCATTGAGGGAAAAATGTCACCTCTATGTTTAGTATATAGAAAACTCTGAATTTGAGTAAGAATCAGCAATATTGCAGAATTTTTAGCTGCAAATAAAAATTAAAAGTAGAAGTTAACTGTCACTATAGAAATTCCAGAGTTAGGATGGCTCCCAGTTTGATTGGCTTATCAGTAGGTTTTCAGGGATCCTGGTCTTCCCATCAACCCATATGTTGCAGTTCTTGGGGTAAAAACTTTGCCTTCAAATTAGCTTCCCTGATGATTTGCCTGATTAAGTGCTATGCCTGCTAATTAAAAGGTCGGCAGTTCAATCCACCAGGTCCTCTTTGGAACCTTGATGGGGCAGTTCTACACTGACCTATAGGGTTGCTATGAGTCAGAATTTACTTGATGGCAATGGCTTGGCTTGGCTTTGATGATTTCCAAATGGCTGTGTTGATTCCAGCATCATAGCCAGGAATAACAAGTTCTATCTTCCTGCATGTATCTCTTAAGAGCAGGCAAAAATCTTTCCTAATTAAAGTCCTCTGGCATATTGAACTACATATTTAAAAATTATTCCCAAATAGAAGTAATGAAACCCAACTGGAGCACTTTGTCTATCTTCAACTAAAGAAAAACCAACTGACAGTTGAGGCTTCCTTGGAGGCATACATTTAGGAGGAGGTTGGTCTAATGGAAAATATTGAGAAGCTATTTTAAAAAATGAAGGGGGTAGGGCTTAAAATAAAAGCAAAGAAGGAAATGGATGCTGGACAGGAAACTCAAATTACAGAATCCTCCTCTTTCCTCATCTCCTAATAACCGCCATCTGTTAGCCTCTTTTTAAGTCTCTATGTGGCTACTAACACAAAGGCTGGCAGTTTAAATGCACCTAACCTCTGAAAGATCTGCATCAGAAAAATCAGTCACTGAATCCCCTATGGAGTATAATCTACTGTGATACACAAGGTTGCCATGAGTCAATATCAACTGGTTATGAGTCTCTTTTTTTCTATCTTGTCATTGTTGTTGTTAGGTGCTGTGGAGGTGGTTCCAATTCATAGTTATCCTATGGACAATAGATTTATCTTGGTTTTCAGTAATGTTTAACTAGCCTTTTTGTAATCTCTTCAATTAGAGAGCACTTTTGCATTCTTTAGGCTTCTTTTATGACTTCTGGAAAATACAGTCCTTCATTCCCATAGTAGTGAACTGTCATGGGTTGAATTCTGTCTCCCCCAAGTATCTGTCAACTTAGCTAGGCTTTGAGTTCCATTACTGTTGATCTTCCATGGTTTTAGGTGATTTCCCTATGGATTGTACATCCTATCATTGTAATGAAATGAGGGGGAGGGGAAGTCAAGACGGCAGACTAAAAACATGTCTCCCTAAATCCTTTTGGAAACCAAGACCTGAAATGATCATTAAACGGAGCCTTCTGGACACCCATTGAGGCTTGGAATGCAGCATAGGGCTGTTAATTTGGACTTCATATCACTGAATGCAAAACCTCGTCTCTTTCACTGACCCCACTATTGGTGAGCACAGGCTTGCACAGACCGAAGGTAGATCACCACTTCAATTTTTTTTCCTCTGTCTTGGCTGGTGGGCAGAACTGGGACTTGACTAGCTGCTGGTCTCAGATGCACTGCTGGTGGGACTGGCAAGCATAATTGCCAGGTTCTGAGAGCCTAGCTTTGAACACTATGCACCTCGGCTCCTCGGGACTCTATACTCCTGGCCTATCGGGAAACAGAGACGCCCAGACAGAGGCCTCAGTCGGACTTGGTTCTTAGCCTTGGAGGTGGCACCTGCTGGAGGGAGAGTGTTTTTCTAGTAGGGAGGCAGTGTTTGGCACAGTGTCACCTGGGGCTGGGGCCCAGCAGCAGAGGCTATGCACTCTGGACATTTTGGCACTTTTGGTCTCTCTTTCCACCAGGAGCCTCCTCCCGGCCAACTTGCGAGCTCATGCGGGATGCCATCTTGTTTTGCTGGGAGGCAGGGTCATCCATACAGAAGCCTCAGCTGGACCTAATTCCTGGGCCGGGAGGCAGTGCCTACCCAGAAGAGACTGTTTTTCCAACTGAAAAGCAAAATTCTACACCGTATCGTGCCTACAGCTGGGGCCCAACAGCAGAGGCTACCAGGCCAGTAGCCTTTCTGTATTTTGGGCTAGTTTATAATATCTGGGGTTCAACATAGAGGTGCTTACTTTGCCAACTGGGAAAAGGGACGTATACATCTGAAATCCTGACTGACTTTGGAAGTTGTCAAATACTTTTTACTTCTCACTTAAGATGACCTAGAGAAACAACTGTGGTCCATCTTCACAGCATCTCTCCCAGGCTCTACTGATCCACATGAAGCCACTAAAGCAACAGACATTGGAGAAGACGGTAACCTGAAGTCAGTAATGGCATCAGAAGGCCCCCAAAAGAAACCGTCTCAGAACTTCCCAGATGAAGAAGCTTTTCTGAAACTATCAGAAGGTGAACACAAAAGGATTATATATAGAGCCCTTCTAGATCTTATGCAAAATGCAGCAGAGCAAAACGAAAAATTAAGCAAGCTGTTCAATGTGATGAAACACAGTACTCTGAAATCCAGCAGATCAAGAACAAAATCAAAGACCTAGAAACTTCAATTCAAACCCAAGAAAAGAGAATGGAACAAATGGAAAAGAGAATTACTGATTTGGAAGACAGGGCCATTGACTCCAGCATCTATGAGGAGAAATCAGAAAAAAGAAACAAGAAAAATGAAGAAGCATTAAGAAGCATGTGGGACTCTATTAAGAGAACAATCTATGATTAGTTGGAGTTCCTGAACAAGGTGAGACACCTGAGTACGCAGAGAGTACTGCCGCTGAGCTGCTGAGAGAAACTTCACAGAAATTATGAAAGAAGAGAATATAGATATCCATGATACGTATCGAACACCACTCAATATAGTTCTCAGTAGAAAGACTCCAAGACATATCATAATCAAGTTCAACAAAATGAAATATAAGCAGAAACTCTTAAAGGCAGCAAGACTCAAAGCAAAGCTAACATTCAGAGGGAAATCCTGTAGGCTCTCGTCAGATTTCTCAGCAGTAACCATGCTGGCACGGAGACAGTGACATGACACATTCAAAGCCTTGAAGGAGAAGAACTTCCAACCAAGAATTATATATCCTGCAAAACTGTCTTTCAAATATGAAAATGAAATGAAGACATTCTCAGATAAACAGAAACTCAGAGACTGTGAAAACCAAACCAAATCTACAAGAATACTGAAAGAATCTCTTGACTTGGAAGAACAAAACCACTAACTTTGTATTTTAGAAGGACACATTATCCAGAATCCTACTCAGTTAGGGAAGGCTCCAAACACATTCAAAGCACTGTAATGAAATGAGATGGATTAGTGGCCGTTATACTGATGAGACGTACAAGATGAGATTGTATCTTAAGCCAATCTCTTTGAGATATAAAACAGAAAATTAAACAGAAACACAGGAACTTCACACTATCAAGAAAGCAGAGCCAAGAGCAGACACATCCTTTTGACCTGAAGGTCCTGCATTAAGATGTCTCCAGACTATGGGAAGTCTCATGATAAGGATTTTCCTCCAGAGCTGACAGAGGAAAAATGCCTTCCCCTGGCGATCACACCCTGAGTTTGAACTTGTAGCCTACTAGACTGACTGTGAGAGAATCAATTTCTCTTTGTTAAAACCATCCACTTGTGGTATCTTTGTTACAGCACCACTAGATGACTAAGACATGGTGTCATGGATTGAATTATGTCCTCTACCAAATATGTCTTATCAGTTTGGCTGGGCCATGATTCACAGTACTGTAATTTCTCTATATGGTGTAAATTCTGCCTCCATGATGTTAATGAGGGAGGATAGGCAGCAGTTATTTTGTTGAGGCAGGACTCCACCTGTGAGAATGTACTGTGCTTTGAGGTGCTCTCTTGGGATGCAATGTAAAAGAAAGAAAAAGCAGAGAGCTAGGGTCCTCATATCAAGAAAACAGTGCCGGGAGCTGAGTGGGTCCTTTGGACTCAGGGTCTCTGAGTCTCAGAAGCTCCCAGCCCAGAAGAAGACTGATGACAGGAACCTTCCTCCAGAGCCAACAGAGAAAGTCTTGTCCTGGAACTGACACACTGCATTTAGAGTTTTAGCATACTTTTCTGTGAAGAAATAAATTTCTCTTTGTTCAAGTGTTGCACTTACGATATTTTTGTTCAGAAGCACTAGATGACTAAGACAGAGGACTCTCATCATTACTGCTTGTCAAGCCTTATTCCATTTCTTGAATGATGCACTAAAATTTAAATAAGTGTAAATAAAGTTGCCAGATAAAAATATAATTTTCTCTTTTAAATTAGAAACTGAAATAGTTGCCTTTTTTTTTTTTTTTGCATAAATACTTCCTAAATATTGCATAGGACATACTTACATAAGATCCTAACCAGTATTTATTTGCAATTCAAATTTAAGGGGGCATCTTATATTTTATTTACCAAACCTGGCAACGCTGCATGCGGGAGAACTATACTTGTCTGTGCTTCCATGTAATTACTCTGATTTATAACCACTTTGTCCACTGCCTTACTCTACCTTCTATGAGACCAAAATCAAACCTGTTTCCAACTAATTGATTCTGACGTACTGAGACTCATAGTGACTATACGCACCCAGGGTAGAAATGCCCCATAGGGATTCTAACACTGCAATCTTTACAACAGCAGACTGCCACATCTTTCTTCCGGGAAGTGGCTGGTGGGTTGGAACCTCTGGCCTTTAGATTATCAGTCAAATGCTTTAAACAATATATCACCTTGGTTACACACTCTCCTCTAGAAGTAGGCATTGGCATCTGTGTGGCTGGCATGGATTGAACTCTGTCCCCCCAAAAATAGGTGTAGTCATGTGGCTGGGCCATGATTCCCTGTATCTTGTGACTGTCCTCCATTTTGTGGTTTTCCTACACTGTATGTTAAAGGGTTAGGGTGGGACTGTAAATCCCTTTATAAGATCACTTCCCTGCTACCCTGTAAAGGGAGTTTCCCTGGAGTAGGCTTGCCCCACTCTTAATCCTTTCATCTTGCAAGATATAAAAGGAAAGGGAAGCAGGCAGAGAATTGGGAACCTCACACCATCAAGCAAACAGCACCAGGAGAAGAGCACGTCCTTCAGACCTGAGGTTCCTGTGCCAGGATGCTGCCTGGACAAAGACTGATGTAGTACCTGACCTTCCTCCAGAGCGAACCGTGGGGAAAGCTTTCCCCTGGAGCAGACATCCTGAATTTGGACTTGTAGCCTACTGGACTGTGTAAGAATAAACCTTCCTTTGTTAAAGCCGTCCACTCTGTGGTATTTCTTTTAGAGCAGCCCTAGCTGACTAAAACAGTGGTCAAGTAGTATATTCCATTTCTGTGATTTCAAAAATTACTTAATAAATGGAAAAATGGTCTAAATTATATCAATGAAAGTATAAACAACAAAAACTCATTATAGTCAAGTGGTTTCTGACTCATAGTGACCCCACAGGGCAGAGGAGAACTGTCCCACAGGGCTTCCAAGGAGCAGTTGGTGCATGTGAAGTCCCAGTCTTTTGGTAAGCAGGTAAACTCTTAAAGACTACACTGCTAGGGCTCTGAGGACTTTTTATTCGGAGTTACTAAGAAAGACAAGTCCTCTTTACTAACCAAATGTTGGCAGAAGGTAACATCAGAGGCTCTCGGGGCCAGCACCACATAGCAGTTGGTCTATGTCTAATGCAAGAATAGGAAAGTACAGCCTACTAATGGAAAGGCTGTACTCCAATAATGACTTCAAGCCTCTGAATTTAACAATTCCTGAAACTGTGGTCTTTCAATGAACCACACAAGCTACCTGGTAATTCATTTTCTTCCTCTATTTTTTCTTTTCTATTTCACCCCCCTACCTTTGTTTAAGACAGTTTGGAATGTAGGCTTCTGACACCTGAAACTATAGGAATCCTGAGTAATAAACCCATCTACATCCTTTCTGGGAAATCTTGCTGACATAGTGGTCAAGAGCTATGACTGCTAAATGAATCTACCAGCTGCCGTTTGGAAATCCCATAGGGCAGTTTTACTGTGTCCAACTGGGTCACTGTGAGTCAGAATGGACTTGATGGCAACAGGTTCGGTTTGATGGGTTGGTTTTATGTCCTTCCTGAACACAGTCATCATTTGTATTCATTTTCTTTGCTATCTTCTTGTTTAGCATTACTCTTAGGCTACCTGATGTTTCTGAAAGTGACTGCATATTCTTCATCTCCTAAATCCATTACTGTATTCCCCAAAAGTATTTTAAATAAAATATTTTTATTTATTTTTAAACCAGAGATCTGCTCCCTAGTTTCTTTTGTTGCTTTTTTTAGCTAAAGTTAATTGCAGAAGATAGCATAATTTCAGATTTTCACATCTTACTACACTATGTATTTAATGCCATTTTTATGACTGTACGAAATACATATAACATTTTCTCGTTCAACATTTTTTACTTCTGTAACTACTTCAGTGACACCAATTACATTAACCATGTTGTACAACTGTCACCACTGTCTGCTGCCAAGTTTCAATTAGCATTCTGTGTTCCCTTTTCTAAGTGAGCTGTGTCTTCTGACATTCACTGCTTCTGCAGTCAGGCTCTACACGAGCAGTGACCAAGGACACAGTGGAGGAGCAGAAGCAGATATCATCATACCCAATTTATTACACTATATTCTAGTAATCTAACACTACTAAATGATGATGTTTTCTAAAGACACTCAACTGATGAAGAGGAGACAGGATTTCATTCACAAGATGGACACTTTCAAAGCTCATGTTATTTCCATCATGTCAAGCTGCCTCTGATAGGCTACGATGATAAGAACAAAAGATTGCTTCACTTTAAACTTTCCCAGAAACGTTACTTGAGCATACTAATTTTTTTTACCAAATAACATGGAATGATTAATACAAATTGTCATGGATGGAACTGTGTCCCCTCAAAACTATGTGTAGCCATGCGACTGGGCCATGATTCCCAATATTTTGTGATTGTCCTCCATTTTGTGATTTTCCTGTGCTGTATGTTAAAGGATCAGGGTGGGACTCTTCATAGGGTTACCTCCCTGCTCCACTGTAAAAGCAGTTTCCCTGAAGTGTGGCTTGCTCCACCCTTAATCCTTTCATCTTACAAAAGATAAAATGAAAGAGAAGCAAGCAGAGAATTGGGAACCTCATACCATCAAGAAAGCAGCACCGGGAGAAGAGCGCGTCCTTCAGACCTGAGGTTCCTTCTCCAAGACGCTCCCTGGACAAAGATTGACACAACACTGAACTTTCCTCCAGAGCCGACAAGAGGGAAAACCTTCCACTGGAATGGACATCCTGAATTTGAACTTGCAGCCTACTGAACTGTGTAAGAATAAACTTTTCTTTGTTAAAGCCATCCACTCTGTATTATTTCTGTTAGAGCAGAACTAGCTGACTAAAATACAAATATAAACAATTTTTATAGCCAATCTATTAGCATTAACATTTATTCTTTCAGATAAATCCTTATAGACCATGGTCACTATACATGGTACTGTTCCAATACAGCAGTGTACAAAGCAGACATGCAAATGCCCTCATTGTTCTGTCCTCATGGAACTTGTGTTGCAGTGGCAGTAGTAACAAGAATTATGGAGCAGCATAAGAAGAATCAAAAAGAATGAGGGGGCACAATGGACAAAATGAAGCAGGCACAAGTTTTAATAAAACGATGAAAGAAGGCAAGGATCTAGACGAACTCACGGAGTGAGCCCCATCAACATCAAAGCTATATTTTCAGTGGAAAACTTGTAATATGCAGTGAGTATGTACATATTTAAGTGGCCATGGTGTCACAACAGTAAAAGCACTTAGCCCTAACCAGAAGGTCAGCAGTTCAAAACCATTAGTGGGTCGACAGAAGAGTGTGGCAGTCTGCTCTGGGAAAGACTGTTGTCATTGTTGTCAGGTGCTGTCAAGTTGGTTCTGACTCATAGTGACCCTATATGAAACAGAATGAAAGACACTGCCCAGTCCTGCACCATCCTCACTATTTTTGCTCTGCTTGAGTCCACTGTTGTACCCACTGTGTCAGTCCATCTTGTTGAGGTCTTCTCTCTTTCACTGACCCTCTACTTTACCAAGCATGATGTCAAGGACTGGTCACTTCTAATAACACGTCCAAAGTAAGTGAGATAAAGTCTTGCCTTCCTCTCTCCTAAGGAGCATTCTTACTCTACTTCTTCCAAGTTTGTTCACTATTCTAGCAGTCAGTGATATATTACATCCTTGGAAATGCTATGCAGCACACTTTATTCTGTCCTGTGGGGTTGCTATAAGTCAGAATTGACTCAGTGGCAATGGGTAGGCAGTGAGTATTTTTATATTTATGTGTGAGAGTTTTCACAAAGAGGTTGTATGGTGTAATATAAGGAAAATCAGAATAGGTTCAGGAATGTGATAGACTGACTTTCTAATATAGCTCCATAAACATGACCTGCCCTAATTCCCTGAACCTGCAAATACAAGAAGGTATGACTCCTATGATTATATTATGTTAGACGGCTCAGTTGACTTTAAGACAGGGTCATTACCTGTGTAGCACAATGGTTAGGCATTCAGCTGCTAACCAAAACGTTGGTGGATCAAACCCACTGCCACCACAGGAAAAAGAGCTAGTGATTCCCATAAAGATTACAGCCTAGAAAATCCTATAGACATTTCTACTATGTCAGATAAGGCTGTTAAGAGTAGAAATTGACTCAACAGTACCCGACAACAACAGAATTATCTGGGATGGCTTGATCTAATCTCATAAGCCAGCGAGAGCAGAGCGCTTTCTCTCTGGCTGCTGTCAGAAGGAAGGTTAGAGAGAGCTGTGGCCCATACACAAGAAGGACCACCGCTGCTAGAAGATGCAGGGGCTCTGAGCAAGAACCAAAGAGATATCTCTAGTTGCCAAGAGTGAACTGTGGCCAACATCCAGCCAGGGAATGAGGACTTCAGACCTACAACCATAAAGAAATGAATTCTACCAACAACCTTAATGAGTCTGGATGTGGATTTTTTTCCCCGAGTTCCAGATTAGAATTCAAACTAGTTGGCGCTTTGATTCTGGGTTTGTGATACCCTGAGCCGCGAAACCTATTTCAGCTACTTTCGACTTCTAACTTACAGGATTGTGAGCAAATAGCTATTGTTTTGAGTCACTAGGCTTGTGGTGGTTTGTTACACTGCGTAAGAAACACAAACAAGGGTATCTGGCCTCTACGTCCCCCTTTTTCATGACCATCTATATTATTCTGGAAAAGATGCCAAAACAATATTTGCTATCCAACACTAGTAATGACCTAGTGTAACACCTAATGTACAAATAATATTATTCAATATAAATTTGATAACATGGCTTTTTTTTTGACATTCAAATGATACTTCTGAACCATTCATAAGGTAATTTTTCAACAAAGATGCTAATTTTTTTAAATAACTTTTCTTAGCCCAAGGAAAAAAATACTCCAGAGGAGAGAAATACTGTCATATTCACATTTTCACGCATATAAACATATGACTAAAATGATAGCTTTGATCAAATAGAAACAAAACAACAACAACAACAAAAAAAAAAAACCATGAGTGAGGGGAAGTGAGGGGAAGGCAGGCAGTCTTTTTACAGAGTCCGTGTCCTTACCTTTCTGAACATGCACAATACAGTTTTAATGTTTTTCTGGCTGTTAATTCTAACATTTATATGAATTCTGGGTCAGGTGCAACTGCTTTTTCTCCGCATTGCTCATTGCTGTAGAGGTGATTCCAACTTACAGTGACACTACGAAGGCTCACAGGATGGAGAAGAGCTGTCCCATAGGCTTTCCAAGGATTAGAACTGTTGACCTTTCGGTTAGCAACTGCAGCACTTAATGACAGCCACCAAGGTTCTCATTATTCTGGGTTATATTTTCCCGGTACTTTCAATGCTTGGTATTTTTTTCTTTTTTATTGTGATTAAGTGAAAATATATAATCCAAATTGATTTTGCATGCCTTCCTATCTACAGCTCCTTCTGCTCTCCTTACCTGTGACAGCACGTTCCTCCTTTTCATTTTATACTTGTCGTATTTTCTTAACTAGCTCCTGCCCCCTTTTCTCCACCCTCTTCTCTCTTATACAGAAAGAGACCAGTAGGACAGCCTCCCTTAAATGCATAGAACCATAAAGTACACACACTGTGTCCCTAAGTCTAGTTCATTTTGGTCCAAAGAGTTGACCTTAGTATGTTTTCCAGACAGGGGCAGTAGCAGGACTAGAAGCCATGCTCCCAGGGGATCCCCCAGGCCACCAGACCATCAAATGTGGTCTTTCAGTAGAGTTGTTTAGTTGCACTCATCTTTTTCTCATGTTGCCACAGGGACTCAACATTGTATGCCCCACCATGGCTGTCTGTGGTAGTGGCCAGGCACCATCTGGTTCTTCTGGTCACATGTTGATAATAGTCTCCTATTCACATGGGTCCTTCTGTCTCCCAGGCTCTTTTTTCCTGTCTTTGGCGTTCTTGGTGATCGTCTGTTCTGGTTGAGTGGAGGACCACTTGGTGTACCTCAGATGGTAGCTTGCTAGCTTTTAAGACCCCAGGAGCTACTCACCAATATGGGGTGCGGAAGACTCTTTTAGCAATAGGCTAATTATGCCAATTAACCTTGATGTTCCCCAATAACATGGTCCCCAAACCTCGCCCCTGTTACTCTATCCTTGCTATATTCGGTCGAGATTAGAAGACCTTTCAGTTTAAAGTGAAGTCCAGTTAAGTTGATCTAGTTTCTACTGTGTGCTGTTACTGCTTTCACCTAGCCAAATTTCTATCAACTATCTAACCTATGACCAACTGTCTCCCTCCCTCTCAACCCCTGTAGCCATCAGAGTCTTTTCTCCTGTACATACGTCTATTTTTAAGTCCTTATACTAGTGGTCTCATACAATATTTTCCATTATGTGTTTCACTCAAACACATGTGGTAATTTTTTATCAGAGGCCTGATATTGTGACTTTTAACTTGTTAGGTGCTGGGTATGTTTACATTACTATAAATATTTTTTAGCTTTGTTCTGGTTGTAATTATTTATTTTTATGATTTATTAGGCAGGATGGAGCAGTGCTCAGTCTAAAATTAATTATTTACTACTACCGAGAGAAGACCCATCTGTGTACTATTTCCAGGGCTATATAAATCATGATTTTTTCCCAGTCTGGCTGATGGGAACAAGCACTATTTTTAGCCCCAAATAAAGGCAGGATATTGTTACTTCTAGTCCTTTGCAGTGTCTTTCCCCAGTTTCTCACAAGTATGTGCAGATGAGTATTCAGCTGAAAACTGGAACAGCCCCTCTATGTATCTTCAGATTTCTATCCCTGAGTAAGTCTTCCTGTTTTCATACTCCATCCTGCAAACTCAGGCCACCCTCAGTTTCCAAAATGTAGCTCTGGCCTCTCAGCTCTGGGAATCTGTCAGGTTCCACCTGGCTTCCCCTTCCCTAACAATCAACCTTAAACCCTCAAGGCAGTAAACAGTGGCATGCCTGCAGCCCATCTATTGTTTCTTGTGTCTCAGGGGATCACACTACACATTGTTGCCTGATATCTAGTGTCCTGCAAACATTTATTTCCTATATTTTGTTAGTTTCTGCTTGTTTATAGCAGGCAGGTAAACTCAGTCTCTGTTACTCCATTTGGCCAGAAAGCCAAGTGCACTTAGTTATTATGCTAAGGTGATAGGTGGCTTATAAATGTGCATTTACAGACATGTTGCCCTGAGTATTAGAAGAGACTTACATTTTAAATAGTCATTTGGCCTTACCTTAATAACCTTTCTGTATGCATTTACTTGTACTTATAAGAGTTAGGTGGCAGATGAAATGTTCAGTGTAAAAACCCAAACACTGTTTATGCAATAAAAAAAAAATCACATTTCTATGTGTTGTATAAAGTCTCTTTGAATATGCCCTTGAATCAAATAATATCATATGGAAAAAAGAGCAATTTAAGGCTGGGCAGCATTTATTAAATTTCTCTTTCTCTCTCCCTTTCTCTCTCACACACACAATGTATTCATCTTTCACCTTTCTCATCAAAGAATGTAGACTACTTTGCTTATTAAAAAGAGTAGGATAAGGACTGAATCCAGCACAACGAAATAGTGCAAAGCTATCACTATTGAATGCTTGAGAGGGATGATAATAGAGGTTTCCAGATTGAGCTGCAGAAATCTGTCAAGCAGAAGTCTAACTCACAAAAGAAAACTAGACTTACTGTTCTGACAGAGATTGGAGAAACTTTGAGAATATGGTCCCCAGTCACTCTTTCACCTTACAACTGAAGTAACTCCTGAGGTTCACCCTTCAGCCAAAGATCAGACAGGCCCATAAAACAAAATGAGATGAAATGGGCACACTAGCCCTGGAAGAAGGACAAGAAGGCAGAAGAGGGCAGGAAAGCTGGGTAATGAGAAACGCAAGGCTGAAATGGGGGTGCTGACGTGTTGCGAGGCTGGCAACTAATACCATGAAACAAGAGGTGTATTAATTGTTTCATGAGAAACCAATTTCCTCTGTAAATCTTCATCTGAAGTACAATAAAATAAATAAAAATAAACACATATAAAAATATACACTGACTCAGTACTGAGTAGATCTTAAAAACAAAAAGAAGGTGGCTGAGGCAAAAGGCTCTGTGAAACGTGTTCACAGATAGAAAACTAATTTCCAAGAGCAGCAAAAAAAAAAAAAAAAAAAAGAAGAATCTACAGACATAGAAGCAGTTAAAAAATCAAAACCTTAGCAAAGTAGGTATAACCTTACATCCAAAGAACATAGTGTTCAAAATATTTAATGAAAATTTTCTGTACTAATTTTTAGAGAATTACAATACAAATACTTAAAAATCACACTCAGAGGACAGAAAACTGCCATAAATTTCAAGGATTCGTCTTACATTGGTGATGCCAAGAAATAAATTCTATGAATCAGAGTTCTTTGTCGGTTATTTGCTAAAACAACCATAAAAGCAATAAAAAACAGAATGAAACTGCTCTCCCCTCGAATAAGAATTAGCTTGAGATAACTTAAGGAAAGTCAAATGTTAATTCATGATACACTAGGGTTATATGTATCTGAATTCAATTTTAGAAAAAAATTGACAAATTTAAATAATGACATATTTGATAAGTTAATACGGAGGTAATAAAAGTATTTTACTGTTGAAGGCCATAAAATACAGTAAGTGTTGACACTTGCTTGAAGTATCAGAGAAGAAATTCAGATCACAAGGAGTAAGCATAGTTGTGTGTATGTGATTTCACATCTTAGCGCATCTAATAGTCTTAAAGATTTAATAGATTTCTATTGTTTGTGGCACTGTCCAAAAAAAGCAAAATGATGGCATCAATCTAGATACCCATCAACAGACGAATGGATAAATAAATTGTGGCATAATCAGAAAATGGAACATTCACAATGATAAAGAATAGTGATGAATTTGTGAAATATCTCATAACATCATAGAATCTGGAAAGCATTATGCTGAGTGAAATTAGTCACAAAAGGACAAATATGAGACTACTATTATAAGAACTTAAGAAAAGGTACAAACACAGAAGAAAACATTCCTTGATGGTTATTAGCGTGGTGAGGGAAAGAGAGAAGTGTTCACAAACGAGGCAGTAGATAAGAATTATTTTAGGTAAAGGGAAGGACAGTACACAAAACAGGAAAAGTCAGCACAACTGGACTAAACCAAAAGCTAAGAAGTTTGCTGACAATGACAAATACTTTGAGGGTCAGAGTAATAGGGGCAGAGATCTGGGGACAGTGGAGGAGGGGGTGCCTAGGTCAACTGGCATAACCATAGTTACTAAGAAACTTTGGTGAGTGGTGTCTAGGGTCTTAGAAACTAGCAAGCAGCCATCTAAGGAGCATCAATTGGTCACAACCTACCTGGAGTAAAGGAAAGTGATGAACACCATAGACATAAGGAGAACACAACTCCAAGAGGCAGAAAAGGCAACAAAAACTACAGACTACACCAGTGTGACTCCAGAAGAACTAGATGGTACCTGGATACCACCAATGACTGCCCTGACAGGGAACTCAAAAAAGATTCTCTAACATTGGAGAAAAGTGTGATGTAGAACTCTAGTAAGAAGACCAGATTTGGTGGTCTGGCAGACTAGTGGTTCTCCCAAAGACATGGCCCCCAGACTCTGTTAGCCCATAACTGAAGCCATTCCTGAAGCCAACTCTTTGGACAAAGACTAGACTGGACTATAAAGCATAAGTGATCCTGGAAAAGAGTGTGCTTCTTGGCTTAAATAGGTACATGAGACTTAACTGAGCAGTTCCTGTATTAGCAGTAGTGTACGTTTCTTTTCCCTTAGGTAATATCTTACATGGCAAATTCCTTTCAGGCAACAGGTCCAGTGGTACCATGTGGCATCTCCCCTTCCTGCCTTTAGCAGATGTAGCATGTGCCGGGGTAGGTTTATCTGTTGTATCATTCTTGATACTAAGTCTAGAAGCTACCCCTCTAGTCATTCCAAAGATTTAATATGTATTTAATTATTTACATTAAATCCTTTCATGCCTGAAATAGCTAGAGAAGCTTCAATTCCTGGAACTGAACTGTGAGATATATATGGAAAGGCATTTAACAAAATCAGGTCTCAAATTCACATCCATGTACTAATAGGCTTGGGCTACTCAATGACTTGCAGGATCCTACCTACCATAGATTCTACTTCTGTGATTCATCGCTCTTGAGAACTTTGCCTAATACCTTCTGCAATACCTATGGAAAACTGCTTGCAGTCTGGCTTCTAGATTATATTTCCACATAACTGTTTCTCTAAGACAACTTATTAATTTTAGTATTCTTAAGACAGTCCTGGTGATAGAAATAATGCTGGGGATCATATGATAGAAATTAGCAAGAACAACCACCTACTCATTAAATCTATTCATTTTTTATAATAGCATAAACAGTGACTACACATGTGGACCTTACCAGGTGGAACACACAGGAATCATACTGACTACATCTATGAAAAGAGATGATGGAGAAGCTCAATGTCATAAGTCAGAGCAAGGCCCAGGGCTGACTGCAGAATAGACCATCAACACTCATATGCAAGTTCAAGATAAAGCTGAAAAAAAATTAAAAGACGAACTGAGGGTTAAACTACAACCTGAGGACATTCAACCTGAATTTAAGACCATCTCAAGAATATATTTGATGCACTGAATCTTAGTGAGCAAAGAACCAATGGGTGGTATAATGGCACTGAGGACATCATACATCAAAGAAACAACAGACTAGTAAAAAGACAGAAAAGAAAAGATCAAAAGAGATGTCTGAAGAAATTCTGAAATTGCTCTTGGATACACACTAGCTAAAGCCAAAGGAAAAAATGATGAAATAAAAGAACTGAACAGAAAAGATTTCAAACAGTGGCTGGAGAAGACATTATAACACTTTAATGAAACATGCAAACACCTGGAATTAGGGGGCAAAAACAAAACAGGAAAGAACACATTTGGCATTTTTCAAGATAGAAGAACTGAAGAAAAAATTCAAGCCCGAAGTTGCAATGCTGAAGGACTCTATGGGAATAATATTGAGCCATGTAGGAAGTATCAAAACAAGATGGAAGGAATATATACAGTCATCGTGTGAGAGTAACAGGGGCAGGGATCTGGGGATCCCTGCATTCTGGGGGTTCTTAGTTCAGGAGGCAGCACATGAGCAAGAACCAATGGCAGTGAAAGGAGAAAGGCAAGCTACACTGAAGGCACTGCTGACAAACAAGGCTCCACAAATTGACAGAGTCTCAATAGAGATGTTTCAACAAAACAATGCAAAGCTGAAAATGCTCAATAGTCTATTCCAAAAATGGAAGACAGGTACAGGGCCAACAGACTGGAAGAAATTCATATTTGTGTCCATTCCAAAGAAAGACGATACAACAAAATGTAGATTATTCACAATACCATTAATATCACAAACAAGTAAAATTTGCTGAAGATAATTCAAAAAGAGATGTTACAGTACACTGACAGAGAACCACCAGAAATTAAAGCTAGATAAAGAAGAGGATGTGGACGGGTGGGCCATAATTGCTGATGTTAGGTGGCTCTCGGTTAGATGCAGAGAATACCAGAAGGATGTTTACCAGTGCTTTACTGATATGCAAAGGTTTTTGACCAGATAATACTAAACTATGGATAACAAATCTTGCAAGAAATGGATGTTCTAAGGCACTTAACTGTGACAATGCAGAACTGCAGGTAGACCAAAAAGCAGAAATCAAGTAGAAAAAGAGGATGCCATGTAATTTAAAATCAGGAAAGGTATGCATCAGGGATGTACCTCTTAGCATACTTACTCAATTTCATTCAAAACAAACAACAGAAGAAGCTGAACATGAAGAAGTATATCAGGATTAGAGGACAACTCATTAACAGCCTGCAATATGTAGATAACACAGCCTTGCTTGCTGAAAGTGAAGAGGATGTGAGGCACTTGCTGATGAAGATCAAAGACCACCACCTTCAGTATGAATTACGCCTCAACATAAAAAACAAACAAACAAACAAAGAATCCTCACAACTGGACCAATAAGCAACAACATGATAAATGGAGAAAAGACTGAAGTCATCAAAGATTTCATTTTATTCAGATCTATAATCAACACTCATGGAGCAGCAGTCAAGAAATCAAACATCATATTGGACATGGGCAAATCTGCTCCAAAAGACCTTGTAAAGTATTAAAAGTTAAAGATGCTTTTTAACAACTAAAGTATATCTGACCCAAGCCATGATATTTTTAATTTCCTCATATACATGCAAAAACTAGATAATTAAAATAAGGAAGACTTAAGAAGAATTGATGTCTTTAGATCAAGATGTTAGTGAAGAATATTAAACATACCATGGACTGCCCAAAGAACAAACAAATCTGTCTTGGAAGAAGTACATTTACAATTCTCCTTACAAGCATGGATGATGAGACATTGCCTAATACACATCAGACAAGTTACCATGATATTCCTGAGAGAAGAATATCATGTTTGGTAAAGTAGAGGGTCAGTGAAAAAAAGAAAGACTTTCAACAAGATGGAACAACATAATGGTTATAACAACATGCTCAATAACTGTGAGGATGGAACAGGGCTGGGTAGTGTTTTGTTCTGTTGTACACAGGGTTACTATGAGTTGGAACCGACTTGATGGCATCTAACTAGAACAAGATGTATCAAATGATACAAGGCATGTGAAGTGAGGATAAGCATTCACTCATCCATTTAATAAATGTCTACTGAGCATCTGTTATGTGTCAGATGCTATTATATAATAGTAACTCCTTGACCTAGTCTAGGGGCCTGATGGTGCAGCGGTTAAGAGGTCAGGCTGTTAAATGGTACAGGGCATTACTACTCTGTCCTATGTGGACACTATGAGTTGGAATCGACACAGTGGCAATGGGTTTTTTATTTGTGTTTGCTTTTTGACCTAGTCTAAGACAGTTGTTTGGTAAAACATTCATGGAAGTACACTTTTTTCCTTTGGGTCATTTTCAAATTAATGACTATCACTTCCAGCTGTAAAAACTGCACCCAACCTTTCTCTACTGAAGGCATCAATCAGTATAACTTAAAAAAAAATGCTATAAGAAAAATGGCAAAATCAAGTAGACTCTATAGTGAAAAACAATTGGACTCTTCTGTGGGAAAAAATAAAGCTAAGATACAATGGAATATAGAGTTTAAATAAATGTTTAGCAAGTGCAAAAGGATTAGCTTTAATCCTTAGTCTGTATTAGGCTAGAAGCTCCATTGAAATCTATCCCTCAAAGTTGACCCTGCTGAACTTCCAGTATTGCAGCAGCATGCAGACCACTGCAGTATGACAAGCTGACAGACGAGTACTGGTGGCAGCAATTACAAAAAACTTGGTTAAAACTAAAAAAAAATAAAATTTGACAATGTGATGAATTGTATGGGATTTATGTCAGCTTGGACTCCCATATACTGCAAACGGCAATGCCCGTGGGTACAGCACTTTGTAAAACTACCAGTGTCTACTAATGCTGAAACATACGCATAGCCTGTGATACAGCTAATACACTCCGATGTAACAGTCAAACAAACATGAGTGCATGTGCACACCAGAATACATGCACAATAATATACATAGTAGTAGCAGTAATCATAAGAGCTGAAACTGGAAAATAGTTTGGGTAAATCAATCGTGGTCAATCCACACAATAGATTATTGTTGCTAGCTGCATTACAGTTGGTTCCAATTCATGGTGACCCCTGTACCACAGAACAAGACTGTCTGTTCCTGCGCCATGCCTTCAATTGTTGGTATGTGTAAGCGCACTGCTGCAGCCACTATGTCGGTCCATCTTGTTGAGGGTCTTTCTCCTTTTTGCTGACCCTCTACTTTACCAAAGATGACGTACTTCTGTCTTTTGACAACATGTTCAAAATATAAGATGTAGTCTCCCACCCTGCTTCTAAGGAGCATTGCGGTGGCATTTCTTCGAAGACACACCTGTTCATTCATTCAGCAGCTGAGAATGCAACTGAAAATACAGTGGCTTGGGTCAAGTGCACCCTAGTCTTCAACGTGACATTTTTGCCTTTCAATACTTTAAAGAGCTCCTTGGCAGAAGATTTTCCCATTCAAGGTCTTTTGATTTCATGACTGTTGCTTCTCTAGGAGTTGTCGTGGAGACAAGTAAAATGAAATCCTTGACAACCTGGATCTTTTCTCCATTTATCATGATGTTGTTTATTGCTTCAGTTGTGAGAATTTCTGTTTTCTTTAAGTTGAAGTGTAATACCTACGGAAGGCTGTGGTCTTTGATCTTCATCAGTGTTTCAAGTCCTCTTCACTTTCAGTAATTAAGGCTATGTCATCTGCCCACTGCAAGTTGTTAATGAGTCCTCCTCCAGTCCCGACACCCTCCCTGTTCCACACACAGTCCAGCTTCCTGGGTTATTTGCTTGGCATACAGATTGAATTGGTATTGCGAAAGGATGAAACCCTGATACATCTTTCCTGACTTTAAACGATGCTGTATCCTCTTGTTTTGTTTGAATGACTGCCTCATGATCCATGTACAGGTTCCTCATGAGCACAATTAAGTGTTCTGGAACCTTCTTTCTCTGCAATGTTATTCATGATTTGTTATGAACCACTCAGGCTGGTGCCTTTGCCTAGTCAATAAAACAGAAGTAAACATCTCTGCGTTCAGCCAAGACCCACCTGACATCAGCAGTGATATCCCTGGTTCCACAACCTCTTTTGAATCTGGCCTGAATTTTGGCAGTTCCCTGTCAATATACTGCTGCAACTGCCTTTGAATGATACTCAGCAAAAGTTTATTTGTATGTGAGATATTAATGACATGGTCTGATAATTTCCACATTTAGTTAGACTACCTTTCTTGGGAGTAGGCATAAAAATGGATCTCTTCCAGTCAGTTAACCAGGTAGCTGTCCTCCAAATTTCTTAATAGATGAGAGCACTTCTAACACTGCATCCATTTGTTCAAACATCTCAGTTGACATTCTATCAGTTCCTAGTGCCTTGTGCCTTGTTTTTCACCAATGCCTTCAACACAGCTTTGACTTCTGGCTTCTGTACCATTAGTTCCTGATCATATACTACCTCTGAAATGGCCGAAAGTCTATCAGTTCTTTTTGGTATAATGATTCTGCACATTTCTTCCATCTTCTTTGGACACTTTCTGCATTGCTTAATGTTTTCCCTGTAGAATCTTTCACTACTGCAACTCAAGGCTGAAAGTGTTTCTTCAGTTCTTTCAGCTTGAGAAATGCACAGTATGTTCTTCTTTTTGGTGTCCATAGGGAGCTCTCTGCATAAGTCGTCATAAAACTTTTCCTTCTTGACCTGCCCTTTGAAATCTTCTTTTTGGTTCATTTACTTTATCATGCTTTCCTTTTGCTTTAGCTACTCAGTGTTTACGAGCAAGTTTGAGTGTCTCTTCTGACATTCCATTTGCTCTTTTATTTCTTTCCTGTTTTTTAATGACCTCTTGCTTCCTTCATAGATGATGTCTTTGATATCACTCCATACCTTGTCTGGTCTTCAGTCATCCATATTCAGTGTGCTTCAAATCTATTCTTGAGATGGTCTCTAAACTCAGGTGGGATATACTCAATTTTGTACCTTGGCTCTCATGGATGTTTTCTAATTTTCTTCAGTTTCAGTTTACACTTCATGTGAGCAATTTCTGTGCTGCAGTTGTCACCTGGCCTTGTTTTGACTGATGATACTAAGCTTCTCCACCATCTCTTTCCACAGATGTAGTTGGTATGATTCTTGGGTATTCTATCTGTGAAGGTCCATGTGTACAGTTCTGTTTATGATGATGAAAAAAATGCATCTGCAATGAAGAAATAACTGGTTTTGCAAAATTCTATCATGCAATCTCCAGCATTGTTTCTATAACCAAGGCCATATTCTCCAACTAACTCTTCTTTGTTTCCCACTTTTGCATTCCAATCACCAATAATTATAAAGAATCCTTATTGTATGTTTGACCAATTTCAAACGTCAGAAGCTGGTAAAAATCTTCAATTTTTCATCTTTGGCCTTAGTGGTTGGTGGATAAATTTGAATGACAGTTGTACTAACTGTTCTTCCTTATAGACGTATAGATATCATTGTATCACTGACAAAACAGTGCTTCAGAATAGATAAACGCAACACCATTCCTCTTCAAGTTGTCATTCCTGGGATAGCGGACCACGTAACTGCCCAATTCAGAACAACAAATACCAGTCCATTTCAGCTCAGTAATGCCTAGCATAACAATGTTTATGCATTCTACTTTATTTTTTACTGTTTCCAGTTTCTGGATTCATACTTTGCACCTGGTACATTCTAATTATTGATGTTTACAGCTGGTTTTTTTTTCCCTCATTTTGAGTTGTGCCACATCAGCAAATGAAGATCTCGTAAGCAGGGTCTTCCATCACGGGGAGCTCCTTTTCTGGCGCTGTTATCAGACAATGTTCAGCCGCTCTTCATAAGGCTTTTGCTAGCTAACTTTCCCCAGAAGTGGATTGCCAATTGCTTCTTCCTAGTCTAGAAGCTCAGCTGAAACCTGTCTGCTATGGGTGACCCTGCTGGTATCTGAATTCGGTGGCATAGCTTCCAACATCACAATACCACACAAATCCCACAGTACAACAAACTGACAGACATGTGGGGTATACAATGAACTAGTGTAATGCAATAAAAGAGAACAAATTGCTTCTACATGTAACATGAATGAACCTCACAGATACAATTTTGAATGAAACAAACCAAGTGAAAAAATATTAATACTGTATGATTTAATCTATATTAAGTTTAAGAAAAGGTCCAACTACCCTAAAGTTATGAATTGAATTATGTCTCCTCAAAATAGGTGTATCAATTTCTCTAGGCCATGACTCCCACTATTGTGTAATTGTTCACCATTTTTTCATCTGATGTGATTTTCCTTTGTGTTGCAAATCCTACCTTTATGATATTAACGAGGTGGGACAGATGTTAACGAGGCAAGACTCAGTCTACAGGAGTGGACTGTATCTTGAGCCAATCTCTTTTGAGATGTAAAAGGGAGAATCCAGCAAAAAGACAGAAAGACCTCATGTCACCAAGAAAGTAGCACTGGGAACACTGTACTTTCTTTAGATTTGGGGTTCATCTGCACAGAAGCTCCTAGTCCAGGGTAAGACTGGTGACAGTGATCTTCTTTCAGAGCTGACATAGAGTGCCTTCCCTTGGAGCTGATGTCCTGAATTTAGACTTTTAGACTACTAGACTATGAAAGAATAAATTTCTTACTGTTAAGGCCATCTACCGGTGGTATTTCTGTTACAGTAGCACTAGATGACTAACAATGTCATTCAGAACAGTGATACCTGGTGAGGCACTGAGTAAGAGGTGGCATGAGGTAACCTTCTGGGATACGAAAATATAACTCCATCTTCATAATGGTCACCCTTATAAAAAGAAATCCATTGAGCAAAAAAAATAAATCTTAACTTCATTACTATGCTTCCCATGAACTTTACTATGAACTTCATGTATGCTATAGACCAACAAAAAAAACTAGAACTCAAATGATTTAAATATAAATCTATTCCATTATATACCAATGACCTTGTCTGACAAACAAGCATAGAAATACAAATCTTTTTAGAACAACATAAAATCACTCACAGAAGTAAAACAGCAACCTAAATTAATTTTTTTTTTAATTGTGCAATAGTGTGGTAAAAGTCCTCACACAAACAGTGTCTTCTCTCTTTCCCCCTCAAAAGCAATTTGATAACAAAAACATTGTAAATCAATCTGTAAAATGTATTTCCAGGGGCGGGGAGTGGGGAGGAGAATGTCTGGTTAATGTCAGCTCAGCTCAGCTAGAGTACACAAGGAATGTGCCATACTTTTGCCAAAGAATGCCTGCGAGGTCATTCTTCAAAAGGGTCCCCTCCATAGTTTGACATGACACAAACTACTTTGGTATTTATATATGCTAGATACTCCATTAGTATACCTTATGGGTCTTTGAATAAAATCAGCTGTCATTCTAGTTGACCTTAAGGAAAAAGAAACAGAGGTTCTCTATTACACACAGAGTGTATAAGTCTCCTCTGATTCTTACAGTCTGCATCCAGGCATTTTAGGGTACCAAGTCTGGAGTAGGGTCCTGGAATCTGCATTTCAAGAAGCATCTCAGGAGATCCTGAATCAGGTAGCTTGGGTTCTACATTTACAATGTACTGCTCAGTATTATAATATGAACTATGTGTTTTTAGTTGACCTGCTTATTTTAAAAATGTAATAGCTTTTTCCTACATGATCTTCATAGGCTTGGATGACAGAACCTAACACAATAAACAATAAGCTATATGTGTTCAAAGTTGTTATAAATCTTTTATTTGCTATTTAGATTTAATTTTTCTCAGTCTCATCAGAGTATTAAAAGTAGCTTATTCTGAGAGAAAGTAACTAAAATGACTTATCATACTAATTAATAATATGTGTATAAAACAATTTCTCAGAAGTAAACTTAATTAAGACAGGTATCTTAGACTCAGATATGAGCCATTCAAGTCTGTTAAAACATAAATTCAGGGTCAAGTGAATTAAGTAATTTTAAAGACCATATGTATTATTAAAATATAGGGGGAAAATTCCAAAGTGGTAAGTGGATTTAGCTGGGCTGACTTAAAGGCAGTTCAGTACAAGGTCATCCAAAAAAAGAAAAAGAAAAAGAGAGGAAATATGAACAAAATAAAGAAAAATTTGAGAAAAGATTGAGAAAAAAAACTAGAGATAAAATAATTGTAAAAATATCAAATTGAGATGATGACCAGATGAAAATTGGAACGCTCAGATTGTTTTAAGTGGGAAAGCAAGAATTTGACTTAAGAATCCACACAAAGGAGATGGCACCCACTAGCCACTGTTATCAGCTGGCCGAAACTCACAGTGACCATACAGAACAGAGTGTAACTCTGGAACCCCAGAGTTTCCACGTCTGTGATGTTTATGGAAGCAGAGGGCTGCATCCCTCTCCCGTACAGAGGCAGGTGAGTGCAAGCTGTCAACCTTCCAGTTAGACGCGGAGCACTGAACCACTACATAACCAGAGCTCTTTGAGCAGATGTTAGAAAATAAGAACTGTGTAACATGGAACATTAATTTTATAATTTAAAAAAATAACTTATTAAATAAGCAACTACAACAGAAAACAGTGGGCCAGGTTACTACTGTTCCTCAGATTATGGACCTTGTTGAAATATCCTTGTTTGATTGCAGCTGTGTTTACATAAAATGCAGACACCACCTGGGAGATCTACCCAGGATCCCAAGGTATTACTATGAAAATAATGAATTAAGGTCAGTGAATTGTCTTGAGTTTCTCAAGATACATTATACAGTAAGTCTCACTGTGTTTTAGATTTTTTTACTAATTAAATACATGTTAATGTAATAGTTTAATAATACTTGGTATCCTAAGCAGGCAAAGTTAAGCAAATACATAGTAGAAATACAACATAAAGAAAAGGCCATGTGAAGAGAAAAAATATATGTAATTGTCAAATATTTTGTTAAAAAGGGCACAGTTACTCTGTTTTCCAGATACTGGACACCATTTGAATTTTAAGCTACTAGAGATAAACCTGTTTAGTTTAATAATAACATTTTGAGGATATGACAGATTGCTTAAGAGAAATCTAATTCTGACTAAGCATTTAAAATGCTTATTGAATTCAAATTGATATCTTGGGTTTTGATACTTGTATATATTCTCATTTTTTACTATATTCCCAACAGTTGCTTCTTGTAACTCTCATCCTTGTGACCCAAGATCACTGCAGGCTTTTTGCCTGTACTTTCACTCCCAGCCAACTCAGCCCTGTCAAGTCTGGATTCCTTATATCCTTAGCAATCACCTCGCACTTAGTATAATTTAAAATAGGAAACTTCTATCTCCTACAATTAAATCCCACATAAATTACAATCATTAATACTCTTTGAATTCACATCAGTAATTTAAAAATTGCTTCAAAGTTTCAACCCCACATTCTCAATGTTCTACTAGATATTCCACATGCATCTTCAATTGGAATTATAATTTTAGATTATCTAAATTTCTTCAAGTTATTTTTGCTGAGGTTCATTAATCTCTTCCTACCTGGAAGTTCCATTGTGTTAATATTATGATTTTCTGAATCATCTAGATCAACGACTTCTTGATAATCAAATCATATCATTGTAAATAAGAAATCTAAAGTAAAAACCAACAATATACTTCTTACAAGAGACATGCATTAAGCACCAAGATCCAGAAAAGTTAAAAATGAAAGGACAGAGAAAGGTGCACCAAGCAAATATTAAACAAAAGAAAGTAGGTATAGCTAAATTAAGACCAGATACACTAGACTTTAAATCAATAAATATTACTGAAAACAAAAAGGAAATGTTTACACAAATGAAACAGTCAATCTACTAAGGAAACTATGCCAACTCTAAACTTGCATACTACTGATTATACAGCATCAAAATATACAAAGGGAAACTGAAAGAACTTAAACGAGAATTTGTGAAAGGACACATGTAACATTAAAAGACTTCTATTAAGACTGAAGCACCACTGGTGGCACAGTGATTAAATGCTCAGCTATTAATCAAAAGGCTGGCGGTTTGAACCTACTGGCCACTCTGCAGGAGAAAGGAGGCGCAAGCAGCCTGCTTCCATCAAGATTACAATCTTGGAAACCCTACGAGGCAGTTCTACTTTGTCCACAAAGTCACTAGATTTGACAGCTTTGGGTACTAAGACTTACTGGAGAGAGAGAAAAGTTAAATTACTAATATAAGAAATGAAGAAGATTACCACTAAAGTTTCTAAAAAAATAAAAATAATAAGAGAATATCAACAATTTTATGTCTAAGTTTTAAAATTTATATGAAATATTTTTAAACAATACAGCTTACAAAACATTTTACAGAGAATAACAGGAAACATAAATTTTACTACAGATATTAAGGGAAGAACATTTGTAATGAAAAAAAATGTTCCTAGAAATGCAAAGGACTCGATGGGCACACTATGAGAATTAATAACTGAATTTAGCAAGGAAGAATGATATAAAGCCAATATAAAAATTACTTTTTCTGTATATCAGAAACAATTTTTTAAAAGATATAATTCACATTTTAAAAATCAAATAACTAGAGGTAAATCTAACAAAAGAAATTTAATATTTCTACAGTAAAAATCAGAAAATGTTATTGAGATAAAATAAGATCTGAATAAAAGGAAGATAAATGTGTCCATAGTTTGGGAAGCCATTACTATAGAGATGCCAATTCTCCCCAAATTGATTGACAGATTTAATGCACTTGGCTTGGCAAATGAAATTTCAATAACTATTTTTGTAAAAACTAGAAGAGTTATTTTTTAAAAAATCAAATGGCTATAGAAAAGGCTAAAAATACCTAAGGCAATCAAAAACGCACAGGCTTGGACAACTCAGAGCACACTCTATTAAGAAGTGTTACAAAAACTGAAGTAAGGCAAGGAGGGAAATACAAAGAGAGCAGTAAGAGAGAACACAGAACCTAGAACAAAACTCATGCAACTACAGTACCTGAAATAAGAGGACAGACAATTAATCTGCGAACATAATTGTTCTAAGTGCTACATAGTTCACTGCTGAATGTCACTACGGTCACCTTTGGAGTACTTTCCTTGGGAAGTTATGCGCTGATGCCAGAGCCTAGCTCATCCTTCAAAGAAACTCTGGAACTCTTTCCGGAATGGCCACTGTTCCTGGTGGCAAGGTGGCAAGTTCATGGACTTAACCATATAGTTGTCTATGAGGGAGTTTTTAGCTAGTAAATAAATAACTGTATTGGAACATCCTCCCTACTCACTTGATTTGGCCTCCAGTGACTTTTTTCTTTACCTGAAGATAATGGAAATATTGAAAGGAAGACATTTGGATGACACTGAGGACACCAAAGGTAATATGACAAGAGCTCTAATGGCCACTGTAGAAAAAGAGTTCCAAAACTGCTTTGACATGCAGATTAGGCACTGGCATTGGTGTATAGCTTCCCACGTGGTATAGTAATACTCAGCAATGAGGTATGTAGCACTTTTTGTAGAATGAACTCACAAACTTGTACAACAAAGGTAGCACTGTAATCCATGAGGGAAATAATAGTCTTTGTCCTGAAAGGTGTGGCATCAGTAAGACAATCCACACAGGGGGAAAATGACTCTTTAACTGTATTTCCCATCAAATACAAAAAACAATTCCTGAGGCTGTATAAAGGTAAGTATGGAAGTAACAACAGCAAAGCTTTTACAAGAAACCAAAGACTGTTTTCATGATTTTGGTATAGTGAAAAATTTTTAATAGGCCATGAAAGATCTAAACCATAGGAAAAATCTGATAAACTAGGTTATATCACCTGTTCATCAAGAGGCACTACGAAAGCGAAAAAGCAAGTTACTATGTGATAAAAGATATTTACAATATAATATCTGAAAAAGCACTACAAAAAGTACCTGAGTAAAGAATTTCTACAAATCAATAAGAAAAACATACACTACAATTAAAAAAAAAGATAAAGTACAAATAATTCATGAAAGAAGCTATCCAAATAGTCAATAAATATATGATAAAAGGCCCAATCTCAAAAGTCATAAGGGCAATGCTAACAAAAACTATAGTAAGATATCAATACTTACCCTGTGTAATGACTAAAATTGGTAAGATAATATTGTCAAAAATACAAAATGTTGATGAGAATGAAGAACAGTGGCTTCTCACTCACCTGTGAAAGCTGCATCTACTGAAAAAGTGACTCTGGTAACTAGAAATATCTACTAAAGGTGAATCTTTTACCCTGTAATTTTACCCCTAGTTATACATATATACCCCACATAAACGCATGTGTATGTGCATCAAAAGGAAACCTTCGTGGCAGAGTGATCAAGTGCTATGTCTGCTAACCGAAAAGGTCAGCAGTTCAAATCCAACAGGCGGTCCTTGGAAACTCTAGGGAGCAGTTGTACTCTGTCTATAGGGTTGCTATGAATCAGAATCTACTCAGTGGCAATATGTTTGGTTTTTTGGTGTACCAAAAGATATGTATAAGAATGTTCACAGTGGTATTACTTATATAAGCCAAAAACAGAAACAAGCGAGCATTTCAACAATAAAATGTATAAATCATGTTCACTTACAACAGCAGTAAGAATGAATGGACTACAGCTACGCACGCATGGATGAATTTCACAAAAATACTTGACTGACAGGAAGCCAGACAGAAAAGGCTACATGCAAAGTGAATACCCATATTTCTTCTTGTATGGCCTGCTAGGTGATTCCATTTATTTAAAGTTCACAATCAGGCAGCATTCACTTATGACATATTTAAGTCAAAACAGTGTGAAGGAAGTGTTTGGAGTGATGATACTGTTCCAGGTATTGAACAGGGAGCAGGCATCCTAGGAAAATATAAAGAGATGTAAAGATTTCATACAAAGAGTAATGATTCCCTCCCCAGCTTAATGAAGAATATGAGAGGACAACACGTGGCCTAAGCCTTCATTTCTCCAGGAAAAGCAAATGGGGTACAGGAATGTAAAACATGTTTCCAGTTCAGGTTACTAGCAATAAAAAATAAATGAAGTAAAGAAAGAAAAAAAGACTTTAGAGATCATTCTATCGTAGAATTAAAAACATTTATCTAATTAGAAACATTGAAGGCAAACTATTCTACTGTATATTTGGGAATTTTCTTTTTTTTTCCTGGCAATAAATTAGCTATTATCATCTTCTTGCTGTGCTTTGAAACATTCAAGCCAAGAGTTGTTTTCAGCATTAAGTCCCTGATCCAAAAGCAAAGAAAATCAGTAACCAGAGACTGTCTCCTTCAGGATCACAGGTGGACTATTACACATAAGAATTATTTAAAAATTGGATAATCTTATATGGCAAAAGGAAGAAGAAAGTTATACACAGAAGTAAAAGATGTCATTAATTATGAACTAGGCAATACAAAAATAAACCCTTCTATAAATAAATTTTTGTATTTTTTCCTTACACTAAATTTTCTTCCACTTCTGTTTCTTCCATCCTGTCCACTTTGGTGGATTATTTATTGCTATTTCAGTTATGTATTGCAAAAGAATGAGGTGCCTGATTATATTTTTGTGTAGTTGCTTAGTTTAAAATGCTGTGAAATGAATTTACTTTTAAATGTGGAACTTGTTACTATGACATCAAAAATTGTCAGTTTTTTGAAAAAGCAAGCAAAGAAACATTCTCAACATCTTTAATTTCAGTCATTATAATCACTTAAACCCTCATGTTCTTAATATAAGCAATTACTACCTTTAAAATAAGTATTTCTAAGACATGCCAAAGGTCACTTCATAAGCTTTATTGTTTTGACTCTTCACTGCTCCTTTAAGAGATGCTTCTCTCCCTCTCCTATCTCCAAGTAACTAGTGAAAGATCACTATTTATAGCCTTACTTCTGAGCTGCTAGCCCTGAAACACTTCCTCTCATTAGATTTCTTCTTAATCTTGATCTTCTCAGGTATCTGTCTTATTACCAATTCCTCATAACTTCCAGTTTTAGCATCGTCTCACCTTCACATTTTAGGCTAGGCATGGTTTCCCTACCCACAGCTATGAGTCAGTAAACCTTGACTGAGACCATAACCATGAGTCTGGCAACCACAAGTAAACACTGTTTTACATCCCTAGGAAGCAGCAAACTGGCCCAGAAAGCCTTATGTCACCAGGAAGAATTGCCTCCAGGCAGCTAATGCATTTCATGGGGTTCAGGCCATTCAACCACACAACTATTTCCGGAGTGCCTACTATGCACTCAGCACTCTGCCAGGTGCTGGGAAGAAAATGATGAGTAAAACAGAGAGGCTCCTGACCCTTTAAAAGCTTACACTTTAATGGAAATGACAGAGCTTAAACATAAAACAGCATAGGTACATGATTACAAATTGTGACAAGTGCTGGGAAGGTCAACTATGTGGTGCCCTCAGGCTACAAGCTGGATCTGCTGGGTCAAGAAAGGCTTCCCAGAGGAAGTGACATCCATCCAAGACTGAAAGAATGATAATTAGGCATCCCAGATAAGAATTTGCATGGTATGGAAGGATCTGGGTCCACCAAAGGCTAAGTGCTTTCTATTTGAAAATTATTAGATAATTAACCAAAGGTAAGAAGATAGAGAAATCTGAAATTTTAAAAAAGGAAGAAAATAAAAATGTATTTAAGTCCAAGAGTTACTTCATACCAAAGAAGAAAAATAATCACTCTTATCTTGAATTTTGCCAAAAGCCTCTGTGCCTTCAAAAAGAACCCAAAGCTTTGAACTAGACATTATACAGCCTATAATGCTACATGCAAAAATACAGAAGACACAAGGGAAAACTGCAAAGCTTGATATGTATTTGGGTGGAGAAGAAAGGGGCAAAATGCCACAAACCAGTGACAAGAAAGAAATAGAAATCACAGGAGAAGCAAGTTTAAGATGAACATCAAAGGTGGGCTATCCAATTACAGCTTTTAGATTCCAAAATTCTCAGACGTTATGCTCAAATATATGAAACAGTTGTGTAATGTTATACATTCCCATACAATACCAACTAGGAGTAAAATATCAAAGATATTTGAAATTAGAACAATTTCATTTACAAGATCACATGCAGTAAAAAGACACTTGTACATATGAAGACTGACAAGTCCACAAACTCATCACAGAAAAAGTGCTGTATACCTCATTGCTTCACTATGCTTACCTCTGAAGTACGCCCCTTCGGAAGCTATACACAGATGCCAGTGTGTATAGTCCACCTTTCAAAGCAATTTTGGAACTGTTCCTCTGGAATAGCCATCAGAGCTCTTGTCGCATTACCCTTGATGTCCTGAATGCCATCAAAATGTCTTCCTTTCAATATGTGCTTTGTCTTTGAGTAAAGAAAAAAGTCATTGCGGGCCAGATTAGGTGAGCAGGGAGGGTGTTACAATACAGTTATTTGGCTACTGGCTAAAAAATCCCTCACAGACAACTATACAGTTAAGTTCACAGATTTGCCACTGTGTGCAATGGCCATTCCAGAAAGGGTTCCAAAATTGCTCTGAAGGGTAGACTAGGCACTGGCAGCCTTGCATAGCTTCCCAAGGGGAGTACTTAGAAGGCGACCATAGTGACATTAGCAATGAGGTACGTGGCATTTATAACAATTAAGTTGGTGGATTTAATTAACAGGCCTCTTAAGAAAAAAGATACAGCAAGTCTTTTTGTTACTGTTGTTTGTCCTTTGTATTTGGACAGCTCACTTGACACCCTGATATTGTCCAAACAGTATCTAAATGGCCAACAAGCACATGATGATACGCTGCACAGAGCCTTCATAATTTTATAAAGACATGGAAGAAACTAGAAACAAAAATAAAAAATCACTGTAAATGTGCACCTTAAATGATCTTCTATAGATGAGTGCAAGAGTAACAAAAAATACAAACCAATGTCAAGCTAATATAGCACTTTACATTATGTTATTATTTGCGTGTTTTATTCACATTCCCTCCCTCAAACATTCTCTTGCTCCTTCACTCTCAGCCTTTTCCTCTATTACACACACACACACATGTGTGCACACACACACACAAACACACACAGAGAGAGATACTTCAGTCAACTAAAGACATCTCATTAATGACCCAGGCTTGCAAGAATTTCATATCGCTGTGTTATGTGTATATATCCCTGGGATCTGTATTAAAAACATAAACTTACAGCTGTAAATAACAGACTTTGATCTCTGTACCCTAACCAGAAATTCACTACACTTTCACATACAGAAAAGTATTCCTCTTTATATTACAGACTTTTTTCTTTCTTTATATTTATCCAGTCTTTCAGATATCATCCAAACATAAGGAACTTTGAGGTTTTTTGGTTTCATAATTTACATCAACTTTTTCACATTTTTACTTTTCCCTCCCACTTTCACTAACCCCAATCCCACAAAGGTAAGGATTAGAAGAGCTATAATACCTAGTTTGTCGAAGGCCAAAAATGGAAACAGTATGTAATTTATAGGTTTGAATTTAAAGAAACCTCTAAAGAAGACCACCATCAGGTAACATATTTCTTTCAAGGCAGTTAAAGTACCTCTGGGGTTTTCTATAGAATTCAAGATAGTTTAACTTTTATTTAAATAAGTTCCTGCTGGACAAGTAGTTCCTTTTCTGAAGCAAAGATTACAGTCTAGTAGTAGAAAGGCTCTTTTGTTTCTAAGAATTAATGTTTTCTCCACTAATTTTATTTATTGCTGGCAGTATCTTTACATAGTACACTTCTGATATGGCTAAATAATTCCTATTAAACAACCTTCTTATAGATAACAACAAAACTGCCTCTAGGAATCACTGGAAAATGAATAAATGCAAGGGGTGGGGGAAAGAAAGCCATCAACAATTAGAACAACGGGTAAGTTTCCTGATTTCCTGGCTTTTTGCCTGGGGATAGAGGCACACAGGTTGTTTAAAGCTGAGTGTGAACCTGTAAAATTCAGTAGCTTAATGAAGCCAAGTTCTAAATTTGGGTTACCTGAGCACCTGGGAAGTTTGAGAGGGTGGGAGTGGCAAATCCCAGAAAACAGCTACACAAAGGAACCCCAAAATTCTGTGCAGGCACTCTGCTCAAATCTCTGGTTGACTCCTAAACTGTGTGTGGACACAACTCATCTAACTGTGTGTGGACACAACTCATTTAACTGTGTGTGGACACAACTCATCTGCTCAAATCTCTGGCTGACTCCTAAACTGTGTGTGGACACAACACACACACAAAAAAGTTAGATTTCAGTTTACAGTTAAATTCCAGCCAAGTTCTCTGCCTAAAACAAACTTTACCCCATCCTCCAAAAAGTTAACACGTTCTAGAAGAGTGCAACATGAGAGGACTCCGTCCCCGGATTTCAGAGAGGTTTAACATAAGCAAGCCATCAGAGAGGCTTTAAGCACAAACCATTCCCCCAAAACACCCCACAGGAATTTGAACCACAAACAAAACTTTACACCTGCACCCCCTAAGCAAAGCTTTTCCCCTATCAAAGACCATAAACAAACCTTACCCCCTCCACCTTCTGATCAACACTTCTTCCATATCAGATCATACATCACCTTACCAGAATTTCTTGCTATTCACTCTCCTCTTTTTAACATTTTTTTTTTCTCGTTAAACCATAAACTCCTTCAATCCCACACTATTTCATCAGAATTCTAAAACTATTAAAAAAAAAAAAAACTGGTCCAGGGATGGGCTGAGCCACCACCTGACTCAGACCCCATTCTCTCTTTTTGAGTAAACTTAACCTGAACCCTCAGATGGTGTGTCTCTGCCTCTGTTCTCTGCCTATCACGCCCCAACACAACAAATTTCAGGATTGCTACAATGTATCCCTTACAATGTCTAAGACACAGCCAAAAGTTACTAGATATACAAAGAAATAGGACCAAGAAAAAAGGCAATTGATTGAGACAAAACCTGAGATGATTCAGATGTTAGAACGAGGACACAAAGATTATATAATTCTTGAACAATATAAAGAAAAATATACTCATAAGAAATGAGTAAACAAATACTAAATCCAAATTCTAGAACTGAAAAATACAATGATTATTTTTTTAATTCAAGTAGATAAGCTTCACAAAGCATGGAAACAACAGATATAAGAGGCAGTGAGTTAACTTCAAGACAGATCAGTATAAAGTATCCAAAAAAGAGCAGAGGATAAGAACTGGAAAACAAAATAGCATCTCAATGATTTATGGAACAATACACAAAGGTAGTGTATAGACAACTGAAATCAGAAAACAGGGCAAGAAAGAAGTAGGATAAAAATGACTTAAGAAATTATGGACCCAAATTTCCAAAATGTAATATGAAACATAAACTTTGTGAATTCCAAACAAGATATTTAGAAAGAAAACCACACATGGGCATTTTATAGTCAATCTAAAATATATATATATATATATAAGTTAAAAAATCATAAGAGATCTTAAAAACAGCTAGAGGGAAACAGTACATATAGAAGAATAGCAATATGAATTTCCTTAACTTCTCACCAGAAACAACAGTGGCCATAGACTGGGGAACATCACAAAGCTTTAAAATAAAAATACTGTCAACTATTAATCTGAAATCCATTGACGATAATTTACAAGAATGAAGACAAAACAGAAATATTTTCAGATAAATAAAAATTAGGAGGATTTTTCACCAGCAGATCTGTACTATAAGAAACACTGAAGTTTCTCGGGCTGAAGAGAAATGATACCAAACAAAATCTGAATATTGAGGAAAGAATAATGAATAACAGGGGAATAAATATGTGGTGTCTTAGTTATCTAGTTCTGCTTTAACAGAAATATCACAAGTAGATGGCTGCAACAAGCAGAAGTTTATTCTCTCACCGTCTGTCTAGTAGGCTAAAAGTCCAAAATCAGGACATCTCTTCCAGGGGAAGTCTTTCTTTCTGTTGGCTCTGGAGGAAGGTTCTCCTCATCAGTCATCCCCTGGACTCAGGAAATTTGCAATGTAGGGAATCTGGGTCCAAAGGACACACTGTTTCTACTACTATGAGGTCTGAAAATTAAGTCCACAATTTGTTCTAAGCGCTACATACCTCATTATTGAACATCACTACAGTCATCTTCTAAGTACTCCCCTTGGGAATCTGTGCACTGATGCCAGTGCCTAGTCCACTTCAAAGCAAATTTGGAACCTTTCTGGAATGACCTTTGCACACAGTGGCAAGTTTGTGAACTTAATTGTCTAATTGTCTGTGAGAAAGTTTTTAGCTGGTAAACAAATAACTGTGTTGGAACACCCTCCCTACTCACCTGATCTGACCCCAGTACTTTTATCTCTACCCAGAGATAAAGGAAAAATTGAAAGGAAGACATTTTGATGACCTTCATGACATCAAGGGTAATGAATGCAATGACAGCTCTGATGGCCATTCAAGAAAGAGTTCCAAAATTGCTATGAAGTGTTGACTAGGTGCTGGTGTCAGTCCCTAGCTTCCCAAGGGAGTACTGCAGTGATACTCAGCAATGAGGTATGTAGTACTTTCTCTACGATGAGTTCCAGAACTTAATTGGCAGTCCTAGTACTTTGGTTCCTATGCATTCCATCTGGTGAAGTCCTTGTGTACAGTTGTCACCTGTGTTAGTTAAAAAAAGTTTTTGCAATGAAGAAGTCATTACTTTTACAAAATTCTGTATGTGATCTCTGGCATTACTGCTATCACCAAGGCCATACTTTCCAGCTACCAATCCTTCTTCTTTGTTTCCAGCTTCTGCAGTCCAGTCACCAGTATTTGTCAATATATCCTGATTGTATGTTCAATCAATTTCGGACTGCAGAAGCTGGCAAAACTCTTCAGTCTCTTCATTTTTAGCCTTAGTGGTTGGTGCATAGACTTGAATAATAGTTGTATTAACTGTCCTTCCTTGTAAGCATATGGATATTATCCTATCACTGACAGCATTTTATTTCAGGACAGATCTTGAAGCATTCATTTTTGATAATGACTGCAACACCATTCCTCTTTAAGTTTTTGTTCCCAGCATAGTAGATCATATAACTGTTGGATTCTAAATGGCCCAAGTCAGTCGATTTCAGCTCACTAAAGCCTAGGATATCAATGTTTAAGAATTCCATTTCATTTTTATGATTTCCAATTTTCATAGATTCATACTTCGTACATTCCATGCCATGATTATTAATGGATGTCTGCAGCTGTTTCTTCTCATTTTTGAGTCATGCCATAGCAGCGAACAGGATCCCAAAAGCCTTACTCCATCCATGCTGTTAAGGTCGACTTTACTTTGAGGCGGCAGCTCTTCCCTAGTCATCCCCTGAGTGCCTTCCAATGTAGGGGACTCACTTTCTGGCACCATATCTGACAATATTTGGCTGCTATTCATAAAGTTTTCCCCTGGTTAATTCTTTTCAGATGTAGACTGCTGGGTCCTTCTTCCCAGTCTGTCTTAGTCTGGAAGCTCAGCTGAAACTTGTCTACTATGGGTGACCTTGCTGGTACATAAATACCAGTGGCATAGCTTCCAATAAACAGCAACAAACAAGCCCCCACTGACAGACAAATGGGGGCTGCTCACTCTATCCTCACCCTCCTTACCTAACGCTGTTACCCTCCTCACCTGATGCTGCTACCCTCCTTACCTGATGCTGTTATCAAGAACATATTTGGTGTGTTGACCACTAATGACAGAAGACCAGATGTGGAATGACATCAAAGATATCATCCACAAAGAGATCAAGAAGTCATTAAAAAGACAGGAAAGAAAGAAAAGACCAAACTGGATGCCATACAAGACTCTGAAACTTGCTCTTGAATGTTGAGCAGCTAAAGCAAAAGAAAGCAATGGTAAAACAAAAGACCTATATAGGAGATTTCAAAGAATAGCTCAACATGATAAAGTAAATTATTATAATGACATGTGCAAAGAGCTGGAAATGCAAAAGCAGAAGGGAAGAACACATTCTGCATTTCTCAGGCTGAAAGAACTGAACAAAAAATTCAATCCTCAATTTGCAATCGTGAAGGATTCTGTAGGGAAAATATTAAATAACTCCGGGAGCACCAAAAGAAAATGCAAGGAGTGCACAGTCATTCTACCAGAAAGACCTGGTTGATGTTCAGCCATTTGAAGAGGCAGCGTGTGATCAGGAACCAATGATATTGAAGGAAGAAGCTGAAGTTGCATTGAAGGGACTGGCAGAAAGCAAGGCTCCAGGAATTGATGGCACATTAACTGAGATGTTTCAACAAACAGATGCAGCACTGTAAGTGCTCACTCATGTATGACAAGAAATTTGGAGGACAGCTATCAGGCCAAATGACTGGAAGAAATCCATATTTATGTCCATTCCAAAGAAAGGGTGTCCAACCGAATGAGAAAACAACCAAACAATGTCAGTTTATCACATGCAAGTAAAATTTGACTGCAGATCATTCAAAAGTGACTGCAACAGTGTATCGACAAGGAATTGCCAGAAATTCAAGCTGGATTCTGAAGAGGATGCATAACCAGGGATATCACTGCTGATGTCAGATGGATCTTAGCTGAAAGCAGGGAATATAAGAAAAATGTTCACCTGTGTTCCACTGACTATGAAAAAGCATTCGACTGTGTGGATCATAACAAATCATGGCTAACATTGTGGAGAATGGGAATTACAGAACATCTAATTGTGTTCTTAAGGAATCTGTATATGGATCAAGAGGCAGCTGTGAGAACAGGACCAGGGCAAACTGCGTGGCTTAAAGTCAGGAAAGGTGTGTGTCAGGATTGTATCCTTTCACCATAGCTTTCTTAACCTGTATGCCAAGCAAATCATCTGAGGAGCTAGAGTATACAAAGAAGAACAAGGCATCAAGATTGGAGGACGACTCATTAACAGCTTGCTTTACGCAGAAGACACTTGGAGGATGACTCATTAACTACCTGCTTTATGCAGAAGATAACACCTTACTTGCTAGAAGTGAAAATTTGAAACACTTATTGATGAACATCAAGAACCACAGCCTTCAGTATGGACTGGACATCAACTTCAAGAAAACAAAAATCCTCACAACTGAACCAGTAAGCAATATCATCAGAAATGGAGAAGGAGTTGAGGTTGTCAAGAATTTCATTTGACTTGGGTCCACAATTAATGCCCATGGAAGCAGTCAAGAAATCAAAAGACACACTGCATTGGGAAAAATCTGCTGCTGAGGACTCCCAGGTATTGAAAAGTAAAGATGTCATCCTGAAGACTAAGATGCACCCAACGCAAGCCATGGTATTTTCAGTTGCATCATATGCATGCAAAAGCTGGACAATGAACAAAGAAGACGGAAGAATTGAAGCCTTTGAATTGTGGTGCTGGAGAAGAATGTTGAATGTACCATGGACTCCAAAAGAGCAGACAGATCTGTTCTGGGAAAAGTATAACTAGAGCACTACTTGGAAACAAAGACGGCAACACTGCATCCTACACGCTTTAGACATGTTATCAAGAGGGATCAGTTCCTGGGGGAGGACATCATGCTTGCTAGAATGGAGGACCAACAAAAAAGAGGAAGACCTTTAACAAGATGCGTTGACACAGTGGCCACAACAATGGGCTTAAGCATAAAACGACTGTGGACATGGCACAAGAGCAGGCAGTGTTTCATTCTGTCATTCATAGGGTTGCTATGAGTTAGAACTGACTGGAGGGTACCTAACAACAACAACACTTCAGTAAGAGTTCCACTAGTCTCTCTGCTAGCTTCTCTCATTTAAAACCGAAAGGAGATTGGATTAAAATACAAACTCATCTTGTAGATTGAGTCCTGCCTCATTAACATAACTGTCTCTAATCTTGCCTCATTAACATCAAAAACATCAGTAAAAAATTGACTTTGCCATGGAGCAGATTCTGACAAGGAGTGACCCTCTAGGACACAGTAGAACTGCCCCATAGAATTTTCAAGGAGTGCCCAGTAGATTCAAACTCTTGACCTTAGGTAAGCAGGGGAACACACTTAACCACGACACCTCCAGGGTTTTCATTAACATCACAGAAGCAGGATTTAAACAACACATAGGAAAGTCATATCAGGTGACAAAGTGATGGTGCATCACATAATACTGGGAATCATGGCCTAGGCAGATGGACACATATTTTAAGTACATACAAGTCAGTGTCTGACAGTAAGTAAACACACTTCTAAGTTTCTCTAAAATGGGTTTGAAATAAAAAATATAACATGTGGGGATCAACAGCATGTTACAGGTAAAATATGCAGTAACTATAAAACAAAGAAGAGGAAACAGTATGATACTAAGTTTCCAACATTTTATATGAATTGGTACAATATTACCTCCGGGCAGTTTAAAAATTTAGAATGTGTTATGATCCCTAAACCAATCAATGAAAAATAAAGTGTATACTGAAATGCTGATAATTAAAATAGAATTACATAAAACATTCAATTACCAAAACGAAGGCAAGAAAGCAGGTATACAGGAACAAAAAGTAAATAGAATAGAACTGAAGAGCACAACAGTAGATTACCTTAAACACTTCAATAATTATACTAAATGAAGTGATCAAAATAAAAATATGGTATTAACAAATGAATTGAAAATGAAAAAAAGGTTTCCAAAAGATAAAGGAAATACTAAAAGGGAGATAATTTGGAGAGATTTATGACATCAAGGGTAATACGATGACAGCTCTGGTCATTCCAGACAAAGAGTTCCAAATTTGGGATTATAACACATAATCTCTAAAACCAACCATGTGCTCAAATACAGACAGAATAAAAGTGAAAATATGGAAGAAGTTAGAGTATGTATGATATGTTAAAAATTGAGTGATCATTTCATAATTATAAAAGTTAATTCATCAGGAACACAGAAATCAGTGAAAACTTTTGCTTTAATTACACTCAAACTTCATTCACATTGAGTGATTTTCATTTGTTACGATTTCTATAACGTAATACCCCAAAACTCAAACCCGTTGCTTTTGAATTGATTCCAACTCACAGAGATCTTGTAGGATAGAGGAGACTTTCTCCATAGGGTTTCCAAGTAGTCAGCCTTTTTGTTAGCAACTTGCACAATTAATCACTGCACCACCAGTGACCTATAAACCAAAAAACTCAAACCCGTTGTCACAGAGTTGATTCTGATTGACAGAGAAAATATCTGTGCATTAACATGTCTGCTTTTTCACTGCACTCTTGCTATATATGCAACATTTCCGATTTCCAGTCATCATTCATATGGAAATATATTTGCCACAAAGTTATACCACAAAGCCTACAAATCTCCATGTTGGTATTTACTGAACACATACCCATGGGCCAACAGAAGATTCCATTCTAAAATACATCATGTGTCAACTTATTTTCTGAAATCAACAATTGAAATTAAGTTCCATTTTCTTGTCATATTCTCTCACCCCCTCAACCAAATTGGTGTTTATGTGTAGCCAAGGCAGCCAAGTGCTGTTGAGTTGGATCTGACTCATGGCGACACTAGAGACCAATGGATGCATATATGTTTGCATATGTTTTTACATACACAGTTATTTGTGACACTTTAATCCCACTGAAGTTAAAAGAGTTTCTACTCATAGTTGTAGGAAAGACTATTTTGCAATCACAAGCCAGCAACAGAAAGCTGGATCTTGTGCTCTTTGGTTCTCAAATTGTTTTGACCATAAGCTCAGTGTAGTAAAAGAAAGGATAATAATTAGATTTGCTTTTCAATTTTTTTTAAATATAATTTTAAAGTAAAACAAAGGACAGAAGAGGACAGACAGAAACAAAAGGAGACATGAGACAATGAAAGAGAGACTAACCAATACCTTTGAATATAGGCAAAAGCATGCAGACATACACCTTGGGCACCATTATAAAATTTTTATAAGCCAGTGGCAAATGATAGTAACTTTTCTATCACTATTAGGTATGGAGCTAGGATTCTCACCAGGAACCTGCCCTTGAAACTCATTTTATCACAAGTAATCTAGGTCTGAAAACACTGATTTGCCAACAGTTCATAATTAAGCAGATTCTCATGGTTAAGTGCTACATCTGCTACCAAAAGGTCAGCATTTCAAACTATACTGGGCAGTTCTACTCCGCCCTATAGGTTTAGACTATGAATCAGAATTGACTCAATGCCAATGGGTTTTTTGTTAAACGGGATCTTATTCACTAGCCCTCCTATAAAAAAAATGAATGTACAATATCTAGTTAATTACAATATCTACAGATGACACAATTTTTTACTAAAATAAAAACTATTAACAAAATTTCAAACTTTTTCTTCATATTTGACTGTTAAAGAGTTCTAGAATAAGTAAATTATCTAATTTCTCAATGTTAATTAATAGATATTATCCTGATAGACATTACCAATTACAATTTCTTTTCAAATTCTAAGTACAGTATTGCTTTACAAGATTAAATCTGTTAGCTGATCAAAAATACTCAACTCTGAGCAACGCTGTGGGACAAAAAAGAACAGCTCCCTCTCTAGAGTTTCCAAGGAACACCTGGCAGATTCAAACTGTTCACGTTTTGGTTAGCAGATGTAGCACTTAGCTACTATGCCACCAGAATTTCTGATAAAAAGTACCAGACAACTAAAATTTACAGGTTACATGATGCTTTTCACATTAATCCTCATAACAATGCTGTTAGACAGGCAACCCACTTATTAGACCTATTTTACAGATTGTGAAACAGAGATCCACAAAGATTCAGTCACTCTGTGAAGCCACACTGCTGTCAATTGTTAGAACTACAGTTCTTCCTCACCATGTGAGTTAGATACCATGTTCCTTCAACTGCACTTGCTGTCTCTTACATTTACTATAAATAATTATCTTCATAAAATAAATGCATTCCATAAAAAATGGTATGATGGCAGGTGCTACCTACCTGCCAATTCTTGTGTTTGAATTTCCCAAGTTAGAGTAGAACTTGAAACCACCTACAGACAGACACTTTGAGGAAAGGAGTCAGGATTGGAGGTATACAGTGAGCCTTAACTCATTCTAGCTATAGGTCACTAGGTTAATTAACCATCTATGGTTTGAGGACAATCGTGCCCTGGTGAGCATAATGCTATCATAGGTTTGGGGACAATTATGCCCTGGTGAACATGATACTGTCAAAATTATTCACGGAAATTAACTTGAATTTGGTGCCTACAGCAACTGGACTGGTGCTGGTTGAAACACAAAGGAGTCAGTCTTTTCCCAGTTAATTAAAAGGCTCTAACTCAAAAGTGCTTATTCCTGCCCCACAACGTACAATTAACAAAAGATGAAAAACAGTATTACCTGAACGTTCCTAAGGAATGTTATTTAACAGCATCAGGCTAAAGAAGCAACTTTCTAACATCAAAGTACAAAAGCATAAATCCAGATAATCACTAAGTAACTTGTTGTTAAGTATCACCAAGTTGATTCCAACTCATAACTAGGGTTGATTAACCAGTAAACAAGGCATATACCTTGGCAAGATACTCATGAGCTTACTGTGTGTGCTTACTTACTAGTTTGTGGTGCACAATTTCACCCCTGCTTTCACCACATCATTGGTCCACTGTTGATGAGTATGCACAAATACTTGCTAAATGTAATGACTAGCAGCCAATCTCTCTCTCATTTGTCAGTGTTGTTGTTTGTTGTTGTTGGATACTGCTGAATTTGTTCTAACTCACAGCAACCCTCTGCACAACACAGCATTTATCAATAGGACAGGAAATAACTGCAAACATATTATTCATTACTAAGACATAAGGTGTCCATTATACATAAAAACAATACTAATTTCTACCATTGAATAAATACACATTCTGAGACACACAAGCATCTTTATTTGCAAATAGAGGTTATGCTTCTACTCTATCCAAATTCTTTTCTCATGTTCCTCTTTCTCTAGAGAAAATGGAAACAAATTTGTAAAGCATTTGGTCAAGGCCAATGATTCACAACGTATTTATAGAAGTATTTCAGAGTAACTTGTTCATCAGAGTAAATGGCTTACTTGCAGCTGACATTAGACATCTCCAAATTTCATTTTCAGTGGGAAGTAGGAAGGTTGGAGGGATGTAAGAAGGTTAAGTAGTAGTTCATTCTTAAATAAAAGAAGCTACAATATTTTGGATTTAATCTTTTTATTATTTTTTTTATTGTAATTGAGCGAAAGTGTACCATCTGGTTTAAATTTTCATGCCCGCCTATGTGCAGCTCCTACTGCTCTCCTTGCCTGGTGACAGCACCGTCCTCCTTTCTGATCTATAGATGCCATATCCTCTTAACGATTTCCTGTCCTTCTTCTCCATCCTCTTCACTCCATTTTGTTTGATTATATACTTTCACCAAATAAGACAGACAAATCTAGTTGTATCCTATTACAGAAGAATACTTTCCTTAATGATGGTGCTCATGTAAAGTTTATAACTATTCTTAGTAGGGATTGGTAAGTTAAAATTATTATTGATATCTATGTAATTATTAAAATGGTTTTCCAAGCTACTTTTATGGTTCCACCAGTGACCAACTCACCCTCAAATCTCCACACAACAAAAGACAAAAGCAGAATGCTGAGACAAGTCAACAGACATCATACAGAAGAAGTTGGTAGCAGGTGGGAGGAAAGTAAAGGAAAGCATTTATTAATTCTGGTGCCACATAGTAGATGGAACCAGCTAATAAAATTGGCAATACTTCGTCTATAAATTAGGCAGCACAAAACCAAAAAACCAAACTCACTGTCATCAAGTCATTTCTAACTCAGTACCCCATAGGACAGAACAGAACTGCCCCACATAGTTTCCAATGAGCTACTGGTAGATTTGAACTGCTGACCTTTTGGTAAGCAGCCAACCTCTTAACCACTCTGCCAAAGAGTTCCTCAAATAAGCCAGGAGTATTCAATTACTTAAGTGATAAATTCTGCTTTTAAAGAACAACAAAATGCTACGATGCCATTTCATTATGGATTTTTACCAAAAAATAAAGAAAACCACTTGTTACATTCAAAAGAAAAAAAAATCCCATAAAAAGCCAGAAAAAATGTAGGCGGTAGAGCCAGTAGTAGTCAGATGCTTCCTCTGGTCTCTCTAATAACCAACACCCCAAAGAAAGGACGGATTACACATGATATTCTATGAGCTCTGAACATCAAAGGGAAAGTTGAGAAGTTTGTTTGAGCAATGAGAAAGGGCAAGTAGGTCCAGAAATACCTAAGACTGGCCAGACCCGACCCGGCAAGAATCAGCTCCAGCCAGCATAGTGAGTGGAAAAGTGAAATTCAGAAGGCATCCTTTTTAGGGAGAAACTGAACAGGGGAGAGACCAACCACACTGCTAGAATCAGTGAAAAAAAAGCCCTAGACTGTCAAAATCTAAATAGCTTCCATCTAACCTATTGCACATGTATATAAACTTTCCTTCAAGATAAAGCTTCCTCCACTTTCTCACAGCTTCCCCCTCCTTGTTTGCACAGCTTGGGGTTCTGAAGATTAACCCATTCCTAGGCCAGAGGTAGGCTGTGTTAAGCACACCTTAAGCCATTCTCCCACAGACTTGAAGATCTAACATTAACCAAAAGGGGGAAAGGGGGTCGGGGGGAAATGTGCCAACAGCTCTGAGCCAGGAACTCAAGGCAGAAACAGTTCCCCAGGCACAGGCTCAGGCCTAAGGAGACATGCCTTCCTCACAGATACTCAGGGACAGCTTTCAGCACTCTGCCTTTCTTAGTGCATGCAGACAAGTACCTGTGCTTGTACCAACCACCCTTGCCCCTCTAGAAGTATAGATGACAGCCTTCACTACACTCTTGGTGACTAATTACCTGGACACTACAGCTGAATCCACATAAGAAAAGTAAACAGACTCCTAGGATCACACACCTGGTAACAGCTCTAAACACCTGGAAAGATGATGTTAAAGCTTCAAAGCACCAATAATGAAACCAGCACACAGGAAAACCCTATCTGGAGATTTCAAAATAAAACAAGAAACAAAACCACAGTGAGCAAAACATAAAATATATAAATACAACAAATTATTGATGGCTTAGAGACAATACTCAACATCAAATCACTTAAAAGAGGCAGCCCATGACAGATTCAGAAAGGTAGAAAAACAAAGAATCAAACAATTTTCCAGATGAAGAGAATGTCCTGGAATTACTGAAAGTAAAATAGAAATGACTAATAGTTTAAATTCTTAAAGAGATTAGGAACGAGATGAGGCAAAATGCTGCCAAGCAGAATGATAAACTGAACAGGATGTAAGAAAGCACACAGACAAGGAAACAGAAATTCAAAAGATTAAAAATAAGAGAATTAGACACTCAAAAGAATTGAGGCAATGAAAGGCAAAATTAGTGAGACTGAACATAAAGCATTTGACACCAACGTATTTGAGAAAAAATAACTTTAAAAAATGAAGAACACTAAGAAGTATGTGGGACTCTATCTAGAGGTATAACCTACAAGGGATTGGAATACCAGAAGAGGGGAAGAATAACAGAAAATATAGAAAGAATTGTTGAAGATTTGCTGCAGGAAAATTTCCCTGACAGTGTGAAGGACAAGAAGCTATCTATCCAAAACACTCATCAAACTCCATACAAGCTAGGTCCTAAAAGACGGATACCAAGGAGTATTATAATCTAACTTTCCAAAACTAAAGATAAGGAGACAATTTAAAAAGTGGCTAGGGATACACAAAAAATAATCTACAAAGGACAGTCAAGAAAACTAAGCTTGGACTACTCAGCAGAAAAAAGGCAAGTAAGAAGTCAATAGGATGACTTGAAGATCTAACAGACTTGAAGATCTAACATTAACCAAAAGGGGGAAAGGGGGTCGGGGGGAAATGTGCCAACAGCTCTGAGCCAGGAACTCAAGGCTTTGAAGGAAAATAATTGCCAGTCAATTATTAATATATATATACATAAGCATATATATTTGCTATGTATATACAGCAATACCATGTTTCAAATATGATGGCAAAATCAGAATATTTCTAAATATAGAAATTTAAGGCATTTACAAAATCCAAAAAAAAAAAAAAACCCTATAAGAAGTACTAATGGGAGCCCTTCAGTTAAAAAATCAGTAATAACAGATAACAGCCCAAGAATACAACCCAGGACACAGTAACCAGATATCAACAACAATACAGAAATCATAATAATAAATCAAAGGGAAAACACTGAAAACAGGAGAACAGAGATGCCATTTTGTAAGAGATGACAGCATTATACAAAAAGAGAGAGACTTAACCAACAATGGTGAAAAAAGATGAAAACGTATAAAGGAAATCAACTCAGCCAAGAATATTAACTGAAACAAAGAAATTATCAATGGCACACCAAAGAAAGGCATTTAATTGACAGCACTAAACTCCTACCTAACAATAATTACATTGAATGTAATTACATTAAATGTACCAACAAATAGAGAGAGGCAGATAGGGAAAAAAAAAAAAAAAAGGATTCATCTGTCTGATGCCTATAAGAGACACAACTTAGACTTAGAAACAAACTAAGACTCAAAGGATAGAAAAAAACATATCAAACAAACAACATTCAAAAAATAGCAGAACAGACAATATTAATTTCTAATAGACTATATACAGTAAAATGCACCACACTGGATAAGCAAGGACTTTGTCTATCGATTAAAAGCTCAATACTTCAGGAGGACGTCAAGCAAGCCAAGCCAAGTGCCGTCGAGCATACTAAATATTTACACATCCAAAAACAACGATCTAAAATACATAAAACAAACTCTGATTGCACTGAAAAGACAGACAGCTCCATAATAATAGTAGACTTCAACACTTCACTTTCTTTGACAGACAGAAAGTCCAGACAGAAGTTCAGTAAAGACACAGAAGATTGAAATGTCACAATCAACCAACTTCACCTCATAGACATATACAGAATACTCCCCCTAAGAGCAGCCAAGTATACTTTCTTTTGCAATGCACATGAAGCAGTCTCTAAAATAGATGACATACTAAGCCATAAAGCAAGTTCAAATCACTGAACTATTACAAAGCATCTTTATAGACCATAAAGCAATAAAAGTAGAAAGCAATAACAGGAAAAGCAAGGAAAAATGTCAAACATGTGGAAACTGAACAATTCTCTGCTCAAAAACTACTGGGTGATAGGAGAAACCAAGGATAGAATAATGAAATTCACAGAATCAAATGAGAATAAGAACACTTCTTACCAAAAGCTTTGGGACACAGTAAAAGCAGTAGTCAGAGGTCAATTTATTTCAATGAATATACATCCACAAAGAAGAAAGAGAGTCCCAAATCAAAGAATTAACACTACATCTTGAACAAGCAGAGAGAAAGCAATAAAAGAACCCCTTGGGCAATGGAAGAAAGCAAAAAATAAAAATTAAAACACAACTAAATGAATTAGAGAATAAAAAGCAACTGAGTGAAGAAGACCAAAAGCTGATACTTTGAAAAGATCAACAGAATCATTAAACCACTGGAAAAAATGACAAAAGAGAAACAGGAAAAAGAGCAAATAACCCAAGTAAGAAATAAGATGGGTGATATCCCAGCAGAAATTTAAAAAATCAAAACAGAATACTATGAAAAATTGAACTCTACCAGATTTGAAAACATACAGGAAATGGACAACTTTCTAAAACACATTACTTACCTAAACTAACACATACAGAAGTAGACAACTATATAAACTCATAACAAAAGAACAGATTAAAAAGGCAGTTTAAAAATTTTCAAACCAAAAAAGCCCTGGCTCCAATCGCTGCAATGATGAGTTCTACCCAACTTTTTACTAAAGGTATTTCAGAGCATAGAAAAGGACAGAACACTCCTAAATCCATTTTATAAAGCTAGCATAACCCTGATACCAAAACCAAGTAAAGGCAGCACAAAAAAGGAAAATTACAAACAAATATTTCTCATGAACTTACACACAAAAATCCTCAAGAAAATTCTAGGCAATAGAATTCAACAATATATCAAAAAAACAATTCACCATGACTGAGACATACACGTGGAATGCTGATGTGGTTCAACCTTAGTAAAACAATACAATCAACCATATAAATCAAACTAAAGACAGCCAGCCAGCCAAGTGCCATCGAGTTGGATCCAACTCATGGCGACCCTACTTAATTGTATCAACTGATGTAGAAAAGGCATAGGACAAAGTCTAACACCTATTCATGTTAAAAGCTTTCAGCAAAATAGGAATGGAAGGAAAATTCCTCAACATAATAAAGGGCATTTACACAAAGGCAACAGCCAATGTCATCCTAAATGGACACAACCTGAAAGCATTTCCTTTGAGAATGGGAACCAGACAAACATGCCCTTTGTCACCACTTTTATTCAACATTCTGCTAGAGGTTCTAGTCTGAGCAATCAGGCAAGATAACCAAATAAAGGACATTCAAATGGTAAGGAAGAAGTATCTTTATTTGTAAATGACATGATCTTATACACAGAAAAACCTAAAGAATCCACAAAGAAACCACTGGAACTAGTAGAAGAGTTCATCAAAAAATGATACAAGATAAACATAAAAAATCAGATTTCTTTAGCACTAACAAAGAGGAAATCACCAATACCATGTAAAACAGCCCCCAAGAAGATAAAATACTTATGAACATATCTAACCAGAGACGTAAAAGACCTATGCCATGAAAATTATAGGACACTACCACAAGAAACAAAAGCAGACCTATGCAGGTACAGAAATCTACCTTGCTCATGGATAGGAAGACTAAACATTGTGAAAATGTTTGTTCTACCCCAAGTCATCTACAGATAAAAGCAATCACAATCCAGATTCCAGCAACATTCTTTAATGAGATGGAGAAACGAATCACCAACTTCGTATGGAAAAGGAAGAAGACCCAGATAAGTAAACCATTACTGATGAAGAATAAAGTGGAAGCCCTCACACTACCTGACTTTAAAACCTATTTTACCACCACACTAGTCAAAACAGGCTGCTACTAGTACAACAACAGACACATACACCAATAGAACATAATTGGGAATCCAGATATGAAATCACCCACCTACGAGCAGCTGATATGTGACAAAAGTTCAAAGTCCACAACTTGGGGAGAAGACAGTCTTTTAACAAACAGTGTTGGCATAACTAGACATTTATCTGCAAAAAAAAAAAAAAAAAAAGAAAGAAAGAAAGAAGATCCATATCACACACAATGCACAAAAACTAACTCAAAATGGATGAAAGAACTAAATATAACATCTAAAATGATACAGATCACAGAAGAACAAATAGGATCAATGCTAGGAGTCCTGATAAAAAATGTCATAAACAGAATACTAACATAACATTTCTAGCCATGCAGAAAGAACAAAAGAGAAAACAGATGAATGGGAACTCCTAAAAGTCAAATACTTATACTCTTTCAAAGACTTCACCAAAAGAATGAAATGACAACCTACAGACTGGGGAAAAATTTTTTGGCTATGACAAATCTGATCAGTATCTGATATCCAAAATCTACATAATACTTTGAAAACTCAACAACAAATCAGCAAATGACATGAACGGGCAAAAGACAAAGTCTAATACCCATTCACCACAGAAGACATCCAGGATGCCAACAGACACATGAGGGAATGCTCACGATCATTAGTCATCAGAGAAATACAGATCAAAACTACAATGAGATATCATCTCACCCCAACAAAGGTGGAATTAATCTAAAAACACAAAATAATAAATGCTGGAGAAGTTGTAGAGAGACTCCAACACTGATACACTGTTAGTGGGAATGTAAAATTAAATAGCCACTTTGGAAATCAATTTGGTTTTTTTTTAAAAAAGCTAAAAATAGAAATACAATACAATACAGCAATCCCACTTCTTGGAATATGTTCTAGAGAAATAAGAGCTGTCCCACAAACAAATACATGCACATGAAAGTTTACCGTAGCACTGTCCACAATAACAAAAAAATGGAATCAACCTCGGTGCCCATCAATGGATGAAGGGATAAACAAACTATGGTGTATTTAAATGGTGTAATAACATGTGTGTTAGTTACACAGAGATACCATAAGTGGGTGGCTTTTAAAAGAGAGGAATTTTTATGTGTCACAGTCCTAGGTTACAAGTCCAAGTTCACGGTATCAGCTCCAGAAGTCTTTCTTTGTTGGCTCTGGAGGAAAGTCCTTGTCCTCAATCTTCAGAAATAATGGAGGGGGCAGAGTCAAATTGGCAGACTAAGCACATGTCTCTTTATATCCCTCTGGAAACCAAGATCTGAAATGATAATCAAGCAGAGCCTTCTGGTTACCTAGTGAGCCCCCAGGACATGGCACAGGCCTGTTAAGTTGGACTTAATACCACTGAACAAAAAACTTCCTCTCTTTCTCTGACTCCCACTCCTGGCTAGCCCTGGCTTTCATGACTGAAGGTAAAAGCACCATTTTGATGACTTTTTGTTTTACTCTGTCTTGGCCGGCAGGTAGAGCTGGGTCTTGCCTAGCAGCTAGACGCAGATGCACTGCTGGTGGGACAGGATGACGAAATTGCCATATTTTGAGAGCCAGGCTTAGGACTCTGTTCATCTAGCCACTTTGGGCCTGTCTTATCACTGCAACAGCAATGTTTGTACAGAACCACAGTGCCTGTGTGCAGGACGCCATGTTGGATACAGAGATTTTAGCGGGATCTAATTTTTAGCCTGGGAGCCAGCATCTGCAAACAGGACAGAGCTTCTCTGACAGAAAAGCAGTAGTTTACACCATGTCACTTGTGGTGGGGGCCTGGCAACAGAGGTGGAAGACTTACTGCCTCTCGACACCTCTAGCCCCTCTATCTGCTGACCATGTGGAGGGTGCCATCTTAGATACAGTGGCCGCAACTGGACCTAATTCTTCACTTGGGAACCAGAGCCTGCCCACAGGAGACCGCTTTTCTACCAGAAAAGCAGTTGTTTACACAGCATTGCCTAAGCCTGGTCCCTGTCAGCAGAGGCCAACAGGGCAGTAGCATTGCTGTATTTTAAACTAGTTCATATCATCTGGGGGTTGGATATAGAGGTGCTAACTTTGCCAGTTGGGAAGAGGGACCTCTATACCTGAAAAGCTGACTGACTTGGGAAGTAGTCAGATATCTTTTGTTTTACATTTTAAGACAGCCTAGAGAAACATCTGCAGTTCATCCTAACAGTATCTCTCCCAGCCTTTACTTACCCACATGAAACCCAAAAAGCAACAGACACTTGTGGCACACAAGAAATCACCAGTGGCTTCAGAAGGCTCACAAACAAAACAAACAAGGAGTTTTCCAGATAAAGAAACTTTTCTGAAATCATCAGAAGGTGAATACAAAAGGGTTATATATGGAGCCCTTCCGGACATTACACAAAATGCAGTAGAATAAAAGGAAAAATTACTCAAGCTGTTCGATCTGATGGAACAGCAGTACTCTGAAATCCAACAGATCAAGAACAAAATCAAAGAGATGGAAACGTCCTTTCAAAGCCAAGAAAACAGAATGGAGCAAATGTGAAAAAGACTTGGAAGACAGAGCTACTGAGGCCAGTGTCTATAAGCAGAAATCAGAAAAAAAGAAACAAGAAAAATGAAGAAACATTAAGAAGCATGTGGGACTCCATTAAGAGGAACAACCTTCGACTAATTGGAGTCCCTGAACAGGGTGAGACATCTGAGAACACAGAGAGTATCGTTGCTGAGCTGCTGACAGAAAACTTCCCAGAAATCATGAAGGAAGAGAATACAGATACCCCAGATGCATATCGCATGCCACCCAATATAGATCTCAGAAGAAAGACTCCAAGACATATTATAAGCAAGCTTAACAAAATGAAAAATAAGCAGCAACCCTTAAAGGCAACAAGACTCAAACAAAACTAACATTGAGAGGGAAATCTTGTAGGCTTTTGTCAGATTTCTCAGCAGAAACCATGCTGGCACGGAGACAGTGGCATGACACATTTACAGTCTTGAAGGAGAAGAACTTCCAACCAAGAATTACAAAAGTATAATTACAAAACTATATCTCAAATGTGAAAATGAAATTAAGACATTTCCAGATAAACAGAAACTCAGAGACTTTGTAAAAATCAAACTAAAACTACAAGAAATACTGAAAGAATTTCTTGGCTTTGGCTTAGAAGACCAAAACCACTACCTTTACATTTTAAAATGACACTTTATTCAGAATTCTACTCAGTTAGGGAAGGCTCCAAATTGAATCACAGCTTTAATACTGAAAGAAACAATGCCGTGATTATCATCAAAACTATGGTGCCATCATATTAAAAAGAGGGATGTACTACAATCATTATAGTCCTTCCAGATGGAGAGGAAGATGACAAGACTGGTAGTAATTAAAATTGGATTTATATATAGTTTATTAAGGGGGATCATGGGGCAGCCGTAAAGCACAACAAAAATGTAACATGCCATATGAAGAAATGCAACACAAGGAGTCTTAACTACAAAAACAGCTCTGAAAAAGGTGAAAAATCAACACTCAAAGAAAGTTGCAGAACAGACTAATAAGAACAACAGAGAAAACATCAACACAAAAAGAAACATATCACAATGGCAGCAGCGAACACATATCCATCAATAATTACATTGACTATGAATAGACTGAATGCTCCAGTAAAGAGACATCGACTGACATCTTGGATCAAAAGACATAACCTATCCATACGTTGTCTACCAGAAATTCACTTGAGACTTAAAGATAGGAACAAACTGAAAATTAAAGGATTGAAGAATATATATCAAGCTAACACAATGAAGAAAGAAGAGCAGGTGTGGCAATTCTAATCTCAGACAAAATCAATTTTAATGTAAAATCCACCATTGTGGACAAAGATGGACACTATTTATTGCTGAAAGGTTCAGTACACAAGCAAGACTTAACTATATTAAATATTTATGCACCTCGTATCAGAGCACCTAAATATGTTGAAGAAACACTGACTACATTTAAAAAAGAGTTAGATTACTCCACAATAATAGTGGGAGACTTCAACACTTCACTCTCAATACTGGACAGGTCATCTAGAAAAAAGCTCAATAAAGATACAGAAGACCTTATTGCCACAAGTAACCAATTAAACCTCATCAAAATATACAGAAATTTCTACCCATCAGCAGACAACTACACCTTCTTCTCCAGTGCACATGGAACATTCTCCAGAATTGACCATGTGTTAGGACATAATGCAATTCTCAACAAAATCCATACCATTGAATTACTGCAAAGCATCTTCTCAGATCATAAAGCCATAAAAGTCGAAATCAATAGCAGGAAAAACATAGATAGAAAGTGCAACTCTTGGAAACTGAACAACATTTCACTCAAAAAACCATGGGTTATAGAAGAAATCAAGGATGAAATGAAGAAATTCATGGATTCCAATGAGAATGAAAACACTTCCTACCAGAACCTATGGGATACAGCAAAAGCAGTGCTCAGAGGTCTGTTTATCTCCATAAATGCACATATCTGGAAGGAAGAAAGAAACCAAATCAAGGAACTAACCCTACAGCTTGAACAAGCAGAGAGAGAACAGTAGAGGAACCCCTCAGGCAACAGAAGGAAACAGATCATAAAGATTAGAGTAGAGCTAAATGAATTAGAAAACAGAAACAATTGAAAAAATTGAAAAGACCAAAAGCTGATTTTTTTGAAAAGATCAACAAAATTGACAAACCATTGGCTAAACTTACTAAAGAAAAACAGAAAAGGAAACAAATAACCCAAACTAGAAATGAGACGGGGGTGGTCACAACAGATCCAACAGAAATCAAAAATATCATAACAGAATGCTATGAAAGACTGTACTCTAACAAATTTGAAAACCTAGAGGAAATGGACAAATTCCTGGATTCATATCACCTACTCAAATTATCACAATGTGAAGCATAACAACTTAATAAACCCATCACAAAGGAAGAGATTGAAAATGTCATCAAAACACGGCCAACCAAAAAAAGCCTGGGCCCAGATGGCTTCACTGAAGAATTCTACCAAGCTATTAAAGAAAAGTTATCTCTAATACTACTGAGACTATTTCACAGTATAGAAAGTGATGGAGTACTCCCAAACTCATTTTATGAAGCCAGCATAATCCTCATATGAAAGCCAGGGAAAGACTCAACCAAAAAGGAGAACTACAGACTGATATCACTCATGAATTTAGATGCAAAAGTCTTCAACAAAATCCTTGCCAATAGAGGGGTTGTAAAATGGTCCAGCCTCTTTGGAAAGCAATCTGGAACTTCTTTAAACAAATGGACATAGATATACCATTTGACCCAGTAATCCAACTACTTGGAATAGATCCTACAGAATCAAGGCCATTCACACCAACGGAGACATGCATAAGAATGTTTATCACAGCACAGTCCATGATAGCAAAAAGATGGAATCAACCCAGATGCCCAATAACAGAGGAACGGATAGGTAAACTATGGTATATATGCTCAATGGAGCACTACACAATGATAAAGCATAATTATGATTCCAGGAAACATCTCATAATCTGGTTTCAAGTGGAAGACATTATGTCAAATGAAAGTAGTCAGCAACAAAAGGACAATATTGTATGAGACCCCTACAATAAGAACTCAAAAACAGACTTTTGTATAGAAAAACAGACTCTTTGACGGCTGCAAGGGAGAGGAGGGAGGGAGGGCAAGGGGAGAAAGGTTTAGATTAGATAGTTGGCAGAAATTTGGTTGGGTGAAATTGGTGATAGCATGCATTAGAAAAAAGAACAATTATTGAGGGGACTTCAACATAACTTGAATACTCCTTCCATCTTAACCCAATATTGCAAAGACAGAGTAGCTGAGGCAGGGGGTAGGGGACCATGCTCTTAGGCGAAATCGAGGCCAATTGGCACAACTAGCATTTTTCTAAGAGGGCTCTCTGCACCCCACATTAGTGAGTAGCATGTGGGGTCTTAAAAGCTGCCAAGTGGCCATCTCAGGGCACAGCAAATGGTCCCAACTCAGCAGGAACAGATGCTGACCAAGGACCAAAATGACATGGGGTAAAGACAATCCAGAAGATAGAGAGACCCACATGAGTGGGTGCCTACATTGACTTGGGACCGGGAGAACCAGATGGTACCTGGCCACCACCAGTGATAGCCGTGATGGAGCTCACAAAGTTGATTCTCACTGACAACACAAGAATAAAAAGGAGTGTACCCTGAGATCACCACTAGAAGACCACAACTGACGGTCCAGTGGCTTCGGGGTTCCCCTGAGAGCACAGCCCCTGGCCCTGATGCTGCCCTTGCCCATACATTATAATGAAGGTGCACTCTTCGGACACGAATACATTGGACTTGACAATACAGAGTGACCATATATTGGATGCACTTTATGATTCTCTGCATCTATATCATCCTGTTGACCTCTTGCTGGAGTAAGGGGAGTGAGTGGAGAGGAGGGGGAAGGAGACTGTTGGATGAGACACATATGGAGCAGAGAGGAATAGTGTGCTGTCACCAGGCGGGGAGAGCAGTGGAAGCTGCATATAGGTGGGCATGTAAATTTATATGAGAATGTATATTTTCACTAAGTCATAATGAAAATAAAATTAAATTAAAATTAAAATAAAAAAATAATGGAAATCACAGTTCAGAACCATTTTGTAAATGTGGAAAATATTAAAAATTTCCACATTATGATAAGTAGAAGAGAAGCCCTGGTCATGCAGTGGTCAAAGTGCTCAGCAGCTAATTGAAAAGTTAGAAGGTTCAAAGCCACCAGCCACTCTGATGCAGAAAGATGTGCATCTGCTTCTGTATAAGATTACAGCCTTGGAAACCCTATGAGAAGTCCTTTGTAGGACTTCAAATCTGTGTATTCTGATTGGAAGCCCTGTTAAGAATCTGCATTTGTGATAAGTTGCTAGGAAGTTATAAATAAGGATCATCCGAAGATCTTAATAAAATGGTAACTCTGATTCAGTATACCCGGGTGAAAGCACAAAGTCTCAGCAGGGGTTCAAACTGTGGTAAGCGGGACATGATGGCCCAAGATGGCGCCCAGGGCCAGAACAGCACCCCAACCACACCCTTGTTTACCAGACCTAGGGCTTTCATGGCGCATGCCTGTGGGCAGTGGCTTCCCGCTAGCCTATTGTGGGCCTCCATCTTGGGAGAGCGTGGCACATGAGGATTGGAGGAATCTAGGGTATAAATTGAGCAAGCACCAGGAAAGGAGGGAATAGAAGAATAAAGTCAGCAACCAGTAAGGCGGCTCGTATCCGTGTGTCCTGTCTTCTTTCCGCCGGCGGACAGTTAGGCAGTGACATCAAACAAACAAACAAAAATTAAAAAACAGGTTGCCAGCCCTGGCCCTACTCTGTCCCTTAAGGTCCCTATGAATCCCATTCCACTGTACAGCCATGGGTTTGGTGTTTTTACTTCTTAGTATAAGGAGAAAACAAGAATGCTTCTCAACAGTGAATGTTGATACGATACATCCTGTTGTAAACTTGTCATGTCCTAGCTAATTGTGAGGCGTGCTGCAATGCACTGATGTGTGAGGAAAAGGGCTACTGTTCTCTCACAGACCCTACCTGGCAACAACGGGCTGGAGCCAAAGTTCTACAAGGTAACGCTGCTACTGTGTTCTAGCCCAAGACCAAACCAGTACTCCCTGTGTGCAGCTTGAAAGCACTAAAATCCACTGACATCAAGTAGATTCTGACTCATGTCAACTCTACAGACCAAGCAGAACTGCCCCATAGAGTTTCCAAGGACTGCCCGGCAGATCTGAACTTCTGACCTTCTGGTTAGCAGCTGTAGCACTTAACTACTCCTCTACCACGGTTTCCTTACAAGCACTACACCCCAAATACTGAAGTCTCACTGCCAAATCTGATGTCAACATAGTCTGGAGTTATGTGTGTTACATTCAATGCAATGGGAGAGGAGAAAGCTGTGCCCCGACTACCAGTACTTTCTCTGTAGGTGTTCTCTCATGTAACTGCTCCAGTGGCCTTTGTATATGTGCTCAACTGCACCCTTGTCTCTCTTACAAACTTTCAAATTCTGGGTTTACAGTAGAAAAAAAATAAATCTCTTTTTTCAAGTCATTATATTTTTCTCCTTTTGTTTTTATGTGTGTGTTGTTATTGCAGCTTAGCCTGTACCCCAATTAATACAAATGTTATACTGTATCTGTGGCCTCTAAGACCATTTCCAAGTTCACTGATTCCCTAGGTAGGACTAATACACCTCAGCACATGATCATACAGTCAGCTGAATTTTGTAGAGCGAAAGTATACAAAGGAAAATCAGGAAAATGAAAAGACACATGGAGTGAAGTCTAAGGACACAAAAGTGCAACTTCCCAGACTCTTCTCCCTGTGGAGACATGCTTAATTGCTCCAGTAACCAACTGTGACAATTCGGACACAACATTGCCTAGTGGAGAAACATATCAGATACTCAGTGCTCAAGGTTTTCACTGGGGGCTGGAAATATAGGCACCCTCTGTTAGCACATATAACAATTCCAGATTCCCAGAAGAAAAGCAGATGTTTACCATACACTACACTGCTTTTACAGTCTAGGCACAGTGAATTACTCTTATCAGCTCTGGGAATAGTGAGAACTCAAGAAATTAAAGTTCTTAGATACCAGGCAAGGGCCAACTTTGCAAGCAAGCATTTCTAAGCATAACAGTCTCAGGTTTACTATGTTAACTCTTTTCTGCACATACACCCTAACTAAAATTGCATATGTATCTACCCATGGTTGTGCAGTGGTTAAGAGCTAAGCTGCTAACCCAAAAGTTGGCAATGTGAATCCACCAGCTCCTCCCTGCAAACCCTGTGGGGCAATTCCACTCTGTCCTACGGGTTCACAATGAATCAGAATGAACTCAATGGGAACACATTTTTTACATTAATTTGAGAATGTCTGCATAAGAATTACATCATTAAAAAAACAACTTTTATGAAGCCTCTGTGATTCTTTTTTATTGAAAATAATAATAAACACACTTGATGATGATGATAATGATTTGCTAAAGACTGCAAAGCACTTTATCTCATTTAATTCTCAAAAATATTCAATTAGGAAAATACACATGGGAAACCTGAGGTACAGAAAGTTTAGTAACTTTTTCTAAAGAGTTCAGATTCACCCAGGCAACCTTACTCCAAAGTCTTTATTTTTAACTTTATTTCACCCACTTCATTTCCTATTATCTCATTCTTTATGAAAACATAACTGTTTCAACTAAAAATAACTACATTACCTATACTGATTACTCATAATTTTGGCAGAGCAAATGTTTTTATATAGAAAGGAGCAAACGGGTATGTTTCTCCTGTGAATTAAGACAGGTTTCAGTAGCATTTCTCCACTACCAGTATCCCAAAGCATAGCAAAAACACCTGTTCACAAAAAGCTTCGTTTCCTCAACTGTCTTATAAACATCTAAAAGCCATTTTTTTTATATATATAAAAAAACAGTCTGTTCCTGAAAACTGTCATGACTTCCTAACTTACCAGTGATGACCCCTTTTTCCTGGACTCCTATAAAAAATAATGTCTAGTTAAGTATTTTTTTTTAGCTCCTTTCATGTGCTGGGCAATGGAAAACACTACAAGCTCACAGGGAAAACCAGCTGCCCTAGAGAATGGTACAGGTCCACAGGATTATAGGATTAAAAAACTGCCACCAAGTTGATTTTGACTCAAACTCACATGTTACAGAACAGAAACACTCCACAGGGTTAACTGGGCTGTAATCTTTATGAAAGCAGCTGACCAGACCTTTCGTCTGTGGCACCACTGGGTGGGTTTAAACTAGCCACCCTTAGGTTAGTAAAAAACTAAACCAAACCCGTTGCTGTCAAGTCAATTGCGACTCACATGAGCCTAAAGGACAGAGCAGAACTGCCCCAAGGGGTTTGCAAGGTGCACCTGGTGGGTTCGAACTGCCAATCTTTTGGTTAGCAGCTGTAGCACTTAACCACTATACCACCAGATTAGTAGCTGAGCCCAAATCATCTGAACCACTCAAAGACCTTTACAGAATTAGAGAGCCCCAAATAAGGAAAATCACCTTCTTACTCCAGTTTCTGCTCATGAGATCACATTTGAGCTACTGAGTTCAATTCTAGGGATCACCACTTAAATGGAACATTTAAAATGCAGGGCTGCAGTAGCTACAGGAAACAAAATCCTTTTTATTTTATTTGATGGCAGCAAATCCTGTATCCTAATCAATATGGCTATACTGTATGTGTGGTCTCTAAGATTACTTCCAGGTTCACTGATTCACTATAATGACTCACCGAAAACCAAAAACGAAACCCAGTGCCATCAAATTGATTCTGACTCAGCAGACTTATAGGTCAGAGTAGAACTGCCCCATAGAGTTTCCAAGGAATTCCTGGTGGATTTGAACTACCAACCCTTTGGTTAGCAGATGTAGCACTTAAACATTAGGCCACCAGGCTCTCTACCTGAGTACTCATGGGGCTCAGCACATGGTGGTACTCTTTGAAGTAATTTATTTATTTATTATGCTCTCTCTCACTGCTAAAACGAATGCTGGACAAGTGAAACAACAGTGTTGAGAACTGGCAAAGGAGGGAGAAAAGATTGTTTCTGGCAAAGGAAACAGCATTTACAAAGGCTCATGGTAAAGAGAGAGCTTAGTAGTCTGGGGACTGAGATTTCAGTGCAGCTCCATTACAGACAGTGAAAGAGAACAGTTATTGCATCAGCCAACAAGAAAATGATATTTCTGATCATGAAAGCTCTTATAAGTCACGACAAGACAAGAAGGTTAATAAAAATTATTGAAACATCTAATGCAGTGTCCAAATCTCTATAACTACATTTGGGAAAATAAACTTTAGTTGGGACTTTTAAAACTGTCAATATCCAACTGTTTGGGGCTATGAAAAATGGCAATTACCTGTGGTTCGACCTAATGAGAACCTTTGTAAACCAAAGCAGAACTGAAGGCTGGGAAACTGTTCAGAAGTTCAGGTGAAAAATAAAAACAAAACAAAAACTAGGGAATGAGGCTAAGATGGAGTAGTCAAGACACTTTCTGTGATCCCTCTAACAATAAAGACCAAAAGAACAAGTTAATCAATTGTCTGTGACATGCTAGGAGCCTTGAACATAACAGGTAAAGTTGAAAAATCAGACTGAACAATGGGGAAGGGAGAGCAGGTCCAGAAGTACCTACAACTGGATAGACCTGATCCGCCAGGCATTGGCTTCAACCAGCACTGTGAACAGAGTGGTGGTGGGAGGGAGATCTCCTCAGCAGGAGAAAATGACCGCAGAATCCACCCTTGACTCCAGAACCAGTGAGACACTGTACCAGATCATCAAAAGATAAGTGATTTGCTTCTAACCTACTACTTAGAGATTTAAATCTTTCCTTCAGGATAAATCTCTCTCTTTCCTGTCTTCTCCCTTTTCCCAGTGCTTTCCCCTCTCTTCTCTGTTTGGAACCTAAGCTCTGGTGTCTGATGTCACTAACTGAGACGAAAGTAGGATTTCTTAAGTCTGTCCTGAGCCATTCTCCAAGACTCTTAGAGGGAAAAAATTAACAAACCGGGAGACGGGGGAAAAGAATCTGTCAACTCTCCTGAAATGGAAATTCAGGTACAAAAGTTTCTGTGAATTAGATTTAGCCATAAGAGGACATACCATCCTCACAGATGCTCAAAGATGACTGTCAGACCCCTGCTTTTCTCAGTATCTGCAGCCAGATAGTTATGCCTGCACCAATCACTCCCGTTCATCTAGGACTATCAGAGAGAGTAAGTACCACACACTTGATGGCTTACTACCTGGACACTTGAGCTGAATCAATACAAAAAAAGTACATGGATTCTTGGGCTCCCTTGTCTAATAACAGCTCTAACCACTTGGTAATAGCACAATTAGAGCTTCAAAGTCACCAATAATCAAAGTAGCACACACACCAAAGCTATTAGAGAATTTCAAAACAAAACAAGAAGCTAGAATACAGTAGGCAAACATAAACACTAATGGCTCAAAGACAACAGTCTCTATCAAACCACTAAAAGAGGCAGACCAAAGAAAAATGAAATTTTCCACATGAAGGGAACTTCCCGGCATTACTAGATGTAAAAAACAAAAGATTAACATTTTGGCTAACATTTAGAACTCTTCAAGAAATCAGGAGGGAGATGCGGAAAAATGCAGCAGAGTATAATGACAAATTGAATGCTGTAAGAAAGCAAGCAGAGACAGGAAGTAGAAATTCAGAAAATTACTACTACAGAATTAGACAACATAACAGAAAGTCAAAGGAGCAGAAAAAAAGCAATGGAAAGCTGAATTACTGAAACTGAAGATAAGCCATGTGACACCAACATATTTCAGGAACAATGAAACAAAAGAATTTTTAAAAATGAAAAAAGACAAAGAATTATGTTGGACTGTATCACGAGTAATAATCTATGAGTGAATGGAGTACCGTAACATGATCAGAATATCAAAAGATACAGAGAGAATTGTCTAAGATTTGTTGACAGAAAATTTCCCTGGTATCATGAAAGGTCTGTCCAAGATGTTCATTGAACTCCATACAAGATAGATTTCAAAAGAAACACAACAAGGCATATTATAATCAAATTTGCCAAAACTAAAGATAAGCAGATAATTTTAAAAGCGTCTATAGATAAGTGTACAGAGAACTATCAGTAAGACTAAACTTGAACCACTCAGGAGTGACCATGAAGGCAAGAAGGCAATGGGATGAAACACACAGAGCTTTGAAGGAAAATAACTGCCAGCCAAGAATTATTTACTCAGAAAAACTGTCTCTCAAAAATAATGGTAAAAATTAGGACACTTTCAGATAAACAGAAATTTAGAGAATTTGCAAAAACCAAACTAACAGTAGCAAACACCAACAACATTGTGATAGTGAGGATATTACCGAAGCAAAGAAAACGGATGGTGATCTGTCAAGGCTATGATGGATACAGGATTCCTGTATAGAGAAGAAAAACAAAATAAACTAAGTGGGCTGAAATCTGGATCTTAGAGCTTAAAGGAATCTTAGAAAACATGATAAGCACCTGTACCACCCTACCCCACCCTATTTTGATAGTTCAGAAAAATGATGTTATTTCCCCTTGCTCATTTAAAAAATGTATTCTGAGTACATTCAAGCCAGGCCTTCTGCTGAGCACCAGGCATGTAAAGATACTTCAAGAAGATTAAAATCGAATACATCAGTTGGAGCCTTGCTACAGGTACAACAGAGATGTGATGTCCCAAGATCTCACTGCCAGGGACAGATGGAGGGCCAGAACTCAGCACGTCTGACTCTTAGAGAACAGGGTCTTTTCCACTGTATTATGATGCTGGAAATCTATGTTTCACCTGAGGTAGGGAGCTACAGCTGTCTCTTCACCTCACCATTCCATCTAGGAGCAAAAGCAGACATTAAGATTTGCTCAGGGCCCTTATGTTTCTATCTACACCTATCTTCCCCCAAGCATATCTCCCATAGGGAGTCCTGGCTACACAGTGGTTAAGCCTTTAGCTGCTAACCAACAGGTCTGTGGTTTGATCTGCTCACTTCTTCACAGGAGAAAGTTGCAGCAATCTCTTTCCCTTCTTTTGTTTTTTTTTAAATAAATTTTATTGTGGTTTAAATACAAGTTTACATTCTATACCAATTTGCCATGTAACACCAGAACTTTCACTGCTATTCTGCTCTGCTCTTTTCTCCCCTCCATCGCCCCATGACAGCACACTCCCCCTTCTCATCCAAAACTTCTTGTGTCTATATGACTAAGATCTGTCCCCATCTCATCCTATCTTCTCCCTCCAGTGATGAGCAATCTATTTCCCTAAAGACTACAGTCTTGGAAACCCCATGGGGCAATGCTGCCAGGTCCTATAGAGTTGCCATGAGTTGGAATCTACTCAACAGAAACAGATTGCACTCCCATCTGTAACTCTGCCCCACAATGAGCTTTTACTTGACTTTCTACAAAAAATTCTATCCCATTAATCCAAAATAGTGAGAGAATCATTTGATTAGACCACACAGCATTACTCTGTATGGGAAATTTGCCATTTCAAATAACTGATAGTTTTCCTTGTTCTGTCTCCTTAAATGAAGCACTGGGGTAAAGTGAAAACCTATTTTCTCCAAGATCAGTCCCAGAAGGGAAAAAAGAGACAAAGAGGTCACAGTAGTAAAAGAATATAAATTCTTTCACTGGCTTTCTTTTCCTAAAGCCATTTTTATTTCTTTTTTCTTTTCTTTCTTTTTTTTTTTTTTAAAAAAAAAAAACACTACCTTATTTCAAAGATAACTGGAAGCAGCTAACATTAGTTTTAATAGTCAGCAACTACAAAGAAAATATCAATGTACTCCATCTTCAAAAGACAGTACTTAAAAAGTATTCAGCTTCTGTCCTTCGTCTTTTGCATGGAAATATTAGTCTACGTCTCCTTTCCTTCTTCCTAATAATGAGGAATTTTGCAGTTGGACTTTGAATCTGCTAGCAGTCCCTTGGTGACACAAACAGCTAACCTCTAGGCTACTGACCAAAAGGCTGGCAGTTGAAATCCACCCAGAGGAAGGTCTGATGATCTGTTTCGGAATGGGCACAGCCATGAAAATCCTATGGAGCCCAGTTCCATTCGGAAACTTACGAGCTTATCGTGAGTTGAAACCATCCTGATGGAAACTGGCAACTGGTTTAGCTTTTTACTGAAACTGCTATGAGACACTATCTTTATAGTCTTGGAACCAGAATAAACAAGACAACCTGAACTAAAATACTCATTCTTTCAATTAAAATGCTCTCTCACAGACTGCCAAGCCAGATGCCATCAAGTCAGATCCGACTCATGGTGACCCCAGGGGCCAAAAAACTTTTTTGTTGTTTTAATTTTTCTTCAGATACATAAAAAATACATAACTGAGTTGTAAAAATCAAGCAAAAGACTTCCCTCACCAGCCCATCTCCCAGTTACTATCCCTCCACAAAAGAAAATCATTACTGTTTGTGTTACCACTGTCCCCAACTTTATCATAATATTTTGACACCTCATCAAAAGATAAATAATCAAGCCTCTCTGTACACAGACTAGTTAAATGACCCCAGAGCCAGGGAAATGAAAAAGGTATAGAGATCACTTATCTCATTACAAAAATAAAATAATATATATTTATTTTAAGATGATACGTAATGTCTGCTGGATTAAAAAAGTGATAATCCAGGGTGGTACACTGGGTTATGAATGGTCACACTTCAGCTGTCATGTATGATTAGATAAAGTTACCAGCACAGCCATGTGTCAAGTTTATGGAATATTTTTTCTTTATTAAAGAACTGAATGTGAAAGACAAGCTATTTTCACAGAAAGAATAGCCAAAAATTAAACACAAACAGTCAAAGCAATCTATAACCAAACGTAAATACCAGCTCACTCTTTTTTTCATCCTGATTTTCCCACAGGAAGGAACAGATTAAAGGGTGGATTACTTCAAGTACTATAAAGGTCCCTAGACTGACCCCACTCTTAGAGAGAACTCTTTCAGAGGAATAATGCTCTATAGAACAGTGAAAGCCCAAGAAAACCCACAACGGAGCCCTTCAGAGAGCCCTCATTCACAGTCCCCATTGACTGCCCTGGCCTCGCTGAGGGAATTCAAAATAATTCACTGCCCACCATAATGCTGAATTCACAAGAGAGAGGAAAAAAGGTAAGAGAGCTACTTTGCATTTCTTTAAATTTTTTTTTTTTTTTTACAGAAATGTTAGGGGGTTAATCTTCTACAAGTCCAGTCATGTGCTTTCAACAAAAGCCCAAGAAAGGAGTCGTAAAGCCTGCTATGACTCAAAGGGAAGCGCTTTGTGTCTTCCTTTCTACCCCACGTCGGACAAAGAAGCTGTCTGAGTTCATGGGCCTCTGTCTCTTCACTGAATTCTGAAGTCAGTGGGGCAACAATGATGTCACTGCTTCTGTGGGCCCGTGTAGGCTGAGATAATGAAGACCTCTTCACTGAAAGCACTCATCTTTCTGCACCACGCATCTCCTGAACTCTCAGATACAAAGAATTCCACTTGTTGGGGGATTTTTTTTTTCCTTATCTCCAATGCTATTTATAAGAAAGCATCTTGTAGCATGTTTTCCTCACCAAAACATACTTTTCTAAATCCAACTGGCACATACTGTTAGTTCAGAGGGGTTGACTCATATGCTTGAGAAGTTTCTGCTTTTCTATAAGAAATAGGTATATGGTTTGTTTAATATTCTGATATTAAAAGTCCAGTAGTTTGGCAGGCAATATATACCACTACATGAATAAGATATATTTTTTCCCCGTATAGTCCTCAGTGTGCGTATATACTACCTGAAAAGCAAATTAAATTATCCAAAGAATACTGTAATAGTTTGAAGGAGCAGTTACTTTTACTTTTTTTTTTTTCCGCCTTTCTTTTTTAAAATCTTGGACGCTTTGAAAATTTGCTACAAGCTATGGAATCTCCTTGGAGGAAAAGTAGAACAGAAATGTGCACACACCTATACAATTGTGTACCTTAATTCAGAGAACATGTACACTTGGCGAAGCCATTACAGAATTAGAAAAGAAACATCCAGTCCAATCCTTTTTTGGAAAGTATAAACAATGATTTTCTTAAGAGACTCAAGTGTTCAAAGCATTTTTTAATTGTCCCCTCTAACATGTCTTATGGTAAAATCTTCTTCAGTTATACACACTGTTACTTATGAAAAGGAAGAAGAAGAAACTAATTGCTGTCAAGTCAATTCTGACCCATGGTGTCCCCACATGTTTTAGACTAGCACTGTGCTCCCTGGGGCTTTCAGCGGCTGTGACCTTTCAGAAGTAGATCATGCCTCTTGCTATGTTTGATCAGACTAACTTTCAGTTAGTAGCTGAGTACTTGAATCTTTGTGTCACTCAGGGACATTTCTTAAATTATTATAAACAAGCAGCTTGAAGGAAAATAATATTTTTACTTTTTTTCTCTGAAGAGTGCATTCCCAGAAGATTAGGTGAAAATCAGGGATAGGTACCAATTAAAACATGTGGACTGTATGCACCAGGGGCTTCACTGTATTATCTCATTTAGTCCTCAGGTACGAGACGGATATTATTATACCCATTTTTTAGATTCTATCAAACCCAAGGCAGAAATTCATCCTCTTTTCAAAAAGATGGCCTAGTGTTCAACAGGTAAAGGAGGATACAGGAGTGTGTCACAACATTCTGAAAGGGGCAGAGAGATTCAGTCTAGCACTCATAAGGACAAAAAGAGAAGGCAAAGTGAATATAGTATGTGTTTAAGGAATTTAGAGTTCAGTAGCACTGCAGTAAAAAAGTACACAGTGGAGTGGCAGTCACTAATGAAAGACCTGGTAAATACAACTGGGAGGTTCCAGGTTATAAAGAACTATGCTCTTAAAAAAAAAAAAAAAAAAATTATACACATGGAGTGGACACTGGCATAAGAATTTTAAACTAGACTGTGACATAAAAGTTCTTCAGTTTACAAACATCAATACAACTTTAGTCAAAAGCAATAATCTCCAAAACAGAGTATATCAAGCATGTAAAAGAATGTTTACGGTAATACAGAACAAAATAGAACTGCTAATACCACTGCTTTTATTACATTCTTTATAATTTCTAACTCTGAATATATTCTATAATACAGACTCCATGCATGACCTATGAAGTACAACCATAATAATACATCCATATGTGGAGAACGTATAAACATACTTACACATGTGGCAGGTATACAATCTACAAAGTTTGGTAACAGTTTGGTAAAAGTCCTCAAAAAGGAGTAGAGGGACCCATGTTTAAAAGTTAGAGAACAGTTAAGAGGCTGCTGCAGTATTAGAAATAAAAATATTACAACGCTCTAAACAAATGTAGCGATGAGAGAAACAAAAGGGGCAGAACTGTGGATCTTCTGGGTGGATACGGATACCATTCACTAAGAATTAGACACAAAAAGAGAAAGAGCAGTTTAGTTATTTTTAGATTATTAGAGATATGCTCAGCATTGGTCAAGATGAGCTAGAGGTCCATAACAAGGATCCAAATTTAGGTAGCTAGTGATCAGACACATTATCCTGTAGTTCAGGAGAGGAATATAGGCAACACACATGACCATGGAAGTCACATGTGATCACTGATAATACAAAAGAAGAAGACCAAAGACAGAACCTTAACCTGAATGAAACGAATGGAAAGAAGATGCTACTGGGGAAAAAGGTAATCCACATATAAGTCAGGTCATCAAAGCCAAGGAAGTAGACTGAACCTACAGCAAGGACGGTGACTAAATGGCAAAACGTGTCAGCACAGCTTTGTTATCAATGAGGTTTTTTTTTTTTTTTTTGTAATAAATAGAAGCTGAAAATGGGTTTTGCTGAAACAAGGATTACAACACAGAAAATAGTTGCTATTAAAAGATTGTACATGACAAAGTATTAAAATTAATGTAACATAAGTATCATGGAACTTCATGGAAAAAATAAACACTGTCATTGAAAAACAGCTCTGAAGCTGGATCTAACACTAAGTAGAAATGTCAAGAATAGATCCAGATACAATATGAATAAGTCTATAAAGGTATTTAAACCCACAGAAACAATAAGGAAGACTACCTAACTAAAGTGGATGTCTCTTCCAAACCCGTATCTAATTAGGCATCAAGTTCTCCATTCTACTTCCACAGAGAAGGACACCTGACATTTTCACATGAGTTTTCAAGCACATGATGTTGGGATATTCATAACTATCCTATGATCCCAACAACAAATTTTAAAAATTATGCTCCCAGGGATTTTTAAAAATATGCTAAGTAATACACACAACAGAAAACGTCAATCCACCCCAGATCCCTGAGTCATCCTGTATTTAGTCTAAAAGATTGTGAAAAGGTCTGGGAAGGTAAAGGCACTCTGTAGTACATATTACTTTCAAATTTTAAAAGTTTAAAATATAATCATTAAAATGATCATAAACAAACACATTAAAACAGCCCTATAAAAATGTTTTGTTCTGCTTCTTACGCATAACTCCATCCACTCTTCTTTATTCACACTGGAATTGCTATGTTTAATAGCCTCATCATTTCTTACCTGAGCGAGTGCCATAACGTCAAATGGTTGACCTCGTCTCTAATGCCTAACACCTCTGTTCTATACTCCACATGGATGGAAGACAGAACTTTCTAAAATACATATGATAATATATCACTTCTGTGAGAATTTTTTTAACTTACAAAATAGGGTTCTTCTCAATCAGTATGCTGAGCAAATAACCTGAGGAGCCAGATTATATGAAGAAGAACAAGGCATCAGGATTGGAGGACAACTCATTAACAACCTGTGTTACACAAATGACACCACATTACTTGCTGGAAGTCAAGATTTGAAACACTTACTGATAAAGATCAAGGATAGTCTTCAGGAGGGATTACACCTCAACATCAAGAAAACAAAAATCCTCACAACTGCACCAGTAAGCAACATTGTCATAAATGGAGAAAGGATTGAGGTTGTCAAGGATTTCGTTTGATTTGGGTCCACAATCAATGCCCATGGAAGCAGCAGTCAAGAAATCAAAATATGCATTCCACTGGAAAAATCTGCTGCCAAGGACCACTTTCAAATATTGAAAAACAAAGATGTCACTTCGAAGGCTAAGGTGTGCCTGACCCAAGCCATGATATTTTATTTTCAGCTGCCTCACTGGGCAACAAAAAAGACAGAAGAATTGAAGCCTCTGAATTGTGGTATTGGAGAAGAATGTTGAATGTACCATGGACCACCAAAAGAACAAACCAATCTGTTCTTGGAAGAAGTACAACCAGAGTGCTCCTTGGTACCAAAGATGGCAAGACTGAATCTTACATACTTCAGATATATGGTCAGGAAGGATCAGTCCCTAGAAGAGAACATCATGCTTGGTAGAGTGGAGGGTCGGTGAAAAAAGAGGAAGACCGCCGATGAGATGGACTGACACAGTGGCCGCAATAATGAGCTTAAGCATAAAAATGATTGTGATTATAGTGCAAGACCAGGTAGGATTTTGTTCTGTTGTTCGTAGGGTCACTATGAGTCAGAACCAACTCAACGGCATGTAGCAACAGCAACCATCAGTTACTCACTGACTTTTCCCGAGACAAATCTCAGAAAGGAGTATATGCCATGGTGTTGGTACTAATAAGCAAGGAAAAAGGACAGACCAACATGAGAGAGATTCTGACTTGAGCCAGCCAAGTGCCATAGGGCACCATGTTATTAACAATATGCCGAGGCAGGCCAAATCCATATTCCATAAATGAGACAACAGTATCTGAGGACACTCAGACAATTAGTGCTAGAGCTGCTATTTAAACCCAGGTCTGCCTGTGTCCAAAACCTATACCAGAAGAGATTTAGGGATGTTCAGTAAATATGACATTTGAAGGCATAAGAAGATTATCCCATATGAAACAATGTCAGCTAATATTGAATCTAAGGGAAAATCCACTAGTAAGACACAAAAGGAGACCACAAACAACTGGTCAGAGGACAAAAAGGAAGAGCAGTCAAAACAGTGAGTGACAGAATTCAAGAGAACAGAAACTGAAACAAACCATGTGTTTCGCAGATTAGAATATTGAGGCATTGGTATGTTAAGTGACTTGACCACGTTTACAAAGCTAATTAATGGTAAGCCACCGGGTAAAAATTATGCTAAATGGGGGATGGGCTAGCACATCTATAATAGACAGTGAAACAATTCTGTTGAATCAGTTATCAAAAAACAACCCTAAGATAATATGATTTACATATGTAACTTTTCTGCTTTTATTTTAAATAATAATAACAATGCTATTACGATTATGTCTTGGCCTAAACTTTCATCTTCCTTCCTTAGGAATTCTAGGAACCTTACAAAAGGTATTTTAAATACACTAGTCTTCACAGATATTTCTGAAGTTCCATAACATGTTGTTCTTGTTGTTAAGTTCCAGCAAGTTGGTTCTGACTCACAGTGACCCCACATACAAACCCCACGATGAACAAAACACTGGCTTTTCCTACGTCATCCTCACCGCTGCTTTCTTCCACACAGTATGAGGTCCCCAGCTCTGTTTGCCTCCCTTTCCTATACATCCCGAGAGACAGCCTCAAGGTACAGTACAGTCTTACCAACTGAGTCCTGCCTCATAAACACAACTACTGTTCATCCTCCCTCAGTAACATCATAGAGGCAGGATTTACAACATACAGGAACACCACACGATACTGGGAATCATGACCTAAACAAATTGCTCCACATGTGTTTAGGGTGACACAATTGAATCCATGACAATGGTCTTCCTCTTTTTTGTTAACCCTCTACCAAGCATGCTATCCTTCCTCAGGTACAGACCCTTCCTGATAACACGTCCAAAGAGTGTGTGATATAGTCTCACCATTCTGGCTTCCAAGAAACATTCTGTTTGTACTTCTCCAAGACAAATTTGTTTGTTCTTTTGGCAGTCTGTGGTACATAACATATATTTTCTAAATCTCTCACTAGCTTGTTAATTGTATAGTGATTTATGTTTTACTCTATGTGTCTTAAACAATCTTTACTGATATATGCTACCTGATGTTGTTATTGTTGTTAGGTGCCATCGAGCTGGTTCCTATTCATAGCGACCCTATGTGCAATGGAAGAAAACACTGCCCAATCCTGTGCCATCCTCACTACTTGAAGAGAGAATACATATTAAGAACTGAATTAATAAACAATAACAATTAGATTTATAAGGTAGGCTGTGTGGAAAGAGAAAAATAAAGGACTTTATAAACCTTGTTAATTTTTGCACAAAATATCAATGCTAAGTCCTGGGGATCAGAGCATACAGCTATGGTTCTTTGTTTCTGTTCTCTTCCAGTTTAGAAAAAGCCCTGGCCACCGTAAATCTTAATTAGGAGGCTGAAGTAATGAAGAAAAAGCATCTAATTAGAGGAAGCAATAGGTAGCTTAGTCCTTTTGATCTCGGCTGCTTATGGGATGAGGTAGACAGAGAGGAATGGAGAGACAGTGGTTCTAAGATTTCCCGCTCCCTCAGGGACAAGTCTTAGAAGGAGAAGGTCATGTGATTAAAACATAATGATCTGGGGAAACCAAAGTGCCAAACTTTTTTACCTGCTCTATGTTGAGGACTCTGGAAAGAGAATACTTCATAGGCTCAATCTGTTTGCAGCCCAGGAAGTCAACTCCCCTCAATCCTTGTGTAGCAGCAGCAGCAGCAGCATCAGCAATACCTCAGTGTCCCCTGGAAAACCTGTCAGAGAGGGTTTGTTGAACCACAGCCAATGTGGCCCCACAACAGAGCTGCAGGGTAGATAACGTAGGCTGGATGGAATAGAAGTTACAGCTGCAATTCAGAGCTGCCAGCTGCAAATCAAGCTAGAAAGACTGCGTAAATGCCAGCAGAGGAGAAGCAGCCAGGTAGGCAGGAGACCCACTCAGCCGGTCAAGGAAGCCCACATGTTGGCTAATACAGCAAGCTCCCACACAAAACCAAAATGCACACCTTCCACACACCGTTGAGCATTCTACATTATAGGATAGCTGGATTTTTCTCCCGTTTTTTGTTGTGTCCATGACCATTTGTAGATACTTAATACACACTACAAATCAAAGGATAGGTGTGAATGAGGGAAATACACAGAGGAAAACTGAGTTGAAAGCAACCCTCTTCAAATGCTTCTGCTGAGTTTTCAAATTTAGTTCATCACAGAGCTGTTGAAAGAGGCAAAACAATATATTCTGCTCTCACTAACTTAACTCTACCCCATTTCAACACGAGTAGGAGGTCTACCTGCTTCACTTGGCAGTGATGGCCACTTCCCATTAGACTCAGAAGGCAAGTCTATGAGCATGAAATGAGAAAGAATAATGCATATCGGCACCAAAATCACATGGTTGCACCTATGTATGTCATCCAAAATTGGGAAATAAGAAACTGAAAAGCTGTTCTAATATCCTAATTTCTTGCTACTTGGAGGCTGTTTAATGTCATTTTGGTCATGCAGATACCATAGCACAGGACGTGAAGAATCAGTTGTTATCACTGCTGTCTCACCAAAAGAGGCTTAGACATTGCTTTTATGCCTATAGCACATGGGATGAAGTCCAACAAAGTTTAAAAACATGAAAACATAACCTGACAAAGTGTTGAGACAACCAACTTTCATACTACACACACATCACTTCTCAACATTTAAACAGCACACAGCAATTTGTAAAGCAGTACTACAGAGAAGCAAAACTGTCCAAACAAACTAGCTGGCAAATACCTAGAATTAAAAGCTGTCCTTTGAACAATAATATATGCAAAGGCTTACTATGCTTTAAATTATTAATCAGAAGTGTAAAACAGTCAAAGAAAGTCTCAGCCCAAAAGTGTAGAATCAAGGACATAGGTGGTTAAAGTAGTCCCAAAAGTGAACAAAACAATTTGAACTAATTTGTCATTCAGACTTGTCTAAGATTTTCCCCAGATATTTAGTAAGATACTGGAAAATGAGACACTGGAAAATGAGACAGGAATACACTGCATACCATTAGTCATTTATAATAAACTCAATATACTCTTACCTAGGGTATGGCTCCAATCACTCTTCTAGCAAAAACTGTGGCATATACAAAGTCTAAAATTTGAGAGCTGCCATTAAGAATCCTAAAATTTAGATATTTTGACAAGTTGCACTTAAGAGTAAAATTCCTAGTATTTACAAAAAAACAAAACCAAGTATTCAACTATCCTTACAGCATCACGTAATAAAGGAACATTTATTTCAGTCTAAATGCATCCTTCACATTTTAATTTAGTCTTCATACACTAATCTCTAATAATTTTTAACTAAACTATGTCTGTGCTATACTTACTATTCCATGTTGCTCCAAGTCCTTTCACAGTGCAGTACATATTACTAAATTCGATCCCATATGCCAGAAGGATTCCAAGTAGGGACATGGAGATAAAAAGATTCCATGAAAGAGTAACCAACCCTATCTGGATCCTCTACAGGGATCTAAGGGCCTCACCAAAACAAAACAAAAATTACTTTTAGGGGGGTTAAATACTACATAAACATATTCAGGAGCAAGTGGCATTGATCTCTATAAGTAGGTTTAAATCCACAGTCAATGACTGACGATCCAACAGAGAAAATATGATATCTACAGAAACATAAATCTAATTTGTAATATTTAATCATATCCGTTACATAAAGTAGAAATAGAAATGATGAAACAAAAGACTGTGAAACCTTCAGAACTATTCAGATTTCCTACACAGGTACTTCCCATTTGCTGACATGAAGGTTTACAAATCATTGTACCTAGCAAAGTACAAGCTTTAGAATGTGTTTCAGCAAGCCCATCCAACATGGGCTCAGTGAAAATGTGAGAGACAGAGGGTCATCAAAGACCAGGAAAATGAGAGGAACACCACAGCCTCGATAATGGGCTCAAATTTACTAAAGATCTTGTTTCTATTATACATAATGTCTCCGTGTAAACTGGAAGGTAGGTGGTAGACCAGTTAAGAGCTCAGCTACTATCCAAAACGTCAGCAGTTCAAATCTACCAGCTGCTCCTTCGAAACCCCGTGGGGCAGTTCTACTGTACTGTATAGGGAGGGTCATTATGAGTTGAACTGACTCCACTGCACCTACTACCAACAACTTATGATTGTTCTAAAGTAGGAACTACTCCTCCTCAATAAAAGCAGTTGATAGTAATGAAATATAAACAAATAAAAGTATATTGTATACACTAAAAGTATATTGTTGAAATAGGATTCATTTTACATTCAAAAACAGGAATTAGCTTTAAGTATTAACAAAGTACTTTATTGATATGGATTGTTTGCTCTCTCATGAGTCAATAATTGATACAGCTACATCTGAATACAAGTAAGTAGTCATTGAGTTTAACAATCAAGGTCTGACCTAAATTATTGTTACCCTAGCATAAACTTCCCTTCATTTGTCTGTCACTTTGTCATACTGTGGGGTTTGCATGTTGCTGTGACCTTGGAAGCTGTGCCACCTTCAATTATTCAAATATATCTAAGAGCTTCCAATTCTCCTTATCCATTAATGACTCATCAATAACTAACTAATACAGCAGCTCTACACTCTCAACACAGATTTCTCTCTCCATATTCAATCTTTAATTAAAAAAATCTGGAACTACTTGTAAGCCTTTAATCTTGGTCTAAATATATCATAAGCAAACCCCTTCCATTAAACCGATACGTGAACAGTTAAGGATAGGCTCAGTATGACATGATAATGATGTTAAGGTTAGGATAGAGTTCCATTCCCGGGCAACCAGGAGCAATGCCCAAATCATTTCTGACTTCTACATGTTTCCCACCTGGCACAAAGACACTCCATCACAGCACCATGACAACCACACCAGCAACACAAGCACTTGAGTTCATGCAGGCTTACTATTCCTTGTTTCCCACTGGTAGGAAGTAATTACAAAGATTATTTTAACACTAAGCTTCTAGTGAATGAACAGTCTGTCACTGGAGGTGGAAAGCCTAAGGGCATACAGATTAAATAAAATATAATAAGATTAATGATGTCATACCGGTGTAGCCCACCTTCCTCTCAGACTACCTATACTTCTTAATGATGACAATACAGACATGCTTATGAGAATGTTATTTTTAGACAGTTTAGTTTAAATAGATTATTAATAGTAGAAGTGAATTTTATGACCTTTAATATTTTATTAACCATGCTGATGCTAAAGTTTTCAAGACGGACATATCAGATAGCTTCATTAAAAAATGTGACTTCTAGAACCTCAAAGCAAAAGGCAGAAAAAGAGAAAAGCAAATTACTCCCCATCCATGCTGAAGCAGAAAAATTTCTTGATCATAAGCATGCTAAGTTAATGTTTGTTGTTTACTACAAAGGATGGTGTTCCTTTGCCAGTTAGTGGCAATGCTATGTGGTTTGGACACACGCCAGTTCTGCACTGGAAGAGACTGTCTCTATAATGCCAAACATAAAACTGCTTTATGTCTTCGTTTTAAAAAAGGAGTTCTAAAAGTCGAGCACTTCATCCATGGATTCACTAGTTCAATATATTTTTAAGTAGTACTTCATAACTGTCTACACTTCTAGGATAATATAATTTCCCTACTGTGTGTTACGGAAAGATAATCTGAGCTACATATGAGGCTGATTTTTTTTTTGTTTTGTTCTGTTTCCTGAATTCTACCACATTGTTTTTTATTAGTAAGTGTCTTCAAGTTGGTTCCTATTAACAGAGATCCTATGTACAGCAGAATGAAACGCTCCCCAGTCCTATAAAACTGAAAAAAAAAAGAAAAAGAAAAAAACCAGTGCCGTCGAATTGATTCTGACTCATAGCAACCCTACAGGGCAGAGTAGGACTGCTCCACCGAGTTTCCAAGGAGCACCTGGCAGATATGAACAACTTACCTTTTGGTTAACAAATGTAACTACTAGGCAATGAGGGTTTCCTTTACCATCCTCAAAATCATTGCTTTGTACCATAAAATATATTACCTCAACAGACTCAAACTCTGGCCTTTGTTGAAAACTCACACAAATATTCTTAGAGGTTTGTTGTTAGGTGCAGCTGAGTTAGTTCTGACTCACAGCAACCCTACAGGAAAGATGCTAATTGCCCCACAGAGTTTCCACGGAGTGGCTAGTGGATTTGAACTGCTGACCTTTTGGTTAGCAGCCAAGCTTTTACTCACAAAGGCTCTACTTCTTCAGAGGTAGGGAATGGAAATAGATGCTTCCACTCGAGCAAGTGGAACAGCCTAGGGTTCCTCAGTGTGGTAGATGCATGGTTTTTTATTGATGTTCATTCTTTTGGTTTTCGTTTTTAAGGAATTAATGCCCTGGTCCTCTACAGTGACAGTAGCAATCATCTTTCATGGACTCCATATTCTGAACAACATATACCTTCAGATTCTCAGTGATACAGATTTGGGAAAGGGAGACTAGAAGACAAGCAGAAACTTTCCAAATATTCACAAATCAATACCTGCCACCTGACTCCTGGCACAGCCTGCACCTGTTTTTACCAAAACATATGTATACAAGGTCACTCACACACTGAATGTGGATAATGATCATGAAAACAGAATACGCAGTTTTAATTCACTGACTGTTCCAACGGTTCTTCACACTTAGTATATGCAAAATTGTCCTCTATGAGTTTATATCTCTTTTTTCTTATACCTGCATTCCGGAAAGAGAACTCTCTAGTCTTCCAGATTAGAATACTGAATGTCAAGAAGGAAAGAAAGATCAGAGAACAAAATTAAGTAGAGGAAAATACTGAAATAGTGTGCTCCTGCTCCCTAGGAACTCTATGGGGCAGATCTACTGTGCCCTATTGAGTCACTATGAATCAGAAATGACTCAACAGCAGTGGGTCTTAATTTTTTTTTTGGCTTCACACCTACAAATTGCCAATATGGAGTGAAAAACACTAATCAGAAATAAATATTCTTTGCAATCTGAGAAAAAATATATCTAAATTCTAAAAATTAACAAGTTCAACTACGAATAATTTCTTATTTTGCAAAATGGACACGAATAGTTTAACTCAGTTTATATGTACTCAGCACCTACTATGCATCAGGTTCAAATGCATCACTCAAGAAAGACCTCATATTCTCATAAAATAACATCTTATATTGATCCAGAAAAACACAATCTTACACAGTAGTGTAGTTTTCACTTGACAAAACCTAACTAAACCTGTTGCCTGGAGTCAATTCCAACTCCTAGAGACCCCACAGGACAGGGGAGAACTTCCCCCTGTGGTTTCCAAGGAATGGCTTGTGAGTCAAACTACAGACTTTTTGGTTAGTAGTCAAGATTTTGACCACCATGCCACCAGGGCTCCAAATCAGTATGCCATTTTAATACTCAAAAACAAAAGGACCCAAACTTTTTGCCATCAATTCTGACTCATGGACGCCATACAAGAGAGAGCAGAAGTGCCCCATAAACTTTCCAAGGAGGGCCCGGTAGATCCTAGCTGCCGACGTGTTGGTTAGCAGCCACAGCTGTTAACCACTGCACCAACAAGGGTTCCTATTCTAATCTTAGAAACTGCTCAACTTTACATTTTGGAATGACAAAATACATTTTAAAAACATATTATTGATTTTCACTTGAAAAATACTTAGTCTATGAAAAGTGTGGCTCCCATCCTGTGACCAAGTTAAAAGGATTTTAAAGCTATAGTGTGGTACTTTAAGTTCTGAATCGGAATTTCTCTTTATCCTAGAGATGAAAATTACACATCTAAAGTATATGGTTACAATTTAAGATCCTCAAAAGGAGGTAAAATAGTATCACTAGAAACTACGTTCAACCAGGAATTCAGAAATATGAAAATAAAAATCATTAATCTCATTTTTTCTTTTAACACTGACCATTGTAAGGGAACTGGATGAACAGAGGTTCAGAAAAGTTAAGTATTTATTCAAGGTAACACAACCAGTTTGTGACAGAGTTAGTACTCACTGCCATCTGACTCCAACGTACATTCCCTTTCTGTTACAGTATAGAGACTCCCCAGGATTGTCACACATTTCTTATTGCATTTCTTATTAGTGTACCTATTAATATAGCTGTTGTTTTAAATCAGAAACTTATGAAAGTTTTTTCAAAATATTTCTCAAATTGTCCATTAGTACAGTATATTAGTGTAAGTAGGTGGCATCTGAAAATCAAACTAATAACTCTCAAAACAAGATATCATTAATCTAGAATCAGATGAAAGCTAAACTAAAATTATACACACCCTTGACATCTAAAGTCAAGACTTCTCTTGGATAACCTGAAGGTATTAAATGTATGTGTGTAAGTGTATGTGCATCAATACATTTACAAAAAATGAAACACAGTATTAATTTTTAAATAAGCATATGTTTTATTTAGTCATATAAGAGTCATAAATTTTCTTGCATTTCTGGAGGAAATTCTCTCTCATTCTTAACTCAGAAAGCTGGCCTGTCAGAAATAAATGTACACTTTCTGAAATTTGGCCAGGAACACAGATGCCTAAATGTCCTTTTTTTTCCATAAAGGAAATGTACTTAAGTAATTTATAAGAATATCTCCTTTTTAACAAATTACTTTCAGATTACTTTAAAACAAACAGTCAAAAACAGAAAACCTTCATCCTTTTTTTTTTACTTTATCCAGCCTACTTTGAAAAAAGAAGCATTTAACTCATTATCTCCTACACATGTAAAAAGTTTTGCAAAGTAAAGCTGACAAATGGTATAATTATCTTCAGACGCAACCATCACAGTAGACTGACAATACCAGATCATTCCTTGCCATGTTGAATATCCCATATAAAAGTTCTAAAATCATATTAATAATGCATAACTTAGATGCTTCCAGAAAACAGATACTTTCATATTTTAAAATAAATTTGAAAAATGTTTTAATGTAAAACATTTCAAAGAAATAATGACATATCACAGATAATGTTCTAGAATAAAATAATACCTCTAACAAATACCTCTTAAAAAAAGAAGTAAGCCATACTGCATGATTTATAAATGTAAATTTCTGTTGCTACCTTCACTTTATACAAAAGCATATGACCATCACTGTCTTTTAACTGATGGGAAAGCTGTTTTCACCACATCTTAAAATTACATTGAATTATTAAGCCTTGTTAAAGATGCCTACCTCTGTAGTGGAAGTCTTTGGACATGTCTATGGGAGCCCGTTCTACCGCTGACCTCTTGTAGACAACATGAATCCTTCCTTTTTCTTCCTCCATCTGCTTACCTCTTTCCAAGGGTTCAATGAAATACTCATCATTATCACTCTTTATCATTCCAGCCTAGAGGAAGCACAAATTGTGTTAATTTAAAAGGAATATCTATCATATTCAGCTCCCAATTAATCTGTCATCTTTTTAAACAGCAAGAATACAATTTCTGAAAATTAAATCTCTTTGTTTCCACATTTGATTATTCATTTAAAATGGGTAAGCTGTTACTAAGTACAGTAGCAATTACAGGGGAGAAATCCATAATAGATGAGAATAAAAAATTTACATAAGGTATGAATAAAAAGTATAAGTCGGATAAAAATTGAAAAAAAAATATACATTCCACCAGACTGAAAAAATAATGTATTTGTGTGTTTTACCTGGTATTTTATCTCTAAAAGAAACCTTACAGATCACATAGACTCAAGACCCACCATTACGGTGCTGCTGTCCATGCATGTTACGTACTTCTTGAACTAATTTACATGTTCTCCTCATACGACTACTGAATAAGTTACATACTGTAATCAGTACATAAAGTATTCATAACGTATTTCTGTCTTTAAATAGGCTGTTTTATGTTGCAGTATAAACCACACACTTCTAATAATTATCAATTTCAAGTATGTCTCATGCTATTGTAACCTCATGATCTTATATCTTTTTACTTTTACATTTTTAGCCTTCCATGACGAAAAGTTATCTATACATTCAGATCATTCCATTTCTGTGAACTTTATTTTATCTTTTATATCACTTCTATCTTTTCCTTATTTAGAAAAGACTAGAACTGCATGCAGCACAAAAACATTTCAAAGTCTATCCTGAGGTACATTATCAGTGATAGGATCATACCCATATGCATACCAGAAAAATCAGTTAATAGGACTATTATTCAAATTTATACAGCAACTACTAATGCCAAACATGAAGAAATTTAAGATTTCTACCAAATTCTGCAGTCTAAAATTGATCAAAGATGCAATCAAAATGCATGATCATTAGAAAGAGAGAGTTGGAAACAAAGAATAACAAAAATGATGATATAAATGATGACAAAGATTAAATGACTGAATTTTCCAAGACTTATTCACTCAAAAACCTTTCCTCAACGATATGAACAATTACTACGCACAAACCTTGCTGGATGGAATACCCAGGTGTCAAATCCATTACATCTTTAAAAAGGAAACATTGGAGAAGACCAATACCTTCACTCAGAACAACACCATGAGTTGACTATGGAAAAACCAATTGCTCCTACACCAGTTCAAGTTGAAACAGAAGAACATTAAAACAAGCCCAGAACAGCCAAAGCATGACCTTTAGTATATCCCACCTGAATTTAGAGACCATCTCAAGAACAGATTCAACACACTGAACATTAGAGACCAGAAGACCAGATGAATTGTGGAATGACATCAAGAACATCAGGTATAAAGAAAGCAAAACATCATTACAAAGACAGGAAAGACCAAGAGGGATGTCAGAGGAGATTCTGGAACTTGCTATTAAGGTAGAGTGGCTAAAGCGAAGGAAGGAAATGATGAATTAAAACTGCTGAACAGAAGATTTCAAAGGGCAACTTGAAAAAGCATGGCACTGGGTTATACACATATGAAATATGCAGAGACCTTGAGTTAGAAAACCAAAAGGGAACAACATGCTTGGTATTACTTAAGCTAAAAAAGGATGGAATAGAAAACTGAAGCCTTGAGTTGCAACCCTGACGGATTCTGTAGGGAAAACATTAAACAACACAAGAAGACTCAAAAGAAGATGGCCAAGTAGCCAAGTGCTGTCGAGTCGGATATAAAAAGTCACTGTGCCAAAAAGAATTGTTCAAAGGTCAACCATTTCAAGAAGCAGCACATGATCAGGAACCAAAGGTACTGAGGGAAGAAATCCAAGCTGTACTAGAGGCACTGGTGAAAAACAAGGCTCCAGGAATTGACTAAGTACCCACAGAAATGCTTCAACAAATCGATGTGAAGGTAGAAGCACTCATTCTATTATGCCAAGAAATATGGAAGACAGCTCCCTAGCCAACTGACAGAAGAGATCCATACTGTGTCCACTCCAAAGAGAGGTGATACAACAGAATGCAGCAATGTGCAAATAGTACCACTAACATCACACACAAGTGAGATTTTGCTAGCCAGCCAAGCCAAGTGCCGTCAAGTAGGATCCAACTCATGGCGACCCTGAGATTTTGCTAAACATAATTAAAAAATGGTTGCTGTTGTACATTAACAGTGAACTGTTAGAAATGTAACCTCAATTCAGAAGAGGGTGTGGAATGAGGGATATCACTACTGATGCCATACGGATCTTAAAGTTGAAAACAGAAAATATCAGCTCTGCTCATGCAGAATTTGTCCACGGGTCAAGAAGCACTTATTCAAACATAACAAGGGATATTATTATTCTTATTAAATGCTATCCAGTTGGTTCTGATTCATGGTGACACTGCACACTAAAGAACAAAACACTTCCCAGTCCTGCACCATCTCATAATCATTGCTATGCTTCAGCCATATTGATGCAGCCACTGTACCAATTCATCTTGTTGAGGGGCTTCTTCTTCCACTGAAACTGTACTTTACCAAGTGTGCTGTCCTTCTGCAGAGACTGATTCCTCTTGACAACACACCTAAAGCATGTAAGATGTAGTATTGCCATTCTTGGGTCAAAGGAAAATGCTGGTCACATTTCTTCCAAGATAGACTTATTCATTCTTTTGGTGGTCTGTGGTACAGATAGTATTCTTTGCCAACACACTTCAAAGCTGTCAATTCTTCTCCTGTCTTCCTTATTCACTGGTCAACTTTCACATATATATGATGCAACTGAAAATATCATGGCTTGAGTCAGGCACAGCTAAGTCTTCAATGATGCATCTTTCATTTTCAGCACTCTAAAGAGATGTTGTACAGCAGGTTTTGCCAGTGCAATGAGCCTTTTGATTTTCTTGACTTTTGCTTCGACGAGTGTTGATAGAGGATCCAAGTAAAATTAAATCCTTGACAACTTCACTCTTTTCTTCATTTATCACCATGTTGCTCACTGGTCCAGTTGTGAAGATTTCTGTTTTATGTTGAATTATAATTCACAATGAAGGCTATGGTCTTTGATCTTCATCAGTAGACATTTTAAGTCCTCTTCACTTTCCACAAGTAAGGCAGTGTCATCTGCACAATGCATGTTGTTAATGAGTCTTCTTCCAAATCTGATGCCTTGTTCTTCTTCACAGAGTCCAGCTTCTCATATTATTTGCTGAGTATGCAGACTGAATAGGTATGGTGAAAGGATACAATCCTGATGCATACATCTTCTGACTTTAAACCATGGCAGTATCCCCATGTTCTGCATGAACAACTGCCTCATGATCTACATACGGTTCCTTGTGAGCATGATTAAGTTTTGTGGAATTCTCATTCTTTGCAATGACATCCATAATTTGTTATGACCCACACAGTCAAATGTCTTTGCATAGTCAATAAAACACAGGTAAATGTCCTTCTGGTATTTTCTGTTTCCAGCTCGGATCCATCTGACATCAGCAATGATTTTCCTAGTTTCACGTCCTCTTCTGAATCCAGTCTAACTTTCTGGCAGTTCTCTGTTGATATACTGCTGCAGTCAACTTTTGGATAAGAGCAAACATTCATTAATAATAGGAACATGGAATGCATGATGTATGAATTTGGGAAAACTGAAAATTAGTTAAAAATGAAATAGAACACATAAACACCAATATCCCACACACCAGTGAGCTGAAATTTTGAATAGGACAATGATATGGTCTGCTATCATAACTTGAAAAGGAATGGTGTTGCATTCATCATCAAAAAGAACATTTCAAGATGTTTCCTGAAGTACAAAGCTATCATACACCTCCAAGAAAGACCAGTTAATATGACTATTATTCAAATTTATGCATCACCCATAATGGCAAAAGATGAAGCAAAGATTTTTACTAGCTTCTTCAGGCTGAAATCAATTAAATGTGCACTTAGGATGCATTAATAATAACTGGTGATTAGAATGCAAAAGTTAGAAACAGAGAAGATGGATTCATAGTTGGAAAATAATGGCCTTGGTAATGGAAATGGTGCCAGAGATCACATGACAAAATTTTGCACAACCAATGTATTCTTCATCACAAATACTTTTTTTCAGAAACATAAATAGTGACTACACACATGGGCCTCACCAGATGGAATATATAGGAATCAAACTGATGTCATCCTGCTAACCTCTTACAGGAGGAAGTGGAGTGGGTGGAGAGGATGGGATAGGAGACTGTTGGGAGGATAGGACATGTATGGAGCAGAGAGGAAGAGTGTGTTGTCACCAGGCAGGTAGAGCAATGGGAGCTGCATATAGGTGAGCGTGAAAATTTATATGGAAATGTACATTTTCATTCAATCATAATAAAAAAAAGGAATCAAACTGACTGCATTTGCAGAAAGAGATAACAGAAAATATCAGTATCACCAGTCAGAAAAAGAGCAGGAGCCAATTATGGAACGGACAATCAATTGTTCACGTGCAAGTTCAAGTTGAAATTGAAGAAAATTAGATCAAGTCCACAAGATCCAAAGTACAACCTTGAGTATATCCCACCTGACTGTAGAAACCACTTTAAGAATAGATTGGATGCTTTGTACACCAATGAACAAAGAGCAGAAGAAAGCAAGAAGACAACAAAAACATGAGAAAGAAAGAAAGGATGCAAATGGATGCCAGAAGAGACTCTGAAAGTTGCTGTTGGACACTGAGCAGTTAAAGGAAAGGAAGAACTGGTGAAGCAAAGGAACTGAGGAGATGATTTCAAAGCGTAGCTCAAGAAGACAAAGTATTATAATGACATGTGCAAAACAGTAAAGATAGAAAACCCAAAGAGAAGAACATACTTGACATTTCTCAAGCTGAACCAACTGAATAAAAAATCCAAGCTTTAAGCGGCAATAGTGAAGAATGCCACAGGCAAAATATTAAAAGAAGCATCAAAAGATGACGGGAGAAACACACAGAGTCATTATACCAAAAAGAATTGGTCAATATTCAATCATTTCAGGGGGTAACACATGATCAGTAACAGATGGACTGAAGGAAGACATCCAAGATGCACTGAAGGCATTGGCAAAAAATAAAGCTCCAGGAAATGATGGAATATCAGCTGTTTCAATAAACAGATGCAGTGCTGGAAGTACTCACTCATCCATGCCAAGAATTTTGGAACAAAGCTACTTAGACAACCAACTGGAAGAGAGACATATTTACACCTACTCCAAAGAAAGGTGATCCAATTGTATATAGAAATTATAGAACAATATCATTAATGCCACATGAAGGTGTAATTTTCCTCAACAAGGGGATACTATGTGGTTTAAATTGGAAAATGTGTATATCATGAATGTACCCTTCCACAATATTTATTTAATCTATATGCTGAACAAATAATCTGAGAAGCTGGTCCATATAAACAAAAAAAGAGTGCGGCATCGGGATTAGAAGAAAACTAATTTACAATCTGTCATATGCAGCTGACACAACCTTGCTCGCTGAAAGTAAAGAGAACTTTATGGACTTACTGACAAAAATCTAAGACCATAGCCTTCGGTATGAATTACACCTCAATTTAAAGAAAATAAAAATCCTCAAAACTGGACCAATAAGTAACATCATGACAAATGGAGAAAATGTTGAAGTTGTCAAAGATTTCATTTTACTGGGATCCACAATCAACACCCATGGAAGTAGCAGTCAAAATACCAAATGATGTATTGCACTGGGAAAATGTGTTACAAAAGAACTCTTGCCAAAAAGATTCTTTACTGAAAAGCAAAAATGCCACTTTGAGAACTAAGGGTGTGCCTGACCCATGTTATGTATTTTCAGTCATCTCATATGTATGTGAAAGCTGGAAAATGAATACGGAAGACTAAAGAAAAACCAAGGCATTTTGAATTATGATGTTGGCAAAGAACACTGAGGATACCATGGACCGCCAGAAGAACAAACAAATCTGCCTTGTATGAAGTACAGACTAAGAATGCTCCCTAAAAGCAAGAACAGGGATTATTTTGTCTCCATTACTTTGGACATGCTATCAGGGGGACCAACCCCTGGAGAAGGACATCATGTTTGATAAGACAGAGCATCAGTGAAAAATGAGGAAGACCATCGACGACACGGATTGACATAACACCTGCAACAGTGGACTCAAACACAGCAACAATTGTGAGGATAGCTCAGGCCACACCAGTGTTTTATTCGGTTACACGTAGGGTCACTACGAGTTAGAACCAACTTGACAGCACCTAACAATAACAACACAGGTTCTACATACACCACTCCCACAGTCTACATACACTACTCCTGAACTCATCTTTATGATGTGAACATACAAATGACCCTTAAACTTACAGGACCATATACGGTTTCCAAGAGAAACATCACAATAGCTCTTTCACCATACCTAGCCTTAACCCTCTTGAACAAAGGTCTTAAATGCATATTGAGCTAGTGGGCATTCAACAGTAATGCGGGTCTTCCAGATACAAACTGTAATGTTTGGAATTTTCTTCTCATCTGGTCAATTCCCCACTCAACTGAGAAAAATGTAGTGTTTTCCACAAGCAATCTGTTTATATATATGCAATCTTTAAGGCTATTTCTAATAGATTTATATTCTCTATAATTTCTAGGAGGAAGGCCTGGTGGCATAGAGGGTTGAGTGTGACGTCTGCTAACCAAAAGTTCAGCAGTTCAAATCCACCAGGCATTCCTTGGAAACTGTATAGGACAGTTCTACTCCTACTTCTAGGGCTGCTATGAGTCAGACTCAACTCAACAACAACAGGCTTGATTTGATTTGATATAATTTCCAGTGCTCATAATTTTCAATTTTTATTTTGTCAGGATTTCTGTCATATTCTTACATTTCTTCTTACCAGCAATTGCAAGTGTTACTGTTTTGTCCTTCTTGGGTGTGAATGGGTTAATAATGCTCACAAAACACATGTAAACTAAGCACAAACATAATATACATGCAACAAATTAACAAACATCGCCTTGCCCATGGTTAAAATATGCAACCTCATTACTACTAACACCCTCTGTTGATGATATGCAGTATTAAATGGCATTGTCTTGGAAAACAAGGTCTGTTTATATATACTTAAGTTTATAATTTGAATGTCATCCATATGGGAGTTTGAATATTCATCTTTATTCCAGGCTTCTCCCAAAATTCATTCAGTTTGCACGTTCTGTAAAGTCTCTTACAGCCTTGTCCCCTCCTTCTGTTTCCACTGTCCCTTCCTTAGTTACACACCTCATGATTCCTCATCTGGATCACCAGAAACTGTCTCCTATCTTAAGCCTTTCCATAGATCGTCATGTTTCTCCCAGACGAGCAGTTAACTCCAGATGGAATCAGTGGTCACTGAAGGAGTCAGCAACTCCGGGCAAAGGGCAGTGGCTGCTGGAGTCCCATGAAAACGATAGGATAGCAACGAGGATTGGCTCGAATGCCTTTTAAAAACTGTTCAACATACCATTTATTACAAACATTCAAATCCCTGGCTCACGGTGGCTTTTTCCCCACTCTACCACAGGTCAAACAAGACTTAATGTAACTAAACACCTCCCTCAGAAACCCTGGTGGCATAGTGGGTTCAGTGCTATATTTCATAAGCTAAAGGGTAGCAGTTCAAATCCACCAGGCGCTCCTTCGAAAATCTATGGAGCAGTTCTACCCTGACCTCTGGGCTTGGTATGAGTCAGACCCAACTCAACGGCCGTGGGTTGGTTGGTTAGTTTAAACATCTCCCTTAGAAGACAATGAAAATTTAAGCCAAGATGAAGTAATATCAACCGTGAGAATTGGGTGACATGATATCTAAAAGCTCAAAAAACCCAAAACCTGAGGACCACCACTTTTACTAATTTAAGCGAGTTTAATGAATAAAGTACCTTGTACAAAGCACTGTATCAGGTAACACATAAATAAAAAACACTAAAAGTCCTTCAGCTGATTACAATCCAATCAAATAAATAAAATTCATACCTACAGACACTCAATAAGATATGCCACGGCAAGTTCAAACCGTAAGTGATATGGCAATTGAGAGTCAAATTAAGTGACATTTTTTTATCACAATCTCACCACAGATAGCAACCTATCAATACACTTTTTGACTCCACATCTAAAAGTATCTAACATCTCTTTCAGCTGAAATCTCCCCAGTAATAAACCTTTAGTTTAACCAGTGCTGTTGTTCGTTTTGCCTCACATCTTTACACAGCACAGAAGCCAGACTTCCCCTTCAAACTAACATATTCACCCGGACAAACCAAGATGATGAACATGCAATGGTTCACGACAGCAGGTGCTTCCCTCTTGTTCCCATAAGACCCCAGCACAGTTCTAGAAGAGAGTTCTGTTCCACACACCCAGGCTGGGAGCGGCTCTGCCTTCTCAACATTGGCTTTCAAGGTCACCCAGCTACTCAGAAAGGAAAAAAAGTATGACGAAGCCCACACGGTAAATGTTTATGAGCTAGGCCTAGTCATGGGATTCACCATTTCTACTTACTTTCATTGCTAGGAAGCTCTCATATGGCTCATTGCCAATGGCAGGAGGCTGGGAGATTGTGTGCCAAATTTTGATTAATAAATGGTATCACCAATGTTAAATCAATAAATCAATCCTAAATCATGGTACCTTCTTTGCATACAACTCTCCAATTGCTTCCCATTGCACTCCCACACTCCTTACTCAGGCCTTCAAAGTGCTGCATCATTTGGCCCTGCCGACACAGCTCAGGTGGTGTCATTCTCATTAATTCACGGTGGCCCAGCCACAGTGGTTAAAGAGCCTGATTCAGTGGTGAAAGAGTCTGGCTGCTGACCAAAAAGTCAACAGTTTGAATCCACCAGCCCATCCTTGGAAACTCTATAAGGAATTTCTATCCTTATAAGGAAGTACTATAGGGTTGCTATAAGTTTGAATCCATGCAATGACAAGTTTGTTTGTTTGTTTGTTTGTTTCCACAGCTTTGGGTCTTTGAGCATGTATTTCATTCTGTTTACAAGACCCCATTCCTACACCACACCATACCTCCTTAGCTGGCTACCTTTCATCCTTTATCTCCACTTAAATGTTAACCAGCTGTTTTGAGTACACCTCCACTAGCAGTGACCCTAAGTGTTTCAGACTAGAACTGTATCAGACTAGAAAAGTTTTCAAGGCTGTGACCTTTTACAAGTAGATTGCCAGGACTTTCTTGTGAGGCACCTCTTGGAGTATGAACTGCCAATCTTTCGGATACCTGTTGCTGTCGAGGTGATTCTAACTCTTAGCAATGTTATACAACAAAGTAGAACTACCCTATAGGGTCTTCTAGGCTGTCATCTTTATGCGAGCAGATCACTATGTCTTTCTGTCATGTAGTCACTGACAGGTTCGAACCACTGACCTTAAAATTAGCAGCTGAGAGGTTGACAGTTTGAATCCACCAGCTATCAGCTGCTCTGCTTTTAGGTTAGTGGCCTTGAAACAGTTTCCTGATTATCACACCTCTACATAAATTAGGTACCCCCATCTAAATTTGGGCCCACCTCAGCCAATTATCCTGGCCCAGATAAATCTGTTTTTTCTATAATGGCCCTTAATATAAATTCCAGTTTTTTACCTGAATCTTAAACTCATTATTCTCTTTCGCCCATGAGACTGCGGTCAGCACCTGAGGCAGAGACCCACCTGCCTTGTCCAAGTCTGTATTCTTACGCAGCAGGAAAACTGCCTCATTCACACCACGGAGTTAGGATTTACCAGACATATGAAAATCACAGATGACCAAATGGTGATCACACAGTACTGGGAATTATGGCCTAGCCAGTTTACAAACATTCTAGGGAGACACAATGTAATCTGTAATATTCTCCTCTTTGGCCCCCCAAAATTCATGCCCATGCCACATGTAAAACACAATCACCCCATCATGTCATAGCAAAAGTCTTAAATCTCAGTTCAAAATCCAAAAAAAATTATTCTTCATCTGAAAAATCTATATACAAGTCACTTGCTTCCAAAGGTACAATGGTGGAACAGGCAAAAGTAGACATTACCATTTCAAAGGGGAGAAATCGGAAGAAAAGAAGGTCTAACAGGTACCAAGCAAATCAGCAGGACGACTGCATCAGATCTCAGGGCTTAAAAATAATCCTCTGTCCTCTGAGACCATTTAGGCAATGGCCCTGTCCTCCAGCCTCCAGGTACTGGCCATACTCTCCTGATTCTGGGTAGAGGCCCCCAAGCTTGGACTTCAGCTCTACCGTCCAGGCCTGCTGGAATGGGGGTGATGCTCCTCAGACTTTGGGCAGCCCCATCCTACTAGCCCATCTGAGTAGCAATTCCACCCTCTGACACCACTGAAGTCATGGCCCTCACCTTGAAGGCTGAGGCCATTCTGCTTCCTGTGTTCATTGTCTCTTCAGCCTCAGCTTCCTGGTTTCTTGGCCTCTTAGCCCCTCAGCCTCACTGCCCTTGCCTGCCACACTGGGGCAAGTGTTCCAAAGCCCATCAGCTCTACCAGTAAGTACTTGGAGGCACGTCACTCGGCCAGGAATCCTCCTCCGCGAAGGCACCCAGCCCTCTCACTCCCTGAGCGGGCTCCAGCACTATGTCACACCGGTCTCCTGGTGCAGCTGCTGTCATTTCTCCACTGCCACGTCTTGTGTCTGCACTACCTTTAGCATAACAGCTTTCCTCACTTCCGTCTGAGTTTTCAGCAAACTATCTTTGACGTCCATAAGTTCACCAACAGACTTTTCAAGGCAATCTAGGCTTTTACTATTAATTGCTTTAAAACTTTCGGAGCCTTTATTCACTCACAGTTTCAAAACCACTTCCATATTTTAGGTACCAGTTAGAATAGCACCCTATTCCCAGTACCAAATTCTTTCTTAGTCATTTAGTGCTGCTGTAACAGAAATACCACAAGTGGACAGCTTTGACAAAGAGAAATTAATTTTCTCCCAGTCCAGAGGACTGACAGTCTGAATTCTGGGTGTAAGCTTTCTCTCTGTGTCAGATATGGGGAAAGGGCCTTGTCCTCAATCTTCCCCTCTCCTAGGAGCATCTCAGTGTAGGGACTTTGGACCCAAAGGATGTCCTCCCCTCCCGGTTGTGCATTCTTGGTCGTAGGACTTCTCCTGTTTCCCTAGTAGCTTCTCACTTTTATATCTCACAACAGATTGACTTAAGACACAACCTAATCTTGGAGACTGAGGCATGCAACATCATCAAGGTAAGTAGGATTTCCAACACAAAGGAAAATCATACCAATTGTCAAAATGGTAGACACATTACTGGAAATTGTGACCTAGCCAAGTTTACACACATTTTTGGGTCACACAACTCAATCCATAACATTGTTGGTAAAAGTGTATAGGAAAAATTTACACAGAGATTTGAGGAAAAGCCAACAGAGATTCTTGGAAAAGGCTCAGAGCATGTTAGGGAATTCCAAAAATGCAAACTCTGGATCATAATTTTCAATGCCTTATGTGGCCTAACTGTCCTCTCCCTCCCACCCCCTTGCACTTGCTTTACCTTCTAATACTTTCTACTTTGCTCTCTTTGCGCTAGCTACCACCTAGAGCCTAGTCCTCCTGCTACTATCTCCTACCTAAATTACTTCCCCCTTCACTCTGTATGGAAACCCTGGGGATGCAGTAAAGTGCTACATCTGCTAATCAAAAGGTTGGCAGTTCAAATCCGCCAGACGCTCCTTGGAAACTCTATGGAGGCAGTTCTACTCTGTCCTACAGGGTCACTATAAGCCACAATCGACTTGGCAGCAGTAGGTTTGCATTTTCTGGTTTCATTCTGTATTCCCACCTCTTTATTATCAAGACGTCACCTAGATGATTGCCCATTACCCTTTTGGAACATAAGTTTCATGGACTTTGTCTTCGTCATTGCTATATACAAGGACCTCAAAAATCTCTGGCTCAAAGTAAGTGCCTAATATTTGACAGAAAGTGGAAGAATAAACTAACGTAAGCAATGGAAAATTGAAAACATATTAGAAGGAAAATAAAAAGGAATAGCAAGAAAGAAGTGGGACAGAAACAGTGTCGTGGGCATCAAAATAGCAGACAGTTTTAGCAAAGCATGTAAAGACGAATGCAGTGAAAAAGACCTAAGAAATGCAGACGATGAGAAGGAAATTAAATGAACAAAAGCACTGAACCTGAGCAGTGGGGCTGAGAAGATATTACAGAGTTAAGGCAAGAAGACATGGTACAACCATATATATTCAAAACCCTGGACCATTTGTAACCTTTATAGATAGTCTTCAGCTGTTCTTCTCACCACTGTATATTAATTTTTCTCTCTCAGTAGCTACCAAAAGTGGAGTGGCTATATAAGAAATACCTGTGTTTTCAGGCAGGACTATCTATGCACAAGTCATGGGGGAAAGAATCATCACTATTTACAATTTTGTCTATTGGCTAAGATGCTCACTTAGCTAGTCGCACATTCAGTGAAGGGTTTCGGAAGTTCAGACCACGCATTGCCACAGTATAGTACTAAGCACACCACACTCCACTCTCAGATCTCCACAGTTTCATGTCATGGGACACATTTGTTACTTTTTACAGCAGAGTGACTTACAGGAATGAAACCCAATGTACACAAAACGGAAACTCCAACTGTGGCATCTAAATACAAGTAGCATTTATAATGCTACTAGAAACTTACAACTCCTAATTAGAAATCAGAAATTTTAGAAATGCCACATATAAGATAACACATGCTCCTAAGAGATTCTGTTTACTCCAAGGCAATAATCTTTTATGGATATTTAATGTTATTGAATTAATGCGACATTGAGGTAATATAATTTCCAATTGTGACACAAAGCCCTTCACACATACCATTCTATAATCCCATCAAGAATATAGGAAATCATCACTATATTTATTAAACATGTTTCTAAAACTTAATACAGTTTAATTTTTTAATTATTTATTATGCTTAATATAGCATTAAAGCACATTATATTAAACATATTTTATAACATTTTGATTAAGTTCTTGGTCTCTTGATAGCATTTTGGAGGAGAGAATTCATAAAATAATAATCTATGCTAAAAATATAGCTACATAATTCTCCTTTCAGTTGGTCAATTCTTCCAGCTACATCACCCAACTTGAACACTGCCAAAAATCCAGAATTTGGCCAAACAGCTCCAGAGCATGGAGGGAGCCACCACATAGGCCACACTCCTCACTCACTAGGAGGGGTCCTCTCAGAATGTTTCTGAATCCTCAACAGAAAGTAGAGGGCAAATGAGAATCAGCGGTGTGTGGTACAGGGAGTTTCAGATGACATCTATAAATGATCTCTGTAAACTATAAAGCCCTATAGCGAATGTAAAACACTAGTCTTTATATGTCAATAACACTAAACATCCAGTCTCAAATAAAAAAAAATTAAATTGTGTCTCGTTTGATTTATGTAACGTAAAAGTCAGTGTAAAAGGCATTTTAGAAAACTTTCCATTTATAATTACTGAGGTTTATTTGAAAATTCTGTCACATATCCTAATAAAACAAACCATGGAAATATTCCATTTTTAATGGTGACACCTAAATGCTGGTTTACTGTGGTACTTCTGAAATCTGTAAGGAAGGACTGTAGGTAGTCCTTTTTGAACACCATCAAATACTGTAAAATATGCCATTACATTATGCCATTACAGCTGAAGTTAATTAAATATCCACCCTACTGTGTCAACTTTGGTTACCATCTTATAGTAGGTCCTAACACAAGAAGGAGCCCTGGTGGCACAGTGGTTAAGTGACCAGCCGCTAACCAAAAATTTGGCAGTTCAAATCTACCAGCAGCTCCTTAGAAACCCTTTGCAGCAGTTCCACTTTGTCTTACAAGATTGTTACCAATCAGAATCAATTCAAAGGCAGCAGATTTGGTTTATCTAAAAAAGGAGATCCCAGGGGGTGCAAACAGTTAAATGCTCAATTATTAACCCAAAGCTTGGCTGTTCTAAGCCCCCTAGATGGATCTCAGAAGAAAAGCCTGGCAATCTGCTTCCAAAAGTCCACAGCCTTGGAAATCCTATGGAGTACAATTCCACTTTGCACATGTAACATCACCATGCATCAGAATCAACTGGATAGCAATTGGTATGGTATCTGGCAACAGTAACTTTTATACTGCCATGTGTATAAGAGAGAGAGAATCAATCTAAATATAATACTCAAGAAAGACTATCATGATACCACTAACTAGGGAACACATTCTGTAAACTACCATTTCAACCGTGCTGCTTCCTCAAACATTGATTCTGTCAATGTATCATGAGAGCAGGATGCCTGTTCCCTATTTTATCCACAGAATGGACAGCTATTATCACCTGAAGATGGTTTCCAAATCTTTCTTGAATTTCAGAGTTATTTGAGTGGTATCCTCAAAATTTCTATAGAGCAGGTGATGGAGAAGGCAGTAGTGACCGAGAAGAGCAGGCAGAGTGAGAGGGGACTGATTTGAAGCTGTATTTGCAAACCAAAGACACTATTTCCTTATTGAAGAAGATTAAATGTTTGAGATTCATTTGAATGGACTTCTATGGAGATTAAAAAGAAGTTGAAGGAGCCCTGGTGGTGCAGTGGTTAAGTGCTCAGCTGCGAACTGAAAGATTGGCAGTTGAAACCCACCAACTGCTCTGCAGGAAAAAGATGTAGCAGTCTGATTCCGTGAAGACAACAGCCTTGGAAGCCCTATGAGGCAGTTTCGCTTTGTTCTGTAGGGTCCCTATGAGTCAAACTCAACCACTTGGCAGCAAGTTTTAAGCAGAAGCAAAAACATTCCCCAAAACATGCCTTGGCAATGTCACTGATTTTTATGAAGCTATCCCTTATTCCAAAGCCAGATACAATTTTTATTCCTTTTGGACTTCTTAGCATTTTATCTATATCTTCTATGGTACTCACTACTGTCAATCTTTTCTTATAATTCTGTATGTTAACTGCATTAGTTGCCTAGAAATTAAGAGATGTCAAATAAGGTGTCAGCCAAGCCAAGTGCCATTGAGTCAGATCCGACTCATCGGGTGTCAGCTGAACCAAACATAAGTCAATACAACTTGATTAAATGCCAGATTTCTACTTGGGTTCTGCTTACGTTTCATATCACAGTGATCTTTCTGGACCGTTTCTCTATCTCAACAACATCTAACATAATCCCCTGTAAATTAATAACACAATGTGTATTTTTGGGAAGAGGTGTGACAGGCCCTACAGTCACAGAATTACTATAGTTGGTGTCCAAACTTTTCAAAAACAAAAAAAGAAAAAGGATTTTACTATAATTCAATTAACTGCTAAGGCAAAGGGATTTAACCTTAATCAGCAACAGTAGTTCTCACAATTTCACTTCCTTAATAGAGAGTGTAGCCTCCAATCCTCTGCTGCCTGACTCTTACTAAAATCTAGGCTGCAAGAAATAAAATTCTAGGAAGGTTTCCTGAGGGAAAAAGGATTTGCCAACTAGCTAGTCTAATTACTCTAATTTTTCTTCATTTCTACTATCACCCTCTGCCTCCATTATGCTAGGCCAAGGTTATGTGGGCCCTTCACTGAACTGATTTCATTCTACTACAAGGAAGTGTTAAAATATCAGTCTCCAACGGTGACTGCATGACAGAAAAATCTCAGGAAGCCCACTGCTAAAATGGGCTTATTTCTTAAATGTCCTTACTCAGAATCACATATTGTAGAGAATCTAAAGATTTTAGTACCAAGAACAATTTTACTTTCTTGAGAAAGGGGTTCACTTTTACGTTACAGAATACTGGCTATTATGTAACTAATATGTATCAAAGTTAAAATTATAGCCAGTCTTGTACCATGAACCTTTGGATACTGACCTTTCCTTTGACATCACTTCTTCTCTTATTACCTCTTCTTGCTGACTTCATCAATTTCCAATATCATACTGTAATCTGCTACATATCCATCATCATACTAACAGGAAAACTGCTAAATGAAAGTATAAGCCATATACCTCAAACTAAAACATTATTATATGGTTTAAGTAATCTGAAACAAAAGATGATATTATTCCTGAAATGCATAAATCATAGGACTTTATGTATTAAGGATGTTTACCAGTATCCAATTGTTCACATATACAGAGTGGTTCTGAAAATGTCAACAATGCATCAGTTACTATTTGTTTGTAAAATCTGACAGTTTGTACCCAAAAGCTTGCTTTTAAACCATATCTTAACAGTGCACAGCATGCACAGTCACCCAAACTTAAAATAAATAAAATGCATTTATTTTTAGTGTTTGATTCTATGTCACCAGATAATTCCAGATATATTAATAAATATACAAACTCAAGCTATAACTTCACTCACCTTGGATGAAGGCACATCTGAATTAAAGTAGCAGGTTATCTTTATATATTCTTCCTCATTTCTTTTTAAACAACGACAAATCAAATAAATAATAACAACAACAATTAAATCAAAACAGCCATACACTCTACTTCTTTGTAGTTTAATTCTTCCTAACAGTTAAGCAGAGTAGGTGGGAAAAGGATCAGTCCTTGTATTAATTTTATAGTGCTGATGTAATAGACTACCACAAATTGGGTGAATTCCCATTGCCATCGATTCGGTTTCGACTTACAGAGACCATACAGGACACAACAGTAGTGCCCCATAAGCACTTCCAAGGTGTGTCTTGTTGATTCAAACCACCAACTTTCCAGTGAGCACACGCTACCCATGTTTCCTCTAGGAGCTTAGACAACACAAATGTATTACCCAGCTGCTCAGTAAGTCAGAAGTCTGACTGAGCTGACATCAAAATGTCATCAGGTTTCATTCCTTTCTAAAGGCTCTAGGGGGATATCCATTTTCCTGACTTTTCCAGCTTCTAGAGGCTTCCCAAACTACTTTGCTCATGGTCTTCTTCAAAACTAATAATAGTAGATTAGGTACACCTCACAGTTTATCACTGATTTCTTTCCCTCCTTTCCTTTTCTACTTTTAAGGACCCTTAAGGTTATATTGGGTTTACCCAAATAATTTAAATTAATCTTCCATCATCTCAGTTAACTACCACTCTCAATTTCATATGCAATTTTAATTATTTCTTGCCATGAAATGTGTTTACAGATTTGGAAGATTAGGACATGTACATCTTTGGGAACCATTACTCTGCCTACTCTGCCTATAAGTCAAAATTGCATATGAAATTGAGAGTGGTAGTTAACTGAGATGATGGAAGATTAATTTAAATTATTTGAGTAAACCCAATATAATCTTAAGGGTCCTTAAAAGTAGAAAAGGAAAGGAGGGAAAGAAATCAGTGATAAACTGTGAGGTGTACCTAATCTACTATTATTGGTTTTGAAGAAGACCATAAGCAAAGTAGTTTGGGCAGAATTCTCTTCCCTTCCTAAGATATTTTGATGTACATGTTAATAAATAAAATAGTATGTAGCACTGATATTCTGACATTAATAAATGTTTATAATGAATTCAGCAAATATATCATTGGTATAAGTCAATATTCTACCTTGGCTGCGCACCTTTCAAAACAATGGCCAGAGAAGACGTTTTGCAACACAGATGGAGAAAAAAATAACACCTCTACCACTAAAGTGGGACATAGCTGAGACTCACTATATCCAGAAAAATTGTTCCAAGTATTAATACATGTAACAGAAATAGAACACAGCAATGAAAATGTACACTAAAAAACACAAGAAAGCAATTCTGTATTTCCCACAAGAGAACTTTCTAGGATTCCAAAGTTTCCTAACTTTAATAATTTCTATTCTTACCATTCTATAACCTCCCCCAAACCTTTACAGTGTTAGAACAAACCTACAGTTTCTATTTGAAATATGAATTGGGAAATAGGACCTACCTATGTTAGCAAACAAATGATCTAACCAAACCTGCACAGGCATGATGCTTGAAAACAGTATGCTGAATGAAATAAGCAGGTACAACAAAAGGATAAATACTCTATAATCCTACTTATATGAAATATCTAGAATAGGCAAGTGTATAGAGAACAAAATTTATTAGTGGTGGATACCAGGAGAGGATTGGATGGAGGAAAAAAGGAAGACTCATTGCATCGCTTAGGGGGCACTAAGCTTCTGTTAACCATGATAAAAAAAAAATCTGGATATTGATAATAGTGACAGTGAACATGATAAACATATTAACATCATTGAATTGTACACGTGAAAAATGTTGAAATGACAATTTTACCACAATTCTAAACACTGCAAAACAGAAAAAAATTGTGTAAAAGAATGATATCAACATGTCTGCTTCCCATGCAAACTTCTAACATACTCACAGATGTGGAGAATCCCTTTGGACTTGCAATGTCCTTAGTAACAAAGCCTCAAAAGTTTTACTGGCATTTGGGGCAGACTAGACCACCCCAGTGCAGATATCTATTGTCGCACTAACAGTGCCATGACCATTCCACAAAATGACAATGGTCATTTTGCCTATTTCCAAAGGCCTTAATACTTTTCTCATCTAACTCTACTCACCACTGATACCCACTCCCCACTTCCTCACCTTTAGAAAACTCAGTGGGTTCTATAGTCAATCTTCACAATTTTAATTGAAAACAGACTAAGTTTAAAGTTTCAAGAAATTTCCACTTGCAGTGAAAAAGTGAGGAATGAGAAATGCACCATATCTCCCTCTTGGCTGTCAAAGGCTTCTTTCCAAATCTCTATTGCTGACTACTACAGCCTGCCGTAGGCCTGTCCCTTATATCACTACACTGAGCTCACAGCTCCAAGGTAAGCATCTCTGGCACATGCCAGTTAAGATAATGAGGAACACAGTTAAGGCAGAGGACCCTTTAGACAGTGCTCTCTGTCTAAAGAGACACTGAGGGTAGAACTGGGGTCCAGAACACCCATCTGGTGTCCCAAACTAGAAAATATAATGCCAAGTGCCATCGAGTTGGATCTAATAAAAGAAAAAAAAAATCAAAAGGAAAGAAAAATTGTTTATAAAAAAATTTTAGTCCAATCAAACTACATGCTTCAATTTCAGTCAGCAAATTAAAAAGAGAAAGTGACCCTTCTCCACTTCCTAATACACAAATACAGATGTACCTCACAAGACATAATAAATTTGTTGCTGAAATATATTTTAAAAAGGTAAACGATCAACAAATGTTAAGACACAAAATATAGAGTAGAATTATTTTTTTCTTTTGCAGTTAGAGAATTAAAAAACTGAAATTATACATTAGTCTTAATGGTCTTTTACAATATAAGTCAGTTTATTCACTGAACAACCTGAAAAGAAATTATGCATAAAATTCCTCGCCCATAACTATTGTGTTCGGTACAGTTCCAGAGGGAAAGGACTGAGATACAAGACATAAAAAAGAGGAAGACAGGGATGAAGTAGAGTGAGTTTGGAGACGGGTAGGGGCAGAGGTTTCTCCCACCCTGATTTTTAGAAAGTCTAAAACATTTGTTAATGCTTTTCATAACGGTTTGACATTATAGCATCTTTAATGCTATAAATTCTTTAAATCATTTAAAGAACGCCGTAAGGTTTTTTGATGTAAAAAGAAAAATATCATCCTCTAGTAGTACATCTGTTTTGTGATTTTGCACATTGGATATTTCAAGTTAAGGCATTTTAAGCAGTAATTTAACCCAGTCATGATGAGGTTCATAAAGGCAGACAAGAAAATCTTCTAAAACTTAAATTGGATACCAAAAGCCCTATAGGGTCAAAGACTGTAAATATTAACTTTATTGACACAGTCAATTCATCAAACCAAGGAATCTCTTCTCATCAAGTGCTGAGGATTTCCTTAACAATCATGCCATTATATTATGTAACCGCAAGGTTTAAAGATAACAGTGAACACTACTAGCTTTGGTGACATAGGATCTGTGTTCTGGAAATAGTTTTTCTCCTAGAAGTAGGATTTTTAAAAGTTGCCTAAGTTCACTGAGGCTCAGTCTCATAATGTTTTATTCCAATTCAATTATCCTATTATTTAAATTATATTCCAATTATTACAGTATCTCCCAGGAAAGACACAAATTTTGATAAGATACTCCCTGCAACGGCATCCCCCAGCCCATTTATTCCAACAATAAATAACTTGAAATATGATCATAAGGCCAATATAATTAACTCCTTAAGAAAGTAGGTTGCAAACTTTAGTGTGCCAAGAAATGTAGGTCCCAACCTCGGAGACTCTTCCATGTTCTGACTCCAGAGAGTCTGATTCAGAGACTGGGATGGAGATCAGAAAGCTGCGAGTAGTAGTAGTCTGGAAAGTACAGTTTAAAAAAAAAAAACTGCTTAAAAAATAATGTGCCAATCAAAATGAATCTGGGGATATTTATTCCCTTACTCTCTAAAACAAGTTCTACAAAGATGACTACTTAAAGGAAACATGAATAAATGGAATCTATGAATTGAACCTTGTGCAATAATTAAAACACAAGTCATCTATTAAAGATATAATACTGTATACATTTCTCAGAGTTTTAAGAGTTTGCAGAACAGATTAAAGTGTCTTAAAAGTTACAGGAGAGAAATCAAACATCATATTCTTTTACTCAATAGAAAATAAGTATCTACGAAGATTCAGCTGTCACAGGAAGTGAATGGTTTTTGAAAACTATTCTTGATGGCTAAAGGATAGTTTAAGGGGAATGCAGTTAATCCAAAATAATTTACCTTTTTGATCTTAAAAATTATTAAATATATATATATATATTCCTATATATACCAAAGTCATTTCTAGTCTTTATGAGTGAGGATTGGCTGCCATACTGCATTTTGATGACACAAATAAAAGATACTATCACTGCTCCCCAAAAGATAAGCAGATAACATCAGCATTAACAGACTGTTAAAAACAGTGATGACAGGTGTAATTTAAAGTATAGTCATCCTATCTATGAAATTATAAATCAGAATTCAATCTACATCAATTCAACTCTAGCTTCCAGTTGGCAGTTGCTGTCAAGTTGAACGCTAACTCATAGCAACTCCATGTGTGAAGTAGAATTGTGCTCCACAGGTTTTTCAAAGGCCAATTTTCTAGAAGTAGATCACTAGGCCTTTCTTTCAAGCCACCTCTGGAAGGACTCCAACTTTCAATTTTTTTCTGTTAGTTGAGTGTGTTAACCTGTTGCAACATCTATTTTCTTTCTCTCAGTGGGTAGATACGGGCAAGGCCACATCATGGTCAGTGTCTCCCAGGTAGTGTTCATTAAATTTAACAGTGCCTATTAATCGGATCCGACTCGACGGCACTTGGCACTTGGCATTAATCACCTGGGGATCTTGTCAGAATATAGATGTGATTCAGTCGTCCTAAGAATCTACATTGCTAATATATTCCCAGGTAGTGCTGATGCTACTAGTGTTTGGAGTAGAATGGCCTCAGGCACTCATTGAGCTTACTAGGGCATATCCCATAAATTAAGTATAGGTCAATTTAGTAAACTGTATTTTCCAAAAATGACAACAACACAAATTTCCATCCACGTGCTTTTCTCGATAGGACTTTGCCACTCTCTCATCAAGAGGAAGAGTTTCATCTTTCTCCCTTGAATATGAGCCAACTTCAATAGCTCATGTGTAAGCAAAAGACCATGATGCAAGTTTCAATTCATGACTTTTGAGCCCCTATTAGAAGCAGCTTTCCAGTTTCTGCCTTGTTTTCTTGAATATTCTCACCCTCTCTATGCTTGTTCTCAGAATGCAGCTACCACATTGCAATAAAGTCAAACCATAAACAGAGGTTATTTGTACACACTTGGCTGTTGTCCAAGCCGAAGCATTAGTCCTGTGAATAAAGACGCCTTTGGATAGACTCAACCCTTAGGCATTCAAATCACTTCCAGCCTTTTAAAACTTCCTAGATGAAGGCCTAGACATTTTAAGGTAAAGACGATCATCCATGTTTGCCCTCTCTAAGTTTCTAAGATACAACACCCTTGAACATAATAAAACAGCTGTTGTGTTACACCACGAAGTTTGGAGTAGTTTTGTTACTCTGCTACGGAAAACTAGAAGAATGGAGGTGGAGTTACTGTTGAGAAAGAACATCTAGTGAAAAAGGCAAATACTGGGTCCTTACGTGGTATTTTAGTGGTTTAGACAAAGCTTTGCAGCTAAGAGAGGAAAGGTCTGGTGACAGGCAGAAAGATTCCGAAGCTGCCACAAGAAAAGTCTGGCTCCACAGTGAATCCTGGGATGAGGTAAGAATTATAATTATAATTGAATGAGGACAACTGCAAAGGGTTTTCATTGGCTGATTTTTGAAAGTAGGTCACCAGCCCTCTCTTTCAAGGTGCTCTGTTGGTGGTCTCAAACCTTCTGAAGATATTAGTGAAAAACAGTAACCAATCAGATGGAAGGAATAGTGGTACTTTATCAGAAGACTTCTTGCCCTGTGATCCGACTCGACGGCACCTGGCTGGCTTGGCTCTTGCCCTGTATGCAGGAGACCTAGGTTCCATTGCCAGCCAACAGGGCTCAAGTATAGCCATCACCCACCCGTCGTGGAGGCCTGAGTGTTGTGATGACAGCGAACAGGCGTGAGTGGAACTTCCAGCCTAGGACAGACTAGAACAGAAGGCCTGCAAACAGACCTCTTCCATAAAACAGCCAGTGAAAATCCTATGGGTCACAACATTCAGATCCATAACTAAGCATGGGAATGGTACAGGCCCAGGCAGAATTTTGTTCCTTAGTGCATGATGTAGCCACAAGTTGGGTGCCGACTCAATCAGCAGATAACAACAATTACATGAAATCCTGAGAGCATGACAAGGAACTCAAAGACGAAACATGGCCTATTGGGATAAGACTTTAGGATGTTTTTTGGTCCCATAAGTGACAAATATTTCATTGACTACCTAGGAACATCAGTATCAAAAAAAAAAAAAAAAAAAAAAAAAACAGAGCAAAGGAGAAGATACACAGAAAGAAATAGCAGAGCCATAACTAGTCAGAACACTCAATGAGCGTAAAGAGGAGTGGGATGAAGAAACGACTCTATGATGGAAAAACAGCTCAGAGGATTCTACGATATTTTCCATTCAACAAGCAATTGTTGATGCTTCTGTAGTGAGGCTGCTGGAACTCACCAATAGGCTTTCTTGTTTTTCCTTTTTCTAGTCATACATCCCTGGGTAAAGTTAACAGTGAACACACTCAGCTGTTAACTGAAAGGCTACAGGTTTGAGTCCACCAACAGAGCACCTTGAAAGAGAGGCCTGGTGACCCACTTCCAAAAACCAGCCAACAAAAACCCTATGCAACATAGTTCTACTCTGACACACATGATGTCATGAAAAGTTGGAATCAGCTTGAAGGCTGTTTTCCCTCCAGGCACACAGTAAAACTGCATTTCCCAATCTAGGTGTCCAGATACAAGCCAATGAAATACAGACTAATGTTCTACATGCCATTTGGTCCATAAAGTGCTCCCAGAGTATCCTGTATGTCCAGGTGAGAGAAGAGAAAGGTTGGGTATTTATTTCCCTACTTCCCCTCCGTTCCGGACAATGGCTCTGGTTATGGCTGTGTCAGTTTCCTGCCAGCATCCTCTTCAAAGGTCCCAGTATTCATACCATTTCCCTGCCTTATCCCTTGAGAACTGGGGATGAGAATGATTCCCTAGCTCTCAGTGTCTCAACAGTCAATGTTGGTTCCCTTAACAGCCTCCCCACCTTCCCCACACCTCAGTAAATAGTTCCTTCCAGAGATTCTCCTGAGGAAAGCCCTTTTAAGAATGCCACCACAAGTTACCATGACTCTAACAGCTATGTCAGTTTTCTTCATTAAGGATTTGTATACAGATTATAACTAATGAATAAAAACAACAGAACTTTGGAGCCGAGAGACATTTCAAAAATCATCTTAAACTCATCCTCCTTGTTTTATACTGATGGCACCAAGGGACAAAAATGTAACTGATACACAGCCTTTCACATTGTCCATACAATGATTATAATTACTCCCATGAGAAGAAGTGCTTATTTTATGTCGAACTTTTTATATACTCTAGAATACATACTTGCCAAACCAGCCAAGTGCTGGCGAGTCAGATCCGACTCATGGCAACCCTTAGGCTATTTGTATTTTTTCAGGAGAAAAAAGTAATAAGATACAACTCTTAAAACTAATACTCGGAAACTAGTTCTCCATTGGAACGGCATCCACCGAAGCTGGAAAGCGTAGATCATATATTTCTCAGTTCTCATTCTTTCAATGAAACTCAACTGTGTATATAGGGCTGCCAAAAGCTAGACTAGCCCAAAAGAGCTTAAAGTACTGAAAAATGTTTTTTCCCTGAAGATCTTCTTATGATGGAAAAAAGTAGCTTTAGCCAAAGCTGACCAGGATCACCAATGTCAGCTTCTGATCAAGAGCCACACCCTGCCTGCAAGTCACATTAAGATGGTAAAGCATCTCTGCAGTTAGAAGCTTCAGTGGTGACAAATGGCCATTCTCAAATTCCAAGGAGAAAGATATTTTTGGGCTCCTTCTTTCTGCCTGTAAAGGAGAAATTGCTCTGCAGCCTGAGTTTCTTCTAATGGTCTTGTTCTGAGATGCACAACAGTTAACATGAGTGATTCTAAGAAAAGGAGAAGGTACATCTGCCAAAAAAGCTCTGCCTTGCTTCAAACGCAGCCTCAGCCCTGGTAATATAAAGCTAAAGCTTTTGTTATTTTAAGCAGCTGCACTTGTTGATCTTGTGTACATCAGGCATAGAGTTTCACACATTGCATTTAGTCTTCCTGAATCTTTCTTTCTACAGTTTTGCCATGTGAAAACCAAAGGCCATACAAAATTTACTAAAATTGAGATCTGTTACTAAACTATGCCCTCTATTGTCACAATGTTGGTTAACCAGTATATGTTTCTTAGTCATCTAGCACTGCTGTTAAGAGGAATTCCAAAGAAGATGGTTTTAACCAAGAAAATATATTCTCTCACAGTCTAGTAGTCTAAAAGTCCAAACTCAGGGCATCACCTCCAGTGGAAGCCTTTCTCTCTGTGTCAGTGCTGGAGAAAAGTTCTTGGCCTAAATATTCCCCTGGACTAGAAGCTTTCTAGGTACAAAGACCCCAGTTCCAAAGGCCATGCTCTGCTCCTGCTGCTTCTTTCTTGAGATTACCCCACCTTAATTTAGAGACTATCTCAAGAATAGATTTAAGGCATTGAACACTGACGACTAAAGCTTAGATGAGTTGTGGAATGACATAAAGGATATAATAAATGAATAAATCAAAAGGTCATTTAAAAGGCAGATAAAGAAAAGACCAAAACGGATGTCAGAAGAGATAGAAAACTGCTTCTGAATGTTTAGTACCTAAAGCAAGAGGAAGAAATGATGACCAAACCTACCACCATCGAGTCAATTCTGAGTAACAGGGATCCTACAGGTCAGAGTAGAACTGTCTCACAGAGTTTCCAAGGAGCACCTGGCAGATTTGAACTCCCCGCCTTTTGGTTAACAAAAGATGACCAGAAGATGTCAAAGAGCTGATTGAGAAGAAAACATAAAATATTATAATCACATGTAAAAAGAGCTGGAGAAAGAAAACCAAAAAGGAAAAATATGCTTGACATTACTCAAGTTGAAACAACTAAAGAAAAAAATCAAGCCTGAAGTTACAATACCGAAGGAGTCTTTAGGGAAAACATACAATGCAGGAAAAAGCAAAAGAAGATAGAAAACACAGAGTCACCAGACCAAACAGAACTGGTCGACATTCAAACATTTCTAGAGGAGCAGATGATCAGAAACTGATGATTCTGAAGGAAGAAGTCCGACCTGCACGGAAGTCATAGAAAAAACAAGTTTCCAGGAATTGATGGAATGCCAGTTAAGATGTTTCAACAAAGTGATGCAGCACTGGATGTGTTCGTTCATCTATGCCAAGAAATTTGGAAGACAGTTACCTGGCCACCAACAGGAAGCAATCCATATTTAAGCCTATTCCCAGGAAAGACAACCAATCAAATGTAGAGATTACAGAACAATATCATTAATGTTACACACAAGTAAAAATTTGCTGAAGATCATTCAAAAGCAGTTGCAGCAGTATATCAACAGGGAACTGCCAGAAATTCAAGCCAGATTCAGAAGAGGATGCGGAATCAAGGATATCATTGTTCATGTCTGATAGATCCTGGCTGAAAGTAGAGAATACCAGAAAGATGCTTACCTATGCTTTACTGACTACGCAAAGGCATTCAACTGTGTAGATCATAACGAATTATACATAAAATTACAAATTATGGGAATTTCAAACACTTGATTGTACTTACAAGGAACCTGTACATAGATCAAGAAGCAGTTGTTCTAACAGAGCAAGGGAATGCTGTGTGATTTTAAGTCACGAAAGGTATGTGCCAGGATTGTTTAGTTTCATTAAATCTAGTCCATCTGTATGCTGAATAAACAATGCAAGAAGCTGGACTACATGAAGAAGAACAGGGCACCAAGACTGGAGGAAGAGTGATGAACAACTTGCTGTATGCAGATGATACAACTTCGCCTGCTGAAAATGAAAAGGACTTGAAGCATTTACTGATGAAGATGAAAGACAACAGCCTTTAGCAGGGATTACACCTCAACATTAAGAAAACAAAAATCCTCACAACAGGACCAAAAAGTAACACCATGATAAATGGAGAAAGAGATAAAGCTGTCAAGGATTTCATTTTACTTGGATCCACAACCAACACCCACGCAACCAGCAGTCCAGAAATCAAGGGAGGTACTGCATTGGCCAAATCTGCTGCAAGACTTCTTTAAAGTGTTGAAAAACAAAGATGTCACCCTCAAGACTGAAGTTCTCCTATGTCTACATGCTCACTATGAGTCAGAATCAACTCTGTAGCACTGGGTTTGGGTTTCCTTGGTTGTTGTTTTTTTCATTTTGGGGGGGGGGTTATTTTCTTCAACATAATGCATGGCACTTAGGAGGTGCTCAATGAATGTTGAATAAAAGAATTAATTCCCTCAGTAACTCTTTACTCAAACTATTCACACTATGGGATATTTTTCAATATGACAGCAATTAAAAGTTAAATTATTTAAATTACTGTGGTTTGAGATCTTAAGACTGAACCAGTGTAACTTAGTAAAGGGCCTTTTTTGAAAATTATATATATGCGAGAGAACTAGTACATGTCATTTCATTATTTATTCACAAAATGCAACTGAACTCTTATTTTTACAGTAACTGCTTATCTTGAGGAATAGCAACAGAAAGGTACTTCGGTTCCTGAGGACTAGCTCATTTTTTAAAACGCTCTATTGAATAAAGTATATTAACTTTGCTTTACAATACTAAAGTGCCAAACCACATGCTTTCCTCCGTCACCTTTAGTTCCTCTGAAATGAAATTATGTATGAGTAAGTCTTTAGTCAAATAATCCAGTCATCTGTTTCCATCATTTGTTCCTTTTTTAGATGAAGCATTTCTTAAACATTATGTATATAACTGCTAAGAGTGACTAATACGAGACTCAACCGCAATAGGTTTTTTTTTTAAGGTTCTTTTTCTTTTTTTTTCTTTAGTATGAATGACAAAATCATACTATTTAGATTAAAATGTTATAAGAAATCAACATCATAACCATGGATTTTTCTTTCATGTGAAATATTTAACATCATTGGATTGGCAATACACATTCATTTTAAACTCAAGACATTTTTCTTGCCATCTTTCTCACAAAATTAAATGTGTGCCCATAGTTGCTGTATTAGTGGTATAAGCCTTAACTTGGCATAATAATTTTGTTTAAAGAAATGACTTTCTGAAAGGTGTTTGCTGAAACTTTGAATATATTTCCAAAAGCAATAATTTCCTAAAAGAAAAAATGTGGCTTCTTTCTCAAATTTTTTATTATTCTTTTCACTCTCCAGTTTTTTACAAGTTCACTAAAAAAGCTATTTATGATTCTTTTTTTGCAAAGAGGCATGTAATGTCATTGCAAAATTTTGTAATACATACAGAACATTATTTAACAATTTGTCTACTTCAAACTGAAAATAACAGCAAAGTACTATAAAACAACTACCACCAATATTTCGAACTTTGCAATTTTGATAAAACACACTAGTCATTGCCCAAAGGAACGCTAATTATGTAACAATATTAATACAAAGAAGTGCTAAATAAATCTCAAGGAGACAAAGATCTGAATCCCATTTTACAATCACGCATCAAAATATGGTAAAACAGTAAAATGTAAATCTAGTTTTTGTTGTAGATCAAATTGTATAGTAGCAAACATCACATTCGCATGCCAATTCCAGTCACCATTTTCACTATAGCTCAGTTACTGTCCAAAAAGCCAGTTAACTTCTTGAGAAAAAGTACATAAAATACCTTTCCCCATCTAAACAATTCCATGAGTACTTGCTTCCTAGAAGATAAAATATAAACTCCTTAGCATAGCACAAGGTGTTCATTCATTCCCAAAAGGTCTCATCTCTTACTATTTCCTTCCTGTAACAAACAGACCTTGAGTGCCTGTCTACATGCAGGTGGCCCACAGCACAGACTGAGTCACACCCTGGGCATCAGCCATAGCTTATATTCCCATGTGCCTTTAAACTATTTTTTTCCTTTTGTCTGGAAAGACACAGCACAGTGTAGGCGAGAACGTTTTCACAGAAAAAACAACTCAGGAAAATAAAAAATGTTTACAATATGAATTTTGTTCATTCATAATTAAAATCTAAATGATTTAATTAAGTCCTATGGGGAGGAAAAATGGATCTACTCAATTCCCTCCCTTCCCCCTTCACTAGAAGAATGCCACTAATAAAAATACCAATACTCTAATATATTTCATTTTTTAATCAAAGTAAATTAATATACAATAACATGCACAGATTTTAGGCATTTATACAATGAGTTTTTTTTTCAGTTAGAAATATCCACATTACCAAGACTAAAACCAAAATATACAATATTTTCCTTCTGGAAAAAGACTGAGCAGCTGCTTCTGCCCAGGTTTGGTTGGACCCTTGTGCTACGGCAGAAAGAAGATAACACCTTGCCCTGTATGAATTCTAAGGGGGCTGATTTAGATATTGTATGATTTCTAGCTCTGTGTACGTACACAGATTACACAAACCCCTTCAAGCATTCTCTGTGGTTTCTCTTTAAAAGAACAGTCCATCGTTCACAATTGCCCATGGTTCATCCCATGTATCTGCGTTCCTCTTCAGGTTACCAATACCCTGCTCCTGTCATCACGGCTCTGCCTTCAGAGGCTACGTCTTGGTCACATGAAATGGATGAAATACCAGAGTCAACATCAACCAGCTCAATACTGTAGCTACGAGTTTCAACATGTATTTTTTTTTCCCACACAAAACCATCTTCCAGTATCCTGAACCTCAAGCTTATTAAAGTGAAATAAAAACCCACCGCCGTCAAGTCAATTCTTACTCATTTGTGGCAGCCCTAATGAGAAGTCTCCAGGAAGTGTCTACAAGGATTGGTTCTGCAGCTCATGAGGTCAAGATTGACAGATAGTCAGTCTCATGCCCTTTCCATCACGGTCACTAAGTGAACGCTGCAGCTCCAGCCATTACGTTTTCTTTGGGTTCTGTGAGTCAGGATTGCCGACACAGCACAACGTCTTTGTTCCACAATGCCTGAGGCCTATCTAAGAAAACCTAATGGTGCAGGAGTGACAAGAATGGCCAGGGTCTGGAATTACCTGGTGGCTCTTTACTCACGTCTGGCATCTGGACTGGGATGACTCGGGCTTTACTCTCTATGTAGCTAACGCTTCTCCCAGCCAGGCAATTGGATTCTGAGAGACAGCCACAGAGAGAGGAAATCCAACTCCCGTCGAGTCGATTCTGACTCACAGCAGCCCTATAGGAAACAGGAGAACTGCTCTGAAGAGTTTCCAAGGAGTGCCAGCCAGATTAGAACTGCCAACGTTTTGGTTAGCAGATGCATTCCTTAACTCACTACACCATGAGGGTTTTCAGCAAAGGTCCTTCTATAGTCTCTTCCCCTTCTCAGCCACTTTCTGAATCTGCATTCCTCTTACTAAGACAGCACTGGATGGGATTAGGTTTAGGAATACTCTAGCATGATCCTATCAACAGAACAAAAGGAAGACCCACTTCCACACTGGGTCATGATCATCAACATATCTTCTGAAGGGACACAATTTCACCTATAACAGCTTACCAATACATTTTAACTAGTAGCAAGAAATGGACAGTTTTCTAATCTTTCATCATGAAATCAGATCTCTGTATGTACCTCACTGTAAGGGAAGTTACTTGTTACTGGTAATGACAGACACCTTTGGGTTCAAAAACTGGACCCGGCACTGGTAACTCTCTGACTTTGGGTGGTGGTTGCTACCTGCCTTTGAGTCAGTCCTCACTCAGGGTAAGCCATGCACAACAGAACAAGACCCTGCCTGGTTCTGAGCCACCCCTATCATCAGCTGAGGATCAGAAAGTTGCCAATTCATAGGGTTTTCAAAGACAAAGTTTTGAAAGTAGATCACCAAGTCTTTCTTTAAGGTTTGTCGTAGTCTGGACGCTCTGACAAAATGTGTTTTGCATCCTAACAACAGGAAAGCCCCCACTGACAAATAGATGGTGGCTGTCCCTACCGAGCACTGGCCCGCAACCGGACCCAAGTCTCTCATACAGAAGGTGAGGAATCTACCGCTGATCTACCAGTGCTCTGCCCTCAGGCTGGTCACTTAAAATCTCTAAGCCTCAATTTTTCCCCTTTGCATAATGAACACAGTTATGCTATGTTGCTCAGTTAAGACTCTCATGTCCAACACAACAGGTTATCTGAATATGGAAATTATCACCATAATTTAGTTCCCTTCTTTTCTCTACCTGGGGAAATCCTATTCCATTACCACAACCCAGTTACAAGATATGCAAGTGTAAAACTTCCCCTCATCCCAGTACAAAGACAGTTTCTCCGCATCCCTTTAATATCATTCTATAATTATACATTCATTCATCAACTATTTGCTGGGTGTCTACCGTGTGTCAAACCAAGTACTGTGCTAGGGAGGTAGGTACATAACGTTAAGGAACACAGTTTGAGTACCAACTATCATGAGGCTTACACTCCAGTGCTAAAAATTTTACATATAAAAAATGTTGAAGTGAAAAATATTTTGCTCATATTTTCATCACAATTTAAAAATAAGTCTGTCTGTACCTAGAAAGAGCATCATTCGAACTGCTGACATTATAGTTAGCAGACTAGCTCTTAAGCACTATGCCCCCAGGGATTCCTTATTCAACCTGTAAAAACAACAACAACAAAAACCTATCGTTATTGAGTCAATTCTCACTAATAGCAATGCTGTAGGACACAGTAGAACTGTTTTACAGGGTGTGCCAAGGAGCACTTGGTGGATTCAAACTGCTGACCTTTTGGTTCACAGCCATAGCTCTTAACCACTATTCAACATATTGCCTGACAACTGGTAGGTTCTAATAAATGTTTGTTCAATTAATTTTACACAAAAAATAAAGTAGCTTAAGTTTGGTTCACATTTAGTTTATTATTAGGCAGACAAGTACAATCCAAATTAAAATAAATTAATGCAATTTTAACTCATAATGTTTACTTTCAGACGAATCTAATCTCAGAGACACTAGAAAAGGCAGGAAAACAGGTCAAAGAAATCTCATTCATATTATGAAGTAAATCAATCTCATTTCATGTTTTTTACTATTGTGAATTATTCCTCAAAATCCTGAAAATAGAAAAAAAGGACACTGTTCACTGTGGTGATCCCCTGTGGTCATTCAAGACAAGCCTAATTGGCACTAAGCCTGCAGAATGTTTATCCAAACTCTTCACAGCTTTTCTCCCCTGAGACAAAATCAAATGTTTATAAAAAACTGAAATAAATAGAGTAAGTAATCACTCCACTGAACAGTCCTGATATTTATCACTACATATTACAGAAAACTTAAAAACTAGCTCATTTATCAGCTACGATGGCAGCGGGCATTAGGAGACACTCTGCATAGCTACCGCTGTATGTGTTTCTACAAACTGGGACCAGTGTTGACTTCCCTTCTGAGAAAAAAGTACAAACACATAAATGCACAGACAGTTCCTTCTCCTATTCCTAGAAAAACAAATAAGAATTCCCTATTACTCCCGCTGAAATCTAAATGAGGAAGTAAAGAAGGTACACAAATCACTGTGTATGACGCATGATAAAAATGTATTTCTCTCATGTCTTTCCAAGATCATAAAAAAAAAGTTGGTAGCTGTCAGCATGGTCTTATTCTGGATATTTAAGGATAAACATTAAACACCTCAGGGCATTTTTTTCAAACTTAAATCTAAACTCAAGTTTATAGTACTGTCTATGTTAAAAAGCAATGGGTTCATACGTGAATTTCTCTCAACTTTTTAAATTCAGGTGTTTATTTATATGGTCATTTGTATTTAGACATTTGCTGACTTGCATGTCTTTTTCTCTTCCATTCTTTCTTTTCGTGTGTGTGTGAAGCTATAAACACATTTTATGGCATTAAGTGGTCAATTAACACATTCCTACAAATGGAAATTGTATACTTAAATGCTGGATAAAATCAGGGGAAAACAGCCTAAAGTTACCTATTTAGTATTGCAAGTTGTGATGCAAACTGAAAGCAGTAAAAGATTACTTCAGATCACAACATCAGATAATACATACTAGCCAGAAAGTGAAAATAAATCACATGCACCTCAACAGATGAATGGATAAAATGTGATCTATCCACATATTATTTTCAACTAAATAAAATGCCCATACTATATAACACAAATGAACCTTAAAAAGCATGTTAAGTGAAAGAAGCCATTTACAAAAGACCACATACTGTATGATCCCATTTATATGAAATATCTAGAACAGGTAATTGATAAAGGCAGAAAATAGATGAGTGGCTGCATAGCGATGGAGTAATGGAATGGGAGAAAAATGGAGAATGACTGCAGGGTTTCATCTCTAGGACAGTGAAAATATCCTAAAACTGACTGTGGTGATGGATGTGTAACTCTGTGAATATACTAAAAAATAAAATAAATAAATAAAATACTGTAGACTTTAAAGAGTAAATTGTATGACATGCAAATTATATCTCAGTAAAGTTGTTGAATCCACCAGGCACTCTTTGGAAGCTCTATGGAACAACTCCACACTGTCCTAGAGGGTCGCTATGAGTTGGAATCAATGACAATAGGTTTTTTCAGTGGGTAAGTCTGTTTTAAAAAATAGATTACACCTGTAGCAGTAAACGGCACATGGCATCTACTTTATGTACAGAAAGAGAATACAATATCAATATTTGCTCTTACTGGTAATGCATAAAGCTGGAAGGGTGAAGTCAGATTCAGAAAAAAACTCTTCTCCTGAGCCTAACACCACAACTAAACACAATTGTTCCTCAGCCAAAGTGATCGTAGCCACAAAAATATACTAGTAATATATGGCAAAGTTTCACAACCTGCTTTTGAAATCTCATTTTCATAGTCCCCAATAACTTGAGTACTAGGGGGAAAACAGTTCTACAAGAGTAAAATAGATGTCCAAATGCATTTACTTTAAAAAGTTGAATGGAAAAGCAGAGCCAAAAAAAAACCAACATTCCCTTACATGTTACTTTTATCAGCAAGACAGAGTTACACAGAATAGAGTAGCTAACCCAAACTAAATGTACATGGTAGGAGGTTTCCCTAGAAGAATTCAGAGGCCCAAACCAGCTCAATTCATTGTCAAACACAGCACTAAAAGGCCGCTACAGGCCGCCAAATTTACTCCAAGACAAAATGCTGAAAGACAGTTTGATTTTCATAAAAATCACACTACCTGCTTTTGCCTGTGTTTATGAATCATTATAGAACAATTTCAGCTAAATATAAAGGTTGCTTTAAGAAGATATTCCAAACAAAGCCAAGGGTGTCAGTGGTTGGCTGAAATGACTCTTGAATCAAGATAAACAATGACAGGGGCTGGGCATAGATCAGTTACGATACTTTGAGCTGCAAGTAATAGAAGAGCAAACAATGGAAACAGAAACAAGAATCAGCTACTTCACATACCAAAAAGTGAAGGGAAGGAACATCCAGCTACTCAGCCTGACCTCAGGACCCCAGGAGCTGTCCATCATTCTACCTTTTATGCTAATGATTTCTCCCCTAATGTTTCCAAGCTCAACATTACTGTTCTAGGTGTCACCTACTGAAAATCCCACAGCCAGAGAGAAAGAAAACGAAATGCATTCTCTGCATGTGCCTTTTTATTTGGGAAAAGAGTTTCTCAGAATTCCTCTGGCTGACTTCCGCCAAGTCCCACTGTCAGTATTAGTTCACTGGGCTAACTAGACCACAATGACTGGGTCATACTAATCATGATTTACTCCCCGGAACTAGGGAACAGAAGTTATCCACCAAAATCACTTGAGAGAGTCCAACAGTGAATAAAATCAGGGCTATGCCAGGACAAATGAGAAGTGTCCTTATGGGTTCAACTGTGACCTCAAAAAAAACATGTTCCAGTTCTTCTACTAAAAGACCCAAATTGATGGCCCAATAGCCTGGAGGACCCCCTGGGAGCACAGCCCCTAGACCTGCTGTTGCCCCTGACCAGAAAATACCACTGAGATCAACTCTTCAGACAAAAATGGAACTGGGCTTGTGACCACATGGTGTGTGTACTTGACGGTTTTATGCATTTCTAGGATGCTGTCTTACTGGTCTCTATCTAGATAGGAGAGAGGAGGTTGGAGACGAAGGGACAGGAGCTTGTTAAGAGGATACTCCAAGTATAGACTGAAAAGGAGGAGTGTGCTATCACTAGGCAAGGAGAGCAGAGGGAGCTGCTGATTGCTGGGCACACAGCATTCATTTGCATTGCATACTTTCACTTAATCACAATAAAAACATACCTGTCTGTTCAAGTTCTATTGCCAGGTGGCTATGAAGTGGTAAAGAGGTTTCCTGTAGATGTCATTAGTTAATACCAGAATAAGGTGGGCCCTAACACTAAATGACTGGTGCCCTTATAAAAAAGAGGGGAGGAGGCACAGAGACAGACACAGACAGTAGACAATAATGTGAAGTTGGGAGCAGACACTAAAGTTATGCTGCCACAAGCCCAGGAACACCTGGGGCTACAAAAGTTGGAAGAGACACAGAAGGATATTCCCCAAGAGGTTTCAAAGATAGCACAGCCCCGATGAGACTGAATTCTTTCTCTGTAACCCTGGAAGAATAAATTTCTACTATTTTAAGCCACTCGGTTCATGTTACTTTTTTGGTGGCAGCACTAGGAATACAGCACCCATTACCAAAAGAAAGTGAGGTGATTAGCAATGGTGCATGATCCAAAAGCCATCTCACATCTCACATGTAGAACAAATTAAAAAAACTGTGGCTCTTTCAGTTACAGAAGAGAAAGCTATATATATATCTTAATTATCTAGTGCAGCTTTAACAGAAATACCATAAGTGGGTGGTTTTAACAAAGAAAACTTTATTCTTTCACACTTTGGAAAGCCAGAAGTCCAAATTCAGGGCATCAACTCCCAAGGAAGGCTTTCTCTGTTGGCCCTGAAGGAAGGTATCTGTCATCAGTTTTTGTCAGATCCTGGTCAAGGAGCTTCTCAGCACAGGGACCCTGCGTCCAAAGGGATACACTCTTCTCCTAGTACTCCTGTTTCCCTGCTTCCTTCTCTCTTTTATATCTCAAAAGAGAAATGCCTTAAAATGCAATCTAATCTTATAAATCTTTTCAGCATAATCACCAAGAATCTCATCTCATAAACATCATAGTGACAGGATTTGTAATACCAAGGAAAATCACATCGAATGACAAAATTAAGAACATTCACACAATAGTAGGAATCACAGCCTAGCTGAATTGACAGACATATTTTGGGGGGACACAATTCAATCCATGACACTATGATAAAGTCTGTAAATATGTGAAAGACCACATAAAAGAGAAAATCTTGCTTAATTTAACATAAGACATTATAAACTATAGCTGTCTAACAATATGTTAAGGGAAGACTCATGAGAGGAAAGTCATTAGGCTATTTACACGAGGACTGAAGCATCATCTACAGAGGAGAATGCTATTCTTTGGAGAGAAGGGTGAACTAGGTAGTCTAAGACTTCATGTATTCCTTTCTCTAGAATGGTTGATTCAAGCATGTAGGAAATATGTCCATAACTTCCCCCTTCATCCTCCTTGACAAATCTACCAATTCAACTTCAAAAACCTAAAAAATAATGTTCTTAAATGGCAAGGGAAAAATAAACTAATAAGAAGATTCTTTATAAATGAACAACTTTTCTTCCATCGGACAACATAGTACACAGGATAAAGAAAATTCAGAGCTATCTAAAGCAATTCTAACTGTAAGTGCCACTGTCATTTCTCTCATGACCTCAATCACATTTCTGTCATAGGAAACTGTTCTTAAGGTTTGTCTGTGCAGAACAGACTGCAGATCTTCCAAGGGCTCTATCCTTTGCCACAATTTACTAAATAGACACTGATTATCTGAGAATTCTGTACACTTCTTTTGCTGTGACTCTCGCTACCAACATGAATAAGCAAAAGAAGCAAATGAAGAAGTTGCCATCAATACCACAGGCAAAGGCCATTAACTCCAATCACACGCCTCTTCCAAGTTCTACCTCCCAGTTCCCATTCTGACAAATAATACGATCTCAACCCAAATTTATTTAACTTTCTGAACAGAACTTCAGTCAATTGCAAACAAAGTCCTCAAGTTTATATTCAATTATTGAAAAATCTGAGTCAGGACATTCTCCCCAACACCACATTTGAAAATAAATTGAACAACATGTAGACGACTTAGGTTTTTCTGGGTTCAAAAACACTTCAAGGTTTGAGATGAGAGAATGAAAGGACTTATACTCAACTGAGAAAAACCTGATTTCTTCACATTCTCATTCCCATTTCCATCTTCTTTGTCTACACCTTTTGTAACAGAGACATTAAACAAAAAATGAGCATAACTTGTCTGTAAAAGTGATCTCAATACAGCACGTGTCAGGTAATGTTTGTAGCTTCCCTAGAGTCCGAGGGAAATAGGACCCACCACATCTAGCTCTGCTACATGTCCTAAATCGTCACCACTTCTTTAGGTTAGCCTGGAGATTCAGCAGTGTCAGCATCTGTTAGACATATCACATTGCCATTCACATAAAACTTTTTACCAAAGATGTCAGATCTAATCTGTTAGACTAAATAGCTGGTTCTGAGAACAAATCCAATGAAACCCACTCAGTTTTGATTGTGCTTTTTTTTTTTTTTTATTTGCTCTATAAGAACTTTAATCATCCTAAGTGGGGTCTTTTTCTCCCAGACTAAGCTACAGACATTTAAAGTTTAGTGTGCCTCACATGTACAGGCTACTTCCAAGACCCAGGATGCATGGATTAAACTGTGCTCCCCCAAAAATAAGTGTAGCCAAGTGTCTGGCATGATTCCCAGTATTTTGTGATTGTCCTCCATTTTGTGATTTTCCTATGCTGTATATCAAAGAATTAGGGTGGGCTGTAAATCCGTTCACAGGATCACCTCCCTGCTCCACTGTAAAGGGAGTTTCCCTGAAGTGTGGCTTGCACCACCGTTAATCCTTTCCTCCTGCAAGAGACAAAAGGAAAAGGAAGCTAGCAGAGAACTGAGAACCTCACACCATCAAGAAAGCAGCACTGGGAGAAGAGCACGTCCTTTAGACCTGAGGTTCCTGCACCAAGATGCTCCCTGGACAAAGACTGATGCAATACCAAATTTTCCTCCAGAGCTGACAAGGGGGAAAGCCTTCCCCTGGAGGGACATCCTGAATTTGGACTTGTAGCCTACCGGACTGTATAAGAATAAACCTTCCTTTGTTAAAGCCATCCACTCTGTGATATTTCTGTTGGAACAGCACTGGCTGACTAAAACCCAGGATGAGGCCTTATCAATCTTTCTATGATGATTTTATTTTCAAGTTTTTTTTTTTAAAAAAATGGTATTTTAACCTCAACTGGTTAAGTCTGCTTCCCGCTCTGATTTTTCCTGCTCATCACACCTGCTCTTACACTGGGAGCCACTGGTGGACATTTGGGGGAGCTACATAAAGGGGCATTGAGTTGGGCTTATACTTCGTTTGTGTTCAATGCGATCTATTTCTGTGGTTCACAGCCACTTCCTTTGTATAATACTTTCTTTCCTAAGCTTTGGTAACAAATACCACAAGTGAGCGGCTCTAAAAAACAAAAATAAATTTTCTCACAGATTTTTTTTTTTAAAAAAAAAAAGCTCTGGGGGCAAGATCCTTGTCTCAGCTCCCATGGCTCCACACTCCTCAGTCTTCACACAGTATCTGTCTTTGCCCTGTTTGTGCTCATTTATCTCTGTCTCTGTGCTGCTCCTTCTAACTCAAAACTGACTCAGACACACTCTAAACTAATATGAAACTCTAGTGGTACAGCAGTCAAGTATTCCAGCTGCTAACCAACAGACTGCGAGTTCAAATCCACCAGCACTCTTTGGAAACACTGGGGGGCAGTTCTACACTCCCCTATGGGGTCGCTAGGAGTAAGACTGAACTTGGTGGCAGTGGGTTTGGCTTTTTGATTTCTATAGTGATAAGCCCTCATTAATGTAACAACAGAAAACTTATCTCCAAATAGGATTACATCACAGATATAGGGGTTAGGATTCCAATACATACTTTGGGTGGATACACTCCAACCCACTGGTAGCTGTTCTTAAGGCAGAAAGGTCTTCCAGGGTCTTGACACAAAAACATCAGTCACAGAATGGTTTCTAAGTGGCATCAATTTAGAGAGTATTTATGATTAGTCACGGCACATGAAAACTCAAAATGCCATGAAATCTTAAAGCTGATATATGAAACAAATTTGATAGAGGTTTCCCACAACTTGGCAACAGTCTTAAACGTTTCCATGATATCATCAACAATAAGTTATGGAGCTCTGGTAGCACAGAGGTTAAGCTTCTGGCTGCTAACCGAAAAGTCATCAGTTGGAAGCCACCACTCGCTCCTTGGAAACCCCATGGGACAGTTTTACTCCATGCTATGTCAGAAGTGGATTTGGTTTTCGGTTTAGCACTTTAAGAACTTTGTAAACTTATCAATAATAATATACTTTACTAATCTCTCAGAGTTAATATTACAGAATTGTAATATGAAAATGCAATCTAAGAACAAGGCCAAAAAGTGAGTAGGGGGAGAAGAAAAACTATTATGCTTTTCTGAATGTTTTGATATTTCCGGCATCTTATAGCTCCTTTCAAGCTACTCTAAAACATACCCATAATTCCACACGTGCCTTTCGGTCTCTCTGAGTTCTACCACAGTCCAAGCTGCCATCATTGCAAATAACAGTACTCCCCTGCTTAGATTCTTGCCCCTCCCCTTTTCTATGCACTATACAGGATTCACTGCGGGGGGGGGGGGGGGGTGTCATGTCACCACATTCTTTGGTGAGGAAGAGATAACAAAAAAAAGAGAAAATCATAACAGGGGAGGGGAGGGCAGGGGGCCAGTAAGGGGAGAAGAGGGGAGAAGGAAGGAGAGGCAAAAGGGAGAAAATACCACAACAGATAGCGATGTTCCAAATGTCCTTAGAACTTACACACAATTATCATTATTTCCATTGTTACAATGGACTGCAGACAAACAAGTGAAAGGACAGCACACCCTTTCCTGCAATCATCCGGAGACCTTTAGGAGTGTCAGCGCCTAACACTAGCCAAAGAACTTGGCCTGCTATCAAAAACTGGAGAGGATCAAGTCTGACCCATTCCTGGCTGTTTCTACAGATATTTGAAGGTCAAGTAGCATTTAGCACAAAGTGACTGCCTGGCTAAAGTGGATCTTTGAGCTAGTCAGACCAGACGGCAGCACACAAACAGCTGATAATGGGAAGAGAACCACACCGATTTCTCAGTGATGCCTGAGGTCATTTCTTCCTGACCTATTCCAAAATGGTAGCAAACCATGAGAACACCAGATTAGCAATCAAAAGAAATATCCTAAACCTAAATTTTAAGAAGGTGTGGAAGCACTAGTGGAAAACCTATCCTTGTTCTTATGCCAATATATTTAGAAACAAGGCCAGCTCTGTTTCATGACGTAAATAGAACACTTTCAGACTCAGAAATTTTTAACTAAAAATGCAGAAATAGAATGACACCAGTGGAAAATAAAAGGCTTGTTACACTAAATGTACCCCCAAATATTTCAAAACCTTGATGTAATGAAACCAAAACCAGAACTCAATACATTTTTGTCAAGATTTTTGAAAAATAAATTGTGTGTGTGGAAGGAAACAGAAACCACTATTAAGTTCATATGCAAATGTAAAACTATTGGGGAATTTTTATCAAACTATTATTTTAGAAGTCTGATGTTTTACTGTCTTTCTTCGATTCAGAAAGTTACATTTATAAAAATAGAAACTAATTACAAATGGAAAACCTGTCCTTAACCGAAATCTTAAAAAGTACTGATTGACTATTTAAAAAAGTAAGAAACACCAAACCTGACTCAAAGCAACCCTACACGTCAGTTATATACTTTACAAAATGTATCATTTATAACAAAAGAGTTGTGATATAAAACGGTGTGGACACCACTCAATGAGCGTATTTCGGGTACTATTACTTTCAAAACCCTGATTCTTCTTTTGCTTTCTTATAAACCAAACAGTTCAAATTACTCTAGGAATTTCAAGCTAGAACTCAGGTGATTTACATTTCAACCTGCTTCTAAATATAAACATTTGTTTCCATCAGCTGTCACAGGAACACCACGCTGGCAGGTGAGTGCTCTGGTGAGCAAGGCCCTCCTTTCAAAGCTGCCTCAGCAACCAGGCTCAATTCTTCAACTGAATTCCTTAATAAATAAAACTGAGTACTGGTCTGGGCCATTACCATTCTCATAGTACATCTATAGGCTTCAGTTAACTTTAAACACGCTAGAGTTGATGGGGTGTCTGCTGTATCAGTTGTTGTAGAGCTAATTCCAACTCACGGTGACCTTACTTTTGTCAGAACAGAATTATACTCCATAGGGTTTCCAGTGGCTGATTGTTTAGAAGTAGATTGCCAGGTCTTTCTTTCAAGGCATCTCCTGGTGAATCCAAATCTCCAACCGTTCCGTGAGTAGCACAGTACTGTCTCTACCCTGCAAGGACTCCAATCTTTACAATCCAGTTGCACATAGCAGGGCAGTTTCCCTTACCTTTGATATCCTCCTACCTCCTTCTTCAAAATCACTTTCCAGCAACCTGAACTCCACAACCACTCTATTAATTGCAACTACTTGCTCATGTTATACTGCCAAATGCTCTTCTAGCAGACTTTTAGATGATGATATGCAAAGAGATACACCAAAAGAACACTAAAGCTGATGCATGAGCTTTAAAAGAGGCAGGGGTAGGGGCAGGAGGTGTGAGGGATGCCTCTGGATCCATGGTTACATACTCTGTCTCTGTCCTCCCCCTCCTCCTACCCCTGTAAGTATAACATATTGCATAACAAAAGATCTAATAAGTCCTACCGTAAGAGAAACTTGCTTGCTTAACCAAATGCGCCCCAACCATACTTGGCCACAAACCTTTGCTTTACTAGATTTTATTTTGCTTACCATCACTTAATTTTCTAAAGGAAGTGCAGAAATACTGATTTAAGTCTAAATCATACAGTGTCTAGCTGGAAGAATATGAGTATATGGAGCCAGGATCTGGACTATGGAAAAGTCTTCCATTAATACTCAGATGTGTAAAACTGTAAGCAAAAGAAATGACTCTCATCATTGCATTCAAAATTGAAATTCTCTGCTAGAATGTAGCAGAGCTAGGATACACTAATTCCAAAAAAGAAAAATAAAGAAAGTTTCCATGGAGGCAATTTAAATTCCAGCTAATCTTATGTGACAGACAGAAACTGCTCCACAAGGTTTTCTTCAAGATCTTTAGGGAATTAGAAGGCTAGGCTTTCCTGTGAGATGATACTGAGTGCATTATCAGTGGCCAGCCCTTTTTAGCTTAGTTGCTGAGCGCTAACCATTCCTGCCACCCAGGGATCTTAGACTGATACCGTAGTCTGAGTTTTCAACTACTACATAGTACCGTCTTCTCTTAGAATAATGACAGAGTGATTCAAAAGTAGCCTTGGTGCTTACAACAGGTAGCACAACTCGTATCCCACTTTCACATTCTCTGGTTTGTCATTATTGACATAAACTCAGCTGTTTTAGTTCACTGTAAGAAGGGCAGGTTGCTGTGACTCGTCTTTGGGAGACAGAATCAAAAGCAGACATTAGGGATGGACAGAGGACAGAGCACCCCTGGCCATGGCTTACTGCTTCTTCTTTTCACATCAGTAACTCAAGTCTATTCCAGATTGACACAAGTGCGGGGTTTCACTGGGCAAGTCTAGAACTGATAATTATTTGGTGATGAGGTAATGAACAAAAACAAGAAGCTAATAAATGCATTTTCTTTCTTTCTAATTAGATTACTAAAGTGTAGGAAATACCTCAGAAACCCTGACAGCACAGCGGTTGAGTTCAGCTATTAATCAAAAAGGTCAGCAGTTCAAATCTACCAGGCACTCCTTGGAAAATTTCTGAGGCAGTTCTCCTCTGTCTTATAGGGTCACTGTAACTCAGAGTCAACTCTAAAGCAATGTTTTTGGTTTGGGGCTTTTTCTTAGCATCTACCTCACTGGCATACTTAAATAATACATTTCAAATATTTGATTCACACTAGCCAAACATCACAAAGCATTAAATCCTCCAAATTAGAGTTTATTTAGTCTCTCAAAATCACCATTTCTGCAGCTAGAAACTCACTAATCCTGAGCCAGCCAGCCAAGTGCCGTCAAGTCAGATCCAACTCCTGATGTTGATCAAAATAAAAACAAATGTCCCTGCTTTCCCCCCATAAAAACAAAGCAGCAGTGAAAAAAAGAAAGAAAGAAAGAAAGAAAACTCACAGTTAAGCGTAAGTAATTGACAAAAGAATCATTGTTGTTAGGTGCCACTCAGTTGGTTCTGACTCATAGCGACCCTGTGAGCAGCAGAAGAGAACACTTCCTGGTGTTGTGCCATGTCCACAATCGTTTTTATGTTTAAGCCTAGTGTTGCAGCCACTGTGTCAATCCATCTCATCAAGGGTCCTCCCCTTTTTGGCTCACCGTCCACTTTAGACAACTGGTCCCTCTTGACAACATGTCTGGAATACTTAAGATGCAATCTTGCTATCTTTGCCTCCAGGGAGCAGCCTGGAAGTACTTCTTCCAGAACAGATCTGTTTGTTCTTTTGGTGGTCCATGGTGCATTCAACACGCTTTTCCAAAACCACAATTCAAAGGCATCAGTTCTTCTTCTGTCTTCTTTGTTCATTGTCCAGCTTTTGCAAGCATATGATGCGACTAAAAATACCACAGCTAGGGTCAAGAGCACTCTAGTCTCCAAGGTGACATCTTTACTGTTCAACATTTGAAAGAGATCCTTTGCAGTAGATTTTCCCAATGCAGTGTGTCTGTTGATTTCTTGACTGCTGCTGCTTCCATGGACGTTGACTGTGGACCCAAGTAAAATGAGATCCTTGACAACCTCAATCTTTTCTGCATTTATGATGACATTGTTCACTGGTCTCGTTGTGAGAACTTTTGTTTTCTTGATGTTGAGGTGCATTCCATTCTGAAGACTGTGGTCCTTGATCTATATCAGCAAGTATTTCAAATCTTCTTCACTTCCAGCAAGTAATGTGTTGTGATCTGTGTTAACATAATCCTGATGCCTCATTCTTATTCTTATAATCCAGTTTCTCAGATCATCTGCTCAGCATACAGATTGAAAAGGTATGGTGAAAGGATACAACCCTGACACACATTTTTCTTGACTTTAAACCATACAGTGTTCCCTTGTTCTGTTCACTCGACTGCTCCTTGATCCATATACAGATTCCTTAACAGGAATCTGTTAGGATCCACACAGTCGAATGCTTTTGCATAGTGAACCAAACGCAGGTAAACATATTTCTGATAGTCTCTGCTTTCAGCCAAGGTCCCTCTGACATCAGCAATAATATCCCCGGTTCCACATCCTCTTTTGAATCCAGCTTGAATCCCTGGCAGTTCCTCGTCAATATACTGTTGCAGTCACTTTGGAATGATCTTGAGCATAATTTTACTTGTGTGTGATATTAATGATACTGTTTGGTAATTTCCACAGTCAGTTGGATCACTTTTCTTTGGAGTGGACAGAAATATGGATCTTTTCCAGTCAGTTGGTCTGGTAGCTGTCCTCCAAATTTCTTGGCATAGATGAGTGAGCAGTTCCAGAGCTGAATCTGGTTGTTGAAATATTTCAATTTATATTTCATCAATCCCTGGAGCCTTGTTATTCACCAATACCTTCAATATAGCTTTGACTTCTGCCTTCAGTCCCTCACCATATGCTTCCGCTTGAAATGGCTGAGCATCAACCAGTTCTTTCTGGTATAATAACTCTGTATATTCTTTCCATCTTCTTTCGATGTTCCCAGAGCCATTTAATATTTCCCTGTAGAATCCTTCATTATTGCAACTCGAGGCTTGAAATTTTTCTTCAATTCTTCCCACTTGAGAAATGCAAAAACGTGTTCTTCCCTTCCAGTCTTCCATTCCCAGCTCTTTGTACATGTCATCGTATAACTTTATTTTTATTTTGTCTTCTCAAGCTGACCTTTGAATTCTGTTGTAGAGTTCTGGGCTAATTGCATTGATCAAGTGTCTTGGCAGGTAGGAGACTGTTCTGCCCTATCGCGTTCTGGACTGACTGAGCTGATTGGGTATCTTAGCTGATGGGAGACTGTCTTGCCCTGCAGAGTTCCAGGCTAATTGCATTGACTGGGTATCCAAGCTGGTAAGAGGCTGTTCTTCCCTGCCAAGATTGGCTGATTGTGTTGACTGGGTTTCTTGGCTGGTGGGAGACTGTTCTGTCCTGTGCTGTTCTGGGCAGATTGTGTTGATTGGGTATCTTAGCTGATAGGACAAGTACAGATAGAGCTGAACAGCCCTTACTGTCTATCAGTGGAGGCTTGTTTGTTGTTGTATGCTGGAAGCTATGACACTGGTATTTAGGTACCAGCAGGGTCACCCTTGGTAAACAGGTTTCAGCTGAGCTTCCAGACGAAGGCTGACTAGGAAGAAGGAGCCAGATGTCTACTTCTGAAGAGGATTAGCCAGGGAAAACATTATGAATAGCAGAGGAACACTGTCAGATATACTGCGGGAAAGTGAGCCCCCGCAGGTTGGCAGGCACTCAGAGGATGACTGGGAAAGAGCTGCCTCCTCAAAGCAGGGGCAACCTCAATGTTGTGGATGCAGTAAGCCTTTGGGATCTTCCTTTGCTGAGCTGGCACAACTCAAAATGAGAAGAAACAGCTGCAAGCATCCATTAATAACTGAACCATGGAATGTAAGAAGTATGAACCTAGGAAAATTGGAAATCATCAAAAATGAAATGGAACACATAAACATCAATATCTTAGGCATTAGTGAGCCGAAATGGACCAGTATTGGCCATTCTGAATCTGACAGTCACATGACTGCTATGCTGGAAACAAAAACTTGAAGAGGAACAGTGGTGTGTTCATCATCAAAAAGAGTATTCCAAGATCTGTCCTGAAGTACAATGCTGTCAGTGATAGGGTAATATCCATATGCCCACAAGGAAGGCCAGTTAATATGACTAGTATTCAAATTTACACACCAGCCACTACGGCCAGCAATGAAGAGACTGAAGATTTTTACCAACTTCTGCATCCTGAAATTGATTGAACATGCAATCAGGATACATTGATAATTACTGGTGAATGAAATGCAAGGGTTGGAAACAAAGAAGGATTGGTAGTTGGAAAATATGGCCTTGGTGATAGAAATAATGCCAGAGATTGAACAATAGGATTTTGCAAGACTAATGACTTCTTCATTGCAAATACCTTTTTTAACCAACAGAAACAGCAACTGCACACATGGACCTTACCAGATGGAATACACAGGAATGAAATTGACTAAATTTATGGGAAAAAAATGATGGAAAAGCTCCATATCAACAATCTGAATAAGACCAGAGGCTGACTGTAGTACAGATCATCAACTGCTCATATGCAAATCCAAACTGAAACTGAGGAAAACAGAACAAGTCCATGAGATCCAAAGTATGACCTTGAGTATATCCCTCCTGAGTTTAAAGACCATGTCAAGAACAGATTTGAAGCGCTGACCACTACTGACCGAAGACCAGACGAACTGTGGAATGACATCAAAGACATCATCCCTGAAGAGAGGAAAAGGTCATTAAAATGACAGGAAAGAAAGGAAAGACCAAATTGGATGCCAGAATAACTTCTGAAACTTGGTTTTGAATGTCAAGCAACTAAAGCAAAAGGAACGAATGGTGATGTAAAAGACAAAATCACAGAAACAGAAAATATAGCCAAATGGGTATCTAAAAAGCCTGGTATTGAAGTACAACTGGCTAAATAAATGCAGACAACAAAATTTTGACAATTGGTATACTTTAAAACTTTCTTTGAATCTAACTTTCTATTTGGGAACTTGGTGAAAATTATGAACTTGTGTTCAAAAAAAAAAAAAGACATATGGTACAGTTTTTTGTACGTCTCCAAGCTTTTTTCTTAGAAGTCCCTGAAGTCCACTAACACTATGAGCCCCAATTTCAAATTTCTAAGTAAATAATGACAATGACCATACACAGATATTTATTGAATATCCCCAACTTGGCCTTGGCCATGCTATAAGAAAGAGTTTCTGCTGATGAATGCACAGCAGTGAGTGCAACAAGGGCTTTAGAAAAATCTTTAAACACATTGCTAGAAACTTGTACCCACAAATGACCTAATTTTATTGACTCAATTTATTTATTGCCCACATGGCATCAACTGTCAAAAACTGGAAAAATGTAGAAAAATGCCAATGAAAAACATCTTTGTATACACAGTAACTTTTACTTTTAGAAAGAAATTCCTATTCTATAAACTATTAAACATTCACCAAAAAAAGCTGCTAGATAATAAATGTAATAGAAATGTTAAGGACCAAAATCAATTTTATTTTGATTAAATTTGGAGTTAGGTGAAGGATGAGGACACTGTGAAGAAGTCATAAGACTAAAAACAGGGTGTGATGTTTGGAGATGACAGTAAACCTTGAACTTTCTGAGAGAGATCAGAAGATGCCTTTCCTGGTCAGTACCTGGTCAAGAACAATTTGAAGAAGAAGTTAACATTTATTTGCTTAACGTGGAGATTCTGAGACAGTTACAGGATCAGAAAGGAAGTTTTGTTTTAAAGTTCCTTAGTAGTAAAAGCAAATGGACAAAACCTGTGTGCTTAGCTTAGCATCACAATTAAGAACACAGAGTTTTAAAACCAGATAGAGCCAAGAACACTGCATCCACCAACAGGGTGTTACTTAAATTCTCATAGCTTCAGTTTCATCAACCATAAAAATGGAATGATAACAGGATTAAACGAGAATATGTCTAAGTCTTTGCCCTTGAAATAAATACTTCCAATTATAGTTATTATTACTAATAACTACCTCTGATAACATAGTAGTCAAGAGCTCAGCTGACAACTGAAAGCCTGGAAGCTAGAATTCACCAGCCACTCCTTAGAAAGCCTATGGAGTAGCTCTACTCTGTCCTATAGGGTTGTTATGAACCAGAAATGACTTGACAGCAATGGATTTTTACCATCCTAATAGTGACAACACTAACATCTTAGAGGGACGTAATTAGAGGAGGATCTTAGTATTCCAACTTTAAAAACAGATGAATCAAACAGAACAAAAAGTTAAATATTAACTGCTTCAAAGGTGAAGTCTCATAAATAGTGAGAGATTTCTTTTGTTTACATGTGAATCCCCAGATGGATTTTCTAGTTCCTCTTACTCTTCTGAATGTCATATAACATGTATGTGCACATGCACACATGTCTGTTAAAAATTTGATAACAATTTCAAAAGCTAATTGTATTTTAAAACTTAAAAAGAAAAAAAGAGCTTCAGCAACTTCAAAGTTATAGACTAATCAATAAGTATACAAGGTTGAAGTATCAAATATAATTCTTTTTACACTATTTTTTACCTTATAAATCTACTAAAAACACGTCACCTTGAAGACTAAGATGAGCCTGACCCAAGCCAGGGTGTTTTCAATCATCTAACACACAGACGAAAGCTGGACAATGAATAAGGAATACCAAAGAAGAACTGGTTCATTTAAAATACAGTGCTGGTGAAGAAAAGTGAATATACTACGGACTACTGTAAGAATGAACAAATCTATCTTGGAAGAAGTATAGACTGAATGCTCATTAGAAGCAAGGATGGTGAGACTTCCTCCCAGACCCTGGACATGGTATCAGGAGGGGCCAGTCCGTGACGACATGCTGGGTAAAGCAGAGGGTCAGCGAAAAAGAAAGGAAGACCCTGAAGGCGACTGGCTGACGTAATGACTGCAACAATGGGCTGAAGCCTACTGATGGCGAGGATGGCACTGGACCAGGATGTGTCTTGTTCTGTTGTACGCAGGGCTGCTATGAGCTAGAACCAACTCAACAGCACCTAACGACAAGCTTATAGTGATTTAAACACCTTAAGAGAACTGAGATGTACAAGTTATAACAAAAATAATATATAAATAAAAGCCACATATATGCTGAAAATGACCATACAAAAAGCAGGCTTATAATTGTAAAGTAACCTAAGATAGGCTGTAACCTGTATGCAAATTTGGAGAATACTTTCAGCTGTAATGTTTCAAGAAAAAGAAAAGCCTACAAGCAATGCTTGATAAGTCCAAAAATACTCCTATGTTTTATAAAACCACAGGATTATTCAAACACTGATGGTATCAAGCAAAACAAGGCCATCCATCTGCAAATCAAGAGTTACACAAACGCTCACAATTTTTGAGAGAGAAATCTCCCTTGTGGGAATGCATCATAAAATCACCAGCCAGAAGAATCATGAAGTCATATACTGAGATATACGGCCATGACATTATCTGTAAACCAGAAAGAAGCTAAGCATTGAACAGTAAAGTTTACATAAATTTGAAATACTCGATTAAATTCAATAAACATAAATTGAACATGCCAGACACATAGCTGGATCTGGATATATAAAATTACTAAGACATGACAAAGCCCTGGTGGTGCAGTGGGTAAGAGCTCAGGCTGCTAACCAAAAGGTCAGCAGTTCAAATCCACCAGCCACTCCTTGGGAACTCTATGGAAGCAGTTCTACTCTGTCCTATAGGATCACTATGAATCAGAATCAACTCAGTGGCAATGGGTTTAAGACATGATAGCCTTGTTCTCAATACACACTATAAATACATCAACTTTATTGATAAACTGTGATGAAACCATTATGAAAACTGTAAAAATAAAAAACAGGTCTTTATGGTGAAAGTTGGCATGTAAAAATATGAAACAGCATACTAGGATTTTAGTCTTATAAAAAGGGAACAAAGAGCAGAAAGAAATACAGTTACGAGAAGAATAATTGATAGTTATACAGTGTTCACTAATTCATTATTACCTAACTTAATTTGACAGGGTTTGTCAAATTAAGGGTTTGGTACTTGTCACGTGCCAAACATTCTCTTTAGATATTTTTTCTCTCTTCTAGTAGACAGGAGACAGCAGAGTCCGTCTGTTTGCAGCAGCACGTGCTGTATAGCACCAGAAACACAAATATGTTTGGAGAATGGATACAAGCATCTTACGGAAAATTTGACATTGACTAATCTAATCCTTTTAAAAGAGTGTGTTGGGCAAGAGAATTTTAAATGTACTTTTTACCAAATGATGGTAAAATCTTAAATACACTTTTCACCAAAGCATGGTAAAATTTTCAAATCATACATTTTAATGCTTTTATTAAAACAAATGCAATTTCTTCAGTTCAACCCCTCCATTCAATCACTCATTTTGTTTAAATGTTTTCAGGTTACCTGATCCTTGGCTAACTTAATAATTTCATTTACTTGGAGCTAAGTGATGTGTTTGCTGCACGCAATCTAGTACTCACTTCAAGTTTTATTGAAAGTACTAACAAACATTTCACATGCACAAGATTGATGGACTTACCTATCCCGGTTCAACTACTGGTACACACTGAATGCTGACCTGAGAAGCAATCGTTCTTTCCTTCTTTTATTTACTTCATGCCTTATTGCTCCTTTCCTTTTCTTATTTATTTAGTCACTCAGCACATACTTATCAAGCACTTACTGTATGTGCGAGACGCTCTTTGGGCTCTGAGGGTTCAGCAGTGAATGAGAAAAAGAAAAAAAAACCTCTCTTCATGGAACTCATATCACAGCTGAAGAGAGAGAAAATAAAAAATTAAACAAGTATAAATTCAGATTATGATACAAGCTATGAAAAAATAAAGCAATCATGTGACCAGTTAAAGAGTGATCAGAGTGGGGAGTTGCTAGTTTATTTAATATGGTCTAAGAAGTGTCTTCTGAGGTGACATTTGTGAACAAGTCTGAGCCAAGTGAGGGACTGATAAAACCACCAGCCTTAAGAGACTATCAACACCTGTAACAACTTAAGCAATGTTATAAAACTCTTTTGAGAAACAAACCAGTAAGGTGATTTATATTTGCTTCCTTCTACACTGTTAGTTCTAAAAAGTCTATGGGCTTTAAAAGGCATGGGCATGGCTGCTGAAATCACGTACAGTTAGGAAAACCAAGAGTCGTAAGAGTAGTGTCATCCCAGGCACACCACGCAAACATGAGTACATTCTATAGAAGTAAATAGCTCTGAAATGCCTAAATTCTCAAAAAACTAAACCCCATCCTATTTTGCAAGGTTTATTTAGAGTATTTACACCAAGCAGAATCATACATGTTAATTACTTGAAGAAAAAAGTCAACTGTTAATAACATTCTATCTAACACAAAAGGAATCCCAGGGTGGATAATGGTGCATGCATTCAGACACAAGCCAGAAGGTTGGTTCCAGTCCACCCAAAGGCACATTGGAAGAAAGGCCTGGTGATCCACTGCCAGAACATCAGCTGCTAAACACCCTGTGGAGCACAGCTGTATGCTCACACACTCAGACTCTCCACTAGTTGGTACCAACTCCACAACAACTGGTTTGGGTAGACCAAAGAAATGGTAAGATCAAAGTCCCAAGGAGAAGCAAGCTTCACTATTCTTAGACCGTATCTTCTGACAGCTCCAGGATCCCTACCCACATTATAAGAGGATCCATTCGCCATCCATCCCTGACGGGTACCACTGCCCTGAAATAGTGAAGTGATTGAGGGTTGTTTTTTAAAAAAAAACTGTGGTTGTTTGTTTTTTAAATCTATTTTAGAAATAAAAACAGGCAAAGAATTGAAGTATTTGGCAAGGTTTTTTTTTAAAGAAAAATTTCCTTTTCCACATCTCTGCATCTTTTCTTTTTTTAAAAAAAAAAAAAAAAACTTGGCCAGTTACAGGTGGCTAGCAGCAAAGAGCTCTACCCTGCCATTAACCAAATAGAAGCCCCACTGAAAGGGATCAAGAGCTCTGTGTTTCATCAATTTAACATCCCAGCATTAGCAGCAGCCAAGCAGACACAGCGACCCTGCCAAGACAAACACATGGGGCTTGGCTGAAGGGGAGAGGTTTCTGGAGACTGCCCTCCAGTCTAAACTTCTTAAGGAGTCGGTATAAACGTGCTTTTATTGAAAAGGTGCTGCTCCATCTAAAAGGCACAGATTCAGTTCAAACACAGCCACCTTTCACTGGTCGTGTTGGCTTAAGGTGTGTGCCGTTCGGTGACTGTGCAAAACCTGCGTCACAGGTACCTGCTGCCCATTTTTATAAATCCCCAAACCCAAACTCTTGCAGCCACACTGAACACAGGCTGTTTTATCAAAAAGAAAACAAGAGGGAAGAAGGATACTGGGCCATCGAGCCTTTCCCTGCCTCCACCCAGTCCTATGCAAATAGAGAGTTCTAGGAGATGAATAAATAACCACAGGTCTCCTCTGTTTCCCCAGCCTGGTGGGCACAATTTAAATTTAGGATGGGCATATAGCTCCTTCATTCCCCTTCTGGAGTTTGTCAGTATCCAAATATTTCTTAAAGGTTAAGTTTCTTGGATATGGAGGGAGGGGGACAGAGCCCAGTTTGGGAATTCATAAAAACTCTAAACATTTTGTAGAAAATTCTAAAGTCTGAACTGTAAATATCTGTAATCACAATTAATAAATAGTTATTGAATAGTTACTCTATGCCGAACTCTCTGTAAAATTTTCTGGGGACACAAGACAATCTATGACACTCAGCACCTCTGAGGAGTTTTTAAGTCTATCAGTCAAATACTTTGGGCAATGGCTAAAAATAAAAATTATGACATCCTGAAACTTGGGGAGATTTGGATTCCCAAGGATGTGCAAAAAGAGTCTCTATCAAGCAATGCACTAGAATTCCATGAGACAGTTTGGAAAGGTAAGTCTCATTACTTAATATCCAAACTGCATAACTTTCCTCCTAGAAGTTTTAGGTGTTTACTTAAACTGTGTGTCACCAAGAGAGGATTCCAGCATTCACAAAAACAAGCCACCCTCACAGGAGCAGCAGAATTATTTCACCCATCCATCCACTAAGTATTGGGCTTCTACTGTGCACTGTGCACTCCATTCTAGGTTTTGAGTTTACCACAGTAAGTAAGACAGAAAAAGCCTCCATCTTCATGAAGTTTGCCATCAGTTTGGGAGATATTAATAGTTAAGCATGTAAATGAATAAATAACGTCTTTTAGTTAGTAACAATTTTGATGCTAAAAATTAGGCTGAGTCCTGGGAAGATTTGGGGTAGAGGAGCCAATACTGGTAGACAGAGTGGTCCAGAGAGGGTCTCTGGAGAAGTAGAGCTTGAGCAAAGATCTGACAGTCCAAAAGCAATCAACCATGTAGAAGGATTGGCTGGCAACATGAGCAGCAAGAGAAATGAGCTTAGCAAGTGCCAGGAAGAACAAGAAGGCTGGTGTCACTGGAGTGTAGTCAACCAGGGTGGAGTGGCAAGGCTAGAGGTCAGTCAGTCTCAGCCAAGGCCTAGATCATGTAAATCCTTGTTAGGAAGTCTGGATTGTATTCTGACAGTGATGTCAGACTACTAATGAAGACAGTGCTACAGAAGGGTGCAACGCATCATCTGACTGACTTATTTAAAAGGCCACTCTGGCTCTATTCATTTATGCAAGTTACTTGTTGAGCATTTACTGTACTCCAAGTACTGAGGGTGCAAAAGTAAGAAAAGAAGGCAAACACTCTATGTTCATGACGCTTGGACATGCAAAAGGGGCAATGAACACAGAGCAACTAAACTAGTTTAGTATGCCAAGTGGTCATAACTCCTAAGAAGCAAAAGAGAATAGAGGGGATAATGCAAAGTATTGTTTCAGACCGAGCTGGGAGGATAATTCTCTCTGATGGAGTGACAGGTACCTGGAGGAAAAGAATTCCAGGTTGGAGAAGAGGTGGTGCAAAGGTCCAGAGAAGGCATGTGCTTAGCTTGTGTCTAGCAACGTCAACAAAGAGGATGCAGAAGGTGAGATTAAAGAAACAGCCATGGCAGAGTCACGTGGGCCTTGAAGGCCATGGTAGTGTGTGCGGATTATATCTGGAGCAACAAGGAAAACCACTGGATACATTTGAGCTGAGGATTGAAAATCCTACCACATGTGAGAGGACTGGTGTCACTGCTAGGAAAAAAATGGTAAGGGAACAAGTACAGAGGCACCAAGTCCCATGAGAGTACAGGAGATTAAAGTGGCTGGGCTGAGAGACATCTTCTGGATTTATTCTAGAGGCAGAGCCCACAGGATGCGCTGATGAGCCACATATGAGTAAAAGAGAATGGGCATCTTCCCGGATGAGTTTAATGTTTTTGTCTGGGATGCAGTGCTTTTTTCTAATATCCCTCCTACCTCTCTGCATCTTCTATATATCCTTGGTGGTTTCCATTTAATCTGTCTATCCTCTATATAGAAACCCTGGTGGTATACTGGTTAAGAGCTACAGCTGCTAACCAAAAGGTCAGCAGCTCAAATCCACCAGGCTCTCCTTGGAAACTCTAATGGGCAGTTCTACTCCACCCTGTAGGGCTGCTGTAAGTCAGAGTTGCCTCAACAGCAGCATGCTACCCTTTAAATTTTATTTGCCTGAATTCTATTAATGGGCAACTTCTTTTCTCTGTCTACATACTATGAATATTTTCATGTATTTGTATTGCATCAATTACACAAATATGTGATGATTCCTATGTAAAAAAAGGTTGTACTTTAGGATCAGATAGACCCAGACTCACTGCCCAGTCCCATAACTTTCAGCTGTATGACCTCGCACAGCAGGTAGGGCCTCGCTGAATGTGCTTTCTTGTTTGTTAAACTGACGGCACTAACACCCAAGAGGATACTTAGATCATTAAATATATTACACTTATAAATGCTACCGTATTCCTACTACACAGAAAGTACTCAAATATTATTGCAAGGCTTTTGTTTTATCTTGTTATAATCAGTATCTTCAGCTCAAAGTCCCCTCAAAAAATAATTTGCTCCTCTGTTTTCCATACAGTCACTGTCTCAGCTGTCTAGTGCTGCTATAACAAAATTACTACAAGTGAACGGCTTTAACAAAGAAATTTACTCTCTCTCAGATCCGACTCGACGGCACTTGGCTGGCAGTCAAGTAGGAAACAAGTCCAAATGCAAGGTGTCAGCAGCAGGGGCGGGCTTTCTCTCTTTCTGTAGTCTCTGGAACAAAGTTCTTGTGATGCATCAGTCTTTCCTGGGAGTGTTTCAGAGCAGGAACCTCAAGTGGACGCTCTCTGCTCCTGGTAATGCTTTCTTGGTGGTACAAGATTCTCAACTCCCTGCTTATTTCCCTTCCCTTTTATCTCTTGTAGCACAAAAGGCTGGGCAAGCCACAGCCCAGGGAAATTCCCTTTACACTGGCTCGGGGATATGAACTTAGTAAGGGTGTTAGAGTCCCACCCTAATCCTCTTTAACATAATCCAGCCATGCTTTATCCACAGGAAGAGATTAGGAGTCACAGTTCGGAAAATCACAAAACGGAGGACAACCACACAATATTGGGAATGATGGCCCAGCCAAATTGCTACATACATTATTTTAGTGACATAATTCAGTCCATGTCAGTCACTCAAGCCTAAAACCTGACAGTCACCCTAGGTTCCTCTAGCATCTTGAGGCCTGATTTCCAATTTTTAAATCTGTGAATTAAAACTCTGAAGTCTCTCTTTATTCAGTCCTCTCCTATTAATCCTGTGCTTAGATATTCCCCAGAACCCACTGACCAACATCCGGCGCCAGTAGGACCTTGTGTCAGGCCCCATGACCTCACACGCTATCTACTGTAGCACCTTCTGACTTTCCCTGAGCGCTGTGTCATTGATCCTCCTGAAACCCAGAGACGATATGACTCCATGTCTGTCGTTAAAACCTGTCAACAATCCTCTAGCATCTAAACAGGAGCTAAACTTGTCAGGAGGTGCTCCAGTACATAGCATGTGAGGTCATGGGGCCTGACATAAGGTCCGACCAGTGATGCTCCAGATGTTGGTCAGTGGGTTCCGGGAATACCTAAGCACAGGATTAATAGCAGAGAACTGAATAAAGAGAGATTTCAGAGTTTTAATCTGCAGATTTAAGCTAAACTTGTTAATACATATTCAACACACATTAGCGTAGCCCCCATAGCACATCGTCAATGTCTTCTTCTGTGTTACCCTATCTTTATTTACTCTGCACTCTTAAAAGTGAAAAGAATCACACTGTCCTATTCTACCAGCTTTGTGACACGCTCTTTGCTCCAGTTCCCACAGTCTTTACATGCTTGTCCTTTAAGTTCAGTTCTCACCTCCCGTGAAGTGTCTTCACTGAAGGCATCTTTTAGCCGATGCCGTGGCAATGTTCATCACTTTCCCACTGCCTGCAGCATGCTGCATTGCTCCTGCACACTTACTGCTGCAGCCCCTCCACTGGACTGCCACCTTTGAAGACAGAACTACCAGTAACTTACTTTTATATCCCAAACATCTAGCACCCTATAGCAACCATGCAGTTCAATTATATCGAGGGGTCAGCTGATATCCAAGGAGATTAAGCTATGCCTCACCTGACCTGTAATTAGAAGAGTAAAAAAAGTGACAAGCTTTGGGACATTTCGTTTCAATAATCAAAATTAGAATCATGTTAAGATACATGATTTTAACAATCCTTCAGAGATTTTTAATTTAAAAAAATTTCATTATATAGAGCTTAAGAAAAGTCTTCATTTTATCCTAAAAATAGTCATATGATCAAATACTTTAGCTTCCTTCATTACAAACTCTAGCTTAACACCAAGATAAATTATGCGTAATGTCAGTAACAATCAGACTGGGAAAGTTTCACAATTATCACAGCTATGACGCTTGGCAGAGTGGAGGGTCAACGAAAAAGAGGGAAAGACAGATTGACACAGTGGCTGCAATGATAGGCAAAGCACAAAAACAGTTGTGAGCATGACACAAAACGGGACACCATTCCATTCTGTTGTGCACAGGGTCGCTATGAACTGGAACCAACTCAGTGGCACATAGCAACAACATGATGACTATTTTTTACAGTAGTCGTCATCAACAGTTTATTGAAGTCCTAGGGAATAAAGGAAACTCTAGTGGCATAATGGTTAAAAGCTACAGCTGCCAACCAAAAGGTTGCCAGTTGGGATGCACCAGTCACACCCTGGACATCCTAAGGAACAATTCTACTCTATCCTATAAGGGTCACAATGAGTGAAAATCTACTCAGTGGCAATGGATTTGGTTTTTGGTTTGGTAAGAAACAAACAAAAAAAATCATGACACTAGCCCAATTCTATTTTCAAAGTTAAATACTTTAATCATAAGTATTATTCGATTATTTTCACAGTTTTCATTTAGAAGAAAAAGTAGTTCATAATTTTAGTAACAATCACCTGTACAACCAGTTACATAATGAGAACTAGATATATATGTTAAAGGACTCCCCTCACACACACCAAGCCACATTTAAATGAAATAAGCTGGAGACAAATAATGATTAACAAAAATAGTTATTCAAAATTTATGTAACACTTTCCTTTAAAGCTTAAATAGTGTCTTAGGTAACTAAGCTCATTTCTTCCAGAATGTGTTGTATCAAGGAGATCACAACAAAGCCAAATTAATAACGCTAAAATTAATGCATATTAAAAAAGCAGATCAAAATACTTGATACCAGAATTTGAATCTTCCTGACATGGCTCACTGCTTATTTTACCAATCTATGTCAAACTATCTTTCCCTTCAAATGCCAGCCACACCTTTACATCAAATATCGATTTATTTTTTTATTCCTATAAGAGAAAGCAACTCATTTTTCTTGATTTCAACAAGAAGATGGCATAGCACCTTTCTTACTGGGAATAATCATAAGATGCTTTTTCAGAATTTTTCATATACAATTTCCTACAATCAAAAAAGTCAATCACGGAAGGTAAAACTTCCTCATCAAGCCTTACCTACCTGACAAGGTAACACTCTTGCTCCCCCTAGTGGACAGGTGAAGATGAATACAAAACGGTGTTTTTCTCAGGTAAAAATGGCACCTGAAGTTCATGCGAGTCTAGCCAGAAACAGAGTTAGAAGACAGATACAGTTAACCAACGCTCAGTGTATTCCACAAGGCTCACAGATATAAAGGCACTATAACACACACAGCAGAGAAAGAAAGTCCTGGCTGGAACTCCAAATCCAGCCAATATCAGTAACACAATCTCAGGCTACTTCGGTAAAAACTTAGTATTTTTTTAATCTTAACTTCCTGAATTTCCATGACTTAGAGAAGCAGTTACCAAATTTTGATCTAAAACATCCTACAGGTCCCCAAGATACCTTCAGGGGTTCCACACAATCTATTCTCATCTTTAATATAAAGATGTCATTTTATTTTTTCGTCATGTTGATATTCTCAGTGATGGTGTAACTACTGGCAAAGCCACTGGCACTTTAGCCTGAATAAAGGAAGTGACACCAAGCTGCACTGGACATCATAGCCTTCTTCTCTACTGCATCCTTAGAATAATAATAATAAATACATAATTTTTAAAAAGCCAGCTTCATTTAAGACTATCTTGATAGGTAGTAGAAACGATTAATTGTATTAAATCTCTAGGCTGGAATACACACACTTTCCTCGTCTCGGTGACATGAATGGGAAGTTCACATACAGCACTTCTGCTGCCCATCAAGATAAAAGGATGTCTCAAAGAAGAACACCTGTGCAAATGCTTGAGGTGTGAGATGAACGAGCCACTTTTTTGGGTAACTCCATTTTTTACTTTAACTAATGACTAACAGATAACTACAGCTATTCAGACTTGGGTATCTGACAAATATCTTCTTGAAAACGAACGAAGTGAGCAATGAGCCTATCTCTTCAAAGAAAATAAATGACAGGATTTATTGCCAATAAACAAATTCCAACATCCAAGCAAAAATTTGAATTCTGGAGAACTTGTGTCTGCCACCCTTGTGCCTGACATCCTCCCAATACTAAAAGACTTTCTCTGATCACATCTACAGCTATATTTACAAATGTTATTCATGTAATGCCTCAAAACCCAGTGAACCAATATTAACCAAATGCCCCAGACACAAAGTTACTAAATCACACAGGAGGCAATGATCCAAAGAAAGTGGAACATAGACGTGACTAACAAAGAACCAAATATGTGATATGGTTGCAGATCCCACATTGCAGCTAACCTTTAAAACTCCATCATTTGCTGAGTTTCAGTATGAAATTAAAGAAGGCCCACAATTATTTGAACAGGCTGTTAAAATACTGCTTTCTTTTCCACCTGCTTATATTTTTAAGACCAGATTTTTCCTCATGTATCAAAATACAGAAGCAGACATGAAAATCTAGCTGTCTTCTGTTACAGTAGACATTAAAGAGGTTTGCCATAATCAAAACCAATGCTATCCCAAATTTTTTAAAATATATGGGTATTTTCCACAAACATTAACATACACTGGGTTCACTGCTGTATTAAAATGAATTTGCAAATCAATATTTTAACTTTCTTTTCAATTTTAATTTTTAATATTACAAATATAGATCGACATATTTACTTAAATGAAATCTCTTGGTGATCTGCAATAACTTTTCAGAATATAAGGTCCTGAGTCTCAAAACTTGGGGAACTGAAAGCTTAAAAGAACCAAAATAACCCACTGTAGAAGGCCATTAGTAGTCATCCCTTCTCCCTCAATTTAAAGGTGGAATGTCAGAAACTATGCAACTTAAAGCAGATACTTAGCATTCCTATGATAAACACAACGAAGACCTAGAAATGAGAATTGAGTTTCTGAAAGTGGAATTATTTCACATCTGGAAATTCTAGTCCAGGAATAAAGAGTGAAGGCTTCACAATATGAATGGCAAATGGAAGGAGGAATAATATTTTTATAAATATTCTAATATTCATATATTCTCAATTCCACTACATCTCGTGTTTTTGCTAAGGCCAAAACTTCATGCCCCATAGGAGAAAAGAAGCCTATAAAAAACAAAGTACATACTGATCATTTTTCTTCTGAAAATACAATATTATTCTCTGTTATTGTAGAATACATGCCAAATACAGAAAAAGCCCCAGTGAAATATCTTTAGCAACATGCTAAGTAACTCACTGTGGGCTTATACAGTATACTAAAGACATATAGTGATTTTAAACATAAAAACAACTCATAAATGCTTCCATGAAGAAAGCAGTTTGTTTTCTTATTGTTCTCATGAAGATCAGTCAATTAACCTACTAGTTTATGTTGTCAATTCCTCTTAACCTAACAGTCTAACAACATCATCTTGATCTTCTCCCAATATCTATGCTTTACAAAAAGAAAACCCTGATGCCACTCACCAATATGGGGTGGAGAAGACATTCTTAGCAATATGCCAGTTATGACAATTGGCCTCAATGTTCCCTGAGAGCATGGTCCCTTGACCCCAGCCCCTGCTACTCTCTGTCCTTGCAATATTGGGTTAAGACTGGAAGAGAACTCAGGTTATGTTGAAATTTAGTTAAACTGATCTTCTTTCTGATGTGTGCTGTCACTGATTTCACCCAACTACATTTCTATCAACTATCTACTCTGTAAATAGCTGTCTCCCTCCCTCCCCTCCCTTGCAGGGGTCAAATAGTCTTTTCTTTTGTACATGAGTCTGTTTTTAAGTCCTTACTGTAGGGGTCTCATACAATATTTGTCCTTGTGCTGCTGACTCATTTCACTGAACACAATGTCTTCCAATTGAGACCACGTTATGAGATGCTTCCTAAAATCATCATTGTTCTTTATCATTGTACAGTGCTCCACTGAATATACATACCATAGTTTATTTATCCATTAATTTGTTGTTGGGCATCTGGGTTGATTCCATCTTTTTGCTATTGTCGACTGTGCTGCAATAATCATTTGTGTGCATGTATCTGTTTGTGTGAAGACAGTGGAGAAGAGGGGACAGGAGATCGTTAGGAGGATATGACATGTATAAAACAGAAAGATGGAGTGTGCTGTCACTGGGCAAGGAGAGCAGTAGGAGCTGCACATAGGCAGGCATGCAAATTTAAACTGGATTGTACACTTCTACTCAATCAGAATAAAAAAATAAAAATAAATGTCAATGTCGTGGGAAAAAAAAAACCAAAACACTGCCATTGAGTCAATTCTGACTTACAGTGACCCTACAGACACAGAAGAACTGTCTCATAGAGTTTTCAAGGAGCATCTGGTGAATCTGAACTGCCAACCTTCTGGTTAGCATACACAGCTCTTAACCACTATACCATCAGGCTTTCTACTTTAAAGGAAGGTATTAAAATATGTTGAAGAGATGTATTGCTTCTTTTAGTTTACAGTTCTGATGAATCCTCAATGGATAATGGAGAAATCCCATTTGTGTTAGTCAGTACGGTCACAGCAATAATTACTGGATATGCCACACCTAAGATGATCAAGATGACGACACAAAGAGGAACACTTCATTTACAGATAGCATACACTGACAGCTGCAAAATGACTTACGTGCCACAGGAATTTGGGATTATTTCTTTCATTTTTAAGAGTCTGGCCAATCCCAAGTGTCTCAAACTTAATACATGATGATTATAAAACGTGAAAGGGAAATTCATTTAAAAATCAAAGTAAAATTAACCAAAACACACGGCTGTCAATTCTGACTCATAGCAACCTCATAGGACAGAGGAGAACTTCTCCATAGACTTTCCCAGGAGCACCTGGCAGATTTAAACTGCCAACCTCTTAGTTAGTAGATGTAGCAGTTAATCACTATACCACCAAGTCAGTTCCAATTTATATAGCAATCCTACAGCACAGGGTAGCAGTGCCCACAGAGAAAGTAAAACAGAGCAAACAAAATAAGCAACTTGCAACAAAGGAAACTTGGTACTCTTGCTTGTGAACTTCTAAAATATATGAAATATCAATACGGACAAAAACAATAAGCAGCTTACACTACTTACTGTGGTACTCAACGTGTACCCGAAAGCAGCACATACTGAGATCTTTTTAATATGTACATTAGGAATTTTCATATCTAGGAAGATACAGTAGATGTACTTCTATTCCATCTAGGGGTTCTTTCCACTAGGTACAAATAAATATCCTGGACATTATACATGGAACAAACACAAGAAGACTGAAAGGGAGAGAGAAGAAAGCAGGCCGGCTAGAGTTCCCGGGCTACTGGTGAGTTACTAAGTTATTGGATTTTCTTTTTTGACTCACATATCTCAGACTTCAAGTAGTAGCAGCTGGCAACCCCCAAATTCTAGAACACACAGAGATACAGACCAAAAAAAAAAGAAACACCACAACAAAAGCCTGGTCTTTCTAGTCAACATACCAAGAGAGGGGTAGCCAAGGAAATTAGAAAACTTTTGTTGTGGTTGTTAGTTGTGAGCAAATCAGCCCCAGCTCATGGCAATCCCACGTGGACACAGCAGAACCACTCCATAGGGTTTTCGATGCTGTGACATTTTGGAGGCAGACTGCCAGGTCTGTCTTTTGAAGAGCCTCTGGGTGGGTTCAAACTGCCAACCTTTTGGCTGGTAGTTGGGCACTTAAACATTTGTACCACCCAGGGATTCCAGAAAGCTTTTAGAGATGGCAATTTTCCCAAGCTGATTTACGGTACCAATGAAAACCTTATAATTAACATCATACTGAGTTGTGAAAGACTGAATGAATTTCCTGGGAGACTAAAACAAAACAGAGATTCTGTCACCCTGCCCTTTCAAGATTACCAGATATCCAGTAAGTGCAAGGAAGTAAGGGAAAAAGGTATCTATATGGTCCAGAATGGAAAGAAGAAATAAAATTTTCTTTTATTCCCAGGCAAGATGATAGTCTGTGTACCAAATTCTAAAACACCTACCAAAAAAATTAAAAAAGCTACTAAAACTACAAAGTTGTAGGATAAAGATTAACATACAAAAATTACTGTATGTCTACACACTAGCAACAAAAATGTGGCAACATGAGTGGTGATGGCTGTACAACATGATTAATGTGCTTGGTATCACTAAGTTCTACACATGAAAAATGATGAATTGGCAAATGTGTTATCTGTATTTTTACAACAATCAAAAATAAATAGTGAAAATTTAAATTTAAAAAAGAAATACCACTTCCAGTGGTGGCAAAAATTCAACAAACATACATGAAGACCTGTATATTGAAAATTACAAACAAAAGGTTATGAAGACCTGTATATTGAAAATTACAAAAAAAAAAAAAAAAAAGGTTGCCAAGAGAAGCTAAAGCCTTAAGTCAATGGAGACACTTAGCGTGTTTTAGGATCAGAATTCTCAATAATGTTAAGACGTTAATTTCCTGAAATTTAATATATGGACTCAATTCAACACTGATCAAAATCTCAGAAGGATTTTCTTGCAGAAACTGGCAGTCTGAGTCCAATACTTAGAAAAGCAAAACTAATTTTTCTTTGTGGGGGGAGGGGTGGGAAACAAGAGATCATATATTGCCTGATTTCAAGGCTTATTTAAAAATTTAGTAATAAAAACTATGCAGTATTAAATATAGACCTATGTATCAATCAGGCTGAATCATGAGTCCAAAACAGACCCACACATATATGATATGGTCATTTGATTTTCAGCAAAGGTATCTTACTATTTCAAAAGAAGAAAAGAGAAGCTTTTCAACAAATAGTCCTGGAACAACGTGATAGCCACATACAAAATAAATCAATAAAGAAGATCCCAATGTGTTGTGGACCACATTGTGCCCCTATAAAAGAAGTCCTAAACCCTAGTACTTGTGACTGTAACCTCAGTTGGCAGCAGACCTTTGCAGAACACAATCAAGATAAGATGAACTCAACCTGTACATTTCCTCAACATTGAACTCCAGGAATCACACTTCTCCTTTCTCCCCACAGCAGACATCATAACATACTCAGTCATTCTCTGAGTGGTTTACACTGTTTCTACTGTCCCATCTCACTGTAGGTGAATACTTGCATAAAAGTAAAATGCAAAAACCAATTTTAAAAAAATAAATAAAAGTAGCAAAGAAAAACAAATAAAGAAAAATAAACTCACATTAAGGTAACAGTCAAGGATTGCATTGCGTCCCCCCAGAAATAGACATATTGATTTGACTTGGCTATGAGGCCCAGTAGGTGCATTTCCTCCCAGGCGCTGTGGCTCCTGCCTCTGCAATGTTGACGAGGGAGAATGGGCAGCAGCTGTGCTGGCGACGCAGGACTCAGGCTACCAACTTGAGAGACATCAGGGAGTGAAGTAAACAGGAAGTTAGGAACTTCGGACCATCAAGAAGGCAGCACCAAGAGCACAGCACACCCTTTTGACCTGAGACTCCTGTGCCAAGATGCTCTCATTGTATTTGGACACAGCTTACTGGACTGTGATAATTTCTCCTTTGAATGGACTTATAACTCACAAATGGATTTGTGGCTTACTGGACTGAGACAATAAAATTTCTCTTCATGAAGCATTACACTTCATGGTATTTTCTGCTAGAGTAACACTAGGTAACTAAAACAATAACATTTATTTGCTACATGTATATTCTACATTAACCTATGCTTCTCCCCTCTCATCCTGTTTTGTCTTAAACACATTACCATAAAAAGGATAATGATAAATAAACCAGCACTAAAGTACAATACAAAAGTTTCTTACCATACAATATAGCCATAGTGTTCCTTAATTTTTAATCAAATGAACTTAAAAATATATGCTGATACAAACAGCTGCACACAAGTATTTATAGCAATCTTATTCATAACTTCCAAAACCTGAAACCAACCAAGGTGGGCTTCGATAGATAAACGGATCATCAGACTCTAGTATATCCACACAGTACTGTTCAGTGAGAAAATGATAGGAATCACGAAGACATGGAGTGACATTAAATGAGTATTGATAACTGAGAGACAGGAATGTCCCTCTCGTTATTCCTATTCAACATCATACTAGAAATTCTAGTTTGGGTAAGAAAAAGAAATAAAAGGAGACAGATTGGTAAGGAAGAAATAAAATTATCTCTGTTTTCAGATGATATAATTCTCTATGTAGAAAATGCCAAAGAACTGACAAAAAATAGTTGAGTGATTCTAGGAAGGTAGGAGGATATAAGGCTAACATATAAAAGGTAACTGCTTTGCTATATACCAGCAATGAACAGTTAGAATTTGAAATTAAAAGCACACCACATGCATTACACCAAGAAGAAGAAAAAAAATTAGGTGTAAATCTAGAAAAAACATGTATAAGATCTGAATGAGAAAAACTGCAGAAATCTGAATAAAGAAAAGATCTTAAATAGAGAAATATTCTGTGTTAATGAAAATCTAAACCGAACCAAACCAAACACATTGCTGTCAAGTTGATTCCAACTCATAGCGACCCTATAGGACAAGGAGAACTGCCCCACAGAGTTTCCAAGGAGCACCTGGTGGACTTGAACTGCCAATCTTTTGGATTGCAGACACAGCACTTAAACACTGCACCACCAGGGTTCTCATGTTCATGAAAAGGAAGATTTAATACTATTAAAGTAACAATTCTTTCTAACTTCGTCTAAAGAGTCAACAAAATACTGATCAAAAGCCCTGAAAGTTATCTTGTAAATACAAATTGACTCTAAAGCTCATACGGAGAAACAAAAGACCCAGAAAAGCCAACACAATACAAAAAAAAAAAATAAAAGTCAGAGGACTGATCCCACCCAACTTCAAGACTTACTACAAATCTATAGTGATAAGGACACCGTAGTACTGGTGAAAAAGCAGACAAATAGATGAATGGAACAAACAGAGTGCCTATGCATCTACTGACACAAGTATAGTCAAGAGATCTTTCACAAAAGCTCAAAGGGAAGTCAATGGAGAAAGGACCACCTTTTCAACAAACGGTACTAGAAAAATCAGATATCTGTAGGCAGCAGAATCTACTTAGACACAGAATTAACTTTGTTTTAAACAATTAATTCAAAATGGACCATAAACCTAAATGCCAAGATTACCACTACATATCTACTAAAATGTCTAAAAACCAAAACACTAGCAACACAAAAGCTGGTGAGTGTGCAGAGCAACAGAAACTCTCCTTCATTGCTGGTGGAGATGCAAGACGGTACAGCCACTTGGGAAGAGAGGGTGGCAGTTCCTTACAAAGCCAAGCATAGGCCCATCATACAATCCAGCAATTCCATATCACACACTTTCAATATTATTCATAACATGAAAGGAAAATATATGTCCACCTAAAAATATGCACACAGTGTTTATAGCAGCCGTGTTTATAACTGCCAAACCTCAGAAGCATCCAAGACGTCCTTCCATCAGGACACGGATAAACAAGTGGTGGTTTGTATTTCATACAATGGAATATTATTCAGGGATAAAGAGAAATGAGCTACAAAGCCATGAAAAAATATGAAGGAACTTAAAGTACATACTGCTCAGTGAGAAAAGACAATCTGAAAAGGCTACACACTGCATGGTTCCAAATGTATGACATTCTGAAAAAAATCATAACTACAGAAACAATAAAAAGATCAGTGGATGCCAGGGGTTTACACAGAGAGATGAACAGCAGGAGCACAAGGACATTTGGGGGGGGCAGTGAAACTACTCCATAAAATGCTATGATGGTAGACATGTGATTCTGCAGTTTCCAAAATCCACAAGACTATACATACAACACCAACTAGGTACCCTCACGTCTACTATGGACTTGAGTTAATGATAACACTCAGTATCGGTTCATCAGTGGTAACAAATGTACAACAGGAACACAAAGTGTTAACTTCATAAAAAAGAAAACAGCTCACTGTGAGGGCAAGGACATATGGGAACTCTGTAATTAATGCAGTTTTTCTGTAAACACAGAAGTGCTTTAAAAATAAAGTGTATAGAGATCACAATTGGTTCCCAGGCAGAACTGGAGAAAAACAAAGAACACAATTCTAACTTACAAAAAAAAAAAAAAAGGTTACTGGCCTAACAGAGACTGGAGAAATTCCAAGACTACAGCCCCCAGATACATTTTTAGTTCAGCCACAAAGTTACTCATGAAGTTCATTCACCCTTCAGACAAAAATTAGACAGGGCCATAAAACAAAACAAAATTAAAGGGGCACACAAGCCCAAAGACAAGGACTAGAAGGCAGGAGGGGAGAGGCTGGTAACAGGGAATCCAAGGTAGAGAACAGAGAATGTTGACATGTTATGGGGTTGCTAGCCAATGTCATGAAAGAACATGTACATTACTTGTTTAATGAGAAGCCAGTTTGTTCTATAAATCTCCATCTATACTATAGTAATACAGTGTACACACACACACACACATACACATACACACACACAAACACAAAGACTGACAATTAAGTTTGCGAACTCATCCTAGAAAAGTGCTACATGACCTCATTGGTGAATATCACCACAGTCACCTTCAAAGTACTTCCCTTGGGAAACTATGCACTGACACCAGTGTCTAGTCCACACCCCAAAGCAATTTTGGAATTCTTTCTGGAAGGACCATCAGAGTTGTCATCATGTTACCTTTGATGCCCTGAATGTCATCAAAATGTCTTCCTTTCAGTATTTCCTTTATCCTCAGGTAAAGAAAACAGCTTCTGGGGCCCAAATCAGGTGAGTAGGAAGTGTGTTCCAATACAGTTATTTGTTTACTGGCTACAAACTCCCTCACAGACAACAATACACTTAAGTTTGCGAACTTGCCACCATGCCAGCGTGCACAACGTCCATTCCAGAAAGAGTTCCAAAACTGCTCTGAAGGGTGGACTGTGAAGGGTGGACTGTGAAGGGTGGACTGTGAAGGGTGGACTGTGAAGGGTGGACTGTGAAGGGTGGACTGTGAAGGGTGGACTGTGAAGGGTGGACTGTGAAGGGTGGACTGTGAAGGGTGGACTGTGAAGGGTGGACTGTGTGCTGGCACTGGTGCCTAGCTTCCCAAGGGAAGTGCTTCCAAAGTGACCACAGTGGTCGTCAGCAATGAGGTATGCAGCACTTGGAACAATTAAGTTCGTGGGCTTAATTGTTGGACCTCATATTAGAGCCTTTAAAGCATATATTTTGAATACAATTCATAAAATAAACCCCTACATTTTCCTTTTTCAAAACTTCAGGAGCCCAGTCTTCTCTGCCTTATCTGAATACTGCCAAGTGGAGCAGGCTTCAAGCAGAGGCACAAAAGACCCAAGACAGCTGAGTGAGTCTGAATCTCATTACCACACAGATGGAGGTGCATTGGATTCATTGCATCTGCACTGCATTCCTTCACAGCCCAGAGATGAAGCCAGGAAAATTCAATTCCCTTGAATTTCTACATTCACCTTAGTAGAAATACAGCAGATCCTCCAGCCTTCTCATAGAAAATCTGCCGTTCCAACACTTTTATGTAGGAAAAAGCAGGAATTATCTGCTTGATAAAGACAGCATGGTAGGAGTGTGTACATACATCCCCTTCCACTGGAAGGGAAATCCTGGTGGTATAGCGGCTAAATGCTGCATCTGCTAACCAAAAGGCAGACAACTCCAATCCACCAGGCACTCCCTGGAAACTCTATGGAGCAGTTCTACACTGTCCTATATATAGGGTTTCTATGAGTTGGAATCAACTCAAGAGCGGTAAGTTTGGTTTTGGTTTTCTTTTACAAGAGGCTGTGGTGATGAGATCTGGTGTTATAGTCATGATTACCAGAAAAAAAAAACATTTGCCTCCAAGTGGATTCTAATTCCCGGTGATCTGATGTGTGTCAGGGCAGACCCACGCGTCACAGCATTGTCAAAGGCTGGGTTTTCAGAAGCAGATTACTAGGCAGTTCCTCCTAGGCTCTTCTAGGGCTACTCAAATTGCCAACCTTTCAGTGATTGGCTGAACGCTTAACCCTCTGCTCTACCCAGCGATGCCAGTTACAATTTCAGACTAAGTGAAAGGTGGATGCTTGAGAGATACTCCACTGACACAGCAAATATCAAAAAGGGGAACAAAAGGCCAGCATGTTGGAAGTCTATTTCTAAAAGCACAAAGCCCAAATATGTCTCTTCAGCTTGCAAAATCCAAGTTTGCAAATGTTATTCCCTTTTAATCATTTCTCCTCCTTTATTCTATTTCCTACAATACAAAAATCAAAGAACCAAGCATCTGAACAGGATATGTATACTAAGAACTTGAAAGTACTGTGTGAAATGTAAGTTAGATGAAATGGGTTAAAAAGAGAACTGTAGCATGTTACACTTCTTATTTATTCTACCACTAGATTTTCACTCTGCCGCAGGCATGTGTATTTGTCATTATTTTCAAGACAACAAACACTAAGACACGGGAATAAGAGCAATAGTTTAATGACATGCATTCTGCTAAAATTTCTCTACATATTCCAAATATACTACTCACGTACATTGTGTTTCCAACCCTGCTTTTCCATTTCTTGAACATCTATAAAAATGCTAACCATGGTGATTGATTCACAAAGGGCTTAAGTTAACTGTTTCTACAGTTTTGACTTGAGTTAAACTGTCAAGTACATAGTGATTTCTGATCTAAAATCTTTAAAGATCTGAGTAGATCATAGAAAAATAGATACAAACTTATATTCTAATGTAAAATATTAGTAACTGCCCGTTATCACCTTCAAGTCTTATTTATTTGCATGGTGGCTTGAGAGCTTTCTGTTTTGTTTTTTTTTAAATCACTGGGAAAATGTTTACAGTAAAACCACTGACAGAATTTTTCCACCAGTTCTCTTCTTAACTTTGTTATTTAACTTAATTTCCCATCCCTAATTTCTTTTCTTTTCTCTCTTGAAATACACCTGCTGATCCTAACCATACCTGGTGGTGTAGTGGTTAAGTGCTATGTCTGCTAACCAAAAAGTCCACAGTTCAAATCTGCCAGGTGCTCCTTGGAAACTCTATGGAGTAGCATTTCTACTCTGTCCTAAAAGGTCACTGTGAGTTGTAATTGACATCATGGCAGTGGGTGGGTTTTCAATCATTCTTATGCTTTTTAGTACCTTCTAGGATCCAACTCGACAGCACTTGGCTTGGCTAGCTTCTTAACGGAAACTCTGGTGGCACAGTGGTTAGGTGCAACACCTGCTAACCAAAAGGTCAGTTGTTTGAATCTACCAGGCGCTCCTTGGAGACTCTAAGGAGCAGTTATACTCTGTCCTATAGGGACACTACGAGTTGGAATCAGCTTGATGGCAGCGAGTGAGTGAGCTTCTTAGGAGGAGTTCTTGGGTAGTGCAAACGATAAACATTCTCAGCTGCTAACCAAAAGGTGAAGGTTCAAATCTACCCAGAGGCCCCTCAGAAGAACAGCCTAGTGAGCTAAAAAAAATTCAGCGACTGAAAACCCTATAGAGCAGAGTTCTACTCGATGCACCAGTCACCATGAATCAGTAAAGACTCAACAGCAAGTGGTAAAACTTCTTAAAAGGAAGAACAACAATGTACCTCCATGTAGGCACTGTATACAGTAGATTTATAATGTTAAGTCAGACCTAAAGAAATAAAAATAAACCTCTACAGTAAGATCATTCCTATTTTATAAATGAGGAAACTATAATCCCAAAAAATAATACACTTTCTTAACGCTACAAAGCTTCTAGATACAAGTGCCATGTTTTATCCAGTTTCATTTACTTCAAGTCTAGTATCTATCTTTATCATCGGGGTTAAGTACTGAGATTACTCTTGTTAAACTACCGTATCTTTGTTTTCATACACTTACAACTCTGCCAAGCCCAATAGACAGAGAGCTACTTTGCTCCCTTTTGCAAATAAAAGTCTTTGAAGGACAAGTTCTGTGTCTATTTCACAAAGGCAACAGACTATCTAGTTCTCCATCACATATCAGAAGCAAGAGCTCTGTAAGCACTAACAAATTCTGGGATTTAGGTATATTGTATTTTTTAAAGTTCTCCGAGAGGATCAAAGACTAGCAAAATTTTCAGATAGAGAGATTCCTAACACTAGGAAACTGAGCACAGAATAGAAAAATAAAAAAATTCTTTCTCTCCAAGACAGATTGTTGTATCATAACAGTATCAAGGACTTAACTCAAGGTAAGAGCCAGCATTTGGTAGCTGCTTAGAACAACTGGTATGATAGCTTGAACAGAATACTTCACTCATTCAGATTCTCCACTCTATAGTATCCCTAGTTTAAAAAAGTAGGAGAGGAAAAAAAAAGGGATTTACAAATAATAAGTGCTCAATAAACTACTGTCTGTTGATTCCAAAAAAACCAAACCCAGTGCTGTCAAGTAGATTCCAACTCATAATGATCCTATAAGGCAGAGGAGAACTGCCCACAGAGTTTCCAAGGAACACCTGGTGCATTTGAACTGCCAACCTTTGAGTTAGCAGATGTAGCACTTAGCCACTATACTCCCAGAGTTTCCATCTACTGACTGGACTTAATAAAAATTATGTCTATTCTTGGAGTCCCTGGGTGGCGCAAATGATGAGTGTGCCTTGCCATTAACCAGGGGTGGAGGTTCAAGCCCACTCAGAGGCATCATAGCAGAAGGGCCTGATGACCTGCTTTTGAATAAAGCAGCCACTGGAAATCTTACAAAGCACAGTTCTGCTTTGACACAGATAGGGTCACCTTGAGTCAGAATTAACTCATTAACAATTGGCTTTTATGCTCATCGTTATATGAATGTAAGAGTTTAATTTAGGGGTGATTACTGAGAGATAATGAGAGGTTGAAACTTTCCCAAAGTTATGAGAAGCAGAGTCAAGTTTACATGTCTACTGTATACCAAAGGTTGGCTTTATCTTTTCTTTTTAAAAAAGTATGTGTGTGTCGACTTTTACATCACTATATGTTCTTCAGAGAAAACATGATTCATTGTGAATATATGTATTAATAAAGTTATATTGGCTCAACATTCAAGAGAAAACAACAGGTAGAAGATAATAACACAAGATTAAAAGCCTACATGGATTTTCTTTTCCCTTGGAAGAAAAATAGCCTTTTCAGAATCTGCAACAAGTCATCTCAGTCCATCATAAGAATCAACCACTTCTTAAAAGCAGGCCTGGAGCCAAGAACAACTCACTAGACTGAAGTGAAGGAAAGTGGCAAAATGTTAATAGCTACTGCCATTATCTATGTAATCTCCATGTCCAATCTCATATTAAGGAATGCCTGCGTGGTACATGGCCAAGTGCTGTTCAGTCCCACCCTGGAGATGTCTTGAATATGAGACCCAGCAACCTGCTTCCTTCAAAGATCCTTGAAAACCTTATGGAGCAGTTCTACTCTGCATACATAGGATCTCTGTGAACTCAGGTACAATCGACAGCAACTAATAACAACAACAATCTTATCTTGGGCAGTGTCAATAATTCCTCCCATTCTCTTATCAACAATACCTTTCTCTATCCTACAAATTCAGTTTCACATTCCCTTGCCCTATATATACACCAAGGCCTATGACTCTTAGGTCATGTGCTATATGCTGACAACCACAGAACTGAAACAACTGATGAATTAATTAGTAAAGAGACAGCACGAAGAAAACACCTATAATCAAATATGTCTATATTCTGTCTACACTTGTAGAAGAGTTTCATAGTTCAAATAAATACTATTATTAATGAAGTATTGATAGAATTTATAAAGCTAGATTTGTAAAAAGTTTGTCTCCTAATCTGTTTTCTTGGCCACGTACCAGAGGGAAAAATGAGTACTGTCCCAAATTTTATGTACTTTGTGTATGAGTTCATAAATTTCTATAAATATTATAAGATTCAGAAAAGTTCTTTATTACTCTAACTGAAAAGACTATAGGTTTATATTATTAATAACCCTTATATTTTATATATTAACTGTTTACAAAGCATGCTGTTGAAATTCCTTACCTTTTGTTATGAGGGAGAAATATCAGAAGGTAAATTATTGGTCCAGCTTCCTCATAATCTTGTTTTGTGGAAACACAGAGATAAAGCTACAAAGCCTGATTCAATAATAAAAATTCCAAAACAAATACCTATGAAATCATCCAATCACTACCTACGTGTCTCAGTTTAATTATTTCTTGAGTAACTACAGGAAAAAAAAAAATACTTTCCCACACAAATTATTTTAAGCTTGCTGCTAACCCAGACCTATAGAATATTACAAACAAATTGGGAAAATGTCCTTTTAAAAAAAAGATATAATACAGTAAGATGAAAGCATTATTAACCTAATGAACAACAAGAACTCTGAACGAAAGAAAATTAGCACATTATTTCCCAGTTCAACTGGGCACTCATCCTGTTGTACTTCTTCCCATGTAAGCAACCTTGTTTATCTACACACTATGTACCTACTATGTGTCAGGGCATTATGCTAAGTGCTAGGGATAGAAGATAATTAAGGTCTCAGCTGCTAACCAAAAGGTTGATGGTTTGAATCCACTAGTTGCTCCCTGGAAGCCTTGTGGGGCAGTTTTACTTACCCTATAGGGTCTCTATGAGTTGGAATTGACTTGACAGGCAACAGGCTTGTTTTTATTTATTTTTCAGTTTATAACAACTTTTTTTTTAATCCTTTGAAATACAGCGTACCTTCATAAACAGAAATTATCACACCTTTTCCAAGGACCAGATGTATTTCTCTCAAACATGGAAAAAGAAAGAGGCATATTTAACATTGTAAGGTAAACTTTAAACCTGCAGGCTTTGTAAAATGAGAAAATAAAATCTGGAATAATGAATGGGTTATCAAAGTAGTGTGTGATTTTCCACTCATACCATTGAATGAAACAATCCACGTGTTCTTCTGGTTTTACCTTGCTGAAAGAAGTACTGTTCACTCAAGTGCCCTTTCCAGGGATGTTTCACTAGTGTAAAATAACTCCATCTTGTGGATTACCATGACCATGGCATTCAGATCTCACCTTTCTCCTTTGACTTCGTAAAAGCAAGACTAACACCAGCCTGACCCCTTGCAAACTTCAAATTTTGAACTAGATATTAACTCTCACAAGCCATCCTTCTGCAAGGCCTTAACAAATAAAAGTCCTTGCCACTTCCACAAACACAGCTACCTCCACCACTGTAGAACTTACTTGGTGTTCTAACCCCAAAACATCAACCTATCCAGGAAGTCTGAGGTGATTTTACTTTTCTGTGGGTAGCACATTGGTCCTGCCAAGCCAAGTGCCGTTGAGTCGGATTCAACATTGGTCCTATTGATGCTTCATTCTATGGAAATTTCTAAGAAGGCAGATATTAAACACAGTGAGGAAAGTTCTTTAAAAGTCTGCCCTTTTGCACGCCCTTTTCCCATTTGGGGAAATATACCAAAAAATAATCTATCAGTTAACAATAAACATTCTGCCACATGTCAGTTAAATTCTGCCATACTCATCCCTGATTTTGAGAAGCCAAATCTAAAGAAGGTCCTCCCTCTCTGTGCTTACCCTTAATTTGGTATAGAAGTTTCTAATACCAGTATTTCTTCCTGGTATCATTCCAGTTTCCACCTTTGGTGGCTGCCAGAGCCATGGTCTAAGGGGAAGTTACCAGATGTTACATACATGCACCAACTAATTGAAGCTTTTTCTCTATATATTTCAATAATTTAAAAGGAAAGGAAGGTAAAGCTGTTATAAAGGTTTTACCTTAGGAGCAAATGTATATGTATTTTCTTCTATCAGTGAAGGCCACAGAAACCTCTAGCCTGAAAACAGAGGGTGTGCAGACACTACTACAAAATGCAGAATGTGTTTTCTATTCTGATTGAAAATGTAGACTAGGCAGAGTATCATCATGAGTAAAATTAGCACCTTATTGCTTCTGCCTTATAGGGCAGAACCTTCTATAGAACATTTCTACAGACATTATTGAAAAATCTGCAAAACATAGTCCTATCCCAACTTTTTTTAATGGAAATGATATAACCAAAGAGACAACAAGGAACATCTTACATATACTTCATCTCCCTGTTTTACTTGGTATTCATTACTTAATATAGTCATATTAAAAATATTTTTATTACTCCCCTTCCTCCAGCTCCTGGCAATTACTAATCCTCTTCTGCCTCATGGATTTGCCTATTCTAGGTTTTCAAGTAAATTGGATAGTATGTGTGTCCTTTTGAGTCTGGCTTATCTCACTCAGCATAATTTTGTGGCCTGTATCAGGACTTCATTATTCCATATAGTTGAATAACCCTGTACTGTATGGATATACAGTCTATTGTATGTATTGGATTGTTTATCCACTTATCTGTTAATGGGCATTTGGTTTGTCCCCACCTTTAGGCTGTTGTGAATAATGCTACAATAAATGTTGGTCCGTATGTGTCTCAGTTGCTGTAAAAATATTTTATCAGGAGACAGCACAGAACATTATTCATCTAGAAGACATTATAAAAGACCAACTAACTTTCTATGGAAAGTATTTTCTACACTCTAAATACATCACAGCGTTTAGTCATACTCAAGGATTCTGCAACTAAAAAATAAGTATTTATAGTTGAATCAAGTTTCCTTCAATAAAATCTGAACTTGTTTAAGTTAATGACTGTCAACAGGAAAAAAAAGTCTCCTTATATTATGAACGACCATCAAACATTACATGGAAGTCTGTGTAAGCAATTTGTACTAATACAAATGTAGACATTGTTTGGTGAACTCACACCACTAGAAATAAGCCATTATGTTCTTTTAAGATCTTTACTTGGCTTATTTAAAAAATAAAACCTACTACACTTGGTTTTTCTGCTTGAGAATTTCAAAGACTGGTAACTTGTAAAGTGTAGATATGAGCTGAAGTTTGTCCTTAGTCTCTGTAGTCTTTCTCTTTTACATATGAGGATGCTTCTGTAGATGATGGTAACTATGCATATTCAGGCATAATGGAAAGTGCTGTTATGTAACCCTGTGTTCTTTATATTAGGTGGCATAAAATACGTCCTAGTAAAGCTAACCATTGTATGTTGAAGCTGCCAACATTTATGATTTTGCTGAAGAATAGACAGTGTTTCTGGTTGCTGCATGCCATGCTGTTGTAACTGACCCTTATAGTTTTTGTCTGATCCCCAGTGCCCTGAACATTTAAAGTTCAACTTCAGGGCATCCCTCCCATTGTATCACTGACAGTGTTAGTATGTCTATGTGGAATCAAGTACCAGTTTTATCCTAAATTAGGTCACCTTTTTTCTTAGCTCTAGAGAACCAATCACTGGAGTAGTTGGGTGTCTTGATATGGACCACCAGGCCACACCTAAATATTTAAGGTGGCAGGTGGGGCTAGGTAGAACAAAAAAGACTTACTTGGGAGGCCTATATGAACTAGCCTCAGGTGGCATGATTTACCCTATATTTTATCAACATGTATGATTGGTTGCTATAAATGTTTTTGAACATGGAAGCTCAGAGAGCTTCCTGCCTGAGAAGAACACCTGCTCTCTCAGGAAGGTAGGACATCCATGAGACATGGGAGCACCATCCTGGGAATACTCTCTATGAAAGTCTGCATTTGCATCCTTCTTGGCTATAGTAAACCTACAGTTCTACATACAGTATACTCCGTGAGTCAATCTAGAATATTACTGAACTGAAAGAGGCAGCAGGAGCCAGCAGGCCAGAAAGTGAGGGTGTCAGGTACACTTCCTGTGCTTTGGCTGGCATCCTGAAGGGACACTGAGAAACCAACCCCAAATTAGTAGACAGCAGGTCAGAAAGTCGGAGTGTTGTATGGACTCTTGTGGCTGGCACCTATTTGACTGTCTTAAAGGCAGTGTCTTTTCAACTTGCCTAACTTCATGTAGCTATGGTCAGAAACAGAGTGTTTTGGTATTTTGGGATGGAAAAGTAGGAAAGTGGGGTGCATGCTGAGATCTCCACTAAAAGACCGCAATTAATGGTCCAGGGGCTTCAGGGCTCCCCTGGGAGCATAGGCCATTGCCCTAATGCTGCCCCTGTCCATAAATCATAATGAAGGTCAAACCTTCAGACAGCAATGGATTGGACTTGGCAATGCAGAGTGACCATATCTGGTGGGCATTTCATGGTTTTATGCATCTATAGGATGTCATCCTGCCGACGTCTTACTGGAGGAAAGGCAGTGGGTAGAGAGGAGGGGATAGGGGACTGTTAGGAGGATAGGACATGTATGGAGCACAGAGGAAGTGTGTGCTGTCACAGGACAGGGGAAGCAGTGGGAGCTGCATATAGGTAAGCATGAAAATTTATATGGAAATGTACATTTTCATTCAATCATAATAAAAAGAGAGAGAGAAAGGAAGGAAGGAAGGAAGGAAGAGAGGGAAGGAGAGAGGAAGGAAGGAAGAATGGAAGAACAGAAGAAAGAAAAGAAAAGTAGGAAAGTAAGGTACATCAATCTCCACATTTTGAGGGCTGAATTCATGCTGATCCTTACCACACAGCCTATCACACAAAATCAGGGCTGCCAACCTCGGTTCTTTAATATCCCAGGTTACTCCTGAAACTTTTAGAATCTGTGCAGGAGTATGAATTCTTGGCAGGACTACGGAAAGTAGAAACTCTTGTGGTATAGTGTTTAAGTGCTACAGCTGCTAACCAAAAAGGCAGCAGTTCAAATCCATCAAGTGTTCCTTGGAACTATGGGGCAGTTCCTCTCTGCCCTACAGGGTTGATAGGAGTCGGAATCTACCTGATGGCAATGGGCATTATGAAGAGGAACATACATTCAAAGTGGAGTGACCTGTGACCATCTTTGGACAGGGTACCAGTGTTTTTCTCCTAAACCAAAACCAAAACCAGTGCCGTGAAGTTGATTCCTGCTCATAGAAACCATGTAGAAGAGACTAGAAATACTTCACAGGGTTCCCAAAGAACAGTTTGTAGATTTTAACTGCAGACCTTTTTTAGTTAGGAGCTGAGCTCGTAACCACTGCACCACGAGGGCTCCAACTTGGATCAAAATCCACTGGGTAACAGATTGCTTGCTATGTAACATGTACACGGCCCTTGTTTGTATCAGCAATTACTGAACTCTTCCACCCCAGTTCAAAGCCTTGGACAAAACCTACTCTAGACAAAAGAAATAGCTCTAATTCACCTTGGAACACTCTCTCACATGTGTACATGTGTATATGTATGTGTATATATATATATATGTGTGTGATATATACACACACCCGTAAGTAACATATGTATGTATGTATATATAATCATGTGCTGCACAATGTCGTTTTGAGCAAAGTCCAACAGTATGTGTGTGCATGTATGTATACATATCTATAGATACAGATATCTATATATGTCTGTGATCATACTTTTTTTTAATTTGATTTTTTGTTAGAACTCTTTCAATTGTGTTTGTAAACATTTAATACAAGAAAAGAACTAAAACCCACCCCACTATTCACAGTCTAGGAGATAAAAGCAGAACCTATAAAAAGGCAGTTCAAGGCAGGGCTTCTACTTTAAGCTCTGCATGGCTCCCTCCCTGGCTCATGAACTACCTTCAAATTTGGTAACCACCCAAACCTGTGCAGTGTCTGGAGCCTGCCAAGTGCTGGTCTCCCAGGGTAAGTCTGGAGGATGCTAGGTGTCACCTCTCTGGGACATGGCCCATCTCTGAACTTTATACCTGGACCTGGCAGTGATAGTCAGCCAAGTTCATGATCATCTCGGCTATATCATTATGCTAATAAGCCATCTAAATATCAAGATCATGGCCTTACCTTTGGTGTCCAACTGACTCATGAGGAGAATGATCTCTGACACATTACTTGTGTAGGGATGCGCTCTCTGCCCAGACTGAAGATTGCTTCCACTAGCCACACCTCTATATGCTATACAGTATATAATATGTTGTTTACACAATGTCCAAATCACATAGTGTTTCACAAAACCTATCATGGGCATTAAACAACATATTACAAGTACGCATGTGTGTGTATGTGTGTGTGTGTGTAAACCTATTGCCCACGAGTCCATTCTGACTCATAGCAATTTCTATATCACAGAGTGGTACTGCCCTAAAGGGTTTCCAAGGAGCAGCTGGTGGGTAGATTTGAACCACTCACGTTTTAGTTAGCAGCCAAACTCTTAACCATTGTACTACCAGGGCTTCTGTAAACCAAAAGAACCAAACCCAGTGCCACTGAGTCAATTCTGGCTGATAGTGACCATATATATATATATATATATATATATATGTATAAAATCAATATATGAGATGTATGTATAACTAAAAGATTAGCTGAGTGTATAGGATTCACTTAGGACCTGTGCTTCCTTATTAATGTCCATGTGAAGTAACTCAATATTTTCAGTAATGAAAGATTTACTGTCCATTTTGGTAAAAGTGTAGTTCAACAGTATCAGATATATAGTCAACATTACAATGCAAAACCTTTAAACTGTTGTTGTTGTTAGGTGCTGTTGAGTTAGTTCTAATTTCTAGTGATGCTATGTACCACGAAACAAAGCACGCCTGGTCCTGCACAATCTTCACCCATATATGAGCCCACTGTTTCATCCACCCACCTAGCTAAGGGTCCTCCTTATTTTTATTTTTATTTCTTATTGTTGTTCACCCTCTACCAAGCATGATATCCTTTCCCAGAACTGATCCTTCTTAATAACATGTCCAAAGATCTAAGAAGCATTCTGGTTCTACATCTTCCAAGACAGATTTGTTCATTCTTTTGGCAGTCCATGGTTTGCTGAACTAATTGTGCATAATTCTCACAACTAGACCAATAAGCAATGTCATGAATTGAACTATGTCCCCCAAAAAATACGTGTAGCAATTTGGCTGGGTCAGGATTCCCTGTATTCTGTGACTGAGCTCCACTTTATGATTTTCTGATGCTGTAAATCCTAACCTCTACCTGTGGTTAATAGAGCAGATTATGTTACAGAGGATTAGGATGGAATTGTAAATCCCTTCATAGAATCACCTCCCTGCTCCACTGTAAATGGAGTTTCCCTGGAGTGCCACTTGCATCACCTTTTATCCTATAAGATATAAAAGGGAAAGGAAGCAAGCAAAAAGCCAGGAACCTCAAACCAACAAGAAAGCAGCCCTGGGGTAGAGCGCGCCCTTCAGACCTGAGGTTCCTGTGCCAAGGTGCTCCCTAACCAAAGACTGATACAACATAAGGACTTTCCTCCAGAGCTGGCAGAGGGAAAGCCGTCTCCTGGTGGACACCCTGAATTCAGACTTGTAGCCTACAGGACCAGGTGAGAATAAACTTTCCTTTGTTAAAGCCATCCACTTTGTGTTATTTCTGTCAGAGCAACACTAGATGACTAAAACAAGCCACACCATGATAAATGGACAAAAGATTGAAATTACTGAGGATTTCATTTTACTTGGATCCATCATTAACATTCATGGGAACAGCAGTTAAGAAATCAAAAGATGCATTTCTTTGGGCAAATCTGCTACAAAAGAGCTTTTTGTAGTATTGGAAGTCAAGACATCACCTTGAAGATTGAAGCCACGGTGTTTTCAATTGCCTCATATGCATGCGAAAGCCGGAGGATGCATAAGGAAGACCTCAGAAGAACAGACGTATTTGAAAAGTGATTTGGTGAAGAATATGAAATATACCACGGACTGCCACAAGAATGAACAAATCTTGGAAGATGTACAGCTTTTCAAAAGCAAGGACAGCAAGAATACATCTCACATATTTTGGACATGTTATCAGGAGAGACTTGTCCCTGGAAAACATTATGCTCAGTAAAGTAGACAGTCAAAGAAAAAGACAAAGACCTTCAAGAAGATAGGTCAACACAGTGATGGCAAAAATGGGCTTCAGTGTAACACTCTGATGATGGCCCAGGACTGGGCAGGGTTTCCTACTGTTGTACACAGAATCGCTATGAGTTGGAACTGACTCAGCGCCACCTACCAACAACACACAATTCTTATTTACCTGACACTATTCATAAGCTGATGTACAGTAGAGTTTTCTAGAGTGTAGTCCACAGATCAGCTGCATCAAAAGCATCTGAGATATCTGCTAACACTGGAATCCTGAGTCCCTTACTAGATCTAGGTAATCTTTGGAGTGAAACTCAGACATCTATCTTTTTAGCCACCTGCTCAGATGAGCCAACCTGCTCAGGTTTCTGTCCACTAAAATTTCAGGATCACTGCCTGGAATGTGAAAAGTCTATAAATGGTTTTCAGAAGAGATATTTTAGCTGTCTTTATATTTATCAACTGCAATGATAATTTCTTTCCAGTATTAAAATACTAATGAAAATCTAAAACAATCTATTTATAAATACGAGTGTAAGCTTTAGACTTTTGTTGACAGCACTGTGTATGTTTTTTAAGTACAATAAATCAAGCTCTGGAACAGCAGCCAAACAGTACACCAGAAAGAAAAACTTCTTTCAGCAGGAGAGTCTCCTCTTACTGGTAGATAACAATATTTATGCAAGTTAATGTAAATTTCATTCAAAAACACACTGATGTGAGAATACTTCACTGCCTAAAATAAATGAATAAACTGTCTTTATTAATAATCAAAAAAAATTTTCCAAATTAAGTTGACCTCAGAATATGTCATATATTATTCTTTATATTTTAGGGCTCTAGCATTTCTTTAAATTTCTTATTTGTGGAGAGGCAAGTAACCTGTGAGTAGGTCACTCAATGTATCAATTATAAGAGTAATGAATGGGGGAAAAGAATAAAGCAGATCATCCACAGAGTAGGGAAAGCATAGTAAGATATAAGTCTCGGTTTGTATATATTCACATATGAACATGTATAAATAACGATTTAGTCTCAGAAACCACACAGATCCATTTTTTCACTTTTTAAAAAAGAACTAAAACACACCAACATTGAATATGGTGGGCCAGTGTGTTTACCAGTCTAGTATCCTTTTTCCTGCTGGTGTAGTAGTTAAGAGCTAACCAACAGTTGGCAGTTCAAATCTGCTGGGAGCTCCCGGGAAACTCTGTATGGGCAGTTCTACTCTGTCCTATAGGGTCGCTATGAGGTAGAATCAACTCTGTGGCAGTGGGTCTGGTTTCGGTTATGATAACTATACCTAATCCCTCTTCTGGAAAACAACTCCTTCCCAGTCTGTGCATCTGCTGGACTATCAATTACAGGACCACCTTTCAAAGGGTGACCTGACTCAAGATGACGCAATCAGAACCTCACTGCTGAAAATTTTAATCTTGACAAGAACTAGAAATAATGGTTAAAACTCCATCAATTTGATCTTCCAGAAGATGTATTCAGACTAAAATTTCTAAAGGTCCTTGTTCCAGCCTGTCTTGAAGCTTCACTGCTTAATGTTTCCTTCAGTTTCTCTAAGTCAGTTAATATCCTTCTATATTTTGGATGTTTCCTGGTGTTAAATAGATACTACATCTCTTGCCGCCCAGCCCAACAGCTCTAATGATAAGAGGAACTATTCTAAGATGACAGTCTCCTTCAATCCACTGAATTATGGAACACTGTTTTTTTGTTTTTCTTTTCTTACTGTATTTCGGGTGAAAGTTTACAGCTCAACTTAATTTCTCATCCCAAAATGTATACACATACTGTTTTGTGATATTGGCTGCAATCCCCACAATGTGACAACACACTCCCCTTTCCACCTGAGGTATCCTATGTCTACTGGTCTAGTTCCTGTCCGATCCTGACTTCTTGTCCTGCTTTTGGAAAGGAGTTGCCCACTTGGTCTCATATAGTTTATTGAACTAAGAAGCATGTTCCTCATTATTTTTTGCTTTATAGGCCTGGCTAATCTGTCTGAAAGTGAGCTTTAGGAATGGTTTCAGTTTGGGGTTACCAGGATATCTGAGGGTCATAGTTTCAGGGATTACTCTAGTCACCTTCAGACTACTAATTCTGGTCGTTTTTAGTGAATTTGAATTTTGTTCTACATTTTTCTCCTCTTCTGTTTGAGCCTCTTTGTTATATTTGTCAGAGCTGTCATTGGTGGTAGCCAGGCACCATCTAGTTCTTCCAGTCTCAGACCGGTCACATGAAAAGACATATGCACACCCGTGTTCACTGGAGCATTCTTAAGAATAGCAGAAAGATGGATACAATCTAAATGTCCATCAACAGATGAATGGATAAATTATGGTATATAGACATAATGAAATACCATGCAACAGTAAAAATGATTAATCTTGGTTTTGCTTTTCAACATTCAAACCCCTAAGCCCCACCACTTCCATCACACTAATAGACAATAAATTCACTCTTGCCTTTATCCATGAAACTCTGATACTTCATCTATTCTCTGCCCAAAGTCTTGCCATCTCTTGATATTAACGTCCAGTTAAGTGCCCTTGATTTGTTTGACTTGTATCAGTAATATTTCATTGTCCATCTACACACTGTTTTGATAGTTGTATGCTGCTTTTTTAAGGTCATATATGTCTCTCGTCACATTAAAACAAACCCACTGCTGTCATGTAAATTTTTACTTACAGCAACCCTACACATCAAGAATGTTATTTTTAACTTGAGGTATGCCCAAATAATATGCAGTTCATGTCAAATCTGAAACATTTGTCCATGAAATGCAGCAAATGAAGGCATATAGATTATAAAACACTCCTAACTCTTTAAAGTAAAACAGAAATCCCTACACATACACATTTTCACTTACCCTCCAATTCTCTTCTTGATAAACAACCATTGTTAAGAGTTCAGGGTGTGAGATACTATTCTGTATCTCAGCAATGGCTCACTGATCGTGATGGTTCTGGAGAAGCCTACCAGCAGGCTGCATGGGTTAACCTGGCTTAGTGGTTAAAATCTCCTACCACTGTTGTCTGAATTGGAAAACTGACAGTTACATATTTCTTATTTGTTAAAGACATTTTTCAATAAAACTATAAAAAACAATGTGTATGGTCATAGTGTCTGTGGGGATTTGTCAAAGAATTTAAATTAGTTTCTGGTATTCAAGAAAAAGTAGAGTTAGGGAAACTATTTTAAATATATAACAGAAAAAAAATTTCTTAATATTGTCTAGCTGATTCAACCACAAGCATAATTTTATCATACCAACAGTGGAGTCAAATCACTCTTAGCTATTCAAGCATAGATTCTACAAGAATTTCTTCTTAGAACATGCCCTTGGGCATAATTTGGGTTAATAAGTGCACTTTGCACAAAAATATTGTGTAAATTTTTTACTAATTGAAACTTATCCCTGAGTTTTGTATTCCCTTGGTTGCTATAAAAATTCAACTCTTGGAGTTGAATTTCCATTGTTTTGACACTTCTTTCTGATTTTTCCCCTAACTCCTGTCTCTGGTCTCTAAAAACAGGTATTCTCTAGGGTTCTATGTTTCCAGTCTCATTTGCAGACATCTTCAGCTCTATCTATTGTCCCAGCTTTGGTTGCCTCCTTTATACCCATGTCTTTGTAAATTCTTCCTGGTTGTGTACTCTCTCTAGAGTTGTCACAACTTCCAGCTCTCTGTTACACATCTCCTTCTGTACATCCTATCAGTGGTTCACATGCAATGTGTCTCAGAACGAACTGATCAGAGGTTTTCTATTCTTGTTCTTGTTTTCCATATTTCCTATTCATGAAGGCTCAAAATTTTCAGTTCATCTTTGTCCCTATCTCCCCAACACATACACACATCTCTTCTTCCCTCTCCATCTACACTAGGTGCCAAATATCAAGAACTCCAATCAATAACATTATGCAATTTTTCCCTACATCCACAGTTACTTCCTTAGTTGACAATCATATCAGTTCCCATATATCTTCTGCAGTAGCCTCCAGATTCCTTACCATTATCCTCCACTTTAGTTTTACCATAATCTAATATATTTAATTAACATTCTCAGTTATAATTCCAATCAAAACACTCCTTCTAAGAATAGCTCTTTAGAAACTCTATTATGAAACCAAACTGAAGTCTTCACTAACCTACTTTCTCCCTATATTTGCCATGTCATATCTGTGCTTCCATACTTTCCTCTATACAGATTTGCATTTCCCCTCTCTCCTCTTTCTGTAAGCTTCAATATTAACATGCTTTAAGACTTGTTATCTGAAGCCTTCATTGATGCCCTAGGACGGGAGTAATTATTGCGATCACTCTGTCCCGTGAACACCATCTTCTTCCTCTCTTTACTGTTCACTCCGCTCACTCACTGTGCATGCATGTGCCCCCTCCTCTAATTTTCATTCGTATTATGGTTATATCTATAACTCCTATGTCTCTGCATCTTACCCCCTGGAGTACTGATGGGTCTGATTAATTATAACCTAAATGTCCCCATACTCTTGGACAGACTCATACAAGTTACATAAGAATTTCTAAGAGACTGTAAAAACTTTCTCATATACTCATGAAAAGGGCCACTGTACAGCACAGCTCTTGTTTAGAAATCTTCCTATATTTCTACTGGACTCAGACATGAATCCATTCACAACTAGACAAGCGAAAAGAAATGAAAAACAAGACATTTCACTATATTCAGAATTTCTGCCGTTCAATGACTAATAAGGCAACCTCAGAACAGCTAGCTTCTTCCCTAGTGTATGAGGATCTGATAATTAAGTTTGCCATCTCATCCTAGAAAAAGTGCTGCATACCTCACTGTTGAATATCACTACGTTCCATCTCTGACATACTCCCCTTGGGAAGCTATGCACTGACACCAGCACATAGCCCACGCTTCAAAGCAATTTTGGAACTCATTTTCTGGAACAGCTATCAGAGCTGCCATCCTATTAACCTTGATGTCCTGCATGTTATCAAAATGTCATCCTTTTGATATTTCTTTTACCTTCAGGTAAAGCAAAAAGTCACTGGAGGCTAGACTAGGTGACTAGAGAGGGTGTTGAAATACAGTAATTTGCTTACTGGCTAAAAAATCCCTCACAGACAGTGCTATGTGAGCTGGTGCTTTGTCACGATAAGTTGTTGGCAAAAAGTTCAGGTCTTTTATGTGTAACTTATTTATGCAGGTTTTTCAGCACTTCCAAATAGTAAATTTGGTTAACTGTTTGCCCAATTGGTATAAATTCATAATAAGCCATACCTCTGAGATCAAAAAATGTTAACAACATCGTTTAGACTACTGATTTGGACTTATGGAACTTCTTTGGTTGTGGAGAATTGGCCGACTTCCATTGTGCACTTTGATGCTTTGTTGCAGGGTTGTACTGGTACACCCATTTGCATTACCAGTGATAACATGGCCCAAAACATTTTCTTGCCTCTCCAAAAGGTCTTGGCAAACTTCAACTCTCCTTTCCTTCTGTTCATCAGTAAGCTTCTTCAGGACCATTTTTGCACACACCTTTCTCATGCCAAAATTTTCAGTTAAGATTCTCCTGTTTCTCTATTGATACTCACTTGGTCAGCTATGCTTATCATAGTCAGCCAACAATTTTGATGCACAATTTGATGAATTTAAGCATTGTTTTTGTCAGTTATACTTATTAGGGGCCACCATGACCTCTTTTTTTAATCAGTAAAGCTTTCTCTCCTCTCAGAAAAATGCTTAATTCATTTGTATTCTGCCATTTTCTACATGGCATTATCTTTATAAACTTGGACTAATGGGCCCCTGCTTTCACTCTACTCTTGTTGAGTTTAACAAGAAATTTAATATTTGTTCATTGCTCTCATTCAAGCTCCAACATTTCTATGATGGCACAAAAAAAAACATATAACAACAACAATGAATGTCACTTAGCAAGATAACACCACACATCAACACAAACACAGCTGTGAGACACTGACATACCAAGATTATGAAACCTTACTGAGTTGTTCATAAGTTCTGTCAATATAAGCACACAGTGGCAAGTACACAAACTTAATTGTTAGCTCTGATAAGTCTCTCTCAGAGGCTCATCAGTTTTTTACCCAAGCAGACTTTCTCCTAAACTTAGCCAACCAGTCTTCCTACCAAGACCCAGACTTATCTCTACTTCTGTGTAAACTCCAGCAATAATGACTGCTCCTTACTAGACTGTAAACACCTTAAGAACAGGCCCATATATATTTCAAGATCCTCACTGAGACATTTAAGTTTCTTACACAGGATCAGCCCATAATAACAACAAGGAGTCTGATATGTATTGAACTATATTTCCTCAAAATGTATGTCAACTTGGTTAGGCCATAACTCCTAATATTTTGACACCGTCCACAATTTTGTCATTGGAAGTCATTTTCCTATACACTGTAAACCCTATCTTATAGTGTGGATAAGATGGAATCAGTAGCAGTTATGTTAATAAAACAGGACTCAGTCTACAAGATTAGATTTTATCTTGAATCACTCTCTTTTAAGATATAAAAGAAAAAAGGTAGCACAGAGACATGACAATCTCATGCCACCAAGGAAAAAGAGCCAGGATAACAGCATGTCCTTTGGACCTGGGTCCCTGCACTTAAAAGCTCCTTAACTAGGGAAGACTGATGACAAGAACCTTTCCCCAGAGCCAAAAGACAGAGAAAGAGTTCCCCTTGAGCTGGTATATTGAATTCAGACTTCCAGCTCCTAGACGGTTAGAGAGTATATTTCTCTTTGTTAAAGTCGTCCACGTATGGTATATTTGGTATAACAGCACCAGATAACGAAGACACAGTCCAAATTAATGATTTTTAACAGCATTCAAATTAATCCAAACATTAATAATCTTACGACTGCAATTTAAGACCTGACTACTTAAGTCTACTTGTACGCAGCAATCTGTCTGTTTCCACTATTTTTCCAAAAGTCATGCCCTCTTACAAGTACTAAGTATCACACTACTCAACAGTGAAGAACAATGTGAACCATCTCACAACACTGACAAATCTGGAGAGCATTATGATGAGGGAAACAAGTCAGTTACAAAAGGACAAACACTGTAAGAGACCACTACTGTAGGAACTCATCAAAAGATTTACGCAAAGAAAGAAACAATCCTTAATAGTTACAAAGTAAGTGTGGAGGAAGGGAAAAATACTAAATAGATGATAGATGGGCGGTAACCTTAGAGCAGGGTAAGACCGTACATGACACTGTGGAAGTCTGCACACTTTGACCCCGGCAAGGTTAATGGCAGCTCCACAGAAGTACCCAAACTCCTTGGGGGAACAAATTACTGGGTTGAGGGGCCAGTGCCATGACTCAGGAGACATGTAGCTCCATTGGTATAACATAGTATATAAAGAAAATGTTCTACACAACCTACTTTAATAAGCAGTGTCTAGGGTCTTAAGAGCTTGTGAGAAGCCATCAGAGATATTCCACTGGTCCCGTTTTGTCTGGAGGAAAGAGACAGTGAAAAAACTAAAGATACAAGGGAAAGACAGACTCAAAGGACTAATGGACCACAACTACCACAGCCTCCACCAGACTGAGTCTGGCAAAACCATATAGTGCCAGCTACCACCAATGACTGGGATCACAACAGAGGGTCCTGGACAGATCCGGAGAAAAATGTGGAAGAGAATTCAACTTATGGAAAAAAAAATGTTAACACACACACACAAAAGGTCAAACTTACTAGTCTGGAGAAACTTGAGAAACCCGAGTATGGACCCTGGACACCCTTTTAGCTCAGAAGTAAAGTCATTCCTGTGGTTCAACATTCAGTTAAAGATTAGACAGGCTTATAAAACAAAACAAAACTAAAGGCACATTATCCAATCCCAGGTCAAGGATAAAAAAGCAGGGTGTAGAAGAAAGCTGGTAACAGGGAACCCAGCATCACAAAGGAGAAAGTGTAGACAAGTCAGGTGTGGCAACCAAAGTCACCAAACAATATATACATTAATTGTTTAGTGAAAAACCAACTTGCTGTCAATCATCTAAATCAAAATTTTAAAAAATTAAGAAAAAATACAAAGAACAAACTTGTCATATTTCTTCCGACAAAATTGCTCCAGCTTATCCACTTGCACGATATAAATTTGACAGTGAAGAGTAAAACATAAGTTCAAACAAGTTCCAACCAGTTCAGTCACAAACAAAACAGCAAATGGCATTTGAAATCAGCTCCAAAACCTATTAAAAACAATGAGAGATCACTACCTACCTTACAGAGTTGTTAGTAGGATTAAATGATATAATACATATAAAGCGCATAGCATCCTACTTAGAACATCACAAGTATATTATAGTGTCTAGAATGGAACTCAATCAATGTTAGCTCATATTATTCTCATTGTGAAAGCTATTTTTATCTGTAATTGTTCCCAAAACAAATTTTACAAAGAAACACCCACAAAAGTGACTACTTTTTAAATTATACTTGATATTAAATCTTGTCTTTGTCAGTGATCGCTTCTGTTTACACTGTAGTCATGCATAGAATAATTATCTATATCTGTTCCTATAAGTTCAGTTACTAGAAAAATAAAACCATACTAACCACATACAAATGAATGCTTTCAGCAAGTGAACAAAATTATTTCAAACAATTTTTCAGGCTACTTAACCATAGCATTTCTCTACCTCAATCTCTGAAATAAAGTAGGATGAGTTGGACCCAACTTAGTGGCAGTGAGTTATCTAGATTTCTATTTGTGATGGTCCCAAAAATTCTCAATGAAACATAAAGCTTTTAATATCCCCTTAACCAAACAGGAAAGGAATATAGAAGAATTTCCAATAAAAACATGGAGGACTTCAGGAATGAGGCTTAATTGAGATGGCAGGACATGCTGCTGGATTTGACACAATAAAAAAGGTCCATCCTAAGGGAGGGACATTTCACAATCAAATAGGAAATCATACATCCTTTCTCCTACTCACAAATACATAATTAGAAAAAAAGATGTAAATCTTTCCTCCCATCACTGACCTTCTGAGTGGGTGTAGTGGGACAAATTTTATCCTCAAAATTTACAGCAGATCTTGATCTTTTTAACACCTGGTCAAGTCTGCAAAGTCACTAAATAATAAAACTTAATCTGGCTAGCGGCTCTCTGCCTTTAACTTATACTTCAGCTCCATGAATTTCCTCTTTCCACAGGATAGATGAAGAGACACTTATTACATTGTCCTAGCTATAATCTTCATTAGATGACAGATAACCTGCATGTTTACAGGACATTTAAGTTTGTTTGAGACTCAGAGAATAGCAACTGAGAGAAAACTGAAGGTACCTACAAAGGCCATGATTCATATCAGGTAGGAAAAAAATTAAGCCAATTTCATTATTAATTTTAGATAAAACGTGATAGAGTTATACTTACTGTCAAATAGAACTTTTTTAGTCCCTCACACATAGGCTGTATTATATTTGAACAATCACTACACACCGTGTAACAGCTTTTCTGGAAAGTGTTATAGAAATGAATCATAACCAACCAAAAAAAAAAAAATCTTCATTTCTGACAATGTTAAAAAAAAATAAATAAGGTTAAAACAATTATACAATTAAAAACATTAACTTTAGACTCGATGGCACTTGGCGTGACTTGGCTAACTTTAGACACTAAAAAAGAAATACATAAAGCTGGGCCAGTACCAAAATGAACTTGTTTCATAAAACTAGCAATTGTTCAGCAGATGGGAGACTTATACATATAAAATCCCAGCCTTAACCATACCAGACAGGGATCTCCTATCAAAATGAATGGGGGAAGATAATGATACTTGAATTTAGTAACTTAAATTTTAACTTTGTAAGAGTCTTCAGCATTATCCAATAATCTCTGAAGAAATAAACAATTGAGACTTTACTATTCCAAAAGTTCAATAAGGGAAAAAAAAATCAATAGGCAAAGTGCATATTCCATCTACATTTGTCACATCCATTAAAAGAAAGAAAAAGAAAAAAAAAAAACTTGCTACTTCCAGTAAATTTTGAAGTAATTTCGTTACATTTCTACATAGGTAATACAGGTCCAGAGTAAAAACTTTTTATTTTTTTTTCCCCCTGGAAAGCACTGTTTCTAGAGTTCTTACCTGTTTATGTAATCAACGTAAAAGCAAATCTAGAGGATATTATTATCCCATATATTTTACAAAAGCATTTTATCTTCCAATATTATGAAAATAAATTAAACAAAGCAGTAAAATCTTATGCAAATGTCAAATTAAAATGAAATATACAATATCCTGTGTTAGGTAACACGTAAAACAATTCTACATATCACATTAAATTTCAATTATAATTAAATATAAAGAATCAGGATTGAAAACTCTTTAACAGTTTTTTAAATAATTGTATAACTTGTCGTTAGTGCCTATTAGTTTCATAAACTAGTCAAACTACCACAATATGCAGCCCACTCAAAAGTGACTCATTTTGACATTTAGTTATTTCCATGTACAATCTGAACAATATCTCTAACACACGACCTGACGATAATCGGCTTGTGATATTAAAGAATAAAAAGAACATGCAAATAGAATTTACAAGGTCTGAGTTACATATCAAGTACAGTTTAATGATTCAGGTTCAATTTATGTAATTTGGGTCTACAATCTTTATAATTTACCTCTGAAGATATATCTTGTTTTCTACTGTCAAAAAACTAAAACTACGTAACTTAATCTATTTCCCTTTTAAGTTTTAACTGCCAAAAACTTCAAAGCAATCTTTATTTCCCAAGTGTTTAACTTTGTTTAGTTTCCATACTTGAAAAGACTTCTTTCAGCTTCCTTCACATGGTCTTTGTTCTAATCTTCCCTTAAATGACTTAACTGATATTGTCTCAATATATGACCTCCTTAAGTCTTTTCACAAGTAAAAGGGAGACAATTCAAGCAAAGAAGAAAAGAACAAGGATGGGAAGGAGGAAGAGAGGCAGGAAGCATGTGGGAAGGTAAGCAGGCACCTGCATATACTGGATCTTCAAAACTGTTCCAGATCTTCTGTTTGTAAAAACATCAAAGACAAAACAAATCAACTGCCGCCAAGTCAATTCTGACTCATAGTGACCCTACAGGTCAGAGTAGAACTGCTCCATGAGTTTCCAAGGAGCACTTCTTTGAACTGGTGATCTTTCGGTGATCTTTATGCCACCAGGGTTTCCGTAAAAACATCACATTTTCTAAACAAACACATGTTGGCGATGCTTTGGAACCCTGGTGGCAGAAGGATTAGGAGCTCAGGCTGCCAACCGAAAGGTCAGCAACATGAATCTACTGTCCTTGGAAACCTTACGTGGCAGTTCTGTTCTGTGCTACAGTGTCAGCGTGAGTTAGAATCAACTCGACAGCAATGGTTTGAGTTTGAGTTTGGGCACTATTTTATGAATTTTAAAGTCATGAAGCAACGACAGTAAGGTTTAAGCTGCTAACAACCAAAAGGTCAGCAATTTATACCCACTAGTTGATCTGAAGGAGAAAAGACCTGGCAATCTGCTTCCCCAAAGATTATTGCCTAGGAAACTCTATGGGACAATTCCACTCTCATGTATGTGTCAGAATCAATTAAAGGGGCATAAAACAACAAAAGGATCAATGTAACAGTTAACTTTACCAAATGTTTACTATGTCCTAGATACCACACTAAGTGTTCACAGATTTATTGCTCACACTAACTCGCAGATTAGGTATTATCATTACTGTTACTACTTCTCTCTTACTGATGAGGAAAATGAGACTTAAACAACTGATACACAGTAAAGTTAGGATTCAGGATGCTAACTCCAGAATCTGTGCCTTTAACCAATATACTCTCTTCATTATTATGATATAAAACTTGCATTGTTAGTCTGACACATATTTTCTGAAGTGCATAACTGGCCTTATGCTTCATAAGAATCAGGCATAAGTCAGCCAGCACAAACAAACCCTGAAATGGATAATAAATTTATACTGACACACCAATCACTTGAGTCAGCTGAGAACCAAAAGTTTTAAAAAACAGACTTGGACAGAAAAGGAAGCTGCCCTAAGATCTCTCTTCAGCATGGTCTAAGCATCAGACCCAGGAAGAGAATCTGCTCTATATTACTGAGAGTCAGAGCATGTACACGCTATGATCCCCACTGCTAGTTAGTCGGAGCCAATCTTTTTTTTCGACAGATTCCACTTCATTAAAAAGGACTCTAGATAAGCACCTGGATCTGATACAAGACCCAGGTATTGGCAGTGACCAGGTAGGTGCTTCTTCCTCTAAGAAGTGTTCCACCACCCTACTATCAGCTCCTGTCTTCAAATTTCTCACTGAAATTCCACCAATTGTTAGTGATGCACCTGATGCAAAATAAAAACAAACAAGAAAAGCAAGCATACACACAAACCAACAGTCAACACTGGAATAAGGGTGACTCAGAGAAGAAACTAGCAATTATCAGCCATACTGTAGTATGGAATAGCTCAATCACTTTGAAAGACGTATGATTTAAAGGGATTTATAAGAATAACTTTCTTCACCTTCTTTTGTCCTTAACCTCCAAAGGATGAGAATTATACAACATCAAAACCAGACTCAAGGAAAAGTGGGAAGAACAGAAAATGCATGCCTTTTTTCTACTGTTTGCCTCCTTCCTGATGACCTCTCCCCACACTTCCTGACTTACGCTTCAGGTACACAATTCCCTTACCTGTCCCTCCCCTGCCTTCAGAAGCAAGCTGGCTCAGCTCTAATGGAATTTAATTTAAGCTAAAAACTCGAAACCAGACAGTCAGATATTTTGCATTTTAATCAGAATGCCCTTGCCTAATTGTGGAAATTCCAGGCACAATGATGATGAGCTAGTGGAGGAAAAAATGCCTTATGATTCTCTGAAATCATTCCCAGTACCTGTGAATAGCACAAATGAAAGTACTCCTTTAAAAAAATACAGGGGGTTGGGCAGGGGACAATGAGGTATCACAAAAGAATTTAAGAGCCTAGGGTTAGCCAGCACCAGCCCATCCAGGGCTTCACCCAAAGCAGGAAATTGCTGCGCTGCTCAGTGGCTTCCCTGCACCGGTGCCCAGGCAGCTGGCCACGCTGCTAACCCCTTCTTTGGCCTCTTCCCTGGCCGCTTACAGACAGCATAGTCAGTGCTATCCTGGCCCCACTGTAACCCTGGCTGCCTTGAGCAAAGTTGGCAGAAAGAGTCTAGGGTTGTGCTATTTAAAGCTATAAGCAGCTACCCTGGATAGAGATGAGCTGCTTTAGCAGCAGAGAATAAAGCCAGGCGCAAGGGATTGTCACTTGCCCTAATGAGATTCACTCAGCTGGTGCAGTTAAGATTGATGAGTAGGAATGTCTATTTAAACATCTATAAAAGAATTTTCTAAGAAATGGCAAGTCCAGAAGAGCAGATACAGAAACAGTGTAGACTGACTGAAAGACCAAAGGAAGGCCAGAGTAGCTGACAGAGTAAACACGGCAGGTAGTGGAGGGAGACGGTATCAGAGAAGACTAACTCACAGAACACTGACAAAACGTGACATCATCTGGGAACTTGTCAGAAGTGCAAACTTGCAAGTTCTTCCTCAGCCCTACCAGATGAGAAATTCTAGCAGTGGGGCCCAGCAATTGATGTTTTAACAAGCCTACCGGGAATTTCGATGTCCACAAGAGCAGGAGTCTGAGGTAGAACCCTAATGTCATACCAGAATCATTTAAACTAAAAAAGCAAACCCACTGCCGTCAAATCAATTCTGACTCAGAGATACCCTACAGGGCAGAGCAAAACTGCCCCAGTGGGCTTCCAAAGAATAGCTGATAGATACGAACTGCCAACCTTTGGGTAGTAGACAAGCTCTTAACCACTACCACCACCAGAGATCCTAGAATCACTCAGAGGAGTCTTCAATCTACTGATGACTAAGCCCCACCTCAGACCAAATACTCAGCTAGGTGATTATAACACACAGTGATTACCGGAACCACTCTCATGGGGCCTTCAAGACTACTGATAAGAAGTTGGATTTTAACAGGAAACCAGTTCGGATCCGACTCGATGGCACTTGGCTGGCAGTTTTTCTGTTTCTTATTCAACAAGGGAACAGATAATCAAAGTTAGAAAGATTAGCTCCTTTTTGATATATGAATTGAAGAAAGTCATGAGTGAATGAAAAAAGACCATCTGAAAGACCACTTTAGGATCCAGGGAAAACGCGACAGTAGTCTGGACCAGAGTTGTAGCACTGGAGATTTATTTAATAAGTACATTCAGGACTTTTCCTATAGTAGTAAAACTCTGAAATTTATTTAAGTATTCAATAGGAGACATGAGGGGAAAAAAATCTAGAGTCTCTGTGTGGGGCAAATAGTTAACACTCTGCTGTTAAACATAAGGTTGGAAGTTCAAGGCCACTTAGAAACACCTCAGAAGAAAGGTCTGGTGATCTCCTTTGAAAAATCAGCCATCAAAAACTCTATGGAGTATAGTTCTATTCTGACACACACGAGGTCACTATGAGTCAGAGCTGATTTGATAGCAACTGGTTTCTGTTTTATTTTTTCTTTTGTTTTTGCTTTTGAGGGATGGTAGGGAGATAGGAGCCTGGATGGAGCAGTATCTAAGAACTACTGTTAACCCAAAGTTAGCAATTCAAAACCACCAATCAATCCCTGGAAATCCTATCAGGCACTAGGAACTGACTCAGTGGCAGAAAGTTTCATTTTGAGGTTTGGAAGAGAAAAGTCTACATTTTGGGACTAAGACGTGCTGCCCAAAGTTTTTCTTTTCTTTTTTTCTGGCCAGAATGAGATTGCAGGATGGCCGATGTCTGATCTTATTAAGGTGAGATGGCTATTAGACATCTAAGTAGAGATGTTTAGTAGCCAGCCAAGTGCATCATACGTGCAAGTCCGGAGCTCAGAGGAAAGATCAGAGACTGAGATGCACACTAGAGTCTTCAGTGTATAGATGGTATTTGAAACCTTAGAACTGGGTCAAATCTACTAGATTGAGAGAGAAAATACAGAAAAGGGAAGATAAATCACAGAGCTGACATACAGAACAGAGTACAAGGTTGATTCACTAGAGCCCAGGGAGAGTGACTCTTGTTAAAACAGCACAGGATGATTAAAGAGTTCAAGCTCTTTGCCTTGCCCCATGGCACAGTGCCACCACCAGGTCTTGGAATGAAAGTGGCTTTAGAAATTCACAAGCATTTCTTAACGACTACTGATTACCGAACAGCTTAACAAAGCACACATTTCAAGGTTCCATCTACTGGAAAATCTTTGCTTAAGTTAAATAAAGAACTCAAGGACCAGACAAATTAAGTGGCTTGTCCAAGTTCACGCAGTTTCTGTACTCAACTAGGACATGGTCTGGGGAGACAGCACTGACAGGTGCTTCCAATGAACATATAGTTTCCAGGCAAGGGGATTGAGAGAGGAAGTTGTAGCTATAGCACAATAAATCCACTCAGGGATTGCCAGGTGCTGAGTCAGACTAGCTAGGATTATGGCCGGGCCATGGGCAGGAGCCAAGACTGCAAACAAATCCCCCCCAAAAGGTGAAATTCCTTACTGGAGCATGCAGCTCAACAGGCAAAAACCAGTAACCAACACCATCACACTCAGACAAGAAAGAAACCAAGCAACTTGGTTAAATGCAACAGAGGAGGAACTCTCCCAGGGAAGCTGCTCCATCAGTACAACTGGTACACTTCTCTCTCGAGCTATCTTGGTATTTCCCGAACAGTCCATCCTGTGGACAGTCCATCCCACTCTTAATATTTTATAGAAACATATCTTTATATGTAGGTATGTGGGTGTTTCTGTTATTCTGATTGATTTTGTGATTTCCACATCTCATTAGGCACAAAGCTAAAACATCTCCCAAAACTGTAAGACCAGTTAATTCTCTGAAGCCTTCAAACATACAAGACTTACTCAGTTAAAATATTATTTAACAAACAAAAACAAAATAACTAGACAGTGCATTATTAAAAGGTGACCTCAACCCAGTATTCAAAAAAGTAACATTCTTACATACAATTACACTGCAGACTATGATTAATAGATTACGGTCACTAGGATGTTTTGATTTCATCCATGCCTAGGAAAACACTGTCCACAAACATAATTTAGAACATAAACTTTGTTGCAGAGTTCAAGAACATTAGCCCTAGAAAGAACTTCAGAAACATTCTAAATAATGACTGCCCAATTGTAGTTATCTAGGACCCTCAGAATCATTGGAGAAAGTAAAGAACATCCGGCAATGATTCTCATTGTTTCATAAAGCTCATCAAAATGGCATATTTTTCACACAAATAGACTGCACAGACCTAAATGGGAGAAAGATCTGGTAATTGTCATCCATAAGGATTACAACCTTAAAAGTCCTATGGGGCATTTCTACTGTCTCATGGGGTTGATGTCTTAGGCTGGGATCTCGAGAGAAGCAACACCACCGAAGCCTGTATCTATAAATCTATACATAGAGAGAAATCTTTATCTCAAGGACACGGTTCATGCAGTTGTAGAGCCTAGCAAGTCCCAAGAGTGTGGGTCAGGCACCAGGTTCAAGGGCTCTCCTGACTCACGTAGCTATAGAAGCTGATGAGCTCAAGTTTAACAGATTGTCCAGCAGGCAATCTCACAAGCTGGGGGCAGTCGATGAATCCCAAGATGATCAGGTAAACTGCTAGTTCAAGTCCTAAAACCAGTGGTCAGATGATGACAGGATCCACAGCAAGAGCCTTGCTGGAATACATATTTAATGCTGGAAGTAGGTCACATTCCCAAGGAAACTTATTTTCAATTGATTGGTTGCTCATACTAGGTCTAATCTTGGAGTTGATTACATCATTATATAACTGCCAAATGATATCATTACACAGTTACCAAACTACACTATAACTGCCAAACCACTCAGAATCATGGTCCAGCCAACTCGACACACATCCTTAACCATTACAGTTGCTGTGAGACAGAATCAACTCCACTGTACACAATAACAGCAACAACAAATGGATGATTAAATCTTTTTCACTGGAAAAGATAATCAACCTGTATGAAAACAGAGAGTAATCTATGCTCACTGAGAGCTCTGATCAATGATTTTCTATATCTTTGATTAGTAAGAAGTAGGAGCCCACTGGCTTATCTGACCAGATCACCATAGAGCGTCATGTACAGAGCAGGAAAAAAAATGTAGAACAAAATTCAAATTCACAAACAAAGCCCAGACTTATTGATCTAACACAGACTGGAAGAACCTCTAAGACTATGGTCCCTAGGCACCCTTCTAGCCCAGAACTGAAGCCACTCCTGAAGTTCACCTATCAGACAATTATTAGATCTACAAGAACAGCCAGGAGGAACCTGCTCCTTACAACAATCATGCACACCAGACCAAATGGACAACACCCACCCAAAGGAAAGACAAGAAGGCAGAAAGAGGCAAGAAAACAAAACCAATGAAAATGGGGAAGCCGGGGTGGAAAGGAAGAGAAGGTTAACAGATTACTAGGATTACAATCAGTGTTATGAATCACTTGTGTAAAAATTATTGAATAGGAAACTAATTTTCTCTGTAAACTTTTACTTAAAGTACACTAAAATGTTCAAAACAGGTGAAAAGAATTTACTATCTACTTTGTTTTAAGGCATAATGCATCACAAATACTTTCTGTTCTAATGGGTTATTACTATATAAAAATAAATTACGGCAACATTTTGTTTTCACTTCGTTGAAACACATGAAGAGTTCCAAATATGAAAGTATACTAAATAAAAAGGAAAGAGTAGACTGCTTCCTGAAATAAAGACAAATGTGTTTGTGAACTTAAAAAATGAGTCCTCTAAAGGAAATTCTTATTACAGACTTTCATATTTATATGTTCTGTGTAATAAACTTAGAATTAAATTTAACCACTATAACATGCAAACTTAACACAAAGGGAAGGCATTAATAAGCAAATGAAATTATGAAAAATATCCCAAATAAATAAGCTTGACAATTGCAAATTAGAAAAAAAAAAAGTAGGAACAATAATTCATTACTTAATAAGGCCCAATGAAAAGAATCACTAATCTGATTCAAGCCCCTAGTTTGTACATTTGAGAAAGAATAACAAGGTACTGTCATGACTGCAGCTCAGATTTCAAAAAACATTCTCATAAATCAACCTGTTTCTACCTTATTCCAGGAAAGTATATAAAAAGAGGCCCCTTCATGAAAATTAAAAACCAACTGTTAGGGTTGAGGACCAACAAAGCCCAATGTTTTCCCTCATCACTACGTGTTAAGTCGAGATGTGGTGTCACAGCTGAAGCCAGAGCAGGTGCCGAGGTACAGCTGAACACATAAAGACAGAGATCTCACGGTGGCTGAATTTTACCTAGACCACAGCACTATGCTTGCTCTGCCGTCTTGTCCTGGCAGCCAGTCAACATCATCCTCAGAGCCAGGTGTGCAAAACTGAAGAAGTACATGAAGCCAAGCAGGAAAGTATGAAATACTGGCACCCTCTGAGCAAGCTCAAGTATCCTGCAAGCCCAAGGGAAGTATTATCCCAAGATTCCAATCACTATGTAGGAAGCATCTTGTTTCACAGATAATGCTAAATAAAATATTTCCCACTGTGTTAGGGTTGCTAACATTTGTGCAATCTCACACTAAGTGGTATTCTTCATTTTCTCTCCAGTTTTACCTGCTCAGGAATCTACTTTAAGACAGGGTCCCACTATGTTCGTACGATACCCCAGCATTTAATAATACATCCCTCTGAATCTATAAAGATCTTTCATTGTAAGGGATGGCACTAGATAAAAGGAGAACTTTCAGAAATCTGCTACATTTTACATTGTGGTTAGAAAGTCCTGTTGGCTAACCAAATTCACCAAAACACCAAAAGTTTAGTTTTGTAACGTAACTCGGGTTTAAAAATGCATCTTCAGTAGCTGTAGCTAGGCACCCTCCATGCCTCCCTTATTTCCATTCCTCTCAGTTGCCTCCACAGAGAGAAAGAGCAGGCATACTCCTTCCTATTTGCTTTTTTTATGAAAGACTGTGAACTGAAAGACAAACAACAACAGCAAAAGACAGTTATGACAACGTGTTAATTCTACCACCTAAAAAAAGAGATATGAGAGGAACTAAGTTGGAAAGACTCTGATAACACTATATACCATCTAGAAGCCTGAGAGGAATGTTAAGACTGTGATGTATGTCTGGTTAATTCTACATTCCATGTATGTACATCATACCACTGAAGGGAAATTTTTCCATTGGCTGAGATAACAGTGGTGCGATCAATGACTTACAAATTCACTGCATAAAACCTGAGTCCCATGACACCAACAATAAGAGGTAGTTCATGGTTACTGTATCTTTGTCAATTCTGAAGAACCTACTAATTGGAATCAGAAATTTTCACTTCATATATCCAATACAGGCTAAGGAAGAACTTTCTACATGGCAGAGCTATAGAAAAATAAAATGGTATGCAGTTAGGTTCCCATCCTTGAAAGCCTTAAGGTTAGTACCTTTTGGAAAAGGTGATATTAAGGGCAACCTGTGTCAGGTGAGTAAGGTGACATTAAAATTACAAAATTTCCACGACAGTATTCACTTCATGGAAGACAGTATTTTCTACAAGTTAATTCAGAGGATGAGTTGGGTAACTATAGTACCTTTTAATTTGAAACCTTAATCACTGTTACTACTAATGACAAAATACTAAGGAAAAACTTTCCTAAATGGAAAGAGAAGGAAAGAGACTACAGTAACAATCACTGATTTCCTAAGAGGCAGGCTGTGTAAAAGATGCATTAACATTTCCTGCAAGGCCTTGACCTGACAAGCTCATCTTTCCCCATTTTATTACAAGGAAAGACATCTCAGAAAGGTTAAAGAAAACTTGTTCAAATCACAAGGTTTGGAGGTGTTGGAACTAGAATCAGAATCCAGATTTGTCTGATTCCAAACCCAACACCAAGCCTACTCCTGATACAAGCCATCTCCCTCAATGCTTTTACAAAATGCTTGGCTCTCAAAATCAACAGCACTTAAATTTCTCCAAACTGAACTCTTCCAAAGTATTGTAACTGCGATTGGCTTGGCCACCATTCATTTTCATTGCAATCTACTGAGTATTCTCACTATATAACTCCAAATTTAACTTCTTCTAAACATTTTATAAAAGTAGTCTGTAACAGGGAACTCTGGTAGTAGTTAAGTTACAGCTGCTAACTAAGAGGTTGGCAGTTCCCATCCACCAGGCACCCCTTGGAAACTCTGTGGTGCAGTTCTACCCTGTCGACCCTATGGGGGTCGCATGATTTGGAATCAACTCAGCAGTGGGGTTGTGTTTTCTGGTCTCAGTCTATAACAATCTAAATAGTGCTATACAGGCTATATTATGTACTACCAAGCTTATATTATCCTTTTTTATTTAATATTATTGACTCTGAAGTTAGATCTCAGTGCAATTTTATACCCTGCTAATCAATAAACTAGATTTTTCAGAAATTTGTTATAATTATGGACTATTTGAACTTGTTTATCAATGACCTTTTTAGAATTTGCAGCTAAACCACAGTAAGACTAATGATAATCTCTTAATATACTCAGTAGTCTAGAATTGCTTGAAAACGAGTCAATTCCTTTGAAAATAAGCAGTTTAAAAAAATAAGTGTGTGAAATTCCTTGCTTTAGGAGTAAAGAATTCATTCAGTCTGCCTACTTTAACAAAAAGTACAATATATTAGCTTAGCCTCAATATTATTTTTTCCAACTATTGTAGATTGCCAATCATGAGGTAAAATCTCCCTTTTCAATTACAGTTTACACTAATTTCTCTCCATTTTCTAACAATGCTAAGACACACCAATTAATTCACATCATGGCTTTCCTATCAACAACCCACACTGCAGAACTTATGTGGCTTAGTATAATAGAACAAACATGGACTTTATTGTCAACAGGCTTCTGTGCCAGTCCAGCTCTGCTGTCAACTCTGTCACCTAACAATAAATTTTACCACTGGTCTTTGAATCAAAGTATTTAATTAAGCACTAATTCTGTCTCTTCTATGGTTTCCATATATAACATACATATACACACACACACATATGTAGCAATACAGCATAGATACTATCAATTACAAAATAAATTGAGATTTAATATCAAAATCTACTCATGTATTAATGGAGTTATTTTTGCTTTAGTTTTTAAGATTTATGTTAAGCTTATTAAGCCACTTTTTTAATGTTAAGGTGATTAAACTACATTTTACTTATTGTATAAGTGTGTACTGTAACCAAAAATCTCTCAAAAAAATTAGAAGAGTTCCATGGAGATTGGAAAAAAGAAACATGAACATATTGTACGTAGAGCAAAAAAGTGAGGGAAACATTCCAGAGATGGAAAAAAGTACAGAAAGAGGGCACTGAAAGAGGTTTACTAAATTAAAAAAAGGCCATTGCCATTGAGTCAATTCAGACCATAGTGACCCTACAGGACAGAGCAGAACTGCCCCATAGAGTTTCCAAGGAGTCTCTGGCAGATTTGAACTGCCAACTTTTTGGTTAGCAGGTATAGTTCTTAATCACTACACCAGCAGAGCTTCCTTTGCAGAATTAAGAATGCTTAACTGTTCAGATTTGAAAGGTGAGGAACCTAGATAATCCTTAGAATTTCTATTTTTCAAAATCAAATTTCATGGTTCTACCAGATAACATTTTAGGAAAAGCTCTAGCAAAAGAGTTTCTGGGGAAAACATCTAAACTCTAGGGGGAAAAAGTTCTCATAACTTCAGAGAAACTGTTCTATGAAGAAAAGCAATATAATTAAATAACAGGAATCCTTGCCCTGTTCTTATCTGAAAGCCTGTGCAGCCCCATCGATATCAACTACAGCTTCACTGAATTCAGTCTTAAAACACCTCTAGGATTTCTCCTCCTTTTTCTCTCATGCTCTTTCTCTCGTATTTGTCCCTGTATTCAGATAAAAACTGACCAAGACTACCTTGGCCTTCGTGTGTATTCACTACAGATGTGACAAAGCTCATGAAACCAACTCACCTCCTTCTTTCTCCATTCATGTGGTCATCAGGCGTGGACATCTCCACAACTCTACCTTCCTGAAAGTTTTCCCACTGATCCCATCCTCCTCCATTATCCTTGATTGTTTTAACTCCCATGTTATCTTTCTACTTTATAGTATTATAAATATTGCCTCTTCTATGAAGTCTGCCAAGTGAAAATAATCCTTCCATAATCTAAGCTTTCATATTTCACCTGTTCCAATAATACAGCACGTAAAACACCTTGCCTTATATCTTGTTATACTTTTGTAAACTAACCAACAAGTCAGCAATTAGTATCCACCAGCCTCTCCTTGGAAACTGTATGGGGCAGTTCTACTCTGTCCTGTGTGTCACTATGAATCAGAACCAACTTGACAGAAACCGGTTTGGTTTTGGCTTGGCTAGGTTACATATGCTATTTCCAGTACTCTTTAAAAACCAAGAATACACCTAGTTAACCTCAACATTCACCACAGTACTCAGTATAGCACCCTACTACATACACTAGGGCTTCAAAATGCTTTGAGTTTAAATGAATGACATACTACTTACAGTTGAGACCATGAGGTCAAGTTTAGTTTGCAAGAACTCTTACCAGAAAGCATGATTACAAGGGCATCACACAATGCTCTATTGTGCTATCATATTGTTTTAATTATAATTTACACTTTTTCATCCCAGTTTGTCCATGTGTGTCCAAAGAAATCCTTATCCCTATCTTTAGCACGTCTTTGTATTTAACTTTTTTAAAAATTACTATATCAAAGTTAGAAGAGATAGTGGAAAATAAGCTGTAACCAATTTGCTGAAGACCAAATAATACAGACATGGGCAGTCAGTAAGAGCTCAGAGGTTCACCCAAAAGTCAGAAGTTCAAATCTACCAGCCACTCCTTGGAAACCTATGGGGAAGTTCTCCTCCGACTATGAGTCATAACTGACTCTACATCAAAGGCTTTGATTTTTTGGTTTAGATAGGGGGTACTCGTAAATAAACATGAATAATTTAGATTAACTACAAAATAATATAAAAAGATACTTCAAAACTCATAAAAACTTTTCACTTGTTCTCTAATTTCCTACTTTATTCCAAACTTACATCCTTAGATATTTCTTATATAAGACAAAAGAAATGACACAAAAGAGATATACATGGAAAACCTGGAAAAGTATTCACATATATGTGCTTCTAGTTATAGGCAAATCAAGTAAGAGACTCAAAAATAATCAAGAATTATGCCAAACCTTCCCTTACCACTCTGAATAAGCAAAAATAAGGCAGGTGAGAGATGTAGCCAATAGCTCAGGCCTGCCATAGACAGATTCATACAATTAGGTAAGCACCTTCAGCTCCTGTAAGGTCACTGCTTAACCAAGCCTCAGGTAAGCAGCAGTGAGGCTTGTCACAGCACTGGCTCCCCAAGACTAATTAAGTTGGAAGGCCCTTACACATCCCTAATTTTGAAAGAAGTCAGTTTCTGTTGCCTTTTTCCTTCTACTTCTGGAAACTAAAGAATACAGGTTGGTGTGGATGGGCTTTGAGTTTCTTTTAATTTTGCATTGCTAAAACAGTCTGGTGTAACTACCTGGAGGTAAACAGTTTTATTCCTTTGTTCATCAGGAATGCATAATATTTCTAAAGAGACTGGAAAAAGGACGTTCCCATAAAATCTCTTAAGTCAGAATGCATACCACAAAGACACAGGACAGAGAGATATCCTCTCTGTGGAAACACAATAGAAGAAAAAGTGGAAAATGACAGGTCTTTAAAAATCAGGTTCTGCACAAAAAGCAGATGTTCAAATAACAGTAGATCAACCTTTGAAAACTTTGTTTCCTAATATTCACTATAAGTAGCCACAGGATTGTATCAGACATTTCCCTGATGAAATTGAACTGCATTTACCATTACTGTTCAAATGTTCTCAATCACAGGCACAGTGGCTCATAACACTTTTCTACATAGATTTTTTTCCCCCAGTGTTCTTGCATCTAGACTTACTGAAATAGGCATATCAATAAGATGTTTCCAAAAGGACCAAATCTCAAAGCAAAGTTTTAAGGCAGAGAGCCAGGAAAACTTTTCTTTATAAGCTTTCTGTTGCCCACAAAGATGTTATCTGGTCCTGGTCATAGTGTGACCAGGACATAAATACCTCTACTATTAGCTGGATGTCACTATCAGATATTTTGAAAAGGAGGTCCTATATTTGGTTCTCAAAATGTTAACTTCAGGATTCTCAGAACCCTTTCAATTAATCCCTGCCCTACCCAAAGATCTCTGTTAGATGCCTAACAGGGCGCTGGAGTGAAGGCAGGAGAGGGGGAACAGAAACTAAGAGAAATAGCAGCCCCCATCTATATTTTAGTCAGAGTTTTTCTCAATCTAATTAATATGTTAGTGCGTAGATGTTGTTGTTAGCTGCCATCACGATGTCCACGAATCATGCTGAGACCCCATGCACAACAGCACTAAATGCTGCCCTGTCCTGTTCGACCCGTAACAGATTGAGATCAGACCACTGTGAGCTATGGATTTCCATTGGCTGATCTGTCAGAAGCAGACCACCAGCCATTTCTTATCAGTCTGTCTTAGTCTGAATACTCTGCTGAAGCCTGTTTAGCATCATAGCAACTCAACTGACAGGCAGTTGGTGGCTGTGCATGAGGTATACTGGTCAGAAACTGAACCCAGGTCCAATGAACCATCAATGCCCAGTGAGTTCACTTGAAGAAAGAATTCCAAAATTTGAAAGAGAAGTTGAAGATGTATCCAAAAAAAGAAAAACCGCTGAGCCCAAAATCCGCCCACAAGGAAATCTTTGAGCTGGATAACCCAGGATATTCATTAGTCAAACCTCCATCTCATCAGTTGATTCTCATCAGTTCTTGCCCTCCCAGTCAAGCCCAGGGAGGTAACAAAGTAATATTGTTCCAAAAAAGTCTAGAAAAGCCCTACTTCTTGATTTTATGAAACATATGATAGAGCCTACCAACTCAGACAATCTTATATTTTGGAAAATTTAAAGACCACAATATTTATGGGCACAAACTGATTATGCTTTTATGACTGAGAGCCTCCACCACACTCAAGGGAAATTTACAGAGGAAATGCTTTGTATAGCAAAGAAATATATGTTCAGCTGAGATTTTAAGCTCCAAGAGCCTTCCCACTAAGAAGTGGGTAACAGAAAACCCATACCACAAGAAAACTATTAGAACTAACATAAGAGTTCAGTAAAGTATCAGGATATAGTATAAACATACAAAAACCAGTTGGATCCCTCTACACCAACAAAAAGAATGTCAAAGATGAAATCACCAAATCAATACCATTTACAATAGCCCTAAGAAAATAAAATACTTAAGAATAAATCTAACCAGAGACATCAGAGATCTATATAAAGAAAAGTATAAGACTGTACCACCAGAAAGCAAAAAAAAAAATCTACATACATGGAAAAACATACTTTGCTCACAAATAGAACACTCAACACTCAAAATATCTATTTTACTCAAAGTGATCTCTACACACAATGCAATCACAAACCAAATTCCAATGGCATTTTTTAATGAGGTGGAAAAACAAATTCTTATGGAAAAGACGAGAACCTGGACAAGTAATGCATTATTGAAGCAGAAAAACAAAGTGGGAGGCCTCATGCTACCTGACTTTAGAACCTATTACACTGCCACAGTAGTCAAAACAGTCTGGTATTGGTACAGCAACAGACACATAGACAAGTGGAACAGAAGTGAGAATTCAGGTGCAAAGACATCTACTTATTAGCACCTGGGGAGACCTGATGGCACAGTGATCAACTGCTACATCTGCTAACCAAAAGTTCAGCAGTGCAAATCTACCAGGTGCTCTGCTCCTTCAAACTCTGTGGAGCAGTTCTACTCTGTCCTATAGAGCTGTTATGAGCCAGAATTGACTCTATGACAGTGGGTTTGGTTTCTGGTTTACAAGCACCTGATATTTGACAAAGGCTCAAAGTTCATCAATGAAGGAAAATACAGTCTCTTTAACACATGATGCTGGCATACCTGGATATCCATTTGCAAAAATAAATAAATAAGACTTATACCTCACACCACACACAAAAACAAACTTAAAATGAATCAAAGACCTGAATGTAAACTCTACAGTGATAAAGATCACGGAAGAAAAAATGGGGAGAACACTAGGAGCCTTAATACATGCATACACAGAATACATTACTAACAATGAATGAACACCAGAAGAGAATATAGACACCTGGGAACTCCTAAAAATCAAAATGTTATGCTCATCTAAAGCTGTACCAAAGAGCAAACAGACAATATACACAGAGAGAAAAAAACCTTTGGCTACAACAAACCCAATCACTGTCTAATCTCTAAAATCTGTAAGATATTGCAAAGCCTCAACAACAAAAAGACACATAACTCAATTAAAAAATGGGTAAAGATATGAACAGGAACTTCACCAAAGACATTCAGGTGACTAATAGATGCATGAGGAAATACTCACAATCATTAGCCATTAGAAAAATCCAAATTAAAACTACAGTGAAATATGCTCTCATCCCAACAAGGCTAGCATTAATCCAAAAAACTCAAAGTAATAAATGTTGGACAGGTTGTGGCATCTGGGGTCTTAAAACCTTATGATTGGTCTGCTAACAAGTACCAGTTGGTCCCAACTCACCCGGAGCAAAGGAGAATGAAGATCACCAAAGACATTACTGATTCATTACTCCCTGCAAGGATGGATCCGACACCCCAGAAAGAATGGTAGAACTGCACCATAAGATCCTAACATATGCTGGTGGGAACGTAAAATGATATAACCACTCTGGAAATCAATTTGGTCTTTCCTTAAAATGCTAGAAGTACCATAAGATCCAGCAATCTCACTCCAAGAAAAAAAAGAGCCATCACATGAATAGATATATGCATAACCCTGTTCACTGTAGCACTGTTCACAATAGCAAAAAGATGGAAATAATCTAGGTGCCCATCAACGGATGAATGGATAAACAAAATTATGGTATATACACACAATGGCCTACTACACAATGATAACAATGAATCTGCAAAACATTTCATAATATGGATGAACCAGACATTATCCTGAGTGAAACTATTCAAACGCAAAACAACACATATTGTAGGAGACAATTATTGTAAGAACTCAAGGAGAGGCTTAAATATCAAAGAAAATATTCTTTGACAGTTATGGGGGGGAAGGAAATACAGAGATATACACTAACTAGATAGCAGACAAAGGTTATTTCAGCTGAAGGGAAGGACAACATAAAATACAGGGGAAGTCAGCACAATCAGACTTAATCAAAAGCTAAGAAGTTTCAAGAATCTGACAAAACACTAAAAGGAACAGAGTGGCAGGTATGAGGGGTCTGAGGACAATGGTTTCAAGGAGACATCCAGGTCAATTGGTACAACAAAGATTTTAACATAACGCTCTGCATCTCAACTTGGTGAGTGGCATCTGGAGTCTTAAAACCGTGTGAGTAGTCAGCTAAGAAGTACCAACTGGCCCCAACCCACCTGGGGCAAAGGAGAATGAAGATCACCAAAGACATTACTGATTCATTACTCCCTGCAAGGAGAAATCAGACACCCCAGAAATAATGGCAAAACTGCACCATAAGAGGATGTTGGAAAGATCCTAACACAGGACTTGAACTTTGAATAACTTGGGACAGTGGTCTACACAAATGGGGCTTTGCTCTGGATCAGACATCATTACTTTGCAGGTGCAGTTCTATATCTGGGTATCTCAATAGTTTTTCTCTATAGGGCAGACATACCAGAACACAAGTAGAGCAACCACCACCTGTACGTCAGTTTCTCCTATTGTTGCAGCTTGCCTGTTTCTATAATGCTGGAAGCTATGTCACCAATATTTCAAATACCAACAGGGTCATTCACGGTGTACAGGTTTTAATGGAGCTTCCAGACTAAAACAGACTAGGAAGAGAGGCCCAGCAATCCGGTTCTAAAAATTAGCCAATGAATACTCTCTGGGTCACAACAGAACCATGTCTCATTACTAACAACCACGACAAGGGGAGGGACCAGGCAACATTTAGTTCTGTTACACACACAGTGTTGCCACCAGTTGCAACCAACTCTACTACAACAACTAACAACAATGTAAGTGATAATTCTGGCAAAGAACAGGGAGAGCTCAAAGCTAGACAGTAAGAGATGTTGTTCTTGGCCACAATGAGTAAGAACCATTGCCAATTTCTTTGTTCAGAATTTTGAGCGTGACACTGATTTCAGAAGCCCTGAAATAATAACCGAATAATATGCTAGTTATTATGCTTATCATGCTGAGGTCTCATTCTATACTATGGCTTGGCAAGGGTTACTCAAGACATTCTTCTATCCACTAATGCCTATGTTAAACTATCTTTTCTGCAATCATTTCATATAACTTACCTGGAATAGGTAGACTCAGACTACTTTTGGAAACCCTAGTACAGTGGTTAAGAACTATGGCTGCTAACCAAAAACTTGGTGATTTGATTTCATCAGCCACTCCCTGCAAACCCTGTGAAGCAGCTCTACTCTGTCCAGTAGAGTTGCTATGAGCCAGACAGCAATGGGTTTGGTTTGGTTTTTTTATCTGACTACTTTAGCCAAGTTTCTCATGCCTAGAGTAGGTGAAACCAGCTAAGTCTCACTGCTTGTTTCTCAAACTATCTGTGGTAAATATACAGGTTCTTTCTTTCCCAGTCTTTTCCACACTTATATTATTGTAAAATGTAATTTAAAAAAGAAAAATCTAAATTATTTTTTTAAAAATGAAAAACAAAGATACATAAAACACCAGCTCCTTTTTTTCTCACAAAAGTCAGCACACATACGACTATCTGTCAAATTGCTATCAAAATTTCTGAATGCTTAGTCTCACTTTCTATATTGATCTTGTCACAAACCTGAGTTGATGGGCCATGCTCTGAGTAGCACCAGCTTATAACACTCTATAAACACAAATTAATGCTCTCTGAGTTGTTTTGCCAATTTCAAAATTATGCAGTACAGTACAGTTTAATATCAAAGCAAATAAATGGTAGGGAATTTCACTAGAGACTCTTGCTGCAAGTCTTCCAGTCTTGGTGAACAGAAAGTACCTGCAGCAATCACCTGTGGGTAAGTGCTTCGAAGTGGTCATGTAGCAATCAGATCACTAGATTCTCTTTTATACCAATCTAAAATTAGACAAATCAAAAAGTGTTAAATTTCCCAGATAGGATGTCAGTGGCATTCTTCTACATATCATGAGTTAAGTGCTGGGCCGGGATTTTCCTAACAGCATCTTAGTGGCTGTACTTTCTACCTCAGTGGCACAGTGGTTAAGAGCTCAGCTGCTAACCTATTAAATTTAGACAGGATAAGCCCTTAGCAGAGATGAAGTAAGAAATTTAAATTGGTCAGAACGAGAAGACATTCTGCTAATTAACTGATGGCTAAGTCTTCTTTGTTTCTTTAGCTTGCTGTGTAGGATTTAAGCTTTACCTTCTTGTCTCTGGCCTTTCCACAAGAAGGGAAGCAGAGATAACAGTTTTAACAGATTTAACAGTTTCAATTCTATTGGCCATTCCCTGGAAATCTCATGAAGCAGTTCTACTGTGTCCTATAGGGTGGCTATCAGTAGGAATCAACTTGATGGCAACAGGTATTTTGGTACTCTCAACCAGGTCAACTTGGATTTGATTACAATTCCAGAGTCTCCCAGGTTTTAGATCCTATCAGAAGTCAATGTTACCTGGGCATCTCTGCTTCTCTTCCTGTGGAAAAGCCAGAGGCAAGAAGGTAAAACTTAAACCCTACACAGCAAGTTAAAGAAACAAAGAAGACTTAGCCATCAGTTAATTAGCAAAATGTCTTCTCATTCTGATCGATTTAAATTTCTTACTTCACCTCTGCTAAGAGCTTATACTGTCTAAAGCAATTCTGTAATTTTACAAATTTGTGCCCAGTAAGCTATGCCACTAATAAATGAAATGGCAAGACAGAGGTCATGTTCTCAAGATTAAATATACTACCTGAACTCTCTCTGCTTCTTATTCAGAGCATCCTCTACCTCGATTCAGCAGCTGCTGGTGCTGACTCTCTAGTTTGTTGATGTGGACAACCACCCACTCTCCATAATCCTGCTTTTCTTCCTCCCATAATCTGTGTTCTATCTCCTAGCAAATAGCTGCTTCCAGCTGCAAACACTATAAGAGACTTCCATTTGTGCATGTCATCAGAGTCAGCACTGCCTGGTATAGTCCAGAGCCTCCCTTCTTCTGGATCAAGGCCAGGGTCGGGACCACATGTCTCTGCTCAGAAACTCTGTCCCATTCATACAATCTCCACAGAAGATATCTCCCTTAACCACAAGTAGGACTATAAATATTATACACATGTATATGTGTTTGTGTGTGTGTGTGTGGTGTGTCTGGATGGAGATAGAGAGAGAGAGAGAAAGAGAGGTAAAGGATGGATAGAGATAGACAGACAGATGGAGCCTTCATGGTACAACAGTTATGAGGTCAATTACTAGTTAAAAGATCTGTAGTTCAGACCTGCCTAATGGCTCTGTGGGACAAAAGACCTAGTGACTTGCTCCTGTGAAGATACCAGCCTACAAAATCCTATAGGCTAGTTCTAATCTGTCCTGTTGTGTCATTATGAATTAGAATCAACTTGAGGGTACACAACGAATACATATATACTTAATTTAAAAACTGCTTAAGGGATATATCTTCTGTATATATTAGTGTAACACATACATGTAATAATACTTAAATTCTACAGCAGACTTAACATCGTTGAGATCCATGAGGATGGAAACATCAGTTTTTTCACCACTTCACAGTTCATAGAATATACTTGGTTTCCTATAAGCATTTTTTTTTAATTTTTAATTTTGTTGAAAATATGCAAGTCAAATGTATACCATTTTCATCTATTTCTACATATACAATTCAATGACAGAAACCCTGGGGATGTAGTGGTTAAGTGCTATGCCTGCTAACCAAAAGGTTGGCAGTTCAGATCTGCTGGGGACTCCTTGAAACTCTATGGAGCAGTTCTACTCTGCCCTATAAGGTCACTGTGAATCGGAAATGACGCAACAGCAAGGGGCATGGTTTGGCTTTAATTCAATAAAACTGGTTACAGTCTTTGAAAGTTGTAATACCATTCTCACTAAACTTTCCCAGTTAATGTCCCAACCATTATCTTAAACTCTCTGCCCTCAGCTTTCCTTCCAACTTTGCTGTTGCCTCTGTCACTCTAATCTCACATAGATAATTCTTTAAAAGAGCCTAATGCTCAAAGTAAACATACTTTACTAATTCAAATAAGCTATTTTTTTGGTCCAGAGAACACTTTGGGGGATGGTTCTGTTTTAAGGCTTAAAGTTAAAGATTATTTCAGGGGAACTCATCCAGCCTTAAGGGCTCCAGAAAGTTTAGATTACACTGAGTATTTGAAATCTGATTCTATGTTTTCCCTTTTGATCAGATTCTTGTATAGAATCTTTCACCAAAATGTTCAATAATGGTAGACAGGTATCATTCAGTTCTTCTTCAAATATTTGTAAATAAATTAAACAATGGCATAAATGAACACTTGCAGGGAAAAAGTTGCATACATAAATACATATATATATATATAAAATGTGTAGAAAATATGTGTGTGTATACATATATACACACACACAAACTTGTTACTGATATTATACATGTATATATATATCAATAACAATACCATACCCTAAAATGAAAAATCCAATAATTCTAATAATTATTGTTCATACACATTTTATATCTATCTTCCTTTTCCTTATAACAGTTTGCTATTGCTCAAGATCAACTCACATGTACAGTAAGAAGAACAGTGACTGCTAAGTCAGGTTTATAAATCAATGTGCTACTCCATTACACTACTTGCCTTGAATTTTTCCTTCCTTAAACTGATTTTTAAATGCTAACTTCAAAGATAAAATCTACCTTATTATTTAGTGCTAAAAAAACCGAAAAACCATGCTAAATCAAGATTCATACCCAATATGGGACAGTTCTGCTCTTTCCTATGGTGTCACTATGAGCTGCAGCTGATCTAACGTCACACAACAACAGCAACAACACACTAGAGGTTATTGCTTTTAAAAATGTTAACAGCCTGGATTTTGTAGTTATAATTTTAATTATTGTCCAATTGTCATCTCTAGATTTGGTGGACTTCTAAAACACCTATGTCCCAGATTCCTCTCACAACTACATGACTAAAACTAAAAACCAAACCCAATGTCATAGAGTCAATTCCAGTTGATAGTGATCCCATAGGTCAGAATAGAACTGCCCCACGGTTTCCAAGGAGCACCTGCCAGATTTGAGCTGCCAAGCTTTTAGGTAACAGATGTAGCACTTAACCACTATACCACCAGGGTTTCCTTTATGGTAATAAAGATGAAACTGAACTTGGAAAAAACAAAAAAAAAAATTTATACTCACAAGATATTTTACTCATAAGCATTACATAACAATATTATTTTACATAAGTTATGTCTTCATATGTTCTTCTTCTTGTTACATGCTGATGAGTCAGTTCTGACTCACAGTGCCCTGTACACAACAGAAGAAAACACTGCCCAGTTCCATGCCATCCTCACAATGTTTGCTATATTTGAGCCCATTGTTGCAGCCGCTGTGTTAATCCATCTCACTGAGGGTCTGCTCTTCTGCTGATCTTCTGCTTTATCAAGCATGATGTCCTTCTCCAGGAGCTGGTCACATCTGATAACATGTCCAAAGTATGCGAGACAAAGTGTTGCCATTCTTGCTTCTAAGGAGCATTCTGATTGTACTTCTCCCAAGACAGATGTGTTTGTTCTCCTTATAGTCCGTGATATTATTCAATATCCTTTGCCAACAGCCCAGCTCACAGGTGCCTATTTTTCTTTGGTCTTCCTGATTCCTTGTGCAGCTTTTGCACACATATGAAGCAGTTGAAAATACCATGGCTTTGGTAGGAGGAACCTTAGTCCTTGTCTTTAACATCCCAGTGGCACTGAATCAAAGCTCACTCGATCAATATTTAGAAGTTAGTCTTTATTTCTAGAAAGTGATTTTTTTTTAAATTGAGGACTTATTTAAGTCAGACTGATTCAATCTTTTATGTGAAACTGGAAGAATCGGAGAGAATGCTTAGATTTTTAAAATCCAGAACACCAGTCAGCACCAGTACGAGGGTATGGATCAAAAACAAAAAGAGCTCAATTTGGACCTGCCACAGGCATGCAATGCAGTCCTCTGTACTGATTTTAAGGACCTTACAGAACATCAAGATTCAATATGAGACCATAAAAATAAAATTCAAAATATAATAAACTTAACAGTGTGTTGTAAAGAATATGGCACTGGAACTCCATTGAGATGGGCCTATGCATAAAGTAGAGAATAGCAAAGCTAGAGGCTGTTGGAAGACCAGCCAAAGAAGAACAACTACAAGCAGCGATTTGGCGAATATTTTCAAAACTCACAGAAATGGTGAGCAAATATAAGGAATGGCTCTGAATTCCAAGAAACAGCAGGCTGGAAACCATAGAAAAAATGGTTGCCATTTCTGAACAAAGACTTGGAGTCAACTGTGAATAGAAGAAGCATAAACACTGACATGATTTTCAAATAACATCTGGAGATACAAACCAAGTAAAAATATTTCACACATGCAAAGTACATAAAGAAAGGTCAATTACTATTGAACTCCACCACAAAACTGAAAAATAATACACAGGTATTTTAGTTGGAAATTAAAAAATGACTAAAAACCACCATTCAGAAAGAACCGCATCTCATGTTCAAAAATGTAATGTTATTGAGACAGATTTTCAGAGGATCTGATCATTTCTTATTTTATCATTCTGTCAGGATGCTAAAGAATGCTTTCGAAATAGTTTCTTCTAGACAATATCCAAAGTTTCCACATAAGAAGTGAAATACTATCATTTTGGAAGAGTCTATGTTTCTTTTGAAAGTTTTCAGAAAGATTTAAAAGAAATCATTAGCATAATCACCAATTTTCAACTTCTGGCATGATCAAGTATTAGGAAATAAAATTCCCCAGTGTAACACAGTGAAAACATAAACAAGAAATGCTAAAACAGTTTTCTTGTGTTTCATGGAACACTGGTGTCTTCATGTTGTAAATTAAGCCAAAGCACACATCTTTGACAGAAAGTCAAAACTTTCTAATGCTTTTTCCTGAGCTTAAAATATAATCATGAGGCTTCCTTTCCACCTCTACCTTCCAAACCTACACACACACACACACAGACACACACACAAATGGGAATGAGTCTTACCAGACCATCACAGTTGCTAATGGCAACAGAGGTTCCTGGAATGTCCATGATGTCACCAACATAAGCACAGTTAGTCTGCAGAGGCTCTGTTTTCCAAATCCCTTCTGAAGCACTTTCTGGCTGATGCTCATTAATGGGGTCAGTTACATTCCCAGGTACCAGAGGTGTCTCATGCCATTCCACAACAGCCCCAGGAGCTACTAGCTGATTGTTGGGCTTTAGTTGCAGATGAAAATCTCTTCCAAAGGCTGTGATGTTAAAAAACAACTGCTCAGGGTTGGAAGACACGTCCCTTGCTGACCTCTTTTTGTGATTTGCAGAAAGAATATGGGAGAGATACTGTCCTTCTAGATTTGTGCGGACTGGAGTCACCAGCTCATACTCTCTATGTCTCTTTATTGGTAAATCTGTGGGGTAAAAAATAGAATTAAAGAACTCTGTACAACAAGAAAACACAAGAGAACATAGCATAGGAATAAAGGGTACAGTTTACAAAACTATATTTCAGTTTCTATAATAGTCTTATTCCTGAATTATCTTGTTTAAGTATTATAATTTTGAGAACTTAAGCCATTTCTCAAAAGCATTTAAGCAGCACTGTATTCCATAAGGAAACCCTGATGATGTAGTGGTTAAGATCCATGGCTGCTAACCAAAAGGCTGGGAGTTCAAATCCACCAGGCACTCCTTGGAAACCCTATGGGGCAGTTCTACTCTGTCCTACAGGGTCACTATGAGTCAGAATCGACTTGATGGCAATAGGCTTGGTTTGTATTCCATAATTTTTTAAATTGTTTCATTTTAAGTTTATCACAATGTGACTACATCAAATATATCTGTCTGAGAACAAGAATATAATGTTTCCATAAACTGTATCTAGCTTGCTTCTCATCATGATATGATAGCAATTAACTTCTTAATGATTCAACTGCTATCTGCTACAAACTTTTAAAGTAGTTGCTATTACATCAAAGGATTATTTTTCCTCATTGCTCTCATCATTTCTCTGTAGAAATCCTACCATTTATGCTTATTATAATAGGTACCATATTACCTGCCATGCACCTGTAGTTTACGGCTGTAGTACACACTCACAGTCTTATCGCATTACTTCTGTCACACCAACTCCAACGACCATACTTCGTAAGTGACGAAACTGAGATTCAGGGAGGGTATGCAGCCAAGGGCAGTTAAGAATCCAAGTCATTCTCAAAGCCCATACACTCATTCTGATACACCATGGTAAGCCCTATCAATCACAGAATATTTTGAGGAAATGATAAAGCAGAAATCATTATCTATAAATTGAATATGCAGCTAGTAGCTACTCAAGAAGGAAAGCTATTCTCATTTTGCACCGTATTTCTTACACAGCACACATACTCACTGAACAGTCACAGGTATTGGGGGGCCCATTTTACAACACTGGTAGCCACTTACACATGGAATTTAATTTCACAAGTAAAACTTCGCCAAATGTGAATACTGTGTCCACCAAGCAAATATCCCAATAGGAGTGATAACACACTGAACAACCATTTGCCCTTTAACAGAAATTATTGTGAAGCCAGAACACAGTGGCTATTGGCAAATAAAGGAAGGCAACAAGGATGGAAAAGTACATAGAAAGGAAAAGCAAAGGACTTAAATTGAAAACTTTCCCATATTCATATTCTAGCCCAAGACTAGTTCTGTAGTGTGTTTAAGTGTCCTGAAAAAAAGGACATGATTCTTACACAAACTGTGTGTTCTACCATGTTTTAGTCAACAGAGTATTAGACCCATAAATGAACTTACAGCCTATGCTCTTAGACGTGTCTTTATGGGATCGCTATGTTTTTGCGATTTTCCTGGCTTTTAAATACTTCAGGCAATCTCTAAGGTACCAGAAGAAATATGAAAACATTTTTCAGTTTAGGAATCCCTTGAGTGCATGCTTGTTATCTTCATGCCACTAATAATGGCCAATGCACTTAAACACAACATATCTCTTTATTAAATTCATAGAGCTACTAACACTCTTAGAAGTATTTTCTAGGCAGAGGAGTGAGAACTGCAATGTAAGAGAGCAAAGCGAACCCTGGCTCCAACCCTGGTGTCAGCAACAGCCACAGCACAAGCATCCCTTTGTAGGCTGTCTGTGTCACAGTGAGCAGGTTAGGCATCAGGCATCAGTGTGTCAGCACAAACACAAAGATTAGATCTCCGTTATAAGTGAATCCATAGCAAATATTTTTGTAAATTTTGGTTCAGAAAAAAAAAAAATGTGGGGAATGAGCTTAAACGTCATGGGAAGAGATGGAAGGGAAAGTTTCCACAGGAAGGAATGGATGAAGCGGTTGGGTGTGGACGGACAAAGCCATCCCAGATTAAACTCCTTCAGGACAAGGGGATTCCCATTTCCACTCAGTATTCCCACACTATCACGGACTACAACACACTAATACACTGAATACACCAGGGTCTCTTGTCATTTTTAGATCTGTTCTACATTCATTACGTTAGTAATGCAGGTAGCCAAAGAACCCTGGCTTTGTCTGTGTTGCTACACACTGTGATTTCATAGAAATATCAGCCAAGACCTATGAGGGTCTAGCTACACCGATAATTGCAGTTATAACTCTTCTCTAGCCATGCATTTACTGCTTCAAAAGGAGGAGGAGGAAACAACAATTAATTTCAGTGCATGGACTCCCCATCTTCACTTAAGGGACTTCACACAACCGGAGTCTAGACAACACACTCATGCCTGGATTGACTGGAAAACAAGAAAATTTAGGAAGAATGCAGGGAGGCTCCTCCACACCCAAGGGACTGTTCATCGGCTCAGCAGAGCGTATATTCTAGGTTCTCTGGGAAAGTTTCAATTTTCCACAGTCAGACAATATATACTGATTTTATATTAAAAGGACAATGTATTTCTATGAATCTTTCTCTTTTCTAATTCTAAATAATAAATCATCCTGAAAACATACTCATAAAAAAATGTTTCTGAAAACTTAACTGAATGATTTTCCAGTTGGGAAATAAGACCAACCAGGGGAAAAGCAACACATTAACATCCTCTCAGGCTACCTATGCTCCCAGACTGTAGTTGTCTGAACTGACAAAGGAGCTGCACAGTCACCTGCCGTTTATGGGGGCACCGATGCTCAGTGGTAGAATTCTCGCCTTTCACAAAGGAGACCCAGGTTCAGTTCTCAGCCAATGCACCTGTCACAATGACTTATCTATCAGCGCAGCCTTAAAGGTCACTATGATGTTAAACAGGCTTACAGGAGAGTTTTCAGACTATGATGAACCTGGATAAAAAGGCCTGGCTATCTATTTCTAAAAAAATCAGCCCACAAAATCTCTGTGGATCAATAATGGTCTGATCTGCAACTTGTCATGGTGATGGAGAAGAAGTGGACTGCATTTGATTCAAGGGTAGCCCAACTGTAGCTAACAACAGAAAGTTGAAGGCACTGTGCATTGCAGATGGGAATATATGGGTAATCCTTACAAGAATCACAGCAGGTAGGTATTATCACCCCTGTTTTACAAATGAGAATAGAGCCTAGAGGCCTGATACATAACAAGCAAGTAGTAAAAGGAAAATTCCAATTCTGATCATTTCAGTTTCGAAGACTATGCTACTATGCTCTTACTTCAGAATAGGTGAAAAAGGTCTTGCTGGAGATGCCTGATTTAACACTTGACTTGTAATAGGAAACCACCACAAGAGTAACGCTGCTCTGCCTACTCACAGCCAGGTCAATCATTTTTCCTCTAGTGTAGTTTTCATCATTTCTGTAAAAGGCTCTTAGATTCTGTTCTTTGATTAAAAAGAGGGACAGAGCAGAGACGTTCAAAGCTATCAAAAGCATTTTTATTCTCAGGTAACAATCACATAAGCAAACTGAATTATATCCACTGTTCATTTACCGCCTTAAAAAAATGACTTATTTTGCAAGCCCAGCTGTTTCCCCAAAGCTGTACAGTCTACTGTTTTTTTTTCTTTTTTATTTAACATGACTGAGTGAAAATGTACATTCCCATATAAATTTGCATGCCCACCTATATGCAGCTTCCACTGCTCTCCCTGTCCGGTGACAGCACACTATTCCTCTCTGCTCCATGCATGTCTCATCCTCCCAGCAGCCTCCTTTCCGCTCCTCTCCACCCACTCTCCTTCCTCCAGCCAGAGGTCAGCAGGATGATATCCTATAGATGTATAGAACCATAAAGTGCATCCAATATATGGTCACTCTGCATTGCCAAGTCCAATCCATTCCTGTCCAAAGAGTGGACCTTTGTTATAATTTATGGGTGAGGGAGCATCAGGGCCGGGGGCCATGCTCTCAGGGGAACCCCGAAACCACTAGACCATCAATTGAGGTATTTTAGTGGAGATCTCAGGATGCACCCCTTTTTATTCTTATGTTGCCAGTGAGACTCAACCTAGTGAGCTCCATCGTGGCTATCACTGGTGGTGGTCAGGCACCATCCGGTTCTTCCAGTCCCAATTCAATGAAGGCACACACTCTTGCGGGTCTCTCTGTCTTCTAGGTTGTCTTTACCGCATGTCATTTTGGTCCTCGGTGAGCATCCGTTCCTGCTGAGTTGGGACCATTTGCTCTGTCCTCGGATGGCAGCTTGGCAGCTCAGTCTATTGTTAAGGAATGAACTATGGTGTCAAAAAGCAGCAAGTTCACTTGAACAAGCTCTTGATTTTTTTCTTAGGTTGTTTTTTCCTCAACCGTAAACTGGAAATTAGTAATAATTCCAAATGCATAGGTTTGGTGAAAAGTTTAAATGGCATGGCACAGAAGCTTCAGTAACCAGTCCAAACTCAAAAATCTGTTTATGTTGAATCATTTTGGCCTCACAGTGACCCCACAGGACAGAGTAGGACTACTCCATCGGGTTTCCGAGGAGTATCTGATGGAATCAAACTGCCAACCTGTTGGTTAGCAGCTGAATCTTAACCAAGATTCAATGAATATTAGCTACAATTAACTATAGGTAAGCCACTCTTTAAAACAACGCTCATGTTCAATTTAAAATTATACAGTTTCAGCTGAAACGGCTGATCAACCATAGTGGTAGATATGTAAAGCTTTTGGGGAGTCATAATGAGCTACACAGCAGAACAGCCTGAAGACATTCTAAAACCATGTTGCAGGCACTAATTACCCACGGATGATCCTTCAAGCTATTGATATCTGTACATAAACAGCTCATCTCTCTCCAGGGACTAGAGATGAACTGTCTGCCATCAAACCTCAGAGCATACTGTGTACTTATGTACCACATCCTAGTCCCTCTTTCATTTTTACAGTACCAGCAATCATCTTCTCATCCTTCATCAACTTTCCATTAATCTTGACTAGGTCATTCTTATCAACAAATAAGATGTCATCCTATCTTCCACCCTGAACAAAAATTCCTCCAGATGATATATCCTTCTCTAGCAAATACTCCATTTCTTCACACTCTTTTACACCTAAATATATCAAAAGACTATAAGAGACACCTCCAGTTTTTCTCCTTCCACCTTTGTTCTTGAACCCACTCCAACCGTGCTCTTGTAACGGTCACCGGTGACCCCATGCTGAAGCCTATGGTGAAGACAGTCTTCCTACTTGCCATCAGAGTAGAATTTGACCCATTTTATTTTTCTGTTTTGAAGTATCTTGTTCCTTTAGCCTCCAAGACACCATTCTCTTCTGGGTCTCCTTTTACCTTGCTAGTCACCATTCTCGTTCTCCCTGCCTAGAATCATTACCTCTATATACCGAGACACCACCAAAGCTGACTCGTGGACTTTACTCTTCTGCATCTATAGATATACTCTAGTTACTTTCCCTCCGTAATGTTCTATGTCTACCCGAGGCCTCACCTGTGAGTTCTTCTCTTACATATTCAATTGCCTAAAGGTTTCCTCCACTTGGATATTAACTCTGCGCCTCAACTGACCATTTCCAAAAGTAAACTCCCAAACTCCCCACCCCTACATCTGCTCCTCCCAAAGTCTTTTCCATCTCAGTAAATGGCAACGCTGGCCTTCCAGTTGCTCAGACCAAAATTTAACTAAACCACCACTAGCTTTTCTCAGATCATAAACTCAACGTTTTACCAAACTTCACTGACTTGACCTTCAAAATAATTTACATCTAGTCTCTGACCATTTTTCACCACTTCCACTGCTACTATCCTGGTCCATGCCACCATCATCTCCATTTTGAATTAGCCTCATAACCATTCTCCCTGATTCTGCTCTTGCCCTTTATGGGTTGTGCTCAAAACACAGCCAGGGTATTTAAAGCATCAGACAATATCACTCTTCTGCTCAAAACCTCTAATAACTTCCCATCCCACTCAGAGTAAAAGGCTCATAATGTCCTCCAGGCTGAAGCTGAGGACCCTCCCACTGCACAGTCTTCACGCTGGCTGGTTTTGCTCAGAGATGTCTTCCTCCAGCGGGTCTAAGACTCCACCTGCAGATGTCCTTCAGGTCAGGTCTTTGCTGACATGTGTCCCTCAAAGACGTCTTTCTTGACCAACTATAACCATATTATCATCCTCACTCCCCTTCTGTGTTTTTCTTTTTTCCACAAGACTTGCCACAAACTGACATACTGTAAATTTTACTTAATTTTTTTAAAGTATTTCTTTAGCTACTAGCATGTACGCTTCACAAGAGCAGGGATTTTTATTTTTTCTCTTCACTGTAGTTTACTAGTGCCAGGAACAGAACCAGAAGTCACTCAGTAAGCATCTGTGAATGAAGGACTAAGCTCAAACTTGAAGGACTATCTAAACTTAGCATGTGTCCTCTTTTTCCCTAAATAGTAACTTTACTACCAAGCAGTCAGACAGGAAACTATTCAAGCTGTGATATGCCTGTAAAGTCAGACATTCTGCTTGCAAACCTTTCATATATTTCTCACAGTTCCTGCTGCTGACCTATAAATCAAACATTTCATAGTGTCCTCAAAAAAAAAAAATCTTGTAAGCTATCAAGAAAAAGAAATGGATCTCCCAGACATCTTGGGAGATTGGCACACAGCTTCTCATCCTTAGAAGGCAGCAGGAAATCAGCCCCTATTCTGTGATTGCTTTTGGACAGCCAGAGAACTGTAACTACATAGGTTAAAAACAAGAAGGTCTTGTTAAATCTTCGAATCCTTGCCCTGCGTTTAAGCCATATGGAATATTTTTTTCTTCAGATAGAGCTGAAGCACCTGCTGAGCTAACCTGCTGCTAGTCTCCGTAAAGACAGACTTTTGTCAAGCACTGGGACTTTTCTCCACCCCTAAAGTCACTCTTCACCCAGTAAAGAATGACTTATGTGACTGAAACACGGGCGGAATGAGACACTGGCAAAGCTCAGCACCTCCCTCCTCATCCTTCCTCTCAGGATCTAGCCCGAGAGGCCCACAGTCTCTTCCTCTTCAGCAGGGGCAGGCCCTGCCCCAGGCCAGACCAGCAGCGAGCACTGCCGACCCGCTCACTTTCCCACCCAGTTCAAGGCCTTGTGCCGCTGGCCTTCTCTGTCAAATATAAGAGGGGTATGTTTTTATTCAGGGCATCCTCAGAAACTTCACTACCCCTAAGAAAAAAGCATTACCACATCTCCACTAACAAGCTAACCATAACGCTAGCAATTATCATCAGAGAATTCTCTTAAAGCTAAATTGAATTCAGCATAACACAGCTTAACTTAATAATTCTTACTCCTCCTGCTGCATGAAACAGCCACATTTTTGTACGCAAGTCTGTGAGATAAAGGACCTAGCTTTACCAGAAGCAAGGCAGCCCTTTCCATGACCATATGTGTCTCTTCACCCTTCGTATCCTTTTCAGCTTTAGTTAATTCATAGTCACATGTATGTTATACTCTCTCTGAGAATCTGTTACTAATTCTAGTGAATTATGGAACCCAAAGGGGCAGAAGGAACCATCAGGTCAGGAGTTAAGGATATTACGTGGACAGCTGAGCGTGGAGTAGACAGGCATCCTGAAGGATAGTGAGAAAGCAGCCCCAAATTTGTGGCCAGCCAAGTCAAAAACGAGGGTGTCACACAGACTCTCCAAACTTGCAGCTGGTGTCTGCTGTGTGACAGCCTTAAGGACGGCACCCTTTTAACTTTTGCATCTGACCCAGCTCCAGGTGGCTAGAATCAGAGAAGTGCTATATGGGCGGCTGGTCTGAAGGACGGGCTCCTTTTAACTTAGCTAGCTCCAGGTGGCTAGGGTCAGAAAGAGTGTGCCACGTGTGCAGCCGATGACAAAGAAGGGGAAGTAGGAAGGTAAGGACTAGATCAACCTCTACACCTTGAGGATTGGATTCATACTGATGTTTACAGGGCAGCAGATACAAAGGTGGGATTTGCCAGTTAATTTGTATAACATGCACGTGTGTGTAACTGCTATGTGTACACAGCTGGATAGATGCACACAAATATCATACACAACCTACATAAAACAATGTACAAAGAGGTAACATTCTAGATCCATATACTTAGACACCTCTGAGGTAGCCAGGCTTTCTATGTTATTTGTCAGACCCTCCGAAGGGTTCCCAAACTCTAAACATTTCTGAGGTTTTTGACCCTTTTACACATCTGTGTCCTAAAACGGTATCATGCACATAGTAATCTCTCGGTAAATACAGATTAGAAAAAATTCCCTTGAACTAAAACCTAAATGAAGGTCACAGTTAAAGCCAGTTCTCGGCTGAGGACAATGTCTTACTTTCTCTCACTTTACTCCCCACATATCTAAAGCAAACTTGACCTTTTCACTTGGATATTCGGCTTTCTCTCCTCACTCCATTATATCTGTTCAGGATGCACTGATTCTTCCAAACCCCATCCTAGAAAACGAACTTCTTTTCAAATTCCCCCCATGTAAAATCATGTAAGCCCTATTTTTCCTCTAAAATATCTTTCAACTGAAGTCGCTTTCTTCTGGGCCCAGTGAACACCCTTCAATCCTCATTACCTCAGACTGAAAACCAGTAAACTCAAAGTCCAAGCTCCCACATATAGCATCTCACTACCATGATACTGCATAAATCACTGCCAGAAAAATTATTTTATAACCTTACACTTAAAAATACATGTGTTTTACCACTGACAACCTTGGTGATTTTGGTCACTCACAATTTTCCATTTAAGTATCTGTATCTGCAAACACAGGAACAGTAACAGTTATTTATTGTAAAATTAAATGACTTAATCCAAAGCACTTAGAACAATGTCCAGCATAAGTGCTCAATAAACACTAGTGATTAATGTATTTTATTCTTTTTGAATAGCTTCAGCAGCTTACCCCTTCCTTCAGAATAAAATAGGTTTATAAGAAATTATGTTTTTTTCTCCATGTTAACTCACTGCCATCAAGTTGATTCTGACCCTCTAGGACACAGCAGAACTGTACCATAGGGTTCCCAATGAGCAGCTAGTAGATTCAAACTGTGGACCTTTTGGTCAGCAGCCAAGCTCCTAACCACTGGCCCACCAGGACTTTATTTTCTATCTGTGCAAACTCAACCTTCCTTCAGACTTAACTCAAGACTCATCTTTAAAAAAGAAAACAATTTCCCTGGCAACTTGTCCACAGAGTGCAGTCCTTCTGGTCTGGGGTCCCCTAGCATTCACTGCCAAGTCATATGACACGAAACGTGCACTGTCTGTATAAAAGGTTTAAAGATTTTTACAGGTGAAAAAATAGATGCTTGTGCCTCATCCTTTCAGAAGTCTTAAGCTCTCTGAGCAAGTGGTGTGGAATGTGAACTAAGTTTACATGTAACCAATGGACATCACTCTTTGGCAAAAACTGAAAAAGAGTCAGTGAGTATTTGTGAGTGGGAATTCTGAGGAAGGAGTGCGCCCCTGGGTGGGCTGGTCAGTGTGACACTACTGGCTCACGCTCTGAGATCACCACCATGCCCTCACTTGTTCAACCACATGTGTCTACAGCTGAGGGCAGGCAGATTGGTTTTCCTTGTAAGTACGTCACAGAATGATATACAAGTGTCTCCCACAGGTACTCGCCGTGCCCAGCACACCATCAAGACTACACCTAGGACTGCAACAGAAAAAAACATATTCAGTAGTACAATCAACATTACTAGGACTTGTAGTGACTGCACTACAAATTGCCTGTATCTCTGAATTTTTAGCTAATGCAATTAATATCAAAGTCACTGCAGGCACACAGACTATTACAATGTGTCTGGGTTACAATGAACTGCATTTACAACCATCCTTTGGTTTATGATTTGTGAAACTCTATTACATGTGTATTAAAATATAAGTTTACATGCAATGTTGCCAACCCCCAAAGACAAATAAAGATCAGCTTTATAAAGACATTGACAATAAAAGACAATAATATTGAAAACTAACTTAAACAAAAAAAATCAGCATAACTGACTATATCATAAGCTAAAAGATTTTCTAAATTCAGTCCAACATTTCAAATGACAAGAGTAGCAGGAACAGCATTCTGGGGACCATGTTTTCAGGGGACATTGAGGCCAACTGGCATAACTAGTCTTTTTCTAAGACAGTCTTCTGCACTCCATATTGATGAGTGGCACCCAGAGTCTTAAAAAACAGCCAGCGCCATCTGAGGGACATCAACCGGTCCTAAGGTACCTGGAACAGATGACAGCTCAGAACATTGAAGGCACAAGGAAAAATGAGCCCAAGAGACAGGAGGACCCATATGATTGGGAGACTACATCAACAGGAGAACAGAAAAAACAGATGGTGCCCAGCCACCACCAAAGACAGCCCTGACAGGGAAAACAGTGCCGAGAACCTGACATAGCACGAGAAAAATGGGTGCGCAGATCAAGTCTATTAACAAAGACCAGATTTGACGGTCTAACATGGTCTAACAACCTAGAAGGTCCCCTGAGGAAATGGCCCCTAGACTTGCTCCTAGCCAGAGCTGAAACCAGAACTGAAGGCAACACTTTATAGACAAAGAATGGACTGAACTTAGAGACACAGAGTGATGCAGCTGGTGTGTGTACTCTATGGTTTAATATACATATGAGGATGTCCTACTGGTGTCTTTTTAGAGGGGAGAGGAGAGGATCAAGACGGGGGGACAAGGGTTTGTTGAGCGTATACTGGAAGTAAAGAATGGAAAAGAAGAGCGTGCTGTCACAGGTTAAGGAGAGCAGATAGAGCTGCAGACAGGTGGGTGCTTGGGGTTTTATATGGCAAATTGACTTGGATTGTAAACTTTCACTTAACTACAATAAAAAAAATTTAAAAACTCAGATGTTCAATTTAATCAGAACCAACTTAGGATAGACTTGAAATGGAACCCCACTTTAAGTCAGCAATTACCTATAACTGTAATTGATACAGTTGGCTTATAGTTCCCAAAGGAGACCCAAGGGAGAGGGGCATGATAGCTAAGCACTAAAAGTCTCAAGTCAGAAAGAAACGCATCTGAATTCTGGATTCAAACTGATGAATCTGGAGGCATCCTTTAAGTATGGAAATTAAGTCTCATACAGGTATTTGTAAAATAATATTAAAGTGGGCCAAATGAGATATGGCATATAGAAGACTTGGTCTATCTAAAATGAAAAAGTAGCTGAAATCACCATCATCATCATCATCACTACCTAGAGAAACAGAAGAAGAAAGTCAGTTTCAGATTCCTTCCATGCCCCAGATCCCTTCAGGCCTCTCTCCTTGATGCTCCCACTGTAGCCAGGTAATTCTGATGCTTTCAGAAGGGTCCTTAAGCTCCAAATCATCAGAGAACCTGAAATCCAGGTTTGCAATAGCAACCCACTTCTCATTACCCAGCCCAGAAGACTGGAAATCATTCCCAAGAACTGGCGTATTAGTCTATAAGGAAGAGGCAGTTCATACAGGCAATTTCCTTGAGAAAAATAGGGAGAGGCTGCACATTATTATGAAACAAATAGCCAGGAACTTAAAAATTCTTCTCCCTTAATCTGCCTTTAATAAAAATTTGTTGCTGTTGTACAATGTTTATGTTTAAGAGAGTCATTTAGGAATGAATAGGATACTCTCTATTGATCCAGCCCACGAAGTCAGTTACGAGAAGGACTTGCACAAAAAGTCAAATCATGCTTTGAAGACAAATACCCAAATATTTTCTTCTTTGCTGTATCTTAAAAGCGACCAACTAACCAAATGCCAAAATTTTAGCATGCCAATCCCAAGTTTTAAAGAAGCAATTTTATTTGTTACATTTATCATCATTACAAGTTTTACAGACTTGGGGTAAAGACAACGCAGAAGATAGAGAGACCCACACAGGTGGGTGCCTACATCGACTTGGGACCAGAAGAACTGGATGTTGCCCGGCCACCACCAGTGATAGCTGCAATGGAGCTCACTAAGTTGAGTCTCACTGGCAACACAAGAATAAAAAGGGGTGCATCCTGAGATCTCTGCTAAAAGACCCCAATTGATGGTCCAGCAGTTTCAGGGTTCCCCTGAGAGCATGGCCCCCGGCCCTGATGCTGCCCTTGCCCATAAATCATAACGAAGGTCCACTCTTCGGACACGAATGGATTGGACTTGGCGATGCAGAGCGACCACATATTGGATGCACTTTATGGTTCTATGCATCTATAGGATATCATCCTGCTGACCTCTGGCTGGAGGAAGGAGAGTGGGTGGAGAGGAGGGGAAAGGAGACTGCTGGGAGGATGAGACATGTATGGAGCAGAGAGGATGAGACATGTATGGAGCACCAAGCGAGGAGAGTAGTGGAAGCTTCATATAGGTGGGCATGTAGACTTGTACTGGAATGTACATTTTTACTCAGTCATATTAAATAAAAAAAAAGGAAAAAAAAAGTTTTACAGACTTAAGAGCTATAAAAGACATTCTACAAATTAACATTTCTCATTATATCTTAGAAGTTTTGATGAATAATACTTTTAAAGACTAAGAATGAGTCTGGAATTTAAAGTCATGGAAATTAGCACTTGTCCACAGGGCTGAAGGCTGGAGAAAATACTACAGTTAAAAAATGTAGAAGAATTTAAACTTGAACCCCAAACCACACTGTTGCTGTCAAGTCTAATTCTCACTCATAGCAACCCTATAGGACAATGTAGAACTTCTGGTAGGAAAACAAGGCTGTAAATCTTTGCAGAAGCAGACTGCCACATCTTTCTCCCAAACAGCAGTGGGTAGTTTTGACCACTGACCTTTCAGTTAGCAGCCTTGCACTTAAACACACCCTACCAGGGCTCCTCATTTAAATTTGTGGTAAATATGTTCCCAAAATCTAAAAGATAACTTGGCCTGACTCATAGGTGGACAGAAATATGAGAAACTTAAACAGAGTTCACTAGAGGACTATATCAGTTTCCTTTTGCTACTGTAAAAATTGCCACAAATTTAGTAGCTTAAAACAACACAATGCTATCATCTTACAATTCTGGAGTTCAGAAGTCCCAAGTAGGTCTCCCTAGGCTAAAATCAAGATGTCAGTGGGCTAGATTCCTCTGGAGGTTCTAGGAAAGAACCTATTTCCTTGACTCTTCCAGCTTCTAAACGCTGCCCACATTCCTTGGCTCATAACCCCTTCTACCCTTTTCCAAGCCAGCAACAGGAGTCCGAGTTTTCTTACACTCCTCTCTAGCTGTTCCCCTTAAGCCTCTGTGTTTCATCTATAAGGACTATGTAATTACACTGCACTCACTTGGATAATCTAGAGTGATATCCTTGTTTTAAGGTCAGCAGATAAAGCAAGCTTCCTAACATCTGCAACCTTAATTCCCCTTTGCTATTCAATGTATCACATTCAAAGGTTCCAAGGATTAGGAAATAAACATAATTGGAAAGTCATTTTTCTGCCTACCACAATCACCATTTCCTGTCTGTATGCCAGAAAGTCCTCCCAGTTGTGGCATTATTTTACACGTGTGACTCCCAGCATCTAATCTTCCTTTTTTTGTAAATGCACTCCAATTTTCCTTTGGGTTAACCATCCCACTCCACTCTTAGTCCCTAATGGCCAGAAGTAAAATGTCTCAGTCCAGGCAAATCAGGGCACTGCATCATCTGACCACATTTATGCTTCAAGGAAAACTTGTGACTCTAACCAGGCAGCCAGTAAAAGCCCAACCAGAAAACCCTGGTGGTGTAGTAGTGAAGTGCTACAACCGTGAACCAAGAGCTCAGCAGTTCAAATCCACCAGGCGCTCCTTGGAAACTCTACGGGGCAGTTATACTCTGACCTATAAGGTTGCTGAGTCAGAACCAACTCAATGGCACACAACAACAACAAAAGGAATACCAGGATCTTTTCTGCTAGAATTTCCAACAGAGAGGTGTTGTATCCAATCAGTTAGTAAACTGATAGAATAATAGCCTGGAGATGCTGGGTGGCACAACTTAGAGGATAGAGGGCCACCATTCTTACTGTGATTTAGAAACAAAGCCAACAGAGAGAAAAGATGAGAAAGACTGATTCTTGACATTATTTGAGCCACAGATCCAGCTATACATAACTTAGATTACTTGACCAATTTTGTTCTTCTTAAGTCAATATGAATTAGTTTCCTGTCAGCTGCACCCAAATGAGTTATTAGAGGGACTTTCTTTCAATGACATGGAAAGAAAGGAGTTACAGACAGTCTCTGAGTTGCAAACAAGATCTGTTCCTAAGTTTGTCTTTAAGTCAAATTTGTAGATAAGCTGGAACGGGTACATACAGTTCTTAGTGTCATTTTGTCAAATGTTTGTGTTAGTATACAGTGTATATTTTACATTTCTATAATACAAAATGCTTATGAAACACTTGCAAATCACACAGTGCTTTCCTAAGTGTCACAAAGTAATGCATAAGTTCATTGTTATGAACCACTGTATGTATTTAACTCAAAGTTTTAATACAACTGGCTTTATGGTAGTCTATTCCGCGGGAGTTGTCTGTAAGTCAGATGTTTGTAACCTGGGAATTGGATGTACAGTAAGTAAGATAAAAAAGAAGAGAATTATGTCTGGTATACACAAAATATAGCTGTTGTGAATTACACATGAAACAACTTTTTGTGCACCATTCACAACTCCCTTCTTCTACTGCTGTAATCCAGTGAGTTAAGCAACACTACATTGCCATATCAACAGTAAAATAACACCTGAAAATAGAATTCTCAAAGAGCTGGCACACGGTGAGCTGAGTGACTAAGCAGTTTACAAGTCTATGGCAGAGTATATTAAAGTTCCTGGAAATTCATGATGGTTGGTAAATGTATTTCAAATGTAGAGATTAGTATGAGGTAGCGCTACTTACACAAAGATTTTTATTTTAAAAAGCGTAAGTCTAGGAGGGGAAAAAACAACAGTTGTCACTGAATGGATTCCAACTCTTGGTGACCCCCTGTGTCTCAGAGTAGAACTGTTCTTCACAGGGTTTTCAACAGCTGATTCTTTGGAAGCAGATCTCCAGGTCTTTCTCTCTAGGGACCTCTGGGTGGACTCAAACTGCTAATTTACAGCACAGCACATTAACTATTTTTAATTCCCAAGGACACCACATGCCTAGGACATACTAGTAACAATAGCTATTATTCTACCTTGCTTATTTTGTGACAACATTTTATGAATTCTCATTTCAGCAACGCAACCCACTGAAGTCAGGAGTACTGCTACAACTACGGGATATATGAGAAAGTGAAGACGTGACAGTTAAGGTGACCCAGCTAGAAAGTAGCAGAGTTGGGGTTAAATCATACAATTCAACAGAGTCTGTGCTACTGACCACTTGGTGAGGAAAGCTGACAAACATAAGGGATCCTTTGGATATACTGCCTAGGGCTTCTAAAAATAAATGATAAGCTTTGCGTGTAAAAGAGAGATTTTTACATATTTACATATAAAGAAAACTAACTCCAACATATGAATAGCAATTTTAGTCACTATTGTTATTTATCTGTAATGCATGTATGTAGAACATACTTGCTGAAACACAAAGAAACTGTAGGAAATGTAACTTGATGTGTAAGACCACAGTATTTGAAGGTTCATATATTTAATCAAATTTACTTCCCACAAGTGTTTAAAAACTGTATTTTCTCAGTACTCACTTAAAGAGCAAGATACACAGCTTCACGCCACTCACAATTTGTTCTAAATTCCATAAGGATTCATCATGCAGAATACATGGCAGTGATTTTTATAAACAAGAGACTGAGATTTTACCACAAATCTCTCCTAGGGATTTACAGTTAGTCAGCAAAATCATGTAAATATATTTGGAGAATTAGGATGGGTCAGTTACACATGGGAACAGTGTTTCCCAAGTTGGGAGACTCTTTCAGCTCTTCACTACACATTCTAAAGGACATACATCTCTCAAACTCTGTGCAGTGCATGAATCACTTCATAGCACTGATCAAATTATAAAACCATTTTTATAACTGTCTGTAGCTACTAAGTACATGATGGCAGGAAAAATGATGAATCCACTGCTATCTTTTAGAGACTAAAACCCTGCTGGCAAAGTGGTTAAGCACTACAGTTGGTAACCAGGTCAGCAGTTCAAGTCCACTAAGCACTTATTGGAAAGTCTATGGAGCAGTACTACTCTGCCTAGAGGATCACTATGGATCAGAATCAACTTGACAGTGGTAGGTTATAACCAGATATTAAAAAAATATACACATATTCAAACATGAAGAAGGGGGCCAAAATTTATTTAAAATTTTTAAAAGCTACATTTTCTTCAATTGCTAATAGGAGTTTAGTTCACAGAAACTTTCTCAAAAGCCATCTGTCAAAATCCATCAGGTTATTTTTACTCAGTCACCAACTTCCAGGACTCTCACCTAATGTAGTCATTTGAAATGCAGGCAATGATCTACACACAACACTGTGCAAACACATCAGTTATCATATGACAATGGACACTATTAGGAAAATGACTACATAATTAGGTTTTATCAGTATGATGGGGACGCGCTATCTTGTTATTCAAAGGATGCTTACAAGGAGGTTTAAGGATATGGAGAACTTACACTAAAATATAAAACTAAACAAAAACAGGTATGCAAAAAGGTACAGTCTGTGTATTAAGAGAAGACCAAATAAGAATATGCTAAATTATTAACAGCATTTACATCTGAAATAGTATGAGATTCGGGATGACTGTGAAAAAAAATCCAGAAAATAAGGAAAACCTGAAGAATATAATTACAATGGGCACATGGCAAAACATCTACGATCAGGGAAGAAAACATTAATTAAAAAGAATAATGCAATTACTTATAATAATAGAAGTAACACACTTGGGAGTAAAAGCTATCACAAGAATGTTGGAGGAAGGGTTCCCAAAATTCTGGTAATAGCAGTCCTCTTTGGGGAAACTTCGAATCCCATCTAAGTCATCACTGTCAATAAATATATCCTGTCCAAGTAGCATAGCCAAGCTCTTCATGTCAAAACCACTTATGATTTTGCCAGGCAATCTGCAATTGTTCTTAATGGATTTCCAAGATAATCTGGGTTGGCTATGAATGTTTAGAGATCATCATCTTGGCAGCAGAGCTGGCCTTGGGGGTTTCTTAAAATTTCTGAGTAATCTTATAATCATTTGATATGATAACAAAAGAATTCCAATTGAAGATAAAAATCAGTGAAAGTATCTGGAAAAAGTATTTCATGCAAACAGCAAAAATACACTGTCAGTGATCAATAACATGCCGCACTTAATAACATCTGCATCTAAGAAGCCTGAAGCATTTAACATTAACCATGATGATGTTCAAAAGTCAGGTAGAAGCTCAATCAGTAAAGTCAAGTCTATGATCTTAAGTTACAAGGAAAAACAATGGCTTGAGTAGCTAAAACTCTAACTTGTACAAAGGACCCCTTTAAACCTCCTCCTCCACCACACTTTCTAGTATTGCCACTGGCAAACCGGATTGACAGATTTTAATCTTGGTTTATCACATTTCCCCTGATGCCAACAACAGGGCAAATGATCCCAAGTAGACGATAGTGAAAAACTAACGAGAACTCCAAAACTGAACACAGAATTCAATTTGCCAAATTCTTACTGAGCACAAACAGAAAAAGCACAGAACAGATAAGCTCAGGTCCTTTTGTTCTGGGTTAAAACAACGAGTTACAAGAAGCCTTGTAGAGCCTTAGCCACCATCCATATTTTCTTGGAGGCCAATTAAACAAGCAACAGAGGCACAGAAAGAGATCATTAAAGGAAATTCAGAATACAGGCGCATCCAGTAGGATAATACCTTCCTATTCATTTAAAAACAACTATATGAGCACCTGAAAACCCTGGTGGTGTAATGTGTTAAGTGCTATGTCTGCTATGCAAAAGGTCTGCAGTTCAATCACCAGGTGCTCCTTGGAAACTCTGGGGCAGTTCTACCCTGACCTCTGGGGTCACTATGAGTCAATCCTGACTGGATGGTAGTGGGTTTGATTTTTGGGGGGGTTTTATATGAGCACCTACTAGATACCAAGCAGTGTTCTACATACTAGGGATACAGCAGGTATCAAGACAGTCTTGGCTCTCATCAGTTTGCTGTAATAGAAATGCTTACTATGTGCCAAGAAATAGGTGACTCACACTAAACCTTGAAAATCAGAATAAATATCTGAAAATGATGAAAAGGCATTTCTCAGTAAACCGGATATCTGAGAGGACAAGATTAGCAACTTTATTTCACTAAGAATGAAATGCAATGGAATTTGAAACTCAGAAACAGAACAAGGTAAGAGAAAGATGAAAATGCCCTATTTCCAACAGAAAGGATGGCAGGGGGAGGAAGGAAGCTCAATACCAAAGCCTTACAATAATTTGCCTCAAATGATACTCAGGCAGTCCCAAAGTGGCAGCTTACGAAACAAAAGGACTTGGAGAATTCTTAAGAGATTCTCCAAGTTTTGCGGAACTATGATTATTTCCTAAGCTGCATGTGTCACAGAGCAAGCCTCTTCCTGCAATCAGGTTAGCCAGACAGCTGCCCACAATTTCGACAGGCATCCTATCAAGACCATGTTCTCAATCAGAAATAAAGAACTCCTTAATGTTTCACAGAAGTAGCTTAACCACCTCATTAAACACACATACTCAAAAACACTTTCACAACTACACATATATGTATATGTGGACGTAGACAGGATGGCAGGTAGGTATCTTCTCTCTGGTTGACAAAGGGGCACAGAATTGCATCAGGGTTCAAAATAAAATCTCCCAATTATCTCTAGGTAAATCTCACTTTCCCACATACCCAATGGGTATTTTTTCCTTGAGGGAAGGAAAAAGGTACTATCATGTATGGCACAGTATACCAAAAAAGCAAACATGTTGCCACTGAGTCAATTCTGACTGACAGTGACCCTACAGAACAGAGCAGAACTGCAGCACAGGGTTTCCAAGGCTGCAGGTAAATTTTTACAGAAGCAGACTGCCACATCTTTCTCCTGCAGATCAGACGGTAGGCTCATATTGCTAACTTGTCAGTTGCCAGTTCAGCACTTGCCCACTGTGCCACCAGGGATCCTACAACACGTGATACTGGTGATAAAAATAACAACAAAAAACAGTTGCCATCCAGTTGATTCCAATTCATGGCAACCCAAGTTGTCTGTCAGAACAGGATGGAAGTATGCTTCACAGGGTTTTCAATGGCTGTGGTCTTTCGGCTGCAGACTGCAAGCCTTCCTTGCTCAGAACATCTGAGTGAATCTGAACTTCCAACCTTTCTGTTAGTAGCCCAAGGCTTACTAATTTGCATTACTGAGAGCTCCTTCACAGGTGATACACGCCAAGTGCCGTGGAGTGGGATCCGAATATACCTGCAGATTTTCTAACCTCCCCACATCACAAACTAGTGCCTTCTCCTTACCTAAATACAAGCTTTGCTACTCTAGAGGGTTGAAACACATCAAACAGATACTGCAAAATGGGCTCCCCAAAGCAGACACTAACAAAATCAACAAATAAAAAAATTCAACCCTGCTGCCAACAAGTCAATTCCAACTCACAGTGACACTACGGAAGAGAGCAGAACTGTCCCACACGGTTCCAAGGAACATCAGGTGATTAGCAGCTTGAGCCCTTAACCACTGAAGGGTACATATTGTGTGATTCTTTCTGGAAACAGTACAAAAATCTGCCAGAACTAATTTCTACTGTTAGAATTCAGGACAGCATGGTGCCACAAGAAGAGCACAGGGGTTCTGATGATGTTCTCTAGACTGATCCAGCTACTGCTAGCATATCATTTTAGAAGTGTAAATTTGGGGAGAGATCCTATAGTGCTAAGCACTAGGGAGGAAGAAGCATTCTGACCTATGCTGATATACAAGGAGCTACATACAGATACGTCTGGTCCCGGATCTTGGGTTCCTCCCATCAGTTAACAGTTATAAGAGTATCCCCAGTCCTCAATTATGCACAATTTAACATGTTTTTTTTTATCTTCTGCGGAAATACAGGCTGCATAGTGGTTAAGTGCTACAACAGCTAACCAGAAGTTTGGGAGTTCAAACCCACCAGTTGCTCCTTGGAAACTCTATGTGACAGTTCTACTCTGTCTACAGAGTGGTTATGAGTCGGAAGCGACTTGACAGCACTGGGGGTATGTCTCCTACAAGCTTTATTTTCCTCACATCTAAAATAGACACAATAATATCCCTTCCTCATAGTGTAGTCATAAGAACTGGATGAAACAACTCAAAAAACAACACTGTGCAGAATTCTGTTTCTGCAGTAGCAATAGCGGTTTTTAAAAATCTAATAACTTTTCTTCTATAGCCAAGCCAATAACTTTTCTTCTACAGCCAAGCCAATAACTTTTCTTCTATAAGATGACTTTAAAATATCACTTGCCAAATACAAATTTACAGAGACTAATAATCTGTCAAAAAGAAAAATTATCTTTTAAAGCAGTCTAAGAAAAATGTGGTGAAAGACCTCGACTGTAGCCTGGCTTCTTGCCAGATGACTTCCAGCTTTTCAGAACAAATGTATTATTAGAAACAGCTTCAAGAAAAGATCTGAGGCTTTGGAGTGACATGTTACCAGTTACTTACACTCTGCAAGCCTCAGTCTCTTCACCCACAAAATGGGAAGAATAATATCCACTTTATAAGGCAATGAGGCTAAGACGTTATTTGCAAAAGGCCTAACAGTATTTAGCACACAGGGAAAAAAAATTGCTTCAAGTCTATTTCAACTCATAGCAACCCTATGATACAGAGTAGAATTGCCCCATAGAGTTTCCAAGGAGCATCTGTTGGACTTGAACTGCTGGTCTTTTGGTTAGCAGCTATAGCACTTAACCACTATGGCACCAGGGTTTCCTCTCACACATTAGTAGACGGTTATTTTAAAGCTCATGGAGTAAGACAGTTCATTAGAAGGTTTACTGAAAGCAGGAACAAGTTTACTAGGATAATTTCCATTTACCCTACTTCAGTTCTCCCTTCTTGGCAGCATTCTTACACCCCACCTCCTGTTCTAACCAGATATGCTCCTCCTAAAGGTACATGAGTTGACTTATTTCATTCATCTTCAAATCTAGCTCCTACACTACATGCCATGTAACACGTGGTGACTTGTCCATAAACCAAAATAAAAAAACAAACCCACTCACGATCTAGTCCATTCCATCTCACAACAACCCTATAGGATAGGCCAGAAACACCCATAGGGTTTCCAAAGATGAAAGCTTTACGGAAGCAGACTGGCACATCTTTCTCCCACGAAGCCCAAACAAATTCATGGCTGTCAAGCCTATTTTGAGTCATAGTGACCTACAGGTCAGAGTAGAACCGCCCCATAGAGTTTCCAAGGAGCCCTGGTGGATCCGAAATGCCTATCCTTTGGTTCTCAGACAGCACTAAGCCTCACTAAACCACACTAAATCATGATGCCACCAAGGTTTCCCACGGAAGGCAGTCCTAAATCAAGGCTCAAAAGTCCAACTTGGGACAATTTTTACATTAGAATAGCTCAGAAAAAGGAGTCCCCAGTAGTATATCAGTTAAAACTGTACTGATCCGATGGCAGTTAAAAGCATTTTGCTGCTAACTGAACAGGTCAACAGTAGTGCAATGCAGGAGGCTGGAACCTACCAGCCCCTCTGGGGGAGAAAGATGTGGCAGTTTGCTTCTGTAGGGATTCACAGTCTTAGAAACCCTATTGGGGCAGTTCTTTCTACTGTCTTAGGCAGTCAGAGTTACAATGGACTGCAAGGCAGTAGGTTTCTTCGGGTCATAACTCAGAATGGGGAACATGGAGCCCCTCTTTGGAAAGAGGAACTGAAGAAGAGAAGTGTTCCTGAACAGCAAACAATTTTTTTAACCACCAATGTAAGACATTTCAGGAATAAAATTTTGCTTAGTTTACTTTATTCCCTACTTTCTATTAAGACAAACAGTGACATCTGAGAAATAAGGCTTACCTAGTTGCACCATTTCTTCATTACCAGCCTGGAAAAAGAAAGGGGAAAAGTAAGAGAAAGCAACAGTTACTGGGTTTCATCTTATCACTGTGTTTTATTTCTACGATTAACGCTTTTCAGGAGCTAGCTAATCCAGACAGGCTGGAGACCGGGATTGGTGCCTAAACGCTGCATCTTCGTTTATAGAAAGTACTTGTCGCGGGACTTGAGCCAAGTCAGTAATAATTTCGGGAAAGGAGTCGTTTGCTCGTTTTAATCTAATATTGATGAAGCCAGCAAAAATAAATGTGACACTCAATACTCTCTTCTGGAAATCCCCAGTACTGTGTCAGGGTTAAAAAGAAAGTCTCTGCGTTTATCCAGGCGAATAAAAGCCTTCAAGAGGGGGGCTTGATTCATTGGATTTGAGATCACAAGTCAATCTGATGGTCCGACCAGACAAACCAAAGAATCTACAAAATTTACAGACAAAAATTCTGTACCCTAAGTCCCACCGGCCTGTACTGATGTGATTTACTACACGAGGGTCGCCCCGCAGAGCCTTCTCAAGGACTCTAGTGAGATCCTCAGGCTTCACCTTGAGTCTCCAATGGCTGGGGGCAGGGCCCAGGAGAAACACAGCCACACTCAACTGAGCTTTCAGAAGAGGAGGAGCTGTGCAGAGGGGGAGGGGAGGAAGGCGGCCCGAAGCTCCAGCCTCTGCCCAGGAAAACGCAGGGCAGGAAACGTCCCCAGCCCCCCTCCCCAACTGTCAAACCCCAGCCGGGCCGCGGTCCTCCCAGGACACGTGTCTAGCGGATCGCTCCCTGTCCGGCCCAGGGACTTCCTGAAACCCCCGCCTCCCGCTACCCGAAAAAGCCATGAGTCAGTCACTGCCGCCTGGAAGAGAGAAAGCCCCGCGAACCCGACTCCGGAATCGGCTGCCGCGACTAGAGCTCTGGGATTCTGGATCCAGCGTCTGGGACTTCATTCAAACGCCTAGACTGCCCTCCGGAAAGGGGAAACCCAGATGGCTCCGAGAGGATGCGAATCGGCTGCAGTTAGTTATCAGTAATTGTTACGAATGCTGCAAAGTGATGAAGCCCTAGGTGTGACAAGCCCGGGCTCCAGAAGTGGAAGTCAGAACCTCCAGTGTAATTCAACTCCCCACGCCCAAAAGCCCGCAGGTTGTACCCAGCCCTTAAACCACCGTTCCTTAATGCATAAGATAACAGGGAAGGCTGGGAGGGGGTGAGGAAATAGGAAGGGGAGAGGAGAGGAACTTGGTCGGGAAAAGGTTGAGTTTGAGTTTTTTATTGTTATTATTTTTCCACTTACTTGTCCATCAGCTGAAGTCCTAACCTCTACCAGAGCGGCTGCTATCAACCAAAGTGACAGGAGAACCATCACGAGTCGAGATGACTTTTCAACTACTGGGCAAAACAAATGCCCAGAGCAAACCCCCCTAAAATAAGTTTCCTTAAAAAAAAGAGAAGGAGAAGAAGAAGAAAAGGAGAAAAATGCAGAATTGGAAAAAAAAAAAAAAAAGATCTTCTGTGCTTTGCTTCAATGAAAACGAAATTTGAGCTCTAAGACTGGCCCCCTCTGCTCCGCAGTTCTTTCCACTTCACCTTCTCACCCCGTCCCCCAAAACGGAGTGTGCAGGAGAGAAGGTGCTGCGAGCCGGGCACGGGCTGCGCCGGGCGAGGGGGAAGGGACGAGGGGCTTCCAACTATCTCTGCCCAAAGCGGCTGTTACTAGGCTTTTCGAGCACCATTGATCCCTCAGGTTAGCGCGGAAAATGCTTGGGTCAGAGCACAGCAGGGGAAAGCATTAGCGCGAGCGCCGAGCGAGCGGGAGAAAGAGGCAGGGAGAGGGCAACTCCGCCGCACACGCAGAGGTGGGGGCGGGAGGAGCCGCGCAGGGCGGAGGGGGCGGAGGCGCGGGCGGGAGTGGGGCGGAGGGGCCGCTGGCCCGCGCCGGGTGCTCGCCGAGCGGCCGTCTGCTGGCTCCTGGGGACCTGCCGGGCGCTAATAAGGCGGCCCGAGCCCCCCCCCGGCGGCCCCTCCCGCCGTGACTCCCACGTCACCGGGGGCCGGGACCCGCGCCCCTCGCGCCCGCCGGCCGGGGCGGGTGAGGCCGGCACGGGAGGGGGCGGCAGGAGGGACGGAAAGATCACGCCGGCTGGCGGCTCCAGGCAGAGTCGGGTCCTGAGACCGCGCAGGGGCTCGTAGCAATGGGGCTTGGCTCTCCTCCTAACCCCCGGAGTCTTCCCCTTGTCTAGGAGCTGAGGGAGAGGAGGGAGCCACCGTGGGTCCCTACCAGCGGGCCCCGCGTGAAGTTCATTATAGGAAGGGGGAGGGTCCAAGAGCTGCCCCCGGCTTTAGGAAATTCGTCTCCTCCGACCACCAGTCTTCCAGCCAGGGAGAAGTCTTCCCTCACAGAATCCCTGCGAGCCTTCAGGTCTTAAAGACGAGATTATCTCCCCTCCAGACACCAGCCGCCTTCCTCGTTTTATGGGAGGTGCCACCTCCCCTTTGAAGCTCTTGTTTAGGCTTTTTGTTTTTATTAGTTTTAAAAGATGCCACGTTCCTTCCCTGAGTCGCCCTTATGTTTCCATTTATCGTTAGAATGCACAGGCCTCAGCGTCTCTTCCTCAAGCCAAGATTAAGTTATCAAATGGTTTCTACTGGCTGTGGCCCGGAACTGCCCGGGAGGGGGATGGCACCCTGGGCAGCCCACAGCTTGAAAAGAGTACTGAAACCCTACCCTGGACCTAACCTCCCTGGGGTGCACCCATGCGTGCGCAGTACCTCCATTCATCTGTCTCTGACATCCCTGGCCAAAGACACCATCAGAGAAGAGGGATCACAGAAACCTTAAGTGTAATTTTAAAGACTTCCACTGAAAACAGTTTTGAAGAGTCTTCACTAAAATAAAACACGTAAAAGCTGATGTTTGTTCTGCTATGGAATGCTTTCATCATAGCTTCTTTTTAAAAACGAGTTTGGAGGGTTTCCTGTTAGTTTGACTCATTATTCCTAGAGAGTGAAAGTAAAGGCTACAACTTTAACTTAACCCGTGGCAAGACTCTATCCACTGATGTGTCACCTGCTACGTTTTCTCAAAATCTAAATCTAGGACACTTACACAAATGAGAAGACTACGGAAAGCGCTCACCTAATATCAAAAGGTATCATGTTAATCAGGTAATTGTTGGAACTAGAATTAGACCCCAGCTCTGAATTATCTCTAAATTACGATGATGATGATGATTTTCTTTATTTAAAGCCTTATCCGCCTTCATATAATGGAAATACTGGTGGCATAGTGGGTAAGTGCTACACCTGCCAGCCAAAAGCTCTGCAGTTCAAATCCACCCCAGTGCTCCTTGGAGTTTCTGTGAGGCAGTTCTACACTGGTCTGTAGGGGTTCTATGAGACTGAATCAACTCAACAGCAGTTGTTTTGGCTTTTGGCATTTTGGCCACTTTTCACTGACTTAGTTTCAGGGAGAGATTCACTGAAACTTGAACCTGGTTTTTCTTATTCTTTAAAAAGAAATAATCTTTAGGGATCTATAAATAAAAATTATGTCAATTTACACTGTCATGTAAAGGAATATTGCTGGATGCCGTCAAGTCAGCTCAGACTCACAGCAACACTGTGTACAACAGAGCAAAACACTGCAGGGTCCTGGGTCACCCTCCCAATCAATACTACTTGAGCCTATTCTTTAGGGTCTTCCTTTTTTTCACTGACCCTCTACTTTATCAAGCATGAGTTACTTCTGCAGGCACTGGTCCCCATCACATGCCAAGGCACAGAAGATGAAGTCTTGCCATCCTCCCATTTAAAGAGTGTTCTGGCTCTATTACTTTCAACACAGATTTGTTCATTCTTCTGGCAGTCCACAGTATACTCAGTATGCTTCACCAAGACCATAACTCAAGAGCATCAGTTCTTCTGTCTTCCTTTCCAAAGCATATGAAGTGATTGAAAACACTACAGCTTGGGTCATGCACACCTATGTCTTCTGAGTGACGTCTTTTCTTAGAGGTCTTTGGCAGCAGATTTGCTCCATGCAAATATCCTTTGATTTCTTGATTGCTACTTTCATGGGCATTGATTGAGGATCCAAATAAAATGAAATCTTTGAAAGCTTAAAACTTTTCTCCATTTATCATAATGTTGCTTATGGCTTATTGGTTTGGTTTTCTTTAAGCTGAGGCATAATCCATAATGAAGGCTGTAGTCTTTCATCTTCATCAGCCAGTGCTTCAAATCTTCACTTTCAGCAAGCAAAACCAAAACCAAACCCACCACCATCAAGCTGATTCCGACTCATAGCCACCCTATTGGACAAAGTAGAACTACTCCATAGAGTTCCCAAGAAGCTCCTAGCAGAGTTAAAGTTAGCAGACATAGCACTTAACCACTACAACACCACATTTTCCTTCAGCAAGCAAGGTTGTGTTATCTGCATGTTACAGATTGTTAACGTGTCTTCTTCCTCCAATCTTGATTCCCCCTTCTTCTTCATGTAGTCCAGTTTCTCAGATTATTTTCTCAATCTACAGATTAAATAGAAAACAAACCAAACCCATTGTCATCAAGTTGGGTTCAACTCATAGTGATCCAAGAGGTCAGAGTAGACCTGCCCTATAGAGTTTCCAAGGAGCGCCTGGCAGATTTGAACTGCCGACTTTCGTTAGCAGATATAGCACTTAACCTACTCTGCCACCAGGGTTTCCACAGGTTAAGTAGGTATGATGAAAAGACGCAGCCCTGATGCATACCTTTCCTCACTTTAAACCACACGCTGTTTGAATAGCTGCCTCTTGTTCTATAGACAGGTTCTCCATGAGCACAGTGAAGTGTTCCGGAATTCCCGTTCTCTGCAATGTCATCAATAATTGGTAATGATCAGCCACGGTCCACCTGATGTCAGCAGTGATATCACTCTTTCCACATCTGAATCTGGCTTGAATTTGTGGCAGTTAACTGTCAATGTAGTGCTATAGCTACTTTTGAATAATCTTCATAAAAATTTTACTTGTATATGATATTGATGCTATTGGTCAGAAATTCCAAATTTGGTTAGATCGCATTTCTTGAGAACAGGCATAAATAAGGATCTCTTCCAGTCAGTTGCCCAGGTAACTCTCTTCGAAATGTCTTGACATAGACAAGTGAGCACTACTGACACTGAATCCATTTGTCGAAACATCTCAGATGGTATTCTGTCAATTCCTGAAATCCTGTTTTCCACCAATGACTTCAGTACAGCATGGTACAATTAGTTCTTGATCATACACTACTTCCTAAAATGGTTGAACATGGACCAATGGACTAATAGATCTTTGTATTCTTTCCATCTTATTTTGAGGTTCCTGCATTGTTCAATATTTTGCCTACAAAAATCTTCAATATTGCAACTCAAGGTTTGAATTTTTTCTTCACTTCTTTCAATTTAGAGCCCTGGTGGTGTAGTGACTAAGAGTTCAGCTGCTAACCAAAATGTCAGCAGTTCAAATCTACCAGCCTCACCTTGAAAACACTACAGTGCTCTACTCTGTCCCATGGGGTCACTATGAGTCAAAATGGATGGCAGTTGGTTGATTATTTATTTGTCCTACTTGAGAAGTGCTCAGCATGTTCTTCCCTTTGGTTTTCTCCTTCAGGTTTTTGCACATTTTATTATAATACTTTGTCTTCTTAAGTCACATCTAAAATCAGTTGAACTGTTTTACTTCATCATTTCTTCCACTGCTTTACCTGCTCTGTGTTCCACAGCAACTTTCAGAATCTCCTCTGACATTCGTTTGGGTCTTTTCTGTCATTCCTGTCTTTTTAATGACTTCTTGCCTTCTTCATGTATGATGTCCTTGAGGTCATCCCACAGCTCATCCGGTGTTTAGTCATTAGCGTTTAATGTATCAAACCTATCCTTCAGATTGTCTCTAAATTCAGGTGGATATAGTGTCATGGTTTGAATCTTGTCCCCCAAAAATGTGTGTAGCAATTTGGCTAGGCCACGATTCCTGGTACTGTGCTGTGTTCCTCCATCTCATAAGTCCCGCCTCTAGGATGTTAATGAGGGAGGATAAGGGGCAGTTTTGTTGGTGGGACACAACTATGTTTTATTGTGCCTTGAGGCACTCTCTTGAGCTATAAAGGAGAAAAGCTAGCAGGAAGAGCCGGGGGCCTTACACCATGAGGAAAGCAGCAGTGTCAGGAGCAGAGCACATCCTTTTGGGAAGAAGTCAAGGTCCTTGCATGTCTGAAGCTCCCAGTTCAGAGGAAGATAGACAACAAGGCCTTTCCACCAGGGCTATAGCTGATGCTGTAAATTTGGACTTGTAACCTAGGGACCGTGACAGAGTAAGTTTCTTTTTTGTTAAAACAGCACTAGATTACTAAGACATATATGCAAGGTCATACTTTGTCTCTCATGGATTTGCTTTAATTTTCTTCACCCTCAACTTGAATTGCCTATGAGCAATTGATGATCTGTCCCACAGTTGGCCCCTGGCCTTGTTCTGACTAAGGATATTGAGCTTTCCCATGGCTTCTTTCCACAGATGTGGTAGATCTGATTCCTCTCTATCCCATCCAGTGAGGTCCATGTAAATTTATATGTAAAATTTATAATGTTGAAGGAATACTAGAGTACACAGGAAACCGGTGTTTGGGGTCCAGCTAACAGCTGTCTGACATTCTATACTGAACTGCCCTATTTGTTGGCTTCCCCCTGTGAGCTATTTCAGGTCTAAAATTCTCTGATTTTAAGTAATAACAAATATTATATTTAGCCATATTGTTGTAGTTGTCTTTTTTGTGTTAATTTTATAATTTCAGACATTTTTCCTTCCTATAACTCGGAGCAAACTAAATAACTCATAAAACTTTCATGGAGACAGAGTCTCAGACAATTTTGACCATGGCTTCATAGAGAAATACATTTTGCACTGTGGCCCAGTAGAAATTTTACAGTTCAGGACTTTGCTGTACTATATGTAATAACTCGGGCATTTTCTACCCTATTCTTTTTTTAGTATTTTTCCTAAATATTGGTCAGAACACACTTAATTGATTTAAAGCCTGAGCCATAACTTTCCTTCTGACAGATGTTAATTTAGGAGCATCTGATAGGGTTTATATTACCTGGATTCTAAATAAGTTGATTTCCAATTAAGAAGTTTCTCCCCATATACTCTTCAGCAGGGTTTCTCAAATTATTCCATGAAATATTAAATGTTTTATCAGAAAAAATATATTCTGAGAATAACAACAAATTTTATAGGAGTTCTTCATTTCAGAACCTCTTGGGGACTTTAATATTCTAAGCACATGTGAGTCTTCAAAAGGAAGACGTAGTGCAACTTGGTTCCCATGTTTATACCAGAGTAAACAGAACACACTTGGGTAAATGCTATAACAAAAACCAATTATTAAAATAAAACAAACTTTGAATTACATAAGTGAGATTAATGTGTAGATTCAGCCCCAGTTTTCTCAAGTGTAAAATCAAATAACACTATTTTTGTAAAATGTGCATGGAAATTAATGGGTCGTATATATACACTCCCATGCACTGTTCCTCTTTCTGACTATATGACAATGAACACCTTATTACAGGAGATGCTAGCAGGTTTTCCACAAAAATAATTAATGCTTATAGTAAGCTTTCTTCTAAAATATATTTTAATTATATCAATACTTTCAAAAATAACCGCCAAGCCAAGCCAAGTGCCGTCGAGTCGGATCCGACTCATGACGACCCATGTAATCTCCCTAACTGGGAAATCATTCAGCTTGTTAGACTTAAATTTCATGAAATGGGAACCCTGGTAGTATAGCGATTTAGAGCTACCACTAGAATTCCAATCCACCTGCTGCTTCTTGGAAATCCCATGAAATCCCTATTCTGTAAGTTCCCAGTGGATTTGGTTTGGTTTGGGGTTCATGAAATCACTTGATGTATGGATATTTCAATTTGTACATTCTTGTATTAGCAATGGAGCCCTGGTTGCATAGTGATTAAGCATTTGGCTGCTTACCAGGAGGTCTGCAGTTCAAATCCATCAGCCGCTCCTTGGAAACCCTATGGAGCAGTTCTCCTCTTTGCTATAGGTTCACTGTGAGTCATCGTCAACTAGACAATAACAGGTTTTGACTTAGCAGCACTTATTCAAGCACACCATGTGTTTTTCTGTTTGAGGCTGTCTAGTCAGTGTTGTATGTCTTACTATAATTCAGTGACATTCTGTTGTCTTTTCCTATGTTTAATACACAAACATTTGATTGTGTATTAAACATACGAATTAATTTTTTGTCATTTCTTGCAGCAAAGAGTTCATATATAAGTTGTTTTTTGTTGTTTTAGTTTTGTTGTGTTTGGTGTATATCTTTCCCCAAACTTTCAATGTATCTGATGACTTCCTGCCAGTATTATTAGACACTGGAATATTTAAAGTCATCTCCCTCCATACCCTTCATGGTCAAATAAATCTGAGAAATGCTATGATTATCTTTGCTCAAACAATAAAAAGAATTTCATTGCCTCATAGTTAGCTAGATTTATATCCACCTCTTCTACTGGTTTCTGCTTTATTCACTTTCTGTCACTAGTATCTAGCACAATTCCTATACCAGTGAATGTGCTGAGTTAGGTTAACTCCTACACCCTAAGCATCCGTAGGGAAATTAGTATGCCATTCACCATCTGCTAATGAGCTTTATTTCCAGGTTCTGTGATTACTGATACTACAACTAGTACAGAGAAAAGTTAGAGTAGATTCATGGCCCCTGACTAGTGTAAATGGTCTGTATTGAACTACTAAGGATTTTTGGTTCTAACCCATCCAGCATCACCATGCGGAGGAAGGCCTGGAAATCTGCTTCCATAAGATTAGAGTCAAGAAAACCTGAAGGCTTCATGGTTTTTTGTTTTAAACGCATGGGCCAACCACTAAAGGACAGTGAAAACTGGACCCATTGACCTTCTTTACTGCACATGCACCCTCTAGAGTGCCCTAAAACACTGTTATAGGACAGAAATGAGACAATGGGTCTGAGAACAGCATACGTAGAATCTCTGTCTTGTTCATTGAGGTCATGTATCTTCCTTAATTCGTCCTTTCACAGAGCCCACTCCATGTTTTAAGTAATGCTCATTTTTCATTTGTGAGTCAGGTATCACATATTTGGTGTACACATTATCTGTAATTTTTCAATCAAGGCATTATAATGCTTTTCATTCTCATAGAATAAAGCTTGTCATATAGTAGGTACTCAAAAAATATTTGTTGAATGAGTGAAGAAGTATACTGTTACTGATTCTACTTAATAGAATAAATCATATCCCCAACCCCAGCCAGTAAATGAGCTATTCCTAACTTGGGCACTTTCACAAGTATTTTGGAAATCCCATTGAAAGTTTAAGAAAATGTATGAATGCCAGAACTTGGAAATCATAAATTGAAAAGTCCTACTGGTAATCAAGTTGATGGTTTGGTTAGTGGTTTAGGCAGTGATGTTCCCCGCATGGAAAACTAACATTTTGCAAGCATAGATTTGGGTGTCCAGGATTTTTTATTTGATCATTTAGTTTTAGAAGAGTAATTCCACAATCGAACAAAGCTTGAGGGAAAACTACTCCTCCTTGATTTTCTTCCTTTTTTTTCTCTTGAGATTATTCACTGCATCCTTTGACTATAATTAGCACCTTAGCCTTCTTGCTTTCTTTAATAATGTTTGGTCTAATAATTAATGTGTTTTACTGCTTATATTCAACTAACAGAAACAAATATTGCTGTCTTTCTGTTCTTTTGATACTATTTTTCTATTTCTTCAGCTTTTTGAAGGTTTTTGTGAGTGTGTGATTAAGTGGAAGTTTGCGGTCCAATTCAATTTGCTGTATGAAATTCCAAACACATGCCTCTATTCAACTCTGTCTGCTCTCCTCACCCTGTGACAGCACACCATTCCTTTCCACTCTGTACTTTCATTAGTCATTTAACCAACACCTGTCCCTTCCCCTCGACCCTCCCCTCAACCATCTAGAGAGGAGCTGGTTGGAGAGCCTCATACAATATATTTAAGCCAAGAAGTACACCCATAGCCTGCATCCCTCTGTGTCTTATAGTCCAGTCTAATTTTTGCCTGAAGAGCTCTGGGCTAGCAGCAAATCTAGGGGCCATGTTCTCAAGGGACCCTCCAGGATGTTGGATCATCAAGTCTAGTCTTTTAATAGAGTTCTAGATCTGCACTCCCCTTTTCCTCACTCCACATCAGGGACTGTATGTTGTGTTCCCTGTCAGGGAAGTCTTTCGTAGTGGCTGAGCACCATTTTATTCTTCTGGTCTAATCCTGATGCAGTCTCCCGGGCTCATATTTTCCTCATGTCTTTGATGTTCTTGGTTTTCATCAGCTCCAGGTGGTTTGGGACCAACTAATGTTCCTTAGATGGCAGCTTGTTGGCTTTTAAGATCTCAGGTGTCATTCACCAATATGAGATACAGAACATTTTCTTAGAGCAAAAACTAGTTATGCCAGTTGTCCCCTGAAACCATGGTCGCCAGGCCCCTGTTCTGGCTACTCTGTCCTTTAGAATGTTGGGTTGTATTTACAAAACCTTGTAGCTTACAGCATAGTCCAGATGTGCTGACCTCCCTTGATTGTGTAATGTCTTTCCCTTTACCTAACCAGACTATCTTTTCTACAAATACTCTTCTCCCTCCCTCCTCACCCTTATAGCCATCAAAGATTATTTTCTTCTATGCATAAACCTTTTCTTAAGTCCTTGTGATAGTGGTCTCATGGAGTATTTGTTCTTGTGCAGCTGACTGATTTCACTTAGCATAATGTCTCACAGATGATTCCAGATTATGAGATGTTTCCTAAAATCATTGTTGTTCTTTATCATTGCATAGTGTTCTGTTTTGTAAATATAACATAGTTTCTATATCTATTCATCTGTTGATGGATACCTAGGTTGATTCCATCTTTTTGCAATTGTTGACAGTGCTGCCATAAACATTCATGTGCATGTATGTGTTTGTGTGACAGCCCTTACTTCTCTGGGATATATTCCAAGAACTGAGATTAATGGATCATATGGTATTTCTATTTCCAAATTTTTAAGCAAGTGCCAAATTGCTTTCCAAAGAGAATGCCATTTTATATTTCCACCAGCCGTGTAGAAGAGTTCCAGTCTCTCCACAGCCTCACCAACATTTGTTATTTTGTGTTTTTTGGATTAATGCCTACCTTGTTGGGGTGATGTGGTACCTCTTTATAGTTTTGATTAGAATTTCTCTAATGGCTAATGATCATGAGCATTTCCTCACGTGTCTTTTGGTTGCCTGGATATCTTCTTTGGTGAACTGTCTGTCCATATCCTTTGCCAATTGTTTAATTGGATTATTTGCCTTTTTCTGTCGATATTTTGCAGTACTTTGTGGATTATGGCAATCAGACATCCATCAAATACATGATTGTCAAATATTTTTCCCCGGTCTGTAGGTGGTCCTTTTACTCTTTTCATGAAGTCTGTGGATGAGCATGAGTGTTTGATTTTTAGTAGTTCCCATTTATCTATTTTCTCTTATAGTGTTTGTACATTGTTAGTAATATTTTCTAGTCTGTTTATGCTGTGTATTAGGGCTCCAGTGTTGTCCCTATATTTTCTTCCATACTCTTTATTGTTTTAGATTTGATACTTAGGTCTTTGATCCATTTTGAGTTAATTTTTGTACAAGCTGGGACATATGGGTCTTGTTTCAGTTTTTTTGCAGATGGATATCCGGTTTTGCCAATACCATTTGTTAAACTTTTTTTTCCCCAGTTCATGGACTTTAGGCCTTCCTGAAATATCAGCTGCTAATAGATGGATGGTGTTACTTCTGGATTCTCTGTTCTGTTCCATTGGTCTATACATCTGTTTTGTACCACTGCCAATGTGTTTTGAGTACCATGGTAGTGTAATACATTCTAAGGCCAGGTATTGTGAGGTCTCCCATTTTGTTGTTCTTCAGTAACACTTTACTTACCTGGAGTTTCTCTTTCCAAATGAATATGATTTCTTTCTCCACCTCATTAAAAACTGACACTGGGATTTGTATTGGGATTGCATTGTATGTATAGATCACTTTGAGTAGAATACACATTTTCACAAAGTTAATCTTCCTATCCATGAGCAATGAAGCTTTCCCCACTTATGTAAGTCTCTTGGTTTCTTGAGGTAGTGCTTTGCAACTTTATTTGTATAGGCCTGTTACATCTCTGGTTAGATTTATTCCTAGATATTTTATTTTCTGGGGGACTGTTGTAAATGGTATTGCTTTGGTGATATCCTCTTTGATGGTCTCCTTGTTTGTGTAAAGGAATCCAATGGATTTATTTATGTTCATGATACTTTGTGGAACTCTTGTATTAGTTTCAGGGTTTTTTGTTTTTTTGTGGATTCTTTAGGATTTTCTATACATAAGATAATATCTGCAAAGAGAAATATTTTTTTCACTTCTTTACTGTTGCAGATGCCCTTTATTTCTTTATCTTGTCTTACTGCTCTGGCTAGGACCTCCAGAACAATGTTGAATAAGTGTGGTGATAAAGAGCATCCTTGTCTGGTTCCTGTTCTTAAGGGGAATGCTTTCAGACTCCTCTCTTTAGGATGATGTTGGCTGCCGGTTTTGTGTAAATACTGTTTATTAGGTCAAGGAATTTCCCTTCTATTCCTATTTTGCTGAGAGTCTTTAATATGAAAGGGTATCAGACTCTGTCAAATGTCCTTTCTGCATCAACTGATAAAATCAAGTGATTATTATCTTTTGTTTTATTTATCTGGCTGACTACATTAGTTGCTTTTCTAATGTTGAATCATCCTTGTATCCCTGGTATGCATCCTAGTTGATCATGGTGAATCATTTTTTTGATATGTTGTTGAATTCTATTGGCTAAAATTTTCTTGAGGATTTATGCATCTAAACTTACGAGTGATACTAGTCTGTAATTTTCCCTTTGTGTACTAACTTTACCTGGTTCTGGTATCAGAGTTATGCTGGCTTCATAGAATGTATTTCAGAGTATTCCATCCTTTTCTATGCTGTGAAATACCTTTAGTCAGGTCAGTATTAACTCCTGTCTAAAAGTTTGGTAGAGTTCTTCACTGAAGCCATCTGGATCAGGACTTTTTGGTGGTTGTTGGTAGTTTTCGGATTTTTTTTCAATCACTACTTTTGTGATGGGTTTATTAAGTTGTTCTCCTTCTGTTTGTGTTAGTTTTAGTAGGTAGTGTGATTCTAGGAATTTGTCCATTTTCTCTAGGTTGTCAAATCTGCTAGAGTTCAATTTTTCATAATATTCTGTTATGCTTTTTTTTTTAATTTCAATTAGGTCTGTTGTGACATCACATCTTATTTGGTTTGTTTCCTCTCTTGTTTATCTTCTGTGAGTTTCGTCAGTGGTTTATCACTTTTGTTGATCTTTTTGAAAAAACAACCTTTGGTTTAGTTAATTTTTTCAGCTGTTTTTCTATTCTCTAATTTCTATAGTTCTGCTGTAATTTTTATTATCTGTTTTCTTCTGGTGCCCAAGAGGTTCTTTTGTTGTTCTCTTTCTACTTATTCCAGTTGTAAGGTTAATTTTTTGACTTGGGCCCTTTTTCATTTTGGATGTATGCATTTGCTGAGATAAACTGACCTCTGAGTACTGCTTTCACTGTATCCGGTATGTTCTGGTAGGACGGGTTTTCAATCTCATTTGATTCCATGCATTTCTTTACTGCATTTGTTTTAGTCAGCTAGTGCTGCCCTAACAGAAATACCATGAGTGGATGGCTTTAAAAAGAGAAATGTTTATTCTTACACAGTCTAGAAGTCTGCAAATCCAAATTCAGGAAGTCCACTCAAGAGGAAGGCTTTCCCTCTTGTCAGCTCTGGAGGAAATTCCTTGTGTTGCACTAGTCTTTGTTCTGGAAGCATCTTGGCATAGGGACCTCAGGTCTGAAGGACATGCTTTTCTCCTGGTACTACTTTCCTGATGGTATAAGTTTCTCAATTCTCTGCTTGCTTCTTTTCCTTTTATTTCTTGTAGGATGAAAGAATAAAGGGTGGCACAAGCTATGCTCCAGAGAAACTCCCTTTACAGTGGAACAGGGAGGTGATCTTATGAAGAGATTTACAGTTCCACCCTAGCCCCCTAACATACAGTATAGGAAAATCACAAAATGGAAGACAATCACATAATATTAGGAATCATGGCCCAGTTACATGGCTACACACATTTTTGGGGGGACACAGTTCAATTCACGATAGCATCCTTGATTTGGTGTATAGTCAGTCCATGACAGCATCCTTAGCTTGGTGTAAATTTTTCTACCCTTTGAGTTAAACTTTGTTGATATCTTTACCTCTAAGTTTTGTTTCTTGTAAGCAGCATATAGATGGATCATTTTTTTTAACCCATCCTGCTAACTTTGTCTTTTTAATTATGCATTTAACCATTTACATACAGTGTTATTACTGATAGATGTGAATTTCATGCTGTCATTTTGGTGACTTTTTATGTATCTTGTTGGCAGTTTCTTTGTTCCACTTAATTTTCTGTTCTGAGTCATTTTTCTTTGTGGGTTTTCTTTTCATCCTTTACAAAGTTAGTTTTACATTCATTGAGACTTTTAGACTGTATTTCTTGTTTTGATGTGTGGTATTGTTAATTTGCTTTGTGGCTATCCCAATATATCCTCTGATAATCTAAGTTTAAGCCAGTCCTTAAATTCTATCACCTTGACTTCCTCTTATCTGAAAGGTTTATAAATACATTAATTTGTCCCTCTTTTTAGTATAATGCTGTCATAATTTACATACTGAGATCTCTATTTCCCTATTTTTAATATTTCAGTTTTTTGTGAGCTTTGTGGATTCACTATCCAAGATGGACTCTGGATGCTGTGTCCTAAATTGTGTCCTTGAGTATGTATCTGATGTTATTGATTTTTCTATTAGAAGAAATTCCTTCAGTATTTCTTGTAATTTTGGTTTGGTTTTTGCAAATTCTCTAAACTTTTGTTTATCTGAGAATGTCCTAATTTTATCATCATATTGGAGAGAGTTTTTCAGGATATATAATTCTTGTTGGAAGTTTTTTTTTTTTTCCTTCAAGGCTTTGTATATGTCATCCAGTTGCCTTCTTGCCAATATGGTTTCCTCTGAGCAATCAGAGCTCGGTCTTAATGACTCCCTTTGTAAATTAGTTTTGGCTCGAGCCTAAAAATAACCCACTGCTGTAGAGTTGAATCCAAGTCATAGCAGCCTTATAGCCATTAAAAGCACCTTCTTATCTTTAGTTTGTTCAGTCTGTTTATAATATTCTTGCTGTCTTTCTTTTAGGATTTACCTTCTGTGGAGTTTGATGAACATCTTGGATAGATATCTTCTTATCTTTCATGATGTCAGGGAAGTTTTCTGTCAGCAAATCTTCAACAATTCTCCATGTATTTTATGTTTTCTGACCCTGTTCTGATACTCTAATCATTTATTTATCATTATTATCATCATTAGAGTCCCATGTAGCTCTTAGTGATTCTTCATGTTTTTAAGTTTGTTTATCCAAGTTTTCCTAATGATGTCAGTTGCTGTATCTTCAGTCTTACTAATCTGCATTCCATTGCCTCGGTCCTGCTCTTTTGACTGTCTATTGAATTGTCCAACTCCGATTTTATTGTTAATCTACTGAGTTTCACATAGTTAATACTCTAACAATTCTTGTAGCTTGTATAATTTTTTATTTTGTTCTTCTGCACTTTGTCTAATCTTCTTCCTGATTTATTGAAGGACTCTGTACATAACTCTTTTGTATTCTACCTCTGATAACTGTGGAAATATTTCTTCATGTGGGAAGTTTTTTGATCATTTGTTTTCGGAGTTTTCTGAAACTATGGTGGCTTGCTTCTTTAAATGATTAGAACTTGTTGTCTCTGAGCCATCAGAAAGTTGTTGTGATTTACCTGTTAGGTTACTTTGACCTAATACATATAAATATATTTTATTTGGATCTGACTGTCCAAGTAGTTTAGTTGTTTGATCTAGAGTGATTGGGGCCTTAGTAATTCTGATGCCCTGTTACCAGCTAGTTGGACCTGTGACTACACTGAGAAAGATAGCAGGAATTGCTGTCTCAGGGGAGCTGGCAGAACTGTCCTTCTATCCCTCCCTTAGTTTCCCTCTCCAAGTCCAGGAGAAAAATCTCAGGGCACATATGTACAACGTCCCACTTCCAGCCCAAACAGTGCACCAAAATTTAGTGTCTGGTATAGAATAGAGAAAGGAAGAGGGAAATGCTGGGGATAGGGAGCGAAGTCAGTAGATTGAGCCATGAGCACTTAACTTGTGATCTCTGGTGAAAGTCATCTTCAGCTTTGTAGGTGCAGTGATCGACAGCTCAGGGAATGTGGCAGGACTTTTCTTCTCTCCCCGCCTTGGTTTCCCTTCCAAGTCTGGGAGAAAAGCTCATGGTACACATACACAATGTTCCACTCTGGCCCAGGCAGTGCACCAAAATTTAGCTCTGGGGTACAGCAGAGAAGTTAGTGGTGAAAGGCTGGGATAGGGAGAGAAATCAGCATGCAGGAAAGGGCTGAGCCACAAGAGCTCAAAAGTACTTAATTTGTGATGCTCTGGTGAAAGTTCAGTGTAGCAATTCACAGCTCAGCTTCCCCACCAAGAAAGACACACTCCTCCCACTCACCACTGCTGCATTTAGCCTCCAGCTGCTGCCATGCTCAATAGTTGTGGTCATCCTCAGCTCAGCTTCCTGGCTGAGAAAGATACAGTCCACTGAGATAAAGCTTCCCTATGTGGCTACCAGCCCCCCATCCCAAGTTCAGCTTCCCCACCAAGAAAGATGGGCTCTGCTTCTGTGTTGCTGCTCTGCTCCCATGCCAGCAGAAATGGGCCCCTCTTTGGCTGCTGATCTTCTTCTGACAAAAGTAATGTTGTCTTTCCTGTCACCCAGTCCAATCTCTCAGCTTTCCACTTGATATTTTGGCTCCTACTTATTCTGTTCAATTATTTTTCAAGGTTCTTGTTGTTAGAGGGATCAGAGGAAATGTGCAGCTACTCCATCATCTTAGCCCCACCTCCCTGGTTCTTTTTTTTTTTTGGCTTGTAAATTCTAAATGAGAGAAAAAGATGAGGGTCTTCCTAGGACTATAATTTAAAGAGATACAAGACAGTAATTAAAATTTAATTTTTTTCAAGTATTCAGTGACATTATAGAATAACCTAATTACCCCCTACCTCCCAAAAAACTAAGTCCAGTGCTGTCACGTCGATTCCAACCCTGGTGACATTGTGGTTAAGTGCTATGTCTGCTAACCAAAAGGTCTGCTGTCTGGATCTGCCAGGCACTCCTTCAAAACTCTGTGTGGCAGTTCTACTCTGTTCTATAGGGCTGCTTTGAGTTTCTATGATAGCATAATAGTGACAGCTATTTTACTGTTGTTATTAGGTGTTGTCAAGTTGGTTTAAACTCATAGCAACATACAACAGAATAAAACACTCCCTAGTCCTGGACCATTCCCAAAATTGTTGCTATGTTTAAGTCCTTTGCTACAGCCACCATGTCAGTCTAGCTTATTGAGGGTCTTCCTCTTTTTGTCTGACCCTCTGCTTTACAACCATGATATCCTCCAGAGACTGGTCTCTTCTGGTAACGTGCCTAAAGTAACTAAGACAAAGTCACACCATTCTCACTTCTGTGGAACACTCTTGTTGTACTTCTTTCAAGACAGCTTTGTCTTATCTTCTGGCAGTCCATGTTATATTCAATACTCTTTGCCAACAGAATACTTCAAAAGTGTTGATTCTTCTTAACTACATATAAACCATTTGTACTGCCCAGGTACCTTACTGTTACATCAACACTTGAATTTTGAAGTATCAACAAACTGTTAACTTCAAAACTGGAAGTGATTTTCTGTCAACTGTTAACTCCATGCTACAAAACATTTGAGAGGTGAATCACAGAATCAAAGACTACAAATTAATTACCCCTTAATAAAATTAGAGTAGGAGTCACAATTTTTACTTGAGGTCAGTATGCTTTCTTAAGAGGGAGAGAAACTAGCAAATTGTCAATTACAGCTCATTTGATTTTCTTATCTGAGTGCATAGGTACATGTGAATAAGCAGAAACTTATGCATTCTGAATTTACACTACAGTCAAAACAAGATGAAATGTTTATGTTCAAAAGGCTATGCTAAAATTACATGTGAGAGAATTCCTCTACTTAAGAGTTGTTTAAAATTCTAGTTAACGAAACAAGTTCTATAATAAAACTTCCTATAAATGTTTGTATTTAGGATAAATACAGAACTCTTCCCATGCTGCCTGAAGGCAGAAAAAATGTTTGATGTATTCTGGGAATTCAATCCAAAGACTTCACAGTGAACTACAGTTCTGTTACCTAGGGTACAATATATTTTGAGTATCATAACAGTGCATTCAAGCTAACTGAAAAGTTCATACTTTATTATAAAATTCCTAAATCCTCATAATATTTATCCAATGACTGACAAAGGTTTCATGAAATGTAAGGGTTTGTAGTTGTTTTTCTTAAGGGAACACAAAATGCTGCATCCTTCTGAATTGTTGCCATGAGACGGATCCGACTCGACGGCACTTGGCTTGGCTTGGCTTCTGAATTGCCAGAAGTCTCTCTGTCTTAGTTATCTAATGCTTCTGTAACAACAGCAACAACAACAAAATATGACAAGTTAGTGGCTTTAAAGAACAGAAATTTATTTTCTCACCATGCAGTCTTCTAGGAGTCCAAATTCAGAGTGTGCCTTGCCTATATCAGCTTCTAGTACCTGTCAGTAATCCACAGAGTTCTTGGGTTTATAGATGCACCTGCTGTGTGTGTTGGGTCTTCATATTGCACATTCTGTTTGCTATTGTGTCTGTTCTGCTCTTTTTATAATCCAAAAGAGACCAGGTTTAGGATGTACCCTACTTGGGTATGATGTAATTAACATAACAAAGAAAATTTGGTTTCCAAACAGAATCACATCACTGGTAGAAGAGCTGGGACTTCAATACATGTTTTAGGAGAACATCATTCAACTCCCATGCTCTAGTAGAAACAACTTTTTAAGTATCACAAGTTCTTGAGGTCTTAGGAATGTTATATGTATACATCAATATCTCATGTAGTTTTTTCCAGACTGGAACAAAGCACAAGTAGCATGAAAAAAATGGTCAGGACAAAACAACCCACCACAGAAATTAAAAAAAAAAAAAGTTATGAAATCAACATTCTGTGAAGACTGTGGCTCTTAAGGAAACACAGCTCAGAATCATTAAGTTCTAGCTTTGTAGGAAGAAAAATGCCCCCAAAGTAAACAAAACTGAACCCTCATATCAAAGATTTGGATTTTTAGCTGGATAAAAGAAAAGTGAATAATTTTAAAGAACACAGACCAAGTGAGTAGGGAGGGTGTTCCAATACAGTTATTTGGTTACTGGCTAAAAACTCCCTCACAACTGTACAATTAAGTTTAGTAATTTGCCACTCTGTGCAATGGCCATTCCAGAAAGAGTTCCAAAATTGCTTTGAAGGGTGGACTAGGCACTGGCATTGGTGCACAGTTTCCCAAGAGGAGTACTTCGAAGGTGATCGCAGCAGTATTCAGCAATGAGATATGTAACACTTAGAACAACTAAGTTTGCTGACTTAATTGTCACACCTCCTATAGCAATCTGCTTCTAAAAGCCAGTCATGAAAACTCCATAGGTTGCAGTGGTCCAATTTCACTGTGTATAGAATGGCCATTGATTCAGGTGCTGACTTACTGGCAATTAGTAACATAGTTTTTAAAACTTCACAGATAATTCTCTCTAAATTCTGTCCTAAAACAGTGCTTTTAATACCTTAATGTGGGACTCTGGCAGACACGGCACGGCAGTACGCTTGTGCATCACCCTGTTCTTACCTAGTCTGTGATATTCCTTGGACTAGGGCAGACTTGGCTGTGGCAGCGTGCCTGCCTGTGATTCCATCCTTGTCTATACTGTAATCTTTGGATTGGGGCAGACATTACCTCCGGCAGCATGCTTGTCGACTTCTCATTTTTGTCCTCTTGAATATATGTGGAATAAAACTCTTTTTGCTTCACTATACTTTGTGATTTTTTTCCTCCTACAAGAGTTGATGGCATAGTCATCAATGATATCTGAGGCTGCAAATCCAGTTGAACTTGAGGATGGCTGGGCTGTGGGGCAGAAGCTGACAAAACAGAGGACCTGTCTTCTGGACCCTCGTGTTCCTGCTCCATGTGCCTTCAATACCGATAGGGTGAGTGTTCTTCAAAAACAATCCTTTGCTTATTCATTTTGTTCCCTTTCTCATTTTTTCTTTTTTTTTTTTTTTTTTAAGTTTTGTTCAGCATAGTTGTTTGGAAAGCCAGTTAGTTGATTAAGGAGAATCCTTGACCGTTTAGCTAAGAGTGACATTTAGTAACTGTTGGTAAACTGTGGTTTGGTCCAGGGTCAGGAGTTTGAAATTCTGTCCTCAAAGAGATCTGGATCACCATAAGCCACAAAATTCAGGTATTTTTGTGACTCAGAGGAAACATGGAAAATAAGTGCTATTTTGCCAGATTCTCAGGGGAAAGGTGTAGCTCTTGATCTGTATTATGAAATTTAAGGGAGAAGCAGTAGTTCCGTACCTTTTTTCATGATCTGATTTCTCAGTGAAGGACCACAATGTTAAAATTCATCAGGAGCTTTAAGTTCATTTGGAGGAACTAGAGTATTTAAGGTCTAAGAGACTCAGTCTGTAGCCCATAGAATGAATTAAATTCTAAAAGGAGGATATCAGGTACTTAAACCTTAGAGCGTAATAACTTCGATAACTAGACTGGATTTCTCCAATGGGTGAGACACTTATTTGGAGTTCATATTTAAAAAATGCTGTAAAATGAAGTAATCTGGAATTTCAGTGACCACTCTGAAAATGAGCTTTGATTTGTGTTGTCCTTTCTTTTCTCTTTAGGGAAACTGCTTGATGTTCAGATTTCATCAAATAGTCTGATAGTCTTCTATCTGAGGCTCTGGTCAGTTAATAGGTTTTATCTAAAACCTGTTGGTTTTTTTTCTGTTAAATTGAGTTGAAATAAAATTTCTGTATATATTTTAAGACTAGAATCCCCATATCCTTGTTTTCGTGCTGTCTTGTTTAGTAAGTTTGTACAGTCTCATTGTTCTTTTGTCCTGGGAGCTTGCTCCTGGTCTAGGACATTTAGCCTAAGTTTTTGTCTTGTATATGGTTGGTGGCTATAACTGAGAACTGCTATTATTTGTAAGGCCTTCTTAGGATTTCAGCTCTTTCTTTGTCCAGAAAAATTATCTTACGATTTTGACTTTTAATAACTACTTGGAAAAACTTCAATATTAAATAGTCTATCTGTAAAGTACACCAAGATCTTTATGTTCTGTATGTCACTCTTAGAAGCAAAATGTTTCTAAGTAACCTAAGCTAGATATTACATTAAACATGTTTTATTTAAAGAAAAAGAATAGTTTTGTCTTAAAGTAAAAGTAGCAGGACCAGAACAGTAAAGGGAAGGTAATTAGTTGCCTTTTGCCTTTCAAAATGCCAGGTCAACTTAAACATATGTAAATGATTTGGAAGGACTGGCACTTGGCTTTGGCTAATATTATCTTCTACCTTGTGTTTAAAAATAGGGAAGCAAGGGCAAGGTCAGGTCTCCCCAGTTCCAGTCTCTCAAGGTCAAGTAGCTTCAGGGAGGCTTTCGAAAGACCGTTTCCAACTAGACGAAGAACTTTTAAGACAAAAAAAAGACAGGAAAGAATTTCAGTTTTGCTATAGTTGTTAGATACTGGGTGTTTCCCAAATCATAGAAGAACTGTAAACAAGTTTTCTTTATTGTAGAGGAATAGTGAGACACACAAAGTTTCTACCAGTAGCCAGAACCTCAGTATTATACCGATATCAATGAATTGGTCAGTTGAAAAGAGACTTCATGATTTCTAAAGCTAGCTGATAAAACCTTTAAAAGTTGAAATCAGATTGGGAAAATGTGAGAAATGGTAAAAGATGAATAAAAACTTGGAGTGTTTAAACAAAGTTTATTTCAATTACAGTTAAGTGTTATGGTGTAAGGCTTAATGTAATTTCTAAGACATTTTAGGTAAATTTTATTGCTGTCAGTTATGTAAATAGATATTTGTCATAATTTAAATTTATGTACTTTTGCTTTTTGTGCTACAAGAGGAGGACTATATACATAGTGAAGCCTGTTAATAAGTTCATTTTTGCTATTTAAAAAGGTACACTGTGAGAGACATGCAACAAAGAAAACATTTAAGGGGTTAATTGAAAACAGAAATTTGTATGATATGGTCAGATATCTTGTTTGTTGGACTGAAATTTAATGGTTTAACTTGTAAGATTTTTAAAAACTTTAATGTTACATACCGTATAAGACAAAGAATTGGTTTGTTAAAACAACAAAATTTTCTCTGATTTCTGAATTAAAAAGTTAATTTATTCTTTGTGTAGTCTACTTTGAAGGCAAAGGTGTGGCCTCTTGCAATAAAATTCCTGAATCAAAAACCAAGCAAAATGGATTAAGGAAGAAAATAAAAACAAAATAAAACAAACAAACAAAAAAGGTAAGGCTTTTACTTGAAGATCTTTGGTTAATTAGTATTATCTCTTGATATGTATAATAAACCTCTGACAATTCTAAACTTCATGGAAAGCCACAAGTATCTTTTATAAAGGAAAAGTGCTGAAAAAGTTTTTTTTAAATAAATTACATGAATGTGTTATCAAAATCAAGAGATGCCTGACTCTCATTGGATTAAAACTTGTATGTTAATATTTCCTTGTATGTTTTCCTTATTATTAGACAACAAATAAATACTATGTCACAATTAGATCATTTTCATTGTATTGCTGACACATTGCAACTTTATAATTTTTTTTAATCTAGCATCGAAGACAATGCTTTTATTTGGGAATTCAAATAATTATTTACCTATGAAGTTTTGATTTGTTTTTTTTTTTTCAATTACTAATCAGGTATTTAGAGACTTGATAATCTTGGCATATATACAAGGTCTGACAATTAAGTCTGCAAACTTTATTTTTTTAAGTGCTATATACCTCATTGCTGAGAATCACTATGGTCACCTTCAAAATACTCCCCTTGGGAAGCTATGCACCAATGCTACCTAGTCTACCCTTCAAAGCAATTTGGAACTCTTTCTGGAATGGCCTTTATACACAGTGCCATGGTAGCCAGTTCACAAACTTAATTGTATAGCTGTCTGTGAGGGAGTTTTCAGTCAGTAAACAAACAGCTGTACTGGAACACCCTCCCTACTCACCTAATCTGGCCACCAATGACTTTTTACTTTACCTGAAGATAAGGAAACATCGCAAGGCAGACATTTCAATGGCATTCAGGACCTCAAGGGTAATATGACTACAGCTCTGATGGCCATTCCAGAAAGAGTTCCAAAAGTGGTTTGATGGGGGCACTGGGAGCAGATGTCAGTGCATAGCTTCCCAAGGGGAGTGCTTTGAAGGTGACCATAGTGATACTCAGCAATGAGGGACATAGCACTTTTTCTAGGATGAGTTTGTGAACTTAACTGGCAGTCCTTGTGTGTGCGTGTGTGCGTGCGTGTGTGTGTGCGCGCGCATGTGTTTTTGCAATTTGTTTTTTAGTTTTTTTCATTGTGTTTTAAGTGAAAGTTTATAATTCTAGTCAGTTTCTCATACAAAACTTTACGCATACTTTGCCATGTGACCCTAGCTGCTCTCTCCACACTGTGACAACATACTCCTTTCCTCTACTCTGTATTTCCGGTGTCCATTTAGCTAGCTCCTGACCCACTGTCTTCTCATCTCGCCTCAGGACAAGAGCCGCTCAGTTCATCTCCTGTATCTAACCCGAGGAGCACACTCTTCAGCAATATCATTTTACGTCTTACATACGATTTCAATCTTTGTCTGAGGAGTTGAGTTCTGGAATGGTTTTAGTTTTAGCTAACAGAACTGGGGGTCATGTCTTCTGGGACCCTCCAGTCTGTGAGACCATCAGTTGTGTTTTTGTTGAGTTTGAGATCTGCGCTCTATTTTTTCTCCCACTCTATCAGGTATTCTTTGTTGAGTTTCCCTCTGCTGGTAGCCAGGCACCCTCTAGTTCTTCCAGTTATAAGGTTGATACAGGTTCTAGTTTATATGGCCCTTCCTGTCTCTTGGGCTCACACTTGCCTTGTGTCTTTGATGCTCCTTCTCCTTTGCTCCAGGTAGGCTGAGACCAATTGATACTTCTTAGATGGCCACTTGCTATCCTTTCAGACCCTAAATACCATTCCCCAAAGTAGGATGAGGAACATTTTAATAAATTTTGTTATGCCAATTGTTGTTATTTATATTCTTGATATATTCTGACTATATAGTATTATGCCTTGAGATTATTTATGTTGTATCTGAAATTCTTTAAAAATACAGTTAATGGTTATGATCTAGAAATACCATAAAGTTTTTTTTCTGATTTTATTTGGTCTTTGTGTTATGCTTGTAATTAATTTCTATAATGTCTTTCACTATTAACAGCACTTTCATAAATTAGTTGTGGCCATATTATGTTTCATCATCTGTAGATAAGTGTTTGCTTTTCAGATTTGCTGAAAATATTTGACCAGAACATCTCAACAAAGATAGACTATACTGAATTTATGAGAAGGACCATGACTAGGTTCAGTCAAGATTTCTGGAACTCCTATGCAAAATCTGATGGGTTCACAGACTGCAACTGATGGAGAACCATATAGAACAGAAAATGACTACATAAGACTGAGTAAATTAAATTATGGGTTTTTATGTGGGAGTATTGTGATATTTTAATGGTCCTACTTTCTGGATATAAGGAACCATTTTCCTTTCTCCTACATTGTTTAATAATGGTTTTAGATATTATAACTCCCAGATTAGAAGTTCTTGTTGGTACAGGTAGCAAAGTTGTAAATATCATAACCAGAGAAATGTCTGAAGTTTGAACTACAATTTTACAAATTAGAATAGCATTAGATTTCCTATTAGTTCTGTCAAGAAACAGTTTGGTACTTTAATAGATAACTATTGGTGTAGGTTACATCAGTTCACAGACAATACTAATGGAATGCAGTTGCTGCTGAGGCATGAAAAACAATTACTGATGGTGCTTATGCATATGAACAAACCACCCACGAGATTGTTTCCTTCTTCAATGACCTTAGGGTCATGGTTTCAGTGGTTAATCCAGACAGCTAGCCTTGTGTTATTATTAGTATTTCTATTCTACTTCCTAGTTTGCTGTATGGTGCCTGGGATCTGAAAAGCCACATGGTGTTCAATCATCCTTTATTCAGCATTTTTAACTATAGATTCCACAGCAATATCATGATCCAAAAGAGAAACTGTGAAAGAGTTCTAATTTTCCTGAAATCCAGATTTCTGGCTTTCATAGAGAGGATGCTTTGATGGGGAGGAAAAAAAAAAAAAATGAGTCCTGAAGTCATTTTGAGTCAAACAACGGTCCAGATAAACAAGCAAGACTACTTTGCTCCAGGCATTGTGCTTTTGTTTTTGAAGAATTCCGTCTGTTTTGTGAAGCTGACTCCAAAGATTGACTGAGAGCTATGCTTAAAAGAAATCAGCAAATAGTTTAATTAGTTTTCAAGACCTTGTTTTATGATATACCTGTCTAATGTTTGTCATCAAACTCTCCCCCTCTTGCTACACAAAAAATTATGTATCTTAAGGAAACCAAGTTCCCAGAAGACAGTGAGTGACCTCATTGCTCAGACTCCATCTTGTCTTAGGTTCCACTTCCTTTTCTAAGTCAGTGATCCATGTCTGTTAGTAAGTAAACCAAGAAGGGGTACTTGCCAGTTTATAGAGATCAGCTGAAGCCCTTCAGCAGGAGAGGTCCATCTTGTGTTATTCTATTAATCAAGAATTATCTAATAGAAGCTTGTTTGTCATGTGTAAAGTTTTTCTACACTTTCTGTTTTCTCTAGATAAACTTGGAGTGCTCTTTATGGATATATATTTTTGTAAGGTAGAATCAATTTATTGGATATATTTACACTAATTTAGACAATCTCTTTCTAGCTGATAGTGATTTATGTGGACAATCTCTTGTTCATATTCCTCAGGCATGTGCAGACAATGCACTTTGTGAACTTTGACACCTTAAACTTTATTCATACTAATGATGCTTGTAAATACTAGAAAGGTTATGTTAAATTGTTACACATTGCAAAATGGAAGTCAGAAGAAATTCCACTGTTCCAACACTTGGTATGGTTAGCAGTTTCAATTCTTACTTATGGTATAGTTGAATTGAAAAAAATCTTGAAGAAGTTTATCAATCACTATGGGACAAACAGCACAAGAGCAATTTCCAATTCTTAGATTTTTTTGTTAGTCTAAGAAGACAGTCTGTGCTGTAGATAAGAAACACACAGAATTGAACAGCAAGCTACTTGGTTACACACTGTGACCTTATAAACACCAGATTTATATGGTTGGTTACCACCAGGAGTAAGTACATGCACTAGATCACTACTGCAGGGGGTAATAATATTCTTAGTCTGCATCCTGATAGTATTAAGAATAACAAAACTTGTATTTTATTGTCTTACACATCTAATAGGTAAAAGAAGACCTTGGGGTACATTGAGTCTGCTCACTCCACATTAACCTTAAGATAGTGGCAAAGAACCAGACGGTATCCAGTGGAAAACCAGTACTGTGACTTTAAAGTAGCTGCTATGGTTGCCACATAGGAGCTGGACTAAGCCCAGGTGTTGATCACTGTTATTTCCAATCTCTGATCAAAAGGAGGGAATGATTTAGGATATATATTGGAAGCATTATTTCCTATCCTTGAGCATAGAGAATGTGACCCAGCTGGGGCTGGGCCCAGAAAGACTGAAACCCAAAATACCAAAGCAACAGGGCCCTGTGGTATAAAGACAATAGATGAGACAATTTGGAAATTATCTTCTAAGAAAGTAAAACATCTTTTAGGATACCTTATACATAAACCAATCAAACAGAACAGAAAACACTTTCTACTCTTGTCTTTTTCTAATAATATTTAGTGAACAGAAAATTGGTTGGACTAATGAAGACCTTCCTGACTGTCATTACTGAAATGTGTACCCATGATTGTTAAGAAATGTAAGATCACAGTTTCTAATCAATCTGTGAAAAGGTGAAGCTTTCAATGGTTTTGTCCATTTGTAACCAAAATATCTAATGATGACTCTGTAACATTCTTTGGACTCGGGCTGATACGGCTGGGGCAGTGTGCTTGTCCATTTTTCAACTCTTGTTTATCCTGTAATCCTTAGATTCAGATGGACATTAGCTCTGTCAGCATACTTGCTCACTTCCCATTTTTGTCCTTTGCATATATGCTCAATAAAACTGTACTTTTGTTTTAAGAAACAAACAAAACTTTAGTGTGCCTAATAAATGCAAATTCTGACTTAGGTTTGGGTTGGGCATTTCTGATCCTGATGCTCTTGATCCTCTTGATCCTTAGACAACACTTTGAGTTGAAAGGCCTAGGACATGTTATTTGTACATAGGTACAGAAAATAGGAGCCATGTGACAGTGAAATCAAAAATGTGCTATTTAGAATAAAATCTAATTTTGTCTCCTGCTACTTACCAAACATCCATTATGCACAATCAGCATGTAGTTCAGAACTGAACAGAAAATACATTCAGGGAAGCATATTTGTAGCACAGAATAAGAAATTAAATGTGCTTTTACTAAGAAGTCACTGAGCCATATACTTTCTTACACAGCAAGCACATTAAACAAAACCAGTTTAAGACAGGTTAATTATTAATTAAAAAAAATAAATTGTAGTCTGTAATCTGGAATCCGTTTCAGGAATGTCTGGTGTCCACAAGAACATGAAAGACATTTCCTTTTGAGGGTCCACATTTCTGAACTGAGTGCAGTGACCTGTTCTGAGGATAGAGACATGGCCACAAATTTGCTCCGCATTAGCAGTTTACCCAAAATAAGAATTAGGGCTCAGGAATTGATTGAAGTTATTCATTCTTAAGAAAAGAAAATTAAAGGACCATTTAGCTGTACATTTAAATCACATGCTGTTTTTAAAATAAAAGCTGTAGATGTTGTAGTTTCTGTGAGCTAAATATAGAATTATTTATTTGATACAAATCAGAGTAAGTCTGAGGTAATTTTAATATTCTAGGACACATTTCAAAACCACAAGCATTTTTCTTAAATGCATGTTGCCTGTTGTTCCCTTACACTCACATTAAACAAAGAAGAGTTCTGTTGAGTCATTTCCAACTTATGACACTCCATGTGTTTCAGAGTTAGAAATGTGCTCCATAGGTTGTCAGTGGTTGATTTTCAGAAGTTTTCAGTTTTAGATCACCAAGCCTTTCTTCTGAGTCTTCTGGGTAGATTCAAACCACCAGCCTTTTGGTTAGCAGTGAGTGTGCTGAAGGTTTCTACCACCCACAGATGTCACTAATATAATAGGGTCTCTTTAAACTCGGTTTCCAGGTATATAAATGTCACTTTAATCTTTCTGATGGCTCTAGAAAATGATGTTCTTTCATCCTCTTTGAGAACAGATGAAGTTTTCTCATTATTAATGTCATTCAGATAGGGATATCTCCTATTAAGACAATATTCTATAAAAGATTGACTATCTGTGAAGCAGCAAATATTTATTTTATGTTTTGTTCTCCTACTATTCATTTTACTATCTCTCCAATCTCCCATACAGGTTCTATGCTCCTTTGCTTCAAAAAAAAAAACAAGAAGAATGAACTATCCCACATAAACTTTGTCATTCTTGCTTTCAAGAATTTTAAGAATAGAGAAATGGGTGACATTTATTTATAAAAGAGATAGAGATTTTGAGATCTAGATGCTTATGAGCCCTGGGGACCTAATGTCCACCAAGAAAATAGGCCTTGGAAGGGAAGATCTGTCTGTTAGACATGGAGAAGCTGATACCCACTAGCCCGTGGAGAGATGCGCACAGGGCATCTCATTGGTAATCAGTGTTCCCACACCCAGAGTGTTCAGACTGAGTATAAGCTTCCAGTAAGGCCATGCAATTAGACCAGAGTTTCCTGTTGGCCCAGAAATCTGGGGGTTTAAACACGGTTTAATTTGATTTAAATAAAATAAAGTAGCATTTCTTGAACTCCTCAATTTCGTTATAAATTCATAAATGACAAACCTATATCTGTCCAAACTAGACATGAGTGTATAAAAGACAAGCCTTTTCCACCTTTATTTGTAACAATACCTAGAAAAGTTCTCTAAGGTGAGACTTTATAACAGAAAAAATTAATAATCTCTTAAGAAAAATCAAACCCCTATGTCTTAGTCACCTAGTGCTGCAATAACAGAAATACCACAAATAAATCATTTTAAAAAGAGATATTTTTCTCTCATAAAAGTAGGCTAAAAGTATAAATTTAGGATGTCAACTCCAGGAGAAGATGTTTTGTTTTGATTCTGGAGGAAGGTCCTTGTTCTTGATCTTCCCCCAGACTGGGACCTTTTGAGGAGCAGGGGCACCAAGTCCAAACTACTGATTCTCCTCCTAGTGCTTCTTTCTTGGCAGTAACAAAACCAAACCAAACCTGTTGCTGTAGAGTTGATTCTGACTCACAGTGACCCTATAGTGACTCTATAGGACAGAGTCAAACTGCCCCATAGAGTTTCCAAAGAGTACCTGGTGGATATGAACTGCTAAACTTCCAGTTAGGAGTCTTAGCACTTAAACCACTCTGCCATCAGGGTTTCTTATGAGTAGTTCCCCAAATCTCTGTTCTTGCTTTCCTTTCCTTTATATCCCAAGTGATTACCTCAAGGCACAATACACTCTTAGAGCTTGAGTCTAGCCTGACTGACACGACCACTGTCCATTCTCCCTCGTTAACATCATATCCAAACCAAAAACCAAACCCATCGCTGTTGAGTTAATTCTACCTCATAGTGGCCCTATAGGACAGAGTAGCATTGCCCCATAGAGTTTCCAAGGAGCACTTAGTAGATTCAAACTGCCAATTTTTGGTTAATGGTTTCCTCCACTAACATCACAGAGGCAGGATTTACAATGTACAGGAACACCACACAGTACTGGGATTCGTGGCCTAGCCAAACTGGTATACACAATTCGATCCACGAATTGTGGAACTGCCATGGAACTAATATGCTGCCACTTGCATTTCACTAATGAATTCATGAGAATCTTTTACGTAGCTAGAAGGATGTTGTCTTTTAACCGGGTCTGGGTTTATTTCCTCTCATTATTACAGCTTTCCTGATTACTTGTATGAATTATGCTGATTTTGTTCCTTGCTGATTTCAAGGAGGCTGGATGCTTTTTTCCACCTAAAACCTCAATGCTGAAAGATTTTATGCATTACAAGGACAAATGTTCACAGTTACATTTAAGAAAAATCACCACCAACTGATTTTCCTACGGTTCCAGAGGTTTCTCCATTTCTATACACTAAAAACACCAGCGATCTACTGAATTTATTCCTGGAGAAAATTGTAATTGTTTAGCCCTGGAGCACCTTCTCTAATCTGGAATCTCTTTGTCCTACTGTGTTAACGGGAAACCAAAAACCAAACCCACAGCTGTTGGGTTGATTCTGACCCAGAAACCCAAAGAAACCAAACCCAGTGCCTCTAGTCAACTCAGACTGATAGCAACTCTGTAGGACACAGCAGAACTGCCCCAGAGTTTCCAGGTAAGAAAGGCTGGCAAACTTGAACTGCTGACCTACTAGTTAGCAGCCGTAACACTTAACCACTATGCCCAAGGTTTCCCCTGATCCAAAAGGGAACCTTAAATTCCAGCTGGTGGGAAGAGTGACTTGCCACTCTAAATTCCAAAATAATGCTTCTTTGGGAAAAAGAGAAGCCCTATGACAGGAAACATTCATACGAGGTCTGACAATTACGTAGGTTTGTGAACTCATCCTAGAAAAAGTGCTACACAGCTCTTTGCCGAATATCACTGGGGTGGGGTCACCTTTGCAGTACCCGCCCTGGGAAGCTAGCGCTGACACCGGTGCCTAGTCCTCCCTTCAAAGCAATGTGGAGACTCTTTTTCAGCATCTATCCATTGTGTGCAATGGCCATTCAAGAGTTTCCACATTGCTTTGAAGGGTGGACTAGGTGCCGACATCAGTGCATAGCTTTCCAAAGGGAGTACTTTGAAGGTGACCATAGTGATATTCAACAATGTGGTATATAGCACTTAGAACAATTAAGTTTGTGGACTTAATGCAGAGAATGCATTTTCATTTCAAACCACTATACATGTGCTGCTGAGGAACTGCTCACTTTCCAACTATGCATTTTTCTTTTCAGTTTGTATTGTAAAATATACCTAAAGTTAAGCAAGCACATAAATAAGCTCCTTATTAAGCAAAAGAAAACTGAAAATATCACTGGTAGATAATAAAAATTAACATATGAAAAATTCATCTATCACTTCATACAAACTGAAGTATACCCATCTAGCTCCAATTCAGTAACACAGGCTAAACTGTACTTACTCAACTACTATAATTCATTCTTAACTACAATCATGCATTTGTTTTGTTACATATGCAACTATAACTATTTTCCTGCAAATGTCTGCAACTTCATAAATGAAACCTTATTTTAACCAGTGAGAGAGAAAACACTTTTACCAAACAAGCTAGGCATGAATGATGAGATATTTTAGACAGGTTGCTGAAACAGCTTTTTACTGAGGTTAGTAAAATATTCTGCAGAGATAGTTTATCAAATGCTTTGAAAATGTAACTCCTTTATAAGTCAACGAGGGGAGTGAAAGGAAAACAAATTTTTTTAAAATCTCTATAAATCATGCAAATCAGAGGCTGTGTGATTAAATTTCTAAGTGACAAAAATATCTGGCTGTGTAGCATTTCTTTGTGTCAGTAAATGGAATTCTCTGCAAACTCCTAAAGATGGTATCTGAACTAAATTTAATTCTCCCAGTCTGTTTTTGACTAAATAACTGCACTAACTATCCTATCAGATAATTGTTTCCTATTCTAACCCCCATCTTGAGGCAAGGAAGACCTGCATACTAAGTCTTCATCATTATTAGCTGACTGAGCTTTCAGTTAAACACATTTACCCAGTTATACTGCATTGTATTTGTGTTAAAATGCCCTAGTGGCTAAACACTTGGCTACTAACTGAAAGGTCAGTAGTTAAAATCCTAGTAGCTCCTTTGTCAGGGAAAGATGTGACAGTCTACCTCTTTAAAGATTATAGCCTTGGAAACACTTTGGATAAGTTCGGCTTTGTCTTATAGGATGCTATGAGTCAGAGCTGACTTGAGCCACTTAAGTACAATATATTTGCCTTATACTGTTATTATTTCTTCCAGTTATCTGTTAGTTTGTCATACCGTGGTGGCTTGCATGTTGCTATAATGTCGGAAGTCATGTCACTGGCATTTCAATCACAAACAGCATCATCCATGGTGGATGAGTTTCACATGACCTTCTAGATAAAAACAGACTAGGAAGAAGGACCTAATGATCTGTTTCTTAAAGAATTAGTCATTGAAAACTTTATAAACAACAGCAGAACATGGTCTGATACAGTGCAGGGAGATGAGCTTTCTTAGGTTGTGTGACACTCAAACACAACTGAGAAGAGCTGCCTCCTCACAGCAGAGTGGACATTCATAATAAGAGAGAAGTCAAGCTTTTGGGACCTTAATTTGCTGATGTAGCATGACTCAAAATGAGAAAAAATGGTTGCCAATTATTCATTAATAATCAGAATGAGGAATGTACAAAGTGTGAAACTAGGAAAATTGGAAGTTGTCAAATATGAAATGAAATTCATAAAGACTGATATCTCAGGCATTAATGAGCTGAAACAGACTGGTACAGGCAATCAGACAATGCTGCGGTCTACGGTGCCAAGAATGACAGACTGAAGAGGAACGGCACTGCATTCATCATTCAAAAGGGCGCTTCAACATCTATCCTGAAATGCAACTCTGTCAGTCCCAGGATAATGGTAATAAGCCTACAGGGAAGACCAGTTAATAGAACTACTCAAGTTTATGTACCAACCAGTAGTGCCAAAGATGAGGAAATTGAAGATTTTTCACCAACTTATGTAGTCTGAAACTGATCAGACATTCAACCAGAATACATTGATAATTACTGGTGGTTAGAATGATGAAATGAGAGAGATATATATTAAAACAGAATGTATAATAAGGTGGAGTCTTGTCATAAACCTAAGTTAAGAATCAGCTAAATTATGAATTGGCTGAACCTATTAAAACATGAAATGGCTGTGCTGAAGCTAAGCAAGGCAGTGAGAAAACACAGTCATGATGAAGAAGCAAAGTGAAGAAAACAAAATAGAAAAGGGACTGCTAGACGGGCATAGCGGCAGATGGCCAGAGAGTCGATAGGGACACTGCCTACCAGAAAGAAGTCAACAGCTGCAAGCACCAGAAGATAAGAACAACGGACCTGTCACTAGTAACCAGAACTGAAAACACAATTTGTTTACACACTTTTATAAAAATCTAGTCCTCTGATCTGCTGCTGTGCAGTGACCTGATCCTAAGACCTCGTCTGCCTCACCCTTAAAGGCCTAGGTCAAATGACTGTAACTGTTTTATGGTGCCTGAGCCTGCTGTGCTGTCCCTGTAGACTTCACTTCCAAGATGACTTGTATTTGCAAAATTCTACTCTGGACTCTCCTGATGTCTGAATGGTGAGAGCACAGCCAGTCTCCAAATTGATTACAGTGAAACCTGCTTTTAGGGAAGTGTAAATGATGACGTTAAGATTAACCTCTATTGTCCCTGTGAGACCAAGTATGAGCCTGTGTGGGTTTTAACTAATACAGAAAGAGTTCATAATTAATGTAAATAAAGGTTCCTAAATAATATAAATAACAGCGCTTTTGTGTCCTGGTGCTAGCACCTTTCCTGCCCTGCTTTAATTGTTGAGTGTGTGGTTTGATTAAATAAAGCTTATTACTAAACCCAAGCCTTGTAGTTACATGTTCTCCTCTCGTGGTCCCTGTTATTTCCCCGGGTACACATGACAAATGTGAAGGTTGGAAACAAAGGATTGGTAGTTGGAAAATATGGATTTGGTAATAAAAAAAGATGCCTGAGTTTGCATGATAGAATTTTGCCAGATTAATGACTTGTTAATTACAAATACCTTTCATCAACAACAGAAACATCTAAATATACACATGAACCACGCTGGATGGAATACACAGAAATCAAATCAGCTACATCTGTGGGAGGAAACAATGGAAACAAACAAACAAACAAAACCTAAACCTGTTGCTGTTGAGTCAATTATGAATCAGAGTGACCCTATAGGACGGAGCAGGACTGTCCCATAGAGTTTCCAGGGAGTGCTTGGTGGATACGAACTCCCAATCTTTTGATTATCAACCATAGCATTTAACCACTATGCCATCAATATCAGCCAGAACAAAGTCAAGAGACTAATGTAGAAATGACCATCAGTTCACATGTGGAAGTTGAAATTGAAGCTGAAGAAAATTAAAACAAGTCCACAAGAGCAAAAGTACGAACTTGAGTATAAAACAATAACAAAAAAAAAACAAACCCACTGCTGTTGATGCCATTTCATAGTGACCCTATATGACAGAGCAGAACTGCCCTATAGAGTTTCCAAGGAGTGCCTGGTGGATTTGAATGGCCAACCTTTTGGTTAGCAGATGTAGTAGCACTTAACCACTATGCCACCAGGGTTTTACCTTGATTATACCCTACCTGAATTTAGTGACTATTTTAAGAATGGATTTGACACACTGAACACTAAGGACTAAAGACCAGCTGAGTTGTGTGATAACATCAATGACATTATACACGAAACAGGTGAAAGATCATTACAAAGACAGGAAAGAAAGAACAAAATGATGTCAGAAAAGACTGAAACTTGCTCTTGAATGTAAGTAGTTAAAGTCTTAGTCATCTGGCCCTGCTATAACAGAAATACCACAAGTAGAGAGCTTTAAAGAGAGAAATTTTATTCTCTCAGTGTCCAGTAGGCTAAAAGTCCAAATCCAGCTCAATAGCTCCGGGGGAAGTTATTTTCTGTAGCTCTGAAGGAAGGTCTTTGCTGTCAACCCTCTCCTGGACTGGGAGCTTCTGATGTTCAAGGACTCCAGTTCTTTCCAAAGGATGTACTCTACTACTAGCCCTGCTTTCTTGGTGATTTGAGATCCCCAGCTCTCTGCTTGCTTCCCTTTCCTTTATGTGTCAAGAGAGTGCCTCAAGACACAATAAAATCTCACACATTGAGTCCTCCCCCATGAACACAATTGTCATCCATTCTCCCTCATTAACATCACACAATACGAGGAATCATTGCCTAGTCTAACTGCTACACACATTTTATGGGGGGCCACAATTCAATCCATGACAGAGATGAACATAAGATTTCAAAGTGCAGCTTGAGAAGACAAAGCAAAATATTACAATCACATGTGCAAGGACCTGAAGTTAGAAAACCAAAAGGGAAAAACACATTTGGCATTTTTCAAGCTGGAAGAATTGAAGGAAAAATTCAAGCCTTGAGATGCCATATAAAAAGATTCTCTGGGCAAGATACTGAATGCCTCAGGAAGCATCGAGGAAAGAAGGAAAGAATACACAGAGTCACTACACTAAAAAAGAATTGGTCTGTGTTCAACCATTGCAGAAGGTAGCATATAATCAAGAACCAATGGCACCAAGAAGAGCATGCTGCACTAAACACACTGGTGAAAAACAAAGTTTCAGGAGCTGATGTAATATCAATTGAGATGTTTCAACAAACAAATGCAGCACTAGAAGTGTTCACTCATCTATGCCCAAAACTGGAAAACAGCTGTCTGATTACCTGACCGGAAGAGAACCATATCTGTGCCAATTCCAAAGAAATGTGACCCAACAGAATGTAGGAATTATGGAACAATATAATTAATGTCATATGCAAATAAAATTTTGATGAAGATCTTTCAAAAAAGATTGCAGCAGTACATGAGCCAGGAACTGCCAAAAATTTAAACCACATTCAGAAGAGGATGCGGAACATAGGATATCTTTACTGAAAGCAGAAAATGCCAGAAAGATGTTTACTTGCATTTCATTGATCATGCAAAGGCATTCAACGGTGTGGATCATAATAAATTATGGGTAACATTTCCAGAACAGAAATTTGTAAAAGTGTCTTGGGGAAGTTATCTGACCTCCTTCTACCCCACAAGGGGGAAGTAGACCCAATAGTAACATCCCAAGGCTGATTCTCAAGAGGTGGTCAGACAAGCCTCCTGTCTCTGCCATCTTTACTAATTCTGACATCAACCAAACTCTGCACAGCACTGGGCTTGAGAATTCGTTACAACAGCCACAAGAACTCACAGACCATACTCACAAATATAGGGCTTATTAGGGAAGTAAAAATTACAGTTTAAGCTCAAGAAGACTCAAGAAACAGTTCTGTGAGGACAGCTTCAGGCACAACTGTCCCTGGGCATCAGTCTCTGCCCAAAGGCCCTCAGCTTTCTCACTCACAGGCTGGAGGAAGCCTATCCTGCTGTCTCTTCCTGCCAGATCTCTCTTTCTTTGGTGGTGGGGGGCCCTCCTCTCTGCTCTGGAACTGGTCTCCTTTAAGTCAGAATGGACCATCTGCTTTTGTAGGCCACAGTTACTCTATCACATAGTCACCTGGGTGGGAGTTACAAGGCCATGGCCAGAAATGCCACACGTAAAAGTAATTAACCATACTGCAGAATTCCAGAACACTTAATTGTGCTCCTGAGGAACTTGTAGGTAGTTCCAAGAGGCATTCATTAGAACAGACAGGGAGATACTGCATGGATTAAAATCAGGAAAGGTATGTTTCAGGGTTGTATCTATTCACCATACTTTTTCCATCTGTGTGCCGAACAAATAATCTGAGAAGCTAGACTGCATGAAAACTCAGCATTGATAGTGGAGGAAGACTCATTAACAACCTACAATATGCAGGTGACACAAACTTGGTTGCTGAAAGTGAAGAAGAAGCACTTCCTGATGAAGATCAAAGACCAAAACATTCAGGATGGATTACACCTCAACATAAAGAAAACACCAGTCTTTACAACTGGACTAATAAGTCACATCATGACAAACAGAGAAAATACTGAATTTGCCAAGGATTTCATTTTACTTTACAATCAATGCCCATGAGAGCAGCAGTCAAGAAATCAAGCAACGTGTGGCATTGGGCAAATCTGCTGCAAAAGACATCATTAAAGTGTTGCAAAGCAAAGAGGTCACCCTGAGGACTAGCGTGTGCCTAACTCAACTCATGGTTTTTTCTGTTACCTCACATGCATTTGAGAGCTGTACAATGAATTAAGTAGCCCAAAGAATAACTGATACATTTGAATTATGGTGAAGATTGAAATATGGTGAAGATAATTGAATATACTGTGGACTGCCAGAAGAATGAACCAATCTGGCTTGGAAGAAATGCAGCTGGAATGCTCCCTAGAAGTGTTGAAGACACAGAGACATTTTGTCACAAGCTTTGGACCTGCTATTGAGAGGTAACAGTTCCTGGAAAAGGATATCATGTTTGGCAAAGTAAATGTTCAGGGAAAAAGAGGAAGACTCTCAAGAAAATGGGTTGGCACAGTAGCAGACACAACAAACTCAAACACAGCAATAACTGTGAGGATGGCACAGGACAAGACAGCGTTTCATTCTGTTTACATCAGGTTGCTGTGAGTCAAAACCAACTTGATTGCATCAAAACAATAGCAACATGTTACATATATACTTCTACATATGTAATATAGCATATATACATCCATTTATAGAAAACCTAATAAGAAGAACATTGCCAGCCAAGCCAAGTGCCATCAAGTTGGATCTGACTCATGTGGTGGGTTAAGTGCTACCACTGCTAACCAGAAGGTCGGTAGTTCAAATCCATCAGGTGCTCCTTGAATACCCTGGGAGTCAGACGAACATTATATATCTGATATATAACACTATATATAACAAAATAACACAGTAAAATATATATAACATAACATCATATACACAAGGTCTGACAATTAAGTTCTGTGAACTTAACTGTTCTAAGTGGTACATATCTCATTGCTGAATATCGCTACAATCACCTTTGAATCACTCCCCTTGGACAGCTATGCACTGATATCAGCACCTAGTCCACCATTCAAAGCAATTTCAAAATTCTTTCTGGAATGGCCATTGTGCATGGTGGCATGGTGGCAAGTACACAGACTTCATTGTGTAGTTGTCTGTGAGGGCGTTTAAGCCAGTAAAAAAAATAACTGTATTGCAACACCCTCCATACTCACCTATCTGGCCCCCAATGACTTTTCTTTACCCAAAGATAATTTTGCTGACATTCAGGACATCAAGGGTAACACAACGACAGCTCTGATGGCCATTCCAGAAAAAGAGTTCCCAGATTGCTTTGAGGGGTGGACTACGTGCTTGTGTCTGTGTGTAGCTCCCCAAGGGGGGTACTTCAACGGTGACCCTACATAGTGAAATTCAGTACCAGGTAGGTAGCGCTTTTTCTAAATGAGCTCCTGAATTTAACTGTCAAACATCTGTGTGTCACTATATCAATGTTCTGTATCTTTTAGTTAAATTCTAGTTTCGATCTAGCAGAACTTCATATTGTATGTTTATATTTTTAAAGGACAATGCATTGCATCGGGAAAATCTGCTGCAAAGGACCTCTTGAAAAGTGTTGAAAAGTAAAGATGCCACCTTGAAGACTAAGGTGTGCCTGATCCAAGCCACGGTATTCTCAATTGCCTCATATGCATGTGAAAGCCAGACAATGAGTAAGGAAGACAGAAGAAGAATTGCCACCTTTGAATCATGGTGTTAGAAAAGAATATTGAATGTACCATGGACCGCCAAAAGAACAAACATAGCTGTTCTGAAAGAAGTACAGCCAGAGTGTTCCTTGGAAGCAAAGAGTCTTACATACTTTGGACACGTCAGGAGGGATCCATCCCTGGAGAAAGACATTATGCTTGGGAGAGTAGAGGGTCAGAGAAGAAGGGGAAAACCCCCAGCAAGATGGATTGACACAGAGGCTGCAACAATGGGCTTAAACACAAAATGATTGTGGACATGGAGTAAGACCAGCAGTGTTTCGTTCTGTTGTGCATTGTGCATAGAGTCACTATGATTCAGAACTGACTTGACGGCACCTAACAACAACAGTTCTTAGTCTTTATGATTGTCTATAAATGTCACTATGTTATCTGTAGATTTTGCTACAAGGGCTTTATGACTGGTAACCAAATTGATGGCACCTAACAACAACAGACTTTCGATTTATCTTACGTTTGTATTAGTTGTACCTTCGACGGAGTTGTATGAATTGGTATTCACTCAACAGCACTGGGTTTGGTTTGGTTGGTTTCTGTATTAGTTTCATTCTCCTACTTTCCTTAAATTTGACTGCTCATTTTCAAAGAATGAATATTTTCAGTTGTTTACTTTTACTTTTATGTGCTTAATAATGAAAATACATAAGTTATTATTTTCTTCTCAGAATTTCAGTCTTTTGGTCTTTTATTATAAGCTTTGGTGTACTGAATTTTCATTGTTCTAATTTTCCATGTAATTTCTAAGCTATGGAGACTATTTGTAATTTTTCTCTTTTGTTCAAGGGTTGTTTGGAAGTAAGTGAATTTATTTCCTTTAAACTTATGCTATTAATTTTCCTTTTTATTTATTTTTCCTTTGCTCAATGTGTCCATTTAACTTTTCAGACTCAGATTTTATTTAAGTCATTAAAGCTTTTTAATCATTTTCTCATTAGTATTTGGCTTTGTTTCTCTATTTCAAATTACTATTATATAGACACTGAATTTCTTGCTTCTTTCTAGATCTTGTCTTTTCTTAAATTTGCATACTTTTTCTTTTCTTTTGTCATTTTTATTGCTTATCTTAATTTTGGTTTATTTCATCACTGTTATCTCTTTCTCTTTGGAGAATTTACTGTTATGTCAAAATTTAAAAATTCATTTTGCCAATGTAGACAATATTTCTTCACTGTCTGTTATTACTGCCATTATTTTGACAACAGTTCTTCTTCTTTTAAAATATCCTTTACATGAAAGCTAAATTTCTCTAAGATGGGTCCCTTTTCATCACCAAACTGTGTTCCTTACATAGATTTAATGTATCTTTGAATCCTACTGAGTGCACAGATTTAAAAAAAAAAAACAAAACCTCAATATCACATGTCAGAAGAAGGCCAGGGACTGAAAAACAACACATCAGATTACCAATTAGTCATATGTTAAGTTCAAGCTGAAACTAAAGAAAATTAGAATGAGTCCATAAAAACCAAAGAACAACCTTGAGTATGTCCCACTTGAATTTAGAGACCGCCTTAATAATAGATTTGACATGTTGAACACTAGTAACTGAAAACCAGAGAAGTTGTAGAATACCATCATACATGAAGAAAGCAAGAGGTTATTAAAAAGGCCTAAATGGATGTCAGAAGAGATTCTGAAATGTGCTCTTGAACATCTAGGAGATAAAGCAAAATGAAAAATTGATGAGATAAAAGGTCTAAATGAAAGATTTCAAAGGGCACCTTAAGAAGACAAAGCAAGGTACTATGATGACATACGCAAAGATCTGGAGTTAGAAAGCCAAAAGGGAAGAATATGCTCTATCTTTCTCAAATTGACAAGAACTGAAGAAAAATTCAAGCACAGTTGCAATACTGAAGGATTCTATGGGGGAAAATAATAAACAATGCAGAAAGCATCGAGATGGAAGGAATGCATAGACAGAGTCACCATTCCAAAAGAACTGGCCCACATTCAGTCATTTTGGGAGGTAACATATGATCAGGAACTGATAGCACTGAAGGAAGAAGTCCAAGCTGCTCTGAAGGCACTGGTGAGAAATTAGCCCTCAGTAGCTGATGCAATACCAACTGAATAGCAAAAAGAGTACATTCACCTGTGCTAAGGAATTTGAAAGACAGCTGCTTGGCCAACCAACTGGAAAAGATCCACATTTACCCCTGTTCCCAAGCAGAGAGATCCAACTGAATGCAGACATTATCGAACAATATCATTTATATCATATGATAGAAGCAAAATTTTGCTGAAGATCATTCAGAAGTGGCTGCAACAATCTATTGATAGGGAAATGCCAGAAATTCAAGCTGGATTTAGAAGCAGTCGGGGAACTGATGATATCATTGCTGATGTCAGATGGATCTTGGATGAAAATAGAGAATACAAGAAAGATATTAATCCGTGTTACATTGACTATGCTAAGGCTTGTGACTATGTGGGTCATTACAATTTATGGATAACATTGCAAAGATTGGGAATCCTGAATACTTAATTGTGCTCAGAACAGAACCTGTACATAGATCAACAGGGAACTGATCCAACAGAACAAGGGGATACTGCATGGTTTAAAGTCAGGAAAAGTGTGCATCAGGATTGCATCCTTTGACAGTCTGTATGCCGGGCAAATAATCTAAGAAGCTGAGCTATATGAAGAACAGGGCATCATGATTGGAGGAAGACTCATCAACAACCTTCCTTATGCAAATGACACAACCTTGCTTGCTGAAAGTGAAGAAGACTTAAAGCACTTACTAATAAAGATTAAAGTCCAGAGCCCTAAGGATGGATTACATCTCAACACAAAGAAAATAAAAATCCTCACCACTAGACCAACAAGCAACATCATGGCAAATGGAGGAAAGGTTGTCAAGTATTTCATTTTACTTAGATCTACAATCAACACCCATGAAAGCAGCAATCAAGAAATACAAAAGACACATTGCATTGGACAAATTGACTGCAAAAGATTGCTTTAAAATGTTAAAAAGTCAAGGTGTCACCTTGAAGATTAAGGTACATCTGACCCAAGCCATGGTGTTTTCAACTGCTTGATATGCATGGGAAAGCTGAGCAATGAATAAGAATGAAGAAGAATTGACACCTTTGAATCCTGCCACTGGTGAAGAGTATTGACTATTTCATGGACTGCCATGGCAGCCCTCAGTGAGCTAAGTTGACACAACAGCAGAAAAAAATGCACTCAAACCTATTAACAGTCATGAAGACGGTACAGTACCAGGCAATGTTGCATTCTTCTATACGTACGGTTACTGTGACACAAAGCCAACTGGATGACAATTAACAACAACAATTACTTTTGCCAAAAGAGTGAACAAATCCATCTTGGAAGAAGTATAACCAGAATGCACCTTAGAAGCAAAGATGGTGAAACTACATCTCACATACTTTGGACATGTTATTAGGAGGGACACATTATCAGTCCCTGGAGAAGGACATCATGTTTGGTAAAGCAGAAAGTCAGCGAACAAGTGGAAGATCCTCAGTAAGAAGGACTGACCCAGTGGCTGCATCAGTGGGCTCAAGCATAGCAACAAATGTGAGGATGGTGCAGGATCAGGCTGTGTTTCATTTTGTTGAGCATCAGGTCTCTATGAGCCTACTTGATGGGACCTAACAAGAACTGTTCCTAGGTAAGCTCCAGTGCTTATGCACAAGCTCTTTCTTTTGTACAGAAGTAATTGTTGTTAGTTGCCATCTAGTTGGCTCTGACTCATGGTAACCGTATGTACAGAAGAATGCAACATTGGCTGGTACCATACCATCTACACGATTGTTAATATGTTTCAGTGCATTTTTTTCATGTAATTTTGTCAACTTATCTCATTAAGGGCTTCCCTAAATTTCACTGACCCTGTAATTTACCAATCATAATGTCTTTTTCTAGTGACCGAGCTTTCCTGATGTTGTGTCCAGAGTAAATGACTTCAAGTTGGACTATCTTCATTTTTAAGAAACATTCTGGTCCTATTTATTTCAAGACTGATTTGTTTTTCTGGAAGTCCCTGTCACTATATTCAACATTCTTTACCAACGCCACAGTTTGAATGTGTCAATTCTTTTTTGTCCTCTTTTCTTTTATTGTCCAGCTTTTTCATACGTGTGAGGTAACTGAAAAGACCATGGTTTGCACCAGGCAAATTTTAGTCACCAAAGTGACATTTTTGCCTTTTTAATTGATATTCCTGATGTTTTTTCTGTGTTCTCAGGGATACCTGCAGCAAAGGCCATTTTTTTGTTGTCCACAATTAGAAGCTGATATGATGCTGTCAAAAGTCGTGTTGACTTCTTTTTAAACCTTTCTAGCACAGAGACACATAAATAAGAAAAGTCGACACTGGCTATAATCGTACTTTGCTAGTTCAGAGGTCTAGTGGCCTGAGGAAGTATCTGAAGCCAAAGACAGCAAGTCATCGCCAGGAATTAGCTGGCAGAGGGCAGCCATTCCTTCCCTGGCACAGACGCATTTGTTAAGAGCCAGTCAAGGAAGAGCACCTATTCCTTCCCTACAAGCCAAGTGTAGGCAAGGAGTAAATGCCACTGGGGGCATCCCCACTTACCAAGACCTACTGGAATCAATTGTTTTTCCCAGAAGTAGTAACAGGATCCACATTGTCCCACTGACTTCAGGTTGGGTACAGGGGAGAGGGGCTGTGGTTCACTGGGGTTTGACTATACATTTTTCACTTGATAGCAGTGCTCCACTTATAAAGGATTATGTGTCCAATCAATCATTTGTTCATTTCAATCCCATCTATATTCAGGCCAACAGAAATTCCTCCAAGTTTCTTGTGTGAGAAAAATCACTACTTCTTGGGCTACCAGAATTGATAAAAGTTACTCCTTATTTTCATATTCCATTGGTCATTTCAGTTGGGGCCATGTGTTCAATAGCGCTGTGGGCTTAATTCACCATCTTCATTAATGTAGAGATTTCATTTTATTTTGCAGGGATTGTAGGGCACTAAAATGCCTTCTACTAACATCTTAGGACATAATCCTATGCTTTCTGTTTTATTCCTACAGCTGGATGTGAATTTTCTGAAAACAGTACTTAACCACTGGGACAGTTTGTCCGTTGACATCTGGGAAAATGTTAGATTTACTTTGGTTCGTTAATGGAAGGAAAGCCTATGTTACTTTCTTCACATTTTCCCAGTTTCTGGGAACTTCTAAAACAGCTGTGAAGAGAGTTTTGTTCCAGCACTTCCCTTTAGCCTTTTTGTTCAAAGAGAATGTATTTCCTTCCATAGATTAGCAATAATCCAGTCCACCACAATGTACAGAAAAGAATACTATTTTAAATCCGAAGAGTAGACTACACTAGAGGTTCACCCTTCATAACAAAGGGAGCAATTTTGTTTATAAATTGCAACTATTAAATAATGCTATTGTTAGACATATCTTCTTGACAGTAAAAAAAATTGGAGACAGGAGTTGAATGTTTTCATGTAAAATACAAGGAAATTTCAAGACTAATATGGTATAACTCAAGAGGAAATAGAAAAAAATAACTTCTTAGAGGAGACATAACTAAAAAAATAACTTTTGTTTTCTTCTTAAGCTTTTAGGATCCAACCCCCTTACAAATGTCTTAAGGATTTTTAGCCAAATACTGCAAAGGATTGAAAAAGGAGGCACTCATATGAAGGAAACTAATACTATAAAATTTTTTTCATTGGACTCTCTGAGATGCTGATTATATATGGACAATGATCCATTCACAGAATTCTCATAAATCAGTTTACAATACTCTATGATAACTTCTAGGGGAAACAAATGCTATCTTTGTATTCTCATATAACCTAGTTTTTGTTTTCCATCTTCTTTATATTGATCAGCTGAGGAATTTCCCTCAGTTTAATATTTCAAAATGTATTACATCAAATTGATTTTATATGATAATAATGTTTTAAAAAATGCATTCACCATGAATCTTTTTTTGATATTCATTGAGTACTGGAAGTCCAGCCTACCACTGAGAAGAAATTACAACCAAAGATGACATGATCTTATTCCCTTAGATTAGCTTCTAAATCAAAAGAGGAAATTATCTGTTTAAAAGTTTGTGTTGAGAAGATACATCTCTATTAACTACTCAGTTTATCACCTAATTATGACCTAATATGATTCAGTAAAATCAATACTCCCTTTCTCCTGCACTGTTCCATGTAAAAATTTTACCTAAAGTTATACCACCGTTTAAGGAACTGTATCAGTAAAGAATGCTTTCAACTTCACGTAACAGAAGCACTCGTGACAGTAATTTCATTTATACCAAGTAACAAGCATCTAGCCATTGCCTGTCTAGGTTACTGCAGTATTCAAAATACCAGCAAGGTTCTAGTCTTCTATCTTTCCATTTTGTTCTCCTTAGCGTGGACCTCATTCTTATTATTATAGCCTCGTGGTCACAAAATAATTCCCACATTTGAAGTGAAGCATCCATGTTACAGGAAGGAGAAAAAGAAGTGCTTCATTAAGAAAAGTTAGCACCTAAGATCAGGAAAACAAGACTTTCCCAAATCCAGCAAAATTCTCTAGATTGTCTTTGCTCACAGTTGTGCCATGTGGCCTCTAGCTTCAAGGACGTCTGGGATATTGGATTATTTTAGATGGGCTCATTGTCTCCATTCACAAAATTGGGTATCTTTAAGTAAGAAAAAAGAAAAAAGGATATGAGAGTAACAACTACTGTACTTGCTAACCAGCCTTCCCAGATACATGCTTCTTCTTTGGTCCATTAGCATTTTGTTAGAGAACATGGTCCTGCAGCATCAGCTGACTCTTATAGATGCAGATGACTTGTATAGACTCTTAACATCTAAGAAACATGAATACTACATTTACTTAAAGAAATCATGTAAATAAATACTGTCTACATTTAAATAAATTAAATATATTTTGTTTCATCTTTGACTATTTAAAACAATGTACAATTTGCTCATATTCACTATAAAACCCACATTGAATTTACTACTTAAAATATTTTATACTATCTTCAAGTGCACAGTTTCCTCCAATCCCCAAATATTTGACATTCACTTTACTGTGAATATTGACGTCAACCTGCCTCCTGAAACTGTATCTCTTTTCCTCAGAAGTTCTATCTTGATCTTGCTTTCTATTTTTGAGGGAAAAAAGAAAAAGTCAGCTTTGAATTTCAAGGATAATTATTTAAGTTTACTGTTTTTAAAAAACAAACTTTTAATTTGAGAATAGTTTTTGATTTATAGAAAAGTTGTAAAGATAATGCAGATAGTTTCCATATAGTCTACACACAGTTTTTCCTATTAACATCTTATGTTAGCAGGTTATGTTTATTACAGTTGAACCAATACTCATACATTATTAGTAAAGAAAATTCATAGTTTATTCAGACATTCTTAGTTTTTCCCTAATATATATATTTTTTTCTGTGCTAGGAAACCACATTACATTTAGGCTTAGGGGCCTCTTGGCTGTGAGATTCCCAGATGTTTCTTGTTTTTGATAACCTTGAGAGTTTAGAAGATTACTAGTGAAGTACTTTGTAGAATGTCATTTGTTTGATGTTTTTCTCTTGATTAGACAGGCATTATGGGCTTGGGGGAAGGTCGCAGAGGTAAAGTGCGGTTTTCGTCATCTAATCTTATGGGTGTATACTATCAGCTGATTTCATCACTGTTGATCTTCACTTTATCAGCTGACTGAGGTGTTTGTCAAGCTGCTCTACCATAAAGTTACTCTTTCCTCTACACTCAATCCTATACCTCCACATTCCATACTGTACTCTTCAGACAGAAGTTACTAGACACTGGCCATACTTAACGCCCTCCTTGAAGATAGATACCTGCATAAATTATTTTGAGTTCTTCTATCGTCTATTGTCTCCATTCATGTATATACTTATTCATGTATACCAGTTTGGACTTAACAATACTTATTTTATATTTTGATTTGTACTTTGATATTACTTTATCTTATTGCTCATATTGTCCCAGATTTGGCTCTTAACAGTTCTTTCAGTTGACTCTGTGTGCCTTTGACATATTCCCGTGAAACTATCAATACTGGGCATCAAAATAAAAAAGAAAAACATGAAGTCTCAGCAAATACAAAATCACCAACACTGAAAAAGATATAAAGAAAAAAGTCAGCACAGAAAATTAAAAAGAACAAAGCAATTGTCTACAATCCACAAAAACAGACATCAAAATGACAACACTCAGCTCATATCTGTAAGAATAATGGCTGTCACATGAATAGATACATGAATACCAATGGTTACTGCAGCACTGTCCTTAACAGCAAAAAGACAGAATCAACCCAGGTACCCATCAACAGAAGAATGGATAAACAAACTATAGTATAATCACACATAGTATGCAATGGTAAAGAACAGTAATTTTAGGAAACATCTGATAACATGGAGTCATCTGGAAGGCATTACACTGAGTAAAATTGTTCAGTTGTAAAAAAGGACAAATATTGGATGAGGCCACAGAAGGAAACAATCCCTGGTTACAAGAGAGGGAGAGTATTCTTAGATTAGATAGCATACAGGAATTGGGTTAGGTGAAGGGAGTGACAGCACACAGTAGAAGGGAGGTTAGCACAACTGGACTGCACCAAAAGCTAAATGGTCTTCTAACACAAGCCAACACTGTGAAGGACAGAGTCACAGGAACAGGGATCTGGGGATGACCGTCTCAGTGGACATGTAGGCAAATTGGCATGACTAAGTTTTTTTAAAAAAATGTTCTGTGTACCACTTTGGTGAATGGTATCTGGGGTCTTAGAAGGTAGCAAGCTGCCATATGAGCAGCTTCAACTGATGCAAATCCACCTGGAGCAGAGGAGAATGAAGGACATCAAAGACATACAAGCCCAGCAGGCAGATGATGCCACTTGATTCAGACTGCATCATCACGGTACCAAAAAAACTAGATGGTTCCTAGCTACTACTACTGACTGCCCTGAGAGGGAACGCAACATAAAGTCCCTGATGTAGCGTGAGAAAACTGGCTGTGCAGAACTGAAACTCTATTAAAATACCCCACACGATGGTCTGTCAGACTTGAGGGTCCCCAGAGGATGTGGCTCCTGGACTCTGTTAGCCCAGAGCTAAAACCAGTATCGAAGCCAATGCTTCACAAGGATTGGACTGCACTGTGAGACGCAGAGTGATGCTGGCAAAGACAATGCTTTTTGCCTGAAATATATACATGAGGGTGTCTGAACAGCTCTTGTCCAGAGGTGAGATGAGAGGGTAGATGGGGACAGGAGTTGGTTAAATGGATGCAGGAAGTACAGGGTGAAACGGAGTGTGCTGCCACGGGGTGGGGGGACGATGACAGTGGTTAGAGGTGCACAGGGCTGTGGGTGTGGGGTTTTATACGGCCAATTGATACTGATTGTAAACTTTCACTTAAAGCATAATAATTTTTTTTAAAAAGAAAACTGAAAGGGAAGAACATATTCTGCATTTCTCAAGCCGAAAGAACTAAACAAAAAACTCACGTTTCAAGTTGCAGTAGTGAAGAATTCTGCAAGGAAAATATTAAATTTTGATGCAGGATGCATCAGAAGATGGAAGGAATACACAGAGCCAATATAGCAAAAAGAATTGGTCAACACTGAGTCATTTTAAGAGGTAGTATATGATTAGATACTGATGTACCGGAAGAAGAAGTCAGAGCTGCATTGAAGGTATTAGTAAAAAACAAGGCTCCAGTAACTGATGGAATATCAATTGAGATATTTCAATGAAAGGATGCAGCACGGGAGGTGCTCACTTGTTCACACCAAGAAATTCAGAGGATTTCTACCCAGCCAATCAATTGGAAGAGATCCATATTTATGTCTATTTCCAAAAAGGGTGACCCAACTGTGCAGAAATTAACAAAAAATATCACTAATATCATACACAACCAAAATTTTGGAAAAGATCTTTCAAAAGAGGCTGCAGCAGTATATTGACAGGGAACTGCTAGAAATTCAGGATGGATTCAGAAGAGGATGTGGAACCACAGGTAGCATTGCTGATGTCACATAGATCTTGGCTGAAACAGGGAACACCAGAAAGATATTTACATATATTGTACTGACTATGCAAAATCCTTCAACTGTATCATAACAAATTATGGATAACATTGCGGAGAATGGGAATTCCAGAACCCTTAATTGTGCTCACGAGGAATCTGTGCATGGATCAAGAGGCAGTTGTGTGAACAGAACAAGGGGACACTATATGGTATAAAGTCAGGAAAGGTGTGCAGTGGGGCTATATCCTCTCACCACACTTGTTCACTTTGGATGCTGAGAAACTGGACTATGAGAAGAAGAATGAGACATCAGGATTGGTGAAAGACTCATTAACCCACATTATGCAGATGCTACAACCTTGTTTGCTGAAAGTAAAGAGGACTTGAAACGCTGAGTGATAAAGATCAAAGACCCCAGCGTTCAGTGTGGATTATTCTTTAACATCAAGAAAACAAAAATCCTCACAACTAGATCATTAAACAACATGGTGATAAGTCAGAGAAAAGACTGAGGTTGTCACAGATTTCATTTTATTGGTTCCACAATCAAGTCTCATGGAAGCAGCAGTCAAGAAATCAAAAGGAAATCTGCTGCAGGGGACCTCTTTAAAGTGCTGAAAAGTAAAGATGTCATCTTGAAGGAAGTGCACCTGACCCAAGCCTTGGTATTTTTGATTGCATCATACACCGGTGAAAGCTGGAGAATGAATAAGTAAGACAGAGAAAGAATTGATGCCTTTGACTTGTGATGTTAGAGAAGAATGCTGAATATACCACGGACTGCTGAAAGGACAAACATTTGTTCTGAAAGTGGTACAGCCAGAGCGCTCCTTGAAAGCAAGGGAGGAGAGACAATGTCTCACATACTTTGGTCAGGTTGTCAGAGGGGATCAGCCCCTAGAGAAGGACATTATGCTTGGTAGGATAGAGTAAAAAAGAGAAAGACCCTCTTCAAGACGGATTGACACAGTAGCTGCAACAGTGGGTTTAAGCATAACAGTGATCGTGGGCATGGCACAGGACCGGGCAGTGTGTTGTTCCACTGCACACAGAGTTGCTGTAGTCTGGGCTTTTCCTTGACCTTTAGTTTCCTTTTTATATAATATTATTAATAATACCTAAGACCTGAGGAACAGGGTTTCTCAACCGTGGCACTACCAGCATTCTGGTATTGTCATGGTGATGGGAGCGTCCTATGCGTTACGAATGTTTAGCACTATCCCTGGCTTCTACCCACTAGTCACGGGTAGTATTCCCCAGTGGTAGCTATCAAAAATGTCTGTAGACATTTCCACATGTCCACTTGGAGGTAAAATTACCCCTGTTCAAAAACCAGCGCTATGGAATATTTTCTATATATTAGGCACTGTGCTAAGGTCTTCAAATGCATTATTTCTTTACTGTTTACAGCAACTGTATGAGATGGGTGTTAATATTTTACAGATAAGGAAAGAGTAAGTGTGTAGGTAAGAAATTCGCCCAAGTTTTCATAGCTAGTTAGAGGAGGTCATTTGATTTTGAGCTCAAAAATCCTCACTTTGAAATTCATAGTCTTTTTTTAATACATTTTTAAACTTTATTTATTATGATCAAGTGACAGTGTACAGTCCAGTTTAAATTCACATGCCCACCTACGTGCAGCTTCTACTGCTCTCCTTGCCCAGTGACAGCACACTCCACCTTTCTGTTCTATACACATCATATCCTCTTAACAATCTCCTATACCCTCTTCTCCACCTTCTCCACTCCCCTCTAGTCAGAGGCCAGTTTAAGACGACATCCTATAGATGCATAGAACCATAAAGTGCACATACCATATGGTCACTTAGTGTCAACAAGGCCAATGCATTCCTGTCCAAGGAGTTGACTGCAGTAATGATTTATGATCAGGAGGCAGCATCAGGTCTAGAGGCCATGCTTCCAGGGGAAACCCCAGGCCTTCGGACCATCAGTTGCAGTCTTTTAGTGGAGTTCTCAGAGTGCATTCCTTTTTATTCTCGCATTGCCACTGGGACTCAACTTTGTTAGCCCCATCACAGCTGTCGCTGGTGGTGGCCAGGCACCGTCTGGTTCTTCTGGTCACGTGTTGATGTAGTCACCCATTTATGAGTCTTTCTGTTTTCTGGGTTCTCTTTCTCCCACATCATTTTGTTCCTTGGTGATCATCTGTTCCTGCTGAGTTGGGACCATTTGGTGTACCTCGGAAGGTAGCTGGCTGGCTTTTAAGGCCCCAGACACCACTCACCAAGATGGGGTACAGAAGACTCTCTTAGGTGTGCCCTGAGAACATGGCCCCTGGGCCCCTAACCCTGCTACTCTGTCCTTGCCATATTGGGTTAAGATTGGAAGAGTTTTTAGCTTATGTTGAAGTCCAGTTAAATTGATTTTCTTTCTGATGTGTGCTGTCACTGATTTCATCAAACCCAATTTCTATAAACTAATCTATAACCAGCCCTCTCCCTCCCTTTCTTTCCTCCCTTGCAGTCATCAAAGAGTCTTTTTGAGTCTGTTTTAAAGTCCTTACCATAGGGGTCTCATACAATATCTGTCCTTGAGCCACTGACTAATTTCACTCAATGTAATGTCTTCCAAGTGAAACCAAGTTATGAGATGCTTCATAAAATCATCATTGTTCTTTATCATTGCGTACTGTTCCACCGAGTATATGCACCATAGTTTATTTATCCATTTATCTGTTGTTGATCATCTGGGTTGATTCCATCTTTTTGCTATTGTAGACTGTGCTGCAATAAATATTCATGTACACTTATCTGTTCATGTGACTGCCCTTGCATCTGTAGGATATATTCTAGACACTGGGTTTACTGGGTCAAGTGGTATATCTATTTTCAGCTTTTTAAGGAAGTGCCAGATTGCTTTCCAAAGAGGTTGTACCATTTGGCAATCCCACCAGCAGTGTAACAGAGTTCCAATTTCTTCAAAGCCTCTCCAGCATTTGTTGTTTCGCAATTTTTGGATCATGGCCAACCTTGTTGGGGTGAGATGAACTTTCATCATGGTTTTGATTTGAATTTATTTAATAGCTAATAATCGTGAGCATTTCCACTCATGTCTTTTAGCTGTCTGGATATCTTCTTTAGAGAAGTGTGTGTCCATCTCCTTCGCCATCATTTAATTGCATTACTTATCCTTTTCTTGTTGATACTTTGTAGTACCTTGTGTATTGTAGAGAACAGATGTCAGTCTGACATATAGTTACCAAATTTTTTTCCCACTCTGTAGGTGGTTTTTTAATCCTTTTGATCAAGTCTTTGGATGAGCAAAAGTGTTTGATTCTTAGTAGTTCCCATTTGTCTGTTTTCTCTTCTGTTGATCATGCTTTCTTTGTCAGTTTTCGAAGTCTCTCTACATTGTGTATTAAAACTTCCATTGTTGATCCTATTTTTTCTTGGATGAGCTTTATTGTTTTAGATTTGATGTTTAGGTCTTTTTTTGGCTTTTATCCAATTTGAGTTGGCTTTGGTATGAGGTGTGAGATACAGGTCTTGTTTCAATTTTTGGCACATGCACATCCAATTATGTCAGCACCATTTGTTAAAGAGACTGTTTTTACCCCAGTTTAAAATCCTGGGGCCTTTGTCGATGTCAGCTGTCCATAGGAGGATAGTGGCATCTCTGGGCTCTCAACTCAGTTCCATTGGTCTATGTCTCTTTTTGTACCAGTACCAGGCTGTTTTGACTACTGTGGCAGTATAATAGTTCTAAGCTCAGGTAGTGAGAAGCCTCCCTGTGTGTTCTTCTTCAGTAGTGCTTTAATTATCTGGGGCTTCTTCCCTTTTGAAACAAAGTTGGTGATTTGTTTCTCCATCTCATTAAAAAATGTTGCTGGAATTTGTATTGGGATTGCATTATATATGTAGACTGCTTTGGGTAAAACAGACATTTTCACAATGTTAAATCTTCCTATCTATGACCAGGGTAGGTTTCTCCATTTATGTAAGTCTTAGTTTCTTGTAGTAAGGTCTTAGAGTTCTCTTTGTAAAGGTCTCTTATTTCTCCAGTTAGATTTATTCATAGGTATTTTCTCTTGTTGGGGGGTATAGTACATGGTATTGATTTGGTGATTTGGAGCTATGAGATCAAAATATTTTAAAAAGAAGGAAACAACATATTGTGTACATCTAATTTCTAAATGCTTCAGTGACTTTCAACCATAGAAAGACCCACTTGTAGCAAAATATGTTATTTTCAAGCCAAAGTCATCTCTAAAAATCTGTATGCTGATGAGAAAGGAAAAAAGTTCTGCTAGTCCGCATTATTTAAAATATAAGAACAACACAAATTTTAAAAAATGCTCTATCATTTATATCTGTCTTATATTTCATACTGGAAATTAATACCAAGACAAGATGCTTACTAACCACAAAAGTGGAACCAACAATGAGGGAACTCCTGAGTTGTAAATTTTGTGCTATTTGAAGAAGCAAAATAAAAAAGATCACTTAAAAAAAAGTATATGCCAAAATCCTAGATACTGAGGGCTCATAAAATCCGGTCATGGGTCATAAGTGATCCACCCCTAAACCTGTAAGTAAAAAAGCTGCAAAATTTTTATTCCCTTCTTTCCACCAAGAAGATGACATTTTCTCCCTGTGCCTGAGGTCTGCATGGGAAAAATACTCCTTAATTGGTTTCGTCTGTGTTCATCATGAGTGATATTTTTTAAATGTATCACTAAGTGACCTTTTCTTTTCCTTACTGCCGATTAGCTATGGTTTGTTTTTCAATTGCAGCTATGAGCTGACTCCCGGCAAAGTTGTGCCTTCCTGTCTAACAGCCTGGGTTTCAGGTAGTGACACTGTGGAGTTCTAGCTGTGAGGTCTATGGGAGGCACTTTTGTGCTGAACAAGTGTGGACCCTGGATACCCCAAGGCAAGGTCGGCATTGTCACTTCAGAGTTCTCTTTTCTCACGGTAGCCTGGCAACCAAACTGCATCTCTTTGATGGAGAGCGTTCCTACTAGAAAACAGCTTTATGAGAAGTGTCAGGGTCATCTTTAGAAACCAAAAGAAAACAAAACCCCCCAAAAAGCCTACCACCAAGAAGGCAAACTAAAAAAGAAAACCACACAACTCAATTATTCAGCTGCACACAACTGTGCCTGTCAGGTCTTCGTAGCAACACTCACTTGAATTTAATTAAGTTTGCCCACCTCGCCTGTGAACTGCCCTGCAAACCTGCTGGAAGGGGAGGAAAAGCCTGAAGGCAGGCCTCATGAGGCCATTGTTGATAACCAGTGGTATTCCCAAGTGAGGTAAATTCTCACCCCCTTGCTCATAAAATACCCTGGGGGAAAGCTTTTGAAGGGAGCACTGGAAAATTGGGTGGCCTGAGAGCAAAGACAGAAGAGAACTTTTCCCACCAGCGACATACCCACGCCTTCTGAGGGCAGTGTGCTGAACTGGAAAATGTCTGACTGTGAAACTTTGAAGCCAAAATGAGAGTCAAATGCCTGCTCTACCATTTCAGCTCAGTTACTTTGAGGGTGGTTAACAAACCTGGCTGAGTCTTAGTTTCCTCCTTTGTAAAGCAGGAAAGTCAAAACTACCTAAAAGACTTATCAAGCTTAAACGAGGTAATGGTAAGAAAAAATCTAACACAATTGGCTCCAAGTTTTCTGCTCGAACATCTCTAATGCAGATTCCCATTTATTATTGAAATAATTCACAGGTGTGATAAAACTTTCAAAACCTAGTCTTAGCAGCACGTGCCTATAGCCTCCAAATAGCTCACAGAGCTTCCAGTCTTCTCCCATTCACCTGCCACTGCTGGACCTGTGCACATTCTTGTCTTTCTAGTTATTCTTCAAAAACACTATTCAAGTATGCCAACCCCCATCCTAACTTTCCCAGGCAGTATCAGCCTTTCCCGTGTCTCAGTTTCGCATAAACCACAGAACCTCTTGCCATTGAGTTGATTCTGTCACATAATCACTGTCTAGGTTTGAGTAGAACTGCCCTACAATGTTTCCAGGGAGCACTTGGTGGATTCAAACTTCAAAGGTTGTAGCTACAGCTCTTAACTACTGCATCACCAGAACCCAAGGCCATCAAGACTGCTCCGACTCATAGCGACCCCATAGGACAGAGTAGAACAGCTCCATAAAGATTCTAAGGAGTGCTTGGTGGATCTGAACTGCTGACCTCTTGGTTAGCAGATGCAGCACTTATCCACTATGCCACCAGGGTTCCCACACCATTAGAGGGTTTCCACAATTCCTGTAACACTTAGTATTTTTCTCAGTTAAGGACTTTTACACAATAGATTGACTTGCTTCGAGAGTTTCTCCCAACAAATCACAATCTTCTTGAGAGCATGGTTGAGTAACATTTACTTTTGTATTATTCTAAGATTTAACAAATATTCAATAAATATTAATTGATGAATGGATAATTACCAGATGGTCTTTCACTTGAGTCACATTAAACTTTACATTTAAAACATTCTAAGAAGGAATAAAGTCCCAGGTAGTTAAGGGCCCAATCACTATTTAAAAGGTTGGCAGTTGAAAGTCTGGTGATCTACTTTCAAAAGGCCTTGAAAATTTTATTGAGCAGTTCTGTTCTGCATACATGGGGTCACCATGAGTCAGAATTGACCCTAAGTCGACTAACAACAAGGACTTATTATTTTTAGGCACCTCCCCAAACTAGCACACAGGATCTATATAAAAATCCATAATCTTGAAGTCTCAAGCATAATAAATATCATAAGAAAAATAAAGGAGTTACAAAGACACTAATTTCTGAATTGATAGGCAATCTAGACAGAATATGCTGGAAACTGTTTGCTAATAAGTCAATACTCAATGCAGAGACAAGGCATGGTAATTCTTAGAACACTAGCTATTCAAATATTTGCTAGCCATTTCATTCCACTAAAATAAAATTATTAGTTTGAATAAATTAATAGTTTGAATTTAATTTAGAAAGCTATTTTCTTTCCAAAAAAGTTTATTCTACTGATGAAAAAAAAAAAAGCACTTAGAATCACAAATTTATAAACATTTTAGAATTTGAAGTACTTTATATACTAACCAAGTTGGACTCTACAGCATTTTTTTAAAATACAGATATATATTAATTAGTTCTCCATTTTAATTTTTGTGAGAAAACTAAGACCCAACAGAAATGCTAAGAAGCTTGATCAAACCATGTTACTAATTAACATTAGAGCCACACTATAATTGAATTCTCTTGTATACCCATTTTAAACACTTTAATGAAAGTAAGAACCAGATGGTTGTATTAATTGGAAACCTTGGGACAAAATGGTTTTACCATTAGGGATAGCTTTGTAGTGAATCCACCCTGCTTAGAGAAAGTTAACCCTCACCAAGCTCCAGGCTTGTAGGAAGCTTGGATCAGGAGAATTCTAGGTTTTTTTCACAGCACATATGAAAAACAATACTTCATTATTATTATCACTCTTGCTGCTGTTGTTGTTAGATGCCATCAAGTCAGTTCCTGCCACAGCAACCCCTTGAACAACAAAAGGAAACACTGCCAGGTCCTGTGCCACTCCCATAACCATCATTGTGTTTGAGCCCATTGGTGCAGGTCTATCTTGTCACAGGTCTTCCTCTTTTTCATTGACCCTCTAGTTTGCCAAGCATAATGTCCTTCTCCAGGGACTCCTGGATAACATGTCCAAAGTACATGAGACAAAATCTCACCATCCTTGCTTCCAAGGAGTACTCTGGATGTACTTCTTCCACGACAGACTTCTTCATTCAACTGGCAGCTCACAGTATATCACTCTTAGTAGTATTCATTTACCTACCACTTAGAATTAAATATGCATTCATCCTTTTTTTAAATTGTGATTAAGTGAAAGTATAAAATCTAAATTAATTTGGCATGCCCGCCTGTCTATAGCTCCTTCTGCTCTCCTTGCCCAGTGACAAACACTTCCCCTTTTCATTTTATACTTGTATCCTCTTAACAAACTCCTGTCCCCTCCTCTCCACCCTGTTTTCTCCCATGTAAAAAGACACCAGTAGGACAGCCTCCTACAAATGCATTAGAACCATAAAGTACACACACCATATGGTTGTACTCTGTCCCTGAGTCAAGTCCATTTTTATTCAAAGAGTTGACTTCAGTAGTGTTTTCTAGTCAGGGTCAGCAGGAGGTCTAGGGTTCATGCTCTCAAGAGATCCCCCAGGCTGTCAGACCACTGGTTGTGGTCATTTACTAAAGTTCTTGAGTTGCACCCCTCTTTTTCTCATGTTGCCACAGGGACTCAACATTGTGAGCCCCATCACGGCTGTCTTTGGTGGTGGCCAGGCACCATCTGGTTCTTCTAGTCACATGTTGATACAGTCTCCCATTAGCACAGGTTCTTCTGTCTCCTGAGCTCTTTTTTCCTCATGTCTTTGTTGTTCTCAGTGAGTTGGGACAATTTGGTATACCTGAGATGGCAGCTTGCTAGCTTTTAAGGCCCCAGATACCACTCACCAATATGGAGTGCAGGCTAGTTATACCAATTGGTCTCGATGTCTCCAAGAGCATGACCCCAAACCCTGACCCTGCTACACTAGCATTGCAATATTGGGTTGAGATTAGAAGACCTTTCAGTTTATGCTGATCTACTTTCCACTGTGTGCTGTCATTGCTTTCACCTAACCAAATTTCTATCAACTATCTAGTCTGTGATCAACCCCCTTCCACCATCCCTTCTCACACTTGTAGTGGACAAAGAGTCTTTTCTACTGCATATAAGTCTATTTTTAAGTACTTATAGCAGGGGTAAGGACGTCATCTTGAAAACTAAAATGCACCCAACCCAAGCCACGGTATTTTCAGTTGCATCATATGCATGCAAACCTGGACTATGAACAAAGAAGACAGAAGAAGAATTGATGCCTTTGAATTGTGGTGTTGGAGAAGAATGTTGAATCTATGAACAGACAGAACAAACAGATCTGTTCTGGAAGAAGTACAACTACAATGCTCCTTGAAAGCAAAGATGGCAAGACTGCATCTTACATACTTTGGACATGTTGTCAGGAAAGATCAGTTCCTGGAAAAGGACATCATGCTTGGTAGAGTGGAGGGTCAGCAAAAAAGAGGAAGACCCTCGATGAGATGGATCAACATGGTGGCCCCAACAATGGCCTTAAGCATAAAAACAATTGTGGACATGGTACAAGACTCGGCAGCATTTCGGTCTGTTGTTCATAGGGTCGCTATGAGTCAGAACTGATTTTATAGCACCTAACAACAACAACAATAGCAAGGGTCTCATACAATATTTCTCCTTTTGTCGCTGACTGATTTCACTCAGCATACTATGTTCCAACTGAAACCAGGTTACGAGATACTTTCTAAAACCATCATTGTTCTTTATCATTGTCTAAATGATACTGATGCTCAGTAGTGTTCCACTGAGTATATGTACCACAGTTTATCCATTCATCTGTTGATGGACATCTAGGTTGATTCCATCTTTTTGCTGTTGTGGAGAGTGCTACAATAAAACTCATGTACATGTATCTGTTCGTGTGACAGCCTTTATTTCTGTAGGATATATTCTGAGCAGAGGGATTACTGGATCAAATGGTATATCTATTTCAAGCTTTTAAGGAAGCACCAAACTGCTTTCCAAAGAGGTTGTGCCACATTTTTGCAATCCCACCAGCAGTGTAGGAGAGTTCAGATCTCTCCACAGCCTCTCCAGTGTTTGTTGTCTTGTGTTTTTTGGATTAAGGCGGGGTGAAATGATATCTCACTGTACTTTTGATTTGGATTTCTCTGACAGCTAAGATCACGAGCATTTCCTCATGTGTCTTTTGGCTTCCTGGATGTCCTCTCTAGTGGTGTCTGCCCATCGCTTAATTGGGTTATTTATCTTTTTCTTGTTGATTTTTTGCAGATTATGGAGACCAGACATCAGTCTGACAAGTAGTTTCCAAGTATTTTTTCCTGTTCTGTAGGTGGTCTTTTAACTCTTTTGATAAAGTCATTGGATGAGCATAAGTGTTTGACTCTTAGTAGTTCCCATTTATTTTCTCTTCTGTTGATCATGCTTTGTCAGATTTTGAAGTATGTCTAAAGCTGTGTATTAGAACTTTCATTGTTGACTATTTTTTCTTGCATGATCTTTATTCTTTTAGGCTTGATATTTAGGTCTTTGATTCATTTTGAGTTAGTTTTTATGTACGGTATGAGATACGGATCTTATTTCAGTTTTTTTTGCAGATAGATATCCAATTCTGCCAACACCATTTGTTAGAGAGACTGTATTTACCCCAGTTTACAATCTTAGAGCCTTTCTCAAATATTGGGGTTTCAATTCTGTTCCATTGGTCTATATGTCTCTTCTTGTACCAGTACCAGGCTGTTTTGACTGCTGTGGTAGTGCAATAGGTTCTAAGGTTAGGTAGTGTGAGGCCTCCCACTGTGTTCCTCTTCTTCAGTAACACTTTACCTATCCGGAGTTTCTTCCCTTTCCAAAAAAAGTTGATGATTTGTTTCTCCATCTCATTAAAAAATGTCACTGGAATTTGTATTGGAATTGCATTCTATATGTAGATAATTTTGGGTAAAACAGACATTTTCATAATTTTAAAGTTTCCTATCTATGAGCGGGGGAGATTCTCCATTCCTGTAAGTCTCTTTTGGTTTCCTGCAGTAAGGTCTTGTAGTTCTCTCTGTATATATCTCTTATTTCTCTGGTTAAATTTATTCCTAGGTATTTTATCTTCTTGGGGGCTATAATAAATGGTATTGATTGGGTGATTTCTTCTTTGATGACCTGTTTGTTGGTATAAAGGAATCCTACTGATTTACTTATATTTATCTTATATCCTGATACTTTACTGAACTCCTCTATTACTTCCAGTAATTTACTTATGGCTTCTTTACGATTCTCTGTGCATACAATCATATTATCTGCAAATAGTGAGATTTTTACCTGTACTTTGCTGGTGCGGATGCCATTTACTTCTTTATCTTGTCTAATTGCTCTGGCTAAAATCTCTAGAACAATGTTGAAAAGAAGTGGTAAGAGTGGGCATCCTTGTCTAGTTCCTATTCTCGAGGGGAATTCCTGTAGTCTCACTCCATTCTGGTTGATATTGACAGTTGGCTTTGAATAGATGCACCTTATTGTGATGAGGAATTTCCCCTCTATTCATATTTTGCTGACAGTTTTTAGTATGAATGGGTGTTGGACTTTGTTGAATGCCTTTTCTGGATCAATTGACAAAATCAGGTGATTCTTATCCTTTGTGCTATTTATGTATTGATCACATTAATTGTTTTTCTGATGTTGAATCAGCTTTGCATCCCTGGTATGAATCCAACTTGGTCATGATGAATTATTTTTTTGATATGTTGTTGGATTCTATTGGCTAGGATTTTGTTGAAGATTTTTGCATCTAGGTTCATGAGTGATACTGGTCTATAGTTTTCATTTTTTGTTGGATCTTTCCCTGACTTTGGTATCAGGGTTATGCTGGCTTTCTAGAATGAATTTAGGAGTATCCCATCCCTAAGTAGTATTGGAGTTATCTCCTCTCTTGAAGTTTGGTAGAATTCTCCAGCGAAGCCATGTGGGCCAGGACTTTTTTCGGTTGGTAGTTTTTTGGTGACTTTTTCAATCTCTTCTTTTGTGATGCATTTATTAAGTTGCTCTGTTTCTTCTTGTGATAATTTAGGTAGATGATGCGAATCTAGAAATTTGTCCATTTCCTCTAGGTTTTCAAATCTGTTAGAGTACATTCTTCCATAGTATTCTGTTATTATATTTTTTATTTCACTTGGGTTTGTTGTGTCATCTTCCATCTCATTTCTTTTTCAGGCTATTTGTTTCCTCTCCCATTTTTCTTTTGTAAGCTTAGCCAGTGATTTATCACTTTTGTTGATGTTTTCAAAGAAACAGCTTTTGGTTTGTTAATTTTTTCATTGTTCTTCTATTCTCTAATTCATTTAGTTGTGCTTTAATCTTTATGATCTGTTTTCTTCTGGTGACTTAAGGGTTCCTCTGTTGCTCTCTGTCTACTTGTTTAAGCTGTATGGTTAATTCTTTGGTTTGTGTGCATTCTTCCTTCCAGGTATGTGTATTTATAAACTCACCTTTGAGCACGGCTTTTGCTGTATCCCATAGGGTCTGGTAGGTTGTATTTTCATTCTCATTTGATTCCATAAATTTATTTCATCTTTGAGTTGCTCTATAACCCATGGATTTCTGAGCAAGCTGTTGTTCAGTTTCTGTGATTTCAAATTTCTACCTAAGTTTTTCCTGTTATTGATTTCAATTCTCATGGCTTTATGGTCCAAATATGGTCAGCAATAATTCAATGGTTTGAATTTTGTTGCCAAAGCCAGCCAAAGTGCTGTCAAGTCAGATTTTGTTGAGACTTGCTTTATGTCCTAACACATAGTCTATTCTGGAAAATGTTCCATGTGCATTGGAGAAGAGGTGTACTTATCTGTTGATGGGTAAAAAGTTCTGTATATGTTGATAAGGTTTAGTTGGTTAATTGTCACAATAAGATCCTCTGGATCTTTACTGAGCTTTCTTCTGGGTGATCTGTCTGTTACTGGAAGTGGACTGTTGAAGTCTCCAACTATTATTGTGGAGTGATCTATCTCAGTTTTCAATGTAGTATTTGTTCAATGTATTTAAATGCTGTGGTGTTGGGTGCATAAATATTTAATATTATTATGTCCTGCTTATACTCTGAACCCTTCAGCAATAAACAGTGACCAGCCTTGTCTATGATGGTAGATTTCACATTAAAGTTTCATTTCTCTGAGATTGTTATTACCACACCCGCTCTTCTTTATATGTCATTGGCTTGGTATATATTTCACCATACTTTAATTTTCAGTTTCTTCAGATCTTTGATTCTTAGGTGTGTTTCTTGTAACCAGCATATAGATGGATCATGTCTTTTGATCCAAGATGTCATTCACGGTCCCTTTATTGGAGTGTTCAGTCCATTTTCATTCAGTGTATTTATTGATAGGTATGTGTTTAGTGATATCATTTTGATGCTTTTATTTTTCTGTTGTTGATGTTTTCTATTTTGCTCTTAATATTCTGCTCTGGGTCATTCTGCTTAGTAGGTTGACTTTTTGTCTTTTTCAGTGTTGCTTTTGTGTTTGTTGAGACTCCTGTATTATATTTCTTGTTTTGATATGTTGCATTATTTTGCTTGTGGCTATCGTATGACGCCCCTTACTTTTATATGTTTAAACCAGACTTTAACTTCTGCAAATCTTTTTAATTTCTTTTTAATTTCCTCTCCATCTGAAAGGGTTATAACTACTGTAATATATCCCTCCTTTTAGTGTAATGATGTCATAGTTTTCATGTTATGCTCACTAATTCCCTTTTAATATTTAGGTTTCATTGAACTTTATGACCTCCCTAATTGAGTAGTGTTCTGGGTGCTGTGTCCCACATTGCCTCCTTGAGTATGCACTTGGTGTTCTTGTTTTTCTAAGCAAAGAGCTTCTTTTAGTATTTCTTGTAGTTTTGGTTTGATTTATTTTATTTATTTACTGTGATTGAGTGAAAGTTTACAATCCAGTTTAAATTTACATGCTCATCTGTGTGCAGCTTCTACTGCTCTTCTTGCATGATTGGTTTGACTTTTACAAAGTCTCTAAGCTTCTGTTTATCTGCAACTGTCTTAATTTCATCATCATACCTGAGAGACAATTTTGCAGGATATATAATTTTGGTAGGAAATTTTTCTCCTTCAAGGCTTTGAATGTGTCATTCCACTGTCTTCTTGCCAACATCATTTCTGCTGAGAAGTCAGACAAAAGCCAACGAGGCCTCCCTCTGTATGTTAGCTTTGCTTTAAGCCTTGCTATCTTTAATAGCCTCTTTTTATGCCAACAGGGTATGTTAACTGCCTATACATATACTTTCTATGGATGTGTAATCGTTTTTGTAATTTTTTCCTGTTAGATTTGTTCTTAATTCATTTTTTAAAATATGATTGTATGTTGCTGAACTTAATATGAAAATTGTGGCTTGTATTTTACATGTGGCTTCCTTCATTTTTATAGTAATTGTATTTTCTTGTATTTAATAAAGGTAAGCAAAGTCCAAACCCAGTGCCATCAAGGCAAATTCTGACTCACAGCAACTCTATAGGACAGAATAGACTACCCCATAGGGTTTGCAAGACTGTAATCTTTATGGAAACAGACTGCCATGTTTTTCTCCCACAGAGTAGCTGGTGGGTTCTAACTGAAAATTTTTTGGTCAGCAGCCAGGGGTTTAACCACTGTACCACTAGGGCTCTCTGTTATAAAGTTCTCAGGAGTGAAAAATAATTACACTTCATTACAGATAGTTTGAGAAACACAGTTCCAGAAATGTGCCTATTGTTCGTTCTCCAATTCTACTTTTTCTCCCACTCCTCCAGCAAGCCCATCACTGTTTTGGCTCATACAGCTCTTTCTCCATGGATATCCTGCTCACAGGTATCCTTTCCTTCCAGTCTCAGCCTAAGCACCTCCTGGTAGCCTTTCCTTATCCTTCACATCTTTTTCTAATTAACCTTCTTGTTTACCTGGTTCTTTTTTCACGCATTTATCATTATCTAAACCTTCTTGCTTTCTTTATTAGTTTATAATCTGCAGGGAATTTATCTAGTTCACTATCATATCCCTTGGATCCTCAAATAACATCTGGGATATACCGTCATTTTATCAATATTTGTGGAATATTGCAGGAGAGAGATGCATTGACTCATTAAAATTGAAAACACAAGTATTTATTGATGTTGCTCCTATTAGTGAGAACACTTCATTTATCTTCTTAGGAATACCAGACTTAACATATAAAAACAGTGGATGCCCAGTTACATTTCAGTTTAGATAAACAATGAACAATTTTTAGTATGTGTGATTGCTGTCATTGCTATTAGGTGCCATCTGGTCAGTTCCGACTCGCAGTGACCTCATGGACAACAGAACAAAACACTGCTCCGTCCTGCATCACCATCACCATCATTATTAGGCTGGAACTCATTGTTGCAGCCACTGTGTCAGTTTATCTAATTGAAGGTCTTCTTCTTTTTTGCTAATCCTCTACTTTACCAAGCATGATGTTGTTCTCTGAGGACTAGTCCCTCCTAATGACATAGTCAAAGTAACACTAAAACAATTATTCATTGTTCATCTGAAAATTTATTTAAATTTAGCTGAGCATCTTTTATTTTGTCTGACAGCCCCAATTTAGGAGTAAGAATAATAGAGTCTGAAAAATCAGTGGCCATTCCACAGATGGGCTGAAGTTTAAACATGGCCAAGCGAGTACTGTAGGAATCTGCAAATTTCTCCCCTAAAGGTTCATAGGCATTTTAAAACTACAAAACAGGCCTCTAACTATCTGCATTCCTAACAAGGTTTATAACCCCATATAGCCATGAGTGGGATTATTTGCTAGAAGTAAACCAAATGTTTGGTTCAAGGTGACAGTTTTAAAGAGAACTAGGATAATTCATGGTTAAAAAGAGACAGAGAGAGAACACTAAGGAGTCATTTTTTAACAGTAAACAATATCAGCTGCTTTGAATTTTCACTAAAGTCAGAATAAGAACTACAGAACTGAAGCTAAAGCTTGAGGCATTTAATTTGTTTTGGATGTAGTATTTAAGTACTTCCTGAGAGCAGAGTTTCTGAAAGTTTGTGTGTGGCATCCTTTGATAAAAAACACTCAGTCTGGTTTCAGTCAGTTCCTTTGACAAGCTAGGCCTGGTTTCAGTTGCAGGCCAAAGGTGCTGTGTCAGGGTTACAAAATGAGTAAAGACTGACTGGGCTCCCACGGATGTCAAGGAATAAAAGTCTCACAGTAATCAAGATCAGGTTTCTGTAATTTAGTGTAGCCTTACCCACACTAGGAAACCCTGGTGGCACAGTGAATCAGGGCTATATCTGCTAACCAAAAGGTTAGCAGTTCAAATCCACCAGGCACTCCTTGGAAACTGTAAGGGGCAGTTCTACTCTGACCGCTAGGGTTGCTGTGAGTCAGAACCAACTCAAAGGCAATGGGTTGTCAGTACCCAAACTAAGAATGCACATTGGTATACTGAGTTGTTATTAGGGCTTATGATGCAATAAGGCAGTATAGTTGGAAGACGCTGCATGCAATAATACAGTCTAAGAGCCACAACACAGATTAACACACTTGTTGATTGTTAGTTGCTATTGAACCAGCTCCAATTCATGGCAACCCCAGCTCATCCTGCTCCTGCTCCACCGTCACGGTCTTTGGTATGTTCAAGCCTGTTGCTGTGGATATTGTCACCTCCTCTTATTGAGAGTTTACCTTGTTTTCTTTGACCCTCCGCTTTACCAAACATGATATCCATTTTTAGAGACTGGTCTCTCCTGGTGACATGTACAAAGTAAGGAAATTAAGCTCCTACTTCCTTGCTTCTGTGGAACACTCCAGTTTTATTTCTTCTAAGAGTAAGACATTAAAAAGTGTAAAAATTCTTGTTTGACTTCATCCAGGAGTTTCTCAAACTGAATAAACCAAGGAAATCTCTCTCCCTCTCTTTCTTTCTCTTTACAAGCCATACCTATTAGTAATGAATTATTAGAAGCAATATCTAATATTTTGTGTGACTATCTTTTGGAGCTTCTTTGTGTCTGAATTCTCTAAGAAGGTTTGAATGTTGCCTCTGCTGTAACTGCTGAAAAAATACCTACTGGCAACTGTCTCAGAAAGCCAATTGTGCTAAACCTTCCTTCATGCAAGATGAAAGTCATCAACTATGTACTGGTTGATGCCCCGTGGACCATGGATGCTCCAGAATTCTGACTAGTAACACATGAACCAGTGCACAGCCAGCAAGCTATCTTAGCACCAAAGTTTATATAGCAATCTTCTTGGGATTTAATATAGTAACACAGGCACCCTTCACTGTGTGTTTGGAAATAACCATCATCGCAAGTGACCCAGAAGTCTAGCTTGGATAATTTCTGAATCTGAAATAAAAGCAGGAGCTTCTAGCTAACTACTAGTAATTCCTTCCTGGAATGTGTTTACTTTATGATAACTTCTTAAGAGCTGTTTGGATTTTTTCTGTTTGTCTCATCCCTAAAGCACTTAGCCAGTAGTAAAAGATGGATAAACTTTTATGGATAAAGGTCCACCATCACTGTAAGTAGAAACCTGGTGGCATAGTGGTTAAGCACTACAGCTGCTAACCAAAAGGTCAGCACTTTGAATCCACCAGGCACTCTTTGGAAACCATGTGCAGCACTTCTAATCTGTTCTCTATGAGTTGAAATTGACTCAAAGGCAAGGGTTTTTGAGTATCTATGTAGGCACTTAGCTTCCTGCACATAGAGAGGAGGCAGTGGGGAAGATACATGTGTTCAGGTGTCGTAGAACTTTATTACAAGGAGTATGGGCTTTTGCGTCCTCTCTGAGTTTTCACTCACTTTGTAGAATAGGTTATATATCTTCTTTCACAGAAGTTCTTACATGTTTTTTGAAATTAATGTCTGTGTTTTCTATTGGAATACGAGCTCCATAAGGATGCTGGTTCTCTCTCTTCTTCATTGCTGTTTCCTTAGAACTTAGCCCAGTGCCTGATTTATAACAGACACTCAAGAAATATTGAAAATTTAATTGTATGTCTACACATCATCTCCAGGTCAGTGGCTGATTAGATACAAGAGAAATGAATAAATATACTTTATGTCATGGATTGAATTTCGTCCCCCACCCCCAAAATGTGCATAGCAACTTGGCTAGTGCACAATTCCCAGTATTGTGTGATTGTCCTCCCTTTTGTAATTTTTCCCATGCTATAAATCCTAATCTCTGCCTGTGGTTAACAGACTGGATTATGTTAAACAGGAACAGGGTGGAACTGTAACACCCTTAGTAAGGTCACCTCCCTGCTCCAATGTAAAGGGAGTTTCCCTGGAGTGTGGCTTGCCCCACCTTTTATCCTTTTATCTTACAAGAGATAAAAGGAAAGAGAAGCAAGCAAGCAGAGAAATCAGAACTTCATACCACCAAGAAAGCAGTAACAGGAGCACAGTGCATCCTTAGGACCTGAGGTTCCTGTGCCAAGATGCTCTCAGATCAAAGAAAGACTGATGTAGCACAAGGAGGACCTTCCTCCAAAGCCAACAAAGAGTACGTTGCCCTGGAACGGGCACTCTCAATTTGGACTTCCAGTCTATTGGACTACATAAGAATGAACCCTTCTCTGTTAAAGCCAACCACTCACAGTATCTCTGTGAGAGCAGCACTAGATGACTAAGACATTTTACCTTTCATAGACTAAAACAATCAATGTTAACAAAATATATTGACAATCTGGGGAAGCTACATAAAAAAAAAAAAAGAAAAAATCCATCTATCGCATACATTCACAAATGGAACACAACCAATCTCAAGATTGTTAGCTGAGATCCTTGGAACATATTGTGAAAAGGCAGTGATGAAACACTGCTCTCATGCTTAGATTGAGGAATGCATAAGAATGCCTTAGTAAACCTATAAACTTTGATTTCTTAACTACTTTCTAATAAGGACTTTGTGATCAAGGGTGCTAACATCACACAGATACACATGCATAGTTGCTATTCCTACTTTGTACCATAATTCAAGTTGTTCCCTTACTTAGAATTCTCTCCTCTCCCTTGTCACATCTGCATAGACCGTGAATCCTCTTAAGATGATTCAAGGCTAACCCCCAAACCCCAGGCTTCAGTGGTGTTATTTCCTTGAGATTTTTTTTTAAATCCTCACAGAATAATTAGGGTCCTGTAGACCACCCTGCTTTCCTTGTACCCACATATAATTTAGCTGTTTATTATATCAGTTTAATTGTATACAATGTCATCACCTAGTTGTTTTTATATGTACCTTTTTTTAGCACATGGGGATCTTATTAAATATCTCATAGTTCTTTTATAAACCACAGTATCAGTTATTAAGGAGTCCTTACATAGGGTCATTATGAGTCAGAATCGACTCAATGGCAATGGGTTTGGTATTGTTTTTATATGGGACAAATGATTAAGTGCTTGACTATCATTGGTGATTTGAATTTACCCAAAGATGCCTCAGAAGAAAGGGCTGGCAATCTACTTCTGAACAACAGGAGATAAGTTCTACTTGGAAATACCTGGGGTTATTGCAAGTCAAAAGCAAATTGACATTTGTTGGGTTGTTTGTTTTCTTTAAAGCTATTACTAAAATGCTTGTTTGTTCTCTCCTACACTGCTGGTGGGAATGTAAAGTGGTACAACCTCTTTGGAAAGCAATTTGGCACTTTCTTAAAAAAGCTAGAAATAGAAATACCATAGGATCCAGCAACCCCACTGCTTGGAATTTATCCTACAGAAATAAGGGCTGTCACACAAACAGATACATGCACATCAATGTTTATTGCAGCATTGTCCACAACAGCAAAAAGATGGAAGCAATTTAGGTGCCTATCAACGGATGAACGGGTAAACAGACTGTGGTGTATATACACAGTGGAACACTATGTAATGACAAAGAACAGTGATGATTTTATGAAACATCTCATAACCTGGGATCAACTGGAAGACATTATACTGAGTGAAATCAGGTAGCTGCAAAGAGACAAATATTGTATGAGACCATTATTATAAGGACTTATTCACAGAAGAAAGTACTCTTTGATGGTTACAAGCTTGGGAAGGGAGGGAGAAGGTTATTCATAGAGTAGATGTTGCCATTGTATTTTTAGGTGCCGTCGAGTTGGTTCTGACCAGCAGCGCCCCTATAGGTCAGACTAGAACTACCCCATAAAGTTCTCAAGGAGCATCTAGTAGATGTGAGCTGCCAACCTCTTGGGTAGCAGCCACAGCACTTCACCGCTGCACCACAGTCAACAGGAATTTGGTTGGGTGAAGGGAGTGACAGCATGCAGTAGAAAGTAGGTCAGCATAACTGGACTATACCACAAGCTAAAGGGTTTTCTAAATTCAACCTAACATTTCAAAGGATAGAGGAGCAGGGATAAGAGCCTGGGAACCATGATTTCAGGGGACATCAAGGTCAACTGGTATGACTAGTTCTTTTCCAAGAGAGTCATCTGAACCCCATAGGGGTGAATGGTGTCTGGGGTCTTAAAAGTCAGCATACTGCCCTCTCTGAAGAACATCAATCAGTGCCAACCCCCCTGAAATGGATGACAACTGAGAACATCAAAGGCATGAGGAAAAATGAGTCCAGGAAGGACCCAAATGACTGGGGGACTACGTCGGCATGAGACCAGGATAACCAGAAGATGCCTGGCCACCAGCACAGACAGCCCTGATAGAAGACACAAGGTAGAGTCTCTGATGCAACACAAGAAAAAGGGGTGTTCAGATGTAGAACTCTATTAAAAGACCAGACTTGATGGTCTGAGAACCTGGAAGGTCCCCTGAGAACACAGCCCCTGGACTTGCTGCTAACTCGGAGCTGAAGTCAATAGTGAGGCCAATTCTTCAGACAAAGGATGGACTGGACTTGGAGACACAGAGGGATGCATGTGGTGTGAGTACTTTATGGTTTACTATATATATGAGGCTGTCTTACTGGTCTCTTTCTAGAAGGTAGAGGAGAGAGTGAAGAGGAAGGGACAAGTGCTGACTGAGTGGCTAGTGAGTGGATACTAGGAAGTAAAGAGCAAAAAAGAAAAGTGTGCTGTCACCGGGTGAAAGAGAGCAGATTCAGCTGCAGAGTCAGATTCTCAGGATTTTATATGGCAAATTGATTTCGATTTTAAACTTTCACTTAATCACAATAAAAAAATGTAAATGCTTTTTGTTGATAATGAGCAACTTATAGGAAAATTATCATTCGAGGGCCACTTGAGTTTTTTGAAGATCAGCATCTTTATGAAAGGATATTAGATTGTCTTACCTTCTGGAGGCAGAGTGAAAGAAATGATAAATAATGCATTATATATGAGGCCGGCTGGGCAACATTTTACTTACACTGTTGTTGTGATGCGTCAGTGAGTCAGCTGCAGTTCACAGTGACCCATACAACAAAATGAAACACTGCCTCGTCTGTGCTATCCCACAGTCTTTGCTGGGTTTGAACCCATTGTTGCGGCTACTATGTCAGTCCATTTCATTGAGGGTCTTCCTCTTTTTTGATGGCCTTCTACTGTACCAAGCATGATGCCCTTCTCAAGGGATTGGTCACTTCTAATAACATGTCCCAAGTACATAAGATAAAGTCTTGCCACCCTTTCTTCTAAGAAGTATTCTGCCTGTACTTCTTCCAAGACAGGTCTGTTCATTCTTCTGGCAGTCCATGGTATATTCAATATTCTTCACCAACACCATAATTCAAATGTGTTGATTCTTCTTCAGTCTTTATTCACTGTCCAGCTTTTGTATGCATATGAGGCAATGGAAAATACCATGATCTGAGTAAGGCATAACTTAGTCCTTAAAGTGATATCTTTGCTTTTTAACACTTCAAAGAGGTCCTTAGCTGTAGATTTGCCCTATACAATACAGTTTGATTTCTTGACTGCTGCTTTCATGGGCATTGATTATGGATTCAAGTAAAATAAAATTCTTGAAAAATTTAAATATGTTTTCCATTTGTTATGATGTTGATTTTTGATCCAGTTGTGAGAAAATCCTTGCTTGTATTGTCAAATTATTTCCTAAAATATCCTGTGAGATATACTCGTATCACCTCCTTTTAGAGTGTGGAAATTGAAGCTCAAAGAGTTTATATAACATATGCAGAAAGAGAGAAGGTCAGAATTTGAACTCATATAGGCTTGAGTCTTTTGAAATCTGTGACAAATATTAACTTGTACATTTGTCCTAAATCTATTGTGATAAGTTCATCAACTTTATCTAAGAATGAGGACAATTTACATATTAAGACATGAGAATTATTGTTTTTATAGCAGCATCTAAATGTAATCACAACCACTAATCTGTCAGTTTGTTGTACTGGGATGGCTTGAAAGTTGCTACGATGCTGGAAGCTGTGCCACCGATATTTCTAACATCATCACAGTCACCCATGGCAGACAGGTTTAAGAACAGTGTACAGACTAATACAGACTACAAAGAGAGGCCTCATGATCTACTTCTGAAAATTAGCCAATAAAAATCCTATCGAACGCAGCAAAATATTATCTGAAATAAATGAGCCCTTAGGTTAGAAGGCACTCACAATATACAGAGGCCCCAAGAATGGACTCAGGCATAGAAACAATTGTAAGGATAGTCTAGGATGGTATAGGACTGGGCAACGTTTCATTCTGTTGCACGTGGGGTTGCCATGACACAGAGACAATGGCAACTAGTGACAAGACTGCTTATGCATTTATGTGTAAAAAATTATTCAAATATTGGCTCATAGTCAAAACTATCAACCATTAATGGAAAGTTTTATAGTAAAATAGGTAATTTTTATAGTGAAACTTTCTCTAAATGTAGATAATAATAGTACCTACTCCACTGGGCTGCTGTGGAAGTAGGATAACACACATAAGATACATGGCATAGCATAAGTAGCACTAAAAAACATTACCTATTATCATGGATTGAATTGTGTCTCCCACAAAAATACGTGTAGTAATTTGGCTGGGCCAGGATTCCCTGTAGTCTGTAATTGCTTTCCATTTTGCAATTTTCTTGTGCTGTAAATTCTAATCTCTGCCTGTGGTTAACAGAGCAGATTATGCTAGAGAGGATTAGGGTGGGACTGTAAATCCCTTCCTGAGGTCACCTTCCTGCTCCACTGGAGTTTCTCTAGAGTGTGGCTGCATCACCTTTTATCCTACAAGGGGTAAAAGGAAAGGGAAGCAAGCAGAGTATTGGGAACCTCACACCATCAAGACAGCAGCACTGGGAGAAGAGCGCTTCCTTCACACCTGAGGATCCTGCACCAAGATGCTCACTAACCAAAGAGTGAGAAAACATAAGGACTTTCCTCCAAAGCTGACAGAGGGAAAGCCTTCCCCTGGACAGGACACATTGAATTTGGACTTGTAGGCTACTGGACTGTGCAAGAACAAACTTTCCTTTGTTAAAGCCATCCACTTTGTGGTATTTCTGTTAGAGCAGTACCAGATGACAAAAACACCTACTACTATAATTATTTTATCATTATAATTACTGTTGATCCATTAGTAACAAGTGTGAATGTGTTATATAACAATAAAGCATATTCCGTTTTCCACAGAGAGTGCTTCAGAGTCTGAACACCTCAGGTAGAGGAGGCAGGACCAGAAAGCGACAGAGCACTGAGCAGAAGCAGTGCCCCACCACTCCCGTTTCCACTGTTTCTACCCACTTAAACTTTTTAAATTTTTAGAAACAACTGCAATTTTTCTTCTTGTTTCTCTTCTGCTGCTACCATTATTGATCACAACGATACATGCACCTGATTTCTACGGTGCCATTGATCTCAGAAGGAAATACATGTGTGTGTTATCACAACTCAATATTTTAACTTCTAAATTTCAAAATATTATGTCTTAATGCATAAGATGCATACAATATCAGCAAACTATCCAACTCACACAAAGATTCAATATTCAGATTTCTTTCTACGTTCTTCATAATATTCCTGAATAACATATGCTTTTTTGTCTATTTTAAAAAAATGCAAATTATTGCATAAACTGGCTTTGATTTGTCCACAGAGATAAGTTGACAAATGTTCTTTAGTGAGGAGTTACAGGAAACAGGACCAGTTAGTTTTGCTACACAAACCCAAAACAGAACTGCAGAAGAATTCTGAAGAATTAAAATGTTAAGACTTGTTCCTCTATGAAAAGACTTTAATACGACATTTTCTACTTTTAGAGACCATTACAGTAATGTTCATACACTTAACTGATGATTGGAGAAGTCTGCTAAAAATATGTTCTAATTAGTAATATATATATAACTAATTATAATTATATATTGTGTATTATATTACTATATTATATTATTAGTAATTGTAAAATATATACTATATATACACACATATATATATGGTGATCAGAGAGGCTAAAAAAAGAAAAGAAAGAAGTAATGGTATCTAATTTGTTATTCCAAAATTACATTTGTATACATGTACACATGTGCATTTAAAGAAAATCCTATCGCTAATACTCTACATTTAGTTTTCTAGATTCAAACAAAAATTAAAATATTTTTGTATGATCTCATTAAAATATAAAGTTAAAAAAGAAATCTTGAAACTATGAGAATAATCGATTCTGCTACAAAACCTATTGAATTTTCAATTTATTTACTATGATTTTGAGTATGCAAAAGAGCACAACTTCAAGTCCCATCTTCAAGTAGCATCATGTTTCCTCCCCAACTAAACCCTGTAGTGGCGTTGCATAACTGATAGTCTGAAGCTGTTTTCATCTAGTCTGCTGTGGTTCCCAACACACATTTCCATGTTTCTCAAAGGGTAAGCTCTTGCTTCAAATACCTAAGCACTGGGGCTAAATCTCTAAGATACCTGGTCGTGGCCACTGGAGATCAGGAGACAGGCTCAAGAAAGCCCCTGGGTAGCTGCATTTTTCCCTTTCACTATGAGGTAAATTTGCTAGAAGTCTATAACAAAGAAAGCAGTCTCTGGTTTGTCTGGCTCATGTTTAGCTTTTCTGTGTTTCATGCCTCCTACAGTAGGATGGCATTGTAAGCCACCAGATTCAATATCTCAGGCCACTCTGATTTTCTCAGGGTCTGCTGAGTTTTTGCTAGCAAATCATCACCCTAGACTTAATTTTCAACAAAAAAGGCATGTGATATGAATGACTCCATGTGCTGTTAATCTAGTTCCTCTGAAAGAACAAATTCAATTAAGAGGCAAAGTATTTCACCATTGCCTGATAGAGGCCAAATATTACTTGCTTTGAGATACTTATTCAGTGTATATTCTGTACTGCTGCTATAATAAATTATTAACTTACAGAAAAAAAAAAAAAACCTGAAAGTAAAATTATGGTAGCTTAAGTTTAGTGCTAAATTTCTTGTTATCATTAGCTATCATCAAGTTGGCCCTTAGCTCATGAAAACCCCTTGAACAACAGAACAAAATGCTGCTGGACCCCATGCCATCCCCACAGTCAGCTGTGGGTCAGACCTTAGCATACTATTAAGTTTATAAGCTGTCTGTGATAAGTGAAAGTCAAATAGGTCTGATTATAAAATACATGTGCTTAACAAAATCTTATTAATTACACTCATTAATCATACTGTTTGTAAAAAATTGGAACAGTATACATTAATATTTCTAAAAGTGATGTATTATGGGAAGAAGTTAACAGATGAAAGCATAAAGTAATTAAAGAAAATTATAATAAAATACATTTAAGTAGCATCCTGCTGGCTGACTGATTTCACTCAGCATAGTATCTTCCAATTAAAACTATGTTGTGAGATTTTTTTCAGAAATATTCATTGTTTTTTATCATAGCATAGTGTTCCATTGAGTATGTATACCATAGTTTATCCATTCATTTGTTGATGGGCATCTGGGTTGATTCCATCTTTTAGCTATTGTGGACTGTGTTGCAACAAACATTTGTGTGCATGAGTCTGTTCATGTGACAGCCTTTGTTTCTAAAGGATAAATTCCAAGCAGTGGAATTACAGGATCAAATGGTATAGCTATTTCCAGCTTTTTAAGGAAGTGCCAGACTGCTTTCCAAAGAGGTTGTACCAACTTGCAACCTCACCAGCAATGCAGGAGAGTTCTCATCTCTCCACAGCCTCTCCAGCATTTGTTGTTTCGTGTTTTCTGAATCATGGCCAACCTTGTTGGGGTGAGATGGTATCTCATTGTAATTTTGATTTGGATTTCTCTGATAGCTAACGATCATGAGGATATTCTTAATACATCTTTTGGCTGCCTGGATGCCCTGTCTAGTGAAGTGTCTTTCCATTGCCTTTGTCTATCACTTAATTGGGTTATTTACCTATGCACCGTCATTCAGATCACACACCAAACCATATGTTCACCTTCGCTTCTATACCACTACCTAACTCTGTTCTTGGTTTTAACATCACCTTGCTCTTCTCCAGGAGCCTTTGATTAGCATAAATAAATGGTTAAGTCTTTGACTACTAACCAAAATGTCAACATTTCAAATCTACCTAGAGGCTCATCTGAAGGAAGACCTAGTAATCTGTTTCCAAAAGTTCACAGCATTGAAAATTCGATGGAGTGCAGTTATAAGGTCACTGTGAATTGAAATTAACTTGACGGGAACTAGTTTGTTTGCTTTGTTTCTTCATTTTTCTTTTAACCCTACTCTGTAAATCTGCTGCAGTAACACTTCTTTAAAGCTTTAACAATTAAAGATGCTACTTTAATGACTAAAGTGCACCTAACTCAAGCCATGCTTTCCTTCTGGCTAGCCAAAAAAACCCAAAACAGTTCCTATTCATAGTGATCCCACAAGAGAGTAGAACTGCAGCATACAATTTTATGGATAACCATAGCTCTAGTTACAAGACCAAGATTCACAGATACTGAGACACAATGAAAGAGAACTGACTTGAGAGCCACTAACAACAACAAAAAGACACTCTAGCATCCTGCAAAACAGGTAAGTACATTTAGCAATCTTACTGACATGTCTTTATGTACCTAATCATTTAAAAGCTAAATGAATTCCCAAGATTTTTCCTTAACTATAAGATTTTAGTACCAAGCTTTTCTTCCAAAGACTTCCTCAAGGCTTAAGGCAAACACACTATTCCTTGGGTTTCTGGTCTGCCAAACTTGGACTCCACACTCCATCTGGAATCCTCTTCCTGCCTCCAAAACAACAGATCAGGAATACGAACATCGTGTCCAGGCTCTGTCAGTCTCTCCACAGTGCCAAAGCAGAGGCCGGGGAACATGAGTGGACACAAGCCAGAGAAACTGAACGGAAAGCTTCTTCATTGTAATGACAACCTGATAACTCGGACACTCCTGTCCCTCTGTTTTCCCACCAAAGCTCTGTATTTTAAGGGGCAGAAGATTAGATTGATGTTGTACAGTATTAAGTGTAGGAGCTAAGTAGTGAGCTCTTGCTTGGAGCATGAAGTGAGGCAGTATCGTGCTAAATAGACATTGTCCAGAGCAATAGTGATTCTAGGAACTAGTTCCTACATCTGGTCTCCTGTTACCTCTCCTGCTTTTTCTACTTACTAATCCTTGGCTTGTTCTCTTGGCTTCTCCTCTGGCTTCTACACCGCTCAGCCTCTGGCAAGTTTCCAGTTCTTGACTTTCGCTGTCTCTTTGCTTGGAGATTGAACCTAATGTCTGCTCTAGTTTTTTTGGCCTAACCTGGCAAGTCCTTTGGTTTTGACCTTCTGCAGCCTCATGTTGCGGTCTTGCTTGAATAACTTTTTCAATGACAGTTTTTGAAAAAGAAAGATACAATGTACTATATTTCTTTAATCAATTATTTTTTTTTAAAGCAATATATCTTCTTACCTCTTGATAGAGTTGGAATATATATCTTAATTTTAAATTTAGCAAATATTTCTTCAAACAAACTTGTGGTAAAATCTTTTTTTTTTACTAAGCAAAAATCAACATATCAAAGAATAAATTTATGAATAAATTTTAATGAATAAAATTCCACAGAGGGTATGAAGTATATTGTACTTGACATACAGAAAAATCAGAAATGTTTTAATTCACACATCATCTAATTCTTAAAAGAACTTGAATACCAGCACTTTGTATGGGAAATATTTTAAATGAGGGACAGCTGTACTACAGCAGAATAAGCACTGAAAATGTGTCAAAAGACTCAATTTTCCACTCTAACACCACCTTTTGAAAGCTGAGTTAGCTTTTTTGAGTCTTAGTTTCTCATACCTGTAAAACAAGAATATTAATACCTAAAACTATAAAATATTTTATAGATAATAAATACCTACTACTACTATTAAACATTATCTCTGTTTCTTTGGCTTTTGCTCCAGTCTTCTAAAAAGTCTCCTTCCCCAGGAACTCTGAAAGTCATCATAGAAGTCTCATACATGTTCACAAACTAGTCCAGTCACCTATCTCAAAGAACACTCAGAACACACAGCTGCTTCTCCTGGTGCCATTGCTCATACTGGCAACATCTACATTTTGGGGTTTCATCACCCCTCCCAGTGGGTACTGTCAATGTTTACCAACTATTGCTTCTCATGCTGGGTATTATCTCATTGATTAATGGGACCCTAGTGTTGCTTCTGAGTCTCTGAGTGGCAGAAATGGTTAAGCACTCAACTACAAACCCAAAGGTTGGCAGTTTGTACACATACAGCAGCACCTTGCAAGGAACGGGTGCTGGCTGATCTGCTTCCAAGCCCCTGCGGGGTGCAGTTACACTCTGTAACACGTGGATTTTCCATAAGTTGGAATCAGCTCAAAGGCAGTGGATTACTGCTGCATCTTTGGTGCATTTCTGTGCCTCCTGGTCACTGCGATTCCTACCACAGCTACTCTTCCTTGACCTGTTAGTACTTCCTATCAGGTCCTAAAGCTTTCCCACAGTGCACCACTCTCTCCCAGTGGACAAAGCAGTGAATATACTGGAACTGTGGAGATACCAAAGGAAGGGGCCTCTGATTTTTTAAAAAGAGAGCTAAAGCCATGCTATTTGTCCCCATGTAGGAGTTTTAGTAGAACATTTTTTTCTGTTTGTTTTTTTCCCCTTATTTTAACCATAGTACTTCCCGCAAGACCTAGATACGTGTCTATGGAACTAACACCAATGACTAAAACAAGTGAAAAAAGATTGCAGTCAAAGTAGTTCCTCCCCTCCAACTCTGTTGTTTTATTATTTAGCCAAGTGTGTGATTGACTCCACCGTCATCAGGAGTCTCTCTAGTCTCTCAAGTAATCAGTCATCTGGCAGGCTGCCCTCCGTTTACTGACAAGCCTAGGAATGTCTAAATCCTAACTCATGCACAAACCAGAGCCCCTTGATATACACATGAAAAGGTTTTCTAATAATAAAGACTAAAAGAGAGGCCATAAGCCACAGGAGAAGAGAGAAATATTTGTACTTGGATTTCTTTTCTTGGTAACTTCTAATAATTTTACACATTCTGGATGAGTCAATTATTACAATTAAGCAATACTTTCAGTTTTAAGATTTCCAGAAGTCAAGATGAACATAATGTTATAAATGTGTCCCTAGATCTCACCAACTTGTAATGCAAAATATGGTGTTCTTTTTTTTTTAATATCCAAATCAATTTCAGAAAGTCCATTTTTGATGACATTTTGTTTCTCAAGCAATTTCTGCAAACACTGGAAGAATTCTCACATGTTCTGTGAGTCAAACTTCAGTTCTGCAAGTTGTCTGGGCTCCCAACCTTTGCTCCAGGTCTCTCGCAGGCCCTGTCACATCACCTCATGATTCTCTGGGTTACTCTTTCTTTCCATCCAGATTTATCCCAGGCAGGAAGACAGATCTCTTGGTTACTCTTCCAAATATGGCTACTGTAGTGTTTCACAAAACTTTGTTGAATGATAAAGAGGCAACTGTTGTACAAGTTTCTGTGTTTTTACATGATTAATAATAATAATAATAATAATAAAATAACCATTTGCTGTCAAGTTGATTCAGGCTCATAGCCACCCTATGACTAATAGCGTGGGTATTTTTTAAATTTACAGGAATTATTCACAACCAAACATCCTCCGTCTAGATCTGAAGCTGCTCCCGCATTTTTGTTATCAGATTAATCTCCAGTAGTTTTAGTTCCCATGGCTTTTGTTTGGACACTTCAACATTTTAAAATCTAGCCTCGCAACTCGTAGTCTTACAGAATAGAAGGTTCTTTCCTCTTCACTTTCAAACTCTTTCCTCTCCTTCTCCACTAAAATTAAAGGTGAAAATCCCCATTTCCTTCAAGAGAAGCAGAATCCTGGCAGTATAAGGTTAAGTATTCAGTTACTAACCAAAAGACTGGCAATCTGAATCCACCAGCTGCTCCTCAGAAAACCTATGGGATAGTTCCACTGTATCCTATAGGGTTAGTGTAACTCAAAAAAGACTTGCTGGAAGTGGATTTGGCTTTCAAGAGAAGATATGGCTCTTTTCAACTCACAGGGTGAGGTCTGACCTTGAGGGCTCAAACAGAAGTATAATAAGGATTACTAAAATATTTCCCGAAATTCTGCATGATTTAATCTTAAACAAAACCACATGGGTGATGTCCATACATGAAAATTCATATTATGGAAACATTGCACTAATTTTTCAAAGACAGAGTCCAGAAAAAAAGATACACGCAACATAAGCTAGCAAATAGAACATGTAATGTCTCGGTCATTGCGTCTACATTCAGATTCAAGGTAACCTCACAATATCTTCCAATGGGTAAGTAGGATAGTTTAAGATCCTTGCTGGTGTTTTTTCTAAAATGAAGTGTATCTGTTTTACAAAGTTGCCTTTAAACTTTCAGAAATTCAAATCCTCTAGCAAGCCACAAGGTAACTCTTTTAAAATATCGAAGATCTGGATTTCTTTTACTGCTAGTGTTATCAACAGAAGTAATACCCACTAAATATGTGAGTACCTCCCAAGTCTCATGTGCTGTGCTTGGTGCTGATGTTATAGCAGAGACAGAACGGGATGGATCCTCGTGTCCAGGGAGATCATAGCCTGACACGTATTATCACTTACTGACTGTTCTATTTACATTACCTCATTTAATCTTAAAAATAGCTCCTTGATGGTAGGACTTTTATTTTCATTTATGAATGAAGAAACTGAGGCTTGTTGGTATTGTTGTTGTTCAGTCAATTCAGAGTGATAGCGACCATATAGGACAGAATAAATTGTCCCCTAGTATTTCCTAGGTTGTAAGGAACTTATAGTACTGAAGAAAGAGGTCCTGGTTGCACTGAAGGCATCTGAAAAACAAGATTTCAGAAATCCACGGGCTGCCAAGTGAAATGTTCCAACAAATAAATGTAGTACTGGAAGTGCTCACTCATCTATGCCAAGACTTTGGAAGACAGCTACCTGTCCAACCAAATGGAAGAGACCCTTATTCATGCCTGTTCCCAAGAAAGGAAAGCCAACAGAATGTGGAAATTATTGAACAATATTAATACCCCATACCAGCAATATTTTGCTGAAGATCATTCAAAAGTGACCACAGCAGTATATCAAAAGGAAACTGTCAGAAATTCAAGCCAGATTCAGAAGAGGACATGGAACCAAGGGTATCACAGCTGATGTCAGACAGGTCTTGGCTGAAAGCAGAGAGCACCAGAGAGAGGTTTACCTGTGTTTCATTGACTCTGAAAAGGTGTTTGACTGTGTGGATCATAACATACTATGGATTACATTGCAAAGAATGGGAATTTCAGAACACTTAATTGTGCTCTTGAGGAACTTGAATCAAGAGGCAGTATTTGAATACGACAAGGAAATACTGCATGGTTTAAAGTCAGGAAAGGTGCCTCCTTTTACCATACACATTCAATCTGTGTGCTGAACAAATAACCCAAGAACTTGGAATCTATGAAGAGATTGTCTGTATTGGTGAAGATACATTAACAACCTGAAATATGCAGATGACACAAGCTTGTTTGCTCAAAGTGAAGAGGACTTGAAGCAGTTACTGATGAAGATAAAAAAACCACAGCCTTCAGTTTGCATTGCACCTCAACATAAAGAAAATAAAGCTCCTCCCAAATATACCAATAAGCAACATCATGATAAATTTAGAAAAGATTGAACTGGTCAAGAATTTCATTTTACTTAGATCCACAATCATTGACCACAGAAGCAGTAGTCAAGAAATCAAAAGACTCATGCATTGGACAAATCTGCTCTAACAAAATAAAACATTGGCTAGTCCCATACTGTCCTCACAGTTGTTGCCGTTTTGAGCCCATTCTTGCACCCACAGTGTCAGTTCATCTCATTGAAGGTCTTCCTCTTTTTGGCGGACCCTCTGTTTTACCAAGCATGATGTCTTTCTCCAGAGACTGGTCCCTCCTGAAGACTTATCCAAAGTAAATGAGACAAAGTCTCACCATGCTCACTTCCAAGGAGCATTCTGGCTGTTCTTCTTCCAAAACAGATTTATTCATTTTTCTGGCAGTGCATGGTATATTCAATATTCTTTACCAACACCATAATTCAAAGGCATCAATTCTTCTGGGTCTTTCTTATTTAGTTTCGAGTTTCTGCATGTATATGATGTGATTGAAAATACCATGGCTTTAGCCCTGATGGTGACGCCTTTGCTTTAAAGAGGTCTTTTGCAGCATATTTGTCCAAATCAATGCATCTTTTGATTTCTTGACTGCTGCTTCTGTGGTCAGTGATTGTGTATTTAAGTAAAATGAAATTCTTGACAACTTTAATCTTTTCTCCATTTATCATGATTTTGCTTGTTGGTCCAGTTGTGAGGATTGTTTTATTTATGTTGAGGTGCAATCCATACCAAAGGCTGTAGTCTTTGATCTTCACATCAGTAAGTATTTCAAATCCTCTTCACTTTCGGTAAGAAAGCTTGTGTCATCTGCATATTGCATGTTGTTAATGAATCTTCCTCCAAGCCTGATGCTGTGTTCTTTTGCATGTAGTTGAGTTCTTGGATTATTTTCTCAGTATGCAGATTGAACAAGTATTGTAGAAGGATACAACTGTGACAGACACCATTCCTGATTTCAAACCACAGGGTTTTTTCTTATTCCCTTCAAACAACTGTCTTTTAGCCGATGTGAAGTTTCCACATGAACACAGTCAAGTGTTCAGGAATTACCACTCTTCAAAATGTTATCCAAAATTGATTAGGATCCACACAGTCAAATGCCTTTGCACAGTCAGTCAAACACAGGTACACACTCTTCTGAGAGTCTCACCTTTTGGCCAACATCCATCTGACAGCAATGACTTTGCTTGTTCCACATCCTCTGTAGGTGGTTTGTATTTCTGGTAGTTCTGTGTTAATGTACAACTACTTTTGAATAATCTTCAAAAAAATTTACTTGTCTGTGATATTAATGGTATTGTCCAGTAATTTCTGTATTCTTTTGGATCACCTTTCTTTTGAATAGACATGATATAGGTCTTCAGTTTGTTAGCCAGGTAGCTGTCTTTCATATTTCCTGGTGTAGGTGAATGAGTGCTTCTACAGATGTAATTATTGGTTGAAATATCTCAGTTGGCACTCTGTCAGTTATTGGAGTCTTGTTTTCACCAACACCTTCAGTGTAGCTTAGACTTCTTCCTTCAGTACCGCAGATTGTGGATGATCTGCTACCTCCTGAAATGGTTGAACATTGACCAATTCTTTTAGGCACAGTGACTCTCTGTATTGCTTCTATCTTCTTTTGATGTTTCCAGTGTCATTTAATATTTTACCCATAGAATCCTTCAATATTGGTGCTTGAGGCTGAATTTTTCCCTCAGTTCTTTCAACTTGAGAAATGTCACATGTGTTCTTCCCATTTGGTTTTCTCATTTCAAGTCTTTACATATTTTATTACAATATTTACTTCATGTTCGGGAGCTGCCCATTGAAATCTTCTCAGCTCTTTTACTTTATTTCTTCCCTTTGTTGCAGCTACTGTGTGTTCAAAAGCAAGTTTCAGAGTCTCTTTTGACATCCATTTTAGTCTTTTTTTTTAATGACATTTTTCTTTCTTGATGTCCTTGATGTCAGCCCACAGTTCATCTGGTCTTTGGTCATTAGCGTGCAATCAATCAACATTATTCTTGAAATGGTCTCCGAGTTCAGGTGTGATATATTCCTTTGGGTTGTACTATGGATCTTGTAAACTTATCTTAATTTTGTTCAAATGACATTTAAAGAAAACTGAGACTTAGAGATACTAAATAACTCACCCAAATCATATAATAGATATATGGCAGGGCTGGTATTCGAATGCAAGTCTGTTTGACTACAAGTCCTTTTATTAGCCACAACACTCGGATTATTGAGAACTCACAGATAGTGAGTATTATTCTGGAACCTATGCATCTTATGGGAACTGGTTACAAATATCAATAATTCTGTTTTATTCAAATTTAGAATAACTAAACAGTGCCTAAGAGAGTGGTGCAGGGGTTAAGTGCTTGGCTACTAACAAAAGGTCAGCCCTTTGAACCTACCAGACACTCAGTAAGAGACATAGTGGCAGTATGCTTCCTTAAAGATTTACAGCCTTGGAAACTCTCTGGAGCAGTTCTACTTTGTCCTATAAGATTGCTATGAATAGAAATTAACTGGATGACAATGAGTTTCTATCAGTGCCTGTGATGGCATCAAAAGTAAAATCAATATCCAGCTTTTCCAAACAATCTCTGAAGCAAGACCCCAAAAACCTGTTGCCATAGAGTCAATTCCAACTCATAGAGACCCTAGAGGACAGAGTAGAACTGCCCAGTAGAGTTTCCAGAATTGTAATATTTAAAGAAACAGACTGCCACGTCTTTTTTCCTGCAGAGCAGCTGGAGGATTTGAACTGCCAGCCTTCTGATTAGCAAGCAGAGCTTAACCACTTGACTGCCAGGGCTCTTTAATCTCTGAACCAAACCGTAAACCAAACCTGTAGCTATCGAGTTGATTCAGACTCATAACAACCCTACAGGTCAGCTTAGAGCTGCCCCATAGGATTTCCAAAGAGCAACTAGGGGAATCAAACCACCAACCTTTTGATTAGCAGCTATAGCTCTTGACCACAGTGGCCACTCTACAAGAATAAGTTTGGTTAATCTCTGAATGGGGGGAGGGGGGCTAAACATAACCCAGAAAGTTATAATTACGCACTCCTACATGACAGCTTACGTTAGGTATGATTCAGGCTTTAGAAATCCACCCCCCCCTTTTTTAAATTCATTAGCTATTATTGCACAGGTTATATTTCCCAACCGTGGCATTCAGTCCTTCACATTTAATCTTTTTCATGTTCTTACATCCTTTAAAATTTCAAACAACATGTACATAGCCAGCTATCTTAGTGTTCAATAACCATGTTTTTAATTAAAACTCGAGAGTATCTTCTAGTTATGGTTGCCAGGGTTGGCCAGAAAATTAAATAAAAATACAAGATGCCCTATTAAATTTTAATTTCTAATAACATTTTTTAAAAAAAATATGCCCTGTGCAATATTTGGGATACATTTACACTGAAAAAAAAAAAAATGTTGTTTATCTGACTGCAAATTTAACTAGGTATCTTGACTTTGTATTTTATCTAGCAACCCAATCTAAGGACACACTTAAATTTCTAAGCTGTTACTGTAATATTTTCTACTGGTCATGTGAAGGTATTTCCATACAGAAGAAATACTTGCTTTTCCAATCTATTTGGCAGTTTTGGTGTGGACTACTTAAATTACTGCATGGCTTGGTAGACTCCCTATAGTTACTTGCTATGACAGAGATTTGCAGCACATGTGGACCTTGATCTGAACTACAGTCAACTCACGAGACTGTCTATGATCCTCTGTTATTTTCTGCTGTGCCAAAGCCAAGGTAATTATGGATTTCTCTGGAAGAAAACATACCCATTGATTTCCAGTCTTTTGGGGAATGTTAATTTAATGTAAGTTTCCTTCTGCTATGACTGCTACTTTCATACATTGTACACAAAAACTGGGTAGAAAACAAAATGCCTTTTGTTGAGAAGTCTGGTATTTTGCCTTTTTTGTTTGTTTAGCTTTGAGGAGGTAATTTTGGGAGAGGGGTTGGTGAAAAGCAGAGGAAGTCAGTGGTGACATGAAGTTTTTTAATCTAAGGTCACTGAACTTCTGAGGTACAGGTTAAATTTTGGTTTGGGGGGTTTTATTTGTCCTCAAGTAGCCATCTCAGCAGTTCACCACAGACTAGACAGAAACATGAACACACTTCTGTCACTCCGCTGATGTTGGCTCTCAGGCCCTCGTGAAACCAGAACCACAGGAAAGCCTAATATTTGAACTTTTCACTTTTGGTTCTGTTTTGTTAGACAGTAGTTGAAAGCTAGCCTTGTACTAAATGCTGAAGACAAAATGTAAAACATCCTTATTAAGCAACCTTGGCATCTCTCTTGCCTTCTGTCTTTGATAGGGTACTTTGAGAAGAAATTTGCCTCTTCAATTCACTTGCCTGACATTGAAACATGGTTGAAAATATAGATGATAAGGGGAAGGAAAATAAAAAAAAAAAAGATGAGTTACAGAGAGACCACCCAAGAAAAATGTTTTTATATGCTATTAAGTATTCTCCTGTCTTTGAAACTCACTTTTTACTTCTGATCTAACAGACTAGAACTGAATATCTAAATTATTTTAAAAAAGGAGAGAATAACATAGCTTGTGTCCAAGTTCTTCAGAGCAGCTGTGGAAAAAGTTATAATGTGCTACAATATTTTGGTTCTATTCTAAAAAGTTGCTGCATAAATAAATATCTGTTATATAAAAAAAAAATTTTAAGAGGGCAAACTGTAATTGAACCCCAGATCTCTTATTCCCTAAGGTTATATAGTCAAAGTATTGTTCAAATGCCAGAGAACCTCAACACAGAGCAGCCAACCTGGGGACTTTTTAACCCAAACAAAAATCAAGAGAAGGAAACTGTTGAAGAGAAGTGTTGGGAAAGAGTCTACTCACATTTTTTTATTTAATTTTCAAAAAAATCTTTGGACTCTATCTTGTAGAATTATGTGTGTATACATGTGTAATAATTAATATCTGAGAATTTATTCCCATGAAATAACTACTGATCATACTAGTATCATATTGCCCAAAGTTCTTCTGGCCTCCATTTGAAAATAATGTCCATACTAATATTATCAGATATAATGTTCCAAATGTTGCTGGTGAAAAATATTGAATACACCATGGACTGACAGAATGAACAAATCTATCTTCGGAGAAGTATACCCAGAATGCTCCTTAGAAGCAAGGATTGCAAGACTTTGTCTCATGTACTTCAGACATGTTATCAGAAAGGGCTTATCCCCGGAGAAGGACATCACGTGTGGTAAGGGTCAGTGGATGAGACGAAGACCCTTAACAAGATGGATTGACACAATGTCTGCAACAATGGGCTTAAGCATAGCAACAGTTCTGAGGATGGCTCAGGACCAGGCAGTGCTTCACTCTACTGTACACAGGATTGTGAGTTGAAAAGGACTCAGTGGCATCTAACAGCAATGTTCCCAGTTGACTCCAGTCAATTAAGTTGACTTAATCTATAGAGGCAGTTTAAACACATTCTCTTTCTAGACTGGGAAACACTGCATTGTTATGAGGATGATGATTCACTACAGATTAGGTAGTGGAAAAAGATGAACTAAGGGACATTTCAAGCATGGATCAGTAGATTTCAGGACACTCCATTTGCAAATGAAGGACCAAAAATGTCAAAATAAGTACTTGAGAGGCAATGTGGCTTTGTGGTTTGTATGTGGAAACCAGTTGGTTCTAATCCTATCGAGGACAGTGATTCACTGCATGGCTACCAGCAAATCATTTAACTATTTCCGTTCTGCTTCCTGGTCTATACTGTGGACAATCATACTCCCTCCTACCTCTAAGAGTACTGAGATTGCCTAAGGGTGGTGTAGTGGTTAAGTGGTGTGGCTGCTAACCAAAAGGTTAGCAGTTTAAGCTCCCCAGGTCCTCCTTGGAAACTCTACGGGGCAGTTCTACTCCATCTCTAGGGTTGCTGTGGGTCAGAATCAACTCAGTCAACCCAATGCTGTCAAGTCCAATGCATGTTAAGTGGTTTTAAAACACAAGACGCTGTGTAAAGAACTAAAGGGAAAAGAAAATTACTGTGCCATGAGTTTTTTTCTTCTTTTTTTTTTAAATACAATTATCTCTCTGAGAGGGTTTCATTGTACTTGGATCTACTGTGAACACTCATGGAAGCAGCAGTTAAGAAAGCAAAAGACACGTTGCATTAGGCAAATCTGCTGCAAAGACCTCTTTAAAATGTTGAAGAGTGAAGATGTTACCTTGAGGACCGAGGTAGCAATTTTGGAACTCTTTTTCTGGAATGGCCATTAGAGCTGTCATCATATTAACCTTGATGTCCTGAAAGTCATCAAAATATCTTCCTTTCAATGTTTCTTTTATCTTCGAGTAAAGAAGAAAGTCATTCGGGGCCAGACAGTAAGTAGGGAGGGTGTTCCAATATAGTTATTTGTTTACTCCCTCATGGACAACTATACAATTAAGTTCACAAACTTGCCACTGCGCCACTGTGCTCAATGGCGATTCAGAAAGAGTTCCAAAATCGCTTTGAATGGTGGACTAGGTGCTGGTGTCGGTGCATAGCTTCTCAAAGGGAGTACTTCGAAAGTGACCATTATGACATTCAGTAATGAGGTATGTAGCACTAAGAATTAATTAAATTCACAGGCTTAATTGTCAGACCTCATAACAATGATCATGAGGAAGGTGCAGGAACCAGGAGCATTTCCTTCTGTTGTACATGATGTTGCTGTGAGTTGGCACTGACTCTATGGCACCTAATAACAATAATTATCTCTCTTATATAAAAGTTGTTATTGTAAGGATGGCAGTGTTTAATTCTATTATGCATAAAATCATCATGACTCAGGTCAACTCGACAGCAACCATCAATAAGTATGATGTTGAGTCATCCGAATGGATGGACTTGAGTCAAAATCCTGGACCTTGAGGATTCCACATGTGCGGTGGCACAAACACTCAGGCAGGTACAAAGCTATGAAGCAGTCCCACCAAACGTGTTGCAGAAGGAATACAGTTCTGTCTGTGGCTGATTCCCCATTAAGAGCCTTGGACTTACCTTTTTTCAAGCTACTTCACTACAGATTTGTTTATTCAAGAAATATCTATTACCAACAAGCACACGATGCTATTTGTTCTATGCCGGGTTTCACAACCTCAACACTATTGACATTTTGGGCCGTGTAATTTTTTGTTATTTGGGGCTGTCCTGTGCCACCTAGGATTCATGCAGCATCTCTGGTCTCTACCAAACAGATGCCGGTAGCACTCCCCCGTCCACCTTCACTCCTGGACTGATGAGCAAAAATGCTTCCAGACATTGCCAGGTGTCCCTTTGAGGGAAACTCATCCCCAGTTGAGAATCAATGCTTTATGCTACGACAAAGATTCCTGAGCTTCAGTGAACACGAGAGAACTAAAGATGTTGGTTTAATATGGGTTTCCGGGCCCTAGCTTCCAAAATTTAATTCAGCAAAGCTAGGGTGAACACTAGTAATCTAGATTTTTAACAGATATCCCAGATAGTTCTGATACAAATAGTTTATGGAACAACTTGAAAACACTTTGCTTAGGAAAGACAGCTTTTAAACCTGTGTGATTTCTACTCTGAAGGTACTTATCTTACAATAAGCAAGTTAGCCATGCGCCTTGTGAGGTTATAGCCCTAAATATAAGGTTAAAAAAACAATAGGTTTTATGTGAAAAATATAAACATCTTCTTCAGAGATTCAGAGAAAAAAAAAATCACTTTTCTCAGATCCAGGAAAGTTAGGGAGGTAAAATAAGAAGGTACTGATCTGTGAGTTTTCAAGAATAAGTGAGATGTTCATAGTTTTGAGAGTAAAAGGGGTGCTAAGCAGAGAAAATGGCATAAGCAAAAGCAGAGAGACTGGAAAACTCGTAACTAGAATATCAGCTGTATGACTGCAAAATTTATTTTGAGATAAATTATGAAATATATCTGTAACTGTGGCTGGCACATAACAAGCAGTCACCATACAGCATTTCTTTCATGATTATAGTTACACCTTCTCTAAAGGTACCACTAAGGAGCTCTGGTAGCACAAACAGTTAAGTGCTCAGCTGCTAAGGGAGAAGCTGGGTCTGAACGTACCCACAGGCTGCCTAGGAGAAAGACTCATCAATTCACTTTCACGGAGTATAGCCAAGAAAACTTAAGGGAAAACTCCATGTGGCAGTTCTACTCTGTCACATGTGGTTGCCATCAAATGACTCAAAAACTCTTAACAACAACCACCAAAATGTTTCTTGGAAGACAGAATGACAAGACTTTGGTTCACTTATTTTTGACATGTCATCAGCAAAGAACAACCACTGAAAACATGTTGAGATTGGTACAATAGAAGGTGATCCAAAATGAGGGAAGTCCTCAGTGAGTTGGACTGACACCGTGACTGTATTGCACTCAAACATACCAACAATCCTGAGAATGGTGCCGGGCTGGGCAGTGTTTCTCTCTGGTCTTCATAAGACCTCCATGGATTCGAGCTGTGTAGGAGGCAACCAAGAACAATCAAGACATTAGAATAATGTTTTTCATAAAGAAGGTTCCTAAGCTTAGAGCGTTGGTCAGGAATTAGGCCGCTCTTCTCTCTTCTGTTTTTTGGGAGTGAGGAAGTTATTTCTTTCACAGTTAAGTTTTATGGGTTTAAGCAGAGGGATGGGATAAAGATGATATTATGAGGAGACACTTTAGGAAGTAAATTATTCCTTTAAAATTTGAAAATGGCCTCAGATTCCCTCTTCTAAAATGTATTTTCTTTCTTAAGAAAGATAGTTTCACTAAAGTATTGACTAATAGATTTTAGGTGTTCTGGGAAAGGAAGGCTCCAATGACATACATTTTACATCTTATTTGCAGCCCCAATTGTGTTTTTTTGAGGATTAGAACTCCTTTCTTCATGAAAGGTCCCTAGTGAGTATCGGTCTAGGACTGACTTTGCCACAGGCCACACCTCCCCTCGTGTGGCCTAATGGGTTCCAGCCTCTGTACTGTACAAAATAAGTAAATATCTGTGTTTTTCCCTAGAAATATCTAAAATGAGTTTGGTGAATTGAAGGAAACTCTGTGATGCAACTTGGTCGTCACTTATTCCTTTCACCCTGCCTGGTGCTTCTAAGGACCTTGACCTGTTGCTGTCAAGTTGATTGCAAATCATGGCATTCCCACATGTGTCAGAGTAGAACTGTGCTCCATAGAGTTTTCAATGACTAACTTTTTCCGCAGTAAATCACCAGGCCTTTCTTCTGAGGTGCCTCTGGGTAGACTCAAACCTCCAAACTTTCAGTTAGCAGCAAAGCTTGTTAACTGTTTACCCTACCTAGGGATTCCTTCTAAAAACCCTCCCATTACACTGAATTGATTCTGACTCACGGAGACCCCTTGTGTTACAGAACAGAACTGCTTCATAGGGTTTCCTGGCTGTAATCTTGACAGAAGTAGATGGCCAGACCATTCTTCTGCCATGGATTCAAACTATCAACCTTTAAATTAGTAGTTGAGTGCAAACTGTCTGCACTACCAGGGACCTTTTAAGACCCTGTTGTGTGGTGTTGAGTTTAATCTGACTCACAGTAGTGCTATGTGATGCAAGCCCCATAGGGTTTCTCAGGCTCTAATCTTTATGGGATCAGGTCACCCCAGGTCTTTTCTCCCTTGCAGACCTGCTGGTTAGCGGCCAGGTGTTTAGTCATTGCACCACCAGGGCTCCTTTCTAAGCCACTAAAAATCCTGTATTCATCCCTAACTCATTTCTCACTTACCAAATCACTGGTTTGAAACCATATTGATCCCCTTAAAGGCAAAGGCTGCTTTTGTAAAAACCTACTTTTATGACCTCTGTGGCTAGTACACTGCTTTGTGTATGAAAGGTGTTATATAAAAGATGTTTTTTGAGTGACTGATCTAATAAGTGGATTATTTATCAGTCTTTGTCAGGGCTAATCCGGCACTCTGTTTCTAAGCTGTTGTTCTAAACTAGGCTATTCCTGTGTCTTTATTAGCGGAAGCTGTCTTCATTTGAAACCGTTCAGAGCTGTATTAAACTTTTACACCCAGAGCAAAAAAACAGTCTTTCCTCTTTCAGAATTCACTCCTCCTTTTTGGCCAGTCACGAGAAGCCTGCTTCCTGTCTGAGATTCTTCAGCCTATTCACAGAGATGACTGATGTCCTAAGGAGCTTTAGGTCACCAGCCCTAACCACTTTTCTTGTTTCTCTGTTATTGGTGCTCGTGGAGATATTCCCAAGGGAATGGCTGAGCTCTCACTGAGGTTCTTTAATAACACCCATATAAAAATTATATATTAAACATTCCAGTTATGCAACTGTAATTCTCAATCATAGGGCTGTTTGTTCCCAAACTCACAATACATGCTGCCTGAAACCCTCCCGCTGGAAGAATGTCCATTTTCCTCGTATTTATTTTCATTGAAAATATAGACCAGCTGGCCAGTCTTTTTTTTTCCTTCCTGCAAAATGCTACAACACAGTTTAAGAGCAATAATTCTAAATTTAGTATTTTTACCAAGTTTTATGATTTTTATAACCTATTTGAGTTATCAGATTCCAAACTAGACAAAGTATTGTGATGAAAGCCAACATATGGTTGAAGAGAGACAATGTTCAATTGTTTTTTAAAATAATGGTTATTTGTTATAAATAAGAATATGACATATATTCATACTAAAAAATGTAAATCACAATGCCTAAATGCCATGCTCATATTTATATATCTTGCCATTGGTGTTTTTTTCCCACCTAGTCATAGCATAGATTTGTTTTCGATGAAGTAATTTTCCCTCAGTATTATTTAAGACTATCCAGTTGTTCTCTACATGAGTAGAGTTGTTCTAGATTTGGGTACCCTTTGTCTCACGGGTCATTTTAGCCAGGTAAAATATTATCAACATTTCCTATAATTCTATTTTACTGTGGAAACTATAGTTGAATCAATAAACAAGAGATAGAGAGAAAAAAAATCTAGAGTTTCACGGTGATTAAGAACATAGTTTGTGAAGTTGAGCAGCATATATGTGACCCCAGTTTTATCATTTGCCAGTTGTGTGTTCAGAAAAGTTCAGTTTCCTTCTCTATAAAATAATAGTATAAATAACATCAATGAAATAGTATTAAAAAAAATTGTATAAAATAAGAATAATGGTGCCTACCTCACAAGACTGTTGAGTTAATTGAACAAAATTGTGTAGTAAATATTTGTAAAACAGGACCTGAAAAAAGCAGTAATTTAGTTCTTAGTTGTCATAATTTTACTTATTTTTCTGGTATGGAGATAAAATGCCAAGCCAAGTGCCGTCGAGTCGGATCCGATTCATGGAGATAAAATAGTCAAGCCTATCTAAATATTTCCATCATTTATCTTCCTTATGTGAAAAGAATTCAGTTCTGTCCTACTCCATTCACTTAAAAAGCACTTATTTCAGAACCACTCTATACAATCACAGAACACTGTGAAGGTTACAAAAGTAGAACCACAAATGGTCCTTATCCTCAAGGCACATAAAATTGCTTTGAGCAGGTAACACTCAGACATAAATTTGTTAAATAACCAAATCAGGCAGTCCATAATTTATTGCCAGATTTAGGAGGTTAAACATAAATTGAAAAAGGCTTTCTGAAAATTTAGAAACCAAAGTGCCCTGGAGTAACCATGGAGATGGTGGGATTTAAGCTGATGAAGAGGAAGCTTAAAGGAAAAAGCATATTAACCAGAAGATGGGATGGGGAAAAATGTAGAACTGTAAAGAAGTACAGAAACTGATATAGCACCTAAAATAACCCATTGCCATCGAGTCGATTCCAACTCATAGAGACCCTATAGGACAGAGTAGAACTGCTGCATAGAGCTTCCAAGGAGCACCCGGAGGATTTGAACTGCCAGTCTTTTGGTTAGCAGGTGTAGCACTTAACCACTACACCACCAGGGACTCCTGATATAGCACAGTGCATCAATATTAGACTTGTTGAAGAGTACTGTAGCTGAATATCAGCTGTGTGATGTACTTACTCAAGAGCACTTTGAATGCCCAGCTATCTGGTGGGCAATAGTGAACTAGAGGCAGTTTGAGTAGACAAGTATCAGAGCAAGAGGACTGTTTTAAGAAGATTAGTTTGGAATTGTTTAAGACTGGATAGGAAAAGGGAGATACCTTGCACATAGGCAGGAAAACCAGTGAGGAAACTATTACACTAATCCAGAGAGAAAGTGATGAAGTCCTGGAGTACACCAATGACAAACAGGACAAAGGGATGTAGTTTTGAGAAAGATAAACTGATGGGACTGGACAGCTGATTATACATGCAGTGAAGCAGTGAGTGTGAAATTGGCTCTGATTCTAATCATAAAATCCTAGCGAAGATGTGTCTTCTATAGTCATCAAAAAGGCTTTCCATGCACTCTGTCCTCTTAAAATTGTACAAAATATTCTGACCATAACATTTGAGAATTTAGTTGTTTCTTTTTAGATTTGCAAGAAAATGGCATTTAAAACCTAACTCCAGAAAGACTGGTAGTGCACCTTTTGAGAGGCAATGTTCAAAAATATACATTTTCAGAATATTTCACAGGTGACAGTCTATTCACTACACAACTCCATTTCTTCATAGCATCATTGAAAATGTTCAGTGCTCATTCCTGAAACCAACCCTTGACTTCTGGATCCAACAGAAGAGTCAATTATGTGATTGCTTAAACATCAAAGCTTTCCTTCCTTAATGTCCTTACCAGGGGACATAAATAGGCAGATTTTTTTCTTTCTGGTTGAGGCAAATGCCTATGTAGTTCAAACTAGCATACTGTACATTCCTGTGTGATTTTATGTGTTTGATCATTGGCAGATGGAATATCTGCTTTTCCCATTGCTATCAACTGAATGTGTGTAGTGCACACCCTGCCCAGAGCAGACCTGTTTTGTCAGGCAGAAGTCAGGGCTTGCTGCCCTGGGACAGCCCATTTCTTGGAAATGCTCATAGGATCTTCAGTTTCCCCATTTGAGGTATACAAGAAAAATATTACCCTGGGGAAATATCAAAGGATTCCCTGACACCAGCCAAAGAAACAGGTGCACACATATTTGATTTGATAGAAATGGAGTATATGAGTCCAGTGGCCACCGTCCAAGTATATCATTCCTTCTGCTGAACTCTTTCAATGGTCCACTCAGAAAACTGCCATCCTCAGTGATCACTGTCTCCAGAACAAATGTGAATGTCTTAGTCTGGAATTCAAGTTTCTTCAAATCTAGCCCCAACTGACCTTTCCAACCGTATTATGCACTACGCCCATTGAAGATCCTGCCAAAACCTGCCACTTGTGTTCCCTGATCTCAGCACAGGCTCTAGCCTTGCTTATGTGCTTTCTTTAACTTGGAAGGATCTTCTCCTGTAGTCCAACTGTCCAAAGTCTCAGCATTCTAAATGTCTTGTTATCAATCTGGGGAAATCTACGTATTAAGAATATTTTCACAGAAAATAGTCTATCTTCTTAACATTCTTCACCACACACTTTTGTTTATTCAGACCATCATTTTAAAAATGTTCATTGTTTGGTCCTGAACCCAACCATTGACTTCTAGATCCAACATTCAGGTGGAAATCAGCTCTCAAGCTTTTATACTCCCATTGTAAGTTACATATATTTCTGTGATGGTATCTCTAAGTTCTGTCTTGGATCATGGTCAATAATCTCACCTGTGAATTATATAGTTCCTGGGGAGTTTATGCTTGATTATATTTGAGTCCTCCACTATAAGGTTTTGTATCTATGATATCATGGAAACATTTCTTGGGGCAAGAAGATCTAGGTTCAAATCTACCTCTTTGTCGCTGTGTCACAGTGATCAAGGCTCTTAATCTCTGACTGTCAGTTCCTAAATTTTAATACTGGTTTTCACATTAGATCTGCTAATAGTATTCAGGTTATTACCTAAACTCTAAAGTATTAGATAATAAACTTTATAATATTAAATTATTATTAATATATGGTGGGCAACAAAATGAGTAATGAAAAAAATCTACTTCTTGACATTGCTGTAAAACAAAATCTGTTGCCATCAAGTTGATTCCCACTGATAAAAACCCTATAAGATAGAGTAGAACTGCCCCATAGAGTTTCCAAGGAACAACTGATAGATTCAAACTGCCAACCTTTTGGTTAGGAGCCATTGTGGTTAACCACTGTGCAACCAAGTTCTAGATACTGCTATAGAGATTATTATTTTTCTATATAACATCAGGCATCTGACCAATTCTTTCCACAACTGAGACATCTGAGTTGGACTTGATCATGTGACAACAACAAATTAATTTTGATTCTGTTACTAAAATTGTCAAAACTTCTTTGTCTCCAGAACATCGGTCCAACCTCCCACACCCAGGTTGTGTTACAGTGATTCAGAAAAGCTGCCAGTAAGGTGAAATGGAGGTAGTTTACTGAAACTAAAACAGATTGCCATGAATTATGTTGTATCCTCCAAAAATATCTGTCAACTTGACTATGATATAATTCCTAGATTATAAGATTGTCTATCATTTTGTCATCTGATATGATTTCCTTATGTGCTGTAAATCCTGTCACTATGATGTAATAAGATGGATTAGTCACAATTATACTGATGAAATCTACAAGATTAGTATCTTCAGTCAGTCTCTTTTGAGATGCAGAAGAGAGAAGTCAGGTGAGAGACATATGGGAACCTCATACCATCAAAAAAGCAGAGCCAGAAGCAGAGCGTGCCCTGTGGACCTGAGGTTTCTGTACTGAGATGCTCCCAGACCAAGGGAAGACTGATGACAAGGACCTTCCTCCAGAGCTGACAAAGTCTTCTCATGGAGCCAACAACAGAATTTGGACTTCTAGCGCATTAAACTGTCGGAAAGTAAACTTTTCTTTGTCAAAGTCATCCTCTTGTGGTATTTCTGTTAGCCGGCACTAGATAACCAAGACACAGACCAACATAATCCAACAATAATTTATGAAGTGCTTCTAAGAGTCAGGCACTCTTCTAAGTTCAGGGGATAGAGAGACAAATAAGAAGAAGTTCTTTTTTTGTCACTGAGTCTTTTATAATCTAGTACAGAGGAAAGATGGAATCTGATGGCATGGTAGTTCAGAGTTTGACTGCTAATCAAATGATCAGCAGTTCTAATCTACCAGCCACTCCTAGGATATTCTGTCCTATAGGATTGCTATGAGTCAGAATTGACTCGAGAGCAACAGCTTTGTTTTTTTCCTTTCTCTCTCTCTTCCTTTCCTCTTTCTTTCTCTCCTTTCCTCTTTCCCTTCTCTCTCTGTCTCTTTATCTTCCTTCCTTTCTCTCTCTTTTTGAGAGTGGAAAGACAGCTCCACATGGAAATTTATTCCAGCATAAACTGACACATTACAGCTTGCAGGCCGTGTGGGAAAAGCAGAGAGTGGTCAAGACATATAAACCTAATTCTAAGGTTTATGCTATCCACTGAGCTACTCAGTCATCAAGTCAAATTTACTTACCACTGCACACGTGCTCTTAAAATATATTTAAGTTGAATCCATTGTGAAAAATGTGAGTGGTGAGAATGTCGTTTTTCTCTATGCTCCACAGCCATGGTGGGGTTAAATCCTGAGATTCCCTAGAGAGACCCTTGCTTGCCTGCTTGAAATCTAAGAACTACACTGAATATGTCTGTCATCGCCCTAGTAAAAGCTAAAGTTGGAAAGCATGAAGAAGCTAAAAGAAACCTATGAGTCAGTTGGTCAGACGTCTGTATTTCACATTTCTTGACACAAACAAATGAGCACTTTTAGCATTGCATGCATTTTATGAAACATTTCAATTGGTACTGCAACAATTTCAGGATACTTTTCACCAATGCTTTCATTGCACCTTGGACATCTTCCTTCCCTAACACTGGTTCTTGATTGTATGTTGCTTCCTGAAATGGCTGAACACCGGCCAGTTTTTTTTTGGTGCAGTGATTTTGTATATTTCCATTTTCTTTTGATGATTCCTGTATCCCACACAATCCTTCAATATTTTATTTACCCTTATGGCCCTGACTCGATGACAATGGGCTTTGGGTTTAAGATATTTCAATATTGCAACTCAATGCTTTCATTCCAAAAAAAACATGATCCAACAGAATGCAGAAACTATTGAGCAATTTCATTAATATCACACACAAGTAAAATAATGTTGAAGATAATTTAAAAATGGTTGCAGCAGTACATTAACAAATTATAGATAACACTGCAAAAAACGGAAATTCCAGAACACTTAATTGTACTCATTCAGAACCCGGTACATAGATCAAGACGCAGTTGTTCAAATAGAACAAGGTGATACTAAGTAGTTTAAAACCAGAAAAGGTCTGCACCAGTGTTGCATACTTTACCACAATTATTCAATCTTTGTGGAGAAAATAATCTGAGATGCTGGGCTATCAGAAGAACACTATATCAGAAGTGAAGAAAAACTCATTAACAATCTGAGATGTGTACATGATACAACCTCACTTGCTGTAAGTGAAGAGGACTTGAAAAACTTACAGATGAAGATTAAAGCCTATAACTTTCAGTATAGATTACAACTCAACAGAAAGCAAGCAAAAATCCTTACAACTAGACCAATAAGCAACATCATAATACACAGAGAAAAGATTAAAGTTTCAAGAGTTTCATTTTACTTGGATCCACAATCAATGCCCATGGAAACAGCAGTCAGTACATTAAAAGTTGCATTGCTTTGGGCAAATCTGCTGCAGATCTTTCTAAAGTGTTAAAAGCAAAGAGGTTACTTTGAGGACGGAATTGTCTCTGACCCAGGTCATGATACAGTCAATCACCTTACATGCATGTGAGATCTAGACTACAAATAAGGAAGACCAAAGAACTGATGCCTCTGAGATACGGTGTTGGTGAGGAATATTGAATATACCACAGACGGCCGGAACAAGCAAATCTGTCTTGGAAGACGTATAGCTATAATGAGCCTTAGAAGCAAAGATGGCCAGACTCTGTGTAACATATTTTGGACACGTTATTAGGAGAGATCAGGCCCAGGAGACAGATATCATGCCTGGTAAAGTAGAAGGTCAGTGACAAAGAGAAAGACCCTCAATGAGATAGATCAACACTGTGGCTACGATGATGGTCTCAAATACAGCAACAACGGTGCGGATGGTGCAGGACTGGGCAGCGTTTCACTGTATTGTATACAGGGTCTGCGTTAGCTGGAACTGACTAGGGGGCCACTAACCATGGTGCTCTTCTATGCTGAGGAGCATGTGCGTTTAGGGAGAGAGGATCAGATGTAGGTATAAATTTGATGGTATAAGGACATATATAAGGCTAACATAAGAACAGGCAAACTGTTGTTCCTAATCAAGAGGTCCCTGGAAAAGGAAACAAGATCTTAGAAAGCCTCTCCGTGTGGCATATTGGCAGAGCAGAATGGCTCGCAGAGTAATTTTAGTTTCTGGGGTCTCAAAACAAACCTAGAAAATATTTAAAATGTCACTATTTCCTGGAGATGAAGAGTGAGAGTCTCTTTATAAAGTAACCATATTAATAATAATGTTTTTTTATTATAAGTAACTTGTAACTAAGAACACTGATAGTATTCATTCCGTATTTTCTTATCGACAATGAATCAGAACACATTGTGATTTTTGTCTTACAATTAAGTTGTCTGAACTAAGCATAATATCCAGGCTTGATTTTAAACTCTAATATATATGTATATATACATATACATATACACATATATGTATGCATAAACTCTAAATTTGAGGACAATCTTGGTTGAAAATTAAAAAAATCAAAAATAGTTGAAACCAGTATTTTACTAAACTCTACATAAGCTGAGAAAACACATATAAGGTGAGATGATCCACTATTATTTCCATATATTTGGTCACTCATTTGGCATTTTATTGAAATGGCTTGGCTCTTCTTTGTTTCTACATTTATTTAAATATGTGATACACAGACTGTAGTCTTTAAAAATGGCTGTTTAATAACCCTTTCTTTGGAATACACTGATCTACTAATTTAAAGATCATATGTGGTAAGCATTGGGTTTCCTCAGACAGCTTCTGGATCACATACATGGGAATTCTGCTTCTGGAATGTTTGAAAGATCAGGAATGAGGGGTGACCACAAAATGCACCCAGTGTGGTTTCCATATTTGTTGAAATTAAATCATCATTTAAATACTTTCTGTCTCATCTCAGATGATCTCTTTTGTGATCAAAACACTGTGAAGTGCATTTCAATTTTTAAAAAATCGTATCTAATTTTCTACTGCTGATTAACATACTTACTTATCAATGTGGCATAGACAGTTACCTAGAGGAAAACAGATCCTTTGTCAGTGCTATAGAGAACTTCTGAAGCAATGCATGTATTAGGAATAATTTTAGTCCTTTTCCAGAAATACAGTTTTCTACCTCTTTATCAGAGAAATATTTTACAGGTTTCACAGTTCATCCTTCATGTTACTCAAATACTTAAACGAATACACGTAAAACATTATATTTAATTTTGTATTGATTTTTAATTGCATAAATAATTTACAAATGACAATGCAGCTCACTCACATCTACATGCTATTGTTATACCAATAACATGTTTAGCAAATGCATCAATAGTTTTTAAAATATTCATAGTACTTTTACTTATTCAGTCCATTTCTGTGGATCTATTCCAAAGAAATAATTATAAGTATATTGAGACCATCAGCCACAGACATTAAATAATATGATACAGAAAAATTCAAAATCATTCATAGTTGCAGAACTGAATGGATAAATAACTGCTATGACAGCTAACTGAAGGAATATCATGCGAAACAAAGCTTAGCATAATTTATGACTATATGGAGAATGCTTATACTCTAACGTTAAATGAAAAAGAAATTTAGATATGAAACTGCACATGCGCATTCAGAAACCTGGAAGAAAACAGATCTCTCAAATTACCCATTTTCCAGTTTACTCATCACTTAATTTTATTTCCACTACAGGAAAAAACTGAAATGAAACATTTCAAGGCATATTTGACTAACAAATATATTTAGCTGCTTTAGAGGCCACAGTTGCAACTGAATGAAAATTACACCCCTTTACTTACAATCCAACTCCGTCAGATAATTGTTCTGTATTTAATGACTTGCATAACTTTCTGATTTGATTTCATTTGCAATATAATTATATAATATCACCATCTTCATGATGTCTTAGTAAAGACTGAATTACATTATTATTATGGCTGGCTAAATTACTGTATATGTTTCAGTATTGAGTCACAACTACAGAGCAATGAACACATTCACGTATATACACATAGCTTTTCAAGTCAACAGGAAAAATACAAAAGCCTGAAGAGGAAAAGAATACGTTATTTATGAAAGTGCAATTCCTTTAAAATAAAAAAAAAATACATTTTATGGAATCTAAAACATCCCTTATAATACAGTCACCAAACACAGTCCCAAAGCACATACCTGGAAAACCAGCCTACAGTTTTAGAAGCTTCTCAGGACTCTTCCCTTGATTTTCAGCACCCCTCCCCTTATTAACATCGCTACCTGAAAATCAGTCTGAGATGACATACAAGGTTTAACAACTAAGTTTGTGAACTTATCACCATGCGCTTACATTGGCAGCACTGTATAAACAATCGGTAAGTTTTCATAACTTTGATATATGAGTGACTTGCAGCTGTGTTCGTGTCAACGTGTGGTAGTGTCTTACTAAGTGGTGTTCATTATTGTCGCTGTGTATTTTTGTGTGCTGTTGTGCAAATGTCAGAGCTTGAATTAGAGCAAAGAACAGACATTAAATTTCTTGTTAAACTTGGCAAGCATGGAAGTGAAATCAGAGACATGTTAGTGTGAGTTTATTGGGACAATGCCACAAAGAAAATGGAAGTGTACAAATGGATTAAATGTTTCTCTGGGGAAAGCAAAAGGGCCACTGCTGAAGAGAGGTAAGGGTGGCCAGTAATGAGCAGAACTGATGAGAACGTTACAAAATTTCCTTGAATTATGCATCAAAATTGTTGCCTGAATGTGAGAAGCATGGCAGACCAACTAAGCATTGATAGAGAAACAGGACAATCTTAATTAAAATTCTTGGTATGAGAAAAGTGATACATGTGATATATGTACTTCATAGTTCAATATGTATGTGAGGATGCCCTACTGTTTTTTTTTTAGAGGGGAAAGGAGAGGGTGGAGAGGAGAGGATGAATTGTTGGGTAGTGGATGCTGCAAGTAAGGTGTGAAAAAGAGTGTGCTGCCACAGGGTGAGGACACGAGATAGAGTTGTAGAGAGGTGAGTATTCTGGGTTTTATATGGCAAATTCACTTGGATTGTAAACTTCCACTTGATCACGATAAAAAAATAAGTAAACTGATGTTGCTAACCTTTTTTGATATCAAAGGGATTGTTCATTATGTATTTGTACCAACTGGACAAACAGTCAACCAAGTTTACTATTTGGAAGTGCTGAAAAGGCTGCATGAAAAAGTTAGATTAAAACTACCAGAACTTTTCACCAAGAACTCATGTTCTTGCACCACTACAAAGCACCAGCTCACACAGCACTGTCTGTCAGGGAATTTTTAGCCAGTAAACAAATAACTGTTTGGAATACCCTCCCTACGCACATGATCTGGCTGCCAGTGACTTTTTTCTTTACCCAGAGATAAAGGAAACATTGAAAGGGAGAAATTTTGATGACATTCAGAATTTCAAAGGTAATATGACAATAGCTCTGAAGGCTTTTCCAGAAAAAGCATTCGAAAATTGCTTTGAAGGGTGGACTAGGTACTAGCATTGGTGCACTTCTTCTAAAAGGGAGTACTTTGAAGGGGACCAGCAGTGAAACTCAGCAATGGGCTGTGTAGCACTTTTCTGTAGGATGAGTTTGTGAACCTAATTGTCAGACCTCATACAAGAAACCAAAGATTGATACTGTATTCATTCCTTCTGAATGATGCTCCCAACCTCAAGTGAACAAAGCCACTGGGGTTCTATGGCTAAAATATCCTGCTCATCTAGTGTAATCCTATAGGAGTCCAAGTCAGGCCTAATTCCCCACTGTTCCTCTCAATTTGCCACATGAAAAATCCCGTACCCCTGTGGTTTAGCTATTACTTGTTTTGAGAATGAGTTTTATGATGTCACAGGCATCCATGCCAAAATAACACGGGATCATAAAAGAGGAATGCCTCCAATGTAAATCATCTCCATACAAATGAAGATGGAAACTAGTAGAAGAAAAATGAGGCATCTGTGCTTATTTTATGATCATCAAGACTAGCAATGGGTCGTTAGGAAAGTTGAGGCCCTTTCAGTCCTTTTAAAGTGCATGATCTCAAAGCACAGTATGGATTACTGGGAATTTACCGAGTTTATAACATCTGACCCTGTAACTAGACATGTTTTGTGGTACCATATTTAGAATTAAATATATATATATATTTCTTTCTTCAAACAGTAACTGCTTGCCTCAAGACACATGCAACAGTGCTGGCTTTGATGGAAGGGACACAGAATACAAGAGTGCAGTCTCTTTTATGACATCTCTGGGCTGGCAACTAGAGCTTTTCTTCTTGACATGGTACAAAATACGGGCTCCACTTCCACTCTCAGTCATACTGGTATGGTGTTTCTGGAGAAGTTAAACCACTAAGATGCTGTATGTGTCCAGACTTCAATGTAATATCATGTGTTTTCAGATAGCCTCACGTTTTTGATCACTCTCATTAGATTTTTTATACCAGAATCTGTACTGTTGCATTTTTAACCCTTGACAGACATTTATCCCACTGTTGTTCAGTCAGTTCTGACTCATGGAGATCTCCGGTGTTACAGAGTAGAACTGCTTTGTGGTGAAATGAATTCCTTGATAGGGCTTTTTGCCTTGGTTATTTGGAAAACAGCTTGAGAAGTTCTATCCCCTAAACCATGAGAAGTTACTTTTCCCCTCACATTTTACCCAAGAGGGTATGTTACTCTTGTCAAAAAATGTCAATAGACATTTCTTAGGCAAGCTGTAAACAACTTATGGTTTGATACTTTTCATTTGGTCCTGGGCTACAAGCTGCCTTGTGATTGGTATACACATCCTTCAGGAACTGGTCAATATACTACGCAGATGAAGTTATTATAGCAAATTATGCAGATGAACTGATTGTGGCTTACCAAGTAAGGACTGGTCAGTTCATGGCCCTGGTGGGAGAGCCATGCCTTGAAGTTGACTTGGAGCTTGAGTACAACTTCTACGAATTTCACATAGTTTGTAAACTCAGCCTAGAAAAATATCACTACAGTCACCTTCAAAGTACTCCCCTTGGGAAGTTATGCACTGACATCAGCACCTAATACACTCTTCAAAACAATTTTGGAACTCTTTTTTTCTGGAATGGCCATCAGAGCTGTTGTCGTATTACCATTGATATCCTGAATGTTATCGAAATATCTTCCTTTCACTATTTCCTTTATCTTCAGGTAAAGTAAAACAAAGTTATCAGGGGTCACATCATGGGAGTGTGTAGAGGGGGCATGCTTCAATACAGTTATTTGTTTACTGGCTAAAAACTCCCTCACAGACAACTATACAATTAAGTTGGTGAATTTGCCACTGTGCCACCATGTGCAATGGCCATTCCAGAAAGAGTTCCAAAACTGCTTTGAAGGGTGGACTAGGTGCTGGCGTCAGTGCATAGCTTCCCAAGGGGAGTACTTCAAAGGCGACTGTGGTGTCACTCAGCAATGAGGTAGGTAGCACTTACAACAATGAAGATCACAGACATAATTACTGGACCTCGTATTTATGTCACCAGTGCCACAGTGGCTTAACAGACAGGAAGCAGAAGGAAGAAAGAAGAGAGAAGAAACAGATAGAAAAGAGGCAAGGAACTTAAACAAGCTGTAACATGAGTCACTGTCAAGGGTTCTAACACTGATGACACGGCAGGCCTGGAAGGGACTCAGGAAGTCGGTGGTGACAAACGGCAGGCCAAGAGGAGCCTGTCTTGAGGGGTTAGGAGGGGGCCTAGATGGCTATGAAAGAGGTGCTGGAGAGAAAAGGGCCTGCTTGCAGCCACAGCTCAGAAGAGCTGAGGGACCTGCCTTGCACTGAAGAAAGGAGACTTTGCCTACGGGTTTCCTGATCTAATCCAGACTTGAAGCCTGTTGATCCTCATCCCAAGTAATGCTCTCTTATTTCTTTAGTAGCACAGACCATGTAACCATCAGTGTGGTCTGTAGCCATTACTACTGACTCTTGAATCCAGGAGAGAAGTAGAAAGTGCCATAGGAAGGACAGCTTGTACGATCACTGGTAAAAAGGTTGGAGTGTGGAGATACGTCTGACCTCTACTTCATGGGAATCAGCTTCGGGCTGACATATTCTGGTACTGCTATTTTTATATGCTCCATAGGATTTTCTTGGTTGTAATCTTTATGGAAGCAGTTCATCAAGCCTTTCTCCTGTGGCACCACTGGGTGAGTTCAAACTGGCAGCTTTAGGTGAGAAGTCAAGCATAAATCACTTGCACCACCCAAAAATATGGATGGACATTTAGTTGAAACAAATAGCTGTCCTTTGATTTCCTTCTACCCCAGCCCCCAAAGTGGCTCATATATAACAGGAGCTGGGTGATGGGAACAGGAGAAGCCTAGCCTTGACAGGACAAAATAATGTGAAAGGGCTTAGTGATATCCTTGGCATGTAGGAGGTGCCATCAGAACATGAATTCAGTAGAACGCTATGAATCAGGGAAAACCTTGCGGCATAATGGTTAAGTGCTACATTTGGTAACCAAAAGGTCGACAGTTCAAATCTGCCAGGTGCTCTTCGGAAGCTGTGGAGTGGTTCCACTCCATCCCATAGTGTCACTATGAGTGGGGACTGACAACAGTGGCTTTTATGAGTCAGAAGACAGAAGATCTCAGTGAAAATAAATACATGAACCTATTAGTGACCCAGGTCCCTAGGTAACACAAGTGGTTTGCACTCTGTTGTTCACCACAAGGTTAGCGGTCCAAATCCACCAGTGGTACCAGAGAAGCAAGGACCGGGTGATCTGTTTCCATTAAAATTACAGCCAAGGGAACCTTACAGGGCAGATTTAGTCTACAACATGCAGGATCACCATGAATCGGCATCAAAATAGCCATTAACAACAACAACAGTAGTTCAGGTCAATTTACAGATTACTATTTATAGTAAAATAGTCACTTTTTAATGTTTCTCTTGTCACTTAATGGTCGGCGGTTTGAAACCACCACTTGCTCCTAAGAAGAAAGATACAGCAATCAGTTTCTATAAGCCCTATAGGGCTGCTATGAGTCAGAGTCAACTCGAAGGCAATAGGTTTGGGTTTTTTGGTTTATTGTTGTTAACATTCAGAACTGCACACATTCAATTCTTTTCAACTGTAGACATGCTGAAATTGGCAAAAAAAATCTGCTTGCTAAGAGAATCAGAAGTCCTTAGAGTTACCATACTTCATGCCAGAAGAAGTTGAAACCCAGTGAAATGTATTCTTCCCACCATGGACAAAGCAGTTCAGGTAAGTATGTAAGCGTGCAAGCTGGTCAGCCTGAGTATGTAAAATGTTGAGTGTGGGAGCCCAAGCAGAAGTGGGGGAGACGTACCTGGTAGAGGCAGATAGTGAGACCTGGAGTGGTAAAAAGATAGTACAGCATTAGGAGAGCATAAGAAGTCCCTCCAGGAAAGGCTTCAAAGACAGCCTCACACAAAGACACTAGTGCAGTGATGATGTGATTCTCAGCTTATGCACAGCTGGCTCTGAAAAAAGTCACTTTAAATGAAACATTCCATGTTTAATCCCTGTCCATCTATCATTGGAAAGTATGGGAAAATCAACTGAACCACCTCTAAATTCCAGAAAAGTGAAATGAGTTCTCTCCATTATAAAAATCATAAATTACCATGTCTTTTCTCTCAATGAATGTAAAAATTAATGTTCAAGAATTGCCCCCTAGGGAAAACAGGCACTTGGCTGATATAAAGGTTAAATGTGCCTTCTGGTTTTCATTCATTAAATGCTATTTTCTTACATAGTTTGCATCTATGGTCCCTGAAACTGGGAAAGTTACTGAAATTAAAGGGAATAACATTTTATTTCTATGGACAGCCAGAGAAGCTGAGCTTTTGATAACTCAGGCTAATGCATATTGAATAATCAAGCCAAACAACCAAAGTAGCATTACTCACAGGTCATAATTTACTCAACTATTCAAATAATACTTCTTGAGTGCTAACTACCTACTAATTTCAGTTCAACAAATAATTATTTAATTCTGTCTGTGTTGGAAACCCTGGTAGCACAGTGGTTAAGTGCTATGACTGCTAATCACAAAGCTGGCAGTTTGAATCCACCAGGTGCTTCCTGGAAACTCTGTGGAGCCATTCCACTCTATCCTCTAGGGTTGCTGTGAGCTGGGATCACCTTGACGGCTGTGAGTAGTAAGTGTATGTTGGGCACAGCTGGGACACCTGAAATATACATATGAAACACACACATACAAGTCACATGTCATAGTGTATAGTTATGAGTTCATGTCTTAGTAAAATTTCAAGTTTATTTGCTCAGTCAATCTAGAAATAGATACCACAAATGAACACAAAAAATGTAGAAGATATTTTCTTTATTCTAGTATCTAAGAGAACTTGGATTGAGAAGTATATTTTTCTTTACAATTAAAATCTTACTTTGAACAAACATATTTACAAAGGAATTGTGTGTTTCTCTCACCACAATGTTCTCCCTAGCAGATACTTAACAGCACTGAACTTCTTTCAATAGAGATTTTCCTAAGTGTTGAAAGAAATAACAGTGGAAATTGCTAGTTGCCTTTGCCTCTGTAACTTGAGGTCAGGAAGATACTTCACAATATATGAAGAATGATGTGTTGCTGAACCAGCTTTTGAATTCAAGTAACCCACTTCTCAACTAGTGCACTCTATTCTTTAAAAATCCTGAAACTTTTCGTATCTAGCTTCCAATATCTCATTGTAATGTCTTTTTCTGGCTACCAAAATGTTTAATAATAAACAATGCATCAACCTCAAGAGCCTAAAGAAAGTTTTAGAAAGTGTTCTAGTTTAACAAAACTGCAATTGTTTATGTAACGTACCAGAGAATTAAAAGTAGATGAAAACTCTATATTTGTCCTTGAGAAGGACTCTTGATAAATAATAAAAAAATGGCATTTCACTTTAATTCTTCAAAATGTTTGTTGAGTAACACAAACCTTTTTTATCTTAACTATTGAGCATAGCATTTTGTGATATATGTGCTGTCTAAATTAAATCATATTTTCTTTAATACATTTCTTATATCCCTACAACATACTTCTTCTGTGATAAAGATTAGAGTATATAAAAATCTATGTTCTCATATCATCTCTCCTTAAATAGTTATGTGACACACTGGCTTACATTACTAGGAAGATTATGTGATGGTATTTCCTAGGGCTCTTTACAAAGTTAATTTGTCTGCAGTCATTCACAACAGCTATGAAAAACACTGGCTTGGATTTAATTCCCTCCCTTCCTTTCTCCATGTGTTATGGTCTTTCTGCCTCCCTTTGCCCGCCTTCCTCTTTTTTCATTTCTTACATCTCTATTATTTGCAATATTTCAGGCTAGATGTTGAAAATAACAATATGAGTCATAGTCTCAAATATCCATTATAGCAAACATTATTTTAAAAAGTAGAAAATAACTAATCCATGGTACAATAGAAATATAGACAAAGAAAATACTACTGAAGGAGAGAGGATAGTAAAATGAATGCTCCCGGACCCTGGTACTTAATTATAACTTTCTGAGTCTTTACGTTGATATCCATGAAGATCCATTAACCCGAAACCGACTGGGAAATCTCATCAAGATTAATTGTTCCCTAGGGCTAGATTAGAAATCAATAGATGCAATGCTTCTAAAATTTCATTTGATAGATGTTCTAATAGCCAAATCTTTCCATTCTCCTTCTCCCATTACCTCCCACATTCCCACGCACTCAGTCGCAACTCAGAGGCCACTGTCCTTCTCCTTTCATTCTTTCATTCTCTGTGAGCTGCACAGCAGGCATGTGGAGGAGGAAGACAGAAAACAGAAAACTTTTCAGTGTGGGCATCAAGCTGTCAGCCCGCCGCTGCCGTATCACCCTGATCTACTCCTCCCCCACTAATCCCCACCGCAGCACCATTTATCCATCAAGTGCCAAAAACTGAAAGAAAACTGGCAATCCATTTCAGATCATGGTCTCCCCAATTAAAAACAAAACTCCTCAGTGCCCAGGCAATTTACTGAGAACACAAAGGCGAATATTGCCTGGGAGGACCTCACAGCCTAGTCCTGGTGAGAGCGACAGGCCTAAGAAGATAATGTTGTTGTTCTCTGCCACCATGTTAGTTGCCAGCTCATGGTGACCTTCTGTATCACAGAACAAAACATTCCCTGGTCCTCTGCCATCTCCATGATCACTGGCATTTTTTAAGTCACTGATGTGGCTATTGTGTCAGTCTACCTGACTGAGGGTTTCTCTCATTTTTACTGACCCTCTACCAATGAAGGTGATAGCTACTTTGTATTAAATATATTCTTTATGTCAGACACACAGTTTATACATTAAAAAAGCCGTTACCACTGAGCCAATTCCAACTCACAGTCACCTTATGGGACAGAGAAGAATTGCCCCATACATAGGGTTTCCAAGGAGCTGGTGGTCGATTTGAATTCCTAACCTTTAGTTAGCAGCTAAGCAGTGACTGTGCCACCAGAAAACAACAAAAATAAATAAATAAAAAAGAATGAAAAACCACTGCCATTGAGTCAATTCTGACTTACAGTGACCCTATAGGACAGAGTAGGACTGCCCCATAGAGTTTCCAAGGAGCACCTGGTAGATTTGACCTGCCAATCTTTGGTTAGCAGATGTAGCACTTACCAGCTGCTCTATCTATCTATCCATCCATCTATCTGTCTGTCTGTCTGTCTGCTGTCTATCTGTCATCTATCTATCTATCCTCTCTGTTAATTCTCACCTTATCACCCATTTTACAGTTAATAAAACTGAGGCAGAAAAATTGTAGGTGGCTGATCTACGATACCATCTCAAGTAGCAGTCTGGTTCCAGAATCCATGTTCTTAACCCTTTGGTAGAACTGCAGGCTATTTTAATATAATGTGCTGAATGAAATTATAGGCAGGTTCTCAAGGTGCTATTGGAAACAGAAGCAGAAAACATCTTATGAGTGATAATTCAGAAACCAGTGTTCTTTTTTCTGCCTAGTCCAGAGAATAGGCTTGAAGAAGCCTTATCATGCTGTCCCCACACCAAGTGACCACATGCTCCTCTAGGTTAAGGATACTCTTTTTAGTTTGGCTATTTACTGGCAGCCACATGGTAATCCCTAACACTGCCAGTGGCATAGATGTCATTGTGTAGTGGTTAAGTGCTACGACTGCTAAACAAGAGGTTGACAATTCAAATCCTCCAGGTGCTCCCTGGAAGCTCCAGGGTAGGCAGTTCTACTCTGCCCCACAGAGTCCCTATGAGTAGAAATCGAATCCAGGGCAGTGAGTTAGGTTTTGGTATATGGTAACCAACTCCACGTCAACGGGCTTTTTTGGTAATTCTCTTGCACATGTATCAGCATGATATCCTGAAGTATGTGGGTGGCTCGCAAGTAGTTGGTACTTTGTTGCTCTTTGGATTATTTGTTTCTAAGCCTTATGTTTGATGCTTGAAGCTCCAGTATCTGTAGCTTTGTAGCTCTTTGTCTCCTTGCCTCTGTACAATATTCATTCTTTAGCATTCTCCTTGTAGTACAGCTAGAGGGTGAAGTTGCTCCCCTAACATCACTTTTTAAAATTTGTCCAAAGGGAAATTCTATGGAGATCTTCATAGGATCTGCAAGATGCAAGATCTCTTGTAAAAGGTATTTAGGATATGAGGTCCTTTTACACATACAGAAAGAGAAGAATGTAAGAATCATTTACAAACCAGCTATGCTTTGTTTTTAAAAATTAAGCCAAAATTCAGCAAATTTTTGAGAAAAAAAAATAACAAAGTAAAACAAGAGTAAGTTCCAATTTTTGTAGCCCTCTAACTTTCTGCCCAGTGAATGGATTTGGGCCCCACGGGAACCATTTCTCTTGTTAAATCAACACAGAAATGAAGAGGAAGGAAAAAAAAAAAAAACTTGATAAGCTATTCCCAGCTTGGCAATTTAGGATTTAAAGTTTGGAGCTGACACTCCAGCACTTGGTAGTGTCCCTCCCCATCCCTCATACATCTCAGAAAAAGCTGTGAAGCAATCACTTTCCGGAAGTCAGATTTTCTGGCAAAACCATAATTGGTAAAGAATGCATCATGGTACATTTAGTAAGTGAGCTCCTTGATTTCAGAGTAAATGGCACCCACATGCTTGCTATTAGCCTCATAAATTGTAAACAGTGTACGCCAGGCTGCCACAGGCCAAGGATTATCTCCACGTTTGAGATGTTTTCGGCTCCATAAGGAACTGACAGACAATACAACATCATATCAGAAAACGAATATCCATGTATATATACCCTAATTCATGCAAACAAACATTTTTAAATTCAGTAATGATTTAAGAAAGTGAATATGTGGGATGGAATTGTGTACTCTGAAAACATGTGTTGTAAACTCTAACCTCTATACTTGTGGCTAAAATCTCATTTTGCAACGAGTTTTATCTGTTACATTAATGAGACAGTATTAGCAAAGGGTGTGTTTTATGTCAATTTCTTTTGAGATATACAAGAGATTAAATAAGTGAGCAAGAAGAGATGGGGAAAGAGAGATATCAAAGCACATGAAGATGACAAAGGAACCAAGGAACAGAGACCTTCCTCCAGGGCTGCCAAAGAGGGAAAGCTTTCCTTTGGAGCTAGCCTCCTGGACTGTGAGAAAACACATTTCTCTTCATTAAAGCCAGTTACTTGTGGCATTTCTGTTGCAGCTGCTCTAGATAATTAAGACAGTGGCCTCCAGTTGATATCCTTTTCCTTATATAGGCAAAGTGTATTATTGAGTATGAGAACAAAACTGAGGCCTGCTACAATTGTTCTTACAACTAGCTAATTACAAGTCAACTGTTGCTGATAAAATAGAAATAAATTAATTACATGTGGGGAAAATAAGCTTTAGTATTCACAAATAATTACAGAAATAACTAATATATTATGTTACAATCACATAGAAACTATTTGCTCCTTTAAAAATTGCCAACAGAGAAAATTTTACTTGGCTACATATGTGTATATCTTTATGTACAAAACCTCCAAGTACGACTATTAGGACATTCATGATAAGGTCAGAGATCTACCTTATCTGCAGATGAATCACCATAAGTTCAACTAGAAGGCATAAATCTTCTTGAGGCCAGGAGCAAAAGGGAAATGACTTATTCACTTATGAAAATCAGCTAACTTAGAATACTGCAAAACAAAAGAGACATGCATGAAGTACAGTAGAAATACTTTTAACCAATGCAATTGAATATGGTACTTAGCTGGTTAAATGGAAAATTTAGGCAAATTAGGGAATAATAAAAAAATTATTGGTATCAAAAATATTTTATTTTTTATTTACTTAAGGTAAATAAACATGCATTTATATTCTGATCAATAAACATAGGACAAAAACTGTCCCCCTGAGTTTGTGTCCACTGATGGGTATTTCTTATGGTCTTTCTTGCATAAACTGCACCTATAGTATTGACAAAGATTTCCAAATTTAGTATCTTTAATGGATTTAAGAATTTAAATACCTTAGAGAAGCAAAAAGCATGCTAAATCCATTTAGATTTTTTATGGCTTTAGAATCTTTCCTAAATACCCTGGCTATACCTGATTTAACAAAATTTTCTGCTGTTTCCTCACTGGGTCATTCCAAAACATTTAATTTAGTTCTTGTACAAACATCTTTTTTTCTATTCCTATCTATATTTCATTGATTTACATGACATTTAATTAATTTGTATGATTATAAAAGTAAATACAATTGGCCTAAAATATATAGGAATGAACAAAACAGTAAGTTAACATGTGGGAGCTGATACATGAATATGAGATCTGACAATTAAGTCCACGAACTTAATTGTTCTCAGTGCTATATACCTCATGGCTGAATATCACTACTATCACCTTTGAAATACTCCCCTTGGGAAGCTATGCACTGATGCCAGCACTCAGTTCATCCTTCAAAGCAATTTTGGAACTTGTTCTGGAATGGCTGTTTGTGCCTGGTGGCAAATTCATGAACTTAATTGTACAGCTCTCTGTGTGGAAGTCTTTAGCCAGTAAACAAATAACTGTATTGGAAGACCTGATACGGCCCCCAGTGACTTTTTTCTTCACCCGAAGATAAAGGAAATATTGAAAGGAAGACATTTGGGTGACATTCAGGACATCAAGGGTAATACAACAACAGCTCTCACAGCTAAGCCAGAAAGCCAAAAAGCCAAGTGCAAATCCAGAAAAAGAGTTCCAAAATTGCTTTGAAGGGTGGACTAGGTGCCGGAGAGGGTGTATAGCTTCCCAAGAGGAGTACTTCAAAGCTGACCATAGTGATACCCAGCAATAAGGCACTTAGCACTTTTCCTAGGATGAGTTTGAGAACTTAACTGGTAGTCCTTGTAAGTAGAAAGAGAGCAACAAAGAAACCCCTCAAGCACCAGAACAAAACAGATAACAAAATTTAGAACAGAACTAAACGAATTAGAGAATAGAAAGAGTCAACAAGACCAAAAGCTTGTTATTTGAAAGATCAACAAAATTGGAACCCCCCTGGCAAAACTGACAAAAGAAAAACAGGAGAAGCAAATAACTTAAATAAAAATTAAGACAGGCAATATCTCATACACACAACTGAACTTAAAAGAACTGTAGGAGAATACTAAGAACAACTGCACTGCAATAAATTTGAAAACCTAAAGGAAATGAACAAGTTTCTAGAAACACGTTATCCACCAAAACCAATGTAAAAAAAGTAGAAAAACTTCATAAACTCATCACAAAAGAAGAGATTGAAAAAATAACTTAAAAATTCCCAACCAAAAGAGTCCTGATCCTGCTGGCTTCACTGAAGAATTCTGCCAAACTTTTAAAGAAAAGTTTACACCAGAGTATTTCACAGCACAGAAAAGGAAGGAATACTCCCAAATTCCTTCCATGAAGCCAACATAACACTGATACCAAAACTTGTGGAAGATAGCACTATAAAGGGAAAACTACAGACCAATATCTGTCATGAACGTAGATGTAAAAATCCTCAACAGAATTCTAGACAATAGAATTTAACAACATATAAAAATAATAATAATAATTCATCTTGACAAAATAGGATTTATACCAAGGATACTGGGATGGTACAACATTAGAAAAACAATGTAGGCAACCACATTAATAAATCAAAATATTAAAATCACTTGATTTTATCAGTTGATACAGAAAAAGAGGGAAGGAAGTCCAACACTGATTCATATTAAATACTCTCAGTAGAATAGGAATAGAAGTAAAATTCATCAACATAATGTTGAGCATCTATTTAAAGCCAACTTCCAACATCATCCTAAATGAAGAGATTCTGAAACCATTCCCCATGAAAACAGGAACCAGACAAGGATGCCCACTGTCACTACTTTCATTCAGCATTGTGCTGGAGGCTCTAGCTAGAGCAATCAGACAAGATAAAGAAATAAAAGGCATCCATATTGGTAAGAAAAAATTCACAGTATCTCTATTTGCTGATGATATGATCTTATACACAGAAAACCCTAAATAACCACCCCCCAAATCCTACTAAAATGAATAGTTTAGTAAAGTATCAGGATGTAAGGTAAATGTAGATAAATCAGCTGCATTCCTTTACATCAACAAAGAGACCACCAAAGAGGAAATCAGAAAATCACCACCATTTACAGAAACCCCCAAGAAGATAAAATACTTAGGAATAAATCTAACCTATAAAAAATAAAATTATAGACTCTATTGCAAGAAACTAAAAGAGATCTATGCAAGTGGAAAAACTTACTTTGCTTATGGATGGGCAGACTTAACATTATGAAAATGTCTATTCTATCCAAAGAAATCTGTAGATATAGTGCAGTTCCAATACAAATTCCAATATCATTTTTTTAATGAGATGGAGAAAGAAATCACTGTCCTCATAAGGAAAGAGAAGAAGCCTCACATTACCTGACTTTAGAACCTGTTACACTGCCAAGGTACTCAAACTGCCTGATACCAATACAGACCTAGATATATAGACCTATGGAACAGAACTGAGAATCTAGATATAACATCATCCACCTATGAGTAGCTAATATTTGACAAAGGCCTAAAAGTCTCTTCAACTAATGGTGTTGACAAAACTGATTATTCATCTGCAAAAAAAAAAAAAAAAAAGAGAGAGAGAGAGAGATAGAAACAAGGCCCATATCTCACATAAGGCACAAAATTAATTCAGAATAGATTAAATATCTAAACATAAAAACCTAAAACAATAAAGATCATGGAAGAAAAAACAAGGACAATGCTGGGAGCCCTAATACATGGCATAAACAAACTACAAAATATTACTAACAATGTACATACACCAGAAGGGAAAATAGGTAAATGGGAACTCCTAAAAATCAAACACCTATGCTCATCCAAAGACTTCACCAAAAGAATAAAAAGACTACCTACAGACTGGGGGGAAAAATGGCATCTAATCTCCATAATCCAAATTGGCATCTAATCTCCATAATCTACAAGATACTGCAAAACCTCAACAACAAAAAAGACAAATAACCCAGGTAAAAAAAAATGGGTAAATGATGTGAACAGGCACTTCATCAAAGAAGACATGACCTTAACAGATACATGAAGAAATGCTCACGATCATTAGCCATTAGAGAAATCTAAATTAAAACTACAATCAATATCAAAACACAAAGGAATAAATGTTGGAGAGGCTGCAGAGAGACTGGAACTCTTCTACACAGCTGGTGGGAATTTAAAATGGTACAATCACTTTGGAAATCAATTTGGTACTTTCTTAAAAAGGTAGAAATAGAAACACCATATGATACACCAATCCCACTGCTTGGAATGTGTCCTAGACAACTAAGGGCTATCATACAAACAGATACATTCACACCAGTGTATACTGCAGCACTGTACAGAATAGCAAAAAGATAGAATCAGTGTAGGTGCCCATCAACAGATGAATGGATCAGCAAACTATACATTCACACAATGAAATGCTATGCAATGGTAAAGAACTATGACAATCTCGTGAAACGTCTGACAACATGGAGTTATCTGGAAGATATTATACAGAGTGAAAGTAGTCATTTGCAAAACGACAAATATTGTATGAGACCACTATTATAAGGGCTCAAGAAAGGTTTGAGCACAGAAAAAAATTATCTTTAATGGTTACAAGGATGGGGAGGGAAAATGGTATTCATAGATTACATAGTAGACACAAATTGGGTTAGAAGAAGGGAGTGACAGCATGCAATAGAAGGGAGGTTAACACAGATGGACTACACCAAAAGCTAACAGGTTTTCTAAAGACAATCCAATGTTTTGAAAGGCAGAGTAGCAGGGGCCAGGGGTACTGGGTACCATGGTTTCAGGGTACATCTAGGTTAGTTGGCATAACTAAGTTTTTTTAAGAAAATGTTCTGTATCCTATTTTGGTGTGCAGCATCTCCGGGGTCTTAAAAGCTAATAAGTTGCCATCTAAGTAGCATCAATTGGTTCCAGTCCACCTGGAGCAGTGGAGAATGAAAGACATCAAAGATATAAGGAAGATATGAGGCCAGGAAACAGAAGGGACCATATGATTGGGAGACTATATCAGGATGAGAACAGAAGAACTAGCCGGTGCCTGGCCACTGCCAATGGCTTCCCTGACAGGGAACACAATGTAGAGTCCCTTACATAGCAAGAGAAAATAGGGGTGCACACCAGACTTAATATTCCAACATCCTGGAAGGTTCCCTGAGGACATGGTCCCTGGACTCTCTTCTAGTCCAGAGCTGACATCAGTACCAAAGTCAACCTTCTAGATGAAAGCTGAACTGGACTATGAAGTGATACTTGTGAAGCATGTATGCTTTTAGGCTTCAACATATACATGAGAATATCAGAGCAGCTCCTGTCCAGAGGTGAGATGGAGGGTGGAGATGGGAAACAGGAGTTGGGTGAATGGTTATGGGAAGTAGAGGATGGAAAGGAGGAGTGTGCTGTCACATACTGAGGAAAGCAGCTCAAGTTGCATACTGGTATGTGGGGTGTGGCTGTTATATGGTCAACTGACTAGGATTGTAAATTGTCACTTAAAGTACAGTACCACATTTTTTTAAAAAGAAAAAATTTCTTAAAAAAATAAAGCACAATGTAGTGTCTAGTTCAAAATACTTAGAAAGATTTTGCTTTAAAGGTTGACATAAAAACTGACCTTAGGCTAGGATTTGAATTTAAAACTCATTAAGTCATTTAACCTGTATAAGCACTTATTTGTCATTAGACTAACTAGAATAATACCATCTGGAGGTTAGAAATTATTATCTTTTGCATGTGATAGGATCTTGTGAAGAGGTAATAATTTAAAAGCCTCATTGTTTCAAATGAACAATTTATCTTCTTAGTGTACTTTTAAAAATAGACTGCTTTATGTTATTGTAAGTTTATGGTTCCTTAAGACAAGGCAAAACTTTCACAGAACTCAAATAAAAAACCCGCAAACCACATACATTGTTAAGAAGTTAAGAAAAAGTTAGGGCAATACAAACTATAAAAGAAACAGAAAAATTTGGGGTTATTTTCTCATGAAGAATGTTGAAAACAGTTTTCTAATTTTCCTTAATCTATATAAGCATTTACTATACATTATCTGAAAGTTTTAATTCAAGAAGAGCTACAATTTGTCTTTTCTTCTACACAGCTTAAAATCAGTGAAACAAGACAGCAAACTTGAAAAAGAAATAGAAAGAAGAGAAAACCATGTGAAAGTGTATATATTTTTACATGCATACAACAATTCTCTACCTCCAAACCCATTGCCCTTGAGTCAATTCTGACTGATAGTAACCCTACAGGACAGAGTAGAACTGCTCCATAGAGTTTCCAAGAAGTGTCTGGTGGATTCAAACTGCAGACCTTTCAGTTAGCAGACACAGCAAGAAACTACTATGCCACCAAGGTTTCCAATTCTTTGGTAAGACAAGATTAATTTAATAGAAAAATAAGTCTTAAATAAACTCATTAGTTTGTTAGGGTCACAGATGGGCTAATATTAGCCTCTGAAAAAACCTGAGCATTAAACAAACATTCTCTGAGAAGGGCAAACCAAAACCAAAACCCCTTTCTGTTGAGTTGACTCTGACTCATAGCAACCCAACAGGCAGAGTAGAACTGCCCACAGTTTCCAAGGAGCACCTGGCGGATTTGAACAGCCAACCTTCTGGTTAGCAGTCATAGCACTTAACTACTTCACTACCAGGGGTGGTAAATAGGAATTTATTGTCTTAAAGTGATTATTAAAGGTTTTCTGAGTAAAGAAAGGAAGTCATCCATGAAAAAGAAAGTTGAGACAGAGTAAGCTGTCACCGAAAGATAGAGAGAGGGAGGAGCTGCTGAGTTAGTGTCTAGTCAGGGTAGCTTTTGTTTCTACTTAGTTGAGGAATAGATTATTATTTTGATATTTTTAAAGAAAATTTAAGTGTTAAGGTACCAACTGAAATAGGTATTAGGTAAACAGGTTTAGAAAAAGAAACCTAACACTTTTAATGAAGGTTCAGACTTGTCTGAAGTTCAGGTCCAGTAAAATTACTCAGCTCCAGTAAAATTCTAACAGATTGCTACAGAGTGTGACATTGTGGCTTAGAGAGCCTGAGATCCTACAAATTTGAAAATTTTAGGAAAATAACCAATTTTCAATTACTGCTACTTGTGAAGGAAAGTGTTATATAAGCGGTATTTAGAGGCATCTCTCCTTGCAAAATTCTTAAGGTAATAAACCAAACGCTGACGAAACAAAACAAATGGCAATTCTCAAAGAATTTAGATTCTTCAATTTCTGAAGATTCAATTTCTGAAGATTCTGGAAACTCAGCAGGATGTATAGACAGTGAACTGAAAGCAAAGGAGACTGAAAGAGAAATGACAGGGACCAGAAATTTTAATCTCTTAGGGAGGCAGTTTTACTGTCCTGTTGTTTTTTAGATGTCTTCTGATAGTAATCAGAAAGGTGATTTTTACTGTTTCATTTACTGCACAGGGTAAAAAATAGTTTAGACATGTCAAAATTTTTCTATACAAGTTATTTATCTTTTCCTCTACCAGGACCAATTGTCTTTCACTCTATTTTCCTCTTTTACATGTAGATTATGTATGTATATAAATTTTAACTGGTTTCCCAGACTTTTAAGAGAAGATACACTCCAAGAATACAGAAAGGCAAATGTTCAACTCTGGTTGCCCTTTGAGTAGCAGAGTATAATGTTTGCACATCAAATGTGGAAAAGTCCCTGAAGAACGTTCTCCACTCTTGGATTTGTTCTTCTCTCTTGTTAACTGAAAGTGCATACTAAAGTCAGATTCAGATTGCATCCAAATTTGAACTTCTGGGCAAGTGAACAAATAATTTGTGGAAAAGCTATTTTAACCAAAGTGCCTGGACCTGCAGATGGAAACATTAAACCCTAACCTACACAATAGCCTCTAATGAAACACTAGTAGAGGTAGAGAGCTACTCTGGAATGTTTGGGGAATAAAGGATCCATACCTGTAAGCAGAGAACTTAGACTCGGACCAAGATACAAGGAACAGTCTTACCTGCATCAGAACCAGAACAGGGAGAAAAGAGAAAACCAATTCAGGCCCAATTAAGAATGAAAATGAAATAAGAATAATAATAAATAAGTTAACAAAGATGAAAGTACACCAGTAATGACACTCGGAGGCCTTCAGCACAACAAGTGGAGACCCCAATCCAAGAGGTACTCATCCAAGAAGTCCTCAAAGGTCCATGGAAAAAGGAGAGTCCAATCAATTCATCTGGATTCAAAGTTCAGGCAATTCTGTTTCAGGGGGCTGCGGAAGGAGCCTCTATGGATTCGGCATTTTCTGACACCAGATACTGTAGTGTAAATACAAAGAGTCTATTTAGGTTTAAAAATTAAAAAAAAAAATTGTCAAGGAAAAGAAAGCATTCTGAAAAGCTGGTATGCACAGTATTGGAAAAACCCAATAATATAACCTGGTGAGGGCAGCAGTATACAAAGACTTATAAAGAATAAAACAACTATCAGAAGATTATAGCTAAAACAATTTTAACTGGTTAATACATGCACAAAGCTGCAGGTTATGACACCTCAGTTGACTGTCCTGACAGGTGTTGATATTTTCTGTAAGGATGGCCCTACGTGACACAGAAAAACTATAACTTTGTAACATTAGTTTATTCTGATTGCAAGTTTTAAGGTGTATTATGTCCCCACCAGGTTTAGGCTGAACAAAGATAACAGGGGAAAAAAATAAATAAGTAAATACAAGGCTTCCTAAGGACCTAAGCACAAGCTAGAAAAACATTTTTTGAAGGAGGGCAAAGGGAGCCTTTTCTGACACATGGAGTAGCAGTTAGGCCACATGTCTCACACCTTTGTGTAACACCTGCATAGGTCTTCAGCAGATTACATTTATTTATTTATAACATCGGTGTTTTCCAAACACAAATGCTCTCTCTTGCAACAAAATCCCATCTATCTTGGTAGGTCAGGGTACAGTGGAAGGCTTTGCAAAAAACAGAACTCCAAGGTAGAGTCATTTAGGATGAAATAGGGTAGGGCTCAGATGCAACTGGAAACCCCAGTCACACCAGAGATGTTAGAAATGCTCTTTCTTGGCGGCAGAGTCAAGATGGCAGACTAAACGTATGTCTCCCTAAATCCCTCTGGAAACCAAGACCTGAAATGATAATTAAATGGAGACTTCTGGGCACCTAGTGAGCTCTGGGATGCAGCATAGGGCTGTTAATTTGGACTTCATACCACTGAATGCAAAACCTCTTCTCTTTCACCCACCCCACTCTCGGCAAACAGAGGCTTGCACAGACTGAAGGTAAATCACCATTTTGATTTTTTTTTCTTCTGCTTTGGCCGGCAGGCAGAGCTGGGACTTGACTAGCTGCTGGTCTCAGACGCACTGCTGGTGGGACCAGCAAGGGTAATTGCCAGGTTCTGAGAGCCCACCTTTGGAATCTATACTCCCAGCTCCTCTGGCCTATCTTTCTGCCTCTGCTATGTGGTATCCTTACAGATGTGCTTCTGCGTGACGCCATCTTGAGCCACTGGGAAACAGAGAAGCCCAGGCAGAGGCCCCAGCTGGACTTGGTTCCTAGGCTGCAAGGTGGTGCCTGCTTGGGAGAGAGTGCTTTTCCAGCAGGGAGGCAGTGTTTTGCACAGTGTCACCTGGGGCTGGGGCCCAGTGGCGGAGGCTGTAGACTCTACATATTTTGGCACTCTTGGCTTCTCTTTCTGCCAGGAGCCTGGTCCTGGCCAGCTGACGAACTCTTGTGGGTTGCAATCTTGTTTTGCTGGGAGGTGGAGTCAGCCATACAGAAGCCACAGCTGGACCTAATTCCTGGGCTGGGAGGCAGTGCCTACCCAGAAGAGACCACTTTTACAGCAGAAAGGCAGAATTCTACACAGTATCGCTTACAGCTGGGGCCCGATAGCAGAGTCCAGCAGGTCAGTAGCCTCTCTGTATTTTGAGCTAGCTTATAACATCTGGGGTTCAATATAGAGGTGCTTACTTTGCCAGCTGGGAAAAGGGACGTATGAACCTGAAAACCTGACTGACTTTGGCAGTTGGCAAATATTTTAAGACAGCCTAGAGAAACAACTATGGTCCATCTTCACAGCATCTCTCCCAGCCTCTATTGATCCACATGAAGCCCAGAAAGCAAAACGTGGGAGAAGACAGTAACCCAGAAATCACCCATGGCATCAGAAGGCCCCCAAAAGAAACCACCTCAGAACTTCCCAGATGAAAAAGCTTTTCTGAAAATATCAGAAGGTGAATACAAAAGGTTTACATAGAGAGTCTTCCTAGACCTTATACAAAATGCAGCAGAGCAAAATGAAAAATTAAGCAAACTGTTCGATCTGATGGAGCACCAGTACTTTGAAATCCAACAGATCAAGAACAAAATCAAAGACATAGAAACTTCCATGCAAAGCCAAGAAAACAGAATGGAACAAATGGAAAAGCGAATTTCTGATTTGGAAGACAGAGACACTGACTCCAGCATCTATGAGGAGAAATCAGAAAAAAGAAACAAGAAAAATGAGGAAGCATTAAGAAGCATGTGGGGCTCTATTAAGAAGAACAATCTATGATTAATTGGAGTTCCTGAAGAAGACATGACATCTGAGAACACAGAGAGTATTGTTGCTGAGCTGTTGACAGAAAACTTCCCAGAAATTAGGAAAGAAGAGAATATAGATATCCAAGAAGTATATCAAACACCACTCAACATAGATCTCAAAAGAAAGACTGCAAGGCATGTTATAATCAAACTTAACAAAATGAAACAGAAGCAGAAACTCTTAAAGGCAGCAAGACTCAAAGCAAAGCTAACATTCAGAGGGAAAACCTGTAGGATTTCATCGGATTTCTCAGCAGAAACAATGCTGGCATGTAGACAGTGGCATGATATATTCAAAGCCTTGAAGGAGAGAAACGTCCAACCAAGAATTGTATATCCTGCAAAGTATCTGTCAAATACGAGAATGAAATGAAGACATTCACAAACAGAAACTCAGAGACTTTGTAAAAACCAAATCAAAGCTACAAGGAATACTGAAAGAATCTCCTGGCTTGGAAGAAGAAAACTGCTAACTTTATATTTTAGAAGGACACATTTTCCAGAAACCTACTCAGTAAGGGAAGGCTCCAAACTCAGTCAAAGCTATAATAGTGAAAGAAACTATCTAGTGATCATATTATGTAAACTATGATATCATCATATTAAAAAGAGGGATGTACTACAGTTGTTGTAGCCCTTCTAGATGGAGAGGAAGCTGACAAGACTCGTAGCTATCAAAATTGGGTTTACACATAGTTTATTAAGTGGGATCATAGGGCAGCTGTAAAGCACAATAAAAAAGCAACATACCATATCAAGAAATGTTATACAGGAGTCTCAACAACCACAAAATCAACCCTAAAAAAGGAGAAAAATCAACTCACAAAGAAGGCTGCAGAACAGATTAATAAGAACAACAGAGAAAACATCAACACAAAAATAAACATATCATAATGGCAGCACTGAACACATACCTATCAATAATTACATTGAATGTGAATGGACTAAATGCTCCAGTAAAGAGATGTCTAGTGACATCTTAGATCAAAAGAAATGACCCCTCTATATGTTGTCTACAAGAAACTCACCTTAGACTTAAAGATAGTAACCAACTGAAAATTAAAGGATGGAAGAACATATATCGAGCTAACAATGAACAAAGAAGAGCAGGTGTGGCAATTCTAATCTCAGATAAAATCTATTTTAATGTAAAACCCACCATCATGGACAAGGATGGACACTATTTTTTGCTGAAAGGTTGAATACACAAGCAGGACTTAACAATATTAAATATTCACGCACCTAATATTAGAGAACCTAAATACATCAAAGAAACACTGACTATACTCAAAAGGGAGATAGATCTCTCCACAATAATAGTGGGAGACTTCAACTGTCAATATTGGACAGGTAATCTAGAAAAAAGCTCAATAAAGACACAGAAGACCTTATTGCCACAACTAACCAACTACATCTCATCGATATATATAGAACTTTCTATTCGTCAGTGGACAACTACAGTTTCTTCACCAGTGCACATGGAACATTCTCAAGAATTGACCATGTGTTAAGACAATTCTCAACAAAATCCATACCACTGAATTAATGCAAAGCACCTTCTCAGATCATAAAGCCATGAAAGTCAAAATCAACAGCAGCAAAAACATAAAAAATGGAACTCATGGAAACTGAACAACACCTTGCTCAAAAAACCATGGGTTATAGAAGAAATCAAGGATGAAATAAATTTATGGATTACAATGAGAACAAAAAACACTTCCTACCAGAACCTATGAGATACAGCCAAAGCAGTGCTCAGAGGTCAGTTTATTTCCATAAATGCCCACATCTGGAAGGAAGAAAGAAACCAAATGGAAGAACTGGCCCTACAGCTTGAACAAGCAGAGAGAACAACAGAGGAACCCTTCAGGCACAGGAATAAAACAGATCATAAAGGTTAGAGCAGAACTAAATGACTTAGAGAACAGAACAATTGAAAAAATTGAAAAGACCAAAAGCTGGTTTTTTAAAAAGATCAACAATATTGACAAACCACTGGCTAAGCTTACTAAAGAAAAACAGGAAGCCAAGCCAAAGCCAAGTGCTGCTGACTCATGGCGACCCTAGAGAAGGAAACAAATAACTTAAATAAGAAATGAGAGGGGAGTTGTCACAACAGATCCAACGGAAATCAAAAATACCACAGCTGAATACTATGAAAGATTGTATTCTAACAAATTTGAAAACTCAGAGAAAATGGACAAATTCCTTGATTCACATCACCTACCAAAATTATCTCAAGATGAAGCAGAACAATTTAATAAACCCATCACAAAGAGATTGAAAAATTCATTAAAAAACTGCAAATCAAAAAAAGCACCAGCCCAGATGTCTTCACTGCAGAATTCTACCAAACTTTCAGAGAAGAGTTATCTCCAATACTACTAAAACTATTCCATAGTATAAAAAGGGATGGAATACTCCCAAATTCATTCTATGACACCAGCAAAACCCTGATATCAAAGCCATGGAAAGACCCAACCAAAAAGGAGAACTACAGACCGACATCACTCATGAATCTAGATGCAAAAATCATCAAAATTCTTGCCAATAGAATACAACAACATATCAAAAAATAATCCATCATGACCAAGTTGGATTCATACCAGGGACACTAAGAAATGCTCTTTCTCAGTACAGGCACATCTTGTTTCATCGTGCTTCATTTTTTGCGCTTTGTAGATAGTGCCTCTCCCACAAACTGAAGGTTTGTGGCAACCCTGCATTGACAAAATCTACCATCATGCACTTACTTTGTATCTCTGTGTCACATTGTGGTAATTCTCACAGTATTTTAAACTTTGCATTATTGTTATATCTGTTATGGTGGTCTGTGACCAATGATTTTTTTTCATCACATCTATCTTGTTTGGGGTTGCTAAGAACTGCACCCATATAAGACAATGAATTTAATTGATAAATATCGTGTGTGCTAACTACTCCACTTACTTGCCATTTCCCTTTTCCCTTTGTCCTAGATTGAATCATGTACCCGCCCCCCCCCCCCCAAAATGTGTGCAGCACTTTGGCTGGGCCACGACTCTCTCTATTTTGTGATTTTTCCTATGCTATAAATCCTAATCTCTCCCCGTGGTTAACAGAGTGGACTATGTTAAAGAGCATTAGGGTGGGATTGTAACACCCTTCCTGAGGTCACCTCCCTGCTCCAATGTAAAGAGAGTATCCCTGGAGTGTGGCTTGCATCATCTTTTATCCTACAAGAGACAGAAAGGGAAGTAGAGAGCTGGGGACCTCATATCATCAAAAAAGCAGCACCAGGAGCATAGTGTACACTTCAGACCTGAGGTTTCTGCACTGAGACGCTCTCAGACCAAAGAAAGACTGATGCAACAGAAGGATCTTCCTTCAGATTCAACATAGAAAAAAAGTCTTCCCTTGGAGCTAACACCCCTGACAGTGGACTTCCAGCCTACAGGACCATGTAAGAATAAACTTTTCCTTGCTTAAGGCATCCACTCATGGTGTTTTGTTACAGCAGTGCCAGATGACTAACACACTCTCCTTGGTCTTCTTTATTCTCTAAAAAATTACAATATTGAAATTATGCCAACTACTGCACCTACAGTGGTCTCTAGGTATTCGAGTGAAAGGAAGAATCATACGTATCTCATTTTTAAATCAAATGCTAGAATGATTCAGCTTAGTGAGTAAGGCATGTCAAAAGCTGAAATCTAGGCCTCTTGTGCCAAACAGTTAGCCAAGTTGTGATTGCAAAAGAGAAGTTCTTGAAGGAAATTAAAAGTGCTACTTCAGTGAACACACAAATGATAAGAAACCAGAACAGCCTTATTGCTGATATGAAAGACGTTTTAGTGGTCTGGACAGAAGAACAAACCAGCCACAACATTCTTTTAAGCCCAAACCTAATCCAGAGCAAGGCCTTAACTCTTTTCAGTTCTTTGAAGGCTGAGAGAGGTGAAGAAGCTGCAGAAAAAAAAATTGAAGCTAGCAACATTTGTTCGCAAGGTTGGTTCTGAAGCCATTTCCACGACATAAAAATACAAGTTGAAGCAGCAAGGGTCGATAACAGAAGCCGAAACAAGTTATCCAGAAGTTCTTGCCAAGATATTTAACGAAGGTAACTATACTACACAACACATTTTCAAAGCAGATGAAACAGCCTTATGTGGGAAAAAGATGCCACCTAGGACTTTCATCAGCAGAAAGAAGCCAGTGCCTCACTTTAGAGCTTCAAGTGACAGGCTGGATCCCTCACCAGGGGTTAATGCAGTTGATGACTTTCAGTTGAAGCCAATGCTCATTTACCTTTCTGAAAATCCCATGGAAGAGTTATGCTAAATCTACTCTGCATATTACCTAAGAATGGAACAAAGAAGCCTGGATGACAGCACATCTGTTTATCACATGGTTTACTGAGTATTTTAAGCCCATGTTTGAGAAGTGCTGCTCAGAAAAAAATGTTCCTTTCAGAATATTAATGCTTGTGGACAATGTAACTGCTCACCTACTAGATCTAAAGGAGATCTATAAGGTAATTAATTCCTTGTTTTATTTTATTTTTATTATGACTGAGTGAAAATATACATTCCCGTACAAATTTACATGCCCACCTATATGCAACTTCCACTGCTCTCCCTGCCCAGTGACAGCACACTATTCCTCTCTGCTCCATACATGTCTCATCCTCCCAACATGGTTGCTAACACAACATCCATTCTGTGGCCCATGAATCAAGGAGTCATTTTGACTTTCAAGTTTTGTCGTTTAAGAAACTCATCTTGTAAGGTTATGGCTGCCATAGATAGTGATTCCTCTAATGGATCTGGACAAAGTAAACTGAAAATCTTCTGGAAAGGATTCATCATTCTAGATGCTATTAAGAACATTTATGATTCGTGGGAGAAGGTCCACCACGCAATCCTTGGAAACTCTATGGGGTGGTTCTACTCTGTCTACAGAGTTGCTTTGAGTCTGATTTGACTCAATTGCAGTGGGCTTGATCTTGGTTTGGGAGGTCAAAAGTCAACATTAAAAGGAGTTTGGAAGAGGTTGGTTCCAATTTTCATGGATAACTTTTGAGTGTTTCAGGACTTCAGTAAAGGAAATAGCTAGAAAACTAGATTAAAAGTGGAACCTAAAGATGTGACTGAATTGATGCACTCTCATAATAACACTTTAAAAACCAAAAAAACCAAACACACTGTTACTGAGTTGATCCCAACTCACTGCAACCCTATAAATAGAGTAGAACTGCCCCATAGAGTTTCCAGGGAGCACCTGACAGATTTGAACTGCTGACCTTATGGTTAGCAGCTCTGGCACTTAACCATTACACCACCAGGGTTTCCAGTAACACTTTAGTGGATGAGTACCTATTTAGCAATAATCTGCATAGTTTAATTAAACCATGTATATTATTTTGTTAGACATAATGCTATTGCATACTTAATAGACTACAATGTAGTATAAATCTTACTTTTATACGCACTGGGAAACCAAAAATTTTGTGTAACTTGCTTCATTGTGATATTTACATTACTGCAATGATCTAGAATCACACTTGCAATATTTTCAAATTCTTTCTCTACTAACACATCACAACACATTTTATGGGAATTAAAAAGCCTTTCAGTTACTTTTTAATTTGTGAACAGTTAAATGCTCGAGTACCAGCTGAAATATTGGTAGGCTGAACCCCTTAGAGGATCTTCAGAAGAGAGACCTGGTGACCTGTTTCCAACAGTTCACAGCCTTGAAAACTCTAAAGAACAGTTCTACTCTACACACATAGGGTTGCCATGATTCGGGATCAAGTCGATGGCAACTCACAACAGCAACAACTAACAACGACAATCCAGATCTCAACTGAAAATTCAGAAGTTGATCACAATGGCCTGTAACTTCTACCACCTCTCAGGGGTTTCATTGTCCATGAATAACAAAAATTTTCAATTAACAGAGGTTAAAACTGAAAGATACCTGTGTAGTTACCAAGCTTAGAGGTAGCTGAAACCATTGTTGTCGATTCAATTCTGACTCATAGTGATCATGTAGGAGCAGAGGAGAACTGCCCCAGAGGGTTTTGCTGAACTTTTGATTAGCAGCCTAGCTCTTAACCACTACACTGCCGGGGATCCATACTTGGGACAGCTTGTCAGGAGGGACCAGTACCCGGACAAGAACATCCTGCATGACAGAGACTCCATGTAAAAGAGGAAGACCCTCAATGAGATCAGTTAACACAGTGGTTGTCCCAATGGGCTCAAACACAGCAAGTGTTGCGACGATGATGCGGGACCAGGCAACGCTTTATTCTCTTGTAAGTATGGACACTATCAGCCAGAACCGACAGGACAACACCTCTCATGAACAACATGGGTAGGTGACTCCACAGTTGGCGCAGTAATTACATGATGTCATGGCCCTAGATCTGCAGCACTGACATTTTCTTAGCCTCTCCCTCATGGACATCAAATACTGTTGCAGTTCCAAGCATTTCAGTCAAAAATCATTCTCATTTGTTATTGGTGAGCCTATGTTATGCTCTTCTATTTCCAATATTTTAATCTGTTTTCTATGTCCATTGGTTTTTAACCTCTCTCTTCCTTTTGTATATAGACTATCTTCTCTGTTATTTCCTCTACTAGATGGACAGTGTTGTATAATCTGTTTGTAATCTTATTTTAATGTAAATGAAATTAATATTCATACTTGGGCTTAATACAGTGCATCAGTCTGTCATCTCTCCCAGAATATGTCAATAGCTTTTACTTCCCTCATTTTTTCTTAATTATGTTCACAGTCAGGAGCTGAGAACAATGAGTAATAAGTTTGTATTAATTTTGTTGTTCACTGTTGATTTGCTCATCCCATTATTCCCTCCTACAGTCATTAAACTTCTTTCTGAAGGACATCTACTAATCTTGATTTTGGAAAGCATCTTCTGAAATTGAATTTTTCTGTATATGCTTGAGGCTATAGACTTCTTCTTAAGTCAGATTCCATCTGCATCCCAGCTCGTAAGGATTTCTTATATTCAGATTTACTGAGGAATCCCTTTTTTTTTTATTCCCAGTGCAGTTATGGCTCTATAATTTTTTAGGTATATTTTCTATTACTGTTAGAGATTTGGAATGACATGAGGGAGTTGTAGAAAATATCCAGCCACGTATCTTGATACCAAAGTCATCATTTATCATTTTTTCCATAATTCCTTCAATTTGTTTGAAAGACTTATTTTAATTTATCATTTATTACAATAGTATCATTAACTGTTATATGCTTTACAGTCAGTGTTGACTCATAAATGCCTTGAAAACAGAGTAGAACTTGCCTCATAGGTCTTCCTGGGCTCCAATCTTTATAGGAGCAGATTGCCAGCTGTTTTCTCCCATGACACAGCTGGAGGATTCACAGTACAGATCTTTCAGTTAGCAGCCAAGCTCTTAACCATTGCACCACCAGGCCTTCTGATAGCACTAACTGTTACCACTTATTTTATGACTGAAATGTACCATTTTTATTTCCCCCAAGAATCCAGCATAGTACCACGCATCTACAGTTGTTCATTATATATTTGTCAAATGTGAAGGAATAAATAAATGGATGGCAACTCTTTTCTGGGTGTGTTACAGCATTATGTCTAATGTTATAGAAACTCTTTAAGGTAGGCAGTTTTCCCATTTATGAATGACAAAATTAAGCTTCATAGAATTAATAAAACTTTCCCAAGGTAACATCACTACTAAGGCTTGACGTTTGGATGCAATTCTATGTGTATCCAACACTGAATCATATATTTTGACTGTTTCTTAAGTTCTTGAACCTAGGAAACAAAAGATTCCTACAAAAGAAAAAGGAATATTGGAAAGATTCATGAAGATGATAAATACGTTGGTAAAATATATTATTAGAAATCTTTAGCTCCTTACATTCATCCTTTCCTCTTTGTTTTTATTTTTCCCCCATACTTGGCTGCTGATGTCATAGAATTGACATTAATTGATCTCAAATAGTAGAATTAATGTAGTTGGTGGCAGAAAAGACTGAATGAAAGAATAAAGCAGAAATCAAAAAGGTAGTAAGGAAAAATAGAAACACATGGATTTCATAAATATTTTCATGCCAAAAGAAGTACTTTGATTTTAATCATTGCTTTCAAAAGGGTATCTAATAAATATGAAAGATAGTATCTTCATTTTTTACAGATGTTTTCTTTAAAAATATTTTATAGTGAATATTTTTGTTTTCACAATTTCTCTTGAAATTGAAAAATGATGATTATTATATGAATGCACTCAAGTAACTTTAGTTGAAGCCAGCTTTTATGCTTGTTAGAGATACTGTCCTTAGCTGACCAACCTACTATGATTTATGATGATAAGTTCCAAATTTTAAAAATTCTAGAAATGTTGGATTTACTATACACTATATTTAAGTAGTTTCAAAAATTTGGAAAATTAATTTCCTTTTATAACAGAGTCATTTTTCAAATGACTGTACTCCTTAAATTGCAATAGGAATGAAAATAAGAGGATAGCAAAAATGCAAATGAAATGGAGTATCTTTTTTGAAATGTTGATATTGTGGTCAGATCATGGAAGCAATTAAGGAAAAAACAAAAGAGAAACTCAAGAGCTTAGAACTCTTTGTCCTGATATCTACCAATATAACCTACGTGAGTTATATCTGGAAGTGTCAATTTAGTGTTCTCTGAGATAAAATGTCACTGATTTCAAAGTAATTATTTCTCTTTTTCCAGTATATAATTACAATAAATAGTCTATCCATTCAACCTGAGAGCTAGAAAGAGGAAAAAAATCTCTTGAAAGTATTTCATAAGTATAAACATAGAAATTAATTTGAATGAGAAGAAAAAATAATTAAAAAAAAGAATTAAGTATTAACTATTTCAAGGTATATCTGCTCAGAGCTGTACAAAGTCCCAGTTGAAAGCCATGGCCTCTCTCCTATCTGATGCCTAGGCCAAGATATTATGTTTCCATCCTGGTATTTTTTCTGTGTCCTTTGTTGGGTAACATTTCAGTTGACATTTCCTAATTATGATTTTTTTTAAAGTAATGCTCCTAGTTATGTGCCATTTAAATAAATTAAATATTTATTTTCTGTTTTATCTCATAGGGTACTTGTAAAAATAAAAATGGCATAGCCAAACCTGTTGCAGTTGTGTTGATTACAACACACAGTGGTCCTGTAGGACAAAGTAGAACTGCCCTATAGGGTTTCCAAGAAGTGGTTGATAGATTCCAACTGCTGAACTTTTGCTTAGCAGCCAAGCTGTAAGCCACTGTGGAACCAGGGCTCCAGAAATGGCACAGGTGCCTTCAATCACTAAGGACCATCTCAGGAATCTTTCCCAAACTATATCTGACTTAGGGACTACATTTGGTGGCATTGACAAAAACCTGACTATACTGCTTTACCCAAGTAGAGTCTTAGACTGGATTCCCTGAAAATAGAGTTGAGAGGAAGAGTTGTGACTGGAAGATTAATTGCAGGGAGTGGGGTCTTCTCTATACTGGTTGGCAATAGCTTCATGGGAGAAAGATGTGGCAGTCTGCTTTCAGTATGTTAAAACCATATGGGACAGTTCCACTCTGTCCTACAGAGGTTGCTATGAGTCAGAATTGACTCAGTGGTAATGGGGTTGGTTTTCAGGTTTCTCTGTAAGGAAATGAGGTAGGCAAAATTAGGCAGAGCAGAAACAGATCTACACTGTGAAGCTGAGGTCGCAGTCTCACACAGAGCTCTGACGCTGGATTGGCTATACTGAGTTGTCCCTAATTTAGGCAATGGCCCAGGACTTCTGTGACCACATGGCCAACCTAGGCTGGAAGGAGTCATTCTTTGGCACTTGAGAGAAACTAGGAGAAGAATAATGGAAGAATTATGGAATCAGGTGGTGGTTACTGAGCACTATTGAGTTTTTGAAGAGGGATAATGAGGGTGATAAATAAAAATTGAAGGTAAAATATAAAAGCCACAGCATTCCCTGGCAGCATTTGATGGCATTTATAATGTCTTGCAGATGAGGTGCACACAGAATAAAGGAATAGACTCAGAATTTAATTGTAAGAGTAGCAGAGTTTCATAGAAGGCTGCAATCTTAGCCCTACCAGACTTCTCATATCAATGTCAGGACCACAGATAGGGAGGAACAGGGCATTGAGACTTAGGGTGGGGTATCTGTGTAGATGGACTGAGAACCTTCAACTCTAAAACTTCCATAAACTTGTCGACTACAAAAGTAGTCATCTACCAACTGCCTGGTTTAAGAAGATACCAGGCCACTTTCTTAAAGATTTCCTGTAAGCCTCAAATAAGGCAGTGGCCTTACAAAAGAACGTCTGGCCCCTTCCAGATCTCTATTCATATCATCTCCTGAAAACCGAGATAGTAACAAGGGTAAAACCCCAGCCTTGGCCAACTTGGGATAAGGAAATACAGACAGTTCATATTCAAGTTGCTGCAGCATTTGGCTAGCATTCTGTCTTGGCCGTCTAGTACTGCTCTAACAATAATATCACAAGTGGATGGTTTCAACAAAGAGAAGTTTACTCTCTCTCATAGTCCAACAGGCTAGAAGTCAGAATCCAAGGTGCTGGTTTCAGGAAAAGACACTCTCCCTCCATCAGCTCTGGAGGAAGATCCTTGTGTAGCATCCATCTTCCTTTGGGCTGGTAGCATCTCAGCACAGGCACCTCTGGTCCAAAGGATACCTGTACTCCTGACACTACTTTCTTGGTTGGTATGAGGTTCCTGTGTCTCTCTGTTCACTTCTCTCTTTTGTATCTTAAAATAGATTGACTTAAGATGGTATTCAATCTTGTAGACCTCATTAGACTAACTGGTGCTAATCCATCTTATTAAGTCATAGTGATAGAATTTATAACACATAGGAAAATGCCACAAAATTACAAAACTGTGGACAATCTCACAATACTAGGAATCACGGCCTAGCCAAATTGCTACATACATTTTTGTGGGGACATAATTCAATCCATGGTACATACATTGGATGGACCTTGGAAAATACTTACAGAGTTGGATTTTGAGAGTTGAAGATCAAGAGGTGAAACATCAAGTTGTTTAAGGGAGAGTTAGTTGATATAGGAAGACCATCATACTCTAGGGCTTAGCATCTAGGCAAAGACATGGGAAAACAGTTAATATTTTATTAGTATGGCTCTCAGAAGCTTCTAAAAAACAAGAAAATCACAGTGGTTCAGTCTACGTGAAATAGAGATGGCATAAATGTTGGAACAGATGGTGATAAAAAAGATGAAAACACTCAGAAAAGTGGGCATGTTAGAGTAGACAGACTAAATAAGGCTGGAAATCTATCAACCAAATGTATCTGTAGTGGGACCTATGGGACATTCCATGTACTGTGAAAACAAAAGCAGTGGTAAATGGGACACGAGAAACTCGGTATTAGTGTCCTGTGTAGTGCAGAAGCAAACATAGGAACTGGTCTGATAGCTCTAAGCTCCCTGATGACAGTGGCATTTGTATGACACCAAAATAATACAGGCCTGGTGGTGGTATTTAACTATTAGAAATAAAGTAGGTACAATTATTGCAACGAGAAGCAATGTTGAGTGGTAACCACATGAAGCTCAGCCTTCCAAGGGCTATGAAAACACAAACCAAACCCACTGCCGTTGAGTCGACTCTGACTCATAGTGACCCTATACAACAGAGTGGAACTGTTCGATAGAGTTTCCAAGGAGTGCCTGGAGGATTCAAACTGCTGACCTTTTAGTTAGCAGAAGTAGCACTCAAGCACTACGCCTCTACGGTTTCCAGAGGGCTATGATGTAGTTAATAGCATACAGTCTTCTTAGAGGTATGAAAGATAGGCAGCCAACACAAGTATGGCTTAATTTACATTGATAAAAGAATTTCAAAATGGCTGATTATGAGATGTCCCCCAACAAAGAAGTCACAATCTCTTGCAGTTTCCTGATCTCAGCTAGTTTCCATACACAGAACCCACTGACTCAAGGGAAAGTCAGATCCTTATAAGGAAACGCTCTGTAAAACCAGGGCCTATGGTCTTCTACTTGGGTCATCACGAATGGGGGGAAAGCAGGGTACCAAAATGTTTTTAGTTAGACACAGGATCTCAATGGACACTGATACCCAAATAGTCAAAGTTCCACCACAGCCTTCTCATTAGCTAGGTGCCTGGTAATAAAAGGAATGACTCACTTTCTGCTCACAGTGGGTCCACTGGATCCACAGGTCCATCTAGTAGACAATTCTTTGATGGCCTTGTGTTTATTACAATGAACATGCATAGCTACTGACAGAATCTCCACATTAGTTCCTTAATCTATCAAGTCACAATTGTTATCGTGGGAATCACTAAATGGAAATGTCTGAAGCTGGCACTCTGTGGCCAAGCTAATAAAAATTTTAAATTACCATACCCTGAGAAGAATAAAACCAAAACCCATTGTCATCAAGTCAATTCCAATTCATAGTGACCCTAGAGGACAGAGTAGAATGGCCCATAGAGTTTCCAAGGGGCTCCTCATGGATTCAGACTGCTGACAGTTTGATCAGCAGCCATAGCACTTAATCACTACTCCACCAGGGTGGGGTACCCTACCAGGGAAGAATAGCAGATGTTAATTCGGTCCTCAAAAACTGAAAGAATTGATGGTGGTTCCCATATTATTCCATTTAATTAACCAGTCTGGCCCTTACGAAAACCAGATGGATTGTGGCAGATGAAAATAGACTAATAAAGACTTAAGAAAATCATCCAAATTTTGCTATGCTAAACATGCTATCTTGGCAAGAGCAAATTAACACAGCATTTGGCATGTGGTGTGTAGCTACTTATCCACTAAGTGCATTTTTTTCCTATTCCTAGCAAGAAAGATGATCAAAAGCAATTTTTGTTCATGGGAGAACAAGAGTATACATCTATTGCCTTGCCCTAGGGAAGCTCTTGTCCTCTTTCTTAATATAGTCCAAAGTAATTTAATTGTTTGGAAATTCTGTACAAACACATTGATTCGTTATAACAATGACATCAGGTTAAAAGACAGAAAAACAAGACAAATATACTCCAAAGAGCAAGAGATAAGCCCGCTTCATCAGTCAAGTTTTGGGAGTTCAGTGGTCCATTGAATAAATGTTTCTTCAGCTGAAATGGAAAACAAACAAAAACTCCAAAGTAACTGCAAATTATTTCAAATTCCTGCACTTGCAAGAAAGTGAAAGTGAGGGAAATATTTAAGAGGATAACTAGGGGGGATAGTCACTCTGATACGTGGACAACCGTTGTCCTGGGTTCTGCGCTTGAGAGCTTCCCACTCTAATCTCCATCCACAACCTCTCACTAAGCAGGGAGTCTACAGGACCAAGGGGGTGGCCTTCGGCATTCATACCTCCCTCTGCTAGACTGCGTCCCACGTCCCTGAGTTACTTGCTCAATTGGCTCTGAATCCATTTCAAGGAAGGTCTGTGTAGGCCCTTCTCTAGATTCTTCCTCCTGAAAGTAGACACTATTTTTCTTCATTCCTACACCAAGAGACAGTTGGTTATCTAGTGCATAGGGATGAAGATGGAACTTTAATTCGAATGCTGGGTTTTCCAAATGAATGTGCACAAAACCCTTCATAATTCATGGCAGAATCAGAGCGAGAAGAGCGGGGAAAGCCATAATCCAAGCCTCCCTTTGTGTTCCTGCCAGGGCCACATAATGTTAGGGACAAATCTGAGGCAGATTATTTCAAATAGAAAAACTGGCAAGTAGACAAGCCCTGATGTTTCTCATCCCACTATCAGTCTTCTTAGCCTAACTTCAGAAACCACTGTTCCTTCTCTCTTCATCCTATAAATGAGCAAAACTTTCCACTTCTATCCCCTATCTGTCATTCTGTCATATTATGGTGGTTTATATGTTTCCATGACACTGCCACCACTGTTCCAAACATCGCAAGGGCCATCCATCGTAGACAAGTATCAGGAGAGCTTCCAAATTAAGACAGACTAGGAAGAAAGACTTAGCAAATCTACTACTAAAAATCAATCAGTGAAAACTGTACAGATTATAATATAGTATTGTTTGATATAGGGCTGGAAGATGAGACCCCCAGGATTGAAGGCATTCAAAATGCATAGCGGCTGCAACAATGGACTTGAGCATACCAACTGCTCAGTGGATGGTCCAGGACCAAGAAACATTTCTTTCAGTTATACATGGTCAGAGCCAACTTGATGGCAACTAAATGATCAACTATTAATTTTGATGATAACTAAGGAAAGATAGAAATATCATAACCAACTCCCCATCAAACTCTAACCTAGTTACCACTGAAGTTGCTCTTCTAGCCTATCTTTTCTTTTTGGTGTCACACCTGGAAATTATTTTATCAAGTCTCACTTTCCAGGTGTATTACCGCAGAGACTTCTGTACTGCACAGCTATCAGTTAGTCAGCTTTTTATTTAAGCCCTTGGGAAGATCCAAGAATGTTCCATGTTCAGATTGCCTTCATACTCCCAGTGAAGGCTAATTCCTTTGGAAACTCTCAATCCTACTTAACCCTGATTGACTGTCTGTGACAACTAGGCATAGCTTCCAGGTCACATATATACCTTGTCACTGAGCTTTGTTCCACAGTAGCTCTGATACATCCTTGTGGAGATCAGCAATTACTTCCATAGCCAGTTTAAGATCTGGTTTCAGAGAAACTGGCATCCATTGCTGGGCCTGTCATTGCTTTATAAAGACCATACCTTGTGCCTTATCCACATGTTTAGACCTCTGGTCTCCAGGGTCACCACGTCAAGAATTAACACACATTATGATTCTGCTGCCAAGAACCTTCACTTTTATTCTGTCTAATGTCAGCAAGACCAGCCCAAGAAATCTCACATCCAATTTCTGGCTTCAGTTAAAAAGTTTGAACAGATTCAGAAAAAGAAATGATACTAAAAAAAAAAAAATCTAGAGGGGCATTAAGCTCTAAGGTTTCACAGTCTTTTTGAGAATACATCAATTTCCTACAAAAATGTCTGTTGTATTCATATAAGGCACTGTATATGGATGTAGGTGTGAGAATATGAGAATTGGAAAGGGTGGCACAGCATTTCAGAGGAAACCAGAATATAACATATTTCTATCATATCCTGACAGAGTGAATGTCTCAAAAATGAAAGCAGTCTTCAGGAGCAGAGCTCTTAGATGGCTTGTCCCACTGGTCCCATAACTGCCCTTACTGTCTCTAGTGAACTTGGTGAACTGCTGAGTTGAGTATCTTCTAAAAAGACTACTTCTGATGTCTACTTCATAAAGATTGAGTTCCCAGGCTGCCTTTTTTCTCGAGTTATCCTCAAGGCCAATTCCTTGAAGAATTCCTTCAGCTTAATTTTAGTGTCACACTGGGGCCAGTTGTACTTCTTTAAAGAAATCCTTTAAAAGCATCTGTTTAAATGAGGGAATTCTCTGTAAGACTTTACCGTCATTAATTGCTTCCCAGTTGTAATCATCTTTGAAAGGAAACATTTGCTGTGGCTTCCAGGGTAAGTGCTTGGGTTTGTTTTCCTCTGGACTCTCACAGTACTATTCCTCATCTCTTTCATTCTGGGATGGTGATGATGAGATTTTTCATGATATCTCTTTTCCCTCCCCCAATAAAACTCACTTAATCAATGGACTGTCCGTGTTGACTTAGTTCTTAGATTTGCATTTGTCCTCCTGGCATTGTAATCAGTATCCTTACTTTCCTTTTTTATGTCTTTGTTTCAGATAGAAATTCCAACCGAATAGGAACCAAGTTATAGTTTTTCCCTTCATTGTTCTGAAACCTAAGAAACATAAACCAGTTACATCTATCAAACTTCATTAGCTGTAACAGCCAAATAATAAGAACACTAAAAACTAACTTTGTGTTTAATACTGTTTTAGGATGGATAATGTGGAGGTAAAATATGGTTAGAAATTCACATTTTACTTACTTTACTGAAACAAAGAGGGTAAAACTTGTAATGACCAGGGTGGATAGTTTCACTGCTTCTTGTTATGAGTCAGAATCAACTTAGCAGTAGTGCGTTGTTGATGTTACTATTATCTGTAGCTAAAGATCAATAAGTTTCAAGGCTATTTCATATAGAACATTTTATAAATACCAAAGTTATTTCTTCAAAAGCATTAAGAAAAGAAGCAAGAAAATATTTCAAAAGAAGGGATAGTATTAAAAGCATACTACATATCCTTATAATTAAGCCATTTGGCTTGACAATTTAAACTTTAAGTAATGCTCCTTTTTTTTCTTTTTTTTACAAACTAAAGTTTACAGAGTTGAATTAAAGACAACACTTAGTTCATTACACACTCTTATTGTTGGTCTATGGCACCCTTGATATTCATGCAGACCCCGGGTACCGAACGGGCTCTATCCCTGTGTCTTTCAGTCAAATTTGTCTGGAAGTTGGAACAGGTGCATGTGCTTCTGCCTTACTTTAGTGCTATAGAGTCGCTATGAGTCAGAGTAAACTTGATAGTGCTGAGTTTGATTCAGTTTAGTGCTAGAAAAGCCCTGAAGACTTTCCAATGATCTAAAAGCTGCACATGCGGCAAGTGAAGGCGATGTGATGAAGAATTTGTTGCCAAGTAGGGGCTGGTCCAATCATTTCAAAGGGAGGGCAAATTTACATACTATTAGAGGGCCTAAGTCTGACATTCATAATGCAGGAACTGCCGGTATATTTTCTGCAAACAATGTGTGTGGCATGACTGTATTCTTTCTCCTTACTTATTCCATCTTCAAGCTGAACAGATAATCCATGAAGCTGGACTACCTGAAGATTCTTTTAACACCTTAACATTAGTAAGAAAAACCAAAGTGATAAGGTGCCAAATTTGAGCAAATTGCCTATCTGCCTATCTCTATCTTGCTATGTAAGGACTCTTTGCAGTTACATGTAACTTTATTTCTTCAGGTTTCCCCAGTATGAGTTCAGATTACTATCAGTGGCTTTTAAAAAGCTTCCACAACTGTAAAATTTCACATACGTATGTCTGATGCTCAGAAGGTGCCCTGGTGACACCCTGGTTAAGTGCTCAGCTGCCTTCAGTTATAAAGGTGAGCAGTTCAAACCTACCCAGTGGCTCCACAGGAGAAAAACCTTTATAATCTGCTTCCTTAAGATTACAGCCTAGGAAACCCTGTATCATATAAGCTTGCTGTGAGTCGGAAGTGGCTCTGTGTCACACGACAACAGCAACAATGCCCAAAGACTCAAACACTATTCTGCTGGCCACATTTATTTACTGGAATCTGACCCATTCTTTCTGCTCCAGCTCAATCACTGATGTCCACTGCACATGAAGTTACTTGTGATTGCCTCACTTGAAGGAAAACACAGAGAGAATGCTAATGGCTGTGCTAAGACCACTATCTCCTGATGCTATTAAAACTACCAACTTCAAGGTAGCTATCTGAGTAGAGATGACGAGAATATTCTTCTTCCTACTGTCTCACATCTAGATAACTTTGGGCTAAAGGATCTTTCAAGTTCCCAAATCAGGAATTTACCCGAAATCTCTTTACAAGTCTCGGAAGCAAGTCTATGACATGGAGTTAGAAGACAAACATTCACAAGAGATACCTTACTGTCTTTTGTATTTCCATTTTATTTCACTTTCCCACTTTAGGCAGTCAACCTCCTGCTACCAAAAACCAAACCAAACCCATCGTCACTGAGTTTACTTTTGACACACAGTGACCCTATAGAGAAGAGCTGCCTCACAAAGTTTCCAAGGAGCACCCGGTGGATTTGAACTGCTAATCTTTTGGTTATAAGCCATAGCACTTAACCATTATACCACCGGAGTTTCCCTCTTGTACTAAGAACTTACAAAAATAGCATTAGGCCACCCATTATATTAGCTTGTTAAATTTTCCCATGTTTCCAGAATCTCTCTGGTAGGTACAATTTAGGCTTGAGGTGGGATGAGATACTCTTTATATTTTCTTAAGAGACACTTTAATGTACTGTTACCATAGACATCACATTAAAAATATTCTTTCATGCTTCTTCAGATGTTCAGATCATCACAATGGTTATGCCTGAGTTATTTCCAATATCTCATTAAAACTCTTTAGTCATCTTCCCTCTGGGGTTATACTGTGAAGGGAGAAAAACACACATACACGCACATAAATAACCTCCCACATTTTGACTCCTCATCAAACCCACCACACCTGCATGGTGTCTGCCACATGGAAAGCACTTAATAGCTATTTGATGAATGAAAGAATGTGGCAACATCTCTCTATCCACTCACAATTTCAGAGCCAAAGAACTTGGAAGCAGCAGAAGTGGAAAAAAAGGGGGAAAGAAAGCAAGAATAGCCAGTTCACGGTATGTGATGCTCAGAAAATCTGCACATGCTCAAATGTTAATGACGTCACAGCAGAACCAGACAATTTCTCTTTTCTCCTTCTGACCTCAACATCTATATTTCCCTTGTATACAACTAGTAACTGCTTTGGGAAGAGATGTCAAACAAACAACTGTAACCACAGCCAGCTTGATCTTGTTCCAATATTTCCAAAACTTTAACCTATTCTACTTTTTAAAAAAATCTTTTACTCATATGTTTTGCCATAGAGTTCTTTTTTTTAATTTCTCATTATTATTTATTAGCATTTCTCGACGGCACTTGGCTGTCTAGATTAGCAGTAAGATTAAAAGCCTTTTCCTGTATTTGTTTCCTATTTGAGAAGTGCCTACTCATAAGTTTTGCTTGTTTTGATTCAGGATTAGAAAATAATCAGTGGCCAAATTCTTTGCATTAATTCAATGGTATGGATTTTGTTGAGAACTGCTTTATTTCCTAACACATGGTCTATTCTGGGGAATGTTCCATGTGCACTGGAGAAGAAGGTGCAGTTGTCCGCTGATCGATAGAAAGTTCTGTATATGTTGATGAGGTCTAGTTGGTTAATTGTGGCAATAAGGTCTTCTGTGTCTTTATTGAGCTTTTTTTCTAGGCAATCTGTCCAATATTGAGAGTGGAGTGTTGAAGTCTTCCACTATTATTGTGGAGTGATCTATCTCATTTTTGAGTGTAGTCAGTGTTTCTTTGATGCATTTAGGTGCTCTAATATTAGGCACATAAATATTTGATATTGTTAAGTCCTGCTTATATATTGAACTTTTCAGCAATAAATAGTGTCCAGCCTTGTCCATGATGGTAGATTTTACCTTAAAATCTATTTTATCTAAGATTAGAATTGTCCTACCTGCTCTTCTTTGTGTGTTGTTAGCTTGATACATATTCTTCCATCTTTGAATTTTCAGTTTGTTCATATTTTTAAGTCTAAGGTGAGTTTCTTGTAGGCAACATGCCTTTTGATTGAAGATGCCACTCGATGTCTCTTTACTGGAGCATTTAGTCCATTCACATTCAATGTAATTATTAATAGGTATGTGTTTAGTGCTGTCACTGTTATATGTTTATTTTTGTGTTGATGTTGTATCTGTTGTTCCTATTAATCTGTTCTGCAACCTTCTTTGTGAGTTGATTTTTCACCCTTTTCAGGGTTGGTTTTGTGGTTGTTGAGACTCCTGTATGACATTTCTTGATTTGATAGGTTGCATCTTTATTGTGCTTTACAGCTGCCCCATCATCCCCCTTAATAAACTATGTATAAACCCAATTTTAATTACTGCCAGTCTTATTAACTTCCTCTCCATTTGGAAGGACTGTAATGACTGCAGTACATCCCTCTTTTTAATATGGTGACATCATAGTTTCCATGATATGATCACTGGATCATTTCTTTAACTATTATAGCTTTGTTTGAGTTTGGAGCCTTCCCTGAGTAGGTTTCTGGGTGATCTGTCCTGTATTTGCTTCTGAAATACAAAGTTAGTGGTTTTGTTCTTCTAAGCCAACAGATTCATTCAGTATTTCTTGCAGCTTTGGTTTGGTTTGTACAAAGTCTCTGAGTTTCTGTTTATCTGGGAATGTCTTCATTTCATTTTCATATTTGAAAGATAGTTTTTGCAGGATGTATGATTCTTGGTTGGAAGTTCTCCTTTAAGGCTTTGACTGTGTCAACCCATTGTCTCTGTGCCAGCATTGTTTCTGCTGAGAAATCCGATGAAATCCTACAGGGTTTCCCTCTCAATGTTAGCTTTGCTTTGAGTCTTGCTGCCCCGTTTCATTTTGTTAAGCTTGATTATAATATGTCTTGGAGTCTTTCTTTTGAAATTTATATTGAGTGGTGTCTGATATACTTCTTGGATATCTATATTCTCTTTCATAATTTCTGGGAAGTTTTCTGCCAGCAGCTCAGCAACAATACTCTCTGTGTTCTCAGGTGTCTTGCCCTGTTCAGGAACTCCAGTTAATTGTAGATTGTTCCTCTTAACAGAGTCCCACATGCTTCTTAATGCGTCTTCATTTTTCTTGTTTCTTTTTTCTGATTTCTCCTCATAGATGCTAGAGTCAGTAGCTCTGTCTTCCAAGACAGAAAGCCCATTTTCCTTTTGTTCCATTCTGTTTTTTTGGCTTTGAATTGGAGTTTCTATCTCTTTGATTTTGTTCTTGATCTGCTGGTGTTCCATCAGATCAAACAGTTTCCTTAATTTTTCATTTTGCTCTGCTGCATTTTGTATAAGTTCTAGGAAGGCTCTTTATATAATCCTTTTGTATTTACCTTCTGAGAGTTTCACAAAGGTTTCTTCATCTGGGAAGTTCTTTGGTTGTTTCTTTTGGGGGCCTTATGAAGCCATGGGTGCACCCATAGAATTCTTTAATTTCAGAAGGTAACATTATGATTGAGAACTAGTGGTACTGAAAGAAGTCCAAGATGTACCAAAGGCATTGGCAAAAAACAAGTCTCTAGGGATTGATGGAATGCCCACTGAGATATTTCAACAAATGGATGCGCTGCTGAAAGCACTCACTTATTTATGCCAAGAAATGTGAAAGACAGCTACGTGAACAACTGACTGAGATCCATGTTTATGCCCATTCCAAAGAAAGGCAAACCAAAAGAATACAGAAATTATAGAACAACATCGTTAATATCACACACAAGTGACATTTTACTGAAGATCATTCAAAAGTGGTTGTAGCAATACATTGTCAGAGAACTGCCAGAAATTCAAGCTGGGTTCAGAAGAGGACATAGAACAAGGGACGTGATGCTGATTTCAGATCAGCTGAAAGCAGATCAGCTGAATGCAGAGAATACCAGAATACCAGAAAGATCTTTACCTGTGTTTTGTTGACTATGTAAAAGCATTAGATTGTGGGGATCATACCAAACTATGGATAACATTGTGAAGAATAGAAATTGCATAACATTTAATTGTTCTCATCAGGAATCTGTATATAGATACGAAACAGTCCTTCAAACAGAAAAAAAGGGAAAAGATGTATGTCAGAGTTGTGTCCTTTCACCGGACCTATTGGATCCATATGCTGAGCAAATAATCAGAGAAGCTGGACTCTGTAAAGAAAAATGGGGCATCAGGGTTGGTGGAAGACTTATCAATAACCTGTGATATGAAGATGATACAACCCTGCTTGCTAAAAGTGAAAAGGACTTAAGGGCTTATTGATGAAGATCGAAGACCACAGCATTCAAGACGGATTACACCTCAACATAAAGAGAATAAAAATCCTCCCAAATGACCAGTAAGCAATAAGCAACATCACAGTAAACACAGAAAACATTACAGATTCCAAGGATTTCATTTTAAGTGTGTCCACTGGCAGCATCCATGGAAGCGCAATCAAGAAATAAAATGAGGTACTGCATTGGGCAAATCTGCTGCAAAACACCTCTTTAAAGTGTTCAAAATCAGATGTCACCTTGAGGACTAAGGTGTGTTTGACCTAAGCAAAAACAAAACCCACTGCTGTCCAGTTGATTCTCACTCATAAAGGCCCAAAAGGACAGAGTAGAACTGCCCCACAGGTTTTCCAAGGGCATAAGTGTTTATGGAAGCTGATTGCCATGTCTATCTCCTGTGGATCAGCTGTTAGGGTCACACTGCTGATCTTTTTTGATTAGCAGCTGAGTGTTTTAACCAGTATAGCACAAGAGCTCTACACTGGAATCAAGCCCGGTAGTTTCAATCATGTCATACACATGCTAAAGTTGAACGATAAAAAAAGAAGATCAAAAAAGAACCAATGCCTTTGAATTACGGTATTGGCAAAGCACACTGAACTGCCAGAAGTACAAACCTATCTAGGAAGAAGTACAGCCAGAATGTTCCTTAGAAGTGAGCATGTGTCAAGACTTTCTCTTACGTACTCTAAATATGTTATCAGGAGGAACCAGTCCCTGAAGAAAGACATCATGCTTGGTATAGCAGAAGGTCAGCAGAAAACAAGAAGATCTTCAATGAGATAGATCGACACATTGATATAACAGTGAGCTGAAACACAGCAACAGTTGAGGATGGCATTGAACTGGGCAATGTTTCATTCTGCTGTACATAGAACCAGCAAAGCAAACCCAGTGCCACCAAGTCTATTCTGACTCACAGCAACCCAATCGGTCAGAGTAGAATTGCCCCCATAGGTTTTCAAGGAGCATCTGGTGGATTTGAATTGCTGACCTTTCGGTTAGCAGAAGTAGCATTTATACCACTATGCCACCTGTACATCAGGTCACTAAAATGAGAAGTGACTTGATGGTGCCTAACAACAACATGGTAATTCTCAATATTATCCATTTGATCATAGTATTTACAAACACACTGCCTTAAGTAACTAGTGAAAACCCAGTTGATGAGAGACTCAGGATGGCGTTCTCTCTGACAAGGCTCAAAACAATGTACTGCAGAATGAAGTGACCTATTGCATCCACATACAGTATAAATATTTAACTGTTTTGTTAAAAGGTTAGTTGAGGTCTTAGGGGAAAAAAAGAGGCCAATTGAGTCTTGCAGGCAGCCAGACCAGAGGATGCCATCAGAGATTTGTCACATTTGGGGCTTCCTTTGGGGGATAGGTCAAGTCTGCCAATGCCAGATTCACAAGAGAAAATCCATATGACATGTTTGTAATTTCTAGCCAACTGTTTTTCAGTGGCAAACCATGTTGGATATTGTTACAACATCCTGGAGAGCATATTCAAAAGTCCTAAAAATTTGCATGTGCTTAATCTATTTAACACTTTTCTGTTGCCAAGAACCCTTGGAAACAACTGATCTTTTTACTGTCTCTGTAGTTTTATGGATAATATTTTGAAGAATGTTAATTCTATAATACTTAATTGTGCTGAAGAGGAACCTATGCATAGCCAAAGAGGCGGTCATTTATATAGAAGCAGGAGATACCGCATGGTTTAAAATCAGTCTGAATGCTAGGAATTCTAGAAATTAACCACCTAAAATCTGCCTTCAGTACAAAGCCCCACACTACAGTGTCTGGGAGGAGACTGAAAGCTAAGACTCACTAGGGGTGGGGTGGGGTGGCAGCTACAGACTGCATGCACTGACACTGTTGGAGTAGCTGACACCAAAAGAACTATAAATTTTTAAACAGTGTTTCAGCAGAGATCTATTATTTTTAATAAAAATATCCCTTTAGTTAGTTATCCCAACCAAAAACATTTGTTGTAAGCCCAGTTGATATGTATCAATATAACTGCAAAGCTAAAATTCATGATAATTTTTTAACCTAATATGCTCTAGTCATAGCTGTCATTATTATCCAGTTACAATGACACTTGAGTCACTAACTGCACACACTGTTATCTTTCCTGCAGCTGGCATTTTTATATTCACTGATTTTGTCAAATTTTCTGGTATTTTAGCTATAATATTGTGATAATTAGTACTTGTGAATCTATATCTGTAACTTTTCAGAGCATGAAGTAGTAATTAAAAGAAAGGAATGAGAAAAATTTTTTACAAAGTTACTAATCATGTTACAATACAATGTAGAAAGATTCTACAAACTGACTTTGTTGTTAATAAAAATCTATTGCTGTTGTATCAATTCTGACTCATAGCAACCCTACAGAACAGAGTAGAACTGCCTCATAGAGCTTCCAAGGAGCACCTGGTAGATCTGAACTGACGACCTTCTGGTTAGCAGTAAAGGTTAAGCACTATACTACCCGAGTTTCCACTAAATAATTTTGTTGTTAGTAGCCAGATAATCTAAGAAATATTATAACAACTTGTAACTACATATAAGCAATATACAACTACATTTATAAACAATTTATAACTATATTTGTCATATATTATTCTATGATTAAAACTGATAATAAATATTACAAAGATTCTGTATGGTCAAGTATGGGAGGAGGTCCATGGGGGAGTGATGCCATCAATGATGAAAACCCTAAGGATGCCACTGGAAAAAATACAGAAAAAATAAGAAAATAGAGGAGAGAAAGATCTCAGAAAATACAGGGGCATGTATTTAATGTTCTTATGAAAAAACAACAAAAGAGACTACCAGATTTGTAAACTGAGAAAGCTAAACTGGTCCAAATCTCAGGTTGAAAAGTTTAAGAAAATTCATTTCATTTAAAATAAAAAGGATCACATTAGAATCCAAAACAGATGCTGTACAAAAGAGAGAAAGAGATAGATGAATGATAGATGTAAAGAGAAACAATGTCCCTATAGACAACAAAAGTATAGCAAATATACATGTCAACCAAACAAATACATGTAGTCAATTATATTTTGAAACAATTTCTTAATTTCTTACGGAAACCATAAAAACAATAGATACTTTGGTAAACAATATAAATGTGGATCAGAAAAACAGAAATGAGATGACTGGAGAGTAGGATGATTTGAAAAGAGAGGACAGACTCAGGAAGGAATAAGAAATGATAGAAAAAATGTTATTTCAGAAATGAAGTTTGAACTAAGTAGAACCCAAGTGAATAAACACAATGATCTATACTCATTGCAGTCAAATCCATTCCAACTACAGCAACCCTATAGGACAGAGTAGAATCACCCCATAGGGTTTCCAAGGAGCAGCTGGTGGGTTCAGACTACTGACCTTTGGGTTAGCAGATGACCTCTTAACCACTGTGCCATCAGGACTCTAATGCAATTATAAATGCCTGAAAAAATCTATACACTGGTAACCTCTTCAGGCAAAACAGATGTAGAAGATAGGTAGATAAAATCAAGCATATATATCTTCTTCAACAGGAATTTAAAAGAAAAAATATACAGGAAACCATAAATTAAAAAATTTTTTTTCATACAACAACAAAATGATCTAAAACTATATATTGAAAAGACACATTTTGTATCTAAGAAACTCAACTCCAAGTAGTTAATGCCAAGATATACTAAAACTACTGGACTGTCAAGGAAAAGAACAATTCTTCGGGAATTCAGCCAAAAGAAGAAAACACCTATAACCACCCCATCCCCCAAAGAAAAAAAGCCCTACTGTATTTAATGTTCAGTTGATTCTGACTCACAGTGACCCTATAGGACAGAACTGCCCCATAGGGTTTCCAAGGTTCACCTGGTGGAATCAAACTGCTAATCTTTTGGTTAGCAGCCATGGCACTTAACCACTATACCATGAGAGTTTTCAAAGACATATCATCATCATTTTTTTTTATGAAATTCTTTTTGCCAGAAGACAACAGAGTAACAAATTTACAATTTTCAAGGAAAATAAATGCAAGTAAAGAATTTTATACCAAATGAAACTGTCATTCAAATAGAATGGTCAAACAACTTCTAACACTGTGCAAGAACTCAGAGAATATTGACTATTTGGATTAAAAGTCTATTTGAGAATAAGCTGCAATCTAAATTGATGATAGGAGGAGACAATACAGTCGGAAGTACCTATATGCTCTAATCATATAAAGTCACTACAATTAACTAAAATAGAAAGGAACTGAAAAAGCATTTGGAAAGATGAACTAGGTCATTGATTGTTTTTATAGAAATGAGTAATTATGTTATCACTGAGAACTAGAATTTCTGATGTGGGAGAAATAAAATACTGATTTAAGATCAATAAGATTACCAAAAACTTTATAGCTTCAACTATAATTGTAAAACACCAGCACGAGTCCCTGGGTAGTGCAAATAGTTATCATGTTTAACTGCTAACCAAAAGGCTGGTGATAGGAGTTCACTCAAAGGTGCCTCAGAAGAAAGGCCTGGTGATAACTACTTCCCCAGAATCAATCACTGAAAATCCTATGGGAGAATTCTTGGGAGATGGTAGCACAAACATACCATTGTTCTGACCTTTCCCCACAAATACAAGAAATATGAACAGAAAAACTTGGGTTTGAGGAACCCTGAACCAGGGAGCAGAGAAAAGCAGTGGAGAACTGTAGACAGGCAAGAATCAAAGAAATTACAAGTCATATCCAGTGGGGAAATCTCTTATCCTACTGTGCCTGTCCCTTTACCCAGCCACATGGGTGGCCAGCTGCTGTGAAGCAGGGAAGTAGCCCCAGAAGAGGAGTCTATTTCTCTAACCACCACAGGCTCTGAATGTACAAAAAGACAGGACTCCAAGCTTCTGCTCTAAAATCTACAAGTATAACTTCCCAGGGCTCAACTTGGAGACTGCCAGCACATCCTCCACCTGGACACTGCTGTCTGCAGGCTTGCTGTGACTTGTGACAGAATGCTGGTGCAGTAGAGTCTTTTGTTATTGTCAACTCTCTACTTGTCTCCCTGTGCACCCTGAATCTCAGCCCTCTGTAGCCTACAGGAGAGACCTTTTGGGCAGTCAGTTCATTTTTTTCATCCCTGCTTTCAGTCAGTGATGAGAACTGCTGACTGAGGCTGTTGCATGCTAGAAAGCAGAGTCTTTAGTGGAGGCTGAACCCATGGCCAACACACTACACGAGAGAGCCCTGCTAGCAACAGGGCAGACTCCCAAGGAGTTTGGAGTATGCCACTATGTTCCTGACCTGGACACTGTTGGCTGCAAGCCTGCCGTGAATTGTTACAGAAGGCCTGTGCGGTGGAGTCTGCTCCTATAATCAACACTCTACCTGTCTCCCTGCACACCTCATAGTTCTGGCTTTTGAAACCAATAGGGCAACCTTCCCTGGGGACAATTAGTCTACCACCAGTTCAGGCTGGCACTGGGGACTCTTGGGTGAGGCTGCTATGTGCTAGGAAGCAGGATCTTAGAGTGGAGGCTGTACTCACAAGTCAACAATCTACCAGGGCAACTCCAGCAGCAATGAGGCTGACCTCCATGGGATCTGATAAGCATGCACACTGCCTTCCCCATCTAGCACTGGTAGGTGGCCAGGTTGTTGTAAACCACTACAGAAGACCCCCACAGTGGGATCTGCTCCCCTGCTCAGAACCCTACCTGCCTCCTTGTGTACCTTATAGCCTCTGAAATCAACAATATAGACCTCCCTAAGGATCAGTTTAGATCTGATTGCTCCTTCCAGTCAGCACTGAGGACTGCTCACTAAGGCTGCTGTGTGCTAGGAAGCAGGCATCTTGAGTCGAAGCTACTCCTGTGGACAACATACTATGGGGTGGACTCTTGATAGCAAAGCAGACCTCCCTGGAGGTCTGTTTGGAAAGTGATGACCTCTCCCTTAACCAGTAACTGTCAGCTGTTGTGCTGACCTGACCTCCTACAGAAGGTTCCCTACTGTGCAGTTAAGTGGTATGTGACCTAGGGGGAGGCTACTTCCCCTACTGCCTTAGAGCCGCTGGGTCTCTGAGACTAATAAGACAGATCTCTCAAAAGTCTTCTGGGGAGTGTCAGCCCCTCCTCCTCACAAAACAGGTGAAAATCTACCTGTGCTTTCCTTGAATAAAAACACATTGCTGACAGGTCAGTTCTAAATCACACTTACTTCATAAGATATAGAACTGCCCCATATAGTGTTTCCAAGGAGCACCTGGTGGATTTGAACTGCTGACGTCTTTGGTGAGCAGTGCAGCTCTTACCTACTGAACTACCGGGGCTCCAGACACCAGCTCATAAATAAGCAGCCCCCACAGAGCAAGTAAGACAGCCTTGGGCATAACCAAAGTGCAACACTCAACCTGAAGAGAGATCACTGGGTGTGGGTTTTCTACAACATAATTGAAGAAACTTAGAAGGGAAGGGAGTAACAATCAGAGAGGACTGTACCCCCTAGTGGACAGACTGATTAGTACACAATATCCCATGTGAGTGATGGTGCCTGCTTGTGAATAGACAGACCACAGTGTGCTCTCTAGTGTGTTTGGGAAAGACTGAAAATTGAAAACCAAGACCTAGAACTTTCAGATCCTAATTAAACCATGTGGGGAAAAAGAGCTGTCACAGAGGAGAGGAAATGGCAAGCAACAAATAACTGAAAAAGTTAACATCCTTAAAAATACCAGGGCCTAACAAAAAACTATGAGACACAAAAAGCATAGAGAAACAATGGACCATCCAAATGACAAGGGAATAAAAGTGCAACTAACCAAAACCAAACCCACTGTCGTGAAGTCAATTCTGACTCATAACAACCAGAGCAGAACTGTCCGATAGCGTTTCCAAGGAGTGCCATATCACTTAGTCACCATATCACCAGGGTTTCCAAAAGCACAACCAGGGATTACTAAGTAATGAAAAAAGTGGAAGACTATAATACAATAACATTAAATATAATTAAAGAACTATAAAGAAAAAGAGCACCCCCCAAAAAAGAAAAATGAAAAAACAAAGGTGTAAAAAAAGATATTACAGTGGAAAGAGGCAATAACTGAAATGAGAAACGTAGTAGGACTTGCCAACAAATTCAATCAGGCAGAAGCAAGAATCAGCAAATTAGAAGATAAGACAGCTAACATTATAGATGCCGAAGAACAGGGCTCAAGGAGGCTGACACACTTTAGTGGAATTATGTGACAACAACAAGAAACCTAATATATGCATCATGGGAATTCCAAATGTAGATAAGAAATAGAAAGGGATAAAAAGAGTATTTGAAGAAATAATGACATACATTTTCCCCAGTTGTTTTAGTCATCTAGTACTGCTCTAAAAGAAAATACCATGAATGGACGGTTTCATGAAGAGAAATTTTATTGTCACAGTCTGGTAAGCCACAAATCCGTTTGTAAGATACAAGTCCATTAAATAGGAGAAATTAGCATAGTCTGGTAAGATGAGTGCAAATTCAAAGAGAACATCTCAGCACAGGAACCTTAGGTCCAAAGGACACACACTCTGCTCTTGGTGCTGCTCTCTTGGTGGTATGAGGTTCTCCACTTCCTCTGCTAGTTTCTCTCCCCCTTATATCTCACAAGTTTGTAGCTTGAGTCCTGCCTCACCAATGCAACTGCTGCACATTCTCTGTCATCAACATCACAGATGCAAGATTCACAGCACATGGGAGGAATCACACCGTATTGGGAGTCATGGCTGAGTCAAATTAATACATACATTTTGGGGGGGGACACAATGCAATCCATAACACCAGTCTAACAAAGGACGTGAATCTACAGATGTAGGAAAGTCAAAGAATCCCAAGCAGGATAAACTCAAAAAGAATTTTTTGTAATATTAATGGTAAAAAATCCTCTGTGTTGAGTCAATTCTGACTCATAGAAACCCTATAGGATAGAGTAGAATGGCTCTACAGAGTTTCCAATGAGTCCTGACATTTGAACTGCTGACCATTTGGTTAGTAGACACAGCATTTAACCACTATGGAACTACAGTTTCCAAAGATGTGTGTGTGTGTGTGTGTGTTAAAAAAATAAATAAAAGGAAAAGAGAATGGAACCAAAAGTCTTACTATAATAAACCAAAAAACACAAAAGCAAGAAGCAGTAAAGGACAAAGAAGGCCTGAGGAATACAAAAAACAAATAACAAAATGGCAGAAGTAAATCACTTCTTATCAGTATATACAGTGGATATAAATGGACTAAATGTTTCAATGAAAAGGTAAAGAGTGGACAATTGATGGTCCAGCGGTTTTGGGGTTCCTCTGAGAGCATGGCCCCCGGCCCTGATGCTGCCCGTTCCCATAAATTATAACAAAGGTCCACTCTTTGGACAGGAATGGAATGGACTTGGCAATGCAGAGTAACCATATGTTGGAAGCACTTTATGGTTCTACACATCTATAGGATATCATCTTGCTGACCTCTGGCTGGAGGAAGGGGAGTGGACGGAGAGGAGGGGAAAGGAGACTGTTGGGAGGATGAGACATGTATGGAGCAGAGAGGAATAGTGTGCAGTCACTGGACTGGGAGAGCAGTGGTAGCTGCATATAGGGGGGCATGTAAATTTTCATGTGAATGTACATTTTCACTCAGTTATGTTAAATAAAAAAAAAGGTAAAGAGTGGAAAAATGCATAAGAAAGTGTGGTCCAGCTATATGCTGCTTAAAAGAGACACACTCTAAACCCAAAGACACAAATAATTTGAAGGGGAAAGGATAGAAAAAAATATTTCATGCAAATAATAATGAAAAGAGAGTGGGGTGTACATATGCGTGTTAATTCATGTCAGACAAAATAGACCTCACAGCAAAATCTTTTAGAACAGATAAAGATGGACATTCTGGACATTAAAGATAAAAGGCTAAATAAATCAAGATGATTTAACAATCATAAATATATCTGCATCTACCATCCAAGCACACAAAGAAAACACTAACAGAATTAAAGGAAGAAATAGGTAATACTACAATAATAGCTGGAGACATTAATACACTACTTTCAATAATGGCCAGAACACGTAGAACGAAAATTACCAAGGAAATAGAGGACTTGAATGACACTATAAACCAACTAGACTTAACATTCCACCCAAGAACAGCACAATATACATTTCATTCCAATGCACATGGATTATTCTCCAGAAAAGTTCATATGTTGAGTTGTAAAGTAAGTCTTCATAAATTTTAAACCATTGGAATGATACAATGTGTGTTCTCTGATCACAATAGAGCAAAGCTAGAAATCAATAGCAGAAAAAGATTTTGGAAAATACATGAACATATGGAAATTAAACAACACACTATTACCACCAGTGGGTCAAGGAAGAAATCAAAAGAGAAATCACAAATTTCCCAGAATCAAATGAAAATGAAAGTGCAACATGCCAAAACTTATACAATATAGCAAAGGAAGTACTCAGAGGGAAACTTATAACAATAAATACTTATGTGAAGAAAGGAGACAGATCTCAAGTCAATAGCCTAACTTGACTACTCTAGAACTAGAACAAGAAGAGCAAAGTAAGACTAACTCTACCAGAAGAAAGAAAATAACAAAGATCAGGAAGTAAACAAATAAAACTGAAAACAAAACCAATAATCAATAAAATCAGAAGTTGGTTCTTTGAAAAGATCAATAAAATTGACAAACCTTTAAGTAGACCAACAAAAACAAAGAGACAAATAATCAACATAAAAAAGGAAAAGGGAACATTACAACTGAACTGATAGAAATAAAGAGAATTATGACACAGTATAACAAACAATTACAGGGCAATAAACTTCTCAAATTCTTAGGAGCATACAACCTAAGCAAAATTACTCAAGATGAAATAGAAAGTCTCAACAGGGCCCTAGCAAATGAATGTATTGAATAAGTGATCACAAACTTCCCAATTAACAAAGTCTGGACCACATGGCTTCACTGGGGAATATAGAAAACACTTAGGGAAGAGCTGAAACCAAAATTACTTAAACTCTTCCAACAGACAGAGAAGGAAGGCATACTCCCTAATTCATTCTATGCAACAAACATAACCCTGATGCTCAAACCAGTCAAAAACACCACAAAAAAAGGAACACTACCAGACAATATCTCTTATGAATATAGATGAAAAAATTGCCATTCAATTACCAGCAAACAGAATCCAACAAGATATTAAAAGAGTCATATATGTGACCATGTGGGATTTATTTGCAAATGCAGGGGTTGTTCACCATTAGAAAACGAATGAGCATAACATACCACATCTATAGAACCTCTTGGTCATCTTTATGGATGTAGAAAAAGCAATTGATAAAATCCAAACCCTAAAGAAGTCTGGAATAGAAGAGAAATTCTTCAATATGATTCAGGGTATATATGAAAAGCCAAAAAGCAACATTATACATAACGGAGAAAAACTGAGAGGTGTAGCCTTGAAGTAAAAAAAAAAAAAAAGACAAAAGTGCCTGCTCTCACTGTTTGTATTCAATATTGTATTAGAAGTCCTAACTAGAGTAAAAAGACAAAAAAAAGAAATAGAAGGTATTACTTAATTGTGCTCTTGAGGAATCTGTATACAGATCAAGGTGCAGTCGTTAGAAGAGAATGTATGTATGTTCATGTATTGGAAGACTTAATATCGTTAAGATGTCAGTACTAACAAAATAATCTATAGATTCAATACAATCCTGATCAAAATTCCATCAGTCTCCTTTACAGAAATAGAAAAGACCATCTTAACTTTACATGGAAAAGTGAGATGTTGAAAGAGAAGAAAAAAATAGGAGGGCTTATAATTTCTGATTCTAAAACATACTATACAGCTACAATGGAGCCCTAATGTCACAGTGGTTAAAGAGCTCTGTAGCTCACCAAAAGTCAGCACTATGAATACTCTAGCCCTTCTCTGGAAACACTATGGGAAAGTCATACTCTGTCATATAGGGTCATTATGGGTCAGTATCAATTTGATAATAATAGTTTTCACTTTTAGTTTTCTGGATACAGCTACAATAATCCGAACAACCTGATCCTGCTATAACAATAGAAACACAGACCAATGAAATAAAATTGAGAGTCCAGAAAGAAACTCATACATCTAAGGTTGACTGGTTTTTGACAGGGAAGCTAATTCCATTCAATGGGGGAAGAAGAGTGTTTAATAAATGATGCTAGGAAAATTAGATCTCCAAATGCAAAAGAATGAATGAGATCCATACATCACACCAAACCCAAAACCAAATTTAAAATGGATTAAAGACACGAATGTGCAAACTAAAACTATAAATTTCTTAGAATAGGTAGAAGAAACACTATCAAGCACAGATTTTAATAGATATTTTTAATATAACAAGAGCACAAACAGCAAAGCACAAAATGATCTCATAAAAATAAAAATAATTATCTACTATGCCAAGTATGACAAATCAAAGAGAAATAACATTGTATGCATTACTAAAAATAGCATTTCAGGGGAGGTGGAGTCAAGATGGCAGACTAGACACAAGTCTCCTTAATTCCCTCTGAAAACTAAGGCCTGGATTGACAACTAAACAGAACTTTTCTGGACACCCAGTGAGCCCTAGGACATGGCATACGGCTGTCATTCTGGACTACATGCCACTGAACAGGAAACTTCTCTTTTCCTGAGCCCTGCTTTGGTTGAATCAGCCAGCTCCTGCAGACTGAAGGTAACTGGAATTTTTAAGTTTTTTTCCTTTTTGTTGACCAGCAAGCTGAGGACAGGCTTAACCAGCAGCTATGCTGAGTTGCAGTGTTAAACTGATCAGCGGGTGGAATAGCCACAGTTTAAGAGCCTGGCTCTGGACTCAGAATACCACAATCCCTCCACCCTCTCCTTCAAACCTAAGCCATAGATTCTGCTATTTCAGAAGGTGGGACAACTTGACTGGGACACCATCTTGTTTGACTGGCAGACAGAATCACCCAACTGAAGGCCTCAGCAGGGGCTAATTCCCAGGCTGACGGGTAGTGCCAGTCTGGAGAGTGCTTTTCCAGCAGAAAGCTGTGTTCAGCACAGTGTAGTCTTACACGTAGGGCCTGGAAGGGGATGACAGCAGTCCAGTAGCCTGTCCCTACTTTGAACTATATCGCAGCATCTGGGGGTAGCTGAAGAGGTGCCTCTGTTGTCAGCCAGAAGGAGGGTCTTGCCACACCTGGCAGCCTGACTGATTTTGGAAGCAGTCAGATAGCTTTTAGCTTCTAAAATAAGACTGCCTAGAGAAATAACTGCGGTGCAGCGCAATGGCATCACTTCTAGCCTTTCCTGACCCGTATCATAAGGTTGGCCAATGGCCCCCCAGTGACTCCATAAGTAGGGCCATGTCTTTGCCAACCAGGAGGTGGAGCCTGCTGCCCCAGAGATTCCACTCAGCCCAGTCACTGGAGTACACAGAGGTGGCTGGTGATCAACTTCCTTCTCAGAACTTCATCTCAGCTCCTGTTAGGGCAACACCAGAGAAACTAAACAGTCTCTAGATGTCCTGAAAGCAAAAAACCCTAGTCAAAAGTTTAAAGCATCCACTTGTGGCTCTGGAAAACTCCCAACAAAAAGAACCAAAGAACTTCCCAGATGAAGAATCCTTTCTGAAACTATCAGAGGTCAAGCACAAAAGAATTACATAGAGAGCCCTCCTAGACATTATACAAAATACAGCAGCCAGCCTAGTGCCATCGAGTCAGATCTGACTCATGGCGACCCTAAGGGCCAGGGTAGAACTGACCCCCAGAGTATTCAAGGAGCGCCTGATGGATTAGCAAAATGAAAAATTAAGCAAGCTGTTCAAACTGATGCAACACCAGCATTCTGAAATCTGACAAATCAATAACAAAATCACAGAATTAGACAATTCAATTCAAAGCCAAAAGGAGGACTGTATTGCCACTGAGCAATGAGAGCAGAAGGAGCTGCAGATAGGTGGGCATGAAATTTTAAATCATATTGTGAACCTTCACTCAATCACAATAAAAAAAAAGCATTTCAGAATCTATATAGAAATACAATACTGTCAGTGATGGCATAGTATGTATATACCTATAAGGAAAATCAGTTAGTATGACTGTTATTCAAATTTACACACCAACCTCTAATATGAGGTCCAACAATTAAATCTGCAAACTTAATTGTTCTAATGCTACGTACCTCATTGCTGATATTCATGTGATATTTATGCAACATGTAATCTTTATAAAACTTGTAATTTTTTTGCTCTAAACAATTTACTTTTATAAATTAATATTTTAAACGTAATTTTTACATTAGTTTTCTTTAAAATGGTCTACAAAATTATATAAGCTTCAGGTTCCAAAAAACTTGAAAAGGTTCATGATTGTCATTAACATGTTTAACAAAAATTGTGGGAGTGAATTAACAAAAATTAACTTCACAAGTCCACAATGACAATTGCTTGATAAGTTATTAAAAATTAATATCTAATGGAAAATTCTCCTGTGTTGCTATTGCCATTTCTAAAAGTCATATATCCATATCTGTTTTTCGTATTTTTATCTTTACACAGAAACACTATGCTGAGTAGATAGCAATATCTGTGAGATGTACAGTTACTCCTGATCGACAAACATCTAAGATATTCTGAGTAACAGGTGATCACAATTCACTTGACAAAGAAATTTTCCTGAATGGCAGTATTTAGTATATCAATTTTTCTCAAATGCCATCAAAATTTACTTTCATTCTTTACCATCAGACCCACACAACTGACTAATAGTTAATGTTATAAAGTAAAGGAAAAAGGGAAAGAAAATACCTCACTTAAATGAACAGAGAGGACAAGATTGTCAAGGAGATAAATGGAAAGAAAAGATGAGTTATTAAATAGCTTATTATATATGCATATGTAACATGTATATGTATACAATTACATTATAAGCTTATTAATATAAAGAATATGTAGCAAACACACATACTGTATAAATAATATTAAAATAACTGACTTGTAATGTAACTATGAGTTGGAAACAACTCAATGGCAATGGATTTGGTGTTTTGATTTATTAAAATGATAATACTGTATTTAAATTCCATATAGCCAATTAATTCTCACAGAATGAATGCTTTCTTTGATTTTTACCTAACCCTTGTTTTCATAGTCAACCTGCACTTGCAGTTGATAAGCAAATATAACTTGACATGATTAAGGATAGTTTCATTTATATTTATGAGTAAGACAAAATGAAAACTAGAGAACACTGGAACTTCACTCATCTATCAGTTACAACAGACACATCTTGGCTAAATAAAATAGTAGGTTTTGAATACTGGAAAAATATTTCCTCCTCTTTTAATTCTATTCATAGTATAACACCACTAGTCACACAACAGTTAGTCTCTGTTATTAACATTTTCTACAGTTTCATATGTATAGATAACCAAGGGGGAAAAAAAAGTTAAAACCCGGTTTGCATTTACCAATTTTAAGGATGTAAACAGTTGTACTATAGTTCGTTTCAAGCTCTCAATCTGACCTCACTGTTGAGAAGAAGTGTGCAGTCACACATCTTCATGCAGCCTTTCTAACACAGGGATAAAGTGGACAACCTCAAGAGTGTAGAAAATAGTGAAATGTAGTAAATAGAGTGATTAGCTTAAATACTTACTGGCTTTTTTAGTATAATCTACTTAATGATATATTTACATAGCTTAATTTGAATAATGATGTATTTATCAAAACCAAAAAATCACAAACCTACTGTCTTAGAGTCAATTCTGGTCCATAGGAGCAAGCTTTCAAAATTCTTGAAAATTCAACACTCTACTGCTATTAGCTAATAGAAGCAAGCCAGCTCCAGCATACCACTGGTATTATTAAATACAGAAATAGCTGACATGGGGATTGCAACTAATGTCATATAACACAAGTATACAAATTCTTGTCTGACAAATTAAATGGAGCTTATATACTTTTGTACACTGTATGCTAAAGCAGAATTTAAAAAAATACATGAGGGTAAAGAAAAAGATATTTAATGTTAACGCACTTAGTACATATTTTGGAAATCTACTCCATGCCAACCACTGGGATTTACAGAAAAGAATCAGCTCTATTGTTCACTGTAAATGAAGCCATTGCTTCTTATGAGTGATAGAAACTCAAGCAACTATACTACTTCATAAAAATTGCTACAGTTTTTCTATGTACACAGCCTTATGGGAAACCACTGGCTCTAACTGCCCAAACTCTGTGGATTTACGTTGGATGTAGATAGTTTGTGGAGTCCCTAGGTGGTATAAATTGTTAATATACTTGGTGGCTAACCCAAATGTCAGAAGTCCAAGTACACCTAGAAGCACCACGCAGGAAAGGCTTGGTGGTCTTAAAACATCAGCCATTGAAAACCTAGTGGAGCACAGCCCTACTCTAAAACACATGAGATCTCTGTGACTTGGGGGGTTGACTTAACAAGAACTCTTTTGGTGTTTTGGAGTTTTTTACACATAGCTGGAGAAGAAGAGAAAGTAGAAGCAAACAACATGTGCCAAAAGGGCACTAGAAAGCACAGGTATAGTGGCAAACAGGCTGGGCTAGTGAAAGCTCTTGTGGGCAACATTGAGGAGCTTTATCCCATAGATAATAAGAAGCCACTGACAATATTTTAAGGAAAATAGAGTGTATTTTAGAAGGAATCATTTGGAAGCAGTGGGTAGATAAGAAGTCAGGTAATATAAATTACATGAGAAAAAAATCTTAAATACAGGTTACCAGGAAAATGAAATAAATGTCCAGTCAAAAATTGTTAGAGAGGAGAAAAGTCTAAAGAACATAATTGACCAAACCAACCAACCAAACAGAAAAAACAAACCCACTTTCATTGTGTTGATTCTGACTCACAGTCACCCTATAGGACAGAGTAGAACTGCCCCTATAGATTCCATGAGCATGTGGTGGATTCAAACTACCAACCTTTTGCTCAGGAGCCATAGCACTTCAATGCTATGCCTCCAGGGTTTCCATAAACTAGACCAGTAAGCATGTTTGAAAGAAAAAGGAGAAATTTATATGAAGATGAAGATTTCTAGCCTTCTGAAAAAAACAATTTATTAAACACAGACCCTCAACAGATATTGGATTTTGAGTAATACTGTTTTCAATTACTAAAGGAAAAATTTAATTTAGGAAGAAAAGTTTTATTGACTGAAAGCATGAAAATATACAAAAACATTTTTGCCAGTGACTTAGTTTTTTAGTGCTAGTAATAGAAACACCACACTACATGACTTTCAAGAATAGAAATGTATTTTCTCACAGTTTAGGAGGCTATAAATCTGAATTTAGAACACTGGCTCTAAGGGAAGGCTCTCTCTCTGCTGGCTCTGGGGAAAATACTTGTCCAGCAACTGTAACCCCAGTGTTTCTTGGTTTTTCAGTAATCGTCATGTGGCATTTATCTTTCCCCAGTTTGTGTTTGTTTGTTTCTGTGTCTATGCTGCTTCTTGTAAGTTTACAGTGACACTGCCCGATTAATATAACAAGGAGAATCCTATTATAATCAGGGTTATATCCACAGGTACAAAGACTACAAATATGGGGGACATAATCCAATTCATACCACCCAGTTTGCCTTTTCAGGCTCTGTTTTTGTACCTTGGAGAGGTTCCCATTGGATAAAATATATCTTTAAGTTAAATATATCTTTCAATAAAATTCTTAAGTTTTACCCTGACCATAAAAAAGTAAGATTGTCTATAGGAAATAAAAAACTTAAAAGCAGATGTCCAAAACTGAAAAACGATTCCAGGTTTAAGGAAAGATGTTTACCACACAATATTGTTGCTACTGGTGTGTGTTGTTGAGTCAATTCTGACTCCCAGTGACCCTATGTAACAAAGTAAAACTGCCCATAGTGGGTTTCTTAAACTCTGATCTTTACAGAAGCAGAACCCTGGGTCTTTTTTCCTGTGGAGCCTCTAACTGCTCCACGGGGTTTCCCAGTCTGTACATCTTCACAGAAGCAGACTGCCACACTGCTATCCTGTGGATCACAGGTGGGTGCAAACCACCGACCTTTTGATTAGCAGCCAAGTACTTTAACCACGGTGTCACCAGGAATCCTTGCCATAACAACTGATGTTGTTAGGTGCCATCCCATTGTTTCCAACTCATGGCAACCCTATTTACAACAGAATAAAACACTGCCTGATCCTGCTCCATCCTCAAAACTGTAGCTACACATAAGCCCATTGTTGGCAGCCACTGTGTCAATCCACATCACAGAAGATCTTCCTTTTTTGTCCACTGACTCTTTACCAAGTATGATGTCCTTCTCCAGGAACTGGTCCTTCTTGATAACATATCCAAAGTACATGTAACAAGTCTCACCATACTCACTTTCAAGCACTCCTCCAAGACAGGCATGCTCACTCTCCTGGCCATACACAGTATATTCGGTATCCTTTGCCAACACCAAAATTCAACGTTATCAATTCTTCTTCATTCTTTATTCGTCGTCCAGCTTTCATATGCATATGAAGTGATAGAACATATCATGGCTTGGGTCATGCACACTTTATTCCTCACAGTGACATCTTTTCTAATTAACACTTGAAAGAGATCTCTTGCAGCAGATTTGCCCAGTATAGTATGTCACTTGATTTCCTGACTGCTGCTTCCATGGGCATTGATTGTGGATCCAAGTAAAATGTAATCCTTGACAACTTCAGTCTTTTCTCCATTTGTCATGATGTCATTTATCTGTCAGTTGCAAGGATTTTTATTATCTTTATGTTGAGGTGCAATCCATACTGAAGGCTGTGGTGTTTAATCTTCATCAGTAAGTGCTTCAAGTCCTCTTCACTTTCAGAGAGGTTGTGTCTGCTGCATGTCATAGGTTTTTAATGAGTCTTCTTCCAATCCTAATGCCAAGTTCTTTTTCATAAACTCCAGCTTCTCAGATTATTTGCTTTGCATATGGAATGAAAAAGTATGGTAAAAGGATATAGTCCTAACACAAACTTTCCTGACTTTAAAACCATGCAGAGTCCCTTTGTTCTGTTTGAACAACTGCTTCTTGATCTATGTATAGGTTCTGCATAAGCACAATCAAGTGTTCAGAAATTATCATTCTTTGTAATGTTATCCATAATTTATTATGAACCACACAGTCGAGTGTCTTTGCATAGTCAACAAGTCACAGACAAACATCTTTCTGTTATTCCCTACTTTCAGAAAAGATCCATCTGACATCAGCAATGATATCACTCATTCTACATTGTCGTCTGAATTTGGCTTGAATTTCTGTCAGTTTGTCACACTGTTGTGGTTTCCGTGTTACTGTCATGCTGGAAATTATGTCACTGCTATTTGAAATACCAGCAGAGTCACCTATGATAGACAGATTTCACTGGAGTTTTCAGTCAGACTAGGAAGAAGGACCTGGAGATCTACTTCTGAAAATACTGGCCCCTAAAAACCCTATGGAAAGTAGCAAAACACAGCCTGATACAGCGTGGAAAGATGAACCTCTACGGTTGGAATGCACTCAAAATTTAACTTAGGAAGAGCTGCTTCCTCAAAGTAGTGGTATGGATGGAGTCAAGCTCTCAGGACCTTCATTTGCTGATGTGGCATGGCTCAAAATGCCATATGAATAAAGTGCCTTAGAAGATTGTCAAGAATTGGTGATATTTCCAAATCCTAAAGTAAACTCAAATTCTACAAGGTGGATGTTATGACCTCAATTCTAGAATATCAGACTGCACAGTGGCATAGATCTGAGGTTTGGATGAGTTTAGCCGAGATCCTAGGTAGCCTGCTCTCTCTTCGGTTCTGCCTTACCATTGGCCTGTTCAGAACTGACATCTGACGGGCAGGTCAGCCTCATTCAAAACACTCTTTAAACAAGAGACACACTCAAAGAGGTGAACCAACTACTCATTTTAGCTGTCTTGACTGGACACTAGTTAGCTGTTTTTTTTGGCAACCTTCATTTCGGATGAACAGAGTGCACTGCAGTAAACATTTTGTTACAACTTGTCATTGGGATAATTGATGTTAACACTGACATATGCTCTACTCTACTTCTTTCTTTCTCCAGGTTTTATAGCTTTATGTAGGTATCAAATTACTGCCATCGGTTCAGCGCCCTAAAAGGCAACCTAAGAACGCGGAAACATTAACATGACTTCAAAGAATAGCTCACTCCTACAAAATAGTGTAGATTTTCAGCAGTTGGCTAAACATACCTTGTCTGTGATTTATAGTGATTGTTTTTCAAGTTGTCTTTGTCTGTACTTAACAGTATGTGTTTACATGTACAGAAATATTTAAAAGGTACAAAAATTAATGGTGTTTCAACAGTGATTAGTTGAAAGCATTAAAAACTAAGGCCCAACTTTAAGAGATACATGTTATGACATGGATGAACTCTGAAAACATTGTGCTGAGTGAAATAAGTCAGACACAACATGACAAATATCACATCATATCATTTATGTAAAATATTCAGAATAGGCACATGCATACATACAGACCCAAGTTCATTAGTGGTTAAGGAGGTGTGGTGAGAGGGGCACTTAGTTTTTATAAGGGCTATGAAAAAAATCTGGAAACAGATAATGGTGATTATTCTACAACATGGCAGGTAATCTGATAGCTCGGGCCTTACCGGCCAGTGTTGGGATTTGTTAGCCTATGAGCCACAGGTGTGATGTCTGACCTGTCAATCCTAAGTTTACCAGCTCCTGCAGCTACCTGACTGCCGGACTCAGAACTTTCCAGCCTCTACAGCTGTGTGAGCCATTTCCTTGATATAAATCTCTCACCCTCTCTCTCTTTCTCTCTCTGCCTTTGTCTCTCTCTATCTACCTACCTACCCATCTGCTTACCTACTTACCTACATGTCCATCCCTCCATCTGTCCCTCCATCCATCCATCATCTCTTTCTCTGTATATAGACACTTCCCTGGTTTTGCTTCCCTATAAAACCCAGACTGCGATAGGCAGCTATTATCCCATTGTTTTCTGGTGGGAAAACTGAACCTCAAGTAAAATCTAAGACTTCAGTTTGACGAAGGCTGTTTAGCAGAGACAATGAGAAGGCATTAATTCTCCTGACTTACTGCCCAAGTAGTTCTACCTTCCTTCCTTCTTTGCTTCTCTTCTTCCTTCTCCCCCTTTCTTTCTCCTTCTTCTCCTCCTTGCCTCACTCTTTTTTTTTCCCTCTGTCTCTTTCTTTCTACCACATTCTATCTGTATAATTCTCAACATCTTAAATACAGCACCAAAATGGTTTCTTCTCTCCATACCCTAGATTTTCCTTTTTATGCCTAAAAGCTGTCATTGCAGGAGACACAGCTTAACTTTCAACTTTCAAGCTGTGTTTCCTTCCTTCTATGGGGGGGAGGGAAGGAATCTGCTAGCTTACTAGCTTTGACTAATTAAGCTGTAACAAGACTTATTCTAGTCATAGAGCAAATCATACATCTTTAACACAGAACAAAGTAACGCCATCAATTTCACTGAATGTCACATTCTTACTAAGTTTTAAAACAGAAATCATAATTTACTTATATATTTATTTTTGGTAAATAAGGAAGCTTTAGCTTGCAAACATCTCTTAAACTACTACTTCTAATCTGCCTGGTTTCACTCTCGATATAGTTTTTTTCTTCACAGCACATTTAATAATCATGTGTACATATGAATACATATATGTGATTGGGGTATGCGTGTGTGTGTGTGTAGTATAAAGCAAAACTTGGCCATTTCACCATTTTTCACATGTAAAATCAATGGCACTAATTATGTTCATTATGTTACTCAACCATCACCACTATCTAGTTGAACATTTTTCCATCACAATTAACAGAAACTCAGTGCCTCATAAACCATGACTCTCCCTTTCTCCCCAACTCCCACCCCTGGTAGCCACTAATGTTCTTTTATTTCTGTTTATTTGTTTATTCTGAATATTTCATGTAAGTGAAGTCATGTAATGTTTGTCCTATTGTGTCTAACTTATTTTACTCAACATAATGTCTTCAAGTTCACTCATGTTGTAGCATGTATAATGATTTCATTGCTCTCTCTGTTGAGCAATAGTCCATGTGTGAATACAACACATTTTATTTATCTGTTAATTTGCTGATAAATATATAGGTTGTTTACTGATTTGGGCTATTCTGAATAATACTAAAATGAACATTGGTATAAAAAGTTGCTGTTTGAGAACTTGTTTTCTATTTTACTGGGTCTATATTGTCTTATACTGTGTTCTCTAGAGAAGTAAAATTGGTAAAGTATATAAACATATGTATATAGAGAGATTTATACTAAGAAAATGACTTACATGGTTGTAGAGGCTGGTATATGCCAAGTCCATGGGACAGGATAGCAGTTTCTCCTGATTTATTTAGTTGCAGGAGCTGGCAAACCCAAGATCAGCACATTTAGACAGCAGAGCTCTAGCTCACAGACTGCAAAGATCAATGATTCCCAATATTGGCAGGCCAGACCACAGACAAGCTGCTAGCTCAAGTTCCGAGACCAGAAGCCAGACAAACAGGAACCAGCTCCATGTTCCAGAGCAAACAAATCCCATGAGCCTTGCCAGAATGTCCACGGAGAGGCCTCACACTATCTGACTTTAAAAGCTATTACACTGCCACAGTAGTGAAAACAGCCTAATACTGGTACAGTAACAGATACCTAGATCAATGAAATAGAGTTGAGAATATAGACATAAAGTCATTCACTTGTAAGAAGATGACATTTGGTAAATGCTCAAGTAAAATCACATGGGTGGTCTCAGAGTAAAGGAGTAAGAGATACATTTTATCCTTGATGAGACTGTGGTGGGGAGAGGAAGAAAATTGTGGCCAGTCATTCAATAGTCTGTGGGTGGCATAACTACTAGCCAAAAAAAATTGGTAAGTTCAAACCTATTAAAGGCACCTTGAAAGATAGGGCTGGTGATCCATTTCAGAAAGCTCACAGATTTAAAAACCCTGTAGAGCAGTTCTACTCTGCACACATAGGGCTACCAAGAGTTGAAATCAATATGACAGCAAGTAACAGCAATATTCTTTAACCTCACCTTCTAATACTCCCTCCCCATTTCAGTGCCCTCTGTCCAGACTAGGATTTTACTGTTATTGAAGTGTGCAAGGCTCATTCCAACCTTAGGGAATTTGCATTTTCCCTTCCTACTTCCTGGAACAGGCTTCTCCTGGGTATCCCATGGCTTACCCTATCTAGGAGATCTAGATACCTCATAAATGCCATCTGCTCATGAATTCCTTCCTCATTCCATGTCTGAAATAGCTGCTACCCCCACCACACATACACATACCCAATCATTCTTCATCTTTTTACCTTGCTTTAATTTTCTCCAAATCATTATAAATTTATATGTGTATTTGTGGCTGTCTGTTACCAACAGTCTACTTATTGCAAGCTCCTTAAGGGGATGTATTTTGTCTGTTTTATTTGTCCTGGTACTGCCAACACCTAGTACAGGGCCTGGTACATAGGTGGCTGACAATAAATATTCACTGAATGAGTGAATAAAAGTCATTTAAACAAAAGTGAGCCTATTTATCATTTGATTTAATCCTCAAGCCTAGCCTGGATCAGAAGTTCCTTTGTGAACTTCCTACTGAGACCTTGTTAAATATTTAGCCTTAAAAGTAGGACGTTACATATTAGTTAAGGGGGCATCAATGCAGTCATCACAGAAATACATTAGGGCACTCTCCTAAGTGGAAGGTACAAGCAGAAAAACCATCTCATCCCCGCTAGTTCAAAAAAAAAAGAAAGGCCCTCATCTGATTACTAATTCTCCAGGCAGGCAAGCACTATCTTACATTTCTTCCTAGCTAACTGAATCAAGAGAAAGAAACAAAATGTGTTTTTTACCTGAACCCAACAAAGGCCTCCAACAGCAGAAGTTCAGGGAATGATGCCAGCTCAAGTGAGGCATTTTTGGACTTTGAGAAACTATGTGGGCCTTTGCCTCTCCAGATCACACTAATAGGCCTCGCAAGGCTTTGTTTGGCTTCAAGGAAGCCATTAATGAAGTTCAGATTGAACCTGTACAGCTTTAGTTTTAAAATGTTTCCTTAAAATTTTATAAGGAGCTTAGCTCTTATGACATTTTCAGAACAGGAAGCCAGGTTTTTGTTTGAAAACACAGTGAGATGCCTGCAATATTCATAATGGCAGTGGCCATAATAATAATAGGGACAACTGCAAAGCCCAAAGATATGAAATCACAGGCTCCCTCAGGTTAATTTGGGTATTTCTTTGTAAGTTTTAAGGACTGCTAAAATACAATAATGATCAACTCTCTTGGAATGTGCTGCATATTCTCAGTGGGATTTTTTTTATTTCTTGGGGATGGAAAGAAAGGGAAGGAAGAATAAATCTGAAACTTTCCATCACTGCTTTTTTCTTCTTACTCTGCAAAGTTTTTACAAAAGCCGAATATCCAACAAAAATAGCCATGCCAGCATATTCTTCAAGGAAAAAGAAGGCCCTGCTCAGCCTTGATAATCACATTTGCATGTGGAGAAGAGCCAGCAGAAACTGTATGCGCTGGTGTTGAGAGAAGGAAATTGTCCTTCCTGCCATCTTTCCCTCTTATTTTTCTCTGAAACATACTTCATTTAGCCCAATGAACAAATATGACATGTACCCACAAATGCATACTTTCAATCTTTCTGAATTTTTGTTTTTAAGCAGAACTGGAATATTTAAGTCTCGTGGCCATAGTATAATTGTTTTCATTTGGTTAGGGATCAAGAGACAGCGGGGATAGTTAAGAGTTAAGATGAAAGAAGGGTAAGTGGCAGAAACTCATGAAAATAGTTGGATGTCTAACCACACTCACAAAATAACACTGTGCTGAGTTCAGTGTAGTGGAATCAAAAACACACTGATTAAATGTCCATTGAAATAAATAGACTGGGATTTAGAAACCAAGGAGGAAGTGTTCTGGATATACTTACTGTGTTTTTGGTTCTACTAATGCAAACTGTCAAAAACTACAATGTCTTTCAAATACTTTGGAAAAAATATACTTTCAGGATGTGTTTTGCAAAATCCAGTACATGGGCATATTCTTCTTTATGCTGAGAGTTACCAGGATGAAAGAACACAATGAAATTTCAGACTTTCACAAGTAAGGAGATGATCCTAAAAGCTTTCAGAGAGTAAAGGCAGACAGTTAAAAGGGAGGGAGAATCTGATTAATTTCAGACTTCTTATCCACAATACTAAATGCTAGAAGACAACAGAAAATGTCTTCAAAATTCTAGGCAAAAATTTGAGCTTGCCTTTTCCTCCCAGTTTTTAGCTGTAAGATTCTTCAACTACTAGGCGCGTGTGTGTGTGTGTGTATGTGTGTACACATATATTTCTGTGTATATATAAGCTTTTATGCCAAACCAAAACAGTTTTTGGCAAGTCAATTCTGCCTCAAAGTAAGTTCATTTGTGTCAGAGTATAACTGCACTGCATAAGATTTTCATTGGCTGTGATCTTTTGAGTAGATTGCCAGTTCTTTCTTCCAAGGTGCCTCTAGGTAGATTCCAATTACCAACATTTCATTTAGTAGCTGAGCATTTAATTGTTTGCACCACTCAAGGACTATGTGTGTGCATGTGTGTGCTGTGTGTATATACATGCACACACACCTATATATGTATATATATATGTATGTATACATGTATATATATATATACGGGTATATAGATATATACACACATACATGCATATATAAACACATTGTTGTCAAGTCATTCTGACTCACAGCAATTCTATTGATTGGGTCAGACAGGTCTTGCCTAAAAACAAAGAATACCAAAAAGATGTGTGCTTGTGTTTTACTGGCTATGCAAATGCATCTGATTACGTGGGTCATAACAAGTCATGGACAACATTGTGAAAAATGGGAATTCCAGAACACTTAGCAGTGCTCATGAGGAACCCGAACAGAAATCAACAGGTGGTCATTCAACCAGAACAAGGAGATGATTTGTGGTTTAGAGTCAGGGAAGATGTGCATCTGAGTTGTATCTTTCCACCTTAACTACTAAATCAGTATACTGAGAGAGTAATCTGAGAAGCTGGATTATGTGAAGAGGACCACAGCATCAGGATTGGAGGAAGACTCATTAAAAACTGTAATATGCAGGTAACACAAACTCGCTTGTTGAATGTGAAGAGGACTTGAAGCACTTATTGTTGATGACTAAGGACTATATACAGCCTTCAGTATGGATTATACCTCCACATAAAGAAAACAAAAGTCCTCACAATTGGACCAATAAGCAAGATTATGGTAAACAGAGAAAAGATTGAAGTTGTCACGGTTTTCATTTTACTCAGGTCAACAACCAACACCAGTGGAAACTGCAGCAAAATCAAACAACACAGGGCTTCGGGCAAATCTGCTGCAGAAGACTCTTTAAAGTGTTGGAAAGCAAAGATGTCACTTTGAGCACCAAGGTGTGCCTGGCCATAGCTGAGGTGTTTTCAGTTGCCTCATGTGAATGAGTAAGTTGGACAATCAATAAGACTGAAGCACTGAACCCTCTGAATTGTGGTGCTGGTGAAGAATACTAAGTGTTGCATGGACTGAAAATAAATAAACAAATAGATTTGTCTTGGAAGAAGTACCATCAGAATGCTTTTAGAAGTAAGCAAGGATAGCAAGGCTTCAACTCATATACTTTGACCATGTTATCAGGAGGGTCAGCCCCTTGAGAAGGACATCATGCTTAGCAGACAGTCAGCCAAAAAGAGGAAAACTCTCAACGGATTCACACAGAGGCTGCAACAACAGACTCAAATGTAACCACAATCATGAGCATAGTACAGAACTAGGCGAGGTTTCTTTCTGTTGCATGTAGGTTCACTGTGAGTCAGAACTGACTGGACAGCACCTAACAACAACACACAGAACCAAACACACGTGTGCATGCTTTACATTTTGTCCGCATTTCTTATGGTTTCTTTCCTCAAGTATCATTAGTCAGAAGTAAGATATTCTAAATTTGCCTATTTTAAAGAATGTTTGAGAGCTCCTGGCTATCTCTATACCATAACAAGGCATCATTCCTACGTGTGAACTGAATAGAGACATTTTCACACATGAATGGATGCATTTATTTATCGTCCATGTACACTTGACAGAACATATTTCAGGATGTGGTAATCCTGATGCCTAAGGGGTCACTGGGTGGCACAGAGGGTTAAGTGCTTGACTCCTATCCAGAAGGTCACTGGTTTGAATATACCAGAGCTGTCTTGGAAGACAGGCCTGGTGATCTGCTTCTGAAAAGTCACAGTATTGAAAACCTGGTGGAACAGTTCTACTCTGTACACACGAGGTCATCCTGAGTTAGAATCAATTCAATGGCAGATTGTCAGTGGAGCACGCAGGGTGAAATAAGCAAGGTGAAAGAGTATAACCTTGCTGCAAGCCTTTTCCATAGTAGCCACTTGTGCTATTTGAATGACTACCTCTTGATTCACCTACAGGTACATAATACATGAAAACCATAGGTATTACAAAAGCACATTAACCTCAGTGTTTGTCTATAAAGGCATTCAAGTGCAGCATACATGAAAACTAGTAAAATTATTAGAAACTTATAGAGTCACACAGTCTAGATAGTGACTGGGGGCTACCAGTGCGATTTCTCTTTTGGATAAATCAGGAAATTTCTTGAGTATCAGGGAGTCAGCACTGTTCCCAGAGGACAATGGCTGGCTTACTAATCTATTCTTGAACATGGTGACTTCTTCATGTTTACTGACTTGAACTGAATGTGAAGAAGTGTCCATGAGATATTTTACTCTAAAGCAAGTAGCAATAATGACAGAAAATCACTACCCCATTTTAAAATCTGTTTCCCCTCATTTCATCTTGTTTCTTTGAGTCCTAAGTATTTTTATCTTCCCAATTACTTATCTGTTGCTAACTTAAAATGCCTGTCCTTTACAAGCAAGCAGAAACATTGAATTTGGGTTTTAAAAAAGAAATTCATGTGACTTTTGTCTTAACTACATATGTCCACAAGTCCTGGTGGACTAGTGGTTAAGCACTTGGCTGCTAACCAAAAGGGTAGTAGTTTGAATGTACCAATCTTTGTGCAGGAGAAAGATGTGGTAGTCTGCTCCCACAAAGATAAAACCTTGGAGATCTGTGCGAGCAGTTCCACTCCATCACATAGAGTCATTATGAGTGGAAATCTACTCAACAGCAACCATATTGGTTTTTTTGTTGTTGTTGTTTGTTTGTTATGTTCATAAAGCAAAATTTAATGAGGCAAATCTCAAAATATGCTTGTCAACCATGGCCTAACAAAACAGTTCTTTTTCATGGAGAATTCATTAAAAAGTATATTTCAGTAGCTCTAAAACTTTCTCATTTATCTTATACTTAAGTAGTTTAAATTCATTATTTAGAAAATTAGAAAACATCTGACAGAAGTTTTGCATAATACTACTATCTATTCTAGATATTCTTTTTCTATTATGATTAAGTGAAAGTATGCAATCCAAATCAATTCTACATGCCTACCTAGCTGCAGCTCCATCTGCTCTTCTCACCCTGTCACAGCCCATTCCTTCTTTTCGCTCTGTACTTCTAGCATCCTCTTAATAGGCACCTGTTTCCTCCTCTCCATCCTCTTCTCTCCCATCTAGAAAGAAACTAGTAGGACAGTCTCCTATAAATGTGCAAAGCTGTAAAGTACACACACCATATGTTCACACTCTGTCCCCAAGTCCAATACATTCTTGTTGGAAGAACTGACCTCAGTACTGGTTGCAGTTCAGGGACAGCAGGAAGTCTAGGGACCATGTTCCCAGAGTACTTTCCAGGCTGTTGGGCCATCAGTTCTGGTCTTTTAAAAGAGTTCTTGAATTGCACACCTTTTTTTTTCTCATGTTACTTCTTGTATGTTCCCCACCACGGCTGCCTGTGGCTGTGGTCAGGCACCATCTGTTTCTCTGGGTCTCACGCTGATGCAGTCTCCCATTCATATGGGTCCTCCTGCCTCCTGAGCCCATTTTTCCTCGTGTCTTTAATGTTCTCTGCCATCATCTATTCTAGATGTGTTGGGACTATTTCGTGTACCTCAGATGGCAGCTTGCTAGCTTTTAAGATCCCAGATGCCACTCACCAATGTGGGGTGCACAAGACTTTCTTAGCTAAAGTCTAGCTATGCCAATTGACCACAACATCCTCTGAAAATATGATCACCATACCCCATCCCTGTTATTCTATCCTTTGAAATATTGGGTTGAACTTAGAAAACTTTGCAGTTTGTGGTGTAGTCCAGTTATGCTGATCTGCTCTCATTGCATGCTGTTACTCCCTTGACCTAACTAAATTGCTGTTGACTGTCTAACTTATGAACATTCCTTTCCCTCCCTCCCTACTTTTGTAACCATCAAAGAGTCTTTCCTTCTGTATTTAAGTCCATTTTTAAGTCCTTATAGCAGAGGTCTCATACAACACTTGTGCTTTTGCAGACGACTTATTTCACTTAGCATAACATTTTCTAGTTGAAATCAGGCTATGAGATGCTTCCTAAAATCATCATTGTTCTTTATCATTGCATAGTGTTCCATTGTGTATATGTACCATGGTGTGTTTATCCATTCATCTGTTGATGGATTAAGTTGATTCTATCTTTTTGCTACTGCAGACAGTGCTGCAATAAACAATTGTGTGCATGTATCTGTTCATGTAACTGACTTCATTTCTGTGGTATATCCTCCAAGCAGTGTGATTGCTAGATCATATGGTATTTCTACTTCTAGCTTTTTAAGGAAGTGCCAGATTGCTTTCCAAAGAGTTTGTACCATTTTGTATTCCTACCAGCATCATAAGAGAGTTTTGTGCTTTTTGGATTATTGCCAACCTTGTTGGGGTGAGACAGTATCTCACTGTAGTTTTGATTTAGATTTATCTAATAGCTAATGATCGTGAGCATTTCCTCATATGTCTTTTGGCTGCTTGGATGTCTTCTGTGGTGAAGTGTCTGTCCATCTCCTTTGCCTGTCGCTTAATTGGGTTATTTACCTTTTTTCTTGTTGATCTTTTGCAGTACATTGTAGACTATGGAAATCAGACATCTATGTGACATGGAACTGCCAAATGTGTCTTCCCATTCTGTAGGTAGCTGTTTAATTCTCTTGATAAAGTCTTTGGAGGAGCATAAGTGTTTAATTTTTAGTAACTCCCATTTGTCTATTTTCTCTTCTGCTGTTTGTACATTGTTGGTCAGATTTAGCAATCCATCTAAGCCATGTATTAGAACTTCCACTGTTGTCCCTTCTTTTTCTTACATGATCTTTATTATTTTAGGTTTGACATTTAAGTCTTTGATCCACTTTGAGTTAGCTTTTGTGTAACGTGTGAGATACGGGTCGTGTCTCAATTTTTCGCAGATGGATATCCAATTTGACCAACACTGTTTGTTAAAGAGATGTTTTTACCCCAGTTTTCAACCTCTGGGCCTTTGTCAAATATCAACTGTTCATAACAGGATGGGGACATTTCTGCACTCTCTATCCTATTCCATTGCTCTAAATGTCTCTTTTTGTACAAGTACCAGGTTGTTTTGACTATAGTGGTAATATAGTAGGTACTAAGGTCAGGTAGTGTGAGGCTTCCCACTGTGTTCCTCTTCTTCAGTAGTGCTTTACTTATCCAGGCTTTCTCCCCTTTCCAAACAAAGTTGGTGAGTTGTTTCTCCATCTTATTAAAAAAATGACACTGTAACTCATATTGGGATTGCATTGTACATGTAGATCACTTTGGGTAAAATAGACATTTTCACAATGTTAAGTCTTTCTATCCATGAACAAAGTAGATTTCTCCACCTATCTAAGTCTCTTTTCATTTCTCACTGCAGGGTCTTGTAATTTTTCTCTGTATAGGTCTTTTACTTCTCAGGTTACATTTATTCCTAGGTATTTTATTTTCTTGGGAGCTACAGTAAATGGTATTGATTTGGTGATTTCTTCTTTGATGATCCCCTTGTTGGTGTGAAGGAATCCTTCCAATTCACTTAGGTTTATTGTATATCCTGCTACTTTGCTGAACTCTTCTATTAGTTCTAGTAGTTTATTTATGCATTCTTTAGGGGTCTCTGTGTGCACAATCACATCATCTGCAAAGAGGGATACTTTTTACTTCTTCTTTGCTGACACTGATGCCCTTTATTTCTGTGTCTTGTCTGATTGCTCTAGCCAGAACCTCTAGCACAGTACTGAATAAAAGTGGTGATATGTGTGCCCTTGTTTAGGTCCCTTTTTAAGGGATATTCCTTCAGTCTCTCTCTATTCAGAATGATGTAGGCAGTTGGCTTTGCATAGATGTTCCTTATTGCATTGAGGAATTTCCCTTCTTTCCCTATTTTGTTGAGAATTTTTAACATGAATGGTGATGGACTTTGTCAAATGCCTCTTCTGCATCAGTTGACAAAATTGGGTGATTCTTACTTATCCTTTGGGTTATTTATGTGGCTATGGGTGATTCTTATCCTTTGGGTTATTTATGTGGCTGATCACATTAACTGTTTTTTCTTTCTTTTTTTTTTTTTTTTTATGTTGAACCCACCCTGCATCTCTGGTATGAATTTAACCTGGTCAGGATGAATTATTTATATATATATATATATATATATACATATACATTTTTTGTCGAATTCTATTGGCCAGGATATTGTTGAAAATTTTTGCATCTAGATTCGTGAGTGATATTGGTCTGTAATTTTTGTGTGTGTGTGTGATCTGTTCCTGGCTTTGGTATCAGAGTTATACCGGCTTCATGGAATGAACTTGGTAGTATTACATCCTTTTCTATGCTGTGGAATGGCCTCAGTAGTACTGAAATTAGCCCCTCTCTTAAAGTTTGGTAGAATTCTCTGGTGAAGCCATCTGGTCCAGGACTTTTCTGGGTTGGTAGTTTTTTGATTACTTTTTTGAATCTCTTCTTTTGCAATGGGTTTATTAAGTTCTACTTTTTGTGATAATTTTGGTAAATGAAGTGAATCTAGAAATTTGTGTTTCCTCTAGGTTTTCAAATCTGTAGGAATACAATTTTTTGTGCTATTCTGTTATGATATTTGTGATTTCAGTGAGATCTGTTGTGTCATCTCTCATTTCTTATTCGGGTTGTTTCCTCTCTTGTTTTTCTTTTGTAAGTTTAGCCAACACTTTATCAATTTTGTCGATCCTTTCAAAAAACTAGCTTTTCATTTTGTTAATTCTTTTGATTGTTTTTCTATTCTGTAATTTGTTTTGTTCTGCTTAACTCTTATTATCTGTTTTCTTCCGGTGCTTAAGGTGTTCTTTTATTGTTCTCTTTCTACATGTTCAAGTTGTAGGGTTAATTCTTTGGTCTGGGCCCTTTCTGCACTGCCAATATGTGCATTTATAGAGATGAATTGTCCTCTGAGCATTGCTTTTGTTATATCCCACAGATTGTGGTAGGACATGTTTTCATTCTCATTTGATTCCATGAATTTCTTTACTGCATCTTTGATTTAATCTATAACCCATGAATTTTTGAGCAAGATGCTGTTCAGTTTCCATGACTTCAAATTTCTATGCATGTTTTTTCTGCCATTGATTTCAACTTTCATGATATTATGGCTTGAGAAGATGCTCTGCAATGATTCAATGGTTTGGATTTTGTTGGGAGTTGCTTTATGATCTAACACGTGGTCTATTCTGCTCTAAATATTCTTAAACTTTTGTTTTTAAACTACAGGTTAACTGTCTCTGTGCCATAAATACATAAACTATTTACAACACATCTGAGCAAACTATATGAATAAAATATACTTTTTACAAAAATGGCATTATATGCTTCATTAACTTTCTTTTTTCATATGCTAATACAATTAATATATTTTTGTGTGTCTAGATATAGGTCTGTATTGTCATTCCTGGAATTTGGATAGGTTTTGTTATCTGACTAGAGTTTTTAATAAATATCTTGATGTTGCACATATACACGTCTGCCAATTAAATTCACGAACTCGTCCTAGAAAAAGTGCTACATACCTCACTGCTGAATATCACTAAGATCACCTTTGAAGTACACACATTGGGAAGTGCCTAGTCCACCCTTCAAAGCAATTTTGGGACTCTTCTTCTAGAATGGCCACAGAGCTGTTGTTATATGACCCTTGATATTCTGAATGTCATCAAAAGGTCTTCCTTTCAATATTTCCTTTATCTTCAGGTAAAGAAAAAAGTCTCTGAAGGCCAGATCAGGTGAATAAGGAGGGTGTTCCAATTCAATTATTTGTGTACTGGTTAAAAACTCCCTCATAGACAACTATATACAATTATGTTTGCAAAGTTGCTACCATGCCACCATATGCAGTGGCCATTCCAGAAAGAGTGCATACCTTCCCAAGGGAAGTACTTCGAAGGTGACCCTAATGATATTCAGCAATGAGCTATTACACACTTAAGAACAATTAAGTTCATGAGCTTAAATGTTGGACCTCATGTGTTAGAATTTTTTTTTTTTTTTTTACTAATGGACACATATTGGAATAAGTCTCTTCAGGTATCCTCCTTGGAATATGTCTACTTTTATTCTTTTATTCCTTTAGGGCATGTTGCCTGGAAGTGGAAGTACTAGATCAAAGGATCTGCACATTTCGGAGGCTTTTGATGCACGTTTATTCAACTTGCCCTTGAGAAAACTGGTTCTGATTTACATCCCACTAGCAACTTCAAAAATACTCTTTCAATTCATGTATTTTACAACTCTGGATATTATGACTTTTTTAATCACTGCCAATCTGTTGAGTGAAAGATATTTAACTCACAACTTTGTTATTATTACTGAGTCTGAACTCTTTTTTTTAGAGTTTATAGTGTTTCTTTTGTAAATTATCTGTTCATGCTCATTGCTACATTTTTACTAGGATGTGAAAAACTTTTAAGAAAGTTCCAACTTTTTTATTATGAGTAACATTTCAGTTTCTTATAAATTTGGATTTTGAACTAGGTTTTGGCAAGTTATTATGAATATTCATACACAAAAGATTCTCTAATGCTTTATATTCAAAAGACTTGCCAGTGACAAGCTGTTTCTCAGTCTTGTAGTAATAGCTTAAAACTATGCTGAAATGTTATCATTTATTTACCATGGAAACAGGAGTAGGGGAATAGATCTATTGAAAATTGTGACAATGATTTAACTATCCCCTGTGTTTATGATAGAACTCTTTTTACAGGTTTGTAATTTTGAAATAGATCATCTCAGTAACAGCTAAAAGGTTTTTTCCACATTTTTATTTAAACATTTAATCATATTTCTCCCAAACAAACCCTATTTATCAATTTTCATTTGTTTTAAATTACTCTCAAGTGACAAGGACTACACTTCGGTAGCAAATGTTGATACACATAGTGGTTTGCAACATTCTCTCTAGAGATTATATTTTTCTCTCCTCTCCTGCTTTTCTCTCTCCCTCCTTTCTTTTTGATGTTTCTCTCTTTCTTTCTTCCTCACTGTCATTGTATTATTTCATTAGTTCAATTAAATCTTATAGTTTACCATCATTACCAGAAAATGCATTCATTTAAAAATAATAAACAGCCCTGTACTGGGTTGAATTGTGGTGAAGGTGACCACATTTGGACAGAGTCTTTTGGGATGTAATTAAGGGTCTTGGTGAGAAGACCTCAGATCATTCAAGTAGGCCTCAAACCTAATTACAAGTGTCCTTATAAGAGATATACAGAGGAAAAACTCACAGACAGCAAAGCAGGGGGCAGGGTGACCACAGATGCAGATTGGAGAGAGGCAGTCAAGGAGGATCACAGAATGACAACCGCGAGCAGAAGCTGAAGAGGCTGAGAATGTATTCTCTGCTCAAGCCTCTGGAAAGAGTATAATCCTTTCAATAGCTTGAATTCAGACACCTAACCGCCCTCTCAAGCTGTGAAAGAATAAATTTTGTTGTTCTAAGGCATTCACTTTACGGCAACTTGTTACGACAGCTACCGGAAAGTAATACCAGCACTAACATTGAGAGATCTTGCCAATTAAAATAGATTCTTCCTAATTCTGAGGAAAAAAAAATTGGAGACTTCTCCCTATGCAATGTACAGCATCCAGTGTAGTGTTAAGAGATCAAACTGTCTAAACTCCAGCTCCACTTCCTACTAACTGGCTAACTTTGAACAACTATCTTTGTGAGACTCAGTTTCTTCATTTAAAATTGGGGATAATATCAGAATCATGCTCTTACAAGTTGTAGATATTGAGTTAATATATTTATTTTGCAGAGATCTTACTAAGTACCTAGTTCACGGTAGCTACTAAGTAAATGTTGGTTGCAATACTAGTGAAGAAACATAACCCCACAATCCTACTCCAAGGTACATTCCCCTCTTTAGATTCCGTTGCCTAGTATCCTTATTAAAGCATGCAGCAATGGCATAATATATGGAAATGAGGAAGGCTGAACTAAAAAAAAAAAGGAGTATGTATTTTTGGGGGGAAGGAGTTGAGGCAATACTATGAAGAAGTGGGTGAAGCTTGGGTCAACACAAATGGAGTTCACTAAGTTCATCGCTCATCTCATTCACTTTCATTTTGCTTTAATGAAGAATAACAGCAACAACAAAAAAGACCCTCTCATCATATTTCCCTGTAACACTGTTTCAAGAGCTTTTTAAAAATTCAGTTTAATATTTTTGTTGATAATATTCAGAATCAAATACTTTTAGGAACACAGATTTTAAGTAAAATTTATTTTTTCTTTACTGAATCCAATAACCAACAAAAAGCAAAACAAGTATCTCATCTGTTTGATTTATAATCAGTGAGTAAAAAGATGTAATTTTAGGCTGATAAAAATAATCATTTCTAATTTGTACATACGATTTAGAAGATACATGAAGAATCATTTCTGGGAAAGATATATATGGTAAAACACTCTTCTGCCAAAACCAGGTCAAAAAGTACTCTTGTTTATTCCAAAAGAAATTGAAAAAAAAGTTTTATAGTATTGAAAGAAATATTTAGTAAAAATAATTCACCCATATTAAGGATTTAATCATATATTCCAAGAAATGTTTACCCAAAGTCATTTTCTCTTCTGACTTCACTCAACACCTTGACTCCCACATATAGCTTATATTTACAAATAAATGTTGAGACAAATAGAGGAATGTTTTGGTTTACTTCTAACACTTACTTCAACTAACAGATACCTCTACAGTAATTCCAGTTTAAACAGCCAAATCTCCATTAGTATGACAGAGCAGTCATATATAATCTTTTAACAAATATTTATTGTTAAATTACATTTAAGGTCCTACTGTGTGCAAGACACAGTGTACTTAAAACAAGTACAAGTTACAGCTTCCTCTTTCAACCAATAAATGTTCACTTCTAAAATATTTGGTGGGCTATCCAGCCTCAACGATTCATTTAGCATATCGGCATAATACAGAAATTGCTATTCTTGTTGAGGATTAAAGGAAACATAAGAGAAGAACTAAAATGGCCTGAGGCTCCAGGGACTGAAGCTGTAGGCATTTGCTTAACCAAAGTTATCTTTCTCTTCAGTGCCTTTATTTTGAATGTCTAACCAACAGATTCCTTCTCTCAAGAAATCTTTTTCCTTGAAAGCTACACTCAGTGGTTAACATCATGAAAATTCTTTGTTGACAAACAATATATTTTTTAAATTTGCTGAGATTTTTTAAATGAGTGACACATATAGGAAGCACTGATCACCAGCAGCCAGTAAGGATTCAGTTAAAATAAACAACAGTTAACTATCTTTATTTTATTTATTGGCCATAACATTTGTAGATCAGAAGAACTCAAAAATATAGCACACCTCAATTTAAGAAATCTGCAAATATCCTAGTATGCAGAAAAATGTGGATTTGAAAATAGTATACATCAATTCTTGCCTTGCAGACGTGGTTAGTCTCCAAAGACCGGGTCATTTCATGGAAATAGGCATTGTGTGAAAGTGGAGGATGACCACATGCAATCACAAAACAGAGGATGATGACATACTGCCAAATCACATAACTTCTAAATTACATTATTGTATAGCTGCCAAACCACTGAGGTTTATGGCCCAGTCATGCTGACACATAACCGTAACCATCACAACCAGCCGTACTCTTGCTTCACACCTCAGCATTTGCTACTGCCATCATTAATGAACAAATGAGTCAGATAGTAGAGTTTTTTTAATATTGTAATGGTGAAATATTGGATAACATGATAGTAAGTGAGGAGTAGATGTAGTTGGTTGAATAGGAAGTACAGAAAGATACAGCTAATTATTGAAATGAGATCAACTATGGTGTATAATATCATTTTACTTGGATCTGCAATCAACACTCATAGAGGCAGAAATCAAGAAATCAAATAATACATTGTACTGGACAAAACTAGGAAAAGACCTCTCACAAGTGTTAAGAAGAAAGATGTCACCTTGAGGATGAACCCAAGCCACAATATTTTCAATCACCTTACGCACATGCAAAAAAGCTGGACAATGAGGAAGTGAAACCCAACAAGAATTGATGCCTTTGAACTACGGTATTGGCCAAGAGTACTGAGTATATCACGGACTGCCAAAAGAGGGACCAAGTGTGTCCTAGAAGTACAGCCAGAATGCTCCTTAGAAGAGAAGGTGGCAACCCCTTATCTCACACACTTTGCACTTATTATTACAGGGGACCAGTCCCTAGAGAAGGACATCGTTCTTAGTAAAATAGAGGGTAAGTGAAAAAAAGGAAGACATGTGATGAAATGGATTGACACAGTGATGCAAAGATGGGCTCAAACATAGCAACTATGGTGAGGGTGGCCCAGGACTGGGCAGCGTTTTGTTCTGTTGTACCTAGGTGTTGCTATGATTCCCAACTGACTGTACAGCACCGAACAACAACATTATGGTGTGGGAGGGCAGAAAACTTGGAGGATAGCACACAGGATCTGCCCTAAGCTTTGCTGCTGTTGTATGTATTTTTAAACCAATGACTTCCCTCAGTTTATATAACATATACTCTAGTTTGAAGGCAGAAAAATGTTTAGTCAATAATCTATCTAAAATGTACGCCACACTAAAAGGGCTACACAAAGCAAATCAAGTAAGTGATAAAGCATGACTTTGGTTCAAGGAATCAACTGCTCAAGTCCAAGATATAACTGTGACCAAAAACCACAGCCAGCCAGCCAAGTGCCGACGAGTCGGATCCGACTCATGGTGACCACAGGGAGTGCCAATTAAGTTCACAAATTCTTACTAAAATCTTGCTAAGTACTTCATTGCTGAATATTACTACTATCACCTTCAAAGTACTCCCCTTGGGAAGCTATGCACTGATACCAGTGCCTAGCCCACCCTTCAAAGCAATTTTGGGGCTCTTTTTCTTGAATGGCCATCGGGGCTGTCATCATATAACCCTTGATGTCCTGAATGTCATCAAAATGTCTTCCTTCAATATTTCCTTTCTCTTCACGTAAATAAGTCACTGGGAGCCAGATCAGGTGAGTAGGGAGGGTGTTCCAATACAGTTATTTGTTTACTGGCTAAAAACTCTCCTGCAAACAACTATACAATTAAGTTTATGCACTTCCCACCTTGCCACTGTGCACAGTGGCCATTCCAGAAAGAGTTCCAAAATTGCTTTGACCAGTAAACTAGGTGATGGCATCAGATAAGGAAGTATCTTGTCTACATCTTACTCTCAAATGGTTCAGAAAACCTACACAAATAGAAATAGATGTGTATATACACATATATACACAGTAAGAGAATAAGAAGGAAGACTGGTAGAATGTTAATATGTGATTAAACTCATTGAAGTATATATGGAAATTACACTATTCTTGAAACTTTTCTGCAAGAGTAAAATCACAACAAAATAAGTTAAAAAATAATATGAGAAAAAATAAAGTAATTGATCTATCTGAAAAAGAAAATAAAATTACTAAAACCACTTTAACAAGTTAGGAGATTAGTGTAGTTCACATTAGGAAAGCTAATAATTACTTAAGAAAATTACTGATAGGCCTTTTGGATGTCAAAGGTATAGATTCCCATGGGAGAAACTGGAAGAAAATGGTACAGTAGAAAGAGACTTATTTTGCATAATGCAGCAAAAGGAAATTTTAGTTTCTTTGGATAGACTTCAGATGGGAGTTAAGAATAAGGAGAAGAAAAGAAAGCTAGGTGGGCACCAAAGAGGAAAATACAAATAAAAAAAAATCAACTAGATTTAAGGTGTAAATTGGGATTTACCTAAGCAGCCATCGAGAAACATCTTGAGGAGGGAATTGGTTGATGAAATTTTAGGGCGGCAATGTTTAATATCAAACTTTAAATTATCTACACCAGTCCAATCTATAATCCTCTTCATTGCCATAAGTCTTTAATAAAAATTGGCTATAAACAACCACCTTTTTTGAAACACTTTGATTAAAAAAAAATAAATGGAGTTAATATCCTATGTAGCACAAAGCTTCAGATGATTACAGTTCCAGCTTCAGCCAGAACCACCTGGCTAAACTGCTCCCAAATTTCTGATGCAGAAAAACTGTGAGATAATTAATGTTTATATCTGTTTTGATCAGCACAATTTTGGGGAGACTGTTTGTACGGCAGCAATAAGCAATGTCATCACTCGTTGTTGGGTAGGCTCCTACATACGGCAACCCACTGCAGCACAGAATAGAACACTGCCCGGTCCTGCAACATCTTCACAATTGTTGGTGTGCTCGAGTCCACTGTGGAGGCCATCAAATATTTCAAGTGCCTTCAGTCCTGGGGAGCTCATCTTTCTGTACTGTTGTCATGGACTGAATTGTGTACCACTCCCCTAGAAATGTGTGTAGCAGTTTGGCCAGGCCATGATTCCTGGTACTGTGTGATTTGCCTATATGCTGTAAACCCTGCCTCTATGAAGTAATGAGGGAGGAGAGGTGGCAGTTGTGCTAGCGGGCCAGGCCTCAATGTGTTGGGACTGTATGGTACCTTCAGGCAATCTCAGGATATAAAGGAAAGGGAAGAAGGACCTCATACCATTAAGAAGGATGTAATACCAACAGAGAAAGACTTCTGGAGCTGATGACCTCAATTTGGACTTGCAGCCTACTGGACTGTGACAGAATAAAATTTCTCTTTTTAAAGCCATCCACTTACAGTCTTTCTGTTATAGTAGCAGTAGATGAATAAGATAACTATATTGGACAATATTCTGTAATGACCTGTAGAATTTCCATTTGCTACTTTTTGGAAGTATATTGCCAGTTCTTTCTTCCTAGTCTGTCTCAGTCTGCAAGCTTACTGAAACCTGTTCACTCTGGGTGACTCTGCTGGTACAGGAAATATTAGTGGCATAGCTTCCAGTATCGTAGCAATATATATTACCATAGTATAGCCAACTAACAGAAAGTTTGTAAAAATATTTAATATAATATCTAAAAGACTAATCAGAGAAGTTATCAAAGGTTCATATGCAAGGCTATTCAACACAGATCATTTATAATAGCTGAAACTGGAATAACATGAGTGTCCAAATACGAGATTTTCAAAAATGTATTATTTTACAGCATCATCATAATAACAGCTAAAATCTACTGGACCTTTTCCCTCTCTACCCACTGTGCTAAAAGGAAAAATTCTGTACTCATTAAAAATATTTTGAACAGTAATAACATGAGGAAACGGTCATATTGCATAAATAGCATGATTACATGTTTTATAAATGTATTTTTGTTTGCTTATAAATATATTTATAATGATATGTTATGTACTTACAAATAAAAGAATACAATGCATACACGCATATGGAAAAGAAAACACTGGCACCCAACACAGTAAATGTTACGATGATTACGGTAGGAGTGATTTTTAGTACTTAGATTTCATTCTTTCATTTTTCTGAAACTTTTGGAAAATATGTATATTACTTTTACAACCAGTTTTTTAAATAATGGCATAAAATTTGTGAGACCACATACTGTGAGAACAAAGAATGATATGAGATTATGCACACTCACAGAATTTAACTTCAGGAAACGCCATCTAGTTCAACATCCTCATTTTACAGATGTAGTAACTGAGGCACTGGAGATTTGTATGATTTCATGCACTTCCTGCTAGACTGGCAGCAGTAGATCCTGAAAGAAAACTCAGATATCCTAATTCCTAACAAAGTACTCTCTCTAGTCTACTACATTGTTGCCCAGATGTCAAAAACAAAGCTACCATAATACCTAAAAAATGGAATAGGGGATGATCAAATGGCCAAAGATAAAATTATTTTTGAAAATGATGACCAACTAACATTCAATAGTCATCACTGCAAAAGAAAAATCCTTTTCTGGGTAAGAAGGCACCAAGTGGCATTGCTTAAACCAATCAATCTTTAAAGACTGTCCAGGAGCCGTAACAATTTCTGGCCACAATTTGAGCTTCATCAGACAAGGAAAGCAGGCTGTGTACAGTAAGACTTTGACCCAAGTCAATCTATCACTAACCTCTTTATGGAAGATTAAAAGGTAAATGCCATTTCATCCTCTTAATAAATGGAGACTCCACCTAGTGCTGCTGCATCAGCTGTTCTTACCACATCAGAGCAACTTGTACATGTCTTCTCTTCCCCACCTCCTCACACACACTGCCACACCAAGTATTATACTTACAGCCGGCCACAGCACAGGTATTTATAAGCCCTCTGGAAAGATCTAAATGGAGAATGAAAGAGTCTCTCATAGGAGGGGAAAAAACCAACAGCAAACTCTTTGCTTAAAGCAGAAGCCTAACTGGTTAGCAATTTTGGCTTTATTTGTGTCTGGGGGAAGAGCAGAGTTGGTGAAGACATTTATAGAAATAATGAAAATGGTCTCTAAACATTTAGAAGTTTCCATAGAACCCAATTCCAAATATGTAGAATGTTGAATATGTTGCAGCCAACTCTAGTCAAGTTATACAGAAATAAACAAAGCCCATATTTATTTCCATCTCCTTTTTGTCTTTTGCATAAAATATTTAATTATCAAAAATAACAATCTCTTCCTAAAAAATTCAGGGTACAAATATAGCAGAATAAGGAATTAATACTGGAAATGTTCATGTAGTTACAGAATTTTCAAACTTAATGGTGTGCCGAGACTAATTCTCAATCTTTGGGTCATGATCAAGTGTGGGATGCGTGGCAGTTTTCAGGAAACATGAAGTATCATGTAATCCTTGGGAAACCTCAAAGAAAACATCAGACCATGAGTAGAAGGACAACTATTTCTTGGCTATTTAATTCTAAACATCAGTGAAAAGTGGGGCTTTTGCTTTGGTGTTGAACAAAAAAAAACCTAATCTACTTCCACTATGAGAGAATTTCTTCATCCAGGAACCAACAAATGAGGAGATCAGTTTTTATCTTTATTTCAAGTGATACAGGGATATTTCCAAAGACTGTTGAGTGAAGGCTAGGAGTGATACAAAAAGAAAAGAGATTTTCTTCCAATTAAAAGAGACTGGAGAAATTCCCATTCCATTAGGCAAAGAATTTTCTGGGTGGCACAGCCCTACAGAATACCATCCTTTCTGATCCTAATTAATGCAGAAAAGAAAGATAACTTCACAGGTCACTGAGAACATGCCAAAGTAGCAAATAAAATGGACCGACTTGGAAGTTAATCTCTGTGTGTCTGCATTTTGTGTATACAAGTTGTTGTTGTTAGGTGCTATTAAGTCAGTTGTGACACATAGTGACCTCATGTACTTCAGAACAAACTGCCTGGTCCTGAACGACCCTCCGTTTGAGCCCATTATTGCAGCCACTGTGTCAATCCATCTTGTTAAAGGTCTTTCTTTTTTTCACTGATGCTCTTTAACAAACGTGATGTTCTTCTCCAAGGACTGGTGCCTCCTGGTAACATGTCTAAACTATTTGAGACAAAGTCTTGCTGTAGTTGCTTCTAAGGAGCACTCTGGCTGTATTTCTTACAAAACAGACTTTTGTGGTAGTTGTTCTCCTGGCAGTCCATGGTATGCTCAACATTCTTCACCAACACATAATTCACATGCATCAATTATTCTTCAGTTTTCCTTATTTACTGTCCTGTTTTCACATGCATATGAGGCAGCTGTGTGTATAAGTAGGTATATTTTAATTACTAAAGCTCATTTTAAAAGCTTATTCTATCTCTGTAGATATTGAACACAAATACAAATATATATATGGGAGTGTGTGTGTATCTTGAAGAGAGATAAAGGTATTGTTGTTGGGTGCCATCAGGTTGCCTTGTACAACTGAATGAAACATTGTCCAATTCTATGCCATCTTTAAAATCATTGTTATGCTCAAGCCCACTGTAACAGTCGCTGTGTCAAGCCATCTCGTTGAGGGTCATCCTGTTTTTTGATGATGCTCTACTTTTCCAAGCATGATGTAGCCCAGTATCTCAGATTAATTTGCTCAGCATTCGTACTCAGTAAGTATGGTGAAATGACACAACTCTGATGCATACCTTTCCTAATTTTTATGCTATGTAGTAAGCATCTGTTCTGTTTGAATGACTGAGTCTTGATCAATGTACAGGTTTGTCATAAGCATAATTGTGTCCTACGCAGAGTGACTGTATCTTGTGGTAATTTTATGGTTCTATGCATCTATAGGATGTCATCCTGCTGACCTCTTGCTGGAGAAAGGGGAGTGGGTGGAGAGGAAGGGACAGGAGACTGTTGGGAGGATAGGACATGTGTGGAGCAGAGAGGAGGGGTCTGCTGTCACCAGGCAGGGAGAGCAGTGGGACCTGCATATAGGTGAGCATGCAAATTTATATGGGAATGTACATTTTCATTCAATCATAAAAAAATATGTATCTCCTAGTATCCTATTATTTGCAATGTTATCTATCACTTGTTATGATGTACATAGTCAAATGCTTTTGCATAGTCAATAAAACACAGGTAAACATCTTTCTCATATACTCTGCCTTCAGCCAAGACCCTTCTGATATCAGAGTGGTATCCCTCATTCAACATCGTCTCCTGAATCCAGCTCAAATTTCAGGCAGTTCTCTGTTAATATGACGCTGCAATAGTTTTGAATGATTGTTAGAATAATTTTAGTTGTGGTGATATTAAAGTTATTGCTCTATAATTCCTGCATTCCCTTGGATTACTTTTCTTTGAAATGGGCACAAATATGCATCTCTTCCAGTCAGTTGGTCAGGAAGCTGTCTTCCAAATTTGCTACCACGGAAGAGTTAGCCCCTCCAACATGCATCCATTTGTTGAACATCTCAATTGGTAATCAGTCAATTCCTGGAGTCTTGTTTTTCGTCAGCGTCTTCCGTATAGCTTGTACTTCTTTATTGATAATATGCTATCTCCTGAAATGATTGAACATCAATCAATTACTTTTGGAACAGTGACACTGTATTTCTTCCCTTTGTTTTTGATGCTCCCAGTGTTGTTCAATGTATTTTCAGTAGAATCCTTCAATATTGCAACTCAAGCCTTGAATTTTTTTCTTCAGTACTTTGAACTTGAGAAATCCTGAGCATGTTCTTCCTTTTTGAATTCCAGGTCTTTGTACATTTCTCTATAATACTTTAATTTGTCTTCTTGAGCCACCCTTGTAAATATTCTGTTCAGTCCTTTTCCTTTACCATTTCTCCCATTTGCTTTAGCTAATCTGTGTTCAAAAGCAAGTTTCAGACTATCTCCTGACATCTATATTGGTCTTTTTGATGACCTTTTGCTTTCTTCACATGTGATGCCCTTGATAGCATTCTACAACTTGTCTGTTATTTGGTCTTGAGACAGTCTCCAAAATCAAGGTAGGATATACTCAAGATTGTGTTTTGGCTCTCATGGACTTGCTCTGATTTTCTTCAATTTAAACTTTAACTTGCATATGAGCAACTGATAGTCTGTTCCACAGTCAGTCCCTAAACTTTCTCTGACTGATGATACTGAGTTTCTCCATCATTTTTTCCACAGGTGTAGTCGATTTCATTCTTGCGTTTTCCATTTGACAAAGTCAGTGGGTATATTTGCTGTTTGCAAGACCAGTCTTGCAAAATTTTGCCACTGATCTCCAGCATTGTTTCTATCACCAAGGCCATATTTTCCAATTACTGATCCTTCTTTATTTCCTATTTTTGCATTCCAATCACCAGTGATTTTCAATCCATCTTGATGACATGTTTAAGCAATTATAGACAGCAGAAGTTTGTAAAAACCTCCAGTATCTTTATCTTTGACTTTAGTGTTTGTGTGTATATTTGAATAACAGGTGTATCAAGTGGCCTTCTTTGTAGGTATGTCGTTATTATCCTGTCGCTGATGGTGATGTACTTCAAGACAGATCTTGACACATTCTGTCTGACTGTGATGACATTCCTTCTCAATCTGTCATTCCTGGCATAATATATCACACAATTATCCAATTCAATATATTCAATATCAGTCCATTTTAGCTCACTAATGCCAGGACATCAACGTTAATGCTTTCAATTTTCATTTTTGACAACTTGCAATTTTTCTAAATTCACACTTTATATGTGTTACATGTTCTGATTATTAATGGATGTTTGCAGCCATTTCTTTTCATTCTGAGTTACGCCCTCTCAGCAAATGAGGCCTGAAAGCTTTACTCAACTCACTCCCTTGAAGTGGACACTACACTGAGGAGGCAGGTCTTCCTCAGTCTTCTTTCGAGTGCCTTCAAACCTGAGAGGCTCATCTTCTTTCTCTGTATCGGACAGTGTTCCACTGCTATTCACAAGGTTTCCAGTGGCCAATTTTTTTTTTTCAAAATTTGATCATCAGGCCCCTCCTCCTAATTTTTCCTAATCTAAAAGCTCCACTGAACCTGTCTACCCTGGGTAGCCCTGTTGGTATTTGAAATACTGGTGGCAGAGCTTCCAGCATCACAGCAACACACAAGCCACCAAGGTATGACAAACTGTCAGACGGGTAGGGAGACACAGATATTAATACAGATACATCTGATGTACATATGTATGTGTGTTTAAATATATAAAAGGTATTTTTTTAAATGTTTATGCTGGCTGGCATTCTGTGATCAGTTGTAGCATTAAACCATTTCCATTTGCCACAGATGTCTACGAGACCTACCAAGTAAACGGAGGGGACCTTGCCTGGGAAGGCGCTGCTCTAGGTGAACTGAGGCTGCCTTTGTAGACATGTGAGGGTCAGCTGTGTTATGCTTGCATGGAGCCAGAGACACCAGGGCTCTCTTGACTTGACAGAGCTCTACTATCCGACACCAGCTATGCCTAAACCAGTTTCTGAGATCCTTCTTGGCTGAAACCAGGCAGAATAGACAGATCCCAAATCATTCTGACCCGTGTTGTCCCCACAGATTTAAGATATATAAAGTTAAGAAATCTCCTCTTGATGTCTTAGACAGGAAACACTTATATGTGCATGGGATGACTAAAGTTTTAGGGGTGGTCTTGCTTTAAGGTAAAAGTGAAATCTCTCAAAATCACCAGGCAAGTTAACTTCTTTTTCAGATTGTTGTGTCTTGCTTCATTTATGCTTTCTCAGCTGTTAGAGATATATTTACCACCTAGTTTCTAGGAAGCTATTAGGGTGTTGTCTTTTTTCTTTACTATTATCCACATTCCCAGATTCTGACCCTAAGTCTTAGTGTCCTTTACTAGAAATCTGCACTGCCACTTCATCTGTCAATCACTTCTCTGAGACAAGACACTAAGTCTCCACCACTTTTAATGCTGACTTTAAGAGGATTTCCATTGGTTTCAATATATTATATCCAATTGCTCTGAGTTGCCTAACTAAATTTTTTGGCCTGCTACTTACTTATGACAGAATATCTTAAATTCTTTGTCCTTCAGTCTTTCCATTTGTAATTCAAAAGTGTAGTAAAAACCAAAAAACTCATTGCTATCAAGTCAACTCCAATCCATAGTAACCTTTTAGGAGAGTAGAATGCTCCAGAGGCTTTCCAAGGAGTGGACTGTAGATTCTAACCGGCTGTCTTGTAGCTGATCTAAACCACTGTGCCACAAGGGCTCCAAAGATGGGGGACACCAAATACCAATTTTTCTAAATTCCAAAGATTATTCTGAGGACCAAATAAGAAAATGCATTAAGTAAGTATATTATAAAACTATAAATCATACTAGAAAACTGAGGTATTATTATACTCTTTTCCTAAATCTTCTAATAATCTTTCAGCCAGGCTAGTTCTACCAAAACTTCTTTCTTCCAACAACTTAATATCTATATGATCTTGAGTGAATGACCATTTATTTGAGGGTCTTCTAGACTAAGTACAGGTTTAAAGAGAAAAACTGATTTGCACAAGGCAATACAGCGAGTTGTAGAACCAGAAGAGAACTCAGGCTTTTTGTCTCCAAGCCTAGCCTCCAACCATTGCCCTATCATGCTTCTCTAGGGTTATATCGAGGAATTTAAATGCTATTGACAACTGCAATACGTGCTTGCTCGATTTGTTAGTTTATTGCACCAAATTTGTCCTTAGTTCTTGCTTAGAATTTTTGTGAGATACTACAACTTGTTCCACCAAAAAAAAAAAAAAAAAGCCTGAGATACCAGGCTTTATTAATAAGAAGTGAATATTTTTTATGATTTTCATAATCTATACTTAAAATTAAAAGATTTGTCTCTGTTTAGGTTTTTTAAATGATTTACTTATTTTAAATATTTTATTATAAAATTAATGTCTGCCTTATTTAGATGAATTCTTGTCCATGTTTCATATTATTTCTTTAATAGCTATATTTTTATGTCTATTTCCATCAATATGAATATTTATCTCACAACATTCTTAAAAAACAGTGAACACTACCATTTTCTCAGTAGTTTATTTCCCCATCCCTGCCTAACTTGTGCCTAAATAACCAGTTCTTAGTTTTTTAGATCAATTATTCCACTTTCTAACTGGGTAAGTTCTTTCATTTAGAGAATTAATCTTTTCTTCAGTTCAAAAATGTTCTATTCTATTTTCTATTTATTTTTGCTCATATTCTGTGTGTTCTGTTTTTTCCACTAAAATTTGGACTGCATTCATTCTCCTTCAGATCTAAATATTTCCTTGTCATTGTATTCAGCATAGTATAATGGTTAACAGTCATGCTTTGGAGTCTGATAGATTTGAGTCTGAGTTCTGCCTTCTCACTTACCAGCTGGGAAGATTAGGTGATTTTGCCAAGACTCAATTTCTTCCTCTGAAATGTATTTGGTGTCCAATAAATACCACTGAACAATAGGTACTGCTGCTAACTTTTCTTAGCATTCTTCAAAGTGCTTCAATTCTTCCTCTAGCTCATGGATGTCATTTTCTGTCATGTGAATTTGGTTCTTTATGTGCTCTTTTGGTGTTTAAATTCTATGATTATTCAGTTGCATTGCTTCACTCAAGTCTTTGTCAGCTTGCATCTCAATGTATTGTTTTTTCAATTGATCTTTCTTTCTTTCAACAATTTCAGGTTTTTTTTATATCTTTGGAGATGCAGAAACTTTGACACACTTTTTCTTTTCCCTGTGGTAAGTCTTTTTCAAAAGTACACTTTTTCTCAGCTCTGTGAAGCCACTGTGTCTGTCTTTTACACTGCAACATATTTCCCTGTATCTTTTGTTGCTAATTTCCTGTCCCCTGATGAAAACTTGCATGGGTCCCATGACTTTTCTGCTCATTCTTAGGTAATGAATGTTGCTTCAGTGACTATAAATCACAATCATATTCTTAATTTAGAAATTAGAAGTATACAGTTAGAAAGTAATCAGACTGTGAATTTCCAACAAGCTTTAGGCTGGAAACAAGTAGGGGGAATGGAAATGATAAATGGATTCTTCTCTACTCAGTATTCAGCCACCATCCTACGTGGTTTGCCAGCTATTTTATAACCCTTTGGGATGAAATAGAATCAGGAAGAAGTGTTAAGGTATAAATAAAATTTTTATATGAACTGATCTCAAAGGCTTCCTTTAACTTTTCCCAGGACTTGTAGATATTTGAAATTCTTTTCTCAATGGGTGTTTCTGAGAGTACTTGGACAATTTCCATCATGCAAGGACCCTCTCCTGCAGTTCTCTTGACTTGGAAAAATGTGTATCTATTCTGGATTGTCCTGTGCAACTCTTTCTGCAATCTCTAGAAATTCACAGCTCATCTCTAACTTGTTATCACTTGAGCCCTTCCTCTCCTCCAGATGGCCCATCAGACACAATCAAAGATGTTATTGCAACACTGTCTTTGTCTGTCGCATGGCCCACATCTGCTCCATAGGTAAGTCTACCAATTTTTTTGCACTGACAAACTGGCCAAAGGGCTCTCAAGTTTTGTCAGACATGAGTAAGGCACCAATCTTCTGTGAATACTCCACGCAGCCTTCAGAAGGATGGTGCAGCTGTTCCCGTGACAAGACTTAAAGTGAACAAAGCATAACTCCTTAGTCTCGTGTGTGTTTGTGTTGGGGGTGGAAACAATCATAGTCTGGCAACAATTTTTTTTCTCTCTAGATAAATATCTTCACAGATCACATCCTGATCCCTTTTTAAATCTCTGATTCAGCTGAGGAGTCCAAAGTCATATATTCGATGAACAAACATTTTCCTTGTAATGTTACATGATAACGATGTATCTCCATTACACTTCAGTCAAAGTTCAATTTCATCATAGTTTTATAAATTTTTAACTAAATTTTTGAAAGAACACACACAATGTTTATTGTGCATATAGGTCCCTGAACTGTCCCGGGCGGGGGGTGGGTACTTATTCAGTCAATAGCCATTCATTCAATTGATATTCTGTCTGCCAATCAGTATACCACATAACAGGCATACAACAATCCCTGCCATACAGAAGTTCAATGTTCATGCCAGGTGCAGTTGGTCACATGCAGTCAGTGACCTAGAGTAGATGGTCATTGCTTTGATCAGCTGGTGCTGCATTGACAGATATACCACAAAGTGGATGGCTTTAATGAAGGGAAGTTTACTCTCACATGGAACAGTAGGCTACAAGTCCAAATTCAGGGTGTCCACTCCAGGGGAAGGCTTTCCCTCTGCCAGTTCCAGAGGAAAGTCCTTATGTTGTATCAGTCTTTGGTGGGGTGCATCTTGGCAAAAGAACCTCAGGTCTGAAGGACACACTCTTCTCCCAGTGCTGTGGTGCTGCTTTCTTGATGGTATGAGGTTCCCAATTTTCTGCTTGCCTCCTTTTCCTTTTATCTCTTGTAAGATATAAGAGTAAAGAGTGGTGCAGGCCACGCTCCAGAGAAACTCCCTTTACAAGGGAGTAGGGAGGGGACCTTAGAAAGGGATTTAGAGTCCCATCCTAATCCACTTTAACATACAGTATAGGGAAATATGAAAACAGAGGACAATCACAAGCTACTGGGAATCATGGCCCAGCCAAACGGCTACACACATTTTGGGGGGAACACAATTCAGCACATAACAGTCACTTTGACCTAGAGGCAAAAATTTGTCATCGTGACTTCCAACACTATATTTTTTATTGACTAGTGGAAAACATGGGACTCAACTGGTGTCTAGAATTGTGAGAAAGCCATGGTCAAAATTAGAGTGCCATGGTTCTCAATCCTTTTGACAAAAGAGTTAACAAAAGTACCATCTCAAAGGAGTAGTAGACAAATGCCAAGTTGCCAACATCAAGTTGCCATTTCAATGGGAAGGTAAAAAGGGTAAAGAGGGGGAGTCCAAGTGAAATATAAAGGAAGTAGATACAGCGAGGGCTAAAAAGGGATTTGGAGGAGATGACCAGGAGTGGAGCCAAGAGAAAGTTCTAGGTGGAAAAGCAGGTGGATGTGGACCTTTTTATCTGGTTCTTGGGAGGCTGGGCTAAAGCACAGCTGGTGGAATCAACATGAGCCCGAGAGATCAGGCAGCCTCAAAAACAAGTAGCAATTTCAGATTCTGACTCTATCAGGGTTATAACAGTCTTGACAAAGCTAAAGACACCCAACTTTCTTCTTTTAATTGCCCCAACATATCAATCCGGAAATTCTGAAAGTGGAACTAATGATCAGGAAGTATTTCAGGCATCAAATTATGATCTAAAGAAAAAGAGGTAGATCAAAAAAGACCAGAAGGTGATATGAGAACAATGGGCACTGTTCCTTAATAGGACTTCCATGGGTTTATAGGGTGTTCACAAAGAACATTTTTCCCAGAAATTGAGGTTCTAGGTTCATTTACTTAGTCCATAAAGCCACCTGAGACTCTTGAGATTAAATCATCACATTTTAGTGATAGATGTCTGCTACTATTAGCTCTAAACAGTGGGCCATAATGCTTCCCCTGGTTGCAGAGGGTCCTAAGACTTCTTATATCCTGTGGTTGGTTGATTAGGTACACATATAGTGCATGGTCCTCACAGACCAGGCACTGTCTACCTCCAGTTAAAATACAGCCAACTGCCCTATCAGTTTTCTTTTTTTTTAAGAGTTGAAAAGTGATTCTGAAAACATTGCCTAACCTTATTTTTCATACAAGTGGAAGTTATGGATTCCCACGGGTCCAGGTACCAAACATAAGTATTTGGTATAGATTAGTGCAAATTTGGGTGCCTGGGGCAGAAACAGAGATTTTGGTAACTATTGTGATGTGTAGTACCAGGAGAACTTACTGGAAGTCAAATTTAAAGGGAAGCCAAGTCAGAAGAAAGTTTACAGTTTAAAATCATGTTTCACAGAACATAGGAAGGTTGAAGCAGACAGACCTAAAGGAATCCTTTGCCCAAGAATGAATATAGCCAAGGTAGCTCTCTATGTGGTGACAGCTGTGGTTCAACAGTAGAATTCTTGCCTTCCACGAAGGAGAAAAAAAAATAAAAAGAGCCAAACCTGTTGCCAGGAAGTTGAGTCTGACTCATAGGGACCCTCTAGGACACAGTAGAATTGCCCCATAGGGTCCAAGAAGCAGTTTGGGAATTTGAACTGCCCACTTTTGGTTAGCAGACAAGCTCTTAACCACTGCACCACTGGAGTGCCATCCAAGAGACCTGGGTTTGGTTGCCAACCAATGTACCTGATGCACAGCACCACCCTCTGTCAGAGGTTTGTATGTTGCTATGATGCTAAACAGGCTTCAGTGGAGCTTCCACATTATACTCATGTTTCCCCTTTTCTTATATAGCCATATCTGGTCATATAATTTCAGGTTATAAACTTTGTTCTGACCTAGCTTTACCTTATATTCCGCTTTCAATATTTTCCTCTAGTACCAAACATTTGGAAAGTGGGGAAAAGCCATTAAAAACCCTACGCATAGAACAGTGATTCAGTCTAACTGATTATGGGCATGGTGGAGGATCAGGCTTAGTTTCATTATGCCTAGTCTCATCATGAGTCACTGGCTGGCTCAATGGTAGCTACAAACAACAGGCTCTGTGTGTCAAGGTCAAAGCCAGGGTGGTAGCTGCTGAAGTGCCAGGTGGAAGAAGACACTTCCATTCCATCACTAAGACAAAGAGATGAGAATACTTCTCTGTTCCCAATTTCACCCTCACAGGATGACTCTTCCTACATTTTAGCCTTTAAAGTTGTCTTTGCTTTTATCCTTATTATTATTATTTTGTGGTTTGTTGTGGATGATTTTGTTTTAAACCTGGATTTACCTATGAAGTCTGACAATTAAGTCCAAGAACTTAATTGTTCTAAGGACTCTGTAACTCATGGTTGAATATCATTACATTCACCTTCAAAGTACTCCCCTTGGTCAGTTATGTGCTGATGCCAGCACCTCATCCACCCTTCAAAGCAATTTTGGAACTCTTTCTGGAATGGCCCCTGCACTTGGTGGCAAGTTTGTGAACTTAATTGTATAGTTATTTGCAAAGGAGATTTTGACCAGTAAACAAATAACTGTATTGAAACACCTTACATAATCACCTGATCTGACCCCCAGTGACTTTTCTCTTTACCTGAAGATAAAAGAAATATTGAAAGGAAAACATTTTTATAACATTCAGGACATTGAGGGTAATATGACAGCAGCTCTGATGGCCATTCCAGAAAAAGAGTTCCAAAATTGCTTTAAAGGGTTGACTAGTACACACCTTCCCAAGGGGAGTACTTCAAAGGTGACCATAGTGATGTTTGGCAATGAGGTAAGCGGCATTTTTTCTAGGATGAATTCACAAACTTGTCAGACCTTAGACTTTATATGAAGGCTATCTATGCAGAAATGAGTTCACATTGTCTATTTAAACCTAGAGAAGATCTCTAGTGCTACAATCCACTGCAGATAACACTTAAACAAGTCTTTGAAGCAAAGGGAGCACAGTCAATAAATAGTATAGGACTGTCTTTTAGTGTTTATATCATTCCAGTTCTCATAACATCAAACTTGTTCTACTTCTTCATACAGCATGAAAGTTATACCTCTTGGGGAAAGAGATGGCTACACAGTACTAACATTCAGAACAAATTTGGTATCCCAGACAGAGTGCTGGAGTGGTTTCTTATTTAAAATTAGCTGCTGAAGAAAATAAATCTGGATACCATAAAAAAAATTATACCTGTATCAAGCTAAAAAAGATTTTTTAAACAATTGTCAGGCCAACGCATCATATTGCCAAACCCATAAACTGCTTCAAGAAACAGATGGAATTCATATTGCAGATTCTCAAACCTCATGGGGTGGAATCTTTGAGGCCAATTAACCCCTTTGCAACAGTGTTTAATCTACAAGGATATGTTCAAAGCATCTAAAAATATTTTGTCTAGACTTACCCTTGCAGACTTTTCTATTTCACATTCTCCAGAGCAGAGCCACAAAGATCCAAAGTAGTGAGCAGGGACTGAGGATATTTCGACAGAACATGGCATCTCTTGAATATGTAAACATTCTTGAGGGTTATCTCCACATCAGATTTACAAGACAGGTATTTTGTCTCTGTTGAATATGTCATTCAGTCTTGCTAGGATTGCTATGGGAAGCACCACACCCTAAATTAAAAGAAAACATCAAAACATGTCAGTATGCGTCAAGCTACTACCAATAACATCCAGAGACAGCAAAAGCCAAAGAACCAAGGCAGAATATTTTATATTAAATCTTGTCAGTTCAATCTATGCAGATATTCTCAATCAATTTCAGAAAGAAATGGAATTTAAAAAGCAATTCATCCCTTTTGTAATTTTATTAGTATTTTTGAATATTTTCTCTTCAACTGGTTAAGCCAAGTCAGTTATAAAACAGTGCATTTAATCAAGTTGACTCTCGTGGCAACAGGCTGCATGCACAGTACTCTGGGAGCAGACCAGAACCACTTCCCCACAGGTCTTGATAACAAGTGCTCACACAAGCACACATGAAGCTGCATGAGTACGGTCCTTTGGTCTCAAGGGCTGAGAACAGAGTGAATTGGCACTTTTCAAAGGGCCACTACAGCACACCAGTCCCTAACCCAAGACATGGTTTGTCAACAAAAAGAAGAACTTCACACACTGAGGACAGTGGGAGCAGGAAAGAAGTCAGAAAAAAAGAGAGAAATTAGACGAGCCAGTGAAAAGTCGAGTGATGAGGTGTGAACAGAGCAAGCAACAAATTAAAAAGTAAAGAAAATGCGAGCAAAGTTTGTTGACCCTTGACTGGAAAGAAGACAAATGAGAAACTTAAAATATTGATAGGAATGAAATACATGGTGATCTTATGTATGCTACTGATTCTGTATTTCAATGCATCCACTACCATTATTCTTCAATAGGTCATCAATATCATTATCCTCATTATTAAAGTTGAGGAATTCAGACAAGGGGACATACAGACTGAGGCTAAGGGATTCACATGAGGTAATTCACTCATCCTTTCTGCAATAAGCTGCTTTTCTCAAGGCAATATAGTTTTTGTAAATAGATGTTACTGCAAGTAGTGGACATTGGCAGCTTACTGAATTAAATATCTTTGTAGCTACTTCCCAGGGTTTGTAAATAATGTGGGAAGAAACTTGTCACAAGGTTAAATAAAATTAATACAAATAATTAAATATTCTCTGTGATCTAAAAATAAAGCTGCCCTGATGGTCTAATGGTTAAGCACTCTGTTGCTAACCAAAGGATCTGTAGTTCAAACCTACCAGCTGCTCCACGGGATAAAAGTGTGGCAATCAGCTTCTAAAAAGATACAGCCTTGGAAACCCTATGGGGCAGTTCTAATCTGTCCTATAGGGCCACTATGAGTTGGAATCAACTTGTAGTGACAAGTGGTTGTTGTCTGCATAACCTGAAAAAGAGACAGAAAATTGTCACTGAGTTGATAGTGACTCCTAGTGACCCTATGTGAGTCATAGTAGAAGTGTGTTCCGTAGAGTTTTCAATGACAGATTTTTTCTTTAAAGTACGTCACCAGGCTTCTCCTCCAAGGTGCCTCTGGTAGCACTTAACTTTGTTTTAAAAACTTGAAAGAATACAGTCTAGAAGGAAAACCTTCAAAATATTAATATTAGTAAATAAGTGTGATGGCTCAGCATAGCAGTTAAGAAGTAGATCCCAGAAACAAAAAAGACACAAGTAAAAACATCCCAGGAGACAGAAGGACCCTATGATTTTGAGACTGTATCAATATGAGACCAGAAGAACCAGATGGTGCCAGGCCACCACCAAGGGCAGCTGTGATAGGGAATTTAGGATCTCTGAGACAACAGGAGAAAAAGAGGTGTGCATCTCAAGAACCCTACTAAAAGACCAGAATTGATTGTCTGACAGCCTGGAGGGACCCCTGGGAACATGAACCCTAGACCTGCTGCTGGCCCTGACCAGAAATCAGTACTAAGGTCAACTTTTCAGACAAGGATGGACTAGACCCAGGGACACAGTGTGACCATATGGTGTGTGTAATTTATGGTTCTATACATTTATGAGAGGCTGTCCTATGGTTCCTTTCCAGATGGCAAAGAAGAGGATGGAAAGGAGGGGACAGGTGCTTGTTAAGAGGATGCTAGAAATACGGAGTGAAAAGGAAGAATGTGCCATCACTGAGTGGGGAGAGCAAGATGGAGCTGCAGATAGGTGGGCATGCAAAATTGATTTGGATTGTATACTTTCTTAATCATAATAAAAAACAAAACAGAAGTAGATCCTATGACTGCCTGCATTTTTTAATCTTGTCATGTCACCTACTAGCCAAGTTACTTTGGGTAAGGAACTTAACCTGCTACTTATCTCTATATAATGAAAGTTTCTTATCTATATAATGAAGACAACGATAGTATCTATCTTAGTAAAGTGATTGAGAGAATTACAAGAATTCATGTAAGTAAAGCACTTGGAACAGTGTCTGTTTCACTGTAAGTACCATATAAATGTCAGTTATTGATTATTTCTGGATATTATAATGTATAATTTTCTTCTTTATATATCTTGAAATTTCCAACTTTTCAGCATGTATATGTATTGATTTACTAATCTAACACATAAAAAATGTGAAAATAATAACAATAATTGACCAGCAACAGACAGTCTTCCGCACACAGCTGGCCGACTTAAACATTCTGTTCCCATCAAGATTTAGAGCTCCTTTATAACACTCTCCATTTTTCAGCTGTTTGGAAAATTTGTCTTAATAACAGGTAGGTGCCTTGTTTGCTGAAGGAAAGCTATGTGAATTATAGCTAACCCAGAGTTTCTCTGATGAAACTGGAGCAGATGTTTGAGCAAGTATTCAAAGTATCCAGGATTCCTTAAAGGGACAAGGTCCATCTTGAACTCATCAAGCAGAAGAAATAAACACCAATTTCCAGGTAACCTTGTGCAAATCAGATGGCAGGTAAATTAATCAAGTTTTCCCAACACTGAGTCTTTCTTTTACACAACTCTTAACAACTTGCTTTGGGCTATTAGTCTCACCATAAATATGTACCAAAGCAAATTCAAAAGCATTTACACCAAAAGTTAACAGAACTAAATTCACAAGAAACATGGCACACATCAGACAACTGGGAACAAATACAGAAAGCAGGACTTCTTCCAACCAGATGCTTCTCAAAATATGTGGCAAACGTTTTAAAGAGTCCTGTAAGAATTTCAAGAACCATTCTTCTAGATTAAGAAAAGCACAGAAGGAACACAGACAAAGAACAGATGGTGTGCACAAGTTGTCTAAGGTTTTGAAAGGAGAGATACTACAATTTGATGGAGTAGTGGCAGTTTATGTATGTTTTAGGCAGCACTCAGCCATATGTACCGTGTTTCTGTCGGCTGGCCTATCCTGAGACTCACTCCATTACTCAAAAAGAGCATACTCTGTGACGGTGGTGAGCTGCAAACACTAGATAAAATCTGTCTGTATTCTAAATTGTAACTTAAGTATCTCTAGTCCCCTAGAGTCGCCATGAGTCGGATCCGACTCGACGGCACTTGGCTTGGCTTAGTGATCAATAAGTAGGAATTTGTTAGCGACTATTTTCTAATTACCAATAAGTACTGAGCTCTTCAGTTCTACCCATTTGGTCTGTTTATGGGTTTTCTGAACTGCTTTCTACAGTTAAAAAGATGATAAAACACTTAGTGTTCATATACTGAACTATGCTTTATGATCACTTACCACACATAAAACACTACTAAATACCATGAGAGACGTGCAGAAAGTGGTACCAACCTTCAGCTAATGGAATGAAGTCCATGGAAGCCAACCAGAGAAACCTATTGCCATTGAGTTGATTCCAACTCATAAGAACTCTAAAGACAGAGTAGAATTGTCCCATAGAGTTGTTTTTTTTTTTTTTTATTTAACATAACTGAGTGAAAATGTACATTCACGTATAAATTTACATGCCCACCTATATGCAGCTTCCACTGCTCTCCCTGTCCGGTGACTGCACACTATTCCTCTCTGCTCCATACATGTCTCATCCTCCCAACAGCCTCCTTTCCCCTCCTCTCCGTCCACTCCCCTTCCTCCAGCCAGAGGTCAGCAAGATGATATCCTATAGATGTATAGAACCATAAAGTGCTTCCAATATATGGTCACTCTGCATTGCCAAGTCCAATCCATTCCTGTCCAAAGAGTGGAACTTTGTTATAATTTATGGGAAAGGGCAGCATCAGGGCCGGGGGCCATGCTCTCAGAGGAACCCCAAAACCGCTGGACCATCAGTTGAGGTCTTTTAGTGGAGATCTCATGATTCTTGTGTTGCCAGTGAGACTCCTCTCTGTGAGCTCCATCGTGGCTATCACAGGTGGTGGTCAGGCACCATCCGGTTCTTCCGGTCTCAAGGCGATGTAGGCACCCACTCTTGTGGGTCTCTCTGTCTTCTCGGTTGTCTTTACTGCATGTCATTTTGGTCCTCGGTGAGCATCCGTTCCTGCTGAGTTGGGACCATTTGCTGTGTCCTCAGATGGCAGCTTGGCAGCTTGTAAGACCCCAGACGCCACTCACCAATGAGGGGTGCAGAGAGCTCTCTTAGCAAAATGCTAGTTGTGCCAATTGGCCTGGAATTCGCCTAAGAGCATGGTCCCCCATGCCCCAGCCCAGCTACTCTATCCTTGCAGTATTGAGTTAAGATGGAAGGAGTACTCAAGTTATGCTTAAGTCCACTTAATGTTGTTCTTGTTTCTAATGTGTGCTATCACCTCTTTCTCCCAACTAGATTTCTAGTAACTATCTAAACTAAACCCTCCCCCCCTCACACTCCCTCCCTCCCTTCTCTTGCAGCTGTCAAAGAGTCTTTTATTCTATACATAAGACTGTTTTGGGGATCTTATCGTAGAGGTCTCATACAGTATTTGTTCCTTTGTCGCTGACTACTTTCACTCAACATAATGTCTTCCAGTTGAAAGCAGGTTAGGAGATGTTTCCTGGAATCATCGTTATTCTTTATCATTGTGCAGTGCTCCATTGAGTATATGTACCATAGTTTACCTATCCATTCTTCTATTGTTGGGCATCTGGGTTGATTCCATCTTTTTGCTATCGTGGACTGTGCTGCAGTAAACATTCTGGTGCATGTGTCCGTTGCTGTGAAAGGCTTTGATTCTGTAGGATATATTCCAAGTAGTGGAATTACTGGGTCAAATGGTATATCGATATCCATTTTTTTAAGGAAGCGCCAGATTGCCTTCCAAAGAGGCTGGACCATTTTGCAACCCCACCAACAGTGTAGGAGGGTCCCACTTTCTCCACAGCCTCTCCAGCATTTGTTGTTTTGTGTTTTCTGGATCATGGCCAGTCTTGTTGTGGTGAGATGGTATCTCGTTGTTGTCTTGATTTGAATTTCTTTAATAACTAAAGATCGTGAACATGTCTGCATGTGTTTTTTGGCTGCCTGGATCTCCTCTTTAGTGAAGTGTCTGTCTATCTCCTTTGCCCATCGCTTAATTGGATGGTTTATCTTCTTCTTATTGATATTTTGTAGTATCTTATAGATTATGGAGATCAGGCGTCAGTCTGACATAGAGTTGCCAAATATTTTTTCCTATTATGTAGGTGTTCTTTTAATTCTATTAATAAAGTCTTTGGATGAGCAAAAGTGTTTGATTCTTAATAGTTCCCACTTATCTATTTTCTCTTCTGTTGATTGAGGTTTCTTTGACAGATTTTGGAGTCTGTCCTCATTGTGTATTAAAACTTCCATTGTTGTTCCTACCTTTTCTTCAATGAGCTTTATCGTTTTAGGTTTGATATTTAGGTCTTTTATCCAGTTGGAGTTTTTTTTTGTCTAAGGTGTAAGATATGGATCTTGACTCAGTTTATTGCAGATGGATAACCAATTTTGCCAGCACCATTTGTTGAAGATACTGTTTTTCCCCCAGTTTAATGTCTTAGGGCCTTTGTCGAATATCAACTGTTCATAGGCAGATGGTGTCATCTCTGGGGTCTCAATTCTGTTCCATTGATCGATCTGTCTGTTCTTGTACCAGTACCAGGCTGTTTTGACCACTGTGGCAGTGTAGTATGTTCTAAGGTCGGGTAATGAGAGGCCTCCCAGTGTGTTCTTCTTCTTTAGTAGTACCTTACTTATCCGGGGCTTCTTCCCTGTCCAAACAGAATTGGTGATTTGTTTCTCCATCTCATTAAAAAATGATGCTGGAACTTGTATTGGGATTGCATTATATAAATAAATTGCTTTGGGTAAAATAGACATTTTCAAAATGTTAAGTCTTCCTATCCATGAGCAGGGTAGGTTTTTCCATTTCTCTAATTCTCTTAGTTTCTTGTAGTAACGGCTTGTAGTTCTCTTTGTAAAGGTCTGTTATTTCTCTGGTTAGATTAATTCCTAGGTACTTTATCTTCTTAAGTGCTATCGTAAATGGTATTGATTTGATAATTTCCTCCTTAACAGTCTCGTTGTTGGTATATAGGAATCCTACTGATTTACTTATGTTTATCTTGCATCCTGAGACTTTGCTGAACTCTTCTATCAGTTTGAGCAGCTTACTTATAGATTCCTTGGTGTTCCCTGCGTATACAATCATATCATCAGCGAACAGGGAGATTTTAACTTCCTCTTTGCTGACACAGATGCCCTTTATTTCTTGGTCTTGTCTAATTGCTCTGGCTAGAACTTCTAGCACAATGTTGAATAGGAGAGGTGAGAGTGGGCATCCTTGTCTAATTCCTGATCTCAAGGGAAAGTCTTTCAGTCTCTCTCCATTCAGGATGATGTGGGCAATTGGCTTTGTATAAATGGCCCTTATTGTGTTGAGGAATTTGCCGTCTATGCCCATTTTGCTAAGAGTTTTTAGCATGAATGGGTGTTGGACTTTATCAAGTGCCTTTTCAGCATCAATGGACAAAATCAGGTGATCCTTTTCTTTTGTGTTATTTATGTGGTTAATCACATTAATTGTTTTCCTGATGTTGAACCAGCCTTGCATCCCTAGTATGAATTCCACTTGGTCATGATGGATTAATTTCTTGATACGTTGTTGTATTCTGTTGGCAAGAATTTTGTTGAAGACTTTTGCATCTAGGTTCATGGGTGATATTGGTCTGTAGTTCTCTGTCTTTGTTGGATCTTTTCCTGGCTTAGGTATCAGGGTTATGCTGGCTTCATAGAATGAGTTTGGGAGTTCTCCATCCCTTTCTATACTGTGAAATAGTCTCAGTAGTATTGGGGATAACTCTTCTCTAAGTGCTTGGTAGAATTCTTCCATGAAGCCATCTGGGCCTGGACTTTTTTTGGTTGGCAGTGTTTTGATAACCTTTTCAATCTCTTCCTTTGTGATGGGTTTATTAAATTGTTCTGCTTCATGTTGTGATAATTTGGGTAGGTGGTATGAGTCAAGAAATTGGTCCATTTCCCCTAGGTTTTCGGATTTGTTAGAGTACAGTCTTTCATAGTATTCTGTTATGATATTTTTGATTTCTGTTGCATCTGTGGTGACAACTCCCCTCTCATTTCTAATTTCGGTTATTTGTTTCCTCTCCTGCTTTTCTTTAGTAAGTTTACTCAGTAGTTTATCAATTTTGTTGATCTTTTCAAAAAACTAGCTTTTGGTCTTTTCAACTTTTTCAATTGTTTTTCTATTCTCTAATTCATTTAGCTCTGCTCTAATCTTTATGATCTCCTTTCTTCTGGTGCCCAAGGGGTTCCTCTGTTGTTTTCTTTCTACTTGTTCAAGCTGTAGAGTTAGATCCTTGATTTGGTTTCTTTCTTCCTTCCAGATGTGTGTGTTTATGGAGATAAACAGACCTCTGAGCACTGCTTTGGCCGTATCCCATAGGTTCTGGTAGAAAGTGTTTTCGTTCTCATTGGAATCCATGAATTTCTTTAATTCATCCTTGATTTCCTCTATAACCCATGTTTTTTTGAGCAAGATGTTGTTCAGTTTCCAAGAGTTCCATTCCACTTTCTATCTATATTTTTTCTGCTACTGATTTCCACTTTTATGGCTTTATGATCTGAGAAGATGCTTTGCAGTAATTCAATGGTATGGATTTTGTTGAGCATTGCATTATGGCCTATCACGTGGTCAATTCTGGAGAATGTTCCATGTGCACTGGAGAAGAAGGTGTAGTTGTCTGTTGATGGGTGGAAAGTTCTGTATATATCAATGAGGTTTAGTTGGTTAATTGTGTCAATGAGGTCTTCTGTATCTTTATAGACCTTTTTTCTAGATGATCTGTCTAGTAATGAGAGTGGAGTGTTAAAGTCTCCCACTATTATTGTGGAGTCATCTAACTCTCTTTTGAGCATAGTCAGTGTTTCTTCAACATATTTAGGTGCTCTGGCATTAGGTTCATGTATATTTAATATAGTTAAGTCTTGCTTGTGTACTGAACCTTTCAGCAATAAATAGTGTCCATCTTTGTCCACGTTGGTGGATTTGACATTAAAATTGATTTTGTCTGAGATTAGAATTGCCACCCCTGCTCTTCTTTGTTCATTGTTAGCTTGATATATAATCTTTCATCCTTTAATTTTCAGTTTGTTCCTGTCTTTAGGTCTCAAGTGAGTTTCTTGTAGACAACATATGGATGGGTCGTTTCTTTTGATCCAAGATGATACTCAGTGTCTCTTTACTGGAACATTCAGTCCATTCACATTCAATGTAATTATTGATAGGTATGTGTTCACTGCTGCCATTGTGATATGTTTATTTTTATGTTGATGTTTTCTCTGTTGTTCTTATTAGTCTGTTCTGGGACACTCTTTTTCGTGAGTTGATTTTTCACCTTTTTCAGAGCTGGTTTTATAGTTGTTGAGACTCATGTGTCAGATTTCTTGAAATGGTATGATACATCTTTGTTGTGCTTTACAGCTGTCCCTATGAACCCCCTTAATAAACTATTTATAAACCCAATTTTAATTACTACCAGTCTGGTCATCTTCTTCTCCATCTGGAAGGACTATAACGACTATCGTACATCCCTCTTTTTATTATGATGACACCACAGTTTTCATGATGATCACTGGATTGCTTCTTTCCAAATCAAAGCTGTGATTTACTTTGGAGCCTTCCCTAAATGAGTAGAGTACTGAGTAGTGTGTCGTTCTAAAATATAAACTTAGTGGTTTCATTCTTCTAAGCCAAAGCCAAGAACTTCTTTCAGTATTTCTTGTAGTTTGGGTTTGGTTTTTACAAAGTCTCTGAGTTTCTGTTTATCTGGGAATGTCTTACTTTCATTTTCATATTTGAAAGACAGTTTTACAGGATATATAATTCTTGGTTGGAAGTTCTTCTCCTTCAAGACTTTGAATGTGTCGTGCCACTGTCTCCGTGCCGGCATGGTTTCTGCTGAGAAATCTGACGAGAGCCTACAGGGTTTTCCTCTGAATGTTAGCTTTGCCTTGAGTCTTGCTGCCTTTAAGAGTTGCTGCTTATGTTTCATTTTGTTAAGCTTGATTATAATATGTCTTGGAGTCTTTCTTTTGAGATCTATATTGGGTGGCGTACGATATGCATCTGAGATGTCTATATTGTCTTCCTTCATCATTTCTGGGAAGTTTTCTGTCAGCAGCTCAGCAACAATACTCTCTGTGTTCTCAGATGTCTCACCCTGTTCAGGGACTCTAATCAATCGAAGGTGGTTCCTCTTAATAGAGTCCCACATGCTTCTTAATGTTTCTTCATTTTTCTTGTTTCTTTTTTCTGATTTCTGCTCATAGACGCTAGCATCAGTAGCTCTGTATTCCAAGTCAGAAATTCTTTTTTCCATTTGTTCCATTCTGTTTTCTTGGCTTTGTATGGAAGTTTCTATGTCTCTGATTTTCTTCTTGATCTGTTGGATTTCAGAGTACTGGTGTTCCATTAGATCGAACAACTTGCTTAATTTTTCATTTTGTTTGGCTGCATTTTGTATAAGGTCTAGAAGGGCTCTGTATATAATCAATTTGTATTCACTTCCTGATGCTTTCATAAAAGTTTCTTCATCTGGAAAACTCCTTGGTTGCTTTGTTTGGGAGCCTTCTGAACCCATGAGTGATTGCTTGTATGCCACAATCGTCTGTTGCTTTTTGGGTCCCATGTGAGTATATAGAGGCTGGAAGAGGTACTGTGAGGATGGATTGCAAATGTTTCTCTAGGCTGTCTTCAAATGTAAAGCAAAAGGTATCTGGCCAGTTCACAAGTCAGTTAAGTTTTCAGGTGTAGAGGTCTCTCTTCTCATCTGATAAAATAAGCACCACTATATCCAACCCCAGATGATAACAAACTAGTTCAGAATACAGCAGTGCTACTGCCCTGGTGGCCTCTGCTGACAGGGCCTAGCCTTAGCCAACACTGCGTCGAGTACTGGTTTTGTGATAGAAAAGCGCTCTCCTGTGGGCAGGCTCTGGCTCCCAAGCTAAGAATTAGGTCCAGCTGTGGCCACCGTATCCAAGATGGCGTCTTCCACACAGGCAGAAGACAGGGGGGCTAAAGGTGCCGAGAGGTAGTGATTACTCTGCTTCTGTTGCAGGGCCCCCAATGTAGGCTGCACTGTGAAAAATCACTACTTTTCTGTCGGAGAAGCGCTGTCCTGTTTGCAGGCGCTGGCTTCCAGGCTAAGAATGAGGTCCTGCTAAAATCTCGGTACCAACATGGCGCCCCGCCCACTGACTGCGGAGCTCCGCACAAACCCCACTGAGGCAGCTACAAAACGAAAGGCTCAAACTTGCTAGATTAACAGAGTCCTGAGCCTGGCTCTCAGAATATGGGAATTTCGTCTGCCTATCCCCCCAGCAGTGCATCTGAGTCCAGCCGCCAGGCAGGGCCCAGCTCCACCCGTGGCCAAGACAGAGAAAAAAATGTCTAAATGGTGCGTTTACCTTCCATCAGTGAGAGCCGGGGCTAGCCAGGAGCGGGAGTCAGCGAAAGAGAGGAGGTTTTTCACTGAGTGGTATGAAGTCCCAATTAACAGCCCTGTGCCGTGTCCTGAGGCTGATTAGGTGATCAGAAGGCTCTGTTTGATTGTCAGTTCAGGTCTTGGTTTCCAGAGGGATATAAGGAGACGTGTGCTTAGTCGGCCATCTTCACCCCCCCACCCCCCCCACCCTATAGAGTTTTTAAGGAACACCTGGTGGATTCGAACTACTGACCTTTTGCTTAGCAGCCATAGCACCTAACCATTATGTGTCACCAGGGTTTCCCTCATTGAAGCCAAATATTTTGATGTTATAGAGACACTTAGCTCTACCTCCATTTTTAGAAATTAAATACAAGGAGAAGCACCAGTGTTCAAAGTGTTCAAAGTCCCATCTTTGTGGACTTATTAGTAAATTTTTCAGAAATACCGCCTAACGAGGTAAGAGTTTCTGAATGCAACGAGTGTGAGCTCGCGTGGGAAATCCTGGTGTTGCAGTAGTTACGTGCTACAGCTGTTAACCAGATTGACAGTTCAAATCTACCAGGTGCTCCCTGGAAACTCTATAGGACTGTTCTACTCTGCCCTACAGGGTCACTATGAATCAGAATCACTTGACAGCAGTGGGTTTGTCTTTGATTTGGCCCATTATATAGTTTTAATTGTAACATCACTTAAAGTTTGGGGAAAAATCCTAGCCCTCCTGTGTTATTCTCAACTGCCTGTCAATTCCTGTTTATTTTGAAAATACAACAAATGTAGACTGAAAGAGAAAAAAATCATTCTGAGAATTTCCCTCCTTTCCTATCTACTAACAACCTATTGATATAAAGGAGTGTTATTGTACGATGATACATAATCTGCTCTGTAAATGAGTATTTTCTACTTGTTCTGCTACATTGCTGGAGACAGAAACAGGCCAGAGCTGAACAAATTTCATTATACAGACTCGCCAAACTGATCATGATTTCCATTCATTAGATTCTTGCAGATTGTCTGGGTCTGTTTGCACTCTCCTAGCAGTTACAGGGTGGTGGCCAGCCTATCCATCCAAGAGACATATTCAAGTCTTCACAGTTTGATCGGGACTTTCCATTCCTGAGATTAATCTGCTTGACAAATTACTGTGTCTCTCTGCCAAAATGATATTTCCTAATACAAATGCAACTTTGTGACAGAGTATGTATCATTTTCTCCCCTGATACAACCTTGACTACCTGAGGAGAATTTCCTCTTCTGACTGACAGCAAAAATAAATCTTTATGCAACGAGAGTGGGAAAAAAAAGCTCTCACTTTGGAGGATGCAGATATTCTTGTTTGCATTCAAGAACTGATATTAAGGTCTCTTCAAGATGTGTCGGTGTACTCTGAAAGTCAAATAATGTGCAAGACAAATGGGGTGTGTGTTTGTGTATTTTATAAGAATTTATTCATTCAAGTAACACCAGTTTCTGCAACAGTCATTGGGACGGTCAGAAAGTCCAATTTACTCTGCTACCCATTCTAGCTATCATTCTCTCTTGCCTTCCTTGTATTTGCTGCCTCCGTTTTTCACCTACCCTCACCCTTCATCTCCTTCATTTGATTTCTATAACTGCCTATGCTTCCTTGCTTCTTAAAGTGCTCTTTTAAGTTTTACCAGCAGTCATTTTCTTGCTAAATAAACAAATGATGTTTTCATTTCTCCACTGCACTTGAACTTCCTGCTGCATTTGGAGCTGTCCCGTCTTCTTCCTGTTCTCTAGCTGGTCTGCCTCATTTCTTAGATAACCCTGTATTAATTCCAACCCTTTCTTGTTCTCTCCCTTCAGACACTTCTCATCACTGCTTCAGTTACCACTTCTGAGAAGGTGAGGACCAAGTCTCCATCCCCATTCTCACCTCCCATCTGCCCCCTCCCTTAGGTGCAAAGGGCCACAGAGCATTTCCACTTGGATGATGTAAGTTCAGATTCAGTATTTGAAACTGACCTCTTCATCTTTTCCTTCAATTAGCTCCCTTTTTCCAATACTGTGCTTCTACCCTTGATTTTACCATTAGTTCAGCTCACCTGGTCACAAAACTCGATGCCATTTTCCCCTGCATTTCAGTCCCAGAAGTCCCTGGATGGCACAACCATGTAAGCACGCACTCAACTATCAGCTGACGGTTGAGCCATTCACATCCACCCAGAGCTGCCTTGGAAAGGCAGGCCTGGCAATCTGCTTCCAAAAGGTCATAGCCTTGAAAACCCCATGGAGCAGTTCTGCTTTGCACACAGAGGATCACCACGAGTCAAAAGTGGCTCAGTGGCAACAAACAACAACCTCAGTACCAGAATATAAACTCTAGCAGTGTGCAGACCTTGTCTTGTTCAGTGATATAAGCTCAGCTCCCAGAAGAATGCCTGGCAATATAGGCTTTCAATAAATGCTTGCTGAATGAACAAGTTTATCACTTCTTCCTTCAAAATATCTCCTTTTCTACCTTCACTTCCAGCACCTGAGTCTAAAGGCCCGATTATTTTGTAACTAGAATTTTGAGACTCATTGTGTAGTTGCTTCTTACATTTATCATTCTTCCCTCCAGTCTATCTTAAACAGTACTCTCATCAGTTATCTCCTGGTTTAAGAAGCTTGTAATAGAGTTTTGTTTCGGAGACCAAGAGCCTCTGCTAAATTTCCAAGGCTCTTATACAGCCCTGAGTCAAATTGCTGTTGTTTTTGTTAGGTGCATTGAGTTATTTCCAACTGATAGCAACCCCATGTGACAGAGTAGATTGCCCATAGGGTTTTTCCAGACTGTAATCTTTATGGTAACTGGTGCAGGTCTTTGTCCCAAGGAACTGCAAGATAGGTTTCAGCCACCAATCTTTCAGCCAGCAACTGAGTGCTTAATAATTGTGCCACCAAGACTCTTTTGAATCAAATTAGCCATCCTTATTCCCCAATATTTCTCAGCATAGGTTGCACTTATTACTATCAAGTACGTCTATACTTTATCTTGCAAATACAGCAATGACACCATTGTTCAAAATCCTCTTTCAAATGCTTCTGACTGACTACATCATCTCAGATCAGGGAGGGAGAAAGTAACAGTAAGAATTCTTCCATTAGGATGACCTGGATTTAAATCCCATTTCTGCCACTATATCTGTATGATCTTGAGCTAGTTATTTAACTTTCCTGAGGCTTGGTTTTTCTTTTTTGTAAATTGAGGATAATAATTATACTTAATTCAGTTGAGTTTTGAATACTCAAAGCTATAATGTACACAATGTGCTTAGCACTCTACTTTGATGGAATTGTAAGCTACTGCTGCATCATGCCCCTCCCCAATTCATGACAACCCATGCAGAATGGAACAGAACACTACTAGGTCTTGTGCCACTTCTGTGACCAGTTGTGGATCAGACTGTTGGGATCCATAATGGTTTCACTGGTTGATTTTCAGAAGCAGATCACCAGGTCTTTCATCCTGTTCATTTTAGTCTGGAAGTTCCACTGAAACCTGTTCAGCATCATAACAACACGCTAGCCTCCACTGATAGAGGAGTTTTGACCAGGAATCAAACCCAAGTTTCCCACACGGAAGGCAAGATTTCTACCACAGAGCTGCCTGCTGAACTAAGTCCTCAATAAATTTTCAGAATCTGCTCACCAGTAACACGTTTGGTGTTTTAATGGGCTACCAAGATTTATTATTGTTATTATTATTATTTTCAGTAATAGCAGTATTATAGAGATAATTACAAATACTATATTTTCTTCTATTTGGAAGAAAAACACAATTTTTAGTGTTCTATTTTCCTTCTTCATTTTAGGATTACAGGGCCTTTTAGCTGTGTTTGTCTTTTCACCACTTCATCTCCCAGTATCTAGACCAATGCAGGGCAAAACATCTGATGAACAAGTCTTTCCTGGTTTGGTCAGAGAAGGAAGAACAAAGAGAGAAAAGGAAGCAGAAATCCGGAGATGAAAGGATCATCCATCTTTTTTATATGGTAGTTTTTGCAGCCACTGTACTTGAGGAAGAAACCCTGGTGGCATAGTAGTTAAGTGCTATGGCTGCTAACCAGATGGTCAGCAGTTCAAATCCTCCAGAAGCTCCTTGGAAACTCTATGGGCCAATTCCACTATGTCCTATAGGGTTGCTATGAGTTGGAATCAACTTGACAGCAGTGGATCTGGTTTGATTTTGTTCTTGAAGAAGGAGCCTTGGTGGTACACTGGTTAAGTGCTCATTCAACTGCTAACTGAAAGGGCCACTGTTCGGACCAACCAGCTGTTTGACAGGAGAAAGATACAGCAGTCTGCTTCTGTAAGGTAATAGTCTTGGAAACCCTGTGCGGCAGTTCCAGTCCATCCTTTAAGGTCACTATGAGTGGGAATCAACTAAAAAGCAATGGGTACAATAACAAGCAAATAGTAAGCGAAGATATCATGCCTCTAATTCAATTATTTTGCTTCAGGTTCTGCTTTATCATGCTAGAAGGATCTTGGGTTTAAATTCAGGGAGCTACCTCTGTTAAATTTCCTTTGATCTGTTTTGCTATTTCATTTATATAATCTATCATCTTGCTTATATCCACTGGTTTATTTGCAAAATTTTTACATGTTAAATTCAGTTCTTTTCTAAGAAATTAGACTTTGAAAAATGAAAATGTATTCCTATGTTGATATTTGATATGCAATAATAGCACATTTCTGATTTTTAGGCAAAGTCTTGATTTTAATTCTTTCACTCTTTTTAATCCTCAAATCGTACCTTCCTGCCTATCCCCCCCATCAGAGTCTAGACTTATAGTGAAAAAATACTAGTCTGAATTTTAACTCTGGCTCTTTGTGGCTGTCTGAGGTTGGAATCTCTGCTTACAAGTACCTATGAGCCTTAGTGTGATTAGGAAAGCAGACTTTCTGCATTCCAGCACAACCTCAGTATCCTTAGCCATAAAACAGGCATGAGAACAATACCCACCACATAGGTTATGGGCGTGAAGTGAGGTAATAAATACAAAGCACTCACAAAGTCTCACATGGAACAAGTAATGTTGTTGTAAGAATTAAAGGGAATTAAGTGAAATCATGGTGGTATTAACACTGATGTGGCTAAGACTTGAGGACTCACTCTGCGATGCGCCAGGTCATCTTTTACCATATGGACTCATTAAATCTTGTCAACAACCTTAAGATGCAGGTACAGTTATCCTCATTCTGGAGATGAGAAAAATAAAGTCGAGAGAAATGAAATAACTTAAACAAGGCCAAGAGGCTATTAAGTGGTAGATCTTGTTTTTTAAACCATGAAATGGGATGATGAAGATGGGCCTAGAGTGTGAGTAGATTCTCAGTAAATGTCTTACACTTTGTGTGGATGAGCTTTGACATCTGTGATGAAAACTTTTTCATACTGTATTCAGCCTGACATTTTTGAAAAGTTCTGTGCTGGAGGCATTTTTTTTGTATGCCTCATGACTTCCTTGAAATACATCAATGACTCAGCAATTCTTTCCCAATGATGACCTATGTGACTAATGTATTTAAGGGTAAGATAACTGTCTGTCTTCTTTTTTTGCACCTATATCATGAGTGAAATGCATATAGCATGATAGTTAATAACCTGAGTAGTGTCTAGGTTTAAATATGACTCTACCATTTCCTAGCTTTGCAACTTCGGCAAGTGCTTCATAAACTTGTTATAAGTATTAAGTGACATAATGAATTCAAATTCCTCAGCATAATAGCACAATCCCCTAAAAACATCAAAGAAGGGATTTCTTAGTTATCTAGTGCTGCTATGAGGATAGTCAATTAAGTTGGTGAACTCATCCTAGAAAATGTGCTACATACTTGTTTGCTGAACATCACTACAGTTACCTTCAAAGTACTTCTCTTGGAAAGCTACGCAACAATGCCAGCACCTAGTCTACCCTTCAAAACCATTTTAGAATTCTTTTTCTGGAATGACCATCAGAGATATTGTCGTATACATTTGAGGTCCTGAATGTCACTCAAAATGTCTTCCTTTCAATATCTCCTTTATCTCTGGATAAAGAAAAAAGTCACTGGGGGCCAGATCGCATGGGTAAGGAGGGTGTTCCAGTACAGTTATTTGTTTACTGGCTAAAAACTCCCTCACAATTAAGTACAATTAAGTTCATGAACTTGCCACCTTGTCACTGTGTTCAGTGGCCATTCCAGAAAGAGTTTCAAAATTGCTCTGAATGGTGGGCTAGGCACTGGCACTGGTGCACAGCTTACCAAGGGGAGCTCCTTGAACGTGTTCATAGCAATATTCAGCAACAAGGTAGGTAGCGCTTAGAACAATTCAGTTTGTGGACTTAATTGTCAGACCTCATGCAACAGAAATAATACAAATAGATGGCTTTATCAAGGCAAAAGTGACCCTCTCACAGTTTAGGAAGCTAGCAGTCTAAATTTAGGGACCCCAGACCAAAGGAAGTTTTTTTCTGTCAGCTTTGGGGCTTTGGAGGTCTTTGTCATCCGTCTTGCCCTGATCTAGAAGTTACCCAGCACAGGAGCTCCAGGGCCACAGGGTATTCTCTGGTGGTAACGAAGTCCTTCTTCTCTCTGCTTGCTTCTCTCTTTTATATCTAAGAAGAGATGGACTGAAGATACACAGACTCCTGTACACTGATCCTGCCTCATCAATGTAACTGCCTACCACCCTGCCTTATTAACATCAGCGAATTTAGGATTTACAGCACATAAGATTATCTGGTCACAAAACGGAAGACAACTACACAATACGGGAATCATGTCTAGCCAAGTTGACACATTTTGAGGGAACACAATTCAATCTATATCAAGGGCCAAACAAGAGACAAAGGGTAATTTCTTCATAAAAGAGTTTTCTAACTTACGCTTTCCCTGTAAGAAGGGCCATGCGTCTAACACCACTAGACTAATTTACCAGCAATTGAGTCACTGATTTCTGGTTGATTTCCTTCACCATTCTCCTGAGCCTTGGGGTTTTCCCCCCTCAGTAACACTTTCAGTCAAGTATGGAGTCAGTCCATGCATGCCTTTCCTATCTCTGTCAGACTTGAGAGCTGCCCTCAACACTTCCCACATCATTCTCTTCATCCAACGAAAGGGCCTGACCTCACATTCCAGGGGCTGCCTCTACAGAGGCATTCTTGTTACTTTAGCATCTCAGCCAACTTGTATAGATGGATTGTTAGATGATGAGACTAACCTCACGGCAAATTAAGCTTTCATAAATAGTATTCATTAGAGTTGTTTTGTCCATAAAGACTCTTAATACTGGAGATTTTTTAAAAAAAAAAAAAAAAAGGAAAATATGACTGTGGCCTGGTAGACCAGTGCCATTAGTTTTCCCACAGTGACAGACAATTCTTTCCTCAGAGAGTGACAGTGTTTTCTCTGAGGGTTACCTGGTGGAGCCTCAGCTGGTGTCTAATCAGCCTTTGGTAGCTGGCTCCACAGCAAAAAGGCGAGGCTGGCCAGCCTCCACCCAGCCTCCCACCCCCTCACTGACAGCTGAACAAGCCCCACACTTCCCGTTCCAAATGACTGGCAACGCCAGCAGAGACTTGGAACAGCAAGCAGACAAAGAAAAACAATTTAATTTTCCTCTGACTGGCTGCTCCTTTCCAAATGTGACAGCTTTTCTAACCAAATGGCTCTTATTCTAGTTAGTTACCACAGAGGTAAAAACAAGGTAAACAGTGACACCAAATGGTTAGATATATTAAGAAATATAGACTAGATCTTATCTCACATCAGAAACACTTGGGCTGGTTTACAAAGATCAGTAATAGCAAGAAAACATAAGATAAAACTAGGTGGTAGATAGGGAAGCAAATGCTTTGGGATTTAAAAATATGTACAGGATAGTGAATCCAAAAAAAACAAGCTATGTTGAGCTGTTAATTTGACTTTAACCTTGTGAGCTGTGCATATGAGGAAAAAAAAGGTCAGTTCAGTGTCAAAGAAGTAACTCTTCCTGAATCTATAAGGAGGAAAATTTCTAATAAGGGTCTCTTATTAGAAGGCTCCTGAGACTATATTTTTTACTCCTTGTTTTTCCCTTCATATATACAATCATATTACCTTCTCTATATCTACTTTTCTTAACCTTTTGACATGGATTTTTATTTGGTGCTATTAGATCACAGATATTACAGTCCTTACTCAGTCCCTACCCAGTTTAAATCAACCAAGCAGATCAATTATTTGTAAGAATTTTTTTTTTTTTTTTTAAGAAAAGCTATCAAAGGAAACCCTATGAATAAGAAGAAAAAATGCAGGCACTGCTGACTGGAGAAATGACATATTCACGATGGTGTTAAATGTCATTAACCCAACCATGTGTCAAAGTATTTTGAGTTGTATAAAAAGTTCATCTATTAAACTTGTTTCAACATGGATTTTCAGAGGAAATAAGAAACAGCATATAAAAGAGAATAGAATTTAGTGACGTGGACAGGGAACGATCCAGAAAAGTTAAGAGAAACAGTAATTAAGGAATATATGAAAATGCAAGTTGAAAAATAATGAATGAGAAAGATAAGCGTGTGCAGGGGAAAAATGAGGCAGTGATCTACAACCCAGGAAGAGAAGCACGGCGGGCAGAGACGATTAGGTTCCAGGTGACTTGAGCAAAATGGGGAAACGGATAGCAAGATGAAAGGCACAGATACGAGAGGGTGAAGAAAATAAAACATCATGTCAGGAAGAGAGGAAGTCTAAAAATGCTTTTAAAATAACAGTTGAACATTTTAATGTACTTAAAGATTATAGTGCCAGAAAGGAAAGAGATTACGGAAGGAAACAAGTAGTTGGCTCATAATGGACTCTCAAGAAACACTTGTTAGGTTTTGGTTGCTGTTGAGATAGAAAAGCGATAGGAGGGTGGAAACAAGATTAAAATTTGTAGGGAAAAGGAAAACAGGCTGAAATAAATTTCTTTCATGTTCTATGTTCTATCTACAATGTGATATAATGGGATACTCAGAGAGCTATTGAGATGATTAAAATGTTTGAAGGCCTCTGAAAAGAGATTAAATAAAACTCAAATCTTCCTCCTGTAGAACAGATGAATGGTGATTAAAGCATTATTCTGAAGGTTCACAAAACATGCTGCTAACCATTCCTAAAACCTGTTGCCTTAGACTCGATTCTGACTCGTAGTGACTCCACGTGTTGGCGTCGTGCTTTGAGTGCATGTTTTGTCTTCTAAACTATGGCCCTGTGTCCTCTGGATCCTGAACACGTAAGCCAAAACATAAAAAATAAAAGCAACCAAACCCACTGCTGTCAAGCTGACTCCAACTTAGCGTGATCCTGTAGGACAGAGTAGAACTGCCCCACGGAGTTTCCAAGTCTGGAATCTTTATGCAAGCACACTGCCATGTCTTTCTCTGACGAGTTCAGAGCTCCAGCCTTTCCGTTTACCCGCCAGGCACTTAGCCACCGTGTGACTAGGACAACACATAGAGTAAAAAGAAGAACAAGAACAAGAAGAAGAAATAGTTGCCTTTGAGTAGGCTCTGACTCAGGGAAAACTCATGAGTAGCAGAGCAGATCATCACTCCGTGCTAGTTTTCTCAGCTGTAATCTTTATCAAAGGAGTTCTCCAGGCATTTCTTCTGCAGTGTCATAGGGCAGATGAGTGTCGATGCTTTACATCACAGAGGCCCTCCAGAGAAGGTTCTCAAATAAATGTCAAATGAACAGATGGATGTGTAAAGCATTGAAAACTCTGGTTTCACAATAATTAAGTGCTAAACCTGGTAACCAGGAGGTGGGCAGTTCAAATCCACCAGGTGCCCCTTGGAAACTCTGTGAGGCGGTTCTACTCTGACTATAGAGTCACTATGAACCAGAACTGATTCCACAGCAATAGGCTTGATAATTTTTTTTTGGTTTGGAGGTTCCAGGTTTGAGGATAGACACTTTCCATTCATTACCTAAAAAATGTGCTAATTGTATGTCTTCGTTTCTCATTATATAAAATGGCTACCTCTGTTATAAAGATGATATTAAAATAAATTGCATGAAATGTGTGACGATGAACCTTTCTCATAAAATACTACTAGGCTAATGAAATGAATCAAACTTTTTTTGAAATGAGAAGAATTTTAAGAGGTCTATAGCCACACCTAACACCAATTTCTTCGAATCGTCTCCTATCCAATCCTTCTCTGCTTTAACACAAGGCAGCAGTCTATCTAGTAGAAGCCTACAGCTGTTGTGCTGAACTAAACATACCTTTTACAAAGCAAAATCACAAACTTAGATGGCTCCAGGGATCAGGTGGGTAACACAGTTATAAGAAGTGGTCCAGGAGTGGCCTAGCCCACAAGGAGTAGCTGTCATTCATACCAGATAATAGTTGCCATGTGAAGAAACAAGCTTTATGATACGAAAACGTACCCCTGTTTCAAGAGAAGGTATGATCCAGATTTTTATGTACTGAGTCTCCATTTTGAAAACCCTATATAGCTTCATCAAAACCTAATGACTGAGAGTTATATATAAATCTCTAGTCTAACGCAAAGTAGAAGAAATCTTCTCCCTCTTCCACAAGAAGGTCTAGAATTTAGAGATATTTAGCCTACCTTCCTATTTCCTTTATCTTAATCTACATTTCAGTTACCTTAAACATTTCTTAATTATACTATGATTATGCATATTACAAAACCAGATAAGCAAATGAATTCAAGAATCTACTATATTAACCCAAATATTTAGGTCATAGCTGAGTTACAAACAAACAAAAACTAAAGTCAATAGATATAAGAATGATTACAAGGCAAAGAACTCTGTGGTAACAACATTTCTTCTGGTATTTTGTCTTGTGGTATCTTGGCCAGACCACAGTTCAATCCTACCATTTTATGTACTGTTAAGATTAGTAGTTTCAAACTTCACACAGCACAGCATGTACTTGAGGCAATGACTCTCAGTGAACCACAAGTTACATGACAATTGTTAGTACAGCAAAAGTCAGACAGTGTTTTAACACAAATACTGTAGCTCACCCACTTGTATCCAGGGCAGCTGCCCTGCCTGAACCCCAAAAGGAAACCTACACTGCATAATGCTGTAAGTTATAAAATGTTATTCTTCAATCATCATCTTTTTATTTCAGTACTATCTCATTTATCTTTTTTAGAGCTTTCTTTTATTGTCTGTGAACTGATAAAGTTGTTTAAGTAGAGGAAGGCTGTAATTAGTAGAAAATGACTACTACAAATTCCCAAATTTTGGAATTAAAAAAATGTGAAAAATGTTTTTCACCAATAAACTATACTTTTTTCATTTTCCTAAGACATTATTTGTTATCATTCTTAAAATGCATTAAAGAGACAAAGTCAGGCTATGATTTCACACATTGTCTCCATTCATGCTGTCATCACACATTGTAATGGAGTTGTGTGTGTGTGCGCACTCATGTATGTGTGTGATCCCAATTCTAATTTTTCTCCTGTATCCCAGAGCCATGAGCTAGAATTGACCTTCACATTGCATCCTGTAAGACCTCCCTCTGTGAGTTCATGGTCTTCTTATCTTCTTAACCTTAAAATTATATTCCTCAGTTACAGTTAGAATTATCTTGAGCACTCAAAGGATTGTGCTTAAAACTAAAAGCTTCTTTATAGCATTAATGTTTATCAATAACTCTTCCCCCTATCAAACAAGCTGTCTTCTTTACAGTACTGCTCAGAGTATACTCTTGGTCATCCCAGAGGAATGACCACTCTTATATTTGAGCCATTGAGGGCAGGGGACTGTCCCAGTTGCTTCAGCAAGATCTGAACAGTGACAATTTACTTTATCCCCTCCCACTCTCAGACATAGCTAGCTCCAGGTGTCCACTCATGGTGGTGTTAAAGTGCTTGATTGCTAAGTGAAAGCTTAGCAGTTTGAAACCACCAGTGATTCCACAAGAAAACAATGTAGCAGTCTGTTTCCATAGAGATTTATGGCCTTGGAAAACCTATGAGGTCACTACGAGTTCGAATTGACTTGGGTTAGGTTTTCGTTTGTTTTTAGCTGTAGGTACCATCACACATCTATCAGGTTGTTATTCTATGGTGACTCACATGTTGCTAAGATGCTGGAAGCTATGCCACTAGTATTAGTCACACAGGGTGGATAGGTTTCAGTGATGTTTTCTGACTAAGACGAGCTAGAAAGAGATGCCTGGCAATCTACATCTGAAAATTATCCAGTGAAAACAATATGGATCACAGCAGAATATTCTTCTATATTGGACTAGAAGATCAGCCCTCTACATTGGAAGAAACTGAAAATATACTGTAGCCACAACAATGGATTTGAGTATACCAATGTTCATGAACATATTATAGGACTGCACAACATTGTGTTCTGCCGTATACTGGGGTCACTAAGAGTTGGAAGTAACTGGTCAGCACTAACAACTAACAACAGCAAAGATGTCAATGGAATTTCTTTAAGACTGGATTGACTGAATGACAAAATGATCAATTTCATAGGCCAAATTAGTCCTGAGACTAAAAGTAAAATGTAAAAAACTAAAGACTAAAATGTAAAAAACCAGAGGACTTGCATCTTATGGCTGTTATTAGATGCCATTCAGCTGGTTTTGATTCATAGTGACCCAACGTACAATAGAATGAAACATTTCAGTCCTGAGCCATCTTCATAATCCTTCTTAACTTTGAGCCCATTATTGCAGCTGCTGTATAAATCCAGAAACCCTGGTGGCATAGTGGTTAAATTCTACGCCTCCTAGGCAAAAGGTCAGTAGTTTGAATCTACCAGGAGCTCCAGTTGTGAGCATTTCTATTTTCTTTATGTTGAGCCATGGTCTACACTAAAGGTTGTGGTTTCTTACCTTCAGCAGTAAGTGCCTGCAGTCCTCTTTGCTTTAAGCAAGCATGTGTCAACAGCATATTACAGGTTGTTAACGAGTATTTCTCCAATTCTGATGCCACATTCTACTTCGGATAGCCCAGCTTCTTGAATTTGCTCAGTATGGTGAAAGAATACAAATCTAACGCACACCTTTCCTGATTTTAAACCATACATTATCCCCATCATGATACAAATAATGCCAGAGATTATATCATAGAATCTTGTAAGATGAATGGCATCTTCATCACAAATGCCTTTTTCCACCAACATAAACAATGACTATACAGTGGTATACATGAGGACCTCCCTAGATGGTATACAAAAGAATTAAATTGACTATGCCTGTGAAAAGAGAAGACAGACTCAATATCATTAGTTAGAACATGACTAAGAGTTGACTGTGTAAAAAACAATCAATTGCTCAGATGCAAGTTCAAGTTGAAACTAAAGAAAATTGAAACAAGTCCACAAAGGCCACAGTATAACCTTGAGTATATCCCACTTGAATTTAGTGACCATCTCAAGTACAGATTTGATGCCATGAACACTAATGATCAAAGACCAAACAAGCTGTAGAATGACTTAAAGGACATCATGCATGAAGAAAGCAACAGGTCATTATAAAATCAGAAAAGAAAGAAAATATCAAAATGAGTGTCAAAAGAGACTCTGAAAGGTGTTTCTGAATGTAGAATAGGTAAAGAGAGAAATGATGAGTTAAGAGAACTGAGCAGAAGATTTCAAAAGGCAGCTGGAGGAGACACAGTATTGCGACAAGTGCAAAGACCAGGAAATAGCAAGTGAAAAGGGAAGATGATGTTTTGCATCTCAAACTGAAATAACTGACAGAAAAAATTCAAGCCTCCAGTTGCAGTAGAGAAGGAGTCTACCAAGAAATGTTAAATGATGAAGGAAGCATCAAAAGAAGATAGAAGGAATACAGAGTCAGTATGCCAAAAAGAATTGGTTGATGTTTAACCATTTCAGAAGGTGGCATATGTTCAGAAGCTGATAACCCTAAAGAAGAGATCCAGGCAGTACTGAAGACACTGGTTTAAAAAAACAAAAACAAGAACTGACAAAATGCCAATTGAGATATTTCAATAAACAAATGCAGAACTGGAAGTACTCACTCATTGTCATGGTTTGAATTGTGTCCCCCCCAAAAATTCACGTAGCCATGTGGCTGGGCCATGATTCCCAATATTTTGTGACTGTCCTCCACTTTGTGATTTTGCTGTGCTGTATGTTAAAGGACTAGGGTGGGACTGTAAATCCCTTCATAGGACCACCTCCTTGCTCCACTGTAAAGGGAGCTTCCCTGGAGGATGGCTTGCCCCATAGTTAATCCTTTTGTCCTACAAAACATAAAAGGAAAGGGAAGCGAGCAGAGAATTGGAAACCTCACACCATCAAGAAAGCAGCACTGGGAAAAGAGGACATTCTTCAGACCTGAGGTTCCTGTGACAAGATTGTCCCTGGAAAAGACTGATGCAATACCAGACTTTCATCCAGAGCCAGCAAGGGGAAAGTCTTCCCCTGGAGCAGACATCCTGGATTCAGATGTGTAGCCTACCAGACTATGTAAGAATAAACCTCCCTTTTTTTAAGCCAACCACTCTGTGGTATTTCTGTTAGAGCAGCCCTAGCCGACTAAAACACTCATCTATGCCAAGAAATTTGAAAGATAGCTACCCAGCCAACTGAATGGAAGAGACCCATATTTACACCTTTTCCAAAGAAACATGGTCCAACAGAATGTGGAAATTATTGAAAAACATCATTAATATGAAGTAAGATTTTGGTTAAGACCAAAAACCAGTTGTAGCAATGCATCAACAACAAAGTGCCAGAAATTCACACCTGATTTAGAAGAGGATGTGAAACTGAGGATATCATAGCTGATGCCAGGTGGATCCTGGCTGACAACAGAGAGCCGCAGAAAGATGTTTACCTGTGTTTTATTGACTTTGCAAAAGCATTCAACTGTGTGGATCCTAACAAATTACAGATAACATTGCAAAGAATGAGGATTCCAGAATACTTCATTGTGCTCATGAGGAACCTGTGTAACGATGAAGAGGCAGTCACTCAAACAAAAAAGGGGATACTATGTGTATGGCTTGAAGTCAAGAAAGGTGTGCATCAGAATTGTATCCTTTCACTATACCTATTCAATCTGTATGCTGAGCAAATAACTCAAGAATCTGGACTTTATGAAGAAGAACAGGTCATTAGGATTGAAAGAAGACTGACTAACAACTTTTCGGATGAAAGTGACACAACCTGGATCCAAGTAAAATGAAATCCTTGACAACTTCAATATTTTTTCCATTTATCATAATGTTACTAATTGGTCCAGTTGTGAGGATTTTCTCTCTCTCTCTCTTTTTCTTTCTTTTCTTTTCTTTTCTTTTTTTTTTTTTTTTAATGCTGAGGCATAAGCCATATTAAAGTCTGTGGTCTTTCATTTTCACCAGTAAGTTTTTCAGTCCTCTTCACTTTCAGCAAGTAAGGCTGGGTTACTGTGAGTTGGAACTGACAGTATGTAACAATAAAAACAGTTCAAATGACTGCCTTTTAGTCTGTGTACAGGTTTTTCCTGAGCACAGTCAACTGGAATACCTATTCTTCACAACATTACCTATAATTTGTTATGATCCAAACATCTTTCTTGTATTCTCTACTTTCAGCCAAGATTCATCTCACATCAGCAATAAGATCACTTATTCTATGTTCTCTTCTGTATCTAGCTTGAATGTCTGGCAGTTCCCTGTTGATGTACTGTCACAACTACTTTTAATTATCTTCAGCAACATGTTATTTGCGTGTGGTATTAATGATACTGTTCAATAGTTTCTGAATTCTGTTCAATCACTTTTCTTTTGAATAGACACATGTATGGATCTTTTCCTATAGATCGGCCAGGTAATTGTTTTCCAAATTTCTTAGCATAAACAAGTGAACACTTCCAGCTCTGAATTCATTTTTTGAAACTTCTCAATTGGTACTCTGTCAATTTCTGAACCCTTGTTTTCTGCCATTGCCTATCCATGCAGCTTGGACTTCTTCCTTTAATTCCACTGGTTCTTAATCACATGTTACCTCCAGAAATAATTGAATATCAACTAATTCTTTTTGGTACAGTGTCTTTGTACATGCCTTCCATCTTCTTTTGATACTTCCAATATCATTCAATATTTTGTCCATAAAATCATTCAAAATTATAACTTGAGGGACTTCTGGTCAACATGGCACCATAGACAGAAGCATCATGCTGTCCTTCCATGGCAAAGACCTGAAAAAATAAGTAAGACAGAGACAAATTTCAATCCTGGAAACAAAGAGTCAAATGAGGAGATAAGACTCTCAGCCCAAAACTGAACTGTATAAGAAACCAACAGAAAACAGAGAGTGAAAAGAGATACTAAAGAAAATTCCCTATCAGCTAACCCAGCATGTAGTTTGGACACCTGGCAGAGACTGACATACAGGGAGCACAGGAGAGCAGATTTATGGAGGTATCCAGGAGGGACAAAGCATCTGGTAGCAAGCAAGACATGCTTTCTTACCCCCCTCTTCTCCCTATCACTCTATGGTTGATGCCTCCTGGTTAGCTGTGGTGGTTCAGCCAGCCAGGAAGTGCAGCATCTGTGCCATTTGGATTCACTACACCACATCAGAGATCAGCAGATATGTGTATGTGAAAGCACTCTCAGGAGCTCCCAGCATGACACATATTACCTGCTGGACCTGCCTTGTGGCACCGTAACTAAGCAACTGGTCCTACCTATTGGACAAGGAGGTGAAAAATATTGTGACCACAGAGAAGCAAACATCAAAGAATATACAGCATGTCTGCTCAGACATAACCAATAAAAAAAAAGCAGGATGAAAACAATAGGTCTACAATCAGTTTAAAAACAAAAAAATAATTCACTGTCATCCAGTCAATTCCAACTCATAGTGACTATACAGGACAGAATAGAATTGCTCCATAGGGTTTCCACTGAGAGCCTGCAGGATTTGAATTGTTGACCTTTTGGCTAGCAGATGTGGTACTTAAAGATTATGCTACCAGGGTTTCAATAAATAAAGAAAACAGCTATTAAATACTCCCAAAACAGCAGACAATATCAAAACATATATTTAAAAAAAAAAAATGGACAGGAAAGTTCCAGTAGGTGTTCAAAATAAAACACTAGAAAAGTTTCCAGCAGAAGAAAAGAAAACAGAATTAACTGATAGGGAATTCAAATCTCTAATATTCAGAGCTTTCCAAAATTTGAAGCAAAAAGCAGACAAAAATTATGAAAAACTAGACAAATTCATGGAAAAGACTTGGTAGAGGACACCACATTCATGGAAAAATTCATGAAAATAATGCAGGAACAAAAGGCCAAAATAAATTCACAACTAGAAATAATACAAAACAACAATTGGAAATCCAAAAGACAACAAGATTTCAGAAATGGACAGTGTCATACAAGGGCTAAGTTGCAGGTCTGAAATAATAGAACACAAGATCTGTGAAATTGAAGATAAGCACTTGGATATATCACTGTTTGAGGAAAACTCAGAAAAAGAGAATGAAAAAATTGAAGAAACTTTAAGAATGATATAGGATATAATCAAAAGCAAAAATTTACAAGTGGTCAGGGCTCCAGAACTTATAGTCTCTTATGATCATCCGATCTTGGATGAGGGCCCAAAGTTCACCAGATAAGAAAAGGGCAGTCTTTTTAGTACATGGTGCTAGAAAAACAGAAGACACAGACAGGATTACCAAAGAATTGCTGACCGAAAATTTCCCTCACAATACGAAAGATGAAAACCAGACCATCCAAGAAGCTCAACGAACCCCATATAAGATAAGCCTGAAAAGAAAATCACCAAAGCATGTCATAATTATACTCATTAAAACCAAAGACAGAGAAAAAAATTCTAAAAGCAGCTTAAAAAGAACGAAAAGTCACATAGAGAAGAGGAACAATTAGTTTAAGCTCTGATTATTCAGCAGAAACCATGCAGGCAAAAAGGCAACAGAAGATACCTATAAAACCTTCAAAGAAAAAAGAAACAAATGTCCTACAATACTCATTCAAATAAACCTACTTATCAAAATAAAGAAGGAAAACAAAGCCTCAATAAAACAAAATCTACAAAAATATAAGAAATGAAAAAGAAATCCATAAACAAAAGGAATTCAGCACAAGACAATAAAAGGAACAAGTCAGCACGACAAGAAAAAAAAGCACTACAAAATGACAGCATCACACCTACCAACAATTACACTGAATGTAAATGACCTAAATGCATCCCTAAAGAGACAGAGAATGATAGAATGGACAAAAAAGAAGAAAAAGAAACAGGATTTACCAATATCCTGGGTACAAGAGGCTTATCTTAGAAACAAAGACATCTGGTACTAGTACAACAACAGACACATTGACCAAAGGAACAGCTTTGAGAATCCAGATGTAAATCTATCTACTTACGGTCTCCTGATTTTCAACGAGGGCCAGATTCCATCAAATAGAAAAAGAGCAGTGTTTTTAGCAGATAGTGCTGGAAAAACTTGATTTCATCTCCTAACGTGGAACAAACTGGAGCGAATATGCTAAATGAAGTAAGTCAACCACAGGATAAGTGTTGTGTGAGACCACTACTATGAAAACTCATGAAAATTTACATATAGAAACAATTTTTGATAGTTACCAGGGAGGTGAAGGGTGGAGATGGGGAAAAAAAAATGAACCAAATGCATTTAAAAAAATTGTAAGTCAAAGCTTGAATTTTTTCTTCAGTTCTATCAGTTTGAGAAGAAATACCAAGCATATTATTCCCTTTTTTATCTCCAGATCTTTGCATATTTCATCACAATATTTTCTGTTTTTGAGCTGCTGTTTGAGATCTTCTATTCAGTTCTTTTACTTTATCAATTCTTCCACTTACTTTAGCTACTACACATTCAAAAGCAAGCTCCAGGGTCTCTTCTGACATCCCTGTTGGTCTTTTCTTTCTTCTCCATCTTTTTAGTGATCTTTTTCTGTCTTCATATATGATGTCCTTGATGTCATTCCACAACTCATCTGGTCATCAGTCATTAGTGTTCATTGCATTAAACCTATTCTGGAAAAGGTCTCCGTATTCAGGTAGGATATACTGTTATACACTGACTCTCATGGACTTATTTTTATATTATTATATTATATGTATATAGTATTTATATTATTAATAGAATATTTTTTTAAAACCTGATCACCTATATTTCCACATATTTTCCACAAAATTACTTACTAAACAAAATATAAAATCAGGAAATTCAGTGTATGATTAAAATATGTTCTTTTTTAACAAAATGACAACTGATGGTGCTGAGACATTCAGACTATAAACTAACCTCAAAGTGTTATTGCATAGCTGATAAAAGAAAGGAGACACACAGAGGAAGAAAAAGTAACAAAATAAATTTTCAATATATGAATAAGCAAAATATGAGTATAAAATGCTTCCACTGTATGAAATCAAATTTGTTGTTTTTCCTAGTAGACTTTGAGTCAGCTCTAACTCATGGTGACGTGATGTCAACAGAACGAAACACTGCCCAGTCCTGTGTCATCCTTCCAATTCCAGTTGCCAGCATGTTTGACTCCATTGCTGTGTTGTTATGTCATTTCACTGAGGATCTCTCACACTCTTGTTGGCCCTCTACATCACAAACATGATGTCTTCCTCTAGCAATTGGTCCTTCATGACAACATGTCAAAGCAAGCAACTCATACAATGTTCTGTTTTGGGTCTATAATGCTTTCATTAGCTAAATTTCAGCAGTAGGTGCCAGGCCCCCAATATTTATGCCACCTCAATATAACAGATTGACAGACAGGTGCTGGGAATCAAGTTTAAAGGGATTGAAAACATAAAAAAAATCACGCATATTATACTTTCAGGAATAAATTTTTACAGAGTAAGGGAACCCTGGTGGCATAGTAATTAAATGCTAGGTCTGCTAATCAAAAGGTCAGCAGTTCAAACCCACCAGGTATTCCTTAGAAACTCTATGGGGCAGTTCTACTCTGACCTATAGGGTCGCTATGATTTGGAATCACCTTGATGGCACTGCGCATGCTACAAATAAATAATTATAAACCTATAACTAAGAAATACATACTTTTAAAGATGACTAAATGATTGCAGTTTCAACATTGTTTCTTGAATATATAGGGGTAATATGGATCGTCATATATCTAATAATATTGTGCTTGTGAGAAAAGACTGGTCACCAAGAGTAAGTGCATTTATGTCTACACTTGACAATAAGTTGTTTTTTGTTGTTGTTTGGTTTTTAATAAGAAATTGCAATTAGGGTTTATTTGTAGTAGTCTAGGTCCTACATTTAAGGAGGCCTCAAATGTTGGCTGTTATTCGGTATAAAACATGCTTAAAAAAGCAGGAAGAGGCTACATCATAAATGTTGATACTAGCCTGGAAATCCAGTTCCTTGTTTATTGGCACCAATTATGTTGATTGTTGGTAGACATGCATAATAAATCTTAACTACTGTTATGGGTTGATTTATGTCTCCCCAAAAGGCAGACCTAGGCTTACAATGACTTATGCTTACATTGTTCCCCTCCAGCAAAATTGGCTTACACGTTGTATTAGTTTTCTAGAGGTGCCATACCAAGGTACTATAAATGATGTGACTTAAGACAACAAAAATTTATTGCCTGACAATTCTGGAGGTTAGAAGTCTGAATTCAAGGCACGAGCAAGGCCACACTTGGTCCATAGCTTTTAGGGGAAGATCCTTCCTTGTCTCTGTCACCTCCTGGTAGTATCAGCTATTCCCTGATTTCTTGCAACCTAACTCTAGTTTTTGTCTTAATCTTCACAAAGCTACCTTCCCTCTGTGTCTGTCTGCCTCTGTGTCTCTTCTTTTTATAAGGACATCAGTCATATTGGAGCAGCACCCTCCCCCTAACCCTCTACTCCAGTATGACTTCATCTGCAAAGATGAAGTTTCCAAACCTGTCATGTTCACATGTACCAGGGATTTGGACATAAACCTACCTTTTGGGGGAGATATAAATCAACCCATAACACTAGTTAAGATTTATTATGAGTGTCTACCAACAATTCACATAATTGGTGCCCGTATCCCCATATGCAAGTTTTATACCAAATAGCAGTCAACATTTGAGGCCTCTCCTTACAAAGTAGTTCTTGGACTACTATAAATAAATCCTGTTATTTCTTATTAAAAAACAAACAAAGAAGCAAACAAAGTCATTGGATGTGGAGTCAATTTCCCCTCATAGCACACATAGAACAGAGTAAAACTGTTCCACTGAGTTTTAAAGGAGCACTTGGTGGATTTGAACTGCCAACCTTTTGATTAGCAGCTGTAGCACTAAACCATTATGCCAACAGGGTTTCCTCTAGTTTCTTATAGGTTATATTAAATATCTATGGGTGGAGAAATTTGTTTCCTTCTAACTTCAAATGTTATTTATTAAAAACCCACTTCAATAATAAAATCTTTCTAGTTTAATCATAACTGGATTCAGGTGTTTTAGTAACTATTACCAACTTATTGTTCCTGAGCTAATCCTCTTTCCACTCTTTGCACATAGACAATCATTGCTATATGAAGTTGTGGAAACCCTGGTGGTGTAGTGGATTAAGTGCTGCATCTGCTAACCAAAAGGTTAGCAATTCAAATTTTCCAGGTGCTCCTTGGAAACTCTATGGGCAGTTCTACTCTGACCTCTAGGGTTGCTATGAGTAGGATCCAACTCGACAGCAGTGGGTTGGTTTTTTTTCAATATGAAGTTATGAATATACTTCAAGATTCTGTTACTTATATTTCTAGGCATTTTACCAATGTGTATGATGTTCACTCCATTTGAAGTTGTGTATTCTGTCTACTACATTCCTCATAAACTCCCACTGCTTTTTCCAAAGAATATTTAAAATAGGAGTACTGGAATAAGGTTTTCCCTGACTAATTCTTTTCAGAAATACACTGCCAGGTCCTTGTTCCTAGTCTGTCCTACTCTGGAAGCTCAGCTGAAACTTGTCTACCATGTATGACCCTGCTGGTACCCGAATCCCAGTGGCATAATTTCCAGCATCACAGCAACAAACAAGCCTCCACTGACTGACAAAGATGGCAAGACTGCATCTTACAAACTTTGGATATGTTGTCAGGAAGGATCAGTCCCTGGAGAAGGACATCATGCTTGGTAGAGTGTAGGCTCAGTGAAAAAGAGGAAGGTCCTCGATGAGATGGATTGACGCAGTGGCTGCGACAATGGGCTTAAGCATAAAAATGATTGTGGACCTGGCTCAAGACCAGGCAGTGTTTCCTTGTGCTGTACATAGTGTTCCTGTGAGTTGGAACTGACTTGATGGCACCTGACAACAACACTAATTGAACAAATATTTGTTAAGTAAAGATGAAAGGTTTTTGTTTCTGTTTTTGTTTTTTTGCCTTTAAAATATTTTGTGGCAGAATCTTATTCATGAAATAAATCAGGCAAACTCTTAAGTTAAAAATCCTGTTGCTGCTGGGGACCCTGGTTTCAGGGAATATCTAAGTCAATTGGCATAACAAATTTTATTAAGAAAATGTTCTGCATGCCATTTTGGTGAGTGGCCTCTGGGTCTTAAAAACTAGCAAGCAGCCATGTAAGAAGCATCAATTCGTCCCAACTCACCTGGAACAAAGGAGAATGGAGAAGACCAAAGACATAAGGAAAACAGTAGCTCAACAGACAGAAAGGGCCACATAAACTAATGATTCATTAGCCAGAGACCAGAAGAACTAGAGGGTGCTTGGCTGCTACCAATGACTGCCCTGGCAAGGACCACAACAGAAGAGTCCCTAATAGAGCAGGAGAAACTTTCAAACAAATTCCAGTGAGACAGTCATGCTTATAGTATCACTGCATTTGTATGTTAACTGAATGAGCACTTCATCATTTTAGAGATGCCTCAACAACAACATCCATGACTACATAAAAATTGGGGAAAATCATCCCATAACATTAATCATCTTACTAAACTATGCTTAATATGCCTTAGTACAAAGCTATCCAAAGCCTACTTTCATTTAAAACATCATCTGCAGCCCATCTGGGACTCTGACGTATGGAACACCCAAGACCTCAGTGGAATGTATCTGGTACCCAGTCATAACCAGGACCATATGCGAAACGTTCCACTGACAAGCTAAGAAAAATGAAAAAGAAGAGGTCTTTTTGATACATTCCCATGAACAAACAAAACATTTTTTAAAAAAACAAAGACATAGAAAAGCCATTATAGCTTCAGATTTAGGCATTTAAAAAAAAAATCTAACCACTGAGCATACAGTGTAATTTCTTACAGCCTATGACTAGTCACAAAAGAATAATTCCACTGGTGCCAGATGGGGGAAATCCTTAATTATGGAAGATATATATTGTAAGCTTATCAGCACTTTAAGCCACTAAATTCAATTAAATTTAGCAATGTCAGCATAACAATGATTGCTTTGGGAGACAGAACTTAGTGCCTTGCTCATTCAGTTGTTACAGTGGACTGGAAAATAAAGTTCAAAAAAGAAACAGTAGCATGAAACACATAGAACTGTAGTTAGACCAGCAGTGCCTGGGTCTCCAGTGAAGATACGCAAGACATCCACAAAGACTTAATTTTATTCTTATCTCACCAGGTTTATATTTTTTGAGGTTTACATATCATACACAAGGAGCTCTGGTGACACAGTGATAAAGAGTTTGGCAGCCTGAACCTTCAAGAGAAAGATGTGAAAGTCTGCTTCCGTAAAGATTACAGCCTTGGAAACCCTACGGGGCACTTCTACTCTGTCCCATAGGTATGCACTTAGTTGGAACTGGCTTGACCACAGTGAGTCAATATGTTATGCATAGTAATAGTACAGTGACATAAATATAAATATTTATCTTTTTGAAATACATGCTTCTGAAGTCAATTATTCATGTCTTTTCTAAGAAAATCCAGATTCAATGATACAGATATCTATAATGGCAAGGTGCCAGGTGCTATTCCAAGTGACTTGCATGTAATCATTTTTATCAGTTCCTTGTAACTGGCTTGGCTGTATCAGACTAATCAGATAGGTACTATTATCATCCCCATCTTTTGGATGAAGAAACTGAGTCACAAAGGGGTTAAATACGTTACCTAAAACCCCCATCTTGGTGTAGAACACGTTTGAAACGTAGAACACGTTTGAAACCATATAGTCTGTTTCTAATGTGGCTAGCAATGTTTATAGTAGAAAGATTTTATATGCATGGGATAGAAATACTCAATTAATGCTCTGTTTATTAATTTCAGAGTTAAATGTGAAGGAACATGTTGCATAGCACATGCCTCAAGATAGAATCTCCAGTTAGAAGGCTCTTACCAATGCATGGAGTGTAGATTCATTTTGGAAGCAGTACTGTTGACAAGGGAGTAATGACAGTGTACCAGTAGAATTCCCACCTTCCGCGCAGAAGACCTAGTTATATTTGTGCCCAGTTTACCTCATGTATAGCTGCTACCTGTCAGTGGAGGTTGCCACGTGCTATGATGCTTAACAGGTTTCAGGGGCACTTTCAGACTAAGATGGATTAGGAAGAAAGACCTGGCAACCTGCTTCCAAACATCAGATGAAAACATACAGATGACAACAGTCTCATTCCCAACTGATCACATAGACTGCACAGGACTGGGCAACAGTCTCTTTCATTGGACATGGGGTCACTATGAGTCAGGGGCTGACTCAGTGGTAGCTGACAACAACTGCAGGCAAAAGAAAAATAGGAATTGTATGCATCATCTTAAAGCCTTTGTTGTTAGGTGTCATCAAGTTGGCTCTAGCTCATAGCAAGCTCATGCATGACAGTGAAACACCGCACATTGTTGCAGCCACCAGGTCAACCCACCTCATTGTGGATTTCCCTCTTTTATACTGGCCCTGTACTTTACCAAGCATGATGTGTTTCCTCAATGATTGGTCACTCTTGAGGACATATACAAAGTAAGCGAGACAAAGTCTCACTACACTTGCATCAAAGGAGTATTCTGACTATACTCCCTTCAAGACAGATTTTTTTGTTCTTCAGCAAACAGTAACACAGGCAAGGAATATGCTTCTTAGTTCAATCAAGTATATGAGACCAAATGGGGAACAGGAGAAGGTATTAAAGGATGGAAAACTCTGATGAATAGACACAGAACTCTAGGTGGAAAGGGAAAGGCATAGAGTGCTGACACATTGTGGGGATTGCAACCAATGTCACAAAACAATGTATATAAATGTTTGAAGATTTTGAATGAGAAACTTTCAATAACTTTTTTTAAAAATGGAGTGAGAGTTAATGTAACAACAGAAAAATATTTTTTTATATGTAGATTCCAATGGAGTTCATGTATCTGCTCCTCGTGGAGATATTTTACTGATACCTGAAAAGTTTCAGGGCCAAGACACATCTACTCAAATGAGAACTGAACTGAAAACGTCTGTGCCTACCATGAGGATCAAATTATTATAGCTGCAGCTCTTGTACTTCCAGGCACAGGCAACCAGTGATGAGACTGATGGAACGCTCTCTCTTTGTCCCCTTATTATTCTCATTAAAGAACTATATTTAAGTGTATTGGGTACACACGAACCAATAACAAGTAGGAATTTTTCACTTCTTTTCAAACATCCAGCACTTTGCTCACTTCTAAAATATAATACTTGATAAAAAGTCTTTTTGTCTTGCTGTTGCAGTATTCTTATTGCCCCAAATAAGCTTTATTTCAGCTGTGCTACATCCAAACTGATTCTCTAAATTGTACTTGTGGGTATAGAGTTAATAGGAAAAACCCTAAATAAGAGCCCATAGTACAATCTAATGGGGCCTCCCCCTCCTTCCTCTCCTTATATTTGTGAGCATTTACACTTGCTCTTCACTCCAGCTAGGTTCGTCTCAGTTTATGAACTTTGCAGACTAAGAATGTTTTTGGAAGCTTATCCTGCAGCATTTCTGTGAGCCAGGTGGAACATGAAGATTTGGGTTACTTTCATCAGAGAAAGGACTGCCCAAATCAACCCAAAGGAATGCCTCTCAGCACACTGTCTGCACTGGAGTGTGCCCAGGAGAAACTCTATCCCGCCTGCTAACCACTGAGGTCTAGCCTTTCATTCTCCACAGTGGAGGTTTCTTTATGAAATTGTTCTGTATGACTTGTATGGAAGACCACATGAGGATGTGAGTAAGGGATTTTTTCTTTTTTTTTTTTTTTACATCTTAATATTAGTATATGCACTGCTGCTATAACACAAACACCACAAGTAGATGGCTTTAACAAAGAGAGATTTATTCTCTCACAGTTTAGAAGATTAGAAGTCTAAATTCAAGACATCAGCTCCAGGAGAAGACTTTCTCTCTGTATAAATTCTGGAGGAGGGCTGTTGTCATCAATCTTCCTCTGGGCCTGGGAGCTTCTCAGGGAAGGGACTCCAGGTCCAGAGGATATGTTCTACTTCTGGCTCTTCTTGCTTTGTGATATTAAGGTCTTTATCTTCTCTGCTTGGAAACCCTTGTGGGGTAGTGGTTAAGTGCTACATCTGCTAACCCAAAAGGTCAGCAGTTCAAATCCATCAGGCTCCTTTGAAACTCTATGGGGCAGTTCTACTCTGTCCTCTAGGGTCACTATCACTCAGAATCGACTCAACAGCATTGGGTTTTTTGGTTTGGTATCTTCTTGGCTTGCTTCTCTCTTTTAAGTTTCAAAAGAGATTAATTCAAGATAAAATATAAACTGTAGAGGGGCAGAGTCAAGATGGCAGACTAAACACACATCTCTCTAAATCTCTCTGGAAACCAAGGCCTGAATTGATAATTAAACAGAGCCTTCTGGACACCTAGTGAGCCCTAGGATACAGCATGGGGCTGTCTATTTGGTCTACATACCACTGAGCAGGAAACTTCTCTTTCATCTACCCCCACACTTATCGAGTGTCAGCTCTTGGGGACTGAAGGTAAATTGCCGTTTTAATTTTTTTTGTTTTTCTATCCTGCCTGGTGGGAGGGTCTGAAGTTTGACTGGCAGCAAGGCTCAGACACACTGCTGATGAGATCACCAAGCAGAGTAACCACATTTTGAGAGCCTGGCCTTGGAATCTATGCAACTTGGCACCTCTGACCTCTCTCAGAATCTCTGAATCTCTGCCATTGAATAGCCTTTTCTGAAATGGGCGGGAGAGCTTGCACAGGACACCATCTTGATTCACTGGGAGGCAGAATTTCCTATACGGAGGCCTCAGCAGAACCTAATTCCCAGGCTGGGAGGCAGTGCCTGCCTAGAGAACTCTTTTCCAGCAGTAAAGTAGTCTTTGATATAGAAGTGCTTACTTTGCCAGCTGGGAAGAGGGACTTGACCATCTGAAAGCCTGACTAAATTTTGGAAGCTGTCAGATACCTTTTACCTTTCAATAGGGAAATAACTGTGGTGCATCCAGATGGCATCTCTTCCTGCCTTTACTGTCTCACGTTATACGGTCAGCTGACAGCTCCTCAGTGACTCTGTAAGTGGGGCTGTGTCTTTGTCAATCAGGAGGTGGAGCCCGCTACCCTAGAGATTCTACTGAGGCCAGACACTGGAGGATATAGACATGTCCGGTGATTAACTTCCTTTTTGGCCTAAGCTTTAGATCCTGTTAAGGTAACACTGGAGATACAATAACCTCCAGATGTCGCAAAAGCAACACATTTTGGACTGGAACAATAGGAAGAATTCACCTATGGTTTTAGAAGGCCCACAAAACAAATAGCCAAAGAACTTCCCAATTTAAGAAGCCTTTCTGAAACTATCAGAGGGTGAACACAAAAGGATTATATAGAGAGCTTTCCTAGACCTTATACAAAATGCAGTAGAGTGAAATGAAAAACTAAGCAAGCTGTTTGATCTGATGGAACACCAGTACTCTGAAATCCAACAGATTAAGAATAAAATCAAAGAGATAGAAATTTCAGTTCAAAGCCAAGAAAACAGAATAGAACAAATGGAAAATAGACTTTCTGACTTCAAAGACAGAGCTACTAACTCCAGCATCTATGAAGAGAAATCTCAGAAAAGAAACCAGAAAAATGAAGAAGCATGTGGGACTCTATTAAGAGAAACAATCTATGATTAACTGGAGTTCCTGAACAGGGTAGGACACCTGAGAACACAGAGAGTATTGTGGCTGAGCTACTGACATAAAACTTCACAGAAATTAAGAAAGAAGAGAATATAGATATCCAAGATGCATATCGAGCACCACTCAATCTGGACCCCAAAAGAAAGACTCCAAGACATTATTATTATCAAGCTTAACAGGGTCGCCATGAGTCGGATCTGACTCAACGGCACTTGGCTAACAAAATGAAACACAAGCAGAAACTTTTAAAGGCAGAAAGACTCAAAGCAAAGCTAACATTCAGAGGGAAACCCTGTAGGCTTTCAGCTGATTTCTCAGCAGAAACGATGCTGGCACAAAGACAATGGGATGACACATACAAAGCCTTGCAGGAAAAGAACTTCCAACCAAGAATTATATATCCTGAAAAACTATCTTTCAAATGTGAAAATGAAATCAAGACATTCAGAGATAAACAGAACTCAGAGACTTTATAAAAACCAAACCAAAGCTATAAGAAATACTGAAAGAACCTTTGGCTTAGAAGAGCAAAACCACTAATTTTATATTTTAGGAGGAAATACAGAACACATCATCCAGAAACCTCCTAATTTAGGGAAGGCTCCAAACTCAGTCAATGCTGTAATACTAAAAGAAGTGATCCAGTGATCATAGCATGAAAACCATGATGCCATCATATTAAAAAAAGGGATGTACTACAGTGGTTATAGTCTTTCCAGATGGAGAGGAAGTTAATAAGACTGGCAGTAGTTCAAATTGGGTTCAAACATAGACTATTAAGGGGAATCACACAGGCAGCCACAAAGCACAATAAACATGCAACATATCAAATCAAGAAATGTAATACAGGGGTCTCAACAACCACAAAACCAACACTGAAAAAGGTGAAAAATCAACTTGTAAAGAAGAATGTCTCAGAACAGAAAAATAAGAACAGAAAAAAAAAATCAACACAAAAATAAACATATCACAATGACAGCACTAAGCACATACCTATCAATAATTACACTGAATGTGAATGGACTGAATGCTCCAGTAAAGAGATGAGTGACATCTGATCAGAAGACATGACCCGTCCATATGTTGCTTACAAGAAACTCACCTTAGACTTAAAGACAGAAGTAAACTGAAAATTAAAGGATGGAAGAATATATATCAAGCTAACAATACACAAAGAAGAGCAGGTGTGGCAATTCTAATCTCAGAAAAATAGATTTTAATGTAAAATCCATCATCATGGACAAGGATGGATATTACTGCTGAAATGTTCAATACACAAACAGGACTTAACAATATTAAATATTTATGCACCCAATATTAGAGCATCTAAATACATCAAAGAAACACTGATTACACTCAAAAATGAGATAGATCACTCCACAATAACAGTGGGAGACTTCAACCCCCCACTCTCAATATTGGGCTGATCATCTAGAAAAAGCTCAGTAAAGACACAAAAGATCGTATTGCCACAATTAATTGACTAAACCTCACTAACATATACAGAACTTTCTCTTCATCAGCAAATAACTACACCTTCTTCTCCAGTGCACATGGAACATTCTCCAGAATAGATCATGTGTTAGGATATAAAGCAATTCTCAACAAAATCCATACCACCACAATGCAAAGCATCGTCTCAGACCACAAAGCCATTAAAGTTGAAATCAAAAGCAGAAAAAAACATAGATACAAAGTGGAACACATGGAAACTGAACAACATCTTGCTCAAAAAGCCATGAGTTATAGAAGAAATAAAGGACAAAATACAGAAATCTATGGAATCAAATATGAATGAAAATACATCCTACCAGAACCTATTTGATACAGTAAAAGCGGTGCTCATAGGTCAATTTATCTTTATAAATGCACATATCTGGGATGAAGAAAGGGCCCAAACTAAAGAATTAACCCTACAGCTGGAACAAATAGAAAGAGAGCAACAGAAGAACCCCTCAGTAAGCAGAAGAAAACAGATAATGAAGTTTAGAGCAGAATTACATGAACTAGAGAACATAAGAACAATAGGGAAAACTAAGAAAACTAAAAGCTGGTTCTTTGAAAGGATCAACAAAATTGATAATCCACTGGCTAAACTTACACAAGAAAAACAGGAGAGGAAACAAATAATCCAAATAAAAAATGAGATGGGAGATGTCACAACAGACCCAACCGAAATCAAAAGTATCATAACAGAATACAATGAAAGATTGTACTCTAACATATTTGAAAACCTAGAGGAAATGGACAAATTCTAGATTTGTATCACCTACCAAAATTATTACAAGGAGAAGTAGAACTTGATAAGACGGAACATTGTGAAAATGTCTATTTTATTTAAAGTGAGCTACATACTCAATACAATCTCAATACAAATTCCAGTGACATTTTTTAATGACATGGAGAAGCAAACCACCAACTAGAAAGGGAAGAAACCCCATGATAAGTAAAGCACTGCTGACGAAGAGGAACATAGTGGGAGGCCTCTCACTACCTTACCTTAGAAGCTATTACACTGCCACAGTAGTCAAAACAGTCTGGCACTCATACAAAAAGAGACATATAGTCCAGTGGGACAGAGTTGAGACCCCAGAGATGCTACCATCCTCTTATGAACAGTTGGTGTTTGACAAAGGCCCTAATATTGCAAACTGGTGTAAAAAAGAAGTCTCTTTAACAAATGGTGTCAGCGAAATTGGACACCCATCTGCAAAAAATTGAAACAAGATTGTCTCACACCTTACACAAAAACTAACTCAAAATGAATCGAAGACCTAAATATCAAAACTAAAATGATAAAGATCATGCAAGATAAAATAGGATCAACAAATTTCAAAATCTAACAAAGAAAGCATGATCAACAGAAGAAAAAATAGATAAATAGGAACTACTAAGAATCAAACAGTTTTGCTCATCAAAAGACTTTATTAAAAGTTAAAAGACCACCTACAGAACAGGAAAAAATATTTGGCAGCCGCATGTTGGACTGACATCTGATCTCCATAATCTACAAGGTACTGCAAAATATCAGCAAGAAAAAGGTAAATAACCCAGTTACGCAATGGCAAAGGAGATGTGCAGGCACTTTATTAGAGAGGACATCCAGGCAGCCAAAAGACACATGAGGAAATGCTCACAAACATTAGCTGTCAGAGAAATCCTAAGAAAAACTACAATGAGACGTCATCTTACCCCAACAAGGTTGGCCATAATCCAAAAAACACAAAACAACAAATGCTGGAGAGGCTGTGGAGATATCAGAACTCTTCTACATTGCTAGTGTGACTGCAAAATGGTACAAACTCTTTGGGAAGCAATCTGGCTTGTCCTTAAAAAGCTGGAGATAGATATACCACCTGACCCAGTAATCTCACTGCTTGGAATTTATCCTACAGAAACAAAAGCTGTCACATGAACAGACACATGCACACCAAAGTTTATTGCAGCATGGTCCACAACAGCAAAAAGATGGAATTAACCTAGACGCCCATCAGCAGATGAAGTATATATACTCAATGGAAGATGAAACAATGATGATTTTATGAAATGCATCATAACGTGGTTTAACTGGAAGATAATATGCTGAGTGAAATCAGCCAGTGGGAGAAGGTCAAATATTGCATGAAATCCCTGCTATAAGGATTTAAAAAGAGACTATGCAAAGAAGAAAAGACTCTTTGATGGCTACAAAGGAGGGGGTGTGTGCAAAGTTTGATCTTACATTAGACAGTTGACAGAAATTTGGTCCGGGTAAAGCAGTGACAGCACACAATGGAAAGTAAATGAACTTAACTGGACTTCACCATAAACTGAAAGCTCTTCTAACCTCAACCCACTATTGCAAGGATAGGTAGCAGGGGTGGGGTTTGGGGACCGTGCTCTTGGGGTACATCGAGGTCAATTGGTATAATTAGCCTACTGCTAAGAGTCTTCTGCACCCCATATCAGTGATTGGCATCTGGGGTCTTAAAACCTAGCAAGGTGCCATCTGATGTACACCATATGGTCCCAACTCAGCCAGAAAAGATGATCTCCAAGAACACCACATACATGAGGAAAAAAGAACACAGGAGACAGAAGGTCCCATGTAACAGTAGACTATATCAACATGTGACCAGAAGAACCAGATGGTGCCTAGCCACAACCAGAGACAGTCGTGATGGGGCACACAATGTTGAGTCCCTGTGGCAACACAAGGAAAAGTAGACTGCAGCTCAAGACCTCTCCTAAAAGATCACAGCTGATGATCCAACAGCCCAGGGGATTCCCCTGGAAGGATGGCCCCTAGACCTTTTACTGCTCCTGTCTAGAAAATACTACTGAGGTCAACTCTTTGGACACAAATGGACTAGACTCGGGGATACAATGTGACCACATGGTGGGTGTAGTTTATGGTTCTATGCATTTATAGGAGGCTGTCCTACTGGACTCTTTCTAGATAGGAGAGAAGAGGTTGGAGAGGAGAGGTAGGAGCTTGTTAATAGTATACAACAAGTATAAAATGAAAAGGAGGAGTGTGTCGTCATGGGTCAAAGAGAGCAAAAGAGCTGTACATAGGCAGGCTTGCAAAATTGATTTGGATTATATGCTTTCACTGAATCAAAATAAAATATCCATTCAAAAAACAAGACAGGCCAAAGCATTTTAACATAACAGAGTATAAGAAGGTTATTAATATGGCTTGAGACTCTTCACTGCAAATAACTTTTAAGAAACTACCACTTGGAGAGTGTTGACGTGGTGTGAAATACTATCTGAAAAGGGTTTTAAAATTTTCCTCTTTTCTAATAGCATAGAGTTGATCTTCTTTATTCATAGATTCTATATTTGCAAATTCACTTGATAGTTAAATTTATTTGTAACCTTGACTTCAATATTGACATTACTTTTGTGGTCACTTATGGACATGAGCCGAGCTATGAAAAATTTTAGTTGCTCAACATGCAAGTTCCCAGCTGGGATTGAACAAGGTGATACCCTGCTTTCCTGTTTCAGCTCTCATACTTAAAACAAGTGTCCCTTTTGTGTTCTACTTAGTATAACTTCTTTTTCTGGTAGTATTGTTTTAAAAAAGACCCCAACCGTAGTGCCGAGATACTGTCTAGTGTCCTAATCACAAGAAGGCTATAATGTGCCTTATTGTGGAAATACTCATTAGATAAACTTTGTTTAGTCATGAGCTACAATGCTATTGGTTCAATTCTATGCTACTTAATTACAAAACACATTAAATAAGGTGTCTTTAAAGAGAAACACATATAAAACAAAGTTAGTTTGTGACTACAGGCTTGCAGGAACCTAGCCCTGTACTTCTCCAAAGAGGAAGGATTCAGTATTTGCTAATTTCGTGTCTGCAGCAACTTTATAGAACAAAATTACCATAAATATCAAGACTCCACGGTATCTGTATAAGGCTATTTTCTTCATTTAGTTTAACCAAAACAATGTAGCAGAATTCAGAAGCAGATATTGGACTCCACCCCATCACCTATTAAACTGAACATAAAAAGTGTTGCAACCATGCAAAAAAACTATATGTCATTCATTTCAGTAGGTTTTCTTTGCTTTAGAAATTATAGTTATTCTTCACAAAAAATATTATTTGTTAAATGTAATGCATTTACTATTGTTATTTTTAATTCCTTGATTTTAATTTTTAGTATAGTAAATACAGGTAGATTTTGCCCTACGAGCAGAAATTCTCCGGGTTCTCAATAATTTCTGAGAGTCAAGTGTCCTAAAACAAAAAAGCTTGTGCACAAATGATAAGTTTGAAGAAGGTCAAACCCAAGAAAAACTGCCCTTCCCCATGCCTGAAATTGCCTGTTACCAAGCATTCAGAAGAAGGAAAAACACTTAATTTCCCCCAAAGAGAAAATACAGATAATTTAGGGGATAATTCCAGAGTGTAGGGTGAAGAGGAGGAATGAGAAGAGTAATTGGACCCAAGAGACATGGAACAGAAGCAATCATTTGCTTTTACTATTATCTGTAAATCTGATACAGCATGAGGGAATTCTTCTGAAACTTAGAAAATGTTTTCCATGAGTAGATGTTTTATGGAAATTGGTGATCCAGAATGAAGAAGAAAGAAATGTGTGTTGCTGTACAGATAGTACAAGAAGCCCCACTGACAGCTAGGATACACATAAAGATTCATTTTAACGAATACTGGAAACATTAAAGAAAGAATATTGTGTAGTTATCAAAGGAACAGTCCTCCCTACCCCAAATCACTCACTCATACCTCATCACATATATTCAAGATGCTGTTCCCCTATTAAGGGAATGAATTATCCTACAATGATTTGCTAGGGTAGTGTCTAGTTGTCAGTAATAGTGTGTGCTAAAGGTTGGCAGAAGGCAACACACACAGAGGATTGACCAGTCTTACTATCACTCTATAGGGAATTGATATTTATCAGATATTTATCCCTACAAAGAAGTCAGAAGGTAGTGCAAACGGCTACGAATCAAAAAGTTGAAGGTTCAATCCCATCCAGAAGCTCTTCAAAACAAAGGCCTGGTGATGTCCTTCTGAAAATCAGTCACTGAAAACCTTATGGACCACGTGAGTCAAACTCAACATGCTTTTTTGGCTCTTTATTCCTTACAAAGATGACTAAATCTCAGCCTTTTTCCTGATCACTTACCAGTTCCTGCTCCGCCCCAAGTCAGCCTGGTACCTCCCAGAAAACAAAAATTTGAATTTAATATCATGAATGTCTATGACTAGAATGTTGGGTTTGTCTAACCTCAATATTTTAATTGTGTGACGCCTCCATGAACCCAAAAATGGAGATGAGAGATGGAATACACATAAAGATACATTTATAAAGAATACTGGAAATATTGATAAAGAAGCTCATATAGTTACTGTCATGGATTGAATTGTGTCCCCTCCAAAATAGGTGTAGCAACGTGCCTGGGCCATGATTCCCAGTATCTTGTGACGGTCCCCCATTTTGTGGTTTTCCTATGCTGTATGTTAAAAAATGTGGGTGGGACTGTAAATCCCTTCATAAGGACACCTCCCTGCTCCACTGTAAAGGGAGTTTCACTGGAGTATGGCTTGCCCTGTCCTTAATCCTTTCCTCCTGCAAGAGATAAAAGGGAAGCAGGCAGAGAACTGGGAACCTCACGCCATCAAGAAGGCAACACCAGGAGAAGAGCGTGCCCTTCAGACCTATGGTTCCTTTGCCAAGATGCTCCCTGGACAAAGACTGATGCAATACCAGACTTTCCTCCAGAGCCAACAAGGGAGAAAGCCTTCCCCCGGAGCAGACACCTTAAATATGGACTTGTAGCCTACTGGACTGTGTAAGAATAAACCTTCCTTTGTCAAAGCCATCTACTCTGTGGTATTTCTGTTAGGGCAGCACTAGCTGAAGGAAACAGTTACCAATGGAACAGCCTCCCCCAAACACTCTCAAACCTCATAACATATGCTTATTTACAGAATTCATTTTAAAATACCTTTATAATGATACTTGCAAAAAAAAAGAAAAAATCCATTAACAATAAGTGAATTCCAACTCAGTGACCCCATAGGACAGGGTTTCCTAGGAGTGGCAGAGGTAGAACTTATGCCATTTTATAGGATTACAGTATGTTTAGTAGCCTGGTCACTTCCTTCAACAGCTGACTAGATAATAAGGGTAGCCACCAAGACTAAGTAAATCTGTTTCTTCCACCCTTTCTCTTTTTAATCCAGACAACAGGATCCATCACGCTCACCTCTCATTTCTCCGTTATCATTCTGCCCCTTCTACCTACAATCCCTTTTCACACATTTTTGCTTGTTCAAATCCTACACGAGACTGAAACCGTACCATTTCCTCTAGTGGCTAATGTTGGCAACTAGCCAGAGGTAAACTCTCCTACTCTTGAAATAGAATTTTTTTTTTATTATGACTGAGTAAAAATGTACATTCCCATATAAATTTACATGCCCACCTATATGCAGCTTCCACTGCTCTCCCTGCCCGGTGACTGCACACTCTTCCTCTCTGCTCCATACATGTCTCATCCTCCCAACAGTCTCCATTCCCCTCCTCTCCACCCACTCCCCTTCCTCCATCCAGAGGTCAGCAGGATGATATCCTATAGATGCATAGAACCATAAAGTGCATCCAATATGTGGTCAATCTGCATCACCAAGTCCAATCCATTCCTGTCTGAAGAGTGGACCTTCATTATGATTTATGGGCAAGGGCAGCATCAGGGCCACAGGCCATGCTCCCACGGGAACCCTGAAGCCACTGGACCATCACTTACAGTCTTTTAGTGGAGATCTTGGGGTGCAACCCTTTTTATTCTTGTGTTTCCAGTAAGATTCAACTTAGTGAGCTCCATCACGGCTATCACTGGTGGTGGCCGGGCACCATCCAGTTATTCCGGTTACGTGTTGATGTAGTCACCCACTCATGTGGGTCTCTCTGTCTCCTGGGTTGTCTTCACCCTATGTCATTTTGGTCCTCGGTGAGCATCCATTCCTGCCGAGTTGGGACCATTTGCTGTGCCCTCAGATGGCAGCTTGGCAGCTTTTAAGGCCCCAGACACCACTCACCAATGTGCGGTGCAGACAGCCCTCTTAGCAAAATGCTAGTTGTGCCAATTGGCCTCGATTTCACCGAAGAGCATGGTCTCCTGCCCCTTACACCAGCTACTCTGTCCTTGCAATATTGGGTTAAGATGGAAGGAGCACTCAAGTTATGCTGAAGTCCACTTAATGTTGTTCTTGTTTCAAATATGTGCTGTCACTGATTTCACCCAGCCAAATTTCTACCAACTATCTGATCTAAACCCTCCCCACCTCGCCCTCCCTTGCAGCCATCAAAGGCTCTTTTCTTCTATGCATAAGTCTTTTTTTTTTTGAGTTCTTATCGTAGGGGTCTCATACAATATTTGTCCTTTTGTCGTTGACTACTTTCACTCAACATAATGTCTTCCAGTTGAAACTGGGTTATGAGATGTTTCCTGGAATCATCATCATTCATCATTGCATAGTGCTCCATTGAGTATATGTACCATAGTTTACCTATCCATGCTTCTATTGTTGGGCATCTGGGTTGATTCCATCCTTTGCTATCATGGACTGTGCTGTGATAACACTCTTGTGCATGCATCCATAGGTGTTAATGGCCTTGATTCTGTAGGATATATTCCAAGTAGTGGAATTACTGGGTCAAATTATATATCTATATCCGCTTTTTTAAGGAAGCGCCAGATTGCTTTCCAAAGAGGCTGGACCATTTTGCAACCCCACCAACAGTGTAGCGGAGTTCCACTTTCTCCACAACCTCTCCAGTTTTTTGGATCATGGCCAACTTTGTTGGGGTGAAGTGGTATCTCATTGTCATTTTGATTTGAATTTCTTTAATAACTAAAGATTGTGAACATGTCTGCATGTGTTTTTTGGCTGCTTGGATCTCCTCTTTAGAGAAATGTCTGTCCATCTCCTTCACTGATCACTTAGTTGGATGATTTATCTTTTTCTTATTGCTATTTTGTTGTACCTTATAGATTATGGAGATCAGGGGTCGATCTGACATATGGTTGCCAAATATTTTTTCCCATTCTGCAGGTGACTTTTTAATTCTACTAATAAAGTCTTTGGATGAGCAAAAGTGTTTGATTCTTAATAGTTCCCACTTATCTATTTTCTCTCCTGTTGATTGTGGTTTGTTTGACAGATTTTGAAGTCTGTCTATGTTGTGTATTAAAACTTCCATTGTTGTTCCTACTTTTTCTTAGATGAGCTTTATTATTTTAGATTTGATATTTAGGTCTTTTTGGGTTTTGTATAAGGTGTAAGATATGGACCGTGTTTCAATTTATTGAATATATTGAATGGATATCCAATTTTTTATTGAATTTATTGAATAGATATCCAATTTTGCCAGCACCATTTGTTGAAGAGATTGTTTTTACACCAGTTTAATGCCTTAGGGACTTTGTCGAGTATCAACTGTTCATAGGCAGATGGCTGAGGTCTCAATTTTGTTCTATTGATCAATCTGTCTGTTCTTGTACCAGTACCAGGCTGTTTTGACCACTGTAGCAGTGTAATAGGTTCTGAAGTTGGGTAATGAGAGGCCTCCCACTGTGTTTTTCTTTAGTAGTACTTTACTTACCCAGGGTTTCTTTCCTCTCCAAACAAAATTGGTGATTAGTTTCTCCATCTCATTAAAAAATGACACTGGAACTTGTATTGGGATTGCATTATATAACTAGATTGCTTTGGGTAAAATAGACATTTTCACAATGTTAAGTCTTCCTATCTATGAACAGGGTAGGTTTCTGCATTTATCTAAGTTTCTCTTAGTTTCTTGTAGTAAGGGCTTGTAGTTCTGATTGTAAAGGTCTGTTATTTCTCTGGTTAGATTAATTCCTAGATACTTTATTTTCTTGGGGGCTATAATAGAAATAGACATTTTAATAGCATTCCAGGTAACTTTTATAGATTCAAAAATTTGAGCATCACTCATCTGAACTAAGAACTAACCTCAGCATTGACTAGAGTTTCCAATTTCAGATAACAGGATACTGGAGCTACTTCAGCAGAAAAGTACATATTAAATGGTTTGACTAGCTTTAAGAATGATTGGAAGGGCTGAAGAAAGAGACTCTAGGCTGACCTTCCAATAAAACTGTGAAACCTGTGAGGAACCTGCTGCTTTGGAACAGTCAGGAAGCTACAGAGTCAGGAAACTGGCAGCTCCAGAAGCCATTGTCTCTGCCCTGGTCCACAGTGGGATGCCCTCACCTTGCCTGGAAATTTGCTTAATGAAAAAGAAATCACATCAGGGACTCCAGTTTCAAAACAAACAACCGATAAGCGTGGACATTTATTACAGCATTTTTATAATGGCAAAAGCAACTGAGAACAATCTGAATGCCCATCAGCAGTGAATAGTTGATTAAATTATGGTGCACTGCGCTATGACATATAGTATGAAGTAGTGTAGTGTACATCACCAAAGCGTTGTTCCTAGATTGTCTTAGTCTGGAAGCTCCACTGAAGTGTGTTTACCATGGGTGACCCTAATGGTATTTGAAATACCGGTGGCATAGCTTCATAGCAACATGCATACCACCACAGTAAAACAAACTGTCAGACAACAGACAGTATGACAGGCTGACAAACTGAAGGACAATTAGACAATGAGAACACTGCGGGTCACAACAGAATACTGTCTGACACAGCGCTGAAAGATGGGCCCCCTGGCTTGGAAGGCTCTATAAAAATACAGCAGTCATAAAAGTTAGCTCCAGCATACCAACAACCATGAAGGTGGCACAGGAGTGTACAATGTTTTGTTCTGCTAGAGCCAACACGAGAGCAACTAACAACACTAAAAAGAATGAATTAAGTCTTTCTATAGGGTTGCTATGAGTCAGAATCGACTTTTTTTATTTCTAAAATGAAATGTTGTCCATGATATACTATTAATTGAAAACAAAATTTGCAAAGTACTATGTGATATATAATTCTTTTGAAAACTGGGTAACAGCTCTCCACATGTGTATATAGCTTTACATGTGTTTGGTCTTACAGAAAGGTGTAAAGAGACACATACTAATCTGTTAATTCTGGTTAGCCAGGAAAAGATGAGGATGCATACGGGATGAACGATACTGTATACATCATCATTTTTAAACTTATAATGATTTTTAACTTTCCGTTTATTCAACTGTGTCCCAATATATACTAAGATGTCTTTCCTTGTTCTTTGTGGTCCCACACCTGGGAAGAACACAAGAAATGATTGTTGAAGGCAAGTGAAGAGACCTCTGCATTGTCCCAACCCTTCTGCAGAAAACAGAAAAGGAAAAGTAGCAAGGATAGAAGCAGCAACTTTCCAATTGTGGCATATGATTCAGAGCATGACAGTGGTAATCACAGCATTCACTTCTCTCCCAAATTCAATAAAAGTTGCTTGCAGCATCAACATTCCAAAACAATTAACAGATCTGTGTTGCTGATTAAGATTTCTTTGACTTTAAGCAACCAGTTTCAGCCTCAAGTGATGGTTTTGTATGTCTCTCACTTTTTATCTGCTCTCTTTGCCACCTACCTTTCAGCATCACCTCAATACACTGAACTTATATTCCAACATCCTCCTCTTGACACATACCCTGCTTTCTCTCAGTTCTGGATTTTTGTGCATGTGTTCCTGTGTTTGAAACTCCTTTCTTTCCTGAATTACTCACTTCTCCTTCAGGTCTCAGGATAGGGCGTCACTTTCTCTGGAAAGTCCTCCCAAGTGGTATACTGCTCCAAGCTCCCATAATACCTTACTATATTTCCCAACACACACTGTTGCAATGTTTAGTTTGTTGCCCACCTATCCAACTCCAACTCTGAGGGCAAGAACCAAGTCTCTCAGGTATAGTTCTAGTGTCAAGAATCTTAGTAATAGCAATACTTTTTAAAGATCTAACCTTGTATCAGGCTCTGGGCTAAAGATGTCATAGGTATCATTTCATCTAACTTGCTAACAACCCTTAACCCTACACTCCTCTGCTTCCTCACAGACACTCAATGTATATTCCTTGATTGTCATTTTCTGCTCTGGTTTCTTCTGAGATAACCTGTACACTCATTCCATCAAAACACAGTCTTTCTACCAGGGTCCAGTTCTTCATGCTAACACAGGAAATCTAAAACTAAGTTCATATAAAAACATAATCCCATGGGGATGTTTGTGGGGAACACAGAAACAATGCCTAAACCTAAACGTTGGAAGTTTGAGCATGCCAGCTGACCTATGAGGTAAACATTTTTAGGAAGGAAAACTTAGGGGAAAAAAAAAAAAACAAACTCTTACTCCTTAGATCATATATTTGGGAGAGCATGCATCTACTTGGCCTATTTAGAAGGACAGTCCTTGGACTGAGGCACTTTTATGAGTGCCCATTTCTGCTCCAGGCCTAAGCGGTGCCATTATACATCTGCATGTCTTCTAATCTGAGCAAATCATAAAGTAACTATAGTCCTTGTGTTCATTCTGTGCTGGTATCAATTTTTAATTAGAAATCCCCCTAAGGAACAAGCCCAAAACTGTAAAATTATCTTCAATTGCCATTCTGATCCGACATAAAACACTATAGAGGGTTTTAGTTGTCTGTTACAAGGTCCTAAGCCACCCACAGCCCAGTGAGACCAAGATTAGGTTGAATATGAAGTGACATCCCACGTGCCGAATGTGGAGTGTTGTTTATGTTGACATTCAGCCTCCCCCGTTCCCCAGCAATTCTCTTGATGCCAGACCTCTGAAAATGCTAAGAGCCACATGGGTACACACGAGAAAGGTAATGGTATTGGCTCCCTGCTTGGCAGGAATGATAGCCAAGCCCTCTAAACAGAGGTGTTTGACTTCCTTCTCAGTAGTCAAGGCTGGCGAGCCAAGAGGAGGAGCTGGGTAGTGGGGCCAGGCAACTGCAAACTGCCAAACTGTCTTAAGAGCTAAAGAAGCAGAAACAGAAGGGTGAATTAACAAAGGTGGGAAGAAAGTAGATGCTGGCATAGCGTCTCAGGAAACTGAAAAAAGAAATTTAAGTGTCTTTTCTTGGTTCAGTGGTAGGTTATTATGAACACCCAAAGCCTGCTTTTCTGTTTATTTGAGCTTCTTAACAACAGAAATCAACCATTAATTACATTCAGATATTTTTTAAGGTAAGCAGAGGGGAAGGAAGGCAGAGTTAAGTAAGAAAGAAACTAAATCTAAATTCTCTCAGGGTATACCCTGGGTCACATTCTTTAATAAAATAACATTACCATAATCACAGTAAACTGGACCACCTGTGGAAAAGATGGAATTTTTATTTTGAGGGATAAAAAGCCAAGTTCTGGCCAACTTTCCATCTTCTTAGCTCTTGCACTTTGGAATGTGCACAACTATGTTTATTATAATGTAATTACAATAGGAAAAATTTAGAAATAACCTATTTTCCCAACAATAAGGAATGAATAACATAACTCACAGTACTATAACTAGTCAATGACAAAACTATGTTGCTGTTATTAAGTGCCATTAAGCTGGCTGTGACTTACGGCAATCTTACGTGTAACAGAATGCAGTGTCCCCGAGTCCTGCACCATCTTCATGATCATTGGTGTGTCTGAGTCCTTTTTAGTGGCCACTGTGTTTTCCCTCGTTTTAGCTGACTCTCTACTTTACCAAACACAATGCCCATCTCTAGGGATTAATCAGTCTTTCTTGATACTGTGCCGAACATGAGTAAGCAGAAATCTCACCATCTTAGCTTCTAAAGAATACTCTGCTGTATTTCTTCTAAGATTGGTTTGCTCATTCTTTTAGCACTTCATGATATACTCAATATTCCTTGCCAACACTATAGTTTGAACTCATCAATTTTTCTTCTGTCTTGTTTTCTCATCATTATTCAACTTTTTTACGAATAAGAGGTGATTTTTACCAGTCACATAACTTATAGCATCATAGCAAGAAGCAAGCCACTGTAGCACACCAAACTGCCAAACAGGCGATAGAATGGAAAATTATACAACCATTTAAATCTTGTTCTACATTAGAGTCAGAGGAATGGTTTATAATACATTAATAAACAGTCGAGTGTAAAAACCACAATGTGTACACTATGATGCCAGTTTTGTTATTTTAAAGCATACATGGAGAAGCCAAAATATTAAGCTATTTACCTCCAAATAGAGATGTTACGAGTGTTTTAAATTTTTCTTCATACTGCTCTGCTTTACTATTTTTTTCTTTATGGATTATGTTTATAATCCCCACTAAACCCACTGCCATCAAGTCAATTTTGCCTCACAACAACCCTGTAGGACAGAGTAGAAGTGCCCCATAGATTTTCCAAGGAGTGCCTGGTAGATTCAGACTGCTGAGCTTTTTGTTAGCAGTTGTAGCACTTAACCACTATGCCCCCAAGGTTTCCAAAAAGAAGTATATGTGATTAAAACTATTGCATAACATTAGTCAGTGTTGCTATGAACATGTAAAAATAGACACTTATATTTTTGTTAGAAAGCATAGTAAAACATCTCAGAGGTCAAATATAACAATGTGACTTAAAATCTAACAATCACTCTTCTGGAAAGTTATCAAAAGAAGATTGTGAGAGAGGTATGCTAAAATTCAGAGCATTCAAATTTTAAAAAGTAATAAAGTACACAGACCATATATTTCACAGCAACCCTAGCAGATTCTGGGCAGCAACCCATAAACAGCCTAATATTTCTTCAGCAAATATATGAAGAGTGAAAACAAGTAGGATAAACAAAGACTATAAATAGTCTCAACAAGAGTTCCAGTCAAATTTGCCATCAAGTGAATTAAAATAAAATACTACAATAAATTTTTGATTTACAGAGTTTTGAAATTTCAAGTTACAGTCAAAAGAATGTGGACCTCTATATTAAACTACATTAAATCATAATTTCTTTTTAACTAATCCTTTATTGATATGCATTTAGTGACATGGAAAACAGTGTAGTGATTTTAATATATAATATATAATATATAATATAATATGTAATATATTATAATATATAATATAATATAATATAATATATGATATATAATATTATATGTATTATATAATATATATAATATTATATATCATATTATAATATAATATAATATATATAATATATAATATAATATAATATATAATATAATATAATATATATTATATATAATAATATATAATATATAATAATATATAATATATATTAATAATAATATATAACATCTTTTAATATAAAAGTCCAGATGACGGAGCCCCGGTGGCACCATGGGTAAGTGATAGGGCTGCTGACCAAAAAGCTGGCACTGCAAATTCACCAGTTCTTCCTGGTACTCTATGGGGCAGTTCTTCCCTGACTTCTAGGGTCACCACAGGTCAGAATCAACCCTACGGGGCAATGAGTTTGGCATTTGTGGGCGTTATGGTAATAATTATAAAATAAAATAATGTTCTGACATTGAAAGAATGATGTGAATCAGTATTCATGGAAACAGAAAGGTCTTCACAACATATTACTGAAAAAAAAATGAGTTGCAAATCAGCATTGTCAGACTCCTGCTTCTAAGAAGATGGAGTAAATGCACTTTTCCCTATTTGTAGCTCAAGTACAAATTTTAAAAAAGAGACAATGCCAATTATTCATATCATGAAATAAACAGCAGATAATCACCATATAACATACTGGGGTAAAAAAAAAGGTAAATTAGTTGCTGTCCAGTTAATTCTAACTCATAGTGATCCTATAGCATAGAGTAGAACTGCCCATGTAAGGTTTCCAAGGAGCAATTGGTGGATTCAAACTGTTGACATTTCCTCTAGCAACCCCAGTGCTTAACCTCTATACCACCAGGGCTCCACAGATCAAACAGATAAGTAGGAAATCCTATAAATAACTCTACACACATTAAATTTAAAAATGTAACGTAATAGACAATTTCCTCAAAAAATGCGAACTACCTACAACTGACTGAGTCAATATAAGGTACATAATCTGAATATCTCATAGCTATTAACAAAATTGAATTTATAATGTAAAAGCTTCCTAACCAGAAATCTCCAGTTTCATTTGGTTTCACTGGAGATCTACCAAATATTTAAAGCAGAGTTAATATGAACTGAAAAAAAAAAAAATCTCTTCCAGAAATAAGAGGGAGAATTTCACAATTTACTTTATGAAGACAGTATTAACCACATACCAAAACCAGAAAACGTAGTACAAAAGAATGAAAACCAGAGGCCAATATTCTTCATATATCTACACATAAAAATCCTCAACAAATATTAGTAAACAGAATTCCATAAATATTTTTAAAAGAATCGTGCGAATTGAATTTATTCAAGAGACACAAGGCTGATTCAATAGACAAAAATCGATCATTGAAATTGACCACATTAAGAGGCAAAATGAAAAAAATCACATTATTATATCAATCAAATAAAAAAAGCATTTGACAAAACTCAACAGACATTCACAATAAAAACTTTCAAAAAATAGGAATAGAAGATAATTTTTCAACTTGACAAAGAGCATCTACAAAAAACCTACAGTTAACTTCATGGCAAAAAACTAACTGTTTTCCCTAAGATCAGGAATAAAGTATGGATGTCCACTCACATTACTTTTATTCAATGTACTGCTGGAAATTCTAGCAAGGGTATAAGGTAAGAAGAGGAAATAAAATGCATAGAGATTGGAAAGGATGAAACAGAACTATTTCTGTTTGCAGACTTAATAATTATCTTCATAAATGAAAAGAAAATAAAACAACTAGAATTAGTAAGTAAGTTTGGCAAGGTCACAGGACACAAAATTAACCCACAAAATGAGTAATATGCTAAAAATGAATAAATACCTAGATACCAAAATTAAAAATACAATAAAAATACCATTTAGTACAACTTGTACAAGGCAAGGTCACGGACGCTCCTGAGATACATCTGAACTCCCTGATGGATTAAATTGCTGGGCTGAGGGCAGTGGGGATCATGGTCTTGGGGAACATCTAGCTCAAGTGATATAACACAGTTTATAAAGAAAATGTTTCATATTCTACTTTGGTGAGGAGTGTCTGGGGTCTTAAAAATCTGTGAGTGGCCATCTAAGATACTCCACTGGTCTTACACCTTAGGAAGTGAGCAAGAATGAAACTAAAGACATGAGGGAAAGATTGGTCCAAAGAAGAATGGACCACAGCTACCAGAGCTCCACCTGCCTGTGTCCAGAGCAATAAGGTGGCGCCTGGTTACCATCACTGACCACTCTGACAAGGATCACAATAAAGGGTCCTGGACAGTGCTGAAGAAAAATGTAAAACAAAACTGTAACTCACACACTCAAAAATGAAATCCTATAAACAACCCTACATATGAGACACATCAGCCCAGTGGCAAGGACTAGAAAGCATGAGAGGACAGGAAGGCTGCTAACAGGAAACACAAAGCAGGGAAGGGAGAGGGTTGACATGTCATAGATTGTTAACCAGTGTCATAAAACAATATGTGTGCTAACTGTTTAATGAGAAGCTAGTTTGTTCTGTAAACCTTCATCTAAAGTATAATGAAAATAAATACTATTTAAAAATCACTCAAAAATGTGAAATCTAACAAAACAAACAATAAATCTAATAAAATATGCATAGTACTTACATGCTGAAAACAATACAATGCTGCCAGAAGAAATCAAAGATTTAAACAACTGGAGAGGCGTGCTATGTTTATAGGTTGAAAGATGCACAGAATAAAGATGTCAAGTGCTCTCAAATTGATACGCAAATTTGATACATTTTTTTATAAAAATCCCAACAAGAATTTTGTAGATGTTTATAAGAGTATTCTAAATTTATATGGGAAGACAAAGGAGTTAGGATAGCTAAATCAATTTTGACAAAGAAGAAAAAGTGGGAGAAATGAGCTTACTCTATTTTGAGATTTATTAAATAGCTACAGGAATCAAGATTATATGGTATCGGCAGAAAGACAGACATATAGATTAGCAGAGTGGAATTGAGAACCCAGACATATACCCACAGAAATACACCCAAATCAGCACTGGAGCAAATTAGATGTCATGGGCAACAAAACAAAACTTGGCCTAAGTCTTATATTGTTTACAAAGATGAACTCAAAATGGATCATGAACTCCAATGTAAAACTTGAAACTAAAAAACTTTTAGGGAAATATGTTAATAAAAATCTTAAGGATTTTGGGCTGACTCATGGCGAGTTGGATCCGACTTGATGGCACTTGGCCAAGGATTTGGGGCTAAGCAGAGTTCTTTGATTAAGAGTCCTCCATAAAAAGACTTTATCAGAAATTAAAACTTCTGCTGTACAGAAGACACTGTTAAGAGGATAAAAGCCAAGCGACAGTTAGAGAGAAAATATTTGCAGACCATATACTGACAACAGTCTACTATGTAGAATTTGTAAAGAACTACAAAAACTCAAGAATACAAAAGCAAGTAAACCAATTAAAACATGGGCAAAGGAAAGAGATTTCATAGGAAAAGACAGAGAGATGACAAATAAAACTCATTGTCTTTGAGTCAATTCCATCTCGTAGCACCCTAACAAAATAAAACAAAACTGTCCAATAAAGTTTTGAATGCTATTATCTTTACTGAAGCAGACGGCCACATCTTTCTCCCATGGAGCAGTTGGTGAGGTCAAACCGTTGACCTTTCAGTTAGCTGCTGAGCCCTTAATCATTGCAACACAAGGGCTCCTTAAAGCACATTAAAAAGTTCATCATTGCCATTCATTAGAGAAATGCTAATTAAAATCACAATGAGGCATCCCTACACACCTATCAGAATGATTACAAGATGAAATAGTGACAACATCAAATGCTACTGAGGATGTAGAGGAGAAACGGATCAGTATACTGCTGATGGGAATGTAAAATTGTAGTTAGTCTGGAGAAGTGTGGCAATTTCTTAAAAAGAAAACATATAACTGCCATATGATACAGCAGTTGAACACTTGGGTATTTATCTCAAAGAAATGAAGACTTGTGTTTACATAGAAGCCTGTACACAAATGCTCATAAAAAAAGAAAGAAAAAAAAAATCCCATTGCTCTCAAGTCGATCCCAACTGATAGTGACCTTATAGGACAGAGTAGAACTGCCCCAGAGAGTTTCACGGAGCACCTAGTGGATTCGAACTGCTGATCTTCTCATTAGCAGCTGTAGCACTTCTGTTTCCCCAGGGTTGCCACAAACGCTCATGGAAGCTTTATATAACAGCGAAAAATGGTCAACAAAACCAGATATCTTTCAAAAACTGAATGATTGAACATACTGTGGTACATCTATGCTATGGATTACTACTCAGCATAAAAAAGAAATTAACTAGTTAAAAACCTAAAACTCTGCATAAATCTACAGAGAAATATATTGAGTGAAGAAAAAAAAAAAACTCAATTCAGGTTACATACTACTGCTTAAACAAAATTCTTGAAAGTTCAAAATTCTAGAAATGAAGAACAGGTTAAGTGATTTCCAGAGGCTCACTAGGGAGGAGGGGGCAGGAAGTAAGTGGACTTGGGCCATAAAAGGGCAGTAAGTGGGATCTTTGTGGTGACAAAAGTATTCTGTCTTTATTGGGCTAACACTGATATCATGGGTGTACTAGTTTTAACAGATGTTAGCACTGGCAGACAAAAGGCAAGGGGCACATGGAATCTATCTGTACTTTCTCATAACTGTATGTGAAATCTACAATTATATAAAAGAAAAGCTTAATTGAAAAAAACTTTAAAACATTAACATATGCTTTCATTTATGGCAAACTAAATATATCTGCATAACCATATGTAAGTAAGTGATCTAGGTGTGGGATCAACAAACTGTTGACAGTAATTGTCCCTAGGTATGGCATTTCAGAGAATGTTGTGATTTTCTTTTAGAAATTTTAAAATGTTACATGGCTGATGTACATAATACATAAATGTGCTCATTGTAAAATAACAGTAGAAATTAAAAACATATATTCTCCAAAATCAACTCTCCTCCCCAAAGACGACAATTGTTAGTATTTTGGCTTAAAGTCTTCCACATACAACTCCATAATCACACACACGTGGTAATATACACATTTTTTTCAGGATCATTTACAATAAATAGAATTATAGCATCATTATGTAACTCCTTTTTATTAAAACATACAGCTTGAAAATACTTCTGTGTCTGTAAAACTTCATAAAATGACTTGATTTTTTAACCAGGACGTAGTTATGAACAATGAGTTTAACTATTTCCTACAGGCTTAGTTTTTCATTTTTTTCCTATTACAAACAATGTCATATATACATTCTTAAAGATCTTATTGTAGATCTGAAAACACTCCTTTAGAGATGAAACTGCATGGGTAACATGTATGTTCATTTTAAAATCTGAAAGAAACCAACAAATTACACACCTTCCAACAGTTAGGAGAATTTCTTTCAAAATATTAAGATACTACATATCATCAGCTTAATAGTTTGAGAGTTTTTTAGTTTAATAGTTTAAATTTACATCAAGAAAACTGAAATTAAAATTACATTAAGGTTTCTTTTAATTCACAGAAGTGAAGTGGAGTGACACTTTATTTCGTTTGCCTTCTACCCGTACCACTACCAACATCCACGTTAGAATCATCTGTGATCTGGTCATACGTTTTTTTTTAAATATATACACACTATTACTTAGATTTAACTATTACTCTTACTCACATCTTTGCTCTGAAGTGTTACCTGCATCCCTCTTTTTCTCTTTTACTTTTTATTTTTTTTGTTACTAGAATACAATCACAAGTAATTCCTTCTAAGAAAGTCAATGGTGGAAACCCTTGAGAGTCTGCATGTGTAAGAGTATCCTTAGTCTTCACCCTTGAATGTTATTTTGGTTGAGAACTGAATTTTTTATTTAAATAATTTTATCACAGAATTTTGTGACTTTGGTCTTCTTCTTTCTCCTTTGTTCCAGCTGGGAGCCACATTGCAATGTCTAACAACAATGATGAATCTTCAAAACATCTCATGGCATGGATAGATTTGTAAAGCATTGTGCTTAGTGAAATCAGCCAATCACAAAAGGACAAATACTGTATGAAACCACTGCTCTGAAAACTCACAGAAAGGCTTATATACAGAAAGAAATAATCTTTGATGGTTTCAAGGGAGACAAAGGTTGGGGAGCAGGAAATACTAACTGGACTATACGTTAAGTGTTAACTTTAGTGAAAGGTAGGACAGTACACAATACTGGGGAAGTCAGCATAACTTTACCAGGTCAAAGCCATGGACACTTCACAGACAAACCCAAACTCCCTGAAAGATCAAGTTCCTAGGCCGAGGGTTGGGAACCATGGTTTCAGGGGACATCTAGATGAACTGGCATAACACAGTCTATTAAAAACTTGTTGTACGTCTTACTTTGGTGGGTAGCATCTAAAGTCTTAAAAGCTTGTGAATGGTCATCTAAAATATATCTACCAGTCTTATCCCAGCTGGAACAAAGGAGAAAGAAGAAGACCAAAGTCACAAAAGAAAGATTAGTCCAAAAGACTATTGAATCACAACTACCACAACTTCCACGAAACTGAGCCCAGAACAACCAGATGGTGCCCAGATACCACCAGCTGCTCTAGAAGGGATCACAAAATTGGTCCCAGCCAGAGTGGGAGAAAAATACAGAGCAAAATTCAAACTCACAGGGGAAAAAAAAAAAAAAAAAGTCCAGCCTTGCTGGAGACCAGAAAAATTCCATGAGTACGGGCCCCATTCACCCTGAAGTCATTACTGAGGTTCCCCTTTCCAGCCAAAGATTAGACAGGCTCTAGAGCTGACAATGCACACGAGAAACGGGCCTTATATAGTCCAATTCATGTACAAAAGACTGACGAACACACTAGCTCACAAGAAGAGTCAAGAAGGACGAGGAAAACTAGATGAATGGAAACAGGGAACTGGGCGTAAAGAAGGGGAGAGTGCTGACATATTTCAGGGTTGGCAAGCAATGCCAGAAAACAATTTGTGTGTTAAATGTTTAACGAGAAACTAGTTTGTTTTGTGAACTTTCACCTAAAATACAGTCAGACAAAAAGAAAAATAGTCTGTTACTGCTTTTAATGATAAAAATATCAGTAAGTTCTAAAATAAGTAACAAACAGAGGAGCCTCTGTTCTATAATAATGCAGAAAGAATCATTAGCAAGTACCATTAGATCATACTGCTCTGGGTTAATGTAATCTCCAAAGTCCAAAAATCACAGAACTGGAAGAAATGTTGATGTCACTAATGTGAGTCCCTTATTTTGAGTATGATAAAAGAGAATCTCTTAGAGGGGTATGATTTGCCAAGGTTGCAGTCTTTATACAGACAGAATGGTTCTAAGTCCTACAACAAACTATTTAGAGTTTTCTTTTGTAGAGGGTCACCTAGATAGTTGATAGCATGCCAAAGATTTCCTTGTTCATAATGAATTATATAATAAGTTACTGTATGCTAAATACAAAATACACTGATGTGTTGCACATTCTGGCTGGCAAAATTAGTAAGCAGCCTGTCCACTTATTTCACCAAGTTATAAAAAGAAAAAAACATTATTTTATATTACCAATAAAACAAAACTTGTTACCTTTGTGTTGGTTCTGACTCACAGAGACCCTATAGGAAAGAGAAGAACTGATCCACAGGGTTTCCAAGGAATGGCAGATGGATTCAAACTGCTAGCCTCTTGGTTAGCAGCCAAATACTTAACAACATGATCACCAGGGCTCCATTTTATATTAACTAAAAAACAAAGCAAACAAACAAACAAAAAAAACCTGTTGCCACTGGGTTGACTCTAGCACATAACAACCCTATAGGACAGAGCAGAACTGCCCCATAGGGTTTCTAAGGAGCAGCTGGTGTATTTGAACTGCTGACCCTTTGGTAGTGGATTTGAACTGCTGACCTTTCAATTAGCAGCTGTAGCACTTAACCATTATGGCACTAAGGCTTCCATTTTGTATTAAGTATAGTCTAAATATCATTTCTCAAAATAGGTTCTTTAAACAGAAAATTTGAAAGCAATAAGAAAAAAGAGCTTTACAGTGAGGACTGTGGTATTTTAAAGCTGGAAGGAACTTCAGTGTTCACGTAGGAAGAAACAGAAGTGAGACCTAGAGAGGCTGCAATGTAAGCCTTGCATTTGGAGAATCTGTCTAGTGATAGTTAATGGTCTTGACTGAGCCATACAGCCACAGTAAGTTTGGTAAATGGGATCTAGAGCAGCTCTCAGGGTTCAGATTTACCAATACCCAATTTTTTCTAAGATTAAGAAAATTTATTTTAGATTATAGACACACGTGATATTTTCAGTTCAGCTAGGCACACTTGTAAAACTGGAAGGATGTGATTATCATCCTAAGCAGAGAACCATACAAAAGACTATAACAAGAGGCACAAACTTGGATTCACAAAGACATAGCCCTTGACCCTGTAAGCCTCACTCAGTTTGGTTTCTCTGAGGTTCCAATGAACTTCAGCTGAAGTTCCAATGAAAGCTATAGCATCTCTCAGATTCCATGTTTATTATTACCCAATTTTCTCTAAGATTCAGAAAATTTCTTTTAGATTACAGACATGTGTGGTGCTTTCAGTTCGACTAGGTAGAATTATAAAATTGGAAGGATATAATTATCTTTCTAAGCAATGAACCAGACAAAAGACATCATAACAAGGTATATAAATTTGATTTGCAAATTCATGCTACTGTTACTCTCCATCCTTAAATCTCGATAGAATGTCCTTAAATAATCACTCTTGCATCAAAGTGGGCTTAGCCAGCTTCAGAATCTTATATTCCACAGCCAAGCTATGTTTAAAAAAGGACACATCATTACAACAGTTGTTTCCCAAATAAAGATTACAGTTTTCAGTGAGAATTACACATACCATTCAGAGCATTACCAGATTTTCCTGAATTACTATGTGAAAATGAGGTTAATTTAGTACTTAAGTATTGTTTCAACTTTACACCAAATACCTTCTCATTTTTATTTTGTATTATTTGCTAGCTACGCTTACATAGGAAACCCTGGTGCCATACTGCATTAAGCGCTACATGTGCTAACCGAAATTTGGCAGTTCAAATCCGCCAGGCAGTCTTTGGAAACTCTATGGGACAGTTCTACTCTGACCTCTAGGGTCTCTGAGTCAGACCCAACTCGATAGCCCTGGCTTTGATTTTTTTCGGTTTTATACTTACACAGTAAACCCTGGCAGCTTAGCGGTTAAGTGCTATGACTGGTAGCCAAAAAGTCGGCAGTTCAAATCTGCCAGGTGCTCCTTGGAAATTCTATGAGGCAGTTCTACTCTGTGCTACAGGATTGCTATGAGTCGGAATTGACTTGATGTCAGTGGGTTTGGGTTCTTTGGTTACTTACATAGGCTACCGTGGGTAGTGCCAATAGTTAATATGTTCAGATGCTAACCCAAAAGTTGGCGGCTCGAGTCTACCCAAAGGTGCCTGAGAAGAAAGTCCTGATGATATAATTCCAAAAAATCAGCCAGTGAGAACCAAATAGAGCACAGTTCTATTCAGACACACACAGGGTTGCCATGAGATAGAATCAACTCAACAACAACTGGTGTGCTTACACAAAATATTACAAGCAATCTCTTTCACCTAATTCTGGTAATGTGATCTTTTTCCATTTGACAGGCTTTTGTTTTCTCTTTATTTTTAATTGATATCTGCATAACTGACGTAGGTTTAGAATTAAAATGACCCATACATAACTATTGCTATTACCCAGAGTGCAACTACAAAGGTCCAGAAAAACTGTCGCTGGTTTCCTCTTCCTTTCAATTAAACAGAAAGTAATACCAGAGGGTTAAAGATTCTCCCAAGGTCTCTGGGACAAAAATTATGAATTACATGCCAATCACGCATGTATTAAAATTTTCTTAAATTCTTAGAAAACTATTAGTTAAGTCCATTTTACTATATATAATGACACTATCACCAGATTACATAATGGTTTAATCAGTAACCATTCACATTTCTGGATCACGACTAGAAAAAGAAAGCTTTCACGAAGTTCACATGAATACTTAAGAATGCGATGTGAGTTATTTCAAAGCACTATTTATTGGCAAGCTTTTATTAATAGACTCTTCTTAAATATTCACTGTTTAATAAGCAATATACATTACTGCTAATCTTTATATCTTAATTTTCATAATCTATAAATTTTCAGTTTATTTACATGCATTATTTTTCTTCCACCAGAAAAGATTCCTATGAAGTAGGTAGAGATTGTCTCCACTCTACCTGTTTCATAAGAGGTAACATCTGGCCATTGCCTAGAGCACAACACCTGGCCCAGAGCAAGGACACGATAAACAGTGCTTTCTGTCCTGCAATTCTGCTGATAAGTGGTAGAATTAGGCCTGGAAGACAAATCTTCTTGTTCACAATCAAATAATTTATTTGCTTTACCTTACTGACTCTATAGATAAAATGCAAATTTAGGTAATGAAGATTCAACCGGCATGAGTCTCCTGTTAGTCGGCAAGGGCTGCAGCGAGCTCTTACGAGGGTCACTCTGCTATCTCCTGGGGCTTCACACAGAGGAAGAAAGCAACTGTTCTGTCTCTGCCAGTGTCCAACTGGGTGCTCACATGGGTGCTTACACCTTTTCCATTTGACAGGCTTTTTGTTTTCTCTTTATTTTTAATTGATGTGATATCTGCATAACTAACATTATACAGATATTGATAACCAAAAAGTTGGTTTTACACTTACATAGGAAAGGTAAAAGATCACATTAGCAGAATTAGGTGAAGGAGATTATTTGTAATATTCTGTGTAAGCACACAGTTGCTGTTGAGTTGATTCTACCTCATGGCAACCCTTTGTGTCTGAGTAGAACTGTGCTCCATTTAGTTTTCACTGCCTGATTTTTTAGAAGTATATCATCAGGACTTGCTTCTCAGGCACCTTTGGGTGGACTCAAACTGCCAACTTTTGGGTTATCAGTGACAAATTGACATAATTGATGTGATATCTGCGTAACATCCCAAGTCTGGAATCAGAAGTTGGTAGCAGAACATGAATTCCCTTACAGCAAACTTGCTTCTTGCAGCTGCTTTTTCAAAGATCATTATTATTATTATAGAAAATTTCAAACATACACAAAAGTAGACAAGAATAATATAAAGAACCCTCAGGTACCATCAATCAGCTCAAAGAATTGCCAGCTTCTGCTAATCTGTTTTCTAGACATTCTACTTATGAGCCTTAAGCTGATGTCTCAGGGTTGCAGGCGACTTGGATTCCACAAGGAAGTGAAGGAATGGAGCTATCCCACAAGAAGGGCTGAAACCAAACCAAACCAGACCTACTCACATCAAGTCAATTCCAACTCACAGCAACCTTATCAGGCTGAAGAGGGAGAAACTGTAATTTCCTACCTCAACTTCCCTCTCAGGGAACAAATACATCTCAGGTCTCAAGAACTAAACAGTCCATTGAGTTGAAGAGCTGACCTAACTTCCCTATTGTATTTTGGGTTGATTCACATTTGCTGTCCCTGTACATTATCTGACTTGAAAGTCTCTTCCTTTTAAAAACAAATTCCTTGACTTGTGAATTCTGCCATTACTGAATTCCCACATCAGTCTTCCGGCACAAGGCTTATACTGCTTCTGGAATTCTGCCTTACACAGCACTCACTTGTGTATGTGTCACATTCTTCCCGTTGGCACTTAGTGAAGACTCTGTGTTCCTTTTCACAACTAGAATTGTGGCTTTTGCAAAGCAAGTATATATTAAATAATTATTAAGTTTATTATTTTCGTCATTAATTCTTATACCCTGGACTTCTTAATAGTGCTGTAAAGAGAGCCAAATGCTAGTTCCAAAAATTATGCAATGTAAAACAGCAGGACAACAGAGAAAGAAAGTAACCTGAGTGACTATACAACTTACAGGAACAAAACCCACACTCTACAGTTTCTCACACTGGCGGGAATAAATGTCTGCCTCAAATGCCTAGTGTACAAGTGGACTCAGCATTGAAACTACATGTGTTGTTTTTTTTTCTTTTTCCTCCTGCTAAACATTCTCAACAGCACTTGGCTTGGCTAGAAAACATTATGTGCTCATCATAAAACAAGATGATTGTTAGACAATGGCAAATATTGAAAATAAAGTAAAAGAGACATTCGGCACTGGAATGACCATCTTAGAAAGCTGTACTCAGGACTCAGGGAACACTTACATCCAGAGTGAAATCCCTTTCAACAGCACCTGCAGAGGTCCTTTTGGGGAAAGGAAATGCATGTTACCCCAACTTTTAGACGTAAAAATAAGCAAGTCACCAATGTTGTTATTTTTTTTTAATATTTCATTGAGCTTTAAGTGAATTACAGCCTAAGCCAATTTGTCATACAAAAACTCATGCACACGGCTATGCAGCTCTAGCTGCTCTCCCCACACTGTGGCAGTCCACTCCTTATTTCTCACATCCACTCAGCTAGCTCCTATCCCACTCTGCCCTCTCATCTAGCCCCTGGACAGGGGGTGCCGACTTAGTCTCATGCATCTATTTAAGGCCAAAAGCATAGTCTTCACCAGTATCATTTTACATCTCATAGCTTAGTTCAATCTTTGTCTCAAGAGTTGGCTTCAGGAATGCTTTCAGTTCTGGTCTAAGAGACAGCCCGGGGGCCAGGTCTTCCAGAGACCCTCCAGTCGGTTGGACCATCAAGTCTGATCTTTTTCACAGGGCTCAAGTTATGTACCACATTTTACTAGTGCTTCATCAGAAACTGTGTTTTGTTACTTGTCAGGGCAATCATTGGTGGTGGCTGGGCACCATCTAGTTCTTCTGGTCTCACTCTACACACACTTTTAAATTGTCAATTACTTTCAATAGTTATTTTTAAGTAGGCATAGAGTTTAAAGCCCCAAATTTGAATGAAACAGTATCTGTCCTAAAGGAACTAAAATAATTTCTAATAGAAGGAATAAGGCTAGGATGCAAAGAGCTCTCAACATATCAAAACTGATATACTAGTTTGATTAAAAAATAAGTATGTATTACTAAACCCCAAACAAAACCCATTACTCTCAAATTGCTTCTGATTCATAACCACCCTACAGGATAAAGTAAAATTGCCCTATAGGGTATTCAAGGCTGTAATCCTTCAAGAGAGTCCTAGTGGTGCCCTGGTGACACAGTAGTTAAAAAGAGCTTGGTTGCTAGTCAAAAGATCAGATGTTCAAATCCACTGGTAACTCCTTGGAAACTCTATAGGGCAGTTCTACCCTGTCCCGTAGGGTCGCTATGAGTCAGAATTGACAGTAATGGGTTTGTTTTTCATTTGTTTTTGTTTAATTTTTACAGAATCAGACTCCCATCTTTCTCTTGCGGAACAGCCAGTGGGTTCCAATCACTGATCTTCCTGGTAGCAGCCAAGCACTCAAACCACCACAGCTCATTAAGTATTACTGAATATTGCCATCAAATCAATTCCAACTCACAGCAACCCCGTAGGACAGAGCAGAACTGCCCCACAGAGTTTCCAAGGAATATTTGGTGGATTCGAACAGAGACCTTTTATTAAGTTGTTACGACTCTTCACCATTACACCACTAAGGCACTAAGTTCTACATACGGTCAAGTCTATTCCAACTCCAAAGTGACCCTATGGGAGAGAGCAGATCTGCCCGGGGGGGGGGGTGTGTTTCCATGGAGTGGCTGGTGGATTTGAAGTGCTGAATTTTTGGTTACCAGCCAATCTCTTTACCATATACCAACAGAGCTCCTAGAGAGGTATTAATGAAAGTTTCTGTATGTTCAAACACTAAAGAAGTCCCACATCAAATATACTTATGCCAGTGTTCACTGCAACACTATCCTACAATAGTCAAAAGGTAGAAACAATGTAAGTGCTCATCAGTAGGCAGATAAACACAATGCAGTGCATGTGTACAATGAAATATTAGTCATCAACAAACATGAAGTCCTGACACATGCAACAGTAAAGATGAATCTTGAAAACATCATGCTGACTGAAACATATCGGTCACAAAGGAATAAATACTGTAGGATTCTAGCTATGTGAACTCCACAGAAAAGGCAAATGTAAACAGTTCAGAGTTTATTAGTGGTTTCTGTTTATGGTGCTGTAAAATATGATGACGGATGATGGTGATGGTTGCTCATGATTAATGTAACTGGTGTTGCTGGAATGTACACACAAAAAACGCTGAATTGGCAAATATTTTTACTATTTTAAAAGATATCAGTTAAAAATATTATCAGTTTATTGATCGATATCTGTGTTTTACCTCCTGTTATACATTTATGTGTGTGTGTATCTGTGTATGTACATATATATACAGACATACATGTATTCATACATAAATGAGATTTTATACATATAAACGAGATTATACACACACACACACACATACATGAGCCCTGACATGTCTGCAAATTTAATTGTTCTAAGTGCTACATACCTCACTGCTGAATATCACTACCCCCCTTGGGAGCGCATGCACTGACACCCACGCCCAGACCACCCTTCAAAGTAATTTTGGAACTCTTTCTGGAATGGCCACAGCCCACAGTGGCATGGTGGCAAGTTTACGAACTTAGTATAGTTGTCTGTGAGGGAGTCTCTAGCCAGGAAACAAATAAACTGTGTTGGAACACCCTCCATCCTCACCTGATCTGGTCCCCAGTGAATTTTTTCTTTACCTGAAGATAAAGGAAATATTGAAAGGAAGACTTCAGGACATCAAGAGTAATATGATGACGGCTCTGATGGCCATTCCAGAAGATGAATTCCAAAATTACTTTGAAGGGCGGACTAGGTGCTGGCATCAGTGCACAGCTCCCCAATGGGAGCACTACAATGTCACTGTAGTAATATTCAGCTATCAAGTAGGCAGCACTTTTTCTAGGATGAATTCATGAACTTAATTGTCAGAACTTGTATATATAAAATCTCAATTAGCTCTACCAGGTCTGTGTTATTATCAGTATCCTCTTTTCAAAGTAAGGGGCATAAGGCTTGGAGAACTAAAATAATTTTTCCAAGGGTACCCATCAAGTGAGAAACTAAGTTGGGATGTGAACCTGTGCTAACCTGCTCTCAGAGCCTGTGTGCTTGAGTGCCCCGCTGTTCCCATTCAGCTGGGACCCCTTTCCCGAGTTGTGTTGCTTATCCAGTCTGTCCCTAAGAAGGTGTCATGAACTGGATTGTGTCCCCCCCAAATACGTGTAGCCATTTGCTTGGGCCATGATTCCTTGCATTCTATGATTGTCCTCATTTTGTGATTTTGCTGTGCTGTATGTTAAAGGATTAGCGTGGGACTGTAAATCCCTTCATAAAACCACTTCTCTGCTCCACTGTAAAGGGAGTTTCCCTGGAGTATGGCTTCCTCAACCCTTAATCCTTTCATCCTAGAAGAGATAAAAGGAAAGGGAAGAAGGCAGAGAATTGGGACCGTCATACCATCAAGAAAGTAGAACCAGGAGAACGTGTCCTTCAGACCTGAGGTTCCTGTGCCAAGATGCTCCCTGGACAAAGATACTGAACTTTCCTCCAGAGCCGACAAGGGGGAAAACCTTTCCCTGGAGCAGACACCTTGAATTTAGACTTGTAGCCTACCAGACTGTGTAAGAATAAACCTTCCTTTGTTAAAGCCATCCACTCTGGTATTTCTGTTAGAGCAGCCCTAGCCAACTGAAACAGAAGGGTTGAGCAGGAATCCCAGCAGGTGTGGGATTCCCTTGCCATGTAATTTCTTTATCACAATAGCACAGTTTTACGATGTAGGGTTGTTTTCTTGTTTTGTGGAGGAAAAAAAATCTCAGGTATTGAGAGATCAATTGGCTCACTAAACACTGTTCCATTAGTTAATAACAAATAAGGAAATTGTAGGCCCCTCAATAAAATGTGATAAATGCATAACCACTGATTCTGGAACCCTGGTAGCCCAGCAGTAAGCAGTCTAGCTGCCAACCAAAAGGTTAGCAGTTAGAATCCACTGCTTCAAAACTCTATGTAGATGTCCTACTTCGTCCTACACAGTTGTCTCACGATGGAGCCCTCTGAACTGGAATTACCTTGATGGCAACAGGTTTGTTTCTTCCACCTCTTTTGGAATGTCGATTCTAGAAGTACTACGAACTCTCCTTCAACTATGTTGTTGTTGACAAAATCTAGTAACTTGTCTTAACATAAAAAATACATGAAAATCTACATTATTGATTCATATTTTGTCATCAGAAACCCTCATGGCAGAGTGGTTAGGTGCTAGATACATTCACCTAAAGGTAAGCAGTTCAAATCCACTATGTGCTCCTTGGAAACTCTATGGAGCAGTTCTCCTGTGTTCTATAGGGTCGCTATGAGTCAGAATAGACTCAACAGTAGTGGGTGTTTTTGTTTAACTTAGTTATCAGTTACAAGCCGTTTTCCTCCCATTTTCAAGCAAGATATACATGATTAATACGGATTTACATTTTTTATTGTGCTTTAAGTGAAATTTTACAGCTCAAGTTAATTTCTCCTGCAAAAATTTATACACATACTGTTTTCTGACAACACACTGTCCCCTTTTCACTCCTGATTCCCAGTGCCCATTCATCCAGTTTTCGCCCCTTCCTGCCTTCTCATCTTGGTTTTGCACAGGAGCTGCACATTTGGTCTCCTGTATTTGAACAAACTAAGAAGCACATTTCTGGTGCATGAGTTGTTTCTGTTCTATATGTCTGTCTAATCTTTGTCTGAAAGGCTGGCTTCAGGAATGGTTTCAGTTCAGGGTTAGCAGAGTGCCCACAGACCATAGTTTCCGAGAGTGGTCCAGTTTCTGTCAAACCAGTAAGTCTGGTCTTTTTGTGACAATTTGAATATAGTTTCACATTTTTCTCCTACTCTGCTTGGGCCTCTGTGTTGTGACCTGGTCGGGGCGGCTGCTGGTGTTAGCTGAGCACCACCTACTTCTTTTGGTCTCAGGCTGACGGCGTTTCCGGTTCATGTGATCCTTTAGTGCTCCAGACTGATCTTTGGCTTTTGTCTCTGGTTTTGTACACTCTCTTTTGCTCTAGATAGGATGAGACGAATAGATGCCCCTTAGATGGCTGCTCATCAACTTTTCAGACCCCAGAAGCTACTCGTCAAAGTGAGATGTAGAACATTTTCTTTATGAACTATGCTATGCCAGTTGACCTAGATGTCCCACAGCCCCTAACCCCAGGTAGCCAGGCCCACAAAGTGTTAGGTGTACATTTGTCTACCATTCTGTTATTAATTTCACTCCCCCCCCGTCACTGTCAAACAAAGATTTTTTTTTCTGTGTGTATACTTTTTCTTGAGTTCTTAGAATATTGGGCTCATATAATATTTGTCATTTTGTGACAGATTTACTTCATTCAGCATAATACCTTCCAGAGTCATCTGTGTTGTGAGATGTTTCACAGATTTATCATTATTCTCTATTGGTGCACCATATTCCATTATGTGTATGTACTATAATTTATCCATTCATTGTCTGATGGGCATTTATGTTGCTCCCATCTTTATTACTACTGTGAATATTGCTGCAGTGATCATGAGTGTACATACGTCTCCCCATGTTGTGGCTTTGATTTCTCTAGGCTATATTCCTAGAAGTAGGATTGCTGGATCATGTAGGACTTTTATCTTTGTAACAAAGTGCCATGGTGTTTTCCCAGGTAGCTGGACCATTTTACATTCCCAACAGTAGTGCATCAGATTTCCAGTCTTGCCACAATCTCTGGGACATTTGTTATTTTGGATCTTCTAGGGTAGTGCCCAAGTTGTCAGGTGAGATGGTACCCCAGTGTAGTTTTTCTTTGCATTTCTCTTAACAGCTGATGATTGACAGCATGTCCATATGTGTCTATTAACTACCTGAACGTGTTACGTGTTAAAGTGTTTATTCATATTCTTTGTCTATTTTTAATTGGGTCATTTGTATTTTTGTTGTTGAGGTATTGGAGTATCTTGTAGATTTTAGAGATTAGAACTTTATTACATGTGTCACAGTCAAAATTATTTTCCTAGTTTCTCTTTTTACTCTTTGAGTGAATACAGGCATAATGATTTCATTTTTAGGCACTCCCAGTTATCTAGTTTCTCTTCTGGTGTTTGTACATTGGTAGCTTGGGTTTGTATCCCATTTATGACATATATTAGAGTCCTTAGCACTGACTCTCTTTTTTCATCCATTTTCTTTCTTTTTTTTTAATCTTAATTATTAAGTCTTTGATTCACATTGAGTTAGTTTTTGTATGTGATGAGAGGTATGACTCTTGTTTCATTTTTCTACAGACAGAAATCTAGATATGACAGCATCATCTGTTAAAAAGACTGTCCTTTCCTCATTTAATACACTTCGGCTGGGCCTTTGACAAATACCAGCTACTCACTGATGGACAGATTTATACCTGGGCTATCCATTGTGTTCCACTGGTCTGTTGTTGTTGCAGCACGTGTCTATCTCTGTATGTGTACCAGGCTCTTTTTTAATACCAAGGCAGTATGTTGTTTTTAGGTGCCATCGAGTCAGTTCCAACTTATAGCAATCCTATGTACAACAGAAAGAAACACTGCCTGGTCTTGCTTCATCTCTGAAATCATTTTTATGCTTAAGCCCATTGTTGCAGCTACTGTGTCAATTGATCTTGTTGAGGGTTTTCCTCTTTTTCACTGACCCTCCACTCTACTAAGCATGATGTTCTTCTCCAGGGACTGATCCTTCCTGACAACATGTCCAAAGTATGTAAGATGCAGTCTTGCCATCTTTGCTTCTAAGGAGCACTTTGGTTGCACTTTTTCCGGAACAGATCTCTTTGTTCTCTTGGCAGTCAATATTTTTCTCCAACACCACAATTCAAAGACATCAAGTCTTCCTCTGTCTTCCTTATTCATTGTCAGCTTTTGCATTAATATGATGTAATTGAAAAATATTGCTTGGGTCAGGCACATCTTAGTCTTCAAGGTGAGTGACATCTTTACTTTTCAATAATTTAAAGAGGTCTTTTTCAGTAGACTTTTCCCAGTGCAACGTGTCTTGATTTCTTGACTGCCACTTCCATGGGCATTGATTGTCGAACCAAGGTAAATGCAATTGTTCACAACTTCAGTTCTTTTTCAGTTTATCATAATGTTGCTTACTGGTCCAGGTGTGAGGACTTCAGTTTTCTTGATGCTGTGGTGCAATCCATACTGAAGGTTGTGGTCTTTGATCTTCATCAGTAAGTGTTTCAAATCCTCTTCACTTTCAGCAAGCAAGGTGGTATCAGCTTCATAAAGCAGGTTGTTAATGGGTCTTCCTCCAGTACTGATGCCTGACTCTTCTTCATATAGTCCAGCTTGTCGGACTGTTTTCTCAGCATACAGATTGAAATGGCAAGAAGAAAGGATGCAACCATGACGCACACCTTTCCTGACTTTAAACCATGCAGTATCCCCTTGTTCTGTTTGCAAAAGTGCCTCTTGATCCACGTCCAGATTCTTTAAGAGCACAATTAAATGTTCTGGAATTCCCATTGTCCACATGTTAGGCCTAATTTGTTATGACCTACACAGTGGAATGCCTTTGCATAGTCAATGAAACACATTTTTTCTGGTATTCTCAGCCTTCAGCCAAGATCTATCTGACATCAGAAATGATATCCTTGGTTCCATGTCCTCTTCTGAATTTAACTTGAATTTCTGACAAGTCCTTGTGAATATATTGTTGCAGTCATTTTTGAATGATATTGAGCAAAATTTCATTTGCATGTGATAGTAATGATTCTGTTTGGTAATTTCTGCATTCAATTGGATCACCTTTCTTGGGAATAGGCCTAAGTATGGATCTCTTCCAGTCGTTTGGCCAGGTAGCTGTCCTCCAAATTTCATGGCATAGACAAGTGAGCACTTCCAGCACTGCATCCATTTGCATGATATCTTAATTGATATCCCAAGAATTCCTACAGCCTTGCTTTTTGCCATTGTCTTCAATGCAGCTTCGACTTCTTCCTTCAGTACCATTGGTTCCTGATCATATGCTACCTTTTGAAATGGCCACACATCAACCAGTTCTTTCTGTTATAATGACTCTGTGTAATCTTTCCATCTTCTTTTGATGATTGTTGAGTTGCTTAATATTTTCCCTGCAGAATCCTGCACTATTGCAACTTGAGGCTTGAATTTTTTCAGTTCTTTCAGCCTGTGAAATGTAGAGCATGTTCTTGCCATTTGTTTTTCTATTTCCAGCTCTTTGCACATGTCATTATAGTACTTTGTTTTGTCCTCTCAAGCTTCCCTTTGAAATCTTCTGTTCAGTTCCTTTACTTCATCATTCCTTCCTTTTGCTTCAGCTGCTAAATATTTGATCTCCAGCATCATTTCTATTACCAAAGCCATATTTTCCAGCTTCCAATGTTCCTTCTTCTCTGTTTCCAACTTTTGCTTTCCAGTCACCAGTAAGTGTTAATGCATCTTAACTGAATGTTTGATCAACTTCAAACTGTAGAAACTGGTAAAATTTTTCAATTTCTTCATCTTTGGCCTTAGTGGTTGGCACTTAAATTTGAATAATAGTCATATTAACTGGCCTGCCTTGTAGACATACGGATATTATCCTATCACTGACAGCGTTGTACTTCAGGATAGGTCTTGAATTGTTCTTTATGATGATGAATGCAACATCGTTGTTCTTCAAGTTTTCATTTCTGGCCTAACAGACCAAATGAATGTCCGATTTGAAATGGCCAATGCTGGTCCATTTCAACTCACTAGTGCCTAGGTTGTCAATATTTATGTGTTCCACTTCAGTTTTGATGATTTCCAATTTTTGTAGATTCATACTTCATATGTTGCATGTTCTGATTGACAATGGATGTTTGCAGCTGTTTGTTCTTATTTTCAGCCATGCCATGTCAGCAAATGAAGGTCCTGAAAGCTTTACTTCACCCACGTCATTAAGGTCTACTCTATCTTCAGTTTTTTGTCTTTCATGTGTTTCCATGAATTCCCTGTCCAGGTTATATCTGTTTTATTTGTCCTGTTTCATAGTCTTGGATTATTGTCTGACATTTGTTGGTTCTAGAATTGAAGGACTCTCTTTAAGACTTCTTGTATTTTTTGCCTGACTTTTTACAAATTCCCTTAATTTCTGTTTTTCAGGACACAACCTAATTCAGTCATCATATTTGAGACACTATTTTCCTCAATATACAATTTTTCTCTGGCAATTTTTTGTCTTCAAGTCTTTTTATGTACGTGAGGCCTGACAGTTAAGTATGCAAACTCATCCTAGAAAAGGTGCTACATAACTCATTGCTGAATATCACTATGGTCGCCTTTGAATTATTTCCCTTTAGGGTTAGTTACTGTGAGTCAGATTCAACCTAAAAGCAACAGGTTTGATTGGGTGGGGGGGGGAGTTGATTGTCTACAGTGTATCAAATATTATATTTATTTATCACATTTTTGTTTTGATATTTCTGAGTATGTTAAGCTTGTTTGCTACTCTGATCTTTGGTGTTATTTAAACTCCCATTTCTTCTTCCAGGTGATCAGAGTAAGAACTAAGTTTGTGAGCCTGGGAGCCTATTTACTGTTTTTGTGGGATGGGTTTGTTTGGACTTCAGGTACCCAGTCTGTTGGTTACTGAGTGTGTGGTATGGACCCTCTCACCTGCAGTCTTACGCAGGCAGGATTGTGTGGGGTTGTAACGGGTGGTGATGTGGGGAGAGGTAGGGGGCTGTCGGCTGCCCCTGCGTGCCCACATGGAGGGAATGCCTTTATCTGGTACAACGCGTAGTGGAGAGCGGTAGCGCAGCCAGCCCTTGGGCAGTGCTGCTGAATGGAGGGATTAGGAGGGACCACTAATTCTCAGGCCTCTCTTGTGAGCAGCCCAGTACAGTGGGTGGTACTGCTGGCCCTCAAGCAGCTGGTGTGGGTTTGTGAGTCCCCTTCTTAGAAGGCAGGCCGTATTGAATGTGGCAAATCTAAGCTCCTACTTGGCTGCTGTAGGTGAAAACGGGCTTCAAATGGATATACTGCCCATGTCCTAATGAGAATTTGAAGTGTTTTGGATCATTTGCAATGTACTGGGGCAGGGGTGAAGGAAACTACAAGTCCATAAACCTCCTACGCCAGTGGGGCAGAAGGAGCTGGTGTCTCTGGGCCCAGCCATGTGCTCCTGGCTTAGGGCATCTGGCAGTGTTGAATGCCACAGGGCTGGTGTCAGAGTGGGTAGAGAAATAGATGGGTGCAGAAAAAGAAGTGCTCCTTGGCTGTGGAGCTCTGGTAAGGAAAACGCACATGGTGGGTTAGGAGTCTGCATACTTAACTTCCGTGTGTTGGTCATCATTTGGCTCTGGAGGTACATGCAGATTCATTGCTGCCTGGCTGTACCATTTGTGGGGGATTTTGTTTTGGGCTGTTGCTGCTTGCCTTAGCCTGTGTGTGATGTGCACATCAGCTAGCAGGATGCTGGTGATTCTGTGATTCATAATTCCTCATTTCTACCATTTTTGACTTATCTCTGCCTCCAACTGCCAGTTAGTCCAATTTTGTCTTTGATGAATAGAGTTCCTAGATTGTTTCAGGAGATCTGACAACTTACTTGTTCTAATGGCTACATACCTCATTGCTGAATGTCACTACAGCCACCTTTGAAGCATTTCTCTTGGGAAGCTATGCATTGACACCAGTGCCTAGTCCACCCTTCAAAGTAATTTTAGAACTCTTTCTGGAATGGTCATTGTGCACAGTGGCAAGTATGTGACTCAACTGTATACTTGTCCGAGGGAGCTTTAGCTAGTAAACAAATAACTGCACTGAAACACTCTCCCTACTCACCTGATCTGGCCCCCAGTGACTTTTTTCTTTACCTGAAGATAAAGGAACTATTGAAAGGAAGACATTTGGATAACATCCAGGACATCAAGTGTAATAAGACTGGGGCTCTGATGGCTGTTCCAGGAAAACAGTTCCAAAGGTGCTTTGAAGGAAACCAGGCACCAGCATCAATGCACAGCTTCCCAAGGGAAGTACTTCAAAGATGATATTCAGCAATGAGGCATGTAGCACCTCTTCTAGGATGTGTTCGTGAATGAAACTGTCAAACCTTATATATAACTGATTCACTTGTTTGTGTGTGTGTGTGTGTGTGTGTGTGTGTCTTTGTTGTTAAGAAGGACAACATGAAGCATCTGACTATTCTGTCATCTTGGCCTCACTCTGGATTTTATTTTAAATGTTCCTTTGTAGTCTTTCTCCTTTCAACTGGTTACATATTTGTTTCTGCTTTTTTATACTATTGTCCAAGGACCCAGTGACCTATGTTATCAGTGGATTTAAGACACATATGTTGCATACAGTTTGCCACAACTGAAGTTACTGATGAAAATATTAAGTATGTCTTTCCATTTATCAAGTTGACACAGTTACTCACATAAGTTTAATATATTGTTCATGACTACAGATATCTGGACTACTGTGAAATACACAAACAGTTTTGAGAATATACAGAACAATAAATTAGTCTTTGCAAATGTGTACATAAGGAAGTGATACTTGTCATCAAGACCAGACAGAAAATCTCTTTATTTATAAATATAAGCATATCTGAAAATATTCTGCATCCCTAATACATCCTATAGTGGATGTATTCCTATTCATTCACATTCAGAAAAATGTACTAAAATGATAAGTCCAAAAATCTACAAGGAGAAAAAGAACAGAAAAGATACCTATAGTAAAAGCAAGCAAGCAGATAGACAAGTGGTAACTGCTTTCAAAGACCCAAGCAAGAAGGCCCACAAAGCTCAAAATGCTCAAGACTGTGGTACCAGACACCTCTGTATAAGAAAGTAAAGGTAGAACAAAACCCAGAAATAACAGTCAAAACTATAAAAATCAATTAAACCACCAGACTCTCTTCCCACTCTCTTTCACATAAGACTGAAGATTTCTTCTCTAGAAAGCACTATCAGCCTGGAGTACAACAGTCATAGAGTACCTTGGTTGGCACTGAGGATTATCCTCTGGAGAATCTGCTTATCCAAGAGAAAAGGCCTCGCTAATAATAAAGGTTCTCCATTAAAATGGCCTAGCCAGATCACCTGTCAGTGAAACCCATCAACAAGCCCCATCCACATATACAAAGCTTCCAGTCAATGCTAGTACTTCACACAACAGCCAAAAGACTTGGCCAACAGTTAAGATTCATGAGACATTTAAGGAGACCCAGTGGCACAAGTTGTTAAGCACTTGGCTGCTAACTGAAAAGTTGGCAGTTCAAATCCACCAGCTGCTCCTTGGAAACCCTGCAGGGCAGTTTTACCTTGTCCTACAGGGTAGCTAGGGGTTGGAATCAACTAAATGGCAGTGAGTTTGATTATTCTGGTTTGATTTTCTAGCAGGAAAGGATATTACTGTCTCACACAGTTGGTGTTACTGGGTTAAAATTCCAGACTCTTATGCTTTGTGGTGAAGAGAAATCAAAATTTCAGAATGATTCTACCCAAGACCATCTATGTTGCTGCTAATTCCTTCCACAACTGATTGTATTCAACAAACCTCACTGCCTCATACTGGATCCTGGATTCACCAAATTTGGTGATACCTTACAAAACCAGACATTTTTTTAGACATTATTGTCATTTTCTTGGCCACACTGTCTAGGCATTCTTATGAAATAAACTGTAAACCAAAAAAGCTAACCCACTGCCATCAGGTTGATCCTAACTGATAGTGACCCTATAAGACAGAGAAAACTGCTCTGTAGGGTTTCCAAAGAGGGGCTGAAGGATTCGAACTGCTGGCATTTTGATTAGCAGCTGAGCTCTTAGCTACTGTATTAGGAGTTTGAAATAAAATCACAGCACTAACAAATTTTAATTTATGAACAAGATTCTACTATCAACTTCTAGATTCATGGCTTGAACATGTTATTTGATTTCTCCGAATGCATTTGCTTTTCATTAAAATTAAAAGGAGATGACATAACTAATCTACTTCACAGGGTTTCATTAAGAATTTGTAAGCTGTACAAAAACTCTTGTGATAAAGTAGAGATCATTTGTACTTCATAAGAAAGGCAGAAAGAAAAAAAACTACAAAAACAAATTTAAAAAAATCAAAGCTTTCCTCTTGTATTATTTTGGGATAAAACCACTGTCATGAAGTAATTCTAACTCATAGTGACTCTATAGATCAAAGTAGAACTGACCCATAGAGCTTCCAAGGGGCACCTGGTAGATTTGAACTTCTGATCTTTGGGTTAGCAGATATAGCACTTAGCCACTACGCCACCAGTTTCCATTATCTAGATATAAAACATGTGAAAAAAAGTCACTATATTGTAGTTTAAGTTCTGGGTCAACAAAGAGTCTGGAGGCCATGCATCTCCCCAAAAATATGTGTAGCCATGTGGCCAGGCCATGATTCCCAATATTTTGTGACTGTCCTCCATTTTGTGATTTTGCTGTGCTGTATGTTAAAGGATTAGGGTGAGAATGTAAATCCCTTCACAGGATTACCTCCCTTCTCCATTGTAAGGGGAATTGCCCTGGTATGGCTTGCCCCATCCTTAATCCTTTTATCCTACAGAGATAAAAGGAAAGAGAAGCAAGCAGAGAATTAGGAACCTTGTACCCTCAAGAAAGCAGCACTTGGGAGAAGAGCTTGTCCTTCAGACCTGAGGTTCCTGTGCCAAGATGCTCCCTGGACAAAGACTCATGCAATACCAGACTTTCCCTCAGAGCTAAGGGGGAAAGCCTTCCCCTGGAGTGGACATCCTGAATTTGGTCTTGTAGCCTACCAGGCTCTGTAAGAATAAACTTTTCTGGGGACCCTCCAGTCTGTCAGACCATTAAGTCTGATATTTTTACTAGTGTTTGAGTTCTATACCCCATGTTTCTCCTGCCTCATCAGGGAATCTTTGTTGAGTTTCCTGTAATGACAGTAAGTGGTGATAGCTAGGCACCGTCTAGTTCTTCCTTTCTCATGCTGACATAGTCTCTGGTTTATGAGGTACTTTCTGTTTCTTGGGCTCACACATTTCTTATATTTTTGATGCTCTTCATTCTCCCTTGCTCCAAGTAGGCTGAAGCCAATTGCTATCTCTTAGAAGACCACTCGCTGGTTTTTAAGACCCTAGATGCCACTCACCAAAGTGGGACGCTGAACATTTTTGTAATAACTTTGCTATGTGAATTGACCTAGATGTCCCCTGAAACCATCATCTCAAGACCACTGCCCCTGCTACTCTGTCCCTTGAAATGTTTGGTTGTATTTAGGAGCCTTAACTTTTAGTTTAGTCCAGTTATACTGACTTCTCCTCTATTGCGTTGTTCCTCCCTTCACTTAAAATAATTCTTGTCATCTAATTAGTGAATACCCCTCTCCTTCCTTCCTGTCCCTCATAACCATCAAAGACTGTCTTCTTCTGTCTTTAAACTTTTTCTTGAGTCCTTATAATAGTGGTCTTATACAATATTTGTCTTTTTGTGACTAATTTCACTCAGCATAATGCCTTCCAGATTCCTCTGTGTTATGTCTCCAAATTTACTGTTCTTTATCATTGCATAATACTCCATTACATGAACACATCATAGTTTGTTTATCTACTTATATGTTGATGGGCATCTACGTTGATTCCATCTTTTTGCTATTGTGGACAATGCTGCAATGAACATTGGTATGCATGTATTTATTTATGTGGCTTTTATTTCTTTAGGATATATTCAAAGAAGTGGAATTTCTATGGTATTTCTAGCTTTCTAAGGAAATGCCAAAACAATTTCCAAAGTGGCTGTACCATTTTACATTCCCACAAGCACTGTATAAGTGTTCCAGTATCTCCACAGCCTCTTCAACATTTATTATTTTGTATTTTTTTGATTACTGCCAGCCTTGTAGGTGGTGTAGTAGGTTAAGAGCCATCCCTGCTAACCAAAAGGCTGGCAGTTCAGATCTGCCAGGAACTCCTTGGAAATTCTATGGGGCAGTTATACTCTGACCTCTAGGGTGGCTGATTCAGATCCAACTTGACAGCAATGGGTTTGGGCTTTTTTTTTTTGGTTTTCGTTGGGGTGTGATATCCCACTGTAGTTTTGACTTGCATGTTTCTAACGGTTAAATATTGTGAGTATTTTCTCATGTATCTGTTAGCCACTTGAAGGTCTTCTTTGGTGAAGCAACTGTTTATATCCCTTGCCTGTTTTTTAATTAGATTATTTGGCTTTTTGTTGTTCAGGTTTTTCAGTATCTTACAGACTTGAGAGATTAGACCCCAATAAGATTTGTCATAGCCAATTTTTTCACAGTCTGTAGGTTGTCTTTTAACTCTTTTGATCATGTCTTTGGATGAGAATAAGTACTTGATTTTTAAGACTTTCCAGTTATCTATTTTATCTTCTGGTGTTTGTATACTGTTAGTTATGTTTTCTTATATGTTTATGTCACATATTAGGGATCCTGGCTTTATTCTTGTTTTTTTTTTTTTTTTTTTTTCCTTGCATTAGACTTTGGGGCTTTGTCAAATATCTTCTTTTCATAGGAGGATTATTTTATGTCTATATTCTCAATTCTATTCCACTGGCCTATGTATCTGTTGTTATCCCAATACCAGGTTGTTTTGACTACCATGGTATAATAGATTCTAAGGTCAGGTAATGTGTGGCCTCCTAATTTATTCTTTTTCAGTAACATTTTGCTTATCCAGAGCTTCTTCTTTTTCCTTATGAATCAGTAAACTTGGTTACCTGTCCAGCTGGGTACAAATTCAAAATGAAACAATCCCTCTGATATCAAAAAAGGTTAGTAATGTTGTTTGGACTCAATTTGGACTAATGGAGCTTTTTGGTTGTGGAGAATTGGCTGACTTCCATTGTGCACTTTGATGCTTTGCTTCAGGGTCATATTGGTACACCCATGTTTCATCACCAGTGACAGCACAGCCCAAAATGTCATCTTTCCTCTCCAAAAGGTCCTGGAAAACTTTGACTCTCTTTTGCTTTTGTTCATCAGTGAGTTCCTTCAGGACCACTTCTATACAAACCTTTCTAGTGCCAAGATTTTCAGTTAAGATTTCCCTAACTGTTTCTCTATCAATGCTAACTTTATGTGCTTTGCTTCTCACAGTCAGCCAACAAATTTGATGTATAATTCAATGAATTTTTGCAATATTTTTGTTAGTTCTGCTCATTACTGGCCACGTTGACCTCTTTTCATCAGTGATGCTTTCTCTCCCTTCAGAAAAATGTTTAATCCATTTGTATACTTCCATTTGTATACTTCATTGTACACAATGTATAATCCATTTGTATACTTCATGGCATTATCCCCATAAACTTGGATTAACATGGCCCGGATTTCACTTCCACACTTTCTAAGTTTAACAAGAAATTTAATCTTTGTTCATTGCTCTAACTCAAGTTCTACCATTCTCGTGATGGCACACAAAAACACAAAGCAACAATAGTGATGCCACTCAGCAAGACACCACCACATGCTGACACAAACACAACTGTGAAACACTGATATACCAAAGTTATGAAACTTTACTGAGTTGTTTGTAGAGTTTTGCCAGCATAAGCACACAGTAGCAAGTTTACAAACTTGATTGTCAGACTTTGTATTAATTATGACTAACAAAAAATCAGGGAAGTAAATTAAAATTCATTCAAAATTATATTTCCCTTATATTTAGCATACCAAACCTAAAGTCCATTGCTGTCAAGTTGATTTCAACTCACAGTGACTCTTTAGGACAGAGTAGAACTGCCCCATAGGGTTTCCAAGCAGCATCTGGTGGATTCGAACTGCTGAACTTTTGGTAATCAGCCAAACACTAAACCACTGTGTCACCAGGGTTTCCATGTTTATCACAGGATATAATTATCAACTTCTTGATGTGCAAATATATGAATGCATGGGTTCGGCGGTGGTCGGGGGGTATGTCTGTATGTGTGCACATCTTTTCTGGGTAAGACTACCAGACATTTCTATACCTCTTTATCTGTAGTTGTTCATCTGTTTGATGCATACATCTCAAATTTATTGGTATTCATGCTGTATGTACACATTCCTGAGAACATTCACCACATTTAAAACATTAAGACTTGTTAAGGGTAGCAAAAAAAAAGTGTGTTGTTAGACTCCTTTCAATACCAAATCTATTATTATCTTTGAAACCAAATACACACAGCATTGGTAAAAATAAAAGCACAAGAATGTTAAATCATTCTTACTTTCAAAGACTGAAGTCCTTTCAAATAGTTAACTGCAAAACACATAAAACTGTGAAACACATAAAAATGGTATGTAACAAATAGTAAAACATAATGGAAGTTTAACTGTTAAAAGAATAAAACCTGCTAAATGAATAATAGCAGTAGCCAAGGCAGCTATGATTTCATGCTTTTCCATTGTAAAATGTAGGAATCCATTCACATATAATAATTCCAGAGGGAAAGTTCCACAGTTTTAAGATATTTGTGGAGTAACAAGTCTGTTTCACTAGAATCCTTTCTATTTTAAAGACAAACAAAACCTGCTGATTCTGCACATTCTTGAGAAAAGTAAAGATTAAGCCTCCCAAGAATTGGCAATGCTTAGTTAGTTATCCACTTTCTAGAGTCATCTGTTCCGTGCTCACAGAAAAGACAGCCACAGGAGAAAGCACAAAATAAATATTTGTTATAATGAAGGAGCACATACTGTGAAAACCACCCCGCTCACATGAATAATGGTAGGTGACTGTCCCACACTTCTCTAGATTTTGATGTTGTACACACTCCCTCAAGAGGATGGAATTAATTCATTTGCAAAAAGTTGTTCCTTTCTCTTCCAGTTTAATAAAAAATGGAACTCCCATTTCATGTCTGGTAGAAATAATCAAACTGAAAAAATTCTGTTAGTCCTCCCAAACTCTCTCTAATAGATTGATTGTACTAAAACCAAAAAACCAAACCCAATGCTGTTGGGTCAATTCTACCTCATAGAGACCCTATTGGCCCTAATTCTTTACCCTCCCTGTTCTGCAATTTAGGAGTTCTTCCCAATAAATCAGAGCACATGTCCACATCTAATGTGCTTCATTTTGGCTGAAAGCATGAGGTGGAGGTGATGAAATACTTGTTACAAACTTAGGCCTCAAGAGACTTTGCATTTTTCCAGTACTCTCTTACATCTCTTCCATCATCATAAGAAGAGTAAGTAGAGGCTATGCTATTGGTCATAGGAGGATAACAATGAGAGACCCACAAAACAGAGCCACCTCCAGTTAACTGTAGACACATGAATAAGCAAGTCAAGATAAGCAAAACTGCCCAGCTGAGCTCAATCTAAATATGCTGACTTATAGACTCATGCAAAATAATAAATGATGATTGTTTTAAGCCATTGAGTCTTTGTATGACTTGTTATACTTAATGAAAATATTCCCCCAACACTTTTTCTTGCCATTTCCTTTTTGTATGCTTTTTGAATTACCTTTAGAAATATCACATAATGCAAGATATCTGAATTATTAAATGTTTTCAATATCCTGGCTTTACAAAGTTACATTCTCAGTCTTTCTAAAAATGCCGTACATTTGAGTCTGTGTGTGGACGAAATGGCTTGGGACAAGCCAAGTGAATATTATTTACTTTTGGTTTAAAAAGGAAATGAGCCTAGAAGGACTGGTCAATCATTGAGACTTGATCTGCCAAAATGTAAAAAGACAAAAATAAAAAAGTGGCTGGTCATGAACAATATCCAGAATGAATGGATTACAATCTCTGTAGATCCAATCCTCAACAAATAACTATAATAATTACATTTTTAAACTATCATTTAAAGTCACTAAAAAGTGTCTTAAAGGTATACATCAAATGGAGAAAGTCCATTAACTCTTGGTAATAGCATTGCGAACCTGTGAAACTGGAGCCATGACTTGCTCTCTCTCACCTCCCTTCTCAGTGTGATGGAATCTCTGTACTGGATGGGTGCACCTGAGAACATAATGCTTTTTTCTTTATCTCCCAGCTTAGGGCAATGAGTATCTCCTCCAAGAAGTATGCTGTCAGCATTTATCATTACCCAGATCCAGAATGGTTGTACAGTACAAGCCACTGCCATCAAATCGATGCTGACTCATAGCAACCCTATAGGACAGAGTAGAACTGCCTATAGAGTTTCAAGGAGTGCCTGGTGGATTTGAACTACCAACATTTTGGTTGGTAGGCATAGCACTTAACCACTATACCACCAGGGTTTCCAGTAAAGTACAGGCTATCGTATTCCATCTAACCCCTCATCATAGTGTGCAAACTCTACCCCAAGTACAGCAGGCTGACAATACTAAGGCCTAAATGCCAGCTCCAGCTCACTCACAGAGCAGAGGCTCCACATCACAAGAAGCAGCTAAATACTACAGAGGCTATTGCTCTACCCAGGATACTTGTTGTAAATAAAGGTTGTCTCTCTAAGAAAATCATATTGCTGTCACCTTCTCCAGCTCCAGCACACTGGTATAAAGGGGTTACCCAAGGAAGAGGTATGCTATAAGAATAGAGAGCTCTGAGGTCCTCCCTAAGGGAACAGATACTATTAGGATCAAAGACTGGGAAATATCAGGCCTAAGGTCACTCAAAAACAATAGAGATTCTGGTGGTAATTAAAAAGAGTCTGTAGTTTCATAGCACGATAAGCTAAACCATAAAATGGCTGTAAGTGTACCAGAAAGAACCAGGACGAGAGACAGAAAGAGTTTTCCTGAGGCCAGAACAAACCTCAAAGATCAGTCTCAAAAACTACTCCTACAAAGGGACCCAAATTTAATTGGAGCAGACTGCAGAGAAATTTATGGCCCAGAGCACTGTCAAAAATAAGACAGCAATGAGTGGGCTGTCACAGCTGGATATGATACAAAAAAGGCAGACAGCTTAACAGACAGATGAGTAAAAGGAATAATAAAATAAAGATCTGGTGAAACCACTGTCATCATAGGAAAACTGTGAAAGAGCCCCCTGAGGAAAGAGATCAGAGCCCTCTGCATGGGGAAAAAAGACTTCACTAAAATAGCTCAGAAAGGAAACTAAACAAGTAAAGGCAAACAATAACAACAAGCCACAGAGACTGGGGAGTGGAGAGAACTCTGTAAATAGAATTGCCTCAATAAATTATTTAGTATGCCTGGTTTTAGACAACATAAAAAAAGATATGCAAAAAAGCAGAAACAGGAGAGTATGAACCATACACAGGTAAAAAATACAAATGTTTTGAGAAGACCCACATGTTGATATAGCCAACAGAGAGTTTAAAGAAACTATTATGAAGTAAACAAGTAAGGAAAGGTATGATAGCTATGTCTTTATCAAACAGAGAATATTAACAAGGAGATAGGAATGATTTTTAAAAAAACAGATGGAAATTCTGGAGTTGGAAAACAAAGTAACTTAAAATTAAATAAGTTCACTATGAGCTGGAATTGACTCAGTGGCAGTGAGTTTAGTTTTTTCTTTGGTTTAGGGACGATCAATAGGCTCTGGTGGTACTATGATCAAGCATTTGTTTGCCACAGAAAAGGCTAGCAGTTCAAATCCACCAGCTTCCTCTTGGAAACAATCAATTGAGTTAGAACCAATTCAACAGAATCAGGTTTGGCTGGTTTTGTTGTGCTTTTTAGAGAAGATCAATTGATTTCATCTGACAGAAGCAATAACAACCTTGAAGATAAATCAATGGAGATTATGAAGCTTGAAGAACAGAGAAAAAAAAGAACGAAGAAAATGAACAACTCCTCCGGGAAATGTGAGGTGCCATTAAGTACACAAAATGGGAGCACCAGTACAAGGAGAGAAAGGGAATGCTGGAGTTAAAAGTTCTTAAAAAAAATAATAGTTGAAAACTTTCAAAAGTGATGAAGAACATTCTACCTACCTAAGAAACTTAGGTGGTACTGAAGGAAGAAGTTCAAACTGCACTGAAGGTACTGGCAAAAAACAAGGTTCTGGGAATTGACAGAATACCAACTGATATGTTTCAACAAACAGATGCAATGCTAGAGGTCCTCACTTTTCTATGCTGGGATTTGGAAGGCAGCTATCTAGGCAACTATCTAGAAAAGATCCATATTTATGCCTCTTCCCTAGAAGGTGATCCAACTAAATGTGGATACTGTTGAAGACTATCATTAATATCTCATGCAAGTAAAATTCTCCTGAAGATCTTTCAAAGGTGATTATAGCAGTATATTGTCAGGAAATTTCCAGAAATTTAGGCCTGATTCAGAAGAGGAAGTGGAACCAATGATATCTCTGCTGTAAGTCAGATGCATCCTAGCTGAAAGTAGAGAACACCAGAAACGTGCTTACCTGTATTTTATTGATGATGCCAAGGCATTTGACTGTGTGAATCATAACAAATTATGGATAATGTTGTGGAGAAAGGAAATTCCAGAACACTTAATTGTGCTTATGAAGAATCTGTGCATGGATCAAGAGGAAATAGTTCAAACAAAACAAGGGCACACTACATGGTTTAAAGTCATAAAAGCTATGTGTCAGGGCTGTATCCTTTCACCATACCTATTCGATACATTTTCTGAGAAAATGATCCAGGAAATTGGACTCTGTGAAGAAGAATGGGGCAGCAGAACTGGGGGAAGACTCACTAACAACTTGCATTATGCAGATGATGCAACTTTTCTCTCAGAAACTAAAGAGGACTTAAAGCACTTACTGATAAAGACCAGAGACCATAGATTTCATTAGGGAATATACCTGAACATAAAGGAAACAAAAAGGGAAAAACAACTGAAATTATCAAAGATTTCATTTTACCTGAATCCACAATCAACACTCATGGAATCAGTAGTTAAGAAATCAAAAGATGCATTGTGTTGGTCAAATCAGCTGCAAAAAAAAAAAAAAGCCTATTTAAAGTGTTGAAAAGCACACATATCAACGTGAAGACTAAATTGTGTCTACTTTGGCTTGGCCCCAAGCTATGGTATTTTCAGTTTCAACACATGCAGGCCAAAGCTGTACACTGAATAAGGAAGAATGAAAAAGAATTGATGCCACCGAATTGTGGCATTAGATAAAAATACTGAATATACTATGAATTGCCAAAAAAATGAAGAAATCTATCTTGCTAAAAGTACAACCAGAATACTCTTTAGAAGCAAGGATGATAAGACTGTGTCTTACATAGTACACACATTTTGTCAGGCGGGATCAGTCCCTAGAGAAGGATATCAGGCTTGGTAAAGCACAAGGACAGCAAAAAAGAGGACGACCTTTAATGAGATGCACTGACCATGACTGCAACAATGAGCTCAAGTGTAACCATAATTGTGGACATGGGCTGAGATACAGCATTGTCTCCTGCTGTGCGTGGGGCCACTATGAGTCAGAACTGACTCGACAGCACCTAAAAACAATAACAACAAACTCAATAAACACCAAATATGACAAAAGCAGAGACCTACACTCAGACACATCACAGTGAAAATGCTGAAAGTGAAAGACAAAGAGAAAATCTAGAAAGCAGAAAGAACAAAAAAATGAAGAAAATCACCATAAAATTAACAAGTGATTAATTACTGTAAATAACAGCAGCCACAAGGCAGTGAAATGTTGCGTTCAGAGTACTGCAGGGGAAGCAGTGTTGTAATCATCAAAACCAAGGATTTTCTCTGATGCAAAACTATTTTCAAAAGCAAACATGAAATAAAGACACTGCAAGGTAACTAAACAGACAATTCATTTCTAGCAGGTCAACCTTAAATAAAATCTAAAGGAAGTGTTTCAAGTTGAAAGTAACTCCAGAAAACTAACTTAAACCCACATGGAAAAAAATAGCATAAATAGAAATCAGTAAGTAGTTATAAAGGTAGTAGAAATGAATTTTTCTCCTCTTACCTGATTTAGAAAGTAAATTGTTTAAAAGATGTACATAGTCGTATTGTTGGGCCAATAACATGTGCAATGCAATAACAAAAAGAAGGTGAATGAGAACAAAACTCCATTGCAGAAAGGAAACAACACCACAGTAACAAATGAAGAAAATCAGACATGGTAAATAAAAAATGGCTAATAAAACAAGCTCTATAAAGATATATATATGTTAGTCTTTCTTCTCTCAGCTCTTCTAAATTATAAAAAGTAATAATTATAAAATTCTTTCTTGCTGATTGTAAAGAGGCCTTGAAGCACCTATCTATGATCAAAGTCTAAAGCCTTTGGTGCACATTATACTTCAACATACAGAAAACAAAAATCCTCACAATTGGACCAATAAGTAACAACATGATACAGAAAAGACTAAAATTTTCAAGGATTTCATTTTACTTGAATCCATAGTCAACGTCCATGAAAGCAGTAGTCAAGAAATTAAATGATGTATTACATTAGACAAATCTGCTACAAAAGATTTCTTTAAAGTGTTAAAAAGCAAAGATGTCACTTTAAAGACTAAGGTGTACCTGATCCAAGCCGTGGTGTTTTCAATTGACTCAGATACGTGTGAAAGCTGGACACTAAATAAGGCAGACTGAAGAAGAATTGCTGTCTTTCACTAAGGGTGTCAGCAAAGAATACTGGCTATACCAGAAGAATGAACAAATTTGTCTTGGAAGAAGTACAGACGGAATGCTCCATAGAAGTGAGACTGGAAAGACTTGATCTCGCATGCTTTGGATATGTTATCAAAAGGGTTCAACGCCTGGTGAAGGACAACATGCTTGGTAAAACAGGGGGTCAGCAAAAAGGAAGATGACCCTCAGCAAGATGGATTGACACAGTAGCTGCAACTATGTGCACCTACTATGTATCATTGATTGTGAGGAAGGTACAACAGTGTTTTGTCCTGCTGTACATGGGGCCACTATAAGTGAGAATCAACTCTACAGTAACAACAATAGTTATAATGTATTGTTGAATTTGTAACATGTTTTGTGCTGCTGTACATGGGATCACTATAAGTGAGAATCAACTCTACGGTAACAATAGTTATAATAATATAATGAATTTGTAACATACAAATACAATATGTATAACCATAATAGAACCAAGAAAAGGAAGAAGGAATCAAACTATGTAGAAGTACTGTTCTGTATCTCCCTGGAATTAAGTTACTACAAATCTGAAGTAGCTTCAGTAAATTAAATTTATATGTTAATCCCTAGAGCTTCTAGTAAGAAAATAACTTTTAAAAAAGTGAAAAATATTAAAGGAATCAAAACGTTACCTTAAAAAAATGCACTTAATGCAAAACAAAACAAGAGAAAAAGCAGAGAAACAAAAATATAAGAGCCATATAGAAAACAAAATGTAAAATGATAGAAATTCAACTATACAAAAAAATTAAATAAACATCAGCAATAAAATTTAACAATCCCATAAAACAGATTATTACACTAGTATAAAACAAGACAGATTTTAAAACAACAAAAAATATCACTAGGGATAATGAACATATCATGGACTGCCAAAAGAAAAAACAGATCTGGAAGAAGTCCAACCAAAGTGCCTGCTGGAAGCAAAGATAGTGAGATTGGCTCTGACATACTTTGGACACGTTGTCAGAATGGATCAATCCCTGGAGAAGGACATCATGCTTGGTAGGGTGGAGAGTTAGAGAAAAAGAGGAAGACCCTCAATGAGATGGATCGACACAGTGGTTGCAGCAATGGACTGAAGTACAAAAACAACTGCGGGCATGGTGCAGGACTGGGCAGTGTTCTGTTCCGTTGCACACAGGGTTACTATGAATTAGAACCGACTCCACGGCACCTAACAACAGGAATAATGAAGGACATTTTACAGTGATAAGAAGGTCAGGAAGATATAACCATTTAACTTTAAAATGCATATAAGCTACCTAACAGCATATCCTAGGACAACAACTTCTTCTCTGGTACCAATTCCATTTGACATAACTTAGTCCTTCTCCTTCCTTTTCAAGAAAAATATTATTTAAGAAGCAAGAACTTACGTGATGTGGATAGTTTCTCAGAATTTCCCTCCCCTAAATTAGTACATGCACCCCACACCCATTAAGATGGTAACAGATGTGAACAGACACAACAGTGGTCCCTAGAAATGAATGCCTAGAATAAGAATGAAGAAAATGAACAAGGCCTCAGGGGAAAGTAAAGTGCCATAAAATGCACCATGGCAGACAAGACAGGAACACCGCACAAAAAGAGAAAGAGAATGCAGGAGAGAAAAATACTAGAAAAAATTAATAGCCAAAAACTTTCAAACTGAGAAAAAAACATTCTACACATATAAGATGCTTCTTAGATGTCACTGAAGGAAGAAGTCTAAACTGCACTGAAGGTACTGGCAAAAACAAGGCTCTGGGAATTGACAGAATACCAACTGAGATGTTTCAACAACAAATACAGTGCTAGAGGGCCTCATTTTTCTATGCCAAGATTTGGAAGACAGCTATCTGACCAATTGACTGGAAAAGACCCACATTCAAGCCTATTCCCAAGAAACGTGATCCAACCAAACATGGAAATTATTGAAAAATGGCATTAATATCATGTGTAAGTAAAATGGTACCTAGAAATAAAGTCTTGGTACCACCCTGGAGGGCATGCAGTGCACATTTCATGTCTGGGATGTCCTACAAGAGACTAGCCTACCTCTCACCGTCAATATATGGCTCAACTTTATCCCAGAAATCACTCTACTTTTGCATTTCAAAATTTTTTTTTAATACCATGGACAGCAATTATAAGTCTATAGTTTTCATAAAGTTATTTCTGGAATGCCATGGATTGAATTATTTCCCCAAAAAAATAGGTATAGAAATTTGACTGCGCTTTGATTATCAGTATTGTGTGATTGCCTTCCATTTTTGTGATTTTTTATACACTGTAATCCTAATCTCTGCCTGTGGGTAACAAATAGGATTATGTTAAAAGGTGGTTTCCTAATCAGCTGCAATCACTCACCCTGGGGACACTGGCTCTATGCCACTTGGATTCACCCATCACACTGGTTGGCTTCTTCAGTATCATATTTTTATTGCTGGTGCCTTTTATAGCTTCTTTTGGTATTGCCTTTTATAGCATCTTCCCTAGCTCTCACCTCTTCCTTCTACTTTCTATTGAACATCTGGCTTCTTGTGCCACCTTAACTACCTGTCAGGCTGTAAAGTGCTGCTCACGGGGAAACTTTTTCCTCCATCTACACTATCACATTGGTGAGCTTCCTTGAGCCTTTTTTTCTCTCATTCTTTTTCTTGTTGTTTTTCTTTATTTCTCAGTTTCTCATCTCACTCTCTTACCTTCTTTTCCTATGTTCTGAATACCTGCTACTGTATTCCATCTCCGCCCCTTTTAATCAGGCTGTATGGCTTGAGAACTACTTCCCTAGTCCAAGCAGCAATGCCAGTGGGATCTCTGGGGGCTTTTCTTCCCCCCCCGCCCACTTTTTATTTTGTATTATTTTCTCATTTTCTTTTACCTTTTTGTTTTTATTCACTTACCAGTTTCTTGTTTCTGTCTACTTTCCTGTCTCCTGAATACTTGGTGCTGTGTGCCATTTATACTTCTTCTAACTAAGCCATACTTGCAACCTTAATAAGGGAGTTTCCCTGGAGTATGGCTTATATCACCTTTTATCCTTTTATTCTTGTAGAATAAAAGGAAAAGGAACCAAGCAGAAAGTTGGGGACATTATACCACCAAAAAATCAGCACATGAAGTACAGTACGTGTTTTCACCTCAAGTTCCCATAAGATGCTCCCCGACCAAAGACTGATGCAACACAAGGACCTTCCTCCAGAGTCGACAAGGAGTGAAAGCCTTCCCCTGGAGCATATATCCTGAATTCAGACTGGACTATGTAAGAATAAACTATTCTTTGTTAAAGCCATCCACTCATGGTATTTCCATTACAGCAGTACCACATGACTAAAATATGGAACATGTAGGTAAACAAGAATTTGAAATTCTGTTTTACCCTTTTGATCAGGATTCTTATATAGAACCTTTGATTAAAATGTTCAGTAATGGAAAGCAGAGCCAACATAACACTATAGAAAGAAGCACCATGCCATCCCTCCACAGCAAAGACCCAAAAAACTAAGTAAAACAGATGCAAATGTCAGTCTTGGAACCCTAACCATCAAATGAAGAAATAACTCAACCAAGCACCAAATGGAATAAGAAACAGGAAGACAACAGAGTAGGGAGTAATATGAGTAGAGGTCCCTCTTCAGCTAATGCAGCACAGATAGACCATCTTGGACCCCTATAGAAGAGCAGTAGAAAGTGAGTACAGGAAAGCAGATTCATGGAGCTCCCAGCAGGAGACAGAGCACCTGCTAACCAGAAATACATAATGTCCTACCTTCTATCCATCCTCCTACTTCACCTCCATGGTTTCCTAATCAGCTGCAATCACTCACCCTGAGGACACTGGCTCTATGCCACTTGGATTCACCCATCACACTGGTTGGCTTCTTCAGTATCATATTTTTATTGCTGGTGCCTTTTATAGCTTCTTTTGGTATTGCCTTTTATAGCATCTTCCCTAGCTCTCACCTCTTCCTTCTACTTTCTATTGAACATCTGGCTTCTTGTGCCACCTTAACTACCTGTCAGGCTGTAAAGTGCTGCTCACGGGGAAACTTTTTCCTCCATCTACACTATCACATTGGTGAGCTTCCTTGAGCCTTTTTTTCTCTCATTCTTTTTCTTGTTGTTTTTCTTTATTTCTCAGTTTCTCATCTCACTCTCTTACCTTCTTTTCCTATGTTCTGAATACCTGCTACTGTATTCCATCTCCGCCCCTTTTAATCAGGCTGTATGGCTTGAGAACTACTTCCCTAGTCCAAGCAGCAATGCCAGTGGGATCTCTGGGGGCTTTTCTTCCCCCCCCCACCCACTTTTTATTTTGTATTATTTTCTCATTTTCTTTTACCTTTTTGTTTTTATTCACTTACCAGTTTCTTGTTTCTGTCTACTTTCCTGTCTCCTGAATACTTGGTGCTGTGTGCCATTTATACTTCTTCTAACTAAGCCATACTTGCAACTTGGGAGCCAATTCCCAGACCTACAAAGCCACAACAGTGGAAACCCTGGGAGCATTTCTTTTATCTCTCTTTCTCTTTTAAATTTTATTATTATTATTTTCTTTTTTCATTTATTTTCTTCATTTCTTAGTTTCTCATCTGTCTCTCCTTTCCTTCTTTTTCTGTCTCCTGAACACCTAGTACTGTGTTCCATTTTTACCTCTTCTGGATGAACTGTGCCATGAGGCCTAGAAGCCATTTGCCTGGTTGCTGGTGGGATCTCTGAGGGCATTTCTTCCCTTTCTTCCCTATTTTTTCCTTTGATTTTTTATCTTTCCCCTTTTTACTTTTCTATCTATCTAAGTATTTATTTATTTAATTTACTGGGTTCTCCTCTACTCCAGTAGCAGGCTCCCTAAACATTTATTTGTTTATTTATTTATTTATTGGCTTCTGTTTTTCTCTCCTCTCTTCTTTCCCATACACAACTTAGCACAACACATCATAACCTAACCTTCACTCCTGTCCATCTGCACTATGCACTGAACATTGCACCCCTGAAAAACATAGGCATGACCTACCAAAACCCACACTGCACTGACCTCCAGCCCATAATTTTGGCCACAGTACATAGCACAAACAACTCATACCAGTCCATCCCCTTCAGCTGGATCTGCCCCACTGTGCAACAGCTGAGCAACTGGCCCTGTCCATTGGACAAGGAGGTGGAAAGTATTGTGTCCACAGTTAAGCAAACAATGCACAGTCCACCTGCACAGACATAAGCAAATAAAATTAAAAAGTAGAATAGAACAAACAAATATATGAATAAAAAAAATAATTACTGAAAGTTCCAAAGACATCAGACAATATTAAAACATAAAAGAAGGGATGGCTCCACTAGGCATTCAAAATACAACACCAGGTGAATTTCCAGTAGAAGAAAATGTGTGGAAAGTATCTGAAAAGAAATTCAAATCTCTAATATTCAGAGATACCACAAAGTTGAAACACAAAAATAACAAACATAAGAAAAAATAGAAAAATTCATGGAAAATACAGACAAAACAATGAAAGACTTCAGGAAAACAATACAGAAAAAAAGTCAAAATAAATTCAAATTGTAAATTACATAAAAACAGCAATTAGAAATCCAAAAGCTAAACAAGATTTCAGAAATGGGCAGTGTCATAGAAGCTCTGTGGACCAGGTTTAAAACAATGGAAGACAAGATAAGCAAAACTGAAGACAAATGCTTAGCTACCACTTTGAAGAAAACTCGGGAAAAGAAAATGAAGAAGTCCTGAGAATTATGTGGGATACAATCAAAGGCAAAATTTTCAAATGATCAGAGTTTCAGAATAGAGGGAGAGGATCATTCAAGAATTGATGGCATAAAACTTTCTTAATGTTCTGAAAAAATGGAAGACTGACCAAAAAACCCTCAATGCACTCCATATAGAATAGATACCAAAAGAAAATCACCACGGAATATCAGAATTGCACATACTAAAACCAGAGACAAAGAATTCTAAGAACAGCTTGAGGAAAAAAAAAATCCCATGCAGAGGAGAAACAATAAGACTAAGCTTTTATTACTCGGCAGAAACTATACAGATTGGAAGGCAATGGGATGACATATATAAAACCTTGAAAGAAAACAAAAAATGCCAAACAGGAATAATATAATCTGCAAAATTGTTATTCAAGGATGATGGTGGACATTTCCAGACAAACAGAAAATCAGGGAGTACATAAAAACCAAACAAAGCTTACAAGAATGATTAAAAGGAATCCTTCACTTTGAGAATAAGCAACATCAGATGATAGTTGGAATCAAGAATGTAGGATGTCACCAGCCAGAAACCAACCTATAAAATGAATTCTCAAGGACTATTCAAAATCAAAAGATCTACAAAAGGAAACCAGAGAAGTTAGTCTGTAAAGAACAACAATGTCAGAATAATAAAAGATGATATAAATGGTGTAAGTATAAAAATTTCTAACAGAGAGGAAGGCAAGGTGATACTAAGTAATAATACACTAAGTAATACTAAGTAATAATAATATGGTTCAAACATAGAAAGATAAGGATAAATTTTAAAGTAATCACAAAGAAAATTTAAAGAACTTTATTTGGCTTGGCACTTGGCTTTGGCTTATCAAAATAAAGAATAAAAACATAAAAGCCTCAGTAAAAACAAAATCTACAAAAATGAAGTGAAAAATAGTCCACAAACAAAAGAAATTCATAATAGGAAAGTAAAAGGAACAAAGAAAGCAATAGCACCATAAAATGATGGCAATAAACTCACACCTATCAATAATTACCTTGAATATAAATGGCCTAAATGTGCCCAAAAAGACAGATAGTGACAAAATAGATTTAAAAAACATGATCCATCAATATACTGTCTACAAGAGGCACACCTTAGAAACAAAGATGTAAATTTAAAAAAATCAAAGAATAAAAAATACACCAAAAACAGCAACACAAAATAGACTTTAGAACAAAATCCAACACAAAAGACAAAGATAGAAATTATATGATTAAAGTCATGATCTATCATGAAGGTATAGCCATAATAAACATCTACACACCCAATGAAAGGGTTCCAAAATGCATAAAACAAGCTAAGAGTGTTGAAAAGAGAAATTGACAGTTCCACAATAATAGTAGAAGACTTCAGTGTACCACTCTCAGTAAAGCAGAGAGCATCTAGAAAGAAACTCCGCAAAGACACAGAAGATCTAAAAGATACAATCATCCAGTTGAACTCACAAACATATACTGAACACTCCACCCAACAGCTAAAAAACACAGATCCTTTTTTAATGCACATGTGAAACATTCTGCAGAATAGACCATGTCCTAGGTTACAAAGCAACTCTCAACAAAATCCAGAACATTGACATCTTTTCTGATCACAGTGCCATCAAAGTAGAAATAAACAACAGAAAGAAGGGGAGGGAAACACACAATTATATGGAAATTCAATAATACCCTGCTTAAAAACCACTGAGTAATTGGGGGTGGGCGGGAGAAGGTGGACTGAAAACATTCCTAGAATCAAAAGAGAATGAAAACATATCATATCAAAACCTTTGGGACACAGGAAAGACAATGTTCAGAGTTTAATGTATAGCAATAGATGCAAAAATCAATAAAGAAGAAAGGTACTAAATCAAAACACTAGCTACACAATTCAAACAAATACAAAGGGAACAGCAAAGGAAAATAAATAATAAAGATCAGAGCAGAAACAAATAAAATAGGGACTACAAAAAAACAACAGAAAGAATCAACAAAACTGAAGGTTGGCTCTCTGAGAGGATCAAGAAAATCAACAAACCACTGGCCACACTGACAAAAGGAAAACAGGAAAGGACATAAATAACAACCAAATAAGACATGAAATGGGGGACATTATAACAGACCCAACTGAAATAAAACATGATCATATCAGAGTATCATGAAAAACTATACTCAAGCAAATCTGAAAACCTAGAGGAAATGGACAAATTTCTAGAAACACACTACTTGCTCAAACTAACTAAAAAATGATGTTGAAAATGAAAAGACCTGTAACAAGAGATCGAAAAAGTAATTTTAGAAACTCCCAACAGCAACAACAAAAAATCCCAGCCCAGATGGCTTCCTCGGAGAATTCTAACTAACATTCAGAGAAGCGTTTATACTGTGCTACTCAAACTATTTCAGAATATAAGAACATAAGTGATGCTTCTGAATTCATTCTGTGAAACCAATATAACCCTGATACCAAAACCAGGCAAAGACACCACAAAAAGAAAGAAAAGAAAGAAAATCACAGACCAATATTTCTCATAAGCATAGATGCAAAAACATTCTCAACAAAATTGAGCCAATAGAATTCATCATCATATCAAAAAAATAATACACCACAACCAAGTAGGATTCATGTTAGGTATGAAAGGATGGTTCAACATTAGAAAATCAATCAACGTAATCTACCACATAAGAATGACATGATTACATCAACGAATGCAGAAAAGGCAGTCAATAAAGGACATTCAGCAAAGTCCAACATCCATTCCTGATTAAAAAAACCTCTCAATAAAATAGATGTAAAGGGAAATTCCTCAACATAATAAAAAGCATCTATACTACAGAGTCGCTATAAACCAAAATCAACAGCAAAGGGTTTAGTTTTTGGCATTTTTTGTACAATACCAAGCCAATGTCATTTCTAAATGGGAGAAGCTAAAAACATTCCCTTAAGAACAGGAACAAGACTAAAATCCCTTTATTATCACTCCTATTTAACAGTGTGCTGGAAGTCCTAGCTACAGCAATGTGGCAAAAAGAAGGAAAGAAGGAAGGACGGGAGGAAGGGAGAAAGGGAGGCAGGGAGGGAGGGAGGGAAGGAGGGAAGGAGGGAGGGAGGGAAGGAGGAAGGGAGGGAGGCAGGCAGGGAAGCAGGAAGACAGGGAAGGAAGAGAAGGAAGGAAGGGAAAAGAAACAAAGGGCATTCAAATAGGTAAATGAAGTCTTACATAAAATTGTTACTGTTTATGGATGATATATAGTAATATTCATAGTATACCCAGAAGACTCCACAAGAAAACTACTGGATCTAATAGCAAGATTCAGCAGAGTGTCAACATACAAGACAAACATACAAAAATGAGTTGGATTCTTAAACACCAATAAAAAGAACAACAAAAAGGAAATCAGGAAAACACTATTTAAAATAGCCCTCCATTATCACAAAATACGTAAGAATAAATCTAACCAAGTATAAAAAGGATTTACACAAAGACTACAAAACACTACCACAAAAAAAAACAAAAGACAGCTACATAAATGGAGAAACATACCATGTTCATAAATAGACAGACTCAACACTGTGAAAATGACAATTCTACCCGAAGTGATCTCTAAATACAATGCAATTCCAATATAAATACCAACAACATTCTTTAAAAAGGTGGAAAAACTCATCATAAACTTTATATTGAAAGGGAAGAGGACCTGAACAAGTAAAGCACTGGTGGCATAGTGGTTAAATGCTATGCCTGCTAACCAAAAGTTCAGCCATTCAAGTCCACCAGGTACATCTTGGAAAATCTAAGAGGCAGTTCTCTATCCTTTAGGACTGCTATAAGTTGGAATTGACTCAATAGTAATGGGTTGTTTTGAGTTGAAGAAGAAGAATAAAAAGTAGGAGGACTTATACTACCTAACCTCAGAACTTTCTACACAGCCATAGTAGTCAAAACAGCCTGATACTGGTACAATGAAAGATACATTGATCAGTGAAACAGAATTGGGAACTCAGATGTAAATACATCCACTTATGATCATCTGATCTTTGACAAAGGTCCAAAGGTCATCAAATAGGGAAAAGAGAGCCTTTTTAGCAAATGGTGCTGCCAAAACTGGTTGTTCATGAGCAAAAAAATGAAACAAGATGCATACCTTAGACCATACACATAAACTAATTCAAAATGGATTGAAGATTTAAATACAAAACTCTAAAGATCATAGAAGAAAACATAGGATCAACACTAAAGCCCCTAATACACACAACTAACATGATACAAACCATAACAACACCAAAATACCGGAAGATAAACTAGACAACATGGATCTTCTAAAAATTAGACACTAAAGTTTATCAAAAGACTTCAGCAAAAGAGTAAAGGGAACCAATAGAGAGATTGGCTGTTACAAATCTGACAAAGTTCTAATCTCCTAAATCTAGAGAAAAATCTAATAGCTCTATAAGAAGTCAAAAAATCAAATTAAAAAATTGGTGAAGGAAATGAACATTCACCAAATAAAACATTCAAGTGACTAACAGACTAATCACTAGTCATTAGAGAAATGCAAATCAAAACCACAATAAGATATTGTCTCACCCCAATATACTGGCATGAATCAAAAAAACAGAAAGTAACAAATGCTAGATAGGTTGTGGCAGGATTGGAATTCTAAGGTATTGCTGGTGAGAATACAAAATAGTACAGCAACTTTGGAAAATGATACAGTACTTCTTTAAAAAGACAGAAATAGAAATACTAGTTGAGCTAGCAATACCACTCTTAATGATACATTCTAGAGAAATAAGAGCCATCACACAGAGACATATGCACACTTTTGTTCACTGCAACATTGTTCTCAATAGCAAAAAAATAGAGATAACCTGCAGGCCCATCAACAAATGGCTAAACAACAAACAGTACATATACACAATGGAGTACTACGCAATGATAATGAACAAGGATGAATCTGCAAAGCATCTCACAACATGGATAAACACGGAAGGCATTGTGCTGAGTGAAATCAGTCAGTCACAATGGGACAATTATTGCATGAAATCACTACTGTAAAAACTCATGGAAAGATCTAGACACAAAAAAGAAATAATCTTTGATGGTTATGAGGCAGGGATGAGATGGAAAAACACTAAATAGACAGTAATAAAAAACCAAATCAAACCCACTGCTGTCGAGTTGGGTCTGACCCATGGTGATCCTAGAGGTCAGGGTGGAACTGCCCCATAGAGTTTCCAAGGACCGCCTGGAGGATTTGAACTGCTGACCTTTTGGTTAGCAGATGTAGCACTTAACCCACTATGCAACCAGAGTTTCCAAATAGACAGTAGTTAAGCAGTATCTTTGATGAAGGGAATGATAGTACACAATACCAGAAAAGCCAGAACAACATGTACTAGGCAAGGTTATAGAAGCTCTATAAACTCATCCATACTCTGTGAGGGACTGAATTACTGAGCTGTGGGGACCATGGTCTCAGGGAATAGCTAGCTCAACTATCATAATATAGTGTATTTGTCTTTGAGTAGTAGCATTTGTGTCTTCAAAGCCTGCAAGCAATCATTGAAGATAGCCCACTGGTCTCACCTTTTTTGGAGTGAAGGAGAATGAAGAAAAATAAAGACACAAGAGAAAGATCAATCCAAAGTGCTAACAACCCACAACTACCACAGCTTGCAGCAGACTGAGTCCAGTACAACTAGATGGTACCCAGCTACCGCCACTGACTGCTCTGACAGGGATCACAATAGAAGATCTTGAACAGAGCTGGAGAAAAATGTAGAACAAAATTCAAACTCACAAGAAAAGACCAGACATACTAAGCTGACAGACTAGAGAAACCCTGAGAGTTTGGCCTTGGCATATCTTTTTAGCTCAGTAATGAAGATATTCCTGAGGTGTACTTTTCATCCAAAGACTAGACAGGCCTATAAAACAAAACAAGACTAAAGGGGCACACTAGCCCAGGGGCAAGGATTAGAAGGCAGGAGGGGGACAGGAAAATAGTAATGGGGAACCCAAGGTCAAGGAGAGAAACTGTTGACATGTGGTGGGGTTGTTAACCACTTGTGAAACCATATATGTACTACCATGAGTTGGAGCTAACTCATCGGCGCTTGGCTTGGCTGGCTTAATAAGAAGCTAGTTAGTTACATAAACCTTCATCTAAAGCACAATTTTAAAAAAAAGTCAGTATTTATAGGTCTTCTGAAAAATGGAGGCAATTTTGCCACACAGCCCATATCCACTTCCTACTCTGACTCTGTTGCTGCAGGTGAAGAGACAAGTTGTGCTTTGGATGGCTTTTCGTAAGCTTGTAAGACCCCAGGCATTATGCAACAAACTAGGAGGTATAAAAACCAAAACCACTGCTGTTGCACCAATTCCGATCCACGGGTGGTATAACTGAAGGAATAAGCCAAACCAAACCCACTGCCATCAAGTTGACTCTGACTCATAGACACCCTATAGAATAGTGTCTAATTGTACCATAGCATTTACAAGGAGCATCTGGTGGTTTCAGGCTGTTGACATTTTGGTTATAGCCAAGGTCTTAATCACTGTGCCACTAAGATTCTAGGAGGTGAAACAGAAGCAATAAATACTTTACAAGGCCAATTAACTTGAATGTTTCATGAAATCATGAACCCCAGCTTCCAAACCAAGGACCCAAATTCTACGAGATTTCTGGTTGTGTACCAGCAGCCTGAGCATACTTAGCAGCTGCCTTTTTTTTGGTCACTGTAAACATATGTATCATACAACTTTTACCAATTCAACTTTTCACAGATATCCAACCTATTGAAAGCAATTACAATAATCAGCTGTGCCTTCCTGTCCTTAATGCAGTATTTCCATTGACTATCTCTGTAACTCAAGTTTAATTAAGGGATTTAGCAGACAAAGAAATCTGTCACAATTTTCATAGATTGCTGACATATTTCTACCACTACTAAAAGTGTATTGTTCTGGGAGAGTTCAGAAAAGATATGTAAAGCCCATAAATAATTATAATTATTTAAATCAAAATATTCTTGAACTCAAAATTCCTGTCTAGTTGGTGGAATATAGACTAAAATCATTAGAGATGGAGGTGGCACCAGAATTAGTCGGGGCTTGCTCAAAAATCTTCCACGACACAAACTGTTTTCCCCAAAAGCATCTTGTTTTACTTTTATGCATATTCTGATGCAATTTTTTCTGGTTTCGTCACAGACTCTCCTACTCATAGAATTTATGTGAGGAGCATATGCCTTTAATTATGTCACAAGCCACTCACCATTTCATAAACAAGGGAGGCTAAGTCAAGATGATGGACTAAACACACATCTCCCTAAATCCCTCTGGAAACCAAGACCTGAATTGGTAATTAAACAGAGCCTTCTGGAAGCCTAGTGAGCTCTAGGACAAGGCATAGGGCTGTTAATTGAGACTTCATACCACTGAATGGAAAACTTCCTCTCTTTCACTGAGCCCTGCTCTTGGGGGGCGTTGGCTTTCACAGACTGAAGGTAACTTGCCATTTTGACTTTTTTCTCCTCTGTCTTAGCTGGTGGGCAAAGCTGGGACTTGACTAGCAGCTAATCTCAGATGCACTCCCAGTAGGATCAGCAGGCAAAATTGCCATATCTTGAGAGCCTGGCTTTGGACTCTGTGTACTTCAGCACTTTTGGCCTCTCTTTCCACCTTCACCATTGAGTACCCAGTACCAAGGCAGGCAGAGAGCTTGTGTGGGACGCCATCTTGTTCCACTGGGAGTCAAAGCTGTAATACTAAAAGAAGTGATCCAGTGATCATAGCATGAAAACCATGATACCAGCATATTAAAAAAAGGGATGTACTACAGTGGTTATAGTCTTTCCAGATGGAGAGGAAATTAATAAGACCGGCAGTAGTTCAAATTGGGTTCAAACATAGACTGTTAAGGGGAATCACACAGGCAGCCGCAAAGCACAATAAACATGCAACATATCAAATCAAGAAATGTAATACAGGGGTCTCAACAACCACAAAACCAACACTGAAAAAGGAGAAAAATCAACTTGTAAAGAAGTATGTCTCAGAACAGAAAAATAAGAACAGAAAAAAAAATCAACACAAAAATAAACGTATCACAATGACAGCACTAAACACATACCTATCAATAATTACATTGAATGTGAATGGACTGAACTCTCCAGTAAAGAGACACCAAGCGACATCTTGGATCAAAAGACATGACTCATCCATATGTTGCCTATAAGAAACTCACCTTAGACTTAAACATAGTAACAAACTGAAAATTAAAGGATGCTAACAATACACAAAGAAAAGCCGGTGTGGCAATTCTAATCTCAGATAAAATGTAAAATGTAAAATCCAGCATCGTGGACAAAGATGGACACTATTGCTGAAAGGTTCAATACACAAGCAGGACTTTACAATATTAAATACTTATGTGCCTAATATTGGAGCACCTAAATACATCGAAGAAACAGTAGCTACACTCAAAAATGAGATCGATCACTACACAATAATAGTAGGAGACTTCAACACTCTACTCTCAATATTGGACAGACTGTCTAGAAAAATGCTCAGTAAAGACACAGAAGAACTTACTGCCACAATTAACCAACTAGACCTCATCGATACATGCAGAACTTTCTATCCATCAGTGGACAACTACATCTCCTTCTCCATTGCACATGGAACATTCTCCAGAATAGACCATGTGTTATGACATAAAGCAATTCTCAACAAAATCCATACTACTGCATTAATGCAAGGCATCTTCTCAAATCATAATGCCATCAAAGACAAAATCAATAGCAGAGAAAACATAGATAGAAAGTGGAACTCATGGAAACTGAACAACACCTTGCTCAAAAAAAACATGGGTTATAGAAGAAATCAAGGAGGAAATAAAGAAATTTATGAATTCCAATGAGAATGAAAACTCTTCCTGCCAGAAGCTATGAGATAAAGCCAAACAGTGTTCAGAGGTCAGTTTATCTCCATAAATGCACACATTTGAAAGGAAGAAAGAAACCAAACCAAAGAACTAACTCTACAGCTTGAACAAGTAGAGAGAAAACAACAGAAGACTCCCTCGGGCACCAGACGAAAACAGATCATAAAGATTAGAGCAGAACTAAATGAATTAGAGAATAGAAGGACAATTGAAAAAAACTGAAAAGACCAAAAGCTGGTTTTTTGAAAAGATCAACAAAATTGACAAACCATTGGCTAGACTTACTAAACAAAAACAGGAAAGGAAAAAATAATCCAAATAAGAAATGAGAGAGGAGTTGTCATAACAGATCCAACAGAAACCCAAAATATCATAGTAGAACACTATGAAAGACTGTACTCTAATAAATTTGAAAACCTAGAGGAAACGGACAAATTTCTTGATTCATATCACCTACCAAAATTATCACAAGGTGAAGCAGATCGATTTAATAAATCCATCACAAAGGAAGAGACTGAAAAACTACCCACCAAAAAAAGTCTAGGCCCACATGACTTCACCGCAGAATTCTACCATTTCATAAACAACCCCCCCCACTTTGTTAATACATTTATACAAAATCAACTATTACCTCAGTTTGGTTGGTTGGGTTCTGATAACTGGTAGAAAAAAATAGTTCATTGAAAAGTTCTGATTAGTTGAAACTACTCATGGCCCAGTTAATATAAATGGCAATCCATAATAGCTATTTATAAGAATGCTATAGTAATTGCTACCACTTACTAAGTCTTTCTAGATTACAAGGATTTCGTATGTGCTTTGCATATATTATCTCATTTAATCCTCACAATATCTGTATTGTAGTGGTACTATTATACTTCTGGATTTATACCAAAACCAAGGCATAGAGAGGTTAAATAACTTCTTAAATATCAGACAGCTATTAAGTGCCAGAACTGTCTTCTGACCTAGTCTAAACATAGCACCTTTTATTATTTACTATTCAGTAATTTTTCCATCGAGTTGTGACAGTCATTTGTTCTATTGTTATGCATATTTTATAATTTGCATTGTATATGTTTTCACTTGTTCTAACTAAATACCTTCTAGTGTTCAATGTAATAGACTCTGAAGATAGGAAACTCTCAAAATGCAATCTTTTTCTGAGAAATCATGTATATTTTTATCATATTGTTTTCAAAACCCACAGGAAACAAGAATCTGCTCACACACAAAGACTGAATGTTATGAATTTCTGAGTTAAATCAGAAATGCATTTGTTGTATTTGACATCCAGATGCAAGATTCAGCCAAATGTTAGCCACTGACTCTTGATGTAGTTGCCTAGTTCATCACAGAGTACTTTACCACCTGATTTCACATCACTGATACTTAGTAGCTGGAAGTACCTATAATTCAGGCTTTTTAAAATAAAACCACAGGAGTTAAAACAATAGATTTTTGGTAGGTAATTGCTTTGTGCCAACTAAATTCAGTAAAAGAAAATGATTTGTTTTCTTACTAGCATGACAACCTGCTTGTAGTTCGATGGTTAAGAGATTGGAGTGGCTGAGCTCCAGTCCCAGCAACTCAACCGGGCTTGCACAGTTACTGAAAATCTCTGAGTTGAGTTTCTTCATCTGGGAACTAGGAATTATAATGGCTTGTATCTGGTAGAGTTACTATGAGAAATAAATTAGTAAATGAAGAGTTACTCTTCATCTGATCCTACTTCTGAAGCAGCATGTTGTCACACTGCAGGTCTTACAAACACACCTTTGTACGTTGATTCCTATTTGTCATTCTTCATCAGTTTTCCCTAGCAGGTAGAAATAATGATCACATGATTAGTGAGAAGAGGAGGGGTGGGCATAATGGATGACTTGTTCAATAAAAGGTGCCATGAATTATTAAATTTTCACATGTGGCTTGTGGAAACCTTTCTAATTACATTCATGCAGATTAATAAGTATGTGTTTAGAGATACAAAGGATGGAAGGGTTGAAAAATTCTTTTTATGGTACTTTCTGTTACCGATAATGTCACTACAATGCATCAGCACCTTCTCAAGGCTAAAATTAATTCATGAATACTCTGACATACTTTTCACATTATGTTTCCATCTCAACATGCAGATTTAGAACAAGTAATATTCACATAGAAAGCATCACCCAAAATACTCAATATAGTGCATTTTATGATAACAAGACTTAAATGGTAAGCTTTCCTTTTTTCCCCCTACTGAGCAACGTCCACACCTTATGTGAAGGGCTTCAATTTCAATAGAAAAGAGAGAAATTGCAAGAACTGGCCAGTTAAACTAGCAGACATCTAGCCATCTAGACCCCTATTAACGGTGACAATGTGTGTGTCAGAGTAGAACTGTTCTCCATAGCTTTTTCAGTGGCCTTTCTTCTGAGACACTCCTGGGTGGACTCAAACCACCAACCTTTTGGCTAGCAGTTTGGTTAACCATTTATGCCACCCAGAAACCCTAAGGGAAGAGTTATTTAAATAACAACATGAAATTTACTATGCAGAGAAAACCAAAACAACACTGTCCCACCCTTCCTTTGCTTCAAAGGTTCTTCAGTGTATCCAAAATAGACAGGGGCTAGGGACCATACAAGGCTCCAGTGTGATCACTTGAGTGCAAAAGCATTCTTTTATCCCATTTTTCTTACTCTAAAGAAATCAGCCATTTTTTGTGGCAATGGAGCCAAGCATGTTGTTGGCTTGACCACAGAGTCTTCTAACATCTCATGCCCTTTCACTCTTGGCTCACCCAGTTCTTGTTTTTGGCTGCATCAGAGATTCTGGTCTGGCTGCTCATACTCACTGTATAATCCTGGAAGAAGGAGAGAAAATCAAATGAAGATTCAGTGAAAGATCAAGATTATGCTAGTCATGCTATTTTCAGTTTAGTCATATATGGACAATCAAAGGAATACTTGGGCCTTGAAATAATTTTAAATTAGAACTTGATAAACAAACTTAACATGAAAAACAAGCATTCAAAGGCAGAAATGTGAAAATGCCTTTAGCTATTTGATTTTGCAATGTTTCGCTGGATAAGGACCATTCTGTCTCCTCCTTTGCTCCAGAGGTCTTATTCTGCTGGGAAGAAAACCTGCTATTTCATGTTTGTAAAATTCTAAACACTCACGCTCATTTACCCAAAGGAAACAATGTTTTGGCAAGATAGATAATTACACGACCCCTGAGTGTATGTTCCTCTGCCTAGAATCTCCTTCCACCTGGTAAACTCACTATATGTTGTATAATACATGACTAAATGTTCCTCTGTTCATCCCAAGGCAGCTCATATTTTATGTCTATACATACTAGAAACCCTGCTTGCATAGTGATTAAGTGCTATGTCTGCTAACCAAAAGACTGGCAGTTTGAATCCACCAGGTACTCCTTGGAAACTCTATGGAGCAGCTCTACTCCGTCCTATAGGGTTACTGTAAGTTGGACTTGACACAATGGCAGAGAATTTGGTTTTTCTTTGGCTTTACATACCTCTGTTTACTCATATATTGAATCATCCTGTGACTGCCTGTTTCTTTGTGTTTTCCTCATTACATGATTAGTATTTCAAAGTCAGAGGCCATACCTTATTCATTCTTGTAACCCTGATGCCTAGACATGATCTCTTGATCTCAATAAATACTTGCTGAATGAGTGAGTGAAAAAATCGACAAATACTTCTTTGTGTCAATGTTCTAATGGATCTCTTGGGGAAAAAAAAATGGTAAAGGGAAGTTGTTTGTTATAAACTGCCTAACCCAGTAAATAACCTACTACAGTGTCTAGCAACTGAGTGAAATGCAGACTTCGGATTTAGGTCAGGTACCAGAAAATCAAGTGAAATGCAAACCTAATGACTGTAGATATTTTTCCAGCCACCAACAGAGTGCTGGATACACTCAGGTGAGTTGTCTCTTCTTATGCCTCATCAATAAAGGATCCACGAATCTAGAAAAGGGAAACTCTAAGTACAGGAAGAAGCAGATTAAGTAACATAAGTTCTGGGAGTTGGAACATTATCCCATATTTGAAAATATATTGGATGGTCTCAGGCAGTGTCCCACAAGAATTTTACTTTTTATGCTAATTTTACAATCAGGAAACAGGCATAATGCCCCAAAGAGTCAAATATGAATTTATGCAATATTTTGTATTTCCTAGGGATTTGAACCACTCTTTGCACACAGAAGCTCAGTAAATGTTGATTTATTCTGTAGCACTTCCCTGTCCTCCAGGCCTAAACTGCCACAGACTGCTCACTGTTCATCGCTCTTTTTCTCTGAGCGAAGTAAGTCCCTACCTTGCTGCATGTCAGTATGAAGGGAAGTAGCCATGTAGGAAGAAGAACATATGGCAACATGAAGAGGAGAAGCTAAGGGAAGCAGCGAACAGAGGACACTACACCTTCAGCAATGACCAAGGGAGACAGGAAGGTAAGGTATGATGATTAGCTAGTGCTCAGCTTCCAGCAACGTCTAACTCAAGGTTCACATTAGGTAAAGTCACCAGGGAATCAGCTACACAACACCTGAGAAAAGGCAAGCAGCAATTAAATACTGGATGGATAAGCAGGCTTTGCATAAACCCAGGACTGGAAAAAATTGCTATCCAGTTGAATCAAACTCATGGGTATCCCACATGGTATAGAGTAGTACTGAGCTCCATAGGAGTTTCTTGGCTATAATCTTTATGAAAGTATAACATTAATCCTTTCTTACGTGCTACCACTGGGTTCTTGGTTAGCAGCCTAGAGCAAACTGTTGGGTCACCCGGAGATGAAAAATACCAAAACCAATAGATTTAAATTCAATTTATTCAGTTTAAAAAATAGAGAGTTATGTGGGAGTTTGGGGGGAGTGGGCGCAGTGAGGCAATAAAATATTTGTCATCCAGATGAACTGAACCTGGAGGCTTCTTAGAAAAATCCTCAGCTCAGAAACAGAGAAGAAAAAAAATACATATATATAAAGTTTTGAAGATACCTGAGCTAACTTGAATTTCATTAGCAGTACTTATTCTAAATTCCCAATAAAATACCTTAAAAGGCACATTGAAAAAATAAATACTATACCACTGAAATATAAGGTGAGAAGACACTAATCCAGAAGTTTGAGAAATATAATAAAAGATTTATGTATGGTTCACAGACTCCAAAAGAAGACACTGGCTGTCCTAGAATTAGGATGAAGAGTTAGTCTGAACTCACCATTTTTTACGTGTTAGTCAGCAATTATAAGAACATTTGCTCAATTTGGCCAAATAAGAACTAACCAGTAATCAGTTTTGTAGACTGGTCCCCTCAACTGTGATTATAATTGGAACCTACACTACCTATCTTATGTTCTTAACCAGCCCACACCTCACTACTAAACCAGTAGCAGCATCTACAGAACTAGGATTCAGGTGCTGGATATATTCCAAGCAGAAAGATGAGTAGTCATTGTCTTAATGTATCAAAACACCAATAGGTATTCAGTGTTGTATTCCTTTTGCTTGTTCAGTACCTCTTTCTACACACATTCAGAGACTGTATCCCAACATTATTAACTAGAGGTGGAAGAGAAGAGGTAGTACCACTCAGAACTTTTTAAATCCCTGCATGAGAGCTAAACTGTAAGAGTACTTGGAGAAATGCATGCTGGGCATCATGTATTTAATGTGCCTCATCTACTCACAGATGTAGAGAGCTATACAATGGGAACTAGAAAAGTTATATAGCTTAGTGCTAGAGACCCACAAATTTGAAATATTGTGGGGGAAAAAATACTGGCCTACAAACTATGCTCATTAGCACAGAAAGCAGGCTATCGTGAAACAGCTATAACCCTCACGTGCCATATAAATCTTTCCTCATTTGTGGATAATTAAAGGTGAATAGGCAAAATGCGATCAGACTAAAGACAATGGTATGAAAAATGAAGAACAATTTGAAATTGCCAACAACCTCATTCTACTTGGATTAGCAATCTATGTCTAAGGAAGCAACAATCAAGAAATCAAACAATGAGCAGTAACTTTGGTGATGGGTAAAATAGTGTCTAGTACCAGGGAAGCCAGCACAACTTATCCAAGGCAAGATCATGGACATTCCACAGACACATCCAAACTCCCTGAGGGACCAATTTACTGGCATGAGGACTGTGGTGACTATAATCTCAGGAAAATCTAGTTCAACTGGCATAACACAGTTTATAAAGAAAATTTCTACATTCTACTTTTGTGAGTAGTGTTTGGGGTCTTAAAAGCCTGTGAGTGATCACCTGAGATACTACACCTGTCTCACCCCATCTGCAGCAACGGAGAAAGAAGAAAACCAAAGACAGAGGGAAAAAAATTAATCCAAAGGACTAATGGGCCACAACTACAGGGCCCACTAGACTCAGTCTAGCATAACTAGATGGTACCTGGCTATAACAACTGACTACTCTGGCAGAGACTACAGTAGAGGATCCTGGACAGGGCTGGAGAAAACGTAGAACAAAATTCAAACTCACAAAGACCAGACTTACTAGTCTGACAGAAACTGAAGAAACGCTAACAGTATGGCCCCCGGACACCATTATAGCTCAGTAATGAAACCGCTCCTGGGGTCTACCTTCAGGCAAAGATCAGACAGGCCCAGAAAACAAAATGAGATGAAATGGGCAAATCAGCAGAGGGGTAAGAATGAGAAGGTAGGCAGGCATAGGAAAAACCGGAAATAGGGAAGCCGAGATCAAGAAGGAGAGTGTTGACATGCCACGGGGTTGACAACAAAGTGAAAAAACAATACATGCATTAACTGTTTAATGAGAAACTTGCCCTGTAAACTGTCATCTAAAATACAATTTAAAAAATTCAAAAATAAATCAAGCAACATATTACACTTGGCAAATCTGCTGCTAAAGATCTCCTTCAAGTTTTAAAAGCAAGACATTGATGACTACAGCTCATTGGACCCAAAGCTGGGCAGTGAAAAAGGCAGATCAAAGAACAATTGACACATTTGAATTATAGTGTTAGCAAAGAATACTGAATATGCCATAAGCTGTCATAATAATGAAGTCTTGGAAGAGATACAGCCAGGATGATCCTTAGAAGTTGGATGGTGAGACTTCGGCACTCTTGTTTTAGCCGTATTATCAGGAAAGACCTTTTGCTAGAAAAGAACATCATGAATGGTAAAGGGGATGCTTGGTGAAGGTGAGATGGATTGACACAGTGGCCCAAACAGTGGACTCAAACGCAGCAATGGCCATGAAGAAGGTTCAGGACAGGGTAGCATTTCACTCTGATGTAAACAAAGTAGCCACGAGTTGGAGCCAATGTGATGGTAACTGTCATGGATTGAATTGTGTCCCACCAGACAACTGTCCTCCATTTTCTGATGTGGTAAATACTAATCTCTACCTGTGGTTAATAGAGTGGATTTATGTTAAAGAGGATTAGAGTGGGACTGTAACACCCTTCCTAAGATTCCCTCCCTGCTCTAACGTAAAGAGAGTTTCCCTGGAGTGTGGCTTGTACCACCTTTTATCCTACAAGAGATAAAAGGAAAGGGAAGCAAGCAGAGAGTTGGGAACCCCACATCATTAAGGAAGCAGCACCAGGTGTAGAATGTGTCCTTCAGACCTGAGGTTCCTGCACCAAGATGTTTCCTGACCAAAGACTGATGGAACACGAAGACCTTTCTCCAGAGCCAACAAAGAGACAAAGTCTTTCCCCTGGAATTCAAACTTTTAGCCTACTGGACTGTGTAAGAATAAATTTTTACTTTTTTAAAGCCATCTGCTTGTGGTATTTCTGTTACAGCAGTACCAGATAAGTAAGACAATAACCACCACCAACAACAATACAGAATTACTGTCCAACAAGGATCGAAAATCCAGTAACATGGTTCAGGCTAAAACATTACTTTTAAATTTTTGTTACAAGACCTAGGAAATAGATTTTAGACACCATTTGCATTATATTTAAGAAAGAAAAAGGAAAGCATGCCTTCCAAAATAATAAATATCAGTTACATAGAAAATTCAAGAGGTAAAAAGACTACTGGCTTAGATGAAAAAACAGAAACTGAGGTGAAAAAGAAGTTAAATATTCTGGTGAGTTGTAAAGATACCGTGGCATTTCTTGCTAGACAAGAAGAAGATTATCAACAGCTTCATATGTGATTTCACTCTGGGATAGGATACTCTGGGTTCTCCCTAGGAATTACAGGGCTACCTTCCTTTAAATCAATGAGACATTTGAAGGATAATGACAGAATGCCAGGGAGGTGACAGTGCAACGAAGTATTATAAAACAATTATTGCAAATACTGACAAAATATTTGTGATTAACCATGATTTTAGGAAGTCCCCCAAAAGTATTAGGTTCAAGGGCCTCAGCACCAGCCAATTAAAAAGAAGATTAATCTAAACAAACAAAAAAAAGTGATACGGCATAATTTTTTAATCCACGGTACACGGGGGATCCTCACCAAAATGAAAGATAAAATTCCCCATCTGATTACTTTGAAAATTACTTTATGGGGAAAATACACTTTTTATGTAGAATTATACTGTTAAAATAAATTTTTATTCCAAATATGTATAACACAGCAGAGGATGTTGCTATACCTAATAAGATAATACTGATTTTGCAGAGAAGTCAGGATCTTAGCTTAGGATCCAGACTGTCTGGATTGGAACACTGGCCCCATCACTCACTACTTGGATGACTTGGACAAATTATCTAATCCCTGTGCCTCCGTTTCCTCTTTTGTAAAATGGAAATAATAATTATACCTAATCCAAGGTGTTGAACATGACACAGAGTAAGAACTCACACAATATTCTTTGTTACTGTAATTAGAGCAAGAGGATGATAACGGTAATGATTGGTCTTGATTAAAATTAGAAAGGAAGAGGAAAGAAAAAAAAGAAATTGAAGGAGAAGGGAAGGAGAGAAGGAGAAAAAGGCTTATATACTTTTTGATTTACTTTCAGTCTCTAACTTGATGAAATATAAAACCTCACAGGTTCTGGGTGCCAGGGTTCTTGTCAATGGAGGCACTTGGCTAAAGAAGCTAAAACAATTCTCTATGACCTCCATCCTAGAAATACATAGGACAGAGTGGATTTTCATTATGAAAAGGAAGCTCAGTTTAAAAAGATCACTGTTTAACAAAACACAGATTTCTTCCAAAACTCAAAGTTCGTCTCGAAGCAACCTAGAAAGTTAGTGACTTGCATGGACAGGTAAACATACTATGGAATGATTACAGAGAATGTGTTGACACAACATGCTATACAAATTGTTGAGTAGACTTACAGCTTGGACCAAAGAATTAAAATAAAAAGTATATCACTGTAAAATCTCATTATCTGGTACAAAATCATTGGCTTTTCTTCTAAAAACCTGAATCAAATCAGGGTGGAAAAATCATTTTCCTTCAGCACTCAACTGGATAAAACTATTTATGTCAGTAATGGCAAATGAGCTCTTTTAAGAATTCCTATTTTGTGAGCCCCTTTTAGAAACTCCAACAGCCATCAACATGGTTTCTTTGCCAAGAAAAGCTTCAAGGAAAAGAAAAATTTGGTATTTTGTGCAAAATGGAGCACCTGTGATGCTTGGCAATACATCTAGTTGTGTTGCTTTGGTGAAAAGAGAAGCAACCCATGACATCGGAATGCACTGCCCCACAGATTGGCCAACAATGCTGGAAACAAGTATTTTCTGCTGCTGTAAAAGTTGTCAGCTTCTTTGGAGCCAGATCTTTGAATTACCACCTTTTTAAGAAATGTTAACCAAAAGTAGAATATGATTATAAACTTTTTATGTTACATGGACATTCACTGGCATTCCAGGAGACAGGCCAGTGCCCTCAATTAAACTTTGGACAAAAAGAAAATAAAAGCCCACTGAGGAAAATTTGAAAAGGAGAGATTCATTCACTGCCTGGCTTACTTGGCAAATATTTTTGGCCTTGTGATGAGGTAAATATTCTGATCCAAGGACTTGCTACTAAAATATCATGAGCAACATTTGGCCAAGACACCAAAGAAAGTGCTTCACAGGATGGAGTTGAGACTGACAAATCATTGTCAATTTCTCAGTGGGCTAACCTTAAAGAGGGTAGGAAATTCTGCATAACTCTTCTGAGGTTTTCTTCCACTTCTAGGGCTTTAATATTAAAACGGGCATTTGTAAGCCCCCCCTTTTTTTTCCTGGCATAGTAGTAGTGCTAACTTTATCAAGAACTAAGAAAATGAAGTATCCAAATTCAACATGAGGGGATTTATTCAGTTCTTAAGTTCCATGATGACAGTTGTCTCTCAATGGACAGAACAAATTATAGGAGCTTTAGTTCTAGTTTTGATTCTGTCTGTTTTTATACAGATCTGTGAGTAAAGATTAAGACAAGTTTTGCCTTAAAAAAACACCAAATATTTATAATCAGTGCAAGGTCAAAGAGAATTCAAATGTTGCTATGCCAAAGTATACTTCATTAAAACAAACAGCATCCCTCCTTTTTCAGAAATAGACAACTGAAAAGAATGAAACTTTATTTTTTGGTTTTAATTTATACTGTTCAGATTTATTTCATTTTTTCTACTCAGAAGTTTTTAAATGAAGCTGCCCTGTCCCCAGGAGAATGAAGATAAACACATACCCACAAAAATCTATGGAATTGGTTTGTAACTTGACTTTCTACACACAACAACAACAAAAAAAAGTTATGTTTTTTTAGATTTTAGGAGTCTGGAATGCAAAAGAAAGTTGAGAACCAGAATGATAGAGGCTTCATAGAGAAGAAACTGACAATTGCCTTAATCTGCTGTTTCCTGAAATATAGCATGACAATTTGAGAACAATCAACTTGCATCAAAAAGTTCTAAGAATGGAAAATATCATTAGGTTCCAGCATATGCCACTAGTTCAAGCCAATGTGCTTTGAAAGTGTGACCACTCACCTGACAAGTTCTCCCAGCATAAGAATCACTGGGTTTCCCTAGAGTACCATGTTTAGAAAGATGGGATGAAAATCAGGAAGTCCTGAACATAGAGCATATATTGCAGATCCAGACTTTATTAGTGAATACACTGAACCTTAAAAATGTTCAGGACATGGACAACGTTATACGAAGAACACACTCACCTTGCTATCTGTTAAAGCAGCCCTGGGAAGTCATGGATTGAATTGTGTCCCCCCCAGAATATGTGTAGCCATGTGGCTGGGCCATGATTCCCAGGATCTTGTGACCGTCCTCCATTTAGTGGTTTTCCTATGCTGTATGTTAAAGGATTAAAGTGGGGCTGTAAATCCCTTTATAAGATCACCTCCCTGCTCCACTGTAAAGGGAATTTCCCTGGAGTATGGTTTGCCCCACCCCTAATCCTTTCATCCTGCAAGAGATAAAAGGAAAAGGAAGCAAGCTGAGAATTGGGAATCTCACACCATCAGGCAAGCAGCACCGGGAGAAGAGCATGTCCCTCAGACCTGATGATTCTGTTCCAAGATGCTCCCTGGACAAAGACTGATGCAATACCAGACTTTCCTCCTGAGCCAACAAGGGGAAAGCCTTTCCCTGGAGTAGACACCATGAATATGGACTTGTAGCCTACTGGACTGTGTAAGAATAAACCTTCTTTGTGAAAGCCATCCACTCTGTGATATTTCTGTTAGAGCAGCCCTAGCTGACTAAAACACTATCTTTTATTAGATTAAATGTTTAACCAAAATAAGCACGTGTTCACTGAGGTATCAGAAATAGTTTAAAGCTAAGGTTCTTATCATAACCCTCATTTTGTAATAATAGTTTTAAAAAATTTCATAAGTTTAAAGAAGATGTTTTAGATACCTTTCTGGGAAACACTGAAGCTTGAATTCACTGTATATAAAACTAATCCGTATGCACCTAGAACACACATGAATACCCTGACATTGTCTGTATCTGGATACCATGAAGAGAATAACTAAAGTCAGCAAACTTAATTGTTCTAAGTGCTACATATCTCATTGCTGAATATCACCGTGGTCACCTTCAAAATACTTCACTTGGGAAGCTATGCACTGACACCAGTGCCCGGTCTACTCATCAAAGCAATTTTGGAATTCTTTCTGGAATGGCCATTGCACATGGTAGCACAGTGGCAAGTTTGTGAATTTAATTGTATAGTGTTTGTGAGAGAGTTTTTAGCTAGTAAACAATTAACTGTATTGGAACATTCTCCCCACTCACCTGATTTAATCCCCAGTGACTTTTTTCTTTATCCAAAGATAAAGGAAATACTGAAAGGAAGTTATTTGGATGACTTTCAGGACATCAAGAGTAATAGGAAGATAGCTCTAATGGTCACTTCAGAAAAAGTTTTAAAAATGCTCTGAAGGGTGGACTAGGCGCTGTCATCAGTGCATAGTTGTCTAAGGAGAGTACGTGGAATGTACCCGTAGTGATATTCAGCAATGAGGCATGTAGAAATTTTTCTAGGATACATTCATGAACTTGTCAGCCTTGTAAATCTTCCAGCATATGGACAACATTGACAACAACAAAAATTACAAAATTACTTGCACGCAAAAAGTCCAAGAAACCACCCATAACTGGTATGTCTCAGTAATTATCTAAGACTGAACATAAGCTAAATCCAAAATAACAGTAGTGGGATGCTGCATCAAGATAGCACCATAGTCAAACATTTCCTGTGGTGCCTTGAACAACAAGGACCCCCTCCCCCAAAAAAGTGAATTGAATATATGTGACAATCTTGGAATGCTAAACATAAAAGACAAAGTTGATGAATCCAATTGAGCAGCAGGGGGAGGGTGAGACAATACAGAATCACTGAGAAGTTGCCAGAACTAACCTGAAAGGCACTAGGACTGCTTAACTAGCACATGAAAAGAAGCAAGATTGGCACTCAGGACTCATTTTCCACATCAGGATATATCAGGTATCATGCAAAACAAGCCAAGTAACACATAGAGAAAGCAATGAAGGAACTTAAGAAGGTCATACAAGCACATGATGACAAATATAACAGGCTACAATAATCCATAGAGAGACAACAAACAGAAACTAAAAGGATTCACAATAAAACTTCAGAATCAGACAGCTCAATAGATAGGCAAAGGAGCAGAATTGAGGCAATGGAAGTCAGAATTAGTGAGGCTGAAGATAAAACACTTAACATCAATTTATTTGATGAAAATCAGATAAAATATTTTTTTAAAATGAATAAACTCTAAGATTTATGTGGGATTCTATCAAGAAGAATAACCCAGGAGTGACTGGATTACCAGAATATGAGAGGAATATCAGAAAATACGGAGAGAATACTTGAAGATTTGTTGGCAGAAAACTCCCCTGATTCATGAAAGATTAGAAGCTATCTATCTAAGACACTCATTGAAGTCCACACAAGGAAGATCTCGAAAGAAAGACACCAGGTATATTATAATCAAACTTTCCAAAACTAAAGAAAAAGAGAATTTAAACTGGCTAGGGATAAATAAAAAAATAATCTACAAAGGAGGATCAGTAAAACTAAGCTCTGACTGTGCAGTAGAAACCACACAGGCAAGAAGGCAATGGAGTGATTCCTTGAAGGAAAAAAGTGCCATGTAAGAATTACATATCTAGCAGAACGGTCTCTCAGCTACAATGAGGAAATGGACATTTCCAGAAATTTAAGGAATCTGTAAAAATCAAAACACAATTACAAAAAATACTAAAGGAAATCCTCTGATTAGAAAATCAATAACATCAGATAACAACCCAGGACTAAAACACAGTATAGAGCAACCAGTTATCAACCCAGATAGGGAAGTCACAGAAATACATAAAACACTGAAAATAAGGAAACAGAGATGTCAATATATAAAAGATGAGAACATTAAAACAAACAAAAGAAATTCAGACTTAATAATGTAAGCCTAGACAATATAAAGAAATAAGAGATTAGTCTAAACTTAGAAAAAAATAGAGATAAATATTAAGGTAATCACAAGGAAACTAACAATCCCACACAACAAAATAATAATAATAAAAAACTAATAAAACATAAAGACTCAGCAAATACAAAATCAATGAAAATGAAAAAAATGAAAATACACAAGGAAAAAACAATTCAGCACAGAAAATATAATGGAATACAGTTTCAACAACACACACAAATGCATCAAAATAATAGCACTAAACTCATAGCCATCAATAATTATGGTGAATACGAATCAACTAAATACACCAATAAAGAGACAGAGAGGCAGAATGGACTAAAAGCACCATTTTCTACACGTTGCCTACAAGACACACATCTTAGACTTAAAGACTCAAATAAACTAACACACAAATGATGGGGAAAATATATCAAGCACACAACAATCAAAAAAGAACAGGAATGGCAATATTAATCTCTGATAATACAGACTTTAAAACAAAATCCACCATGAAGGATAAGGAAGGACACTATATAATGAGGGAAGGGTGAATACACCAGGAGGACACGACCATAATAAATATTTAGGCACCCAATGACAGGGCTCCAAAATATATAAAACAAACTCTAACAATATTAAAAAAGAGAAATAGATAGCTACACAATAATAGTAGAAACTTCAATACAACATTTTTGGTGAAGGACAGAGCATGAAAAAAGAAGTTCAAGAAAGACACAGGAGATTGCAGTGTAACAATCAGCCAACTTGAACTCATTGACATATACAGAACACTCAGCCCGACAGCAGCTGGGGTGGGGGAGGGGCGAGGATCAAATATATGGAAACTGACTTGGCTTTGGAGCAACATCTGGTTCAAAAATTCCTGGGTTAAAGAAGAAATTAAGAACGGAATAAAGGAATTCACAAAATCAAATGAGGCTGAAGTACATCCTACACAGAATCTTTGGAACACAGAAAAAGCAGGGATTAGAGGTCAGTTTATAGCAATAAATGCACACACCCCAAAAGAAGAAAGGACCAAAATAAAAACATTAAACCCTACAACTGGAACAAATAAAATGAGAGCAGCAAATTACGCTCTCAGGCACCAGAAGAAAGGGAAAAAACAAACAAACAAAAAAAAAACCTAGAACAGAATTAAATGAGCTAGAGGATAGAAAAACAACTAAGAGTTAACAAGCAGAGAGGAAGAGTGTGCTGTCACCATGCAGGGAGAGTAGTGGAAGCTGCATATAGGTCAGCATGCAAATTGATATGGGAATGTACATTTTCATTCAATCATAGTAGAAATAATAATAATAATAATGAAAAGAGTTAACAAGCCCAAAAGCTGGTTGTATGAAAAGATCAACAACATTTATAAACCACTGGCCAAACTGACCAAAAAAAGAGAGGAAGCAAAATAACCCCCCCAAAAAAATGAAATGAGTGATATTACAAAAGACTTAACTGATATTAAAAGAATCATAACAGAATACATCAAGAATTGTACTCCAAAAAATGTGAAAACTTACAGTAAATGGACAAATTTCCAGAAATACACTACCTAACTAAATTAACACAAACAGAGATAGAACAACTAAATAAACTATAACAAAAGAAGAGGTAGAAAAGATAATTTAAAAATTCCAAACAAGAAAAGTCCTCGCCCTGACAGCTTCACTGGAGAATTCTACCAAACTTTCAGATAAGAGTTAATACTATTACTAAAGGTGTTTCAGAGCATAGAAAAGAATGGAATATTCCCAAACTCATTCCATATAGTGAGTATAACTCTGATACCCAAACCAGGTAAAGACACCAGAAAAAGAAACTTACAGACCAATATTTGTATGATCACAGACACAAAAATCCTCAACAAAATTCTAGCCAATAGAAGTCATCACATATCAGCAACAAAAAAAAAATTCACCATGATCAAGTGTAATTTATAGCAGGTATGTAGAGACAGTTCAACATTAGAAAAGTAATCAATGTAATCTGTCACATGAATAAAACAAAAGAGAAGAACCACATGATTTTATGAACTGATGCAGAAGACATCTGACAAAGTCCAACACCCATTCAGGACTTTAAAAAAAAAAAACTCTCAGCAAATAAATTCTCAACATAAGAAATGGCATTTGTACAAAGCCAACAGCCAACATCATCCTAAATGTAGAGACTTTCAAAGCATTTCCCTTGAGAATGGGAACCAGACAAGGATGGCCTTTATCACAACTCTTAATATTGTGCTGGAGGTCCTAGCCAGAGTAATTATGCTATAAAAAGAAATTAAGGGCATCTAAATTGGTAAGGAAGAAGTAAAATACACCTATTTGGAGATAATGATCTTATACACAGAAAACTCCGAAGAATCCACAAGAAAACTACTGGTACTAATAGAATATTTCAGCAAAATATCAGGATACAAGACAGGCATAAGAAAAATTAGTTGGCTTCCTTCACAACAAAAGGAACTTTGAAGAGGAATTTTATTAAAAAGGCACCTTTCACAATAGCCCTAAAGAAGATAAAATACTTGTGAATATATCTAACCAGAGACATAAATGACCTATATAAGAAAACTTCAAGACATTATTGCAAGGAACCAAAAGACACCTATATAAATGGAAAAACATACCTTGTTTGTGGACAGGAAGACTTAGCATTGTGAAAACGTCAATTCTACCCAAAGTGCTCTACAAATACATACAATTGTGATCCAAATTCCAATGACATTTTTTAAAGATATGAACAAACAAATCATCAACTTAATATGGAAAGGGAAGAGGCCCCAGATAAAAAAAGCATTCCTAAAGGAAAACAAAGTGGAAGATCTCACACTACCTTATTTTAAAACCTATTATAACACCACCCACACATATCTGTCAGTTTGTCGTACTGTGAAGATTTATGTGTTGCTGTGATGCTGAAAGCTACACCATCGTGTTTAAGAAACCAGTAAGATCACTCAGCTGAGCCTCCAGACTAAGACAGACTAGGAGGAAGGACCCGGCAGTCTACTTCTGAAGAGAATTAGCCAGTGAAAACTTTATAAAGGGCAGTGGAACATTGTCTTGATATTGTGCCAGAAAATGAGCCCACCAAGTTGGAAGGCATTCAAAAGATGACTGCAGAAGAGGTGCCTCCTCAAAGTACCTAAAAAAACCACTGCCATCAAGTCCAGTCTGACTCATAGCAACCCTACAGATCAGGGTAGAACTGCTCCATAGAGTTTCCAAGGAGCACCTGATGGATTTGAACTGTTGACCTTTGATTAACCCACTAAGCCACAAAGTACAGTTGACCTCAATGAAATAGATGGAGTCAAGCTTTCAGGATCTTCATTTACTGATGTGGTAAGACTCAAAATGAGAAAAGAAACAGTTGTAGATATCCATTAATAATCAGAACATGGAAAGTATGAAGTATGATTCTAAGAAAACTGGAAATTGTAAAAAAATGATGGAATGCAGTATTCTAGGCAAACTTGGCCCATAGGTTCGCCATGTATCAGATCCAACTCGATGGCACTTGGCTGGCAGGCATCAGAGAGCTGAAATGGACTGGTAGTGCCATTCTGAATTGGATAATCATATATGATCTACTAATATTGAAATGACAATTTAAAGAGGAATGGCATTGTATTCATCAACAAAAAGAACATTTCAAGATTTATGCTGAAGTACAGTGCTGTCAGTGATAGGATAATACTCATACACTTACAAGGAAGACCAGTTAACATGACTATTATTCAAATTTCTCATCAAACATGAAGGCCCAAAATGCTGAAATTGAAGATATTTTTACCAACTTCTGCTGAAATCAATCAAACATGTAATCAAGATGTGCTGATAAAAGCTGGTAATTGGAATACAAAAGTTGGAAACAGAGAAAAAGGATTAATAGTTGGAAAATTTGTCCTTGGTGACAGAAACAATGCTGGAAATGCATAATAGAATTTTGAAAGACCAAGGACTTCTCCTTTACAAATACCTTTAATCTTAACATATGGTGGCTACACACAGGGACCTCACCAGATGGAATACACAGGAATCGAATGGACTATGCCTGTAGAAAGAGATGATGGAAAAGCTCAATATCATCATTTAGAACAAGGACAGGTACCAACTGGAGCACAGAACATCAACTGCTTATGCCAAGCCAAGTGCCGTCGAGTCGGATCCGACTCATGGCGACTATGGAAATTATTATTATCATTAATGATATCATTAATATCACAGGCAACTAAAATTTGGCTAAAAATAATTCAAAAGCAGCTACAGCAGTATATTGGCAGGGACCTGCCAGAAATTCAAGGCAGATTCAGAAAAGGACACGGAAACAGGATTATCATTGCTGATGCCAGATGGATCTTTGCTGAAAACAAAGAATACCAGAAAGATGTTCACTTGTGTTTCATTGACTATGGAAAGGCATTTGGCTATATGGCTCACAACAAATTATGCATAATCTTGCAGAAAATGGGAATTTCCGAACACTTAATTGTGCTCATGAGGAATCTGAAAGTGGATCAGGAAGCAATCATTTGAGCAGAACAAGAGGACAGTGCATAGATGAAAGTTAGGAAAGGTTTGCATCAGAGTTGTATCCTTTCTCCATGCCTATTCAATCTGTATACTGAGCAACTAATCCTAGAAACTGGATTATATGAAGAGCAGGGTGTTAGGATTTGAGGAAGATTCAGTAACAACTTGCATTATACAGATGACTCAACCATGCTTGCTGAAAGTGAAGAGGACTCAAAATATTTACTTATGAAGATTGAAGACCATAGCCTTAAACAGAGATTATACCTCAATATCAGGAGAACAAAAATCCTCACAACTGGACCAATAAGCTACATTATGATAATTGGAGAAAAGATTGAGTTTGTCAGGGATTTTATTTTTCTCGGATCCACAGTCAATGCCCATGGAAGCAGCCTATGAGAAATCAAAAGGCACACTGCATTGGGCGACTCTGCTGCAACAGACCTCTTTAAAGCACTGAAAAGCAAAGATGTCAGCTTGAAGACTAAGATGTGTCTGACCCAAGCTATGGTATTTTCTACCACAGAATATGCATGTGAAAGCTTGACAACAAATAAGGAAGACAGCAGAAGAAGTGATGTCTTTGAATTGTAGCACTGGAGAATAATAATGAATGTACCATAGACTGTCAAAAGAAAGAACACATAGATCTGTCTTGAAAGAAGTACAACCAGAGTGCTCCTTAGAAGCAAGGATGGCAACACTATGTCTAACATACTTGGATATGTGGCCAGGAGGATCAATCACCACAGAAGAATATCATGCTTTGAAAAGTAGAGGGCCAATGAAAAAAGAGGAGGACCCTTAAAAAGTTGGATTGACATAGTGGCTTCAAAAATGGGCTGAAGCATAGCAACAACTGTGGGCATGGAGCAGGCCTGGCAGTGTTCTGTTCTTTTGAGCATAGGGTTGCTATGAGTCTGAGTTGACTTGACAGCACCTAACAACAAAGTCACCCTAGTCAAACAGCCTGATACTAGTACAAAAACAGATACACAGAACAATGGAATAGAATTAGTATACAGACATAAATTCATCTATGTGCCAATGATATTTGATAAAGGCTCACAGTTTGTTAAATGGGGGGAAAAACAGGTTTTTTTTAACAAATAGTGCTGGCATCACTGGCTCTCCATCTGAAAAAAAAAATACCCATACTCAACACCATGCCCAAACCCTAACTCAAAATGGATCAAAGACCTAAATATAAAACTAAAACAATGGAGAGGCAGGGCCAACATAGTGGACTAGACACACATCTCCTGAATTCCTTCTGGAAGTGTAACTGAATGGAGCAGAGGACATCTGGGGATCCTTGACATAGTGTTGTCAGATTTGACTAGGCACCAGTAACAGACTGAACTACCCCTCTCAAAGATCAGCCAGCAGCTGCTAACCCTCACTCCTGCTGACTCTCTATTTTGGAGGACTGCAGGTACTGACACCTTTTTGCTATCTTGAAGGTGGGGACTGGGCACGAGCCAGCAAAGATGCTGAACTGTGGCATGTAAGTAAACAATGTATAGTGCAACAGAGAGACAGCACATGGGACAACCACATATTGAGAGCCCTGCTGCTAACTGAGGGCACCACTGCCTTTCCACACTCTATTTTCTAAGCTGCATCATAGACTGCTATTTCACAGCAAGAAGAGCAGCTCGGTCAGGATGCCATCTTGGTCAGCTGAGAGGTGGTCACTCAGCCAAGGTGCAGCTGATTCTTATCTGCAGCTGATTCTTGAGCCAAGAAGTACCTGTCTGGCAAGTGCTTCTCCAACTGAAAAGCAGCATTTGAGACAACTCATGTCTATATCTATGGTGGGTCCTGGCAGAGGATGGCAGGGAGGCTTTACCCTCTCTCTGCTTTGAACCATGTCCTAGCATCTGGAGACACCCTACGAAGTACTTTTGCTGTCAGCTGGAAGGTGGGGCCTGCCACACCTGAGGGCCTGTTTTTGGCTGCTGTTGGACAGCTCCCTGCTCGGAAGTAAAGTACTCTTTTAAATAAGACCATCCAGAGAACTGACTACTGAGAGGCCCAGGAGAATATCCTCCACTGTTCACTGATCCATATCACAGTGTGAGCTGATGGGCCCTCAGTCACTCCATGAGTAGTGTGCCATCTTTGCCAGCCAGGCAGCAGAACCTGCCACCCCAGAGTGTCCACCTGGGGCTAGTCACTAGAGTACACACAGACAACTGGTGACCAACTGCCCTCTTAGAACTGCACTTCAACTCCTGTTGAGGTAACACCAGAGAAACAAAACAGCCTCTAATGTCTGGAAAGCAACACACCATTATCAAGCATTTAAAGAAACCACCCATGGGTCCAGAAAGCTCCCAAATAAAGAAGCAAAAAACTTCCCAGATGAAAAAGCCTTTCTGAAACTATCAGAGGTCGAGTACAAATGAATTATATAGAGAGCCCTCCTAGAGATTAAACAAAACACAGCAGAACAAAATGAAAAATTAAGTCAACTATTCAAACTCAAGAAACATCAATGATCTGAAATTCAGCAAATCAATAACAAAATTACAGTTAGACAATCCAATCCAAAGCCAAAAGAGCAGAATTGAGGAGACAGAAGTCAGATTTAGTGTCCTTGAAGGTTAGACCAACTGGCACCTGCATTTATGAGAAGAAATCAGAAAAAAAGAAATAAGAAAAATGAAGAAGCATTAAGAAACATATGGGACTCTATTAAGAGAAATAATGTATGAATAACTGGAGTTCCTGAACAGGGAGGAATAGATGAAAATATAGAGACCACTGCTGTAGAGTTGCTGACAGAAAGAGTTGCTGAAATTATGAAAGAGAACATAGATATCCAAGATGTGTATTGAATGTCACAAAAACCAGACCCCAAAAGAAAGACACGAAGACATATTACAATCAAGCTTAATAAAATGAAACATAAATAGAAGCTCTTAAAGGCAGTGAGGCTCAAAGCAAAGCTAAGATTGAGAGGGAAATCCTGTAGGCTTTTGTCTGATTTCTATGCAGAAATGATGTTGGCAAGAAGGTAGTGGGATGATACATTCAAAGCCCTGAAAGAGAAAAATTTCCAACCAAGAGTTATATATCCTGCAAAAATTATCTCTCAAATACAACAGTAAAATTAAGACATTTGCAGATAAACAGAAGCCTAGAGACTGTGCAAAGACCAAACCAAAATGACAAGAAATACTGAAAGGAATTACTTGCTTAGACAAACAAAAAAATTAAGTGTATACTTAAGAAAGCAATTCAGGACACAGTATCCAGAATCCTACTCACTTAGGGAAGTCAATAAGCTCAATCAAAACTACATTATTAAAAGAGGGAAACCAGTGATCACATCACAAAAACTATGACATTACCACACTAAAATGAGTGACATATTACAATAGTTATAACTCTTTCAAATGGAGTGGAAAATAAAAAGATATGCAGAAGTTGAAGTTGAGTTTAAACTTAGAATAGTGGGGGGGTCATAGAGGTGGCTGCAAGCAAAATAAATCTAAAACAATGAAGATGATGGAATAAAAAATAGGGACAATGCTAGATGCCCTAATACCTGGCATAATTGGAATATAAAACATTACTAAATGCACAAACTCTAGAAGAGAATAGATAACTACTATCTCCTAAAAATCAAACACTTGTGCTCAATAAAGGCTTTACCAAAAGAGTTAAAAGACAACTTAAAAGACTAGGGAACAAAAATTGGCTATGACAAATCTGATCAGGTTCATAGAAGATACTGCAAAACCTCATAACAAAAAGACAAATAGCCTTATTAAAAATGGTCAAAGGACATGAACAGGTACTTCACCAAAGAAGACATTGAGGCAGCTGATACATGAGGAAATGCTCCTGATCACTAGCCACTAGAGAAATGCAAATCAAAACCACATTGAAATAGCACCTTAACTCAACAAGGCTAGCACTAATCAAAAAAACACAAAATAATAAGTTTTGGAGAGGTTGTGAAGAAACTGTAACATTTATACACAGCTGGTGGGTGTGTAAAATAATACAATCATTTTGGAATCCAATTCAGCACTTTCCCCTCCAAAAAAAACTAGAAATAGAAGTACCATTCTATTCAGCAATTCTACTCCTTGGAATGTATCATAGAGAATTAAGACCCTCATATGAGTAGATATATGTACACTCATGTTCACTGCAGCATTGTTCACAACAGCAAAAATACAGAAATAACCTAGGTGCCTGTCCGAGACCCCACCCGTCCAGCAGGTAGAGAACAGACACATGGACCACCACACACGGTTTCAAGATCCTTCTTCTACTTTATTTCCTGGTCACACGGCTTAAATAGTGTTGCCTGCTGTATTCTGATAGGGCAAACAATATCCAATCACAGGGGGGCTTGCCTAGTCTCCAGGCAAAGCCTTACACTGGGCAGGCCATCAAGCGGGGTAAACAAGGGTGTGGCCCTGCAGCACGACGCCATTTTGCAGGCAGCGAGATCTAAGGCTTACAGGAGGTATGTGGGCCATGGCTCCCAACAGGTGCCCTTCAACAGACAGATGGATAAACAAATTATGGTATATTCACACAATGGAGTACTACATAATGATAAAGAACAATGGTGAGTCCACGAAATGAAACATGGATGAATCTGGAAGACATTATGTTCAGGGAAATTCAGTTGCCAAAGGATAAATAGTGTATGATACCACTATTAATAAGAATTCTAGAAAATTCAATGGTTATAAGGCCAGAAAGAGAAGGAGAGGGGATTTCACTAACTAGACAGAAGATAAGAATTATCTTAGGTGAGGGGAAGGACAGCAACACTGGACTAAATCAAATGCTAAGAAGGTTCTTAAAGACTTCAACAGATAGCGTAGCAGAGGCAGGGGTCTGAGGACCATGGTTTTGGGGGACATCCAGGTCAACTGGTCTAACAAATGTTTCTTCACTTATTGTTTTTTTTAAATACTTTATTGGGCTTTAAGTGAAAGTTTATAATCAAATGTGTCATACAAAAACTTACACACACACTGCTATGTAATTCTAGCTGATCGCCTCACTCTATAACAGTATGTTCCTCATTTCCACTCTGTATTTCCTGCGTCCATATAACCGGCTCCTGTCCCCCTCCACCCACTCATCTTACATCTGGATAGGAGCTGCTCAGATACCCTCATGTGTCTGCTTAACCCAAGAAGCACATTCTTCCCAGTGTCATTTTATATACTATAGTCCACTCCAATCTTTGATGAGTTGGCTTTGAGAATGGTTTCAGTTCTGGGCCAACACAGTCTGGAGGCCATGTCTTCTGGAGATCACAAATGTGTTAGACCACAAAGTCTGGTCTTTTTAATAGAATTCAAGTTCTGCAAATCCATTTTTCTCCTGCTATGCTAGTGACTCTTATGTTGTATTCCCTTTCAGGGCAGTCATTGGAGATGGCCAGGCACCATCTAGTTCTTTCAGTCTTGTACTGATGTAGTCTTTGCACTATGTGGCCCTTTCTGTCTCTCTGGCTCATATTTTATGTTGTAGATGTATTTCATTATCCTATGATTCAGGTAGGTTGGGACTAATTGGTGCTCCTTAGATGGCCACTCAACAAAGTCGGATGTGGGATATTTTCTTAAAAACATCTCTTATACCAAATGAACAACATGACCCCAGAAACCATGGTCCCCAGACTCTTACTGCTGCTACTCTCTCTGTCAAAGTGTTGGGTTATATTTAGGAAACTTCTCTGCTTTCGGTTTAGTCCAGCTTTGCTGACCGCTTCTCCACTGCGTGCTGTCCCTCTTTTCACCTAACTCAATTCTTATTCCTTCCTCCCTATCCTTGTGCCCATCAAAGACTGTTTTCTTTTGTGTTTAAAGTTTCAGTCCTCACAATACTGGTCTCATATAATATTTGTCCTTTTGTAACAGACTAACTTCACTCAGCATAATGTCTTCCAGATTCTTCTATGTCATGTTTCCCAAGATCACTCTCATTCTTTATCACTGAATAGTATTCCATTGTGTGAATTTCCCATAGTTTGTTTGGCATAACAAAGTTTATTAAGAAAACCTCCTGCATCCTACTTTGATGAGTGGTATCCAGGTCTTAAAAGTTAGCAAGCACCATCTAAGATCCATCAATTGTTCCCAACCCACCTGTAGTAAGGGAGAATGAAAAACACCAAAGACACATTTAAAATATCAGCCCAAGAGGCAAAATAGGATATGTAAACCAGAAAAGATCATTAGCCTGAGGCCAAAAGAATGAGATGGTCCCACCAATAACTGCCCTAACAGGGAACACAATAGAGAGTCCCTGATGGAGCAGGAGAAAGGTAAAGTGCAGGACTCAAATTCTAGTAAAAAGACTTAATGGCTTTATTGACACTGGAGGAGCCCAAGAAGACATGGCCCCTGGACTACCTGCTAACCCAGAACTAAAACCAATTCCCAAACTAACTCTTCAGACCAAGAATGGTCTGGCCTATAGTACAGATAATGATACTCATGATGACTACGTTTTTTAGTTCAAATACATGAGACTAAATAAGAAGCACCTGTCCAGAGTCAAGATGGGAAGGCAGAAAAGGACAGGAGCTGGTTGAATGGACACAGGAGATACAGGGTGGAGGGTTTTAAAGCAGGGTCACATTATAGGAACGGCAATTACAGTCACATAACAATGTGTGCATAACTTTTTGTGTGAGAAACTGAGCTGTACACTTCCATCTAACACACAAAAAGAAACAAAATAGCAATATGGTTACCTCTAGTAATACAGAACACAACAAAGAAAGAAACTCATGTACTTTCAAATGTTTGTATTTCTCTTATTATTTTTTATCAAAAACATCAACCACATGGCAAAAACAATAAAAAATATATTTGGATTTATTTATCTTATATTTACATTTATTAACTATTATAACTCACCATTCACAAATAATAAGATATTGCTATAATATTGGGTTGAAATTTATTATTAGTTCTTTTCAGATGACACAGTAATATTCCTACAAAACAGTAACTCGAAGATAGTTATGACTTAGTTGTTAATGAAGCAAATGCCAGTGGTAAAGAAAATAAATGTCACAGACTACAGTGATGATGGATTATCAAGTTTTGTGGCTGACTATCTGTATGGTTTTGATGATGATATGTCGTAGATTTTAAAGATGACAAAACCTTCATTACTTGCTGTTTGTTATATAGCATATCTTCAGTGAGCACAAATTTCTATTTTAATTCTACTGTTTTTCCTGTACTGACTTCCATGTTCAGTGAAACATGTTAATATACCCTGAGACACTAGTCTCAATGTACATATGAGAATGGCATTGTAATTACTTCAAAATTATTTTTTTGTTTTAGGTTTTGTGCCAGGTATTTTACCAAATGATTAGTCTTCACATATTCTGCTCCCATTGTGGAAACATATGTAAATGTGCTACATTTTGTTATTTAATTTGTCCTACATAGTCTATGTAGATCTACTCACCTTTATTTTATCTTGTTGGCTGCTTTTAATTACCAAAATTCACATGGATACAGCACCAGTATGTGCTCTATGTGTGGTATGAAACATAACTTAAAGTAAATTAATTGACTGTCATGTGTTACCATGGATGATTTTTTTAGCTATGTGATTTTTACTTTTATATAATTTATAGAAAACTAGTGCATGGCTGGAATTCGTAACTTCCTACTGGATTCCATTATACATTCAACAATTTCAGTAGGTAGAATATGATCAAGAACCAACAGTGATGAGGGAAGAAGTCTAAGCAGAACTGAAGGCATGGGCTCAAAAAAAAACACTGCTCCAGGAATCACAGAATATCAACTGAGGTGTTTCAATCAATGAAAGCAATACTGGACGCATTCACTCATCTATGCCGAGAAATTTGAAAGACAGCTACCACCAGGGACAAACAACAGGAAGAGATTCGTATTCATGCCCATTCCGAAGAAAGGTGATCCAACAGAATGCAGAAGTTGTCAAACAATATCATCAACATCACACACAAATGAAATTTTCCAGAAAATAATTCAAAACTAGTTGCAGAAATACATTCACAGGGTACTGTCAGAAACTCAAGCTGGATTCAGAAGAGGATGTGTACATTCCACTCCTGTCCAACGAGTGACATTCCACTCCTGATATGAGAGGGATCTTGGCTGAAAGCAGAGAAAACTAAAAAGATATCTACTTACATTTTATTGACTATGCAAAGGCATTCAACTGTGTAAATCATAACAAATTATGGATAAAATCATGAAGAATGGGAATTCTAGAACATGTAATCGTGCTTTTGAGAAACCTGTGAATGGATCAAGAGGCAGTCATTCAAATAGAATATGGGTTACGTACAGTTTAAAATCAGAAAAGTGTGTGTTGGGGTTGTATCCTTTCATCGCACTTATTCAATCTATATGATAAGCAAGTAATCCAAGAAGCTGAAGGAGAACACAGCATCAGGATTGGAGGAAGAGTCATTAACACCCTGTAATATGCAGATAACAGAACCTTGCTTGCTAAAAGAGGACTTGAAGAACTCACTAATGAAATCAAAGACTACAGCCTTTAGTATGGTTTACACCTCAACATAAAGGAAACAAAAATTCTCACAACTGGACCAATAAGCAACACCTTGATAAACAGAGAAAAGAATGATGTTGTGAAAGATTTCATTTTACTTGGGCCTACAATTAGTGCTCAGGGAGACAGCAGTCAAATAATCAAATGAAGAATTGTATTGGGCAAATCTGCTGCACAAGACCACTTTAATGTGTTAAAAGGCAAAAAAGTCACTTTGAGGATGAACTCAACAGCAATGCATTTGGATTTATGCATGAGAAAGGTGGACAATAAGGAAGACAAAACAAACAAAAAATATGTCTTTGAATTATGGGGTTGGCAAAGAAAATTGAATATACCATGGACAGCCAAATGAAAGAACAAATTTATCTTGAAGGAAGTACAGTCAGAATGCTCTTTAGAAGCAAGGATGGTGACATTTCATCTCATCTACTTTGGACATGTTATCAGGTGAGATAAGTCCCTGAAGAAGGATATCATGCTGATCTAGCAGAAGGTCAGAGAAAAAGACAAAGATCCTCAACAAGATGGATTAACACAGTTGAGGAGACCATGAACTCAAACAGCAAAGTGTTTCAAGATGGTGCAGGACTGGCCCGTGTTTCATTCTGTTTCTCTTAGGGTTATTCAGAACCGACTTAACAGAAGCTAGCAACAACTGGATTCCAATATACCTCACAGTATATTTTTTGACCAACAGACAAAACACAAAACCCATTGGCATCAAGTTGATTCAAACCCACAGCAACCATATAGCAGACAGATAGTGATACATGCTATTGAGTTGACTCTGACTCATGGTGACTTTACATACAACACAATGAACTGTTGCTGGTCCTGTATCACCTTCATGCACACCAGCACACAGAAGTTCACCATCACAGCTATTGTACCACCTCAGGTCTCTGAGGGTCTCTCTCACGCTCACTGGCCTCCTACTTAACCAAACATGATGTCCTCCTCCAGGGACTGATCCCTCTGGCCCACATGTCCAAAGTACAAGAGTTAAACAATGTTCTGCTGTGATCCATGGAAACCCTGGTGGCACAGTGGTTACATGCTAGCTACCTGTACTAACCAGAGAGTTGGCAGTTCTAATCGGCCAGGTGCTCCTTGGAATCTCTATGGAGCAGTTCTACTCTGTCCTGTAGGGTTGCAATGAGTTGGAATTGACTTGATGGCACTGGGTTTGGTTTTTGTGGTTGTGATCCATATGGTTTTCCTTACCTAACTTTTAGAATTAGATTTACAGGCCTTTCTTCTTAGTCTGTCTTAGTCTGGAAGCTCCTCTGAAATCTGTCCACCATGGGTGACCCTGCTTGTATTTGAAACACCAGTGGCATAGCTTCTGGCATCACAGTGACATGAAAGCTACTACAGTACAACAAATGACAGAGAAGTGGTAGTCATAGCCAATAGGTAATGTCAAAGGAACATCCAACATGAAGCAGCTCCCATCGGTCTAAGATGGAACAAATAATCCTAGCATCAAAAGATTTTAAAGACAACTGATGGAAGTATACCAGCTATATAAAAACCAATGTAAAAGGAATGCAAGTTACTGCTCTGCCCCCACAAAAAATTAAAAACTTAACTGGACACTATTGGAAGTAACCAGGATATCAATTTATCCTGAATATTGGCTAGTAAATGAAAATATTAAACATTTATCTTGCCTTTATCCTGACTTTCCTGAATTCCAGAGTCAAACAGCCCCAACTGATGACAGCATTCCAGGAAATTAATGTGAAAGGAGTGACAGTATTGGAAAAATGATCATTTAAATCTTCTATCAAAATATTTGAGTCCGGAAAAGATCATCAGTGGGTGAAACCATTGGATGGCTGTGCTTCTAAGGAATTTTATAATGGAGGGATCAGGCTGTCACCACCTGAGCCCACTGATCAATCTTAGCACCATAAAAGTGGGACAACCAGATGTTGTATGCTTCCTGCTAGGCTACGATATGAAGAATGTAGTTCTACTTTTGAAGTATTCTTATCAAAATGAGTTGAAAGTGTTTACTAAATTCTCTAAAAGAAAATGCACTAATGTAACTTAGTTAAAGCAAATGCAGCAGAATCTTGGTAATTATTGAATCTGGGTAAAAAGTATAAAGTGATTCAATGAAATGTTCTTCCTAATTTTGTGTGTTTGAAAATTTTCATAAATCAAAATAACACTCATACAGAATTGGTATACATATTCTTGCATATCTTAAACCCAGAAAATATAGCCATTAGTGGTACCAACAGTGTCCTGAGTGGCACAAATAGTTAAGTGCTCAACTACTAACTGGAAAATCAGCAGTTTGAACTCACCGAGAAGCGCCTCAGAAGAAGCCTGGAGACTGCTTCTAAAAGTTCAGAGCCTTTGGAGTACAGTTCTACTCTACAACACATGGAGTCACAAGGAGTCAGAGTCAACTGGACCATACAGCACCAAGAGATCTGCGCATAAGCATTACAAGAGAGGTAGATTTTGAACTGCATACCTGTTGGGAATTGGCACCAGTATCTTACTATAAGGATTTCATCTTTCACTGAAATTTAATGAGTCAAAGTAGATGATCAGAGAAAACAGTCCAAGTGAAGCTGAAAGAAGCTGAACCAGTGATGATATAACCAGAACGACAGCATTTATTAAGTTCATATTCTGTGCCACTCTCCGTGTTTCGCATTTTATCTTCATTTGTGTCATAATCAACAAAACAGGGTAGCAAATAGTGTTATCTCCAGGTTACAGATTAACAAAAGCTAAGAGAAATGTAAATTAATTTTCTTAAGGTTAACAGAGTTAGAACATGGCAAAGATGGAATTCAAATCTAGCAGTTAAACCTCAAAAATCATCTTTTAACTCTTTATCAGGGTAATATGTACTAATCTCCCACTGTTCCATATGTTGGAACAATTTCCTGGTGAAAGTAATCACAGATAAATTAAACATGCCACCTTTTCTGTACAGGCAGTTAATCAGAACACTTGATGTAACACAGTTTACACAGAGAGTTAGACATCATGGAGTCAACTCCAACTCATGACAACCTTACATACATCTTTGTGTTACCCTCAAATCACTGGCATGTATGATTCCATTAGTGTGGTTCTAGTGCCAATCCAACTCCCTATAGACGCCCTCCTCACCAGCCCTACACTTCACCAAGTATGATGTCCTCTTCCAGTTACCGATTTCTTTCCGATGACATTTCAGATGGAAATGAGTTAGACAGTGCTCTGTTATAATCCACAAGAGTTTCACTGGCTAATTTTCAAAAGTAAATCACTAGGCCTTTGTTCTTCGTGGCTGTTGCCAGATGACCCTGAGTCAGTTCCAGGTCAGAGACCCCATGTACAATAGAAGAAACTCTGCTCAGTCCTGAACTATCCTCACAGGTGTTGCTGTGTATGAGACCATTGTTGCAGCCACCGTGCCCACTGATCTCATCAAGAAAGAGTCTTCCTCTTCTGCTGATCCTCTCTTACCAACCATAATGTCCTTCTCCAGAAGAAGCTCCCTTCTGATAACATACCCAAGTAATGGGATGAAGTCTTGCCATGCCTGTCAGCAAAGAGCCTTCTGGCTATACTTCTTCCAAGACACACTTATTCAGTCTTCTAGCAGGCCATGGTATGTTTGTTATTCTTTGCCAACACCGTAATTCAAAGGCATCAATTCTCCTTTGTTCTTCCTTATTCACTGCCCAGCTTTCCCAAGCATATGAGGCAACTGATAATATCATTGCTTGTGTTAGGTGCATGCACCTCATTCCTCAAAGCGGCATCTTTGCTTCTGAGCACTCTAAAGAGACGTTTCACAGATCTGCCCATTGTGTTACATTGTTTGATTTATTGACTGCTACTTCCATTGGAGTTGATTGTCAATCTAAGTAAAATAAAATCCTGCTGTCTAACAGGTTTGTTTTCAGAGAGGAGAGTAGAGGGTGAAGAGGAGGGGACAAGTGTTGGTTGAGTGGATACTGGAAGAGTGGAAGGAAGAGTGTGGTGTCACAGGGTGAGGAACACAGATAGAACTGCACAGAGGCAGGTGTTCTGAGTTTTATATGGCACATTGACTTGGACTGTAAATGTACAGTTAGTCACAATAAAAAATTAAAACTAAACTCCTTGACAGTGCAATATTGTCTCCATTTATCATAACGTTGCTTATTGGTCCCATTGAGAGGATTTCTGTTAACTTTATTTTGAGGTATAATCCATGCTGAAGGCTGTAGTCTGTAATCTTCATCAGTAAAGCCTTCAATTTCTCTTTGCTTTCAGCAAGCAAGATTGGGTAATCTGTGTATCACAGGTTGTTAATGAGACTTTCACCAATCTTGATGCTGTGTTCTTCATATAGTCCACATTCTTAGATCATTTTCTCAGCATTCAGACTGAACAAATATGGTAAAAGGATACAATACTGACAGACAGCTTTCCTGATTTTAAATCACACAGTATCCCCCTGTTTTGTTTAAAAGACTGTCTCTTGGTCATGAAGATGTTTGGCGTGAGCATAGTTAACAGTTAAGTGTTCGGGGATTCCTATTCTTTTGTAATGTTACCTATAATTTGTTATAATCTACACGGTTGAATGTCTTTGCATAGTTATTAAAACATAAGGAAACCTCTTTTAGTATTCTCCACTTTCAGTCAAGATCCATCTGACATCAGCAATGATATCTGACATTCCACATCCTCTCCTGAGACCAACTTGAATTTCAGGTGGTTCTCTTTTTATGTACTGTTGCGACCACTTTTTAACTATCTCCAGCAAAATTTTACTTGCATGTGATATTAATGATATTGTTCAATAATTTTCACATTTTGTTGGATCACCTTTCTGTGGAATGGGTACAAATATGTATCTCTTCCAGTCAGTTGACCAGGTAGCTCTCATCTAAATTTCTTGGCATGTTTCTTGTTGAAACATCTCAACTGGTATTTCATCAATTCCTAAAGCCTTGTTCTTTCCAATGTTTTTAATACTATCTGTTCTTGATCATATGCTACCTCTTGAAGTGGTTGAAACATCAACAATTTGTGACACAGTGAATCTGTGTATTACTTACATCTTATTTTGATACTTTCTGTGTTGCTCAATATTTTGCCCTTTTTTCCTAGTCTGTCTTCATCTGGAAGCTCCCATTGAAACTTATTTACTATAGGTAACCTTGTTCGTATGTAAAATACCATTAACACAGTTTTCAGCATCCTAGCAGCACACAAACTAGCGCAGTGCACAAACTGGCAGACAGGTGGTGGGTAGCCTCACTTAAAAGTACAAAATCAAGATGAAAAAAATGCAGCTTTCTTACAGGTCACATAAGAGTTGCATGTTTTCAATAATAATTGCCACACAAAAATAACTATTTACCAGGTAGCAAAATTTCTGCTGAACACATATACATATATTATCTCATTTAAACCTTACAACAACTTCACTAAGTAGAGATTTTTATTGTTCCCACTTATAAGGATTTTAAAAAGTGAGACTTACAAAGTTCGAATATCATCCAAGATAATACACCCAGTAGACTGCAGTGATGAAATTCAAATGAAAGTTATCTGACTTGAATCTTTTTTCTCTCTCTACTGCAATACCTATTTAGAGCCTCCTAGAAGGCAGGCATTCTCTGATGTCTAGACATACAGGTGCATTTGCCACCTCAGATTAAACATGCCATATTCAGAGAAGAAAATGGCCCCAACAAAATGCTGAGTTTCTCTGGAATTCCTGAGCAGCATGGGGCAGACCAAACTAGCACATTTGCTCAAAAACAATGAATTTTTAATTTTGTCTTTGCATGTAAGCCCGAAGTTCTTTGGTCAACATGAGGTCATTTTAGACATCTTCAAGCTTTAAAGAGCCTATCAGGAAGCCATGTCTGATTGACAAATATGACTCATATGTATGTATTCCCTCATAGCTTTGGCTAAATACGTTTTCACAAGCAGGCTTAGTTCCCTCTTGTTAAAAAAAAAAAAAAATTGACATAGTGCCACTGAAATTTCATGAAATTCCATTAGTTGAAACTCAAGAAGTATTTCAGCAGAAATTCACCAAAGTTTAGATATTCTGAACTCATATAGCCTAGCAGCACAAAAATGCTATATTTGGATATTTTTATTTCAGTTCTTATAAAAAGAATGGAATTATTTTTTTAAAGTGGCCATCAGCCTTAAATTTGCTAGAGCATGAAAAATGAACAATTATGCATAACAACCCACAAAATGAATAAGTATATGAAAATATTCAAGTAATATTTACCAGCCTAATGAGTAACTGAACAATCACCAGGAAGTGAAAAAAACAATTAGTCTCAAATACGTCAAAAAATAAGTCACTTTCCAGGGAAAATCACACAGATATGCTATTTTAATAAATTTCTATGATGCTTTCTTGGACTCCAAAATTATTCAGAGGAAACTGTGGTATGTAACAAAAACTTAAATATGCTCCACAGTCTCGCAAACTCTGTACTTGACCTCATCTATCTCCTCTGAAGTGATGATTTATACTACAAACAAAAGTACTCTTTATTTATTTTACCTTTTAAAATTGCAACTGTATATTTACCTTACTGTGGACAATCAATTACTTGCAATAAACACAACAACCCATTGCTGTCAAGTCAATTCCAACTCAGTTACCTTATAAGGACAAAGTAGAACTGCCACATAGAGTTTCCAAGGAATGCATGCAGGATTTGAACTGTTAACCTTTTGCTTAGAGCTGCAGCACTTAACCACTAATCGACTACTTAGGAATGACTAATTTAGTCTTCATGACTATAAGATATTACAGAGGCACATTCACAGAATGCTACTTATCACAGGTGATACAGTCCATTGGCTGTATCTAAACTATTACTAAACTATTGCTGGGATGTTTGGGCCCTGGAAAGATGCTCCAAGATATTAGTTACTTGTTTTAAATTTATCCATAATTTTGTGATCTTTCTGTGTTCGAATTAATGATTTAAGAATTAATAATTTAAGATACTCATTTTTTTATTATTACATAACAGATGATCACAAATTCAGAGGCTTTACACAGTACTTTTTTATTCTGCTCACAGTTCTGTAAGTTCAGAAAGTCCAAAAGGGTTCAAAGTTGTTCTCTGCTAAATGATATTTGTGTCACAAGGCAAAAATCAAGACGTCACCATGGCTGAGGGAAATATACTTCCAAGCAGGTTAACATTGTTTGCAGAATCTAGTACTTTTTGGTTGTAAATCTGAGACCCTTCCTCGCTGGCTATCATCGGGGCACCTGTTGCTTTTAGAGACTGCCCTCATTGTGTCGCTCGTGACTGCCTCTGTCTTTAAACCAGCAAGGGTGCCTCAAATCCTCCTCACCCTTTAAATCTCTGTCTTTCACATCTGTTATCAGCTGGAGATAAACTCTCTGCTTCTACAGGCTTCTTTGACATTTTTACTCTGTAGGGTGTAAGGTAGTCATGAGCAGGAACTGACTCAATGACAATGAGCTTGCTTTTTGTTTGTTTGTTTTTAATTTGGTGATTGGGTAAGATCTGCATGGATAATTGACCTATGTTAAGGTCTAAACCGAAAAACCAAGCCAGTTTCTGTCAATTCCAACTCATGGAGAGCCCATGTATATCAGAGTAGAACTGTGCTCCAAAGGGTTTTCATGGCTGAAACATTTCAGAAGCAGTTTGCCAGGTTTTTCTTCCAAGGAGGCTCTGGGAGAATTCAAATCACTCATCCTTCACCTACTACTGAAGGGCTTAATAATCTGTGCCACCCAGAGCAAATATGTCATAAAACACAACTAAAGGAGCAATATCTCATCATATTGATAGGTTCCAGAGACTAAGGCAGGACATCACTGCAGGGTTGTTTTAGCTATGTTTTCACTGAGTGGGTTATTTGGCATGGCAGAAGTCAAAAGTATAATCAAATACTATTATAATATAAGAATATTTCAGCATGAGAAAGATCTCTTGTGTGATTCTTATCACCTTTGTAGGATATTTCACACAGTTAGCAGAAGGAAAAAAAGGCTATGTGTTCTGCCCTCTATATAGAATTTTATCAATGTCCAAAACCACTCCATCATATCTGAAGACAGTTATAAATAATTTAGAATTTCAGTACAGCAACCACCTAGGCTTAGAGGCAAGAACTTAACAGGAAAGAAATTACCAAAAGAGGGCTTCTAAGATATCCAAAAAACACAAGGTTAATTTTATTTTCCCTACTGTCTAAATTATTCCCTATTTATTTGCAAGTTCAAGATAAAGCTGAGTAAAATTGGAAAAAAGTCCATAAGAGCTAAAGTATAACCTTGAATATGTCCCAATTTAATTTAGAAACTACCTCAGGAATAGATTTGACACAATCAACACCAGTGATTGAAAACTAGGTGAACTGTGGAATGACATTAAGGATATCATACATGAATAAAACAAAAGGTCAGTAAAAAGACAAGAAAGAAAAGACAAAAATGGATGTCAGAAGAGACCCTGAAAGTGTGCTCTGGAATGTTGAGTAGCTAAGGAAATGGAAGAAATGATGAAGTGAAAGAGCTGAACAGAAAATTCCAAAGAGCAGCTCAAGAAGGCGAAATATTATGACATGTGCAAAGACTTTGAGAAAACCAAAAGGGAAGAACATGCTGGGCATTTCTCAAGTAGAAAGAAATGAAGAAAAATTTTCAAGCTTGCAGTTGCAATCATGAATGATTCTATGGGCAAGATACTGAATGATGTAGGAAGCATTAAAAAAAAAAAAAGATGGAAGGACTACAGAGTCACTGTACCAAAACAAATTGATCAACATGCAATCATTTCAGGAAGCAGCGTATGATCAAGAATTAATGATACTGAAGGAAGACGTCCAGGCTGCACTGAAAACACTGGTGAAAAACAAGGCTTTAGGAACTTACAGAATGCCAACTGAGATGTTTCAAGAAATGTACAGCACCAGAAGCACTCATGTGTCTATGCCAAGGAATTTGGAAGACAGCTACCTAGCCAATTAACTGGAAGAGATATATATTTGTGCACATTTTCAATAATGGTGATCCAATCAAATGTAGAAATTGTCAAACAATATCATTAATATCATACACAAGTAAAATATTGCTGGAGATCATTCACAAGTGTAGACAGCAGTGCACCAATAGGGAAAGGCCAGAAATTCAAGTCAGATTCACAAGAGGACATACAATGAGGGATATCATTGCTGATGTCAGATGGATCCTAGCTGATATCAGAGAATACCAGAAATATGTTTACTTGTATATTATTGACTATACAAAGGCATTAAACTGTGTGGATCATAACAAATTATGATGTAATGGGAACCATACTCATGAGGAACTTGTGAATAGATCAAAAGGCAGCCATTTAGACTGAACAAGAGGATGCTACATGGTTTGAAATCAGAAAAGGTATCTACTAGGATTGCATTCATTTACTATACTTATTCAATCTCTATGCTGACCAAGTCATCAGAAAATCTGAACTACGTGAAGAAGAACCAGACATCAAGATTGGGTGAAACTCATTAACAACCTGCAATATGAAGATGATACAACCTTGCTTACCAGAAGTGGAGAGTAGAACTTACTGATGAGTATCAAGGACCACTACCTTCAGTACAGATCAGGCTTCAACATAAAGAAAACAAAAATCCTCACAACTGGACCAAAAGTAATATGATAAATGGAAAAAAGACTGAAGTTGTCAACGACTTCATTTTACTTGAATTCACGATCAGTACCTTAGAAAACAGCAATCAAGAAATCAAATGACACATTTCATTAGACAAATCTGCTACAAAAGCCCCCTTTAAGTGTTAAAAAACAAAGATGTTACTCTGAAGCCTAAGGTATCCCTGACCCAAGCCATGGTGTGTTCAATCACTTCATAGCATACAAAAGCTAGACAACGAATAAGACTGAAGAATTGATGCCTCCGAATTACCATGTTGGTGAGGAATATTGAATATATCACCATCTGCCCAAAAATGAAAAAAAGAAATCTGTCTTAGAAGAAGTACGGCCAGAATACTCTTTAGAAACAAGAATGGCAAGAATTCATCTCACATTCTTTGGACATGTTGTTAGGAGGGATCAGTCCCTGGAGAAGGACATCACATTTGGTAGCAGATCAGTGAAATGAGGAAGACTCTCAACAAGATGGATTGACACAGTGGTTGTAACAATGGACTCAAACTTAACAATGATCATGAGGATGGTGCAGAACCAGGCAGTCTTTCATTCTGTTGTACACAGGGCCACTATAAATTGGAATTGATTCAGAGGCGCCTAACAACAATGCTTACTTAGGGGGTTATAGACAAACTTTCCTTTGTACTGATTAAGCCCATTTGTGACCATACAACTTTTAATATAAAACTAATAATCTAGCTTCTAAGTAATCATTGATATAATGCGACTGGAAGATGGGTGGTGGGCATATGCAGAGGGAAAATTCACGAACACTAAGTCATGTGTCAAATGTCATGATTCTCAAATGAAATAAAATTGTGATGGTTCTTTTATTATCTCTTATTCATCCTTTTGCTATATCTTTCTTATTGTTCTCCCTTACTCTAGTCTTATTTATTTTCTCTGATTTCTCATCATAAATGCTGGTGTCAGTTGCTCTATCCTCAAGGTTAGTAACTGACTTTCAACTCCTCAATTCTACTCTTTTGGCTTTGGATTGAATTCTCTAATTCTGTAATAACTATTGATTTGTTAGATTTCAGATCATTGATGTTCCATCAGTTCAAATAGCTTGCTTAATTTTTCATTTTGTTCTGCTGTGCTTTGTTTAATCCCTAGAAGGGCTCTCTATAAAATTATTTTGTACTGAATCTCTGATAGTTTCAGAAAAGCTTCTTCATCTGGGAAGTTTTTTGATTCTTTATTTTGGGAGTTTTCTGGAGCTATGGTGGACTGCTTCTTTAAATGGTTAGCTATTGGTTGTTACCTTTGCACTACCTAGAAGCTGTTCAGTTTGTTTGCTGTTTCCTTAGGAGGGCTCAGAGTTGGTCACCAGCTGCCTCTGTGTACTCTAGTGACTGGCCCCTGGTGGACTCTCTGGGGTGGCAGGCTCTGCCTCCTGGCTGGCAAAGACAGCACCTTACTTACAGAGTCACTGGGGGTCATCAGCTGACACTATGATGTGGACAAATGAAGGGTGGAGGAGATGCTGCCAGGCTGCTCAGCAGTCTGTTCTCCAAGTGATCTTATTTCAAAAAAGGTACTTTACTGCTAAGCAAATAGCTGTGCAACAGCTGCCAACATCAGTCAAGCCCTCAAGTATGGCAGGCCCTGCCTTCAGGCTGATAACCAAAGCACTTCATATGCTGTCCCCAGATGTTATGATGTGGTTCAAAGTAGGTAGGGGTTATGGCCTTGCTGCCATCTTCTGCCAGGCCCCACCTGTAACTCTAGGCACCACTATCCTAAACACAGCTTTTCTGATGGATAAAGACTTTTCAGACAGGCACTGCTTCTCAGCTAAAGAATTAGCCCCAGCTAAGACTACACTATGAAGTCCCAGCTGACCAAGATGGTGTCTTGCCTGGCTGCCCTTCCTACCATGACATAGCAGAATCTATGGCACAGCTCAGAATTGAGAAGGTGGAAGGACAGTGCTGCCCTCAGTCAGCAGCTGGGCTCTCAATATGCAGGTATCCCAAGCACAGTCTCTCTACTGTGCTATATGCTGTTTATTTAAGCACTGCAGTTCAGCCTATTAGCTGGCTTATGCCCAGTCCCTGCCTCCCAGATAACAAGGAAGGCATCGGTACCTGCAGTCTTCCCAAACAATGTGTCAGCAGAAGCAGGAGCTATCTTGTCTTTGAGAGATGTAGTTACCCCATTATTGGGGCATAGTCCAATCTAACAACCCAATGACAGGTCCTAGGGTTCCCTGGATGTCTGCACTGCTCCATTCAGTTATCATTCCAGGCCTTAGTTCTCAGAGGCAACTGAGGAGACGTGTATCTAGTCTGCCATCTTGGCCCTCCCCCCTGGTTTCCCTTACTCTAGTCTTGATGTGTTCCTTGCAATCCATTCTCTATACTGCTGGCAGAATGATCATCCTAAAATACTTTTCACTGTGGTGCAGTGGTGAAGAGATACAGCCACTAGGTCAGCAGTTCAAATCCACCAACTACTTCATGGAAGCCCTGTGAGGCAGTTCTACTTTGTCCTTATAGGGTAACTACGAGTCACAGTTGATTTGACAGCACTGGGATTGGTCTTGGTTTGGTTATCTAGAGAACGAAATCCAAGCTCCTGTGCATGCCTCCCATGCATCACTAATGGCCCTCAACCATTTATCCAAGCCTACCATTTGTCATGGAAACTCTGGTGGCATAGTAGGTAAGTGCTACAACGGCTAAACAGAAGGTTGGCGGTTCAAATCCACCAGATGCTCCTTGGAAACTCTTACAGTGAAGTACTACTCTATTCTATAGTTGCTATTCATCAGAACTGACTCTATGGCACTGGGTTTTGTTTTTTGTTTTGGTTGACCTCCTGTCATGGAGACTCTGATGGAATAGTGGTTAACATAACTGCTAACCAAACAGTCAGCAGTTTGAGTCCACCTGGCACTCCTTGGAAAACTCTAAGGGGGAATTCTGCCCTGCCCTATAGGGTCACTAGACAGCACTTGGCTGGCTGGCTGACAGCAACAGAGCTCTTTTTTTTTTAAATCATCAGTCACTGTTTTACTTGTGAGTCATCTACTAGTGAGAGTTTCTGTAAACACATTATTTTTACCACTTTGTCTCAAGGTTGACTAGGTGTTCAGTGAAAATGTATTGAACACATACATAAATTACAGACTGGCATACTTCCTTATCTTGCCCTAGGCTGATACTTCTTAACAGAAATTCTTTCCTATTATTCCTCTTTGAACTTGTCTTCATGCTTCCAAGCCCTGCTCAGTTGTCCTTCCTTGCCAGAAACTTTCCCTGACTCCTACTTTCCTTACTAGAAGGAACTCAGTTCTTGTCTATCAGTACTATCTGTGGAAATCCAGATGGCATAGTGGTTAAAAGCTATAGCTGCTAACTGAAGGGTCAGCAGTTCAAATCCACCAGGCACTCCTTGGCAATTCTACTCTGTCCCATGGGGTCACTGTGAGTTGGAATAGACTCAGTGGCAATGGGGTGGTTGGTTGGGTTATTAGTACTCATGTATCCATGGGAATTCTTAAACAGATAGGTCACATTTTAATTAAATAGCTTTATGCTCTTTGTGTGACTCACAGACCAAAATCATCGGCATTTCTTGAAAACTTTTTAGATATGCAAATTTTCAGTCTCGACCTCAGATTTGCTGAATCACAAACACTGGGCAGGGGGCCCAGCAATCTCTGCTGGAATAAGCACTCTGAGTGTTTTTAATAAATGCTAAAATTTGAGAACTCCCTGTCCTAAGAAACTTGTCTTTGTTGTTCTTACATGCCACTGAGTTGGTTACAAGTCATAGCAACTGTATGTACACAGAACAAAACACCAAAACACAGCCCAGTCCTGTGCTATCCTCGCAATCATTGTTGTGCTTGAACCCAACACTATAATTCAAAAGCATCAAGTCATCTTTGGTCTTCTTTATTTACTGCCTAGCTTTCACTGGGATACGAGATGATTGAAAACATCATGGTTTGGGTTAGTCAGTTTGATTCCTGTCTAAATGTATAGTCTTCTATTTAGGTTGTTAAAGAAGATATTTACAGTGAAGAAGTCACTGGGGTTGCAAAGTTCTACAATGTGACCTCTGACATCATTACTATCTACCAAGGTGGTATTTCCAATTAATGATCCTTTTTTTTTCACCTTTCACATTCCCATCACTATATAATTACCAATGCATCTTGATAGTACGTTTGATCAACTTCAAACTGCAGAAGCTAGAAAAAATCTTCAGTTTCTTCATCTTTGGCCTTAGTGGTTTGTTCTTAAATTTGAGTGATAGTTGTATTAACTGGTCTTCATTAGATATATGGATATCATTCTATCACTGACAGTAGTATACTTCAGGACAGAACTTGAAATGTTCTTTTAGACAATGAATGCAACACCATTCTTCTTCAATTTGTCATTCCAGCATAGTAGACCATATTGCTGTCTGATTCAAAATGGTCAATACCAGTCCATTTCAGTTTACTAATGCCTAGGATATCAATATTTATGCATTCCATTTCATTTTTGACTGTTTCTAATTTTCCTAGATTTGTACTTCATACATTGCATGTTCCAATTAACAGATGCTTACAGCTGTTTCTTCTCATTTTGAGTTATGCCACATCAGCAAATGAAGATCCCGAAAGCTTGACTTCATTCTTGTCAGTAAGGTGGACTCTCCTTTGAGGAAACAGCTCTTCCTTAATTGTATTTTGAGTACCTTCCAATCAGGGTATCTCATCTTCTGGTACTATATCTGGCAACATTCTGCTGTTATTCATAAAGCCTTCACAGTACAACTTTTTTCAGAAATACACTATGAAGTTCATCTTCCTAGTCTATCTTAGTCTAGAAGTTCAGCTGAAACATGCCCACCTTGGGTAATCCTGCTGGTATTTAAATACCAGTGACATAGCTTCAAGCATCAGAGTAAGATGCAAGCCACCACATTATGACAAACTAACAGATGTGTAGGGGAAGAACTGATCTTATTTCTCTTATATCCCAGGTTCCTAGCTCACAGTAGATGATAAAAAACATTTCTTGATCTGAACTTTAATGTCTAAGCCTTTAATTCAAAAGAACAATCACTTGTATTCTGGATGACTTCAAGCTTGGATAAGATTCTCGATTTTTAAAAAAAAAAAAACAAACAAAGACCAGCTGAGACTGAAAGACAGTTATTGACTCTGGGGCTAATTTATTTTGGGAATAAAATGAGTAAAATAAAATACATACAGTTGTGAAGAACTTGTCCAAATACCTTTATAAGAATGTTTATGAGATATATCCAAGAAACATTGGACCCATGCCAGAGTTTAGTAATAATTTACTATTTCCCTAAAAATAAATAAATAAGCTCAACCTATTAATTTAAGCTATTGGTGGTTATAAAGTTATTAGCAGAAAATATTCTGTCATTGAAACTTGAGAAAATTTTGTTATTGTTGTTACAAGTTTCTCTTTAGTACAAGAAATTACGTGCCTGGGCTATGGACTTTGAGAATCGTAAGAACTGATAGACGCTGTCTCTCTGGCTCTTTTATCTCCAAACAGCATCATCTTTTATTAAGGAATGATGCCATTAAATAGAATGAATTAATCTTTCTCTGGTTGAAATCACCACTGCCTGGTTATCTGACTTTGTATTTTTTCAAAGGAACCTGAAGGAGTTAGAAGCAACAGTAGGGCCTGGAAGCCATAAATGCAGTATATCCAATCCCTGGTACTGTATCAATCAAATAACAGTGAATAAGAATATTATTCATTCAGGCAGTAACCTGATGTTCTTAGTCATTGTTTCTGGCATTTTCTTTCCTTAAGATTAGTATATATATCCAGATCATCCTGATTATTTCACTATTGATAACATTCCCATAGTATAAAACAATACTTGTAATGTTCCTGCTTATACTTACGAGCCTCCTCCCTACACTGTATTATATCCTCTTAATAGTCCACCAGAAATGCCCACGCATTTGTGAGAAGATGCTCTTTATTCATAAAAGTTAGAGACTGTCACGGATTGAATTGTGTCCCCCCCAAAATAGTTGTAGCCACATGACTGGGCCATAATTCCCAGTATTTTGTGACTGTCCTCCATTTTGTCATTTTCCTATGCTGTATGTTCAAGTCTTAGGGTGGGACTGTAAATCCTGCTCCTCTGTAAAGGGAGTTTCCCTGGAGTATGGCTTGCCTGACCCTTAATCCTTTCATCCTGCAAGAGATAAAAAGAAAGGGAAGCAGGCTGAGAATTGAGAAACTCACCATCAAGCAAGAAGCACTGGGAGAAGTCCTTCAGACCTGAAGTTCCTGCACCAAGATGCTCTCTGGACAAAGACTGATGCAATACTGGACTTCCCTCCAGAGCCAACAAGGGGAAACCCTTCCCTTGGAGCAGATACCCTAAATATGGACTCGTAGCCTACCAGACTGTGAAAGAATAAACCTTCCTTTGTTAAAGCCATCCACTTTGTGGTATTTCTGTTAGAGTAGCCCTAGCTGACTAAAACAGAGACCAACATAAAAGAGCCTGAAGTTGAAGAAGAGTTTCTGAGATGTCAAGAGAAAGCATGAGCCTGTCCTTAGTCTTTTGTCCATGAACTGATACCATACCAACTGCCGTGGAGTTGATTCCAACTAACGGTAACTATGTGTGTGTCTTAGAGTAGGGCTGTGTTCCATAGGCCCTTCAAAGGCTGACTTTTCAGAAATAGATTGCCAAGCCTTTATTCTGAGGTATCTCAGGCCAGACTTGAATCTTCAAGCTTTTGGTAAGCAGCCTAGTGCCTGAACTCTAACAGCCAGAAAATCACCATCACCTGAAAAGCATAGCTATTAAAACGTTCAGCTACCGAGAAGGGGTACTGGAATTTTGAAAAGGAAAGGGCTCCAGCCTCATACATGACTGCCTAAAGCATCCAAGTCCTTACTGATCTAAAAAATCAAGCTTTACCCCCTGCGCTCAGAGAAATAACATACTAGAAACTTTTGTATTATCTACACTGTGACTGACATTGATCAAAATGCAAAAGTCTCTGCTAATCTATCTAAATTGCTGAAATTTCTAAACAATGTACTGCAAAAGATAGGGTCCATGTGAGGTAAGGCAATAGAAAGACTTCAATCTTGACTCATACAAAGGTGCTTGGAAAAAATTGCAACACAAGAGAGGTCACTGAGTCAACCTAGAAATTAGCAACTGAAAGAAGCTAACACTGTGCCTATCCCAGAGGATAAAAGAGGGGAGAAATGAGCAGACTGAGCCCAAATTCTAAGCTTTTCAGCAAGACCTGTGTCAAGCTCTAGCTAGGATCATCAAGAGAGGGTAGGGTGAGTCCTGCCAAGAGCTATAACCATTACAACAGACAGTCACTTGCAAAGAAGTCTCTCCCTACTGCAAGCAAATGATGAGAATAAAAATACCCAGGCTCTTTTTCTCCAGTTTCCCATCAGTACTTTCCATTGGCCAAATCTTGCCAGAAGGCATTATTCAAGAAAGCCTGAAAAACAGACTAGGGTGGAGGGGAGGAAAAAAATGAATCTCAGAACAAACAGGTAAATAGCCAAATCACCAACCATCTTGTCTTTCTTGTTTAGTGCCAACCAGTTGGTTCCAACTAAAAATAAACCTCATTTTCAACAAATGAAGTACTGCCTATTTCTGTGCCACCCTCACAGTTGTTGCTGTCTTTGAGCCCACAGTTGTAGCCACTGTGTCAATCCATCTCACTGAAAGTCTTTCTCTTTCACTGCCCCACTACTTTACCAAAGCATGATGTCCTTCTCATAGACTGATTCCTCCTGATAACACAACCAAAGTACATAAGATGCAGTGTCATTCTTGCTGTACATCTTCCAAAAGAGATTTGTTCATTCTTCTGGTAGTTCGCTAACACCATAATTCAAAGACACCAAGTCTTCCTCAGTCTCCTTATTCATTGTCCAGCTATCACATGCATATGAGGTAATTGAAAATACCATAGCTTGAAATGGGCACACTTTGTCTTCAAAGTGACATCTTCACTTTTAAATGCCGGAAAAAGGTCTTTTGCAGCAGATTTGCCCAACATAATACATCTTTTATTTCCTCTGCTGTGAGAATGCATTCCCTGTGAAAGCATATACAACTGTCTTCAGAAAACTCATGGAATAACATGGTGTCATGAATTGAATTATGTTCCCCCCAAAAATCTGTGTAGCAATTTGGCTGAGTCAGGATTCCTGGTATTCTGTGATGTTCTTCCATGTTCGAATTCCTGCCTCTATGATGGTAATCGTGGTAAATGGGCAGGAGTTGTGTTGGTGGGGCAAGACTCAATGTGTGGGACTGTAGTGTGGCTTGGGGTAGCCTCTTGAGGTATAAAAGAAAGGGAGGCCAATTGAGATTTTGGTATCTCATACCATCAAGAAAGAAAGCAATGCCAGAGGATGAGCACATTCCTGGAAAAGACCAAGGTCCCTGCACCTCAGAAACTTCCAGTCCAGGGAAAGATGAAGACAAGGACCTTCCTCCAATGCCAGCAGAAAAAGCCTTCCACTGGAGCTGACACCCTGAATTTGGACTTGTAGCTTACTGGACTTTAACAAATAAAATTCTCCTATATAAATCCATCCACTTGTAGTATTTCTGTTAAAACAAAACTAAAAACTAAAAAACCAAATCCAGTGCTGTCAAGTCAATTCTAACTCATAGCAGTTCTACAGGACAGAGTAGAACAGCTCTATAGAGTTTCCAAGGAGTGCCTGGTGGATCTGAACTGCCAATCTTTTGGTTAGCAGCTGTAGCACTAAACCACATGGTATAGATAACTAAAATCACACGGTATAGATAACTAAAACACATTGTACTGGTAAAGGTGGGGCTTAGATGGCAGAGTTGCCACAGGTATTTTCTTATCCCTCTAACAAAGACCCAGAAAAACAACTGAACAGACTGTAGGGAACATTCTAGGAGTCCTGACTGTCAGGCAGAAATCTGAGAGATTGGACTGGGTGACAGGGTGGTCCAGAGGCAACTATTTTGGCCAGATTTAAATCTGCACCCCACAGAAGGGCACACTGCAGCCAAGCAGAGCTATGGTGCAGTGGCAATCAGCCAAACAGGGCAGCAATGCCATGAGTGGAGCATATCTTTTTCAGTGGAAGCTGAGCTTCAGACAGTTACACCTACAGAACTGCAGAGGACTTTCACTTGAGCATCATAAGCTAAGTGCTTGTGAACTCTTGAGGACACAGGATCTTTCCTACTCACTGATTTCTTTCCCTTTCCCCAGCACTTCTCCAACTCTTCTCTGCACTGCAGCAGGTGCTAAACTCTGACATACTACCTGGGCCAGAAGTGGGACATGTTATGTGTATGCCAAATTATTCTCCTAGACTTGGAGAGGGAAACAAAAGGAGAGGAAAAAAAAGTACCACTGGATCTCCTGAGCTGGCAAGTTCCCCTGTCTTTCTCAGTGTGCTCAGAGATCTAACCATCTGAGGACAGGACATTAGAATTTTTAAGGCTGAAATAATTAATCTAGCTCAAACGAGAATACTCGAACACTCAAAAGCTAAAAAAAAAAAAAAAAAGACATATAAATTAGAGCACAATAATCAAAGTATGACAATTTTCTGATGGCTCAGAGACAATAATCAACTTCTAAATATCTAAAGAAGCAGACCACCATGGCCTCAGAAACTCCCAAAAACAGTATTAAAATTTTCCAAAGACTACTCCCTGAAATTATTGGAGGAAGAACACAAAGGAGTAATGTTCAGAGCTCTGCAAGACAACAGGAAGCAGATTAGTCAAAGTGCAGCAGAGCGTAATGAAAAACATGCCACAAGAAATATTTGAGCAACAATGATCTGAAATTCAGCAGATTAACAATAAAATTACAGAATTAGACAATTCAGAAGAAAGTCAAAGGAGCATGATAAAGGCAACAGAAGGTAGAATTAGCGAGACAGAAGACAAAGCAACTGACAACAGCATATAAGAGGAAAACTCAGAAAATGGAATTTTAAAAAATGAAGAATCACTAAGGGATGTGTGCAACTCTATCAAAAGGAATAATTTACAAATTATTGGAGCACCAGAACAGAGGAGATAACAGAAAACACAGAGAGAACTGTTAAAGATATGTTGGTGGAAAATTTCCTTGACATCATGAAGGACAAGAAGACATCTATCCAAGATGCTCATTGAAGTCCACACGAGGTAGATCTTGAAAGAAAAACACCAAGACATATAATTAAACTTACCAAAACTAAATATAAGGAGAAGCTTCTAAAGACAACTAGCCTTAAACAAAAAATAACGTACAAAGGAGAGTCGTTAAGGTGAAGCTCACATTACTCAGTGGAAACCATGCAGCAATAAAGTAGGATGACATATAAAAAGCCTTGAAGGAAAAAAACTACCAGCCAAGAATTATATATCCTGAAAAACTGCCTCTCAGACATGATGACAAAATTAGGACACCCCCAGATAAACTGAAGTTTAGAGAATTTTCAGACACTAAACCAAAATTACAAGAAATAACGAAGGAAGTTCTTCTATTAGAAAATCAATAACATCAGATATATACTAAAGGATATGATGCAGTACAGAGCACACAAATACCAACGTGGATCGGGAATCCACAATAGTAAATCAAAACCAAAACACTAAAAAGATCTCAGTATACAAATGATGACATTATACCAAAATAGGGATAAATTAATATATTCACAGATCTTTCAGATGAAGAGAACATCAATGTGACACAAAGAAATTAAAGATTGGTTTAAATTTAGAACTTTACAGGTAAATATCAAGGTAACTGCAAAGGAAATTAACAATCCTACACATCAAAACAAGAAACAAAAGAAATCTTGGCAGATATAAAACCAACAACAATGAAAAGGACGAAAGAAAACCCATAAAGAAAAACAACTCAGCTCAGAAAATCAACAGTCAACAACACACCAGAAAAGATACTGAAATAACATCACTAAATTCATACCTATAAATAATTCCAGCAGTCTCATTTTTTAGAATATATCCTAGAGAAATAAAAGCTGGAACACAAATAGATACACCTCACCAATATTTATTGCAGCACTATCTGCAATAGCAAAAACATGCTGCCCATAAACAGATGAATAGATAAACAAAAACAAACTACAATATGTCTACACAATGGAATAATATGCAATGTTAAAAAAAACAAAAAAGAAGGATCTTGGGAAACATCTGATAACACGGAGTTTTCTGGAATATGTTATGCTGTTACGCTGAATGAAATTAATCATTAAAGGACAAATGCTGTATGAGACCACTATTATGAGGACTTAAGAAAAGGGCCAAGCCATACTGGTGAGTGACATCTGGGGTCTTAAAAGCTAGCAAGCTGCCTTCTGAGGTACACCAAATGGTCCCAACTCAGCAGTAACAGATGATCAATAAGGACAAAAATGACATGTAGGAAAGAAAACCCAGATGACAGAAAGACCGATGTGAATGGGTGACTACATTCATATGTGAGCAGAAGAACTAGATGGTGCCTGTCCACCACCAGTGACAGCCATGAAAGGGCTCACAAAGTTGAGTCCCAGTGGTAATAATAAAAAGGGGCACACACTCTGAGAACCCCACTAAAAGACCACAAATGATGGTCTGAGGGCCTGAGAGTTCCCCTGAGAACATGGCCCCTTGACCTGATGTTGCACCTATTCATAAGTCATTACTGAGGTCAACTCCTCAGACAGGAATGGATCGGACTCGGTGACACAGAGTGACCATATGGTGTGTACATTTTACGGTTCTATGCATCTATAGCGTATTGTTCTACTGGTCTCTTACTACAGCGGAGTGGAGAGGGTGGAGAAGAAGAGACGAGAGATTGTTAAGAGCATGTGACGTGTACAGAATGGAAAGCAGGAGTGTGCTAGCACCAGAAAAGGAGAGAAGTAGGAGCTACACGGGCAGGCATGCAAATTTAAACTGGATTGTATACTTTTACTCAATCCCAATAAATAAACAAAATAAAAAAAGAAAGGGGGCTAAGCAGAGAAGAAAATAATCTTTGATGGTTACAAGGGGTGGGAGAGAAGAAGAGGGGTTTATGGAGTAGGTAGTAGACAGGAACTTGGTTAAGTGAAGGAAGTTACACCACACAGCAGAAAGGAGATTAACACGGCTGGACCACACCAGCAGCTAAGAGGTCTCCTAAATATAGGCTAACATTTCGAAGGTTAGAAGGTCAGAGCAACAGAGACAGAGGTCTAGGAGCATGGGTTTCAGGTGACATCTAGGTCAGTTTGTATAACTAAGTTTTTGCGGTTTTGGTTTTGTTTTTTTTTTAAGAAAGCGTTGTATCTTATTTTGGTGAGTGGCAACTGGGGTCTTAAAAGCTTGCAAGCTGCCATCTAAGGAGCATCAATTTGTGCCAATCCACCTGCAACAGAGGAGAAGGATACCAAAGGCATGATGAAAATATGAGCCCAGAAGACAGAAGGGGCCAAATGACTGGGAGACTACATCAGCATGAGACCAGAAGAATTAGATGGTGGCTGGCCACCACCAGTGACTGCCCTGACAGGTAACACAACGTAAAGTCCCTAACATAGCAGGAGAAAAATGAGACCAAACTTGATGATCTAGCATCCCGGAGGGTCCTCTGAGAACACAGCTTTTTGACTCACAGCTAGCCTGGAGCTGAAACCAGTTCTGAGGCCAACTCTGCAGATGAAAACTAATCTGGACTCTAAGATACAGCATGATGCAGGTGAACTGTGTGCTTCTTGGCTTAAATACCTGAGTCTATCAGAGCAGCAACTCTCTAGAGGTGACACGAGAGGGTAGAGAGGAGAGGAGAGGAGTTAGTTAAATGATTATGAGAGTACAGGGTGAAAAGGAAGAGTGTGTTGCCCCAGAGTTGGGAGAGCAGTAGAGTTGCACAGAGAGACATGTGGAGGGTTTTATACAGCAAATTAACTTGGACTGTAAACTTTCACTTAGAGCACAATAAAATATTTTTTTAAAAAAACAAAACAACCAAATTTGCTGACATCAAGTTAATTCTGACTCACAGTGACCCTACAGGGCAGAGGAGAACTGCTCCACAGAGTTTCCAAGCAGTACCTGGTGGATTCTAACTGCCAAACTTTTGCTTAGCAGCTGTAGCAAGCACTTGTTTCACTTATAGACATAGACAAGGCAACACCTGAAATTGAAGATAATTAAATAGAAATGACCATGATCCAGAATTGAGTACAATCAATGATAACAACAAAAAGGTACAGGATGTTACATAGATAGGCTCAAGAGTGATCTATCCAGACCAGTTTGGTCTATCAAAAGTTCATTCAGCTTCGGCTGTGTTCCAGAACTATGTCAGGTTCCAAGAATATAGAGAAAAAGATGACACAATATAAGGAGCACATAGCCTAGTTAAGGAAAAAAAAAATCTATGCAAAATAATTATGTATAAAATACATGTGTATGATACATGAATCATCATTAAAGGAGTGCTATATAAACCCAATACAAATAGAAAAAGTTATTAGAGATATCAAAGTAAACAATGTCATTTTAAAATTAAGATTACAAACAAAAATATTAGCATATTATAGATACTGTACTGACAATTTCCTAAGAAAATTTCTGAGATACTACAATTTGTAAAACACCCTCTTGATAGGACACATTTTTATGTTGCTATTAGCCAAGTTTATGCATTCCTTTGTAAAAATTAAACACTGTAAGGACTGGATGGACCTTGAGAGCTCATCTCCATTCTCCTGTACCCCATCCTTCCTCTGTCCTAACATACCAGACAGATAAGAAAATATTCTACTTTTCTAGACAGCCAGATAACAGAATTTCACAATCTCAGTAGCCCATTCCAAAGTCTAACAGTCCACTGGGTCAGCCAACTTTCTTTCTCACATTATCTTAAGTTCCATTATTTTGTCTTTTCTAGACAAGAAAGGTCTAGGCACTTGACAATAATTCATTCATTTATTTTGGTTATGAAATGCAGAATTTGAAATGTCTTCAACAACTTCAGAGTTTTGCTCAAAACCTTGATCCCCAGACATTTCAACTCCTTGCTGCCCTCACTGTCACCAGCAGAACACTGCCTGTTGTTGTTGTATACCGTCAAGCAGATTCCAACTCATGGCGACCCCATGTGACAGACTAGAACTGGCCCATGGGGCTTTCTAGGCTGTAATCTTTACAGCCAGGAGTTCTGGTGGTGCAGCGACTAATAGCAAGGCTGCTAACCAAAAGGTTGGCAGTTCAAATCTACCAGACACTCCTTGGATACCTTATGGTGCAATTCTACTCTGTGCTATAGGATCGTTATAAGTTGGAATCAACTTTATGGCAGTGGGTTTAATCTTCAAAGGAGCAGATCACTAGGGCTTTCTCCCATAAAGCTGCTGGGAGGGCTTGAACTGCCAGCCTTTCTGTTAGCAGCCAAATGCCTGAACATTGCTCCATCAGGGCTCTGTAGAACACAGCCTAATCACTTTAAATCACTGCACTAAAAAAAACAAAATGGTACCTATTAAGTGTTTAAGAAGCCCTGATATTGCAAGTGTTAAGTGCTCAGGTGTTAACCAAAAGGTTGGCAGTTCAAACCAATCCAGCAGCACCCTGGGAGAAAGAACTAGTGATAACTTATTAAATAATATACCAAATATTTACTCACAGCCTCCATTGTGTTAGTCTTGGGCACTGGGGATACGGCAGCAAACAAAACAAATTCCTGTCCTGGAGTTTGTATCTTCCTGGGAAGACAAAAGAAACACATAAACATATAACATATCACAAAGTTAGTGGGGATATTTTCAAAAGAGTTCAATAACTCTGTTCTGGTTCCAAGCAAGCGGAAAAATGAAACTAAGGAGTGAGACTGATAGTAAGTCCAAATATTTCCTTCACTACTGACAAAAGGTAAAGGAGCAGCGGCTGATTGGTAAGTAATATCATATCCTGATACTAGGCAGACTTGCCCACCTATTCATAGGCAAGCCTGGACAAGGGAGAGAATCCCTATATGCAGAATAACTGGGGTTAAAATTTAAGATCTATAGCATGTAGGACCAGGAGAAGCTGGCTACTTAGCCAGATACTGTCTCCCAAGAAAGAAAGAAATAGATATGAACCTCAGGCTTGCACAGTTTATGATGTCCAAATACTCAAATCAGCTAGGTCATTTCTTCTGTTCAGGTGTGCTGCGAGCAAAGGACTACAGAGATGCCATCAGCATTACACTAATTAACTTTCCTGGACATAGAAGGAAACAGCAGCATTGAAGAATCCTTCCTATTGCCTTCTCCAGCATGCTCCAACCTTTTTGTTTTTTAATCCATTAGACTTAACCATTAAGTCTATGGTCAACAGTTTATTATGGCAGCCTTGCTGTTTCCTTCATGAAGTAAATCTCCTAACATAAGACTCAGCTTTTCTTTTTGGGGGTCAGGGTTGGGGGGATGTGTGGGGCATATTCTTAGAATTAGGAACGGAAGCCTTAAAATTTGTTCCCAGGAACCCGTACAGTGGGTTAAGCTAGTATATTAATTAAATCAACTCAAAGCTCACTTAGTGCCAAAGTTAGAAATTCACTCCCTATTTTATTTCTCCTGCCTAATAATGACTAGAAACTGCGGTGGCACAGTAGTTAAAACCTATGACTGCTAAACTAAAAGATGGGCAGCTCGAATCCACCAGCTTCTCCTTGGAAACTCTATGGGGTAGTTCTTTTCTGTCCTATAGGGTTTCTATGAGTCAAAAGCAACTCGACGTCTACGGGTTTGGTTTGGGTTTTTACTGATGACAAACCCCATTGTCCAAGGGAGCATACCAAGGTTTTTGTAATGAAAGTAAACAATTTTAGACATGCTGTTCCACTGTGATCTCTAGGGTCACTGTGAGTCAGATCTGACTGAATGGCAGTGGATTTGGGTTTTTTTTTATCATCACATGCCAACATAGAGATGTCATGCCCTACATTTGAATATATGCCCCTTCTGTTATTTCAGAAAAATGAGAAGTTCAGAGATTGTATCTCTTTGCAGTTGAATGTTCAAAGTATTAAAATTCATTGGTATCAAATATTTTTGCTCCTGTAAGTTAAACATCAACAAAATCCAGGTCCAAAATTCTTCCTTTAAAATTTGTTACAGTGCTACAAAGGGGTTCTTGATGCTGGGGTGAAGTTGGGGGTCCTTTAATCAGCTGCATGTATGTTGTCTCTTATGGGATCTATGTGGTCACCTCAGGGTTTAAAAAGTGTAATGCCAAGTCTTTGATGTACCTCCCTTATTATACAGTCCAAAAAGTTAATTGGACACACAAGTATATCATAACACCAACTGACACCCACTAATTAAAAAATAAACAATTTCCTACCCCCAGAATGTTACCGAAGCATAAATGATATTCCTTAAGCCAAACATTATGTGTTACAGAGGCTTAATGTTATCTTTTTTTAAAAAAAAGATTCTTTTACCAGAATGTCAGTCCTTCTAAGTCTCTTGTCTGAAGTTCAAGAATTAGGGACTTACCCTCAGTTTGGACAACTCTCCCAGTAAAAGGTTAACTTTGGCAACAAATATGGGGAGGGGGAGAAATTATGCTGCTTGTCTCTTTTCTCAGTGTGCCACTAAGAAATTGCTCTCTTCTCACCTGTTGCTGATGAGTCTATTCCAACTCACAGTAGAACTACCTACAGTGTTTCCAAAGTTGTAAATCTATATGACAGCAGACTGCCACATCTTTCTTCCACAAAGAAGCTGGTGGCTTTGAATTGCATCTTCTTATGAGATTTTGCATTAGAGAGAGCCCCAGTCACTAGTTCTTTGTCAAAGAGCCTTACTGTTCCTTTTTTTCATAACTTAACTTCTATTTTCTTTTTGAGCTCTGATTTAGAGTCCTCTTAATAGAATGACTGGAGTATGTATCTAAGGTCATCTGTTCACATTCTCTTTTGATCAGATAGTTTTGGTTCCAAGCTACAGTGGCTATTTCTTCTAGCTCTGGTAAAAAATAATAATAACAATAATAATTGCTTAGGCTTAAGAAATCTGCCTCCTGTGGAAGATTTCTGTCTTACAAAATTATGCAGTAAAGAATCAACTTGAGACCATGTGGCTGAGTCTAGAGAACCAAACCCACTGCCATCTAGCTAGATCTGACAAAGAATGACCCAAAAGGGTTTCCAAGGCTATAGATCTTTAAGGAAACAGTCTGCTACATCTTTCTCCTGAAGAAACCCTGGCAGTTTTCAACTGCTGACTTTTTGAATTGCTGACCTTTTGGTCAGCAGTTTAATGTCTTAACTGCTGTGACATCAGGCTAGGGGAAAAAAAAATACATAAATCCAAAATTAATCTTCTACAGACCCTTGTTTGTTGTTGCTGTTGTTAGGTGCCATCAAGTAAGTTCCAACTCATAGCAACCCTATGAACAACAGAATGAAACACTGCCCAGTCTTGCGCCATGTCCACAATCATTTTTATGCTTATGCCCATTGTTGTGGTCACTGTGCAATCCATCTCATCGAAGGTCTTCTTCATTTTTGCTGACCCTCCACTCTACCAAGCATGATGTCCTTCTCCAGGGACTGATCCTTCCTGACAACATGTCCAAAGTATGTAAGATGTAGTCTTGCCATGTTTGCTTCCAAGGAGCACTTTGGGTATACTTCTTCCAGAACAGACCTGTTGGTTCTTGTGGCGGTCCATGGTACATACAACATTCCTCTCCAACACCACAATTCAAAAGCATCAATTCTTCTGTCTTCTTTGGTCACTGCCCAGCTTTCACATGCACATGATGCAATTGAAAATACCATGGTTTAGGTCAGGCGCATTTTAGTCTTCAGGGAGACATCCTACTTTTGGATATTTTAAAGAGGTCTTCCGCAGCAGATTTTACCAGTGCAGTGCATCTTTTGATTTCTTGCCTGCTGCTTCCATGGGCGTTGATTGTGGACCCAAGTGAAGTTAAATCCTTGACAACTTCAATCTTTTTTCCACTTATGATAGTATTGCTTACTGGTCCAAATGCGAGGATTTTTGTTTTCCTGATGGTGAGGTGCAATCCATACTGAAGGCTGTGATCCTTGATCTTCATCAGCAAATGTCTCAAATCTTCTTCATTTCTAGCAAGTAAGGTGGTGTCGTCTGTATAACACAGATTGTTAATAAGTCATCCTCCAATTCTGATGCCTGTTCTTCATAGAATCCAACTTCTTGGATTATTGCTTGGCACACGGATTAAAAACGTATAGTGGAATATACAATCCTGATGCATGCCTTTCCTGACTTTAAACCATGCTGTGTCTCCTTGATCTGTTGCTTGACTGCCTCTTGATTCATATACAGATTCCTTAGGAGCACAATTAGGTGTTCTGAAATTTCCATTCTCTGCAATGTTAGCCATAATTTAGTAGGATCCACATAGTCAAATGCTTTTGCATAGTCAATGAAACACAAGTAAACATCTGTCTAGCATTCTCTGCTTTCAGCCAAGATCCATCTGACAACAGCGATGATATCCCTGGTTCCATGTCCTTTTCTGAATTCAGCTTTAATTTCTGGTGGTTCCTTGTCAATACTGTTATAGTCGCTTTTGAATGATCTCGAGCAAAATTTTACTTGCATGTGATATCAACAATATTGTTCAGTAAGGTCCACATTCAGTTGTATTACCTTTCTTTGGAATCAGTGTAAATATGGATATCTTCCAGTCATTGGCCAGGTAACTGTCCTCCAAATTTCTTGGCATAGACAAATGAGTGCTTCCAGCACTACATCTGTTTGTTGAAATATCTGAGTTGATATTCCATCAGTTCCAGGAGCTGTGTTTTTTGCTTATGCCTTCAATGCAGATTCAACTTCCTCCTTCAGTACCATCGGTTCCTGATCATATGCTACCTCTTCAAATGGCTGAACATTGACTAGTTCTTTCTGGTATAATGATTCCCTGTATTCGCTCCATCTCCTTTTGATGCTCCCTGAGTCGTTTAATAGTTTTCCTGTAGAATCCTTCACTATTGCCAACTCAAGGCTTGAATTTTTTCTTCAGTTCTTATAGCAAAACAGTTTCTTCCTGTCTGGTTTTCCATTTCCAGCTCTTTGCACATGTCATTACAATACTTTTGTCTTCTTGAGCTGCTTTTTGAAATCTTCTATTTAGGTCTTTTATTTCACCATTGTTTCCTTTTACTTTAGCTGCTCAGTGTTTGAGAACAAGTTTCAGAGTCTCTTGTGACATCCAATTTGGTCTTTTCTTTCTTTCCTGTCTTTTTAATGACCTCTTGCTCTCTTCTTGGATGATGTCTTTGATGTGATTCCACAGTTCCTCTGGTCTGTAATCATTAATGATCAACACATCAAATTTGTTTGAGATGGTCTTTAAACTCAGGAGGGATATACTCAAAGTCATACTTTGGCTCTCGTGGACTTGTTCTAATTTTCTTCAGTTTCAATTTGAATTTGCCTATCAGTCAGCACTTGGTGTTGTTCTAACTGCTGATACGGAGCTTTTCCATCATCTTTTTCCACAGATGTAGTTAATTTGGTTCCTGTGTATTCCATCTTATGAGGTCCATGTGTACAGTCACTGTTTGTGTTGGTTAAAAAAGGTATTTACAATGAAAAAGTAGTTAGTCTTGCAAAATTCTATCAAGCAACCTCTGGCATTATTTCTATCACCAAGGCTATATTTTCCAACTACTGATTCTTCTTTGTTTCCAGCTTTTGTTGGGTAATTTCCACATTCAGTTGGATCCAGTCACCAGTAATTACCAATGCATCCTGATTGCATGTTCGATCAGTTTCAGGCCGCAGATGCTGGTAAAAATCTTCAACCTCCTCATCTTTGGCCTTAGTAGTTGGTGTGTAAATATGAATAATAGTCACATTGACTGGCCTTTCTTGTAGGCATATGGATATTATCCTATCACTGACAGCATTGTACTTCAGGACAGATTTTGAAATGTTCTTTTTGATGATGAATGCAACACCATTTCTCTTCAAGTTTTTGCTCCCACCATAGTAGACTATATGATTGTTGGATTCAAAATGGCCAAAACCAGCCCATCACAGCTCACTAACACCTAGAATGTCAATGTTTCTGCATTACATTTAACTTTTACAATTTCCAATTTTTCTAGATTCATACTTCATACATTCCATGTTCTCATTATTAATGGATGTTTGCAGTTGTTTCTTCTCATTTTCAGTCATGACACATCAGCGAACAAAGATCCCGGAGGTCTTACTCCATCCGTGTCATTAAGGTCAACTCTACTTTGAGGAGGCAGCTCTTTCCCAGCTGTCTTTTGTGTGTCTTCCAACATGGGGGCTCACTTTCTGGCACCGTATCTGACAGTGTTTGGCTGCTAGTCATAAGGTTTTCCCCGGCTAATTCCTTTCACAAGTAGACTGACAGGTTCTTCTTCCTAGTCTGTCTTAGTCTGGAAGTTCGGCTGAAATTTGTCTACCATGGGTGACCCTGCTGGCACCTAAATATCAGTGGCATAGCTTCCTGCATCACAGCAACAAGCAAGCCTCCACTGACAGACAAGCAGGGGCTGCTCACTTAACACTCTCCTTCCAGAAAGGAGAAGATCAGGAAGACAAGAGAAAAAAACCCTTGTTTAGGAATGCTAACATTGATGGCACTGGGTAAGGCAAGGGAAAAGGAATTTAGGGCCACAGATATACTGCCTCCCAGTCCCTGAGTTGTACAAATTGTTTGTACTGGGCTACTAACCTAAAGGTTGACATTTCAAACCCACTCAGTGGTACTGAAGAAATAAGGCCTGCTGATCTTTTTCCGTAAAGATTAGAGCCAAGAAAGCTCTATGGAACTGTTCTGCTCTGTAACACAGAGGGTCACTATGAGTTGGAATCAAGTCCACAGCAACAGGTCTTTTTGTTTGTCTGGACCTGGCACTAACAATTAAAGCTGGAGACCATCCCTACCCTACCCTACACTTCCAGTATTATCCTAGAGTGCAAATGGCAGTAGATGCCTTGCTGTTTACAAACAATGAAAAGGTTGGAAAGACTGCATAGGAAAAAATCTCTTCACCCTCCTGTCAGGTCTTTGGCTCAGCAATGTTCCAGGAAAAGCAACACCTGTGTAGTAAGCTGTAGCAGCCTTCCTCTGAGGCCACACAGATGTGCTAAGGTCCTCACACTTGCCAAGGTCTGTACCTTGGGGGCCCACCCATTCCATACTTTTGTTGGCTGGCTTTTGCCAGGGCGACCTACACAATCAGCAACCTCTATGCCCTCACTGAAGCTCAAGCAGCCCTGACTTTCTGAGGGTACTGAACCCACAGCCTCACCTCTGCAAGGAGTGGATGGACTGGGCAAACACCTGCATAAGCTGTAGACATACATCTTGCCCAAGCCACAATCATTAAAATCTGACCAACTATAATCCTTTACAAATAGCTAAAGTCATTATGCCCTACCCACGCAGTGAAGTTCCAAACTAAAAGTGGCACATTCTCACCACATCAGAACCCTTAGATATCCACATGTTATATTGTTCCCTCAAATTCCACTCCTTTCTTTATTTCTACACATATCAAATCTTAGGGTCTTAAGGGGCTTTGTAACTATCACTCCTTTCCCCTAAGTTTTGAACAAATTGAGATATAACAAGAATGGCAATGCAGTTAAAATAGAACCTTTATCATCGGTAAATGCTCAATAGCAGCATTGGTGGTTCAGTGGTAGACTGTTCGCCTTACATGCAGGAGGCCTGGATTTGATTCAAGGTCAACATACTTCATGAAGAGTTACTACCCAGATGTAGGCTTATGCATTGCTATGAGGCTGAAGAGGTTTCAACTGAGCTTGGAGACTACAAAGGACAAGGAAGAAAGGCCTAGTGATTTACTTTTGAAAATTAGCCATTGAAAACTCCATGGATCACAATAGCCCAATTTGATCATGAGAATGGTGTGGGACCAGGCAGCTTCCCATGGGACCATGCAGTGGGTAGCTGCCTCTAAGGCAAGTAACAACAGCAACATCAAAAGGCTAACTAAGGGAAGTTGGATAAAATGGCCTACTCCCTGGGCTTCAGACTGAAGCAAGCTTACCCATGCAGTCATAAATAGTGCAGAACTAAGGCAGATCTCCTTACTGTGGGAAACACACCATAAAAAACAAAACAAAACAAAACACAAACACCAATTTTATTCTTACCAAATTTACCAGCCAGATAGGTTATCCCATTTCCCTGGGTTAGTAGGATGCTATTAAAGGAGAAAGTTGGGCAAACCTCATCTTTATCATACAAGGATCAGCTTCAATCCAATTCCCAAGCAGACACAAATTCAATCCTCATCTTCTCCCATTTCTATTCCTGGTCACCAGCAACTTTTGTGGTAATTCCTCCCTCCAACATTAACTACCCAGAATTAGCTCCAACATCATCCCCAGATATTCTGAGTCAGGTCAAAGCATCTCTGGCCTCCTGAGGCCAGGCCATCAGGAAGCAGCTGTAGGCTCAGAAATCTCCAGCAGTCCTTGCACGTCAAGCCATTTAGCCTCTTTCTCTCTCTCATGCCCTGGGAGTAGGTCACAAGCTAGAAGGGCTCTATCCTCCTTCTTCAGTGACTGTCCATGTAGCCTTTCTACATTAACCAACCACCAAGAACTGGGTCTATACAAATAATCACTGTCCTTCTAGCTCCTGCTGGCTCACTGTCCCTATTTGCTTATTAATTCCTTGTAATGGCTCACAAAACTCAGAGACCATAACCTATACTTATAGTTAGCCTATACTTATAGTTGCCCATTTATTATAACCAGAAAGGAGATAAGCAAACTGACACATCAGGCAAAGTCTGGAAGAGATCTTAGCATGAACCTCCATTGTCCCCGGGGACATGCTGCTTCCTGTCCCACGTGTAGACAGCATCATCCATCCAGGAGGTTCCAAAGAAAATGCTCCAAGTCCTGGTTCCCTTAGTCATTGGATCTCAATGACTATGCATGACTTGGAACTTAACGCATAGTTATGATCAATGCAATCGGTAAACACACATGACGGCCGCTGCCCCTCCTCCCTTACTGCAGTTAGTGTGATAGGAGCAGGGCCCGACAGGTGTGAGAGCTGTGGAGTCAGTCTCTCCATGTCCAGCTATTTTGGAAAACAAAGACATCTTGATTGCTCAGGTTATTTTCAGAAACCAGAGTCAAAGGGCCAAACCAAGGTCTTTATTCCACAGATAGAATGAACTAAAAGGTCAGGAGTTTTAGCCTAACTGTGCTCCCCCACACTGGAGGAAACACCTAGATGGAGAGTGGCTACAACAAGGCAACAGTAAATAAAACTCATGAAAAATTAAGTCATGTAAGGTTGATAGACAATGAGGTATATTAACTAGAGTTAAGATAATACTTGAAAGAGAGACTTAAGGATGTGGGAAAGTCACTTGGTATCTGGGAGAAGGGTGATCCATGCAGAGAGAACAGAAGGAGCAAAAGTCCTGAGGAAGAAGCATGCTTGGTATACTACAGCAGTGGTTCTCAACTAAGGGCAATTTTGCCCCCTGGAGAACATTCAGCAGTATATGGAGACGTTTTTGAGAGTCATGACTCTGAGAATATACCTGGTATCTGCTGCCAGAGACACTGCCAAACATCCTCCAGGACTGGGACAACCACCACAGAACAAAGCAAACGCCAATAGCACTGAGGCTAAAAAGCTTTGGGTTAAGAAGCCAATGATGAAAAAGTAAGCTGGTAGAAGAGTGACTGAAGATGAAGTCAGAGAGGAAATAGAGGACAAGATCATGTAGGACCTTGCAGACCAGGGTGAGGGCTTAGGTCTTCCCTGAAGGAATTTGAAGCTATTGGAGAGTTTTGAGCAGGAAGATAACATCATACAATCAAATTTAATAAAGTTCCCTATAACCACCACATAGAAAGTAGTTAGGAAGGAGACAAAGGCAGAAGCAAGGAGAGACTATTGGACTCCAAGTAAGAGATACTGGTGGTGACTAATAATGAAAAGTGATGGGATTCTGAATATATTTTGGAGGTAAAGCTGAAAGGGTTTACTTGATGGGTTGACAGAAAGAAAAGAATTATAGATGTCTCCATACGTTTCGTCCTGAGCAACTGGAAGAATGGAAATACATTTACTGAAATAACTGCAGGAATAAGAGGTTTTAGGGGCAAATAAGGGGTTCATTTGGAGATGTCAAATTTGAAGTACTCATTAGTTATCCAAGTTGAAGTCAAATGCATAACTAGATTTAAAAGAGAATCCCAGGGATAACCGCTGGCTGGTGGTGTTTATTCATATTCATGAAACTAAATAAGTTCAGGTAAGGACTAAACGTAGGGGAGGAAGAAAAAAAAAACTAGCCTGCAAGAATTGAGCCCAGAGGGACTCCTGTGCTTAAAAGTTGAGTAGATGGAAAAAAAAACTGCCAAGGGGCCAGAGATGGTCAGCCACTGGAATAGGAGTGAAACAAAAGAGAGAGAAGTCTTGGAAGCCAAACGATGTTTATACTATGGCTCTGAGACACTGAAAAAATAAGGACTATTATTCAGCATGGCTCTTTTCAAAATAGGGTGGTAGGGTTAAGCAAAATATATTTTAACAAGATATCCATCAAAATATGGTTTACATAATTACACTAGTTATTTTGAAAATTCATATGATAAATACTAGAGGCTGTAAATGTAGCAACCAGTGCAAAGGCCCTTACTTTCATTTGGTTTTGAACCTAATGCTGTTGTCATTTGTAGCATGTAGTGTTGTGTCAATTTTAAGATACATATCCTTCAACATCCTGACAGCATTAAAATCCAGGTGCATCTCACAACTGATATAATAAGAAAGCACTCTTTTCTTTTTGGGGGGAGGGGGGGTTAAAAATAATGATACATCACATAATCAGAGATACCTTAAATTTGAGGAAATATGTAGCTAATTTCTTGGGCTGCAACTAAGATTTGGCTCTCTATGTACCAACTGTGGAATAAAGACAAGGAATGGAGTCCACTGGAGCCTACTTCAGTTTTGTAGGCATGCAGCCATCACCCCCTGCTGGCTAAGAGGATCCTCACCACAGAAGCTAGAAGCTGCAGACACAGAGCTTGAAAGGATGCTGTTAGCAACCCTCACAATCTTTCTTAAGTTCTCTAGGATTGCTTTAGGAGCCCACAAGTACCTCACAGAGCTGTTAGGCATAAAACAAGGCAGATCAGTAGTTTTCTCACTTACAAAGCATTCTCACAGCCTTCACATCTGCATGAAGCCAGACTTCTGCTTCAACTCAGTACAGCTACCATCTTTGTCCAGACCAGCATCGATCATCCTCTGGGATATCTAAGTGCTTCCTAAGTGGCCATCCCATTCACCCCTAACTTTTGTAACTCTTAGCTTCACATTCAGTTTATCAACCAGTCCCGTAAATACCTTGAAAATATCTCCAAAAATCCTATAACTTTTTACTTTTGAGCCCCTATCCCCTATCACATTAAGCCCCTTACCTATTCTCACTGCTTCTGTCTTGGCTCTCCTACAATCATTTCTCAACACAGAACCAGAGTGATTCCTTTTAAATGCAAGTTAGATTGTCACCCTGTGTCCAGAACTTTTTACAGCATTTTAGATCCTGAGAGTCAAAGTCCTTACCCTCAGCCCTCTGCATCAGGGGACAGGAAACTAAGACCTGTTTTTGTGCAAAAAAATAGAGAAGAAAGAAAAAGTTTTATTCAGAACACAGTCATGCTCATTCATGTATTATCTACGACTACTTCAGGTTTCAATGGCAGTGTCATGTACTGATTATTTACATAACAATAATAGCTATTATTACATGTAGTAAGACATAACATTTAAAAATTTCAAGGACTACTATTTACAAGGAGTCCCTGAGTGGTGCAAACAACATGATCAGCTGCTACCTGAAAGGCTGAAAATTCTAGTTCACTCAGAGGCATCTCTAAAGAAAGGACTGCTAATCTATTTCTCAAAAATCAGCCATCGGAAACTCCATTTCTATTATCACACACATGGGGTCGCCATGAGGTCAGAGTCCACGTGATGGCAGCCAGAGGGAAAGAAACTGTTGATAAGAAATAAATCCAAATAGGAGAAAACCTAGACTTGGCGAGGCTATGTATTTTGGAAATGGCCACACTCCAGAAGCTAGATACATGGAGCCGGGGGCATATGTGAGCCTAAGTACGAACTGGGACAGGGCCGTCTGGGGAAGTGGTGAGTTGACGGAAGACTGCTGTAGGTGAAAAAGTAAGAGAGATTTTCAGCAGCTGCAATGAACACAGTGGAATTTGGAGAGATGAAACAAAAAACAAACAGTATTTCTGTGAAGCTTCTTATGTATTAGGCATAATAAACTCTCTGAGCCAGGCTCTTTTAAAAAGTGACACCAAGCACTGCAATATTCATGACTTCTGGAGTTGGATTCCTATGTTCTGTGATTCAGTCCATGTAAAGAGTAGACCACATGATACAACACTTTATGTTACATTTGCCAGTAATTTTTGAGTGCTTATAATGTGCCAAGGAGCTGTTTGCATGAATCACTCAATTAAATCTTCCCCCAAACAAACAAGTTTGGCATTATTATTTCCTCCCTGCCACAGAAAAGGAACTCGGGGCTTGAAGAAATGAAGGCACGTACTCACAGACAGACTCACAGACACAGTTGGTAGTTTGTAGAACCAGGATTTGAATTGTCAGTCTGACTCCAGGTACCAAAATATGGGCATAAGTGAGAACTGTTTCCTGAGCAAGGAGCCCACAGCGCAGTGGGGAAGACCAGGGTGTCAGTGGTTCAGCAGTCAGGAGACGTGTGACTAGCCTGTTCTACAGGCTCTCAAAACTCTTCCCTCTAACTTGCATGCTTCACATTCTCACAGCAGCGTGGGTTCCTCAGGGGGGACTCTAAGGCCCGAACTACAAAACTACACCACTTACATTCAAGTAACACTATGGTTATTCACTGTGAGCAACAGCTGTATGTTATTCAGTTTTATACTCGTACAGCTAGAACCAACCTGAACACTTGCTCTTGAGTCAACTGTAACTCATAGCCATCCACGGTATATGCAAAGTAGAATTGCCTCACAGGATTTCCAAGGCTGCAAATCTTTACAGAAGAAAACTGTCTCATCTTTTCCCTTTTCTTTAAACCACTGGCCTTTTGGTTAGCAGCTGAGTTATTTAACTACTTAGCCACAGGACTCTGCCAGCGCTGAAACAGTTCCTGAAAAATAACAGGTTTTTATTAACTATCTGTTGAACTAAACATAGGACTTAGAAGAATGCTTTATCTGCTGATCGGGGTCAAGGCGGTATTTAGAATAACACCAGAAGGATGCTTAAAATGTTTGTCACGATAAACTCCTTTGAAGAAAGGTTTAGAAAAACTATTGTTAAATTATCAGTATTGCTAGGAGGGGTAACAAATTGAATTATGAGTCACTGATACTGTCACCAAAAGTAATTTTTTAGTTTTTATTTTTAATTTTTTTATTTAACATGACTGAGTGAAAATGTACATTCCCGTATAAATTCACATGCCCACCTCTATGCAGCTTCCACTGCTCTCCCTGCCCGGTGACAGCACACTGTTCCTCTCTGCTCCATACATGTCTCATCCTCCCAACAGCCTCCTTTCTGCTCCTCTCCACCCACTCTCTTTCCTCCAGCCAGAGGTCAGCAGGATGATATCCTATAGATGTATAGTAATTTTTTAGTTTTGTCATGAGTATCTGGAAGAGCCTCAGAGGAACATGATACAGCAAAAAATATATCGAGACAAGACGAACAGTATTCCCCATGCTATAATTTCTTGGAGTTATTTTCCTTATTATTCAAGAGGAATGTAGTGTATCAGCAGGAAGATTAACTGGAAGCCTCTAATCAGTAAGTAGAAGGGCATTGTAAGCTACATATTACCCAGACTTCATTTGCCATCAAGTCTGATTTTATTGTTAGGAATTGGCAACCTGTCCTCACATACAGACATCTAATGCTTCCTGAAATGACCACTGTTCTCATATGGACACTGCCTCACAAAGAGCATCCAGTGCATTATGACTTTTAAACTTTTATGACATTTAAACTAAAATTCATATCATCCAATCTAAAAACTTTCATTAAAATAACACCTCATGAGAAACTCAGTCTGTGAGGAAAAATTTCTGGATTCAGGTACTGGAATATTTGGCAAGAGCTTGGACTTGTGGTGAAACCGGGAAAGAACTGTGAATACCGTTTTGCTTTTGTCTAGGTGAGGCAGAGGAAATTGATTCCAGAATCTCCAACTCCTACGAGCATACTTGAGATGGATGGAAAAGCCACAGAGTATGTAGGCTGGTACAGCTAGAGTGAATATAGTGCCCACAAAGATCGGTCTTTCCAGGCAGAAGAGGACAAGAAAGCTGGTAATTTGGAACCCAAGTTTGAGAAGAGAGGGTGATGATATGTTGCAGGGTTGTTAAGCAATGTCATAAAACAAGATGTATACTAACAGTTTAATGAGAAGCTGGTTTGTTCTGTAAAACTTCATCTAAACCACAATTTAAAAAAAAAAAAATCAGCTTCACCAATACTGTCACCTGCCTACTTATCAGGGCATCTACCCGAGCTCTTCTAAAGGCCAGGATAGCAGACTTCATCCCAACCATGCAGTCTCCCAACTGAGAATTTACTCAATCTATGTTCCCTTTCACTGAGATTATTAAAATACAACTTTTTCCTTCTCTCCTTAGCTGTAATCTTTCTTGACATCCAGCCCACATGAATATTTTCCAAGGATTTGAGGGAAAAATGTTTCTCACTGAACAATAACTTAGATCACTTTGCACACAGGAAAGGAGAAAAATTGCAAACACTGGGTCTTAGCTTTTCCTTCATTTGGTTGTGTGCTACCTAAGAATCATAAACGTCACATGGCACATACTTATACACTTATACATTATGCACTGCTGTTGTTGGTTGAATTGTGTTCCAAAAAAAAGAAAAAGTGTTTAAATCCTAATACTTTTTTAACCTGTAAACATGAGCTTGTCTGGAAATAGGGTTTCCTTTTGTTAAGTTAATAAAATCCTACTAGAGGAAGGAGAGTCATAAGCCTAACCCCTTCTGAGTGGTGTCTGATAGAAAGAAGGAACAGAGAACACATATACGTGGATGACAGACTCCAGGTGAAGTTACATGTATAAGCGACCAGGAGCTATAGAAGCTGAGAAACACGAGGATCTTCCCTTAAAGCCCCAGAGAGAACCCAGCCCTGGCAGACACCCTGAGTTCAGACTCCCAGCTTCCAATTTTTGACACAATAAATTTCTACTTCTAAAGCCACCCCCTTGTGGAATTTTTCTGATGACAGGCATACCAAATTAAGACAACTACCAGCATACAGGATCATAATGTTAGCTGAATGGTGAAACCCAGCATTAACTGATCATTAAAAAGCAAAGACAAGTCTAAAAGCATTATCTTCAATTTCATATAATGTATCATAATTATAAGGAGCAATTCTGAAGAAGGATTTGTGGTAAAAAAAAAAAATGTAGTTGTTTACTTCCTATATACATGTAGAATCTGTTTTATCTTACTTTACTTTCCCCAATTTATCAAATACTATATAATGACTTACATAAGCTTTCTGCTGTTCTTAAGCTCAAGGAAAATGTATTATTAATTAAAAAAGAGCCTTGTACTCCAGATTCAGAACGATTTTATTTGTTGTTTTTGTTTTTTCCAGATCTCCACATTGCATTCAATTTTTTAGTGTATCCTGCCTAGGCCAGTAGACAGGCTCCTTTTTCCTGATCTAATACCATTGATATTTGAGCAATTCCACAAGTTTGGCTGTATTTTCTCTCTAAGAATCAAGTTCTATCTTTCCAGGCACATACACACACAGTAAAAGAAAATGGAAAGGGGGTCACACAGGGATAACAGCCCAGGATGACCTTCTTTATCCTTAATCTTAATAAACCATGTAAAAAATACCTTCTGCTATGTTGCAGAATTCTCAATACCAATGCTGGTGAGTTTTATAAAACTTGAAATGTTTTCGGACCTACCCATCTATGCCACAATGGTACAGGTACTAATAGGGTTTAATATGCACAGGGTTCCCCTATGTAATGGGTTCTTTGAACTGATTTGTCCATCCTCTGAAACTTTCTCCACCATCTATACCTATTTGCAAAGCAGGCAGAACAATTTCTGAACAATCCAATCTATTGAGCACCTCCTGAAAATTGCAAGAGTTATTTCCACACATAGCATTTTGGGGATCTGTATTCCTATTTTCAAAGCAAAAGTGCAATCCTTTCTATTACTTGACTCCCAGCAATGTCTCAAGACCCATCACATTACTGATGCCTGATGCAAGAACTTGATTGTGATTAATGTGATGGCATTCTTCTGGTCAGCTCTATTGCATTAGATTAAACGCTTCGTTGCTGTTAGGGGCCATCAAGTCAATTCCAACTCATAGCGACCCCATGCACGACAGAATGAAACAATGTCCAGACCCATGCCATGCCCACATTTGCTGTTATGGTTGAGGCTGTTGCAGCTACTGTGTTAATGCATTTGTTTGAGGGTCTTCCTATTTTTGGCTGACCTTTTACTTTACCAATCATGATGTCCTTCTCTAGGGATTGATGCCTCCTGACAACATGTCTAAAGTAGGTAAGACATAGTCTCATCATCCTTGCTTCTAAGGATCACTCTGGTTTTCCTTTTCCAGGACAGATCTGTTTATTCTTTTGGCAGTCCATGGCGTGTTCAACATTCTCCTATAGGACCAGTGGAAGACATCAGTTTTTCTTTCTTCCTTATTCACTGTTCATTTTTAGCATGCATATGACAAGACTGAAAATACTACAGAGTGGGGCAGGTGCACCTTTGCTTTTCAACACATTAAAGAGGTCTTTTGCAGCAGATTTGCCCCATGAAATGCATCTTTTGATTTCTTGACTGCTGCTTCCATGGGTGTTTATTGTGGATGCAAGGATAATGAAATCCTTGATAACCTCATTCTTTTCTCCATTTATCACGATGTTGCTTATTGGTTCATTGGTGAGGATTTTTGTGTTCTTGGTGCTGAGGTGTAATCCATACTGAAGACTGTGGTCTTTGAATGATCTTCATCAATAAATGATTCACATCCTCTTCACTTCTGTTACCTGCATAATACAGCTTGTTAATGAGTCTTCTTCCAATCCTGCTGCTCCATTCTTCTTCATGTAGTCTAGCTGCTCAGATTATCTGCTCAGCATACATATTGATTACATATGGTGAAAGGATACAACCTTGATACAGACCTTTCCTGACTTTAAACCACACAATATCCCCTTGTTCCCAAGTGACTGCCTCCTGATCACATGAGCACAATTTCTCATGAGTACAACTAAGTGTTCTGGAATTCCTATTTGTTTTAGTCAGCTAGGGCTGCTCTAACAGAAATACCACAGAGTGGATGGCTTTAACAAAGGACGATTTATTCTTACAGTCTGGTAGGTTGCAAGTCCATATTCAGGGTGACTGCTCAAGGGGAAGGCTTTCCCCTTGTCGGCTCTGGAGGAAAGTCCGGTATTGCATCAGTCTTTGTCCAGGGAGCGTCTTGGTGCAGGAAGCTCAGGTCTGAAGGACGCGCTCTTCTCCTGGTGCTGCTCTCTTGATGGTAACGAGGTTCCCAATTCTCCTTGTTTCTCTTTCCTTTTATCTCTTGCAGGCTGAAAGGATTAAGGGTGGGGCAAGCCACACTCCAGGGAAACTCCCCCTACAGCAGAGCAGGGAAGTAATCCTATGCAGGAATTTACAGCCCCTTTAACATACAGTTTAGCGAAACCACAAAATGGAGGACAGTCACAAGATACTGGGAATCATGTCACAGCCACATAGCTACACATATTTTGGGGGGGATACAATTCAACCTATGACACTATTCTTCACAATATTATCCATAATTTGTTCATAATTCCAATCACCAGTAATTACCCATGCATTCTGAGTACATGTTCATTCAATTTTGGACTGCAGAAACTGGTAAAATCTTCAGTGTCTTCATCTTTGGCCTTAGTGGTTGGTGCATAAATTCAAATAATAGTTGTATTAACTGGTCTTCCTTGTAGGTATATAGATATTATCCTATCACTGACAATAGTGTACTTGATATGTTAGATTTTGAAATGTTCTTTTTGATGATGAATGCAACCCCATTCCTTTTGCCATTCTTTATTCCTAGTATAGTAGACCATATGACTGTCCAATTCAAAATGGCCAGCACCAGTCCATTTCAGCTCACTAATGCCTAGGACATTGATGTTTATACATTGCATTTCATTTTTGAGGATTTCCAATCTCCCTAGAGTTATACTTCGTACATTCCATGTTCTGATTATTAACAGATGTTTGCAGCTGTTTCTTCTCATTTTTAATCTCTCCATAACAGCAAATGAAGATCCCAAAAGTTTGAGTCCATCCACATCATTAAAATCAACTGTACTTTGAGAAGGCATAGCAGGTAATTGCTATGGGCTAACCAAAATGTCAGCAGTTCTAATCCACCAGGCAATCCTTAGAAACTTTGTGGAACAGTTCTGCTCTGTCTATAGGGTCACTATGAATTTGAACTGACTCAACAGCAGTGGTTTGCAGTTTTTTAATTTGAGAAGGCAGCTCTTCCACAGTCATCTTTTGAGTGCCTTCCAATTTAAAGGGCTCATCTTCTGGCGCTACATCAGACAGTGTTCCACTGATCTTAAGGTTTTCACTGGCTTATTGTTGTCAGAAGTAGACTGCTTGATCCTTCTTTCTAGACTGCCTTGAGCACAGAAGCTCAGCTGAAACTTGTCCACCACGGATGCCGCTGCTCTATCTGAATACTGGAGGCATAGCTTTCAGCATCACAGCAACATGGAAGCCCCTACAGTACGATGATGTGACAGACACATGGGGTGAAGGCATTAAAATATATCTTAAATAATAAAAATATGTATAGCAAACAATAGCCTCGAAGCCATCATTTGGACTGAGAATATAATTTACAGAGTTACAAAGAGCCAAAATAAAGAGTTCTCATTCTAAGTTTACTTGAAGAAATAATTGTCTTTGGCTTTTAATTTTTAATGGTACTAAAAAAAATCTGAACCCCACTTAATGAGACGTATCCGAGCTGTGACATATTACATGACTCCAAACCAAACAAAAGAAGTAAGATACTACCCTCAGCTCTTTCACACTGTAGAACCCCTGCCCTTCAGTCAGGATTGTAATTGACACGCATGTAATGCTTCTGCGTGCCAGAAACATTTCCTAGCACCACATACGCGGTCCAATAATTGAGTCCGTGAACTTAATTCTTTTAATATTACATACCCCACTGCTGAATATCAATATGATCACCTCAAAGTACTTTCCATGGAAAGCTATATACACAGATGCCAGCACCTAGTCCACCTGTGAAAGCAATTTTGGAACTCTTTCTGGAAAGGTCATTGCACACGGTGGCATGGTGACAAGTTCGTGAACTTAACTGTATAGTAGTCTATGAGGGCATTTTTAGCCAGTAAACAATTGTATTGGAACACTCCCCCCACTCATCTGATCTAGCACTCAATGACTTTCTTCTTTACCTGAACATAAAGGAAGTATTGAAAGTAAGACACTTTGATGACATTCAGGACATCAAGGGTAATACGAGGACAGCTCTGATGGCCATTCCAGAAAGAGTTTCAAAATTGCTTTGAAGGGTGGACTAGGTGCTGGTGTCAGTGGTATAACTTCTCAAGTGGAGTACTTCAAAGGTGACTACGGTGATATTCAGCAATGAGATGTGTAGCACTTTTTCTAGGATGAGTTTGCAAACTTAATTGCCAGACCTCATATCACCTGATTTATCCCCAAAACATGAGGCAAGCCAGGCACAGAGAGGTTAACTAGTTCACATAGGCCACACAGGCAGGTGGTACAGAAACCTGTTCTGGCTAAGGTATCAAAGCTCAGCTTCACCTCCACAATACTCTAGCTGCCTTTTGAGATTCCTTAAGTTCTTTTTTCTGAAGCTCAGGTGTTTGATTTCTTCCTTGCCTTCTGCTATCTCTCTGACCAACAACTCTGCCATCATTATTCAGTTCCCTTAAGATGACCTCAAGGCGACGGAGTATCGGAGGAGTGCAACCAGCCAGTGCTTCCTAAACACTGCACATTTTATATACTTTAGCTTTTTGAATTAACAAGCATTTGACCAACCAAGCTTCTATAATTCAAGCAAAATTCATCATATATCTCATCCCCTACTCATGCCTTTAATGTATTGATAATTCTTCCAATTATTAACTAATCTTTGCTCCTGGGTTTATAATCCTGTGCTTTCTTCTAAATAAACTCTTGGTGATCGATGTGTGAATTTAACCTACTAACTCTTTGTTTAGCGCTCAGCTTTGCTTCTCAGATCTCAAGTGTATGGAAATTTCTTCAGGATCTTTGCTCACTTCACAGTGATCACATTTCTTTAGGAATCGCTTAAGGCACAGCACCCCCCACAGACCCACACACACCTAGGGATAGCCTGTGAGAGCAGCCAAAGCCAACTGCCCTGGAGTCGGCTGTGAGAGCAGGGCATTGTGATTAACATAACTGTTGGGAGCCATGGCCCACATACCTCCTGTAAGCCTTAGATCTCGCTGCCTGCAAAATGGCATCGTGCTGCAGGGCCACACTCTTGTTTACCCCACTTGATGGCCTGCCCTGTGTAAGGCTTTGCCTGGAGACTAGGCAAGCCCCCCTGTGATTGGATATTGTTTGCCCTATCAGAAGCCTGCCCAGTGTAAGGCTTTGCCTGGAGACTAGGCAAGCCCCCCTGTGATTGGATATTGTTTGCCCTATCAGAATACAGCAGGCAACACTATTTAAGCCGTGTGACCAGGAAATAAAGTAGAAGAAGGATCTTGAAACCGCGTGTGGTGGTCCGTGTGTCTGTTCTCTACCTGCTGGACGGGTGGGGTCTCGGACACATAACAAGGAAAGCTCTACTCTCACAAGAGATTATACCCGCAGGTACAGGGTTACGGATTCCAACACATACTTTGGGAGATACACAATTCTATCCCTAACAAGGGCCTAACAAAGCCATTTATATTAGTAAAAAAAACAACATTATTTTGCAAAACTTCCATGTAACGTATGTTGACATGCTGTAAGTAGCCCGATCCTCTATTACAGTACTTTCAGTTCACAAAAGATGATACACAGTTACGCTCAACATTGCCAGGATATGCAGCACTTTTAGAAGGGAACAATCTTTAGCGAGAGAGAAAAACTAGTGCAACTGAACTAGTATGATCAAGATGGAGAATAGCAGGTACATTCAGAACCATTTAAAATTTTGAGACTGTATCCTATAACCAATGAAGATAGATTGATGGGCTGTTATACTGCAGTAATCTCCAAATCCTTGCGGTTTATGAAAAATTTCCTTCTCACTCATGTTATATGTCCACAACGTGTTGATAAGGGCAGTTCATCAGAGTCACTCAAAAACTCAGGCAGATGGAAATTTTGTCATATAGTTTCTCTATCTCAAATGAGGGAAGACATTGCTGAATTTTACTCCAGTGTTTCTTAGCTTCTGCATGGAACTGACACTTGCCATCTCTGCCTGCAGTTAACCAGCCAGACCTAGTCAGATGGCTCCATCTCACTGAAGGAGGCTGCTAAATGTGAGGAAGCCGGTCACAGGTTTGGCGAACACCACCATCTCTCCCACAAGTCACAGTAACAGAATTTTTTAAAGTACCCTTATCGTCTGAGTCAAGTATTAGAACAGACCTAGATGTGATGAAACCAAACAAGTTTGGGTGAGAAGTAATGGCAGTTTGTAACTTAGATGAGGAAAAGTATAAAGATCTGATAAATATTTTGAATGTAGAATTGACAAGACTTGGAAACTATAGATTGTGGGAGCTGAAGGAGAAAGAGGCATCAAGTATGATTCTTAAATTTCTGGAATGAGCAAATGAAAGAGAAGAAATTTTTGAGGGAGACAATTTTTGACAACATAAATTTTGTGTGCATGTATATGTGTTTTTGGTGAAAGTTTATACAGTACATTAGTTTCTCATTAAAAATTTAATGCATATATTGTTTTTGTGTCACTTGTTGCCAGTCTTCTACCTGTCAATGCTCTCCCTTTCTCAACCTTGGGCTCTTCATTTTCACTGTCAGCGTTCCTGTCCCGTCCTGCCTTCCAGTCACTGGATGTGGGCTAGTATGCACATTTAGTCTCGTATACATGGTTGAAATATGTGTGCTATTATTTCTTTTACAAGCCTGTCCAATCTTTGGCTGAAAGGTGGACTTTGGGAGTGAAGTCATAATGAATTAAGAGTATCCAGGGGCCATACTCTCAGGATTTCTCCAGTCTCTGCCAGACTAGTAAGTCTGCTGTGTATATGTGAAAGAGAGAGACAGAGAGAGAGAGTCTGAATTTCATTCTGTGTTTTTCTCCGATTCTTTCTGGGACCCTCTGTTGTGATCTGTGTCAGAGCAGTCAGTGGTGGTAGCCAGGCACCACCTGGTTGCGTTGGACTCAGTAAGGTAGAGACTGTGGCAGTTAGGGTTTCTTTGTCCTTTGAACTAATCTTTCCCCTGTACCTACTGTTTTCTCCATTATCTCTTGCTTCAGATGGGGTGCGACCAGCAGACGTATCTTAGATGGCCACTGACAAGCTTTTACGACCTCAGGTGCTACTCATGAAAGCTGGACAGAAAACAGTTTCTTTATAAATTGCGTTATACCAATTGAACTAGATGTTCCCACAGACCACAGTCCCCACAACGCTCAGACCTGTGACTCAGTGCCTCAGGGAGTTTGGACCCAGATCTGAAGCTTCTGTGACTCTGCTTTGGTCAAGTTGTGCTGAGTTCCCCAGTACTGTGTACTGTCTTATCCTTCACCAAAGTTACCTCTTAAGCCATTGTCTAATAAGTGTTTGTTCCTCCTCCTTAAGCATCTAAGTTTTTTTTTATATGTGTGAAATTTTTCAAGAGTTTTTATAATAATGGTCTCATGGTATTTATCCTTTTGTGACTGAGTTATTTTACTCAGCATAATATCCTCCAGATTTATTCATGCCTTGAGATATTTTGCAAATTCATCATTGTTCTTTATCACTACATAGTATACCGCTGTGTGTATATACCATAGATTGTGGACTGATTCATCTGTTGGTGGGCATTTACGTTGTTTCCACCTTTTTGCTACTATGAACAATGCTGCAACGAGTACAGGTGTCCACATGTCTATTTGTGTTGAGGTTTTCTTGTTTCTCTAGGTTATATCCCTAGTAAGTGGAACTGCTAGATTGTATGGTATTTCTATTTCTAGCTTTTTAAGAAGCACCGTATCATTTTCCAAAATTGTTGCACTATTTTGCATTTCCACCAGCAGTGCATAAGAGTTCCAGTCTCCACAAAGCCCCTCCACCATTTATTATTTTCTGTTTTTTTGATTCATGCCAGTAATGCTGGGGTGAGATAGTGTCTCACTGTGGTATTGATTGGCATTTCCCTAATAGCTAGTGATGGTGAGCATTTGCTCATGTGTCTGTTAGTCACCTGAACGTCTTATTTGAAGAGTCTGTTCATATTTAATTGGATTATTTGTGTTTTTGTTTTAGAGGTGTTGGATTTTCTTATTATAGAGATTACATTCCTGGTTAGATGTTATTTCTAAGTTTTTTTTTATTATGACTGAGTGAAAATGTACATTCCCGTATAAATTTACATGCCCACCTATATGCAGCTTCCACTGCTCTCCCTGTCCAGTGACAGCACACTATTCCTCTCTGCTCTATACATGTCTCATCCTCCCAACAGTCTCCTTTCTTCTCCCCTCCACCCACTTTCCTTCCTCCAGCCAGAGGTCAGCAGGATGATGTCCTATAGATGCATAGAACCATAAAGTGCATCCAACATATGGCCACTCTACATCACCAAGTCCAATCCATTCGTGTCTGAAGAGTGGACCTTCATTACGATTTATGGGCAAGGGCAGCATCAGGGTCAGGGGCCATGCTCCCAGGGGAACCCCGAAGTCGCTGGACCATCAATTGAGGTCTTTTAGTGGAGATCTCAGGATACACCCCTTTTTATTTTTGTGTTGCCAGTGAGACTCAACTTAGTGATCTCCACCGTGGCTGTCACTGGTGGTGGCTGGGCACCGTCCGGTTCTCCTGGTCCCAAGTCTATGTAGGCACCCACTCATGTGGGTCTCTTTATCTTCTGGGTTTCCTTTACCCCATGCCATTTTGGTCCTCGGTGAGCATCCCTTTCTGCTGAGTTGGGACCATTTGCTAAGTATTTTATTGTCAGATATGTCATAGCCAAATACTTTTTCTCAGTCTATAGGTTCTCTTCTTACTCTTTTGATGAAATCTTTTGACAAGCCTAAGTATTTTAGAAGATTCTAGTTATCTAGCTTATCTTGTGGTATTTATGCATTGTTAGTCATGGTATGTATCTTACTTTTGCAGTGTAGTAGGGCCTCCAGCTTTGACCCTATTTTTTATTGTACGATCTTTATAGTTTAGGGTTTTATACTTAGGTCTTTGATTCATTTTGAATTACTTTTTTGTATAGCATGAGGTATGGATCTTGTTTTTTTTTTCTTCACAGTTTCATTAGAATCATGTGAGAAAAGACTTTTTGCCACATTTAACGGACTTTGGGACTTTGCCAACAATCAGGAGACTGCAGGCAGATGGATTTACAACTGGGTTCTTGATTCTGTGCTACTGGTCAATGTGTTTGTCACTGTACCATTACCACGCTATTCCGACTACCACAGTGTACAGCAGGTTCTGAGGTCAGATAATGCGATGCCTCCTACTTTGTTCTTCCTCTTTAATATCACTCTACTTATCCACGACCTCTTTTCTTTGCATGTAAAGTTAATGATTAGTTCTGGCATCTTGTTAAAGACTGTCATTGATATTTGGATCAGCACTGCATTGTATTTGGAGTTTGTTTTGGTAAAGTGGACATTTTCACAATGTTGAGTCTGTCTAACCACAAGCACGAGATGTTTTCCATTTATGTAGGTCTCTTGGTTTCATGCAGCATTGTTTTCTAGTTTTCTTTGTATAAGTCTTTTACATCCCTGGATAGATGTATTTCTAAGTATTTTATTTCACTTTTTAAGGGCTACTATAAATAGTAATGTTTTCCTAGTTTCCTTTTCATCGTTGTCTTTATGGATTAACTGATTTTTATGTGTTTATTTTGAATCCTGTCAACCTGATGAATCTTTCTTATTAGTTCCAGTAGGTTTTTTTGATGGTTCTTTACATACAGTATCATATATACAGTATTCTTTGGGGTTCTTTACATACAGTATCATACCATTTGCAAATAGGAGAAGTTTTACTTCTTCCTTTCTCATTTAGATGAGCTTTTATTTCTTTTTCTTGTTTTATTGCTCTAGCTAGGACTTCCAGTACGATGCTAAATGCCCCCTAAAACCTACCACAATCAAATCAATTCTGATGATGTTAAATAGGAGTGATGATAAAGGACATTCTTGTATGGTTTCTGTTTTCAGAGAAAATGTTTTCATTCTCTTTCCACTGAGAATGATGCTGGCTGCTTTGTATAAAACCAACCCAAAGCTGTTGCTGTTGAGTTAGTTCTGACTCATAGCAACTGTCTAGAACAGAACTGCCCCATAGGTTTACAAGGAGTGGCTGGTGGATCTGAACTGATGACATTTTGATTAGCAGGGCTCTTAACCACTGCGTTTCCAGAGTTATTGGTTTTATATAGATGCCCTTTATTATGCTGAGGAATTTGCCTTCTGTTCCTATTTTAGGAGCCCTGGTGGCATAGTGGTCAAGAGCTCAGCTGCTAACCAAAAGTCACCAGGTAAAATCTACCAGTCAACTCCGTGGAAACCCTATGGGGCAGTTGTTCTCTGTCCTATAGAATAGCTATCAGTTGGAATTGACTCATTGACAACAGGTCTGGTCCAGTGGTAAGAGTCAAGAGACCTGAGTTTTAGCCTTGGCAATGTAGTTAAGTATCCCCACTTTGTCTATAATTTCTCTGAATTTTTGTTCTTTTTCTATAAAATGGGCACAAGAAAATGATGGCATGACCTAGATCTGTGGCTTCTGATCACACATCAACAAATTAAAGCAGTTTGTGTGTAAACTCTCACACATGTGACAAAATGTAGGGAAACTACTGTAGTGAAACAAAATTTATTTAATGGAAAGGATTATCTCTTATACTGAGTGTATGCCTTTTTCCCTAAATTTTGCTGTTGAAATATAGCTTCCTTTATGAAACAAGGTTATGACAAATAAAAATCTTTTTGTTTTCTTAATCAACTTGAAGGTTTGCAGTTCTACCACCCCTACATTTTTTTGATGATGTTAGTACATAAATAACTGCATCTAGTGAGGAAGACATACCCTCCCACATTAAACGACTAGAAAACTAAAGAAAATATATAAACTGACTGATTTCAGACACTGAACACTAGACAGTATAGGACTATGACCCCAGACAGAAGGCATCAACACAAAGCTGCATCCGGAATCTTTTCTTCTACTTTCTCTGACACAGCACACTTTATTTGCATTTGACTATGTTTTCAAATTCTAAGTTTTCCACTCATCTGACAAATTTCTGATTGTTAGAATGTTTTTAGTAAAGAGGTTGGTTACGTTTATAGTCCCATTTCTGATGCTAGGAGAAAAAAAAATCTATTAGACAAACAAAATGGAAGAATGAAATACACATATATCACCAAATATCCCAGGGCTTCTCAATTTAAACTATTTTTGTAAACCATGATAATAATAGCAAACATTTAGCAACTCACCATGTGCCAGATAACAAGTGCTTTGTATGTATTATATTGCTGAGCCTTTTAACAGTCACATTCAGTACACAGTCCTAGTGCTACTCTCATAAATTGTCTTTTATTCAGTTGTTAAAAAAACAGACACAGTAGCTGTCTTTCCAGAGTCCATACTATCTGAGGAAGAAGATATTAAATGATCATTAAATAAATCAGAGAATTGAGGCTTAGCAAGGTTATGTAATTTTCCTAAAGTCAATTTCCAGTAAGTGATGGCATTTGAGTCTAGGCAGTCTAATTATAGCCCACAGGTTCTTACCCATTCTACCTTCATATTCTGTACAAATGAAATACAAAACTCTCAAGTCACATGCCAAAAGCCCACTATGGTTTGAGAGGTTTTCCTAGAAGTGATTCTGCTTATAGAGAAGGATGATTGTTTTGATAAGAAGGATGGGACAATATCTCAGTGGACTTTTTGATTATGCAAAAGTGGGGGCAACTCTAAATACGTGAGGATAAGATAAAAAATAAATTAAAACTGCTCTGCCTAAAAATGTAACACAGGATTCCTTAAGGGCCTAAAAGAAGAAACATGGAAAAAGCTGAATGTGGTTTCAGCACCTTGGTGAGAGGTCAGGGCCTGAGGAGAGGTTCATATGGCTGCCAGAATTTGATAAACTCCTAGAAGGTGAGAACTGACACTCAATTTTATGTTTCCTACTCTGCACCTGATAAACTTAACACCACACCCCATAATCCCTAAATCATCAGGAAAACTAGTGAAAAATCTGTTGTTTATAACACTGATGTGTGAATAGTACTTTGGGAAAAGGAAGGAGGAGGAGAGATGTCCACACTGATGCAGACAGAGAAGTGCAATACTACTAACAAGGATAGAGGGAGAACAGTAGCAGGAGTTAAGATAGGAAACAAGGTACAAAAACGCTTGGAGTAGCAGTCTCAAGCACCAGGTTTAAGAACAAAAAACCAAACCAAACCAAACTGACTGCTGTTGAGTCAATTCCAACTATGGTGACCCTATAGAATAGAGTAGAACTGTTCCACAGAGTTTCCAAGGAGCACCTGGTAGATGTGAACTGTCAACCTTCTGGTTAGCATTCGTAGCACTTAACCACTATGTCAGCAGGGTTTCCAATGAGAACGCATACACACAAACCAAACTCACTGCTGTGGAGTCACTTCTGACTCATAGTCATAGTGACACTATAAGACAGAGTAGAACTGCCCATAGAGTTTCCAAGGAGTGCCTGGCAGATGTGAACTGCCAACCTCTGGTTAGCATTCGTAGCACTTAACCATTATACCAGTAGGGTTTCCAAGGAGAAAACACCCACACGCACACACACACACCAAACTCACTGCTACTGAGTCACTTCTGACTCACAGTGACACTCATAGGACAGAGCTGCCCCATAGTTTCCAAGGAGCACCTGGCAGATGTGAACTGCCAACTTTCTGGTTAGCATTTGTAGCACTTAACAACTAAGCCACAAAGGTTTCTGTGAGAATACAAGCACCTCCTAAATTTTCCTTGAGAATCCACAAATACCTTGGGAAGGTACTGGGCTTCCCAATTTATCTGGGAGGGAATTGGGGGCTTTTTACCTGACTATTAAGGGACAGTGTGACTCCAAATATCTGGCAGACTCTTGTTGTTACTTGACGCTGAATCACTTCTAACCCATGGTGACCCCCATAAGTGCACAGTAGAACTGTATGCCATAGAGCATAGAGTTTTCAATGGCCATGACCTTTCAGAACCAGATCACCAGGGGGTCTTCTGAGGCACCACTGGATGTACTTGAACCATCAGCCTTTCAGCTAGTGGTTGGACACTAAACTCTCCGTGCCATACAAGGGCTCCTTTTGGAAGACAAGGCAGCACTAAGTAGCTCACTCCCACATATGTTTTGCTATTGTTGTTAAGAATATACACTGAAAAATATACACTAATTCAACAGTTTTCTACATGCTTCGAGTTGTGCAACCAATCTCACCTTCTTGACTTCTGCTTCCATGAGAATTTATTGTGGATCCAAATAAAACTAAATCTTTGACAACTTAAATCTTTTCTCCATTAATCATGTTCTTTATTGGTCTAGTTGGAGACTTTTGTGTTCTTTATGCTGAGATGTAATCCATACTGAAAGCTGTAGTCTTTCATTTTCACCAGCAAATGTTTTACGGCCTCTTCACTTCCAGCAAGCAAGGTTGTATCATGTGCATATTGCAGGTTGCTAATGAGTCTCCCTCCAGTCCTAACGCCAAGTTCTGCTTCATATAGTCCAGCATCTCAGGTTATTTGTCTAGTATACAGATTTAACTAGTGAAAGAGTACAACCCTGACACACACTTTTCCTGATTTTAAATGATGCATTAACCCTTTATTCTGAATGAACAACTACCTCTTGATCTATGTACTGGCTCTGCATGATGACAATTAAGTATTCTGGAATTCCCATTCTTCACATTGTCGATCATTTGTTATGGTGCACACAGTCAAATGCCTTTGTGTTGTCAATAAAAGAAAGGCAAACATCTTTTTGATATTCTCTGCTTTCAGCCAAGTTCTGTTTGACATCAGCAATGGTCTCTCTCATTCCACTTTCTCTTCTGAAGCCAATTTGAAATTCTGGTAGTTTCCTGTCAATGTACTGCTGGAACTTTTTAAAAATTATTTTAGCAAAATTTTATTTGTGTGCAATATTAATGATATTGTTGGATAACGTCTGCATTTGCTGGGCAGTGTTTTTTTTTTGGAATGGACATTATGCTCTCTTAAGAACTATCTACATGGGATCACAGTATAATGCTCAAAATACTTGCCTTGATATTATAACATCCATATAGTTCTTAATACAACATAATGTTTCAGGCACATATTTTTTTATTAGTTAAGCTACAGTTTGTTTTTAAAAAGTCTTCAGGGGATATTTTCATTTACTCTTCACAATAATCCTATGAGTGCTGGTGTTATCTTTCTCACTTTATACACAGGACACTGAGACTGTGAGAGATTGAATAATACATCAAAGGACATAGAGCCAGGATTCATCTGTATCCAAATCCCAGGCTTTCACACACTAGCACCTTGAAAGTTTCCTCCCTCAGTAAAAATGACAGGTAAATCGACAATTTTAAGTAATATCAGCATACTAATAAGAATTACAATAGAGACAGACTATGAAATGACAGAGGAAATGTGTAGTCTGGACAAACTAGTCTTGTGCCTTAGTTTTATTCCTTTTACAACTTTATTGAGTGCTTAATAATTGCTCTGCTCATGAAAGAAACATTAACTCCTAAGCATGTGTTTTATATGCCAGCCATCCAGCTATATGATCCATGTAAAAAAAAAAAAAAAGCTATTGCTGTTGAGCTGATTCTGACTCATAGCAATCCTATAGGACACAGTAGAACTGCCCCACAGAGCTTCCAATGAGTGCCTGGTAGATCTGAACTGCCAACCTTTTGGTCAGTAATTATAGTCCTTACCAATACACCACCAGGGTTTCCAAAACAGCAATAGTTTTTTCCTAATTATTCTTTATTATTAAATAAGTATTAAATATGAAAACAAATAATACTTCCAGTGGCACATTTAATGACATTGTATAAGAAACACAGGCTCATTCATTTTGTGAGTTTTTACATGGTACAGTTAAAAGCCCAGCTACTAATCAAAGGGTCAGTGGTTTAAATCTACTTAGCGGTGCATTAGAAGAAAGCCCTAGTGATTTAATTTCAAAAGGTTACAGGCACTGAAAATCCTATGGAGCAGCTGTACTCTGTAACACACCGGGTCTCCATGATTTGGAAATGACTTGATGGCAACTGGCTTTTTAAAGATACTAGATAATAAAGCTTAGCTCTTACTCAAAATGAATTTAAGTTTGTCAGATGCCAACTCTGATAATTTTTCTACAACTTACAATCATTCTGAAACTTCAAACTAATTTCACATTACCTTCTAAGTTTCAAACTATTTTCATATCAAATGCTGAAAGTTCTTTGTTCTTTTTTTCAGTTCAGTTCTAGATATTTTTGCTTAGAAAATAATTTTCAAAGCTGTCTTTTTTTTTTTTTTACAACTGACTACTGAAGTTATTCAACACACATTACACCCTTGGTGGTACAATGGTTAGGTACTCAGCTTCTAACCAAAAGGTCGGAGGATCCAGCCTACAAGCAGTTCTGGAGGAGAAGAGACGGGCAATCTGCTACTATAAAGATTACAGCCTAGGAAACCCTATGGGGAATTCTACTCTGCCTTATAGGGTCACCAGCATACAACAATAAGTATTTGTTTTAGGTCTAAAGCTGTTTACATAAGAAAAGTTAAGAAACTGTCATCAAGTAGCCAGCTGCTCTGCAGAAAAAATATACGGCAGTCTGCTTCCATAAACATTTACAGCTTTGGAAACCCTATGGAGCAGTTACACTCTGTCCTGTAGGGTCACTCACTATGAGTTGGAATTCATTCCACAGCAGCAACAGGTTTGACTTGATTTTTTGAGTAGGCTGGTCACTGAGTCAGTAGTCAGCATTACACAGATGAAGAAACGGAGATTCGTCTCAACATATAATCTAACAGAGGCCATTAACATGGCAGCGAATGACTAGAATCTGGCCCGACACAAACTACACTGGCAGACAGTTAACACTGTTTGGGAGAAAGGTGAATGTGCAATTAATTTGATCAGAAGCCACCAACTACAAAAAAAGATTCTACTTTTTCCCCCCCAAACTAAATCACTTTATTGCTTGCATTATTTTAAAAAGACAAATAGTTATACAGTATCTGGTATATACTTGGTACTCCAAAAATATTTCTTGGTGGAAATGTAATGTTATCTTAAGATGTAGGGACTTGGGATGCTTTGTATGTTTCTTCATTCTTTAGTTTTACTTCAGGTAAAAATAAAAGTTGTTACAGTTATCATCTGATGAATAACCCTCCAGACTTCTGTGTTTATACATGAACATGTGTGTACAGAGAAACACATGCATACACACACAGACACATGCACAGAGAGTACACATAGGAGGTCTGACAACTAAGTTTGCAGACTTCATTGTTCTAAACGTTACGTGTCTCATCTCTGAATATAACTATAATCACCTTTGAAGTACTCCCCTTGGGAAGCTAGGCACTGATGCCAGTGCCTAGTTTACCATTCAAAGCAATCTTAGAATTCTTACTGGAATGGTGATTGTACATGGTGGCGCATTGGCAAGTTTGCAGAGTTAGTTGTATAGTTGCCTGTGAGGGAGTTTGTAGCCAGTAAACGAATAATTGTATTGGAACACTTCCCCTACTCACCTGATCTCCAATGAGTTTTTTCTTTACCTGAAGATAAAGGAAATATTGAAAGGAAGACATCTGGATGACAGTCAGGACATCAAAGGTAATACAGCTAGAGCTCTGATGGCCATTCCAGAAAGAACGTTCCAAAGTTGCTTCGAAGGGTGGACTAGGCATCAGTACATTGCTTCCCAAGGGGAGTACTTCGAAGGCGACCATAGTGGTACTTAGCGATGAGGTACGTAGAACTTCTTCTAGGATGAGTTCACGAACTTAACTGGGAGTCCTCGTACAGGAGGATATCAGTGAGGGCAAGTGGGATGAATTTTTTCCTCCCAACATCTAGAAGAACCACCTCAGTTTAGTGAATGCTGTACACGATTGGTATTAGAAGCAGAAGCCAGAGTCCAAGTCCAGTGACATTGCTTCAGTAAATTAGAGAGAATGGAGCTTCAGCAGAAGGCGGGGGATTGATTCAGAATGCGTGTTTCAGCCTCATGCTAAGTGAATACCTTCTGGCTTAGCCTTTTCAGAGCTACTAGCTTTTCCTTAGTGGTCATGTAATCCTCCAGCCTCTAGGGGTCAGACCATACTCATCCTGTACATCTCAGCCCCTGTATACCATCTCATCATCTTTCAATATAAATAAATGGTCCAATTTGAGAGTCAACATATGGGGATAGTTGAAACTATGAAATTTCATAATATTGGCTAGAAAGGATATGTAAAGTATGGCATAAAAGACAAATTAACTCTATAAAATATCAATATTTAAAAGAGTAGACAGGAGGAGAGAAGTTCAAGATTGACGGCTATAATTGTAATAGATAACATTTTTGAATGACAGTCATATGCCAGGAATTCTACAAAGTGCTGTTTCTTAAATCATTATTTTAATTATCTAACAAATGTATGTTTATCTAGGGCAATGTGCTACATGCTCTTCATGCAGTTATTAACAAGACAGATGCAGTAGCCATCCTCATAAAATTTGCACTGTCTGGGAGGGAAGATAGTAAATGACTGCTTACACAACTATAACTGTGATAGCACTGTGATAGAGAAATAGAGAATGCTGTGAAAACATAAAAGAGAACTTGACTTTCTCTAATAGATCTGTTATTAGAAAACTTTAGATAAGTCTAGATTTAGTAAGGGAAGAGAACAACTTCGGTTTCCTTTGGACCCCTGTGACAAACAAGTAGATAGATGGATATATGGCTCTGTAGCTAAAACAACAGGGTAGCTAGAAAAATAAATTCAACAGTCATTTGTGTATACATAAGAACTGAAACCAGGGACACAGATGACTTAACCTGGGGAAAGAACAGAAAGTGATAAAAGAGTTTCAAGGAATTCTAGACATTTTAAATACCAAATATAGAAAAACTCAAACCAAACCCATTGCCTGCTGTCTAGTTGATTTCAACTCATAGCAACCCTACAGAACAGAGTAGAACAGCCCCACGGGGTTTCCAAGGAGCAGCTGGTAGATTTGCACTGCTGACCTTCTGGTTAGCAGCCATCAAAAGATGAGCCAAGAAAGGTGACTGAGAAGAGGTGGCCAATGAGATACAAGGAAAACCAAGGCAGTATATCTGAGAAATCAAAAGAGAGTGTTTTGAGGATAGAGTTGTCGAAGTTATTGAATAGTATAGAATTCAAGAAAGATAATTAAAAGTGTTTAGAATTTAATGACACTGAGATCTTCATTGTTCTATGACAGCCATTTCAGTGGAACAGTAGGGACCAAAGATTTCTAGCAACAGGGAATAGGGTAACAGCTTAACATGTATTATTTTTTACTTTCTTCTCACACTTGCCTTATGAAGTTGATACTATTGATATCACTATTTTGTATACAGTAAAAATAAGGATTTATATGGTTAAGAAACTTGTCCAAAGTCTGACAGTTAATAAGTGGTAGAGGTAGAATTCAGACCCTGGTCTTGAAGACTCCAGGAAATACACTCACTGTGTAGTAAAGACATGAAATTCAAGGAAAGAATTTCAAGGTGTTGTAAGTAGCATTGAGTTATGTAAAGCAGAGACTTAAATGAAGAATGAAAATCCATGAACATTTGTATTTAGCAATTAAGAAGTCAATGAGACCTTTATCAAAACAAACCCAGTTGACTTGTAGGATTTGAAGCCAGCTTCAATGAGCTAAAAAAAAAAAATGGACATGAATAAGTAGTCAGTGAGTGTAGATTAGTCTTTATTTATTTGTGAAGGGAAGAAAAGAGAGATAACGGCAAGAGAAGGTCACAGGTTATTGAGAAGTTTTTCTAGAAGGGAGGAAACATAACACTTATAATCAGAAAATGAGAACAGCAAAAGAGAAACTTACGTGGGGAAGGTGCTAACAGATGTAGCAATGTCTTACAGCTGGCATGTGGGCATGAGATTAAAAACAATGTAAAGTGGTAACCCCAGAGTAAAGACATATTTTTTTCTGAGGCAGGAGTGAAAAAGGGAAGGATGTTCAATTTAAGATAAGGTAGGAAACCCTGACTGCATACTGGTTACAGCTATGGCTCTTAGTTAAAAGGTCAGCGGTTTGAATCTACCAGGTGCTCCTTGGAAACCCTACAGATCAGTTCCACCCTGTTGTGTAGTGTCAGTGTGAGTCAGAATCAACTTGGTGGCAATGGCTCTTGGTTATGTTAAAGTAGAAAACAGCTCGCTTGAGTTTTTCTATAAAACAGGAAACTAGATTGCTGTTTCTCTAGAATGCAACTCATTAAAGCATATAAATATATAGAGAGTGACTTTTATCGAGGAAACAGCTCACACGATTGTAGAGGCTGTAATGTTCCCAGTCTGTGGAGCTAGATGGAGACTTCTCTCAATTCACCTAGCTGCAGGGGCTGGTGAACTCATGATTGGAAGATTGGAGAGCAGGGATCCTGCTCTCAGAAACTAGAGATTGAAGAATCCCAAGATCTGCAGATAAGCTGATAGCTCAGGTCCCAAAAGCTGGAGGTCAGATAAACAGGAGGCAGCCATAGTATCCAAAGCAAGCAAAAAACCAGAACATCTGCGTATATACAGATGCAGGCCACATCTCCAAGGAAACTGACTGACTTCTCATAGCAGATGCAATCATGGGAGTGATCACACATTAAACATTGAAAATCATGGCCCAACCAAGTTTACACCCAATGCTAACCATCTCAAGAGTCTTCTGAGACGGAAGGATTTAAGGAGCAGGCTTTAGAGAGAGGTCTGTGATGTTGCTTAAAGCGGAAACATGACATTTCAGGGGGAAAATATATGATTTAAAACTGATAAGATTTGTGTGAACCAACAGATAGTACGTCCCTTTTCTATATGTTTTGAAACAACCGACAGATAAACATGTAACTGTCAGAGAGATGGCAATTACAATATCCCATTTATTACTTTGGGAGCTGTTGTAGGACCTGCTCTAAGTGGACAAAAAAGAGGGAAGAACTTTGTAATATCAAAAGCTTTGACTTAGAATTTGAATTACCTATCAAGTCACAGACAGCTCTGGACAACCTTAGGTGTTCCAAAAATGAACAACTTACTCCTTAAGTCCATGCTCAGAAGAAGTAGAACCAATGTACCTTTCCTCTCGGCAGGCAAGCACACAGCTGCAGGTGGGGGAAGGACGTGAGCCACTTGCCCAGTTATTTATCCCAGATTCATCAACGGCTGAATGAAGGGACAGGGATCAAGTATGTTACTCTACAGAATACCACACTACTGAAGCAAGAAACCTGGGGCATGAGGCCACAACTCCTTACCCAGCGGGCACTGAGCTTCTGTTAATAAGGGTGATAGAAAAATCTGGAAACAGTGGTGACAGTGGCACAAGACGAGATATACTTAGTGTCACGGAACTGCATGTGCAGAAAAAGGTTGAAATTACAAATGCTTTAGATACATAGTTGATAGGTAGAGGGAGAGAGACAGGTAGAGAGAGATTTGTGCAAGGAACTTTTTAAAAATCGACTTACATAATAAGGCCAGGAATGGCTACTTTGAGGGCCAGGAGTGATTCCTTGTTTGCTAGTTCTGTTTTCGCCCCGGTGGCAGCCGTTTTCCATACTGTTTCTAGGTGAGGAATGTTGGGTAATGAAGACACAAATACATTTGAACAAGCCCCCCCCCATCACATACTCACGATACTCATGTAATTATCGCACTGTAACCAATCTAACAAAGAATTGTATACCTTTCCAAGCCAATTGCCTTACACCACCTGGCATGGGAAGTCTCTCACAAATTCTGATACAGGGATCCATTCTTCTTGACTGCTGGTGACAGAAGCCCTACTTAAACTATTGATCAAGTAATGTATTTTGGTAAGCTAAGCATGCAAGCACCAGTCAAGTAGCAAGTTTTATATCCATTGTTTCCTGCCTATAAAACATCACTACTAAGTTTCCATTTTCAATTATCGGATTCCACCACAGGGAGTTCAGCCTGGTCCCAGCTCCAGAAATCTCTCTTCTTTCAATAAATCCCTTGATGTTACATCAGAGTGCAGATCATTACTCTACAACAGATTAAACATAATTAGAATTAAAATAAAAAAATACTGACTGTAGCCTTCTAAGCAGAAAGCCCTGTCTAACTTTCTGAGTTGGTCCAAGGTAAAACTGTCATTTTCAAAAGCTTTGAAGGTACTTCAGGCTGCTAACAAGACAGAGAGACTTTATTTAGCAAGATTTTTAACTGGTTATTTTTAATATGCAAAAACAGGTCTAGAGTTAAGTTTGGAGTCATAGGCACAGAGAGTCAAATAGCTCTAAATGAAAGAACAGGAAGAATTTTGATTGGGAGAAAGTCAGCCAAGAATGGATAGACACGAGCAAAATGCAGAGCACAGACAGAAATTCAGCAGAGGCAAAAATTGAGGGCCAAAAGTAGTCAGGGGAGTGGTAATCCCTGTCCCCTATCTCCCCCACAGAAATATCTTTTTGAATTGTGAATCTAAATATTTGGTGCTAGGTAAAAAGGGGGTTCAACAATTTAATTAAATTTCAAGGATAAAATAATACCAGATATCTGGAGCTGTTGGTGAATATTTAAGTATGAGACATTCTCATGCCTCCCTATTGCTGAACTCACCCCATGATCAATGGGGTCTGGCAGAAAGAGAAAGGATCGGGGATGGGGCAAAATTCTGGGGTGAGGTGAGACTCTCAGATCACTGGGGTCAGAGATAGCTGTTGCACACAAATTCTGATCTTTAAAAAAGCTGCTCTTGACATTGTGACCTTGCACATCCCTGGGGACCTTGGAAAGCTTGCTTCCAGGTGGCTGACAGAAAAGGAATAAAACACAGAGGCCACCTTAACTAAAATCTCTAAAACTACTCCTTCCCATCTGTTCTTTGAGGCACACAGCCTGTTTCATTTCATTTACACATAATGACTTTCTAATTATGACTTAAGTGCCTTGCCTGAGAAGTTTCCTTAGAAACTGCTTCAGAAAGAGTTTAATGTTACAAGAAATCTAAATTTGGAACAGAAAATTGAGTGGAAAATTAAAAGAAAATAAGTTGGTGTCATTACTAGAATAAATGGTATAATTTGGACCTATCAACAGTCACTAGCATCCACAGCTGAACCACTGTAGCAAGATGCTGGGATTTTTCATCCCATGTATTGAAAAGGCTTTTCAAAAGTCAGTAAAGCTTGCCAAGTGTTTTTTTTGTTTGTTTTTTTTTTTCCTCCTTTGCCGTTGGAAATGTTTGCACTTGAAAAAGTGGCTTCTGCTCAATTCAAACAGAAACTCATAGCATTCAAACATCGCTTTAAGTCTGCTGAGCACTTTTTAAGTCCCAGTCACAGGAATACAAAAGCAAAGCCACTAGTTCTCTACACACTCACTGCAGACTTTGAAATTTTACCTTCCTTCTAAGAAATTTTAAGTATTCAGAACAATGTAGTAAAAGCAAGTTAGTATAGCAGAAGGTGAAAGAACTTGCCTTCAAATTCCTGCCCCCCCCCCCCCACTTATTGTGCAATGTGACCTTGGCCAAGCAAAATAAACTCTCCAGTAAAGTTTTTCTCACTGATAAAGCAGGTATGAAAATTTTACTTACTACGTGTAGTTTGAAGGTCAAATAACAACGCATTGTGAGCATCAGTCATAGTCTTTATGCAGGCCTCGTTTCCTATTTTCCCATGACTAGCCATTTCTTGAACTCCTGCTGCATTCCAGCTACCATACTGTTGATGTTGGGTGCTTCAAGTGACCCAGGTGACAGAGCAGAACTACTCCATAGGGTTTCCTAGGCTGTAATCTCTAAGGAAGCACATCCCCTGGTCTTTCTCTAGCAGAGCCACTGGTGCGTCCCAACTGATAACCTTTCAATTAGCAGCCAAGAGGTCAATCATTTGCCCCACCAGGGCTGCTGGTACCACACCAGCAGGTATGAGTACAAAGATGAGAGTGACACGGATGGCACTGTCTCCAAGCTCAGGGTTTTTCCTCTCCTTATAGCTAGTGTTAAACTGGTTCTTAGCTTCATGACCACCGGGTTCTTTAAAGGGATTGTCTTAGTCATCTAGTGTTGCTACAACAGAAATACCACAAGCAGGTGGTTTAAAAGAAAAATCTTATTCTGTCACAGTCCAGTACACTAAAAGCCCAAATTCAGGGTGTTACCTCCAGGGAAAGGCTTTCTCTGCTAGTTCTGGGGGATGGTCTTTGTCATCAGTCTTCCCCAGATTGGGGAGCTTCTGAGGTTCAGGGACCCTGGGATCTTTGCAAAGGACGCACTTGCTCCTAGCACTGTTCTCTTAGTGGTATGAGGTCTCTGACTCTCCAATCTCCTCCCTTTCCTTAACATCCCAAAAAATTCCCTCAAGGCACAATACAATCTTACATATTGAGTCCAGGCCCACCAATGCAATTGCTGCCTATCTTCCCTTGTTAACATCACAGAACTGGAGTTTACTACATGGAGAAACATCACACAACATCAGGAATATCATGGCCTAGCCAAATGTCTATACACATTTTGGGGGGAACATGATTGAATCCATGGCAGGGATGCCTATAAAACTTAATTTCAGATGATAATCCCACAGATGGCTTGCCAACTGAATTTATGGGTCAGAATTTTTCAGGACATATGAGGTCTAACAACTAAGTCTTTTTGAACTTAATTGTTGTAAAGGCTAAGTACCTCACTGAGGAATATCACTACAGTCACCTTCAAAGTACCCCTTTGGGAAGCCAGGCACTGATGCCATTGCCTAGTCCTCCCTTCAAAGCAATTTTGGAACTCTGTCTGGAATCTCCATTGCACATGAGGCATGGTGGCAAGTTTACCAACTTAACTGTATACTTGTCTGTGATGGAGTTTTTACCCAGTAAACAAATAACTGTATTGGAACACCCTCCCTGCTCACCTAATGACTTTTTTCTTTACCCCAAAATAAAGGAAATACCGAAAGGCTGATATTTTGATGATATTCAGGACATTAAGGGCAATATGACAAGAGCTGTGATGGCCATTTCAGAAAAAGAGTTCCAAAATTACTTTGAAGGGTGGGCTAGGCAGAGCATCGGTTTATAGCTTTCCAAGGGAAGTACTTCTAAGGCGGCTGTAGTGCTATTCAGCAATGAGGTACATAACACTTTTTCTAGGTTGAGTTCCGGAACTTTATTGTCAGTCTTCACATATTCATATAATGTGATGGTACTGTAAAAGGATATACATAAGAGAGTTATCAACTTTAAGAGGCAAATGAAGGATATACTCATTCCCAATCACATCCTTCTTTTCACTTGAGTGTCTGGAGAACAAAAGAAACCCTAAGGTGGATACATTTTGACAACATAAAGAGAGAAGTCTTGAAAGAAAAAAAGAACATTCATAACGGGTATATATAGAAATGTAAGCATATGTGTATTCAATTATTTCGATTTGTAGAGGTTACCATGAGTAGGATCCGACTTGATGGCACTTGGCTGGCTTGGCAGAGGTACACGCAACAATATGTAGAACTATAAAAGCTAGCTGTTACTGAGTTATTCTGACTCACGGATCCAGATCTTTCTTAGGAAGTAGCTTTGGGTAGATTCAAATCTCCAACTCTGAGTTAGCAGCCTAGCCTGTTAAGTATTTGTACCACCCAGGGAACCTGAAAGAATACAAATAAATGTAACAATTATTTTATATAAATAATATCTAGTAAGCTCAAGCACTTGATATTTGATGTAAATCTTAAACAAAAAAAATCATTCAGTTTTCACAATTCTAAAGAAATGAATCATTAAAAGCTAAAATTTTACTTATAAAGCAAAACTCACAAAGCTTAAATAGCTCAAACATTCACAGACCCTTCCACCTGTCTCTTTCTATGCTCATATATACTATTAGTGTCATGATAAATATCATCTCTTCTGCTACAATATAATTCTTACATTCTTAAGAAATCCTAGCACTCAAAATCATAAAATAAAAATAATTGTTTCAGTGAGGGAACAAGCAATTTGGAGCTAGAGAGTTTTAGACTCATAAAAACAAATTTAGTTTTCCTGTAGGAATTTCAATAATAAAGTTGAGTTTTTAATGGCCTTAAATACCGGCTCTACCACTCCTCTGTTAAGTTTCTCTTATAGTGGAGGCTTACATATTGCTATGATACCAGAAGCCATGTCACCAGTGTTTCAAATATCAGCACGGTCGTCTACAGTGGACATGTAACCAAATGAATGCCTCTCAGGTTCTTGTCCTGTCCTACTAAACTAAAAGTCACTGTCTTTGAGTCGATTCCGACTCATGGTGACTCTATAGGGCAAAGTAGAATTGCTCTATACAGTTTAAAAGAAGCACCTGGCAGATTCAAACTTCCAGTCTTCTGGTTGCCAGACATGTCATTTAATCACTATTCCACCAGGGTTTCTTCCTGTCCTACTAGCCAAGTGAAATGAGACACTTACCCTTTGAAAAGGAAACAGAGAGTGGCAAGTTTATCTATCTGCACAGATAAGGAGCAATGGTGGGTCTAGTGACCAGAAGACCTTGAGCTTCCTGAGCTGGGGATTCAGGAGTCTTTTATGGGAAATCTGGTTCTGGGTTTTACACCTCAAGTCCCATTTAGCCCACCTGTTCTTGGAATTTCCCACCCCTGTCCAAATTTGGGAGTCTGGTTACTGACTCTTCTTGGATCAAATGTAAGTTAGATGAACCTCTCACTCCAGAATGTGTTCTGGGTACAACAGCGCGCTGGAAATTGTGCTTCCCTCTGGAGGAAAGAGGTTCTGAAGTCAGGTTCTATGCAAGTATAGGCAGCCAGTTGGAGATGGTTCTCAAGATGCAGCCTCCGGTCTGAAAAATGTTACTAACAAAGTGTTGCCTGGAGCATATCAGTGGTTGGTCATAAAGCAAAGGGAGTTAATGGATCTTGCACAGTAAGTCTATCCTACATTTGGGTGCCTCTCATGAGCTTTTAGTTCCTGGGCATCTCCCAGGAACCTCTTGCTAAGGTTTCAGACACAGTTCAACAGAATTTCCAGACTAAGAACGAAATAGGAAGAAAAATCTGGCAATCTGTTTCTAAGCATAATTGGCCAGTGAAAAGCTTGTGATTAACCATTGAACATTGACACAGCACCAGAAGAGAAGCCCTTCACGTTAGAAGGCACTCAAAACACAACTGGAGAACAGCTGCCTCCTTAAAGTAGAACTGATCTTAACGACATTGATGGAATTAAGATTTTGGCACCTTCCTTAGCTGATGTGGCATGACTCAAAATGAGAATAAACAGCTGCAAACATTTGCTAATAATCAAAACATGGAATGCACAAAGTATGAATCTAGAAAAACCTGAAGATGTCAAAAATTAAATGGAATACTTAAAGATCAATATCTTGGGCATTAGTGAGATGAAGTGGACTGGTAATGGCCAATTTGAGAATGGAAAACCACATGGTTGGCTATGCTGAGAATCATAAGTTGAAGAGGAAAGGTGTCCCATTCATGGTCAGAAAGAACATTTCAAGATCTACCCTGAAGTACACTGCAAGTGATAGGATAATATCCATACCTACAAGGAAGACCAGTTAATGTAACCATTACATTTAAATTTAGACACCAACCACTAAGGCCAAAGATGAAGAAATTTATACTAGCTTCTGCAGCTCATAACTGATGAATCATCAGGATGCAATGATAATTACCGGTGATTGGAATGCAAGTTAGAAACAAGTCCTTGGAAAATATCATCTTGGTGCTAGAAACAATGCCATAGATCACATAATAGAATTTCGCAAGACCAATGACTTCATTGAAAATACTTTTTTTTTTAACAGTGTAAATGGCAACTACACATGTAGACTTCACCAGATGGCATATAAAAGAGTCATAGCAACTACATCTGTGATGAGGTGGTGGAAAAGCTCAATAGGCCAGAAGCTCACTGCAGAACAGACCACGAACTGCCCATATGCAAGTTCAACTGGCAGATGATGAGATTAGAACAAGCCTATGATAGCCAAAGCATGCCCTTGAGTATATCCCACTTGAACTGGTAGGCCATCTCAAGAATAGATCAGACACACTGAACACTAACGACTGAAGACAGATGGACGAGTTGTGACATGACATCAAGGACATCACACGTGAAGAAAGCAAAAGGTCAGTAAAAAGACAGGAAAGAAAGAAAAAGCAAAATAAATGTCAGAAGAGACTCCAAAACTTGCTCTTGCATGTCAAGCAGCTAAAGTGAATGGAAGAAACGATGAAGTAGAAGAGCTAAGCAGCAGATTTCAAAGGACAGCTCGGGGAGACAATGTAAAGTAGCTTAATGACACGCACAAAGACATGGAGCTGAAAACCGAACGAGAAGAGCAGGCTCACTTCGCACACTGAAAGAACTGAAGAAAAAATTCAAGCCTCGAGCTGCAATATTGAAGAATTCTATAAGCAAAACACTGAATGATGCATGAAGCAGAAGATGTAAGGTATGCAAAGAATCAGTGCAGTGAAAAAAGAGTTCACTGATAGTGACTTCAGGAGGTAGCGTACAATTCAGAACCAATGATACTGAAGAAGTCTAAGCTGCACTGAAGGCACTGGTGAAAAATCAAGGCTCCAGGGACTGACAAAATACCAACTGAGACATTTCTACAAATGGAAGCAACACTTACTCACCTAAGTCAATAAAATCGAAAGACAGCTATTTGACCATCCTATTGGATAAGGCCCTATTTGCGACATTCCAAAGAAAGACAATCCAACAGAACGCAGAAATTATGGAACAATACCGTATCTGTTGTGCACAGGGTCACTACGAGTCAGAACCTACTTGACAGCACCTAACAACAACATCATTAATAGCACACGCAAGTAAAATTTTGCTGGAGACAATTCAAAACCACTTGTGGTAGTACATGAATAGGGAACTCTCAGAAGTTCAAGCTGGATTCAGAAAAGGAGCTGGAATAAAGGATATCATTGCTGAGGTCAGAAAAACCTTGGCTAACAGCAGAGAATACCAGAAAGCTGTTTAGTTGTGTTTTCTGATTATGTAAAGGCATCTGATTGTGTGGAACATAGCAAATTATGGATAACATTTTGAAGATCAGGAATCTGAGAACACTTAATTGTGATCACATGGAGGCCTGTACCCAGATCAAAAGGGAGTTGTTCAGACAGAATTACAGGAAAGTAGGTGGTTTAATATCAGGAAAGGTGTGTGTCAGGGCTGTATTCTCTCATTATACTTATTCGATCTGTATACAGAGCAAACAATCCAGGAAGCTGGCCTGTATGAAGAAGAACACGGCACCAGCATTGGTGGAAGACTCATTAACAACCTGCGATACACGGATGACATAGCCTTGCTTGCTGAAAGGGAAGAGGACTTAAAGCACTTACCGATGAAAGTCAAAGACTAGAGCCTCAGTATAGGTTAGACTTCATCGTAAGAAAATCCTCACAGGTGGCTTAGTAAGCAGCATCATGATAAACAGTGAAAAGACTGGAGCTGTCAAGGATTTCATTATACTTAGATCCACAATTAATGCCATTGGAGCAGCAGTCAAAAAATTGAATGATGCATTGCATTGGGAAAATCTGATGTAAAAGTCCTCTTTAAAGTGTTAAAACAAAAACAAACAAACAAAAAAAACAAGATGTTCCTCACTTTGAGGAATAAGATGCACCTGATCCAAGATATGGTACTTTTAATCTCCTTATATGCATGTGAAAGCTGGACAATGAATAAGAAAGACTGAAGAAGAATTGATGGTCTTGGTGAAGAATATTGAATACATGATGGACTGCCAGAACAGTGAATAAATTTGTCTAGGAAGAAGTACAACTAGAATGCTCCCTAGAAGTGAGGATGGTGAGACTTCTTTTCACATATTTTGGGCATGTTATCAGGAGGGACCAGATCGCTGGGAAGGACTTCATGGTTGGTAAAGTACAGGATCAGAGAAAAAGAGGAAGATCTTCCAGTATATGGATTAACACGCTGACTTCAACAGTGGGCTCGAACACAGAGATGATTGCGAGGATGACAAAGAAACCAAGCGGTGTTTCATCCTGTTGTACACAGGGTCACTGTGAGTTGAAACCAACTTGATGACACCTAACAAGTACACAGCTATAAATAAAATCACTAGTCTTCCTAATTACTAATTCAGAGAAAGGTGTTTTTTTAATATTATCAGCACTATGATTTAAACAGTATTTCTTGGAGTTTTAAAATTGCTTTTACCCACTTTTTTGATGAACAGATCTCAAAACCAGTCAAAAAAAACTGTTTCAAGCCAAGAATCTTTTCATTCCTATATCTGACCACAGATGAAAAACACTGCTAGTTTTTTTTATTATGATTTATTGCATTATGACAGTATGTTCTATGTTATGTAAATCACATCCCTTAACTGTTGCTTTTCAAGTTCTAAAGACTGGCATCTCTTGTTTTTAATCTCAAGATGAGTAACAGAAAATCAAAATACTAAGAACTATCAATTCACTAATAAAGTTTCTTGTTCCCCACAATAATCAGTGAATTTAAGAATATGGGAAATACTTATATACATGGGTATATTTAGTACAACTCCTCCTTGAGGAATAGACTGTAGGATAGGTACTTTGCTCCTCAAGAGTGACCATGGAAACAGTAGAAATGCAGGAATGTGTTAGGATGTTTGCCAAGCCAACGCCAAGTGCCATAGGATGTTTACAATTAACTTTAAAATAATTCACCAGGATAGTGTGATACATCTGCCAGTTAGCTTAAGCTTCAACCCTAAGGCAAGCAATTGTTCTAGGGATAGTCAGCAAATTTTATTTCAGAAAGGCTACGCTCAGAGGTGGACATTGCCTACCTTTTGGTCAGCCATGTGTCAGTCAACAGCTGAGCTTTGTAACTAGCATAGTAGACATCGGAAATGGTTTTGGTTCATGAAATTGTTATTTGTCGCAATACAGTCAGCTCCTGATTAATGGTGACCCTGTAAACAACAGAACATAACATTGCTCCATGACCAGTTACAGACTGGATTGTGGTGATCCACGGCATTTTCACTGATTTTTCAGAAGCAGATTTCCAGGTCTTTCTTCCTAGTCTATTTTAGACTAGATGCTCCACTGAAACCTGTACAGCATCACAACAACAAGGAAACCTCTACTGACAGGTGGGCAGTGGCTGGGCTTCAGGTACACTGTCTGGTCCGATGTGTCCCTGCTTCTATCTTGAACCTTCAATAAATCTCTGTGCTTTCATTTTAACAGAATATGCATTCTTACTCATTGACGATAATATAACAAATGCTGTGATAAATGGTAAAACCTGTTGCTGCTGAATCGATTCCAATTCATAGTGACCATATAAGGCAGAAGAGAACTTCCCCAAAGGGTTTCCAAGGAACAGTTGTGGATTCAAACTGCTGCTCTTTTTAGCTAGCAGCTGTAGCTCTTAACCACTGCACCACTGTAGTTTCAATAAACACATATTTTATCTAAAGTAAAAATAGCTGCTCAGCACCTATCAACACTGACCAGGTGGTAGCATGGGCCTAGTACTGTCAGATCTGCCACATTTCTAGAGACCCCGGAAATCTGTATTTAATGTGAAATCTCTCAAAACTTAAAGGTTTACTATTAATATTGTGCAGTAAAGGATTAACTCAACAGGTCTGGTTATCCATGCCCCGTACATTCTAAAGAAAGAGTTAGCCCTTGTCTAGCTCCTAGAATGCACTTGGTAAAACCATCAAGTCAGTTCTGACTCTTGGAAACCATGTGAGTGACAATAGAATTCTCCTGTATACGGCTTTCAATGGCTTATTTTTCAGAATTAAATTGCCAGGACTTTCTTCCATTATGCCTCTAAGTGGACTTGAATTTCAACCTTTTGGTTAGTCATCTGTACAACTCAGAGAGTCCACATAACCTCCAGGCCCTTGGAATACCTGGGACACACTAGATAGTCTATGCTAACAATATGATTTATGGTGGGGCCTTGGGTAATGCAGTATCCTCTTAATACCTGGAAGGAGTGGAGACTAAGGTCACCCATTTTGGTGGTCAGCCATGCCTATGTGACTGACCTTCAATAAAAACCCAGAATGCCAAGGCTCAAATGAGCTTCCCTGATTGAAAATACTCCATACATATTGTCACATATTTTTGTTGGGAAATTAGACCTTTTCTACATAACTGTACTGGAAGAGGACAATTGGAAGCTTATGCCTGGTACCTCCTGACCATGCTTTGCACCTTTTTCCATTGCTTATTTTAATCCATACCCTTTCATTGTAACCTATAGCCATAGAAAAACAGTTTTGATGCATTCTGTGAGTCTCAGACACAAATACTAATTTTAGAACATCAAACAAAATAATGATACGGTCATATTTGGGTATAGACCACCATTTTGTTAACTTCTGATCTATAGTTCTAGTGTCTCACAGGTCCATCATCAAAAATAACCAAATCTACATGGCAAAGTAGAACATTAATGTATGAGCAGGCACAGTGAAGCATAGTTGTTGTTAGCTGCCATCAAGGTGGTTTTGATTCATAGCAGTGTTATGTACAACGGAGCAAAACCCTGCCTGGTCTTGAACCATCCTCACAATTGTTATGCTTGAGCCCTTCACTGCAGCCACTTTGTTATTCCATTTCATTGACGGTCTTTGTTTTTTCTTTACCAATCATGATGTCATCCTCAACACGCAACTTAATACACAACTCAACTGATCCCTCCTGATAATACATCCAAAGCATGTGGGACAGCATCTTGCCACCTTTGCTTCTACGCAGCATTGCAGCTGTACTTTTTTAAAGACATGTTTGTACACTCTGGTAGTCCATGGTATATTCAATACTCTTCTCCAACATCATAATCCCACAGCATCATTTTTTCTTCATTTTCTTTATTCACTGTCCAGCTTTCTCATGCATATGAGATGACTGAAAACATTCTGGCTTGGATCAGGTGCACCTTTGTTACTGAAGTGACACCTCTGTCTTTTAACGCTTTAAAGAGGTCTTTTGCAGTAGATACGCCCAGGCTAATGCGTCATTTGATATCCTTACTGCTGCTTCCAAAGGCTTTGATTGTGGACCAAAGTAAAATGAAATCCTTGAAAACTTTAATCTTTTCCCCATTTACCATGATGTTACAGAACTGGTTCAGTTGTGAGGATTTTGGCTTTCTTTATGCTGGCATATAATCCATACTGAAGCCTGTTGTCTTTGATCTTCATCAATAAGTGTGTCAAGTCCTCTTCCTGTTCAGAAAGTGAAGTTGTGTGCTCATCTGCACACTGCAGATTGTTAATGAGTCTTTCTCCGGTCCTGGTGTCTCATTCTTTTTCCTATATACCAAATTTGCTCAGCTGCTGGTAGGCTGGCTTTAAGAGAAAGTTTAGAAAAGTATTTCCAAGGAATTTAAATTCAGCTGAAAACATTGGAATTTAACATTATATCTTCTTTGTGTGGTCACTGGAAGGATTTTTGTAGACTGAAACAGTATAGAATTTTGTAGACTTAAACTTCAGGCTATTAAATGAAAAATTGACAGTTCAAAACCTCCCAGAGGAGCCTTAGAAGAAAAATCAGGCAATCTGCTTCCAAAGAGTCACATCCATGAAAACCCAGTGAAGGACAGTCCTACTGTCATGCATGTGAGGTCACCAGGAGTCAGAATCAACTCTACAGCAACTGGTTTGATTTCTTTTTTTTGGTAACTTAATATGGAGATGAAAGTTCTATATTCAATCCTGAAATTTACTTCTAGGTATTAAATTTTATGTTGATACACAAAAACAGATGATAGTACTATTTATGTCCCTGTTACTTAGCTGCTTCTTTCTGACAGCTTTAAAATAATGTCAGTAATACTATTTCTAAGATCCCACAACAGAGCATCATAAGCAAAAGCTAAAATAATAGCACAAAAATAGTAAGAAATCAGTTTAGTTAGCTCAATTTAACAAATATTCTTTGAGCATTTAACCTTACTCCAGGTACAATGCTGGGTTCCACAAATACAAAAATAAATAAGCCACAGTCCTTGTCTTCAGGAAGCTGAGAGAAGCAGGGGAGAAGGAAACTTTCCTGGGGTGAGAAAAATGATAACTTGAATACAGAACAAAATTTCAAATTAAAATAAAAACTGTCCTTTAGCCTCTGGCAAGGGATAAATGTTTTTTTCTGGAGCAATCTCAAAGATCACTGTGACCAACTATATCATTCTCATTTTTAAACTGACCCAAATAAGAATGATTAAAGGTTGTGGTGTCTCTTTCAAAAGCTGGTAATATTTTCACTTGTGAGTTGGTCTTTGGCCAGTTCCTGAAAGATGAAGACAGAGCTACTGCTCATCAGATTTATGTCTTCACTGCTCAGCCTGACCAACTACTTTTTCATTCTGTTTAATTACATTGGAAGTGTTACAAAGTTTTACATTATTCTCTAATTCCAAATTTTATATTATGTCTTTTTAATCTTAAAATATACCATTAACATTCATCATCTCTTGTTCAGCAGATTAAGAGCTAGTCTCTTTCTGAGGCTACAAAGTAGATAAATCAGTTATAACTTAGGTTATGAAAAAAATTATGTTCCCCCAGGAAACATATGTTGAAGTCCTAGCCCTTAGTACCTAGGAAGGTGACCTCGTTTGGACATAGGGTCTTTGAAGATGTTATCAGATTAACATGAAGTTATTCTGGAGTAGTAGTTGTTGTTGGATGCCATCAAGTCCATTCTGACTCATAATGACCTCATGTGGTTGAGTAGAACTGCCCCATAGAGTTTTCTTGGCCATAATCATATTTTTTTCTTTCCTTTTAAAAATCTTTTATTGTGCTTTAAGTCAAAGTACAATCCAAGTCAATTTGTCATACAAAAACTTGCACATACATGGCTATATAACTCTAGCTGTTCTCCCTACCCTCCTACAGCACACTCCTACATTCCACTTGCCATTTCCCATGTCCATTCAAAGAGCTCCTGTCCCCCTCCACCCTCTCATCTTGCTTCTGCACAGGAGCTTTCCGTTTAGTTTTTCACATATATTTAAGCCAAGAAGCCCATTCTTTGCCAGTATCATTTTATGTCTTTTATAGTCCAGTCCAATCTTTGCCTGAAGAGCAGGGTTTGGGAGCAGTTTCAGCTTTGGGTTAACAAAGAATCAGGGGCCACATTTTCTGTGGACCCTCCAGTTTGTCAGACCATCACTTCTAGTCTTTTCAATCAAGGTTGAGTTCTGCACACTCATTTTTCTCCCACTGCATCAGGGCCTATATTATATCCCCCATCAAGGCAGTCACTGGCAATGGCAGAGCACTACCTAGTTCTGGTTTCATGTCAATGTAGTCTCTAGATTATAAGGCCCTTTCTTTCTCTCGGGCTCATATTTCATTTATATCTTTGATGTCTTTCTCCTCTGCTCAAGGTGGGTTGGTATCAGTTGACTCTTAGATGGCTGCCTGCTAGCTTTCATGAGCTCAGATTTGGCTGTAATCTTTATAGAAGCAGATTGCAAGGTCTTTTTCCTACCGGGATGCTGGGGGTGTGTTCTGGTTGTACTTCTTCCAGAACAGATCTGTTTGCTCTTTCCATGGTCCATGGTACATTCAACATTCTTCTCCAACACTACAATTCAAAAACATCAATTCTTCTTCTGTCTTCTTTGTTGACTGTCCAGTTTTTGCATGGATATCATGCGACTGAGAACAGCATGGCTTGGGTCAGGCACACTTTAGTCTTTAAGGTGACATCTTTACTTTTCAATACTTTAAAGAGATTCCTTTGCAGCAGATTTTCCCAATGTGATTCATCTTTTGATTTCTTGATTGCTGCTTCCATGGACATTTATTGTGGATTCAAGTAAAATGAAATTCTTGACAACCTCAATCCTTTCTCCACTTATCATGATGTTGCTTGCTGGTCCAGTTGTGAGAATTCTTGTCTTCTTGATGTTGAGGTGTGATCCACACTGAAGGCTGTGGTCTTTGATCTTCATCAGTGTTTTATATCTGTCACTTCCAGTAAGTGGTGTTGTCTGTGTAATACAGATTGCTAATGAGCTGTCCTCCAATCCTGATGCCTTGTTCTTCATTGTATAATCTAGTTTCCTGGATTATTTGCTCAGCATACAGATTGAAACGGTATGGTAAAAGAATTCAACCGTGATGCACACCTTTTCTGACTTTAAACCATCCAGTGTCCTCTTGTTCTGTTCTTACAACTGCCTCTTAATGAGTATATAGATTCCTTAAAATCACAATTAGGTGTTCTGGAATTCCCATTCTCCACAATGTTAGCCCTAATTTGTTATTATCCACACAGTCAAATGCCTTTGTATAGTCAATGAAACACAGGTAAATATTTTTCTGGTATTCTCTGCTTTCAGCCAAGATGCATCTGAAGACAACTGAGTACTTCCAGTACTGCATCTGTTCATTGAAATATCTCAATTGATATTCCATCAATTCCTGGAGTATTTTTACCAATGCCTTCATAGCACCTTTGACTTCTTCCTTCAGTACCATCAGTTCCTGATCATACGCTCTCTTCAAATGGCTGAACATTGATTAGTTCTTTCTGGTATAATGACTGTGTATTCCTTCCATCTTCTTTTGATGCTCCCTGAGTTGTTTAATAGTTTCCCTGTGGAATCTTTCACTATTGCAGCTCAAGGCTTGAATATTTTCTTCAGTTTTTTCAGCTTGAGAAATGCAGAATATGTTCTTCCCTTCTAGTTTTCCATTTCCAGCTCTTTGCACATGTCATTACAATACTTTCTTTTATCTTCTCAAGCTGTCCTTTGAAATCTCCTATTTAGGTCTTTTACTTCACCATTCGTTCCTTTTGCCTTTGCTGCTTCATGTTCAAGAGCAAATTTCAGAGTCTCTTCTGATATTTGATCTGGTCTTTTCTTTCTTTCCTGTCTTTTTAATGACTTCTTGTTCTCTTCATAGATGATGTCTTTGATGTCATTCCAAAATTCGTCTGATCTTCAGTCATTAGCAGTCAACACATCAAACCTATTCTTGAGATGGTCTTCAAACTCAAGAGGAATATACTCAAGGTCACGCTTTGGCTCTTGTGGGCTTGTTCTAATTTTCTTCAGCTTCAATTTGAATTTGCATATGAGAAATCGATAATCTAAGCCATAGTCTGTACCTGGTCTTGTTGACTGCTGATGTGGAGCTTTTCCATTGTCTTTGTACACAAATGTAGTCAACTTGGTTCCTATGTATTCCATCTGGTGAGGTACATGTGTACAACTGCTGTTTGTATTAGTTAAAAAAGGTATTTGTAGTGAAGAAGTCATTAGTTTTACAAAACTTGATCATGCAATCTCCGGCATTATTTCTATCACCAAAGCTGTATTTTTGAACTATCGATCATCCTTCTTTGTTTCCAACTTTTTCATTCCAGTCACCAGTAATTATCAATGCATACTGATTGCATGTTCGATCAATTTCAGACTTCATAAGCTGGTAAAAATCTTCAGTCTCTTCATCTTTAGCCTTAGTGGTTGGCACATAAACTTGAATAATAGTTGCATTAACTAGCCTTCCTTCTAGGTGTATGGATATTGCCCTATCACTGACAGTGTTGTACTTCAGGACAGCCTAAGAACTCTACTAAAAGACTTGAATTAATGATCCAGCAGCCTGGAGGATCTCCTGGGAACATGGCCCCTAGACCTGCTGCTGTCTCTGACTGGAAACCAGTAATGAGGTCAACTCTTCAGTCAAGATTGGACAGGAATTGGGGACAGTGTGACCATATGGTGTGCATATCCTATGGTTCTATGCTTTTATAGGAGGTTGTCCTACTGGACTCTTTCTAGATGGGAGAGAAGAGGGTGAAGGGGACAGATGATTGTTAAGAAGACACTAGAAATACAGAATGAAAAGCAGGAGTGTACTGTCACCAGGTGGGGAGAGCAGAAGGAGCTGCAGACTGCTGCAGAAGGAGCTACTGACTGCTCTGTCAAGGAAAACAATAGAGAGTCTGTCATGGATTGAATTATGTCCCCCCCCAAAATATGTGCAGCCATGCGGCTGGGCCAGGATTCCCTGTATTCTACGATTTCCCTCCATTTTGTAATTTTCCTAAACTGTATGTTAAAGGATTAGGGTAGGACTGTAAATCCCTTTATAAGATCACCTCCCTGCTCCACTGTAAAGGGAGTTTCCCTAGAGTATGGCTTGCACCACCTTTAATCCTTTCACCCTGCAGGAAATAAAAGGAAAGGGAAGCCAGCAGAGAATTGGGAACCTCACACCATCAAGAAAGCAGCACCAGGAGAAGAGCGCATCCTTCAAACCTGAGGTTCCTGTGCCAAGATGCTACCTGGACAAAGACTGACGCAATAACAGACTTTCCTCCAGAGCCAACAAGGGGGAAAGCCTTCCCCTGGAGCAGACTTGTAGCCTACTGGACTGTGTAAAAATAAACCTTCCTTTGTTAAGGCCATCCACTCTGTGGTATCTCTAGCTGACTAAAACAGGGTCCTACACATACACAATAAAAAAATACACAAATAAATATTAAAAAATACATTTTTTCAGCAAACACAAATGATCAGTTTCAAGAGTTGGCATAACAAATTATCAAAAACTCAGAGCAAAAAACAACAGTAATTTATTAACTCTCAGCGGTAGGTTAGAAGTTTGGGTAGGCAAACTTAGCTGTAATCTCAGGGTCTCAAATTGCCAAAATCAAGGTGTCAGTAGGGTGGGTTCTTATCTAGACAACTTGGAGCATATCCTTCCAGATTTATTCAGATTGCTGGCAGAATCCAGTATTTTGTGGCTGTAGGACTGAGGTCTTCATTCCTTGGCTGGCTGTTGGGCAAAGTTCACTCTTAGCTATTAGGTATTACTCTCCAGCGCTTGCACACGCCCCCTGACCCCAGCCTTCAAAGCCATCCATGGTACGAGACTTTTTGTGTTTTGAATGTATGTGAATTCCCCTTTTGCCACCAACCAGAGACAACTTTCTACTTTTAATATGCACCTATGATTAAATTATTCCCCAGCAGATAATCTCCCTTTTGATTAATTTCAAGGCAACCGATTAGTAATCTTAATTACATGTGCAAAAATCCCTTTGCTGTCTGCAGTAACACAGTCATGGGTGTAATATTTCATCTCACTCAAGTAAAGGCAGCTTCTTTGAAGCTTGTTTGTATTTTATTGTTGAGGCAGCATTAATACCAGTGAACCTCTCAAAGACAGTGATATTCAAAGAGTCTTGAGGACCACAGGTCCTGTGATGGAAGTGCAAAGTACCAACCTCTACAGAATTTTGCTGTATTTTTGCCCTTTAAATCCTAGAGCAGATGCAAATGTCTCATCAGCTGTCTCTTTATCTTTGGACATTTAGGAAGGGGAGACTTAGATGCTTTTCTCAAGATCTTCCCAGGATTCACTACACTGTCTTTTGCTTTATAATCCAAGGAAGCCCTGCACTAATTCTTACCAAAAGGAACCTAGAATGCCTAAAACCTCACCAATGTTCTGGGGCCCACAGGCTCAGCAGATATCTGTCTCAAAAGAGTCAAAGAGCTTCACACTGGGAGCAAAAGGAAAATGATGCTTGTCTGGTGTCCACATTCCTAGAATCACTCAAACTTACTTGGCTACAGAACACTTTCACTAAATGACAGTTATTATTAGCTTAACAACCAGTGTTTAGAATTAGAACTTTGCAGAACACACCTTGGGAAGTGTGATAAGCATCCCCTTATGGAGCCTCTGATACCAACTGACTTGCTGGCACAGCAAAAGAACTTTCACAGCACAAGCTTTCACTGTGGTCATTATTTCAAAAACAGTGTTTTTCATAAACTAAGAAAGAAAGTGACTAAAAAAGAAAGTAAAGTCAAAAATGTCTCTTCAACTTGACATGATGCTATCTGTATAATTAAAAAAAATTCACTGTTTGGTAGTAAGTCAAATGAAGCTGTATACAAATTTAATACTCAAAAGAAGAAAAGCTGGCATCTGAGTATTTTCTGCTTGCCAAGCTCAAAGAATGTTACTGAAGATTCCTTACATAAATGTTCCTTGACCTTGAAGTGAACCAACAGATCTTAAAAGCTGCATTAGCCAAAGCAAATTCCCATAACAAACAAAGTTTTTAGATAAAAGCATCAGATTTTTCCCTCTTCAGCCTAAAGAATTACCATCATCAGGAGCAGCAAGCTAACATTTTCCAGTTGTTTGTAAAAAATTCTTTGAAGTCTGTGATAGACAGTGGACATTGTTTCATTCCTAAAAGGGAGTCATGGGTCAAGGAGCTGATGGGAAAATGATTGAAATGTGTATCATACAATTGTTACCTGAAACTGTCTCTGCTTGAAATGCCCAGTGCCTATATTCTAGGACCTTCATAAAACTCTGAGGTGGTAGCTTTCCAGAGCATCTGAGAATATATTTTAAAATCTAACAGAAATGGACTATTTCAAATAGTGCTTTATTTGAAAACAGAAAAAAAAAAAAAAAAAGCTTTTGACTTGACTATGTGGGTAGTGGAAACCCAGGTGGCATAGTGGGTTAAGTGCTACATCTGCAGTCTAAAAGGTCAGCAGTTCAAATCCAGCAGGTGCTCCTTGGAAACTCTGTGGAGCAGCTCTACTCTGACCTCTGGGGTCACTATGAATTGGACACAATTCAATGGCAGTGGGTTTGGTTTGGTCTTGGTATGTGGGCTGTGGAGCTCTGGTGGTACATTGGTTAAGGGCCTGGCTGCTAATCAAGAGGTCAGCTGTTCAAATCCACCCTGGAAACCATATGGAACTCCTTAAGCACCACTGTGATTGAGAATCAACTCTGGCAACAGACTTTTTTATGGGGTGGATTTCTGTTTGAATTGAGATTAGTAGTCTGGAAGAAGATGATTAATAGTATTTGTTGTGTTATTTCATTATCGCTTCAGTCACACCTTTAAAAGATACTATCACATATTTGAGGAATAATCAGATAAAAGAATTTTTTAAAAATCAAGAAACATTAAGAATTATGTGCGATTTTATCAAGAGGAATGATTGAAAAAAAGAGCAGAAGTGGTATTAATCTCTGATAAAATAGAATTTAAAGTAAAATCTACCACATTGGAGAAGGCAAGGCACTACATAGTGAGTAAAGGATCCATACACCAAGAGTACATAACCATATTAAGTATCTATACACCAACAAAAGGTTCCAAAATAATCCCAAAAACATAATAAATGTTGGGGAAACTGGGGAGAGTAAAGAACACTTCTACACTGACGATGGGAATGAGAAATGCTACAACCACTTTAGAAATTGATTTGGCACGTTCTTAAAAAGCTAGAAATAAAAAAACCATAAGATCCAGCAATCCCACTGCTTGGACTATATCCTAGAGAAATAAGGGCTGTCACATGCATACATATATGCACATTAATGGTTACTGCAGCACTGTGCATAATAGCAAAAAGATGGAACTAACCTGGGTGCTTATCAACAGATAAATGGATAAACAAACTGTAGTATATTCGCACAATGGAACACTATGCAATGATAAAGAACAGCAATAATCTTTGGAAATATCTCACAGCATGGAGTAAGCTGGAAGACATTATGCTAAGTGAAATTAATCGGTTGCAAAAGCGCAAATTTTGTATGAGACCACTCTGAAGACTCAACAAAAAGTTAAAACACAGAAAATAGTCTTTGATGGTTACAAGGTAGAGGAGGGAGAGGATTAGTTATTGCTTAGATAGTAGATAAGAATAAGCTTAGGTGAAGGGAGTGATAACAAGTACCAGAAGGGAGATCAGCACAGTCAGATTAAATCAAAAGCAAAGAGGTTTCCTAAATATTATTCAACACTTTGAAGGACAGAGTAGTAGGGTCAGGGGTCTGGAGACCATGGTTTCATGAGCTATCTAGGACAATTGGCATCCAACAGTGTTTTAAAGAGGATGTTCCGCATCCCACCTTGGTGTCTAGGATCTTAAAAGCTAGCAGGCAGCCATCTAAGTAGCATCAATTAGTCCCAATACATTTTGAGCAGATGAGAATGAAAGACATAAAGGAAATATGAGCCCAAGAGACAGAAAGGCCATACAATTGAGTGATTACATTAGCATAAGACTAGAAGAACTAAGTGGTGCCTGGTCATCACCAATGACTGTCCTGAGAAAGAATACACCATAAAGTCCCTGATGCAGTGGGAGAAAAACGGGTGTGCAGAACTAGAATTCTATTAAAAGACCACACTTGATGGGCTGACGGACTGGAGGGTCCCCAGAAGACACAGTCACTGGAATCTCTGTTATCCCAGTGTTGAAAGCCATCCTGAAGCCAACTCTTCAGGACAAAGATTGGATCAGACTATAAGATGAAGAATGATGCTGGCAAAAGTGTGTGCTTCTTGGCTTAAGTATATACACAAGGCTAACTGAGGAGCTCATGTCCAGAGGTGAGACAAAAGGATAGAGAGGGGCAGGAGCTGGTTGAATTCACACAAAGAATATAGGAGGAGGAGTGTGTCATTACAGGGTACGGATAGAAGCTACAGTTAAGCACTGACGAGCAAAGTGTTGCATGACAAATTGACTTCGATTGTAAGCTTTCACTGAAAGCACAATAGAAGATATGTAAAATAAAATTGCATGAGTGGCAAGAGAAAAAAAAAGAGCCAATGAAGGAAAAAGTCTAAACTGCACTGAAGGCAACAGCAAAAAACAAGACTGCAGAAATTGGTAGAACACCAACTAAGATGTTTCAACAAGCAGATGCAATGCTTGAAGTGCTTACTTGTCTATGCCAAGAAATTTGTCAGACAGCTACCTGGCCAGCTGGCTGGAAGAAATCTGTATTTGTACACTTTTCAAACAAAAGTGACCTGATAGAATGTGGAATTCATCAAACAGCATCTCTACTATCACAAGTGTCATGGATTGAATTGTGTCCCCCCAAAAATATGTGTGGCCATGTGGCTGGGCCATGATTCCCTGTATTCTATGATTGTCCTCCATTTTGTAATTTCCCTATGCTGTATTTTAAAGGATTAGGGTGGGACTGTAAATCCCTTCATAGAATTATCTCCCTGATCCACTGTAAAGGGAGTTTCCCTGGAGTACGGCTTGCACCACCCTTTAGTCTTTCATACTACGAGAGATAAAAGGAAGTGGAAGCCAGCAGATAATTGGGAACTTGATACCCTCAAGAAAGCAGCACCAGGAGAACAGTGCATCCTTCAGACTTGAGGTTCCTGCACCAAGATGCTCCCTGGACAAAGACTGATGCATTACCAGACTTTCTTCCAGAGCCAACAAGTGGGAAAGCCTTCCTCTGGAGAAGATATCCTGAATCTGGACTTACATCCTACTGGACTGTGTAAGAATGAACTTTCCTTTGTTAAAGCCATCCACTCTGTGGTATTTCTGTTAGAGTGGCACTAGCTGACTAAAACAGCAAGTAAGTAAAACTTTGCTGAACACAATTCAAAAATGATTGGAGCAATACATCTACAGGGCACTTCCAGAAATTAAAGTCAAATTGAGAAAAAAATGTGGAATCAGAGATATCATTGTTCTTGTCTGATGGATCTTGCCTAAAAGCAGAGAATGTCAGAAAGAAGTTTATCTTTGTTTTATTGACAACACAAAGCATTCAACTACATAGACCTTAACAAATTATGGATACCTTTTGTTTTACATTTTAAGATAGCCTAGAGAAACATCTGCAGTTGATCTCCACAGTGTCTCTCCCAGCCTTTACTTACTCACCCAAAAAGCAAAACACTTGATTGTTATCATGGCAACCAGTACTTAGACTAAGAGGCAGTCATTAGAACAGAAGAACGGGAGGAGCAGAGTCAAGATGACAGACTAAGCACATGTCTCCTTACATCCCTCTGGAAACTAAGACCTGAACTGATAATCAAACAGAGCCTTCTGGTCACCTAGTGAGCCCCCAGGACACAGCACAGGGCTGTTAAGTTGGACGTCATACCACTGAACGAAAAATGTCGTCTTTTTTGCTGACTCCCACTCCTGGCTAGCCCTGGCTCTCACAGAATGAAGGTAAATGCACCATTTTGACCTTTTTTTCTCGTCTTGGTCAGTAGGGGGAACTGGGTCCTGCCTTGCAGCTAGACTCAGATGCACTGCTGGTGGGATGGGCAGGCAAAATTGCTATATTTTGAGAGCCAGGCTTAGGACTCTGTTCATCTAGCCACTTTGGACCTATCTTTTTATCACTGCCACAGTGTGGTTTGTATGGAAGCGCAGTGACTGTGTGTGGGATGCCATGTTGGATACAGAGATTTTAACGAGACCTAATTCTTAGCCTAGGAGCCAGTGCCTGCAAACAGGACAGCGCTTATCCGACAAAAAAGCAGTAGTTTGCACAGTGTCACCTAGCCTATGGTTGGGGCCAGGCAACAGAGGTAGAGAATTCACTACCTCTCGGCACCTTTAGCCCCTCTATCTGCTGACCATGTGGAGGGTGTCATATTAGATACAGTGGCCACAGCTGGACCTATTTCTTAGCTTGGGAGCCAGAGCCTGCCCACAGTAGAGCACTTTTCTACCAGAAAAGCCGTAGTTTACACAGTGTCGCCTAAGGCTGGGCCTTGTCAGCAGAGGGCAACAGGGCAGTAGCATTGCTGTATTTTGAACTAGTTTGTATCATCTGGGGTTGGATATAGAGGTGCTTACTTTGCCAGTTGGGAAGAGGGACCTCTACACCTGAAAACCTGATTGACTTGGGAAGTGATCAGATACCTTTTGTTTTACATTTTAAGATGGCCTAGAGAAACATCTGCAGTTGATCCTCACAGTGTCTCTCCCAGCCTTTACTTACTCACATGACACCCAAAAAGCAACAGACACTTGGACATACAAGAAATCACCCATGGCTTCAGAAGGCTCACAAACAAAACAATCAAGGAGTTTTCCGGATGAAGATACTTTTCCGAAACCATCATAAGGTGAGTACAAAAGGATTATATACAGAGCTCTTCTAGACTTTATATAAAATGCAGCAGAACCAAAGAAAAAACTGAGCAACCTGTTTGATCTGATGGAATGCCAGTACTCTGAAATCCAACAGATCAAGAACAAAATCAAAGACATAGAAACTTCCATTCAAAGCCAAGAAAACAGAATGGAACAAAAGGAAAACAGAACTTCTGACTTGGAAGACAGAGCTATTGATGCCCACGTCTATGGGCAGAAATCAGAAAAAAGAAACAAGAAAAATGAAGAAGCATTACGAAGCATGTGGGACTCTATTAAGAGGAACAACCTTCAATTAATTGGAGTCCCTGAACAGGATGAGACACCTCAGAACACAGAGAGTATTGTTGCTGAGCTGCTGACAGAAAACTTCCCAGAAATCATGAAGAGAATATAGATATCCCAGATGTATAATGTACACCACCTAATATAGATCTCAAAAGAAAGACTCCAAGAGATATCATAATCAAGCTTAACAAAATGAAACATAAGCAGCAACTCTTAAAGGCAACAAGAGTCAAAGCAAAGCTAACATTCAGAGGGAAATCCTGTAGGCTGTCGTCAGATTTCTCAGCAGAAACCATGCTGGCACAGATACAGTGGCATGACACATTCAAAGCCTTGAAGGAGAAGAACTTCTAACCAAGAATTATATATACTGAAAAAGTATTTTCAATATGAAAAAGTATTTTCAAATAGGAAAATGAAATTAGGACATTTCCAAAGACTTTGTAAAAACCAAACCAAAACTACAAGAAATACTGAAAGAAGTTCTTGGCTTTGGCTTAGAAGAACAAAACCACTAACTTTATATTTTAAAAAGACACACTATTCAGAATCCTACTCAGTTAGGGAAGGCTCCAAACTCAATCACAGCTTTAATACTGAAAGAAACAATCCAGTGATTATCATGAAAACTATGGTGCCATTATGTTAAAAAGAGGGACGTACTACAATTGTTACAGTCCTTCCAGATGGAGAGGAAGACAACAAGACTGGTAGTAATTAAAATTGGGTTTATATATAGTTTATTAAGGGGGATCACAGGAGCAGCCATAAAGCACAACATAGATGTAACATACCATATCAAGAAATGTAACAGAGGAGTCTCAACAACTACAAAAACAGCTCTGAAAAAGGTGAAAAATCAACTCACAAAAAAGAATGCCCTAGAACAGACCAACAAGAACAACAGAGAAGACATCAATACAAAAATAAACATATCACAATGGCAGCAGTGAACACATACCTATCAATAATTACACTGAATGTGAATGGACTGAATGCTCTAGTAAAGAGACATCGACTGACATCTTGGATCAAAAGACATGACCCATCCATATGTTGTCTACAAGAAACTCACTTGAGAATTAAAGATACGAACAAACTGAAAATTAAAGGATGAAGAATATATATCAAGCTAACAATGAACAAAGAAGAGAAGGGGTGGCACTTCTAATCTCAGACAAAATCAATTTTAATGTAAAATCCATCACAGACAAAGATGGACACTATTTATTGCTGAAAGGTTCAGTACACAAGCAAGACTTAACTATATTAAATATTCATGCACCTAATATCAGAGCACCTAAATATGTTGAAGAAACACTGACTACACTCAAAAAAGAGTTACATTACTCCACAGTAATAGTGGGAGACTTCAATACTCCACTCTCAATACTGGACAGATCATCTAGAAAAAAGCTCAATAAAGATACAGCAGACTTTATTGCCACAATTAACCAATTAAACCTCATCGATATATACAGAACTTTCTACCCATCAGTGGACAACTACACCTTCTTCTCCAGTGCACATGGAACATTCTCAAGAATTGGCCATGTGTTAGGACATAATGCAATTCTTAATGAAATCCATACCACTGAAATACTGCAAAGCATCTTCTCAGATCATAAAGCCAAAAAGTTGAAATCAATAGCAGAAAAAACACAGATAGAAAGTGGAACTCTTGGAAACTGAACAACATCTTGCTCAAAAAACATGGGTTATAGAAGAAATCAAGGATGAAATAAAGAAATTCATGGATTCCAATGAGAACAAAAACACTTCCTACCACAACCTATGGGATACAGCCAAAGCAGTGCTCAGAGGTCTGTTTATCTCCATAAATGCACATATCTAGAAGGAAGAAAGAAACCAAATCAAGGAACTAACCCTACAGCTTGAACAAGTAGAGAGAGAAAAACAAAGGAACCCCTCAGGCACCAGAAGAAATCAGATCATAAAGACTAGAGCAGAGCTAAATGAATTAGAGAATAGAAAAACAATTGAAAAAATTGAAAAGACCAAAAGCTGGTTTTTTTAAAAGATCAACAAATTGACAAACCATTGGCTAAACTTACTAAAGAAAAACAGGAGCCAAAGCCAAGTGCCATCGAGTCGGATCTGATAAAACAGAAAAGGAAACAAATAACCCAAATTAGAAATGAGAGGAGAGTTGTCACAACAGATCCAACAGAAATCAGAAATATCATAACAGAATACTATGAAAGACTGTACTGTAACAAATTTGAAAACTTAGAGGAAATGGACAAATTCCTGGATTCATACCACGTACCCAAATTATCACAACGTGAAGCAAAACAATTTAATAAACCCATCACAAAGGAAGAGATTGAAAATGTCATCAAAAAAACTGCCAACCAAAAAAAGCCCAGGCCCAGATGGCTTCACTGCAGAAAATTCTACCAAGCTTTTAGAGAAGAGTTATCTCCAATACTACTGAGAGTATTTCACAGTATAGAAAGGGATGGAGTACTCCCAAACTCATTCTATGAAGCCAGCATAACCCTGATACCAAAGCCAGGGAAAGACCCAACAAAAAAGGAGAACTACAGATTGATATCACTTGCCAATACAATACAATAACATATCAAAAAAATAATCCACCATGACCAAGTTGGATTCATATCAGGGATGCAAGGCTGGTTCAACATCAGAAAAACAATTAATGTGGTTAGCTACATAAATATCACAAAAGACAAGAATCACCTGATTTTGTCCATTGATGCCAAAAAGGCATTTGATAAAGTCCAACACCCATTCATGCTAAAAACTCTTAGCAAATAGGCATAGACAGAAAATTCCTCAATGCAATAAGGGCCATTTATGCAAAGTCAACTGTCTACGTCATCCTTAATGGTGAGAGACTGAAGGACTTTCCCTTGAGAACAGAACGAGACAAGGATGCCCACTCTCACCTCTCCTATTCAACATTATACTAGAAGTTCTAGCCAGAGCAATTAGACAAGACCAAGATATAAAGAGCATCTGCATCAGCAAAGAAGTCAAAATTTCCCTGTTTGCTGATGACATGATTGTATATGTAGAGAATCCCAAAGAATCTATAAGTAAACTACTCAAACTGATAGAAGAGTTCAGCAAAGTCTCAGAATACAATATAAATATACGTAAATCAGTAGGATTCCTTTATACCAACAATGAGACTGTTAATGAAGAAATCATCAAATCAATATCATTTACTATAGCCCATAAGAAGGTAAAGTGCCTAGGAATTAATCTAACCAGAGAAATAACAGACCTTTACAAAGAGAACTACAAGCTCTTACTAACAGAGTCTTAGATAAATAGAGAAACCTACCCTGCTCATGGATAGGAAGACTTAATATTTTGAAAATGTCCATTTTACCTAAAGCAATCTACTTATATCATGTAATCCCAATACAAGTTCCAGCAGCATTTTTTAATGAGATGGAGAAACAAATCACCAATTTTGTTTGGAAAGGGAAGAAGCCCCAGATAAGTAAGGTAGTACTAAAGAAGAAGAATACACAGGGAGGCCTCTCCTTACCTGACCTTAGAACATATTACACTGCCACAGTGGTCAAAACAGCCTGGTACTGGTACAAGAACAGACAGATTGATCAATGGAACAGAATTGAGACCCCAGAGATGACACCATCTGCCTATGAACAGTTAATATTCGACAAAGGCCCTAAGACATTAAACTGATATAAAAACACTCTCTTCAACAAATGGTGCTGGCAAAATTGGATAGCCACCTGCAAAAAATTGAAACAAGATCCATATCTTACACCTTATACAAAAACCAACTCCAACTGGATAAAAGACCTAAATATCAAATCTAAAACAATAAAGCTCATCCAAGAAAAGGTAGGAACAACAATGGAAGTTTTAATACACAATGTAGACAGACTTTAACATCTGTCAGACAAACCACAATCAACAGAAGAGAAAATAGATAAATGGGAACTATTAAAAATGAAACACTTTTGCTCATCCAAAGACTTTGTCACAAGAGTTAAAAGGCCACCTACAGACTGGGAAAACATATTTGGCAACTCTATGTCAGACTGACACCTGATCTCCATAATCTATAAGGTACTACAAAATATCAATAAGAAGAAGATAAATCATCTAATTAAGTGATGGGCAAAGGAGATGGACAGACATTTCTCTAAAGAGGAGATCCAGGCAGCGAAAAAACAAATGCGGACATGTTCATGATCTTTAATTATTAAAGAAATTCAAAGCAAGACTACAATGAGATACCATCTCACCCTAACAAGGTTGGCCATGAGCCAAAAAACACAAAACATCAAATGCTGGAGAGGCTGTGGAGAAAGTGGAACTCTCCTACACTGTTGGTGGGGTTGCAAAATGGTCCAGCCTCTTTAGAAAGCAGTCTGACACTTCCTTAAAAAAATGGATCTAGATATACCATTTGATCCAGTAATTCCACTACTTGGGATATATCTTACAGAATCAAGGCCATTCACACCAACAGACACATGCACAAGAATGTTTATTGCAGCACAGTCCATGATAGCAAAAAGATGGAATCAACCCAGATGCCCAACAACAGAGGAATGTCTAGGTAAACTATGGTATATATACTCAATGGAGCACTACACAATGATAAAGAACAATGATAATTCCAGGAAACATCTCGTAACCTGGTTTCAACTGGAAGACATTATGTCAAGTGAAAGTAGTCAGTGACAAAAGGACAAGTATTGTATGAGACCTCTATGATAAGATCTCAAAAACAGACTTATATATAGAAGAAAAGACTCTTTGACAGCTGCAAGGGAGAGGAGGGAAGGATTGCGAGGGGGGCAGGGTTTAGATTAGATGGTTGGCAGAAATTTGGTTGGGTGAAATCAGTGATAACTCACATTAGAAATAAGAACAATATTAAATGAACTTCGACATAACTTGAATACTCCTTCCATCTTAACCCAATATTACAAGGACAGAGTAGCTGGGTCAGGGGGCAGGGGACCATGCTCTTAAGCAAAATCAAGGCCAATTGGCACAACCAGCATTTTGCTAAGGGGGCTCTCTGCACCCCACATTGGTGAGTGGCATCTGAGGTCTTAAAAGCTGCCAAGCCGCCATCCAATGGCACCGCAAATGGTCCCAACTCAGCAGGAACGGATGCTCTCTGAGGGCCAAAATGACACGGAGTAAAGACAACCCAGAAGAGAGACCCATATGACTGGGTGCCTACATAGACTTGGGACCGGAAGAAGCTGATGGTGCGTGGCCACCACCAGTGATAGCCGCAATGGAGCTCACTAAGTTGAGTCTCACTGACAACACAAGAATAAAAAAGGGGTGCACCCTGAGATCTCCACCAAAAGATCTCAATCAATGGTTCAGCGGCTTCGGAGTTCCCCTGGGAGCATAGCCCCTGGCCCTGATGCTGCCCTTGCCTATAAATCATAATGAAGGTCCACTCTTCAGACACGAATGGATTGGACTTTGCAATGCAGGGCAACCAAATACTGGATGCACTTTATGGTTCTGTGCATCTATAGGATATCATCCTGCTGACCTCTGGCTGCAGTAAGGGGAGTGGGTGGAGAGGAGGGGAAGGAGACTGCTGGGAGGACTTGAGACACGTATGGATCAGAGAGGAATAATGTGTTGCCACCAGGCAGGGAGGTCAGTGGAAGCTGCATATAGGTGGACATGTAAATTTATACGGGAATGTATATTTTCACTCAGTCATAATAATAATTAAAAAAAGAATAGAAGAAGAGGATACTGCATGCTTTAAAGTCAGGAAAGGTGTGCATTTTATTATTCAATCTATATGCTGAGCAAATTGTCTGAGAACCTGCATTATACAAAGAACATGGCATGAGGATTAGAGGAACACTTATTAATAGCCTGTCACATGGACAACCTTGCTGGCTGAAAATGAAGAAGACTTGGAGCATTTACTGATAAAAAGCAATAACTACAGCCTTTAGTATAATTTACCCCTCAACATTAACAAAACAAAAGTCCTCACAACTGGACCAATAAGTAACATCATGATAAGTGGAGAAAATATTCAAGTTTTCAAGGATTTCATTTTACCTGGTTTGACAATCAATGCTCATGGAAGCAGCAGTGAAGAGATCCAAAAATGCATTTGCACTGTGAAAATCTGCTGCAAAAGACCTCTTTAAAGTATTAAAAAGCAAGGCTGCCACTTTGAGGACTAAGCTGTGTATGGCCCAAGCCATGGTGTTTTCAATTGTCTCACATGCATGTGAGGGCTTGATAATGATTAAGGAAGACCAAAGAAGAATGGATGCCTTTGAATTATGGTACTGGGGAAGATGACTGAATATACCACAGACTTCCAGAAGAATGAATCAATCTGTCTTAGAAGAAGTGCAGCTAGGATACTTCTTAGAAGTACAAGGTGTGACACTTTGTACATGTTATCAAGACATGAATTTTGGTTATATTATCATGAGGGACTAATCCTTAAAGAATGACTTCATGCTTGGTAAAATAAAGCGTCAGGGAAAAGACCCTCAATGGGATGGACTGACACAGAAGTTACAATAATGGCCTGAAACATAGCAGTGATTGTGAGAGGATGGCACAGGACCAGGCTGTGTTTCCTTCTGTTGTACATAAGATGGCTATGAGCAAGAACCAACTCTGCAATACCTAAAAACAACAAGGATAATTTTAATGAAAGAACAAACTCTTTAAATGCTACATAAATTTATTTTCTAGAGACTTCACTAAAGCAAATAAAAAAAAAACAACTTTCAACTGATGGCTGCTCATTCTGGAATTTTCTGATCTCAGCTGCCCTTACATGCACAGAGTTCAGCAAGTGGGCCTTTACTTCACGGGCCCCAACTGAGTTTGCCACCCCTAGTCCAGGCAACACGATAGAAGCTTCTGTCTACCCTACATTTGCCACTCCTGAAACCATAATGTAATGGGTAAAGGTTTTAGAATCAAGTAACTATGGGCACCAAACCTTAAAATTATCTGGGCCCTTTCTAAACCTCAACATCATCATGAGTAGAAGGGCCTAAGAAGCTTAATGTGAGGATTAATGGGATAATGTTTACCACTGGCATAGCGTATAGCCTAGCACATGATCATTACTCATAAGTAGTAGCTGAAAAATGTACATCTCACTTCTGCTTTTCCTCTTCTCTTTCCCTTCTCTTTCTCCTGGAGAAATAGAAAAGGAAGGATTGGGACAAGGTACTTCACTTCCTTGTTCTAACACATCAAGCCCTGACCTTCCTATCATTTTTCCTGCAGTGTAAAGAAGTGTCACGGATTGAACTGTGCCCCCCACCAAATGTGTAGCAATTTGGCTGGACCATGATTCCCAGTATTGTGTGATGTTCCTTGATGTTGTGAATCTTGCCTCTACGATGTTAATGAGGGCTGAAGGGCGGCAGTTGTGTTGGTGGGGCAGAACTCAATGTGTGGGATTATATTCAGCCTTGGGGCAGCCTCTTGGGATATAAAGGAAAAGGAGGCCTGAGGAGATTTGGGGACTTCATACCACCAAGGAGCAGTGTCAAGAACTGAGCACATCCTTGGGAAAGGACAGCTAGATTCCTGCACCTCAGAAGCTCCCAGTCCAGGGGAAGACTGACAACAAAGATCTTCCTCTAGAACCATGTGAGAAAGCTTTCCTCTGGACCTAAGACCCTGAATTTGGTCTTGTAACCTACTGGACTGTGACAAAATAAAATTTCTCTTTTAAAGTCATCCATTGTGATATTTCTGTTACAGGTGCACTAGGTGACTAAGATAGGAAGCAGGCAAGAGTTTTCTCCCAGGCTACAATGTCTCTCTCAGTCCTAATCCTTTCCCCTTCTCTACCCTACAGTGAAGTCTTCTTCGACTGTCCAGCAAAATGCTCTATACACCTTCAGGCTTCTATGTGAATAGTTCTCCTTCCCTATAATGCTCTTCTTACCATTTTTCACCAATCAAAATCCTACTCATCTCTTAGTGAAAATGTCACTTCCTTTTTGGTATTTTAAGTACAACTTCATTGGTTTTCTGAGCTTCTCTCTCTGTCTCTCTCATGTGCACTTCCACAGCTTTGCACTCAGCTCTCCTGAGTCACAGATCGCCTTGGAATTTAATGGTAATTTGTTATTTTTCCAGAAGAATGAAAGTCCCTCCAGAGTAGGACCCATCTCTGTGTTACCAGGGCTTAGCCCAGTGTCTTGACACTTAGTATACAAAAAGATTTTTATACATAAAATGAAAAATCATCTTTCCATTTTTCACAGAAACTCATACTTTTCCATTTACAACAAATCTGCTATAATCCTCATTATAATAGCTATTGCTCTTAAAACAGGAAAAATAGCCCTGATTCGGTTTGATTCTACTGACTCTGAAACAAGGATATGAATACAAGCAATTTATTTGAGAGGTGACCCTAAAAACATCTTAAAGTAAGTAAGTGAGTGAAATAAAGTAAGTGAGACAAGAAGAGGCAGCCGATAAAAGGTGAATTTTCAAGCCAGTTCCCACTGAGTAACTGGGATTGACTTCCACATGAAGCAATGTGAAACAGATTGTCTCATCCAAGGAGCGAAGGGCCTGGGGAATTTATACAACAAAGCCACAGACCATTGGTGAGGGTTGTTCCTGTTGTTGTCAGTTGCTGTTGGTTTGGTTCTGACTCAAGGCAATCTTATGTAATAGAATAAAACACTGCCCAGTCCAGAACCATCCTCATTATGGTTCTATGCGGGAGCCCATCGTTGAGGCCACTCTGTTGCTGCTCTTGTTATTCCTGTTAGGTGCCGTATGATCAGTTCCAACTTGTAGTGACCCTACTCACATTGGAACCAAATACTGCCCAGTCCTGTGCATCATCCTCAAGATTGTTGTCATGCTTGCTCCTAGGAAGTGTCCATTTCCTGACCCACCATGTACCTTCTCTAGGGAGAGAATCTCATGCAAAGAGATGCAGGTGGTGGCATTAAAGCCGGCCTTTCGCACTGAAGTGGCCAGGTCCAACTCCAAGGGGTAAGAATAGGAAGCACCAAGAGCAACATGCACGGACCTGGACTCCCCACCAGAAGCTCGTATATAGCGCCATCAACAGAAAGGCTCTCATTCCAATCAACCTGAGAGTGACTAACATGGAATTTAAATTGCAAACATTCCTCTCTCAGAAGTACCAAGCCAATACTGACAAAGTTAAAAGGATTTTTATAACATCTGCTCCTTATTTATAATTTGCTTCTAGGATTGTGGTCTAGAAAATGCATAAATGGATCATCTGGAGAAGAAAGTTTCTTACAGCTAGAGATGACCTTACATTCTCCAGTGAACTCAGGGGAAGGATCTTCTCCTTTGATGATCCAACATTTAAATGTCTGACTTCAAACACTAAAAAATAAACCTCCATTTATAGGACATACACTGTGTATTAGGGGCAAGGCAGAGTTCACTTAGTCCTTCAGTGAAGTAATTTTGCTGGCAAGCCAAGGGAAAACTGAATGTTTGAGGAGTGAAGAAATTTGCCTAAGGTTACATACTTCTAGTAAGTGTTTGGAACTGGGATGCTAATCCAAGCTTCTTTGAATCTAGCATCGACATTTTTAATTTGTATTCGCTAAATTCATTATGATGCGTCCTTAAGAGAAAGATCCAAATGGCTAGTATTTTTCCTGAAATTCTTCTTCAAATACTTCCTTATTTAAGCTCAATTTCATCTATTTCTCTAGTCACTTCTCACGTATCTTATTTTCCTTTTACTGAGATAAGTTTTTCTCTTCCAACTTCTTAATTTTATGTATTTATTAATAATGTGCAAAACTGGTTTGCGTGCAGAGTGCACATAGCTACTAACAAGGCCATAAATCATGAAACCATCACTGAAAATTATCCATGAATAAATGGATTAAAATATCCAACTAGAAGTCTCATGAAATTGAATCCCAGCATACAAAGGTTAGACAATTCTAAAGCAGAATAATTCATTACAATCCTCAGAATAATCAAATGGTGCTTCGGGCAATGAAAATATACTGCGTTTGCTACTGAAACAGTTAACAAAGAAAATTCCTTCTTCAAGCACCCCATTCAAAGAAGTTTATGTCTTAAAGGCAGCGTTATGTTTGCAAATGTGTGAAATGTGTGGTGAGCTTTTTCAGCACAAGATCTTTCCCAGACTCTCTAAATTGGCAGTTTCATTTGGTTTTACTTCTTTACAATCAGATCTAGGGCATGTGACATATGTGGTATGATAAGTTTCATTTTTTTCTTAAAGTTTCACATTAGTGTCATTCTCTGGGTCTTAAATGTCAGCCTTTTCCAAAAATGTAACTGTATGCTAATCAAAATCTTTAACTCTCTGTTTTATAACCAAAAATTAAGGGATTTAATGGGGACAAGTACAAGCACAGGGCACATGTGTATGGTACTTAACACTCATATGGCATGACTGATAAGATAAAAGGTGCAGGTAAGTGTTCCCTTTATCATCTGGCACATGGTATTTACCACCTGCTGTGAGCCTCACAGAGCCCTGCTGCCACTGGTGAAGAGACAGAGCTGCTAACCAAAAAGGGTGGGCTCTTTGAATCCACCAGCCACTCCTTGGAAATCCTGGGACGCATCTATTCTGTCCTAAATGGTTGCTGTGAGTCAGAACAGACTTCACAGCAGTGAGTTTGAGTTTCCATGTGCCCTTTGAGATCCACACTCCACTCTTTTCCACCTGGTAGCGGCTGTGCAACACTGTGAATGTGCTAAACGCCACTGAATTGTGCACTTTAAGAATGATTAATTTTGTGTTATGTAAAGTTTACCTGTTAAAAAAATTAATTGATAATTATTGGCCAATCAGCATTCTCTGAGCAGAGATAACTAGGTATTACTATATTAAAATGAGCTAAGTCCAACTTAAAACAAATAAATGGTATAATTTGTAAACTAATCTCTTATTCTGATTAACCAGTTTTCTGACTATTGATTCTATATCTCAATTATTTTTATACCAAGAAATGAAGTACTAGCGAGAGAATACACAGGCATTCCAACCACAACATCATACTGCATTATAAGTTCATACATGAACTTTCCAGTTTATATAATAAAAATACTAGAGATGGTAAATAAGAACCACACCAGTGACATCATCATCAATAACAACCACAACATTTAATGCTTATTTGTCCCTTAGTATTGCCAGGAAGCAGGCTAACTGGTCAACAAGCATAATTTCATTCAAGCTTCATGACAAACTATGAAATACTATTATTATCCTAATTTTTCATATAGTTGTTTTATAATGTACCATATAATGAAACTCACTGAGGTCAGATAATTTGACCAAGGTCAAAATCTATTAAAAATTAAAGCCTGAGTTTCATCAAGCAGTCTGTTTCCAGCAATTTGTAGGATTAACCTCCCTACTAAATTTTTAGATATATGTAAGACTGATGAGTTTGCTAATTACTGTTTAGTCTTCTCAACTCCAGGTAATTCAAGCATTATAACAAAATTGAGTTTCTAGGTCAATAAATTGAGTGCCAGAACCTGTTCTGTGATGGCCCAGAGTCTTAGAAAAACCCAAAGTTGATATATATCAATCATTCGATATACCTAGATGTTGTCTCTACCTAGGTGCTCTTTAGTCTTAAACACATGAGCCTGTAAGATTCTAAAAATGATGCGTACTCTTATGGATTGAATTTTGTTCCCTAAAAAGTAAATATTGAAGTTGTAACCCTGTATCTATAAATGTAGCATTGCTTAGAAATAGTGTCTTTAACGATTTTATCAATTAACATTAGGTTGTAATAGAGTTGGGTGGGTCTTTATAAAAAGAAGAGACACACAGAGACAGACACAGGGGAACAGTCGCCACATGAAGGTGGAGGAGGAAATTGGAGTGATGCACATACAGTGAAACCTGTGAGGGCTCAAACTAGACAGGGTCACCTTGTTTTTCCAGGTCTTGCAAGTTTTCCACCTTTGACAGGGTACAGTGTGATCATCTTTCTGTGGTTGATTTTAGTGGAAAATGGTTGGGTTTTCCTTCTGAGACAGGTTTCTGCCTTACACAGTTTTTAGCTTTTGCAGGTTTACTGTACAAGACAAGGAAGGCCACAGATTGCCAGGAATCACCAGAAGCTGGAAGAGGTGAGGAAGCCTCTTTCCCTAGAGCCTTCTGAAAAAGTGCTGACACTTTGAATTAGGACTGTTAGCCTCCAGAATTGTGAGACAATAAATGTCTGTTGTTCTAAGTTTTCTTGTGTAGTAGTGAGTTACAGTAGCACAAGGAAACTAACACACACCCAAACTAGAAAATCCATTGAAAATAGATTATTGACAAAAATGTCACAACATGGTTGAATCCTAGAAAACATTATAGTGAGCAGTCAGTCAGTCTACAGCTGAGTGACTGATGGGTTCAAACAGCTGACCTTTGAGTTACCAGCTGAGTCCTTAATTACTGCTCAGTCAGGGTTTCTTTACAAGATATAGGTCAGTATTATCATCAAGCATTAATTTATTAACTTTTTTTTAATGCCAGACATGCGTTGATAGCTGTAGTTTTTTATGGTAAAAAAACAAAAGCATTAAAAAATCACCCCTCAAATCATGGGAATAAAAGTATGCAATCTTCACCAGAGATTCATTGCCATTCATTGCCATGTCTATTTAAATGTATGCGTCCCATGGGTACCCTGTATAGTGTTAAAATTTTATAGAGGTTTTTAGCAGCAGATTTGTCTGATAGATCATTTGATTGCTTGCCTGCTGCTTTGATGGACGTTGATTGCTGATCCAAGTAGAATGAAATTCTTGGCAATTACATTTTTCTTCCTCCCTTTATCATGATATTGTTGATCAGTCCAGTTATGAAAACTGTTGTTTTCTGCATGATCAGGCATAATACACATTGAGGACTATAGTCTTTGACCTTCACCAGTAACCCGGCAGTTTGGTGCAGAAGAACTAAAGGGAGACTCCTGAAGCAGGCAAAATGTTGAAAGCTGAGACAAGCAGGCAAGAGACCTTAATGTGATAACAAATCCTCATTATTTCAATATTATTATTGGACTGTGTTTTTGCTCATTTTATAAGTGATACTTAAAATCAGGTCACACTTTCCAACTCCAGCAAATGGAATTCCAAATGGGAAAATGATCTCTGTTGTTCAATTCATTTCCATTAGAATCCAGAAAACAGGAGAGAAATCAAAATGCGACCAAAGACTATGACATCTTAAAATGATTTTGTTTTCCCAAATTTGCCAGACTTTTCACATGTTTACCTTTCGTTTCAGCCAAAACTTCCCTATTTTGTCTAAATGGACCCATCCCATCCACACAATTGTATGTTCAGCTGATGTCTTCAGCACAGGGTCTCTTCTCCTGAGGGCCTTCACTTTCCATTTAATACCCTTTGCTGCTTTTTTCTAAAATCCCTGTAACAAATATTAGCTTACACGCAAGGAAAGCAAGGGGAAATTCAAACTGGGCCTGGGGCAGCAGTCTTAAAAATAACTCTAAGGAACAACACTAATACATCCAATGAAAACAGGAGCAGAATTCAGCATAATTGTACTGTGTGACTGGTACATTTCTCTACTCCTTGAAAAGGTAAAATAAACATACAAAATTCCATAAAATCCAAACCAAAAGTCACCTGCCATTACCACCACTTTACCCTTTCCAATAAATGCACGTTGGCAGAGCCAGGAGGTTAAGTCTAAGTTTCACGCTTCTTTAAGTGACAAGCACATTCTTTTCTTGTTCCAAAGCAGCTGGTCTCAAAACTCATTGTTCGCTTCACTGGCTGGCCTCCGGCTCTAACTGTAAGCCAAGACTGCTTCTCCCCGAAATCACTCAGGGCCATTAACAGCCAGGACTTGGAAGACTGTGCCTGCTTAAAGCAAAGTTGGGTTTTAGGTTTGAGAAAGGGGAAAAGGGGGGAGAGAGATGAATGGGAAACACTGGTTGTCTGCATGAGAACTCAATCGTATTTGGACAGGGCCTGATGCTCCAGTGAGCCAAGTTATGGTTAATGACTCTGCTAGTGGTTTTCAGACTTAGAGACTGTAGGAATTTTTTACCATTGTACATAGCCTGGGACCACCAAGTTGTGCAGTGGAAAATATAAACTGCTCACAAGATAAATATGTCTGTTATGACTATAATCCCTTTCAAGTTATCCTATGAATGAGCATAGGCTACTTTGGGGAAAAATATTTAAACCTATTTATTTACACGGAGCCCTGGTGGCCCAGAGGTTAAAAGCTCGGCTTCTAACTGAAAGGTCAGCAGTTTGAACCTACCAGCAGCATTTTGGAAACTCTATGTGGCAGTTCTACTCTGTCCTTTTGGGATGGAATCAACTTATTGGCAGTGGGTTTGGTTTGGGGTTTGCTTCCTTTATGTAAATAAGTTCTGTACATAACAGTGTGAATTAATTCTTCCTCAGAGATTATAAAGAGTGACATTTCTTTTTCTCCCAATTAATAATGTTCTTCCCTTAGCCATAAGGGTAAGGGGGTAAGAGAAAAAGCACACAAAGTCACATTCATTCACTTCTAAATTCCAGGAAATAAACAATCAAAAGAAAAGCTATATATGTGCAGATTTTTTAGAAATTCTGATCTAAAATAAATAAATAAAGTTGTTCTCTATTCAGATCTATCCTGACTTGATAAGGAACCAAGAATGATTCATTTTAACTCCATGCACAGCTGTTAACCACTACCTGTAGCACTTCTTGAAAGTACAACACATAAATCTGTCATTATGTTAAGAGATGTTAGCCTAAGACTAACAAGCTGAATTCGTTAGAATATAGATCTGTGACAGCTAAAAGCAGAGGTTTAAACATGATTGTATTTAAGTTCTCACCCTCCTAACAGTATGGTTTCATGCAATCCAGGGCCAGGAATGCTAGCTTTTTCTATTTTGCCATTCCACTATCCCAAGAACATTTCTGTCAATGACATTGTCCAAGATGATCTTTATCCTAGCCAATGAGAAGTGGGAACAGGGAAAGAAGTGATGGAGAGTATGACACCCCCCTTTAAGAGCATGACTCAGAATTTGTATATATTATCTCCACCTGTATCCCATTAAACATAATGTCATCACACGACCATAGACTGAAAAATGGTGAGTTTACTTGGGCATCCAGGTGCCAGCTATGTATCAAGAATTCTATTAACTATGGTGACTAACATACTTTACCCATAGGCCAAACTGCACCCATTGCCTGATTTTGTAAGACATGCGAGAATAGATTTTACATTTTTAACTGTTACAAAAAATCAAAAGAAAAAGAATATTTCCTATTATGTGAAACTGAAATTAAAATTTCGGTGTTCACTATAAAAAAAAAAGTTCGTTAGAACTCAGACATCCTAATTCACCTACACATTGTCTATGGCTGTGAAAGGAGAGGTCAGTAGTTGTGACCAGAAACCATACGAGCCACAAACCCTAATATGTTTATTACTTGGTCCTTTATAAAAAACAGATTTTCTGACACCTGCTTTAGAAGAGACAAACATAGGTGCTAATGGACAACTAATTAACTCTGCTACACAAGACGGGTGAAACTAGGAGAAGTGATAGATTTTAAAGGATGCTGCTAGTGTGTTCTCTTTCTTTAAAAATTTTTAGTACAGTTGTATTAGCTACCCATTTATGTGGTACAAATCACCCTAGAAGCAAGTGGCTTAGAAGAGTGGCTTAGAACAGTATATTAGTCACAGTGCCTGCAGGTCAGAAATTCAGGAATGGCTTAGTCAGTGGCTTTGGCTCAGGGTCTCTCATCAGGTTCCAGTTAGAATTTAGACTGAGGCTGCATTCTTATCTGAACCTTGACTGTGGTTATAGGAACCTCTTGCAAGGTGGCTCAGTCATGAGTGTTTGCAGGAGGCTTCAGTTGCTTGAGCTGTGGGCTTCTCCTATCATGGCAGCTAGCTTCCTCAAGGGCAAAAAAATGTGCATTTAAAAATTTATGTTTGTGTCTGTGTCTGTGTGTAAGACAGAGAATAAGCAGAAAATGGTTGGAGGGGATACTGTGTTTAAAAGGATTCTGACTGATAGCTCTCCAGGCCACGTACTTTCTATCACTGGGGGAAAAAAATTACAAAAGTTTAAGCAAATGAGAAATTGGAGAAAAGCAAGAAGTAAGCCATGTTCAAATCTACAGAAAGCTCCTTAAATCATGGCTGTTGGACACTTTTACCAGGTTTCTCTGGAGTAAGAATTTCCTATGAGATTCTTTCTCACTTTTCTTCCGTAACTCCCTCCCTCCCTTCCTTACACCAAGTCTTCATTTCTTCAACAAGTGTTTACTGAACCCTTATGCACTGGCCATAGGTACTCAGACCACCAGAGATAATGAAGAAGGTAAATGCCCTAACTTCACAGTGAAGTAGTAATTACCGTCTTCTGGAAAAACCTTAGTTTTCCTTCCACTTTGCATAAGTTGTCTTATTTCTAATAACTAGTTAATTACAACAGGCATTCCAGGTTAATATTAAAGGATAATAGTGACTTTCCTCATTCTAATCCCTATATTGCAGTTTCCCAGACCACATGCTGCTGAACAGTATTTCCAGTGGGTATTAATAGATGTAATGTGAATACAACAGTTTAGTGGACACATTAGATGGGGGAAAGATGGATCAGGCAAAGTTAAACGTTTTTTCCTATTGCAGATGTGACCATGAACCTCAAGGAGAAGAATGGAATAGCATGCTGTATTCCCAAAGTTATTGAGTTTAAAATCCTGTGTTGTTTTTTTTGTTTTATTCAGTTGGGTTCAGTTCAGTTTGGTTAGATTTGACGTAGTTTGATTTTCACAGGATGATTATTCAGCTGGTCTGGCAAGTGTTGCTGGAGGGAATTGAAAGTCACTGAATTTCCTCACCTCCCTCTCACCCACAACAAGTGTCTTATTTTTCCAAGATCCTAGTGTCTGTGGCAACACATTAACATCCATTAGTATAGCAATACTTAAATCCTACTTGGAAAGGAAAAAAATAGTGGCAAATACTGTCACAGAGTAATTTTTTAACATCTGAGTGTTTTAAAGACATACAAGTATGTAAAAATACATAAAAATGAAAATATATAAAATGTTTGCATAAGGTTATGTAAAGATGTATGTGTATGCATATATTGCAATTGCTACAAATACAACATAATTTACACTAATGTTGAATACACACATTATATACACATATAATCGTTGCTGTTGAGCCGATTGAGATTCACAGCCATACTATCAGAAAGGGTAGAACTGTCCCATCGGGTGTCTAAGGAGTACTTAGTGGATTCAAACTGCCAACCTTTGGTTGGTAGCCATGGCTCTTAACCCACTGTGTCACCAGGGCTCCTGTTGGGGGGGTATATATACATACGTGTATGTATTTGTGTGTGTGTGTGTGTGAGAGAGAGAGAGAGAGAGAGACAGTGAGAGAGAGAAAGAGCGAGAGAGAGAGAGAGGAACTCAGATGTCACAATTATTAACTGCTATTGGCTTGGCATGGCTACTAACCAAAAAGTCAGCAGTTTGAATCCACCAGGTGTTCCTTGGAAACCCTACAGAACAGTTCTACTCTGTCCTATGGAGTCCTATAAGTCAGAATCAAATCAATGGCAAGGTGTATCTCAAAGCAGTTCTTGGAGTCAAAGTAGTTCTCCAATAGCCTGAAAACGTACTATGGATGTCAGATACTTAGACATTACATATAATGATAAGTGGGATAGAATGTTTATAAACGTTAACTTGTAAATGAAATTAATAGCTCAAGGATTTGAGGAAGAAAATCATTAAACATGTCATCATCATAATGATTAGCTTATAAATATGTTTTGAATATAAAAGGAGCACATATAAAGTGGATTTACTACATTTAACCACTATGCCATCAGAGTTTTTGACATCCATATAAATGTATAGTGGTAAAGCACTACGGCTACTAACCACAAATTCAGTGGATCAAATCCACCAGCTGCTCCTTGGAAATTTTGGGCCATTTCTACTCTCTTCTATAGAGTCACTATGAGTCAGAATTGACTCAACAGCAATGGGTTTGAAGGTTTTTGTTTGCTTGCTTTTGGAGCGGCTTTACCTTATACAGGGGAGTTCCTGAGTGGTGCAAAGAGACAAGATGCATTACTAGGCAAGACGATGGCATTTACCATGGAAGACGAGCTGATGATCTGCTTCTGAAAAGGTCACTGCCTTGAAACTTTTATGGAACAGTTCTGCTCTGTATACATGGTGTTGCCATGAGTTAAGGGGCAACTAACAACAACTGCTTCATTTAAAATTTTCATGGTGTAGTCGGTTAAGTGCTACATCTGCTAACCTAAAGGTTGGCAGTTCAAATAGGCCAAGAGCTCCTTGGAAACTCTATGGGGCAGTTGTACTCTGACTTCTAAGGTCACTATCAGTCAGACCCAACTCAACAGCAGTGGGTTTCATTTTTTTGGTATGTATAACAGAGTCTTCAATTGACCTTACAGGGCAGAAATTGCTCCATAGAGTTTCCGAGGAGTGCTTGGCAGTTCAAACTGCTGACCTTTTGGTTAGCAAACTTTAGCACTCAATCACTATATCACTGGACATTATGAGTTGGAATTGACTGGATGGCAGTGGGTGTGGTTTTGGGTTTTATGTATTACAGAAACATGGGCACAGCAGCTTCATCAGAGAGCATCAGGGTACGCTGAGGCAAGCAGTCCCACAGAGTCCTCAGTGCCCCAGGATCCTACTTCCTTTTCACCAGGCTTATTGGGCAGCTTAATTCTTCATCCTTGTAATGGGATAATCTTAAGTTGGTTGTTACCTTCAAGCTTACTACCTACTTTCAAGGTAAGAATAAAAAAGAAAGGGAAATATTAGAATCCAGCAGATGTCTTCAATTATTTTATTAACTGAAAAGGTCATGCAGTTACCCCATAACTACAAACAAGGCAAATGAAGTATTTTATCTGGGTCCATGGATGTACTGCACAAAATTTTGTTGGAAAAAGGGGGGCAGAGTCAAGAGGGCACACTAGCCACACGTCTCTTTAACTTACTCTGAAAACTAAGGCTAGGATTGATAATTAAACAAAGCCTTCTGGATACCCAGTGAACCCTAGGACATGGCAGAGGGCTGTCATTTTGGACTACATGCCACTGAACAGGAAATTCTCTTTTGCTGACCCCTGCCCTTTTTCAATGGTCAGCTCTAGTGAACTGAAGGTAACTGCCAGCTTGAACTTTTTTCCTTTTTGTTAGCCTGTGGCAGTGATTGGGCTTAACCAGTAGAAAAGTTTTGCCACACTGCTGACATGACCAGAGGGTGGAACAGCCACATTTTGAGAACCTGGCTCTGGACTCTGAGCACCACAGCCCCTCCACCCCTTTCTGAACCTCTGCCACTGATTTGGCTATTTCCCAGCGGGCAGAAGAGACTCTAAGGGAGGCTATCTTGTCTGACTGGGAGGCAGAGCTACCCAAATGGAGGCCTCAGTGAGGGCTACTTCCCAGGCTAGGAGGCAATGCCAGCCTGGGAAGCACTTACTCAGAAGAAAAGCTGTGTTTATCACAGTTTAATCTTCAGGTAGGGCCCGGTACCTGATGACAGCAGGGCAGTAGCCTGTCCATACTTTGAACTAGATCACAGCGTCTAGGGATGGATATAGAGGTGCCTCCATTGCCAGCTCGAAAGAGGGACTTGCACACTAGACAGCCTGACTCTTTATGGAAGCTGTCAGATAACTTTTACCTTTCAAAATAAGACTACCTAGAGAAATAACTGTGGTGCAGCCTGGAGGCATCTCTTCCAATCTTGACTGATTCACAACATAGGGTCAGTTGACGGCCTCCCAGTGACTCCATGTAAGACTGTGTCTTTGCCAGCTGGGAGGTAGAGCCTGCTATCACAGAGAATCCACTGGGCCCAGTCACTGGAGTCCATAGAGGTGACTGGTAATCAACATCTACTTCAGCTCCTATTAAGGCAACACCAGAAAAACTAAACAACCTCTAGATGCCCAAACAGCAACAAACCTTGGCCTGACACTTAAGGAAAAATCCAACCATGGCTCCAGCCAAGCCAAGCCAAGTGCCGTCCAGTCGGATTCACAAAGCTCCAAAAAGAAAGAACCAAAGAATCTCCCAGATGAAGAAGACTTTCTGAAACTTTTTGAGGCTGAGCACAAAAGAATTATACAGAGAGCCCTCCTAGACATTATACAAAATTTAGCAGACTAAAATGAAAAAATCAAGCAAGCTATTTGAACTGATGGAACTCCACAATTCTGAAATCCAACAGATCAATAACAAAATCAAAGAATCAGAAAACTCAATTCAAAGCCAAGAGAACAGAATTGAATAAATGGAAAACAGACTTTCTGACTTGGGAGACAGAACTATGGACACCAGTATTTTTTAGGAGAAATCAGAGAAAAGACACAAGAAAAATTAAGAAGCATTAAGAAACATGTGGGACTCTATCAAGAGGAACAAGCTACGATTAATTGGAGTTCCTGAACAGGAAGGGAAACCTGAAAACACAGAGAGTATTGTTGTTGACTTGCTGACAGAAAACTTCCCTGAAATTATGAAAGAGAACATAGATATCCAAGATGCATATCAATAACCATATAATATAGACCCCAAAAGAAAGAGTCCAAGACACATAATCAAACTTAACAAAATGAAACATAAGCAGAAACTCTTAAAGGCAGCAAGATTCAAAGTAAAGTTAACATTCAGAGGGAAGTCCTGTAGGCTTTCATCTGACTTTTTGGCAGAAACCATGTTGGCACGGACACAGTGAGGCGGCACATTCAAAGCCCTGAAGGAGAAAAACTTCCAACCAAGAATTACATATCCTGCAAAGCTGTCTTTCAAATATGGAAATGAAATTAACCACAAAGTGCATCCAATATATGGTCACTCTGCATCACCAAGTCCAATCCATTTGTGTCTGAAGAGTGGACCTTCATTATGATTTACGAGCAAGGGCAGTAGACTTTCACAGATAAACAGAAACTCAGAGAATTTGTAAAAACCAAACCAAAGCTACAAGAAATACTGAAAGAAGCTCTCAGCTTAGAAGAACAAAACCATTAACTATGTATTTTAGGAGACAATACAGGACAAATCATCCAGAAACCTGCTCAGTTAGGGAATGCGTAAAACCCCTGCCAAAGCTATAATAAGAATATAAAAGAAGTGGTCCAGTGATCATATCATGAATACTATGATACCATCACATTAAAAATAGGGTGGTGGTTATAGTGGTTACAGTGGTTATAGTCTGTCCAGATGGAGCAGAAGTTAATAAGATATTTAGAAGTTAAAATTGGGTTTAAACATACATTATTAAGGGAGATCATAGGGGTAGCCACAAAGCACAACAAAGAAGCAACATGTCAAAACAAGAAATGCAATACAAGAGTCTCAACAAACACAAAACCAACACTGAAAGGGTGAAAAATCAACCCATAAAGAAGAATGCCCCAGAACAGAGTAATCAGAGCAACAGAGAAAACATCAACACAAAAATAAGTACAGCAAAACAACAGCACTAAACACATACCTATCAGCAATTACACTGAAGGTAAATCGACTGAACACTCCAGTAAAGAGACAATGAGTGACATCTTGGATCAAAAGACATGACCCGTTTCTATGCTGCTTACAAGAAACTCACCTCAGACTTCAAGATACAAACTGAAAATTAAAAGATGGAATAATATATACCAAGCTAACAATATACAAAGAAGTGTAGGTGTGGCAACACTAATCTCAGATAAAATAGATTATACTGTAGAAAAAAGCTCAATAAAGACACAGAAGACCTTATTGCAACAATTAACCAACTAGATTCCATCAACATATACAGAATTTTCTATCCATTATGTTGAGTGAAATCAGTCAGTAGCACAAGGACAAATATGGTATGAGACCCCTACTTTAAGGACCTGAAAATTGACTTGTACAGAAGAAAAGATTCTTTGATAGCTGCAAGGGAGGGGAAGGAGGGAGAGAGAGAGCTGGTTATAGATTAGATAGTTGATAGAAATTTGTTTGGTTAATATCAGTGACAGCACACATTAGAAAGAAGATCAATTTAATTGGACTTCAATGTAACTGGGAAACTCTTCCAACCTTAACCCAGTAGGTAAGGACAGAGTAGCAGGGGCAGGGGTCTGGGAACCATGCTCTCAGAGGACATTGAGGCCAATTGGTATAACTAGCCTATTGCTAAGAGAGTCCTATCCACCCCATATTGGTGAGTGGCATCCGGGGTCTTAAAAGCTAGCAAGCTGCCATCTGAGGTATGCTAACTGGCCCCAACTCATCCGGAACAGATGATCACCAAGGACAAAAATGACACAGGGGAAAGAGAACCCAGAAGACAGACAGACCCATGTGAATGGGTGACTACATCAACATGTAACCAGAAAAACCAGATGGTGCCCGGCCACCGACAGCCGTGATGGGGCTCCCAAAATTGAGTCCCAGTGGCAATATAAGAATAAGGAGTGCATCCTGAGAACTCCACAAGAAGACCACAACTGAAGGTCCAAAAGTCTACAGGTTCCCCTGAAGCTGCCCCTAATCATAAATCATTACTGAGGTCAACTCCTCAGACAGGAATGCATCTTACTAGAGGGGAGTAGAAAGGGTGGAAAAGAGGGGACAGGGAATTGTTAAGAGATTATGAGCTGTATAGAACAGAAAGCAGGTGTGTGCTGCTACCAGGCAAGGAGAGCAGTAGGAGCTGCACATAGGCAGGCATGCAAATTTAAACCAGATTGTACACTTTCACTGGATCACAATAAATAAAAAAGTTGTTGAAGAAAGAAAAGAAGTCAATGGGTATTTGGGAGATAACTTACCCTGTCTGTTCCAGACTTACCTGGTCTGTGAGGCTCAGAAAAGGCTAAGGCTAAAAATAATAATAACATGCTTAAAACTGACACAACTTGTTTCTTTCTAAATCTTATTACATTCATATAATACTTAACCCCTAAATACCTTGACAATAGCATTTTAGTCATGAACATACATTTTCATAGAATTTCTATTACATCCTTTCACTAGTAATGAGATCAATATGTAAATAATTTTCATTAAATGTTTGAGATTTCCAGCTTTACTATGTGAAGAGAGATGGCTTGCTTCTGTTTTTACTTGAGCTACTTTTGCCAGCAAAAACAATTGTTCACATTGGCAGAAGGAGAAATTGGCCAGCCAGAAAAAGTTCTGTATAGAATAGCACTCAGAATACCATAACACATATTTTCTTACTCTCACAAATCCAGTTTAAAATCTTAATTTTTTTATAGCTATGGCCTCAATACTTCAGAATTTTAACTATTTTTTCCAATTTCATAGCATATAAAAGTACATGTGTGAGCTAATAGTGCCAAAAAAGTTTTCTTAAAATTATTGTATTTCTTCTTGGAACTCCTGCTTCATTTTGTGTGGACCATTCCAACTGCCTCCTTATCCAGAAAACAGAGTAGCTGTATCATATTAAAGGTGCTTAGCTGCTAATCCAAAGGTTAGACATTCAAGTCCACCCAGAAGAGCATCAGAAAAAAGAATTACTTCTGAAAACTCTGTCATTGAAATCCCTACTCCGACACACATAGGGTCCCCATAAATCAGGGCTGAGAATTGCCTTTAATCTCTCTACTGATGCCTTACATTTCTCTTTTATTCTCTTAAAATCCAAAGAGCATTTTTCACTCTTTTTTTGAGAATACGAGGTCCAACAATTAAATCTGCAAACTTAATCAGTATTTCCCTCGGGAAGCTAAGCACCAATTTCACAGCCTAGTCCACCCTTCAAAGCAATTTTGGAACTGTTTCTGGAATGGCCACTGTGCACAGTGGCATGGTGGCAAGTTCACGAACTTAATTGTATAGCTGTCTGTGAGGGAGTTTTTAGCCAGTAAACAAATAACTGTATTGCAACATCCTTCCTACTCACCTGACCTGGCCCCTAATGACTTTTTTCTTTATCCAAGGATTTTAAAAAGAGATATATGGAAAGGAAGACATTTTGATGACATTCAGGACTTCAGGGTAATACAAAGACAATCCTGGTGGCCACTCCAGAAAAAAGTGTTCCAAAATTGCTTTGAAGGGTGGACTAGGCCCCAGCATCGGTGCATAGCTTCCTAAGGGGAGTACTTCGAAGGTGACTGTGATGATATTCAGCAATGAGGTATGCAGGACTTTTTCTAGAATGAGTTCGCGAACGTAATTGGCAGTCCTTGTATTAATTTAATGACATCAACTTTTCAACGTTCACATTCTACAGAAGTCTGGTGGAATGGACACTGGGTAGCAATCATTTTTAACAACTGAGTGTCAATGGAATCTAAAGTGGTTATTTTCTTTATCCCACATTAAATGTATCAAATTACTGTTTATGAAGAATCTAGCTCAAGGCATCCATATAATTGCAAGCCTCAATATCTAGCCATGTTGAGAATGGTTTCTTTGAACATATATGATGAATATACTGTCTCATAAAATGAAAATGATTAAGACTATGTAATAACACGGTGAATGTTTAGGACCTAATATTAAGCAGATTGCAACTTGAGGAAAACAGAAGAGTCAAACAGACAAAAACTAGATAACATGAAATATACAATAACGGAGACAATTTTGGTAGAAAATCTATAGTTTTTCAGTTTCTTAAATTTTTCTGAACAGAGTATTTTTCAACATGTATGTTTCATTTTGATAATTGCGAAAAGGAGAGTAAAAAATTCCAAAAATTTAAACAAAGAAAATTGGGTCTTCTAGCATCTTTCTTTCTGTACTTTTTCCTAGGTTTTGGCTCTGGCAGTATAGTGGTTAAGTACTGTGTCTGCTAACCAAAAGGTGGGCAGTTCAAATCCACCAGGCACTCCTCGGAAACTCTACGAGGCACTTCTCTATCTGTAGGGTCACTTTGAGTTAGAATCAACGTGACAGCAGAGAGTTTGGTTTTGGTTTTGAGATGATAAGCCCCCTCTACTGTCCATCAAATGCCTTGTCTGCCACTTCCCGGCACAAAGAAGGCACCATAGACCTTTCCCAACCTCTACACTCCCATCTATTTGTCTGGGTCTGATTTCCATTGTTCCTTCCACCAACTAAGTGCTTTTCAACTAGCTATTTAATAAACTGCCTGAGGGTCAGCTCTCCAATGGTGAAAGAATGATGATGCCCTCTTACAGTCGTGTGAGGATTAAGGAAAGTAATAGATTTAAAGAATTCAAAATCTGGTGCCCATCACAGACACCACCATTACACAAGCTAATAGCAATGTTTACAATAGCACTAATAGTGTTCCTCCCAAATACATAAACATTCAATCCTCATTATTTGTGGATTTTATATTCGAAAATCTACTTGCCAGAATTTGTTTGGTAACCCAAAATTAACAGCTACAGACTTTCACCATCATTCACAGAAAAGTGAGTCCCAAGACATGCCCATTCCCTGCTGAGGTCAAATAAAGCAAAGCTCCGTCTTCTGGTTTCAGATTTTCTAATGTAGACAACCATCTTTGCAACAGTTGTGTAGTGCCACATGTTGTTTTAGTTGTGTGTGTGTGTGTGTGGCATTTATGTGCTTTTTGTTGGAAATTTTGCTATTTAAAATGACCCCCAAGCACAGCGTAGTGGCAAATGTAAGAAACTGACAAAGGTCACTTAGGTTATTAAGCTACATTCTATCCTCTGCCTCAATTATCACCCTCAGACCAGATTAGCAGATCTGCATTCCTCTCCCTGTCTCTGAGGAAGTAAAATTGATTAGGACCTCAGGGGGAATAATGAAAGTTTGGGTAATTCACACTGTTTGATAAAATGCAAAGAAACCTGATGATGTAATGAAATTTTGTGACTCCTGATTATTGTTATGTGACAAACACCAATTCTTTTGAATTCTGGCTATAAAAACTGCTGGAAATGTAACCCAAATGGGACAGTTTTTTACAGAAACTATTTTCACAGTCTCCTAGATTTGCCAGCATATCTGCTAATAAGGTATTCCTTGAACCTCGCGCCGTCTCTGAATTTTCAGCTATAGTAACAGGCAGGACGAACTTGCTTTAGTTCAGCAGCAGCAGAAGTGTTGGCTAGTATGCTTACGTGCAAAAAAACACCGATGTGCTTGATACATGAGTTATGTGAACTTCGTCCTTTGGGTAGGAATACTAGTGCTGTCAATTATGAAACAAATGTTAACAAATTAATAACATATAGTTAATAAGGTGTCTTTAATAAAAAACCCACAATGTTAAATGAATCAACAACATATATTTAATAAGGTGTCTCTAACAAAAAGCACACTAGGTTACACATTGCTCAGCTCACAAAAATGCTGTGACCAACCAGGTCTGCAGAAAATTAACCCAGTATTTCTCTAGGAGCAAAGGTTCAAGTTCACTAACTCAGTGATTGCAGCAACTTTGTAAAACTGAACTAACTACCTCAAGTGAAAAGAATCAGCTTCATTTGTATTTTAACAAGCTTTGGGAAAAAGAAATTTCTGGTAAAATTATTTTGAACTAAAGCAAGTGGGATGCTATTAAATAAGAAAACTAAGATGCAAAGAAGCTATAGGGTTGCACACTGTCTCCCAACTACTTAATGGCAGAACAGAGATAGAAACCCCAGTCTCCACGCTCTGTATGTGGTGCTGTTTACATCTGAACATTCCTATCAGAGCATGGGGAGCTCCATAGGACTCAGCATTTAACTGTACACTGAGAGGAAATTTTTTCTTTGTTTTCTCTTTTTGCTGTAAATCTCCTTCAGACAACTACATAGCTCCATGGGCATCTGACCACCCACAATGCAAAAATAACATCATTTTTTGCCACTGGATCTTAGCACATATGAACTGATAATTCTTTCTTAAGCCACTTGGTGCCTCTGATTCTCAGAGGAGAGTCCCCTCTATGGAGCCCTTTTCTGTTTGATTGCCACCCAGAACAGCTGAGTATGAAAGGTGACCACTCCTAACTTCAAATTGCTAATCATCTCTGTCTATCTTTGACCTTAAATATAAAAAGACTAGGAAAGCAAGGCATGGTTTTCTTGGACACTGAGTGGGAAGGTTCCTGAAACACCCACATGAAGAGGTGATGTGGGAAAGCCACAGCAAGTGGAGGGATTTCAAACAAGCTGGAGTAGAGCCAGGAAAGAAGTTAACATGCTAGGCTTTCCATGGACTTTCCTACCATCAGTCCTAAATCAGAGGATCCTTGATGGTCAAAAATAGTTGGAATCTGGTTTCAAACTCACCAGAAAGATGATATAAGAAATGCTTAAGAGGGGAGATTTTATTTAATTAACTCATTCAGTCATTAATGACCATGTTTCAACTATTCAAGCTTACTGTGTGGGTATAAATGTGTGACTCATACCCAAAACCACAAACCTAGAAGCAATAAAAGAGCTGAGGTTGAAAGGTCTATTATGACAATTATTCTGACTTTCCTCTAAGCAACTATGGAGGTGAAAAAGAAAGAAAGAAGCCAACAGGAGAACTCATAAATCTCTGACCCTGAAGGCAAGGTTCAGATTTATTGGGAGAGAAGGCACTTCCCAGATTCACCTGGAACTGCTTTTGGTGATGCGTTGTGAAGTCAATCGGGAGCAGAAAGATACTTTTAAACGTGTATCTGGGCTTCTCCTCCTCTCCTTCTGCCTCATCCAGACTTTACTACACCTTTATCCAGGCTAACAGGAGACATGGCCCAGTGGTTAACAGCTTGGCTGCTAACCAAAAGGCCAGCAGCTCAAATCCACCAGCCTTTACCTTAGAAACCCTATAGGGCAGTTCTGCTCTGTCCTATAGTGCCACTATGAGTCAGAATCTACTTGATAGCAATGGGGTATTTTTGTTTGTTTTGTTTTACCTATGGTGAGTCTATCCACCTCTGGAACAGAATTATGCCTCCAGTGAACCCACCCAATCTCCCAAGCAACTCTCCAGCCTAGTGACAAACAGCCAGAGACCGCAATGAATCTCTAATTTGTAATGACTTAGAGCCTGAAAGAAAACAGGAGAACATGAAAGACGATCAAGGCTCTTTGTCAAATCACTGGCCATGAGTTATTAACTGTCTCCTCTAGAATACTTACATTTTTCCTAAACCCTTCACTACCTACAATCTTGCTGTGACATTGTAAATATTTCCGCAATAACATTTCAGACAGCTAACAATGGAACCAGAGTTCTAAGAAGTTAAAACTGTCAGCAAGGTGAGAACTTGATCCACAAGTGTGAGATGAGAGCCTACACCTGAAGATAAATCAGAGAGATGTTTCAAAACTCTTCTTTTTGCTACCTTTTACTCCATTGATATGAGCCAGAATCATCTCGAAGGCAGTGGCTTTTGGCTTGAGCCCCAGAGTGCTCATATTTAGGATTTCAAGAATTACTCATTTTATTTGACAAGCCTGTGCTGACTATTTCTTGACAGCACTAGTCTAGGTCTCGGTACGTACACCTTGAGGTAAATACCCTACAAGACTTACATTTTGGTGGAGAATCGGTTGTAGTGTTGTGTGTCATCAGGCTGATTGCATTTCACAGTGCTCCTATTTAAAAGGTTGCTTTCTGTCTCTGTAGAAAAGCAGATAGCATTTTCTTCACCACAACAGTAAAATAAATATAAAAAATAAGCTTTGGTAGGGCAAGCTCTTAAACTAACGCATGATAATTCTCAGTGGCTTTCTATTTTGGTATCTACTAAAAGCAAAACCAAACCTGTTACTGCCAAGACAACTCCAACTTCCAGAGCTCCTATAGGACAGAGTAGGACTGCCCATAGGATTTCCAAGGCTGTGATCTCTATGGAAGCTGATTGCTACATCTTTCTCCCAAGAACTGGGTGGTGAGTTAGAACATCCAAACTTTTGGTTAGCAGCCATGTGCTTAATGACTGCGCCACAAGCATGACTTCAAAATGCTTTGTGTAGTGTTAAGGAAATTTCAGGCAACCAAAAGTATATAACAGAAGCCTAAGAAAAAAGGAAGAGAGAACTTCGTATGAAGTTTCCTGAAACTAAGGGTTATAAAAGAGCTCAAAGGCAATGAAAGGTATCAGACAGCCTGGAAGAACATATGCCACACTTCACAATTTTTCCTGCAGTCTCTTTCATTTCTTGTCACAGCAATCTCAAAGATTATTCTTGATCCAAAAAGTGCAAAGTGTCTCATCAAGTTCGCTCTGATTTTATACAGATGCCACAAAAAGGTTAATTAATCATATTCCACCGGTAGTATCTCACATACTTTGGACATGTTATCAGGAGGGACCAGTACCTGAAAAAAAGCTCATGCTTGGTAAAGTTCAGGGTCAGTGAAAAAGAAGAAGACCCTCAATGAAATAGATTGACACAGTGGCTGCAACAATGAGCTCTGGGATAAAAATGGTCAGAAAGCTGGGGAAGGACCAGGCAGTGCTTCATTCTCTTGGACCAGGCAGTGCCACTTCGTTCTGTCGTACGTAGGGTCTCACGAGATGGAAACAACTCAACAGCATCTATTAACAATAACATGTATACACTTGGGTGAATTCCTCTCCTCGTGATGTCCTCAAAATTTAGCAATATTACTAGATTGCCAGGAAATAACCTCTCTCAGTACTTGAAAACCTAAAATCCTGTAATCCTGGGAGGGCAGGATAGACTCTGTAGACCAGGCTGAAATATGCCAAGGAAGTGAAGTGGTAATGGTTTCCTCAAGTGGACCATGAGTTCTAATTCGAACTGTCATATGACTTTTATCGAGAATGGGAAATGTAACTGTCTTATAATGACTTCTCTTTACCCGTAAACATTATTGCTCAACATGTGGTCAGGAGCGGGAACAAGAGGAAAACTTGGTGACATGATGTTTTAGAAAAGGTGGGGTCTTAGGATTTCCTAGAGATGCAGAAAGGTTAAAGAACTTAACTGTTCTTTAACCTTTTATTTTCTGTTTTAAGTTCTTTAACCAAAAGTTGGAGGTTCGAATTCAGCAGATTTTCTCAATACAATGTATCTTTTGGTTTCTTGACTGTTATTTCCCTGGGTGTTGATTGTGGAGCCATGTAAAAGGAAATCCTTGACAACCTTGGTCCTTTTCTCCATGAATCATGACGTTGCTTACTGGTCTAGTTGTAAGGGTTTTGGTTTTCCTGATGTTGAGATGCAACATGTGCAAGTCTGTGGCATTTGATCTTTATCAGTAAGTTTTGAATCCTCTTCACTTTCAGCAAGCCAGGCTGTGTCACAGCGACCGTCTATCTATTGGTGTGTCATACTGTGGTAGCTTGTGTGTTGCTATGATACTGCAAGAAGTCCCTGCGTGTATCAAATGGTTAAGCACTTGGCTACTACCTTAAAGGTTTAGAGTTTGAACCTATGTGGCCACACCTCAGACACAAGCCCACCAATCTGTTCCTAAGAGATCACTGCCTTGACAACCCCATGGAGTGGTTCTACTCTGCACACACGGGTCATCCTCAGTAGGAATGGAAAGCAACAACAACTTGATACTGGAAACTATACCACTAGCATTTTAAAAATCAGCAGGATCATCCATGGCGACAGGTTTCAGCAGAGTTTTCAAACTAATACCGACTACGAAGGAAGGCCTGGCAATCTACTTCTGAAAATCAGCTAATGTAAACCTTATGGATCACAATAGAACATTGTCCAATATGGTGCTCAAAGATGCAAACATACCAATGATCATAAAGATGACACAGGACTGGGCAACATCTCATTCTTTTATACATAAGATCAGTACAAGTCAGAGTCAACTCCATGCCAACTAACAAGGATAAAAAACTATTCCATGGTATTCCAAAGTAGGAATACAAGGTTGCTTTCAAATCTCTGAGACAGAAACAATAAGCCTTCTTACATGTACCTCTCATGAATTTTTCCAGGAATTTCTCTGCAATAAATACTCAGAGAATATGCTAGGTAACAGTGCATAACAATAAAGACTATGATCAGTTCACACTTACATAAGCAGAGCATGAAAGTATCTATCTTGCTACCTATGTTGGCCAATACTTAAGTACATTTTAAAAGCTTTGCTGTTTTAATAGCTTTAACATGGTATCTCACTGTTGCTTTAATTTAATTATCTGATTACTGGAGTATTAAAGTCTTTTTTTATGAACTTATTGGTCATTCACATTTCCCCTTTTTAAATTGCCTTTTAAGGTCCTGAACCCATTTTGGTCTTTCGTCTGTTTTCCATTGACAGTCAGGTAGTCTTTCCATTATGTATCAGTCTAGTGTGAGTCTCAGATACTGTAAGCATCTTTTTTGCAGTCTTCATTTGTCTGATGTCTTCACTGAATGAGGATCCTGATTTTAATGTGGTCAAACCAAAAATATTTTTCCTTATTGTATAAGTTTTTTGTTTGTTGTTTGGTTTGGTTTTTTTGTGTGTGTTTGTGTGTGTAAGAAGCCTTTTTCACTCCTACACCACAGAAATACTTTCTTGTATTACCTACATAATTTTTTATCTTTCATGATTATGGCTTCAGTTCAGACTTGTTCATTCTTCTTGCAGTCCATGGTACACTTAACATTCTTTGCAAAGACTGTAGTTTAAATGCATCAATTCTTTTTAGAGATTTATAACACATACTTGAGGAGAACACAATTCAAACCAGAACAGTGATTTACTTCTTCCTACTCTTCTATATTTTCTACAATGATTACATGTTACATTAAGAGAAAAATAAAATAACATTTAAAAAAGAAATAGAATACTACAACAATTATTTTTCTACTTAATACTTCTATACCCTGGTGGTGTAGTAGTTTAAGTGCTACACCTGCTAATCAAAGACCTTCTATGGAGCAGTTCTACTGGGTCCTATAGGGTCACTGTAAGTCCAATCAACTCAATGGCAACAGGTTTGGGTTTTGGTATACATATTCGTATTCTAAACATATTTCAATCTGTTGCACATAGAATCACTAAGAGTGGAAACTGAGTTGAGGGCATGTAAGAATAGTATACATATTCAATCTTCATTTCTAACTGAGACCTGAACGTGATCCCAGTCAAAAGAAAACACTGATTATTTTTGTCTCTGTACTACTCAAGACTATATGTTTCTAGATATACAGTAAAATTAGTTTATACTGCTCATGACTAATAGTTATCAAATATTAATAACAATAATTTAAAATGAAAAATATAGGCTATTTCCCATTGGAAGTTGGTTGGCTTTATCTCAGAATATACTGTCATAAAGAAACAAATATTGCTCATGATGCTGAAATTCACTATCTAAAATATAGAGTAGCGTAAGCCCTAGGCTACAGAAATTTACCACTGTGTGTATCTTGGGAAACTCAAATCACCGACCTTGCTTTGATTCAGGGCTAAACAGTGTGATTATGCTATTTCTAAATACTGTTTGTAGCTTCTATGGTCTGGGGTTGGGGACTCAACACTGTAAGAGGCTGAAGCTGGTAGAGAGGAGGGACAAAGTTCCTTGATAGTCCATGACAAACCTAGTCACCCTTTAACATCAGGAAAAGGATGTAAACTTAAAAGTCAAGCCTAGATCAACTTAGGTCCTCCACTGACTAGTCTATGTAAAAAATGGGGAAAATACTTAACCTCTCTCTGTAAAAAGAAAATTTGAATATCTTCATTGCAGAGATTTGTGAAGACCAAGGATAATATGAGATCTGACAATGAGGTTTGTGAACTCACCCCAGGAAAAGTGCTACATACCTCATTGTTGAATGTCACATTCAACAATGTGAAATATTCTCCTTGGGAAACTATGCACCGATGCTAGCACCTTGTCTACCCTTCAGTGCAATTTTGGAACTCTTTCTCTGGAATGGCCATCAGAGCTGTCATCATATTAACCCTGACATCCTGCATGTCACCAAAATGTCTTCTTGCAATATTTCCTTTATCTTCCAGTAAAGAAAAAAGTCATCATCGTCCATGTCAGGTGAGTAGGAAGGGTGTTCCAATATAGGTATTTGTTTACTGGCTAAAAACTCCCTCACAGACACTGCTCTGTGAGCCGGTACCTTGTTGTGATGCAAGAGCCATAAGTTGTTGGCAAAATGTTCAGGTCATTCCCAGCTAATTTTTTCACACAGCCTTTTCAGTACTTCTAAGTGATAAACTTGGTTAACTGTTTGTGTACTTGAACAGTACTTCTGATATCAAAAAGGGTTAGCAACATCATTGTGGCTGTTGATTTGGACTGATGGAATCTGGGGTGGTGGACAATTGGCTAACTTCCACTGAGTAGTTTGATGCTTTGTTTCAGGGTCATATTGGTACTCCCATGTTTTGTCTCCAGTGATAACATGCCCCCAAATATCATCTCGCCTCTCCAAAATGTCTTGGCAAACTTTGACTCTACTTTGCTTTTGTTTATCAGAGAAACTCCTTTGGGACCATTTTTGCACACACCTTTCTCATGCCAAGATCTTCAGTTAAGATTTTCCTAACTAGCTCACAAAGCTGAGTCTCACTGGCAACACAAGAGGAAAAGGGGTGCACTCTGAGAGCTCGGTTAAAAGATCACAATCGATGGTCCACGGGACTCAGAGTTCCCCTGGGAGCATTGCCCCGGCAATGATGCTGCCCCTGCCTCTGTCCATAAATCGTAACAGAGGTCAACTCTCAGACAGGAATGGATTGTACTTGGTGACACAGACTGACCACATCATGTGTGCACTTTATGGTTCTATGCTTCTGTAGGATGTTGTCCTGCTGACCTCTTATTGGAGGAGGAGGAGTGGTAGAAAGGAGAGGACAGGAGACTGTTGGGAGGATAAGTTATGTATGGAGTGTGCTGTCACCGGGCTGGGAGAGCAGTGGGAGCTGCATATAGGTGGGCATGCAATTTATATGGGAATGCACATTTTCATTCAATCATAATGAAAAAAGATTTTCCTAACTGTTTCTCTATCAAAGTTTACTTGGTCTGCTATGCTTCCCACAGTCAGCCAACAATTCCGACACGGAATTCAATGGATTTTTGGAATGTTTGCATCAGTTCTGCTTGTTACTGTCTGCCCTGACCTCTCTTCATCAGTGACACTTTCTCTCCTCTCAGAAAAACATTTAATTCATTTGTACACTGCCATTTTCTTCATGGCATTATCCCCATAAACTTGGACTAACATGTCCCTGATTGCACTCCCACTCTTACCAAGTTTAACAAGAAATTCAATGTTTGTTCATTGCGCTAATTCAAGTTCTGACATTCTCATGATGGCACACAAAACACACAGCAATAATGAATGCCACTCAGCAAGACACTACCACATGTTGCCACAAACACAACTGTGAGACACTGACACACTAAGGTTATGAAACCTTACCAAGTTGTTTGTACAGTGCTGCCATGTAAGCACACAGAAGCAAGCTCATAAACTTAGTTGTCAGACCTCGTACACCTACTCCTCACTTGTCAGCTATCTCATTACCTGAAATTTCACTTTTACAACAGTAAAAAAATCTACTATTGGACGATTTTGTGCATTAACAAGGTACATCTCACAGTAATGAACACCAAAGTGCAAGCACAGAATAACAGCTGGCTGTGATGGTTAAATTTCGTGCTAAGCTTGGCTAGTCTATGATTCTCAGTGGTTTGGTAGTTATGTGATATATTGGCAATTATATAATAATGTGATCTGGCAGTTATTTAATGATGTGATTTGGCAGTTGTGTAATGATGTAGTCATCCTCCATTTTGTCATCTTATGTGACCATTCTTCATTTTCACATAATGATGATTTTTGCATAACATCCTGGTATTTGGAACCTAGCTTTGTCAATAAATAAGAAGTGGATATATTTTAAAGGGCCAATACAGTAACTGGCATACTGAAGTTACTCAATAAATCATGCCAAACATAATAATAATGATGATTAATAATAATAGGACTGCTGTTATTAACTGTTATGAATCAGCCCCCAACTCGTGGAGAATCCATGTGTAAAAGAACTGCTCCAAGGAGTTTTGTTGACTGTGATCTTCAAGAAAGCAGATTACCAGGCATTCTGTGGAGTTGCTTGGTGGGTTTGAGCCACCAAGCTTTAATTGGAAAGCTGATTGGAAGCCACGTGTGCCATCAACCGCCCCATCCAAAAACCCATTGCCATGAAGTAGACTTTAACTCATAGCAACCACATAGGTCAAGGTAGAATGGCTCCATAGGTTTTCCACAGGTAGATTTAAACTGTCAATCCTTTGGTCTGCAGCTGAGCTCTTAAACTTCTATGCCACTCAGACTCCTTATAATGGCACTGCATGTAGCTCCTGACCTCCAAAGGCGTTAATTTAGAATGACTCCATCACGTCAGTTCAGACAAAAGCCAAGCATCTCATTGTTTTTTAACTTCCATTTATTGTTGCTTGATATTGTCAGTGTCTTTATAAATGTGATCTTTGTCATTCAAGGTTAGAAACATTACACATAAAGTTACAGATATATTTTCACTTTGTATGTAGTACATGGAAATCTTGGTGGCACAGCGGTTAACTGCTACCGCTGCTAACCAAAAGGATGGAAGTTCAAATCCACCACACACTCCTTGGAAATTCTATGGGGGTGGTTCTACTCTGTTCTACAGGGTAACTATGTGTTGGAATCTACTTGATGGCAACAGGTTTTTCAACGGGTATGTAGTATACATTACTAAGACGCATAAAAAAATCTTAAGTGCAGTTTATATCATAACTCAAATATGTACAAACTGGGGACTACCTGTACTGATGGCCATCAAATTATCAGTCATGGTCTTCTCCTTTATTACCCTCACAATATTACATCCTCACAGCATTTCCCTTACTCATTCAGCAAATAATTGATGAGTATCTTTCCCATCTCCCTGATGATTTGAGTCATACATTCAACAACAGGGAAACCTAAAGGAAGAGGCAGAAAAGCTCCCTCACATATACCTATTCTCCTTTTCCTCTTTCTCTCTCTCTCTCAAGAACCACAAGATTTCAGGTGACTTGGTCCTTTCCAGGGCTTCTAGTATCTTCCACCAAAGTCCTTCCCCCTTCTGTTATCCCATGCCTCAGTCCTTCTAAACCCCTCAGCTTTCTCCTTTCTCCTACTTGATCAGCTGGCTTCTGGATGTTCTTCCCAGAGGGAACAGTAGAGTGAAGACAAGCATGATGGCAGAGTTTCCAGATCAGCCAGGGCTGTTTAGTTAACCAAGGAGAAACACCCCCCAACATATGGGTACAGGCAAAAAAAAACAAAGAAAATCTCCCATGACCAGAAGGCAGAAGTTCTGGGAATGAGAAAGCTGGAAGGATTATCAGAATGTTCCACGAACTCCCCCTGGCACTTCAGACATAAAGCTGGGACTCTGTGCCACGTGGAAGCTAGAATTCTCACGACTCTGCTACACCCCTTTGCTGACACCCAGTCTGCCCGTCTTCCTTCTTCCTTCCCAACCCTGATCTCACTAACTGCCAAATCTACTATTTTGATTTCATCTTTTCTACCATTTTTTTAGGTTTTTAATTTACCTTTTAAAATCTTAAATCTGTTTTTAATCAACAATATTACCAGTTTATCTTCAGTTTTTCATTTATGTGGTAATAGACTCTGAGTATTTTATTCTCATTAAATTTTTATCAATTATTGCATTTCAAGGACATTCTACTCTCTATACTGTTTTAAACCTTAACATTTCAACTCAACACTTTTCTTAATTGGGTTTTAAATTCTTTTCATTTGAATGTCTATTTCTTTTTTAAGTTTCTCTGTCATACACTTGAATGTCATTCCATGATCTCAGCTTCTGCTTTCTCTTCGAAACCTTAATGAATTTTTTCTTTGCATGTGCCCCTTGAAGACTTGTTATTTCTCTGTGGTTTCGTGCTGTGGTGGTCAGACTGAATTATATAGGGCAGGAAGCCATGGAGAGAGCCCAACTAGCCTCAGAAGTTGGAGACTTTTCCCTAGCCTATTCTTTTATTCCCAATATGGAACCTCCCAGGGCCTTCCAGAAACATCCACATTAACTGTCTCTATGCTGTGATTTTCTCTGTACAGAGAATACAATGAATCTACTGGAATAGAGCTGTTTCCTAGTATTTCACACTCTATTTTTAGCCCTTACATGAAAAGCTTCATGTTTTAAAACACTGGAGATCAGTATTATAGTTCCGTGATTATGGGGTACCAACAGCCCGATGAAGAAGCACTGGAGACACAGTGATTTAGCACTCAGCTGATAGCCAAAGGTTGGCAGTTTCCAACTGACTCGCTGCTCCATAGATGTGGCAATTCAATTCTGTAAAGACTATAGCCTTGGAAACCCTATGGGGCAGTTCTACTCTGTCCTATCAGGTTCTGATGAGGAGGAATTCACTTGACAGCAATGAGTTTGGTTTAATAACCCAACAGTGGTAGCTAAACTCTTGCACTTTGACTCATGAAGCTTGGGTTCAAATCCCAGCTCAGCAACCCATGTAAATGATGCATGACCATATACCAGGTCAATTTTTTCTCTCAATCTCAGTGTCTTCTTAATTAAATATCACCTACCTCATAAATTTTAGCTGAAAGTTTAATGACATGGCATACATTGTGTTTAACATACTAACTTTCTCAAGAGAAAGCAAAACCTGTCTTCTAGAGATGAAATAAACTTTTTATATCAGTTCTATGTTTTAAAAAAAAAAGAATGATAAAATAAATGCTGGAATGGTCTTTAGGTGTTTATTGGAAAATTTATGGTCTGTATACCTTAGCAAAGAAGAAATAACTTATACGGTTAACTGGTTTATGAATTGCAAGTACTGTGGTAAAACAGAGGAAGTAACAAACTTACACTTGCCAGCCATGAAAATGTGTTCATTTTTAGGGATATTGAAACTTTGACACCCTAGGCAAGATGATATTGTAGGACTAATAATATTTAGATTCTGCTTTGAAAGATTGAACCTTGGTACAAATAAATTAATAAGAAACAAGCCCCCACTTCTGATGATTTCAGAAACCCTGGTGGTGTAGTGGTTAAGTGCTACCTCTGCTAACCCAAAGGTCAGCAGTTCAAATCTCCTAGGTACCCCTTGGAAACTCTATGGAACAGTTCCACTCTGTCCTATAGGGTGGCTGTGAGTCAGAATTGACTCAATGGCAGTGGGTTTGGGTTTTGTTTGTTTTTTTGTACTTTTCTGAAGATTTTATGGGAGAGGAACAATGAGGACTGGGTCCGGCTTTCTCCTGAGAACAAGAGCAGCCACCTATGAGGAGGGCAGTGGGTGGGTGGCCACTGTAAGGAAATTGCCCCACTGTCATGAAGTGGAATGTTCTCAGGCATACCCTGCTTCTTCAGGGAAGACTCAATTTCACCCTCTGGCTTTCCCTAGAACAGACACCTCTAACATCTTATCCATCACCAGGAGAATGCCTGGGCCACGGGAATGTAGGCTGAGGAGTGGAGAGGGAGTGGAGGCACGGATAATTGATGCTGCTAAGAAAGGAGTATCTTTATCTACAGCAGCAAATAGGTAGCCTCCCCCTCACACCCACCACCAGAGCTAATAATAAGTATTCTATTTAATCAGGTCATGTGGATGATATTAGACAACTCAGCCTATTGTCAGATTTTATCCACCTAATGCTCTTGGCAAACAAAGTCAAGACCCAGTGCTCCACATTATGTGTGCTCAGTGTCAGCGTGTTGTCTCCCGAATCCTCTATCGTCATACTGATGCTCTCTACATCCCTGACTGAACCATCTTCTGCTGTCCCTGCCTTCCTGAAGTTTTTTTTGTCTCCTTGGTAACTTATGGCTTTCTTGTCAGAAAACTCCTCTACATTTATAACCTCTTCTCTGAACCTTTATCTACTGCTGTGGTTACATGTAAGCTTGGAAACATAGTACATCATTTCTTTCTGGAGATCTACTGCCTATTTAGAGTATACCAACACTACCTTACCCTCAGCTGATATCCAAAGAATAGAGATCCATCCTTACTCAGCAACAGAGAATATCCAGAAGATATTTCTGTAGTTTCAGAAGTTGAAAATTACTGTGGGTGGCTGAAGTGACAAGGAAACAGATGCATACTTAATAAAAGAAATTTTCAATAATTAATAACACATAAAGATGAAATAAGCTTCACTAAACAAATGATCTTCCCATCACTGGAAATATCCATGAAGAAACTCCACAGACAAGGGTCCAGTATATTTTACAATGATATCCTCAACTTGGGGGTAGGAAGGATTAATAAAACCTGAATTACCATCCATTTTCAGAATTTTATTATTTCATATATTCATTTAAAAAAGAGCTATATGTAGTATTTAAATATTTATTCCTGGTATTCTGAGCTTTTTTCCTGATACGCTGAAAATACTGGTGGTGTAGTGGTTAAGTGTCATGGCTGATAACCTAAAGTTCAGCAGTTCGAATCTACCAGGTATTTCTTGGAAACTTGTATGTGTGGCAGTTCTACTCTGTCCTACAGGGTCACTATAAGTCAAAATCGACTTGACAGCAGGGGGTTTGCTCTGTTTTTTTTAATGATGTACTGTTTTCCTGTATGTTGAGACATTACTATAAATGTCTTAGTGGTGAGGAAACTATAAAAGAGACGGAAATCGAGGACTCAAGAAATTCACCTCAAAACATTGTCACCCAGCTGATACCCTCTATCAATCACTCAAAAATTGTCTTTCCAAGCAGATAAAAGAAGCACTCCTTTTAACAGCAGCAGCAGTAGTAAGAAGAGTAATTATATACTCACAGCTATAGTGGCCAAGAGTTACAGCTGCTAACCAAAAGGCCGGCAGCTCAGATCCACTAGGCACTCCTTGGAACCCTATGGAGCAGTTCTAATCTGTCCTATAGGGTCACTATGAGTCAGAATTGACTATGGCAAAGGGTTTCATTTTCTAATGAAGAGTTTCCAAAGTCATGTCCCAGCACTTTCCTCAAGCAGGTTCTGTGAGTCTGAGTTACAACAAGCTAAACAGGTTACTTTACTGCAGGACTCTCTGACTTCCATTGTTACTGGAAGGTATGAATTTCTAAGAAGAGAAAAAGAAATACAGTATTCTTGAGTTGACTGAATCACAGAACTCTTTTCCTTTTTTTTTTTTTTTTTTTTGCATGGAACATGGTATGAGATGAATATTCCATAGTTCACATTTTAGGCAAAATACATTAGATACTTTACTTCCTTGTCAGTATTATTTTTTATCAATGTATGTAAGTACGGGAGACACATTCCCCTCATCTTTGCTTCCCAAGAGCACTCTCGCTGTGCTTCTTCCAGAACAGATCTGTGTGTTCTTTCAGCAGTCCACAGTACAGTCAATATTCTTCTCCAACACCACAATTCTAAAGTGTCAATTCTTCTTTCGTCTTCTGTATTCATTGTCCAGGTTTTGCACGATGTGATGTGATTGAAAATACCATGGCTTGGGTCAGGCGTACCTTAGTCTTCAAGGTGAAATCTTCACTTTTCAACACTTTAAAGAGGTCCTAAGCAGAAGATTTTCCCAAGGCACTGCATATTCTGATTTCTTGACTTCTGCTTCCATGGGCATTGATTGTGGAGCCAAGTAAAATGAAATCCTTGACAACCTCAATCTTTTCCCAATTTATTGTGATGTTGCTTACTGGTCCAGTTGTGAGGGTTTTTGTTTTCTTGATGTTGAAGTACAACCCATACTGAAGCCTATGGTGTTTGATTTTCACCAGTAAGTGTTGCAAATTCTCTTCACTTTCAGCAAGCAAACTAGTGTCATATGCATACTGCACGTTATTAATGAATCGTCCTTCAATCCTGATGTCTCGTTTTTGTTCATATAGTCCAGCTTCTTAGATTATTTTCTCAGCATACAGACTGAAAAAGTGAAAGGATAGAACTCTGACACACACCTTTCCTGACTTTAAACCAGGTAGTGTCCCCTTCTTCTATTTGTACGACTGCTTTTTGATCCATGGACAGATTCTTCATAAGCACACTCAAATGTTCTAGAATTTCCATTCTCCACAATGTTATTTACAATTTGCTTCAGTCCACACAGTTGAATACTTTTGCATAATCAATGAAACACAAGTAAACATCTTTCTGGTATTCTCTGCTTTCAGCCAAGATCCATCTGACATCAGGAATGATATCCATTGTTCCATATCCTCTCCTGAATGTGGCTTGAATTCCTGGAAGCTCCCTGTCGATATACTGTACAGGTCACTCTTGAATGGTCTTTAGCAAAATTTTATTTGCATGTAGTACTACTAATACTGTTCAATAATTTCTGCATTCAGTTGGATCTTGAAAACAGACATAAATGTTGATTTCTTCCAGTAAGTTGGCTAGGTAGCCATCCTCCAAATTTCTGGGCATAGACTGAGTGAGCATTTCCAGTGCTCCACACATTTGTTGAAAATCTCAGTTGATACTGTATCAATTTCTGCAGGCTTGTTTTTTGCCAATGCCTTCAATGCAGTTTCAACTTCTTCCTTTAGTATCACCAGTTCTGATTGTTAATGGAAGTCTGCAGCTGCTTTTCCTCATTTTGAGTCATGGCACATCAGCAACTGAAGGTCCTGAAGGCTTTACTCTAGCCATGTCATTGAAATTGACTCAACTTTGAGGAGGCAGCTCATTCCCAGTCATCTTTTGAGTGCTTTCCAACCTGGATGCTCATTTTCTGGCACTATATCTGACAATGTTCGACTGCTATTCTTAAGATTTTCACTGGCTGATTCTTTTCAGAAGCAGGCTGTCAGGTCCTTCTTTCTAGTCTGTCTTAGTCTGGAAGCTCAGCTGAAACCTCTCCACCACAGGTGACTCTTCTGGTTATCTGAATACTGGTGACATAGTTTCTGGCATCACAGCAACATTGTATGATGAACAACAAGGAATCAGGCTTGGATGAGGACTCGTTAACAATCTGTGTTAAAAAGATGACACAATTTTGTTTGCTGGAAGTGAAGAGGATTTGAAATACTGATGAAGATCAAAGACCACAGCCTTTAGTATTGGTTGCACCTCAACATCAAGAAAACAAAAATCCTCACAACTGGACCAGTAGGCAACATCATGATAAGTGAGAAAAGGAATCAGATTATCACGGATTTCATTTTACTTGGTTCCACAATCAATACCCATGAAAGAAGTAGTCAAGAAATCAAAAGATGCAGTGCCCTGGGAAAATCTTCTGCTTAGGACATCTTTAAAGTGTTGAAAAGATTTCACCTTGAAGACTAAGGCATGCTTGACCCAAGCCATGATATTTTTAATCACATCACATCATGCAAAACCTGGACAATGAATACAGAAGACAGAAGAAGAATTGATGCCTTTGAATTGTGGTGTTGGAGAAAAATATTGACTGTACCATGGACTTCCAAGAGAACACACAGATCTGTTCTGGAAGAAGTACAACCAAAATATTCCTTGGAAGCCAGGATGGCAAGACTATATCTTATATACTTTGCACATGTCAGGAGGGATCAATCTTTGAAGAAGGACATCATGCTTGGTAGAACTGAGGGTCAGCGAAAAAGAGGGAGACCCTCAATGATATGGACTGACACAGTGGCTGCAGTGATGGGTTTAAGCATACAAATGATTGTGGGCATGGCACAAGACCAGGCAGTGTTTTCTTCTATGGTCACTGTTAGTCAAAACCCATTCGACAGCACCTAACAGTAACAGCAACATGCTCTTCTTACATACTTTGCACATGTCAGGAGGGATCAATCTTTGGAGAAGAACACCATGCTTGGTAAAGTAGAGGGTCAGCAAAAAAGAAGACCTTCAACGACATGGATTGACACAGTGGCTGCAACAATGGCCTTAAGCATAAGAATGATTGTGGGCATGGCACAGGAGCAGGCAATGCTTTTCATGCTGTGCTTAGGGTCTCTGTGAGTTGGAACTGAGTTGATGGCACCTAACAATAACAACAACATGCCCTTCTTACAATGTGATTTTGACAACCCATCCACCAGGAGGTGAGAGGTACATATCTTTCCCTTCAAATTTGGTGAGGTTTTATGGTATTGCAACCAATCAGTGATTCTATGTAACTTCTGAAGCTAGATCCAAAAAGGACTTGTAACTTACACTCTGCCCACTATAATACTTGTTCCTGAAGACGGGCCACAAGTAAGTAGTCCAGTTGCCCTGAGGCAACCGTGCTGGGAAAAAGCCCAAACTAGCCAAGACAGAGAGACCACATTGGGAGGTTTGGGATAATAGGAGTAGAGACAGACACTAAGGCAGTCCCAGTGCCCCAGCCACCCAGGGTCCCAAATCTAGCCAGTGTCTGACTGGAACACCATGACAAACCATGAGAACTACTCAGATGGACCCATTGTGAATTTCAGCCCCTCAGAAATCACACAAGATAACAAAGCAGTCTTTGTTGTTTTCAGCCACTATGATTTTGTTATTCATCAGTAGAAGCTGGAACATTAAATATTCATTATAAGGTAATATTTGTGCTAGGCAGCAGTCCTCAAGCTTCCCAACAGAGCTTTCAGCAGATGTAAAAGTTCAGCAGCAATACAAGGAATTTTTAGAATAAGTATAAACTTATTCGTAGCTGATTGGTATACAAATTACCTGAGGATCTTGCTAAACTGCAGTCTGTTCAGTAAGTCTGGAGCAGAGCCTCAGATTCTGCATTTCTAACAACCTCCCAAGTGAAGGATATGCTGCTGGTACACAGCTCACACCTTAAGTAGCAAGACCTTAAATAACAGTTGAGATATGAATATTATACCTTTACCTGGAGGCATTCAGTTTTATTTTCTTCTCAGTAACATGACTGAACAGCTGTCTCATAGCAAGCAGGCAAGGTCTGAATAGTAGGTAAATACAAGAATGGATGTTTTCTAGAAGTTTCATAAATGTACCTCTAATCAGACACACATAAGCTTGTATAATTTGCAACTCAAGACCATTTTCAGACACTGTCTAAGCAGCTTGGGATTCTCTCACTTTTGATCATCTCAACCTTCTAGGACCTCATGTGATGGAGATTAAAGCAACACCGTAAATGTGTCAATGCTTCCTCTGGACAGATCCTAGTAAGGTTGATCAGACACTGCCTGAGTGTCCAAGCAGTGACCCACTGTATCTTCCTGGCTGATGGGGAAGGAAAATTTGAAATTACAAATTTTGACTTTCATATAGGAATGGAAAGGAGAACATAAAATAGTCTCAACTGAACAGTTAGGTGCAAGATTATACAGTTGCTGCAATAAAGGTTAAGTGTAGAAGCTATTGGAGGGTAGAAAGAAATCTCCACAGGTCATCAAAAAGTTCTTTCTAGACTTAGGTAAGTTAATCCCTTTGTCCTCTGAGATGTATTATCAAATATTTTGGTCTCATTTACTTTGGACATGTTGTTTAAAAAAAAAGAAAAGAAAAAACTCATTGCTGGAGAGTTGATTGGAGTCAGAAGTGAGCAATCCCTGGAGAAAGAGAGCATGCTTGGTAAAGCAGAGGATCAATGAAAAAGAGGAAGATCCTCAAGAAGATAGATTGACACACTGCTTGCAACAATGGACTCAAATATATGTACTTATGTGAGGATTACACAGGATGGGCAATGTCTCCTTCATACATAGGGTCTCTATGAGTCAGAGCTGAGTCAATGGCACACTGGGGTCCCTAGAGAAGTAAAACTCATCAAATGTATAAATATATATATTGAGAGAAATTTATATTAAGGAAATGGTTCACATCATGTTAGAGGCTGGAATGTCCCAAGTCCACGGGCCAGAATAGGGGCTTCTCCTGTTTCATGTAGCTGCAGGGGCTGGCAAACACAAGATCAACAGGGCAGAGAGCAGTGCTCTTGGCCACAGGCTGTGGAGATCCATGAATCCCAAGATCAGCATTCAAAAATCACAGGTAAGCTGCTAGATAAAGTACCAAGAATTGGAGGTCAGACAAACACAAGCCAGCTTCAGGATACAGCACAAGTAAAAAGCCCCCAAGGCTTGTCAGAATGTCTGCTCGTTTTCAATGCAGGTCACACACCCAAGGAAACTCCCTTTCAGTTGACTGACTATTCACAACAGACCCCACCATGAGAGATTACGTATCAAATCTCAACCAGGACGTTATGACAACATTCTAGGACTACCCATACACTGAGAATCACGGCCCAGACAGGCTGACACGCAATCTTCATCATCACAGCATCTAACAACAGGAACATTTCTCTCTCTGCTTCATTTCACAGACTTAGAGTCAGGGCATCAGATCTGTCATTCATCTGTAATCATATCTCTGCATAGCAGTATGAAAAGCTTGTTCAGACCCCCCATGCACACAGGCAAATACATATCCAACAACATTTTACATTACTGGCAGACTAGCTTGATGCTCAAACCAATTAATTTTTTTCTTTCTGTATGGCAAAGAAGACTATTTTTCCAGCTTCCCTTGCATTGAATACATAAATTCTTTTGTACAACTATGAATGCTCTCTCTTTCCATTTCATAGTGATTTTGGAAGCACACAGTTCAAATGGTGTAGCCCCAGGATGAAAACACTGTGAAATTCTCAGTTACCTATTGGAGAGAAGCCACCCAAGAAAGCAATCCAATAAATACACTTGAGATGAGAAATGAGCAAGAAATAAATGTTTACTGAATTAAGTCAGTGAAACTTTGGAGTTTACTTGTTACCACAACATAGCCTAGATTTTATAACAGTGTCTCTCATGGAAGTCTAGGATTTAATATACACTAAGTAGACCTATGTTATCAGAAAAATAATCCCAAGTTTCAGCATTAAAGGAGTAACATGGAAGTGGTAGGCAAAGAAGAGGGATTTGATCCCTGTTTCGAAAACTTCCCCTCTCCCCCAGATTCTTGGATAACATATATTGCTCTGGATTCCTGCAGTTTCCCTAATTCCCATTTATCTTGTGATGCCAACTAAAGACACAACTGCAGCAACTCTTGGAGTCTAGTCAAAGGGCAAGTGTGCCATGTTTCCCTGCCTTTAACACTTGAAGAAGCAACTGCGTATCATGACAAATGCTTGAATATTTAAAAAAAAAACAAACTTCTGTAAAGAAGGAAAGCAGAGTTTCTGGGATCGGAGACTATATTAATATGCAGCTTCATCAGAAGACTATTTTTACTGTTCTCTAGAGATTAGAGCTGAATACAGAACAATGGTGCCATATTGAAAAATCAGAGCTTTTCTAGGAGATCTGAAGCATTCACTGAACATCAATTGTTGTTGCTAGGTGTCGTCAAATAGGTTCCAACTCATGACAGCTCTGTGTACAACAGAACGCAACACTGCCTGGTTCTGCACCATGCCCACAGTCACTGTTGTCCTTGAGCCCGCTGTTGCAGCCACTGTGTCAATCCACCTTGGTGAGGGTCTTCCTCTTATTTCACAGATCCTCTGCTTTACCAAGCCTAATGTTCTTCTCTAAGGATTGATCCAACCTGACAACATGTCCAAATTATGTAAGACATAGTGTTGCTATCTTGCATCTAAGGAGCAATCTGGTTGTATTTCTTCCCAGACAGATCTGTTCTTTCAATGGCCCATGGTATATTCAATATTCTTGTCCAATATTACAATTCAAAGGCTTCAATTCTTGTTCTCCTTATTGACCATCTGGCTTTTGCATACATAACAAGCTAGGATCAGACACACCTTAATCTACCAGGTGACATCTTTATTTTTCAACAAGTCAAAGAATTCTTTCACATCTGATCTGACCAAAGTGATGCATCTTTTGATTTCTTGACTGTTGCTTCCACGGGTGTTGATTGTAGATCCAAGGAAAATGACACCCTTGAAAACTTTCAACTTTTCTGTTCTTTGTGGCATTGCTTATTTGTCCAGTTGTGAGAATGTCTGTTTCCTTGATGTTGAGGTGTAACCCAGACTGAAGGCTGTGGTCTTTGGTCTTCATCAGTAAGTCTTTCAAATCCACTTCACTCTTAGCAAGCAAAGTAGCATCCTTTGCATAGGGCAGGTTGTTCATCAGTCTTCCTCCAATCCTGATGCCATGCTCTTCTTCACAGGGCCCAGCTTCTTGGGTTATTTGCTCAGATACAGATTAAATAGGTGCAGTAGAAGGATATAACCCTGATGCACACCTTCCCTGCCTTTAAACTGTGCAGTGTCTCCTCATTCTGTTTGAATGACGGCCTCTTGCTTGATGTATAGATTCCTCATGAGCACAATTAAGTGTTCTGGAATTTCCATTCTCCACAGTATTATCCATAATTTGTTATGATTCACACAGTCGAATCCCTTTGAATAGTCATTAAGACATAAATAAACATCTTTCCAGTATTCTCTGCTTGTAGCCAAGATCTATGTAACATCAATCACAATACTTCTGGTTCCATATCCTCTTCTGAATCTGGCCTAAATTTCTGGCCACTCTCTGTCAATATACTGCTGTAGTCATTTTTGTAGTAAAATTATACTTGCATGTCATGTTGATATTTTCTGATAATTTTCACATTCTGTGGTACTTGTAAGGACTTTTTCAAATTTTCTTCAGTTTCAATTTGAACTTGCATATGAACAATTGAGGATCTGTGCTGCAATCAGCATCCAGCCTTGTTCTGAATGATAACATACGGTTTTTCCATCATCTCTTTCCACAAACATTCTTCATTCAACTCTTGTGTTTTCCATCAGTAGAACTCTTACTTAACAGCTGTTTCATATAGAAATCCCATAGGAATGTTTTATTTTGTTTAAAAGTGAAAAATATTTTCTTGTTAATGGATGATTGAGGTGGTGGCCACTAGAGTAGTTTGCCAAATATTTCCTAGCACCCTTCCTTTCAGACACATGGCAAAACTGCATGGTCCAACCTCTGAAGTGAGGCATGACAATGTGACTCGCTGTGGCTAATGGTATATGAGTGGAAATGATGAGTGCTAGTTCCAAAGAGAAGGTTAAGGGCCCATATATGCTTTACCACCTCCTTTGGCCCTTGCCATAGTGAGCGATAAGGTGTTGAGATGGTGTGGGTGATGGGCCTGGATCCCGGAGTGACCATGGTCAGTGAACCTCCTACTAACCTAGATACCATAAGTGCAAATATGACTTTTATTAGAGTAAGTCTCTAAAAATTTGAGCTCATTTGGTACCACAGCATAACCTAACCCATCCTGAACAATACATAGTTGGGATTACTACTTTTGCTTCTTTATAAGCCTATAAAGGGAAACGCCAGCTGCAGGTGTGATGGGATGCAAACAGCTCAAATACTACGTAGAACTGAAGCCTCATTCTTCAGCAGCTGGGCAAGGCTATACCTCTGCATAAATCCCCTCTTAACTAACACCAAGAAACCTCAAGCCCTGCTCCTGGAAGTTCAGTCAAAGAGTTGGTGCCAGCAGAGTTTATCAAGCCCAAGTTACATAAATCAAACAGCAGAGACAATATCATTGACATACATCTTCCTCCAAAGATGAAGCAAAATTCTTGATCCATTTCAAATTTCACTTGAACCATTTTATCCCTCTGCTTTCTATGAAGCACTATAATGAATTATGAGTTCAATTTTTTTTGCTACAATAAACCATGGTGAGCCATCCTTTTTCAAATCTCCAAAGGCAGAGTTTAACTCAGGACAAGGAAAAGTTGTCTAATAAACAAGAATCATTTGAAAGTGGAATGTCTTATTGTAAGTAAAGCAGGATCACACTTGATGAAGTTTCAGGTACTAGAATCAGAATGTAAAGTAAAAACTTACAATAATCAAAACAGTGGAAATTTCTTAAATAATTGAAAGATACAATAACTGTTGTTGTTAGGTGCCATCAAGTCAATTCTGACACATAGTGACCCTATGAACAACAGAACAAAATATTACCCAGTCTTGTGCCCTGTCCACCATCATTTTTATGCTTCAACCCATTGTTGCAGCCACTATGTCGATCCATCTAGTCGAGGGTCTTCCTCTTTATCACTGACCCTCCAGTCTACCAAACCTGATGTCCTTCTTCAGGGACTGACCTTTCCTGACAACATGTCCAAAGTATGTAAGACACAGTCTTGCCATCTTTGCTTCCAAGGAGCACTCTGGTTGCACTTCTTCCAAATCTGTTGGTTATTTTGGTAGTCCATGGCACATTTAACACTGTTCTCCAACACCACAATTCAAAGGCATCAATTCTTCTGTCTTCTTTGTTCATGGTCCAGCTTTCATATGTAAATGATGTGACTGAAAATACTATGGCTTTGATCAGGCACATTTTAGTCTTCAAGGTGACATCCTTATTTTTTTTTTTATTATGACTGAGTAAAAATGTACATTCCCATGTAAATTTGCATGCCCACCTATATGCAGCTTCCACTGCTCTTCCTGTCCGGTGACAGCACACTATTCCTCTCTGCTCCATACATGTCCTATCCTCCCAACAGTCTCCTTTCCCCTTCTCTCCACCCACTCCCCTTCCTCCACCCAGAGGTGAGCAGGATGATATCCTATAGATGCACAGAACCATAAAGTGCATCCAATATATGGTCACTCTGCATCACCAAGTCCAATCCATTTCCACCTGAAGAGTGGACCTTCATTATGATTTATGGGCAAGGGCAGCATCAGGGCCAGAGGCTATGCTCCCAGGGGAACCTCGAAGCCGCTGGACCATCAATTGCAGTCCTTCAGCGGAGATCTCAGGGTGCGTCCCTTTTTATTCTAGTGTTGCCAGTGAGACTCAACTTTGTGAGCTCCATCACGGCCATCACAGGTGGTGGCCGGGCACCATCGGGTTCTTCCGGTCCCCAGTCAGACATCCTTACTTTTGAACACTCCGAAGAGGTCCTGTGCAGCAGATTTTCCCAGTGCAACGTGTCTTTTGATTTCCTGACTGCTGCTTCCAAGGGTGTTGATTGTAGACCCAAGTAAAATGAAATCCTTGAACAACCTCAATCCTTTCTCCATTTATGACAATGTTGCTTATTGGTCCAGTGGTGAGGATTTTTGTTTTCCTAATGTTGAGGTGCAATCCATACTGAAGGCTGTGGTCCTTGATCTTCATCAGTAGGTGACTCAAATCTTCTTTAGTTCCAGCAAGTAAAGTGGTTTTAATTATTTATGTTTTGGTCTATGTATATACTATGATATCTTTTGCTAAGTCCAAAAATGCTAATGTTTCCTCCAACTTTGAAATAGGTTACTGTTTCCTTGTATGAGAATTAAATTAGTTAGCCTATAATTATTAAGTAAGAAGTCAAAGCACTATATTCCCCTGAGTGTTTATAGGTAAATGTACATTAAGGTACAATTAGCATATAACTCCCTGATATTGACTTCATTATACTCAAGAAGGTATTGGATTCACTGAATGTTAGCCACATTTTGCCATCTCTAAACATTCAACTCAAAAACTGACCTGTAACACCCACTGAGAGTAGCACCATCACAAGTTGGAGGGCAAGCTGGCATTTTGCTTCCCATTTGGTTTTCCCTAATTTCAGCCTGGTTCTCTGTTGTATAATCCTTTCTCTTCAAGTGGCTGAGGCCATTCACTCCTTCTTGAACGTACAACAATCTCTTGGCAATATTGTCCCCATATGGGTAAAACAAAGAAACTTAGGCGATTCAGTAACAAGTCACCTCATCTCTTCATTCAACTCTGGTCTAGAAGTTCATGTTCACAATCTCTCAACTGACAGATGTCTCATGTGCCAAGTGGAAAATCAAAATATGAGTCCAGCTAATCATTCCCTGTGGTTCTATCTGCTCTTTGTAGGAATTACATAATCAGAGCTTTAGAGATGAAACTCATCTCTATCTGATCTACAATTATTGCTGGCTTCTAGGTTCTCGAGGACAAACTATCTTTAAGCCTATCAGTTACAATGCTAGGATGAACTTCCCCAATGCCAGTTCCTTACCTGAGCTACTGCCTGCTATCTGTGTCCAGTAGTACCATCATGCTTTGTCCACTTGACTACATTTAAACTTTATTTGCTACTCATCTGCCTAATCTAACCCCTAAGGAGCTAGATCTCTTTATAGGTCCTGCCCATTCCTAATCTGTTTCATGGCACAGACATTCCCATGCTCTACAGGCTCAGTGAGATGGTAACTGATACTCTGAAGGAAAAAGTAATATATTGTAGTCTCAATTTTCATTCTAAATTTTATCTCAAAGCATTGTTTTTCTCAGATGCTTCTATTTAAATAAGATCCATTTTCAGAATTGGAAAGTGCTCTTCCTCAACAACAATGGAAAGGAGAAATGGCTTACCTCTTCTTCACTGCAACATGATTCTCTTTGTCCATCTCATAGATCTTAGGATTTGGAATTTTGTAACCTTCATCACCTCTTTTATGTGACAGGAAGTACCTGAGCCCTGCTGTGCTGTTTTTATTGCAACAGTCAGAAAATTCTATTTGTCAGTCATTTCATGGTTACAGAGAAAAAGACAGCTTAAAGGGTTTGTAGTCTACATTCCTCACCCCAGGAAAGTTAAGACAACAAACTACATATTGTTACATTTTAGGCCCAGTAAGCTATGGATCTGACTCCACGGCACTTGGCTTGGCACGCTATGAACACAATGTGTGTTTTTTTTTTTTTTTTTTTTTTTTTTAAACAAAAGGCTTTTAGGCTTGCATTCCAAATCCTCAGATAATAGACCTTGACTAAATAGATTTATCATTCTCCTTTTCTTTCAATATAATTACTTTCATACGGCAGAGCGCTATTAAAATGAGTATAAACCAGAATGCCCACAGTCTAAAGAAATCAAGATGTTTGTAATCAGAACTATCAACCAAAAAATAGATGATAATCTGTTTTCCTGGTTCCTAATTGTTTCTAGTTTAGTTTCCATAGGAATTTATTTTAAGAATTGAACTCTGAAGCAATATACACTCAGTGTCAGATATCCAAATGGAAATGTAATAACTCAGTTTCAAACACCTTTCAATAGCAATAAATGTGTGGAAATCATAAAGCCCAAGTGACATTTATTTCTTGAATTGAATGATAACAAATCAGAAATAAATCATCTTGTGGAACAGAAATCATTAAGAATCACTATAAAACAAATCTGAGTGGGCATTAGTAGAAGGACTTCACTTAAAATGTGTTTCTAAAGAGACTGATTATTTTTCTACATCTACTCAAAGTCTAGTCAGTCAGCCAAATTTTAGTCCCAAGAAGATGGAGTACAAGATCTATAAATAAAGAAGAAAACAACTCATTTGTATCTTAAATTGTTTGACATGAGAAAAATTGGTCCAAGAAAAAAATGTGGCTATAAAAATATGCTAGTGTTTATCAAGCATTTTCCAAGAGAAATACCAGTTTTACTGAATTTTTTATCACAAGATAGATTTATTTTATGAGATAATAACAATTTACCATGATTTTCTACTGACTGGGGAAAATAGCCTGTAATAATATTTACTTCTCTCTCTCTTTTCACATTCTTTAAGAAATCTTTTTTAAATTTCTAGTTCAGTTTCTCCGGAACTTTCCTATGGAATGTCAGACAGCAGCATGCTAGTAATAGAGACAGAACAACCAACATCAGTTGACAAATTGGTATTCTAGATTATGATTTGTTCTACTGAATGTTTGGATCTCAGAGCTGGATCTCCTTGAAATGAACTGATAAAATATAGGCTTATAAACCTACAAAGAAAGCGCTAGATTGTTTTCCAAAGAGGTTGTACCATTTTGCAATCCCACCAGCAGTGTAGGAGAGTTCCAATTTCTCCACAGCCTCTCCAGCATTTGTTGTTTTGTGTCTTTTAGATCATGGTCAGTCTTGTTGGGGTGAGATGGTATCTCATCATAGTTTTTATTTGAATTTATTTAATAGCTAATGATCATGAGCAATTCTGAATGTGTCTTTCGGCTGCCTGGATATTTTCTTTAGAGAACTGTCTGTCTATCTCCTTTGCTCATCCCTTAATTGGATTATTTATCCTTTTATTGTTGATATTTTGAAATACCATATAGATTATGGAGATCAGGTGTCAGTCTGACCTATGGTTGCTAAATATTTTTTCTCATTCTATAGCCAGCCAATAGGTGGTCTTTTAATTCTTTTGATGAAGTCTTTGGATGAGCAAAAGTGTTCGATTCTTAATAGCTCCCATTTATCTATTTTTCTCTTCTGTTGATTATGCTTTGTCATATTTCTAAGTCTGTCTACATTGTGTATTAAAACTTCCATTGTTGATCCTATTTTATCTTGCATGAACTTTATCATTTTAGATTTTATACTTAGATCTTTTATCCAATTTGAGTTGGTTTTTGTATGAAGTGTGAGATATGGGTCTTGTTTCAACTTTTGGCAGATAGATATCCAATTTTGCCAGCACTGTTTGTTAAAGAGATCATTCTTACTCCAGTTTAAAATCTTGGGGCCTTTGTCAAATATCAGCTGTTCATAGGAGGATAGTGGCATCTCTGGGGTCTCAACTCTGATCCATTGGTCTATATGTCTCTTTTTGTACCAGTACCAGGCTGTTTTGACTACCATGGCAGTGTGATAAGTTCTAAAGTCAGGCAGTGAGAGACCTCCCAGTGTGTTCCGCTTCTTCAGTAGTGTTTTACTTATCCGAAGTTTCTTCCCTTTCCAAACAAAGTTGATGATTTGTTTCTCCATCTCATTAAAAAATGTCACTGGAATTTGTATTGGGATTGTATTATATAAAAGATTACTTTGGGTAATCTTTGACCCTATAATTTCAGTGCTTGGAATTTGTTTTTCAGAAACAAAGGTTGTCACACAGACACATGTACACTATGTTTGTTGCAACACAGTCCGCAATAGCAAAAGTTGGAATCAACCCCAGTGCCCATCAACAGATGAACGGATAAGCAAACTACAGTACATATACTCAATGGAACACTATGCTATGATAAAAAAACAAAGACAATTTTAGAAAACACCTCATAACATGGTCTCATTTGGAAGATATCATGCAGAGTGAAATCAGTCAGTGTCAAAAGGACAAACTTTGTATGAGACCCCTGTCCATAAGGACTTCACAAGAGAATCATTCACAAAAGAAAATGACTGTGTTGGCTACATGGGTGGATGGGGGGCTGAGGATTTATCACAGATGAGATAATTGATAGATGTTAGAAATTTTATTCTTTTACTGTAATTAATAAAAAAATAAAATTAAAAAAGAAGAGAAAAATACAAAAAAACCCCTAGGAAGGATATATATGGGTGTGATCAATCCACATATGAGGTCTGACAATTAAGTCTGTGAACATAATTGTTCTAAGTGCTGCATACCTCATTGCTGAATATCACTACAAACACCTTTGAGGCATTCCCCTTGGGAAGCTATGCACCGATGCCAGTACCTTGTTTACCCTTCAAAGCAGTTTTGGAACTCTTTCTGGAACAGCCATTGAGCAAGGTGGCAAGTTCACCAACTTAATTATATAGTTGTCTCTAAGGGAGTTTTTAGCCAGTAAACAAATAACTGTATTTGACACCCTCCCAACTCACCTGATCTGGCCCCAAGTGACTTTTCTCTTTACCCAAAGATAAAGAAAATATTGAAAAGAAGACATGTGGATGACATCCAGGACATCAAGCATAATATGACAACAACTCTGATGGTCATTCCTGAAAAAGGGTTCCAAAATTGCTTTGAAGGGTAGACTAGGTGCTAGTGTCATTCCATAGCTTCCCAAAGGGAATACTTCCAAGGTGATCACAGTGATATCCAGAAATGAGGTATATGTATGTAGCACTTTTACTAGGACGAGTTTGCAAAGTTAACTGTCAGTCCTTGTATAAGTACTTTATGCTTTATTAAGCAACCAGTCCACTCACAAAAACATCTTCTGGTTATAATTTAATATTTTTTTAAAAAAAGGGAGAGAGAGGTAGAGAGAGAGAGAAAGGCAAAACACTATTTGCCTATCAGCTGGTGAGAGCATTTAGAAGGTGGCTTATGTGACTTGAGGTGTTTCCACTTCTCTGCAAGACTTACCAGCTCTTCAACAATAGTTTGAACTTCTTCATAAGTTGCTTTTGGAAAAACTGGTGTTGTCAGGTGAGGTTGAGTCAGTTCTGACTCATAGCAACCTTATACACAACAGAAGGAAACACTGCTCAGTTCTGTGCCATCCTCACAATTGTTGCCATCCTTGAGCCCACTGCTGCAGCCCGTGTCAATCCATCCCGTTGAGAGTCTTCTTCTTTTTCACTGACCCTCTTCTTTGCTAAACATGATGTCCTTTTCCAGGGACTGACCCCTCCTGATAACATCTCGAAAATATGTGGATATAATCTCACCATCTTTGCTTCTAAGTAGCACTCTTGTTATGCTTCTTCCAAGACAGATTTGCTCCTTCTTTTGGCAGTCCACGATCTTCAGTATTCTTCAACAACACCATCATTCAAAGGCCTCAATTCTTCTTCAGTATTCCTTATTCATCATCCAGCTTTCATTGTATGTGAGGCAATTGAAAATACCATGGATTGGATAAAGTATACCTTAGTCCTCAAGGTGATGTCTTTGCTTTTAACACTTTAAGGATGTCCTTTGTAGTAGTTTTGCCCAATGCAATGCATTTTTGATTTCTTGACTGCTGCTTCCATGGGTGTTTATTGTAGACCCAAGGAAAATGAAATTTTTTCAAATCTTAATCTCTTCTCTATTTATCATGATGCTGCTTATTAGTCCAGTGATGAGGATTTTTGTTTTCTTGATACTGAGGTGTAATCCATGCTGAAGACTTTGATCTTTGATCTTCATCAGTAAGTGCTCCGAGTCCTCTTCACTTTCAGCAAGCAAGGTTTTGTCACTTGCATAATGCAGGTTGTTAAAGGGTCATCTTCCAATCCTGATGCCCCATTCTTCTTCAAATAGTCCAGCTTCTCGGATTATTTGCCCTGTGTACAGACTGAATAGGTATGGTGAAAGAATACAATCTTGACAAACACCTTCACTCATCTTAAACCATGCTGTATCCCGTGTTCTGTTCAAATGACTGTCTCCTGATCACATCAGCACAATTTCTCATGAATACAATTAAGTTTTCCAGAATTCTTATTCCTCATAACATTATCCATAATTTGCCACTATTTACATAGTCAAATGCATTTGCATAGTCAATAAAGCACAAGTAAACATTTTCCTGGTATTCTCTGCTTTCAGCCAGGATCCATCAGACATCAGCTTTGATACCCCTGGTTCCACATCATCTTCTAAATCAGAAGTGAATTTTTGGCCGTTGCCTGTTGATATACTGCTACAGATGCTTTTGAAGAATCTTTAGCCAAATCTTACTTGCATGTGATGTTTCTTGATAAATTATGCATTCAGTGGGATCACCTTTCTTGGAAACAGACATAATATGGATCGCTTTCATTCAGATGGCCCAGTAACTGTCTTACAAATTTCTTGGCATAAACAAGTGAGCACTTCCAGTGCTGAATTCATTTGCTGAAACATCTCAATTGGCATTCTGTCAATTCCTGGAGGCTTGTATTTTGCCACTGCCTCACACAGCTTAGACTTCTGCCTTCAGTACCATGGGTTCCTGACCATATGCTACCTACTGAAATGGTTAAACATTGAGCAATTCTTTTTGGTACAGCGACTCTGTATACTTCTTCCATCTTCTTTTGATGCTTCCTATGTCATTTAATATTTTCCCCCATAGATTCCTTTAGTATTGGAACTCGAGGCTTGAATTTATTCTTCATTTCTTTCAATATGAGAAATGACAAGTGTGTTCTTTCTTTTTGGTTTACTGTCTCCAGGTGTTTTCACATTTCATTATGTTTTACTTTGTCTTCTTGAACTGCCCTTTAAGATTGTTTTTTTAGCTCCTTTACTGCATTATTTCTTCATTTTGTTTTAGCTACTTGATGTTCAAGAGCAAGTTTCAAAGTTTCAAAGTCTTCTGACATCCATTTTGGTATTTTCTTTCTTTCCTGTCTTTTTAATAACCTCTTGCTTTCTTCATCTATAATGCACTTGATGTCATTCTACAACTTGTCTGATCTTCAGTCATTAGAGTTCAAGGTGTCAAATCTACTGTTGAGATGGTCTCTAAATTCGAGTGGGATACTCAAAGTTGTATTTTGTCTCTCGTGGACTTGTTCTAATTTCCTTCAGCTTTAATTTGAACTTGCATTACGCGTGATTAATGGTCTGTTCTGTATTAGGCTAATAGCCTTATTCTGACTGATTATCTTGAGTGTTTCCATTGTTTCTTTCCACAGATGTAGTCAATTTGATTCCTGTGTGTTCCACTGGGTGAGGTCTATGTGTCTAGCTGTCACTTATGTTGTTAAAGAAAAAAAAAAGTATCTGCACTGAAGAAGCTTAGTCCTACAAGGTTCTATCATGTGCTCTCCAGCATCATTTCTATCGCCATGGCCATACTTTCCAACTACTAATACTTCTTTGTTTCCAGATTTCCCATTCTAATTACCAGTAAACTATCAAGGAATCTTGATCTCACATTTGATCAATTACAGATTACAGAAGTTGGTAATAATCTTCAATTTTTCCATCCTTGGCTTTAGTGGTTAGTGCATAAATTTGAGTAATAGTCATGTTAACTGTTCTTCTTCATAGGCGTATGCATATTATCCTATCACTGACAGCAGTACTTCAGGATAGATCTTGAAATATTGTTTTTGAGCATATGTCACAGACTGTGTCACCCAAAACTGTCTGTCAATTTGCTGGGCCATAATTTCCAATGCTATGTGATTGTCCACCATTCTTTCATTTGATTAGATTATCATATGTGCTATAACTTCTATCATTATGATTTAATAAGATGGATTACAGGCAATTATTGATGAGATATAGAAGATTAGTGTCTTAAACCAATGTCTTTGAAATATAAGAGAGGTGAACAGAAAGACAGGGGAAACTCATACCACTGAAAAGTAGTACAGTGAGCAAATTATGTCCTTTGGCACTGAGATTCCTGTGTTGAGATGCGTCCAGACTAAAACTGATAACAAGGATCTTCCTCCCGAGCTGACAGAGAGAGAAAGCCTTTCCTTAGAGCCAGTACCCAGAATTGAGACTTCTAGCCTACTGGACTGTGAGAGAACAGACTTCTCTGTGGTAAAGCCATCCACTTGTTTTATTTCTATTACAGCAGCACTAGATGATCAGGACAGCATGAAGGAGATCCACTCCTCTTCAATTTGTGATTCCCAGCATAGTGGACCATATGATTGTCCAATTCAAAATGGCCAATACCTGTCTATTTCAGCTCACTTATGCCTAGGACGGAAAACCTGGTGATGCAGTGATTAAATACTACAGCTAAAACAAAAGGAAGAAATAATGATGTAAAAAAGCCGAAAAAAGATCTCAAACAACAGTTCAAGAAGACAAAGTCAAGTACAACGAAATGTGCAAAGACCTGGAGATAGTAAACCAGAGCTTCCTTGGAAGTTCTAGGGGCTGTTCTACTCTGTCCTTAGGGCCACTACGAGTCAGAATCAACTCAGCAGCAATGGGTTTATTCATTATTCCTGGGATACTCATCTTCAAATATTCCAAACTTTCCACTGTGTGCTTACATTGACAGCACTATACAAACAACTCTGTAAGATTTCATAACCTTGGTATACCTGTCTCACAGCTCTGTTAGTGTCAACATGTGGCAGTGTCTTGTTGACTGTTCACTGCTGTTGTTGTGTGTTTTTGTGTGCTGTCATGAAAATGTCAGAGCTTGAATTAAAACAATGAACCAACATTAAATTTCTTGTTAAACCTGGCAAGAGTGGAAGTGAAATTAGGGACATGTTAGTCCAAGTTTATGAATATAATGCCATGAAGAAAACAGCCATGTCCAAATGGATTAAATGTTTTTCTGAGCAGAGAGAAAGCATCACTGATGAAGAAAGGTCATGACAGCCAGTAACAAACAGAACTTAAGAAAGTATTGCAAAAATTTGTGAAATTGTGTGTCAAAATCATTGACTGACTGTGAAAAGCACAGCAGATCAAGTAAACATTGATTGAGAACCATTTAGAAAAATCTTAACTGCAAATCTTACCATGAGACAGGTGTGTGCTAAAATGGTCCTGAAGGACCTCACCAATGAACAAAAGCAAACAAGAGTTGAAGTTTGCCAAGACCTCTTGGAGAGTAAAGATGATGTTTGGGGCCACGTTATCACAGGTGATTAAACATGAGTTTACCAATATGACCCTGAAACAAAGCATCAAAGTGCCTAATGGCAGTCAGCCAATTCTCCATGTCCAAAAAATTTCTGTCAGTCCAAATCGAGAGTCAAAATAATGTTGCTGAACTTCTTTGAAATCAAAGGGATTGTTCATTATGAATTTGTACCAACTGGACGAATAGTTAACCAAGTTTACTGTTTGTAAGTCCTGAAAACATTGCATGAAAAAGGTAGACAAAAATGACCTGAACTTTTCACCAACTCTTGGCTTTTGCATCATGACAATGCACCAACTCGCAAAGCACTGTCTGCAGGAGACTTTTTAGCTATTAAATAAATAACTGTATTGGAACACACTCCCTACTCACTTGATCTGTTCCCCCAATGACTTCTGTCTTTACCTGAAGATAAAGGCAATATTGAAAGGAAGACATTTTGATGAGATTCAGGACATCAAGGGTAATACTATAACAACTCTGATGGCCATTCCAGAAAAAAAGTTCCAAAATTGCTTTGAAAGATGTACTAGACACTGGTGTCAGTGCACAGCTTCCCAAGGGAGTACTTCAAAGGCAACAGTAGTGACACTCAGCAATAAGGTATGTGGCACTTTTTCTAAGGTGAGTTGGCAAACTTAATTGTCAGATCTTGTAACTCCCACATTACATCATTACATAATTGCCAAACCACTGAGATCCACGGCCCAACCAAATCAACACATAACCTTAACCATCACAGCAATGTTACTCTAACCTTTTACCTCAGTATTCACTATTGTCTGATGTACATTGTAATGGGCAAAATAGTAGGTTAGCAAATTTTTTAACTACTGTCATAAATATGAAATGTCATATGAGATGATCTGTAAATGAGAACCCACTCTCAAGTGGATTCCAACTCATAGCATCTCAACAGGACAGATTAGAACTTATCCACAGAATTTCCAAGGAGTGCCTGGTAGATTGGAACTGCTGACCTTTTGGTTAGTAGCCATAGCTCTTAACCACTACGTTACCAGCGTTTGCAGTCAATATAACCTGTTCAGTATAAACTAAGCACCCACTCAGGAAAACAAGGGGCTCTCAACCAGAATGAAAGATTTTTGTGTGTTTAAGCATTTGTGACACGGTGTGGGCACGCACTGAGTGCTCATGAGGTACATGTGTACGACTGTACCCGTGAGTATTCATGAAGCATGTGTGCGTGTGAGAGAGAGACAGAGAGAATTCTGTGTGAGTTTGGGACTGCAGAGTCTGTTACCAACAAAAAAAGCTGTGGGAAAGGATGTTGGAAAACAATGAATAGGCATCCCAAAGAGCCATTCAGACCAACTCTAGGGCCGACATTCAGAAGTAACTGAGGATCCTTAGACCGCCACAGCCACAAACACCCCGGTTACTAGACTGAGAACCAGCAGGAAACATTTCTCCTCCTCTCCTGCTATCTTACCTTACCTTCCACTCATTCATTTCATACAGACGTATTCTCAACTGAGTGAAGTTGGGGCAAGGCGAAACAGTTCCCCCTTGAAGACTTCATTTCATAATCACGTCCCTGGCTTGGCTTTTGCAGCTGATTGTGACTCTCTGTACAAGTCAGTTTGAGAATATGCTTTATAAGATACTGCCAAGCCAAGCCAAGTGCCATCGAGTCGGACTAGGTGATACAAAAAAAGAACAGCAAGGACAAATGCTGCAATTCAAGGATAATAACTGTCAACCTCATTTATGCAGAGTGAACGGTAATTCAGTTTAAGTTACATGACCAAGATTTCTGAGCATGGAACCCAGATCTTACTGATATCTTTTCCTCCACCATTTTGTTACCAAGGAGCCAGTGCCAAGCACCTACCAGAAACATGTCTACATACTAGTCATGTATTAATCCTGTTCTCAAGCACAAAGTTTGTAGACATTGTAGGGAGGAAACAGGGTCTGACAGGGAGTTCTATTTAATTTTATTTTACCAGGAGTGCCAACTGAGTTTCAATGGAAAAGAAATATAAATACCTCGTCACTAAAGGACGCTTCAGGCCCCTCTAGTTTGCAGCACTTCTCCAACACATTAGTAAAGTCTGTAATCAATGACCACAGCTCCTCCTACGTATGTGGAGGCATCAGTTTCACTAACTCAACAAGAAACCTATGACACAGAGATAACATCAAGTAGAATCAATTAACAATTTGTTCCTTAGCTTCCTCCAAAACATTTGTCACAGAATTACACGTCTTGGGGGTCTCAGTTTGGATGAATGTAAATACTTAAAATACTGATTTGAAAGAGTCTCCTGAAACTTTCCTTTTAAAGTTATGGGATAAATTCCATGGTAACATTCTTTAAAGGATTATGTAAGCACAGGCAAACAGTATAAAAATGTGAACATATATGAATTTCTTTTTCTGTACTTTATTATAAAATATATGACTACATCGCCATGAGTCGGATCCGACTCAATGGCACTTGGCTCGTGACTTGGCTATATGTATTTTTTAGAAAATTCAGATTCAAAACAGCCTCCAATCCCCATTCCTCAGTAGCTGACTGCAGTTTCCACTGTGCCTGGTACAGACACTGCCTAAATCCAAAAACAGATCTTATTTTTTGGCATTTATAGCATTGCCTGACTGAGAGAACAAAAGAAAAATTCTTGTTCCTTTTTTCAAACATAAGAGAGATTCTCAAAGCAAACATCTACATCATTCTCTAGAGAAAATCTGATTCACAGTGAGCCTGCCTGTGAGTCTTCTATTTTGAGTTTCCTAATTCACCTTCCCAAACTAGTCTAGTGGACCTTCCAAGTCTCTAGTGAAGGAAAAGACAAGCTAAATTTTAACTGTAAACAATAGTGTTTTTCTGAATTAGAGGGACTGGACATTTTGAAGAAAGGAACAGAGCTGTGACATTAATCACTTGTCTGTCAGCTTGTTGTAATGTGGTGGCTTGCATGCTGCTGTAATACTGGAAGCTTTGCCATGAGTATTTCAAATACTAGCACAGCGAGCCGTGGTAGACAGGTTTCAGCAGAGCTTCCAGACTAAGTCAGACTACTAAATTACCTGGTAATCTACTTCTAAAACATAAGCTGGAATCTACTTGAGGGCACTTAACAACAACCATCATCACTGACACTAAATTCCATGTTTTAATGACCATATGAATTCAAGCAAGAATCCATGCTTAGTTAAAAACACTATGTATTTAAACTAGTTTTCTTCCATGTCATTTTGAATTTGCCTAGAATGATCTAACTGCCAATTCCCTCACTGGAACCCTGGTGGCACAGAGGTTAAGAACTCAACTGCTAGCAAAAAGGTCTACATTGTACATCTACCAGCTGTTCCTTGGAAACTCTATGGAGCAGTTCTTCTCTGTCCTATAGGGATGTTATAACTCACAACTGACTCAATGGCAATAGGAACCCCCTCATTCATGAGTAATAAATTTTGATACTTGCTCAGCAAAGTATATCTAAGAAATTTTATTTCAGCAAACATACACACACACATTTACATATTTACATACACAGACACTAAGGAAACAGAAGCAAATGGTATGTTCAGAGGCTTTAAAAAATTAATGGAAATTAAAACAGAAGAGGATTAAATTAATGGAGAAAATAAAGGAAACTTCAGCTGAAAACATGGAAGAGGAGAGCAATTCTTCCACAGAACCCTCCAGAGAAGCTCCAAGCCTGAAGGCTATAAAGAAAAAGGAATAATCATAATAATAAAACTACATTCTGAGCACTTCCATCAGAAGAGGACACCACTCCTCCATCTCACCAAGACCACAGAGTGGTGTCTTTTGCCTCCAGGTCAAAATCCAAAAGTGCCACTCTTTTTTTGGGTCCCCCAGAAACAGACATCTAGGCAATGTGGAAGAGGGTTGGAGGAGAAACAAGTGAGGATGTGAAACAAAACGGAAGAAGAGTCAGTAAAGCCAGTGCTGGTGAGTAAGGTAACACTGTAGGCAACTGGGGCTTAATCTTGCAAGGCACTGTCTGAGAAACTTTGTGAAGATGCCACCGAATTGTCCCACCAGAAGACTGGGAAGCTGGCGTGTTCACCCATTAACTGACTTATATGTAAGCAAGGAAAAATCTGAGAGGGGGAAATGCTACTGCAGAAATTAGGAAGGGGGAAACAGAAAAGAGACAGCACTGTCAGATAATATTATAAAACACAATAATCCGAACAGTATGGTATTGGTAATCAATAGGCAGTTCAATCCAACAGATGAGAAGCTAAAACTTAGACTCAAATGCACACGTCCTTACACTGGGGTGATTCTGAATAGGATGAACATCCAAAGTAAAAGTCGAACAATGAAAGCACACAAGAAAAAATAAACTGTGAACTATTTGTAGTGGGCCAGTGGTGGCCACACAAAAAGATATGTCCCCTGCCCCCAGCAAAGTCAATTCTGACTCATGGCAATCCATGTGTCCTCCGGAAACTGTGAATATTTATTTATTTAGAAAAGAGATGTTTTTAATCAAGTTAAAGATCTTGAGACAAAACCACACTAAATCCAATGACAAGCACCCTTATAAGAAAAGAAAAGGGAAGATGACACAGCAGAGAAGCCATGTGAAGACAGAGACAGAGATCGGGGTTATATAGTTATAAACAGAGAATTGCTGGTAGCCACCAAAATTAGAAAACAGACATGGAACAGATTATCCCTCAGAGTTTCCAGAAGGAACCAACCCTGCCAACAGCTTAATTTCACATTTCTGGCTGCAAAAAAGTGAAAGAATAAATTTCTGTTGTGTTAAGCCACATAGTTTTGATAATTCATTATGACAGACCTCGGAAACTAATATACTTCTCTGCAACCTTGAGGTGGGGAAAACTTTCCTAATTATAATTCAAAATGTAAAAGCAGCAATAAATTCAATTACATAAAACAGTTACAGATTGTGCATGGAAAAATGCTGTAGACAAAGTGAAAAAAATAAAATAAAAAGCTGAGAAAATGCAGATACATTTTATATTATAATGTACAAAGAGCTCCTGAAATGTGAAAGAGGAAAAAAACAACAAACTAAAACAAAATTAGAGAATTCACCAAAAAAAAAAAAAAAAAAAGAAAACAAAAACATTTAATGAGCCTTACACATAAGAAACTTGTAACAAGAGAAATACACACCAAAACAACATCACATCACCATTTCTTAGTGGCTGATTGGCAAAAATCTAAAACTTGAACAATATACAATTAAAACTGTGGGAAAGTGGGTTCCCTCATTCATTTCTTACCGGAAAGCAAAACAGTGCAATTTTTCAGTATCTAAACAAAAAATGCATTTTTTTCCTTTTTGCCAACCAACCCTTTAATTGGTATCTATCCTAAAAATACACTGTTAATATTACAAAATGACTTTGACACTAGATTATTCATTTTGATACTATTTATGTGAGCAAAAGCTTGGAAATAATCCAAATGTCCATCAGCAGAAGACTGGCTGAATAAATTATAGCACTTTCACACAAAGAAATCCTAAGAAACTATTAAAGAATTTAGGAAAAAAATGGATGATAGGACCTTATTTATAAGATGCACTGTTATGCAAAACAAAGGCAGAGAACAATATATATACTACACAAATTCTTTTATTTTATTGTTAATTGTACTTTAGATGGTTAACAGAGCAAACTAGTTTTTCATTTAACAATTAATAAACCCCTCAAAACCAAACCCCTTGCCATTGAGTTGATTCTGACTCATAGCAACCCTACACGACAGAGTACAACCACCCCATAGGGTTTCCAAAAGGGAGCTAATGGAATCAAACGCCTGACCTTTTGTTTAACAGCCACATCCTAAACATTATGTCGTCAGGCCTCCAAACAATTAATGCACATATACTTTCATGACACTGGTTGCTAATTCAACACATCAACACTGTTTTCAAACTTGGGTTACCCATCACCAACTTTCCTTTTCTCTCTTGCCTTTTTTTTCCTTGTCCCTGGGCTGCTGTGACCATTTAGTCTCATCTTGTTTCATAGGCCACTCTAATTTGGCTGAAGGATAAACTTCAGGAGTGACATCATTACACAGGTATAAGGGTGCCTGGGGCCATACTCTTGGGATTTCTCCAGCATTTGTCAGACCAGTAAGTTGTGCGCATGCGTGCATGCCTGTGTGTGCATGTACGAGAGACAGGGTTAGAACTTTGTTCTACATTTTTCTCCAGCTTTATCCAAAACCCTCTATTGTGATCCCTGTCAGCAGAGCAGTAGGTAGCAAATTTACTAGCCGGCCACTATCTAGTTGTACTGGACTCAGTCTGGCAGGGACTGTACTAGTTATGATCCCTTAGTCCCTTGGGTTAATCTTTTTCCCTTGTTGTCCTTGGTTTTCTTCATTCTGCCTTGCTCCAAATGAGAAGAGACCAGTGGAGGATCTTAGAAGACTACTCACAAGCTATTAATAAACCAGACACTACTCAACAAAGTATGACACTGAATATTTTCTTTATAAATGTTATGTCAGTTGAGTTAGATGTTTCCCGAGACCATTTTTCCTCAACCCAGTAATTTGGTCCTTAGGTTCTTTGCATGTATCTATGGGGCTTCCACGGCCTTGCTTTGTACACAGTGTGCTGGCTTCCCCAGGACTGCACATTGTCCCCTTCTTCACTGGTTACTAATTATCTATTGCCTATTCAGTATTTTTCCATTTCCATTCCCTTTCCTTCCTTCCCTTGTAACCACCAAAAATTGTTTTTCTGCCTGTAAACATTTTCATTAACTTTTATAGTTATAGTCAGTTTTACAACTGACTTCTTTCACACAGCATAATGAACCATCATAGTTTGTTTATCTGTTCATCCACCGAAGGACATCTTTTTGCAATTGTGAACAATGCTGCGATGATTATCTGTGTGCATATGTTTAATAATGTGACAGTTCTTATTTCTCAAGGATATATTCCTAAGAATGATTGCTAAATCATATAGCATATCTATTTCTAGCTTTTTAAGGAAGTACCATATTGTTTTCCAGTCATTATACCATTTGCATTCTGACCAACAGTGCATAAGAGTTCTAAATATCTACAGCCACTCCAACATTTGTTTTCTTTTCTGTTTATTTGATTTGTGCCAGTAATGCCGGGCTGAGACTGTATCTCATTGTGGCTACTAATTAATAGTATGAATGTAGGAAAATTGTAAATTGACAAATATTAAACAGAACACATAAAGATGGATTCCCTAGGGATTAGTAAACTGAAGTGGACTAGTATTGGTCATTTTGAATCAGATAATCATATGGGCTACAATGCTGAAAATGACAACTTGAAAAGGAAAGGTGATGCATTCATCGTCAAAAAGAACATTTCAAGATCTATCCTGAAGTACAATACTGTCAGTGACTCAATAATATCCGTGTGTCTACAAGGAAAACCAGTTAATGCAACTACTGTTCAAATTTACACAGACACCACTACAGCCAAAGATGAAGACACTGAAGATTTTTGTAAATCTGTGCAATTGGAAATTTATACAACATAGATAAATTGGTATCCAACAAGGATGCATTGGTAATTACTGGTGATTGGAAACTGAAAGTTGGAAACAAAAAAGTAAGGATCAGTAGTTAGAAAATATGGCCTTCATGATAGAAATGATGCCAGATATCAGATGATTGAATTTTGAAAATACCTCACTTCACTAATATAAACAGAAACTACACACACGTACTTCACAAGATGTAATATACAGAAATTAAATTGACTGTGTCTGTGGAAAGAGATGATGGACAAGTGCAATATCATCAGTCAGAACAAGGTCAAGGACTGTTAAATTAACCTTTAATTAATCATATGAAAGCTCAAGATGAAAAGAACTAGAAACAGTCCATGACAACCAAAGTAAAACCTTTAATATGTCCCACTGAATTTAGAGAGCATCTAATAATAGATTTAACACTCTTAAACGTAATGACTAAAGACCAAGTAAGTTGTAGAATGGCATCAAGGATATCACACACGACAAAATCCAGAGGTCATTAAAGAAACAGGAGAGAAAGAGAATAACAAAATGGACGTCAGAACAAACTCTGAAAGTTGCTCTTGACTGTTGAGTAGCTAAAGCAAAAGGAAAAGATGAAGTAAAAGAGCTGAGTAGAAGATTGCAAAGTGAGGCTCAAGAAGACAAGGTCAAGTATTATGATGACATGTAATTGACAAAGACTTAGAGATAGAAAATCAAAAGGGAAGACCACGCCCATCATTACTTAATCTGAAAGAACAGAAGAAAAATGAAAGCCTCAAGTTGCAATACTTGAGAGACATATTAAATGACATGTGAAGCATCAAAAGAAGAAGGAAGCAATAAACAGAGTCACTATACCAAAAAAGAATTGGTCAAAATTCAGTCATTTCAGGAGGTAGCATATTGTCAGCAACTGATGATACTGAAAGAAGTCCAAGCCACATAGAAGGTATTGGTAAAACATAAGGCTCCAGCAATTCACAGAATAGCTATACTAGTGTTTTAGCAAAAAGACGCAGCACTGGAAGTACTCGCTTGTCTGTGCTAAGAAATTTTGAACATAGCTTCCTGACCAACTGACTGGAAGATATCCATATTTATGTCCACTCCCAAAAAAGGAGAATTATCAAACAATATCATTAATATGACACTCAAGTAAAATTTTGCTGAATGTCATTCAAAAGTAGCGGCAGCAGTATATTGACAGGAAACTTCCAGAAGTTCAAGCCATACTTAGAATAGGATATGGAACCAGGGATATCAGAAGTTCACCCATGTTTTACAGACCATGCAAAGGCATTTTTTGACTCTGTGGATCACAACAAATTATGGAAACTATTGTGAATAACAGGATTTCTGGAACACTTAATAAACTCATGAGGAACCTGTATGCAGATCAAGATACAGTTCTTTGAACAAAGCAAGGGAACACTGCATGGTTCAAAATCAGGAAACGTGTATGTTAGGGTTCTAGTCTGTCACTGTATCTATTCAGTCTGTAAACTGAGCAAATAACCCTAGAAGCTAGACTATATGAAGAAGAAAACTTGGCATCAGGATTGGAGGAAGACTCGTCAACAACGTGCATTATGCAGATGGCACAATCTTACTCCCTGAAAGTGAAGAAGCCTCAAAGCACTTATTGAGGAATATGATGAAGTGAACACTATGGATTGTACCTCAACATAAAGAAAACAAAAATCTTCATAACCAGACCTATAAGCAACATCACGACAAATAGACAAAAGATTGAAGTTGCCAAGCATTTCACTTTACTTGTGTCCACAATCAACATTCATGAATGCAGCAATCAAGAAATCAAAACATGCATTACATTGAGCAAATCTGCTGCAAAGGCCTCCTTAAAGTTTTGAAAAGCAAAGAAGTTACCTTGAAGACTAAGGTGCTTCTGGCCATGATGTTCAACAGCCTCATATGCATGGGAAAGCTGAACATTCAATAAGAAAGACTGAAGAAGAATTGATGCCTTGAATTGTGGTACTGGTGATGAACACTGAACATACCATGGACTGCCAGAAGAATAAATAAATTAGAAGCAAGGATGGCAAGCCCACATCTGCATATTTCAAACACATTTTCAGGAAGGATCAGTCCCTGGAGAGCCAAGAAATCTGAAGGACAACTACCCAGCCAAACAATTGGAAAAGATCCTTATTTATGCCTATTCCCAAGAAAGGTGATTCAACCAAATGTGGAAGTTATTGAACCATATCATTAATATCACATACAAGGTAAACTTTACTAAAGATCATTCAAAAGTGACTGCAACAGTATATCAACAGGAAATTGCCAGAAAGTCAAGCTGGACTTGGGAGAGAAAACAAGGAACCAGGGATATCACTGCCAATGTTGGATGGATCTTGATTGAAAGCAGAGAATACAAGAAAGATGTTTTCCTGTGTTTCATTGATTGCTGTTGTTGTAGGTGCCATGAGTCAGTTCCAACTCATAGCGACCCTATGAACAACAGAACAAAACACTGCTGGATCTTGCGCCATGTCCACAGTTGTTTTTATGCTTAAGCCAGTTGTTGCAGCCACGGTATCAATCCATCTGATTGAGGGTCTTCCTCTTTTTTGCTGACCCTCCACTCTACCAAGCATCATGTCCTTCTCCAGGAACTGATCTTTCCAGACAACATGTCCAAAGTACGTAAGATGCAGTCTTCCCACCTTTACTTTCAAGGTGCACCCTGGTTGTACTTCTTCCAGAGTGGATCTCTTGGTTCTTCTGGCAGTCCATGGTACATTCAACATTTTTCTCCGACACCACGATTCAAAGGCATCAATTCTTCTTCTGTCTTCTTTGTTCATGGTCCAGCTTTCACAGGACTATGACGCAATCGAAAATACTGTGGCTTGAGTCAGGCATGTTTTAGTCTTCCAGGTGACATCCTTACTGTTGAATACTTAGAAGAGGTCCTCTGCAGCAGATTTTCCCAGTGCAATGAATCTTTTGATTTCTCGACTGCTACTTCCAAGGGCACTGATTGTGGACCCAAGTAAAATGAAATGCTTGACTACCTCAATCCTTTCTCCATTTATGACAATGTTGCTTACTGGTCCAGTTGTGAGGATTTTTGTTTTTGTTTTCTTGATGTTTTCTTGATGTTGAAGTGCAATCCATACTGAAGGCTGTGATCCTTGATCTTCATCAGTAAATGCCTCAAATCTTCTTCACTTAGCAAATAAGTAAAGCACTTAGCAAGTAAGCTGGTGTCATCTGCATAATGCAGGTCACTAATGAGTCATCCTCCAATCCTGATGCGTCATTCTTCTTCATATAATCCAGCTTCTCGGATTATTTGTTTGGCATACAGATTAAAAAGGTATGGTGAAACGATACAGCCCTGACGCATGCCTTTCCTGAGTTTAAACCATGCAGTGTCCCCTTGTTCTGTTTGCATGACTGCCTCTTGATCTATGTACAGATTCCTCGTGAGCACAATTAAGTGCTCTGGAATTCTCATTCTCCACAATGTAATCTATAATTTGTTATGATCTACTAACATCATGATAAATGACGAAAGGATTGAGGTAGTCAAGGATTTCATTTCACCTGGTTCCACAATCAACACTTATGGAAGCAGCAGTCAAGAAATCAAAAGACACACTGCACGGAGAAAATCTGCTGCAAAGGACTTCTTTAAAGATGTCACCTTGAAGACTAAGGTGCACCTGACCCAAGCCACGTTATTTTCAATCTCAACATATGCACGTGAAAGCTGGACAATAATTAAGGAAGACAGAAGAACGCATGCACTTGAATTGTAGTGCTGAAGAACACTGAATGTACCATGGGCTGCCAAAAGAACACACAGATCCATTCTGGAAGAAGTACAGCCAGAGTGCACCTTGGAATCCTTTTGATGAGCCTAAGTGTTTACTTTCTAGAAGATTCTAGTTACTAGGGTATTGCCTGAAATTTGTGTATTGTTAGTTATGGTTTTTATTCTGTTGATACCATGTATTAGGGCCTAGAATTGCCTCTTTTTTCTTCTTCAATTTTTATAGTTTTTGGTTTTATATTTAGGCATTTTCAAACAGTTTATGTATGTGGCGTGTGGCACAGGTCCCCTTTGACTGTTTTGCAGGTGGACATTCAGTTTTGCCAGCATCATTTGTTAAACAGATTGTCTTTTACGCTTTCGATGGACTTGTTGAACATCATTTGTTGAACATCAGGTGATTCTAGGTGTGTGAATTTACATCAGAGTTCTCAATTCTGTTCCATTGGTCAGTGTGTCTATCACTGTACCAGTACCAGGCTGTTTTGACTCTCATAGCTGCACAGTAGGCTCTGAGGTCAGATAATGCAAGTCCTATGACATTTTTCTTTGTATTCAGTAGTGCTTTACTCATCCAGAACCTCTTCCCTTTCCATACAAAGTTAACGACTAGGTATTCCAACCATTTAAAGAATGCTGCATTTGGATTGGGATTGCACTGTATTTGTAGATTGCTTTGGGTGGAAGTGACATTTTCATAATACTGTGTCTGCCTATAAATGAGCATGGTATGTTTTTCAATTTATTCATGTTTCTTTTGGTTTCTTGCTGTAGTGTTTTGTTGTTTTGTTTGTAGAGTTATATTCCTGGTTAGATATTCCTATTTTATTTTTCTATGGGATACTACAAATGGTATTGTTTTCCTGATTTGTTTTTCAAAGTTGTCTTATTTGGTAATTTGAATCCAGCTGATTTCTCAGTGTTTATACTGTACCCTAACATTGTGCTGAATCTATCATTTCCAGTAGTTTTCTTGTGGAGTCTTTTGGGTTTTCTCAGTATTATATCATCTGAAAATAGAGACAGTTTTGCTTCTTCCTTATCAATTCGAGTGCTCTTTGTTTTTCTTGTCGTTTTGACCTAGCTAGGACTTGCAGCACAAATTTAAACAGGAATGGTGGTAAAGAGCATTCTTGTATTGTTCCTGTTCTCAAGGGGAATGTTTTTAGCTTGTCTCCATTAAGAATGATGTTGGCTGGTGGTTTTGTATAAATAACCTTTATTCTATTGTGGAATTTCCCTTCTATTCCTATTTTATTGAGAGTTTTTATCAGGAATAGGTATTGAACTTTATCATATACCTTTTCTGCAATGATTGAGATAACTGTGTGATTAAATAATGATTTATGTTGATTTTCTGACATTGAACCACTCTTGCATGTCTCATATGAATACTACTTGTTGTGGTGTATTATTGTTCTAATTGTTTTGAGCATTGATATATGTCTGGCAATAACAAATGCTGAGGCATAAGGTAAGAGTAATTACTGTTTGTGATGTTTAAGATTATGTGCCAGCTTGGTTGGGCTATGATTCTCAGTGATTTAGCAGTTATGCAATGATGTAGGCACCCTCCATTTTTGGTATGATCATTCTCCATTTTGCATAATTACACTTTATGCAAAAACAATTGATCTTTGGAATCTAATTTTGTCTATAAGTGAGAAGTGAGTGTACATATAAATTTATTTGTGAAGATTCTTAAAATAAATTACAGGATTGGTTAAACAGGAACTTTAAAAAAAACATGTTTTCTATATGAGAAAGGAGGGACAGGATGGCTTAGATTGAAATGGAAGTGAGACTACTCTAAATAGCCAAGCCGAGTGCCAATGAGTCAGATCCAACTCATGGAGAGTTTAGCTTTGAAGTCACATAAATATTTAACACAAAAAAATAAATACAAAAGAAGTAAAAATAAAACCAATACCAAATATGTTATAAAATAGTTACATTCAGGCTATGACTTGACGGCTTTGCTTAGTTTGGAACATGTTAATTTTGAGTAATTGATGCATTCTCAGCACGGAGATATCAGGGAGGAAGCTGACATATCACTCCAGAAATTAAGAGAGAAATCCAGGCTAGATACAGTACTTATTCTCAATAGCTACATGATAATTAATGCACTAAGTCTGGATGAGAACACCTTGAGAAGACATTTACATTCAGGAAGGACTGCTTTGAGACTCTAATATTTAGAGGGCAGAGAGTTGAAGAGGATGCAGCAAAGGAGACTGAGGAGAAACAGACAATGAGATTGCAGAAAAATGCAGAAGCCAAGTGAGGAAGATGTTTCTAGGGAAAGAAAATGATCAACTGTCTCAAATTCTATTGATAAAGACAGATTCAACTACTGGATTTCACACTGTGGAAGTGGTACCTGAGTTTTATACTGCTTACCAGTGGCACAGGAAGGTGTCACTATCTTGAAAACTTCAGCTCTGATACCTGGCACATTGACTACTCGGTTGCTTAATTTTATGACTGCCTTGTTCACTTTTGCCAAGTCAACATCTGTGAACTGCATGACTTTACAATTAAACAGAGAGTACGTGTTTTAAAAAAGAGAAAAAAGAAGAGCATCTGCTAGAACTTCCACTTCAAACTTCCACACACCTTTCTCTTCCCCACTGCTCCAGGGCACTTTTTTCCAAAATTAACCCAAAGAATGAAATCACCTCTGCTCTAGGTTGAGGGAAGTTTGGCAGCTTTAGTGGTTAAATGGTGACAATTTAGTAACAATATGCTTTTCTCTACAAATTGCTAAAGCAGTGACATTCCTTGGACAGTTCAAAATCAGGTGATGCTGAAGTAAACTACAGCACATTCTTGTCTAGGACTTGTATCCAAGAGCCAAAGCATGATTCTGCCAGAGACTTGCTCCTGAGTCCCTTACTGAAACATTTACCAGAAGACTGACATTTGGGGTGATGTTTTTAGACTTCTAAAATGGAAGTACAAGCAAAAAATTCAAAGGGAGAGGAAAGAGACAAGAGAGGGTAAGCATGTACTATTGATTCTTTGCAAACTGGGTAAAGAATATAAGAAGGTAAGTATGTACTAAGATGTACTTCCCATATTCCCATGCATAAAAACTAACTCAGAATGGATCAAAGACCTAAATATAATACCTAAAATGATAAGAAACATGGAAGAAAAACTAGGGACAATGCTAGGAGCCCTAATACACAACATAAACACAATACAAAACATTACTAACAATGCGCAAACTCCAGAAGAGAAAATAGATAACTGGGAGCCCCTAAAAATCAAACACTTATGCTCATCCAAAGATTTCACCAAAACAGTCAAAAGACAAACTACAGACTGGAGGAAAAAATTGGATACAACAAATCTGATAATCATCTGGTCTCTCAAATCAACAAGGTACTGTAAAACCTCAACAACAAAAAGACAAATAGCCCAATGAAAAAATGGGCAAAGGATATGAGCAGATACTTCACCAACTAAGACATTCAAGAGGTTAACAGATACATAAGAAAATGTTTATGATCATATGCCATTAGAGAAATACAAATCAAAACTACAACAAGCTACCATCCACCCCAACAAGGGTGGCATTAACCTGAAAAACAAAAACAATAAATCTACGAGAGACTGTGGAGATACTGGAACACTTATATACGCTAGTGGGAATGTAAACTGGTGCAATCACTTTGGAAATCAATGTGGTGCTTCCTTTAAAAGCTAGAAATAGAAATATCATACAATCCCGCAATCCCACTGCTTGGACTATGTACTAGAAAAATAAGAGCTGTCATAAGAGTAAATATATACACACCAATATTCATTGCAGCATTCACTATCCAAAATAGCAAAAGATTAATCAACCCAGGTGTCCATCAATGGATGAATGAATAAACAAATTATGGTATATTCACACAATGGTCTACTATGTAATGGTAAAGAACAACGACGAACTTAGGAGACATCTCATAACACAGAATAATCTGGAAAGCATTGTGCTGAGTAAAATTAGTCAGTTGCAAAAGGGGAAATATTGTACGGCACTGCTATTATAAGGACCAGAGAAAAGATTTAAACACAGAAGATAGTCTTTGATGGTTACAAGGATGAGGAGGTAGAGAGGGGGTACTCATTAATTAGATAGCAAACAGGAATTTATTTCAGGTGAAGGGACAGACAACACACAGGAGAGGAGAAGCCTACAATTGGACTAAACCAAAAGTTAAAAAGTGTGCTAAATATAACCAAATACTTCAAGGAACAGAGTAGGTGGAGCAGAGGTCTCGGAACCATGGTTTCAGAGGACATTTCATCAACTGGCATAACAAAGTTTATTAAGAAAATGTTCTGCATCCCATTTTGATGAGTGGCATCTGGGTCTTAAAATTTAACAAGTGGTCATCTAGTAAGCATCAACTGGTCCCAATCCAGCTGGAGCAAAGGAGCATGAAGAATACGTAAGACACAAGGCAAACAGGTGTCCAAGAGACAGAAGGGGCCACATACTCTAGAAACTACATCAGCATGAGATCAGAAGTACTTACTTAATGGTTCCTGATCACCTCTTGACTGCCATGGTAGGGAACACAACAAAGAGTCCCTGATGAGGCATGAGAAAAATGAGGTGAAGAACTTGAAGCATGTTAAAAAGACCAGATTTGATGGTCCAACAGACTTGAAGACATAGTTCCAGGACAGTCTGTTAGCACAGAACTGAAACCATTCCCTAAGGCAACTCTTCAGCTACAAATTAGACTGGACTATAAGATATAAAACCATACTGGTGAAGAGTGTGCTTCTTGGTTTAAGCAGTTACATGAGACTATCCAGGCAAATCCTGTCCAGAGGCAAGATGAGAAGGCAGAAAGGGACAGGGACTGGTTGAGTAGGCAAGACAAATACTGGGTGGAAAGGAGAAATGTGCTTTCATAGCATTGAGAGAGCAACTAGAGTTACATAATTATGTGTGTATGATTTTATATATATATATATATACTTATTTATTTATTTATTGCAGTTGAGTGAAATTGTACAATCCAATTTAAATTTGCATGCCTACCTATGTGCAGCTCCTACTGCTCTCCTTGCTTGGTGACAGCACACTCCTCCTTTTTGTTCTATACATGTCATAACCTCTTAACAATCTCCTGTTACCTCCTCTCTGTCCTCTCCACTCCCCTCTAGACAGAGATGAGTAGGATGACCTCCTATAGACAGATAGAACCATAAAGTGTGTGTTTAAATTTTTGTATGACTAAGTTGAATTGCAAACTTGCACTTAAGGCATGATCAATTACTTCTTAAAGAAGATTTTGATAGCCAAGTATAAAACACTTAAATTATCTAATATTCAACTGGAAGATTATGTTTATTAGAAATTACATTAACTGAAAATTTTTCTCCATGGAAAAGCACTTTACCTCATTGTTCTTACTAACTCTTCTGCCACTAAATTAGAGGGAGTTAAAACCTAGATTTATCTCTCCCAGTTGAAAAGGATCATGGCCCTTATCTGGACTGCCCAATCTAATAAAGGAAACAAATTGAAGTTTAAATGCCACAATAACCACAAGGAGATGACTACCCAAGAGATGGACAACTGAATCCAAGACTGCGGAAAAAGACTCAAGCAGAATGCTACATAATTTGGACTTTTCATACTTGATTTTCTGATCTTTAGTCTCCTCATCCTTTTTCATCTATTTTACATTTATAAAATTATCTCATGATAATTTGAATAACCCTCTATGTCAACTAGAGATTATTTTATTCTACTTAAAACTTAACATTCTTTAAAGTAGGTCTACTTTAAATTAGGCTTATTCTTGTCCTATTTCTCAATTTTATGCCATATATAAATATGAAAGCAGTCAAATACCTCTTTGTCTTTGGTATTACAGCCATTTTTTATATTTTTTATTAATTACAGTAAAAGAATAAAATTTCTAATATCTATCAATTATCTCATCTATGCTAAACCCGCAGCCCCCCACCCACCCATGTAGCCAACACAGTCATTATCTTCTGTGGATAATTCTCTTGTTAAGTCCTTATAACAGGGGTCTCATACAAAATTTGTCCTTTTGACACTGATTGATTTCACCCAGCATGATCTCTTCCAAATGAGACCATGTTATGAGATGTTTTCTAAAATTGTCATTTTTTTTATTATAGCATAGTGTTCCACTGACTGTATGTACCATAGTTTGCTTATCTATTCATCTGTTGATAGGCATCAGGGTTGATTCCAACTTTTGCTATTGTGCCCTGTGCTGCAACAAACATTCATGTACATGTGTGTGTTCGTGTGACAACCTTTGTTTCTGAAGAATAAATTCCAAGCAGTGGAATTACAGGATCAAACGGTATATCTATTTCCAGCTTTTTAAAGAAGCACCAGATTGTTTTCCAAAGAGGCTGAACCATTTTGCAATCCCACCCACAGTGTCGGAGATTTCCAGTTTCTAGATGGCCTCTCCAGCATTTGTTGTTTTGTGTTTTGGGATCATGGCTAACCTTGTTGTGGTGAGATGGTATCTTATCATAGCTTTGATTTTAATTTCTTTAATAGCCAATGATCATGAGCAATTTTGCATGTATCTTTCAGCTGCCTGGATATTCTCTTTAGAGAAATGTCTATTTCCTTCACCCATCACTTTACTGGATTATTTATCCTTTTCTTGTTGATATTTTGTAATACCATATAGATTATAGAGATCAGATGTCAGTCTGACATATAGTTGCCAAATATCTTTCCCATTCTGTGGGTAGTCTTTTAATTCGTTTGATGAGGTCTTTGGATTTGCAAAAGTGTTTGGCTCTTAGTAGTTCCCATTTATCTATTTTCTCTTCTGTTGATTGTGTTTTTCTGTCAGACTTTGAAGTCTGTCTACATTGTGTGTTAAAACTTTCATTGTTGATCCTATTTTATCTTGGGTGAGCTTTATCATTTTAGATTTTATATTTAGGTCTTTTATCCAATTTGAGTTGGTTTTTGTACAAGGTATGAGATATGGGTCTTGTTTCAACTTTTGGCAGATGGATATCCAATTTTGCCAGCACTATTTGTTAAAGAGACCGTTCTTACCCCAGTTTAAAATCTTGGGGCTTTTGTCAAATATCAGCTGTTCATAGGAGGATGGTGGTATCTCTGGGGTCTCAACTCTGACCCGTTGGTCTATATGTCTCTTTTTGTACCAGTACCAGGCGGTTTTGACTACTGTGGCAGTGTAATAGGTTCTAAAGTCAGGTAGTGAGAGTCCTCCCAGTGTGTTCTTCTTCTTCAGTAGTGCTTTACTGATCCAAGGTTTCTTCCCTTTCCAGACAAAGTTGATGATTTGTTTCTCCATCTCATTAAAAAATGTTACTGGAATTTGCATTGGGATTGCATTATATAAGTAGATTGCTTTGGTTAAAATAGACGTTTTCACAATGTTGAGTCTTTCTATCCATCAGCAAGGTAGATTACTCCACTTATGTAAGTCTCTCTTAGTTTCTTGTAGTAAGGTCTTGTAGTTCTCTTTGTAAAGATCTCTTATTTCTCTAGTTAGATTTAGTCCTAGGTATTTTACCTTCTTGGGGGCTATAGTAAATGGAACTGATTTGGTGATTTCTTCCTTAATAATCTCATTGCTGGTATAAAGGAATCTTACTGTTTTGCTTATGTTTATCTTGTATGCCATTACTTTGTTAAACTCCTCTATTAGTTCCAGTAGTTTACTTATGGATTCCTTGAGGTTCTGTGTATAAACAATCATATCATCTGCAAATAGGGAGATTTTTACTTCTTCATTGCTGATACACATGCCTTTTATTTCTTTGTCTTGTCTAACGGCTCTGACTAGAACTTCTAGCACAATGTTGAATAGAAGTGGTGAGAGTGGGCATACTTGTCTAGTTCCTATTCTCAAAGGGAATTCTTTCACTCTTTCACCATTTGGGACTATGAAGGCAGTTGGCTTTGCGTAGATGGTAGTGATTGTATTAAGGAATCTCCCCTCTATTCCTATTTTTATGAGAGTTTTAAGCATGAATGGATGTTGAACTTTGTCAAATGCCTTTTCTGCACATATATTTAAGGTGAAAATTCAGAACACATCATCCAAAATTCTAATCAGTTAGGGAAGTCACAAAACTTAAAGCTACAGTATTAAAATGAGGGAATCTGTGATCATATCATGACAACTATAACACCATAACACTAAAAGAGGGATACACTACAGTAGTTATAGTCATTTCAGATGCAGAGGAAGTTTAAGAGTTATGCAGTAGTTAAAATTGGGTTTAATCTTAGTATGTTAAGGGGGATAATACATGTAGCCATAAAGCAAATTAACAATGTATTATATCAAAATAAGAAATGCAATACAGGAGTCTCAACGAACACAAAACCAACACTGAAACAACAACCCATAAAGAAGAATGTCCCAGAACAGAAGATTAAGAGAAATATATAAAACATCAACATAAAAGTAATTACATCCAAATGATGGCACTAAGCACATACCTATTAATAATTATACTGAATGTAAATGGACTGAATGCTCCAGTACAGAGACACCAAGTGACATCCTGGATCAAAAGATACGACCCATCTATATGTTGCTTACAAGAAACACACCTTAGACTTAAAGATATGAACAAATTGAAAATTAAAAGATGGAATAATACATACCAAGAAGAGCAGATGTGGCAATACTAATCTCAGATAAAATAGATTTTAATGTAAAATCCACTATTGTGGACAAGGATGGTCACTATTTACTGCTGAAAGGTTCAATACTCAAGCAGGACTTAGCAATATTAAATATTTATGCACCCAATACCAGAGCACCTAAATACATTGAACAAATACTGACAACACTGAAAAATGAGATAGACCATTCCACAATAATAGTTGGAGACTTCAACACTCCCATTTCAGTTATGGACTGATCATCCAGAAAAAAAGCTCAGTAAAGATGCAGAAGATCTTACTGCAACAATCAAACAACTTTACCTTATCGACATGTACAGATCTTTTCATCCATCAATGGATAAGTACACCTTCTTCTCCAATTCACATGGAACATTCTCCAAAATAGACCATGTGTTAGGTCATAAAGCAATTCTCTATAAAATCCAAATCACTGATTTACTGCACAGAATCTTCTCAGACCACAGAGCTATAAAAGTTGAAATCAATAACAGAAAATTCATAGGTAGAAATTCAAACTTATAGAAAGTGAACAACATTTTGCACAAAAAGCGTTCAGCTATAGAAAAAAAATCAAGGACAAAATAAATAAATTTATGGAATCAAATGTGAGTGAAAACACATCCTACCAGAATCTATGAGAAACAGGAAAAGCATTGCTCAGACGTCAGTTTATCTGTATAAAAGCACACATCTGGAAAGCAAAAAGGGCCTCAATTAAAGAAGTAACCCTACAGCTTGAACAAGTAGAAAAAGAGCAACAGAAGAACCCCTAAGGCACCAGAAGAAAACAGATTATAAGGATTAGAGCTGAACTAAATGAACTAGAGAATAGAAAAACAATTAAAAAAAAAACAAAAACAAAAGCTGATTCTTTGAAAAGATCAACAAAATTGATAAACTATTGACTAAATTTACAAAAGAAAAACAGCAGAAGATACAAACAACCCACTTAAGAGATGAGATGGGAGCTGTTGCAACAGACCTAGCTGAAATAAATATCATAACAGAATACTACCAAAGGCTATATTCTAACAGGTTTGAAAACCCAGAGGAAATGGACAAATTTCTAGATTCATATCACTCACCAAGATTATCACAAGGAGAAGTAGATCAACTTAATAAATCTATCACAAAGGAAGAAACTGAAAAAGTCTTCAAAAATCTACCAACCAAAAAAACAGTCCTGGCCCAGATGGCTTCACCAGAGAATTCTACCAACTGTTAGAGAAGAGTTAACTTCCATATTTCATACCATAAAAAGGGATGGAATACTCTCAAATTCATTCTGACAAATTCATTCTGTGAAGCCTGCATAACCCTGATACTAACACCAAAGAAATATCCCACAAAGAAAGAAAATTACAGACCAAATATCACTCATGAACCTAGGTGCAAAAATCTTCAACAAAATTTTAGCCGATAGAATTCAACAGCATATAAAAAAATAATTCATCATGATCAGCTTGATTTCATTCCAGGGATGCAAGGGTGGTTCAACATCAGAAAAACAATTAACGTAATCAACCACATTAATAACACAAAAGATAAGAATCAGCTGATTTTGTCAATTGATACAGCCATCTTTTTATTTTCCCTCCTATCAACCATTGTACCAACCTGTGTGAAATAACTAAAGGAATATATTTCATTATTGCTATAATTTGTATACTCTTTGCTTTTATGTACATTCTAAAGGCAATATTCTTTCATTATGTTTTTTCTTTCTCATATTGATACTCCCACTGAGACTTGGCATAAAAATTCTTTGTTAAACTTGTCCAGTCAGTAGCAAGTGTAGGAATTTAACTAAATGCTGGCTCTGTCATCCTTTCCCACAAACTTACATGAGAATTTTGATCCTTTAGCATTGCCCATTTTCAAATATAACCTAATATTGCTGCCATTGTCAGTATCAAAACATAGTCAACTGAACCCTCTGTGTCAGGATATAGCATCCCTCTAATAGCCCTATTTACAATTCTGTAACTTGTTTTTAGCTTACTGATTTGTTCCCCCATCCTGATGTTATGCTGAGTCAAAATCAACTCAATGACAATAGATTTGGTATTTGTTTGTTTGTTAGGGGGATTGGTGTTGCTTATGGTAAGTATCGTCAGTAGCAATATTTTATTGCTTTAGTAGAATTTTGTACTTACCAAAATTCAGGACCCCTGACTTGCTCCACTTTTAAAGAAAAATTACAATTGAGAAGCTTATCTGTTTGTAATAACTCCTTTACTGAAAAACGGCTTTAAAAAAGCAATTCAAACTATTCCCTTTCTCATTTTCCCAGTGGGAATGGGAATCTGTAACTCTCATATGTATGTATTCATGTGTGGAGGATCAAATTACCTAGGAAAAGACACTAATCCTAAGCCTTTAAATAGGGGCCTTACCCTATTTAAATGAATGGAATATGAACGGCTAATATACCCTAGAGACTCTCAAAATTCCACTAACCCTCCATTCTTACAGTGAAAGTATACATTAAGCAAATAATTAAAAACTGCTCTCCCAAACCAAAGAAAAACTGTTGCTCCTCATAAACATCCTATAGTAGTCAGGAAATGGATACGCATTCCTCCTACTGGTTTATGGTATCCTCAAACTTGAAAGGCCTATCAGCAACCTGTCAGCCACCAAGGAAAAAAATAGCTAGTAAGTTTGCTGATGGAACAGCCACTCAACAGAAATGTTTAAGTTCCCTAGCCAAAATGATACTTGGTAATAGAAAAACTAATGATTCCCATGGTACAGCAAGGAGAAATCTGTACCAACACTAACATCTCCTGCTACACATGTATAAAAACATCAGGAAAGGTTTTTAAAAAGGGACATTAAATAGATACCCCAGAAACCTACTTGACTCCATGAGTCCCCTGTGCCCAATTCTCCCTTTTTTAAATATTGTCAGTTGGTTACCTAAGGAAGTGAGATCTTAGGTTCATTCTATTTTATTCACTAATTTACTGGTGGTTATTACAGTTGTTGTTATCCTAGGAATAAATTAAATGTTACACAAAATATTTTACAAATATTGTAGAAACCCAATTTAATACCTATGAAAAGAATAACGTATATTGACAGTATCCTCCTTTCAGACAGACTCGAGTTCAGCCTCTAAATTAGCCTTTCAGATGCCAGATTATTCCCTCAACATGACCTTGTCCCATACAAAACCACAGAAGCAAGAAGTCAATGCTATGGTATAATGAAGACATCAGAAGGTACCCAGCTACATGTCTACATGGTAGTGTCTGGAATCTTAAATGCTTACCAAAAGAAATTGTCACAAAAATGATATCAGAAAACAAAGCCAATGTATGATGAAGAGACCAGCTGCTTGAATGGTTGTGTATGGGGTCTTAAAGGCTTGTTAAGCAAACAGCCATCGTAAAAAATCATAAACCTAAAGTCCATGCAGAAAAAGAAGCTCTTTTCGGGAGTGATAAATAAAGTGATCAAAGAATTTATCTTAAAATCCTTATTTGAAAGAAGGAAATGTGTAGGGACTTTGAAAAGACAGTGTTCTGGTATATCTGCATAGTCGGTTCAGGTTAGACCTGATTTCATTTTGACACTTTGCTTTAGCCTTTTATCTATTTGCTTGTTTGTTTGCTTATTTATTAGTGATGTGGACATGTTTTCTTTGTAATCAAATTAAGAAAGAACATTGTCGGTTTATTTCCAAGGAGCCTTGAGGGAAGGGCATCAAATCAATCAAGAAACTCCTTATAGTCACCAAGCAGTAACTTAATCAATGAGACAACATATCATCAAGTAGTAATTAGTCAACAAAAACTCTTTAAACCAATTACTGTAAAGCGTCCAACCTTCGACTTTTAGAAATCACCAATAAGCCAATCAAAATATTATGTTGTTACCTCCTAGTTTAACGATATAAATAAATACTGCCTAGCCAAGCCGAGTGCCGTCATAACTCCTCAGACTGTGCTGTGGGTAGCTTTAATGAGCTGAAATTTATTTGCTCATAGTTTGGGAGGCTAGAAGTCCAAATTCAGGCAGTGACTCTGTGGGAAGGCTTTCTCTCTCTGTTGGTTCTGGGGGAAGTTCCTTGCCTCTTTTTATACATTGTATTTCTTGGCAATCATGGTCATTACCATGTGGCACAGCATCTATCTCCTCCTTTACGAGGTCTGTTAATCTGCTTCTTTTAAATCTCAAAAGAGATTGACTAAAAACACATCCAACACCAACCCTTCCTCATTAACATAACAAAGAAACTCATCTTAAGTAGTATTTTAAACACAGGTATAGAGGTTAGGATTCACCACACATATTCTGGGGGAACACAATTCAATCTATAACATTTGTCTCTATAAAAATATTTTGAAAAGGCTGTTAAACTAATGGAATGTTACAACCTTCAATAACATAAAAGAAAGAAAGCAAGATTAAGAAAGAAAATCCTAACAAACACTAAGGAAGGAAGAGGACCAAAGTTCCAGAACTGTTGTAGTATATTTTTCACATACTCTGTTTTCAACAACCACAAAAATCACAAAACATACAGAGAAACAGGGAAGAATAGTCCATTCAAAGAAACAAAATAAGTCAATAGCCACCGTCTTTGAGGAAGAAAAGACCTTGGACCTTCTGAATACAGATTTTAAAAGAACTGCTTTAAGTAGACTCATAGAACTTGTCCTAGAAAAATCCCTTTGATTCTGTTAAGCCAGAGTGAAAAGATTTATTGAAAACTCCAGAGACATTCAAATGGGGAGATACAAAACATCAGTAAGTGAAGCTCATGAATCCAAGGAGGGGCTGTGATAGAACCCCAGTTACAGGGCAAAATTAGGAGGTACAACCCACAAGAACCTGACTGGTAGACACTGAGGCAGGATAAACAAAGGCAGGGCATTAAGAAGAGCATTTTAGATCTTATTGGTTACATTACTGCAACTAGCTTTGACAGACTGGATACAGAGCACAACAGCAGATTGTGGGGAACAGTACTTAGGTGTTCATAGGATGATTACACAGCACATATTCTCCAAACAAATTGTTAAAATATCCTGAGCACATTTTACACAATGGGTTTTGATTACCATTTGAGTCAAGACACTCCCTCTACCACACAGGTACACTGTCTAGTTTAACCAGAAAGAAAAATATTTCCTTGATGGTAGAGTAGTTTCCTTCAAGATAGGGTTTATATCCTTAGTCATAAGGTTGGATCTGTGTCAAAGATTTACAGCCTGTGGAAAGAGGAGATAGAAGAGTTCAATATCATCAGTCAGAACAAGGCCAGGAGCTAACTGTAGAATAGACTGTCAATTACCTATATGCAAGTCTAGACCATTAATTGTTCATGCTGGGAAACTAAAGAAAAATTAGAGCAAGCCCACAGAACCAAACAAGACCTTGAGAATATTCCACTTGAATTTAGAAGCCATCTCAAGAACAGATTTAACTCATTTAACACCAATGAACACCAACCATATAAGTTGTGGGATACTGTCAAGGACACCGTACATGAAGAAAGAAAAGGATCATTACAATGACAGGAAAGAAAGAGAAGACACAAAATGGATTCTAGTATTTTTCCTTGAATGCAGAGCAGCAAAAGTGAATGAAAGAAATGATGAAGTAAAAGAGATGAACAAAAGATTTCAAAGGGCAACTCAAGAAGACAATTATAATGAAAAGTGCAAAGACCTGCAATTATAAAACCAAAAGAGAACATGTTCAGCATTTCTCAAGCTGAAAGAACTACAAAAAAAAAAAAAAAAAAATCAAGCCTTCAATTGCAATATTGTCTGTGCAAAACATTGAACAATGCAATATGCATCTAAAGAAGATGGAAGGAATCCATAGAGACATTTTATCAAAATGAATTAGCTGGCATTGAGACATTCCAAGAGGCAGGATATAATCAAGAACCTGTGGTGACGAAGAAGTCCAAGCTGCGCTGAAGGCAGTGGTGAAAAATAGGGCTCCATGAATTGACAGAATATCAACTGAGATGTTTCAACAAATGGAGGTAGTACTGCAGGTACTCATTCAATCTACGCCAAGAAATTTAGAAGATAGCTACCTGTCAAGTGACTAGAAGAGATCCATATCTGGGACTATTTCAAAGAAAAGTTATACAATAGAATGTAGAAATTATCAAATAATATCACTGATATCACATGGAAATAAAATTCTCTTGAAGATAATTCATAACAGTTGCAGCTATACACTGATGAGCAACTTTCAGAAATTGAAGCTAGATTCAGGAAAGGATGTGGAACAAGAGTATCACAGCTGATGTCAGATGGATCTTTGCTAAAAGCAGAGAATACCAGAAATACATTTACCTGTGTTCTGTTGACCATGCAAAGGCATTTGACTTTATGGATCATAACAAATTATAGATAACTTTGTGAAGGACTGGAATTCCAGAACACTTAATTTTGCTTATGTGGAACCTATACAGAGGTTAAGAGAAAGTTATTTGAACAGAACAAGAGGATATTGCACGTTTTAAAATTAGGAAAGTTGTGAGTCAGGGTGGTATCTTTTCACTATATTCATCTACTCTTTATGCTAAGCAAATAATCCAATAAGACAACCTATAGAGGGTTTACAATTAAGTTCATGAATTCATCCTAGAAAAAATGCTACATACCTCCTTGCTGAATATCACTACCGTCACCTTCAAAGTACTCCCCTTGGGAAGCTATGCACCAACTCCAGTGCCTAGTCCACCCTTCAAACCCATTTTGGAACTCTTTTTCCGGAATGGCCATCAGAGTTGTTGTTGTATTACCCTTGATGTCTTGAATGTCATCCAAATCTTGACGTCCTGAATGTCATCCAAATGTCTTCCTTTCAATATTTCCTTTATCTTAAGATAAAGAAAAAGTCACTGGGGGCCAGATCAGGTAAGAAGGGAGGGTATTCCAATACGATTATTTGTTTACTGCTAAAAACTCTCTCAAAGAGAACTATATATTTAAGTTCATGAACTTGCCACTGTGCTATGTTAGCAATGGCCTTTCTAGAAAGAGTTCTAAAACTGCTTTGAAGGGTGGACTATGCACTGGCATCAGTGCATAGCTTCCCAGGGAGAATACTTTGAAGGTGAACATAGTGATATTCAGCAATGAGGTATGTGGCACTTAAAACAATTAAGTTTGCAGATGTAACTGTCAGACCTTGTATGATTAGGAACCAATGGTAGTGAAAGAAGAAGTCGAAGCTGCAAAGAACACATTCATGAAAACAGCGTTTCAGAAATTGCTGGAATATCAATTGAGACGTTTCAACAAATTGATACAGCACTGGAAGTGTTCATTCTTATTATGTCAAGAAATTTGGAGGATAGCTATCTGGCCAACTGACTAGAAGAGATTCATATTTATGCCTGTTTCCATAAAACATGATCCAACCAAATGTGGAAAATATCAAACAATATCATTAACATCACACACCAGTAAAATTTTGTTCAAGATCATTCAAAACTGACCACAACAGTATGTTGATGGTATGTTCTGGAACTGCCAGAAATTCAAGCTGGATTCAGAAGAGGATGTAGAACCAGGGATATCAATGCTGATGACAGATGGATCTTGGCTGAAAGCGAATGATCCCAGAAAGATGTTAACCTGTGTTTCTTTGATTATACAAAGGTGTTTGGCAGTGTGAATCACAACAAATTGTATCTAACATTGTGGAGAATGCTCATAAAGAATCCGTATATGGATTGAAAGGCAGCTGTGTAAACAGAAAAAAAGGGACACTGCATAGCTTGAAGTCAGGAAAAGTATGCATCAAGGTTGTATCTTTTCATCATAACCTTTTCAATCTCTATGCAGAGCAAGTAATCTGAGAAGCTAGTCTATATGAAGAAGAGCAAGGTGCCAGAATTGGAGGAAGACTCATTAACAGCTGGTCTAATTCATATGATACAACCTTGCTTGCTGAAGGTGAAGAGAATTTGAAACACTTACTGATGAAGATCAAGGACTACAGCCTTCAGTGTGGATTGCACCTCAATATCAAGAAAATAAAAATCGTCACAACTGGAACAGTAAGCAACATCATGATAAATGGAGAAAGGATTGAAGTTATCAAAGCTTTCATTTTACTTACTTCCACAATCAATGCCCATGGAGGCAGCACTCAAGAAATCAAAAGATGCAGTGCATTTGGAAAGTGTGTTGCAAAAGACCAGTGTTGAAAATTAAAGATGTCCCGTTGAAGACTATGGTGCACCTGATACAAGCCATGGCATTTTCAATCACACATCATATGCATGTGACAGCTGGACAATGAATAAGGAAGACAGAAGAAGAATTGATACCTTTGAATTATGCTGTTGGAGAAGAATATTGAGCACACCACGGACTAGCAGAAGCACAAACAGATCTGTTCTGGAAGAAGTACAACCAGAGTGCTCCTTTGAAGCAAAGATAGTGAGACTGTGTCATGTTTTCACTGGAAAAGGACTTCATGCTTGGTAGAGTGGAGGTCAGTGAAAAAGAGGAAGACCATTGACAAGATGAATTGACACAGTGACTGCAGTGATGGGCCTAAGCATGAGAATGATTTGTGGGTGTGGCACAGGACTGGGCAATATGTAGTTCTGTTATGCATAGGGTGGCTATGAGTGAGACCCTACTTGACAGCACCTAACAACAACAAAGCCTCTAAGGATTGTCAATTTTGTTGATCTTTAAAACATCAACTTTTTAATAATTTAAAAATTAACTTTATTTTTGTTGCTTCTCTCTATGTTCTTCTATTCTCTATTTTACGTACCTTCACGCTAATGTTAATCATCTCCTCCTCTGAGTGCTATCTTAGCTGCATTCTGTAAGTACTGGCACATTGTGCTTTTATTTTCACTTGTCTCTAAATATTTTCTGATTTACATTCCGATTTCTTCTTTGACTACAGGTTTTTTTCAATAGTTGTTGCTACTGTCAGGTGGAGTCAATTGTTGCTATTAGGTGAACTCTATGCACAACAGAACAAAACACTGCCCAAGACCATTACACGTAAAACTATAAACACTATTTATATACATGGAAAAAGCCTTCTTTGTTTAGGCAGTGGTAAACTTAACACTCATATATATATACATATGCACACATATCACACACACACACACACACACATATATTATTGTGCTCAGTGAAAGTTCACAATCCAAGTCAATTTGCCATATAAAACTCCTCTATGCAACTCCAGATGTTCTCCCAGCCCTGGGATAGCACAATCCTCCTTTCTACTCTGTATTCCCCTTACTTATTCAACCAATTCCTGTCCCCTCCTCACTACCCTCCCATGTGGCCTCTAGAGAGGAGCTGTTGACATTGTTAAGATATCAATTCTACACAAAGAGATCGACAGACACAATGCAATTCCTATCAACATTCTGTTGATGGGCACTTAAGTTGTTTCTACCATTTAGCTGCTGTGAATAATGATGCATGTAAAACGAACAAAGTATGAGAACTCACTGTTTTTAAAACATACTACAAAAGTACAGCAATCAAAACAGTATTGATCTAAGGATTGACATACAGACCAGCTGAACAGAATTGAGAGTCCAGAAATAAAACCACGTATCTATGGCCAACTGCTTTTGAAAATGGTGCCAAATCTATTCAATAGGGAAAAAATACTTTCTTCAAAAAGTAGTGCTGAGACAACTAAATTTCTATATGCAAAAGAATGAAGTTAGACCCACACTTTACACCCACCAAAAAAACCCACTGCCATTGAGTCAGGTCCAACTTGTATACTTCACACCATATATAAAAATTAACTCAAAACAAGTCAATGACAGACATATAAAAGCTAAAACCATGTTTACAAGAAAACATAGTAGTAAAGCTTCAAGATCACCTTTTAGGCAATGGATTTTTAGATATGACACCAAAAACATGAGCAACAAGAAAAAAAATACTGTATTGTTACACAAATAACATTCATGCTCTGCTTTTTTTTGTTTTTTTTACCACATTTTCATAAGCATGCTATGCATATCACACTTATGAAAATATCCGGGGGTGATGTGATGGCACAGCTGGCAAAAAAAAAAAAAAAAAATTGAACACACACATTGTTTGTGTAAAAATACATCAAATGTCATGGATTTAACTGTGTTTCCCCAAAATATGTATGCCAACTTGGTTAGTCCATGATCCTCAGTACTGTGTGATTGTCTGCCACTCTGTCACCTGATGTGATTTTCCTAAGTGTTGTAAATCTTATGTCTCTACGATATTAGTAAAACAGGATTAGCAGAAGTTATGTTAATGAGGCAGGGCTCAATCTACAAGATTAGGTTGTGTCTTAAGCCAATCTCTTTTGAAATACAGAGGAAAGAAATGAGCAGAGTAACATGTGACCTCACAGTACCAAGAAAGCAACACTGGGAGCAGAACATGTTGTTTCGACCCAGGGTTCCTGCACAGAGAAGCTCCTAGGCCAGGGGATGATTGAAGAAAAGGATCTTCCTCCAGAGTTGACAGAAATAAAGCCTTTCCGGGAAGCTGGTACCCTGAATTCAGATTTCTAGCTTCCTAGACCATAAGAGAATAAATTTCTCTGTGTTAAAGTCATTCATTTGAGGTATTCTTGTCATAACAGCAATGGACAACTAACAGTAGATAAAATGGACTTCATTAAAATTAAAAACTTCTGTACATCAAGGGACATTACCAAGAAAATGAAAAGTGACCTTTCAACTAAACAGTTTAGCTCAATTAATAACATTGGCACTAAACATCTCGCTCTTTTGAAGAATTATTTACATGAGATCAAATTCACAACAGTAATTCTAAAGCACAGACAAGAACTTTAATGGGTACAGAGAATTAAATAATTGGTATGAAACAATATGTGTAGAGACAGTGAGAATTCTGACACAATGTGAAGAATATAACCAATGGCATTGATCTGTACATGGAGAAATTGTTGAATGTTTGTATGTACTGTTGTGTACATTTCCATCAAAAATTGAAGTAAAAATTAGAAGGGTACACTGTTAATAAATCACTTTCACTTGTCAGATGAGTTATGAACACAGTAACTTGTCCATAAAATTTCAGATACTATCCTCCTTGAACAGATAATGGCATATGCTTACAACCTTAAATATGTTTTTATACGTAAATCAGCAGACTTAGGAACAATAGTAAAATTCTATCCTTATAGTGTGACACTGGAATGATAAATCCTCCTAACAACTTACAATGACTCAATCCAAATGTTAATTTTGGATCCTAGTATATTGTGCATTTGCCAGTTGGCTCCTAATGCTAGGGGCCCCGGTCCAAGCTGCTGAGAGGTTACTGAAGTGAAAAACAGACGTAAGTAAGATTTTTGGGATATTCAGTGTGACCTAGCAGATGCTCATGTTCTTTTGTATCATCTGGGAATGGTAGAAAATAAATTTTATTCATTGTAGAGAAAAAAGAAAAGAGTGAAAACTGACAGAATGGGAAGAAATATTTAGAAATCATATACCAAATATTCAGAAACCCTGGTGACATAGTGGTTAAGTAATATGGCTGCTAATCAAAAAAGGCTGGCAGTTCAAATCCACCATGCAGTCACACTCCTTGGAAACTCTATGGGGCAGTTCTAAACTGTCCAGTAGGGCCACTATGAGTCAGAATTGATTCATCAGCAATGGGTTTGGTTTTCAGGGTTTTGTACCAAATAAGGGCTTCATATATGGCTTGGCATCCATAATATCTTAAGAACTCTTAAAACTCAACAACAAAAGGACTACTAACTTATTTTTAAAATGTGCATAATATAAACAGAAGTATCTTTAAAGATGATAAACAAATGACCAATAACCAAAAAAACCAAACCCACTGCCATAGAGTTGATTCTAACTCAGAGCGATGCTATAGAACAGAGTACAGCTGCCCCATGGAGTTTCTAAGGAGTACTTGGCAGATTTGAACTGCCAACCTCCTGGTTAACAACCATAGCACTTAATCAGTATGCCATCAGGGTTTGAATGATCCATAAGTACACAAAAAAGATAGTCAACATAATTAGTCATCAGAGAAATGCATAGTGAAAACATCAGGAAATGCCTCCTAGGTGGCTATTATAAAAAGAAAAAAGCAAGTATTGGTGAAGATGTGGAGAAATCAGAGCACTTGTACAGTGTACATTGTTGTACACTGCTGGTGGAAACACAAATGACATAGCCACTGCAGAAAGTTTGGTACTTTCTTTAAAAAAAGTTAGCTATACTACTTGGAATATATCCTATAGAATCAAGGCCTTTCACATCAACGGACACATGCACCAGAATGTTTACCGCAGCACAGTCCACGATAGCAAAAAGATGGAATCAACCCAGATGCCCAACAATAGAAGAATGGATAGGTAAACTATGGTACATATACTCAATGGAGCACTACGCAACGATAAAGAATAACAATGATTCCAGGAAACATCTCCTAATCTGGTTTCAACTGGAAGACATTATGTTGAGTGAAAGTAGTCAGCGACAAAGGGACAAATACTGTATGAGACCTCTACGATAAGACCTCAAAAACAGACTTGTGTATAGAAGACAAGACTCTTTGACAGCTGCAAGGGAGGGAAGGGAGGGAGGGCTAGAGGGAGAAGGTTTAGATTAGATAGTTACTAGAAATCTAGTTGGGAGAAAGTGGTGATAGCACACATTAGAAACAAGAACAACATTAAGTGGACTTCAGCATAACTTGAGTACTCCTTCCATCTTGACTCAATACTGCAAGGATAGAGTACCTGGGGCAGGGGGTGGGGGACCATGCTCTTAGGTGAATTCCAGGCCAAGTGGCACAACTAGCATTTTGCTAAGAGAGCTCTCTGCACCCCACATTGGTGAGTGGCGTCTGGGGTCTTAAAAGCTGCTAAGCTGCCATCCGAGGGCACAGCAAATGGTCCCAACTCAGCAGGAACGGATGCTCACCGAGGACCAAAATGACATGCGGTAAAGACAACCGACCAGACAGAGAGACCCCCAAGAGTGGGTGCCTACATCAACTTGGGACTGGAAGAACCGGATGGTGCCCGGCCACCACCAGTGATAGCCACGATGGAGCTCACAGAGAGGAGTCTCACTGGCAACACAAGAATAAAAAGGGGTGCATCATGAGATCTCCACTAAAAGACCTCAATTGATGGTCCAGTGGTTTTGGGGTTCCTCTGACAGCATGGCCCCTGGCTCTGATGCTGCCCTTTCCCATAAATTATAACAAAGGTCCACTCTTTGGACAGGAATGGATTGGACTTGGCAATGCAGAGTGACCACATATTGGAAGCACTTTGTGGTTCTAAACATCTACAGGATATCATCTTGCTGACCTCTGGCTGGAGGAAGGGGAGTGGACAGAGAAGAGGGGAAAGGAGGTTGTTGGGAGGATGAGACATGTATGGAGCAGAGAGGAATAGTGTGCAGTCACCGGTCAGGGAGAGCAGTGGAAGCTGCATATAGGGGGGCATGTAAATTTATACGTGAATGTACATTTTCACTCAGTTATGTTAAATAAAAATAAAAATAAAAAGTTAGCTATAGACAAAAACCTAAGACCCAGAAATTCCACTCTTAGAAAATAATTGAAAACCAAGACTCAAACACCAGTGTTCACTGCATCATTATTCACAGCAGCTAAATGGTAGAAACAACTTAAGTGCCCATAAGCAGATAAATGGAAAAAGAAAATATGTTACATACACACAATGAAATATTATTCAGCTGCAAAGAATAATACATGACACCACATGGATGAAACTTGAAATCATGATTTTAAGTGAAATAAGCCAGAAACAAAGGGCAAATACTGTATGACCCCAAACCAAACTCACTGTTATTGAGTCGATTCTGACTCCTAGTGACCATAGAGGTCACAACAGAACTGCCCCATAGAGTTTCCAAGGAGCACCTGGCAAATTTGAACTGCTCACCTTTTGGTTAACAGATGTAGTACTTGACCACCAGTGTTTCCAAATAAATTAAAGATGAGTTAAATAAATAGAAAGATAACATATGATTATGGATTTGTAAGACTTAATATTAAAATATCAATACTACACAAAATAATCTATAGATTTAACCCAGTTATTCTCAACATTCTGACATCCTTTTTAACAGAATTGAAAAAAAAACAGTCTTCAACTTCATATGGGATTGCCAAGGTCCCTGTAGTAGTCAAAATAATCTTGAAAAAGAAGAGCAAGTAGGAGGATGCACACTTCTCTATTTTGAAGCATACCATAATGCTACAGTAATCAAAATAATGTAGCACTGGCATAAGAATCATCTTATAGAAAGCAATAGAACTGAGAGTCTAGAAATATGCCCATACATCTGCAATCAACTGATTTTACACTGGGTGAAAGATCTATTTAATGAGGGAATGAAAAGTGTCTTCAACATACTGTGCTGGGACAACTGGATTTCCATATGAAAAAGAATGGAGTAGTACTTTTACATAAAACTCCATACAAAAATTAACTCAGTATGGGTCAATGACCTAAATAATGACTAAAACCATAAAATTCTAGGGCAAAAATAGGGATAAAAGTTCAGGACCTAGCTTTTGACAATGGATTCTTATATATGACCCACTGCTATCGAGTTGGGTCTGACTCATAGCGACTCATTGGGTCAGAATAGAACTGCCCCATAGAGTTTCCAAGGAGCACCTGGTTAGATATGACACCAAATTCATAAGAAGCAAGTGCAAAACATAAATTGAACCCCACAAAAATTAAAAGTTTTTGAGCATCAGAAAGAAAAGACTATACATAGACTAACAGAAAACACATGGTAATCCTGTATCTACGTAATAATGGTTCAACAGACATCTCTAAAACAAAAAGACAAACAATCAAAAAAACGGGCTAAGGATTTTAATGGACATTTCTCAAAAGAAGATATATAAATAGCCAATTAGTACATGAAAACATGTTTAATGTCATTATAATTGATGCTGTTGTTAGGTGCTGCTAAGTTAGTTTTGACTCATAGGGACCGTGTCTGTACAACAGAATAAAATACTGCCTGGTCCTGCAGCATGACCACAATTGCTCTTATGCTTGATCCTGTTGTTGCAGACACTGTGTGAGTCCATCTTGTTGAGGATCTTCCTCTTTTTCACTGACTCTTTACCAGGAAATCCTGATAGCATAGTGGATTAAGTGCTAAAGCTGCTAACCAAAAGCTTGGCAGTTCAAATCCACCAGGCGCTCCTTGGACCTGTATGGGGCAGTTCTACTCTGACCTCTAGGGTCACTATGAGTCAGACTCAACTCGTTGGCACTGGGTTTTTTGGCTTAGTTACTTTACCAAGCATGATGGCCTCCTCCAGGGACTGATCCCTACTGACAGATGTCCAAAGTATGTAAGACAGAGTCTTGCCACCTGTGCTTCTAAGGAGAAATCTGGTTCTACTTCTTCTGAGACCGCTGTTTTAATGAGTGTTGATTGTGGATCCAACTGAAATGAAATTCTTAACAACAATCTTTTCTCTATCATGATTTTGCTTACTGGTCCAGTTGTGAGAATTTTTGTTTTCTTTATGTTGAAATGTAATTCATAATGAAGTCTGTGGTCTTTGATCTTCATCAGTAAGTTCTTCAAGTCTTCTTCACTCTCAGAAAGCAAAGTTGTGCCACCTGCATAATGCAGACTGTTAGTGAGTCTTCCTTCAATTCTAACGCCTCATTCTTCTTCATATAGTCCAGCTTCTTGGATTATTTGCTCAGCATACAGACTGAATAGATACAGTGTAAAGATACAACCCTAATGCACACCTTTCTTGACTTTCAACCATATAGTGTCCCCTTTTTCTGTTAGAATGACCATATCTTTGTCCACATACAGATTTCTTATGAACACAGTTGTTTTGGAATTCTCATTCTCTGCAATGTTATTTATAATTTGCTATGATGGACTACATCAACTGCCTTTGCATAGTCAATAAACACAGGTCAACATCTTTCTGGTATTCTGTGCTTTCAGCCAAGATCCATCTGACATTAGCAATGATAACTCTTTGTCTCATCCTTTTTTGAATCCAGCTTAAATAGCTGGTAGTCCCCTGTCAATATACTACTACAACCACTTTCGAATGATCTTCAACAAAACTTTACTTGTGTATGATATTAATGACACTGTTCGATAATTTCCACATTTGGTTGGATCATCTTTCTTAGGAGAAGGCAAAAACATGGATCTTTTCCAGTTGGCTAGCCAAGTAGCTGTCTTACAAATCTAACGGCATAGACAAGTGAGCATTTTCAGTGCTGAATCCATTTGTTGAAATATCTCAATTGACATTCCATCAATTCCTGGAGCCTTGTTTTTCCACAATGCCTTCAATACAGCTTTGACTTATTCCTTGAGCACCACTGGTTCCCGATCATAGGTCGCCTATTGAAAGGACTGCACATAGACCGATTCTTTTTGGTATAATGACTTCGTGTATTCCTTCCGTCTTCTTCAGATGTTTCCTGCATTGTTTAATATTTTCCGGCATAAAACTCTTCACTATTGTAACTTGAGGCTTGCTCTTTCAGCTGGAGAAATGCAAAGTATATTCTACCTTTTTGGTTTTCTATTTCCAGCTCTTTGAACATATCATTACAATACTTTACTCTGTCTTCTCAAGCCACGCTTTGAAATCTGTTCAGTTCTTTGACTTTATTATTTCTTCCTTTTTCTTTAGCTACTTGACATTCAAGAGCAAGTTTCTTTCTTTCTTGTCTCTTTAGTGGCCTCTTGCTTTCTTCTTGTACGATGTCTTGGGTATCATTCCACAACTGTTCTGTCGGTCTTCAGCCATTAGTGTTCAATGCATCAATTCTACTCTTGAGATGGTCTCTAAATTCAGGTGGGACATACTCGTTTGTACTTTGGATCTAGATGACTTGTTTCAATTTTCTTCAGCTTCAACTTAAACTTGCAAACACATAAATTACTGTTGTTTAGCAGATAGGATCTGCCTTTATTCTGACTGATAATATTGAGTTTCTCCATCATCTCTTTTCAGAGATGTAGTTGGTTTGATTCCTGTGTATTACAATCACTAATGTCCATTTATATGGTCATCATTTGCGTTATTGAAAAAATGATATTTGCAATGAATAAGTCATTGGTCTTGCAAAATTCTGTTATGTGGTCTCCAGCATCATTTCTATCACTGCAGTCATATTTTCCAACTACAGATCTTTCTTAGTTTCCAACTTTGGCATTTCAATCACAGTGATTAGCAGTGTGTCTTGACTGCAGGTTTGGTCAATTTCAGGCTACGGAAGTTGGTAAAAAATCTTTAATTTCTTAATTTTGGGTAGTAATGAATAATAATTTGTAAATGTATAAGTTTGAATACTAGGCATATTAACTGGTCTTATAATGGTATGAATATTATCCTATCACTAACCATATGGATATTATCTATCACTAACAGCACTGTACTTCAGCACAGACCTTGAAATGCTCTTATGACGATGAATGTGACAGTATTCCTCTTCAATTTGTGACTCCCAACATAGGAGACCTTATGATTCCCCAATTCAAAATGGCCAATATCAGACATTCCACCTCACAAATGCGTAGGATATCAATATTTGTGCATTCCATTTCATTTTTGATGACTTCTGATTTTTCTAAGATTCATTCTTTGTACATTCCATGTTCCAACTATTAATGGATGTTTACAGCTGTTTATTCTCATTTTGAGTTGTTCCACATCAGCCAATGAAGGTCCCAAAAGCTTGGCTCCATCCATGTCACTAAGGTTGACTCTGTTTGAAGAGGCACCTCTTCTCCAGTCATATTTTCAGTGCTTCCAGCATGAGGAGCTCATCTTCAGATATTTTATTAGACAGTGTTCTGCTTCCATTGATAAAGTTTTCACTGTCCAATTTTTTCAGAAGTAGATCATCAGGTCCTTTTCCCAAGTTTGTGTTAGTTTAAAAATTCTGGTGAAACCTGTCCACCATAGGTGACTATCATGGATTGAATTGTGTCCCCCAGAAATTATGTGTAGCAATTTGGCTAGACCATGATTCCTGGTATTGTGTGATGCTCCTGTAAGCTGTAAACTGTGCCTCTGTGATGTTAATGAGGTAGGAAGGGCAGCAGTTTTGTTGGTGGGGCCAGACTCAATGTATAAGATTGTACTGTGCTTTGAGACAATCTCTTGAGATATAAAGGAGACAAGCTAGCAGTGACATTTGGGAACTTCATACCACCAAGAAGCAGGGCCAGGATCAGAGCGCATCCTTTGGAACGGACTCAGGGTTCTTGTGCATCAGAAACTTCCAGACCAGGGAAAAATTGATGACAAGGACCTCCTTCCAGAGCTAGCAGAGAAAGCCTTCCTCTTGGAGCTGACACCCTGAATTTAATCTACCAGACAGTGACAAAATTTCTCTTTTAAAAGCCATCCACATGTGCTGTTTCTATTATAATAGTATCAGATGACTAGGACAGTGACCCTGCTAGTATTTGAAATACCAGTGGCATAACTTTCAGCCTCCCTGCAACACACAAGCCACCAAAGTATTACAAACTGACGTTCTATAAATATGTATGTAGGTACAGAGCTATGCTAAAGAGGAGTGGGAGAGTACAAAGGAGTATACTTACCTGCTGATACAGGTTTGGTTGAAGATATTACTACACACATATTTGTAGATTCTGCATGCATGTTAATATAAGCAATGGAACACAGAAGGGGCATAGTCACTGAAACTTCCTAGAATCACCAAACACATTATGGGACAAAGTCACCGGGCTTGAAGGGTGAGGACTCAAGGGATATCTGTATCAACTGGCATAACATAGTTCACAAAGGCAAAGATGTACATCCTACTTTAATGAGTAGCAACTGGAATCTTAAAAGCTTGTAAACAGCCACTCCAGCCAATGAAGAGAGTGTCGAACAAAGCAATTAGTCTAAAGGACTTATGGACCACATGAACCTCAGCATACAATATCCCATGATTAGCCAAGTGCCGTCGAGTCGGATCTGATGATTAGAAGAACTATATGATGCCCAGCTATTACTGTAGACCCCTCTGAAAAGGATTACCACAGAGAGTCCTCAGCAGAATGGAAGAAAAATGTATAATGAAAGTCAAATCCATATAAAAGTTGGTCTTACAGACTGGAGGAATCTGAGACTATGACCCTAACATACTCTTCTAATACAACAGTGAAGCACCTTTCAGCTAAACAAAAGACAGGCCTACAAAATAAACAATAATACCCCAGAGGAACTAGCTGCTTAGAACAGTCAATTATATGAGATCAAAAGGGCAAAATCTGCCCAAAAGGAAGGATGAGAAGGCAGAGAAGTATAGGAAAATCAGACAAAGGTAACAGGGAACCCAGGACAGAATGGGAAGAGTGATGACACATCGAGGGGACTATGACCAATGTCTTGGAGCATCCAAGTATACAAACTGTTGAGTGGGAAACTATTTTGCTTCACCTAAAACATCATTTTCTTTTTTAACTTTTTGCAATTATATGAAACAAGAACAGTTATGGAATTAGGTAACACTGATGCACCCACCACCACAACCAATTCTACAAGCTCCAGTCAGTGATATCATTTTAAACAACCACATCAAATCAAGTGATTTCTCAGCTCAAAAATCTTGGCTGCCTCTCAAATACCATGACTGTCCTTCTTACTCTGACCTGGACTTGCCTTTTACCCTTGTTATTTCCCAATAAATCATATCACTTACCTACTTCTATCATCTTGCCCTTTCTTTTCTTCTTCTGGAATGTTTTTTTTCCTGTACAAATTCTATATCCTTTTATTTCAGTGCATCTTCTCAATGAAACCCTCCTAATCCACCCCCAGATAATATCAACTAATTCAATCTCTCTTTGGTTTTAAGGCTTTAGTATGAGACTTGTTTATTAAACCCTGGTGGCATAGTGGGTAAGTGCAATGGCAGCAGTTCAAGCCCACCAGGTGCTCTTTGGAAAGGGCTTGTTCTACTTTGCCCTATAAGGTTGCTATGAGTCAGAATTGATGACAATGGGTATGACTAGTTATTTAGGCAGCTGTATTTCAACTGAAGTATAAAAACCTGGGGGCACAGATGACTTCATTTTTGTATTTCCAGCTTCCATCAGAGTACCTGGCACCAAACTAGGTATTTTGTACAGTCCAGGATTATTGAAAGAATGTATTCACATAAAATGCCTACCAATAGCTGACCAAAGAAAGGAGCCAGAATTCTGTAACATCACATCTTCAGCAAGTGCTAGAGGATGTGAAGCATTTACTGATGAAAATCAAAGACTACAGCCTTCAGTATGGATTACACCTTAATACCAAGAAAACAAAAATATTTACAACTGGACCAGTAACCATCACCATAAATGGGGGAAAGATTGAAGGTTTTCATTTTACTTGAATTCACTTTCATGTTACTTGGATCCACAATCAACATCTGCAGAAACAGCAGTCAAGAAATCAGATGATGCATTACATTGGGCAAATCTGTTAAAAAGCAAACATGTCACTCACTTTAAGGACTAAAGTGTGCCTGACCCAAGTCATAGTGTTTTTCAATCTCTTCATATGCATGCAAAAGCTGGACAATGAATAAGGAAGACAGAAGAAGACCTGAGTCTTTTAGTTACTGTATGGGTGAAGAATATTGAATATACCATGAACTGCCAAAACAATGAACAAATATGCCTTGGAAGAAGTACAACCACAATATTTCTGCAAAATGAGGATGGTGACACTTCATCTCAGACACTTTGAACCTGGTGTCAAGAAGGAAAAGTCCCTGGAGAAGGACATCATTCTTGGTCGAGGGTCAGTAAAAAAGTGGAAGACGTTGCACATGATGGACAGGCACAGTGGCTACAACAATGAGCTCAAGTATAACAATGATCAGGAGGACAGCGCAGGACCAGGCAGTGTTTTGTACTGTTGTACATGGGGTTGCTACAGTTAGAACTAACCCAATCACACCTAACAACAACAAACAGCCGTAAGAGGCAACAATTAAGTTTTTTTTTCTTATATCTATCTTATTAGGTAGAGTATCTACACTTCCATTGTAGTCTTTCAAGGGACGCAGAATGATCTTTTCTCTCCCTATCAATTTAGTTTGGAAGAAGAAAATTTTTTTCCTTATACATAAAGATCTGAAGAGTTGAACATGGCTTTACAGTTATGTGTTGACTTCCTCTGAAAATGGCAATATAAATTTGCGCAAAGGTTATTCACAAAGTTCAATCTATCTGTTCACTCACCCAGTTTTTTAAATATGTTCTTCATGTTGAAAAAAATTAAGTGTTTTTAATTTTATCCAGAGAGACAGAGAACAAGATGATTTAGGTCAAGCCCATAAGAAGAGTACATGGTAACTCTGAAAATTCAAAATTCTAGAAAAAAGTTTTTATCACCCAAACCAAATTCTCATGAGTTCCACAACAATCAGACCCTACAGTACTCACTAAATATTTTCTTTCAGCAACCTGAAGCCAAAACCAGAGTAATAGGCTTCAGCAATACACAGTAGTTTTAGAAAATGGTTAAGTATGATATCTGCTGTTGAATGCTACCCATCATTGCCACTGCTGTCACTACCCACCCCGATATTCTCTCCCTCTGTGTGTGTCTCTCTTTCACACATACACACTTCTTGCAACTTCTCCTCTGAGACAGGCTGCTATCAGAGGCATATATAGATACACATTACTCTTAACACTACTTTTCCAGCTTTACTTACACGCCACAGACACCAGCTTAAACGTAATTTAGCCAAGTTATCAAGATTTTCCTGACTTATAGAAACTCTGATTTCCAGAAACTCATGTGGAAAAGACATCAGGTTGAAATATATATCCAAGTTTGATGGAAAGCCCATTGAAGTAGAAGTCATTGGACCTGAATTCTGGTGCTGGTTCTGTCATGACGATTATGAGCAAATCTCAGTATACTCAGTTCACTCATTTACTATCAAACACACTTGTTGAGTCTAAATTTTTTATTCTTCAAATACATGGACATGAGCCAGGTGCTACACAAATGTGCAGCATAAACATGGATCATTGTCTTCAATGGTGACTAATTTTAAAACATAATATATTAGAAAATAAGCAATGATACAAACTGAAGTAAAACTTGAAGTTTCAGGAATTTTTTAAGATGAAATATTTTTAAGATAAAGACATATTATGCTTATTCCGAGCTGGATTTTTCACCTCCAGACCTCTGGGGCATAAAGTCTTTTTCTTCTGTCATTAGTAGTACTTTAATGAAAATGATGGCAAAATAAAGAAAAATGCTCTCCAGCGACCTTTCTGTATAGTTTCACTCTAGAATTCTGTATATTAAATGGCAAACAGCCAGTGTCACCGTTGATTTAAGCCCTAGTTAGAGCTCACTATTTAAACAGAGGTTTTTGATACAAAAAATTTACAATTCCAGATAAAGCTATATCACAATTCAGACTCAAATGTCCTTTCTTCCGGGGGCGGTGGGGACATACATAGAGAATATTCTGGCAATTATGGACCTGACTGTCCCCTGCTGAGGGCTGAAAGGAGTGGCAGGTAAGGATTTCATGTTGAACTAGCACGGAAATACGGCTACAGCAAAAGGAAACTATCCCAGGAAGTTGCTGAGAAGGTATAGTCCCTGTGAGGTGGAAAGAAGCACCCTTTCTCCACAGGAATGTTAAAAAGAAAAGAAACAAAGCAAAGAAAAACTGCAGTAAATATAGTCTAGATAACTTGACTATGTTGGATCTGGAAATCTCTGAGAAATGAAGACTATTAAAGGCTAAATATTTCATAGGGAACATCTCCAAATTCCACCATTCCCTCTCTCCATATTTCATGTACATAGATTCATATAAGTGGAAATCCTGCTACAGTATATCCAGTATGTATTTCATTACTTCATGGTGAAATACGATGCTTTTTGAATACTGGGACTAGCCACAATACACCCTGCCAGCTCAAAAATGGCCCTGAAAACCAAAGACATAAATCCCCACAGACAACACAGCACACTCAGCTCTCTTATACTGATGATCTCCATCAGCCAGGAGGAACCTGCTCCATTGCCATTTGTTAGAATGCTTTGACTTTTATAATATGGAACCTTGTCAGAAGAAACATGTCTAAATCAAGATCATAAAACAAAAATGAAATGTACTCACGGGAATACACAGTCCTGGGAAAATATTTTCTCCCATTTTAATTTCTACTAACATTGTGATACGGGGGTTAGTGTCCTATATACAAAGCATGGAATCAGCTTAAAGACTGTACTTCTGCTAGAGAACACTACAGTCAGTCAAAGCTTTGTTTATAGGCAAAGCTGTAATTCAGCTGTGTGCACATCTGACGGCAAATTCATTTGCATATATTAAGAAAACTGTGTGGAAAAACTGTACACTGATTTATGAAAAAGAGGAATCATTATCTGCTACCAAATTTACAAGCTCAACATATTCTCTGTGCCTGAATCCGTCACCTATCTACTAAAATAAAGATGCCAAGCCAAGTGCCATCGAGTCGGATCTGAGGAAGGGAATAATGGAAGCAGAGACAGATGTTGGAAAAGAGCTAGTGAAAAAAAAAAGTAGAAAAAGTAAATTCACAAGCAACTACAAGGTTTTATTTACTACACACAGTTTTAAAGTACCTGAAGAAGAAAATATTCCAAAGTCTTGGCTATTGTGTTTTCTCTGGAGACAACAAAGTCTGAAAACTTCATTGGGCTCTCCAAACAATTCAAAGTATTGTCTTTTGATCTCCAAAGCCCCAATATCATTTCCATGGAAACTGCCATTATGTTACCACCATGCCTGTGTCAGCCAACCAAAGAACAGAGGCCAACAGGCCTTAGGTGTGAATACTAAGGGATGGAAGCAACACATTGTCCATGAAGAAATTCCATTTTTGGAGTTCACTTTTTCAGTTGGTTTCCCCAAGTTCAGGAATTTTGGCCCTCAGGACATAGCATAAAGCACTATTATCTGGTACTTACAGGAATATTTACTGGTAAAATAAACATCAAGTCACAACCTAATAAAGATATTAAGTAACTTGGCTAAATTCTAAAAATTCTGTGACTTCCTTCTGAGTTGTTCCAAGCATGCAAATATGTGGAAACAATAATTAAGTCCTCCTTCACCTGTGTGAAAAAAAAATTAAGTCTGTCTAAGTAATAAAAGTTCCCTTGCAGTAAGCTGTGGGGATTTTGAACAATCAGTAACAAATTAAAATAATAATATAAAAAAAAAAAACACTTAAAACTAGGATACGCATCTGTTTTACACATCTGGAGAACTCAGGTTGTTGTTGTTAGGTGCCATCCAGTTAATTTTGACTCATGGCAACCCTATGTACAACAAAACTCAGGTCAAACAGAATTTCCCACTCAAACGCACTGGTTTATGGTGATCCCCAGAGAAGGATCATATCCCTTCTCCAACCCATGGAAGCAGAGGCTATGGTTGAGTCAGAGAACACGCCATGTATAGAAAATGGATATTTCACTAAGATCAAGAGAAGAATTAAGGATCTAAATGCACTTGACTAAAGAGAAAACTCCTCTCGTTTCAAAACAGTTCTTTGGCTACAACCCTGTACCAAAAAAATACACCTCTTAGAACGACTGTATTTTTAAAAAATAAATTTACCCATCATTATTCAAATAGTAATTTTTTTCATAATGGACCACAAGTACCACAGCCTCCACCAGACTGAGTCCACCACAACTGGATGGTGCCCGGCTACCACTGCCAATTGGTCTGACATGGATCACAATAGTGGGTTCCAGACACAGTTGGAGAAAACTATAAAACAAAATTCTAACTCACAAAAAAGAGCAGACTTACTCATCTGACAGACTGGACATACTCCAACAGTGTGGCCCATGGACACTTTTTAACTCAACACTAAACTTACTTTCGAGGCTCACCCAAAGATCAGACAGGCCCATAAAATAAAAACAGGCTAAATGGGCACATGTGACCATAGTGATATTCAGCAATAAGGTATGTAGCACATTTTCTAGGATGAGTTCACCAACTTAATTGGCAGTCCTTGTAAATACACTAAAATAATGATACCAAACCAAACCTACTGCTATCAAGTCAATTCCAACAGCATTATATTAAAAGTAAATTTGTAGAATCATTTTCACAAATAGTAAATACTCAAAGATCCAGTATCATTCTTAATCTGGTTGTTGCTGTCACTTGCTGCCAAGGTGATTTTGACACATGGCAACCCCATGTGACCCCCCCATGTACAACAGCAGAACTACTCAACAGGGTTTTCAAGGCTATGATCTTTCAGCTGCATGTCTTTCAAGGTACCTCTAAGTGGTTTTCTACAAACCTTCCAGCTAGTAGTTGAGCGCTTGACCATTTGTGTTACCCAGGGACTTGATACAGCTATGCAAATGGCAAGACAAAACTAAAACTGTTTACATGAAATGGTACAACCATTATGGAAAGCAGTTTGGCAGTTCCTCATAAAATTAAACACAGAATTACCATATTATACAATTCCATTCCTAGATATATACTTTGTCATGGATTGACCTGTGTCTCCCAAAAATGTATGTGAACTTGGTTAGGCCATGATTCCCGGTACTGTGTGGTTGGCCTCCATTTTGTGATTATAATTTTATGTTAAAAATGATTAGGGTGAGATTATAGTAATCTTACCCAGGTCATATCCCTGATTCAACATAAAAGGAATTTCCCTGGGTATAGTTGTACACCACTTTTTATCTCTCACGAGATAAAAAGCAAAGGGAAATGAGCAGAGAAGGGGAATCTCATCCCACCAAGAAAGCAGTGCTGTGAACAGAGTACATCCTTCAGACCTGGGTTCCCTGGAAAGAGAAGGTCCTGCTTATGCTCTTCCCTTCACAGAAGACTGATGCCAGGCTGACAGGGAGAAAAAACCCTCCTGTGGAGTTGATGCTCTGAATTTTGACTTTCCTGTAAAGAAAGAAATTTCTCTTTGCTAAAGCCATCCACTTGTGATATATATATATCTGTTGTAGTACCACTAAATAACTAAGATATACTCAAAATAATCGAAAGCGATATGCAAACAGGAACCTGTACACCGATGCTGACTGAAGCACTATTTACAATAGCCAAAAGGTGCAACTAACCTAAATGTCCACCAATAAATAGAACAGAAATATAAAATGTGGTAGATACACCCAACAGAATATTACTCAACCACAAAGAAAAATGAAGTCTTGGTACATGAGACAACATGAATGAAGCTCAAAACCATTATGCTAAGTGAAACACATCAGTTACAAAGGGAAAAATTACTGTATGAGCCTACTTACACGAAACATTCCAGACAGGCAAGTATATTATAAAGCATATAACAAAACCAAAGTGTATTTGTGGTTACCAGGGATGGAGGAAGAGCAAAGGGGGACTCATTGCTTAGAGGACATTGATCCGCTATTAACAGTGATGGGAAAACTTGGAAATGGATAAAGGTGATGGCTGAACACATGACAATTTTAGTGAACTGCATATGTAAACAATGTTTAAATGGAAACTTACTTGTTACACACATATCTATCCCAACAAAAAGAAAGTAATCCCTTTAAATTTACTACATAAGCATTAAGTTATACAAATGTCAGTTTTTCTCTACATCAGCAAATATACCAAAGAAAAGGTAACAGAAAACAATTTCTACTGACAATAGTAGAAACATACATAAAATGCCTAGAAATAACCGAAAAGAAACTGAAGAACCTATGTAAAAGCACGACAGATATTTACTATGAAGTGTAAAGAAAGAAGAGGAAGAGAACGGGGAAGATGAGGAGGAAGAGAAGAATGAAGCATAAAGAAAGATACTGAGATTATGTCTTTTTTTAACGGAAAGATAGAATTTTTGAAAAACACTAATTCTTTCCCAAATTAATTTGTAAATTTGTCATAGTCTTAATCAAAATATCTGAATAAAATCTAAAGTGTTGTCCAGGGTCTACAGGGCCCCACATGATCCAGTCCCTGGCTACATCCCTGAATTCATAACTGCCCTGCTACACCCTCATCACATCAGTCTCTTCATCCACACAAGACTTTCTACTACTCCTCTAAAACGAGCTCCCTACTACTTCAAAGCCTTTGCCCAGGTTCCCTCTACTATCCCTCTCATGTAACATTTTTCCCTTTATAACTGAGTTGTTGTACTTCTTTCCCTTTACTTACTTTCTTGCTGCATTCAAATTCCATCTCTTCAAAGAGATGTTTTCAGAAAACATTATCTAATATCATGCCTCCTATCTTTACCTTCCTTCTCTTCTCTTACACTTCTCATCACTTGACAATGCAATACATATCCACTGTTTTGTCTGTTGTCTGTCTCCTTTAAGAGTAAAGTGACCTCCATGAACATAGTGACTGGCTTACACACAACTTCATCCTAGTGCCCTGCACCCAGAACAACGTCTGGCACAGAGCACAAAGAAAACAAAACTAGTCGTTGTCAGGTTACTTCCAACTTACAGTGACCCCATGTGTGCAGAGAACTATACTCCATTGGGTTTTCTATGGTTGTGATCTTTTGGAACTAGATCACCAGGCCTTTCTTCCAAGGTACCTATGGATAGACTTAAGCCACTAGCCTTTTTTTTACTATCCAAGTATTTAACCATTTGCACTACCCAGGGGTTCCTTGGCACACACACACAAAAAAAGACTCCATAAATATTGTTGAACTGATTAATGTTTTCAAGGAACACTTAATGATATCAACTAGCATGTATTATATATAAAGTTCAGTTTACAGCATGTACATGTATTATATATATGTATACATGTACATATATAATACACGTATACATATTTACATCTATTATATATAAACTTCAGTTTAAGAAAAAGAGAAAGAGGACAAGAGACTAAGATGGCAGAGTAGTCAGATGTTTCTTGTGATCCCTCTTACAACAAAGACCCAAATAAACAAATTAATCAATTGTATATGACATTGCAGGAGCCCTGAACATCAAAGGCACAATTCAGGCTAAGCAACACGGAAGGGAGAGACGGTCCAGAAGTATTGAGGAGTGACCAAGCCTTAGCCACCAGGAATCAGCATCCCCATAGACAGAATGACTGCAGAGAGGATAGGGAGAGCAGCAGTGATGTTCAAGAACTCATTTTCCACACAGGGAGAGACACAGCAGTGGAGAGTCTGCTTATGCGTCTAGAATTAGTGAAAAACGGCATTCACTCATCAGGCTTAGTAGCTTGTGTCTAATCTACCACATATGGATCTAAAACTTTCCTTCAGAATAAATCTCCCTCTTACTGTCCTCCTCTCTGCTCTATACTGCACCCAAGCTGGCTCCAGAAATTGATGCATCCCCCTGGGCCAGAAGTAGGACCACCTTAATGCATCCTGAGCAATTCCCCCAGCCTTGGAAAGGGAAAAAATTAACAAACAGAGAAAAAATAATCTGCCAGCATCCCTAAGCTGTAAACTCAGGGCAGAAACACCTCTTTTGCCAAGGCACAGGTATAAGTGGTCTGTTTTAGTCAGCTAGGGCTGCTCTAACAGAAATACCACAGAGTGGATGGCTTTAACAAAGAAAGATTTATTCTTACACAGTCCAGTAGGTTGCAAGTCCATATTCAGGGTTTCCTCTCCAGGGAAAGACTTTCCCCTTGACGGCTCTGGAGGAAAGTCCGGTATTGCATCAGTCATTGTCCAGGGAGTGTCCTAACGCAAGAACCTCTGGTCTGAACGACACGCTCTGCTCCCGGTGCTGCTTGCTTGATGGTAGCGAGGTTCTCAAATTGTCCTTGGTTCTTTTTCCTTTTATTCCTTGCAAGCTAAAAGCATTAAGGGTGGGGCAAGCCATACTCCAGGGAAACTTCCCCCATAGCAGGAATTCACAGCCCCACCCTAATCCTTTAACATACAGGTTAGCAAAACCACACAATGGAGGACATTTCCAAGATACTGGGAACCATATCCCAGCCACATGGCTGCACACATTTTTGGGGGGACACAATTCAAACCATGACATGGTCCATTGCAAAGACTTGTGTGAGTCCAATAAAACAGTGTAGGCTTCCACTAGCACAGTACAAGAGGGTATATGCTTGAACCTGATTTTACTGTATGAACTATGTGAACCAGGTGGTAGGTTCCCGACATTTCAAACTACTCTGCCTGTTAAGCAGGGCCTTCACCTACCCACAGCAAGGGCCTGAGGACAAATGGGTTTCACCTATGCCACCTAGTCACCCACAACAGGGATCCAAGAACAAGTGCCGTTTCCCAATTCTTATAGACAACAGAACTGTGCACCTGTAGTCCAGCTGCAAAACCTATCCACCTATGACTTTAAAGCACAAGAATGTGCTTTCCTCATAGACACTCAGAGACAGCTGTTCAGCACATGTAACCAGATAACTATACCTGTATCAATTACCCCTGCCCATCTAGGGTTATATGGGAGAGCTGGCATCACACACTTAGTGACCAACTGCCTGGATACCTCGGCTGAATACCTACAAAAAAAGTAAATGAACTCTTTGGCTCACATGCTTAGTAGCAGCTCCTCTACAACCTGGTAACAGGACATTAGAGCTTAATTGGCTTACATGACCAGCTTATTTGGACATTTAAAAAAAAAAAAAAACTAAGCAAGAAGCTAGAACACAGTGAACAAACATAAAATAATAATAATAATACAATATACTGATGGCTTGGAGACAACAATTAATATCACATCTTACAAAGAGGCAGACCATGATAGTTTCAGACAGCTCTCAAAACAAAGAATCAAGAGAAGTTCTTGGAATTATCAGATGCTGAATACAAAAGATTAACATATAGAACTCTTTAAGAGATCATGAAAGAAATCATGCAAAATGCAGCAGGGCACAATGACAAGTTGAACAGGCTGCAAGAAACCATAAAGAGAAAGCAATCAGAAACTCAGATGATTAACAATAAATTTCAGAATTAGACAACTCATTAGAAAGTCAAAGGAGCAAAACTGAGGAATGATATCAAAATTACTGAGACTGAAGATAAAGTACTTGACACCAACATATTTGAGGAAAATTCAAATAAAATAATTAAGGAAAAAAACACTAAGAATTGTGTGGTGCTCTATCAAGAGGAACAATCTATGAATGATTGGAGTACCAGAACAGAGGGGAATTGCAGAAACCACATACAGAACTGCTGAATATTTGCTGACAGAGATCATGAAAGATGAAAAGATATCTATCCAAGATGTTCATCGAGCTCCACACAAGGTAGATCCCAAAAGAAGGACATTAAGACACACTCAAACTTGCCACAACCAAAGACAAAATTTTAAGAGTTGCTAGGGATAAATGAAAAATAATCATCAAAGAAGAGTCAATAAGACTAAATTCAGACTGCTCAGCAGAAGCCACGCTGGAAAGAAGACAACTGGATGATGCACACAGACTTGAAGGAAAATAATTGCCAGCCAAGAATTTTATAGCCAGCAAAACTCTCACATATGATGTCAGAATTATGACACTTCCCAATAAACATAAATTTAGGGAGTTTTCAAAAATGAAACAAAAATTAGAAGGAATATTAGAGGAAGACTTCAATTAGAAAATCAGTAACATCAGATAACAACTGAAGACTACAAAGCGGGACAGAGCAACCAGATATGAACCCAGAATAGGAAAATCACAAAAATAAAGTTAAAACACTGAAAATAGGGAGACAGAGATGTCATTATGTAAAAGATAACAACATTATAACAAAAAAGGAAGACTATACATGTAGTCATAGATCTTTCACTGGGAGAGCAAATTTAAACCAGTCTTTTATTTGGTATTAAGGTAGCTGCAATATTAAGATAACCAGAAAGGAGATAAACAATCTTATACATCAAACTAAGAAAAAAAAAAGAAAAACATAAAGTCTTAGCAAATATAAAACCAACAGACATGAAAATAAAACATATAAAGAAACATGACTCAGCACAGGAAATTAAGTTATACATAGACACTGTCAACAATGCACAAAAAGTCATCAAAATGACAGCACTAAAGTCATACCTATCAATCATTATGCAGAAATATTTAACACACCAATAAAAAGACAAAGAGTGGCAGAATGGGGGGGACATGACCCACCTATAAGTCTACAAGAGACACATCTTAGACTTAAAAATACACACAAACTAAAACTCAAAGGATGGACAGAAATATATCAAGCAAACAACATTCAAAAAGAGCAGGAGTGACAATATTCATTTCTGATAAAATAGACTTTCAAGTAAAATTGACAATAATGGATGAGAGAGGACACTACACAATGATTAAAGGGTCAGTACACCAGGTGGACATTCTACAATAAATATTTATGCACCCAGTGACAGGGTCCCTAAATACATAAAACAAACTCTGACAACATTAAAAAGTACAATATACAGCTCCACAGTAATAGTACAAGACTTCAACATACCACTTTAAGTGTTAAGGACAGAACATCCAGAAAGAAGTTCACTAAAGACACACAAGATCTAAATGTCACAATCAAACAACTTGACTTCATACACATATACAGAGCATTCTACCCAGTAGCATCCAAGAGTAATTTCTTTACCAACGCACATGGAACATTCTCCACAACAGACCACATACTAGGTCATAAAGGAAGCCTTAACAAAATCCAAAGCACTGAAATGTTATAAAGCAACATTCTGATCATAAAGCCATAAAAGTAGAAATCAATAACAAAAGGAAAGGGAAAAAAATTCAACACATGAAAACTGAACAATACGTTACTCAAAAACTGCCAGATTATAGAAGTCGGGGGTGGAATAAAGAAACTCACAGAATCAAATGAAAATGAAATCACTTCCTATCAGAATGTTTGAGATACAACAAAAGCAGCACTCAGAGGTAACTTTATCTCAATAAATGTACACACCCAAAAAGAAGAAAGGGCTCAAATCAAGGCATTAACCCTATAACTCAAACAAGTAGAAATACAGCAGCTACAGAGGCCAGTGGGCACCAGAAGAAAGCAAATAATGAAAACTAAAACAGGGCTAAATTAGAGAATAGAAAAATGATTGAAAGCATTAACAAGACCAAAATCTGTTTCTTTGAGAAGATCAACAAAATTGATAAACCACTGTACAAACTGATGAAAGGGAAACAGGAGAGAAAGCAAATAACCTGGATAAGAATTGAGAAGGACATTATCACAACAGACACAGCTGATATTTAAAAATTATAACGTAATACTATTAAAAAATATAATACATTTTGGAAACCCTGGTGGTGTATGGTTAAGTGCTAGCATCTGCCAACCAAAACGTCAGTAGTTCAAATCCTCCAGACCCTCCTTGGAAACTCTACAGAGCAGTTCTGTTCTACCCTATAGGGCTGCTATGAGTCAGAATCAACAAGACAGCAATGGGTTTGGTTTGTCTGGGTTTCTAATAAATTTAAAAACCTAGAGGAAATAGACAAGTTTCTAGAAACACACTATCTACCTCAACTAACACAAAGAGAGCTAGAACAACTAAATAAAACTATAGCAAAAGAAGAGATGGAAAAAGGTAATTTAAAAACTCCTGACAACAATGAAAAAGACTTGACTCTGATGGTTTCACTGGAGAATTTTACCAAAATTTCAAAGAGGAGTTAACATCATGTCACTAAAGATATTTCAAAGCCTAGAAAATGGTGGAATACTTCCAAACTCATTCTATGAAGCCAACATAAAAAAAGACACCATAAAAAAGAAAATTACAAACCAATATCTCTCATAAACTTAGGTGCAAAAATTCTCAACAAAACTCTAACCAACAGAATTCAACAACATATCAAAAAAAAAAAATTCACCATAAATTTCACTTGGTATGCAGGGATGGTTCAACTTTAGAAAAACAATCAATGTAATCAACCACATAAATAAAACAAAACACAAGAACCACAGGATTTTATCAATTGATGCACAAAAAGCATTTGATGAAGTCCAACACTCATTCATATGGAAAACTCTCAGCAAAATATACAGGAAAATCTTCAACGTAATACCAGGGATTTAAACAAAGCCAACATAATTGTAGATGGAGAGAGTCTGAAAGTGTTCTCCTTGAGAACCAGACAAGGGAATGAGACAAGGATGCCCTTTGTCACCACATTTATTCAACATTGTGCTAGAGGTTCTAGCCAGAGCAATTAGGCCAGAAAAAGTAATAAAGGTATCCAAATTAGCAAGGGAGAAGTAAAGGTATCTCTATTTGCAGATCATATGATCTGATACATAGAAAGTCCTAAAGAATACATAAACAATAAGAACTACTGGAGCTAACACAACAGCTCAGCAAAGAATCAAGATATAAGAAAAACATAAAAATTCAGTTGGATTCCTCTACACCAATGAAAAGATCATCAAAGAGGAAATTACCAAATCATTACCATTTAAATAGTCTCCAAAATGATAAAATCCTTAGCAATAAATCTAAGAGGAAACATAAAAGACCCATAAAAAGAAAACTATGAGACACTGTCACAAGAAACCAAAAGAAAAATATGTAAGTTGAGAAACCTATCTTGTTCATAGATAGGAAGACTTTATGTCGTGAAAATGTCTATTCTACCCAAAGAGATCTATTGATTACAGTGGAATCCTGATATAAATCCTAATGGCATTTTTTAATGAGGTGAAGAAACAAATCACAAACTTCATATGCAAAGGGAAGAGGCCCAGAATAAGTAAAACATACCAAGGAAGAACAAAGCAGGAGGCCTCACACTACCTGACTTTAGAAACTATTACATAGCCATGGTAGTCAAAACAACCTGGTACTGGTAAAAAACATATACACAGATCAGTGAAACAGAATTGAAGATACAGACAGAAAATTATTCACCTAGGAGCAGCTGATATTTGATAAAGGCCTAAAGTTCATTAGTTTCAGAAAACTCAATCTCTTTCACAAACTGTGTTGACATAACTAGATACCTATCTACAAAAAAAAATTGAAACGAGACCACTATATCATGGCATGCACAAAAACTAATTCAAAATGGATCAAAGACCTAAATACAAAATCTAAAACGATAAACACCACGGAAGGAAAAATAGGGGCAAATTATTGATGCAATACTTTGTATGGCAGAAACAGAATACAAGACTTTATTAACAAAGCACAAACACCAGAAAAAAAAAAGATAAACAGGTAACTAGAAACTCCTGAAAATCAAACATTTATGCTTACCCAAAGACTTTACCAAAAGACTCAAAAGACAACCTACAGAGTGGGAAAAATGTTTGGATACAACAAATCCAATGAGTATCTAATCCCTAATATCTACAAGGTACTGCAAAATCTCAACAATGAAAAGACAACCCAATTAACGAATGAGCAAAGGATATAAACAGGAACTTCACGAAAGAAGACATTCAGGTGGCTAACAGATATATGAAGAAATGCCCACTACCACTAGCCATTAGAGGAATTCAAATCAAAACTATGATAAGATGCCGTCTCACATCAAGAAGGATGGCACTGATCCAAAAAACACAAATTAATAAAAGTTGGAGAGGCTATGGAAAGACTGGAACATTTATACACTGCTAGTGGGAATATAAAATGGTACAACCACTTTGGAAATTGATTTGGCACTTCCTTACAAAGCTAAAAACAGAAATACCATAGGATCCAGCAATTCCACTCCTTAGAATACATCCTAGAGAAATAGTATCAGTCACACGAACAGACACGTGCACACTGCAGCACTGTCTACGATGGCAAAATGATGGAATAAACCTGGGTGCCCATCAACTGATGAATGGATAAACAAATTACGGCAAATCACACAAAAGGATATTATGCAATGATAAAGAATGATGAATTTATAAAACAGTTCATAATGTTGAGTAATCTAGACAGCATTATGCTGAGTAAAATTAATTAGTTGCAAAAGCACCAATATTGTATGAGACCACTACTATATGGACTCAGGAAATGGTCTGAACACAGAAGGGAACAGTCTTTGATAGTTACAAGTGTGATGAATGAGAGGGGAATTCACTAATTAGATAATAGACAAAAATTATGTTAGGTGAAGGGAAAGGCAGCATGCAACACAGGTGAAGTCAGCACAACTGGACTAAACCAAAAGCTACAAAGTTTTCTGAATACAACCAAATACTTTGAGGGACAGAGTAGCAGGGACAAAGGCCTGGGGACCATGCTTTCAGAGGACATCTAGGTTGACTGGCATGAGAGTTTAAGAAAATGCCCTGTATCCCACTTTGGTGAGTGGTATCTGAAGTCTTAAAGGCTAGCAAGCCACCAGCTAAGAAGCATCAACTGCTCCCATTCCTCCTGAAACAAAGGAGAAGGCAGAACATCAGACATATGGAAAATATGAGCCCAAAAGACAGAAAGGTCCACACAAACCAGAGACCACATCAGCGCGAGACTAGAAGAACTAGATGGTGCCCAGCTATTGCCAATGACGGTTCTGACAGGAAACTCAACAAAGAGTCTATGGCAGAGTGGGAAAAATGTAGGATGCAGCACTTGAACTCTAGTAAAGTGACCAGTCTTGATGGTCTGACAGACTGGTCCCAGGAGCACATGGCCCCTGCCCTCTCTGTAAGCCCAGAGCTGAAAACATTCCTCTCCAAATAAAGATTAATCTGGCCTATAAGACACAAAATGATACTAGCAAAGAGTGTGCTTCTTGGCTTAAGCAGATACAGGAGACTAACTGGGTAGCTCCTGTCTGGAGGTAAGACGAGAGGGCAGAGGGGTACAGGAGCTGGCTGAATGGACACAGGAGAGAAGTGGGCTGTCTCCGGATGGAAAGAGCAGCTGGGATCACATAACAATGTGTTTTTAAGTTTCTGTATGACAAATTGACTTGAATTTTAAGCTTTCACTTAAAATGCAATTAAAAAAGAATTCTGAATTATATGCATAGTTATTACAGGATATTATGGCCAAATCAGAGCCTATAGCAAATTCTGTTGGTAAAAGAAATTGTGCTCCTCTCTCTACAGTGCAGTTGAACTCAGAGCTCAGAGCTGCTTAACGGAGTTAGCTAGAACTATCTGCTTTTAGAAATGCATAATGGAGTAAAATGTGACACACATACACAGACAGACAGACAGACAGACACACACACACACACCAGCAGTAAATGACAGCGTCACAGAACCATATTCTTGAGACTCAGAGGTATAAAAATGTATCTGATGAACTAGGGTGGAAGGTGTTGGGAATATACCTAAACCAAATCCAGATATCAATGAGACAAGTTGTTACTGAGCAAAGAAACCTACAGAAAAAAAGATTAAGCCACTAATCACCACAATTCTCCTAGCTCTTGAAGGGAATATGGGTTCCAGGATCAGCGTGCACTTCACATTGAAACCTGTCCCAGTACAGCTCCTGAGCCCTAAAGTCCAAAAAGGATACCATTAGGATAATGTGTCTAACTCCTAGCACTGTCCCTAGCAGAGGAAGTGTTCACTGAACTTTTCTTGAATGAAAAACTAAGTCAATGGACCAATAAATGTGTCAAAACCTATGTACACAGGACTAGGAACTTATGTTTGTGGGATACTGTAGCTAAGCATTAAGCTGAGAAGTGGTGTTCCTCCTCAAAGCTCAAAGTTAAAAAGTACACAGATGTTGTCAGCAGGAGCAAGGACAAAAGCAAGTAGTTTACCAGACATACCCTGACAGTGACGACTACAGTGATGAAATAAATGCATGGGTGCAATGGAGTCCATAAGTAGAACTCTGCCAGGGGGTTGGGGTTGCAGTCTATGGTCCTCAGTACTGCAATGAGATTTCAGAAATCAGCCACAGATGAGGACAGAAGAACGAAGTTAGGAGTTTAAGTGATCTTGGGAAGTTGAAGGACATTCAAATAAAAGAACCCAGAAGAAAGACTGGCCTTCCTACTCTTCTGTGAGGTTGGTGCTAAACCATTGTTATTTGGATATTTAATGGCAATGTGGTCATTATTTTATAGACAGAGACTTTTAGGGAATACATCTAGTTGCACAGTGTTATCCTTATTTTCTAACAATTAAAAATCATACTACAGACATGCACACATATATATACACATGTGTACACATACAGCCATGCCCAAACAGAAGAAACATTTCCGTGTTTTAAAATTTCTCAAGGGGCTTGGATTTATTTTGTAAATTGGAAAAAAAATTAAAAGGTAACTATCCAGAAATTAAAGTCAGGTAAACGTAAATGCCAAAAAAGCTATTCACCTAAAATCTCTGTAAGAGTTTATGACCACATAACTTTGAGCTCTACAATAGAAAACAGTACACTAAGGATTAGTGTTTTAGTTATCTGGTGCGTCTGTAATAGAAAATGCCACAAGTGAATGGTTTTCACAAAGAGAAATTAATTCCCACAGTAAACTAGGCTGAAAATGCAAAATCAGAGCACCAGATCCAGTAGAAGTCTTTCTCTATTGGCTCTGGAGGAGGTTTCCATGTTGCTGATCTTCCCAACTGGCAGATTTTCAGGCATGGAGAACTTCAGTCCAAAGAGTGTACTCTGCTCCTGCTGCTTCTTTCCTGGTGGTAAGGTGTCCCACGTGATTGCCTCAATACAATTCAAGTTTGTAGACTGAGTCCAGCCTCACCAACACAGGTGCTGCCCATTCTCCTTCATTGGGAACTCCCACATATGGGAAAAAAAACATCACACAATGCCAGAATCATGACCCAGCCAAACTGATACACACATTTTTGGAGGGACACAATTCAACCCATTACATTCCACCCTTTGACTACCCCCCCATCACATTCTCACAACATGCAAAATGTATTTATCCCATCATAGCAAAAGTCTTAAAATTTCAACTCCAAAATCCAAAAATTCCTCATCTGTGAAATCTAGAATGTATATTATCTGCGTCCAAAGGTACAAATGTGTAACACTGTCATAGTCATCTAGTGCTTCTCTAACAGAAAATACCCCAGGTGGATGGCTTTAACAAAGAGAAGTCTGTCTGTTTGCCTGTAACTCTCTGTCTTTCTCTCCTTCTCTCTCTTTGTTTCTTTCTTTCTTTCTCTCTCCCTTCATTTTTTATTTTTATTTTTTTATTATGATTGAGGAAAAATATACAATCCAAATGCATTTTGCACACCAGCCTATCTGCCACTCATCTGCTCTCCTCACCCTGTGACAATATACTCCTTCTTTTAACTCTTCTAGCATCCTCTTAATGAACAGTTGTGCCCTGCTCTCCACCTTTCCTCTCCCATCTATAAAGAAACCAGTAGCACAGACTCCTATAAATGTATAAAACCATGAAATGTATAAAATAAATACACATAAAAAAATACACATAAATGTATAAAACCACATGCTCACACTGTGTTCCCGAGTCCAGTCCATTCTTGTCTGAAGAGTTGACATCACTACTGGTTTCAGGTCTGGGCCAGCAGCAGGTCTAGGCGCCATGTTCCCAGGGGACCCTCCAGGATGTTGGACATCAGTACTGGTCTTTTAGTAGAGTTCTTCAACTGTACACCTCTTTCGCTCATGCTACATCAGGGACTCTACATTGTGTGCCCCCATCACAGCTGCCTTTGGTGGTGGCCGTGCACCATCTGGTTCTTCTAGTCTTATGCTGACGCAGTTTGCCACTCATACAAGTCCTTCTGCACCCTGGGCTCTTCTTACCTCAGGTCTTTGATGTTCTCAGTAGGCATCCAGTTCAGATGTGTTGGGACCATTTGGTGTTCCTCAGATGGCAGCTTGCTAGCTTTTAAGACCCCAGACTTCATTCACCAATATGGGATGCAGAAGACTCTCTTAGCAAAAGACTAGTTATGCCAACTGACCTCGATGTTCCATGAAAACATGGTTCCCAGAACCCTGCCCCTGCTACCTTATCCTTTGAAGTGTTGGATTGAGTTTAGAAAACCCTTTAGCTACAATGTAGTCCAGTTATGCTAATCTGCCCTCTACTGTGTGCTGTCACACCTTTCACCTAACCAAATTCCGATCAACTATCTAATTTATGAATATACCTCTCCCTCTCTCCCCACTCTTGTAGCCATCAAAGAGTCTTTTCTTCTGTTCTTGTCCATTTTTAAGTCCTTATAGCAGAGTTCTTATACAATACTTGTCCTTTTGCAGCAGATTGATTTCACTCAGCACAATCTTCTAGTTGAAACCAGGTTATGAGATGCTTCCTAAAACTGTTAATCATTGCATAGTGTTCCGCTGAGTATATATATCCTAGTTTGTTGATCCATTCATCTGCTGATGGTCACCTAGGTTGATTCCATCTTTTTACTATTGTGGACAGTGCTTCAATACATATTGTGTGTATGTATCTGTTTGTGTGACCACCTTCATTTCTGTAGGATATATTTCAAGCACTGTGATCACTGGGTTATATGGTGTATCTATTTCTAATTTTTAAGGAAGTGCCACATTGCTTTCCAAAGTGGTTGTAGCATTTTGCATTCACACCAGCAGTGCAGGAGAGTTCTAATCTCTGGGCAGCCTCTCCAGTATTTGTTGTTTTGTGTTTTTTGGATTATTGCCAAACTCATTGGGGTGAGATACTATTTCACTGTTGTTTTGATTTGGATTTATCTAATAGCTAACGATCGTGAGCATTTCCTCATGTGTCTTTTGACTGCAAGGATGTCTTCTTTGGTGAAGTATCTGTCCATCTCCTTTACCCATGTTTAATTGGGTTTATTTACCTATTTCTTGTTGATATTTTGCAGTACCTTGTAGATTATGGAAATTAGACATTAATCTAACACATAGTTAACAAATATTTTTTCCCATTTAGTAGGTAGTCTTTTAACTCTCTTGATAAAATTTTTGGATGAGCATAAGTGTTTGATTTTTACTAGTTCCCAGTTACCTATTTTCTGTTGTTTGTGCATTGTTGGTCAGATTTTGTAGTCTGTCTAAGCTGTGTATTAGAACTTCCGTTGTTGTCCCTACATTTTCTTTCATGATCTTTATCTTTCTTTTAGGTTTGACATTTAGGTCCTTAATCCATTTTGAGTTAGTTCTTGTGTAAGGTGTGAGATATAGCTCTTGCTTCAGTTTTTTGCAGATGGATATCCAATTTGTTAAAAGAGACTGTTTTTATCCCAGTTTATAGCCTTTGGGACTTTGTCAAATATTAAGTGTTCACAGGAGGATATTTCTGGGTTCTGTAGTCTGTTCCATTGTCTATATGTCTCTTTCTGTACCAGTGCCAGGCTGTTTTTTGACTACTGTGTCAGTGTAGTAGGTTCTAAGGTTGGGTAAAATGAGGCCTCCCACTGTGTTCCTCTTCTTCAGTAGTGCTTTACTTATCCATGGTTTTTTCTCTTTCCAGACAAAGTTGATGATTTGTTTCTCCAGCTCATTAAAAATGACACTGGAATTTGTATTGGGATTGCATTGTATATGTAGATCACCTTGGGTAAAATAGACATTTTCACAATGTTAAGTCTTCCTATCCTTGAGCAAGGTGCGTTTCTTCACTTATGTAAGTCTCTTTTGGTTTCTTGCAGTAAGGTCTTGTAATTTTCTCAGTATAGGTCTCTCGTTTTTCTGGTTAGATTCATTCTTAGGTATTTTATCTTCTTGGAGGCTATAGTAAATGGTATTGATTTGGTGATTTCTTCTTTGATAATATCTTTGTTGGTATAAAGGAATCCTACCGGTTTATTTATCTTTATCTTATATCCTGATACTTTGCTGCAATCTTCTATTAATTTCAGTAATTTATTTATAGATTCTTTAGGATTCTCCATGAATATGATTGTACCATCTGCAAATAGGGATATTTTTACTTCTTCTTTACTGATGCAAGTGATCTTTATTTCTTTGTCTTATGTGATTGCTTTATTTCTTTGTCTTATGTGATTGCTCTGCCACAAACTCTAGTACAATATTGAATAGATATGGTGACAGTGGGCATCCTTGTCTAGTTCCCATTCTCAGGAGGAATCCTTTCAGTCTCCCTCCATTCACGATGATGGCAGTTGGCTTTGCACAGATGCCCCTTATTGCATTGAGGAATTTCTCTCCTATTCCTATTTTGCTGAGAGATTTTTAAATGGATGTGTATTGGACCTTGTCAAAGCCTTTTCTGCATCAACTGACAAAATCAGGGGATTCTTATCCTTTGTGTTATTTATGTGGTTGATCACATTAACTATTTTTCTGATGTTGAACCAGCACTGCATCTGTGATATGAATCTGACATGGTGATGATGAATTATTTTTTTGATATGTTACTGAATTCTATTGTCTAGCATTTCGTTGAAGATTTTTCTATCTAGGTTTATGGATGATACTGGTCTGTAATTTTCTTTTTTAGTGGGATCTTTCCTTGGCTTTGGTATCAGGGTTATGCTGGCTTCATAGAATGAATTTAGGAGTATACCACCCTTTTCTATGATGTGAAATAGCTTCAGTAGTATTTGAATTAACTCCTCTCTAAAAGTTTGGGAGAATTCTCCAGTGAAGCCATCTGGACCAGGACTTTTCTTGGTTGGTAGTTTTTTTATTACTTTTTAAATCTCTTCTTTTGTGATAGGTTTATTAAGTTGTTTCATTTTCCCTTGTGATAATTTTGGTAGGTGATGTGAATCTAGAAAATTTGTTCCTTTCCTCTAGGTTTTCCAATGTGTTAGAGTAAAATTTTTTGTACTGTTCTGTTATACTTTTAATTTCAGTTGGATATGTTTTGACATCTCCTGTCTCATTTCATATTCAGATTGTTTCCTCTCCTGGTTCTCTTTTATGAGTTTAGCCAATGGTTTATCAGTTGTGTTGATCTTTTCAAAGCACCAGCTTTCAGTTTTGTTAATTCTTTCAACTGTTTTTCTGTTCTTTAATTCATTTATTTCTGCTCTGGTTTTTATTATTTGTTTGCTTCTGGTGTCCAAGGGGCTCTTTTGGTGTTCTCTTTCTACTTGTTCAAGTCACAGGTTAATTTTTTTGCTTTGGGCCCTTTCTTCATTCAAGATGTGGACATTTATAAATTGGTCTCTGAGCCTTGCTTTCGCTGTATCCCATAGGTTCTGGTGGAATGTATTTTCACTTTTGTGCAATTCCAAGAATTTCTTTATTGTGCCTTTGATTTCTTCTATAACCCATGAACTTTTGAGCAAGGTGTTGTTCAGTTTCCATGAGTATGAATTTCTACTGATGTTTTTTCTGCTATTGATTTTGAAATTTATTTCTTTACAGTGATGTAGGCTTTAAGTCCAAATTCAGGGAATCAGCTCCAGGTGAAAGCCTTCTCAGTTGGCCTTCTTCCCCCAAACTAGAAGCTTCTCTGTGCAGGAACTGTCCCCATTCCAAAGGATGTGCTCTGATCCCAGCATTGCTTTCTTGATGATATGATACCCCTCTGTCTCTGCTCACTTCTTTTATTTTCTGAGAAACTGTCTCAACAAAATCTGCAATCCACAAGCTTACAGATTGAGTGCCACCTCACTAATTCTACCGCCACCCATGCTTCCTCATTAAAATCATAGAAGTAGGATTTACAACATATGGGAAAAACCACATAATACAGGAAATCAAGGCCCAACCAAACTGATACACATTTTTGGAGAGGTACAAGTCAATCTGTTAATAGCTAATTCACCCTTTAGGATCACTTTTGCAGCACAGACATCTAAAAAAGCTGCATTTGCAGGAGAAGCTGGAGAGGATCCCAGCTTTGATGGGCAGAGGTGGTGGCATCTGTAGCACTAGCAAAAGCACCAGCCACTCGTGTAGCAGATGCCAGATGGCTTTGGCAGCACGAGCAACAGCCAAAGCAGTGAGCAGGAGGGAGAGACAGCACAGATGTGTCCTGACAGCCACTCTCACTGACTTACTAGCAATACAAGAAAACCCACAAAGATTACCAAAACTAGTTTAGAATAATCTGGGGAGATAGGAGTCTCACAACATGGGGGAGGAGGAAGCCAGAGAAATATGTTTTTCCACCGCCACTGAGACTGTAGTTTCACCCATAGATTACTGTGACCTAGTGAGAAAAGTTTTCACTTGGTTATCCTCTGGGAGCCCTTAATTTTGTTGAAAAAACAAAACACTCAAAAAGTTAACAGTACAACAACATAGTGGTTCCTTGAAAAACTAAAAATAGAACTACCATAATTCCACTCCTAGCTATATACCCAAAGGACTTGAAAGCAAAGACTCCAAGATTTGCATACCAATGTTCACTGCAGCACTATCCACAATAGCCACAGAATAGAAAGCAACCAACCACACAATACAGGGAATGATGGCCTAACCAAGTTGACATATATTTGAGGGGACACATTTGAGTCCATTACAATGTTCTTTTAAAAACTATCTCTATGGAATCAAACTGACAACAGTAACTCAAAAGATCAGACAGGGATCTTGCAGGGCAGTAACGGGCAGGCACAGCACAAAAGCAAGGATGAAGATAGTTGCATGACTCCAAAAATCAGTGTCACTGTATTGTACATGTAGAAACTGTTGAACGGCTGTATGTTACACTTGTATATTCTCAACAAAAACAATAAAACTATTTCTTTTTAAAGTTCATGGTGCTAGGCAAACCAGAACTAAGCTGTGTATTGGGCATGATGGCTTAAAGCTAGAGTGAAAGTTCACTGAGAATCAAAGGGTCAGAAAAATATTTCATAAAAGAGAAAGGAATTTACATTTGGCTTTAAAAGAAGAGCTAGAACTGAGTAAACAAGACAGACTGAGGCAGGAGGCAGGAGTACTCTAGCAGCAGGTTTATCCTACAGCACCTTCTTTATGGAAGTTTCTGGGAATGTTATTCCAAGAAACAGAGTCAAGATAACAAATTCAATATTTCTTATATACAATATAGCCTAATTTCATAAAAGAACTATTTATTTTCCATGGAGTCATATTAAAACTTTGGAAGACAATATAGAATTAGAGAACAAAATATAGTCATGTGCCATATGTCTACTCAGCAACATCCAACTGCATACATGTCTGTGGTCCCATAGGAGTATAATACCCATTGTCTTGAGTTGATTTTGATTCATAGTAACCCTATGGGACAGAGTAGGACCACCCCAAAGGGTTTCCAAAGAGCTGGTGGGTATCAATTGCTGACCTTCTAATTAGCAGCCTGAGCTCATAACCACTTCACCATCAGGGCTCCAAGGTTACATGACAGTTCAGAAATCTTGATCACAGAATGGCACGTAGCAGATGTAACTGCATGTAGCTACTCCAACAGCTTCCCACATTTATGTGTATTTCATGTCTTTTGTATACAGTCAGTCCAAAAGTAATGAATGTGATTCATTCCCAAGTCTATCTTTAAGTTGAATTTGTGGACAAGATGGAACATGTACATACAGTTCTTACTTAGCATCAGTTAGTCAAATATTTGTCTTAGTACATAGTATATTTTTATCTCTTTATGCACATAAACTTACAAAATATGCAACTGTATTCATAAGCATCACAAAGTAGTGGGGTACACTTGTTATTACAAGTATCTAACTCAAATTTTTAATATAACAGACTTGACAGCAATCATTTCTTAAGTACGAGTTGCTTGTAAGTTAGACATTTGTAACCCAAGAAACTACCTGTAAAATGGTATTTGTATAACACCCAAGTCACAAAACATCCTAGTTCACATAACGTATTGTGAACACTAAGCCACGCAAGACTCTGTCTCCACGGAGGACTCATTCTGAAGTTGAAAAGCTGGGCAGAGAGGAGACATAATTACAGAAAAACTGTAGGGCTGTGCTTTTATTGGAGCTTAAACCGACACACTCTGGCAGTGCTGAGCGCCGCCTGGTGGTAATATTAGCGAAAACTGACTACTCTGGATCTTGTATCAACTTTCTACATGAAGAATGATTCTAAAAGATAATATGTGTTATTGTCCTGAATCTTCTGCCAATATCCTTTATTATTATGCATGCAAATGCACTTTACTCCCCACCAAACCTAGTGTTTGCTGCTTCTAAAATCTCCTTCTTTGCTAACCAAAAAGTGAACAGTTCAGATCCACCAGCTCCTTCTTGGGAATCCTATAAGGCAATTCCATTCTGTCACTATTAAGTTGTAACTGACTTGATGACAATGGATTTGGCTTATTTTCCTTTGGTCTTTGGTTTTATAGTAAAATAAACAACTATGGAGAATTTGTAGAGATACATGGACAATAATAGGATTAATTCTGAACAGCAAGAACAGATCATTATGCATCTCTAAACATCATGATGGAAGTCAACAATGTGGAAAACCTGGAAATTTAATGATATTTGTACAGATCTGGGTTAAAGGAAAGTTACTGTGAAACCTTAATAAAAAAAAAAAAGACTCTCATTGACCCTGTTTCCTCATCTATAAAGCGATGTTATTGTGAAAATCAGTAAGTATCCAAAACACCTAGGATAATGCCAATCACAGAACAAGCCCTCAGTAAGTATTACCCCTTTTCACTGAATAACTAGTGGTGAATACCTGAATAGAATTCAGAAACAAAATGGATTTGACAGAAAATAAGAATACCATAATGACACAGAACAGAAACTGTCATTATGAAATGTATTTTATGCTTGGCTTATACTGTCTTCTCAGCTCGTGTGTGTGTACTTCACTTAGTAACAGCTGAAAAGGGAGAAGAATGGTGAGAGAATCACTGTTAAGAGAAATCATTAAATTAAAAGAAGGCCATTGAGATCCATCAGTTCCACTCCTAGCTAAGACAAATGAAACACACTTTGTGTAGACACTTGTACATGAGTGTTTCTAGCAGCATTATTCATAATAACCAAAATGTGGAAACAACACAAATGTCCACCAACAGATACATGAATAAACGAAAGGAGGTAGAGCCATACCGTGGGTGGTACAATTAATTATTTAATACGGCCCTGCTAGTAATGTGCTCTGTGAGTCACATCCAACGACTTGAGAGGACTATGCAAATAAGGTGTATGGAACCTGTGATCGCCATGATTCCCAGTATTGTGTGGTTGTCCCCCCTTTTACATGTTGTAGATCGTGATCTCTATGTGTTGATGAAGAAGGACTGGTGTAAGGTAGGCATGACTCAAGCCCTACCCTTACTGAAGTTACACCCTTCTCTGTGGTGCAGCCTGCACCTAAGATATATGTGTGAGCGCTGCCAAGGCACTCTCTCTCTCTGTATCTGGAGCCTATGAGCAGTTTGTGATCAGTTGACCCCCAGAGAGGCCAGCTGTCTGACATACTAATTCTGGGTCTTGCTGGCCCCTGGACCAGTGGCCCACTGTGTGACCTGATTTGCCAGCTTCTACATCCTTGTCAGCCAGCTGTCTGTGGTCTGAACTGCCAGTTTGGGTTCATCAGCCCCCGCAGCCCTGTGGGTTGGGTGAAGCCTATGGCTGACCCACAAATTTAGGACTTACCAGCCTCCACAACCAGGGGAACCACTTCCTTTTATACAGTTCATGAGCTATGCAAGGCATTGCAGCAAATTAGCGAATCCAAACATGGGAGGAGAGTACGGAGGGGAGAGGTGGTAGTTGATGTCAGAGATGATGGGGTGGTACAGTAACTGGAAAAGTTGAACATTTGGGACATCTTTAACCTCCACCACATAGGTTTGCTTACTGTGGAATATTACTCAGCTATAAAAAGGAATGAAATTCTGATACATGCTATATAGCACAGATGAACCTTGAAAATGTCTTGCTAAGTGACAGGAGTCAGCCACACAAAATTTCATATCCATTCACATGAAAGTCCAGAATAGGCAAATCCAGAGAGATAGAAACCAGATCAGTGATTAGTCAGGGCTGAAAGAAGAGGGATTGGGGAACCCAGAGAGGATACATAAAGGGTATAGGATTTCATTTCAAGGTGATGAAAACTTTCCAAAATTGACATTGGTGAGGGTTGTCTATTATCTGTTTTTACACCAAAATCCATTGCACTGTATACTTTAAATGGATGAATTGTATGATATTTCTCAATAAGTGATTTTAAAAAAGACTGCCACTGATTCTGAGCTTAAACTTTTTCTACCTACATAGTAAGAAACCCTGGTAGTGTAGTGGTTAAGTACTACAGCCGCTATGCAAAAGCTTGGTAGTTTGAATCCACCAGACACTCTTCAGAAATTATATGGAGCAGCAGTTCTACTCTGTCCTATAGGGTTACTATGAGTTGGAAACGACTTGACAGCAATGGGTGTTTTGTTTTGTTTTGGCACCTGTATAGTGTCATTTATTTATTTAATGAAACAGTGGTGAAATGACTTACCAGTTTGGATTCTAAGGGTGGCTGTGTTGTCCTTACTAAGTTGAATATTGCCAAACCTACAGTGACCCCCGAATTTTTGGTCTGTGAAATCAGTGACAATCCACCGAGATTCACTGCAAGAGTAGATACAGTAGAGGGATCAAGGAATCTAGAGACAAACTGACATAGATTTTAATCCAGACACTGTTACTCAAACACAGTGTGACCATACGCACTTTACTTCATCTCTCTAGGCCCAAGAAGTGATAAGCCTTTCTGTGATTCATGGAAACTAGAGATGTAAACTGTTGTTATCACTGATCTCTAACAGCCCTTCCAGGTGTGCCTTCCAATCTAACACACTGGCATTCACCTTAGTTACACTGTGATACCACATAAAGCCACATACAGTAGATGCCAACTTGGGAAAAACAACCTTAAGGTTAAAAAGTTTACCTTGTCAAGCTGGAAACAGAAGAGATTCTATGTACTGCAAAGCTAAAATACAATCATCTAGGCATGAGTATCATGGACAAAGATAATAAAATACTAGATATTAGAATGCTTTCTGTACAGACTTACTACACAATTAATATATATTAATAAAGATATAAAACAGCCATTTCATCACCCCTAAAGCCATAACTAAAGGAGAGCTGGTGGAGCACTGGTTAAGTGCTTAGCTGCTAACTGAAAGGTTGGCAGTTCAAACCTACCAACAGTTCTGCTGGAGAAAGAAATGGCAGTCTGCTTCTGTAAAAATTATAGCCTTGGAAGTCCTGGGGGGCACTTTTACTCTTTCCTATATGGCCACTATGAGTTGGAATCAAGGCAATAACTAATGGATAAAATTAAAATAAAAAACAGAATTATAGGTCATAAATTTTTAAAAGTCCAAATTTCCCCTTGCCTGGGGAAATGTATTTACTCCAACTTGTGAATTCTCTTTCCAAGGAGGAAAAAAAATAAAGGAAACTGGACAAATGAGAAATAAATAGCTACATAGGGTCTACAAGTTCACTTTGTGGTTTTTAACACAGCCCTTCAGAGCAGAAACTCTGGTGGCATAGAGGTTAAGTGCTGTGGCTGCTAACCAAAAGGTCAGCAGTTTGAATCTGCCAGGCACTCCCTGGAAACTCATATGGAGCAGTTCTCCTCTGTTCTATAGGGTTGCTAGGAGTCGGAATTGACTCAATGGCAGTGGGTTTTCCTTAGAGTGGAAACCCTGGTGGCACAGTAGTTAAGAGTGACAGTTTCTGGCCAAAAGGCTAGCAGCTGAAATACAGCAGGTGCTGTTTGGAAACCCTGCGGGGCAATTCTACTTCACCCTATAAGGCTGCTAAGAGTTGGACTTGACTGCATTGGGTTTAGTTTTCTCCTTGGAACTTGAGAGGTGGGAGAAAAAGCAGGAAAAAAACTTACTCTTTTTTTTTTTTGGCAGTGCTCTGCCTCTGACATATATAGGTCGAAGGCACCACCTAGAGGCATTAATCATAAGTCTCCTCTTCATTTCAGTGAGTTCTTACGAGTTAGTTCAAACTCCAGTTGCGTTCTCTCTCAGCCACAAACACAAAAATTAATCTAATCAAGTTCTCCTTTCCAACAGAAAGGAGACATTCAAATATTCATATCTTTAAAAACTGTTAGATTTCTCTGCGTCACCACTTTGCTAATTAATAACTTTGTGGTTTCCACTGCTGCCTACGTAACAAGAAACATCTATAACATAAATTTCCAAAATTCTATCTCTAGGGTGTTAAAAGGTAATAAAACTAGAACCATAATAACTCCAGAGAGTTCTCAACCTAAAAAAATTACTTGCCCTTTTAATAGTGAAAATGTGTTTACCATAAGTAACTTTAGAGATGCTGCCAGCTACCCTTCAACTGTTGTTGTTAGCTAGGGATAAGGGGCATATTTCTGCAAGCTTCAGCCTTCAAGTGTCAGCTTTGTTATTTCATTGGCAATAACAAGTTATCTGGATGATGTTTTCAGTTAATCATGTGTACATTTTAATTACATAACATCAGCTGGGATAAATGAAAAGGTTCCCAAGATTTGCCTGTCTCCATGGTATTACAAATCACTACTGAAGCTGAAAAGAATAGAAAATAATAAGGAATTATAAGCTTCCAGTGCATAACTGAGTCCACAACTTAGGTAATGTTTGCCAAACGTCTTTGACTAGCACAGTTATCAGCCACCAAATTTAGAAGGCATTTCAGCTTGAGAGAAATCATACTGGTTAGAGACTTTAGTGTGACCTCTATCTAGCTACAGGATCTAGGACTATTTAATTGCTCAATTTTCTCACCTATTAAACAAAAGACTATATTTTATAAATTATAAGGCCTATAAGCATGAAAAATTATTTTAATTTGAAAACCCTAGGTATAATAAAGCCTAGGAGAAATACCAGTAACCAAGCCCATTGCTGTGGAGTAGATTCCAACTCATGATGAACCTACAGAACTGCTCAACAGGATTTCCAAGACTGCAATCCTTACAGAAGCAGCCTGCACAACTTCCTCCTGCAGAGTGGCTGGTGGGTTCTAATCACTGTTCTCTTGGTTATCAGTGAAGTGCCAGCCTCTAGCAGGGGATGGAGAGATGGCTAGAGATTGAAACGCCACAGTGGGTGGTTTACTTTACGAGTGTTTGCAAGTGTATGTGCTTGTTAGTGAAGGGGGCCAGTGCTTTATGATCCATGCTGGGTTCAGGGTTACCCTGGGTTCTAAGGATGCAGACAGAGCAAGAGAACATTTCTAGAAACAGTCAATGGTGTTTGGAGGAGTCACAGGAGAGGCCACAGCCCGCCTGGATGTGCACTGTGCTCTCACACATACAGCACTGACAGTCTCTGCCCCAAATGTTAGTCCCTAATTAATCACAGACCGCCTAGTATAACCTAGCAGTTTCACATGTGTCTCCCTATGGTCACTGCAAGGAGACAGTGAGCTCCTAGAAGCTCATAATCCAGGAAGAGAGACAGATCAGTAAACAAATGACTCCGGTGATGTGCTAAGCGCACAAGGAAGGTGCTTACAAAAAGCTGTGGGAGCCAACAAGAAACAGCTGCCCTTTATTAGCATCGCTGGAGTCCTCGGGTGGTGCAAATGGTTCATGTGCTTGGCTGACTGCTGAAAGGCTGGAGTTTGAGTCCACCTAGAGGGGCCTCAGAAGAAACCTTCGGCTCCTAAAAAATCAACCACTGAAAACCCTTCACAGGGCTTTCCATGAATGTAGAAGGCATTACGGTGAGTGAAATTAGCCAGTTACAAAAGGACAAATAATTGTATAAGACCACTATTATAAGAACTCAAGAGAAAAGTTTAAACACAGGAGAAAACACTCTTTGATGGTTACGAGGGTAAGGAGGGGCGAAAAGGGGTATTCACTAACTAGACAGTAAGGAAGAATTATTTTAGGTGAAGGGAGTGTAGACGAAGTCACACAGTGTAGAAGAAGTCACACACTGGACTAAACTAAAAGCTAAGAAGTCTCCTGAATACAGCCAAACACTTCAAGGCACACAGTAGCAGTGGCATGGGTCTCAGAACCATGGTTTTAGGGAACATCTAGGTCAACTGGCATAGCAAAGTTTACTACAGCAAAATTGCTGCACCCTACTTTGGTGTATGGTGTCTTGGGTCTTAAAAGCTAGCAAGTGGCCAGCTAAGAAGTGTCTATTGGTCCCAAGCTACATGCAGCAAAGGAAAAGGAAGAACACCAAAGACACAAGGAAAATATGAGCCGAAGAAACAGACTTCTGGCCAACAAGGCACCACAAACAAAAGCACCATGCTGTCCCCCCATGACAAAGACTCCAAAAAAAACTAGGTAAAACAGACGAATGTCGGTCCCGGAATGCAAAGTGTCAAATGAAGAGCTAAAGATCTCAGCCAAACACTGAGTCAGGCCCGTATCAGCTAACCCAGCACAGATTCGCCTTCTTGGACTCCTGTCAGAGATCCCAGAGAAAGAGCACGGGTAACCAGATCCACGGGACTCTACGCAGAAGACAAACTCGGTGGTCACCAGCAGGACACGCTTTGCCCTCCATCGCCTCCTGGCCAGCCGCGGTGGCTCAGCAACGCCCAGACGCTCAGCGTCCCGACACTCGATTTGCCCCGCCCACATCAGAGACGGGCCGATGGGGCGCAGGCGGCAGCACCTTCAGGAGCCCCCAGCGGGACACAAATGACCCAGTAACCAGCAGGACCTGCTTTCCTAATCTCACCTTCACATCCCCGTTGCCTTCTGCTTCTCGAGGCTGCTGCCTCTCCACCAGGTGGAAACTCTTTCAGCCCTAGCCCCTTGATTCGTGCGCCCCCTACCGGTCAGTGCCCCGAGAGCCGTTTGTCTACAGCTGGGGTTGCTTTTTCCCTCCTTCGGTTTCCTCTGTGCCTGGCACCACCTTCCCCAGTTTTCTCTCCAACACCTGGCTCTGTGTGCCATCTTTGCCTCTTCTTGAAAGGACGACTTGCAGCTCAGCTGGGGAACAACTCTTCTGGCCCATGATGCCATGCTGGTGGAATCTTCTGGTTTCCTTTGTTTCGCTTTGTTTCGTTTTATTTTCTCTCGTCTGTTTTTCTTTTCACAGTGTGGGAGTCCCTCAGCCAGGCTGCACTGCACAGCTTAGGACTCAAATTCCCGGTCGGCCTACCATGTCAGTGGGATCCCTGGGGGCATTTCCTTTTTAATTTTTGCTCCTTGGCTTTCTTCCTTTCACAGTTCTCATCTTTCTATACTTACCTTCTTTTCCCGTCTCCTGAATATTTGGTGCTGTGTGACACCTACAGCCCTCTGGTTAGGTGTCTTACTCATCTAAGTCAAACCAAACCCACTGCTATCGAGTTGATTCCAACTCATAGAAACCCTATAGACAGAGTAGAACTGCCCCCATAGAATTTCCAAGGAACACCTGGAAGATTTGAAATGCCGACTTTCTGGTTAGCAGCTGCAGCACTTAACCACTACCACACCAGGGTTTCCCTTAGTCACCTAGTGTTTATTTAGTCACAGTCTGGAAGGTTAAATGTCCAAATTCAGGGCATCAGCTCCAGAGAAAAGCTTTCACTGTTGGCTCTGGATGAAGATCCTTGTCATCAATCTTCCTGTGGATGGAAAGCCTCTGAGGTGCAGGGACTCCAGTCCTTTCCAAAGGAAGCACTCTGTTCCCGACACTGCTTCTTGGTGATATGAGGTCTCCCACTCTCCATTCACCTCCCTTTCTTTTGTATCTCAAGAGGCGGCCCCATTCCTATACAGTGAGTCCCACCCCATCTATCCAACAGTCACCCATCCTCCCTCGTTAACATAAAAGAGCATCATGCAATACTGGGAATCATGGTCTAGCTGGACTGCCACACACATTTTTAGAGAAGCACAATTTAATCCATGACAGCAGGCTGTACCACTCAGCCTACTAAACCCTTGCCTGGTCTTCACATTAGCACTAGTGGCACATCTGGGGACCTTTATTTTTTTTTTGTTTTGTTCTCTTTCCTTAGATTTTTAACTAGATTTTTTTTTCTCCCCCTCCATTTCTCATCTCTCCACTTTAATGGCAAACACCAGGAGCACCTGTTTTGTTCGGCTTTGGGCTCCTGTTTCACTCTCATCTTTCCTATACCCATCTTAGCTCCACACATCACAATCTCCCGGCTCCTTCCCACCTACCTGCGCCACGTGCAGAACATCACACCCACAAGCAGCACAAGCACGGCCTACTGGAACCTGCCCGGCACTGATTCCTGGCTCACCCTGTCAGCTCTAGGACATGCCACACACTACCCATCCAGCCCCACCCCTGCAGCTGGACCTGCTCTGCTGCACCATAGCTGAGTGACTGCACTCACCCATCAGACAAGGCGGTGAGAAGTACTGTGGCCACAGATGAACAAACCACAAATAACATGCAGCCTGCCTGCCGACATAACCAAATAAAATAACAAAAAAAAAAAAACTGGATGAAACCAACAGATCTACAATCAATAAATGAGGAAAATAACTACTGAATGCCCCAAAGACTGCAGGCAATATCAAAACTTACAAAAAGGAAAAATAAAATGCTAGATGATTTTCTAGCTCAAAAAAGCCACTAGAACTACCTGACAGGGAATTCCAGTCTCTAATATTCAGAGCTATCCGAGTGTCGAAGGGAAACAAACAAACAAACAAAAAAAAAAAAAGAGGCAAATTCAGGAAAAAATAGACAAATCCATGGAAAAAATTGGGAGAATATTCTGGGGGAAAAACATCAAAATACATTCACAACCAGTAATTATACAAAAAATAATCGTTAGAAATCCAAAAAGGTAAACAAGATTTCAGAAACAGACAATGTCATATGAGGGCTGCGGGGTAGGTTTGACGTGATGGAAGACAAGATCAGTGAAACTGAAGAATAGCATTTGGATACAACTCTGCTTGAAGAAAACTCAGAAAAATAGTATAAAGAAAAATGAAGAAACCCTGAGAATTTTTGTGGGATACAATCGAAAGCAGACACTGGTAAGTGATCAGCATTCCAGAACAGGGGTCAAAAACAGAAAACACAGAGAGGATCACTGAAGAACTGTTGACAGAAAACTTTCATAATATCATGAAAGCTAAAAAGCTTGTGACCAAAGACGAAAAAAAAAAAAAAAAAGACAAAAATTCTAAGAGGAGCTCAAGAAACACTGAAAGTCACATAAAGATGGGTAACAACAAGACTAAGCTCTGCTCATTTAGCAGAAACCATGCAGGCAAAAATGCAATAGGATAATACATGTAAAACCTTGAGAGAGAACAACTGCCAACTAAGGATAATACAGTGGGCCTGGCAATTACGTCCGTGAACTTCATTGTTCTAAGTGCTACATACCTCACTGCTGAACATCACTATGCTTACCTTCAAAGTACTCCCCATGGGAAATTATGCACCAATGCCGGCACCTCGCCCACCCTTCAAAGCAATTTTGGAACTCTTTCTGGAACAGCCATTGTACACAACGGCAAGGTGGCAAGTTTGCAAACTTATAGTTGTCTGTGAGGGAGTCTTTAGCCAGTAAACCAATAACTGTATTAGAATACCCTCCCTACTCACCTGATCTGGCTCCCGCTGATTTTTTTGTTTACCCAAAGATAAAGGAAATATTGAAAGGAAGACATTTGGATGACATTCAGGACATCAAGGGTAATGCAGTGACAGCTCTGATGGCCATTCCAGAAAAAGAGTTCCAAAATTGCTTTGAAGGGTTGCCTAGGTTCTGGCATTGGTGCACAACTTCCCAAAGGGAATACTTCGAAGGTGACCATAGTGATATTCAGCAGTGAGGTATGTAACAGTTTTTCTAGGATGAGTTCATGAACTTAACGGAAGGTCCTCTTATATCCTACAAAACTGTCACTCACATATGATGGTAAAATTAGTACATTTCCAGATAAACAGAAATTAAGAGAATACATAAAAACCAAACCAAACTGACAAGAATTATTAAAAGGAGTCCTTCGGTCTAAGAACAAACATCAGACTACAGCCAGAATCTGGGACATAAGTTTATTCCAGCCACATACCAGCCCAGGAAACAAACTCTCAAGGACTTTCCAAAACCAAAAGAATTACAAAATGGAACCAGAGATGTTAATCCGTAAACGACAATAACATCCGAACAATAAAAGAGAATAAAAACAGTGTAGGTATAGAACTTTCTACCACAACATCAGAGCAATAAAAGGGGGAATAAACGGTGTAGGTGTACAACTCTCTAATGGAGTAGAAGGCAAGGTGCTATCAAGTCATAACAGACTGGTTAAACCTTAGGAAAATAAGGGTAAATTACCAGGTCACCACAAAGAAAATTAACAAATCTACTGATCAAAATAAAGTAGAAAGACATAAAGTCTCGATAAATACAAAATCTACAAAAACAACAGAAATGCACAAACCAAAAGTCAGCACAGTGAACTAAAAGGAACAAAGAAAATGCCACCAAAAAAAAAAAAAAAAAACCTTTATTTCTACAAACCACAGGAGGGCAGTGTTGGGCTACTTGCCTAAAACAGAAACCGGTTGAGCCAAGAAGTTTCTCCAGTTTTGAAGAAAATTTACTGCTCAGAATTGTCTGCAGTCCACTTACTCATTGCTACAGTCTATCTCTTGTGTGCTGTAAGACACTTCAACCAAGTAGGTCTATAAATGTTTAAAGAATAAAGGCAAAAATTAGCTTCTGTTTTGATTTTACTACAAGCTGGGCATTAGGCCCCCTGCTAATTGAAATCATTTCTGCTTAGCTCAGTCTTTATGTGAATTCTCATGTCAACCTGTTTTAAAACTACAATTATTTAAGTAAGAGTGATGGTTATATTTACTGAAAACAGTTACAGGTTTTTGCTTTAACCAAACAAATACTTTTCTGAAAAACTGTAACACTTTTTATGACGACAGAAATATTTTCTTAACATAGAAAAAAATTCAGATAACTGCATCAAAAAACTGAATAATCCCCCTAACATCACCATTTTGAGAAAATCATTCATATTTTGTAGTTTATCCTTTGTATGAACATTTTTTGTTCTGTTTTTTAAAGAACACTGCACATATTGTTTTCTAATCTGCTTTTCCCCTCACTAATACCACGGATATTTTGCATGTTATTTGCTATATTCTCCGTCATCAGTATTAATGTCTGCACAATGTTATACTATGTGGATAGGAGAAAAAACAGCCAATTGGCTTTTTTTTCAAACTTGAGGCTGTTTCTAATCTCCTATCACTGAAATAAATGTTGATATTGCTAAATCTCTTTACACATCTTTGATGTCTAGGCATAATACAAGATGAAACAAATTGGGGGCAACAATTTCTTTTGTAAAGTCCAGACTCCTCTAAATGTCAGCTTTTACACTGGATTTTCATATGCCCAAACTTCTTGAATCAGGGTAAACTTGAAATGTGACATCCACCCCTTTCAATTCTAAAACAGTCATTTTGGTAACAAAAAAAAAAAAAAGAAAACTTCTCACTTATGGAAATTAGGCACAAGACACGCCCTGAAAGATTCTAGAAGTGTCAAAGTTAAGATACATCCAGTTCTTAAGTGAAAGCAAGGGCAACTTCCAGGCTATTTATCAGACCATTCAACTTATTCTACTTATATTAAACAATAACCATTAACTTCACCTAAAATTTGTAAGAAAAATAAATGTCAGCCCTTGGGCCAGAGGGGCAAAGCACTGCTCTTCATGGCCAGCTACACACAAGAGAAACAATGAACCTTTGCCCACAGAAGAAAACTTTTAATTGACATCCTTCACCTTATAGCATATCCTTTTTAAAAAAATTACCGGAAGCTATTTAACTGATAGGCCAGCAGGGAAAGTGAAATCAAAGACAAAAACACAACCAAAAATTACTAGTTAGCCAAAGTCATATGAAATATAAGCATTAGTCTTTTTCCTTTGTTCCCACAGATAAGTATACTTCAAGAATTCCTCTCCTACAATTAAATTTGCAACAAGTTTGCAAACTTGACACCATGCACTTATGTTGGCAGCACTGTACAAACAACTCAGTAAAGTTTCATAACCTGGTATATCAGTATCTCACAGCTGTGTTCATGTCAACATCTGGTGGTGTCTTGCTGAGTGGCTTTCATTAATGTTGTGTGTTTTTGTGTGATGTCATCAGAATGTCAGAGCTTGAATATGAGCAATGAACAAATACTGAATTTCTTGTTAAACTTGTCAAGAGCAGAAGTGAAATCAGGAACATACTAGTCCAAGTTTATGGGGATAATGCCATGAAGAAAACAGCCAAGTACAAATGGATTAAACATTTTTCCCAGGGAGAGAAAGTATCACTAATGAAGAGAGGTCAGGGTGGCCAGTAACAAGCAGAACTGAAGACAATGCTGCAAAAATTTGTTGAATTGGGCATCAAACTTGTTGGCTGAGTGTGAGGAGCATAGCAGACCAAGCAAACACTAATAAAGAGCCAGTTAGGGAAATCTTAAGTGAAAATCTTGGCACAAGAAAGGTGTGTGCAAAAATGGTCCCAAAGGCGCTCACTGATGAACAAAAGCAAAGGAGATTCTACATTTCCCAAGACCTCTTACAGAGGCAAAACAGTGTTCTGGGCCATGTCATTACTGGTGATGAAACATGGGTGTACCTATAGGACCCTGAAACAAAGTATCAAAGTGCATAATGGAAGTCCGCCAATTCTCCATGACCCAAAAAGTTCCGTTAGTCCAAACTGAGTCAAAATGATTTTGCTAACATTTTTTGATACCAGAGGGATTGTTCACTGTGAATTTGTACCAACTGGACAATTAACTAAGTTGACGGTTTAGAAGGGCTGAAATGACTGTGTGAAAAAGTTAGACAAAAATGACCTGAAATTTTTGCCGACTCATGGCTCGTGTATTGTACAGTGCACCAGCTCACATGACACTACTGTCCGTGAGGGAGTTTTTAGTCAGTAAATAACTGTATTAGAACATCCTGCTACTCACCTGTACTGGCCCCAGTGACTTTTTTCTTTACCGAAAGATAAAGGAAATACTGAAAGGAAGGTATTTTCATGACGTTCAGGGCATCAAGAGTTGTATGACAACAGCTCTAATGCCCATTCCAGAAAGTTTCAAAATTGCTTTGAATGGTGGATTAGGTGCTGGCATTGGTGCATAGCTTCCCAAGGGGAGTACTTCGAAGGTGAAGGGTGGACTAGACACTGGCATCTGTGCATAGCTTCCCAAGGAGAGAACTTCAAGGGTAACTGTAGTAATATTCAGCAATGGGTATGTAGCACTTTTTCTAGGACGAGTTCATGAACTTAACTGTTAGAACTTGTACTTTTTTGCCACCTTTGTGGATTCCTGTTCCTTTCAGATCTTGATAATTAGAGCTTTCCTTAGGCCTTCTCATTGCTCTCTGTACCCTTTTCTTGGGTAAGCTCATTTAATTCATTACTTTTGAATATCACCTAGACACTGAAACCTTCAAAGCTGACATTACCAAATTCCCAAGTTTAGAGTACCCTTAGAGCCTGAAGTTCCCATTATCTTATTAACACCTCCTTTGTTTCCTCATAACATTGTACCATAGTGCCCTGTAAACTGGTTCTAGGTGCAGGTGGCATTTCCTCAGAAATGTCTCTGAGTTCCAAGGGCGATGTCTAAGCTTTGAATATTATGGGAACCAATGCATGCTATGTCTTTTCATATAAAAGAAAGCATACAATTTTGACTAAAATCTGACTCCCAGGGCCAATGCATTCATTTGAACATAGATTTATTAATCGCCATGGTGGGCTGTACAGACTAATTTTAACCAGCAGACCCCTGGAGTTCCCGTTCATCAATTTTGTTTTCCCCAAAAAATCTGAGAGCAAAAATCTGCATACACACTTCTGTTGAATCATTTTACTCACTGTACCCTCAAGAAGGCCAAAACTCTAGTGCAAATGTTACGTGTGTGAGTGAGGGTAGTGGGAAGGGAATTGTTGCTTTACTGTGACCAGAGGAAAGATTAGGTGCTAATTACTACAAGAAATGCTTCATTTGCCACTTCCCACATAGAAAAATAAAAGAAAAGCTACCATTTAGGTTTCCATGCCTGCAGGACCAGCAGGAATTATAGGTGACATGGCTGCTTCACCTTTTGTGATCTTTGAGCATGTGTCCTGCTGCCATTAGTTTGAGGGTAAGTGACAATGGGCCAAAGATACTAAGCTAGAAAAAAAACTAGCATGGTAACTTTTGGACATCAAGCAGCTCAGCAAATCACTGAAACACAGAAAAGATACCTGTCACAGAGATATGGCACCAAAAGTGGCAAGCCAGGGATCAGGTTCGAAAATGGCATTAGTGTATCAGACACAAAAAAACCACTGACTGCAGGTAGGTCACTGTATCTGAGAGTGGACAGGATAGGCTCTCTGGTAGATGATGTCAGACACCAGAGTTAAGATGATCTTGGTAAGACATTTGTGATGGTTAAGACTGTTTGCCACCTTGGTTGGGCCTTTTGGCCCAATTTGTTGCCCGCTTCTCAATGCTCCTTTCCAATCTGAGGCATACTGCCCTTATTCCACAGGTTCAGATTCTACCACTTCTCTATTAAGATCTGTAACCCTCTTTTCTGTCTTCCATATTGCAATGGTAGATATCTTATACTATCTAGATCCAGCGAGTAACTCTGTCACCTCCTCCCTTTTGTCAATTTGTTGTGTCCCTGTTGAAATGTATGTGATCACCCCATCATGGAATCCGCTGAATGGTACCCGTGGGACAGGGACATGTGGTGGCATTCTGTCCCCTAAGTCTTCCTCTCTCTGTCTTCTGCCACCTATTTCCTTTCTGCTTGCTTTGTCATGGTTTCCTGGCTTGTTCTGGATCCTGCAGCTTCTTCATTTGACCTTTGGTTCTTCAGATGTTGAGCTGGCAGCTTACCTGCGAATCTCAGAATCTCTCATTCTTTACAGACTGTGAGCAACAGTCCTGTTCTCTGACCTGTTGATTTTAGGTTTGCCAGCCTCTGAAGCTGCATCAAGCAGAATCACTGCAGTCTTGCCTGTTGATCTTGAGATTCATCAACCTTCAGAGCCTGTCAGCAAGAGCCCTGCTCTCCAACCTGCTGTTCTTGGGTTCACCAGCCCCTGTGGGTACGTCAGTAAGGAGAAACCTCTATCATGATCCACAAACTTCAAATGTTCCAGTCTCTACACTTGTGTGAGCTCTTCCCTTGATCTCTCTCTATGTTTACATGCTTTATACGTACACACACACACACACACACACACACACACTTTTGCTGGTTTTCCTTCTCTAGAGAATTCAATCTAAGACAACATTTTAATAAGCTTCTGCCCATGGGAAGACAGTAAGGAGGTAGTGAGGCAGTGATATTAGCATTCAAGGCAAAGATTGCTGTTTTGTTGCTGTTAGGTACCTTCAAGTCAGTTATGACTTACAGCGATCCTATGGACAACAGAACTAACACTGCCTGGCCCTGAGCTATCCTCCAAATTGTTGTTATGCTTGAATCCACTGTTGCAGCCATTGTGTCAAGCGTCTTCCTCCACTTTGCTGGCCTTCTGCTTTACCAGGCATGATGTCCTTCTCAAGGAACTGGTACCTTCAGATAATATGCCCAAAGAACCTGAGATGAAGTCTCGCCATCTTTGCCTCTAAGGAGCGATTATTCTGAAGGAAGCAAAAAAAAGGACCCATCTTTCTCCTGACCACCACCACTGAAAAGAAAGAGGGGGTACAGGTAGTGAGGAGGAAAAAGGGAGGTGACAGAGTAGTCACTCACTGGATCTAGATAGTACAAGATATCTACCACTGCAATATGGAAAACAGAAAAGAGGGTTCATCTCCACAGATCTTAATACAGAAGTGGTAGGCACCTGAACCTGTGGAATGAGGTCAATATGCTTCAGATTGGAAAAGAGCATTGAGAAATGGGCAAGAAACCATACTAAAGGTTCTCTGTCTAAGTCAAAGGTGTCAGTGACAACTCCCCACGAATGGAACAGGAAAATCCAACTTTGGCTAATTTATCATGTACTACGTGGACTCGGAGGACATTTCCCATACGGTTCAATATTCCAGTGTGTGGTGCCATGAACTTGCCTTGGGTACCCTGAGCTCTGTCCTCAACAGGGAAAGGAAGTAGAGTTATCAAAGGACTCCACAGAGTGTGGCAAGCTGCCCCGCCCTTTCCATTCACAAAACCAAACATAATCTTCCTGACTCCTCAGGACTAAGGAAATTAATAGAGGAATTTTGTAATTAAGAAAGGAAACCAGTGGTGGAAAGTCACATGAAGATCAAAGATGTCTATTAGGGGGCATCAGGTGAGAAACTTGCAAGAATGGTTTTCAGTACAAGAACGGGGTAAATTCATGATGTCAAAGGTGATACAGGGTACAACATACTGTTCTCTCCACTGTTCTATATGTTTGAAAATTTTATAATTTAAAAAATACAAGAGGTGGAGCAGTTTCTAGAGATGAACGAGATCCTGCTAACGCCATGAAAACGGGGGACTGAAGAGCTAATACTAACGGTCGCTAGAGTTTATTTTTCTGAGAATGTCTTAAAGCAAGGAAGGCACAGACATTTGAATGAGTTGGAGCCATGAGCTGAGGGATGTACGCATCTCTGTAAGGTAGAAAAGGCAAAGATACGAATTCTCTTCTAAAGCCTTCAAAAAGGCCACATTTTAAACCTGTGGCTTCTAGAATGGCAAGATAATAAATGTGTGTTGTTTTAAGTCACTAAGAAGGTCATGGTATCTTGTTATAGGCAACAATAAGGAATACATTAATCTTCAAATTTTGGAACTTGAAGCTGGTGGGGACTGTGAGATCTCTTAGTCTCAGCGGATTTTTTGCAAGATGGAGTCCTCTCTTTACGGATAAGCTTTCTCTGCTTTTCTTATCTTAGAAATAAACACCTTACTTTAAAAAAAGGAGACAGTCATAGACTCGAGACTTTCAGCAGTCATAGGGGCTAGATGAACCCTTGAAACTACTGCTGTAGTGGGGGAAAAAAAAACTGTTCTAGATTGAGTTCTCCCCCTGAAAATTTATGTTAGGTCCTAACTCCTGTACCTGTTTTCTTCTGTTGTTAATGAAGCGAACTGTCTATAATCTAAGAAATGTCAAAGAACAACTGGAACTACCAACGAGAGGATTCTCCCTTAGAACCAATGACTTTTGTTCTTTGTTCTTTAAATAACCACATTATCAGACACACAAGTCCATATCATCCATCTCAAAGGCTTTGTCTCCGATCGGAGGTGTGTTAAAAATGAGGGAGAAGATACTTCATTTGGAAATCTATATTTGGCTGTGATTTTAATTTCAAACAGAAAATTCAGTTTTTACATTTGTTTTTTACCCCAAAACAGAACATCTGTATGTGAAAATTAGTAAGATTTGTAAGTATAACCAAAGCATCCCTCAACAACTTCACAAGAGATTTTTACCTATGGCAGACTTCATACAGCATGGAATAAGCTGGGCATTCTTTGCCAATGATACAGAATTTAAAGTATATGGTATACTTTTAATGCTCCCACTTTCAAAAGTAGGAGATCCTTGGAAAACTGATGCCATAATTAGAAGAAATCCCTTAAATTATTAATCATACAAGGGTTGTAACATGCAGATATGCAGTTGCAATCAAATAAATCTAATTAGATATATTCCACAGCCCATCTATAAGTTGCCCTGGAGAAGACAAAAATCAAAATACAAAACTGTCTTCCCAACCAAGGTGAAACAAATCTAATTGTCTTATCAGGGATACAAAGAGAAAGAAGCCTCTTATCACATCTTCCTCAAGTAGAAAAATTACTAACAGGGCATTTTCCCTACAGGCCTCTTTTTAATGAAAGTCTTGGCTCTTTGAGGTCTTGTACAGATCTCCCTGAGATACTCAGAGAACACAGAGGGTGACTACTACAGGTGCAAATACAGCAGTTACTGTGATGCGTTCTAGCACTCACTCCTTCACAATTTCCATAATGTAGTCTAAGAGGTACAGCCTCTACTTTTTATGAGCTGTGAGGGTTTATGTTTAGTTCTTGAGCCCTTTTAAAGGTTCCTGGAAGTATTCTCCACAAGTTGGTCCCTCCATAGGTCCTTAAAGTGTTTTTGCAAGCACCTTTGGTTTATCTGCAAAGAAGGCTATTAAGGATTTTAATTTTCTTTTATATGCTTCATCTTTCACCTAGGTCATCTGACGTGGATAGGATTTGCTCAGGTTTTCTCTCATAACGGTCCTATGGAAAAGTAATCGGGGTTCATTTTTGGACACTTTACAGCTTGTGTATTGTAATGGTATAATATGAACTAATCTTGAGAGTCAGCCTCCCTACTGACCCCTGGATTTGAAGTACCCACAAGAAGTCAGTCTAGCTTAGACACAAAAGAGCACACAGGAAAATGAATAGTCGTTTCAAGGGGAAAGACAGCCCAAAGGAAAATGAAAAGCCCTTTTGAGGAATGTGACACAGACACTTTCTGGACACCATCTGAAAAGCCAAGTTTTCCTATCTTTGAGCCCAGCATACAGCTCTGCTGGGAAGCCTCTCAGAAGCTGAGGAAAGACTCAAGGAGTCCTAAGAACATGACCCCACCTTTGTTCAGTAATCTACCACCACTGACCTTTGGCCCTGGCATTACATCATACTATGAAAACGGTAAGGAAAATAAGACCAAAGACCACAGACATGGAATTTTCTAGCATGACTAGCTGTTGACTGAAAAATCTATCTGGCGAATGGAGTAAACCATTTCAAAGTCTGGTGACTATTTCACTTCAATTCTTTATATACCACCAATGTACTTTACACATCAGTCTATCCCATGATCCTAGCCACCCCACAGATTATGTGGGGATCTGGGAGGGAGGGAAAGCTTTGTATTCTCAATAAATTTAACCATTTGAAATGCAATTCAATTCAAGAGTTTTGAAAATGGTACTGGAAAAGTAAAATATAAATTTGAAAATAAATCCGAATATACATTCTGAAAAGCAAAGGTAAAGTCTGCACATGAAAGGAAATGCAGCTAACTTAAAAAGGGAGTCAACTGTTCTTTTTTCCATCAGAAAACATGACACATTCTTTCTGATTGGGGTAGTCTCCCTTATCACTTTACAAAAACAAAAAATCTGGATACACAGCAAGGATTGAGTTGTGACAGAGTTAGTCATGCCTGCTACAAATGTTCTAAAATTGCCTTTCTCTTCTTTGCTATAACACAATCATCATGTACACTGCAGTCACTGCTCCCTTGCCTGCACATACACTGAAACACGTCAGTTTCAATTCCTTAGCTGCCTCAGCATGCCACCTGTAAGCTAAGATGTGGAAGTCAGGAAAAGACAACCTAGTTCTGACTGCCACCATCTTACCTCTAAATTCTCAGTGGGATGCAGGAACATGACAATCAGAATTCTTATTGCTCTGTATTATGTTTTTAAAATTAAAAAAATTAATGACTTCATTACATAAGCCAGCTAAGATTTAACAGATATCACTCAAATAAATGACCATGTAATTATTTGTACTTCAGTTTTTACTTGACAGCAAAATATGAGACGTGATGCCAGGGGATCTCAGAATTAGGTCTACATTCCAACTCAGTAAAAATTCATAATCTTCTCAAATGTCTGTCAAATTTATTCAACCATAATTAATCTTATCATCTTTCTAAATTAAACATAAAAGAACTAGACCAATGATATACATTTCTTATCACATTTTCCCATATTAAACTATCAGAGCTGAAACTCATAATCCTCCTAAATGGAGTTTAATATTGCCTCCATAGGAAGTAGTGGCCCTTCTAGCTCTCTTCCTTTAACTAAAGAATTCTACTGCTTAGAATTTTCACTTTGGGTTCAGTACAGTTATCCTCTGCATTCCAGATGTCTTAAATTATAGAAAAAGAAATATATACTCTTTGCTTCTTTCAGAGCAGGGCTGGGAAGAAAAAATACCCATAACAGGTATTTTCTTACATGCAAGTATTCCAAGTAACCCCCTTTCTTAATTTTTTTAAAAAACATACATTAGCTCATCATCATGTATGCTCCATTAGAAAAAGTTCTTAACCAGGAACCGCCGGAAGACTTTCATGGGCTCAAAGAGGGTCCCAAATTTTAAGTCTGTGGATTTTCCTGAAGAGAAAATCACAGCCTTTACCAGATTCTTCACACTTCTAAAATGTTAAGAACCATCACACTGGATCCTCTTATTTTGTAAATCGTTATAAAGTGTTGGACTGTTCAGTACAACATGACATCTTTCAGTATCTAATCCTGCTTTCGAAAGTTCTAACACCTCAAATAAGTTACAATTTTGTATACACAGTTAGAAACTCTGGTTCCATTTTTATACTCTCATATACAGTTATATATATACTATTTCTAACACTTAAAAGATTGTAACAACAGTAAAACAAATCTAGATTACATCTTAACCCACGGTACTTCACAAAGTTCATGATTTCAAATGAAGGAAAATTAAATAAGTTTCTAAACTTTCTGAATACATTAAGGTGATAATGACACTTATGTTTCAAAACTACTGAAAAGTACATCATTTTCTTGAAATGAACTTGGCATAAAAAGCAGCAAAGAGGTCTTTATAAGGAGTGTCTGAATCTGACTTGGTTAATGGTATTCTGCAAAGTCGGCGAAATCCAGGAGAACGCAGTAGCAAGTTCTGTGAGAGGCCCATGAAGCTGGAACATACCCAGTAGAGAACAATTGACTACGAAGAAAAGAAAGGACATGAATGTTAGTACCTGTCCCTTCTCCAAGGATGCCCTGGTCCACATATCCCACTAAAACAGAACCTACTGTCATTAAGTCCATTCCAACTCATAGTGACGCTATAGGTCAGAGGTGAACTGCCCTACTGAGTTTCTAAGGAGCACCCGGCAGATCTGAACAGCCAAGCTTAAGATGTAGCACTTAACCACCACTTCACCAGGGTTTCTCTGTTACCATTCACACTGACTTCTTTAGGTCAATGATTAAATTCTACAACTTGTCAAAATACCTTCATACATATATTTGTTACAGACTTTTCTTAGGCACCAGAAAGTAATCAGGTTCTAGAGGCAAGATCATGTGGTGCTTAGGTCCAGGTCCTAGAGTCAACTGCCTAAGTTTTAATTACATTTAGTGCTTATCGACTTTAGCAAAATAATTTTATTTGTTTCACTTTTCTCATCTATAAATAAAGATAATGCTAGTACCCACCTCATACAGTTGCTGGATGAATAAATGACATAACTCAGAGTAGTAAGCACTGTATGTGGCTGACATTAAGCACTTGATTTATTACAAAGCAAATCTTAAAAGGCAGAAAGGAACAGGTTCTCAAGCCAGGGTAGCGCAGCAGCTAAGAGCAGGAGCCACACTGCCTGGATGTGTTGTTAAGACCCTCCAAATGTAACAGCAAAGTGACCTAAGTCACTTAACTTCTCTGTGCTTCAGTTTCCTCATTTCTAAAATGGAGATTACAACAGTACCTACCTCAATGCACTGGTTAAAATCAGTTGCCATTGAGTCAGCTGTTACTCATGGTAACTTTCTGTATTATCAGGGCAGAAGGGTAATCCACAGGGTTTCAGTGGTTGATTTTTGGAAGGAGACCACCTCTGGGTGGACTTGAACCTTTAATTTTTTGGTTAGCAGTTGAGCAGCACATCAACCATTTGTATCATTAAGGGATTCTGCTGCATGTTATGAGGACTACATGAGCTAATACATGTAACCCATTTAGAACATTGCCAGGCAGAAATCCAATTTTCAATAAATACTACCTATCATGATCATCTCTATAGGGTCGTCATGAGTCGGAAACAATTTGATGGCAGCAGGGTTTGGGTTTTATATCATGATCATCTGACTTATTCATCACCAAAAATTACCCTGAGCCCAACTACGGCAGATTGTAAACTGGCTACTAAGTATCAGTACTCTTCCTTCTCCTTTAGTAACCAAATTCTAATTTTTACCTGGGTACACTCCATCTAAAAAACAAAACACACACTACATTTCATAGCCTCTTCTGTAAACAAATATGGCCATGCAATTGAAGATGCAAACTCAAGTGTTTGGTAGAATGTCCATCAAGACTCCTCAAAAGATACATGCTCTGCTTGAAGTTCTCTGTAGCCAGCGTCCAGCAAAGACTACCCTAGGATCTCTACAATGGACATCACAGATTGTGGAGGATGAAGCCGGGAGAAAAGCAGGCTAAGTCTCTCATAGAGGGGCCACATGATTCCTAAACTGCCTAACACTGGATTTCCCATATTTGACAGAATAAACTTTTGAGTATTTAAGGTAGATTTTAAGATTTCAGTTACTTATTTGAAACACAATTCTTCAGTGAAACATCACTGTTCCTAATCTATATTATCTGGGTGTTTGTGCAATTGTAGTTGTTATTATTTCTCCCCAGAAATGCAGTGAATCTGTATTTTTCCATTTTTACAGGATATTTTACAACATCATGTGAAAAGTCTAACAGTCACTTGATATTTTTTCATTAATTTTCACTGACAGTATGTTTGAAACATGAGGACACTTATTGTACCTAAGATTAATTACAATATCATACCCAAGTTAGAGCTTCACAAGCAACATTTTAACACTGACAACATATTGCTTCTGACTACTAAAACAACTAAGGTGTAGAACTTGGACATGTACTTATATAACCCTAACTATCAGCAACAATTGAATTCTCCCTTATGGTCTATAAACTGGCTCTTGAGCAAAGATGGAGATATACTTGACTTGTTTTGCCCTCTCAGCAACCTGTATTTCAAGGAAAAGGCTAAAAATGTGAACTAACTACAAAAACAACCATTTAATTTTCTAAATCTAGCAAAAACTATTATACACAGAGACATATTTATGTATCACAGGGTTTTTATGAGGCTAAACAGTATTACACATGAACCTATATGGGCTTGACACAAAGCTTTTATCTTTTTTGAAGTGCTACCCTTCTTGGCCCATTATATGCAGGCGCAAAAAAAAAAAAAAAAATCTGACTTCAACTCATCAAGCAGAGTAAACACTATTTATGATGTAAAAAGTATTCTGCAAAATAAAAAAATAAAATGGAGCTTGATTTAGTAGAAGGGACACCTTTACATAAAAGATAAACCAATGCTAAAAAACTCAAGTGTAATTTGGTGATACAAACAATACATATATTAAAACAGAAACTCTGAAATCAATTAGGGATACAGAGGACAGTCAGAGGAAGCTCAATGAAAGTGCAGGACTCCTGGCCACTCTGAGCTAAAGTCAGATAGGATTTAGCACACGCGAAACAGAAGGCTAATACAACTTTCAGTTGCCTCAGATGCATGAAAAAGTTGGAGAATGAACAAAGAAACTGGAGAAGAACTGATACTTTTGAATTATGGTGCTGGTGAAGAATACTGAATACACAACGGCCTACCAGAAGAACAAACAAATCTTCTTGGAAGAAGTACAGCCAGAGCGCTCCTTAGAAGCGAGGACGGTGAGACTTTGCCTGATGTACTTCAGACATGTTATCAGATGGGAGCAGCCTTCGTAAAGCAGAGGGTCAGTGATAAAAAGAAAGACCCTCAAAAAGGTAGACTGACATAGTGGTGGCAACAACGGCTCAAACACAGCAACAACTGTGACAATGGTGCAGGACTGGGCAGTGTTTAGTTTTGCTGCACACAGGGTCCCTATCAGTTGGCACCAACTCAAGAGCACAACAACCAATGCTGGTGCTTACTCACCGAGGGTATGGCTGCAGCAATTGGAATCATCAACACTGAGACTCCACGGACAAAGTATGTAACATATTTCTGAAACCGAGAAATTCCAATTTTTTGCAGGGCAAAAATCTGAAAGAGTAGAATACATACAAGGATTACTAAATTGCATACTCAACCACATATACCAACTGGAGTTTTCATTGGTTTCCATCTATGCTTTTCATTAAAACAAAAGAACACTGGTGAATTTACGACTGGGCTTTTACCCTTTTAAGCACTTTTTTTTTTTTATGATGACTGAGAGATGTACATTCCCATATAAATTTGCATGCCTACCTATGTGCAGCTGCCACTGCTCTCCCTGCCCAGTGACAGCACACTATCTCTGTCTGCTCCATACATGTCTTATCCTCTCAACAACCTCCTATCCCCTCCTCTCCACCCATTCCCCCATCTTCAGTAAGAGTCCAGCAAGACAACATCCTGTGGATGCACAAAACCACAAAGTGCACATATGATATGGTCACTGTGTCACCAAGTCCAATCCATTCGTGTCCAAAGAGTTGGCCTCTATTATGATTTACGGACAGGGCAGCATCACGGCCAGAGGCCATGCTCCCAGGAGAACCCTGAGGCCCCTGGACCATCAATTGTGGTCTTTAAGTGGAGATCTCAGGACGTGCATCTTTTTAGTCTTGTGTTGCCAGTGAGACTCCACTTTGGGAGCTCCATCGCAGCTATCACTGGTGGTGGGGGGGCACCATCCAGTTCTTCCGGTCACAAGTCAATGTAGTCACCCACTCACGTGGGTCCCTGTCTTCTGGGTTCTTTCCCCCATGTCGTTTTGGTCCTCGGTGAGCATCTGTTCCTGCTGGGTTGGGATCATTTGCTGTGCCCTCACATAGCAGCTTGTAAGACCCCAGATGCCACTCACCAATGTGGGGTGCAGAAGGCTCTCTTAGCAAAATGTGAATTGTGCCAATTTGACCTTGATTTCATGAGAGCATGGTCCCCAGCCCCCCGCCCCAGCTACTCTGTCCTTGCAATATTAAGATGGGAGGAGTAATCATATTATGTTGAAGTCCAGTTAATACTGATCTTCTTTCTAATATGTGCTGTCACAGATTTTACCCCACCAAGTTTCTATCAACTGTCTAATCTAAATCCTGTCCCACTCACCCTCCCTCCCTCCCCACCCTTGCAGCCATCTCTTTCCTTCTATGCATGAGTCTGTTTCTAAGTTCTTATCGTAGGGGTCTCATATAGTATTTGTCCTTTTGTCACTGACTACTTTCACTCAGCATAATGTCCTCTAAATTGAAACCAGGCTATGTTTCCTAAAATCATCGTTGTTCTAATCATCACACAGTGTTCCACTGAGTATATACACCATAGTTTACCTATCCATTCCTCTGTTGTTGGGCATCTGGGTTGATTACATCTTTTTGCCACTGTGGACTGTGCTGCAATAAACATTCGTGTGCATATATCAGTTGGTGTGAATGGCCAGGCTTCTCTAGGATATATTCTGAGCAGTGTAAGTGCTGGGTCAAATGGTGTATCTAGATCCAGCTTTTTAAGGAAGGCACCAGATTGCTTTCCAAAGAGGTTGCACCATTGTGCAATCCCACCAACAGTGTAGGAGAGTTCCCATTTCTCGACAGCTTTTCCAGCATTTGTTGTTTTGTGTTTTTTGGATCATGGCCAACCTTGCTGGGGTGAGATGGTATCTCAGTGTCGTTTTGATTTGAATTTCTTTAATAGCTAATGATCATGAGCATGTCTGCATGTTTTTGGGCTGCCTGGATCTCTTTAGAGACGTGTCTGTCCATCTCCGTTGTCCATTCCTTGATTATTTCTTTTTCTTATTGATATTTTGTAATACTTTATAAATTATGGAGATCAGACATTGGTCTGACATACAGTTGCCAAATATTTTTTTCCCATTCTGTAGGGGGCCTTTTAATTCTATTAATAAAGTCTTCAGATAAGCAAAAGTATCTGATTCTTAGTAATTCCCATTTATCTATTTTCTCTTCTGTTGTTTGTGGTTTTTTGACAGATTTAGAAGTCTGTCTACATTGTATATTAAAGCTTCCATTGTTGTTCCTACTTTTTCTCAGATGAGCTTTGTTTCAGATTTGGTATTTAGGTCTTTTATCCAGTTTGAGTTGGGTTTTTTATAAGGTGTAAGATACGGGTATTGTTTCAATTTTTTGTAGGAGGATATCCAATTTTGCCAGCACCATTTTTGAAGATATTGTTTTTACCCCAGCTTAATGTCTTAGAACCTTTGTCAAATATCAACTGTTCACAGGCAGATGGTGTCATCTCTGGGGTCTCAATTCTGTTCCATTGATCTATCTGTCTCTTGTTGTACCAGTACCAAGCTGTTTTGACAACTGTGGCAGTGTAATAGGTTCTAAAGTCAGGTAGTGAGAGGCCTCCCAGTGTGTTCTTCCGTAGTGCTTTACTCATCCAGGGCTTCTTCCGTTTCCAAACAAAGTTGGTGATTTGTTTCTCCACCTCATTAAAAAAATGTTACTGGAATTTTTATTGAGATTGCACTATGTAAGCAGATTGCTTTGGGTAACACAGACATTTTCAAAATGTTCAGTCTTCCTATCCATCAGCAGAATAGGTTTCTCCATTTATGTAAGTCTTAGTTTCCTGACAATTTCTTAAATAGACCTCTAATTAATAGCAATGAAGAGATTCAACCATATAAAAGAAAATCAAGGCATAATTTTTAAAAGTCAACATTTTTCAAAGATCATCCATTAAGACTGAAACTCCTTGAATAGAAACACTATGTATGAATCATTACCCTTGTTTCCTAGTACTGAAGAACAGTGTGTGGTACACAGAAGTCAGCCAAGAGACATCTCAACAATTTGAGATCTTGCAACTGGGAATGGAAGGAAGAAACAGGCTAGGAAATGTAGCCATTACTTACGAATCACTTACTTAAGAGGCAGCACAGTGTAATCAATAAGAGAATGGGCTGTAGAGTAAAACTACCTAGGCTCACCTGGAAGCCTTTTAGCAGCTATTTGACTCTGGCTAAGTTTTTTAACCTGTGCCTCACTTTGTCCAACAAAGAATGCAGTAATGGTACATATGTCATAAGATTCTTTTCAGAATTAAGAGTTAATTAATACTAACTGCTTACAACAGTGCCTGGCACCTAGTATTATGTTCAGCAAGAGTAAACTTTTATTATAATTTGTATAACCTGTGTCATTGGACAGCAGAGTAATAGGGAGGAAAGACAGAGGACTGATAAGTCCTATTTCTACCGTTAAGTCGCTATGACCTTATGTTTGCCCCTTTCTTCCAACAACTATTCATTAACCACCATCTTGGAAAATACATTTAGACTACCCATGGATTCTATCTTTGAGAAAGTTTAACTCAACACATTTGAGTCTATCATCTTCATTTTCCTCATCTGAAAAAACAAAGGGTGTATTAGATTTCCCAAATGGAACTAGAGGACTGAATTCATAAAATCTCAACTGAGGTAGACTATCTCTAAGCTTTATTCCAGTTCACAGAGCCTGTGTTCTACTCTGAATCTGAGGCTAGCTCTCTGCATGCTGCCCTTCCCCCATACAGTTCTCGAGTAAGCAGCATGGAATAATGATAAGGCATGGCTATGGGGTCATCTTTCATATATGTCTTTTTCTCTCCATCTTACAGTGGATTCCAGACTTTTGTAAAAAAAAGGTAGTCAAATACAGAATGCGTTTCCTGCCTAAAAACTCACATGTTAACCACATACATAAAGCACCGCTCTACTGCACAAATGAAACCACACTGACTCAGCATTTTAATGACTATCAGAAGTAAATAACAAAATAGCACTTTTTAGAATCATAAAATTTTAAAGCTGAAAGAAACTGCTGAAACATACTGATTCAGCTCTCCTGATTACAAAAATTCTGAAGCCCAGATGGTTTAGGAGTGGGCCCAGGATAGCCTGTAATTAGCTGATCTGGGACCAGAAACCAAGATGTCCCAATTCTAGTTCAGCGTTTATGCCACCAATTCAAATACACCTGTATTTGACGTCAGCACAGCAACAAAAATCTCAGTGATTTAAGCCACTGACCTCCACTATTAACAGGTTGATAACACCAACAGATACAGGCAGAATCCAAGTGGAATCCAGAGCAGTGAGGTCAGGAAACCACAGAATGCCACCAGCAGCTAACTGCTCCTGAACAGAAAAACCTGTTGAAACAGTTTTATAAATAAAACAGAATTCCTAGAAAATGGCAGAGGGAAGTACAAGTTACAGGAGTCTTTATAAATCTAGTAACAGCTGCCTCATACCAAAACTGTACATTGGTTTTATTCAGGTTACTTTTCATTCCATAATATAAATAATCCTCCCTGTACTCAGCAGGATGCAAGGAGCTATCTGCAGCAAAGGATATACACAGCATAAAGATATTTAACAGTAATCATTTCAGATTTAAACTTTCAAGTCTATTCTGATTACCTACTGGTTAAGAATGCCTTTAAAGGTAAGTAAAAGACAAATGCTTTAGTTTATATAATTTCTTAATTAACATTTACATTTATGAGTGGGGACTTTTCTGGTCTCTCAATTTTACAAACTGAAAAAACTGAAGACCAGGAAACCAAATTATGGAGTTATAATATTATATTATGCCCCCATCCCAGACAGCAATATTACTGATGTCTTTCAGAGATATATCTGTTTCTCTCAAGTGTGTTTTGGCTGGTAAGTTTTTTATGTTCAAAATATTAAATCTTAAGCCCTCATGAGGAAGACTGTGAAAGTATGACAGGTATGAACAGTTTTCTTTCCTTTTTTGTGCACAAAGTTTTGTACAAACTTATTTGGAGAAAACAGACTTTTATAATAATTGCCTTCTGAATGTGTTGCCCCCATGCTAAAATTCCGAAGGGCAACAGATATGAAGATCCACACTGGAATCTGAATCCAGACCAACACAGTGGCTTTGAAAGGGTGGCAGTTATCCCGGACATACAGCTCTGAAACAAGCCTTCGCATATTCTTGAGATAAGTGAGCCTAGATAGAAAGAAAAGAAAAAGACAGAAGAAAAAGTCATTTGATCATTAACAGTGCTTCATCCCCACTGCATGAACACATTATGATTTTTGGCTAAACGCTAAAGGTTTTAAGCTGTGTAAGGGGCCGCTTAAACAAAAGGCAAAGAAATCCTTTAATGGCAAATTCTCCAACAATGTACATAACAATCAAATACATGCGACACTGTTAAATCACAAGTTTTATTTCTTGTGGTCTTTGGCCAATGAGATTTCATTTGGTGGAAATTTCACTACTGACATGGTACGACAACAATTCATATGCAAAATACGAAAGCTAAAAACAAATTTTACTGCAATCACTACTCTCCAATCAACTACTTGATCTCTGCACATACCTTTTCCAGCTATATGCTTTTACACTACACATTCTCTTCGCCTCTCAAAATCATCTCCCTTCAATCAACTCTCTCGCAATGATTTTTTATTCCATTTCTATTACCCACATTACTTATTCCTGTTCTTATTTTAAGCTCTACCTTCTAGACTATAGTATCCTCATCTTTAAGTGTCCTGTATTTTGCACATCGAAGGCACTGATTAAGTTTATTGAATTTAATCAAATTGTAGTATACTAAATTAACATATGGCACACAGATAACCAGGCCCTTTGTAATTTGGCCTCTTCCTACACTCTTTTAAAGCTATCTCCTGTACATTCTGGTTCCTGAGCTATTTGAGGTCATTCAATAAATCAGACATCCACATCACTATGGCTGGAAAGACTGTATCTCTGTGAAAACCCCACCTTCCTGACTGTTCACCTGATAAACTGTCTTTCACTCCTCATAACTGAGTCCTATTGAAAATACAAGAATAGGAGAGGAAAATGGAATGCGAAGCTAGTTGCCTCTGTGAATAACTGCTTCCTTTGCTACGAGACCACAGCTGGTGCCCAGCTGTCATTACTGAACACTTTGATCAAAGATTTTATAGGAGAATCCTGATCAAAAGGGAGATATGCAGAACAGAATTTCAAATTCACATGGAAACCAGATTTTCTGGAGCTAAGGTGTTCACAGGATGAACTCTCGAATTACTGTCCTAAGATAATCTTTAAACTTTAAAGGGAAAATACATCCTGAGGTCTTCTTAAAACCAAACAATAGTTTAGCTTAATAATGAATGTCTGCCTTGAGCATTATCCTGTTTTAACCCCACTTCCATCAAGTCAATTCTGACTCACAATGACCCTATAAGACACATCAGATCTAGCCTTATAGTTTCCTAAGAGCACACAGTGGATGTAAACTGCTGACCTTTCACTTAGCAACTGCAGCACTTAACCACTATACTACCAGGGTTTCCATGTCATTTAAAACCTATCTATACAGGACTGAAGTGACTATAAAGACAAGAACCTTAGCAGGCTGTGAGTTTACGCTAATAGGAGAGGAGCAACTGAGAAACAACCGAGAGAATGGTTGCACAACTCAAAGACAGTAATCAGTGTTACTGAACTGTACATGAAGCAGCTTGAACTGGTGTATGTTTTTGCCGTGTGTATTTCTAACAATTTTTTTTTTTTTTTAAGCAACAGAAATACAGATGTGTTTTCCTTTAAAGCCATACGCTCTATAAGGATGTGCCTGGACAGTAGTCCTGATGCATAAACACGGACCAGAAGCCTTCTCTAGGCAGGATTTACAGCCCAGGTGAGCAGTTACTAATTTGTTCTTTGGCCTGGGGCTGTAGTTCTCAGATTACGATTAGTAAAAATTTCAAAACTACAGGTTTGCCAACTTTTTTTTAATCAAGTAAAGATGTTAAATTACTGTAATGGTTTAAAAAATGTCAGACCTTTTTCACACTAAATATAGATGGACAAAATCTTTAAGAATAGTTGATAAATTTATATCTATGTAGATAAAAATATACAGATAACCATATAGAGGTTTTCCCCGACTTATGATGTCTCCAAGGTAACAATGAACCACACTTACAACCATCCTTTTTTGTAGTGCCTCTTATAGTTTGTTAGTAATATGTACTATACTCAATGCTCCAGCATGTAATTGCTGAAGTTATCATTCTCAGATGTTCACTTGTAAAAGTTCAAAGATCAGATTTACAAAGATAATGATAACAAAAGGCAATACTGAAAACTAAAAAAAAAAAAAGGGAAAAGAGGTATTCAACTCACATCAGAACTTATAACGAAGTTATTAGAATGGAATCTTGTAATACGTTGGGGATTACTTGTATATACTACGAAGTCTTTAGTTATACTTTAGTTATACTACAAAGTCTTTAGTTTTGCTCACTGCTGTAAACTATTGAAGATTTCATCACAAGATAGTTAAAATCAGAATTAGGAAATCTGACTAGTATCTTACATTGGCTGAACCAGGAGGACTTAGAAGTTCCCCGAAGAAAAGTGTAGACAGAAAGCTGCAGCACCATCCAGCACTCCTGGGCAACAGCTTTTAAGAGCCCAAGGGTACCACCCCACAGGGTATCCGCGATGGATGTCCACATGCTTCTAACACTGCACTCACATCTTCCACCTCCCAATACCTCACTGTATACCTGCTTTACCTTTTCAACAAAGATCAAATTTGTAAATAAATTGTGTTATTTGTTGACCGGTATCTCAAAAGAAGACTGGTACAGTCCTCATTCTGTGAAGACTTACCTTGATGGCCTACCTCCTTCCATATAAATCCTATATGCACTTAATTTACTGCCCTCACTATGTGATTACAGAGAAGATAGTCTTCTTATCTGTTTCTCGAGTTTTTTGCCCTGAATCCAATATAAAAAACTATCACACCACAAAGACTTATTAAAAAAAAGAAAGAATAGAATACTTCACTACCAAGGCTAAAGAACATCCAAACTTATGATAAACATCACCTCTGAACATTATATATATTCATGGTCTTAAACGCATAGAATTAGCTTACTTGGCAACTCTTTTGGACCATCCCAACTGATTAGCACGAACTGCTACTTCTTGGTTAAGATGCCTGGCAATATTTTTTATTTCTGGCTGCAGATTTTCCACCTAGCTAAAGAAAAAGTAGAATTTGTTATGAGTACATAAAGGATTTTGATTCATAACTACTTGTAGTTTATTTTACTCTTCATTGCCTCAACTCATTTAAATATGTGGTTTAGTTACCATGTCAAGAAATCTTAAATTTAAACATGTTAATTTCCTTTAATTTCCTTATGATGTTCTTAGTCACCAAATTCAAATCCAGCTTGTACACTTAGTGGTATGCTCCCAAGCAAGTTCCGTAACTTCTAAAATCCTGTTCCTTCAGATATAAAATGTGTAACAAATCCTTCTTCACAGTTATGACAACTAAATGAGAACTACACACTGAGTTTTACTGTTTCATCCCTAGATTCCCAGTAAACTGAGTAAATAGTCAATTAAGGATCATTAATAATGGTGGCATAGTAGTTAAGAGCTATGGCTGCTAATCCAAACTTTAGCAGATCAAATCTATCAGGCACTCCTTGGAAACTCTGCAGGAACAGTTGTATTCTGTCCTGTAGGGTCTTTATGAGTCAGAATCAACTCAACAAAAATGGGTTTGTTTTTTTTCAGTTTTAATACTCCTTTAGAAGTGAGAATGGAAATCTTGGTGATATAGTGTTTAATTGCTATCTAGGGCTTCTAATCAAAAAGTTGGTAGCTTGAATCTACCAGGGGCTCCTTGGAAACTCTATGGGGTTACCTATGAGTTGGAATCGACTCAACGGCAGTGGGTTTGGTTTTGGTTTTAGAAGCAAGGATGGTCAGACTCTGTCTCATGTTCTTGGACATATTACCAGGAGGGGCCAGTTCCTGAAGGACTTCATGCTTGATAGGAGACCAGCACAAAGAGGAAGACCCTCAAGGAGATGGGTTGACACAGTAGCTGCAACAAAGGGCTCAAGTATGATTGTGATAGTGCACGACAGGGCAGTGTTTTGTTCAGTTGTATATAGAGATGCTGTGAATTGGTACCAATTGTAAAGCACCTAACCACAATGCACTGTGTGGAGAGGGCAGCAGTGGTTCAGTAGTAGAATTCGCCTATCCAGGAGACCAGCGTTCAACTGCCAGCCAACAAACCTGAAATGGACCATGTACTCTTCTGTTAGGGGAGGCTTGTATTGCTACAATGCTAAGCAAGGAGTCCTTGGGTGGCATAAACAGTTAAGTGCTCAACTACTAGCCAAACGGTTGGCAGTTTACACTTACCCAGTAGTGCCTCGGAAGACAGGTCTAGAGATTTGTTTCTGAAAGATCACAGCTTAAAAAACCCTGTGGAGCAGTATTAGTCTGCACACATAGGTCGCTGTTAGTCAGAATGGACTCCACAGCAATAACAACATGATGTCGAGCAGGTTTCAGTGGAGACTCCAGACTAACAAAGAGTTATAAAGGAGGGCTTGTGATCTACTTCTGAATATCTGTCAATGGAAACTCTTATGAGTCATGGCAGTGGATCCCTTTGTGCACAGGGTCATGGGGTGACTCAACAGTAGTTAACAAAACGCTGTGTGACAGACATAAATTCATAAACACTGCCTTTATTTCTGATGTTAATTTTGTTTTCTGTAACACAGCTCCCTAACATAACAATATTGATGATTCTCTTCTGTTCTGTTCCCAGTTTTTTTTCCCAATGATAATCTTAAAACATGAAATATTTACTTTTGAAGTCTCACATTTGAGTGATAATTTGTTTTAAAAGCACTTATACTCAGATATGATTATCAAAATACTGTAAAACAGATGCCTCTTCTCTACAAGAAAACTAAACAGTAAAAGGTCAAGCGACTGTGAATAACCAGACAGGCTTGTCAGCGTTGACTGAGCCTGAATGATGAACCAAGTTCGCAAGCCGTTGTTACCTCTGTAATTGCTTCCTAATAAAGGTATTTGAGACACCTGGCAATGAAAGATGTTGCAAATATAAAGTTTCACGGAGGAAGAGTTACAGGTCTGTATTAATCCTTTTCTCTCACTGTACAGCAAATTTATTCATCATTTGTGCTTTGATCACAAAGCACAAGAATAAACGATATGATACATACATGTGCCACTCAACATCTTTACATAATACACCCTGCAGTAGTTACATTTCTTCGCGCTTAAGTGGGCAAGACCGACATTAAGCACTACAACAGCACCTCGGGAAAGCATGCCCCAGACAGACGTCAGTGTCTACTCCAACAGCAGTTAAGGTCACACAGCGTCTATGAGCAGCTCGGCGCCCCTCACCTTGGCTAGGATACGATGCTGGTAGACGGCCAGCGGCAGCGTGACGGCTCCGCGCAATGCCACAGTGGTGAGGAGAATGCTGCCCCACCAGGGCAAGCCCGTAGCGGCGTGCGCAAAGAGTAGCATTTCTTCCGCACCCCGAACCGGCGCGGATGCAGCAAGGGCCTCGTACCAGCCGCTAGCACCAACCGGACCAGCCGCAGACACGGAAGCAACCGCCCACACTGGGACAGCAGAGCGCCTGCAGCCAGCAGTTGGGGCTGGCGCAAGCGGCAGGCCCCGGGCCCCGACCTGCAGGCCCGACAGCCGCCGCAACCAGCAACCACCGAACCGACACATCATGTGCGAGCCAGGGCAGAGACCACTCACAGTGGCCTCAATGACGATCACCGCACAGCAGTCGACCGAAGCGCTCTGCGCTTGCGTTGGCGACAACAGGGCGTACAGTGCATGCGCGCCAGTCCGCCTGTAACCCCAATCGACCTTCCCCTTTTGCCATTGACGTGTTCCGTCGCACTGATAATGACGCAAGAGTTCGCGAAGTCCCGCCTTTCAACGCGGCAGTGGGCAGGCACGCTACAGTGAAACTCTCCTGCCGTTGGCGTGGAGCTCATTAGAGGCGGGACTGGAATGTAGAGACCAGTGAAGGCCTTGCTGCCCTGGGCGTGGAGGGACGTTCTCCAGGAAGTTCCTGCGGTGTAAAGTCAGTCTTCCGTCTATGCTTTTATGTTTTTTTTACTCTAATTATGTCAGTTGTGGTGGATTAAGCTTTGGTGGATGGTTTTTGTACCCTGAAAGGGGGCCCTACCTTTTTAGTTGCACATCTGTTGCTGCTTCTAGGGATTATATGGGTTACACTGCCCCCAAAATCAACACGTTGCTAAAAGCTGAGAATCATTCTAGGATCGGAGAGCAGCGTGTGTTTCTGGCTGACCTTCAGTTTTAATCAACATCCTTTAGGCTCTGGTCGGAGTTCACCAGGTCTTCTAAAGACTTAACTGGGCCGTATGTTTCAGGTAGTGTGTTCAAACCAACCTGCAAACTAGGTTTTCTTAAATATTTTATCTTCCATTATTAAGATCTTTATTCTACGTTAGGGGTAAAGAACAATCTCCTGATTTAAAAGTATGGTCACTGGAAGCATCGTGAGTTCTTAACTGGCATTAACATATATTCTATGTAGGCTTTCTTTAAAGAACTTGAACATTCAGTGTCTTCTGGTTAAAAGGAATATGACCGACTGGAATGACATGGAGTAGATTCAGGAGGGTTACCCCTAGACCAGGCGAACAACATGCGTTGACCCAAATAAGATGTTGCATTTTTAAGAAAGCTTCCAGTTGATTCCTTCCCGGTGCGTGCACTCCACACCCCTCAGCGTGTGGAGACTGAAATGTTGCTACAAGTTTGAACAGATTGCACTGGAGTCTCCAGATTAAGCTGGACTAGGAAGAAAGACCTGGCGATCTACTTCCCAAAACTAGCCAATGAAAACGCTGTAGATCCAAAGTGTTTGATCGCTGACCATGCGGATAGCACAGAACAGAGCACATTTCATTCACTTGTGCATGGGGTTATCAGTCGGGGTGGCAGTGAGGCAACTTAACGGCAGTCAACAGCATGTAGACCAGTGTCAGACTGCAGCTACCGTTCTCCCTCTCTGTGCAAGATAGCAGATACTCTTGCCTCTAGCTTCTGGAATTCTGCTTTCTTCAAAGCTAACTGGTACATACATAAAATTTTAAATGCGTCTTTAAACACAGACAAAAATACATGCTGTATAGAATTTTTTCCTTTTTAAAAGAAAAAGCTGAACAATCTATTTTCCTATCCATTAAGAAAAAAAAAAAAATACTTACTGATGACTCCTTTAACATAGAAATTCAGTTTTAAATGGAAGTTTCTTTGCCTCAAAATTGTGAGAATAATAAAGTGACACTGCCCCAGAGGAAACCTTGGTAGCATACTAGTTAACTTCCATGCCTGCTCACCGAAAGGTCGGCAGTTGAAGCCCAACAGGCACTCTTTGGAAACTCTATGGGGCAGTTCTGCTCTGTTCTGTAGGGTCACTCTGAGTCGGAATTGACTTGTGCTGCAGCATCCCCCTATTTCCAAAGAACTGATGACACTGAATGCCCTTTCCGTAGTGGTATGTAGCCTAGAGGCGGACTGCTTGATGTCCAAGACGAGGGGAAGTTAGGCAGAAAAACAAAAACTAAACATTTGACTTAATGGACTCACTGTTCATAGACTTTAAACCACAAGCTTTCAAGCTATTCGACAGATCTTACGACTGATACTGTGGGTCGCAACTGGGACCTCCTCTACAAATGTAGGTCCACCTCTTCTGTTACATATTGAGGTAACACACTCCAATTTAAAAAAAAGTTCCATTGTTTTGCAAGTGTGAATAGTGACGTAAATAAAATATATAAATACTTAATTTCTGCTAATTTACACATGGGCTCACACAAACATTTAACTCATAGAATGGGAATAACCATTACTAAGAGAATGTTGGAAGCAGCACTTAACAGTGATAAAACCCATTGCGATAGTAAATTGTTACCACTAGTATGTCTGTACTACTAATCCAACATTGTGGGTATCTTCCATGTTTTGAGTTGCAGAGTACAATATAAAATGGGCTGATGTATACTGAGCAAACCAACTTATACGTTATCTGTTAACAATTTGCAGATGAAGTTGTGCATTCTTTTAAAATGTTGACTATTTATAATTAACCTATTCCTGTCTTTAATAGTTAACAATTTATGGCATATCTCGATTTTACTTAAGCTTCTTAAAAAATGGACTGTATATTACGTTCTTTCTGCAGCTTCTGAAATTCTTATCCATTGTGATATGCTTGAAATTTGAATATAGGCTACTACCATCACCTACAGTCATTTAGATTTCTCATTTCCTGAACACGAGGACTGCTAGTTAAGTTTGCGAACTCATCCTCGAAAAAGTGCTACATAAATTCATTGCTGAATATCATTCTGGTCACCTTCATGGTACTCCCCTTGGGGAGCCATGCACTGACACCAGTGCCTAGTCCACCCTTCAAAGCAGTTTTGGAATTCTTTTTCTGGAATGGTCATCAGAGCTGTCATATTACCCTTAATGTCCTGAATATCATCCAAATGTCTTGGTTTTAGTATTTCCTTTATCTTTGTGTAAAGAAAAAAAGTCACTGGGGGCCAGATCGGGTGAGTAGGGAGGGTGTTCCAATACAATTATGTGTTGGCTGGTTAAAAACTCCATCCCAGAGAACTATACTGTTAAGCTTGAAAACTTGCCACTGTGCCCAATGGCCACTCCAGAAGAGTTCCAAAATTTATTTGAAGGTTGGACTAAGCACTGGTGTCAGCATACAGCTTCCTAAAGGGAGCACCTTTGGGTGACCACAGTGATATTTAGCAATTAGGTTATGTAATACTTAGAACAATTTAGTTTACAGATCTGTCAGACCTCATATGCATTGTGAAATGTTTCATTAAAACACTTTTAAGCCAGCCAGAAACACCTTTAAACAATAAATTATTTTCATGAGTAATTCTTTAAGTGATTACTGGAATCTGATTTAGGTTTCTTAATTTTTTTAAGGCATTACTTTTCAAAACCAAAGCCAACTAGTGCAGAATTAGTTTTTCATTCTTCTTTGTTCAAGACATCTTCTATTTTTTTTATCATTGGTTCTTAAGTACTGAACGTAGAAAGTTGGCTTTTATTTTTCAAAAGTGTGAATTCATTTAAAGATAGAAGTCTAATATGAAGCCCAAATGTTAGTTCTGTATTTCAGCTGTAGCATTATACCAAACCCAACCCAAATCCATTGTGAATGAGTCGATTCTGACTCACATTGACCCTACAGGACAGAGTAGAAATCCCTCACGGAGTTTCCAAAGAACAGCTGGTGGATTTGAACTGCAGACCTTTTGGTTAGCTGCTATGGCACTTAACCAATACACTACTAGGGTTTCCATAGCATTATACAGAGATTCTTACTTATATCAAAATCAGAGTGCTATTTTTTTTTCCATATATTCATTTACCCAAAGTATGTATTTTGTAATCAAGAAGTGTAGCCAAGCCGCCAAGAAGTGTAATGTAGGAATATTAAAGCATCAATAATATTCTCATCTTAAGTTCCAGTTACCTGAATTAACTGAGTGTTGGAACTTGTTTAAGCAAACATTTATTAACTAGATGTATATTTGCAGAGAGATTCAGGTGCATCTAGAATTTACAAAGTATAAGTAATACTAACATTAAAGTCTAAGACTTCTGAATAGATTCACTTATCTAAAAACTGAGAAAATGGAATGCTGAATCTGTATATTATAGTAATTTGAAACATCAAATTATTGTTTGAAACTTAACCATTTTAAAGTCATTCTGATTTAAAATTTTTTTTATTTAACACTTCAGTATGCTTTAAGTGGTTTGTAATGCCAGATCTGCCACACTGTTTGCAAAAACATCAAAGTGAAAACAGGTTGAATAAATCAAGGCTCTGAAGAGGTTTTATCATCTTGTGTTTCCCTGTTTATTCTAACACTTCGTACTATTACAAAAATAAAGTAATATGGTATGACAAATACTTTTTATGAAATTATGTTTAGGTAATTTCAGTCTAAAGAAAGAGGGAACACTACTTTTGTGAAGAACAAGATAGTACTAATAAGCTATTTACCTTTTTTTCCTGAGGGCTAAATTAGGTGTGAAATAAGCACAGTAAATTACCAAAAGAATTTTCAATTGATAATAAAAATGATTTTCATCTGTAGTAATGGGAAACAGAAGAGGAAAATTTCTTTTACATAAATACTACAATCAGTTTTTTATGAATAAAAATATATTTGTTGAAAACGCATGAGAAGGGATATTTTTGATACGGGTAAACAAAATCATCTAAAATGGGATGGCTGGTATAAAAAGATTATATAATAATTGAGATACTATCTGTTTCAGTGCTTAAGGTATGAACTAAAGTGTTACTTTCATGAGTTTAGTTATTTAAAAGAATGAGAGGAAAGAAATACATCATGTAGTGTGTGGCACTGGGTTGGGTTTAGTCTGCATATACACATATCAACATGTTTTCAAAAGGGAAAGAAAAAAAGACCTGTGTGGTCTCAAAATATGTTTTTTGTTTTGTTTTTTTATTGTTCAAATAATAATGCACTGAATTACACCTCAAATATAAAAAAAATGTATCTGGAAACGTTGCTAGTGCAAACTCGTAGAACCATGTTACTGTTTTTAACAAGCTGATATTCCCAAACTAAATGTGGGGCTTTCCAATCCATATTGTCCTGCTCACAGTTCTAATTTAAAATCATGAAAATATAGGTTGTCTTTTAATTACTTTTTCTGCCTGAGAAGTCTTGTTGGTGAAATACCTACCTCCTAATAAGAAATCCAGTTTTGTGAAACAGAACCTGTATGTTGTAATAAATACTGGGCAGTATCTGTTCTCCAACAGGATTATTTTAAATAGGAAATAATCCTAATTAACACAATAAAGAAGCAAAAAAACATGATACTGACAAAAGTCATATATAAAATACTGTTAAATAACATTCCACCTTTTTTCTTAGTAAGTGCTCTACTTTTATTTCATAGGTTTGTTTATATGATCATTTAGTTTTCCTTTAGTTTAGACATGTTAATCACTGACAACTGTAAAAGAAAATTAAAAAATTATATATTTTAAGACCAAATCTTGAATTAAAAGATATGAATGTGTTGTTTAGAAACTTCTGGATACATTGGAGGAACCATCTTTTTTACTCTTCCTCAGGCTACCAGGGTAAAGAAATTATTTCATTTACTTGATTAGACAGGGAACTGTAGTTAATATTTTTAACTCCAAGTGATTCAACTTGAATTTTGGTTAATGTTTATGTTTTACTAGTGTGGAATATGGGTCTAATTAAAAAAAAAAAAAAGACTGATATAGATAAAAACTTTTATAGTTATTTGCTTTTATATTTCAACCATATTTTTCCATGAGACAAGATAGTACACATATTCTTGGATATGTTTATGTTTATTGTTTCAAGTGGACAGAATATATAAATCTCACTGATTAGTGTGGCCCTGTTATTTTATATAAACAGGTTAAATGGTATCATAATTGTTCACGTATCTATCATAAATTGCCTTAATGACAAATGAAAAATGTCTTTTACTTGGCCAGGTTAGCTGCTGATCCCTTTCACTGGGTGGAGAACAAGAAGTCTTAAGATTGGAAATAAAATAAATTTAGATGTTTTCCACTAAGTTACTAACAACTGGAATTTTCTGCTAACTTCTGATGACTGGAAAACCAAAATAAAACCAAACCAAGCCCACTGCGATCCAGCTGATTCTGACTCATGGTGACCCTAGACAGAGTAGAACTGCCCCATGGAGTTTCCAAGGAGCACTTGGTACATTTGAACTGACAACCTTCTGGCAAGCAGCTGTAGCACTTAACCACAGTGCCACCAGAGATTCCTTTCATGACTGGAAAGTTAATGTTAATACTCAGTATTATCCAATATAAAGTGTTACACTGAATTATTTAAGAATAAACAATCTGTTAAGAGCTTCCATATTAGGTATAGGAACCAGAAGTGGCTTTTGAAACTTTCAAAGAAGAAAAGAGTTGAAGAAAGAAGTGTGTGTTATATTTAGAGTGCAAAAGGTAATAAAGAGACATGGAAAAGTGAGAAATTTCTTCCACATGTGCCTTGCTCAAAACAAACCCAAAAGAGAGAAACCAACATAGGGAAACAACCACTGATAATGCCCATTTTTTTTACTTTATACTTAAATTACACAAGTAGAAAAGTTATGCTTATTAATAGTTTAATGTATGAAGGAAACATCCAGATTTCTGAATATGAAGGTACATATCTCACATTAATTTAAGTCTACATGAAGTAGAGCCTCTATACTGACATATTGAAATTTACTTTCTGCTTAGCCTTTTCTGTTATGTAAACAATTGTACATTTATTTGCCATTCTAAAACTTCAAGATCAAGTTTACATAATTTTGCTAATTTTCCGTGTTTGCTCAGAAGCAGTTTACAGTACTAAAACCAACCAGCCAAAGAACAGCTTCAACAGAAAGTTATGTCCAAGGGGGAAAAGGAAAGAAAAAAAAAGAAAAATGGTAAGAAAAATGCTAACTAAAGTAAAACGGATGATGATGGGGAATGGGCAGTCACAAATGTTCACAGAAAATAGGTCAGTTAGTAAGTTCTTCTGCAAAAAGCCTACACACTTCAGTCAAGCACATCAGTAGAATGATTTGGGAGCATAAAATTTTTCAGCCACTTGTGATTTCCTCTGAATGAAAAGGATCTGCAGGCTAACAAGCTGATGTTCATCAGCCAAGCTGGTTCATATGCACACTATTCATGTGAGGTGCCCAGGGTCCAGTCCACACCTATGAACACAGAGCATATATTTTATCAAATAAGTGTTCAACATATATTTGATTAAAATAAAACTTTTAAGACCTAAGAAGTCATCTCTATGAACTAAAATAGCTAAACCTCATTAAATTCACAATATTCTATAGGAAATAATGGGAAAAACAATGATGAAACTACTTCTATCTGTTGTTTCCTACCTCTCTTCTGTCTCAAACAGGATCTGATGTACCACCTTCCTCCCCCCTTTTTTAACCATTATGAAGTCAAATATATACAGATTTATGGTTAAGGAGAAAAGAGTCAATGGTATAAATATATACCAAAGTAAGCTAAAAGAAGGAACCACTTTTGTGAATTTTCAGAGTTAATTATACATACTGTTTTGGCATTAAAAATACTTTTAATAGATTACCTACAGGTGGTCCTTTTTACACCATTACTAAATTGTGATGTATCAATTATATGGTAATCACTTTGCAACTTAGAACCTTTCACTTAGCACTACCCAAAGGAATATATAAAACTTTTCATAATTTTAGCCCCAATCTGTTGCATTTTTCACATCTATATACCTGTCTTCTGGCTATAAGAAATTTCTCCATTTGTTTAACTTTTGATAGTCACCACACTTTCTCACTACTATGCATTTACCTGTATCCTGTTTATCACGGCATTTCACAGAAAACATAACAAATGTTTGTTTACTCAATCAGCAGCCTTACCGTTTGAGGGCCATTATTTTCCGTGGAGCTGGAAACCATCTTAATCAGTGAATTCCAAGAGGGGTCTGCAGCATGAGGGCCATTAAATATAGGTCCTCCAGCACCATCAGGGATTGGCGCTACTGGAGGAATCATTGCATTCCCATACACAGAAAAAGGCATACCCTTAAAAAGAGAAAACAAAGATTATACATGTTCATGTCAGTGCTGACTTTTAGTAATGCAACTGTTACATGTTCATGTCAGTGGTGACTTTTCATAATATAACTGATAGCCATAAAATTGACTTCTGAGCCATCATCTCATTTTTGAAAAGTGTAAGTTATTTAAAGAAGGTAAAAAATATTTTCCATTACATGTTTTCTTCCAACATTAGATTTATACATGAACCTAACATATTGAAATTACTTTGGCAAAAATACTCCTTTAAATAAGCATGTAAGTCAGAATTTGTAAATATTTATATTTTCGTGAGATTTTGGCCTATTACTGCAATCCTAAGCCTCAGCATCATTTCATAAATGTGTTTCTACTTCAAACTGTAAGAAAGCTAACAACAGGGAAAACATTTAGAAATAATGAAAATGCCTACTGAAAGCAACATTACCCCAACTTTAGGAAAGTCCATGTATCCGGCAGGAACATGCTGATGGAATGTACCAGAAGGAGTTACAATTCCTGTACTATCTCGCTCCATTGGTTGATGCTGTGAAAACACTCCTGGATCAGACATTGGCCTGTGAATCATAGGGTTTCCCATTGCAGGGTTACACCAGTCAACTTTGTCTGAGGGAAAACAGAGAGAATGAAAAATAAAAAATGGTAAATCAAAAGACAGAAAATAAAACATTTTCTGTATTTCTAGTATTTCCCATATTGAATTGTGAATTCTTTGAGAATGACCTACTTTTATATATCTATTGCAGTATTTTTATGTTTACAGGTATATATTACTCTAAATACCTGTCACAAAACAAAATAACAAAGCTAAGATGAAAGCTAAAGAGAATGAGAAGAAATGTTAACACTTCTTTAGTATGACGAAGAAAACATGCTTATATTAGATTTTTCAGAAAACAAAAATTCAATGGAAGATCACAGAAACAAACTAACTCTTCAAGTGATGAAACAGTCAAAGAAATATGAATGCAAATAATCTTTAAAAACTGACTATAAAAGTTAAATAAGATTTACAATATTATATTGATAAATGAATAAACTTAATTTATAGAAAGAGGATAGCATATCATACCTTGATTACCACCAATCCCTTCAAAGGACCAGATGCCACTATGCCCTACTGATGTGGACAAATTACTCCCAATAACAGATGGAGCTGAATTTCCAGTTTGCCTGATACGAGCAGAACGTTCTGTCCCAATAGGGACTGGAACTTTCCTGTCCTGAGAGACATTGCTGGTCTTTTCTGACCCTAATGGTACTGATGATGGGGCAGGAGATGGTGCACGTACTCCAGAGGATACTGACTGGGCAGGGGAATCTGGAAAAGAGACATGTGAAATGGTATCTACATATGTCACTATACAGGATATAGTTTTGTAAAAATAATCTTACATTTTAAACACAAATATGTATTCTGAGGGAAAATGAAATAAGTATAAGCATAACAATGAAATACAAAAATATATAAGTAATCAATTACGCACATTAAAATTGGGTTATGAAAGGGCCATATAATCCAGGGACTTAAATCAGCATGAGACCAGTAGAACCAGATGGTGACCGGCTACCACCAGTGTCTGCCCTGACAGGGAGCACAATAGAGTCCCTGACATAGCAGGAGAAAAATGGCTACACAGAACTAGAACTCTATTAATAAAGACCAGCCTTGATGGTCCAACAGACTAGAGGGTCCCTAGAAAAGAAGGCCCCTTGACTCTCTGTTAGCCTAGAGCTGAAACCATTCCCAAAGACAACTCTACACCAAGATTGGACTATAAGACATAAAATGATACTGGCAAAGAATATGTATCTTGGCTTAAGTAGCTACCTTAGGCTAACTGGGTAGGTCCTGTCCAGAAGCAAGATGAAAGGTTGGAGGGGGGACAGCAGCTGGTTGAATGAATCTCATATCCATTTTTTAATTTGGCTCACAATTTTTCCCTTTAATTAGTAACATGACAACAGCATGTAAAAACGTTACCATTGCAAAAGTAGTCCAACTACACATGTAATTCTAAGTACCCCTGGTTAAGTGCTTGGCTGCTAAGTATGAGACCACCAGAGACTCCGAAGAGAAAAGACCTCGCAATCTGCTCCTGACAAATTATAGCCTAGAAAACCCTCTAAGGTAGTTCTGTTCTGTCCTATGTTGTTGTTGGCCAGAATGGACACAACAGCACAAAGCAAAAAATATGCATAATTAATGTTTAAATGAATTAATCTATGACACTGCGTAAAATACAGCAACTGGCAAGGAAAAGGCAGTGTTTAAAAAAAAAAACAAAATGGAGACAGGAGAATTACTGCCTTTACTGGCAATTTGTATTCCCAGAGAACACTTATACTTTGGTATATTATGATTATATTATGATAAAAAGACAGAGATTCGACTGTCTTACAACATATTTAGAAAACTGAGCTTAAAAAAATAGTTTTTATGTCAGGACTTGACATAACCTTTAATATGTTGATGAATACCAAGAGAAGGGTATGCCTCATCGCCTACCTTTTAGTAGTTGTATCTTGGGGAGATTTCACACATTTCCCATGCATTGAAAAAAATAACAGTGTAAGCTTTACTTATCAGAACAAGGTCAATTCTGAATGTAGTCAATCTGGGAGTATTCACTAGTGATTCAATCATTTAATATACTTTTAAGAACAAAAAACCCTAAATTACATTTCTTGTAGGAAGTTAAAATATCAAGCATGTTTAAATTTAAATAGGTGGAGGAGCTTAAAGGGTAAAATCCCAAATTGCCCACAGAATCACAACCTACTAGTAACTGCCTGATTGTATGACCTAAAAATATTCATTTAATGTTCCATTCAACTATATATACATCTAATTTTTCTGCATGTATTTCTAAGCACCTATGTGTACACATACATGCAAAGGGATTTAGGTATCTAATGTGCAAAATCTGTCTATCCATCAATCCATTCACCCACACATGTATATGGAAAGCATAGTGAATCTATCTTCCAAGGTACTTCTTAGAGAATTTAGAAGACCAAAAAAAAAAAAAACTCAGTTGTACTATTAGCCATAATACATTTTTATAAAGACTTTTCGTTTACATTTTTAGTCATATGGTGCTAAGAAGTACTAGAGAAATCAGTCCTATCTTACTAATGCTCTCAGAAGTCAATTTTGGTCAAATTTATAACACTACCTCTCACTGAGTTAGAATGACTATTAACTAAAAGATTACCATATACTAAACTATTAACTATTAGACTATTAACTAGAAGATTACCATATACCATTAACTAAAATTTACCATATAAATGGTAACTATATAGACTGATATTATTGGGGCACAAAAAGATGAAACATATAAGTTTGTTGGAGCCCTGGCAGCACAGTGGTAACAGCTTGGCTGCTACCCCAAAGGTTAGCAGTTAGAACCCATCAGCAGTCCCTGGGAACCCTATGGAGCAGTTCTTCTCTGTCCTATTATAGGGTTGCTATGAGTTGGAATCAACTCAATGGCACTGGGTTTGGTTTTTGGTTTTTATGGTCTTGCTACTTACAAAATGACCAAGAAAAATTATTCTCTCAAATGAAAAATCAAAATATGTCTTCTATGGTCACTGAATCTACTAGTGTTAGTGATGGCACTTCTAATAAATTATAAAAAGCAAACAGAAAGCCCTCAGATGTGTCTTGAAGGCAACTGTATCTTTCAATTCATGAAGTTTTTACCTTAAAATGACAGTAGTGTGGGAGAAGATTCTGGGAACAGGTGACAGCAGCATAGGCTTTCACTCTTTTCCAAACCCCACCCCCCATAGAAACAAAGCACTAAGTTAAAAAAAACATGGATGACATCTATGACAAAACTAACAGGGTACATACATTAATCCAAATGCAAAAGTGAATACAGACAGACCAATTGCCAACAGGTATAAAATTCATGTGGTATAGTATCTGTGTGGAATGAATCAATGGAGAATTTTCCAGGCCTAAGAATAGAAGAATCTCACAACAGTCTAATGGAAAGTGAAACATAACAATCAGAGAATAGCAGGTAAAACCGGGAGGGTGTTGCCTACTCACAAATAATTTGAAGGGGAACCCAGTAAGATCTAAAGGCTATAGAGAGGTCTGGACCCCATGAACTCTCACAACTAACAATGAAGCTTCCTTCCAGAACAAAGTCTCACAGTGATTAATAAACTGCTGGGAACAGATTGTAAACTGAGAGGAAAGCAACAGAAGCAAAGTAAAAAAAAAAAAAAAAAATTCTATCAAAAGTGGGGCCTGGTGGGGAGTTAAGGACCACAAAGCCAAGAAATTGAGTGAAGTGTAAGGCCATATTTTCACATCAACAAAACAAGGAATTCTAGAACCTCTAAGAAACTATAAAAGATACCATTTTTTTCTAAGAGTTCAGGAAAGCATACTTCACTTAAAGATGCAAAACAGAATAGAATTGCAGTCTAACTCCATACAAAGCTTTCTTATATTAAAAAAGGATCCATATCATCCCTGTAGACAATAAAAGTACACCAAGAAAGCTGTAACATAATATTCCAAAGGACACCATAAACTTATAACCTAACATCCGAAAATGAGCTAATTAAAATACTTTTCTAATTATTGTAATCACTTTAATTAGGAAAAAGAAAGCAAAGTCTAATTCAGAGCCATGTTATTTTTTCAATATGCCAGCTTAGCTATTACAAATCCAAGCCAAGTACTGTCGAGGCTATTACAAAAGGGAAAAGTTTTTAGAAGATAGGATAGAACAAACTTTTGTGAGGTCACAAGTTTTTGTAACTTTAAGAACCTTTTTTTTTTTTTTAATAATTCAAAATTACAAATGCAAAATATGTACTGGACCTTGGAAGGGACTTACTTATCCAGGGCTGCCAATGGAAATACCGTAAGTGGATGGTTTTAACAAAGAGAAATTTATTTTCTCACAGTCTAGTACGCTGCAAGTCCAAATTTAGGACCATCAGCCAGAGGTGAGTAATCAGGGTACACACTGGCTGGGTGCTGTCGGTAGGACTGATACTAGCAGTCTGACTAGGCAAAAGGCTTAGAAGACAGTAATGAACTTTACTGGGCCTGTATGCTGAGGGCTCCTGAGCATCACTGTTCTGGTGCCTCAAGAAAGGATACTTTGCTTTCTTTTTTAAAAATAGAAAGACCCTGGTGTTCCCACATTCCAATTTAATTTCCTAAGGTCCTAAATAAAGTTGAATGTCCTGACATTCCAGAATGGTGGTGAAAAGACCAAGGGATGAAATATATGAGAAGTGTAATAAAATCTGTTCAAGTACATATAACCACTGTCATCAAGTATATTCTGACTCATAGGGACCCTGTAAGACAGAGTAGAACTGTCCTATGGAGTTCTCAAGGAGCACCTGGTAGATCTCAACTGTCGATCTTTTAGGTCAGCAGTCATAGCACTTAACCACTACACCAACAGGGTTTTCTCAAGTACCTATCAACCTGCTAAATATATTGTGAAAAGTAAGTTATTCTTCTCCTGTTGGTTCCACAATAGTATTCAAAATGGCAACTTTTACAACAGTATCTAGACAAACACTGAAAATACAATTTAAAAAGAGAACCATAAACAAAGATACAAAATTACACTCACATGGACAGAGATCACTTGTCCCTCTAAAGAAGTGCTAGAAGCCAGACAAATGAAATTATTAAAAAGCAAGAGCATAAAGATTTACACTACATCAAGGAAATGTAAATCAGATAAAAATTCAGTTACAGATTAAAGGCTGAGAATCTTGCCCATATCACTTTTTAGAAATCCCAAAAAGCCACTGCCGTTGATTTGGTTCCAGCTAGATTCTGACTCACAGCAACCCTATAGGACAGACAAGAACTGCCCCATAGTTTCCAAGAAGCACCTGGTGGATTCGAACTGCCAACCTTTTGGTTAGCAGCCATAGCACTTACTGCTACAACACCAGGGTTTCCATCAGTCACTATAGAGACTGCAAAATGATGACCTTCTAACAAGTTCTCCTTCTGTATTTATTAGTTATCATTACAAACTATAAGAAATAGCACTCCTTTCTACTGCAGTAATTTATGTTTTATTGTTACAGTTATGGAGTCTTATTTTATTCAGTGGGTTATAATCCCTTACTGTTACCAATTATACTGATGGTCAAAATGTCCTGAATTTGGCCAGTGGGAGCCCCTTCAGGCTGCCTGTTGGTTCTATCTTTCTGACATGTCCCCAATACTCTGAGTTCCTCCCTTAAAGCAGTTTCAAGACTCAGCAGGCCCCTTATGCTTTCCCTTCCCCAGCTCTAGATACAGGCATTTCTCTACCTGGTCTGTTTTAGTGGGCAAAAATATTTCCAGATGGAATCTGGGCACAGGATGTATACTCTGTGCAGCCAGGGATTCACTCCCTCCAGGTCCTTTCAGTAAACAGAGCTTGAAGGAAAATGTCCATTACAGCTGGTTCAATTCAACATATATGTAGTTTAAAAGTCATGAATTCACAATGACCCTCAAGTCCAAACAATTCTGCCCTGTTTTACCCCACTGCCCACTACTCTGAACTGAGAACTCTGGATCTCCAAATTATTAATACGCTTACTCATTTACTCAAATCTAATATCCTACATAGATTGTTTCTCATCAATAACATTATGAGAAACAAATCTCCTATGCAGACTTGAAAGTTTGTCTGAAGTCTGTCATCAGACCAAGGTTGTATAAAGCACTACTCTCAAGTTTTTGTATTATTTCATTTACTTTTAGTATGTTTATATTATTCATTTGAAATACAGATATGTTCATTTGTTTCTATTTAATTTTAGTTTCAATTTCACTGATTTTTTTCCTCATTGATGTTTTCATTTTTAATTTGTGAACATTAACATAGTTACAAAAGTAAAGCTATATAAAAATCTATACTAAGAGAAGCTGTACTACTCTCTGGTACCTTAAACTCTGTGCCTGAAAGTTTGATGGGGAGCAAAATCTTTACATAGTAGCAAAGGAACTCCTTAGAGGTTAGTTATCAATAATAAAGGGGGAAATTATAGAAATCTGGCATATACTATCTTAACCAAGTGGTCAAATAGTACCAATAATGATACAAAGTGACATCATATGCCTTTTAACATGAGGAAACAGTTCCAGACTTGTTAGAATGACTATAAAGATGTACAAATTAAATGCAACTTGTGATCCTAATTTGAATTTTAGATGAGGAGAAATAAAGGCATTATTGGGACAATTATGTGAATATGGACTGTATATTAGTAATATATGAGACCTGACAAGCAAGTTCGCGAACTCGTGCTAGAAAAAGCACTACATACCTCATGGCTGAGTATCACCCTCATTACCTTCAAAGTGTTCCCCCTGGGGAAGCTATGCACTGATACCAGCACCTAGTCTACCCTTCAAAGCAATTTTGGAACTCATTATCTAGAATGGTCATGAGAGCTGTCATCGTATTACCCTTGGTGACATGAATGTCATCAAAGTGTCTTCCTTTCAATACTTCCGTTATATTCAGGTAAAGAAAAAAAGTCACTGGAGTCCAGATCAGGTGAGTAGGGAGGGGGCTACAATACAGTTATTTGTTTACTGGCTAAAAACTCCCTCACAGACAGTGTCATGTGAGCTGGTGCATTGTTGTGATGCAAAAGCCATGAGTTCTTGGTGAAAAGTTCAAGTCATTTTCATCTTTTTCATGCAGGCTTTTCAGCACTTCCACATAGTAAACTTGGTTAACACTTTGCTCAGTTGGTACAAATTTGTACTGAATAATCCCTCTGATATGAAAAAAGATTAGCAACATCATTTTGACTCTTGATTTGGATTGATGGAACTTTTTTGGTTGTGGAGCATCGGCTGTGTTCCATTGTGTACTTTGACTCTTTGTTTCAGGGTTGTATTGGTATACCCATGTTTCATCACCAGTTATAACACAGCCTAAAACATCATCTTGTCTCTCCAAAAGGTCTTGAGAAACTTCAACTCTCCTTTGCTTTTGTTCATGGATTAGTTCCTTCAGGACCATTTTTGCACATACCTTTCTCATGCCAAGATTTTCAGTTATGATTTTCTTAACTGTTTATTGATGTTTACTTGGTCTCCTTTTCAGTCAGCTGACGATCCTGACGCACAATTCAATGAATTTTTGCAATATTTTCATCAGTTCTGCTTGTTACTGGCCAACCTGACCTCTCTTCACCAGTAATGCTTTCCCTCCCCTCAGAAAAACGTTTAATCCATTTGGATACTGCTGTTTTCTTCATGGCATGGTCCCCATAAACTTGGACTAATGTTTCCCTGATATCACTTGCACTCTTGCCCAGTTTAACTAGAAATTTAATGTGTATTCTTTGCTCTAATTCAAGCTTTAATGTACTCATTAGGCACACAAAAACATGCAACAATAGTGGAATGTGTCTCAGCAAGACACCCCTATACATTGACACAACACAGCTGTGAGTCACTGATATACCAAGGTTATGAAACCTTATCACGTTGTTTGTATGTTGCTGCTAATGGTGACAAGTTTGTGAACTTAATTGTCAGACCTCATAATACTGTACTGATGCTAAATTTACTGGGTTTCGTAAACACTGTAATTGTGTAAGAGAATGTTCTTGTCCTTTGGAAATCTCAAGTATTTCTGGGTAAAGTGGCTTGGTGTGTGCAACTTAATTTGAAATGCTTCAGCAAAAATGAATTTACACACACACACACATACTCTCTCTCTCTCTCTCTCTCTCAAGGGTAGGGAATGTGGCAACGTGTTAACAACTGGTCAATCTCTGAAAAACATGTGAGAGTTCACTGTGCTATTCTTTCACATTTAAAATGAAAACCAAAACTCAGATAGGCCTAAGAAAGAATAATGAAATGCATCATTTGAATCCTGATTAGATCTCGAATAGAGGGGGACAAAACAGTTACAAAACAGGCTTATGTGAACATGGATTGCATATCCAGTGGTATTAGGGACTTAATTAAGTTCACCCAAAATGTGCAGGGTCGTTATGAGTAGTAAGAACTGACTTGACAGCAATGGGTGCCAATGTATGCCAACTTGGTTAGGCCATGATTCCCAATATTGTGCAGCTGTCTACCATTTCTGTCATCTGATGTAATCATTATGCATTATAAATCCTAACCTCTGTGACATCAGTGTAACAGGATAAGAGGCAGTTACGTTAATGAAGCAGAACTCAAACTACAAGATTAGGTTGTATCTGGAGTTAATCTCTGTTGTGATATAAAAGAGAGAACTGAGCAGAAGAGAGAGAACTCAAATCACCAAAAAAGAGCCAGCCGTAAACTGTATCCTTTAGACCCAAAGTCCCTACACTGAGAAGGTTCTAAACCAAGGAAATATCGATGACAAGAACCTTCTCCTAGAAATGACAGACACAGAAAGGCTTCCCCTGGAGCTGATAGCCTGAATTTGAACTTCTGTCCTTCTAGACTGAGACAACGGGCATCACTGGGGGATGCAGACCATACTAGGTGACAGTGTTAGGGTGTGATACTAAAATGACTGTCTATAAAATTTTTGTATAGTATCTCATCAGAAATTATTATTATTATTTTGAAAAAATATCTCTGTATAGTCACAACAACAAAAATACTTGTCATAAACCTAGTTTACATGTATAAATATCCTACACCCTGGTGCTACAGTGCTTAAGAATTTGATTACTACCCAAAAGGTAGGCAGTTCACATTCACCAGCTGCTCCATAAAAAAATCTATGGGGCAGTTCTACTCTGTCCTAAAGAATTGCTATTAGTAGGAATCAACTCTACAGCAGTGGGTTGGTTGCGTGTAAGGCGAAAACTACCATGCTACTTTACTCTTTGAACCTTCGGATCCGACTCGACAGCATTTGGCTTGACAATGTGCTTCGTGAGAGCTGTCATTACTACCTACTTGCGATGATGCTTCGAATCGCATGGTTTCATCTGTAGGCATTACATACAAGTATGTGCTGCTATTTTCATGGCTAGGCTATGAAGAACATACTGCTTACAGTCAGATTTTGTCAATTTTTTTGGTGTTTTAGCTACAAAACTGGTAATTAGCAGTAATCATGAGTTACGGCACTATTTAACACAACCCTCGTGATACCACCATTCATGTCAGACATATTTCTAAATTAATGTTAATGTATCATAAGGTATTTAATTGTGGTATTGTTGTTTTGTAGAAGAATGTTCTTATTCTTAAGTGATACATACTGAAGTTTTTACTGCCTCTTACTTTCAAATGGCTTAGCAAGAATAAAAAAGTAAACACATAAAACATATGTAGTAAAATGTTAAAAGAAGATGAGTGACTTTAAGTGAAGAGATAGGTTTCCTATTTCAGCTTTTCTGCCGATGTGAATTTTCTCAAAACACAGAAACACAACTTGTTGGAATATAGAAATGAAGGCATTTTAATGGCCTCAGTAACAGTCCAAATCAACAATGTAGCAATGCATTAAAAAACAAAAATTATATTGGTTCCTTTGTTGCAAAACAGCAAAAAAGTTTAATAAGTCTAAAACCCTACCAAACCCCTGAGTAAACCAACTGATCATGCTCTTTATGAATTTTACCCAAGTTTATAAAATATTACATCATAAAGTAATACACTGACTCACAGAGACCCTACTGACAGAGTAGAACTGCACCACAGTTTTCAAGAAGTACAGACTTCAACTGCTGACACGTTTTGGTTAGGAGCTGTAACATTTAACCACTATGCCACCAGGGTTTGCAAAGGAATACACAGTAATAGCAATAAAACTGCTTTTATATTTTTAAAATTTCTCTTCTTCTAATAATCCATTCTGTTTTTAAGATTAACCAAAAAAAAAAAAAACTTTAGGCAACACTTTTCAATTAGTGAATTACTTTTCTTTCCTATTTTCTTATGAATATGAAAATTAAATAAAAATCTTTACTTTTACATATAGACAGGTGACTAAGTAGACATTTTAAGGAAAATGTTTATTCCCATACTAGCTTAGATTCAGCTCAACACACTCAGAAGACACTGCCGAGATCCACTGTGTATTTAGAGATACAAACTAATCTGAAGAGTAGTCCAAGTTAAAAAAAAAAAGGTGAAATAATTTCAAAAATAAAAAATATTTTAGAACTTTTAAGTCAGTGACTGTATAAAAAGGTATGTACCTGTTCTTATTCATTCGCACATAGTTAAGGTTTACCCATACCTCTTAAATCTTTTACTGTCTCTTCCCAAGTTTCACTCTATAGTGGCAGATCTCTAAAATATTAGAAAATAGGACTAATATTTATTATCATTCTCATTCTTACTATCATCAATGAGAAAAAAATAGAATTAGCTGCAGCAATCAGACGCATTTACTTCTTACATTAATTCTGTTTGGTGGGTGTTAAGTTTAATCTTATAGATCAGAAAACTGAGATTAACTGAAGTGACCTGTCCACTAAGCTCATGTGACTGTTAAGCTTTGCAGACAAAGGCGTTTGGCAGGGGAAATTAACTTGAAACATGCCTAAACAATAAATTAACTACTATAATTGGGAACCCCAATTAGTCTACTTTGCTGTTAAAATTTTTTTTAACTGTGTAGTTGCATGTTTCTACAGAGAGGAACATTCTAGTGATAAGATACCATACTCATCTAGTTAGTACACAGAAACTTTTGTTACACTGAATACAGCTTTAAACAACCGGAGCAATAATCTTGAACTGTAACAAGGATAGTGGTGACCAAACTGTGAAAGCCAGATACTCCTTTATTTAGTCTAAATATTATATTTAATAGCTTTATATTTAAATAAACTAGGCTATCTTACACTGTTACAGTATATTACCTTTACCCCAAATGTAACTTCCAAGAAGTTGTAACCTTTATCAAAGGCAGAAAAATCACCTTCAATGAAAAGTGCCATGGCTTTCCCCCCTCCCTGCCCCTACTTCTACCTCTTTTGATATATTATTTTTAAGCTTCTTGTATGACTCTGGCATATTTCTAATTCTGAATTCTAATCATTCTCAAAGCTTTCTCATTTAACACTGATGGTGCAGTGGTTAAGAGCTCAGCTGCTAACCAAGAAGTTGGCAGTTGTAATCTACCAGCCACTCCTTAAAAACCCTATGAGGCAACTGTACTCTGTGCAATAAGGTAGCTATGAGTCAGAATTAATGCAACATCAGTGGTTTTTGGTTTTTACCAAGTAATTAATATGCTTTCTATGTGATTATCCTTTATTTGGCAAACACAAGAATAAACTGTAAAATATATAAGTTTTCTATAAGCCACAATCTTTCACTGGGAGTGTGCTTTCATATGTCTCCTTCAAGCATTGATTTGTTTTTATTTCCTCTTTCATTCAGTTGAGCACATTCACTATTACCTACTATAATGTTGTTAGGTGGAAGAAATTTAGTAGTTAAAAAAAAAATTGCTACTTATAATTTCTTCAAGGAGTAAGCAACTGAATGCCTTTATCCCCACATCTCAAAAAAAAAACAAAAACTCACTACAGGAATTTTCTTAATGTGAGTTGATCTCCCTATTAAGTGACTAGCTCCAATTAAAAACACACACATGATAAAGTAAAAGACACCAAATGTGTTGTTTATGAAGATGAAATTTAAAGGACTGACCACAAACACATATTTATACTCTCCTTGCTATTTATTTATGGAAACCCCAGTGGCACAGAGGTTAAGTGCTAGAGCTGCTAACCAAAATATCAGCAATTCAAATCCTCCAGATGCTCCCTGGAAACTTTATGGGGCAGTTCTACTGTGTCTCATAGGGTCACTGAGTTGAAGTTGACTCAACAGCAGTGGGTTTGGTTTTAGTTGGTTTGGGGGTACATAATATTCTCCCTAAAAATCAGAATAAAAAGTAATAGTTGGTTCAATAAGAGTTATTTTTTTTTCAAGGAATACTCTCTCCACAAAATAGATTGATTATAATACTCTAGGTTTTCATGTAACTTATACTGATTCCAATATTTTTATAACCTAGTGTCATGGATTGACTTGTGTCCCCCCCAAAATCTGTGTAGCCATGTGGCTGGGCCATGACTCCCAGTATCTTGTGACTGTCCTCCATTTTGTGGTTTTCCTATGCTGTATGTTAAAGGATTAGGGTGGGACTGTAAATCCCTTTATAAGATCACCTCCCTGCTCCACTGTAAAGGGAGTTTCCCTGGAGCATGGCTTGCCCCACCCTTAATCCTTTCATCCTACAAGAAATAAAAGGAAAGAGAAACAAGCAGAAAATTGGGAACCTCTTACCATCAAGAAAGCAGCACCAAGAGAAGAGCGTGTCCTTCAGACCTGAGGTTCCTGCACCGAAATGCTGCCTGAACAAAGACTGATGCCATACTGGCCTTTTCTGCAGAGCCGAATAGGGGGAAAGCCTTCCCCTGGAGCAGACACCCTGAATATGGACTTGAAGCCTACCGTACTGTGTAAGAATAAACCTTCCTTTGTTAAAGGTATCCACTCTGTGGTATTTCTGTTAGAGCAGCCCTAGCTGACTAAAACACAATTTGGTACCATGAGAGTGGGGAGCTGCTCTAGCAAATACTTAAAATGTGGAAGCCATTTTGAAACTGAATGGATAGAAGATTCAGAAGTAACAAAGGCGTTGCAGATAGTGAGAAACAGAGAACTGGTGGCAGCAGCAAAACCTCCAGAGGGAGCGCTGGAGGTGACCCACGGAGCAAGAGAGCTGAGTGCCTGCACACAGTTTTCCTCCTGGATTAGGGTAAGTCCAGGCAATTAAATCGGTGGAGCTGGTCTTGTTGACCCACAGAGTGAGAGAGCTGAGTGCCTTTAAGCAGAAGAGAGTGGTGTGCCTCTGGGCACTTAAATCAGTGGAGCTACAGAGCTCTGGAACACTTGCCTCGGTAGGGCAGATGTGGGCCTGAGGCCCAGGCCATGTGGCCATAGGAAGCTAAAGCTGAAGAGACAAACAGTGTGAGAAGCTGAGCTGCCTCAGTCTCAAAAGGTATGGCCATGACCTCAGGGGTTTGAAAGGGTGGAACGATGATGTCCTGTGTTTGTAAGGGTGGACTTGCCACTCATTTGGGCTTAGGGTGCTCCTAAAGCCGATGGGGCAGAGTTTTTGTCCAAGGCAAAATTGTAGCACAGGGCTGGGGTCTGCACTCAGAAACCAGAGTGTGGCCAATATCTACAGACTGGAAGACAGGGTCATTGTGTAAAATGTCTCAGAAAACCTAACAGTGTTTTCAGTGGTTTGAAGGCTAATGTAATGTGTTCTGCTGACTCACTTGTTGCCTGTTAAGGCCCTCTTTCCCTGCAATTTCTCCTATTTACAATGGAATGTCTAACTTGTGCCTGTTCTGCCATTGTACCGTTAGAAGCAGACAGCTTATCTGCTAGGTTTCACAGATGTGGAAGAGTTTTTGTATTTTGGACTTGGAACTGATTTAAGACTTCTATCATATGGGATGGACATGATTTTGCTATGACAACATGAATGTGTTACATGTTTCTATGACATGATTTTTGGAGTGGCGAAGGGTTGGGTGTCATGGATTGACTTGTGCCCCACCAAAAATCTGTGTAGCCATGTGGCTGGGCCATGATTCCCAGTGTCTTGTGACTGTCCTCCATTTTGTGGTTTTCCTATGCTGTATGTTAAAGGATTAGGGTGGGACTGTAAATCCCTTCATAGGATCACCTCCCTGTTCCACTGTAAAGGGAGTTTCCCTGGAGTATGGCTTGCCCCGCCCTTAATCCTTTCATCCTGCAAGAGACAAAAGGAAAGACAAAGGAAAGAGAAGCAAGCAGAGAATTGGGACCCTCACACCATCAAGAAAGCAGCATCTGGAGAAGAGCGTGTCCTTCAGACCTGAGGTTCCTACGTGAAGATGCTGCCTGGACAAAGACTGGTGCAATACCAGCCTTTTCTCCAGAGCTGACAAGGTGGAAAGCCTTCCCCTGGAGTGGGCACCCTGAATTTGGACTTGTAGCCTACCGGACTGTGTAAGAATAAACCTTCCTTTGTTAAAGCCATCTATCCTGTGGTATTTCTGCTAGAGCAGCACTTGCTGACTAAAACATCTAGGAACTCTCTAAAAATTCCTCCTGATTTAGATTGCCAAAGATTACATTTTCATAGTATTAAAATACAAGACCAGGGACCAACTGTTGAACACACCATCAACTGCTCATATGTAAGTTCAATTTGAAACCAAGGAAAATTAGAACAAGTAAACGAGAACCCAATACAAACGAGTATACTCCACCTGAATTCAGAAACCATCCCAAGATAGATTTGATGCCCTGAACACTAATGATCAAAGACCAGATGAGTTGCAGATGACATCAAGGACATGAAGAAAGCAAGAGGTCACTAAAAAGACAAGAAAGAAAGAAAAGACCAAAATGGATGTCAGAAGAGACTCTGAAACTTGAACATCAAGTAGCTAATGCAAACAGGAGAAATGATAAAGAATTAAGCAAAAGATTTCAAAGGACAGCTCAAAAGGCAAAGTATTATTAATAAAACATGTGCAAAGACCTGGAGATGAAAAACCAAAGCGGAAGAACATGCTTTGCATTTCTCAAGCTGAAAGAACTGAAGAAAAAATTCAAGTCTCAAGCTGTAATGTTGAAGGATTATATGGGAAGCATGAAAAGAAAATGGAAGGAATACAGTCTATACCAAAAAGAACTGTTCAACCATTTCAGGATTTGATGGTACTAAAGGAAGAAGTCTAAGCTGTACTTAAGGCACTGGCAAAAAGCAAGGCTTCAGGAATTCATGGAATCTCAATACGATATTTTAGTAAATGGATGCAGCACTAGAACTACTCACTCATCTACACAAAGAAATTTGGAAGACAGCTAGCTACTTGGCCAACCAACTGGAAGAGATCCATATGCATGCCTATTCCCACCAAATATGGAAATTACTGAACAACAGCATCGACACTATACAAAAATAGAATTTTGCTGAAGATCATTCCAAAGGAGCTGCAGCCATATATCAACAGGGAATTGTCAGAAATTCAAGTCAAATTCAAAAGAAGACATGGAACCAGGGATATCACTGCTGATGTCAGACAGACCCTGGCTGAAAGCAGAGAATAACAGAAAGATGCTCCCTGTATTTTACTGACTATGCTAAGGCATTCAACTGTGTGGATCATAACAAACTATGGGTAACAGTGTAAAGAATGGAAACCTGTACAAAGACGAAGAGACAGTTGTTCAAACAGAACAAATGGATACTGCAGGGTTTAAAATCAGGAATGGTGTGCATCAATTTAGTCTCCATTCATCACATCTATTCAATTTGTATGCTGAGCACAAAATCTGAGAAGCTGTACTATATAGAGAAGAACACATCATGAGGACTGGAGGAAGACTTATTAACCTGTGATATGCAGATGACATGCACTTGCCTGCTGAAAGTGAAGAGGACTTGAAACTCTTGCTGATGAACATCAAAGAACACAGCCTTCAATATGGATTATACTTCAACATTAAGAAAACAAAAACCCTTACAATTGCACCAATAAACAACATCATGATAAACAGGGAAAAGATGGAAGCTGTCAAGAATTTCATTTTACTTGGATCTACAATTAATACACATGGAAGCAGCAGTCAAGAAATCAAACAATGCATTGCACTGGGAAAATCTGCTGAGAAAGTCATCCCTAAAGTGTTGAAGACTGAAGTGCACCTCGCCCAAGCCATGGTGTTTTCAACTGCTTCATATTCATGTGAAAGCTGGACAATGAATATGGAAGACCGAAAAACCGATGCCTTTGAATCACGGTATTGGCAAAGAATACTGAATATACCATGGGCTACCAAACGAACAAACAAATATATCTTGGAAGAAGTACAACCAGGATGCTCTTCAGAAGCACGAATGGTTAAGACTACATCTCATGTACTTTGGACATGCTACCAAAATGGATCAGTCCCTAGTGAAGGACATCATGTTTGGTAAAGCAGACGGTCAGCAAAAAAGAGGAAGACTCTCAATGTAATGGACTGACACAGTGGCTACAATGATAGGCTGAAGCCTAATAACAATGGTGAGGATGGTTCACAATCAGGCAGAGTTTTGTTCTGTTGTACCCGAGGTTGGTATAGTTGGAGCTGACTCAGTGGCACTGTAATGTGTTTTGGTGACTTGCTTGTTGCCTATTTGACCTTCTTTCTCCAATTGTAATGGAAATGCCTAACTTGTGCCTTCATGTTCTGCCACTGTACTTTGGAGGCAGATAACTTGTATTCTTCATTTCATAGATGTACAGGAATTTTTGTATTTTGGACTTAGAACTGATATAAGACTTCTGCTATCATATAGGATCAACATGTTTTGCTATGACTTTTGCCATGATGGGATAAATGTGCCACTTGCTTCAAAGATGGGATTTTGGGTGCGGTGCAAAGGGTAGAATGTCATGGACTGAATTGTGTCCCCCTAAAACTGTGCACAGCAAACTGACTGGGCCATGATTCCCAGTTATTGTGTGACTGCCCTCCATTCTGTGATTTTTCTATGCTCTAAATCCTAATCTCTGCATGTGATTAACAGAAAGGATTATGGTAAGAGGATTAGTATGGTAAAAGGATTAGTATGGGACAAAAGTAATCTTACTACGGTAGCTTCCCTGGAGTGTGGCTTGCACCACCTTTTATCCTTTAAGAGATAAAAGTAAAAGGAGACAAGCAGAGAGTTGGGGACCTCATACCATCAAAAAAGCAACACTGAGAGCAGAATGTGTCCTTCGGCCCTGAGGTTTCCGTGCTAAGATGCTCTCAGACCAAAGACTGATGCAATGTAAAGACTTTCCTTCAGAACTCACAGATAGACAGTGCATTCTCCTTGAGACAACACCCTGAATTCAGACTTCTAGCTTACTGGACTGTGTGAGAATAAAAAAAGGCTACAGATGTGTCTCTACCACAGACAGATTTGATGACTACCTGTCTATAGCCCAGAGTCGGACAGTCTGTCATCAGATTGTCATCAGAACAAAACGACATAACAACCAAAAGCTTTTTTTGTTAAAGCTATCCGCCTGTGGTAATTTTATTAGGACAGTACCAGATGACTAAGACAGGCAACTAAGTACAACAATGGTATTAAAATGATGTTGTTTGTGTGTGCCATCAAGTTGATTCTGACTCAGAGATAACACACAGTATAGAGCAGAACTACCTCACAGAATTTCCAAAGAGGAGTTGGTGGATTCAAATTGCTGACTTTTTGTTCAGTAGCCTTGCTGACTTTTTTATTCAGTAGCCTGAGGTCTTAACTACTTTGCCACCAGAGCTTAAAACTACCAACTGTAAAAACATAAAGTATTTTGTTTTTAACAAACACATATGCAATCTCTTAGTACAGAGCTATGCTGTACAGTACTCACCATTTGATGCTGATGAACATGGAGTCAACAAACTAAGTGGGGAAAAATGTTGTCTGTTAAAGTTAGCAGCTGTGGGTGTGCCTCCAAGGGATGCCCCAGGTCCATACATCTGACCTCCTGAAAGGTTTGAGGCAAAGTTTCCCAAATGTGTAGAAGAAGGTGTTACAGAACCATACGGTGAATCCATATTGACAATACCTATAATGTAGATAATAATAATTTATAACTGTTACACTCTAGGAGAAATAATCAGGACAATCTTAAAATTCTAAGAGGCCCCCCAACATATCCCAAAATATTTTTAATTATTTATTTCAGAAATTTCTCCTTAGTTTTTCCATTGAGACATCATTTTCCCATTATTTTATAAAGATAGCTAAAAAACGTATTAATTATCAAGGGGAATAGTTTCATATTTAATTTTAATATTTATTCTTCTCTTAGCTATTTTGGAAACCCTGGTGGTGTGGTGCGTTAAGTGCTACATCTATCTGCTAACTGAAAGGTTGGCAGTTCTAGTCCACCAGGTGCTCCAAAGCAGTTCTACTCTGACCTCTGGGGTCACTATGAGTCAGACCTTACTTGATGGCAGTAGGTTATTAGCTACTGTGGAAAACATGAAGATTCAATATCAACACTGGAATCTAAACAGTTACAGAACTGAAATTTAATAGTTAAATAATTAACACTCAGAGTTTTATAAAAATCTGTATCAGGCAAAAAAAGGCTACAGATGTGTCTCTACCACAGAGAGATTTGACGACTACCTGTCTATAGCCCAGAGTCGGACAATCCGTCATCAGGTGCCTCCTGATAGAAGACAGTGTAAAATTCCAAATATTATCTGACACTTCTGCCAAATATTTTTGACCTGAATCTAATTATGAAGAAACAGACAAATCAGAAATGTGGGACATCCTGCAGGACACCTGAGCTCTTCAAAGGATTCAATGTCAAGAAAAACAGATGGCAATGGTAGGATGCTCTAGACTGAAAAATCAAAACCCAACCCATTGGTGTTGAGTTGATTCCAATTCCTAACAACCCTACAGGACACAGCAGAAGTGCTCTACAGAGTTTCCAAGGCGCTGCTGGTAGTACCAGCCCTTTTGCTTAACAGCCAAACACTTTTTAACATACTGGTGCCATGAGGGCTCTAGATTAGCAGAGACCAGAAAGACATAACAACCAAAAGCAATACATGAATCTTCACTGGAGTTTAATCGAAAGAAGGGCGGAGAAAAAGACATATAGAGGCATAAAGGATTTCTTTGAGATATGGTATTCAATGTTGGCAGCTGTTAGTGAATTAGTGTTGATTTTCTTGTGTGTAGTCCTAGTGTAGCTGTGAATGTGACATCCCTTTTTTTTGGAAAGAGGCACACTGAAGTAAGTAAAGGTGAATGTCGTGTTTGAAACTTAACTTTCTCATGATTTGACAAACAGTGAGGAAGAAATGGAAGCAGACAGAACTAAAAGAAGGGAGAGAAAGAAGAGTGAAAGGGGGAGAGAAAAACAAGGAAGGAACGAAGAGATGAAAATATGTTAGAGATTAAAGAGTGTAAGTGAGTATATAAGTGATTATTCTTTTGTTTAATCTGTTTCTTCAATTTTTAAGTGATTTAAAGTTAAAAAAACTACAAACACAGAACAGAGTCTAATATACAAAAATGGTCAAATCACTTACATATGATGGTTAAGCAAAGAAAGAAAAATATGCAGGGAACACAAAATGAATTAGGAAAATTTCAGAGGAAAACTAAGGTCTAGAAGAAGTTCAGGAGAAAATTAAAAAGTATACTTCCTATGTAATACTTCTAGTAGGGTCAGTATTTTTAACTCTAAATGACTTGAATCTAGCAATACATCTCTTTGACCAATTTGAAATTAAGTATCCTTTTGAGCAGTCAACTGAGATTCCCCCCAAAACCCTTACTCTATAAAGTTAGCCCTCTTTCTAGACTTTCCCATTAAGAAGAAACAAAACAAAGCAAAACCTATTTCCTCTTTCTCTGAATCTTAAATTAGTCTTTCTAACAATACCACATAGATTACTCCACTTTGGGACGGTAAAGTATTTCTACTAAATTCCAACCACCATAAAAAAATGAAATTTAAAATTATTTTCTATGCATTATATCTGAGGATCTTTAAAAATATAATTATACTGATTCTATGTTATTAGTATTCAAGAGAAATTGCTTTTGAAAGCATACATGAAGATGTCAAGTCAACCCTCAGCAAAGAAATATTTACTGACTGTGTTCGTTTTATTTTACTTACATTTTACATACAGAAATTGGTTAAAATAACATCCAGTCCCCACTAAACTTGGAAAATTAAGTCTCAGAATATTCTCAGAATATTTTCTGTAAAACAGCTGAAATCAAGAGATGGCAACTTTCTGTAAATGGCCAAACACTATACAGTATTTTAGGTTTGGCAAGCTTTTCCCTTCATTATTCAATTTTGCCTTTTTTCATGAAAATCGCCATACACAATATATAAATGAATGGTTACAGCTGTGTTCCAACAAAACTTTATTTATGATCACTGACATATGAATTTCATGTAATTTTTTTATGTGTCACAAAATATTATTTTCTCTTTATTTTTTCTCCCCCAACCATGCAAAAATATACAAATAGACAGATAGTCAGAGTTGGCTCACAGACCATACATTGTCAGTCTCTGGCATACCAAAACAAAAAAAAACCTGTCAAGTTGATTCTGAGTCATGGTAACTCTGTAGGACAGAGCAGAAATCCCCCACAATGTTTCCAAGGTGCAGCTAGTAAATTCAAACTGCCAACCTTTTTTTATTAGCAGCTGTAGCACTTTTTTTAACCACTACACATAATTACCTTAAACATTCATATTCACAAGCAATAATCTATATGCAACTCAGTACTCAGTACTCAGTACTCTGGACTAGATCCTTCAACAGAAAAAGGACACTAGTGGAAAGAACTGGAGGAATCTGAATAAAATGTGTAGCCTTATTAAAGACGCTGTACCCAAATTAATTCGATTTTGATAAATGTACTATGGTAATATGCTTCCATGAGGGGAAGCTGGGTGAAGGACATGAGGACTTTTCTAAAAGATAAAATTATTTTAAAATAAGAAATTACAAAACAAAGCAACAGCTTACAAAATCCCTAGATTCTTTGTATAAATCAACTTATAACTTTGCATAAATCAATATAACTTTCTACGATAATGTTAATGTTCTATACCACATCTTAGTATGGTATCTACTAGCTATACATACCTATTCAACATTTGAAATACAGTTCATGTGACTAAGGAAATTAATTTTGAATTTTATTTAATTTTAATTTAAGTAGCATATGTGGATAGTGGCTATTATATTAAACAGTACAGCTCTATGTTCTTATTATTAAAAAAAGATAGGACTGAAAATTCAATTTTTTAAACCCTCATTACTTATTTTATATTTGAAATAAGAGCAAACTCTAATGTCATTATCTTATTAAAACATAAGAGACTTTTTTTCTGAAAGTGAAAAACACCCAGTGAAATTTATTCACTGGAAATTCCAGATGACATCTACTGTAGCTTTTCAAAAAGATTAAACATAATAACAACACTGTAGACATACATAATACTCACAGCAGTGTTTGTATTAACCAAATATAAGAACCTCTGTCTACATGGTCCAGTCTCTGAACAAAAACATCAGAAACTAAGCAAAGGTTTTAGAAGCTAAGCAAAGGTCTTCACATCACCTCTGTAACTGAACAGCTACAGAAAGTCAGAAAACAAACTTACCTGAGGGACTTGGAGCAGGTCTCTGCAGTGGTGGCCTAAAACCCGGAGCTTTGGAAGTGTCAGGCTGATGTAAAGGATCTGAATTTGGCAAATAGGAGGATTTTCCTGACAGCATAGACTCTGGTGTTGACTGAGATGAAACAACAGAGCCTCCCCAGAAGGCATGAGCAGAAGTAGGGCTGTTCTCAAACAATGTGCTGAAGGGCCCAAACGGTAAAGGAGCACTGAATGTGGGAGCAAGGGGCTTATTCGCTGGATGCACAGAATTCTGACAAGCACTTTGTGTACTTAAGGTCGAAGGTAGCTGGACAGAAGAGGGAACACTGTGAGGTCTTTTAATGTGATTGACACTGAGGACTGCAACAGATGAACTCTGCACTGGAGCTGGATTCTTGTGAGGGGCAGTTGTGCCATGAGAGTGTGGTCTAACAGCAGGGGTTTCCATTTTAGGAGCAGGTTGGGAGCATCCCACTGGTGTTTGAGGCATAGGGTAAGTCACTGGTGCAGTAGAAGGCACCGCCACTGGAGCAGAACTTGTTGCTAAAGGAGGAACAGTCATTCTGACTTCTGGGGCAGGAACCTGAGACTGCTGGAGAGGTGGCCTTGGCTCCTGAGAAACAGATCCCGGAGGCTGCTGCTGAGCAGAATGAACTGATGAACTCCCAGAAGAACTGCTGTTGTTTGAGGGTCTACTGTTTGCTGTTTCTACTACTGGTGGACTACCTGCTTCTTGTTCTGAGGAAGATGCTCCTTTATTTGGAGATACTGTTCCACAATCCAATGGGCTATTTCTAGAAACCCCTCCTGGCTGAGCTGGTGGAGATGGGGAAGATGGGGATGAGACTGGGTAGTGTTCTTTGGCAGTAGGCAAAGGATATGTGGCATTTGTGGGTGCAGTGCTGTTGTTGCTTGCTGTGGTTGTGACTGTTGTGGTGGTGGCATTGGATGTCTTCACAACTGTAACAAAGAGCTGCCTTCTGACTGAAGGTGAACTTGGACTGCCATTTGTAGATGTACCAGGCACCGTTGAAGCTGATGAACTGGTTGTAGTTGTTGGACTTGAAGTTAAAGAACCTGCTGAATTCACCTGAGAACCACTGCTATTCTGATTGCTATGGCGAGGCACCATGTGAGGCTTAGGCGAGTTAGTAGGTCTGGCAGGGCTCAAAGGCCTGACAGGAAAAGGACCCCAAGTAGACTGAGCTGGTGGAAAAGTACCTCCAAAGTGGGTCATGGGCAACCTTGGTGGACGGATCTGCTGGAAAGTCTGAGCAAGCAAAGCATGTGCCAACTGTGGTGGAGGATACGCTAATGGAAGAGAAACTGGAAAACCAGGCCTCACGTTATTCACTGGGTTCTTAATGGTCTTGTGAGTAGATGCAGAAGAAATTGCAGGCACGGTGAGTGCTGTGGCAGTCTGAGATGTTGATGAGAGAGCTACAGTTGTCATTTTAATCCCCATCAGGGAACTGTTAGCAGCAGTGGTGGTAGGTGCTGATGACCCCATTTTGGAATTTGCAGAGGAGCTTTTCAAACGGTTCTTTGGAATAAGTTCATCAATTTCTTTGTCTGGATCCTTGATCAGAGCATTGATCAACTGAGTTGCTTGTCTTGTTGATTCAGTGCCACCCCTAAAAGTTGATTTAAAATATATATATATATGTATATATATGTATTAGGTCCAATTTCCTCTCCTTTCTAACATTTAAACACTAAGTGCACTGTGTGTGTGTATATGTACAGACAACAGATAAAAATTACAGTAATTTTCTAATTATTCTTAAGATACTCTTCAAACAAAGCAATAAGCTACACTGAATTACCACTATATTTTTCAAAGAAATAGTAAATGATTTATTTTCCATAAATTCCATTACTATTATTTCCTTATGGGACAGTTCTCTTCAGTCCTATAGGATTGCTGAGTCAGAAGCAACTCAAAGCAGTGGTTTGGTTTGTGTTCATGGTTATTTCTTTAAAGAAAGAGACATTTTCCACTGTAATATACACTGGTTACAAAACCACTGCACTTAAAAGCCTCTATAATCCATAACGTTAATGTAAATTTAAACAGTTAATCAGTATTAAGAGTAAGTAAACAAGGAAAATAATAAAACTGAGTAAGAAAATAATATTTTATCTTAAATACTGGCACTCGAAATGACTTCACAGACATATTCACTAGTGGTTTTGTTATTAGTAAGATAATTGTTATAATCCCTCCAGAAAGATGTCTCAAAATGAGAGGAATACTGATAAATAGGGTCAAATCTGACTAATGGATATTCATGCAAATATGGGATTGCAAGGCAAGTCTTATGAGTATCTTCTTCCTGCTTCTTTACATAAAGCAGGTTATGGCTAGCCAGTTATTATAGGAGAGGGAAAAACAAAACAGAAGAAGAGGTGGATGAGTAGAAAACTGATGGTTAATCGTCTTCTTCCTTTTAAAGCAGGCTTAAACCATCAACTTTTTGCAAAGACATCTGCTTCTCCCAAATAAACTTATAACAGCCATCCAAAAGCATATGGAACTCTTTCAAAAGACCCTGGATTTACTTTAAAGTCTTTAAATGACATCTTTATACATTCCTAAATCTGTTAGAATAGCATGTTAATTTTAAGGATATTCAGGCATAGATCCATTCAATGACTTATTCAAGATATGAAAGTTTTCACTTCCAATTTAAATTACTGTGCTCATATCATATCCTAAGGTCACAAAGAATAATGTATCTCAAACACTGACTTAAGAGAGAGATGAAACGCCATGTAGAATGTGGCAGAAACTGAAAACCGAAACCAAACCAGCTACCATCAATTCCAACTTACGGCAACCCCACAGGTGCCACAGGTGAGCTATACTCCACAAGGCTTTCAAGGCTTGGAGAGGCAGGTGGCTAGGACTTTCTTCAAAGGGGCTTCTAGGTAGGTTCCAGACACCAACCTTTCGGTTAACAGTCCAGTGCTTATAGAGCTGGCACCACCCAGAGACTGCTTGGTAGAAACTTAATCCTTAAGTATCAGAGTTAATTTTTAAGAATGTTGTATAAGTAGTTTCTGCATGGAAAAGGCAATCTAAACCTTTCCCTCCCCCCAAAAGAAAACATTCTCTTAACGCTGTTTAAAACACCTTGTAAGAACCTAGCAGTAACTTAGGGAGGGAGATGGGGGCACCTAAAATTTCCTGTACTTGCCTGCTCTTAAACTCAAAATAACTCAAAAACTCAAACTGTCCTATTTGATCAAGCTGTAGTACAATACAACAGAATGGAAAAAACAGAAAAGACACAAAATTTGCCTTATACTTAAAACTCAAACTGTCCTATTTTATTAAACTATAGTACAACAAAACAGAAAGGAAAAAATATAAAAGACATATTTGCCTTATAGTTATTATCCGGTCTCCTGTCTTGTCTTTCTGCTTATCAATATCTATGTGTGCACCAGTGAACTCTCGAATGGCATTGATATTACAGCCTCCTCTTCCAATCACTCTGGATATCACAGTTGATGGAACAGATACTTTCTTTGACCTTTTTAAAACAAAATTGCAAAGATAAATCATTCATATCATTGGCTAAGTTTAAAATAAGGAGAGATTACTAAAATGTGTTTCTTTAAATACACTGGTGAATAAGCCTCTTCTAATTATTCTCACTATAGGTAAACAGGTAGACAGCAACTAGGAAAAATAAACAAAAATAAACAAATGAGTATATATGTAGATAAGTAAATAAAGTGGAAGCTTTAGTATAACTTCTTATCACCAAAGAGTGTATGCTTTCCTGGCTTTCATTCTTCACATATTTTTCTCAAACAGCTTTACTGGGTTATGATGTACATACCATAAAGCTTACCTAAGTATACAGTTTCATGGTTTCAAGTGTATTTCGAGAGTTGTGTAACCAACACTGTAATCCAATTTCAGAACAATTTTAGCATCCCTCAAAGGGACCTTGGACACCTTTCGTAGTTAGGCAGTCACTCCTCATCTTCCTCCCTCAAGTAATGTCCAGTTTTTTGTTTTTAATCTTAGTTGTTTTTGCATTTTTCACTTGTATCTGTAAAGCACTTACTAGGTAGACACGTACTTACCCAAAACCTACTGCCTTGAGTCGGATCCAACTCATAGCGACCCTAGAGGTCAGAGCAGAACTGCCCTATAGAGTTTCCAAGGAGCAAGTACTTAGTTACTATAAATAATACTTTCAAATAAGTATTATTTGAAAGGCATGGGTTTTTGCCTATACTAACCAGACACCATATAAGGAAATTCTACCACCATGTCTTCAGTGCTCTAATAGGGTTATCGTAAAGGCATACAGGTGGGGACAGCCAATTGAGCCTGGTAAGTATAAACAGCAATGGCTTCTAGTAGGCATTTTTTGATGTTTTATTTGTACTCTGTTTATCTTCTAATATCTAACAAAAATAAGAGTATTAAAATTTCATTGTTTCCCTGCATTTTTCTGGAAGCATTAAAATAAGAAACAGAAACCCCATGGGAATTTTCTTAAAAAGCAAAACTCAACTAACACTTGCCAAGTTACATTATAATCTTAAACATTCTGATTTAGGAAAAGGAAATTTCCAAAAAGTCTATATTAATACATATTTCTGAAAGAAATATACCATAATTCTCAGTGAAGAGACTCAAACAAATACGTAATAAAGAGAATCAATTTATTTAGAATGGCAAATTAAATACTCATGATCCGACTCGACGGCACTTGGCTTTGGCTTGGCATTACACGATGATAGTTAATTGACAATTCTTTTTTCTATAAAAGGGCATAATAATCAGCTAGCACCATTTTCAAATTAGTTAAGAATTGCTTTTTATACCACAATATAAAATAGATGCAGACAACCTCAATTATGTTACCCTTGGTACAGACAGTACTCTGATGTTCTTATTTCAATTAGTTCAGCAGACAGTTTGTGAAAGAGTGTATGAATGAGACAGACAGATTGGTTTGGGCCCAAAATGGTTCTGCCCCAAAATATGACCAAAAAAAAACTATATGGCCCTTTTTGGAATTAACAGTAATAAGTATGGTTCATTATACCTTTTGTTTCAAATATTCAAAGTTATAATTTTTGATAGAATTTCTGGAAAGCTCTTTAAAATAGGTGATTCAAGACTTGTATTGTATCCTTCCTTGGTCTGTGATATTTTACTGCGAACCGTTTGGTTTCTGGGATGCTGTGTTCCTACTCTGTAACATATATTATTTAAAAAATTCCAAGTACAATATAATAGTTTTATCCTAAAATCCTTCAGAGAAATAGAAGTAACTTATTATTTAAAAACAGGATTAGATCAATAATTTGAAATCTATTTATGCATTCTTTAAATAGTTAGATGTCTACTACATAATGGGCTCTAGGTATATGGTGGAGTAAGACACAATCTACCATCTTAAAGGACTTAGACTGTTTTTAGTAAATTCCAGTACCTATGGGGACTAATCAGACACTTTAAGTACCTTAACTTGTTACATAAATTCTCAATTCTGAAATACTGGCATATCATGATTTTTTTTTTTTTTTTTTGATTTAAAATATGGTGTCATCTCTGTTGGCCTAATTCAGCCTTGGACCACCAGTTTCTTGCAACCACGGGATGAGCAGGAGGAATTTCACACTTTACTATGAAACACAGCACACGTGAAAAATGAGAAAAGAAACATAAAAATCACTCACCTTCTGACAACTTCTTTCCATCCTTCTTCCCTCTTTTGTCCACGCTTAGGACTTGCCACTGTTAACTTCCCATTTGGAGAGGAAAGGGGAGATGGACCAGATTTTGTGCAAGTGGACAGAGAATTACTGGTCACTTCACTGATAGTCTCTGACAATCTTTATGGAGGGGGGAAAGTATATAAAATATTGAACAGATGCATAATTTCTTAAATGATAATCTATTGTGTGATTTTATTTTATTTATATTTAGATTAAACATGGTGAGTAAGTGAGGACTTATTTTTTACTTCACTTTAATACTTAGCATACAACAAAGGGCGAGTTTTTTTAAGAAGATGCTACAGAGGGATCAGATTTACTAGAGTAAATCACAGTATAATCCCTAAAAAAATGCAGAATCAACTCTTTTTTTTCATACCTAAGTTTAGCAATTAAAAAGAATATACATAGCAAAAATAATTTAATCTCTCATAAATACAAAAATCTAAAAAATAACTATTCTTCAACTAAAACTGTATCCTCCTTAATACACAAACACATTTGCATTACTAAAATTTCACCAACAAAGTGTTTAATGAAGACACTAAATCTGTTGCCTTCAAGTTGTTTCCAACTCTCAGTGACCCTACAGGACAGGGTAGAACTGCCCCACAGGATTTCCAAGGCTGTAAGTCTTTATAGAAGCAGAACACCACATCCTTCCCCCTTGGAGCAGCTGGTCTGTACAAACCACCAACCTTCCAGCTAGCAGCTGAGCAATACTACACATAGTAAAACAAAAATCAGAACTAACTTTATTGAAGTCTTGCCAGAAACAGATTTTCTCTCTTCCTTTGGAAATGTAACCAGAACTGATGGCTGCTTCTTGCTGGTCACAGTGGTGGTGACCACAGCTGGTGAATGATTGTCACTTTTCCGGCTGCTGTTGCTGTTACTACTTTCATCACTACAGCTGGAAATCCTCATATTATCACTGTCCCCACTCTCACTGGTACTGCTGCTCTTGGATTCGCCATTCACTTTTTCTGGCTGACTGTATGAAATTGGTAGTGGATCATCATCAAATATAATTTGAACATTTTCTGGAGTAATTTTATTTTTCCTGTTTTTCCGCTTGGAACTAGTGGTAGTTATGGTGTTATTTCTTTTACCATGGGAACCTGCCAAAGTTGTCCAGGTTGCAGATATACCTATGGTAGTAGTGGTTGTGGCACTTGGAGGCTCTGTCAAGACTTCAGGCTCATCTGTAAAAGTAGGAATACTGAATTAGCAAGTTTAAAGTGCCCCTAAAACATACTTAGCTTTAAACACTTGAAGAAGAAAAAACAAAAATGAGGAATTATTTGCTATGACTATACATAAAATAATCAGTCATTCCACCGTTCACCAGTAATGAGGTAGATACAAATGATCTATTCTCAGGCATTCTCTATTCCTAAGGTTTATCCAAAACAAAGCAGGTGGGCTTTACGGAATATTTTTTGGACAATTTAAATTTCCTAGATATAACAACATTATTGCGTTTATATAAGAGCAATGTTATTTTTCTGGGAAACATATAATCAAGTATTTAGGGGTGATTTTACACAACGCACACAGCTGATCTGCAAACTCTTCCCCCTTAAAAAGAGACAGAAAGAGAAAGGCAGATAAAAAAAAAATATGTCAAATAGTATCACCTACGACTAGAGGATATACAGGTTTTCACTGCATTAACCTTTAAACCTTTCTGTAGTTTGAAATCCTTTGAAATAAAAAGCTGGAGGTGGGGGAAATTAAAAACAAGCAAATAAACTGCATACATGTGGTGGCTGGGAATAGGTTTCTCCTCACAACATCCCCACCTTAAATCATCTTCCAATTACAGCCTACTCTGGAAATTTAAATATGGTCTGGATTATATATGATATTATAGAATTGTTGTTATCTTTTTTTTAGGATTATAAATGATGCTGTGATATGTAAGGAAATGTCATGCTTAGGGTATATGCTGAAATTTTTATAGGCACAATGTCAGAATATTTGCAGTTTAGAATAGCTCATAAAAATACGCATATACATCTAGAGAGAGAAAGATAAAGCAAATACAGTAGAATGCTAATAATGAGGGTATTCAAGTATTCAGTTTATCAGTCTTTCAACTTGTCTGTTGGCTTGAAAGTTTTTGTAACAGTAAGTTGAAAGGAGAGACAATAAAGGTAAAAAGCATATAAATATTCTAAAAGCTTCATAACTTAGAAATCCAGTTTATGTAACTAATATCTAAAGAAATACTATTTTCACTAGGATATATTACGTGAAACAAACTGGACAGCTATTTATACAAAATACCTTCAACTTTAAGTTTTTCTTTCTCTTGAGCAGCTTGCAGTTCGAAATTCTCTTTATTTTTGGCTTCAATTTCTTCCAGTTTTCTTCTTTGTTCTTCCTTTTTCTTTCTTCTCTTTTCCTTTCTCTTTTCTCTCTTGGCAGCCAGAGCCAGCCTCCGGCTTTCCTCCCTTAACTGTTCATGGGTCAATAAAACAGAGATTTATCAGTGGAATATACTCTGGGAAAAAGAGTTGTCACATAATGTCATTTTATTACAAGGGAACCAGGATACCATATAATTGAAAACCACCTTTCACTGTGTGAGCAAGACCATATTCAAAACATTCCAAAGAGATGAGAATATTTTTAAAACTGCACAATCAAACCAATGATAAAAACACAATTTAATGTAAAACTGGGCAAACAATAAAACAGGTGCATAGCATCATAATCATTAAAGAAATGTAAATTACAATAACAAAATACCCTTTATGTTCTGTAATCTGGCAAAATTAAAGACATCACAAACTGGCAAATTATGGGAATCTTTTCAATTTGAGAAAGGTATTCTGAAAGCCTCTCATCCAAATAAAAACTGCCTATCCTACAGATTTATTCTACAAAATGACTACCTCTAGTGAAAAATGTACAACCCGCAATAAATGGAAATAAAATAATGAGGAATAGAAAAATCAGCAACAGTATCCATTTTTACTAGGCAGTTAGTAAAACTGTTATAAATCTCTATATGGGGGGAATGCTCACAATTTACATTTGTTACAAGTTATGCTTGTTACGAATTACATTTGCTAAGGAGAACAGAATCCATTATGTGTCTCTACTTGTGTTAAGTATAGAAAAAAGGCTGGGCACACAAATCAAAGGTTTCATGGTGATTACCTCTGGAGGCTGGGGTTGGAGCTGGGGTAGCAGGAAGGCAGTAATTTTCAATTTTACTTTACATAACTGTAAGTGTTTTCATTTGTTAAAAGATATACTTACTACTTTCATAGGTAAAAGAACAAATTTCAAAATCTAATTATTGTTGCTAGCAGTAGCTGACAAGCTGATTCTGACTCAGGGTGGCCCTATGTGTGCTGTAAGGCTTTCAAGGCCATGATTTTCAGAAGCAGTTTACCAGGTCTGTCTTCCAAGGTGCTTCTGCGTAGGTTCAAGCTGTCAAACTTTGGCTAGTGTGGAGCACTAAATCTTTCGGGTCACGCAGGGATTCTTCAAAAATCCCACTAACATCTCCTAATTAGCTGTTTAACTGTTCCATTTTTCTCCTTGTTCAAAAAATTAATAGTCTTCAAACTCCTTTCTTTGTATGCCCTCCTAAAGACTTTTTAAAATGTGATATGGCCTGTCCATATTGCTTGTGTGCCAAGGAAACAATTACGACTCATAGTGACCCTGCATGACAAAGCAGAACTGTCTCACAAATCTCATAAAGTTTTCTAAGTTGTACGCTTTACAGGAGCAGATAGCCAGGTCTTTTCTCTCTCAGAGAAGCTGCTGGGTTGAATCACAGAATTTTGGATTATCAAAAAAACCAAACCATATCCGCCATCAATGAATTACATCAGTTCTGACATATGGTAACTCTACAGGACAGAGGGAATCGCAGTGGTTAAGAGTTAAGGAAACCTATGGCTGCTAACCAAAAAGTCCACATTTCAGATCCACCATTTGTTCCTTCGAAACTCCATGGGGCAGTTCTACTCTGTTCTGTGGGGTTGCCATGAGCCCGAATCAACTCAACAGCAATAAATTTGGCTTCTGGGTTTTTTTAATAAGGCATAGAACTGCCCCACAGGGTTTCCAAGGCTGTAATCTTCATAGAAGCAGAGAACCACATCTTTCTTCCACAAAACAGCTAGTGGACACAAATCTCCAGACTTTTAGTTAGTGTTTTAACCAGTGTTAACAGCAGAGCTCTAAACCACTATAACACCAAAGCTCCTGCATATAATCCAGTATCCTGTATATTTTATGTGCATTTTAAATGTGTCAAAACAATGGTACTCAGTGTATACAAAAATACACAATATCATAACTAGTAAAACCAGTGCTCATAGTCAAACTCCTAAACCAAATCAGACTCATTTTTCCTTACTTGATTTTTAAGGCTTTTATTAGTTATTCCTGGAGGAACCACAACTTCTCCAATTATACCAGTTAGGAGACTAAAGGGTTTTGCTCGCTTTGGAAGTTGTTACACCTTGGGGCAATGCACTGTAATTTACATACTACTGGGTGAAAGTTAAGTCTGTCCTTCCTGAACAAGATAACCCACCCACTGCCACTGAGGCGGGTCCAAGGATAACAGTTTAGTGGAAACCTGCAGAACACTGAATTTTTTTTATTTTTATTTTTTTTTAAAAAGCAAACCCATTCTGAGAAATAACACAATGGAAGCTGAAGATTTAGGAACTGCATACTTGGTACAATGTATAAATTTTATCTCCAGTTCCAAGCACTTTCTAAAGGACTGGGAAGAAAACAGTAACTGGTGACCTTCACACCCAATCTGACTTCTAAGGAGGAGGAGCAACATCTGATTGGTGAGTTTGGATGGTAAAACTAAGGTTCTGTGACTTAATTCATTGCTTTAATGGTAGTAGCTCCATGTCCTCAGCTTGTGGCTGTCCTATCGCTTTGATGGACAGGTGAGCATATTAGGAACTGGAACAGAAGTAGGAATGAAGAGTGCGCCAGAAAGACTATCATAGCAACCATTTAAAAAAAAAAAAAGCCCAATGCCACTGAGTCAAGTCCAACTCATGGTGACCATAGCAGTAGGTAAATTAAGCCTCTCTAATTCAGAACTGTGTTGTTTGTAGGTTCCCAACAAGTTCATTCCAACTCAGTGACCCTTTATGACAGAGCAGAACTGCCTCATAGGGTTTCTAAGGTGCAACTGCTAGGTTTGAACTGCTGACCTTTTAAACAGCAGCTGAGCTCTAAACCACTACACCACAACTCCAATTCAGAATTAGGAGTAATGGACAGAAAAGCCTTGAGAAAGGTACAGGAAATGGCTTTCAGAAATAGCAAGCAAAGTTTGAGGCTTTGGGCTCAGCCAGGATGAATTTTTTAACTTGTTTATTTATGAGCCAGTGTGCTTGGTATTCAAAGTGGCATAACTTTAAAGGAAAAAAAAAAGTTTAAATCAGTAAGTAGGCCTTGGTTTAGGCCTGGTATATCTGGCCTATGTGGGTGGGAGTGGGGGCTCTGGATAGGTCTCAGACATGCAAAGATCTCAAACTTTAAAGGCTTCAGCCTGCAGAGGCTGGCCCTTTGGCAAAAGTACAGTAAAACCCATAAAAGCTGAAAAGCCAGTCCCCAATTTAGGATCCCTATGAGTCAGAATCAACTCTATGACAATGGGTTTGGTTTGGGGTACGTAAAGCAGAGACCTGTCAAACAAGGAAAACAAATATATTGCACTAATAGTGACAGAAAAGCGCTAAGCTGTAACCTATTAATGATAGAAACTAGACCTTGGGAAAACATGTACCAATACCAAACCAGGCCCACTGCCATCAAGACAATTTTGACCCACAGTGACCCTACAGACAGAGTAGAACTGCACCATGGTTTCCAAGGAATACCTGGTGGATCTGAACTACTACCCTTTAAGTTAGCAGCCATAGCACTTAACCACTATGGCACCAGAGTTTCCAGAAAAACATCGTAGTCACATTGAATTCTAGCTCCAACAGATTTCACTGTAATTTGAGCCTGAGCTATCATGTTTAGAGATTCAACCCAAGAACTATCGTCTCTAAATTCTGAAGAGCCAGGCCTGGTGTTTTAATAATCTCTTAGTAACTCTTTTTGCCCTCTAAAAAGTGGGGTATACATTACAAAGTTCTCAAGGTTCCTGGGAGCCCTGATGGCCCAGTGGTTAAGTGCTGTGGCTGCTCACCAAAAGGTCATCAGTTTGAATTCACCAGCTGCACCTTGGAAACGCTATGGGGCACTTCTACTCTGTTTTATAGGACTGCTGAGAGTCAGAATCAACTTGACAGCAAGAAGTTTAAGGCATATCTAAAGGCATATCTAAAAATCTGCTTTAAAGGTCACATCCTTGAAAACCATATGGAACAGTTCTCTGCACACAACATCAGTACGTGTCGGAATCACTTCAGTGGCAACTAACAAGAATGACACCAACAGAAACAGAATACTACAATTTCTGGAGGGACAGAAGGCTTAGGCTACAGGTGCAGAAGGACTTCAAGCCTCAGACACCCCTAAGACTAAGCAGAATTAAACAAGAGTGGATCTACAGATACGACTCAGGAGGTATCATATTTTGCAGGTGGTACATGAAATGGATTAAATGTGATCATCAAAAGGAAAAAAAAACTGTATACACATGTTTGTGGAGAGAGAGAATACAGAGACTCTTTAAAAGGAACAGTAATGGAGACATTAGGAAAGCAGTATCAAGTACAGTAGGGCAATCAGAAGAAAGTAGTTCCTATAGAAGAAAACTTGAATGAAGAAAGACGAGGTCAGCACTGGTAAATAATACAAAGAGGTCATGTCCATAAGAAGTGAAAAGGGCTAATAGAATCTAGAGTTAAGATGCCACTGGTAACCTCTGCCAGAGCTGTGCCACTTAAATGGCTGGGGACCAGGCAGATGGTTACAGACTAAGGACTTACGAAAAATTTAAAAAGCAGAGTCAACAAGGCATATAGATTCTTCTCTTAAGACATTTGGAGGAAGAGGAAACAATACTAAGTTTGAGAACATTTCATTAGAATGGAGATACTTTTAAGTTGTAGGAAAAGGACTCGTTAATTTAAAAAAATAAAATAAAATAAAAAAAGCACATACTACAAATAACAGAGTAGGGGACAGGAGACCCCAGAAAGAATAGTTGAAAAAATAAGACCAAAAAAAAAAAAAACAGAACAGTACACTATGAATACTCAAATTAAGTCTGGGCAGGGGGGGCCCACTGCCTTCAATTTGAATCTGACTCATAGAAACTCTGTAAGACAGAGCAGAACTGCTTCAGAGAGTTTCTAAGGAGTACCTGGTGGATTTGAACTGCTGACCTTTTGTGTAGCAGCCATACCACTTAGCAACTGCACCACCAAGGTTTCCAAACAAATCTAGAGGTACAGGAAGATGCAAATTCTATCTGACTTTCCATATTTTCTTACAAAGTATGTAGCTAGGCCTCATTTCCCCATATGCTTGTGAGTATGCATGGGGGAGGGTTGAGTACTTGAGGAAAAAGGTCAAGTTATACAGAATAGCCTAACTGTAGAACAGGAAAGAGCAAACTGGTGATTTTTTTGAGGGTTCAGAAAATGAAGTGACACGAGTTATGCTTTAAAATAAGAGAATTTAAGGACATACAGGAAGACAAAGTTCACACCAAAGAAATATGATTTGCAGATCTGGATATAGGAAAGTAAAGGGGATATGTAAGGCATACAGAAATATAATGAATGATAATCTTGGAGAAGGTAGGAACAGACTGAGGGGAATCTGAATTTTAAAGACTTCAGTATAGTAATGAAGACGTACTAAAGGCTTTTGAGAAAAGACTAGGGCAGTTCCACTCATGTGAAAACTGGAGCCCTGGTGACAATGGGGTTAAGAATTTAGCTGCTAATCAAAAAGTTGGCAGTTCAAACCTACCAGTTGCTCTTTGGAAACCTTCTGTGGCAGTTCTACTCTGTCCTGTAAGGTTACTGAGTCAGAACTGACTAGACAGTGATGGGTTTTTGGTTTATGAGAGCAGTAGGGAGCCATGGTGATGCAATGTCTCAGCACTCGGCTGTAAACCAAAAGACTGGAGGTGTGAACCTATCAGCTGTTCCATGTGAGTAAGATGTAGCAGTCTGCTTCTATAAAGGTTTATAACCTTGGAAACCCTATGGAGCAAGTTCTATTCTGTCTCACGGGATTGTTATGAGACAGAATGAATCTGAAGGCAATGATTGGTTTGGTTTTAGTACTAGACAGCTATAGGGGGCTATGGATAAACTGCAATAGAGAAAAAGACTAACCACAAAAGATGAGGTGCAAAGGCATCAATACAGGGAAACAGTGTTAAGAATCCTACTGTCATGCCTCAGGTGAGAAACAATAACCTACTGAGGGTAGGATACAACCAAAAACTCAATTTGTTGTTGTTGTTACCAACTCATTATAGATCCTGTAGGACTGACTAGAACTGTTTCATAGTGTCCAAGGAATGCCTGGTGGAATCAAACTGCTGACCATTTTGCTAGAAGGTTCAAATTCAGAGAGGAAGCTGAATAAAAGGTGATGATGATGATGATACACACAAGCTAATATATAGCCCTTTGCTGTCAGTTCCATCTCAGGGTGACCATACAGGATAAAAGAAATATCCCACAGGGTTTCCAAGCAGCTGGTGGACCTGAATTCCTGAAGCCTTTTAGTTCACAGCTGAACACTTAAGCACTGCACCACCAGGGCTCCAGTTAATATATACCCATTAAACCAAACTCCATGGAGTCGATTGCTACTCACAGCGACCTGACAGGACATGGTGGAAGTGCCCTATACTTTACCAAAAGCATGTAGTGAGTTTGAACTGCCAACCTTATGGTTAGCAGTCGTAGGTCTTAACCACTATGCCACTACGGTTTCCAGCTAATACACAGAGGACTTAACCAATAATACAGTGGAGAAAAGGAAGAATGAGCAAAGCAGATATGGAAGGGCTATCTGTGTGAGGCAGGGGGGAAGACAAACAAGAGTGAAGAAAGTATTTCAAATATCACTAGGTTAAGAGGGGTGAAGAAGTAACCAAACACTGGGTTTAACTATATGAAGGTCCCTGGAGTCTATGAAAGCAGTTTTTGTGGAATTCTTAGAGTGAGTCTAGCAGAATTAGATTTAAAAGAAAGGAAGAACTGGAGATAGCTGAAAGCTAACTCAAGGAGTACTGTGGCAAAGCAGAGCAGAGATATGGGACTATAGCTGAAGGCTGGGGCAAGGAGGGTGACTGTCCAAAAGAAAGTTTGTTTTTTTTTAAGATTGGAGAGAATCTGATGCGAAAGATTCAAGAAGGGGAAAAAGCTGATATAGAAGAATTGTAGTTACAGAAATGTTCTTGAGTAAGAGAGCTTTTTGGTTTCAAAAAAGCTTCCCTAGTTATAAGAATGGGTACAGACAGTGGTTGGGTAGATAGACAGAGAAGGTCAAGTCTTTGGAAGTTTTCTCCTGATGCTTCAATTTTCTCACTGATGTAGGAAGCAGAGTAATAAACTGAAAGTAAAAGCAACAGGATGGGTTAGAAGTCTGAAGCTAATGGAGAAAGTAAAAATTGTAGTCTAGATATACGAAATTGGTAATAAACTTAGGGGAAATATAGTATGACTATTATACAGCATTAAGGAGTTCACCGGCATACATTTTAAAGTAAAATTAGTCTTTAAAGTTGAGGGTTTTTTCTAGACACATTTGATCCTGTAGTACAGGTGAGAATAAGAACAAATGACATGAGAGGAGGGCAAGGCACAATGACAGGGTGATAGAATAAATGGACTGGGAAGTCTAGACTATTGCAAGATTGTTGGAGTTGGAATTTCAGACAAAGTAAAGCTGGAAAGATACAAGCCAATTATTAGAGAATGAAATGTATCATACAGAGATTATGAGATGGATACATTAAAAGCTTCAAATGGTAGCGGAGCACCCAGCTGGAAATAGCAAGTAGGAATGTTTTTTAAACAAACACTAAAAGGTTGCATAAGTTTACAAAGAAAACAGGGTAAAATATTTATATCAAAAGTACAAAGTACGTATCTAAAAGAACTGAAAGCAGGAATGCAAACAGACAGTTGTGCTCAATGTTGATTGCAGCACTATTCACATAGGCCAAACTGTTGAAACAGCCCAAATGTTCATCACAGATGGATGGATAAATGAATGCAGTGCACGTACGCAATTTATTATTACTAAGCTATAAAGAGAAATGAAGTCCTGATACATGGATGAGTTAAGTCGTACGACATGGCTGATTCTTGAAAACATTATGGTGAGTGAAATGAGTTACAAAAGGGTAAATACCTGTTTCTACTTCTGTTTACCTTTTCAACAATCAGCTCCACAGTAAGAAAAAAATGAAGACCCTAAATAACTGCTAGGAATTGTAGCAGCTAAAAAACAACCTAGTTAATGTCTTTACAAAAGGGAACAAGCAATCAACTCCAAGAGGATGCCATAATTTAACCACCTGAAATGACTCCAGAGCAAGGCTTCTTCTCTACAGTAAAATGTTCAGTGAACAACTGTTTATTGAGTATTAGGAAACCTGACTATTGGATAACAGCACTATATATAAAAATTTCAAATCAGAAAGGTGAATGAAAACTTTTATACCACAAGGGAATTAGTTTCCCATGTACAACAAGTCAGATCATACCAGATTAACTCTGATGATGTTCCTCAATCAGAAATGACAGAACCAGAATTATATCTCAAAAGCCTGAAAAAGTTCATTTTCCTAGATAAAAACCATAATTAAAAAATGAGAGATCCAAGCCCTAAGATCTCAGTCTCATAATCTTTCTACTAGAAATATTAGGTTCTAGTCTAAGACAAAAACCTCTGTACCTTAGAATCTATCAGTGTACCAACCCTATTCAAAATTATCTAATAAAAGTACAGTGTATGTGGGAAGGGTGATTTACATCTGATTAACATATGATTAGGAATTACGTACAACTTTTAAGTTTTAATATGGAAGAATTTACAATGACATTTGAAGGAAGTTTGTCTCAGCATCCCTAAAATGTGAGGTTCTTAAAAGCGAGTATGTCAGGAAATGATACTCACATAATACTGATGGTAGTAATACCTTTGGGGCAAATATTTGGGAATTATCTATTAAAAATATATTGACCCACAAGGTCAATAAAATAAAAGCAACAAAATTTAAGGAAATATGTATAAGATTGTTTATTGCAACACTGCTTACAGTGACAAAAAAAGTATCAACAGCTCTTTAAATCACTATCCACTGACAATATCCATCAGTCATTGAGAGAGAAAAGCAACTATCAGAGTAATATGTTTGCATGATTCCATTATTGGAAAAAGTATACCACCTCCATATACATATTTATTTATTCACTCAACAAACATTTACTGAGTGCCCACAGTATGTCAGGCATTATTTGGTAGTGTACACCTTTTAGTTGTAAAGACAAACAATACAACTAAGTAAAATACAATTATTTAGAACATTAGAAAGTGAAAAAGTGCGAGAGCAGGAACAGTATTTCTAGAGGGGAAGCAACAGGTCATCTGAAGGGATATTCAAGGCACAGAACACAGCAAGAACAAAAACTGAAGAGCATGCATGTGTTCTCAGTGTTTTGAGAAACAAAGTAACCCAAAGAGTCACAGAGAGCAGCTCTGTTGGTGGGCTGATCAACTCTAAGTCTTTTAAGGTCTTGTATAGGTAAAGGCATTACCAAAAAAATAAAATTGTCAAACCCATTGCCATCAGGTCAATTCCAACCCACTGAGTCCTTCAGGACAGAGGAGAACTGCCCCATAGGTTTCCAAAGACAACCCAGTACATCTGACTTGCCAACTTTGGGTTAGCAACCATATCTTTTGACTACTACACCAAGGTTTCCATTACTCGCTGTTACAAAAAAAAAACAAAAACAAAACGAAACCCAAACCCATTCCCTTCTCGTTGATTCCAACTAAGTGACCCTACAGAACAGTGCAGAACTGGTTTCCAAGGCTGTAATTTTTATGGACGCAGACTGCTACATTTGTTCAGCACAGCTTATGACCTGGTAGGTAAGTTCAAACCTAAAACTGACCTCTCAGTAGCTGAACACTTACCTACTGCATGAGCAGGGCTCCTTATCAGCCACTATACCAGATGGTTGTGGCGTACTGGTTAAGTGCTACATCTGCTAACCAAACGGTCAGCAGTTCAAATCTACCAGGCACTCTTTGGAAACTCTGTGGAGCAGTTCTACTGTGTCCTGTAGGGTTGCTATGAGTCAGAATTGACTCGACGACACTGGGTTTGTGTTTTTTTTTTTAAGGTACCTTATAATGATGGTGTATGTGTTTATTTAACTCTGCCACATTTCAGTTTAAAATAAGCACCACTATTGTAAAAATAATGATTGAGAATAAGATATCACCTAAAAGCTGCTTCCTACTTTTGTAATCCACTGCTGTTTGCCATCAAGTCGCTTTCCATTCATAGTGACTCTACAGGATATAGCAGAAATGCCTAGAGGCTGTAGTCATTATAGGACAGGATCCCCAGGTCTTTTATCCCATGAAGCCACTGGTGAGCTTGGACCATGGACCTTTTAGTTAGCAAGCAAGCACTTAACCACACTGCCACCAAGGCTCCCTTTGCAAATTCTCAGACATATTTAGTGTCATTTATAAACATCTAAGATGAAATAATTAACAATACTATTTAAATAATAGTATAGAACAGTTGCTTTCTACATTAAAAAAAGAAACATGATTGTGAAATAATTACTACCTAGAGATTCTAACATTCAAAAACAGGGTTCTTAAAAAACAAGATATTATTATACTCTAGAACAAAAACACTAAAAAAGGTAGAGTAAGTTCACTGACGGAGAAGAAAAAGCCATAACATTTAAAATGAAAAAAAAATGTGTTCAAATCCTATCCTAGTTTTAGCAAGTTACTTAATCATTCATAGATTCATTTTTCTGATCTATAATATGACAGTAATGATATTTTCAAATTCAGATATATCTGAAAATGAAAACAGGCAATAATGATGATGCTCATGACCTCTTTTCAAAGTAGTCACATTCTTTATAATTGCAAAATGATCCCCACCAAGATAAAGTACCATTTTAGTTTAATCAGAATCTAAGCCAGAAATTTTTTAAATGAAAAATTCTCAATGTTAAATATATACTGTTTAGAATTTGAGGTTGGCATGCAATGGCAGTAAAAAAGAATGCACCTGAATAAAATCAAAAAAGATACAAGCAGCATAATTCTTGCTGCATATTCTTTATAAATGTAAACAGTATATGCTACGTTTTATAATACTTAGAGCTTTCATAAAAGATGAAATACAGCAGAATGTGTACTCTGTTCTATTCAATGCCAACCAATTCTTTTCCCAATATTACTTATTAGTAACTCTATTAATTTCTTGAGTACAGAGTTATTGGAGAAAAGTTGGCAATAAATATTTTACTCCCCAAGGGAATAGATGAGAGTGATGCTGCAGTCTGCCTGAAAGAGAAAAGTACAACAGAAGTCACCCATCTAAAATCTTAAAACATTCCACCAAGTGGTTGTGTTTCACTGCTTAGTTATGTCTTGGTAGTGAGTGCATTTGGTACTTTTGTTAAATCTGTTGGCAATAAATTGCAAGGACCAAGATCAAAAGACTATTGATTTAAATGAGGAGTAAGAGAGCATTAGTCAAGATAAAACTAAATCTATAATTACTTGTTTTCTGACTCCCAGATCAATATGCACCCTATAATAAAATTTTCTTAATTTAATTACATAGGAAATTTTTGTGTGTGTGATTGAGTGAAAGCAGTGTACAATCCAAGTTAAGTTTGCACATCTGCCTATCTGCAGTTCCCTCTGGTCTCCTTGCGTGGTGACAACACACTCTTCCTTTCTGTTCTATACATGCCATATCCTGCTTACATAGGAAATTTTTTTAATGACTTCTAAAGTAATCATTCAGAACTTAAACCAAACCAAATCAAAGATTAAAAATTAGGGGGAGGAAAAAGCATTTTAAGGGAAAAGAGGATAGTTTCCATACGTAAAGATTACCATTATTACCTTTTCCAAGTCTAACTCCTCTAACAAAATGCTGGCATTTTTGTTGGCTTCAGCTGCCTGTCTATCTTTGGCTTGTACTATTGATTCCATACAAAGATGACACTTCTTCAGCATCTCCTAAAATGAAAAATTAAATTAAAATGGTTCCAGTTTCAAAAAGCAATTCTCATGCAGAAAGACTCCTAAAACATATAAACCTTTATTAAGACATTAACAATAAGGATAAATTGCAGGGGGGGAAAGGAAAAATAAAGAAGTACAAACTAAAACAATTTTAAAAAGCTATCTCAACAAATAAACAAGCAACCAGTCTCTGCTGTTCTTCAGAATAATATCCAGGACTGGTACTTCAGAAATTAAAATCATTTACACCTATAATTGGAATATATATAAGTCATATAGCAAACAATTGCCATAATTTATGTCAGGGGATTAATGGAACTAATGGAAATGGTCAATATCAAGAAAAGAAAATTGATTTAAAATTTAAAAAAGTACTTATTTGGCAAGAGCTGTCTGTATATATTTAAGCTTTGTTACTATAACTTCAGGTGCAAGAACCATTCACAAAGGAATCACAGATATGTCAAAAAAGCAGAGGAATATTTCTTTACTAAGGATGAAAGCTTTGTTTTTAGATTTGCTACCCAGCCCCTCAAAGCATATATAAATAAACACCCTTGGTGTCTGTAAGTGCTATTTTGTCATAATCATACTAATCATCTCTGTCACAGGCAGACAAACCCATCAGCTGACTATATTAAATGAAATCTATGGGAAAACTTTATCACAAGGATAACTATTGAAAAACATAATAAGACATTTTCAGGTTTGTTAAGAAGCCTAAGAAGTATTGTAGGATTTCCAGAGTCATGTATTTACGATTCTAGTCTAAGAACATACGAACATTTTTGTTCAATTACTTGTATAAACTCCAAAACACCATCAGGAAAAGACCTTGGTTAGTTCTCTAATAAGATTATTTTACCTTTCCTACTTTCTCAGTAAAAATTAATTCAATTTTATGCTGCCAGTTAACCTCAACCTTTATAAAACATTTTAAAAGAGGTTTCTTGTTCATTTTTGCTTAAAAACAATAAACAATTCACTGTGCTTACTACCCAGACTAGATTATCTGCCTAGATAAGTATACATATAGATAACAGCTCTAACAAATATTTACTTTTCACTTATTTAGTATTCACATAAAAGTTAAATTAGTTCAAGTGCTACTTTAAAAAGATAAGTTAATTCTATCATGGAGAATGTTCTATTGCCTTATTAGGTAAATAAATAATCTGGAAGCCTCTTAAACGGTATACTTCATTCCCAAATACTACATGAATGAAAATTAGTGTATGACACTTTTCATTTCTCAAACTGTGAGTTTTTTTCCATAGAAACATATTTCAAATCAAATGAAATGCTCAGCTCATACAGTGGAATGAATTTGACCAACATATTACCTTATCAGTGATGGTTGCTATGTACCTCATACATTCAGAATCTGATGGAAACTGATTGACTTCTTTGACTAAATAACGTACCACCTTCACATGACCCTAAAAAACAGGTATCAATGTCAGACAGAAAACAGACTCAACAAAACTGAGTAAATTTACACAGTCTGTCTTAAGATTTCTTTAATATGAGAGGCATAGAGCAAAGATGTAATTTCATACTGCAAATGAAAACACCTTGATTCTAATAAATTTTATTTTCACCCTAACCTACCCTGCCTGTAAAAAGGTATACAATAACAAGTACCCTAACCTAAAGCTCTAATCTACTCTGAACTTTAAAACAATACCCAAAACATCAAGCTAAGAAGAGAAGTGGGGATATGTACCTAAAACATATATATATATATATATTCCCGGCTAACTCACTAAAGGTAAACATAGTATTTCAATTCTAAGCATTAAACAAATGGAAGTAACAATTTTGTTTTTTCAGATAAAAAATGAATGCACAGCACTATACTAGGTAGTATGAAAGACATAACATGCAATTTCCAAAGCACGAGCTTTCTACTTTCTCGCAGCTTCTTTCCCCGTACACTACTGCTTCCTAATACAAGTTGGTTGGTCTGGACAAAAAGTTATTTATTTTTAATGAATTTCCCGTCTGCCTCTAAGGTCTCCCTTTTCACATACAGGTAGTCCTCAACTTACGAGGGGGTTCCATTCTTACAATTATATCCAAGTCAGTTTTGGCATACATTGAATTTCTCACTTTTTTATTTTCCATTATCATTGCTTTTTATTATCAGTATTTTCATAAATTCAATCTGTCTTGGAAGTTGGAAATATTGTATATAAACTTAGAGATGTAGTTTAATATTGTAGGTAGTATGTGTTACTAACAATGAAATATACAAAAAATAATGGTTATAAGTGCACTTGTCATAAATGGAATGTGTGGTAAATTGGAGGCTACCTATAAATCTTTTTAAATTACCCCTATCTTAATGATGGAAACCCTAGTGGCATAGTAGTTAGAAGCTACACCTGCTCACCACAAGGTCTGAAGATTGAATCCGCCAGGTGTTCCTTGGAATCTCCATAGGGCAGTTCTATTCTCTCCCCTAGGGTCGCTATGAGTTGGAATCAATTCAATGGCAGTGGGTCTTTTGGGGGTGGGAGTGGGGTGGGAATTGTTATCTTTTAATGGAGGATCCCTGGTAAGGCAGTAGTTAAGTATTTGGCCAGCTGTCAGTTGGAACGTACCCAACAGCTAGCTCCAAGGGAGAATGACCTAGCAATCGGCTTCCATAACAATCACGGGCTAGGAAATCCTACCACTCTCTGAGTGTCAGAAGCAACCTGACAGCACCTAACACTTAACAACACATTTTAAGGAACAACTCAAATACCAATTGCATCAGTCTATGATGAACTTCTCTAGTATTTCTACGGTACTTAGTTTAAACTGGAAACCCTGGTGGCATACTAGTTAAGAGCTACAGCTGCTAACCAAAAAACAGCAGTTTGAATCCAGCAGACACCCCTGGAAACACTGTGGGACAGTCCTACTACATCTAACAGGGTCACTATGAGTCAGAAACAACAGCAGTGGTTGGTTTGTTTTTTTGGTTCGTTTAAACTATTTACATGGTACAACTCAAGGCTATCTGGCTTTAGGTATAGGTTTTATCTCTCCCATGAAATTATGCATTTTTGGGTCGGGGGGACCCTTGCACTCTGTTCAACATTTTATCTCAACCGTCACAGCAGCAAATGATAATGAAAAAATTAAAAAGGACTGAATACAAAAAAAATATGAAGGAGAAGCACTGTTCTAAGTAGAGTAAAAGTCGATTTGGAAAGATAAAATGATTAGAGATCTAAATGTGAGCTAAAACAAGATTAAAAGAGCTTGTATAGAAGGCGAGATTTAAGCTGTATCCATATAATGAGTAATTTTGGAAAACTGAGGACGGACATGGGACATTCCAGAATGTAAAAGCACAGGGACAAGGAAAAGACTAAGCGATGAGAAGAAGATGCTCCACATTAAGGACTCCCAATGGGAGGGAATGGAAATCCTGGCAACACAGTGGTTAAGTGCTATGGTGGCTAACCAAGAGGTCAGCAGTTCCAGTCCACCAGGTCCTCCGTGGAAACTCTATGGGGTTGTTCTGCTCTGTTTGTAGAGTAACTATGAATCGGAATCGACTCAGTGGCAGTGGGTTTGGTTTGGTTTTGGTTTAATGGAAGGCACTGAATACCAAACTAGGGTTGGATTCCAAGTGATTTTCAAATGATTTCAGACACTAGAAAGGCAGAAAAAAGTTGCTGAGCAGGACACTATACTGACATAGCAAAAGTGGTTAGATAACCTGAAAAGGATATACTACCTTGCTTAGAGAAGAGATAGGCAGCTTGTGAAAAATCATAGTGAGGGGAAAATAAAAAGAAGAAAATCAACAAAGTGTCATTGGCTAGGTGGTGTACAATACCCAGCACTGAGTTGAAATAAAGAACAAAAGTCAGAGGGAAGAATAAAAGGAAAAATAAGAGATGATTTCGTGTAATTGACAAACTAAAATTTTTCAACACAATAAAACAATCAGCAACCTACAGGGGACTTTATCTACATATACCAGAATAACAAGACTTACAGTTATGACCCCTTAGAGGAATCTTGTTTTCCCAATCACAAATAATTACGTTTAAGACACCAACCAAATCATTAAGTAAAATTACTCACACAACCTTTACTACAGAAACTGATGTACTTTTTGTTTTCACAGAATTCCTATTTCTATCCTACCTGTGGTATACTGTTTTGCAGTAGTTTCAAATACCAGCAGTCAGGCTTTCATTATTTCTTTTTTATTCTTAGTAATAAAATGATTAAATCAATTTACCTTAAGAAGAAAACTCTCATTAATATACAGATAAGTTGTTCCAATTATTGTTATTAACTGCCTTGGAGTGTACCTCCAATTCATAGAGACCCCACGCACATTAATGTAAATTACACATTAACAAAACATGAGGTCCTGTGTGACCAACCACTTGATTGATTGTGGCTTTTCTGAAGCAGATCATTAGGATCTTCTTCCTAATCTGTCTTATTCCAGAAGCTCTGCTGAAACTTCAGCACCACATCAACAAGCAAGTCTCTAGGGGGTGGCTGAGCCTTAGCTGCAGTCAGGCCGAGAACTTAACCATGCTACCTTGCATGGAGTGTAAGAACTCAACCATTACCCATAACTGGCCTACATTTTGTGAAAGGTTACAGTTACAACTAAGTTTTAAAAACACTATTTGTAACAGCTTTCAGATGTCAGTATTAGTTATCCCGGGGGAACCTGTGTCTACCTTTCACTGTTCCTATCAGAGTAAATATTTACATATTCTATTACTGCTTTCATCACAGTTGTTGAATTATAAAATGAAAGTCTTCAGTGATCACTACACCAGGCACTTCTCTTAGTGCTAATGTACAACATCCAGACGGATGTTGGGAAATACAACACTCTACCTTTCTAAATGCTGCCATAAGAGGAGTTATCTTTCGGTTATCTGCTGCATCCACATCTGCACCTGCTTGCACTAGTAACTGGACCACATCTAGGTGTCCACCATTTGCTGCCAGCCACAATGGAGTGTTTCCCTTCTTGTTACGTACATCAATATGAGCTCCCCTAAAAACAAAATAGCAACAGATAAAACTGTTTTCAATGAAATGCAGTAACATATAACAATAAAAATTAACTACTAGCTTCTAAGAATATACTGTAAACATGAAAACTGCTTTATTATTCAAGGACCGAAATGGATTCTTTTCACCAGAATTACATTACAACGAACCTCCAGACTTCAAATTAAAAGTATTTATTCAACAAATATTTACATAAATCAGTAGTTTTCTTATTTTAAAAAAATGATCTTTTTGTATAATTCTCTTTCAAATGCTGAAAAAATGTGAAGTTTTGTTTAGTGAAAAATAAAAGTAACCACATAATATATATTAAACAGATAGTATCCGAGAAACACAAGTATCCCATGAAGCAATCATATCTATCAGATGATCATGTATGTGTTGCTGAATTTGACTTCAGGAAAGGATGACCCTAAAAATAGTAAGACAGTTTTGTACTCATCGGGGCATACAGCAGGTAAAAATATTCACAGCGAACAGTAAGAGTGACAGCAGCTACTGCTCAGGGACACCATTCGAGGGTCTTTGACATTATTCAGTAAATTTAATTAAGCGAAACAACATCTCTGCAAGACTGGCAGGCAACTTCTAGGCAAATAAAAGCAGAGACTCCTGGATCTTGTCTGATATCCTGATTAATTCCATAGGTGTCACCTGCAATCCCTAATTATTATAAAGAACAAGAAAAACAATGAAGCCAAGGATCACTGTCAAACTGAGTGGGAAACCTAAGAGTATGGATAATAACTGGATAGCTTATTTTAGTTACTTAAAAGTATACATACAAAAGTATTATTTTTAGGATGCACTGTAAGACAGATTAAGACAATGTAGCATAGCTCTCAATAGATGGAAAATACCAATGGTAGATTTAAAAATATACACTTGCAGTTTATAGAATAAGTAATTACAACTGATTTTTAGTAGTACAATTGTCAGAAAAAATAATAATCGCTGATAACATTGTGTTCATATATAAAAGGTAACATAATACCTGCCAATAAGAAGCTCACAGAATTTATAATGCCCTTTATCTGCTGCTATGGTTAACGCTGTGTCTCTCGAGGAGGGCACTGGAGGGGCATTAACATCAGCACCTTTATCCAAAAGAACTCGGCCCACTTCTGCATATCCACCAGAGGCAGCTTCCATTAGTGGTGTGAGGCCAGTCTAGGTTTAGCGGAAAATAAGAACAACACTTAAGAAACCAGAAAGATTTAAAATGTTAACAATCTGGGAAAGAGGTATGCTTTAGCTGTAACAAGGATCACAACTGTGTTTCAGAACTGCCACTTACTACCTTGCTGACCTTAGACTCAGTGTTATACTCTCATTTATTAAAGATAATTCTACTTCATCTCAATCATTCTATTGTGGAAGAGTTAAGATACCAGTACTTGGCTTATAAGCAGTATTCATTAAGTATGCCCCTCTGTTCTCCAACAGTACATATTTTTCTGCTGCTAAACCTTAATGTCAAGACTCTATTACCACTGAGTTGATTACAACTCATGGAGACCATATAATGAGCCCTGGCTGCACAGTGGTTAAGCACTCGGCTGCTAAAAGAAGAAAGTCACCAGTCTGAACCTACCAGAGGAGAAAAATGTGACAGTCCTCTTTCATAAAGATTACAGCCTTGGAAACCCTATGAGACAGTCCTGTTCTGTCCTAGAGGGTCACTATTTATGAGTTAGAATCAACTCAGTGGTAGTAGATTTGCCTTGGTTGACTAGAACAGACAAATCAGTTCTGGAGAAAATGAGTTCTAATGCCATAACTGCCTATAAAAATATACTGTTGAGATATTTTAATAAATTAATACTTAAGTCATATACAGAATGAGTTCTGATTAAACATGTGAAGATGATAAATGCTACTAGAAAGGACAATTATAATGGACATTATAACTTTAAATGTCAAAGTAATAAATCCATGTATACATTTCAGACCTTCTCTTACCTTAGCTCTGTGTTCAACATTTGCTTTTCTATCAAGCAGAAGACTAACCACTTCGGTTCTTCCTTGGAAGCAGGCTAAGGTAAGGGCAGTGTTCCGATTGGTTTCTATTTGAGCATTTATGTCAGAGCCCATGTCTAACAGGAGCTTAACAGCAGCTGTGTGTCCATTCATAGCTGCTAACATCAGAGGAGAAATGCCCAATTTGCTACCAGTTCTGGGGGTAGAAATATGGGGAGAACAAATATATATATACATATACACACACACACACACACACACATTTTAAAAGACCCAGAAAAAAAAAGATAAAATACTTTTTAAGATTATTTTGCAAGATTATTTAAAATCACCATTTTTCTCAATCTAGTAATAGTAAATCTGTGAGATATTAAGACTCTTATTACAAATCTTTTTCTACCAAGAACTTTTCCAGCATAATGACTTGGGTTGGACTTTCCATAAGATATCGAGTAACTTGTGCTTGTCAAATGCTGTGTCAATAGTTTTAGTTAACCTTTAAAAACTTCCAAAACTGAGATACTAAAGTTTTAGCAAAGGTATTTCCTAAACGTAGCACCAAAAAAAAAAAAGCTCTGCAAAGCTTTAACACAACACTCTTAGAAAATAAAGAGAAAAAAGCTTGCCTAGAATTAATTTCAGCTCCTGCATTTAGTAATATTTTGATGATGTTCACATAGCCACCAGAAGCAGCCAGGCTTAGAGGCGTGTAATCAGAAACATTCCTGTGTTCTTTATTTGCCCCTCGAGCTAACAGTAGCTCCACCACCTACAAAGAAAAAGGAAAAAAATGTAATTTCTTCATATGATGAGATAATTTTTAAGGTGTGTATTTCTGATTTCTTCTTTCATCTTATATACTGTGTGATTGAAGAGGAAGCCCCTCCTTTGATCCTCTGTATAAAACCAGCCTCTTTCTTTCAGGAAGGGTCCTAGGAACCAACACAGAAATAACTTGTCAAGCAAAATTCATTTAGTGATCTACTGAAATGGCACCGTGTGTCCATGGATGATCTGGACTTCATATGCTGTCATGACTTGCTGTTTTGGAAATTGGTGGTTACATATTATTGTACTACATAATGGTAAAACAGAGAACTATGGGACCAAACTGTTTTCATTTATACATACGCATGTGTTGAAAACAGTCCTAATTTTCAATCAATAAACATTGAAATAAAAAATAAGTAGATTTATGCATCAATATTTTGCTACGAAGTTTTAAATACACAGAAAAGTTGGGGGAAAAAAAATTATAGCAAACACCCACACACTCAAACATATCTCTATTCTATCACCAATATGCTACTATACTACTTACCACATCTATGTATCTGTCTTACTTTTTGATGTATTTCAAAGCAAACTGAAGATATCAGCAATTTCCCCTAAATGCTTCAGCAGGTATATCACTGACTAGAGGATACTGTGTTTTAAAAATATTTTGAGGGTAAAATTTAACATACAATATAAATGCTCATGGCTTAAGCATGTATTCACTGAAATCTGACAAACGCATAAATCTATATAAAGTCTGGAAACCCTTATTATGTAATGGTTAAGAGCTATGACTGCTTGCCAAAAGGTTGGCAGTTTAAATCCACCAGGAGCTCCTCAGAAACTATTACGTGGCAATTCTACTCTACCCTATAAGGTTACTGTAAGTGGGAATCAACTTGATGGCAATGGGTATAATTTAAATCTCGATTATTCATTTCAAGCCTCTTGCCAGTCAGTCCCCACCAACAGCTTACCTTCATCTGTTTTAGATCTTCATATACATGAAGTCACGGAGTAGGTACCCTTTATTTTAAAGCTTCATTCACTCAGCACAATGTTTCTTAGTTTATCAGTATTTCTTTTTTCATTTTTTTTTATTATAACTGAGTGAAAATGTACATTCCCATATAAATTTGCATGCCCACCTATATGCCCAGTGACAGCACACTATTCCTCTCTGCTCCATAGATGCCGCATCCTCCCAATAGTCTCCTTTCCCCTCCTCTCTAACCACTCTCCCTCCTCCAGCCAGAGGTCAGCAGGATGATATCCTATACACGCACAGAACCATAAAGTGCACCCAATATATGGTCACTCTGCATCACCAAGTCCAATCCATTCGTGTCCAAAGAGTGGATCTTCGTTATAATTTACGGGCAAGGGCAGCATCAGAGCCAGAGGCCATTCTTCCAGGGGAACCCTGAAACTGCTGGCCCATCAACTGAGGTCTTCTAATGGAGATCTCAGGGTGCACTCTTCTTTATTCTTGTTTGTGCTGTTTAATGAGCATGTATTAGTACAGAAGTTCTAGTGATGTAGTGGTTTAAGAGCTACGTCTGCTAACCAAAATATCGGCAGTTCATATCTACCAAGCACTCCTTGAAAACCTTATGGGTCTGTTCTACTCTGTTCCATAGGGTTGCTATGAGTTGGAATCAACTGGCAGCAATGGTTTTTTTTCTTTACACATGAGTAGACACGCTATGCCATTCACACAACACCTCTGCTGTTTCCAGTTTTATGCTAATATAAATAAAACATATTTCTTGTAGAAATATGCTTTTATTGCTCATTGCTTAAATAGAATCTTCACAGGTAGTAGAATTTCTGGGTGTGTGCTTAGTTTTATAAAAATTTCCAGATGATTCCCCAAAGTGGTGGAGTATTTTACATTACCATCAGGATTGGGGTTGCCAGTCTTTTTAACTCTAGCCATTTTAGTGGATGTGTGCTAGTTTCCCACAATGATTTTAACTCGCATTTCTCTGATGACTAAAGTAGTACTTACGCACATGTTTATTGGCCACTGATAAGTCTCCTGCATACCAGCACATTATTATCATTTATGATATAAAAAAATCTCCTTGACACAGATAAATCCTAACACTACAGATGAGGCAAAGGGAGATTAAGGATTGCTCACGATCACAGCTCCTGTCCTTCCTCTTACCATTAATAATAAATACTAATATTAAATGCATATCGATTCCCTCCACTGTTAATTATAAAAGAAAAAAGATACGAATGTATACACATTATCAACCAGAAGGAACAACAGTAGGGACAGGTCCTTTATCCTTTCTTGCACAGAACACCTCGGGTAGCAAGTGCATCTAAACTAGCTATGTACATTATCTTCTTCAATTATAAAAGAGCAAAAGAAGAGTAAAGCATAAACTAAGAATAAAAATTACTCCTGTTTCATCACTAAACTCTAATAGTTTTTAAATCTATAAGGGTAAATGCAAAAATCATTTTCTCATACATAAAATCATGTGAGCTAAAAGTATACATTTGCAAAACAAGGAAGAAAATTATTATACTAGGAGAAAATGTTACCTCCTGTCTTCCCCCAGAACAAGCCAAGGACAGTGGTGTGTCCTTGGTTCTTTCTGATTGGGCTTCAATGTCTGCACCATTGTCCAGCAGTATTTCCACAACACCAACATGACCAGCTGTAGCAGCTAAGATGAGTGGAGTAAAACCTGGAGAAAAATAATGATCTTCTCACTACGTGCTACCGAAACCAAAGGAAAAATATTGAGCATCAAAATCGGGCTAGAAGCAGTACTTCACACAACACAAATATTCCAAAGAAAAGGCTAATAAATTAGGTTCTACCTTTCTTGTCTCGGTGCTCAATACTAGCTCCTCTTTCAAGCAGAGTTTGTACCAGCTCCTCATGGCCACCAGCACAGGCAAGTGTTAGTGCTGTGTCATGGTTACTCTCAGTCTGTAAAAGAGCAATTATTTTCACTAATTTATTAGACAATTTAAAATGTTAGTATCAATTACATAATATGCACATACACCAAAAGTTCACATACATGTATGCCACCACGCTACATCAAATACTTGAACAGTAAATTGAGTCTTTTTGTGTTTGTTTTTTAGTAGCCAACCTGTGATCTTTTTGGGGACTACAAATAAGCAATTAAAGCAAGTATGGGGGAATAAGTCTACTTTTCTACTGTACGCTGTTTGCAAGTGATTAAAAGACATACCATGGGCTCACTTTCATTTTCATCCATAATGGAGTAAACATAGGCCAGATTTACCATCTTATTTTAAACACCATTAAAAAAAATACTAATTGAAATGATGGTGTCTAGACAGGCAGTGAAGGGCAATGATCCCTAAGAAAGGAAAAGAATAACCCAACTTAATGCCTTGAGAGTTTCCAGGTTGTAGTACATGGAGAAGTACCTAAACAGCCTTGCAGTCTCCCCAAATTAGAGACGGCAAAATTCCAAGATGTCAAGATGGCTAGAATTCATGGCACAGAATACTGAAGAGGAGACAACTGCAAAGAGAAAGTACTCTTTGAGATCTTCAGGTCTGAAGTCTTCTTCAGCTGAGTACTGATTAACTCATGTATGCAACAAAACTACTAGAGGACAAGAAAAAAACTACCATGCTAAAAAATACCTAGAGCTCACAAAGGACCAGAATTGTTCCACTGCTACTAGCCAGATTACAAAGATTTTCAATCACATAAGACATTAAGTAATATCCTCACTAGTGGGGCCTGACTAGATGCTGTGGATCTACCGAACAAAGCTAAAGAGCAGCCTTTGAAATTAAAAAATTAGTTTTGAAGAAACATAACCACATTCCAGGACAAAGCCCCCAAATATATGAAGCAACATACAAAAAACCTGTGTATTCTGAAAAACCATTATAATTGGTATGCCATTTGGTATGGACAACCAGCAGTGGAGACATCACACAGTTTATGTACGATTACATAGAATTTACTTCTGGCTTCTGATGACCTTTACTGGTAGTGACCAGTGTTGGATCTACCATCGCCAGACTAGATGTCATTCTATCATAGTTTATATATACTTATATAATAAATGAAATTAATTCTTATATTTTAACTGCTCTAAACCTGTATCCAAAATGGCAATGAGCAACCTTTGGTTATTAGCATTTAAAATATACCTCGTAATGACATACCAAAAAAAAAAACCACACCGATTGCCATCAAGTCATTTTCAACTCATAGCGACATAGAAACTGAAATTTAAATTTTATTTAAATTTAACATTAACTTAAATTTATTAGAAAGCCAGTAACAACTTGGTTAAGTGAATCTGTTTTTTCAGTTGTACATTTAATCAAACCCAAATACAGATCTAGTTTTTCTAAACTGAAATATACTCTGAGTAGGGTGATTAACTATCTTGGTTTGCCTAAATTTGGGGCACTCCCTGGGATCTGAGGATGTGGGACTTTTGGCATTCAAACCAAGTTTGTCCCAGGCAAATCAGGATGATTTGATCACCCTGGCTGTAAGGTAACATACACACTAGATTTTGAATACTTTTAACACAAAAACAGTAAAATATCTCATTAGTGATTTTTCTGTATTGAGTGGATATTAAAACAACATTGTGGATATATTAAATTGTCTTAATGTTTGTTTGATCAATTTTTTTTTTTAAATGCAGCTACTAGAAAAATGTAAAATCATACATTTCTGGCACTGTTATTCTAGTGAACAGTGACTCTAAGCCATCTTTTCTGTCCTCATATTCACACATATACCTCTATTACAGCACTTATCTCTAATCTGCCTCTACTATTACTTATCTGCTTACCACCTTCAAAAGACTATAAATTTCCTGTAAGGTAAGGAACATGTCTCATGTTTGCATGGAAACATTAAGAGTTAAGTCAAATGACAATAGGTGTTAAGGGTCATAGATTCAAGGACTATTATTACTATACATGTGAAATATTTATTGTTTACTACACTTACGTACTTATATGCTATTAATATTGTTTTTTATATTTATATAGTAGATACAAAAGGGAAAGGTATATTCTCTCTGAATGTCAGTAACTGTAACAAGCAAACTCCATCTTAAAAAAATGAGTAACAAGAGACAAAAAGCAGAATTGTTAACGAGTCAAGAAATAAGAAAAAGCCTACTAGTTGGTGATGAAGAAAGGAGACCGCAAAAGCTGCTCTGCAGAAGAGGCTGGCAGAGAGCAGAGCTACTGACTGCAGAGATCAAGGATGGCCACAAGGGAGAGACGCACCAACTACAACAACGGAGAAGGACATGAATACTTAAATAAGTGACAGCTCTGCTTGTTTCATAGTAATTTGCTCTTCATTTTAGGTTTCTAAAGATGGGATTATGTCTGATTTCACAGAAATAACTTTTTTCTTTCAGAAGTTCAGAAAAGTAACTGTCAGCGGGCACACTGATAATAACTAGTAGGGATCGGCTTTAAAAAACCAAGAGGATTCTCTTGATAACAAAATCCTGCTTTTTCCATTACATTGTAGAACATCCCTAAACCACAGCAGGCTAAGGCCAAAAGAATGCTATATTCATCTATCTTATGTATTTTCCACATTAGTACATATACATACAATCAGCACAAGATCAAGTTTATGATACAGATTATGAGAATACTAAACTTCTTTCAGGAATCAAAGAGTAATTCAGGAAAATTGTGTCAATCTTAAATGGAGAATGAAAAGACATATAAAACGTGAAAAAAGATGAGCATGGGAAATCTTAATGGATCAGTAAACCAGGACTCAGCTAGACTAAACCCACCAAACCACTGCTGTCGAGTCAGGTCCGACTCATAGCAACCCTAGAGGTCAGAGTGAACTGCCCCATAGGGTTTCCAAGGAGTGCCTGGTGGATTTGAACTGCTGACCTCTGGGTTAGCAGACACAGCACTTAACGCACTATGCTGCCAAGGTTTCCATGGTAGACTAGTATATAAGCAAATACAGGCCCTGCTACTAAGAGCTTACTGATTATATACTGCCAGGCAGGGAAAATTTAGGTTCCAACCACAAGAGAAGTTTAAATATTGTATTACAGGAGTTAAGGGAAAACGATTTAAAGCTGAGAAAAGAGCTAGTCAAATTCCATGAGAAATTCAAGTTAAGGCTATTTAGCTCTACTGTAAGTCTCCAACATGGAGAAATTCAAATAATTAATGCTTTATGACAGTCTTTTTAATATATTATGAAAGAATTTAAAACCTCTAAAGGTCTCTTGCAAACTACAGACCCACACAGTCCTAAAATGGTAAAACAAAAAAACAAACTCCTGCTTCACAAGACATCAAGAAGCAAATTAATAGAGCACAAGTTATATTTGTTGTTCAACATGCCATATTATTTGCTGTATATCTAAGAGGATGTCTCAGACCTGAAAGGAGACAGATATATTTTTAAAAGCTTATCCAAGTTTATAGTCTATAAACCAAACCCAGTGTCATCGAGTTGATTCTGACTCATAGAGGCCCTGGAAGATGGAGTTGAGCCCCCCCACAGAGTTTCCAAGGAGCACCTGGTACATATGAACCGCTGACCTTTTGGTTAGCAGCTGTAGCACTTAACCACTATGCCACCAGGGTTTCCCTTTAGCCTACAGTACCATAAAGTTGAACAGTCCATACTCTATGTTGTCATCATGATTCTGGTTTATTTTACAAAAAAAAGAAAAAATTATATTCAATGTAACACTTTACTATAAATTATCAACATAATTGTTCAATTTTGTGAGAACAGCTAAGAGTGAAAAGGAAAAGACAACAAAGAAAACATGCCTGAACTCCAATCACCACTCTGAACCTAAATTACCTTGAAAACTAGTAGGATTCAAAGAGCTGAACTGCTTACACCTCCATAAATCTTCCTAATCCCAAATATTTCATTCTTTAAGCAAGCTGAATTATATGTAAGCTTACACAGGATAGCTCCTTAAAGTTGTTCGATAAATGATAGTAGTGGCTAAAATAAACCTATTTAAAACTTGTTCATGTGAACAAGTAGCATGCATGAACTGTAAAGCAGAGTGCTTTAATGGCATCAACTACATATCACTGTTAACAATTTTTCTTGGCCTCTTTGTCTCTTTACATCATTGTAATAAGTTTTTTTACTGTAAAACTAGTAGCAACAATAGAAAACATGTAACATACTAAATGATATTTATAGTTAACAGTAAGACATAATTTCATAAATTAAAAATTTTTACATTTATGCTAAGTTAAATCTAATATTTAACCTTTTAAAAAGAAATCAAAATTATGTACAAAAGTACATATTTTCAAGAACAGCTTTGATACTTTTAAAACAAACTACAAATAGTTCAGATACATGAACATATGTGACATGAAAGTTGCTGTACACAAGTTTTTACGACTGATCAACAAGAGAACACCTAGTTCTTTCTCACTTTTAGTGGCTACTATAGTTAAACGCTGATGGTGCAGTGGTTAAGTGCTAACCAAAAGGCAGCAGTTCAACTCTGCCAAGAGCTCCTTTGTAAACTCTATGGAGCAGTCCTACTCTGTCCTATAGAGTCACTGAGTTGGAATCAACTTGACGACAGCAGGTTTTACAGTTAATTTTGAAACCCTGGTGGCATAGTAGTTAACAGCTATGGCTGCTAACCAAAATGCTGGCATTTCAAAGCCACTAGGCACTCTGAAAATGCTATGGAGTAATTCTACCCTATCTTGTAGGGTTGTTATGAGTCAGAATCAACTCAACCACGAAGCAGTTTTTGTATTTTATTGTTAATCTGGAAACTCTGGTGGCATAGTGGCTGCTAACTAAAAGTTTGGCCGTTCAAATCCACCAAGTGCTCTTTGGAAACTCTGTACGGCAGTTCTGTTCTGTCCCATAAGGACAGCAATGGAATAGTTAATTTAAGGTCACTAGGAGTGAGAATTGACTTGAGGGCAACTTTTTTTTTAATAGTTATTCAAAATTAATACAATAATTACAAAAAAAGACTACATAATTCAATGGTATTCCACTCTAACCAGATTGCTATTTCACACAAAAACCAGTGCTCTTAAAATCTCTACTTGATGCCTAATTTTTGTGTGTACGGTCAGTGCCCATGAATAAGTCTGGTTATATCATTCAAGGAAAATAAAATTAAACATAAGAGCTGGGCCATCAAAAGCTACAGTAAAGAAGTCTCAGAGAATTCCTTCAGAGTACCATTTACTGATGCTTTTTAAAACTGCTTTTGTTGAATGATAGCATCCAAAAACCAAAACCAAAACCACTCCCATTAAGTCAGTTCTGACTCAGTGATCCTACAGGAGGGAGTACAAATATAAATGCCCCACAAGGTCTCTGAGGAATGGCTGATGGACTTGAAGACCTTTTTTGGTTAGTAGTCATCACCAGAGCTCCAATAGTACATTACTTGATATTAATGGTACAAGTCTTGCAGCACTCTTCAGTGTTCAAAAGCAAAATGGTGGTCCTTCTTAAAAATCAATTGTGAATAAAATAATCAATTGAAGTTTAAGGTGTAACAACTTTTTCAAGAAGCATTAGTATTTTAAAAGGTGACTCCGAGGTTATAAAAAATTACAGCAAAAATCTTTTCTGTTTTTACTTAATATGTGGTGTAAGTGACATGGCCAAGGAAAGGTGCTAAAAAGATGCACAGAGCAAAGGCATATGATAATGCTTGGCCATCTAGGTCGCTGACCTAAAAGTAACAGATGAAAAAACATGTAGCATACTGTTGTGGTTAACAGCATAGATTCTAGAGCCAGGGTGTCTAAGTTAATCATAAAAGCTGGCTCCACTGCTTAGTAGCTGTGGGGCAAAATAAGTTAATATCTTTATCTCAGATTTTTCACCTGCAAAATAGGAATTAATAATACCTATACTTTGTATTATAATACAAATATGCATAGTAACATAATACAAACATATAAATATGTGTAAAATATGTATTATCTAAGTATATATTACACATTTTATGTATTTTAAAATAAACAATAAAATGAGTAACAAATAAAATAAAAATCAATATTTGTTGTATATTACATATAAGATACATATATTTATACATAATATATAAATATAGATAAAAATATCAAATAAATATGAACATGTAATACAAATACATATAATAATACCTATATCTTGAAGGGGAAATCCAGGTGGCATAGCAGTTAAATGCTATGGCTGCTAACCAGAAAGTTGGCAGTTCAAATCCACCTGGAGCTCCTTGGAAACACTATGGGGTAGTTCTCTGTCTATGAGTTAGAAATGACTTCATGGCAGTAGGTTTTTTGGTTTTACATTTTCTAGGACTATTACAAAGACTAAGGAAGTTGATAACTTGTAAAGTATTAAGCATATATATATGTATATGAACCGCACATGTGTTAAGTAATTCATTTGTTAAATAAACAAACGAGATTCAGGTATTATAAAATTTAATATTTTAATGCACAAGATAAATCTTGGTATACAATACCGATACAGACGCCAGTAACTGAAAAAAAAAAAAACTAAGAAAAATTAAAAGAGAAAAAAATGGTGAACAGCTGTTTCTGAATATTTATTCTGTTATTATTTTTCCAAAACAGGATTTTTTTTTTTTACTTTAGATAAGTTTATAGAACAAAGTAGCTTCTCATTGAACAGTTAGTCCATATACTGTCTGGTGACATTCGTTACCAACATTTCCCTTCTCAACCTTGGGTTCCCTATTACTAGCTTTCCTCTCTCCTCTTTTAACATTTTTTTTTCCTTTTAAAACCAGTTATTTTTTAAAGTCTAATGAAGCAACTGACACAGTGAGTGCAACAACTGGCTCAAACACAGCAAGACTCCGAGGATGATGCTATATTAGGCAGTGTTTTTTTCTGTTAAAACCAGGGTCACTATGAGTTGCAAATGACTCTGGCACGACTCTGGCACTGGCACGTAACAAACTATGCAACTGTGATAAATGTCATAGAAAATACTGTAAGTTCTGTTAATTCAATAATTGGAAAACCTCAGTGTGTAAACTAGATAAAGAGGGAGTAAATTTTTAAGGATCCAAGGTCTGGTCATCTTAAACAAGCATTACAACTAAGTTTAAAATGTTACTTATTTTGAAAAAATTATTTACATACAATTTCTCTGAAATTTATAAGTTAGTTTAGCTGATTTATATAGTTGAGTACTACAGTGAAGTAAAATGATTTAACAGTCACAATATTAAACAATGGAAACCCTGACAGCGTAGTAGTTAAGAGCTATAGCTACTACCCACAAGGTCGGCAGTTCAAATCCACGAGGTGCTCCTTGGAAACTCTGTGAGGCAGTTCTACTCTCTGTCTTACAGGGTTGCTGTGAGTCAGAATCTACTTGATGGCAATGGTTTGGTTTCTTGGTTATATTAAACAATGGAGCCCTAATGATACAGTAGTTAAAGAACTACAGCTGCTAATCAAAAGGTCAGCAAATTGAAATCTACCAGTCTACCTGGAAGCCCTACAGGGTAATTCTACTCTGCCCTATCAGGCTGCCAGGCATCAGAACTGACTTGAAAGCAGTGTTATATTAAACAACTGTTTATACTAAACAATATGATCATGATCATACTTGGTGGAATTTTTCTATGACTGTTTTCTTTAAAAAAAACTTTGTTTTGTATTTTACTGGAGTATTTATTTTTGCATGAAGATCAAGTCTTGGTCCCAATAAAAATTGGAAAACACACTTCTAGCCAAAAAGAGTTTCATAGCAAAACCAGGGAAATATAATGTAAATCCAGCGCAAAGTTCAACTCAATTCTCCAATGCTAGTGACATTAAATATAAATAATTGTGGTTTATCATGTGAACACCTGATATTTTAAAAAGAAAACTTTAATTAGAAACTGGGGCCCTCTGAAGTCAAACCAGACTTGCATTTGGATTCCAGCTCTATCACTTAATAGCTAGTTAAGTGATTTTTCTTATTGTTCTCATTCTGAGGATTACTGAATTCCTGGAAAAATCAGTGCTGACATATTTTAAGTGCTCAAAAGAAAATGTCAGCACATATAAAATAATAGACATTTGGGAAGCTCAAAAGAACAGAAATGAAATTCCTCTTTCACAGTGTTACCAAGAAATATTTCTAATAAAAAAAGAGTTCATATTCATAGGTTAAGACACATGCCCTTGACAGTCCACAAGACATACACATGTGTGCCCACATCTTAGTTTTCCTGAAATACATGTTTATAAAGACCTGGCTATTTATAAGACTTAAAGTTTTCTAATGTACTTTGTCTCCTACTTATGAAAAAAAGAAAACTAAACAAGCTGCAAACATTTATCAGTACTGAACAAAACTGTACCTCTCTTCCAGGCCAAGCCTCCTAGGCCTTTCTTCAGAAAAAAAGGAACTATTCTCCCCAATTTCATTTTTGTCCTGAAATTTTTAATTCCATGGCAAATCTCTCAAGCTTTCTAAAACTGAATTTAAACAGTGTCTTTTTCCCCCCACATTACTTCTTCAGATCATCTGAAGAGGTAAAAAGTACTTTTCATCCCAAAAGACCTTCAACACCTAAAGTCTGTAGATACAAATATACAGACTCACATTATAATTTCAATCAGCAAGACCCTAGAATTTTCAAAGATAAAGTACAATTAAGACTATCTAAGAATAATAAGTCTGTAAGTCTGTTTTCTTTTACATGCCATCCATTATGTATTCTAAAGTTTATCTTGTAATTTAACATTAGAAGAAAACATGTACTCATTTTAAACAAATTATTTCCTTTAACATCTTCCAAACTAGAATAGAGCTCAAAAGAAAAAAAAGATTACATGATGACCCTGGAAACCTGACCACTGCATCGTAACTCTCAGGAACAATGTGTGTTTAGTTTGTTTGCTTTCTAATATGGACTTTAGTTTATCCATAATTGTGGCTCCTGTCTGCCTGGAAATAAAGCAGTAGACGATCTAAATATGATAAAGCATTTAAAGGAGATAAAGATGACTTAAAGTCACTGAAGGTTAATACTACTTTTATGATGGTGTAATTCCAGTTAAAAACCATCTCTCCTGAATTGGGCCTTACCTGTGCATCAATATCAATGGCAGGGTAGATAGGAAGCATGGCTGAAGGAGAGATGATAGGACTTGGAGTTGGAGTCTGAGGTTGGGAAATGGAAGCAGCGATACTGTGGGTAGGAGTGTTTGACATTGCAGATGCTCTTCCACTGACTGCTGTTGAACAAAATAACTGCACTTAATAAGGATGAAACATAGGTAATAGTAAGAATTAATTATCAGAAAATATTTAAAGACTTTCAAAAACAGCACCTCTGCAGGAAGACTGCCATTGCACTAACAACTCATTTTCCTAGCTATTTCTGATTTTAGACAGTCCAAAATTAAAACGTATTACTTGAGAGTAACGCATTTTCTAAATAACAACCTGTTAGAAAAACAAATTCCTTCTTATGATATGTAGTCACAAAACCTTAACTCAAAATAACAGAAAATAAAAATATATTTGTGTATTAAAAACAAAATATAAATGCAAATGGAAAGTTGCCTATTATATTTTCTTAATCAGAAAAAGAATAAAAGGTAAAAATGTTAAGTTCAGAAGGGGAAACATATGATCTTTTACCTGCCCATTTCAAACCTCATATTCTAGAACAAATTAAAGTAGTATCATTGTTTAGAATGGGAAAATTCTCTTCTTCTAGTCATTAAAACACTTCCTACTATTTTACTAACTGTGGATTTGAGGAAAATAACATTCTGTATCACAGCCCTCAGTATGGTAACATATCCAAATATAAAGATTTGCTCCTGACAGAGAAATGTAGTTGTTTCTCACATAAATGATTATTCTGAGGAGGATAAAATGCCCACCAATAAATCCAATAATCACACTGACTCATAAGGATAAAATTTTAAAATTAGGGTAGAAATAAATGTATTCACTCAATCATCTTTCAAATATGAATTACTGTTAGTTCTCCTATGCATGATTTCACCATGCTATTGTTTTCAAAATATACAACTTAAGAAGGGCTAACTGGGTCAATACTTGAAGTGAGAGAATTCCAAAGATGGCAGCATACAATATATTGTAGATTCAGTTGAGGGTACTACATTCCCTCATCAACTTACTTCTAGAATTGATATGTGATTGTCATTCCATTTCCCCCCTTTTAAAAATGTTATAATATTCAAGTATGGATGTGTGTCACCAAGGAGGTTAACTACATCACACAGAAAACAATCATGATTGACAACTGGATCAGAAGCCAGCAAATCAGCAAAAGAAGTTATGATCCTGCCAAGAACAAGACTGAAACTGATTTTGTTGTAACAATTATAAACATGACTGCCAAATTAAGAAATCTATTTTACATGAAATCCCTCAGTCAGGCATAAACATACACTATACATTACAGCAACACACATTCTCTAATTATACATTCTTAAGTCCACTTAAAAGCCAAAGGAAAAACAAAGAAGGAAACAAAACACTGAACTCTCAGAAATCCCAACCACTAGAAAAGGGCATTTCTAATATATTAATTCCTAATATATTAAACTGATCACCTAGTGACCTAATAGTATCGATGGTTTTATATTTTAAGAACAAGGTAGTCATTTCAAATTGATGGTCCTTAAAATAGACTCTAGATTCTTCTTTGATTGGCTTTACAGAAAAGTAAATACTAAATACAAGAAATAGGTTAAGCAAGATTTCCAAAGCACTGATTTTTTATTTAATAGCAAGTGAAAAAGCTTAAGTTTCATTGTTAAATGGCTAAATTACCTTTGACATTTCAACTGGAATAATTTCTTTTGAAATCTACTAAAACAGAGAATTTTCCTTCTTTGGTCAAACTGGTTGTTCTTATCACTGTATCTGAAAGGGGAAAAATCAATTCACCTATTTTACTTCCTTTGGGGTACCTATGAAATAAAACTAAATAACTGCACCTGATGCCCAAGCATTCTCTATAGTTAAAAGAACAACTGTAAATATGTAGGTACCCGAAGAAACTCTGGCAGATCTTTGCATTAAAATCTTCATTTTAGGGTTAGATTTTCAGAAAGGATGAACAACATGTTCTGAACAATTTTAACACAAAAAGGAAGGAACTTGAGACTAAGCTGGATTAACAGGGAACTGATTTTGCTTTACCAAGTACAAAGAACAAGAAAGGCAGAAGATCTTGGCCTACCCAATACTTGAGAAAAAGAGATGGAACTTAAGACAACAGGCTAACAAATGGGGATTAGGGAATCAAGAGCCAAGGCTATGATGGAGGGAGGGAATGAAGAGCGTGAGTCTAATAGATTATAATACGTCAAAAAACCCAAAGAAGGGAATGAAAATGCTCACTTGTTAACTGAAAGAACAAGTATCACCATGAACGTTTAAACAATGAGGCCTTGGAAGTGAGTGAATACACATGTATGTGCACATGTGCGCTTGAAAGGGATGGGTTTCAGGTAGGGAGCTGCATGCTTTTATTCCATTCTTCTGGCCCTTTCTCCTCTCCTCACATGAAAGTGTACAGTAAAAGAAATATTTGTCATGGTACTTTTATACCATGACAAGTATGTCATATTCCCCAGAACATCATGTGATATTTTAAAAAAATCTTTACTGTGAAGATATGGAACACATGTAGAATTTAATTGTTTTACTTTGTTATATGTACAAGCATAGAAGCTACTTTAAACCCTTTTATAATTTTGATCACCACAAAAACTATACAGCTGAGAAATCACTGTTGATGACTATGCCCACGGTACATCAGGTAAACTCTGACAGCATTATCAAAAATGTAAAAATTATCACTAGTATGGAGTGTGCGTTGTTCACTAAAATGAATGAATATCTCTACATATTCTTTGGTAATCGGAGTGACATCACCCAACGGGCAACACTATAATTATCACCTAGATTAATGGCCATAGGGTTTATATCAAATTTGCAATTCATGGCCACTATGCTCCAGTTTTCTTAATATCTTGAAACTGCATTCCCAAATATTAGAAATAGCTCATGGTGATTAGCAGTAATTTTCAAAGTGATAGAAAAAATTATATACTTATCAACATGAAAAACTTCAAGGATTTTACCATTAATGATTAATAGCACATTTTTTCCCAATGTAGTTATTTCCTCACTATTCAAGTATTACTATCCAGCTAACACTAAAAGAGGACTAAGACACTTTATAGGAATCTATAAGACATGTTTCATTAACTGATTTCTTAGCATCTGGCTTACAATTTGTTGTTTTTAAAAGATGAAATTTAAATTATGTATACAATCTCTTTTTTAACATGTAATGCTACCAAAACATTCTAAAATTAAAGAATACAATTTTAAAATTACATATAAACAAAATAATAAAAGAGATCATAGGGAAAAAATCAGGGAGTAATCTAATAGATACAAAGAATTCCACTATCTTGTCTGAACTTAGTTTTATAACTAATACTTATACTTTAGTATGACATGACAATTTAGTAGGACAAAGTAATTCTTTATAAAGAATGAAATGTGCATATTCCTAAAATTATCAAAATGCAATTACTTTAAGTTTCTTGCTCTTCCCTTTCCTTCCTTTTTAATTTCTTTTTTTTAAACAAAGCAAGTTATCCTTCTCAGTATAGCATTCTTATGACTTAATCTATTAACTCCTATCCTACTACCTTGTATGTTAGTCACAAAAAATAAGTACTCAAAACTGGAAGCACTGAAAATAACCTTCCAAAATATTTCTTCTTGCTAATGAACCTAATTATAATGGAATAAAATTTTTCAGACTGCATATTTTAAAACATATCGTTCATAATATTGTCAGGGAACAACACCTATTAAGACTTTAGAAAGGGACTAGACATTGACATTCACAGTATAATTAAGACTCTGCTGGGTTGGCACTTTATTACTACTGTAAAAGTGTTTAAGTATTTGTTTTTTAAAATATCTATCAGGCTTAAAGTCTGACCCATTAGGACAAAGTATTTCTGTTCACGATAGTTTCCTTCTAATTTTGCACTTCAATGTCTATCAATTTCCCAGTTTACTGGTAAGAATACACAAGCAAAAGCCAAAATTCAGTCTTAGTATTCTGAACTTAAAAGAAAAGAAAACTCAATCCCACTACTGGAAAACCTAGATACCCAGCCTACTTAGCTAAGCCAGAAAGTTTCAGACACTTTTTTCATTGAGCTAATCTTTAATTCAACCTGTATCCATCTGAGACCTTCTGAGATGGAACTAGTATTTCTAAATACACAGGGTGCAAGAGTCCAAAAATAGTTCTCAAGCTGGTAACGGCAAAAAATTGTGGCACACTCTTATTCGCCTTAATCAAATCATATTTGATACCTGCTCATAACAATATAAACCCACCTGCCATGATGTCATCCAGCGTGTCATTGAGGGTCTGAGCAGGGCTGGCTACCATTAACCCTTGTTGTGTTTCTGTCAGAATTCCTTGCCCCAGCCCTGCCAACTGTGCTTGGCCCAGTACTGGCTGTCCAACTATTACTCCTTGCAGTTCTGTAAGATTTGCGATGGACCCTGGAGGCAAGGGACCTGCCGCCAGAGGCAAAGCTTGAGGCATCGCCAGAGGCTGGATTGGTGCAAAACCCATCTGAGCAGCAGTTGGCTGGGGTTCATCTTTAAGCAAAATGGGATCCACTTGCTGTAAGCGTGCATAGTCTCCCTCGGAAAGTTGTTCTCCAACCCCAACAGGAGTTAGTAGTCCCAGGTGTTGGCAAGACTGTTGCTGCTGCTGCTGAAGTTGAATTCTTTGAGCTTTAACTTCAAGATACTGCTTTTTTAGCTGCTGTTGAGTTTTCAGTTGTAATTCTCTTTCTACTTTCTGTAGTTCCTCCAAGATCTTTTGTTTCTTCTGAATTTGTTCCTCCCTTGTTTTGTTCAGCTCCTCAATCTTCTCCTTGGTAAGTTGGTCAGCATGAGCCAGTTCCAAGGACTGCAGTTGTGCATTTTTTTCTATGGCTTCTTTTATCCTCTGTTCCAGTTCTGTTAACTTTCCCTGAGCCTCTTCTACAATGCTCTCTGGAGACTGATTGGTGATGTAACCCTGTACATCCTGGCTGTTTGCTGGCAAATGGCTGTTGGACTTTTGTTTAGAAGCAGCTGTGTGAAAAAGAAACCCCCTCAGAAGTGCACATGAATGGCATCCTCATTACAGAGTTACTGTTGGGAGGTTTAGTGCCAACAGTTATGCACATCAAGTTATCATATCCACAGAAGGTGAAAATGCACAGTTAAGGAGCAAATTCACCTTCTTTATCATAAATATAAAAGGTAGGGATTTTATGTGCATAGAGCAATCTTGGGAAATCAATTCAGAATTTAAAAATATCATAAGGCTAAAATCAGACAATAGCGGGATGAAGGTTTGTGACAGCTAAGTGGTGCAATTAAAGCTATGTGTAGATACTTCATCTGGTCATAAAGATGTAAAATTTCATAAGAACAGAAAACTAGTGCTAATTTATTAAAGTGCAGGGAATAATACTTAGACCTGTAAGTCAAGGTTTTCCCACATTTTAATAGTCTGTGCCTTTTAAACGCACACACACAGAGTACCCAACCCACTGAGTAACACTAAGAAGTTAAACTCCGGCTAAATATATGTCTTTGCTGGGGCCTATCATCTTCAACACTGATAAAGGCAAGATACAAATTCACACATTCACACAGCTACCTGGACAGTAGAGATATGGGATTTACGTTCCCTGGAAGAAAAGATGCTGGACTACGTCATCCACTGTATCTTCTGAGAGCCAGGTCTGGCTACAGGTATAGCAATCAGTTGTTTTCTATGCCAACTGAATAAGGTGCCAAGGCTCTAGACTGGTAGCAGTGATTTAAAACAGCTGATGGAAATACTTAGTATTCTTGTTCATAAAAGAATATAGGAAGCCAAAAACCAAAAAATGAAAACCACACTGGATCTTCAGGTAAAACTTTTTAAACAGAAAAACTGGCTTGAACTAGTTGCTGTAACGTTTGGGGACATAACTTATAAACACGCATGGCGTAAAATCCACAATTCAAATATGGACCTCAGAATTCTAGAAGAGTAAACAAGCATATCTGAAGTAACTCTGAATAAAGATCTCCCAGATATATAATCTGTATTAAACCAGTAACTCAAACTAAATTTTAATATTGGATCCAATTTGTTAATCTTAGCCTTATATCACTACAATCATATAAATAATTTACAAAAATATCACCCAACTATACCTAGACTAACTTTTTTACCATGTACAAACTTACTACTTATTAGAGGAAATCATGGATAATCAGAACTGCATCACAGATGAGCATCTCAACATCTAATTCTAGCACAAATGTATCTACTTTTAACTATCTTCTCTCCAAAAAACCATTTTTTGTGGATCAAAAATCTTTATGCCCACTTAATAAATTCCATTTTTTGTGGAAAAATACTTCAGAATGGCTACTTTCTTCCAAATAACTCTTTTGTTTTTATTTTGAAACATGTAAAACACAGTCTTTAGAAGCATAACTGACCTTTATTCCTGATGGGAAGAGTAGTGGCAACATTGGCAGGTGGTTTGTCAGGCTCCTGAGGTGGGACAACCATGGGCAGTGCTTGAACTGGTACACGAGGAGCCTGAGACAAATGACAGTAATTGATTATATTTCTTCTTTTCCTACATGTTTCTTACTCACAGAGATTCTACACATTTTTAATACGACATTTATCTCAGAAGATGACAGTTACTTAAAATGTGTTTATACTGAATTATTTTCTATGGTTATTTCAAATGGACTTTAAACTGAAGTGGTCATTCTGATCACAATAAAAAAAATAATAATAAAGCAGAATCTTATTGTGCTAGAATCTGAGTATTTTAACAGATGTTCACCGACCACATCAAATAAATAACTATATCTGTAAGACTACATACACTAACAAAAAATCCACCTAGTTTAAACTGACACTACGAGTGAAAGGGGCATAAAAAAAAAACTATATGATTTAGTTTTTAATCTTACCCTATTTAAATCGTGGGATGGGGGTGTTAACTGAGTGACATCTGGTGGAGGGGCTGATAGTAAGTTATTAGGATAGTCCAAAAGATAGCAAACAACACTTGTATGGCCACCTTTTGCTGCTTCTATCAACATAGTTGAACCATCCTAAAAGAGCAGATATGGAAGACAAAAAAAAAGCAAAGTATTATTAGTTTAGAGAATCCTTAGGAAGATATAGCCAACAAGCACCCAGACACACTGAAATCACAAGTTATAAAGAACATTTTCTTCTAATCAAGTGAGGAAAAAAACATACATTTAGGATGACACTGTAAATGGCACTTGTAGATAATATTTACAATGTTTGATCATGCAAAATTCACAACATTGCTTCAAATAACTGAATTAACATACTTTTAAACGATGAGTGGGATCTGCCCCATGAGCCAAAAGCAGTTCTACCACTGCCAGGTGACCCCCTGCACAAGCCAGGGACAGTACAGTATGGTCATTATTAGCAGTGGTTCTATTCACATTTGCTCCTAAAATAAAGTATGAAAAAACACGTTAGTATGCTAGTTTTTCTTTAAGTTATGATAAATTTCAAAGTCATAAAGTGTTGAAAGAAAAGCAGAATGAAGACACATATACCCATTATCCAACTTCAACAATTATAAACGAACAGCTAATCCCATTTCACATATAGTCACATCAACTCTCCTCTACCATCCTGAGTTACTGCAAAGCAAATCCCAGAAGACATGACATAATTTCATCTTTGTTTCAGAATGCATCAGTAAAAGGATAAAAGTTTTATTCCTAATGCAATCACTTTTAAAAGTAGAATATGAAATTTGATCTACATTTTAAGTTCTTAGAAAAAATCATCAAACCTTCCAAAAACCAAACCTATTACTGTTGAGTCAATTCTGACTTACAGTGACCCTACAGGGCAGAGGAGTACTGTCCCATAGAGTTGCTAAGGACTGCCTGGTGGAAGCTAACTGCCTTTCTTCTGATTGGCAGCTGAAGCACTTAACCACTATGCCACAAGAATTTCTTAAAAAATTATTAAAAACCAATAAAATAAAAACTACAATCACCTATAGGGGCTAAGGAAACCATGGCAGTGCAGTGTTTAAGTGCTACAGTTTGATAACCAAAAGTCTGGCAGTTCAAATCCATCAGGCACTACTTGGAAACTCTATGGGGCAGTTCTACTCTGTCCTATATGGTCGCTGTGAGTTGGAATCAATTTGATGGAAGTAGAGGTTTTTCTTTGTTGTTTTATAGGTGTTAAGTACGTCATGTAGAGAATTAACATGAAATAGAAAATAAGAGTAGTACCATCTTTTCCCACTAAGCAATATGTGGGAATAAAAACACGTACATTTTCCCAAAATATACATATCTGATTTTGATCACCCTGGATGAAGAACTGTTTCAACTGATATGTATGCAATAAGACACTAAGAAATAATTTAAAGGAAGTAATACATATTCTAAGGTATTCAAACTAGAATTAATGACTGACCATGAATAAAAATATCCAAGTATTTTGCCATTGTGAGAAACGGAAATAGAACAGAAGAAAGAGACAGGAGCCAAACTCATTAAAATAAACCAAGGAAGAGAAGAAACGGTGATTATGCAAATAATTCCACTCTTAAGAATACTAAGTTATAAATACACATCACAAGTATATTTAAAGTTCCTAAAATAAGTTTACCAATGAGTTACTTCTGTTACCTTATTTTCTTTATCTATTAACAAATATGAACTTGATATTTCATTAGAATTTTTGATAAGAAAATGGCATATTCTGTTATATAAAAACTGTGTATGCTCTATAATCTTTTTAATTCAACACTGAATCAAAATAAAATCTTGCTGAATCAAAACAAAATTAATCTATATTTAAGAATATGATGAACCCTAGATGAAATCTGTTTCAAGTAACATTTATGCAATAAGAACCTAAGAAATAATATAAAAGAATAGCCAAGCCAAGTGCCATCGAGTCGGATCCGATACACATTCTAATATTTTCACTACAGTTTGTGGCATTCACACTAGAATTAATGACTATGAATGAAAATACACAAGCATTCCACGATGTTTGTCACAGTTTAATACTGACTACTTGTGCTCAGTGTTTTACAAAGAGAAAAACCTTGGCCCAAGGAAATATGTTAAGCTAGAAAGTGACTTACTCCAAGTTATTCAGTGGCAGAAACATCATAAAAACCCAGGTTTCAAAAAAATACGGCATTACATAAACAGAACAAGAGTATAAACTCTCTCTATGCTAAAAGTTACAAAGATCTTTTTTCTCTATAGAAGTATTTCTCCACCAGCATGCTACTGTAGTACAGCAGCTCTTTGCCATCTGGAACTGCACCATGCACTGCAAACTGTTTATGTACTACCCATTCACTAAATGTCACTAGCATCCCTTCATCACAGAATACCCCCAAAATGTTACGACTCTTCAATGTACAGGAGCTGGTTTAACAGTACACTTTTGGTAATAATGCATAAGGGCAGATAACAGTACACCTTTGGGGATAAACTCACGTCTTATACATACTTACCTTTGCTAATTAAGAACTGAACAGTACAAACATGACCAGCTCTTGCAGCTTTCATTAAAGGAGTTCTCCCACCTTCAGATTCATGCTCCTGTTTAAAAATACAGACTTAATTAGTATCTATTTATTAGTGAATAATTATTCCTCATGAGAATCAAAAGGTAAATAATTCCTGAATCTATGCATAGCAACTCTGAAGCAAACAAAAACGTAATTTTTAAAATTAAAAAATCTCAAAAAAAACTAAAGCTATATTCATGAAACTGCAATACTCTCATCTAAATCCATCCTTTTTCCTTCTCTTTATAAAAAGGGCTATGGAACTTGAACAGTGTATAACACTCTAGTACAGCCCTATATTAACATTATGCTCATCCACTGCATGCTATTTTCCTTCCACTAGTTTGAATCCTATCTGTATGAGTTTTTATACATCATTTCCCTTCCTTCTCATCATGCCTATGTCACCATAAATGAAAACCATCAGTTATACCATGCTACTAGAGCTTTCTGTGTCTTAAAAAGATGGAGAATCTATAGTATTCTTATAATTGCTGGTTTATTGAGAGCAATAATGGAGAAATTTCAGGATCTTAGAATATAAAGGTTTGAGACAAACTACTTTTTGTAAAGCATTTTACATTTTTATTTTTTAAAACATTCGTATTTGATGAACTTTTGATTTTTTTCTTAAGCTCCACTATAGTTCATTTAATTGCAATTACTAGGCAGGGCCTAAAGATTACACTGCCATGTTTCATAGCCATTGAGTTAAAAAATGGAAACATACTTCCTAAGCTGTAGATGCTCAGGGCCTAATAAAGGAAACGTGTACATAACTAAATAGACTGAATTTAACTTGCAAATGAGACTGTTAAGAGTTACTGTGATATCTGAAAATGAGCACAACAATTTAACCCTCTCTTTTCATAAATGAGAAATGTAGATCGAAAAGTTAAGTGAATTATAAAGTATACAAAACCAGTTACTAGAGGAGCCTGTTTCTCTCTGCATGTGCCCTTCTGTCATGTAACAATGAATTGCCATAGCAGAGTTTGTATTTGCTTATGACTCTCAGAATCCCACTCAACTAACTTATGTTGTTGCTGTTAGGCGCTGTCAAGTTGACTCTGACTCACACTGACACCATGTCAGCAGAAAATGGCTCCACATGGGTTTCTTGACTGTAACCTTTACAGAAGCAGACTGTCAGGTCTTTCTTCCATGGAACTGCGAAGTTGCGTCTGAAGTGCGAACCCTTTGCTTAACATGGTAGCCGAGCACATAGCTGATTGCTACACCAGTGCTTACAATTCAACTGAAACTTATTTTCTCATGTCTTTCGTCCAACTCCTCACATGCTAAACTGAAAGATTAGCTATTCCCACAAGATACATTTGTGTTATGCTTCCCTACCTCTCAGGTTTTGTTTGTATCATCTTCCAACTGGAATATTTCTTTCACCACAAAATTACTGTATCTACCTCTTATGTAGGTGACCTCTTTACCTCTGCTAAGCTTCTTTATTCTCTGCATTTTTCTTACAACATCTCTTTAAAATCTACCTTATAGTGATCTCAGCATCTAGTTCATTCTTCTTACTACATTATAAACTTCCTGAAGGCAAAGATTATTTATTAAACACTCATTTTCTAAACATCTTTATTGTATAATCCTACAAACAGTGTGGGTATCATGAAAACTTCAGTGGCATAGCAGTTAAGTGCTACAGCTTCTACCCAAATGGCCAGCAGTTCAGATCTACTACGTGCTACCTTGAAAGTCTACCAGGGCAGTTCTACTCAGTTGTACAGAGTCACTATCTATGAGTCAGAATCAACTTGACAGCAACAAGTTTGGATTTTTTGGTTTTTTAAGTTGCACAGAAATACCTGTCAGTAACATTTTCCTCTTTATATCATTATCTGAAAAGCTTCTAAAAGTAGTTACATAAATATGTACAGGAAAATGAATCTATATTAACATTTCTACTACAAAACTGTTCTTTTGATTTGGGGGAATGAGGGGGAAAGGATTGGAATAGTCCTAGTAATTCAAGGAAAGGACATCAAAACAATGTAGAAAAAACTATGACAAAGTGAGATAAAGACTGATAGAAAGGTCAACATAAATAGAAAAGTAAAGAAATACTTGTTATCAGTAATCTCCACAAAATCTTAAATCAATTTCTTGCCTTATCTGTCAATACCAGGACTTAAATGATAACCTAGCTTACCAGATCTGCCCCTGCCTGAAGTAAGACGTCTGCCACATCAGTATGACCATTTTCACAGGCGTACGTTAGTGCTGTATCCCCTGTGGCTGTGGTTGCATGAACATTTGCTCCTGCAATTGTACCAACAAATACAACATACTTTATTTAAAAATACAACCTTAAAGCATAAATTATGGACATACGAATTTCTTCTAGATAGGGCATTTTCTCATATTAGAATAACTGGGCTTTTTTATAAAAACAAAGCTCAGTGTCTTTAAAAGTAGAAAATGAAAATAAATAAATAAATAAAATGAGAGAAATCTGCTTAAAGCTCCAGATACTTCAAACAGGAAGGTATAAACACTTATTTAGAATACACACAGAAGTATATTAAACTATTTTTTTAACACAGACTAAAGTATATACCACTATATCAGAAAAAAAAAAAACAAGCATTAAAATATTTTTACTTAAATAAATCAGGTAAAAATTTTATAACAAATGCAAAACAAACAAACAAAAAAACCCACCTACCTGCAGCTAGTAAATATTTAACCAACTCCAAATGACCTTCTTGAGCAGCTTCCATTAAAGGGGTAGAACAGCCTAGTTCTATATCAGCTCCTGCCTTAATCAGAAAGTCAGCCACTTCCAGAAAACCTCCACAGCAAGCCAGAGTCAAGGCAGTTTCTTGAGTTTCTTCTGTCTGTGCATTGATATTTGCTCCTAAAATAAAAATACTCATTATTTAAAGAAAGTAGTTCAGTTATTCCAAAGATAAGTAAACATGACTGTTTTATAAACAAACATATCTCAAAAATTGTTTATATTACTACAGTAAATAAGAAAATGTCTCTCTTCTATTCTTGAAGGACAAAAATAGTTTCTATAGTTGGCATATACAGCTGGAGTAAAAACTATTCAGACAGAGAGTATAACAGGCCAGATGATCAAAGGACTTAGAAAAGTACGTTCTGTCTCCTAATTATAATAATTAAAATATGATGGTGAAGAGGTTGATGATGATAATAGCTCACATTTAATAAGCTCCTACTATGTGCCAAGCAATACACAAAAACACTTTATATATTGTTTAGGTATTGGCACTATTTTAGATAAGGATATCGACAGTAATTATCTTGCCCAGTATTACAGTAACATTATCATCATCATCACCACCAACACAATGATCACAGCAGAAACCTAACAGGCACTGTGTGACATGCACTATTCCAAGAGTTTTACACACCTATACCATCTTGCCACAACAGTCTTACCCACTGCAGTTGAGTCAATTCTGACTCACAGAAAAATTAGGCACAGAGAGATTACAAACTTGCCTAAAGTCACAAAACAGTTAAGTAGTAGTTGTAATTCATACTTCCAGAACTTTCAAAACTTTTAAAATTCTAGCTGATTATTTCCCAATAAAGAAATAACAACTTTTTAACATGCCACATTAAAAGAAAATAGGCCTTCAAACATAAAAAGGCATCTAAACTTAAGATTTCTTAATACAGCAAAGTAATGATTTCACTTTTTCCAGAAAAGAAGTCCACTGTGTACCACACTTCTTGACAGCTTCTAATGAGCATTCTAGTATCCTCATCAAGTTAATTCTTATACAGCAGAATTTCCAATTCAGTGTTTATGAAACAGATCTGTCAGCCACTTAATAATAGGTTTTCTGCCCCTCTGAGGAACTCCCTGGGTATATTAGTTTGGGAAAAATTGAATCTCACAGACCCTTCTACATAACCCACATCCCTACCTCACCCCAAGTCCTCTCTGTTTTCATTCACATAGCTCTATATTAAAAGAAGTAAAAGCTCCATATTAAAGAAGTCTATATGATTTTCTTTAGGACACTATGACAGTCATTTTTACAGCAAATCTCTGATCATTAATTTGGATAACAACATCTTATTGCAGATCTACTAGAAAGATGAAAAACTGAAATTCAATTTTATAACTTATACTCTTTAATTTTATGTATTTATGCTTCAGTTCCTTAATTGATATAGTTACCTTGGCCTAGAAGTAATGCCACCATCTCTTCATGTCCTTCTCGAGCTGCTTCCATCAATGGTGTATAACCTTCATCATTGACCTCTTCCAGGCTAGCTCCTCTTTCAATAAGCAAAGCTGCAAGTTCCACATGCCCACCACATGCAGCCAAAGTCAGTGGTGACTCAAATGAATCAGCAGGCATGTTCACTTGGGCACCACTGTCAAGAAGTAACCTAGCTACTTCAACATGGCCATCCTAATTACAATGCAATTGAAAAAAAAAATTAAAAAATTTGAAGACGTCTCATCACACAGTAAAATTTACCGATCACCATTCAGTAAAAGTAAATCTACATTTAGCAGAGTAAATCACTATTGATTATGCCCTGCCTGTATTACTTTAGTACAGAAGCTGGAAATAGAGGTTGAAAATACCATGTATATTTTACTTTCTTTTTTTTCCATCACTCAAACACCAGGAAGTTAAAAAAAAAAACAAAAAAAAACAGACAGTTCCTCAATAACCTTGTGCATCTTTTACTTACTGCTCTTTTTGAAAACTTACTAATTATTGGCAACTTCAAGGTTATTTCCCTTCCATGTAGTAGCTCCACAGGCATTTCATTCTCTTTTTTGAATATTATGCTCATTTTTGCCTCCATGCTTCCCACATTACACAACTATAATGTCTTATCACTATGGTCCCTTTTCTGTCCCTTCAACTCAGAATGCCCTGTTCTGCATAAATACTGAACTTCTAAATTTCCTTTAAAGTTCAGTTGAAAATGCCCATTTTTAAAAAGTCTTCAAAGTGTTTGGCCCTAGTATCTTTCTACTTATATCTGCTTGTAACACTCATTTCCCTAGCATACTGGTGAAGTCTATAGAATACCAGTTTTTAATTTAATTTACATACAGGTTGCTTCCCTAACTGAGGTGGTACAGATGATTTAATTGCCTAATCATAGCAAAGAGTAATATAACTGCTACTGCTAATAATAATGACATTATTTTAATGGTTTATGCCAAATCATCTCATGTAATCCTCATTATCAACCCACAATACGCTATTATCCTCATTTACACACGGGGAACCAAGAAACTTCAAGAGAAACTTGAATATGCTTCAGTAAGAAATTCAAAGTGGCAGCATAAAGCTACAGAAAGCAATTCTAATAGAAGTTAATGCTGTATAGCTGGATCTAAAAACTACTGCAATAAACATAACAGTAAGTTAAAAACAGTAAGGTTCTAAATAGTAAGTGGAGGTTCCACGACACTAAGTGGAGGTTTTAACTCAACAATAAGTAAGGTTATCCTCCACAGTATGATACACAGAATCTTTATGAAACCCTAACTCAGTGTCTCTCTATCTAATATATAAATGTTTTATGTAAGTATCTTGTCATCTTACCATGCAAGCCTCCATTAGAGCAGTATGCATTTCATCTGTTTTATGCTCTTGATCCGCGCCTGCTGCCAAAAGAAATCGTACCATCTCTAGGTGTCCTAAACCAAAAGCATATAAGATTACTTAAAAGTACTTATATTATTCCAGAGTTATATACAAGAAAATATTACTAGGGTATTTTGAAAACAGTTACTTGACTTTTAACATTTAATTTACAAGCATAATACAAAAGTCAGCTACCAACTACCCTCAACTAATGAACACAAATTATGCAAGTGTTCTTGGCTGTTTTACTCCTTAACCAAATTAAACCTAGAAACTGCTGCTACTAGAATTCCCAATACAAATGAGTATGGAGGCTTTCACAACCCAACATTCAGAATACCCCCTTTACAAACTTTTTAAGAAATCCGACATGCTAGAGTTATCATTTTACTTACGCTAAGGATTAAATTAGCTTTTGTGAACTAGTAGCTTAGGATAATTATCATTCAAATTATTTCTACAAGGAAATCTAAGTTCAAATGACTAATATATTTCTTAGGATCAATTTAAGTTGGAAACAATACATAAAAACATTTCAGAATGTCTGATGTACATTCATTTATTTACATACAAACATATACACGCTTATGCACTTTCAAGTCACATACATTAGTTCACATAAAAACATCTTATTAGTGGTTAAATACAGAAGACAAATTGTGTTTTAAAAAGGACTTCAGATTCTTTGCAAACATAAATTTTTTTTTCCAGCCTTATTTGGAATAAGCTGTAGTTAATTCTTAAATCAACTGAATTGGGGGGAAGTAATGGATGGTAGAATCATAAACAGTTAAAACATAACTCATCACAGTAAGTACAGTAACACAAAACTTAATACATCTGCCACATCTTCAGTTTGCTTACTAGCTACCTCCCTTTTCCGGTCACTGTTCCTTTCCAAAGATCTGCATCAGTGTTTACTCTCAGCCTGAGTTCTATCCCTTCCCCATGTCCTCCTTATCAATCTGTGCTCCAGGAAACTTCATCAAAAATAGAGCAAGGGGAGAGAGTCCAGGGATCTCTTGAGGCAGTGAAGAGATTCTCTACCAGCTCAGGTATAGAGTCAGCTTTTAATTAGAGCCTACAAGACCCAACCTCAATTGCCCTTTTTCGAAAACAGAGTAGGGGTAGAAGTAAAGGGGAAGCAGGAAGAGTAATTACGCTTAGCTCCATTTCAAAGTTCTTTTGGCCAGCAGTAAAAAAAATACTGCCAGCTCTGAGTTCAAATGTAGAGCTGAAATAAGCCAGGCTGCAGAGGGTGCCTCAAGACTTAATTCCTCTTAATTCCCAGTGAAGACCAGCCTTGGTCCCATTATCAAACAAGCTCAAAAAGTAAAGGATCTCAGTTGTGCTTCCTGAAGATTGTTAACCTGAAAATCTGTTACTACTGAGTAACCAAAAACATTTAGATAAACAATATTTTCAAACTTAAACTTTAATCATTCATGTATCTGACCATTATTTGAACCACACTATTTAAAAACAACATACAACCTTGGTCACTCTTAAAAATAGTGGAATAAAATAGTAGGGCCTGGACTTGAGTGAAACAGTCAAGCACCCCGGGGTATTAAATTTAATGAGTCACTCACTCAGCCTTAGGCAAATGACAGCTAGCCCTTGAGAATGAGTGCCTCCTTCAATTCTGTACACTGCCTTGCACCGAGAGGCATTCATTTACTCTTATCCTCAAATCACAAAAAAATCATTGCCATCCAGTAGATTACAACTCATTGTGACCCTACAGAATAGAGAAGAACTGCCCCACAGAGTTTCCAAGGAGCTTCTTTCTTAGAAGCTGTAGCACTTAACCACTACATCACTAGGGTTTCCACTCTCATTCTCAGGCTTCCATCAAGTGCCTCCCTGGAGCTTTTCTGTGATGCCTTACGGTCATGAATTTATTAGTTATTTCAGATATAAATATGGCAAGCTGCAGATGGTATTAAAACACTGAAATGAATGTGCATACACAAAATATCATGAGATTTGCTGTTTCTAAAGATGGTCTTTACAAAGGTTGAGTCAGAAACATTTAGCCTTCTTTCTAGAATCCAGAGCACTGTTGATTCAAAAGACCAAACACACCTGTCCAGGTAACTGTCTTGCCCTCCCAAGCGAGGTTGTATTTCTATATTACCAATATTTTCTGCCTAGTTAATGTCATTTAAAATACTTTAAATATTTCTGTTTTTGTATCACACGTCTTTCCTCTTCAATGTTTCTGATTTGTTTCTGGTACCATAAGATACAGATGGCCATTTTCATTGCTTCTACTTTTAAACTTGCCAGATGAATACTTTCAGATTTCAAGACTAATAGAATTGTACTGTGTAAAGGAGGCAAAAATACTCTGACATAATAAGACTATTGGACAATATCTATGAAAATTAAATAACTATATTTTTCAAAAACAAGATCACTGAGTCATTTTCTAATGACAATATTTATGAATCTATATTTCAAAAATTCATATATTAAATGTTTTAACTTTATATTCTCATTGAATTACATATTACATGCTATTATTCATCAGCAGTATTATCCATATTTTAATTTTACTTTATCTTAAAAAACAGAGTATATAAAATAACTGATTTCAGGTGTTTAAAACTTAAAGGATTATGTACTGTACCTTTGTAACAAGCCAATGTAAGTGCGCTCTCTTTAAATTCATTGGAATGCGTATTAATGCCAGCCCCATTTTCTAGCAGCAATCTGGCTACTTCTACATGTCCAGCACTTCCAGCTTCCATAAGAGGAGTATGACCATTTTCATTATGGTCCTCAATACTAGCACCGGATTCCAAGAGCACCTTTACAACATCTACATAGCCTCCAGCACAAGCATATGTAAGTGCTGTATTGCCTGGTTTAATAAGGAAAAACAAAAAGGCATTTAACATTAAAATGTAGCCTATAATTTAAATGAAGGCTCTAATTTAGCAATTAAGAAGAAAATTGAAATGGAGACTATAGCCTTTATATATTTATACACACACACACACACGTATATATGTAAATATATATGTGAGCAGCATGTTGTGTGTGTGATACACACACACACATATTTATGCTATAAGTCAAAATTGACTCAAAAGCAATGAGGTATACATACATACATATGTGTATGTATATGTATAAATGTAAAATTCCTGTCTTTAGAGCCTTTCATTTGGTTTTTCATCATAGTTTATCAATTCCCTATTCTCTTTCTCCAATGAAAACTAGGGTCAAATACATGTGGGAAGTCAGATAGACGCATCAAGATCCCACAGCTGTTTTTTAAAAAAAAAAAAAAAGAGGAAATTCTTCCCTGAAACATTAACTTCCCTCATTCAGATGAGAGAAGTTATGTTTATTCTAACATTAATCAGAATTTTTTCACATACAGTATTTCTGCACTTAATCTTCTCAATCTAAAATATCTGTGTGTGCACACACACCCATACTGATCCTTTTAACTATACACATTTGCTGTCACTGTAACTTTAAACACCAGTTTACTAACACAGTTAATTTCAAAAATATTCGTGATAATAAAAATCTCATATAACAAGAAAATAAATAATTTGGGTAACATAATGACTTCTAAACTCTTTCAAATCAGAACTTATAGGCCTTTAAAAGTTATTACAAGTATCTCAAATAAAGCTGAAAACTCTACATGAAGGAAAAAGAAAATAAATTTCTAAACAGTTTGAGAGTTCTCCACATAAATCCATCCAGGACAAAGACTGGAATAAAAAATTAGCTTCCACTAAAGTTATACGCCTCGCAGGACACAAGTTTTTCATAATACTCTATTTTTCTATAGGTCATTAATTAAAAATGGCAAGGGATGATGATGGACTTGCCCTTCATTCCTATTCTTTTTGCACTTTCTTTTACTCTAAACATCATAGTGACTTAAGCAAGCTGCACAGCACTTACTACAATAGCAAAGGGATCACTAATAATCATTTTCATATGCAACATTATTACCAAAGGGTATTACTGTGCAGCAAAAATGAAAGAGGCATTACCTGTTGAAGACTGTGCATTGACATCTGCCTTATGAGCTAGCAGCAACTTCACAATTTTGACATGTCCCCCATTAGCAGCAGCCATTAAAGGTGTAATGTCACCTTTGATTCCCCTATCTTCCACATTTGCATGCATTGCTAACAAAACCTATGTAGGGGAAAAAGCAAACTTTAAAGGAGATTAGCAACCATGGCTCCATTTTAAAAAATGCTGAAGATAAATATAAGTTAAACCTATCTATTACAATACAGTAAAAGGACCAATAAACAAATAACATTTAGCTATCAATTTATTTATTAAAAGGAACCTACTGATGGAAAAGGCTTTACTTAATAAGCATGCCACATAATCAAACATAAGCTTTAAATGTGGATAATACAAACCTGTGCAAGCTCATAGTATCCAGCAGAACAAGCTAAACAGAGGAGGCTCTCCCCTTCTTCGGTGTGTTCATTTACGCTTCGTCCTTCAATGAGCAACTTGCGCACAGCATTCACATCTCCTTCTGAACAAGCTTCTGCTAAACTGCGGCTATTAGAGAAGAACATTGTAAGGAAAGAAGAAAAATTTTATAGCAGCATAAAACTAAAATGACTATTTCAGTATGATACATAAAAACAAGAAATCTGAAAATGCTCAAGTCCACTAAGTTTGTAATACCTACATCTAAAGGCTACTAAATTAAAATTACTAATATTTAACAAAGTCTCACTTAGCAGAAGTGGAGAAATAACAAAATTTTAAACTATAAATTTTTTAGCAATTACATGAACAAAATACAGGTTAAAATCGTTTTTGTTTGATCAAAAGAAAATGTTTACAAAATTTAATTTAAAAGTATTTAATAAAAATGAGTAAAACTTTTATTAACTAGAAAGGTCCACAATCTTTCAATTAAATAAAGGAAAATCAGACCAGAAAGATAGGAGCATGTGATTCTGATGAATACATAAATAGCTAAAAAGGAGAGTTTCTTCTTAAGCATTTACTTATATCATGTTTTTGGAAAGCCTTAAAGAATCTACAGAAGAAGAAAAAAGCTGTCGTCAAGCAAAATGACAGTGGCGATAACAGAAAACTAAACTGAGAGCATCAGTAATAAATTAAGGTAAGAAATGGACGTTAACTAAGGAATAGCATCTGAGGTTTAACTAAAGGAGACACAGGCTATGGGAAAAACAATAAAATAAAAATAAAAACACAAAAATTGATTCTAAAAACATTCATTAAACAAAAACCTTGCCCACTGAAATGTGGCATGATTAACTAGAAAACATTTACTTTCTTATCATCAAAAACATTAAAAGGAAACAAAATCTAAGCAAGCAAAAGATTTTTAATAACATATTTGTTACAAACTCAGCCTTATAGTCAGACAGGAACATATTGGTGACCCTGAACTAACACTATTTTATCCTGAATAATTTACTAACCTCTCTTCAGTATTTTCACCTGTTAAATTAAAAAAAAACTATGTATTACCATGTTGTTTCCATCAAGCTGATTTCAACTTACAGTGACCCTATAGGACAGAATATAACTCCCCCATAGTTTCCAAGGAGTACGTGGTAGATCTGAACTGTCGACCTTCCGGTTAGCAGCCATAGTTATTAACTACTACACAACCACACCTTACAGAGTTTTGTAAATTTAAGTAAAACATGTACAGTGTTTATTTAGCACAGTGCCAGGCACCAAGTAAATACTGCCAGTGTGAGCTATTTTTAAGAAAACACATTGATATTGATTATAGTGAAAACTCACTTACTTGTCCGACTGCCCTGCATTTGCTGTACTCTCAGCTCGCATACGAGTAAGTGCAGCAGCAGCTTCATCCAACGCACAACTAACAGATGAGGTCAATCTCCGAAGAACTTCAGGGTCTGCAAAGGCTTTACCATCTGCTGTGGATAATTTGCCTATTCCTGTTGTATTATTTTTCACACCAATATGGATACATCCAAAGTGAGAAACAAAGCAAAATTCAAGTTATTTAAACATATACATTATATGTTAACAATAAGCATAAATCACCTCTACAAATGGTACAAGATACATACTGCCAGTCTAGTATTTTTTTTTTTGGAAATTACTCTTCTCTAATTCTGTAATCATTGTATCACTTCCATGGGATTCATAAGTACTTGATCCTGTGCCCCTGAAGCCAGAAATGGGTCACTAACCTATAATGAGACAATTCAAAGTCCTCATTTAGGCTTTTGCCAAAGTTGTGAAAGAACCTATGTTTAAAGGTCGCTAAATTAGTAAGACATGAGTCGTAAGTTCTTTAGCCACTTTCATTACCAGAGAAAAACTGGATGAAATAAAGTTTACATAGGGGACAGCAGAGTAGAGAAAGAAAGGAGATCAAGTCCTGATAAAACTACTTTTGAGTCACTGACACTAGTGGTGCTAACAAGTATCATTATCCCTATATTTTTTATTTATAATTTAGCAAATGTGGACTTTTCCTTGAAAATCTTTAAGTTGGGATACCAGCACCTGTGACAAAATACAGCCTATTAAAACACTATAGGTTATACACAAGAGGTAGCCAATATATGATTACTATATATTTAGTTATGACAGCTATTTACAATGTATACTCAAGTCTTAACTAACAGTAGCCATAGGTAAAAAAAGGTGAGAGAAGCAAAAGAAAAATGTTTTTCAAAAGCAGAAATACTTAGTAACCATCTGCATGGAACATAACTCACTGATTTTCCAGAAAACACTACAATAAAGCAATCTGGCCTCTAATTTTTATTATATTATTCTAATACAGGGGGGCTTATTAATCCAGGAATCCATCAGCATTACCTGTGGAGATATCAAAAAATATAATGCTATATATCTTGAAGTTTTTTACATAGGAAGTCTACACATATTTAAAGCTCAAAGGTTATTTGGACACACAGACAACAGTGACAACCTTTGCTGTAATAATGTTAGGACAGATACTATAGAACCCTGATATTAAACAGGTGGCCCATGGAATAGAAACACTGCAATCACTTAGAACATGTCAAAAATGCAGACTCTCAAGCACTACACAATATGTTTTAAGCCAAAATCTGCATTTTTAAGATCTCCAAGTGTTTAAGATTCATATTAAAGTTTGAGAAACATTACAGATTTTAGGACAAACAATTTAAGACAAACACAAAAAAGGACCACGCCTCAGAAAACCTGGCAATAAACAAGTCTATGCAATTTAACAATGAAAAAGTTGAATATTATCATACAAATCTATATTTAAAGTACGCAAAATTTACATCTGTTTTTCTTTCTGAAAGACTCAAGCACTAAAATGCTAGCTCTTATAAGAAACAGAAACAAACCTGTCACAAAGATTTCATGACTTTTAAATATAGCATCATTCAGACCAAACAAACTTACTATAATCTGGATGTGCAAAGCAAAACCACCATCAAAATCTGGTAATCTGGTAAAACTGCACAATTTACATCATGAACATCACAAGCCATTCCACAGTCTAAATCTGCTACAGTAGGAGTTAGTCAAAAGCTATCTTTGGTTAGGAAACCATACTCTGCCACTACTACGAACAAGGTCACAGAAGCACTTCCTCATGAGAGAAGAGACTAATTTTTCAGCCAACCTACATCAGCTACAAATACTTGTTATTGACAGCAACAGGAAACAGGCAACAAAATACATTTGGATCAGCAGAAAGCACGCCTTTAAAAAGAAAAACAACAAAAAACACACATTAAATCTTTATGAAATCTGCATATCTACATAAATAAAGCTAACTATATTAGTAAAGATAACCAGGAAGCAACCAAAAATATTCCCACAGGTCAAACAGTAGTGGCTTGTGTGCTGTTGTGATGAGAGAGGCTATACCATCACCATTTCAAATACCAGCAGGCTCATCTACAGTGGACAAGATTTAGGGGCACTGCCAGACTAACAGTAGGAAGGACTTGATGGAGTACTTATAAAAACTTAGTCAGTGAAAACGTTATGAATAGGTTTGATATAGTGTCTGATAATAGTGATGGAAGATGAGCCCTCAGGTTGGAAAGCACTCAAAAGACAACTGAGGAGGAGCTGCTTCCTCCAAGTAGAGTCAACCTTAATGGCACAGATAACAGTCAAGGTTCAGAACCTTCATTTGCTGAGCTGGCATGACTCAAAATGAGAAGAAACAGCTGTAAATATTCACTAAACATCGAACACGGAATGTACTTGGTGGAAATGTATGAAAATTAGAAGTTAGCAAAAATGAAACGGAGTACATGAACACCGATAACTTTCCATTTAGAGAGCTAAAATTGACAGTGGAACTGGCCATTCTGAATGGGACAATCATATGGTCTGCTACACTGGGAATGACAAATAGGGATGACACTGCATTCATCATCAAAATGAGTATTTCAAAACCTGTCCCAAAGTACAAAGTTGTCAGTGATGATATTTATATGCCTACAAGGAACACCAGATACTATACCATTACTGAAATTTACACACACCAACCACTAATGCCAAATATGAGGAAACTGAACTTTTACAGTCTGTTGATCAGAAATGCAGTCAAGATGCAATGATAATTACTGGCAACTGGAACAGAAAGTTGGAAACAAATAAGAAACATCGAGTGGAAAACATGGCCTTGGTTATACACAAAATGCGAGAGTTCAAAAGAATTTTGCAAGATTAACAATTTCATCGCAAATAACATTTTTCACTAACATACAAAGTGACTACACATGTGACCCTCACCAGATGGAATACACAGAAATCAAACTGTCGATATCTGGGGAAAGAGACAATGGAAAAGCTCAATATCATCAGTCAGAACAAAGCCAGGGGCCACCTGTAGGAACTGCTCATCAACTGCTCATATGAAGGCACAACATGAAACTAAAGAAAACCAGAACAAGTCAACACGAGTCAACTATGATCTTGACTATATTCCACAGGAATTTAGAAGCCACCTCATGAATATATTTGATCGTTAAACACTAATGATCAAAGACAAAATGAGTCATGGAAGGACATCAGACACAAAGAGGTCATTAAAAAGACAGGAATGGAAAAAAAGAACAAAATGGATGTCAGAAGAGAAACTGAAACTTTCTCTGGAATAGAGTAGCTAAAAAGAAACAAAGAAAGAAATGATGAAGTCAAAAACAAGATTCTGAAGGTCAGCTGAAGAAGACCACATATTAGAATGAACATATTAACGTCTTAAGTTAGAAAAATGAAAGGGAAGAATATGCTCAGCATTTTCCATGATGAAAGAACTGTTTTAGTAATCTAGTGATGCTTTAACAGAATTACCACAAGCAGATGGTTTTCAAAAGAGCCATTTTATTTGTCACAGTGCAGTAAGCTAAAAGTTCAAATTCAAGGTGTCAGCTCCAGGGGAGGCTTTCTCTGCTAGTACTGGAAGAAGGTCCTTGTCATCAATCCTTCCCTGGACTGGAAGCTTCTGAGGTGCAGGGACCCTAGTGCCTTTCACAGGACAGCTCAGCTCCCAGAAATACTTTCTTTCTTGATGGTATAAGGTCCCCAAACATCTCTGCTAGCTTTTCTCCTTTATTTCTCAAAAGACCACCTCAAGGCACAAAACACACTTACACACTGAATTATGTCCCACCAACACAACTCCCACCCATCCAACCTTATCAATATCATAGAGGCAGGAATTCTAACATGGAGGAACATCACAGAATACCAGAAACCATGGCTCAGCCAAACTGCTAAAGATTTTCTGGAGAACACAATTCAATCCATGACAAGAACTAAAGAGACAATTCGAAGCTCTGAGGTGTAATTCAAAGGATTCTATGGGGGAAAACATTAAAGAATGCAGGAAATACCAAAAGAAGATGGAAGGAATACACAGTCATCAGACCAAACAACTCGTCAATGTTTAAACATTTTAATAAGTAGAATGTACAGGTGCTACTGAAAGAAGTCCAAGGTACACCACAGGCAATGGCAAAAAACAAGGTTCCAGGAACTGAATGAACACCAAATGAGATGCACCTGCACTGTTACAAGCATTTGTCTACGCCAAGAAATCTGGAAGACCAGCTACCCAGGCAACTGGCTACAAGAGCTATACATGCACACCTGTGATCTCCAAAAAAGGTGATCTAAAAGAATGCAAAAATTATCGAACAGTATCACTAATATCACACACACAAAAAATCTTGCTAAAGGTCATTCAAAAGTGGTCAAAGCAATACATCAACAGAGAACTGCCAGACATTCAAGCCAGATTCAAAAGAGGAAGTAAAACAAGGGATAGCATTGCTGATGTCAGATAGGTCTTGGCTGAAAGCAAAGGATACCAGAAAGATGTCTACCTGCACAGCAAATGGTCCCTCACAGCAAATGGTCCCAACTCAGCAGGAACGGATGCTCACCGAGGACCAAAATGACATGCGGTAAAGACAACCGAGAAGACAGAGAGACCCACAAGAGTGGGTGCCTACATCGACTTGGGACCGGAAGAACCAGATGGTGCCCGGCCACCACCAGCGATAGACACGATGGAGCTCACAGAGAGGAGTCTCACTGGCAATACAAGAATAAAAAGAGGTGCATCATGAGATCTCCATTAAAAGACCTCAACTGATGGTCCAGCGGTTTTGAGGTTCCTCTGAGAGCATGGCCCCTGGCCCTGATGCTGCCCTTTCCTGTAAATTATAACAAAGGTCCACTCTTTGGACAGGAATGAACTGGACTTGGCAATGCAGAGTGACCATATATTGGAAGCACTTTATGGTTCTATACATCTATAGGATATCATCTTGCTGACCTCTGGCTGGAGGAAGGGGAGTGGATAGAGAGGAGGGGAAAGGAGGCTGTTGGGAGGATGAGACATGTATGGAGCAGAGAGGAATAGTGTGCAGTCACCAGACAGGGAGAGCAGTGGAAGCTGCATATAGGTGGGCATGTAAATTTATATGTGAATGTACATTATCACTCAGTTATGTTAAATAAAAATAAAAATTAAAAAAAAAAAAAAGAAAGATGTCTACCTGTGTCCTGCTGACTATAACAATGCATCTGACTACGTGGAGCACAATAAATTATGGATAACATTATTAAGAATAGGAATTCCTGGACATACACCAAAAGGCAGCTGTCGGAAGAGGTCAAGGGGATACTGCACAGTTTCAAATCAGGGAAGATATACATTAGAGTTGTATCCTTTCATTACATTTATTCAATATGTATGTTGAGCAAACAATCCAAGAAACTGATCTACATGAAGAAGAATGCAGTCTCATGACTGGACACAGACTGACTAATAACCTGCAATATGCAGATGATACAACTCTGCTTGCTGAAAGTAAAGAGGTCTTGAAGTACTTACTGATGAAGATCAAACACTACAGCCTTCAGTATGGATTACACCTCAGCATAAAACAAAAGTTTTCACATGTGGACAAATGAGCAACATTAAACGCTGCAAAGACTGAAGTCATCAAATGTTTCACTGTCCTTGGATAATCAACACCCATGCAAACAGCAGTCAAGACATCAATGACACTGCATTGGGCAAACATGGTGCAAAAAACCTCTACACAGTGTTAAAAAGCAAAGACGTCACATTGAGAACTAAGGTGTTCCTGACCCAAGTCACTGTGGTTTCAAGTGCCTCATGTGCATGCAAAAGAAGGGCAATGACTAAGGAAGACTGAAGAGAAACTGATGCCTTTGAATTATACTGCCGGCAGAGAGTACTGAATACTCCATAGATTGTCAGAAGAACAAACAAATCTGTCTTAGAAGAAGTACAGCCAGAATGGTGAAACTCTGTCTCATGTACTCATGGGAACTCATGTTATCAAGAGGGAACAGTCCCTGAAAAAGGATAGTGCACTTGACAAAGTAGAGGGTCAGAGAAAAAGAGGAAGGCCTTCAATGAAAGAGAATGACACAGTAGCTCCAACAATGTGCTCAAACATAGCAAGGACTGTGAGTATGGTGCAGAACCAGGTAATTTAAGTAGACCTGTTCTAATCATATAAGCCTGCTTAAAAATGAGAGATTCTTCTTTGGATTGTTAGAAACAAAGAATTCAGAGGTTCAAAGCACAAGAATTCAATTTACCATTGCTGGTTTACAGTGAAAGCAGCCTCATGTCAAGGGATGCTAGCAGCCTCTAAGAGCTAAGAGTACTGGTGGTTCTGGGCTAACAGCTGGCAAGAAAAGCAGGATCTCAGTTTTACAACCAGTTTTACAACTGCAAGGAACTAAACTCCACTAAGAACAAGGTTAAGCCTGAACGTGAATTTCCCTTGTAACTTCCAGATATAATCAACTCAGCTAAAATCTTTACTTCAGCCCAGTGAGACACTGAGATAGATAATCCAACCATACCATGCTCAGACTACCGACCTGTAGAAACTGAGATAATAAGTCAGTGCTTTTTCACCCCACTAAGTTTATAGTAAATTGTTATGCTACAATAAGAAACTAACACACACTATGTAGCAAGTTGAAAAACATGCATGCATGTACATTTTCATTCGATCATTTAAAAAAAAATGCATGTAGAGCTTCCAATTCAGCTTTTGTAGCATTACTGTTGACTACAAACAGACCACAGATCAGCAGACATTTAGGAAAAGACAGGCATAAACATCCAAAATGAGGGTGAAATTTTAAAATGCCCAAAATTCTCAAGTTTGAAGAAAGAAAAGACAGAAAGTGGCACAGATATATGGGAAAATCATAATACGACTGGTGTCAAGGGTTCCGACTGCAACACCAGAAATGTAGAAGACACTGAAGCAGTGACTCCAAAATCTGTAAGTCATTTCTAAACTAAAATTCTATACTTGGTCAAACTATCAAGTACGAAAATAGTATAAAAGGCATTTTCAGACAAGATCTCAAGGAATTTTACGTTTTAAAGCATCCTTTTTCAAGAAAGACAATGAATATCAAAAACTTGATCAATCTCAACATATCTCAAAGAGAAACAACTACACATCTGGCTCTTAATGTGAGGCATAAGAAAACACATATAGCATATCATGAATGTGTTTGCCTGATAAAAACCAAACAAACCTGAATATTTTAGTCTGTAGATCTGAATTTTGGTTCAAAAAAATTACACAGAGGTGTAACTGGCAAAATTCCTAACTGGAGAAATTCCAAGGAACAAATGACACTGCTTCATCAACAAATAGAAGAAAGAGGAAACAAGCAAAAAAGGAATAGGATCTATTATCATTTAAAGACATTCAAAAAGCATAATTAACTGAAAATAATGTGGGAACCTTGTTTGGATCCTAATTTGCCAAATCAACTATAAAAAAGACATTGTGGGTGGCAGGGCAAGATGGCAAAGTGAGTGGAAGTTCCCATTTATTCCCAGCAACTAACCCACCAAAGAACGAAAGAAAACAAGCACAGACTGTGATCTCAGAACTGTGGACAGCAGCTGAGATGCTGAAAAGTCTGGCTAAGTAGGAAGAGCACGGGATAAGTCAGTTTAGAAGCTGGGAAAACCTCTCCACTAACATATAACGTGCTCAGTAACTGCAGTCATTTTGTAATGTCGAACACGGAACACAGAAAAGGAACTTTGGAGGAAGCTCTAGGTTCATTTTTAATTTAAGGCAATGCAAACTGGACACAGGAGTTCTCACATCATACAATTGGGACAGGGCAAGTAAAACCATGGCATTGTGTGGTAGTGCTGTTGAATCTCACTGCAACCCCAGATGGAAGGACTAAGGTCAGGAGGAACTGCGAGAGCAGTAGAACAGGTGGAATACTTCAGACTGAGGAGGGGAAAGGAAAAGACTCAAAGAGGTGATAAAATGAAGTGTTTGTTCAGGGGCACTAATGACAGAAAGGCGCAGATAGTTCCACATCATTGCTACAGGACAGTCACATACCATGGCTTAGGACAGAGTCTCTGAACAACCAACACCCACCTCCTGAGCATGTGTTACACTCCAGAGACCAAGCATACAGGACTTCTGAGTAGGCTCTTAAAAAAAAAAGACTCTAAGGACACGAGTGCCATCTAGTGGTTCTCAGAAGAAAATAGCAAGCACACAACAGCTGGGTCATATTGACTCCAGCAAACACGCTGGGCTGAGGGAATCTGCCCACTGGAGTCTTCATAGGTGTGTGTGAGTCCTTGCAAATAGGATCTGCTGAATCTTTCTCCCTAGAAGCAGCTGATGAATGTGGGTTCCAGCCTTCTGCTTTGCAGTGAGGTGTTCGGATGCTGAGCCACGAGAGCGTTCAATTGGAAAATGAACCCTCAATAAACCAGAATAAAAAAATGGAAGTAATTTTTTTTTAAGACAACAAAATAGCCTAAGTCCAACAAAAGTTAGTAAAACACATAAAATTACAAGACAAGAAGGATCAAAAGCAAAGCATGAATTAGAGGAAATCTTTCCTATAGAAGACAGAATAATGCAAAGAATTGATAATTTGTAGGCTTCAGCATAAAAAGCACACTGAAAGCTAACTAGCAGAGTTCACAAAACAAGCAGAGGAAAAAATGAGAAATTTATCAAAGAATTGAAAACTTCAAAAAAACGAGAGAGAACTACAGGAACTGAACAATAAAATATATGAATCAGAAAATGCAGACAAACACTGAAAAAATAAGGTCAAACAAAGACAGAATAAGTGAAGTAGAAGACAAAATAACTGAATTAATCAAGTTTTGAAAGAAATAAGAGAAAAGTGTAAAGGAACAAAACAATCCCAAAAGGAAATGTGGGATTCAATTATGAAATTTAACATTAAAATTACTGGAGTTCCAGAGCACCACAACAATGAAGCCACAGAAGCAATTTTCCAAGAGATATCAGAGAGAACTTCCCAGAGGTGAAGAGAGAACCAAGCCTGCAAATACAGTACACCACCCACACCCCAATTAGAATAAAAACAAAAAGGTCAACAATGCAAAATATTCTAACGAAAGTCTTTAAAGAGGAGAGAATTCTGAAGGCAAGAAGGGAAAAACTCAATATAACATACCAAGGGTTTTCCATAAGAATCAGTGTGGATCTCTCGCCAGAAACACTAGAGGCCAGAAGTCAATGGAAGTACATATATTAAACAACCAAACCAAAGCAAATGCCAACCAAGAATTATTTACCCAGTAAAGCTGTCATTCAAAAATGAGGGGAAAATAAAGACATTCCCAAACAACAACAACAAAACAGCTCTGAGAACTTGAGAACTTGCCTCTAGCAAACCAGTTTTGCCAAGTATTACTCAAGGGAGTACACCCAATGGAAATGCAAAAGTATTAAGAAATAAGTACAAAGAAAACTTATCAAATATGGTTGTATGTTGATATTAATGGAGACATGCCAACAGAAAAGAAGAAGGGAAGATCATACCAGGAATAGATGTCTTATGGCAACTGTTTTTATCACTAGTTTGTTTTTTTTTTTTTTTTTGCATTAACTGTTGTTCATATATTAAATGCCGGTGTAATCATTAAGCTGTGTAATGTAACTGATGTGGCAACAACTAAGAAATCACCAAGAAACATTCAGAAGATAGGAAGAAAGATAAGAAGGAAGATAACAAAAAGGCTCATCCTAAGAAAGCACCAAAATACAAATAAAAACAGAAAAATCTCAATTCAAACAAAACATGAATTATCAAAGAGCAAATAGACACTTGGTTTTCAGTAATTACCTCAAAAGTATATGGTCTAAAATCCCTATGCAAAAGGCAGAGAGTAGCAGAATGTATTTAAAAAAAATAAAACACAATCTATTATTTCACTGTCTAGAACACACATAAAACATAAGGACACAAATAGACTGAAAGTAAAAGAATGAAATACAGTAAACATGCAATCAGTAAACAAAATAGAGCAGGGACGGCCATACTAAAATCAGATAAAATGGGCTTAAAACAAAATCTATTACAAGAGACAAACAAGGCTATTCCATAAAAAATAAAATGATCAATCCAGCAAGAAGACATCAATGATTATCAACATATACATTCACCTAACAGTAAAGCATAAGATAAACAAACACTGACCGATATGAAATGAGAAACAGACAACCCACAATCATAGAAGAGGAGTTCAACTGATCACTTTCAATTACGCACAGAACATCTAGAAAAAAGATCACTAAGGACCTGAGAACTTAAATAAAATCACGAGCCACTTGGACCTAACAGAGTATATACATACAACATTCCACCCAACACCAGAATACGTATTCTTCTCCAGCACACTTGGACCATTTTCCAAAACAGATCCTATGCTAAAATCACATACACACACACACACACACACACACACACACACACACACACACACACACACACACACACACACACACACACACACACACACACACACACACACACACACACACACACACACACACACACACACACACACACACACACACACACACACACACACACACACACACACACACACACACACACACACACACACACACACACACACACACACACACACACACACACACACACACACACACACACACACACACACACACACACACACACACACACACACACACACACACCCCGATGGGTCATAAAGGAACTCCTAAGTGAAATCAAAAAAATTTCTAGAATCAAACAAACCTGTGCCGCAATAAGTACAGCCAGAATGGTAGCTGGAAGCCAGGGCAGCAAGACTTCATCACACATGCTTTAGATATGCTATCAAGAACCATCAGTCCCTGCTGAAAGACATCGTGATTAGACAACAGAGGGTCAGCAAAAAGAGGAAGATCCTCAAACAAGACGGAATGACACAGTTTCTTCAACAAGAGACTCAAGCATAACAGCAACTGTGAGGACAGCACAGGACTGGGCATTTCATTTTGTTGTATGAAAGGGGTGCTATGAGTTGGAACTGACTCGATGGTATCTAACAACAACAGGATCAAACACATATGAAAACACAACATATCAAAAGTTTTGGGACACAGGAAAACCATGCTCAGAGTGAAATATATAGTACTAAATACCTACATTAAAAAAGATCCAAAAGAATTAACTTAGACAACTTAAACAAATACAAAAGGAACAGCAAAAGCCAAAAATGATCAGAAATAAATAAATAAATACCATATTAGAAATAAATAACATTAAAAACAGAAAAACTGAATTAACAAAACTCGAAGACGGTTCTTTGAAAGGATCAATAAAATACACATATGGCTAAAAGTAACAAAAGAAAGAAAATGGAAGAGGTAAATAACCAAATTAAGAAATGAAAAGAGTGACACTGCAATTGAGTCAATAAAGATCATAATTATTACAAAAAAACTGTACTCCAATAACTATAAAAACCTAGATGAAATGGACAACGTCCTCAAACACACACCCTACTCAAACAAACAGAGGCAGAAAATTTAAACAGACTCATTTACAAAAGAGAAAGAAGATATAAAAATAATTGTCAACAATAACAAAAGCCCAGGACCAGAAGACTCCAGGGGAGAATACTACCAAACATTCAAAAGACACCCAGCAAATCTACTCAGTCTCTTCAAAAACACAGAAGAGGTGTTTGACCTCTTTCTATGAAACCAGCATTACTCTGATACCTAAACCAGGAGAAGACATTAACAAAAAAATTGCAGATAAATATCCCTTGTGAATATAGACGTAAAAATGTTCAACAAAGTTTTAGCAAACAGATCCACATATCAAAATATCATCAAAAACATCACACACTATAATCAAGTGGGATTCAGATCCGGAGTATGGGTGGTTCAACATTAGAAAATCAATCAGTATAATCCACCACATAAATTAAAACAGTACCACTTACAACAGCCCCTCAAATCTATAAAATACTTAGGAATTAGCATGACCATGGGCATAAAAAACTTGTGCAATGAAAATTATAAATATCTTTGCAAACAATTTATCCAATAAGAGTTAAATTCTCAAATCTATAGAAAACTGCAACAAATCAACAATAAAAATACAAACATCCCAACCACAAAATGGGTCAAGTGTATGAACAGAGCCTTTACCAAAGAGCACTTTCAAGCAGCCAATAAATACATGAAAAGATTTTCATGATCCTTAGCCATTAACAACAACAAAAAGAAAAACCCCACAGCCACTGAGTTGTAGTCAGACTCATAGTGGCCCTATAGGACAGAGTAGGACTGCTCCACTGAGTTTCCCAGGAGCACCTGTTGAGATAGTTCTAAATCAAAACCACAAGATACTATCTTACCCCCAGATAAAATGACACTGATTAAAAAATAAAAATAAAAAAAAGGTAACAATGTTGACAAGGATGTAGGGAAACTGGAATACTATCCATTGCTAGCAGGAGCATAGAAAGGTACAACCATTATGGAAAATGGTACAGAAATTGGTAAAAAAAAAAAAACTAGAAATAAAACCAACCTATGATCCAGCAATCCCACTCCTACCTATATACCCTAACAAAACAAAAAACAAATCCATTGTGTTCAGTCAATTTCAACTCACAGCTATCAGGGGACAGAGTAGAACCACATATGTTTCCAAGAAGTAGTTGGTGCAGTTGAACTGCCATTTTTTAAGTTAGCAGCCATAGCTCTACCCTGAAGACCTGAAGATGGTAACAAGAGACATAAACACACTTATATTCATTGCTGTTTTATTCACAATAGCAAATAATGGAAACAGTCGAAGTGTCTATCAGTGGATGAATGCATATGCAAAGTGTGGTGTGTGTATACATATATATGTATGTGTGTGTATACCCATGCACACACACACACAACAGAATACAACAATAAGAAATAGCAAGTTTGAAAACCAGTATAACATGGATGGACCTGATATAAATACTGAATGATCCCTCTTGTGTAAGTAAGAATACATATATAAATATATACATACAGAGAAACCAATGCTCATTGATGTTCATTGTAGGTTTCCAGGAAGGACGTAGGACGTAGAGACCAGTGGTTACCCAGAAGGAAGAGGTTTTATAGAGACTAGTTATTTTGGTGATGGGAAAATGCACTGATGTGGATGCAGTAAACAGAGCACAGTTAAAATGATAAGTGTTCAAGTACATGTGGATTGGTACAGGCAAGTCTGAGTACCAGCACGTACAGGTGAGAACAGACAGAAGTACCTATAAGTACGTGGCAATACAAGTACGTGGTGCAGGCACGTATATTCACTGAAGACACAAATATGGACATTTCTCAGATATAACTAAACGTATTCCAAAATTGGTTTTTTGAGTTTGAAGGCTCAGGACAATAGTCTCAATAGCAACACAGTCAACTGGTATAACATAGATCACAAAAGTCATGATCTGCAACCTAGTGAAGTGAGTAGTGTCTGGGGTCTTAAAAGCCTGGGAGTAGTCATCTAAGGTACAACTACAGGTCTCAACTCACAAGGAGAAAAAGAGTAATAAGGTAACCAACAGTCACCAAAGAAGAAACAAGTCTACATGAGCCACAACCTCATCTACCTGGAGACCAGGAGAACTAAGGTGGTGCCCAGCTACTACCACTAACCGTTCTGACAGGGAACACTGGTCCCAGATAGAATGGAAGAAAAATAAGGAGAACTCAAATTCTTATTTAAAAAATTAATAAAGCCAGACAAACTAGAACAGTAGAGAACGGAGGATTTCATGAGAGTGTCACCCTGAGATACTCCTTAAACCTAGAACCAATCCTACCTCAAGATCACCTTTTAGCAACATAGCAGACTGGCACCCAAAATAAAGGTTATTTCCCTCAAGATCAGTTCCCTACTTAAAAACCATACACATGGGACCAACTGATCAGCAATTCCACAAAAGTAATGATGAGATAATAAAATGTCAGAGAAATAAGAGTACTGGAAAGAGAACAAATAGAACATAAGGAAAATACTGACACATTGTGGTAAATGTAACTAACGGCACTGAAATATTTGTGTACAAACGGTCATATGAGAACCTAACTTGCTGTATAAACTTTTGCCAAAACTCAATGAAACATTTTTTTTTAAAAAAGACATTACGAAATTATTGTGGCAATTCTAATACTGACAGGATATCCGGCAATAATGAAGGATTGCTATTTTTTCTTTCTTTAGATATGTAATGGTATTACGATTGTTTGTTTTTTTTTAAAGGTCTTAATTTAGATACACACCAAATCATTTAACTATGAAATAGTATGATATTTAGATATGCTTTACATTAATGAGTGGTGGTGGTTAGCAGGGTGATAATGGGTAGAGATGAAACAAGACCGGCCATAATCTGACTAAAGCAGGTGACAGCTACCAAAAAGTTCATTATGCTATTCTCTCTTGGTCTATATGTAAACACTTCCATAATAAAAATATAATAAAGGAGAGAAGAAACAACACAGGGAGAGCAGGAAAAGACTAGTTTTTAGCTACTGTAACAAAACAAGAAAAAAAAGGAATAAACACAGAGATGAGAAAATAAAGCCATTAGCATTCTATAAAAAGGAACTCAACATTCAATAAAGAAAATCTAAAGCTAAAATCTACTTCCACACAGGATCTCTGATCCTGGTTCTGGCTCTTGGAATCACAGAAAACAAACATCCCTCTTCTGTGTGGCAGCCTTTCAGCATTTGAAGGGCATCATATTCAAACTAAATCTTGTCTTCACAAGATATACTTCCTGTTCTTCTTATGACACGTTTTCAAATAATTTCACAACTCTACTGCTCTCTTCTAAGTTTCTACTGACACATCAAATTTCTGATGCATGCTAAATCATGGCTTTACTGTGCAAATAGTTTTATATATTCAAAGCTAGGACTCTGCCTATGGCCCTTCTTCTTATTTGGTTGTTCCTTTCATAATGTAACTCGAATCCTGCCCAGGATAGAAATCAAGAATAACTATTAGTGCTTCAAATATTTAAAGGCTGTGTTACCAGATATTCACTGAAACATTACCAAACAGTTGAATATGTCAGTTTTATGCTATGATGAAGTAACAGTTTACATGCACTAGAGTTCTCAAAGAACAAACAGTTAATGTTCACAGTATATTTAATTTTACTTTAGGAAATTTAAGAAAATACAATAGTTATTTTAAATGATCACAGAAATTTAGTCATCCTTCCTTTACATTGTAGGCACAATAAATGGTGCTAAATCTTTGATTAAGGACTCTTGGTGATTCAATAGGTTAAGTGCTCGGCTGCTAACCGAAAAGTTGGTGGTCTGAACCCACCAAGTAGCTCCATGGGAAAGATACAGCTATCTCCTACAAAGATTACAGCCAAGAAAACACTATGGGGAAGTTCAGCGCTGTGATACGGGGTTGTTATGAGTTGGGATCCATAAAATGGTACCCAACAACAGCAAAAACAACAATTTAATTATGTATACAGTTCTGAAGTAAAACACTGTTCCTATGAGAGAATATAATAATGATTCATTTTATGAAAATATGATTCACTTTACATTAAGGTTTCAAGAAACAGTGTATAACAAAAACAAGGGAGAGAATTACACATAACAACTCTCTTTATAAAGTCCATAGCAGCATGTGAAATTACGCCGGTAATGAAGACTAAAATATGCTTTAATGAAATGCTACATGCAATTTTCTATGAAAATCACCTATTAACTTTCTATAAAGTTTCATACAAAATATCCAAGATCACATGCACTTAAAAGAACAACAGTTCTTACTAGATTTACATTCAACTTTGAATGATAACATAGATACTTCATATTTGTGGAGTTTGCAGACATACCTGCAGCTTCTAGCAAAGCTTCCAGTCGAGCCTGTGTTTCTGGATCTACTGTCCTGAGGTCTGCACCATCAGCAGTTCCTGACAAAAGCAACTTGGAAGCAGTTTCCAGCATTGGATTTTCCAAATCATCTTGATCCAAAATGAAAGACTCCACCTAGAAAACAAATACAATAAAGGAAGGAGGGGAAAAATAAAAGGAATCAAGAAGAGTGAAAAAGAGGAAAGAGAAATAAACAGAAGAAAAGGAGAGACAAAAAATATTTTAGTACAATGAGCAATGAAAACTACACTACATAAATTCAAAAAATGTCTAAACCCATCATTTAACTAAAGGAGAAAACTAAATGTACATTTGTAGAAAAATTCAAGAATGTTATTCATACACAGTCTAACTATAGCTACTGAAATCATGTGTAATGTTTCCAATTTTCATTTGTAGAGAGAGGAGACTACAAGGATAGCACTTAAGCTGTAAGACTTTTTACCTTGGTAGATGACCTACGTCAGTAGTACTCAAACATTTTACTCTGAGAACTCCTTTATACACTTAAACGGTTGAGGGATGCAAATATTTCATATAATGGCTGTATTCATCAATATTTACATCTTATACTAAACTACAACTTGAAAAAAGTCACCTTCATTAGTATCACTACTGGTTTCAGAAAAGTTTTCTAGTATTGCAATGCTTTTGAGGGCAGAAGATATGCCTTCTCCCAAATCCTACTTTTCTTTGAAAGTTAAATGTTATCACTGGCAACAAATACTTTAATTGTTTTGCATACAGTAACAGGCACACTCATTTTTCAGGATATTTGCCAAATAATCAAGTTTGAATAACTGCAGTTTATCTATCAACTGTACTTTCCAACAGAAATGGCATTTAATAAAGAAAAAACCAAAAATGGCTAATTCACCTCACATCTCAAACAATCACACAAGTGGATAATTTGTGTGTGTTTTCCATATCATCACACAGCAATATCAAAAAACATGTATTCGAAAGTAGAGATTTCATAAAAACAATTACTTTTATTGTTGCACCAAGGACAGTCTTAAGTTAGCTTTTGTATTTTTTAAATTATGGGTTCATAGCAGCGCAGAGTAAAATGGTACTTGAATACTTCTGTGCTATGGTCTTGAATTTTCTAAGAAGTGAGCAGTGCAAATACCAACATGGTTTTTAAAAACAATAAAGGTAGGTAACATTTTAGTATTGAATATAACATTTAGTAATGAAAATACTTCTGAACTGAATATCTTGAAATGGTCTCTGGACACTCAGGTGTCTACAGACCATGCACTACCATGACTGACAAAGCAATATTTACCAGATTCAATTACAAGAAACTTGAACTAAAAAGCAGTAAAATCCTAAAAAGCAAGAGTAAGTTTTGTTTTGGTATTCCCTCTCATAGGGTCCCTATGTATAGGAACTCACTGGATGGCAATGGAATTGTATAACAAGAACAGCACTTCTAAATAGGTACCAAAAATACATCCTTCTTGGCTGACAAAAAAAAAGTTACAGAATCATAACATATCAGAGGACATACATTTTACAAATGAAAGGTGTTTGTAACACTAAAGTAAATAAAATCTATACAAAAGTAATTAATAGTCTAGAATACATGTACGCTGCAATGCCTTGCAGCCACAGGTCAGGTATAAAGAACACACTTTAATAAATAAATTTTGAATTATCATAACATCAGAAATTTTTCATTGTTTTACCTTTGAAAATCAACTATCTAGTAGACACACATGACTGTTACAGTCAATCACTACATATTTCATGTTAGGTGTTAACTATGGGATGAAATAATGTAGCATAAAGTTCTTCCAAAGTCTCATGTAAGTAAAACAGTTTAACATGCAATAACATTTGAGATCGGTACCAAAAATACATCCTTCTTTGCTGACAAAAAAAGAATAATAATTCAAATACAGACAACTCTCTCTGAGAATAGCTGGTTAATATTTCAAAAATTTCAGAGTTCCACAATATATTAACTTTAACCAGATCCATAGCCATTATTAACCTTCTATAGACTTAAGAGTAAAACACAAAAATAAATGTTTTTTTTAAAAAATATTTTAAGCTATTTTTCAAAGCAGGAGTGAAAGCATAATAAAGCAGGAAGCTTAAAGGTCAAGATTATAAGTATTTTACTTTAGAAAGCAGACATTTGGGTATGGTTTGGCCAAAGCAAGATGTGGTTCAAAATTGTTCCATAAAAATCATGTCTCCCTATCTTCAAATATGGTCTACAAGATAAGTCTGTCTAAAGAAAAAACTGTTGTCCAATGAAATTTTCTCTATTAAAATATCTATAATCATTTCAATCCAATAGGGGAAGTCAGAGGAAGAGAAAATGAGCATAATATTATGAAAATGTAACAACGTAAATGAGATCTTAGACTGAAGTTTTAGAAGATAACAGACCTCAAAGACACAGCATAAGGTTAACCAACAAATCAAAACCAGGAAGTACAAGTGCTAATACAACTGTTCAAAGGAGACTCTTCATGCAGTAAGAGAAACACGGAAAAGCTCTGACCAAAATAACCAATTGTACAAAAGAGATGTGGTAGTGGTGGATAAGTATAAAATTTCAATGTTACAAGAGAGGGCCTACTGTAAAAAGTCATACAGTTAAAAAGTTACAGCATAGCAGGTACAAAATTTCAGTCAAAAGCAATTTTCTGATACAAAGTTCCCTATACTACATTGTATCTTAAGACCAGTGAAAAGTTACTAAGACTACTGCATCTCAATACCTTAATAAGTAATACAAAGTACAAAAGTACCTCTTTTCTCATCAATTTTAAACTTCACCACAGACTTTATGTTAATTTTTAATACTGCTGCATTTACCAGACAAAAGACTTCACAACTAAAAAAAAAAAAAGATGTCATACATGGTGATAATGAACTAATCTCAACAACAAAAACAAACTAAAAAATCCCTATCCTGCTGTCCTCAAGTTTATTCTGCCTCACAGCAATTCCACATATGTAAGAGTAGAACCACGCCATAGGGTTTCAATGGCTGTGACTGTTCAGAAGCAGACCATGAGATCTTATTCTGGGGCTTCTCTGGGTGGATTCCTATCAACGGACTTTAGTCCAGTTCTAAACTATCTGTACCACCCAAATATTCTGGAAGCAATGTTAGTGGGATATTGCACAGAAGTTTTAGACTAGCATTATTATGTGGTGAATTTACCAAGATGTGAATTTCTGCAATAAGCAAATCAGACAACAAAATAAAAACGATGAGAAAATAGCCTTTATTCTCATCAATAAGTCACAATATTGCCAAATGAATTAAATAGATAAAACCATGACATAAACAGTATACTGATGTTTCTATGATTCACAATCATCCCTAAAATAGAACAGCACATTCAAACAATTATGAAATTCTTTATATGGAGCTTGTTTTACAAAGATAACAGGATAAAAGACCAGGAATAGACATCATTTTCTGAGAAGAAAACTAATTTTAAGGATAATTTATTAGGATCAAAACACTTAGGTACCAGTCTTGCTTCAGCCATCAGTTACAGAACCAAAATTTAAAGTCTCTCAGCCATCTCTAGATCCTCATTCTGCCGTAATTTTTTTCATGGATTTATCAACACATGACATCTTATGTATTGTATCTCTAAGCTCCATTAGGAAACTCTACTGATGTAGTGGTTTAAGGGCTAAACTAACTAAAAAGTAAGCTGTTCAAATGTGCCAGGTACTTCCTGGAAACTCCATGGTGCAGTTCTTTTTTTATTTTATTTTTTTATTTAATATGACTGAGTGAAAATGTACATTCCTGTATAAATTCACATGCCCACCTATATGCAGCTTCCACTGCTCTCCCTGTCCAGTGACAGCACACTATTCCTCTCTGTTCCATACATGTCTCATCCTCCCAACAGTCTCCTTTCCTCTCCTCTTCACCTACTCTCCTTCCTCCAGCCAGAGGTCAGCAGGATAGTATACTATAGATGTATAGAATCATAAAGTGCATCCAGTGCATGGTCACTCTGCATCACCAAGTCCAATCCATTAGTGTCCGAAGAGTGGACCTTCATTATGATTTGTGGGCAAGGGCAGCATCAGGGCCAGGGGCCATGCTCCCAATGGAACCCCGAAACTGCTGGGTCATCAACTGATGTCTTTTAGTGGAGATCTCAGGATGCACCCCTTTTTATTCTTGTGTTGTCAGGGAGACTCAACTTAGTGAGCTCCATCGTAGCTATCACTGGTGGTGGCAGGGCACCACCCGGTTCTTCCAGTCCCAAGTCGATGTAGGCACCCACTCATGTGGGTCTCTCTATCTTCTGGATTGTCTTTACCTCATGTCATTTTGGTCCTCAGTGAGCATCCGTTCCTGCTGAGTTGTGACCATTTGCTGTCCCCTCAAATGGCAGCTTGGCAGCTTTTAAGACCCCAGACGCCACTCACCAATGTGGGGTGCAGAGAGCCCTCTTAGCAAAACTCTAGTTGTGCCAACTGGCCTTGATTTTGTCTAAGAGCATGGTCCCCTACCCCCTGCCTCCATGGTGTAATTCTACTCTCACCTCTAGGTTTGCTATGAGTTGGACCAACTCGATGGCAGTGGGTTTGGTTTGGTTTAAGCTCCATTAAAACAGGGACTTTGTTTACTTCACCCCTGTACATCCAGCATCTGTCAGTATTCCTAACACTCGGCCTAGAATCAAATATCTGTTGACTAAATAAACAAATCTGTACAGAACAAGCTAAAAAGCTCCGAACTAATTTCTCCAAGAGAGCCAAAGTATGTATACAAATGAACAATATAACAGGGTAGAAAAAGCTAACTTAATGAGAGACAAAAAGAGCTAAGTTAATGAGAGAAAAGAGCAACAGGAGTTCAGATGAAGAAGTGAAACAGAATTTCCTCCTTTAACACCATCCTTTTTTACAGAGATTGTTTTACAAATGTAAACAAGTTATAGGTCTTTCTACCATATCTTCAGTTGAGACAATTCACATTAAAAACTGCATTTTCTCACTGAAAGTCATTTTTGTAGGAAAAAAAAATTATTTTGAATTGCAAACAACCAAATTCTGGAACATAACATTCAAACTGAAGTAGTCTCAGTAAGAAATTCAAATAAACGTTTTAGAGCACTGTCTCAAAGTGAAATTATATTTAAATTACTTTGGATGTGTTGTTTTGATCCCTGCGTATTTCATGAAATGATGTTTGTACATCAAATTCTTAAGTAAAGGCTTTATAAATTACCATATTTAATTCGTTTTATACATGAGAACATGGTCTTTAATTTAAGCAGCTAAAGATCTAGTACCAAGAGACTAGTGACACAGCTAGTTCAACATTCTTTCTACTAGAAAATTCAGCACTAGAGTATAAAGGAGTTGACTTCTCACATTGTTCCAAAAAAAGCTGACCTTAAATTCTATAATTAGAGATCAAGCTGTCACCACCTGAACCCACTACTTAATTACTGAAAGTCAAACAACCAAACTTGTTGTGCCTCTGATCCAACAGAGGGCACAATCTATTGCCATCAAGCCAACTCTGACTCTATAATCTAACAGAGTCTTTACAGACAACTTCCAGTTTAAAAAAATAATAACAAGGCAATTATTCTAACAAGTTAAATTAGTTTCTCAATCTTGGTACTACTGATATTTTGGACCAAATAATTCTTTATTTAGAGCTATTCTGTACATTTTAGGATGTTTGGCCATAGCCTTGGCCTGTACCCACTGAATTTCAGTTTGCAGAAACCAAAAACATCTCCAGACTCTTCCAAATGCCTCCTGGAGATGAAACTGTCTCCTACTGAGAAACAGTTAAATAAAAGCAAAGAAAGAAAATGTACAATACAGAATATTTTCTAGTACAACTCACTAGTTGTAGAAGAAGAGGAGGCTATTTATAATTAAGAGACAAAACCAGCAAAATACATTTTAATTCATGAAAACCAACTGTAAAAATGACACTTGTGAGACAAGTGTCAGTATAAAGGAATCGCTATGGTTATATACGGAAGTATCCTTACAATAATTATTTTATGTGAAGGAAAGGACAACCACAATACAGCAGAAGTTACCACACTGGACTAAACCAAAAGCTAAGATGTTTCCTAAATACAACCAAACACTGTGGGGGGCCAAGCAGTAGGGACACGGAGCACAGTTTCATGGGACACCTAGGTCAACCAGCAAAACAAAGCTTATTAAGAAAATGTTCTGAATCCCAGTTTGGTGGTATCTGGGGTCTTTAACAGCTAGCAAACAATCAGCTAAAAAGCATCAATTTGTCCCAGTTGACCTGCAGCAAAAGAGAATGAAGAACATCAAAGACAAGGAAAATATGAGCCCAAGAGACAGAAAGGACTACATAAAGCAGAGACTATATTACCATGAGATTGGAAGAACTAGATGGTACCTGGCTACAACCAATGCCTGCCCTGACAGGGAACTCAACAAAGGAGCCCAAAAGAAACACAGCGTATAGAAGTGGAACTCAAGTAAAAAGACCAGACTTGATTTCTGACAGACTGGAGGGTCCCCAGAAGACATCGCCCCAGACTCTCTATTAGCCCCAAATAAAACTATTCCTGAAGCCAACTCTTCAGACAAAGACTGAACTGGTATGTAGGACATAAAATGATACTGGTGAAGAGTGTGTCTCTCGGCTTGATACATAGAGAAGACTACCTGGGCAGCTCCCGGAACAGAGGCAAGATAAAATAGCAGAGGGGGTCAGCAGCTAGTTGGGTGGACATGGGAAATACTAGGTGTAAAGGAGAAGTGTGCTGTCACAGTGTGGGGAGAGCAGCTAGGGACATATAACAAAGTGAGTGTAAGTTTTTATATGAGAACCTGAGTTAAATTGTAAACTCTCACTAAAAGCATAATAAAAGAAGTCTGTATCTTTTAGAGGTGAACAGAGAATTAACAGGTATGATGTCAGAGATTTCCCATCAAATATTTTTGATACAAAGTTATTGCAAATTATTGATAAATAATGAATCTGGGTGACAAGGACTGCATTATAAATAAATGTCTTCCATAAATATGTAAGATAAAAAGTTTATTTTCAGTGAAAGCAACAACTATATCATGCAAGATTTAAAAAAGTACTAAATAGATACTAATAAGCAGTGATTATACAGAGTACGGAAAAAGCAATTCCAAATAAGGGTGGTACATGGAAAGCTGCTTAAGGAAGATGGGGGGGGCAGTTCTTTCTAAAACTGTGTTACCAATAGAATCTTTGTGGTAGATTACTGAAAGATTTAAGTATCATGATCAGTGTTTTAGGAAGATTAATTGGAAACCATATGAAAAATGGCTTCAGATAGAGGTAACACCAGAGAAAAAGAAACCAATCAGGAATTCATTTCAATGTATCAAATCCAGTTACTGGGCATAAACATGATTTCAAAAATTAGAAGACAGGCAACTGTATACTTTAAACTTCATCTCTTCCCCCAATGCTATTCCTATCTACCAATTTACTACTTTCTCTGTTCCAACAAAAACGCCATCACTGAATTTTTCAAGCTGGTAATCTGTATCTCAAAAACAATCCTAAATGCTCACAGCACTGAAAAGAATTTTCAAACAGCAATGAGTTTGCTCCAGGAAAAAAAGATTCCTTCAATTCAAATTTGACCAAACTGAAAATTTTAAGATCTCTTAATCAATCTACTCCACAGATGAAATCCCTCCAAAGAATGTTTGTGATGTTTTTAATTTCTTTTTCCTGAATTTCATTTATATGCAAATAAGTGAAATTGGTGTTTGATTTTTGGGACTCATTTTATCATTTCTATGACATAAAACAGGTTTACAGACATGGATCCATAACTGATACCATTTTACCTACAAAAAATACACGTTCAGTTGAGGATGACCTGACTTTAAGCTGTCATCATGTAATAAACTACGTAATAACCTAGATGTCACTTAGTGGTATTCAGAGCAAGAGCTACATAAACATCATTCAAAGCAACAGCAGCTTCTGAACTTTGATATCATGATCACAAAAATACTTAGCAGTATCGGGGAAACATACGTAAGATATAAGACAAAAAAAGTTTAGCTTGAGTTTATGATAACTTTATGGAACTGCCGACAAATGTTTAATAGAATCTCTTCAACATTATCTCCCCCTAGGGTCGCCATGAGTCGGATCCAACTCGACGGCACTTGGCTTTGGCAACATTATCTCATCAACAAGTGCAGGAAAAGTTATATGCTCCTTCTAATTCTGAGAACACTGATAAACATAAACTATCATAGATGAAGTAATTATTCATAATTATCAAGTCATCATAGTGTACACTGCCTGAAATCCAGCAAACATTTCTCTTCTGTATTTCTGGCAAACATGAATAACAGTAAAGTTCAACTAAAATACTATGATTGTTAATACCAAAAAAACCAAAACCCACTGCCACTGAGTCCAGTTTGACTCATAGCAACCCTAGACGTCACAGCAAAACTGCCCCACAGTTTCCAAGGAGTGCCTGGTGAATCCGAACTGTCAACCTTTTGGTTAGCAGACATAGCACTTAACCTACTATGCTAACAGAGTTTCCTGATTGTTAATATACAGCAATTAACTCCAAAATTAACAGAACTGGAATTTTTTCCTACACAAATAAGATACAATCTTTGCTGACTTTAGTAAAGTCACCAAAAACTGAACTAGGTATTAAATGAAATAAGAAGCCACTTATTAAATTCCATCATGTAAAAAGAAAATTAATGGTATGGTTCATTATGGTATTCTGTGATGAAAACAAGACTGAAGTAAATCTTACTGAAGATAACTTAGCTTTCAAAAATTCTGTTCACATAAAACAACTGCTCCTTAATTATTTCATTCATATTTGGTACAGTGGTCAAAACAAAAGGTCAAAATCACCAGTGGCTTGGACGGAGAAGGAAGTGGCAATCTGCTTCAGCAGAGACTTACAGTGCTAGAAACCTACGGAGTTACTATGAGTGGAAATTTCAATGGCAGTGAGTTCAGTTTTTTTGGTACTATAATCCAGGAATTTGCTTAGAATTGGTGGTAATGACTAACATAGCTTTGTTCTCATGGAGCTTACATAAAATATGACCTACTTTCTTCTATTTCAAGGCACATATCTGCCTGCCTGGCTATCTGCCTGCAACAACTCAGTGTAAAATTACTAATAATTTATCATGCAATTTTAATTTTAACATTAATTGTAAACTTTATAAAGTAGAAAAATTACGAATGCTTAGAATAAGACAAGGAAGAGTCCATGAAATTCTCAAACTGAGAGTTTATCTAGAAGTGTGTCTTTTGGTAATAGAATTTAAGAATATTCTGAAAATCTTCCCTAAACACCCAATCAACACTAGTGCAAAATTATAAATTTAGTCTGTTTCTGCTGTTGACCATTATTCACCAATTATCACAAAAACAGAATAAACGGATCCATATAAAATGACTTTACAACACAATACAGATACACACACACAACCTTGTAAAATTCTAGAAATACAAGGATACAAAGTCTAGAAGGATTTCAGAGTAGATGGTAAAGAACCCTGTTAAGTAGAAAAACGAAACCCAGAATGCTATTACACCAGATGCTTGGTTTTGACTCTGATTCAGGGACAGCCTTGAGTGTCAGAACATCTGTGTTCCTCAAGGTTTCAAAGGCTGAGGCTGTGGAAGTAGATCATCAGCCCTTCCTCCCAAGGCAGCCATGGGTGAACGTGAACCTTTAACCTTACAGTTAACAGCAGCACATGAACCACCCAGGGACTCCCAGATTGGTATTAAACACTCGTTGTCATCAAGTCGATGGTAACTCAGTGGCCTTACAGATATGGTAAAACTGTCCCCATTGAGTTGAGTTTCCTAGACTATGGTCTTTACAGAAGGAGACAGCCTCATCTTTCTCCTGGGAAGGAATTGGTGGGTTCATACGACAGACCTTTCAGTTAGCAGCCAAGCAGTGAACCACTTTGCCACCAGGGCTCCTAGATTGATAGTAGACTTCCCAAATATAAGTGTTAAAAGATAATGTAATCAATTAAAAGCTCCAGTTTGAAAGTGAGATTCTAAACCAGAAAACAAATTTTTCTTAAGATATGTAAGGCTTTTGAAAAATGTATAAATCACAAACATTTTCTGAATCCTGAGAACATATTCTACAAAGAAAAGTGAACACAAGGAAAGGTCAGCATTACACTACAAGACTATATACTTAGAAATCAGTATAATGCAGTGTACCTTTAACACCTCCAGTAATCTTAATAGATGATTTTTTAAAAAGTTTAAAGTAGAACTACAACAAAAACTACAAGGTTCTCTAAATTCAACCCAACATTTCAGAGGGTAGAGTAGCAGGGACAAAAGTCTAAGGACCACGTTTTCAGGGGACATCAACATCAATTGGTACAGCTAGTCTTTTTCTAAGAGTCCTCTGAACCCCATATTGGTGAGTGGCATCTGGGTTTTTAAAAGCCAGCAAGCTGCCAGCTGAAGAACAGTCAATTGGTCTCAACCCACCTGGAACAGACGACAATCGAGAACATTAAAGACGAGGAAAAATGAGCTCTGGAGACAGAAAGACTCCTACAGTTGGGAGACTATATCAGCATGAGACCAGAAGAACTAGATGGTGTCTGGCCACCACCAAAGACAGCCCTGATAAGGGACACAATGTAGAGTTCCTGATGTAGCACAAGAAAAAAAGGTATACAGATCAGTAGCTCCATTAAAAGACCAGAAGTGATGGTCCAACAACCTTGAGGGTCCCCTGAGAATATGGCCCCTAGAGCTGAAATCAGTATTGAAGCTAACACTTCAGACAATGGACTGGACTGGACTTGGGGACACAGAATGATGCATGCAGTGGGTGTACTTTATGGTTTAATATATATAGAAGGCTGTCTTACTAGTTTCTTTTTAGAGGGTAGAGGACAGGGTAGAGAGGAGAGGACAAGTGTTGGCTGAGTGGATAATGGAAGTAAAGAGTAGAAAGAAAGAGTGTGCTGTCACAGTGTAAGGAGAAAAGATAAGAGTTGCAGAGAGGTGGATAATCAGTATTTTACATGGAAAACTGACTTGGATTGCAAACTTTCACTTAATCACAAAAAAAAAATTTATTAAAAATTACATTATAATCATGGTAGTAAAATTTAAAATTATTTGAGAAATAGAAAAACTGAGATTGAATGAAATCATGCCAAAAGCCTACAGTCCAGGAAAAGGGAGCAACTAGTTATAAACGCTACTTAATTCAAACAAGAACACACAGAATTTTGAAACTGGGAAAACAGATTTTAAAAAACTAATGAAATTTACCCTGACATTACCAACACTGAAAAAAATAAAGAAACAACAGAAAACAATACATGTTGGAGAGGCTACATTACACACCACTGGTGGGAATGTAAAATGGTCCAACCATTTTGGAATAATGACATGGTGCTTCTTTAAAAAACCAGAAATGGAAATGCCATATGATTCAGCAATCCCACTCCTAGAAATATATCCTACAGAAATAGGGGCTGTCAAACAAACATACATACCTGTACCTGTGCTCACTGCAGCATTACTTACAATAGTAAAAAGACAAAAATGACCTAAGTGACAATCAACAGATAACTGGAAAAACAAACATGGTACATATACACAATGAAATACCATGCAGAGATAAACAGCAATCATGAACCTGCTAAACATCTCAAAACATGGGTGAATCTGGAGGACATTATGTTCAGCAGAATAATTCAATCATTCAAGAATAAACATTCTATGCAACTACTATTACTAAAAATTCCTAGAGCAAGGGAAAATGAAGAAAACTACAAAGGACACAGTCTGAAGGACTAACGGACTATAACTACCACAGCCTCCACCAGACTGAGTCCAGTGCAATTAGATGATGCCCAGCTACCACCACTGACTGCTCTGACAGACATCACAAGAGAGGGTCCTGGACTTACTAGTCTGACAGAGACAGGAGACAACCTGAGTACGGCCCCAGACAATTTTTAACTCACTACTTAAGCCACTCCTGAGGCTCACATTTCAGCCCAAAAATAAGATAAGCCTGTAAAACAAACAGTAACACATGTAGTTTAAACTGTATATGAGATGATTTGGGCATACTAGTGCAGGGACAAGGACAAGAAGGCACTAAGGTTAGGAAAGCTGGATGAATGGAAACTGGGAACCCATGGTTGAGAAGGGGAGTATTGGCGAAGGTCTCAAAACTGTGTATGTGTATTAATTGTTTAACAAGAAACTGATTTGTTCTACAAACTTTCATCAAAAGCACAATTTTAAAAAAAAGGGCTTAAGACACGAGGAGAGAAAGCAGTAAAAAAATGGAACTTCCTGATCACAACAGGAAACAGACCAAGTTAATCTGAGTGAGTATAATTTTCCTACTTTAAAAACATAACATGAGCTGTAACAATTAAGTTCATGAACTCATCTTAGAAAAGTAACACATACTTCATTGCTGAATTATTACTATGGTCACCTTTGAAGTATTCCCCTTGGGAAGCTATACACTAACGCCAGCACCTAGTCCATTCTTCGAAGTAATTTTGGAACTCCTTTTCTGGAATAGCCATCAGAGCTGTTGTCATATTACCTTTGATGTACTGATGAATATCATCCAAATGTCTTCCTTTCAATATTTCCTTTATCTTCGGGTAAAGACAAAAGCCACTGGGGATCAATCAGATCAGGTGAGTAGGGAGGGTGTTCCAACAGTTATTTGTTAATTGGCTAAAAACTCCCTCACAGACAGCGCTCTGTGAACTGGTGCACTTCCATGATGCAAGTGCCATTAGATAGTGAAAAGTTCAGGTCACTTTTGTCTAACTTTTTCATGTAGCCTTTTCAGCACTTCTGAACAGTAAACATGGTTAACTGTTTGCCCAGTTGGTACACATTCATAATGAACAATCCTTCCACAATCAAAAAAATTTTAGCAACATAGTTTTGACTCTTGATTTGTACTGACGGAACTTTTTGGTCATGGAGCACTGGCTGACTTCCACTGTGCAGTTTGACACTTTGTTTCAGGGTCCTATTGGTACACCCATGTTTCATCACCAACGATGGCATGGCCCAGATTGTCTCGCCTCTCCAAGAGGTCTTGGCAAATGTAGACTCTCTTTGCTTCTGTTCATTGGTGAGTGCCTTCAGGACAGTTGTTGCACACACCTTTCTCATGCCAAGACTTTCACTTAAGAGCTTCTTGACTGTTTTTCTATCGACGTTTACTTGGTCTACTATGCTTCTCACAGTCAGCCAATGATTCCGACACACAATTTGAGAAATTTTTGCAATGTTTTCATCAGTTCTGCTTGTTCCTGGCTGCCGTGACCTCTCTTCATCAATGACACTTTCCCTCTCCTCAGAAAATTGTTTAATCCATTTGGACATTACCATTGTCCTCATGGCATTATCTTCTTTCTAAACTTGGTCTAACACATGCCTGATTTCACTTCTACTCTTGCCAAGTTTAACGAGAAATTTAATGTCTGTTCACTGCTCTAATTCAAGCTCCAACATTCTTGCAATGGCACACAAAAACACACAATAATGAACGCCACTCAGCAAGACACAGCCACACGTGAACATGAACACAGTTGTGAGACACTGATATACTAAACCTATTAAAACCTTACCAAGTTGTTTGCACAGTGTTGCCAACATAAGCATATGGTGGCAAGTCAGTGAACTTAATTGTCAGGAAAAATTAGGTGGGAAAAAAAAGAAGGAAAAAATCCAATTATATACTACTATAAGAGAGATTCTGGCATAAGAGAGATTGAAACTCCGGTGGCCTAGTGGGTAAGTGCTACAGCAGCTAACCAAAGAATGATCGGCAATCAAAATCTACCAGGTGCTCCTTAGAAGCTCTATGGGTAGTTCTACTCTGATCTACAGGGTCACCATGAGCCAGAATCAAATTGATGGCAATTAAAAAAAAATAGTAAGAGAAACGTCTAAATTTTTAGTCACAAAGGGAAATAAAGGAGTGAAGACACAATACTAGTTATGGGTGCCGTTATTAATATCAGAAAAGAAAGAATACAAGGCAAAATAATAATAATAATTGAGCAGAAAAAGGTATTTTATAATGGTAATAGATATATCATACCACTGTGTCCACCTTTCACATAATTAACATTAAAACATATAAAGTAAAAATGCTACAAATATAAGCAATCAGAAAATCCATGTAAGTCAGTGACAATCTTTCTATATAGCTATCTCACAAAATGAGCAAGTAGATTATAAGGGAATACAAAGAATTAAGAAAAGGAATTAATGAGCTATATGCTTTTATTTCACAGTACACTGTAAAAAGAGAATACAAAGTCTACCAAAACAAACAAAAATCTGACCATACATTAAAAGAAAAAGGAAAATCTCTACAGACTTCATAAAGAATTTATATAGGTAAAACTCTTTGTCCAAAGGAAAGAAACTAAAAAAAAAAATATATATATATGAAATTAAAAATGTAACAGTCTAAACAAAATGAACAGTTTTTTAGGAAAAGGAATTCTCAACGCTAACTCAAGAAAAGGTAGGAAAAATCAGTAGAATGTATTCACTGAAGAAATCTTTAAAATAGCACTAAGCACAGATGGATGTAGGTTTTTTTTCCCCCCCTCCAAATTGAAGGAGGAGTATTTTATTATGTAAGGACCACAGTCCTATTATCTTATTTTAAAAGCACATAAAGCAGAAAAACTTCCTAGCCCATAAGCTACTAACAGAATTTAGGAATCTCCCCAAATTAAACCCCTAAATTATACTTACAGATGTAAAAATCCTAAGTAAACACACTATTATAAATAAAATCCAGCAGTAAAGAAAAAGAATGCCATGCAACAAATACAAGAAAGAGGGTAAAAGATAACAGTAATACAAGTACTGAAGCGGTGATTTACTCCTGCCTGAGATGCTTTTCCCAAAAGTATTCATTTTTGATGTCTTAGCTTTCATTTTACCTCCTCTAATGATACTTATTAAAGGAGATCCTTTTCTCATGCCTCTACCACACCATTCTCTTTAATTCAGCCACAGTACTACCGTAACCTGAAATTACCTTGTTCTTAGGTATCTGCTTATATTCTCTCTTCTCCATATAATGGAGACCATTCTGACTTGCTGGGCACTACTCTCCTGGAGCAATATAAAATCCAAACAAAGACTCGCTCAGCAAAATATATCACAACCAACAGTGATAAATGTATTCATGTAATTCACTACATTAAAACACTGGAAGTGAAGAGAATTATTTATCATCTCAATAAAAGCAAAAGATAAAACACAATATCCATTACTGTAAAACTATTTGGAAAGCAAAGAAGAAAACTTTCGTTCTCGATAAATTATTTTATGTGACACCTAAGGAATATATAAATGTAAAGATTTAAGCATTGACAGAGATGCCCAAGTCAAACCTAGTGAACAATTCTGGTAACCTAATTCAAAGTGACTCCATGTGACAATCTAGAAATACCCCATGGATTTCCTATACTATAATTTTTATGAGAATAAAAGTCAGGTGTTTTCTCCAGGGAACAGCTGGTGAGTTAGAACCCCCAATCTTTCGGTTACCAGTTGAGTGCTTAACCACTGTGTCACCAAGATTACTTAACAGCCACCAATGTAACAAGACAAGAAAAACAAACCAAACAAAAATACTACAGAATTATAAACACTAAACAAGACAAACTTCCTTCATTTGTAAAAATCCATAATGGTCTTTCTTGAAAACCAAGTAAATGGTTTAAGATTAACATAATAAAACAACAACCCCCTTCCTATAAAGCAGCAATAACCAACTGAAAAATAAATGGGAAGCAGAAGACAGGATGTAATTCATAATAACAACAAAAACTACATAACACCCATGAACAAACCTAAGAAGAAATGTGTAGGACCTACATGAAGAAAACTCTAAAATTTACTATAGGACATAAAAGAACACCTGAAGAAATGGAGAGGCATACCATGTTCCTGGATGGGAAGATTCAATAGTGTAAAGATGTCAATTCTCCCCAAATTAATCTGTAAATTCAATGCACTTCCAATCAAAATCCCAAAGGGATTTTTAATGGAACTTGACATGTTGATTCTAAAGTTCATCTGGAAGAGAAAATACACAAGAATTGCCAAGAAATTTTTGAAAAAGACAATGGAGAAGGGTACCCTACCAGATATTAAATATGACATAAAGTGGTATTAATCAAAACAGTGGAGTACTGCATCCAGAAAGTATGTAATTGGGACTTTTAAAATAAGATAAAGGTAGTATTTCAAATCAGTGGGAAAAAAGATACACTGTTAAATAAAATATTTTGGGAGAACAGCTATGAAGTTATAAAGTTAAGTGCCTACTACAGTACAGATGCACATAACAAAATTACAAAAGAATTAAAATCTAACAGGAACAAATAAAAATTAAAGAGGAAGAATAAACTAACTATTTTAATATCTCATACAAGTCTTTGTGGAGAGACACAAAATCTAAAACTAGGAAATGACAGATTTTGACAACATAAAAGCAAAAAATTAAAAAATGCCATAAAGTAAGACAATTATCAGGCTAGGAAAAAATTTTATAAAGTACACTGTATAAATGGTAAGGAAATTCTAAACATTCAGTAAGAAAAAGACAAACATCACAGTGGACAAATAATATGCTAAGGCAATAAACAGAAGAAATATAAATGCCCAATAAGTTTCTTTAATTTATTTGGTAATCAGGTAAATGCAAATTAAAATGAGATATATTTCATCCATTGTCAAACAATATTTAATATTTTGAAGGATAATTTGGAAGAATATACAACCAACTTTTAAAACTGCAATTTTCTCTCTGGTAGCTTCTTCTACAGAAATATTTGCACACACAGAAAAAAGAAAGAAAAAAAAAGGACAAGGATGTTCATTACAATATTGGTTATAATAGCAAAACAAGCAAAAAAAAAAAATCTAGAAATAGCCCATATGTCCCTCAATAGAATAATAGTTAAATAAATCATGGCATAATCTACTATGAAATAATAAATATCTGAAGAATAAAGTAGATCAACATATAAAATCCAAAACTACAACTATCTAATAATGTCCCGTCCTGTACCTCTAATTCTGTCCCATCACTCTTCAGCTCTTTACACTGCATTAGTTACCTCCAAATAACGTACCAATTTAATCCTATTGTTACCCAGTTTATCAGTTCTCTTTCTCACCTGAAACAAAGCCTCACTGAGGCATGGACTCTACTTTGTTCTTCGCCCTATCCCTGGCAAATAGAATAGTGCCTGAAGCATTACTAAAAAGTATTTACTGAACTAAGAATATTGATACAAAAAGTTCTCCACACAACACCTGATAGAAAAAAGCAAGCTGCACAAAAACAAATATGGTATGTACCTATTCAAATAGACTTTGAAAACAATTTATACATACGAAAGCACAAAAATGAATACAAAAGTTTAAGAAAAAGAAATCTAGCTATTAACAGTAGTAATCAAGTAGTAAATTAATGGACATTTTCCTTTTTATTTGTTCATGCCATTCTATATTACTTGGCTTAAAAAAAATCATGTAATTTTCTATTGTGATTTGGCAATTAAGGAAAAAAAAAGATTTATATCTTTGAGGAAAAATATGGAGAATGACCAAATCATTTCTACACTTGCAGCAAAAATAGTAACAAAAGACACAGGTATCACAATTTGTATAGCTCTGAGATACAGAGATTAACTCGCTGATCAATGTAATTTAAAGTATACATGCCAACCAAGTGCCATGTTAAACGAAACCACGGTGGCATAGTGCTACGGCTGCTAATCAAAAAGGCTGGCAGTCCGAATCTACCAGGTGCTCCTTGGAAACTCTACGAAGCAGTTCTACTCTGTGCTTTAGAATCACTATGAGTTGGAATAAACTCAACAGCAGTGGGTTTGTTTGCTTGCTTTACACACAATCTATTTTTAAATGAAGGGAAAAAGCAAATGTTGGTATAAAAGTCAAGTCATTATGAAGACTAAACTAAAGCAATTATCTGATTATGAGCCACAAAATAGTGAACATGTATTTTCTTTCTCTTCCTTCAGCATCCAGTAAATTTGTTTTGAAAGTCAGATTTACTAAAGTATGCTTTAAGATACAGTCCACTCTTCTTAGTTGTATGTCTATGATCTCTTACAAAAATGCAATTATATAATCACCACCACAATCAAGATACAGTTATCTCCAAAACTCAAAAAAGGCCTTCTTGCTCTTTGTAGTCAATTACTTCCCACCCCTCCACCCCGTTCTCAGCCATAAATCTGTTTTCCGTTACTTTCATTTTCTCATTTCCAGAATGAAACGGAATCATGCAAACTTTTCAATCTACCCTTTCACAAAAGCGTAATGCATTTGCGATTCATCCATACTGTAGAATGAACACACAGTTCATTCCTTTCTATTGCTGTACAGTTTTCTCTCTTATGGATGTATCATAACTTATTTATATCCATTTACCAATTAATGAACATTTACGGTATAAGAAGTTACCTGGGCAGGTTTTCATTTTACTTGGGTAAATATATTAACAACAAACAGGTCCTACGACAAGTGCATGTTTAAACATATAAGCAACTAGGATACAGTATTACTCTGTATTCCTGTCTACAATGTGTGAGATTTCAAGCGGCTCTGCATTCTCACAAGCATTTGGAATCATCCGTTTTTTTCTTATTTCTCCTCCTCCTCCATTTTATTGCCATTTTAATTTGCATTTCCTAATAGCTAGTGAATAGACTATGAGACTCTCTTCCTGTTGTCATCAGTATATTTTCCTTGATGATATGTGTATTAAAACCTTTACCCATTGTTATAATTGGGTTATACTGTCATTACCAAGTTGTGAGAACTCTGCGTAGGCCCTTTATCCAATAAGTTCTGCAAATACTTTCTCCAACTCAGTGATTTTCAACATTTTCTGAAGACGAAAAGCTTTCCAATTTGGATGAAATTGAAACTATCTTTTCTCTTTGCTCTTTTTTTTTTGTGTGTGTGTGTGTGTGTGCCCTTTACAAAAATGCTTGCCTAACTGAGGTCACTAAGATTTCTGTCTTGTTTTCTTCTAAAAGTTTTATTGTTTTAGCTTTTGCACATAGGTTTATCACCCATTTTGAGTTATGTATATAGTACAAGGCATGGGTTCAAGTTCCTTTTTGTAAAAGGATGTCTATGTGCTCCAGCACCATTTGTTAAAATGGCTACATTTTCTCTACTGAATTGCTGTGACCTTGTCAAAAATCAACTGTTTATAACAGACCATTTCTACACTCTGTTACGTTCCATTAGTCCATGTGTCTATCTTTCAATCAGTCTTGATTAATATAGTTTTATAGTAGGTATTGAAATTTTCCAACTTTGTTCTTGTTTTTCAAAGTTCTTTTGTTATTCTAGAACTTTATCTTTTACATACAGACTTTAGAAAATTTGTTAATTTCTAAAAGAAAAAAAACAGTAAAATTTTGTTTGGGACCTCATTAACTTTGTAGATCATACAGGGAAGACATGGTATCTCAACAGTATTGCCTTCCAGTTCATGAATATGGTACATAATTGCATGGGTCCTCTTTAATTTTTCTCATGGATATTTCATAGTTTTGAGCATATAAATGTTGTACACGGTTTCTTTTCAGTATTTATTCATTTTTCTCCCTTACTTGGCAAGAATTTCTATTATTATGTTGAAAAGGAATGGTGACAGAGGACAATTGTGCCTTGTTCTCAACCTTAAAAGTGCACAGCATTCTGTCTCACCATTAAGTATAACACCCCCACCATGTTTCCCTTGGGTGGATTTTATCAAGTTAAGCAAGTTCTCTAACATTCCTAGTTTGCTGAGACCTGTTTTTATCAGTAGATACTGAACTTTGTCAAATTCTTTTTCTGCATGGGTTGAAGACTGTCAAAAGGTTCTTCTTCGTTGGTATGCTGATATACAAAGTACACTGGTTATCAAACACTGAATCAATGTTACATTTCCAGGGTAAATATCACTTGGTCATCGCATATGATTTTGTTTATATACTGCTGTTTTCTGTCTGCTACACTTTGTTAGGATTTCTACATCTATATTCATGAGATACATAAACAGCATTTATTTTCTTGTAAGGTTGTTTCTTGGTGTTGGTATTAGGTTAAGGGTTTCATAAAAGTAGTTGAGGAGTAATACTTCATCTATTCTCTGGGAAAGGTTGTGTAAAATTGGTATTGTTTATTTAATGCTTCATATCATTTGTACATAAAGTCATGGAGGTTTGGAGCTCACCTTGCTAAAGAGTTTAAATTAGACTTGCAACTTTTTTAACATATTGTTATTCAAGCTATCTGATTATCCTGAGTGAGCTTTGGTAGTTCATGTTTTCCAAAGACTGTCCATTTCCTTCACATTACCCAATTTATTAAATAAAGTTGTTCAGAACAGCCCCTCATTAGCCTTTTAATGTATGTGGATGAGATATACAGTAATGACCCTTCTTATCACTGCTAATACTGATTACTGATAATATGCCTTTTCATCTTCTCTCTAATTTCAGCTAGAGGTTTACCAGTTTTCAGGATTTTTCAAAGAATCAGTGCCAGCTTTATTTTGTCTGCTGATATCGTTTTCAACTTCATTTCTCCTTTAATCTTTATTATTTTCTTCCTTCTACATGCTTTGCTTTAATTTGCTTGTTTTTCTAGTTTCTTGAAGTGAACCTTGAGGTCACTGGTTTAAAGACTTTCTTCTTTTCCAATTAAGTACTTAACACTATACATATACCTCCAAGCATTATTTTAACTATTTATCACAATTCTGATATATTCCATTCAATTCAAAATATTTTCTAATTTTCAAAGCAATGTCTTCCTTGATGTATGTATTACTGTAAAAAAAGCAGTATGTTGATTAATTGTTAAATAATTGAGGATTTTCTGGATACTTTTTTTTTTTAACTTGGTATCTGTGGGGTTTTTTTTAAAGAACATACCGGCACCCCAGTAGAACAGTAGTTAAAGTGATCAACTGCTAACTGAAGAGTTGGCAGTTCAAATGCGCTAGCTTCTGCTCAGAAAACCTATGGGGATGTTCCCCTCTGTCCTACTGGGTTGCCAGGAGTCAAAATTGACTCAAAGGATTAAGAACGTATACTACATAATTTCAATTATCTTAATCAATAGAATATTTTTATTATATAATCAATAAAATATTTTTATTATATCACAAAAGTAATATAGAAGTGTATTATATTAAAAATACACATACAAATGCAAATTAGAAATGCATTAAAAGGTAAGATTGTTAGTATTAATATTTCTTTGGCAGTATTACTCTCTTTGAAATCCAACAAAAAGAAAAATGGTAATGTTCCATCCCAAGAATTCTAAAATTTCAAAGGTGAAGATCTTAAAATCACCCAATCAAAATAATTTATTCCCATGGCTACAGTCTGAATATTTTTTCTTGCTTTAACTTTCTGCATTTTAATACTTGGTTTCTCCAATTCTACCATTTTGTTATTACTTATTACATCTGTACTTCATGCGCATTTCAGGACCCTAAACCTTTCCGGTTTTACTCAGTCTGTCTATACACTTCTGGGCCATTTCGTTCTCATTCAGTTTACAGTTAACTGTGTTCATCACCTCAAATATTCTTTGGTCAGCACCCTAAAAACATACTTTCGTAAATGTCTCTCTGCAGGCAAGTTATTTGAACACTAGTATTTCTCTCTCCTTCTATCATCAAGCCTAGCCTTTCTACCTTTTCTGAAACACATACACCAGTGTAACTTCATCTATAAACACAAGTTTAACTACAGCCTATTTCACTGATAACTGCAATCCTTCCCTCATTTGACCAGAATGTTGTGCTAAGCTTCAGTTCTATATTATCTCAACAGCTAGAAAGTTCTTCGTGGATGTGCTACAAGTACCACAATTAAACATTTTTAACTGGTATTTTCAGTACCCTCTTCCCTATCTCCAACAAAAGGACAGCTGCTCTTCTTATACTCTCCTTCAAAACAAAGTACAGAGCTTTCCCTTTACTATCTTCATCTCACTGACTCCACTAATCTGATGTAAAATTCTATAGGGGAGAGCAAGAACAGAGGATTTATAAGAAATCATCACTATCTAAATAAGTGGTTTAACCCTGTTACAATGGAGTTGATGAATAATACTAAAGACACACCATAGACTAACAGGAAAACAAACAAATCTGTCTCGCAAAAAGTATAGCCAGAACACTTCTTGTAAGCTAGGGTAGCAAGACTTCTCTCGTGTACTTTGGACACGCTATCAGAAGGGACCAGTTCCTGAAGAACATCACGCTCAGGATAGTTAAAGGTCAGTGAACAATAGCAGGACCTGCAACAAGATGGAATAACACAGTAGCTTCAATAATGTACTCAAACACAGCAATGATTTTGAGGATGACACAGGACAAGGCAATGTATCTTTCTGTTATACATTAGGATGCTGTTAAGTCACAGCAGACTTCACGGCACATAACAACAGCATATATCCAAAACATATCATACGTATCATAAATACCCAAATGTAATGTAATAAATATATGCAAAATACCCAAAACTTACTGAAGCTCAAATAATAATGACAGATTTCTTTCCTTTTATAATATACATCAGATACCACTTCTTTGTTCCAAGTTATCCAAAGGCTGCCATTTCACAAAAACCAAAAGCCAAAGTTTTCAGAGTTTCCAAAAAAAGACAAGAATTACTTCCTGTTTCAGTTAGTTATGCAACCCAAACACAAAGAACATGATCAGTGCTCAATAAGATAGTCACTGAGTAAGTAATTTTTGGTTGAGATCCAACAGAAAAAAATATTCCTGGCATACATACTATGTGCGCTTCAGGATTTACTGAAACAGAAAATTTTTGTCAAATATAATTACCTCCAGTTCTCCCTAGTTCCTACCATCAACATGGTTAGGTTTCAAAGACCAATACCATGCAAAAGCAGAAGATGACCATGAGGGATCACAAAACCAAAAGTGACAATATCATTACATAACTGCCAATTTATCACTAGGTAAGTACAAATTATATCATGACATAATTGTCAAACCACTCTGAATCATGGCCTCGTCAAGTGTATACATAACCTCATCCATAACAACCAGCATTACCCTTCCCTCACACCTCCGTGAACGTTATTGCCACACATATGCTGTTCTTGTGCCAGACTGGATAGTAGATATTGCAATAATGTCACAAATGCAAAATGTCACATAACAAGATAGTTCATGAGTAGGTATAATACTTTCCTCCACCTATTTTTTTTAATCTAAACATATCATCTAAAGTAATATTTTACACTGTCCAATAAGACATTTATGCTATTAATTTTCACTAAATTTCAAAGTACTAAAAACTGAAAGAAAAATGGTCAGTAATTTTTTGGTGAGGTTTTATACATTTGTGTATTCTCAATCCAGATGAAATTAGAGAAAGATAACTTCTAATTTTAAAACTAAATCTATTTTATACAGAAATAAGTTCTTAAAAAACTAGCTTCACAAACAGATGTCAAGTATTATACTCGCTGTAAAGCAACAGTGGTTCTAAAAAATACATGATCAGAAAATGAACAGTCACCTTCCTTTCCTCTTCACTTGAGAAGACACATTAGCCTAAAACAATGCAATTCTCAGACACAGATTAAAATTGCGAATCTTTTTTTTTTTTTTTTAAAGAAATAGGATTAAAAGCGTACATTTTAAGATTATTGTAAAACAGGGGTCACCTAATGAGATGTTTCAGTTCTATTTTCTGAAAATTATTGCAAACAAATCCTTTCAAGATCACTTTTTAAAATTACCTAGTAAACAACGTCATTAAGAAGACTAACAATAAATGCCCACAAAGCAAAAAACTGAACCTGCCAAGTATCTTAAAGTTGTTAGAAGGCTTATTCGTGTCTTGGGATAAAATCGTATTTCACAGACTGTGAAAGTGTTTTCTCTCAAAAATCTTAAATGGAAGAGAGAATATGCTCTTGAAAATTGCTAGACAACTTAAAGACATTAATGTCAAAGTTGTATATGAATCAAAATAAATTATTTCATAAAATGTGAAATTAAAAAGAAATCAGTTTTTAAAAAATGAATTTATAAAATATGTAGACATTTAAGTAGTTCCTCTATATGTGAAAGTTTATATTCCAGCAGCTATTATACTGAATCCTCTGCATACCATTATTAAAATCAAGAAGTATTTCACAGTACTATAATGTATTAAGAACTCCTGAATTTTATGTTTTGTTTTGCATGGCCTCATAAAAGGTTTACAAACTTATTCAGATGGTCTTTGGAGATCATGGTGCTTTGTAAGTTATTAAATAACTTATTTTACAATAACCTTACTAGACATAAATGAAATCACAATATTCAAGACACATAACCACAGGAGGGAAAAAAACTAAAGCTGCAAAATTAATCCTAACTGGCACTGTCTTGGTGTTTCTACTGAAGGCTTTACTTCTCATTCACTGATTCTGTTGTATTCTGACAATCATGATGCAACAGGTACTCAAAGTTTGATTCACATTAACATTAACACAAAAAGTCCTCCCTTTATCCTAGAACATTTTATGACTATTATACAACTGGTTTAAGCAAATACAAAATTAAAATATCTCAAATTACAAAGATTAAAACTTAATTATCATTTGCATTATTGAAAGAATCATGATGACCTAGTAAAACCAAAAAAACCAAAGCCACTGTTGTCAAGTTGATTCCAACTTATAGTGACCCTAGGGGACAGAGCAGAACTATCTCACAGAGTTTCCAAGGAGTGTCTGGTGCATCTGAACTGCGAACCTTTTGGTTAGCAGGCATAACACTTAACCCACTACACTATCAGGGTTTCCACTGACCTAACAGATACTCGTTAAGTAATTTTGACATGTCTCAATGATGAGATTACTAACTTCTGGTTGGTGAGAGCTGTCTTACTCATCACTGTTTATACCACGGCACTTTACATATCAAAGGTCCTAGATCGATGCTGGTTAAATTTAATATTAAATACTGTACTGTTTCTTAAATTTAAAATGTTTGAAAAACATAATATATTCAATTTTCAGAAAGAGGTCTACAAAGATGACAGTTAACACAAATTATTTGTCTGCTGGTTATTTACAACTCAGAATGCATTCTAAACAGCACCTATGAACCCTCCACTCTGATAGTCACCCTCCACTCTGACAGTCACTCTAAACTGAGCAGAGGCTGAAACAGTTGTTACATACTATGGTCTTAATACTTCCCTGCTGCAACAAGAAGAGTTTTAGGGGTAGACGGCAGACAATTACCTTCCAGTCTTGTATTTCTACATTCATATAATGGAAGAATCACATACTAAGATGTATGTGATGTTTACAGCAATACAGACACTAGTTCTACAATGCAATAAATGCTCCTCTGACAAATCTCACATCCTGCAAAATAGCACATCAGAAAAAACACAGCTTAGAAGAAAGACAGAACTGGGAGCACTGTACTCAAAACTTACACAACTCTGTAACCAGATCACTAAGAAAAATAAGTAACAATTGTGCTCAAAATATTAACACATTTAAAGACAATTGTACTCAAAATATTAACACACTTAAAGACATTAAATCCCTGCAAATAAATACTACAGTAAATACAAGTTCAAGCACACAGGACACAGGACAACTGTCCCACAGAGTTTCCAGGGAGCACCTGTTGAATCTGAGCTGCCAGTCTTTTGGTTAGCAACAGACCTTTTCATTAGCAGCTGTAGCTCTTAACTGCTACACTAGCAGAGCTTCCTGCTTTAAAAGAAAAGAGGCCCCATTAATACTGTTTACTGTTTTTTGGCTTGCAGTGTTCAACTACATTAGTTTACATTCAGCTCCTGTTATCTGGTGGTACAAAACCTAAAAATATTAGGGGAAACTGCAGGAATGAACTTAACTTCCTCTAACTTTAAAGCATATATTATTGTGTTTTTACATAAACAGCACATACCTTCTGCATATTTGCCAGCCATATCCTCCCTTCCACCCCTCATGTAGTATTTTCAGAAGGGAATTTTGTTTTGTTTTGAACAGTAAATTATGAAAGAAGACTGGCAGCACTTATGAGAAGGTCTCATGGAAGTGGGGGAGAGCACAACCGAAAAACAAACACAGAAACTGTGTGTTACTCGGTTAGATATACTATGCATACATTTATTCATTGTAAATAATATAACTGTTTTACAACAGGAAAACAGTAGTAAAGTAGGACTGTCCCAAGCAAATTTAAACCTCTTCTATCTATTCTAATGTGGCAAATGATAATACACTTAGCTGCTAAATGAAAAGTTACAAGTTCAAGTCCATCCAGAGGTACCTCAGAACAAAGGCCTGGCTATCTGCTTCTGAAAAATCAGGCACTGACCCACCTCTGAAGACAGTTCTATTCTGACACAAATGGGGTCAACACGAGAACTGACTTGAGAGCAACTGATTTGGTCTGACCCACTACCTAAGGAACGATGATAAAATAATCATTTAAGTAGTAACAATAAATAAATAAATAAATAAATAAATAAATAGACTCTTAAAAATAAATAAATGACTCTATATAATGAGAATCTTAAATTATCCAAACCATTTACTTTCATTTTTAATTGTAACTGACTTTGATACCAAATAAATTAACTAAATAACCCCCAATTCTATGCTTCATTTGATGAAGGTATTATTTAAGGCTAGTTCTATTTGACACTCAAAAGCTAAAGAACTTCTTTTGGCTTGGCTGTCTACATGCTAAGCTGGTAAAATTGCTTTAAAATATCCAAATGCAAAATTTCGTCACAAACGTCTATTATGATTAAAACAATAAATGACTCAAATACTGACAGTCACATGAATCAACACTAGCATGTCAAGAAGTAATTCTTAACATAGCTTAGAATGAAAGGCAAACAAATATTGTACTGTTGATATACTTCAGCTTCACCCAAAGTTAAAAAGGAGACTAAATAAGAATTATGAGTATTTTCTTCAATGTACATCTGGTCCCCACCACAAACCGCCCCAAAACCAAAGCCATTCTTTCCCCCAACAAGGATACACACTTGGTGAATTACTAACAAATTAGATGAGACATAGAATAAAACAAAATTTCACTAACTGTGGAAGCTGAATATCCTGTTGCAGAAGGTAACCTAAAAACTGTAGCATATAAAGAGATATATAAGAATTTGAATAGTTCAGCATCAAAAATCTTTAAAATCCCTATTCCCTAACAACAAATTCATGATAAAGAGGCTGGAATACACACTAATAGTTCTCTATTTTCCAACTGACACAAGTTATTCTGTTCATGGCTCTATAAACTTACATTATGCCTCAAGACTAAGTTTCAGCAATTCTGCCACAGTGTAATTACAGAAGTCATCTCTAACACTGCCCTGAGCCCTCCTTCATGGCTAGTCATACATACTACACTGCAGCCTGCTGAAAACTGTAGCCTGACAGCGGCGGTGTGCAGCAAGGCGGAAGAAGGCAGGCAGTGGGATAAGGAAAAGACAAAGCAGATACACAGGAAAAAAAATAAAGCAACTCTTACTTCCCAGTTTGCATCTACCAAGGGTTCCTTGGAAACCCTACAGAGCAGTTCTAAAGTACACCCTCACTAATTCCACATCCTCCTAATGTCCTTCAAAACTGTTCATATATTTACACCCCAGCAACATTACATTTATGATTCCCTCTGCCTGAAATGCACTAAGATTCCCAGATACCTAGCTTTTTGTGTCAAGATTCAAGTCTCTGTTTAAATCCATAACTTCTCAGAGTGGTACTCTCTGATTTATGAACAGTGACTCCTCCATTTACTCTCTATCACATTATTTTTTATATTTCAGCAATCCTAAGGACTATATTACAGAACCCTGACGGTACGATGGTTACGCACTCAGTTGCTAAACGTAAAGTCGACAGTTCAAATTCACACAGCAGTTCCACGAGAGAAAGACCTGGCGATCTGTTCCCATAAAGACTGCATCCAAGAAAACTGCTATGAGTTGGAATCAACTCGATGACACATAACAAAAACAACTATATTTAAACTATATTATTTACTTCCTCTGTATGTTGACAAACTTTGCAAATAAAATACAAGCTTCATGTAAGTAAAAACTCCACTTGGCTTTTCTTACTACTGTAATCCAAGCTAAGAACACTACATGGTATCTAGGAGATAGTTAATATTTGCTGCTGAATGAATATTACATTGCTAATGATACTTAACTTTGACAAGTCCTTATTTGGAGAGCATAAAATACACCTTCACACCTCTCATACTTTTTCATTCCATCAAAAAGATTTTAACAAGAATACATCCATGAAGTATATCTTTTTCACCTAGTAAGGAACTACTGAAGAGAAAATTTCAATTTTTAGCATTTTTGAAGGTAGAACAACATTAAACATTAAAAATCCTGTCTTTATTATTTTAAAACAATGTGAATTCCCTATGAATTGCTTTATAAACATAAATAAATGAATACATTTAAAAAGAAGTCTTTCTCTCTTTACTGATTACAAGAAAAACTAGAGTTAACCTATAAAACAAAATAAAGAATAAGTAAAAGTTTTGTCTAGATTACTTAAACACTGAAGAAGTCTACCATGAAAGGCTATGGAATCTTCCCTCTGAAAATCTTTAGGAAATATTAGCCTTTTCAAAGGTCTCCTCCCATTCATGAAGAAAAAGCTTTACTCTCCTGAAAAGTCTCAGAACACTCTCTGTTTTAAATTCTCTTTATCCACACTATATTGGAGCAGTGGTTCTCAACTTCAGCTATAAACGAGAGTCATTCGGTAAAGCATGCTGATGCCTAAGTATCACCTGAGATTCTGATTTAATCATTCTGGAATGGGCTGGGGAATTCTTAGAGGGCTCCTCCACAGTTTTATCATGAAAGTAACTTATTATGGGAATACAGAAGTAACTACCTTCATTAAAATAAATATTTGCATTACGCATTTTTCATACATTATTTTTCTGCCAGTAGACTAGACACCATAGAAAAAAAGACAAATAAACATGAAAACAGTGCAACAGAATTTATCCAAACTAAAACAGAAAGAGTAAAACAACAGCATCAAATGATATAACATACTGTAACTGAAATTCCAGGAATAGAGGAAGGAGAGGATAGAAAAAAAATTGAAAGAACAATGTCTAAAAATGTTCAAAATTAGACAGAAAAAATACACATTCACATACCCAGTAAGTACAATAAACTCCAAAGAGGATAAAGACAAAATTCCACCAGAACATGTTAAAATGAGACTAATGAAGATCAACAGTAACAGGTGAAAGCCTTTAAAATGGCAAGAAAAAAGATTATGATTAAAGAGCTTTCAAGTGCTTAAAGAAAAAATAACTGCCAACCAAGAATACTATGTGCAATGGAAATAGAAATCGATTGCAAAACAAGGGGAAATAGAAATTTTACAACAGGCCAAAGAGGAAATTTGTTGACAGTACTCTGTAGAATAGTTCAGAGAAATTCTTTAAGCATACAGAAACTTATACCAAAGAAAACTGGATCCATACAAGATAATGAAGAATACCAGAAGATACATATGTCAGTCAGTGGGTGTTATCCTTTTCCTTGTTTTTTTTTTTTTTTAAAGAACGTCTAAAAACTTTAAAACATAACAGTCCATCCTGGAGGTTCACAATATATGTAAAAATAAAATATATAATAATAACTGCAGAGACATGAGGCAGGAAATAAAATTTGCAAGTTTAAGATTCATATTTAAGCCTATTCCTCAAAAACATAATCTAACTCAATGTAGAAATTATCAAACAATATCATTAATATCATATTCAAGCAAAATTTTGAAGAGGATATGGAACCAGAGGTATCACTGCTACTGTCAGAAGGATCCTGGCGGAAAGATAGAATACCAGAAAGATGTTTACCTGTATTTTATTGACTATTCTAAGGCATTCAGCTATGTGGATCATAACAAATTATGGATAACATTTTGGAGAACAGAAATTCCAAAACATTTACCTGGGCTCATGAATAATCAGTACACATGGATCAGGAGGCAGTCAGTCTTTCATACAGAACAAGAGGACACTGCATGATTTAAAGTCAGGAAAGGTGTGCGACAGGGTTGTCTCCTTTCACCATACCTATTCAATTTGAGTGCTGAGCAAATAATCTGAGAAACTGGATTATAAGAAGAAGAACGGGACATCAGGACTGGAGGAAGACTCATTAATAACCTGCACTATGCAGATGATACATCTTTGCTTGCTGAAAGCAAAGAGGACTTAAAAGGCTTACCGATGACAATCAAAGAACACAGCCTTCAGTACAGATTACACTTGAACACCAAGAAAATAACAACCCTCACAAATGGACCAATAAATTAACATCATAATACAGAGTGAAAAGATTGAAGTTGTCAAGTATTTCATTTTACTTAGATCCACAATCAACATCCACAGAGGCAGTAGTCAAAAAATCAAAAGACGCATTGCTTTGGGCAAATCTGCTGAAAAAGACCTCTTTAAAGAACTGAAAAGCAAAGATGTCACCTGGAGGACTAAGGTGCATCCAACCCAAGGAAGACAAAAGGACCGAAACCTCTGATTGGCGGTGCTGGTGAGGGACACTGAACATACATCACGGACTAGCAAAAGGACAAGCAAATCTTTGTTTGAAGAAGTACAACCGGATGCTCCTTAGAAACAAGGATAGCAAGACTACATCTCACATACTTTGGACATGTTATCATGTCCCTGGAGAAGGACATCACACATGGTAAGATGGACTGGTAAAGTGGCTGCAACAGCTAGCTCAAGCATAACAACAATTGTGAGGATAGCACAGGACCAGGCATGTTTGTGCTGTTGTGCAGTCACCATGAGTCAGAACTGACTTACCGTCACCTATCAATAGGGTTCATATAATCAATACAAAGTGATCATTATGAGAAGGCAGACTGTAAGTTAAAAGACATGCTGCAAACCTAAGACCCAAAAAGAAAAATGGTTAACAGTAAAAAGGGGACATAAGTGAGTGAATGTAAAAACAACAACAACAACAACTCACTGCTGTGGAGTTGATTCCAACTAATAGTGACTCTATAGGGTGGAGTAGAACTGTGCCACAGTTTCCAAGAACCATCTGGGGGATTCAAACTGCCAATGTTTTGGTGAGGAGCCATAGCTCTTAACTACTACTTCACCAGGATTTCCAATAATGTTGATGAAATGAAATACCAAAAATAATTAAATGAAAGGCATTTAAAAAAAAAGAAAAAGGAGAACCAGTGCCAACTGGGACAAACAGGAAGATGGTTGACTTAAACATAAATGTAATGATAATTACATGCAATGAAAATGGACTAAAAACAGAAATTAACAGTCTAAAGATAAAGGCAAGAGCTAACTACATGCTGTCTACAAGAAATACACTTTAAATATAAAGAAAGAGTTAAAAGAGTGGAGAAAATTTACCATGCAAATGTTAGTCACATGAAAGTTGGTGAGATAATTATTAATCAGTTAAAACAGACTTCAGAAAAAACAAAAAAATATTAATAAAAAAGGACATCATAACAAAAAACATCAATTCTTCAAAACAGACATCTAAATATGAATTTACCTATTAACAGAACTCCAACACACATCGAGCAAAAAATGACAGAACAGATATAAAAACTGAGCCTCTTCACAATTATGTGCACTATATATTTCCACATTCATCTCTTGTAATTGACAGATGAGTAAAGACACACCTGAATAACACTATCAGTCAAATTAATCTAACTTACATTTACAGAACATCCAACTCAATAACTGTAAAGAACATATTCTTTAAGTGCACATGGAACATTCACCAAAGTAGACCATATCCTGGACCACAAAACGATTTTCAAGATATTTAAAAGAATTAAAATAAAATAGCATATTCTCAAACAATGGCACTTGGCTATTCTCAAACAAAACATAAACTGGAATCTGGAACATATTCACATAGTTTAAAATGGAACAACTCACTTTCAAATACCCTTACTGACTCTATCCAAAAAGTTTCCTCACTTGAGCAATTACTGTTGTTAGGTACTGTGGAGTTGGTCCCAACTCACAAAAACCCTATGTATCACAAAACATGACCTGGTTCTGCACCGTCCTCACAATCACTGTTAAGCTCAAGCCTACTATTGGAGCCACTGTGTCAATGCACCTTGTTGAGGGCCTTCCTCTTTTTCACCAACCCTCTACTTCACCAAGCATGATGTCCTTCTCCAAGGACTCATCTCTCCTGATAACATTTCCAACACACACACACAAAAGTCTTGCCAAACCCATTCTCAGGACCATTCTGACTGTACTTCTTCCATGACAGATTTGTGCATTCTTTTGACAGTCTGTGGTACATTCAACATTGTTCACCAACACCATAGCTCAAAGGAGTCAATTCTTCAACTCAAACTCAATTCTTCTTTTGTAGTCTTCTTTATTCAGTCCCCAGCTTATGCATGCATATGAGGTGAATGAAAACACTAGGCTCAGGTCAGGCACACCTTAGTCCTCAAGGGGACATCTTTGCTTTTCAACTCTTTAAAAATGTCTCTTGTAGCAGGTTTGCCCAATGCAATGCACCTTGATTTCTTGACTGCTACTTCCATGTGAGATGACTATGGATCCAATTAACATGAAATCCTTGACAACTTCTGTATTTTCTCCATTTATCATGATGTTGTTAGCTGGTCCAGTTATAAGGCTTTTTGCTTTCTTAACATGTGAATGGTAGACAACAAAAAGAAAGAAAAAAAAAACTGACTCTTTTACGATGTATACCAAAGAGAGTATATAAATGGTACCATTCTAGATACACAAAGAGCTTTAGTGGCATTGTTGGTAATGTAATCAACTGCTACTCCAAAGCATGGCAGTTTGAAACTACCAGTGGTTCCAGAAGAGAAAGATGTAGCAGTTGGCTTCTGTAAAGATACACATCCTTAGAAACCCTACAGGGTGACTATGAGTCATAACTGACTCAACAGAAGCAGGTATTCTAGGGGCAGAGAAGAAAATAGATGGTTTAGATATTAGGGATTAAATTCCAATGAAACTTGAAGACAAATAAGTCAAAGAAGAAATCACAACAGAAATTATAAAACATTTACAAGTAAATAAAATACAGTATTATCAAAATTTGTGGTATATACCTAAGGGTGTGGAGGAAAATGTACAGCTTCAAATACTGGTAAAAGAAAAAGGTTAAACTGGTCTCTTTCTAGGTGGGAGTGAAAGGGCAGAGAGGAGAGGACACGAGGTTGTTAAGAGAGTATGACAAGTATAAAATGAAAAGGAGGAGTGTACGGTCACACGGCAAGCAGTGCAGAGAAGCTACAGATAGTCCAGCATGTAAAACTGATCTGGATTGTATATTTCCACTTTATCACAATAAATAAGTAAAAAGGGTAAAAATTAATCATCTCTGGATAGCCCATTCTAGATATATGCTGCAAAAAAGTAATGGCAGGAACACAAACAGAAACAATAAATACATCATTGTTTGTTGCAGCACTTTTAACAACCAAAATGTCCATCAACAAATGTGGTATACAGACACAATCGAAAACAAGTCAGCCACAAAGGGAAATGAGAAGTCCTGTTACACGAGACACCATGGGTAAACCTTGAAAATATGGGGAAAGAAGAAATACAACAGGTATAAAAGGAAAAATACTATGATTCTTTATATAAATAAGCAAATATACAGGTATCAAAGATTATTAGTGGTTACCATGGATAGCAGCGAGAGGGAAAGAAATTTTTGTTTAGGAGTGTCATGAACTGAATTCTGTTCCCAGAAAGTACATGTCAACTTTGTTAAGCCATGATTCCCAGTACCGTGTGGCTGCCCTCCACTTTGTGATTGTAATTTTATATTAATGTCTTGGAAAAAGTACGACCAGAATGCACCTTAGAATCTAGGATGGTGACAATACATCTTATATACTCAGGGCATGCTGTCAGGAAGGATCAATCCCTAGAGAAGGGTGGCATGGTTGGCAAAGTACAGAGTCATCAGAAAAGACGAAGACCTTCAATGAAATGGACTGACACAGTTGATACAACAATGGAATCAAGCATAACAACAATTGTGAGCATGGCACAGGACCAGGCAGTGTTTTGTTCTGTTGCACAGAGGGTCACTATGGGTCAGAACCAACCTGAAGGCACCTAACAACAAAAATTTTACATGAAAAAGGATTAAGGGGGGAATTATAACTTCTTACTAAGGTTATATCCCTGATCCAGTGTAAAGACAGTTTCCCTGGAGTGTGGCCTGAATTACCTTCTATCTAACAAGAGATAATAGGAAAGAGAAGAAACAAGACAGAGGACCTCATACCACCAAGAAAGAAGCACCAGGGACAGGACATGTCCTCTGAAGCCAGGACTCCTGTTCAGAGAAGCTCCTAGCCCAGAGGAAGACTGATGGCAAAGACTTTCTTCTGGAACTGACCAGAGAATGCCTTCCTCTGGAGTTGATGTCCTGAATTTGGACTTCTAGCCTACCAGACTGTGAGACAATAAATTTCTATCTATTAGAGCCATCTACCTATGGCATTTCTATTATAGCAACATTAGATGACTAAGACAGGGGACATTACATTTATGTTAACGGTGGTGAAGTGATCTGGAAAAGGATATTGAGCATAGTGCATAATGGATGTCACTAAATTACATACGAAGAAATTGTTGAGATGGCATACGCTTTATGTGTTTTCACTAAAATTAAAAAAAAAGTTAATTATCAAACCTTTCACATTAAGAAGCTAGCAAGAGAAGTCAAAACTAAACAGAAAGGAGGAAATAACAAGAACACAAACTAGTTAGAAAATAACCGAAATGGAGAAAAAAATAGGAACATGAAAATCACCGGAAAGTTTATAAAGCATAAAATAGATGAAAACATTAAATTGACCAAGAAAAGAAAAAACACAAAGTATCAATATGAGGAAAAATAAAGGGTACCCCATTACACATCCTACAATCATTTAAAGAGTACAGGGTTAGTACGAACAATTCTATGTCACTTAATTAAACAACCATGATTGAGATAGACAAATTCTTTCCACAAGACACAAATGTCTAAATAGCCCTGTATCTATTTAAAAAACTCAATTCTCAAGCAAAAACCTTGCCATAAACAAAACTCTTATGTGCAGATAGCTTAGTCAGTTCGATCAAACATTCAATTCTACTCAAACTTGCAGAAAACAGGAAGATACACACACAAACACTGCGAGGCTGGCATTTCACAGATGCATAATTGAATTAAAAAAGTTGAAAGGAAAAAAAACTCACAAAGAAATATGCCTTATAAGGAGTACTAATCTTTATATTAGTAAATCAAATCCAATCATATACAAAATGAGTCATACATCATGACCAAGTGGACTTTATTCCAAGAATACAAGGTTGGGTTAAAATCCAAAACCAATTAATATAATTCCCACAATGATACAATACAGGGAACAACACACAATTTACCTCAAAAAAATACAGATACAAGCACTGACAAAATTCAACAACTTTTCACTTTTCAATAAACAACTTTTCAGTAAACTAGGAATAAAACATAATGTTCTCAAGCAGAAAAAGAAATCAGGAAAACTACAGATAACATCATACTTCATGGGGAAAGACTGAACACTTTCTATTCTAGGACCACAAACAAAATAAGAATGTCCACTTAACAATTCTACCGAATTTCAACTGGCAGTCACTAGATAGGACAGTAAGGCAAGAACTAAAAGGCATAAAGAGACCAGAAGGCAATAAAAAACTTGTATTTCATACACGATCATGAACAGAGAAAATCTTACAATCTACCTAAATGAAACAAACTAGAACTAATAAGTAAATGTATTAAACCTGAACACTACAAGGTCAATATACTAATGTTAATTGTATTCCTATATACAAACTACAAAACAATTGCAAAATAAAATAAAAATAATTATCATTTACAATAACATCAAACAACATAAAATACACAGGGTAAAATTTAGTATTTGCAAGACCAAGAAAATAAAAGCTACACAACACTGCTGAGAGAAATTAAAGAAGCGTAAACAAAAGGTGATAAGCAACATGTTCAACATGTGGACCAACATCATGTGGACAATACAGAGCACATTTGTAAGTCTGCTATCAACAAGAAATTACTAGTTTACAGCTCCCACTCTATAGCTTCCAAATTTGAACCTCAAAACAAACCACACATAACAAAACTGAGCACAATTTCCAAAACACATTTTTAACTAAATTCCATTTTAATAGTAAACTCTTGGCTTACATGCTATAGAAACCAAATGAAGCCTGTTGCTCATAGTGAACTTGTAAAAGTTATCTGTAACAACCCACAAGGCTTTCATTATGAGGATCTAAGGACATCTTTTTCTCAGATGTAGATTCTACGAAATGTATCAGTACCCCAGATCTATTACATCTGTAGAGCTTACGGATAATGCAAACCTGAAAGTCAATCAATTTTCCCATTTTACTTTGTTATTTAATTTCTTTTGAAATTTACTTGCTGTTGTTGACAATATACATACACAAGGTCTGACAATTAAGTCTGCAAACTTAATTGTTCTAAGTGCTACATACTTCATTGCTGAATTAACAATATAGTCACCTTCAAAGAACTCCTCTAGGGAAGCTATGCACTGATGCCTGTGCCTAGTCTACCCTTCAAAGCAATGTTGGAACTCTTTCTGGAATGTCCACTGCACACAGTGGCACGATGGTTAAGTTCACAAACTTAATTGTACGGTTATCTGTGAGGGAGTTTCTATCCAGTACACAAACAACTGTACTGGAACACCCTCCCTACGCACCTGATCTGGCCCCCAATGACTTTTTTCTGTATCTGAAAATATAAGATAATACTGAAAGGAAGACATTTTAACGACATACAGGACATCAAGGGTAATAACAGCTCTGACGGCCGCTTCAGAAAAAAGGGTTCCAAAATTGCTTTGAAGGGTAGACTAGACACTGGTGTGGGTGCACAGCTTCCCAAGTGGAGTACCTCGAAGGTGACTGTAGCAATACTCAGCAACGAGATACGTAGCAGTTGTTTTAGGATGAGTTCACAAACTTAACTGGTAGACCTCATGTATATATGTACAAATATACACCAACTGAACACTTTCTACACATACAATTTAGTGATAGTGACTACATCTTTCAAGTTATGTAACTACTCTTATCCTCTTTACTAAGATAGTCACCCTCCACTAATATAAACTCACTGTTCCCTAAGTTTCCTCCCAAAGCTTTTGAGTTTCCTGAAGGCTTGGGTGTTCCCCTGGGAGCACGGACCCTGGACCTGATACTGCCTCTGATCCTAGATCATTAGTGAGGTCATCTCTTTGGACAGGAATGGATTGGACTCAGGGACACAGAGTGACCATATCGTGTGTACATACTGTGTATGGTTCTAGGCATCCTATAGGCTGTTGTCCTACTGGCCTCTTACTAGAGGGGAGTGGAGAGGGTGGAAAGGAGGGGACAGGAGACTGGTAAGAGGATATGACATGTACGGAATGAAAAGAAGTGTGCTGTCACTGGGCAAGGAGAGCACGGGAAGCTGCAGACAGACAGGCATGCAAATTTGAATTATACTGTAAACTTTTACTTAATCACAAAAAAAATTGACTTTCTGCTGTCAATTTGCTGCTGTATAGCTAAATCTTAAAAGACTACAACATTCCAGGTAAGCTAAGCTACTGTTTGGTTTTAAGAAGATTCCAGTGGATATTCTTGGTTTAAAGTTAAAAGATTATCCCAGAACAATATACCTACTCCTTACTTACAGGCCATCTTTAGGTTCCAAAGACCAAGCAGTTAGGTGAGAACTGGCCTTATGTGGAAATCATTTTTTTTTGTTTTCTGACCACCCATTTGTCAACTTTTTTAAATTTAAAAGATAGGCTAACAGCTACGATTTGATCATCACTAAGAACAACTAAGTTACAGATTATTCCTCTGTGGAGAAAGACATTCAAAAGATACAAAGCTGGATAAAGTGCTGTTGTTAAGACTGAAGGGCCTACGGTTTAGCCACTTCACCTTCCTCCTGCGCTAGGTCAAAGCTTCTCTGGTGGACTTGCCTCTGGAGTTCCATTTCTACCCCTGGAAGTCCTGTGCCTGTGACCCTGGAGTCTTCTCTGCCTTCCATGCCTGGTAAGTCACTGAGGCCCTGAACTTCCTGCAAAGGTACTGGGACTCTGGCTGAGCACCTGGCCCTGCTGAGGTAGAGGCTTCAAGCCCAGGTAGGTGATTAAACTCATGCATTTCTTCTGCATACTCTCTCTCTGATGCCTCAGATCCAAGCTAGGAACCCAGAACAGGCGCCAGATGTCTGGGTGCTACCTGCACATGCACCTGGAGGTCACACCCACAGAGGAGCTGGCTCCTGCATAGTAGTTGGACAAGGTGCTCCTGCACACAGGCTGGAGGGAATAGAGGTCAAGGAGCAGTTTACTGGAGGCCATCCAGGGACATTCCTTGAGAGAAGGAAAACTCCACAGACTTTGACACCACACCCACAGCATCCTTAACAGGTCAAACACTTGGACAGTAGATTTTTTACTATTGCTGTAAATGCAAACTACTGGATCTGATAAGCAAGGAGTATGTGTAGTTTCAGGGGTTCATTTGGTCTCTGTGGCTCCAGAAAATCTGGAGTATGTGAGAATTTCAAATCCCATTCCACATGTTTTCCCCTTTTGATCAGGATTCTTCTAAGGAGTCTTTCATGAAAGCATTCAATAATGGTAGCTGGGCACCAACCAGTTCTTCTGGCCTCATGGCAAAGGAAGCAGTTATTCACAGACACAATTAGCCACATACTCCATTTCTTCTTCCTCCTCCTGTCTCTTCTTTTTCCTCTGGTTCTCCAGATAAACAGAGACTAACAGATGTGCCTTGAATAGTCACTTGCAAGCTTTAACACTTCAGGTACTACACAATGCCCTAAGAGGTAGAACAGAAGTACTAAACATGTTATTAGGCCAATTAACTGGGAAGTCCCATGAAACCATGACCCTAAACCTCCAAACCAAGGAACCAAATCCCATGATGAGTTTGGCTGCACATTAAGTACTGTTATCATTTACTATGTGCTAATCTTCCAGGTTCTCCCTGGAAACTCTATGGGGCAGTTCTACCCTGTCCCATAGGGTGGCTATGCGTCAGAACTGACTCAACAGCAGTGAGGTTTTTTTTTCGTTGTTGTTGTTTAAGCATAAGGATTTCATTTTACTTGGATCCACAAGCAATATCTTCAAGAATCAGTCAATAAATCAAATAGTGTACTACACTGGATAAATTTTCCAAAAAAGCCTTCTTTAAAGACATCATTTTGAAGACTAAGCTATACCTGACTCAAGCCACAGTATTTTCAATCACTTAATATGTACATGAAAGTTAGAACAACAAATAAGGAAGACTGAAAAAGAATTGATGTCTTTGAATAACATTTCCGACAAAGAATACTAAATACACCATGGAGGGCCACAACAATTGGCAAATCTGTCTTGGAAGAAGTACAGCCAAAATGTTCCTTGGAAATGAGGATAGGCAGACTTCACTTCACATACTGCAGACATGCTTGCAGGACAGACCAATCCTTGAAGAAGGATACCAAGCTTGGTAAACTAGTGAGGTCAGTGAACAAGAGGAAGGCACTCTATGAGACAGAACGACATATTGGCTGCAACAATAGGAACAACCAAAAGGATGGCACAGGTTTGGGCCATGTTTCCTTCTACCGTCCGTCCAAAGCTTACTATGAGTTGGAACCAACTTGATCACAACTAACAACAAAGCAGCATATATACACAAAAACAAATCAGCAGTAAAGCAGGACTTCGAGATTCATCAACTTTGTAGTGATCAAGTCACTTCATGTCAGAGTTCTTCAGTCAAGTGTCTCAACAAAGGTCCCTAATAATTCAAAACCACAAAAGTGACAATGTTGTTGGATGCATATATGTAGAATAAATTTCAATCTTTCCTGATATTTCATTGCATACATTAGCCACTAATCTTTGCTAAACTGACACAAGATGACAAAAATATTAACATTCTCTTCAATTCTCATATAAGATTAACTGATTTAATTCAAACACTTCAAGTTATACCAACACCAAACCTGCTGACGTCCATTCTAAGTCATGGTGATCTCATGTATTCCAGAGTAGAGATGTACTCTACAGTGTGTTCTTCATGGGTTTTTCTTTTTCTCCTCCCAATATATTCAGCAACTTTTACTTATTTTTTATTGTGACTAAATGAAAATTTATAATCCAAGTCAATCTGCCATATATAAAAGCCCAAGTATACAGCACCTATGCAACTCTATCTGTCCTCCACACCCTGTGACAGCCTGTCCCTTCCCCTCTACCTTCCCGTCCCTCCTCTACAGAGGAGCTGATGAGACAGCCACATTATGTACATTTAAAAAGTACACATACCACCAGCATCATTCTGTGTCTTACATTCCAGTCCAATTTTTGTCTCAAGTATTGGCTTCAGTATGGAGGCCATGTTTTCAGCATACCTTCCAGGGTGTTGGACCACCAAGTCTGTCTTTTAAAACAGTTCTAGATTCACACTTCTCTTTTTCTCATGCTGCATCAGGGACTCTACATTGTGTTGCCTGTCAGGGCAGTCAATGGTGGTGGCTGGGCACCATCTAGTTCTTTCTGTCTCCTGCTGATGTAGTATCCCAATCATATGGCCCCATCTGTCTCCAAAGACTTTTTAATGGCTGTAATGTTTTGGAAGTAGATCATCAGACCTTTCTTGTGAAGTACTTCTCAATGGATCTGAACCACCAACCTTTTGGTTAGTAGCCAAAACACTTAAAGATTTGTGCCACCCAAGGACTCCACACTTTCAGTTATACCACCTATCTTGCAAGCTGTTTAGAAACTCCATATTCTCCCTAAATATTAGTCATCTTTGTAACCTAAAGGTGTCTTTCAGTCATCTCTATTACTCACCCTCTGTTCCCCCAAAGTCACTATGTGAAAGCAACATTACAACTTCTGCCTCCACCTTCCAAGATAAACTTGGCTTTCAAATAAAAGTATTTGTAATAGTATAGTACGGTACAAACATGTTTGTGTAAACAAATGCAGTATATTTAAGTATGCTGCTGTTGTCAGTTGCCATTGAGTCAATTATGATTCATGGCAAACTCATGTGTGCAGGTTCACAGGATTTTCAAGGCTGTGACTTTTCGGAAGCAGAATGACAAGTCTATCTTCTGGGGGTTGGCCTCTGAGTGAATTCAAATCACAATCTTCTCACTACTGGTTGACTGCGTGACAATTTTTGTCACCCAGGGACTCCTATGTAAGTATGTGTATATGTATATGTGTTTGTGATATTTAGTACTTGTATGACTATGTGTGTTGTATGTATATACACATACCCATACTACCTTACATGATGTTTAATAATGTTTATAAAAATGTTTATAAAAAATGTTTAATAATAAAAAAGTGAAATAGGCTTCCAGAGGTTTTAACGCAGCCACCTTCAGATAAAGTATTAAACAGACAACCTGAAGGTACACAGACAAAATAGCCGCTCATGAAAAAATTCACTATGCATTACGTTTATTAATCATGAAAGACACTGCTTTAAACACGTGTTTCAGATTATCTGCATTTTACCAATGAAGAAAAACACAAATATTTAAATATGTATCTGTATGCACCTTGAAATTATGAATCTTTAAAATCCTAGTTAAGAGTGCCTCTTTGGCAGCAAAAAGACGTGGGCAAAGAACATGAACAGAGAGATACTTCACCAATGAGGAAATTCCAGCAGCCAATAACCACATAAAAAGATGTTCAAAATCATTAGCCATTAGAGATGCAAATCAAAACTACAATAAGATACTATCTCAATCCTGATAAACAGGCACTAACAGAGAGAGAGAGAAAGAAGGAAAGAAAGAAAGAAGGAAGGAAGGAAAGAGAAGGCAAGAAGGAGAAAAGGGAAAGGGGAAGAAAAAAGGAAAGAAAAAGAAAACAAATGCTGGTGAGGATGCAGCAACACTACAGCCCTAGTCTACAGCTGGTAGGATTGTAAAAAGGTACAACCACCACAGAAAATGTAATTACATGTTCTCAGAAAATGAAATCAGAAATAAAACTAACTCATAATGTAGCAATCTCACTCCTATGTATATACCCTACAGATCTACCTAATACAAGAGACACAAACAGACACATGCACAACTATGTTCACTGCAGCACTATTCACAATAGCAAAAAGATGGAAACAACCTAAATGCCTACCAATGATGAATGGATACACAGAATGTGGTATATATATGCAATGGAATATTACACAGCCATAATAAATGATGCATTCTTGAAGCATTACAATGTAGATGAACCTGCAAGACATTACACTGAATGAAATAAGTCAATTGCAAAAGGAAAAACATTGTATGATCTCATTTTCATAAAAGGACACAGATACACATACAGAAAACACTGTTCCCTGGTGGTTACTAGGGACAGGAAGGGGAAGAAGAGGGAATCACCCTCTAGACATTGTTATGCCTGGTGAGGGGAAAGCTAATGCGAAATGTAAGTGAAGTGTGTACAATCTGACCAAGATAAATGATGTCAATAAGAAGTACCCAAGAATAAGGAAGACTTTTGGTAAATGCTACAATACATAATTTTTCAATACCCACCAGTCACTACCATCAAGTAGGGTCCGATTTACAGCAACCCTAGAGGTCAGAATAGTACTGTGTCATAGAGTTTCCAAGGAGTGCCCTGGCGGATTTGTACTGCTGACCATTTGGTTAGCAGATGTAACACTTAACCTACTATGCCACCAGGGTTTTCAATTTTGCAACAACCACCTAAAAATATATTGCAACAGGCAATCACAGTTTAAATGCTACCCTTAACATTATAAGAATCAATCTGCACAATATTCACTAATGGCACTGATTATAAGCTTTCTTATTTTTAAGAATTAATAGAAGAACCTTAAAAGTTATTTTTCAGAGGACCTAGTTACGGTCAAAATTTTACTTTTGTTTTTTATGGGTCCCCCAACTTCAACAGCAACAAATAAATCTATTGTCATCATTTATAGAGATGATTCCAACCCATAGCGACCATACAGGACAGAGCAGAACTGCCCCACAAGGTTTCCGAGGAGCAGCTAAAAGATGAGCTGCCAATCTTTTTGTTAGTTGTCAAGCTTTTAACAACTACACCAACAGAGCTCTCCAGCAGGGAGCTCCAAATTCTACAGCTGTTTTTTAAGTCTCCCCTCCCATGGGGGTTGGATGTATTCAAACAGGAAAAAATCCTTATCCCTAGCCCAATTCCAATATATATCCTTCTAAAAGCATAAGGGAAACACATCAATCATTATCAGTGTTCTAAGATTGCAGTATAATAACTACTGGGTATCTCTGTTCCCATTATTATCTGTCAAGTTAGAACTGCTTGTCTCTTGCTCTGCTGTTCCTTTACTAAAGCATTATCATACTCTTCACCATATCTGTCTCTTTTCCTGCTGGCATCTTGCCTTCCCAAATGGATTCTGCTTTACGATGACAACAGAACCAGGTTACCACACGTAAGATATGCTTAGATACCGTTTGCAAGTCACAGATCTTCCGACTCTAGCACAGAAAGGTTTTCCCTACAAACATCTGTTCTTTTAGCTCTTTTGGATTGGGTGGTGGGGCTCATTTTTTTAAGTGTAAAACTCCCTCTGTCAGGAACTTACAGCACAGTTTATAAGTTGTCTAACTAGGTCAGAAACGTTAAAACATAGGTAATGTTTCTAAGAGCAACTCTATATCCAAAACACAGGTTCACTGAAGATCTCTAACCCATGCCCTCACAAAGCTTCCTCGTCATGTAGACTAGATCCTACGGTAATTCCGGTCTATTTAACTTCACAAATATGCTTCTAAGTAACCAAAACATGTTTTTTGAAATATTTGAGTCTAAATAAAACCTACATTGCCATTACTAGTAAAGATTTATGTAGCAAATAAAATAGACCACTTCGGCTCATGATATGCAAAGAAAAATCACCTTTCCAAAAGAATAGACTAGGGCAGGGGGTAGTACTCATTTAATGTAAATAAGCAAAAATCTATGTAAAATTCCAGACCTCAATAAATAAAACCACAAAAGTAAAATTATAGGGAAAATTTCAAATAGTTCAATACTAATAGTTATCCACTGGAATCAAATTGATTCTAACTCATACAACACTACATGTGTGACTAGAAGTGTCCTTCCTAGACTTTTGATGAATGATTTTTAAGGAAGCATATTACCAGGCCTGTCTTACACCTCTAAGAAAAAAATTCAAACACATTGCCCTCGAGTGGATTCCGACTCATAGCAACCCTATAGGTTAGGGCAGATCTGCCCCACAGAGCTTCCAAGGAGCACCTGGTGAACCGGAACTGCCAACCTTTTGGTTAGCAGCCATAGCACTTAATGCCACTACACCATCAGGGTTTTACATCTAGGTGGACTCAAACCTCCACTCTTTGTCAGCAAATGAACATCTTAACTTTTTGCACCATCCAGGGACTCCAGTTCAACATTGGATGCAATAAGAAAATTGTCAATGTGGTATGTAGGTGAGCTTCATTATTTATTACTAGACCTAAGTGTAAGGATCCTTGGTGGTACAACCAAAAAGCTGACAATTTCAACCTATCCAGTATCTTCATGGAAGAAATCTGCTTCTGTAAATATTATAACAAGAAAACCCTATGGGGCAGTTCTATTCTGTCACATGGGGGTGGATGGAACTGACTCAACAATACCTAACAACAACATGCAAAGATTCAGCCCTTTAAAGAAAGTATTTTTTGGATAGCTCATGGGATAATATATATCTGCTTACTTAGAGTATGACGTACTTCAGACAATGGTACCCTTAGCTTCAGCAAGTTAACAATTTTAATCTCTTTGCCTCTTATTTTTGGCTTAGGTCAGTAAATGTATGTAAAATTTTTAAAAAGAAGCCTATTTTATTGCCACATGCAAAATTTTCACATGTAGTCTTCCAATTATTGACAAATACTCACCTAAATCAAATAATACTGTAAATAAAGAAAGAGAAGCTATTCATTTATTATGGGGTAACATAATATGTAGAAGAAATCAACTTAAGAAAGACTGTAACTTAGGACAATTAAAATTACAGACCTGATTTTAGTAACCAGTTACAACGAATAATTTAGGTAAGGTAAAATCTTGGAAAATTGTCAAATAAATTTTTCAAAATCTATGAAGTATATTACTTTAAAATCTAAAGCCAAGCCAGCCAAGTGCCGTCGAAATCTAAAGAGTAAATTTAAATTTCAAACTTCACAATCTAATTGGACTTGTTTAAAAAAGTCACCAAATAAAACACATGTAACTTCTCATTACTGACATCCCTTGATGCAAGTGTATACCACTATTCTTAATAAGATAATTCCACCATATCACGTCTGACAAAACTCACTAACAGTATCAAAGTTAAGAGAGAGAGAGAGAGAATGAATGGAAATTAACCACATGATTCAACTCAGACAATAAGCTTTTCGGAGAGGGGGAAAGAGTGTGTTAGCAGGTGTCTGCAAGGAGCTAGATGATACAATGGAATCAGTTTTCATTCTGCAGAACACCATGAGACTTGCTGCAATGTCAGCTCCAAGCACACACTGAGGGACTCCAGAAAATGCTCATTGATCATGCAGCACTTTATAATGCGCATAAGCTTTTTTCTCCTGCTAACCCCGCCTAGCTTCCCTTAGCTGCTTCTTTCCTCAAGCTTTCAACCCCCTCCCAACAAAATCTCTTTCTGAAGACAGTGAAATATTTAATGATCTTAACAGTCTAAATAATAATACCACTCACAACACAGAAGCCTCTCTATCTAAATCAGTTAAGGCTTTGTTTTTTTTATTTTAAGGAGGAAAAAAGTGACAAAATCCTATAATATCACAGATAAGAAAATGAGATTTAAATATTTACACTTATAAATACAAATGCTTGACAGTATACTATACCTATGGCCAAAACCAATTATAGTTTTACTACAGTATGTATTTCCTTGAACTTACACTTACAAAGGTTCTTACAGAATTGTGAGCAGTAGAAAAATATATTTTAAAATCCTCATGACTCAAAACATGAGGGAATTTATTAGCTCTCTTTCATTAGTGCCTTAAACTTGAAAGCTTTAAAATATTTAACTTAAATATTTTATAATGATCAGTCACATAAAAAAACTAGGTGCAAAGTGTACCAGCTAAATTAAACTATCAGACTGCCATACATGCTTTATTTTATCCTAGAAGATTAAACAATCAGTTTTTTTTAAATATTTACTCCAAGCAAAGCTTTAGGTTTAAATATATAAATGATTTCTAAAACATATGATACTAAACCCACTGAAAGCAGACCCCACCTTCTAATGAGTTAACCTAAAGGTCACTACCAGCACAAGGCTTTTTATTAAGTCTGAGGTCCCTTCTTTTTCTGCCTGCCAAACATTCATCTGTATATAGCTTACAAAAACACTGAGTATAAACAAAATAATTCTACACTTCTTTAATAATCATGTGAACCAGACTGGCACATTCTCACACAGAACAAGGTCTGATCATGTCTTGCTTTTATGCTTTGCCTCTCTTTGCTCTCTCCTCTAATCTATTCATCTGTAAAATAATTCCGGCAGATAAGATTTCTTTGTTCAGATTTCAACTTTCATTTCATTTACAAAGCTAGCCCTACCTCAAGAATGTCTTCTAGAACATATGCTTCCATTTCAGCCGCTGTCTCCACCATGTTTTATCAAACTGCCATGTTTCTTACTGCACTATGATTAGGTCATTGCCAGCAGGAACACTCCTCTGTGTCAGCAAGGGAACAGGAAATGGAATGTTCTATTACATGCCTAAAGCAGCTTAGCTGTTCACTAGCCAGGCATCTACCAAAAGAGCAGGGGTGACTCACAGTGTATTTTTTAAAGATACAGAAGCTCTATTTCAAAGCAAACTTCTTTCCAAGTAATTTCAAAACACAAAACAGATGAAGTATCTTATTTTATCATTTCAAAATTGAAAATTCTAAAATTTCAAAAGAGAAATAGTTACCTATTTTTTAAAAAGCTATTTAACACGTCTGATTTCCTGGTTGAACAAAAGAGGTTGAAGAGGGTTACGCAGCAATTTATCCTTAGTAAAGCCTTGCGAGATTAAGGGCTATATTAAAGACGCAAAGGAGGCAAGATAATGCCAAATTAAAAATTGGCTACATCAGGCAAATGCATTATATAATGTACATTATAGCTGCTAACTTGAATCTCTTTAAAATAATTATTGTAACCTAGATTTGTAAAACTGGTCAACTGATTATAAAGTAATTTATTTGGAAATAGTAAAACTGAGTTGATTTACCTCATTGAAGCAATACATAACACACCTCGTTATATTCACTTCCTAGTAAGCTTCATTTACTAATCAATGATTTTTATTTCTTCCTTATCATAAATACGAGATGAAAAACGTCCAGAAAAATAAAATTCAGAGACATGCCTCTGTATCATCAAATGGAAACAAAGTGGGTAGCTTATAATTACAGAGCCAATTTATATTAGTATTTCTCAGTGTGATCCTCAGTAACATTGATTAGATTGTCCAATATTTTTCTTTATGCAATCCAGAATATGAAAACCACAGTAAACTTTACACTCTGTGGCCTTAATAAAGTAACCCAGTACTTGCAGGCAACATACAAATTGAAGGTGATCTCTCAATCAGCAGATCAATCAATCCATTTATAATTCTAAGGTGAATAGCTTTTTGAAGCCTAAATCTTCCTAACAAAAGAAAATGCACTTTTAAAAGGAAACGAAAAACAAGAAGAAAAATGAGAGTAGAAGGAGTTTATAGTTGATTAACTCATATGGCCAAATCCAAACTGAAAGAAGTGATGACGTGAATAATACTGTCAGTAATATCTCTTTAAAGTGAAGCTACAATTTAGTGGAAGAGATCTGAGTTATCGTGGGGCTCAGTTTGTAATCTGTAAGATGGGATGATGCTTACGCAACCTGGGACATCCACTGCGTATCAAAAATTGTTCTGGGTGCAGTATCTTTCTCCAGTTGGAGTCTACTTGACAACAACAACAAGAAGATGATTAAAGAGAGTTATCTACTACATGGTTTCTGATATTTACGAACTATGCTTACTGTGGTAGGGAATATGAAAGTTTTTTTTTTTTAATAAATACGATTTTATCTAACCCTCACAACAATCCTGACAAGTGATATAATTTAAAATAATATTAAAGTTACACCATGCTATTTACTATGTGCCAGGTCCTATTTTCAGTGCTTTGTATATATCACCTAATTTAATCCTCACTCCCTTACTGTTGTCAATTCCAACTTATAGTGACCCTATAGGACATAGCAGAACTGCTCCATAGAGTTTCCCAGGAACACCTGGTGGATCTGAACTGATGCCCTTATAGTTCGTAGATGTAGTACTTAACCACTACACCACCAGGGTTTCCATTCACTAATCGTAATGTACAGGTGCTTTTATTGCCCCATTTTACATTCAGTAGTCCCCCATTTGTGGTTTTGCCGTCTATGGTTTCAGTTATCAGTGGTCAATCTGGATCCAAAATCATTTGATGAAAAATTCTAAGTTTCACTTCATGAAACAATTCTTAAGTTTTGAATTGCCTGCCACTCTGAGTCGACTCGACGGCACTTGGCTTTGGCTGGCCAGTCTGAGTAGCATATGTGTTTATATGACAAATTGACTCAGATTATAAACTTTCACTTAAAGCACAACAAAATATTAAAAAGGAAGAAAAATTACAAGGTGAAAATCTTAAATTTTCCAATCCTTTAAGCTGTTAATAAATATGTGCTATGGCTTTCCTCCAGAATTACAAATGTTTATGTACCATTAATCATCACTCTTCCTTATACACCAAAAGTTGCTTTTTAAAAAAAAAAGGTAACACATCTCTTTTGTTTACCAATGTACACACAAGGCCAGTTATCTCTGGGATAAAGGAGGCAGTTAAGTATTTCATGACAAAATAAACAAATGCAAGAATAAAAGAATCATCTCATATCCAGTACTGTATCCTAATTCCTCTGAAATTACTACTGCCAATACAAATAATTTATATAGTAAAGACATTTGTTTTATGACTATACTTTTTAAAGTCACTGAAATGAAACAATGAATTTAAATTTCAGAATTCCTGTCATTCTGTGTCATATGGTTTTAAAATACTCATTTTCCCCTCATTTGGTAGGTCAGAAATTGTTTCCCCACTTGCCTAAAGCAGATGTCAATGGTGTAAGACCTTTCATTCCATAATCAAACGGCAAATGCACCAAAGTGTCAGACAGTGGTCAACAGCCTAACAAATGTCAATCAATACATACAAATGACTTAAAGTCAGGAAGGAACATACTGACTAAAGAAACAACACATAAATGTCCAAAGTGAAAAAAGGGTGAAAAGGACGGTAGTAACTCAACTGGATGAAGAATCTATCTAAAATTTACAAATTTATTTTAGGACCAGGACTAGTATCCTTGAGGAATGGATACACAAGTAAATCAAAACAAAAAATATACAAAAACATACTGATAACAAGCAGCCTTCTTTAATGACATTTGCTCCTTCCTCCAGTACAGAGCTTTTTTCAAGAATTCCTTGTCAAGTTTTACTTCTATCAAATTTTGTTTTTCTATTTAAGGAAAGGCAAGATTTAAAAATTCACATTTTCAAACAAAGCAAAGCAAGACTGCCAGCAGTAGGACAAACACAATTTTTTTATCCACCTGCACAAAAAACTATTAGAAAAACAATATTAAAATCAATTTCACCTCTCCAAATGTATGAGATTTAGGTATTACTTTATAATCTGTATTTTTCTTTTCTACCATGTAAATTATATTTTAAAGCAAAATTCTGAAACACGAGTGTAAAATATGTGAGACTAAGTATAAGTAAAGACAGATACTAGTTAACTGAAATTTAAATTAAGTTTAATAAAGTCTGACAAAATTTCTGGAAGCTTATACAATAAGCTTATGATTTTAAGGTGTATTTCTAAGAAACTAATCATACTACAAAATGACTGAGATACATATCTAATACAGCACAATACTCACTTCATTACTATTAGTTCCTTTTTTATTAAATATGGTTTTTATGGAGCGCTAGTGGCACAGTAGTTAAGCATTCATCTGCTAATCAAAAGGTCAGCACAAAAGAAAACACAGGGAAAAGTAAATCTACCTCCCACCAACCCCTAAAAAGCACAACTAGTTAGTGTATTCATCTCAAAATAACTTTTATCAAGCACATCTTAGTTTAGAATTTTTTATAGAAATGGAAGCATATTATGCGTATTTCCCTGTATCTCCACTTTTTAGTTTAATACTATTTGAAAACATCCAGACTAGCACATCCAGAGCTACCTCTTCCTACTTAAGCAGCTGCTTGATTTTCCACTAAAGAACTGTACTATAATTTATTTCATCAATCCCCCATTAATAGACATTTATGTTATTCCTAATCTTTCAAAATGTCACAATGAGCATCCTTGTGCACACTTCTCTGAACATGCTGAGTATAATTGTACAGTAAATTTCCTGATGGGTATACATATTTAAAATTTTAATAGATGTTACCAAATTGCCTCATAAACAGTTAAACTAATTCACTCTGAATGAATGAAATGCCTTACTCTCCAAAAAGTATTATCAACACAAGTCTACAAAAAAAAGCCACATAAGAAATCAGCATTAGTTTCAAAACATGTATAACTTGTATTTACCCTTAGTTCCTCAATATTACCACTTATTAAGGATTCTCAAATCAAAATTACATCTTCTTTTTACCCCTGATCACAAAATTCACATAAATTAATTCCTTGCCAGACAAAAAAAAAACTCATTTTTAAAATCAATATGACAAAAAACAAAGTCTCAACATGGATTCTGCATGTATGCAACCTTCTCCTCACTTAGCAACTACCTTGTTATTTGACATTACTCATTTATGACAAAAATAAGAAATCTATTATCTATTTTGCTTAACAATATATCTGGCAGTAACAAATACCGAGGGCTGAGGAGCACTGAGGTGTTAGGCAAGGATAATGCTAGCTGTGGAGGAGGCTATGTGTCAACACGGCTGGGCCACTGAGTCTCACTGGTCTTGCAGCTACGGAATGAGGTAATTTGGTAGTTACATAGCGATGTAATTTGTCAGTTATGGAATGATGTAGTCACCCTCCATTGTGTAACCTGATCTGGTCATATTCCATTTTTGCATAACGACCTACTCTTTGGAACCTAACCACATCAGTATGTGAGGGGTTAGTACAGCTGGAGAAAAACAGAAAGTCAAATGATTTACCTTTAAAAAAAATTTTTCTACTAAAATACAAATCCTATCCAAGGTTTAATGGGTTCTCAGGAACAGAAAGTAAACAGATGTTGGTGTTAGAATCTAATATTCTAAGTATCCAAATTTCTTTTGAAAAACATTTGGGTATATTGTCACTAAATTAATAAAATCCTGCTGAAAATCTATTAACCTATCATATTTGTTCTCAAATTACCCATTTTTCAACATGAAATTCAAAAATAATCCTTCATTATAAAAAAAAAACTGCATATTGAGAAGACGATAGGGTCACATATAAGCAGTTAACACAAAGAGTGATAACTAAATAACTTTTTAATTTCTTCACATACATCCTAGGTCTACCTTTGATTACACTGTTTTAAAATAAAACTAATCAATCCTTCATCAGAAACTATAAAATTAATCTTTATAGTCAGATATGTTCCTACTTATATGGAGGTATAAGGAGTTAACAAAGGATTAAGATAAAGATATATAAAACCGTAACCTAAAAATAAAATAATGCAAAGTCCATTCCATAGTATACTTTAAGTGTATGTGATGAAGGGATTTTATAATTTATTTTATGGCTTAAACGAACTTTTTCAAGGAAAATACTACAAAAGCTCCAAGAAACTTTTTTTGAAAGAATATCAGCAATTTTATTATTCATTACAAAACCATTTTTCAGGCATTTACTAGGTGAAGACTTTCCATACTAGGCACTGAATATGGAATAACAAACAAAATAAATGTCCACCTCCAAGCATCTATAACATAAAACTCAATACTGATTCTCAACAAAGTTTAACATCAAAATCTCCGGTGACTTCACTTGCTTTTTTTACTGACTTACAGACATTTTCCATTCTCTAGCTACCCAAATAAAACCTGAAATTTCATTAATAATAGTATAGATCAAAACTATTGAAGTACAAAATATTTTACCCACATTGTCTTCTGTACAGAATGAAATACAACACACAATGTCCAAATATAAATAACAAAGTAAAACTAAGAAATAAAGCAGCTTGTCCCTCTTTTCGCATCTGCAGTAACAGTTGAGCCTGCTAGTCAACTGCATTTGTTGTCTCTACCCATGATAGTTCACAGCACGAATTCATTCTCTTTCCAATATTTCATAGTAGGCTTTATGTATGCAAAATTGACAGTTTCTTTTAGATTCACATATACCTCAAAGTTTCTGCATTGTGCAACATTTTAAAATACACAAAAACACACGCATAACAGAAATTACTTATTTCCTTTAAAAAAAAAATATGCTAACTCTACCAATAGTACAAAAGTCTCACTCTTCTCAGCAACAAGAGTCCTCTGGTACAAATCAAAACGCATCTACCAACAAAAAGACATATATAACACACACACAGTGTAGAGAGGGGGATAAAACACACAGATTATAAGGAAAGACTTTAAAGTCCAAAACTAGATCTTCAGTCACCAATTATAACCACCCCATCCGAAAAACGTCCTAACCTGAGGGACTAAAGGAAACAGCTTTCAGATAACTTATTAAAGACATTAGCAGAAGGCATGGAGAATAACTAGGGTGCCAAAAACTACCCAAGGTACCTTGGAATCCCTTTGCTGTCACTGACTCTCCTCCTCTGGTTCCTAGAAAGTCTGGTGTCTCTGGAACAAGCTCTGAACAGTGTAGTCTCACAGGCTGTCTGTTATCTCTCTACTCTACTGTTTCTAGCCTAACCTATTGTAAAAAACCTTTAATGGACAGGCCTGCAAAACTAGCCTTTCAAACTCTTATTTCTATCTACTAAGATACGTACGAGAACTGACAATTAAGTTTGTGAACTTACTTGTTCTTACTACTGCTGAATATCACTAGTCACCTTCAAAGTATTTCCCTTGGCAAGCTATGCACCGACGCCAGTGCCTAGACCACCCTTCAAAGCAATTTTGGAACTCTTTCTGGAATGGCCATTGCACACAGTGGCAAGGCAGCAAGTTTGCAAACTTACCTGTATAATTGTCTATGAGGACATTTTTAGGCAATTAACAAATAACTGTGCTGGAACATCCTACCTACTCACCTGATCTGGCCCCCAAGGGCTTTTTTATTTACCTGAAGAGAAAGGAATTATTGAAAGGAGGACATTTGGATGACATCCAGGATATCAAGGGTAAAATGATGAAAACTCTGATGGCTATTCCCGAAAAAGTTCCAAAATTGCTCTGAAGGGTAGACTAGGCACTGGCATTGGTGCATAGCTTCCCAAAGGGTACTTCAAAGGTGACCATAATGATATTCAGCAACGAGGTATATACCACTTTTTCTAGGTTCGCAATTTAACTGGTAGTCCTCATATTACATTAAACTGTCGCTACCTATCAAGGGTTAGGCCACTAACCCAATCCTTACCATAATTAGACTCTCTGGGGGTCTTCACATAAAGAGGACATCAAAGCATTACTGTGATATTCCAAACTTCTCAAGGTATTCACCTAGCTAGTTACTACCAAATATTCCATAAAAACTAACATATTTTAAAAAATACAATATATTCCAATTTTTATACATATAATAATTATCTAAACTGTATATTTTATGAGCCATATTGTGGTAGTTAGAAAATATGGCCTCACTAGTAGAAACCATGACAGAATTTTGCAAGACCAACCACTTGTTCACTGCAAATATCATTTTCAACAACATAAATGGCAGCTATACACGCGGATCTATCCAAACAGACTACGCAGGAATCAAATCTACTACATCTGTTACAAGAGAAAATGGAGACGCTCGATATCATCAGTCAGAACAAGGTCATGTGACAAATGCAAGACAGATTATCACGTACTCACACGCAAGCTGAGGCTATAGAAAATTAGAACAAGTCCACAAGAGTTAAGTATTACCTTCAGTATATCCCTGTGACATTTAGACACCACTGCAAGAACAAGTATGACACATTGAACATTAATGAGCAAATACTACAAAAGTTGTGGGACAATGTCAAGGACATCATACAGGAAAAATGCATAAGGTCACTAAAAAGGCAAGAAAGAAAAAAAAGAACAGATGTTAGAAGAGATTATTAAACTTGCTCTTGAACATACAGTAGCTAAATCAAATGGAAGAAATGACAAAGCAAATGAGATGAGCAAAAGATTCCAAACAGAGGCACACAAAGACAAAAGTACAGCACTGTAATGAAACATGCTAAGACTTGGCATTAAAACAAATAAAAGATAAGAATACACTGGGCATTTCTCAAACTGTAAGAAATAAAGAGAAAACTGAACATTTTTCTTGCAATGCTGAAAGAGTCTACCGGCAAAATATTAAATGACACAGGAAGCATCAAAACAGACAGCAGCAATACACGTCACTGTACCAAAAAGAACTGTTCGACATTCAACCACTTCAGGAGGCAGTATATGATTAAGAACCAACAGTAATGAAAGAAGTAATGCAAGCTGCACTAAAGGCACCGGTGAAAACCAAGGCTCAAGTAACTGACAGAACACAACTGAGATACTTCAAGAAATGGATACAATACCAGAAGCATTCAATTCATCTATGACAAGAAATCTAGAAGACAGCTACCTGGCCAATCAACTGGAAGAGACACACTTAAGTAAACATTTCAAAGAAAGGTGATCCATCAAAATGTGGAAATTATCAAATCAGTAATATCACATACAAGCAAAATAATGAGAAAATAATTCAAAAAAAAGATTGCAGCACTTAAAATAAACCTATAGAGAACAGCCAGAATTTCAAGCCTCTGAGTCCAGGAGAAGACTGAAGAGAAAGAACTTCATTTAGAGCTGACAGATGCCCTAAAATTCAGATTTCTAGTCTACTAAACTGTGAGAAAATAAATTTCTGTCTGTTAAAGTCATCCTACTTGTGGTATTTCTGTTGTAGTAGCACTAGACAAATAAGCAGAAACCTGGGTGGCGTAGTAGTCAAGTGCTAAGTCAGCTAACCAAAATAACAGCGGTTCAAATTCACTACACACTCCTTGGAAATTTTATGAGGCAGTTCTACTCTGACCTGCAGGGTCACTGTAATTGACAGAATACAACTGAGACATCTTGTATGCATGGGAAAGCTGGACAATGAATTAGTAAGACTGAGGAACTGATGCATCTGAATCATGATTCTGGCAAACAGTATCAAATACATTATGGAATGTCAGAAGATGGAACAATATATCTTGCAACACGTATAGCCAGAGTGCTCCTTACAAGCAAGTCTAGCATATACTCTGGACATGTCAGGAGGGATCTCTCCCTAGAGAAGGATATCACATTTCTTAGATGGGTATGTGAAAAACAGGAAGACTCTCAACGAGATAGACTGACAGACTGGCTACAACAAGGGGCTCCAACACAGCAATAATTGAAGGACGACACAAGACTGGGCAGAGTTTGTGTTTTACATGAAGGTACTATAAACTGCAACTTGACACTACCTAGCAACAACAACATCTGAACCTCTTAGGAAAGAGGAACTGAAACATACTATGAAATCAAGCTTATGAGAAAACTGTTAACTAGATCAACAGTATTTTGAACCAACAGAACCTAACAACAGCATGTTTTGTGAAATCGGATCTAACCCACATTCATCTCTTTCAACTCCTCTATCACCAATTCTTACCAGAAAGAAGTATTTTTAGAAAGTCTATCAATTCCATTTTCTCCAAGAATATAAATGCCAACTCCACTTAGTGAAAGAGTTAATACTGTTTAAAAGCTAAGCACTGATACCTTATAAAATATTTACAAGAATAAATGAATTGCCAAGTACAATTTTACATTTAATACTTGTTTTTATATGCTTGAGGAAACCCTCTCACACAAATTCTATAATTTCTAGTGAGACACTTAATTTTTACATTATTTTTCATACTTCAAATTATATATTTACATACCTTCATTGTTCAGCACTCCAGTTTACTCAAAAAACTATATACAATTCAAGCTGAATCATTCTAGGTGGTGTATCTAACTCAGGGTCTTTTATAGGTTCTACTTTGAATACATAAATGCCTTAAGATTTTGGATTTTTAAAAACAAAATCCAAATTATATACACTTAGAAATCTGCTTCTCAAAAGATAAAATTCCTGATGTAACAGTACTAAAACTAAAATTAAAAAAAAAAAAGTTTTACCTTTGTAAAGCATAAACAGAATGCCTTTAAGCTGGAAAACTATACGCATTACGGAAATTATTTCAACCCTCACTAAGGAGGGGAAAACTGGCATGTAAGATTATCTTCGACTCCATGGCACTTGGCTAAGATCACCCTCATCAACAGAATAAAGAAGGAAAATGCCATTTCAGTATTTTTCCAGCTCTTCCAGGAGACACAGTTTACCTCCAGTATCTGTGGCTCTCCGTGATCATGCAGCATTCCCCTTATAGTATTATCAAGACAAAGTAGGTTTCTAAACTTGGCCATCAACACAATAGACAAAATGTCATCTTATTAAAGGCACTGAGGACAGAAGGACTCGGAATTTTACCATATTTCTATTTTCCACAATAAGCATACTATTAAAAAAAAAGAATACAAAAGGACTGTATCATATCATAGAGTAAGATTCAGAAATTAAACAAAATCAGGAACGTGGTCCAGTCAAGAAATAATTATGCATGCTACATAAAAAGTTGTATTTACATCCTATGCAACTTTCCCCTTCTCTGGAATTAATCTTCACGCAACCTTTACTTTTCCTCAGATCATTTCTAAGTCATGTTGTCCTGCAATGCATGTGCTTTCTGAAGAGCAGTACCATTATCTAACAGGGTACAGATTAATACTGCACCCTTCTATTTTATATGAAGTTGCTATGAACCGCAACTTGACAGTACCTGACAACAACGACATCCTGGACATCTTTAAAAAGCAAAACCCACTGTCACTGAGTCGATTCCAACTCACAGCGACCCTACAGAAGTTTCCAAGGAGTGCTTGGTGGATTTTAACTGCCAAGCTTTTTTGGTTAGCAGCCACAGCACTTAACCACTATGGCACCAGGTTTCCTCTGGACATCTTAGGAAAGAGTAACTGCAACATAAAACTATGAGATCAAAGACTGAACATCTGCAATTTTTTCAATATTACAGATAATACATGCACATGAGTTTTTAAAAATCTGAACATGTATGCACAGGATGAACATTAAAATCTTTTTGTTACCTTACTGCATCAAAATGGCAATGAATTAGAATATTGCTATAGACTTTTCCTTGTGGTTATCAGCTTCACCTAATTTACTTCTGTTTCTTGATTCATAAACTTTAGACACTATCTATTGACTCTGCATAGAGTGAGCACTTATCCTTATTTTGTTGCTGTCCATCTCCTAATTTTTCATTTTATTTTTATCTTATAAACAACCAAAACAACTTCTACTCCACAACCATAAGTGCTTTTTGTGTATTTTCTAAGCAGACTATAAAAACTAAAAATCAATTAAGTGCAGTTTATAATGTGACCAGGTAAATATCATTCACTGAAGGAAATACAATTTTGTCATTCATATATTATTATAGTTGAAGGAGAACTATCCATGTACTCTAGACTACTAATCCTCTTCATTTCCATCTAGCTTTCTTCACTTCGCCTTGGAGGCTTGAGATGCAGCTGTAGCTACCTAATACTCCCTATCTCTCCCCACATCCTTTATCTTACATTCTTTTTTAATTGTGCTAAAGCATCTCAGATAATATTTACATACAACCTGCAGTTTTTTTAAGTGCAAAAAAATATGTGTCCTCACATGATACCCAGTATGGTGGGGTAAAGAAAATTTAAGTTTAAGCCTATTTTCCCCGAAACATTAAAGTCACTGTTTTACTGTCTTCAAGCATTTTGCATGGCTGCTCAATCATTTGCTTTTCTTTTTCTTATTCTCTTTCTCAAGGAGCCCTGGTGGTGCAGTGGTTAAATGCTTGGCTATTAACCAGAAGTACAGTGATTCAAATCCACTGCAACATGCAGCGGTCTACTTCGGTAAAGATTACAGCCTTGGAAAGCCTACGGTCATGAGAAGTCAGAACGAACTCAACTGCAACGGGTTTGGTTTATTCCCTTTCTCTGGTGGCAATTTTACAATTTCTTTTTTATCCTTAGAGTTCTGAGACTTTACTAGATTTCTCTGGATGTGGATCTTTTTTCATTCATCTTACTTGGTGGCAGAAGTGCTCTTTCAATCTGAAAATTCATCTTTCTCCAGGCTAGGAGATTTTGTTTCATTATTTTCTCCTTCCTGTTGTTCCAGTTTTCTGCTTCTAGAATTCACATTTATGGAAAGTGAATTCCATATCTCTTTAATTTTCTCTGCTTTTCTAGATCTGTGTTTTTGCTTCATAAACAGAGTTCCACCTCTTTAGTACCAAATCAACAACTCAGTCTTGATTTATGCTAAATTGTTATCTACCCAGTCCACTGACATCTTTCTTTTATTTACAAACCTTTTTCTCATCTTCTGTCCTCTTAGTACAGCTATTATTAATCATTACATGTTCTTCCATCTTAAACATAGTAATTAGTTTTCCTTTGAAATTTTTTTCTGTTCCCTGAATCATAACTGAGGGTAGTTGTCATTTATTTTAATGTTCTTCCATCCTTTTGGTTTTCCTCAATTATTTAGTTAGCCCTAACTTTTTTTATTGACAAATTAAAGATTACTTTAAAGAGTATAGGAAACAAATGTGGGCTTCCCCTCAAGCTGTCTGGGTTTATGTTTTTCCAAGCAGTTTCTCCCTTAAATACAACAGCAATTGTGAGTAGTTTAAACAAGCAAGGTATATGGATAGGCAGACATCCCAGTACGATACCTGGACAGGAAGTCAAACAGGTTGACATCCGCTAAAACTGATTCTCTGAAGTAGTGTGTTTTCATGTCTTTGCTTCTCTCTCAAGTTCTAACACCTCAGTAGATGCTCTACTAAACTGTTGGCCTACTTTCTTACGAGAACACAGTTGAGACTTCAGGCTGCAGGGCACACACCACTGCCACTAGAGCTGTTTAGACAGGAAAAGATCAAGATGGAGGCTCAACAGACTCTGCCCTTTGGAAAACAACTCTTTAAAAAAGTTTTGATTATGACCCAACTGCCCATTACTATCCTTGTATTGTTAAGACTCCAAGCTTGAAGTCTTTCTGATGTTCCCCTAGTAAAACCTGGGCTTACCTCTGGTATCTTGGGTTCCAGTTTCCTCTGGGATTTTGCTGTCAATCTGATCCCGTGATCTTTCTATCTTCTTCAAAATTTCTGGTCCTCTGATGGTACCTGTAGTGGACTGTGAACTGTAATTTTACTGCTCAACATGCTTTCTCCCCACCCCTTTTTTCTAACAACACAATCCCTCTTTTTTGTGGGGAACACAGTCTACGTGGTTTAGGTGGAGGTGATCCTTCCCAGCTGCCACTGAATTGACTAAACAACCCAGGTCTGGCTAGAATATTACACTCCCCTCTCCTCTGGAAACCCTGGTGGCATGGTAATTATGCGCTACAGCTGCTAACCAAAAGGTCAGCAGTCTGAATCCAGCAGGCCCTCCCCGGAAACTCCATGGGGCAGTTCTATCCAGTCTGTCCTACAGGGTTGTCATGAGTCAGGACTGACTCGATAGCAACCAGTTGTTTTTTTTTTTCCCCCTGACTGCATGGCTGAAAATTTAAAAAAAAAAAAAAAAAAAAAAACACAGCGGTGGGGGTCAAAAATGTTTATAGAAACAGTGCTGACAACATTATTTAAGTCTGGCTCTATCCATGCCCAAGACAGATTTTCTACCCTTCTTTCTCTACATGCAAACACACACAAGCACTCATTAAAGTTACATAACTAACAAAATTATTTTGCTCCTCTTTAAAGTGGTTTGACTAATACCATCTTTCCTGATTTTCAGAACTGGGGTTTATTTCGGTCTTTAAAAAAAGCCAGTGGTACAGTGAGAGAAAATAAAGATAAAGAAATGTGTTTAATCCACCATATTTAAAATAAATGAGGTCAATAACTGCAAAATAAGCCTGAAGAGAGTCACAGTTTGTTGTTAAACATAAAATGTAGAAAATATCTGTAAACTAAGGACATCTTTTCTTTCCAAAAACCAAATGTCATTCCTTCAGGTAAAAGAAAGAAAAAACATCTATAAAGACCAATGATCTTTTAACTACGTTTTTTTCTCAGTGAAAATTCCAGTGGCTTCAGGAAGAAAAAGAATGCATGAAGGTTGACAGCAATTTAAATTTCCTAATCAATTATTGGAGCCCTAGAAGTGCAATACTTTAAAGTGCAGCTGCTAATCAGAATCCCAGCAGTGTACATCTATCAGCCACTCCTTATAAACCCTCTAGGGCAGTTCTACTCTGCCTTGCAGGGTCAATATGAGTTGGAATCAACTCAGTGGCACCAGGTATAATAATTATTATCCAAAGAAAATTTTTCCAATGATTATGATGGCAACCCTTGGAAGAAAGAAATCTTTAGTTACTAACATGTTTATAAGGGTAAAAGTTTAGAAAAGATTATTTCCTTTTTAATTTCAAAAGTGGTTAAAGCACAGGAAGTTACTGGAACTCCTCAGTAGATAAAAGATGAAATTTAATATACTTGATCTAACACTTCTAATCCATGGTTTAGAGACCACAAAAACTCTGTATCCCCTGAAACAAACTGTAAAATGCTGTATATATATTTTAGGGAAGAAAAGGTTCACAGATTTCATCAGAATGTAACCAAAATTCAGCCCGTCTACCCCCAAAAAAGGTGATGAAAACTGCTACTGACTAGAAAAGAACAAGAGTAACTTCACTGCAGAGTTATGGTGGTGGTAGGTGCTATCAAGCTGATTGATTTCAACTCACAGAAATGCCACGTGACAAAGTAGAACTCCCTGAGGTTTTCTAGGCTGAGTCTTTAAGGGAGAAGCCCCCGGTGGTGTGATGGTTAAATGCTAAGCTGCTACCGGAAAGGGAGGTGGTCTGAATCCACCAGCAGCTCTGAAAGAGGGAAGACCTAGAGATCTGCTCCCATAAAAAGTACAGCCCAAGAAACCCCCTGGGGCAGTTTTCTCTGTCCTATAAGGGTCACCATGGGTTGGAATCAACTAGATGGCACACAACAACTACAATCTTCAAGGGGTCTGAACACTGGAAGTACTCATTAACCATTATATGTCAAAATAATATGTAGTAATTGATGAATTTCTCCAATGTATAAGACAGAGTAGATACATAGATTATTTCCATTCTTTATAAAATGCTCTTAGAAAGGAATCATTAGCCTCAACATGGATGAAAAGCATAGAGTAACTTTACCATAGTCCACACTAATAAAGTAGCATCCGAAACTAAACTGCCCAACTCAGGTTTAAAACTTTCCCTCATCACATTTTTCACAGGAGAAATCTTGGTAAGAAAATACAAAGGCAACAGATTATTTTCAAAATGGAATATCATTTTTTTTCATGCACAGACCTCACCAAATGCTCACATGCCTGATGTTTAATCAAACTGGAATCTGACTCTACCTCCCAAATGTGCTTTAATTAAGATTCTCAACAAAATGTCTGCTTAAAATAGTAAGGTCAAGAAGACTTCAGCACTTGATTACGTTTTATGAATCTCAACATTCAAGACTGCCTAAACTAATAAAATGGTCCTCTTTGGGGCTCCACTGGATACGGAAAAAATTTGCTCATGCATAAAAGACAAACAATTGCAAAACCAATGACATTCGTTTTACTGCTTCGTATGAAAGACATTAGATCTAGGAATAAGGCTAAATACGTAAAAATTTCTTCCTATGGAAACATCTCCCACATACACAACTTAAGAGTATTCTAGGACTGGGATCCAGTCAAGAGAAGTCAAGGACTGGAGTTTTAGTTGCAGCGAGAAAGTACGACCACGTGGAGAGGAGAGATCTCGGATTGTAAGTCGGTTATATGGGTGCAGAGTAAGAAAAAAGAAGAGGTACAAGTGAAAGAACAGTTTACAGAGAGCTGAGAGTATGTTGTAAAAATCCCAAGATTTAGAAAACAGCCTGGTCAAATCTTTGATATCACTGGCACTAGAGCCCTAGTAGTGTCTGCTAATCCTACAGCAGAGAAGTCATAGAAAAATGGTCTGCTTCATCACTCCCACAAAACAAAAGGGGAAGAAAATTACATGCGCTTCCTATTACTCATATCTGTCCCTCTGTACTATGAATAGTATAATAAATATAAATTTTAAAATTCTAGGGAAACTTTAGAACCAATACATACTACTGAAATAACAAGATTTAATCCAGAATCTAATACGAAAATGTCATCTAACCCAAACCACTAACCCTTTGTGCAATTTCAACCCCTCAGCTTACATTTAAATATCAGATATGGTGTTAAATACATACGTACACACACACAGAACTCTCTAGAAAGCTCTGTTGTACAGTTCCAAACTATGGCCCCAAACCTACCACCCCACTGCCTACACGTAAGTGATAACTCTACTCCTTCAGGACAATATAAAATGTTCACTGTCACACTACAGGTGAAGATGGCTACAATACCCCTGAGTCTTCCTTACTTCATACACATACAAATAATTCTTAGCTTATTCATATTTCCATAAATAACACATGCTTACACCTTCTCACTATCCTGGTAGATCTTCTCTGAATATGCTGAAGTTTGTTTTTTAATTTCTTTAATATGATTCAAGTGAGGGAAAACACAATTCACTTTATTCCTCACACGCACTGGGATACAAAAATGCAAAGTGACTTCTTTAACTCATAAGAAATGCTCTGTGACTTCTGTAGCCTCACCAAGATTTTCACAAACCCATTCTTTATGAATCTGTCCAAAATATTTACTTTCCTGGGACTGTTTCCCATAGTTTATAGATTTCTCTATGCAGGCCTTTATGTTGTATGTGTGGATAATGCTCCATCCAAGTATTCTTTCAATACATCAACTACACTGTAATATACCTACTCCTAATTTATCAGCTATCTCATTATCTGACATTTCCTATTTATGACAATGATAGACAATTTTTTTAAATCTGACTACTCTGCTCATTTAACAAGGCAGTGGGCAAGGCAGCAAAGGCTCCAGAAAGTCCCCTGCCTTGACAGAGGGCGGGGTTGGGGGGGTGTTAGGGTCCCTGGACAGCTTAAGGTAAGCTAGGCCACAATGTCCTGTGCTCTTGACTCCCTCTAGCCACCAGGGGCACCGCAGCCAGCCTCCAAGCAGACAACAGGCTGGCCTGGAGAGGAAAACAGGCTCTCCAGGGGTGGGAGTGGAGCCCCGGAGGCAGCTACTCAAGGCCAGCTCTCTCCAAGCACCGGAGGAAGAGGAAGTAGCCATCTCGTATTGTCTGGCTTTATCCAACTTTGTCTCCTCCAAACCTCCTTCTCCACAATTACTGGACTTACTAGAGTGATGAGCATGTCAGTAAATTTTAGCTGCTATTATTTCCACGATATTTTCTAATTAAAAAAAAATATCATACTAACGACAAGTCTGGAAACAGAAAGACAAATCCTCTGTTTTCACCTAAGGCCAGTTTCTCCACAATGATCTTGTCTTTGGAATCTAACCACGTTGGTAGGTGCACACCTATTTTACAAATCTGTCTCTATTTCAGTTCTTTAATATTACCACATTCTCTTTATATACCTTTGTACCCACTCCGTAACAGAGTTCACAGCAATAGTGTGATGACTGCTTGGTAAGGAATAACAGATGAGGAATGGTAGAGAATTTATCTCAGATTCTATTATGAAAAATTTAATAACATAATTTAGCACTGAAAAAAAAAATCTTTATTATAAAGTATTCCAAAGCGAATACTCTGAATTTGGTTCTAGTTCTACTAATACCATACATACATCATTTTGGGTCTCTGTTTAAAATAACCAATGTAAAAGTGGAAGCCAAACAAAGAAAGAACAGTAATTCAATTAAAATTCAATATATTTAATAATCTAATATTAATAGTGAAAAATCCTATACAATTTAGCAATATTAAAAAGAAGTATAATTTGTAATTTAACCAAAGATTAGGAAGTTCTTTCACACAGGGGAAGCAACAACATGAACAATCAATCCCTAAAGAAAGAAAACTTCACTTACATTTTCAGTCTACTATAATAAAAACTTCTATTTCTAACCACAAAAACGTATTAACCAAAACTAAAACCACTGCTGTCAAGTTTACTCCAACCATTGTAATCCTGGAAGACAGAGTAGAACTGTCCAAGGAGCAGCTGGTGGATTCCCACCTCTGACCTTCTGGTTAGCAGCCATAGCTCTGAATTACTATGCCACCAGGATTTCCAAAAAACAAGTCCACCTAAAATAAATTAATCCATGTGCATAATTATAGCTGAAAATCTTCATTAACCATCTGTACATTCAATAGTCAAGTTAAATGAAATTGAAAAATGTATGACTGAAGTTAAATTACACGTGTTAAAAACAGTATAAAAATATCCAAATGGCTTAATAGTCACTAACCCTATTTTCACAGAGCTCTCCACTTTTTTATGCTTCAGTTTTAATAACTAGTATTTACAGAGATCCTTATAGTTCAAAAATGTTTTCACATACAGTATTTCATTTGAACCCTTCCCAATCCCGTATTACTTTATCCCTTTTCTATGAGTTCTCGAAGATTTAGCTTACATGTCATCTGTATCTGATAGCATGAATTAAGGGAGACAGCAGGATCTAAAACATTCTTATTTCACATTTTGAGCACTTACTATGATGAAACAGGTCATCTACAAGAGTTCTCACTTCAAGTTTCAAAAACGATAAATACTGCACTGATTTACCCACAATCTAGGGAGGCTATCTCCAGATTATTCACAGGAACATTTCCAAGACAGAGGTTTAAGAAACAACGTGTAATACAACAGAGCAACATTAACTAACTACCCTTGAATAAAGTCTCTTCTGGTGTTCTAACCAACCTCTACGCATTCCAGCATTAATACTACTATTTATGTGTAATGACCTAGGGATAAGTCATTACACATGAACTAGAGTAAGATATAATCCACAGAGATCTGTAAAAGGAATCTAGGTATAAGATGGGATGAGCTAATGTGCTCCAAAATTCATACAAACCATATTTCTTTAGCAATTACTAGGGTGGTCATAAAAGAATAATACAGAGGCCAGAGAATATGAAAGGTAAAGAGACAACAGATTTCGGTGTGCAAATACTCTTGTTTGTACTACATTTTCATCATTTTACTACAAACTGGAGCAGGTTACTTAATATTTTCCACTGATATTTTTCAACCATAAAACAGTGAAAAACTATTTCTTGTGTTAAAGAAGACTGTATATAAAACAGCATAATGACCCTGGCACATAGTAAGCACTCATTAAAATATTAGTTATGGAGGCTATAAGAATATCCAACCCACTTTCTCTTCTCACTCTCATATCCCACCTTCTTGGCCACAGAAGTTCTCTTTATTTGGGAAACCATTCCACGAGGCCCAGGTTGGGATAACGTCTCCTTGTCTTCCTCTTACATAGGGTAGGACGACACAACCTAGATTTGTGCAATGCATGAATTTTCTTAGTGACAGAGACTGGTTCAGGAATGGACACACGACCCAAATTAGGTTAACAAGATTATTTCCTGTACCGGGAAAGAGGGACTTTTTCTTTTGTGTTGCTAGTCATAAGGACAATATAAATCTAGAACCATATACATGGAAGATATTAACTGTCCCCCAATATCCACATTCCTATTCTGCTTTTAGTGAAAGATCACCTCCCCACAAGTATTACTTGGAAATGTAAGAATCCAGCAAGAGCTGCATATTCTAGGTGTAGCCCTGTAACTAAATTGTGGCCAAGCAGTTACAAGAGGAAATGACATTTGCAACTTCTTGGTCAGTTCCTTAAAAAGAAGTCAACTGAACTCAACTTTGTTTCTATTTCTCCCAGAGTAAAACATGGACAAGAGGCTGGTGAGCCAGACTATACCTTGCAGATAAGGTCCACAGTCTAAAGAAGCAATATCCAATAAAACTTTCCTTGTGAGTAGCAAAAATATGCTTGCACTCTCCAACACAGTAGCCACTAAAACCAAAAAACCAAGCCCACTGCATTGGAGTCAATTCTGACTCATGGTGACCCTACAGGACAGAGCAGAACTGTCCATGGTGGTTTCCAAGAAGTAGCTCAAGGACTTGAACTGACAACCTTAGCAGTCCAACACTTAAACACTACATGGATACCACTAGACATATGTAATTATTTAATGTACACTAGCTACATTTTGTTGGTGTACTAGTTAAGTGCTACATCTGCTAACCGGAAGGTTGGTCGTTGAAATCCTCCAGGCACTCCTTGGAAACTCTATAGGGCAGGTCTACTCTGACCTACGGGTTCTCTAAGAGTTGAAATCAACTCCACAGGAGTGGCTGGCTATCAAGCTATATTTCAAGAACTCAGTAGCCACATGTGGCTTGTGACTACCATAAATGAACAGAATCGTTTAACGAATGATGTAGTAGTAAGACAGCAGGAATTTAGATCCAGGCAATGACCACCTCTAAAGTACCACATAAAAGGTAAAACAGGTTTCTCTTGTGTTTGTGTCACTTGTGTTTCGGAGTCTCTTTGCTCAATCTAGCCTATGCCTTAACTGATACAGTAAATTAGAAATGCAGTACCACTAAAATTCCTAAAAACTCTGATAAGGCTTAGAGGTCAAGCAGCAGAGAAACATATCTCAGACTGGAAATGTAATGATCCTTGTTATACAGGAGCAAAATATTTGCTATGATTCTCACCACCTACAATAACAGGGAAGGTATACCACATGTCTACCAAGCCTGTGGCTCTTTCAGAATAGTGATGTGTATTATGATCAAGCACCAATCTTCAGTAAAGAATGAAGCAGTTTGCCACTGTGAAGTTTCAATGTAGACAGGGAAAAATCATTGTGCAGAATCAGAACTAGAATGAACTCATTAAAAGACCACACCTGATGGTCATCACACTGAGGATCCCAGACTCTACTTCAGCCCAGAGCCGAAACCAGTACAGCAGCCAACTCTTCAGGCCTGACTAGACTCCACACACTATGATGGTGGCAAAGAATGTGATTCTTGGCTTAAATACATGCATATGGCTGCCTGAGCTCTTGTTCAGGGGTAAAATGAGAGGGTAAAAGAGGGACAGGAGTTAGCTAGTGGATACAGGAAGTATAGGGTGGAAAGGAGGAGTGTGCTGTCATGGGGTGGGGGTTGGAAGGACGAGACAGTTAGAATTGCATAGTAGTGTATGTGCAGGATTTCATACAGCATATTGATCTGGACTGCAAACTTCTACTTAAAGCATAATAAACTATTTTTTAGAAAATAAGACGAATTAGGCAGTTTGCAAAAGTTTACGAGTGGCCATCAAAATCCCAACAATTAATCTCTATTCATCTGGAGTAACAGAGGAAGAAGGATCATCAGGAATAGAGTGGACAGGAAAATGTGTGGCTAATTACCTCCATGAACAGCTGTCTCCTTGGCCAAGAGACCAGAAAAATGAGATGGTACCCAGCTACTATTACTGAATATTTGATCAAAGATTCTACAGATTAATCCTAATCAAAAGGAGAAAAATATGTAACAGAATTTCAAAGTTTCATTCTCTCCAGATTCCCTGGTGCCTTAAACGCTGCATGATCCCCTGAAACTATTGCTGTGAGATAATCTCAAACCTTAAACCAAAAACATCCCCTGAAGTTTTCTTAAAAACAATCAAGTTTCACTTAACTAGGAAAAAATGTCCACTTCGACTATGTTCTTTTAAGAACTATTTATAATGGGATCAAGTTGACAACAGCAACTCAAAAGACTAAACAAGAACCTTAAGGGGCAGCGAATTTACATTACTTGGGGAGGAATAACTCAGAAAGAAGGGTGACAGCAGTTATACAACACAAAGAATGTAGTCAATCCACTAAACAGTACATGCAGAAACTGGTAAACTGGAGTTTGTTTTGCTTGTATATTCTCAACAATAAAAAAATAAAATTTAATTTAAAAAAGAGCATTAGGTGATTGGCAAGTAAAGACAGACATGAAAAATAGTTCTACAAAAAGAAGCTATCTCAGCAAACTTGCCAGTCCAGTAACTTGAGGCCTCCGGTCAGGATGAGAAAAGTGTTTCCATCTGTGCCCCAAATAACAAAAGGTAAGTTTGTAACCTCAAAAGTTCTTTGCAAGTTAATAGTAAAGATCAGACTCTGAGTGCTTCTTTCCCACTTCTGATGATTTTTGACTTGTCAGCTTCATTACACTAAACAAAGAATGGGACAACAGTCATTCTGTAGCACTCAAATATCTTTTCTCAGTTAATCAAACACTAACCTAGGCGCCAATGTTATTAAAGCCCCTAACCAGGTGACTCTGCAATACAGAAATCATCCAAACGCACGTGATATAATCAAGCCAGCCAAGCTAATCAAGGTAAGCCTTAAAAAGACACTGGAGTTTGCCCAGCAAATGAAACCCTCTCCCCCAACAGCAGTTGAACCTACAGTAGTTGCTCTTCCCTTTCTGGCTGCCTGTTTGAATAGCTTCAGCTTGTCCCCATGGGTTCTAGCCTGCACGTGATCTTACCTAGGCTTGCTTAGGTGGCCCCAACAGGTTATGGTTCTCTGTTAAAACTAGGATACATCACCTAGGCCTATTATTTCATATGCCATCAAGACAGCCAGGAAATAAAGGTGAAGAACAGGCCTAGCATCAAGACTACCAAAGCAGAGAAACAGTAAGTTTCAAAATCACAGCTAAAAGAGATCATTTACTGTAATTAATAGCACACAGGGCTGACTTAAAGCAAGTAGAACAAAAATCTATTAAAGTTTTTGAAAGACTTTCACCTCCAAGCTTTATATATTGGCCTACAAAAACCTATGAATGAACTGTAAGTAACCACAATCCCCCAAATCTTCACCAACAGATAGGAGGCTAAAAAACTATGCAATTCCTAGAGATGTCATGCTCTCTAATGTCCACTTTAGATGTGATCATGGGACATAACAAGGAATAATCAGCTACTGGATAAAGCCAAAGACACACAGTTAAAAAAGCATTCCTCTCACTGAGACCCAGTTTAATCAAGGAACTTCCACTATTGCTAGGGATTAATTGTCACAACTCCTGCCCAGAGTATTTAATTATTAATACGGACCAAAAACTGCAGAGCATTTTCTCTTCTTTGACTTTACAAGTATTACTGACTACTGTACAGTGGACTGGGCAAAAGAGGGAGAGAGAATTTTTTTATTATTTTACAGATTGCTGCACCAAGAAAAATCACATTTGGACTGAATTGGGAAGAAAGCTGTATGCAGAAAATGGATGAGATTTTGGATTGATTCTCTTGAGGAAGGAAGATTGTTACAGATGGAAGAAAGGTTTTGGAAAGGTTGAGTGGCCAGAAGGATGAGACCAAAAATAAAGAAGACAGACAGGCTTCCAGCTACCAATTTGAGAGTAATCAGAATATGGACTAGAGCTCTGGTAGTAGAGTGGTTAAGAGCTCAGCTGCTAACTAAAAGGTTGAAGGAGGTAGTAGCAAAGAAGACCTTACTAGCAGCCAGTAAGGCTGAAATTAAACAAGAATAAGTGGTGTTACCTGACATTATTTACCAAATTTAACACAACATACCCTCTGTGGCCAGCTATTCCATTTCTAGGAATCCATCCATAGAAGTAATTTTGCATGCTCAAAAGTAACTATAAAATGATGTTCATTTCAGCATTATATTTGTAATAACAAAGTAATGAGAACAATCTAAATAACTATCAACATAAAAAAAAACAAATAAATTATATTATGAAACATTCATTAAGTAAATAAAACCAGTGAGGCAAATCCTAGTGTACACACACAAGCACACACGCATGCACACAAATGCACGCGCACACACACGCAATCACTCTCATCATGAAAAAAGAACTGGAACATTTCATATACCCTCAGCTATTAGCACAAATTCTGGTGGCATAGAGGTTAAGTGTCATGGCTACTATCCAAAAGTCTGGCAGTTCAAATCTACCAGGTGCTCCTTGGAAACTCTATGGAGCTCTGTTCTGTCCCACAGGGTCGCTCTAAGTTAGAATCTACTCAAAGGCACTGGGTTTGGTTTCAGTTTTCACAGACTATGAGTAGGAATCAACTCCATGGCAGTTGGTTTTTTGTTTTACGTTCTCCTGTAACACAATTGATATTTTACTGTATCTCTACTTGAAATCCACTGCAATCCTACAAAACAGCAAAACTGCCCCACAGGGTTTTCAAAGCTGCGCAAATCTGTATACAAAGCAAAATGCCACATCTTTCTCCCACAGAGTAGGTGGTGGGAGTCAACCACCAGGGCTCCTTGAACTACTACAGATACCTCTTTTCTTACTACAAAATCTTCAGAGTAAAATTAGGATGGTGGACGCTGCAGTGTAATTTAGTTGCAAAGGGAAGTCTGGAAAAATATTGGAATAGGCCTCGACTTTCAAAAATACAACTAGTGAGTATTCCAAAAGACACTCATGAAAGTAGTGAAGTCTACTCTACTAGCAGTCAAAAACAAATACAAAATGGTTCCTATGATCACAGACTAATTCCAAAGGTATGTTTACACTGAAAACGCTTCTCAAAAGCTAAATTATACAGAATTTAAAATCATCTTTACAGTTTTAAGTTCTTAATATCTCAGCAAGATTTAAAAATTGTGATGCTACAGGGCTACTGTCTCAGCTTCTTCAAATCCCACATAATCCGTACCTAAATTATTCTGTTAAGACTCAATAATACTCATTAAATAAATTTGGTAAGTGCTCACTATTAAGTATTGAGTCACACAGGAAACTGAATTCTATCACTGTGGTAAGTTTAAAAATTTTAGTAACTACAGTATAAACAAAATTGCATATTGCCATGATTTTAAATACAACTTTTTCATGTTCACTAAGAGGAAATGGTTGAGACTACAGTCATATTTCATTGGAGCAACATCCAACCACACATCTGTCTTGGTCAAAACCCCAGTAAAGCCTATTATATTAAAATTTGGAGGTACATACAATGTTTCATAATAACAACCAGGTGCTACTTCAGATCATACCTCAAAACATTATTATTACTGTTTTATGTTAAAGATGTTTATTTTATCTGCAAGTATTTAATGTTTTTAAAGCATAGAAAAGAATACTATAGCCATATAACAAACATCAAACCACACCTAACTGTTGGAACTTATACACAAATTCAAGTCAAAGACATACTTACAAATAGAACTCATTCACAATTCTTGGACTCAATGTTTATAATAAAGTGTTCCCACAAAGTCCAAATCACTTAACACCCTATTTCACAGACCTCAGCATGAACATCAAGAGATATGCAACTGTACAGAAACACATAGGAAATACTCATCAAATGTGTGTCAAATAAAAGACTTAGCTCCTACATTTCCAACTCACACTAGTCAGAGCTACGCAACTCTGCAGTGGGATTATCATTGATATTATTTCTATACAGAATAGGAAAACGTGCTAAGAGAGTCTTCTGAACCCCATACTGGTGAGTGGCGTCTGGGGTCTTAAAAGCTAGCAAGCTGCCACCTGAGGTACACCAAATGGTCCCGACTCATCCAGAACAGATGATCACCAAGAACACCAAAGACATGAGGGAAAAAAAGCCCAACACAGAAGGACACATGCAAATGGAAGACTGTATCAACATGTGACCAGAAGAACCAGGCCACCAATAAAGACAGCCGTGATGAGGCACACAAAGTTTAGTCCTGTGGCAAGATGAGAAAAAGAGGGGTGCAGCTCAAGAACTCTACTAAAAGGTTGACGGTCAAACAGCCTGGGGGATCCCCTAGGAGAATAGCTCCCAGACCTGCTGCTGCCCGTCTAGAAAACACTGAGGTCAACTCTTCATACAAAAATGGACTAGACAGTATAATCACACGGTGTGTGTACTTTATGGTTCTATACATTTATAGGAGGCTGTCCTTCTGGTCTCTTTCCAGATGGGAGAGAAGACGGTAGCAAGGAATGGGCAGGAGCTTGTTAGAGGATACAAGTATAAAATGAAAAGTAGGAGTGTGCTGTCACCAGGCAAGGAGAGCAGAAGGAGCTACAGATAGGTGGACTGTGTATTTTCACTTAACCACAATAAAAAAAGAAAAAATTAGAGAAACGCAGCATAAAGAAAGAGGCAGTGACTGGATCAAAGACTAAACAAGAAAAAGACCTCGCACAACCCAGACCCTCTTTTGCTTATAAAGTTCATATTTAGGGTGGTAAGTGGAAAAAGAAAAAAGAACCTCGTTTTATTCTCTACTTATTCTAAATTTATAAATAATGAAACTGGTCTTCCATAAAACTAAAATGTTTTTCAATCAAATATCTTTAAACCAATTAACATAAGATGCATAAGAAAAAAACCCTAACCAAAAATTTTAAGATAGTTCTTTATTTCTTCATTTTTTTCTTTTCTAGATTTTTGGGGGGCGGGGAGGTGAGTGAAAGAGATTAAAAAAGATTAAATCAGATCAGCAGATAGCTGCTCCAAGACTTAAAACCTCAACAAATGAAAAATGAGAAGTTTCTTTTCAAAATTTAATCACCACCTTTTTTGGAAACCCTGGTGAAGTACTGGCTAAGTACTAACCAAAAGGCTGACCATTCAAATCCACCAGGTACTCTTTGGAAAATCTGTGGAGCAGTTCTACCCTGTCCAATAGTGTCACTATCAGTCAGAACTGACTCGAAGCCAGTGGGTTTTGGATTGGCATACCTCATCATTTTTGAGATCCTACAATGTAACTGGTTTATCTGTATATTAAATTAAAAGCAGTAAGGATACCATTAACAAGTAAAATCTTCATTCTTCCTTGATCACAGATTCCAACTCTGACCCTCCAAGCATCTTCATGGTAAAGCAGTCAGAAATACACATATTTTATATAGATGTATCATAGCTTGCTTGCTTGCTTGCTTGATTTATTGGAGTATCTCCAATCTTATTTAATTCTGCTCAACTTTATACTGAATTTTTACCAAAAATAATGTGCTGTTTCAACAGTACATTATTTTATAGGTTTGACTTATAAAAACTTATTTATCACTTTTCAATCTATTCTCAGTAATCTTGTCTACTCCCACCAGCACAAGTTATTATGATCTTTCTGCAGGTTTAAGAGATTTTACCATTTATCAAAATTGTTTTGACTGTGTAATGTTGATCCGACTCACTTGGCTTTGGCTTGGCATGTAATATTGGCTCCAACAGAAATTTCCAAAGTAATGTTCACATTCACTGTCCATACTCTTCTTTCACCTCTGGTCTTACTGAGAAGTAAACTTACAAAAAAAAAATCCTTGCAGACATCATGTAACGTTTATGAGTGCTGTGTAATGACAGAAGGCAACGTAAGTCATACTTTTAATAATTATGGCCACATAAACTTAGAGATTGATGGTATTCTTGGGAAAAATAAAATTCAGCATTTCTCTTTTCAATATTTAAACCCCAAATTATAAATCATGGTAAAGTTGTCCTTAATTTGCTCCACAATTCTACTTCTCTTCCTGATTAGATAGGAATAGTTTCTGAATACTTTTAAAAAAAAAAAAAAAGGGTACAGCATCATAAAACAGAATGTATTTCGCTTCTGGGTGGGAAATGGAGGGGGATAACAGTACCAGATAGGTAAGGTCCAAGGGGCTAAAAGAACAGACATATATACCCATTACTTCCTACTGATTTGTTTTTTTTCTTTAAAATAGGAAAACTGAAAGTTAGGTTTCACAGAAGTTACCACGGATATTGGTGCCCTCTATTGGTCCTAACAAAAACTTAAATGGTTATCAGTGGACACTTGCATATAATATAATGAGGTAAAATCGCCTCTATAGGACAAAGTAGAACTGCTCCACAGAGTTTCCAAAGAGTGCCTGGCAGATTCAAACTGCTGACCTTTTGGTTAGCAGACACAGCACTTAACCACTAAGCCATCAGGAGTTTCCTTTCACCTAATATGTATGGCTAAATTATACGGAAACATATTATACTTGTATTTCCTGACTCATTAAGTTATTTTTATAAAAATGTAGGAATAAAGCATCTTCAAAAATGTGGCTACCACTACTACAGCATTGACCTGGCCAACTAGATCACATAATTGATGTGACAGTAGAAACTGTCTGAACAGTGAATTCCTGGGAGTCAAAATGTACTGCTTTGGTGATTATTGAACACTGAAATTTAGATAATATCCCACTAATTCCAATTAGGTTGGTGAGCTTACTAACAGACTACACTGACAATTAAGATCCAGGTAAAAAAAATTTTACCAGGGCCAACAATAGTATCTGCAACCAGAACGTTCTGTTACTTTAGTACTCGAAATTTCAAATATTCTTTTCAAAGCTTAAGTAGTTAATACAGAATGATTCATGAAATATTTTTACTTCAGGTTCATAAACACCCAAGGTGAGACACTAAGACTTACAAAACACACACGGTGCTATAATACAGAAATAAAAAAAGTGAGTAAAAAAAGGTATCTGCCTTCAGATCTGACAGTCCACAGCAGACTAGACAGAAACAACTTCATCAACTAAGAGGTACAACATGAGGATGTAGAGGAAGAGTTAAGAAAAGGCCTGGGAGTAGCTTACAAAAAAAAAAAGAACACATCAATCTGGGAGCCCCCTACTTCAAATAGGCCTTCTTTGTTACATCACCTTCTTAGTCAGAAGTAGCTTAACTCTAAACAATCTAAATAGAAGGATATCAGATTTCTCATCACTGCTGTTGTCAGAATGTTTCAAATAAAAAAAGGGGAGGGAGAGAGGAGGTGATGATTACAGTCTTCCCTGAATATCTAATGAAGCTTTGCATGTATACAACGGGGTCAGAGAAGATAGAAAGAAGAAGGAAAAAAAAAACTATTAATAACTTCAACAAAATACTCCTTTAATTTTGAAGTGTTCACAGCCTATGCAGGCACTAAGTTAACAAACGAAAAATATTTTTGTAGTTTTATAAGGGAAGGCAACAACCAAGAAAAGTAAAAATCTTGAGGGGCAGGAGAAAAGCAACAGATTGATTGTCTCTAGACAGGGAAGACAACCAACGGGAGAGGAAATTATGTCAATGGGGATTGCAGTTTTTCTTCTATAAACTTTCCTTTTGTTACCAACAGCCAATTCCAGATGGTGGTTATCTGAGTATGTTACGCCTATCTGTACTTTTCTGTGTTTCTTGTGTGTTTCACTTTTAGTACAAGAATTCTGGGGTAGCGAACTCACCTTCAAATGGTGGTTGCACTATTGCCAGACAGTATTTTCTCTTATACCACCTAAATATACTCTCTGAAACGCCAACATCTGGTATGTTACCCTCAATATCATGCAGCACACATCAGAGTGTACATGAATAAGTGAGTAAAGGAATGAAGGAGCAGTCTTTTAACTAAACAGATCCAGGTAAAGTCCCTGCTGTGTCACTATGCAACCTTGGTGAAGTTACCAGCACCCTCCTAAACCAGTGTCTTTACCTGTAAAATAAATGTTCCCTCCCAATGTCCCAACACAGCATAGTCCTGAAACTAAGATACATCATTATCCACAATACACACTTAGCAATTTAACCTCACTCTCACATGCCTCATATATATATATTTAACCACAGGTGCCATTTTAAAATCATCAGTGTGTTTTAAAACAGTTTTGTTCACCATTATCTCCTCAGTACAGCACAATGTCTACCATACAGCATATGAACTCAAACATATGTTGATTAATAAAGAAAACATGGCCATAACCACTTAACAAGGTTATGGTACAAAAACAGTAAGAATACATGAAACAATTCATTTGTCATGAATTTGATAATGTTCTTAACAATACAGAGATAGAATCCACTATTATCACCCTTTATATATAAGGAAACAAAGGGAGAGAAAGATTAAGTAATTTGACTAAGGTCACAAACCTAGTAAGTAAAAGATTAAGAATTTGAGCCCAAACTCCAGAGGTCCACGCTCTTAACCATTACATAAGACACTTAAGTAGAGCAATGAATCCATTAGTTTTTACTACATTTTCAAAACATAAATATAACTAAGAAACTTAAAGAAGTTATCAGGCACTCAACAGTCAGTGTCTATTAGTTAAACTGGCTTCAACTCTAATATTTATGTAACATCACCATTACTAAAAGAACTAATTGAGAAACTTAAAAGTTGTGGAAATCCAAACTTCAGGCTCCAAAAAGGTAAAAGAAACTCTATCCCTTCTCTGTTTCCTGAATGAATGCTGCACCCTTCTGCTGAAGGGACAGATCCTTCTATTTCAACTCATGGTGACCCACATATTACAGAGCAGAAATGCTCCATAGTGTATCTCTGGGTGTAATCTTTACAGGGAACAAAAATCCTCACAGTTGGACCAACAAGTAACATCATGATAAATGGAGGAATGACTGAAGTTGTTGAGGATTTCATTTTACTTGGATACACAATCAATGCCCATGGTAGTAGCAGTCAAGAAGTCAAACATATTGCACTGGGCAACTCTGCTCCAAGAAATCTTTTTCAAGTGTTAAAAGGCCAAGATGTTGCTTTGATGATTAAGGTAGGCCTAACACAAGGTATGATATTTTCAGTTACCTCACAAGCATGTGAAAGCTTGACAGTGAGTAAGGAAGACAGAAGAAATGACCCTCTGAATTATGGTATCCATGAAAAATATAGTGAACATATCTTGGCTTGGCATCACAGATTGCCAGAAGAACAGACAAATCCATCCTGGAAGAAGTACAGCCAGAATGCTCCTCAGAAGCAAGGATACCAAGACTTTGCCTCACATACTTTGGACGTGTTATCAGTAGAGACCAATCTCTGAAGAAGGACATTCCACACTTCATAAAGTAGAGGGTGAGCAAGAAAGAAGATCCTCAATGAAATGGGCTGACAAAGTGGCTCCAACAATGGACTCAAGCACAACAACGATTGTGACAGTGGCGCAGGACCAAGCAGTGTTTATCTGTACAAAGGGGCAACAAGTTGGAACCGACTTCACAGTAGCTAGTTACCATAATCTTTACACAGTATGTGACTCAACTTTTCTTCTGTGGAGCTGCTGAGTGGATTCAAACTACCAACCTTTCAGTTAATAGTTGAGCATGAACCAGTTATTCACTTCACATGTATTTTACCAAGCACTGTGATTATGAAGGCTAGGCAACAAAAATCTAATCAGAACTACTGCTTTGAAGACCTTAATATCTAATTTACAACTACTGTTTGATCAATGAAGAGATGAAACTGGGGGAAAAGCAAGTTTTGCTGAGCTAACTAGGATTCTAAACCATTACAACAGAGGAACTCAGAGGCATTTTTACATTAAGAAGTACAAACAGAGATTATTTTTATTTACAATTTCTTCACTGTTTATCTCTTAAAGCCTCAGGATCAACTCCTACTGTATTTAAATTTTAATGCCTTGAACAAAATTTTACTTTTGAATGTATGAAGTATACCATTAAGTATGTTTTTTTCCTCTGAATTCTGCTTGAGAAAACACTGACGCTGCTCAATTATAAATGCAAAAGTATTTCTTAAATAGAATATCAACTCTCTCAATGTCAACATTTTTCTTGCTATTTTCAAGTAAGCAATTTAATTAATGTACTCCACTAATTTGAAAAGAAGTACATATGGCTTATATATTAGAAAATACATTTCTATTATTAATATTAAAAGCAGATATATATATTTTCAATTTTAGATCTAAGATTTTGAATCAAACAGAGGGGATGAGAAGAAGAGTCTCTGGTCTTTTGTTTTCAGATATATCTGGTTCTTCAAATTATCCTAAAACATAAACATCTTTCTCTGAGATGGTAAAGAATCCAGTTCTTAACATCCTGTTCTAAATGTTACATAAAAATGTCACCATTCTTCAGTATTTAAAATAAAGCTTTTATTTACATTGACTCTCCTTTCCTTCCACTTTTCCTTCAATGGACAGAGAATGTTCAGCTTTCATCTTTCCATAGTAAACCTATATGCTTTTATTAAATTCCCTTAACTTCTTCAAATAAATCTGTAAACTATAATCTTTCTATTTCCTTTTAACCTTTTTATTGGAAGGATAATGAAGGATCATGTTATCCACATTTTGTTTTTATTTTTAGCCTGCATCAATGAAAAACTACAAAGATTTAAATACTATGCCTATCAGCCACAAGATTTTCTAGCTCTAGAAAGTTACATTTCTGCTAACCTGTAGTACAATGATAATTAGTAGGACTGCATACTTTTACCCATTTAGCTTACAGTGTTCAGTGACTGGGGTTTATTTATTGTGGTCAACAGATGAAAAAAGGTATGCAGAGGCTGTACCCCTTTCTGTCTGCTCATTTCTCACCATGTACTTAGACAGGTTATTTTTAACAGTCATCTTTTTTACATTATTTCTCCTTACTCATCTTTCTAACAAATGACGAACCCACTGTTCATGCCACTACGCAGAAAGCACAAGAAAGTACATCAAAAACAAATGCACAAAAAAATAAATTCCCTAGCTGGTTAAAGTCAACATACCCTATCCCTATTTTTCAAAGAGAACAAATTTTGACCCACAAGATTAACATAACTAAAATTTAAGGCCATTTTACATGATTTTAAGAAATCACTAAAAGTTCTGTTAACTAGGCCCACTTCCAATGGACAAAAACTACCTACGTATTCAGTTTACAGTAGAGTATTTCAACAAATACTGTACTCAACTATCACGATCTTGTGCCAAAACAGAGTTTAATATGCTGAAGAACATTATTCTGCCCATAGCTACATTACTGTGTTGTTACCTTACAACTCACCACCTATTTATGAAATGGGAGGAGGTGAATACACTGACATAAATTATCACAAAAAGTGTACTGGCCCAGCCATTAGAAACTACTACTACTACTACTTCTGCTACTACCTTCCACAATTAGATTCCTCTAAACCTTGGTTTCCTCATTTTTTAAAGTAATTTTTTAAAGACATGTTTCTCATGTCTGAGAGATGCTAAGTACTGCAGCAGATTTTACTGAAGACAGGATCACTATCTTTCTTTTCATTGTTTCAAATGCAACCTGAGCAATACACTGTCTTGAAACTTCCAACTAGGCAAGCATAAAAATCTATCGATACACATCTATCCTCAGAACCAAATACCTAAACAGAAATAATAGCAGCACTCTTCATTTCCTTGATGCACATACTGAAATTAATACATGTATACCTGTACAATTTCTTCCAGTCTGAGGTAAAAGAAAATGTGATCTTCAACTAACAGATAAGTCCTTTAAAAGATGTTTCTACATAAAAGACTTATCACCTATTTGATTAGAGCCTAGGCTCAAATAAACGCAATTTTCATTAAAATAGCGGTGCACCTAGATCTCTGTGGAAGAGAATAAATGGCAAGTAGTATTTCTGGATAATTTACTTGTTCTCATCTCATAAAACTAAGTTTATAATCAGCCTTTAAAGCTGTTTTCCTCCTGCTACCGTAAGTTACTACTTCTTTCTCCAGATAAGATTTTTTGTTTCCATTTCAGGGAGTGGAAAAAAGAATTCAAGAGAGCTGGTAACTAATGAACTCTTAGTATGCTGTCAGTGTGATATGCTTTACTGAGCTTTTGGGTTTATATGGCTGCCTTTGAAGAATAAGATCCTGTAACGCCGCCTGTCTGTAGTCCCAGGAAAAATAAACAGTTATTATGAAACCAGATCACTAGGACAAACCAGGAGGCCTTTCTATTCCAACTCAACACAGCCAGCCCGGGCTTCAAAGCTTACTCTTTAGCTGACCCTATTATCTGCGAAACAAGTACTACTAGGTAAATTCTTCCACACTATGGAATTATTTGAAGATGTCTATTTAATACATGTAAGGGTCAAATATACCTGTCACCTATTAAGTTACTTATAACTGCATATGGATATGGATCAATTTATCCAAAATCCTTCAGAGATCAAGGTTACTTCAGCAGCCACAACAGCTATGAAGAAAACCTGCCGCAGAACAATATGGAAAAGTACAACTTCTCACGTGTCTCTCACATACACAGATACTTAGCTGAGTCCATTATCCCACCTCCCCCGAAAACTGCTCCCCTCCACCTTGTAACTGGGAGAAAGGTACCAACCTCCTAGTCATTCCCCAAGAGAGTCATCTACCTATTATCTCACCCCTCTAGCTTTGTCCCGCCCCCGCCTCAGAAACAAGGTGGCCCTACAGGCCCTAGGCAGATCCCCACAAACCCAGGTGTGCAAACAGGGAATCTAACCAGCTTCCTCCATCCTTAACCATGTGTACCATCCCAGGATAACAGGCTGTTCACCAACTCTGCGGACTCTACGGTCCACCCACCCCCACGTGTCAGCTACCCTCCCCCACATTCCCACACCTCATGATGAAGGCCGGGGAAAGAATGGGGGCAGTCGAAAGGCTGGGCCCTAAGAATCAACCCACAGGCATCAGTCCCACCGCAAAGACCCTTCCACCTTCGGCCCCTACCCTTTAGAGTCCCTTCCTCCCTCCTTCCTTTGAAACCAGGCCCTTGCCTCGGAAACCTCCTCTTCCTCGTCGTCCTCCTCTTCTTCCTCGCTGTTGTTACTGCTCGTGCCGCCGCCGCCACCGCCGCCTCCGCCGCCGCCGCCTCCGCCGCCGCCACTGTTGTCGCTGTCGCTTTCGCTGCTGCTGGGGGGTCGGCAAGTCCGGTTACGCTTGGCCTTGTGGTGTTGCTGCTGAGGCGGCTTCTTCTTCAGGAGCAGGTCGCAGACTCGCACCATCCCACGAGGAGAGGAGGCCGAGCAAGCCCCGCCGCCGCCGCCAATCTCCGCCACCACCGCGGGGGGGCCCGCCACTGCCGCCACCGCCGGGGGGCTCCCTTCTCCCTCAGCCGCGGCTGCTCCTGCTGCTGCTGCTGCTGCTGCTGCTGCTGCTGCTGTTGCTGCTGCTGCTGCTGCTGCTGCTGCTGCTGCCGCCGCCGCCGCCGGAGCCGTCGCCTTCTCCATCCCCAGGGAAGGAGGGAGGGTGCGTGGGGGAGGGGTGTGGGGGCTAAGCTCTTCAGCGATTTCGGCCGCACCGGGGCCGACGCAGCGCTCGTTGCCGCCTCTGCCGCCACCACCTCGGTCACCTCTACTGCTAGTGCTACTGCTGCTGCTGCTGCTGCTACCGCCGCCGCCGCCGCCGCTCCGCCAGCTCTCACCTCGTCTCGCGATACTAAGGGCGGGGAGCCTGACGATGGGAGGGAGGGAGGAAGGGAGGGACGGAGGAAGAAGGAGCAAAGGTTGGGGGAGCGAAATTGGGGGGGACCCGTAGAAGCAGACGTGGGTGTCGGGAGACCCAGAGGAGAGACTGGAAAGAGGCAGGAGAAGTGTGCCTAGTACGGCTTTAGAAGGCAGGACGACAGAGACAGAGAAGGGCTGAGTTTACAGCCGTAGCACCCGCTAGTGCCTGAATTGCACCGCTTCCTCGCTACATCCCCCCCACACAGATCCTCAACCCTCCCTTTTTCCTTCCTCACTGGTGACTAGAATGCACCCGCAGGCGGAAGTGCAGGTGACGCCATCAGCCGTCGCCTGGAAGGTGTCGCGCGGGTGGCTGAAAGGCGAAAGTGAGATTTTGGGGGCTGAATTCGGGGCTCCCGTGGGCGTGTAGTACTGCCGTACGTGTGTCGGGCTAAGAGGCTGGAGTGCAGTGGGCCCCGTGCTGTGGAGGAAGCTGGTGCTGAAGCGCGGTCCAGAGCTGAAGGCGGCGTGGGCGAGATCCGGGAGGCGGAGCCTCCTTCTAGACAGCTGTACAAGCTTCTCGTTGGTTTCCCAGTCTTGTCTTAATAGTCTCCAGATCTTGAATTAGGTTTTAGGTTTTGGGGGATCGTGTCTTGTAAATCAAGGACGCTTCTTTGCTTAACGTTTAAGTCTTGGATGTTAGACTTCCTAAACCTGGGTTTCCTCTTGTGTAATGCGAAGGAGTTGAATTAGGTATCTAAGGTCACTACAGCTCTTCGCGGTACCCCTCTTATTCCTCGCTGTTGTTGCTGCTCGCAGTGCCGCTGCCACCTCCTCCTCTGCCAATGCCTCTGCTGTCACTGCTGCTTGGGGCGGGAGAGAGGGTAGTGTCCAAGAGAAGAGGAAAAGGGGGATCTGTGCTACGTTTTGCGTATGATTTGCTGTGTGACCCTGATTTACCTCAACTTTTATCTGTGAAGTGGTCATCATAAATACCATCACTTGGAAGAAATATTGTGATGGGGGTTGTCGGTACATTTTTAGGAATCTGTAGGACTTTTGAAATGATAGCGTAGTTTGTTAACTAAGAGTTACTCCTTTGCAGTATCGTATGAGCACAGTGGCATAAGCAATGTGAAGCAAACATCAAAAGCAGATGTATTGGCTAAGAAACAAAGATTTTTTTTTTTAAAGTATGTCTCAGTTGACATAGTTGCCATTTTAAGAATGCTAAGTTTAGCTGAGTGTGCCTGAGGTTTTTTTAGCATTTTTTTTTCTTCTACCATTGGCATACCATATGAAATGTGGGTAGCTGCCAGTACTCTACAGAGTACTGTGGCAGAATTGGCAATGATTGAATCAATTCATTCAAACAAAGATTGATCATGTGCCTACTGTGTGTCAAGTGCTTCACTTAATGAAATCAAAATCTCTGCATTCAGAGGCTTTGCAGTGTAATAAGCATTATCGTAAACAAGCTTACCAAGTGCTAGCCATCTGCCTGTTCCTATCCTACTACAGCACTTGCAGAATTCCAGTGTATAACACTACACCACTGTGTATCTTACCACTACAGATTTATGTTCTATAACTTCATCTTGATCTCCCTCCTACTTCTGTATCCATAAGCACGTCTTTCTCCCATTGTACCAGAACACTTTTTTACAGTCTTTAAATCCCAGCATCATTTTATTTTGTCACTTCTGACTTCACAGAAGATTGAAACTATTAGGCACAAAACCCTTCGATTTTCCAAATGCTAGAGCTAAAATACTTCCAGATCTTTCTTTTCTCCAATATCAGAAGAAAAAGAAACACCCTTCTCTTATGCAAGATTAACTCTCCATTCATACTCTAGTTCTAAACCTGTTTCTCATCTATTAATTATCTTTCCTGTCTTCTGTCCCCCACATTTCTGGTTCCTTACCTTATCTTTCTGTAATGTTCTCTTTATTTCCTTTCTGTTACAATCAAACTTCTTTAGAGAGTATCTTACATTTTATATCTCTTTTATTATCTGAAATTTACCATCAGGCCCTCTGCAATCTAACTTTTGTAGCTATGACTCCATCAAAAATGCTTTATTTTGAAGCAATCCCATTTCTTGGAAGAAAGAAAGTTCAGATTCTTCGGCAAATACCAAACTCATTGCTGTCAAGTTATTGCTGACTCGTAGAGACCCTTTACACATAGCTAGACTAAAGTCCCCAGCTTCCCATATACTTAGGAGTGGCCAAGTGATTTTTACCCAGGGGAACATAAAAGAAAGTGATATGCTTATTTCCATACAGGATTTTCGTTATTCTTTCCAACCAGCTTGATACCAGTGAGCATGGTGACCATATAAAGTGTATCTTGAAGATGCTATTGACAGAAGAGAATAAGCATGATAACTGAATCACTGCTTGGAACACAGTACCAACCAACTAGGAATACCCCCATTTGGACATCTTGTGAGACAGAAAAATTGAAATTTGAGAATTTATCTTTTACAGGAGCTGGAACAACAATATATAATCCAGAAATTGGTACCAGAAGTTGAGTACTGCTAAGAAGATAATCTAAAATATTGGCATTGGCTTGGTGATGATTCAGCAGGTGATGGGGGAAACTTAACATGAATGCTGGAAGAAAGAAGCCTAAGGGTTGTAAGGGAAAAGTAATTGGTAAAACTATCACTTGCAGTTATCAAAAAGCAGACCATGTATCTGTTTATGCTGTAGCTACAGAGGAAATGGTTCAAGAATAGCCAAAGTAATGGTGTATGTTGCTTTCCACATTGTACTTTTAATGAGGTTTTTACAAGTAAGAAATAACCTCAGAAAATAATTGGCAGAAATGAAAGGGAATAGGAAATGTGAAGGGATAAGTATGTCTGGAAAAGTTAGACAAACTGACTTTCTAGACCTCACACAATAAAATGGAACTGGAAGAGACCTAGAGTACAGTTCCTTAATGATTTACAAGGTTCAAAAATTAAGTCCATGCACTCAATAATTCATTGCTGAGTATCACTAAGGTCACATTGGAAGTACTCCACTTGGGAAACTATGCACAGATACCAGCACCCAGTCCACACTTCAGAGCAATTTTGGAACTCTTTCTGGAATGGTCCTTGCACACGGTGGCAAATTTGCAAACTTAAATTGTATAGTTTTCTCTGAGGGAGTTGTTAGCCAGTAAACAAGTAACTGTATTTGAACACCCTCCTTATTCACCTCGTATGGCCCTGAATGACTTTTTTCTTTACCCAAAGATAAAGAAAATATTGAAATGACATTTTGATGACATACAGGACATCAAGGGTGGTACAAGAACAGTTCTTATTGCCATTCCAGAAAAAGAGTTCCACAGTTATTTTGAAGGGTGGCCTTGTGTTGGTTCATAGCTTCCCAAAGGGAGATTCAGCAATGAGGTCTGTAGCACTTTTTCTAGGATGAGTTCACAAGCTTAATTGGCAATCCTCATAGTCCTGCAAAAAAGATCAAGGGCTTGGTCTTCCTAACCAAGTCCATTGTTTCAGATGGCTTCAGGGTGACTAGTACAGTTTGGAAAGAAACTGACATGATACAAGGATGCAAAGAAGTAATTCAGGCTTGAGAATTATGTAAGAACGAGGTTTGAGTGTAATTAGTGCAAGTAGATGAATCAAAAATCAAGTTTTTAAAGGAATTTTATTGCTCATCAAACCAGATGTAAAAATATCTTTTGTTCAAGCATCAAAACAATTCTTAGGCCCCCAAATTTGAATAAAAAATAGAGTATAAAAACTTTTTCGCTCCCCAACACTAACATATTATGTGGTCATGGAGAAAAATGAACAAATAAGAACATTTCAGAGGCTAGTATAAGGGACCACACAAAACAATGAACAAAGGTGTTCCTCCCAAAGAGTAGAATTGGGATACCACCAAAACATCCTCCATTCTCAGGAGATGAATCACCAAATGCCTGCCCAGAATTTCATTATTGTTATTCTTTAGTATTACTGTCTCATATTTTTCTTGCTCCCAAATGAGAGAGTGTATCGTAGTTATTCTCTTGTGAATCTGCCACAGTCTGCCATATTGGGTTTGAAGAGACAGGGGTAATAATAAAGGTAATTTGCCTTTGCAGTTCATAGATTGCATCTTGTTCTGATGAAGAAAACTGCTTGTTACTTGCAAATCCCAAACTTCCAGCCTGAGCCAGTGACTGGATAGAACTTTAAGTTGTCTCCCTTGGATAGGATGTGTTCCATGTGTGGGAAAAGAAGTAGTATATTTAATAATGAGAATACTGCATTCTTGCAGACACTAGACTGTTCTTACTGGGCACACAGTCAGACTCTATTCCCCAGCTTTCTTTGCAATTAGCTGTACCGTTAAATGTCTCCAGTAGATCCCAACCAGTGAGATGTGAGAAGTGATGTGCTTCTATTCCAGATCTGGTCTATAAAAAGTTCACATGAGATATCCTCCAAGACCTTCCTGCCCCCCACCAACTTGCGGCAGTTGAACATATGTGCACTGGAAACCATGTCTTAATGATAGTAAAGCCACAAAATGAAAGATCTGTAATTTCCTTGGAAGAGTTGCCTGCCAGTTAGGAATACCTGGAGTTCATGTGCATTCTTTTGTGTCAAAACACTGAGATTTGAGGGTTCATTCTAACTAATACAGTCCTGGCCCTCTTCCGCTAGGTACAACCATCTATTATCTAGCCCTTATTCCCATAGCGTAAAGTGGACCCATCAATGAGGCAGACCAAAGTATTGTCATCCCCCAGCCATAGTGATTGGTTAGGCTCATCTGTGATATTCTTACCACTTTGGCCAGCACTATTGTGAAAGAGGCACTTAACTCTGGAATTGCAAGCAAAGATTACCTCTGGCCTTTGGTCACCATGCAGACAAAATCTGCCTGAAAATGAAATTATTACAGGAAAGCAGAGGCAGTCTCAATGGTATTAAAAGAGCTTTTGAATTGAGTGAAATTTCCTGGCTGTCTCCTCAGGACTGAATCCCCAAGGGGTAAGAGATAGATACCGCCAGGAAGATTTGAGAATTCAAAAGCAGAAGGATCATGTGGCTCGTGCCCTATCACTCACTTGACAGTCTGCCCAACAAGGGCAGTTACAATCAAGTAGAAATGGCAGCAGATTATATTTAAGCAGAGAAGATCAGGCTGCATCTCCGTTGACCATAACAGAGTGAAACAGAGTCACAGAAATAATCTCTTCTGAGGGATGTAAACATGGTTCACAGAGCCCAGTTGCTAGCCAGAGACTTGCTACAGTAAAGAGAGAGAATCCCCTGCAGAGGCTTTGGTATGAATCCATGAATTGGATGGAGAAGGCTATTGAAAAGACAACAACATCCACAAGTAGTGAGATAAAGACAAAGGGAAAACAATGTCACTTTGTCCTTACTGAGAGAATAGACTGTAAGTTGTATCCACTGTGGACATTTCAGCTACAGATGTAGAGAGGTCTCAGAAGATAGCAAATAGACGAGATGCCTGGTCCCAATTCTGTGATGCTGAAGGAATTACCCCCTGCAACCAGATAAACTCTTAGAGAAGGGAGAACACCTAGATGACACTTTAAATTTTGAATTGCCTGAACTTGAGTCCAAAATTGATTCAAATTCCAAAGCAGGCCATTAAACTTAAAGAGACTAAGAAATCTTGAAATGGCAAGGTTTGGATTTGTATTCCCAATTAGCATGTGAAATAGCAGTAGTGTCAACAAATGATAAGACCTGAAAGTAAAACCAGTGAGTCTAGGGGGGGTGCCCAGTAGTAAGGACTCCTTGGCCTTGATTAGGAGGTCAGCCATACTTGTTGTGTGGTATCAAGACATAGAAGATTTAGGGAAATTGGTGGAAGATGTCAGGATTTGAGTGTGTCCAGTGAGGTCCTACAAGAAAGGGACACACTTTAGTTCAAGCTAAAGATAGTATTTCTAAGACACTACCTTTTTGCTTTTAGCCACTATCCAGAAGACTTAGTCTCCAACAAACCTGCATCTTGCAGGTTTGGAAAGCCCATATTCTCTGTCCTGTGCTACAGTTGGTACAACAAAGGCAAGTAGTTGGTATGTAGCACAGTGAAGAGTATAATTAGAGCCCCCAAAAAAGCCTGATCTGGCCACATCTCTAACTGTACATACACATCCTGCCTGACAAAAGTTAACAAACTACCTTTATTTTGTGAGGAGCCATCCATTAAGATACAAATTTAAGGGAAGGGGACAGAAATGACCCAGCAACATTACCCCCAAACTCATTCCTTAGCTTATAATTCTGAATAGAGAGGGCAAAATAGAAACAAGCTTTGTTGGGTAGTGAACAGACATTGTATTGCAACCTATTGCTAAGGGACAGAAAACAGATTTACGGGTCATCTGTCCTTATGATTTACAAACTAGACTACTGAAAAGCAAAGTGACCAATGGCCTACTAAGATTAAGAGAATTGTACTGTCAGGAAAACCAAGTGTGATGCCAGTCCCTCTTAGGTGTGGGCAAGGGAAAAAGGAGAGCCTTCCAGAACCCATGGCCACTAAATTCATTGACCAATAACCTCATCTACAAACTATGGTGCTCATACCGTCTTTGTTCCTTGTATGTGCCACTATAATAAAATTATCTTTACTATGCTGTACCGTGGATCACTGGTGGCAAAATGGTTAAGAGCTATGGCTGCTAACCAAAAAGTCAGCAGTAGAAATCTACCAGCTGTTCCTTGGAAACCCTGTGGAACAGTCTCACTCTGTCCTGCAGAATTGCTGTAAGTCAGAATTGACTCTGACAATGAGTTTGGTTGCTATTGGTCTGCTTGCTGCACCATAAAGAGTCACATCCAGGCTCAACCAAAAGAAATGCATGTCATCCAGTACTCTTGATTTTCAAGCTGAATGCAATATCTGAATGAGAACGTGCCATGCAGTTTAGGTTGTCCATGGGATAATTATATTGTCTTAGGGTAGGGCATACTCAACAAGTATAGATGTTGGGTAGTTAAGGGGTAGAATATAATAGACAAAAGTCACTTTTTGTCTGCCTTCCAGTTGACTCAACAACAATGAGATTGGCTTTTGTTTCATCTTCAGAAATGCCTTTCCTCAGTATGGCTGCCAATCACATGACTCTTGTCCTCTGACATAGAGATGGACAATGAACAAAGCCCCTATTTCCTGAGACACCTTGGAAACCTTATGCTAGAGCTGCCACTGACAATCTTTGACACAATATGGAATGAGTTTCTTATTATATAACAAAAACAAGAAGAAGCCAGGTATGAGCAATTGAAAAAGAAAGTCTGGATGATAGCATTTGAAATTCATAGACTTACTCATTGCCCTTTATTCATTAGGAGTGTAGTGGTGAAGTGATTAATCACTCACATGCTTACTAAAAGGTCAGCAGTTTCAATCCACCAGCTGCCCTTGGAAGCTATATGAGGCAGTTCTACTCAGTCCTATAAGGTTGCTATGAGTCTTTATCAACTCTACAGCAATAGGTTTGCTGTTTGGTATTTGGTGAATATAGTTCCCTAGATGTCATGGGTTCCATTCTTAGAAAATCTTATATAACAAGATTTGGGGTGGTAGCTATGGCTGCTCCTTTCTTTGCTCCACCCCACAAATCCTTACCATGGAGATATTCCCTCAGTTGTCTCCCTTAGAGAATATGTGTTTCACTTTATTAAGGAAGACAGTGATTTGTGATTACTTCTTAATTGTCAAATGTGTTAGCCTTGTTCCTGCACCTACTTTACCTGATTCTTATGTTATTCATCCTCAATTATTAGGAATTCCAAAGGGACTCCGATTAAATATTTCCACTTCTTCCTTAAAGAGGTTCTAAGAATTTGGGGAACTAAGGCAAAAGGTAAAAGTGGGGCCACAATATCTCTATTAACAATAAAACTAAGTTGGTTTATATTGCTTAGTGTGAAAACAAATAGGTTTGTTAACTAGACCCCAGTTAGATTTATATCTGCGTTCCCTGATAAGGACGCTATGCCAGCCAAGTGCCACTGAGTCGGATCCTACCCAAGGATACTATAGACAACAAATAAGAACTTGGTCTCTGTGGACAAACTCCATAATACTCTCCTGGATATTCTCTCTCTCTAATCAAACCTACTTTTTTTCCTGTATGGGCTTCTTTTCTTCTACCTGGCTCTTGGAGTTCAAGGGGTCCCCATGATTCTCTATGTTTATTTCCTTAGTTTTATTTTCTATACTCTCCCCTAAGGAATCTCATTTTCGGTTACCATGTGTAAGCTAATGATTCCATACCCATTAATCTCAAACCCATATAGATCCAGTATGACCATTTCAATTAGCAAGTCTAATTTAAGCTCGTGTTTCTTAAACCTTTACATCCAACCATAACAGATCCAAGATTACCAAATTATATTTACTTTGTTCATATCCAATTGCTTTCTTGACTTTGTCCTTATAGCCACTGCCTTAATTTGGCTTCTGTTACCTTTCACTCGTATTGTTACGTCTATTAATTAATCTCCCTGTCTCCTGTTCTATTCCATTTTGTTCTCCACATTGCCACCTGAGTTACTTTCCTAACATTTCAGAAACAATTTATGTCTGATCTGAACACGAAATATACATGTTCACTGTAGAACATTAAAAAAAAAAAATACAGAGAAGCACCCCCCCAAAAAAAAACAACAAAAAACAAACCCAAAAAGCACACACACAAGAATATATTCATAATCTTACCAGCCAGAGATAGCCTCAGTTGACATTTTGGTAAAGACCTTTACAGTGTTTTCTGTTTATTTTTAAACAGAATGAGAATGCAGCTCCTCTACTGCTGCTGTTTAGCTTGCTTCTTAAAAAACTTAATGTGTGAGCATTTTCTTACATCGTTATGTGTCCTCTACACTATCATTTGTAATGAATGTCTCGTATCAATTTATGTAAGACAAGGGCAACAAACTGGCAGCTTATGGCCAGATCTGGTCCATAGAAATGCTATGTTTTGTCAGCACAGCATTTTAAAGGGCTTGTCTTCTGAATGCCTTTTGATAACCATGTTGTTGTTCTTGTTAGTTGACATCAAGCCATTTCTGACTCATGGCAACCACCTGCACAGAAGGCTGGAACTTTTCAGAAGATTGCAAGGCTTCACTTCTGAGGTACCTCTGCATAAGTTTGAATGACGAAGCTTTGTGTTAGTAGTGTAGCACTTAACCGTTTGCACTGTCCAGGAACTCCTTACAAGACATGTTGTTGTTAGTGTTAGGTACCATCAAGTCTATTTCAATGCATAGCAATCCCATGTGACAGAGTATAACTGCTCCATGGAGTTTTCTAGGCTGTAGGCTTTAAAGAAGCAGATCACCAGGTCTTTCTTTCTCCTGTGGAGCCCCTGAATGAGTTTGAACTCCCGGTGTTTCTTTTAGCAGTGGAGCACCTGCCTGTTGTGCTGTCAGGTCTCCTTTCACAAGGCATGCTTCAGTTCCCACCAGTCTCACAGTGTTGACAATTTGTCTAACATAAGAATGAGTTTTCTTTCAATTGCCTTCTGTGTATCCCACTCTGTGTTAGGTGAAAAAATGGCAAGCAAAACAAATGTGATCTTTTATGGCGTGAAGCTTATGGCCTAGTATGGGAGAAACACAAACATATTGCTAAGTACTAAAATAGCAACTACAAGAGAAAAGTACAGAGGACATGACCTGGAGATATTTGTTTGGTTTAATTTGGGGAGATAGCACTTTCGTGAGTAAGTAATGTCTGAACCGAGAACTGCAGTGAGAAATAACCAAAAATAAAAAGCGAATCCATTAACCATTGTGCTGATTCCAACTGATGCTGACCCCAAGTGTTACAGAGAAGAACTGCTCCATATGGTGCTCTTGGCCTTAATTTGTATGGAAGCAGATTGCCAGGCCTTTCTTCCACAGTACTGCTAGATAGTTTGAACCACCAACTTTTAGATGAGTAGTAAAGTTCAAACTGTTTGTCCAAACCAGCAACCTCATAGTGAGAACTAATTAGGAAAAGAAGTAGGGATAAGTAGAGATGGCTGAAGAACTATGATGTGTAAAAAAAAAAGTATCAGACAGGGTCAAAAAAACATAACACAGAAAGTAAATGGAAGAATGTTTGCAAGGTGAAGCTGGGGAAGTACACAGGAGCCAGGTCATCCAAGGCCTTGTGGACCATACTAAGAATTCTGAGATCTATATTGAGACTAAACCTTGCATTCCTTGAGTTTCTCTTCATCCAGTGATCCAAGTCTTCTTTTCTTTAGATAAATATCCTTCTCTTTTCCATCATTCCTTATGTGAGATGGTCTGGAGATCCTTGTAACCTTCTAATGACTCTTTTGTGGAATTAACATGATGTGAAAGCATTAAAATCATCACAAGTAATAACAGAGAGCAACAAGTAGAAATTAGCCCTGCTGTATTATTTATTTGTTTCAGATTTGACTCTATGGCACTTGGCTTTGGAGTTCATTATTCTGAAAGCAGAATCAAGAAACAGATAAGCTCATGGCTAAGGGGATGATAACCTAGCATAAAAAGTAATTAACTCTTGTCCACTTTAGTAGAACAGAGTTGCTGAATAAATAATTCAAAATCAATCCACATGTCATCTGAATAGTAAATGTATCTTCACTTTATATTTTCTTTTTTAAAAAAAGTATCTTACCTCTTAATGTTTATATTAAAATCACTGTTATTTTTTTAGTGTACTCCAAGGTGTGTAAAGAAAGAAACAAAAAAAAAAAAAAAAGGAAAAACATTTATATTCCTGGAGTAGAAAGCCACAGTTAGATTAAAAATATACCCAGCAGAATCAACAACTAAAGAATATGCATATATTCTTGGTTATTACACAAATAAGTAGCCCACCATAAATTTTAGTGTTTCTATTTTACATTTGTCAGTTTAGCAATTTGTCCTTGTTTGTTTGGAAGACTCAAAGTGGTTGTGGCACAGGAAAACTCCTACATAGAGATTTGTGAGTATCTGAAATTTTCACTTTTAAGATAAGCATCACAAACATGGCTCAGCAGAATCTATCAGCATATTAAAATAATTTATTTCAGGAAGTCAAGGATGGTTCAACATTGGAAAATCAATCAATGTAATATATCTCATTAATAGAACAAATGAAAATAATTGTGCTAACATCTCTGTGCAAGGATGGTTCAACATTGGAAAGTCGATCAATGTAATATATCTCATTAATAGAACAAATGAAAATAATTGTGCTAACATCTCTGTGGGTACAGAAAGAGCATCCTTTTATCAGTGAAAACTCTCCGTAAGATTGGAATCAAAGGGAAACTCTTCAGGATGATTAAGAGTACATGTGAAACACCAACAGCCAACATTATTACTTAATGGAAAAAGATTGAGAGCTTTTTCACTAAATCAGGATGGAGACAAGGATGTTTTCTCTTTCAACACCTATTCAATATTTTATCAGGAATCCTAGCTAGAGCAATAAGATAAGAAAAAGAAACAAATGGTATTCACATTGGAAAAGAAGAAGTAAAATTATCTTTATATATAGACAACCCCCAAATAATCCACAGAAAATTTCTAGAGCTAAGAGAGGCATTTAGTAAAGTTGCAGACTATAAGGTCTACAAACAAAAATCAGTTGGATTTCTATACACCAGCAATGAGAAATCTGAAAGAGAAATTAGAGTAATGATGGTATTTATGATAACATCTAAGAGAATAAAATACCTAGGAATACATTTAACAAGGGATGTGAAAGACTTATACAATGAAAATTCTAAAACAACCTGACTTAAAGATGTTCCTTGTTCATGGACTGGAAGACTTAATGTTGTTAAGATGTCAATAATAGAGGGGAGTGGAGTCAAAATGGCAGACTAGACACATACCTCCTTAATTCCCTCTGAATACTGAGGTCTGGATTGATAATGACAGAGGTTTCTGGACACCCTGTGAATTCTAGGACACAGCATAGGGCTATCAGTTTGGACTACATGCCACTGAACGGAAAACTGTTTTTCTTTTGCCAAACCCTACTCTAGCTGAACGACTAGCTACTGCGATCTGAAGGTAACCAGCATTTTAACTTTTTTCTTCTTATTCACCAGGAGGCAGGGGATACTCTTAAACAGCAGCTACACAAACCTGCAGTGCTAAAGTGATCAGTGGTGGAATAGCCACTTTTTGAGATCCCAACTCTGGATTCAGAGCACCAGAACCTCTCCACCCGTTGTTTTCAGACCTCCACCATAGATTCTGTTATTTTGCAGGAGCAGGAAAGCTTGACTGGGATGCCATCTTGTTTGACTGAGAGGTGGAAATACTCAACTGGAGGCCTCATCAGGGGCTAATTCCCAGGCTGCAGGCAGTCCCAGTCCAGGGAGCACTTTTCCAGGAGAAATGCTGTGTTTAGCACAGTATAGCCTTATAGGAGGGGCATGGGAGGGGATGACAGCAAGACCAGTAGCCTGTCCTATTTTGAACTATATCACAGCATCTGGAAACAGCTGAGAAAGCCCCCTGTATTGTCAATCAGAGGGAGGGGCTTACCACACCTGACAGCCTGACTGATTTTGGAAGTGGTCAGATAACTTTTACCTTTTAAAATAAGACTGCTTAGAGAAATAACAGCAGTACAGCCCGATGGCATCTCTTCCAGCCTTTACTGACCTACATCATAGGATTGGCTGACGGCCCCCCAGTAACTCCATGAGTAGGGTGGTGTCTTTGCCAGCCAGGTGGTGGAGCCTGCTACCCAAGAGATTCCACTGAGCCCAATCACTGGAGTACATAGAGCTGGCTGGTGATCAACTTCCTTCTCGGAACTGCGCCTCAGCTTCTGTTAAGGCAACACCAGAGAAACTAAACAGCTTCTGGATGCCCTCACAGCAACAAATCATAACCAAACACTTAAAAAAAATCCAACCATGGCTCCAGAAAACTCCTAAAATAAAGAACTAAATAACTCCCCAGATACGGAAGCCTTTCTGAAACTATTGTAGGTCAAGTGCAAAATAATTATATATAGAGCCCTCCTAGAAATTATACAAAATGCAGCAGAGCAAAATAAAAATTAAGCAAGCTGTTTGAACTGATGGAAAAACAGCATTCTGAAATCCAACAGATCAATAACAAAATTACAGAATTAGACAATTCAATTCAAAGCCAAAGGAGCAGAATCGAACAACTGCATATTAGACTTAATGACCTCGCAGGCAAAGCTACTGACACCAGCATTTATGAGGAAAAATCAGAGAAAGGGAAAAAGAAAAATGAAAAAGCATTAAGAAACACTGAAATTCTGTCAAGAGGAATAATCTACAATTAACTGGAATTCCTGAACAGGAAGGGATACCTGAAGACACAGAGTATTGTTGTTGAGTTGCTTATGGAAAACTACCCTGAAATTATGAAAGAGGAGAACATAGATATCAAAGATGTGTATCAAATTCCACAAAACATAAACCCTAAAAGAAAGACACGATGGCATATTATAATCAAGCTCAACAAACTGGAACATAAGCACAAACTCTTAAAGGCAGCAAGACTTAAATCAAACATAACATTCAGAGGGAAGCCATGCAGGCTTTCATCTGACTTCTCAGCAGACATGATGTTGGCATGGAGGCAGTGGGATGACACATTCAAAGCCTTGAAGGAGAAAAACTTTCAACCAACAACTATGTATTCTGCAAAGCTGTCTTTCAAATATGAAGATGAAGTTAATATATTCACAGATATACAGAAACATAGAGACTTTGTAAAAAGCAAACCAAAGCTACAACAAATACTGAAAGAAGCTCTTTGCTTAGAAAGACAAAACCATTAACTCTGTATTTAAGGAGGCAAGGCGGGATACAACATCTTGAAACCTACTCAGTTAGGGAAGTCACAAAACTCAATCAAAGCTGCAAATATTAAAAGACGGGATCCAGTGATTATATCATGCAAACTGTAACATTAAAAGGAGGGATATACTACGGTAGTTATAGTCGTCCAGATGGAGAAGTTAATAAGATATGGAGAAGTTAAAATTGGACTTACACTTAGATTATTAAGGAAGATCATAGGGGTAGCCACAAAGCACAATAAAGATGCAGCATATCAAAATGAGAAACATAACATAGGAGTCTCTGCAAAAAAAACCAACACTGAAAATGATGAAAAATCAACACACAAAGAATGACCCAGAACAGAATATTAAGAGCAACAGAGAAAACACCAACACCAAAATAAATACATCAAAATGACAGCACTAAACACATACCTCTCAGTAAGACACCGAATGTAAACGGAGTGAATACTCCAGTAAAGAGACAATGAGTGATGTCTTGGATCAAAAAACATGACTTGTCTATAAGTTGCTTACAAGAAACTCACCTTAGACTTAAAAATATGAACAAACTGAAAATTAAAGAATCAAATAATATATACCAAGCTAACAATATACAAAAAAGAGCAGATGTGGCAATACTAATCTCAGATAAAATAGATTTTAATATAAAATCCACCATCGTGGACAAGGATGGACACTATTTGTTGATGAAAGATTCAATACACAAGCAGGATTTAACAATATTAAATATTTATGCACCCAATACTAGAGCATTTAAATACGTTGAAGAGCCAAGCCAAGTGCTATCATTGAAGAAGCAATGACTATATTGAAAAATGACATAGATCACTCCACAATAGTAGTTGCAGACTTCAATACTGCACTTGCAGTATTGGACAAATCTTCTAGTAAAAAGCTTAGTAAAGACAGATCTTATTGTGACAATTACCAATTAGACCTCATCAACATATACAGAACTTTTTATCCATCAACAGATAACTAAACTCCCTCTCCAGTGCACATGGAACATTTTCCAGAATCAATCATATGTTAGCACATAAAAAGTCTCAATAAAATCCAAACCATTGAATTATTGCAAAGCATCTTCTGAGACCATAAAGCCATAAAAGTCAAAATCAACAGCAGGAAAAACACAGATAGAAGTAGGAACTCAATGAAACTGAACAATACCTGGCTAAAAAGAAAAAAATCCATGGGTTATAGAAGAAATCAAGGAAGAAATAAAGAGATTTATGGATACAAATTAGAATGAAAACATATCCTACCAGAACCTATGGGATACAGCCAAAGCAATACTCAGGGGTCATTTTAGCTCTATAAATGCACACATCCAGAAGGAAGAAAGAACCCAAACCAAGAAATTGACCCTACAGCTTGAACAAGTAGAAAGAGAGTGACAAAAAAACCCCTCAGGTACCAGAAGAAAACAGATCGTGAAGATTAGAGCAGAGCTACATGAATTAGAGAAGAGAAGAACAATTGAAAAAATTGATAAGACCAAAAGCTGGATTTTTTTTTTTTTTAGAGATCAACAAAACTGACAAACCATTGGCTAAACTTACTAAAGAAAAACAGGAAAGGGAACAACCAAATAAGAAATGAGATGGGAGAATGTCACAGCAGATCCAGCAGAATTAAAAATACCATAACAGAATATTACAAAAGACTGTAATCTAACAGATTTGGAAACCTAGAGGAAATAGACAAATTCTTAGATTCGTATCACCTACCAAAATTATCACAAGGTGAAGCAGAACTTAATAAACCCATCACAAGGGAAGAGATTGAAAAAGTCATCCAAAAACTACCAACCAAAAAAAGACTCTTACCCAGGTGGCTTCAAGGCAGAATTCTACCAAGCTTTTAGACAAGAGTTAACTCCAATACTACTGAGACTATTTCACAGCACAGAAAAGGATGGAATACTCCTGATTTTATTCTATGAAGCCATCACAACCCTTGTTCAGTCAGCTAGGGCTGCTGTAACAGAAATACCACAGTGTGGATGGCTTTAACAAAGGAAAGTTTATTCTTTGGCTTTAACAAGGGAAGGTTTATTCTTACACAGTGCGATAGGCTACAAGTCCAAATTCAGGATGTCTGCTCCAGGGGAAGGCTTTCTCCTTGTCAGCTCTGGCAGAAAGTCCAGTCTTTCTCCAGGTAGCATCTCGGTGCCAGAACCTCAGGTCTAAAGGAAGCACTCTTCTTCCAGTGCTGCTTTCTTGATGGTATGAGGTTCCCAATTCTCTGCTTGCTTCTCTTTTATCTCTTGCAGGATGAAAGGATTAAGGGTGGGGCAAGCCATACTCCAGGGAAACTCCTTTTATAGTGGAGCAGGGAGGTAATCCTATGAAGGGATTTACAGTCCCACCCTGATCCTCTAACATACAGCACAGGAAAATCACAAAATGGAGGGCAATCGCAACATAATCAGAATCATGGCCCAGCCACATGGCTACACATATTTTTTGGGGGGACTCAATTCAATCCGTGACAACCCTGATACCAAATCCTGGGAAAGATCCAACAAAAAAGGAGAAATACAGACCAATATCTCTCATGAATCTAGATTCAAAAATATTCACCACAGTCCTTGCCAGTAGAATTCAACAACATATCAAAAAATAATTCATCATGACCAAGTTGGATTCATACCATGGAGGCATGCCTGGTCCAATATCAGAAAAACAATTAATGTGATCAACCACATAAATAACACAAAAGATAAGAATTACCTGATTTTGTCTTTTGATGCAGAAAAGGCATTTGATAAAGCCCAACACCCATTCATTCTAAAAACTCTCAGCAAAACAGGAATAGAAGGCAAATTCCTGAATGCAATAAAGGCCATCTATGCCAAGCCAACTGCCTACATCATCCCAAATGGAGAGAGACTGAAAGAATTCCTCTTGAGAACAGGAACTAGACAAGGATACCCACTCTCACCTCTTCTATTCAACATTGTACTAGAAGTTCTTTCCAGAGCAATTAGACAAGACAAAGTAATAAAGGGCATCCACACTGGCAGAGAAGAAGTAAAAATCTCCCTATTTCCAAATGATATGATTGTATATGCAAAGAATCCTGAAGAATCCATAAGTAAACTACTCAAACTAACAGAAGAGTTCAGCAAAGTATCAGGATACAAAATAAACATAAGTAAATCAGTAGGATTTCTTTAAACCTACAATGAGATCATTCATGAAGAAATCACCAAATCAATACTATTTACTATAGCCCCCAAGAAGATAAAATACCTAGGAATAAATCTAACTAGAGAAATAAGAGACCTATACAAAGAGAACTACGAGATGCTACTGCAGGAAACTAAGAGAGACTTGCATAAATGGAGAAACCTACCCTGCTCATGGATGGGAAGACTTAATATTGTGAAAATGTCCATTTTACCCAAAGCAATCTACTTATATAATGCAATCCCAATACAAATTACAATGACATTTTTTAATGAGATGGAGAAACAAGTCACCAACTTTGTTTGGAAAGGAAGAAGCCCCGGATAAGTAAAGCACTACTGAAGAAGAACACACTGGGAGACCTCTCATTGCCCTACTTTAGAATCCATTACACTGCCACAGTAATCAAAACAGCCTGGTACTGATACAAAAAAGAGACACAGACAAATGGAACAGAGTTGAGATCCCAGAGATGCCACTATCATCCTTTGAACAATCGATGTTCAACAAAGGCACTAAGATTGTAAACTGGGGAAAAAGCAATCTCTTTAACAAATGGTGCTGGCAAAATTGGAGATCCATCTGCAAAAAACTGAAATGAGATCCATATCTCACAGCTTACACAAAAACCAACTCAAAACTCAAAGTGGGTAAAAGACCTAAATATCAAACCTAAAATGATAAAAGATTATGCAAGAAAATATAGGATCAATAACAGAAGTCTTAATACACAATTTAGACAGACTTCAAAATCTGACAGAGCACGTTGAACAGAAAAGAAAAGATAAATAGGAACTACTAAGAATCAAACACCTTTGCTCATCCAAAGACATTATCAGAAGAATTAGAAGACCACCTACAAAATGTGAAAAAATATTTGGCAACTATATATGAGACCGACATTTGATCTCCGTAATCTACAAGGTACTGCAAAATATCAACAAGAAGAGAATAATTAAGCACTGGGCAAAAGAGATGGACAGACACTTCTCTAAAGACGATATCCAAGCAGCCAGAAGACACATGCAGAAATGCTTATGATCAGTTATTAAAGAAATCCAAATCAAAATGACAATGAGATACCATCTCACCCCAACAAAGTTGGTCATAATCCAAAAAAACACAAAACAACAAATGCTGGAGAGGCTGTCAGAAATCGGAACTCCCCCCACACTGCTGGTGGGATTGAAAAATGGTACAACCTCTTGGGAAAGCAATCAGGTGCTTCCTTAAAAAGCTGGAAATAGATATACCATTTGATCCAGCAATCCTGCTGCTCAGAACATATCCTAGAGAATCAAGGACCGTCACACTAACAGATATGTGCACACTTATGTTTACCGCAGCACAGTCCACAATAGCAAAAAGATGGAATCAACCCCGATGTCCAAAAACAGATGAATGGATAAACAAACTATGGTATACATACTCAGTGGAACACCATGTAATGATAAACAACAACAGCGATTTTAGGAAGCATCTCATAGCCTGGTTTCAAATGGAAGACATTATGTTGAGTGAAATCAGTCAGCTGCACAGGACAAATATTGTATGAGACCTGTACTATAAGGACTTAAAAACAGACTGAGGTACAGAAGAAAAGACTCTTGATGACTGCAAGAGAGGGGAAGGAAAGAGGGAGAAGGTTGGCTATCAATCAGATAATGGATAGAAATTTGGTTGGGTGAAATCAGTGACAACACACATTAGAAAGAAGATCAATTTAATGGAACTTCAACATAACCTGAATACTCCTCCAATCTTAACCCAATATGGCAAGTATGGAGTAGCAGGGCCAGGGGTCTGGGGACCATGCTCTCAGAGGACATCAAGGCCAATTGGCATAACTTGCCTATTGCTAAGACAGTCTTCTGCACCTCATATTGGTGAATGGTTCCTGGGGTCTTAAAAGCTAGCAGGCTGCCATCTAAGGTGCGTCAAATGGTCCCAACACAGCCAGAACAGAAGATCATCAAGGACAACAAAGACATGAGGGAAAAAGAGCCAGAAGACAGACCCACTTGAATGGGTGACTATATCGACATGTAACCAGAACAATCAGATGGTGCCCAGCTACCACCAATGACAGCTATGATGGAATCACATGGTGTTGAGTCCAAGTGGCAACACACACACAAAAATGTGTCCACCCTAAGAACTCCACTAAAAGACCACAACTGATGGTCCGAAGGCTTAGGAGTTCCCCCGGGAGCATGGCCCCTAGACCTGTTGCTAAGGTCAATTCTTAAGATAGGATATGAGTGACCATATAGTGTGTACAGTTTATGGTTCTGTGCATCTATAGGATGTCATCCTACTGGCCTCTTACTAGAGGGGAGTGGAGAGCATGGAGAGGAGGAGACAGGCGACTGTTAAGAGGATATGACATGTATGGAATGGAAAGGAGTGTGCTGTCACTGGGCAAGGAGAGCAGAGGGAGCTGAAGATAGATGGGCATGTAGATTTGAATTGTGTTGTAAACTTTCATTCAGTCAAAATTAAAAAAAAAAAAATGTCAATCCTACCCAAAGCAATCCACGGATTCAGTGCAATCCTGATCAAAATTCCAACAGAAATGGAAAACCCAACCCTCGATTTTACATGGAATGGCAAGAGTCCCGAAGTACCCTTTACCTGTAGACATTGAGTCGATTCTGATTCATAGCAACTACATAGGACAGAGTAGAACCATCCTGTAGAGTTTCCAAGGAGTGCCTGGTGGATTTGAACATTTGGTTAGCAGCTGTAGCACTTAACCACTACACCATCAGGGTTTCCAAGGCAATACTAAAGAAGAACAAAGTACAACTCTCACTTCCAGATTTCAAAATATAGTATACAATTACAACAATCAAAACAGCCTAGTACTGATATAATAATAGACACATAGACTAATGGAATAGAAACTGAGAACCCAGAAATAATCCCAACATCTATGACTGGATATAAGGATGTTAACCATAAGTCCATTCAGTAATGAAAGAAAAGTCTCTTCAATGAATGGTGGTGAGAAACTTGGATGTCCACATGCAGAAAATAAAACAGGATCCATTGCTTCACACCATGCACAAAAACAAATTCAAAATGGATCAAGGACCTAAATGTGAAAAATAAAACCATAAAATGCCTAGGGAAAAAAGTGCAAGGGCAAGACTGTTGGGCCTAACTTTTAACAATAGATTGTCTGGCATAATAACAAAAGCACAAAAAGCAAAAGACAAAATAAAAATTAAATATTTTTGTTTATCAAAAGGCTACAAAAAAGTGAAGACACAAGCTAAAAATTGGAATAATATCTTTGGAAACAATATATCCAATAAAAATCTAAAAAACAAAATACATACAAGGTCAGACCAAAAGATGTATGAGGTCAGACAGATTCACAAACTCATCCTAGAAAAAGTGCCACATACCTCGTTGCTGAACATCACTTTGGTCACTTTTGAAGTACTCCCTTTGGAAAGCTATGCACTGACGCCAGTGCCTAGTCCACCCTTCAAAGCAATTTTGGAACCCTTTTTCTGCAACAGCCATCAGAGCTTCATCGTCGTATCACCCTTGATATCCTGAAGGACATCCAAATGTCTTCCTTTCAATATTTCCTTTGTCTTTAGGTAGTGAAAAAAGTAATCGGAGGCCAAATCAGGTGAGTAGGGAGGGTGTTCTAATTATTTGTTTACTGGCTAAAAACTCCCTCACAGACAGTGCTGTGTGAGTTGGTGCATTGTCGTGATGCAAGAGCCATGAGTTGTTGCTGAAAAGTTCTAGTCATTTTCGTCTAACTTTTCCATGCAGCCTTTTCAGCACTTTCAAACAGTAAATTTGATGACCTGTTCTATTGTTACAAATTCATAATGAACAATTCCTCTGATATAAAAAAAGTATAGCAACATTGTTTTGACTCTTGATTTGTACTGTCAGAACTTTTTTGGTTGCAGAGAATTGGCTGATTTCCACTGTGCACCTTGATGCTTTGCTTTCAGGTTGTATTGGCACTCCCATGGTCTGTCACCATGGGCTGATAACACAGCCCAAAACATTGTCTTACCTCTCCAAAAGGTCTTGGCAAACTTTGACTCTCCTTTGCTTTTGTTTGTTGGTAGACTCCTTCAGGACAATTTTTGCATGCATCTTTCTCATGTCGAGATTTTCAGTTAACATTTTCCTGTTTCTCTGTCTCTGGTCTGCTATGCTTCTCTCAGTCGGCTGATGATTTTGACATGCAATTCAATGAATTTTTGTAATGTTTTTGTCAGTTCCTCTTTTTACTGGCCACCGTGACCTCTCTTTATCAGTGATGCTTTCTCTTCCCTGCCATTTTCTTTGTGGCATTATCCCTGGAAACTTGGACTAACATGTCCCTGATTTCACTTCCACCCTTCTAAGTTTAACAAGAAATTTAACGATTGTTCTTTGCTCTAATTCAAGCTCTCGCATTCTCATTACCACAGAAAAAACCATGCTACAACAATAATGAACACCACTCAGCAAGATACCACATGTTGACATGGACACAGCAGTGAGACAGATATGCTAAGGTTATGAAACCCTAGTGAGTTGTTTGTACAGTGCTGCCAATGTTTAAACACATGGTGGCAAGTGTGCAAATTTAACTGCAGACTTCATATGAAACTTTGACAACAGCAAAAACAGTTATAACCTAATAAAAACTGGGTAAAGGATTTGAAGAAACATTTCATATTCATAGTGACCATATTTGAATGGTCACTAAACATGTGAAAAGATGCTCAGTGTCATTAGCCATCAAATCATAACCATCAGATATCATTTCATTCCCACTAGGATGGTAGAGATTAAAACAAACAAAAACCCCAGAAAATAACAAATGTTGTTGAAACATGGGGAAATTGCAGCCCTTGTCCATTGCTGGTGGGAAAGTAAAATGGTACAGCTATTAGGGAAAAGCTAAAACAGAACTACCACATGACCTGGCAATTCTACTGCCCGAAGGCCTTTTAAGCAGCAACAGCGATTTTCAGTGCAGCACTACTGACAGTAGCCAAAAGGTGGGAACAACATAAATGTCCCTCAACAAATGAATAGCCAAGTGCCATCGAGTCGGATCCGACTCATGGCAACAAATGAATAGCTAAACAAAATGTAGTACATACGTGTACTGGCATACAAAGTCTTGATACATGCTACACTGTGGATGAAGTTTGAAGACATTATACTGAGTGAAATGTGTCAATCACAAAGGGACAAAAGTCTATAACTTCACTTACATATAAAGACAAGAATAGGCAAATGTCTAGAAACTGAAGTTTATTAAGTAGTTACAAAGGATAGGAGGATCAATAGAGTTGATGCCAATAAATAGTTGAAAAAAGTTGAGTTGGCTAATGATTCAGATTTCCAGCAAGTTAGTATATTAACTACAAACAACTTAATGAAAGTGGACAATAGAGGAGTAGGAGTGGGCAAAGAAGCCAGAAGGATCAGCCTTCAGAGTAAGAAGAAACCTAAAGAATGGATGCCTTGCAAGCAAACACCACCAAGTGGTTTCAGAAGGCTGGCCCTTGAACACCAAATCTGATGCTGGTCCTCTCACCCCTTTGTGCTCTGCCCCCTGCTGGTCATGTTGGGTACGCGCTTTTCCTGAAGGACGAGCATTTTCTAGGCCCTCCTGCGTTTCACAGCTTTCTACTTCTCCCTTTGCAGGTCCACCCCACCAGCTTCTCTGAAGACACTGAACACCCTTGTCGAGACAACAGCCAGTGTGGTTCAGGGCAGAGGTCAGAAGCAGCTAATAATTTCTATCAGTACCTGGGAACTTTTTAATTTCAGCCTGTGACACCAGCACAGTGTACCGGCACCACAGATGGACATGGGTGAGAGCCTGTCCTTGGATTACAAAGTGCTTAGGAGCCAGAAGATACCACTGACTCCTCTCAAAGTCTTCCTCCTTCAGGAAGTCTGCCTGTAGTTAAGATTCTTCACTTGCTCCTGCTTCTAATCCCAGACACCTAAATTCCCAGTTGCTGTTTCCAATACTGGAGTACCTGAGTGGTTCAAGCAGTTTGGCTGCTAGCTGAAAGGTTGGTGGTTCAATTCCACGCAGAGTTGCCTTGACAGAAAGTCTTGGAGATCTCCTTCCAAAAACTCAGCCATTGAAAACCCTGTGGAGCACAGTTCTAGTCTAATGTGAAGCAGATCACTATGAGCTGGATTGGATTTGGCAACAACTCGTTTGATTTATTTCAGACAGTAATGGCAAAGTTCAATCTTAATTTAGTCCATATCCTTTGATTCCAAGCTCAGTGCTCACTCCACCCTACCAGATTATTTTAGGGGAAAAAATGTGGCTTTAGGAGGCATTCAGCAGATTGCCCCAGGGACAAGGCAGGAGTCAGAATGAGAACAGAGGCTAATGCCTGCTCTATCTGGGCTCCTCAATCTCATTTTCATCAGGTCTTTCTCAGGTCTTCAGCTTCCCAGGGGCAGTGTGGAGGATACTCTCAGTGAGACGCACCCAAACTCTGACCCCCTTTTTCCTTCCAGTGAGTCTAGAGTGTGGCCAAAACACACAAGAAGTGAGTCTTTGATGGCCAAGTTGCCAGTGATTATCTACCACCTAATTGTCCCCAAGTCATGTGACCCTGGAACAGATAGGGCCCTTGTCCTTGGGGCTTCATGGTGTGACTCTGTAGAACTATTGGTGACATTCAGAAGGGATCACTTTAGAGACAAATGAGGAAGGGTTGATGAAAATCAGGTCTGATACAATTCCTAAATTGTCAAGTTTTGTTTGGAGGGAAAAAATTCCAATACATACTTCCCTAATGTTGCCTGATTATGGTTACTCTATTATATGGTTTGAACTTGATTTTTTTAAAAAGGAACAAATTACAACATTTTCATAAAAAAAATTTTTTTTTTAAAGGAAAAATTCCTAGCTTGTATCTTTTTCAGGACAAACTGAGTCAATTAGAGATCTGGGAAGTTATCTTATTATGCCTGAAAGAATCCAAGGAGTTCCAGGATATTTTCATATACTTATTTATTCATCATTCCACAAATATCTATTAAACACCTATTGTGTGATATATAATACCTAAGATACTGGTTATGGTTCATAGAAAAATAAGTTTATGAGACCATTTTTTTCAAGGAATAATTTAACAGATGCTTAACATATGAACAAGCGATTTACCCAGTCCTTCCTACATCTTCAAGTAAGCAAATATTTTATATAACTTAATCTAGAAGAGATAGTAAAGTATAACTAAGCTTTGATACTGTCATACATAAAAATGAGTCCAAAAAAATAGGCAGTGAAATAGTGGAACAAGCATAGTGAAACAGAGCCATGCAAGAGCAAGCTCAGAAACAGCCATGGCAACCATGTATGTGACACAAAGAGTATTTTAAATCAGAGGGGAAAGAATGGACTGGTTAATAAATGGTGATAGGACAAGCGGACATAATAGGGAAAAAACTGAATGACAACATTACTTCATACCATAAATTAAAATTTTCAAATGCATTAAAACTTACTTCAAAAACAAGAATTTAAAACTATTAGAATAAAATATTGAAAGGTGTATGCGTATGTGTGAGAAAGAGACAGAGAGAGCGCGCGACTCTGGAACCCTCAGTGGTGCAAACAGTTAAGGAGCTTGGTGGCTAGCTGAAAGCGTGGAGATTCAAGTCCTTCCTGAAGTGACTCAATACAAAGACCTGGTAATCTACTCTGAAAAATCAGCTATGGAGCTCCAGTTTGCTGGAGCATAGGTCTATGCTGACCCACGAGGTCACTGGAAGTTGGAATCAACTCAAAGGCAACCGGTTTTATTATATATACACAGACATACATGACATTACAGGGGACTGAAAGTTTTCTTAGAAAGACACTAAAAACATAACTCAGAAAGGAAAACTGTGATAAACTTCACTATATCAAATAAAAAAGAAGGGGAGGAGAAGAGAGGGGAGGGAAAAGAAGGAAAGGGAAGGACAGAGGAGGGGAGGACAGGGCAGAGAAGGGGAGGGGAGGAAAATTCTATATGACCAAAGAAATCTTTTTGTGGCTCACCATTCATTTGTTAAACAAATATTTACTTAACAAAATAACCAAAATTTCTGCACATATTTAGCTTCTGTTCTAATCCAAAAGTCAAAAAAAAAAAAAAAAAAAAAAAAGGGTAAAAGCTTGCTAGTGCTAGAAGTAGGAGGGAATTGTAATTTACTGCAAGGAAATTGGAAGAGGAGGGCATTAGTGGTTCACTGACAGCATTTTTGCCTTCCGTGTGGAGGACCTGGGTTGACTTCTCTGTCAGTATACTTCCCATACAGCTTCCGCCTATTAGTGGGGATTAGCATGTTGCTATGATGCAGGTATGCAAGTACCAGGGGTGACAAACAATCCAAGTACAGGATTAGAAAGGCCTAACCTCCTACTAGTGTACCACCCTGAACAGAAGATACTAGAAAACTAAAAACGACTTTTCCCACCCTGTCCATATCTAGGGATCCAAGCAGCTATAACCTACAGAAGTCTAGCATTCAGAACTGAGCGAAGTCAGGAGTAAGGCAGAGTGTGGGACATCCATTTTGTTGGTACAGATTTTGGGCAGAAACTTCTGAAACATAGATCTCAGGTTTGGCAGAAAGTTTTCCAGTTGTAGCAGAGATGATGGCATGATTGTTCACACAAAAGCTCTAGCAGCAGAGATAGTATGACTGTGGAGACAAGTGCTTTAGCTATGACTTAAATTTAGTAGTTAGCTTTGTGATCTTGGCAGAAGCAGGAGCTCCCCTGGTGGTGCAGTTCTGAGGTATGACTTTGGCTATCAATTCAGGAAGGTCACCTAAAATCCATTCCATGTGTCCTCCAAAATAATTCTGTAGGCCACTGATTTGGATTTAACTCCATGGCAGTGGCTTTGGTTTTTCACTCTGTTCATTTCTACTTAAAGTAGAATGTATTCTAGTCTCTGTAACTTAACCCTAACCAGTAGATTAGTACTAGCAGTGGCTACAAACAACAAACATCCTCTCAAGAAAATGGGAATCTATGATTCATTTAAGGAAGCAGGAATGACTTTAGCATCAGAGGGCAGGACCCAGAGAATCCATTTTACTTGAATGATCCCTTGTGGTTGACTGGACTGAAGTGTCCACTGAAGGAAACACTTTGCCAATCATGTGGCAATTATGATAATGAGGAATACAGGGTTTCTGAGGTGGGCTGTCTCCTAATTATATGCAAACAATCTTAAATAAACTTAAAAACTCAAAAAGTAGCAAGTGGCCATATAAGAAGCATTAACTGGTCTCAACCCACCTGAAGCAAAGGACAATGAAGATCACTAAAGACATAAGGAAAATATGAGCCCAAGAGACAGAAGCCAAAGCCAGCCAAGTGCTGTCGAATCGGAAAGGGCCACATAAACTGAAGTCTACATCAGTATGAGTCTGGAAGAACTAGATGGTAGCTGGCTACCACCAATGACTGCCCTGTTAGGGAACACAGAAGAGAGTCCCCAACCAAGCAGGGGAAATGTAGAGTGCAGAACTCAAACTCTAGTAAAAAGATCAGACTTTATGGTCTGAGATACAAGAGGGTCTCTGGGAGACACAGCCCCTGGGCTCTCTATGAGCCTAGAACTCTGAAAGCCAACTCCTCAGACAAAGATTGAACTGATCAGTAAGACATAAGATGATACAGATGAAGAGAGAAGTTCTTGGCTTAAGTAGATCCAGGAGACTATAGTTCCTGTCCTGAGGTGAGATGAGAAGGCAGAAGGGACAGGAGAAGACTCAATAGACATGGGAAGTAAAGGATGGAGAGGAGGGGTGCTCTGTCACAGCATGGGGACAGCAGCTAGGGACACAAAGTATATGTAAAGTATATGGCAAAGTATATGTAAGTTTCTGTTTGAGAAACTGACTTGAATTATAAACTTTCAGTTAAACTACAATTTAAAAAAGAAAAAAGAAAGACAGAAAAATATAAATTCAAGATTTTGAATTCCAGGCTCTAGGACTGATCAGAGAATCAGGAAGCTTCTGTAAGTCCCGACAATTAAATTTGCAGACTTATCCTAGAAAAAGTGCTACATACCTCATTACTGAATATTACTACACAGTCACCTTCGAAGTACTCCCCTTGTGAAGCTATGCACCAACAGCAGCATCTAGTCCACCGTTCAAAGCAATTTGGAACTTTTTCATCAAGAGCCATCAGAGTTGGTGTAGTATTATTCTTGATATTAGATGTTTTGAATGTCATCAAATGTCTTCCTTTCAATGTTTCCTTTATCTTGGGGTAAAGAAAAATGTCACTGGGGGCCAGATCAGGTGAGTAGGAAGGGTGTTCCAATACAGTTATTTGTTTACAGTATAAAAACTCCCTCACAGACAGTGCCATGTGAGCTGGTGCTTTCTCAGGATGCAAGAGCCATGAGTTGTTGGCAAAAAGTTCAGGTTGTTTTTGCCTAACTTCTCCATACAGCCTTTTCAGCACTTTCAAATAGTAAATTTGATTAACTGTCCAGTTGGTACAAATTCATAATGAATAATCCCTCTGATATCAAAATTTTTTTATCGTGATAAACTGAAAGTTTACAATCCAAGTCAATTTGCCATATAAAACCCCAAGCATGTGCCTCTCTGCAGCTCTATCTGCTGTCCTCATCCTGGGACAGTGCACTCTCTTTTGCACTCTTTACTTCCAGTATCCACTCAACCACATTTATCGCCTCCTCTCCACCTTCTCCTCTCCCCTTTAAAAAGAAACTAGTAGAATGGCCCCACCTATATATTAAATCATAAAGTACACACATCACCTGCATCACTCTGTGTCCCCAAGTACAGTCCATTCTTTGTCTGAAGTGTTGGATTCAGTACTGGTTTTAGTTCTGAACTAGCAGTGAGTCTAAGGGCCATGTTCCCAGGGGACCTTCCATGTTGTCAGACCATCAAGTCTGGTCTTTTAATAGAGTCCTTGATCTGCACATCCATTTTTCTGGTGTTGCATCAGGGAGTCTACATTGTGTTTCCTATCAGGGCTGTCTTTGTTAGTGGCTGGGCACTAACTAGTTCTTCTGTTCTCCTGCTGATGTAATCTTCTGATCATATGGGTCCTTCTGTCTCCTGGGCTCATTTTTCCCCATGTCTTTGATGCTCTCAGTTGTCATGTTTCAGGTGGGTTGTGACCAATTGATGTTCCTCAGATGGTGGCTTGCTGGCTTTTAAGGCACCAGTCACCAATATGGGGTGCTAGTTATGCCAACTGACCTCGATGACCACTGAAAACATGGTCCCCTCACCCCTCTCCCTACTACTCTGTCCCTTGAAATGCTGGTTTGAATTTAGAAAACATTTTAGCTTATGGTATATTCAGTTATGCTGACCTGCCTTCTACTACATGCTGTCACTCCCTTCACCTAACAGAATTCCTATCAACCATCTATTCTATGGCTAACTCTGTCCTCCCCTCTCCACCATTGTAGCCATCAAAGATTATTTTCTTCCATGCATAAATCTTAAGTCTTTGTAATAGTGGTATCATACATCTGTCCTTTTGTAGCTGACTGATTTTACTTAGCATATCTTCCAGTTGATTCCAGGTTATGAGATGTTTCATAAAATCACCATTGTTCTTTATCACTGCACAGTGTTCCATTGTGTATATATACCATAATTTGCTTATCTGTTCCTCTGTTGATGGGCACCTAGACTGATTCCATCTTTTTGCTATTGTGGAAAGTGCTACAATAAACATTCATGTGCATGCATCTGTTTGTGTGACAGCCCATATTTCTTTAGGATACATTCCATGTGCTGGGATTGCTGGATCAATGGTATTTCTATTTCTAGCTCTTTAAGCAAGTGCCAAATTATTTTCCAAAGAGGTTGTATCGTTTTACATTCCCACCGTGTTTTAACTCTTGATTTGCACTGACGAAACTTTTTTGGTCATGGAGCACTGGCTGACTTCTGTTGTGGAAGTCCTTCCGTTCCTTTGACATTTTGTTTCAGGGTCATATTGGTACAGCCATGTTTCATCACCAGTAATAACACAACCCAAAACATTGTCTTGCCTCTCCAAAAGGTCTTGGCAAACTTCACCTTTCCCTTGCTTTTGTTCGTCACGGAGCTCCTTCAGGACTGTTTCAGTCAGCTAGTGCTGCTCTACAGAAATACCATGAAGAGAATGGCTTTATTTATTCTTACACAGTCCAGTCAGTTGGAAGTCTGAATTCAGGGTGTCCACTCCAGGGGAAGGGCTTTCCCTCTGTCAGCTCTGGAGGACCAAGTTCTTGTGCTGCATCAGTCTTTGTCCAGGGAGCATCTTGGTGCAGGAACCTCAGATCTAAAGGACACGCTGTTCTTCTGGTGCTGCTTGCTTGACAGTGTGAGGTTCCCAGCTCTCTGATGGCTTCCCTTTCCTTTTCTCTATTGTAGGATGAAAGGATAAAGGGTAGTACGAGCTATACTCCAGGGAAACTTCCTTTACAGTGGTGCAGGGAAGTAATCTTATGAAGAGATTTACAGTCCCACCCTAATCCTCTAACATACAGCATAGAAAAATCACAAAATGGAGGGCAATCATAAGGTATTCAGAATCATAGCCCAGCCACATGGCTATACACATTTTGGGGGGACACAGTTCAATCCATGACAAGGACCATTTTTGCACACACTTTTCTCATGCCAAGATTTTCAGTTAAGATTTTCCTATCAATGTTTCTATATCAATGTTTACTTGGTCTGCTGTGCTTCTCTCAGTCAGCCGATGATTGTGACAAACAATTTTTGTGACGTTTTCATCAGTTCTGCTTGTTACTGGTTACCTTGACCTCTCTTCATCAGCAACGCTTTCTCTTCCCTCAGAAAATGCTTATCCATTTGGACACTGCCATTTTCTTTATGGTATTACCGCCATAAACTTAGACTAAACACATCCCTGATTCTACTTCCACTCTTGCCAAGTTTCACAAGAAATTTAATGTTTGTTCATTGCTCTAATCCAAGCTCCGACATACTCATGACAGCACACAAAAATACACAACAACAATAAACACCACTCAGCAAGACACTGCGGCATGTCAACACAAACGCAGCTGTGAGACACTGATATACCAAGGTTATGAAACCTTACCGAATTGTTTGTACAGTGCTGTCAATGTAAATATATGGTGGCAGGTTCGTGAACCTATCAGAAAAATTAAGTGAAAGACGTAAGGAGACTTAATTAGGTAAAAGACTGTCTATTCACTCTTTATTGTCTCCCAGAAAAGTCCCAAGGATCCTCCCTTCACCAAGGTATTAAGAAAATACTGATGGAATTGTTAGCAGACTTAAAAAGCTCAGCATTCTTGTGTCTATCATCTAAAGAGTAGGGATAAAACATGGGAGATGCTGCTATTGAAAGAGGCTCCCTGATTTTAATACAAATATTGTCTCGGAGCAAACATGTAGCACTTAGCTAACAGAGGCAATGTAGACGTGAGTGCTATAACTGTGAGGCTGGAATAGTTTTCAGATCTTAGTAATGGCAAATTGATTATGCGTTTCCTTAGGACTTATAGGCAGCTCACAAAAGTAGCCAGGATTGCATGTTACTCACAGCTCTTAGCAACCTTGAATTGTGCAAAATAGTGGCCTGCATAAAACTAAATCATACTAAAAATTAGAGCTGCTCGTCTAATCTCTGGTCCTGAGTCACAGTCTCCAAGGCCCCAAGAAGGGCTCACTTGAGGAAGATGCATGCATCACCAATACATGCTGTAAAATGTTCTCCTCCTTGTTTCTAAGGGACACGTGGATCTTTACCAATGATTGTTCCTGTTTCTTCCTGGCTTTCTGCCTTTCTGCATTCACATCCTTGCTATGGCCTTACCATATTATTTGTCATGTTTTTCTGATCTCTAATTTTGAGCTAAGCCATGTGACTTGCCTTTATCAATATCATAAGGTAGATATAACAGTGTGTCAGTTCTAAGCCTAGCTAAGAATTTTAAACATTTTTGCTTGACTTCTAGCACTTCTGTCACTGTCAGGAGAACACATTCCAGCTAGTTCACAGAAAAGGAAAATACAATAAAAGACACTGAAGCAGGCCTCCTTAGCAAATTTGTACCATGGAGCACTGCTACCCTCAGCTGACCTACAAATACATGAGTGAGTCCAGCTGAGATCAACAGATATCCCCAGGCAAGTCTTGTCAGTCTCTACCAGTAAAAAAAAGGGTTACACCTGGCACTGGCAGTAACATATGTGGCACTTAGAGATGGTGCTCCAACTTTCTAACCTATTTAATCCAGCCTAGATCACCTGACCCACAAGTGTGGGATAAATAATATATGATTATAGTAAGCCACTGAGTTTCAAGGTTATTAATTACCTATCAGCAGTTAAGCCAAAACCATCTCTATGTACTTTTATAAGGAAACTACATAAGGTATTGGCTGCTAGCTCTTAGCGTACTTGAGAAACCCGCTCCCACCCTAAACCCAGAATGTCATTATGATGCACCAGGAAGAATGGTTGTTTATGGAGGTCAGCTGATAAATGACGCTTTGGTCTGAATCTGCCTCATGACTACCTACAAACCCATTTTTTTTGTTATTTGTCCAGTATTTTTTTTGTGTGTGTGGACATGACAGAAATTCCTGGGTTGTCTTCCTAATCTACAAAACGAGGATGGTATGGCAGGAAAAGACAAGCAGAAGTATCTGCAACTATTCTGTCCTACAAAATTAGCAAAGCAAGAGCAGTACTGCATTCCTAGGGAAACTGGATAGATTAGTGCTACTGTTAAAAACTTGGAAGATGCAGTGGTGATGATTTCTTTCCATTCTTATTTATCTATTCCCTTTTACTTAGTTAAAAATAGATGAGTCTTAGGGAATAACAGTGGATTACCATAAACATAATCAGATAGTAAGCCTAGTTTACAGTTGCTGCTCCAGGTGTAATCTCTTTAATGAAGCACAGCTTCTAGCAGTTAGAATATAACTATTAATCTGGCAGTTGCCTTTTTCTCTTTCTTGCTAAGTGGAGAACTTCAAAATGTATTTGCTTTTATCCCGTTGGAACACAAATATATTTTCACGTATCCATTTCAGCTCTCATTCTCTGGGCTACACTGTAATGTTCAGAAACCTTCGTCATCTCTCCATCTCATAATCTCACACACTGGCCTCCTACTTTGATCATATTGTCATATAACTGACTAACTAGATTACACAAACTGGGAGAGAAATTTTGGTGAAAATTTAGATAGTGGTTACCTCATGAGAATTTCTGAGGATCAGAAGCTCTTGGACATGTCAGCATATTCCCTCCAAATAGCACTTGATGAGCCTTTTGAATTTTGTAAACAACATATACCACATTGGGAGCTGCTGTTGCAATCTATTTAATGAAAATGACTATTTCTGAGTAGGCCTTAAAACAAGACAACTTTCCAGCTGGTCTAGGCTATAATATGAGTGACTGTCACTTAGCCTGAATGACCACTGATGGTCTATCTAAGATAGATCAAGATCCTCTTTGAAGCCTGTGGCAAGCCCCAGTAGGAGAATCACATACCATGAAGTGTTCTTTTTGAGAAAAAAAAAAAAAAAAAAAATCCTAGCTTGCCTTCTGGGCTCTGAGTCTGAACACCTTTCTTAGGAATTTAAGGGCTTGAGATCTAGGCAAACCATCAGAAGTTAAGTTTTAACTAATCTAACTAGCTGTACGGTTGTACATACACAGAAGGACTTGGAAGCAATATATACAAAATTGTAATACAAGTGGTCATAAAACCAGTTGCTGTCTTGTCAGTCCAACCCAGGACAGTCCCATGTGTGTCACAGTAGAACTGTGCTACATACAATTTTCACATTTGATTTTTGAGGCACCTCTGTGCAGACTCAAATCCCCACCTTTTTGTTAGCAGCCAAGTGTGTTAAATGTTTACACAACCCAAGGACTCCAAACCAAAACCAAACCCTTTGTTGTTGAGTCAATTCTGACTCTTGGTGACCCGTGTGTTTCAGAGTAGACTTGCTCTAGAGTGTTTTCTTTGTTGTAATCCTCATAGAAGAAGACGTAGTGTTGCAATGGTTAAGCGCTTGGTTGCTAACTGAAAAGTCATCAGCTCAAACCTACCAGCTGCTCTGAAGGAGAGAAGACCTGCCAGTCTGCTCCCACAATGATGACAGCCTTGGAAGCCAGATCACGGGATTCTGCTGTGTCATAGAGAGTTGCTATGAGTCAGAATCAACTCAGCAGGACACAACAACAATAGTAGTCTTTCCAGAAGCAGATTGTCTGGTCTTTGTTCCACAATACCACTGGCTGGGTGCAAACTTCCAGAAGTGTTCATTCGTTTGGTAGCTGATTACAAACTATTTTTGCCACCAGAAAATTTTTCTAGGGACTCTGGCTGGTCCTACAAAACTGAAACCAGACTCATAGCTGTCAAGTCAATTCCAACTCATAGTTGGTCCTAAAAACCTAGGAATTGAAATGAGCAAGTGAGTGTATCATATTACCAGGTGTCTATTCTTTTACACTCCCATCATTCTATCAATCCACACTTATGACCTTATGGGCAATTCTCTCTGAGTGAAGTAAGGATGTCACATTGAAGACTAAAATGCACCTGACCCAAGCCATAATATCTTCAATCACATCATATTCATGTTAAAACTGGACCATGAACAAAGGAGACAGAAGAATAATTGATGCCTTTGAATTGTGATGTTGGAGAAGAATGTTGAATACACCGTGGACCACTAAAAGAACAAACAGATCTGTTCTGGAAGAAGTACAACCAGAGTGCTCACTGGAAGTAAAGATGGCAAGACTGAGTCTTACATACTTTGGGCATGTTGTCGGTAAAGATCAGTCCCTGGAGAAGGACATCATGCTTGGTAGAGTGGAGGGTCAGTGAAGAAAAGGAAGACCCTTGATGAGATGGACTGACACAGTGGCCGCAACAACAGGCTTAAGCATGAAAATGATTGTGGACATGGCACAAGACCAGGCAGTGTTTCATTCTGTTGTTCATAGGGTCATTATGAGTTGGAACCGATTTGATGGCACCTAACAACAACAACAATTTGACTGAAGAATAAAAATGTCATGTCTATCTTACAGATGATTCTGGAACATGTGCCAAGCTCAGTCAGAAGCTGACTACTGTAGCATTATTTCCCTGAGAGGTGCTCTGAACGACATGCAGAAGGAAAAATCCTTCCAAGGGGAAGACTTTTGATCAGTGTATCTTATTTTCCAACTTCCTTGGAAGAACAATGCCATACCCTTATTTACAGACAGTGGTTAATGGTTTGGCTAGATGAACAGGGACTTGAGGAAAAAAAAGTCTCAAGGTCTGGAGAAAACATAGTTTGGGGAAGTCGTATGTGGATACCAACCAAAAAAAAAATAACCCAGAAAACAAAACAAACCCACTGCTGCTGAGTTGATTCTGACTCATAACGACCCCACTGGACAGAATGTGACTGCCCTGTAGGGTTTCCAAGGCTATAAATCTTTGTAGAAGAAGATATCACATCTTTTTCCCATGGAGTTGCTGATGGGTTTGAACCTCTGACCTTTTGGTTAGCAACCAATTGCTTTAATCACTGTGCCTCCAGGATTCCTCATCTCTGGATAAAACTCAATGCCCTAGAGTTGATTCAGACTCATAGCAATCCCATATGGTTTCCAAGGTTGTAAATCTTTACCAAAGGATACTGTCACCTTGTTCTCCTACAGAACCAAAGGTGATTTCAAACAACCAGCCTTTTATTTAGCAATTAATCGCTTTAACCACTGTGCCAGTGGGGCATATGTGGGTGGACTTTCTGAAATGCTGCCAGAGTGTGAGGACATTTGTATCTCATCTAAAAGTTAAAGGAAAATGCTACTTATTAAGAGGAAGCTTATCATTAAGCAGGTAAACATTATGACCTCTCCTATGGTTACTAGTCAACCAGGGCTTTTCAGTGGTAGATCAATGGTTCTTTAAACAAAGTATCACGATGACAGAGGCAGAAATTATCTACGATCTCAAAATAACATTACCTCTGTTTTGCAAGGCTGCTCTGTCTACTGCTATAGCTGAGAGCCCACTCTGCCAGCAGTGGAATCCAGTATGGAACCCTTGCTACAATATCATAAACTGGGGTGCCAGCCAGACATCTAGCAACAAGTTGATTATATTAGATTTCTTCTTTGATGGAGGTGACAGTATTTGACTTCATAGAGTGAATAACTATTGTATGGTTGTATTTGTCTTTCTTGCCTGCTGTATATCCTCTGCTAAGACTTTTTATAAAGATATGCTTTAAGCATTATGAACCTAATTCAACATTGCATCTGATCAAGTAACTCACTTTACTGTAACTGAACTAAGGCAAAATACTACAACCATGTGATTGTAGACTAAAAACACATGTGACCACTAAATTATCAAGCTATGGTTATGGAATGGTGCAATATTCTAGTGAAGAACTCAGGATGCCAGGTGTAAGTTGAATCCCTATAGGATTCAGATGCTGGTTTTCCTAATAACCAGAATACATAGGTCTGAGAACAAAGGGAATGACAGAAGAATGACATCTGTCACTATTAGATTAATGACTAAGATAACTATATAATTCCATCCAGATTGAGACAATTTTAAGAGTGAAATACAGCATTAAACTTACATAAACCCAAAGCAGACCTGTTGCCACTGAGTCAGTTCCAACTCATAACAAGTCAATAAGACAGAATAGAACTGCCCCATAAGGCTTCCAAGGAGCTCCTGGTAGATTTGAACTGCCCACTATTTGATTAGGAGCCAAACTCTTGACAATTCTGCTGCTAAGATTTCCAAAGTTGTGTAGTATTTTAAAATATATATTGGCTGACAAATTAGTTTTACTATATTGGAGGACCTATAAAATCTTTGTTTGGAAAGTATTTTCAACTGGAGGCAGCCAACAAATACATGAAACAATGCTCATGATCGTTATATATTGCTGTTGAGTCAATTCTGACTCACAGTGACCCTATAGGGTAGATTAGAACTGTCCTATAGAGTTTCTAAGGAGCATCTGGTGGATTCAAGGTGCTGACATTTTGGTTAGCTGCCAAGCTGTTGACCACTATGCCGCCAGGGTCTCAGGACCATTAGAGGGACGCAAATCACCTCACTCCTGCAGGAAAGGCAATGGCACTGATCAGAAAACAGAAAATAATAAATGCTGACAAGGTTTTGGGAAACTGGAACTCTCGTAGGCTGCTGGTGGGAGTGTAAAGTGGTACACCTGCCATGGAAAACCATATGGTGCTGCCATGAAAAGCTAGAGATAGATATATCATGTGACCCACCCGTCCCCCCCAGAATATATCCTAGAGAAATAAGAGCCGTCACATGAATAGACATATGTACAGTCATGTTCACTACAGCATTACTCCCCTTAGAGCAATAAACTGTTACAAAATATATAAATCTGGGTACACGAACATTGAAAACATTATGTTGAGTAAAATGAGTCAGTTGCAAAGGACAAATTTCCTATGATTCTAATTTTATCAAATATCTAGGATAGGCAAATGCAGTAAGACAAAAGTGGATGGAGAGGACTTTAGGAGGACAGGGTGAAAGAAAGGAAGACAATGAAAAGACGCTGAGCTTCTGTTAAGGGTGATGGAAAAAAATGGAAATGGTGATGGTGATGGTGATGGTGATGATGGTGATGGTTGAATAATACAATGAATATAATTAATGTCACTGAACTACATGTAGAAATGGTAAGCATTCTGTTATCTAGTTTTCCAGTAACACTGTCCTTTCTTTGAACTTCAATGAAACAAATTGTATAAGTGATATAGTTTTAATTATTTTATTATTCTGAAGAACATTTGATGGTATTGTGTGTGGAAAAGAACTTTGGGTAACTGGCCAGCACAGCAGGTTCCAAACAGACCCAAAAATAATGAGTTATCTTTCGCCATTGATAGTTACAGCCTCTCCTCATTTATCTTGGAAAAAATGAGGGCCAGTGATTCTGCTGGATGAAAATCCACACCAAAAGGGTAATTTCTTGAGATGGAGTGAATACTCTTGAATCTCCATTGAGTTCTCATTGCTCCAAATGTGACAATTTTGTTTGTTAACAAAACCATTTATCCCAAATTTGGCCTCGTCACTGAAGATGATTTTTCAGTCTAAAGCAGTGTCAATTTCCAGTTGCTCCAGAGCCCAGTCAACAAATGTATGGCACAATCTATGGTGATTGGACTTCAGTTCTTCAGTTAAAACAGTTTTGTAAAGGTAAAGCTTCAAGTCCAGATGCAGAATCTGCCAAATTGTGGTCAACAAGGAAATTGATTGGGATGAATTCTTGCATACACTCTGATGAATAGTGGTGATGTTTTCATTGGAATGTGTGGCTTATTGATGCATAGGCATTGTCCAATTGGCAACAGACCCAGTTCTCTCAAATTTTTTGGTTAAACACCGAACTGTTCTCTCAGTGGGGAGATTACTTGCATCGTAAATTTCATGTAATACACAGAATGTTTGGTGAATCGAAGACACACTTTGATAGTAAATTTCAATAATTTCTACATATTGTGGAATTGTGTAACTTTTCATGGCTATTTGTCAATACTGGTCAAAAAAATGATAAATATGGTTGCAATGGCTTCACAAATATTGCCGCTATGAGCTGTCAAAAGTAGGACATCCTTATTGGGAGATCCTTTAGTTTGTTGTTATTAGTTATCAAGTTGATTCTGATTCACGGCAGCCCCATATGTGCAGAAGAGAACTACTCCCTAAGGTTTTCAAGGCTCTGACTTTTCAGAAGCAGATAGCCAACTACTAAGGTAGCTTTTGGTTAGCAATCAAGTATTTAATAATTTTTGCCACTACCTGTATACTTAGCACACAGACACACAGACATAATTAAATAAAAATGTAGTATAAACCCTTAACATCTGTACTTTAAATTTTGTAAAATTTTCATATGGCCAAGTATGTAATTTTTGAACCCCACAGTCAGTGTGACACATTTTTAAAAATGTCCACCATTAGAAATAAATGAATTTCTCATAAAAACACTAGTTGTTAATATACCAGGAATAGGCACAGTCTTCCTTGATCCAAAAATGTCAAATTTTACATTAAAATCTGAGGTGATAAGGCCAACAAATAAATAAATCTGGGTACATTAGAACAGAACAAACAAACAAACTGCTAAGTAGTGATTGTACCTTAACAATAACGACCAGTATGTCACCATAGACAGAAGTGCCATGCTGTTCCTCTACAGCAAAGACCCTCACAACAGTGAAACAGAGACAAACATCAAGCCTAAACCTAAAATGTCAAATGAAGAGATAAAGATCTTAGCCCAAAATTGAATGGAATACAAAACTGACAGAAACAGAGACCGAGAAGACATAGAAGAGGAAGTCTCCTATCAGCTAACCCAGAATGGATTTGCCATCTTGCACTCCTGCTGGAAATTGCCATACAGGGAGCACAGGAAAGCAAATTCACGGCAAAGCAGAAGACAAAGCACCTGGTATCCTGCAAGAAGTGCTTTGCCACCCCTCATCTTCTCCCTGCTGTTCTACTTCTAGGGCTTCCTGGCTAGCTTCCATGGCTCAGCTGGCTGGGAAATGCAGTGTCTGTGCCACTTGGATTTGCCACACCCACATCACAGATCAGTAAACGGGTGAAGGCAGAATATCTTCAGGAGCTGCCAACAGGACACAGATCATCTGCATCCTTAACACTCTGTTTTGTTTCTTTGTTTCTGTCTCTGGTTTCTCTCTCCCCCATCTTCTCTTTCCTATACCCATCTTATCTCCACACATCATAACCTGAACATCATATCCCTGAGCAGCACAAGCCAGGACTACTGGACTTGCCCAGCACTGATACCTGGCCCACTTTTTCAGCCCCAGTACCTGTCACAAGCAGCCCACCCCAGCACCTCATCTTCAGCTGCACTTGCTCTGCTGAACCATAGCTGAGCAACTGACCCTGTCTATTGGACAAAGAGGCGAAAACTGTTGTGATGACAGGTGAGGAAACAACAAAGAATGCACACCTTGTTTGCTCTGACATACCCACATTACAAATAAAGCAGGACAAAACAAATGGATCGACAATCATTAGACAAACAAACAAAAAAATACTGAATGGCCTGAAGACAATATCAAAACACAAAAAAGGAAAAGATAATTCTAGTAGATGTACAAAATAAAACACCAGATGACTCTCCAGTAGAAGAAAAGGTACTAGAATTACCTGACAGGGCATTCAAATCTCTCATATTCACAGCTATCCAAGAGTTGAAACAAAAGTGACAAAAAAGAGGAAAAAAATAGACAAACTTACGGAAGAATTCATGAAAATAATACATGAATGAAATGCCAAAATACATTCACAGCTAGCAATCATACAAAACCAACTGTTAGAAATCCAAAAGATAAACAACAAGCTTTCAGAAATGGACAGTGTTGTTATAAAGGCTGAGGAGCAGGTTTGAAATGTTGGAAGGCAGCATTGGTGAACTTGAAGACAAACGCTTGGATGTAATTCTATTTGAAGAAAAATCAGAAAAAAAGAACAGAGAAGCAGAGAATTATGTGGGATAAAATACGAAGCAAAACTTTGTAAGTGATCAGAATTCTAGACCATGGAGAGAAAACTGAAAACACAGACAGGATCATTGAAGAACTGCTGATAGACAATTCCCCTAACATCATGAAAGATAAAAAGCTGACCATTCAAGAAGCTTAATAAGCCCCATAAGGATAGACCCTAAAAGAAAATCAACAAGGCATATCATAATCTCACTCACTAAAACTAGAACCAAAGGAAAAACTCTGACAGCAGCTAGAGAAAAACAAAGAGTGGCATACAGAGGAGAAAAAAAAAAAAAAACAAGATGAAGTTCTGATTATTCAGCAGAAACTCTGCAGGTAAGAAGACGATAAGATGATATATATATATATATACAGTAAAACCTTGAAAGAAAAAAAAATGCCAACCAAGAATAATACATACTTGCTAAACTCTCCTTCAAGTATGGCGACAGAAGAGAAAATATATAACTGAGAACTCCTAAAAATCAAAGACTTACCCACATCTAAAGACTTCACCAAAAGAGTAAAAAGATAATCTATAGACTGGGGAAAATTTTTTGACTGCTATGAATCTGGTCAGCTTCTAATATGCATAATCTTCAAGGTACTGCAAAACCTTAACCACAAAAAGACAAATAACAGGTATTTCTCCAAGGAAGACATCCAAGCAACTAAAGGTGGCCATATGATCTTGAGACTGCATCATTGTGAGATGGGAAGAACTAGATGGTTGCCAGTACCATGGATGACTGCCTTGACAGGAAATACAACATATGTCCCTGATGCAGTCGGATAAAAGTGGGTACACAGAACTAGAACTCTATTAAAAGACCAGATGAGGTCCAACAGACTGGAGGATCCCCTGAGGACATGACCCTGGAACTCTATGTTAGTCCAGAGCTGAAACTAGTACCAAAGCCAACTCTTCAGACAAAGATTGGACTAGTCTATAATAGAATGATGCTGGTGAAGAGTGTGCTTCCTGTAGTTTTCTTACGATCTCTTTGTGTTTGTTATCAAGTAATGCTGTTTCATAGAATAAGTTGGGAAGCATTCCTTCCTTTTCTGTTTCAACAATAATTCCTTGCAATAGTCACATATTGCTGCTGTAACAGAAATACTACAAATGGATAGTTTTAACAAAGAGAAATTTTTTTCTGTCACAATCCAGTAGGATACAAGTCCAAATTCAGGACATCAGCTCTAGGGGAAGGCTTTCTCTGTTATCTCTGGAGGAAGGTCCTTGTCATCTATCTTCTCTTAGACCAGAAGCTTCTAAGGCATAGTGACTCCAGGTCCTTTTCAAAGTATGAGTTCAGCTCTTGGCACTGCGTATTGGTGGTATGATGCCACCATATCTCTCTACTAGCTTCTTTCTTTTATGTATCAAAGGATTGCCTCAGGCACAATACAATCTTATACATTGAGTCCTGCCCAACAATACTTCCTTATTAATATAAAGACAGGGTTTATAGCACATAGGAACATCACACAATACCAGGAATCATGGCCTAGCCAAATTGCTACACACATTTCTAGGGGGACACAATTCAATCTATGATATTCGTGTAGAACTGATATTATTTCTTGCTGAAATGTTTGATAGAATTCACCGCTGAAGTCATACAGGCCTAGTGTTCTCTTTGTGGGAATTTTTTTTTTTTAAACTACAAATAGAAGTTCTGTTACTTTTTTTTTTACTTTTCCTTGAGTAAGCTTTGGCAGTTTGTATCTTTCAAGAATTTTTTTCCATGTCTTTCTTCATGTCTGGTAATATTCTTTAAACTCTGTTTTGTTTGATACTACTGTAACCACTCTAGCTTTCTTTTGACTAGTGTTAGTAAGTGATACATTCTTTTCCCATCCGTTTTTTCAGTTTACTTTTAATCTATGTGTCAAGAATACTTGGGGGTTGCATTTTTATCCAATCTGACATTCTCTGGTTTTTAATTTGGGTGTTTAGACTATTTATGTTAACATAGTTACTAGTATATTTGGGTTTAAATATACTATCTTGCTATTTATTTTCTATTTGCCCCATCTGCTTTTTTTGTTCTCCTTCTAGAGCTGCCAAGAGTTAGATCTGACTGGACGTCACTTGGCTGGCTTTATTTAGTTTGGAGAACAGTTTTGGAGAACAATTGTGTTATTGGTATTCTATTTCATCTACTTTGTTGGCTTACTGGCTATAACTTCTTGTTCTCCACAATAAAAAAGTACAAAATTTTAGTTGTTGGTTTAGAGTTTGTATTATACATCTTTAACTTATCTTCAAGTAGTATTATACTACTTCATACACAGTGTAAAAACCTTGCTACATTATAATTCTATTTTTCCTCTTCCAATCTTTGTGCTGTTCTTACCTTACATTGTCAGACTCTATATATTTTAGACTCCACAATGAATTATTGTTTTACCAGTTCTCCAAATACTGAAATATTATTTTTTTAAATTAAATAAACAAGTCTTTGTATTTCCTTAGAACCAAAAACCAAAATCATTGCTGTCAAATTATATTTCCTCAAGTACTTACAATTTCTGATGTTCTTCATTCCTTTATGTAGATTCAGGTTTCTGTCTAGTATTGTTTTCCTTTTGCTTACAAGACTTCCTTTACCATTTCTTATAATGCAGATTTATAGGTGATGTCTGGAAAAAGCCATTTTTTCATCTTTGTTTCTGAAAGATATTTTTTGTCTGATATTTTGACTTATTTTTTTCTTCCAGTAACTTTGGAATATTGCTCCACTGTCTTCTAGCTTTCATTGTTTCCAGTAAGGAATCTACTGTCATCCTTTATCTTCAGTCTCCTTATAGGACATACTTTTTACCTTTGACCATCTTTAGGATTTGTTCTTTACCACTGGTTCTAAATATTTTTCTGTTAAGCCCTGTTCAGCAAAATCAGAAAAGAATTTAACCCAACATTAAATTGTACCCATGATGGAAGCAAGTCCTAGTACTATGTCTGATGTCTCCTAAACAGCTTCTACTCCAAAGTTGAAATAGGCAGTATTTCAGTTTCTGCATGAACTAAAAGTACTGTTTCCTCTAGTCCTTTTGGGTGTCTCTTTCTCTAGCTACTAGTAGTTTCTTCACATCCATGTGCATATCAGTGCTCACCTGAATATTCAAGGGCCACTCTCCAAGTCTATCTGGTTCTCTGTGCAGATGTCTCCTCTCTGATATTCTGCTCTGCCAACTCTAAACTCCTTGATTTCCCTAGACTTCCAGCACCTTCTTCTCAGCTTGGGGTTCCCTTCCCTGTACTGTATTCTGGAAACTTCACCAGACAGTAAGCTGGCAAAGTGGTAGGACACACCTCATTTGTTTCCCATGTGATAGGGACCACTACCTGATAGCTGATGTCTTGAGAGCCACTGCTTTATAAATTTTGTCTGTTGTTCTGTTGTTTTAGAAAGGATAAATCCATTCCCAGTTACTCTGAGCCGGAATCAAAAGTATAGAATAACTTCTTTAAAAACACAAGTTTCATATAATGCTTCTCATAAAACTTGCCAATGGCTCCTTAATGCTCTTAGGATATAAGCCCATAAGCCTTGGCAAGGTCTTCAAAACCTTGGGTAGATGTCTCTCTTATCCTCTGTCAGCTACATGAGGCTCCTTTCAGTTGCTCAAACTCAGCAGACTAAAGATCTTGCACATAATGCTGCTGTGCTTCTGCCTAATCTCACTCATCTTTTGCCTTATACTGCCCCTGCCCCTTCTTTACCTAGCTAACTGTCAGTTATCCCTTAGAGTTTACTTTAAATGTCATTTTCCCAGGGAAACTGACTCTGGCCCCGTTGAACGAGTTGTTTTGTGACTGTTCTCCATTAGTTTGGAGCCAGCCAAGCCAAGACCAACACTAATATTAAGCAAACCCCAGAAAACCAAACTCACTGCCATCAAGTCAATTTTGACTCATAGCAGCCCTCTAGGACAAAGAAGAACTGCCCCATACAACTTCCAAGGAATGTCTAGTAGATTCAAACTGCCACCCTTTTTGTTAGCAGCCATAGCTCTTAACCACTACACCACCAGGGTTTCCAAGTACTTTGTAATACATCAAGGAGCTTTGTTGGCACAATAGTTGAGCTTTGGTTGCTAACTGAAAGGTTGGTGGTTCAAATGCATCAGCTGCTTCACAGGAGAAAGATGCTGCAGTCTGCTTTTACAAAGAGTACAGCCTGGAAAACCCCGTGAGGCAGTTCTACTCTATCCTATGGGATTGCTATCGATCAGAATCAACAGCAACTTTTTTTTTCACTAAAACATCAGGGTGTTATATTAAATAATTTCAGAGGGTCTTTCCAACTATAACATTCTATGACTTGATATAATACTAGTACCAGTTGCTGTCAAATTGATTTTGACTCACAGTGACCCCATAGGTGCATAGTGGACCTGCACTCCACTGGGTTTTCAACGGTGTGACCTTTTGTAAGCAGAATTTTCTTCTGAGGTGCCTCTGGGAGTTGGAATCACTAATATTTGGGTAAATAGTTGAGCACTTAACCAGTTGCTCCACCCAGTGACTCCTTGATATGATACATACTCTTCCAAAACAAACTAATACATCATTTTTTGAATAACTTATTTATTTAAACTGTAGCATTATGTTAAATTTGATTGTAAGAGTTAAATGACATCTAGTAGCATTTAACATCACAGAAAGACTTCTTTGAGACAAAATGTGGCCATTCATATTGTATCTCATCTACAAGTTGTTAGTATTTGCAGACTTAATATATTAACTCATTGCTGTAGAGTCAATTCCAACTCATAAGGACCCTACAGGCAGAGTAGAACTGCTCCATAGGATTTTCAAGGAGTGGCTGATGGATTCAAATGGCCAACCTTTTGGTTTGCAGCTATTGCTTTTAACCTCTGTACCACCAGAGCTTCAGTATATTGATTAGGTGCTTAGTGTTATAAGTACTAGAGAAGTAATATAAAAATCAATCCAATATCCTAAGACATTTAAGGTTTCTTTTGTGACATAAGACCCACATATAGGAAACACATGGAATGATCCATTTGTAAGAGAATAACTAAATGCATATTAATCAACAGCTAGCTAGTTGTCATAGAGTCAGTTTTGACTGTTGGTAGCCCCATGTATTATAGTATAAGGCTCTGTAGGGTTTTCAAAGCCACGGCCTTTCAGGAGCAGATTACAAGGACTTTCTTCTGAGTGCCTCTGCATGGATTCCAGCCACCAGCCCTTCAGTTTGCCGTTGAGCACTTAACTGTTTGCACTACCCAGGGATGCCAAATACATATTAAGTTGAATATTCTATAAATCCTGCCCTTGCCACTCTGGGAGTGGGAAGGTTGGGTAGGGAAACCAGGCACTAAAGTGTAAACCTAGAGTAGAGGTTCTGGGGGCAATATCAAGTTAGCTAATTATCTGCAGCAGGGAGAAGCAGAAGAAACCAAGAAATAAGTACAAAATATTACCCTGGGGGTGGGGGCAGGAAATGCTAGAAATTAAATCAATGAAATTGGATCTGTTGTCAGATACAAAGAGTAAGTACATGGCAGAAAACCAGGAGGCAAGCCAGAGGTTATGAGCTATGTCAACATAAGAATACATTTGGAGAAAGGAGCAAGGTGGGAACAATGATAGAGGATTCTGCGCTCTAGACATAAGGAGGGCTGCACTGCCTGAAGCTGCCTGTTATCAGATATCAGTCATATGGTGAGTAGGTGAGAGGACCTAGGTTTTCCCTCTGGCACCCGCATAATCACTCTGGATTGCCCTCTCAAGGAAGGTAAGATTTTCCCAGAGCTTGTACTGAAAGTAATGGATTCTCTTGGATACTCCATTCCATAAGTCAGCCAAATGGCCCAACTCCCAGGTCATCTGCCTGCCCTGATCTGTTCACTGTAATTACTGTGTACACAGCTCTCTGGTTCCTGATCTGTGCTCATTCACTCCATAGTCCATCTGGCTCCATTTCCAATTTATAAATCTACTTCTGGCCTTTGAATTAGACTTTGATATCTGGTTTCTTTTTCTGATTATTGGCTTGCTCTTGAAAGACTGTTTCAATGATCATTTCCATGTTAGACTATCTTCATTACTCTACAGAGACCCAAGTAGTAATTCTGGTCATGGACCTATGCCTCAGCTAAAATTACTGGATCTTGCATGGAAGGATTCACATCATTCACTGATCTTTTGTCTATAGCTCCACTAAACATTGTCCCCACCAGATAAAATAAGAAGGCTACCTATAATAATGGCAAAGTTCAGAACATCCTCTGTGTATTTTGTCTCCTGGTTTCTGGCAGTTAGAATATATTGCAAAGACATTAAATTCAGAGTAGAGTTCTAGGGCTATTTGCACACATGGTCTGTGAAAATGAATTTGGGATGCATGGGTGATTAACCTGGAAGTGGAAAACCTCTATTTTATGTGTCAGTCACCATGTATAGGAGTGCCTGGGGGATTCAAATGGTTAATGTGTTTGGCTGCTAACCAAAAGGGTGGTGGTTTGAAACTACTCCCAGGTACCAATGAAGAAAGACCTGGCAATCTACTTCTGAAACATCAGCCATTGAAAACCATGTGAAACACAATTCTACTGTGACACACTTGGGGTTACTATAAGTCAGAATCAGCTTGACAGCAACTAGGTTAACTATGTATGGGCCCATAGCTTGTGCTTAGTGTTATAAGTATTAGAGAAGTAAAATCAATCCAATATCCTAAGAAATTTAAGGTTTCTTATGTCTATTGTGAGGTGAGCCACAGAATCTTCAGTCTACATTGCCTCCTTTGGAGTTCAAGACTGTCAGCTTAAGCTTTCATTCGTTTAATAGATATTTATGGAGAGTCTTCCATGTATGTGAAGTCCCTGTGTGGTACAAATGACTGATGTTTCACTAGACTGCAACTGAAGGGTTAGAAGTGTGAGTCCACCCAGAGGCATCTCAGAAGGGCCTGGTGATCTACTTTTGAAAAGTCAGCCACTGAAAACCCTATAGGTAGCTGTTCTACTCTGACACACACGGGGCTGCCATGAGTTTGAGTCAACTCCAAGGCCACTGTTTTTTAAATTGCGTTTATATGTTTGTTTACCATGTTTGTCATAAGCAGTGCACCAGAACATGGGAATACAAACAGTGAGAAAATCATGAACATGGTCCTTTACCCTTACTGGGCCTACAAGCTAGGTGGGAAAAAGAGATTACATATTAATAAAAAAAATTTAATGAAATTTGTAGCTAAATAAAATGTAATGTAACTATAAGTATAGATTAGATAATGTAACTATAATTACTAAAAATTATAACTACATTAAGTGTTACAATGAGAAAATAAATGTTATGAGGGGAGCGGAGTCAAGATGGCTGACTAAGCACATGTCTCCTTATATCCCTCTGGAATTCAAACGGAGCCTTCTGGTCACTTAGTGAGCCCCTAGGACACGGCACAGGGCTGTTAATTTGGACTTCATACCACTGAGCGAAAAAACTCCTCCCTTTTGCTGACTCCTGCTCCTTGCTAGCCTTGGCTCTCACGGATTGAAGGTAAATGCACCATTTTGACTTTTTGACATTTTTTTTTCCTTTGTCTTGGCTGACAGGTGGAGCTCGGTCTTGCATAGGGGCTAGACTCAGACACACTGCTGGGGGGATAGGCAGGCAAAATTGCCGTATTTTGAGAGCCAGGCTTAGGATTCTGTTCATCTAGCCACTTTGGGCCTGTCTTTTTATCACTGCCACAGCGTGGTTTGTATGGAATCACAGTGTTTGTGTGCGGGATGCCATGTTGGATACGGAGATTTTTGCTGGACCTAATTCTTAGCCTGGGAGCCAGTGCCTGCAAACAGGACGGTGCTTCTCCAACAGAAAAGCAGTAGTTTACACAGTGTCACCTAGCCTACGGTTGGGGCCCAGCAACGAAGTTGGAGGACTCATTACCTCTCACCACCTTTAGCCCCTCTATCTGCTGACCATGTGGAAGGTGTCACATTAGATACGGTGGCTACAGCTGGACCTATTTCTTAGCTTGGGAGCCAGAGCCTGCCCACAGAAGAGCGCTTTTCTACCAGAAAAGTAGTAGTTTACACAGTGTCGCCTAAGGCTGGGCCCTGTCAGCAGAGGCCAACAGGGCAGTAGCATTGCTGTATTTTAAACTAGTTTGTATCAGCCAGGGTTGGATATAGAGGTGATTACTTTACCAGTTGGGAAGAGGGACTTCTACACCTGAAAACCTGACTGACTTGGGAAGTGGTCAGATACCTTTTATTTTACATTGTAAGACAGCCTAGAAAAACATCTGCAGTCCATCCTTACAGTATCTCTCCCAGCCTCTACTTACTCACATGGGACCCAAAAAGCAACAGACACTTGTGGCATACAAGAAATCACCCATGGCTTCAGAAGGCTCCCAAACAAAGCAACCAAGGAGTTTTCCAGATGAAGAAACTTCTGAAATCATCAGAAGGTGAATGCAAAAAGATTGTATACAGAGCCCTTCTGGACCTTATACAAAATGCAGCAGAACAAAATGATAAATTAAGCAAGCTGTTTGATCTGATGGAACACCAGTACTCTGAAATCCAACAGATCAAGAACAAAATCAAAGACATAGAAACTTTCATTCAAAGCAGAGAAAACAGCATGGAACAAATGGAAAAAAAAATTTCTGACTTGGAAGACAGAGCTACTGATGCCAGTGTCTAGGAGCAGAAATCAGAAAAACAAGAAAAATGAAGAAGCATTAAGAAGCATGTGGGACTCTATTAAGAGGAACAACCTTTGATTAATTGGAGTCCCTGAACAGCATGAGACACTTGAAGAACACAGAGAATATTGTTACTGAGCTGTTGACAGAAAACTTCCCAGAAATCATGAAGGAAGAGAATATAGATATCCCAGATGCATACTGTACACCACCCAATATAGATCTCAAAAGAAAGACTCCAACACATGTTATAATCAAGCTGAACAAAATGAAACATAAGCAGCAACTCTTAAAGGCAGCAAGACTCAAAGCAAAGCTAATATTCAGAGGGAAACTCTGTAGGCTGTTGTCAGATTTCTCAGCAGAAACCATGCTGGCATGGAGAGAGCAGCATGAAACATTCAAAGCTTTAAGAAGAACTTCCAACCAAGAATTATACATCCTGCAAAACTATCTTTCAAATATGAAAATGAAATCAAGACATTCCCAGATAAGCAGAAACTCACAGACTTTGTAAAAACCGAATCAAATCTACAAGAAATACTGAAAGAAATTCTTGGCGTTGGCTTAGAAGAACAAAACCACTAACTTTATATTTTGGAACGACACATTACTCAGAACTCTACTCAGTTAGGGAAGGCTCCAAATTCAATCACAGCTTTAATGCTGAAAGAAACGATCCAGTGATTATCACGAAAACTATGATGTCATCATATTAAAATGAGGGATCTATTAAAGTCATTATAGTCCTTCCAGATGGACAGAAAGATGACAAGACTGGTAGTAACTAAAATTGAGTTTATATATAGTTTATTATGGGGGATCACAGGGGCAGCTGTAAAGGAAAACAAAGATGTAACATACCATTTCAATAAATGTTAACACAGGAGTCTCAACAACTACAAAAACAGCTCTGAAAAAGAAGAAAAATCAACTCACAAAAAAGAATCACCCAGAACAGACTAGTCAGAACAACAGAGAAAACATCAACACAAAAATAAACATATCACAATGGCAGCAGTGAACACATACCTATCAATAATTACATTGAATGTGAATGGACTGAATGCTCGAGTAAAGAGACATTGAGTAACATCTTGGATCAAAAGACATCACCCATCCATATTTTGTCAAAAAAAAAAAAAACAAACTTACTTGATACCTAAAGATAGGAACAAACTGAAAATTAAAGAATGGAAGAATATATATCAAGCTAACAATGAACAAAGAAGAGCAGGGGTGGCAATTCTAATCTGAAACAAAATAAATTTTAATGTAAAATCCACCATCATGGACAAAGATGGACACTCTTTATTGCTGAAAGTTTCTGTACACAAGCAAGACTTTATTAAATATTTATGCACCTGGTATCAGAGCACCTAAATACATTGAAGGAACACTGACTACACTCAAAAAAGAGTTAGACTACTCCAGAATAATAGTGGGAGACTTCAATGTTCCACTCTCAGGACTGGACAGATCATCTAGAAAAAAGCTCAGTAAAGATACAGAAGACTTTACTGCCACAATTAACCAAATAAACCTCGTTGATATATACAGAACTTTCTACCCATCAGTGGATAACTACATCTTCTTCTACAGTGCACATGGAACATTCTCCAGAATTCACCATGTGTTAGGATATAATGCAATTCTCAACAAAATCCATACCACTGAATTACTGCAAAGCATCTTCTCAAATCATAAAGCCATAAAAGTCAAAATCAATAACAGAAAAAACATAGATAGGAAGTGGAACTCTTGGAAACTGAACAACATCTTGCTCAAAAAACCATGGGTTATAGAAGAAATCAAGGATCAAATAAAGAAATTCATGAATTCCAATGAGAATGAAAACACTTCCTACCAGAACCTACGGGATACAGCCAAAGCATTCCTCAGAGGTCTGTTTATCTCCATAAATGCACACATCTGGAAGGAAGAAAGAAACCAAATCAAGGAACTAACCCTACAGCTTGAACAAGTAGAGAGAGAACAACAGAGGAACCCCTCACGCACCAGAAGTAACTAGATCATAAACATTAGAGTAGAGCTAAATGAATTAGAGAATAGAAAAACAATTGAAAAACTTGAAAAGACCAAAAGCTAGTTTTTTGAAAAGATTAACAAAATTGACAAACCACTCGCTAAACTTACTAAAAGAAAATAGGAAAGGAAACAAATAACCCAAATTAGAAATGCGAGGGGAGTTGTCACAACAGATCCAACAGAAATAAAAAATATCATGACAGAATACGATGAAAGACTATACTCTGACAAATTTCTTGATTCACACCGCCCACCCAAATTATCACAACATGAAGCAGAACAACTTAAGAAACCCATCACAAAGGAAGAGATTGAAAATGTCAACAAAAAACTGCCAACCAAAAAAAAGCCCCGGCCCAGATGGCTTAATGGCAGAATTCTACCAAGCTTTTACAAAACAGTTATCTCTGATTCTACTGAGACTATTTCACAGCATAGAAAGGGATGGAGTACTCCCAAAATCATTCTACGAAGCCAGCATAACCATGATACCAAAGCCAGGGAAATACCCAACCAAAAAGGAGAACTACAGACTGATATCACTCATGAATCTAGATGCAAAAACCTTCATCAAAATTCTTGCCAATAGAATACAACAAAATATCCAAAAATAATCCATCATGACCAAGATGGAGTCATACCAGGGATGCAAAGCTGGTTCAACATCAGAAAAACAATTAATGTGATTAACCACATAAATATCACAAAAGACAAGAATCACCTGATTTTGTCCATTTATGCAGAAAAGGCATTTGATAAAGTCCAACACCCATTCATGCTAAAAACTCTTAGCAAAATAGGCATAGACAGCAAATTCCTCAACGCAATAAGGGCCATTTATACAAAGCCAACTGCCTATGTCATCCTGAATGGAGAGAGACTCAAAGACTTTCCCTTGAGAACAGGAACTAGACAAGAATGCCCACTCTCACCTCTCCTATTCAACACTGTACTAGAAGTTCTAGCCAGAGCAGTTAGACAAGACCAAGAAATAAAAGGCATCTGCATCGGCAAAGAAGAAGTCAAAATCTTCCTGTTTGCGGATGATATGATTGTATATGCAGAGAATCCCAAGGAATTTATAAGTAAACTTCTCAAATGATAGGTGAGTTCAGCAAAGTCTCAGAATACGATATAAACATAAGTAAGTCAGTAGGATTCCTTTATACCAATAATGAGACTGTTAATGAAGAAATCATCAAATCAGTAGCATTTACCATACCCTCCAAGAAGACAAAGTACCTAGGAATGAATCTAGTCAGAGAAATAACAGACCTTTACAAAGGTAACTACAAGCCCTTACTACAAGAAACTAAGACAGACTTAGACAAATGGAAAAACCTACGCTGCTCATAGATAGGAAGACGTAACATTGTGAAAATGTCTATTTTACCTAACGCAATCTACTTATATAATGCAATTCCAATACATGTTCCAGTGTCATTTTTAATGAGATGGTGAAACAAATCACCAATTTTGTTTGGAAAGAGAAGAAGCCTCGGATAAGTTAAGGTTCTACTAAGGAAGAAGAACACACTGGGAGGCCTCTCATTACCTGACCTTAGAACATGCTACCGTGCCACAGTGTCAAAACAGCCTGGGACTGGCACAAGAACAGATAGATTGATCAATGGAACAGAATTGAGACCCCAGAGATGATACCATCTGCCTATAAACAGCTGATATTTGACAAAGGTCCTAAGACATTAAACTGGGGTAAAAACAGTATCTTCAACAAATGGTGCTGGCAAAATTGGACATCCATCTGCAATAAATTGAAATAAGATCCATATCTTACACCTTATGCAAAAACCAACTCCAACTGGATAAAAGACCTAAATATCCAACCTAAAACGATAAAGCTCATCCAAGAAAAAGTAGGAACAACAATAGAAGTTTTAATACACAACGCAGATGGGCTTCAAAATCTGTCAAAGAAACCACAATCAACAGAAGAGAAAATAGATAAATGGGAACTATTAAGAATCAAACACTTTTGCTCATCCAAAGACTTTGTTAATAGAATTAAATGGTCACCTACAGAACGGGAAAAAATATTTGGCAACTCTATGTCAGACTGACGCCTGATCTCTAATCTATAAGATACTACAAAATATCAATAAGAAGAAGATAAATCATCCAATTAAGTGATGGGCAAGGGAGATGGACAGACGTTTCTCTAAAGAGGAGATCCAGGCAGCTAAAAAACACATGCAGACATGTTCACGATCTCTAGTTATTAAAGAAATTCAAATCAAGACTACAATGAGATACCATCTCACCCCAACAAGGTTGGCCATGATCCAAAAAACACAAAACAACAAATGCTGGAGAGGCTGTGGAGAAAGTGGAACTCTCCTACACTGTTGCAAAATGGTCCAGCCTCTTTGGAAAGCAATCTGGTGCTTCCTTAAAAAAATAGCTATAGATATACCATTTGACCCAGTAATTCCACTACTTGGAATATATCCTACAGAATCAAGGCCATTCACACCAATGTATACATGCACAAGAATGTTTATCGCAGCAAAGTCCATGATAGCAAAAAGATGGAATCAACCCAGATGCCCAACAACAGAGGAATAGATAGGTAAACTATGGTATATATATTCAATGGCGCACTATGCAGTGATAAAGAATAATGATGATTCCAGGAAACATCTCATGACCTGGTTTCAACTGGAAGACACGTGAGTGAAAGTAGTCAGCAACAAAAGGACAAATATTGTATGAGACTCCTACGATAAGAACTCAAAAACAGACTTATGCATAGAAGAAAAGACTCTTTGATGGCTGCAAGGGAGGGGAAGGGGAGAGTGGAGGGTTTAGATTAGATAGTCGGTAGAAATTTGTTTGGGTGAAATCGGTGATAGCACACATTAGAAACAAGAACAATATTAAGTGGACTTCAACATAACTTGAGAACTCCTTCCATCTTAATCCAATATTGCAAGGACAGTGTAGCTGGGGCAGGGGGCAGGAGACATGCTCTTAAGCAAAATCGAGGCCAACTGGCACAACTAGCATTTTGCTAAGAGGGTTCTCTGCAATTGGTGGGTGGCGTCTGGGGTCTTAAAAGCTGTCAAGCTGGCATCCGAGGGCACAGCATATGGTCCCAACTCAGCAGAAACATGCTCACTGAGCACCAAAATGACATGGGGTATAGACAACCCAGAAGACAGAGACCTCCATGAGTGGGTGCCTACATAGACTTGGGACCGGAAGAACTGGATGATGCCCAGCCACCACCAGTGATAGCCGCAATGGAGTTCACTAAATTGAGTCTCACAGGCAACACAAGAATAAAAAGGGGTGCACCCTGAGATCTCCACTAAAAGACTGCAATTGATGGTCCAGCAGCTTCGGGGTTCTCTTGGGAGCATAGCCCCTGGTCCTGATGCTGCCCTTGCCCATAAATCATAATGAAGGTCCACTCTTTGGACACAAATGGATTGGACTTGGCAATGCAGAGTGACCATATACTGGATACACTTTATGGTTCTATACATCTATAGGCTATCATCCTGCTGACCCCTGGCTGGAGCAATGGGAGTGGATGGAGAAGAGAGGAAAGGAGACTGTTGGGAGGATGAGACACATATGGAGCAGAGAGGAAGATAGAGCTGTCACCAGGCAGGAAGAGCAGTGGAAGCTGCATACAGGTGGGCATGTAAATTTATATGGGAATGTACAGTTTCACTCAGTCATTAAAAAAATATTATGAAACTCTAAAATGGGACTTCCTTTAGTCGGAAATTATGGTTGAACTGAGATATTAGGGAGAGTAGGAGTTAACTAGGTAAAGAACTGATAAAAGATATCTACCCTGTGTCCCTGTGGCAAAAGGAATTACAGTGGCTTTGAGGTGTTGCAAGAAAACTATTGTTGCTGTAGTGTCAGAGAGCTATGAGAAGCATGTTGTCAGATGAGCACAGGAAGGAGGTTAAAGGTAATCTCAGAGGGTCGTTGTCAAGACTTGTATTTTCACCCTAAGGGAGTTGGGTTGCCATTGGCCCGCATTAAGGAGCTGAGTGCGTTTTTCAAAGATCATCCTTCTGTGGAGGACCCCAAAATAAGGCAGAGAGACCAGTCAGAGGCTGAGTTGGTAAATCCAGGCAAGATACAATGCTTTTGAGGAACAAGTCTTTTTTCACAGTGGCTATGCTATTAGTAATTAATGAGGTCTCCTATTTCTCCGTATATTCAACGTACAAAATTTAGTCAGGTTTTTATACAAGGGCAGTAAGTAATTTAAAAGACTATTAAGGAAACAGTCCCATTTATAATAGCATCTAAAAAAGAGTAAAATAACTAGAAATAAATTTAACTAGGGAAGTAAAACACTTGTTTAGTGAAAACTAAAAAATCACTTAAAGGAATTAAAGATCTAAATAAATAGAAGTGAGGGCAGTGGTGGTTGAGTGGTAGAATTCTCACCTTCCATGTGAGAAACCCAGGTTTAACTCCTCACCAATACAACTCGTGTGCAGCCAACACCTGTCTGTCATTGAAGACTTGTGTATTGCTATGATGTTGAACAAGATTCAGCAGAGCTTGCAGACTAAGACTGATTAGGAAAAGGAGCTGATAAACTCTTCTAAGAGTTAGTCGGTGAAGATCTTGCGGATCACAATAATTCAATCTGCAACCAATCATGAAGATGGCACAAGATGTGGGTGACGTTTTGTTTTTGTTGTTCACGGAGTTGCCAGAGTTGGGCCTCGCTTGGCAGCATCTAACAACAAATAAATGGAGGGACATTCTGTATTCATGGACTGGAAGCCTTCATATTGTTAAGATGTCACTACCACCTAAAGAGACCTGTAGACTAAATGCAATACTCATAAAAAATTCAACAGCCTTTTTTTTTGTTTGTTTTACAGAAATGAAAATGAAGATATTTAAATATATATGTGGAATTACAAGGGGCCCTGAATAGCTGATAAAATCTTGAAGAACTAAGTGGAAGAGCTCACAGTTTCTGATTTCAAAATGTATTATAAAGCTACACTAATCAAAACTGGTACTGATACTGGTATGATACAGACCAAGAAGTGAAAGTGAAACTTCAGAAACAAACTCATAGATCAATGGTAGATAGATTTTAGACAAGGAAGAAAGAAGTCTTGAATAAATGATACTGGGAAAACTTGATTTCCACATGTGGAATAATGAAGCTGAATCCATGTCTCACATCACATACAAAAACTAATTCAAAACAAATATGAAATTTCATAGCATAAGCAGAGATATATTGCTTCAGAACCTAGTTCTTAAAAGTGGATTCTTAGATACGATATCAAAAACAAGGCCAACAAAAGACAAAATTCATAAAAGAGACCTCATCAAAATTAAAAACTCTTGTTCATTCGAGGACTTTATCAACAAAGACAATTTACAAACTGGGAGAAAAGTGTTGGAACCACATATCCAGTAGGACCCTGGTGGTACAGTGGCTAAGCATTTGGCTGCCAGCTAAAAGATCAGGAGGTCAAATCTGCCAGTTTCTCCATGAAAACTTTATGGGACAGTTCTACTTTGTCCTGTAGGGTCACTATGAGTAAGAATTGACTCAACAGCAATGTTTTTTTTAGAAATATATATATTCAATAAAGATTTAATTCCTGAACATAACTCCTACAACTTAACAACAAAAAGGCAAATAATCAAAAACTGACAATCAAACTTGCATAGACATTTCACCAAAGAAGAAATGCAAATGACAATAAAGCACGTGCAAAGATAGTTATATGCTTGATATCACTAGCCACTAGGCAAATGCCGATCAAAACTACAATGAGATAGCACTTCAATCCCATCTAACTATAATTTTAAAATGGAAAACATCAGTATATGTTTTGAAATAAGAATACATGGGACTTGCTGACAAGTTGGAAAGCCCTGGCTGCTATTATGAGTTTATTATTAAGTTGGACTCGACTCAATGGCAATGTTTAGTTTACTAAGATTTGGAAGGTAAGGAAGGGGCAGGGATTGGTCTGCAGAAAGGAAATGGAGAGTATTATTGTAAAGAAGGTAGATAGAGGATGAATGGCCATACAGTTTATCATATAATGGAACCATTAGTAAAAGACCTGATGAATTCCCTTGAGGGGAAGAGGTATTGGGAGGGAGCTAGTGGATTTGATCAGGGTGGTCACAGACATAGAGTTGCTAATCCACATGCTGTAATGTCTAGATGGTACTGATGTAGGAAACAAACACTCATGTGCTGCACGGCCCGGGTGGTGGTGGCTATGAGAAACTGCAGAAGCCTTCTATCAGAAGACATCCACAGTTCCTTTTGGGTTATTCTGGATATCTCTCAGGAATCAACTTATGGCAAAAGTAACAGTGGTGCTAGATGATGAAAGAGAGCAGAGGCAATGAAATCCATATTTGTTGTAGACTGAGAACATAAAAAATTGTTACAGACCATCTTTTCTATTGTAGTATGGATGACCTAATCACATTAGTTTTGTTTTTCAATGTAGAATACTATGAAAGTTTTCTTTCAGTACCTGGTTGATATATTATTTTTAATCCTAGATTAAAAAAATAGTGGGTAAGAGAAAGGTCGCCATGAGTCGGATCTGACTCGACGGCACTTGGCTTTAAGAGAAAGGTGAATTCCGACACAGAAGAATTTGTGGGATGGCCTCTAGAAATACAAGACTAACTGCAATGCAAGGTGTCACTTCTAAGTCATCCAGTAACTTACAGAGATAAAACACTTCCCTAATCAGCAAGGCAGCAGGGTCTCAAGCAAAGTATAATCCAATGTAATGGACAATTTATACTCAGTCTTGATGAGAGCACTAAGAATTATGTTAAAGATTAATAAAGGGGAAGGGCTATGACAAGCCATGGTAATAGTTTCTCAGTGAGCTCTGAGGGATTAAGAATGGGTATAATTTTTCCTAGGGCCATGCCTCTGGGAAATCCACAGCATTTGCTACAGTTATATCCTGAAGCTGCCCTAATTCTGTATGCAAGTCAGCAATAAGTTTGTTTGTTTGCTTTTTGGTGTAAGTAATAGTATGCATAAGAAAGTTTTTATGAAAAAGGGTTGATTACAAGACACCCTCAAGGATCACAAACATGGCCTTGAGTGCACCTCAGTGCCTAACCAAAATAAAATAAAATGACATCTGTTGTTGCAGAGTTGATTTCAACTTATAGTGACATGTAGAAATGCCCCATTAAGTTTCCAAGGCTGTAATCTTTATGGAAGCAGATTGTCACTTATATCTCCCTCGGGACAACTAGTGGATTCAGAAACACTGACATTTTAATTAGCAGCTGAGCACTTAAACTGCTAAGCCACCAGGGCTCCTACAGCCAATGGAGCACTCAACAAGTATTTATTGAATGGATTAGTTCAATAGGCCCAACCAGAAATAGAAGAAGAGCATTCAGAATTGTAGGGAATAAAACAGAAAACTCAGATTACAGACAGTTTTTGATTTTGAAAGTCCCTGTGTGGTACAAACTGGGTTTGATTTCTAATATTGAAGTTTGAACCCACCCAGTGATGCCCAGCTAAAAATGCCTAGTGATCTGCTTCCATCAAGATTACAGCCAAGAGAATCACATGGAGAGGTTCTACTCCGTAACACAGCAAACCCTGGGGGCATAGGGGGTAAGTGCTATGGCTGATAATCAAGGGCTTGGCAGTCCGAATTTGCCAGGCACTCCTTGGAAATTCTATGTGGGCAGTTCTCCTCTGTCCTATAGGGTCACTGTAAGTTGGAGTTGACTCAGGGGCAACAGGTTACCGTGTAACACGTGGAGTCAACATGACTTGATTGCAGCTAACAATAGCAACAGGACCTTGAAAAGCTAAGGGTCTTCCAATAAGGGTATCTGTCTTTGAATTTGAATCAAGCAAGTTGTGTGAGTGATACAGTTTTGTTTTATTATTTTGAAGCAAAGTTGGTGGCATTATGTGTGGAAAAGAACTTTGGGTAAATGGCCACTGAAGCACCTTCCAAGTGGGGACCAAAATAGTCAGTTATCATAGCCCAATATCTTTTGACATTGACAGTTACTTCCTCTCTTCATTGATCTTGAATAAATGAGTGGATGTTCTCAGAGTCTCAGCTCCAAAAGCAATGGGTTTTTTTGTTAACAAAACCATTCATCCAAAAACAGACACATGTTCCGATGAAAACATCACCACCATTCGCCAGAGCGTACACAAGAATCCATCCCAATAGATTTCTCACTGAGCCCAAGAATTGGGCTTTTTGTCAACCACAATTTGGTGGACTTTACATCTGGACTTAAAGCTTTACCCTTATAAAACTTTTAACACAAGAACTGAAGTCCAGTGACCATAGATTGTGCCATAAATTTGCTGACTGGTCTCTGGAGCAATTGGAAGTTGACCCTGCTTTTGGCCTAAAAATAATCTTCAGCAATGAGGCCCACTTTTGGATGAATGGTTTTGTTAACAAACAAAACTGTTCCATTTGGAGCAAGGAGAACCCAATGGAGACTCAAGAACGTCCACTCCATCCCCCAAAAGTTACCGTTTGGTGTGGGTTTTGGTCTGGCAGAATCGTTGGACCTTATTTTTTTCCAAGATGAACAAGGAGAGACTGTGACTGTCAATGGAGAAGGATACTGGGCTACGATAACTGATTGTTTTTGGCTGCATTGGGGAGGTGCAGTATCGGCCATTTATATATATAAAATACAACACATATTATATATACAAGTGTATGTGTGTGCATATATATATACACATATATATATACACACTGTAGAAAAAAAATTCCCCTTAAGAATCAAACCATTCCAAATAAACAAAAGATATTCCAAGCTTTTCTTCAGTTATGGTATTAAGGTTTGTGCTAAACTCCAAATACTAAAATCCACTATGACAGTCTGTAATTTTTGATGTTCTGTGTGTCTTCGTGTTTTTTTGGTGGTGGTTGTTGCAAAATAATCTATCTGTTGAACCAAGTATTTTATCTGGATAGCTTTGCTTTTAACCTGTAAGTGTGAAATTGTACCCTCAAGTATGTTAGTTGAGGGTAGTAAAGGCTTCAAAGTTATTTTCCTCTGAAGTGATTTGAATACACGGGGTCAATACCCTGGATTATTTAAATATGGTCATTGGAGTAGTATAAGTATTCTTACTTCGTCCCGGCCCCTTACAATTTTTACTCATATTACACAAAAGAGGAAAAAAATACATAATGTTTCCCTCTTTTAATTCTAGTTATTCTCCCTCCAGTGTGTCTTTATCATTGCAGTTAATTCGGGGTGTCCTTTTTTTTTAACTTTCTCTTTCCCACATACATCTATATTATTCCTCCTGTGCCCCAGTGCACATTATGACAATTTAGAAAAACAAATAAGAATTTTAGAGAGGCAGAAGAGATCAGACTAACAGGAAAAGACCTGCCTTTGCATAGCTGAAATGCTCATGGTTGCCCCAGGCAGCATTTATTTAATTCTATACATTCCTGTGTTTAGAACATGGGGATACAAGGTTGAAACCTGTATGAAAACATGCCTTATGCTGCTGAAGTCTAAATGTGATCAGACCTTAGCATAGTATGGTAGACAACAATGCATCTTGGAAATTAAAGCAGCACACATTTACATATAATAAATGTAATTTATATACTTTACCGGGTTATATGAATGTAACTGTTCTTATTTTTTCTAGCTCTCTCCTTTCTTCTTTTTCCCTCTCCTTCCCTTCCTTTTTTCCTTCCTTCCTTATCCTCCACTTGTCTATCCATAGAGTTTGCTATCTAAAGCACATAGTAGAGAAAATTTACTGTACCTTAAGAACATTGTCTTTGACACATGTCCATATGTGTAATTATTAGCTTTACCAGACTTAGAAGAAATGCAAGTGGAATGTTCCTTAGAAGCAAAAATAGCAAGGCTTCGTTCAGCTCCCTTACTTTGAGTATATCATCAAGAAACACAAGTCTCTAGAAAACAACATCGTGTTTGGTAGAGAGTTAGCAAAGAACAAGGAAAACTCTCAGTATGATGGGTTGACATAAACACTTCAGCAATAGGCTCAACTCTATCAAAGATCTTGAAAATGACGTTGCAGGACCAAGCAATATTGCTCGGTCACCACAAGCAGATTATAAATTGAGGAATAAAAGGCAATGGCTAAAAGATAACTAATAACAATTATTACTTTTAGGATATCTTTAGATTTCTGAGACATAAACCAAAATGAAAAAGGCTTTTAAGAAACTAGTTACCATCCAGTTGATCCCAACTCATAGCGACCCTAGAGGACCCAGCAGAACTGCCCCACAGGCTTTCCAAGGAGTGGATTCAAACTGCCAGTCTTTTGGTTAGAGACCATAGCTCTTAACCACTAGGCCACCAGAGCTTCAAAAAGACATTTAGAGACCAAAAATAGAGTACAATGACCGTACATATAATTGTTTCAGTTTCCAAAGCTTGCCATAGCAAAATATCACTCATCAGTGTTTTCAAAGAAGAGAAATTTGTTGTCTTACAGTTTCGGAGTCTAGGAATCTAAAATCAGGGAGTCAGCTGGTCCAGGCTTTCTCTGCTGAAGGGAAAAATCTTTCTGTGTTCTTCCAGCTTCTGGTAGACTTGATTGTTTCAGTTTTCCTTGGCTTGTAGAGACAATGCGTCTTCCTTCTGTGTGCTGCTTTTACTGGTTACAAAATGTTCCTCAGAAAGAATCAGGGCCCACCCTGCTCTGGTATGTCGTCCTTAACTGATAATGCCTTCAAACAAAGAAACTACCTTCCAGGGTCACATTTACAGGTGCAGGTGTTAGCGAGCCAAGTGCGGTCGAGTTAGCACTGCAATATATGTTTTGAGGGGACATGATACAATCCATTAAAAAAGAAAAGTAATATAATATGTATTCAGAAAAAAAAAAGGCCTAGGAAGACTTTTGCTGACAAGCTCATTTTGGGAACTCTGGAAAGCCCTTCAGAATGACAGGTAATAATTTTCTGGAGTAACTCCTACTGAGACCACGAGAGGTCTGTGCAACTCCAGTTAGAGAGGCATGTCATATATATGAAAACACAATGAAGGGAAAACAGAAAGTTGTTTTAAATACAGGCCTAAGTCGAAATTCATTAAGGAGGAAGCCTTGCTTTTGAGGCACTGATTTGCATTTTCTTGAAGAGGTAGCATATTGTAGGATGGGAGACAGCAGGACTTCATTCACTGTTAAAGATGGTTGATAAACCTTCCAGCCAATGCTGGAAAAACAAGTTAGCTATATGTGATAATTTATTCTAACCTATAGCAAGATATTTTTAAACCAATAGGAAAGTGAATGAAAAAAAATCTTAGCAAAAAATAAAGGTTAAAATATATTTGTTTGCCTACATACAATTTGCAATAGATTATAAAATATAAAAGAGCACATGAGTATTTTATGAGTATTTTAAATAAAAACCAATTAACTGGTAAAATACCAATCTCAATATGTGTATATGATAGAAAAATTCACATGAAGTGATAAGTTAAATACCAAATTCTCAACAACAAAAAAAAGAAGAGACCAGAATGCTTCCAAAATTAACACTGCTTAATCAACGGCACTTGGCTGGCTTTGGCTAATAAATACTTTATTGTTTAATGTATGTTATTGGGTATCCTATTATTTATGTTAATTACATTGTTACTGTTAGCTAGAAAATTATCATTTATGTATTTGTATATCAAATTTTATATTTTAGAGTTGATGAAAATATCTATAATGAGACATGGAAAAATGTTCAATTTTAGTAGTAACTAAAAGTATAATTTGAAATAACATGTTATAACTTTATTCTTACTAGTATGGCAAAAATCTCAAAAAAGTTAAAACGGCCAATGGTGAGATTATGGGAAATTGTCATATTTTTCTAGAGTCAGTACAAATTGCCCAAGTGTTTTGTAAAATTATTGGAGAGTGAATATTTCTCCTTTGGATTCTCTAATTCTACTCATAGAAATTTATCCAGAGAAGAAAAAAATGATATACATTATAATTTCACAGAGAGGGACAGGGAAAAGTATAAGTGACCAATGAAAGAGAACTGGCTTAATAAACTACGGTGCTGTCACTGTGTGAAGGGAGTCCTGGTGATATAACAGATAGGCACTCGGGCTACTAACTGAAGGCTAACTACGTGAACTCACTCTGTACTTTTGTAGGAGAAAGATCGGGTGATCTACTCCCATAAAGGCTGCACCAAGAAAATCCCATGGAGCAGCTTTACTGTCTGCCACACGGGGTCTCTGTGAGTCAGCGCTAACTTGATGGCACCCAGAAACTCAATGCTACTACTTTTAGACTGTGTTAGAGGTACATGGAGGACAACAGTGAGCTGTTTCACAATAACTAAGAATTAAGAAAAAGATACTTTTTTTTTTTTTAAAGACGGATACAGTGTGATTAAAGTCTAGTGAGTCAGAACAGCAGAGACAGAGTGAGAATGGCTTCCAGGCCATAAGTATATAATCGTAACCAGAATGAATTCATTGATATAGTTAATGAAAGAATGAATAAACTGAAGATGAGATTGATCAGCAGTAGAAACAAAGCAGTTTTGAAGACAAAGACAGGTGTGCTCATCCAGCACTGATTACAACTTTTCCTATCTTTCTTAGAAGTGTTTGAAACTGTTATGGGGACAGGTATTCAAATTACACTAGGGTCCCTATTGTTTATAGGCCACACAATCATGCAGCTTCCCTATCATTAGGGCAAAGTAAACACTGGGGATAGGCTTGATAGTTACATCCAAACTAAAAACCCACTGCCTTCAAGTTGATTCCAACTCATAACAACCCTATAGGACAGAGTAGAACTGTCCCAGAGCATTTCCAAGGAGCACCTGGTGGATTCAAATTGCCAATCTTTTGGTTAGCAGACATAGCTCTTAACCACTATGCTGCCAGAGTTTCTGATAGTCACATAAATTCCTGTTTTAATTTCATCATATGTCAATCTGTTTGAGATAGATTAGCACAAATTAACATCATGGAATTCAACCAATTCTGGGATAGGGAACAAATTGGGGGTCAAGCTTGGGAGGATGAGGGAACAATAAAGAATTTACCAAGGTAGATGTCACCTGTGAACATGATTGGTTACCTGACCTTCCACAAGTAATTATCTTTGTCTAAATATTAAGATGATAATTATGAATCCATGCAGCATAGAAAAAATAACTACTGCTACAATGTTCAGTGCAAGATACAGCAGAAAGACTTGTCAATCACAAGTGCAGTGATTTAAAATTTACATAAATGTGGGCATGATAGTAATGGAACAATAAATATGCTTGAGTGATAGGCATCTCAGGAATATTTCTTTTTCTTTCACTGCCTTTTTGATTGGAAACCTTATAAAAACCAGGAGAAGAATAAAGGCAAACTCTACTTTGCATGGATATAAAATGCTGCAATAATGATGTCTAATCATATAAATTAATATAAATAATAGAATATCTAATATTAATATAAAGTAAATAATGCAACTATATATTAAGCAAATATTAATTTTGGAAGCATTTAGATCTCCAGTTGACTTATGATTCATGATAGTCAATGCATGGTAACAGAGAACACTCAAATCAAATGTAGGTTTAATAGCTATGTAACTATATACCTCATTCCAAAAAGAGTATTTCTGGATATGTGACTTTCCAGTTCTCAGATAACTGGAAACATTTTGAGCATTAAAAGTAATCTTTCAGGAAGCAACTGAATTTTCCATCAACAGACAAATGGATAAACAAAATTTGGAACACACACACACACACACACACACACACACACACACACACAGCTTGACAACTAAGGTTATGAACTTAATTGTTCTAAGTGCTACATATCTCATTGCTGAATATCACTAAGGTCACCTTCGAAGTACTGTCCTTGGGAAGCTGTGTACTGATGCCAGCACATAGTCTACCCTTCAAAGCAGTTTTGGAACTCTTTCTAGAATGGCCATTATACATGATGGCAAGGTGGTGAGTTCGTGAACTTAATTGTATAGCTTTCTGTGAGGGAGTTTTTAGCTAGTAAACAAATAACTGTACTGGAACACCCCTCCTACTCACAGGATCTGGCCCTCAATGATTTTTCTATTTACCCAAAGATAAAGGAAATATTGAAAGGAAGACATCTGGATGACATTCAGGATGTCAAGTGTAAGCTCTGATGGCCATTCTAGAAAAACCAAAATCCAAACCAAACCCACTGCCATCTAGTCAGATCCAGCTCACAGTGACCCTAGAGGTGAGAGGTGAGAGGTGACCTGCTCCATAGAGCTTCCAAGGAGCGCCTAGTGGATTTAAACTGCTGACCATTTAAAGTCGTTAACAGATGTAGCCCTTAACCCACTATGCCACCAGGGTTTCCATTCCAGAAAAAGAGTTCCAAAATTGCTTTCAGGAGTGAACTAGGCACTGGTATCGGTGCATAGTTTCCCAAGGGGAGTACTTTGAAGGTGACCATAGTAATATTCAGTAGTGAAGCATGTGGAACTTTTTCTAAGATGAATTCGTGAACTTAACTGGCAGTTATCCTATAATATATACATATTATACACATATTATAGAATTGCCAATTTTATATATAAAATATATATAAAAGGACTCCTTGTAAAGATATACACACATATATATACATGTATATGTGCATATAAACATATATACACATACATATATACATATATATGTGTGTAATATACATACATACATATACGGCTGCTAGGAACCATTAAGTCAGTGTAGACTCATAGTGGTCCTAGCCAGCCAAGTGCCATCGAGTTGGATCCGACATGTGCAACTAAATGGAACGTTATCTGGTCCTGTGCCATCCTCACACTCCTTACTAGGATTGTGCCCATTGTTGCAGCCGGTGTGTCTGTCCATGTCACTGAGGGTCTTCTCTTTTTCACTGGCCCACAGGAGTAAGACTCAGCCATAAAGAGAGACCAAAGTCCTGATGTATGCCATAACAGGGGTGAAGCTTGAAAACATTATAATGAATGAAACAAATCAGCTACAAAAGGACCAGGGCTGTGTGATCTCACTTACATTAAATAAACCAGTGTGTTGAGAATAAAGATTATTAGTGGTTACCAGTGTTGGCATGGAGGAGCAAGGGGAAGTTTTTGCACAGTAGGTATTGAGTTTATGTTAATGGGGGTGGGATGATTTGGAAAAGGATAGCAATAATGGTTGCACAATGTGAAAAGTATAATCAATGTCACGAATTATAGATGTAGAGATTGTTAAATGTTTTATTGTGTATATTTTCAGCTTGATTAAAAAAAAGCGAGAAAGAAACCCATCATCTGAATATATTGTTGTCATTACTTGCACCTGAGTCAGTTTCGACACATACTAACTCCATGTATGAAGAGAAAAACTGTTCTACAGGGTTTTCAAGTCTGTGAGCTTTAGGAAACAGATTGCCAGGCCTATCTTCTGAGGCACCTCTGGGTGGGTTCAGATTGTCAATCTTTCAGCCAGTAGTTGAGCACTTAACTTTTTGGGCCATACAAGGACTTCTCCCAAACATATTAAAAAAACTGAAACCCACTGTTAGGGAGTCACTTCTGATTCATAGCAAGCCTACAGGACAGAGTAGAACTGCCCCTAGAGTTTCCAATGCTATAAATCTTTACAGAAGCAGACTACCACATCTTTCTCCAATGGAGTGACTGATGAGTTCAACCACTGACCTTTCAGCTAGCAGCTGAGCACTTTAACAACTATGCCACCAAGACTCCCTTCTAAATATGTAAAACAAAAACAAAACTCAAGCCAAACCCATTGCTGTTGAGTTGATTCTGACTCATAGCAACCCTAGAGAGAAGAATGGAATGGCCACACAAGGTTTCCAAGGAGCAACCGGTAGATCTGAACTGCTGACCTTTAGGTTAGCAGTGAGCCACTGTGTCTGCAGGGATCCACTGCACCACCGGTAGCCGAATGATCTCTGCTGAATTACTTTTTAACAAATAAACAAATAGAAAGGCTTTCCATATAGGTTTGCACTTGTCTTTTTAACAAGAGTAAAAGATTAATCTACTTCCTTACTTCGTGTCCTTGTTTTCCTTTTGTTTTTACTAAATTAATCTAACAACTTAAACTTTTTGGGGGGTGTCTCCTAGTTTCTCATAGTAAAATTCAAATTTATAAGAAGTAAATTTGTTAGAGAGACTCATAATTAAAACGTTTAACATAATGATTTCCACCTACACCTTTAGCAGTTAAAGGCCTTTATAGAGTATCATGTGCTATAACTTAAATATAAACTGCAAGTTTATATGAAAATTTTCTATAAAATGAAAGGATTACCAGTGTCAGACTTCCAGAACAAAGTCAAGTCCAATGTGAATACTACACAAATACAGGCTTGGGATTTAAAATTTAAATCTAAAGTGATTTCATTCCAATAGTGATTTAACATAAACAAAAACATTGGCGTGTCACTCCAACACTCCCCCTCCTTTCTGTGTCTTCCCTTCCATTTTTACCTCTTTGCTTTTGACTCATTGCTGTCCTGAGTCAATTTAGCAAAAGTCTGTGCCTCCCTCTAGAGTATGAAAAGAGCAATCACTTTTCGTTTGGAGAGAGAAAATGCTCTTTAGAAACAGTACAGAATGGATCCCCAGGATCCTGGCCCAGAGGCATTGGGTGAGTGCGGCCAGCTATTCTGCTTCTCAGGGTTCAGCATCAAGGTGTATTTTTATCCCCAGTCTTCCTTGACTCTTCTCCCCTGGCTGCTGTGTAAGCTGAAAAGCCACTGGATCTTAGTCGCTGCTTACCACTTTCAGAACAATGTCTCATGCATAACAGTACACAAGTTGTTGTGGACCTTCAAAGTTAAAATACATGGTACCAGCTTCCTTTTTAAAAGAAACAGAAGAGTGAGGAGAGAGTAGTAGCTTTTACTGTAACTGAGGAATGACTGGAACTAATTGCATGTATGGGTATGTCTGAACTCAGATTGAACAAGTGTTTGGTTAGTCTCTTTGTTTCTCATTCTTGATGTACAAAAATAACTAATAATCCAAAATAGGTTGACAATTATCCATTTCTAAACCAAACCAAATGTGCTGCCATCAAGTGGATTCTGACTTACAGTGACCTTGTAGGGCAGAGTAGAACTTGTCCAGAGGGCTGCCTAGGCTGAAGCCCTGGTGATGAAGTGGTTAAAAGACAAGACTGAGTTCAGGCTGTACCCAGAAGGCTGGCAGTTCGAATCCACCAGCCACTCCTTGGAAACTCTGTTGAGCATTTCTATCCTGTCCTGTAGGATCACTGTGAGTCAGAATTGACTTGATGGCAATGGATTTTTAGATTGACATCAGTCTACCAATACTGTAAGTATCCCTGATGGTCTAGCTGTAAATTGTCAATAGCAATGCTACTTGACTGGCATTCTGTTGTCATATTGTTAGACACCTCTGGAGACATTTTTTTTTTTATTTTTATTTAACATAACTGAGTGAAAATGTACATTCACATGTAAATTTACATGCCCCCCTATATGCAGCTTCCACTGCTCTCCCTGTTCGGTGACTGCACACTATTCCTCTCTGCTCCATACATGCGGAGACATTTTTTGTCAAATGTGTTTCAGGAATCACACTGTTTCCACTTCTTTGGACATGGAAAATCTAGTTAAAATAAGCCTTAAGAACTACATTGAAGAATAAACTAAGTCAGAGCAGTACTGTTACGGACTGCTCATGTCCTCCAAATAATTGCATCATAAATCCCAGACTCTGCCTGTGATGGAAACCCTGGGGGCATAGTGTTAAAGAGTTCAGCTGCTAACCAAAAGGTTGGCAGTTTTCAAATCTACCAAGGGCTCATTGGAAACCCTGCTCACCAGGGCTTCAGCCTAGGCAGCCCTCTGGACAAGTTCTACTCTGCCCTACAAGGTCACTGTAAGTCAGAATCCACTTGATGGCAGCACATTTGGTTTGGTTTAGAAATGGATAATTGTCAACCTATTTTGGATTATTAGTTATTTTTGTACATCAAGAATGAGAAACAAAGAGACTAGCCAAACACTTGTTCAATCTGAGTTCAGACATACCCATACATGCAATTAGTTCCATTCATTCCTCAGTTACAGTAAAAGCTACTACTCTCTCCTCACTCTTCTGTTTCTTTTAAAAAGGAAGCTGGTACCAGTTCTACTTTATGTCCTGTAGAGTTGCTGTGAGTTGAAAATGACTCAACAAAAACAGTTTGTTCTTCTTGGATTCCTGTATTTAGAATCTCACTTGGGAATGTTTGTCTTTGTTATATGAATGATGCAGAATTATTGTAGGGTGTGTCCTGAGTCATCTTCTTTTGAAATATCAGAGAAATTAAGCAAGCAATCAAGAGGAGCAGAGATGGGGGAAGAGAGATGACCAACCATATGTAGATTGCCCAGGAACTGAAGCTCAGAGACAAGGACTTTACCCAAAGAGCCAACAGAGACAAAAACCTTCTCCTAGAGCTAGCACTCTCAATTTGGATTTTCAGCCTCCTAAACTGTCAGAAAATAGATTAATTCTTGCTAAGGCCATCCATTTGTGGTATTTCTGTCATAGGGCCATTAGATAACTAAGACGAATACTATAACTAAAAGGATCCCATAAAGAGACTTTATGACAGGTAGTTTTAGAGCTTTTTTTTTTTTTAAATGAACTGGCCAAATTGCCTTCTTCATGTCCATTTCTGTTCCCATGGAAAGATTTATATTTTCTTGTAGAATAGCTAAGAGTTCAAATCAGAGGTAAACTAGACTATATAAATATGGTGACAATAAATCACAATTATAGCCTAACTCAGGAATCTTTCAAAATTAGAGGATACCAGTCTTTAATAGCTGCCATCTAAATAGCAACCACTCACCAAAAACAATAAAATACTTTGGTAGAACTGTCATTTTAAATGCTGCATCAAAGAAAACTTCAGTCTTGGTGATAGCCCACATGTTTTGTAGAACTCTTTCCCCATCAAGTAATATAATAATTACTACTTACTGGATGTGTACTATGAGCCAAATGATGTGCTAACCAACTTTATGTGGACCTTCTCATACTTCCTAACAACTCTGTGAGATAGGGACCATTATTATGTGCATTTTATGACATGTTAAACAACTTTTCCATGATCATTCAGCTAAAAAAATGGTGAAGCCAAACTTCAAAATCTAGTAGTCGAAATTCAGAGTCCTTGCTCTTCAAGCAGAGGTGGAAGTGTAATATTTGTTAATTTGAGAACTGCCAAGGAGACATTACCAGGGCAAACAATTATTTTTTTTAAGTTTGAATCCAGTAGATGGCAACATTTCCAGAAGTTTTTTTAATTGCCTAAGGTAGAAAAGTGGTTCAAGACCTAACCTGTTGTCACTGAGTGGATTCTGCCTCATAACCACCCGATAGGGCAGAGGAATTACTTATTTTCAGCTGATCAAACTATAATCACTCTTTTTGGTAGAAGAGTTTTTCAGTAGTACAATATAATCATGGTAGAGCTATAAGTGGGACAAAAATTGGAATGGATTTTGAACAGCTTTTGTGGCACAGTGTTTTAAGTGTTCTACTGCTAACTTAAAGGCTGGTGGATCCAACCACCAGCCATTCTGCAGGAAGAAGGTGTAACAGACTGCTTCTGTAAAGAGGACAGACTTGGAAACCCCATGAAGCAGTTCTAGTCTTTCTACCTTGGAAACTTGATGGGGCAATTCTACCCTTTCTGTAGGACCACTATGAGTTGGAACCAAAAGGACAGCAATGGGTTTGGGTCTTGGAAGTTGCTATTTCTGTTTATTTTTTCCCTAGTGTTGAGGTTGGAGATTAATTCTTATAAAACTTAAAATGTCTTTCTGGAAGTTTTAATTCATTCCACAAAACTGCCAACAAGAAAGAGATGGTGCAGACACTTAAAAAAGCATGGCAAACGTTTTCATAGCGCTTTTCAACAAACATGTTTTAGCAAGCTGCAGTGCCTTTACAAATTAAATTTGTACTTTCTGAAATGCACCTCCTATTCTTTACATCATATATTCTTGTGTGTGTTGCAAAGCCTAACTTATATTATGTTTTTTTTTCCTCTGTGACTCCTCCCCTAATGCATACAGGCAGTTAGGGATTCCTCCAACAGAATCATGACAGCACTATAGGCATGGATCCAGTTCATGTTATGCATGCTTTAGTGATAATATTAATGCTTCTGTCCTCCCGCTCTACCAGAGCACCCCAAATACTGTCTTCTTTAAATTAATACCTGCAGTCCTGTCTCTATCCCAACCCAGTCTCTGTCACAGTGCTTGGCACTATGTCTCTTAAGACACAACAGTTTCTAAATGCTTGAATAAAAAAAACAATGACACCATATGAACATTATCACTACCTATTTATATGATCCTTTATCAATGGCATTTGAGCTGTTTTAACATTTTTCTATAACATTCAGTGTTTTGAAGAACACTGTTGTTCTTCTCCTGTATATGTGTGAAAATTTCTTTAGAGTACATATCTAGAGATGGAATTTCTGGATCACAGGATGCATAGATGTCTTAGTTATCTAGTGTTGCCTTAACAGAAATACCACAAAGTAGATAGATTTAAAAAGAGAAATTTTATTTTGCTGCAGTCCAGTAGGTTAAAAGTCCAAACTGAAGGTGTCAGCTCCAGGGGAAAGCTTTCTCTGCGGCCCTGGAGGAAGGTGCTCGTTGTCAGCGTCCCCTGAACTGGAAGCTTCTGAGGCGCAAGGGCCCCAGTCCTCTCCAACAACGTGCTCAACTCCTGAAACTTCTTTCTTTCTTGATGGTGTGAGGTCCCCAATATCTCTGCTAAATTCTTTCTTTTATATCACAAGAGATTGCCTCAAGGCACAAAACAACCTTACGTGTTAAATCCTGCCCCACAGCATAACTGCTGCCCATCCTCCCTGATTAACCTCACAGAGGCAGGGTTTACAGCATGGAGGATCATCACACCATAACCAGCAATCAAGGCCTAGCCAGATGGCTCCACACGTATTTGTTGTAGACGCAACTTAATCTACAACACTCCACCCTTTGTTGCCACCAAAGTCACATCCTCCTAACATGCAAAACATATTCACCCCATCACAACGAAAGGCTTAAGTCCAAGTCCAAACTACACAAATTCTTTTTCAACTGTGAAATGTAGAACATGAGTTACCTGTTTCCAGAATACAATGTTGAAACAGGCAGGCACAAGTTAGACATTTTCATTGCAAATGGGAGAAAGGAAGCAAAACAGGCGACAAGGAAGTCAGTAGAACACATTACATTAGCCCTCCAGATTTTGAAAATAACGTTCCATTCTGTGAAACATTTTATGTAATGGCCCTGCCCCTCAGACCCTAGGTGTTGGCCATACTCTCCAGATTCTGAGTGGAATCGCGTCAGCTCTGTGTTACAGCTCCGCCTTCCAGGCCCACTGGATCAGCAACTCTGCTCCTCTCAGTTGAAGGGGGTTTCCTTGAATGTATGGCCTGCATACAATGTATATGGACTTGCTGACAAAGCTTGCTAACTTTTGTTCTGCTCTGGATCCTGCATTCAGCTGGCCAACATCTGAACTCCAGTTCTTGGAAGTTGAGCCAGCAGCTTGTCATTTTTTTCTCCTGACCTTGGATTCCTCAGCCTCTGTAGCCTGTGAACAAGCAGCTTGCCATCTGACCTGTCAGTTTAGGGTTCTGTCAGTCACTGAGGCTATACAGGTCAGCAGAACCCTGCAGGCTGATGCCAGACCCATAGATGTGGGGTGTCCTAGGCACTACAACGGGAACTATTTCTTTGATATAAATCTCTCACTCTTTGTCTATACATAACGTACGTAAGGTTTTGCTTCTCTGGAAAACCCAGCCTAAGACTTGGTTTAAAACATGTCTATAGCCATCATGAAGTTCTCAATAGTTTTTGAACAAAGGTCCTGCATTCTTTCTTTGCATTGGGCCCCACAAATTATGTTGCCAATTCTGTACCAAAAGAGAATCTTTAGATTCTGTTTGCTAATGTAGAATCTTTTATAATTAAGTATAATAATGAGTGAGATCTTATTATCTTTACCATATTGTATTGGTTAGAAGCAAGTCACATGTCAAAACTACACTAAAGGGGAGGGAATAATACAAGGGTGTAAATATCTGAATGTTGGGCTAAGGAGGGCCACCACCAGGAGCTTTCTGCCATAATACGAAAAACTAGAGTAGAAAAAACAGAAAGCAGGATTTACATACAATTTCTCTGTGTGTCATGTTTTTGCAAACACCATTATTCTGTTGAATTACTGAATGACTCATTCATAATCATTATATGCTATACAACACTGCCTCAAGAAATTAATTTTACAGTTTATAGTGGATGTTCTACTATCTGCCTTACAGACTGGCAGAACATATGACTGAAGACTAATACATAATGTGAGGTATGCACTCAAAAAAGTATTATCTTGCATAATGCATTATATTCTCTGAACCAATAGGTGGTGGTGTTGCATGAGCTTGGGAAGCAACACATGTAAATGGTGGTAGTTCTTTATAAAATTACTTCTACTAACTATTTATAATTTCTTTTTGAATACTATCACCACAACAATATATTATGCCAGCTTAGAAGCTGTGTTATATAAACTAACTGTTTCCACCAGGGAACAGAAGGAAATCTTGATTAAATTAAAAGCACACAGAATCAAGTCAACATTTTGGGCAATTCATGCCGCTGAACAAACAAGAAAAAAAGGGGGGGTGGAGTCAAGATGGCCGACTAAGCACACATCTCCTTATATCCCTCTGGAAACCAAGACCTGAACTGACAATCAAACAGAGCCTTCTGATCACCTAATCAGCCTCAGGACACGGCACAGAGCTGTTAATTGGGACTTCATATCACTCAGCGAAAAACCTCCTCTCTTTCGCTGACTCCTGCTCCTGGCTAGCCCCGGCTCTCACGGACGGAAGGTAAACGCACCATTTTGACTTTTTTTTCCTCTGTCTGGGCTGGCAGGCGGAGCTGGGTCTTGCCTGGCGGCTGGACTCAGACGTGCTGCTGAGGGGATAGGTCAGCAAAATTCCCATATTCAGAGACCCAGGCTCGAGACTCTGTTAATGTAGCCATTTTGAGCCTTTCGTTTTGTAGCTGCCTCAACGGGGTTTGTGTGGAGCTTCGCGGTCAGTGTGCGGGACGCCATATTGGTACCGAGATTTTAGCGAGACCTCGTTGTTAGCTTGGGAGCCAGTGCCTGCAAACAGGACAGTGCTTCTCCGACAGAAAAGTAGTGATTTTGCACAGTGCTGCCTACGTTGGCGGCCCTGCAACAGAAGCAGAGGAATCACTACCTCTCGGCACCTTTAGCCCCTCTGTCTGCTGCCTGTGTGGAGGACGCCATCTTGGATATGGTGGCCGCAGCTGGATCTAATTCTTAGCTTAGGAGCCAGAGCCTGCTCACAGGAGAGCGCTTTTCTATCACAAAACCAGTACTCGACGCAGTGTTGGCTAAGGCTAGGCCCTATCAGCAGAGGCCAACAGGGCAGTAGCATTGCTGTGTTCTGAACTAGTTTGTTATCATCTGGGGTTGGATATAGTGGTGCTTACTTTGTCAGATGAGAAGAGGGACCTCTACACCTGAAAACCTAACTGACTTGTGAACTGGTCAGATACCTTTTGCTTTACATGTGAAGATAGCCTAGAGAAACATTTGCAATCCATCCTCACAGTACCTCTTCCATCCTCTATATACTCACATGGGACCCAAAGCAACAGGCAATTGTGGGATACAAGCAATCACTCATGGCTTCAGAAGGTTCCCAAACAAAGCAACCAAGGAGTCTTCCAGATGAAGAAACTCTTATTAAAACATCAGGAAGTGAATACAAATTGATTATATACAGAGCCCTTCTAGACCTTATACAAAATGCAGCAGAACAAAATGAAAAATTAAGCAAGTTGTTTGATCTGATGGAACACAAGTACTCTGAAATCCAACAGATCAAGAAGAAAGTCAAAGACACGGAAACTTCCATGCAAAGCCAAGAAAACAGAATGGAACAAATGGAAAAAAGAATTTCTGACTTTGAAGACAGAGCTACTGATGCCAGCGTCTATGAGCAGAAATCAGAAAAAAGAAACAAGAAAAATGAAGAAACATTAAGAAGCATGTGGGACTCTATTAAGAGGATCAACCTTTGATTAATTGGAGTTCCGGAACAGAGTGAGACATCTGAGAACACAGAGAGTACTGTTGCTGAGCTACTGAATGAAAACTTCCCAGAAATCATGAAGGAAGAGAATATAGACATCTCAGATGCATATCGTACGCCACCCAATATAGATCTCAAAAGAAAGACTCCAAGACATATTATAATCAAGCTTAACAAAATGAAACATAAGCAGCAACTCTTAAAGGCAGCAAGAATCAAGGCAAGGCTAACATTCAGAGGGAAACTCCATAGGCTCTCATCAGATTTCTCAGCAGACACCATGCTGGCATGGAGACAGTGGCACGACACATTCAAAGTCTTGAAGGAGAAGAACTTCCAACCAAGAATTACATATCCTGCAAAACTATCTTTCAAATACGAAAATGAAATTAAGACATTCCCAGATAAACAGAAACTCAGAGACTTTGTAAAAACCAAACCCAAAGTACAAGAAATACTGAAAGAAGTTCTTGGCTTTGGCTTAGAAAAACGAAACCACTAACTTTATATTTTAGAACGACACACTACTGAATACTCTACTCATTTAGGGAAGGCTCCAAAGTAAATCACAGCTTTGATATGGAAAGAAGCAATCCAGTGATCATCATGAAAACTGTGGTGTCATCATAATAAAAAGAGGGATGTACTACAGTCGTTATAGTCCTTCCAGATGGAGAGGAAGATGACAAGACTGGTAGTAATTAAAATTGGGTTTATAAATAGTTTATTAAGTGGGTTCATAGGGGCAGCTGTAAGGTACAACAAAGATGTGTCATACCATTTCAAGAAATCTAACACACGAGTCTCAACAACTATAAAACCAGCTCTGAAAAAGGTGAAAAATCAACTTACGAAAAAGGTGAAAAATCAACTTACCAAAAAGAGTGTCCCAGAACAGACTAATAAGAACAACAGAGAAAACATCAACTTAAAAATAAACATATCACAATGACAGCAGTGAACACATACCTATCAATAATTACATTGAATGTGAATGGACTGAAAGCTCCAGTAAAGAGACACCGCGTGTCATCTTGGATCAAAAGACACGACCCATCCATATGTTGTCTACAAGAAACTCACTTGAGACCTAAAGACAGGAACAAACTGAAAATTACAGGATGGAAGAATATATGTCAAGCTAACAATGAACAAAGAAGAGCAGGGGTGGCAATTCTAATCTCAGACAAAATCAAGTTTAATGTCAAATCCACCATCGTGGACAAAGATGGACACTATTTATTGCTAAAAGGTTCAGTACACAAGCAAGACTTAACTATATTAAATATATATGCACCTAATGCCAGAGCACATAAATATGTCGAAGAAACACTGACTACGCTCAAAAGAGAGTTAGATGACTCCACAATAATAGTGGGAGACTTTAACACTCCACTCTCATTACTAGACAGATCATCTAGAAAAAAGGTCTATAAAGATACAGAAGACCTCATTGACACAATTAACCAACCAACCCTCATTGGTATATACAGAACTTTCCACCCCTCAGCAGACAACTACACCTTCTCCAGTGCACATGGAACATTCTCTAGAATTGACCACGTGATAGGCTATAATGCAATGCTCAACAAAATCCATACCATTGAATTACTGCAAAACATCTTCTCAGATCATAAAGCCATCAAAGTTGAAATCAATAGCAGAAAAAACAGAGGTAGAAAGTGGAACTCTTGGAAACTGAACAACATCTTGCTCAAAAAAACAGGGGTTATAGAGGAAATCAAGGATGAATTAAAGAAATTCATGGATTCCAATGAGAATGAAAACACTTCCTACCAGAACCTATGGGATACAGCCAAAGCAGTGCTCAGAAGTCTGTTTATCTCCATAAATGCACACATCTGGAAGGAAGAAAGAAACCAAATCAAGGAACTAACTCTACAGCTTGAACAAGTAGAAAAAGAACAACAGAGGAACCCCTTGGGCACCAGAAGAAAGGAGATCATAAAGATTAGAGCAGAGCTAAATGAATTAGAGAATAGAAAAACAATTGAAAAAATTGAAAAGACCAAAAGCTGGTTTTTTGAAAAGATCAACAAAATTGATAAACCACTGGCTAAACTTACTAAAGAAAAGCAGGAGAGGAAACAAATAACCCAAATTAGAAATGAGAGGGGAGTTGTCACCACAGATGCAACAGAAATCAAAAATATCATAACAGAATACTATGAAAGACTGTACTCTAACAAGTTTGAAAACCTAGGGGAAATGGACCAATTTCTTGACTCATACCACCTACCCAAATTATCACAACATGAAGCAGAACAACTTAAGAAACCCATCACAAAGGAAGAGATTGAAAAGGTCATCACAACACTGCCAACCAAAAAAAGTCCAGGCCCAAATGGCTTCACGGCAGAATTCTACCAAGCATTTAGAGAAGAGCTATCCCCAATACTACTGAGACTATTTCACAGTATAGAAAGGGATGGTGCACTCCCAAACTCATTCTATGAAGCCAGCATAATCCTGATACCTAAGCCAGGGAAAGATCCAACAAAGACAGAGAACTACAGACCAATATCACCCATGAACCTAGATGCAAAAGTCTTCAACAAAATTCTTGCCAACAGAATACAACAACATATCAAGAAAATAATCCATCATCACCAAATGGGATTCATACCAGGGATGCAAGGCTGGTTCAACATCAGGAAAACAATTAATGTGATTAACCACATAAATAACACAAAAGACAAGGATCACCTGATTTTGTCCATGGATGCCGAAAAGGCATTTGATAAAGTCCAACACCCGTTCATGCTAAAAACTCTTAGCAAAATGGGCATAGACAGCAAATTCCTCAACACAATAAGGGCCATTTATACAAAGCCAATTGCCCACATCATCCTGAATGCAGAGAGACTGAAAGACTTTCCCTTGAGATCAGGAACTAGACAAGGATGCCCACTCTCACCTCTCCTATTCAACATTGTGCTAGAAGTTCTAGCCAGAGCAATTAGACAAGACGAAGAAATCAAGGGCATCTGCATCGGCAAAGAGGAAGTTAAAATCTCCCTGTTCGCAGATGACATGATTGTATATGCAGAGAACCCCAAGGAATCTATAAGTAAGCTACTGAAACTGATAGAACAGCTCAGCAAAGTCTCAGGATACAAGATAAACATAAGTAAATCAATGGCCAAAGCCAAGTGCCGTATAGGATTCCTTTATACCAACAATGAGACTGCTAAGGAGGAAATGATCAAATCAATACCATTTACGATAGCCCCTAAGAAGATAAAGTACCTAGGAATTAATCTAACCAGAGAAACAACAGACCTTTACAAAGAGAACTACAAGCCCTTACTACAAGAAACTAAGAGAGACTTAGATAAATGAAAAAACCTACCCTGCTCATGGATAGGAAGACTTAACATTGTGAAAATGTCTATTTTACCCAGAGCAATTTATTTATATAATGCAATCCCAATACAAGTTCCAGCATCATTTTTTAATGAGATGGAGAAAAAAATCACCAATTTCGTTTGGAAAGGGAACAAGCTCCAGATAAGTAAGGTACTACTAAAGAAGAAGAACACACTCGGAGGCCTCTCATTACCCGACCTTAGAACATACTACACTGCCACAGTGGTCAAAACAGCCTGGTACTTGTACAAGAACAGACAGATCGATCAATGGAACAGCATTGAGACCCCAGAGATGACACCATCTGCCTATGAACAGTTGATATTCGACAAAGGCCCTAAGACATTAAACTGGGGTAAAAACAGTATCTTCAACAAATGGTGCTGGCAAAATTGGTTATCCATCTGCAATAAACTGAATCAAGATCCATGTCTTACATCTTATACAAAACCCAACTCCAACTGGATAAAAGACCTAAATATCAAACCTAAAACGATAAAGCTCATCCAAGAAAAGGTAGGAAGGAACAACAATGGAAGTTTTGATACACAATGAGGACAGACTCCAAAATCTGTCAAAGAAACCTCAATCAACAGAAAATAGATAAATGGGAACTATTAAGAATCAAACACTTTTGCTTATCCAAAGACTTTATTAATAGAATTAAAAGAATACCCACAGAATGGGAAAAAATATTTGGCAACTCTATGTCAGACCTACGCCTGATCTCCATAATCTATAAAATATCAATAAGAAGAAGATAAACCATCCAATTAAGCGATGGGCAAAGGAGATGGACAGACACTTCACTAAAGAGGAGATCCAGGCAGCCAAAAAACACATGCAGACATGTTCACGATCTTTAGTTATCAAAGAAATTCAAATCAAGACAACAATGAGATACCATCTCACCCCAACAAGATTGGCCATGATCCAGAAAACACAAAACAACAAATGCTGGAGAGGCTGTGGAGAAAGTGGAACCCTCCTACACTGTTGGTGGGGTTGCAAATGGTCCAGCCTCTTTGGAAGGCAATCTGGTGCTTCCTTAAAAAAAATGGATATCGATATACCATTTGACCCAGTAATTCCACTACTTGGAATATATCCTACAGAATCAAGGCCTTTCACACCAACGGACACATGCACCAGAACCACAGCACAGTCCACGATAGCAAAAAGATGGAGTCAACCCAGATGCCCAACAATAGAAGAATGGATAGGTAAACTATGGTACATATGCTCAGTGGAGCACTATGCAATGATAAAGAATAACTATGATTCCAGGAAACATCTCCTAACCTGGTTTCAACTGGAAGACATTATGTGGAGTGAGAGTAGTCAGCCACAAAAGGACAAATACTGTATGAGACCTCTACGATAAGATCTCAAAAACAGACTTGTGTATAGAAGAAAAGACTCTTTGACAGCTGCAAGGGAGGGGAGGGAGGGCGGGTGGGGGGGGAGGGTTTAGTTTAGATAGTTACTAGAAATCTAGTTGGGAGAAAGTGGTGATAGCACACATTAGAAACAAGAACATCATTAAGTGGACTTCAGCATAACTTGAGTACTCCTTCCATCTTAACTCAATACTCCAAGGATAGAGTATCTGGGGCGGGCGGCAGGGGACCATGCTTTTAGGCGAATTCCAGGCCAATTGGCACAACTAGCGTTTTGCTAAGAGAGCTCTCTGCACCGCACATTGGTGAGTGGCGTCTGGGGTCTTAAAAGCTGCCAAGCTGCCATCCGAGGACACAGCAAATGGTCCCAACTCAGCAGGAACGGATGCTCACCGAGGGCCAAAATGGCATGCGGTAAAGACAACCGAGAAGACAGAGAGACCCACAAGAGTGGGTGCCTACATCGACTTGGGACCGGAAGAACCGGATGGTGCCCGGCCACCACCAGTGATAGCCACAATGGAGCTCACAGAGAGGAGTCTCACTGGCAACACAAGAATAAAAAGGGGTGCATTATGAGATCTCCACTAAAAGACCTCAACTGATGGTCCAGCAGTTTTGGCGTTCCTCTGAGAGCATGGCTCCCGGCCCTGATGCTGCCCGTTCCCATAAATTATAACAAAGGTCCACTCTTTGGACAGGAATGGATTGGACTTGGCAATGCAGAGTGACCATATATTGGAAGCACTTTATGGTTCTATACATCTATAGGATATCATCTTGCTGACCTCTGGCTGGAGGAAGGGGAGTGGACGGAGAGGAGGGGAAAGGAGACTGTTGGGAGGATGAAACATGTATGGAGTAGAGAGGAATAGTGTGCAGTCACCGGACAGGGAGAGCAGTGGAAGCTGCATATAGGTGGGCCTGTAAATTTATACGTGAATGTACATTTTCACTCAGTCATGTTAAATAAAAAAAAAAAAAGAAAAAAGAAAAAAAGGAGGTTCTGGTGTTAGTAGAGGTGATTGATTCTAGTTTTGAATGATAACAGCTGTACGTAATGGCAAAAAAGAGAACATAGGTAAAACTTCTCTTTCTTTACAACTTTTATTACTGGTATGTATTTTTCTTGTCGAATTTCGTTGTCTGCAACATCTTGTACTTTGTTGAAAACAGTGGCTTTTATCCATTGAAAACTTGTATCTGAGCTATTTCCATCTGTAATAGATTGATTTTTTCTCCAAAAAATATGTGTTGGAATCCTAACCCCTGTACCTGTAGGTGTAATCTCATTTGGACTTATTTTATTTATGGTGTTAATGAGACTACAGAAATATAAGATGTGTCCTAAATCTAATCACATCTAGAACAGCCTAGATACAGAGAGAAGCCAACTCAAGCCAAGGAAAGATAGATCGCAAGGAATCAAGAAACATTGGGGCCAGAGAGGCTGACAGAAGGATTTTCAGCCAGAACAGACCAAGATCTCTCCTAGAGCTGGAACCCTGCATTTGGACTTCCAGCCTCCTGAACTACAGGAAAATAAATTTCTGTTTGGAAAAGGCATTCACTTGTGGTATTTCTGTTGTAGCAGCACTAAGAAAAAAAGAGAGCACGTGGACATTATTTATGACTCTAAAGGAGATATTTCTAGTAATTACCTTTGAATGTGATACTTGTGGAAGATTTTTTAAAAAAGACTTTTAGTTAAGCACATTTTCTTCTATTCCTAATTTATCTAATAATATAAATGCATGTTGAACTTTTTACTAATGTAATTTTTCCTTAGTTGAAATAATACTGAATTATTCCTTTAGTCTATCAATGTGGAGAATCACATAAATTGGTTTTCTGAGGCTGAGCCCTTTTGGATTTCCTGGAAGAAACTACTCAGTCATCTCTCTGTCTCTATAGTGTTAGATTTGATTTGTTAACATTTTATTTGGGATTTTGCATCCATACTTATAATCACACTGACATATAGTTTTCCACTCTTGTAATTGTCCTTTTATGGTTTTAGTTCTGGTGTAAACTGGGTAATATATTAGTAAGTGTTCAGCTTAAGACAATATAATCTACCCCTTGCCCTTGAGGCAATGCTCAGAGATCCTATAGGACAGAATAGAATTGCCCCGTAAGGTTTCCGAGGTTGTAATTTTTACAGAAGCAGCTGCATCTTTCTCCCTCTGAGTGACCGGTGGGTTCAAACCAATGACCTTTTGATTAGCAGCCAAATCTTAACCACTGTACAACCAGGCTTCATTTGATATAATCTATACTACCTAAAAAGGGGTTTAACCTACAGGATGTTAAAAGGGCTGAAAACAGAAACATTTGTCTGTATTTCCAGTAATCCAAATCTGTAAAGCAAAACTGGATAACGAAGGAAGATGTAGCTAGTTATTCAATCAAGGATTTGAAAATTAAAAAGCTGCTAAATCCACCAGGTGTTCCTTGGAAACTCTGTGGAGCAGTTCTACTCTGTCCTGTAGGGTCACTATGAATCAGAATTGACTCAGCAGCAGTGGGTGGGTGGATCTCTGTGTAAGGAGAAAGAGGGATCCTGGTGGTGCAAATGGATAAGCACTCCTCTGCTAACTAGAAGTTTGGTAGTTTGAACCCACCTAGAGGTCTCTTGGAAGATAGGCCTGGCAGTCTGCTTATGAAATGTCATAGCCTTGAAAACCCTATGGAACAGCACTACTCTGCACAGATGTCACTGTGAGTCAGAATCTACTTGACTGCTGTGGGAATCTCTACCACAGTCCAGAAGCCACTGAATCAGGAAGTAGCCTGCTGAATTAGCAGGCAGTGGCTTCTCTAGTTGCCAGCTCCGTAATCACACCACCTCTGCTATGCAAGAAGCTTCAAAATCAGGAAGCCACTTATAGTCAGTTCAGCTTCTGGTTCAGAAATCAGAAAACTGAGTTTGTTACAGTCCACTCTAGAAAAACTGATGCACTCTGTACCTTGCCTCTGTCCCCATTTGATTCACTTTGAAGTTCAAAGGTCACATTAGTAAAGTTGAATGTTGTTGTTACCTGTACTTGACCTCCTGGTAACCTTAGGCATAAGAGGATTGAACTGTGTGATAGACTGGGTTTTTACTGGCTGATTTTTCAGAATTGATTGCCAAACCTTTCTTTCTAAGTCCATCTTGGTCTGGAAGTTCCACTGAAACCTGTCCACCACCCTAGCAACATTAAGTATCCACTGACAGGGAATTAAAACCAGGCTTCTGCATGGAAGGTGAGAATTCTACAACTGAACTACCATTGGCTTCAATGTTGAATATTAGAATCCAAATCACCTGTGGAACCAAAACAAAAGAGACTCTTGGAAATGCTGTCTTTACATGGCTACTGTTATGCAGATGACACAACCCTGCTTGCTGGAAATGAAGAGAATTTGAAATACTTACTGATGAAGACCAAACACCATACCTTCAGTATTGATTGCACCTCAAGATCAAGAAAACAAAAATCCTCGCAACTGGACCAATAAGCAACATTGCCATAAACAGAGAAAGGATTGAGGTTGTCAAGCATTTCATTTTACTTGGTTCCACAATCAATGCCCATGGAAGCAGCAGTCACGAAATCAAAGGATGCACTGCATTGGGGAAATCTGCCACAAAGGACCTCTAAAGTGTGGAAAAGATGTCACTTTGAAGACTAATGTGCAACTGACCCAGCCCATGGTATTTTCAGTCCTATTATCTGCATGTGAAAGCTGGACAACGAATAAGGAAGACAGAAGAACTGACGACTTTGAATTGTAGTGTTGGAGAAGAATATTGAACATACCATGGACTGCCAAAAGAACGATGTGTTCAGGAGAAGTAAAACCAGAATGCTCCTTAGAAGCAAAGATGGTGAGACTGCATCTCACGTACTTTGGATATGCTATCAGAAGGGATCAGTCACTGGACATCATGCTTGATAGAGTAGTGAAAAAGAGCAAGACCTTTGATGTGATGAATTGACACTGTGGCTGCAATAATGGGTTTAAGCATAAAAACGATTGTGGGCATGATGCAGGACTAGGTAGTGTTTCTTCCTCTTGTGCTTAGAGTCGATATGAGTCAGAACTGACTCCACAACATCTAACAACAACAGCACACTGTAAAAAGGTGGGACAGCCATCAAATGAGCCAATTCACTTTAGTAGTTGTGAGTAACTCCTCCCATTTTCTGTCATAGGAAAGAGCTAGTATAAAACAGGAATTGTCTGTTTCCTGAGGGTTTTGTGAAGTGTGTGAAAAAGTCATATCTGAATTAACTTGTAAATGAATGAAATGTCTTCAGAAACACAGATGAATAACACTGGGACTCTTTGAGGGAGACAATGAGTGGTTGGAGGATATGATATGAAAGTGACTTTTATATATACACTTAATACTTTCAGTTTAGAACTATGTGAATGTACTGGACATTGAAATGAACAAAACAAAATATATAAACTTGTAAAATATTGGCAAAAATTCACAATGTTATTTTGTGATTTTAAAAATATTAGTTAGGTCTCCCTTTCATTTCTAGTACTGCTTATTTTTGTGAATTGTTCCTCTTATCTTTTTCCTTTTTTTCCCCTTTGATTGCTAAAACTTTATTCTTTTTCAGAGCATTTGAAAATTTTTTCAGGTGATTATTTGTAATCTATCAATTACAATAAATGAATGAAAATTCTAACACCTATCAATTATCTCATCTATGATAGACCCTAGTTAACAAAATTATTTTCTTCTGTATATAATTCTATTTTTAGGTTCTTATAACAGGGGTCTCATACAATATTTGTCCTTTTGGTACTGATTCACTTCACTCAGCATAATATCTTCCAACTGAAACCATGTTATGAGATGTTTTCTAAAATCTACGTTGTTTTTTTTTTTTATCATAGTATAGTGTTCCATTGAGTATATGTACCATAGTTTGTTTATCCATTCATCTGTTGATGGGCATCTTGTTCATTTCATCTTTTAGCTATTGTGAACTGTGCTGCAATAAACATTTGTGTACATGTGTCTATTCATGTGACAGCCTTCATTTCTGAAGGATAAATTCCAAGCAGTGGAATTCTAGGATCAAGTGGCATATCTATTTCCAGTTTTTTAAGGAAGTGCCAGGTTGCTTTTCAAAGAGGTTGTACCAACTTGCAATCCCACCAGCAGTGTAGGAGACTTACAATCCCTCCACAGCCCCTCCAACATTTGTTGTTTTGTGTTTTTTGGGTCATGGCCAACCTCGTTGGAGTGAGGTGATATCTCATTGTAGTCTTGATTTGGATTTCTCTGGTAGCTACTGATCATGAGCATATTCTCATACGTCTTTTGGCTGCCTGGATGTCCTTCCTAGTGCAGTGTCTGCCCATCTTCTTTGACCATTGCTTAATTGGATTGTTTACCTTTCTCTTGTTAATGTTTTGCAGAACCTTGTGGATTATGGCGATCAGATGATGGTCCAACATGTAGTTGCCAAATATTTTTTCCCAATCTGTAGGTGGTCTTTTAACTCTTCTGTTTGCTATTTCTTTACTTTCTGGGTATAGCTTTATTATTTCCTTTTTGTCTGGATTTTCTTTCCTCTCTAATTTGAATACTTACAGAGTTTGTCCCCCTAAAACCTGTAATTACAGTGAAGGTTTTAAATTTCTCTCTAGGTACATGTGCCACAAATTTTAGTATGAAATACTTTTTTTGTTGTTTAAATGGAAAAAGTCATTTTCATTGTTTATTTAGCAAGTTAAAATATTTTGTTCTTTATGTAAGTTAATCTTTCAGATATAGTAGACTACATTTGACCATATTGGTATCTTCTTTCCATGTGCCATGTTGTGAGATAAAACAGTAGATACATGATTCTGATGTGGAAATCAAGGAAATGAAATCAATCTAGTCATTTTAATACCTCAGTTAAGTTTCTAGGGAGTGTTCTTATATTAAAAATAATACAAAACAAAAAAGCCTTTAGGAAACCTTAAGCTAACTTTTCACTTACATCACAGAACATCTTAGTCCAAGATTTTTTTTCTATATCCAAGACGTGAAGGTGCAGTTTTATGTTGTTGCTGAACTCCTCTTTTGACAGTCCTTTCTCTTCTCTGGGTTTAACTTCCTTCTCTTTATCTTTTTGCCCTATCAAAGCCAAGTCAAATCTGAGAATCTGTCAGTGACACTTACTTACTGCCTGATTGTATTTAATCTGAAGTTTATTTGAATTTCAACCATCTATCTGCATTTAAATTGCTGTTGTTTATTTGTGTGTTTGAAAAGTATCTGCCAAGAAGTGAAACAACATTAAGAGAAAGAGTCAATGAGATCCCTGACATCTTATTAATCATACAAACCCCAAAGCCCTAAAACGTTAATCTTTTAGGGTAACTCAAAATAGAGGGCCAGAAAAAATTGATTTATGTCTCTCTGTTTTCTGAAACTCCTTTGAGCAAGAGCCTAATTTCAAGAACTTCTGAGGAGGGCAAATGCCTGTGTTCCTTCAGACTAGTTTGTTCTACTATCTGGGGCCCATGTGTGTTCGTAAGTGTATCTCCTTCTCTCTTTGTCTCTTTCTACTTTTCTGCCTAGTCATCAGGGAATCTCTTCATTAGCCCAATCCCTGCCAACCTCTCTCCCTACAATTAAAATGAAACAACCTCCCAAAGTGACGGAAAATGAAGACTTCCTTTTGGGTCGATTTTGACTCATGGTGTCCGCATGTGTTGCAGAGTAGAACTGCTCTCATTAGAGTTTTCATGGCAGAGACCTTTCAGAAGCTGATCACCAGGCCTTTCTTTCCAGGTGCCCCTGGGTGAGTTCAAACTGCCAACCTTCTGGTTGCAAGTGACCAACATGATAGCTGGTTGATGTTTTATTTGATATGTTAACAGAGAAGTGGAAAAGCATATGTGTATTGACACTTCACTTGTTTAACAAGGATGTGGGTGACATTTGCTGAATTAGAAAATCGTTTTCAAACACTGGAAGAAATATTTCCCTTTTTTTCTCAGTTGTAGTTTAGACGCAGGTTTGCAGAGCAGATCAATTTCTCATTAAACAATACACATGTTGTTCTGTGACATTGGTTGCTAACCCCACAGCACATCAACACTCTCCCCTTTTAGACCCTGGGTTCCCCATAACCAGCTTTCCTATCTCCTCCTGCCTTCTCATTCTTGTTTCTGGGCTGGTATGCCCATTTAGCCTTGTTTTGTTTCATGGGCCTATCTAATCTTTGACTGGCGGGTGAACTTCAGGAATGACTTTATTACTGAGCTGAAAGGATGTCCAGTGGTCATCCAGTCATCCTCTCAGGGTTTATCTGTTTTTTTGGGGGGTGGGGTGAGTTAGAATGTTGTTCTACATTTTTCTCCAGCTCTACCCAGGACCCTCTACTGTGATCCCCCTTCTTCAATTTTCTGTGCTATTTATAATGTATTTGCTACAGACAATGATAGGCTTTTAAAGTTAATCTCTATTAGTCTTAAGTCTCCATCAAAACAATAAATGATTTGACTGTTTGCAGTGAATACATAGAAACCATCTCTCTTCTATTTAAGTACTTTTTTGTACATAAATACTATGAACATACTGTTTGCTGGTTGAAAATAGTTGCTGTTAACTTGGCCTACCCTGTTCCATTTGCATTTATAGATTGTTTATAGAAACGAAAAGGTAAATTCCACTAACAGAGGAGCTGTTTATCAGGAATCTAGCCCTAATTAGTTATGCAACTAGAAGTACAGTTTTTCTTTTCTTTCTTTTTTGTTTTTGGAAGTTTCAGATTTCTCAACCACAGACTTGAGAATTTGAATAAGAAGATCTCAAACACTGGCAGCATAGTGGGTTAAGTGCTACATCTGCTAACTGAAAGTTTGACAGTTCAAATCCACCAGGTGCTGCTTGGAAACTGTATGGGGCAGTTTAACTCTGACCTGTAGGTTTGCTATGAGTCAGACCCAACTCAACAGAAGTGGGTTTTTTTTTTGGGTTTCAAAGTTTCTTCCAGATTCAAAGTTTCTTGTGATGGAAGATTATTGTTCCGATGGATTTGTTGCTTCTCTCCGTAATGCCAAAGCCTTTTCTTCCTATGATGTCATTCTTTGTCAGGTAACTAGTGGCATCTGTCTTGTGGAAAGGTAAAACTTCCTGATTCAGTCATATCAAACTTCACCATGTGACTTGCTTTGGCCAGTGCAATGTAAGCAGAAAGCATGTGACTATTTCTGATCTGATGTACAAAGAGTCATCTGTCACTCTGCTCTCGTCTTTTCACTCTGCCATGATAATAATGAAATTCCAGACAGGGGCTGCTTCTTCACTTGGATCATGAAGGGAAGAGAATGTGGAGCATAGAGCCATTTGACAGGTGATATGTAATAGAACATGTCATACATCTGTGCCACTGTAAACCCTTAAAGGTCTGAGGAGAGGGACAGAGTCAAGATGGTGGCTAGAAACACATCTCCTTAATTCCATCTGAAAACTAAGGCCTGGATTGATAATTGAATGGAGTTTCTGGACACCTAGTGAGCCCAAGGACATGGCATACAGCTATCAGTTTGGACTATATGCCACAAAGTGGGAAACTTTGTCTCTCATGCTGAGCCCTGCTCTGGCTGAATGGCCGGCTTGCATGGACTGAAGATACTGGTGCTTGTAACTCTTTTTCTTTAGTTGGCCAGTAGGTGGGGGATGAGCATGAGCCAGCAGCTAAGCTGAGCCGCAGTACCGAAGTGAACAGCATGTGCTGCAGCAGACAATGTGTGGATCACATTTTGAGAGCCTGGCTACAGGCTGAGGGCACCACAGCCCCTCAACCCTCTCTTTTCAGAGCTCTGCCATAGATTTTGCTGTTTTGCAGGGGAAGGGGTAGCTTGACTGGGACACCATCTTGTTTAGCTGTGAGGTGAAGTTACCTGACGGGAGACCTTAGCAGGGGCTAATTCCCAGACTGAGAGGCAATGCCAGTCCAGGGAGCACTTTTTCAGCAGAAAGGCTGTGTTTAGCTCAGTGTTCTCTTATAGGAAATGCCTGGCAGGTGATGGCAGCAGCACAGTAGCCACGGCCAAAGAGGTGTTTCTATTGTCAGCCAGAAGGAGGGGGCTGCCACACCTGATGGCCTGACTGATTTTTGAAGCTGCCAGATAGCTTTTAGATTGTTAAAATAAGATTGCCTAGAGAAATAACTGCTGTGAAGCCTAATGGCACCTCTTCTGGACTTTACTGACCCACATCATAGAGTTATATGATGGTCCCCAGTGACTCTATAAGTAGAGGCGTGTTTTTGTCAGCCAGGAGGTAGAGCCTGCTCCCAGGGAGTCCATTGGGGCCAGTTACTAGGGTACATAGAGGTGGCTGGTGATGACTCACTTCTCATAATTATGCCTCAGCTCCTGTTGAGGCAACACCAAGCCAAGCCAAGTGCCCAGAGAAACTAAAAAGCCTCTAGATTTCCTGAAAGCAACAAATCATTGCTAAGCATTTAAAGAAACAACACACCATGGCTCCAGAAAACTCTCAAAATAATCAAAAAAGTTCCCAGATGAAGAAGCCTTTCTGAAACTATCAGAGGTCCAGTACAAAAGAATTGTATATAGAGCCCTCCTAGAGATTAAACAGAAAGCAGTAGAACAAAATGAAAAATTAAGCAAGCTATTCAAACTGATGGAACGTCAATCTTCTGAACCCTCACAGATCAGTAACAAAATTACAGAATTAGACAATTCAATACAAAGCCAAAAGAGCAGAATTGATGACTGAAAGTCAGACTTTAGTGATCTTGAAGACAGCAACTGACACCAGCATTTATGAGGAGAAATCAGAGAAAAGAAATAAGATAAATGAAGAAGCATTAAGAAACATGTGGGACTCTATCAAGAGGAATAATCTATGATTAACTGGAGTTCCTGAGCAGGGAGGGATAGCTAAAAACAGTATCGTTGTTGAGTTGCTGGCAAAAAACTTCCCTGAAATTATGAAAGAGAATGTAGATATCCAACATGTGTATTGAATGCAACAAAAAGTAGACCCCAAAAGAAAGACACCAAGATATATTACAACAAAGCTTAATAAAATGAAACATAAGCAGAGACTCTTAAAGGCAGTGAGACTCAAAACAATGCTAACATTCAGAGGGAAGCCCTGTATGCTTTTGTCTTACTTCTCAGTGTAAACAATGTTGGCATGGAGGCAGTAGGATGACACATTCAAAACCTTGAAGGAGAAAAACTTCCACTAAGAATTATATATTCTGCAAAACTGTCTTTCAAATATGAAGATGAAATTAAGATATTTGCAGATAAACAGAAGCTTAGAAACTTTGTAAAAACCAAACTAAAGCTACAAATAATACTGAAAGAAGCTCTTTGCTTAGAAAAATAAAACCATTAAGTGTATATTTAAGGAGACAATGCAGGACACAACATCCAGAAACCTACTCAGTTAGGGAATGCACAAAACTCAACAAAGCTATAATATTAAATGAGGGCAACCAGTGATGATATCATGAAAACTAAGATATCATCCCATTAAAAAGAGGGATATACCACAGTAGTTATATTCCTTTCAGATGGAGAGGAAGTTAATAAGGTATGTGGAAGTAAAAATTAGATTTAAACTTAGAATATTAAAGGGGATTGAAGGGGCAGCCACAAAGAGCAATAACAATGCAACATACCAAACAAGAAATGTAATACATGAGCCTGAACAAACACAAATCAACACTGAAAAAGATGAAAAGTCAACCCATAAAGAAGCATGACCCAGATCAGAATATTTAGAGCAACAGAGAAAACACCAACACCAAAATAAATACATCAAAATGACAGCACTAAACACATACCTACCAGTAGCTAAACTGAATGTAAACAGTCTGAACACTCCAGTAAAGAGACAATGAATGACATCTTGGATCAAAAGACACAGCCTGTCTATATGTTGCTTACAAGAAACACACCTTAGACTTAAAGATATGAACAAACTGAAAATTAAAGGAAGGAAGAATATATACCAACCTAATAATATACAAAGAAGAGCAGGTGTGGAATACTAATCTCAGATAAAATAGATTATAATGTAAACTCCACTATTGTGGACAAGGATGGTCACTATTTATTGCTGAAAGTTTCAATACACAGGCAGGACTTAACAATATTAAATATTTATGCCCCCAATACTAGAGCATCTAAGTACATCAAAGAAACACTGACTACATTGAAAAATGAGATAGATGACTCCACAATAATAGTTGGAGACTTCGACACTCCACTTTAAGTAATGGACAGATCATCTACAAAGAAGCTCAGTAAAGACACAGAAGATCTCACTGAGACAATTAGATCTCATCAACGTACACAGAATTTTTTATCCATCAACAGATAAGTACACTTTCTTCTCCAATGCACATGGAAAATTTTCCAGAATAGACTATGTGTTAGGACATAAGCAAATCTCAACAAAATCCAAACCATTGAATGACTGCAAAGCATCTTCTCAGACCATAAAGCCATAAAAGTCAAAATCAATAGCAGAAAAAACATAGATAGAAACTGGAACTGTTGACAACTGAACAACACCTTACTCAAAAAGCCATGGGTTATAGAAGAAATCAAGGATGAAATAAAGAAATTTATGGATTCAAATGAGAATGAAAACACAGCCTACTAGAACCTATGGGATATAGCCAAAGCAGTGCTCAGAGGTCAATTTATCTCTATAAATGCACATATCTGGAAGGAAGGGCCCAAACCAAAAAATTAACTGTACAACAGAACTAAATGAATTAGAGACTAGAAGGACAATTGAAAAAAATGATAAAACAAAACCTGGCTTTTTGAAAAGATCAACAAAATTGACAAATCATTGGCTAAACTTACTAAAGAAAAACAGCAGAGGAAACAAGTAACTCAAGTAAGAAATGAGATGGGAGATGTCACAAAAGATCCAAGAGAAATAAAAAATATCATAACAGAATATTACAAATGACTGTACTCTAACAGATTTGAAAACCTAGAGGAAATGGACAAATTCCTAGATTCATATCACCTACCAAAATCATCACAAGGAAGTAGAACAATTTAATAAACCCATCACAAAGGAAGAGACTGAAAAAGTTGTCAAAAAACTACAACCAAAAAAAAGCTTGACACAGATGGCTTCACTGTAGAATTCTACCAAGCTTTTAGAGAAGAGTTAACTCCAATACTACTGAGACTGTTTCACAGCATAGAAAGGGATGAAATACTCCCAAATTAATTCTATAAAGCCAGCATAACCCTGATACCAAAGCCAGGGAAAGATCCAACAAGAAAGGAAAATCGCAGACCAACATCACTCATGAACCTAAATGAAAAAATCTTCAACAAAATCCTTGCCAAGATAATTCAAGAACATATCAAAAAACAATTCATCATGGCCAAGTTGGATTCCTACCAGGGAGGCAAGGCCTGTTCAACATCAGAAAAACAATTGTGATCAACCACATAAATAACACAAAAGAATCACCTGATTTTGTCAATCGATGCAGAAAAGGCATTTGACATAGTCCAACAACCATTCAAGCTAAGAACTCTCTGCAAAATAGGAATAGAAGGCAATTTCCTCAACACAGTAAGGGGCATCTATGCAAGGCCAACCATCTACATCATCCTGAATGGAGAGAGACTGAAAGAATTCCCCTAGAGAATAGGAACTAGACAAGGATGCCCACTTTTGCCACTTCTATTCAACATTGTACTGGAAGTTCTGGGCATAGCAATTAGATAAGACAGAGAAATCCACATCAGCAAAGAAGTAAAAAAAAAAAACCTCCATATTTGCAGATGATATGATTGTATACACAGAGAATCCTAAAGAATCCGTAACTAAAGAATCCTAAAGAATCCAACTGATAGAAGAGTTCAGCAAAGTATCAGTATATAAGGTAAACATAAATAAATCAGTGGGATTCCTTTATACTGACAAAGAGATTATTCAAGAAGAAATCACCAAATGAATTCCATTTACTACAGGTACCAAGAAGATAAAATACCTGGGAATAAATCAAACTAGAGAAATAAGAGGCTATACAAAGAGAACTACAAGACCTTACTGCAAGAAACTAAGAGAGACTTAACATAAATGGAGAAACCTAACTTGCTCCTGGATAGGAAGACTTACCATTGTGAAGATGTCTATTTTACCCAAAGAAATCTACATATACAATGTAATTCCAGTGACATTTTTTAATGAGATAGAGAAACAAATCACCAACTTTGGGAAGGGAAAAAGCTCCAGATAAGCAGAGCACTACTGAAGAGCAACACACTGGGATGCCTCTCACTACCTTGCTTTAGAACCTATTATACTGTCACAGTAGTCAAAACAGCCTGGTACTGGTACAAAAACAGACATATAGACCAATGGAACAGAGCTGAGACCCCAGAGATGCCACCATCCTCCTATGAATAGCTGATATTTAACAAAGCCTATAAAATTGTAAACTGGGGCAAAAACAGTTTCTAACAAATGGAGCTGGCAAAATTGGATATCCATCTGCAAAAAATTGAAATAAGACCTATGTTTCGTACCTTACATGAAAACCAACTCAAATTTGATAAAGATCTAAATATCAAACCTAAAACAATAAAGATCATGCAAGAAAAAGTAGGATCAACAACAGAAGCTTTAATACACAGCTTAGACAGACTTCAATATCTGAAAAACAAAGCCTGATTGACAGAAGAGTAAACAGATAAATGGAAACTATTAAGAATCAAACACTTCTGCTCATCCAAAGACTTCCTCAAAAGAATTAAAGACCACCTACAGAATGGGAAAAATATTTGGCAACTATATGTTATATTGATGTCTGATCTCCATAACCTACAGTGTACTGCAAAATATCAACAAGAAAAGGGTAAATAACCCAACTAAGCACTGGCCAAAGGAGATGGACAGACACTTCACTAAAGAGGACATCCAGACAGCCAAAAGACACATGAGGAAATGCTCACAATCATTAGCTATTAAAGAAATCCAAGTCAAAACTACAATGAGATATCATCTCACTCCAACAAGGTTGGCCATGATCCAAAAACCACAAAGCAACAAGTGCTGGAGAGCCTGTGAGAAACTGGATTTCCCCTACACTGCTGGTGGGTTTGCAAAATGGTACAACCTCTTTGGAAAGCAATCTAGCATTTCCTTGAAAAGCTGGAAATAGATATACCATTTGAGTCAGCAATCCCACTGCTAGCAATATATCCTACAGAATCAAGGGCAGTCGCACTAACAGATACATGCACACAAATGTTTATTGCAGTACAGTCCACAATAGCAGAAAGATGGAATCAACCCTGATGCCCAACAACAGCTGAACGGATAAACAAACTATGGTATATAAGCTCAATGGAACACTATGCAATGATAAACAATAACAATGATTTTAGGAAGTATCTCATAGCCCGGTTTCAATTGGAAGACATTATGTTGAGTGAAATCAGTCAGTGACACAAGGAAAAATATTGTGTGAGACCTCTACTATAAGGACTTAAAAACAGACTTTGTACAGACGAAAAGAATCTTTGATGGCTGCCACGGAGTGGGGAGAGAGGGAGGGGGCTGGCTATAGGTTAGTTGATAGAAATTTGGTTGGGTAAAATCAGCAGCAGCACACATTAGAAAGAAGATCAACTTAACTGGACTTCAATATAAACTGAAAACTCTTCTAATCTTAACCCAGTATTGCAAGGATAGAGTAGCAGGGGCAGGGGGCCGGGGACAGGGGACATCAAAATCATTAGCATAACTAGCTCACTGCTAAGAGAGTCTTCTGCATCCCATATTGGTGAGTGGTGTCTGGGGTCTTAAAAACTAGCAAGCTGCCATTTGAGGTACACCAAATGGTCCCAGCTCATTGGGAACAGATGATCACCAAGGACAACAAAGACATGAGGGAAAAAGAGCCCAGAAGACAGAAGGACCATGTGAATTGGTGACTGTATCAACATATGACCAGAAGAACCAGATGGTGGCTGACCATCACCAATGACAGCCATGATGGGGCTCACAATGTTGAGTCCCTGTGGCAAGACGAGAAAAAGGAGGGGTGCACCTCAAGAACTCCACTAAAAGACCACTATTGATGGTCTGAAGGCCTGGGAGTTTCCCTGGAGGCATGGCCCCAGCTCTGCTGCTGCCCCTGGTCATAAATGCTTACTGAGGTCAACTCTTTGGACAGGAATGGATTGGACTTAAGGACACAGAGTGACCGTATGGTGCATACACTTTATGGTTCTATGCATCTATAGGATGCTGTCCTACTGGCCTCTTACTAGAAGTGAGGAGGAGGGGTACAGGAGATTGTTAAGAGGATGTGACATGTATACAATGGAAAGACAGAGTGTGTTTTCACTGGGCAAGGAGAGCAGAAGGAGCTGCAGATAGGTGGGCATGCAAATTTAATTTGGATTGTATACTTTCACTCAACCACAATAAAAAAATAAATTTAAAAAGTCTGAGGATATTTGCTACTGTAAAATAATCTAGCAAAGATGATTAGCATATAAATTCATCGATAATTGAATGTCAGTTCCTACCAAGACTTGAAGATACACTAATCCTAAATTATATATAAACTCCAAAAGGTAATATAAATTCTGGTATGATGAAAATAAATTGTGAATCAACTTAAAAATAGAGCATATGTATATTATCTTAAATACGTTGACCTAAACATGTACTCAGAATATTTTTTGCAATTTCTGCCTTGAATCCTTGAATAGCTATCTTGAGTAAATATTTTAATGTTTTCCAAAAGTAACCTTTATTGCTGAAAAACATTTGTACTCTGAATGGTAATACTCCTTAGTAATTCACTATTTCCATAAATTAATCCAGGTAGATCTTTTCCTAAAGTAACATTATTCAATTTTAGTTTCTCAATAGTGTATTTATTGTCGTTTTCAGGCTGGCTAAAGAAATTGGAAAGTGTGTAGCCTTCCTTACACTTCACTTGCTGCGAAAGAACGTTAATTTGTTTTTCTCTTCACTTCTCATAACTAAGAGAGCCTGAGAGTAAACTCGTTCTGTCTGTGGTAATGACTTCTCTCTGTGAACTTGTGTCTTTAGTATCACTAAGCTAGTCATCACCACTTTATTCACCATTCCTTCACTTTTGTTCTTAGTGGAGTTGGTGCCACTTGCTGCCGCAGATAATTCTGAGACAAGGATGCAGTGAGTAGCAAGATCTTGAATGTACACTGGTGTGCAGGAGACGGGAATGGGCTGCTTCCGGTCTTTCTCCCCCGGCTGAGGACTGGCTGTAGATTTTACAAGTGAGGGGAACATAGGTTATGAGCCTATATTTATTTTGTGTGGTCAGAGTTGTCATGTCTCTGGTATGTTGACCTTTTTCTGCCATTATCAGCCCAGGGAGTGACTGGTATCACGGTTTCTGTGCCCGATGGTGAGCTGCTTTGTCTGATGGACTCAGATTGGTATCACTTGTTTCCGACAGTCTGAAAGGACATTAATCATTAGCAAAGGTTTAGCAAGAAAGAGAAACTAAGCGGTGGAATTATACTTAACCCCACTGCTGTCGAGCCGATTCTGACTCATGGTGACCGTATTGGATAGCGTAGAACTACTCCATAATTTCCAAGAAGCACCTGGTGGATTTGAGCTGTTGACTTTTTGGTTAGCAGATGTAGTACTTAGCCACTACGCCACCAGGGTTCCCAGAATTGTATTTCAAGGCAGGAATAAGTTTAGAAGAAAAAATGGCATGTTTGTTTTCATAGCTTACTTGGCTAGCCAGCCTGATAACTCTTTTGTTCTGAAATCAGTATGGTCTCAATAGGGGGTCCCTGGGTAATATAAATAGAGAAGTGCTCAGACAGTAACTGAGCAGTTCAAACCCATCCAGAGGTGACTCAGAAGAAAGGCCTGGCAACTTCTAAGAGAGCTCATTCATTGAAACCCCTATGGAATACACTTCTCCTCTGAAACAACTGGGGTCTCTGTAAGTAGGAATCAACTCGATCGAAACTGTTTTTGGGTTTATAGTCTTTAATAAATTTCTGGGTGACAGCTAAGCAAAGCTTAGAGAGTTTCAGTTTTTTACATGTATGGCCTGGCTTGTGATAGTATTTTAGAACGACTCTCTGCTCCTGTGTTCAAGGCAAAATTTTTCTGAAGAGCATTCACTTACAACTAATCTTTTGAGTTATCATGCTATTTTGCAAATTTATTATCAGTTTTGACATTTATGCATAATTTGCTTATCTGTGAGTTATAGTAAAGAGGTGTTTGCTGCCAGTGTGTGCTTATGATTTGGAATTGTGTGGCAGAGGCAGTGAAGCATGACAGCAGTAGGCATGGGGCTCAGAATCAGAGGGACCTGGATTTGAAGCGACTGTTCCACATACTGGGGGTGAAAACTGTTGACAGTTGCCAGTCAAGCTAAAGGTTGGCAACTGGTGCCCGCACAGCAGCACTGTAAAAGAAAGGCCTGGCATTCAGCTTTCATAAAGATTACAGCTGAGAACACCCCAGGGAGCAGTTCTCTGTAATACGTGGGTTTACCGTAAGTCTGAGTTGACTCCAGTGGCAACAGATTTGGAGTTTTTTGTTGTTGCTGGTGTCATTTACTAGATACGTGAACTTGTTTAATCCTCTCTGAGCTTTGAACTTCATATTAAAGGATTTTTGTGAGGGCTAAATTGCTTAATAGCTGGAAAGTGTTCAATAAAGATAGGATTTATTTTCTCAGACAACAGGTCCACTTGCATTACATGTTCAATGGTGTGTCTGGTGGCATTTTAAGATACACAGTAACAATACATTGAATTACAGTTTTATTAAGAAAATAACAATAGACTTACAGATATCTGGAGCTAATTTTGCAACACAAACCAAAAAAACCTATTGCCACTGAGTTGGTTCAGACTGACAGTGACCCTGTAGGATAGAGTAGTACTGCCCCACACAGTTTCCAAGGGATTCCTGGTGGATTTGAACTGTTGACCTTTTGATTAGCAGCCATAGCTCCTTATCACTGTGTCACCAGGAGTTCCAATTTTGCAGTAGACATGAAAACAAAAAAAAAAAAAAAAAAAAAAAAAAAGAAGAAGAAGAAGATAGAAGAAAAATAAAGCAAAACTACCTGGGGTGCAGCAGGGAGAAGGCAGCAGAGGGAAATTCAGACATGGTCCTTCCCCAGGAATTCAAGGAAATGTCTCTTTTCAATATTCTTTAAAAATAGTTTAAATAGCTATCTGAGGTATATCTGTTGGTCCCATGATGTTCAGAACAAAGGAGAAACGAAGAAAACCAAAGACCGAAGGGAAATATTACTCCAGAGGACTAGGGTACCACAGCGTTCACCTGTCTGAGCCCAGAATAACTAGATGGTGCTCGGCTACCACTGCAAACTGTTCTGACAGGCATTGCAATAGAGGGTCCTGGACAGAGCTAGGGGACAATGATGTAGAACACAACTGAAATTCGCACAAAAAAGACCAGACTTACTGTTCTGACAGAGACTGCAGGTATTGCTGATATCCTGGGCATCCTGCTAACTCAGGACTAAGCTACCCTCCAAGTCCACCTTCTAGCCAAAGATTAGATAGGCCCAGAAAACAGTCACACACGTGAAGAATATGCTTCTTAGTTCAACCAAACATCAGGACCAAATGAGCAACACCTGCCAGAATGCAAAGATGAGCAAGCAGGAAGGGACAGAAAAACTAGACTAGTAGGAGACGGGGAATTGAGGCTGGAACGAAAAAGTAGGAGAGTGCTGACAAACTGAGCACATTGCAACCAATGTTACAAAGCAATCTGTGTATAAATGTTTGAATGAGAAACTAGTTTGCTCTGTAAATCTTCACCTAAAGCACAATAAAATTAAAAGAAAAAAAAGTTTTTTAAGTAGTTGGTTTGGCTGAGAAGGATTGCAGCCCCCTTTGATGACATCAGAGAACATACTTTCACACAACCTCTTCACGTATCTTTCCAGAACTTACTACTGACAGTAGGCATGTAAGAAAAAAGGAAGGATAGGTTTAGATTTAACTTCTCTCAGCTCTTAGAACATAACTCCAGTCTTTTTTCTTTAACACAAAACATTTTTGAAAAAACATAAATCTGTTTAAAAAAATAATAGCAAGAATTCAAAAGACATAGGCTAAATATTTTCCACTATGTGGGAACTGATCTACTAAATTCTGGCTCCTGGGCTCCCATCCTGCTGCATTTGGAAAAAGCTGTGTTAACAATTTTCTCTTCCAAGTTAGTCTCGGGAGGCAGGTTTGGTGAACTCATCCACAAGTAGCTCAAGTGAAAAGAGATCACGTTAGGGATTGTGAAGAGTCAGAAGTGCAACACAAGAGGGCGCTCTTGTCACAAGTGACCACTGCAGAACAATGTTAGGGCATTACACAAAGGACGAACACTTGAAAAGATGGAGTCTGTCTGAACACTGTTGTGGGTCTGCACACGGACTGAACAGGTGACAGAACCCAGAGCTGTAGGTGCCTTTTCTTAGAAAATAGTCCAGTACAGTGAAAAACCAGTATAGCAACGACATAAGAAACCTAACAACTAGTATGTGAACAGTGCTTTATAGTACATCTATTAATTACCCTTATTGGTTATTTCAGAACCCTGGTGGTACAGTGGTTACGAGCATGGCTGCTAATGAAAAGGTCAGCAGTTCAAATCCACCAGCTGCATCTCAAAAATCCCACAGAGCAGTTCAGCTCTGCCCTATAGGGTTGCTACTGTTCAGAAGCAACTCAACGGCAATGGGTTTTTTGGTTTTATTAGTTATTTTAATCATTATTAACAGTCATCTCTATACTGCTGCTCTAAACACTTGCAAATGTACGTTAGATACTGGAGATAATAGCTTCCTGTTGTCTTCTCCGGTGAAGAGGTAGTTAGAGCTAGTCAAGCCAAGCCAAGTCCCTTCGAATGGATACGGCTGCTAATCAAAAGGTTGACAGTTGTAATCCACCAGCCACTCCTTGGAAACTCTGTGGAACAGTTCTACTCTGTCCTCCACAGTCCCTGTGAGTTCAACTCACAGGCAGAACAACTATTTAAAATTTTTTTCTTTTAATTTATTGTGTTTTAGGTGAAGTTTACAGTGCAAATTAGATTCTCCTTCAAAATTAAACACAGATTGTTTTGTGACATTGGTTGCAGATTTGGTTTTTGGTTATGGTCTTCAAAATAAGACTCTCTTTTGTCTCCTGTCAATCTTTCTGTATTCTTCAGTGCTGAAACTGATGAAATTGTTGAAGTGCATCCTGCTGTCTTGCCTCAGTGGTTCCAGCCATGTAGACAAAGACAACCAGCGTCTCAACAGAGTAGAACAAAAGCCATCCTCTCTTCTGTATCCACTCTCTGGAATAAATATGCCTATGCCTTCAACTGATCTCACCTTTTTCCCTCTAGGACTTCAGTTTGGAAAGAAGAGGTCAGGACATATCTGTCTCCTGGTTCTTGTGCCCTCTCTACTCACATTCCGCTAGGCACAGAATACGTAGATGAGAGTTTTCTTTTTTTTTTTTTCAAATCCCTCTTCAAGCCTAGGTTAGGAAGCATCATGGCTTGGCCACCACTGTCAGAGAAGGTACCATTTCAAAGCTGGGGAAGAAGTTTTTATGCTCTAAATCCCCAAGACCTGGTTCTTGATAAATCAACAGGAGCTGAGCAGTTTGGAAAACTTTTTCTTTTTCTGTTGTTGTATGCTGTCAAGTCAGATCTGACTAACAATGACCCTACAGAACAGAGCAGAATTGCCCCTCCAAGATTTCTTAAGCTGAAATATTTATGGGAGAGGATTGCCAGATCTTTCTCCCCACAGAGTAGCTGGTAGGTTCAAACAGGTGACCTTTCAGGTAACAGTTGAGCACTTGACCACTGCACTACCAGGGCTCCTTTTTCTTTGTCTACAAAGTGCTAGAGACAAGTCCTTACCTCCCACACCTCAGCAGCAGTGAATACCTGCAGACAAGCACAACTCTAGAGTATCCCCCCACCAATGCCGTGAGAGAACATGTGCCCCCTCATTCATAAAATAGGGCGTCGTTTCAGAAAAGAAATTGAGAGTGGTGGTTACCTGAAAGAGTAGATATTTAAACAAAACAGAACAAAGGAGACTGAGTTAATCAGTCAGACTATTTGAAATGGGAGAGATGAAGATGCCATAATTCAGAAATTAAAAATTCATGCCTTTCCCTACTACTCAGTGGGGAGTGAATACATGACTAGTTACAGAAAACAAACAAAAAAATCTGTATTTATGCCACGCATTTAAGAGTACTGGAATAAATTTTTAATGACACTACAACAATAAACACACATGGTAATTATTCCAAAAAATGCAAAATGGTTTACCAACGATGTAATCCATTCCTCTAAACTAGGCCTCTGGGATAATATTCCACTTGCCCAGAAGTTATTATTATTCTTCCAGAAATACTCTATTCATATATATTTTTCTGTGGGAGAGAATGGTAACTGCCTATGAATATCCTTTCTCTCATCTTCCTTTAGTAATAGACTCACAAGTTCTACCTAGCCATACCTAGCTATCAACTACACTTACAGCCTCCCTTGGAACTGAGTTTGACTATGTGTCTACATTCAGGCCAACAGGATGTGCTTAAAAGGGATATATGTTTTTTTCTGGATTGTGTCTTTAAAGGAAATAGGCCTATTCTCCACTAGCCCTTTTCCCTTTTCTCATTAGCTAGGGAATGGAGACAGTAGAACAGTCACTTTGAGTCCATAGGTAGGAGATACATGGTATCATGTTAAGAATAGCTGCCCTATCAGTTCCAGACTGGTATATTTGGATGTTACATTAGAGAGAAATAAGTTTGTGTCTTATCTGTCACTATATTTTGAGTCTTTTTCTAATATTATAAATATATACAATCTTCTACATATGAGGTCTGACAAGTTTGTGAACTCATCCTAGACAAAGTGCTGCGTATCTCATTGCTGAATTACCACTGCAGTCACCTTCGAAGCACTCCCCTTGGGAAGCTGTACCTTGACACTAGAGCCTGGTTCACCCTTCAAAGCAATTTTGGAACTCTTTTTCTGGAATGGCCATCAGAACTGTTGTTGTATTTCCCTTGATGTCATCAAAATGTCTTCCTTTCAATACGTTCTTTATCTTCAGGTAAAGAAAAAAGTCACTGGGGGCCAGACCAGGTGAGTAGGGAGGGTGTTCCAATACAGTTATTTGTTTAGTGGCTAAAAATCCCCTCACAGATAACTATACAGTTAAGTTTGCGAACTTGCCCCCTGCAACCATAAGCAATGGCCATTCCAGAAAGAGTTTCAAAATTGCTTTGAAGGGTGCACTAGGCCCTGCCTTGGTGTGTAGCTTACCAAGGGGAATACTCCAAAGATGACTGTAATGATATTCAGCAATGAGGTATGTAGCAGTTAGAACAATGAAATTTGCAGATTTGTCAGACCCTGTACGTCTTTTACATTTCTGGTTAGGTGTATTCTTAAGTAGTGTATCTTCTTGGGGTCTACTGTAAATGGTACCGATTTGGTGATTCTTCTCTTTGATGTTCTCTTTGTTGGTGTAGAGGAATCCAACTGATTTTTGCATGGTTATCTCGTGTCCTGATAATTTGCTAAACTTTTCCATTAGTTCCAGTAGTTTCTTGAGGATCCTTTAGAGTTTTCTGTGCAGAAGATCATTATGATCTGCAAATAGAAATACTTTTACTTCTTCCTTACCAGTTTGGATGCTCTTTATTTCTTTTTCTAGCCTGACTTCTCTGGCTAGAACATCCGAGAAAATGTTGAAGAAAAACAGTCATAAAGGGCATCATTTTTTGTTACCATTCTTAAGGGGAATTCATTCAGTCTCTCTTCAGGGAGGAAAGGATGTCTTCCTCCATGGACTGATCTTTCCTGACAACATGTCTGAAGTATGTAAGACACAGTCTTGCCATCTTTGCTTCCCAGGAGCACTCTGGTTGTACTTCTTCCAGATCTGTTTGTTCTTTTGGCAGTCTGCGGTACATTCCATATTCTTCTAATACCACAGTTCCAGGACATTAATTCTTCTTCTGGTTTCCTTGTCTGTTGTCCGGCTTTTGCATGCATATGATACGATTGAGAACACCAGGGCTTGGGGCAGGAGCACCTTAGTGTTCAAGGTGACGTGTTTGCTTTTCAACAAAGTACGTAAGGTTCCAAATTTACTTCTCTGGAGCACTTTTTAGTCTTCTCTCCAGTATTTCTGCATTTAATTATTCTGTCTCAGTTCTACAAGATTCTACAATGTACTACTGCACATTCCAGGGAATAAAACACTAATATTCGTCGTTCTATATCCAAGATAAAGCTCTTTGAGGACCGTATTTGACAGTGTTCGTGTATATGAAGACAAAACAAACCTATTTTTGTTGAATCTATTCTGACTCATAACAATCATGTGGGATAGAGCAGACCTGCCTGATGGGGTTTCCAAGAAGTGGCTCGGAGATTAGAAGTGGTGACTTTTTGTTCAGTAACCTGAGCTCTCACTCACTGTGCCACCAGGGCTCCTGTTTGTGTATAATGGTAAGTGAATTCACCAATGAGGATCGTACTGCGTCCACTTCAGGCTCATGAGCTGGAGAGAGAGCTTTATGCACACTCTTTTTTCTTTTTTTTAGGTAAAAGTTTATAGCTACAGTTAATTTTTGATACAAAAATTTATACACATGTTGTTGTGTGACACTAGCTGCAATCCCCTAATGTCAGCGCCTTCCCACTTTCCCACTTGGGTTTCCCCAGTCCAAACCAACGAACTGCTGTCTACCATCTCTTCCTGCCTCTGAACGGGAGCCACCCTTTTAGTCTCATGTATGTACTTCAATTAAGGAGGACATTTTTTGTACACACCTCTTATTCTTTTGTGTAAGAGGTGATTATAAACCAACAAGACAATACTGTGGATCATATAAGAATTCTCTCTGATTTCTGCTCTGCTGGGGCTTCCTCATGTTGACATAAAGGGGTAATCAGTGAGAGGGTCTTCCTTATAAGTGTTTCAAATGGAAAGCAGTAGAAATCTGCTTTTGGCTTTCTCCTGGTTCTTTCTGGGTTTCTATCTTGCTTATTTTCTTTGCGGGGAATGCTGGATCTCACAGGGACAATAGCCATGTAGTATTCACTTTATTATCATTCTTTTTGAATTTCTGTTTTGATTCTGCTATTTTTTTCCATTTCATTTCATTTCTAGGAAGAATGGAAAGTTTCTTATTTATATTCAGAGTCATCTCCATCTAGGACTTTTTTTTTGCAGACACTGTAGGTAAAGCTCTTTCAAGTCTTGCTTTTGATACGTGTATGATTAAGATCTGAGAGTAACATTTTTTATCTCTCTACAAATCTCTTTCAAGGTTATTGGGTCATCTGGAAATCTATGATAGACAAATAGTAATATTTATTTCACTTTGTTATCACAATTTTAATGTTCCCCCAGGTGATGAATAGGAAGATCACATGCAAGGAAGCAAAAAAGAAAAAAGTATTTCAAAATATCATTCTTATTAAATTTGTCTATATTTTCATGTCTACTTCTATTTATCAGTCACCATTTTCTTGTCTTCAGTAAACTAACTTTAATTCCTCAGTATCTGCTCTACAAAAAGTTGTATTTTCTCATCACAAGGTTCATCTTCCCCTGTCTCTAGTACCGCTGTAACTATTTCCCCCTAAAACTTAATTCTACTGTTATCTAGCTCCTGCCAACTTTCCTCTTATTCCTTCCTTTTTCCATTAGTCATGGTTGAATCTCAGTCTTCTTTCTTCTTTATATACTTAACCTTTGTCAAACTGAAATTTGACTCACTGGTTCACTGACCAGCATGTGTCAAACGATGACTACATACAATCTGAAGGAGCCCTGACTGTAGAGCAGCAGTTAAGAGCCAGGCTACTAACTGATGAGCTCATGGTTCAAATTGCTCTATGGGAGAAAGATGTGGCAGTCAGCTTCCATAAAGATTAAAGCCTTGGAATCCCAGTGAGGCAGTTCTACTCTATCCTATGGGGCTGCCATGAGCTGAAATCAGTTCATCAGCAATGGGTTTGATTTTTTGGTTTTCTGTTCAATCTTCTCCTTTTGACATGTTGTATTTTACCAGCCTTTTGGCTTATGATTCAGATTCCAGCTGTCATTCCTATGCTGAAGAGATGTATGCCAGTTTTCCTTTCCCGTACTGAGCATAGTGTCCAGCACCTTATTAGGGTTCAGAATTTATCTTATAGCTAATGAAGAGGAACTACAAAGTTTTGAATGAAAGCAAGGTAACAAATGCACAGAGAATAATGGGAAGATACTTGTGACTATAATGTACAGGATTGATAAGTGGTTTAAAGTAGGTGTATTCCTTAATAAAAGCCAACCAAACAAACCTAAACCTGCTGCCATCAAGTTGATTACGATTACCATGACTCTGTAGGAGAATGGAACTGTCCTATAGGAGTTTTGTCTTAAATCATAGAATGCTGCTGTAACAGAAATACCGTAAGTCTATGGCTTTACAGACAGAAGTTTGTTCTCTCATAATCCGCTGGCTAGAAGTCTGAATTCAGGGTTCTGGCTCCAGGGGAAGTCTTTGTCTGTTGGCTCTGGTGGAAGGTCCTTGTCATGCACCAGTCTTCCCTTAGCCTGGCAGCATCTTGCACAGGAGCCTCAGGCCCAAAGGATGTACTCTGTTTCTGGGGTCACATTATTGGTGATATGAGGTTCCCAGCTTTCTGCTCACTTCTTTTGCTTTTTCATCTTTTGAGAGAAAAGAGGTGGCACAGGCCACACACCAGGGAAACTCATTTTACATTGGATCAAGGATGCAATCTTAGCAAGGGTGTTGCAGTCCCACCCTAGCCTTATTTGACATAATCCAATCTTGCTCCATTACCAACATGCAAAGATTAAGATTTACAACATGCACAAAAATTACAATCACAAAATAGCAAACCGACAATAACAGAAATCATGACTCAGCCACAATGCTACACACATTTTCGGAGGGACATAAGTCAATCCATGACAGTTCCCAAGGAACAGCTGATGGATTTGACCTGCTTTTTGGTTAGCAGCTCTAAACCACTGCACCAGCAGGGTTCTCTCATTAATACATTACTACAACAAAGTAGAATCTCTCTGTCTCTCTCTGTCTCTCTGTCTCTCTCCCAGACACACACACGCACACGCACACAGACCCCAAAGAAAAAGAGAACTAAATGATTTCTTGATTGATTCAACAGAAGGCAAAGAAAACCTTGGTTAGAAGATTTAAAAGAACTGTTACTAGGAAATAAGGAAAAGAAATTGGTTTAGCAAGAAAGATAAGGAGCTAGAATAATGTAATTTCATGAAAGTCATAATAATACAGGCTAATCAAATATCATTGACTGTGTCCTTTCATATGCCCAGAAGTTGTAGCAAATACTTCTCTGTTGGCCTTTAATATAGTGACTTGAAGTGCAGTTTTAGAGAAGTGGCAGAGAGAGACACCTGCAGAGGGAACTGAAAAGGAAATGAGTAGTTGCCAATAGGTGTCTTGTCATCTGGTATTTGTGCATGCAAGGTCCAAGGCCGTTAGAGACTTTTCATTTGGATGGACTTGCACTTCAAAATGAGCCTGAAATTTCTGTTGAGAGCTTAAGAACTGAACTGAATATGTTGATTAGTGTGTTTTGCAAGGGGTGGAGGAAGAAGGATTAAGACTTGCCACTTTTGCATTGTGTTCTCTACTCCCAGGACTCCTTGGCCACAGCAGGAGTCAGGCCTGCAGGACTCCACTTTCTGACAGCCTCCTAATTGGCTGTGCCTGATCTATTTTATTGATGGAAACCAAAACTAAGCCCACTGCCCTCAAGTCGATTCCAACTTCTAGCGACCCTACAGACAGAGTAGAACTGTCCTGTAGAGTTTCCAAGGAGCACCTGGTCTGTGCTTTGATGTGACATAAGTCAATTTAACACAGGGGTTAGAAACTCTCCTGCCTACTAGGAGCACCCAGTGGGATCTCACTTGGTGAATTAGGCTTAAGACTGTCAGGAGGGAAGGGCCTGTGGTGAACTACAGGGTCCTGTTATACCCAATGACATGAAAATTAAACTGTTATTAAAACACTTTTTACTGTAGGGTAAAAAATGTGAACAGCATGCATTTTATATTGGATCAAGGCTGGAGGGAAACAACTTTCACTGAATTTCTGCTCATACCTATCCTGTTATGGGATTGTCACACCGTTTGGTCTGCATCAAATAGATGTGTAGGTTGAATCCCTGCTTTTACATTATATCTCTGTTCGTGAATGAGTTAGAAGCTTAGGAAATGAAAAGGGAATACTCTTAGAATGTTGTCATCGTTTCCTGACCTGGAGTAGGCCCAGAACTCATAACAACCTTACGCACAATGGAAGGTAATGCTGCCTGTTCTTATGTTATCCCAACGATCGGTTACAGATTGGACTATTATGAGTCCTAGGGTTTTCGTTGGCTGATTTAGGCTATAGATCACCAGGCCTTTCTTCCTAGTCCATCTTAGTCTGGAAGCTCTGCTGAAACCTGTTCAGCATCCCAGGAGTGTGCAGGCCTTTACTGAACACGAGGTATGCAGGGCAGTGGTGGGACCAGAGTTTTGGGCATGGAAGACGAAACTTCTATCACTGAATAGTTCACTTGAATTGTCAGTATGCCTGGCCTGAGTGTTATCCTTAGGATGGGAGCTGGGAAATTTTTGCCTTAGTGATACTTACATTTGTTTTAACCTTCGCTCACTTCTAGTTACCTGGCTTCTTTGAGTTATTTCCTACGTGTTTACCATGAATCAACACTTGCAGACTTTCTCACAATCATTGTTTATATGAAAAAATGACAAGAAAATTGTGAGATCAAATATGTTTCTTTAAGGCTTTTTACCAGCCCTAATTTACAATGTAGAAAAACTAAGCATATTATAAAACAAAGCAAACAAACAAAACATGAAATTAAGACTCCAGACAAATCTGCTTATTCCCACTGCTAGACTTAAAGCATAGTGGTTTTCTTCTTGAGAAAGCACTGGGATTGGTCATTGTTTCTTGAAGCAAAAGCTTCCTAGGTTGAGCTAAAATAGATTCCACAATAAACTGTTACCTACCCACTGCCATCTAGTCGATGCTGACTCATAAAGACCCTTATAGGACAGAGTAGAACTACTCCGTGAAGTTACCAAGGAGCACCTAGGGGATTTTTTTTATTAGCAGCTAATATATTAAGACATAAATTTACTCTAAGTAGAGTGTCTTGTACTTACAGGTCACGTGGATTTTAACACCTACATTATTCAGACGTGGTTACTTGTTTTTGATACTATAGCTAAATTGAATCAGGAGACCTGGTGGTGCAGTGGTTAAGCTATTGGCTGCTAACTGAAAAGTTAGCAGTTTGAAACCATCAGCTACTCTGGGGGAGAAAGATGTCACAGTGTGCTTCTGTAGAGATTCACAACCTCGAAAACCCTGGGGACAGTTCTATTGCATCCTATGGGGTTGCTGTGAGTTGGAATTGACTTGACAGCATTTTTTTTTTTTTTCTTGGCTAAGTTACAGAAAGCAGCTATAATGACTATCTATGGTTAATCTAATGTCAGACCCCACAAACACAATTTCAATTGACTGTGAGTTACCACTAAGTATACTTGAAGCAACTCATCCACTGCATGGATTTTACCAATTTTTCTTTTGTTGTTATGGAATGAAGGTACCTAGAGGTAAGATGATAATTTCTGTTTATTAGACAGTGTAAAGTATGAAAAAATAAGGCACTGAGAGAGTTTGAAGCAGTAAAAAAAAATACCTAGACAAAAGCAAAGTGTTCAAAATCTTAACAGAAGAAAAAGTAAATGAATATTGTCATAGTTTAGTGTGACTGCTCATTTCCTATTTTTAGTCTAAAATGTAGTGATTATAGCTCAATAAAGTTAGTGATATTCAGAGCATTATTGCTAATGTTTATTGGAAATTAATTTCATTTATTTAACTATTCTTTTTTTTTTTTTTACTATAGAATTAGGTGTGGCTTTCGTTTATCTGGAAGCCCTGTAGGCATAGTGGTTAAAAGCTACAGCTGCTAAATCAAAACATCAATAGTTCAAATCTACCAGACAGTCCTTGGAGACTGTATGGGGCAGTTCTAATTTGTATATAGGGTTACTATGAGTTGAAATCAACTCAATGTCGGTTGGCTTTGCATTGTTTTAGTTCATCTAGGATTACACTTTTCACCTGTAAAAAGTGCCTATAATATTTTAATAAAATGTAGTAGAAAAACAGAATTACACTACCGGGAAATTGCTTAGCAATAGTCTATTTTTTGACTGAAGGATTTTACAAAGCAAAGGCAACAAACTATTTTATGATATTTATGGTTTCATAATGTGAAATTTTAGCATTAATTTTGAATAGTCTAACAAAGGATCATATAGGACTGTTTTTTTTTTTTTCAAGAATAAAACAGAAAAGCCAGAGTTGTATTTAAAATGAGGTGTAGGTAGGAACAAAATAGCACCTAAGAAAATTTTTTTTTTTTTGCAGCCCAGGAACTACTGTGTTTGGTCTGTACTATTCCATTCAACCTCTTACCAGTGAAATTTTCCACTTGTGGGGAACAGTGTTCATTAAACAGCATGTGTGTACGTCCAAGGGTCTGTTTAACTTAAAGAGATACAATATCTACAAATTTTCCAAACAAAAATGGCCTGTTCAAAGTTCTGTGACCAGTGGTAGGTAAGCTGAAACAATCAATGCAACCCTGGTGATCTGTTAAAATTTCAAAGGTTATGTGTGGGCGCTTTAGAATTTGCTTAGAAAAGCAGTGATGACCTTGACTCTCTGCGGAAGTACAAATTTCTTAATCTGAGCCGTTCGTCCTCATTTTTATTGTTAATATTTACCTTGTGGTTCAGCTAATCATATGCATCTCTATAGGTTATTTGGTTCTTTAAGCTGGGAACCACACTTTTTGTTTGTTTTCCCCTTGGTCCACCATTTTAGACTGTTCTTTGTGTTGTTTAATTTTAATGTAATTAATTCAACTCAATGTCAGGTACCCTAGCAAAATTAGTAAGGATCTTGAAAAGTCTTAGTGCAAACAACAGGATTTGGACTGTGGCTTGATTGCTAACCTCACGTTAGCTGGTTTCTATTTAGGTTTCATACTTACTGAATGGAAATAGACTTTATTTTTGAAACCAGGTATTTCACTTTTAATTGAACAGATCTCTTGCGCACTGGTGAGCCAAGACTGATCTCTCAGTGAAGCACAGCAAAGATGATTTTTTGAGGTTGAATGTCATCAAAACTCCTTTAACAGGTACCTGTGTACACAAGACTGCTTGCGTAGTGGGCATCTCCTCATGCTCACTTAGGTTTCTCCTTTCCCAGTGTTAATGTGCTAAGTTCTCAGTTTTCTTTATATACAAACCACAGACTTACATTTCTACTTCACAATATATCAGCGAACCACAGTTGTAATTGTTCTCTCTCGATGCCATTCCTGTACCTGCCACAAAATTAAACTCCTATTTATTTATTTTTTTGCAAATATTGCTCTGAAATTATTGTAACCTTGTTAGGTGCTATTGAGTTGGTTCCAACTCTTAGCAACTGTCTGTACAAAAGAAAGAGATACCGCCCGGTCCTGTGCCAAGATCATAATCATCATTATGCTTCAGCCCATTGTTGCAGCCACTGTGTTAATCCATTGCATTGAGGGTTTTCCACTTTTCTGATGACCTGTACTTTACCAAGCATTATGTCCTTTTTTAGGGACTGATCCCTCCTGACAATATGTCCATAGTATGTAAGACATAGTCTCTCTATCCTTGCTTTCTAGGGAGTACTCTGGTTGTACTTTTTCAAAGACAGATCTGTTCATTCTTTTGGCAGTCCACAGTATATTCAATATCCTACTCCAACACCACAATTCAAAGGTGTTAGTTCTTCTTCTGTCTTCTGTATTCATTGTCCAGCTTTTCACATGCACATGATGTGATTGAGAATACCATGGCTTGGGTGAGACACAGTCCAGTCTTCAAGGTGACATCTTTACTTTTCAATACTTAAAAGGGGGCTTTTGCAGCAGATATTCCCAATGCAATGCAGTATCCCCTTATTCTATTCAAATGACTGCCTCTTAATTCAGGTACAGATTCCTCATGAAAATATTTAACCTATATATTTAACACATACATTGCTTTGATGTTTGGGTAGTAATTGTTAAATCTTTCTACTCTTTCATAGGTAATTAAATATTGGTTTTACCATTTACTGGTTTTAAACTTAGACCAGTTTGTTCTCTATGAACTTTCATCAGTGCCTCTAGGCCTGTTAGAAGAATTATTTTTAAACATTATACAAGTAATTATGTTGCATTAATATATACGCGTGAATGAAAAAATCCAAGCCTGTTATACCAAAACCCAAATCTCAAATATCATACCCAAATACAAACCTATTATCTTTGGGTGAATTCTGACTCATAGTGACCCTATAGGACAGAGTAGAACTGCTTCACAGAGTCTCCAAGGTTGTAAATCTTTACAGAAGTAAACTGCCACATCTTTCTCTTAGTATCATTAAAATGTCCTAGAATCAAAGACTTGTGCCTGGTAAATTTCATGGATCATATTTTGAACCAAAAATAAGTATTCATGCTCTAACTGATGATTTCTTCTTTATTTGTGAGTTTAAATGGCAAGCATTAAAATATACAAAGTTAAACTATATTTAGTTATACTTTTACTTAAGGTATTTTTGAACAGAATAGAATCCAATAAACATCATTTTGTCTCAGTAAATTCAGGTGATAATTTGGCATGTATGTAGATCAAATAACTTGATTCTGGAAGTAGTAAAATGAGCAGTGAAATACTGGGACAAAGCTATTTACTGTTAAATATATTAACTGTCATATAAGAAAAAACAATAAATATGACCATATGTCTAAGAATTTTTTAGTACACTTTGTGTTATTAATTCAGAAAACACTTCTTGAACATGTGCTCACTTATTTAATAGTTACAGTAGTTCCCTCTTAGCCAAAGTTTCATTTTCTATGGTTTCAGCCACCCATGGTTAACCACAGTCTGAAAATATTAAATAGAAAATCCCAGAAATAAACAATTCATAAATTTTAAGTATCACGCCATTCTGGGCAGCATGATGAAATCTCCCACCTTCCCTTTCAGACGTGCTCAGGACGTGAATCCCTTAGTGCAGCTGCTTATCTATGTATAGAAGCCACCTGATAGTTGCCTATCAGCCACTTAGCAGCTGTCTTAGTTATCAGACTGACTATAGAGTTGACAGACCACAGTGCTGTGTTCAAGTAAACCTTATTTTACTTCATAATTGTTCTATTTTATTATCAATTATTGTTGTTAGTTTCTTACTGTGCCTAACTTATAAATCAACACTATCATAAGTGTGTATGTATAGGAAAAAACAATATACATAGGGTTCAATACTCTCTAGGGTTTCAGGCATCCACTGGGGTCTTGGAACACATTCCCTACAGATAAGTGGGAACTGCTGCACCTGCTTGGATTCCCAGTATTCTGCCCATTGGGCTAGATTGAGACTCAAGACAAAGTTCCAATCTGCTAGGAGCCTACAGTCCAGTGTGAGAGGTGTTTTACAATTAAGTGTAATATAGGCAGACTGTAATGTAGTTCTTTAATAGGTAGGATGAAAATTCAGACAAAATATCTATCATGGTAATAATAATGACCAAAAGATGTGAATTCTTAATGAAATTCTCATTTTTAAAAGATAATAGCAAATATCATTACAATGCTGAGAAGAATTTCAGGATTATAGTGTTGTTATTATTATTTTATGAAGGATAGGTTACCTTAACCACATTGTCAATCAAATCTACAGCATCAGAAGTTTTGAGCTGTATTTTCCTCGGGAGATCTGAAAATACATGTTTGGTGAGAGCTGCCTCAAAATCTTGAGTTTAGGGAAACTGGAAGTGTTCTGTGAGTCTGACAAAATCAGTGGGTGGGCACATGAATAAAGTGGATGGTCTCTGTGAATCTCAGGTATGCGGCCAGGCGGAGTGGTTAAGTGTATACTCTCTAAAGCTAAACTGCCAGAGTTTGCATCCTGACTGCACTATGTGTAGCTTGGACAGCTACTTAACTCTTGTGCTTTAGGTTCCCTGTCTGTTAAGTGGGCATGATAATAGCAATCATGTCTCTTTTGAGGATTGAATGCATGTGTGAAATATTTAAAATGGACCTGGTCTATAGTAAATGCTACTACAATGTTTCTTCTTGGAAGAAGCTGCCTCATGCCCAGCTTTCTATCCTCAGAGGGAAAAAGCTTTGTTTTACAGTAGTTTCAGAGGAATAGAACTTTTGTGGAAACAACCTGATAATTATCTGGCACAGTACCCTGATTGGGTGGATGGAGAAACTGAGAAGCGCAGACGTTGGGTTGCTTGTCCAGGATCACTTTAAATAATCGCCTTTTAGGCAGGTAGACCTAATCAAGCTTTATCACCGGTGGTGACTCTAATCTGTGTGGCATCACGAAATACACATATTGTCTGAGTACTCTTTTTAAAAAGATTCATCAAGTTAAACTGAACCTACAAGTTTAGGTGAGACAATTCAAGCAGAGTTTGCATTTTCTAAATAGAATTCACGGTCTTAATCTGATTCAAAGTTCACATATTTTTGTCAACTGAGATTTCCATGTATGCAGAAAATATTATTGTGAAGTTTCAAAATACCAGATTTCAGATATTCACATCACCTACTTTGTTGTGCTTTCCAGGCAAATTCTCATCTGTGACTGCACTACTGTGTAGTGTTTTCTGATGCTTCATGTGGGCTGTATGAGCCCAAAGGTGATAGCCCTTGTTAGAGGGAACAGTGTAAGGCTAGAGGTTCTTACGACTAGCCCAACTAAAGGAAATATTTCTACTTTCCATGAGTGAAAAAACAGCAAAGAGTTTGTTGTTGTTAGGTGACATCTAGTAGGTTCTGACTCATAACGACCACGTGTACGACAAAATGAAACACTGCCAGGTCCTGTGCCATCCTCACAGGCATTACTATTTTGAACTCACTGTTGCAACCACTGTGTTAATCCATCTCAATGAGGGTCTTCCTCTTTTTAAGTGACCCTCAACTTTACCAGGCATGATGTCCTTCTTCAGGGACTGATCCCTCCTGAAAACATGTCCAAAGTGTGTGAAACATGGTCTTGCCATGTTTGCTATAAGGAGCATTCTGTCTGTACTTCTTCTTCTTTTTATTATGATTGAATGAAAATGTACATTCCCATATAAATTTGCATGCCCACCTATATGCAGCTCCCAGTGCTCTCCCTGCCCGGTGACAGCACACTCTTCCTCTCTGCTCCATACATGTCTTATCCCCCAGCCAATCTCCTATCTCCTCCTCTCCACCCACTCCCCTTCCTCCAGTAAGAGGTCAGGAGGACAATATCCTATAGATGCACAGAACCGTAAAGTGAGCACATGATATGATCACTCTGTTGTACTTTTTCTAAAACAGATTGATTTGTTCTTTTGACAGTCTGTCTTAGTTATCTGGTGCTGCTTTAACAAAAATACCACAAGTGGATGGCTTTAAAAAAAACACGTTTTATTTTGTCAGAGTCTAGTAGGGTGTCAGCTCCACGGGAAGGCTTCCTCTGTTGGCTCTGGAGGCAGGTCCTTGTAAGCAGTCTTCCCCTGAATTGGGAGTTTCTGAGGTGAATCTCCCTCCAATCCTGATTCCTGGGGTTCTTTCCAAAGGACATACTCAGCTCCCAGCATTGCTTCATGGTGATGTGAGGTATCCCACTCTCTGCTTGTTTCCCTTTATATCTCAAGGCACAGTACAGTCTCACACATTGAGTCCTGCCCCACCAACACAACTGCCACCCATCCTCCCTCATTAACATCATAGAGGCAGGATTTACAACGTGGAGGAACATCACACAACACCAGGAAGCATGGCCCGGTCAAATGGCTACACACATTTTTGGGGGGGAAAAAGTTCATGACAGAGTTCATAGTATATTTGATTTTCGTCTTCAACACCATAATTCAAAGGTGTCAATTCTTTTTGATCTTGCTTATTCATTGTTTAGCTTTTGCATGCATATGCAGTGACTGAAAACACCATGGCTTGGGTCAGGTACATCATAGCTTTCAAGGTGGCATCTTGCTTTTTAATAATTTTTAAGAGGTCTTTTCCAGCAGATTTGCCTAATGCAATGTCATTTGATTTCATGACTGGTGCTTCCATGTGGATCCCAGTAAAATGAAATCATTGACAACTTCAGTTCCTGAAGAAGGACATCATGCCTGGTAAAGTTGAGGGTCACTGAAAAAGAGGAACACCCTCAATGAGATGGATTAACACAGTGGCTGCAATAATGAGTTTTTTTTCTCTATCATGACATTGCTCATTGACCTAGTTGTCAGAATTCTTGTTTTCTTTACGTTGAAGTACAATCCATACTGAAGGTTGTAGTGTTTGGTCTTCATCAATAAGTGCTTCAAATTTTCTTCCTTTTCAGCAATCAAGGTTTTTGCATCTGTATGTCACAGGTTGTTAGTGAATCTTCCTCCAATCTTGATTCCTTGTACTTCATATAGTCCAGCTCCTCATATATTTGCTCAGCATACAGATTGAATAAATATGGTGAAAAGAAATACAACACTGAACCATATCTTTTCTGCCTTTAAACCACACAATATTCCCTTGTCCTATAAGAATGACTGCCTTTTGATCTATCTACAGTTCCTAATGAGCATAATTAAGTGTTCTGGAATTCCCATTCTTCAAAATGTTAACTATCATATGTTATGATCTGCACAGGCAAATACCTTTGCATAATCAATAACAACAGATAAACAACTTTCAGGTATTTTCTGCCTTCACCTAGGATCTGACATTAGCAATGATATCCTGCATTCTTCATCCTCATTTGAATCTGGCTTGAATTCTTGCAGTTCCCTGATGATGTACTACTGATGCTGTCTTTGAATTATCTTCAGCAAAATTTTCCTGTGTGTAATATTCACGACATTTTTCCATAATTTCCATATTTCCCGTGTGTAATATTCACGACATTTTCCATAATTTCCATATTTGTTGCATCATCTCTTTAGAATGGTCACCTAAATGTATCTCTTCCAGTTGTTTGGCCATTTTCTCCCAAAGTTTTTGACAGAAAAGAGTGAGCACTTCCAGCATTGCATCCATTTGTTGAAACATTTCGGTTGGTATGCTATCAACTCCTGGAGCCTTCTTTGTCACGACCATACCACGTACCACGGACTGCCAAAAGACAGAACAAATCTTTCTTCGTGCTTGTCACAGTAGTACTTTGTCTTCTTGGGCCATTCTTTGAAATCACCTGTTTATCATTTCTTCCATTTGTTTACATTATTGTATGTTCAAAAGCACATTTCAGAGTCTCCTCTCACTATTTTGGTCGTCTCTTTTTGTCTTGTCTTTCTAATGACCTTTTGCTTTCTTTGTGCATGCTATATTTTATATCATGCCACAACTTGTCTGGTCTTCATTCATGAACATTCGCTATGTCAACTCTGCTCTTGTGCTGATCTCCAAATTCAGGGGTATATTCAAGTTCGTATTTTGGCTCTTTTGAACTTGTTTCAGTTTTCTTCAGCTTAACTTGAACTTGCTTAGGAGCAATTGATGGTCTGTTCTGCAGTAAGACCCAGCTTTGTTCTCTCTAATGCTACTGAGCTACTCCATTGTCTTTTCCAGCAGATGCAGTTGATTTGATGCCTATGTGTTCCATTTGGTGAGATCCAAGTATACAGTTGCCATTTTGTTGCTGAAAAAGGCATTTGCAATTAATAAGTCATATGTCCTGTAAAATTCTATCATGCAATCTCTGGCATGGTTTCTGTCACCAAAGTTGTATTTTTCAACTACCTATCCTTTTTCTGGAAACTGTGGTGGCATAATGGTTAAATGCTATGGCTGCTAACCAAAGGTAGGCAGTTTGAATTCTCCAGGTGCTCCTTGGAAACACTATATGGCAGTTCTACTGTCCTACAGAGTTACTGTAAGTTAGAATTGACTTGATCACAACAGGTTGGGTTTGATTTTGTTATCTTTCTTCTTTGTTTCCATCCTTTGCATTCTAATCACAAGTAATTATCAATGCATCAGAATACTACAGTGATAATACTTGGCATGTATTCAGAGTCAATAGAGATTATGAAAAGGTATGTGTGATCTCATAGATACGAAAATCAAATGATCAATTCTGATAGCAGTTAGAAGGTTCAAGTAGATGTCATGTCTGTATTACCAGATTTTTCCCCAACAAAAGTTAAACCTATTTATTTTTAGGAAACAGGCCATTTATATTTACAATTTTTGCACTCAACTGAAAAGCACAAATAATTCTGTTGAATGGAAATAAAACACTGGCTTTAAAAGATAACCTTTTCTGGTGAGTGGCATCTTGGGTCTTACAAGCTAGCAACAGCCATATAAAATGTATCGCAAACCATCTGGAGTAAAGGAAAATAAAGAACACCAAAGACATAAGGAAACTGCAAGCCTAAGAGATAAGATAGGTCCATATAAATCAGAGACTTCATCATCCTGAGACCAGAAGAACTAGACAGTGCCTGGCTACATCACCAATGACTGCCCTGACAAGGAACACCACAGAGAATACCATGTGAAGCAGGAGAAAAGTAGGATACAGAACTCAAATTCATGTAAAACAAAACAAAACAAAAAAACAGACTTGATAGTCTGACTAAGACTAGAGGGGCCTCAGAAGACATGGCTCCTAGACTCACTGTTAGCCTAGAACTGAAACATTCCCAAAGCCAGCTCTTCAGACAAGATTAGATTGGACTACAAGACATCAAATGATGCTGGTGAACAGGGTGCTTCTTGTTTCCAGTAGATACATGAGACTAAGTGGGCAGCTTCTGTCTGGAGGTGAGATGAAAGGGCCAAAATGGACAGGAGCTGGTTGAATGGACATAACAAACAAAGGTTGGAAAGCAGTACTGTGCTCTCACATTGTAGGGTCATGTAACAATGGGTTTTTATAGGAGAAACTGATTTGAATTCTAAACTTCCATTTAAAGTACAAGTAAAAAAAATAAGTAAAAGATGACCTTTAAAATACTATAGTTGCTAAATCTAAGATGTACTTTTTTAAATCATTGTTATGTTTTTAAAATTAAGAAGCATCTGGCAACTGATGTGTGATTTTTAGTGCTATCTTTCTTTTTCCCTCCTCACTCAGCATTTTGTATTGTATTGATGACATATCTATAACCAATGAAACATTAAAATTAAAAGATAATGTAAATCTAATGGGATATGAGAGATGGCCAGTTCTTATTTTTTATTATTTTCATGAAAGACATGTAATTAAAAAGACAAGCCAAGCAGCTATTTCCTTGGGTTTTTCGAATTAATAGAATTTCAACAGACTTCCTTGTTTTCCAGGATTTTTGCAGACTATAGAACTCTAACAGAAACACAGTCATTACAACTTCTACTACACACAGGATTTTACAAAAATATATTAAAAACTACCTGTTGAACATAATTACTGTTTATTTATATAACAATTACATATTGGGAACAAGACATTTTGCTTGCACCTTTAGAATAATTTCCAGCACAATGCAGACACTTAGTAGTTATTCGTGGAGTGATTTACTGAAACAATGAATACTTCAGAAAAGCATACTATACCTCAAAATGAGCTATATGTTTATCTAAAAGTCTTTACTAAAATATATGATTAAATTCTATGCATGTTTAAAAATGGAATGAAAACAGAAGGACATAAAAGCAATTCTATATTTTCAAGTTGAACCAGAAATCTGCCATCTATTGTTTAAAAAGTAATCTATAGAAGCTGTTGAAGAATTTTTGTGTAGTTATTGGATACACACAAATATATGTAACATTGTGACTATGTATTTGAAAAATGTTGGCTTTGAGATATTGATAATATAAATGAGATTTAAATCCTGTTTCATCTGAAAACATTTGAATATGGTTTATTTTCATAAAATAATGTTATTTAGACCTAAGAGAAAAAATCTGTTTGAATGATTTTTGTTCCACTGTATGTAAGATCTTGGTTTCTGACACCTGCCATGGATTTGAAGCCCCTGGAATTTGCTACAAATTTGTTGAGATACTTATAGAAGTATGTCTGTGTGTTTGTAAGTATAGCAGCTGTGAAACAAATGCAATTTTCCTTAATTATTTATAAGTCAAATTCATTGTTATTTTGAACCTATTGGTGTGGACAAATTTCATCTTGATCACTCTGAAGTCTTCTTCCCCTCAGTTGGGTCAAGAGATGATAGAAGGACTTGCAGTGGTGGATCATTGGCCTCTTGGTTGTTTGCTCACAGCTTTCTGCTGAGATGTGAATCATTGCCCCATCTGGTCCTCTCTTCTCTGGGCTTGCAGCTTCCTTTTCTCCTATACTAAGTCTGTGTAGTTGTGTGGAGCCATATTTTGGTGAACTAAGAGACTACCTAAAACACACCACTTGGTGGTTTTCTCTCCAGAGTTGTCCTCTTCCTAACACTTTTCCAAAGACACCTCCTGAGATAGAAGCTAGGTCCCCCTTCTTTCAAAGTTTTTTTTTTTTCCCTTTACCTTTCCTAGGAAACCTTGGTGGCTAGTGGGCAAGTGGTATAACTGCAAACTAAAAGGCCTGTAGTTCAAATCCACCAGGTACCCTTTGGAAACTCTATTTGGCAGTTCCGCTCTGTCTATAGGGTTGGTCTGAGTTGGAATTGACTCTACAGCAGGGGATTTGGTTCCTATACTATGGCAGAAAAGGGAGTTTCTCAGACATGCCCTTCTCTCAAGCATCCCTTTCCCTCAGTGTTTGTCATCTCTCCCCAACCTGAAGGGTTATTTTCTAGTCTCTTCTCAGATCCTTTGCTTTTCCTCAAATATTTCTCCAAAACCTTTTAACCTAATTTACAAGTACTTTCTGTTCTTTAAAGAGGTTAGGTTTTAGAAGCCAATACTTGAGGAACACTTTATGATTCGCATCCCTCCCACCTCTCTTCTGAGGCATTTAGCCCGTAATGACCTAAGTCCTTGATGAAAATCAAGTTTTTTAAGAAGAAAGGAAGAGAATTTTTGAGATCACGAGATGCTCTCTCAACACATAGGTTGCTGTTATTAGGTGCTGTTGACTTGGTTCCTACTCACAGTGACACTATGAGCAAGAGAATGAAACATTGTCCAGTCCTGTGACATCCTCACAGTTGTTGCTACATTTGAGCCCGTGTGTAAAGGCATCTCCTTGAGGGTCTTCCTCTTCTTCACTGATCCTCTACCAAGCATGATGTCCTTCTCCATCTACTAGTCATTTCTGATAATATGTTTAAAGTACACGAGACTGAAGTCTTTATGATTCTCACTTCCAAGGAACACACCGACTGGACTTCCAGGAAAGACTCATTTGTTCTTCTTGCAGTCCATGAGTATTCAATATTCTTCACCAATAGTATAATTCAAAGTCATCAGTTCTTCAGTCTTCCTTGTTCATTGTGTAACTTTCTCATGCATATGAGATGATCGAAAATATCATGGCTTGTGTTAGAGACACCTTTAGTCCTCAAAGTGACATCATTGGTTTTTAACACATTAACACTTTCATATAGTCCAGCTTCTGATATTATTTGCTAAGCATAGATTGAATAAGTATGGTAATAAGATACAGTCCACACATACACCTGTCCTGATTTTAAACTATGTGTTATATACTTGTTCTGTTTAAACGACTATCCTTTGAATTATGTATAGGTTCCTCATGAGCACAGTTAATGTTCAGGAATTCCCATTCTTCACAATGTTATCTATAATTTATTATGAACTTCACAGTTGAAAGCCTTTCTATAGTCAAAAAAACACAGGTAAACATTTTTCTGGTATTCTCTGCTTTTAGCCCAAATTCATCTGATATTCCTTATTCTAAGTCCTCTTCTGAATCTATCTTGAGTTTTGGTTGTTCTCTAACTACTGCTGCAACTATTTTTTAATTATCTTCAGCAAAATTTTACTTGCATGTGATATTAATGTTATTGGTTTGATAATTTCCACATTCTGTTGGATCATCTTTCTTTGGAATGCTCTCTTTCAGTTGGTTGGTCCAGGTAGCTGTCTTCCAAATTTCTTGGCACAGATGAGCGAGTACCTCCAGTGTTGTACCTGTTTGCTAAAGCCAATGTGATGATGATTATTGGTGACTGGAACCCAAAAGTTGGAAATAAGAAGGATCCATAGTTGGAAAATGAAGCCTTGGTGAAAGACCAATGACTTATTCATTGCAAATATGTTTTCAACAACACAAAATATGACTATACACATGAACTTGACTGGACAGATAATACAGGAATCAAGTTGACTACACTTGTGGAAGAACATGCTGGAGAAACTCGATGTAATCAGTCCGAACAAGACCTGGCACTGACTTTGGAACAGATCATCAGTTGCTTGTGTGCAAATTCACACTGAAGCTGAAGAAAATTAAAACAAGTCTTTTAGAGTCAAAATAGGATGTTAACTACACCTCCCCTGAATTTGGAAACCATCTCAAGAACAGACTTGAGCAGGTAAACATTAATGACTAAAGACCAGGTAGGTAGTAGAATGACATCAAGGACATCTTACATGAAGAAAGCAAGAGGTCATTAAAAAGACAGGAAAGAAACCAAAGACCAAAACGGATGTCAGAAGAGGCTCTGCATCTTGTTCTTGAGCATATAGTAGCTTAAGCAAGTGGAAGAAATGATGGAGTAAAAAAGCTGAACAGATGATTTCACAGGGTGGCTCAAGAAGACAAAGGAGAACACTACAATGAAGTATACAAAGACCTGGAGCTAGAAAAGCAAAAGTGAAGAACATATTCGAGGTTTCTCAAATCGGAAGACCTGAAGAAAAAAATTCAAGCCTCGAGTGGTAATTTTGAAAGATTCCATGGACAAAATAATTGAGTGATGCAGGAAGCATTAAAAGAAGGTGGACAGAACATAAAAAGTCACTGAATCAAATATATGTGTATATATACGTATTTATATATCTCTCAGCTGACATTCAATCTTTTCAGAACACGTGTGATCGAGAACCACTGGTACTAAAGAAAGAAGTCCAAGCTACACTGAAGGCATTGGCTACAAACAAGGCTCTAGAAATTGATGGAGTGTCACTTGAGATGTTTCAACACATAGATGTTTGTATTTATTTGGGGGGTTAGAGGTTTGATTATTTTTAGTTTATCAGTGTTTAGTAAATATCTAGGAGACAGCAATGGCAGTGTCATTCAACACCAAAGATGCTGGAAATACTCATATAAAATGAGATTCTATGGCATTCTTTGTAGTTAGTTGTATGAACATAGAGGGCAAGGATCTTTAGAGAAATGTTCTCTCTTGTGATGTCATTTTTGAGATTGATAAGCTGGGATTGTTTAGTATTGAGCCCTAATTCATCTTAAAAAAATTAAACACTGCTAAATACTAAAGGAAACTTATGAAATATGTATGGTAATTATCTCCTGCAGGTGAAGCTGTAAAACTGAGACACTGAGAAGTTCATTCACTCTAAGGTCACCGTCTTTAAGTGGCAGAGTTAAGAATCAACTCTAACTCTTACTTTAACACTGGGCTTCTTGCAGAATTCCATGTACCTGGCACAGTTCTAGTAGCTTAAATCTGTATGTGTGCATGCATGCATACATGCATAAAATAATAATAGTAGCCAAAATTTATGGAGAAATTGCTATGTCCTTGGCACTTTCTAGACATACAAGTTAGATCACCGAGTTCTGTAAAGAAACTCATATATCTGATTGATTTATAGTTGACAAAATTGAGGCAAAGGAAGTTAAGTAAATTGTCCAATGGCAAAAATTGAGCAAGTAACAGAAGGAGAATAAAACCCAGGTCGTCTGTGGTCATAGTCCCTTCTCTGTCTGCAAATAGAAGTGACAATATTGGAGCTGAATATTCTTGCGGATGATGAGTTTTTGATAGAATTAGAGTGAAAAAAAATTCCTACAAACCCAGTCTATGTCTTTGCAGTCTTTTTTCAAATTTGCATGTAGTGTGGCACCTGTAGGCTTGACAGTAACTAATACAGCAACAACGACATGGTACCTCTTACAATGTTTTCAAGATTGTTTCACATTGGAAAAGTGGTCTTCCCAGGGGTGCTGTAGCAAACTGCCGTGATAATGGCTAGTTTTAGTGCAATGTACTCTCTCAGTGTCTCTCCACTGAATTGTTAAAAATGGGCACAGCAGAAGGATGTAGCAATTGAATGTATTTTTAGCATTTGCCCAAAATAGATTATTGTTGTATTTAAGACAGTGATAGTTTTATTGTATTAATCATTGCAGTTTTCCAGAATTGTAACCTGTCACCCACATCACAGGATGGTGGGCTGATCTGTTGAATGCTCAGGTGATCTTTTGGATTCACACACAAAATCTCAGAATCAGCATTTCTCACTCTCCCAAAAGCAAGGCTGGTCTCTGGAGGTCATGTTTTATGTGGACTTTCTGTAATTCATTTGCCCAGAGTATACTTTTCAATGGACATAGTTCACTCTTTGTTGATTATAGGTGTAAGTGTGTTTATCCACCTACCTGGGTTTTGCAAAGTATCTGTCCTGAAGCATTGCTGTGTAAACACCAGGTCATCGGCCTTGAAAGTAGTGGATGGTCTGCTGTTATCAGTTTAAAAGTCTTGAACGAACTCATTCTGTCATCTGTGGAAAAATTTCTAAAGGATGCTTTTTGTATGTGAAATGAATTAAATATGTTACAAGGTGATTCTGAAGTTTAAGGTGTCAGATGTTCCACCTACATGTTAAATTTTGAAAGCACTGCAGCTGAAGTGCGTATTACTTGTATCTTTAGCAGTCGTAGGCTCCTGTCGTGTTTCAAGAGTTTTTCTTTCTGTCTATTTTTCCTTTTAATTTATAAAATACTTGGAAGAAATTACTGTTCACATTTAAATTTCTTCATGTATCAAAACAACCTAAAATTGTTTCTACTAGAATATAAACTCTCAAAAAAGATTCTAAATGCTTTTTATAATGCTCAACAAATCTTTCTCTTTGCCTAAGATTTCTTATACTTTAGAGTTAAGGGATAGAAATATCTTATATATATACCAATATAGGTATTGTATAACTAAATCAGAGTATGTTTCAAATAACCAAAAATTGTTCAAGAGGATAACTGAGAAATATTACATGAAAACATCTGTTTGCAGCTCCATAGGACCGTAATTTAGTACAAATAGAAATTATATTGTGGTAAACTTAGTTTTCATTGTGTTGCATATGTATGTAACTAATCAACAAATAATGAGTTCTCACCATATCGTTAGCTCTGTTAAGTACTGTTAAAGTGTAGGATGGCAAAACTTTGGACATGTTACCAGGAGGGACCAGTCCCCGGAGAAGGACATCGTGTTCAGTAAAACAGAAGGTCAGCAAAAAGGAAGATGACACTCAGCGATGTAGACTGACAACACAGTGACTGCAACAATGGACTCAAACCCAGCAAAGTTTGTTAGGATGCTCTAGGACTGGGAAGCTTGGCTTTGTTGTACATGAGGTTGCTAGGAGCCTGAAGTGACTCGACAGCACCTAACAGCAGCCACAGCAGCAACCACAACAGCCAAAGCAAGTACTCTTGGTGATACCGAAAGACAAAAAAGTCACTTGAGGTCTCTGCTGTCTTCAAGGTTCTTAGAAGCTTTCAAGAACAGTTCTAACTCTGCCTCTAACCAGCACAATTACTTTTTCCTCCTTGAGCATTTCTTTTTTATTTACATGATAAAAACACATGTGACAAAGCATCTGCCTTTTCAATATATTTTACATGTACAATTTAGTAATATTAATTACATTCATTTTGTAGTACAGCCCTCACCACTACTGTTTCTAAGTTCGTCCACCTCCACTAACAGAAACTCACTGCCTCCTAAGCAGAAACTCCCTCTATTTCTTTTTCCCTCCTTCCTCTTCACCCCAGGTAACTGCTAATCAACTTTGGTCTCTATATGTTTTGCCTATTCAGATCTTGTAAAATGTGTGCCTTTTTGACTAACCTATTTCACAAAGCATAATGTCGCCAAGTTTCATCCATGCTGTGGCCTGTATCATGACTTCACGTCCTAGGGTTGGTTAGTAGCCTGTTGTCTGTAGGAACTATACTTCATCTGTTCAGCTGCTGATGGTCACTCACGTTGTCTCCCCCTTTCAGGCTATTGTGAGCACCGAGGTGAACACTGCTGCACACGTTTCTGCGTTCCTGCTCTCACTTCCTTTTGATATATGCCTGCAAGTGGAATTGCTGTGTAACAACATGACTTTTTTGAAAGTCTCTGGGTCTGTTTTCTGAAACCCTGGTGGTGTAGTGGGTTAAGTGCTCCAGCTGCTAACCAAGAGGTGAGCAGTTCAAATCTACTAGGTGCTCCTTGGAAACTCTATGGGGCAGTTCTGCTCTAATCTACAGTGTCGCTGTGATTTGAAACCAACGATGGCACCCAACAACAACAAAAAGACATGTCACAGATGCTCCTGGTTTTCTTCTTACCTCTCAGTGGTTCGTTCTTGTTAGCCTTCTCTGGCTCCTCCACCACATTGACCTCTAAAACTTACAGTGCTAAGAATTCTGTTCGTCTCTGTCATACTCTCTTCCTGGGTAATCAGATGATCTTGGTTAAATCCATGTCTTTAAACACCACCTGCATGCTTGCTTTCAAATTTTTATCTGTAGTTAGAGTTTTTCCCCTCAGTTCTAGATTCATATATTGAATTACATGAGATTGATACCAGAATGTCTACTGTATTTTTATGTAAATGTAGCTGTTAAAAATTAGCATAGCATACTTATGAAAATATCTCCCTCTGGGAAGCAGAAAAGGGTGCAGTTGGCAAACAAGTGTAGAAGGTGCCACATTATTTGTGTAAAGTATGGTAACAGATATTGCAAAGGCAACGTGGTCAAAACAGAGCTATTAATTACCTCCTTAAATCCACTGTATCTCTCTCATCTTCCCCTCCACGTGCCCTTCCTCCCTCAAGCCTTTGCATCTGTATTGATGGCTTCTGCTTCTCTGTTGCTTAGGTCAAAAATGAGTCATTGTTGAGATTTTTTTTTTTTCACTCTCACCTTTCTATTTTCATTAAGTGCTGGCAGCTCTACCCCCAAAATTTATTCAAAATGTGACCATTGGTCACCATTTCCTTTACTATAATTCTAGTGTAAATCACCATCATCGTTAGTTGGGCTCTTGCTACAACCTGCTGACTGGTTTCCCTACTACAGCCTCCATTCTTGCCTGCTGTGGAGTGTCAGCTCCTGGAAAACAAGGGTACGCATGTCTTAAACAATTCTGAATCTCCAGTGCTGAGAAGAGATTAGATAGGCTGGCATATAGTAAGTCCTCAAAAACAACTTGCTGATGGGCTAACTAACTGGCTATCAACAGCGAGAAAATAGAGGGAGATAGAGTCTAGTCTGTAAAGTAAAGGGTGTAGAACCAGTGATCTCTAAGGTCTTTTTTAGTCTTCAGATTCTGCTCTATTCTCTTAATACTGCATTGGTCTGAATATTGAGGCTAGCAAAATGTCCAAGCCATATCCATTTTAATAAGACCTAGATTAAATCATATCTCTGACCACTCAGACACGCTGGGCTCTCTTCCTTCCTGCATGGACAACCTTAGAGTCTCCACAGGCTTATCCTCAAAGAGCCATGTGATAATATCAGCTAAAACTCATTGAAGGCCAATGTTTACATACTTCGCATGTGTTAACTAATTTAACTCTCATGGGGAGCCCATGAGTCAACACTATCCCCAAGTTACAGGACAGAAAATCAAGGCTCAGAGCTGAAAGTTCCTTGCTCAGTTCCATACAGATGAAGTCTGGTATTTAAATTTGTGAGTCTGTGCTTTCAACTGATAGTATAATGCCTCAGATATTACCTGGAATCCCTGGCTGGGGTAGATTTTCACATTCAGCCACTAAATGAAAGGCTAGAGATTTGAATCTACCCAGAGGCGCTTCCAAAGAAAGGCTACTTTTGAAAACAATTAATCACTTAATACCCCATGGAGCACAGTTCTCTTCTGACAAAAATGGAGTACTCACAAGTAACAACTGATTCAGTGTATCTGATGTCACTTGTGTTTTATCTATCACAGACACTAGAAATGTGGGAAATAGTAATTTGAGTAAACTCAGTGAATGAATCAGGAAGAAATAAAAACATGCGGCAGCAGTTTTATGGAGTGACTGTACATCTGACTCAGAAAACACTCAAATTCTTACTGAATAAAGAGCAAACTTCACTGCTGTGTATGCTTCGTATTTCTGGGTGCTGTCTTCACATGGCTTGCACTCATGTCTATCATTGCTGTCCGCTTTGCCTCTGCTTAATCCAGCAGTTTTGTATCTGAGCAATCATTTGTCTGAAGATTCCACAGATCTCTCCTCTAATCTCCTTAGTTTGGTAGGTGATCATCTGCACAAGGAAACTGAAAAGAAATCCAAACCCAACCTTAAGAAAGAAGAACAGGATTTTGTGTGGATTTTATGTGTTGTTAGACGGATTCTGATTTTAGAGTTTTTTAAATAGAATATTCTTTTCTACATGTCTTCTAGCAGTGGTAAAACAATAATTGAAAAGAATATTAAAGTACTATAAAATAAAGCTTTGTTTGGCTGTTCTTGAATTTTAAGTGATAGAAGAAAAATGACATGAAATAGTGGATTCTAGTTTTATTGTCAGGCCACCTGAAATTAGAAATTTGCATGAGTACTTAGTACATAATTCCCAAAGTGGTCACCAGTGCCTGTCGCCTTCAGCCCTGGCACTGCCCTTTGTACCCACTCTCTTGCTGCCATAGTCACTGGGATTATTACTAGAAAAGATACCAAGTGAGGGCTCTGTGACCGTTTAAGATTCTACTGGAAGAGCACAATAAAACATAATGCAAAAAGGGCACATCCTCACATCAGCAGCTGTAGTCCAAACCCCGGGAAAACAAAAAGCTTTTAAAACCAATGCCAATGAGTGTAGATTTGTGAATGAAAGAAAAGTTTTGAGGGACCTTCGGAGAATAACTGCCCTAAATTTCTGGAGAAGCATCATAGACTGGATCTGTATATATCTGACCAGATCTCCCTGGCCAGACGGCCAGGTTTCACAAGCTTCCCTCTGGTGCTCCTTAGCTTTGGGGTAAATTACTTAATCTTAGTACTCTGAGAAGTAGATGGTCTTATGCTTCTGAACAAGCACCGATAAGAGTAACAGGCACAACATAGGCACTTTGTAAATGTTAAATTGACACAGTGTCCTGCTTTCAGTTTCCTCTTGATACCCTTGCTGCGGCAGAGTTGAGCTAGGTCTAACTGAAGGTGAAGACACTTGAGATTTTAGTCAGCACTGGTAGCCTTAGGGAGAAGGCATCATGGTGGACAGACTAAAAACCCCAACACTTTGGTGTGGAAATGACTTGTTGGGAAAGTGTGAAATGGCCTTAACAGCATCTATAGTCTCCTCACTGAGTATGGTCTTATATACTTGATGAAAACAAAACCAAAAACGGTTGCTATTGAGTCAATTCTGACTTATGGTGGCACAGGGGTTAAAGTGCTCAGCTGCAAATCAAAAAGTTAGTGGTTCAAATCTACCTGCTGCTCTGTGGGAGAAAGATGTGGCAGGCTGTTTTGGTGAGGATTTACAGTCTTTGAAACTCCATAGGGCAGTTCTACTCTGATCTGCAAGGTCTGCCAGTTAAGTCCAAGAACTTAACTGTTCTAAGTGCTGCATACCTCATTGCTGGATATTACTGTGGTTATCTGTGAAGTACTCCTCTTGGGAAGCTATGTACCAATGCCAGCACCTAGTCCACCTTCCAGATCACTTTTGGAACTCTTTTCTGGCATGGCCGTTGCACATGGTAGCAACATGGCAAGTTCACAAACTCAATTGTATAGTTATCTGTGAGGGAGTTTTTAGCCAGTAAACAAATAACTGTATTGGAACACCCTTGCTACTCACCTGATCTGGCCCCCAACAGCTTTCTTCTTTACCTGAAGATAAAGGCTATATTGACATAAAGATATTTTGAGGACATTCAGAACATCAAGGGTAAAACGACAGTTCTAATGGTCATCCCAGGAAAAGAGTTCCAAAAGTATTTTGAAAGGTGAACTTGGTGCTGGCTTCAGTGCATAGCTTTTCAAGAGGAGTACTTTGAAGGTGACTGTAGTGATATTCAGCAATGAGGTATGCAGCACTTTTTCTAGGATGAATTCGGGAGCTTAACTGCCAGATCTCATATAGGGTCGCTATGAGTCTGCATCAACTCGATGGCAGTAGGTTTGGTTTTTGGTTTAATATCAGTTAGGAAACCCTGGTGGCATAGTGCAACAGCTACTAACCAAAACGTCAGCAGTTCAAATTCTCAGAAACACCATGGGTCAGCTCTGCTCTGTCCTGTAGGGTCACTATGAGTTGCAGTTGACTCTACAGCAGTGGGATCATCAGGTATATTCTCTTCACTTTATTTCAGTAAAAATAAACTAGTATTGTTACACCAAATTTATTTCCTGATCTTGCTTGAAAAGTCATACTAAAGACATTAGGAAGTATAGCATACATAAAAGTAGTAGTTATGTTGGGGATGTTTTGGGTAATAAGTTTCTTGGTGTACAAAAAAAGTTAAGGCTAAAAACACAGATTTTACAGTTATGACATATGGCTTCAGGAATATAGGCTCAAGTTTGCATGATACAAAAATTCTTCCTGGATGAAGAATTTTATAAGCAGCCTCTAACACATAAATAAATTGGTTAGACATAACCCAAATGGCATTGGAAATAGCATACAGTCTTATCACATAATTTTTTTCCTATAAAAACAAAGTTTTAGTTGAAAAATACAAATATCTGTGTTAATGTTTGACTATAATAGACTTTCCCTATTGAGCAAAGGAATGTTATCAAATCCCTCATCTCTCCATCTTTGCAGAAATGCTTCATATTTGATACTTTACAAGATTATGCTGACAATTTTATAGTGAGAATGAACAAAGAATAATCTCAGAGTGAACTGATTTATGTTATTGTCACTGTCAGTTTAAACTGACTGATACAGAGGCAACTGGATCCATGTGATATAGTTATGAGCAAGTTTCTTTACAACAGATGACCTTGCTTGAAGGGGCAATTGAGTCACTGGAAGACTCTTCATATTTAAACTTCCCCAGTATCCCCTTTGCTTATTCAGCTAAACCGAACAAAAACAGTAGAAACGGAGTCACGATTGGCATGGAGTGTGGATTTGGATGGGAAGAGTAAAGAAGTGCTAGCCATATGGCACAACCTAAGTATTGAGCAATGTTTTGGGCAATGATTATGGCTGCTAGGCTAATGGAATATATCTTTAGATATTTAAACAGAGCCTAGTATGCCTAAGGAAAACCTAGTGACATGGTGGTCAGTGCTATGGCTACTAACCAAAAGGTCAATCATTGGAATCCATCAGGTGCCCCTTGGAAACTCTATGGGTCAGTTCTAGTCTGTCTTATAGGGTTGCTATGAGTCAGAAATGAGTCAATAGCAATGGGATTCATTTGGTTTTTGCTTAGTATGCCTAATGGCTAAAATGCTTTCAGCTGCTTCAGTTGATTGAGACTGAAGTCAGGCAGCTTCTACTAACTTGTTTACCTTCATTTTATCTCTTTAATTATGCTAATATCTAGACTGTATTCCTACAAGAAAAAGGAAGACCTGGGAGGACACACAGTATCAAGTTGCTCGTGGCCACTTACCACTTGGGTGTACTTCCTCTCAGTCAAATTAAACTGACAGTCAATAAAATTTTTGAATGGCTTTTATATCCAATGCAGATGTCAGGTCTAGTGTTTGGTGTATTGAGCGTAAGACACGGTTTATGCCTTCAAGGAACTTACCAGAGTGGAGAAGTAGAACGTAAACTGTGGCCTACAATATGTCCTTCAACTAGAAGGACATATTGATCTAATGACTTCAATGATCCAAAAAAGAGAATGAGAAAAATAAGTTTCTGAACAGCCAAATAGAAATTCCAAAGTTCAAGCACCGAAGTTCAGGCTGTTTACAAAGAAACTCAACTAACCTTATGCAATTTACTAGTGGAGCGGACGGTGGCATCTGCGCTGAGCTTTGCTCTCCAACCATGAAATAGCTCTCTCTCTGCGTGCTGACTTACGTTGTTCTCTCACTTGTCCGCTGCCTGAGATTCCAATCTACTAGGAATTCAGCAGCAGCCCCTTCTACAATGCTTCTGTTTCTAGAAAGACTAGGTGTGGTTTATGAAGGAAATGGAGTGTGGAAGAGCCTAAGAGGGTGGGGTAGGGACAAAGTCATGGATTCAGTAGTGTGAGCAAGATTGCTGATCTTTAACATCTACCTAAAGTTGTCCACAAGTAAGAGATGGGAATTTTGGTGTAGTGCGTGCATCAGGAAAGAGTCTTAGAGGCAGGATAACAGTGGGGGCATTCAGGGTATCTAAGAGGTAAGTGGTTCAGGTGGGGCATCTACAGCAGGCATTGGAGGCGTGTGGAGGGCAGTGGAAAGGTAGAGAGGAATGGGTTGGTAAGGCAGATGAGTGCCACAGACAAAAGTTTCATACTTTACCTTATCCAAAGGCAGCAAATCTCAAGACATACTCTCTCATTCTTCATGACTATTTCTATCTTTGCACCTCCTTCACATTTCAACTTGCAGGCCTTTATTCTTTGGCAGGTGACCCTCAACTTCTCCTTTACAGAGAAAGTGGAAGTCATGTGATGAGTACCCTCTGTCTTCATGAGTAAATCTGTGTTCGCTCACATCCTATTCTTCCCCTCTGTTTCTCTAGTTTAGATGCTCCTTTATTTAGTGTCACTTGTACTTTTGATCTGCTCCCTTTCAGCCTTCTCTAGAACTCATCAAGATCTTGTTTCTCTGGTATCTTTAATGTCTGCCTCTCAGTGGACTCTATCTCATTGACTTCTGAATGTTCACAAACCTTCAATTAAAAATCAAAACAAAATTTCATTGACCCTCAACCTTTATTAGGAGAGTTATATGCATTGGAGTCGTTTATTCTTTGCCTTCCAGTCGCTTCTCTCGCACCCCAGTCTGGTGTTTGGTCTCATCGTTCTTCTTAAACAGCTTTACTATGGTAACTCCCTTGCAGTAGACATTTTTTATTCTGATTCTTAATCTTATGATTCCTGTCAGTGTTATTTATAACTCTTCACCTATCCCTCTTTAAATATTCATCGCTGTTTTCCCTTGTCTTCTCTTGTCTTAGTCATCTAGTACTGTTCTAATAGAAATGCCACAAGTGGATGGCTTTAAAAAGTGAAATTTTATTCTTTTACAGTCCAGTAAGATAAAAGTCCAAATTCAGGGCATCAGCTCCAGGGGAATGTTTTCCCTGTTGCCTCTGGAAGAAGGTTCTCATCATCAGTCTATCCCTAGATTGGGAGCTTCTGAGGCGCAGGTACCCCAAGTCTTTTACAAAGGATGGCTTTGCTCCTGGCACTGTATTTTGGTGGTATGAGGTCCCTAAATCTCTCTGCTAGCTTCTTTCTTCTATATCCCAAGAGATTGTCTCAAGACACAATACAGTCTTACACACTGAACCCTGCCCCACCAACACAACTGCTGCGCATCCTCCCTCGTCAACACCACAGAGGCAAGGTTTGCAGTATGGGGGAACATCGTTCAGTACCAGGAATCATGGCCAGCCAAATTGCTACACATGTTTTTTGGGGGACACAATTAAATCCCTGACATTCTTAGTATAAGATTATCCTGATTTCCCTCCCTCTCTTTTCTTTGATCTTTGCTCTTTCTCACAACTCCGTCATTTGGTTTCTCCTTGTCTCATTCTATTCTCCCCCCAGGTTGTCTCAATCCTGCACCACTTGATGACTCACAAATAATATTCCAAGCTTGGGCCTTGCTTTGACCTCTGGACTCCTGTCTATAACTGCTTGTCTGGCATTGCCTCTGAGATGCCTTACGATGCCTGGAATACAGCTTATTCAAATAATACTAATGATCATCTTTTATGATCATGACACCTTTACTTTCCTCATCGACCATTCTTAATCCATCAAGTTCTGCTGAATTTGTCTCCTTGGCACTGGTGAGAACGAGTTCCCACCCCTGGCCTGCCTGTCTATTTTGCTTAACCCCAACTCTTCCTACACTGTAAAACCAAAGGCCATTGGGTAGATGCTGACTCAAGGTGACCCCATATGTCTCACAGCAGAACTGTGCTCCATAGGATTTTCAAGGATGATTTTTTTTAGAAGTGAATTGCCAGGACTTTCTTTCGAAGGTACTTCCGGGTGGACTTGAACCTCCTACCTTTCAGTTGTCAGCTGAACATGTGAATCATTTGCAACACTTAAGGATTCCTTCTGTGCTGCACGGAGGCCTCACTTTCTGCAGATGGAAATTCCACTCCTCATGTCTCAAATGTTCACATGCCATCTGAACAGTTGCCTCTCTCTTGGCCACTTCTTAGGCTTAAGGGTAAATATACTTGCATTATGGTCTGCCTGTGATATACCCAGGGAAGAGACTTTCTCAGGCTGGGAGAGGCTCAGGGCTGTTTGGATAGGGAATTCCAGTGTAAGAACAATATTTGAATTATAGCCTAGAAGAGAAGGCAGACAGACTTTGGTGGACCTTCTCCTTTGTGTGTTCTTTGTCCTGCAGGGCAAAGTATAGTTGAAGGAGGACAGAGGTGGCCTTCTAAAATGCGGATTTTAGGAAGGGGGAGAACTGTCTGATACATGACTTTCCTCTCTCTCGGTTCTAAAGCTAGTACTGCCTCTAAAAAACTCTAGTCCGTCCACTTTACTTTTCTATATCATTGGAGTCCTGGTGGCTCCTAATCAAAAGGTTGGCAGTTTCAATCCACCAGGAGCTTCTTGGAAACTCTATGGGGCAATTCCACTTTGTCCTACAGGGTAACTATGAGTCACAGTGGGCTCAGCTGCAGTATATTCTGTTTTGCTTTGCCACAGCTCAAACTGTCATCACCTGTTACCTAGACTATTATATTAGTCTCCTGACTGGTCTTCCTACAGTCTTACCCTCTTCAGTCTCTCCCCATACTGCAGCCAGCATAACCTCTCTGGAACATAAATCAGATCATATCATTGAGCTAATAAAATCATTCACCATCTCATTGCTTTTAGCTTAAAGACTAACTTCCTGCTATACCTAAGATGACATACAAAGCTACCTACTGCTGTCACGTCACATCGCGCACTGTGTGTTCCCGTAACTCTGTAGCTTGCACATCTCAGTTTTCTTTCTTCCCTCAAGCATTTACTTAAGATGTTCTCTCTGCCTGGAAGGTTCTTTGTTTCTTTCACTACTCATGGTCACTTAAAATTTTTCGGCTCAAAAGTCACATCTCTAGAAAAGTTCTTTCAGACTCCCAGGCACACGGTGTTGCTAAATAAGCACTGTATGAAACAAGAACACGTGTTTCACCACTGAATATTTGTGTAGTCTACCAACTTTGGAGCTCTACTGCAGCAGTCATTAAGAGTTTGGCTGCTAATGAAAAGGTCAGCAATTTGAATCTATCAGCCTCTCTTTGGAAACCCTATGGAGCAATTTTATTCTGTCTGCTAGGGTTACTACGAGTTAGAGTCAACTAGGTGGCAGTGAGTTTGGTTTTGGGGGAATCTACCACCTTTTGTCAGAAACCCTGCTGACGTAGTGGTTAAGTGATATGCCTACTGACCAAGAGGTCAGCAGTTCAAGTCCATCAGGTGCTCCTTGGATATTCTACGTGGCAGTGCTACTCTGACCTACGGAGTTGCTGTGAGTCAGGATCGACTCGAAGGCAGTAGATTTACTACCTTTGACAACCATCTTAACCTGTGTCTCCACAGGAGTTTTGTAGCTTTCTGAAAGATGGAGATCTTTCTTAGGGGCTTGTAACATTAAAATGACCTTTCTCTCCTCCTTAACCTTGCTTAGAAATGCAACTAATTGCAAATTAATACAACTCTTTTCTGCTTGCCAACCTTTCCTAACTCTGCCTCAGGAAGTACAATCTTCTTCTAATTGAGGCTTATCTCTTTGCTTTCTGTTTTGTGGCCTTTTATCAAAAAATTGGAAACCCTGATGGCTTAGTGCTTAAGTGCTACAACTGCTAGCCATATGGTCACCAGTTCAAATCCACCAGACGCTCCTTGGAAGCTCTGTGGGGCAGTTCTATCCTGTCTACAGGGTCACTGTGAGTTGGAATTGACTCGATGGTGGTGGGGTTTTGGGGATCAAAAATTTAGAGATGGCATGCTTTCTCTTTGCTTCCCTCAGTCCTCAGTGTACCATTCCATCTGCCCAGGAAAAGTTTCTTCAGGAGCAAAAATGAACACAGAGCATGCAAATTTGGAGTTTTACAGTATGTTGCTATTACATAGGCAGCTAAAGACATTAGAACTTATGTATCTGATCCATGCAGGGTATCATCCTTGGATTTGTAGCATCCACTCTGCTACTTCTCTGTTGTCTCAGGACTAGGTTGCATTCTGCCTGCAATTTGTAATATTGTATTACTATTATCTTTCTATCTGTCTCTCCTATATTGCACTGTGAACCCTGAAGTCAAGGACTGTGTCTCATTAATTTTGAGCATGAATGAAAGACTAAATGGTGATACTTAAAATAATTGTAGAACATTCTTTTTGGGATTGTGCACTGTCAGCAAGAATGCTTCTGTTCCTAAATAAATAGTATGCTTGTTGATGCCAGGGCAGTGTTTGCTTTTAAGATACCAGCATTTCCTGATGTGTACTTTTTCCAAGTTTTAGTGTAACTACCGGGAGAAATTTGGACTTGTCAACATACAGTTATTTGCCTATAAGGCGTTAAATACTGAGAAGATAACTTATGTAATTCTCATGGATCAATAAATATCTAGTGTGAATGTAAAAATTAAAATTGTATTGAAATAGTAATTACATGCATTTTCATCTAGTAACTTAAGCTACTGGCATTAAATATGCTGGATATGCCACAACTGTGAATCAGAAGGATTTTTGGAAAGACAGTGCCATTGTTAATGCCTTATATTTTATTGAAATTAATTCTTTGTTCTTTTTGAAAACATTTTTGGTGCAGTAAATTATTATTGGGTATTTGCAAACAGAGCTGGTAAACCCACATCATTAAATAACTGTACTCTTTTCAGTGCCTATACAATTAAAAACTAATTTTCAGCAATCTGAGCCTTATACACCTAGCAATATTATTTAAAAATCATTTTGAAATTATTTACATTTGAAAGTTTATTATAAGTAGGCTAGAGGCAGTTTTCAATAAAAAAATAAAGATAGGCCAAGTATTTATTTGGTATTTTTCATAGAAGTTAAGACTTTCTTTGAAATAAGTAATCCATGTCTTGATGTTAGGCCACACACAGCTGCTTGAAAAATAGGAGAATTTCAAGGCTTAAGTGCCAAGGCTTAGCTGGGTGGCAGGCTGGGGAAGTTTTTGCTCAGGTCTGGAGTGGGGAGATTATAAAACATCTGTAAATTTGAAGCTTTAGAAGACATTAAGAAGAAAAAAAATTTACCCTTTAATGAAAATATTCTAAGTTTGGTCCACCTAAGTTTCAATATAGGGATATTCTAGCTTTTAATCTTTGTTGTTTCACAGGAGATTGAAAAGTTCAATTTTATAACTTTATATTAAACCTTTTCTTGTAGGTAGTAAGTCTGCTGAATTGTTTGTAAAAAATGAGTAGTATGCATAGATTAATCACTGTTAATCTCTCAGCAGTACATTCATTTCTGTTTAATTTCCATCTCTAGCTATCACTGAGAGAGAAGTTACCAGAATTATTTTCTATTTACTTATTTATAGATTTTACTTGATGTTAACTTATATTAAGGTTGGATGAACATGGTTAAGTGTTTGGCTGCTAACTAAAAGGCTAGCCATTCAGATCCACCAGCATCTCCTTGGAAACCCTATGGAGCAGTTCCATGCTGCTCAGTAGGGTTCCTATGAGTTGCAAATGACTCAGTGGCAATGGGTTTGTTTTTTTCCCCAGGAAGCATGGATTGAAGCCATTAACTTTTTTCCCCTTGGATTAGTATAACTTGATGAAAGGACGCGTGAAATTGTCATTTTGTTTAAGCAGCTTAGACAAATTTAAAGAACACTCTTATTTCTTAAAAACAAGCTGCATTAGATGCAGCCCAAATAGTCATTGTGCAACTCAGGAATGCACACGCTCTCGAATTTGGATCCCAGCTCCTTAACTGCCTATTAATTCTAGTCAGACTCTTTCTCCTCCAGGACTGCCACATTAGAAGCACGTGGAACCACTTAACATTTGGTAAGAGGGTCCCTTAGAGATAAATTAATTCCACTTGACCTATTTGGTGTGGGCCTGTATATCTATATTTGTGTCTGTATCCACAGCCGTATCCTCATCGGGATCCCTTGCTAGTGCACATGATAAACGTGTTCAGCTGATAATTGAGAGGTTGGAGATTCGAGTCTACCCAGAAATGTGGGGGAAAAAACCCACAAAAAACATGGTGACCTGCTTCCAAAAAATCAGCCATTGAAAACTCTGTGTAACATAATTCTACTCTGACACACGCAGAGTCCTATCAGTTAGAGTCAACTCCATAGCAACTCGTTTTATATCCTTATCTCTATCTGGCTTCTTCTGCTCTGTCTCTATCTTTATCTCTGCCTCTATCTTTATTTCTGTGTGTACAACTTTGGAGAAGCCGACACTGAGCTGAATTAAACCACACAGTAAAGACTGAGAAATTTGGAGTGAATAGATAGGGAATGGGAGAGATGGTAGACATAGATTGAAGAAGCTCAACACAACATGAGGAAAAGAAGGAGGAAGGTGGCCCTCCATGCTGTGTGAGCTGGGGAGGCAGAGAAACTTAAGAGACGAGACACACAAAGGCTGGATCTATTGTGGTCCTTGAGATGTAAACCATCCCCTCCTTGTCCCTTATGAAATCTTCAGCAAATTCGTTATTTCTTGTTAATTATTATTTGTTATTAATTCTGTATTTGTCCAAAAAAAAAAAAAAAACCTCAAAAAACTTTTAGACAGGTACTTTGGGGAAACAGTTTATGGAAAGAGATGAGGAGACGACTGATATTTGGATTACATAAAAATTTATTATCTTCATTAGAAAATGCCTATATAAGCTAATACATTTTGGGCAACTGAATTTCTTTTACTTTAATGAAGAAATATGTCTTCACAAGTGGGTAAGATTTCCTCACTATGCTTCAGTTGGTTGGTTTGATGCTTAATTTTCTTCTACTTTTCTGCTCTTCTGTACTTTTTAGAAAGCAGTCTAGGCCCTTCATCATAGACAAGATGTGCATACGTCCATTTGAACAGGGAAAGATTTGCCTGCCCCCGAAATTGTCATCCATAACATTTGTACCAAAAAGACTGAGAAGGGCAATCCTGGTTGGAACAACTTGATGAGATGCTTCAGGAGTTCAGAGGTGAGGGGAGTATAGCCTTTTGTTTTTATAGTTGAGAAAATGTATATCACATTTGCCAGTGTAACATTTTTCGTATGTACAATTTAGTTACATCACTTACATCGATCATGTTGGACAATCATCGCCAATACACATTGCCAAATTTTCCATCACCATAAGCAGAAACTCAACGCTTCCTAAAAAGCGACTCCTCTTTCTCTCTTCTGTCCTGCTCCTGGTAATTTCTAATAAACTTTGGTCAGAAAACGCAAATTAAAGGTTATAGTTAGGGTGAGAAAGAAAGGGGACTTGTCCCAAGAGATGTTTCATTTTCTTCATAATTACTTCAAAGTGAATGTAAAAGGAAGGAGCAAAGGCTCAAGTTTAATTCCAAGCTGTATTTACTTTTCAGTTGAGAGGTTTTCTTTCTCTTCTAAACGCTACAGATCCGACTCGATGGCACTTGGCTTGGCAAACGCTACCAAGTTCTTTCAGACTCTTAGCAACCCCATAGGAAAGAGTAGAACTCTTCCACAGAATTTCCAAAGAGCAGCTGGTGGATTGGAACTGCCAACCTGTACGGTTAACAGCCAAGATCTTAACCCCTACAGTACCAGGGCTCTCTTCTAAATGAACAATACACTCTTACTATTCTTTCCGTATAAAAGAGTTTTCTTTGCCATTCTCTTTTTTTAAATTTTCCCATGAAAGTGGGAAAATGTTAGAAATCACTGAAGGTACTTAAAATTTTATTTTGTTGTTGAGAATATACAAAGCAAAACATACACCAAGTTGACAGTTTCTACATGTGTCCCCTTTAGTGACACTGATTACATTTTTTGAGTTGTTCTATCCCTTCTTTTCTGAATGGTCATTCCATCTTTAACATAAACTCATTGACCCCTAACGTTCTTATCTAATCTTTCCAGTTGCTGTTGTTACTTTGATCCCATAAGTCATTGCCATAGTGACTCATAGTGACCATGTAGGACAGAGTACAATTGGCCTGTACAGTTTCTAGTGAGCATTTCATGAATTTGAACCGCTGACTTTTGTTTAGCAATCATGGCTCTTAACCAGTACCCCATCAGGGGTTCCTTGATTACATACAATTATTCAAAGACCATAATGCTCAAGGCAGACATTTTTTCTTTTTCTTTTTTTTTAAACCAGTTAAACTGAACTGTTGTTTGGTTTTAAGATTTCAGAGAGTATTTTCGGTTTAAGTTTTAATGATTGTCTCCGTTTCCATGGGGTTCATCCAGACTTTGTGGTTCTACGAAGTCTAGAGTCCATGAGAATCTGAAACTCTGTTCTGCATTTTCCACTTTTTGATGAGGATTCTCTATAGAATCTTTGATCAAAATGTTTCGTAATGCTAGCCAGGTACCATCTAGTTCTTTTTGTCTCATGGCAATTAGTCATACACTTCATGTTCTTCTATTGAAGATGCTCCTTCTTCCTCTGTTGTCCCAGATGAATAGAGACCAGCTGTTAGGTCTTGGCTGGTTGCTTACAGGCTTTCCGGGCCCTGAGAGAAAAGCATTGAAATATGTTATTAGGCCAGTTAACTGGGAATTCACATGGAACCATGACCCTAAACTCCAAATCAAGGAATCAAATATCATGAGGTTTTGCAGCCTTGTCAGCAACTTTTTCATTGGTTACTGTTATGAATATATCCATCACACAACTTTTGCCAATGCAACTTTTTACATAGCGCTCATTGACAGCAGCTGTGACAATCACTGTGCAATTGCAAAGCTGCTTTACTGTTTACTTACACCACAAATTTTCTAAATCATTTTTATGACTCTTAGTTTAAATATTTCATTTACCCTTCTGCCAGAGTCCTTTGATATTTGCCTATAGAGTTTAAAAGTTTGAAGAAAAGCTATTTAGAAGTAATCAACAATATTGTGATTTTGTTCTTCTCAGTCAACGGCATTTTGACTCAGTATACAATGTATATCCAGGCCTAACACCAGAAGTTTCCACAGAAAAATGCAAGAATGCTTATTATGGAAAGCAATAAAATGCAAATGATCAAGGATTTCTTCATAAAGATGAATTTGAAGCAAGCAGATAGTGTTAACAATTAAATATTTTAAATTTTCAACCATCTACAAATCTTTCATAAGGATGTGTGACATGCGGAACAATTTAAGGGTACTGGAGGAAAATTCTTTCAGGTACTACCAATTTTATATTTCAAAGCTGTGGAATCTTCATTAAATGTAGAAAAATCAGTTGTCTTTTTTCCACTCAAAGTTTTAAAATGTATTGGCGTGAAGCCATTTATAGTTTACTCTTTTTATTTTTAAAATTTCAATTGGGTAATTATTTCCTTTTTTTTTTTTTGGTTCCTGATCTTTCATAGTTGTGCCTTTGTTGTTTTTTCTTGATCAGTCAGGTTAGCACTTTATCAGATTTTTGGTCATGGTACCAACTTTTGATATTGTTGATTTTAGGAAAATGAATTCTAAATGCCTATTTGGTCATGATGGATTCGGAGTACAAAATTTTTTGCACTTACCCTTATACACTTGGCTGACCCTTATATTATTATAACATGACATTGCCGTCTATAGTAGACTGAGACTAAGAATATTCTTTTAACTTACTAAATAAAAAATAAACTAAAGTATATGTGTGACTGGCAAAGCCCAGGTCTGGAACAATTATATTCCATGGTAAGGACTACCTGTTTTATATAGCCTTTCGCAGGTTAGAGTTGGCCTCTGTCTTCAACTAAATGGTGCCCACTGTTTTCTAGGAAGTTAAAAGTTGACACAATTTATCTGAGAATTAGTTTCTCTATTTACAAAGTTATATTACTTTCATTTCCCATCACTTCAATATAGGTTTCGTGAAAAATGGATTTCTACAACAGAAACATTCCATAAACAGATATTCTCTTAATTTTGTTCTGTGGCCTGAAAGACAAGTCTGACACCATTGTTCAGGACTCCCTTTAGCTATCTTAAAAAAAAAAAAAAAACCTATCTGTCCGTCATCTATCCACCTATCTGTCAGCTGTCATCTTTTTACTTTCTCTTCTGTGCTTTATTATTTAATTAGTACTCACACCTGGAAGTGAAAGAAAACAAAGTAAGATCCTAGAATGTGTTCTTTCATCATGGTACTGGCTAGAAAAAATAACACTTTCTCTGAAATTCTACTCTTCAACAAATGGGGTCATTATTAGTTGGATTTGACTTGATGACAACTGGTTTGGCTCTTTTGGTTAAGCCTTTAATAACCTCTGCACTAGCATGTGTCATCAGGCAACTGGGCTGGCAGTTTTGATTAACTTGGGCTATTTAATTAAGTGAAATGATTGATTTGATATTAACTGTCCTTCAGTGGTATCAAAGAAAGTCAAGTCAGTTTTTCCCAGTGGTTGAAATCAATTGTTCTTCAGTTTGATAGCACAAGGACAGACGGAGGATTGCCTTTCAGAGTAGATCAGAATCTTTTGTGAAAAGAATAGGGAAGTTTGAAAAAAAAATTTTTTTTTAATTATCTTCATTTTGCTTATAATTATAATGCTAAATTTATTTTGAGATTTAGAATTGCATTAAAGAAGAGGCATGAGATGTTTCTACTTATTAAGGGAAAAAGGAGAGCAGCACAGAGCTGGGTTAGAAAGAATGCTTGTGAAGAAAGTCTAAGTTTCTCGTAATCTCTAGAGGAGCTGTAACCAGGGCCCACTGTGACTTTCGTGACTGTCGTTTGAATTCATTTTCTTCCTCATGTTTCCGTAATTGAAAATTCCATGAGACAGAGCCATAGTGGATGTAAGTGCCAGTGACATAGCCTGAATCACATATGGATCAGAGTTAGAATGCAAACATGAAATTTATGAATACCTATTTTAATTGTTTTTGTGGCTCTGACTGTTTTTGAGTTTGCGATGGAAGTAACTCAATCTTTTCAGACAGGACAGTTTCAGAATAACGGAAAAAAATGTGGAAGCCCTCTAATGTATGTGTATGTGTGTATGTGTGTGTGTGTGTGTATGTATGTATACAACAAACTTGGAGTTATTATTATAGTCAGAACTTAGCTTTGGGGATATGTCTTATTTTCAAGCTAACTTATTGGTTTGGTTAAATTTTGGCAAATATCAAAAAGTAAAATGTTCAAATGGAGAATCAAAGACAAAAATTTGATAAATAATAGGTGCACATTGTTCAGACTCTTACCTAAAATTTGATGACATTTTACATAACTTTAATTTAATGAATTAACAAGGTCTTATGGAGAAAACGGTTCCTGATAGCAAATATACTCAGGAAATTCAGTCAAACAATTTTTTGGCAGGAATATTATGAATTTTGTAATCACTTGGTAGCCAATGAAAGAAAAGATGAGTCTGGTTAATAATCTACAATTATTGGTTAGAGGGGTATATTAGTGTGACTTTTCCTCTATGCATTCTACCTTTTCTCTTCTATTAACTCCCACAGATCTTTGGCACAATGAAGTGGATAACCTTTATTGCCCTTCTCTTTCTCTTCAGCTCTGCTTCTTCCAGGGGTCTGTTTCGTCGAGATACAGCACGTAAGAATTTTACTTTTCTATTATTCAACTTTTATTTTCCTAATAAAGCTTTAGTAAACCTTGTATCCTTAAAGAATTAGGATTTCCTTTAGCATTTATTTGTAGACTGTGTTAATATTCTGTATTTGTGAACCTGTAGGATGTTGTTTCATTAACATATATCTAACATTCTGGGTGAAAAAAACTGATAAAAATTGTTTAATAATTGTAGTTTTCTTTTGCACATGCAGAAATTTAGGCATTTGAAGTTAAACTAAAGAATAAAGTTGGAGATAGATAGAATTCATAATCCAAATTGCCACTGTGCCCTGCTTCATAAAAATCAAAACCTATGTTATTAATCTTAGAAATAGAACCTGCATTTGTATTTATTTTAATGTCAGATGATCCTCTGTGTAGCTGTTAACAGATACTATGAGACCATTAGTGCTTCCCCAAGTTTGAATATAAACCTGTGGAAATTTAATGATGTTTTAAATAATGTCACTGCTGGTTGAATAATCACAGGGTTTAAATGCAGAAGAAAAAGTTCACCAGTATCCTAAGACTTTCTGGAGGGATCAGAGCCCAACACCATGGAGCAAATAGATACCCTAAGTCAAATGGAGGGAAACATAAAAAGTGACATGATGACTAGTTGTTTTGTTCAGTGTTTAAACAAATCTTATGTGTGTTATTTATTATTTTTCCTTTTCCCCACCAGACAAGAGTGAGATTGCTCATCGGTACAATGATTTGGGAGAAGATATTTTTAAAGGCCTGTAAGTTAAAATATTAAAAAAAAAATCAAATTTAATGCTGCTAATAGCACTGATTGTAACTCTGATGTTCTTATGCTTTCCTGTCATCTGGGTCTATATTGATGGAAACAGTCTAGATCAGTGATGTCCAGTGAGGTAGCCACGAGTACAACAAAGGATAAAAAAAATGACATTTTATTTTATTTGAGTTAATTTACACTTAAAATAGTCATGTGTGGTTATTTGTACCATATTGGATAGTTTAGCTGTGAAATTCTTATATAGCCTTCATGCTGGAAAGAATTTTAACTTATCCTTTGGCAACTCATTTACTAAGTCCCCTTTGCGTGGCAAATAATCATGTGTTTTCTCAGGGAACATTTTACAAAAAATGAGTAAAGAATGAGAAATAGCTTATTTTTAAAGTCTGGTGTCATTCTACAATCTGGCTAAATGAGGTACATGTGTGGTTTTGTTTATTGTTTTAAGTAAGTCAGAGAGTCAGTGCCAGCCCCTAATCTAGACAAGGAGACAATTTGCTGGGGCACTCTGTGGGTGAGCATCTACTGATACGCACAAACATATATTTAAACATGGTGGGAACACACATCTCTTTACCTAAAAAGTTACGTGTGCCTGGTTAGACCTCAGAGAATCCTCATAGTGAGAAAGTGCTAAAAAATACAGAATATATACAGATAGATGATTTACCCTCTAGCATAGTAAATTGCTTTACATTGCAATCTTATTATGGTACAAATATGCTTTCTATGTCCTTTGTTTCAGGTGGCTGATTTCATTAGCTCAGCATCTCCAGAAGTGTCCATATGAAGACCATATACAAACAGTAAAAGAAGTGGCTGAGTTTGCAAAAACATGTGTTGCTGATGAGTCAGCTGCAGATTGTGACCATTCAATTGTAAGTGCAATGATTTTGAAGACTTCTTTTCTTTCAACTAATCGCAAGCTTTAAAAAGTGACAATATCTTCTTTTAGTTTTTTCAATCATTATTAAATGACTATATGAAGATAACATTTATAAGCAGCACTCAAGAATGCATATAAATTACTAAGCCACTGTTATTATGATAAAGATGTTTTAACTATACTCACAGCTTTTAAGACATTTCTTTATTGAGGCCACACACAAAAGTCATAGTATGTTAAAATAGAAATTTGTCAAAAGTCATTCTTTTTTTTTTAAATTGATATTTGGTTTCTTTTCACAGAGGTTTATAGGAATGAAATGTGTATATGGCTCTTACCTTGAGAAAGTGCTCAACCAATTTCTGTGCTTTTTTTTTTTTTTTTGCCTGATGAAATAATGCTATAGCTATATATCCCTCAGTTTAGAGTTAATCATTTAAGAAAGCAAGGTACTTGATCATTCTGAAAATTTTGAACTTTTGATATTTCCAAATAAGTTTTCAATACAAGGAGAGCTTACTATTTCTCTCAGCCCTCAATCTGCATATACAATTCTCTGGGAACAAGGACCATTTCTTACCTATCATTGGAGACTTTTCCTTTTATTTTTGCTTTCTGTGTATCTGTCCTTCAAAGCAGAATCAGTACTTTAATATTATACAATGCTGGAGTCTATTTATAAATTACAATTTTCTTTTTTAAAACTAATGAATCCTATCTGCCAAGCCAGCCAAGTGCCGTCGAGTCAGATCCGATTGCAACTGCTTCCCTAATAAAGCTTAATGGGAAAAGAAAGCATTAATTTAATGAAGCATACTTCAAAACAAATATATCTAGAATTTTTTTTTAAAAAAGTATATTAGTGCACTAACTTAATTTATAAGTAGTAGATTGTGTTGGAAGCCCTGGTGGGGTAGTGGTTAGGAAAAGAAGGGCAGTTCAGATCCACCAAATGTTCCTTGGAAACCCCATGGGTAGTTCTACCCTGCCCTATAGGGCTACTAAGGCAGAACTGACTCGATGGCAATGTGTTTGTTTGAAGGGGGTTAGATTGCATTACTCCTCAATTTTGAATATACTCACTCTTCACTTAAGGTCAGAGCTAGCTTTCAAAAACCAGATTGTGAAAATCAGCATTACGCGAGTCATGCCAGTCTTAGGTGCTGATGTCCTAATGCTACCTTTCCCTTAGAAGCTCATCGTGTGTTGGGCACAGCCCATGCATTTTAGGACAAACCTAGCATAGTGGACACACCTATCCCATCTTGACCTTCCCAGTACGGCAGAGGGTGAGGGAGGGCTGGTGGTGGTCAAGGTTGAAGGTGCTTTGGGAATAGCAGGAGCCCTCTGTCACCTGGCTGTTCTCTAGGCCTCTGCACATACCCCAAGCCCTCTCTTTTCCACATTCCCAATCCTCCAGTCCTGGAGAAGGGACTGGGCCTCAGCCCTGGACAGCTCCTGGGCCTGCAGGCTACCTGGGTTTGGCAGGGGCTTCAGAGGTGGCAGAGAGTCCCTACATGAGTAACACAAATGACCAGGAGAGGCCCCGGAGGCCTCACTCTCTCTCACAAACATTGCCCTCCACTTCCTCTTCCTCCTGGCTTCCTTGATAATGCACAAAATAGTTAGATAGTAGATTTATTTCTTTTGTATTTCAGATAACAAGATAGTGGATAAGTGAGAAGTAGTTACAGTATGTACTAAATAATTGCATCTCTCGAAGAGGAACAGATTAAATGAAGAACTATATAGAACTGCTTTCTCCCTAATGTGAATTCATCTGCTACTTAGGTTATTTTCTTGGATGTTTATTATAATGATTGTTCTCCTAGCCTTTTAGCCTCATTTGGAAAGAGAAGTAATGTAACATTCCTTAAAGCTAATGACCAATCTTTTTGGCCCTTATGCTCTATCCACTATAAGCACTAGTGTGACAACTGAGTCTTGTGAAAACTACTCAGATGACTAAATCAAGAGAAACTCTCTAAACTGGGGGTAAGGGGTAGGAGGTGGCAGTGTGGATTATTTATGTGATTTCCAAATCAAGCATGACCCCGTATATTCAAATTTTTATTCTGTGTTTTGGATGTAAAGAAGATAAAATACTGTCTTATGTTTCTTTCATTTAGCATGCTATTTTTGGAGATAAAGTATGTGCTAGAATTAAAGCTCATCCTGACCTCTATGTTGACTTGACTGAATGTTGTGAGAAACAAGAACCTGAGAGGAACGAATGCTTCCAGAAGCACAAAGATGATAATCCAGATTTGCCCCCATTGGTGAGACCAGCTGCTGATGCTTTGTGTGCTTCATTTCATGAAAATGAGAAGAACTTACTAGGACAGTAAGTAATCAGATGTTTGTGCTTCTAAATTAAACACTATACAAGAAACCTGTAGATCGATTTTAATTAGAACAATTATCATAACAAAAAAAAAAATTTCAATTTAAAGACTTGGATGCTTTTGAGGTCAATTCAGACAGAAGTGCTATTTGACAACAGAAAAATCTATATAACAAAAAACTGGACCAAATAGCTTTTGGGATTCATTGAGACAGGGTATGAACTATGTGAAAATATTTTAGATTGATATTCATTAAAATTTTATGAAGACATATATCTATTCTCTGGGAGATTATTTTTTCTAAATTAGTTTCCTCTATATTACCCAATTGTTATGTTTAGTCACAACAGTAGCACTGATTTTGTTAAATAAGCAGCCCTTATTAACATATTAATCAACTAAATTGTAAGTTTAGTTTTACTTAAAATATTATGACTTTATTGCAATCCTTTGATTTTTTTCTTGCCAGTTCTTTGAATACATGCACATTTCTAATATTGATTAGAAAAAATGATACTGTTGTTCCAATAGGAAATTTGTTCCACCTCTAGGGCTCTAATATTTCCCAACAACCATAAAACTCAAGAAAAATGGGAAGAAATGGCTCTTTTTTTCTGATTTCAATGTATATGTCAGAAACTTGTTAGATTCCTCGTAATGTGTTTTCTAGGGCCTGTTAAATTTCCTGAGTAATTCTATACAGGGCATTAATTCAGTTTAAGTGTGGACTTGATGATAAGAAGCTGTTACCATTTTACATTAAATTCAATAACTTCTCCTGAGTATAACCCCTTCTTAAATTACTGAAAGAAGAGAGGGGAAAACTTTGAATATGAAAAATGACAAATACAGTAGCATTTACCCTCTGTGCACTGCTAGCAGACCACAAAATGTATCAAAGACAGTACTTGCCAGCTTTCAAAGACATACTGACGTTCATGTTACCTATAAGATTATAAAACAATAAATATACATGCAAATATTAACGTTTAATAGTTTACGACATGAGCATTTGAGAATGGCTCTAAACTTTCACCCCCTTAGTTCAGTTACATGCTTTCAAATACTACATATGTTTTTATGAAGCTAGAGCCCCCTACCTCAATCTCACACATTACTTTTATATTCAATCTAATACAATCTATTAAGTTATCAGGTAAATCCTGAGACAGGCAGTGCTCTGACACACGGATGAGGAAACTGGAATGATTACATAATCATAATATATTAGTGTTATAACTGAGCACACAAATCTGCCCTCTTGATGTTGGACTTAACGGAATTTCAGAGTTGAAAGGGATCTTGAAAATCAACTTGCATATTTTCTTCATTTCGTAGATTAGATCATGAGACCCGTAGAGACTGACTTTCTATAAGTTACACAGCTAGTTAACAGGAAATAAAAGTTAACAGGAAATAAAAATCTAGTTATTTCCCGTTTTCTTTCTTTTACACCACACAATCAAGAATAAAGACCACAGATTGGATTTAAGAGTAGTAGTTTCCCAAATCTTGTGTAGACGGGCTTTTAGAATTGGTGGAAGGGTGGTCAGGTGATGGCCATCCATTTCTCCAGGTTGTTGTTCTGAGTTTGTGATTGAGTTGATTCTGATGTTAGTGACCTCATGTGTGCAGACTAGAACAGCTCCACAGAGTCTTCAAGGTTGTTCTTTTTTGGAAGCAAATCTCCAGATCTGCCTTCCAAGATGCCTCTGGGTGGGTTCAAGCCACCAAACTTCTTTTAGTAGTTGAGCATTTAACTGTTTGCTCTTCTAGTAATTTTAACCAACATTATATGGCCCAAATTTAACCATATTGTTGTGCGTAACTGTTGTGCCTTCTTTTTCCATTGATTTAGAGAATGACAAAGTAAGTTCCGCACATAAAGATGGATCTTAATTGGTAAATTAGATGAACCTCTTTGGGTTTTGGAGGATGAGAGGCGCATGTTGATGACACTGGTTTCCACAGTAATGTCTACAAAAGAAACTTGACCCTCTGTTTTCCTTTTAAAAAATTTAGCTACCTATATGAAGTTGCCCGAAGACATCCTTACTTTTATGCCCCAGAGCTCATTTACTACAGTCATGAGTATAAAGATGTCCTGAAAGAATGTTGTGAAGCTGCCGATAAAGATGCCTGCCTGACACCAAAGGTATTTCACAGAAGAACAATACAAGAATCACTTCACAATCAAGGCTTAGATTTTGGCCATTTTATGATTGGGTTTAAGGAATCTTAGCCTCTGAAGAAAAGTCTCCCCAGTTCTTTCCCCTCTTCCCACCCCGAAGAGATCTTTCATGTCCTTTGAAGGCCTCTGAGGACTTCAGCCCTTCTGATCAGCCAGCACTGATCTGGAGAGGGAATCCCTGCATATGTTTCTAAATATCCCACTCCTTTTTATAGTGCTGATCACTATGGTGAAACACAGACACTGGTCAAATTGCACAGACAGGAAATACAAGTGTCTATCTTTTCCTGAGATCTTTTATTGGAGAAGAAGCTCAGAGCAGTTGGAAGGCTGAGTTCATTTGTTCATTCTATAAACATTTATTATAAGGTGTTCCCCCACCCCGACCCCAGGAGTTTCTTGATGTTAGGACAGTTGGTGCAGGTGGGATTAAAAGGAATTATAGGCAAAATTAGAAAGTCAGCAAAGCTCTTTTCCCCGGGACATTTGGATAGCTTGCTTTGTTTTCCTGTTTCGTGTTTTCTTGTTCTCTGACGATGCCTCTCCGCCACTCCTTAAGTAACTGGAGGCTTTCCCTACAGCCAGATTGATTTTTACTCTTTTTATATTACAAAATAGCTACCCATAGTGAATAGCTGGGAACTTGGGTATAACTTATTTCTTTAAGATTTAATTTGGCAGGCTCTCATCTGAATTTAGGTAGGGATGTAGGAATTTTCCTTTCCTAATTTTTCCAAAATGGTTTCTTTTTGCAGCTTGATGCTCTGAAGGAGAAGGCGCTGACCTCCGCTGCCAAACAGAGAATTAAGTGCACCAATATTCACAAATTCGGAGAGAGAGCTTTCAAAGCATGGTAAATCTTTTCAATTCTTTTGCATTTTTAGAATGAAGAAAATAAAGGATTCAGTCGGAAAAACTATACATTTGTATCACATGTTACATGGTGCTTTCTGATACATCTTTTTGTCTGACCAAAAAGTGAAAATTTAACACAGGTGAAAACCAGAACACTGAGGACAATTTGTCATACTTTTCCATTTATTTAATTTTTTTAAAGTACTCAAAGAATTTAAAGGGCACTATCTTTTTTGTAGTTGTTTAAAAAGACACAGTTATTGAAGTGCCCTTTTATTAATAAATACTAGAAATCTTACTCTAATGGTCCATTATTTTTATAGAGGTATAACCAGAGTTGTTTTCTCTTTTTTTCCAATTTAATTTTGGCTTAGTCCCTAAAAATATGAAACTGTCTGCTTGTCCTTTTGTGGTCTTGATAATTAAATTCAACTACTGACCAAGTCAGGAAACCCTGGTGGCATAGTGGGTTATGTGCTACATCTACTAACCAAAAGGTCGGCAGTTCAAATCCACCAGGCGCTCCTTGGAAACCCTATAGGGCAGTTCTACTCTGACTTCTAGGGTTGCTATAAGTCAGACCTGACTTGACGACAGTGGGTTTGCTTTGCTTTTATTGACCGAGTCAAGGTTAGTTTTCATTATCTCTCGTGACTTTAGTTCCACTCTTAATAACTTATTTTTCCTGGGCTTTCTGTTTTGATATTACTTACCTTATTCTGACAGAAAATTCTAATAGTCTCAGTCCCTCATTTGTTAGTCAGCAATAGATCAACAGGAGAGCCAAAATGAACACAGTAGACATTATGCGTGTTCTTCTGGAACCATCAGTTGAATTCCCTCTGCCTATTATCCCCAACATCCACACCAGCACAATTCACTACGTTAACAGACAGACAGCCCTATCATGAAGTGATACACCATTAAACAGACTATGATTGGTTTAGGGAGAAAAAAGATTCCTTTTTCCCCCCCAAATCAGGTAACTCTGAAATGGTTTGGGAACAAGGACAATAATAAACTTTTACATCTGGTCATAGAGCTTAGATACTCTGCTCAATCAATTTTTTGGTGAAAGCATGTTTAATGTTCATTACTTTTTTAATATTTAATTTAATGACTTTTAAAAAATAAAAATAAAAAACCAGTGCATTCAAATCAATTTTGAGTCATAGTGACCCTATAGAACACAGTAGAACTGCTCCATAGAGTTCCCAAGGAGTGCCTGGTGGATTTGAACTGCTGATCTTTTGGTTAGCAGACACAGCAGTTAACCGCTACTCTACCAGGGTTTCTTAATTACTTTTTATTGCCCCCTAATCCTTTGGAGGAAACCCTGATTATGTAGTGGTGAAGTGCTATGGCTGCTAAGCAAAAGGTTGGCAGTTCGAATCTACCAGGTGCTCCTTGGAAACTTCATGGTGAAGTTTCACTCTGTCCTATAGGGTCATTATGAGTCAGAATCGACTCAATAGCGTTGGGTTTGGTTGTGATGACAGAGGCCAACTGTCAGATTAAGTAGCTTCTCTAGTGCCACACTGCTAACACATGAGAAAGCCATGTCTGAAAGTCTGATCTGGTCTCCAAACTGGCTGCCTCACAACATGTTGCATCTTTTAAAAGTGCTCCTTAAATTTCTGCTTTCATGAATTGATCACAGCTTTGAAAAACCCATGGAGCAGTTCTACTCCGCATACATGGGTTGTCATGCACCAGAATTGATGTGATGACAAGTAATAACAAACAACAAACTTCTAGCCACTGCACAGGCTCTTACAGTGGATACATCTGCCCACAGGAAAAAGAATAACTTGGTTCAAAACTGGTATTAAAATAGGATATAATAAATTTTAAAGATTATTTCTATATGTTAGTTGTCTTGAATTTCCTTACGACATAAGTAATATTTTTCTAGTGTTTTCACATAAATACATTGCATGCTAATAATTCATTTGATGGGGGGATTTTTCTTTTAGGGCAGTAGGTCACATAAGCCAGAAATTTCCCAAGGCTGACTTCACGGAAGTTACTAAGATAGTGACAGGTCTTTCCAAAATCTACACGGAATGCTGCCATGGTGACCTGCTTGAATGCGCCGATGACAGGGTAAAAACATTCTCAATGTGCTCTTTGATGGTTTACACACTCAAGTTAGTAGAATCCATTTAGTATGTGGTGTCGGATCACAGTGGGTTGAAAACATGTTCTGTGATCCTACCTGCTTTGTCCTCAAACTCTTCTTACATTGTGGTACCTTCTTTTTTTTTTTCCTTTTCTCAACCTGTTAATGTTGTTGTTGTGTTTCATCAAATAGATTATGACTCATGGTTACCCTATAGGACAGAATAGTACTACCACACAGGGCTTCTGAGGCTGTACTACTAATGGAATCAGACTGCCACATCTTTCTCCTGAAGGGTGGCTGGTGAATTTGAACTCCCTACATTTTGGGTAACCGTCAAGTGATTTAACCACGGCACCCCCAGGGCTTCTTGTCTGAAGAGAATTTACAGAAATGTCAACTTACACTAATAGTTTTCATCAACTTCCTTATAGGCGGAACTAGCCAAGCATATCTGTGACCATCAAGGCGAACTGTCCAGTAAACTGAAGACATGCTGTGATAAGCCTGTGCTTGAAAAATCCCATTGCATTGTTGAGCTTGAGAAAGATGAACCGCCTGCTGACCTGCACCCATTAGCTGAGACTTTTGTGGATGACAACGAGGTTTGCAAACACTATCAGGAAGCAAAAGATGCCTTCCTGGGCTCGTAAGTTCATTACAAATTAGCTTTCATGCTTTTTATGTGGCCTCACACTTGAGGAAGAGGTACTAGGTTTCTCTTTGGAGTTGCTAACATTTTCATGTTATCCAGAATGTTTCTCCATCTTTTTGCTGACACAGGCTTTAAAAACTACTTTGCAAAAATTATAAAATAATACATTCAACAAAAGCTCAACCAAGACCTGAGTCTAAAGTAATAAACAAAAGTTCCCCTTTTTATACTTTCTACCCATTCCTTACTCCTTAGGGACATTTCTGGAAATGCATTTTCTTGAAACATTTTGTGAATATGTAATACATACATATTATTCATTTGCTCATTCATTCAGAGGTTGTTTCTTAAACACCTATAATGCATATATGTATACATGTATATATTGACATATATGTAATGACAGGCAGCAAAAAAGTATAAAAAGAAGTGTAAAACATGGAGTTTGCCACTACGTTTTTATATTTGGGTGGACAGGACAGTGACAGGACAAAGCATCATGTAGGTCAATGACCAAATAAATTATTATCCAAAGGTATGGTAATAAACCTTGCTTCTTTGTGGCTGAGTTATGATAGTATCCTTTTAGTCGGATCCAACTCGACGGCACTTGGCTTTGCAGTCAATAACACTTCATAAAATGATACATCCAATAAGTTTTCACTTATACAGAGAGGAAAATGAAAAATTTAAGATTCTTCTCTCCTTGTTTCTCTCTCTCAAACATAAGTATCAAGAATTCAGTGAGCGGCATTAAGTTATTTAATTCAGAAACTTTGTGAGATATGGTTCAAATCAAATAAAATATTCATACTAATAACAGGAGTTGGATCCGACTCGATGGCACTTGGCTTGGCTTTGGCAATAACAGATATCCTTGATTAAAAATTTACTATGTGCCAGTGTATGTTTTGCGTAGATTATATTATTTAATTCGCACAGTGATCTACCTTATGAGTAAACATTGTTATTATCCTCATTCTACAGGAGAGAAAACTAAGACTCCAATAGTTTTAATAAGTTGCCTAACGTGATATAGTAAAATGATTGTCAGAATCAGGATTTGAATCTAAGCCCCGAACCAAATCCAGTGCCGTCGAGTTGATTCCAACTGATAGCAGCTCTATAGGACAGAGTAGAACTGCCCCACAGAGTTTCCATAGAACCCCTGGGGGCATCAAACTGTCAACCTTCCTCTTGGTAGCTATAGCACTTAACCACTAAGCCACCAAGGTTTCCACTGATTTGAACCCAGGCAGCTTTAATTCAGGATCCCCAGTCTCTTAGCCACTATGTTCACTGCATAACGTTTAGTCAAATTTAGACTTCTGGAGTATGAGTTAATCTCAAAGTTAGTTCTGTAATTTATTTTGCTCTTCTTCTTACTAAATCCATTTTTTTTTCATCTAAATTAGGTTTTTGCATGAGTACGCCAGGAGACATCTTGATTACTCTGTCATTATGCTGTTGAGGGCTGCCAAGGACTACGAGGGCACCCTGGAGAGATGCTGTGCCACGGATGACCCTCATGCCTGCTATGCCAAAGTGGTGGGTTTCTTGCAGGGCAGAAAAACAAAAAAATTCTAGTTATTGGACTGCTGATTCTAACAGTGACAGAGAAAAGTAGTGCAAGCATGTGAAGTGAAGTATAATACAATTAGCTCTTGAGGTGGTTTTCAATTCTGTACTTGTAAACATTATAGGAAATTGGCCTTAAATAAAATGCTTAATAAAACCTAGAATCCCTAGCCTAGGAAAGAAAGCTGTAAAGAAAACAAATTCTAAAAACACAAAATCTTGACTTTTTTTTTTTTTTACACTCCCAAGAAAAGAAACAGACAAAGTAAAGTTAAATATTGATTAAAGGAGGTTTAACTCAGACGTAAAGAAAACATCTCTGGTTCCAAAATTTATCAAATACTAGAATCAACATCTTAAGCAATGCTGAAGAATCTATTCCTTTAGAAAAACTTCAAATGTTTCTGAGAAAATTTAGAAAGAGTTTTTCAAGAAATTATGTAATGAGAGCAAACTAGTTCTGAAGGACTTTTAGGTCCCTCACAAACATAGGCAATGCTTTCCAAACAGTTCTGGATCAGAGGAAAATCATCCTTTCCTCTGCCAAGAACTGCTATATGCTAGTATCGTGCTGGCACTGATGACCAAGGCCAATTTTTCCGTCCCAGAGAGCATAGGATCCAACTAACCTATTATCACCCTGTTTTGTAGTGAGGATTTAGAAACTTAAGATCTAGTAAATAAAGTATGTAACCGGAAAAGGAGTCAGGTTTTCTGGCTCAAATACCATTTGCTCAGCTCCAAACAAAAGAAACAGAAAAACCAAACAACCAAACTAATGTCATCAAATCAATTCCAACTCACAGCAACTTTATAGGACAGATTAAAACTGCCCTATATTGGCATATGGTTTCTAAGGAGCAGTGAGCTCACAAATTCAAACTGCTGACCTTTTGGTTAGCAGCCAAGCTCTAATGTTCCACAAAGGCTCTAGGTAAAATCCAGGGACAGAATTTTCTTAAGCACTCACTATACAGTCTCAGCAATTACAATAAAAGGTTTAAAGGTGATGTGCTAGATTTGGCACCTAAGTTCTACTTAAGGTGGCTTTGGGCAGAAATGAGGGAGGATCTCACTCTATCTAGAGTGATGAAAAATGACTTGTATCTGGCCCTCAGGTAAATGAAACCAAATCCACTGCTATAGAGTCAATTCTGATGCATAGCAATTCTACAGACAGAACAGAACTACCCCATGGAGTTTCTAAGGAGTGCCTGGTGGATTTGAACTGCTGACCTTCTGGTTAGCAGCCATAGCACTTAATCACGACACCACCAGGATTTCCAGTCCTCAAGTAGAATACAGTAAATTCAATTTTTCTTCTTCTTTTTTTAATCTTTTAGCTGGATGAAATTCAGCACCTTACTGATGAGCCTCACAATGTAGTACAAACAAACTGTGAAAAATTTGAGAAACTTGGAGAGTATGACTTTACCAACAGGTAAGTAACTATGTCTGTGTGTGTGTATGTGTTTTCTTGATCAATTTATAATTAAGATTTAGTATTTGGAATACTAAGAAGCTGCGAGAGCACAGTGGTTAAAGATTTGGCTGCTAACCAAAAGGTCAATAGTTAGAACCCATCAAGCACTCCATAGGAAAAAGATGTATCAGTTCGCTTCTAGAAAGACTTCAATCCATGGAAATCCTTGGAATTGACTCAATGGTACTGTTTTTATCTTTAATGTGGAGCACTAGATCCCTAGGTAATGCCAATGGCTTGCACTGTCAGCCAATCTGAAGGTTGGTAGTTCAAATTCACCTAGCAGTTTCATGACTTAAAGGTCTTGTTATCTGCTTTCTCAAAGATTCTATCAAGAAAACACTATTGGGCAGTTCTCGGCTGTAACACAAGGGATCACCGTTAGTCAGAATTGACTTGACAGCAGTTTGGTATATTTTCTTATATGGGGCAGTTATCATAGAAATCTTAATAATTAAATATAATATATATTTGTAATCACTTCCCACCAAGTAATGTACTTGATACAAGAACTGGAGAGGAAGAGACAAAGTAGTTGGTGGGATGGAGCAGTCTATATTTGAATGAAGGTTAAATTATACTTTACAGACAAATAGAAGGCCATACGGGGAAGACAGTGATAGAAGTTGAATAATAGTAGCTTGAGAAGTAACACATGGGTTGAAGACAAAAGTACGACAAAATGAATTTAAATATGTAAATGAATGTCAGATTAATAATGGCCTATTTGGGAGAAAGATTAGATGTTTGGGAGATACACCTAGACTTTGATGGTGACAATTTTCTTTCTGAAATTTCCCTTTGTAGCAATGCCAGAGACAGAATGGCCTAATGGACTAATGCTTCAATCTAATAGACACTTATTTATGGGAGTAAGGGCAAGAAGGGACATATCATTGAGTAGACTGTTATTATGCAGTATATATATGTTATCATTCTTCTGGGTGTCAGCTGTTCAGCAGTGAAAAGAGATTACTGTCCCACACTGACTTTCCATGGTGATGGAAATTCTTAATAAACAACTACTATTGCTGGATACTGTGCCAGGTTAATGGAATCCGACTCTACGGCTCTTGGCTTTCTATCATTTAATTTAATTTCTGTTGAATCAAGTATACCTTCTCCCATTTTAGACATGAGAAAATTCATCTATACGTTTCAGTTTTAGTGACATGCTAACATACATTAGGCTTTCAATAGCATTCATGCAAATAAAGAAGCAATGAATAAAAATATTAATGCCACTGAATTATGAATTCTTTAGATAAGATTATATGGTACAGGTGCAATTCAAAGCTAGGTTTACCCAGTTTTTCAGGACAAGGTCTTCCTACCATGCAGCTCAGCCACCTTGGAGATGGAGATAGTTTTATAAATAGAAAATAAGATAATCTTAGTTGATTTTAGCTAAGTTTTGTTGACTTGTGATGCTATGTTAGGAAAAGGCACTCTTTCACCCCGCTGAAAACACATGTACTATTTTGTTACAGCCTCTTGGTTCGTTACACCAGGAAAACACCGCAAGTGTCAACTCCAACTCTTGTGCAAGTAGCAAGAAAAATGGGAAAAGTGGGCAACAAGTGCTGTAAGCTTGCTGATCCACAGAACGTGGCCTGTGCTGAGGACTATGTGAGTCTTTTCAAGTACAAGCAAGCTAATAATGATGAATGTTTAGACACATCCAAAACTAACTTCCAAAGGAGGGGTTAACTAAAGTGTGTGTGTGTGTGTGTATGGCAGTAGTGACAGCAGCCAGAATTTACTTGGCAACCTATATTATCCTAACCACTAAAATGATGGTTTAGGTAATATTCCAAGGATGAAAAGTTGTTATGAAAAAAATTCCGTAAGTTATTTTCAATGCTTAACTATGATACCACTCGACGGCACTTGGCTTTGGCTGGCTAACTATAGCAGCCTGATATTTTCTAAAGTTTCACTTTTTGGGGGGTCTCCTCCTTAAAGTATCAATTAGGACTATTTCCTTCTTACTCTGACACACGTCTCAGGCCTCACTTAAAATTATTTTCATCATCAATTATTTCCTCAAGTGTATTAATTTGAAAATGCAGACATAATTAAAAAGAGAAAAGATTTTCAGAGATCTCTTCTTAATCCTAGAGATAAACAAACCACTGCTTCAAATTAAACCTGAGTTCAACGGTAATATATCACCTCATCTGGTCTTATATTAATGGTTAAGTATTACAGCTACTAACAAAAAGCTCAGTAGTTTGAATCCACCAGATGCTTTTGCCAGGCGACTCTCATTGGTCCTAAGGGGCATGATGAGTTGGGATTAACTCGATGGCAATAATGGTTTGTTTTTTCTGGTCCATTGGAAAGTAGGTGGTATTCATGAAAACCTTTCAGCTATGCCTCTTTAGAATTCCTGCTTTCCGGTTTATCGTTTAGTTGGCTTTGGTCCTGAACCGGCTGTGCCTGCTACATGAGAAGACACCAGTGAGTGACAGGATCACCAAGTGCTGCACGGAATCCTTGGTGAACAGACGGCCATGTTTCACTGCTCTGGAACCCGACGACACATACGTTCCTAAACCATTTAGTGCCGAAACATTTACTTTCCATGCTGACTTGTGCACGCTTCCCGATGATCAGAAACAAACCAAGAAACAAACGTGAGCAATCTTTTCATTACTGCCTACTTTGGAAATCTTCATAGTGAGAACTGTCAGTTGGACTAGGTAATTCTTCTAAAGTAGTGATGATATGCCACAGAGAACCTTATTCAAAATAAGCCTTATGAAGTGATAAAAATATCAAGACTATAATGGATAGATTTTTTTTTTCCTTTGGAGAAAACTGTATTAGAATCTTGCCTACACATTACACAGAATAATCTGGTGGATACCAAGCCACAGTATAAGAATGCTAAGATTTCTCCAGGTCCATTACAGAAAGTGATACAATTAACTGATGCATTTGTGCAGATAGAAAATTAGATAGAGATCATTAGAGTATTCCTTTGTGGACACAAATGGAGATTTCAAGTTTGTTCTGTGGTGAAGCCTGAGACCCAACAAAGCCTCAGGATGTGACTTCTGGAAATAGAAATTTGTATGAAAGGCATTTAGAAATGCAAGTTCTGGGCTAGGCTCCATACTGTCGTCATGAGGAGGTAGAACTATATGAAATTTAGCTACAGATTCTTGCTGTCATCTCTGTAGGCTCTGATCATGACCACAGACTTAAGAGTATCAAAGCAAATCCTGCCATACCTACACAACACTTTCTGTGGCATGATCTCTCTAGATAGAAATGTCAGAGAACCACCAGCTCCTACACTCTTCGTTTTCTCTCTTTCTTTCTTTCTATTATATATATGTAATTTGTTGTGGTTGTTGAGAATACACACACCAAAACGTACACCAATTCAGCAGTTTCTATGTGCACAGTTCAGTGACCTTCATTACGTTCTTCCAATTGTCATAACCATTCCCACTGCCTTTTCTGACTTGTTCTACCTCCGTGAACACAAACTCACTGCCCCCTGAGGTTCCCAACTAATCGTTCAAGTTGTTGTCAGTTTGATCCCATATAAAGTAGAAAAACATAATGTTCAAGGCAGACATCTTTATTATTTAAAGCAAAACTATCGTTTAAGTTTTGAGAAAGCTTGAAAGGATATTTTTGGTTTAAGGTTTGAAGATTATCTGAGGGCAACAGTTTAGGTGACTCCAAGTTTTGATAGACACATTTCCTGTAGTCTCATCTCCACTACCCTTCAAATGGGTCAAGTTTCAAAGACTGAATGTAAAAGTTCTCAACAAGAAAAGCTTTAAAATGAAGTAGAAGACAATCAAGCTTTTAAAGTATGATTTTTAGCTCTTATAGAAACTGTGCAATTCAGTAGGCTATAACTTCCAGAATCGGCATTAATGCATAGTCTTTCCAGAGCTTTATTGAAAAGCAGTGGCTTTTCTTTTTATTATGTATTTGACAATACACAAAATGTTGAGTAATTTGCATCAACTAGTTCATCCACCCACCAGCCATATGAACACAGGTTTCACTACTGTTATTATGCAGATGATAATACTGATGCTTAGAACGGTACTTCTGGGCCTCAAAGCCAGAGTCATCTGGCTCTAAGACTTAAAAATCTTAAACCACAGTATTACCTTCCTTACTATATCTATTTTTCTTTATTTGAGCAATCTGTTTTTCTGTTCTTTCACTCAAATACAGTGTGCTTGTTGAGCTGCTGAAACACAAGCCAAAGGCAACAGATGAACAACTGAAAAAAGTAATCGGACTCTTCAAAGCTGTGGTGGAGAAGTGCTGCGCGGCGGAGGACAAGGAAGCCTGCTTTGCCGTGGAGGTACTGGAGTTGTTTTCGTTCTGATAGATCTAATTTTCATTGTTGCAGTATTTGATCAAGTTAAGGCTTTGACATTTATATACTTCTGGGGTGCTTTATACAAACAGGGTAAGAATGTCTTTTCTACCTACAACTGTCTTAAAAATGACTTCAGTAGTTTTTGATAACATGCTACCCTATTGGCATCTTATGAAATGTTTGTAAAATCTGTTCTGTTTCTAAAACTGTCACGTATATAAATCTTGATAGCAATATTTGTAAGTCCTCCAATCTTTTGTTAGAAATGGTAATATTTGTAAACCTTGAAATCTTTTGTTAGAAATGGCATTAAGGAAAAACTTTCATTTATTTGATTCCTTAGAAAAACTGCTTTGTGATTTTTGGGTGAATCTGAGAGATTGATTTTAGAGGTTGTAACCTAATGAAGAAGTTCATATTTAAATGTCTGAATCATTTCATACTACTCCCTGTGACTTGACAGAATTTTTTTTATTCCTTTGGGGCAGTAGCTATCAGTGCGCTTCCTTCTAGGGATTCTACTACTAAATTGAAATTAAAGGGTGTGATGCATGAAAAAGCATTTTGTCATCACGAATCACTATATAAATGTTCAGATTTATCCTGATAGTAATGTTAATAAATTTTCTCCACATCTGTCGTTTATCTGTATTCAGGGTCCAAAACTTGTTACTGAAAGTGAAGCTGCGTTATCTTGAAAACGATACAATCACAAGCATCACAGGTAACTATACCTCAAATGTTTTTTAAGTAAGTGATAGTTACTACTGAAATAGCAAAAACTGACCATTTGCCAAGAGCTATATAGACCAGCACCAATCTCTGTTCTCTCTCTCTCTCTCTAAAACTTGCAAGAGTTACATGATTGGGCACTATTTTCTAGTCTCATTGTAGATGAGGCAGTTAAAGCATGTTATAGGTTAAGCAACTTACTCATTGGTCACTCAGATAACGAGGGGTGGAACCAAAATTCAAACTGAACTAGTTTGACTCCAGAGCTTGACAGCTGAGCACTATGCCATGGTGATTTAGCTGACAGATTATGCTGCGCACTTCGTGTAAGTGATGTCGCAGTCACGGGATACTTTAGTTACTAGGCTGAACCATACAGAAGTGTATTCCACACGTGGCTCAACTTAACAGTGCAATAACAAACCCATTTTATTGTGAGTCAAATGAGTCTATCTTATGTGGAAACCCTGTGGCATAGTGGGTTAAGAGCTAATGTCTGTTAACCAAAAGGTCTGCAGTTCAAATCCACCAGGTGCTCCTTGGACACTCTGGAGGGCAGTTCTATTCTGACCTCTAGGGTCACTATGAGTTGGACCTGACTCAATGATAGCGGGTTTTTTGGTTTATGTGGACTTCCTCACTAATAGTGAAAATCTGCTACAAAATTTCCAATATGTCAACACATTGAACTTTCATAAACTTTCTCTTCTTGTGACAAAAGGGCCCATTTTAAAAAGTAGATGTTGGAACATAAAAATGTTTTACCCATCTTGGTTGTCATATCATTGGAGAAATTAAGAAATAGAACAAGCTTTCTTCTTTCATAAAAATTGTGAAACTGCTGTTTAGCATGAATTATTTTCACTTTTTCCAAACTGGCTGTGATGTCTTCTCCACTACTAGGTTTAGCTTACTCTTGGCCCATGCGATGAACGCATGCTGTGCGGTGCTTTCAGTGCAGGGGGCAACTTGGTATCTCTGCAAATTTGGTCATTTCAAATGTGGTTCATTTTTGCCTTGTGGTTGTTGTGTGCCACTGAAGTCTATGCCACTCACAGTGATCCTGCAGGAGACTCCCCCCCACGGAGTTTATGGGAGGAGTTTGCCAGGCCTTTGTCCCACGGAGTCACTGCGTGGGTTCAAGCTGCCAAACCTTTTGGTTAGTAGCTAGCAGCTGAGTGCTTAACCACTGCACCACTAGGGCTACTGTTTTAGCCCTAAATAGCAAGATTTTCTTCCTAGAGCTCCGGTTTTGACAAGACACCTTCTTGGTTCTAATTAACTTAGGTAATAAGTAGATGTTAACTAAATGTTTCTGAGGTTTCATATAGAAAAAGTTGTGGCTTTGAAGCCTGAGGAATCTCATAACTTCAGTGACGTAGGGAGATTCATCAAACTCACATGTGTGGCCTCTCCCCTAGTCTGAGAGGAACAGTAGTCAGGTGACATATATCTAGAATAGATCTGAATTATTTTCCTTGGTGGGAATTGTGGAAAGACAACTTAATTGATTATGGTACTTTTTATTTTAATAGATTTGAAGAAGGCATGCCATTTTACAGACAACACTTATGTGTGTTCCTTTGTTTTTCAGCCTACCCTGAGCATAAGAGCAAGAGAAATAGAAGATCTAAAGTTTACTCATCTGTTTTTCTTTCCTGTGGGTGTAAAACAAACTCTCTGAGAAACAAAAATTTCTTTGAACACTTTGCCTCTTGCCTCTCTGCTACAATTAATAAAAATAAAAAACAATCTGATCCGTCGTCCAGGATTGTTATTTTCCAAAGATGTGTTGCAACATACAGCTTACAGGGTCTATGAAAGTTCCAATATTCTCATGCTTTCCTTCAGTGCAGGACCTCTAGTTCTTTACAAAGAAGTGTTTGTAGCCATCTGAGTTAGAGACTGTAAACATTCATAGTAATATATTAACATTATGATAATTCTGAAATGAAGGATAAAAACCAGTGTAGTCAAGACAGATGGAGCACGGCTTTTTCTTATTACTGAAGATTCCACACGGAATAGTGAGGGACAAGTACAGATGACTGTAGGTTAGTTTTTTAAGCCGAAAAAAAAAATCCCAAAAGAAAACTAAGATAATTTAGGATGACAATTCATGAAGACTGTCAGAAGTATGAAGAAGCGATATTGGAAGAGGGGATCAGGAGATACAGAGAAAGCTGGAGTAACAAGCCATTAAGAAGTATTGAATCAAAATGTAGTGGAAGAGCCAAACCCAAAGCAAACCCACTGCTGTTGAGTTGATTCTGACTCATAGGGACTACAGGACAGAGTAGAAATGCCCCATAGAGTTGCCCGGGAGTGCCAAATGGGTTTCAACTAACAACCCTTGCGGTTAGCAGCCATAGCACTTAACTACTATGCCACCAGGGTGGCAGAATTCCCTTGAGAAAAGTCAAGATGTCATACTCAATACTGGGCTTCTTTTCTTTGGTTTAACCACTTACATAAATTTGGTACTTATCCTATCACACATCTGTATATGAGTTTACATATTTATGAATCATGTATAGCTTTATTGGTTGGTGTAAATTTTCAAAGAATTGGTTTTCATCCTGTATGTGCTATTCTTAGTTTGCTTAGTTTGTCCTCTTTGCTTTCCAGTTTCATTTTAAGTATGATATTTGCAAAAGGTTCTGATACCAAGTCTGAAATGTCCTACTTGCAAAAGGTTCTGATACCAAGTCTGAAAAGTCCTATTTGCAAAAGGCTCTGATACCAAGTTTGAAAAGTCCTATACCATCTGCTCCAAACCCCTCTTCTGGTCCAGCACTAAATCTATCAAACACTCTTCCATAAGGGTGGCAATGATAACAAGTGTCAGAGAGAGCTCCGAAGGGCTAAAACATTGTGGGCCCTGGCTGCTCCAAGGCACAGAAGACTAACCTAGACAATTTTGAGCAAAGTTCTTTTGCTGACCTGGACCCCTGTGCCACTGGGTCTGGACACCCCATGTGGATAACTCTTCTGGGAGTCATCCAGGAGCTCAAAGTCTACTAGGGTTCCATGAGAGAGGCCTGGCAAGCACCTTGCTGCTTGTTTGCCTGTTTATCACTTTCATTATTTTTCTGTGAAATGGTGAAAAATGGATCCCCAGAATGGTTCTAACACACTGATTGTGAGTGTGTGTGTGCAAAGTGCTCTTTTTATAACATCATATCAGTGAGTTCCTAACACCAACATGAATTATTACTGGTATGTCAACTGTAGTCACTTCGTTAAGATAATTTTGCCCTGATTTTCCACTGTGAAGATGTTATTTTTCCCTTTTCTCTCTCTCTCTCTCTCTCTCTCTCTCTCTCTCTCTCTCACACACACACACACACACACACACACACATATATATATATGTAGGAAGAAAGCCACTAAATATAGCCTATGGTCAAGGTGATGGCAGGGATTAAGCTACCAAAAGAGGAATATCTACATATATTACTTGGAATTCTTTTGTAAGACACACTTAGCTCTTCATCTATTTATTCAATCATTTATTTAGATTAGCATAAATTCATGTGCCTCTATTTTATACTTCAGATTGTAATTCAGTGCTACATTATTTCTTTTGTTGCTCAAATTATTCCAGTTTTGGTGATTGGGGGTTCTTTTAGTTCGGCTTCTAGGTGTCTTTGACATATCCTCATCCTTTTGCTCTTTGAGCACTTCTTTACTTTCTGGCACTATCAGGTGCTCCAGGAACATCTAGTATTTTTCCTTTCCCAGTTCTAGAAACATCCATTTTTTCAATGAGTGCTTTTTCCATTTATTAGGGACTGATACTTAGAAACTAAGATTTGAGCACTGGGTATATTCTTTGTTACTGGGATGTTACTACCTCTAAACTCTCTTAGGGAACAGAGCTGGGAAACATGTCAATACTAACTCATGTATACTCACATATCTCTGTAATTATTTCCACAGGTATGTATTGTGTATTGTCTATGCATCTATCCATCCATCCATGCACCCATTCATCTATCCATCCTATTTAATTGAGGAAACGTGATTTTATAGTAATGTCTCTGACTCTAACTTAGTACCAGAGTGTTCATTCTAGCCTTGCCACTTGGTTTATCTGTAACTACCTTCTTTGAAAGTGAGAAACTTGACTCTCACTATCTAGCATCCAGGAACTTTGGTGGCACAGTTGTTAAGAGTTTGGTTGCTTATTAAAAGGTCAGTAGCTCAAATCTACCAGGGTGCTCCTTGGTAGTTTCACACTCTCCTATAGAGTTGCTATGAATTGAAATCCACTAGATGGCAATGGGTTTGGATATATATTTTAAAATCTACCATCCACTTTTGGTCAACCCTAGTATACATATAAAGAAGTTTCAAAATTGTTGACTCATATATAGACAAGAAAAAAACACAGTGGCTGTACTCTCTTGCCTCTCTCACAGGCGTTATGTTGGGTTCCCCTGGGTGGGGCTTCAGCTCTGCCAAACATCCCTTGCAGGAATGTTATCATTCTTCTTGCTTTTTTTTTTTTTTTTTAATTGTGCTTTGGGTGAAATTTCACTTCTTCTTCAAAAATTTGTACACATATTATTTTGGGAAACCCTGGTGGTGTAGTGGTTAAGAGCTATGGTTGCTGACTTAAAAACTTGGCAGTTCAAATCTACCAGGTGCTCCTTGGAAACTCTCTGGGGCAGTTCTGGTCTACCTTAGAGGCGGCTATGAGTTCAAATTGATTGGGAAGCAATGGATTTTTACATTGTTTTTGGAAATTGGTTGCAATTTCCACAATGCGACAGCATATGGCTGCTTTCCACCCCAGGTTCCCTGTGTCCATTTATCCAGTTCCTGTGTCTTCCCGCTTTCTCATCCTGTTTTGGGGAAGAAGCTACTATTTGGCTCAATAGTCACAACTTAACTGAGGAGCACGTTACTCACGGGTGTTATTTTTTTGTTTTATGCTGTTGTTATTAGGTGCAGTCAAGTCAGTTCCAATCCACAATGACTCGATGCACCACAGAAAAAACACTGGCCAGTCCTGCACTGTCCTCATGATCACTGTTGTGCCTGAGTCCATCGTTGCAGCCGCTGCATCAATCCATTTCCATAAGGAACTATTTATCCCTGACCCTGTACTTTACCAAGCATGATGCAGGGATTGATACCTCCTTACAACATGTCCAAAGTGTGTGAGACCAAGTTTAATCATCATTGCTTCTAAGGAGCATTCGGGCTGTACTTTTTTGAAGACAGATTTGTTTATTCTTTTGGCAGGCCATAGTATATTCAATATTCTTTGACAATGCCATAGTTCAAAGGCTTTGATTCTTCCTTGATCTTTCTTGCCCAGCGTGTGTGTGTGTGTGCACGTGCATGTGCATGTTGTAGATAATTCCTTTGTTGCATTTAATTTTCTGTGTTGACTCTTTTCTTTATGTGTTTTCTTTTCATCTTTTTAAATGTTGGTGGTTCTGTAGTTGCCAAGACTGGTTTTCTTGTTGTTTATTTTGATGCATAGGATGGATATTTTCCTTTGCAGTTACCATAATATTTACCCTTATTTTTTAAAATTTAAACTAGTCTTCAGTTTCTTCACGTCACCTTGAATTCTTTCTTCATATGAAAGATCTATGACTACATTTTCTTTTGGGTCTGTCTTTTTTATTATAATGTTTATATAACGATATCTCTGTTCCCCTTTTTTCAGTGTTTTGCCTGTGACTTATTTTTACGATTCCTTTATTTGGGTTGGTATCCTGTTGCTCTATTGTGTGTTCTGGTTTTAGGTTGTTACCTGATGTTAATTGGTTTGCTAACCAAAGGCCTCCTTTTAATATTTCTTGTTATTTTGGCTTTTTTTTTCCTCAAATTCCCTAAATTGCTGTTTGTTTAGAAGTGCTCTGATTTCACCATCATATCTGAGAGACAGTTCTGCTGGATATATAGTTCTTGGCTAACAGTTACTTTCCTTCAAGGCTTTGTATATGTTAACCCATTGCCTTCTTGCCTGCATGGTTTGCGCTGAATGGTCCAAGTTTAATCTTACAGATTTTCCCTTGCAGATTATTTTTTGTTTATCCACAGCCACTTTTAAAAGTATCTCCTTATCTTTAATTTTGACAGGTTTAATTATAACATGCCTTGGTGTCTTTCTTTGGGGTCTACCTTGTGTGGAGTTTGATGAGTGTGTTGGATAGGTATCAACTCATCATTCATATCAGGGAAGTTTTCTGTCACCAAATTAGATAATTCTCTCTGTATTTTCTGTTATCCCCCCTATTCCGATACTCTGCTCCCTCGTAGAGTATTCATCTCCATGGAGTCTCATGTAATTCTTAGTGTTGATTTTTTAAATTCCTTCATCTGATTTTTCCTCAAATATGTTGATGTCATGTGTTTTATCTTAAATTTCATTAATTCACACTTCTATTGCTTCATTTATGCTCCTTTGACTTTCCATCGAGTGGTCTAATTCTGTACTTTTGTTATTGATTTTCTGAATTTCTAATTCTTGCCACTGTTTTCTTGCAGCTTGTTCAGTTTGTCATTATGCTTTGTTGCATTTTGTCTCATCTCCTTCTTTATCTCTGGAAGAATTTTAAATATTAATCTTTTAATTCTACCTCTTACAGGATGTTCTCTTCCTCTGAAAAATTTGATTCTTTGGGGAGGTTCCTGAGGAGATCATGGTCTTCTTCTTTAAGTGTTTTGATACGGACTGCTGTTTCCAAGACATTAGTAAATTGTGGTTTTTTTTTTTTTTTTTAATGTTTACCTACTGTGTTCTAGCTTCTTGTTTTAAAATGTACAGTTTACTTTTCATGTGTAGATTCAGCACAGGTGTCCTGGTGGTCAGTCATGAATTGTGTGGTGCAGTCTCTCACCTATTGTCCTACATGGACAAGGGTGACTGGTTGAGGCACATGTGTCTGGCTGCAGCTGCTGAGAAACGCAGTGGGCTAACAGTCATCCTTGAGTGTCTGTGAGGTTGGTGTATTCCCTTATGTCTGAATCTAGGTGCAGATATAGTTTCTGCCCAGATTTTCTAACTTAGGGGAGTTAACAGAGAAAGTTTTCTTTGTTTTGTCTTCTTTTCCCCAAGTTTGTAAACTGTTTTCCCCTTTGAGTCTCAGTCCCCTAATGACTCAGGGAGGGCTTGAAGAGTCCTACTTCTGAATCAGTTAATGGTGTCAATCTCTAGAGCCTGGTACAGTCAGAGAAGGGAAGTGGGAGCACCAGGAGAAGAGAGACTGGTCCATATAGAAGGTTACATGCAATGACTTAGCTTTTAATGATCTGGTGCTATCCCTCGCTAGTTGTGGAGGCATGAGTACACTCTCTAGACAATTACCTCCAATGAGGGGAATGACCACCAGCCTAGTCCCACCATGCTGTGGCCATGACTTCCTTCTTGCAAGTCAGGTCTTCGGAATCACATGCGCTTCTGGCACTGTTCTCTCTTCCCTTTTGGTCAGTCCAATTTCTCTACTTCCCCTTTGATGTTTATAGCTGCTAAAATGTCATAGGGACTGCATTCACTTGTTCTTTTGGGTCTTGTTGTTAAAGGGATTGTGGGAAGCATCTGTCTACTCTCTCGTTTTGGCCCCGCCTTTCTCTTCCTTGGTCTTTTTTATTCATTGACCAGCTTACCCATATGCAGGAATTGAAAATCTTATGGCTTGGGTCAGACTTGTTTTAATCTCTAAAGTAATACCTTTGCTTTATACCACTTTAAAGAAGTCTTTTGCAGCAGATTTGCCCAGTGTAATGCATCATTTGATTTCTTGGCTGGTGCTTCCATGGGCATCAATAGTGGATTGAAGTAAAATGAAATCCTTGACAAGTTCAATCTTTTTGCCAGTTGTCATGGTGTTGGTTATTGTTCATGACTGGAAGAGATCCATTTTTATGCCTATTCCAAAGAAAAATGATCTGTAAGCTTATCAATTGTGAGCATTTTTGTTTTTATTATGTTCAGATGTAATCCTTAAGGGAGGCTGCAGTATTTGATTTTTGTCAGTAAGTCTTCAAGTCCTCTTCATTTAAACCACAACTTACCCAGGGCTTTTCCCTTCCCACATGAAGTTGTGATTTATTTCTCCATCTCATTAAAAAATGCTGTTGTAACTCCCCTATAATAATGAGATGAGAGGGTAGAGAAGATAGGACAGGACTACGTTGAATGAATGAATATGGGAAGTAGACTACGGAAAGGAGGAATGTGCTGTCAGAGAGCTCGGATATCAGATGGTGTTGCGCAGTAGTGTTTTTTTTCATTTTCTTTATAGAGGCCTTGGATAGATTTGTCCCTGAGTACTTTATTTCTTATGGGGCTAGTATAAATGGTATTGACTTGGTCACTTCTTTTCAAAGTTCTCTGTTGTTGTAAGGAATCCTATTGCTTTTTATGTGTGTTAACCTTGTGTCCTGCTGCTTTGCTGAAATCTTCTATAAATTCCAGTAGCTTTCCTGTGGAGTCTTTGGGTTTTTCTGTGCATGAGATCACATCATCTGTGTCTTGGTCATCTGGTCCTCCTCTACTGAAATATCATGAGTGGATGGCTTTAACAAGTAAAGTTTATTCTTACAGAGTCCAGTAGACTACAAGTCCAAATTCAGGGCATCTGCTCCATGTGAAGGTTTTCCCTTTTGTCAGCTCTGGAGGAAGATCCCTATGTTGTATCAATCTTTCTTTGGTCAAGGATCATCTTGGTGCAAGAACCTCAGGTCTAAAGGACACATTCTGCTCCTAGTACTTTCTTGATGGTATGAGGTTCTCAACTCTGTTTGTTTCCCTTTCCTTTTATCTCTTGTAGGATGAAAGGATAAAAGGTGGTGCAAGTCACACTCCAGGCAAACTCCCTTTACATTGGAGCCAGAAGATCCAATGTTATGTCTCTAACATAATCCACTCTATTAACCACAGACAGAGGTCAGGATTACAGCATAAGAAAAAATTATTTTTTGATTCTCTATTTCATTTATTTCTGCCCTAATCTTTATTATTTTCTTTCTTCTGATGACCTAGAGCTTCTTTGCTGCATTCTATTTGAGTTGTAGAGTTAATATTTTGTCTCTTTCTTTTTTGATGTGTGCATTTATTGCTACAAATTGACCTTTAATCACTACCTTTGATGGGTCCCAAAGGCTTTAGCAAGATGGGATTTCATTCTTTATTATGTCCTTGATTCCATCTATAAGTTATTAGTTTTTAAGCAAGGTGTTGCTCATTTTCTGTGTTTTTGCTCTTTTCCCCTTTGCTATCTCTGTTACTGATTTCTACTCTCATGGTTGTGATTACACACAGATACTATGTATTATTTCAATGTTTTAGATTCTGCCAAGGTTTGCTTTGTGGCCTAAAATGTGGTCTATCTGGAGAATATTCCATGTGAGTTGGAAAACAATGTATACTTTTCTGCTGTTGGCTGAAGTATTCTGTATATGTCTTCATGGTCAAGTTAGTTGATTATTCACAACGTTCACATTTTATTATGATAGATTTTATAACTAGTATAAATATGCACACACTTGGCTGGCATAAATATGCACAAGCTGAGTCTTAGAGCCAGGATTTGAACACACATGGTTCTGACTCCCAAGACCCAGTCTACTTAATGATATTAGCTCATTCATGTATCTCTCTCTTTAAGTGGATAGTGGTTCTTACAGAAAGATACCATGAATTAGAAATCTCTCTGTATTCCTGGCACTTAGCATAATCTGGTATGTAGTAAATTCTTAGTAAAAATTAGATCAATAAATGGATTGGATTATAAATATTCCAAGCTAAAAACCACAGAATTCTAACACATAATTTCCTGGATTTATAAAACCAGAAATAAATAAACATTTGTGCAAATTTTAATCACATAAGTTTGTAGTTAGGATAATAATGATTGATACTATTTTAAAAATGAGAAATAAGGAAAGTTCACCCAAAATTATAATTCATTAAGAACTAACATAGTTTCAAAGCTAGAAGATCCAGTAACATTCCAGATGGTGATGCCACTTTAGCATCAGTCTAGAATTATCCAAATTATTTCTCATGTGTGAATCACTGATGAATAAATAGATGAGCAATTGTATAGCACCGAAGGAAGCACTTCAGAATTTTGAGATCCATCTTTTGGGAAGGGTAGATTTCTCTTCTGACTAATGAAATACTTTATGTTAATAAAATATTACACGTGATGGTTAACATACGGGTGGCATTATGGCTATTTTGAACATGTTATTTGATTCACATGAACCTTGTGCAATTTCTTTAGCTCTAGACTTTAAGCAGTTAACCAGATAATTCCTGAACTGATACTAATATTGCATGCAAATGTGCAGAATATTTTCTATATTTACTCCTTCCTAAAGTAATATTTTATTGTGTTTTAGATGACAGTTTACATAGGAAATTGGGTTCTCATTTAACAATTTTTATACAAATTTTCCTGTGACATTGGTTACAATTTTTATAATGCATCAGTGCTCTCATTATTTCCATTCTGTTTATTCTGTTTTCACTGTTCTAGCTTCTCTTCCTCTCCTTGCCATCTCATCTTTGCTTTTGAGTAGATGTTGACTGTTTGGTCTTATAGAGTTGATTATATAAGGGAGCACACTACTCGTGGGTAGTATTGTTTATTTTATAGTATAGTCTATTAGTTGACTAAAAAGTGACTAACAGAAACAGCTTCAGGTCCATGTAAAAGGGTATCTTAAGGCAATAGTCTTGGGAGTTCCTTCAGTCTCTATTGGTCCAGTATGTCTGTTTACTTGTTTGTTTGTATTTTGTTTTATTTTTGTAAATTTGAGTTTTATTCTACATTTTTCTCCCGTTCCATCTAGGACCTTCTATGGTGTCCCTGGCCAGAGACTATCCAGTTTTCCTGTCTGTGTTTAGAAGCTATCATGTTTCATGTGGGTTGTTAGTCTTGTGAATTATCCTCTTCTTTGAGCCCTGGGTGTCCTTCACTGTCTTCTGCTCCACACAAGTGAGACTAATTGTTGCATCTTAGATAGGCTGCTCACCAGCTCCTAAGACTCCAAATATTACCTGCCAAACTAAGATGCAGAGCTTTATATTTATGAATTATTATGTCAATTGACTAAATTTTCTTGCAAGACTATAGTTCCAAGGCTTTTAATCCAGTAAACCAATCCTGTGAGTTGTCTGTATACATCTAGAAGACTACACAACTATGTTTTTATATATGGATTTATTTGCAGCACATATATGTAATGCCTACAGATAAACCTATATATGAACAAGTACTTACTTGCATATGCTTTCCTATCCGCATATGCACACGTATCTACCCACATAATCATATACTTTTTTTGGTTGTTGTTCCAACTCGATGGCATTTGGTTTTTTACTATGGTTGCAAAATTGTATACATTAAGGCATTTACAAAATTGTCTCTTTTCCTCGTGTATTTGTTCCTGTCTTTATTAACCTTGGTAAAACTGTGCTGTATTAATCCATGTTTGGCATTGCCTTTCCCATTACTAAAAGTATCCAGTGTGTACTCTTCAGAAAGCAATTCTCCCTTCCTCTCACTTTTACCCATGGTGACCATACAAGAGCATTGCTTTCTGTGTGTGCATCTATTCTTGACTTTTTGTAATAGTGGGACCATGCAATATTTGTCCTTTTGTGATTGACTTATTTCACTTAGTATACACCCTCCAGATTCATTCATGTTATTTCACAGACTCATTATTACTTATAATTGCATGATATGCTAATTGCATGTTTATGCTATAATTTGTTTAGTCATCCGTCTGTTGATAGGCATTTAGCTTGTTTCCATCTATTTCTATTGTGAATAATACTGCAAAGAACATAGATGTGCATATGTCTATTGGTGTCACTGCTCTTATATCTCTTCAATATATACTTCGGAGTGGGATTGCTAGATTACAAAGTGTTTCTATTTCCAGCTTTTTCATGATGCATCATACCATTTTCCACAGTGGTTGTACCATTTTACAACCCATCAGCCATGTATAAGAGTTCTAGTCTTCCCACAACCTTACCAGTATTTGTTGTTTTCTGTGTTTTTGGTAAGTGCCACTTTTGCATGGGTGATACGGTCTCTCTCTGCAGTTTTGGTTTGCAACTCTTTAGTGGCTAATGATCACAAGCATCTCTTCATGTACTTGTTGGCCTCCTGAATGGCCTCTTAAGGAACATGTATTCATGCCCTTTCGTAGTTTTTTGACTGGGTTATTTGTCTTTTCATTGCTGAGTTGTTGAACTTTTCTATATAAAGATTAGAATTTTATTGAACATGTCATTGCCTGAGATTTTCCCTTGTCTGTAGGTCTCCTTTTTACTCTTTTGGTAAAGTCTTTTGATGAATGTATATATCTAACTTTTAGGAGATCCCAGTTATCTAATTTATCTTCTGTCATTCATGTATTTTTATTTGTGTTTGGTGAAAATTAAGTCCCCAGTTCTGTCTCTATGCTATCTTCCAGGAACTTGATAGCTTTAGCTTTAACCTTTTAGTCTTTGACCCATTTTGAGTTAATTTTTGCGCATGGTGAAAGATATGGACCTTCTTTCATATTTTTGCAAATGGATATCCAGTTTTACTAGTATCATTTGTTAAAAAGACTGTCTTCCCCACTGAATGGACTTCTATACTTTATCAAAGATCAGCTGTCCATAGATGGATTAATTTACTTCTGGGTTCTCAATTTTATTTCACTGGTCCATGTCTCTGTCATTGAACAAGTACTAGATTGTTTGGATTACTGTGACTGTACAGTAAGTTTTGACACTGGCAAGTATGAGGCTTCCTAATTTGTTCTTCAGTATTGAGTTACATATTTGTGTTCTCTGTCCTTTCCATGTAAAGTTGATTTGTATTCATTCTTTATTTCCATGAGTAATTGAAGTCTTAGTTTTGTTGAAAATTACTTCATTTGTTGACTTAGTCAAAGGATATCTGGACCCTAGAGACTGCTCACTTTAAAAGCTAGTCTAGAGGCATCGATGGTTCAGTAGAATTCTCTCTTTCTAGGTGGAAGACTTGGTTCATCTCCTGGCCAGTGCGCCTTCTACACAGCATTGACCAGTCTGCAAGTGGAGGCTTGCATGTTGCTGTGGTGCTAAACAAGATTCAGCAGAGTTTCCACAATAAGATAGACTGGGAAGAAACCCATGGTTAACAGTTTTCAAAAAAAAATCAGCCAGTGAAAACCCTGTGGATCACATTGGTCCAGTCCTCAAAAGGTAATGGAGATGGTGCAGGAGCAGGCAGTATTTTATTCTATTTTACATGGAGTTGCCATGAGTTGGGGTCCTACTTTACTGCAGCTAACAAGAAAGAATCCTAGAGGAGGAATTGAGTTAAGATGCAGTATCACTTAGAAATCATGGTGATGTAATGGTTAAGAGCTATGGCTGCTCAAACCCAACTGGTACTCTTTGCAAACTTTGTGGTGTAGTTCTACTCAGTCCCATAGGATTGCTATGAGTTGGAATTGCCTCAACAGCGGTAGGTTTGGTTTTAGGTTGTGTCACTAGCAAGGAAGAGTAGCATCACTGGGGATGAGTGTTGTAAGTACCCTTGCTGTCTGTATAGAAAAAAAGGCTCTCGCTCATCTTTGGTGGAGTAATTTGGTTGGTACTACACATCAATGAGAATCAGGAATGACATACATCCTCTAGTTATAGAAGAGGAGGGAGATCAGCAAGGCAGATATACACTTTAAAGTTGTTAGATAGGGTTGGCCAGTGTCTTCGAGATTGAAATCAGGGCACTGGAGCTGAGGCTGTAGGGGAAACAGAGTGAGAGTTCAGCTCTGGTTACTATCAAAGAGAATGTATGCCGAATTAGGATGCCCATATTCAAGAAAAGATGATACTTAAAAAAAAAAAAAAAATTTTTTTTCAGTTAAAAAAAGAAAGTAAATCACCACACACAAGTAATATCCGGAAGCTCCACTGATATTTCCACTGCCTGAGGATTGGTTCTTCTTATTCAAAAGCATCTTAAAATTGGCAAATGGGTCCCCTAACTTTGTGGTAGGAGTGAAAGCAGATTCACTACCTAAGGCAAAACCGACTCAACCACAGGACAATCACAAGGTATTGGGATTGGGAATGGATTTGTGTCCTAACCCATTTTATTAGGATTCTCATGGCAGAAGCTATGGGATCACAGTGATATGCATGCACAAATATCTCATATCAGCCCCAATACAGAAGAGTACATATATCTCTATTGCTTTTAAAAAACTTTAAAATTTTCAATATTTTGCTTAAGAATAATAGATCACAATTCTAGTTTTTATTCCAGATATTTCCTATGAAAGGAAGGCATCTTTAGAGGTGTATGTATGTGTATGTGTGTGAAATCTCCAGGACTTTGTAGGAAATATTTCTAAATTTCTAAACCATCTTTTAACCTTTAGTAATGGAAATGGAGTGGGTGGCAATCATGCCACTGGAGGAGTAAGGCAAGAAATTCTGTTTGTTTTTTTCTCACACTACACAAGCTGGAAAATTAGAGGATGTATAATCGCTTGATCACCAGAGAAAGTATATGCCATTATGAAAAGACTTAGAAAGGGCTTGCTCTGTGTTTTAGAATTTTTTTAGGAGAAGCTGTTAAAGTATGGCTGTTTCCCTCAAAATAGTTTGTACATGTACTCTTCTATTTATGATAGAGTTTTGTTCTGACATCTCTGTCATAAGTCAGTTCTTACATAAATAGAATAATCCTTTTTTTTTTTCATTTTCTTGATTGTTGCCTTCTATTGTTAGTGTTGGAAACTGTCTGCGTAGTGGTTAAGTGCTACAGCTGCTAATCAGAATGTCAGCAATTCAAATCTGCCAGGCACTCCTTGGAAACTGTATGGGGCAGTTCTCCTCTGTTTACAGGGTTACTCTGAGTCAGAGTCAACCGAGTGGCAGCGAGCATGGTTTGGATTTTTTTATTATAAGTATCAGAGGAGCCCTGGTGGTGCAGTGAAGTACTTAGCTGATAACCCAAAGGTTGACAGTTTGCATGTGTCAGCCTTTCTGTGGGAGAAAAGTCTGTAAAGATTTACAGCCTATGGGGAAGTTCTTACCTGTCCTATAGGGTCACAATGCATCAGAATCACCTGACGGCAATGGGATTGGATTTATTTTATTTTATTTTATTATCAGTATCTTCATGAATCTGATACTTGTGGAGTTAGAAAAAAATACATATAAACCTACATAAGTGCTGCAGTATTATATGTAGTACAAGTAGTCCCCAGCTTTGACAATGGTATTCTTTTCTAACGTAAGTGCAGTTCTGCATAACTGGAATACTTCCCAGGGTGGGTACTACTTGTAATCTATGTCAGTATATAGACCAGATCTTCTGTTCTATGATCCCACTTCTATCCTAGCAGGAGCTAGCCATTTGTCATCAATTCTGTTCAACTCTGACCCATAGTGACCCTATACGGGTCAGAGTAGAGCTGTGCTCCGTGGAGTTTTCAATGGCTGATTTTTCAGAAGTAGATTACCAGGTCTTTATTCTGAGGCTCCTTTGAATGGATCTGAATCTCCACCCTTTGGGGTAACAGCCAAGCGAGCAGCCAAACACAGTAACCATTTGCACTATTCAGCAACCAAACCAAAACCAAACCCAGTGCCATAGAGTCAATTTTGCCTCATACTCCCTAGTCGATCCATATATTGTAGCAGAAGCATTGAACCTATATATATATAAAGAGAAATACTGTTATTGGAATACAGCTGTTTGTGCAGTTTTAGATTGGCTTTTGGCTTACTTTGCCTATCTGTGCTTGATTTTTTTTTTGGTTGGTAGTTTTTTGACGACTTTTTCAATCTTTTCCTTTGTGATGGATTTATTAAGTTGTTGTGCTTCACCTTGTAATAATTTTGTTAGGTGATATGAATCAAGGAATTTGTTCATTTCCTCTAGGTTTTCAAATTTGTTAGAGTACAGACTTTCACAGAATTCTGTTATGACATTTTTGACTTCTGTTGGATCCATTATGACAACTCCCCTCTCATTTTTTATTTGTGTTATTTGTTTCCTTTCCTGTTTTTCCTTAGGAAGTTTAGCCAGTGGTTTGTCAATTTTATTGATCTTTGTTAAAAAACAGCTTTGTTTCATTTTTTTCAACTGTTCTTCTATTCTTTAAATAATTTAGTTCTGCTCTAATCTTTATCATCTGTTTTCCTCTGGTGCCTGAGGGGTTCTTCTGTTGTTCTCTTTTTACTTATCCAAGCTGTAGGGTTAGTACTTTGATTTGGTTTCTTTCTTCCTTCCAGATATGTGCATTTATGGAAATAAACTGACCTCTGAGCACTGATTTGGCTGTATCCCATAGATTCTGGTAGGAAGTGTTTTTGTTCTCATTGGAATCCATCAATTTCTCTATGTCATCCTTGATTTCTTCTATAACCGATTGTTTTTTGAGCAAGATGTTGCTCAGTTTCCATGAGTTCTACTTTCTGTCTGTGTTTTTTTTCTGTTATTGATTTCAACTTTTATGGCTTTATGAGCTGAGAAGATGTTTTGCATTAATTCAATGGTATGGATTTTGTTGAGAACTGCCTTATGTCCTAACAGATAGTCTGTTCTGGAGAACTTTCCATGTTCCCTGGAGAAGAAGGTGTAGTTGTCCGCTGATGGACACAAAGTTCTGTATATGTTGATGAGGTCTAATTGGTTAACTGTGGCAATAAGGTCTTCTGTGTCTTTACTGTGTTTTTTTCTAGACAATCTGTCCAATATTGAGAGTGGAGTGTTGAAGTCTCCCACTGTTATTGTGGAGTGATCTGTCTCCTTTTTGAGTGTAGTCAGCGTTTCTTCAGTGTATTTAGGTGCTGTAATATTAGCTGCATAAATATTTAATATTAAGTCCTGCTTGTGTATTGAACCTTTCAGCAATTAATAGTTTCTGTCCTTATCCCACAGTGGATTTTTACATTAAAATTGATTTTATCTGAGATTAGAATTACCATACTTGCTCTTCTTTGTTCATTGTTAGCTTGATAAAAATTCTTCCATCCTTTAATTTTCAGTTTGTTCGTATCTTTAAGTCTAAGATGAGATTCTGGTAGGGAACATACAGATGGATTGTGTCTTTTGATCCAAGATGTCATTCATTGTCTCTTTGCTGGAGTGGTCAGTCTGTTTACATTCAGTGTAATTATTGGTAGGTATGTGTTCAGTGTTTTCATTTTCACGTATTTTGGTGTTGGTGTTTTCTCTGTTGCTCTAAATATTCTGTTCTGGGTCAGTCTTCCTTATGGGTTGACTTTTCATCTTTTTCAGTATTGATTTATGTTTGTTGAGACTTCTGTATTACACTTCTTGATTTGATATGTTGCATCTTTACTGTGCGTTATGGCTGCCCCTATGATCCCCCTTAATAAACTATGTATAAACTCAATTTTAATTACTACCAGTCTTATTAACTTCCTCTCCATCTGGAAGGACTATAGCACTTGTAGTACATCCCTCTCTGTAATACGATGACATCATAGTTTTCATGATATGATCACTGGATCATTTCTTTCACTATTATAGGTTCGATTGAGTTTGGAGCCTTCCCTAACTCAGTAGGTTTTTGGGCGATGTGTCCTGCATTTGCTTCTAAAACGTAAATTTAGTAGTTTTGTTTTTCTAAGCCAAGAGATTTTTTCAGTATTTCTTGTAGCTTTGGTTTGGTTTTTACAGAGTCTCTGAGTTTCTGTTTATCAGCTAACATCTTCATTTCATTTTCATATTTGAAAGATAGTATTGCAAGATATATAATTCTTGGTTGAAAGTTCTTCTCCTTCGAGGCTTTGAATGTGTCATGTCACTGTCTCCATGCCAGTACGGTTTCTGCTGAGAAATCTTACAAAGCCTACAGGGTTTCCCTCTAAATGTTAGCTTTGCTTTGAGTCTTACTGCCTTTAAGAGTTTCTGTTTCTGTTTCATTTTAAGCTTGATTATAGTATGTCTTGGAGTCTTTCTTTTGAGATCTATATTGAGTGGTATTCGAGACACATCTTGGATATCTATATTCTCTTCCTTCATGATTTCTAGAAAGTCTTCTGTCAGCAGCTCAGCAGTGATACTCTCTATGTTCTCAGGTGTCTCATCCTGTTCAGGGACTCCAATTAATTGAAGGTTGTTCCTCTTAATAGAGTCCTACATGTTTCTTAATGCTTTTTCATTTTTCTTGTTTCTTTCTTCTGATTTCTCCTCATAGATGCTGGAGTTGGTTGCTCTGTCGTCTAAGTCAGAAATTCTTTTTTCCATTCGTTCCATTCTGTTTTTTTGGCTTTGGTTTTTCCATTCTGTTTTCTTGGCTTTGAACTCAAGTTTCTATGTCTTTGATTTTGTTCTTGATCCGCTGGATTTCAGAATACTGGTGTTGCATCAGATTGAACAGCTTGCTTAATTTTTCATTTTGCTCTGCGCATTTTGTATAAGGTCTAGAGGGGCTCTGTATATAATCCTTTTGTATTCACCTTCTGGTAATTTCAGAAAAATTTCTTCATCCAGAAAGCCCCTTGGCTGTTTCATTTGGGGGCCTTCTGAATCCATGGATGATTTCCTGTTTGTTGTTTTCTCAAGGACCTGTTGCTTTTTGGGCTTCATGTAAGTCGATAAAGGCTAGGAGGAATACTGTGAGGATGGACTGCAGATGTTTCTCTAGGCTGTCTTAAAATGGAAAATAAAAGGTATCTGACCACTTCCAAAGTCAGTCAGGTTTTCAGGTGTAAAGGTCCCTTTTCCAAACTGGCAAAGTAAGCACCTCTGTATCTACCCTCAGATGATACAAACTAGTTCAAAATATGCAATGCTACTACCCTGTTGGTCTCTGCTGACAGGCCCCAGCCATAAGCAACACTGTGTGAACTACTGCTTTTCTGGCAGAAAAGTGCTCTCCTGCGGCAAGGCCCTGGCTCCCAGGCTAAGAATTAGGTCCAGCTGTGGCCATTGTATCTAAGATGGTGCCCTGCACAATGTCACTGCTGCTTCTGTACACACTACCCTGTGGCAGAGGTGGGAAGAGGGGCCAAAGGTGCTGAGAAGCAGTGAGTCCTCTGCCTCTGTTGCCAGGCCCCAGCTGTAGGTGACACTGTGTAAACTACTGCTTTTCTCTTGGAAAAGTGCCCCCCTGTGGGCAGGCACTGGCTCCCAGACTGAGAATTTGGTCCAGCTAAAATTTCCATATTCAAGATGGCGTCTTTCACAAGGGCACCGCCACTTCTGTACAAACTACACTGTGGCAAAGGCAGAAAGACAGGCCAAAAGTGGCAAGATGCATGGAGTCCTATGCCTGGCTCTCAAAATATGGCAATTTCACCTGCCTATCCCACCAGCAGGGTGTCTAAGACTAGCTGCTAGGCAAGACCCAGCTCTGCCTGCTGTCCAAGACAGAGGAAAAAAAAGTCAAAATGGTGAGTTACCTTCAATCCATGAGAGCCAGGACTAGCCATGAGTGGGAGTCAGTGAAACAGAGGAAGTTTTTTGCTCAGTGGTATGAAGGCTAAATTAACAGCCCTGTTCTGTGTCCTGGGGCTCACTAGGTGACCAGAAGGTTCCATTTGATTATTAATTCAGGTCTTGGTTTCCAGTGGGATTTAGGGAGATGTGTGATTAGTCTGCTATCTTGACCCTGCCCCCCTGTTTTCTTGGCTTTGAATTGAAGTTTCCGTGTCTTTGATTTTGTTCTTGATCTGCTGGATTTCAGAGTACTGGTGTTCCATCAGATTGAACAGCTTGCTTAATTTTTCATTTTGCTCTTCCGCATTTTGTATAAAGTCTAGGAGGGCTCTCTATATAATCCTTTTGTATTCACATTCCGATAGTTTCAGAAAGGTTTCTTTGTCTGGGAAGTTCTTTGATTGTTTCTTTGGGGGGCTTTCTGAAGCCATGGGTAATTTCTTTGTTATGCTTTTATTGAAAGTTTTTTGCTTTGGGGGCATCATGTGAATCAATAAAGGCTGGGAGACATGCTGTGAGGATAGACCGCAGTTGTTTCTCTAGGCCATCTTAAAGTGAAAGGTAAAAGGTATCTGACAACTTCCAAAGTCAGTCAAGTTTTCAGGTGTACAGATCCCTCTTCCCAGCTGGCAAAGTAAGCACCTCTATATCCAACCCCAGATGTTATAAACTAGTTCAAATTACAGAAAGGCTACTGCTCTGCTGGCCTCTGCTGCTGGGTCCCAGCTGTAGGTGATGCTTTGTAAAATACTGCTTTTCTGCTGGAAGATGCTCTCCTCCAGGCAGGTGCTGCCTCCCAGCCTAAGAATTAGGTCCAGCTGAGGCCTCTGTATGGGTATATCCACCTCCCAGTGGAATAAGATGGCGTCCCGCACAAGCTCCCTGCCTGCCTCGGCACAGGCTACTCAGTGGTGGAACTGGAGAGGCCAAAGGTGCCAAGATGCACAGAGTCCAAAGCCAGGCTCTCAAAATGTGGCAATTTCGCTTGTCAATCCCACCAGGAGTGCGTCTGAGATTAGCTGCTAGTCAAGTCCCAGCACTGCCCACCAGCTAGGACAGAGAAACAAAGTTAAAATGATGAGTTACCTTTGGTCCGTGAAAGCCAGCATTCACCAAGAGAGGGGGGATAGCAAAAGAGAGGAGGTTTTTCCATTCAGTAGTATGAAGTCCAAATTAATAGCCCTATGTCATGTCCTAGGGCTCACTAGGTGTCCTAAAGGCTCCATTTAATTATGAATTCTGGTCTTGGTTTGAAGAGGGATTTTGGGAGATACGTGTTTAGTCCGTCACCTTGACTCTGCCTCTTGATTGGTTTGATGTCTTATTTCACCTTTCTGATCTCATGTCACTTGTATTTTCTCAAGTTTGACAGAAAAATTTGTTGCCTTATCCAACACTGGCTCCTCTCACTTTGTTACTAGTTTAAACTAGACCAAAACAATGGTTATCCAGTTAATTCCAACCCACAGTGATCCCATGCATGTCAGAGTGGAACTGTACTCCATAGGGTTTTCAATGGATGATTTTTTGGGAATTAGATCACCAGGTCTTTCTTTTGATATCCCAGTGGGTGGACTTGAACTTCCAACATTTCAGTTGGTAGTTTGAGCCACTGAGAGACTCTTGTCCTTGGTATAGGAGAGTGGAAACTCCCTCTACCCTTAAAATCAGAGGTAGATTCCTTTGATGAAGACATTATTTATCTTTTGTTGAGAAAACCACTGTGATAGCCTTTTGAAGGTAGCAAATGTTAAGGCTGGCCCTTCAGAAAATGGCTTAGTTAGGATTAAATTAAACAAATAGGAGGGATGGTTTGCTCTGCCCAAAAACAATAATAGGAAGGGTAGCATAGGAGCCAAAGTAGAAAAAGGGGAGGTAAGAAAGGTAGACCAAGCAAGAAGGCAGCAGGTCAGAGTCCTGTGTGAAGGCAGTCACGTGGTGTTGAGACCAGCTGAAAGGCTTCTGTATGTTCAGTTTCTAGTTCCTTAATACACATTTGTGTTGCAGATTCTTTGGAAAATTGTAGGATGTCACGGTTCACTGAAGAAAAGGGATGGTATATACAGAAGAAATGTTATATTGTCAGTAGAGCGAATTCAGCAGTTCCAGAAAGTAAGAGCTACAGGTTTATAGGATAAATTCAAGTGGGTCTCCCCTACTCCAGAATTCTTACAAATACAGGGGTTGGTGTTAATTTTGGCATGTCACTATAGGTGAGATGAAGATTGAGCTAAGTATGATAAAATCTTAAAATCTTATGATCATGCTTTTGAGCTAAAGGACTTTAGGAACATGTTTCTTGTTGAAATTTGTGTTATATTTTGTCCACAGAATTTGTTTTACGCCCTGTAACTTGCAACAAAACTCTTTGGTTTCCTCTACCCCAAGAACTGGGGTACTGTCCCCTTCTCACATCTGTTCCAGGATACCTAGATCCTGAATACCAGAAAAGATATAAATGTAAACATTTCAATAGTCTTCTGAGGTGTGAAGAGTATGACAGATGTATCATTCACTTGTGGTGAATGAATGCACGAGGACAATTAATGGATGAACAGTGACTACAAAAATCCAGGTAAGTGCCATTAAATTTCTGTTGATAAAGGTTCTGTTCTGTGCCAGGCATTGTGCAAGGCATCATGTGTGTCACAAAAATGAGTCATTAAATAAAAGAAGTTAACTATCTAGGAAGGTTTACACAGACTACAAAAGGCTGTGAGATAAGGTCAGATGAGAGGTGTTACAAGTTGTCAAAAATGGGAGAGCTCTTCTCTAGTTAAGGAATCATCAGGAATATATTCATGGAGAATCATTTGATAAAAATTTTAATAAATGGATAAAATATTCATGAGCATCAATAGGAAAGGAGAAGAGACATTAACAATCTTTCAAGCAGCTAACCAATGATATTAACAAAAAATGAAGCATATCACAGAAACAGTGAACAGAAGGCATTTTCCAGGAATCTGCATGCACAGCTCTTCTTCGTAGATATGGACCAGGATGATGTAAAGTCTTACAAAGAGTACTAAAGTTGCCATTGAGTCAATTCCAATTCATGTATCCCATTGTGTCACAGTAGAATTATGCTCCACAGCACTTTAAATGGCTGATTTCTCAGAATTTGACCACCAAGACTTTTTCAGACTTTCCTCTATGTGGACTTGAACCTCCAACTTTTCTGTTAATCATTTGCACCATCCAGGGACTCCTACAGGTCTTCTTTGATACAAGTATGAATTCTGGTAGTGATAATAATTGCTGAGACTTTTAAAAATATCTTTTAGGTTTCAGTTAGTACTGAAGTCAACACTTCAGACAAAGAATGGGCTAGGCTTGGGGACAGAGTGTGAACATGTGGTATGTGTACTTTATGGTTCTATATATTTATAGAAGGCTGCCCTACTGGTTTCTTTCTAGAGGCGAGTGGAGAAGGTAGAAAGTAGGGGACAGGTGTTCAGTGGGAGGATAGTAGAAGTGTGAAGAGGAGTGTGCTGTCACTGGGTGGGGAGAGCAGATAGAGCTGTAGAGAGGTGAGTATGCAAAACTGACTTAGACTGTGTACTTTCACTTACTCATAATAAAAAAAAGAAAAGATACCTTTTAGGTTTCAGTCACCTTACATACATTATTCCATCTAAAAATCAAAATAAAATACAAGGAAAATATTATTTTCATTATATATGCAAGAAAATTAGATTGATAGATTATGTTGTCTAATGTCATATGGCTAGTAACTGACACAGCACAGATTAGAATCTGTCTGATAGTAAAGTTCAGTTTACCATGCCATGTCGCTTCTGAACAATTTCACAGATGTATGAGAAAGTAAATAGGATGAGCATTAGAGCAACAGGAAACTGTTTGATGTGGACTCTGTACTTGCGACTAAACTTTGAGCAATGGTACATATAGATTGAAGATTGTTTGCAGTTAGCATACAAACTCTGGTTCAAAGCTCATCTTCGTTGTCTGTGTTTCAAAGTTTGATGGCTCAAAGAGTTACTCATCTCACCTCCGTCTCCCTGCCTCATCCATTCACATGGATGGCTCCAGTAACCTTCCATCATCTGAGGATTTCCAAATCTCCCTTTCCAGCTTCACTTTTCTTCTAGAAAACCATAAACATGTATTCAATTACCTACGGACCTTTTCACTTGGAGTTTGTGAAGGCATTACCACATGCAAACAAGCATGTTCTGCCTAGAACATTACTGAGAGTAAAAATGAACCCAAGTAATAATTATTCTAAGTCAACAGGCATAAGCCAAGTCTGTCTGGGTAAGCTCGTCACTCTCTTAAATTTTCTATATGTATCCAAGACTAAACTTCTGATTCTTTTTTATAAGTATCACTTTGCTGTACCTACAATTCTTATTTCCCACTAGTTATACTCCATTTAATTAACTGATTTAATCTATGTCACATTCTTGCAAAAAACTTCCTAACTGGTCTTCTTATTACAGTCTTGTCTCTGGGTACAATAAAAGATGGTTTCAAAACATAAACCTGAGTTTTGTTAGCTCCCTTTGTGGGCTCCCATTGTCCCAGAGGAAGTGTAAACTTGCCTTACAAATGTCTTTGAGAGGCATCTCTGCCAATCTTGTCTTCTCTCTACAGAAGTGGTCCCCTCATCTTTAAATTTTATACTTCTTGTTCTCCATGAAGCAATATGTTGTGAGGAGACTGGGTGATGCAGTGGTTAAAGTGACTAGCTACTAACCCAGAGGTTGGCTGTTTGAAACCACCAGTGGCTCCTTGTGAGAAAGATGCAGTAGTCAGTGTGACAACCTGCTGCCTTACAGATTTACAGCCTTGGAAAATCTGTGGGGTTGCCATGAGTCAGAATCAACTGAACAGTGGTGGAGAGAATGTACTGTTAGCATTATCTCATATCATTAAATAGTCTTCCACAAAATTACTTTTGATGACTATTACTCCATTCAATGAATATACCATGTTATTCAATGAATCTGATACTGTGGCTTGTTTGGTTTTGTAATCTTACCTTTAGGATGGAGAAGCAGTGGCCTAGTGATTAAGACAGAGGGCTGCTAGTTAAAGTCAGCAGTTCCAGCCACTCCTCAGAAATTCTACAGAGCAGTTCTACTCTGTCCTATAGGATTGCTATTAGTTGGAATCAACTTGATGACAACAGGTTTGGGTTTTATTTGTTGTTTATATCTGATTTAGTGAATTGTCTACTCAGATATATCCAACTGTTAAAAGGTAAACATACATTTACCATGTGATCAAGAAGCCCTGATAGCACAGTGGTGAAGTGTTTGGCGGCTAAACAAAAGGTGTGTATGACAAAGTTGTGGCAGTCTGCTTCAATATGGATGGCAGCCTTGGAAACCATATGGGACTAGACTACTTGCCCTATAGGGTAAGAATAGACTTGATGGCAACAGGTTAAATATTTACCCTTAGAACAGTGACTTTCAGCCTTGATTACACTGGAATCCCTTGTGAAGCTTTAGAAAATACTGATGCCTGGGTTCTAATTCCAGAGATTTTGATTCAGAGTCTAGTTAGTCTAGGGTACAGGATAGGCACTGGAGACTTGGAAAATTCCTCAGTGATTCTAATGTGTAGCTAAAGTTGAGAACCCTTGCTCACAGGCGAATAGGAGGTGGACCACTACTGGGATCAGATGGAGTTGATCAGTGCCTTTATTGAGCATCAGCTTATTCACCTTGAATTGCTGAGCAGCAGTGCAGCTGAAACTTCCCAGTTGTGACAAACACACAGTTATTTTGTTACAAGTAATTGTCATACTTGGTTCACTAGCATTTGTGCTGTAACTTTTATATATCATGTCATATGCAGTATACCAAATACTTGAAAAGGTAATTTATTGACATATAATCACATAAAAAAACTTTTGAGTTAAACAAGTACATAATGAGTCATACAATGCACTCTTCAACCAAGGGTCTCAGCTGACTGCTGTGTCCAGTGTCCGGCACAGATAGGAGTTCAATTAATATTTTCTTCACAGATTAATGTACTTAGTTACTGCCTTTTCATTAACCAACCAAACCTGCTGCTGTCAAGTCCCTCTAACTCACAGAAACCCCGTGGGATAGAGTAGAATAGCCCCACAGGGTATTCAAGGCTGTAAATAGTTGACAAAGCAGATTGCCACATCTGCTGGGTTCGAACCACTGACCCTCAGATTAGCAGCCAAATGCTTTAACCACTAGGACTTCTGATCTTTCCATTGTGATCTTATTAATGTCTTCATTTGAAATGAATTAACTGCTCCACAATTTGGGGCACAAATCTATTTGAAACTCTGTGATTTGAAAAGAATGTTTGCTGTATTTGCAAACGGAATAAACCTGCAGAGTTTTTTTCCACCCAAGGGGGTCTGTGTCCTTGAACATAAAACACAAATAACCGGTGTGCAGTTAATTATTGGCAAGTCATCCCACTTGCAACCTAAAGAAACAAAGCTACAGGTATAATAACAAAAGTTACTAGTTAACAAATATTGGTTAAGGAGGGCATAAAAGAATTTCAATGTGATTTTTCCATATTCTGCTCCCACCAGTGCCAATAACAAGAAGTAATTTAGCAACCATGAAGTTGGTGGTAGCAATTTTTCTAATTTCGTTACTAAATTTTACTGAATCTAGAGCACTGTATAAAACTGTATCAGGAGCAGGTAAGTTACTCGTGGTTTTTGTTTTTTTGGCCTTTTCTCTATATCAAAATTTTTAACAGTTCTTAATTTTGTATTTATTCATTATTATGCTTATTCTCCTACACAGAGAAAATATGTTTTATTGCTGGACATATTTTAATGAAAAAAGTTAAAGTTACAACTTTAGCATTGTCTGCATGAATGGTTCATATGCTGCACACTGAGTAAATTTTATCTTTATATATTATTAAATTGGCATACATATTAACTTTGAAAAATGTATAAATGTATGTCAGTCTGCAATCTTGGTTCCTTCACATAAAGAACTCTCTCATATTGGTAGAGTTAGTAATATCTTTATTCTTTAGTTCAGAAGAATGGGTCATTATTTGAATATCTGAACAAGAAATATTGTGACAAGCAAACTGTGGTATTAATCATGTTGAAAAGGATGACTGAAGATGTTTTTGACCGTTTGATTTTTAAGTATGGGGAAAAACCAAACAACCAGAGATGTAAAATCTGGATTTCAGTTCTAGGTGTGCTACAAATGATTGTTGTTCTCTTTGTTTCCTAGGTTTCTTCAGTACAAAATGAAGATGTTTTGATAGACAATCCCTAATTTCTTCTCAGCTCTAAAATTGTGTAGTTCTAACTTAAATACAAACATTTACATGTAACAGTGATCCTTTTCTGGTTGCAGTGGATAACATAACTTTTTATAAAATGTTATTTTTCTTTCCAGCTTCCATGCTGAATTCTTCCCAATGTTTTTCCGAGACGAATTTGGTTAACCTGTAAGTTTTGCCCATATACATACGATTTGGATGTGCTAAGCCATGGTAAATTTTGTTATGTAATCAAATAACAAAGCTGGGCAATCAGACAACAAAGTTGGGTACAGCAGTAAGTTTTCAAAAGCATGAGAGAAAATGGACAATCAAGAACAATTATTTTTAAGAGATATGAATTGATTTTGAAGAAGTTGAACTGTTTGCCAGTGAATGAGATAATAACTCTAGATTCCTTGAAATTCCATAGCTTGAACCAAAATAGGTTCAAACGAGGAGGAAAGAAATAAGATCAGATCTTAGAAACTGAAAACTAGTTTTGAACACAGAAAATCATAGATGACTAGATATTCAAGAATTTTTCCCATTAAAGTCAATAGGATGATATGACTACATTCTTTATTTACTCCTAAAACTATTCGATTTTTTGTCATTTGTATTGGCCACAATGTTCTCTTGAATGCTGTACTTCATTCTAAATTTTTACAGTTTCTATTAAAAAATGTTAAGTAGTGTATTGCTGCTACTGTACTGTGTAGTATGTTTTGTTCATAGCATAAACAAAAAGCAAATAAACAAAACTATCCTTGAGGAAAACGCGGTCTGTTGAGTCTGAGCCTTATCCATCCACATGTATTTCGGTTTCAGAGCTACCATATTCTTTGCCCAGTTTGTTCAAGAGGCTACTTATCCGGAAGTAAACAAAATGACAAAAGATGTAATGACTGTGATTGAGAAACCAGCTGGCAGTGCGCAGAACGCAGCGTACTCAGAAAACCAGGTGAGTGAATAATAAAGCAAAGCGCTGTGATGCAGCCTGAAGAAGAGAGGACGCAGGAACAGCGTGAGAGATACATTTCAGTATTTGCAGAGCTGGTGAGGGATTAGATTAATCCTGAATTGCTGAAAAGGGTAGGAGAAGAAACAACAGACAAAGAGACCATGAACCTGGTGACTGGAAACTAAGGTTCTGAAATGAGACTATTTTGGTCATCTTGTGCGTATTTGGAAATCTTGGAGGATCAGTTAAATGCTATGGCTACTCACCAAAAGATTGGTGGTTCCAATCCACCAGCCACTCCTTGGAAACTGTATAGGGTTCAACTCTGTCCTATTGCGTCACTATGAGGCAGAAAGCACGCGACGGTAATGAGTTTGGCTTTGGTTTTTGTGCATGTTACTTATTTGAGCTTCAATTTCTTTATCTATAAAGTAAGGAATAATAACAGTTTCCATTCCACATCATAGAGATTGATATAACAATAATAGCTAATTTTCATTATGGGTTTAAACACATTGAAGATCATGAAAATAGCACAAGACAGTGTAATGCTTCATTGTGTTATATGTAAGGTTGCCGTACAATGGAGCTGACTTGATAGCAGTTCACAACAAAAATTTTGTATTAAACATAGACAGTATGATGGTCACTGTTCTTAGAAGTGATAGTCTGAGTACTTTATGACATAAGGCATGAAATTGACAAATTATAATAAATGTCCAGTAAGTCAGAAGAGAAGTTGTTTGGGTCTTATTCACAGACTATCATCTCTGCTTGCAAATGTTCATTTATGAAATCTTCACAGTGGTCCTAGGAGATAGATGGTAATCTTGCAGCTGAGGAAACTGAGGCACACAGAGCCTAAGTAACTTTCTTAATAAAGTAGAAAATCGTAGAACCAGGATTTAAACCAGGCTATCAGGCTCTGAAACTAACCCTCATAGCGGCTTTATTACAACATACACCTAAACCAAAACCAAACCTCCTGCACTTTAGTTGCCTCCAACTCATGGGGACTCTACAGACAGACTAGAACTGCCCCATAGAGTTTCCAAGGAGCACCTGGTGGATTTGAATTGCCCACCTTTTGGTTAGCAACTGTAGCGCTTAACCATTATGCCACCAGGGTTTTCCCCAATATGATCAATGTAGGGTGCAGAGCACATAATTAGGGCTGCAAGATTTAGCAAGTAAAAACAACTAAGATACAGTACCCAGTTAAACCTGAACTTTAGGAAAACAAAAAGTATATTTTAGTGTGAGACATCCAAGGTGGAACCTCAATAAACAATAGTTATTATTGTTTATCTCAACATAGAAAAGAACTTCATAATAATTGTTGTTGTCAGGTGCCATCGATGAGTTGATCATGACTATAGTGACCCCATGTCACAGAGGTGAACTGCCCCCATGGGATTTTCTGGGCAGTAGCCTTTATGGGAGCAGATCACCAGGTGTTGTTACCCACGCAGCCACTGGATAGCTGGAATTCCCAAAGTTTGGGTTAGCAGTAAACCACTTATAAGAGTTAGAACTATCATTGAATTATGGAGAAAAACATGCATGACCTTTCCTTTTAAGGCAAAATAATTTTGTCCAAAAGTCTTGTGTATTACTCAAGGCTGAACACTAAAATTTCATTTCCTAAAAGGCCGTAAAGAAAGCTGTCTTATCAAGTTGAAAGTAAATGTGGGAATTTGGATGGAAACCATTTTCTCACTCTGTAGTTCAGATTATGGATTTTAGAAAAAATTCATGTGCTTTATAGAATTTCAAGAAAAGTTAATTGCCTGTCACCGGGAACAATTTTTTTTTTTTTCTCCTACAGCTATCTTCATTTCTGGATGAAATTTGCCATGAGAAAGAAATCTCGGACAAGTACAGACTTTCAGACTGTTGCAACAAAACTGAGGAGGAAAGACATAACTGTTTACTAGCCCACAAAAAGGCTGCTCCAGCATCCATTCCACCCTTCCAGTTTCCAGAGCCTGTGACAGGCTGTAAAGAGTATGAAGAAAATCGAGACATGTTCATGAATCGGTATGTATCCAGTTTAAAGGCAGACGAAAACCCCAGAAAAGAAGCAAAATCTGGTATTTCAACTCCTAACAGATGCACTATAAAGCACCTGGAAGTAGGAACAAGTGTTTGATGAGGTCATGCCCTAGGAAATTTGGGGATCAACTTTAAGGGTACCTTTGTCTCCACCTCAAGCTAGCTGCGTATGCGACACATACAGACCCACCAGCTCTTCTTGTCGTCTCTCGATATACACCTTGCTCCCCACCCCTTTTCCTATCTCTCCATTTCAGCTTGCACAAGATTATGTTAGCACTGCACAGAATTACTCCTTACAGAGCCAAATAGTCGGTGTTTTGTGTTCGATAAACTGCCTGGAAATAATAATGTATCATGATTCAGAAATGTTTAAGATACATAAACATGACTAACATTTAGTGAGCACTTAAGATGTTGTACGATGAACTTGTGTGCCTGGCACTCGTAGTCTGACCAATACTGACAAATAATCTTTGATGCCTCCTTCTCCTGTTCCTTCTCATTCTTCTTTTCATTTGGCCGGTGAGCAAATTGAGACTTAGAAGGTTAAAACAATTAGTTGTGCTCACACAGCTAGTATGCTGCCAAGCTGGGATTTGAACCTAGGTTCACTGTCTGTAAATGCCATATCTAACTGTTAACCATGTCTGTCTTCCACATAGCTGTCTAGAGCAGTGAACAGACAGCTTGCATTTAGACCGTGTCTGCTGTGGAGACTGCTGAGGTGGCTAACTCCATTCTGCATTGATGAGAAAAGAGAATCCATCTTTTGCTTTACTTACCAGATTTTTCATGAGGACTTTAAGCTAGGGAATTTTTACTGTAGCACATGGAAAAAATAGGACTGTTTCCTCCTTTGGAGTGCAGGAAACAAGTTAAAACTATTAAAAAAAACAAACAAAAATAAAAATCTGTCTCTTTAAACAAATTCCCTTCCAGAGTCTAGTACTGGGCAGTAGTATTCTTACTTTTCTGTGTCTGTAGATCTTACAGCTCTATTTCGTTTCACAGATATATCTATGAGGTAGCAAGAAGACATCCTTTCCTGTATGCACCTACTGTTCTGCTTTTCGCTTCTCGCTATGACAAAATGATTTCACTCTGCTGTGAGGATGAAAATGCTACTGAGTGCTTCCAAACCAAGGTATATTTGTGTGGATATTTACTTGATACAGAAACCGATGCCTTCCTCTAGCTATGACTGTGACTCACGAAAACGAAACAAAGTTAAAATAGAAATATACTTTTGTGTGTTGAGTATTATTTTCAGAATAGAAGATAGTGCATCAGTTTCGATAGTCTTCAAGCTAAAAATTTAGATTTTTCTGTTTTTGAATTAATTCTTTTATTCAGTCAACAACTGTTCCATTATTTACAAAGTGTGTTTGATGGGATAAAAAAAGAAAAGACAGAGCGTGTGATGATAAAAAGTGTAAATGAGAATAGGAAGTAAAGGAAGAAAGTGAAAGATGGAGGAGAAGGAATGGCAGGGGAAGAGACAAAGGAGGAAAGGAAAAGGAAAAGAGAATTGTGCGACGTGCTTCATGTGTCATTTCTTTTAATATTTATAATGACTTTGAAGTTTAAGTATTTTTCTTATTTAACAAAAAAGGAAACTTAGGTTTAGAGAAGTAAATTGCTTTCTTAGTTTCACAGAGCTAGAATAACATGGTCCACAATAAACCACTTGTTACCAGAAAATTCTACAACAATAATAACTACAGAATTGTGACAATTTTCAGAATGCCAAATAGGATGCAATTTCCCTTTGTGTGACTGAATACACATTTAAAAAATTTGCAAGTGTCTATATATCTTAAAGCTATTAAAAATACCAGTTGTTCATTAATAATTTCAAATGTGAAAGTAACAATATGCTTATTTTCAAAATATTTTTCATCCATCTGGCATGCCTAATGTAAAAAAAGAACAAATGAATAAAATTCTACAAAAATACATCACATTTATAATATTTTGTAAAAAATCTTATATTCTATACAGCTTCATGTTTTATGTCTGTTTTTCTAATTACTAGAACCTATAAAAGAAAATATATATTTTTGACACCTGTTTCTTCCACATCCAGGCAACATCACTTACAAAAGAAATACAAGAAAGTAGTTTGATAAATCAGCATGTATGTGCAGTAATAAGAAAGTTTGAGTTCCGGAACATTCAATCGATGTAAGTTTTAGCTGTATGTATGTATGTACGATCCATCCATCCATCCATCCGTCCATCCATCCATCATCTCACAACTTGTTCTTGTTAGGATGAAGAGGGATATAAAACAAAACGAAATAACAAGCAAAAACTTGAACAGGTCATCTAGTTACCTCATTCACCCTTTGCATTTTTATACATGAGTAAGCTAAGGTCCAGAGAATTAAAGCAACTTGCCCAAGACCACATCCCTTGTCACTAGAACTCAGTTTTTCTTGCTCCTTGGCATTACTCACTTTCATTAGGCTTGTCTTTCTAGTACTATGCCAGTGTTTGCACCCCAACAATTGCAACACAGGTATCATGTATACAAGGGTCAGAATGACCGATGGGTCAGGGCCCTGCTGTTCAATACGGCAGCCATTAACCACATGTGGTTCCTGAGCACTTGATATGGGACCAGTGCAACTGAGAAACTGTTCCATAAATACAAAATACAGGCCAGATTTCAAAGACTTGGTATGAAAAAAAGAAATGATATCTCATTAACATGCTTTTATGTTGATTAAATTTTGAAATTATAATATTTTTGATATACTGGGTTAAACAAAATACATTATTAAGGTGAGTTTTACCTGCCCCTTTTTACTTTTCTAAATGTAGGTGCTGGAAAATTTTAAATCATGTATGTGACCCCAATTATGTATTTATTTGACAGTTATGGTTTAAAGTACTCCTCAACTCTATCTTACAGTGAATTATCTATAGTGGAGGAAATCATTTGAGGTGCTAATCAAAACGCTATTAGATATAAGAATTCATATTTTTATTTATTTACTTGTTAAATAACACATTTAAAACATATTGTACACAGCTGAGACCTAAGGTTTTTTACTGATGGACAAAATTCACTAAAATTTCTTTTTGGAAGAGGTCAGATTAGGCTTTAACTCTCCTCTAATTCTACTGGCTAATACAGTCAGGTGTTTGGCTACTAAACAAAAGGTTGGTGGTTTGCATCTACCCAGAAGCAGCTCAGAAGAAAGGCCTGGTGATCTACTTCCGAAAAGCAGCCAATGTAAACTCAATAGTGCCCAACTCTACTCTGACACTTAGGGTTGCCTTAGTCAAAATCCACTTAACAGCAATGAGTTAATTTTATTAGAAATTTAAAGAACAACTCATGAATACATTTATTTAAATTTATTTTAGTAGTAAAGTATAAATTAAGAGGTTATTACTTGTTCCTGTCGAATGGATTCTGACTCATAGTGACCCCATGGGACAGAGTAGAACTGCCCCATAGGGTTTCCAAGAAGTGCCTGGAGGAATTGAATTGTCAGCCTCTGGGTTAGAGCAGCCACAGCTCTTAACCACTACACCACCAGGGTTTCCAAGAGATTATTACAATGGCTTTATCACTGGCTATTCGCAAGTGACTGAAGTTAAATGTTCTACATTTATAGGCAATCCACCACCATCAGCAGCAGTAACATTTTAGGGATGGGTGATTTTTATCACATAAAAGACAATGAAATTTCCAGAAAAGATCAGAAATTTTGTTTCCTGTTTCCCTTTTTTGGTCATGACATATGTCTGAAAGCAGAATATTAGTCTGCTCTACTACCTTCTCCCATTTCACTGATTTGTACATATGCATGCCTCTCTGGACTTTCTCTGTCTAGTTAAAAAAATAATAATAATAATTTTTCTTATGGAATTTTCCATTCCTTAATTATTTATTCCTTTAATTTTTATCATGCACTCTCACAATGATCCCAATTGGTAAGCATCAGAGATGAACAGCAAAGAGGGATAAGTTTCATCTCAAAGGAAGTTTTGAGGGAAAGATAAATTCCTTGTGGGTTCAGGTCACGAATTACAGAGCACTGTCTTGAAAGATTAGGCTGTGATTATGAAAACCTATATTTTCCCTTTTCTTTTTAAACAAGTACATTTCAATCCTTGATCTCGAGGGATGCTGTGATATTAATACACTATAAATATTCTTTAACCTTGAGAGTCATAAGATTGATTTCTGATTCCTCTTTTCCCATGCTTTTCTCCCAGAATTTTAACTAAAATCAGTCAAAAGTTTCCCAGAGCAAATTTTACTGAAATCCAGAAGCTGGCCCTGGACACGACCCACATCCATGAGGAGTGCTGCAGAGGAAACGTGCTGGACTGCCTGCATCACGGGGTGAAGACTCTCGTTTCTTAAACATGATATATGCTTCCTCTCCCCGGAATTTCTATGGCAATTTTTCTTTCTTTCTCTCTTATGTGAAAGTGAGAAGGCTGCCTGACTTGAGTCGACCATAGGGGCCGGTAACTAGCTGACCGGGTGAAGCTAGTTCCAGTTTTCCTGATAATACTATTACTTAAGCTATCTTTTGTTGTTCCTGCATTTCCCTTAGCAGAGAATCTCCTTTTGTGAGACCAAGATTCAGTTGTGTTTCTCCCATCTAAAACAGACAGTAATGTTTATGGAAGCCTTCACATAAGATCTTGGGAGGTGGACTCTTTCCTTTTAATGTGTTCATTTATTCTCTCATTTGTCAAATATATACTGAGTACTTTCTATGTGCTAGCCACTGTGAGTGACACTTGTTATCAACACACCAGCTGACCTCCGGGAATTTATAGTCTGATAGGAGAGATATGTGACCTCTGTGGGAGTGTTGTTGCTACTTGCAGTTGGGTCCGCTCCAAGTCATGGCGACCATATGTACACCTAAATGAATGTTGTCGCTAGGCACTGTCCTTTGTTCACTGCTACCTGAATAGGCTGCCAGCATATGGCCTGTACACGGATGGCATTCTATTACAGTTTGCTGAGTGAGTGAACGCAGCACCAGTAATACCAGAAACTGTTCTACAAGGTAGAAAGTGAGACATGCTAAAAAGGGGTGTGAATAAGGAGTGCTAGCCAAAGGAAGAACAAACCAACTAACCAAAGGGAGTCTCTGGGTGGCACGGACAGTTAAGGGTTTGACTACTAGCTGAAAGTTTGGTGGTCCAAACCCAGCTGGCAATGCTTACAGAAACAGAGCTGGCTATTGGTTTCTGAAAGGTCACAGCCTCGAAAATTTTATGGAGCAGTTCAGCTGTGCACACAGGATCCCCTGAGCTAGAATCGACTAGACAGCAACTAATAACCACAGGAGAGCAAAGAAACTAAAATGGGAGGAAAATAACCCCAATATACAAACAAAACCCGCCAGTAGATTTACTGAGAATGTCATCAGAATAAAAAACCCAAACTGGTTGCCATCAAGTTGATTTTGATTCAAAGTGACCCTATAGGTCTAGATTAGGGTTTCTAAGGAATGGCTGGTAGATTTGAACTGTTGACCTTTTGAGCAGTAACTGCAGTTTTTAACCACTACTTTACCAGGGCTTCAAGTGTGCCTGAGACTGTAGCAATTTAAGCAGTATGGCATTGGCTTGTGTTTGAATCAACCGTAGACTTCCTAGATATTATACTCCTGCTGCCAGTAAGTAATACAGTCTCTTCTCTCGAAGAAAGAAAGAAAAAGAAAACCAAACTCATTGCCATCAAGTTGATTCCAAATCATAGCAACCCTAAACGACAGAGTAGAATTGCCCCCTGCAGGTGCCAAGGAACACCTGGCAGATTTGAACCGCCAACTTTGTGGTTACTATCTGTAGCCCTTAACCACCAGGGTTTCCTTTTCTCCTAAACCCAGAGCCGCAGAGTCGATTCCAACTCATAGTGACCCTATAAAACAGAGTAGAACTGCCCCATAGAGTTTCCAAGAAGCAAGTGGTGGATTTGAACTGCCGTTCTTTTGGTTAGCCGATGTAGCGCTTAACCACAATGCCACCAGAGGAGACTTAAAATCGCTGCTCTTGGTTATTCAAACTCGACAGAACTTGGCTTGGCTAGTTATTCAAACAACTTGAAAACTAGGATTGAAAGTTGTTTCTAGAAGACTGAAAGTGGAGATACAATGCTCATTTCCGTCCACTCCCATTGCACTTGGGCTAATTCAGTCTTGGAAGTCAGCAAGGAGTCCCTGAGGGCGGCATTCCTGAGCACAGGCAAAACTTCTTTATGAAGATTGGAGGGAAAGTGAGCTGAAAAGGGGATCACTGTAAAGATAGACTTTATTACTTCACTTTTTCTCCTTGTAGAAGTATTTGCATGCATATCAGGGTCATCAACAACAACTATTTTGTTTTTCCCATAAATCAGTCTTCTTGTTCTTTACTGACAATTTTATTGACTTACTTGGTCATTGAAAACAAAACAAAACTGTTTTTCAATTTTTGGAGCTCAGTGTCTCCTTTTTAGTTTAAAGTGGAAACATTAATTTCAGTATGGCATGTAAACTGGATTTTAGTGATTTACTACATGCTGCCCTCTGACGGCCACAGCGAGTCACTGCAGCTTACTTTAACAAGGATGAACCTGGAAGTTGGCTCAGTGAGCGGCAAATGTTGCCCAGCAATACATTTTAATACCAATAGAATAACAGAGGGACTCGCACGTCTTTTGATTTGAGGAGTGCGTTGCTCATTTGTTTTAAAAATTTACTACGAAAATGAAGTGGTAGGCTTTAGCTGACAACTATGAAAAGACCTGAACAAACGGTGTAAGTGGAAAAGACTAAGACAAGCCAATCGGGGAGAAAGCAGTTCTGCCTCTTTCCTTCCTCCCTTGTTTTCTTCTTTCTTTCCTCCCTCTTTCATTCCCTCTTACTCCTGCTCTTTCCTAGATCTAGCATGGAGGTTCTTCATTAAAAAATAGATGTTTATAACCTGTACTTCTCTTTTCTTCTTATTACAGCAAGAAATTATGTCCTATATATGTTCTCAACAAGATGCTCTGTCAAGGAAAATAGCAGGATGCTGCAAATTGCCTACACTTGAACTTGGTCACTGCATAATTCAAGCAGAAAATGAGGACAAACCCAAGGGTTTATCTCCAAATATAAATAGATTTTTAGGAGATAGAGATTTCAACCAATTAACTTCATTGGAAAAAGATGACCTCTTGGCAAGGTAACATTCTCTGTAAACGTATGCTCACATAAGTGAGAGTATCCTGTGGCTGACTGCTCTGTGCTGTTGAAATGGTCATGAGTTTTTAGCTTAGTATTAGAAGATGATATTAGAATGTTTTGAGCCAAAGTATGTTTAAGCAGATAATCTAGGGAATAAGGAATGGGGTCTAGTTTGTCGTGGTGAGACTTTCCCCAAAGCTGTCACTTACTGGCTTGCTTGTGAAGCTGTATTTTATTTTCTGTTAACTCCTCTGGGATCAGAAGTAGGCTCCTACTGTACAGACATAATTATGAAAGTAATGATTACCTGTTGTTGATTTTTTTGGCTCTCAGTTCCAATAACATATTTTTTCATATATTTTAGTTTTATATATGAATATGCAAGAAGACATCCTGAGCTTGCTGTTCCAATAGTTCTAAGGGTGGCTAAAGGATATGAGGAGTTATTGGAGAAGTGCTCCCACTCTGAAAACCATCTTGAATGTCAGGATAAAGGAGTAAGTTCTAGATTTTTAGGAAGAAACTGGACACTGGATTGATAGCTTCCATTAAAAGTATTGTCCTTGTTTGAAAGAGTTTAGTGATTAATTAGTAGCTAGCTAGCTATATCTATTAACTATCTAATGACTGAAATAAAGTAATTGCTGTTGAGTCTATTCTGACTCATAGTATCCTACAGGACAGAGTAAAACTGTCCCATAGTTTCCAAGGAACACTTGGTGGATTTGAACTGCAGACCTTTTGGTTAGTAGTCATAACATGTAACCAGTATGCTGCCAGGTTTGCATTCAGTGATCAGTGGTTTAGAAATAAGTAAGTTAACGCAAAGTTCTTTGGACGTATCAAAAAATAAAACCCACTGCTATCAAGTCAATTCCTACTCATAGAGACCCTACAGGACACAGTAGAACCCTCCATAGACCTTCCAAGGAGCACCTGGTAGATGCAAACTGTTGACCTTTTGGTTAGCAAACATAGCACTTAGCCACTTAACTACCAGGGCTTCCACTGGATGTAAAACACTCACACAAAAAAAGATAATCACTGTTTCAACAATAAGAATTTTGTACAAAAAAACCCTGTAACCCTTTACCCAACGATTGAGTTCTTGCCGTGAAATAATTTTGTGATTCACCAACTTTTAAACTCAGTCTCCAGAAAGTCTACTTCAGTGTCAAAATTTGTATTTTACCATCTTTAACATAAATAATCTCTAAGATGGATTTCATAAAAGAATAAAATAATATTGGTTAATGTTTACATACATTACATACACATCCAGTAACAGAAAAAATATTTATGATAATGTTTGTATTTCCAGGAAGAAGAATTGGAGAAATACATCCAAGAGAGTCAGGCATTGGCAAAGAGAAGCTGTGGCCTCTTCCAGAAATTAGGAGAATATTACTTACAAAATGCGTATGTTTTTGTAAATAATATTTTTAGTTATTTTAACATTATTAATAGGTGAGAGAAACAGAAACTTACATTAGTGGCTCATAGCTATTCTGCATTTCTGCCCCTGCTTCTGGTTAGAAGTCAGTGTGCTGTTATTGTCCAGTTCCCACTGAGTGAGGATAGCTTCCCTACCAAACTCCCCTTTATAGGGGCAACTACATTGGCCCGTGAAGTCTGATTTGTGACTCTGACTTTGGAGTCTTCAAATGACACAAATTCTTGGGGAAAAGATAAATACTCTTTCATAGCTAAAAACCAAAATACCCAAATTAAAATCAACCCAAGTTTTTAAGTTGAAAAGAGGAGTCAATGTTCTACTCCGAGTTTCTTTTGTCTGCATGTTGGTGTAATAGGACACACAGTCAGTGGCTGTTAGAGTAAATTCATGTTAAAGTTGTTCTACACAGAGCGTGGATGAAACAAACTGACAGTGTGTCTTTTGATACCAAAACGCCGCTAGTGCAGAGGGCTTGGAGAAGGAGCAAGGGGTCCATATCTCTTGGGTGACTCACCAGGACTTGTGGCAAACGCCTCTTTCAGGTTTCTTGTTGCTTACACGAAGAAAGCCCCTCAGCTGACCACCCGGGAGCTGATCGCCGTCACCAGGCAAATGGCTGCCACCGGAGCCACTTGCTGCCACCTCAGTGAGGACAAGCAGCTGGCCTGTGGGGAGGGAGCGGTGAGTGCCAACTCATTTTGACCCTGTTCTATTTTTAAATAGCTTCGTGATTTCCATTTGGGGGAAATGGTACAAACCAGCATGGAGGCGGCTTTACTGGGCTCATTCATCTCATTGTACTTTGGGGGCGGGGGCCGGTGAGAACTGAGCTTTGCACGGTGGGCAGGTGGCCCGGCTTTGAGGGCTGGAATAACCGATAGACACACGGCCAGTTTGGTCAACAGTGTCTGAGGACGCGGACGCGCAGGAAAGGTGCGGGTGGCCGGAAACTCACTCTACTCGTGATTTTCTCTGTTCTGCTCACTGAATAGTTTAACGTTTAAAAAAGACATGCCCGAATTAATAGGTCATTTTATTTAGACATATTTACCTTTTTGTCCTCTGTGGCTTCATTTGTAATCAAATCTTGTTCTTTTTGTTATTAAGGACAATTTTTTCTCTTTGTCAATCGTGAGTTAAGTCCTATGTTCTGAATAGCAAACTGACTTTCCATTTGCTTAGGCTAATGATCTCTACTTGTTAATGTCACCAGTGTCCTACATACAATTACAGGTTCCATTTTTTAAATATTTTTTCCTGTAAAGACATAATTGTGCACAAAATTGTATATTTCTTTCTTTTCCCTCTTTCTGCAGACAGGGAATTTTTTTTGCCAGTTAGTCTATGTATCTTAAACATTTTCACTGAAGGTCAGGCATAAAAGAAGACTTTCCCCGTATCTTTTTCATTTATTGAATTCCAGCCATCGGGAAGATTTGCGGGGAGAGGGATGGTGTAACACTTCAGGAGCCTCGTGTCTGAAGGCTGCTTGACTGCATTTCCGTTCTACTTGAACTACTTATTAGTTGGGTTACGGTGGGCATGTTATTTATCTCCCTAGCCTTGAGCTTTTCACTTGAAATTTGAGACTCACAGCATGGCAGTCTCAGAAGAGGAACTAAGTCACACAGTAATAGTAAGGTACAATGTACACACAAAAAACCTGTTCAGTCATATTATTGTTAAGGAGCCAGATGCTATCAAGTTGGTTCCAACTCATGGCAACCTCACGTGTGTCAGAGTAGAACTGTTTTCAACGGTTGGTTTTTCAGAAGTAGATCACCAGGCGTTTCTTCCCAGCTGCCTCTGGTTGGATGCAGACTTCTAACCTTTCCTTCAGCAGTGAGCACATTAACCATTGGCACCATCCAGGGACTGCAAATTATGACTAGGTGCTAAAGAAATATTTCTGAAGTGTGGAAGGTAGGAGGAGTCTACATTAGGAAAGCCTTTAGCGCCTAAAGACACCTACTGATATGGGCTGTGTTGCTCTTTAGTTCTGGTTTATGCATTTAGGATTATTTGTAGATTTACATGAAAAGATAAGCTATTTCTTGATTTTCTTAGTTCAAAGCAGAGTCTTTTTCTTAAAAAAATCTGCTGGAAGTATGTATATAACTGGAAATGTGTATCTTCATAAAACACATACAGCCATCCAATGTCACATATGGAACATTTGTCACTAAGGGTTAGCTGAAGGTTAGCTCCCCCAAATGAGTGAGAGTTGGAATCTAGAAGATGAAAGCATATGATCTTGGAGAACACAAAACCAGAGTCACAGATAACACACCAGAGGCCAATCCAGTTGTTCCCTAAAAGTGGGGGCCATGGAAAGTTGCCCTTACTCAGAGGAAGCTGGACAATGAGATTCAGCTCAGGGTGTGATAAGATGCCAAATTTTCCTGTCATATTAATTATGTATTAAAAATTATTATAATAGTTTTCTGGAGTCCAGCATCAACATTGTGGCTAACATTAATCTCTTCCCTTTCTTCTTTCTCATTCTCCTAATTAGGCTGACCTCATTATTGGACACTTATGTATCAGGCATGAAGAGACCCCCATAAACCCTGGTGTTGCCCACTGCTGTAATTCTTCATATGCCAACAGGAGGCCATGCTTCAGCAACTTGCTGGTGGATGAAACATATGTCCCTCCAGCGTTCTCTGCTGACAAGTTCCTCTTCCATAAGGATCTGTGCCAAGCTCAGGGTGTAGCGCTGCAATGGATGAAGCAAGAGTAAGACATGGCTGTTGGTTATCGTGCCGAGGACCGATAAGACTAAAGAGCTGTGGAGACTTCTGCCTTTACACAGCTGACTCTCTTGGGCTCACTACTGTAACACTGTCATGCCATGGCACTTAAGTTTGTTTCAATGTCCTCATGACCTCAACAGGAAGTAGGTCTGGAAAATTTTGCTAGGGCAGATCATTTCAGGTCTGTAAATTAACTTTTACCTGCTGCTGTTTAGTCAATTCTAACTCACAGGGGCCCTATAGACTGAGTAGAACTGGCCCATAGAGTTTCCATGGAGCTCACAGTGAATCTGAACTGCTGAGTTTTTGGTTAGCAGCTGCAGCACTTTACCACTATACCACCAAGATTTAGTTGTTATTACTATTGTGATGCATTGTAGGGTTGAGTGAAAATGAGGAATTTACTTGGGAAATAGTATGTAACCTTAAAGCAAGTATGAGTGCTTTCATTCCAAGCTCTGGAAAAACACCATGGAATTCTATTTTGCCCTATTTATGCTTTGAAGAGAATAACCATGCAGTGTGATTCCCCCATGATGTGGAAGGATATGCATTTTTTTTTTAATTAGCTGTGGGAGGCATTCAGGAATGGTGATGGTCACACAAGTCAGCGGGACTCACATTGTCCAAACTCCCATGCGTGTTGATGCTTGCAAGCTTTGTACAGCACATGGTCTTCCTTCCTCTTGGAAAACCTGCCTTTCCCTTTTGTCTCTCTGTCAAAATCGGAAGCATGTTTCCGGATGAGAATGCCACATTCCCTGGCAAACCCTTCCTGTTGCTCTTGTCCGTGTTAGTCCCAACACGGAAGCGTTGTGAAACGAGCGGCGCAGGCACTGGGTGCTGCGGTAATCTAGGTCAGGCTGCGGTAATTCTGGACGTCAGGGGTTTAGAACATGAGACAGACCTGGGTGTTTAAGCATGGATAAGGCATTCTTTAGAGCAGAGAATGCGCAAAGATGGTCTAGACATCCAAGTAAGAAAAGGACGGTATTCCACCATTTGTAAGCACAAAGGAACTATGCAATAGCCTTTCACTCGCCGTGTGTGCGAATCCAGCCTGGCCGAGCACTGGGCATGTCCGAAGCCTCAGTGCTCCTGATGAAGTATGATCAAAGCGTGTGCAGAAAGTCAGGTGCTGGGGCGAGGATCTGGGGGGAAGATTACCGGGGCTCTGATCGTTGACCAGAAGTGGTGTGGAAAGGTACCACTGCATAGCTGACTTCTCTGACATTGTGTTGTATCTGAAATCATAGGTTTCTCATTAATCTTGTGAAGCAAAAGCTGCAAATAACAGAGGAACAACTTGAGGCAGTCATTGCCGATTTCTCTAGCCTTTTGGAGATGTGCTGCCAGGGCCAGGAGCAGGAAGCCTGCCTGGCGGAAGAGGTATGTGCAGCTCGTTTTTCACACATTGCACCTGGAATTTCGCTCTAGTAAGTATGGGAAAAAATAGCACATAAACTTACAACGTTAACACAATGCCCGACAAACAAACAAACAAAAACAACAACAAACAAAATATCCAGACCCATTAGGCTTAAAACAATACCAAGGATATTTAAATTTCTTTCAGAAATAAATAGAACGACTTTCTGAGATCTAAATAATAATCACACACACACATTTTTTTTCCGACTTTTTCCTGGGGGGGGGGGGGGGACCTGAGAAGTTAATCCCTAATTTACTCATGGTAATTTGGACAGCTTCTCATCCAATTTAGTTAGGTGGGTTAAAAGGATTTAGCAGCAAATTAATTCTGCAGACAGGGTTGTTGCTGTTGTGGGCTGTGTACTGACCGACAGAGATCCTGTGTCACCGCGTAGATGGGACTGCCCCTGAATGTTTCCTAGGCTGTCTTCTTTCCAGAAACAGACTGTCAGGTGTGTTCTGCCACGGAGTGGCTGGTGGAATTGAACTAGTGATCTCTTGTTTCACAGCCGAGCGTTAATCTGCTGTGACCCCGGGCTTTCTTTCAAACAGAACCAACACGAAAATATTTGTTGGAAATGTTTTCAAAGTTTGTGAACTCATTTAGGAGCATGCTTTTGTATATGAAGAATAGAAATGAAGTATTACTTTAATAGAATTATTTAGTGGATCCCTGATATAGCTCAGCTGCTAACCAAAAGGTCAGCAGTTCAAATCCACCAGCCATTCCCTGGAAACCCTATGAGGAAGTTCTACTTTGTCCAGTATGTTTGCTGTCAGTCAGAAGTGATTTAATGGCAACCAGTGTGCCTGTGTGATAATTATTTACCAATCTCCACTAGATTCATACTTGGCTACGTTTTGTAAATGTTTAACTTATATTGCTAAATATACTTGAGTGTAACATCACTATTTTTCTAACGTGTAATTCTTTTTTTAATTATCATTAAGTGAAAGTATATAATCCAAGCATCACTATATTTTTAAAAGATATTTTTAATTCAGCCTTTTGCCAATTTTATCTATACTTGTTTAATATGTAAAGTTCAAAGATAGATAACATTTCAAAAAGTCGAATTTTCTCTGCTACCAATGTAATTAGATGTTCTTGAGCGCCTACTTATCAGCAGGTGTCTGTGTTTGCAGGAGGAGGTAGTGAGACATAGAAGGCCAGATCTGATCAAACTAAACAGATAAACTGGAGTTGCTACAAACCATTTCTAATAAATCTGATAAAAAAAAGGTGAATGTCTTCTGATTTGAGAAGACATTAATTTAGATGTTGTCAAGTGTGGTCAAGTTGGCTTTTATTTAGATGTAAAGAGTACTAATACATAGTAGCAGTGCTTTCTCTGCATACTTTTTATTTTTTAATGACTTGTGATTTATGGAGGAAGGGGTAAGGTACAGTGAAGACTGGTAATGATTTGGAGGTCAGTATAGGAATAAAAAACAGCCGCTGTTGTAGGGATATGTTTTTTGTCCCCGGCTTCCACTGTCCCAGCTTGCTGACCCTCTTTTGTGCTTTTGATGAAAGTTTACACAGCAAACTAGGTTCCCATTTCACAACTTTTACACCTATTGCTGGAAACCCTGGTGGCACAGTGGTTAAGTGCTGTGTCTGCTAACCAAAAGGTCGGCAGTTCAAATCTGCCAGGTGCTTCTTGGAAACTCTGTAGAGAAGTTCTACTCTGTCTAAGAGGGTCACTATGAGTTGGTATCGACTCAGTGGCAGCAGATTTGGTTTGGTTTTATACCTGTTGTTCTGTGACAGTAGGTACATTTTTCACAGTGTGTCAGCACTGTCATTTTCCATTCTGCTTGTTCTATTTCCATTAATATAGCTTTTCTGCCCCCTCCCCGCCTTATCTTCTCATCATTGCTTTAGGATAAATGCTGACGTTTGCTCTCATGTAGATGATAATTTAAAGCAGATCTTTATTTTTAACTTGGTTGACCTACAAGCCTTTGAGTCCGCCCTGGGTAACGGTGAGTTAACTGTATGACTGGCACAGTCTTCCATTACTTCAGGTGATAATTCTTATGTGTTCTTAATTTTCAGGGTCCAAAACTGATTTCAAAAACCCGTGCTGCTTTGGGAGTTTAAACTGCTTCAGGTCATAAAAAATTTAGATGAGACTGAAGGTAATGTTATTTCTCCCTAATCTCAATCTGTGGTGAGATGAACCCTAAAAACTACTACTGAACGCTCTTCTTAAAAATAAATGCAATTCAATAAAGTTCCTTTTATGTCCATAATGTTAAATTAATGACTTGACAACTCAAAATTCTTTGGATTATTTCAAATGTTTCAAAGAATGCCATAAAAAAACCTTTCCTATGTGTCTAATATTCCTTTGATATAAAACAATAGAACCAGTTACTAACTTACTGATTTACTGAGTATTTAATGTATATGTTTGTTTATATTACAGGAGAAAAAGAAGAAAGACAATGACTCTTATTGGTTGCATGTAAAATTTTTTCTTTAATTCTAACTTTGTAGTGAATTAATGAAATGATGAAGACTTTAGCATTTCCCACATTATAGAAATAAAGAATCTACAAATATTTCCTTTGGCCTACTCTACTTACTTACTAAAATTATATACATGATTCATTTATATAGTTCTATACAGCACTGTCCAAAGCAGAATCTACTGCCAAAGCATTGAACATTTATTATTATAAGAGATAAAAGCTACCCAAGGATGAATTTACAATAGCAAAGATTAGACCTCTTGGGAAACCATGAAACTTCCCTAATTCAAGCAATGTTTGTTGCTGCTCAGGGTACATTATTTATTAACTGAACACTTCCTCCCAAACATCTCCAAGCTACAGCTATACTTTTAGTATTTCTCAGTACCACTGCTAAGAGTCATAATCATACTTCACTCACCTGGATTACTATGATAGCTTCTTAATTGGTTTCCTTCCATCTACCTTTATTCTATTCTCCCAGCCCACTCAGCCTCAGCTCTATCCTCAACACAGTAACTTAAATGACCTTTTATATTTCAGTTCCTCATGACGTGTTTCACTCAAAAACTCTAATAGCTTTTCCATCCACTCAGAGTGAAAAACAGTCTGTACAACGGCTCCACGTGATGATCCCTTTATGACCTTCTCCCTTACGGCTCTTCCACGAGGTTTCCTGCTCAGACACACTGGCCTCCATGAAGATTTCAGTTACCAGCTAATTTTTGCCCAGGGCTTTGGCTTGTGATTTTTTTTGCTTGGACTACTGTCACCTCAGATGCTGGGGAGGCTCTAGGCCATCATCACAGGACCACCTGATGGAAGATTTCTTACTTGACCACTGTATTTGAAATCGTGTTGCTATTTCCATCTCCACTGTCCTTGGGTCCACCCTGACTCACAGTGACCCTATGGGACAGATTAGAACTGCCTCACAAAGTTTCCAACAAGTACTTGGTGGATTTGAACTGTTGACCTGTTTGGTTAGCAGCCACAGCACTTAACCACTGCACTACTGGGGCTCAAGTATAACAACTGGTGAGCACAGTGCAGAACCGGGCAGTGCTTCTTTGTGTAGCACACAGGATGGCCATGATCAGAATCAACTTCACAGTAATTGATAACAACAACAACATTCCTATCTCAGTCCTCCTTTTCCTCACACTTCAAACTGGAAAATCTTTCTTAGCTCCTGTGCCACAGAAGAGCAGATCACAGGCATAACCTGGTCCATGGGTTCACTACGCACGAACACAGGGGCAAATGCTGTAAACAAAATTTTAGTGAACTGAATCCAACCACCTGTTAAAAGGACGAAGTATAGTTTATTCATGACCAAACCAAAACCAAGCCCACTGTGTTCCAGGAATGCAAAATTGGTTTGACATTTGAAAATCATTCAGTGTAGTTCAACATATCAACACATTAGAAAAACAAAAGCTGCATAATTATTTCAATAGATATATAAAAAGCATTTGAAAAAATCCAACATTCACTCTTGATGAATATTCTTGGCAAACAAAGAACAGAATGAAACGTCCTAAACCTGATAAAGGCTACGTGTGTATGCTAAACAGGACAGCTAAGATTTTATTGGAAGGAGCCCTGGTGGTGCAGTAGTTGAGTACTTAGCTGTAACCATAAGGCTGGTGGTTTGAACTGACCTGGAAGCTCTGCGGGAGAAAGGCCTGGCTTTCTGCTCCCATAAAGACTGACGTTGCAGTTGTCAGAGGCTGTCAAACCTGTTTTGACTCATAGCAGCACTATGTGCAATAGACCAAAACACTGCTCAGGCCTGTGCCACCCTCGCAATCAGTGCTGTGCTTGCACCCACTGTTGTAGTCACTATGTCAATATATCTCATGGAGGGTCTTCGTCTTTTTTGCTGACCCTCTACTTTACCAAGCATGATATCCTTCTCCAGGGACTGATGCCTCCTGATAATATGTTCAAAGTATATGAGACACAATCTTGCCATCTTTGCTTCTAAGTAGCATTCTGGTTGTACATCTTCCAAGAGAGATCTGTTCATTCTTTGGGCAGTCCATAGCATATTCAATGTTATAAACCAATACCGCGATTCAAAGGCATCAATTCTTTTTTGGTCTTCCTTATTCCTTGTCCAGCTCTGGCATGCATCTGAGGTAATTGAAAACACCCTGGCTCGGGTGCATCTTAGTTTCAAGGTGGTATCTTTGCTTTTCAACACTTCAAAGAGGTCTTTGTGGCAGATTAGCCCAATGCAATACATAGTTTGATGCTGAGGGCTGCTAGGAATGTGCTGTCCCACCTACTGCCTTATCGACACTTCCACAAGCAGATTTAGGCCTTTTTCAGGTATGGCAGTGCCTCTGAGAATGCCTGACCTTTGCCTCTTCCTCTTACCTCGTGCCTTGATGATACTTTCGTGTCTGGGTCAGCCAATCATGAAATGTCCAACACCTTTGTAACCATTTTGGGCAAAATAGACTGCCCTGTCTACTTCCTGTTTGTAGCCCTGTAAATAAAGTTTCCTACAGAAGAATGGCAGCTATTGTTCTCCATCAGAGACCTTGGTCCCACCTGGCTTCAACTTTATCTTGTGTGATGTGTTTCTTGTGTGAGTGAGTTTTCCCATCCCCTTTCCTGTCCCTCTCAGCCCCAAACCCTTCCCAGTGCTGGTTGCTGGGGGTGCCAGACATGGAAGTTTGATTCCATGACTGTTGTTTCTATGGGTGTTTATTGTGGATCCAGCCAAATCCAAGTAAAGTGAAATCTCTCACAATTTCAATCTTTACTCCATTTATCGTGATGTTGCTTATTGGTCCAGTTGTGATGATTTTTTTTTTCCTTTATGTTAAGGAGTAATCCAGAATGAAGCCTATAATCTGTGATCTTCATCAGTAAGTGCTGCAAGTCCTCTTCACTTGCAGAAAGGAAGGTTGTATCATCTGCATAATACCAGTTGTTAATGAATTGTTCTCTAATTCTAATGCCTCATTCTTCTTCACGCAGGAAATTAAGAAATCAGTGGGTAGATGATTCCAGGGAGACTGAAAATAATGAGGGAGAAAACTAGTTTGAATGTATACAGTTTTTAACCAGGCATGGAATCTATTTGACTTCATTTAGTCTTAAATGAATTTTACTGGTGGTTATTTTATTGGTGGTTATTATTGGTTATTATTGGCAGTACTTATACACAGTCCACTACAAGCACTGTTTCCTGCTGATCTGTTTGAAGTTGCAGCATACCCCTAATACCAAAACCAGGTAAAAACACCCTATTATTACTAACAATGCGTAAACTGAGAAGAGAAAATAAATAACTGAACATTAAAATAAATAACAGAACAAACAAATAAACTGAACATTTATGCTTATCCAAAGACTTCACAAAAAGAATACAAAGACCACCAAGAGACTGGCAAAATTTTTGGCTAAAACAAATCATTTAATCTCTAAAATCTTCAAGAGAATGTAAAACCTCAACAACAAAAAGACAATCCAGTTAAAAGATGGGCACAGGATACGAACAGGTGCTTTACCAAAGAAAAAATTCAGGTGGCTAACAGATAAAGGAGGACATGCTCATGATCACTAGCCATTAGAGAAATCCAAATTAAAATTACAACGAGATGTCATCTTACACAAACAAAGATGGCATTATTTCCAAAAAACACAAAATAATAAGTGCTGGAGAAGCTGTGGAGAGACTAGACCACTTATACACTACTGGTGGGAATGTAAGATGGTACAGTCACCTTGGAAATCAATTTGGCACTTCCTTTAAAAGCTAGAAATAGAAATACAACACAATTGAGCAGTTTCACTGCTTGGAATATACCCAAGAGAAATGAGTGCTGTTGCACTAAATGTTCATTGCAGCACTGTTCGCAATAGCAAAAAGGTGGAATCAAACTAGCTATCCATCAATGGATGAATGGATGAACAATTGTTGGGTGAAATTAATCAGTCACAAAAGGATAAATGTTGTATGAGATCACTAGTATTACCACTTTAAAAAAAGTTTTAAACACAGAAGAGAACATTCTTTGCTGGTTACAAGGGTGGAGAGGGAGGGAGAGGGATATTCACTAACTAGGTAGTTGACAAAAATTATTTTAGATGAAGGGAAGGACAACACACAACACAGAAGAAGTCAGCACAATTGGACTAAACCAAAAGCCAAGTTTTCCAAATGCTGTCGGGAGCCATGGGAGAGCCCCCAGGCCCTGACATATAGGAAGCTTGTAGGGTTGAAAAAGCCCGCGCTTGCCAAGTTTGAAAAAGCCCGCGCCCGCGAAATTCAAAAGGCCCGCGCGCGCGAAAAACTTCCTGCCTGATGTCACTGCCTTAGTCTTATGTATACCCAATCCCCAGCCGACAACTACCCCATTCCAAATGTCACCCGATCCCTACGTCACTTGATCCCTCCCTCCATTCCCACTGCTACATATACCGGGCTGAAACAATAAAACCTTGAGGCTTGATCAGAACCTTGTCTTGCCTCCATTTCTCCGCCCCGCGTCCCACCTTTATTTTCACAGGTCCCCCTCGTCCCTTCGTTGATTTGTCCCGCGGGTCGGGGCAAAACTGGCGCCCAACGTGGGGCCCGAGGTACGGAGCTGCTGAAAGAAACCCACTACGGAGAAGGAAGTCCTGGCCAGGCGTCCTGAGCTGCCGCACCGGGTGTGAGCTGGCTCGACTGGAGTTTCCGCGAGAAAAGCTGCTCGCGAGTCAAACTCGTCCTGATCACCGCGGGAGTAGCCGCCCTGCGAGTTTGGTCTGAGAGAGGAGGGTCATTAAAAATTCTTTCAAGGGGCAAAGATTTAAGGCTAACAAAGAGATAGATAGGAAGGAGGGATTCCTTCAAGTTGTAAAGAATTACGGTTAAAAAAAAAAAAGGAGAGAAATTTAGTACATTTCTTTAAGTGTTGGAAAAGGGTTAAAGACTATCTAAATGATTATTATAGAACCTTTGGAACCGAAAAAGTCCCCTGTGAAGCAACAGGGCGTTAAAAATTTCCTCGGGGGTGTGTGGGGGCAGGCGAGAGGGCTCCCCAAACCACGGTCGCCACAAGGGCGACCGGGCTCCGGCGCTCAGGGCTCGGCACGCCGCGCGCTCTCCTCGCGCGGCCCCGGCCTACGCCGCACCGCCCCGAGCTCCTAGCGCGGGCCGAGAAGGGGCGGCTGCCGTCAGCCGCCGCCCCGCCTGCTGAAAAATCTCGGCCCAGCTGGCCCCACCCTTGGGACAGAACCTAGGGGCAGTCAGGTTCGTCCCCCAGAAACAGACACAAAGACAAGTATCAGCTCCCTCTGCCGTGCCACCCCTGGAAGTGCAGGATTGGACCTGTGCCGGGGGCCAGCCCCAACACTTTACAGGGTCCCGCATGGAGGGAGGGAGAGGCACGGCGGGAAATGAATCAAGGAAACAGGAAAGACTTTGTAAATTTTGCCCTGCCCACTGACCACACAATCTATGGGCTAGTTTAAAACCAAAACCTCGTGGTTGGCAAATTTGAAACCAAAAACCTCGTGGTCTTGAGGTGATGTAGTTTTTTACCCTGCCACATGAGCTATTAGTTAACTGAAACCTGGTAATCCTTTTAACTGCTAAGGCTTATCTAAAGATAATGGCCTAAGGATGCCTCAAGCTCAATCAGCCCTTAAAAGGAACCTCCCTGGTTTTTTCAGACGGGTCCTCCTCTGGTGTTGCGGCATGGGTCATAGACTCACAAGAAAACAGTGTCCAGTCTCCTTACAAGTCTGCCCAGCTTGTAAAGCTTTTCACTATCTTACAGGTCTTCACAATACTACATGATGTTCCCTTCAATCTTTACACCGACAGTGCTTACATAGCTCTCTCAGTCCCAGTGTTGGAAACTGTTCCTTATATCAAACCATCTTCCAACGCTGTGCCTCTTTTTCAACAACTTCAGGCACTCATCCTAAAAAGACAATACCCCTTTTTTATTGGACACTTGCGTGCCCACACTGACCTTCCAGGACCCCTCTCCGAAGGCAACAACCTTGCAGATAAACAAACACACTTGGTTTTCTCAGCTACCCTACAGCCCATTACCAAGGCCCAACAGGCTCATGCTCTTCACCACCTCAATGCCCATACACTCCGCCTTATGTTTAAAATTACCAAAAAACAGGCGAAACAAATTGTTAAAAACTGTCCCGCATGCGTAACTCTTCTGCCTCTCCCTCATCTAGGAGTTAACCCAAGGGGCCTGCTCCCCAATGAAATCTGGCAAATGGATGTTACCCATGTCCCTAAGTTTGGTAACCTCAAATATGCCCATGTGACCATTGATACCTATAGTGGGTTCCTCCATGCCACCCTCCACAGTGGTGAGGCCTCTAAAAATGTTATAGCACATGTTCTCCAATGTATTGCCATCATGGGGAAGCCCCAACAAATCAAAACCGACAATAAACCAGGTTATACATCACAAACCTTTAAAAATTTCTGTAGTCAATTCCAGATCAAACATGTAACTGGCATTCCCTATAATCCTCAGGGACAGGGCATAATAGAGCGAGCCCACCAGACCCTTAAGTACACCATATCCAAACTTAAAACAAACACTGTTTATTCCACTAAAGGTTCCCCTCGTAACCTCCTAAATCATGCATTGTTCATCCTTAATTTCCTACAATTAGATCTTAATGAAAAATCTGCGGCAAATCGCCTTTGGCACCAAGAGACTAAAAATCAATATGCCAAGGTTATGTGGAAAAATCCCATAACCCATAAATGGCACGGTCCTAATCAGGTTCTTATCTGGGGAAGAGGCCACGCATGTGTGTATGATACTCCAGAAGGGGCCCCTCGGTGGCTACCCAAATGTCTGGTTAAGCCCATCAATGATAACCCCATTTCCAGGGAAAATACCCCTGAGAAACCTTCTCTTCTTTTGTAGGCTGTGAAGGCCACTTGTATCCGGCATTGCTGAAGTAAAATGCTAAGAAAACTCTGCGATATAGAAGTCAACAATCCATCACAGATAAGCTTTTTAACCTTCTTGCTAATCATTTTTCCTACATATGAAGGATTTGTCTCTACCAACCCCCATGCTCCTTTTAGCCTTAAATGGGCTGTTATAAATCTAGATGATAATTCCATACTCTATAATGTTAGTAACACCAAACCCTTAAACACTTGGTGGCCTGACCTTTCCTTTTGCCTAAAAAATGTCATCCCACACATAAAAGAATACGCCTCTAAACACGTGCGCAACTTCGGGTTTTATGTTTGCCCCAACTATAATAAAGCGCTCACTGTGGGACAACCAATTCCTACTTCTGCGCAAAATGGAGTTGCGTTACCTCAAGTGATGGAAATTGGAAATGGTCCACACCTTCTTCAAACCTCTTAAGTTTCTCCTTTACTAAATATTATGATAAAAACGAAAGATTTAGTTCCTCTAAACCATGTAACAAAAATCAAACCACATAACTGTCAAATTTACAGAACACGGAAAAAGGTTAACATCCCAATTTTGGATGTTAGGTCAAAACTGGAAAATAGTATTCTATAATAATCTTGGGAAAATGCCAGGCGGCCTTATTCAAATGCGCCTTACAGCACAAGCCCCATTTCAACTCATAGGCCCAAATATAGTGCTATCAGAACAACAACCAGCCTAAGCAGAACCCACGCCCCCGAAACCAAGACCCCGGTTCCCCCAACCCACCGAGGTCACGTCCATTTCCTCTTCAGCTACTCCATCACCCCCGTCCTTAGATTTATCCCAAGCACACCCATCTTCAAACTTATCCAGTGGCCAAAGATTACTAAATCTGGTACAGGGTGCCTTCCACGCCCTCAACAATTCCAACCCCAACTTAACCAAGTCCTGCTGGTTGTGCTTAACGACTACCCCTCCCTTTTTATGAGGGACTCACCTTAAAAGGAGCATTTACCAACCAAACTAGTCACAAAAATTGCAGCTGGATGTCTAAAAAAAAACTCACCCTTACTGCAGTCTCAGGATCAACAGGAATCTGTATTGGTACCCCACAAAATCACCAGCAGGCTAAACTTTGTAATCAAACCTTAAAAAGTCCCCACACTTCTAATACGTATTTTCTAATCCCCCCGGTGGGGGGCTGGTGGGCTTGTAACACTGGACTCACACCCTGTGTATCCACTAATGTGTTTAATCAGTCACTTGACTTTTGTGTCACGGTACAAATCTTCCCCCAAATCATCTATCACTCCAAAGACAACTTCATATCCCAATACCAGTCACAAACTATCAGGTTTAAAAGAGAACCCATCTCCTTAACCTTGGCGGTCCTCTTGGGAGTCGGTACCGGTGCTGCAGCTTTGGTAAAAGGCCCTAAACAACTCCATAACTTAAACATGGCCATAACTGAGGATCTAAAAGCCATTAAGCAATCCATTTCTAACTTGGAAAATTCCTTAACATCCCTGTCAGAAGTGGTCCTCCAGAATCAAAGGGGGCTTGACCTACTTTTTCTTAAAGAAGGTGGCTTATGTACAGCCCTCAAAGAGCAATGTTGTTTTTATACAAATCATTCAGGGGTCATTAAAGACACTATGACTAAAATTAGAAAGCGATTAAATCAAAGACAACAAGAATGGAAAACCAGCTCAGGACCACTTGATTTTAACTTTACCGAAACTTCATGGCTTACTAATCTACTTCTCAGTTTTGCTGGCCCTGTTTTAGGAATATTACTGTTCCTAACCTTCGGCCCTTGGACATTCAGAAAAATAACAAGCCTCATCAAACAACAAATAGACGCTGCACAAGCTAAACCTATTCAAGTTCACTACCATCGCCTGGCAGTTAACGAAGCTTATGCCACTGAAATGGGGTACCCTAGCTTCCTCCCCACGGGGACAGCATAAAAAATAGAGGCATGCTTACCTCCTTACCAACCCGGCAAGAGAGGTACGGGTACTGGGGCAAGTGCAAAGCAAAGCATTGCAAGGGAAAGTTAACACTAACTCCTCTACATTTCCCTGGGGCACACCTGGCTTGCATAGAGGTTGGTATCTATCTCAATATCAAAACGACTCTGCCTCTCCTCCTCAAAAGATACCAAGAGCCATAAATTCCATGCGGAAAAGCCTTGGTCAATACCCCCTCGCCCAGTTAAAGCCCACCTCCCATCAAATAAAACAAAAGGGAGGAGATGTCGGGAGCCATGGGAGAGCCCCCAGGCCCCGACATATAGGAAGCTTGTAGGGTTGAAAAAGCCCGCGCTTGCCAAGTTTGAAAAAGCCCGCGCCCGCGAAATTCAAAAGGCCCGTGCGCGCGAAAAACTTCCTGCCTGATGTCACTGCCTTAGTCTTATGTATACCCAATCCCCAGCCGACAACTACCCCATTCCAAATGTCACCCGATCCCTACGTCACTTGATCCCTCCCTCCATTCCCACTGCTACATATACCGGGCTGAAACAATAAAACCTTGAGGCTTGATCAGAACCTTGTCTTGCCTCCATTTCTCCGCCCCGCGTCCCACCTTTATTTTCACAGGTCCCCCTCGTCCCTTCGTTGATTTGTCCCGCGGGTCGGGGCAAAATGTAACTGAACACTTTGAGGGACAGAGTAGCAGGGGCAGGGGCAGGGGCCTGGACTATGGTTTCAGGGGATATCTAGGTCAACTGACATAACAAAGTTGGTTAAGAAAATGTTTTGCGTCCCACTTTGGTTAAGTGGCATCTAGGCCTTAGAAACTAGCAAGTGGCTATCTAAGGAGCATCAACTGGTCCCAGACCTCCTGGAGCAAAGAGAATGAAGAACACCAAAGACATAAGGAAAATAATAGCCCAAGAAATAGACAGGGCCACACAAACCAGAGACTACGTAGTCATGAGACCAGAAGAACTGCCCTGTCAGTGAAAACATCAAAGAATCCCTGATGTGGTAGAAAAAAAATTGGGTGCAGAACTTGAACTCTATTAAAGATACCAGATATGACAGTCTGATGGACTGGAGGGCCCCTAGAAGACATGGCTCCCAGTCTATGTGTTCATCCAAAACTAAAATCACTCCCGAAGACAACTTTTCAGACAGAGAGTGAACTGGACTGTAAGACATACAGTGATACTGACCAAGAGTATGCTTCTTGGCTTAAGTAGGTACCGGAGACTAACTGGGGGAGCTCCTGCTGTACATGAGATGACAAGGCAGAAGGGGACAGGAGCTGGTTTAACTGGCCTGGGAAACATAGGGCGGAGAGCAGGAGTGTGCTGTCGCAGTCTGAAGAGAGCAACAAGGCTTACACAAAAATTTATGTGTAAATTTTGTATGACAAACTGACTTGAACTGTAAACTTACAACACAATGAAATACTAAAAAAACACAGACACTACTGGTACTAATTGATAAATAGAAAATGAGAAATGTTGGAGAGGTTTCAGGAGATCAGAACTCTTACACACTGCATGGATAGGAATGGATAACTGTTCAACCACCATGGAAAACTATATGGCTCTGTCTTAAGAAGCTAGAAATAGAAATGCTGTGTAATCCAGCAATCCGACTCCTAGGAACATATGCTATAGAAATAAGAGTTATCACATGAATAGACATGTACACATCCATATTCACGGCAGCATTAGTCACAATAGCAAAAAATGGAAACAACCTAAGTCCTCATCAACAGATAAATGGATAAAAAAATTATGGTACATACTCGTATACACAATAGGATACTATGCAACAGTAAGAACAACGATGAAACTGCTCCAACATGGATGAATCTGGAGGCATTATGCTGAGTGAAGTCAGTCAGTCACAGAAGATCCGATACTATGAGAACATTATTACAAAAATCTAAGAAAAGGTTTACACAGAGGAAGAAAAAGAACTTTGATGGTTACATGGGAGTTGAGGCATTGTTTCTTTCTTGATGGCATGAGGTTCCCAACTGTCTCCATGATTGCTTTTCCTTTATATCCCAAGAGATAACCTCACGGCACCAATATATTCTTATAGACTGAGTCCTACCTTACAGACATAACCACTGTGCATCCTCCCTCATTAATATTATAGAAGCAGGTTTTACAACATATAGGAACATCATACAATACCAGAAATCATCGTGCAGCCAAAACATGACACACATTTTTGGGGTACACAAGTCAATCCATGAAATTTTACACTTTGGCCCCCCCAAATCACATCCTTGTAACCTGTAAAACATATTCACCCTATCATATCAAAAGTTTTAAGTCTGAGTCCCAAATCCAGAAATTCCTCTTCAACTGCGAAATCTAGAAAACGAGTTACCTGCTTCTGAAATACAATGGCAGAACAGGCAGGCACAATCTAGACACTCATTACAAATGAGAGAAATTGTAGGGAAAGAAGGCATAACAAGCATCAAGAAAATTAACAGAAGACATTACATTAGCCTTCAAGTTTTTGTAAATAATCGTATATTTTCTGAGACATTTTACATAATGCCCCTCCCTTCCTGACTCTGGGCATTGGCCGTACTCTCTAGATGACCTCTAGTGGAGGTCCCTTGGCCCTGTCAACTGGGACAGCAACTCTGGTCCCTTTGCTTTAGGTGCATCATTTTCCTAGTCCATATGAGTGACACCTACACCCTTAGAAACACCGAAGGCCATGACTCCACCCTTTGAGATCCCTGAGGTTGTGACCATACCTTTTGACACAGGCAGCTCAGTTTCCTTGTGGCTCTTGTCTCTTCAGCTCCTGCTTTCTGTGGTGTCTCTGCTGGGGCCTTCATCTGCACCTGCCTTGTAGAGGCAAGCGTTCCAAAGGTTTGTTGCTCCACTGCTAAGTTTCTGGAGACAACTTAATCTGCCAGGAAGCCTCCTAGAGCCCAGGCACTCAACTCTTTCACTCTGTGGGTTGGCCCCGGTGCAGTCTCGTGCTGGTCTCCCAGTTCTGCATTGCCAGTCCCCCACTGCTTGTTTCCCACTAGCTGTGCTGTCTCAGGTGTTAGCAATTCTCCTCAGTTCCTTCTGAGTCTTCTATCCATTCACAATTTCAAATCCGGTTCCACACTTTAGCTATCTTTTAGAGCAGTTCTTTACTCTTGGTACCAAATTCTCTCTTAGCCATCTAGTGCCACCACGACAGAAATATCACAAGTGGTTGGATTTACCAAAGATAAATTTATTTCCTCACAATAAAGTAGACTAAATGTCCAAATTCTCTGTTGGATCTGGAAGAAAATTCATTGTCATAAATCTTCTGTGTACTGGGAGCTTCTGAGGTGCAGGGACCCTGGGTCCAAATGGTGAACTCTGTTCTCGGTACTGCTCTCTTGGTGGTCTGAGGTCAGATTGCCTCAGCGTATAATACACTCTCATAGATTGAGTCCTGCGTCACTAACAGAATCACTGCGCATCCTCCCTCATTAACACTATAGAGGTAGAATTTACAACACATGGGAACATCACCCAATACCAGAAATCATGGCCTAGTCACATTATACCACACGTTTTTGGGGGACACAATTAAATCCATGACAACCTGCTGACTCAAAACTGAAGCAGCTCCCAAAGTTCACCTGTCAGCCCAAGCCTAGATAGGCCTCTAAAATAACACAGTAACACATGTGAGGAACACACTTAGTTCCATCAATTGTATGAGACCAAATGGGCAGCACTTGCCCAAAAGCAAAGATGAGAAGGCGGGAAGGAGAGGGTGACTGGAAGAATGGACCAGGAACCTGAGATGTAAAGGAAAAAGGGGTGCTGACACGTTGTAAGGGCTACAACCAGTGTCACAAAAGAATTCTTGTGTAAGTTTTTGATGAGAAACTAATTTGCACTATAAACTTGCACCAAAGAAGATGAAGTCTCAGTATTTCTTAGCAGTTGGTTGCACTGTTTATCATCCAGTTCCTGGAGCTAGGCCTAGAAATGGGCAATTACTGATTAAACAAAAAGTCCCCAAGATACATGTAGAGTCCCAAATTTCAGAAATGGATAATCTTAAAAAAAAAAAAAAAAGGACTGAAATTAACTTCCCACAAGAACTTTCCTCAGAGAGGCTTTGCAATAATTAAGAGATTCTTGAAACTATAAAATAATATTAAGTTCATTGTAAGTGACTAATAGTGGAATTCCAGACCACAGGAAATGCAGAGGGAATTATTTAACTAAAGGAAAAGGGGAGGGTTTGTTGATAAGACAGTAAACTCTTCAGATAGGCCAACAGTTTAGCCCTTAGATTAAACACAGGAAATGTATCAGTACAAAGTAATGATTCTTAAATGTTATTTTCCAGCAAAGCTAATTCTCATTAAGTCTTGAAACAGAATTCACAACACGGCCAGGGGCCCAGAACCCACCAGGGTAGTAGTGGCTGTTCACACACATGCAGTCTGGATGCTGGCCATGTGAGGCTTATAGCATTTGCAAACATCTCTTGGATTAGAAAATTCTTTCTGCACCAAGTCCAGGTGTGCTCTATTCATTGGCCTGAGTTCTGTCTGGAAACTCTGGTGGCGTAATGGGTTATGAGCTACATCTGCTAACCAAAAGGTCGGCAGGTCAAATCTGCCAGGCACTCCTTGGAAACTCTATGGGGCAGTTCTACTGTGACCCCAAGGGTCGCTACGAGTTGGACTCAACTTTATGGTGGTGGGTTTGGGGTTTGTTTGTTTGTTTTTGAGTTCTGGCTGAGCAAACTGTCGCTTGCCTTTACCATAAGTCTCGCATCTCCAGGCAAAATAAGTGTCTTAATCAAACCACTCCTCTCACCTTTCCCTCCTGTCACAACACTGATCATCTGCTTTTATCAGTGTGCTCTCCAGCATGGTGGAGGGAGACAGAGTAACACGGTGGTCTCTGCTGATGGCAGCAGGTTCTTAGGTCTCCAGCTCTGTCTACTGTTCCTAGCACCACGTCAGACACTGAAAAGTCCATCATTGGATATGAAATTAAATTAGTTAACTCTGTTCTAGTTTAGTCTGTTTCCTGAATTTACTACCGGTTTATTATTCTGTAGTGGTATGACACATGTAACACATTTGCCATTCCAACCATTTTCATGTGTACAATTCAGTGACATTAATTATATTTCTCATGCCCTCAACATGATCTGCTTCCAGATTTTTCCATCCCCTTAACAGAAACTTTGTACCCCTTAAACAGTGGTGTTGTTGAGACCTACTGAGTCAATTCCAACTCATAGAGAACCTCCATGACAGAGGAGAACTGCCCCAGAGAATTTCTTGGTGGATTCAAATTGCCTACATTTTGGTTAGTAACTATAGCTTTTAACCACCAAGCCAGCAGAGTTTCCATCCTACATACTACACATTGTTTATTCAGTCTTCTGTTGATAGTCATGCAGTTTTATTTTCCCCACCTTTCAGCTACTGTAAATTATTTTGCAATGCACATTATTGTACAAGCTGCTGTTCAAGACTCTGCTTTCAATTATTTTGAGTATATATACAAGAGTGAAACTGTTGGTCATATCTTAATTCTATGCTTAACTTTTTGGGGAACTACTAAACTCTTTTCCAGAGAGGCTGCACTATTTTACATTCCCACAAGCAACAAATATAAGCTCTGATTTTTCCACATCTTGCCAACACCTGCTAATTTCTGTTTTTCTGATAAAGGCCACTGTAGTGGTTATGAAGTGGTTCTGATTTGTGTTTACTTAATGACTGAGAGGAGGCATAATTGCACAGTGGTTAAGATCTTGACTGCTAACTAAAAAGTCATCAATTCAAATCAACCTTGGAAAACTTCAGGTGCAGTTCTTCTCTGTCCCATGGGGTCACTGTGAGTTGGCAGGGAACTTTTTGGAATAACTGATAATGCTGAGCATCTTTTCACATGATTATTGGCCATTAGTATATCTTGTCTGGTGAAATATTTAATCATGCACTTCACCACGTTTTGTTTTGTCTTTTTTGTTGTTGTGTTGTAGGGGTTCTTTAGATATTATAGATATCAAATTCTTATCAGGCATATGGTTTCTAAATGTTTCCTTCCCATGTATAGGCTGTTCTCTTCACTTTGTTGATAAAATGTTTTGTTGTGCACAGACACATGCACCAGAATGTTTATCAAGGCACAGTCCACAATAGCAAAAAGGTGGAATCAACCTAGATGCCCAACAATAGAAGAATGGATAGGTAAACTGTGGTACATATACTCAATGGAGCACTACGCAATGATAAAGAATAATGATGATTCCAGGAAACATCTCCTAACCTAATTTCAACTGGAAGACATTATGCTGAGTGAGAGTAGTCAGCGACAAAAGGACAAATACTGTATGAGACCTCTACGATAAGATCTCAAAAACAGACTTGTGTATAGAAGACTCTTTGACAGCTGCAAGGGAGGGGAGGGAGGGAGGGCAAGGGGGGGAGGGTTTAATTTAGGTAGTTACTAGAAATCTAATTGGGAGAAAGCGGTGACAGCACACATTAGGAACAAGAACAACATTAAGTGGACTTCAGCATAACTTGAGTACTCCTTCCATCTTAACTCAATACTGCAAGGATAGAGTAGCTGGGGCGGGGGGTGGGGGACCATGCTCTTAGGCGAATTCCAGGCCAATTGGCACAACTAGCGTTTTGCTAAGAGAGCTCTCTGCACCCCACATTGGTGAGTGTCGTCTGGGGTCTTAAAAGCTGCCAAGCTGCCATCCGAGGACATAGCAAATGGTCCCAACTCAGCAGGAACGGATGCTCACCGAGGGCCAAAATGGCATGTGGTAAAGACAACCGAGAAGACAGAGAGACCCACAAGAGTGGGTGCCTACATCGACCTGGGACCGGAAGAACCGGATGGTGCCTGGCCACCACCAGTGATAGCCATGACGGAGCTCACAGAGAGGCGCCTCACTGGCAACACAAGAATAAAAAGAGGTGCATCATGAGATCTCCACTAAAAGACCTCAATTGATGGTCCAGCGGTTTTGGGGTTCCTCTGAGAGCATGGCCCCGGCCCTGATGCTGCCCGTTCCCATAAATTATAACAAAGGTCCACTCTTTGGACAGGAATGGAATGGTCTTGGCAATGCTGAGTAACCATATGTTGGAAGCACTTTATGGTTCTATACATCTATAGGATATCATCTTGCTGACCTCTGGCTGGAGGAAGGGGAGTGGACAGAGAGGAGGGGAAAGGAGACTGTTGGGAGGATGAGACACGTATGGAGCAGAGAGGAATAGTGTGCAGTCACCGGACAGGGAGAGCAGTGGAAGCTGCATATAGGGGGGCATGTAAATTTACATGTGAATGTACATTTTTACTCAGTTATGTTAAATAAAAAAAAAAAATGTTTTGTTGTGCAAAAGTCTGTAGTTGTGATGAACCTCAATTTCTTTATTTTTTCTTCTGCTGTTTGTACTTTTGGGGTCACGTCTAAGAACCCATTGTCAAACACCTAGGTTCTGAAGCATTTCCGCTATGATTATTCTAAAAGCTATTACCTATTATTTAAATAAAACTTTAATCCTTGTGTACACTCCTTGGAAAGCGAAGTGTTTGTAGAAAAAAGGACAAAATCCCTTCGTGTATTAACACATATTGTTTGGTGGATATTGTATTGGTACTACACATAGTTTAAGATATTCCTCTGAAGTCTCTGTGACATGGAGATTATTGTCCCATTCTACACAAAGAAAGGAAGGACACAGAGTACAGGAAGCTTCTCAGAGGTTGCAGTGTAAGTTAATGGGAGTAGGAATTTGAAATCCAGTATCCCCTTCCCTCCCCGCATCCACGGCCGAGGCTGGGAGCCTGTGCAACATACACCCACGGAGCAGGTCTTCTACTGTTGTCAGGACACCTGTGACCTTTTGTGTGACTGTTTGCTTACTGCCCATCTCCTGTGCTCAGTGAGACTCGGGAACCACGTCCATCCTGCTCACTGTTGTGTCCCTCACACCTAGCACACATTAGGAGTCTGATAAATACTTGTTGAGTAAATAAATGAAAATTCCAAAGACTATGCTCTGAACACTAGACTGAAAAATTCTATGAATATACTTATGTATTACTTAGTAAATGGTCATATTTTCAGTTTCAGACACTGAAAACCTTAAAAATTTGAGACAACAGGATAATCAGCCATAAACTCACAACCAACCTTCACTTTATGGGTTCACAGTTTCTATCAGTCCTCTCTCCTCTGGCATCACTGGCAAGCACAGCTCTAACATAAACAGCAATTTTAGTTTAGAACACAAGGAGAGAAAAGCCATGGTCCTGATTTGTTGGATGTTCCTCTTGCCTCTGAATAATAAAAGATTATAAGGCATGAAATATGGCCGTATCTATGAGTTAGTGGTTAAGAGTATGGTTCTGGTATTAGAGGGCCAAAGACCAGGTTGTTATATGAAAATTGTCATTTTGCAAAAACAGAGGATGATCACATCAGATTACAAAATGGAGGATGACTACGTCACTACATAACTGCAAAATTACATCATTAACTAACAAACTAAATCACATCGTCACATAACTGCCAAGCCACTGAGAATTATAGTCCAATCAAGACGACATGTAACTGGAGCCATCACAGCCAGCGTTCCTCTTGCCTTGCACCTTGGTATTCATAATGCCAGCCATATATCATTAAAGTGCAAAGTAGTCAGATGGTAGATTTTTGACTATTGTCTTAAATGCATAATGTTGAATAATGAGATACTCTATAAGTAAAGAGTAGATGCCATTTGTTAAAGACAACTTCCAAAAATTACGGACTGAGTCCAGAAAGTAGGCAGTTCTCAAACAGAACATAAGATTTGTGTGAGTGTATGTTCCTGTGACTGTTCAAGACATGTTGTGTGTGAATATGTGCATGTGAGTGTTTGTAAAGTGTGTGTGTGTGCATGTGAGTGCTCATGAAATGCATGTGTATGATTGTGCAAGTGAGTGTTCATGGAGTGTGTTTATGTGTGTGTGTCTACATATGTGAATTTTGACCTAGACTGTGACAGAATAAACTTGTCTTTGTTGAAGTCATCCAATTGTAGTATTCCTGTTATAGCAGCACTAGACAACAAAGACAGCAGACGAAGGCAAAAACGGTAGCTATCTAAGGACTTTCCTTCCTGTTCTCCTCTCTTTACAGCTGATTGTGATTTCCTTTGCAAATCAGTATGAGAATTTGTTGTATCATACTGGGGAATTCAAAAAAGAACAGTCAGGATAAATGCTGTAATTCAAGAATAGTAATTATCATCTTCATTTATAGAGAGTGAATAGCTGTTTAAATAACATGACCAAGATTTCTTGGAATAGAACTCAGGTCTTCCTGACATCTTTTCCTATGTCACTTTGTCACCAAGGAGACTGCTGCACGCCTACCGGAGACATGCCTGCAAATTAGTTACGTAGTGACTATGCTCTGAAGGGCAGGCTTTGTAAGCATTGCAGGGTGGAAGCGGGGTCTGACAGGGGGCTCTGCTTTGTCCTATTTCACCAGGAGTGTCAACTGAGTTTGCATGGAAAAGGAATCTAACTACCTCCTCACTGAAGCTGACTTGAGGCCCTTCTGCCTGCTGCGGCTCTCCACCAGATTCATGAGACTGGTGAGCAGCGACCACAGCCCCTCATCTGCGTGTTGCAGCTTCAGCTTCGCTAAGTCAACAAGAAACCTGCGGTCCCCAGTTATCATCAAGCAGAATCAATTAATGAATTATTTCTAAAACTCCTAAACAGTTGCCACACACTCACATGTCTGGAGGTTTAGATTTGGGTGAGCTCAAAAAGTTAAAATATTATACATAGGAAAGGGTCTCCTGAAACTTTCCCTTTAAAGTTAGGGGATACAGTCTATGGTAATATTCTTTCCAGGGTTATATAGACGGTGGAAAATGGTAGAAAAATGTGAACATTTATTAGTTACTCTACAAGTAGGAATCAGCTTGATAACAGCGAGTATTTGGTTTTTGATGCACATTGTTATAGAGTATTTGACTATATTTGATCTTTTTTAGAAAGTTCAGATTCAGGACAACTTCCAATCAGCTTGCCTCGGTAACTGAATGTTGTTTCCATTTTACTTGCTACAGACACTGCCTAATAAAAAACAAAAATAAAAATAAAAATTCTCATTTCTTGGCATTTATAACATCACTTGAGAGAACAAAAGTAGAATTCTTGCTCTTTTTTCAAACATAAGGGAGATTCTCAGGGCAAATACTCACGTCATTGTCTAGGGAAGGCCTAATTCATGATGAAGCTGTCTATGAATCTTTTTGCTGGTTACCCTGACTCATCTTTCCAGATGACAGTCTACTAAACCCTCTAAATCCTTAGCAAAGGAAAAGACAAGCTAAATTTCTTTACTTGTAAACATCAGCAATAAATATTCTCCAATGGAAACCCTGGTGGTGTAGTGAGATGATTGCTACAACTCCTAACCAAAAGGTCAGTAGTTTAAATCCACCAGACATTCCTTGGAAACTCTGTGGGGCAGTTCTGCTCTGCCTTATAGGGTCACTGTGAGTCAGAACTGACTCAGTGGTGGAGGGTTTGGTTTTTGGTTTAATCTTTTTTCTGATTTGCAGGACTCAGACATTTTGAAGGAAGGAAGAGGTTTGCGACAGTAACTGTAGGTATCTACAACAACAACAATCTCACTGATACATGGTTTGTCTTCAGATTGAAGGAAAGGATGAAAGAGAACGTTTTTACGTGTCTTTCTTTCTCTGAAATGCTCCATTTTTGAGTCTGATACAGTCTGCATTAAAGGTACGTAAACCTTGACAGGATGATGATGGCACGTATGTTTGATGAGCTTTCAGATCCCCAAAGCGAGGCCTCCTGAAGGCAAAACTTGATTTTCAACACTTGTCCACAGCAGAGTTGATGGTTTGATTTTTATTTACTTGGCATAATCCTCCAAGAACTAAATCCACAGGTACCAAGGAGAATCAGAACTCAGATATGATTTTGAACCTGACTGGAGTTTTAAATAGTTAGATCATTGTTAGCTTGACAATCACATGTACCCAAGTATGTACAAAGTTAATCAGAGATAGGGGTTTCAAATGGTATTATGACAAAAACTCAAACTGCACCAATTTAAATGCCTACAGATTGATTTCTTCCTAACATAGACTTATAGTTAGGAGCAGAGCTATAGTTACCTGACAGTGCCACCCAAACACTGTGGCTCTTGGGTTTCTTTTTCTCCTGAGAAGTCCCCAGTGCACTCTCCCCTCGAACCCTAAAAAGACACATTCAATACCAGACTGAGCTGGAAGATGCAATTTTGCTAAACCAGTCAAGGAGAAGGAAGAGTTGGTACTATTTTAAAGTTATAATGTTTCCTATGTCGTTCTGAAACAACGTTGGGATTCCTGTATCATTTTCCCTAGCAAATCACTTGCAACACAATGGTTTCACAATCCCTAATATTTAAGACATTTTTTTTCTTTTTCATTTTAAGGTTTGGAGAGAGTGAGGCAAAAGAAATGCTGGATACCCTTCACGCTGTTGGTGATGTGGAAAACAAGGAAGGGAGAAAGATGGAGAAGGGAAAGAAGAGAGATACGGATAATCCCTGCAAACCAGAGCACTAGTATTGTTTTGTTTAAGGACAGTAGGTCAATGGGACATGCTCAACAAATGGTCAACATAGACAAACTGTTTATGCACAGCACATGTCCAGAACTGCCACAACGTCTTTGCTGAGACAGGTCAGTTCCTCAGTAGAAAGCCGAGGGACCATCTTTGTGAGTTTGACAGGGCAGCTGAAAGAACACTTGTTTGTCACTTTGAGTGAAAGAATATACCCATTGTCTTCGTCAGCTGATGCTGTTATAACAGAAATACCACCAGTAGATAGCTTTAGGCCAAGTCAAGTGCCGTCGAGTCAGATCTGACTCATGGTGCCCCTAGAAAGATTTAAGAAGAGAAATTTTATTAACACAGTCCAGTAAGCACAAGTCCAAGCTCAGTATGAGAGTACCTCAGTGCGGGACCCTCAGGTCCGAAGGGGTGCTCCGCTCTCGGTGCTGCTTTCTTGGTGGTATGAGGTTCCTAGCACTCCGCTAATTTTCCTTTCCTTTTATCCCTCGAGTGGTGACCTCCACACAATGCGAGCTTCTAGACTGAGTCCTGCCTTACAGTACAGCTCTGCCGATTCTCCCTCATTGCTGTCACAGAGGCAGCATTCACAACACCTGGGAGAAATCACACCACATTGGGACTCACGGCTGAGCCCAACTGATAAGACACATTTTTTTTGGCGGGGGGATACAATGCGATCCGTGACACCCTGATATTGTCTAACTTTGAAACCCAAACTCCTCAAGGTTAGAGATAGCTAATGCAAGTCTAGCATGAAACTTAGTTCTGTTACTGAAATGGCAGAGAAATAAATGTCTCCTCACCTCTCATTTTCCGTCACCCTACTTCCTATATCTCTATATTTTGACTTCTTCTCTAGTCTCACGGAAATCTCGGAAGCTCTCGTGTTTGCCTGTACTGTTTCACCTGTGAACATAGCAGCAACTTGACAACAAATACCTTGGCTACTCTGTAAAATCCTGTTTGAAATCCTTTGTGTTGTAAGTAGCTTATTTTAAAGGAGATTTTAATACATTCGTATTGGAAACGTGTCCAAAACAGTTGTGCTTACATGGAGCCTGCACAAAGAACAAGAGGCAGTTGCTTGAACAGAACAAGGGGATACCAAGCTACTTAAAACACGTAAAGGTGTATGTCGTACTTATATCCTTCCACTGTACTTACTGTGAATATTGAGCAAATAATTCAAGAAACTGGACTACATGAAGAATGAGGCATCAGGATCGGAGGAGGACTCACTGATAGCCTGCAACATGTGGCTGACACAGTCTTGTCTGCTGAAAATGAAGAGGACCAGAAGCACTCCCTGAGGATCAAAAACCACGGCCTTCAGTATAGATTACACCTCAACATCGAGAAAACAAAGTCCTCACAACTGAACCAATAAGCAACAACAGGATAAATGGAGAAAAGACTGAAGTTGTAAAGGATTTCGTTTTGCTTGGATCCACAGTCAGCACTCATGGAAATAGCAGTCCAGAAATCAAACAGCACACCGTCGCGGGCAAATCTGCTGCAAAAGAACTCTTTAAACAAAACTTTTTTTTTAAACAAACAAACAAAACAACAAGAAAAGCAAATACATCACTTCAGGGACTAAGATGTGCCTGACCCAAGCCAAGGAGTTTTTGGTCCCCTCACATGAATGCAAAAGTTGGGCAATAAATAAATAAGGCAGAAGAAGAATTGATGCCTTTCAATTATGGTGTTGGTGGGAGAATTTTGAATATATCATAGACTGTATGAGTCAGATCTGACTCGACGGCACGTGGCTTGGCTGGCTGAAGGAGTGAACAAATCTGTGTTAGGAGAAGTACAGCCAGAACACTCCTTAGAAGGAGTGTGGTGAGGCTTTGTCTCCTGTGCTTTAGATACGTTCTCAGCAGGGACCAGTCTCTGGAGAAGAACACTGTACTTGGTGAAGGATCGTATCAAATAAGAAGACTCTCACTGAGGTGGATACACTGCTAGTATTTATAAACACTTTCATTTAACTTAACTTAGTTCATAGGATAAGTACTATTTCCTAGAGAAGGAAACTGAGTTTCATACTCGTTACAACTTGCTAGTAAGTGGAAGATACAAAATTCGAACCTAGGTTCTATGGGATGTCTAACTCATTGTTTTTATACCAACCTCTCTTCTCCAGAGTCAAGTGTCTTCTCTAAGTATCTCACCTATGTTATTTGCAGTCTTCTCCATAAAAGCATCTTAGCTACTCATTCAAAGTAAGTTTAGATGATCTCTCACGTTTTATGAAAATAATACCTTACAAAAAATAGCACCAGTCCAGGGAATTCTTTTCAGCCCCTCCCCCTCCCTTTTTTTAAGCCATTGACTGTTTTAATTAATCTTAGTTTCTCTAAACTGTCTGTCCAGCCTCTCCATTTGTCTTCTTAGTCTTACTGTGGGATATATTTCTTTACCCCAGTGCAGTGATCTTAAACGTCAGAGAAACAGAGGCTTCTTTCAGGGTCGCATTTAAACCATGCACCCTTTTTTTACCCAGGGAAATAAATACCCCTAAATGTTGCAACCCAAAACATTTGGACATAGGCTGGGGGACCTACTGAGGTTTTTGCCTCCTGTGTCCCCATGCAGAAAGACTGCAGCTGAAACTCTGCTTTTCAGTCAAGAGGCTCACTGTTGCACGATCATTTCTCTCCATGGATTCAACCATTCTCTCTGCTGTAATAACGAAGGTGATGATGATGATACAAGAAAAATCACCTCCATTCGATCAGCCTATGTCAGGGGCAAGTGGAATGCCTCTTGTCTATCACCGTGTTTAGTTTAGTTTGAGTTATCATCCACTTGCGAAACAATATAGCACAGTGGTTATAAGAGCAGGCTCTGGAGCCAGAATGCTTGTGTTTGAATTTTGACTAACATATATTAGCTGGGTGGCTTTGGGGAAACTTAAACTCTTTGTCCCTCAATTTCCTCATCCGAAATATGGGAATAATAAAACTAAACTCACCTCAGAGGGTTGTTCTGGAAATTATTTATTGCTAGACAAGAAACACTTAAAATTTCATAATACAATTTCTGAAAACTATGAACTTCTCACACAAGGACACTCATATTTGCCATTTAATGCTATGTAAATTAGCCCTCATTTTGAGAGGACTGAACCAACCCCTACACAAAACTAAAACCCACTGCTGTTGAGCAAATTCTGACTCATGGCAACCTTATAGAATAGAGTAGAATGTAGTTTTTAAGTTATTGAAAAGCACTAAAGAAAGGCTAAATAACCATATGCACCTGTTCTGACTTACCTGCAATTTGACTTAAAGACACACTTAGGGATGGATCTTTCTGGTAACCTGGGGACTTCCTGGACTCAGTAAACATTAGATGTAATCATAACCCATATCTTCAACCTAGACTTCCTTCCAGAGCTCCAGTTGCATATATAAAATTGCTTTCTGATGTTCCAAATAGTACCTAACACCATAGGCACCTCAAAGTCCCTGTATTCAGACCCAAACCTTGTCTTACCAACAAAACCAACCTCTTAAACTGTACTTGCCATTTCACGAGTGTGAAAACTAGGCACACAGCCACCTAAGCCCCAAAGTGGGATTCCTTTCAGATGAAGCTTCTAACAAAACAAAACAAAACTGACTTTATCCTTCCCCATTCTTCAGTAAAAACCTTTTCATGACATCATGTTACTTAGCAGGGCTGCATGGTCACTGTCATATACACTCCCAGCAGTTTCACATTTCTATCCATTCTCTGTCCCCTGTCTAAATTACTAAGTATCTTCAAGTGTTGTCTCCTCTGTCAAGCCTTTCCAGGGTCCCAGGTATAACACACCACTTCTTCCTCTGTCTCTACAATACCCAGCACACAGTGCTCTCAGAACTAGAAGAACCATTTTTAATCTTCTTTGTTTGTGTGTCTCTTTCCATATCTCGTTTAAGACAGATGAAAACTTCCTGGGTTTAGAAACCCTGCCTGATATAGCCAAGCCTTTGGAATATATTTCATTCCCAATGAAAACTGAAAGAATAATATTTTTATGGGAATCTTTGGATATAATGAACTGAAGCATGGAGAGATTAACTTGTCCCAGTGACTCAACCAGAACTCATAGCTAGTTCCTCTGACTCCAAGCCCTCTACTTCTCACCTTACTGTTTACAAGGTAGCACAGTATAGGGCTATGTCTGCAGCTTCTTGAGTCAGACCTCCTAGGGTCAGATTCTTACTCTGCCATTTTTTAGCTATGAATCTTGAACAAGTCATTTAACTTCTTTGTACCTGAGTTTGCTCATCAGAAAAACTGGGGAAAATTGTTATGTTTTGCACAATTGTTGTAAGAATTAAAACAGATAATTCATATAAAATCCTTTGCCTGGCACACACCAACACACACACACACACACACACACACAGAGAGAGAGAGAGAGAGAGAGAGAGAGAGAGAGAGAAAACCCAATCCATTGAGACACAGTGACTCTATAAGGCAGAGAAGAATTGTCCCTTAGGGTTTCCAGGGGGCAGCTGGTAGATTTGAACTGCCTAGCTTTTGGTTAGCAGCCAAATTCTTAACCACTGCACCACCAGGGCACATGCCAAGGACTCAGTAAAAGTTAGTTATAACTATAATAATGAATTCCTTATTCTGAAAGTTACATAAAGCACTATAATCGATAGCCATGTTTTTTACAAATCATATGATACCCAATGATTTAAGTGGTTCTTCATTCCTTCCAGATAAACTATCCAAAATAGGCCAAATCTTACAAGTTTCTTCCTGTTTACCTTACAAACTTCAACACAGAGTACACTCCTCATTCACAAAGTTCTCTTGGTCAGCATCTCGGTGTTGACAGCACATCCTTGACTCAGTAAATCTCAACTTCTCTCAGAGATAAGCCCTTTGGTTTCTCTTCTTTAAGTAATCAGGCACTCATGATGCTCTGACGTCTTTCCAGAGCACTGTTTGATTTTGCTGGAGATGGAACCTTGTTTTATACAAATATGGCTCACAATCTTGCTCTGTACAAAACAAGAATGTAAAATGACTTGATCTTTATGAACTTTTCAAGGCTATGCTTTCCTACGTAATAGAATGCTTACATGCCAAAATAACCATGAGTGTAATATTCGACAGCACTTGGCTGGCTTTATCAGTTGATAGGTAATACTTATTTACATTTTTTATTCTTTTAATACATATGATGAAGTTTCTAACTAATGCAAACTACTTCTCAAGATTTAAGATGAAATAGTTACAAATAATAGATTCTACTATAAACTTAAATTCATTACTATGTATTGATTTTTTAAATGCTGTACCCCACTCCTCTGAAATATTGGCGTCTTGTATCCTGGACACTGTTTCTTTTCTTACAAGAGTTCATCTGTGTCTTCAATGGGAGCCACCAAAGACATCTCTCTGTAGCATCCCTCATCCTGGATTCCCTCTCTTGTGGCTTGAAACTATACACTAAGTACATAATAGGCAATAAATATTTGGTGAAGGAGAGAATGAGAAACAAGTGAATCTCTACAGCAAATACCAGATGAACATCTCTCAAATATAAAAAGCTCTGCCAGTAATGATATCATTTTTCCTATGGATATTATTTATTTGGAGCTGTTCAAAGTATCAAATAGTGTACCAAACAGCAAATCTTTCTCTATTATTTTATTCCAACTCCATCTTCCATATGAAGTTGTAGAGATTACAGAGGATAAGGTAATCTAATTTACAAATTAGCTGTGTACATATTTCTAAAAGGTTCCTTTTGCAGACTGATCTCTTGCCACACATTCACCCTACTCACTGCTCCTTCCTCATCGGAACTACACTGAGTTCCACCAACACACCAGGCCGTCTCAGTCTTCCCTGACATTGCTCCCGCTGCTCCCCCTGGCTGCAATCCCTTTCTCATCTCACTAGTGAGCATTAGGGTGAGGAATGCGGTGACACTCAGGAATGGGGTGAGAAATGAGTGTGGGTTAGGCATCATGTTCCAACAAATAGTGTATAACCAGAGAGGCAGTCTTTGCAAACACATGTATCTTCCCAAAGACCATCATCGCTGTAAGCAACACAACTCTTTGTCTTTGAGGAGTCACTTCTGTTTAGAATGAACTACAGTTCACTTCCTCAATATTTCTCCATAAAGGCATCAGTTTTAGATATTATATGATTCCTTAGTCTTAGTTTCAAACTTCACAGGAAATCTTCAGTGATGTTCTAATTCTCTACATTCTATTTATACTGTAAAACTCACATTCTCACAAACAAAACAATATTAAACAAATACAGTGAGACTTCTTTAGTTGGTGTACAGTTAGGGACAAAATAACTCTCAAGATATGTGTTACTGCTTACTTGCAATAAAATGGACATATCTTGAGATCCTAAAATGCAAGTTACTTAATTAACATTGTTTTCACTGTGAGTTGAAAGTTGAGAAGCCAATTGAAAACTACTATGATGAAGCAAGTGTTCAACTAAGAAAATATCAGGACATTTTTAATGAAATTGCATTACCTCCAAGTGTATGGACAACTTAAACTAGGCCAACAACTTATTTACCCCATATGCCCTCAGAGAATCACTTGTAAAACTATCCATTATTTGTAATTTACGTATCTGCGTATTTGAAAATGACTGTTCTTAAACAGCTTGAGGAAGCTCAGAGAAAGCAGCTCTTAAAAGTACAGTGGTAACAAACCATTCCTCGAGCTTTACTATTAATTTCTAACATTTCTAAAAGAGAATTGGTCATGCAAAAGAAAACAAAACAAAACTTCAATCTAGCCTACTTGGATTTTCAAAAATTCTAAAGTCCTGAAACTTTATTTCAAGGACATTCAGTTACATAATACACAATCTGCTAAATAATATTAAAAATATAAAAACTATAGTTCATTTGACAACTTACTAATGTTTTAGTTTTGATAAAGGAGTCACACATCACTACAATTTCAGAATAAAAATCTGGATGCCAAAGCTCACTAGTTTTTCTTGATTTTAGAGAATATTTAATGATGACTCAGACACAATGCACATATCCCCTTTGGGACAGCCATCAAACTTGGAAGAAATGTCGGCAAGGAGGGAAGTTTCTTAAATTCACTCTGGGCATGTCTTGCCTAAACTGAGCAATGTACTTGGAAAAAGAATGATGAACCACTAAAAGCATTTGAAGGAGAAGCATGACAAAAGTGAGTTCTTGGCTTTGATGGAATAAAAAGTTGCAAGAGTCACCGGTCTCTTGGTTTTCACAGCTGTTTATGCCCAATAGCCATTTCCATGCTGCATGACCTGCAAGATCATCTTTAAAATTCTATGCTGATATTATGGAAGGTCAGGTTCTTGGATCAGAGCAAGTAAAGAACAGAGAGAAGTGCTGTCTTCCATGATTATTACAGCAAAACAAAAGGTATAGAGGCCACTGCTTCTTGACTTGATCCTGTGGTAGGCATAGACAATCTATGACAGGACAAGTTCTTGCTGATTTATTTGAAGTTTCAGAACTCTTCTCAACATATTGCTCCAGCACAATTGCTATTTGATTGGGGTCGTTGGCAGTGGAGAAAACATTTATAACTTTGAAAGGTTATCTCCTAGTCATTAAGAGCAAAGAAGTATGGGTAAGTCATGTCTAAAGCACTTAGAGGGCTTAGAACACTGGTTGAGAATTTTTGAATCTGTTAAGATTTCTGGTTCTCTCTCTCTCTCTCTCTCACACACACACACACACATCCCGGTAGTAGACCCCCCTGTCTTTGGGGTCTCCAGTCTCCCAGGTCTTCTTTCATCCTCACCTAGTGTCTGGCTCTGAGCTATCCACATAAAGTAAGGCCCACCTCAAAATCCCTGGAGAACCAGAAAGAGTATAGATTAATCAGTCATTGAACAAAAACAGGACATAGGAAGAAAACACAAATAGAGGAAAGATACAGCTCACTGCCATCGAGTTGGAAACATACTATGAAACTTATGTAGAGTTTAAGATTTTCAGTTTAGATCTCATAAATGCCCCACAGATATTTTTTTCACTAACAGCGTTTTTTTTTTTTTAATTTTTTTAAAATACCATACGTCGTGTACTGCCTAAAGGAGAAAGAAAAATTCTTTTAAAGAAAAACCCTACTTTGTCTTCTTCTTCTTTTTTTTTAAAGAGATATAAAACCAGCCAGATATTTACTCAGAAATAGAAAATCTATGAGATTTTTATCTAAGTAAATCTACATAGTTCTAACTTAGTGAATTTGCCAAAATACATGAATTTGTGACCCACCACAAAGAGTAGGTCAGTCTTCCCGTCGACTGCGTTACACTTGGTGGGCGGTGCAGGGTGTCCACCTCACGGGCCAGTTTGCTATGAGCTTGGCCATCTCTTCTGGGATAATTCCATTTCTTTTGGAATTCTGTCAGGTTTTTCTTTTCTTTTTTCTTTTTTAACCAGCACTTCCATTTCTTCAAAGGTTGCTTCCTGACCATTTTGAGCAAACATAGTGATGGCGCTGAACAGTTACACAATATACACAGTGACCATTTGCAGACTTTCCGTTTGTCACCAACAAAAACTCATGGTGACATCCACTCACCAGTCACGAAAATTATTTAACTAGGAAGGGTAAAGGCTATATATTTTACAACTTCTAGACAATTCAATTGCCTCACTTATTTTAAAACTGATGCTATAATTACTTTTCATATGGTCTCTACTTAATTAAATTACTTTTGATCACTATTAACATTTTTTCAAATAAATCCAATAAAATTAAAATAAACATCATCATAAGAAAGTCTTTAACAAAACTCACATGTATCCAACACTATTCTCTATAATTTTTTAAATGCCTTCATAATTGTCTGAAAAACAAGGATATTTAGGTTATTACACATCCTGATACCTTAACATTTTCCCAATAAATAGCTATACATGACATCTACGTGAACAGAAAATAGAAACCTGATGGTAGAAAATAATTTGGCATATTTCACAAGAAGGAGAGAAATCATGAGAACCACATACAGGACTTTAATAACAACTGACTGTGTGGTCAAGAAATACTCATTAGGTTGAATCAATAAGAATTCATCTCAGATTGCAGTCCTCATGGCACAGTGGTTAAAAAGCTTGGCTGCTCACAAAAAGGTTGGCAGTTCAAATCCACCAGATGCTCCCTTTAAAACCTGTGGGGCAGTTCTACTGTGTCCTGTGGATCACTATGAGTCAGAGTTGATTTGATGGTAATTGGTTTGGTTTTGGGTTTTGGTGACTTCAAACTGACCAGATTTCAGATTTGTCACTGAAAGCTTTTCAGCCACAAATGTCAAATACAAGCACCATTACCAGGTCCCTAGGTGGTGCAAATGGTTAAATACTTGACTGCTAACCCAAATGCTGGCAGTTTGAACACAGGCAGAGGAATCTTGAAGGAAAGGCACGATGGTGTGCTTCTAAGGCTGCAGCTATGAAGGCCTTATGAGGTGTAGCTCTGTCCTGAAACACACTGGATTGCCATGAGTCAGACTGCTCTGAGAGCATGCGATTGTGGTTTCATTTCAGGCATTTATCATTTATGATCAGAGAAGTAATACGAAGAATTGCTGATACTTGATGGAATGGCATGACACGACCTGCTGGATGGTATCACATCCTGCTAGTGGTAAGCCTACTTCACAGTGCTGGGCAGACACACATACTTGGGTACTCTCTGAACTAGCTGAAAATCATGGATTTTCTCCCACAGAGAAATATTAGTCAGGGTAATGTACATTTATCTACATAGACTGCATTTATGGACTCCCTGATTTTTGCAACAAGTCGTGCTGGACACTATGAGAAGATCAGTGATGACTAAGATATCTCTACAGAACTTCAGGTTGCTAAGCAACCTCACAGTAGAAATGGCTTGTATACATGACTGTAATCCAGTTTAGAATGGAGTCAGTATAAAACAGAGTCCCAGGGTGGTGCAAATGGTTGATGTACTCAGCTGTTAACTAAAATGCTGAACCTGATGGTAGACAATTCACCCAGACAGCTCATTGAAGCCTTAGTGATCTACTTCCAAAAACAACAGACACTGAGAATTCTACGGAGCCCAGTTCTACTCTGACACACATGAGGCATGACGAGCCAGAGTCAACTGATTTGCAACTGGAAGGTAGGTGACAGGAATGCTTTATTATCCATGAGCAAGTGATCAGAAAAGGAATAGAGTAGGAGTGGCCCTTGAATCAAGTCTGAAAGAATGTGTGAGCTTTCATTTAGCAGACAAATAAGGGGCCATTTCTTTCTATGTGGAGATCATGAAGTGAATAAAAATACAAAGATAAGAAATCCTGGGATCTGTTTGTGGAAGGACAATTAACCCATTTTGATGGGAAAACAGATCATAAAGAGTAACAGTGGGACTTAAATATGGACAGATCCTGATTCTAGATTATAAGGATCCTGAATACAAAGCTAAGGGATTTGGCCTTCAACTGGAAACCATGGAGAGCCATAGAAAATGTTTATCTGGGATAGTAATATGATCATTTCTATGCATTAAAAATTATCAGTCCAGAGTGGCATAGCTAATATTCCAGGAATTCCCACAGTGCCTGACAAAAAGTAACAACTATTTGTTCCATAGATGGGTAGGAAAAATAAAGCAAGAACACTATAAGGAAAACATTGCAATTGTCTTGCTGGAAAAACAGGAGGATCTGAATTTTTGGCAGAGGTAACGGGTATGAAGAGGAAAATACAGACACAAATGATATCAAAGAAACAAAAACCAATTGAATTTTGCAACAGTTTCTTGTAAGGGGCAAAGGAGATAGAGAACTCAGGAATGACCACTGTTACTCAAGTCCTATCTCTGGTCTAACTAACAGGCACTGTCAAAGATGCCACACAGCAAGACACAATCTCTGTCTTCAGAGTCACTGTGAAACTCACAGCATGTTTGTTCAAGTTACAAAAAGTTAGCCTTCCAGGACAGATGGAGTACAAAAAGGCACCTTCTCTGGCCAGATGAAGTTCCAAGTGTTTAACCTTTGGGTGGAAGAATTGTAAAAGTCACCCTTTCTTCTCAGATGACACTGTCTTGGCCAGGTTTTTATCTTTCTATGCACAAACTATACAAAGAAGGAGGTGGGCTCTGCATAGCCTCAGGGTGTTTACAGCTACTTGGGACATGCAAACAGAGAATCCAGAAAAATCCCAATTTGTATATATTTCTCACTATTACCATAAGCCAGACACATTGGGTCACTGGTGATATAGTCACAATGGATAATACCACCACCAAGACACTAACTGTGGGACGGTTAGTTTGAAATACCTGACCATTATATATAAAGTAGATAGAGAAAGAAAAAGAAAGTGAAGAATTAAATTGAAAGAAAAGATTTAAAAAAATTAGAAATTACCCCAACTTTAGTCATTCCTTAGCTAATATACAGGAAAATTTCTTACTTACATCTGGAGGTTGTATGAGCAGTGCTAGGGTTTCAGTCCAAAAGAACAAGAAAACAAAACCTGCAAGTTTTAACTATTTCATTTTTTATGGAAGTCACATTCACAGAGTAATGTGCTTGGAGAAAGTCAAGTTTTTATACCATGCTTTGATGCTAATAGTAAAGAAATAGTCTGTCTAATTTATTTCTGACAGTAAACTGTGTATTTGATTTTTATTTGATTACACAGCAGAAGTTTTGACTAACTATTAACTTGGGGAAAAATTACCACTGGGGGAAAAAATCTTGAAATATTGCAAAAGATAAAGAAAGACAGATGATAGTTAACTCACCAAGGAAGAAATACAACTAGATGGGTGCTAAATTTCATGGGTAATAAAGGGAATAAGGAATTCAAATGTCAAAATAGTGCTATTAAAATTTCAAAAAGAAAGAATAAAAAGAGAATAAGTCTGGTGAACATATAGCAAGACAGATACCCTCATATAATCAAAACTCTTGGAAAACAAGTTTATAATAAAGATCAATGTTCCACATCATAGATCGAATTGTGACCTTCAAAATAAGTGTCTACTTGCTTAGGCTGTAATTTCCACATTAAAGAGGATTAGGGTGGAATTGTAACACCCTTACTAGGGTCCATCACTGATCCAACTCAAAGGGAGTTTCCCTGGGGTGTGGCCTGAACCATTTTATCCGACAAGAGCTAAAAGGAAAGAGAAATGAGCAGAGATAGGGGACCTCATACCACCAAGGAAGAAACACTGGGAATAGAGTGCGTCCTTCGGACCCAGGGTTCCTGTGAGGAGAAACTCCTAGTCTAGGGGAACATTGATGAGAAAGAACTTCCTCCAGAGCCAACACAGAGAAAGGCTTTCCCTTGAGCGGACATCCTGAATTTGGACCTCTAGCCTACTAGACTGTGAGAAAAATGAACTTTTCCTTGTTAAAGTTATCCACTTGTGGTGGCATTTCTGTTACAGCAGCACTAAACGACAAAGACAATCCGCTTGTGAGTATTTTTTTGTTTTCTTTAAGTTGGTGTGTTATTCTTACTAGAGGCTGCAGCAGTTTGATATTTATTAGTAAGTTCTTCAAATCTTCTTTACTTTAAGCAAGCAAGATTGGGTTGGCTAAATATCATGGGTTGTTAAAACAGTCTTCCACCAATCCTGACAGCATCTTCTTTTCATATAGTCCAGCTTCTCAAATTATTTTCTCAGCATACAGAAATGATGCCAGAGATAGGTGACAGAATATTTCAAGACTGACTTCTTCATTGTGAATACTTTTTTCACCAACATAAATGGTGATGACATACATGGACCTCACCAGATGGAATACACAGGAAATGAATCAACTACATCTGTGGAAAAAGATTAAAAAAAGCTCAATGTCATCAGTCAGAACAGTGCCGGGAGCTGAATGCAATAATGACAATCAATTAGCTCTGATGCAAGTTCAAATTTAAGTGGAAGAAAATTAGAAAAGGTCTATGAGAGCCAAAGTGTGCACTTGCGTATATCCCACCTGAATTTAGAGACCATCTCAACAACAGATTTGATGCAGTGAAGACTAATTGATCGAAGGCCAGATGAATTATTGAATGACATCAAGGATATTATACATGAGGAAATCAAAATGACATTAAAAAGACAGGAAAGACTGAAAAAATCAAATTGGATGTTAGAAGAGACTCTGAAACTTGTTCCTGAACATCAAGTAGCTAACACAAAAGGAAGAAGTGATGAAGTAGAAGAAATGAAGATTTCAAAGGGCAGTTTGAGAAGACAAAGTAAAAAGTATTATAATGACATGTACAAAGAGCTGGACATAGAAAACCAAACAGGAAGAACATGTTCTGCATTTCACAAGCTGAAAAAACTGAATGAAAAATTCAAGCCTCCAGTTGGAATAGTGAAGGATGTTACAGGAAAACATTAAACAATGCAGAAGTCATTAAAAGAAGGTGGAAAGAATGCAGTCATTACATCAAAAAGAATTGGTTGATATTCAACAATTCCAAAAGGCAGCATATGATCAGGAAACGATGGTACTGAAGGAAGAAGTTGAAGCTGCATTGAAGGTATTAGTAAAAAGCAAGGCTCCAGGAATTGATGGAATGTCAGCTGAGATGTTTCAACAAATGGATGCAATGATGGAAGTGCTCACTCTTTTATGCCAAGAAAGTTAGAATATAGTTACTTGGCCAACTGACTGGAAGAGAACCATAGTTCTGCCTATTTCCAAGAACAGTGATCCAACTGAATGCAGAAATTATTGAACAATATCATTAATATCACTGGCAAGTAAAAATTTGCTGAAGATCAACAACAGTACTATATTGACAGAGAACTGCCAGAAATTTAAGTCAAATTCAGAAGAGGACATGGAACCAGGAATATCATTGGTAATGTCTGATACATCTTGGCTGAAAGCAGAGAACACCAGAAAGCTGTCTGCCTGTGTTTTATTGACTATGCAAAGACATTTGGCTAAGTGGATTATACCAAATTATGGCTAACATCATGGAGAATGGGAATTCCAGAACATGACATTGTTCTTAAGAGGAATCTACATGGATTGAGAGGCAGCCATTCAAACAGAACATGGGGATACTGAATGGTTGGCAACCAGGAAAGGTGTGCCTTGGGGTTATGTCTTTTCACTCTACTTACTCAACCCATATGCTGAGCAAATAACCCCAGAAGCTGAATTATTATGAAGACGAAAAGGGCATCAGGATTGGAGGAAGATTCATTAACAACTGCAACAGCATTATGTAATGACACAACTTAGCTTGCTGAAAGTGAAGAGGACTTGAAACACTTACTGATAAAGATCAAAGACCACAGCCTACAGTATAGATTAAACCTCTACATCCACAGAAGAAAAATCCTCGCAATGGGACTAATAAGCAGTATCATAATAAACAGAGAAAAGATTGAGATTGTCAAGTATTTAATTTTACTTCAATCCACAATCTATATCCATGGAAGCAGCTGCCAAGAATCAAAAAGATGCATTGCACTGGGCAAATCTGCTGCAAAAGACCTCTTTATAGTGTTGAAAAGCAAAGAAGTCACCTTGAAGACTAAGGTGCTCCTGACCCAAGTCATGATATTTTCAATAGCACTATATGCATGCAAAAGCTGAGCAATAAGGAAGACAGAAGAATTGATTCCTTTGAATTGTGGTATTGGAGAAGAATATTGAATATACTACTCATTGCCAAAAGAACAAACAGATCATTCCTGGAAGAAGTACAATCAGAGTGTTCCTTAGAAGCAAGGATGGTGAGACTATGTCTTATATACATTGGAAATGTTGTCAGGCGGGATCAATCCCTGGAGAAAAACATTGTGTTTGATAGAGTGGAGGGCCAGCAAAAAAGGTGAAGACCCTTAGCAAGATGGATTAACACAGTGACTGCAACAATGGTCTGAGGTATAACAGTCGTAGGTATGGAGCAGGACCTAACAGCCTTTCATTCTGCTCCACTTAGCATTGCTATGAGTCAAAACCCACTCCAGGGTACCTCACAATAACAACAACACATACACACACACACAAATATATCAAGAGAGAGAGAAACAGAGACAGAGAGTCCAAATGTGACAACACTTTAATAATCAGAAAATGAAGTTTATGTGGATGTTCATTTTACTGTTCTTGCAACTACATGAAGTCTTGAAATATTTACAAAAATGCCAAAGAAAACAGCATGTCAAATAACCTAAGTGTCTGTCTGTGTGAAAAAAAATAAGTGACCAGTGGTATAGTCACTCTGTGGCTTTTTATTTGTCTCTAAAATTAATGAAGATGAAGAGTATGTAATAACAGGAAGACATATTTACTTTACAATATTTAGTGAAAGAGCAGTTTAATTTTTTTTTATGCTAGATATAGAAAACGGAAGGCTGAACAGATCCATCAAACTAAAAGAAGACAGATTGATGTTGTTTCCAAACTGAGAATTATGCAAATACATGGTCAGCAAATTCGGTCACAGCTGTGCAAATGTTCCTGACAGTGCTTGAGAAAGCATGCTTCTGAGCTTCTGCTAAGTGACTGTTATTTGACCTAACTGGTTTTTTCCTGGTGGATAAAATCTTGTTACTAAGTATGTTTAATTATTAGAGATCAACTCCATTTTTATTTTATTTTCAGATATGTTGCTTCTGATTACTAGTTCATGCCTGGAAATTATGGGAAGACAGCTCCAATTCACCCATTTCAAAATGTAATTTTCCCTACTACTGAAAAAATTAGCAGTCTACACCCAGTTAAAAACTTTATGTGTTTAAACTAGTTTTCTTCTTTGTCATTTTGAATATGCCTGGATTTATGCGACTGCTAACTCCCTCATTAATGAGTAATTAATTTTAAAATGTGTTCAGATAAGTATGGCTAACAGATTTTACTTCAACAAAACCATGCACACATATACAGACACTGAAAAATGAGAGGGAGCTAGTGGTATGTTTGAAAGTTTGAGAAAATTCTGAAACTAAAGTAGATGTGATTAAATTGATGGAAAAAAGCAAAGAGAAACTTCAGCTCAAAATATGGAAAAGGAGATAAATTCTTCCAAAGAATGTTCCAGAGAAGAAGCTCCAAGCCTGAAGAATATAAAGGACAGACTTGGCCATGGGCCAGTAATCAGAATAATAAAACTACGTACTGAACACCTAAGTTAAAAGAGGACACCACTGCTCCCTCCCACTAGCACCAAACAGTGCTACCTTTTGCCACTGGATCCAAATCCAAAGTGGTTCTCTCATTTGGGTTCCCCAAAAGTAGACCTCCAGATGAAGACTTCTAGGCAGGTAATTTTTTTGGGATTCTAGGAGTCACAAGGAAGGAAGTGAGACAGAGGAAAGAGAAGAATCAATAAAGCCAATGCTGTTAAGTTGGGTAACACTATAGACAGCTGGGACTTAATCCTATAAGGAGCTATCTGAAAAACAGTGTAGAGGATACCCTACAATTGTCTCAGCAGAGGACTGGGGAGCTGGGGGGGCACTTATCTATTGACTAAAGTATACACAAACAATAAGAACAACCTGCAAACCCCAAAGGGAAAACAAACACTACTGGGCAGGGGTAGGGGTGGGGAGACAGGAGAAAAAAGGCTAGCACTGCTAGAAAACATTACGAAACATCATAAAACAGTATACCATTTATAGTCAATACAAACTAATGCAACAGTCTGGAAGTCCAAAATCAGAGTCAAACACATATACCTGTATACAAAGATAATTACAAATTGATCAGACATCCACACGTAAAACAGAACGAAATCATTAAAGCGCTACAAAAAAAGAAAAAGAAAGCTGAATTCCTTGTAGTGGGTTGAATGCTGGCTCCGCAGAGGTATGTTCACCACCTCCCTTCTTCCATGTTGTCGATTCTGACTAACGGCAGTCTCATGCACACTTCGGAGCCAGTGAATAATTTATTTGCTTGGAAGAGGGGTCTTGGTAAATGTAGCCAAGAATCTTGAGATGAGATCATCCCCAAACCAGTGACAAATGTTATTCTGAGAAAACAGAGGGAAAGAAGACACAGGAGTGAAGGATGTGTGAAGGCAGAAGCAGAGACTGGAGTTACATAATTACAAGCTAAGGATTGCTGGAAGCCACTAGAAATTAGGAAATTTACATGGAAGAGATTATTCCTCAGAGTTTCCAGAATGAACTGACTCAGCTGACATCTTAATTTCGCATCCTGACTTCCAGAAATGTGAAAGAATATACCATGGTGTTAAGCCACTTAGTGGTGGTAATTTATTATGGCAGACCCAGGAAACTAATACGTTTCTCTGTAACCTTTGAGGTGTAGAAAAACTTCTTAATTATGAGACAAAATACAAAGCAGTGATAAATTCAATTACAGTATGAGAAATACTACATAGGCAAAATGAAAACACAGAAAGCTGAGAAAAGATATCTACAAGCTATATTATAATATTCAAAGAGCTCCTGAAATATTGAAGAGAAAAAAAGACCAATCCTCTGATGCAAAATTGAGCATAAGAACAGAGGACTTCTGGCCAACATGCTGCCGTAGACAGATACACGATGCTGTACAGTAAAGACCTGGAAAACTAAGTCAACTGAGCCAGCCGTCCACTCGGGGACACAAAGTGTCAAATGAAGTAGTAATCTCGGTCAAACACTGAGCGGAACAAGAAACTAAGGGAACTGAGAGCGAGGATACCAGCCCGAGCCCCCTCTCAGCTAACTCCTGTGGGAGACCAGCAGACAGAGAGCTTGGAAGACAGCTTCACAGAAATTCCAGCAGGAGACAAAGCACCCTATAACCAAGGAGACACACTTTCCCACCCCCAATTTCCCCGCTGCTATTCCTCCAACACCCCCCAGGCTAGCTGCAGTGGCTCTGCTGGCTGAAAAGTGCAGCCTCTGAGCCAGTTGGATCTACCCTGCCCTATCTGGAGACTGGAAAACAGCCAGAATGGGAAAACAGCTCCAGAGAGTTCCTAAGGGGATATAGATCAACTGATAACCAGCAATACACACTTTCCTAACCCTCACCTTTGCCCCGCACTTTGGTCTCCTCTGCTTCCTGCCCAGCCACTGTATCTTGGCCAGGAGGAACCTCCTTTCGCCCCAAACTTCTTGGATTTGCCCAATGCATACTGGCCAGCTCCCTGAGTGGCACTTGTCTATAGCCAGTATCGCTTTTTTCTGTTTGTTTTGATTTCTCCCGTGCCTCCCACCATTTGCCCTTCTTTCTCTTCAACACCTGGCTCCCTGTGCCACTTCTGCTCTTCTTGAAAGGCACTGCTCAACCAGGGAGCCACTCCCTGAGCCAGTCCCTCCATGCTGGTGGGATCCTCAAAGATGATTTTTTTTTTTTGCTTTATTTTGGTTTGATTTGACGTGTTGTGTTTGTTTGTTTCTCATGGATTGGGAGCTTTTCTAGTGAGGCTTTCCCGCACAGCCTGGAGAGACTTACCTAGTCTTTGCAGCTGTACTGCTGGGATTTCTGGGGTCTTTTCTTTTAAAAAATTTTTATCTAGTCTTTTTTTTTTTTTTTAACCTTTTTCTTTTCTCTGTTTTTCGATTTCTCATCTGTCTACTCCAATGGTACTCTTTTTGGGGGGTGGGGAACTCCTGTTTCTCTCTCCTCTTTCCCAAACCCATCTTAGTTCACACACCTTACCTCTCTCCTCTTTCCTGCCTAGCTACACTGTGCACCAAACATCACACTCCCAACCAGCACAAGCACAGCCTATCAGGATCTTCCCAGCACTGATTTACAACCCACCATGGTTTAAGGGAGACACGTACTAACCAAAAGGTCAACAGTTTAAATCCACCGGGCACTCCTTGGAAACTCTATGGGGCAGTTCTATTCTGACCTCTAGGATTGCTATGAGTCTGACCAAACTCGATGGCAGTGTTTTTTTGTTTTTTTTTTTCTATGTAGGCCCTAGTATATGCTGCAGACAATACATTCCAGCCCCTCCCCTTCAGCTGGACCTGTCCTGCTACACCATAGTTGAGCAACTGGCCCAGCCAATTGGATAAGGAAGTGAAAAGTATTATAAACAGAGACAAGCAAACAATAAAGAATGCACAGTCTGCCTCTCCTGACATAACCAAATAAAGGAAAAATGCAATCGAAACAAACGGATCAATAATCAGTAAAGGAAGAAAATATCTACTGAATACCCCAAAGACATCAGACAATATCAAAACTTATTTTTTAAAGAAGGACACTATGATTCTAGCAGGCATCCAAAATAAAACACCAGATGACTTTCCGGAGGAAGAAAAGGCACTAGAACTACTTGACAGGGAATTTAAATCTCTAATATTCAGTGCTACCTAAAAGTTGAAGCCAAAAGCAGACAAAAATCTGGAAAAACAGACAAGTTCATGGAAAAATCAGGCAAATTCATGGAATAACTCAGGAAAATATTACAGGAAAAAAGTGCTAAAATAAATTCACAAACAGAAATCAGGCAAAAGCAACACTTAAAAATCCAGAAAATAAACGACAAGATTTCAGAAGTAGACAGTGTCAAAGAAGGGCTGAGGAAGAGGTCAGAAACGATGGAAGGCATGATTAGTCAAAGGGAAGACTGTTTGAGGGAAAGTCAGAAAAAAAGAATACAGAAAAACGAAACTCGAAAATTAACATGAGATTCAATCAAAAGCAGATATTTGTGAGTGATCAGAGTTCCAGAACAAGGAGATAAAATGGAAAACACAAACAGAATCACTGAATAACTGCTGACAGAAAATTTCCCTAATATGAAAGATGAAAAGCTGACCATCCAAGAAGCTCAATTAAACCCATATAAAATAAATTCTAAAAGCAAATCACCAAGGCATATCATACAATCACTAAAACCAAAGACCAAAAACAAAGCAAAACAAAATCTGAAGGCAGCTCAGACAAAAACAAAAAATCACTTATAGATCAGAAACAGTAAGACTAAACTCTGATTATTCAGCAGAAACCATGCAGGCATGAAGACAATAGGATGATACATGATATATGACTTATGTGTGTGTGTGTGTGATATATAAAATCTTAAAAGAAAAATCTTGCCAACCAAGAACAACGCATCCTGTAAAACTCTCATTCAGCTATGATGGTGAAAATAGAACACTTCCAGATAAGCAGAAATTAAGGGAGTTTGTAAAAAAACATAAATTACAAGAATTATTAAAAGGAGTCCTTTGCTCTGAGAACAAATGGTGTCAGATCACAGCCTGAATCTGTGATGCAAGATTGTGACAGCCAGATACAAGCCAAGAAAAAGAACTCTCAAGGACTATCCAAGACCAAAAGAAATACAACAGGGAACCAGAGAGATTAACTTGTAAATGACAATAATGTCAGAACAATAAAAAAAGGGATAAATGGTGTAGGAATAGAACTTTCTAATGGAGTAGAAGGCAGGGTGATATCAGGTTGTAATAGACTGGCTCAAACCTAGGAACATAAGGGTAAATTTCAAGGTAACAACAAAGAAATTTAAAAAACCTACTCATCAAATTAAAGAAGAAAAATATAAAGTTTCAACAAAAACAAAATCTACAAAAATGAAAGAAATCCACAGATGAAAGGGATTCAGCACAGGAGAGTAAGTGGAACAAAGAAAACATCAGCATCGCAAAACAAACAAACAGAAAAACCAAGGCACTGCCAAATGACAGAAATAAACTCACGCCTTATCAATATTAACACTGAATGTAAATGGTCTAAAAGCTTCTATAAAGAGACAGAGTCACAGAATAGATAAAAACAACAGGTTCCATCAGTATGCTGTCTACAAGACACAATAACTTAGAAACAAAAAGGTAAGTTTGTCAAAAAGTCAAAGAATGGAAAAAAACTTATCAAGCAAATATATTTAGCTACCAAAAAAGAGCCGGAGTAGCAATACTAATCTCAAATAAAATAGACCTTAAAACAAAATCCACCATGGAAGACAAAGAAGGAAACCGTATAATGATTACAGGAATGGTCCATCATAAAGACCTAAGCATAATAAATATTTATGCATCCAATGACATGTCTCCAAAACATATTAAAAAAATGCAAACAGCACTGGAAATGGAAACTGACAATGCCACAATTAATAGTAGGATACTTCAATACACCACTCTTGCTAAAGAATGGAACATCTAGAAACTCAACAAAGATATAGAATAGCTAAAGGGCACAGTTTTAGTCAGGCAGGGCTACTCTAACAGAAATACCATGAAGTGGAAGCCTTTAATAAAGGCAAGTTTATTCTTACACAGTCTGGTAGGCTGCAAGTTCAAATTCAGCATGTCTGCTCCAGTGGATAGCTTTCTCCCTTGTCAGCTCTGGAGGAAAGTCCTTGTGTTGCATCAGTCTTTGTTCAGGGAGTGTCTTGGCACAGAAACCTCAGGTCTGAAAGATGTGCTCTTTTCCTGGTGCTGCTTTCTTGATGATGTGAGGTTCCTAATTCTCTCTGCTAGATTTTTTCCTTTATATCTTGAGAGACTGCCTCAAGGCACAAAAAACATACACATTGAATCTTGCTCTCCCGGTACAACTGCTGCCAATCTACCCTCATTAACACTATAGAGGCAGGAACTCCAACATAGAGGAACATCACACAATACCAGGAATTACGGCACAGCCAAATCGTTACAGATTTTTTTAGGGAAGACATTCAATCTATGACAGGTACAATCAACCAACTTGACCTCATAGACATATATAGAACACTCCACCCAACAGCAGCTAAGTACGTGTTCTTTTCTAATGCACATGGCATGTTCTCCAGAACAGACATCATTTTAGGCCACAGAGCAACCCTCAACAAAATGCAAAACACAAGATAAAACAAAGTATATTCTCTGACCACATCATCAAAGTAGAAATTAACAACAGCAAGAACAAGGAAAAAAAAAAATCAATTACATGGAAACTAAGATTCTGCTTAAATAACATTAGGTAATAAAAGGAATCAAAGATAGAATAAAATCTTCCTAGAATAAAAAGAAAGTGAAAGCACATCACACCGAAATCTTTGTGATACAGCAAAGATAGTCCTCAGAGGTCAATTTATTGTAATAGATACACAAATCAAATAAGAAGGAAAAAATTCAAAACATTAGCTACACAACTTGAACAAATAGAAAGAGAACAATGAAAGAAGTCCACAGATACTAGAAATAATAAAGATGAGAGGAGAAATAAATGTAATTAGAAAATACAATAGCAAAGAGACAGAATCAACCTAGAAGTCCACTGACATGTGAATGGATATATAAACTGTGGTATATACACACAATGAGGTATTAGGCAACAACAAAAAATAACGATGTATCTATGGAGCATCTCATAAAGTGAAGGAGACTGGAGGGAGGGCATCATGCTGAGTACAGTAAGTCAATCACAAAAAGCCCAATATTGTATGAGACCAGTACTATAAAAACTGATGAAATGGTTTACACACAAAAATAAGTGATCTTTCATGGTTATAATGGAGGGGAGGGGATGCAGTGGGGATGGAAAAATGCTAAATAGGCAATAGATAAGTGGTAACTTTGATGAAGGGTAAGACAGTACACAGTACTGGGCAAGTCAGCACAATTTGTACCAGGCAAAGTCTGGAAAGCTCTATAGACATGTCCAAACTCCATGAGGGACCGACTTGTTAGGCTGAGGGCTAGGGGGACCACAGTCTTGGCAAACATCTAGCTCAATTGGCATACCATAGTTTATGTTCTGGAGTCTTAAAAGCTTGTGAGCAGCCATTGAAGATATTCTACTGGTCTCACCTCTTCCGGAGCAAGGAAGAGTGAAGAACTCAGGCATCAAGGAAAGATTAGTCCAAAGCATTAGTCCAAAGCGCTAAAGGATCGCTTGTACAATGGTCTCTACCACTCCAAGTTCAGCTACCACCACTGACTGCTCTGACAGAGATCGCATCAGAGGGTCCCAGACAGAGTTAGAGAAAACTGTAGAACAAAATTCTAACTGAAAAAGAAAGAGTGCACTTGCTCGCCTGACAGAAACTGGAGAAACTCTGAGAGTATGGCCCCCTTGACACTTTTTCAGCTCGGTACGAAGTCCCTCCTACTGTTCACCCTTCAGCCAAAGATTGGACAGGCCCATAAAATAAAACGAGACGGAAGGGGCACGCCAGTCCTGGGTCAAGGACTAGAAGGCAGAAAGGGACAGGAAAGCTGGTAATAGGAATTTCAGTGTTCAGAAGGGGAGTGTTGACCTGTTGTGGATTGTTAACAAATGTCACAAAACAATGTACATACCAACATCTTAAAGAGAAATTGGTTTATTCTGCAAACCTTTGTCTAAAAAGTACAATAAATAAATGAATAGTGACTAAAAAAAAAGAACAGACTTCACAAAAGTGAAAACATTAATGACTTTTAAGTATAAGGAACTATATTCATAACAGAAATACGCATCTAAACAATAGCACATCACTAGTTCTCAGCTATCTGATTGGCAACAATCTAAAAGTTCAACAACATACAAGTAAGATAAAACTATGGGAAAACAGGTCTTTTCACCCATTACTGATGGGAAAGCAAAATGGTGTAATATCTATTAGCAGCCCCTCAGAATGCATTTTTCCTTTGCACCAACAAATCCTTTAACAGACCTGTATCCTAAAAGTGCACTGACAATATTACAAAATGCTCATCAGTAGAAGATAGGCTGAATAAATTATGGCACTTCAACACACAGAAATTCTATGAAACTATTAAAGAACGGAGGAAAAATATATGCATGATACAGCATGGTCTTAAAGACATATAGCTATGCAAAAGAAGCAAGATACAGAATGATATAATAATATGTGAATTCTTTTGTTATGGTGGTAGAGTGTGATCACATCTACTCATCACTTATCAGTTAACCTCCTTATCCAACATTTTGCATCTACAACAATAGTAAAAAATCTATTATCTGACTACTTAGTACAGTAATGATGCATGTCTAGCAATAACTAATGCTGAGTTATAAACTGACAGTAACACTGGCTGTGATGGCTATGTGTCAACTTGGCTGGGACCGTGATTCTCAGTGGTTCTGCAGCTATGTAGTGATGTAATCTGGAAGTTATATAATGATGTAGTCATTCTCTGTTTTGAGATCTGACGCAGTCATCCTCCATTTTTGCAAAATGTTGATTTTACATAAAGACCTGGCCTTTGGCATTTAACCACACCAGTAAGCGAGGAGTGAGTGTATGCATATTTTCATAGATTTTAAAAATCAATCAAAGTGTGGATAAAAAGGAAATAATAAAATCTGTTATCTATTGAGAAAGAGGTGCAGTGCTTAAGAGCTATGCCTGCTAACCAAAAGGTTGGTGGTTTGTATCCACTAGGCCTTACTTGGAAATCTTATGGGGAAGTTCTGACCTGTTGTCAGTGGCAACAGGTTTGTTTTTTGTTTAAGCACAAGAGAAAGGGGGGTAGGGATGGAGTAGACAGAAATAGAAATGAGATTTCTCTTAATACACTTTGTTATAGCTTAGTTTTTGAAACCTGTCATGGGTTGAATTATATTCCCCCTGAAATATGTGTAGCAATTTGGTTGGGTCAGGATTCCCTGTATTCTGCTTCTGCCCTCCACTTTGTGCTTTTCTGATACTGTAAATCTTGATCCCTGCCTGTGGTTAATAGAGTGCAGTATGCTAAAGAGGATTAGAGTGGGACTGTAAATCTCTTCCTAAGGTCTTCTGCCTGCTCCACTGTAAAAGGAGTTTTCCTGGAGTGTGGCTTGCACCACTTTTTACTCTTTTATCCTACAAGGGATAAAAGGAAAAGGAATCAAGCCAAGAGTTGGGAACCTCATGCCATCAAGAAAGCAGCACCAGGAGTAGAGCATGTCCTTCAGACCTGAGGCTCCTGCACCAAGATGCTCCCCAACCAAGGACAGACACAACACAAGGACTTTCCTCCAGAGCTAACAGATGGAAAGCCTTCCCCTGAAACGGACACCCCCAATTCAGACTTGCAGCCTACCGAGCTGTGTAAGAACAGGCTTTCCTTGTTAAAGCTGTCTACTTGTGGTATTTCTGTTAGAGCAGTACCAGATGACCAAAACAGAACTACGTATTTAACAAATACAAAAAAGAAATCTAAAAGAAAGGGGAAGAAAGGCAGTTTGAAAATAATACTAGGGATTTTGAGAAAAAGTAAAATTCTAGGTACAGCTTGAATGCTTTGCTCAGTCTGAACTATGCTAAGTGTAGGCTGTCCATGTGTTCTTTTATTATTATTATTATTATGACTGGGTGAAAATGTACATCCCTGTGTAAATTTACATGCCCACCTATATGCAGCTTCCACTGCTCTCCCTGCCCGGTGACAGCACACTACTCCTGTCTGCTCCATACATGTCTCATCCTCCCAACCGTCTCCTTTCCCCTCCTCTCTATCCACTCTCCTTCCTCCAGCCAGAGGTCAGAAGGATGATATCCTATAGATGCACAGAACCATAAAGTGCACACAATATACGGTCACTCTGCGTCACCAAGTCCAATCCATTCATGTCTGAAGAGTGAACCTTTGTTATGATTTATGGGCAAGGGCAGCATCAGAGCCAGGGTCCATACTCCCAGGGGAACCCTGACGCCACTGGATCATCAATTGTGGTCATTTAGTCAAAATCTCAGACTGCAACCCTTTTTATTCTTGTGTTGCCAGTGAGACTCAACTTAGTGAGCTCCATTGCAGCTATCACTGGTGGTGGCCAGGCACCACCTGGGTCTTCTGGTCCCAAGTTGATGTAGGCACCCATTCATGTGCGTCTCTCTGTCTTCTGGGTTGTCTTTACCCCATGTCATTTTGGTCCTCGGTGAGCATCCGTTCCTGCTGAGTTGGAACCATTTGCTGTGCCCTCGGATGGCAGCTTGGCAGCTTTTAAGACTCCAGAAACCACTCACCAAGGTGCAGTGCAGAGAGCCCTCTTAGCAAAATGCTAGTTGTGCCAATTGGCCTCAATTTTGCCTAAGAGCATGGTCCTCTGCCCCCTGCCCCAGCTACTCTGTCCTTGCAATATTGAGTTAAGATGGAAGGAGTATTCAAGTTATGCTGAAGCCCACTTAATACTGTTCTTGTTTCTAATGTGTGCCATTACTGATTTCACCCAACCAGATTTCTAGCAATTATCTAATCTAAACCCTCCCCACCTCGCCCTCCTCCCCTCCCTTCCCTTGCAGCTGTCAAAGAGTCTTTTCTTCTACACACAAGTCTGTTTTTGAGATCTTATGGTAGGGGTCTCATACAATATTTGTCCTTTTGTCACTGACTACTTTCACTCAACATAATGTCTTCCAATTGAAACCAGGTTACGAGATGATTCCTGGAATCATCATTATTCTTTATCGTTGCATAGTGCTCCATTGAGTATATATACCATAGTTTACCTATCCATTCCTCTGTTGTTGGGCATCTGGATTGATTCCACCTTTTTGCTCTTGTGGACTGTGCTACGATAAACATTCTTGTGCATGTGTCCATTGGTGTGAAAAGCCTTGATTCTGTAGGTTATATTCCAAGTAGTGGAATTACTGGGTCAAATGGTATATCAATATCCACTTTTTTAAGAAAGCGCCAGATTGCTTTCCAAAGAGGCTGGACCATTTTGCAACCCCATCAACAGTGTAGAAGAGTTCCACTTTCCCACAGCCCCTCCAGCATTTGTTGTTTTGTGTTTTTTGGATGATGGAGAAGCCCCGGATAAGTAAGGTACTACTAAAGAAGAAGAACACACTGGGAGGCCTCTCATTACCTGACCTTAGAACATACTACACTGCCACAGTGCTCAAAACAGCCTGGTACTAGTACAAGAACAGACAGATCAATCAATGGAACAGAATTGAGACCCCAGAGATGACACTATCTGCCTATGAGTGGCTGATATTCAACAAAGGCCCTAAGACATTAAATTGGGGTAAAAACAGTATCTTCAACAAATGGTGCTGGCAAAATTGGATATCCACCTGCAATAAATTGAAACAAGATACATATCTTACACCTTATACAAAAACCAACCCCAACTGGATAAACGACCTAAATATCAAACCTAAAACGATGAAACTCGTCCAAGAAAAGATAGGAACAACAATGGAAGTTTTAATGCACAATGTAGACAGACTTCAAAATCGGTCAAACAAACCACTATCAACAGGAGAGAAAATAGATAAATGGGAACTATTAAGAATCAAACACTTTTGCTCATCCAAAGACTTTATTAATAGAATTAAAAGGCCACCTACAGAATGGGAAAAAAATATTTGGCAACAACATGTCAGACCGACACCTGATCTCCATAATCTATAAGATACTACAAAATATCAATAAGAAGAGGGTAAATCGTCCAGTTAAGCGATGTGCAAGGGAGATGGACAGACATTTCTCTAAAGAGGAGATCCAGGCAGCCAAAAAACACATGCGGACATGTTCACGATCTTTAGTTATTAAAGAAATTCAAATCAAGATGACAATGAGATACCATCTCACTCCATGCGTTCTTGCTGTGGAGCTGTCAGGGAGGAAGCTGATAGGCTAGATGGGTAAGTATGTATTCTCAACATGTACAAAATATTCAATGCACTGAGTCTGGACGAGATCACCTAGAGAGGAGATTTAGATTCAGGAAGAGCTGCTTCTGGCCCCAGTGTTTAGAAGTCAGATTGTCAAGGAAGATGCAGAGAAGGAGACTGAGGAGAGGTAGACAACTGGGACTGGGGGAAAATTCAGAAGCCAGTGAGGACAATCCTTCAAGGAAAAAGGAGGAAGCAGTGGTGGCGAGTTCTACAGAAAGAATTTAAGTAAGGTAAAGACAGAATTTGATAGGGTTAATAGCTGTAGCAAACTTCCTAGCTAGCTTCTCTGCCCCACAACCCTTGGAATGCTGGCACATAAAAAAAATTGTAACCTCCCTTCAGACTGGCACTCACAAAGATTTTGAGCTTTTTTTCCCCAGGCTGTTCTTGACTGATAACCAGACAGAATAAGGCCAATTTATAGTCTACTGTCTCTGAGGAAAGTAATCAGCCTGCAGACGTCAAGGACAGCTCTCCTTGAGACGAAGAAGTTGTGTCTTCTCCAACCTCACCTCCTCCAAAAGCCTGCATGTTTTCACCCCTCGCCTACCGCCTTCCCTTCCCTAAATTTTCTATAAAGCTTGCCAGCCTGGATTGAGGTGTTAAACTGGTTTTCAGGATGCTAATCCACCATCTGCTCAGGTTGCTGGCAATCTGAATAAAGGGCTTTTAAAGATTCCATCCCTGTCCCTGTATAACTGGTTTGGTACTGACACGCAGCAGTAGCCTGCAATGGGATTTTTCATAACAGATGGATTACTGCATTTTGCACTGTGGAAATAATTGGTTACCTTGACTTTTTCACTCCTCACCTGTAACGTGGGAAGGTGTCACTTCCTTGAAATCTCATGTTCTGGTACCTGGCACGTCGAACATTTTGTTGCTTAATTTTGTGACAGTCTTGTTCACACTTGCCAAGTCAGTGTCTGCATGACTTAAATTGTATGCAATGAACTGCATGACTACAGTTAAAATAATCCGTGTTTTTTTGAAAAGAGATAAAAAAGAAGAGTGTCTTAAAATTTTCACCTCAAACTTCCATGCATCTTTTTCTTCCCCACTACTCCAGGACATTTGCTCCTAAAATAACCTAAAGGATGAAATCACCTCTGCTCAATGTTGAGGCAAGTCTGTAGTTTTTAAGGGCTATAGATAACAGCTTAATAACAGTATGCTTTTCTATGCAAATCGCTGAAGCATCAGCATTCCTTGGCCAGTTCAATATCAGACCACACCTAAATAAATAACAGCACATTCTTGTCTGGGGTTCTCATCCAAGTACCAGAGGAAGACACTGCCTGTGGCTGTTACTCCTGAGTCTCCTGCTGAAACACAGCCCTACTATGAGACTGGCGTTTGTAGGCTGTGCCTTCTAGAAAATAATGGGAGTAGGAACACAGAAAGAGTGGCAGAAGGCTGTAAAAAGGAGAGAAAGAAGACAACAAGAGAAGGTTTAAGTGTACTGGTGATTCTTTTCAGACTCAGTAAAGAATATAGAGTAAGAAGATAAGAAGAGAGGATAAATATGTAGTGGCTTGTGGTGCTTCCATGAATGTGGTCATAAGCCAGGCCAGCTTGGATAGGGATTTTATAGGGTTGTCATAAGGAGATGTGGACAGGCTGCTTTCAATAATAATTTGCAGGAGTTTCCAGAATAAAGAGGGTGGAGTAGAAAGCTATATGCACTCTTTCTTCCACAGAGAAAGTAAAAAATCCTGCAGAAAATGACAGTGCTTATCTCGTCAGATGCTGGTGAGAATAGCCAAGAGCTCATGGTAGCAGAACCAAGACTTCTAGAACAGTGGCAAGACTCTGAGGATTTTTTTTTTTTCTTTCCTTGATGCTGGCTTGAGCTTCATGCCGCTGGCAGATACTTTTTTCATCTTGGAAACTCTGAGTCTGTAGTGTGTTCAAGGCAAACCCACTGCCGTCGACTCCAACTCACAGCAACCCTATGGACAGGGTAGAACCGTCCCATAAAATTTCCAAGGGGTAACTGGCAGATTTGAACTGGCGACCTTCTGGTTAGCAGCTGCAGCGCTGAATCACTAGGCCAAGAGGGTTTCCACCTGGCACGTGTAGGGGCTTTTAAAGCAGAGGAGTCTGGCATATCCGAAACGGTTGGTTTGAGCCAGAATCCATTTTGAAACTTTGCTTTTGCCTTAGCAACAGTTAATCTTGTGAAGAGTTAACCTTGCAGCTACAGAAATGTTTTTCTTTGTAATCAAGTTAAGAAATAATATTGTCAGTTTGTTCCTAGAAGCCTTGATGCAAACAGCATCAAACCAATTGAGAACACTCTGTAGTCTCCATGCAGTTACTAATCAACAAAGCACACATATTGCCAAGTAGTAACTGGTCAACAGACCAATCTCAGTAAACCAATCTCAGTAAAGCCTTCACTTTTTTAAAACTCCTTTTGACTTGTATAAATCACTAGTAAGCCAATCAGAGTATTATCTCTTTAGAGGTCCTGGTGTAACAATATAAATATTGTGTGGATGCCTATAGCTTCTCCCAAGGTGTCAAATTGCACATTGTCTGACTCAGTGCCTCCCCACTGGAGTTGTCTGTCCTTCCAATAAATCTGTCTTGATTTCACTTTAAATAGAGCATGCATAGCTACTTTCCAACAGGAGTGAGCAGAGAACACCTGATGAACGGAAAATGGCATTTGCCTGACTGAACCAGTGCTTGCCTCTGTTTCATGTATCCCCGAGTTCACCTGGGCAGAGGAGTGAACATAGCTTGGGGCACTCTTAAGAGGTGAAGACAGGAGCCCAAGGAGAAATGCAGCATAATAGGGAGACTGGGATAAAAAGTGATAGAGAGATTTCCTTGGGAACTTGGGACCTTCAGAGGTACCTGAGCGTTTGGTTTAATCTGGATACACACCTAGAAAAATCTGAAGAAATCCAAAACTGTCTCTTTGTGTTATAGAAAACTAAAGAAGCCAACGACACCCAGGAGGAGGCAAGGGGCTGTTTATTACCTTGACGGGCCAAAGGGGACCCCTGCAGGTTCTGACAAAATGGCCCAGCACTGTGGTTTCAGCAGGGTATTTATGGGGCAGTTTGAGGAAGTCCTGGTTGAAACAAATGGTTCTGGGGGTGCACATTCCATTCGGCGGGAGTGGGGCTTTGAAATGGGGATCATCTTTACCAGGCAGGTGTGAGATTTATGGAAGGGATGGGAAGAGGGCCGAGTGGAGCGGGTTCCACAGGTGCGGCAGGAACGGAGAGTGTCCTGCCGGGCACCAGACCCCAGAGGCGAGTGACCCGCAGGGAGGTGGCAGGAGGCGGGGAGAGTGTCCTTGTTCAGCGAGAGCTGCTGTGGAATGAAGGGGGGGTTAGGCGGGTGCAGGAAAGGCAAGGAGGTGGGGGAGGAAAAATTTTCAGTCTCTATATTATTCGGGCGGATCTTCTGGTTCAGGGTGAGCGTCCTTAAGGATTACCCTAGTCTACAGCCAGTCTGCAAAGAACTGAGTTTTTCTTCTTTGTGGCTTTCCTCCGCCGTATCGTATAGAACCGTTCTACTGCCTGAAAAATGTCCAGTGCCCCGTCTATACATCCCTACTTCTCTTCTCCTGAAACTCTGGAAACCACTGATCTTTTCACTTTTTATGGTAACAATATTTTCCAGAAACATCATATGTCAGAATTATTGAAGATGCAGCTTTTTCAGACTGGCGTCTTTCACTTAGCAATAAATCTTCAATGGATTTCATCTATTAAGGTTAGCTCTTGTGTACTCTGGTGTTAGGCAGATCTGAATTTCTAACTGTAAGTCATGAGCAAATTTCATAACCTGGGGTCTTAGTTTCTCATTCAAGAAATCAGAATATTGCTCTTTACCTAAAAGTCTATTTATAAAGTTCCAGACCATGATAAGTACTGAATAAATTAGGTCCCCTTCCTTTGGGGTTTACCTCCTGCTTTAGTCATCTAATGCTGCTTTAACAGATAAACCACAGCAGATGGCTTTAAAAAGAGAAACTTGATTTTGTCACAGTCCAGTAGGCTGAAAGTTCAAATTGAGGATGTCAGCTCCAGGGGAAGGCTTTCTCTGCTGGCTCTGGTGGAAGGTCCTTGTTGTCAGTCTTCCCTTGGATTGCAAGCTTCTAAGATACAGGAATCCTGGTCCTTCCCAAAGGACATGCTGAGCTCCCAGCACTGCTGCTTAATGGTACAAGATCCACTTATATCACTTGTCTCTCTTTCTTTTATATCCCGAGATGCCGCCCAAAGCCACAGTATGATCCCACACATTAAGTCCTGCTCTACCAACTCAACTGCTGCCCATCCTGCCATTAACATCACAGAGTCAGGATTTGCAGTACAACACACAGCCAAATTTCTACACACATTTTGGGGGGGGGGCCCAATTCAATCCATGATAACTCTCACACTCCCCAGGGCCATAAGAACACTACCAGCACAGAAATCTGGGCTCTGATCATTTATTTGAGTCTATAGTAAGCTAGCTGACTCGACAGCATTTGGTTGGCTGGCATAGTAAGCCAAGTGCCGTCGAGTCTATAGTAAACCTTTCCCTTTTCCCTTGCTACTTTCAAAACTTTGTACATGTCAACAAGGTTTTCCAGGAAATGAGACATTGCAAACAACTAGGTTGACATGGCTTGTTTTTAAATCTGGTATTCATTAATGAGTACCTATCACCAAAACTCTTCCCCTGTCATGAATTCTTAAATTTTACTCAGATCACTGTGGCCTGGAAAAATAAATATTCATCCGAGAAAGGTTAATTGTTAATAGCAATTAGTTGAAAAGTATATAAAGGGATTGGTCATTTGTTTCAAAAGATTCAACACTTTTTATAAATGTTCATCTGAAATAATGAAGACTGTGAGACTCTTACCTTTTCTTTCTTTTTTAAACTACATTAAATGCCAAACTCTTCATAGAAGTTTACAAGATGCAGGTAGGGAATTACTGCTGTTTATAACCTGAGAAGCCTATGTGTTAGGAGAAAGGGCATGATCGCTTTAAAATGTGTGCGGGAAGGCTTCTCTTTCTCAGCAGCCACCACTGTCAACTGAGTCATTATCAGTCACTAGAAATTAACTTTTGAAAATGAGATAGTCTGGAGGTCTTTGTAAATTCTTTCCATTTTAATGTCTTTCCAGTAAAATCACACATAGGTGACAGAGACGGGGAAACTTAGAGACCTCATAAATTCCTTTAATGAACTTACCTTTCTGTAGACAGTGAGATGAAACTACAAATAAATGATAGAGAATGAAAGACCCAAAGATTAACCCAATATCCTACATTCTAGGACATTGAGCTAAGTCATTCACATGATTGTTTAAATTTCCTCAGAGTTGTTTTCAAGTAGAAATCAGGTAAAACCCTGAAATCTACATTCAGGACTAAGAAATAGAACCAACGGAACAAGATACTGTACAGAGGCAATATAACATTGTAATTTCTAGCACAAGTCACAGAAGACCTCATTGCAGAAGTCCCCCTGTAGACTACACCACAAGTCCTCCTACAAGTCCCAGGAGCCTTCACTGCGGAAGCCGTCTTGAAATCCACTTGCAAGTGTATTTTATTACAGTGGCTCTACCTTCCCCCTCTCCCTGCATAATGACTAATAATTCCTCTGCTCACCTCAAAATCTTAAAAAACTCAGATAACCCCTTTGTTCAGTGAGTTGGAGGTTAGCATTGTTCACCAGGCCCTCTTCAGCTCTGCCCACAGGTCTTTTTTCTTGTCCCCCATCCCCTATAAACCTGCTCATGTGGTAAGATTCTGGGCCTTACCTGTTCATTCTTGGTAGGTAAAGGACAGGAACCTCAGATAAGTCCATGGAGCCAGGGCATGTGCATGGTAACAGAAAAAATACAGAAAGAGAGCCATACACAGGAATATCTTACTTTAGGCTTTGTTGAGTGACTTCCACTTTGGCTGAGGGAATGTTACATTTAAAACTTGTATTCAAAACTGGATACACAATTTTAGATACAGCAACACTGTAACAGAAGGATAATTTTATGGGCTGCATTATTCAGTTCCGGGATGTGTCAGGTGAAATCCTGGTGGCTTACTGGTTAACTGCTACATCTGCTAACCAAAAGGTTGGCAGCTCAAATCCACCAGGTGCTCCTTGGAAGCTGTTCTACTCTGTCCTATAGGTTCACTATGAATCAGAATTGACTCGATGGCAGTAGGTTTGTTTTTTTTTTCATATGTGTCAGGCATATACTCAGATCTACACAAGGATACTTTCATTTAATTCTAATGACCATCCAGTGTTTTACAATTTATAATTTACAGATAGAATAACATAAATTCAGAGAGGCTTAAATTATTCTCTTAAGGTCACATACAGAACCATAGCAGGAAACTGAACTCGGATTTGCTATTTCCAGAGCCAGGGCTCTTTTCTCTGTGTTAGGATCATGGATAAAATGGGTTCTTCATTTAATAATAGCCCTTAAGCTCACTGTAGACTATTGCCATAAAGAGGGAAGCACTTGATCTCTTCATCTACAAAGATTTTGATAAGTGATCTGGTGTGTCAGTGCTAAGTAGGGGTGGTGAAGCTGGTAGGTGTGATGAGCAAGCCAGAGTGTGGGGGATACTGTCTCTGCCAAAGTAAGTCTGGGAAAGAGTATTCATCTTTACAGTGTTGTTCCTGATGGTTAACGTTTATTTCCTTAACATTCCTTGGACAGGCTAACAGGTAGAACACCTGGGTTGTACATTTAAGCACTTAACTACTAGGCAGAAGGTTGCTGGTTGGAACCCACCACCAAGATACCTTGAAAGACAGGTCTGACACTCTGCTTCTGAAAATAACAGCCTCATAAACCCTATGAAGCTAGTGCACTAGGCACAAATGGGGTTGCCATGAGGTGGAACTGACTGAACGGCAACCTACAGTGACACAGCAACAAATAACCAAATCATCAGGTTTAATTAATTTGAAACTGTTAACACTGATAAATACAGCTATTGGGCAATGACAGATTTCAGTGAAAGAACATATTTGATTATAAAAATAAGTCACAGAATACAGCTTAAATATTAGTGAAGACATTCTAGTAACTTGTTCTAATTTATTGGTGGTGAATGAAGATAGATCTAGAAACTTATATGTGACTAGATACAGATTTCAGAATTAAAAATAAGGATTTTTATTTGGAAAATTCCCTCTTATGCAAATAAGATCTCTTATTTTCAGCCATGCAGCACCTTTATAGCCAGAATTACCTGGAAGAGAACTTAAAAGACATGTGAGTTTTATCAGCAACATTCTTTTATCCACAAGTTGAAATTATACTAATGAGTTACTTTTGGGGAGGGGAACAGGGTGTGATGCAAACAAAAAGTGATGGAGAACAATGGTTTGACTATATCCTTAATGCTCCTAAGTGTTATGTTTCAGCACCAGCATCATGGTTGCACAGTTTCTTCAGAAAGCAACTTACGAAGAAGTACAAATCATTGTTAGAGAGTTGCTAGATCTTGCAGAGATGTGCAAGGGCCTCAAGCCACATGAGCCCCCTTCAGAATGCTCTCACCAGTTGGTAGGTGGATCATATTCTGCTGTTTTTTCTTTTTGGAACTAAATGTTCTAAGGTAGGGGGTGAGAGGTGGGGGCTGGTTGAATAATTAGGCAGAGAGCTAAAAGGTAATGATACATCAGTGGATCATATTGAAGAGACAATCTTTGTAGTTTTATAGACCTACACTGTATCCATTTCTGGGAGATCAGACGCTGAGACACAAACATTCAATAGAATGAATCATCACCTAGAACAGCAATTTGTCAATTTTAAGTTGGTTGCTCTGTCTCTGTCACTAGAATACTATTGTCTATAATGCTATACTGTAATGCTGTGATTTAGTGTTAGATATTCCCAGAGAAAAATTCCAGGGAAATTGAACTACAGATTTAAAATAATTTCTTAAAGAGTATGGAGAGAGAGAAGTGAATTATGATGGGATATTTTTTCCCAGTCAGTAGAAAATAATGACAAATTATTATGATCTCATAAAATAAACCTATTTTGTAATTAGAAAATTCAGTAAAAATAGTATTTGTTTTGGAAAATGCTTCACATACACTAATGTATTCTTATAGTCACACTTGTGGGAAAAATTATTCTCATCTCAAACAACTTAAAATACCAACAAGTAGTTTTCTTCTTTATTTACAAACGTGTTACTCCATCTTCCTAGAAATAAAATCTGGCTAGCTTTGATTACACTCTGAGTAGATAGAGAAAAAAATCATCAGTCTTGTAAAAAACACATTTGAAATCAAGTCCTTCTGCCAATAGCTGGTCTCCCTTGTTTTATAATGATTCTTACTGATTCCCATTTCAGAAGACGACTTGTTTCTGGTCTTACCCGTCCAAATCTGGAAATAAATGTCACTTGGGGTTCACAATGTTCCACACATTTGTTGCCATCAAAAGATATTTGAAACTGAGTTATTACATTTCCATTGAATATTTGACACTATGCATTGCTTCTGAGTTCAGTTCTTGAAAAAATGTCCAGGAATAACAAACCACAAACCATTAGGAGAAAGGGAAATAGATTACTGTCTACTCTTTGGTGGATAGTCCTCGTTACAAATAACCTTGATTTCTTTAGGCCCTGGACACTCTGGCTTGTATTTATTTTAATAACCATCAGGTGTGTAAATATAATCAGGTAGGGCAAGAGGTGAATGAGAAATCTATTTGGTCAAGATCTGCTATCAGCTTCTCGCTCAAAAATCCTGAGTCTGGGCTTATGGATCTAAAATGTAACAGTGTGTACTCAGTTGTCATAACTTCCCTATCGTAATGGATATGGACTACAGACCCTTCCTCTTTGAGCTGTCATTTCCTCCAACAGATGGTTACCTTCTTAGAGCATGTTTGTGGCAAACAAGGAATGGCCGACAAATACGGGTTTTCTGACTGTTGCAATAAAAACAGCACAGCAGGGCATAAGTGCTTCCTGTCACGTAAAAAAGACGATGCAGCTTACAGAGATACTTTCCATATTCCAGATCTTGAGATCTTTGAGATGGACAAAGACAGTCAACTGTCAGTGAAGGAGAGGTAAGCTGTTTCTCCTTACCATTGTTGAGGAACAGTGTTTTCCAGTTTTGAAGGCAGATCTTATTTCTATAGGAGCCTCTGAGAAAACAATACTTTTCAGTAAGAGATTAAAGTGCTAATTTGGGCTGTAATATATCATTTTTCCTTCAAAATACCAGTCACCCTCTTATGGTTCTAGTAGGACATGGGAGTCTCTGTGCCACGAAATAGATTAGGAATGTCCAGGACCTGTAATGGGAGCCATCTACTTAAGGGTTACATCAGGCAGATGAGTGCCAAATGATGTTGAAGGTGCAGTCACGTTGGCGAAGCGTGATAGAGTACTAGGGACAGACAGTAGGCAACAGTTGAGGCTGGCTTTGGGGAGGTTCATCAATGGATAGCAAGGTGGGTTTCTCATAATCCTGGACATAAGCTGTCATGGAGAATCTAGAGATCGGCCATAAGTGTAGGTCAGATAGAGACAAGCTGCAACTCAAAAACTCTGATTCTGTAATTCCCACACTGAGTGGCTATCACTGCAGTAAATCAGTACCTGAGTTCATAATTTGGTTGCCCAACTGGCACAAGTTTGCACAGGAAGTCTGTCAGTTGACAGATTTTTGACATGAAATTCTAAACAAGAGATGAATGAGGACACAGAGTGACTTATTGCTGAGTTGCCTGAACTCCTTTAATTGACCCAGACAGGAGTAGAATTGCACGGAGATCAGCGAATCTTCAAAAAGGAGATAAGTGCTGCCAGTCACTTGGGGAGAAAGGATGATGTGACAGAGAATGAGGCATGTTCTTGATACTTGAAGCAGGTCCTGCCCATTGTGGCTTCTTGTCAATAAAGACACACCTAGGTGAGGAGTGAGGAAGGTATTTACCGCAAATGCTGAAGGGAGGAGTGGAGAGGAAGTTCTTAAATTCTGCTCTCTGAACAAAGGGAGGCGGAGCCTTTTATATAGTCTCTCACTGCGTCCACGGCACTTGGCTTGGCTCATAAGGAAGTGTGTACAGGCATAATCAATTACACTGGTTGTCTTGGTATGCAAGTGCAGTAAGACAAATTACTTTGAGTGGTTAACAGCCTCACTGCTAACCAAAAGGTATGTTGGTAGCTGGAATCTACCAGTTACTTTTTGGAAAACCTATGGGGCAGTTCTGCTTGGGCTTATAGGGTCACTGTAAGTTGGAATCAAACTGAAGAGAACTTTATATAGGTTCGTGTGTGTTTGTGTGTTTGTGTTATATATACATAGAGGATAAGTCCTGTACTGAGTGCAGATTTTACTATTCTAATGAGGTTTAGATTATTTTAGGACACTTTTGTGGCCACTGAACTGGTTTTAACTGGTTTTGGCTGATTCAAGGCAGGTAAACTGAGCTACTGGCAGTGCTCAGGATCTTGGTGATGGAATGGATACAAGGTCTGTGGTCTTGCTTGACGGCACCTGAGCAGCTGCTGGCAGTGATCACTCTCATTCCAACGTGCCTGACATTAAGGAAATCCAAATGGGACCTAAAATGTGAGCTTGCCCACCCACTTGCTGTGGTACTACCCTCTGTTGGTGGGTATTGTAGACCAGCTTTTGAGTTGAAAGTTAAGAGACTGCAAACTATTACCGACATTCGGTGAATCCAGGTCTTCTTGACTATATACAATGAAGTTGATATTAGGGACCTATTTTATATGCTAATCTAAACTTATGTTCATTTGAAACAAACACTCAGGGGAAAATATTTCTCTAACTTCTTACCTCATAATTACAGGCCAACACATTTAATTATCAACCAAGGTAACAGCAACCTATTTCAAAGCTGAAGGAAATGTTGGCAATTTTGGACTCATTGAAAGACAGCGTAGTACACATAAATACAAAACTGTACTCACTGTATCACTGAATTACTTAAGAAATTTTCAATAATACTTTTGATCATAATTTGTATTTTATATGCTGACCCTAGTATCTAAATCCAAACCAAGTGTGATGCTACTTTACTATACAGGTATTTCCATTCAAATAGCGTTATTTATTAGAAAGCGTTTCCTTATATCATCAAGAAAACAAAAATGCTCACAACTGGACCAGTAACCAACATCATGATAAGTGGAGAAAATGATCGAGGTTATTAAGAATTTCATTTCACTTGGTTCCACAATCAACACCCATGGAAGCCACAGTCCAAAAAAAATCAAAAGACTTCCTGCATTGGGAAAATCTGCTGTAAAAGATCTCTTTAAAATCTTGAAAAGTAAAGACATCATTTGAAGACTAGTTGTGTATCTGACCCAAGCCATGCTATTTTCAGTCGCATCATATGCATGTGAGAACTGTACAGTGAGCAAGGAAGACAGAAGAAGAATCGATGCCTTTGAATTGTGGTTTTGGAAAAGAATATTGAATATACCATGGACTGCCAAAAGAACAAACAGGTCTGTTCCAGAAGAAGTACAACCAGAATGCTCCTTAGAAGCAAGGATGGCAAGACTATTATGTCTTACATACTTCAGACAAGTTTTCAGGAGGGATTAATCTCTGGAAAAATTCATCAGCTTAGTAAAGCAGAGGTTCAGTTAAAAAGAGGAAGATCCTCAACAAGATGGATTGACACAGTGGCTGCAACAATGGGCTTAAGCATAACAGCAGTTCTGGGCATTGCACGGGACCGGGCAGTATATCCTACTGCTGCACATAGGGTCACTATGAGTCTGAACCGGCACCACAGAGTTTAACAACAAGTTCAATTTTGTCTTTGGAGATTTGAAACAAGATTGGTTCGTATTGACTGTTCTCTAAGGAGACTGATTTACTATAGCAAAAAAACAAAAACAAAAACAACCTCATAATTCATCATTGCACCTGCTAGAAATCAGAATTATACAGCAGCTCCAATGAATTTTATCTTTTCTTAGGAGGAAGGTATATGTGGATATACTAGTTTTGCTATTGAGTTTACATATTTGGCCTTGATAAACTGCTGACATGGACCCTTTCACTGAACTTCCATGGGTAAGGTTTAGGGTCCCTTGTGTCAGTTAGTAAGGGGGATTTTATGCAGAGATACAGCCCTGCCTAGCTGCTAGAGACTGAGGTTTTAGTCCCACTATCTGACATATTTTTATCCCTCCATTCCTGTGACTGAATTTTGCCTTTATGGGCTCATAAGAAAGTAAGAGCATTAATTCCAGCTGTATAATTGTTCAGAACAGGTCATGGTATGCCATGGGAGCAAACATCCTCAACTTGGTAGTGGCTTATGGTAATGAAAATTTTATTTGGTACTTACGTTATCTGTCCAGTTAAGATTAGTTGGAGGTCCACTCCTCATAGTCACTTACAGACCCAGTCTCATCACTCACCTCATCTCAACATTTATCTTATTAATTATTGTGTGAAAGGGTGGGGGTGATGATAAATCACGCATGAGTTCTTCAGCTCCAATCTGGAAGGCACGCTCATCATTTCCACTCATGTGCCATTAGTCAGAGCAATTTGCATCATCACACCTCTGTTTAGAGGCTAGACCATGCTGTCTTGGAAGTGGGTTGCCGAAAATATGTGGCAAACCAATCTAATGGCCACCACATCAATCATCCACCAACAAGAAAAGATTTTCTTTCAACAAAAGGAAATGTCTATACAGGATTGTTATCATATCAGTTGCTAGGTAAGATTTCTATTGAACTTGGGTTAGCGCTTCAGGCCTCTTGAAAAAGCCTCAGTCTTTGAATACGGCACTGTGGTACCGTATCTGGCTCTAACATCCACAGAACAGCAGACGATACCCTTTTGACAAAGTTACACATCAATATAGTCTCTGACCACAGAAACGGTAGCCTGCTCTTTTGCAAGTGGTTGAGTTTTTTACATCCTGAGTAACTAGGGAACTTAATAAAATATTTCAAGAACTTCAAGCATGTATCATCGTACACAATTGCTTTTTCAATTGTTAAAGGCAAGGAAACATGGCAAATGTGTCCTTCGACTAGAATCCAAGGACTGTCATGTCTGAGCTGGCATCACAGAGGAGTAAGAGCTGAGGAAGCTACAGCTATCAAGACTATACATGTTATATAAGAAACTCGGGTAGGAGGACATTTTTGAAGTGAGAACCAAGTCCTTCTTTATCTGTCACTTTTCTGCTACTACTAATGCTGTAATGTCTGCTAGGTAGACAAAAATGACCCTAGTTAGAGGATCCTTTTTCTGGTGACACAGGCCTAGTTAGTAGATGTCACATCCTAAACCCCCATGACAGATGTTTTATAATAGTCAGCATAGACCAGGCTAGGGTTGTAATAATAAATAAACTTCAAAGTTTGTCTTAAGTCAAAAAAATTTATTTTTTTGTCATTTCTTAGTCTCAAGTATGTTGGGTTGCTGTCTTTGGTAGCCCTTCTAGGATGTTTCCATCTTGGAAAGACCCCATCTGAAACATGTGCTTCCACAGTCACTGTGGAACTGAGAGAGAAAGACAGAGCAGGGAATTGTACAAAGAAATTTACGTCTAAGCCTAAATGCAAACTCAGTTACATGTTCCTAACTTAACTGCAAAGGTTGCCAAAAAAATACTTTCCTTGTGCAGAAAGGAGACAAAGTGGAGTAGTGTGAGCATCAAGCCATTCTCTGTCAGGTCTATAAAAAGTTGTTGTTGCTGTTGTGTGTGTGTGTGTGTGTGTGTGTAGAAGGTAAGCACTTCAACAATCTTTACAGATTACTACTCTAGAGGCAGTTCTACCCTGGGTTCTAGGGTCGCCATGAGTTGGATCTGACTCAACAGCACTTGGCTTGGCCATGCAGAGGGGTATGATGAAAAGTGGAGCTGGTGCTCAGGCTCCATGCTGAGCATGAAGAACGAATGAGAGAGGAAAATAAAGGCTGGGTAATTTAAACCCAAATAGTGAATGATATATCTTAGAGGACAACTGCATTAACCTACCTTAGATAAAGTTTCCACTGATGTTTGTTGGCTTGTAATTACTAAGTACAGGAAGGACTTCTGTATGACCTGAAAAGTTTTCTCTCTACTCATCAATACTTTCAAAATTTAATTCAACTGCATAAACTCTAAAATTCTGCATTCACAATTCACTGAGAATGTTTAAGGTTCCCCCTCCCACTATTATGCCAAAGCCAAGTGCTGTCAAGTCAGATCCGACCCACTATTGCATAAAATGGAAATATTTGAATTACTGGTTTCATTATGAAACTTCCAGAAAACATCTGTTTTTGTATGGACCCACTATTCTGACCTTGTTTGCTTGCTTTGAGACAGTTATTCAGTCATGCTCCCAAGAAGAAAACAAAACTGAATGCTTCCAGACACAGGTATAATATTCATATCTTAACTGTTAATTTAAAATGTTGCTGCTTAAGATGTGGGCTGTGGACTAGCAACACGTGCCTCATCCAGGAGATTCTTAGAAATGCAAAATTTGAGGCTTCACTTCAAACTTAGTAAGATTTTGAATTTTAACATCATCCCCAGGTAATCTGTATGCTAACTGAAGTTTGAGAAGTGCTGGATGGCACTGATATAACTTTATAATAAGTATAATTATTGTCAGGTATCTTTGAATTAGTTCCGCTTCATAGTGACGCTACGTAGACAGAACAAAACACTGACTGGTTGTGGGCCATCCACATGGTCATCGCAATGTTGGACCCCACTGTTACAGCCATTACATCAGTCCATCGTGCTGAGGTTCCTTCTTTTTTTCTCTGACCTCCGTCTTTGCTAAGCATGATGTTCATCCCCAGAGACTGCTTCCTCCTGATAAGATGTCCAAAGTACACGAGATGAAGTCTTGTCATCCTCACTTATAATGAGCATTTTGGGTATACTTCTTCCAAGACACATTTGTTCTTTCTTCTGGCAGTCCATGGTATATTTAACATTTTTTTGCCAATAGCATAATCCAAATGCATCAATTCTTTTTTCTGACTTTTTTATTCATTGTACAGCATTTACGTGCATATGACACAGCTGCAAATACTGTTATTTAGTTCAGGGGCATCTTAGCTCTCAAGGTGAAATCTTTGCTTTATTATTATTATTATGACTGAGTGAAAATGTACATTCCCATATAAATTCACATGCGCATCTATATGCAGCTTCCACTGCTCTCCCTGCCCGGTGACAGCACACTATTCCTCTCTGCTCCATAAATGTCTCATCCTCCCAACAGTCTCCTTTCCTCTCCTCTCCACCCAATCTCCTTCCTCCAGCCAGAGGTCAGCAGGATGATATCCTATAGATGCATTGAACCATAAAGTGCACCCAATATATGGTCATTCTACGTCACCAGGTCCAATCCATTCCTGAAGAGTGGACCTTCATTACGATTTATGGGCAAGGGCAGCAGTAGGGCCAGGGGCCATGCACCCAAGGGAAACCCAAAGATGCTGGACCATCAGTTGCGATCTTTTAGTGGAGGACTCAGGGTTCACCCCTTTTTATTCTTGTGTTGCCAGTGAGACTCAACTTTGTGAGCTCCATCATGGCTATCACTGGTGGTGGCTGGGCACCATCTGGTTCTTCCAGTCGCAAGTCAGTGTAGGCACTCATTCATGTGGGTCTTTCTGTCTTCTGGGTTGTCTTCTCCCCATGTCATTTTGGTCCTCGGTGAGCATCTGTTCCTGCTGAGTTTGGACCATTTGCTGTGCCCTTGGATGTCAGCTTGGCAGCTTTTAAGACCACAGACACCACTCACAAATGTGGGGTGCAGAGAGCCCTCTTAGCAAAACACTACTTGTGCCAGTTGGCCTCGATTTTGCCTAAGAGCATGGTCCCCTGCCCCCTGCCCCAGCTACTCTGTCCTTGCAATATTGGGTTAAGATGGAAGGAGTCGTCAAGTTATGTTGAAGTCCACTTAATATTGTTCTTGTTTCTAGTGTGTGCTATCACCAATTTCACCCAACCAAATTTCTACAAATCATCTAATCTAAACCCTCCCCCTTTCACCCTCCCTCCCGCCCTTCCCTTGCAGTCGTCAGAGTCTTTTCTTCTATGCATAAGTCTGTTTTTGAGTTCTTATCATAGGGGTCTCATACAATATTTGTCCTTTTGTCACTGACTACTTTCACTCAACATGATGTCTTCCAGTTGAAACCAGGTTATGAGATGTTTCCTAGAATCATCATTGTTCTTCATCATTGCATAATGCTCCATTGAGTATATATACCATAGTTTACCTGTCCATTCCTCTGTTGTTGGGCATCTGGGTTGATTCCATCTTTTTGCTCTCGTGGACTGTGCTGTGATAAACATTCTTGTGCATGTGTCCATTGGTGTGAAAGGCCTTGATTCTGTAGGATATATTCCAAGTAGTGGAATTACTGGGTCAAATGGTATATCTATATCCATTTTTTTTAAGGAAGTGCTAGATTGCTTTCCAAAGAGGCTGGACCATTTTGCAACCCCACCAACAGTGTAGAAGAGTTCTGCTTTCTCCACAGCCTCTCTAGCATTTGTTGTTTTGTTTTTTTTTTTGGATCATGGAGAAGCCCTCGATAAGTAAAGTACTACTAAAGAAGAAGAACACACTGGAAACTGTGCTTTTGCCTTAGCAACAGTTAATCTTGTGGAGAGTTAACCTTCCATCCAAGTAGTGGAACCTTGCATCCAAGTAATTCCAAGTAGTGGAATTACTGGGTCAAATGGTACATCTATATCCATTTTTTTAAGGAAGCGCCAGATTGCTTTCCAAAGAGGCTGGACTATTTTGCAACTCCAGCAACAGTGTAGGAGAGTTCCACTTTCTCCACAGCCTCTCCAGCATCTGTTGTTTTGTGTTTTTTGGAACATTGGCAACCTTGTTGGGGTCAGATGGTATCTCATTGTAGTTTTTATTTGAATTTCTTTAATAACTAGAGATCATGAACATGTCCACATGTGTTTTTTGGCTGCCTGGATCTCCTCTTTAGAGAAATGTCTGTCCCTCTCCTTTGGCCGTCACTTAATTGGATGATTTATCTTCTACTTATTGACATTCTGTAGTACCTAACAGAATATGGAGATCAGGAGTCTGTCTGACATGTTGTTGCCAAATATTTTTTCCCATTCTGTAGGTGGGCTTTTAATTCTATTAATAAAGTCTTCGGATGAGAAAAAGTGTTTGATTTTCAGTAGTTCCCATTTATCTATTTTCTCTTCTGTTGATTGAGGTTTTTTTGACAGATTTTGAAGGCTGTCTAGGTTGTGTATTAAACTTCCACTGTTGTTCCTGCTTTTTCTTGGATGAGCTTTATCATTTTAGATTTGATATTTAGGTCTTTTATCCAGTTTGAGTTGGTTTTTGTATAAGGTGTAAGATACGGATCTTGTTTCAATTTGTTGCAGATGGGTATCCAATTTTGCCAGCACCATTTGTTAAAGAGAGTGTTTTTATCCCAGTTTAATGTCTTAGGGCCTTTGTCGAATTATCAACTGTTCATAGGCAGATGGTGTCATCTCTGGGGTCTCAGTTCTGGTCCATTGATTGATCTGTCTGTTCTTGTACCAGTACCAGGCTGTGTTGACCACTGTGCCAGTATAATAGGTTCTGAAGTTGGGTAATGAGAGGCCTCCCATTGTGTTCTTCTTCTTTAGTAATGCTTTACTTATCAGGGTTTCTTCCCTTTCCAAACAAAATTGGTGATTTTTTTCTCTATCTCATTAAAAAATAATGCTGGAACTTGCATTGGGATTGTATTATATAAGTAGATTGCTTTTGGTAAAATAGACATTTTCACAATGTTAAGTCTTCCTATCCATGAGCAGGGTAGGTTTCTCCATTTATCTAAGTCTCTCTTAGTTTCTTGTAGTAAGGACTTGTAGTTCTCTTTGTAAAGGTCTTTATTTATCTAGTTAGATTAATTCCTAGGTACTTTATCTTCTTAGGGGCTACAGTAAATAGTATTGATTTGACGATTTCTTCATTAACAGTCTCATTGGTATAAAGGAATCCTTCTGATTTACTTATGTTTATATTGTATCCTGAGACTGCTGAACTCTTCTATCAGTTTGAGTAGTTTCCTTATAAATTCTTTGGGATTTTCTGCATATACACTCATATCATCAGCAAACATGGAGATTTTGACTTCTTTGCCAGTGCAGATGCCCTTTATTTCTTGGTCTTGTCTAATTACTCTGGCTAGAACTTCTAGTACACTGTTGAACAGGAGAGGTGAGAGGGGGCATCCTTGTCTAATTCCTGTTCTCAAGGGAAACTCCTTCAGTCTCTCTCCATTCAGGATGATGTAGGCAGTTGGCTTTGTATAAATGACCCTTATTGCGCTGAGGAAATTTCCATCTATGCCTATTTTGCTAAGAGTTTTTAGCATGAATGGGTGTTGGACTTTATCAAATGCCTTTTCTGCATCAATGGACAAAATCAGGTGATTCTTGTCTTTTGTGTTATTTATGTGGTTAATCACATTAATTGCTTTTCTGATGTTGAACCAGCCTAGTATCCCTGGTATGAATCCAACTTGGTCATGATGGATTGTATGTTGTTGCATTCTATTGGCAAGAATTTTGTTGAAGATTTTTGTATCTAGATTCATGAGTGATATCAGCTGTAGCTCTCTTTTTTTGTTGGGTCTTTCCCTCGCTTTGGTATCAGGGTTTCATTGGCTTCATAGAATGAGTCTGGGAGTACTCCATCCCTTTCTATACTGTGAAATAGTCTGAGTAGTATTGAAGATAACTCTTCTATAAAAGCTTGGTAGAATTCTGCAGTGAAGCCATCTGGGCCCAGGCTTCTCTTGGTTGGCAGTTTTTTGAAGACTTTTTCAATCTCCTCCTTTGTGATGGGTTTATTAAGTTGTTCTGCTTCATGTTGTGATAATTTGGGTAGGTGATATGAGTCAAGAAATTTGTCCATTTCCTCTAGATTTTCAAATTTGTTAGAGTATAGTCTCTCATAGTATTCTGTTATGATATTTTTGATTTCTGTTGGATCTGTTGTGACAACTCCCCTCTCATTTTTAATTTCAGTTGTTTCCTGTTTTTCTTTGGTAAGTTTAGCCAGTGGTTTGTCAATTTTGTTGATCTTTTCAAAAAACCAGCTTTTGGTCTTTTCAATTTTTTCAGTTGTTCTTCTGTTCTCTAATTGATTTAGTTCTGCTCTAATCTTTATGACCTGTTTCTTCTGGTGCCTGAGGGGTTCCTCTGTTGTTCTCTCTCTACTTGTTCAAGCTGTAGGGTTAGTTCCTTGATTTGGTTTCTTTCTTCCTTCCAGATGTGTGCATTTATGGAGATAAACAGACCTCTGAGCACTGCTTTGGCTGTATCCCATAGGTTCTGGTAGGAAGTGTTTTCATTCTCATTGGAATCCATGAATTTCTTTATATCCTCCTTGATTTCTTCTATAACCTATGGTTTTTTGAGCAAGATGTTGTTCAGTTTCCAAGAGTTCTACTTTCTATGTTTTGTCCGCTATTGATTTCAACTTTTATGGCTTTATGATCTGAGAAGATGCTTTGCAGTAATTCAATGATATGGATTTTTTTGAGTATTGCATTATGGCCTATTACATGGTCAATTCTGGAGAATGTTCCATGTGCACTGGAGAAGAAGGTGTAGTTGTCCGCTGATGAGTAGAAAGTTCTGTATATATCGATGAGGTTTAGTTGGTTAATTGTAGCAATAAGGTCTTCTGTATCTTTATTGAGTTTGTTTGTAGATGATCCGTCTAGTATTGAAAGTGGAGTGTTGAAGTCTCGCACTATTATTGTGGAGTAATCTAACTCTTTTTCAAGTGTAGTCAGTGTTTCTTCGACATATTTAGGTGCTCTGATACAAGGTGCATAAATATTTAATATAGTTAAGTCTTGCTTGTGTACTGAACCTTTCAGCAATAAGTAGTGTCCATCTTTGTCCATGATGGTGGATTTTACACTAAAATTGATTTTGTCTGAGATTAGAATTGCCACCCCTGCTCTTCTTTGTTCACTGTTAGCTTAATATATAATCTTCCATCCTTTAATTTCAGTTTGTTCCTATCTTTAAGTCTCAAGTGAGTTCTTGCAGACAACATATGGATGGGTCATGTCTTTTGATCGAAGATGTCACTTTACGTCTCTTTTCTGGAGCATTCAGTCCATTCACATTCAACATAACTATTGATAGATAAGTGTTCAGTGGTGCCATTGTGATATGTTTATTTTTGTGTTGATGCTTTCTCTGTTGTTCTGATTAGTCTGTTCTCAAATATTCTTTTTTGTTAGTTGATTTTTCAAATTTTTCAGAGCTGATTTTGTAGTTGTTGAGACTCCTGTGTTACATTTCTTGATATGGTATGATGCATCTTTGTTGTGCTTTACGGCTGCCCCCGTGATCCCCCTTAGTAAACTATATATAAACCCAATTTTAATTACTACCAGTCTTGTTGACTTTCTCTCCATTTGGAAGGACTATAACAATTGTAGTACATCCCTCTTTCTCATATGGTGGCACCATAGTTTTCGTGATGATCACTGGATTGTTTCAGTATTAAAGTATTGATTGAGTTTGGAGCCTTCCCTAACTGAGTAGAATTCTGGATGATGTGTCATTCTGAAATATAAAGTTAGTAGTTTTGTTCTTCTAAGGCAAAGCCAAGAGCTTCTTTCAATATTTCTTGTAGTTTTGTTTTGGTTTTTACAAAGTCTCTGAGTTTCTGTTTATCTGGGAATGTCTTAATTTCATTTTCATATTTGAAAGATAGTTTTACAAGATATATAATTGTTGGTTGGAAGTTCTTCTCCTTCAAGGCTTTAAATGTCATGCCACTGTTTCCGTGCCAGCATGGTTTCTGCTGAGAAATCTGATGAAAGCCTACAGGGTTTCCCTCTGAATGTTAGCTTTGCTTTGAGTCTTGCTGCCTTTAAGAGTTGCTGCTTATGTTTCATTTTGTTAAGCTTGATTATAACATGTGTTGGAGTCTCTCTTTTGAGATCTATATTGGGTGGCGTATGATACACATCTCGGATATCTATAGTCTCTTCATGACTTCTGGGAAGTTTTCTGTCAGCAGCTCAGTAACGATGCTCTCTGTGTTCTCAGGAGTCTCATCCTGTTCAGGGACTCCAATTAATCAAAGGTTGTTCCTCTTAATAGAGTCCCACATGCTTCTTAATACTCCTTCATTTTTCTCGTTTCTTTTTTCTGATTTCTCTTCGTAGAGGCTGATGTCAGTAGCTCTGTCTTCTAAGTCAGGAATTCTTTTTTCCATTTGTTCCATTCTGTTTTCTTGGCTTTGAATGGAAGTTTCTATGTCTTTCATTTTGTTCTTGATCTGTTGGATTTCAGAGTACTGGTGTTCCATAGTATTGTGCAGCTTGCTTAATTTTTCATTTTGTTCTGCTGCATTTTTTATAGGGTCTAGAAGGGCTCTGTATATAATCCTTTTGTATTCACCTTCTGATGATTTGAGAAAAGTTTCTTCATCTGGAAAACTCCTTGGTTGTTTTGTCTGGGAGCTTTCTGAAGCCATGGGTGATTTCTTGTATGCCACAAGCATCTGTTGCTTTTTGGGTTTCATGTGAGTAAATAAAGGCTGGGAGAGATATTGTGAGGATGGACTGCAGATGTTTCTTTAGGCTGTCTTAAAATGTAAAACAAAAGGTATCTGACCACTTTCCAAGTCAGTCAGGTTTGCAGGTGTAGAGGCTATTCTTTCCAACTGGTAAAGTAAGCACCTCTATATCCAACCCCAGATGATACAAACTATTTCAAAATACAGCAATGCTGCTGCCCTGTTGGCCTCTGCTGACAGGGTCCAACCTTAGGCAACACTGTGTAAACTACTGCTTTTCTGGTAGAAAAGTGCTCTCCTGTAGGCAGGCTCTGGCTCCCAAGCTAAGAGTTAGGTCCAGCTGCGGCCACCGTATCTAAGTTGGCGCCCTCCATAAGGTCAGTGGATAGAGGGGCTAAAGGTGCTGAGATGTAGTGAGTCCTCAGCCTCTATTGCCAGGCCCCTACTGTAGGTGACGTTGTGTAAACTACTGCTTTTCTGTCACATAAGCACTGTCCTGTTTGCAGGTGCTAGCTCCAAGGCTAAGAATTACGTCCCTCTAAAATCTCCGTATCCAACATGGCGTCCCGCTCATAGGTGCAGCTGGTTCCGTAGAAACCACGCTATGGCAGAGATAAAAAGACAGGCCTGAAGTGGCTAGATGAACAGAGTCCTAAGCCTGGTTCTCAAAATATGATGATTTCACCTGTGTATCCCACCAGCAGTGCATCTGAGACTAGCTGCTAGCAAGACCCAGCTCTGCCCGCTGGCCAAGACAGAGGAAAAAAACTCAAAATGGTGCATTACCTTCAGTCCATGAGAGCCAGGGCTAGGCAGGAACAAGAGTCAGCTAAAGAGAGGAAGTTTTTTGTTCAGTGGTATGAAGTCCAAATTAACAGCCCTGTGCTGTGTCCTGGGGCTCACTAAGGGACCAGAAGGCTCCGTTTGATTAGCAATTCAGGTCTTGGTTTCCAGAGGGATATAAGGAGATGTGTGCTTAGTCGGCCATCTTGACTCTTCTCCCACATCTTTGCTTTTTTATACTTTAAAGAGACATTTTGCAGCAGATTTATCCAATGCAGTACATCATGTGATTTGTTGATCACTGGATGTTTCTATGTGAATTGATTATGAATCCAAGTTAAATGAAATCCTTGACAATGACAGTATTTTCTCCATTTATCTGATGTTACTAATTGGTTCTGTTGTGTGGATTTTGTTTTCTTTATGTTGAGGTTATAATCCATAGTCTTAGAAAGTCCTCTGGTTTCAGGTGGTTCAGTTATAGTGGCCATTTTTAAGAATTTTAGTTTTATTCTGCATTTTCTCACATTCTAATTGGATCATCTGTTGTGTCCCTTGCCAACTCAGTCAGGGGTGGTAGCCAGGCACCATCTGGTTCTTCTGGTCTTGGGTAGTTGAGATCATGGCTTGTGAATACTCTCGGCCTTGTATATTTATTTCTTCTCTGTGACTTTTGTTATTTTTTTACTTTCTTTGCTCCTAATGGATAGGAACTAATAATTGTATCTTAGAAGGCTTCTGGCAAACTTTTAAGACTCTGGATGCTATTTATTTCACTAGGATGAGGAACATGACCATTATGAGCTGTGTTATACCAATCGACTGAGTTGTCCCATGAGACTGTGGTTCTAAGCCTTCAAACCCAGAAGCTTTGAAGGTGTCTAGTTATTCTGAGTTTCTGTTGTTGTGCCTTACATAAATATATGTGTCTGTCTACACAAACATGAAAGAAGTGTCACTCAGCATAGGTGTTGAGAGCACATGCGTGTATTTACATATACACGTAAATAAGTCTATCTGCTCTCATGTAAGTGTACACATGTACATACCTGTATAGGTATATGCATATGCTTGTCCTTATGTGATCCTGGACTTGTTTTCATACTTCTTTGGGTTTTTTGTCCTTTTATATGTGTCAAATTCTTTGGTACAGCTGTGCTTTTCTCATGAGTGCTTCTTAGCAGCATCATTTCTCTGGTTGTGCTGTGGTCACTACACCCATATTCAGTGACAAAATTAACAAATATTTATGTTCTAAAGCACATTTCTCCCTCCCTCCCCTCTTTCTCTTGGTAACCACCAGTGAATGTTGGTCTCTCTCTATATGTGTATGCTTGTCTTCTTATAGAACAGGGTTCATATAATTATCTTTATATACTTGACTTATTTCACTTGGCATTATTGCCTCAGGTCCATCTGTGTTATAGTTCACGACTCATGGTTGTTTTTCATGGTTGCGTGGTATTCTACTGAACATTTTGGAGCATATATACTAGATAAAACCCACTACTGTTGAGTCAGGACAAACTCAGAGAGACCCTAGAGGTCAGAGTAGAACTGTCCCATAGAGTTTCCAAGGAGCGTCTGATGGATTTGAACTGCCAACTTTTCAGTTAGCAGACATAGCACTTAACCAACTACGCCACCAGGGTTTCCATATATTAGGAAAGCAGTATAAAACATGTCCAAATTGACTTGGTTGGCAAGTTTAATAAAAACAACAGATATCACTACAAAGTATTCTGGTAGACCTTTGCACTTTTGTTTGTACACTTTCTTGTTCTCATTTATAGTCTAAGTGTTTGGGATTCTGGAAAAAGAGATCTCTGAAGATCTCTTTGCAATTTGCAAAAAACATCATGTTATGCTTTGGCATTTCGGCCTCCCTTAAATCAATAACAGACCATCGAATATTGAGGGGATACATAATTTTTACTTTTCTTCCCTTCTCTATTGTGACTACATGAGATTAACTTTCTTCTGCTACTATCATATTTCTTTGATGATTTTTTTTTTTTCTGTTTACAGCTAGAACCCATCAGAAAATATGCCAGAGAAATCTCTTTAAGACATCATCATTTATGTGAGATCGGGACTAAATTCAATCACAGAGTAGCAAAAGCAGTGTAAGTTATCTTTTTAGACTTTTTAATCTTTCTAGATTAACTGACTTAAAAGCCATTTATCACTTATTTAACAATGTCTGTCCTTACAAACCAGGGCTTATAATGGGTTCATTTCAGATGGAAACCTTGCTGAGAATTTGCGTTGTTAACAAGTTGTGTGCTGAGGATACTCATTTCTAACAAGTTTAACATCATAATCACCTGGAGATCTTGTTAAAATGTGTGCTCTGATTCAGTACATCTCTGGCAGGAATCCAAATTCTCTCAGCAGGTTTGAACTGAAATGAACCTGCTGAAGCCCTGATACAAACCTGGCCCCACTGTCTGCATCAGTGCTATTTACGGACAGGTATGGTTTTGTATTTGATATTGTAGTGTTTCAGTGTTCCACTGCTATACAAAAGATAAACCAAAACCAAACCCAGTGCTGTCAAATCTATTCCAACTCATAGAGACCCTACAAGGCAGAGTAGAACTGTCCCACAGAGTTTCCAAGGAACACCTGGAGGATGTGAACTACCGACTTTTAGGTTAACAGAGGTAACACTAAACCACTAGACCCCAGGGTTTACATTCCCAGGATAGGAGTTTGAATCCACCAGCCACTCTTTGGATAGATACTCTATGGGGCAGTGCTACTTTGTCCTGTAGGGCCCGTGAGTCAGAATTGACTCAACAGCAATGAGTTTAGTTTTAGTTTCCCAGTTTAGGAAAAGATTGGGCTGGCTGGAGCTCAGTTTTACTCACAAGGCAGATCTATTCTCCAAATTTCCCGAAAGAGCTCAGGGATGTTGATGTGGTATTGACAAAAGAGGGGAGACCTGAGTCTATTTATGTAATTTCTGTCTGCATGAGCAAGAGTTGTCAGGTCAGATAAGAAACCTGGAGACTGAAATGTCAACACTTCCATTCCATTTCACTACCTGAGTAACAACTTCTTTAATAATTTAAATTATGAAAATGGCCATTTTTACATAATTATGAAATGACTTGTGTTTGCATTGTGATTTAGATCTTTTTATGCCTCTCCCTACTATCTTTGAAGAAATAGAGTGGCACTTATAATACACTCACTTCACCTCACATTCGAAAATATGTTTCTATTCATTTGGTTATTCAGTGAACAGGAACTAATTTGGGGGAAGAATTGGATTAAAAATTGTTTGAAAAATGAATTTATTTTTCTTTGCAGGGAATTAGTTTTGCTGACTAAAAAGCAACCTAAAGCTAACTTTTCTGATATTGCCAAGCTGACCACGGATATTAAAAACTTGCATAAGACCTGTTGTGAAGGAAATACAGTAGAATGTGTGTTTGGCAGGGTAAAATCCTCTTTGTTCTTAAAACTCATTCCAGCTTTTACAAACATGTAATTCTTAAATCAATTTGGCAGTGGTATATTTTAAAAAGTAATTATCATTTCTCAATTATTACTTATAGAATATTGTTTCCCCTCTTCTCTCTTCCTAGCTCATGTAATAATTTCCCTCTTCTTTCTTCCTTTCTAGTTCCTCGGCTCCCTCCCTTCTTCTACCCACTTTTCCTTCCTTCCTTTCTTCTTCCTTCACCTCCTGCCTTCCCTGTCCTTCAGATCATTCCTTTATTCTGTGAGTTTTTAGAGCTGGCTTCTAGTGTCCTTTTGAATCAAGGCTTTATTTGATTCATCTTTAGGTCTTTTGCAGCATCTCTAGAAGAACAGCCAGTACCCCTAGGCCATGTCAGCCTGAGTGAAAGAGGTAGGGATCAAGCACAAAAGCATAGTGCTCAGGAAAAATGAGGAGTGAAGGCAGGGACAGCACGGAACTCATCTGCCCCACGCCCAAATATAAAGTGCCCAATCTAGAGAAGAAAAACAGGAACTGTCAAAAACCTGAAAGGCTTCAGTAAGTCACAAGTGATGTTTCCATTCATTCTGCAAATTGAAAACTGAGTAATTTTATCATGGTTACAAATAATAATAAAGTAGAACAGCCCCATTTCATGTAGAATCCTGTTACTCTATCAGCAAAAAATCTCAAATCCAAGAATTTTAGTTCTATTATACAAGAGATTAAGGAGTGTGGGTAGCAGTATCATTAAATGCAAAATCCCTGAGTAGAGTACTCAATAGAATCCCTAGGATCCCAAGTCCTGAAATCTCACTTTTGCTGTAAGAGAGAGCTACCATCTGAGCACAGCTTTTCCTGGGCAGCCACGGGAGTTGTTACATCAGTGTCACTTTCTGCTCCACGACGGAGTAGAGGGGCAGCTGCCACTGCCAATCCCATCCTCCAGTTGGACAATTTGAAGTTGCTGTTTGGACTGCTATTTTTGTAAGATGAGAATCTCACCTGGTGCTGGAGGAACATCATCCAGCACCATTCCCTGAACGAGTGCTAGCTCTTCAGGACAGACTGTTGGAATCCTGGTTGTGTGAAAATTAGGTAATATGAGAGAAAAGTAAAAGGGTCTTTGAGGACTCATGGAATCCACCATAATTAAAACAAAACAAAATCTCTTAAATCCTGCAGCTGTGTAACAATACTTAATGCCAAACCAGACACTCTAGAACTGCTCCCACTGCAGTCACACTACAACAGGAATGCTACAATAATCTCCAGTATTTCATTGTTTTGACTGGTATTCACAGACAATGGTAAACATCAGTAGGTTGTTCTGGCATTCCTTAGTCCAGACTACAATGGGAACAGATTTAGAGCTTTGGCTTGATATTGTTCCCATGTTAGAGGTCTAATCATTTTTTAGAGGTATTTTTGTTTTGTTTTTAATTAGGATGGATTCCAAACATATTTTTTTTTGTCATTTTAGCATAATTTTTTTGTCATTTTAGCATGATAATTTTTCCTTGAAGCTTTTGACTTAGTCATTATTCATTATATTGAGATTTCTTAATTTTTAATGATCTATTTTTCAATTCCATTTTACTTTATCTCTAAACATGATGGACTAGTAAGTACATATGATTAAAAAGTCACATTTATGTTTAGATATAAGAATCTTCTCTGTTTATGGCACATTCTTTGTCAGATTTTAGTGTCAGCTAATTTCCAATAAATAAATGAGAACTTATTTCTCTTTTGAAGTCTCTGAAATAATATAAATTATATTAAGACTTATGTTTTTTTTTTTTTTTTAAGATTTGAAACAATAACTCATGAAGCCCTGAGGATTCAGTACCTATTATGGACAGGGGGTGGAGAGGGATGGAGCTGGAAACTAGTCTGATATTTCTCTTGTTAGGGTTATAGTGTGATATTTTACTTTGTTAGGTTTGATAATATACATTTTCCTAGAAAAATATCTTTCATCAGCATTTTCTCATTCAGGCATGTAGTTTTACATAATACCATTTAATAATCAAAAACATCACCAATTATGTAATTTCACCTCCTTTTTCTCGTATATGTCTTTTTCCTTTTAATTATTTATCACTGTCAAGGAATGATCTAATTTATCAAAGAAACTTTTCCAATATGAAGTTCTTGGACTTGGAAATCTTTGTGTTTCAAGCCATGATTCTGGGCACCTTCGTTTCATTTACCTAACACTTGTGAGTGCTTACTCTGTGCCAGGCTCTGTTCTGTACTTCTAATGAAGATCACACTACTGGAAAGTGGCAGAGTCAAGACTAGAGCCCAGGACATCTTTCTTTAGAGCCTCACTGTCAGCTGAACTCATTCATTCATCCAGTGATGACTGCAAACATGCTGTCTAGAAGATAATAGATCAGGAGAGATATTTTTCATCTTCTGAGAATGTCTGTAGTATCCCCAGTTTCTTTTGTCAGTTTTCACCTTCTCTACTACACTTTCTTTTTCTTTTTTTTTTCCCCTACTGGCTCTTTCCCTTCAAAATAGAAATAAATCAAGTTCAAGCTTCCTAGTATGCGTGTGTGTATGTGTATCCCGTGTTTTCAGCTACTCAGTCCACTACAGCCACAATTGTTCGTCCATCCTTTTAAGCCTTCCAAAGGAGCAATTGCTGTGTGTGGTCCCTATTTCCTTCATTTCCTGTTTGCCCCTCTGCTGACAGTTGTCTGGTAGCTTTCTACACCTTACCACTGAAGCTGCTTTGGGTGAAACAGCCAGTAAGGTTACAAGAAGCTGATTTAAATGCATTGTTTACCCAAGTGTCATTTGAAATTTAAGGTATTTTACACAAAAATCATTTCATGCTTTTTGGGTGCTCTAGACACTACTCTTTTCTCTTCTCTTTCCTACATCCTGGCTTCTCAGGCTCAGTTTCATCATGAACTCCTTGTCCTCCAACTCCCTTGTGTTTCCTATCATTCTGTTCTTGGTTCTTTTCTTTTTTTACACCTGCTACCAGAGACAACTAGTCCCCACCATGGAATTCAGGTTCCATTACTACCGTCTAGAACAGTTACTGGGTTGGGAACTACTTTTCCCCAACTGCTGCACAGAAGCCTAATGGAAAGTGGCTGGAAGTGATTTATGCCATTCCTAGGCCTGGTCTTTAAAACACTCTTGGGATTTCCTACGTTATCCCCAATTCCTGGCTAGATTTAATTGCTGAGAATAATACGGAAAGGCAAAGGGCGAAGATGAAAGAGCCCATCAGGCTATTCCCCAGACCTGTTGCCCAGAGGAGATAATTCTTCCCCTCTCCAGAAGGACTTTATTAAGAGAAATAAACTGAATTGATGAGCCACTGAGAGTGTGATAGTTGCTTCACTGATGTATACATTCTCCCTTATTAATTTCATCCAGACTCCACAGCAAAGCTACCACTGTCACCTTTCAAATCTAGACCTTCAGCCCCTTCTTCTTTCTTGGCCTTTAATCTGTTCCCCTAAAACCAAAGAACCAACCAGACCCACTGCTGCTGAGTCAACTCCAACTCACAGTGACTCTACAGGACAGAGTAGGACTGCTCCACTGAGTTTCCACGGAGTTCGTGGTGAATTCAAACTGCTGACCTTTTGGTTTGCAGATGCATCACTTAACCGCTATGCCACCAGGGTTTCCATACCTGAAATGCTACAGGAAATCTTCACGTAGGCGCCTCATCCCAGTGCTGTGGAATGAATTCTGAGTTATAGTGAGCCTATAAGACAAAGTAGAACTACACCAAAGAATATACAAGACCATAAACCTTTGTAGAAATGACTGCCACCCGTTTCTTTCATAGAATGACTGGTAGGTTAGAATTCCCAAACTTTCAGTTAGCAGCCCAGCATTTAATCATTGTGTCACCAAGATTCCTCAGATGCCTCAAAATCACATTAAATGCTCTATTCTGACAATGAACGCTTTGGCTTCCATCTGTTGCCTCCTTCCTCAAGTCTGTTCTGTCCCTTGTACATCCATTTCAGTAAAATGTGCTGCCATTGACCCAATGTCTCACATCACCCTAAATTCTTCTTTCTTATTCCTCTTTATCCAAAACCCTGTTAAAATTTACTAAAATCTTGTTAATTCTACACCTCAGTAGCAGTTAACTGTTCCCTATCACTGATTTTGTTCTTACCTCATCATCTCTCATCTGTATTTTCTCAAAATCCTCTGAATATACTGTATAACATTTCAAAATATGCCATACTGTCTCACCTCTAAGATTCTTCGTGTATAAAGATGAGTAATTCTAGAGCATCTTTCCTATTCATCTGCTCACAACTTCCTTCTACTTTTCCTTTAAGACCCAGCTTTCTTAGGATCTTCATTCTGACCTCCATCCTGGCTGAACTATTCACATCTTTCCCTCCCTGAGCATCCTGTGTGCCCTTGTGTTAAGGCTTCTTGTATGATGCATTATCATCACCATTGTTCCGGTAGTTATTTGACTCTACAGTTAGACTATGTGTTTCTCATTTTTATTTGTTTCATTTAATATTTGACTCTGTACCGAGTTGTGAGTTCCTTAAGTACAAAGATTGGTTTATCCACACACACACTTATTTGTGTATATAAATAAATGTGTGTGCGTAGATGTATCATGTATAGCAAATAAAGAAATTGTAATACAATTCAGAGACAAAATGCTTCCAACATTGGGAGTCCAAAACAGTAACAATAGAATAGCAATACAACTCTTCATTTGTATTTTATTGAGCTAAACAGGGAAGCAATAATGTAATCTGTTTTCCTTCATGTTCTTTGAACAATGTTTAAACAGCTGTGACATGTGGTAGGATCAAATGGAGAACATCTCCTCATTAGAATGAGTCACCATAAGTGATCTTTTTGATCTCCCAGTATGCCAGGGGTAAAGCAATGTAAGAAGCCAAACTCTTTCCCTGATTTTCTGCTACTAATAAAAATAACTTCCAAGTGAAAGCATTACAAATAATGGCTTCACTTTATATTTTCTAGAGCCAGCTTATGAATTATACCTACTCCAAACAGGCTGTTCTATCCAGTAAAATTACTCAGTGCTGTCAGCAGCCAGAGCCATTCCAAGGGGAATGCATTATTATCTCAGAAAATGACGATGAACCTGACCTCTCACCCCTGCCACTCAGCAGGTTTACAGAAGACCAATTTGTATGCAAGCAATTCACTGACCAGCAAGATGACTTTCTACAAGAGTAATATAGCTTTTTTAAATGAAATCATAGTAACAAATATTTCATTTGTAAATTCTTTGGATGGGGTTTTAAACTCAAATGATGACGGGTACCAAAAATGACACTAATGATTGCCTGAGTGAAAACTGCAACCAATAGAGAGATGTTTTGTGAAGCTCAAACTTGGCAACTGCAGCCAAATTTTGCCACATTTGAATGCAGGCCTTGGCAGAAGCTGGAAATTTCTTGATTTTTTAAATGTCGGCAACTAATACAGGAACTTAAAAGTACAGATTAAGGACCAAGTGTTAGAAAACTGTTTTAAGGCACTTAGAGCTGAGCAAGAGCTTAGGATTGGCATCTGGTGAGCTTTTCTACTCTAATCAATTTAATGTTGTTGTTGTTAGGTATTGTTGAGTCAGTTCTAACTCATAGTGACCCTATGCGTAGCAGAAAAAAACACTGCCTGATCCTGAGCCGTCCTCACTGTCCTAATGCCTGAGTCCATCACTGCAGTCACTATGCCAATCCGTCTCATTGAAGGTCTTCCTCTCTTTTGCTGACCTTATATTTTACCAAGCATGATGTCCTTCTCCAGATGTCACGTCTCTCCTGATACGTCCAAAGTACGTGAGATGAAGTCTTGCCCTCCTTACTTCTAAAAGGAACATTCTGGCCTCTACTTCTTCCAATACAGATTTCTTTTCCTTCTTCTGGGAGTCCATGGTATATTTAGTATTGCTTGCCAACACCATAATTTAAATGCATCAATTCTTCTTTAGCCTTTCTTATTCAATTTAATACCTACTATTAAGCCTATTGGACATGAGAAATTTATTGATGAAAATCTAAGACTACAGTCTTGGGTATAAATTACACTTTAACATTAAAAAAAAAAAGTTGTTACAACTGGACAAATAAGCAATATCATGATAGACAGAGAAAAGACTGGAGTTGTCAAGGATTTCATTTTAGTTGGATTCACAATCAATGCCCATGGAAACAGAAGTTACAATGTGTTGCAAAAGACTTCTTTAGCATGTTTAAAAAAAAAAAAAAAGTCGCTTTAAAGACTAAGATGAGCGTGCTCCAAGCTGTGGTATTTTCAGTCACCTGATGTGCATAAAAAAGCTGGACAGTGAGTAAGAAGACTGAAAAACTTGAAAAACAAGTAATGCATTTGAATTATGGTGTTGGAAAAGAATATTCAACATACCAGACAGAAGGAGGAACAAAATCTGCCTTGAAGAAGTACAGCCAGAATGCTCCTCAGATGCAAGAATGGTGAAACCTGATCTCAGAAACTTTGGACATGCTATCACAAGTGACTGGTTATTGGGCAAGGACATCACTCTTGGTAGGTCAGTGTAGAATAGGAAGACCTTCAATGGGATGGACTGACACAGTGGCTACGGTGAAGGGCTCAAACACGTCAACGATGAGGTCAGATCAGGACTGGGCTGTGTTTCATTCTGTTGTATGTATGATTGTTGTGAGTTAGAACCAACACAGTGGCATCTAACTAAAACAACATCAACAGTCAAACCTATAGAACTTCTGTGCTCTACTACTAACTGAAAGGTTGTTGGCTCAAATCCATCCAGAAGCACCTTGGAAAAAAGGCCTGGCAACTTCTAAAAATCAGCCCCTTAAAACCCTATGGAGCTCAGCTCTACTCTGATACACAGAGAGTTGCCATTTATTAGCATCAGCTCAACAGCAACTGGTTTTTACTAAATTCATGGTGTGCCGTTTGAAGACTAGAGAGATGGAATATGAACATTTCTGATGTCCATTCAAAAATACATATCTATTTGCATGTAAGGCAAACTGACTTTAGCACATAACATGATGATAGTCTTGCTTTGTGACAGAAATATTTTCAAATTCACTTTGTGAAAGAATTATTTGAAACAACTAAACTTTAAAACATTGTAAGAATTTGAGTCTCCTTCATGTTCCTTGGAGAATAACACTAGTTACATTTCTGAAATTATGTTTGATACTGACTTATAATAGTAAACGTCATTGTATAAACACAATTGCTACAAATTCTTAAACTTTCCCACCTGTATCACACAACTCTTGAAGGGTAAAGCAAGTAAGTAGCTCCATTGCTTCATGCCTTCGTGTTCTAGCTGTAAACAGTGGTGGCTGGTAAAAATAACCTTGGAGGCCCCTCTGTGATTCTGTGAGTACTCTGAAAATAATAAAAACCAAAACGAAACCCACTACTGTCGAGGTGGGTCTGACTCATAGTGGCCCTGTAGGTCAGAGCAGAACCACCCCATTGAGTTTCCAAAGAGCGCCTGGTGGATTTGAACCATTGACCTTCCAGTTAGCAGATGTAGCACTTAACTCACTACACCTCTCCGAAAATACAGTAGAGTCTAAATTTCTGTCTCTTGCAATCCAGGAGAATGTCTAGATTATGCATGGATGACTCATGCATGGTGGTTTATTTGGAAAAGAGGACAGGTTGGTGATCCAATATCAGCCAGTACTTAAATAAATAAAACTATAATATTTATAAAATTTGACCTCAAAGATCATAGAGGAAATGTATTATCAATAAAACTCTTGAAACTAATTTCTAATAAAAGGCACTAGAGGCCTTGAGCCGGAAACTACCAGCAAATCAGGATGTTTTAGGTACAAATCCAAGTCTGCCACTTAGTGCTTTGTGACTTTGAGCAAATTGCTTAATGCCATGATTTTGGTTTCCTCATCTCAAAACAGAGACAACAAAGCCTTTCTGTCTGCCTTCCAAGGTTTTCATAATGATCAAATGTCTCAAGACCATCTAAAATATGAGATACATTTCAGAATTGTAACAGGCTTTGGAAGGAAAACCTGTGGTCTCTGACTTGTGCTGTTTACTTCCTAATATGTTTCATATGATACAGGTTTCTTTATGAATCTTCAAGAAGACATTTAAAACTGGAAGTTCCAGTGATTTTAAGAGTGGATGAAGTGTATCAAAATTTATTGGGAAAATGCTGCAAATTACAAAACCCGCTGGAATGCTATAGTCATGGGGTAAATTTCTTAATTTTTTAAGCTGTTACAGAAAATTGACTATAAACAGGAAAAATTCCAATACCATGAGTAGCACCATGCTTTTGTAAGATGATCACACATGTTATTGCTAATTGCAAGTATTACACCAGAAACATGATTTCTGTCTAAACCAGAGGTCACATCATCAAACCTTAGCAGCTCTCCAGGAGAGACACTACTTGGTTGATTCTGTGCTTTCTAAAACCTTCTCTGTGTAATCTCTTCTTGGAAGTGACTATAGATGCTTGCTTAGTACAGTGGCTAGTAGCATGAAAGTGCAGCCTTTAGAAAGTGGGAAGGTCTTCTGTTTTCACCAAGCTAGTCTGTAAATTGCCTTTATCTCATTCCAAAAATCATCACATTTAGAGGTAGCAGCTTCTGTTATGTATTTGACACGAAAAAGCAAGAGGTCCAACAAACCTGTGGTCAAAAGATAGGTTTCCATAGCTTTCCTTGACTCAGGATGGTTTTGACTTGTTATTTTAATCAATGACCTACCTTACTTGCAGAGGATTGGGTATATGCAAAGTGGCATCTCATATCTTGTCTAGGCTCGAACAAGCATAGCTAGAATCTGTCTGTTCCTAGAGAGAAGGCTATCATTTACTCTTCTACGGTAAGCATTTTCTCCTACCACCACTGTAGGCTTCCAAAATAAGCATGAGATAACAACACCCTACAAGAGCATGGAGTATCAGACTTTACAAAGCAGCTTCGCAAGAGCGTTCTATTTGATTCTCACAACAGCCTGGTAAAATAGGCAATGCTAATAGTTAACTGCATCTTACAAATGAAAGTGCTGAGATTGTGTGCCCAGCATCACACAAGCTGTAAGAACAGGCCAGCCAGCCAAGTGCTGTCGAGTCGGATCCAACTCATGGACCCTAGGACAGGGTTAAGTATTAAATCTAGATCTGCTATATGCAAATTTGATTCGAATAGGTATCTTGAACTGGATAACTGAATCTCCTACAAAAGAGCTAAGCCTGTAAAGTCACTGATATCTTCGCAATGGAATTTTATTTTTATAATTAAAGAACTTTTTGAATTTTCCTTTTGCTCCGAATGTTCTGTTTGATTCACTTCAGCATATATTCTAAATTCAGCATGGAATTCTTACTATATTCACCACTGGTATGTGTTTCTATTAAACACTGACTTATTAATGCAAATCTGTATTGCCATACCTGTACCTACATTTCTTTATCTGTGTTGCTCATACAAAAAGGCAGAAGGTATTAAAAATAACTGACATCCACAGACCAATGAAAATTATCAGAGATGCATCCTTTAACCACATTTACTCAATCTGTATGCTGAGCAAATAATCTGAGAAGCTTGACTACATGAAGAAGGATGTGGCATTAGGATTGGCGGAAAATTTATTAACCTGAAATACGTGGATGACATAGACTTTCCTGCTGAAAGTGAAGGAGACTTGCAACACTTACTGATGAAGATCAATGATTACAGCCTTCAGATAGATTACACTTCAACATAAAGAAAAACAAGTCCTTACAACCAGATGAATACGCAACTTCGTGATAAATGGAGAAAAGATTGATGTAGTCAAGGATTTCATGATACTTGGACCCAAAATCAACACTCATGCAAACAGCAGTTAAGAAATCAAATGATATATTGCATTGGGCAAATCTGCTGCAACAGATCTCTCTAAAGTATTAAAAAGCAAAGATGTCACCTTGAAGTGAGCCTGACCCAAGCCGTAGTGTTTTCAATCACCTCATATATGCATGTCAGTGCTGGAAAATGAATAAAGAAGACCAAGGAAGAATCGATGCCTTTGGATGGTTGTGTTGGGTTGCTGTGGGTCAGAACCAACTCAACAGCACCTAACAACAATAAGAACAAATGTCTCTTTCTGGCTTGAAGACAGAGTCTCAAATCACACTTGAAGAATAATTCACATTATGCATATAAAATACATCACGAAACCTCACAAATGACTTGTTATATGTCATGGAAAACTTAATATCAATCCTGGTTTTTCATTTCTTCTCCACAAAGTACACAGTGGTTTATCTTTCAGCAAAACATGTGTTTCAAGATTTGCAAACTCATAGGTAAATATGGCCTTGAGTTTAGTCAAACAGTTACATTGAACTATCACAGAAAGTAGTTTTGCAACCTTACCTCTGGATATATTGTTGCCATTGTAGATAAACACTAATTGTTTCTTTTTCAGAAACAGATATTCCAAAGAGTGGTTCAGGAACTCCATGAGCATGTAAAAATTACTGCGCTTTGTGTGAGAAATTAGGAGATAGTAACTTCCAGAATAGGTATGTCTCAAGGATATTCTCAGGGTTCATGCTTGTTAGTGAATTTTAGTTATATTCTGATTTTGAGAGCTATTAAGAATTTAGATCTAATCTTAAAATCTTGGAGGTCAAGGAAAATAATCAGTTCAGAATTAACCTAGTTCTCTTTGTCTTGATAAAACCGAAGATTACACAACCTTGAGTCTTTCTCCAGTGCTCTGCAGGCTAGTTCTCTTGATTCCAGTTAAGGCTGCCCTGCAATCACACAGAGTCCTTTTCTCCCCCTGAAATCCTGACAAATTCTGTGATTCTGTGTCAAGGCTATGAGAGAGATCTAGTCTATAGGCCTTCTGTCTGTTTCAAGTCAAGTGCATATAGCAAATTGAGTATTTCTGCCACCAAGACAAAAGATAAATCAGTATCTTATTTGCCAGAGGGAACACACATACTTCTTTATGTGTAGAACCTGATAAAGCCCAGAGTATTTCAAAACTTGAGATATCAAAAGACAATTTTCAGTAGTCTTTAAGATTTTACTACTATAGTATATTTAGAAGCAGAGTACTGAGAAAAAGTTCAGTTTGATATAGTGCCTAATAATATTAAGCTTAAATTGAAATGGATTCAGAAAAATGTATTCTTGTTTCAGAAAGAATATTTGGCTTATTACTTTTCTTTGACATTGTTCTCAGTTGCTAATAACCCACTTAAAGGTTATCTCTGTGGTTCTCAAACTTTGGAGTATACTAAAATCACCTGGAGTGCTTATTAAAACATAGGTCCCACTTTGAGTCTCTGACTCAGTAGAACTGGGATAGTCCCTGAGAATCTGCATCTTAACAACTTTTTGGAGATGCTGACAGGGCTAGCCCAGGGATCACACTTTGTGAAATACTAGATTAGGTGAACTGTTTCACTGGATGTTGTGAAAACTAAACTCTTTCCCCAGCTCTATTACTTAATACGTGATCCCAATTCTTTGTCTCCATCTTCAGTCTGCAGGGTCTTTCTCTTTAAGATTTCTCTCCGTGGCCACCACCACTCTCCTAGTTCAGCCTGTCTTCTCTGTACTGCTCAAGTACGGTTTCTTCTCTCACTTCGCCTCTCCTCTACCTCAAATCCATTCTTTATACAGAAACCACAATGACTGTAAAAACAATGCATTCTGACTTCATAACTAAGCTTTCTCTTTTCCTCTTTCTCCAGTCTCCACACTTGAAAACAAATCTACATTGAGTGATTTCCCAAATGCTCCTCCCCACTTTTGCCCCTTTTCACCTGACCTAGTCCTTGTCATCTGTCAAATCTCAGTTTAGATGGCATTTCTTTTCAGCCACCTGCCTGACCTCTCTGGAATGAGATCTGATATTATTCTACAGGCACCTGTAGCCCTTTGTCTTCCTATCACCACACCTGGTCCTTAAGGATTTCCCCCACAGAGTGTGAATATGTTCTATTACAGTATGGACAGCTTTCTGATCATTGCAATATCCTGCGTTCCTAGAAAAATGCTTAACTCTTTCAAGCCAGTCAATAAAAGTCATAATAGCCTGTGCATGTATTACAGAAGCAGTTTACTCCAAGTCTTATTTACAGTTATTCAGACTAGCTGTCATAGCATCCCTGATAAACAGAACGAAGGCTGGTCATGGTGAAGCAATGTGTGAAACGAGAGAATTCCAGGGATCTTAAATAAGCCTTCGGACCATTGGAATGAGGACTAAGAGGATTGAATTCAACGCAGTTTAATGCCTTGTTGATCCTAAATCAGAGATAACGACACAGGTTGAGGAATTCTTTACATTCTGTAGAATTCTTTGTGTCTGAACACATAGCCACTATCAGAAGAAGAAATTATTCTTGCAGGCTCCTAGTCCTTTACACTAAGAAAGCCCCACAGCTACCTGCAGAAGAGTTGATGGCGCTCACAAAGACCATGGCAGCTGCTGCCTCCAAATGCTGCCCACTGAATGAGGACTCGGTAAGCACGCCTGCACCATGACATTTGCCTGTCCTTGAAGGTGGCATCTCTACCCCCTCAACAGTCAGTCTTTCTGTGGACACATCTACGAACTGTCAGTAGAGCTAACAGTTCTGTCCTCAGGAGAAATTCTCTCCCATCAGCTCATGCCAACCGTCTCTGATCAGCAGCAAGTGCAAGACTGTCACCTGCCTACCACTAGGGATGTCAGATTCACCAGGCCTTTCCTTGGATCATATCCCAGAAACCCTTCCTTAGATTGTTATGTCAACAAAAGCGATTTGTGTCAGCATCTTCAAAGATAATGCTAGCCTAGTTCATCTAAAATAAAACTGACATGAATTAAATTTACTGATGGAACAGTAGACTGTTCATTTACAATGAGCAATATGCCTTTCCATTACAGGAATAATTGGGTCTAAGGTCTAGGCTACAGGTTTTTGTTTTTGTTTTTTTTTTTCCCAATGGTTGTAAATATATAGGTAACAGCATTTGCATATATTGTTTATCTATATACCTGCTTATGGACATTTAGTCTGTTTCCATCTTTCAACTATTGTGAGTAATGCTGTGATGAGCACATGAGATCTGACAATTAAGTCCGTGAACTTACTGTCCTAAGCATTACATACCCCGTTGCTGAATAGCACTGTGGTCACCTTCAAAGTACTTCCCTTGGGCAGCTATGCACAGATGCTGGTGCCCACTTAACCCTTCAAAGCAATTTTGGAACTCTTTCTGGAATGGTTATTGTGCACTGCAGCAAGGTGGCAAGTTCATGAACTTAGTTGTATAGTAGTCTATGAGGGAGTTTTTAGGTAATAAACAAATAATTGTATTGCAGTTCCCTTCCTAGTCACCTGATCTAGCTCTCAATGACTTTTTTCTTTATCTGAAGATAAAGGATATGTAGAAAGCAAGGCATTGTGATGACATTCAGGGCACCAAGGTTAATATGATGACAACTTTGATGGCCGTTCCAGAAAAATAATTCTAAAATTGCTTTGAAGGGTGGAGTAGGTGCTGGCTTCAGTGCATAGCTTCCCAAGGGGACCACTCTGGAGGTGACTGTAGTGATATTCAGCCGTGAGATATGTAGCACATTTTCTAGGATGAATTTGTGAACCTACGTGTCAGTCCTCATAGGTGTCCAAGTGTCTGTTTGCATTGCATACTTTTTCTTCTCAGTTAGAATTCTTGGGAGGCTCAGTTAGGATGGAGATATTAGTGAACACGGAATCAGAAGAAGGACAAGGATGGTCTCAAGAGATATTACCTCCAGGCTACAGTGAGGAAGGAAAAATTATTTTTCCCTCACAGTGTACAACATCTTTCCAGGAGCCAGGATGCTCAAATGTTAGAAATCTAGTATTTCTCTCTCAAAAAGAAAAACCCCAATCCTTGCCATGGAGTTGATTCTGATTCATCATAACCCTAATGTGCTATAGACTAGAACTGCTCCATAGGGTCTTCTTAGCTATAATCCCTATGGAAGCAATTACCATATCTTTCTTCCATGGTGCCACTTGATGTGCTTAAACTACCAACTTTTAGATTAATATTTGAGAGCAAATTGCTTGTCCCACCCAGGGACTTATTACTCCTCCCTCAAGCAGTAGTATTTTAACACTATTGTATTATGATTTGGTTACAGTATTTCTCTGCCCTGTGTCCTTATTAGAGCATCTCTTCATGCTAACTTGGTCTTTCTTCTGATAAAACATAATTACTTAAGTTGAAGATTTATTATCTGGCCCCACTCCTTTTTATTTTATGACGGGTTTGTATTATATATACTGGAAACCCTGGTGGCACAGCGGTTAAGAGCTACACTTGTAACCAAATGCTCAGCAGTCCTAGTCCACCAGGTGCCCCTCGGAAGCTCTATGAAGCAGTTCTACTCTGTCTTATACGGTCACTATAAGTTGGAATCGACTAGACAGAAGTGGGTTTTCTTTGCAGGAACACTTTTGATTAGACTTATATATTCCCAAAGCCTTGTTTACAGGCAATCTCTTCCGCTATTTTTAAAATGTGGATAAACTCCTACATTAAATGTGGATGCTCACTGGTCTCAGACACTTCATTCTGCATATTATTAGTGACAGAGAATTTGAGTTGTTCATTGTACTCAGACAGGCATAAAGGCAGGCTTGTGGACATCGTCAGGATAAGCTTCAGTGTCCATGACACCAAGCTGGGAGCAAAGCAAGGTGCTGGTGGTTCTAGAAGAGCACAAAGATTGGAAGGAGATAACTAAAATTGGAAGCACTAATTATTTCATCATTTGTTTCTGTCATGTGTCAAGTTCTGTGGTGTTTACAGATGTCCAGTTATAAAAAAAAGAAGCAAATTAGATTTGAGCTTATTAAGTAAGCAGTCCAAATGTTAGTCTAATGCCTGAGCAAATTTGTAGTAATGTTGCCTTTAGGCTTTCATGGAGCATAAGCAACTCCTGTTTCAAGTCAACACAGTCTAATACCAGGCTGGGGTTGGAGTTGGGCCCAAGTGACTGCAACTTGCAGGTGACCTGAGATAGAGTACAAGGCTAGGGATCTAGCTGTACCTGACACTTGTGCTTTTTCCCAAATAGTGAAATCCATACTGAACTAACAGAATCTAGGACTTGAGAGTAATTGAAGACAATCTTATTTTTCTATGGGTTTTAAAAAAATGACCAGAAAACTCATGGCTCTTATTTCAATTTTTTCTGGGAAAGGCAAAGCTATTTCTTGGAGTTTTATGCAGAAGACATGAGGCCAAGCCTATCAACGCTGGTGTGGGCCACTGTTGTGATGCCTCCTATGCCTTCAGGAAGCCATGCTTTGATGATCTGTCAGCTGATGAAACTTACATTGCTCCATCTCTATCCTGTGATCAAGTCATCAGCCTGAAGGAGGATTTGTGCAAACCTGAGGAGGACAAACTCCAAACTGAAAAGCAGAAGTAAGGATGTTTGTCTCCTTTGTTGCTTATGCAAGCAATGGGACAGGTTCAAGAACTTAAAACTGGGCACAAAGTACTGCCTATTGGAGCACCTAAATGTTAGGTTGGAGGTCAAGTGGCATTTATAATACTCCAAAGTTTTGCAATTATCACCATTCTTGTTGTTACCTCAGTTTTATCACCATTAATGATACTGGAGCACGTTGATCAGATAATATGGACAGGGAAATATACTACCCATTACAACTTTCCTAAAATGTGAATTAATGCATGTTAGTGCTATAGGTGTTCCATGCAGAAAAGGGGCTCTGTGATTAAAAGGTTTAGGAATACTGTATTTTCTTTATCCTCTTAGAAAGCTACATTTTCTTTTACAATGGAAGTTAGAGAATTCTGCACAATAAGCAATAACATATCTAGCTTGTTCTAGCCCACACTCATTGTGGTCACAAAATCTACTAAATTCTGCAGGATGAGCATCCTGGGACTCAACTTTGGAAACTTTATTAGAAGAATGTTTATCAACTTGGTATATAATTACTTTTCCTATTGCTGTCACTACTGTTAATGGGAATGCCTGTATTACTTGTCTGGAAAGGCAGTTTTCGAGTGATTAGTAGAGGGTGCCAGCTGGGTTATCATGTAATGTCTGTAAGCGAGGTCACCTTCTTGCATCCTTGATTTCCTTCTCCCCTTTTTCTGTAATGCAGTTCCTGCACCAGAGAAGCCATATGTAGTAACTTCTCCAGATAAAAAACAAACAGCTAAAAAACAGGATATCACTATAAATTTACAATACAAGAAATAAACATTCAACGCCACATATATTTTTTCTATGAAGATATAAAATTAAAAAGTCCTGAAAATGTAAGTTAACTAAGATATCTGTCTTTTCCACCTCAAGTTTAGGAAATGTTTTGAAAACACCGGACCTGTGTTTGTGTAGTTTCTTGTGAATATTTCTACTGACAGGAAAATGACTTGCTTGCAGTAGCCTATTTTATCCATAGATACATTTAATCATTACAAAACTCTATTTTTATGGAAAGGATAAGCAGAAATCTGTTTTCTTGTCACTTCCAACCATGGATGGTAGTTCTTACTTCTGAAGCAACAGAAATAACTCACAGATAGTTTTGGTTGCTGAGTGAGGATGGATCCCTGTTCTTTGGATATCAGCTAGGTGTGAGGTGGGGTTATCACACTCTTAGTAGGAAGGTAGACCTCCAGAAGGAAGGAGAAATGATGTACAGTGTTTCCAAGCTTACATATGATCATGGCTACTACTACTACTACTACACACACACACACACACACACACGTATGAATGAAATGAATGTACATATACACTATATCTAAAGAGGCCTGGTGGTGTAATACTTAAAAGTGCTTGGCTGCTAAGTGAAAGGTCAATGTTTCAAACCAACTAGCCACTCCATGAGGGAGAAATGGGATAGTCTGCTCTCAGGATGACTGACAGCCTTGGAAATCCTATGGAGACAGTTCTACTCTGTCCTAAAGGGTCATTATTAATTGGAATCGACTTGGTATCAGTGGATTTGGCTTTCTTGGATGTGATATATACATATATAAAATATTAAAAGCATTTATAAATTAGAAAATTAGGTAAATATTAGTTACTATTTTGCAAAGTCCTGTTATTGATGCTGAAGTCTATTGATCAGAAATGTTGTCCTGTAGAGCACATGCTTTTTGGTTGGAGCAGGACTCCTAGCACGTGTTCTATCTAAGAAGAGCTTTTAGATTAACTCAGCAGGAAAATTCACCCTAGTGTTCCTTTCTACTCCTGCTTTCACAGCCTCTATTTGAACCCTCAGGCATTCCCCTCTGCTGCCCATCCTCTAACCTGCTGCTACTGCTGTCTCTTAGCACAAAGTTTTCTCTATCCTTTACTCATACAATACGTCAGGTAGCTTTCATGGCATAACATATTACACCAAACTGTAGTGGCTTTAAACATCAATTTATTATTGGTTAAGTGTTTGTGGGCTGATTGGATGAGTTTTCTGACCTGTGCTGGCCTCAGCCATTCTTGGCTTCTGGGTCTGTGATCAGCTGCTAAGTCAGCTGGAGGCCACCTGGCCTAGGATGGCCTCACCAGGATGGCCTTGCTAGGGTGGCCTCAGTAGAATGGTCTTGCTAGGATGGCCTCATTAGGATGGCCTTACTAGATGGCCTTACTAGAATGGGCTTGTTAGGGACAGACTCGCTAGAATGGGGTTGCTAGGGATGGCCACTAGGACAACCTCACTCACTAGCTGGCTTCACTAGGATGACCTCACTAGGACAACATGACTCTGTTGCATGTAGCCTTCTTTCTCCCATTGGTTAACCTATACTTTCTCATTTGACAGTGGGAGAGAGAGGAAATGTGGAGGAGAATAGGTTCAGAAATGTGTCATGTCCTCTCCCAAGCACAACAATTGGTCTTTATTCACCTGGAGCAACAGGGTGAGGAGAATCAGGAACAGGAGGAGAATATGGGATGTGCGGCCAGTTGCCTCCATGAGACCAGAAGAACTAGATAGTTCCTGGCTATCATTATTGAACACTTTGAATAAAGATTTTATGGAAGAATCTTGATCAAAAGGGGCAAAAAATGTAGAACAGAATTTCAAGTTCCATGGACTCCAGACTTTGTAGAGCTATGGAAACTGGACAAACTTCAACAACTGTTGTCCTGAGACAGCATTTAAATATTAAGCCAAACCATCCTTGAAGTTGTCTTAAAAGCAAAGAATAGTCTAGCTTAACTAGTAAAAAAAAAAAAAATTCTTCCTTGAGCAATATGCTCTTTTAAAAGCTATCTACAAGGCATCAAAGTGGAGACATTAGCTGGAAAGATTAGGCTAGAACCTTAGAAGTAGTGAGTTTACTGTGTTAACGAGGGAGGGACAACTCAGAAAAGGAGGGTGAGAATGGTTGCACAGCTTGAAGAATACAATCAGTATCACTGAATTCTACAATGGTTGAAACAGTGTATGTTTGGCTCTCTATAGACTCAACAACAGCAATGAAAGAAGGAACTGTACCATGCCAATTCTGCTCTAAAGTGGACCTTTAAGTTCAAAATAGATTAAAGAGGTGTGGACATAAATGTCACCTCTTGACAGGAGTTGAAAAGTCAGTTTTGTAAAGGACACAGAGAAAGGTGGACAACTAGAGCCATTTTTGCAATGAATCTGTCATATATGGATCATATATGTAGATGGTGACACTGCAGAACAATCTCATGGTGAAGTAATAAAAAATGAGGGCACATGCCCAGGACTACCAGCTGTGGCAGAAATGAATGGGTATGGGGATGTACGGTACAATGGCATGTACTTGAAAGGAAGTACTCCATCAGGCCAGGATGGAAGAAAGGCTCCAACGTTTTTTGGCTAGTGGCAATTATTACTATTTTTCATGGTAGAAATGTAGGTAATAACCATTGCCAATTCACCATTTTTCACTCAGACAATTCAATAACTTTGACGACATCAGTCATGTTGTCAGCCATCACCAACACTCATGGCCATATTCTGTCATCATTAGCAGAAACAGTAACTCAGTGCCACCTAAACAGAAATTTCCCTCTTTCCCCTTCCCACCTACCTCTGGTAACCACGATCATCCTCTGGTCTGTATACATTTTCCTGTCCCAAGTGTTTCATATTAGCTAAATCTCACAGTATTTGTTCTTTTGTGATAAAACTATGGCTTTTCAAAGAGGAAGAGGAGAGATACACTGGAAGCAGCATAAGGCAACAAGGTGCTAAAGAAAGTGGTGTCGAAGGAAAGATGGCCTTCCGTTAGCAATGGAAGCCAGAGGGTCCCACACAGAAGGGCCTCTTGAAAGGTCGTGGAGGAAACTACATCCTTAGAGGAATCTTATGTTTCACAGACAGGAAGAAGTTCAGAGGAGTGGTTGTGGATGTAGGGGAGGTTCCTGATGAGAAAGCCATGTGTTACCAAGGAGGCAGAAGACGAGTTAGGGAGGGCAGGGACTGGAGACAATGGGTCTGGATAGGGTTATGAAGACCATTAGTCTGACTGTAGATAATCTGAAAGGCTTACATTTCTGTTATTAAGGCAAACAAGGAAGGCATGATGAACTTGGCCTTGAAAACAGCACATCTAGCACAACACAGTGTTTGGGCAGCTGTTCTTGCTCTTGGCTGCCAAGAGCACTAAGTAAATAAGATCTCATGAGAGGCTGGCATTTCCCCTCATTCTTCCTATCTTACCCCCATAGACAGACTGAAATACTTATACAGTGAAAACGGAGAGAGTCAGACTCAATGAGACTGCCTTGTTTTTCTAGGTCCTGCAAGTTTTCCACCTTTGACAGGGTGCAGCCTTACAACTTTTCTATCACTTGTTCACATAGAAAATGTTTCAGCTCTTTCCTGACAGGTTTCCACCTAAGGCTCCAGCTGTCACAGGTTTTACTCTCACAGAGTTTAGAAAAGAACTTACTTGTTTGCCGCTGCACAAAAAACTTCTCAGTGGCGTCAGTCATCCATCCCTCCACTTTTGCTTGACTCTGGACCCTATACCCAAGACATGCCCATAGCCCAGGCACTCTCTCTTGGGACGACTTTGGCTGCTGAGGATGTGACGATAGAGGCGACTGTGCTGAGAAAAGCCAAAGGATGAAATTCAGTCTTCCCAGAACAAGCAGGGGGCACCTGAGAACACTCCACCTCTTGAGAGTAGGGCAAGTTCCTTACAGTGGCCACTGCCTTCCCTGTCTTCTTCACACAACCTATTCTTGTCCTCAGGAGAAAGCAGGGTCCAGTCCTCAATGTTCCTCTCCCCTATGATCATGAGAAGCAGCAGTTTACCATAAGTTTACTTGTACCAAAATTTGCTCTTTCAAAGCAGGTCCTAAATAATATCAGCTCAGAAATATTAGCCTGTCCACGGTGTCAAAGTTTTTGCAGCCCTAAGAAAGAATACATTCTCACAGTCAGCAAGTACAAGGTTACATTTTCTGCATCATCACAATACTTCAATTCATAAACAAGCTGACTCTGAGTTCTTTCTTCTTTCCTAAGCTAAGCGGATCATGAACTTTCCAGTAAGAACTACAATATTTATTTTGTCATTCCTTCTTTAGCCTGGGTCTGATGTGCAGAGAAGAAACCCATTTTGTCTTCAGAAGATAGGCTTTACTATTCTTTGAGAACATTCTCTGGGCATAACACCATGGTAAACACTGTATCTATACCATGTAATTGAGTCCTCACCAAAAATTTATGAGGGTGCTATTATTAACTCCACTTTAATTATGAGAAAACTGAGGCTAAAAGATCAAATGCACCTGGCATATGATCATCTAGTAGGTACCCAAAGCTCTCAGGCTCAAAGCTTATGTGCGTAACTACCAACATCTGGCTGTTAAAACAAACAAACAAACAAAAAAATGCATTGCTCTTCAGTCAATTCCAATTCAGTGACCCTATAATCAAAAAAACAAAAAAACACCCTTGCTACTGAGTTGATTTCAACTCACAGCGACCCTGTGGGACAGAATGGAAGTGACCCATAGTTTCTGCCGAGAGCTCCTGGTAGACTCAAACTGTTGACTTTTTTGGTTAGCAGCTATAACACTTAATTACTCTACCATCAGGTTTTCCTGTGACCCTGTAATATGCCCTAAATCAAGGGATTTATATAACACTGAGCTTGGTAACTTTTTAAAAACGAAGCTTTTCATGTGAGGACTAGAAAATGGAGTGTGCACTGTTCCAGTAAATTCACTGTGCTGTCTGTGCAGAGAAAGCCATAGCATTGAGACAGTTCAGGTGGAGGTTTCTGAATGTGGACTAGTAGCAAACCCTGTCCCCTCTCTATACCAGTCTTAGCTCCTTGTAGTACAGAATCTCCTACCCTGGACCGTGGAAGCCACAAGCAAGTGTTTGGAAATAGGGGGATCACATTACTTAGGCCTGAGTCAGAGCAAGGTCTTTAATTTGAGTGTCTCAAAGATACTCATGGAGGTTAACTGTTGTTATCTGAATTGGCCAGTGAATTTCAACATCATGAGCAACGTTGTTTCTGCAGAAAAATATATTCTGAGATAAAATTTACCAAATTCTAACAGGAAATAGCCTTCATTTCTCACTTTGAATGATTAATTAGTTCAAATCCAACAACTATTAGCCACTGGCAGTTTAAATCGATTTGAACATATATTTTTACCATATAAATTTCAGCAATATATAGACACTTACAAATAAACGTAGCATTTTCTTTAGGTCCCATTTGGAGTGAAGACTCAATATATAGAGAGAACAATTAAGTAGCAAAGACAGTTCTTGTACCATCATATTTCTTTTAAAATATTTATTTTACTACTCTTGCAACCTAATCATTTCAGAAAATTTTTAAAAATATAGAAAAGTAGAGAGAAAAAACTATAGTCATTGTATTCTAACAAGACAGTTGAGCCCCTGGGTGGCACAGCTGGTGAACTGTTTGACTATTAGCTGAAAGACTGGCAGTTTAAATGCATTGAGCTGCCTTCAAAGACAGGCCTGGTGTTGTTGTTGGGTGTCATGGAGTCAGTTCCAACTCATGGCGACCTTATGAACAACAGAGCGAAACACTGCCCGGTCTTGTGCCATGTCCACAATTGTTTTCATGCTTAATCCCATTGTTGCGGCCACTGTGTCAACCCATCTCCTTGAGGGTCTTCCTCTTTTTCGCAGACCCTCCGCTCTACCAAGCATGATGTCCTTCTCCAGGGACTGATCTTTTTTGACAACATGTCCAAAGTATGCAAGACACAGTCTTGCCATCTTTGCTTCCCAGGCTTGGTAACCTGCCTCCAAAAGGTCACAGCCTTGGAAACCCTACACAGCAGTTCTACCCTACATACATGGGGTTGCTATGAACTGGAATCTACTCAATGGTAGATAACAACAAAAACAGCACAAAAAGAAAGGACAAATGGATTACTATTTATTAAGTAGAGAGACAGAAACCAGGTTACTGTTTTGAATATTCAAGGTAGCTGAGACACTGCTATTTATGTAGTTGTAGAGAAATATCCACTGTCTGGGAAAAATCTACGCTGAATGTCAAGCCACGTGGTTTCAAACTAGTTTATGGATTTCATCACTGATAACATGACAGGCCCTCAGTTTCCAGGTGTGGTATACTCCTAATGTTTATTTGGACACTGGTAGTTTACAATTCATAGTAAAATACTGTAGACACAACCATATAATTTATTATGGGTACATGTAGATAGGTATTTACCTTCCATATACAATAAAAATTTTTTAAAAAAGGTTTACTAGTAGTTACATAAAGAGAATTAAATTTAATGATATATTACAGAGATGTGCTTGAAGAAAAATATGTTTAATAAAACAGGAAGAGGACATAGAGATTAGTGAACTATGAAGACTTCAGGGTATTTTCAGAGCCTTTAAAGTTAAGAGTGTTGGTGATGAAAAGATATGAGTGCTCTGGGTAATAAGGCACATTTTTAACTTGGCCTTTTGGAACTCTGGGAACGCTTCCCCATTTCTGATTCAGGCTCCTCAGCAACCTTGTGCAGCAGAATCCCCATGCCGGAGAGACACAGCTTCAATCAGTCATCACAGACTTCACTCACCTGGTGGAGATGTGCTGCCAAGAAGAGAAACTGAAAAATGTTTTCAAGGAAAGGTATTCCTGCTTCCTTGTTTATTCTCTTATTCCTCACAAGATTTATTAAAGTAAAAAAAGAAACAAAAAAAAATCTGAGGAATGCTACTGTAAAGAAAACTCTTTCTCCATCACAGTCATGAGTGGATTTGGAGAAATAAAAAAAAAAAAAATTACGGTTTGGATGGATTTAAGTAATTGAATGTATTTCAGTTTAGGATGTGTGAATAGTTATGTTTATTTTAGGAAAGTAGGAGTCTTAGACATGAATGAAAGTGAATATGAGCATCCTAACACCATTGCAGCATTGGCGATGCTTTGTTTGGGAGTTGAAGGAAAAAGGATGAATTGAAGAAATCTGATAATTTTAGAGAAATGATATATTTAGAAAATTTAGAGACATCTTTAAAGAAATAATAACATCAAGATCTGCCAGGGAAAACTGGAGTTTTGTTCTAGAAATTCCTGGGAACACAAGCAGGAAAAGGCACCAAATGTGTCTGGAGTGGTATTAGCTTCTTAGGGCTGTTATAACTAGGAGTTTAAAACAACAGAATATCATTTCCTCATAGTTTTGGAGGCTACAAGTCTATATAATCAAGGTATTGGCAGAGTCACACTCTGTTAGAAGGCTCTAGAAGAGAGTCCTTCTTAGCTACTTCCTAGCCTCTGACGGTTGCTGGCAATCACTGGCTTGTAGATGCACCACTCCAATATGCCTTCATTGTCACAGGGCATTCTCCCCCGTGTGTCTGTGCCCAGATTTCTCTCTTTGTAGAAGGACAGTGGTCACTGGAGTAAGGCCCATCCTAATCCAGTATGACCTCTTCTGGACATGCTTATATCTGCAAAGACCCCATTTCCAGCAAAAGTCTCATTCACACATAATGGGATTAAGATTTGAACATCATCTCCCTTTTGTGCACAGAATTCAGTTCATAACAAGGGGTTAACTAGAAAACCAGGTGAAGAAGTTCTCATTGGTCTAAGGGTCATGAGAACAGAAGTTAAAGCCGAGAGAGAGTCAGGAGCACAGAGCGGGCAGGGCCGGCTACCTGTGCGCACCTGCCGAGCTACCACCAGGAGACTCTTTTGGCAATTAATCTAATTAAACGTAACTGACAAGTAACTGATTGTTTTTCCGTATGGTGTTAGAGTAGTTTGTCAGACTTAAATTGCTATGAATATCATGGTTAGGACAGCACAGAAAATTCTTGAAAATTTTCCGAGAAGAATCAGTGCAGACGAGTGGGGCCTGGGCTGCTCTTTCAAGGGTGACTTGAAGGAAGAAACTGTGACGGTAGGTGTTGGTGTCTGCATAGAAGGAATGTAAGAGTGTCGTTGAAAAACCAAGCGTGTTCTGGCAAAACTGGGGCTGGTGAGGCCTGAGGTTCAACTGACCGTGGCCCTGGGAATGTTTTCATGAGCAGTCGTTTTCCTGATCGCTTTAATTACCGGCAGTGTTCTCCTTTCCACCTACTCAGCTGAACTGTGCATGCGATTATGGTAAGTCATATATCCAGAGTCCTGTCAGGGGTCAGCAAAATTCAGTCCTAAATCTGGTCCTAGCCCCTCTTTATGTAAATAGCTGGCACACCAGCATGCCACTTGATTTACATACTGTCTCTGCCTGTTTTCTGGTTGCCACATTAGAATTGAATAATTGCAAAGCTGCAAATATTAACTATCTGTCCCCGGGCTAGCTAATAGACTAAATGGCAATACTCACTTACACACACTAGAAATTTATTTTTAAATTATACAGCACCTGTTCATCAAAATATTTTTTGTACAGCATTCACAAAATGTTTTTGCACCTGATCAACAACTTCATGGAGTCCTTGAGTGATGCAAATGGTAAGGTGCTTCACTGATAACCAAAACGGTGGAGGTTCAAGTCTTCGGGTCCACTCAGAGTCATCTTGGAATAAAGTCCTGAGGATTACTTCCAAAAAATCAGGCTTTGAAAAGCTGTGGAGCACAGTTTTGCTGTGACACACGTGGGGTTGTCATGAGTTGGAATCAATTCAAAAACAACTATTTTTTCTTTCCTAACAACTTCATATCTATACAGATAAAAACTTCTGCTGAATGGCCTTGTACCTGCAAATTCCCAAGGGTATTTTCCTAAGGCATCCTTGTTCTTTCTAGTATGAATAATATTTACTTGAACTAGTATGTCAATAGCATTATAGGAAGATATGTTTTTTTTTTCTACACATTTTGCTCAACATAAATCTTCAACCTAATAGTTGAAAACCCTATGTATTTGTTCCTTTTTCTTTCCTTTTCCTTTATTTTTGGATCTTTTATATATTATAAATTACAAATCTTTTATAAATTTTATAAACAGAAGCTATCTGAAGAATCTGTCATGATAATCAAGCTTTGCTAGGATTGTGTTTTCAGATAATAATGGTGTTTGGAGATCTTAGCTTTTTTTTTTAAGCATTTTTTTCCCTCACAAATGTGTTTGCTTGATATATTTTTTTTCCCTCTTAGGGGTCTAAACTGATGGAAAAGTGTCAGTCTCTCTTGGGAGGCTAAATGATCCCAGCAAATGTCAATTGAGGATCTTTGCTGAGATCTGTGTTATACTTTTTGTGAATAACAAAACTCATGTCAAACATAAAAGAGGAATATAAAAGTCAATTTTTCAGCTACTCACAATGTTTCCATGAACACTGGCCAACCTACACATAATTTCTCCTCTCCTCCTCAGCAGAAGAAAAGTCTGCTTTCCTCTTTCCACCTCTGCGAACTACTTCTCAGGAGCAGCAATACCAACCAAAAAATCAAGAGGCTTTACTAAAGCCTCAGACAGATGCAATGAGCAGCCACATCAGACAGCTGGCTGCTGGGTTTCCAAAGTGAGAAGACAGCAGCTACAACTTGGAGTTTCTGTCTGTACTGCTACTGCAAAGCATTGATGAGCTGAATGAAACTGGAATGCTGAAACTGGAATCAAAAGTTCCTAATATTTTAATCAAGAGTTCTTAATGTTTTATAATTTAAGTTTCTAATGATGATTCTGAATAGTAATCTTTTCCCCAGGAATTCTATTATAGTTTACATAAAGACTTTATGTTTATAATTTGGACTTGTTATTTTTATATACATATGTATTTTTGTTTAATAGATACAGTGAAAATAAGCAGTAATATTTTAGTGATTAGTACGTGAATTATTTTGATCAAATACAGAGAAAAAATTTAATTCTTTTATAATACTCTTCACTTGCTTTTAAATAATTATTTCTCCCTACTCTACTAATTTCAACATGCTCATATACATTATCAAATTAAATCGTATAAACATTTGCTGAGTACTGAACTTTGCTCGATACACTGTAATAGATACTGCAGGGAGTAATACAAAATGAATATGATGATAAGATCAGAACATAAATACAAGACTCATACAAGACAAAAGATAAGAGCTTAAGAAAATCCAGTGAGACCGAGTTTCACATTTCGGGTTTCACAGGAGCAGCGATAACCGATCTGCAGAGCACAGGAGGCTGAGGTCAGCAATGTCACAGAGACCAGGAATGTCTGGAAGAGGTGACGCTGGCCACGGAATAGAAAACGGGTATGGTTTCAACAGAGATCGAGAACTGAGACGTTTCCAGGAGATGGTGAATGATTCAGTTTTGGTGCTCGACGGCACTTGGCTGGCATAGAAGAAGGAGGAGTTGTGGGCACTAAGACAGTGGAAGATAACTAGTATTATCAAGCATGTCTTATATGTCCAGCAGCGTGAAGGTGTTTACATATATTATCTCATATAGCTTTCATAATCATCCAATAATTGAGGTCCTATTATTCCCAATTTACAAACAAGGACACATAACAAAAACCAAACCAAACCCACTGCCTTCGAGTTGATTATGACTCATAGCCACTAGCAATCCTACAGAACAGAGTAGAACTGCCCTCTAGGTTTCCAAAGAGAGCTTGGTGGATTTGAACTGCCAACCTCTTGGTTGGTAGCTGTAGCTCTTAACCCTATGCTACCAGGGTTTCCAAGGACACATAAGGATGCCAAATTGAGGAAGTGTAGTTTAGAGTGAAGTCATAGTGCATGGTAGTTACAAATGTATACTCTGGAGCATGGATTCAAATCCAGCTGGCTCTTCTAAAGGGGACCTTAGTCGGTCTCTGAACCTCTCTACGACTTATTTTTCTTATCATTAAATGGAGTTGAAATAGTAATTTTCTCAGGGTATTGTCATGGATGTTACATGAGTTAATATATTTAAAGCACTTAAAATAGTGCCTGGCAAATGGTAAGTGAACTTGAAGGAGTCCATGCATGGCACAAACAGTTAAACAGTGGGCTACTACCAAATGGTTGGTGGTTCAAATCCACCTAGGGGTACCTTGAAACAAAGTCCTGGTGATCTACTTCTGAAAGTCACAGCCACTGAAAACCCTACAGAGCACTGCTCTGCTCTGACACATACAGGGTTATCATGAGTCTGAAATGACTCTATGGCAACTTTTATTATTTTTATTATTAGTTTGAGCTTTTATAGGTCAAATGTTGGTAATTTCCAATGTTAGCTATTATCATTAATTTAGAAGACAATATCATTGAAGGAGTGGTGCAAACACTTTCCAATCAGTTGCTAAGCCAGAGGCTGACTCTGCTGAAGGCCTGGCGAACAGCTTCAGTAAAGATTACAGCCAAGAAAACCCTATAGAGCAGTTCTACTCTGTAACACACAGGGTTATACAACAACATCGTATCCTATTCCAGTCTTTCTTTTTGCATGTATATCTCAACTGGAAAACCCTGGTAGCCTAATGGTTAACTGTTACAGCTGCTTATTGAAAGGTAAGTCTGAATCCACCAGGTACCACTTGGAAACTATGGGCAGTTCTACTCTGTTCTATAGGGTAGCTATGAGATGGAATCAACTCAAAGGCAATGGGGTTGATAGGTTTATCTCAATCTAACAGTTACACCTTCTGTCTCTTCCTCCTCCTCAACTGCCTTGATAATGGGCTTCTTTCCCGTATTGCTGCTGACACCAACCTGCACAGGCCTAAATCAGATTCTACAATAACACTGTCTAATTGAATTTCATAGAATCAACGGATAATGAAACATACTGCTGTGTTAGTGAGAGCGTTGAATGGGTTTTATATTTCTTCAACCACCAGACCAGGCTGTGTAAAAGGAGGCATATATACAAAGGGTTTTATTGGAACATTTCAGACAATACATTTACTCATTCATTTACTCATTCACTATTTGTTCATTATTTTATTCACTCAACTTTTATTGAGCACGTCCTATGTGTAATACACCACATTAAGTCCAACAAAGGATATAACAAATGTCACAAATAAATATGACGGGTCTTCTAAGTATAACATACAATATATAATTGATTTTGAACCAATATGTAATTGATAGTGAAATACTGGACCACCTAAAACATGAATAAATAGTTCTGTGAAAAAAGTATACATTTTTATATTTTACAAAGATGTCTATGAAATGAGCAGACATAATTTTTCTCAGAAATTTTATTATCTATTGCTAAGTAACAAATCACCCTCAAATTTAGCTGCCAACTACAATAAATATTTATTATCTCACATGGTTTCTGAGAATTAGGAGTCCCCAAGTGGCTTAGTAGATTTTCTTGTGAGGATGTCTCACAAGGCTGCAGGCAAGCAGTCAGACAGAGCCTCAGTCATCTGCGGGCTGTGCAGGGGCTAGGCAATCCACTTCCAAGACGGCCTACTCCAGAGATACGTTTTTGTTTTCTCTCTCTAATAAGAAACTAGTTAGAAGAGATTAGGTTTAGGACCCTCCCTACTCTGGCATGACCTCATTTAGCATAACAAAAATCCTGTTTATAACCAGGGTCACAATCACAGGTACAGGAATAAAGATGGCAACTTAACAGTTTTGGAGGGTATACAATCTAACCTGTTACATGTGCCTTACAAGTAACACACATTTTAGAATGTATATACTCTTACTTATATGTATACTTATATGTATACTTATGTGTATACTCTTACTTAGAGAATTTGCCTCTACAATTACAATTTATTGGGAAATATATTTCTACTGGCTCTGGTGACATAGTGTGTTAAGTGCTACGTCTGCTAACCAAAAGGTCAGCAATTCAAATCCCGTGGGCGCTCCTTGGAAACTCTGTGGGACAGTTCTACTCTGACCTCTAGGGTCGCTATGAGTTGGACCTGACTTGACAATAGTGGGTTTGGGTTTTATATAATATTCTAAGAGAAGGGTTTCTTTCATCTTTTTTACTATTTTTCAACATTTAGACTATTTCCAATAGCCATAATAAACAATAATATAATGATTATCTTCGCAGAAAATTTTTGTGTCTCTGATTATTTTCACATGAAAGATCTTAGAAGTAAAAAGAATTCCCTACTAAATTGTTTTTAAGAAAAGTGATGTGCATTTCTGTTTCTACCTGCAATTTATGACTGATCACTTCATTATAACTTATTGAGTGCTTATTATCGTTTCTTAATCTTTTCTAATTGACCAAAAATATATTTCATTTTTCATTTTGTTTTTTGATGTGCCAGTTATTATTTTACTATTTCTTAACTCTTTGTTGTCTGCTCTGTGAAAACTGATTAAAGGCAAACAAACCAGCTGCTGTTGAGTCAGTTCTAACTAATAGCAACTCAACAGGTCCAAGTAGAACTGCTCCATAGGGTATCCAAAGGAGCAGCTGGCATATTCCCAGGGCCCACCTTTTGGCTAGCAGCAAGCTGTTAATCGCCATGCTACCAGGGCTCCTGTGAAAACTGGTACAAGTCTGTAATGGTTTTCCTTTGTAGCTCACATGAAGCTAGCATGAGGTCATACTTCGTTAGTAGAGGGTGTTGGAGAGACACTGGAGGAGGAAGGGGTTTTTCTTGTTTCTCTTTGCTAGACTCTGTTGTCACTGAATCAATTCTGACTCATAGCAACCCTACAGGATGCTGTACAACTGCCCCATAGGGTTTCTAAGCAGCAGCTTGTTGATTCCAACTGCCAACCTTTTGGTTAGCTGGCCAGAATTCTGGAGAGCGGGCTGTCTCCACTGTTATGCCCAGAGCATTTTCTCTGGTGGTAGTTGCCTGTAAGGGGTTCCCCTCTCTCTCCCCTTTGCCTGTTCTATATTTGAGTAGAGGTAGTACAGTTTGCGGTGTTCCTGGTGGTAAAAAGGGCTGCTAATGTCTGAGAGGTTGGTGGCTCAAGTGTACTAGAGGCATCTCAAAAGAAAGGCTTGGAGATCTAATTCCAACAAATCAGCCAGTGAACAACCCTGTCTAGCACAGTTCTACTCTGACACATTTGTGTTTGAATCGACTCAAGGACAACTGGCTTCTTAAGTGTAGCCTGGTGTCCCAGTATAGCCCTGTACACTAGCTCAAGTCACTCTTCTCCCCAGTCCTCCTCCTTGGCCCAGCGCATGTCCACATAGAGGGTCAGTGGGGCTGGCCATCTAACTAGCCAACAGGTATTCGGAGCAGCCTCTTGAAGCTGCTCAAGCCCAAGGCACACGCAGATACGCACAGGTTCCCATCTAGGGAGCTCCCCCATTGGTACCCCCACTCTCTCTGCACATGTGACTCCTTTGCGCCCACTCATCAGCTTTGGTTTGTTTCCTATTATCCTTCTGACTTAGACACCAAGTATTACAAGCCTTGTGCTTGCAAGTGATATCCCCACTCCTTCTGCACACCTGCCTGTTTCCATTGGTTTGTCCACATCCCAGAGACTTGCTCCTATTTGTCTTTCAACTGTGTCCCAGCTCTGGTTTGCACAATCTCATGAATGTCTCTCGTACGCAGTGGCCTGCCATCCTACCTTCTCCAGTGGATTCTGGACCACCATTCCAAACTGTTCCTTTTGCAGTAGCTTCTCCAGTCTTGGAAACCCTGGTGGTGTAGTGGTTAAGTGCTACAGCTGCTAATCAAAAGGTCAGTAGTTCAAATCTGCCAGGTGCTTCTTGGAAACTCTATGGGGCAGTTCCACTCTGTCTTATGAGGTTGTTATGAGTAGGTATCTACTTGGTGGAGTTGGTTTTTTTTCTTCATCTTAAGGTACCCTTCAGAGTTCTCTTTCTATCTTTATGGTTACTCTCCCACAGTTTAATAATTCTTTCTATTAATCTTTTCCTATTGAAATTTCTGTGTGATTTCTATCTCCTAATGGGACACACACAAATAGAATTGATACTGGTAAGTTGAAACTTTTCCCCCATGCTGACTTGCCATTGCCATTTTTCTCTTCCGCCATGTAAGTGTGTGTTAAAAAAAAAATTCAAGAACTAGTAGCTTTTACTTCTGAGTCACTCCTGAGAGTCAGTGGTTGGTATTTCAGTTCCTTTGAGAGTTGCCAGCTAAAAGGAGCTTCAACCGCATGATGTCTGAAAATGACATTTAAATTCAGGTTCACTGGCTATTTTTCAGGCCATCTGTTCTTTTTTGTTTTTCCTATCAAAATGCTTTTCATTAAAAGGACTATCTTGGTATTTATTCATTCTGTGGACTTTTAATATGTTTAAAAAATAAAAGTGATTCAAATGCAAGTAGGCCACAGAATGGAAAAATATTACATAAAAGTCCACTTTAGTATGTAGTTCACAAAAAATATATTCATAGTTGATACTTCTGGCATCTCTTCACTCTTAGCTCTTTTTCTTTCTCTCAAAAGGGTTTGGCAGGCTTGTAAAGATCTGAGGAAGGCTCTCCAGGGTTGTCTTGTGGGTGAGCACGATGCTGAGAGGACTGAATTCTGGATTCCCCATCTGGCTTCAGCTCTACCACCTTTGACTTAACTGTTGTTTTTGTTCAAAACAGATAGCTCTTGTGGGCCAATTATTGTCTTAAATCAAAAAACAAACAAAGAGCCAGTTGCCTTTGAGTCAACTCCAACTCATGGTAACTCCACGTATTCCCGTGTAGCACCGACAGTTAAGTGGTCAATTACTAACCAAAAGGTTAGTTCAAACCCACTCAGAGACCCCTCAGAAGAAAGGCCTGGTGATCTCCTTTTGACACATCGCAGGCTTGAAAACTGTGGAGTAGTTCTATTCTGGAACGCCTAGGTTGCTATGAGTACCATTCCAGCTGATAAAATGTATTAAGTCTCTGTGGAATACTTGTTTGCAAAATAAAAATAAAGAAAAATAATTTATTTAGCTTTACATAAAGTCTAAGAATACTTGAACAGAGGGGAGAAGAAAGAGGACTCAGTTTGATAAAATTACAAATTAGATTTCTTAACAAAGTCCATAATATTTTCCTTCTCAAAGGAGGGCTATCTCTGATGTTACAGAGATATCATCTACCCATATAAAGTTGTCCTAGATCTTAGAAAAATGACAGAATTCTCAAGCAGTTATAAAACATTGTCACCTTGGTAAAATAATGTGCTTCTTTTTTATTTTGAGAATCAGTTCCTTTTACTTCTGAGTCATTTCTGAGAGTTGGCTGGTGGTATTTCAGTTCTCTTGAGAATTCCAGCTAAAAGAAGATTGAACTGTACGGTGCCTGGAAATTCCATTTAAATTCAAGTTTGTTGGATATTTTACTACAAAAGGTATTTGGAATACATAGTATTCAAGCTTATTTCAGTTAATGAAACTAAATTTAAGGTCATTATAGTCCATCTGTGAACACTAGTTAACTCATCAATTCAATGAGAGACAAGCTTTTTGTACATTCAATTTTCTACAGATTCAAATTTATATACATATTTGCATGAATGCTGAATGCAGTTAGAGCATGTAAGCACTCACCAAATAGTAACAACTCTCTAATTTTTTTAAGTATTTTAGCAATAGCAGCCTGTAAAGCTAAACTGTTGTCTCTGTTTTTACCACCCATTTACTTTGAAGACATTTAAGTATAATAGCCTTTTCTGTAGTGAATCTGAAAGTAAGAAGAGAAAAAATATTAAAAATTGAACATACTGTGTGCCTTTGAATCTATTAAAAGACCAATACCCAGAGTGCATTCTCTTGACTTACTTGGATATTGTTCTTTGAATCTCTCTTTTCTCTTCTTCATTTATTCTTTGAAGAATGGATTCCAAGACAGAAAAATGAAAGTTAATATACTGAGCCACCTGAGAGGGAAAAAAAGAAAAGCAGAGTATTTATGTTGGAGATAGTGATTCAGAAAAGAAACAAAGACAGACTCCAGGTTATGGTGCCCATACATCACTGCTAATTTCTTCTACATCTTTATCCATCAGGAAAATGCGAGCATGCTCTTTAGAAGGTCCCTGAAGAAGCCTCTGCAGTAAAGGAATGTCTGTCTTCTTCAGGCGTCTTCGCTCTGCAAATGAAGACAAGAATCAGCCCCACACAGCAGATTATGGGAGAGAGAAAGAAGAATGGTAATTTGCCCTTTCCCTTCTTCTATATGTGGTGTAGCAGCTGTTAACCAGAAGTTACGCAGTTCAAATCCTCCAGGTGCTCCTTGGAAACTTTATAGGGGCATTTCCATTCTGTCTCTAGAGTCACTACGAGGCAGAATTGACTTGACAGCAGTGGGTTTGTTTTTGAGTTTCCTTCTATAACTCACCTTGAAATAAATAGGACCTGAAAAAGAACACATACCGGGAGACACTCACTCAAAATAACAAATTGAAATGAAAATTGTTCAATGAATTAAAAATAGAGTTCTTTATTTCGCTGGCTCTCAAGGTTTGACTTACCATCTCAGAGAATTTATCTTGTCTTTGCTTAGATTACCTTTGCGTAGCAGTTATGTGCTACAGCTGCTACCTGGAAGGTTAGCAGTTCAAGTCCACTAAGCACTCCTTGGAAACTCAATGAGGCAGTTCTACTCTGTGTATAAGGTCACTATGAGTCAGAATCAGCTTAACAGCAGTGGGTTTGGTCTTTGGGGTAGGTTAGGATGCTCAGACAAATTTCCATCTTATTTATGACTTTTATCAAGCAACATACCTCAAAACATATATACATCTCAAAAAGAAAACCCCCCAAAACATTTGCTTTCAAAAACAAACCAGTTGCCTTCTAATCTCACCAAGTGTGTCAGACCCTGTGATATCAGGTGTGTAGAGTAGAACTGTATACGTTGAGGTTTTCAAGGCGGGGATCTTTTGGAAACGGATCATGAGACCTTTCTCTTGAGGTGCCTCTGGGTGGTTCTAAACCAACCACCTCTCCATTAGTAATTGAGCAATTAACTGTTTGCACATCCAGAGACTGACTTCCTTTCTATATAAGTACATCCAGCAAATCTGGGAGAACCTGAATTCAGTGGGATTGCCTTGTTCTCCAGGTCACGCAGGTTTTCCACCTTTGATAGGACGTTGTTGTAACATTTTTCTATTGATCACTTTGGTGGAAAATATTTGAATTTTCCTTCTCTGACAGGTTTTCATTTCTGTAAGTTTTGCTATATACATACATACATACAATTATATATATATATTTTCATTCATTTGAATACTTTATTACTCCTCTGTTCAGTTAATATAATTCCATCTTCCTGTCACTTGGTTCCTAATCCTTATAATTATCCTCAATTTCTTCATTCTTTTCTACTGCGCATCTAATCCTTGGCTCCTCCTTTAACATACATTCAGAATGTTTTTGAGATCAGGAGTCAGTGTTTGGATTATCCCATTCACCTGTGGGCACCATCCAAGCAGCTATAAAGATTAGATATATTCCAAGAATATCAAATTTCAAAACGTTATAAATACTTCTACTAAAAGGCTCAGCTGCTAACCAAAAGGTCAGCAGTTCATATTTACCATTTGCTCTTTGGAAACCACATGGGGACATCCTGTAGGGTCACTGTGAGTACAAACTGACTTGACAGCATCTAACAACAGTATTAGCAACAACCTGAAAAGTACTTGTAGCCTTTTTTTTTTTTTTTATTAAATAAAAAATGAAAGTGTACATACTCTGTGCTTACAATATTGGGTTAAGAGAGGAGGAGTACACAAGTTGTGTCGAAGTTCCATTAATATTGATCTTCTTACTAACGTGTATTGTCAACAATTTCACCCAACCAAATTTCTAACAACTATCTAGTCTAAACCCTTGCCCCTCACTCTCCCGCCCTCCCACTCTCCCTACCCTTGTAGCCGTCAAAGAGTCTTTTCTGTTATGTATGAGTATGCTTTTAAGTTTTTATCGTAGGGGTCTCATATAATAACTATCCTTCCATAGCTGACTAGTTTCACTCAACATAATGTCCTCCAGTTGAGAACATATTGAGAGATGTTTCCTGCTATCATCGTTGTTCTTTATCAATGTATAGTACTCCATTGAGTACATATACCAAAGTTTACCCATCCACTCTTCTGTTGTTGGGCATCTGGGTTGATTCCAACTTTTTGCTATCATGGACTGTGCTGCAGTGACCATTCGTGTGTATATATCAGTTGGTGTGAATGGCCTTGATTCTGTAGGATACATTCCAAGCAGAGGAATTACGGGGTCAAATGGTATATCTATATTCATTATTTTAAGGTAACGCCAAATTGCTTTCCAAAGAGGTTGCACCATTCTGCAATCCCACCAACAGTGTAGGAGAATTCCAATCTCTTCACAACCTCTCCAGCATTTATTGTTTTGTGGTTTTTGGATCATGGCCAATCTTGTTGGGGTGAGATGGTATCCAATTGTCATTTTGATTTGAATTTCTTTAATAATTAATGATCATGAGCATGTCCGTATGTGTTTTTTGGCTGTCTGAATCTCCTCTTTACAGAAGTGTCTGTCCATCTCCTTTGCCCACCGCTTAATTGGATGACTTGTCTTTTTCTTATTGATATTTTGTAGAACCTTATAGATTATGGAGATCAGACGTCGGTCTGACATAGAGTTGCCAAATATTTTTTCCCATTCTGTAGGTGGTCTTTTAATTTTTTTGATAAGTCTTTGAATGAGCAGAAGTGTTTGATTCTTACGAATTCCCATTTATCTATTTTCTCTTCTGATGAATGCGTTTTGTTTGTCAGATTTTGAAGTCTGTCTATATTGCGTATTAAAACATCCGTTGTTGACCCTATTTTATCTTGGACGAGCTTTATCATTTTAGCTTTTATATTTCGGTCTTTTATCCAATTTGAGTTGATTTTTGTATAAGGTGTGAGATATGAGTCTTGTTTCAATTTTTTGCAGATGGCTATCCAATTATGCCAGCACCATTTGTTAAAGGGACTGTTCGTACCCCAGTTCAAAATCTTAGGGCCTTTGTCAAATAGCTGTTCATAGGAGGATGGTGGCATCTCTGGGGTCTCTACTTTGTTCTGTTGGTCGATATGTCTCCTTTTGTACCAATACCAGGCTGTTTTGACTACTGTGGCAGTGTAATAGGTTTTAAAGTCTGGTAGTGAGAGGCCTCCCAGTATATTCTTCTTTTTCAGTAGTGCTTTACTTATTCAGGGCCTCTTCCCTTTCCAAATAAAGCTGATAATTTGTTTCTCCATCTCATTAAAAAATGTCACTCCAATGTGTATTGGGATTGCATTATGTAAATAGATTGTTTTGGGCAAAATAGACATTTTCACAATATTGAGTCTTCCTATCCATGAGCTGGGCAGATTACTTCACTTATGTAAGTCTCTCCTAGTTTCTTGTAGTAAGGTCTTGTAGTTGTCTCTGTGAAGATCTCTTATTTCTCTAGCTAGATTTATTCCTAGGTATTTTATCTTCTTAGAGGCTACAGTAAATGGAGTTGATTTGGTGATTTCTTCTTTAATAATTTCACTGTTGGTATAAAGGAATCCTATCGATTTAGTTATGTTTATTTTGTATCCCAATAGTTTGCTGAATTCTTCTATTAGCTCTAAGAGTTTACTTATGAATTTCTTTGGATTCTCTGTATAAACAATCATATCATATGCAAAGAGGGAAATCTTTACTTCTTCATTGCCAGTACAGATGCCCTTTATTTCTTTGAGTTGTCTAATTGCTCTGGCTAGAACTTCTAGCACAATGTTGAATAAAAGTGGTGAGAGTGTGCATCCTTGTCTAGTTCCTGTTCTCAAAGGGAATTCTTTCAGTCTTTCACCATTCAGGATGATGAAAGCAGTTGGCTTTGCATAGAGGCTACTGATTATATTGAGGAATTTCCCCTTTATTCCCATTTTTCTGAGAGTTTTAAACATGAATGGATGTTGAACTTTGTCAAATGCCTTTTCTGCATCAATTGACTAAATCAGGTGATTTTTATCTTTTGTGTTATTAATATGGTTGACTACATTAATTGTTTTTCTGATGTTGAACCAGCCTTGCATCTCTGGAATGAAACCAACCTGATCATGATGAATTATTTTTTCTATATGCCGTTGAATTCTATTGGCTAGAATTTTGTTGAAGATTTTTGCATCTAGATTCATGAGTGATATTGGTCTGTAATTTTCTTTTTTTGTGGGATCTTTCCCTGGTTTTGGTATCAGGGTTATGCTGGCTTCATAGCTTTTTGTCCAAGCAGTTTCACATCAGTGATTTTGCTTCTATCAGAATCAAGTATGAGCAGAACACAGTGGCCCCTATCCATCTTCTTTTTGTCTTCTTTCCTATTCCCTTCCTTCCTCCAACAAATATTTATTGAGTACTACCATACTGAGGAAGCCAGCAGGACTTGGCCAAGGCAAGGTCATCAAAATTGTCCTATAGGGTGGCTGTGAGTTGGAATCAACTTGATAGCAATGGGTTTTGGGGTTCAGTACTTAAGCTTTCAGCTCATGAAGGCTTTAACTTTATGTATGTTTGGAAATACAAATTTTATTTTCTTGCAGTTGTTCTAGCATCAAAATTTATTATTTTATTATTTTCAGTTTCTGCCTTAAACATTTTAACTCATAACAGTCTGTTTTTTTTTTCTACAATGGAACATTTAAAATTTTTTATTTTTGAGATTTTAAAAGATTTATTTCAGTACTTCCTTAGGTTTTCTCTAATCTCTACTACTATCTGTTACTAGTGCTCCAAATATTGTACCTTCTTTATATCATCTGACCCCTCCCACCAAGCTCTGAGTGTGCCTCTCTACCGGACTGGAGGTAACATGCACCCAGTGTGTCCGACCCTCTGCTAAGAAAAGGTTTTAAGATGGTCAGAAAGAAATGACACGCCACAGTAACTCTAGTACAGGCTAGAATGAGAAGGGAAAGTCAAAAAGAAAAATGCACAGAGGTGAAGAGTCATTTAAGGGCCTAACAGTTTCTGAGCATCCTCAGCATAGCTCTAAAGGTTGTGATCTCCATTTGTATGACCCAATTTCCGACCTGGAAGTGAACCTTTTGGTATTATGAAGTCTTGGGGGATGTCCTATTCATAGACTGCCTAACTATGAAATTCTGGAATATCAATAATATTCTAAAACACACATATTACATACACACACACACACCAACCTTCCTTTTCTCCCACCTTTTCCCTCCCTCCCTCCAGTCTTTGTTTCCTCCCTTTTTTCCTTAGCACAGGGTACACTGCTCTTCTACCTTCCTTAGGGCTGGAAATCTACAATACTCTGGAGTAATACGAGAAGATTGAGTTTTAGATTATTAAGCTTTCTTACCTCCTGTTGAAAAGACAATATAAAGAGCAAAATCCTGGGGACTATTTTCAATCTGTCAAAGGGAAAAATATGAACAAACATGAATTCTTTGTTTTTGTAAACCAGCTAGACACTATTTGTGTATTTGCTTCTTAGCTTCCATTTTTCACTTTGAGACAATAAATCAGAGTCCTCTGTTCCTCTGGTAATAATATTATGTTTTCAGGCCAGTTACTAAAAGCAGTTACATACAGAAAGAATCCCTCAGAACAAAACAGCCAATTAAGATAGTCTTTACGTGTTCACAAATCTTTTTTCAAACAGTGTATTTAGAAAAGCATGTACACGTAAATTCTATAGAAGATATTCATAGCTAATTTTAGCAATGAGGATTACCTTGAATTTCTGGAGAAGTTGCTTTATCACCTCTTTAGTTCTCATATTACTGTTTATTCTGACCTTAGTTTCTGATTCAAAGGCTGGAATGAAAATTGATGTCTACCAAAAAAAAAAAAAAAAGATTGTCACATAGGTTCTTAAAATTATGCTAACTAATAATAGTAAATGTTTTGAAACTGGCCTTCTCATGAGGCCTTGTTCGTTTTGTAGATGTATCATTTCAATCTCTGTTTCCATCTTTACATGACTCCCTTCCCTCTGTGTCCAAATTTTCCTCTTCTTATGAGGACCACAGTCATATTTGATTAAGGTTTACCCTAAGTAATTACATGTGCAAAAACTCTATTCCTAGTTAAGATCACATTCACAAGTTCTACACAGCCATGAATTTTGGGAAGACAATGTTCAACCTAGTAAAACTGGGTTCATTCATCACGTTGGGTAAGAACTGGGATTCTATAGTCAGACAAACCTGTGTTCAAGTTCAGAGTTACTACTTAAAAGCAGTATGATGAAGACAAATTACTTAACCTCTGTGAACTTCAATTAATTCACTTGTAAGGTGGAGAAAACAATGATAATCACTTCAAAAGGTTGTTTTAATGACTGAGATAATAAATTAAAAATCAGTTTAAAACAGATAGTTCAATATTGAGCACATAGGGAGTGCCCGGTAAACACTAGATATACTACTACTATTGTTTTTATTTGGGAATCCTTACGTAGCACAAACAGTCAATGTGTTCCATCAGAGGCACCTCACAATAAAGGTCTGATAATCTACTTCAGAAAAATCAGTCACTGAAAACTCAGTGGAACACAGTTCTTCTCTGACACACATGGGTTTTTCATAAGTTGGAGCTGACACAAGACAACATATTATTATTGCTACTGTATTTATTGTAAGTTGAATCGAGTAGAACTATGAGTTCAATAGATAATACTATTTTAAAGAGAATTTATGGAAATGTAACTCACTTCATGGTTATAGAAGTGGCCATTAATAGAGGCCCTCTGGGTCTGTCTGTCTTTCCTGTCCATCATCCGAGGCTTCATTCTTTTTCTCACGAGGGTTGCTTCACTCATGGTTCTGTAGAGCGGTGGGGATTGTGGCTCTTTGTCTGCATGAGGCTTCAGGGTGCTGCTGTGATAAGACAAATAATCTGGGAAGAATAAAGATTATAAGCCCATGTCATTGAGTTCCCCACCTCCTGCATCCTGGGTGGATTTGTAAGTGTTTTCATTAGTTTTAGCAGTATTTCTATTAGGTAGGCACAGAAAACTTGAATGGAATTGAACTGAGTTATGACATATTCTAAACTGAAGACACAGATAACTTCAAATCTGCCTTCTTTTTCTACTTGTAGTTAGAACATTTGCTAATTTCCTCAACTAAGCATGTTGGTATCTAACAGCAGGGCCATGTGATGGCATTTTTGTTCTTTATCACTTTGGGTTTTTAAATAAGTGTCTATTGTGATTAGACTATACATGAATAGGCATGAGATCCTTCATTTTTCACTAACACTGGCACTTAATCTGATTTTGATACGTGAGGATAGAAGTAGATTTTTATAGTGTCTTTGCTGTCAAGATACTGGGCTTCCCTGGAATTCAAAAAGGCTGGTTAAAAGGGTCCAACAACCCATAAGATTGGATAATGGATCCCTAGGGGAACATTATGTTTGTAAAAGGATGTGGCTTGCTATGGAGAAAGCAGAGGAAAACAGATTGAGAAGGACTCAGAAAAAAAATAATAACTGAAATATGAAAGTTGTCAGTAAGCTCATGAAGATATTCTAGCAGATTATCCCATTTAGTCTGAAACTGGCTTAGTTATATCACTATCACTGGAAAATAAATCCCACCCCTGAGCTCAGCTGTCAATTCATCCTTTCTCTAGGTAACTACAGCTAAAGGAGAATTACATGCAAAATACAAAATGCATCTCTGATACATAGCTGAGGCTCATCAAATGACAGATATGACATCATTATTATTATAATCACATGATTATGATTATGGCTAATGTTATATCTGGAGCCCTGGTGGCTCAGTGATTAAGAACTCAGCTGCTAACCCAAAAGGCCAGCAGCTCGAAGCTACCAGCTGCTCCTTTATAAACCCTGTAGGGCAGTTCTACTCTTGTTCTATACAGTTGCTATGAATTCGAATGGACTTCATAGTGACACTATTTTTTCCAAAAAAAAATTAGATTTCACACAAATTGGCAATTTTCATTGGTTTCACAAATCCAACATTAGCCCACTTGATGCTGAAACCAATTTATCTTTACCTTTTTTAAAATAAATGAAATAACTCTGTGAAATAACAACAGTGAGTGACCCCAGCATATCTACCTCCTTGAAAGGGGCAATGTTATATAAATACTTATTAGCGAAATAAAATATTCAGCTTCAGAAAGATGTAGGCTTAGGTGTAACATAAAAAGCTAGTGCATATAATAAAAATTTTCCTTGCAGAAAATAGTGAGCAACTTTATGTACACAAACTTGACTCACACCATTACCTCTTCTAATCTAGCACACCTAGGCAATGCGCGGTAGCTTTTAGAAGTCACCATTTATGTAGCAAAGTAAGGATCTTAAATGTATGAGCACTGCAATGACTTAAATCAGCATGCTCTTTAAAGATTTTAAATGCATGTATATTAAACAACAGTTTATTGGAGAGTGGTACATAAACTGTTAAATTTAAGAACAGAGTTTTGCTTTACATTTGTTAAAACAAAATAAAAGGAAACCCTGCCCAACTGAGAAGGATGTTGATACTGACCTTCTTCAGAGTTATTTGCTACAGTCACAGGAATGTGGGTCCTGTCCATCTCACTCATGTGATAAAGGTCGTCAAATTCTCCCCAGCGTGTCATTCCCCTGAAAAGTGAAAAGTCATGTAAATGACATCAATTCCACTTATAATGAGGTCTATGATGGTTTTCAGATTTTACAATATTAATATAGTACTCTGGTTCTCTGTAGTTAGCATATTATGCAAAGCTAATAGCAATTTTGTGATATTATTAAAATTGTATTCATACCAGACAAGTCAATATATGTTTTAAGTACATCCTATGCTTTTATTGAATGTATCTTGACATGTTACCACAATAATTCAGTTACACACTGAAACACAAGGTTTTATAGTGTCTTAGTCATCTAGGCTGCTCTAAAGGAAACACCACAAGTGGATAGCTTTAACAAACAGTAGTTTATTCTGTCATAGTCCAGAGAATATGAATTCTGAATTCAGGGTGCTGGCTCCAGGGAAAGGCTGTTTCTCTCTGTTGGCCCTGAAGGGAGATCCTTGTCATCAATCTTCCCTTGATCTGGGAGCATTTCTGCATAGGAACCTTAGGTCCAAAGGATATATTTGGCTCCCAGCACCACTTTCTGAGTGGTATGAAGTCCCGATGTCTCATGTCTCTCTTTCACATCTCAAAAGAGATTAGCTTGAGACACTACCTAATCTTGTAGAGCTCATCAATATGACTTCCACTAAACATCTATTTAACATCATAGTGATGGGATTTACAACACATACAGAAATAATACCAGATGACAAAATGGTTGACAATCATACAATACTGAGAATCATCATCTACCCAGGTTGACAGATATTTTGGAGGGACACAATTCAATCCACAACATACATCCTGTAAAACTTACATGCAAATGGAATTAGTAGAAACAAACATAATCCATTTTTTTAAAGGCATCTTGGAGGGTATTTGTAAAGGTATTGTAAATATATTCTTAGAGAGAGTTTAGGTGTAAAATTTTGGGTGGATTCTGCAAACATACATTGAGTATCTATTGTGTTTGAAGTATGGTTTAGGTAGAGCCCATTGATCCATTGCCACTGAGTCAATATTGACTCATAGCAACCCTATAGGACAGGGTAGAACTTCCCCATAGGATTTCCAAGGAGCAGCTGGTTGATTAGAACTCTCAGTCTTTTATTTAGCAGCCTCACTCTTAGCCACTGTGCTACCAGGGCCACTTTTATTTAGGTAAAACCAAAACCACTGCCATCAAATCGATTCTGACTCAGCATGACATTACAATCAGAGTAGAACTGCCTCTAGAGTTTCCAGGGAGAGGTTGGGGAATTTTAACTGTCAACTTTTTGGTTAGTAGCTGTAGCACTCATCCACCACACCACCAGGGTTTCATTATTTAGGTAAAGTAGATCTAAAATGGTAAAATGCCATGCTTATCTTTAAGGTCCCTGATTGCTCTGAGTAATTCAATTTACAGAGGGGACAAATATAGCAGAGAAATGCCTTTGCTGGAAAATTATGATTCCACGTAGAATGCTAACAATTGGCAATGCATACTAGGGTCCAGAAAAATAAAGCCGGGCAACTGCTTATTTTTTACAGCAAGGCAAACACTGATTTTATTTACTGGCCCTACAAAAGTTACTTTTCTTCTCCATGCTTCCATATTCTTATCTGTAAAATGGGGATGATAATTGTATGGGGTAGGATAGATTTGTTGTAAAGGTTAAATACGTTAATTTGTGTTAAAATGCTTATAACAGTGACAAGTACAAAGTAATCACTCTATATGTTTGAAATTATCACCCTCATCTTCATTGTCATCACCATGATCATAATTGTCATCATCTAGATCTGTTTTATGATGGGTCAGGAACTATTAGAAAGCCAAGACATCACTGCATCCTTCTAGGTTGACACTATAATTAATGGAATCAATCTTTATTGTCCTACTAAGGATCTTGGCCACAATATCTTCTGTTCTTATGGCCAAAAAATGCTTGTTAATAATAATAGTGGTGAATATGAATAAACATGATCCTTTCTTTCCTGGACCTTTGACTTCTTTTGAAGTCTTTTTTTTTTTTAACACAGCTAGTTTATCATTTGAGTCACACAATAACCTTATGAGGTAGATAAGATAATCTTATTGTGTTTGCTTACTAACTTTCCAGCAATCTCTACCATCCCGAATATAGCCAGTCAAAGGAGATATCATAAAGTCCATAAACTATAGTGACTTTTTCACTCAAAGGACAGCTACTCAGTTTCTGACTCAGAATCTAGTTATTCTTATGATTGATATAGTTACTAATTTTCTCCAGTATTTAGAAGATTAATAAGCAAAAGGGAACAGATAAGATTATCAGAGGAAAGTTAGCAGTGGAAGAAAGAGAATAACAGTGAAATGGAGAACGTGAGCAGGCAAAGCAACCTAATCCTACTTCATATGGTGGAGATGAGAGTCCCAAAGAACGCCACACCAGTGATGCACTACACAAATTCTGGATGACCCTGGCTGTCTTCACACCTGTCCTCTCCATGAATACAAGACAAACATGGCTTGACAGATGCAATGTTTGACCCCCTATCTACCTTGTCATCTATGGCCAGCCAAAGCCAAGTGCCGTCTATGCCAGAAAACATAATTTTCCAGGCCTGATTTTGTATAATTCAAAGTGTCACCACACACAACTGTGCATATGACTAGACTTGAGGGCTTTCGAGTTTTTGAATTTATGTGATATCAAATAGCTTACCTTGCCCAAACAAAGCTATCTGCATTGCTTGACCAAACTTCAGAGTTTATATTATTTGCAAATTTAAATTTAAAGTTCTCTAATGAGTTGAAAAATATAAAGTAGGTAGAAATTTTATTGACGAAGAGAATGTAGTTACTTGCATGTCTGTATTGTAAAGAAAGACAAAAAGAAAAAGAAGAAAAACCACATTACTGATGGTATCTAAACGTGCACATGTGCAGTTTCTGCACTTTATGTCATTATGCCACGACTTGTCCAAAGTGTGTCAAAACTGACTTTGAAAAGACATTAAAAACATAAAAGAAAAATGATGCAGGCAAACATAATCCCAAAGCAGCTTTTTTTTTAAAAAAAAAAAAAACAAACTATTTTTTTTCCAAAAGAAAACAGTTGGATCAGATATGAGAGATCAAAGTACTTTCCATGGAACAAGTCCCATAAAGCATCATCACAGCTTAAGCAAACTGGTTTACTTTTAAGCTTCTACCACTGTCATTAAGCTGACACTTCCTGATTGTGACTCATTTCAAACATAATTAAAAGAAACTTGCAAGACAAGACTGATGCTTCTCTCAAGTGGTGAACCAACAGCTTTTCCTGCAGCTGAGTATACAACTTCTACTACTTTTACTTCACATCCATCCACTGAAGATATAAAATCTGCGATTCTGTGGGAGGATTCGTGTAAATTCTGCCCACAGAAACCCAGTTTAGGAAAGGGAAGTCAGGACAATTCTTACAGAGTGAGGAAAGAGTCAATTTCTTTACACAGCTCAATCTGAAGCTTGGAACTTAAGTGAATGTAATCTTAGTGTTGGCAACCTATGTGAGGGTGCCTGGAGCCAAATGAAAACAAAGAATTGCCCTTAGGAGTGGACTAACACAAACACTAGTTCCTTAGGTGTCTGTGCACCCCATTAGAGATTCAGAGGCCAGGGAAAAGCCCTTCCAAATTATGCTGTACCTGCTTGCCATTAGTTTGAGGTCTGACAATTAAGTTCGTGAACTTAATTGTCCTAAGTGCCACATCCCTCATTGCTGGATATCACTATGGTCACCTTCAAAGTACTCCCCTTGGGAAGCTATGCACCAATGCCAGTACCAAGTCCATCCCTCAAAGCAATTTTGGAGCTCTTTCTGGAATGGTGGCAGGGTGGCAAGTTCACAAACTTAATTGTATAGTTGTCTATGATGGGGTTTTTAGCCAGCGAACAAATAACTGTATTGGGACACCCTCCTGGCTTACATGATCTGGCCCCCAATGACTTTTTTCTTTACCTGAAGATAAAGGAAGTACTGAAAGAAAAACATTTTGATGACCTTCCAGATACCAAGGGTAATACAACAACAATTTTGATGGCCATTCCAGAAAAACGGTTTCAAAACTGCTTTGAAGGGTAGACTAGGCACTGGCATTGGTGGATAACTTCCCAAGGGGAGTACTTCAAAGGTGGGCATAGTGATACTCAACAATGAAGTCTGTAGCACTTTCTTTAGGATGAATTTGTGAACTTAATTGGCAGTCCTCTGTATACTAATGGACAGCCAGCTGCTTGGCTAGTTAAGCACAACTGAATCTAATCTTACTCTTACGTATGAGTGTGTGAGTCTGTGTGCACATGAAGAGTAGAATACTTTTCCACAAATTCTAATCCTCCAGAAATATCTGATACACTGCGGCTGTGCAGTGGAATGCTCTTGCAGCTTGTTTATTACTGTAGTAAAGGGAAAACTGATGATATTTTCTAGGTCACTGTTTCTCAACTTAAAACAAAAGGAGCTAATTCCTGTTTGCTGCACTACAATGGTCTGGTAAATACTAAAAAATGCAAAATAAAATAAAAACCCGAGTCAAACAAACAAGATGCCATCAATTTGTCTCTGACTCGTGAACGGTGACTCTATGTACGTCAGAGTAGAATCACACTCCATAAGGTTTTCAATAGCTGATTTTTCAGAAGCTAATCACCAGACAAGTCTTCTAAGGTGCCTCTGGGTGGACTTGACCCCCCAGGCTTTTGGTTAGCAGTTTAGCATGTTAATTATTTGTATCAACCAGGGACTAGAAATGGATCCTGCAGAAAGTTCATTATGAGGATATTATTTTACAGTGCGATGCAAGATATAGCGAGGCATCTATATTATCTTGTCCATCTGGACTCTAAAAACTTCATAATATCAGAATTTCTAGGGATGATGAATTTTAATTTGGGAAATTAAAAAGTAACTTGGGAGAACCATTCAAAATAATGAGAGCTTAATGTGTAGTAACAGTGTCATACTTCACCTCCTTGGTATATTTCTCTACTTACAAAGTTTTCATAAGTTAAACAATCAAAAATGTATCAGAAGGAACTTGCTGCTCAGAGAATTCGGCAATGAGTTCTTAAGCAGGGTAAAGAATGATGGCCAATTTTGTGAGATCATACCCTATCTAGCGTTCTAAAATCAGAAACCATGGGTAATTTTTTTTTTCCTTTTAAATGATGCCTTTTGATCAGCCCCCCTTAGAAACCTAGAAGTACAGTGTATAATCATATTTTCTAAGGCCATAGTCCCCCTTCTACCTTTCTAAGACATCAACTCCACATACACTGGCAATCCTTAACTTGGGTAGGGGGCCAGTCAGGTGTGGTAGAGATTGAGACAGAATTCTCACAACAAAGAGACAATTTAGCCACAGGCCCCTGAGGGCTCTACTTGATATTAATTTTGAGCCCCCACCTTGTGCAAGTTACCCCAGACAGGACGATAAGTGAGGAATGTCCCCTACCATCAAGGAGCTCATAGTCCAGTGGGAGAAAGCAAGTCCATAGCTACATACAATTACCTGCACTCTCAGAAGGTTTCAGACACCTAGTGCAAACCCAGGAAGTTAGAAAAGTCCGTCTGGATACGTTACCTGTCCCAAGTCAAACCAGCGTGGAGATGTGGGTAGACTTCCAGGCAGATAGTCATAAAGATAAGGAAATGTATGACGTGTCAGGAATTACAATTTTTTTTGGTACATTAGCATAATATTTGAGAAACATTATGATTTGGCAAAGTAAAAATCATGGTGTTTCTCCAAAGGAAAAGCGGGATTTATCTCAAAGTGATATTGGCATTTCTTGGTTGTGGTCAAAGATTACACTGGAAATTGTCCTGCAGTTCTCCTTCCATCCTCTCCTCAACTAGTCAAACTCATCTAGTCATAAATAGGCAAATGAATGGCACGCGGAAAAAGGTTGTTATACACAGAAGGCAGAATTAGAAGACCAAGCATTAAAAAGGAGGAGGCGAAAGGAAGGACACAAGCAAGAAAAAACTGTCATAGGAATGATTTTTACTTATAAATATTTGTCAATTTTCCTGAAAATTATATGAGTAAGGAAAAAAATTGGCTTGATTCACCTTTTCAAAGCACCACTGTGTAAAACCACACAGGGAAGTGTTCTGTGCATGTACATAACTTCAGGTGCACTTTACAGTGCCCCGCAGAACAGGATGCGGACAGGCAGGTGGAGCATAACGAAGTCTCCCCTCTAGAACGTGAAGTCCCGCCGTAGCCACATGGTTAACGTGCTCAGCTGCTAACCAAAATGTTGGACGCTCAAGTCCATCCAGAGGCACTCAGGAAAAGTCAGCCACTGGAAGTGCTACGGAGCATAGTTCTGACACTTGGGGTCTTCTGAAGAGGAGATGACTCTATGACAATTGATTTTGGTTTCCTAGAAACAAGGCAAGCCCTTTTTTCCAGGGAGAGAAGAAATTACACTTCATTCTCTTCAGTGGTCATCAGGCCAGGGCTAATCAAATTTTACCTTTTGCCTTTTAAATGAAGACACTGACAACTTTCAGGAAAGAAGCAATATGACCCAGAGGGTGGGAGCACAAACTCTGAAGCCCAGATACAAGAAGTGCAGCTCCAGTGCTGCATGATAACTGGGTGTCTTGCACGGGTTACTTAACCAGTCAGAGCCCTGGTCTCTGAATACCTATTTTACAGAGTTGCTGGTGGATTAGATGAGATTGTATATTGTATATAAGGAGCTCCCACCTTTAAGAGTACATACAAAAACTAGGCATTAGTATTATCTTCAAAATAATTGAAAATCTGGGAGATTGCTTACCCTTTTCGAGAAAAGACATCTGGTGACTTCACTGTAGTGAAAGAAGGGATTTGCTTCCCGTCTTGTATTTTCAGCTGTATAGGCCGTTTCACTCCCCAAAATACGTCTAGCATGCCTTCAACAATTAGTTGGCCATCTTCAGTCTAGAGAAGAAACCAATAACCACATAGGTTGGTTTTGTATTATTTATAGAAAGTAAATGTTTTAAGTGGAGATGTGGAAATTAAATCTGTAAGAAATCTTAATAGATTAAACAAAAAAATTCACAGAAGTAATTGTTTGGTTTCTAAATTTACCTATAAAGTAGTTGTATTTGGGGGCACATGCTTTTATTTTTGAACACAGCCAACACCAGCAAGTAAAACACAATGAGATGTCCACCGGGGGGGCACAATACATTAAAATGTTTTTTGAGGGCTGATTCTCTAACTAAACAGACATTTAGTTCTCTAATTCCGTTTAATTTAAAACTAGAGGAGATTTAAAAACTATATAAAACTAGGAATCAGAAGAAGCACTGGAAATACACAGTGGCTGTCTCCACATTTGTTCTGAACAGGAAAAATTAACTTAGTTACTACGCAGAACAAACAAAATAACGTTTATAAAAACACACTGTGCAATGCACATGTTATTGAAACGTGATTTTTAAAAGGAAGGATGCATAGCATTCTTTCTCTGCATAATGAGACCCCACTTAATCCTTTACATCAAAAACTCACAGAATTAATGACCCTTCTGAGGTTGAGGTTATCTAACATTCCAATTATTTAGAGTCCATGTTTCCTCATGTAGTGAATGTCTGAATATTTTCTAAAGTCAGAAAACATTTTAGAGATCAAGTAAATCAATTTTTCCTGAAGGTTTACTTACACGGGACAGTGTTTAAAATGCTTGGCTGCTAATGAAACCATCAGCACTGTGAACCTGCCAGCTGCTCCATAGGAGAGAGACGTGGCAGTCTGCTTTCTGTAAAGATTTACAGCCTTGGAAACTCTACGGGGCAGTTCTACTCCATCCTATTGGGTCTCTATGAGTCAGAATCTATCTGACCACAGTGGGAATCTCATTGTCTCAATCCTTAGAGCTTTTTCGTTCTGGATCTATGTCAGTATCCCTGATGATCTCAACCAGTCTCAAAACCAGTTATTGCGTTGATTCTGACTCACAGAGACCCGTGTCAGAGGAGAAATGTCTTCCGTAGAGTTTTCAATAACTGATGTTTTAGAAGTAGATTACCAGGCTTTTCTTTCAAGGTGCTTATAAGTTGACTGGAACATCAAATGTTTTGGTTAGCAGTTGAGGACATCAATCTTTTCTACTATCCAAGGATTCCCACTCAATTTTAGGGCTTTAGATGGCAGTCTCCAAACTAACAGCTCCTAATTTACCCCCAGCCCATATTTTCTGCATAAATTCCAGCTATCAAACTGCCTATTTGACAGCAAATCAACAGATCCTTAACTGAACATTCATTCAAGCATTTTCCCATAAATATCTTTCCCTTCTAGTCTTTCCCATCTTAGCAAATAGCACCCCAATCCTTCCAGTTGCTCGGGCCATAATTTTTCCTTCCTACCCAACATCCAGTTAATCAACAAGTCATGTAGAGGTCTTTCGTCAGAATATATCTACCATCTGACCCAGTTTCACCACTTCTACCACAACTATTTTTGTGCAAACTGACGTCATTGCTGCTCTGAATAAAAACAACAATCTTCTAACTCGTCTACCTTTTCCCTTCTTTGCCCTCGTATACATTCACAGCAGCTACAGCAGTCCTTTTAAAGTGTAAGCTAGACTATGGCCTCTTCTACTCAAAATCTCCCAGGAGCTTCCCATCTCATGCCAAGTGTAAGTCAAAATCTTTACAATGTTTCTGACCCTACAGAGACTGCCCCCTCCCCTTCTCAGTTATCTCTCTGACTCCGCCATCTGCTACTTTAGTTTTCTCATTTGGCTCCTGCCACCCTGGCCTGCTCTGCCTGAGTACCGTGGCCAGGCTCAGGGCCTTTATTCAGGCTGCCACCTCTGCTTGGGATGCTTGTCCCACAGACCTCTGCAGGGTTTGCTCCTTCATGCCTTTCAGAGACTTTGCTCAAGTCTTCCCCCACCCCACCCCAATTCCCAGGTCCTCTTCCCGTCTCTGCTTGTCTCCACAGACTTTATAACTCATACTGCCTACTTGTTTCTTGTCTGCCTACTAGAATGTAAGCAGTATGAAGGCAGCATATTTTGTCTAGTTTCGTCATCACTTTATCTCAAGCTTTTAGAATGGTGTGTAGTACATGGCAGGCAGATACTCAATGTAGACTTGTTTGATCCATCAATTAACAGAGGTGAAGAAAGCTGCATATAAACCTCTGTGCACTGCCTCCTTTTAACCGTAGTCATCACTGTAACTAAGTCATCCGTAAGTCAGCTTTACTTAAAAATGCTGAATTCTAACATTACTTTTAGCATTTTGATAGCCTCACTGTGCATGTTACGTCATATACATTGTTAATTATATAAAACATAAATCTATGTATTAAAATAATTGATTGGTACCTGTACTATAAATGGAACACTGACTTAAATGCGATTGGAAAGAAGATGCCTCAACTGAAGTGTTCATAATTGCATAAAAAAAAGAAAGAAAGAAAGAAAGAAAATTTCCAACAGAGACCAAACTTCTTATCACCATGGATTGTGTGGAAATTACTGAAATAAAATATGAATTGCATTTTCCTAAATTTTGGCCCTGTAGGGTTTCCAGGGAACAACTGGTGGGCTCAAACTGCTGCCTTTTGGTTAGCAGCCTGGGCTTTCAATCACAGCACCACCAGGACTCATTCCTAAATCTTAGACTTTTATAATTAAGCATATGAAAGATCTAAGTTACAGAACAATATTGAAATAACCAAACAAAAACCAAATCCATTGCCATCGAGTCCATTCTGACCTTACAGGACAGAGCAGAACTTCCCCGTAGTTAGCAGGGAGTGCCTTGTGAATTTGAACTGCTGACCTTTGGGTTAGCAGCCATAGCACTTAACCACTGTGTCACCAGGGTTTCTAGATCTTTGAAGTGCGCTAATAAAGGCCAGGGAGTCCCTAGGTGGTGCAAACAGTTAATATGCTCATCTGCTAACTGAAATCTGGAAGTTCTAGTTTACCCAGAGGTACCTTGAAGGAAAGGCCTGGCACTCTACTTGCAAGCAATCACCCACTGGCAACACAGTGGAGCACAGATTTACTCTGACACACGTGATTGTCATGAGTGAGAGTCAACTGTACAGCAATGGGTGATGGTGGAATAAAGGCTGGAGGGCTAGATAAATTCCCTCTGCTCCAGCTGAGACTAAAGTCAAATCACTGTTGCCTAAATTTAGTGGTATGCCAGCAAATCTGAGGATTTAAATTAGGCGTTGAAGATTTTCATGTCTGCTGGGCCCAGGAAAATTATGTACTGGTATTAAGTGAGCTCTAAATGAAGAGCCCTGTGGAAAACGAGACATTCAAATTTAAAAAAGGAAAAAAACAAAACAAACAAACAAAAAACCAGAAAAACAAGAAGAAAAGCACACACACACATACACAAACCCTGTGTTGACAATAACAACAGAAGTAAGAATGCTCAGTGAAGGAAGTCAATCACTGAAGAACAAATACTGTGTGAGACCACTATTGTACTGTATTACATGCGAGCCAAGCCAAGTGCTGGCTTACATACAGAGAGCAATTATCTTTTGATGGTTCTGAAGGAAGGGAGGATTGGGGACAGGAAATCATTAACAGGATGGTGGATAAGTATTAACTTTGGTGAGGGAAAAGAGTGAACACTATAAAGTTTCCCCTAAAACACACAAAAAGGAAGAAAATACAAGGAAAAAAAAAAAAAACCAAGAAACAAAAACAGTTTAACTGTTAGACTGCTATCACACCTCTAAAAACTCTTCCAGCTTCAGAACATACCTGAATTATTTCTTTAAAAGTTTTAAATTTGTTATTGTCATGACATAGTACATATTTGCTGGGATCTAACTCATCATTTAAACAGCCAAATATGTCATAGTTTATTTGAATGCTCTTCCATTGGTACAGACTTCGGATACCTTCAGATATTCTTCATTGTAAATGATGTCACAGTGAACATCCTTCTACACATATCTTGGTGCATTTGAAAGAAAATATCTAGGATAGATTTCTAACGGACTTGCTGTTTGTAAGTCAGTCATACTCTGTTTCAAAATAGAAAGCAAATTATGCCACAAAACTTATTTTTAACCACTTTCTTTTTCCAAAAAACGCTTAGAAATTCACAGATGTTCCAACACTGTGATTTGGTGATATAGTCTAAACACAAAAATCATAATCAAGTTAAAGATCCTGTTTCTCTCTGACCATTTATACCACTCAGTTATAGACCCTCGGTCATCCTGACTCTTCTTTACATTGGTAGCATTTTGTTTTTCTGGGAATCAGACTAGATTGCATTACTTTGATGTACTTACCTGTGCACATAAAATATGAAGATGTTTCTGGTTCTCATAAAAAATGTTGTAAGTCTTCAATAAAGAATTAAGTTGTTCTCTGGAAAAAAAAAGAACTCAGTTACAATCACTCTTGGGCTCTTTAACAGTAAAAGGTAAGAAGAGTATTTTTGGTTCATAAAGGTCTGAGACAGAAATGGCTTGAAGGAATCTTTTTACTCTTTCATTTTATCTTAATGTGCATCACCAACAACTGAAGCATTCATGGAAAGTCAGTAAATGCTGAAGGTGCTAATTGGCAAATAAATAACCAAAGAAGGGAAAGTAACTGAAGAAAAATGTGATGAGGAAAGTACTACATGGCAAGAGACAGCCAAGAACCCAAAATTTGGTTTCATGCATCTTTCTTTTTTCTTGGTGCAACATTTAACCCACCTAAATTAAGCACTTGTTACACATCTGACAATCTGCCTCCCTGTGGGGATGTGACAATGGTTAAGGAATGGTCCCCGCACTTACAAACCTTACTCTAGCGGAAGGTGGGCTCTGGAGTGCGGAATTTTGGTACCTGACCTGCTTCCACCCTTTCTTCTGTGACAGCACAACATGAGATAGATATTCCACCCACACCTCCAAATACAAGGCTATAAAAAACAGGTGTTTTCCTGTTCTTGAACTAAGTGGTTGGAATATTGCTACACGTTAAACTTAACTCAATGTAAAAGAGACATACTTGACAGATAACAGATGCTCTTAGCTGAGCAACTGAGTTGTTCATCTAGGGTCTATTTACTCATCTGGGAATATATTTCATCCATTTCTACACTTACTTATAGGAAAGCCTCACTATTTAAATAAACAACTTGTAGTTCTTAACAAGAAATGTTTCCAGGACCATCACAGAATCATACCCAGAATCTAGAGCCAGAAGATATTCAAATACAATCCCCTTATTGTATGATGGAGGAAACTGGTATCCAAGGAAGTCACCTGGCTGCCTAGAGCCCTCAGAAGAACAGAATCAGGATGGCTCCGCTCTACACGTTCTTAGCCCTTTCTTGATTTTTTTTCTCCACACTACTAACTTTCATACAATATGCATAAAGGAAAACCAAGAATTGCCCAGTGCTTCTCATAGAAACCTTAATAATGTCTTCATGTTTAAAGGAAATGTCTCATAATAAAATCCAAAAACATGCTTCCTCTGACAGTGAGAGGAAACCCTGGTGGTGTAGTGGTTAAGTACTATGGCTGCTAATCGAAAAGCCAACAGTTCACATCTACCAGGTACTCCCTGGAAATTCTACGTGGCAGTTCTACTCTGTCCTATTGCTAGCTAACTTACTTTCTTTAATTATTTACACAAAAGCTACTTTCTCAGCTAGTCCTCTTGACCACCCAATAATAAAATTTTGCTTCACCCTAACATTTTATGTTCTCCTTTTCTTTTTTTAATTTTTTCCCTTAAATAATATGTATTTTCCTTATCTGTCCCCTCCACTAGAATATAAACTCCAAGAGAGGAGGGTTGTTTATGTGTTTTGTTTACACTAAATTCCACATAAATCTCAGGGTGGTGAAAACAGTTACCATGTCTAGCTGCTAACCCAGAGTCTGGAGGTTTTTAGTCTACCCAGAAGTGCCTTGGAGGGAGGTCTGGTAATCCACTTCACATAAATCCACCATTGGAGACCCTCTGGAGAACAGGTCTGTTTTCATACACATGGGGTTGCCATGTATCAGAATCAACTTGATGGCAATTACGTTACCTATGTTTTATATTCCATGTGGTCAGAAGAGCGCCTGGCACATAATAGCCAATTGCCATCAAGTCGGATCCGACTCATGATAGGAACTAAAAAAATACGTGTTTTAAGAAATTATCGGTAAATTCTTATGCCTAAGAAAAAAAGGAGATGTATCAAACAAGAGAGAAAGAGCTTTTTTTAAAAAAAAAAAATATAGAAGCAGTTTTCTAGGGAAAACCAAACATAAAAACATAATATCAAAGTATAAATTATTTTAATTGATAAAATCCTCTGAATCTCAGTATCCTATATGTTGCTCCCACAAGAAAACAGGCTCTAAGAGGGCAGAGATTTGGGTCTATTTTTTTTCACTACCATTCGAGAACAGAGACTTACTTCTAATGGGCACTATTGAATGAAAAAGCTCACGTATATGGATTTTTACATGTCTGGAATCACGTAAACAAACTTCTGTTTTTGCTTTTTTCCCCAATTGCAATTTCAATAAGAATATATCCAAAAAGCAATATACTCCACAGAATGACCACACAAAATGATTCTGCACCATTCTCCCAACTGGGCTACTTAACTTTTTTTTTTCCTTTTATTAAGGGAAAGTTTGCAATACAACTCAAATATGAAGCTACTCAACATTTTTAAAGCCAGTGAATATTTCTGCTTTAAATACTTTTGAGTACACTGCCTCCACCACCCCCTGGGTCATTGTTGTAGAATATTTCCTAAAAATTACAGTACTGATAAAAAAAATAGGAACACTTGGATCGCTCTCGTTACTGAGTGCCAGAGCAGCACACGGAAATTTCAGGTTCACTTGAGATGCAGCTCCTGATATGCTGAGCTGTGAGATTGTTACGAAAGCAAATGAAGCTTTATATAACATTATTCCCTCAGCTTCTGTTTCTGATAAAACTTTATTACAAGGTATGGTATGAGTATGTTTCAGAGTATCTCAGGACTGTGGACACAAAGAAAGCCTAGTTTGTGGAAACATGCTACATGGAAAACATTTCTGTATCTGAACAGAGACTAACTATTCCTTAACTAAAAGAAATCTCCAAATGACCGAGGGAGTTGGCAATCTTTGGCCCAGGACCACTTGTTTTTTTAAGTTTTACTGGAATATAGACATAGTAATTCCTTTATGGGAAACCCTGGTGGCATAGTGGTTAAGTGCTACATCTGCTGACCAAACAGTTGGCAGTTCATATCTGCCAGGTGCTCCGTGGAAACTCTGTTGAGCAGTTCTCTGTCCTATAGGGTTGCTATGAGTCGGTATTGACTCGATGGCAGTGGGTTTGGGGGTTGACTCCATTGTGTACTGTCTATGGGTGCCTTTCTGCTATAACCATAGAGTTGAACAGTTACAGCAGAGAACACAAAGCAAAACAAAACAAATTGTGTTTGAGTTGATTCTAGCTCATGGCAATCCTGTGTGTTACAGAGTAGAACTGCAGTCCATTGGGTTTTTAAGGCTACAATCTTTCAAAAGCAGACTGCCAGGCTTTTCCTCTGAGCCAGCTATGGGTGGGTTCAAAGCACCAACCTTTTGGTTAGTAATCCAGTACTTAAACTTGTGTGCCACACAGGGACTCCATATATTGCTTTCAAAGTGTAAAATACATACTATCTGGTCTTTACAGAGAAAGCTTGTTGACCCTAAACCTTAATGTACCACTTGATTAACTTTATACCATGAGAATTAAAAAAAAAAAAAAAATCCATGTTGCCATCTATATAACACAGTAGAACTGCTCTGTGGCATTTCCAAGAAACAGCTTGTGAATTCAAACTGCTGACTTTTTATTTAGCAGTCCAGCTCTTAACACTAGGCTACTATGGCTCAAGAAACCACTGAAAGCTTCCACATTTTTTTTTTTCCACCTACAGACAGGAGGTTTCTGATTCACTATTAATGTCACTTTCAAGGATTTGGGCATGTAGAAGACTGGAGCACAGTAAAATATAATGTTGCTGTTAAATTAGGGAAACTAAGGATACAGTATTAGAATTAGAAAATAAAATTCAGAAATGAACAACTATAGCAATTGTGAATACATTCCACTGTTTAAGTGTATATACCTTACCAGAAGTACTTGCCAAGGTTATAATAAGTTTTGCACCTGATGAAACAATGGAGCTAATATGACACTGGAAATAAAATTTATTTGACTTGTTGGCAGCAGAGACACAAACAGCTGAAGAATTATTCTCAGCTTGATCAACAGTGGTTCAGTGTCATTTTGGAGAATGCAAAACAAGTAGGATTCTTAAGATAACAAATCCAAAATGGAGTATTCCAGTTTATGATCTGGGACAGAAAAAAAATAACATTTGATAATAGCTAACATTTATTAAGTACCTATTATGAGTCAGGTATTGTTGTAAGAGCTGCTAAATGTGTTACCCATTTATATATTCTCAATGATGCCTAAGGTAGGTCTTATCCTTAATTATAGGATAGGAAACTGAAGTTTAGAGAAATGAAGCTACTTCTCAAGTCACATAGCCAAGTTGGCCTGCCTCCTCTGTGCACAGATTTTAACTCATGTTCTACTGTTTCACACTGGAGAGAGGTCTGAATTTCAAATAGCTCTGGTAAATTAGAACTGTCACTGGAAAAAATACAGTTCAATAAAGAGAAAATAAAACCAAAAACCAACTGCCATCAAGTTGATTCTGACTCATGGCGACCCTCCAAGACAGAGTAGAACTGCCCTGAAGGGTTTCCATGGAGCACATGGTGGATTTGAACTGCCAACCTTCTGGTTAGCTGCCATAGCACTTAACCACTATGTCACCAGGGTTTCCAGGATAAATGAAGGACTGTATATTTTAGGTGGGAAAATAAACTGCACAAATAGAAATGGTTAAGTGAAGACACAAAAAACTGTATATTGGGAATTTCATGGCAAATAAGCTAATAATTCATTAGAAATCAATTAATATCACTTAAAAAAAATGAAACACCCTTACTGGAACAAGTGACAAAGAGCTAGAGACTAGGTAGGAGGTATGAGATAATCTCTGAATATCATGCTTAAACAAATGTATGAAAAAATGCTAGGCCATGTGAGAACTTTAAAGTTGTAAAAATAAGAGTTGAATCATTGTTTTTAAAAGGACAGAGTTTTGATTACTTTACATAAAAAGAGAGCAGCTGAGAGAACATATGAAAACATTCCTCCTCTCTATTTATAAAGAATGGACATTAGTTAATTTACCCTCCTTTTGTGATAGGATAACAAAAATAAAACCATATGCTCAAAACAGCATGGTGACCCTGTACGATGTACGGCAGAACGCTTTCCGGCACTAGGAGCTGTTCGCTGTGAGTCAGAACCAACTCGATGGTGCCTGACAGCAACAGGAGTTGTTCACTAGGGGCTGCTAGAGTGAGTTATGGAGTAAAAACATGAAATCTCCTCTGAAGCCCTTTAAAAAGAAATCCTTACCTTTCCCAGGTACTTGGAGGTTTCCTGTTAGAAGGCGAGAATGACAACTTTTTAGGTTGATTCTATAGGAAACCTAGTGCCATGTTCCTAATCTTATCTGTATCAGATGACTGATGCAAATCATGTCTTCTAGCAGATGGCCTGTGGTAATGACCAGTCATTCATTCATGCCAGAGGTGCTTGTGACGACAATCAAGCAACCTCAGTCATATTCTGGGAGTGAATGACAGTGTCAGTGAACAGAGGCTGCCTATGGTGAACATCAAACCAAATGAAACCAAACTGGTTGCTGTAGAGTTGATTTTAACTCCTAGTGACTCTATAGGATGGAGCAGTACTGCCCCATAGGATTTCCAAGGAGGATTCAAACTGCCTCTCTTTTGGTCATCAGCTATAGCTCTTAACCACTATGTCACCAGGGTATCCATGGTGAGCCTTGGAGGGTAGAAATTAAACAAGAGACGAAGAGTATGAAGAGTATGAAGAGTTCATCAGGCAAAGGAGACAACATCAGCCAGGGCATGTGGCTAATTCTATAGTTTGTGGAGAAAACTCAGAGTAGAGCATTATACACCACTTTTCTGTCAGTTTGCTACACTGTGAGGTGTGTGTTACTGTGATGCTGGAAGTTATGTCACTAGTATTTAAAATATCAGCCAGGTCACCCATGGTAGAAAAATTTCAGCAGTGTCCAGATTAAGACAGATTAAGAAGAAAGACCTGGTGATCTACTTCTAAAAATTAGACAGTGAAAATTCTCTGGATGGCAACCCAATATTGTCCAGTAGAATGCTAGAAGATGAGCCCCCTATGTTGGAAGACACTGAAAATACACAGTGGCCACAACTATGGACTCGAGTGTACCAACAATCATGAAGACGATATTTTGTTCTGTTGTACATGGGGACACCATGAATCATCAACATGTAAAATGGGGAGTGGTGAGCAACTAGTTGACGAAGTAGGAAGAAACCCTGTGAGCCATTACAAGAAGCTTAGATTGTCTTCTACAGGCAGTGGACAGCTACTGAAGATTTTAAGAAAGAGAAAGACTGGATGGTAGCAAGTGGAGTAACGCCTCTGGGATCTTCATTCGCTGACGTGGCACTACTCAAAATGAGAAGAAACAGCTGCAAACATCTACTTGTAATTGGGACATGGAACGTACAAAATATGAATCTAGGAATGGAACACATAAACATTGATATCCTAGGCATTAGTAAGCTGAAATGGACCGACATGGGCCGTTTTAAATCTAACAATCATATAGGCTACTATCCTGGGAATGAAAACTTGAAGACGAACGATGTTGTGTTCATCATCAAAAAAACACATTTCAAGATCTGTACTGAAGTACAATGCCATCAGTGATAGAATAATATCCATATGTCTACAAGGAAGGCCAGTTAATATGACTATTATTCAAATTTATGCACCAACCACTAAGGCCAAAGATGAAGAGGTTGAAGATTTTTACCAGGTTCTGCAGTCTGAAATTGATCAAGCATGTAATCAGGATGCATTGATAATTACTGTTGACTGGAATGCAAAATATGGAACCAAAGAAGAAGATCAGTAGTTGGAAAATACAGCCTTGGTGATAAAAATAATGCTGGAGATAGAATGATACTGAAGGAAGAAGTCAAAGCTGCATTGAAGGCGTTGGCAAAAAACAGGGCACTAGGAATTGATGGGATATCAATTGAGATATTTCAGCAAACAGATGTAACACTGGAAGTGCTCACTTATCTATGCCAAAAAATTTGGAGGACAGCTACCTGGCCAGCTGGCTGGAAGAGATCCATATTTGTGCCCATTCCAAAGAAAGATTAGTCAACAGAATGTGGAAATTACCAAACAATATCATTGATATCACATGCAAGTAAAATCCTTCTCAAGATCATTCAAACCTATTACACTGACACACTGATCAGAACAGCCTGGTACTGGTACAAGAACAGACAGATCAATCAATGGAACAGAATCGACACCCAAGAAATGACACCATCTGCCTATGAACAGTTGATATTCGACAAAGGCCCTAAGACATTAAACTGGTGTAAAAACAATCTTCAACAAATGGTGCTGGCAAAATTAGATGTCCATCTGCAATAAATTGAAACAAGACCCATATCTGACACCTTATACAAAAGCCAACTCAAATTGGGTAAAAGATCTAAATATCAAATCTAAAATGATAAAGCTCATCCAAGAAAACATAGGAACAACAATGGATATTTTAATACACAACATAGACAGACTTCAAAATCTGTCAAACAAACCACAATCAACAGAAGAGAAAATAGATAAATGGGAACTATTAAGAATCAACACTTTTGCTCATCCAAAGACTTTATCACAAGAGTTAAAAGGCCACCTACAGAATGGCAAAAAATATTTGGCAACTCTATGCCAGACCCTCGCCTGATCTCCATAATCTATAAGGTACTACAAAATATCAATAAGAAGAAGATAAATCATTGAATTAAGTGATGGGCAAAGCAGATGGACAGACATTTCTCTAAAGAGGAGATCCAGGCAGCCAAAAAACACATGCGAACATGTTCACGATCTCTAGCTATTAAAGAAATTCAAATCAAAACTACAATGAGATACCATCTCACCCCAAGAAGGTTGGCCATGATCTAAAAACACAAAACAACAAATGCTGGGGAGGCTGTGGAGTGACTGGAACTCTCCTACACTGTTGGTGGAGTTGCAAAATGGTCCAGCCTCGTTGGAAAGCAATCTGGTGCTTCCTTAAAAAAATGGATATAGATATACCATTTGACCCAGTCATTCCACTACTTGGAATATATCCTACAGAATCAAGGCCATTAACACCAATGGATACATGCACAAGAATGTTTACTGCAGCACAGTCCACAACAGCAAAAAGACAGAATCAACCCAGATGCCCAACAACAGAGGAATGGATAGGCAAACTATGGTATATATACTCAACGGAGCACTATGCAATGATAAAGAACAATGATGATTCCAGGAAACATCTTATAAACTGGTTTCAACTAGAAGACATTATGTCAAGTGAAAGTAGTCAGTGACAAAAGGACAACTATTGTACGAGACCCCTATGATAAGAACTCAAAAACAGACTTTTGCATAGAAGAAAAGACTCTCTGATGGCTGCAAGGGAGGGAAGGGAGGAAGGAGGGGTTATATTAGATGGTAGAAATTTGGTTGGGTGAAATCGGTGACAGCACACATTAGAAACAAGAACAATATTAAGTGGACTTCAATATAACTTGAGTACTCCTCCCATCTTAACCCAATAATGCAAGGACAGAGTAGCTGGGGGGGGGGGCAGGGGACCATGCTCTTAGGTGAAATCAAGGCCAATTGGCACAACTAGCATTTTGCTAAGAGGGCTCTGTGCACCCCACATTGGTGAGTGGCGTCTGGGGTCTTAAAAGCTGCCAAGCTGCCATCCTAGGGCACAGCAAATGGTCCCAACTCAGCAGGAGCAGATCCTCACTGAGGACCCAAATGACAACCCAGAAGACAGAGAGACCCACATGAGTGGGTGCCTACACTGACTTGGACCTGAAGAACTGGATGGTGCCTGGCTATGACCACCAGTCATAGCCACAGTGGAGCTCACAAAGTTGAGTCTCACTGGCAACACAAGAACAAAAAGGGGTGCACCCTGAGATCTCCACTAAAAGACTGCAATTGATGGTCCAGTGGCTTCGGGGTTCCCCTGGGAGGATGGCCCCTGGCCCTGATGCTGCCCTTGTCCATGGATCATAATGAAGGTTCACTCTTCGGACAGCAACGGATTGGAGTGGGAGTGGGTGGAGAGGAGGGGAAAGGAGACTATTGGGAGGATGAGACATGTATGGAGCAGAGAGAAATAGTGCACTGTTGCCAGGCAGGGACATCAGTGGAAGCTGCACATAGGTGGGTATGTAAATTTATGTGGGAATGTATATTTTCACTCAGTTATAACAATAATAATAAAAAGATCATTCAAAAGAGATTGCAACAGTATACTGACAAGGAACTGCCAGAAATTCAAGCTGGAGTCAGAAGAGGATGTGGAACTAGGGATATCATTGCTGATGTCAGATGGATCTTGGGTGAAAGCAGAGAACACCAGAAAGATGTTTACTTGTGTTTCATTGACTATGCAAAAGCATTTGACTGTGTGGATCACACTAAATTACGGGCTAACATTGTGGAGAATGAGTGTATATGGATCAAGAGGCAGTTGTGCAAACAGAACAAGGGGACACTGTATGTTTTAAAGTCAGGAACGGCGTGTGTCAGGGTTGTATTCTTTCACCATAACTTTTCAATCTGTATGCCAAGCAAATAAACTGGGAAGTTGGAATAAACAAAGAAGAGAGAGATATCAGGATTGGAGGACGACTCACTAACAACCTGCGTTACGCATGTGACACCACTTTACTTGCTGGAAAGGAAGAAGATTTGAGACACTTACTGATGAAGATCAACAACCACAGCCTTCAGTATGGATTGCACCTCAACACCAGGAATGCAAAAATCCTCCCAAATGGACCAGTAAGCAACCTTGACATAAATGGAGAAAAAAATTGAGGTTGTCAAGGATTTCATTTTACTTGGGTCTACAACTAATGCCTATGGCCACAGCAGTCAAGAAGTTAAAAGATGGACTGCATTGGGAAAATCTGCTGCAAAGGCCTCCTTCAATTATTCAAAAGTAAAGATGTCACCTTGAAAACTAAAATGCACCTGACTGAAGCCATGGTATTTTCAGTCACATCATATACATGTGAAAGCTGGACCATGAACAAAGAAAACAGAAGAAGAATTGGTGCCTTTGAATTGTGGTGCTAGAGAACAATGTTGAATGTATGATGGACTGTCAAAAGAACAAACAGATCTCTTCTGGAAGAGGTACAACCAGAGTGCTCCTTGGAAGCAAAGATGGCAAGACTGCATCTTACATACTTTGGACATGTTGTCAGGAAAGATCAGACCCTGGAGAAGGACATCATGCTTGGTAGGATGGCAGGTCAGTGAAAAAGAGGAAGACCCTTAATGAGATGGACTGACACAGTGGCTGCAACAATGGGTTTAAGCATAAAAACAATTGTGGACATGGCGCAAGACTGGGCAGTGTTTTGTTCTGTTGTTCACAGGTCGCTATGAGTCAGAACTGACTCGACAGCACCTACCAACAACAACAACAACAAACCCACTGCTGTTAAGTCAATTCCAACTCATAGCAACCCTATAAGACATAGTAGAACTGCCCATAGAGTTTCCAAGGAGCTCCTGGCAGATTGAAACTGCCCACCTTCTGGTCAGCAGATGTAGCACTTTACCACTACACCACCAGGGGTTCCAGTAATTACTAAAGTTACTTTCTCTGGGCATCCTCTAGGCAGAAAAGAATGCACTAAATTAATATACACTGTGCCTGGAAACCCTGGTGGTATAATTAAGTGCTAAGCACTCTTTGGAAACCCTATGGGGCAGTTCTACTTTGTCCTATAGGGTTCTTATGAGTTAGAATTGACTGGACAGCAGTGCGTTTGGTTTTGTTGATGTCTGTCAATGGTAATTTTTCAGATGTTTTAGGGTTCCTCTACTTGCTACATATGGACCAAAGGAAATAACAAAGAGAACCTGTGCACCTCTCCTTCTTACCACCCAAAGAGTTCCCCACCCAGCCAAGACCAAATTATTTCAACAGCCCTAACAAAGCCATGAAGACCCTGGTAGCATAGTGGTTAAAAAGCCATCTGCCAGTTGAAATCTATCAGGTGCTTCTTGGAAACTATGAGGCAGTTCTACTCTGTCCTCCACTTTGCTATAAGTTAGAATTGACTTGATAACATTTTTTTTAAAAAAAAAAACAAAGCCATACCTGGGTGATAAATAGATTTCTACATCCCATCTTTGTACTTCACAAATCTATGGCGAGAAGCCACAGAGATGTTCAAGTAACAGACATGAAGTTTAAACAGTCTGCATTTTTTTGTGTAATCATATCAAACTGATTTTCCAAGGAAAAGATTTTTTTTTTTAATGTGAAAGACAATATCACATGCCACATTACCAGAAGAGAATGGTGTCTTTGCCAAACTGAGGAGTGATGGTCTTCCGTATAAATCCAACTTCTAATTAAATGAATATGTAGACTCAGAACAGAACAGAACAGAAGCTGTGCCACTGGCAGCGCAGGGAGTGAACCCTGGGAGTGACTGATGGACACCCACCATTCTTTATTACAGACCCTAGAAGAAGGCTAGCGGGGGAGAGACTTACTGTCGGGGGGCCAGGTGTGAGGAAGGGGTAATGAGAAAAACTCATTCCCTGCCCCTTTAAGGCCCAGTTTGGTCACAGTGAGTGACAGCGGTCACAGAGCTAATTGTAAGACACTTGGTTGCACTTTGTACTGTCTGGGTTGAGATGCAGCTGCTCAGCAGATGGGAATTACCTACCCTCTGACGTCTGCCATGAATAATGGACTTAGTTAGAAACAAGTTCCTCAATCTTATCAATTTAGTTGGCCAGAAGAAACAAGTTTTTGTTTGATATGAAAACTGTAATATCCATGGATATGGGATGCTGTGATGGGCAGAAGAGAATTATACCCAGAGACAAGATAGACATGAAATATTAACCACAAAAAAAGGGTTTTCCTCTTGTGTTAATAACAGTTTATAGCATTAAGTGGATATCTGATTTCTTCTCTGGAAACCAAAAATTTGGTCCAACTCATTATGAAGAAATTCTTAGAATTTGGACCCTGGTGGCAGTAGTTAAGAGCTCTGGCTGCTAACCAGATGGTTGGCAGTTTGAATTTACCAAAAGCATTTTGGAAAGCTATGTGGGAGTTCTATTCTACCTCATAAGGTCACTATGAGTTGGAACTGAGTTGATTGCAATGCATTTTTTTTTTTAAATGGGGCAGTTCTTCTCTGTTCTATAGGGTCATCAAGAGTCAGAATCCACTCATTGGCAATGCATTTGCTCCTTTTGGTTTTAAGGACAAAGCAAAACCATTTTTGTAAGCTGTAAACCAACACAAACTTCAGAGCCTGGCCTAGAGCCGGCCACGGCATATTTGGCCATGGCTGTGTTTCCTGAGTTTATGTTACTTTTGTCTCTTAGAGACCTACTGAAAAATGTTTGGGGTTCAAACTGGGCATTCACTGAACCACATTTTAATAGCAACATTTGAAATATTATTGCACTGTGTTGCCATGTTTAACAGTGGAAACTTAAAACATTTCAGAGTCTCCTCAGAGAAATGAAAACCTGAAGCAGAATAAAAAAGCTACTTGCTCTCTGCTATATCTAATTTCTTTTTTCCACTGATTTTGGTTCAGATTGCTACACTGAGAAATGAGATTTAGATATTTCATATGTTAAACTGAAAAAGATTATTTTAAACTTTACATATGTGTTTTCGTTTTGTAAAATAATAATGAATAAAACATGTAAAGATAACAGTTTGATTATTTGCTGGGAAGTAAGGTTATAAGTGATTATTAACATATACTGTAATTTTGTATATTTTCCAAATTCTACGTAATGTTTCTGGAAACCCTGGTGTCACAGTGGTTCAGTGCTACATTTGCTAACCCAAAAGTTGCTCCACCAGGAGCTCCTTGGAAACTCTATAGGGCAGCTCTACTCTGTTCTATAGGGTTGCTAGGAGAAAAAATGCAACTCAACAGTAGTGGGTTTGGTTTTTATAAATAACGTTTGTGTAATATGCTCAATGTTTTTGCTTACATAAAAACATAATAAAATAAAAACTCATGTTTTTGGAAAGGTGGAGGCAGGACACACAAATTTAACAGAAAGGAAATAACAGTCTTGTTAGAAGTCTTAACACAACACAAACCACTGTTCCATATTACTAAAGTCTGCAAGCAGTAGCAGAAGTCTCTCAACCCACTTTATCCTTCACTACTGTTCATTTGAATCCTGGAGTTAAAACTGCAACCTTCTATACAGGCCCTTTCCCTAGGCATGCAAGGCTCATCTCCCTGCTCAATTAAAATGAAGAAGAAGAAGAAAAAAAAAAAAAATGCCTTCCAACCTTTGCATACAGAGCTTCCTTAGCTAGCAAAGTGGGTTATACACATTTCCATTGCAAATGAAGGAATTGAGTTCCAAGGTCTGAAAACTGAGAAGCAGGAGACAGGAGGGCTATCTTGATTAAAGTGGTGGTGGTGGGGAAGAGGATGCAAACCTGAAACTGTCTGGGAGCTCTAAGTTTTGTTTAACTCTTCTGCTTCAAACCCCCAGGGAAGCATTCAGGTGCCAACGGGTGCCCTTTTTGAAAAAGAGAAGTTTCTAACTGAAGCAACTTGGCTAGAGAACCATCAATTGTTGTTGCTATTGCTGGTGGCACTGGGCTTGTGGTGCCTGTGATTTGGTTTCTCCATTCTCTCCATAGGTCCCAACTGTATCTTCAGTGCTGCTAACTGATAATAAAGAGAACCTGGGGGTTTCGTAAAAACCATTAGTGATTCAATCAATTAGGCAGCATGTCCTCAATCCTTTCAGCTTTTCAGCTGTTTTTAAGCCATTTTGTAACTTTCATATGTTCCAGGACATTCATTTTTTTCCAAGATTGCACCTGTAAGGGAATTACCGTAGCTGTTAGTGGGTGGAAGTGCTACTTATGTCAGCATCTCTCAGGCCCTGAATTTGCAGAACTAAGTTTAGAGGAAACAGATTAATAATTTCACAATATTAAAAAAACCCTTGAAATGATGACTAGTCTGTAGATACAAAGAAAGCTACCCACAATGTTTTCTTAACTTTGAAAATTGCCCCTTATAATAAAGAGGCTTTAGTAATTCCACATGGTGTCACTAGACAGACAGAAAAACGGACAGAAAGTGAGGCCAAAAAAGTAACACACATGTATATTGGATGTTCATACTTCTAAAGAAAGCAGGAATATACTCTAGATCTAGATCACATTTACTTTAAAGAAATCTTTTATTAAGGATAAATATCATTGTTATGAATTTAATTGTATCTCCCCCCCCTCATCCAAATAAGAGGTCTGACAAGTCTGCAAACTCAATTGTTCTAAGTTCTACATATGTTGTTGCTGAATATCACTATGGTCACCTTTGAAGGACTCCCCTTGGGAAGCTATGCACTAATGCCAGTGCCTAAGCCACCCTTCAAAACAATTTGGAACTCTTTCTGGAACGGTCATCGTCTACAGTGGCAAGGTGGCAAGTTTATGTACTTAATTGTATGGTTTTCTGGGAGGGAGGTTTTAGCCAGTAAGCAAATAACTGTATTGAAACACCCTCCTTACTTGTCTGATCTGCCCCCAGTGATTTTTTTTTCTTTACCCGAAGATAAAAGAAATAGTGAAAGGAAGACATTCTGATGACATTCAGGATGTCAAGAGTAATACGATGACAGATCTGATGGCCATTCCAGAAAAAGAATTCCAAACTGTTTTGAAGGGTGGTCTAGGCACTGGCACTGGTGCCTAGCTTCCCAAGGGCAGTACTTCCAAGGTGACCATAGTGATACTCAACACTGAGGTATGTAACACTTTTAATTGTCAGACCTCATATATATTGAATTTTGGGTTTTTAAGCTTGTGGGGAGCCCTGTTGACACAGTGGTTAAGGTCACGAGTGCCAGCTGCAGGTTGCTCTTTGGGAACTCTATGGGGCAATTCTACTATGTTCTGCAGGGTTATTGTGAGTTGGAATCAACTAGATGGTAACTTTTTTTTCTTTTTTTGTCTTTGCACTTTTGGATGTTATTCTGTTTGGAAACAGGAGTTTTCTTTTGTAATGTTAATGTGGCTATGGCAGTATAGGGTGGACTCTCAACTTCATCACTTCCAAGTTATAAAACACGGGAACAGACACACAGGCACACTCACACGGGGAAACGAGTAACCAAGTAATCAAGGAACGCCTGGGGCTGCCTACAAGGAAAGAATCAACTTGGCCAAGAACATGATTTGAACTATAGCCTCCAGAACCGTGAGAAAACAAATTTCTATTCTGTAAAACCAACTATGTGTATATCTGCTACCACACTACTACACAATTAAGACAATCCGTATTTGATATTCTAACACAGTGGCACATTTTCCGGCAACCTCAGATGAGAAGACGGCCTCCTTCCTTCCTTTCCACCATTCCTTCCCAACTTTTTATAGTTTTTTTTGTTTGGTTTGGTTTTTGACTTCACAGCCTACTACTGTCCCAGTTGGCAGCTGCCAAGAGCCCATGGATGTCCACAGCAGAGTTTGTTTCCTGACACCGCATGCAGCTCACTTTCCGGGAGCAACTCAAGAGGGTGTGGACAGTGCAGAGCCAGGGAAGCCCGTATTCTATGCTGTCCTCTGTCCTAAACACACAGAAGTACGTTATCTGAGTCCCAGCCTGATCTTATGCAAGAATTAGGACCAACCAATATTTTTATTTCAATTCAAATTAGAGACTTGAAACTACTTCCACTTTGATGAAATAGTTTTTTCTTGTTATGGCTACTGGTTGCTAACAATATTGTTTAAAATTCCAGAAAATTGTGTGGTCCTGTATGTATGGACAACATGAAAACCAAAAACCTAACCTGTTGCTGTTGAGTGGATTCTGACCCACAGCAACACTATAGGAGAGGGTAGAGCTGCCCCCCAGGGCTTCCAAGGGGCACCTGGTAGATTTGAACTGCCAATCTTTTGATTAGCAGCTATATCACTTAACCACTAGGCAACCAGAATTTCTAGGGACACATAAAGCTTACTAGAGCCTCAAAGCATAAAAGGTGCTATTGGTCCCTCTCCAATTCAAGTGCACATCAGGATTACCTGAAGGACTTTTGTTGCTGGGATGTACCCTCCCTCAAAATTTTTCATTTAGTAGTTCTGGAATAAAACCTTGGAATTTGCATTTCTGATAGGTTCCCCGGTGATTCTCATGCTGCTAGTTCAGGAACCTCCCTTTGAGAACCACTCTTTTAGATCTTAGGGAGCTGAGAATCAAGGTGATATTATCCTTCTAGGAGAAGAAAATGTTTTCTCCCTGCAGAATACAGGTTGAAATAGGTGATCATTTTCCAATTAGAACTAAAATAATTACATACAGGCACTCTACCAATGTGCCTGCTCCTCCCTTCTCTATAACTGAAGTAAAGAAACTGAGAACACTGTCCCACTAAACATGCCTTGGGATGAAGTTTGCATTAGTTTCCTATTGCTTCAAACAATACACACTTATATTTTTATAGATACACACTTATATATTTTACATTTATAGTTGTGTAGGTCAGAAAGAAATTCTGGTGGTATAGTGGTTACGTGCAATGTCTGCTACACAAAAGATCGGCAGTTCGAATCCACCAGGCACTCTTTGGAATCTGTATGGGGCAGTTCTACTTTGTGCTATAGAGTTGCTATGAGTCAGAATCAACTCAATGGCAGAGGGTTTGGTTTCTGGTAGGTCAGAAGTCAGGCAGGACTGATGGAGTCCTGGTGGTGCACTGATTAACAGCTTGGCTGCTAACCAAAAAGGCTTGCACTTTGAACCCACCAGGCCCTCAGTGGTGACCCCACGGGGCAGTTCTACTCTGACGTACAGCGTGGCTATGAGTTTGGCTTTGACTTGACTTGGGTTTGTGCAATGGACAATGCAACAGATGTGAGAGATACTGCAGTCCATAAAACCAACGCAAGCCCTTCAGTGATGGAGTTTCCATTGTGGTACAGGAAGAGAGGGAAAAAAGGCAGACAAATACGATGATGTCACATAAGGATAAGTGCTATGAGAATAACAAAACTGGATCATGTGATACAGTGCTTAAGAGGATGTTTTAGGGAGGGTAGTCAGAAGGACCATGAAAAATCACAAAAACAAACCCATTGTAGCCAAGTTGATTCCAGTTCATAGCAACCCTGTAGGACACAGCAGAACTGCCCCACACAGAGTTTCCAAGAAGCACCTGGTGGATTCGAACTGCCAGCCTTTTAGTTAGCAGCCATGGCACTTAACCACTATGCCACCAAGGTTTTCATATGGACTACAGAGATGAAGAATCAAAACAGAAAGCTCCATTAGAAGATGTTTTAGTTTCTGGCGGTGCTATAACAAGTATCACAATGGACATCTTTAATGAACACAGTCATAGTTTTTCATAGTTGAGGGGGTTGGAAGCCTGAATTCAGGGCTCTGCACTAGAGGAAGGCTCTCTCGTCTATGAGTGAAAGCCCTTTTCTCTCACACCTTCTCTTCTTGGGTGCCCTGGTGATCTCCACGTGGCATCAGTCTTCCACCACTTGCACTTGTTTTCTTCTGTGCCTGATCTGCTCCTCTTACATCTCTGAATGGATCATCTTAAAACACACCTTCTACTACTAGTATAGTTGCATTAAAACACGAAAGAAAACTCTCTTCCCAACTGGGATTACATCTACAAGTATAGGATTTAGGATTCAAAATACACATTTTGGGGGGATACAATTCAGTTTATAATGGTAGGCTGTTGCAGTTGTCCAGCCAAGAGATGATGGTAGCTTAGATTAGATTGATGGCAGTAAAGCTGGAGAAAAATGGTTGGATTTGGAAATTTAGTTGAAAGAGACAGAGAGAGAAAAAGCAATAGTGCTAGGCACAGAGTTGAGGGGGTGGGAACAGTTAAAGCTAGTGCCTAGCTCATACTGAGATGTTTCTTCTCACTCCTCCATGGCTTAGCTTTTCTCTTCTTTTTTTAAAATTAGTTGAAAAGGAAGCACAGGTGTGCCACAGAACACCAGTCAGAACTAGAGAAGATGCAGGCTGGCAGTGAAACAAGTCTTTGTGTACAAAGAGCTATAGGCTTTTTGTGATCATTGAGGATGCCTATTTTGCCTTCCATTTGGATGCTCATTGTTCCCTTTGGAGGGGGAAATTATCTGTCTACTCTATTAATGAGTTGATTTGACTGACATGCCTTTCAGCTTTCTGGCCCATGGAGTTGTTGCTAGAGGTTCTGCAGTATAACAGATGGCTGGCATTCTCAGGGGCATCAAGGTGAGCACAACCTAGAGATAAGAATTTTTCCTGTCACTGCTACTAGTGGCCCACAGAGAAGCATCAGCCACCCTTTACTTTGCTCATCTGTAAGGTTGCTGTGACTTTGACCACTGATTCTCCTTGTGTTTGTGGTTTTTGTTAGTTGCCATTGAGTTGGTTCACAGTAACTACATGGGAAAGGAGTTGAACTGCTCCATAGGGTTTCCAGGGCTGTGACCTATTGGAAACAGATTGCCAGGCTTGTCTCCTGAGATGCACTTGGGTGCATTTGAGCCATCAATCTTTCAGCCAACAGATGAGCATTTAATCATCCAGGGTCTTTGAGTCTCCTTATATTTGAAAAAAAGGAAAAAAGTTAAACCGCTTTCTTAATTATATTTTGGGCATCCTCCATCTATTCTCTGTACTATATTTTGAATATGTAGAATGTATGTAATCATATCATCCTCTCTGCTTGAAATCCTCCCATTGAATCTTTCCATTGCTCTTGGGGTAAAAACTCACATCCTTATCCTAGCAGATGAAGCCCTGCTTGGTCTCCCTTTTGCCTTCCTCTTCAGCTTTCTTTCAAAGGACACATAACCTTGTATCCTGCACCTCGGTCATAATGGCCACCTCTCTCTTTCTGCGACTTTGTGCTCCCTCTGGCCATAAGGAATTTGGGCAGACTTCTCGGATCAAGAATGCTCTCTCACTCACTTCAACTTGGTAACTACCTCATCTTTCAGATCACAGCACAAACATCATTTTGAGGGAGAAAACTTCCTGGAACCCTTGTTTTGGCCAGGTTTTTATTGTTTCATGGAACTAGGCTCCTTCCTTAGAAAGGTACTTGAGACCAAAGTTCTCAGATTGTGATCACCAGATCTGCAATTCTCAGTACCACCTGGAAACTGTCAGACATGCAAATGTTCAGGTCCCCTACCCTAGAGTTACTGAATCAGAAACAGGTTTTGAACCAGTTCATTCAGTTCTAATCTCTTCTGAGAAACTGTATTGTCAGTCAGGTATACTGAATCAGAATCTATAGTTTATTAAAGTCCCCAGGTGATTCTTATGTATAATAAATTTTGAGAGCCGCTGTTCTACTGGTGGCTCTTAGAATTTGTTCCTAAACAGCAGCATTAGCATCTGACAGTTAAAAGCCTTGTCGCAAACTCTGTGTATGGGACCCAGCAATCATTATTTTAATAGGTAATTCAGGTGATTCTTTTGAAGGTTCAAATTTGTGATCTGCAGCTTCAGACTATCAAGCTCCAGGAGAGTAGTGCCCTTGTCTGTTTTCACTCAAAATGGTGTATGTGTCAGCTTCTAGTACAACATTGGACTTACAATATGTCCTCAATAATTAAAGTTTAGGAAATTAAAATATATGGAATTGAATCGTGATCCATTCATGGGGTACGGGGGCGGGGAAGGAACTTTATCAGGGTAGCTAACCTTGCCAGGGTAGCTCCATGAGTATAATATATTTGCTGGAAACTTTGAATTTTGACTTCATCAACTTTTTCATGGAAACATTTCTGATGTATTTTGGACAGATGATTCTATTGTTATGCATCTAGCTGAAGTAATAAACTAAATGTGGATAGTTAAATCAGATAAAATAGTTGACATGTTACTGGAAAGAAAAGACTGGTCACAGATCTGCTCAATGATTATTGACAATATGTTTACTGAAGAACGCCTCATATAAAGACAGCTTAATACATGATTTTTTCACATACCTGGGCAAGCCGATATTGACATTCCAGTGACATAGTAAAAGATGTGCTGTCAAAACTCTGATAGACACCTGATGTTTTGAGCCGTGGAGGCTGAATGAACCCCCAAAACTACTGCTCTGAGGTAATTTTTAAATTTTCAAATTAAAAAACACCCCCTAAGTTCTTCTTAAAACCAAGCAATAGCTTAGCTTAACTAGTAAAAAATATGAGGCAAGGAGCATGATGTTCCTTTAAGAATTATATAGGATTAAATCGGCAGCAGCAACTTGCAAGTTTAGATGGGAACGTAGGGGGTGGTGAGTTTATGTTAGTGGTGGAGCAGCAGCTCAGAGAAGGAAGGTGACGATGGCTGCAGAACACAAACAATGTAGTCAGTGGTCCTGACCTGTAGATGCAGAAACCATTGGATCAGTGTACATTCAGCTGTGTATACTCTGAACAACTACAACAAAATAAATACTTGAAAAAAAAGATGTGATAATCAATTTATCTTAGTGAAAAGTTCCTTTAGCTGGTCATTGTGGAAACCCTGGTTGTATAGCAGTTAGGAGCTGTGGCTGCTGCCCAAAGAGGTGACAGCTCAAATCCCCTAGATGCTCCTCAGAAACACTATGGGGCAGTTCTACTCTGTCCTATAGGGTCATTATGAGTCAAAATTGACTTGTCAACAACAGGTTTGTTTTAGGGGGCAGGGGTCATCATACATAACTAATGAGAATTTTTAAAAACAATCCCAACATAACCCACTAAAAAACCCACTGCCGTTGATTTGGGTCCTACGCACAGTGACCCTAAGAGGTCAGAGTAGAACTGCCCCATAGGGTTCCCAAGGAGCATTGGGTAGATTTGAACTGCCACACTTTTGGTTAGCAGACGTAGCACTTAACCCACTAAGCCACCAAGGTTTCCTATCCCAACATAGAAATCATTTACTACTTTTAAAGGAGATTTTCTTGGATACAAGTTTGAAATCTTTTGCCTCTGGTTTTACTCTAGAATCTTGATTCCTTATGAAAATTAGTAGGACAGATTCCCTTTTCCTTTGTGAAAGACAGAACGACTTTCAGGAGAGTGGGACTTTCTCTTTATAAACACACCTGCAGTGCACACTGGGGCAGGACACGTTTGCTTCTGTTCCTTTGATAAAGCGAAGAACATAGAACATGGACAAACAGCCTGAACAAACACTGCCTTCTGGCTCTACTGGCCAGGTAGAAACACTACCTTTTTGTGTTGGATCTGTGCTTAGAGGTGAAAGTGGCTGCGTTCCTTTGTCTCTTTGAAGGGTGCCAGACAACAAGCTTGGAAAGAAGAAAAAACTCTTTGGAATAATGCACTTTCTGCTAAAATTTATTCCATCATACTAATTAAACTTATTTACTAAGGACAGGAATGCACACGTGTCTTCTGGGCAGCTGTTTAGGAGTTGAGGCCTGTGAGAGTTTATAGCAGATTCCCAAGCAGGAGAAAAAGTCTAACAGGCTGAGAGTGAAAGCTGATCTGTATTCTCAAATGAGATTTGAACTTTTTAATTTAAATACAGGGTTGGCATTTATTCAGCCCTAAAGTGCCCTGATTACAGCCTCTGGCCTGAGCTGAAAGCACTTAGAAAGTAACCACACAGAGGAAGCTGTTTTTCCTCCAGCTCACTTGGAATAATAACCCAGAGAAGCAGAGAGCAGTGACGGCCCTAGGCAATGTAAGAGCCAGGAGCACTGGGTCATTTGAGCAGGAAGCTAACCTGTGCCTGGGAAGTTTCCACAAACAGAGAATTTGCATCCAGTGGGGAAATGCAAATGTTATACTGCTTACTCTGATATTAACATCTGAACTTCTACTTTATTGATGATGTGTATTTCTCGTGAAATTGGCTAAAATCATTATTTCGAGTAAGCAGATTCTGTTTTCTAATTTATGTCCAATATTTGCATGTATTTCTGGGCAGAAAAATAATTCTGTAATAAGTTGGTAGTTTCTGTCTTAATCACTAGAACAAAGCCTAAATATGAAGGGGTTGCTGAATAACTACTGGTTAAGCGAATAAGTGATGCTACAAATGGTTAACTGTCTCTGCTGCTAATTATAAGGTTGTAGGTTCGAGTTCACCCAGAGGCATCTTGGAAGAGAGGCCTGCTGATCCGCTGCTGAAAAATCAGCCACTGCAAACCCCGCAGAGCACAGCACCACTCTCACACACAAGGCCAATGTGAGTCAACTCGATGGTGACTGATTGAACTGTGCTGATTTCCAGATTCATGGTATTCTGTATATCATAGGCAGTTAGTGAGCAAGCAGATTCTATTTTCTTATGTATGTCCAATGGACAAATCTGTCTTGGTAGAAGTACAGCCAGAATGCTCCTTAGGAGCAAAAAAGAGACAGACCTTCAACAAGGTGGACTAACGCAGTAACTACACTAATGGACTCAAGCACAGCAACAATTGTGAGGCTGGCCCAGGACTAGGCAATGTTTCATTATGTTGCACATACGGTCACTAGGAGTCACAACTGACTAGAAAGCACCTAACAACACCTTCAAGTTTGGGGGGTTGTGTAATTATGCTGCTATAATATTTGGTTTTACTATCTGGAGCTTCAATCAACACACAGATAAATACAGCCTAAAAGGGGTACTGGGTTATAGAAGACAAACTACAAGTTCTCAATCCTGTCAGCTTAAAACATGACACAAAATAAGGAATCTCAGACCATTCTTTGGAATATTCCTAAAACAATAACAAGAACAACAAAAACAGTGCTTTTCATTGTGAAACATTTTACTATAGACAAATAATAAAATGGGCATGCATAAAGATTATTAAAATTTTCAATTTTATCTTTTTATATTCCTAATTACTATACAATATTTATAAAAACTGTTCTCAGAACTAAAAATATTATTACAGAGTGCTAGATTTCAGCTTATTTTGTTGACAAATGATTAACAGATTCTGGCTGAGGGCTAGGGCAGTGCTTTGGAAACTATTCTCGTATTACTTTCATGATTTTCACCAAGTCTAAGAATCACATATTCTTATTTCATATTTTTCAAATTGTTTCCTCTTTAATGTATTGTGAGCAATAACATTTGTGTAGTCAAGGATTGTAGGTGTTCATTATATTTTTATAATACTTTCCAAAAGTATTGGAAACCTGGCAGCATAGTGGTCAGGCTCTACAGCAGCTAACCAAAAGGTCAGTGGTTCAAATTCACCAAATGCTCCCTGGAAACTCTATGGGAATGTTCTACTGTGCCTTATAGGGATACTACGAGTTGGTATTGACTCGATAGCAGTAGGGTTTGGGTTTTGTCCGTAAGTATTCAAAGTAAAAGAAAAGATACAGGTTCACTGTGACTCCTGTGTCACTGTTATCCAGGTACACCACCTTGAGACATGAGAAAAAAGATGCCTGGGTCTTGCCCTCAAAGTGTTACATTACAGCTGGAAAAAAACAATCACATCAGCATGAGCCTCTAAAAACAGACCAGAAAGCCTTTTAGCTGTTGGTGGGAAGGTAAGTTTAGACAATGTTTTTACGAAACTAATTTGTAGCAATAGCATTAAATTTATGGGTACACTTTGATTCAGTAATTCCATTTCTGCGAACTAGCTCTTATGTATTAAAAACAACTGGAGCCATTTTAAAGATTAAATTAGGGAAATGTTTGTGTTATGGCATATCATTGAATGTTATAATTCAGTCATTACAATCAGGTTTAGAAAGATTTTTTAAGGGGAAACTTGTGCAAAACATCACAAGTATAAGGTAAGACACAGTATGATCCCAATTTAGTGAATGAGAATTCTTAGAAGTGAGGAAAAACATCCAACTGAACACTGTATTTTTTCTAAGTTACAAGATTATGAATTATTTTTATTCTATCAATGTACATGAATCTGTTTTTTTCAGTTTTCTACAAGTAAGAGAATATAATTACTTTTACAATTAGGACAGAAATATTCTTACAGAATATTTATAAAAAATAATTAACAAAGACTAATTAAAATCTTACCAAAGGTCAGAAAATTTCATCCTTAGATACCGGGAAACAAAATACTACAAAGGAAGCAAGAGGAGCTGGTGACTTCAAGTGTATGGAACTGAGGTCTCTTTCAGTGAAATATCAAGACTACACTTACACAGACAAATAAGAGAATGCGGTGATCTAGGATAAGTTACCATTGAATGGTCATCAATACGAATAAGGTGGACGTGAATCTATTTAGGACAGAAGCAGTAGCTCTATGAAGGGGAAAGATGAAGCCATTAGAAAGAAACTGAGCATTCTAAGAACCTAGAGAATAAAGACACACACACACACACACACACACACACAAATAGCCTGGGTTAGAAAGAGCCTGAATACATCCAACAGCAGAAATGGAAGAGTTGGTGAGGGTTCAGGGCTTCTCGCGCTCTGTCTCGAGCTTTCGCCAGGTGAGAGAGGCACTGGCTCACGGAGATGCCGCTGAGTGCAGCCAGGGGATGGATTCTCGTTTAGACTTTACCCTTTAATGACCAGGTACCGTGATGTCTGTTGAGAGTATATCTAATCTGATTGCTAAGGGCAAGGTCTAAAGAACTCAGACAAAGGCTCTTACTTCCTCTGGAATCCAGGAGGTAAAGACCTGCTGGGTCACAGCTGAAGTGCATTAAGGGAGAATGGCTGTGACCCGAAACTGAAAGCCTGACCCAAGGAGTATTTTAATGATAAGCTGGCAGGGTGAGGTCAGAATCACAACTCTATGGGGCGAACTGAGTCAGGCCGAGCTGAGCAAGAAGTATGCACACAAATCTACCTTTTTACTCTGGTGCTGCCACTGTCCCTTCCCTGAACTTCCTTCCCTGAACTTGCTTCCCAGTATGGTGACTTTGTTTCCATGGCTGATTAAGCTTATGATGCATAGAAGGAAAAGGGACAAGAGGGAACAATGATGTAGATTCAGGGTTATGATCTTTGGAGATATTTTTCTTCATGTTTTTATTTACTTATGTTGGAGGAGTAGGCAAAACTAAGGGGACTGTCTCTTGGTTACGGTATCCTGAGCTCTCTTCCCGTTTTTCACCTTGTATCCACCCTACTGGGTCCTCTCAGCCTTTTATTCACAACTCCTATCTACTCCATCGTCTACCTTGAACTGTATTTTCTTCCAACCCTGCCTACAGATCACTCATACCTTGTCCCCTTCTCAGACTGTCATCTTTCTGGTCCTCTCAGCAATGCCGTCATGTTACCAAGTCTATCTCTTACCACCTCTGGACCCTTCTCCTTCTTAACTTTTGTCTCATATCATTCCAAATGTCTACTGTCATTTCACTTTCTCATATTCTCTGTCCATCAACTCTCCCTTCTTGTATCCTTATGCTTTGGTTACTTTGACATTCCACAATTGTGTCTTTTTTGTATACTTTTCCTGCTGTATAAGCTCTTCCTCTCCGTTTAGCCTCCAGACTCACCGTTCCCACATTTTACCTGACATATTCTGTCTTACCTGTTCATTTCCCACTTATGGGAAATGGATAGTGGTGACTTGAACCAAGCTAGCAGCATGAAGTTAGAAATGGTCCAAATTTAGATATATTTTGAAGGCATAAACAAGAGAATTTCCTGAAGAATTTAAGGAGCATAAGAAAAAGAGTATAATCTTTCCCAATCATTCTATATCATTCCTCTCTTCTAATGTTGGACTTCAGTTTTCTTTATTAGAAGATTTATTCCCTCAGTGATCTTATTTAATTCTGTGGCTTTAGATGTCATTTTTATGCTGTATTAATAACTATGAAACTGTATTTTCACAGTGGACCTCTCGGGTAGACTCCAGAGTCATAATCCAACCCTAACCTGATGCCTCAGCCTGGAAATTTTATAGGCATCTCAAATGCAACATGTCCAAGACTGAGCACCTAATGATCTACACCAAACTTAATTTTCTTGTTATCATTAAATGTTAACTAGATTTTTTTCAGTTGTTTAGACTAACATCCTAGGAATCATCCTCGATTGTACTCTTTCTCTTATACTCCTTAAATTCTTCAGGAAACTATCTTGCCTATATCTTCAAAACATATTTAGATTTGGACCATTTCTTTCCAGCTTCACGCTGCCATCTTGGTTAAAGCCACCACTGTCCCTGGACTGCAGGTTCCTCTGTCGTCTCTGCTTCCACTCTTGCCCCCCTAATCATAATAACTCAGCCAGAATACTTAGTAAAATGCTAAGTCAGATCTAATCACTCTTGTTCCAGACCCTTCAATGAATTCTCATATTACTTAATGGAAAAGACAAGATCTCCCAGCTCCCTACAGGACTCTGCATGTTCCGGCTCACTGTGTCTCTGATCTCAACCTCTACGTTCCTTCTCACTCAGCGTACCCCTCCCAGGCCTCTTTGACTGTTATGCTCCTGTTGAAATGCTCCGCAGTCAGGTATCTACATGCCAGCTCTCTTACCTTCTTCAAGGTATTATACCAATGCTACCTCCTCACTGAAGCCTTCCTTAGTTATCTGTATAAAATCATAACCCTTCTGACTTCCAGGACTTATTACTCCTCTTCCTTTACTTCTATTCTTTGCACATTTCCTTATCTAATCATACATATCTTTACTCATTTATCTTACCAAATCTCTCTTTTAGGGAGAGAGATTAAAATGGGGATTTAGTTTCATTCATTGCTGAAGGCTTAGGGTTCAGAATAGTATGGGTGCATAAGAATTTGATAAAGTAATAAATGAATTTTCTTTCACTTCTTGTCTTCCTCTCACCTTTTATCTTTCATGTGAATCCTTTAGCTGTGGCTTCAGTCCTACCTTTGACTGTGTTTGTTCCATCTGATTGTCTACTGTCCAATCCTGCATCACCGATGCCTCATTTTCCTATACCATTTGTTTAGTTTTGTTTCTTTCCCATCCCTCATAAGATGTGGATCAGTTCCAGTGCCACTCTGTTTGTTATGGTTTCGTTGTTCCCCTTTAGCCTCTGCTCTAGTTTGGCTATGCTCAGTTCTCATCCTTACCCTTACAGTTTTCAAATTCCTGTTTTATTATTCCCAAACCAGTATAGGATGCTCTTCACTGTGCATAAGAAAACAGCTGTGGATGTTGGTCATATACTGTATAACCTAAGGTCAAGAGGAAACCAGTTCAAATAAAGTCATGAGGAACAAGGAAGGGAGACGTAAGGCCAAGATAGCCTGTTTTTTTGGGCCCCTGGGCTAATTCTTTCTTTGGATGGTCCACTTATGATGATCCTTAGATTATTGACTTAATGCTGCTCTTGATAACTGTGCTAACTATTAAAAAAGAAACTTCAGTTTTAATGAAACTAAAACACCATTTATAGAAGATGAGTGATTATATCACACACAACTATGGTTTGGCAGTTTTTAGGTACACACTCATCCAACTTCCTGACGTCTGAACTGATAATTATGTTTTTGGTCTTGTAGATCATATTTAGAAAACTTTAAATGGTATAATATACAAACGATTGATGAGTAGGATAATATATAACAGAGATGTGTCATTACCTGGTAATGAATGTTCTCTCATTGATGAAGATCCAAGAAGGGGACTGAAGAGCCATCATAGTCATCTGTCTCTCCTTTTTTAGATTGTCTGGAGATGCCCTAAATCATTAGAATAATATTAGCGAGTTGTTCCTGTGATACATTCATAAATCAGTTCTGACTCAAATTGGTAATTTTACTGTATCTATGTTGTATAAACACATTCTGGGGACTTATTAAGTGATATTTCATGTGTGGGCATGAGGGCACAGTTAAAGGGCAGCAAAAGGGAGAATATTTTTGTATTAGGTCTGTGCTATGGATCCTATACTTTGTATATTAGCCATTTTTTGAAATACAGTATCTCATTTACTCTTTTGACCATCCCAACAAGGTGTGGGTGTTGTCACCTCTATTTCAAATCACCAAGTACTGGAACACACAATCTGAAACATGCCTCAGTATCTCAAGACCCCAGCTTATTTTCAATTCACCATTTTTTTTTTTCAATTTAGCAAGTCATGCCATTAGCAAGTCATACAGATTAAAAATTTTGATTATCTATAAATGGGTCCAATCCAAGATTCTTTGTGAAGACTTTTTTCCTAAGTCTATGGGAATCATTGGAAACCCTGGTGGCATAGTGGTTAAGTGCTATAGCCACTAACCAAAAAGTTAGCAGTCTGAATCTGCTAGGTGTCCCTTGGAAGCTCTATAGAGCTGTCGTGTTCCTTGGAAACTCTATGGAGCTGTCCTACTCTGCACTATAGTGTTGTTATGAGTCAGAATTGACTTGATGGCATTGGGTTTAGTTTTTGTTAGTGGTATGAGAATTAATACTGAGGATCAGTGAGAGGCTTTTCTTCATAATCTTCAACCAGAAGAGAATAAGTTTAGAGCTCAGAGTTTTAATCACAACTCATTTTGAGTGACTTTCTGAATGACATCTCCTAAACTTCATTTTTATCATGGTTCACATGGTAATTCATTTAGGGAACAAGTAATCATGAGTTGTTTTTTCTGCTTCCCCTTATTCCTCAATCGCATGGTGGCTATAAGGTCCTGGGAAAAAGATGTGGCAATCTGCTTCCATAGATTACAGCCTCGGAAACTCTATGAGGCAGTTCTACTTTGTCCTATAGGGCCACTGTGAGTCAAAATCAACTCAATGACAATGGGTATGAGTCAGATTCAACCCAATGGCAATGTTTGAGTGCTTTCCTCAGTTTTTATCATTCAATATATACTTCTGAGGAGTATCTATTTTATCTCTCTTGATACCAATTTCTTATTTTACCTTGAAAATTACACTCTGCATTTAATTTAAGGAAAATAAATGGTAAAAAAGGAGAACATATTGTTTTTTAATTGCAGCAAAAATATACACAACAAAACATTTGACAATTTCTATACATATAATTCTTTGACAGTGATTACATTTTTAATGTTACATGCCCATTATCATTATTCTTTTTCAAAATTGTTCCATTACCATGAAGATAAATTTAATGATCCCTAAGCAAAAACTTCTCCTTTCCACATTCTTCCCACCCCTGGTAACCACTAGTAATTGTCAGATGAAAAAAAAAAAAAAAAAAAAAACAGAAAAACCACTGCTGTCAAGTTGGGTCCAACTCATAGTGACCCTAGAGGTCAGAGTAGAACTGCCCCATAGAGTTTCCAAGGACAGCCTAGTGGATTTGAACTGCCAACCTTTTAGTTAGCAGACATAGCACTTAAATTGTAGAATAGACAGGTGGATATAAAGATGCATAAAGGCAGAAAAGAGGTGGGAGGAATATTACTAATATAGTACTGCCATGGATTGAATTATGTACCCCCAAAAAGGTATGTAGCAGTTTGGCTGGGCCAGGAGACCCAGTACTGCACGATTGCCCACCACGTTCTCGTTTGGTGTGATTTTCCTATGTGTTACACAGTCTATCACTGTGATTTGAGATGGATTAGCAGCAATACTACTGATGAGGTCTTAAGATTGGATAGTGTCTTAAGCCAACCTCTCTGAAGATACTCAAGAAGCAAGCAGAGAGAATGGGGACCTCACTCCACCCAGAGGGTTGTGCCAGGAGCTGAGGTTACTGCACTGAGATGCTCCCAGACCAAGGGAAGCTTGATGCATCACAAGGACTTTTCTCCACGGCTGACAGAGAGAAAAAGCCTTTCCCTGGAGCCAGTACTGTGAATTTGGACTTCCAGCCTCCTGAACTGTGAGAGAATGAACTTCCGTTTGTTAAAGCCATCCACCTGTGGTACTTCTGTTCTAGCAGTACTGGATGACCAAGACAGACAGGTACCGCAGAGACCAGCACTCTGGATAGTACTGGCCCATAATAATAAACGTTAATGACTTGCAAATTTATAAGTGAAATCCTGGATCAGTGTTGGGCTGATAATTACTCTATGGTTGATGATTACATTAGCTAACCTCGTGGTAAGGAGTGCATTTGATATGTTTGCGGCTGACACAACTTCTCTTTTAAGGGACCTCTTTTCTGAATTTTTAGTATTTGATTTGCAATGCAGTCTAAGGATTTTTTCACTTTTCAATTCCATCCACAGTTCTGATGCCACTAAGTTTTAGTGATTGAAAAGTTATTCTCCTGTTACATATCTCTATAAATGCTCAAATGTGCTTGGGATGTTTGCAGCTGCTATTTCTTGGTGCAGTGTTGAATTTTTATTGGAAAGTATAAAAGGAGAAAACACATGAGAAATTCTGCCTGGCTGAAATAATGTCTCTGAGGCCTTGCTGGTTTTATATTTTATAGTAAAATTTCCAGAAAGTTATGGAAAAAATCCCAGATGTATTGATGCTATTATATTTTATAATAAAATTTTCAGAGACTTATAAAAAAATTCAGTCAGTTACAAACTTCTGCATACTTAGCAGTTTGCTGTTATTTTCTGTAAGGAGATATTAGATTCCCAAAGGCTTCTATGAGCCAAATAAATAAATAAAAGCACTTAGTAATTACTGTCTATTTTTTTGGCAATATAGGAATAAAAGATGGTTAAAATAGAGAGAAAAAATCCTAGGGCAATGTTTAGAGGTATGAAGAAATGAAAAATACATTATGTAAGCTGAAAAACTGCAGAAACAGTGGCCCAAGGCAAAGAAAGGATCGGCCAGTTTGGCAGGTCTGTTTTTGCAGTCTTCTAGAATTATTTATATTTTTATAATTTTGTACATGGGAACATATTCCTTCTATTGTGGCAACTCAAGGTAAACTGGCTGAACCCTGTCCCAGCCAGGCACATACAATTTCAAATTGCTAGGCAGCTAAAGTCAAGCTCTGACTTGAACAGGTTCCGTATGCAGTCACATCCTTCAAGCCTCTTTCAGGCCCTGGAAACTGCAGATGAACTTGAATAACCTTCTCCTTTAAAAGGCATTAGGGTGTGACCAGAAATTTTCAATATAATATTTTCTAGTCATTGCATTTTACAGAAACTGAATATTCAATTTTCATGACTCCAAGCTCACAGAATCATAGCAAAATATAGCCCAAATAAAAACAAGTGAGCTAGAGAGAAAAGTTTAATTTTATTAAAAAAAAAAAGGAAGAGGGGGAGAGGACACAAGGAAATTTCATTTTTGTTTTTCTTTTTTTCCTTTCAAATCAGTTTATTTGGTTAGGGTTTGGTACTTGGAATCTAGGTCCTCTTCACCAGCTCCTCTCTCAACAAAATCCCTGATGTGTATTTTTTTTAATAGCACTTCATTAATTTTAAAATTTTACATTCTACTGGACAGTCATCAGCACATCTCACAGGGCACGTTGTCACTGTAAGCTGACCGTCTGACCCGAGTCTCCCTTTCCGCCACTACCATTTTGTTCACGACACCGTTCTCTTGTTCACAAACTTTCCATAACATCCCGTTCTTACCAAATACAACGCAAGTTCTTTGACCTGATGTTCAAGTTTTCTGCAATTTCACCCAAATCTATCTTTCAAACTAAAAACTAAAACTTTTCTTCAAGATCAAGGCCTCTAGTCACACCTGCCAGCTGAGGACTGTCATCACCGCATGCCCGGGTCTCTACTTCTTCCCAGGCCCTATTCAAGTAAAGCCTCACCAAGTCTACCTGTTGTACACTACTGTGACACCACTTCCTGTTCTCCACCTCTTATTGGCATCATAGATGTCGCCTTATCTCCCTTCACTCTCATCGCCTTGCTCTGGTGCTCCACTAGTGGAGAACATCATCCTCTTTGATGACTGGAATGAAAGCACTTCATCAATTTTGAATTTATATATTCTATTTGAAAGTTATTCCAGTTTACAGAAACTGAACAGTAGAAGAATCATAGAAGACTCAAGAGGACTCCTGCAAGACGAGACACACGCTTAGCCAACCAGATCAGGCAAATTACCTCTGTAGGTCAGAAGATGCACACGTTTTAGGTTGCTCAGGATTCAGAGGATTTGGTTGGGCTGTCACATTACATAGTCCTTATATTTGCTTCTAAACTCTGAGCTATGCCCCTAGATTTTGTCAGTCTTTTTACTCACACAAAGAGTTAGTGATGCTCCCTAGAGAGACCCCTGACTGATGACTCCATTGCTCAAATGCTACCTTCTCCCTCCTAGATCCAAATTATTTACCACATATTTCTTTAATTTTACTCCACATTGCCCCTCTCCTCCCACATTCTGGTAGCCTATACCTTGCCAGGTAGTTCATTCTCTGTCCTCATTTTCTTTGCCTCTCAGCATCATTTGACAAAATTTATTGCTTATTCCTCCTTTTGAAACATTTTCTTCTTGAGGTTTCTGGAACAAAACAGCAAGAGCAACCACATCATATTTTCTTACTAGCCTACAGGTATTAACTTTTTAAATCTCCCCTGCAGGTTCTTTGTCGATCAGGTCACCAAATGCTGTTTTATTCTAGTAGTCCCTCCCTGCTTCTCCTCCTGTCTCTATCTGTCCTTTCTCATCTCCGGGCCAGGGTCTCTGCTGAACTCCATACTCTCATCACTACCCACTTAATCTCTACTCAGAAGTCTAACTGGCATCTCAGTCTCAACGTGACCATTGACTTTGTTCCATGCTCCAGAATTTCCTCCCCCACAATTTTTTCTTATCCGCTCAACTATGTCCTAAAACTGAAGAATTAGCCTTTTTTTCTCTTTCATTATAACCAGATTCTAATTCAAAAGCAAGTCCTATTGACTTTCCCTCCAACATATATCCTGAATTCAAATTCAAATCATTTACATCCCCCAGGTAGAATATGAACTTCCTGAGACAGGGGCTTCCTGTTTTATTTTATTTCTTTATTTGTATACCTCCAGGTCTTAGAATTTTTCCTGAAACAGGGGAAAATTCAATTAATACTGATGAGTGACTAAATATAAGTTAGGAGACCTACTAGGCAATGGTTAAGGTATTCAGCTATTAACACAAAGATCACCCACACCACCAGTGGATGAGACAGGAGAAGAGACCTGCTGATGGATTTCTGTAAAAGTTACATCATAGGAAACAGTATGGGGCAGTTCCACTCTGTCATATAGGGTTGCTGTGAGTCATAATCTACTCAACAGCATAGTACAACAACAACACATTTCAAGTTGCAGATGAGCTATGGTCAGAAAGAATATTTACTACTTATTAAACTCTTCCCAGTCTCATGGCTAACCTGATTTTAGCTGGGTCTAGAAGTTGAAAGTTGGAAACCCTGGTGGCACAGTGGTTAAGAGTGTGGCTACTAACTAAAAGTTTGACAGTTTGAATCCATCAGCCATTTCTTGGAAATGCTATTGGGTGGTTCTGCTCTGTCCTATAAGGTCACTATGAGTCAACTATGAGTTGGAATTGACTTGATGGCATTTTTTTAAGTTGGAATATTTTGAAATCAGGAATTGATAGAAGCCTCTTGATCTTATTTAAATAAGAAATAAGCTACATTCTCAAAAAGTGAAAATTTATAGTGATGAAGTGAGAAATTATTAAAGGGATTTACAAATAGTTCTTTCTCTGTATTCTTGAAAAATATAGCAAAAATGTTATTAAAGATAGCAAACAACTGCTATGTAACCATACTGTCAAACTCACTATGTTGAATTAAATTACAGGCAGTCTTAGAAGATGTCAGAATGTGTGATAAAAGGATTTCCAACATCCTTACAGCATTCTCTGATCCTAAAAAGGAAGACAATTGAATGGAATTTAATTGAGGAAAATGAAAACCCAATAGAATTTTTGTTCACAGAAGCATATAATAAGTAAACCACCAAATCCCCTGCCAATGAGTCAATTCCAACTCATAATGACCCTTTAGACAGAGTAGAACTGCCCCATAGAGTTGGTGGACTTGAACTGCCAGCCTTCTGGTTAGCAACTACAGCACTTAACCACTATACTACCAGGGTCTCTGAGATATAACAGAACAAGAAAAAATGTTTATCATATAAGAATCTAAAAACTTGCTAAGCAAAATATTAAAACAGTTTATACACCCAAACAGGACTTGGTAAAAGTCTTAGTATTATTATAAATTGTTGAAGTGAGGCATAAACGAAAAACCAAACCAAGCCTAAAGCCATTGAGTGGATCCCCACTCATAGTGATGTCATAGAGTAGAGCACAACTGCCCCCGAGGGCTTCCAAGGCCATAAACTTTCATAGAAGCAGACTGCCACATCCTTCCTCCTTGAGAAGTGGCTTGAGGGTTTGAACTGCTGACCTGTAGATTGTCAACCAAGTGCTGTAACCACTTTACCACCAGGGATCTACTTAACTAAGGCATGGATCTATAAATTTAAATGGTTTCTACTGACCATATCCCTATTCCCAGGACCTATGATTAACAGCAAATTAAAACCGGTAGGGCCATTGTGACTGTTTTCTAAATTGTATGACTGAGTTAGTTTCCTCAAAGGGTAAAAGGGAGATAACTCAGGTGGCAGACAGCAGAGATGGACAGGGATTTACGAGGAAAAAGAAAATTATAGCAATCTAAAAGCTTAGAGGTTGAACTTCAGATATTCACCATTATTTTGGAAGAAAATAGTGAACTCAGACTTGAGGAGGATAATTGTTACCAAGTCATGTACTTGATGCGGGTGAATCAAAGAATCATTATCAAGCCCTGGGGCCAGGGATCACTGATTCAGAACTGGGCATAAGATTAGATCACTGATTCAGTAAACTTGGCTATTTACTTTTTCCTTTTGCCCAGACAGAATGGGGCTTCAAAAGACAAGGAATTAGATAGGTCAGTAATGAAGTCTTGAAAAAATAAACTGTCCTGGGAGTACTTAGCAGGTCTAGACTCAGGGAGACCTAGATGACCCAAATAGTGAAACCTCAGATTTGGTTTTGTTTTTTGGACCCACACAGGGAATGGAGAAGAGATCAGGCAGGTAGAGCAGATGGGAAAGGTGGATGATGGAATCTGGAGCCTAGTCACACACAGCCAGCATGCAGGCAACGTGGAACCTGAGGGCATTGGAAACATCAGTGGTTTGGCCTCTGCTCCCTGCTCTGCATTCCTACCGGGAAGTGGGCCTCCTGCGCTCAGCAGTTACCTTGTGACCAGAATGAGGTCAGAGAACAAGCAGAGTTGCGACAGGAGGGCATCAGCAGGAGGAAATCCAAGCTCCATTTAACTCTAATGGGCCGGTCATTTAAAAGTACCTTCCTGTGCCTAAACATGGATTAACTAAGTAGTCACTCATTTGAAAGTGGAAAAATTCGTTCACACCTTTGCACAGTCAGCATGCACTATACCAGAGCTCCTGCTCTGGAGCCTGCTCAGCTGATCAGGAGCAAGTTTAGCTCACATCTGTATTTACAGCCTCTTATTCCTGAGGCCACTGGGTGTATGAAGTCTTGCAATGGGAAAGGTTATACAGTGAACCGGAAAAAAACAGACAGTGATTCTTATGGACTGAATTGTGTCCCCCCAGAATAAGTGTAGCCATTTGGCTAGGCCTTGATTCTTGGTTTTGTGTGATATTCCTATATATTGTAAATCCTGCCTCTATGATATTAATTTGGGCATATGGGCAGTGGGTATGTTAGCAGGCAGGACTGAATTTCCAGACTGTTGCACCTTAAGGGAACCTCTTGGGACACAAAGGAAAGGGAAGCAAGAGAAAGTTGGAGAACTCACACCATCAAGAAAGAAAGTACTGGCAACAGAACTTGTCGTTTGTAACTGGACCTGGAGCCCCTGCCGCTAAGAAGATCCCAGTCCAGTGGAAGACTGATGACAAGGACCTTCCTCCAGAGCCAACAGAAAAAGACTTCTCCTTGAGCTGATGGCCTGAATTTGGACTTCTAGCCTTTATTTGTGTAAGCAAATAAATTTCTCTTTTTAAACTCATCTGCGTGTGGTATTTCTGTTACAGCAACACTAGATATTACATTCCCTAGCCAAAGATAATTTCTTCTGCTTTGGAACCTTCACAGCAAATCATCTGCAGCTTTCTTGTCTCTAACTGTTATTCCATTTACTTAATTTGACTACTAGGTCTTTTAGAATAGGAGTATTGTTTATTTCATGTTAGTATTTTCTTTAGTACATGGTTAAAAGCTTGGCTGCTAGCCAAAAGGTCAGCAGTTCAAATCCATGAGCTGATGCTTGGAAACTCTATGGAGCAGTTCTACTTTGTCCCATAGGGTCGCTATGAAGGGGACCACCTTGATGGCAATGGGTTTCCTCTTGATTTTTATAGTAAGGCACTGGATTATTTTTTTATGTATATGTAGGTATGTAGATAAAACATACACAAAATATTGAATATATGCAGTACAGAAACCATTAAACCAAACCCATTGCTGTGGAGTATATATGTTAATGAAAATACTGACAGTATTTAGAGATGAGATTCTGAGAGATAATTATTTTCTCTATGAACTCACATGTACTTTCTAAGTGATATACAAGGACTGTAAGAATATATCTTACTTCTATAATAAAACTCATCATCATCAAGTCAGTTCCAACTCATATCACCCCTATAGTACAGACTAAAACTGCCTCATAGTTTCTGAGGAGCAGCTGGTGGATTTGAACTGCTGAGCTTTCGGTTAGCAGTCAAGCTCTTAACCACTGTGCCACCAGGGCTCCAACTGACATAATACACACACAAAACCCTATGAAGGTTACTGAAAGAACCAAAGAAAGGAATCACATTAAAATAGCACATATGTAGTCAATTATCAAGTAAAATTATATTAAGAGTTGTACACAGGAAGATTTCTTCCCCACTCCCTCCCCCCATGCCTTTTTCTTTTTTTGTAATTTTTTTTTTCTTTCTTAGCCTGAAGAAACAATGGAAAGTTACAAATATATAGTGAGCTTCAAATCAATTTTCTCTAACCTGGAACCTTGGATTAGAGAGGAGGAGAGCCATATGAAATCACATAACTTTAAGGAAAGCAGACAAAGCATCCAGTGGTTTCACCCATCCATTATCCAGTTCTTGGAAAACAGGAAACGAGTCAATAGAAGTATGGCTTCAGGGACCATGTGGCTGTGTATACATAGTTGTCCCCCTCCCCCCCTGCAGAATATGCCTCACTTGCAGGGATGACAAAAGCTGAGAGAGCATAACAATTTGTCAATTTATTAAGTGGTATTGGTTGCAGTGAGAAATTGTTTGCTTCAAGATGGAAATAAAAATTTACAGTCCTTGAATTTGAGACAGACTCCACAGGATGTGGCTCACCCATCTGGACTTATCTGCAATTGCAGACAGCCCCAGTGCAGTCTAATTTGAAATGCCAGGTCTTGAATATTCTATTGCATACTTATAAGGTGCCTAATGTCCTTTGCTTAATCTTCCCACAGTACCTGTGGGCAGTGAGCAAAGCAGAGCAGTAGAAGCAACCTCTTATTAAGCCACTTCAGGAGTCAAACATTTTGCCACCCAGCAGAAAGGGAGGGAGTGGCTCAGTCAAGGAAGCACATCTCCTAAATTACTGCTCTCTGGAACTCAAGGACTTTCTGCTTCATCTGCATTTCTAAGAACAAATTCTAGAGTTTACTTCATGGGAATCACTACTCATTTTCCTATTCATATGTTTGCTACAGAAGAATCTGCACACTCTCCCCTTGAGTCCTATTTACTAGGCTCTGGGATGATGATGAAGAAGTTTTTCTTCAACCATCCCAATCACATGAACTACTTAGATAACACCTTCATCACTTAAAGAGGAGAAAACTTTATGTGCAACTACTGAAAGCAGCGGTACCAGTCAGTTTAGTATTTAAGACTGTCATGGATTGAACAATATCCTTCCAAAATATGTAATAATTTGACTGGACCATGATTCCCAGTATTGTATGATTGTCCTCCATTTTGCTATTTTCCTACGTTATACATCTTTAATAGACTAGATTATGTTAAAGAGGATTAGAATGGGTCTATAACACTCGTCCTAAGGTCACCTGGCTGCTCCAAAGTAAAGGTAGTTTCCCTGAAGTGTGGCTTGTGCCACATTTTATACCACAAGAGATAAAAGGAAAGGGAAGCAAGCAGAGAGTGGGGGACTTCATATCATCAGGAAAGCAGCAATGAGAGCAGAATACATCCTTCAGACCTGAGGTTCCTGTGCCAAGATGCTCCCTGACCAAAGAAAAACTGATGTTTAACACAACGACCTTCCTCCAGAGCCAACAGAGAGCAAGTGTGTTCCCTGAATTCAGACTTCTAGCCTAATCTGTGTAAGAATAAACTTTCCATTGTTAAAATCATTCATCTGTTAGAGCAGTACCAGATGACTAAAAGAGAAGTTGGTATTGTGCAGAGTGGGGTGCTGCTCTAACAGACACCTAAATTGTGGAAGAGATTTTGAAACTAAATGGATAGAAGACTCAGAAGGAACCAAGGAGAGGTGTTAACACTGAAGAAGTTACAGTCAGCAGAAAACTACTGCCACCAGCAGCAGCAAAACTAGGAGATGAGAGCGAGATCGCTTGGAAGGTGACCCATGGGGCGAGAAAGCTGAGTGCCTATGTGCCGAGGGCTTCCTGGTGGAGTTGGTAGTGCCTCTGGGCACTTGTCAGTGGAGCTACAGAGCTTTGGAACACTTCTTGTCCCTGCACAGCAGATGTGGGTGTGAGGCCCAGGCCAAAAGGCCATTGGAAGCAGAAGCTGAAGAGACCAGGACTGCAAGATGCTGAGTTGCCTCAGTCTCAAAAGGTACGGCCATGACCTCAAGGGTTTCAAAGGGTGGAGCCTTGGCCGGTGGTGTTTCTAAGGGTGCAACTGCCTCTCATCTGGGCTTTGAAAATGGTGCACCTAAAATCAATGGAGCAGTGTTGCTGTCCCCAGTGGGCCTGGAAGGTAGAGCTTTAGCCCAGATCAAGGTGCCTCCACTCAAATCTAGAGAATGTGGCTATAATGTAGAGTCTGGAGGCAGGACCATTGTGTGAAATGTCTCAGAGAACTGAAAATTATTTTCAAAGCTTTGAGGGCTAATGTGATATGTTCTGCTAACTTGCTTGTTCTCTGCTATCCCTTCTTTCCCTGCAATTTCCCACACTGGTAATGGAAACGTATAGCTTGTGCCTGCCTATTCTGCCATTGTATTTTGGAAGCAGATAATTTGTGTTTTAGATTTCACAGTCAAAGCGGAATTTCTGGATTTTGAACTTGGACATAAGACTTTTGCTATCATATGGGATGAATATGTTTTTGCTATGACTTTTGCCATGTTTGGATGAATATGTTTTGCCAAAAAGGCAGAATTTCATGGATTGAAGTGTGTTCCCCCCCAAAAGTGTGTACTAATTTGACTGGCCCTTGACTCCCAGTATTGTATGACTGTCCTCCATTTTGTGATTTTCTTTGGCTGTAAATCCTAATCTCAGTCTGTGGTTAATAGACTTGATTATGTGGTTAAGTGCTACAGCTGCTAACCAAAAGGCCTGGAGTTTGAATCCACCAGGCGCTCCTTGGAAAATGTATGGGTTCGACTTGGTCTTTAAGGTCACTATGAGTTGGAACCATCTCAGCAGCAATGGGTGTGTTAAAGAGGATTGTTGGAGTGTAACATCCTTCCTAAAGTCAGCTCCCTGCTTCACTGTAAAGGGAGTTTCCCTGGAATGCAGCTTGTACCACTGTTATCCTTTTATCCTATAAGAGATAAAAGGAAAGGGGGAAAAAGCAGAGAGTTGGGGACCTCATACTACCAAGAAAACAGAACGGAGAGCAGAGCACACCCTTCAGACTTGAGGTTCCTGTGTGAAGGACTCGACAAAAGAAAGACCGATGCAATACAAGAACCTTCCTTTCTCCAGAGCCAACAGAGAGCCAGTGTGTCCCCTAGAGCTAGCACCCTCACTTCAGACTTCTAGCCTGCTGGATTGTGTAAGAATAAACTTTTCATTGTTAAAGCTATCCACTTGAGGTATTTCTGTTAGAGCAGCACCAGACGACTAAGACAAACATTATGTCGAATGGGAACATTATGAAGATGAAAAAAATCACGGTAATTGATAGTTTTGAGAGAGGTACATTTTTAATTATTGCACAATTATAACTCTCTAACTCCAGACTCCAACTCGACAGCACTTGGCTTGGCAACTCCAGACTTCAGTGCATAAGGAAATTTTTTTTATTTAGAAGTTTTTCTTGGAGATTGTACTTCTAATAAAACTTTACCTGGATAGTTTAAAAATATTTAAACTTTTACATGGAACTGAAAGGCCAGCAGTTCAAATCCACCAGGCCGTCCTTGGAAACTCTCTGGGGCAGTTCTACTTTCTTCTACAGGGTCGCTATGAGTCAGAATAGACTCAACAGCAGTGGGTTTTTAAAAAACTTTTCATACAAAACCCATGTATCATGATGGAATCTGAGTACCCAATTTACATTGTAACTAATGAATCTGCACAAGAAAATGGGTTGTTAGCATTAGGTTTCTGCCTATTTCATTTAATTAATTCACTGAATTTCTTATTTTAGAAAATTTAAGAAAATGTCAGGTATAAAATTACATAATTTTAAATATGATTGACAATTAAGTCCATGAACTCGTCCTAGAAAAAGCGCTACATAGCTCATTACTGAATATCACCATGGTCAGCTTCGAAGTACTCCCTTTGGGAAGTGATGCAGTGACGTCAGCACCTAGGCCAACCTTCAGGGCAATTTTGGAACTCTTTTTCTGGAATGGCTGTCAGAACTGTCGTCATATCATCCTTGACGTCCTAAATGTCATCAAAAGTCTTCCTTTCAATTTTTCCTTTACCTTTGGGTAAAGAAAAAAGTCATTGGGGGCCAGATCAGGTGAGTAGGGAGGGTGTTCCAATACAGTTATTTGTTTACTGGCAAAAATTTCGTCACCGATAACTATACAGTTAAGTTCACTAACTTGCCACCTTGCCACTATGAGCAATGGCCATTCCATAAAAAGTTCCAAAACTGCTTTGAAGAGTAGACTAGATGCTGGCACTGGTGCATAGCTTCAAGGGGGGTACTTCAAAGATGACTGCAGTGATATTCAGCAATGAGGTGTGCAACACTTAGAATACCTAAGTTTGTGGACTTGTCAGAGCTCAAATATTGGAAAAGTTCACTTTCTCTTAATTGCTGTTTGTTCTTTCATTTGATTGATTACAACAGTGGTTCATCACAAAACATCATACTCATTAAAAATAGTAGAAAAACATATGTATACGGAAACGGACTTTGTACATTGGAGAATTTCAACTCTCTAATTTGAAAAAAAGGATCCCTTTAAGCGATGATGATATTGACCACTTAAATGTTTCATTTTACATTAATAAAATAAAAAAATAACATCAATGGGAATACTCTAGTAGTTAAAATTATTAAGTATGTGAACATTCCACTTCTTGAAGTTAGCAACAGTCATAAAACTAATAGCAACAATAACAGAAATGACCTTAATTTTTTTAATACAAAATAAAGTCACCTCTTTTTGTCATTCAAGTTTCAGAGGTGAAGACTGACAAAGCACTGGTATTATTCTTTAGTATTTCTTGTCCATAAACACAAATGAAAGTCAACATTGGTTTAATCTGACATAAGAATATGCCCTGTAAGTCAAACTTGATCAAAGTTAGTCAAGAGAAACCTCTTTATTAAAACCATGGGTTCCACAACATGGGATTACGTGTAACTCTCTTACTATGAAATTCTATTTTATTTGTAGAAATAACACATTTAACATAAATATGAGTTTTCAAAAATGGAAGTGATTGGGTATATAAATTTGAATTTGCCTCCACTTACTCTATTCGAAAAGTGGCCAAGAATCAGGTAATTTCCTTGCCAGTCAGGTGATGCTTTGCCCATCTGCCACCTGCTCATGAATCCAGGACTCACTCTCTGGAAACCAGTTCTTCTCAAACCAAACACCAAACCCATTGCCATCAAGCTGATTCTGACCTCATAAGAGGAAGTAGAACTGCTCCATTGAGTTTCCAAGGAGCATCTGGTGAGTTTGACCTGCTTACCTCTTGGTTAGCTGCCGTAGCACTTAACCACTAAGCCACCAGGGTTTTCAATTCTCAGATGCAACCAAATTGTTTTGTTGACACAGTATGGCTCAGCTTCCCTGATACAGCCCTTTTGAGAGAACTGCTTATTTCTTAAAATGAATAGGAAGTATGATTTATAGAAGACTTACTCTGTGCTAGGCATTGAATTGCTATCAAAGCCTCATGTGGCAGGTTATGATGGTTTCTGTTTTGGCACTTGGCTGCCTTGGCAACTAAGGTTTAGATGGGTTAAGTCATGTGATTAGAGCCAAACTATTAAGTAGCAAAGGAGGATCTGAACCTAAAATTGTCCTGCCTCAGAATTTGTTATCCTTAACTCCTGGACACACATTTAATTACTTATTATTTTATTCTTTGGTGAAATCCTTTCCAATTTGTGGGGGGAGGGGAGGTAAGAGAGTCTTTCTGCTGATTTGTGGAAACGAAAGTTTAGCTCACACTCTATTAAAAAGACTTTCCAAGTATGATGAGTTAATAATATATTTGAGCCACAAACATATACTCAAGAAAGGGGGATACAGCATGCAGGAGGGTAGTGTCATTGCAAGGGTAAGCATGGTGCAATCCGAGGGAAATGGCTCACTGAGCTATTACTTCCCCTAAGGGAGGAGGGATTCAGTGGCCATACTTACGTCCCTCACCCTCAACATGCCCCAACCCCACTGCACACACATGAACACACATGAACACACACACACACACACAGTTACACTGGTCAGAAAAGGGTATTCAAAGGAAATCAATTGATCAAGTAGAAAAATAATACCTAGTTTTGGGTTGCTCTGTTAACTTTGTTGCCTATGGGGTCTGCTTTCTAACAGCTGCCCTCAACTTGACCCCAAGAGTGATTAGAGGGATTCAATCCTCTACCCTCATTTTCACTTGTTGCATACTCTGCAGGCAGGAGAAACCTCTTGCCTTAGCTGTAGGGCTCAACGTCCTTGGGAGTGTGCTCGCCGGCAGGTCTGATCTGCAGAGAGCCAGCGCTCTGCTCTTCAGGCGCAGGCTTCCCGGCTCACTCACCTGTCCCCGAGGTCCGACGCCAGCCGAGAGGAGGGGCGGCACGGGGCTGTTCCCTGGGCACCTCTCCGTGCTCTGCGCCTAGCAGTGCCTCTCCACAGGGTCATCAAGTCCCAGAAGCTGTTAATGATTACTTCTTCTCCTCACGGCGGGGAAGTGTTAGAAACCTGAGCCACTCCCTGAGCCTCAGTGCATGTTGGGAGTGTTTGTTTTCTTTCTGAGGAGCAGCTGATAGGAACACTTCCTTGCTCCCAGACACACATTGACAAAAGCCACTTGACATTCTGGTAACACTATCACCACTGAATTGGCCTGATTCTAAAGCCTCCTGTATAGTTCTCACTGACTACAGAAAAAGCATAACTAGGACTGAGTGGGAAATCCTGGACTGAATGTCATTATTCCATGTCTTTTTAAAATTTTCTTTTTCAACTAGAACCCTTTTTTTTCTTGTTCTTTCGCCACCCGGTTTTCCTACCAGCATCTTTTCACTCACAGTCGTGATCATCTCACCTTAGGGTGCATCCAAACCAAAATCAAACCAATTGCTCTCTAGTTGTTTCTGGCTCATGCTGACCCCGTGTGTGTCAAAGTGGAACTGCTCTCCACAGGGTTGTCTGTAGCCGATAACCAGGTCTTTCTTTCGTGGGGCTTCTGGGTAGGTTCAAACCAACTTTTTGGTTGGTAGCTGAGGGCTCAAGCATTTGAGCCACCCAGGGACTCCTTCAAGTGTATCAGGTCCATCTAGATACAGTTTGTTAAACTCACACACACATTGGCCTCATCTCCTGTGAGAATCTGCTCTATTAGATCTGGAGTAGGCTTCAGGTATCTCTCCCTCTATTTTTTTTTTTTAATAACCTCCATAGAAAAATCTAATAGACATCAAAGGTTAAAAAGTACTGTAATAAAGTATAATAATTTAACTGCTATCTACTGATTTGGATTTGGGGACTTTGCTTTTCCTGAATACCTTCACTTACAAAAAAGGTACTAAAAAGACTAAGGTACATTTGGCTAATAGATGCTACGGAAACACAATAAATATGTTATTGGTACTTCACCTGTTTCCTATATAAGGCAAATACTAATGATTTCACAAACCTTGTTGTATGCCATTGGGTTGACTCATAGCCACCCTATAGAACTTCCCCATGAGCTTTTCTAGACTGAAATCATTCTAGGAGCAGATTACCAGGTCTTCTCCCCTACAGAGCAGCTGCTGAGTTTGAACCACTGACCCTCTGGTTAACAGCCAAGGGTTATAAAATCATTGTGCCACCACCTTCCTTATGCAAACTTTAGGGCCCTCACAAAGAACTCAGCGTGAGTCTTGTGATGAGTTCTGCAGGCAGAGCTGCTTTCTGATGTTGTGGAAACTCAAACGCCAAATGAGAATAGCTGCTACCGTTCCGGATTTGCAGATTACACGTCTGATGGTAATACTGCTTTAGCAGGATTGTGTATGTTCAAAACATTCAGCTAGTTTAGCTATTTAATCTGTGAGGTGGGGAGACCAGGCCCGAATAGACATTCTTTGGATTATTTCAAAAAAATGAACAGAATCGGGCAATGGGTTTATTGGGTCACAGCCAATTTTTTATAATCTTATTAAGCAGATAATGTGACTTGAAGGTATTAGTTTGATTGCCAAGTCTGACTACACGCTCTGGTGTGCAGTTGGCTGCTATTGACTGACCTTTGAACGCTGACTAGCAGGGCCTGCCCTGTTTACAGCCCTTAGGCTCCAGAATGTCTTTGTTCAAGTCCAGGCACCTCCTGCATTGTCTGTACTCCATGGAGATTATTTGTTTGTTATCAGTGTCCAATCAACTGGATTTACATTTTTTAGGTGCAAGTACTTTTGAAGTATTTATTCTGATTACTGGTTTAGTTACTCAGTGTTTCCTTTTGCTTTTGAATTGTTACTCTTTTGAAACTAATTTTTAAATTATGTAATATAAAATGTATACATATTCATGTGCACTGTGGAAAATCTGAAAAACACGGAAATGTGGAAAATAACTTATCTATAACTCTGTATCTCAAATACAGTTGCAATAATCACTTTGGAGACTGTTTTTATGGGCACATTTTTCACATGAATATTTATTAAAATAGTTTCTATTTGATCTGTTGTTTTATAACCTGTTTTATCATATAAAGCAAATTATGAACAATTTATTATTGACTTGATGGCAGTGTATTTGGTTTTGAGTTTAGTTTCCCCCCCATCAGTTCTAAATAATTGCATTGTTTTATGCCATATAAACCAAAAAATCCAAATCTGTTGCAGTTGAAGCAATTCTGACTCATAGCAACACCATAGGACGGAGTAGAACTGCCCCATAGGATTTCAAAGGAGTGACTGGTGGATTCAAACTGCTGACCTCTTGGTCGGCAGCCAAGCTCTCAAGCACTATGCCACGAGGGATCTTGGTTATATTATATTGTGTACCACTTATTTAATCAGTTCCCTACCGTGAGAAATTTATATTACTATGAAAAACGCTGTAATGAAAGTTTACATGTAACCTTGCACAACCAAGTTTATACCTTTTAGATAAATATCGAGAAGTGAGGTTGCCAAATAAAAGCAAAAATTTATGCACATTTTAAAGAATTTCACTCCAAATAGTCTCATTAATTTTATATGCTAGAATGTTTGACATGAGCTGTTATACTTCTTTTAAATATTTAGCAGATTACAAAGTAAAAACAAACATAAAACAAACCTCTTTCTTTACATATGCATGTTTTCAGTTACCTGTGAGTTGAACTCTTTCCTATCTTACATTTTTGTTGTTTATTAAGTGCTCTTTGCTCATCTTTTCCTTATTGAGTTCTAAGGTCTCCTTATATACTAAGCACATCGACTCTTTGTCATATAGGCTGTGATTATATTTCCAAGGATATTATTTGATTTTATCTATGGTAGCATAAGAAAATTTAAAAATACTCAAATCTATAAACTCTTCTTTTATTGCTTACACCTCAGTGTTCTCGTTGCACCATGCTTACTCTTGCAAAGCTACTACCGTTTGGCTTGACATCACTCATCCTCTGAGTATCCTTGTATGTACTCTAAACCAGACATCTTTGCTTCTTAGTAGATTAATGAGGTCTTTTGCAGCAGATTTGCCCACTACATCATTTTATTTCTGGGTCGCTGCTTCCATGGGTGTTGATGGTGGATCACAGTAAAGTGAAATCCTTGTCAGCTTCAACGTTCTCTCAGCTTATCATGATGTTGCTTATTGGTCCACTTGTGAAGATTTTTGTTTTCTTGATGTTAAAGTGTAATCCATATTGATGTAAATGCTTCAAGTCCTCTTTATGTTCAGTCAGCAAGTTTGTGTCGTCTGCATAGCACAGATTGTTAATGAGTCTTCCTCCAATTCTAATGCTAAGAGTTCTCATACAGTCCAGCTTCTCAAATTATTCACTCGGAATACAGTCAGATAGTCTATGTTCTGAGACTATCAAACACATCTCTGATAGTCTATTTGAATTGCTCTTGTTTAGGTTATACTTTTCTTTTTTTCTAATTTCTACAGATGGTAGTCTTTGTTTCTGCTGTCTGTTATTCTGTGTGTGTTTTTTTTTTTAACTTTTACTGATGTCTTTTTCCTGTTAAAAAATTTTTTATTGAGCTTTAAGTGGAAGTTTACAATCCAAGTCAATTTGTCATACAAAAACATGCACATGTGACTCCAGGTGCTCTCCCCACCCTGTGACAGCACTCTCCTCCCCTCTGCCCTGTAATTCACATTCCATTCAATCAGCTCCTGCCCACCTCTGCCTTCCCATCTTGCCTCTGTGCAGCCAGCCTCCTGTACCTTCCCAAGACAAGAAGCACACTCTCCACCAGCATCACCCTACAGTCTACTGTCTAGTCCAATCTCTGTCAGAAGAGGGCCTCAGGAATGGTTTCCATGCTAGGATAACAGAGAGTCTGGTGGCTATGTCTTCCAGGGACCCTCCAGTATGTCAGACCATCAAGTCCGGTCTTTTTAATACAGTTTTGCACACCAACTTTTCTCTCACTACTTCAGGAAATCTATGTTGTATTTCCTGTCATGGTGGTCATTGATGGTGGCCAGGCACTATCTAGCTCTGGTCTCATGCTGATGTAGTCTCTGGATTATGGGGTCCTTTTCTGTCTCTTGGGCTCATATTTTCCTTATGTAGGATCTGACTCGATGGCACTTGGCTTGGCTTGATGTCTTTCATTCTCTTTTGGTCCAGGTGGGTTGGGGCCAATTGATGCTACTGAGATGGCTGCTTGCTAGATTTTAAGACCCCAGATGCTACTCAGCAAAGTGGGATGCAGGACACTTTCTTAAAAAATTTTGTTATGGCGATTGACCTAGATGTTCCCTGAAACTGTGGTCTCCAGATCCCTGTCCCTGCTACTCTGTCCTTCAAAGTGTTGTGTTACATTTAAGAAACCTCTTAGCTTTGGTTTAGTCCAGCTGTACTGACCCCCTCTCTATTGCACTCTGTCCCTCTCGCCACTTAATCCAATTCCTGTCTAGCAGGTAATCAGTGATTACCTCCTCCCTCCCTCCCCACTCTTGTAACCATTAAAGACTGTTTTCTTCTGTGTTTAAACCCTTTTTGGGGTCTTTATAATAGTAGTCTCATGCAATATTTGTCCTGTGCTGATGGACTAATTTCACTCAGATTTATGCCTTCCAGTTCCTCCATGTTATGAGATATTTCCCAAGATCACCATTCGTCTTTAGCATTGTCTAGTGTTCCATTGTGGGCATTCTGTGGTTTTGCTGCTTTTATGTCTTGTTAGTTCAACAATCCCAGGAATCTACAGAAATTATTCCCAAATTTCTCAGGCATTATAATCTTTTTTTTTTTTTTTTCCAGATAAATTTCATTAAGCATAATTTGGAAACTGCAGTGGGGTAATCGTTAAGTGCTATGGCTGCTAACCAAAAGGCTGAGAGTTCAGATTCACCAGATGCACCTTGGAAACTCTGTAGGGCAGTTCTACTCTGTCCTGTAGGATTACTGGGAGCTGGAATCAACTTGATGACAGTGGGTTTGGTTTTTTTGGCTTCCGGTGATGTAGTGGTTAGCAGCTATGGCGGCTAACCAAGAGGTCAGCAATTTGAACCCACCAGGTGCTCTTTGGAAACCCTATGGGGACAGTTCTACTCTGTCCTTTAGGGTCACTGTTAGTCGAAACTGACTGGACTGCCATGGGTTTGGTTTGGGGAGGTGTAATTCATATAAAATAAAAAAAACACTCATTTTAGACATACAGTTTTATAAGCTTTGCCAAATGTATATACCCTGTAACAACTGCTGCAATCTACATAGAGAGCACTTTCATGACCTCCCAAATTTCCTCACACCCTTTTGCAGTCCGCTTTGTCCCTTGCCACAGGCAACTACCGATCTGTTCCTTGTAACTATATGTTATTTTTCTTCTTTAAGAAAGTGAGAAAACTGGGACCAAAGAGTATACACTTTTTTTGTGTATGGCTTTTTTTCTTAGCATAATGCTTTGTGGGATTCATCCATGTTATTGCTTTTATCAGTAGTTCCTCTGTTCTTTTTAATGGTGAAGAGTATTCTTGTCTATAAATATAATTTTTGAATTTGGGGCATCTCAATTTTTGGATATTGTGAACAAGGCTGCTATGAACAAGTCTTTTTGTAGCCATGTATCGTCCTCTCTTTAGAGTAAATAGTAGGTATTAAATTGCTGAATGACAAAAGATTGTACTTTTTAATTGAACAAGAAAATGTCAGACTGTGTTCCAAAGACGTTATACCACTCTACATCCTCACTCACAGACTATAAGAGTCCTGCTTTTTCCACAGCCTTACTAGCATTTAGTGTGTTGGTCTTTTTAATTGTAGACATGCTTGAGGTATGTATTGGCATCTCATTACTGTTTTACTTGCATTTTTCTGATGAATAATAATGTTAAGCATTCTTTCATGTGCTTATTGAAATGCCTGTTCAAATCTTTTGCTAGCTTTTTAATATTACCTATCTTTTATTATTGAGTTGTAAAAGTTCTTCATAGATAAAAGACCTTTTTCAGATGTTTCTGAATGCTTTTTCTCAGTCTATAGCTTACCTATTCATTGTAACAGTTACTTTCAATCCAAATAACTTTTTCATTTTGTCCTTTTTCTCCTTTTATGTTTATTACCTCTACATCCTATCTGGGAATCAATGTCATCTCCTGTAGGATAATTTTCTATGTTTTTCCTAACAATGTGTAACTTTTCTACTATATTTAGGTCTATGATCCATTTCAAATTAATTTTGGGTATGATGTGATGTAGGATCAAACTTCAGTATATTTCATTATAGTTATCAAGTTTTCTAGTACAGTTTATGGGAAATGTTTGATATTAGCAAATGTGATTTTTTGAGTCTGTATAATGAAGTGTACCAATGTTTGGAAGGGCTACATAACTCAGTAAATCAGTGTTTCCCAAACAGTCAATGCATAATGACACAAAGTTATGTACAGGCAAATTATCCATTCAAAGTTAGAAATAGACCAGTGGATTTTAATATAACAGAGTATGAGAAGTTCACTGATACAGCTTCAGCTGATAAGCTGCAGCTAACCTTTAAGAAACTACTACTTATTTGGTAGTTGATAGCCCTCATTTTGGTGTAGTATCAAAAAAGACTATCCGTAATTACCTAAAAAATAGCATTAAAGTACTCTTCCTTCCAACTACATGTGTGTGTGAAGCCAGTTTTTTTTTATTCACGTTGCAACAGATTGAATGCAGAAGCAAATTAGAATTTATATGATTTCTATTAAACTAGGTATTAAATAGATTTGCAAACATGTAAAAGAGTCACACTGTTTTCACTCCATTGTTTTGTTTTGGAAAACATTCATTTTTCATAAAGTATGTTAGTAATACAAACATAAAGTTTATTATTGTTATTTTAAAATAAAATGTAAGTATTTAAAAATTTCTCAGTTTTAGTTTCTAATATGACAGACATTGATAAATATAAACCACAGAACAATTATTGGGATTCAAAATAACTTTGAAGAACATAAAGATCTCCAGAAACCACATATATGCACAAAAATGAAAATCACTGGTTGGGAGCAGAGATATTTGGAAGCTAAGCAACACTTACCTAATAATTTAAACATATACATGGATAATATTGACCAGAAGGAGTTTTAAAAGGAAAAAGACAAGATTTATAATGAAAGCCCGAGGTTTAATTCCTTAACCTGTCAAAGTCTCATTAATTTTCTCACCTGCAAAATAAATTCTATAAACTGAAAAATTGTTTATTGTGAGTTACCATAAAGTAATGAGACCAAAGTAAGCACCCAGAAAAATTGTTTATTTTTATTTTTCCTCTGAAGGCTAATAAGGACTCAGTTCCTTACACAATCAGCAGATGCCTATTTTGTCACTGAGGTAGCAGTGGTGTGAAAAGGACAGGGCAAAGATCTTGAAAGGAAAACAAATAAACTTATGCTCCAAGATAGAAGTTACGGGTTATAGCTAAGGGATAAAGTTCAAGGAAAAATTAGATTGCAAACAGTGAAAAAGAAAAAAAATGTTTAAGAAACAGCTTAGAGTTTGAGGTTTTTGTTTTTCTAATGTGACTCAAATGTCAACATTAATCCTTTCCACAAGTGTGTATACATCCACTCCTAACTGTTTACATGATTAAGCTTCAAAGACTAGGTCATCATGAAAAATGGAAGATGACTACATCAGATCGCAAAAATAGAGGATGACTACATCATTACAGAACACTAAAATACACTACACAATTGAAAATTACATCATTACGTAAGTTGCCAACTTACTTTATTATATTACTGCCAAACCACTGAGAATCATGGCACACCCAAGTTGACACATAATCTCAACCATCACAGCCAGTATTACACTTGCCTTGCAACTCAGTGTTCTTTACTGCCAGACGTATGTCATTAATGTGCAAAATAGACAGACAGTAGATTTTTTATTATTGTTGTAAATGTTAGACGACATGAGGTAGTCAATAAGCGAGCATTAGGTGTACGTGCATTTGTTCTTATTGTATGCTGTTGAGATGATTCCAACTCATAGTGACCCAATGTGACAGAGTGGAATTGATCCATAGGGTTTTCTAGTCTGTAATCCTATGAAATCAGATCATCAGGAACAGCTGATGGGTTTCAATAACTGACCTTTTGGTTAGCAGCTGCCAAGGTGTATATATATGACAATATGTATATTGATATGTCATATACATGCACACATATACAACAAGTATACTGTACACATACATTTGGGGCAGCAGCTGAGCTCTTAACTATTGCACCATCAGGATGTACATATGTATATATATATATGGCAATACAATGCATATATTATCTCACTGGAAACCCTGGTGGCATAGTCGTTGAGTGCTACATTTGTGAACAAAATGTCAGCAGTTAGAATCTGCCAGCTGCTCCTTGGGGACTTAGTGGAGCAGCTCTACTCTATCCCAGAGGGTTTCTATGAGTTGGAATCGACTCAACAGCAGTGGGTTTGGTTTTGGTTTTATCTGACTACTAAGGGCTGAGGGTAACTGAAATAAGTGCGAGACAGAAGAAAAATAGGAAGGGTTAATAAAGGGTGGAGGAAGAGCATCATAGCTGGGAGGAACAGCATGTGCAAAAGATCTGTGGCTAGAAAGAGCAAGAAAAATGGAAAGACTGCAAAAAATCCAGTGCAGCTGGAGTGAAGGAAGCCAGAGGAGAGTGCACAAGCTTCACTTCCTTGTCTGCAAACTGGGGATAACACCACACAGGTTTATTTTATCTGCTAGACTGCCCCAAAATAGTGGCTACTCGTTACATGGTAGCTGGAATTGTTATTATGTAATTGCTGCAGATGTAAGGATGTTTCTTTGACTACATAATGTCAGATCCACCTTCTTGCTAACAATTCTGTTGGACTCACTCTTTAAGACTGACTATAAGTAGGAAAAAGAGTCTCAGTCCTTATAGTGCCTAGCAGATCTAGAGTTGAGAGAGAAAGTGGAGTGTTCTGTCTTGGCCTAAGGACTGTTGGTAGGGAAGGTATGTTGGAAAGATAGGGCTCAAAGGACTGTTGGTAGGGAAGGTATGTTGGAAAGACAGGGCTCAAAGGAAGGAAGGAGAGAAACCAACTGACAAAATGTCAATTTTTCCCCAGACATGTCTTGAAATGTGACATTCCATTGCCCAAACTACCATTTTCTTTCCTTCAGACAAAAGTTTCACCTTCTCAACATGTTCCTGCAAGTGAAGTTTCAGAGCAAGGAAGTTGCTGAAGGAAAATCTCTTCAGTGTCAGTTGAAGTGAACTGAAATGAAGTCAGTCTGGCATCTCCAGTGGCTTTCAAGTGTGGCTCCCTAGAGAGAGGGATGCAGTGCAGGGACAATAACAACAATTGCCTTGGTCTAAATCCTACCTCCTCCTTTGACTTTTCAGCTTGCTTCTTTTCCTCAACTGTACAACAGGGATGATGATGAAAATGAAACAGTTGTGAGGATTACATGAGTATTCCATGAATGTGCAAAACTCGTAGACTAACAATTCCTGGCAGAGTATACATGTGTGTTAGCTATTATTGTAATGTCTGAAGTTTTGTACCTCTCTTCCAACATCTACTCGTGTATCTCTGTAAGGTGCCTATTGGTGTAGACATCTGGGATCTGAATCTGTTGAGCTCACATTTCCATTGCAGTTTCATGATCTGAGGGTGTACTTGTTTCTTACCCATCAACCTCTCACCTTGAGAACCTGGTTTCTTTGTCATTCTTTTATAAAGTTGAGGAAACTGAGGCTGCCACAACATATGACAAGTGGATGTTGTGAAACTATCTCTCCCTGGGATCAACAGTGTTATGGTTTAAACTGTTTATTTCTAAAAAGACATATTAAAGTCCTGATCCTTGGTGCCTGTGAATGTGATCAGACTTGGAAACAGCATCACTGTAGATGTATTCAGTGAACATGAGATCATACTCGAGCAGGTAAGCCCTAATCCAATATGACTGGCATCATTATAAATCATTATAAGAGAAAAGAGACAGAGACAAAGAAACAGAGGAAACAAAAGCAGAGACTGGAGTTACACTCTCAGAAGACGAGGAATATCTAGAACTAGTGGAAGTCAGGAGAGATGAGAAAGAGTTATTTCCCTTGAGCTTTTAGAGAGACCACAGTCATGTCAATAACCTAAATTCAGACTTCCAGCCTCTAGAACTGAGACAAAAAAATTTTGTCATTGTAAGCCACTCAGTTTGTGGAACTTTGGTGCAGCAGCCCCAGGAAGTGAATACACATGTCGACTCCCATATTTCACTGGCACTTGTCTGCACTGAGACAGTACCAGAACTCAGACCCAACAGAATCCCTTTTCAAGGTTTCTAGACTTCCCAGATAGCTTAACCTGGTCCACTCGTACGCCTCTTCATGGTCCACTTCCACAGCCACTTGAGGCCACACCACATGTCTTGCTGTCAAGTTTCTTTATGGAAAGGCTAATGTCCAGGCCTGGGGTGTTTTGAAAAAGGTACCCACCAGTATATCCCAACCTCCTGTCAAGGAACTGAACTTACTAACCAACACACCATAAGCTTTCCCAGTCAATTTGCAGAGGAAACTTTTCAGGGAAACTGTCGTTTTGATCTTGATCACATAGGTTAATTTTGCCTGTTCTTTGGCTTCATATAAATAAAATTATCTATTATGTATTCCTTCATGCCAGTTTCTTTCAGTCATAATTTTTGTGAGATTCATTCCTGTTGTTACCATTATCAGTAGTTTAATCCTTTGTTACAGTGAAAGAGACTTTTTTATTTTCTAAGACAGACTTTTCTATTTTTTGGCAATTGTGAATAAAGTGGCTTTGAACAACCTTGTATTGGCTGTTTTTGTAGAACTAGTATATTCTTCCTTATCCTAACTATTGTCTGTACATTGATGGCTTTTAAAGTTCTGTCTGCATCCTGGACCTGCTCCTGGATTTCAGACTTTTAAATCCAATTGCCAACTCAGCATATTGTTATTGCTGTTAGTTACCATCAAGTCAGCAGAATGAAACACTGCCTGGTTCTGTTGTCTTACAATCATTGGTATGTTTGAGCTTATTGCTGTGGCTATTGTGTCCTTCACCTCATTGAAAGTTTCTCTGATCTCAACATATCCTCTTGGATTTCCAGTAGACATCTCAAATCTAATGTCAAAAATCAAACACAGTTAAGAGGCCACGTACAGAATGGGAAAAAATATTTGGCAACTTGCCTGATTTCCATAATCTATAAGGTACTACAAAATATCAATAAGAAAAAGATAAATCATCCAATTAAGCAATGGGCAAAGCAGATGGATGGACACTTCTCTAAAGAGGAGATCCAGGCAGCCAAAAAAACACATGCAGACATGCTTACAATCATTAGCTATTAAAGAAATTCAAATCAAAGCAACAATGAGATACCATCTCACTCCAACAAGGTTGGCCACCATCCAAAAAACACAAAACACTAAATGCTGCAGAGGCTGTGGAGAGACTGGAACTCTCCAACATTGTTGGTGGGATTGCAAAATGGTGCAACCTCTTTGAAAAGCCCTCCCTTAAAATAATGGATATAGATATGAGTCAGATCTGACTCAACGGCACTTGGATGGCTTGGCATAGATATACCATTTGACCCAGTAATTCCACTGCTTGGACTATATCCTACAGAATCCAGGCCATTCACACCAACGGATACATGCACACAAATGTTCATTGCAGCGCAGTCCACAATAGCAAAAAGATGAAATCAACCCAGATGCCCAACAACAGAAGAATGGATAGGCAAGCTATGGTATATATATTCAGTGGAACACTGTGCAATGACAAAGAACAATGATGATAGCTGGAAACATCTCTTAAACTGCTTTCAACTGGAGGACATTATGTTGAGTGAAAGTAGTCAGTGACAGAAGGACAAATACTGTATGAGACCTCTATGATAAGAACTCAAAAACAGACTTATGCGTAGAAGAAAAGACTCTTTGATGGCTGCAAGGGAGAGGAGGAAGGGAGAGGCAGGAGGGAGGGTTTAGATTAGATAGTTGTTAGAAATTTGGTTGGGTGAAATTGGTGACAGCACACATTAGTAAGAAGATAAATATTAATGGGACTTAAACACAACTTGTGTACTCCTCCCATCTTAATCCAATATTGCAAGGACAGAGTAGCTGGGGCGGGGGTGGGGTGGGGCAGGGACCATGCTGTCAGGGGAAATTGAGGCCAATTGACACCACTAGCATTTTGCTAATGAGGACTCTCCGCACCCCACATCGGTGAATGGGGTCTGGGGTCTTAAAAGCTGCCAAACTGCCATCTGAGGGTACAGCAAATGGTCCCAACTTAGCAGGAACGTATGATCAGCAAGGTCAGCGGGAAAGAGAATCCAGAAGACAAGAGACCCATGTGAGTAGATGCTGACATCAACTTGTGAGCCGAAGAACAAGACGGTGCCCGGACACCACCAGTGATAGCCACGATGGAGCTCACAAAGTTAAGAATTCACTGGCAACACAAGTATAAACAGGGGTGCACCCTGAGATCTCCACTAAAAGACCACAATTGATGGTCCAGGGACTTTGGAGTTCCCCTGGGAGCATGGCCCCTGGCCCTGAAACTGCCTCTGTCTATAAATCACAATGAAAGTCAACTTTTCGGACAGAAATGGATTGGACTTGGTGACGCGGGGGGACCATATTGTGTGGGCACTTTATGGTTCTAGGCCTCTGTAGGAGGTCATCCTGTTGACCTCATACTGGAAGAAGGGGAATGGGTAGAGAGAAGAAGATAGGAGACAGTTGGCAAGATAAGACATGTATGGAGCAGAGAGGAAGAGTGTGCTGTCACCATGTACAGAGAGCAGTGGAAGCTGCATATAGGTCAGCAGGCAAATTTATATAGGAATGTACATTTTTATTCAGTCATAACTAAAAAAAAAAAAAAAAAAATCAAACACCAGATCAAAAGCCACCCTAAGTTGTAATTTTACCCATCCTGTTGTTGGAAAGTGGTGTGTAGTGGTTAAGTGCTACAGTGCTAAACAAAAGGTAGGCAGTTCAGATCTGCCAAGTACTCCTTGGAAACTATGGGGCAGTTCTACTCTGACCTATAGGGTGGTTATACATTAGAATTGACTGACAACAGTGGGTTGGGTTGTTATTGTTAGTTGCTGTGAAGTCCATTCTAACTCGAGGGAAGTCAGTCCATGTGTGCAGAGTAAAATTGCTCCATAGGATTTTCAAGGCCATGAACTTTCAGAAGCAGATCACTAGGCCTGTCTTCTGAGGTGACCCTGGGTGGGTTGAAACCCCCAACCTTTCAGCTAGTAGTGGCACACTTAACCATTTGTGCCATTCAACGACATCATACTCATTTCAGTAAATGGTAAATATGTCCTTCAAATTGTTCAGGCCATAAAACATAGAGGTAGGCTCAATTCCTCTTTCTACCTTTCTTCCTTCAGTTGGTCAGCCAATCCTATTTGTTCTACCTCTAAAATATTATCTTAAAATGTAACCAAACAAAAAACCAAACCTATTGCCATCGAGTTGATTCCAACTCAAAATAATCTTCCAAGATAAGGTAGAACTGCCTCCTAGGGCTTCCAAGGCTGTAATGTTTACATAAAACAGACTGCCACATCTTTGTCTCATGGATAACGTTTCTTTTAGCAGCTGTGTGCTTAACAATTGAGTTGCCAGGGCTCCTAAAATACATTAAAGACTCTCCAAATCTTAACACCTCTGTGTTATCACGCGGTCTGAGGAACCACCATCCCACTCCAGGATTTTTGAAAAACTTGATAATTGGTTTTCTGCTTCCGTTCTGCTCTTCCCAAAGTGATGCTTTTAAGATACAGGTTATGTTATACATGCTGTGTTATAAAGCTCAGATGACTGTCCATTTCACCTTGCATGAAAACAAAGTTCCTAAAGTGGACTTCAAGGTTCCACATAATCTTGCTCCCCATAGAGTAACAGGTAGTATCTTCTGTTCCTCTCCCCGTTGCTCTGTCTGTCCTACCCACATTGCTTTCCTTGTCATTCCTCTGGCTGTTTGCAATTGCTCTTCCCTTTATCTGAGATACATTTTCCACATATGGGATATACTCATGGCTCTCTTCACTTTTACTGAATTGTCACCTTCAAAGTAGTTCTGCCCCTGACCACCCCTCTTAGAAGTCTATGGAATTTTCCAAGAGCAGCCTCTTGCTAAAGATTGTGTTTAATCCCTGAAAAAAAGGCCTAACCACATAGCCATTGCAGCAGTTTCTGGCCCACATTCCAAGCCCAGAAGGGCCTTAGAGAGATCAAGACTCATGACTTTCTGTTTTCCAGGTTCAACTGGTCCTGAGGGCTGTATAACCAACAGAGCAGCTGTTTGCAAACTCGAGTTGTCAGAACCATGGAGGACTTGTTAAAACACAGGCTACTGGACCCCAGTCCCATACTTCCCTAGTCCTGATTCAGTAAGTCCTGTGGTAAAGCCTGAGAATTTACATTTCTAAAAAGTCCCCAGGTGAATATTAGCACTGCTGGCTCAGTGACCACACTTTAGAATGGAGCACTGACGATTGTCTCTTGCTTTCTTTTTCCTATTGCTAGAACAAACTCCTCCATCCTCCTTGCTAGATTCTGAATCAGAATCTGGCTCTTTCAGCCTCACGTCTGGGACACCCATTGATGGCCAGTAAGACACAGACAAATCAGCAATGGATGGAAGCAAACTCCAGTTTTACTTTCCCCTGGCTGCACTGCGCTTCTGCCACTGAGGGCTGACATCTTCTACCCTTTACAAGTGGTGAGGAAGGAACCCTGGCAGCACAGTAGATAAGCACTCAGCTGTTAACCTAAAGGTCGGCACTCTGAACCACCGGCTGATCTGTGGGAGAAAGATGTGGCAATCTGCTTCCGTGAAGGTGTACAGCCTTGGGAACCCTTCGGGGGAAGTTCTACTCTGTTCTCAGAAGTCTGCAAGTTGGAACCAACTCCATGGAAGTGGGTTTGATTTTGTTGTGGTTGCATGTGGTGAGCACTCTGTAGAAACATTTATACCAAAGAATTGATTCACTTAATTCTTTAATTCTTCAGAGGAGGAAAGGAAGAACACTAAGTCTGGAAGTGGGTTAAGCCGCTGTCTCTGAAATTTCAATATGTACATAGGATGCTTGTTAAAAGTGCAGATTCCTCTCCAGCAGCACCACCTTCACATCACAGGAACCACAATTGTCAGGTCTGGGCTAGTTTAAGAAACACTGTTTTTAATAAGCTAAGGATAAAATGGCTAAGGGTAATCAAGGGAACCACTTTAGGAAATATTTGATTGAATGCTTTGCCTAAGCCTATCCAAATAATAGGATATCCAGAAGGTGACTGTTCAAACATATTCTAGAGTGTCTGTTATATACAGACAATATTCTAGACTGAGAGGGCAATGTTTCACAGACCAAGTCACTCAAGATCCTCTGACTAGAACAAGCCGTCTCTTTGTAAACGAGTCTGAGGGACCGTGGCTGAGGACAGTTTTGCTTTTTTGTGCTTCAATTTCAACCACTTTGATTTGAGGAAATGACAATAATGTGCATTAATTATAAGCATCGATTAAGAAATATAATAGCTAAAAGGACTGTCTGAGGCAATCTAGTCAAATACCATACAAATCCATATAAAGTAACACAATTAAATTTAGGGCAATTCAATAGCATACATTATGACGCAGTATAGCAAAGGCTGCACAACTTACGCAAATGCCTTGCCTTGCAGCTGGGACTAACGTAGCGGGAGAAAAGACGGAGTTATCTCAGGTCTTCGGCGCACTCTAGTGGCAGAAACGGAAATACTTTTTTGGTGAAAGCTGAGCTGTGTGAAGGCTGCAGATACTTGGCATTGGAGTGGAACCATCAACTAGCAGCGCGTTCTAACGGAAGGAACCGAGGTTCAGCTGACTGCTACATTATATAGCAGGGTCATGATTAAAAAACTTACACAAGCTTCCTCCTGAGCTTGTGATAAGGTCACTAATCGTTCCATCTGTCTATTGATTGTTCTCACCTGTCCTCCCTTATTTATTTCTGATTTGTGACCCGTAAAGGAACAATAGTAACCAGCCTGGTTCTCCAGTCTGCAGGTAAGATGCTATAGGCTAATACTGGCATTTTAGAAATCCCATGAAGGTCCATGAAGTAATGGAAAATTCCAGATTCTCTAATGTATTGTCCTCTCCTCTCCTCTCCATGGAAATCATGGCGTCACAGTGGTTAAGGGATACAACTGCTAACCAAAACGTCGGCAGCTGAAAACCACCAGACACTCTTTGGCAACTCTACGAGACAATTCTACTCTGACCTATAGAGTTACTGTGAGTTAGAATTAACTCAGTGGCAGTGGCTTTTTGGCTCCTCTCCATGATTTGAAATCTGTTACTTCTACGCTGTTTGAATGTTAGTAATAAAAATTCCTTATTTTGCAACATGCACACACGCAGTTAGAATTCATACTCCCTGAGCAACTACTGTGCCTCAGGCTCAAGTCACAAACACACACACAGACAAATGCAGCTACAGATTAAACCATTTTATCTCTACTAACCAAATTAAATCTGTTGTTGAGTCAAGTCCAACTCAGCAATGCTATTGCACAGAGTAGAACTGCCTCATAGGGTTTCCAGAGAACGTCTGGTGGATTCAGCTGCCAACCCTTTTTGTAGTGCTGAGCTCTTAACCACTGAGCCAGCACTGGAGGGTTAAAAAAAACAAAACAAAAAAAAACTACTATTGAATCAGATCCAACTCATAGTGACACTATACGACAGAGTAGAACTACTCCACAGAGTTTCCAAGGAGCACCTAGTAGATTTGACGTACTGCCCTTATGGTTAGCAGATGTAGCAGTTAACCCCCTAAGCCATCAGGGTTTTCACTGAGCCAGCAGGTCTCCTTTGTCTACAAAGAGCGCCTTTTTTCTTCCTTCAACATTCGATGAAGAGGGGAGGCATGGTGGGGGTGGAGTAGGTGAGCTGCTCCTTGGCAGCAAATAGTCTCAGTTAATCTTTACAATCAGCCAGTGAAGTCAGTATCTTTCTCATTTGTTTAGGGTACTCAGGCTGAATAATGTTCAACATCAGGTTCAAGGCCATACCACAGGTAAACAGCAGGACATGGATTTGAACCGAGGAAAGTGGTAGGACATGTTAGGGATTACAGAAGGTAAAAGAGCTTAGAGAAAACCTGTAGTACTGGGGTTTCATGTGGGGACTTGTGAAATGATTTGTTTCTCCTCCTTCCTAATATGAGCTCCTTCAGTTCTCTCTTTCCCTTCCTTCCAGCATCCATGGAATATAGACTACTGAGTGACAGATGGAAACAAACCCAAGTTTACTTTGCACCTGGGCCAGACACTGGAAGCAGACTCTGAGATACAAAGGTGGCAGAGTAATTTACCGAGCTCTTGATTTATGTTTCTCTCATATTTTTCCCCTTGCATTCCAAAAAGCTGGTCCATGGTGATAAAAAACACAAGTTGCTAGAAGCAACTTTTTTTTCCAGGTTATTGTTTTCTTAGAGCTCAGGGAGTAGAAGAGATTGTGCTGGAGGTGGTGAGAATAGGGGAAAATGGAGCAGAGCTTTGGAGAATCAGAAGCAAGAAGAGGGCCTATTTCTCCAGATTGAATGAGTCAATCCTGGTGGCTCCTAAGTGGAGCTGAGCTTCAGTCCTTGGCAGAAGCTGTAGAGGAAGTAAAGAGAAGGCAGGTAATGCAGTTCAAGTCTCTAGATGAGGGATCTTCCAGGATTAGCAAAGGTGCTCGAGACTCAAGGGGCTGTATAATTTATCCTTCAAACAGGGACACTGTTGAAAGTGAAAGAGGATACTTTTAATATTTCTGTCAGAACAAATAGGTATAAACTGGGACTATCCTGAGCAAAGTGGTACACAAAGTCACCCCACCCAAGGCCTTCTTGGGGTGGAAAGAATGGAGTTTCCGCCTTCAAGGATCCATTAGGGTTTGTTCATACAATGAGGATTTTAGCTTCAACCATGATGGCAGAGGATTAGGGGTTCTATCTCATTTTCTAGGCACAAATAAGACCCTCAGACTCCAGGCTGGTGGAAGCAACACCAGAAATAACAAAGGTTGAATTACTTCAGTTGGTGGTAACTGGAAGTCCTATAGGAAGGAATTTCATTTGACCTTGCTGCCTTTCTATAACAAAATTTGCACATGCAATCTCAAGATGAACAAGATACAACTCCAAGATTTAAGAGCTAATGTTCTAGGAAAGGTGACAGACAGAGACAGATAAGCTGAGAGGCAGCCAAGCCAAGTGCCTTCGAGTCAGATCCAGAGAGGCAGGTGTTATCAAGGGTACATGAACATAGTGTGTTAGGACTGCAGAAGATACAGCACCTACAGAGGTAAAGTCACTGGGTCATGCAAGCAGTTTGTACTTGACTACTAACTCAAAGGTTGATGGTTCAAATCCAACCAGTGGAGCCATAGAAGAAAGGCTTGGTTATCTGCTTCCATCAAGGTTACAGCCAAGGAAAGCCCAAGCAGCAGTTCTGCTCTGTAACACATGGGGTCACTATGAGTCAGGGTCAACTCGACAGCAATCAGGTTTCCTGTCTGTTCAGTTATAGGAGAGTTAGACAATGTAGTCACACGTGACCTGGGTCTTGAAAGATTAAGAAGTGATTTCCAGACAAAGACAGGAAAGTGCCAGTGTCAGATATGGAGATGTGCCTCTCAGGTTCCCCATCTGATAAACAAATCATTGTCTCAGCCTTGGCTTCAGCTCTTTCAGGGATTATGTCTGCTGGCGAGTTGTTTTGGCTGGGTTCTGTCCATATCTATGAGTTGGCAACGGAGAGGTGCAAAGACCTGGACAATTTGCCCCAACACAGGACAATTCTGATGGGCTCTTCCCACCGTAGAGCTGCCCAGGAGGGTGGCCGATGGTATGAAGTCTGCATCTCCTCTCATCACCTTCTTCTTTCCACAGGTGCACCCTCCCCTCCATGGGTGCTTCTTCTCAGGGCACTCCCTTAACAAACCTGTTGAACACTAAACTGTGCCCAGAGCCTGATTCCCAAGGAGCCCAGACTGCAGAGGTGGTCTAAAAAGTGCCAAGAGTGGTCTAAAAAGTGCCAAGAGTGGTCTAAAAAGTGCCAAGAGTGGTCTAAAAAGTGCCAAGAGTGGTCTAAAAAAGTGCCAAGAGTGGTCTAAAAAGTGCCAAGAGTGGTCTAAAAAGTGCCAAGAGTGGTCTAAAAAGCAGGCAATAAGACAGAGTTTTGAATTTCAAGTTAGACAAATATTTCACAGTCAGGACACAAAGTATAAATTAAAAAAAAAAAAAAGAGGATTTTATAAACATTAAAAATGTTTTCTCCGTGAGGTACATCTAAGAAAACAACTTACAGGCTATATTAAATATTATAAAACAAATATTTATTAAGGGCTTTTATCTTGATGTCTTGGTCATCTGGTGCTGCTGTAACAGAAATGACACAGTTAGATGGTTTAACAAAAAGAAACATTTTCTTGCAGAAAAGTAGACTAAAAGTCTGTATACAGAGAGTCAGCTCTAGGGGAAGTCTTCTTAGGTTGGCTCTAGAGGAAGTTCCTTGTCATTATTCTTCCTGGACTGGGAGCTTCTGAGGTGCAAGGACCCTCCATCTTTTTCAAAGGATGTATTCTGCTCCCACACTGCTTCTTCATGACACAAAGTCCCCAAATCTTTCTGACAGCTTCTTTCTTTTATATCCCATGAGGTTGCCTCAAGCCACAACGCAACCTTATGCACTGAGTCCTGCCGTCCCAACACAGCTGCTGCTCAGGCTCCCTCATTAACATCGTAAAGGCAGAATTTACAACTACAGAAACAGCAGAGGGAATCAGGGCCTAGCTAAATGGCTATACACATTTGGGGGGAGATAAAACAGATGTTGAATTGGCAAACACCATGTTGCCTATATTTTTGCAACAATAACAACAAAAAATTTAAAAAGACTACTTATTCTTTCAACAGTGTGAATAACTCTCCAAATATTCCTCTAAGTGAAAGAATCCAGACACAAAAGACGCAAAAGACCAGATATTGTATTATTCCAACTATAAGAAATTAAAAAACACACAAAGCTGTAGTGATAAAAAGCAGATCACTGGTAATGAGAGGCCAGAGGTTGGAAAAGGGAACTGATTGAAAAGGGAATGAGGACATTTAGGGAATGATGGATATGGTCTATATTTTGCTTGTGGAAATGGTTATACAACTGTCTATATTTGTCAAAACTCAGCAGATTGTACCAATAAGTTTGTTGAGTTTCTTATATGCAATTACACCAAAATGAAATTAAAGGAAACAAAAATTCTGCGATGGTATACTTTGTAAGACCGAAAACTCAGGTGATTGTGTTCCATGAGAAGTCTCAGGTGGTACATCATTTACCAAGGCCATTGGAAATGTGCGGATGAGAGGGGAGCCAACCATAGCAGGTTCACTGGTGGCTCTGCCTTGCTGATGTGACAGAGATGAAGCCAGGCGGTAGCATCTAACCATCAGGAGCCAGTGAATGTGAGTGCCATAATGAGCACTGAGTTAAAGTGGCAGGGGGGAGTCTTCATTTGCACAGAATTACAGTGACCGCTAATACAGCACGGTTTTCCCTAGGAAAGAACAGCAGTGCTGCCAACAATGATACTTCTCAGCTTGAACCATCAGAGGAAATCAAGTCTGGGTGGTCAGTAGGCTGAGTTCAGTTGCATCACTAAAAAACCCTGATCCTTTTTCCAGCTTCCAGGTCTGAGTCTGTTTTGAGTACTGGGACCCGTTGAATGACCCACCTGGGGGTCATTTCTATTTCTATATAACTGGGTGAGATACACATGATAATTGCTACAAATACCCTTGGTAGTTGGGGTAAGAGCTATCATACTAGGGGAGGTCAAGTGAAAGCTTTGAAACTGTTCGTCTCTTCATCAACCCCAGACCAAAAATGTAAACAAAAAACAGTATAATGCCCTGGAGGGGATGGTGGAAATCAACACCACCCTAAGGATCTCAAGCATGTACAGGTGGTGATACCGGCCATATTCCGTTTAACAGCATGACTTCCAAAGAAAACAGATTATACAGATGAATGATAGTTTTCACAAGTCCAACCAACTATTAAGAACCCCCCACCTCCAGCTGCAACCACTGTGCCAAATGTGGTCTCTTTGATAGAGCAGATTAACCCGCCTTACACAGACGGTGGAAATCCTGGTAGCATCATAGTTAAGAATCGGGTTCTTTGAATCTACCTGGTGCTCTTTGGAAAAATTATGGGGCAGTTTTACTCAGTTCTGTAAGGTAGTGGTGAGCTGAAATCAACTCAAAAGTAATGTGTTTAGTTTATTTTTATTTTGTTTTATTTTTTTGGTTTAGACATATAGTACTGAGTCACTGATTTGATGAATGTGCTCTCCTACTTATGAGACAAAGAACTAAATTTGGTCTTTGTCTTTGGTTCCTGAAAGACTGGAATTTCCCAAGCAATCAGGGTGTCTTTGTTTACTGAAACAACCAGAAAACACTTAAAAACATGTGCAAATGAGTGGGTGCAACAAAGACCACACCTCATCAGCTACTCCCAGGAAGGAGGGGGACATGACTGCAATCATGTATATTCAATTGTTCAATCAATCATGACTATCAGTGAGTTCTCAAACATGGTTAAGCGGTGAGGTCAACAAAATGCCCTGGACATGAAAGACTGGGGCTTCCTGAATTGGCTAAAGCAGCTGTTCTCATGAATTGTCTTACCAGGACTCCTCCCAGACCTCACCCTTTGTGTCTTTTCATTTATATCCTTTTGGGTTATAATAAATGGGTAACTGTAAGTATAGATACTCTCCATGAGTTCTGTGACTCATTCTGAGGAATAATAAACCCACAGGAGCAGTGAGCCAGCAGAAACTGGTGTGTGCATTCTAAACTGGGAGCTCTGACTTAGCATGGGGTGGCTAACTGGAGAAGGGTTGTGTGGATAGCTGATCTGAAGGACTGAGTCTTTCTGACTTGTGAGCTCTGAACCACCTGTGGTGGTCAGAGAAATATTGCATGAGCAGCTGATCAAATGGATGGTATCCAAATACCTTGTGACTCAGCTCTGGGTAACTGGAATTGGAGAGAGAGTATGTGTGCTGCTTGGGTTACTGGGGAAGAGGATAGAAGTGGAAGAAGGTGAGGACTCGATGCATTTCCAAGTGGGAACTGGATTCATGATGATCCTTGCTACACGCTTAAAAAGAAAGGTGGAAGTTTTCCACTGTGCACATTCTATCAAAATAGGGGATCAAAAATAGTTCCCATCTACATGGAATGGACAATCATATACATTCAGTTTTTCCCAGATGTTGTCTGGGAAAAACTTTGGTCATAAATGAAGTCAAGAAGTGATCTGGACTATCTAGACACCACATTGATAACTCTTTGAAAGGTTCATTAAGGCAAATGTGAGAGAGAAACCCAATGAAGACTGAAGGGCTTGTTGCAACATTGCCTCCATTGTGTATTAATAGTCCTACCTTCACTTGACCATTGAGGACAAAGCCCCTTGAAATGATGGTGACTTATCTTCTTGCCTGCTGGTCTCTGTACACAGAATCTTGAGTATTCAGGCAAAGTCATGGCTTACAATTCAACAGGACACTTGCTGCATTCCTGGCAGAAGTATTCTCCTTAAGGAACAAAATCTCTAACCATGGAGAGGTCAGAGTTGCTGGAACAGAAAGTCCATTTCCTCAAGCAGGTCACTGGGACTGATCTTAAGCAGGTCCACTCCTTAGTTCTCAAACTCATATGGTCTTCACTTCATGACACCGCAGCACCATATAAAGGTCTTTGGTGCAAGATGTATACTGCATCCTGGCTAATGGCTCCCCATCTGTATATAATATCATCTCTAAACCGGAAGTTCAGTTGGGCATGCCTTCTCCTAGCCATTCTAATGCCCTCCTGGTTGGTGGCTCAGTGGTTTGATATGTGTAAAAGAAGTGGATCTCATGGTCACAGGCAGGTTTCCGCATCTTCTTTGTAGAAAGTGTGTCCTCATGTTGGCCAAGGGGTTATGTAGGAGCCCATGAAATGAATTAAACTCAAGTCAACCCACATAGTTGCTCTTGGTGCTCTCTTGTCTGATTTTGATGATAAATAGACAAACTTCATAAACTTGGTCTGGGAAGGGTATGGTGATCAGGGCTCCTGTTCCTTTAGGGATGACAATACAGATTGGCCACCAGGTAAACCTCTAATTGTAGCAAAGATGACAGCTAAAGTGAAAGAAAATCTAGACTGGATAACAGAAGTAGGGAGACAGTTGGTATCTGTTGCAGTTCCAAGAGCAGAAGCAGTGGCAAGAACTGTAGCCAGTCCCACTTTCATTCTTCTCCGAAAGTGTCTGCCAGGAAGTAAGATGCCCCGGAAATCTGGAAGAGCTGCTCCTATACAGCCATGAAGAAGTGGGCTCCAGCAGTGTTGTGGGTAGACTATGTGGATATGGAGTCATGTCACCTAGGATCTCCTATATTGTCCAGCTGCTGGTGCTCTGTGAGCAGCTGGCCTTCAGCTTTCCTTTGGGCACAGGCTCAGCTTCAGAGTCACTTTATCCAAGGTCATATCTTTGCAGGGTATGTCTACATCAACTGATGGCTTAAAACAAATCAAACCTATTGTCATCCAGTTAGTATCAACTAATAGCAACCTTACATGATGGAGTAGAACTGCCTCATAGGGTTTCCAAGGAGTGGCTGGTGGATTCATACTGACCTCTGGGTTAGCAGTAGAATGCTTAACGATTGTGTTACCAGTGCTCCTCCACTGATGGGTAGAGGTGGAGGCATAAAGGCCCAGCCGCTTTAACTCAAAGCAAGATCACTTTGATGAGCCATTTCAGCTCCTGTAATAGTCATATAACTTATGGCTTAATAGGCAGTCTCAGTGATTTAGATGAAAGTTGATTTAAAGATTCCACTGTTATTTAACACTAGGATGCATTTTCATCCCTATAAGAAATTCAATGATAACATCTTATGCACGCAATTTTTCTCACTTTAAAGAGTATTTATATAGGGTAAAGTCTCAAGATCAGAATTACTAACTTAAAGTACATGTGTATTTTTACACTTCTCTGACCTCTATTGCCTAATTGCTTTTCAAAAGAGTCATGCAGGTTTGCTGTGACACACACTTGGTAAACATTTTCAGCTCAATCATTTGTGGACCTTCAGAAATTCCGCCCAATTTTTTCTGGCATGGGATTTGTTTAGCCAGTTTTGAAATTTTGTGTTGATGAAGTCTGAAAAAAATCATTCAAGTTTGAACAACAAAGAAGAAAAATATGTAATTTTTTCATGTCTCTAACAGAAGCTGATAATTCCCCACCAATATGATAATTTACAAATCTTATTTTCAGTCTTTTTTGAAACTTTTTCTTTGTTTATTTGAAAGATTTGTTTTATGTGATTAGATACTAATAGACACATACAGCTTTGAGAAGACAAAAGCTGCCCTTACATGGGAGCTGGTCTCAACACCCACAGCCAGGTATGGGTGTTGTCCTGCTGAATACAGACAATCTCTCCAAACAATGACTTCAGAAAAGGCACCCTGTGACCAGGACTAAAATCAAGACAACAACAAAACCACCATGTCTGAAAACACACAAAACAATAAAAAGTGTTTAAATCACAAAAAAGATCAAAACTCCCCCTATTCTGGCTAATATCAGTGACTACTGCTTCTTTATCAATTATACCTTTAGCCTCACTCTAGTCTTCCTTCTTAAATAAGATTAAGATATCCAGTCAAGTAATTACCTTGCTTCCTAATAGGGCCCAATCTAAAATAAAGGTGCACTTCTTTGAATTCCCTCCAAAATCAATTAACACAAGCCCCAACTAGATTAATACAGTTGTTTCAATGCCTCCTCAGTGAGATTCCTCCTCCTGATGTTCCATCTCTTGCTGCCAAGAGCAATAACTGCTTGTTCAGTTAAGAACAGCATGTGTTCCTGGTGAGGGACATTGACAGTATCTGTAATTTACCTATTAGTAATTCCAAATCAAAGGATGCACTGCTTGGGCAAATCTGCAAAGGACCTCTTTCGAGTATTGAAAAGCAAAGATGTCACTTTGAAGATCAAGGTCTGCCTGACCCAATCCACCTTGTTTTCAATTGCCTCATATGCATGTGAAAGCTGGGCAAAGAATAAGAAAGACCAAAGAAGAACTGACAACTGTTAACTTTGAATTATGGTGTTGATGACTTAGAGTCAACTCAACGGCAAATGGTTTGTCTGTTTTATGTTGGTTTTCATATAGTATATACACATATATATGTAAACTCATCGTTATCAGCCAAGTGCCATCATTGTCAAGTTGATTTTAATTCATATAGACCCTATAGGACAGAGCAGAACTGCCCTGTAGGGTTTCCAACATTTTGGTTACCAGCCATAGCTCTTAAGCACTACACCACTATAGCTCTATATATGAGGTCTAGCAATTAAGTTCAAAAACTTATCCTGGAAAAAGTGCTATATACCTCATTGCTGAATAACACTACATTCATTTTTGAAGACATGCCCTTGGGAAGCTATGCACCAACTCCAGTGCTTTGTTCACCCTTCAAAGCAATTTTGGAATTGCTCTTCTGGAATGGCCATCAGAGTTGTTGTTGTATTACCCTTGATGTCCTGAATGTCATCGAAGTGTCTTCTATGAATATTTCCTTTATCTTTGGGTAAAGAAAAAAAATCACTGGGGGCCAGATCAGGAGAGTACGGAGAGTGTTCTGATACAGTTATTTGTTTACTGGCTAAAAACTCACTTGCAATTAAGTTTATGAGCTTGCCACCATGCACAACGGCCATTCCAGAAAGAGTTCCAAAATTGCTTTGAAGAGTGAACTAGGTGTTGGCATCAGTGCATACCTTCCCAAGGGGAGGACTTGGAAGGCAATGATAGTGATATTCAGCAATAGGGTATGTAGCACTTAGAACAATCAAGTTCTCAGACTTAATTGTCAGACCTCGTGTGTGTGGGTGTGGGTGTGGGTGTGGGTGTGTGTGTGGGTGTGTGTGTGGGTGTGGGTGTGTGTGTGTGTGTCTCCTTTAAAGCAATTTTGTTTTAAAACTACTCACGGAGAGACGGCAATCTAGTTTGCGCTATTATGTTTGGCTGGAGAAACACTTCCTGACATTGGCTTGTTTGGGCGTCATGAAACAGATTTTCTCTGAACTTGGGCAGAGCTTATCTAACTCTGTATGTAAGCAGAAAAACCAACGGTACATCAAAAGGGAACACACGCAAATGGAACACGAGATGGAGAGTTGTCTGTGATGGTAAGCTCTGTGACAGGGCATCAGATTCACATGCAGGAGTCAAATTCTGCAACCTCATGTAAGCAGGACCAGGGGAGAGACTGAGTCATGCTGCTGTACAAATAATTCTTTGAATTCCTGAGTAACTTCAGGGTGGTTTTGAACAAGAGGAAAAATAAATCAGTTTGGTCATGTTTTATTTCTTAACATAATTTCCTGTTCTTGGTTTAAAAGATGTCTATGACTGACATTGTTTCTACAAACTTCTCAGAACGGGAAGCTTAGTTTCCTTGAGTTTTACATAAGTTATATTTCATACAATTATAAAAGTTGATAAACTCAGGGTGAATGCCTTCTTCATGTTAACCTGTCAGGAGGAATTTTAAGTTACGACATCTAGCTGAGCTGCAGGACCATTATTTGACTGCTGCTTTATCTGGAAACAATTTTATGTATTTTACCTTCAAGAAGATGTTCACAAGAAGGTCCTTATTAAAACTGCAGCAGTTAGAATGTAAATTCTCCTCTCTAAAATGATTACATATGAGTGTGTAGTGCTGGTATCCGTATATCTGTATAGAGATTCTGGTCGCAGGAAATGGAAGACCCAAATCCATGTGGCTTAAACAATAATGGGGATTAACTGGCTCATATATTTGAAAACCAAAGGAAGATATGTTGTGGTCAAGATCTTGGCTCTATCTTTTTATTCTAACTCTATCCTTAGCCTGGCTGGGCCCTTATGGTCTCAGATACAGCTGTCTGCACCACTGGAGCAGCGTGCTTTTCGTCCACTTTCCGGGGAGAAAGCTTCATTTCTCACAGCCATCAAACGGCGTTTTCTCAACTTCTCTCTAGAAACATGACGATCATTACTGTGAGGAATGTGCAAATACACCGACAGACCTTCTTCTGGAGTTGAGGTGGGAGCAGTCTACTCCAGCATCGTGGCTGCTACATTGTTAGTATGTGATGACGAAGGATGAGGGACAAGGTATTTCCTTCAAAGAAAAATTAAAGTTCCCTTAGGGGAACAGAAGAGATAGATGCTGTGCCATCCTGTCAAGACATTCCACTTTAATTTCATCCCCGTAGGATGTGATATTCTTGCCTACTTGTAGGTGGCAGTATTGGGTTTAAAATACAGGCTCTGGAGTTTGGCTGCTGCTACTCAAACTTTTGTGCCCTCGGTTACTAGCCACTCAGTTTCATGCAAGTCAGTTAACTTGTCCCTGCTGTAGTATCTTCATTATGAAATGAAATTAGTAGAATCTTCTTTGTAGAGTTGCAATGAAGATTCAATGCACTAACGCCTGTGACACAGTCAGCACAGACCGTATCACTTTGTAAGTACTTGGAACAGCATTTTTGCAAATGAAGTAGCCATTTGATGGACCCTGTAAACCATCACTTTTATCTTCTTCACATTTGCCTGTTACCCAGTGTGTTCTGGAGGCTTCTCTTAAGTCGTTTATGTCAGTTGCCAGAATTCATTTCGAGTAGACCCAGTTCTTTGACACAGAGACCGGAGGATACTCTGTACCATAATAGTGGTATGTTGTGATACACTGTGATATAAAGGTTCAGAAAACAAGCCCCAGTGTTCCTGATTTGGGTGTTTCTTCCACAGTGTGAATATCATTCTTGAACGGTTGAAAACAGGGTCCAGCAGCATCTGAGCAGGTGCCTACGTGCTCCTGCCGGTTAAATCACTTCTCAAGGCTGCCTAAATCCATACTAAACAGTGATGTCTTTATTATTCCTTGCATACCCCCTTCCCCTTTAGCGCTGGTATTTGGGTAGCTGAATATACCATACTTACACGGCAATAATCAGGTGATTTTCTTTTGACTGGTAACCCCTTTGTTTCATGTTAATCAAACCTCACTCTTCAAAAAGACTTGGGAGTAAAGCATAGAGAGGTGGAGTGGATGTAAAGAAGTAACCCTAGTTGTTTGTATTAAAATTCACTCTGTGGAGGCTAAAGAGTCCCTGAGTGATGTCAGTGGTTTATGTGCTAAGCTGCTAACCCAAAAATGAGAGGTTTGACACCACCCAGTGGCCTGGTGACCTCTTTCCCCCAAGTCAGCCATCGAAAATCCTCTGGAGCACAGCTGTGCTTTGGCAGACCTAGAGCTGCCAGGAGTCAGAGTCAAGTGGACAGCAACTTGATGTGGTGGTGGTAAAGGCTAACATCAGAGCATTAACTGCCCTCATTCAGGGAAATCTGTATGAACTTTGAAATTTATGAAGTGGGTGAATAGGAGTGATTGCATCAAATAAGTTTTTGCCTTTCAAAATGATTTATCTCATGTATTTACAGAAATGTAAGTTCTGGAGACTTCAAAATATAGTTTGTGTTTATTTGGAAACATTTGAGACCAGAGAAAGAGCATAAACTTGGAGACAAAAAGACTTGACTTAAAATTCTGACAGTATGATTTATCAGGTGTGTGGCCTGGAGAAATATCTTCTCATCTCTGAGTCTCAATCTCTAAATCTATTTAAAAAAAAAAGTATAATAATATCTTCTTTGTTGAGTTTAGCAGAATGTTGGAAATAATGAACATAATTGTTTAGCACAGTGTACAAGATATCAAAAGCATAAAAAATAGCTCTATTTATGAATACATCTATGTATAAAGATGCATTATATATGCATGAGTGTAAGAACAGATTGATTATCTAATGCAAAGCACTCTTGCACTCAGGATTCCACTCCTTTTGTTGACGACCCTATACCTGATGGTAAAGCTTCTGTCGGAGGATGTCATGTCTTCAGGTCTAAAACTCAAAAATTTACATATTTCCTAGTGTCACAGAGGGGAACAAATAAACTGAAACTGCCACCATCAGCCAATTAAACGAGTAGTTATCAGTCTTGGCTGAACATTATAAACCCCTGGAGAACTTAAAGAGAAGACCTCAGTGCTCTGAATGCACCCTAGAGCAATGACATTAGAGGTTATGGGAGTTAGATGTAGGCATCAGTGTTTGTTAAAGCTCTGTATGATTTCAAGTGCAAACAAGGCAGAGAATCATTGCTCTAAATCATTGCTTCTTAAATTGTGATGTGCATACAAATCTTGTTAATATGCATGTTCTGATCCTGTGGATCTGAGGTATGGCCTGAGAATCTGCATTTCTTTCTGTTTTTTTTTTTTATTATGATTGAATGAAAATGTACATTCCCATATAAATTTGCATGCCCATCTATATGCAGTTCCTACTGCCCTCCCTGCCCGGTGACAGCACATTCTTCCTTTCTTCTCCATACATGTCTTATCCTCACAACAATCTCCTATCCCCTCCTCTCCACTCACTTCCCTTCCTCCAATGAGAGGTCAACAAGACAACATCCTACAGATGCACAGAACCACAAATTACATACATGGTATGGTCACTCTGTATCACCAAGTCCAATTGATTCCTTTCCGAGAGTTGATCTCTACTATGATTTATGGATGGGGCAGTGTCAGGGCCAGGGGCCATGTTCCCAGGGGAACTCTGAGGTCCATGGACCATCAGTTGCAGTCTTTTAATGGAGATCTCAGGGTGAACCCATTTTTATTCTTGTGTTGACAGTGAGACCCAACTTCATGAGGTCCATTACGGCTATTACTGGTGGTGGCTGGGCACCATCCAATTCTTCTGATCACAAGTCGATGTAGTCACCCACTCCTGTGGGTCTCTCTGTCTTCTGAATTCTCTTTCCCCCATGTCATTTTAGTCCTTGGTGATCATCAGTTCCTGCTAAGTTGGGACAATTTGCTGTACCCTCAGATGGCAGCTTGGCAACTTTTAAGACCTCTCTGAGAATCTGCATTTCTAACTTCCTCTTAGGTGATACCAGTGATGTTGGTTCCTGGGCCACACTTTAAGTTTGTTGTTGTTGGTTGCCGCTGGGACAGTTTCAACTTTATTGAGACTCAATGTGTGCTGCGTAGAATTGTTCCACAGGGTTTTCAAAGCTGTGACTTTTCAGTAGAAGTAAGTAGATCTCCAGGTCTGTCTTCTGAGGCATCTCTGGGTGGGGGTGGGAAGGTTCAAATTGCCAGCCTTTCAGCTACTGGTGGAGTGCCACCTGAGAGTCTGATTCTAAGATGCTTACTGCTTTCTCTTCTCCTCCCCCCTCCCATCCACCTTACTTCGGGGGGAAAAATACAAAGCAAAACAAACAAACGACAACAACAACAAAAAAAATCCAACCGTTTGTAAAACATGTTTTTCTTCCCAGAAGCTACATTGTCTTCTAAGGCTACAGTCCTCTTTACTCAGAACAGTAAAATGTTATACCTTTCACGATGAGTGCTTCAAATTGCTCTACCCTTTCTAGAGTAATTTTGACATATGAGAAAAGTATACAGCCATTTTCAGTATGAGATGAATCATAATTTATCAGGAAAAAGAGGTTGCTAAAAAACTTGACAAAACATGGACACCTTCAGAAATTCATTTGACTACTCTAGAAAGTTTTTTTTTATGCACGACCAAAAATCAAGGAAAATGCTTATTCAAGCTGCATTTGTTTAGATAGAAAAACGTCAAGAATTGTGGATACTTCCGTCATCTGGATTTGACTCCCTAAAGCAACTTAAAACCAAACTGTCTTGATCAAGTCACTTGGCCAGACTTGGCTAGTAAGAGTGCCAGTGACTGCTCTACAGCTGAGCTTGACTTAGGGAGCAGGAAGCAGAAACTCCTGAACAAATCTGAGACTTGCCTAGTATATGCTGTAAGGGTACTCATTTTAGCAGTGTGCCAGGACACCGTCATACCTACAGTCAGGAAGGTAGCACAAAACAGGGCAACATTTTGTTCTGCTGTACACGAGGCTACCCTGAGCCAGAGTCAACTTGATGGCAAATAACAGGGATATACTGGGAAGGGAGAGACAAAATATTGAATATCGATTTCTTGTACCTGATCTTTGTCTTTCTACTTCTTTAGTTAAGCCTGGATAGAAGACAGAACCAGTGACTTTGATCAGGGCCCATCTGAGTTCAAAATCTTAACCCTTCCCTTATGCTGTCTTTGAGCCTGGAACGAAATACTTAACCTTCTTTCCACCTACATTTGTTTATTTGTATGAGCATGTGTTTACTGTGACCTCACATAGTAAGAGCGGCCCAGCAGCTTAACTTTATCATTAAGGGTCTTCTGGCTTTATCACATTGACGTTATCTTTTTTCACAGTGATAAAGTGGTTGTAGTTAACTCTGTGAATTATCACAACTTCACAGAAAGAAGTCCTTAGTAGAAAGAGAGCAGAAATCTATCATATGCCATCTCTATCTCATCAGGGAAGAACTCCCTTCCGAGTAGCCTCCCTAGTAGGCTGCTCTGTTATTGGCTAGTTGTAGACCACGTGCTAACTCCTAAACTGATCACAGGCAAAAGAGAATGGGATGATTGTGATGGATTTAGACCAACCATGATTGATCCCTGAGGCCAAAATTTACAGTGTCATTGGAGAAAACATTGTCAAATCAGATTCTCTCAGCAAGGAAAAACAGGGTATGCTATTGGATTGACAAGTGTTAGTCTATTGTGCCACTAATAAATGTCGTTTCCTGTTCATATCTTTAAATCGGCCCACAGGGGGAACATCCCAGGTTTATTACCCCCAAACTGATTTCTTTCTTTATATGATCAAGTCTTCAGCTTGCATTCCCGAGATTTTGTTTCTGGTAACAAGAGTGATTCCTATTTTGAGACCATTAAAACTTTAGTAAAACATTTTGCCCAGCAATTGAGAAGCACACCATCTCTGTCTGTTCAAAATCTGAGACCCAGAGAATAAATTGGTTTACTTACAAGAAAGCATCTAAGTTAACATCAAATTAAGTCTCCTTCAGACTGCAAAGAGGTCAAATATTGTTTCTCTTCTACTAAAATGTGCTTCCATTAAGATTACACCACAAAAACCCTATAGAGTATTTCTACTCAGTAACATACACAGTAACCATGAGTTGGAATCAATGTTGAAGCAACAAACAATATTCAAATGTCATGGACATTTGCAGCTCTCACTAGTGCTGTATTAGAAGTTGGTCACTAAGGAAACTGTATCTTTTTAAAATCTTTTTATTAAAAAAATGGATACATTTCTGGCTTCATGACAGATGCACAATAACTGTTGTCTTGAAAATAACCTCAAAACATATTGTTTCACCTACAGTTACTTTGCAATGTTACAAGACAATGTTCTTGTTTGGGGTTTAATGAAAACACCTTAATTTCCCTGCTACCATGGGAAGGCTTTCCAGTTGGTTGAGAATACACCAAGTGATGCTGGCATTGCCAGCTCACGATTTAGCTTTACTTGGTATGTATAGAGTATATGGGAATTAGGTTGCTTACTTGACACAAAGCCTTCTATTAGTCTGGAGCTTATAGGTACACATTGGTCACAGAGTCCACAGCTGAGGGATATCAATTGTGTTGAGGGCCAGCTTGTCACGTCCTAAGCCTTGGTGATGGCTATGCCTGACTCGGAGCAAGACGTGAGGGCACAGGAGTCACCATTACTTGTTTGGCTGGTTTTCAGGAGTTGACTAACTTTGAAAGTCAACTTGCTTCTCAGTTTGAAAAAGACAGAACCTATGCATAAGTAATACTAGAAATTTCTTGAAAATGAAATACTTAAAGATATGTGAGAGAAGCCTGAGGGAAGTGAGAATCAGTAGCTATCAGTAAGGAACTTTAGAACGTGACGGTTTGGAAGGCAGGGACCTATGCCTTCTCTACCTTCAGTCCCCATCAGTGCCTCCTGCAGCCATTTACATTTTGTGGGGGCAATTCTCAGGGGGCCTGCACATGCTTGAGATTCTTCTTCTCTTTCAAACATGAATACAGCAGGCTAAAAGAACATTTGCGTCACCACCACATCCAAGTGGTCATTCTGACTTAGTACTTCCTTAGCAGGAAGCAGTTCCACGAGGGCTGGATTCCCTGGCTGGACCTGGCTTCCGGAACCCCAAAGAACCCAGATGGGCCAGTTAGCTCCCCTTCTCCCCCACAAGTCATTCTAGTCTAGGTAGTTCTTGAAATCTTCCCTGGTTTTCTAAATCAAAGCATGAACTTCCTCACCGAGAGCTCCTTATGACTAGGACCTGAAGCCAACATTTTGGGAATAATACTGAGTCACCTCTTCCCCTTGCACAGTTTCTCTGATTTTAATATCTTGCATTCTTGTGATACGTTTTGTCTATGGCAATACCAGCCTCAGCAGTTATGACTTTATCTTTTACTTCTTTTAACACTTAAATAAAAATGTAAGAATTTAAATAGCTGAAACTTTCTCTATTAATTTCTTTATAGATCAGTGCAAAAATGCTACTATTATGTTAAACAAAAAAGGATTTCCAGGATTTTAAAAAAATCCACTAAGAGGTGAGTCCTTCACAATGCAAAAACAGCCAACTACTTCAGCTAAAAGGCCCTACCCTGCTGTCAGGAAGTTGTGTTAGCACATAATCTCCCCACTCAACATTTATATGGTTTTAGAATGTTGGGACATCATCATTTCCTTTCATTTTAAGGACGATTGAATTCTAGGATTATTACTGGCATAAGTAAAGATAGAGTTTATGGTACTGAGAAATAAGCCCTATTTAGGGAATTAGGAAGACTCACAAATAGGTCACACGTAGTTAATTTTTTTTTCACCAAAGAAATATCCAGTTGGAATTTTGATGGCTAAAATTTGGTGCAATACGGGCAAAGTGTTGGTGAAACACAACAGTGTGTCCTGATCTAATACATACTGTTTAGCTGTCTTTCTGGTCACCGAAAAGCTGCTTGTACATTCCCAGTCACAGCATCTTGGGAACCTCTTAGAATGAATGAGTGCAGTAAGAAGCGGGTTTGGCTCAGGTAGGTAATACACTAAGGTGCTGGCTCTAGAATGAGGCTACTTGGGATTAAACCAAAGTATTGACACACCTGGTATATGATGTCAGGCTGTTTCTTTGATCTCTTTAAGGATCTATTTCCTTGCTTGAAAAATTGGCTTAAAAGCTGTACCAAAATGATTATGTTGCTGTGAATATAAAATATGAGCATGTATATCAAATACTCAGAGGCTGTACAGTAAGAGCTCACTACAGTTTATCTATTTTTACTATCATTTAAAGGCTTTTCCCACTTACAGAAGGTTCTTTTTAGTTGGTACCAAGACCTGCTTAATACCAGGAACTCTAATCTGTGTTTCCGTTAAATGATTTGCATACTGATGAGACCAGAAAACTCCACAATTGTATACCCACCCTGTTTCTGTCAGAACCTGTTAGGCAAGTCAACACCAGCTGCCACCTTCTTATACTGTTGCTGTCTAATGAGAAGGCCACCATTATTTTCCTTCACAGGTCAAGAAGGTATTGAGAAAACTCTTAGTGAGTGACAACAGGTTCCTGGAAGGAGGAAATGACTTGCCCAAGGCCATGTAGAACTAAATTTCTGCAGAATCACTTGCATTGCCTTAATAGCAGCTGACCTTCACTGACTATTAGACACAAGTACTGAGCTCAGCACATTATATGACTTATCTTACTTCACCTTCATGACAAATCTTTTGAGACTTTGATTATCTGATCTTCGTACAAAGAAACTGAAGTAAAGGGAGGTGTGTGGTTTGTCCAAGTTCTCACAACTCCTAAATGCTGTTGTGTGGTCTGAATACTATACTGAGCTGCAGGCAAGAACTTCATTTGAAAATTGTCGTCCCACTGAGACCTGCAGAGTGCGCACACTTTTGGAAGTTGACTTCTGCAGAACTTTTCCCTTTTCTTTACTCATAGTTGATTGTTTTCTTCTACAAACTTACTAGTTGAATTATTCTCAGTCTCCTAACTGTGGGTAGTCACCTGGGCACGGCTCACTACAATTTCAGTTTTTTGAATTTTAGAAAGCTGCAGATCGGTTACAATCTATACCCAGCATCTCAATCTATGGTCCACACCTAGCATCTCATGTACTAAGACGTTGATCAGGTCACTCAATAGGATATTTCAACCAGGCTGTATTAAAAGTGAGAAAAGATTCTGTCACAAGTACTTAGAGATTTCTAAGAGATGGATTTTGTTCTGTGACTCATTTATGAAATATAGAGCAAACTGTTTTAAGACATGATGTGACTTGAGTCAGAAAAGATCTGAAAGGAGACGGATGTCTTCTATCGCCACGAACCACTGTTTCTGCTACTGTGTATTTCCTAGGGTGTAAATGGTAGTCACGCAGAAAAGTATGCCATGGTCAAGTTTGCGAAAATCTGTGAAGTGCTAAGTTAAGTAAGTCCCTTCAGAGCCTTTACTTCATGATGATCATGAAGAATGGCCAATCCAGGTAATTTAAAAAGCAAAGAGTTCACTTTATAGACTAAGGTATGCCTGACCCAAGCTATGGCACTTTCAATCACCTCATATGCATGCAAAAGCTGGACAGTGAACAAAGAAAACCAAAGAAGAATTGATGCCTTTGAATTATGATGTTGATGGAGAACACTGAATGTAAGAAGTCTGACAATTAAGTCCATGAACTTAATTGTTGTAAGCCCTATATACTTAAGTGCTGAATACATCTACAATCACCTTTGAAGTACTGCCCTTCGGAAGCTATGTACCGATGCCAGCATCTAGTCCACTGTTCGAAGTAATTTTGGAACTCTTTCTGGAGTGGCCATTGTGCATGGTGGCGCAGTTGACACAGTGGTAAGTTTGTAACCTTAGTTATATAGTTGTTTGTGAGTTTTTAGCCAGTAAACAAATAACTGTGTTGGAACACCCTCCCTGTTCACCTGATCTGGCCCCCAATGTCTCTTTTTCTTTACTCAAAGGAAATACTGGAAGGAAGATATTTTGATGACATTCAGGACATCAAGGGTTACATGATGACAGAAAAACAGTTCTAAAATTGCTTTGAAAGGTGGACTAGGTACTGGCATCGGTGCATAGCTTCCAAACGGGAGTACTTTGAAGGTAACCGTAGTGATATTCAGCAATAAGGTATATAACACTCTTTCTAGGATGAATTTGTGAGCTTAATTGGCAGTCATCATACTGTTGACTGCTGAAAGAATGAACAAATATATCTTGGAAGAAGTATAGCCAGAATGTTCCTTAGAAGCAAGGATGGGAAGATATTGTCTCGCCTATTCTGCACACATTATCGGAAGGAATCAGTCTCTGAAGGACATTATGCTTGGTAAAGCAGGAGGTCAGTGAAAAAGAAGACCCTCAACAACGTGCACTGACACAATGACTACAACAGTGGGCTCAAACATACCATCAGTTGTGAAGCTGGCGCAGGACTAGGCAGTGTTTAGCTCCGTTATACTTAGGGTTGCTGTGAGTTGGAACTGACTCAACAGCACCGTACAATGACAACAACAAGGAGTCATTTTTCAATGGAACATCTTATGAGATTACTGTCCCAAAGAACACATTTTGAGAAATGCTGGTGAAAATGATTATGAGCATTGGCATGGGTTCAAATCCAGGCCCACCACTTAGGTGCTGTGTCTTTGGAAAACCACAAAGCCACTGTTGAGTCAGGAAAAATTCTTTGGGACTCTGGTTCTTCGGGCAGTAAAATAAATATAATAATGACAACAGTTTCATAAGGTTTGGTGAGTACAGGTGTGGTAAGCATTCAGTAAATACTATTATCTTTAAGAAAGGTCATTTCAGTGTTTGGGTTCTGGGTTGGTTTTCTCAGCCTCAGCTAATTTAATCTCAATTCCTTTTCATATGGTCATTTGCTCACCTAGGAGGAGAAAACAAACAAACAAAAACAAAATAAAAGCAACAAAAAAATGTTGATCTTGTCTCTGTTGTAGGCCGTGAACAAGTCTGGTGTTGACCTAATGATGAAGTTAAAAATAACAAAGAATGGGAGGCAGGACCAAAATGGTCAAATAGTCAGATGTTTCCTGCGATCCCTCTAAAAAGAAAGACCCAAAGGAACAAATGAATTAATTATATATGACATCCTAGGAGCCCTGAACATTCAGGGGAAAGTTGAGAAATTGGACCAAGCCCCAGTGAAAGGAGAGTAGGTCTCGAAGTATCTAGGACTGGGCAGACCTGACCCACAGCGTGGTGAACAGCATGGCACTGGAAGGGTCTCTTTATCAGCAGGTGAGACTGAACAGAAGCAGAGAGTTCACTTGTGCCTCCAGGACTGGTGAAAGCAGCACTCGATCAACAAAGCTAAGTGGCTTGTGTCTAACATATCTCGTGGATCTAAAACTTTCCTTTAAAATAAAACTGTCTCTCGTTTCTCTGTACTTTCCACTTACTACCCTATACTGTGCCCCAGCACTAGAGTCTGACAGCATTAACTGAGCCACAAGCAGGACTCCTTATGTGTGCACCAAGCCACTCTCCTAGACTCGGAGAGACAGAAACTTCACAAGCAGGAGAAAGAGAGGAAAAATCTGCCACCCTCCCTGAGGTGGAAATTTAGGGTGGAGACATTTCCTTTGGAGCAGGATAAGGGGAATACCTTCTTCGTAGACATTCAGGTTGGCTGTCATCACTCCACCTTTCTCACTACATGCAGCCAGGTATCTGTGTCTGCACCAATCACCCCTGGCCATCTAGGACTGTCTGGGATAGCCTGCATCACACACCTGAGCTGGATCCACACATGAAAAGCAAATAGACTCTTGGGCTACCACACCAAGTACAGCTCTAACCACCTGGTGGCAAGTTATTAGAGCTTCAAAGGAACTACCAACAAAACTAATACACACAATCAGACTATTTCGACATTTCAAAACAAAACAAGAAGCCAGAACACAGTAACCAAAAAGAAAATAAATAAATAAAACTTACAGACGGCTCAGACAGCAGTCAATATCAAATCATTTAAAGAGGCAGAACACCGTGGTGTCAGAAAGCTCCCAAAACAAAGACTTAAGACTTTTCCAGATGAAGAGAACTTCCTGGAATTATCAGAGGTAGAATATATACCAGAAAAATTAACATTTAAAACTCTTGAAGGAATCAGGAGGGGGATAAGGCAAAATGCAACAGGACATAATGGTAGATCTAACAAACTGTAAGAAAGCACATGAAGGCAGAAGGTAGAAATTCATAAATTAATAATAACGTTACAGAATTAGATAATAGAACATCAAAGAAGCAGAATTGAACAATGGAAGCCTGAATTAATGAGATGAAGATAAAGATGTAGCACCAATATATTTAAGGAAAAATCAGTTAAAGGATTTTAAAAGTCAAGAAACAATAGGAATTTTGTGGAACTCTGTTAAGAGGAATAATCTATGAGTGATCAGAGTATCAGAGTAGGAAGGCATAACACTTACTACAGAGAATTGTTGAAGATCTGTTGACAGAAAAGTTCCCTGATGTCATGAAAGATGAGAAAATATCTATCCAAGATGCTCATAAAACTCCTCACAGGATAGATCCTGAAAGAGAGACATCAAGGCATATTTTAATCAGACTTGAAATAAATGAAAGATAAGCAAACAATTTTAAAAATGGTTAAGGATAAAGGAAAAATAATCTACAAAGGAGAGTCAATGTGACAAAGCTTGGACTGCCAGCCAAGCCAAGTGCCATCGAGGGAGTAAGAAGGCAGTGAGATAACATATGAGTATACAGAACCTTGAAGGAAGAAAAATGCTAGCCAAGAGTTAAATATCCAGCATAACTGTCCCTCAAATATGATGGTGAAATTAGAACATTTTCACATAAACAGAAATTTAGGAATTTTGCAAAAACCAGAACTAAATTATAAGAAAACTAAAGGGAGTCCTTTGATTACAAAATCAATAACGTTAGATATCAACCTCAGACTGGAACGCAGAATGGAGCAACCAGATGTCAACCCAGATGGGGAAGTCACAAAAACAAATTAAAGAAAAAATACTGGAAACAGGAAAACAAAGATATCATTATGTAAAAGCAAACCATGTTGTAACAAAAAAGAACTTACAAAAACATATTCATAGACCTTTCAGATGGAGAGGTGATACAAAGAAGTTAAAGACTGATTTAAATTTAGAAAAAATAAGGTTAAGTATTAAAGTCACTATAAAAGATATTAACAATCTTACACATCAAAAAAAAAAAAGATAAAACATGAAATCTCAGCAAATACCAAACAACAATGATAAAGATGAGAAGAAAACATATTAAAAATAATGACATAGAACTACATGAGTGTTAAGGTGAACAAGAATTTCCATACATGGTAAGAGTGGTTCATGTGGTTCCACACCAAGCCTACGGGTAGTACAAGTTATAAGTCCATCATTCAAGCTCTCAGGACCTGAGAATTTTTCAGATGGGGCTTTTCTGAATCTTGGTGATGCTCTGACACAAATACCACAAGTGGGTGGCTTTAAAGAGCAGAAACTTATTTTTTTCATTGTTTAGTAGGTTAGAAGTCCTAATTCAGAGTTCCAGTTCCATAGGATGGTTCTCTGTCTCTTTCCATCTGCCCTGGGGGAAGGTCTATGTCCGTTCCAGCATTCCTATGATCTTGTGTACTATGATCTTTGTGTACTATTTGTCATTCTCTGTGTGTGCTCGCTATGTTGTCTCTGTGGCTATGGAGCTCCTTATACTGCAGAATAGGTTAGGTTTAGGACACACCTCACACTGATGAGGCCCCATTAACATAAAAAGGAATACTGTATTTTCAAACAGAACTTCATCCACAGCTACAGGGATTCCAGTGCATATCTAGGGGTGACACAACTCAATTTATAAGAGTGCTCTTTTTTTTTTCCTATGAGCAGGTCCTTTATCAGGGCTGCCTACACAGGTAAATGACTAAAGCTTCCCTTTCTCAGCTGCTGCTTCCTCTGAGAACTCTTTTTAAGACTTAGACAGTTTAGTTTTTAGACATGGAGTTGACCTTTCGCCAGTTTTAGGAAAGAAGACAATCAAAAGATGGCAAACAGATGGAAAAATGTCAAACATGGTGGCCAAAGAAAATGATGAACTAGACATGGACTGTAAACAGATACACACCACTTTGTTCTCTTTTATTTCAGCAGCTGCTGTTATAGAACTTGCTGCTATATCTAGACTACTGCTGGATTCTGAACAGACTGCAAGCAATCTCTATTGAAATCATTTTCCTTCAAAATTATCTCTGTAGCTTCAAAAGCATCTTCCTTCTAGATGGTTCATGAAAAACCCCTCGTGCTACAAACTATATAACAAGCAGTGGTAATACTGACCATGAGGGAGGGCTAGATAGTGGTATTATTGTACAAAAGAGGGCTACTCTGTTCAGGCATGACAGAGGACTCAGCAAATTCTGCTTCGTTATCCATGGGGAAAGGTGAAGAACCCTGCACTTCTATATGTAAGTGTAGGCAGTATATATAGGACATAGAGCCCTGGTAGCTAAGGGGTAAGAGCTACAACTGCTAACTAAAAGGGTGGCAGTTTGAATCCACCAGATAGGTGCTCCTTGGAAGTCCTATGGAGCAGTTCTATTCTGTCCTGTAGAGTCACTATGAATCAAAACTGACTTGAGAGCATTTTTTTTTTTTTTTTTTAGTGTGGGATATAGGCAGTGTGCATAATACCTGCCTGGAATCTGTCCAGCCCAGTAGGTAGAATTAAACGCCAAGGGTACTCAAAATGAACATGGAAAAAGAGTAGGAATAATACAAATTGCTTATTTGGTGAAAACTAGCTGCCTTGATTTAGAACTGACAACAGAAATTAATAATGAAGACACATGGTGAAGATCTCGAATGACATATTGTTAGAAAAAAGGTGATAGGCTAGATTTGGAGACAGACTGTTTTCATCAGTAAAATGTTTGGAATGGAAAGGCTATGGAAAAATATCAGTGATAGCCTGGCTAGGCCCCAAGCACCCCACCAAAGCGAGGAACCGTGAAGGTGTGAAGTGTTTCTAAACTTTGTGTGTTCCTTAAACAGATTTAGGGGCCCGGTGGAGATTAAAGGACGGACAGGCTTCTGGGCCCATATCCTGCGGTGATCACCAGTGTGAGGAGAAGAGGAGACCTAGTGCCACAGTCTATTTGAATGAGTGTAGAAGAGATATGAGGTGATACTCCGGAGGAGAAAATAGAGATGATTAGCAAGATACCTCTTTCTGATATTTTAGACTGGTTGATTGTGTGCTTTCACCATCAATAATCTCTGGAAAGAAACAAAACAAATTTCAGATCCAGTGCTTTTCAGTAGCTAACGAGTGTAAAAGGAAATTAAGAGTGCATTAGTGTGTTAAATTTGTTTTAAGATAATAACCTGTTTAACTCAGTTGAGCCAGATTAAACAGTGCTCTAAGACTGGAAATTTTTGAGCATTTTTTCTGCCTCTCTAAATTCTCCCACAGTTTCCCTTATTTTCTGGAGGAAAGGGAGATATAGAATCTTTTATTCCCTGTCCAGTATATCATAAAAATAAGCATCATAAAAAGGTAAATAAAAAGAGAAGTCAAAAGATCTAAAATCCTTAAATATGGAGCTGTGTTAGGTGTGCTGGATCCAGCTGTCAGCAGAATGTTTATTGTTTGTTCTTCACCTGTAGCTGTTATCCTCTGTTGTTAAATTCTGCAAGCATGCATTGTACCACGTGTCATACTGAAACATACGGAGAAATCAAGTCGAAAACACATGGCTTTGTCTCTTTCAGGAGAAAACAGCTCCATAAAATAAGGATCAAAGTCTATTGTATTTATCGTCATATTACCAGCACCAAGTATATACAGCCAAGCCAGCCAAGAGCAAGTATATAAAAGGTGCTGAAAAACATTTGCTTAACAAACACATGAGTTTACTAATGAGGACCTTGAATACTCAAGTAGACATAAAACACTGTGAGCAGTGCTATAACAGATATTGTCTCCTCTGAATTTGGGGAACACTTATCTGAATATTTGTATAACACATAATCAGCTTCCATTTGAAAATAATCTTCTGGATGGTAAACTGACAAAATGATAGATTCATTTGATGGAAAACTGAAAGACACCTTTAAGATCATCTAAGGCAGATTGTTGTTCACACAGCTTCAAAACTGACTACCAGGTATTGCACTTGACATAAGACTTCAACCAACATCATTTTAATAAACAAAATAAAATTTTAATCCATCCATCCATCCAATTTTATCTGGTGGACATCGTTATACTTAAATGTTGGTATTCAAAAAGCTGCTATTTTCAAGATACCTCTGCACACTGATTTGATGTCTACACTAGTGAGTTATTTTGTGGAAATTAAAAGCATTTCCATAATATAAGCGTATTGTGTACATTTGATACTAAAATATGAGAGTGTCTGGGGTGATTTCACTGTACAATTAAGAAACAGAACACTCAAAACCAAGAGGACAATGATAAGACCATGTGTGGTGACTCTTTGAAAGGTTACACTTACCACTTGGTGTGCTCGATTTTATAAAAGTTCAAGTCCCTTAACTTACAGACTTCTGTAAAAAGATGAAGAGAGAATAAATGATTTCAGAGAATTGAATTAGGATTCCAATTTCACTGACATGATTTCAGAGAATCCAATTTGGATTAAAATTTCCCTAGAAAAGAAAAATTGAGGGACAACAATGGTAGTTTAGCAAGTATTTTCATTGACACATTTAGGATCTGAACCAATCGGGGACAGTCTGTTGCAGAAAAAGAAGAGGGAATAAAGAGCCATTTCTACTCCTGCTCTGAGCCAATCCGGCCCCTCTGTCTTCAGCATCGTGGTTTGGGGAATCTCTGCTACTGTTTCCTTGTATGTTAAATAAGGAAGTTGGGTTAGATCAGTTGTGTACAACCCTACAGCTCTAACTCTTCCTTATCATAATATTTTATACTATTCCCTACTATTCAAAAATAAAATGTATCAGCATTACAAGCTCTCTGCATACATTGTACATTACACTTACACAGTATGCACCTTACTATATAAATGCTCAGGCACAGTTATGCTGAAAGATGGAAGCAATCAGATACTTCTACCTACTTGTGATGAGTAAGTTTACGTTAAAGAGAAGCAAGAAGTTCAGAAACCACTCCTTACAAGGAGTCCACAGAAATGAAAGCCTAGAAGTCTGGGTGTGGACACTGGAATAAAAACAAATGTTATAGGGAATTAGTAGCAGACTAGGTTTGTTAATAGGTGGTAAGAGGGAAGTGAAGAAAATTAGTAAGTGTGGCATTTCTATGTCAGCTTTATTTGCTGTTTCTTTGTAAAATGTTTATTTAATCATGATGATTTCACTACTTCATTTGAAAAGTGTTGGCAGAGTGGACACATTGGTAATTCAAGTACCATGGGAAGTAGAGAGAAATAGAGAGCACCAGGGAACTGCTGTGTGGTCAGAAGATCTAAGGAGGTGGTATTTGCACGGAAAACTAAAGGGAACACGGAAGATAATGCAAAACAAGGAGAGGCTCAAGCCTCTCTTGTTGTGCTCGATTTTATAACAGTTCAGAATGTGAAAGGAAATGCAAAGAGATTAACCCAGGAAGGCTGGAGTGGAAGTGGGGAAAGTAGTAGCTGTGATAGAGAATGAGGTCAGAGAAGTAGGGCGAGCACTATAGAGCTGGAGGGGTCATCTAGGGACCAGAAAGCCACCATAAGAACCTCTGCCTTGTATTCTGAGTGAGATAGGAAGGAACTGGAGATGCTGAACTGAGCGGTAACATCATAAACCATAATTTTAAACCATAACCTGTTGCCGTCTAGTCGATTCAGATTCATAGTAGCCTTATAGGACAGAGTAGAAATGACCCATAGAGTTCCTGAGGAGTCCCTTCCAGAAGATTCAAACTGTTGACATTTTGGTTAGCAGCTTTAGCTCTTATCTACCATATAACCAAGATTTCTGGTAACATTCTAAGACATGTATTTTAACAGGAACACTATTTCTTTCATTCATTCATTCATTCAGAATGACTATGTTTTTAGCTGAAATTCAATTGTAGGGTCTAAGAGAAGGAATAGGTAGTAGACCAGTTAGACCAGCTAGGAGGCTGTAGCAATACTACAGGTGGGAGACGAAGGTGGCCTAGACTTTAGTGTTAGCAGAAGAGGAATTAAGTAGTAGTTAAATTATAGGTATGATTTGAACGTGGAGCAGATAGGAGTCATTGGTGGATTGGTTGCAGGAGTGAGACAAAGGAAGCAGTCATGACTGAAATCAAGATTTAGTCTTGAGCAAACAAAGAGAAATATCACTTAGGGAATTGAGAAAATTTGAGGAAAAGCAGGGCTGTGTGTGAGGGAGTAAACGATAAACGGCAACTGCGACAAGGCAAGTGGATCGAGAACCGAACTTAGAAATAGGTCTGGACCAGAGACTTATATTCTAGACTTCCCAGTGTCAGGATGATATTTAAAGCAATGAGGTAAATCTGTTAGTGAAGACTGAGTGGGAGCAGCCGAGAAACAGAAAGGGAATTAAGAGAAAATGATGTCCTAAAAATCAAATGAAGGAATGTATTTTCAGAATGAGGATGCGATCAACTGTGTTTAGTGCTTCTGATTGGTTTGTTAAGATGAGGACTAATGTTGATAATTAGGTTTAGCTAAAGGTCTTTGATGACTTTGATAGAATTTATTTGTATTGAATTGTAATGAAAAGTGAGTTTAAAACAAATGAAAACACAAAGGGAGCCAGAATAGAGAAACAGAGAAATATTTTTGCTATACATGGTAGCAGAGAAATGAAGTAGAACACAGTGGAGGATGAGAGGTCAAGGATGATTTTGTTATGTCTATGACTTTTTAAGATGATAGATTGCAGAACATTTCTATGTAGATGGGCACAATCCTCTAAAACAGCACTGCCCAATAAAAGTCTCTATGGTGATAAAAATGTTCTGTATCTGCACTGTTCGACACAGGAGTCTCTAGACACATACAGTTACTGAGCACTTGAAATGTTGCTAGAGTGTCTGAGAATGGAATTTAAATTCTATTCAATTGTAATTCATTCATTAATTAGTCACATACGCTTATGCCTGTTGTATTGGACAGCACAACTCTAGAAAACTGTATAACAGCTCTTGTGGACTTGAATGTTCTTCGGTTTCAACTTGAACTCACATTTGAGCAGTTGATGGTCTGTACCACAGTTAGCCCCTTGGCAGGCTGATGATACTGGACTTCTCCACAATGTAGTTTGTTTGGTTCCTGTGTATTCTGTTCAGCAATCTCCATGTGTGTAGTTGTCATGTCTATTGTCAAAAGCAGGCATTTCCAATTAGCCTTGCAAAATTCTATCATTGTGATCTCGATTCTGTTCCTATCACCAGGGCAAGCAAGTCAATTATTATTTTCACATACCACCAACTATCCTCATTCTTTGTTTTGTGATAAAATTTTGTTTAAGTAGTATTATTTTACACAAATAAATATTTAGGAAAAGTTTGAAATTATTTAGAGTTTATAGAGTTCTCCATTTCTATATATTTACCTAGAGGGCAATACTTTCTCATCATTTTTAAATGCAGAAAACAGTTATCTTTCATTTTGAGTCATAAATAAGCAAACTTTTATTAGATAAAAAGTGATTGCTGGCTCTGTTGTATATCAACTGAATTTAAGATGAGGACCCATAGCAAAATTAGTGGTTTGAGTTGAAATCTTGTATTATAAATCCACCCTTGATAAAAGGTTCCATCTCTTACATACTGTCTTCAAAGCACTTATTGCTTCTAACCCATGGCCTTTTCATATCTTTAATTCATGTGTAGCAAGCATATGAGAAGTTTCACATTACTTAAAAAAGAATCATTTTACACTGACCCTTAGTCGTTATATCATAAAGTTTGTAGGCAATTTAACTCCAGGCATTAAAAGGACTTGCTGGGTCCCACCACTCCACCTTCCAGACGCTTTTACAGTCCCAGGAAATAGATGCAACCACAGCATTTGGAGAACATCCCTCTAGTCTTATAACCTTTAAGAGACCCATTTTCTGAGCCCACATAGTCAGGGCTGTATGTGGAGCATAGGAGGCTCCAAGTCTGGAACACGGATCAGGAGACCAAGCTCGAAGTGCAGAAATCTTTGCCAAACTGGAAACTTCAGGTCTTATGCTCAACTTTCTTAAGTACTAAGTACAGCCATTTTATGAGGGTCCTCATATCTCTCTAGGGATCTGACAGGAGAAGTTCAGCATCCGTGTTCATAGTAGAAACTCAGACTTTAAAATTTCTTTCCTAGTGTTGGATAATCTGTCTTCCCTCCCCTTGTCAGTCTCTGTATCCTCAAAAGCAGTCTTCTCTTCCCCCATCCCCTCAAGAATTCATAGAATAATATTCTCAGTTACTTGGGGTTTTCTAAGCTAGTCTTTAGGTAACTTCTGCTTTATACCCAATAAAGTCAGATCTTTCCTGGGGAAGAGTTCGAAGGGTGTAGAGAGCACAAAACATAAAATAGTAAGTCCATAAATGATCCTTCACACTTGCAAAAGTCAATACTATGCTGATATGAATCTTGACCTTGGCCTATTCTTTTTTAGTGACACATTGAGAGACAGCAATAAATACAGCACTCTGTAATTCTTTTCTTTATTGTTAGTTGCTGCAGAGTGCTGTCTGACTCTTGGTGACCTCATTCATGTATAACACAGTGAAACATTACCCAGTCCTTCGTATCTCCAGTTCTGCAATATGTTCTCCTGTTGTTGAGGCTATTGTGTTAATCTGTCTCATTGAAAGTCTTTCTCATTTTTGTTGACCATCCACTAAATATGATGTTCTTTCCTAGGGAATGGTCTTTCCAGATAATTTGTCCAAAGTAAGCAAGACAAAGTCGCACAACCTTCACTTCTAAGAAGCCTCCCCAGTGTATTTGAGTCAAGCAAAGGGTATCTCCAGCAACCTGATATGTGTGCTAAGGCTGGACAACAAAAAAGGAAGATAGAACTGATGCATTTGAACCGTGGTATTGGTGAAGAATATTGAATACACCACGGGTTGCCAGAGAAACGAACACACGAATCCTTGGAGAAACACAGTTGTAATGCTATTACTCCTAGTCTAGCCATGTGTTCACTTTGCTGGTGCAGCTTCTTTCTGGTTAGATTTTGCCTCTAAAATTCACTGTGGCACCCAGTTGCACATGCAAGGCTAATAATACGCTCTTTCACTTGTGCCTAGAGGAAAACAATACCCAGCTCCCCAGGCCTGCTGTTACCTGATCTCTGTTAGGTTGCCCTGCTTTGCAAATGCACTACTGACCTACTAAATTCCTGAGGTTTTGCACTATGTTACATAATGGAGTAAATAATAGCTATTCAGAAGATTAAGTCCAAAAAGAGGGAACACATTTCTGCTTCACTGTGTTATGCTGTGATAACAGTGTAATGGTACCTTCAGTGAAGACAAAGGTGGTTCAGGGAAAGAAAATCCTCCTAATTTGTGGGGCTCAGAACATAAGCCTTTAGCAAAGGGAAATAAATCTTTCTGACCTTGTGATTACCGTTCATTGGCTGGCTCTTGACTTTGCACTCATAGCTGAGCCGTGTGACCTAGCATTAAAGGGAACTCGGCCAGGTCTCTCTCAGGCCTCTTTCTACTGTCTAAGGCAATGAACAGGCCTCTGCCTTATTTTCAGATCCATGGTGAAAGAAATTTCTGAAAATAAGAATGATATTTATTTTTTCATTTTTATTCTAGCAAACTTGTTTCCTTTTCAGTGCATTCTTATCATTTGACATAATAATGTCACACTAAGAGATAAAGGCATCTTCTTCAGTACAAATAAGACACACTAGAAGATAGTCAGTGATAACATTGCATTCCAAACATCCAGTATCAACAAGGGAGGTGGCAACAGATGAAGACCTTGTTTGTTTAAAAGCTCTTTTTTGAATTAAATTAAAAATCATCTTGTTAGCTGGTAATTAAAGTTTGATGACACTGCAACAACAGGCTCAAACAAACCAACAATTGTACAGATGGTGCAGGACAGGGTAACATTTCATTCTGTTATATATAATGCACTATGAATCAGAGCCAACTCAACAACAAGCAACATAAAGTCAGTCATCAAACACTTATCGTTATGTGGACTATAAGCAGAGTCCATCATGGCTTTTGCTTTTCTAATGTTGAAACCAACAGTCTGATATTTTAACTACCTATATCTCTGGGGGTCAGTTCTACCCTGGCCCCTAGGGTTGCCACGAGTCAGATCCGACTCGACGGCAGTTGGCTGGCATACACTCAAATGAAAACTCAAGAACAAAACTAATTTAGACATACTAAAATGTATATATATATATCTCAATGTTTCTAAATGCTCAAATGCCTGGAAGCAGAATTCAAGTAGCTACTTTGAAATTGTCAAAAACTTATATCCTGAGCCTTGAGGGTAAAGTAATATTTTTTTGTATTTGGTATAGTCATCCGTTGTTCAAGGTGGTATACCTGCCAGACAATTAAATTCAATTTGAGGACTTATTCTTTCTCCCACAAGTAGCTCCTATATTTAGAAAAGTAGTAAAAAAGATTTCTAACTGAATATTAAATAGCATTCTGTTAAATAGCCTAAGAGGTTTTATTCGGAAAGGCACATCTCTCTACGGCAATTTTTCTGTTGTCTTCCCCTTGCACTTCCCTCTCCCTTTTCTTCCTCCTCGTTCGTTTCCTCCCTTCCCCTCCTTCTTTTTCTTCCTCCTCTCTTCGTCTCCTTCTTCCCTGTCTTGTTCCTCCTCTTCTTCCCAGGCTTTCAATTCCCTCCCTCCCCCAGTTTATCAGCTTTCTCCAGTCAACAGGAAATCTGGAATTCCATGTAAGGTAGTGACGATGGTCAGTGGAGGGTCCTTTACTCACAGAAAAGAGTAGATGTGAGAAGAGACTTCAAGTTAAAGGAAAAAAGTCTAGTTCTATGATTTTAGAGTAAATTCTCCAGTTTTTGGGTAGTATTTTCAGAAATAAATGACTCTCTTCTGAATGTCTTTGATCATTCTTTCTGGTAAGCCAATATGCTCCACAGATTCTAGAAAGGAACCTTGTTTTCTTGAATTTCTGTTATATCCACATGATAAAGCCATGTGTTAGGAGATGGAGACACATGAAGAACAGTATACGATCTCTGCCCTGAAGAAGCTTATCATCTAGAATAGAAAATAAAAATAATTCCAGTTATATTATTAAGAGCTAAATAAATTTAATTCTCACAGAAAGTCATGAGGAAACTGAAGTACACAGAAATTCAATAGCTAGTCCATGGTTATACAGCTACAGGATTTGCATCAGAATTTGGAAGTACATAGCTTGAGACATCTCTTGAAATTTTTAAGAATCTCAAAGAAAGAAGAATCCAAGACCAAGGAATCTTCTGAGGAAAAATCACATCCAGCTTAATCTGAAGGATGTTTACTAGACTAAGTACGTCAGATAACAAGGCAAGTAAGAACATTTCATGTAAGTGAAAGAGATAGGGGAGAAAGAGATTGTTAAAAGATCAAGAACATCATAGAAGCTCTTAATATCAAATAGGTCAAACCTGTTTCCAGTGTTTTTATTCCCCTGGCCAATTATCTATACACACACTGATGTCAATCTGTCCTAGATAATTGACAAAGAAACAGAAAAAGAAAGAACTCTGCAGAACTAGACTACCTGATGGGCACTAAGCATGAAGAAGCTGCTTGGCTTATCATTGGAGAAAGGTACTAGGACAATTGTGTACCTGTCGGGGGGGGGGGACATTAAATTGGACCCTGTAAATTGGATACCATGGCACACTATTACTAGGATATACGATGGCACTAATTCCCCTAGCTACTGAGTATATTGAACAACAAAAAAATTGCCATTGGCCTAAGGGAGTGGCCTCACTGAAAGTTTTGCCTCGTCCCTGCAGGCAACTCACATTAAATGACCGGTTGATATAGATGAATAAATGTCTGTCCCCTTTCCACCAATCTGAGGCATCTCTGAAGGATCATCCAAATCCCAGAGCTGGCTGTGGAATCGTCTATGGCTCTGCTGTGTCTGTATCATCATTCAGGTTCTCCATCTGTGCAATTTTCCTTTTGTCATTTCCTTCCAGGTATTCTACCAGAAAATATTCCATAAACTACTACATGTGCACAAATCACCATCACAGAGACTGGTTCCCAGGGAAGCTCACCTATGACAGAGCCCTAAATCACACTTGAGAGTCAATTTCAGATAAATGAAAACTAAGGCATAAAAAGACGACGTAATGATCTGCGTTATTCAGGAATACATTCATAGGTGATAAACAGAGGCAAGGAAATGATTATAGAAAAATGATTATTCAAAAAAGTCAAGAAGTAATTGTATGGCAAAGGGACAAGATGGAAAGGGGTTTTGGAGGGTGCTGGTAGTGTATCACTTAACATGGAAGGTAGATATACATATGCAAACTTTATAACATTATTTTAAACTCTAGATACCTATCATTTTCATTCTTGTTTGGATGTGACATGTCTCATAACTTTAAAAAATAAAGAGAATAAAGAAAGAACATGACAAAAGGAGATGTAACTGCAGGGGAGAGCCCTGTGGAGGTTCTGCTGAGGGTCAGAGTTGCAGAACTCTGTGAATAAGTTTTAGAGAGGATTGTATTTTGTTGTTTTCTGATCATTAGCCATGAAATTCCTGCAGAAGCCTTCCAAAGTTGTCTGGTTTTGAGCAAGGGAACCTGAAGCCTGGTGGCCCAGACAGAGAGGTATAGATTCTGATTTCTCTCATGAAGCTATATAGAGTTGAGCTACCTACTTCCATCCTGAGCTTTCAGGCCCGTGTTTTAATTGCCATGAGTCAAAATTGACCCCACAGTAACTGGTACTGGTGTTGGTACATGGTTTTCTCTTGCATGCCACTAGGCACCTACAGTCAACGTGTCTGAAACAAGGCTCTTCAGGAGCAGGATGAGTTTTTAATTCTCTCTACTCTGGGATAAAATTTATGCAAGATGAGATGATGGAAGGGAAATAGACATCATTTTAGTACAGTGACACATGAGATGCTTGTAAGATTGCTTGTTTGAACTTTGTAAAAGATCTGATTATCTTGTGAGCACTGTATCCCTCCAGCAGCCCTGGCTTCCTTCACTTCTATCTGATTCATCAAGGAAAGAGTTGAAGCTGATGGTAAGATTAAAACGAATAGAACCACTAGGAGTTCGAGCAAAGTAGGGCTTCGAATTGGTTTTACCCAGTTCAGTCACGGCCAATGAAATAAAGCAAGAATGGACCCACATTTGTGAAATTAGAGTTTACCAGAATGACAAGAGGAACAGGAAAAATGGCAGGTTGACACCCTGCTAAAAAGGTGGTCTCAACGAGGCAGAGAGTGTTAGACTTGGGAACGAGTTTTGGAAAGAGATTATAGAAGGAAGAGTTGAAGAGCAGAGTTTTGAAAATTAGTCATTCTTATGATTTATTTTACTATATTTTGACTAATATTTCAGAATTTTTTCTTTCTTCCTTCCATTTATTTACTTATCTCACAGCTTTCATATTATAGTCCTTTGAAGCCATGTGTTGCCATCAAGTCAATTCAGACTCATAGTGGTCCTTCAGGACTGGGTAGAACTGCCCCCCAGAGTTTCCAAATTGCAGCTAGCAGATTCGAACTGCTGACCTCTTGGTAAACAGTTGAGTTTTTAATCACTGTGCCACTAGGACTCCTTGAAGTCAGTAAGTGGATAAGAAATTGGGAGGGGAAATTTTGGTGAAAGGACAGCTTCGATGATTAAGGCCGCCAGATGTCCCATCTACAATCATGTATAAACATTGATTTCCTTCAACTAAAACTATTAAAATAATTTTTTCTTCAGTGTTAATAGAATGATATTTTAATTATAGTAACTTCATGGAGAGGTAGAATGATGTTCCATGATTAGGAAAAGTGTGGAATCATGGTCTTCCCTTTCTTGATTTCTCAACAGATCATTGAAAAAACTTGCACTATATAAGGTGGACTCACTGTTTGATGGTTTATGAACCAAACTCACCACACAGAGATGTGTCAAGACACTTCATTTATCCTGGTTTTTCAAGATTCTGTTAAAAAAATCCTTAACATCAACATGGCACCGTAGATACAAGGACTGTGCCATCCCTCCACAGAAAGGACTCAGAACACTAAAACAGAGACAAATATCAATCCTGCAACCTGACATGTCAAATAAAGTGGTAAAGTTTTCAGCAAAAAACTGAATGGAATAAGAAACTGACAGAAAACAGAATGAGAAGAGATACAAGGCCTGCCAATTAAGTTCCCAAACTAATCCTAGAAAAAGTGTTACACACCTCACTGCTGAATATCACTACAGCCACCTTGAAAGTACTCCCCCTGGGAAGCCCTGCACCAACTCCAGTGCCTAGCCCACCTTGCAAAGCAATTTTGGAACTCTTCTTCTGGAATGGCCAAAAGAGTTGTCATCATGTTACCCTTGGTAACATATCTTCCTTTCAATAGTGTCTTTATCTTCAGGTAAAGAAAAAAAGTCATTGGAGGCTAGATCAGATGAATAGGGAGGATATTCCAACACAGTTATTTGTTTACCAGCTAAAAACTCCCTCACAGACCACTATGCAGTTAAGTTCACCAACTTATCACCTCACCATCATGCATCACGGCCATTGCAAAAGGAGTTCTAAAACTGCTTTGAAGGTAGAATAGGCACTGGCATCAGTGCTTAGCTTCTCAGTGGGAGTACTTTGAAGATGACAATAGTGATATTCAGCAATGAGACATGTAGCACTTAGAACAATTAAGTCAGTGGACTTTGTTGTCAGCCTTCATAGGTAGCGTGTTTCAATACAGCTACTTGTTTACTGGCTAAGCACTCTGTTACAGACAGTGCCTTGTGAGCTGGTGCATTGTTGTGAAGCAAGAGCACTTTCAAATAATAAACTTGTACAAATTCATAATGAACAATATAGCTGGTATTACAAAAGGTTAGCAACAGCATTTTAACTCTTAGTTTGTACCAAAGGAACTTTTTTTGGACATGGAGAGTTGGCTGACTTTCATTTTGCACTTTGACGTTTTGTTTCAGGGTCTTATTGGTACACTCATGTTTCATCTTGAGTGATAATCTGGCCCCAAATACCATCTTGTCTCCAAAAGATCTTGGCAAACTTCAGCTCTCTTTTGCTTTTGTTTGTTGGTGAGCTCCTTTGGGATCATTTTTGCTCACTTTCTCATGCCAAAATTTTCAGTTAAGATTTTCCTAACTGCTTCTCTATTGATGCTTACATGGTATGCTATGCTTTTCACAGTCAGGCAACAATTTTGTTGTACAATTAGTTTAATTTTTGCAATGTTTTCATCAGTTCTGCTTGTTACTGGCTACCTTGATCTCTCTTCATCAGTGATGCTTTCTCTCCCCTCAGAAAAACATTTAATTCATTTGTATACTGCTGTTTCCTTCATGGCATTGTCCCTATAACTTGGACTAACCTGTCTCTGATTTCACTTCCACTCTTGCCAAGTTTGATAACAAATTTAATGTTTGTTCATTGCTCTAATTCAATGACACAACACAGAATTAGTGAAATTCAGGTAAACACTTAGGTACATCTCTGAGAAAAACTCAGAAAAAAGGATGAAGATACTCTGAGAATTATGTGGCATACAATCAAAAGCAACAATCTATGAGTGTTTGGAGTTCTAGAACAGGGGGAGAAAACAGAGAACACAGAGAGAATTACTGAAGAACTGTCGACAGAAAATTTCCCTAGTATCATGAAAGATGAAAAGCTGGCTGTCATGGATTGAACTGTGTCTCCCACCCAAAACTGCGCACAGAAATTTGGCTGGGCCATGATTCCCAGTATTGTGTGAATGCCCTCCATTTTGTGATTTTCCTATGCTGTGAGTCGGATCCGACTTGATGGCACTTGGCTTGGCTAATTCCTAATCTTTGACCGTGGTTAATAGACTAGATTATGTTAAAGAAGATTAGGGTGGTACTGTTAAACTTTTTCTAAAGTCAAATTCCTGCTCCAATATAAAGGGAGTTTGCCTGGAGTGTGGCTTGTACCACCTTTTATTCTGAAAGAGGTAAAAGGAAAAGGAAGCAAGTAGAGGGTTGTGGACCTCATACCATCATGAAGGTAGCACTGGTCTAGCTAATACTTCTGACCAAAGTTAGATTGGACTATAAGACATAGGAAAATCTTGGTGGTGTAATGATTAAGTGCTACATCTGCTAACCAAAAGGTCAGCAGTTCAAATCCACCAGGTGCTCCTTGGAAACTATCAGGCAGTTCTGTTCTGTCCTATAGCATTGCTATGAGTTGGAATCCACTCAACAGCAGTGGGTTTATAAGACATAGAGTGATGCAAGTGGTGTGTGTACCTCTTAGCTTAAATAAATATATATATATATATATATATAAAAGACTGTCCTACCAGCCGACGGCACTTGGCTTACCAGCTCCTCTCTAGAGTTGAAGGTGAGGATGGAAAGGGGGGTACAAGCATTTATTGAATGACTACTGAAAGTACAGAGTAGAAAGGAGGAGTGTGCTGTTACAGGGTAAGGAGAGCACATAGAGTTACATAGAGTCTTATGTTCGGGGTTATGTATTACAAATTGACTCAGGCTGTAAACTTTCACTTAATCACAATAAAAATAAAATGAAATAATAAAACAAAAGAAGGCAGCACCGAGAGCACAAACTATCTTTTGGACCTGATGTTCCTCCTGTGTCAAGATGCTCTCTGATCAAAGAAAGACTGATACAACACAAAGATCTTCCTTCAGAGTTAACAGAGAGAGAATGTGTTCCCTGGAGCTGGCACCCTGAATTTGGACTTGTAGTTTATGGGACTGTATGAGAATAGCATTTTGTTTGTTAAAGCCATTTACTTGTGGCATTTCTGTTAGGGCAATACCATATGACTAAGCCACTGACCATCCAATGAACCCTACATAGGATAGATTCTAAAAGAAAATTACCAACACGTATCATAAACACAAGCACTAAAAGCAAAAAAAAAAAAAAAAAAAAAAAAAAAACTCAGAGCAGTTTGAGAAAAACAAAGTCATATACAGAGGAGAAACCATAAGATTAAGCTCTGTTTATTCAGCAGAAACCAGCTAGTCAAGAAAGAAATTAGATAATATATACAAAACCTTGAAAGAAAAAAAAAATGCCAACCAAGAATAAAATATCCTGCAAAACTCTTTCAAATATGATGGGAATATGTGAAAATCAAACTAAATTTATAAGAATTATTAAAGGAAGGGAGCAGGGCCAAGATGGCAGACTAGACACACATTTCCTAGATTCCTTCTGAGAACTAAGGCCTGGAATGATAATTGAACAGAGTAGCATGGATATCTGGTGAGCCCTAGGATCTGACATAGGGTTGTCAGACTCAACTGGCCATGAGTAAAGGGTAAACTACCTCTTTCTAACATGAAGTAGCCATACGCTGAGTCCAGTTTCTGCTGACTCACCATTTGTGAAGACTGTAGGTACTGACACCTTCTTTGTTTTCTGGGAGGTGGGGACCTGACATGAGCTGGCAAATACACTCAACTGCAATGCTTAAGATAACAGCACATAGAGCAACAAAGATACTCTACTTGGGTTAGCTACATTTTGAAAGCCTGGCTGTTAACTGAGGGTATCACTGCCCCTACACCCTCTCCTTTCTGAGCTGCACCATAGATTCTCCTGTTTTACGACAGGAAGGGTAGCTCAGGTGGGATGCCATCTTGGTCAGCTGGGAGGCAGAGTCATCCACCAGGAGGTCTTAGCTGGGGCTAATAGTCACACTGAGAAGCAGGGCCTGTCTGGAAAGAACTTCTCCAGCAGAAAAGCTGTGTTTAGGTCAATGGTGCCTACAGTTATGGGTGGGGCCTGGTAGAGGATGGTAGCAAGGCTGTAACCCCTCCATACTTTGAATCATGTCATAGTATCTGGGGACAGCCTATGAGGTGCTGCTTTTGTCAGTCAAATGGTGGGGCCTGCCACACCTGAGGGCCTGACTGATTTTACCAGTTGTTGGACAGCTACTTGCTTAGCAGTAAATTACCTTTTTAAAATAAGATCACCTGGAGAACTGACTGCTGAGAGGCCGGGTAGCATCTCCTCCACACTTCACTGTTTCAGATGATAGCATCAGCTGACAGCACCCCAGTGACTCCATAAGTTGGGTACTCTCTTTGTCAACCAGCTAATCTGCCACCCCAGAGAATCTACCAGAGGCCAGTCACTAGGATACACAGAGGTGGCTGGTGGCCAACTTCCCTCTTAGAACTATACCTCAGTAATACCAGAGAAACTGAACAACTTCTAGATGGTGCAAAGGCAACAATTAATAGCTGACTATTTAAAGAAGTAGTCCATCATTGTTCTAGAAAACTCTCAAAGTAAGGAATCAAAAAATTTCCCAGATGAAGAAGCCTTAAAGAAACTATCAGAGGTTGAGCACAAAAGAACTTTGTATAGAGCCTTCCTAGAAATTAAACAAAATGCAGCAGAACAAAATGAAAAATGAAGTAAGCTATTTGAACTGATGGAACACCAACGATCTGAAATTCAACATATCAACAATAAAATTACAGAAATAGACAATTCAATCCAAAACCAAAAGGGCAGAATTTAGGATATGGAAGCCAAAGTTAGTGAACTTGAGGGCAGAACAACTGACACTAGCATTTATGAGGAAAAATCAGAGAAAAGAAATAAGAAAAGTGAAGAAGCATTAAGAAACACGTGGAACTCTATTAAAATGAATAATGTACAAACAATTGGAGTTCCTGCACAGGGAAGGGCACCTGAAAATAGAGTTACTGTTGTAGAGTTGCTGACAGAAAACTTTCCTGAAATTATGAAAGAAGAGAACATAGAGATCCAAGATGCTTATCAAACCCTACAAAATCTAGACCCCAAAAGGAAGACACCAGGACATACTATAATGAAGCTTAAAATGAAACATAAATAGAAGCTCTTAAAGGCAGTGAGGTTTAAAGCAAAGCTAACATACAGGGGGAAGCCCCTCAGGCTTTTGTCTGACTTCTAGGCAGAAATAATGTTGGCAAGAAGGCAGTGGGATGACCCATTCAAAGCCTTGAAGGAGAAAAATTTCTAACCAAGAATTATGTATTCTAAAAGTTATCTTTTAAATTTAATGGTGAAATTAAGACATTCACAGATAAACAAGAAGCTTAAGACTTTGTAAAAACCAAACCAAAACTATAGGAAATGCAGAAAGAGGCTCTTTGCTTAGAAAAACAAGAACATCAAGTATATATTTAAGAAGGCAATGCAGGAAACAGCACCCAGAATCCTACTCAGTTAGGGAAGTCGCAAAACTCAATCAAAGCTACAAGATTAAAAGAAAGGAACCAGTGATCAGAACATGTTAACAATGACACCGTTACACTAAAAAGAGGGCTCTATTACGGTAGTTATAGTCTTTTCAAATGGAGAGGAAATTAAAAAGATCTACAGAATTTAAAATCTGGTTTAAACTTAGAATAGTAAGGTGGATCATAGGGATAGCTACAAAGTAAAATAACAATGTGACATATCAAAACAAGAAACAACACAGAAGTCTCAACAAACACAAAAACAACATTGGAAAAGACGAAAAGTCAACCCATAAAATAGAATGACCCAGAAAAGAATATTAAGAGCATCATAGAAAACATCAACAACGCAAAAATAAATGCATCAAAATGACAATACTAAGCACATATCTATCAATAATTACGCTTAGTGCAAACAGACAGAAAGCTCCAATAAAGAGACAGAGAGTGACATCTTGAATCAAAAGACAAGATCTGTCTACATGTTCCTTACAAGAAACACACCTTAGAGTCAAAGATATGGACAAACTGAAAATCAAAGGATGGAAAAATATATACCAAGCCAACAACATACAAAGAAGAGCAGGAGTGGCAATACTAAACACAGATAAAGCCAGCCAAGCCAAGTAACACAGATAAAATAGACTTCAATATAAAATCCACTGTGGTGGACAAGAATGGTCATTATTTTTTGCTGAAAGGTTCAGTACATAAGTAGGATTTACCAATGTTAAATATTTATGCACTCAATACCAGAGCATCTAAATACACTGAACAAACACCGACAACATTGAAAAATGAGATAGATCACTCCACAATAAATGTTGGAGACTTCAACATTCCACTTTTGGTAATGGACAGATCATCCAGAAAAAACCTCAGTAAAGTTACAGAAGATTTTATTGCAACAATTAACCAACTAGACCTCATTGACATACACAAAACTTTTTATCCATCAACGTATTAGTACACCTTCTTCTCCGATGCATGTGGAACATTTTCTGGAATAAACTGTGTGTTAAAAAGTCTCAACAAAATCCAAACCATGGAATTATTGCGAACTATCTTCTTTGACCATAAAGCATAAAAGTTGAAATCAATAGCAGAAAAAACATAGGTAGAAATTTGAACTCATGGAGATTAAACAACACCTTGCTCAAAAATCCATGGGTTATGGAAGAAATCAGCAGCCAGCCAAGTGCCTTTGAGTCAAATCAAGGAGGCAATAAAGACATTTACGGAATCAAATGAGAATGAAAGCCAGAACCCACTGGATACAGCAAAAGCAGTTCCCAGACGTCAATTTTTATCTATAAATGTACACATCTGGAATGAAGAAAAGACCCAAACCAAAGAATTAACTCTATAGCTTGAAGAAGCGGAAAGACAGCAACAGATGGACCCCCTCAGGCACCATAATGAACTACAGAATAGAAGAATAATTAAAAAAATTAATAAAACCAAAAGCTGGTTCTTTGAAAAGATCAACAAAATTGATAAACCACTAGTTAAACTTACAAAAAAAAACAGGAGAGGAAACAACCCAAATGAGACATGAGATGAGAGATGTCACAACAGACCCAACTGAAATCAAAAGTATCATAACAGAATGCTGTGAAAGCCTGTACTCTAATAGATTTGAAAACCTAGAGGAAAAGGAAAAATTTCTAGATTTGTATCACCTACCAACATCATCACAAGGAAAGCAGAACAACTTAATAAACCAATTACAAAGGAAGAGATTGAAAAAGTAATAAAAAAAAAACTACCAACTAAAAAAAGGCCTGGCCTAGATGGCTTCAACAGAGAATTTTACAAAACTTTTAGAGTGGTGTTAACTCCAATGCTACTGAGGCTATTTTACAGCAAATAAAGGGATGGAATACTCTTCAAATTCGTTCTATGAAGCCAGCATAACACTGATACCAAAGCCAGGGAAAGATCCCACAATGAAAGGAAATTACAGATCAATGTCATTCATGAACCTAGATGCAAAAATCTTCAACAAAATACTTGCCAATAGAATTCAACAACATGTCAAAAAATAATTCATTATGACCAAGCTGGATTTATACCAGGGATGCAAGGCTGGTTCAACATCAGAAAACAATTAATGTGATCAAGCACACAAATAGCCCAAAAGATAAGAATCATCTGATTTTGCCAACTGATGCAGAAAAGATATTTGACAAAGTCCAACACTCGTCCATGCTAAAAAATTATCTCAGCAAAATAGAAACAGAGAGGAAATTCCTCAATGCAATAAGGAGCATCTACACAAAACCAACTGCCTGCCTCATCTTGAATGGAGAGAGACTGAAAGACTTCTCCTCGAGAATGGAAACTAGACATTGTACTAGAGGTTCTAGCCAAAGCAATTGGACAAGACAAAGACATAAAGGGCATCTGCATCAGCAAATAAGAAATAAAAATCTCTCTATTTGCAGATGATGATTGTGTATGCAGAGAATGCTAAAAATCTGTTAGTAAACTACCGGAACTGATAGAAGAGTTCAGCAAAGTATCAAGATACGAGATAAACATAAGCAAATCAGTTGGATTCTTTTATACCAACAAAGAGATCATTAAAGAAGCCATCACCAAATCAATACCATTTTTGATAGCCCTCCCAAAAGACAAAATACCTAGGAATAAATCTAACTAGAGAAATAAGACAGCTATATAAAGAGAATTACAACAGCTTACTGTAAGAAACCAAAAAAGACTTACATAAATTGACAAACCTACCCTAATCATGGATAGGAAGACTTTCTATTTTACCCAAAGCAGTCTACATATACAATGCTACCCCAATACAAATTCCAGTGTCTTTGTTTTAATGAGATGGAGAAACAAATCACCAACTTTGTTTGGAAAGTGAGGAAATCCCAGATAAGTAAGGCACTATTGTAGAAGATGAACACAGTGGGAATCCTCACACTACCTGACCTTAGACCCTATTACACTGCCACAGTAGTCAAAACAGCCTGGTACAGGTAGAAAAAGGGATATATATACTGATGGGACACAGTTGGGACCCCAGAGATGCCACCATCCTATTATGAACAGCTGATATTCAACAAAAGCCCTAAGATTGTAAACTGGGGTAAAAACAGTCTCTTTAACAAATGGTGCTGGCAAAATTGGATATCCATCTGCAAAAAACTGAAATAAGACCCATATCTCACACCTTAAAACTAATTCAAAATGGATCAAAAACCTAAATATCAAACCTAAAGCAATAAAGATCCTGCAAGAAAAAATAGGGTGAACAATGGAAGTCCTAATACACAGGTTAGACAGACTTCAGAATCTAACAAGCAAAACACTATTAACAGAAGAGAAAATAGATAAACGGGAACTACCAAGAGTCAAATACTTTCGCTCATCCAAAGACTTTATCAAAAGAGTTAAAAGACCATCTATAAAATGGCATAAAATATTTGGCAACTGCATGTTGGACCGATGTCTGATCTCCATCATCTACAAGGTATTGCAAAATATCAACAAGAAGAAGGTAAATAACTCAATTAAGCAATGGGCAAAGCAGATAGACAGACTCTTCATTAAAGAGGACATCCAGGCAGCCAAAAACATGTGATGAAATGCTCACAATCATTAGCTATTAGAGAAATCCAAATCAAAACTTCAATGAGATAGCATTTCACCCCAACACAGCTGGCCATAATCCAAAAAACCACAAAACACCAAATGCTTGAGAGGCTGTGGAGAGATCGGAACTCTCCAACACTGCTGGTGGGATTGCAAAATAGTACATCCTCTTTGGAAAGCAATCTGACACTTCCTTTAAAAGCTGGAAATAGATACAGCATTTGATCCCATAATTCCACTGCTTGGGATATATCCTACAGTAACAAAGGCTGACACACAAACAGATTCATGCACATGAATGTTCACAGTCCACAGTAGCAAAAATATAGAATCAATCTAGATGTCCATCAACAGATGAATGGATAAACAAACTATAGTACATATATTCAATGAAACACTATGCAATGATGAAGAACAATGGTGACTTTAGGAAGCATCTCATAACCTGGTTTCATGGAAGACATTATGCTGAGTGAAATCAGTCAATGGCCAAAGGACGAATATTGTATGAGACCCCTGCTATGAGGCCTTAAAAATAGACTTTATGTGCAGAAGAAAAGACTCTTTGACAGTTACAAGGGTAAAGAGGGACAGAGAGGGTTGGTCATAGATTAGATAGTTTATAGAAATTTGGTTAGGTGAAAGTAATGACAGTACAGAGTAGGAAGAAGACCAACTTAACTGGACTTCACCATAAACTGAAAACTCTTCTAATCTCAACTCAATACTGCAAGAATAGAGTAGCAGGGCCAGTACTGGGGACCATCCTATCCAGAGACAAGGCCAATTGGCATAATTAGCCTATTGCTAAGAGAGTCTTCTGTATCCCCATATTGGTAAGTGGCATCAGGGGTCTTAAAAGCTAGCAAGCTGCCATCTGAGGTACACCAAATGGTCCCAACTCACCCTTAGTGGAGGATGACTGAGAACAAAGAAGACACGAGGAAAACAGTGCTCAGGAGACCAAAAGACCCTTGTGAATGGAAGACTGCATCAGCATGTGACTAGAAGAATCAGAAGGTGCCTGGACACTGTCAAAGACAGCCATGATGGGGAACACAATGTTGAGTCCCCATGGCAACATGGGAAAAAGGCGGGTACAGCTCAAGAACTCTACTAGCAGATCACAACTGATGGTCGGATGGCCTGGGGGATCCCTTGGGTGCATGGTCCCTAGGCCTGCTTCTGCCCCTGACCAGAAAATACTGCTGAGGTGAACTCTTCAGACAAAAATGGACTGGACTCAAGGATACAATATGACCATATAATGTGTATACTTTACGGTCCTATGCATTTATAGGTTACTGTCTCACTGGTGTCTTTAGATGGTAAGGAAGAGGGTGGAGAAGAGGGGACATGAGCTTGTTAAGAGGATACCATGAGTATAGAATGGAAAGGAAGAGTGTGCTCTCTCATGAGACAAGGAGAGCAGAAGGAGTTGCAGACCAGTGGGTATACGAAATTAATTTGGATTGTATACTTTCCCTTAATCACAATAAAAAGAAAAGAATTATTAAAGAGAGTTCTTTGGTCTAAGAACACACAATATCATACTACAGCCTGAATCTAGGGTGCAAGATTGTACCAGCCAGATAACAACCTAGGAAATTAACTCTTAAGGACTATCCAAAACCAAAAGAATTACAACAGAGAACCAGAGAAATTAATCTGTAAGTAACAATAACATCTGAATAATAAAAGAGGGAATAAATGATATAGTTATAGAACGCTCTAGTGGAGTTGAAGGCATAGTGCTACTAGTAACAATAGGCTGGCTCAGACCCAGAAAGATAAAGGGTAAATTTGAAGGTAAACACAAAGTAAGTTAATAAATCTAGTCAGCAAAATGTGGAAGGAAGACATAAGTTCTCAATACAAATAAAGTCTACAAAAACAAAAGAACTCCATAAGCCAAAGGAAGTAGGAACAACAGAATAACAAAGAAAACATCAGTATCAACAACAAAAAGCACTACAAAATGACAGCAATAAACTCACATCTACCAACAATCACACTGAATGTAAATGACCTGAATGCACTGAGAAAGAGACAGAGAGTGACAGAATGGATTTAATAAAACAAAGCAGGATTCATCAATATGCTGTTTACAAGAGACACCCCTTAGGAGTAAAGAGGGCCAGCCCTAACACAATGACAGACACACCGACCAGTGGAACAGAATTGAGAACCCAGATGTAAATCCGTCTGCCTACGGTCACCTGATCTTTGAAGAAGTCCCAAAGTCCATCAAATGGACTGTTTTTAGCAGACGATGTTGGCAAAACTGGGTGTTATCTCACAACCAAGAGAAACTGAGTGAAATGAATCAGTCACAGAAGGACAGGTGTTGTGTGAGACCACTACTATGAAAAAACACAAAAAAGTTTACAAAGAGAGAAACAATCTTTTACCCAGGACAAGAGATGTGGGGATGGAAAACAATAAAATAAAATGATCATTTCATTGACTGCAAATAATAATACCACCAAACCAGTTGTCCCTGAGTTGATTCTGACCCGTGGTGACCCTGTGTAAATCATAGTATAACTGTATTCCTTAGGGTTTGCAACAGCTGCTTGTTTGGAACTAGATCTCTAGCACTTTCTTCAGAGGCACCCCTGGGTGAACTCAGACCTCCAACCTTTCTGTCAGCAGCTGGGTTCTCTAAGACCCTTTGCATCCCTCAGGGACTCCCATGTCGCCAGGTGCATGCCGATACTGTCTGAGGGTATAGGCTAGAACTTGTCTGTTAGTCTTAGCCATAGACCATGCTCTCTAGGGCCTAAATTCTACAGTCTTCTTTCTTTAGTGGTTTCTGAGATCTTGATTCAGTTGCTTTTTGATTCCAATGACGGCTGTCTGGCGTTCATAGTTCCTCTGGTCCTGGAACTTGAATCCTGATATGTCTAAGAAAGTTAGCTTTATTTTAAAAATATGGTCTTTTTTTTTAGCACCTTGGCGAGTGTGGAGGAGAAGATAAAAATATAAAACATTAATGCAAAGGACAGTTCTGTATTTGTTCACTGAAGAATTTCTAACATAATGTGGTTTCTACAGCAGGAAATGTATTTCTCAGCTTCCCCTTTAGCATTTAAGAGGTGTCAAATTGCTCATGAATTAATATGCTGATGGTAACTATCGTTTCTTGATGGGACACTGTCATGGATTGAATTATGTCCCCCTCAAAACGTACGTAGTAGTTTAGCTGGGGTATGATTTCCAGTACTGTCCTCTATTTCATGAATGTAATTTTTTGCATATTCTATAAATCCCAATCTCTTCCTGTAGTTAATGGGGCAAGAGTTGATTCTGTGAAAGAAGATTAGAGCAGGGCTGTAGCACCTTTGGAAACCCTGGTGGTGTAGTGGTTAAGTCCTATGGCTGCTAACAAAAAGGTCAGCAGTTGAAATCCACCAGTTGGTTGCCTCTTGGAATCTCTATGGGGCAGTTCTGTTTGGTCCTACAGGGTCACTATGAGTTGGGATTGAACTGACAGCAACGGGTTTTGTAACACCCATGCTAAGGTCACATCCCTGATCCAGTGTAAAGAAATTTTCCCTGGAGAGTGGGCTGCACCACCTTTTATTTTACAAGAGACAAAAGGAAATGGAAACAAGCAGAGATTTGGGGACCTCATACCACTAAGAAAGCACAGTCAGAAGGAGCAGAATGTGTTGTTTGAACCTGCTCTGAGATGCTCCTAGGCCAAGGTAAGACTGATGCATCACAAGGACCTTTCTCTAGATTTGATAGAAAACTTCCTGCTGGAGCCTGGGTCCTGCATTCAGACTTCTAGCCTATTGGGCTGTGCAAGAATAATCTTCTCTTTGTTACAGCCACCCGCTTGTGGTATTGCTGTTATAGTAGCCCTAGATGACTAGGACAGACTTCCACAGTTATATGGAAGACTCGAACACCAAATGGCTCATTATCAGGGATATATTCCTGAATATCTAAGGGACACATTAAATTTATAGGAACAAATGTCATTAAGTTAAATAGAAAAAAAGCGGATATATTAGAACAAGAATGTAGAGTCTGACAGTTGAACCAAGAGAGTCTGCTATGCTTTACTTTTAACTTCTTTTTCTCATGCACTGTCTCAGGGAATGCTACTTTATGGGCTGTAGCTACTTGTCAGGCTTGTGACTCAACAGATTGAAATGCAAGCCAAAAGGAATTTTATTATACAATGTGGACTGCTCATTCATTGTACATGTCATTTTTAATATAATCATCTACAGCCTCGGATCTGCCAGCTCTAAGTCCACTAAGAGAAGCAGCACAAAAGTAGAAGATGACACAGTCTGACCTTGACTGCAAAGGTCAACAGAATGCCAGCAAACTCAAAGTTATAATGTTTTTTCCCTTCTTTTGAAATAGCAGGCCCATGACAGACTTATGCAAATACTACATGGAAAATTTTTCTAGAAGACAAGTACCCTGTGCCAAATGTTTCCTGGTTTTCTGTTAGTCTAGTCCATGGACAGTAGTTTATTTTACAGTCTAGTTCTTCCAATTTTTCTGCAATCTCCATGAGTTGGATCTGACTCAATGGCACTTGGCTTGGCAGTGCTTACAAGTATTCCTTTCAAGGCAAGGTGAAGGCCTGAGATACACAGCTGGGAGTGAGAGAGGCCTGAAAAGGGGGAAGGGGGCACCAAATGGTTTCACTGGCATTCTGATCCCATCTCTCCAGCATCCTCCCATCTCAGAGTGACCAGAGCTTGTTACTAATTCAAACCAACCAAACTCATGACCACTGAGTTGATTTCAACTCACAGCAAACCTTTAGAAAGGGTAGAATGGCCCCATAGTGTTTCCAAGGAGTGCCTGGTAGACTTGAACAGTCAACCTCATAGTTATCAGCCACTTTACTAAGGGGAAGGTAATTGCCATCCACACCTGGGGCAGGGTGCATGGTGCTTGAGGAGGGCCCATTTCATGTCATTCACAACCTTGTTTCAAATACTCTGCCATATGACTAACAGGATATGAATACCAACTCCCTAAAAAAGCACAGTGGCCGCTTAAATTGAAGAAAAACCCAGGGAAGTAAGCATTCGTGACCGGAGATTTAACGCCCTGAGGGTCCTCCAGGAGCTCAGTGTTTTAGTCAGCTAGGCTGCTCTAACAGAAATACCACAGAGTGGATGGCTTTAACAAAGAAAGATTTATTCTTACACAGTCCGGTAGGTTGCAAGTCCATATACAGGGTGTCCGCTCCAGGGAAAGACTTTCCCCTTGTCGGCTCTGGAGGAAAGTCCGGTATTGCATCAGTCTTTGTCCAGGGAGCGTCCTGACGCAAGAACCTCTGGTCTGAAGGATGTGCTCTGCTCCCGGTGCTGCTTGCTTGATGGTAGCGAGGTTCTCAAATTGTCCTTTGTTTCTTTTTCCTTTTATTCCTTGCAAGCTAAAAGCATTAAGAGTGGGGCAAGCCATACTCCAGGGAAACTCCCCCCACAGCAGGAATTTGCAGCCCCATCCTAATCCTTTAACATACAGGTTAGCAAAACCACACAATGGAGGACAGTCCCAAGATACTGGGAACCATATCCCAGCCACGTGGCTGCACACATTTTTGGGGGGACACAATTCCAACCATGACACTCAGTGTGGTCAGTAATTGTTCCCCACGGTCACTGAGTTCCATCTGCTGTTCTGCATGAACGTGCTGTCCCTCACCTGCTTCTGTTGCCTCCATTGTCTCCCTGGAGGCAACCACCCACTTTCCCCATTGACAGCTCTCTCTGCAGAGGATGTTTATCCTGGAATTTTTGTCCTCATTGAACTAGTGAATGTGCTTCTCTGGGTGCAAGCCAAGACTCTACAAATGGACATGCTGGAAAATATAACAATCTATTCTTTATGAGCTGGGCATCAATTTCTAATGTCCTGAGATGGTGAGACACATTTTCCATGTAGTATCTCTAATCTGTCATTTGTAGAAATTCCAAGTAGGGATTCTCAGTGACTAGTTCTGGGTCTACTTGAATTGCTTCCACCCATTTCTTTTGGTTAGTTTGAGTTCTCAGTAACAACCAAAATTTGCGTGGTTCAAAATATTAAACTGTCCTGAGGGACAAAGTTACGGGGAAAAAGTTAGCATTTTACAAGTAGAAGCATCCTGAAAAAAAAATCTAGTCCAGTTTTCTGAATCTTCCAATGAGCAAACAGAAGTTCAGAGAGGTTACTCATTCAAAGTTGCTAATTAGTGGTAGTGAGGTTACTGAGTCCCACTTTTGAGTGCTGTTTACTGTATCATGATGTCTTTATATGAACATTTTTACAAGGGTTGCAATAAAGTACACTGGATTCAACAAACAGCTATTGACTGCCAGCTGTATGCTACTACTATAGCTGACTACGTGCTGGATATACATCCCACGTTTCTGCTGTCTCAGAGCTCACATTTAAATGGAGAATAAATAACAACAAGAACACTCACACACTATACGAGGAGATAATCTGCACTGAGACCGGCTGGCTCCAAACTGTTCTACCCAGGTAGTGTATGTGACATCTTCTGTCATAAGTGGGATTCTTGCTTTAAAACATTCCAACTTTGTGAGTGCATGTCTACAACTAGGCATCTGGCTCTCTGGTTCAGAAGGTGTGGTCACAACAATTGCAGCTGAAGGTGGGATCAGCTACTTAGAAGCATGCAAGCAAAGCAATCATTAGAGGAACAATCATAGAAAGCCAATGTAGAAATCTACCCAAAGCTGATTGAGGATATTCTTTTTACAAATTTTTTTATTACTATTTTTTTTCCTTGCTAAGAAGTTATATTGTCAGAATTTTCTCTAAATATTTTTATTTTAAAATTCCTCTCTGAAAAACATTGACTACAGCCTGAAGTATGAATAAAGGCTTGAGGGAACAGGGAAGAGCATGTCCCACGTGGAGACACTCCAGCAATGAGGCCACTGAAAGGTGGTTTCTCCATGGGGAAGCCTTTTCCTGATCTGGGTGAAATAGCTCTTAAATCCTTCACCTTCTTTTAATACCAACATTTGTTTAATATTTTCTCGACATATGTTACTCTTTGGTAATATAACTCAGTAAGAACAGGGACATGGTTCTAGATAGAACATACCAACATTTAGTTCACTGCATTATACATTACGATATTGACGGTTCAGGTTTTTTGGAAAAAATCTTATCAATGTTACTTCGATGTGGACCCAGTTGTTCAAACTCTCCTAAGCAGGAATTATGCCTGTAAAATTGGCTTGGTAACAACTTGGTTCCTCAAAAGAAGCTATTGACGTATTTAGTAGGCTCACTGGTAGTGTAGTGGTTAAGTGCTATGGCTGCTAACCAAAATGTTGGCAATTCATATCTTTCGGGCACACCCTGGAAATGATGAGGCAGTTCCACTCTGTGCTACAGGTTTACTGGTCTTTGATTGTTGTTATGCTTGATGTTTTTCCACAAAAGACAAGACCCAGCCCTTGCTCTACAAGAAGTGACAGTTCAGAGGAGCTTACAGCAACATCCAGAATTTAGTAGCAATTCAGACCAAGGGCCAGATTTTGGCTGTCTGAGATTTCTATATGAATTTACAAACCCCATTCTTATCAAGTAGAATTCCCTCATTCAACCAATCTATACCGAGCAACTTCTATGGGCCCAGAAAATTAAAACCCCATTGTCTTTGAGTAGTTTTGCCCTACATTGACCCTATAGGACTGAGTAAAACTGCCCCCTAGGCTATCAATCTGTAAGGAAGAAGATTGCCTTATATTTCTCCCTTTGAGCAGCTTGTGAGTTCTAACCTCTGACTTTTCGGTTAGCAGCTGAGTTCTTCACCACTGTGCCGCCAGGGCACCTTACTATATGCCTAGCTGCTTGCAATCTAGGGAATTGGGATTCATCTATAAACAAAACAGACAACACTCCCTGCTTTCATGGAATATACATTCTGGCAGAGACTTGCTTGTTTACTTTAGTAGACCCTAACAGGAGTTACGGAAACCCCAGTGGTGTAGTGGTTTAAGTGCTACATCTGCTAACCAAAAGGATGACAGTTCAAATCTGCCAGGCTCTCCTTGGAAACTTTATGGTGCAGTTCTACATCGACCTCTAGGGTTGCTATGAGTTGGACCTGACTCGATGGCAGTGGGTTTTAACAGGAGTCACGAGTCCTGGGTGGTGTCAGTGGTTAAAATGCTCTGCTCTAACCGGAAGGCTAGAGGTTTGAGTCTATCCAGAAGCACTTGGAAGTGAGGCCTGGTGATCCACTTCCAAAAAAATCAGCCACGGAAAGCCCTGTGGAGCAGTTCTACTTTGACACATGTGGAGTCACTGAGTTGGAATCTATTGTATGGCAACTTGTTTTTTATAAGTGGTCATGTCCCATGATGCTTTACAGTATTCAAGATAAGTGAGATACTTGTAGCAAAAGCTATGTGTCCCTGGAACCAGGTGGAAGATCTACTCTTGGAAGGAAAGCAGAACTGACTTCTTTCTGCAATTTTAAATCTTGCCTTCACCTCTCTGTTGACATGTTCTAAGCTGAAGCAAGAATCCACTGGCCTAGGATGCTTGCTCCTCAGAGATGTACCGCTCTGACAGCTGCATCAGGTGTTCTGCAGGGAGCAGAGAGTGGGCCATCTGCTGGCTCCAGATGCCGAGAACTGGGCCCAAGGTCTCAGAGTTGTTGCCTTCTCGGTTTTGCATAACACAATTAAGTTCTTAGACCTTTACTTACCATTATCTAAACATAAGTGATATAAAATTCTAACGTACTTCAGTGATGTGAATATTGATATCTGCATTATTAAACTCTCAGGCTATAGTTTGAAAAAAATAAAAAACATAGCCATAGCGTCAATTCTGACTCACTAGTAACCCTAAAGAACAGAATAGAACTGCCCATAGAATTTCCAAGGAGCACCTACTGGATTCCAGCTGCTGACCTTCTGGTTAGCACCCACAGCTCTTAACCATTATATGACTATGGTTTCCCCAGTTTGAAAAGAGGGTGGAAATTCAACACATATTGAGACTGTGCTTTGAGCCAGGCATGATGCTGACTTTTTATATATTTCTATTTATTTAATTTTTATAACAATTGTCTAAGGGTAGATTATTAAGTCAATTTTTTAGATGAAATACTGTAACTAGGCTCAAGATTGTCAAAAGCAATGAACAGAGGAACTGGTGTTAGAATTCTGAATCATGTGATGTTAGATCTGTAATCTGTCATCTGGACCAGGTGGCTGACCTTACACAGTAGATAGTACCATCAGAGAATCTTCTAGCTACATTTTCTATTAAAATGCAATTTCCTTGAGCAAAGCAAAGTAATAATAGTACTTTTTGGTTAGAGGAGGCTACTTGAAACTATGCAAATACATGCAAGGATCATTTCTCTCTCTTTAAATCTTCTGTTAATTCTTTCTCAAAAATGGGAGACTACAATGGAAATTCTAATGGAGGATTAAGGAGTTTGCAGCATGAGCTTTATTTGGATTATAGTTAGCAAAAATGATGGTTTTTCATTTCATAATAACTACCACATATAGATCTATCTACTCATTAGCAGTCTGTGTTATGCAGATGACACAACCCTGCTTGCTGGAAGTCAAGAGGATTGGAAACACTTACTGATAAAAATCAAAGATCACAGCTCTTAGTATGGATTGCACCTCAACATTAAGGAAAAAAAGTCCTCACAACTGGACCAGTAAGCAACATCATGATAAATGGAGAAAGGATTAAGGTTTTCAAGGATTTCATTTTATTTGGTTCCATAATCAGCACCCATGGAAACAGTAGTCAAGAAATCAAAAGAGATTGGAACTCTCCTACACTGTTGGTGGGATTGCAAAATGGTGCAACCTCTTTGGAAAGCAATCCGGTGCTCCCTTAAAAAAATGGATACATATATATATACCATTTGACCCAGTAATTCCACTGCTTGGAATATATCCTACAGAATCGAGTCCACTCACACCAGCTGATACACACACATGAATGTTCATCACAGCACAGTCCACAATAGCAAAAAGATGGAATCAACCCAGAGGCCCAACAATAGAGGAATGGATAGGTAAACTATGGCATATACACTCAATGGAATGCTATGCAATGATAAAGAACAATGATGATAGCGGGAAACAGCTCTTAACCTGGTTTCAACTGGAGGACATTATGCAGAGTGAAAGTCGTCAGAGACAAAAGGACAAATATTGTATGAGACTCCTAGGATAAGAACTTAAAAACAGACTCATGCATAGAAGAAAAGACTCTTCGATGGTTACAAGGGTTGGGGGTGGGGGTAGGGAGGAGGGGAGAGGGTTTAGAGTAGACAGCTAATAGAAATTTGGTTGAGTGAAATCAGTGACAGTGCACATTAGAAAGAAGATCAATAATAACTGGACTTCAACACAATCTGAGTACTCCTCCTATCTTAACCCAGTATTGCAAGGACAGAGTAGCTGGGGCGAGGTGCTGGGAACCATGCTCTCAGGTGAAATTGAGGTCAATTGGTACAACTAGCATTTTACTAATGAGGACTCTCTGCACCCCTGATTGATGAGCGGCATCTGGGGTCTTAAAAGCTGCCAAGCTGTCATTTGAGGATACAGAAAATGGTCCCAACTCAACGGGAACGGATGATTACCAAGGACAAGAATGACATGGGGAAAAGAGAACCCAGAAGACAGAGAGACCCACGTGAGTGGGTGCCTACATCGACTCATGACCAGAAGAACTGGATGGTGCCCGGCCACCACCGGTGATAGCCACAGTGGAGCTCACAAAGTTGAGTCTCACTGGCAGCAAGAGAATAAATAGGGGTGAGCCCTGAAATCTCCAATAAAAGACCACAATTGATGGTCTGGGTCTTTGGGGTTCCCCTGGAAGCATGGCCCCTGGCCCTGATGCTGCCCCTGTCCATAAATCATAATGAAGGTCAACTTTTTAGACAGCAATGGATTGGGCTTGGCAATGCAGAATGACCATATCTTGTGGGAATTTTATGGTTGTATGCATCTATAGGATGTCATCCCACTGGCCTTTTGCTGGAGGAAGGGGAGTGGGTAGAGATTAGGGGATAGGAGACTGTTGGGAGGATAGGACATGTATGGAACAGAGAGGAGGGGTGTGCTGTCACTGGACAGGGAGAGCAGTGAGAGCTACATATAGCTGAGCATGAGAATTTATATGGGAATGTACATTTTCATTTAATCATAATAAAAAAGAGAAAGAAATCAAAAGATGTATTGCTTTGGCAAAATCTGCTGCAATGGACCTCTTTAAAGTATTGAAAAGTAAAGATGTTACACTGAAAACTAAGCTGTGCCTGACCCAAGCCATGGTATTTTCAGTTGCATGGTACATGTTCGAAAGCTGGACAATTAATAAGGAAGACAGAAGAAGAATTGATGCATTTGGATTGTGGTGATAGAGAACAATATTGACTGTACCGTGGACTGCCAAAAGAACAAACAGACCTGTTCTGGAGGAGGTAAAACCAGACTGGTCCTTGGAAGCAAAGGTAGAAAGACTAAGTCTCACATACTTTGGATATGTTGTCAGGAGAGATCAACCCCTAGGGAAGGATGTCATGCTTGGTAGAGTGGACCGTCGGTGCAAAACAGGAAGACCCTCAACAAGACGGATTGACATAGTGGCTGTGACCATGGGCTTAAGCATAAAAATGATTATGGGTATGGTGCAGGACTGGTCAGTGTTTTGTTCTGTTCTTCATAGGGTTGCTATGAGTTGGAACTGACCCAACGGCACCTAACAATAACAACAACACTGATACATTATGTGTCCAGCACTGGCTAAGTGTTTTATATTTACTGCAAGTTTTCCAGCTTCTCTCTTAGCCTGCAGTACTGCCATTTCCTGTTTTACAGATGCAGAAGAGGAGACAGAGATGCACAGCAATTTGACCGAGGTCACACAGTTTGTAAATAGCAGAGGTGAAGGTCAAGGGCAGGAAGAATTGGCTCATCTGCCAGCAATGCTGTACTGCCTCTCCTCCTGACTCCAAGACAGCAACACAAGAATGTATACATAACACTTATGATGGAAAAAGCAAAGAGAGATTAAGCAAGATTTCCAAGGATTAGGGACACTCTTACGAAGATCTGGTCTTTGTGATTTCCGACATTGCTTAAGTTATTTCAAAATATGCGTCCTGTTCATGCAAGGAACTATGGTCCTGGTGACAAATGTAAAAACATTTTGTCTTCTTTCTAGAATGCTGAACTGGATTTACGTCACTGTAAAAAGGGAAATGAGTTTTCATACTGGATTTGAGGAACAAGCCTGCTCAGGTGCCTAGGGCACTTAGACTCTCTTGTCCTTGGATAACAAAACGGTTATAAAAAATGGAAAAAACAACTTCTTGTCAGAGAGGGAAGACAGTATGTAAGGCCACATATGCCAGATAATTCTTTGGACAAAACCTTAAAGTTTTCATCTAGTAGAGAACTCCTAAACCCTGGTGGAGTAGTGGTTAAGTGATAAGGCTGCTAACCAGAAGATTGGTAGTTTGCATCTCCCAGGCACTCTTTGGAAACTCAGTGAGGCAGTTCTATTCTGTCTATAGAGTTGCTATGAGTCAGAACTGACTCGATGGCAGTGGGTTTAATTGTGTGTAAGCCTTTTTGTATTAATACAAATGTTTATTGTGAAATGGATACTATGGGCACCATTTTTAAGGCTGACACAGGAGATGTGGAATGAAGGAGAAGGTGCCCAAGTCCAAATGAATGGTAGAATCTAGAATGAGCCTTAAAGCCAGTACTGCTAGACTTTAGAACCTGTGTTCTGAAGCTCCATCCTGTGAGTCAGCTCTTTTCTGACATCACAGGAACAGATTTCTTGTCACGTTGTATATACAGAGATTAAGACTCACAATAATAATGGCAAAACTTTCACAGCACTTCACCTGTGTTAATAAACTAAATCCTTACAATAACTTTATCAAGTAAGCACCCATTGTGTCTTTATTTTATGGATATGCATCTGAATGTAATGAGATAAAGTAACTTGTTCAAGATCTCACATTAATAAGTAATAGAATGGGCACTTAAATCTCAGGCATCTTGCCTCCTAAAGCCACTACTTTAATCACAATTCTATTCCGTCTCTCTTAGGTATTAACTAGACACATAAGTGTGTAGGAGTCACTTAGTGGTGCAAACAGTTAATTTGCTTGCCTGCTAACTGGAAGGTTGGAGGTTCAAGTCAACCCAGGGGTACTTTGAAAGAAAGAACTGATGATCTACTTCTAAAAACCACCTATTATGGATCACTCTTCTACTTTTAAACACTGGAGACCACCACGAGTCAGAACTGATGGCACAGAAACTGTTGTGGTTTTAAATATGTGTGCAACCACTTTAAAGAACTGCAAATTGTATAACAAATGCATTTTAGGCTTTTCTTAGTTCTCCAACTTTTACATTCATGATTTATTTTTTATCGTAGAGTCTTAAATTCCAATAAAACAAAATGCAAACAAACTATCCTATGTTTTTCCAAACACTGATGAAATCTGTAACTTAACATACTCTATGGTTCATAAATCTTTCCTTTCTGGAATTTAATTTTCCTATGTTTACCGTTTTCTCAAAGTATTATGTACATACAGAAATAACATCTTACAAAAGTAATGTGTGTGGCATACATAGTCCTGAGCTTCACAGAGAAAAGACAAAGGAAACACCACATCACTAGGCCTGTGAGGAAGGTGCTCCGGCCTGATTTTTACCTGTGTGTAGCAGAGATACTAACACTTCCAAGAAGAAGGGCACTGACCACTGCTAGTTCTCAGAACTGGTGGCCTTCCAATGATAATGAGCACATTTGATATGAATAAATCAATTTTGAGATTTCTACTGCTTCCTGAATGAGATGTCAAGTTGGCAGCTGGTTAGAGAAGTCTGGGTTTTCTTGGTGTCAAGTCAAAAGACTAAATACTTAAACAAAGGCAAAGTTACATTGATAACTCAGTGCTCGAGTGTGTTAAGAAGAAGACAGAACTGGATTTCATTCAAGGTGTGCCACTTGCACTTTGTGTGACCTAGGCCGAATATGTTTTGCACCCTCAGGTGTTTCAACTGTGAAATAGGAGTTTATTTTAACATGTGTATACCGAGTACTTACAGTGTGCAAGACCCTGTTCTCGGTGCTGTGCACAGCACTAAACAAAACAGATAAAAATTCTCAGCAACTGTTGAATCTATCTTTCAGCACATAGACAGGTCATAAACACATGAAAAAGTGTGTTGACATCTATACCTGTCAGATTGTAATTATCAAAGACAGAGGGGAAACAAAAAGACAGACAAGAGAGTTTGTAGGGGGTGGAGATTGGAAGCTAAAGACAGTGAAGCATTAAAAGTGAAAAAAGAATTCTTCACTGAAAAGTTGACTCACAGATTCTGAAGAGAAGGTGGAAGGGAGCCAAGCAGTTGTATGAGACAAGACTGTTCCAGCAGTGGAAACAGCTAGTGCAAAGTCTTTGAGGAGGGGATCTGCCTGGTACAGACAACGGGGAAAAACAAAAAAAAATTAGTGTGGCTGAAGCTAATTTGATGGAAATCAGGTAGGCCTGGGAACCATAGACAGGTCAGGGATATCTCCAAGATTTCAGCTTGGGCATCAGGAAGGATGGAGATGTTTACCGAAAAGGCAGCATTGTGGTGAAGAGGGTAAGCTGATTTTGGAAAAGGCAAATTTCAGATTCTAATTGCTGCCCGTGTGAATTTTCAAGGAGGCAGTTGGATATTCACATCTTGAGTCAGCAGAAGTGACCAGGATGAACATAAATATGTGGGGTGGGGAAGGGATTGTAGATATTAACAGTAAGCAGAAAAGGGAAGAGATCATGTTCTCAGTCTTGTGGTCCACCAGTGCTTAGAAATCTAGGAGGAATTAGCAAAAGAGCGATTACTGAGAGAGAGAGAGACGTCAGAAAAATAGCTCATCCTGAAAGCCAAGCAAATAAAGTAAGTTGAGGATGAGAAAGTGAGTTGGCAGTCAAATGCTGTAGATAAGTCAATAGTATTATTGCATAAATTAAAAAAATAATATTTGTACAACATAGTACAACACCTGGCACAAAATAAAAGCCCAGTAAATGCTTGTCTTCATTTTTTATTTCTATTTGAGACTTTCCAAAATAAAATCCAATTCCATTCATAAGTTCATAAGGATATTTTGTCTGCTGATAAATCTTATGTGCCTATTTCACCAGTGAAAATGAAATTTTAAAAATGTGAAGAAATACAATAGTTCTCAGAGGTTGTTTACAAAAGTTAAAGATAAATTCCTTCTCCTTATAAAATGTATTCATAGTTTAATGAGACAATGATGAGAAAATCAAATCTGATACACAGATTTTACTTTATAACTAAATTTTGAGACAAGGCAGTTTATATATAGAGGGCCAGAAGGGATACGTAAAAGGAAGGAAGGAAGAAGAAAGAAAAATGGAATAATATATTTACATCTAATAATACTTTTCCAGCTATTTTATATATATATCACCCATAATCTTCATGTTAGTTCCCAAAGCTACGAATGACTCTTCCTAAACTCCAGAAACAGTGTGCCTCCAAGTTATCTGCTGCCTCAGTGCTAACGGGGGCTGAGAGACCTCCAATCTGTGGGTTTTTCCAAGTCCCAAGAGCCACTTATATGAAGAAAAAATATTGTATTAGCAGTTTATTTGCACTGAAAAATGCAGAAGTCTGGAAGTAAGTGACTCATCCCCAAGAGTCACTTGAATCAAAGTGTGGAAATGATATGACTAAATAAATGCAGAATTGTATACTCTTTTCCTGCTTAAGTCCTTTGTGTTTAGTTGAAGATAGCATAAGCAAATGACTTTCTTCCTGTCGCATAACCAGATGACAAGAAAGGATTTGGGAGGCACTGTTAGAAAGTCTGGCTGCATAGTGGTTAAGTGCTAGGTCTGCTAGCCAACAGGTCACCAGTTCAAACCCAGCAAGTGCTCCTTGGAAACACTATGCAGCAGTTCTACTCTGTCCTATAGGGTCACTGTGAGTTAGAGTTGACTCAACAGCAGTGGGTTTGGTGTGTTTTGGTTTGTTGGGAGTATCAGAGTTCCTGTCCTTAGCTTGTGAGGCCAACACATGAGCAGCTAAGCTGAACCTACCGTGGAATGTACTCATCAGGTATCATCTGTAGGTTTTCTGAAGACTGGAATATGTGTCAGAGTGTCCATAAGGATGTGTCAGAGTGTCCCATAAGGATGAATACTAAGATTGAACATGGACATTTTGAATAATTCTAGGGACTAGTGGATTCAGTTTCCATAACATTGTGTTCTCCAAGTCTGTAATCATTGAGAGATTCCATGTTGTTGCTGTCAACAGTTGTTGAGTTGACCCCTAACTCGTGACTACCCCGTGCACAATGTAACACAACGCTGTCTATAGAGTTTTCATTGGCTTAGTTTTGGATGTAGATTCCTAGGTCACTTTTCCAAATCTGTCTAGTTTGCAAGTTCTCCTGACACTTGTTCAGCATCATAGCGATGCCTAAGCCTCCACTGACAAAGGCTGCCCATAAAGTGCATCGACTGCATGGAGGGCATTTGAAGGTCAATAATAGAATTCCCTGTTTCCACATGACAGGCACAACGTCCCACAAAGCAAAACAAAACAAAACCCACTGCTGCTGAGTCATTTCTGACTCATAATGACCCTATAGAGCCGAGTAGAACTGTCTAATAGGATTTCAGACGAGCAACTGGTAGATTCAAACTGCCAATCTTTCGGTTAGCAGCCAAGTTCTTTAACCATTGTGCAATAAAGGCTGCCAGGTTTTTACAAGCAGAGGTAAAATCTCACTGGGTGCTTGTGTCAGGCTGTGCTTTACTAGACTATGTGAGATGGAAGAGGAAAATTAAAATAGTTCTGCCCTGAAACATGTTATATTTTAATTACTTATTTTTTAAAACATCTGTCCTTCTAGAATATAAATCTCTCTGAGGGCTGAGACTGTATCTGCTGGATCCATTTATTTGGTTATATTCCATAGGCCTGCCATCTCTCAGCACTATTTGTATACTGAAAGGAACCCATAAACTACTATCAGTATCACATGGTTTAGACAAGGGATAGAGAGATGCTGAATAGCTGCTCAGGAATGTGTATGCAGATTCTCATTCTTCAAAATTCAGAATATTAAAATGAAAGTGAATGTTGAACTTGCTTGAATGTATATTCCATGAAGGCAGGTACTGTTTTTTATCTTATTTGTCATTGTATCCCAAGATGCTTCATAGTGACTGACCCATAGTTGCTCCTGAATGATTGATTTCTACATGAATTAATGAATCACTAAAAGGTATTGGATAAAAGAACCAATGAGGAAGATAGACAAAACCAATTATTAAGTCTAGAAGTGAAGGCAGGGGAGTTTTGTGGTGAACTCAACCTGGTAAATTTTTCTTTGTCATTTTTATTTTGTAATGGATGGTCTAGAACAAGGAATACAACAGACACTCAAGACATTTTACCATTGATTGTATTCAAAGAAAACATGGGATATCAAAAACAGGTACAATTAATTGAGAAATGACTGAGTCTACAGAACAGTGCAAAAAAGTGAATTCACATTTTAATTTCATTAAAGATTTTATTTAGTGTCATCTCAAATAGATCATTCCAAGGGTTCCAAATTTATTTTGTGAAACACTAGCTATTTCAACAACATTTGGAAATATTTAAATACCAAATTGTTATTGAATTAAATTTCATTATTCCACATAGTGGTTAAGCAAAGGCTAAACTGTTTTGATAGTAATTCTCATTGCTGAGGGTAAGTACGCTTATGACATATGTATGAAATTAATCTTTTAGTCTGCAAACATATCCAACTGGATAGAAACAACATTAGATCTAACCATGCTTTCACTGAGTTACTACAGAGACCCTCAACTACAGCTGAGTTGGTACTAGTTTCCATTCATTCTTGAGGTACTGTCGATGGTTACACTTTGTTATATTAACAGTTGCATTAGAGTTGTGATGCCAGGTACAGACAATAGTCCAATTTTATCATGATTTCTTCATTGATAAATCAAATTGTATCTTCTATTCAACTACATAAAGCCAACTACTTTTAGTAATTTTTAAGCTTGTTTAAGTGTTGTGACTCTTAAGTGTTATGTGTTCATAAAAGTCAGTGAAGACTTTCTAGGTGGCTATCAGATGGTCCCGAGTTCCAACGTGAGCTTCCCTGCAGTTTGGGTGCTGATATCTCCCCCAGAAAAAAGAAACACTTTTTGTTCCAAAAGACTTTGCTTTTGGAAACTCACCAACTTGCAACAGCGAGAGGACTTAATGGAGATAACATTCACGCCAAGTAACCGACACGGTGCCTGACTCAGACAGGCATTTGTAAGTGTTACTTCCCACTACCCTCTCGTCCTTCTACTTGCTGCCTTGAGAGTATTGAGCATCATGCTTATTCAGCTATGCCTGGGCATGATAACTCTTCAGTTCCCAAAGAGAATGCCTCCTGATGACTAATACTAAATACCTGCTTCTTACTCCCCTTCTCTCCCATATTCTTTCTTCTTCTTCTTTTCTTACTACTCCAAATTAAGAAATTCAGCTAGCCAAAAGCAAAATAGTTCCAACACAAAAATGTTTAGACCCATAAAGGATGCTAATTAAATGGAAAAAGTAGAAAGAAAAGAAAAACAAAACTAAGATGTTACAGGTTATTACTATCTATGGCATTAGATCTAATGTGTCATTTTGTTGAATAAATTGTCCATCTAGTTAGTATGTTTGTTCTAGGGAAGGGCAGATAAGCCTTTTGCTTCTCTAAAATGCTCCTTGGATAGAAAGTCTTAATGAACTACTTTCCCTCCCCAGTGGTTGTAATTGTGGTATGTACATACAGTGGAATACTCTACAGCCATAAAGAGCAATGATGAATCCGTGAAACATACCACAACATGAATGGACCTGGATGCCATCATGCTAAGTGAAATGTGTCAAGCATGTAAGGACAAATATCGTATGATCTCTCTTTTATAAGAAGACAAGAACAGATACAGAGAGACCAATGTCCACAGATGGTTACCAGGGAGGCTTGGTGGGAGAAGAAAGTACATTTTAGATTATAGCAAATTTTTTTTCTTGGCAATGGGAAAAGTGGCATCAAATGCGGATATCATGAGCACAGCACACGTGAAGTAAAAATGACTGAACACACATGAAGTACAGGCATATTGGTATACAGATAGGTGTATACAGTTGAGAACAGATGGAAATATTCGTAGATATGTGGTGTAAATGTGTAGGTGCAGACATATATGTTCATTTGAAAATACAAATACAGAGGTACTCCACAGGCACAACCAAACACCTTACAAGAGTATTTTCTGGGTTTAAAAGGTTAGGACAATAGTCTCGTGGAAAAACTCAGTCAACTGGCATAACATGGTTCACAAACTTTGTCATCTGCATCGTAGTGAACTGAGTAGCATCTGGGGTCGTAAAAGTTTGTGAATGGCTATCTAGGTCACAACTATGGGTCTCTACCTGTTAGGAGAAAAACAGTAAGAAGGTGACCAAAAGCACAGAGAAGGAACAAGTCTACATGAACAAGTTTACATGAGCCACAACCTCATCTACCCTGAGACCAGAAGAACTAGATGATGGAGTAGCCTGTTGGTGTCTGTTCCTACTTGTAACTTCAGGTATGGTTTTAATTTGAGATTTGTTTGTCTGCTGAACCCTGACAACTCTCATTGTGTTTTTGAATTGAGTGCTGGTAGACCTTGGTTCCAGATGTTTATCTGCCTGCTTGAGTTCCTGAATCCTGTTCTGGCCCTTGTTTTCCAGGGAAAATCTTCACTCTTTAGATTATGTTCCATAGACCTGCTTCCTTGTTTGTGTTCTCCTCCAAACAAATACACTAGCTGAAATTCTCTTCAATACTCAGAATCCAGTTTAATTGCACTGTCCTCTGAGAAGTCTTTCCCAATCCTCCTAGTCAGAATAAACCACTCTCCTCTTTGTTCCAGCAGTTTTGTTTATCTTAGTATTTCTCAAATTCTGCCTTAATTATGAATCTATCTTAAGAGCAAGGACCTATTTTCAAGTCTAGCACCTGTGGGCAGAGTTGTCTCCTTGATTTATTGCATTGATGTGCTGGACATCCCAACATTTGTGAGGCATTGTATTGGTGATAATTTAAGATGCTGACTTTAAATGTGATCTAGGCCGGAGCTGTAGGACACATGGCGTGCTAGAAACAAATAATCAAAACAAAACAAAACTGGATGCAGTGAAATCAGTTCTGACTCAAAGCAACCTCATGTGTCTCAGAGTAGATCTGTGTTCTATACTGTTCTCAAGGCTGTAAGCTTTCAGATGCAGATTATCAGCCTCACTTTCAAGGTGCCTCTGGATGAGTTTGAACCGTGAACCTTTTGATTAGTAAAGTGGTCAACTGTTTGTGCCACTCAGGGACTGTCACTAAAGTCCCTGAAACACTTTGATTCTTGGCCTCCTTTTGTACAAAACAGGGGGTGGCAGAGCCCTGGTGGCTCAATGGTTAAGTGTTCAGCTGCTAACCAAAAGGTCAGTGAGTCACACACCAGCAAGTCTATAGGAGAAAAGACTTAGTAATCTGCTCATGTATAGATTACAGCCTCAGAAACCACATAGGACAGTTTTACTCTGTGTTACAGGGTCACTACAAGTGGAAATTTCACTTGACAGCACACAACAACAACATATCCTGTTGGTGATCATCCATATTCACATTACTGGGCCAGTGCATCCATCTCACCAGTGCATCTGTCTCTCATCAGATAATGGCTCACAGCCACCCTCTTCACAGGAGAAATGGCCTGGGAGTTGAGTGGGCATTGCTGCTCACTAAACTGGTCATTCGTCCTGCAACCCCCTTTTCCCACAGCCCACAATCAGTGAATTGGCTGACATACTGGGACAGAAAGTAATAAAGCTTGTCTTACAGAGTTCTGAGGTTGAATAACGTAACAGACACAAAAGTGTCTAGGATGCTAAAGTAAATGTTAAAATTCAAGAAAGCAAAAAAAAAAAAGGAAGAAGAAAGGAAAAGGGACTAAGATAGATGCAGCCACTTGCTAACACATAACGTTAGACTTATGGTGTCAGATAGGGTAGCCAAGCCAAGTGCCGTCGAGTCGGATCCGACTCATGGCGACCCTAGGGGTAGTCATGCCTTTTTACACTTTCTAGGACCTAAGTCTGAATAGAATGGTTGACACATCCAATCAAGAATGACAGCATTTATGTTCTCATTTGTGGATACACTTTCTAAATCACAAGAAGAAATGCTGTGTCACGAGAGTGTCAAAAATTGGTTAGGTAAGAGGATGTTGTCCTCCGTGTCAGGCTGTCTCCCTTAGCAATTTCCTGACAAACTGTGAACACTGGCTCTTTCAAACGAGTAGAAAGGTCAGCATGGTTCATTGCTGCTCTTGACTCATTGGAAACTGTTCTAAGATTTGGTTTGATTTAAGTCCTGAAAGTAAGTATCTATGAGCAATTGTCTTACTAAGTGATAGTGATAGTAATCACATTGTTTCCTGAACGCCTACTGTGTGCTTCCCCTGAATGTCTGCCAGTTTGTCATGCTGTAGGGGCCTGTGTGTTGCTGTGATGCTGGAAGCTCTGCCACTGTATTCAAATAGTAGAAGAGACACCCATGGTGGACAGGTTTCAGCTGGGCTTCCAAACTAAGACAGATTAGGAACAAGGACTCCCGGTCTGCTTTGAAGACAATTAGCCAGTGAAACCTTGTGAGTAGCAGAGGACCACTGTTTGAAGGGCCAAAAGATGAGCCTTTCAGGTTGGAAGGTACTCAAAATATGGTTGAAGATGAGGTTCCTCGTCATAGCAGAGTTGATCTAGATGGTGTGGATGGATTCAAGCTTTCAAGATCTTCATTTGCTGACATGACATGACTCAAAATGAGAATAAACATCATTTATAATTGGAACATGGAATGCACAAAGCATGAATCTGGGAAAATTGAAAATAGTCAACAATGAAATGAAAGACATGAACTTCAGTGTCCTATGCATTAAAATGGACTAGTACTGGCCATTTTGAATCAGAAAATCATATGGTCTAGTAAGCGGAAGATAACAACCTTGAAGAGGAATGGCCTTGCGTTCATCATCACAAACAACATTTCAAGATCTGTCCTGTACTATTGCTCTGCCAGTGATAGGACAATATCCTTATACCTACAAAGAAGACCAGTCAATATGACTACTACTCAAATTTATGCACCAACCATTAAGGCCAAAGAGTAAGATTTTTACCAACTTCTGCAGTCTGAATTGACTAAATATACAATAAGGGTGCATTGATAATTCCTGGTGGTTGGAATGCAACATTTTGGAATAAAGAAGAATGACTAGTAGTGTATCATCAGAGAACTGCCAGAAACTCAAGATGGATTCAGAAGAGGACCTAGAATGAGGGATATCGTTGTTGGTGTCAGATGGGTCCCGGCTGAAGCAAAAAAATACCTGAAAGATGTTAACCTGTAATTTATTGACTATGCAAAACCATTCCATTGTGCAGATCATAAACACATTATGGACAACCTGAAGACTGGGATTCTAAAACACTTAATTGTGTTCATGAAGAATCTGTACATAGATCAAGAGGCAGTTGTTTGAATAGGACATAGGGGGCACTGCATGGTTTAAAGTTGAGGGGGTGTGTCTGTATGTGTCTACGTGTGTTGGATCCTTTTACCAGACCTGTTTTGTCTGTATATCATTCAATAATCTGAGAAGCTGGACTACGTCAAGGAGAACACAGCATTGGGATTTGAGGAGACTCGTTAATAAATTGTGTTATGCAAATAATATAATTTTGCTTATCTGACTCGATGGCACTTGGCTGGCTACTGAAAGTGAAGAGGATTTAAAGTACTTACTAATGAAGACCAAAAATGACAGCCTTCAATGTGGATTACACTTCAACATAAAGAAAACAAAAGTCCTTATAAATGGAAGATAGAAGTTGTCAAGGATTTTATTATATTTTGATCCATAATCAACAATCATGGGAACAGCAGTCAGGAAATCAAAAAATGCATTGTATTGGGCAAATCTGCAAAAGACCTCTGTAAAGTGTTGCAAAGGAAAGACATCACCTTGTAGACTAAGGTGCGCTTGACTCCAGCCAAGGTATTTTTGATCATATCATACGCATGCAAAAGCTAAACAATGAATAAGGAAGAGAGAAGAACTGTTGCCTTTGAATCATGGTTGTTGGCCAAGAACATACCGCGGACACCAAAACAACAAACAAACCTGTCTTGGAAGAGGTGGGACCAGAAAGCTCCTTGGAAGCAGAGATGGAGAGATCAATTCTCACATACATTGAATATGTTGTCAGGAAGAATCAGTCTCTGGAGAAGGACATAACAGTTGGCAAGGTAGAAAACTAAAACCCACTGCCGCTGAGTCGGGTCCAACCCATAGTGACCTAATAGCAACAGTAAAAAAGAGGAAGATCCTCAACGAAATGGGTTGACACAGTGACTGCAACAATGGGCTTAAGCAAAACAACAATTGTGGGGGTGGTGCAGGACCTACCAGTGTTGTCTGTCGTACATAAAGTTGCTGTGAATCAGAATTAACTAGATGGCCCCTAAGAACAAGGACAACTGAGTGCTAATCACTCCACAGACACACATCATCTGTGTTAATCCTTGAAGAGAGTCATAACTCTCCCAAGTTTGCACAAAAGGAGCACTTAGACACTGTCATTAAAGAACTTGCCGGAGGTCATATTGCTGAAGTGTCAGGCTTAGCATGGGAAGCAAGGTTTATTTGACAGCACAGTCAATGTTGTTGCCACTGTTCTGCTCAGTGGAGTTGAGTCAGGACAGCAGGAAGAAAGCCCATGATCATGTGTCTATTTTTTTTTTCCTCACACACTTGAACAACATACCCTTGGTTTCCCGATGTACTTGACTCAGCCATTTGTTCTTCTCTAACTCACATAAGGCTCCTGAGTCTGGGTGACACAGTCACTGATGGATCTCCAGCCTTAAACAGACCTGATGGAACTCCCCGATTGCCATATAGTTTGGTGTTTCCAGGTCGACTACATAGAACTGAGATCTTTCTGGTCACTCTACTAGACTAAGGCAGACAGGAAGAAAAGCCTGATGAACTACTTCTGAAACCTAGTTAATGAAAACCCTATCGGTCTTGTGGAAATGGCACAAGAGCAGGCAGCATTTTGTTCTGTTGTACTTGGGGTCTCAATGAGACAGAGCTGATTTGCTGGGACCTAACAATAACAACATACTAGACCCAGTAAAGTGCTAAAGGCTTTTACCTATGCTGTCTCATTTAACTCTCACAACCAACATGTGAAGTAGCAACTCCTAGTGGCAGCATATACGTGAGAATTTGGGGGATAAGAGAGACCATATTACCCTGTGAAAATCACACAGTAGGTGGCAGGTCTAGGATTTTCATTCCGATATAACCAACTCCAAAGTCTATATTATTTCTCCTGCATATTAAAGCACGTTGCGTAAGTGTCTAAAGCTTTGTTTCACCTTTTTCTCCAGCTTCTCTCTTTTCAAGGATCATCATTTCAGTCTTGTCATGTTATTATGTTGAGCATCACAAGACAAGGAAGAAAGACCTTGTTTTGTCTTGGAGAAAATGTGGTGTTGAAAGTCAAAACTAAGTTACTTCATAGGTGTGTTTGGTTTCTAAATAGAAAAATGAGAACTTCATGAACTTTTAAAAAAAGAAAAAGAAAAAAGTCTTCAAAATCTGAAAAATTGTTTTTGAGTATTAAAATTCTGACAAAACTAACAGTGCTTTGCAACAATTTTCTTTTTTAATTCAGTTTTCATAAAAGGATCAATATATGAAAATACAGTATTTGGAGGTGGAATTGGTATTGTCATGAGCTGTCAAATCAAATTCAACTCCTATCAACTCTATAAGACAGAGCAAAACCACCCTATAGTGCTTCCTAGACTAATCTGCACAGAAGCAGATCACCAGGTCTTTTCTTCTGCTGATCTATTGGATGCGTACTCAACCCAGGTTTAAGCATCAAAATATGGAAAAGAAATGAGCAACATATCATAAGCTGCTCTTGGCTCAGATTTTTGCAACAACCTACCAAAGGGATAACTAAAAGAGGAATCTTGTTCAGTGGTGAATCACAGTTGAGGAATTGAATGGCACGCTGATTTCATGAAACTGTGAGTTAGGGAATTAAGACAAAATGTCCTTATATATTTTTCACTGGGGGGCGGATTTCGCCAACCTGGGTGGACAGTATTGCTCAATTTTTCAATGTGATTTTAAGTATATGGTTCAAATATGACAAGAAGACATGGATAATGATAGGTTTGAAAGACTCAGCTGCTGCAAAAGATTAACATAAACTAAGAGTGGGATCAGGTTGACATGAGTTGAAGGAGCTGGTTAAGAATGTTATTACTAAACAGAAGAGTCTCAAGTCTCCCATGAAATGTTTCTGACGTTACATTCCTTTCCCAAGCTGGCCACTGTTTGCAGAATGTTTCCTTCAAAGACAGTACTCAAATAATACAGTGCGTGTAGAGGAATCTTTTCAAAACAAAACAAACCACACATTTCAGAAACACAGCTTATGTGAAAGTTCTCCCTAGTGAATTGTATTTTTAACAGTTACTCAAAACTCAAGTATTGATAATGATTATTTACTAAATTAAGTAGACTGCCTTCTTTCTCTTTCCTTCATTTCTTATTTTATTTTTTTCCTGAAGTTGGCCAAAGTATCCTTAGCCAACTGAAAACAAAAATCAAAATAATACATCAGTGAACTGAAGACTTGTTGCCTTAAAAATCACAAATCAAACCCCACTGCCATCAAGTTGATTCTGACTCATTGCAATCCCCTGTGTTACAAAAGGAGCTGTTCATGGGATTTTATTGGCTGTAGTTTAGAATCAGCTCACCAGTCTGTCTTTGGCAGTACTACTGGTAAAGTTCTACCCACCAATCTTTAAAATGAGTTTGTTGCTAGGTGCCATTGAGTCTATTTCAGTACATAGTGTGAACCGCTAGTGAACAGTAGAACTGTCCCATCAGGTGTCCTCAGCTGTAGTCTTTTCAGGAACAGATGGCCAAGGCTTTCTCCTGTGGAGAGGCCAGTAGGCTGGAACTGCAGACCATTCCGTCAGCAGCTGAGCACTCAGCTATTGCACAAACAAGGTTCCTTTTGGGCTAGCAGGTGAACAAAAGCCACTTACGTCACCCAGGGACCTCGTTACTGATCTAACAGGGTAGCTCAAATCAGTACCAAGTTTGACTGAACGCAGAGTTTACTGAAAACTTTTTAGCTAATGCTTAGTTACCCCCTAGATAAGTATGTTTAAACTTACTTAAAGCTCATCTGCCTCAAAGATGTTAGGAGTCTAAAACAAGCTCCAGTCCTTCTCAGACATTTGAATTCTCCTCTGAAAAACATACAGCATTGCATGTTCTTTTGAAACCAAGAGATAATTCAGAATCAAACATCATTGCCTTATTAAGCTATATTTTGAGAAACCTCAGAGTTGTCATGGGTGTGGTGTGAGGAAATTTACAGACCACATTTATTTTTTTCAGATGGTTCATTAAAATGAGACCAGCACTACTGAGGTTTCACATGTAAATTAATCACTAGGACAACTGCAGAAGGGAATCATAAAGATAAGTCTAACCTGTAGGTGGTGAAGAATCCACAGTCCAAAGAGATTGAGTGCCTTTCTCAGGGTCACAGGCCAACAGCTTAGCTCTTGCATTGGTCCTCATTTCTTCACACCCTGGCCAGTTCAAAGTGTCTAGAAAGTGGTTTAAAAAAAACAAGAAACTCAGTAAAACATTTGCTGTTGTCATTAGCTGCCATCAAGTCAGCTGTAACTCACAGCATCCCATGTGTGTCTCAGTGGAACTATGCTCCATAGAGGTTTTTATGGCTGAGTTTTTGGAAGTAAAATTGTCAGACATTTCTTCCAAGGCATTTCTACACTTTTAGGGTGGCAGCTTAGAAGGTAACTGTTTGCAGCATCTAGGGACTCCAAAAGCACTTGCTATGTTTAATCATCAGCCTTTATTTAGTACTGTGGGAAAGGCTTCATTACCTGAGATTTGTCGGGTCTGGTTAAGCATGCAATGAGCTGATTTTAATAGGTAAGCATTCTATAAATGGATAATTGTGAAAAAGTAACCCAAATTCTCAGCAAGAGGGAAATAGAGTGCCAGATAACTTGTTTGGGTCATTCCATGAGATGAAATCTCAAAACCTACTCAGGTTTCAGGATAAGGATTCTTTATAGAGGTCTTAACATGTAGCTTAGTACCTGTGCTTTTGTTCCTTTTAGTGTTTAGAACCCATTTCCCCTTTTACAAGTAGCAACCTCCTGCCCATAAAAAACCCGTCTCAATATTTCAAACTCCTTGAACTGCACATGCATTTTAGGCTCTGAATACACCGCAAACCGTTTACCCAAGTGAAAGACAGAAGATGTAATCTGTAACAGAGGGGTTGGAGCTCTGCGGCCACTTGCAGCTCTAGATCACAGGTACAGCCATTACTAGCACAGTAACTGCTATCTTTTGCGTAAAACAGGATTAAAAGCAACAAATTTGCTCATTCTTCTGGCACCAATAAGAGAAAAAAAAATCAATGTAAACTATTTATCATCAGTCTTAATATTGCAAAATCCAAACACTATGTTGTCCTTGTTGTGAGCTGCCATCCATTTGCTTCTGACTCATGGTGACCCCATGGCATAATAGAGTGAAGCTCTGCCTGGTCCTGCCCACTCCTCACAAGTGCTGTGTTGGAGCCCATTGTTGCAGCCACGGCGGCAATCCATACAACTGAGGGTCTTCCCTTTTTTCTTGACCCGTATATTTGATTAAGCTTGATGTCCTTTTCCAGGGCCTGGCCCCTTCTGATTACACATCCAAAGTATGTAGGATTAAGTCTTGTCATCCTCCCTTCTAAGGAATATTCTGACTGTACTTCCTCCAAGACAGATTTGTTCATTCTTTTGACAGACCATGATGTGGTCAATATTCTTTACCAATACCGTAGTTCAAAGACGTCATTGTCCAGCTTTTGCATGCATATGAAGCAATTAAGAATGCCATAGGTTGGATCAGGTGCATCTTAGTCCTCAAAGTGACACTTTCATTTTTTTAAAGTCTTTAGAAAGATGTATTTTGCATTATATTTACCTAATGTGATACATCATTTGATTTCTTGACTGCTGCTCCCATAGGCATTAATAGTGGATCTAAGCAAAAGGGAAGCCTTGACAACTTCAGTGTTTTCTCTGTTTATTGTGATGTTGCATATTGGTCCAGTTGCAAAGATGTTTATTTTCTTCATGTTGAGGTATAATCCACACTGAAAGCTGTGGTCTTTATTAAATCTTCATCAGTAAGGTCTTCAAGTCCTTTTCACTTTCAGCACGCAAGGTTGTATTATCTGCACATTGTAAGGTGCTGATGAGTCTTCCTACAATGTACTTCTCTGTTCTTCTTCACGGAGACCATTTTCTTAGGTTATTTGCTCAGCTCACAGATTGAAAAAGTACGATGACAAGATACAACCCTGAGACACACCTTTCTTCATTTTAAACCACACAGTGTCCCCTTGTTCTGTTCACATGATGCTTCTTGGTCTATGCACAGGTTCTCCATGAATACAGTTAAGTGCTCTGGAATTCCCAGTCTTTGTAATGTTGTTTGTAATTCGTTATGATCTTCACAATGGATTGTCTTTGCATAGTCAATAAAAAACAGGTAACATCTTTTGGTATTCTCTGCTTTCAGCCCAGATCTATTTGATATCTGCAATATATCATTATCTTCATAGTTTCCTCACCACATTGGAGCTGCATATTGTGCAGTTAATTATGTAGTCACATGGATTAATGCTATTATATCTGATGTACATTACAGGTGGATGATACAAGAGACTTGAAAAGATTCTTAGTTCCTTAAGAGTTTTATAGCTCATGGCACAGTGGTTAAGGTGGCAGGCTCTGGAATTTGATAGCAAGATTTGAGTCTTGATCTGCCATTGTGGGACCTTGGATCAGCTGTGTAACCTCTGCCTTAGTGTCCTCATCTGAAAATTGGGAACAATTATAGTATCAACATCATAAGTTTGTTGCAAGGGCTAAATGATTTACTACATGGAAAAGCACTAAGGACTACTCCTGGCACATAGAAATACTATATTAAGTATTCTCTGCTATAAGTACCCAGGAGTCTTACTGTATATATGAGGAAAATAAAACCTATCAGAATCAAATTTTCTTTTTTTTTTAGATAAAAAATATTTCAGGGAGCTGAGCTTTATTCATGATAGATTAAAACCATGGAATAAATCTCAGTGGATTCTACAGTGTATAATGTCATCTGGCACTAATTGTTTGTTTTGGACTGGGAAAATAACTTTAAAAAAATTTTAAAAAGAGAAGGTCAATCTGACTCATGTGATCCAGTATAAGGCCACTCCCAGGGCTGGACTGAGAAGTCATAGGAATATGTAATCATCTGTATAACGTCGCTGGAGGAGAACTGGGAATGCCCCATGACAAAAATAATTTTTCTCCATCCACTGACTGATGTAATACTCTTGAAACACATATTTTGTATTAGGAAGAATACTATATGCTGTTAATAATAATGTATATTACACTGTAAATTCCAAATGAAAAGTCAGATTTTGAACAAGGAAGAAGGAAATATGAGTATGCTAGGCCCTAAAACTTGTTGCTGTTAGTTACCATCAAGTCAGTTCTGACTCAGCAATCCTGTTCTATGTGGAAGAGAGTGAAACTCAGCCATTCCCATAACATTGTTATGCTTCAGCCCATAGGTGTAGCCACTGTGTCAATTCATCACACACACTGAGGGTCTTCCTCTTTTCTGCTGACCCTCTATTTTACCAAGCATAATGTCCTTCTCCAGGGACTGATCCTTCCTAACAACATATCTGAAGTATTTAAGATACAGTCTTGCCAGCTTTGCCTCTGAGGAGCACTCTAGTTCTACTGGATCCTTGAAGTAGAGGATAGAATTGATGCACTCTGTCCTCAAGAGTGTATAGTCCAATAGGAGACAAAATAAAACACATATAAAACCACAACAAACTGCTAAATATAGTGGAGCTGATGACAGTGGGTCGGACATACCGAGAGACCAGTGTGGACTAGATTGCTTATCCTTGCAACCAAAGTGCCTCTAATTGCAGAAACCAAAAAAAAAAAAAAAAAAAAGGAGAAACCTACAGCCATTGAGTTGATTCCTACTCACAGTGATGCTGTAGGTCAGAATAGAACTGCCCCCTCAAGTTTCCTGGTGGATTTGAACTGCCAACCTTTTGGTTAGCAGGCATAGCATTTAAATACCAGGGTTTCAGGAGAGAATCTAAATGGAGCCTAGGAAAGTGGCACCAGTGGAATGGATCATACAAGTATAAAATTCCTTTGACAGCATCTGTTTTAACTTAGAAATTCCTGTCACATGAGTACTTCAATATTTTCTCATTTGTTCAAATGTACCATAATAGAAGTATTTTAATTTATGTCATTGAGAGTGGGCCACCTAAAATGAGGGAAGTCCTCAGTAAGATCCACTGACATGTCATAGTCTCAATAATGGATTCAAACATACCAACAGTCCTAAAGATGGCCCAGGACTGGTCAACATTTCCTTCGGTTATACATAAGGTTACCATGCTTTCAAGTTGACATGACAGCAACTAACAACAGCAACAACAGCAACACTAAAATTGATGATTCAGGGATATGGCCACGTGGAACCCATGGCTTCTTGTACAATCTTGTACAATGCCTTGGAAAGCTGAGATAAGCATGTCCCAGTTTGAGATGTTTGGGTGTAAAAAAGTATGCAGCTTAACTAATGCCTGCAACATTTTGTATCTTCACGTGTTCATTCATTACCCCCAGTTGTCTGTACATTCAGCTAGAGGATGAATGCAAATGTTAGAGTAGCTTGTATTTTTTCCTCCATGTACAAATTATAGACTGCTGACAATCTTCCAAGAATATTTGAAAAAATAAATGACAGGTAATGAAAGGATCAAGGGAAAGTTAACTCCACACAGGAGTGCATGGTGGCCACAGGCTTCAGAGTCCTAGCGCTGCGGGTGTGCCTGAAGGACCTGTCTGAAATCTAATACTTATGGATTTATTTTTTCTATACTAAGGAACTCCCACAAGAAGATACTAGTATTTCATCATTTGGAAAATAAACAAAACTGAAGCATATATGAATATTTTTAAACTCCTATTGACTATTTTGGACTCTAGCTAGTTTTGATTGCTTTTTTATACAAGAAATAATGTTTTATAATTTACAGACTAAACTAGTATTTCATATGTCAAGGTTTTTTTGAGATCATAATTTTATACTTTATGTTTAAAGTAATACTGATAGCCCAATATTTTGATATTTGTTTTTAAAAATTTTAGTGGACAAAATTAGCACAAATAAACAAATAATTGTTTGTACCTAACCTCTTATCTAGTATTTAATGGGCATCCAATAAATATTAGTGGTTGAACAAAAGGAACACAATAATTAGCAAAATTAATCACAGAATTTCTTTTAGAAATACAGTGAAAGAGAAAAAGAAGACATTGTCATGATTATATATCCTTGGTAAATTCGTGACATTTTCTACTAGTCATATACTTTGTAAATTAATATCATAAGACCAAACCATCAAAATTGCAATGAAATGGTTTTTTCACTTGATTTGTTTCATCACGCTGTAATTTTGATAAATTGTCATTATAAAACATTTTGTATACGTGTGTGCACCTCTGTAAGATTTTCGCTGTCTCTAAATTTCAGTTCAGGTTGAAGAAGATTGATGGGAGCATTTCTTTGGCTGAGACCTTACAGCTGTCTGTTTTCTGCCAGTGTGACAAGCTGAAACGCCTGAGCTTTAATTTACTGATTACTAAAACACCCTGAAGAAAGAGTCACCTGAGCTGTTAAGGTAAGTCTCATTCTCTTCTACTTCCGGAAGACAGAGAAAAATATTTTACTTGATTCCTTTTCTTGAAAGTCCCTCAGTAGAGAAATTAGTTGAAAGTGTCTTTGCTCTTGGCTAACTTTCTGTTTGGGTTGATTAAATATCTGTTAGTAATTAAATTGGTTATTGAGTATCCATAGTGTATGTTACTCTGAACTCCATGATTTCAGCCCTTCTACGTGCCTTCACATGCTAAGCAGCATGTTATCTGGTAATTATGGTGTTGATGAAGGAAGGAACAAAGGGAATGTGATTACACACAGAAACTAAGCAATAATTCCAAACAAATCAGGGGGAAAATTGTACTAGGGGAATCGGGACCCTAATATAGCCTCGTTTCTTCCCTCTTAGTGCTGCTAAGGAAAGCTAAATTACAAGTCTATCTAGTTAAGTTCACCTCAGAAAATCAAAATTTTCTTCATAGAAGTGTTTGGAAAATTGATGTCAACATGAGCTTCTTTATCTGCTGTTGCTGCAGAGATTATTAGAACTCTTTAAAAGACTGCCTTAATGCTCAGAAGTTTAACATGTAAAAATGAAACTACAACCTTTTAGGGAAGTTGCACTTTGGTTCCTGGTGTCTGAGGCTTGTGGGAAGTTGAACAAAGAGCCGTTTTCCCAAGTCTGGTGGATTTAGATTGAACATGTCATCTGTATAAAGGAGATGTGGTTAGCAGGGTAGAAGGTGGGACAGAATTTGTCCCACGAAGTTTCCATGAGGTCATATTCAAAGGGAATTTTTTTTCCTTGATGCTATGCTTTCCTTAAAATAGATTTCAGTCTTTTTTGCTCCCTATCTGTTATCAGAAACATAAATAATTTTTATGGAAAAAGATAACAACATTTCAAGATAAACCTCGCCTAACATTCGTTATGTTCTTTTGTGGCCTCTAATAGCAGAGTTTATGTAGCAGAGTTAAGCAATTGATGACTTATACACAGGAAAACAATGACTTACTAGTTCGTATTCTTGAGGCATCTGTGATTTTAAAACAATGGAGGAAAGGGGACTTAAAGGGAGATTCTGAAATCCTTGGGAAATTCCACACACACAGTCAAGGGGCTCATACTCGTGACTCCTGCAGCATATTAGCAAATGACATTGCATGAGATTTTCTGCTGAGTCATGTCTCAGGAATTAGACCAGTGTTCAACCTGCAGAAGAAAGTTGGCTGTGGAAGCTAGCTCCTGAAGAATTCCTCTTTCCAGTGCATGCTGTTATGTAGTACTCACCATGTATCAGGCTTTTGGGATTTGATTCCATTCATTTCCTCTTGCTAGGAGGTCACTTTGCAGTAGGGAGGAAAGCAAGAAATTGCAGATGATACAGTACAGTGGGCTAAAGTCATGGTTCCTAAAAGTCTGCCCATGGAAAAGCAGCAACAGCACCACCCAGGCAGCTTTTAGATATGGAAATCCTCAGGTGCAACCCTGGGTGCTTTGAAATGGAAACTCTGAGAGCAAGTCAGTCATCTGTGCTTCAACTAATCTTTCAGGTGATTCTGAACCCTGGTGGTATAGTGCTTAAGTTCTGTGGTTGTTAACCAGAAGGCTGACACTTCAAATCTGTCAGGCGCTTCTTGGAAACTCTATGGGGCAGTTCTACTCTGTCCTGAAGGGTTGCTATGAGTCAGAATTGACTCAACAGCAGTGGGTTTTGGGTTCCAGGTGATTCTGATGCAGGCCTCAGTTTGAGAATCTGCTGAGCTAAAGGAAGGCTCACAGAAATAGGTGCAAGCAGGTGTGGAGACCTTAATCCACACACAGGCAGAGAACAGGCCCAGTTTAGGTGGTGGCATGACCCAGACTTTTGAAAGGATCAAAAAATTTTGATAATAAATACAGGTAGCAGGTAAAGGATGTTCCAGACAGAGTGTCACTCAGGCTCAGTGGTACAAGAATTAAACATGCTGAAGCCAAGGGTGAGAAGTAGAGCTACACAGGAATCCGTAGCGGCCAGAAGGGCCCAAATGGTGAAGGACTTTTATCATGATGAGTACGTCTGCTATATCCTGAAGACACTGAAGATTAAAACCAAACCAAACCTGTGGCTGTCATGTTGATTCTGATTCACGGTGACCCTGTAGGACAAAGTAGGACTGACCCACATGGTTTCCAAGGGGTAACTGGTGGATTCCAACTGCCCATCTTTGGTTAGCAGCTGCAGCTCTTCACCACTTGGTGGGAAAAGATCCAGCCTTGCATTTGACAAATTTCTCCTTGCAAAAGTGAATGGGTATTAGAAGTGAGCAAGCTTGAGGTTAGAACAGCTAGGATATTTCCGTAGCACTCCAGACGAGAAAAGAGTAGGGCTGTCCTAAGTAGGAGCTAAAAATGAGTAAGAGTTTTAAAAAATGGCTTGGTAAAACCATGTTCGAATACTTCTCAAATGCTAGAAATCATGAATTAGAACTACTGAGTGATAAAAGTAAAAACAAAGTGCTGACAATCGAGTAGAAAGCAAGAAAAGCAGAAAAAAAGTTGTCCCTGCAGTACAATCCCAATTTTGAAATATGTGTCAGTCATTTGGTACTGCTACAACAGAAAAACCGTGAGTGGATGGCTTTAACAAAGAGAAGCTTTATTGCTATAGCCCAGTAAGCTACAAATCCATTCATACACTACAAGTCCATCCAGTGTGAAAAATTATCACAGTCATGTACGCTGAGTCCAAATTCAATATGAGAGCATCCTAACAGAGGAACCTCCGATCCAAAGGATGTGCTCTGCCCTCAGTGTGCTTTCTTGGTAATACAGATTCCCAGCTTCCTCCACTCCCTTCTTCACTTATATCCCACAAGCTTGTAGCTTGAGTCCTGCATCACCCACACAACTGCTGCCCATTCTCATCAACATCACAAAGGCAGGATTCAGAACACATGGGAGGAATCACACCATGCTTCTTTAGGGGAACACCTAGAAAAAGGAAAAGTGGTCCCTACCTGGGAAACACTGAGGTGCCTTTTTTCATATTTTTATCTTGCTTATATTATGTGCACCAAACTTTCTTATTTTATTAAATTATGTACCATAAACATCTTTGCTTTTCAACGGTTATGGATCTACACCTTCATTTTGGATAACTGCTTGATAATTCATTTTATGGACTGGTTAAAATTTATTTGACAAACTTATTTGCAGTCTGTTTCCATTGATTACATAAACTGAGATGAGATGGACATCTTTTTTCTTATATCTTTGTGAACTTGTCTGAGGCTTTTGTTAAGATAAAGTACTTTCCCTAGAAATTAAACTGCTGGATATAAAGAAAGTACTTTTTTAAAGGTTTTAACACACAGGTCAGTTTTGTCCCAATATGCAGTCCTGCTACCAGCATAGGAAAGTGCCTGCTTACATATGCCTCTCTTCTACTCTTGAATTTCACCACTATCTCTCATCTTCCTCAATTCTCATCCTCCTCCTCCCAAAGACTTTGAATGTTATTAAAGAGACTCTGTAAGTGTTTATTGACTTGACCTCCAGCACCGAGGGCGTGTTTCCATCCTTAGGGATAATGCTATGAGTGGCTCTGCTCACCGGTGACACATGTGATCACTTGCATGTTTCAGTTTAAGAGCAAGCAGAAAGGACACTTGTATCTGGTTCTAGTCTCAGAAATCTCCAAACTGTCTCAAGGTTTCTTGTGTTAAAGCCTTATTTATAATCATAATTGCAGAATATTTTTAAGTTAGAATATATTTCCACATACATTTTCTCATATACATAATCTTCACTGTAGTTTTCCCTTTCTAAGAAAACTGAAGGTTCAGAGAGATCAGATGACTCAGTCAAATTAATAGAGAAGCAGCTGTGACTTAAACCCAAATCTTTCATCAAAACTTGATGTTTTTCCCATATACTGATTTTTTTTTCATACTTTAAGTAGGCCTCTACTAAAGTCCAATTTTTCTGGAGAGGAATAATACATAATTTATTATTAACACTGGCTAAAAGAAATCTGTTTAACTTGATGGTTGTCACAAGAAAGCCCATTGCCATGAGTTGATTCTGACTCACAGTGACCTTACAGGACAGAATAGAGCCGCCCCATGGTTAAGTACCACAGCAGCTAACTGTAGAGCAGTGGTGGACTTAGAACTTGTGGTTAGCAGCTGAGCTCCTGATCACTATGCCATACAAAGGAAATGGCAAATGGGGTGTGTATTTAAATGATGGTGCCTGCACAGGGTTGGGAACTGGGGGACCTTTTCATTGTTGAGGGAATCTGCCCCCCCACCCCGCTTTTTTTTTGGAGGAGTCTCAACAGAGAAAAAAGTCACTAAAAAGGGAGGCATATGAAGACACACGGCAGAGAACTGCTTACCCCCAGTCACAGCTGAAGATGAATTTCCTTTTTTAAAGGGTAGTAGTAATATTTTTTCATTTGCCCTTAGAAAGGGCTGTCTTTGTAGGTTACTTTTTCACAATTGGAAATGGTATCCTAATGGCTCTTATTCAGCCAGAAGAATAAAATAACTCCGTTCAGTCTCTCAAAAGTCCTAATTCATTCATTCATTCACATAGCACATATTTATTTAGGGCCTGACCTTAGTGGCACAGTGCTTAAGTGCTACAGCTGCTAACCAAAACGTTGGCAGTTCAAAAACACCAGGCACTCCTTGGGAACTCTATGGGACACACACAAACACCGACACACACAGACACACTCCACAGCTACAAACTCCTCTAACAAGCCAGTGTGGTTTTGACTATTGCTATTCTCATGGTGTTTCTGAGCTGAGGAGATTCACAACTCCACTTGACCCTAACATTGTAAATGGATGTAGAAGTGTGTTAATTTTAAAACCTAAACTCCAAGAATCTTTGGAAATTTCAATGAAGATGAAACTCGGAGAAGGTGTATGCATAAAGTGGCACAGTCTTTTGTTCAAAGGCAACAGCAAACACTCATACACACATATTGCACACACAGGAAATGAGCAAGTAGATTGGTGTGGTTCCAGAAAAATAAAAAAAAAGCTGAAGAAAAGAGGACAATTTGCTTACCTAAAATCTTGGCTGCATTTATTGAAACTCACTCAGCCCCACCTTTTGGCAAATCTTCTGTAGATGGAAGTGTGATATTAGCATTGCTGTCTCCTGACCACAAGATGGGGCTTGTATTGCGACATTGTGAACACCAGGAAGATTTCTTGTTTTAGCTTTTTCCATTTGGACGTTGATTAGAGCATCAGCTTTTCTTCATTACCACCTAGTTGAGGGAGAACAGTAGTAGTTTAACACATATTACCTTACTAGCCTGCAAGATCCTAAAAGGACCCCGAACGGATTAAGACCTAGATCTGGAACACTTATTTATCACAAGAAAGACAAAATATGTTAGATTTCAGAATTTGATTTTTCCTTGACATGTTGTATTTGTGAAAGTAGGTAGTGCCTTGTTTTGTTACAGAATTTATAGAATTTTGTCACAGAGCCCCTGCAAAGGTCAAACCAGACCCAAGCCACTCATACACACACACACACATGCATGCATGCACACACACACGCACACACACACGTATATATGTGTATGTGTGTGTATGTGTATATATATATATACATATATATATATATGCTTAGCTGTATTGGAAACCCTGGTGATGTAGTGGTTAAGGGCTATGCCCTGCGAACCAAAAGGTCAGCAGTTCAAATCCACCAGGTGCTCTTTGGAAACTCTATGGGGCTGTTCCACTCTGTGCTATAGGTTGCTATGAGTGGGAATTGACTTGATGGCAACAAGCGTGGTCAGTGCACATATGTGAGCAATGCCAATTAAGTTCACAAACTTATCCTAGAAAAAGTGCTACATATCTCATCACTGAATATCACCATGGTTAACTTTGAAGTACTTCCCTTAGGAAGCTATGCACCAATGTCATTGCCTAATCCACTCTTCAAATCAATTTTGGAACTCTCCTAGAATGGCCATCACCATTGTCATTGCATTACCCTTGATGTCCTGAATGTCATCAAAATGTATTCCTTTAAATACTTCCTTTATCTTTGGTAAAGAAAAGAATGATTGGGGGCCAGATCAGGTGAGTAAGAAGGGTGCTCCAATACTGGCTAAAAGCTCCCTCACAGACAACTGTACATTTAAGTCGGCAAACCTGACACATTGCACTGGGCACAATGGCCATTGCAGAAAGAGTTCCAAAATTGCTTTGAAGTGTGGACGAGGCACTGGCGTCGGTGCATAGCTCCCAAGGGGAGTACTTCAAAGGTGACCATAGTGGTATTCAATGATGAGGTATGCAGCACTTAGAATAATTAAGTTCGTGGACTGAATTGTCAGACCTCTTATATCAACCACATCTTTTATATGTGTGTGTATATGTATGTGTATATGTATGTATAAAAGAAGAGGAAGATGGGAAAGGTAGAGGAGGATAAGAAGAAAGTGAAGAAGAAATAAGAGAGGGTAGAAGGGGAATTGAAAGGAGGGAAGAAGAGGAGAGGGAAGAGGAGAAGACAACAAAGAAGGAGAAATGTCAAATAGAATTATATGGATTTTTGTATAAATTAACTGCCTATGTTTAATATATTAACACTTTTCAGATACCGTGAATATATAGCACTGTATTCATGTTACTGGAAAAAAAGCAGATCGTATTACATTCAGACACTGTCTGGGATAGAATGAGAATATAAATTTGAATACTAAATACCTTCTGTTTTCAGTCTTACGAATCTCTGTGACTGAGGATCTGTAATACCAAAGGCCAGCTTTAAGGGTCTTTATGAATTCAAAGCCCTAGATAAAGATATTCCCTACATCACCCCTTTGATGGACTCAATTTGCCAACTACAGATGTTACTGTATAGATTAAATGACGATGACAGTGATGGGACATGTTTCAGTTTTCTAAGCAGCAAAATTCAGATCTCTCAGAAACTTTTACTGAAGCCCTTGTAGCCTGTTTTCTAATCATAAACTGTCTTGTTGAATTTCAGTTTTGAAGGCTTATGTTAGTGTGACAGAAATGCTCAATGGGCTACTGAAACCATGTCCAGCCTGGCCTTCATTTCATAGAGGGGAAAGGGTCCAGATTCGGCAGCCAAAGAGACTGGGATTCAGATTTAACTTCATATTTGAACTTGGCCGCTTGCTGTCTGTGTGTCCCTGCGTATATCACTTTTACTTCCGGAGCCTCAGTTTTCTCGCTTGTAAGCTGGGGATCATACTGTCAAGCACGTGAGTGGTGAAAATTAAAGAAACTAGTATAGTAACTGCAACACATTAAATATTAATCTGCCCCCTTTTCTACTCCCTGACACCTTCTTATTTGCTTTACCAGCCACAGCCACCATTTCATGTGAGCAGCTAAAGTACCTAGTGGAAAAACCTCACTTAGTATAAAATCAAAAGAGCATACCAGGCAAGAATTACCCTATGGCGAAGTAAGACTGCAGGTTGAGTTTAGACACTTTCTCAAGCATCTTTAAGTTGACGGAGATTGTTCTTCCAGTTGCCCACACCAATAGCCTTCGGATCCATGACGCCTTTCTCTAAATTACATCTTATATCCACTCCCTCAGTGTCTTCTGCTGTGTTTGTCTTTGATCTGAAAAGATGCTTTGCAATATTTTCACGCTTTGGATTTTGTTAAGGCTTGCTTTGTGGCCTAATAAGGTGGTCTACAAAGTCCCACAATTGAGTCCATGGAATTAATTGTTCTAAGTGCTACATACCTCATTGCTGAATATGACAACAGTCATTTTCAAAGTACTTCCCCGGAGAAGCTATGCACTGATGCCATTGCCTAGTCCACCCTTCAAAACAATTTTGGAACTCTTTCTGGAACAGTCACTGCCCACAGTGTAAGGTGGCAAGTTTGTGAACTTAATTGTATGCAAGTAACTCTTTTGAAATATCCTCCATACTCATCTGATCTCACCCCCAATGACTTTTCTTTGTCTGAAGATAAAGGAAATATTGAAAGAAAAATATTTTGATGACATTCAGGACATCAAGTGTAGATAAGATGGCAGCTGTGATGGCCATTCCAGAAAAAGAATTCCAAAATTGCTTTGAAGGACAGACTAAGCATCAGTGTCAATGAATAGCTTCCCAAGGAGCGTACATTGAAGGTGACCATAGTAATATTCAGCAGTGAGGTATATAGCACTTTTTCTAGGGTGAGTTCCTGAACCTAATTGCCAGTTCTCATTTTCTGGAGAGTGTTCCATGTGCTTTGCAGAAGCATACTTCGCTACTTTTCAGGAGCGAGTTCTAGATAAGTCTCTGAGGTCAAGTTGGTTGATTGTGGCACTTAGATTTTCCATGTCTTTATTGAACTTTCTGAATGATCTGCTTTTCACCAAAAGTAGTATGTTGAAATCTCCTGCTATTATTGTGGAACTTTCTGTTTCTTTTTTCAGTGCTATTGTAGTTCATTTTATGTATTTAGCAGCTCTATCACTGAGTGTATAAATATTTAATGTGATTATGTCTTCCTGGTATATTGACCCTTTAATCATTATATAGTGTCCTTCCTTGTCCATTGTGGTGGATCTTACTTTCAAGTCTGTTTTATCATAAGTTAATATTGACACTCCTGCTCCTTTTTAAATGTTGTTTGCTCAATATATTTTTCCCATCCTTTGAGACTATAGGGTTGCTATGAGTTGGAATAGACTTGATGACAATGGGCTCCAGTTTGAGTTTTACTTTGAGTCTTTAAGTCTGAAGTGTGTCTCTTGTGGGTAGCATATTGAGGGTTTGTGTTTTCTTATCCATTTTTCCACTCTTGATTGGTGCATTTAATCCATTTACATTTGGTTTAATTATTAATAGATAAGAGTTTAGTGCTGTCATGTTCATGCTTATTTTGTGGATTGTTGACTATTTCCTTGTGTCATTCAATTTTCTGTACTGAGTCATTTTTCTTTGTGTGTTTGATTTCCATCTTTTTCATTGTAGTTGGTTTTGTATTCACTGAGACCTCATGTTTTTCTTATCTGCTTTATTTTGATGTGTAGGATTGTTAGTTTCCTTTGTAGTTACCTTAGTAGTTATCACCATTTTGCTAAATTTAAACGTATCTTTAATTTCTTTGTGTTGTCTTGACTTCCTCTCTATACGAAGGAGCTATGACTACATTTTATTCTCTACTTTTCTTATGCTGTTGTCATCTTCTTTTATATATTGACATCTCTGTTTCCCTATTTTTATTGTTTTAGCTTTGATTTATTTTTCTGATTTCCCTATCTGGGTTGATATCTGTTTTCTCTGTTCTGCATTCTATTCTTGGGTTGTTATCTGATGTTACTGATTTCTAACTGAAGGACTCCTTTTAGTATTTCTTGCAATTTTGGTATGGCTTTTGAAATTCTCTAATCCTCTTCTTGTCTAGAAATGTCCTAATTTCACCACCCTATTTGAGAGACAGTCTTGCTAGATATGTAATTCTTGGCTAGCATTTTTTTTTTTCCCTTCAAGCCTTTGAAAACGTCACCCTATTACCTTCTTAACTGTTTGGAGTTTGCACTGAGTAGTCCATGCTTAATCTTGTCAACTCTCCTTTGTAGATTAATGCTTAGCTGCTTTTAAAACTCTATCCTTATCTTTAGTTTTGGCAAATCTGATAACACATCTTGGTGTCTTTCTTTTAGGATCTACCTTGTGTGAAGTTTGATCAGCTTATTAGGTAGATTATCTTTTCATTTTTCATGATATCAGAGAAGTTTTCTATTAACAAATCTTCAACAATTTCCACTGTATTTTCTGTTATCCCCTCATTCTTCTGGTACTCCAGTTACTCACAGATTATTCCTCTTGATAGAGTCACATATGATTCTTATTTATTTTTATATGTTCTTTTATCTAATAGTTACTCAAATGTGTTGGTGTCAAGTGTTTTATCTTCAATATCACTAATCCTGGCTTCCATTGTTTCAATTCTGCCCCTTTGACTTTCTATAGAGTTTTCTAATTCTCTAATTTTATTACTGATCTTCTGAATTCCTGCTGGCTCTTTCTCTATGCCTTCTTGTGGCCTATTCAATTTGTCGGTTATGCTCTGCTGCATTTTGCCTCGTCTCTTTCCTAATCTCTCAAAGGGTTCTAATTGTTTAATCTTTTGTATTCTACCTCCAATAATTCATCTTTCTTCATCTGGAAAATTTCTTGATTCTTTGTTTTAGGAGCTTTCTGAAGTCTTTGTGATCTGCTTTTTTAAGTGATTTGATATTGAGTCTTATCTCTGAGCCATCAGTAAGTTTTATTTTATGTTTGCTTACGGTATTCTAGCTTCTTGTTTTGTTTTAAAATTCTGAAATAGGCTGTTCATGTGAGCTAGTTTGATTATTGCTACCTATGAGGTTTTAATGCTCTGTCACCAAATGTTTGGAATTGTCATTTGGCAGGTGAGCCCAGGCATCTGTTTGCCTTTCTTATAGTATTCAGCTAAGATTTCCAGGTAGTCAGCCACCAAATGTGTGGTATAGACTCTCCCCCACAGTCCTAGACGGACAGAGGTGATTGATGTAGGCATGGTATATGACTGTACCCACTGAGAAAGGCAGGAAGCTGACAGTCACCAGTACTCACTGTGAGAAAGGCATGTCTCACTGTGCCTGAGTCTAGAGAAAGTAACTGTTGCTGCCCTGAGTTCCCAGCTTAGGGGAGATAGTAGCTTATTTATTTATTTATCCTCATCTCCTTGGTTTGTTAATTTGTTAACACTCTGATTCTAGGAGAATGGCTTAAAATGCACATTAAGAAGTCCTACTTTGGGGCCATGTAATGCTGCCAGATTCTGGAACCAAGCCCAGTGTAAAGAAGGGAGGGAGAAACCTGGGAAAAGGGAGAGAAGAAAGATTCAGATCCTCATGGGGCAGGTTAGATGCCATCCACTTAGCTTTTGGTGATCAAATTGCATTCTTGACTGAACTGGGAATAGTGAATGGGCTCTCTGCTGTGCATCCCTCCTGGTGAAGAAGATGCTTTCAGAGAGCCACTGTTCTGCTAACTGCATTCTGCTTATCTGTAGGGTGCTGCTTTAGGTCTGGTTAATTCTAGATACTTCTGGATTTACTTACTCACTGTTCCCTGTTGCTCAGTCTAATTTCTCAACTTTCTCTTTGATGTTCAGAGCTACTAGAATGGCATATATAATTGATTCATTTGCTTTTGGGGATCTTTCTTCTTAGAGAGATCACAGGAAACATCCAACTACTTTGTCCTTTTAGCTCTGCCTCCTGTCCTTGTATTTGAAATATCTAGAATTTGACCATTTCTCACCACTTCTATTGCTATCATTCTGGTCGAGTGAAAACAAGTGTTCTCTCTTCCTGGATTTCTACAATAACTTCCTGGTCATCTTAATTTGCCTTTACTCACCTGCAAACTCTTCATCCTTTAGCAATTAACATGCTGCTTTAAAATATACCAGATCATGTCAGTGATCTGCCTAACCATGTAGTGGTTCTCCACTCAGAGTGGAAGCCAAAAATCTTTATCATGACCTACAAGACCCTATTTAATCTGGACCTTCATTCTGTCCTTATTTCATACTTGATATCTACTGCAGCTCCGATCACACTTCTTGCTTTTCCTCAGATATACCAGGCTTGCTCCTACCTCTAAGTGTTAACTCACAGTCCAGTTGCTGTCAAGTTGATTCTGACTTACAGTGACTTCAAGTGCATCAAAAGAGAACTGTACTCTACAGGGTATTCAATAGTGATTTTTTGGGAAGTAGATAGACAAGTCTTTCTTGAGAAGTGCCTGAATGGACTCTAACCTCCAACCTTTTAATTTGCAGTTGAATATGTTAACGATTTCCTCAAACTGAAGACTCCAAGTACTAATTCTGGCTGTTCTTTTTTCTGGAATACTGTCTCACAGGTAGCCACTTAGCCCATGCCTACATCCTTCAATTCTTGGATCATTCTCTACCTCTTAAGAAGCCTTTCCCTGGCTCTTCAATGTGTATATTGATTTTCCCTTCACCCACTTAACACTCTCACTTTACTTTTTATTTTATCACCTAAGACACTCCTCAAGGATTGGAGTCTCTACTCATTTTATTTATTAACATTTCCCAAGCATCTGGAACAATGCCTGGGACAATTAGGCCATTTGACCTATATTCAAGTAATACCCATTAAAACTGGTATTTTTGTTTTGGAATAAATCAGCTTGTTCTTTCTCTTTTTCTCTCTCTCCCTCTCGTCATTAAAAAACCCTTCCCTGTCCAGTCACCTTACTTGTTTTGCAATAGGTGATCAGATGACTGCAATTTATCTAATAGTCATGAGCAAAATCTAGTAAGAGGAATTGATATTGGGAGAGGAAAGAGCACAGGAAGCATTTCCTTCCATTCTTGGAAGGAGGTAGAAGTCTAATGGTAGCTCAGACCATTTCTGTGACCTTCAATTCTAGGCTTTTTCTTTATTAAACCCAAGTCCTTTTCTTCTTAGTAGATGAGTTTTTTTTTTTTTGTAAATTAAACATTTTAGTTAGCTATGCTCAAGGGCAAGCATAAATTCTCTTGAAGTTTTGCTGAATCTGAGGATTGGGCAATGCCCTCTCCCAACACAGTTTTCCAGAGAAAATTCTCTACCTAGTTCACACACACTAAGCACATTAGAATTAAAAACAATCAGGAGGGAATGGATAGGCAGGCAGATGTCCTCAATTTATAAATGAAAATCCTGAAGCCTTGGTAGGTGGAGGTACTGATCCTTCTAGTGGATTATGTTGTCCCTCTCCTCTCACTGATTCAAGAACTTCTCCAGCCTTCTAAATACTCTCAAACAGCAGAAAGCTAAAGGAAGGAGAAAAATGTGTTCAAAACCACACTGACAGACACGTGAGAGAAACTTCTTGAAGCAGCATGGCGTCTCTGCCTTTTACTTGCTGGGTGACCTTTTACCTGTTACCTACACTCTATGTATCTGTTTGTTCATGCACAAAATGGGAATCAATGATGCCAAATACAGTATCCATAGCAAATGTGAATATTACAAGACAAAAAAATATGACATACTTAATAATAAGACCTTGTCAGCAGAGTTACATTCCAAGTTAGAATTTTCTGCAGAAATTGTTAAATTCTGTGTAAGTCAGGCTCAGAAAAGCAATGCACCTTTCTGATTCTCCTTATTAATTTTAGTTCTCCTATAAGTACTTCATTCCCTTTGGGTCTCTAAAAAGTGTGCTATCATAGACCAGGTCTTCTGGCTGCGTATGTGATTTCTTACCTCCCTTCCCCCTTCCTCTATCACTTTTCCATTTATCTCCAACTTTATAAAAGCTGGTGCCAGTGGTGTTTTCCAAGTTTGTCTCCTGCTCTTGAGGAAAAGGAAGTACTTCAAAAGTTCATTGAACAGGTTTGAAGTAGTTTTTTCCTTTGTTTCAAAACTACACTAGATTCTATGAGTCGTTATTTCCCCATTTCTGGTTTGGGGACTACAGGAAGTATTTCCTTTTGATGAGTAATATGATCCACTGAAGAAACAATATTCTAGCTGATTTATGTGGTAATAGTAGTGGCATACCAGAGAGGAGAATAAACCACCCAGTAACAGACGGGGCTCAAGTCTGGAAATCAGATACTGTGAGGCATCAGGTTATAGAGAGGTGGATTAAGAACTTCTGTGTTTTTTTTTTTTTTTTGCTGTAATTTGAGAGATTCTAAGAAACTTGGTTATATCTCTAAAACTATACACAGTATAAATTACTTTCTGATTTAAAAAAACATTATTAACCAATAATTTTTTTCCTTGGATTATATATCTATGTTGGGGAGAGGGCTGAAGGGAATTATAGAAGGATTAAAATTTCACCATCCGTTTCAGCCACCTTTTGCCACTGGCAACTGCCTTTTAGAAATTAGTAAAGGGACTCCATCAGTTGAAAGAAATGTTCAGTGTTCATCATTTTTGAATGAATTATGTTTTATTTCTATGGGCAATTAGAATGTTATATTTTGAATTCGTATCATATGAGGGCTTTCTTTTTCTTCTTCATTCTTCTCATTAGCCATTTCTACCTTCTGTTTCAAGAAGTTTAAGATTCCTTACTCCCCAACCCCCAGAAACTCCTGTCATGGCCAACTGACAAGATTTAGAGACTACACGGTGGATGAACACATTATTTTCAAGTGTTATGCCTCTGACTATTTATTTTACTCCTTAAGAACTTTTAAACAGAGGTCAGTGAACTCCCTACATTTAGGCTTATGTGAATTCAAGAGTGAGCAGAGAGTGCACAACTTTCATTATATTTTCAGAGGATTAAATTTTTTTTTAAAGGAGAAAGTCTAGTGAGTGAGATAATACCCAAGCTGGAGGTTAATCTGTTGAACCTTAGCACATTCAAGGTTAATTACAGTAAATCTTTAGGACATCATTCATGTTCACTCATGGGGTTTTGGAAATGCTGTGTGGTCTTCTAGACTAGGAAAGAAATGGGGACAGGCTATCTTGGTGGAAGAACTGTTTCCTGAGTGTTCTTGAGCCTAGATTGTAACTGTTGTATCTCTAATAAATTCCGTAATTGTGAGTATTGTCTATGAGTTCTGTGTGGCCACTGCAATGAATTTTGGATCCTAGAAGACAATCCTATGGAAGGGAAGATTGGTGCCAGAATTAGAAAAGATGATAGACAGGGGAGGTATATCTGACCTCCACCTCACAGAAATCAGCCTTGGGCTGCTGATCTTCATCCGCCTCTCCCCTTGTGAAGTCAGAAGCAGCCAGTCACTGCCTTCTATCCATTTTTACAGTTTCTACTGCAGTATTTGATACACAAGCCATGGACAAGAGACTTGGGAAGGATCCATCTCTACCAGCAGATACCAGGTGGCTGGTTGTTCCCTGCACGTTGTTCTCCAGCATTATGCTGTCTACCATGTTACCCTTTTCCACCCCCCCCCCCCAAGAAGGGTCTGGGATAGACTGGACGGTTAATTCACCAAAGGAGAAAACTGCCACCTGGCTGGGCTGATTACTGTCTTATTTATCTACCATCATTAAATTAAAGCATGAACTAAAACTCTGTTTTCCAAACTAGATTCTTGCAAGTTCATATAAATAAGTATCCCTGAAGGAGAATAAAAAATAGATAAAGGATAATCTGCCACTTCCTTTTGCTGATATTCTTTGTGTTTGGACAGGTACTAAGAGCGGGGTATTTCTGCTTTCATTTAAGAAATGTTTATAGACCACCTGTTACCTGCAGGCACTAGGCTAGAAGCTGGCCTGTAGTGTATCTAAGACAGACACATCCTCTAACCTCATGGAATGTCCAGCCCGGTGGGTGAAATGCGTGCCAGAAGTCACCCAAAAGGGTTGAGGGCTGATCACTGTAATGACATCCACTGATGGCGTAGTTTGTATTCAGATCTCTGTCCACCCTTCCCCACCCTTAAATACTGCAACAATGCTGAAGACCAAAGTGTGGAGAAGAACTAGTTAAGGTGAAGTTAACATTTTGGAAAAAAAATAGAAAAAACCCTGAAGGTTTTAATAATGAGAGTTGTGAGAAACAAAATAGAGTAATTACAACATAAGACCCATTTTTCTACTTAAGCCCTTTCTTCATGCTACTAACAGTTTCATCTCAACACAGTGCTTTTAAGTAGCACGTCTATTTAGAAAAATAAATATCAACAACAACAAAAAATAACAATAATTAAAGAGATTTTAAGAAAAGAAGAAAAGCCATACCATCTCAAACACTTTTTTTTCCTCTTGTCACTTGACATAATTATTTGGTGTGAGTCTTTTTTTTACCTGATGACATTATTAAAAATACACATTAGTCCAGTAATTTCTACATCATAACTTCCCTTTCTTCCAAGTGATTTCATTTCCTATGATATTTTCTTTGTGTGAAAGAAATCCTAGTGACAACTGATACATCATCATTGTTTTTTATTATAATGAGTAAATGATAACTGTTTTTTTAGTATAAGTCTAACAAAGAAAATAGATATACACACTTATTAGGCAAGAAAAGAAAAGCTTTTATAAATGAAGAAAAATGTATAAGAGATTTGTTATGTGCCTATGTTTTTAATTTCTGATAGGCTTTTAAAAAGAAATGTCTGTTCCCTTACCCTCCCCTCTAGACAAGGGTGTCACCTAAATGAGCAGAACAGAAGAACATTGACATTTATTTAACAACGTTTATGTGCCAGACACCATTTCAGGCACTTTCTAGCTTCATACACTGTGTCTAACTGCAGCCCTATGGAATCCTCCTGGCACAGAGGTGAAGTACTGGCTGCTAACCAAAAGGCTGGCGTTTCAAATCTGTCAGGTGCTCCTTGGTAACTATGGGGCAGTTCTATTCTGTTTATAGGATTGCTGTGAGTTAGAAACAACGCAACGGCAGTGGGTTTGGTATTTTTTTGGTTTTGCAGCCCCATAAAATTGGCATTATTACCATTTTAAAGATGAGGAAATTGAGGTTTCATGAGGTTAAAACACTTCTCATGGTGGTTTGTCTAGTAAATGGTAGAGATATGCCTGAAGTCACATTCATCTTATTCCAACACCCTTATGAGGCATCCTGACTGTGAGACTACTTTCAAGTAATGACTTTGGTTGTTTGTTCTCCAGCTTAGCAAGACTTTGGAAAAAATATGTTTGTCTTCAAAAGAGAGGACAACTTTAGTAACACTAGTTTCTTGGAAGTATTTGAATTTGGAGTTGGAACCAAAATGCTCTTGAGGTACTGAAGTAAAGCAAGTTATCTAATCAAAAAAAACAACAAATCTTAGGACATGGTTTAAATAGTTCACTTACACTGAATTTGAATGACTAAAATTTCATGGGCCAGGTAAGTGGGAAATTAAAACATTTATGATTCTTAGCATTGAGTATTGTAAGGCAAACTCCTTGATGGATGTTCAGCATTTTGTCTATAGATTTTTTCCCTTTGAAGGTCATTGAAATGAGACTGATTTCCTTACAGGGAGAAAAGTTCCAGGTGCAGGTTGAGACTTTATTCTTGGTAAAGGCAACCCTGAATGGCTCTCGGTGTTTAGAATCAGCAACCGCTATTTGAGCATCAAATTAACTAGCTTGGTGTCTTTTGGTAAATATGCATGAGACAAGATTCAAACTCAAGTCTACCTCACTCTAAGCACATGCTTTTCTCATCACACTCTGATTTGATATATGAAAACAATTTTATTCAGACTTCTGTAAAGTGTCATTCTTCAATTATCTATTCTTTTCGTGGGGTCACATAGTTGTCTATGTATCAAAGAGGCATTCTATTTTCTATGGCAATGTGGAGGAAAGAAGTATTATGTATTGATACGAATTCCTACCTTTGTCTTGGTTCTTTCTTGGGTTCGTCCTTTTCCTGGGTGATGAAGTTGATCCCGTGGCTGTGGATCTCTGCTGCTCGTCTCTGTCACTGAGTAAAGTTCATGCCTCAGGCACCCAAACAGCTCAACTGCTGATAGTCTCATGTACTATGCATCTCTCTGTAGAGTGTGACAAAGCATCATTTGTATTTATACCCAGCATTGCACTCAAATTAAATATTGCACTTCCACTCTGCGCTGCATTAAGGCAGGCTATCCATAAAGAAGATACCTCTATTCTTCTCTACTTAAGTCCATGACATATTCTACTTGCTATGCAAGAGCTCAAAGAATTATATTTACAAAAGTGGAGCAGAATAGAGTGATTGCCCCCCTTTACGTTGTCCATCCCCACACCTAATGAAGAGGATACGCTATGAGAAATGAAGAACATCAGCAAATGTTTCTCTGTAAGTGCTGTGATTCTAAAAGTTGAGCTCAGTCTTTAAGGATGATGACAAGATGAAGGTGGAAGCCTAGGAGGATGAAAGGAAGAAGATTTAGGGAGATGGAAGTAGAGAGTTAAATAGGGCACCCAGAAAAACTACAAAGGTAACCCTCAGGAAAAGTAAGAAATGTTTTACACCATCCTCAGAACTTTGAGTGTCTTAGTGAAGGGTCTTACGATTGTGTCTTAGTGATGACAGACTAAGTCCATCATGCTAAGGTGTGCCCAATGAGAATGTGTATTTGCAAAACATAACATGCCAACTATACTGCAGCAAAGAGACTAGAATTTCTTTAAGATTCAGGTCTTGGTTACATGTCTGATCCCAACTTTTTACTCTGATACACTGTCTTCCATACTAAAAGAATTTAGGAACCCAAAAGGTCCCTGTTACCTTACGCACTCCTTGCCCTGTACTTGATTTCCCCTCTCCTCTCACAGTAGTGATACCATCTGTCTGTCCCATTATGTCTTATGTCTTTTTGAATGTTGGGTCACAGTTTTGAAACTGTTTCTTCAGATAACTTTCTCTGAAAATTGTCTCTGATAAAAACTGGGTCAGAGGTCCCATTTGTTTATTCCCTGAGACTTCCTGTAATTATCTGTAATGTAGTACCCACTGTTGTTTTTTACCTGTTTGTGTAACTATTTGTCCATATGCTACAACAGACTGAAAACTCTTTTAAGTCAGGTACCATATTATCTTTATGTAGTAGTCATATCTACTACAATACTTGGCACTAGTAGATAATATATATACATACAAATGAATAATTAGTTTTAAAACAAAAGAGTAAAAGTAATAGAAACTGCATTGTATAAAATAAGTATTTACTTTGCTAAAAAGGTAATGAAACCCATGGTATGGCTTTGTTTTTCAGCCTGGAGGAGGTTATACCAACATAATTGCTCAGAAACCAAACAATCTTTCTGGAAAGTACTTGAACACGGCATTCCTCCTGCACATACTTTTCTGTGGGAGAATTTATTCCTGTATTGAACTTCCTGGGAGAGAGAAACAGTGTTACACCAAGCTGAATTCTTCATAAATTGCATGCTTGCCCAGAGAAAAACAGATTGTTCATATTATAAGGACCCTTCCTTAATGGTTTTATCCCACAAAATCTAGACTGAGGACTCATGATGGTGAACAAGAGGGATAGAGTGAGAAATTTTGCAGAATCACACTGAGGTGACTTACTGTCTTCCATGCTTTTGTCATGTCCTAAAGAAAAGTCTTTTCAACTCTGCTTTATGAATGTGGTTTCAGACTAGGGCAACAATGACTAAGTGTTTTGAACAACCAGCTTCACTATTACATAATGCATGATCTTGGAGTTTCCTCATCTTAAAAAAGGAACATTAGTACTATCCCATTTTTTTAGTGAGGATTAATGCACACACACACACACACACACACACACACATACCTGAAATTTAATAAATTGAAGTGAAATTTAAGAAGTTAGCACGGGGTCACTACTTAGATCTGTCAGCAAAAGAAATACTTTTCCCCAAACCACAAAATTTCATATTTTGAAGCATCATAACTCTTGGTCTACTTGTTAATAATTTATTGTCAAATAATTTCAGAGTTAAATACAACAGCAGTATCTAACTAGTCAATTCCTCAAGTATTCTAGAATTCTATAGCTATTTTAAGACCTTCCATACACAAATATTTTGAAAAGGCAGCTTCTATTCTAATACAGTTAAATTTTGATCTGGGGCTTTAATTTGAGCAAACCAAAACTTGAATTGAAGATATTTCTATGAAATTGTTACATGCCGTAACCTGGCTCAGCTTGCTATTTCAGAAACCAATCACTCACCAAGAATGCCTCTTACAAATGAGATTGCATGGAATAATTGTTGGTTGAACATTTTTGATGTTTGGAAAGCAGGAAATATAAAACAGCTCTTTGAGGAGATGAGAATTCACTAGCCTTAAATTTAAACTAGGAAATGCATAAATATTTGCTTTATGAGATAAGTAGATGTTATCATGAGTCGGATCCAACTCGATGCCACTTGTCTTGGCAGGTGTTATCAAACCCATTTCATAGATAAACAGAAATTCAGAAAAGTTTACAAGACACACAACTATTAGGTGGCTGAACCAGGGTTTCAATCAAGATGCTTTCTACTTATAATACGTGGCTTAACTTTCCATTAGCTACAGTCTCATTGCCACCCCAACCAAGTAGCCCAAGTGCACCACTGCCTGGGCTGTAAACACAATGTGGCTTTACCACTTGTGTGTCCTTGAATAGTGTTCCTATCTCGAAAGTGCTGTTTTCCTTCACCGCCATCTATGGAAGTCCTCCCATCTTTCAACAATGTTCTCAAATTGCTTATGGGAGATTCTGCCCTTATGCCCTGGACTGGAATTAATATTTTAGTAGCATTTGTCTACTGTGTAACATAGTTCCTTATATGGTTTTCTTCTTCTGATAGAGCAAACTCTTTCAGAACAAGTAGTCAGTCTAACGCACCTCTAGAACCCACACATTTCTCAGAAAGTTACTCAACAATATATTTTTTTAACTGTGCTTTAGGAGAAGTCTACAGAGCAAATGAATTCCTTAGTGAACGATTTATACACAAGTTGTCATGTGACTTAGGTTACAGTTCCTTAGGTGTGTCAGCACTCTCCCCTTCCATACGTTGTTTTCGTCTGTCTATTTTTCCTGTTCTTTCCTGTCTTCTCATCACTGTTTCTGGGCAGGTATTGCCCTTTTGGTCTCATATTTATCACTGGACCAAGAGACACTTTCCTTGCATATGTACTGTTTGCTTTATAGACTTGTCTACTCTTTGGCTTAAGTGTGAATTTTGAGTGGCTTCAGTTCTGAGTTAAAAGGGTGTTCAGGGGGCCACAGTGTCAGGGGTTCTTCCAGCGTCTGTGAGACCAGGAAGTTCGGTCTTTTTTGTGTGTGAATTTGAACTTTGTTGTACTTTCTTCTCTCATTCTATCTAGAACTCCGTATTGTGTTCCCTGCCAGCCAGTCAGTGGTGGTAGCCAGGCACCACCTAATTCTTCTGGACTTAGGTTGGTGTAGGCTGTGGTATTCGTGTTCCATTAGTCCTTCGGACAAATATTTCCCTCGAGTGTTTGATTTTTTCTTCATTCTCCTTTGCTGTGGATGGGATAGGATCAGTAGATATTCAATAAATTTTTATGGGGCTCAATTATTTCTATGTGCAGCGGGTGTCTCCTTTCATTCTGTTAACATATGTTAGAAAAACAAATCTTCTGCAAAGTTGTTATATGGTGATTGAAAGAATAATAGTTCCTGGAAACTTTTTAAAACGCTTAGAAAAGGAGTTATCGTAACTTATAGCCCCAATAAAAGTGGTTTACTAGATTGTCTTTATTGTTATAGCCAACATAACTTACTAAAAGAAACAATGAGATCATAAAAAAAATCATAAAGAAGCCTGCTCCAACATCTGCCACTCTACCAGCCATACAGTTCTATGATAAAGTTATCTGTCAATGAAGAAGACAATTAATAATGACTTATCAAACTGGAAAGATTGTACATTTAAAACTGTGTTTATTAAAATTAATAATATTATTTTAATGATCAAATGGAACTTCAGTCACACTGAAAATTTGAAAAGAGAGCAGGGAAGTATGATGACTCAGGTGTGACTTCAAAGTGCGGTGGGTGGTTGCATATTGTGGAATTTCCTCTGACATGATGGTGCACATGTTCTCTGTGTTGCGATGATATAAAAAGCCACAGGAGCACTCCAGCTGTCACAAGTCTCCAGAGACAGCAGAGCACACAAGTGTCCAGGACAAAAGCCTTGAGAAACCAGAACACAAACAGCTCCTGCAAGTATGACTTCCAAGCTGGTTTGTGCTCTTCTGGCAGCCTTCATGCTTTCTGCAGTTCTATGCGAAGGTAAGCACATGTTTCTGATCTGCAGGGTTTTCCTCTGTCTAAATGCTCAGATAGCAAGGCTGTTATTAATGCTTTCACAACAAACTTCCTTTTGGTTTAGCAAAAGAAAATCTTTGTGGTCTTTTAATGTTAACTTGAAGTTTTAATTATTCAGGCTGTATCTATATGACATGCAGTAAAGTGTAAATTTTGATTAATGTAGTCATTCTATTTCTATTACTCAGACTCCATGATATGCACATATGTAACATTAAATTTTAAGTTATAGTATATTCTATATTATTACCTATTATGCGTATTATCTATTCTTATTGGGAAAGACAGGTCAGATAATTTTGCTCCACTTAGTGTTGTATTGACAAGGCTGTGACAACTACCAATTCCTGGTCAGTTTAAAGATACCCTGATAAATTGCAGACCCTCTTGTGAAACAAGTACAGGTTAAAATGTTTATGGCTTACAGTTTCAGTTTTGTTTTGTGTTTTTCTTTTCTCCTAGCATTAAATAATTTACCAAAATTAAAGACACCTCTGAATAACTCACCAATGTACTACTATGAATTCTTTCTGAGCACATTTCTCTGCTAATGAGTTTTAGTTTGCCTACTAGAAACAGTTTTGTGGTATCACAGAGAAATTATACAATACTAAGTAGTATAAAAAGGATGTTAACAAAAACAATTCCAAAGTTTTACCTAGAAAGTCATTCAGTGAATTCAGTCATGATTGTTTTTAAAGCAAAGAAAACAACTGAGGTCAGAGGCTAGGAGAGTATCAGGCTTTCAGTTTCAGGAATGGATTTGTGAAAGATGCGATATTTTTAACAGACCCCAAATAATCATATTGGAAAGAAGGGTAACCATCAGACCTGTACCCTTTGATGAAAATAGTCCTTAATTGTTTTCTTGTTTTCACAGCTGCAGTTCTGACAAGAGTGGCTTCAGAACTTCGATGCCAGTGTATAAAGACACACTCCATACCTTTCAGTCCCAAGTATATCAAAGAACTGAAAGTGATCGAGAGTGGACCACACTGTCCAAATTCAGAAATCATGTAAGTATTTTCACAAGCGATGAAATAATTTCTTTAGCTAACCTAGAAGGGTAAAAGGAGAAATGTCCAGCAAAGTCCTATGTTCTAGAAATACAAAGCAGAAAAAAAATTCCTTGTCATAATATTTAAATACACCACATCACATGGTTAGTAGCTGAAAGTTTCTTTGGACTTAGATCCTATGTCTGTACTTGTAAAGCTAAAATCTGAATGGTAAAGAGATGCCTGAAACTTCCTAAGCATTGATCTTCATCATCATCTCTCTCTCATTCCAGTGCTAAAGTCGTCATCAATGAGGGAGAGAAAGGAAACGAAGTCTGCCTGGACCCCAAGGCAAAGTGGGTGCAGAGGGTTGTGCAGGCATTTTTGAAGAGGTGAGTTATTCTGATTTAAGTACTTTATTTTTCCAGAAGCCAGCCTATAATTTTTTTAACTGCTGCTAAAATTCTTTTAGTTATCTGTCTTTTTGATGAATAAAAAGCAGCAATGGTGAATTTGTTTTATTCATGACTAGGGAGACTACATAACTCAATTTGTCCAGTGAGGCCTGCGCACAAACATGTGTCCTGGCACAGTAGTAAAGTCCGTTTCTTTCTCAGATGTGTCTTAGTTTGGACGACAAATTGTCTGGTCTCCCTGTTTATAACTGAAAACACCGAGCATTTCTAGCACATGAATGTCTAAGATTAATTTCTTGAGAAAACATGTTTTCAGGACTCACACTTCCCTCCTTATTAGAAAATTATAATTAATTCTTTTTTTTCAGAGCTGAGCAAACAGAACAATGACAAATTCATTCTCCAAAGTATCCAAGAATTCCCCAGTGAAGATGCCAATGAAAGTGCAAGCAAATCTACTTCAATGCTTTATGTCTTGTGTGGGTCCAGCGTAGAGCCGCCAGATAAAAAAGGATGCCCAGCTGATCTTGCATTTCAGCAAAACCATGAATAGCTTTTTATAGTCCTATGTATACTGTCTCATGTAATATGTAGGGCATACTTACATTTTTAAAAAATGCTGTTTATCCTGAATTCAAATTTAACTGGAAAAACTGTTTTTGATTTATAATCCTCATCTGATGGCCAGGATCCATGAGTCTCAGTTCAATTGTGCCTTTGTTTCTTCTTTAGTCCTACACTTGGAAAAGAAATATTAATCCAATCATCATCCTACCTCACAAGGATGTTGTGAAGACATATGGAAGCACTTTAAGTTTTTTCATGGTCATGTAAATTATTTCAAAGTGTAACTTATTCACTTATTTATTATTTATATATTTATTTAAGCAAGTATAGTAATATTTGTACATGAATTTGGAAAAATGAGAAGCATTGTTGACAGGGTACTATACTTATGTTACAGTGAAATTATATTTATTTTAAATATGAAATGATGTTAGAGCATTTTTTGATTAGGGTTGACAGATTTATTAAAATAAAATATAGAGTGCCTGGTTAAATGTGCATTTTTGATAAACAATGAGAAATTTTTAGTATTAGTATGCCATTGTTTATCTGAAATTTAAATTTAACTGTAAGTCTTAATTTTGATACTCCTGATCTTGTCTTGTCACCACCTACCTTGCTAGGGGGGACTATGCTGAACCATCAGAGTCCCATTAGAACTGTCTACACTGAAATAATAGAAATTCACTAGGCAATATATCTTGCTAGTTAAAATGTACTCATTACATACAAATACATTGTTAAGATTTTATGGAAATGATTTTTTTAAACTAGCCTTTATTTTTTTTTAATTTATGATGCTTTTGTTTGTTCCCAAAGAGATTCTGTTTCTACCTTTTTATTAGCACGGAAATAGAAATGTAATTATAAAATAGTTCAAAAATATAATTCATTGTCAAAGTTATCAGGTGTTTGCCTTTGTCTTGTACTTTTAAAATTTGCTGAAATCTCTTTGTTCATATTAAAATCATATTTTGATTTACAAAATCTAAATGTGTCTCCTTAGCATTTTGTATATTATACGGAAAATCAGAACTTTTCCAGAGGTGTGTTACAAACAGTGGTCTCTTCCCTAGAATGTTCGAAGTTTTCTCAGCTGACCCTTGTGAACCACATCACTATATAAGACTGACTTCAGGAATTCCATCAATCAAACACTATTTATTATGCTGGTAGTACATCATACATCTAACAGAAATGTAGTTCCTATTGTCACTATGAGTCAGAGTTCACTTCAATAGATTTTGGCAATGGGTTATGAAGATAATAATCTCAGAGTTCAAAATCTCTAAAATACAAGAAAACAACTCACTATGAGTAAAAACTAGTGTGAAAAACTATCGACAATGCAATTTGACACACAAGTACTACAGATATTGGAATTATTGAATATAAAATTGCAAATAAATTAATCTTACTTTGAAGAAATAAAGCTTAAAATGTGATTAAAGAACAACTATATTTGAAAGCAAAGAAAACAAAACTCTTGAAGTCAAAAAACAACAAATTGAAATAAAAACACTCTGTGGGTGTGTTTTAGAGTAGATTAGATACAACTGAAGAGAAAACTGGAGAACTAGAAAAAAATAAGAAATTTATCTAGAAGTAATATCACACAGAAGAGGTAGTACATAGGAAAAAGAAGTTTAAATGTGGGAAGCCCACATCGCAGCCGCGCCTTGAAGATGGCGCCGAGACACCCGACCGCGCCCTGAGTAAACCCGCCTCCCCACGTCAGCCCCTGTGTGACGCCCATGATGGCCTGATGATTGCAGCCAGTTAGAAGAGAAAGCCGCCCTCACCCCATGCCAAACTGAACGCCTATTGGACATGGCTCGGTATATAAGCCGAAGCCCAGAAAAATAAAGTTGTTGTTGTTCCTCTCTTGTCTCCCTGCATTCGGTGTCTCCTGCTTGGGGCCCCGGGCGGGTTCCGGGGGTCGCAGGCAGCGACATTTGGCGCCTGGACAGGGACTTGAAGGGGATAGGACTGCAACCCTCACCGCGGGGACGCCTGGACGGGTGAGCAGGTATTTACCTGGGTCAGTATTTACTGGAGCGGTATTTACCGGGAAGATAATGGGGAATCACCCAAGCAGCCAGAGGCTGTTTGTGCCTTTAAAGGAACTATTAAAATGTAGGGGCATTCAGATTAAACAGGGGACCCTTAAAACTTTCCTCTCAGCAGTGGAGGAAGTGGCCCCCTGGTTCCTGGTCTCGGGTCATTTAACGCTGAGCGCCTGGAATAAATTGGGTGGAGATCTAACCAGAGCGGATACCCAAGGAGGCCTGCCCCCAGGAGTTATGGGTATCTGGGTCTTAATCCTGACTTGTTTGCACGACGAGTCTGAGGTGGTTGAGAGAATACTAGTCCGGGGCGCAGACATACTAGAAAAGGTTAAAGAAGAGAGGTCACAGCAGGGAAGCACTTGCCGAGAGCAGCTAGGGAGTGAAAGCGAAAGCAGCGACTCCGACGAAGAGGAGACTCTGGGCGCGTGCGGGGGACTAGGGGTCGGGCCAGAAAAGTCTCCCGACCCTCAGATTAGGGCGTTATCCCGTCGCCTGGGTGGGCTGTCCACAGGACAGCCCACGGCCCCGCCGCCCTATAACCCCTCGCACCCGCCCCCTGGCGGGCGCTCCTTCTCTAAGCAGCTATTTCCTGTTTTTCTGGATGATGACGGCGACAGAGTTCATGAACCCCTTGATTTCAAATATGTCAAAAATCTAGCCAAAGGAGTTAAAGAATATGGTCCGAACTCCCCCTATGTTGTTGGTCTTTTGGGCACTTTGCAAAATATGGCTTTAACGCCTAGTGATTGGCAGCACTTGGCCCGCACTTGCCTGTCTAATGGACAGTATTTAGATTGGAAGTCCCTAGCTCATGACGCTGCCCAAGAGCAGGCTCATAGGAATGCCACCATCCTGCATGAGCCCGACTGGAACCTTGATATGTTGATGGGTTATGGGCCGTATACTTCTAATCAGACAGACTATAACCCAGTGGTGTATGAGCAAATTAATAACATCTGCTTACGAGCCTGGAAGCGTATCCCCTCCCGAGGGGACGATGGAGGGCAAGTAACCCAATTGCATCAGAAGCCTGACGAACCTTTCTCTGACTTTGTAGCCAGAGTGAATCAGGCTGTAGTTAGATCAATGGGAGAGTCTCGCAATACTGCCGCCTTTGTGAAACAAATAGTTTTTGAGCAGTGTACCAGTGATTATAGAAAACTATTGCAGGGCCATAAAGATAAGCCTTTGGAAGATTGGCTGCGTAGATGCAGAGAAGTTCATCCTACTAGTTCTAAATTAGCCGCCGCAATCGTTGCAGGGCTACACACTCTGTGTTTTGCCCACTCCTTGCCAGCCCACAGGGGTGTTATGGCAGGGTGGCCCCCTTCGATGGGTTCACCCCCGCATTTCCCCGCAGCGCAGTATTGAATGGTACCCGGGCGCTGTGGCAAGAATGGCCTCGCTCGGACTGTCCCAAGCTGTCGAATTCTTTGGACGTCACCCCGAAAAGTTAATTACTCCCTATAACAGAACCCAAATACAGACCCTTGTGACAACCTCTGATGATTGGGCCGTCCTTTTATGTTCATTTTCGGGAGTAATCGATAATCATTACCCGAAAGACCCTCTGCTCCAGTTCAGTGCTAGCCATCCAATCATCTTCCCGCGCTGTACTTCTGACAAGCCTATACCAAATGCTCTCTCCATCTTCACCGATGGTTCCAACTCTGGTGTTGGCAGCATTGTCATTCCCAATCACTCCACCCAAACATACTTGTTCCCAAATTGTTCAGCGCAGTTGGTAGAGTTACAGGCAGTTAAGCTGGCTCTGCAGAACAATACCGACCCCGTCAACATCGTTTCAGATTCTGCATATGTGGTTAATGCAGTCAGAGCTCTGGAAGCAGCAGGGGTCATTTGCTCTAACTCGCCTGCTGCTGCTGTGTTTACTGACATCCAGAAAATTATTCTAAATCGCAACTCCCCCTTTTTCATTGTTCAGCACCGAGCACACCAAAACCTCCCTGGGCCAATTACACTAGGTAATGCAATGGCAGACCAGTTAACCCGCATGCCTATCATCCTTTCGGCCCTACAACAGGCGCAAAATTTTCATGATCAATTCCACGTCAACTCACAAACCCTTTCACGTCACTTTGGTATCTCTCGAGAACAAGCTCGTGACGTTGTGCGCAACTGTACTGCCTGTGCACCTCACTTGCCAACCCCTTCGGTGGGTGTGAACCCCCGAGGCCTTCGTCCCTGCCATCTTTGGCAGATGGATGTCACTCATATTCCAGAATTTGGCAGATTAAAATATGTTCATGTCTCTGTAGACTCCTATTCTGGTATCATTTTTGCTTCAGCCCACACAGGCGAGGCAGCCCGGCATGTTATCTCCCACTGTCTTACAGCTTGGGCAGCTTGGGGTGCCCCACTCAGTCTTAAAACAGACAACGCACCTGCTTACACCGGCCTACCGTTCCAAAATTTCCTGCAAGCCATGCGTGTGCATTGCACCCATGGCATCCCGTACAATCCCCAGGGCCAGGGAATAGTTGAAAGAGCTCACTCAACCCTCAAAGCCTGTCTATTAAAACAAAAAAGGGGAATTGGGCAGGGACACACTCCTCAGAACAGGCTGGCCCTGGCCCTGTTTACACTAAATTTTTTAACTTTGGATAAGGAGGGACGCCCCGCTGCAGAGCGCCATAGTGGTGCAGCGGAAACCCCTCCACGAACAGCTATATGGAAAGATACCCTTTCTGGCAAATGGAAGGGTCCAGCACCAGTTGTCACTATCACCCGAGGAGCTGTTTGTATTTTCCCGCAGGACTCCCAAGCTCCTATTTGGGTTCCCAGCCGATTGATCCGACTAGTCAGGCATGATGTCTCCGCTGATGACTCTCCTGAAAATCCTACCCCTGTCATTACTGCTGACACCTCTGCTAATCAATGAAGCTTCCAACGCTGATGCTGTGGACACTGATGGCGCAGACACAGATAAGTATTGGGGGCTCTTAGATGTTCTGCCCCTACCTCTCCCAGTCCACTATTCTTCAGGGTTGTTCCCCCAACTTTTTACCACTAATGACTCCCTTCAACTTCCCTCGATTCCGGTAGATGAGAGCAGCAGCTCTGAACCTCGTCCACTCAATGTCACCTTGCGGGGCCTTCTCTGCTTTCGTGTGCCCCACAACCTGTCTGATCTAGAAAACTCTATAGAGAACACCCCATGTGTCACACTGTATAATATGTCTGCGGGGTGGTTTGACCCCCCCCAAAAAATAGCTCTAACCCCACCACGAATGGTACCTTGCTGCAAGGTCGTTTACCCCTCATGATCCCCAAAGGAAATTCTACTGTCCCCCCCCAGCCTCGCTGGGCCCCCTATTGCAAAAGCACCCGCGATTGGCCCCAGCTTTGGACTGGCTGCCAAAGCCATCGGTCCCCGTGGGCTGTCAAATCCTTTTTCACATTCTCTCCCAATATTGGAACGCAGGCCAACCACTTCTCCCCCGGGAAGAATTATACCTGGCAGTTTCCAACACAGGCAAGCCCCACTAATCCTTTGATGTTTGGCTACTTTGTGGTGTCAGTGGAGGTTGCACTGACATAACCCCAGTTGTCATGCTGACCGGTGGTACAATTAGTAACACCACTGTGAAGTGGAATTCCACAGGTGTGTTTGAGGACACACTAGAAACACAAGGAGTGGGCTTTAACCTTACCTTCCCTCCCACTCCTGTTTGTGTGCAACCACCTTTCATGTTCATGTTAATGCATGACTCCCGTCCCTCTAATGACCCCGTTTCATGTACTAATAATACTTGTTTCTACTCATTATGTTGGAATGCTTCTATGTTTCATACCGCTCTAGTTACTAGGTTGCCTCGCTACGTACCATGGCCAGTGCAGAACACCCGATCGTCACTGTCAACTCATTTGCGCTCCAAAGGAGACTTTGGAATTACCGCTGCCATTGTTGCGGCAGTTACTGCCTCTGTCGCTGCAGCAGCCGCCGCTGCAGTAGCCTTGACTCAAACTGTGCAAACAGCCGACGCCCTTAATCAAATGGCGGAAAACACCGCTACAACGCTACAAACACAGCTTGCAGTTAATGGAAAACTTCTGGGAGCCATTCACATATTAAATCACCGTGTAGACTTAGTTCAAGAGCAAGTGGACAGTTTAACCCAGCTAGTGCAGCTGGGCTGTGAGTGGCGCCTAGCCAGCGTCTGCGTCACTCCCGTTCATTTTCACAACATCTCCAGGGCTGCTTATCTCTCTAGAACTCTGTCTCAACAATTGACTGGAAATTGGTCCAAAGAGACTGAGGCGCTTATCACTCAGTTGCGTAATGCCATAATGTCTGTCAACTCCACCCGAGTGGACGCTTCATTGGCCTCAATCATGCGAGGGTTTTGGTCTCAATTGGGCGTGCTGACAAAGGAATGGGCTGGTCTTGTGGGGATAGTATTCCTCTTCATATTGGCCATCGGTGTAGGCTGCTACTGTCTATGTCGCCATAAGAAACCACAGGAGATCAAATACTCCCTTTTGGTACAGGCCTACTCTGAAGTGGCAGCTGACACTCAGGGTAGCCAGGTGTGGTTACAGATGCTTGAAAGCAGTCAATGACGGGCAACCTCCAGCCAGGCTCCCTCAACCTAAGACAGGGCCCCTGCCTTTTGCTGCAGCCGGCCTGATGACGGGTAAGAGAGAAGTTCTGGGCTAGGATGACCCAAGCCAGGCGTTTCTTGCGATACCTTGCCTTGTACCTTGCTTTTATTAAAACAAAAAGGGGGAGATGTGGGAAGCCCACATCGCAGCCGCGCCTTGAAGATGGCGCCGAGACACCCGACCGCGCCCTGAGTAAACCCGCCTCCCCACGTCAGCCCCTGTGTGACGCCCATGATGGCCTGATGATTGCAGCCAGTTAGAAGAGAAAGCCGCCCTCACCCCATGCCAAACTGAACGCCTATTGGACATGGCTCGGTATATAAGCCGAAGCCCAGAAAAATAAAGTTGTTGTTGTTCCTCTCTTGTCTCCCTGCATTCGGTGTCTCCTGCTTGGGGCCCCGGGCGGGTTCCGGGGGTCGCAGGCAGCGACATTTAAATAGATGGAAAGAGAGGAATAAAATTTTATAGATGTCTAATTGAATTTTTACAAATAGCAGAGGGAGAAAAGGGTAACAGACAGTATCTGAAGTAACAGTGGTGGAAAACCTTTTAGAACAGATGAAGAATAACAATCCATAGTTTCAAGAAGCCTGTCTTACAAAGCCTTAACTTTATATTACTAGCCAAAAAACAAGTGTCTTAGGGTGTATTGAGTCCCATTTAGCTAACTCTCAGCTCATATGCTACTGCTGTTGCACATTTTAAACCCACTTCTTAAAAGCTCCAGAATGTCTGTTTAGATTTCCCTAAATATTTGCCCATTTCCTTATTCTTTCTTATATCTCAGTTCTCTGATGAATATATTTCTTTCTGCAACATGGGCATCCTTCATAATTCGTTCAGTGGTGTTCTGCTGAGGACAGACTCTCTTGTTTGTTGTTCAAAGGAAGCTTAGTTTCAAGTTTGAGAGAGATTTTTGCTGGTCTATGCTCAGTTTGTCTGAAAGATATCACAACTATAAACTTCTGTGCACTTAATGAAAGAACCTCAAAATATATAATAGATACATTATCATAACTACAGAGAGATACGTGTAACTATGTAAACATGTAAATATGCTATCTTGGCTGGAAATTTTTTAAAAATATCTCAGTAATTGATTATCCAAGAAGACAAAGACAATATGGACACAGGAAACATAGACACCACAGATTGACCTACTGGACATACATGAGACAGATCATCCAGTAGCTTCTATATACACATTCTTTTATAAGTATCCACAGAAATGAATGGCTATATAATTTGCAGCATCCAGTGAAAGTCAACATGTACAGCCCATTGTTCAAAAATTATTAAGAATTTTAATGCTCTGACAGCGAAGAATTAAACCAAACGTGGGGCTCTTGTGAGTACTGGGATTTCTGACAGTCACATGCCTATGAAGTAGGCCTTGCCCATAAAATATCTATAAAGCTTGGCCATATTCTAAGCCATAAAGCAAGGATCAACCAGTTTTGTAAGATTGATACAGTGTAGACTACGCTCTCTGAACATACTGAAATTAAGTTATAATTGAACTATCAGGAGAGGATTTGTTTCTGCCTGTATTTCTTCTTAGACCTTGTTGCAGAGGCAGTTTTTCTTCTACAGAGTTCTGCTTAGATTTTGTTTTCATGTTCCCCTCTTTAAATGCAAGGTCCTTTGTCCTCCTCCTCTTTCCAGACTCATTTTATGCTTCCTTATAGATCAGTGAACACAATAACAAGCATGTAATTTTAATGAAATACTGATAGGAGAAGTACAGGGCTCTTGAAAACAATTAGCAAGAGACTGTATACCTAACTAGCCTAGGATTCCCTGGAAAAACTCAGGCCTGACGGATGAGTAGGAGGCAGCCACACAAATGAAGAAGGAGGTGTGGGAAAGAGTGGTCTACACAAAGACAAATTAATCTGTAGGCAAGGGTATGACATGATTTGAGAGCTAAAAACACTGTGACTAAAATTTGGCATTAAATACAAGTGCTAACAAATAAAACTTGTAAATGGACAATGCATTGCTCTAAAAAGCTTAAATTTGGCACTGAGAACATTTAGTGGATTTCAATTAGTTTTATTTGAAATTATAAACACTCTTCTTCCTGGGTATCTTCCCAAGAGAAGTAGAAAAACACAGAAAGAACTCCTAAGGACTGATCTTGAAAGTTTTAATTGCTGTCTAGAGAGTGAATCATCAGAGAACTAACTTCAAACTTTATACAAAATATTTTAAGGTATTAAGTACACATGTTTAAAATGATTACTGCCCATCCATGCAAGCCAAGTGAAGAGTTATATATCAATCTGGTGAATCTGAGTCATGAATACTTAAAAGAAAAAAAATCTACTTCTCATACCATCTTTGTTACCTCTAAAAGATGCTAAATAATTTCTTCCACTCTATAGTTAAAGTGTCTATAACGTAGCGAAGTATTCCATTGAAAAGGCAACTATGTTCATGAAATTGGATATTTGGCGTCATACAAACAAAAACAAAACAAAAAAAAGTGAAAAAGCAAGAGATTGAGACTCAGTGGATAAAATGAGAGAAGGAGATGCCAATTCATTTGCTGAATTGAAATATCTTGCTTCATTTTGCTTTAATGAAATTAAGCTATGATGGCACTTGCAGTTTTGGCTGGCATACAATGTAGTTTTTCTTGGTGTAGACTTAGATACAAACTTGAACATGAAGGCTTACACCATGTGAATCTGATCCATTGGTGTGATCTCTAAAATGCAAATCTAACTTTATCTAAGAGAAACATGAAAGTAAATATACAGACACACAGAGAAAAACAAAAAAATATTGGGGAAGATAATGAAGTGTTTCCCTTAAAATTGCTTTGAATATAAAATACCATAATGCCTACACAACAGATATAGTATACAGTATCAAACAGTCTTTGTTATTCTCATTTTTTGCTAAAGATATCCCCAGAAATAGAATCATAAATTGAAGGCAACCAAATAAAACTTTTATTCTTCAGATTTTGATAAGTAGTCTTTTTTTTTTTTTTTTACTCTAGAATCCTTATTTTGTCATCCAGGCTATGTTTGCAAAATAGAAAAGAAAGGATCAAAAAAACATTTTGCTTTTTTGCTTATAGAAGTAATATTGCAAGAGAAAATTGCTTAAGAACGTACTAACCCTGCCTTAACAACAAATAGTGTAAGAAAACAGTAATTTCTCCATTACTCACTTATAAAGATAGCCAGACAGCAATTGCCTTGTTTGGTAATACTCAACTGAATTTGCAGAGATGACAGATAACAAACAGGGACTTTCTCAAAATAAATACCGTATCAATTTCTCCCTATAAGATTTACAGATGGGGCCGTCATCCTTCTACAAAACATCCTTTAAGGGTCAAAGAACTCACCTCTTGCTATGAGTGGAGAAAGAGAAATTTCTACTCTCTCAAAGTCCCCATAGATAGAAATTGGGTTAAATAAATATTACTGTTATTTCTTAACATTATTTGGTAAGATGATAGATATATATAAATGCATGATACGATGAGAAAATATTTCCAGGAAGTTTCCACCCAAAGTTTGCTTTAGATACATCTAGAAGAAAATTTTAACACAACTTTCTTAAACATCATGTTGCTAAGACTGAAGATACACTTAATGTATCAGGAAGTTCTATTTCAAAGGATGTAACTTAGCTTGTGTTACAATCATGTTCTGATGTGACTCTCACGTCTGCAAAGTAATCTACCACTCACCAGTTGCTACTCAAAATGCCTTTCACATTTATATTTCTAGTGTTACCCCAAGCAACGCATTTACACAAAAGTATAAGTAGATAATTCTTTTGAGATTTCCCTTTTGTTTATGCTTTCAAAAGTACCCAATATTTTAAAGCATTAAGTTGCTTTTTCTGTTAAGGTCTCTGTAGGATCCCAGCAGCTCTATTACGAGATAGGTGAGTTATTCTACTCACCAACTTTCTAGACTTGCTGTATTCATCTGTGGTACACCCCAGAAATTTTTTCTGAAAAATTTGTTCTAAATTTTCTCAAATGAGTGAAATATTATTTGTTTCACTTTTCAACTGTATTTATGCATATTAAACAAAACTTTATACTGACATGCTTCTATTAAAAAAAGAGAGAGAGAGAAATGAGTTGGAATTGAGCAGACAACAAGTTTGGTTTTGCTTTTTCAGGCTGATGTGAAAAGAACTCTGGCTTCTACATGTAAGCCCCTTTGCTAGCACTAAATTTTTTTGTGAAGGTATCTTCTGGACCTTTCAGGTTACTAAAATTCTCAATTTCTGTTTCCTTATATCAAAATGGAGACAAGAGTGATATCTGTTTCACAACTTTATTAGGATTTAGATAACATCTTTTAATTTGTATAGCTTATATGTAAATTGTATGTGATAGCTTAGTCTACGAGGTCTGGTAATCAAGTCCGCAAATTTAATTATTCTAAGTGCTACATACCTCACTACTCAATATCACTAGGGTTACCTTTGAAGAACTCCACTTGGGAGCTTATGCACTGACACCAGCACCTAGTCCACCATTCAGTGCAATTTTGAAACTCCTTCTGGAACAGCCATTGCACATGGTGGCATGGTGGCAAGTTCATGAACTCAATTGTATAGTTGTCTGTTAGGGGATTTTTAACCAGTAAACAAATCACTGTATCAGAACACCCTCCCTACTCACCTGACCTGGTCCCCAATGACTATTTTCTTTACCCAAAGATAAAGAAAGTATTGAAAGGAAGACGTTTTGATGACATTCAGGACATCAAGGGTAGTAGGACATTGCAAAAGCAATGGTCATTCCAGAAAAAGAGTTCCAAAATTGCTTTGAAGGGTGGATTAGGCAATCATGTCGGTGCACAGCTTCCCAAGGCGATTACTTCAAAGGCAACTCTAATGGCATTCAGCAATGAGATATGTAACACTTTTTCTAGGATTAGTTCCCAAACTCAATCTGCAGGCCTCATGTATCCTTTCCTATTGCTGAAAATCTTGACTGCTGACTTCATAGTGAACAAAGGCACAGGGACTCAATTTTAAAATGCTGTGTACTCTGTGTTCTAGTTTTGGGAAATGGAAAAGTTTTCGCACTTCCTTTACAACTAGTATGGTAGGTACATTACCATTTGCAGATTTAACTTTTGAAGTTCTGGCTGACGGCTAATTTATGTCCTGTTGGAGTACAGGGTAACAATTTTGATACTACTATGCATTGAGGAAAGGTCCCTAGTGGGCAAAATGGTCTGTACTTTAGTACTAACCTAAAAGGTGGTAGGTGGAAATACACCCCATGGCACCATGGAAGAAAAGCCTGACAGTCTACTTCACGGCCTACTTTGGTAAAAAATAGTAACACACAGGGTTACCATGGAAACCCTGGTGTCATAGTGGGTTAAGTGCTATGTCTACTAACCCAAAGGTAGGCAGTTCAAATTTGCCAGGCACTCCCTGGAAACTCTATAGGGCAGTTCTACTCTGGCCTCTAGGGTTGCTATGAATTGGACCTGACTCAACAGCAATGGTTTGGGGGTCACCACGAATCAGAATCAGCTTGATAACAGGTTTGGGTTAGTTTTGGTTTACACATTGAGAATATTGATGCAGAATTCTTACCTTCGATGAAGGAAGCTTAGGGTCAGTCTCTAGCCAATGTACCTTATGTGTAGCCACCATTTATCTGTCAGTGGAGACTTGAATGCTGCTATGATACTGAACAGGTTTTAGCAGACCTTCGAGATAAGATGAATTGGGAAGAAAGGCCTGGAAGTCTTATTCTGAAGGCCAAAAAAAAAAAAAACAAAGATAGAAACCCAAACCAGACCCACTGTCACTGAGTTGATTCTGACTCATAGTGCCCCTACAAGACAGAGCAGAACTGTTGCATAGAGTTTCCAAGGAGCACCTTGCAGATCTGAACAGTTAACCTTCTCATCAGTATGATGCTACCAGAGATTCCATCCAGTGAAAACCCGGTGGAACACAACTATTTGACCTGCATCCAATCAAGAGGATGGTGAAGAACCAGGCAGAGCGTGTTGCACTGTGTTGCATGTGGGGTCATTAGGAGTTGGGGGATGACTTGATGGCAGCCCAAAACATACATGTATACTGAAATTGAACAATTAAGTAAATGAATGGCTAAAGGGGGAGCTAAGTTTCACACTATTAGAACTGTGACTTTTCATATAAGTAAGGGGAGGAGCTACAATGATCTATGTACTAATGGATTAGTTACAGATACCAGTATGAAACATATTCAGTTTGACAGAGATGCAGATAGTTACTTGTAGAATATTTACAGGTTGTGTAAATATATGGGTTAGTTTACCTATATGTATTCCCCTGTTTTGTAAGCTGACTGAGCCTAAAAGCAATGATGCTCCAATTAGCAGCAGAATCTTGATTTTTAAAACTGTTTTCCAATAAAGAGACAAGGTTGTCAGACAAATGGCTGATTCAAGCACTGGAGTAGTAAATATACAAGATGATCCTGGAATATCTTGCAGTGCCAGAAAGTGAAGAAATGTTAAAAACAAGAAAAAAACTCACATTAATGGGGGTTGTATCAGTGATACAGAAGCCAACTAAGAGTTTCTGATGGCTAAGGAAATTTGAGAACAAAACCCAGTGATATTGGATTGTATCCAAAGCATAAATGTCTGCAATATTATAATACTTACCTATGTCTGTAAATCCACACTGATATAACTAAAAGATTGAACAAATAAAAAGCATAAAGAAGAAACATATTTCTCATGTAGAAGAATTTCAAGTAATTTCTGTAGATATTCTGCCTTCAAAAAAGTGAAGTGTAACTCCCCACCCTGTAATTGGATTGTGCATAGTGACTTACTTTCCAGGAGTGCAATATAGAAGAGGGGCGACTTTACAGTATAGAAATCTGATAAACACTACCAGGTGATCAAGCTCAGCACTAACAATGATAAATCACGGTGATAGTGTATACCCTTATTTTGCAGTTGCAGCACTACATCAAACAGCTAGAAATTCAAGCTGGAGTTACAAGAGGACTTGGAACAAAGGATATCATTGCTAATGTCTGATGGATCTAGGCTGAAACCAGAGAATACCAGAAAGATGTTTACCTGTGTTTTGTTGCCTATATAAAGGTATTTGACGTGTGAACTGCAACAAATACAGATAGCATTATGAAAACAGAGAATTCCAGAATACTTAACTGTGCTTATGAGAAACCTGTATACATAGACCAAGAGGCAGTTGTTTAGACAGAATAAAGGGGATACTACACAGTTTAAACTTTGGAAAACACGTGCCAGGGTTGTGTGCTTTTACTGTACTTACTCAATTTGTATTCTGAGCAAATAATCCAGGAAGCTGGATTACAAGAACTTGGCATCAGTACGGGAGAAAGATTATCAGCCTGTGATATGCAGATGACATCTTGCTTACTGAAAAGTGAAGAGGGCTTGAAGCACTTATTGATGAACTTAAAAATCTATAGCCTTCAGTATTGATTATACATCAACATAAAGAAAAACATCCTCATGACTGGACCAATAAACATTATGATAAGTGGAGAAAATATTGGAGTTGTCAAGGAGGATATTCATTTTACTTGGAGCCACAATTAATACCCTAGCGGCCAAAACAAAAAACTAAACCTGTTGCCGTTGAGTCAACTCTTACTCATAGCAACCCTATAGGATAGAGCAGAATTGCCACATAGAGTATCCAAAGAGCACCTGGTGGTTCTGAACTGCCAACCCTTTGGTCAGCAGCTGTAGCACTCAACTGTTATGCCACCAAAGTTTTCCACTGAAAGCAGCAGTCAAGAAATTAAATGATGTATTGCATTGGGCAAGTCTGCTGTGAAAGATTTCTTTAAAGTGTTGAAAAGCAAAGACCTCACTTTCAGCCTGCCTGACCCAAGCCACGGTATTTTCAGTGGCCTTACATGCATGGGAAAGCTGAGCAACACATATGAAAACCACAGAAGAACTGACGCCTTTGGATTATAGTGTTGATGAAGAATACTGAATATACTATGGACTGCCACCTGGTGGTGCAGTGGTTAAGTGTTACAGCTGCTAATCAAAAAGTTGGCAGTTCAAATCCACCAGACACTCCTTGGAAACTCTACTGCATAGTTCTACTCTATCTTGTAGGGTGTCTATGAGTCAGAATCAACTGAACAGCCCTGGATTTGGTTGCTTAGTGGGCCACAAGAATGAATAAATCTGTCCTGGAAGAAATACAACAGAAAGTTTCTTAGAAATGAGGATGATAAGACTTAGTCTCATATTTGTTATCAGAAAGGACGTAGAGAAGGACATAATGCTTGGCAAAGTAAGAGGATCAATGAAAAGGAGGAACACCCTCAGTGAGATGAATTGGCACAGTGGCTGCAAAAGTGAGTTCAAAAATAGCAATGATAGGGAAGATGACACAGGACTGGGCAGAGTTTCATGCTGTTGTACATACTGTCACTGTGAGTTGGCACCAGTCCACAGCATCTAACAGCAGCCTTCAGTAGGACGTGATGAGGATGGCATTTGACTTCTGTGATTTTCCTTCTCCAAACTCATACATAACTCCTGTCTAATCATAAGAAAAACATCAGCCAAACTCCAATTTCCAAATTCTAACTTTCTGCCAGTGACAGGGGCTTTCTACAAACTATGTGAACAATACTCCCCAAAACTGTGAAGGTCATCTAAAATAAGAAGTCTGAAAAATGTTACAGCCAAGGGAGGCCTAAGGAGACATGACGACTAAATGTAATGGCACACTCTTAATGCGATCCTGGAACAGAAAACGGACATTAATTAGGTAAACATTAAGGTAATCTGACTAAAATATGAACTTTACTTAATAATAATGCACCCATATTGGTTCATTAATTGTAACAAATGTTCCATACTAATATAAGATGTTTATAGTAGATAAAACCAGGCAAGAAGTATTAAGAAATTTCTGTGCAATTTTCTGTAGTTTTTCTGTACATCTAAAAATGATTTTTAAAAAGAAAAAACAAATTCATGGGTATATGGGAACTGGAAACTGGAAACCCTGGTGGTGTAGTGGTTAAGTACTATGTTTGCTAACCAGAAGGATGGCAGTTTGAATCTGCCAGGTACTCCTTGGAAACTCTAAGGGGGGAGTTCTACTCTGTTCTATAGGGCTGCTATGAGTTAGAATCAACTCAGCAGCACTGGGATGGGTTTTGATTGGTATACAGGAACTAAAAAATAAATTTCTGGCATTTAGAAATTTCCAATTTTCATCTTTTTTTTTTTTTTTTCTTTTTTCTTTCTTTTTCCTGTCCTGGTAACAATGAACTTAGAACATGGGCTGGTACATACAGAGCAATCACTTAGGCTACCTCTAAGCACATCTCAATAACGTTTTTTCTTCTTTGAAATCTGTAACTACAGTACACTGGACTTGCCAAATCTATAGATGTATTTCTCAAAATATGATAAGGATCTATCATAACAATAATGAGGGAAGAAACAGGTTAGATAAATGTACCATCAGACAGTGGTGGTAGGGACTATGGTGAACTGAAGAACTCATGATCTTCCTGGAGGCACCATAATTCAAATCATCTTAAGACACAGAACTTGCCAAGCCGAGCTCTGTTACCTGCGGGTGTACTACTCCTTAACTGATAAATTATTCCCTCAGAGGCATTTCTTTTTAAATCCAACAAAGCAAAATCTGGTATTACTGTATTCCTCTTTTAATGAATTCTGTGGTTTCAGTCACTCCTACTTCCCTTCAATTAGGGTTGCATAGTTGATGATGGACCACTGTGCTAAAAGTAACTTATCTTAGCTTTTTTTTAATGCTTGCTAAAGTGAAGAGTTGAGAAATATATACAAGGTACTATGCAATAAATATGATTTAAAAGAAAAATTATACTTCAATTCTACACAATGTCCAACAAAAGAGAGACACAGAAATTTAAGAGAATTCAGAACACGGTGGTGGTTCCTGCTTGTCTAATTCCTGCTGTGTTCTACCCGCCTCCCCACAGCTGGCTCAACAAGTGGGCCAAGCCCGAAAATTTCAATCTACTCAAGTCCTTGAGCTACTACTGGAAGTAGACATAAAAATACACTCAGTCCCATCTCCCCAGTAGCAGGTTCCTGCACCTCGCCCAGAGGCCAGCTAACCTCTCGTGTATTGTCCTCTGCACATATTCTTCATCAATTTCTCTTAATTGATCCCTAGAATAATGTCTTCTTATATCTGTAAACTGTGCTGGCCTAGGGCAAAAGATTGAGCTTACTTCTTCATAAATCAGTCTGTGATTTCTCTATGATTAGTCTGTTATTCACCTCTGAACTCTCCAAGGCCTTAATCTCAGCTGTTAACTAGGCTGATTGGGCCTAATTCCAGGAAATTTCTCCCTCTGAGTTTACACACAGTTCTTAATCCTTCCTGGCTTCCTCTCCTTAATTACTGGCAGAACTCCTGCTGTATTTGGACATATCCTCACACCCAGTACAAACCAAGCTGTTCCTTGGAAATTCTGATGCCATGCCCTGTCCATTTCAATGAACCATCGCATACTACTGCCTGTCCTAGATTCTGAAGTTATTTGGGTGTATTATTATAAGTAAATAACTGGGATACACCACTGCAGCTGAATAAGCTCTTCCCAGTCCCACTGAGCTCAGGTGCTCTTCTCGGCCATCATCTGATCTCCATTTATTCGCAGTTTGCTTCTTTTCTATTCCAACTGCTGTCAAGTCAATTTCAACTTATAGTGACCCTATAGGATGGAGTAGAACTGCCCCACAGAATTTCCAAAAAGCACCTGGTGGCTTTGAACAGCCAAACTTTTGGTTAGCAGCTGTAACATTTAACCACTATGCAATCAGGGTTTCATCTCAATAAAAGTCCTAGTACAATTTAAATTGTGATAATGTAGAAAACCAAAATGGGAGATAGTGAGATGCATGAGGATGGAGAAAGATTGACTATGAGGTCTATATACTAAGAACAAAATACAGAGATAAAGGACTTTATGTTTAGCACCTTACAACCCAATTATACTTGACTAGTATCCAGTATAGAGTCACTGTGAGTAAGAATTGACTTAATGGCAAAAGATCTTTTTGTTTTTTAGTATTCAGTAAAATTAAAGCTTTAGTACTTTAGCATTGTTTATAATGTTCTTCTTTTTTGTTTTTATTTAACATGACTGAGTGAAAATGTACATTCACGTATAAATTTACATGCCCACCTATACACAGCTTCCACTGCTCTCCCTGTCCGGTGACAGCACACTATTCCTCTCTGCTCCATACATGTCTCATCCTCCCAACAGTCTCCTGTCCCCTCCTCTCCAACCACTCTCCTTCCTCCAGCCAGAGGTCAGCAGGCTGATATCCCACAGATGTATAGAACCATAAAGTGCATACCATATATGGTCACTCTGCATTGCCATGTTCTTCTTGAACCTTCTAATATTTTCTGCTTCATACTCTGTCTTGGCAACTACAGTTTCTAATTATTTTTCCTATCTTTAAAGTAGACTACCCATTTGTTCTTTAGATATCATGAGGCTGCATTTCCAGTTATTGACCGTTGGTTCTCTTCCTTGACTATTATCCGTATTGTCCTTTATACTGTGTCTGCCTCTGGCCCTTCAGAATGATCTCCAAACTAATTCTATCATATCCTTGAGACCTTTGTTTTAGCCTTAGAAACAAACGTGGCAGCCTGAGGCAGAGACCATGTTACCGTTGCAGACTCTGAAAAGAGTCAGACATTAGGTAGATATAAATGAGGAACATTCGGTGGAATTTGGATAACTTCTACTGGATTCTGGAAACCCTACTAGAAAAGTAGTTAAGTGCTACGGCTGCTACTAAAAAGTCAGCAGCTCAAATCTACCAGATGCTCCTTGGAAACCCTAAGGGGCAGTCCTATTTTGTCCTATCAGGCTACTATGAGTCAGAATTAACTCAACGGCAGTGAGCTTGGTGGTTGTTTTAGTTTTTACTGGTTTCTTAATTTAAGAACAAGTATGAATTTAAGATTGCCCTAGCTGTGTTTCTTTATACTTTTTATGCAATTCTAAAAATGCCACATCTTCTTATGTGGTCATCTACGTTCCCTATTACATTAAAGCTTTTATAATACAAAAATATTACCCCATTTGATCTGTTGTTGTTCTTAGTTGCCACGGAGTCACTGGTACCTGTAAACAGAATAAAACATTGCCCAGTCCTGTGCTATCTTCATGATCCTTGGCATGTTTGAGTCCACATTGCAGCCACGGTGTCAGCCCGTCTCACTGAGAGCTTCCCTCACCTTCCCTGGCCCTCCACTTCACCAAACATGATGTCTTTCTCCAGGGATTGATTTCTTCTAAAGATGCATACAAAGTAAGTGAGCCAAAGTCTCGGAGAATATTCTGTGACTCAGGGTCTTCACTGGCTAGTTTTTATAAAAGTGCATTTTTAGAAGTACACTGACAGGCCTTTTCTCTTCACTCTGTTTCAGTCCAGAAGTTCCAGTGAAATTTGTCCACCGTGTGTGATCTTTTCAGTATTTGAAATACTAGTGGCATAGCTTCCAATGTCACAGTGCAACAAACTGACAGATGTGCATGGTTTATATCATCTGGTGTTCTATGCTTCGGGAAAAGCACATTTATGGAGAAGCAAAATATTTGAAGTCATAGTTCAAGGAGTTCTCAGATCCATCTGGGGATTGGTTCTTTGAGCATAAGTGATTATTCTATGACACGATGACCAAGAGCTCACAAGAAAAAGATACAATTACTGAATGAGCCCTGGAACAGGCACATACTTCTCCACCTCTTGACAGGCCCCCTGCTAGTAGTCATCGGGTGTGGGTTTCTGCGATACAGAGGAAAAGCATTGCCATAAGAAATTATTTTAACTTGTATAGAGATTCAACAAAGTTTACTGTCATGAATCGGTCTTGAGCTGCATCACTTCCTAACTCCATGGTGCAACTGCCATTGTGAGGCCTCTAAAATTTCCCAATATCCTGCAACGCTGACCAATTTCCATCCTTGCTATAATTCTTTAAAAGCTTTAAAAAAATCCGAAGCCAAAGCCACTGCCATCAAGTTGATTCCAATTCATAGCAACCATGTAGGTCAGAGTAGAACAGCCCCATAGAGTTTCTGAGGAGCACCTGGTGGATTTGAACTGCTGACTTTTTGCCTAGCATATGTAGCACTTAACCACTGCACCATCAGGGTTTCCAGAAACTTAAGAAGGCAATAATAAAATTATTTTTGAATTTTGAAATTCTCTGAAAATGGTTAGTAGTTAATACCAGATATTTTATACAAACGCTGTGTAACAATTACCGGCAAAAATACCTTTCATACAATTTATCTTACTCAGTATAAATAATTGATTTATTCTAAAAGTAGTGACATTGATGCTTCAGTTAATGTAGAAAAAGAACTATGTAGCTTTATACTTATTTCCAAATTCTGAGATAGACACTACAAACTTGATATAAACACATTAAAAACTATAACTAAAATTTCACACAAAGGATTCATGGACATTTTTTTTCACATGTGTCACTGGGCCATATAAAATTAAGCAAAGTGATTCTTCTCAATGTAGGGAAGATTGTGCTTACTCTGTCAAATTTTACTTATAAAAGCCTTACAAATTTCAAAAGCCTGGCAATAAAACGTGTATATCACACACACACTGCATTACTGTGCCTATTATTTAACGGATACTTTTTACTTTGTATATTTTCATTTCAGTACACTTTGAGACAGGTGGTATTGTCCCATTTTTCAATTGCTAATTCTAAGATTCAGAAAGTTTAAAGGATTTGCCCAAGGTCACGTTGAACTAGATTTTAGACTGAAGTCTTTTGGTTCCAAAATCAAGTCTCTTTCTCCACTACAACATAGGAATTGTCTGGCTCCTTAATTCAATTTTACAGGAATTTAAGAACAAACACCTATTAATCTCTGTGCTGGGAATTTCAGGCAATATATCAGTGAGTAAGTTATAGCAATTTTTAATTAAATATTGGTTAGAAAATAGTTAAAATAGGAAGAGCCAAATATGCTATCACCAAAAACATTTGCAAATCTCTGTGTGACTCAGTCTTCAGAGACAGCTTTCTAGTCTGAGTAAGAAATGAGCACAGTGGATGTAATCTTTGTAACCTGGATACCAGTTGGGTCCTCTTGACTTTGGGAATCTGGTTATGGACCACGTTCTAGGATTTGTAAGGGTTGACAATTTGCCCCGGGACTCCTGTGAGACTCCAGAGCTTATTTCATAACTCTTTTGTGGCCATCATGGTGCAATTCCCAAATCTTCATTAGATTACATCCCAAGAAGTTTACTAACCCCAGACCTACCACAGAAACTGTTGCATCTTGAGCAATGAGAATCCGATGGAGATTCAAGAATGTCCACTTCATCCCCTCAAAGTTACTGGTTGGTGTGGATTCAGAATCATCAGCCTTTATTTTTTCCAAGATGAATGAGGAGAGGCTGTGACTGTCAACGTCAAAAGATATTGAGCTATGATTACCGATTATTTTTGACCCCATTTGGAAGGTGACATGGTGGTCATTTACCTCTTTTCCACACATAATGCCATCAAATGTACTTCACAATAAGAAAACAATTAAAACTGTATCATTTACAATAGCTCTCCGACTCAATGGCACTTGGCTTGGCTGTTTCACTCTAGGTCAAAGACAGGACACCCTTATTGGAAGACCCTTCATTTGACACTCTTCATTCTACTTCATTACTTTTGTAAGTGCTGTCCTCTTTTTGTGGAGGAATCGCCATTATGTCAATTCCGACTCATAGCAACCATAAAGGAAGCACCTGTTGGATTCAAACTGCTGACCTTTTGGTTAACAGTGACAGCTCTTAACCATTACGCCACCAGGGTTTCCTCCTTTCTTTAAAAAAAAGCAAACACATTGCCCTCAAGTTGATTCTGACTTACATATTCTTTTTCAAGTAATTTTTAGAATCTGTTAATTGTTAAAAGTTAATCTAGTTTTAAAAACTAGTATCAAAATGCATTAAGACTCCCACTATATATACAATATTACGAGGACTATAAGGTAAGTAGACATATTTCTATACTTTTGGAATTTTGCCTAGTGCCCAATCATAAAGATTCAGAGTTTGAAGTACCACTAATAATCACCTTGTCAGTTTTTCTTGGGGAACTAATCTGACGAAATGGAACTTCACAAACTGAAATTCCTTTTCTTCTTTCTGTGGAAGTTGTTGCTGCTGTTAGTTGCTGTCAAGTCAATTTTGACTCACAGTGACCTTATGTGCAATGGAACCAAAATTGCCTGGCTCTGGCAACATCCTGACAATCACTGCTATTTTTGAATCCATTGTTACAGATACTGTGATAATCCAATTTTTCCAGGGTCTTCCTTTTTGGCTGACTGTCCACCTTACTAAACATGATGTCCTTCTGCAGGGACTGGTCTTTCCTGATAACACGTCCAAAGTATGTAAGATGAAGTCTTGCCATCCTCACTTCTAAGAAACTTTCTGGCTGTACTTCTTCCAAGACAGATTAGTTCATTCTGGCAGTTGGTACTATATTCCATATTCTTTGCCACTACTGGAATTCAGAGGCATAAATTTTTCTTTGGTCCTCCTTATCTATTGTCTAGGTTTTACATAGCATGTGGAACAACACAAAATATCATAGCTAGGTCAGGTGTACCTTTATCCTCAAAGTGATGCCTTTGCTTTTTAGGATTTTAAAGAAGACTTTTTCAGCAGATTTGTTCAATGCAATATGTCTGATTTTTTGACTGCTGCTTCCATGGATGCTGATTGTGGATCCAAACAAAACAAAATCCTTGACCATGTCAATATTTTCTCTGTTTATCATGATGTTGCTTATTGGCCCAGCTGTAAGAATTCTGTTTCCTTTATTTTGAGATGTAACCCATACTGAAGGCTGTAGTCTTTGATCTTCATCAAGACATGCCTCAAGTTCTCTTTATTTTCAGTAAGCAAGGTTGTGTCATCTGCATATCCCAGGTTGTTGACGAGTCTTCCTCCAGTCTTGATGCCACCATTCTTCTTCATGTAGTAGAGCATCCTGGATTATTTGGAGAGCACACAAATTGAAAAAACATAGTGAAAGGACACAACCCTGAGGTACACCTTTCTTGATTTTAAACTATTCAGTATCCCCTTGTTCTGTTTGATCAAGTGCCTCTCAGTCTAGTACAGGATTCACATGAGCACAGTTAGGTATTCTCTATCAACAATAGTTTATATTAATCAATTATGATATATTTACATGATCAAATGTAATACTGCAGTACTGATGAAGCTATCTATAATTATATACAAAAACATAAATGAATCTTAACAAAATATTGTTGAGTATTAAAAACAGACTGGGCAACTAACAACAATGTACAATCCCATTTACCTTTGTAAAAACAGGCAAAGGTAATCAATGTTTTTAGAAGTCAAAATCACAGTAACCCTTGGGACAGAAGTCGCTGAAAAGGAATATAAAAGATTCTGGGGAACCGGCAATTCTCTATTTCTTGATCTGACGGTAGTTACACTGATATGTTCAGTTTGTAAAAATTCAGTGATCTTAAAATATGTGGACTTTTCAAGATGTATGATACCCTTCGAAAAATTTAAAACAAAAAAAAAGAATGTTCTGGGAAGAAGGACAGAAGAATAGGCCATGACGGAATAAGGAAGAAGTTTCATCACAGAACATGGGCCTATGGTATAAGTCTGGACATGAATGTGTATGGAGACTAGTTGACAGATGATTATATACAAGGCACTGTGATAACTGAGAGGCATTAAGATAGACTGTATCTGAAGGGATACTGATATCAGTTACGCATGGTTTCTAAGAAACAGACATCTAGACAGGATAGACATGTAGAGACTTTATCAGAAAAAATACTTTTTATCAGAGAAAATATGAGGTGATGGGGAGAAAGCTGGTAGAATCAGGGAAAGTCATCAGGCCATGATGCAGGACTGAACTGGAAGGAAGAAGGGAGTGAAGGAAGGTTAGATAGAAGTGTCTTAGACTTCACTGCAACTAAAAATAAAGTTCAGAAGCTCACTGAGGAGTGCTAGAGCCAACAGTGGCCATCAGGGGCAACTGGAATCTTCTAAGAAGCAATTTACCTTGGTATCCTTGCTGTGCTTACTTATCAGCTGGTAACAGCTGAATTGGAAACCACCTGGATATCCTGAATGTGTTATTTGAAAGTGATCTGCAGGAACAAGTCCTTGAACTGATTGCCTTAGCTATCAAACGCAAGGTGCCAGAAACGCTATATTTCTTCTACTCATTTGCCTCAGAGCTACCTAAGATAAGAGGCTCACCAGGATGGTTCCCACTTCTGTTGACCCTGCTGCTAACCCTCTTGTGCCAAGGCAGCCTAACCCTGGAGCAAAAGCAGGGATGGATGTCAGAACACAGCAGCTGGAGCCATGAATCAATTATACTCACTGCATCAGAGATCTACAATAAATTCTCTTAATTGCTGAAATGAAGGAAACAAAGCTTGCAACAGCGATGCACTGGTAAAAGACTCTCCAAAGCAAAAGGCCAAAATTTGAACCACTTACCATCTTCTAAGGTGTAAATACTCCAATTATGGTTCATTTTAAGCTATAAATGGTTTTACAACTAGCTAGGATCCGACTCGACGGCACTTGGCTAGTAATACTTCTGAATGTCTAACAATCAATACTCAAGATCCAGCTCCAGCATACCACTGTTTGCAAAATTTATCTCCACCAATAAAGGCAGAGCCAAGATTTGTAAGAGCAAAATTATTACAGTTTGCAAAATAAAGTCCAGTTACTTTTATTTTTTTCTTTTCTGAAAGATGATTGGCCCAAAGCTGTCAACCAGATGGTGTCTCTTGAGAAGGCTACCAGTTCAGCTTTGTGAAAAATCTCATGATTTGTGGCAATACAGAGAGGTATATGTCTCTACATTCTTATATTGATGTCTCTACCTTAGTTAACCTGGGTCTGCCCAGCTGTTTCCTTGACAATTTCTCTCTCTCCCTTTTTTGGCCTAGAATGTGTCATGGATGAATTGCGTCCCCCCAAAAATGTGTATACCAATTTGTCTGGGCCATGATTCCCAGTATTTTGTGATTTTCCTATATGCTGTAAATCCTTTGTCTGTGATGTTAACCAGGGGAGATGGGTGGCTGTTGTGTTCCTGACACAGGACTCAATCTACTAGATTGCATTGTGTCTTGAGACAGTCTTTTGGGATGCAAAGGAAAGACATGAGCAGACACAGGGCCCTCATGCCACCAAGAAAGCAGCATAAAAAGTAGAGTGCCTCCTTTGGCCATGTGATTCCTATGCAGGCAAGCTCTTGGTCCAGGGGAAGATGCATGAAAAGGCTGACAGAGAAAGAAAGACTTTACCTGGAGCTGACACCCTGAGTTTGGACTTTACCCTGCTTTATTGGGATGAAATAAACTTTGTAATACAGCCATCCACTTGGGATATTTCTATTATAGCAGCACTAGTTGACTAAGACAGATGATCACCTGAATACAGACTGAGGATCATGGCTGTGTAATAAAACCCAAAACCCAGTGCTATCGAGTCAATTCTGACTCAAAGCAACCTTATAGACAGAGTAGTGCTGCCTCATAGAGTTTCCAAGGAGTATCTGGTGGATTTGAACTCCCAACCTTCTCGTTAGCAGTAGTACCACTTAACCACAACACCACCAGGATTTCCTTTAAAGGCTTGGATAATAAAAAGCAGGGGAGGCAAGAAGGATGAAGGCAATCACAAATGAAAATATATTGATATAAGCTTAATCAAGGAAATAATAAGCCTTATGGATCAATTCATATAGCCTTAGTTAACCAAGTGCCTTGTTTAGGAAAAAAAGTGATTGCTGTTTCCAAAATGTTGGCTGAGACACAAGTTGCATTCAGTATTGTACAGACTCTACTTGGCAGGCCAGAAAATAGCTGAACATTGTTCAAACGACAAGTTATGCTGGTCAACTGGGCCTCTAAAACTTAAAAAAAAGAAAATTCCACCCAAGTCTATATCTACACATACAATGCAATCCCAATACACATTCCAGTGCCACTTTTTAAAGAGACAGAAAAACAAATCACAAACTTAGTTTGGTAAAAGAAGAAACCTGGAATATGTAAAGCACTACTGAAGAAGAGGAACACAGTGGGAGGCCTCACCCTGCCGACTTTAAACCCATTACATCACAACTGAAATAAGATGGAAGCTTTTAGACACCTCGATTTTAAAAAGGAAAGTTAAAATAGACAGCAAAGATTTAATTCTCTTTGTAAAATTGACTTGTCTTAAAAATTCCTGGCCCTGACAGGAAGTCATTGATAGGGTGTGGAAATAATGCCTTTACAGTTTTTCACAACTTTTTAGAAACATAAAAACACGCAAAGCAAACATCAGAAGACCCAGACTGCCAGTTCAGACCTCCAACCAAAGCAGTGTGGATTCCTCACATACTTCAAAGGACTCCTGAGCCCTACAACCTGAGATTCACAAACAGATGCCCTCCCTTTACCCCTAGTCAATCACATTGTTTCCCTGGCACCAAAACCAATACCTGTATTTACATTTTGCATGCAACCCCAACCCCTGCACCCTTTAAATACTTTGACCTTGCCTGACAAGATTTGAGTAGGATTTTGAAGAAGAAATATTTTCCTGCTCCCTGTGTCTGATAGGATATAATAAATAAAACTTTCTTTTGGTCACTAACCTCGAAACCCGTCTCAGAGATGGGCCATCTGGGACAGGTAATGAGAACCTGGACTTTTGTCCGGTAACAATTTTGGCTCCTGTGCTACCTGAACCCGACCATCTCCAGGGGAAACAGGAGGCCTGAGGGGACTGTTTTAAGGGGTGGCACAAACTCAGGCTTCCTGAGGGCTCCTCCGCACATCTTGCACTTCAGAACGGCGCCATGCAGACCGAATGACCAAACTTCTTTTCTTCCTTTACTTTTTTCTTTTCTTTAGGGATGATTCTTTCTTATATTTAATTTTTTGGTTAGTGGCCTGTAAAAATGGGACCCTCGGCTTACAGATTTCCACACGTACCCCTTCCTGTAACATCAGGAGGTAGATGCAGATTTTCCTCTGCTGGAAAGTTCCAGAGCAATTTGCCTCTATGAGGGGGATGTGATGGGGAGGCCTGTGCTGGAAAGTTCCGTGAAAACCATGAGTGTTGCTGCGGAGGGCCTTGGTAAAAAGCAGATCTGGATAGTGTGCCTGCAGGTGTTTGTGTGTACATGGAGGTACGTGTGGGTCGCCAGGAGTCGGATCCGACTCGACGGCACTTGGCTGGCTGGCTGGCTGGTAGGTACGTGTACGTATGTATGTGTATAGTGTGTGTGTGTCCGGAGGCATCCTGGGGTGTTTGATGAGATGGGTTTGCTTCCTGGGGTTTGGAGTCATAGAAATGTTTGTGTGTCTTTATGTCTTTTACCATTATTGTCAGTTTATCTCTTTGTTTTCAATGGATGGCAGAGTGGATTTAAACGTCTTAAAGACTTCCCAATTTCATCACAGGAGCCTCTGACTCTGGTTCTATGGGTCAATAAGTCCATTCTGGTTTAGGTGCCCAGGAGAAGGGGGGCACCCCATGCTTGTCAAAAGGCCTCTGTGGAACAGGTCTTCAGTTCCCTTGACCATGGGTGGTCTCAAAGTTGTTTTAGAGCTGGCCTGGTTTTTCAGCTAATAGAGGAGTTGACAGTTCTGTAGACCAGGAAAATTGAGTACTTAAAGCCCAGGTAACAAAAAGTATTGTCCCAATGGCCCTGGAAGGCAGAGCTATAGGACAGGACAGGAAAAGTGACTTTCACTAAAAATCTAGAGGACAGAGCCATTGTGTTAAATGTCTTAAAAGAGAAAAACTCTTTTAAAAACTTTTAAAGACTAATGTTTTGCTCACTGTTGTGACTTTTTTCTTCTATTTACAATGGAAATGACTAACGTGTGCCTGCATGTTCTGTGTTTCAAAAACAGATGACTTGTATGCTAAATGTCACAGCTGAAAAGACTTCTGGATTTTAAACTGGACTTGCTACCAAACTAAAGCAAGTTTATTCCACCTGTCACTAACAGCCAAAGTTCAGAGATAGGGAGAAAGATTTAATGCTTTATTAGCAGACAAGCATGCCAGCTGGGAGACAATGAGAGACATCTCTAAAAACTGTCCCCCTTGGGTTACATTTGTAGCTTTTTTTTTCCCCCTTTTATTTATTTATTGTGATTGAGTGAAAGTGTACAACCCAGTTTAAATTTGCATGCCAACCTATGTGCAATCCTACTGCTCTCCTTGCCTGGTGACAGCACACTCCTCCTTTCTGTTCTACACATGTCATATTCTCTTAATCTGTTGCTGAGACTGATATATTCCTGTCTGAGGAGTTGACCTCAGTAATGATTTATGGGCAGGAGCAGCATCAGGACTAGTGGCCATACTCCCAGGGAAACCCCAAGGCCGTTGGGCCTTCAAATGTGGTCTTTTAGGGGAGTTCTCAGGGTGTACCCCTTTTTTTCTCATGTTGCCCCTGAGACTCAACTTTGTGAGCCCCATCACAGCAGTTACTGGTGGTGGCCGGACACCATCTAGTTCTTCTCATCACATGTTGATATAGTTATCCATTCACGTGGGTCTTTCTGTCTTCTGGGTTCTCTTTGCCCCGTGACAGTTTGGTCCTTGCTGATTATCTGTTTCTGCTGAGTTGTGACCATTTGGTGTATCTCAGATGGCAGCTTGCTAGCTTTTAAGAACCCAAATGCTGCTCACCAATATGGGGTGCAGAAGACTGTCTTAGCAATAGGCTAGTTACGCCAATTGGCTTCGATGACCCCTGAGAACATGGTCCCCTGACCCCTGCCCCTGCTACTCTGTCATTGAAATATTGGGTTAAAATTGAAAGAGTATTCATGTTATGTTGAAGTCCAGTTGAATTGTCTAATAGTTTTTATAGTCAGAATTCAAAGGGATTGTTAGGGTTATATTTGTCACAGGATAATCAAACAACGTGAATTGCCAAAAAGTTTGTCACAGACTAATTAAACAGAATAAACCCAAAATTGGTTACAGGATAATCAAGCAGAGTAAACTATCCAATTTTTTTTAACCCCCTGAAATGAGGATATGTGTGTGTGTGTGTGTGCATACATATATAAACATATATGGCCAAGCCAAGTGCCGTCGAGTCGGATCCGATGTATATGAAAATAGAATATATAGTAAAGTGAAGTCTTGTCATAAACATAAGTTAAAATTGGCCAAACTATTAAAACACAAAATGTCTGTGCTTGAGCTAAGTAAGACAGAAAATACAAGGTCATGGTAAAGAAATGAAAGTGAGAAAAAGAACTGCCAGACAGACATGGCCGTGGATGGTCAGAGAGATGATAAAGACCAAAATCAATCAGAAAGAAGTCAGCAACTTGAGGTACCAGAAGATAAGACTTACAGACTGACAGATAGCAACCAGAACCAAGCAAACAACTTGTATCAAAAACCCAGCACTCTCCACTTGTGGCATAGCAGTCCACTCTGCGAGGCTGTGCCCACAGTCTACCGAGCTGACCTCATTTGCCTCATCTTCAAAGGCCTGGGGGAGCAATCTCCCCCTGGAAGTCTGTGTCCATGGTCTGTTACAGTGCCTCATCTTCAAGGTCCTGGGGCCCAGCCACCTCCTGAGAGTCCGTATTTGCTGGTTTGCTGTGCTGTGACCCGACCCTGGGACCTCATCCACTCACCATGAAAGATTGGTTCAAGTGGTGTGACTGTTTTCCCATTGCTGCCTGAGTTTCCTGTGCTGTCCCTGTTGGCGGATCTACCTCTGAGATGTCTTATCATTTCCTGACATCTAAACGGCCTGCTTCCAGTGACTGTGACAGGTCTTCTGTTAGTGTCTGAGCCTGGTGGTGTGTTCCTGCCTGCTTCACTTCGGAGACATCCTGGCATCATAAAATTCTACTTCTAAGTTTCTCCTGATTTCAGAATGGTGAGCGCGCAGCCAATTCTTACATTCCTTAGAGTGAACCCTGCTTTTAGGGAAGTGAATGTGTTGACATACTACCTTTCTGACTCCACTGCTTACAGTCCCTGCAGTCCCTGTGGGACCAAGTGGAACCTGGGGGGGTGTTAACTAATGTAAATGCGAGTTCTTAACTAATGTGAATGTAGATAAGAGTTTTTAAGTAATGCAAATAAGAGTGCTTTATGTCCTTGACCCCAAGTCTTGTTATTTATTTTCCTCTCACGACAGCTGTCATGTCCTGGGGGCTCACGACAACTATCCCTGAGGTCTTAATCAATTTTTATTTGCTCAGGGATAGGGAGAGGAATGTAAACCTGTTAATTTGATCTGAGAGTGAGAATGGAGGCAAGGGAAGGAATGCACCTTTGTGAGGTTCTTAAATTCACCACTGTTCACTACTCCTAGTTTGTTTTTTTTTTAATTTCATATCTATGAAATAAGTTTTAAATTAAAATAACTGCTTTGAGTTATTAATCTTAGGCATTAATCTTAGGATCAAGTCTTTGATTATGAGCTGACCACTTAGAACACGTGGTATAGAAAGTCATGAGGTATGGCATACATTGTATAAAGCAACAAACAAGTAGTCCACAGACAATTATGATTATGATGCCCATTATTAGCGTGCATAGCCAACCTAGGTTGAAGAGCCATGAAAATAGCTTTTCCAATTCTGTTCTGAAGAAACCTGACTGATATTAGAGGAACTATGATGTTATCTGGACTCTAGCTTTTTCAAGTCCCTGGGCAGGGTAGCTGATGTTATCAGGCTCGGTCTTCTGGGTAGAATCTAAAAAAACTTCAGTCTCCAGGTTAGTTTAGTTAGCCTGAGAGATTAGGCAAGGATTTTTAATCAATATTTTACAATTATTAGTTCTTTAATTTCTCATTGTCAGTATTATAGCATTTCATATTTATGAGATTAGTTTATCATGAAAGTAATTGTCCTGGTCTTTAGTCTGGTTTTGTTGTTGTTGCTGTTGTTTGTTTTTAATATGTTTTGTCTACTTTAACTCTCTTGAGAGATTTCAGACTCAAATTTTTTTATGGAAATATGGGTGGAGGTCTCGTCTATATCTGCTTCATACTGAGTAAGGGTGTAGGGCTGCTTAACTGTGTAGAAATCTCTCATTGACAGTGTTAATCATTTATAATGGCCAGAATAACAATTACTGAATATCAGTTAGGACCTATGAAACATAATTGTATTTAGAATTGTTGCACCCTGAAAGATATGTCTTTTTGGAAACTCAGACTGGAGTTACCTAGTTTTTCATCTTCCTCTCTCTTTTTCCTACTTCTTGTTTACCTTCTCTTTATTTTCCTAGTCTTTCTTCTTTCTTCCCTGTTTTCTTTCTATTTCTTTTCCCTTGTCTTTTTCCCCGTCTCTATATCTTCTTTGTCTTTTTTCTCTCTCTCATCTACTTTTCTCCTACATGGTAATGTCTCAAACCTTTGATGGAACCTGACTGAGAATGTTTGGTATATGTCTCAACAACTATGACCCCATCAGACACAAAGCAAACTTTTCATCTTGGATTTTTCAGTCCAAGCCAGTAATTATACAGTTCCACTTGGAGAGTGGGCCCATTTAAGGTAGAGAAGGTACCTTTTCATGTCTAAGACAAATTTAACTTCCTTACCTTCCACATCAAGTGTAACCCTTGGTTTCCCTGTGGAGATGCTGGTGGTGTTGCTGAGAGCCAGACAGGTCTCAGGGCCCTGTCCACAGTCTGTTTTGTCAGACCTGTCTTCTGAGAGTCGTTATAGAAGGTCCTGTCAATCTGGGCCTGTGGAAGGTCAGCGAGGCATCCTGTTAGGGGCACTCAGGGCATCCCGCTTTCCTGGCCTCATATTTTGACAGTACTTGTATTGGTTTGGCTGTATTGGTTAGGGCCAATACTCATCAATCAGTGAGGTTATCCAAGTCTTGATCTTGGGGGCCAACTGCATTGCCTCGAGGTAGGCACCAGAGGGTATAGCCAACAGTTGGGCCTTCTTTTTATTATTTTTTGTTTTCCTGCCACCAAATATCTTGTTATACAGCTTAACGGCCTCTTCTACCAATAGGAGAGTGGGGTCTAAGGTTCCGATAGAGTCATAAAAGTTTGTTTATAGAGGATTTTTTCATTTTCTCTTATGTTTACGAAACAGAACACCCGGAGTAAAACAGCCAAACTTAGTCTATCTAGATTATCATTTGACTTAAGTGACTTAAGGGCCAGCTTTCCTAAATCTTTCAGTTAAAAAGATACAAACTGCATATCATCAGGTTTTCAAGATTTCAAGCATTATATAGTAAACTATGAAGTAGAATAGAGATACTAACAATAGCCAGCCAAGTGCCATCGAATATCAGGACAATTGTCTGAATGAACCAATGCAATTATGACCCTATGGTCTCTGAACAAGGTATAAGATGTATTATACATAAGTAGCATCTGTAATAATTTTTCATGTGTCTTGGCAGCAATTGTGTTTTATAAAATCTCAGATTCTATGTTAATAAACCCATTAAATTAATTTAGCTTATATTTAGAAAGTAGGACCTCCAAACATCAGCAATAGCTGTTTTCTTTGTTTGTTTACATAAGACGAATAGTATATTCATTTACCCAGCCTTGTGTATGTGTTCTCTGTTTTACTTATTCTGAACCAGCTGCAATCTGTAAGTCCATCGGTTCTGCACAGCAGTCTTGGATATCTCTATCTGTCATCCTTTTCATAAGTTTAAAATCTTTGTTGAGATATTCTGGTCAAATGTTTTCTGAAAATCAGCAAAAACTGTAGTTGACAAAACTGAATAAGATCCAGATTAATAATAATAAGCAAAACATAAAGGTCAAATTAAATTTAATCTGTTAGAAAACTTTAGGCAATAATCTTAAATATATTCACTACCCATATTATTAAAGAACTTTAGATACCATATATAATAATCTTAAGGCATAATATCACATAGTCAGGATATATCAAGATCATTAAGTCTCTAAATACCTATGTAGTATAAAAATAGATTTATAGATAAGTAATCTGAACTCTCCAGTCAAAGCATTGGCTTTGATTATGTTAGACTAAAATAAAGTTATGGTCAGTTAGCAATTAAAATCAAACCAAGTCCAAATCACAGCAACCCTGTAGGACAGAACAGAACCACTCCACAGTGCACCCGAGGGGTACCGGGTGAACTCAAACTGTTGACCTTATGTATAGCAGGCATAGCACTTAACCACTATGTCAACAGGATTTCTCAAGTTAGTAATTAAGAAATAATAATAAAATTATGACAATATCGGTTAAATAATATCAGGCAAAAACATAAGAGGCAATAACTAACATAAATTTCAACCCAGTGACAACTGGGCACCTGACTTCAAGCCATGTCATAGAATTTATCAAAGAAGACTCCTTATACCTTTTCTCTCAGAAAAGGACAATCATGTCTTTCCATGAAGTTTCAGAGTTATCAGGAGTTTGTTACCAGTCAACAAGAAACAATATTAAAGTTATTTAAAGATCTAAAAGTAAGAAAACCTTACCTTTCTTTCTATTAAGTCCTGTGGCATGATTTTCTGACTCAGGAAATCTTATTCCAATGAGAGATCTAAGACTTTATGTTAGATTATACAAGGAACAAATTAACTGTTTACTCAGAAATCAGAAAAAAAAATTATTTAGCAGTAAAGAAGCCAATTCTTTCCAACATTAATGTTTTCAAAAATCTTGTAAATTAAACCATTACACTTTTGTCAGAAAATGCAAACTTTTGACCATATAAAACAATCCTCTGTAGTATAATCCCTTAAATAGCAAAGAGCTCACTTTATAAGATTTATTTTCCTTGTTACTTGAAAAGCAAACAGTATATAAACTTACATTATATCAGATACTTATTAAACTCAATTACGTTAAAGTCCAGGGCTGAGATAAAGCTTGTTTAAACATTTTAGGTCCTTAATTAACTCCTAAAGTTTTATGAGCTGGCTTTTATAAATTACACAAGTTTCTGTTCGACTGGTTTGGAAATTACAAAGTCCCGTCTCTGATATAGAAATAATTTTAAACCTCTCAGTAATCCCGCAATAGTGAAAAGTCTTTTCTGGATTTCCCCGATTTATGATAGTCAAAGTAAAGCAGTAATCTTTACCTGTTTCCTCCCCCCCTTTCCTTTTTCTTTTTAAAAGCTTCCCTGCAGCTATGACTTGAGGGTAATTTCTGCCCTGCTCTCTACTTCTTTCTGGAGGGCAAAAGATCATTAATTTCCCCTCTACTCTTCTGGAATTGTTACTTTCTCTTTAAGACAAAGTTGTCTCTTTAACCGAGGGCAGTAAGGTTAGGTTTTTCAGCCCAGTGACAGTATGTCTGGATGTACGTGAAACCTGCCTTCTTTATCAACGTTAACTTTGCTCAAGCAAGACTCTTAAATTACGTACACTGGCAAAAACAAAAGACACTTTTTCACCAAAAATTACAAATCTGGATCCCTATAAACAGCTTGTGTAAGTATGATAACAACAAAGACATTTTCAAAATCCCACAAAGGCAGATACTAAACCACACTATAAAAACATTTATCAAACACTTTATCACACACACATCCAGTTTCACCAGATACACATGAAGATGTTTTCTTTAATTAAAAGTGAGCTCAGTGAGCACTTTCCTGATTGGACAGAAGAGCTGTAAGTGCAGTATGGAAGGATAATTTTATGTATCCATTCAATTGTTAACTTTCTCCGGAATCTAGTTAGTACCTTGGACAGGTCATGTTATAGTGAATAGTCATTTGATCTTTAGTCACAGGTGGGTACCCATACTGAGACCAGACAGACAGAATCTGCCCTGTTGGGCTTTCTTAGGAACAGAGCCCTTATTTCTCATATCTCAGAATACACAAATACAGAAAAAGCTTTCTTAGTTGGGACAGATATTCCTATCTTCAGACAGACAAAAGTTTGAACCCTGATGAGAACCTGACTGACTTCTCTGCATGCAACTAGAATAAAGCACTTGAACCTTTTTTGGTTAGTGAATTGACGCCGGGCTTGGATGGGCAGGCTCCAAAGGCTCCCAAGAAAAAGATTCTTGGCAGTGCTACTCAGAGCATTTCGAAGCTGCACCTCCGGACCCATCTGTCCAGGTGGACAAGGGGGTCCCCTCCAAACTTCCTCTGTCCTAGGTTGAGCTGAACAGGGGAGAAGGACAGGACAGGAGGCCGAAGAATCCCCCTTTTAACCTAACAGGATAGCAGAAGTCCAGGGGAATGGAAGGTGTTATGCTTAGACCAGTACATGCCTCGTGTTGTTCAGAGTTTGTCTTGCAGGGGCAGACAATTTCCTCGTTAGCTCTGCAAAACCCCTTATCCTGTCATGGGAGTCTTCCAGTGGCAGATGCCCTTTGGCTCTTAAATGTCTGGTCTGTGCCTGCAAATTATTTTATGGACCTTATCCTCAGCCTTTGAATGGAGCAGATAGGAACCCTCACCCTTCTGGGCCAGAGTTACTGGGATGGTGTAAACTATTGGGCCTTCAGAATTCATCAGGAAGTTCCCTGGTCAGAATTCTTCAATTGCCATGGCAACTTTCCACCTTTTCACTGAAGAGTTTTAGAGATCTAGCAGAAAAGTGGCTCTTTCCTGGGGAAGAACTTACCAGAGGGGTCCCCTAGGTCCTGCCATGTTCACCAGAAAAGCTACCAAACTAAAGCAAGTTCATTCTACCTGTCACTGACAGCCAAAGTTCAGAGATGGGGAGAAATGTTCAGTGCTTTACAAGCAGACAAACATGCCACCCAGGAGACAGTGAGAATAACTTCTCCCCAAACTGTCCCATTTGGGTTACATTTCTAGTGGCTTTTATAGCCGAAATTCAAAGGGATTGGTGGTGTTACATTTGTCACAGGATAATCAGACAGTGTGAATTACCCACAAGTTTGTCATAAGATAATCAAACAGTAAACTATCCAAAATTGGTTACAAGATAATAAAGCAGAGAAAACTATCATTTTTTTTTTAACCTGTCTCTGAGGTCTTAATTTTATTTCCGCAGAGATAGGGAAAGTAATGTAGACCTGTTAATCTAGTCTGAGGGTGAGAATTGAGGCAAGGGAAGGAATGCAGCTTGATAACCTATGTGATCTTTGTTAGGTTCTTATGTTCACCACCAGACTTTTAAGACTTTTTTGCTATGATAAATATTACAGGGTTGTGATTCCTACAAAAAAGAAAACAAGAGTAAGATATAATAAATATATTTAAATTAATCTGACATCAAAGAGTATCCTTTGACTGAGACATTCAGATTGTTTATAAGTTTATTTCTTAAATATGTATTATATAAACATTTAGAGACATAATAATCCTGGTATGTCTTACTATGATATCACACCTTAAGATTGTAATGCATGGTATTTTACTGTTCTTTAAAACATGGACAATAACTGTGTTTTAAAAATGTTATGCCAGTTTTTCTATAAAGTGTGTTTTAATGTTACTATATGTATGGTGCCTGAAATTTTAAAAACGTAATGGTGTTCAATTACTATTTATTGAACCCTTTGATCGAGGGTCTTACAGTAAAATATATAATTCTTCTATGGTCTAGATAAACTGGTTTGTGATACGGCCCTTCCCCTACAAGGATAAGGCCTGAGAGGTAAGTGTCTCATTAACATCAGAAGGAATAGAGGACTGGTTGTCTAGCTATTTTTTTTGTCCAGACAGCTGTTTTACTCTGTGTGTATTCATAAAGCCTTTGTAGAAAATATATCTGAGTCAATTTTAAAAGTAGAAAGGAAAAGGCATTATGGTCATACAGTTAATACCGTTTGTAGTTTATACCTTGGTCCATTATCAGACATAACACAAGTTATAGAAGCGTGAGGTGAAGCTTCAATCCACACTCCTAGTTGCTAAAGGGACTTTTGGAGTGATTTAATAATGAGAGATTTTGGTGGCAGAGAGAAAGAGACAAAAAGGCCCAGTTGTTGGCTGAGATTAGCCAAATCTGTGTACCCCTCAAGGTAACCCAGTTAGCTCCAGAAATGAGGACTTGGAGCACCTTACTGGCCAGTAAATGTGGATCCCCAATACATACAGGGTACTTTTAAAAATGAGGTCACTTAAAAGACAAGTAACCTAGACATCTTAAAACAACGTGTTCAGGAGGCCACCCCATGAGGCCCAAATAGACAGATCCTCCTGGACTCTCTCAGAAGTCTGAAAAATGGATCACTGATGGGGACCCTGAGGACCGCGTGTCTCCTGGCCACACATGAACACCTCCACAGGAGAGCTAAGGGTTAAATTCTGTCATAGACCTGCAATGACAAAAGTTAGACTCGTCTTAGACAAGAAAAGTCCCCATTCTCTGTTTTTAGATGACCCAGTGGGACCCACTCTCCAAGCAGGACTGTGTAAATTTTAAGTTTTACTCTTCTGATAGACTTTTACTTTACTCTTGTGTCTGATACGGACTAACAAGGCCACAATTAAAGAGATACTTCTTTCTGTGTGTCCCTGGATGTCCTGTTAATTTGCTGGGACAAAATTACTAACTGAAACTCAATAAGATTTAAAATTAAATATATTATTGGTTTGGAGATATATGCCAGAAGAAAAGTCTGGTTGCATAAAAGCTTTTTAAAATATTGCCATGCTATATGCCTGAGTTCGGCCCACTTAACACTCAGATTGACAGAGCCGGCTGCTTAAATGATATGGGTCTGAGACGTTTTTCCTCCTCAGTCATGTTCCCCTACAGTGGTTGCCAAGAAGCAGCCCAGATCCTATGGGCTAAAGGACTGTTTCTTCTTGGTAACCTCCCTACCAGAATCCATAGCCCATTTACTTCTGGGCCAACTCTAAATGGGTCTAAATTGACAACCTTCACCATCTACTATGCCCCTTTCTTTCAGCATGAAGTAGCCAGAGAAAGAAATTTCGAATTGAAACAGGAGGGAAGCTCTCAGACACCCCGATTTTAAAAAGAGAAGTTAAAATAGACAACAAAGATTTAATTCTCTTTGTAAAACTCACTTGTCTTTTCTAATGTCTTAAAAATTCCTGGCCCTGACATGAATTCATTGACAGGGGCTATGGAAATAATGTCTTTACAGTTTTTTTCCAGCTTCTTAGAAATATAAAAACAGATAAAGGAGCCAGTGGAAGACCCAGGCACCAGTCAGGACCTCCAACTGAAGGCAGTCTGGATTCCTACACTTCAAAGCACTCTGGAGCCTCATGAACAGATATCCCTCTTTACCCCTAATCAATCACTTTGTTTCCTCGGTGCTGGCTTCAATATCTGTATTTACATTTTGCATGCAACTCCTTTAAATACTTCGACCTTGCCTGACAAAATTTGAGCAGGACCTTGATGGAGAAATATTACCTTGCTCCCTGAGTCTAATAGGATATAGTAAATAAAACTTCCTTTTGGTCACCAAACTTGAAACCAGTCTCAGAGATTGGCTATTTGGGGCAGGTAACAAGAACCTGGAATTTTGTCCAGTAACACCACAGTAGTCAAAACAGTCTGGTACTGGTACAAAGATGTGGGATGTGTATGTTTGGAGAGAATGTGAAATCCTGCTTACCTAACCTGGTCTGTGTTTAGATAGGGACTTGTCTTGAGAATGGCAAGAGCCTGGCAAAAGCCCTTGAGACAAGTTTTGTCGCAGTGGACTGAAAAACTGGGACATGCTGAAAACAGCATTTACTGAGACTAGTTCAAGGACTTTCCCTTTCCCCCTCCCTGGGAATGTCTGTTCTTCTTTTGAACTAAGAAACACTGATAAGATGCCTTCTCTCACTTTCTCAGCAGAAGCTTGTTTACTTTGCTCGATAAAAGCTGGTGGGTTAAACAAACTGGTGTCAGTCTCTATTAGCAGGAGACTGTATCTTTTCTGCCCACAGCAAACTAAAAGTTTGTTGTCAGTGTGATTTTTCAACCTTGGCCTCTCACACACATCATACCCATTAAGTGGTGTCCAATTACACACCCATAAATGGTATCCCATTTCACACCTGTAAGTGGTGTCCTGTGTTAATCACACCAATGGCTGTGTCCAGTGTAAATTGTGCCAACACAAAAAGAGACATATAGACCAGTAGAACGGAATTGAGACCCCCAAAATGCCACCATCCTCTTGGGAATAGTTGATATTTAATAAAAGCCCTAAGATTGTAAACTGGGGTCTCTTTAACAAATGGTGCTGACAGAATTAGATAGCAATCTGTGAAAAACTGAAACAAGATCCATATCTCACACCATACCCCAAAACTAACTCTAAATGGATCAGAGACCTAAACATCAAACCTAAAACCATAAAGATCATGTGAGAAAAAATACGGCCAACAACGGAAGCTCTAATACGTGTCTTAGACAAACTACACAATCTGCAAAACAAAGCATGATCAACAGAAGAAAAAATAGATGAATGGGAACTACTAAGAATCAAACACTTTTCTCATCCAGAGACTTTATCAAAAGAATTAAAAAAGCACCTACAGAATGGGAGAAAATATTTGGCAACTATGTTTTGGACCAACATCTGATCTCCATAATCTACAAGGTACTACAAAATATCAACAAGCCAGTCAAGCAACAAGAAAAAGGTAAATAACCCAGTTAAGTGATGGGCAAAGGAGATGGACAGACTGGGTCCTCAAATATAAGTAAAATAAAGATATATAGTCTCCTCGGCTTACACTGTATGTTAGTTATAAATGGCTTTGATTCATGATCAAGAGAGTAAAATAATGTGTATTGGCATTCACTTTTTAAAACTTTATTTCAAAAAAAGGTTTACAGAAGAGTTGCATAGATATTACTAAAGGTTCTCATACACCCTTTACTTAGCTTCCCCTAAAATTAATGTCTTATGCAACTATGGTACGTTTATGAAAACTGAGAACTTAACGTTAGTCTAATGCCGTTAACTAAAGTACAGACTATCCAGACTTCCCTGGTTTGTCCTTTATATCCCTTTATCTGTTCCAGGATATTGTATGCTATTTAGTTGTCATACCTCCTTAGTCTCCTTCAGTCTATGACAGTTTTCTCAGTCTTTTACATTTCCGAAGAGCATTTGTCTAGTGTTTTGTAGACTCTTATTCCATTTGGGTTTTTTTTTTTTTTTTTTTTCTTATGAATAGACTGGGGTTATTAATTTGTGGGAAAAAAAAATCACAGAATGAAATGTTCTTCTCATTGCACCACATTGGGGGTTACATGCTACTTATATGATTTATCACCAGTGATTTAGACCTCGATCTCTCAGTTAAGGTGGTATTAGCCAGATTTCTCCATTGAAAAGTTACTATTTTTTTTCACGTTTTACACCCTTTTTGTTAAAAATATTAGGTCTATCCCATACTCAAGGGGAGGACAATTAAGCTCCATCTCCTTGATGAAGTGATTGTATGTGAAAACCACCACAGAAATTAATAAATACTTTGGAGGAGATAGTTTGAACTTATGAGCATTTACATTTCATGGCCAAGCCAAGAGCCATCGAGTCAGATCCTCATTAATAAATATAATCTGTATTAAAAGCACAGTTTAAAAACTTCTAAATACTACTGTAATTTTATTTATTTATTTTTACAGTCATAACTAACCCAAAATGCTGCCTCTGTGCCAGTCATTGTTATAAGTCTTCTACATTGATTACAATTCCCTGGTAAGTGCTATTATTTCCTGTGTTTAGCAGATTAAAAAGTGAAGCAGCAAAAACAAACAAACAAAAAGAACTTCACTGCTATTTAGTTGATTCTGACTCATAGTGACCCTAGAAGACAGAGTAACAGTGTCTGGAGGGTTTGGACTGCCAACCTTTGGGTTATCAGCCATAGCAGTTAACCACTGTGCCACAGAGAAGTTAAATACGGTGTCTGTTGTTTTAAGAATGACATGAAGGAGGTGACTGACCTCCTGTAACTTCACCAGGGGTGAGGGGACTCAACATAGGTAAAAGACAAGCAATACAACAGAAAAAATGAACATGAGCATGCACAGACAGTTCTCAGAAGCTGAATCTGTCCTCAAAGAAGTACAGTCAGAATGCTCTTTAGAAGCAAGGATGGTAAGACTTCATCTCCATACTTAAGAAGCTGTCAAGGGAGACAAAGCCAAAGTGAAACCTACTGCTGTGGAGTCAATTCTGACTCTCAGTGACCCTACAGGACAGGGTAGAACTGCCCCATAGAATTTCCAAGAAGCATCTGGTGGATTTGAACTGCCGACCTTTTGGGTAGCAGCCATAGCACTTAACCACTATGCACCAGGGCTCCATCAAGGGGGACTAGTCCCTGGAAAAGGATATCATGCTTGCTAAAGTAGAGTGTCAGTGAAAAAGAGGGAAGACCATCAATGAGATGGATTGACCCAGTGGCTGCAAACAATGGACTCAAGAATAATAATATTTGTGAGTATGATACAGGACTGGTCAGTGTTTCATTCTGTTGTATATAGGGTAACTGTAATTCAGAACAGACTTGAAGGCACCTAACACCAACAACAGACACATTGCTTCATTAATTATCCCCTGCCCCAAAGTCAAATTTAAACCACAATGAGATAATATATCATAGCCAACAGACTGCCAAAAACTAGTAAACTTGGTAACAATGACTTCTGGTGAGATTATGAAAAAAAAGGGAACTCAATCATTAATGAAAGAAATGTAAATACTTACAGCCTTCGAAAGCAGTTTGATAATATCCAGTAAAGTTGAAGATATGCGTATTTTACCCTCCAGTATTTTGTCTCTAAGAAATTATCAAGTCAGTATAAGGCTGCTCATTAAGAGTTGTTGATAGTAGTAACTATGTAGAAAAAGAGAAAGAAAATGAAGAAGGGAAAGATTTGCTGCTACTGTAGAGTCCTGTTCTGACTGTTCTGGCCAGCCATCTGTCTCTTTTGCATGAGAGCTGTCTGTATTTCCTGGAACATAAAGATACAGATGCCATCTAAAAAGTTTACACCCAAGGCTTTGAGAATCAGAGGGTTTCAATTGCCTACAAAACCAAGCTGATACAGAGAAAAGACATCTTCCAGTGCCTGCATTGGTCCCAGTGGTAGAGGATGGAAGAAGAGTTCCTATACCAACACAACCACGGCTACATCCTAAAGGATGTCTGCAGTACTGCACCAGCTTCGGGGCTATTGTGGTCCATTCCAATTACAAGAGCATGAGTGTCCACAGCACTACACTGCTTTGTACCTCCAGTCCCAGTCTTCTGTGTTGCCTCCGACAAGACTCCCAGTTTCAAGTCATAGTCCTCCTGGCTGGTGGTTTTCAAATTAGAGGCCTACCTCGCGTCCTCAAACTTGTCAAATTGATAGTCAAGTTGATAAACAACATAGTGATATGGCCTGATCTAATTGGATTAACATGAAAAATCTTGAAATTATGCTTTTTTACTATTATGAAAATATAGGCAACATTTGCCAATTCAACATCTTTCAAATGTACAAATTGGTGACACCAATTATATCAGCAATGTTGTGCAGCTATCACCAGTAGCCTTTGCTGAATCCATCAACAAACTCAACAGTTCCTAAAACAATTATTCTCCATTACTCTTTTCTTCTGCCCATGGTAACCACTATTAAACTGGGACCTCTGTATCTTTTTGAGTGAAATGTCATGCAAAATGCTACACTCAGTATGCCATTCATGAAAATGTTGAAGTATCAAGTAATAATATCTGCCAGTTATAGAAACATGCACAAGTTAAAAAAATTTATGGAAATGGCACTTTCATCTTAAGATTCAGGCTGTGAATTGGGAATGGAGCTTTAGTCTCTTTTCTTCTTATGTATTAAAAAAAGATGAGAAACAAATGTTAGTATTAATCTCAGAAGTGTGTAGGGGGTACTCGTTATATGCATATATATATATATAACTTTTTAAAAAAAGTTTTATAATTCAAAGTTAATGTTAAAATGCTTAATACATTTGTGGTCTTTGTTTTCTGCTAACAAAAGGAAAAAGGGGGGACTTAAATACTTCTTCCACCAAAAATCCCTTTGAACATTTATTTGCCAAGTTTCCTTCTTCCTTATTATGGTAATTACCAACTCAAGCCATACTTACTTCTGTGATTTCATTCTGAAAATGAAAAGTTATTTGGTTTAGAGAAGGCTCTATGATTAAGTTACATTCTGAGTGAGAGAATCTAAAAGGAAGTTATTATTTTCTCTGGCACAGCTGAAGGGAAAAGCAAAATATTTTGAAGTTGATATAAGTCTGACAAAATGCCATGAAGTGCACAAAGTCTGTAATTCTTCACAGTGAATGAGACAGAGCCCTTGAAACTATTTCAATCCATCCTTGGCTTGATGTAGGCACATTTCCAGAACTTCTGCTTCACATACTATTGTCCCTGAACTAAGATTTAATAATAACTTACTGCACTGCTTTTGCTTACTTTCCAATGAACTTCTACTTTGAGTGGTTTTCTCAATGTGTAGAAGCTAGAAGAAGTCAGTCAGCTGTCACTGTCAGTGGTGCAGAACACGATGTTCTCATCTCTCCCCATCTCCATTTTTTTTCCTTTAAATTTCACTTAGCATAAAATTTACATTTCATAAAGTGAGTTTTTTTTTAAGTTTTAAACCTGTTGAAATATGCATTTTAGGGTGGGAAGCAAAGCTGATGAATCCTGTTTTGCACAATGTCTCATACCTTTACTGCTATTGAATAAAGTCTCATCAGCATTTATCCTGACAGTTTTGTCAAACAAACATAAGCTGTATAAATTTAGAGCTACAAAATTCACATTTGTCAGTATTATATGAAACACTTGTCATCCAGATAAATGTTCCCTAGAAATTATTTTTCAATATGTATCTTGTATGTATATTGTGTTATACATAAAAAGACAACCAGTTGCCATTAAGTTGATTCCAACTCATGACAACTCATGTGTCAGAGAAGAACTGTGCTTGCTCTATGGGGATTTCAGTGAATGAGTTTTCAAAAGTAGATTGCTAGGCCTTTCTTCCATAGTGTCTCTGAGTGAACTCAAACCTATATAATATTTTGGTTAGCTGCCTAGCCAGCCAGGTGTCTAGTTGATTAACTATTTATGCCAACCAGGGACTCTTACACTGTACACAGCGTCTCTTCAAATTAGGTGTAGTTAGTTGAATTTAGCTACTCTTGAAAATAATTGTAAAAGAAGCAAAAAATCATAAATGTGATAGGGCATGACAATTATTATTTTATAAATCACTAGGGAAAAATTAAAAGTGTAGTGTGGAGGTAGATGGAAACTTTAAATAAATTATGCAAGTGTGGCCAAAATAAATAAAACCTTCACCTCTGAATAGTATTTTAAGGTTAAGAGGAAAAAAGTCATGAAGTGTGAATATTTTAATTTTATAAAATTTCACTTTAGTGATTCAAAGTCACAAAGTAGTTTCTAAAATTTCTATTTCCTTTTTTACTTTATGCTTATAAATTATGTTGCTTATGTGCAAAACATGGCAAATGAAGAACCCTTTAAAATAATTTTATTTGAATTATATTTTCCAAAACAGAAGACTCTGTGTCAGTCATCTTTTCCATTTTTCATACCATGTACTTAACTTCTCTTGCTTGAATCAGAATTTCAAATGGATTTGGTATCCTGAGAGACAGCAAATGATGAAGTTGATTTATAGAAACTACCTCACATTTTATGGGAGTACTGAGTGATCAATCAACCAGGATATTGCAGCATTGCCTCAGGAAGAAGGACTCAGTGGCCTACTGAAAAAACTGGCTAGTGAAAACCTTATGAAAAGCAATGGAGCATTGTCTGATACAGTGCTAGAAGATGAGCCTCTCAGCTTGGAAGGCACTAAAATATGACTAGAGAAGAGCTGCCTCCTCAAAGTAAAGTCAACCTGAACAACATGGATGGAGTAAAGCTTTTGGAATCTTCATTTGGTAAAATGAGAACAGCTGAAAACATACATTAGTAATCAAAATGTGAGTGTGTGAATCTAGGAAAAGTGGAAGCTATCAAAAATGAAATGGGAGGGGTGTAGCCAAGATGGCAGACTAGACACACAACTCCTCAATTCCTTCTGAAAACTAAAGCCTGGATTGATAATTTAATGGAGCACTCTGGACACCTAGGGAGCTCAAGGGTGTGGCTTAGGTTTGACAGATTGGACTACATGCTACTAAATGGGAAACGTCCTCTTTCTGGCACAAGCCAAGGAACTCTAGTTCCACTCCTGCTGACTTGCCACGTAGGCAAACTGCAGGTACTAGTACATATTTTGTTGTTATCGTCCAGCAGGCAGAGGGTGGGTGCAAAACAGCAGATACACCAAACTGCAGTGCTAAAGGAAACAGTGTATAGCACAGCAGAGTGATACTGTGTGAGACAGTCACATTTGGAGAGCCTGGCTACTGACTGATGGCAACACTGCCTCTACATCCTCTCTTTTCTGAGCTCCACCACAGATTCTGAAGTTTCACTGTGGGAAGGGCAGCTTAGCTGCAATGCCATCTTAGTCAGCTGGGAGGTGGAGTCACCCAAACAGAGGCCTTAGCAGGGGCTAATTCCCAAGGTGAGAAGCAGTGCTAGTCTGGAAAGTGCTTTTCCAGCAGAAAGGCTGTGTTTAGTACAATGTTATTTTATACATAGTGCCTGGCTGAGGATGTCATCAAGGCCATGACCCTTCCCTACTTTGAACTACATCATAGCATCTGGATACAGCTGAAGAGAAGTTTCTGTTGTCAGCCGTAAGCCACACCTATGGCCTAATTTTGGCAGCTGTTGGACAGTTCCTAGCTTTTTAAAATAAGACAGCGTGCAGAAATAACTACTGAGCAGCCCAATGGCATCTCTTACAGCCTTTACTGACCCACATCGTAGTGTTGGTTGATGGCCCACCAGTGAATTTATAAGTAGGATACTGTCCTTGCCAGACAGGAGGCAGAGACTGCCACCCCAGAGAGTCCACTGGAGCCAGCATAACCCTGATACCAAAGCGAGGGAATGATCCTACGAAAAAGGAAAATTACAGACCTATCACTCATGAACCTAGATGTAAAAATCTTCAACAAAATTCTTGCCAATAGAATTCAACAACAGATCAAAAAAATAACCATGAGCAAGTTGGATTCATACCAGGGATGCAACACTGGCTGAACATCAGAAAAACAATTAATGCAATCAATCACGTAAATAACACAAAAGATAAGAATCACCTGGCTTTTGTGAATTGATGCAAAAAATACATTTGACAAAGTCTAACACCCATTCATGCTAAAATCTCTCAGCAAAATAGGAATAGAAAGCAAACTCTCCACGCAGTAAGGGGCATCTATGCAAAGCCAGTATCATCAGTCCACTTGAGGGGCCATTCAGCAGGAGCGCGGCTCAGCAAGAGAGAGGAAATTTCCCATTTAGTGGCGTGTAGTCTAAACTGACAGCCTTATGTTGTGTCCTAGGACTTACTGGATGTCCAGAAAGCTCTGTTCAGTTATCAATTCAGGCCTTAGTTTTCAGAGGGAATTAAGGAGACATGTGTCTTGTCCACTATTTTGACTCCACCCTAGACTATTAGTTCTTAAATATTTTGCAAAACTAGAAATTGCTTGTAGTACAATTTCATTTTCATAGTATACACAGTCACATCACAGTTTTCTGAAAGTCATTATCTAGGAGAATCTGACAACTCAGCATCTTAACTTCAGAGAGTAAAATCCTTTCTAAAATTTAAATGAAGATTCTAGAATGAAAAAAAAGAACTTCTAGTGTAGAAGATATCTCCGACCTTTTGGTTTTTTTCTTCTTCTTCAATTCTTTAGAACCCAAACTTTCTCCCTTGGTTTATAAGCCCATCATGCTAGAGTCAGGGAGACATTGCTGCATTGGGTTAGAAGCCCACCATCTCAGAGTTAGGGAGGGACTAGCCTTATTCAAAGAAATTTAAAGACCGTACCACTTCTAGAAAAACAGTATCTGCTCTGTACTAATTGTTAATTAAACTTTATTGTTTTGAACCCTCCATCATCTGAATTTACTTTTGAGTTCTTTACCTTACACAATTAGATAAAAATAACACATGAAAAAGAAGAGATACTAAATATTACAAATGAGAATTCTATTCTGAGAATCCTAGGTGAATGATTTTGGAAGGATGGTATGTTACAGAAATTATGAAGACTAGGATTTTACTCCCATATAACTGTAAATGGCTTGTGTTGGCTTCTCATTTTTAAGAATCTGGGAAGTCAACTTTCATGAAAGTGTGCACATTTTCTCAATGTTATGGAAAGAGTTTGAACTGAGTCATGTTGTTTAAGAAAGTCCTATAGGCTAGAGTCCAATGAGTCATGGACAGAAAATGGAATTATTTGTGTTCAAATCCCAGCTCTGCCACTAGCCTACATGTGTTACTAAGGACCCTTTGACCTCAACTCTTGCCCTTGCTTGTGCCAAGAATGAGACTTAGCAAACTGGGGCTTTCTGTAGTTAAGCAATGTAAGTGGTTTTGACAGGATTTAAACTCAAAGAGTCTAATTCTAGAATCTGAGTTCATAATAAGTAATTTTTGGACCACATACAGATGGTCAAGTGATCTCTACAAAGGTGTCAGCACAGTTCTATTGGAAAAGAATGATCTTTGATAAACAATGCTGGAATAACGGGATACTTGTGTGGAATAAAATGAACCCTAACCTTTGCTTCGTATGAAACACAAAGATTAGCTTAAAATACGTTATATACCTAAGCATAAAATCTGTAATTATTAAGATGCTTAGAAGAAGACATAAACAGGAAATGCCAACAACCTAAAGTCTGGCAAATTTGTTTTTGACAAGATATTAAAATCACTAATCATAAAAGACAAAAATGGATAAATTCTACATCATCAAAATAAAAATCTTCTTGAAAATGACACTGTCAAGAAAATAAAAAGTAAAATCACAGAATCAGAGAAGATACTAATCAGGTCATAAACAACATACATGAAGAAATTACACAGCTCAACAATAAAAGAAACCATTCCGTAACAAATGGACAAAGATTTGTTATTTAGATACTTCATAAAAGAAAGTGGCTAAGAAGCACATAAAAAGATGCTGAACATCATTAGTTCTAAGAAATATACAAATTAAAACAACAAAGATAATACAAATTAATACCACAAAGGAATAGGTAGAGTTTTCAAATAGATAATACTGAGATCTGAAGAGGATGTGAAGCATCCAAAATTCTCATACGTTGCTAGTGAGAGTGTAAAATAGTAAAACCACTTTTCAGAAAATAGATTTTTTTCAGTTTCTTATAAATTAACCATATAAGTATATGATCCAGGATCTATGCTCTTACATATTTATGCAAAAATAAACAAACTAAACCCACTGCTGTGGAGTCGACTCTGACTCATAGTGACCCTATAGGACAGAGTAGAACTGCCACACAATTTGTAAGGAGTGCCTGTTGAATTTGAACTGCCAACCTACTGGTTAGCTGGTGTAGCACTTAACCACTAGGCCCCCAGAGTTTCCCATATTTCCCATATTTATGCAAGGGAAATGAAAGCACATGTCCACAGAGAGCTTTGTGGACAAGAATGCTCACAGCACCTTTACTCAAAAGTAATCAAACACTGGAAAGAGTCTAGGTAGAAAAGATTCTGGTGTATTCCTACAATGAAATACTAAGCAGCAACTAAAGGATTTAACTATTGTAATAACATGAATTTCACAAACATTATACTGCATAAAGAAAGCCAGACATAAAAGAGTACACAGTGTGTTGTTCTACTCACATAAAAGTATATAGTGATAGAAAGTAGATCAGTTGTTATCTAGGGCTGGTGGGGGCCATAGTGACTGCAGATGCACTTTCACACGTATTTTGCATCCAGACTGCTTTTGCTTTGAAAATTCTCAGACTCAATTCATTGCCAAAGTCATTAGAGCAGCACCTTTTCTTTTACCCCCTTCAGTGAGGCTGGTTCATGCCTTTGTAATGCAGTTTGATTGCTTTGTCACATCCTGCATTCCATGCTGGCATCTCACCATCTGCTAATTTTATTTCCAGTTTGTATACATTAAGGTTCACTCTTTGTACCATACAGTTCTATGGATTTTCACAAATGCATAATGTCATATATCTACCATCACATTATCACATGGAATGGCTTCACACTCCAAAAATAATCTCCTTTATTTCATCTATTCAGTCTTGTCCCTCGACTCCCAAGCCCATGGCAGCTACTGATCTTTTAACCCTCTACATAAATTTCACCTTTTCCGGAATGCCGTATAAATAGAATCGTATTTCAAATTTTTTTTTTTTTTACTAGCAAAATATATTTAAGATTCATCCATGTTTTTACATGTCTTAAAACAGATGGTAGAATTAAAAACCATTGCTGTAAAGGTGTTAGTAAGGAGGAAAAGAGTTGTTGCTACACTACCCCACTTCATAGCTGAAGAGAAAGAGGAAGCTTTTTGTAGTGATGAGAAAACGTTGGGACTTTACAATTCAAATGGCCTTCTGCTTTTCTATGTGGATGATAAATAACTGTCATTTGGAAAGTAAAACATCAACTGATCAGGAAAAATAATTACATAAGGGACTTTAATTAAGTGTACTCATACCAGTACTGCTGAGGATAAGATTAAAAAATGGTTAGGACACACAGCGAAGCAGTTGAAGTTCAAAGCCCTCTACCCAAAGTAGACTACAGATCATCACAGCAAGACATTGCACATTTTCTATCAACAAGATTGCTGCTCTTTCAGGCTCTGGAAGGAAAGTACCTTTTTCTCCCTTCAAATTCCCCATCTACTCTCTCATGCCTGCAATGAATTTTATGGAAATAACTGTCCTTCACTCCTCATTAGATACTTGGATTAAAATGGCAACAACAACGTAAGGTTACCATGCCAGACACAAGAAAGATCAATTTTTTTTTTTTTCCTGAGGAAAATACAATTTGAAAATAAAGAAGCACTGGAAGGAAACAGGAGAGATTGGGAGCCAGTACCTAGGAAAAGAGGAACACGAAGTACACTGTCTCTACTGCTTGATCACAGACCAGCCCCGTCTATTAACCTCTGTGGCCACTATTTTAGGTTTCACTGTAAACTTCCCAGGATTTAACTCCTAAGAGTATATGACTAAGTGTCTATACCTATCTGATGTTAAAAGCAAAGTCATCAACATTGCAAAAAGTGGACCAGCCTAACCCATTTTTTGCTCCAGTGGAGCAAGCAATTAAACTAACAGAATAAATAGGTGTGGTCCTTGCATTGTATTTTGTACTAACTGAACCTGCAGGAAGTAAGTCCCTTAACTAGTCATGCCTTCCTTTATGGTAATTCCCAGAGTCTAGCTTTCATTTTCTCTCTGTGGTCATATGATAACCAAACCCATTTTTGTTGAGTCAGTTCCGACTCACAGCAACCATGTAGGATTTGAACGGCTGAACTTTTTGGTTAGCAATCACGGCACTTAACCATAATGTCACCAGGATTTCTAGGTCACATGATACCATGACTTCACCACTACACCACCAATGTTTCTAGGTCATATGACACCGTGACTTCACCACTGTATCACCAGGGTTTCCACAGGGCAGGTAATTTATATTCTTGATTCTGACTGTTCATCTCACCTGTTAACTGCTTCACTGAAATTTCATTTTGAAAGCCCCAGGGAATTCAGTGACAAATGAAGAGCTGTCATGTATGAGGTAAACTCCAGAGTCAGCCTGAGCCATTTCCTTAAAAGAAATGAGTTTATGGGCCTTCAAAGCCTTTAGCAATCCCCCAGTGAAAGGCTATCTCGGTGGGTCGGGTACACAGTTTAGAGCCGATCTCCTGAAGAGGGCTCTGCTTTCCCACCCCAGCTGGGCCTCTGCTAGGCTGTGTTTTCAGTGTGGCAAGGTGGAATACAAACACATGCAAACTCAGAGCTGACCACTTCCTCCTCCTTTCCCAGCATATCCTTCCCACTGGGTGTGGCTGAAAATACTGCTCCTTTATCTTCTGACTTTCAACCTAGGTTCTTAGATGTCTTTGTTAATCTTTAGTGTTAAGAAAAACAAATTCCCAGTCTTGGAAATAAGGCAAAAAGATTACTGTATAACTTTTCAAAGCCACACTAGCGCATTGTCTAACAAGCCCATATAAATTAAATCCCTCTCTTCAAAAAATCTGTAGCCAGTGAGTCAATTTTGACTCATATCAACCCTATAGAATAGAACTAACCCATATGATTTTCAAGGAGAAGCTGCTGGATTTGAACTGTTGACCTTCTGGTTAGCAGCTGTTGCTCTTAACCTTGGCACCACCAGGACTCTCTCTTTTTAGGAGGATGGAATATTGTTTGAATTTTTACTTATTACTGATTATACCCTGCATCTGTAGAGTTACGTGTTAGCTTGTAGATTAATGATTGCAAATTGTTTTTGTCCATTACAGATAAAAATTATCTCTGTCAAATAGGAAACAAAAAACTCTCAAGTGTTGCAATTTTTTATCCTTTAGGACATTAACCGATTTTATCTTTCCTTACAATTTATTCCAGTATTCTTTTTTCACTGATTTTATATATATGTATATATGTTGGTGGTGGTGCTGCTGCTACATGCCTGCTAGTCAGTTCTGACTCCTAGCAACCATGCGTACGGCAAAAGAAAACACTGCCCAGTCCTGTGCCATCCTCACAATCGCTGCTATGTTTGAGCCCATTTTCGCAGCCTCTATGTCAATCCATCTTGTTGAGGATCCTTCTCTTTTTTGCTGACTGTCTAACTTACCAAGCACATGATGTCCTTCTTCAGGGACTGGTTCCTCCTGATAACATGTCCAAAGTAAGTGAAGTCTTGCCATCTTCACTCCAGAGAGCATTCTGGTTGTAGTGTGTGCGTGTGTGTGTGTGTGTGTGTGTGTGTGTGTGTGTGTGTGTGTACATATATATAAGAAACTCACTGCCGTAGAGTCGAGTCTGACTCATGGCAACCCTATGGGTCAGAGTCAAACTACCCCACCGAGTTTCCAAGGAGCACCTAGTGGATTTGAACTGCCAACCTTTTGGTTAGCAGACACAGCACTTAACACACACACACATATATACATGTGTGTGTATATATATATACGCATATATATATCTATATACATACGTATATAGATACATACACACACACACACACACACACACACACTCCTTGAAAACCCTATGGGACAGTTTTATTCTATCCTATAGGGTTAAGTCCCACTAATGCTAACCATAAGGTAGGTAGTTCAAATCCACCAGGTGCTCCTTGAATACTCTGGGGGTCAGTTCTACCCTGGCCCCTAGGGTCGCCATGAGTCGGATCCGACTCGATGGCACTTGGCACTTGGCTTATAGGGCATGTATAAGTCAGAATCAATTTGACAGCAAAAGATTTGATTTTTAGTTCATATGCACACACAGATATACACCTCCTTCTCACTTATTGACTATCTCATTATCCAACATCAAGCATTTACAACAATAATAAAAAAAATCTATTGACTGTTTTGCATGTTAACGACACACATCTGGCAGTAAAGAGGGCTGACATGTAAGGAGAGAGTAATGCTGACGTGATGATTCAAGTGATACGTTAGCTTGGCTAGGCCCTGATTCCTAGGCAGTTATGTAAAGATTTAATCAGGTAGTTATATAATATAATGATGTGATTTGGCAATTGTGTAATGACATGGTCATCTACGTTTTGTGATCTGATATGAACATTGTCCAGTTTTGTAGAATATCAATTTTTGCATAATGACCTAGTCTTTAGAAACTAACCATGTCAGTAAGTGAGGAGTGAATGTATACGTATACATATGTACATATATAAAATCGTATGTAGTTCTGGTGGTACAGCAGTTAATAGCAACAGCTAGCTATGGCTGCTAACCAAAAGGTAGACAGTTCAAATCTACCAGCAGCTCTTTGGCATCTTTATGGAGCAGCTCTACTCTGTCTTGTGGGGTCACAAGGAGTTGGAATTGACTTGACAGCAACAGGGTTGAGTTTGGGGGATTTTCTTTTATAATAATATATACAATGTAAACTTAGCTTTGCCCTTCTTCTAGGTCCCGTATAAATAAGTTTGATAGAACTTTAGACAATTTCTCGCTACATATCAGAGCCAAGATTTTAACTTTTTTTTTTTTTTTTGAAAAGTGTATTTTGACAGCAGTAACGCAAGTCTATTTGGCAACAAAAACTTGAATTACTTCTCTGGAAATTGAAGATCTTTTTTCTCTTACTATTATTTGAGACTTTCTCTCTGCTCCCTGCTCTCTGAGATCAAAAACCCTCCATCTTCCAACAAATAACGTTTCCTTCCTTGCTCAATACAACTAAGTTTATTCAAAAATTAAAATACTATACAATCCTGCCAGAAAAAGAGTGAATCTGAAGTGTTCATTCTAACACTAGGGTTGGGGTTCCATCATAAGATTAGGATTCTGTCACAGGAAAAAATAATGACTTATAACCTACTTGTCACCAAGAAATTAAAATATTCTAGGTATGGCAGGTTATATACGTGAAGCTTTTAGTAAAACAAGGCAGTATGAGAGACATCACTTATACAGGTGCAACAGTATCTTAAGTGGTACTATAGCATAATTTAACAAAAGCCCAGTAGACTAAAATGGACTAGGAAAAAAGGCCTATGACCTACTTTCAAAAATCAGCCAGTCAAAACCCAATGGATGAAAATAGTATGATCCACAGCAAATTGCAGAGATTGTGCTGGACTGTACAGTGTTTCATTCCCTTGTACATTTGGTGACAGTGAGCTGGGAGTGTAACAGGGTCTGTGACAAGGAGAAGACTAGAAGAAGGTCCAGATTATGAGGACTATTGTATGCTAAAACAGTGGTTTTCAACCTACCTTTTCTGCAGCAAGTGATAGATGATGTCCGTATATACAACATGGATGAAACTCATTGCAGTCAATTCTGACTCACGGTGACCCTACAGGGCAGAATAGAACTGCTCCATAGGGTTCCCAGGGAGTGCCTGGCTGATTCAAACTGCTGACCTTTTTGGTTAGTAGACGTAGCACTTGACCAGTACCCCACTAGGATTTAGGGATATAAGAATGAATATAAGGAGGATTATCCATAAGCTTTAGTACTTTAGGTGTAAATCCTCCTACTTCTTTCCCAGTTAAGGGGGCTTAGTGGAACACAAATGAGTGTGAGTTACATTTTAAAATAAAATTATAGTCTTGAAAACTATCATTTAGGATTAAACTGATGAAACTAATTGGTAACAAATTACTTTACAACTGATTATATTTAACTAGTATGCCCTGATGGTGTTGAGAACTGTAAATCTCATGGTAATTTCAAAGGTGGTTTTAAACAATAGAATAAAATGATCAAATTTTTTTTTCTGTTAAATAAGGCAACTGGTGACAGTGATCAGCTATAGTCTGGCCACAAAAGTTTGGTGATGAGAAAGCCACATAGAAAATTGTTGAAATAGTTTAGGTGAGGGAAGATGAAATGCAGACCGTGACAGTGGTAGGGGAGTTGTAGAAAAGAGGAAATTTGAATCTTCTGACAGATGAAACAAAGTGAAACTTTTGCTAGGATGTTCACTAGGGGAAACTTAAGAGAATGTAGGTGAGGCATGATGATTCAGTGATGGATTCTCATCTTCCATGCGGGATTCCTGGCTTTGCTTCCCGGCCCGTGTGCCTCATGCACAGCCAGCGCCCACCGGTCAGCAGAGGTTTGTGCTCTGCTATGATGCTCAGCAGGTTTCAGCAGAGCATCCACACCAAAACCTACTAGGAAGAAAAGGCTGCTGACCTTCAGAGAAATCTGCCTATGGAAACTCTATTGATCATGTGGTTCGATTCACAACCAATCCTGGGGATAGTGGAGGAGCAGGTAGCACTTCCTTCCATTGTGCCTGGAGTCTTAATGAGTTGGGGGCCAACTCAACGGCAACTAGCAACGACAAGTTACGGCAACCCTCTTGCAATTACATAGAGCCTGAGAGTGGAACCAGCACCTGGAAGGCGATTCCAAGACACCAGGTCTTCTTGCTGACAGTGGTTGTGTCCTGAAATGAACTGCACTTGAAAGTAATTCTAAACCCGCAATATTCTGTTCACTAGTTCACTAGTGAAGTAGATCCCTTCACCCATGAAGCCAGTTTACATTATGATTTCTGATACCTGAAATTGAAAAAAATCTCCACTGGCAAAGTATGACAGACTGGAAATAGTGAGTCAAACAGCTGCCTGTAGGAAGGAAACAGTATCCTCAAGAAGAAAGGAGACATCAAAAAGTTGGTTCTAAGATCAGCTCCAAATTCCAGAAGGGGGGGGGAAAGGAAAATTGGCTTATTGTGTTTCTCAGGAAGGCTTGAATTTCTCCAACTTCTTCTCAAGAGGTAATGCAATCTAAAATAATAATATATTCTGAGCTCACCATTTCACTTAACACCAATAAATGAAGGTGTAGCCTTTATTATGTTAGCCAAGTAAGCCAAGTGCCGTCGAAACATTGTTAAAATGAACGAACTTTTAGTACCCCTGTTTTTGAATATGAAGTTGATGAGTCAGCAGAATTTGCGCTGGCAAAACTACATGTAATCACATTATGACGTGTGATAGTACTGGCTTACTAGTTAGCCAGTGGTAAGGAAGTCAGTTAAGACTCGTGGCAACCCCTTGTGTGTCATGGTAGAACTGTATGTCAGAAGGTATTCAATGTTGATTTTTGGAAACAAATCCCCTGTCCTTTCTTCGAAGACTGCTTTGGGTGGATTGTAATTCTCAACCTTTCAGTTAGCAGCCTAACACATTAACCTTTTGTACCACTCAGGCACTCCAGTGCAAGCTTACCCTACCCCAAATATCAATTCCTACTCCTGCCTACTTTACTCCCTCCTTCTTTACCTCCCACAAATATGCTTTGAGAGCTTAACCTAAAAAACAAAACAAAACAAAAACACTGCTGTCTACTCAATTCCGACTCACGAGTGCTTAGGTGGTGGAAAAAATGGAAAATAAACAGACACAGTCCTCGTCCTCAAGGAGCTTGCAGTTTAGTGAGTCAGGCAATAAGCTAATAATCTACAAGCAAAAAAATACTGCAACTCTAAAAGTATTACAAAGAAAGGTACATTGTGTTATTTCTGCATGGTTTTCAAACTTTTTGATCATGATACATGATAAGTTCTATATTATGTATTAGAACCCAACAGACACGTACACAAACACACAGAGAAAAAAAAAATTAGGGGAATGCATTCATCCCTATTATGTGCAACCCACTGTGTTATTTTTCTATTCCACTTCATTTTATTTCTTTTTTTTTAATGTTGGTAGTAACTTCCTAAATTTTACCAATGCCATAGAGGGATTTAGCTTAGTCCATGTAGTCTGAGAAGCCTTTCCAAGGGAGTGATTGAACATATAAGTCTAAAAATAAGATTTACCTAGTAGGTGGAGAGGAGGGGAAAGGAAATTGTTGGGAGGATGGGACATGTATGGAGCAGAGAGGAATAGTGTCCTGTCACCAGGCAGGGAAAGCAGTGGAAGCTGCATATAGGTGAGCATGTAAATTTATACGGGAATGTACATTTTCACTCAGTAATTAAAAAAAACAAAAGATTTACCTAGTTAAGAAAGAAGAGGAAAGAACAATTCAACATGAAGAAACAGCAAATACAAAATATAGTTGTAGGATGAAATAGAGCATGTATTTGGAACTCAGAAAGGCCAGATTCTGGCTGCAGTGTGGTGAGAAAGGGGAAACCTAATGACTGTTAAGGGTGATACACAGCAAGGCTTAGACCAGGCGGGGTGTTGTAGGCCGTGTTAAGTACCATTGTCTTTAATAACAATGGAATGTCACCGGTGACTCATTTTTTAAAAACGTTATGTAAATTAATCGTGCCCAAAATGGATGACTATGGGCAGAATGCTTAAGAAGTTACTGAAATAATCCAAGTAAGGGAAAAATCACAGCGAGTATACAGCAGTTCATATGGACAGAAGTGTCTTCCCTAAGTTCAAAATTAATTTGAGTATATAGCAGTTTATATGGGCAAAAGTGTCTTCCCCCAATTCAAAATTAATTCCTATATCCTATTGTAATACAAACAGAATGGTTTATATATACTACTACTCCAAATCACAAGTCAGATTCTATGCAGTCAACCACCTGAAGCAGCTTATTGACAACAGAGATTCCTAGGCCCTTCTTCAAAATTTGATTTGATGGCTTGGAGACAGAACTCAGGTATGTGTATATTTTTAAAGTTCCATGAGTCTGTTTCGGATGCATAGATAGAATCTCAGGGAACTATTAAGAGGATGCAGCTCTGATGGCACAGTAGTTAACAGCTTGGCTGCCAACCAAAAAGTCAGCAATTCAAATCCACCAGCCATTCCTTTGAAACTCTCAACTTTGAAACTCTACAGGGCAGTTCTACTCTGTGCTAGTATCTCTATGAGTCAAAATTGCCTCTTGATGGCTACAGGTTTGGTTTATTAAGAGGACAGTTCTCTTTTATTCTACATTTACTCCCTAAGGGATCCATGTGATTATTTGAATCTAGAAAGTATCCATGTAATAGTGACTCCTAAATTTTCATGTAATTCAAACCCTGACCACTCTGCCGAACTGCAGATCCCTATATCCAACTGTTTATTCCTTTATGATTTTACTTGGAAAATCTTACAGAAATTTGTATAATTAACATTACAAAAATGAGTTCTAAATCCCCAGACTCTCCCCATCTAATCTTCTTTGATTTCTCCCAAATCTGATAGCAACTTTATGCTTCTCTTGCTTAGGCTAATCTCAGGCTCACCCTTTACGTATCTTTATATCTCACAACTCACATCCAATCTGCCAATACATCCTCTAAGTTTTAGCTTTAGGAGATACTCCCAGTCCAACAACTTTTCACCAGCTTCATTGCTACCACGCTATATCAATGTATAAATATCAGAACTATTGTGACAGCCTTCATACTGGTATCTCTTAATTTTTCTTTTCCTCCCTATGTTCTATTTTTCGCACAGTTATCAGAGTAAGACCTACAAGAAAAATACAAGACAAATCATTTCTCTGTTTTGTTTACTATAGCCCATGAGAAGATAAAATATCAATAATAAATCTAATTAGAGAAATAAGAAATCTATAGTGAGAACTATAAGGCTTTACTGCAGGAAATCAAAAAAGACTTACACAACTGGAGAAACTTACCATCCTCATGGATAGAAGACTTAACATTGTGAAATTTATTTTACCTAAAGCAATCTACTTATACAATGCAATCTCAATACAAATTCTAGTATCATTTTTTAATGAGATGGAGAATCATGTCACCAACTTTGTTTGGAGATCAGCAAAAAGATGAACAATTGATACTTGACAAAGCCCCTGAGATTGTAAACTGGGGTAAAAACAGTCTCTTCAACAAATGGTGTTGGCAAAATTGGGCATCCATCTGCAAAAAAAATGAAACAAGACCCATATCACACACCTTATGCAAAAACTAACTCAAAATGGGTCAAAGACCTAAATGTCAAACCTAAAACAATAAAGATCATGCAAGAGAAAATACGATCAATGATGGATGTTCTAACACACAAATTAGATAGACTTCAAAATCTAAGAAACAAAATCTAATAGAAGAGAAAGGTAAATGGTAACTACTAAGAATCAAACACTTTTGCTCATCCAAAGACTTTGTCAAAAGAGTTAAAAGACCACCTACAGAATGGGAATGGGAAAAAGTATTTGGCAACTACATGTTGGACTGTTGTCTGTTCTCCGTAATCTACAAGGTTCTGCAAAATATCAACAAGGAAAAGGTAAATAACCCAATTAAACAATGGACAAAGGAGATGGCCATACATTTCACTAGACAGGATATCCAGGCAGCTGAAAGATACATGAGGAAATGCTCACCGTCATTAGCTATCAGAGAAATCCAAATCGAAACTACAATGAGATACTGTCTCACAACAAATGCTACAGAGGCTGTGAAGAGACTGGAACTCTCCTACACTGCTGGTGAGATTGCAAATTGGTACAAATTCTTTGGAAAGCAATCTGGTGTTTCCTTAAAAAGCTGGAAACAGATACACCATTTGATTCAGTAACCTCAGTGCTTGGAATTTATTCTTGAGAAACAAAGGCTATCAACACAAACAGACACATGCACAAGAATGTTTACCGTAGGGGGGGCGGAGTCAGGATGGCAGACTAAGCACACGTCTCCTTATATCCCTCTGGAAACCAAGACCTGAATTGACAATGAAACAGAGCCTTCTGATCACCTAATCAGCCTCAGGACACGGCACAGAGCTGTTAATTGGGACTTCATACACGCAGCGAAAAACCTCCTCTCTTTCGCTGACTCCCGCTCCTGGCTAGCCCCGGCTCTCACGGACGGAAGGTAAACGCACCAGTTTGACATTTTTTTCCTCTGTCTCGGCTAGCAGGCGGAGCTGGGTCTTCCCTGGCAGCTGGACTCAGACGCGCTTCTGGGGGATAGGCTGGCGAAATTCCCATATTCTGAGAGCCAGGCTCGGGACTCTGTTAATCTAGACACTTTGAGCCTTTCGTATTGTAGCTGCCTCAGTGGGGTTTGTGCGGAGCTCCGCGGTCAGGGTGCGGGATGCCATGTTGGTATTGAGATTTTAGCGGGACCTCGTTCTTAGCCTGGGAGCCAGTGCCTGCAAATGGGACAGCACTTCTCCGTCAGAAAAGTAGTGATTTTGCACAGTGCTGCCTGCACTGGGGGCCCTGCAACAGAAGCAGAGGAAGCACTACCTCTCGGCACGGTTACCCCCTCTGTCTGCTGCCTGTGTGGAGGACGCCATCTTGGATACGGTGGCCGCAGCTGGACCTAATTCTTAGCTTGGGAGCCAGAGCCTGCCCACAGGAGAGCACTTTTATATCACAAAACCAGTACTCGACGCAGTGTTGCCTAAGGCTAGGCCCTGTCAGCAGAGGCCAACAGGGCAGTAGCATTGCTGTATTTTGAACTAGTTTGTTATCATCTGGGGTTGCATATAGTGGTGCTTACTTTGTCAGATGAGAAGACGGACCTCTACACCTGAAAACCTAACTGACTTGTAAACTGGTCAGATACCTTTTGCTTTACATTTGAAGACAGCCTAGAGAAACATTTGCAATCCATCCTCACAGTACCTCTTCCAGCCTCTATATACTCACATGGGACCCAAAAAGCAACAGACAATTGTGGCATACAAGAAATCACTCATGGCTTCACAAGGCTCCCAAACAAAGCAACCAAGGAGTTTTCCAGATGAAGAAACTTTTATGAAAGCGTCAGGAAGTGAATACAAATTGATTATATACAGAGCCCTTCTAGACCTTATACAAAATGCAGCAGAACAAAATGAAAAATTAAGCAAGTTGTTCGATCTGATGGAACACCAGTACTCTGAAATCCAACAGATCAAGAAGAAAATCAAAGACATAGAAACTTCCATGCAAAGCCAAGAAAACAGAATGGAACAAATGGAAAAAAGAATTTCTGACTTGGAAGACAGAGCTGCTGATGCCAGCGTCTATGAGCAGAAATCAGAAAAAAGAAACAAGAAAAATGAGGAAACATTAAGAAGCATGTGGGTCTCTATTAAGAGAAACAACCTTCGATTAATTGGAGTCCCTGAACAGGGTGAGACATCTGAGAACACAGAGAGTATTGTTGCTGAGCTGCTGAAAGAAAACTTCCCAGAAATCATGAAGGAAGAGAATATAAACATCTCAGATGCATATCGTATGCCACCCAATATAGATCTTAAAAGAAAGACTCCAAGACACATTATAATCAAGCTTAACAAGATGAAACATAAGCAGCAACTCTTAAAGGCAGCAAGACTCAACGCAAAGCTAACATTCAGAGGGAAACCCTGTAGGCTCTCGTCAGATTTCTCAGCAGAAACCATGCTGGCACGGAGACAGTGGCACAACACATTCAAAGTCTTGATGGAGAAGAACTTCCAACCAAGAATTATATATCTTGCAAAACTATCTTTCAAATACGAAAATGAAATTAAGACATTCCCAGATAAACAGAAACTCAGAGACTTTGTAAAAACCAAACCCAAACTACAAGAAATACTGAAAGAAGTTCTTGGCTTTGGCTTAGAAGAACAAAACCACTAACTTTATATTTTAGAACAACATACCACTCAATACTCTACTCATTTAGGGAAGGCTCCAAAGTAAATCACAGCTTTGATTTGGAAAGAAGCAATCTAGTGATCATCATGAAAACTATGGTGTCATCATAATAAAAAGAGGGATGTACTACAGTCATTATAGTCCTTCCAGATGGAGAGGAAGATGACAAGACTGGTAGTAATTAAAATTGGGTTTATAAATAGTTTATTAAGGGGGTTCATAGGGGCAGCTCTAAAGCACAATAAAGATGTATCATGCCATTTCAAGAAATCTAACACACGAGTCTCAACAACTATAAAACCAGCTCTGAAAAAGGTGAAAAATCAACTCACAAAAAAGTGTGTCCCAGAACAGACTAATAAGAACAACAGAGAAAACATCAACATAAAAATAAACATATCACAGTGGCAGCAGTGAACACATACCTATCAATAATTACATTGAATGTGAATGGACTGAATGCTCCAGTAAAGAGACACCGAGTGTCATCTTGGATCAAAAGACACGACCCATCCATATGTTGTCTACAAGAAACTAACTTGAGACCTAAAGACAGGAACAAACTGAAAATTAAAGGATGTAAGAATATATATCAAGCTAACAATGAACAAAGAAGAGCAGGGGTGGCAATTCTAATCTCAGACAAAATCAATTTTAATTTCAAATCCACCATCGTGGACAAAGATGGACACTGTTTATTGCTGAAAGGTTCAGTAGACAGCCAGCCAAGTAAGCCAAGTGCCATCGAGTCTGATCCGACTCATGGCGACCCTAGGGGCCAGGGTAGAACTGACCCCCAGAGTAAGCAAGACTTAACTATATTAAATATTTATGCACCTAATGTCAGAGCACCTAAATATGTCGAAGAAACACTGACTACGCTCAAAAGAGAGTTAGATGACTCCACAGTAATAGTGGGAGACTTTAACACTCCACTCTCATTACTAGACAGATCATCTAGAAAAAAGCTCAGTAAAGAAACAGAAGACCTCATTGACACAATTAACCAACTAAACCTCATTGATATATACAGAACTTTCCACCCATCAGCAGACAACTACACCTTCTTCTCCAGTGTACATGGAACATTCTCCAGAATTGACCACGTGATAGGCCATAATGCAATGCTCAACAAAATCCATACCATTGAATTACTGCAAAGCATCTTCTCAGATCATAAAGCCATGAAAGTTGAAATCAATAGCAGAAGAAACATAGATAGAAAGTGGAACTCTTGGAAACTGAACAACATCTTGCTCAAAAAAACATGGGTTATAGAGGAAATCAAGGATGAATTAAAGAAATTCATGGATTCCAATGAGAATGAAAACACTTCCTACCAGAACCTATGGGATACAGCCACAGCAGTGCTCAGAGGCCTGTTTATCTCCATAAATGCACACATCTGGAAGGAAGAAAGAAATCAAATCAAGGAACTAACTCTACAGCTTGAACAAGTAGAAACAGAAAAACAGAGGAACCCCTCGGGCACTGGAAGAAATGAGATCATAAAGATTAGAGCACAGCTAAATGAATTAGAGAATAGAAAAACAATTGAAAAAATTGAAAAGACCAAAAGCTGGTTTTTTGAAAAGATCAACAAAATTGATAAACCACTGGCTAAACTTACTAAAGAAAAGCAGGAAAGGAAGCAAATAACCCAAACTAGAAATGAGAGGGGAGTTGTCACCACAGATGCAACAGAAATCAAAAATATCATAACAGAATACTATGAAAGACTGTACTCTAACAAATTTGAAAACCTAGGGGAAATGGACCAATTCCTTGACTCATACCACCTACCCAAATTATCACAACGTGAAGCAGAACAACTTAATAAACCCATCACAAAGGAAGAGATTGAAAAGGTCATCAAAACACTGCCAACCAAAAAAAGTCCAGGCCCAGATGGCTTCACGGCAGAATTCTACCAAGCATTTAGAGAAGAGTTATCCCCAATACTAGTGAGACTATTTCACAGTATAGAAAGGGATGAAGTACTCCCAAACTCATTCTATGAAGCCAGCATAACCCTGATACCTAAGCCAGGGAAAGATCCAACAAAGACAGAGAACTACAGACCGATATCACTCATGAACCTAGATGCAAAAATCTTCAACAAAATTCTTGCCAACAGAATACAACAACATATCAAGAAAATAATCCATCATGACCAAATGGGATTCATACCAGGGATGCAAGGCTGGTTCAACATCAGGAAAACAATTAATGTGATTAACCACATAAATAACACAAAAGACAAAGATCACCTGATTTTGTCCCTTGATGCCGAAAAGGCATTTGATAAAGTCCAACACCCATTCATGCTGAAAACTCTTAGCAAAATGGGCATAGACGGCAAATTCCTCAACACAATAAGGGCCATTTATACAAAGCCAATTGCCCACATCATCCTGAATGGAGAGAGACTGAAAGACTTTCCCCTGAGATCAGGAACTAGGCAAGGATGCCCACTGTCACCTCTTCTATTCAACATTGTGCTAGAAGTTCTAGCCAGAGAAATTCGACAAGACAAAGAAATAAAGGGCATCTGCATCGGCAAAGAGGAAGTTAAAATCTCCCTGTTCGCAGATGATATGATTGTATATGCAGAGAACCCCAAGGTATCTATAAGTAAGCTACTCAGACTGATAGAAGAGTTCAGCAAAGTCTCAGGATGCAAGATAAACAGAAGTAAATCAGTAGGTTTCCTTTATACCATCAACGAGACTGTTAAGGAGGAAATTATTAAATCGATACCATTTACGATAACCCCTAAGAAGATAAAGTACCTAGGAATTAATCTAACCAGAGAAACAACAGACCTTTAGAAAGAGAACTACAAGCCCTTACTACAAGAAACTAAGAGAGACTTAGATAAATGGAAAAACCTACCCTGCTCATGGATAGGAAGACTTAACATTGTGAAAATGTCTATTTTACCCAAAGCAATTTATTTATATAATGCAATCCCAATACAAGTTCCAGCATCATTTTTTAGTGAGATGGAGAAAAATATCACCAATTTTGTTTGGAAAGAGAAGAAGACCCAGATAAGTAAGGTACTACTAAAGAAGAAGAACACACTGGGAGGCCTCTCATTACCCGACCTTCGAACATACTACACTGCCACAGTGGTCAAAACAGGCTGGTACTGGTACAAGAACAAACAGATGGATCAATGGAACAGAATTGAGACCCCAGAGATGACACCATCTGCCTATGAACAGTTGATATTCGACAAAGGCCCTAAGACATTAAACTGGGGTAAAAACAGTATCTTCAACAAATGGTGATGGCCAAATTGGTTATCCATCTGCAATAAACTGAATCAAGATCCGTATCTTACACCTTACACAAAAACCAACTCCAACTGGATAAAAGACCTAAACATCAAACCTAAAACGATAAAGCTTATCCAAGAAAAGGTAGAAACAACAATGGAAGTTTTAATACACAATGAGGACAGACTCCAAAATCTGTCAAAGAAACCTCAATCAACAGAAGAGAAAATAGATAAATGGGAACTATTAAGAATCAAACACTTTTGCTCATCCAAAGACTTTATTAATAGAATTAAAAGGACACCCCCAGAATGGGAAAAAATATTTGGCAACTCTATGTCAGACCGACACCTGATCTCCATAATCTGTAAGATACTACAAAATATCAAGAAGAAGAAGATAAACCATCCAATTAAGCGATGGGCAAAGGAGATGGACAGACACTTCACTAAAGAGGAGATCCAGGCAGCCAAAAAACACATGCAGACATGTTCACGATCTTTAGTTATTAAAGAGATTCAAATCAAGACAACAATGAGATACCATCTCACCCCAACAAGATTGGCCATGATCCAGAAAACACAAAACAACAAATGCTGGAGAGGCTGTGAAGAAAGTGGAACCCTCCTACACTGTGGTGGGGTTGCAAAATGGTCCAGCCTCTTTGGAAGGCAATCTGGCACTTCCTTAAAAAAATGGATATTGATATACCATTTGACCCAGTAATTCCACTACTTGGAATATGTCCTACAGATTCAAGGCCTTTCACACCAATGGACACATGCACCAGAATGTTTATAGCAGCACAGTCCACGATAGCAAAAAGATGGAATGAACCCAGATGCCCAACAATAGAAGAATGGATAGGTAAACTGTGGTACATATACTCAATGGAGCACTACACGATGATAAAGAATAACGATGATTCCAGGAAACATCTCCTAACCTGGTTTCAACTGGAAGACATTATGTTGAGTGAAAGTAGTCAGCGACAACGGGATAAATACTGGATGAGACCTCTACGATAAGATCTCAAAAACAGACTTGTGTATAGAAGAAAAGACTCTTTGACAGATGCAAGGGAGGGGACGGAGGGAGGGAGGGTGAGGGGGGGAGGGTTTAGTTTAGATAGTTAACAGAAATCTAGTTGGGAGAAAGCAGTGACAGCACACATTAGGAACAAGAACAACATTAAGTGGACTTCAGCATAACTTGAGTACTCCTTCCATCTTAACTCAATACTGCAAGGATAGAGTAGCTGGGGCGGGGGGCGGGGGACCATGCTCTAAGGTGAATTCCAGGCCAATTGGCACAACTAGCATTTTGCTAAGAGAGCTCTCTGTACCCCACATTGGTGAGTGGCGTCTGGGGTCTTAAAAGCTGCCAAGCTGCCATCCGAGGACACAGCAAATGGTCCCAACTCAACAGGAACGGATGCTCACCGAGGACCAAAATGACATGCGGTAAAGACAACTGAAAAGACGGAGAGACCCACAAGTGTGGGCGCCTACATCGACTTGGGACCGGAAGAACCGGATGGTGCCCGACCACCACCAGTGATAGCCACAATGGAGCTCACAGAGAGGAGTCTCCCTGGCAACACAAGAATAAAGAGGTGCATCATGAGATCTCCACTAAAAGATCTCAATTGATGGTCTAGCGGTTTTGGGGTTCCTCTGAGAGCATGGCCCCCTGCCCTGATGCTGCCCTTTCCCATGAATTATAACAAAGGTCCACTCTTTGGACAGCAATGGATTGGACTTGGCAAGGCAGAGTGACCATATATTGGAAGCACTTTATGGTTCTATACATCTATAGCATATCATCTTGCTGACCTCTGGCTGGTGGAAGGGGAGTGGACGGACAGGAGGGGAAAGGAGACTGTTGGGAAGATGAGACATGTATGGAGCAGAGAGGAATAGTGTGCTGTCACCGGACAGGGAGAGCAGTGGAAGCTGCATATAGGGGGGCATGTAAATTTATATGTGAATGTACATTTTCACTCAGTTATGTTAAATAAAAATTAAAAAAAAAAAGAATGTTTACTGTAGCAGAGTCCACAATAGCAAAAAGATGGAATCATATCAGATACCCATCAAGAGATGAATGGATAAACAAACTACACTCAGTAGAACAGTATGCTATGGTGAAAAACAATGACAATTTTAATAAAATCTCATCACGTCACAGATTGAATTGTGTCCCCCCCAAAATACATGTAGCCGTGTGGCTGGGGTATGATTCCCAGTATTTTGCAATTGTCCTCCATTTCATGATTTTTTTGTGCTATGTGTTATGGGATCAGGGTGAGACTGTAAATCCCTTCCATGGGATTATCTCCCTGAGCCACTATAATGGGAGTTTTCCTAAAGTATGGCTTGCCCTACCCTTAATCCTTTCCATCCTACAAGAGATAAAAGAAAGGGAGGCAAGCAGAGAATTGGGAACCTCACACCATCAAGAAAGCAGCACAGGCAGAAGAGCGCATCCTTCAGACCTGAGGTTCCTGCACCAAGACGCTCCCTGGCCAAAGACTGATGCAATACTAGACTTTCCTCCAGAACTGACAAGGGAGCAGATATTCTGAATTTCCTGTGGAGAGGACTCATACAACACCTCCTGTGGAGGGGACTATGGAATTAAGGCATATAGAACTGGTGATGGCTGGGAGACTGTGTCAACTTGGCCTGCCCAAGATTCCCAGTATTGTGTAGTTGTCCTCCATTTCCTTCCTGTGGAGCAGATATTCTGAATATGGACTTGTAACCTAGCCAAGCCAAGTGCCTACCAGACTGTATAAGAATAAACCTTCTTCCTTTGTTAAAGCCATCCACTCTGTGGTATTTCTGTTAGAGCAGCACTAGCTGACTAAAACAACATGGTTTCAATTGGAAGATATTATGCTGAGTGAAATCAGTTAGTGGCAAAAGGACAAACATTGTATGAGACCCCTGTTATAAGGACTTAAAAATAAAATTATCTGCAGAAGAAAAAAACTCTTTGATGGCTACAGGGGTAGAGGGTGGAGGGTGGGGAGAGAGTTTATCATAGATGGGATGGTTGATAAGCCAAATGTTATTCATTTACTGTAATAAATAAAGTTCTTTTAAAAATAATAAAAAATAAAATAATGGACTTGTCACTTACCTGAGAAAAGTTCAAAGTTCTCATCGAACTCTGCAAAGGCACAGTGTTCCCACTCTCACCATTTCTGACTATTTCTTGCTAATATTGTTTAGCCAACTAGTCCTTAAATACATCAAACAAATTTGTATCTCAGGATCTTTGCACTTGCTGTTCTTTCTGTCTGAAATACTTTTTTTTTCCTATCAACTTCATGGTTTCTCCTTTACTTCTTTCATTACATTAGCATTCTCAGAACTCAGTCTCTCTCTCTTTTTATATATAATTATATATAGATGCACATATATGATAAATGTTTTTATGCATATGTATATGTGTATATACATAAACACACACTGCAGTGCCAAGAATTAATTTAGCATTTTCAGCCATTGTCTTTGTGACTTACACAAAATGACTCAGTAGGACTATGCAATTAAGGTATATAGAACTGGTGATGGCTGGGAGACTGTGTCAACTTGGCCAGCCCAAGATTCTCAGTATTATGCAGTTGTCCTCCATTGTATGTGTTGTCAACCCAGATCTCTGCATGTTGCTGAGGCAGGATTGGTGGGAGCTGTGTCTTGGGTCACAGCTTTGCAGGAAGGTTTGATTCAAGCCCTACCTTACTAAAGTTATGTCCTCCTTGGGTGTGATCTGCATTTAAGATATATGTGTGAGTCCTGATGAGGCTCTCTTTCTGCATCTAGATACTGTGTCCTGTTTGTGATCAACTGACCTCCCCGGGACCTGCTGATTTGGGGATTCACCAGCTTTCATGGCCCCTTGGGCTGGTGGCCTATCATGTGAACTGATTTGCCAACTTACACAACCTTGTAAGCCAGCAGCTCATTGTCTGAACTGCTGGTTTGGGTTCATGAACTCCCGCAGCCCTGTATGTCAGGAGAAGCTTACATATTACACACAAATTTGGTACTTGCCAGCATCTACAACTGGAGTCGTTTCCTTTATATGGTTTGTGAGTTCTGTGAGATGTTGCAGCAAATTAGGGAACCCAAGGGTGGAAGGGAGAGCACCGACAGGAGAGGTCGTAGTTGATGTTAGAGATGGTGGAGTGGTACAGCAGCTTGGAAAACTTGGACATTTAGGATACCTTTAACCTCCACTTTGTATTGATCCTTATAAAATAAATTATTACGTTTGTTGCCATCAGACTCACTGGAGCATGTGGTTCTGGAAAAAAGAAGATGAGTTGGGAGGATGTGAAGCTTTTGGTTTCTGGACAGGATTTAAAACACCGGTGGATTTACACAGCTGTTGTGTTGCAATCAGTTACCCAGCAAACTATTCATGAATTTTGGAAATGAGTGGATTTTGCTTCTATGGAATTGGCTAATTGGATGCATATGGGAGGGCAGATTGATAAAGAAAGAGCCAGACATAAAATTCCTTAGTTTCTATTATCTGTAACAGCTGCAATGGCAAAGAGGAGAAAAAAAAGCAGGATCTGATTTTAGCACTGAACCAAGCCCAGATCTGGTTCAGTCAGAGCTGCAACTACTAGTCTCAGGACTAACCCAGAATGGAAAAATCCAGGCAGCTTCTCTACAATCACTGGTCACCAAGAAGGCACTCTGGGAGGACAATGGGCAAAACCAAGATGTATAGTGTAAAGGAGCTGATTCAATTTGTATATCACCAGTATCATCTGTTTGGAAACCTGGTGGTATAATGGTTTGATGCTACAGCTGTTAACCAAAAGGTCAGCAGTTCAAATGCACCAGACAATCCTTAAAAACTCTCTGAAGCAGTTCTAGTATGTCCTATAGGGTCAATGTAAGTTGGAACTGGCTTGACAGCACTGGGTTTGGTTTGTTGCTTATCATCAGCATCCCATTGATGTCAGAGATGATGGAGTGGTACAGCACTTAGAAAAGCTGTACATTTGAGATGTCTTTAACCTCAACCACGTAGGAACGAGTTTGGTGCTGACTCTTGTAAAAGAAATTGTTTAGTTTGTGTCAGAACAATGGCTTTCACTGCAATGGCCCAGACTCACTACAGCCATTACTAAATGGCTTGTGAGAGTGACTACTTTAGGGGCAGTATCTTTACTTCTGAATCTTACAAAAGAGAGTGCTTTGGTTGATGCAAGACCCACAACTCACTATGGAACAATCAGAAATGGTGATACTAGATCTGTTTACACAACAGGTTAATCCAGAGAGGATGAGTAGCTTGGTGGACTGGATAAAATTTGCAATGAGATTTGCTTACCCTGAGAAGGGAAGCTGCCATCTCCTCCTCTGAATATCCAATGGAATACTCCAGAGGAAACAACTGATAGGCTGCTTATGCAAGCCATGATGGAATACCTTTATGGTGATTATGATTTCATCCAATTAGTATGTCCCTTACACAGGTCATGATAGATATGGTAATGAAAGCAGCCCCTTCTATAGGGGCACCCCATGCAAACTCGCTACTACTAAACAAAGTAACAATCTGAGAAACCCTGTTGGATTTGTTGGCACAGCTTCCCTTCATGGGTCTTACAGATGCTAGAAACATAAGAATGATTCACAGGAAAATGAGGAGGGGACGTGGGGAGAGACCTTATACCAGCAGGACAGAGATTCTTACATGGTTACAAAGATAGCATGACTACGGCAAATATTGATGGAGATGACAGAAAGTTTCTAAGGCAGGCTCCCACAAGAGGTTGGGTGGGCCAATGGAAATTTCTAATGGTCTCCAACATTAAAGAGACCTAAACAAGTCTGTCCTATTCACATTAATAATGTGAGGTCTTTAATGATGGGAATTCCTACCTGGGCCCATTTGAAGCGAAGGCTTAGCCAGTTGATCAAGATAAGAATGGATGAAGAGGTCAGAGTCTTCTGGTTCAGTCCCAGCAGAGAACTCAAGGCCAAATGCACATGTGTGGGTGAAATGCTCTGGGAATGAGGATGAGATTTTCTTGGGAGACCTATCAATAAAATCTTGAACAGGTCTAAGGTTAGACTAGAGGATATAGGGATGCAACAGTTGATGGGACTAAGGTGAAAGTTTGAATGAGAATTGGAAGCTTTAAACAGATCTCGTATGAAGTAATTTCATCTCCTTTACCTGAATATTTTATTGCTGGCCTTGGCTATGTATATTATGTTTAATTGGGGAAAATTCCCTCTACTTGATATTGTAAAAAGACATGCATGTCTGCCCTTAGTTGGGCCCAACACTGCCCTCAGTGTTGATTGAACATGCTAAGTGGAAAAAGTATTAGCATTACCCGAACCCACTCAAGTTATTCATTTGAAACAGTATATGTGTTGAAAAAAATCGAGGTTACTGCCTTGGTTAAAGACACACTAAAGGCTGGAGCACTGATGCCAACCAATTTTCAGTATGGCTCATGAAAAAGGCAGATGGTTTGTAGAGGCTAACAGTTGACCATCAAGGCCTAAATAAATTGGTGCTACCTGTAGCTTCAGCTGTTTTAGGCATGATATCAGCAGTGCAGAGGTGCAAAAAATACAGCAGTCTAAAGGAGACTAGGAATCAGTGACTGATATTGAAAATGACTTTTTCTCCGTACCAATTTCAGAAAAGAGCTAGCTGTAGTTTGCTTTCACATGGGAAGAATCTCAACTTACTTTCACTATATTGCCACAGGATTACCTGAATTCACCAGCTTATTGTCATAGTTATGGAAACCCTGGTTGTGTAGTGGTTAAGTGCAATAGTTGCTAACCAAAAGGTCAGAAGTTCAAATCCACCAGGTTACCTTTGGAAACTCTATGGGGCAGTTCTAGTCTCTTCTGTACAGTAGCTGTGAGTTGGAATCAACTTGGTGGCAATTTTTTTTTTAATTGACATTGGTTAGAAGAGACTTAGACTTGGTGTAGATCTCAAGTGTAATAATACACTACATTGATGATACTATGTTAATGCTAAGCACTGAGGAACAGGCTAGGGCTGATATAAATATAGTGGTGGCCCAAATGACCAACAGAGGCTGCTTAATAAATTCAGATGAACTACAGAACCCTGCCACAGTGGTGAAATTCTTAGGAATAACTTGGGCAACAGCTACCCATGACATTCTTCAGACAGCCAAGACTAAGTTGTTCTTTTTACATACCTTCAAGACTAAACAAAGAGCCCATTATTTGGTTGGTTTATTTGGATTCTGGAGAGCATATATTCCACATCTGTGAATATTGCTGGCCCTGTCCATAAAACCACTCAGAAGAAGACTGCACTGGAGCCAGAGAAATAGCAGGTTATATATGAATTACAAAAAGAAGTTGCACTTTCCCAGTCTTTAGGATCTTATGATAAATTCAGACAAGATTTTAACAGTATCTGCAGACATCTGCTTATGCAGGCTGGAACTTATGGCAAAATCCTCAGAATGATGATCACCAGGTATTGTAGTCCTCTAGTGCTGCTATAACAGAGATACCACAAGCAGATAACTTTAAAAAGAGAAATTATATTTTGTCACAGTCCAGTAGGTTAAAAGTCCAAATTCAGAGTGTCAGCTCCAGGTAAAGACTGTCTCTATTTGCTCTGGAAGAAGGTCACTGACTTCAATCTTCTCCTGGTCTGGAAGCTTCTGAGGTACAGGGAACTCCATCCTTTCCAAAGGATACACTGGACTCCCAGAACTGTTTCTTCATACACCACGAATCTGGTTTCCCTTTCTTTTAAATCCCAAGAGGCTGCCACAGTATAAGTCCATGCATTGAGTTCTTCCCCACCAACTCAACTGCTGCCTATCCTCCCTTATTAACATCACAGAGGCAGGATTTACAGGATACAAGATCCTCACACAATACCAGAAATCATGGCTCAACCAAACCCAAACCACCACTCACAGTTCTATACACATTTTGGGGGGAACACAAATTCAGTCCACGACACTGACATCTTGGACTAGAAAGTTTCCAGATACTGCAGCATGACACATGCCATTTGGTGGAAGGACTGACTGAAGAAGTTAACAACAGGTGAGCTGAGTGGGCTGAGCTGCATGCTCTCTTCATAGCTATGATGGAAGACCTGAGCGATGGTGAGATCCCAAATGTTTGGAATTTTACTTATTCACGGGCAGAAGCCAATGTCCTGGATATATGGCCAGGCAAGTGGGAAAACTGGACTTTTAGCACCAGTGTGGGGTATGATCCTGCGGAAAGCACTTTGAGAACCTAGAGGGTACACCAAAGTAGAACATGTTAAGGCCCACCAGAAGAAAACCCTTCCTGGAACACAAGATAATTGGAATCAGCAAGTGAACCTGTTGAGGTGGCAAACTGGGTCCATGAAATGAGCAGACATGAGAATGTTGTAGCAATGTGCAGATGAGCTGAATCTAGACAGTTCCCCTTGCACCTTTTGAGGCACTAAACAGTAGAGACTGCTCTGTTTGCCAACAAGAAAGACAGGTTGTTGATGGTCACGGGACAGATACCCCAGAATAAAGGCCCTGCACATGGCTGGTAAGTTGATTATGTCAGACCAGTGACACCAGTGGCACCACGTGGCTACAAATGGGTCCACATAGGAACAGTTACCTATTCTGGACTGGGCTTTGCGTATCCACGACAGATGCAAATAACAAAAATACCAGTAAGGGATTAGAACAAAAGACACTGTACCAATTTACACCACTGAGTTATATTTCATCAGACAAAAGTGGGCCAAGAAACATAATCGTAAATGGACATACCATGCTGCACACCGCTGTCAGAATAGCGATTTGATTCAAAATAAAGAATTGAAACATTTATTATCTAAAAGAGGGGGAGATAATGGCTTAAATGCCTTTATGAATGTGTGCTCACATTCATGTTAGATCTGACATTTGCTGATATCTCAAGAGAGCCTCAGAACACAGAAACAATCTCTCAGTTGAATTTTGTTGGTGTCCAAAAAGGGCGAAGACGAGATAAACTGTTGGAGATGCTGAAGAAATCAGATGCAGCAGATGTAGGGATCTGGATGGCTGGTATCTGAGTAACTTTACCTTTAGGATTCTTCTGTGCTCAACATGAGGTGGGAAAAAGAAGGGTCAGCACTTGGCAGATTCCTATGCTTCTGTGGGCTATCTGGAGATGTGAGGTGGGGGAAGATGCTGTGCCACTCTACAGTTCTACCCCACATCACGGAAAATTGCTTTCTTCCTATCACATGCTGCTGTTTCAGGACCAGGAATACTACTGTACCTGCCAGAAGCAGGGGCAATCTTTAATTACTAAACTGTAACTATACCCCTGAACATTTGTGCCAGAATTCCTATGGGGCTGATAGGATAGATTATACCTTTCCCCATCTAGGAAAATTGAAGGGCAATATTGCCTAGTGGATGAGAGAGCCCACAAGTATTATGCCTAAGTAACTCTATCCAATATGAATGACAGTGAACTGGGGTGGTGGGTAGAGGATGGAGGCTAGGGGGGTAATGGGTAAGTACTTGCTATACTGGTCTTACTAGCAGCAATATGGACTAGCTCAGCAACTAAGCCTTAGGTTTCTTTTGTACTACTGAAGACTAGTTATTAATTACTGTTTCAGACTCGTAAAATGATGGGGAGGGGGAAGTAAATCTTTCAAGTACGAAATGGTCAATGGCTGTGATACAATGAATTACTTAATGCAACCCTTTTGACTGTGTTCTTTGTGACTCACACAAAATGATTAAATAGGGCTATACAAATAAGGTATATGGAACTCATGACTGTTGGGGTTATATATCAACTTGGCTGGACTGTGATCCCCAGTACCATATAGCTGTCCTCCATTTTATGTGTGGTAGATCCTGACTTCTGCATGTTGATGAGGCGAGATTGCTATAAGGTATGTCTTGGGTTGCAGCCTTGCAGGAGGGTGTGACTCAAGCCCTACCCTCACTAAAGTTACACCATTCCATGGAGTGTGGCCTGGTGAGTCTCTGTCTCCCTGCATCTGGATCTTATGTCCAGTTTGTGACCATTTGGCTCCCCAGAGGTCTGCTATCTGACCTGCCGATTTGGGGATTCACCAGCCTCCACAGTCCCTTGGGCTGGTGGCCTATTGTATGATCCGATTTGTCAGCTTACAAGGCCTTGTGAGCCTGTAGCCTGTGGTCTGAACTACTGGTTTGGGTTTCTCAGCCTTTGCAGCCAAATGGGTCAGGAGAAGCCTATGCCTAAGGCACAAATTTGGGATTTGCAGGCTTCTACAACCACGTGAGCCATTTCTGTTACATGGTTTGTGAGTTCTGTGAGACACTGCAGGGAATTAGGGAAAGTAAAGATGGGAACAACAGTGCCAAGGGGAGAAGGAGTAGTTGATATTAGAGATGATGAAGCGGTACACCAGTTCAGAAAATTCAGACATTTGGGACATCTTTAACCTTAGTCTCCCTCAGAAACAAGCTTGGCACTATTGATCCTTATAAAAGAAATTATTCGTTTACATACTTACGTAAATAACATTTCTTTATTTGCTCACTTATTTGTCAATTGTCACCCTAATAGAATAAGTGCTCCATGAGAGAGACTTTGGTTTACTGCTATATGCTTGGTACTCAATAGAAACTCAGTGACTGCCTGATGAATGAATGAATGAATGGAGTACAGAGAGAGGATATGATGAAGCAGGCATGAAGAAGAAGACGGATTGGGTGGCAGGGGCGAAGAAGGCGGATTGGGTGGCAGGGGCATAGAAAATACGTAATGGCATCTCTGACACACCTGATACAGCACTGGAAAAAGCCAAATTCCCATACTTTCTCTTGGCAGACAAAACTCTGCATATGCAAAGTGGACCTTAAGAGAGTTGAAACAGGATATCAGGCAGTAGAAACAAGTATTGCTCCGCTGTCAAATGGCCTGGTTTTGAGCTCAACTCTACTATACTCATATGTGAGTTTAGCACAGTCATTAGCCTCTCTAAATCTCTTCATATTAACATCCAAAAAAGAAGCCCATCATTGGGAGGACATAATAAAGATAATTTATCAAATGCACTTAGCACAATCTAGTTGTCATTAAACAATATTAGCTGTTGCTTATTATATATTAGGGTGAGGCTGGCTAGTGGCAGAATAGTGAAAGAGAAGAGGATAAGAAGAGGCAAGATATTATGCATAGTTGTTATTAGTTGCCATCAAGTAGGCACCAACTCATGGCAACCCATGTACAGCAGAACAAAACATTGCCCAGTCCTATGACACCTTCATACTCTTTGTTCTGCTCAAGTCCATTTTTGTGGCCACTGCATATTTTCAGCCTTCCAACCTAGTGGGATCATCTTCAGAAAATACATTTTGTTGTGATCCATAGGATTTTCATTGACTATTTTTCAGAAACAGATCACCAGGCCATTCTTCCTAGTCTATTTTAATCTAGAAGCTCCACTAAGACATGTCCATATAGGTAACCCTGCTGGTATTTGAAATACCAAAAACATAGCTTCCAGTAGCCCATAGCAATAGACAAGCCATCACCATACAATGAATGGACAGATGGGTGGTGATTATTAGGCTTACTCTGCAGCAGATATTTAGGTAACTTAAGGAAGATCTTTCTCACCTGCTAAAGCACTCATCTAAAGTAAGAGTAAGTAGAACAGCAGCACTCACAACTTTTATAGTGTTGACCTAGACCATTTAGATGTCATGAACAGAGGTAAGGCATAGTCTTACCATGTGCTAGGCAAAAAGAGGAAGACAATTGGAAAAGACAGAAGCTTGATTCAGCAGATGATTTAGTGCGTCATGTTATACCACATCCTGTTGTTCTTGTAGGCCATTAACCAGTATCATGTGTTCTAGCAGTCCATGGAGAGGTCAGAGCAACTTTACTCAACATCAGCAATAATTGTCAGAGGCTACCAGCTCCCACTCTAGTCAATATGGCCACCACCAAGTGATGAAGAAAACCTCAAATAAGAAAATTCTCTATAATTCTAGCAGTAAGAGATACTATAGATGAATTACAGCATTACATATAGAATTACAGTTTTATAGAGATCTTCAATAATTGTAATAAAGAGATCTAAAATCCTGTAAGAACAGATTTTAATGTATTTGTCTTCTAATTTCTCCTTTCCCCAATAACTGCTCTGAAAAATCTCCTAAATTTTAGCTCACATATACTCATGCAATTTAATTCTCTTATGATTTATATGCATGCTTGAATGGATATGGATCCAATTCACAATTTCAATGCTTATTAAAATACAAAGTATTGAGGATGCAGAGTCAAGATGGCAAACTAAACACGTCTCCCTGAATCTCTCTGGAAACCAAGACCTGAACTGATAATTAAATGGAGGCTTCTAGACATCTAGTGAGCCATAGGACACGGTATAGGGCTGTCAATTTGGAATACTCACCACTGATTGGGAAACCTTCTCTTTCACCAACTCCTGCCCTTCTTTAGTGCCGGCTGTCATGGACCAAAGGTAACTTGCCATTTTAACTCTTTTTTCTCTGTCTTAGCTGGCAGGCAGAGCTGGGGTTTGACTGGCACCTAAGCTCAGAGACACTGCTGGTGGGATTGGTGGGCAGAATCACCACATTTTAAGAGCCCATCTTTGGACTCTGTGCACCTCAGCACCTGTAGCCTTTCTCTCCAAGCCTCTGCAATTGGGTAGCCTGTTTTGAGGCAGGTGGAGGAGCTTGTGCAGGATGCTATCTTGTTTGGCTAGGAGGCAGATTACTCATATGGAGGCCTCAGCTGGACCTAATTTCAGGCTGGGAAGCAGTGTCTGCCCAGAGGAGAGTGCTTTTCCAGTATTTTGCACAGTGCGGTCTATGGATGTGGCCCAGCAGCAGATGACAGCAGGGCAGTAGCCTTCTTGTATTTTGAACTAGTTTACAGCATCTGGGGGAGGATACAGAGGTGCTTACTTTGCCAGGTGGGAAGAGGGACTTGTACACCTGAAAGTCTGACTGACTTTGGAAGCTGTCAGATACCTTTTACCTTTCAATATAGGACTGCCTAGAGAAATAGCTACTGAACATCCTGATGGCATCTCTTCCAGACTTTATTGACACGCATTGTAGGGTCAGCAGATAGCTTTCCAGTAACTTTATAGATAGAGCCATGTCTTTGTCAATCAGGAAGTAGAGCCTGCTGCCCTAGAGATTCCACTGAGCCCAGTCACTGTAGTACATGGAGGTTTCTGGTGATCACCTTCCTTTTCTGACTGAGCTTTAGATCCTGTTAAGATAACACTGGACAAACAAAACAACCTCCAGATGCCCCAAAAGCAACAAACTTTGGATAAAAAGATAAACAATTACTCACCTATGGCTTCAGAAGGCCCCCGAAAGAAAGAATCAAAGGACTTCCCAGATGAAGAAGCCTTTCTGAAACTATCAGAGGCCGAGTACAAAAGGATTATATAGAGCGCTGTCCTAGACATCATACAAAATGCAGCAGAGCAAAATGAAAAATTGAGCAAACTGTTTGATCTGATGGAACAGTACTCTGAAATCCAACTGATCAATAACAAAATCAAAGAAATAGAAATTGCAGTTCAAAATCAAGAAAACAGAATTGAACAACTAGAAAGTAGGCCTTTCTGGCTTGGAAGACAGAGCTAATGACTCCAGCATCTATGAGAAGAAAGCAGAAAAAAGAAACAAGGAAAATGGAAAAACATTAATAAGCATGTGGGACTCTATTAAGAGGAACAATCTACGATTAATGGGAGTTCTTGAACAAGGGGGGACACCTGAGAACACAGAGAGTTTTGTGGCTGAGCTGCTGACAGAAAACTTCCCAGAAATTATGTAAGAAGAGAATATAGATATCCAAGATGCATATCGAATACCACTCAATATAAATCTCAAAGGAAAAGCTTCAAGACATATTATAATCAAGCTTAATGAAATGAAACATAAGCAGAAACCCTTAAAGGCAACAAGGCTCAAAGCAAAGCTAACATTCAGAGGGAAACCCTGTGTGCTTTCATCTGACTTCTCAGCAGAAATGATGCTGGCACAGAGACAATGGGATGACACATTCAAAGCCTTGAAGGAGAAAAACTTCCAAACAAGATTTATATATACTGAAAAATCATCTTTCAAATATGAAAATGAAATTAAGATGTTCGCAGATAAGCAGAAACTCAGAGACTGTAAAAACTGAACCAAAGCTACAAGAAATAGTGAAAGGAGCTCTTGGCTTAGAAGAACAAAACCATTAACTCTTTATTTTAGGAGGAAATAGAGGACACATCATCCAGAAACCCACTCAGTTAGGGAAGGCTCCAAAATCAATCAAACCAATAATATTAAAAGAAGTGATCCAGTAATCATATCATGAAAACTATGATCTCATCATATTAAAAAGAAAGATGTACTACAATCATTACAATCCTTCCAGATGGAGAGAAAGTTAATAAGACTTGCAGTAGTTAAAATTGGGTTTAAACATAGATTATTAAAGAGGATCACAGAGGTAGCCACAATGCACAATAAAGATGCAAAGTACCAAATCAAGAAATGTAATACAGGAGTCTCAATAACCACAAAAACAACCCCTGAAAAAGGTGGAAAATCAACTCATAAAGAAGAATGTCCCAGAACAGAATAGCACAACAGCAGAGAAAATATCAGGAAAAAAATAAACACTTCACAATGACAGCACTAAACACATACCTATCAATAATTACATTGAATATGAATGGACTAAACACTCCAGTAAAGAGACAGCGAATGATATCTTGGATCAAAAGACATGATCTGTCTTTACATTGCTTAGAAGAAACTCACAGTAGACTTAAAGACATGAACAAACTGAAAATTAAAGGATGGAAGAATATATATCAAGCTAACAATACACAAAGAAGAGTAGATGTGGCAACACTAATCTCAGATAAAATAGATTTTAATTGAAAATCCACCATCTTGGACAAAGAGGGACCCTATTTATTACTGAAAGGTTCAATACACAAGTAGGACTTAACAATATTAAATACTTATGTACCCAATACGAAAGCATCTAAATACATAGAAGAAACACTGAATCCACTCAAACTTGAAATAGATCACTCCACAATAATAGTAGGAGACTTCAATACTCTTACTATTGGACAGACCGTCTAGAAAAAAGCTTAATAAAGACACAAAAGACCTTATTGCCACAATTAACCAACTAGACCTCATCGACATATACAGAACTTTCTATCCATCATCAGACAACTACATCTTCTTCTCTAGTGCACGGAACATTCTCCAGAATTGACCATGTGTTATGATATAAAGCAATTCTCAACAAAATCCCATACCATTGAATTATTGCAAAGCATCTTCTCAGACCATCAAGCCATAAAAGTCTAAATCAATAGCAGAAAAAACATAGAATTTGGAACTCATGGGAACTGAACAACATCTTGCTCAAAAAGCCATGGGTTATGGAGAAATCAAGAATGAAATAAAGAAATTTATGGATTCCGATGAGAATGAAAACACTTCCTACCAGAACCTATGAGATACAGCCAAAACAGTGCTTAGGGGTCAGTTTATCTCTACAAATGCACATATCCAGAGAACCCAAATGAAAGAACTAACTCTACAGCTTGAACAAGTAGAGACAGCACAACAGCAGAAACCCACAGGCACCAGAAGAAAACAGATCATAAAGATTAGAGCAGAACTAAATGAATTAGAGAATAGGAGAACAACTGAAAAAATTAAAAATACCAAAAGCTGTTTTTTTGAAAAGATCAACAAAATTGACAAACCATTGGCTAAACCTACTAAAGAAAAACAGGAAAGGAAACAAATAACCCAATTAAGCAGTTACAGGGGAGTTGTCACAACAGATCCAACAGAGGTAAAAAATATAACAGAATGCTACAAAAGACTGTACTCCAACAAACTTGAAAACCTAGAGGAAATGGACAAATTCCTAGATTCATACCACCTACCAAAATTATCACAAGGTGAAGCAGAACAACTTAAAAAACCCATCACAGAAAAAAAGATTGAAAAAGTCATTAAAATAACTATCAACTAAAAAATGCCCTGGCCCAGATGGCCTCACTGTAGAATTCTACCAAGCTTTTAGAGAAGAGTTATCTCCAATACTACTGAGACTATTTCACAGCATAGAAAGGGATGGAATACTCCCAGATTTCTTCTATGAAGCCAGCATGACTCTAATACCAAAACCAGGGAGAGACCCAACAGAAAAGGAGAACTATAGACCAGCATCACTCATGAACCTAGATGCAAAAATCTTCAACAAAATACTTGCCAATACAACAACATATCAAAAAAATACTTCATCCCAACAAAGTTGGATACATACCAGGGATGCAAGGCTCATTGAACATCAGAAAAACAATTGAGATGATCAACCACATAAATAACACAAAAAACAAATCACCTGATTTTGTCCATTGATGCAGAAAAAGCATTTGATAAAGTCCAACACCCATTCATGCTAAAATCTCTTAGCAAAATAGGCATAGATGGAAAATTCCTCAGCGCAATAAGCACCATTTATACAAAGCCAACTGCCTACATCATCCTGAATTGAGAGAGACTGAAACAGTTTCCTCTGAGAACAGGAACTAGACAAGGATTCCCGCTCTCGCCTCACCTACTCAACAGTGTACTAGAAGTTCTAGCCAGAGCAATTAGGCAAGACTAAGAAATAAGGGGCATCTGCATTGGCAAAGAAGAAGTAAAAATCTCACTATTTGCAGATGGTATGATTGTATACACAGAGAATCCTAAAGAATCCTTATGCAAACTACTCAAACTGATAGAAAAGTTCATCAAAGTCTCAGGTTATAAGAAAAACATAAGTAAATCAGTAGGATTCCTTTATACCAACAATGAGATTATTAAAGAAGACATTACCAAATCAATATCATTTTCTATAGCCACCAAGATAAAATACCTAGAAATAAATCTAATCAGAGAAATAACAGATCACCACAAAGAGAACTACAAAGTCTTACTACAAGAAAATAAGAGAGACTTACATAAGTGGAGAAATCTATCCTGTTCATGGATAGGAAGAATTAACATTGTAAAAATATGTATTTTACCCAAAGCAATCTACTTATATAATGCAATCCCAATACAAATTCCAGTGACATTTTTTTAATGAGATGGAGAAACAAATCACCAGCTTTGTTTGGAAAGGGAAGAAGCCACAGATAAGTAAAGCTATAATGAAGAACACACGGGGAGACCTCTCACTACCATACTTTAGACACTATTACACTGCCACAGTTGTGATAACAGCCTGGTACTGGTACAAAAAGAGGAAAATACATCAATGGAACAGAATAGAGATCCCAGAGATGACACCATGCTCCTATGAACAGTTGATAGTTGACAAAAACCCTAACACATTAAACTGGGGTACAAGCAGTCTCTTCAACAAATGGTGCTGGCAAAATTGGATATACCTCTGTAATAAATTGAAACAAGACCCATATCTCATGCCTTATAAATAAACCAACTCAAACTGGATAAAAAACCCAAATATCAAATCTAAAATGATAAAGTACATCCAAGAAAAAATAGAAGCAATAGTGGAAGTTTTAATACACAACATAGGCAGACTTCAAAATCTGATGAATAAAGCACAATCAACAGAAGAGAAAATAGATAAATGGGAAGTATTAAGAATCAAACACTTGTTCCTCCAAAGGCTTCATCAAAATAATTTCAAAATTTGGCAATTATATGTCAGACTGATGCCTGATCTCCATAATCTATAAGGTACTACAAAGTATCAACAAGAAAAAGATAAATAGTACAATTAAATGATGGGCAAAGGAGATAGATACTTTTCTAAAGAGGAGATTCAGGCAGCCAAAAGAACACATGCAGACATGCTCACTATAATTAGCTATTAAAGAAATTCAAATCAAAACGACAATGAGATACCATCTCACCCCAACAAGGTTGGCCATGAGCCAAAAAATGCAAAGCAACAAATCCTGGACAGTCTGTGGAGAAATTGGAACTCTTCTACACTGCTAGTGGGGTTGCAAAATAGTGCAACCTCTTTGGGAAGCAATCTGGTGTTTCCTTAAAAATCTGGATGTAGATATACCATTTGACCCAGTAATTCCACTGCTAGGAAGATATCCTACAGAATCAAGTCCATTCACACCAACTGATACAATGAATGTTTATTGCAGCACAGTCCACAACAGCAAAAAAATGGAATCAACCCAGATGCCCAACAACAGAGGAATGGATAAGTAAACCACGGTATATATACTGAATGGAACACTCTGCAATGATAAAGAACAACGATGATTTTAGGAAGCATCTCATAACCTAGTTTCAATTGGAGGACATTATGTTGAGTGAAAGTAGTCCATGACGAAAGGACAAGTATTATATGAGACCCTTGTAATAAGAACTTAAAAACAGACTCATGCATAGAAGAAAAGACTCTTTGATGGATGCAAGGGTGGGGAGGAAGGGAGGGTGAGGGTAGCATTTAGATTAGATATTTGGTAGCAATTTGGTTGGGTGAAATCTGTGACAGAACGTATTAGAAAGAAGATCAATTTAAACTGGACTTCAACATAACATGATTACTCCTTCCATCCTAACCCAATATTGCAAGGACAAGGTAGCTGAGGTGGGGGCTGGGGACCATGCTTTAAGGAGAAATTGAGGCCAATCAGCACAACTAGCATTTTGCTAAGACAGCCTTCGGCATCCCACATTGGTGAGTGGTTGGAGTCTTAAAAGCTGCCAGGCTGCCATCTGACTTACACCAAATGGTCCCAACTCAGCAGGAACAGATGATCACCAAGGACCAAAATGACATGGAGGAAAGAGAACCCAGAAGACAGAGAGACCCGTGTGAGTGAGTGACTACACTGACACGTGACCAGAAGAACCAGAAGGTGCCCAGCTACCACCAGCGATAGCTGTGATGGGGCTCACAAAGTTGAGTCTCACTGGCAAGACAAGAATAAAAAGGGGTGCACCCTGAGATCTTAACTAAAAGACCACAATTGATGGTCCATGTGCCTCAGAGTTCCCCTGGGAGGATGACCCTTGACCATGATGCTGCCCCTGGACATAAATTATTATGGAGGTCAACTCTTTGGACAGGAATGGATTGGACTTGGTGACATAGAGTGACCATATCATGGGTGCACTTTATGGTTCTATGCATCCATAGGATGTTGTCCTGCTGACCTCTTACTGGAGACAGGAGAAATGGTGGAAAGGAGGGGATAGAAGATTGTTAGGAGGATATGGCTTGTATAGAACGGAGAGGAAGAGTGTGCTGTCACTGGGCAGGGAGAGCAGTGGGAGCTGCACATAGGTGGGCATGCAAAGTTATATGGGAATGTACATTTTCACTCAATCATAATAAAAAAAATGAAGTGCTGGTTTGTTTTGCAGGTATCACTGTGATTAATACAACTAGGATGGTGAAATCCCTCTCCAAAATGTTCTCAGACACTGAAGTGTGTAGTTGAGTCGTTAATACTAATTTTATTGAGGCTCTCTGATTTGATACTCCAACATCTTACACTGCTAAAGAAACAAACAGTTCATTTTTACCTCTGTCCTTGAATACTCTGGGGGTCAGTTCTACCCTGGCCCCTAGGGTTGCCATGAGTTGGATCTGACTCGACGGCACTTGGCTGGCTTGGCATTAAATATGTGGGATTTTCCATAAACTCCAATGTTAAATAAGTTGATCAATAACAAGTGAATCACTAATCAGACTTTGAAGCAGAAAAGTGTCATTTGTGAACCTGAAAGAAAAGTTTTGAAGAAAAATTCAAGACTTAAATTACACCTGCTGTGAAACTCTGGAGAAAGGTATCTGTTCAGAAAAAGAATAGAAGGTAGTTGGATTGAAAGTCTTTGAAAGGCTCCTTCTGCTAAATGTGCCCTTTCTCTGTGAACCCAGGGAAGACAGATAGAAAGGGCTGATCTGTCTCCCTGTTGTGCTGGGCAATTATAGCTTTCACACACGCACACAAATCTTCAAAATGTCTTCAGGAAGTAGCAGGTTGAAGTCTGGCTCCAGGTTTTGAGCTGAGTCAGTCAACCCCCGGTAAGACTTTCTGCAATAAGAAGAATACAAAAAGAAGGGACTAAGGCTTCTCTGAGGTTAAACAAGGTGAGTAAGTCTCTGGTGCTCTTAAATCCCTAAAATGGGGCAGACAATCTAAATTCCAAGGTATGAACATGGTCACTGAAAGGCAGGATAGAAGACAAGCCATGGGAGATGCTGCCACAGCAGATTATCTTCAGGTAGTGTTGTCCTAAGTTCTGATAAGTCAGTCACAATGACAGCCTTGCAACCACCTAGAAATTAAGGCTCCTGGAAATGGTTTAGGTATGACAGAAACTCATGAGTTACTCATAAGAAATAATAGACTTAGTACCTTACTAACATGCCACACGTCAAATACTTGCTTTACCTATTATAGCCCTGAGAAATACTGCTTATGTTTAGTGTTTCATACATTGTAGATTTCAGATTTACATGATGTTTATGCTCAGAGGAGGAGAGAGGTATCATACATTTTCTCTACTCAGATATCACTATTCCTAGATTTTCCACATGGCTTCTCAGCATGGCTACCAAACTGTCAACGGAAGAAATCTGGAGTGTACATACTGACCTCTTTTAGATTCGCTAGTCTTGAAAATACCACCTAAAGATAATGGGGTAGCTTTTCAATCACTTTTCTGTCCGCATCAGAATTACTAGATGGATATCCAGTACTGGAAAGAGTGAGGTCTAAAAGGTTTTGTGGGAACTGTCCAAGGTGGCAAGAGAGGAGGATGTTTGGGAAGTTATCTGTAAGTCAGCATATATTGTCACCAAGCAAAGCAAACAAAAATAAAAAGAGACTTGAGAGGGAGAAAGATTGAGAGAGAGAGAGAGAAAAAAAAAAATTGTTTTCTGTAGCTGAAAGCCCTAGCATTTCCTTATCTTCTTAAGCAGAATTGTCTAAGAATGCATTATAGCTGCAGGACTAGTGATTGAGTATGTCATATTTTCCATGACAGAAGCCCTAATGTATCAAAGACTACGATTACAATTACAGTAATGAAGCAGGACGATTTTACGATGTGACTGAGTTGTCCTAGAAAAATACATGAGGAGTAATCGGTTAAAAGAATACACTGATGAAAGTCTGTTAATAAGGTCCTTCTCTAGAGTTTGCCAGTGACTAAAGACTTGCATTATTTCTGAGACTGTGGCCTCACTGATGTGTTAATAATATGACAGACGATTGAGTAAATATTTGGAAATATGGATAAGAAAAGTAAAGGGTAAAGAAATCAAAGGACAAGAAGAAATACATAAATCTTTGAATATTCACCAAAAGGCAGAGGAAAATAGAAATCTCGTAAGTGCTGATGCTGAAAATGATGCATCTGAAGACAGCAGAGAAAAGAGTGAGACAGCAGAGTCTGGAAGATTAGGTTCATTTGGGAAAAGTGGAAATAGAGTCTAGTGTCACCTAAATGATTCTGTGGAGGCCCAAATGAACTGAGAATGCTCAGTGAATACTCCATCACTCAACTATTTGATGTTAGTAATTGGAGTTTCAGACAAGCAAGAGAAGGAAGTGGTATTAGAGGCCTAGTGTGGCAATGACAGGACAAGATCACATAGCCCTGAGTTCATATATTGATTACATTCATAAACAATGTGATGAAGTCAGACCTTCCTCATTAAAAGCTTTGAAGGCTGTGGGTAGCCAAGATTCCTTCCATGAGTACAATCTACGTGTCTTCAACTCATGTAAGACCAAGATCTCAGTGAACTTGTCTCTGCTACCACCTTAGGCACTTAATTATCAACCAGTGTAGCCACCCTTTAGAGAACTAAGAAGGTGGTCTGTTAGAGCCAGTCAGAGAAGAGCCATAAGGAAATGAATGGCACAAAGCTTCAGTCTCTTGAAGAGACTTAAATACTTGAGAGACTCAGTATTGCTTGAAGAGACTGAGTACTAGTAGGGCTCCAGATTTTTATATAGTTGTGGTAGGTAATTTTCAGTAGCCAGCTCTTGCAATAATAAACCAGGAACTTAGAAAGGAAAACAAGAAAATAGTTCTTTCAAAGCCATTTCTGCTATCTTTGCTACTGAATCCTCCGCAACACAGAAGCAAAGTCCCTATATTGATGCATTTTACAATGTCTTTAAATAATCCTAATCTCTCATAGTATACCCTAGGCTGAAAAAGCATGGGTGGTACTGAGTCTCTTTAAGTACTGCATTTATTCTCTAGCTGATAAGCTTCTGTCAACTAAGGAATAAATTGAGGATAAAAGGAGGATAATTTTAAAGACTTTTTGATTAGTATCTTCACTCCCCATAATGTTAGAAGAGAACAGCATTGATCTGATAATTTTCTATCAGTTAAGGAATAAACTGAGGACAAAAGAAAGAGTAACTGTAAAGACTTTCCTTAGCATCTCCCCCTCTTGCCACTTAACTTTAGGGAAAACAGCATTGATTTTTCTTCCTACTTATCAAGTGATCAATAATCTTTGTGGAATAGATACATTAATAACAGAAATAATCCTTTGCAGTTTAAGCACCTGTGCTTTTTCAATCTATGGTATACTACGAGAGATTAGAATTGCTTAAAGAAATTGTAAAACTAAGCAACATAGAGACTTTGGTGCTATGTTGCAGAGGATTCAATAGCAATGATAGCAGAAATGGCTGTGAGAGAATTATTTTCTTTTTTTCCTTTCTAAGATCCTGGTACATTATTGCAAGAATAGGTCACTGAAAATTAATTACTGTAACTATCGGAATTTGGAGCCCTGCTGGTACAGTGTTTAAGAGCTCAGCTGCTAGATGAAAAGTTTGGCTGCTTGACTCCACTAGTCATTCCTTCCAATCCGTGTGGAGAAGAATCCAAAGACAGGGAGCCATATTTTGAGACAGTCCCTTCCTGAAAGCTGCCAGCAGCCAGAAGTAATTCCTGACTACTTCTGTTATATACATATATCTACTGCTGTTGAATTGGTTTCAACTCATAGCAATACTGTAGGACTACCCTTAGAACTGTCCCATAGAGTTTCCAAGGACTGCCTCATAGATTCGAACTGCCAGTCTTTTGGCTAGCAGCTGTAACACTGAACCACCACATCACTAGGGCTTCCTCTGTTACAGGTATAGGTATATCCATATATGTCTGTATACCTTTATCTATCAATCTATGAACTATCTATTCACTGATTACCTATTTATCTGTATTTCTACCTATAGATACAGAAAGAACATTTAAAAAGACCAAGAAAAGTTCAAACTACTGCTGAAAGGAAAAGGGCAAAGAGCTGATCAAGAACAAGTAAAAGACTTTAATGGTACTGGCTCAACAGAAAGAAGTACGAGAACACAAAATTATGTAATCTGAATTATAGCACAATTCTTAGAAAAATTTTTTTTTTGCATACACACCAAAAATCTTGTCATCAAGACAATTCTGATTCATAGTGACCATGTAATACAGAGTAGAACTTCCCCATAGGGTTTCCAAGAAGTGGCTGGAGGATTTGAACTGTCGACCATTTGATTAGCAGCCAAACTCTTTACCACTACACCATCAGGGCTATTATTATTATTTGTTAATGAAAAATATTTCTTTGTTTTCTGTATTGCGTTTGCATGTAACTTAGGCTTCACACAGCATAGTGGCTGGGTTTTACGAGGAAGTTATCTAAAAGCTGAAGGTGGAAGCCGCAGATCTACTCTCAGAAGTTAGACAGCATCATCTCTGCCTCATTGTATAGACCAAAACCAGTCAATGAGACAGTTCAGACTCAAGCTTATGACAGATAGGTGCCACAAATTTAGAAGAATAGCAATAAATTAATGGCCATCTTTTTCTACCACAAAAAAAATTATGTAATAATGCCTACAGCTACTTTATTGGTAACATCTAAGTTATAAAATTTTAAATGACTGTCAGATTGAGTTGTGTTCCCCCAAAAATATGTACAGAAATTTGTCTGGGTTGTGCTTACCAGTATTGTGTGATTGCCCTCTATTTGGGGATTATTCTATGCTGTATGTTAAAGAGGATTAGGGTGGGACTGTAAATCCCTTCATAGGATCACCTCCCTGCTCCACTGTAAAGGGAGTTTCCCTGGAGTATGGCTTGTTTCGCCCTACAAGAGATAAAAGGAAAGGTAAGCATGCAGAGAACTAGGAGCATCACACCATCAAGAGAGGGGCACCAGGAGTAGAGCACATCCTTCAGACCTGAGGTTCCTGCACCAAGATGCCCCCTGACCAAAGACTGATACAACACAGGGCTTTTCTCCATAGCTAACAGAGAGAAAGTCTTCCCCTGGAGTAGACACCCTGAATTCGGACTTGTAGCTTACTGGACTGTGAAAGAATAAACTTTCCTTTGTTAAAGCCATATACTCTGTGGTATTTCTGTCAGAACAGTACCAGGTGACTAAAACAGACTTCAATACCCCTTCACAGGTGAAATGGATAAACTAATTTTGGTATAGTTTATATAACTGATTACTTCTCGTCGGTATAAAGTAAGGTATTGCCAATATTTTGCTAGAGGGTCAGCAGAAACGGCTTAACTCTGACTGAGGAAGATTGATACAACATTAAACTTAAACATAACAATGACCATGAAGGTGGCAGAGGACCAGCCAACATTTGTTCTATTATAATGAAAGTTGCCATGAGTCAGAGTCAACTTGACAGCAACTAGCAACAGCAGTAACAGCCAATATTTGCAATAGCGTGATGAATCTCTTATATATTAAGTTGAGCAAAATATACCAGGCACAAAAAAAGTACATTTTGGGTCATTCCATTTATACAAAGTTGAAGAATGGGCAAAGCTAAAACCAGAATAGTGGTTTTCCCTGGAGAAGAGAAGCCGAATGGAAAAGGGCACAGATTTCCTGGAGTGATGAAAATGTTCTGTATCTTGATTAGTGAGGTATTTATACAGGTGTTTTCATTTTTGAAAATGCATCAAGTGGTACAATTAATACCTGTTCATTTCATTATGTAAATTTTCCTCCAATTTAAAACTTTTAAGTAAATTTGATATTTTTAAAACATTTTCATACTACCCTGTTTATTCTTCTCAATAATAGTCTTACGGGGAAGAAAGCAGATACTGGTATTTTCATTTACAGATAAATTGTTTAAGATCATACAGAAAATTAATGGCATAGAAATAACTTGAATTCAGATAAAGGAAAAAAAATCAAAGCTTTGGAAATATTTCCCCCCTAACTGTTGACTTATTTAAGTAATGACCATATTTTTAAGCTACCACAGAACACTAGAGGATACAATTTATATAACACTTTCACTACTTTCATTTAACACAGAGAACTAACTTGTAAATGGCCACACTGTGGCACACAATGGCCTGTGGTCTATTTCTAATGTGTTAGCCACTACTGTATTTCCCTTTTGTATGACATAATCCCTGGTCATAACACCTACTAGCCTGGATTTCAGATTCAAATTAGAGGCAAATAAAAACTGTTTTGTGTGGACGTTCTGTTCCAGAGAAAATGACTTCCAGTCTGGCTTACTAATAAGTTTGGAAACCAAAATGATTCAAAGTAAAACATTCCATCAATTTTCTCTCCAGGCAGAGCTATGCTTTAAAGTCCCATCTGGTTAGTAAGGTATCCACAGGCCATCATTAGCTAGAATTTCTAGGATTTTGTGACTTTTAGCTTAGCATTGCAACACCTCTGAGATCAGCAAGACCAATTTCTTCACTTCCAATTGTTGCAAAAATAAGATTTTAAAAATACTTGACTTGGCGTGGTCATTATATTGGAATTCATGATCAGATCTAATGAAATAATTGGTGGCAAGGAATTAAATGGAAGACATGCCATATTTGGATTTTTCTCTTCTGATTCACATTCTTTTTGTTTGTTTTTAGTGGTAGAAGTAATTGTGGTCATGGTGGTAGTGTTGTTGTTGTTGGTGGTGGTGGTGGTGATGGGGTGTGTGTGTGGGTGTGTGTGTGTGTGTGTGTGTTCTTTAAGTTTCTATTGTCTCAGATACTTACCAAATGTTAGATCTTGGCTATTTCCTCAAGCAGTGAATGGCAAGGAAGCCAACACAGGGTTTGGATATGGATTATCTAGAAGCGACATGAATAATTAAACACACGCAAATGCATCACAGTTATTCCTATAAAAGCAGCAGTTCACATGGTTTTAGTATGTATTAAATGAGAATGAAAATATATATTAAATGAGAACAAAAAATATATTTTGAGTCTAGGTAGAAGAGCATATTCTGCTTTAAAAAAATTAATATGAGATGTGGAAGTAACGGTTGTCAGAAACAGTATAACAAAGGACCATTATGAAGCACTGACTCCTATAGAGGACACTGCAGTACCATACAGATGTCTTCCCAAAGTTATGTAAAATAGCTAATCCTAAAATGATTTTTTTTTTTTTTTTTTTTTGCGTAGCTCAGATAAAATTTCTGGAAAAAGTGCTGAATGCTTCCTATTTTGAGAAATCCACAGCTTTTGGAAACAAACTTTAACCCTCGTGTCTTTTTGTTTCTGCCTACATATCATCTCTTGGTGACAACAAAAGTATTTTGCAAGCTTGCACAGTTGAACAGGAGATAACCAGCTACACTACCCACCCAGAAGGTGGGAAGGAGAAGGCTTGCTATGGATAACTGGAATCCCAGCTCAGGACCTGGCACAAGAATGACTTCATCAACATTCCCTCAATTTACTCCCTTCTTAAGCCACTTTAACCTAAAATAAGCCCAACAGAAAAGTGGCTAGTGGACAAAAAGGAGAAAAAGATTTCTGAGATTTCACAGTAAAGCTGCGCCAATTGGAAGTAAACTTACTGCCTGAATGATGCTGCTTCTTCACTGGAATGCCAAGTCCAACGTGAAAAAAAGAGCCTGAACAGATATTGCAAAGTCAATCCAGGAGTTACTAGATTTTTCCTTTTCTTTTGCATGCAATAGTAACTCTATCCTCTGCTTAAGCCCTTACTGTCTTCCTTATACTGGTATCCTTGATGTTCTTAACCTCATAATGATATGTCTGCATCCTTGATTACTGCACTCACATCTATCTGTACATATGTAAAACTTCAGTATAAAGAGTAGTGTGTAAGAAGGAAATCATTACCTTAGACAAATACTTGGAAAGATTGTTGGTTGGAACACACAAAAAGGCACCTCAAAAGACAGGCCTAGTGATCTACCTCTGAAAGGTTACAGCCTTGAAAATCCTAAGGAACTGTTCTTCTCTGCATACAGGTGGTCATCATGAGTCAGAATCAACTAGAAACATCCAACAACAGTGCCGCTGATATTGTATCACATCATTAAAGGCCTCCCTGTTTTACTGAAAGAGATGAATTTAGAATGACAGTCTCACACTATTAACCTTAAATAGTCATTGAAGACTTTTTGTTTTTTGTCACATGAAGTATATAGTTTGGTTGAGACTGTAGTTGTACTGTTCTTTTTCTTCTCATTTTAAATGTCCTATTGAATTTTGAAACTTCTTTCAAATGGTTCAGATTCCAAAGACTGATGGTAGCATTTGAACTTTTTCTAAGAAAGATCAAGATATAGTTGCTAACAAGGAAAGCCAGTTCAAAGTAGAACTCAAATGATTAATGACAGCAGACTTTTTTTCCTTAACTTTAAGATGTACCCATAATTTAAGAAGCACAGTAAAATAAAAAGCTATTGCCATTACCTATACCAAAAATTCATAAACTGCTTGCTAGTGAACTTGGAATTTGCGGGAGGTTATGAGAAATATAAGGCATTACCCACAACTTTAAACAGGTTTTGTTCTGTTACATGTAAGGTTGCTGTGAGTCTGAGTCCCTTCAACAGCAACTAACAACAACAACAACAACCTAACTGGGGTAAGGAGTCCCTGAGTGGTGCCAATGGCTAAGCACTTGACTGCTGATGGAAAGACTGGAAGTTCAAGTCCACCCAGAGGCACCTTGGAAGAATAACCAGGTGATTTGCTTGCAAAAAATCAGCCAATAAAATCCCTGTGGAGCACAATTCTACTTTGACACTCACGGAATCACTTTGAGTTTGAATTGATTTTACAGGATTTTGTTATTTTGTTTATTTAACAGTTGACTTAAGGGAGACAAAAAACAAAGTAAAGGAATAATTAAACAGTGCCTTGAGGTATTTATTACAAGTACATTAATTATAAGACAAAAGGTGAAAGAAATGGGTTTCAGTTGACTATGTCTGGAAGAGCCTTCTCAGAGAAGATAGCACTCTAAATTGGCTCTTGAATAAAGAGAAGGATTTAGAAAGCAGACAGTGTCAAGCTGGGCAATCTGGAAGTCTCTATGGCATTTGATGTCATTGGGGGCCTCAAAGGCCAAGAGTGGATAGACTAAGAATTTCAACAGCTGAAAATACAGCTATTGTGCAACACAATTAAAGTGGTTAACCAGATTGCAGAGAGTCATGGAGTGTTTGGCAGTGACCGAAGAAAGTGGTTTATAATCTAGGAATCATTACAAATTTTTTGTGGCAGACTCTCTAATGCTTGACTTCCAATCCTGAATTTTATGTATCTTCAATCTTTCTCTGGCTTTACTTTCTCAAATGTAAAAAAAATATACATATTTTTTTGCCTGCCTCAAAAAAAAAAAAAGTGCAGCTCAAGAGATAATGAGCATGAAAGAGTTGTGAAAGCTACAAACAAGAAAATTTCTGTCACTGTTACGTTATTCTGCAGCATAATAAGTAAAATTAGATTGCTTTTAACAAACAGTAAATTTTTCAGGCTGTTAGGATGTCATTTGGTGGATTGTTTTAGTTGAGAATAAACATAACACAGTGTCTTTATTATGTGGGCACACTGCAAGTACAGAAGATAGCTTCCCTTTAAGTTGGCAATAAAAGAGTAATTATTTTTAAAGAACTCTGCTGACTGTGCTTCTTGGTGGTGTCATTCTCAACTTCAGGAGGCCTTTGAAATACTGACCTTCCTACCTGTGTTTGTACAGGTTTACATCAGGGATGCCTAGACAGGAGCTAAACTTAAGCAATGGACCAGAGTAATTTCAATGGGAAGCCAGATTAAATTACTCACTGCTTCCTGATTAGGTTGGGGAACCTAGTGGCCACTCCTAGTGGGGACTTGCTATTATCTTCTTGCCGGCTGGTAAAGCTTCCCCTCCAACCCCAATCTATGAGGTGATTTAAAGTGCAAAACAGATGAGACACGTACATCCACGAAAATGTTGGGTGGAACTGGTAATCTCATTCTATGACCTTTTTCTGCTCTTACATTTATATTTTTTTTAAAAGAGAAACTAACCTAAAAAAGACACAAATGTTTAGCCTCAGTAATGTATGTCTTTAATTTTCTTTCCATAAATTTTATCATAAAAATCCCAACCCATGACCATTGAGTCGATTCTGACTCATAGCAATGCTACAGAACAAAGTATAACTGCCCCATAGAGTTTCCAAGGAGTGTCTGGCAGATTTGAACTGCCAGCCTTCTGGTTAGCAGCCATAGTGTTTAACCACTATGCCACCAGGGTTTCCTTATATAATGTGGTTTATTCTCTGTGGTTAGGATTAATTGCCCAAGATCTTTAGCCATATTTTTTAAGTTTGTACTTATTCACAGTGAGAAAGTCCATCTTTAGTCTTTAAGTACATTTTCATGTCTAACAAATCAATTTGATAAATCCGCAAACTGTTCTCCACAAATTACTACTCCCCTGAATGAAGAAAAGATTGCATTAGCTGAGTCAGGTCTGATGCTGATGGTACTGGGAAGCTGTGAAGGACAGAGAACTTCCCACTTTGCTTCTCACATAATGAGAGCCAAACTTCCCAGCACAGAACCTCTTACAGTTCCTTCCAGACTAAAAGTTCTAGAGATTTATGACACTTCCTTCTCTGTCAGCAAAGAAGGTGCTGTCCCTCTAGAAAGATGGGTGGGGGAATTAATATAATCCCCACTGACAGGGAGGACAAGGAAAAAAGATTCATTCTGACTGTCATCATGTTTTCCAGTTACCTTTCTTAGCAATCATGGAGACACGAGTCTTAAAAATAATCCAGAAGAAGACTAGTTAGATTTCCATGAAAGAAAGACCGTGTGCCATTCCACTATTGTATCCAGGCCTGCCATGGAGTTACAGATGTGGAAGACCAGCTTACTAAAGCCTATTGCTCTAATTCTTCCATGGATGTTGGAAATTTGGGAGAAAGAGAGGAAGAGAGAAGTTGTGAATCTCAGGGGGCAGCTCCGGGGTCACGTGAGACTAATGTCTGTCTGTGAAAACAGACTTTGTCACCTAGATTCCAGGAGCCTGTGTGAACCTTTCTTCACAATGATGTTGTTTGGAGGAAGACAGTGACTGATGTCTTGCTATCAGATGGGTTCAAACTCTTAGCCCTTTCAAGATCCAATTACTTTCTTCTAAGAATTTTTTGTTGATACTGCATACTTTCGTTAATGAAGGCATGTTGATTAAATGACCAATTCAGAATTTTTGTTATGAGCTATATATTTTGATACCCTTTATCCAGGATCCCATGTGTCCTAGTAGACCCTGGATGATATAAATCCCGCTGATTTTGAATCAATGATAAATATCAGAGGTTTAAATTCATTTATTTTTACTCCTTGAAAATTTGCAAAACATGAGGTAAAACATGACGGTACCTGGCAGTGCCTGCACATGTTTTCTTTGCTTCCTTCTCCTTAGCCTTTCTGTTATTTTTTTTTTATGAAACTTTTTCAAGACATAGTACAACGAATTCTTCCTTACTGCAAAAATAGTACTTAGAGCTCAAATAAATAAAGCCAAGTGATGTTTTATCTCAGAAAAATCACCACACAATGCATTCTTCATTACTCTCAAAAGAGTACTTAGAGGCCCAATAAATAGAATTAAAGGAATTTGGATCTCAGGAAAAATGATCACTACTATGTAGCCTTCGAGGAGCCCTAGTGGTGTGGTGGTTACATACTACAGCTGCTAACCAAAAGATCAGCAGTTTGAATCCACCAGCTGCTCCTCAGAAGCCCTATGGGCCAGTTCTACTCAGTCCTACAGGGTCACTATAAGTTGAAAATGACTCAATGGCAACATGCTGGTTGTTGGTTGGATGTATTCTTTCATCATAACAAAAGCAGTGCCAACAGCTAACAGGCAGAAACTAGTGTCCCAGATGACTGCAGAACTGCTAACAGCAGTGCATTTTACCTGCTACATGTGGAAGAAAATTTATATTGAATGTGGAAATCCTGGTAGCATAGTGGTTAAGAGCTGTAGCTACAGCTTCTAGCCAAATATTAGTTAGGCAGTTTGAATCCACCTGTACTCTTTGGAAACCTTGTGGGTCAGTTCTGCTCCATCCTTTAGGGGTCATTATGAGTCAGAACTGACTTGATGGCAACATGTTTGTATTTTTTGTTTTGTTTTTAATATTGAATGCAGGGTAAGAGTAACTTAGAAGAGTTCCCATCTCTTGAAAAGTACCACTGCAAAGCCATGACTTACTATTCAGAAACTAGAAAAGAAGGGAGCCAGTAAAACCCAGAAACAATTGATGGTATAAAGGAGAAAATAGCCACTATAACTGAATGAAGAAGACTGGCAATGGCTTTTTCTTGTGACAAGCACATTCTCACAAGAACATGGTAACTGGATAATGTAGTTAGAAGTCTTGTCTGCAGGCAGAAACAAAGGCAAACCTGTTAAAGGATTAGAAATTTCACAAATCTGGGAGGTATCATCTAAGACAGTGTTCAATCTACACACAAAAAATGAGACTTCCAGTAATGATTTTTTCAGTTTCAGGCATTTCAGAAGGTTCGCACTTTGAGGTTGCAAGTGTTCAAATCAGACTAACTCTTTCAACAAAGTACTTCAGAAACTTAAAAAGCTGGTGGAATACCACATTCCCCATAGATCTTGAAAGGGCTAGACTAAACATCCAGACCAGTCTCTCACGCTCATTAGCCTCCCACTGGTGGCTTAGTGCTTAAGTGATATGGCTGCTCACCAGAAAGTCAGTGGTTCAAATCAGCCAGGCCCTCCTTGGAACCCTAGGGACAGTTCTATTTTTACCTATGTGAATCTACATCAACTCGACAGCCGTGAGTTTGGTTTTGCTTTTTTTCTTTTTTTTCTGGTTTTCTGGCTCCAGATTGAGTCCAGTACCCACCCGGCTGGAGAGCCATAGCTACAGCTGGTTTGGCCTCCTCTGGGCTTCACTCCTTGCCTTCAAACAGAGACTATGACTTTCTGATCCAATGCTGTATTAAACTGCTGGAAGCAAGGCATCATCTTCCAAGGCAATCTGGCAATATTTGTTTTTTAAAAAACACTTTGATAAACCTGTGCTTGCCATTCTACAGGTAGAGGATTTCCAGTAAACAGAACTGGTTTTGGACTTCCAGTAGAAGTAGAGGTGCTATTACCATGTTATCTTCTAAAACTGGCTAGAGTCCAGGGAACCAGACTAACGGCAGGAACCTGGAATCAAAGGAAAGTCTTTCAGGTTGTAGCAGTTCTGATCACAGCCTACATTACATAAATTAGAATAATAACGATAATAAAGCGGTTAAGAATGGTCAGAATTTTTTTTCTAAAGTTAAACCTCCTGATACTTTGATTCCATCCTTTTTCTTTAGATGGAGACAAAGGGCATCTCCCAGAGGACTCTGTCTCTCAGGAAACACTGACGGTGGCTAGTTGGACCAGGATGAGAAGGAGTGTGGGGTTCCTGACGGATGGCTTCTCCCCTGAGGACTCGCCAAACTCCTCGAGATGGGCTCTAGTTATCTGCTCAAGAGAAGGTGCAGCCGGCTTCTCCCCGTCCCTCTCCTCCCTAACTCCCACTGCCTCGCCCCCCTCTACCCGGTCCCCCGCCACCACGCCCCCAAGTCCAGGGAATTTCGCAAGCACTCCACTCAATGAGTTTTTTTCCCTGGAGGAAGGGGGCAAGCGTAGATAAAAGAGAGTGCAGAACGCAGTGCCTCAAATCTCCGCGCTTCCTCTCGCCTGCCTCCAGCCTCCGCAGCCTGCACGCTCTCACCACTCTCTCTTTGCTACTATGAGTGTCGGCTCCTGTCCCTCCGTCCGCATCCCGGGGCCTTCGGGCTCGCTGTGCGCACTGCTGGCGCTGCTGCTGCTGCTGACGCCGCCGGAGCCCTTCGCCAGCGGTAAGAGCGCACCTCCCGCGGCAGGTCCCCGGGCAGTAGCCGCGTGTCCCAGCCTCGAGCCGGGCTCTGTACCCTGGGCGTGGGGAAGTATGATTGTTAGGGAAGAGCTCTGCCAGCAGTTTGCACTGTAACAGTGTCTCTCCTTCTGCCCTAGCTGGTCCTGTCGCGGTCGTGGTGAGAGAGCTGCGTTGCATGTGTTTAGACTTCGTTTCTGGGCTTCACCCCAAGATGATCAGTAATCTACAGGTGATAGCTGCTGGCCCGCAATGCCCCAAGGTGGAAGTGATGTAAGTATTCACCCACTGCAGTATTTACTGTGACCTGGGCAAAAGCGAAGCTGCCCAGCCTGGGTCTTCGACCTGTGTGCTCACAGACGCACCCTCTTTCTCCTGCAGAGGCCAGCTGAAGAGCAACGGGAAAGAAATTTGCCTGAACCCAGAAGCCCCTTTGATCAAGAAAGTCATCCAGAGAATTCTGGACAGGTACCTATCGTTTTGATCTTTGATCTTTGATCTTCTTTCCCCACTTGAATTTTGGCTAACCATGTCCCGGAAGGTGTTTAGAATAGAAAGGTTATCAAGGAAAAGAGGTAACACTTGGAAAAACCTTAATCACTAATCCTGCATGTACCTGGCTAACCAACTAAGCAGAGTTCATTAGAGAGAAGCATTTTTATGTGTAGTCTTTTGATTTCATTTTTGTTTTCACCAAACGTTCTCAGTTGTGAGCTTTGAAAAAAGAGCGGAATAGTGGAGGGTGTGGAAAATGGTTAAACCGATATAATTCTTTTCTCAACAGTGGAAAAAAGAAAACTGACTGAAAGGACCAGGCACTGGAAAATATCACCGAGTTTAAAGCTGATGAATTTTCTACAGACATCTCGCTGGAGAAGACAAAATACGAGAGTTTATTTTCCCCATTTAGTCACCTTTTTTCATAAATTCCCCCAATTTCAGTGGGGCACTGTTTATCCTTGCAGCTTTCTGCTAGGATCACTATTTACCATAATATTTCCTATTTATTTTATCTGTTATATTATTGAAACCTTTAGAAGTTGACTAAATTATAAACCAGTAATCACAGGTGGTTGTTAATCTTTCAAAATGTCTTGAATTGAAAGTGATGATTGTTTCTAGAACATATTCCTTAGAGTCTCACTGAAACGGCTATGGGTTTAACATGTAAATGATGTTTCACAGAATGCTGTTGATAGAGACAATCTGTAATCCTCATTGTTTCCATGACATGAAAAATATTTTTGGTATTATTTCTTGGGAAAATATGTTAGAGAATAGTTTTACTCTTGACCCTAGGATGCTGTTTAAATTACAATGTGTTAGAAAGCTGGGTGTATCATGCAGTTATCCATGTACAATGCATTTCTTAGAATTTCTAAATATTTAAGTTCTTAAAGGACTAATATAGTCTTTTCCTATAACTTTAGACATTTGATGTCTTCTTAGTATGGCACAATGTCATTATTTACTCATTAAACTTAGGTTTTATTTGCTATTTATTAACTATTATACTAGGATTGCTAAATTCCAGTAGCTAAATATATGCTTAGATAGATGAAGATGCTAGGTAATAGGTAAATTTCTGATTTTTGGTTTTTTATGGAAGTGCATTCTTTTAGATGATTTTTAAAATAAAAACATTCTTAATAACCTATACTTTGAAAAATTTGAAAACATTAAAACGAATTGAATATAAGTTCATTATTTAGTCTTCCAATATAAATGCAGCATTGTCAATATTTTTTTGATGGTTATAGTGGATCCTTTTAAGGCTTGGAACATTTTGATATAAAGGATTACATATGTGCCACATTTGCTGTATTAAAACTGCACTTTTTGGTGTCTTCTTTGTTTTGTTCTTTGGGGGAAAAAGAATAAAAGACTTTTAAATCCCATTCATGTTGTTTCTTCCTTCTAAAACTGTTAAAATAACTTTTATTTATCTTTTATTCTATATTATTTAAAAACCAGACTCCCCTTCTCTCTGGTTAGCAGAAAGGGTCCCCATTTTCCAATGCCACTGCATTCATCCAGCCTTTCTCTAAGCTTACTCGCCTTCCCAGTGCACTCCTTCGTACTACCAGCAGCCTCTGAATTTTTTAGAAAACACAAATAGAATCAGGCTTCTGTACTATAAACCTTTTACTCACTATTTTGTAGACATATAATAAGAGTTTTTAAGAATGGTAAAGGAAGTCCTGTCTTACCAGACTAAAGATTACAACTTCAGTTTCATGTCTTCCTTACCTTGTCTGCACACAGGTATCTAGTTGCCTAACTAGGCATATTCTTTGTTAGCCTCATGCCTTTCTATTTGCTGGGGCCTCTACCTGGAAGATTCTCAATCAGTTTGTCACACTGTGGTGGCTTGTGCATTGCTCTGAAGCTAGAACCTCTGTCAACAGTATTTCAGTTATCAGCAGGATCACCTATGGTGAATAGGTGTTACCCAAACTTCCAGACTAAGCATAGTGATACATGTCTAAAACTTAGCTAGTGAAAACGCATGAATTGGAACGGAATATTATCCAATATAGTGCTGGAAGATGAGCTTCCTAGGCTGGAAGGAACCGCACAGTACCTCAGAATGGGCTCAGATATACCAAAGACCATGCAGATGCTGCAGGACCAAGCAGTGTTTTATTCTGTTAGATATAAGATTGTGATGAACTGAAGCCTACTCTATTGCAACTCACAACAATTACTGGTACAGCCCTTACCCCTTTTCTGCCTACAAGAGAAAGCTTATTGTTCCTCCAGAACAACCTCCTTCATGAAGTTTTCCCATCATGGTTTCCATTTTGTTGTTCCTGTAGCATCTGACTGCTAATGAGAAGGTCAGCAGTTCAAAAATACTGGACGTTCCTTGGAAACTCTACAGGGCACTTCTACTCTGTCCTATAGGGTTGCCATCAGTCAGAATTGACTTGACAGAAATGGAGTTTTTTTTTTTTTTTTAATAGCATCTTGTGGAAACACTGATGGTACAATTCTTAAAAGCGGTGGCTGCTAACCAAAAGGTTGGCAGTTCAGATCCATTAGGTACTCCTTAGAAACTCTATGAGGCAGTTCTACTCTGTACTATGGGGTTGCTGTAAGCCAGAATCCATTCAAAGACAGTCAGTACAGCATCTTGTAGGTACTTGAATTATAGCAAATATTGGCTTGCTGTTAATTGCTCATAGCTTTCCTTACCCTAATATACTAAGAGCTCTCCAGAGAGCCAACTGTAGGTCATCCATCTCCATATCCTCAAGCCTGGCATAAAATGTCTCAATTAGTGTTATCTTGTGTGGGGGAGAGAATGGCATGCAACAGAGGCAGAGACACACCAGTCCAGCAGTGAGGTGAAGTTTTTTTGAAGAGACAGAGGATGAGGTCTGAGCCAGGGGTGGTTCAGTCTGCCCCTGGCCTGTAGGGCAAGTTTTTTATAGTTTTAAAATTCTGATGAGGTAATGTGGGGTGAGGAAATTTATGGTTTGATAAGGGAAGCACGTAAATTAAGAGGGGAGAGGGCATTGTGAGAAATTCTGCTAAGGGGATTTATGGTCTGATAAGGAAGAAGAGTTGATCAGAAGGGGGAAGGAGTAAGGTTTGTTTTTGGTCATGGTCTGATAAGGGAAGAGCTTTGCTTAAGGCATAAAGTTTTGTTTGCGGTCAAATGCCTGTGGGCTGTTTTTGAATAATGTCAGGCAAGGATAACTTATTTTAAAGCCTCTCTGAAATCCAGGGACATAACGGGAGAAGATGGCTTATATTAAACCTGTCTGAAATCCACAGACAGAGTCCCCTCATCTTGACCCTAAGGTTGTCCAGCAGTGTTCTAAAACTGATAAGTTGGCACATAGTAGGTGCTGGGTAGGTTTTAATTATTTCACTTTCTTTTCTCCTTCCTATTCTACAGGTGGAAACCCTGGTGATGTAGTGGTTATGTGCTACATCTGCTAACCAAAAAGTCAATGGTTCAAACCCACCAGGCACTCCTTGAAAGCTCTATAGAGCAGTCCTATTCTGTCCTATAGGACTGCTATGAGTCAGAATAGACTTGACAGCAGTGCGTTTGGTTTCTTTTCTTTTTTCTTTTGTTTTGGCTTATTCTACAAGTAATCCAACATGGGCTCTGACACATGCATCTTGCTCAGTTTATGACATCTCCTCTCACTTCTACGTGGCTACTCCTATCCTTCCTCTGGGACTCAGCTTGCCTATTACTTTCTTGAGATAGCCTCTTACCCTTCCGCCCCCAGATCAAGACCTCCCTTTATGCCCTCTAATAGTATCTTTTTCTTTTCCTTCATAACATTTTCTCACCAGCACGACTATAGAGTAGCTACACATGTGATTATTTGTTTAGTGACTATTCCATCTTCAGTGTAAACTACATGAGAGCAGGAATCATGCTTATCATGCCATCACAGTTACTAGGACTGTGTCTAGGACAATTTGTTGTGTGCCACTGAGTCAATTCCAACTCATAGTGATCTTATAGGACAGAGTAGAACTGCTCCAGAGGGTTTCCAAGGATAAACCTTTACAGAAGCAGAATGTCACATCTGATGGCTGATGGCTTCTAACCAAAGACTTTTTATTAGTCGCTGAGAGCTTTAATCACTGATCCACCAGGGCTCTTTTCTATCCACCCCGCTGCCTTCCAGTCAGGTCTGACTCATAGCTTCTTCCTATAGTAGATGCTTAAGTCCCACTGTCTCTCCAGTATTAAAATTACAATTTCATATAAATAGTTCATTCTTAGGAAAAGAAAGAGATTAATCCAACCGGTAGACACACACACAGGCACACGCACAGCAATTAGATTAACATACTATATAAGCTAACACTGGAATATATTTGTATATGTTAGTGTACGCTTACCCATTACCTATGGTCATCGAGTTAGATGTAACTCATAGTAACCTTACAGGACAGAGCAGAACTGCCACACAGGGTTTCCGAGGGTGTCTGGTGAATTTGAACTGCCAGCCTTTTGGTCTGTAGCCATGGATCTTAACCACTATGACACTAGAGTTATATGCTGAGTAATACATTATTAGCATAGTTTTATAGTTGATCTAGGCTTCTCCATATTGTTTAATTTCTCTCCTTATATATAAAATCTAAATTATATTAGCATGTGGATATTATTATATATTGATATACCAGTAAAGACATATGTATATATGAATCTATACATACATACATGTATGCATATGTTTATGTGTGTATGCCCACATGTATACATATGTGTATACATGGTTACTACCCTAAGGTTGGTGGTTTAAACTCACCTGGAGATGCCTTGGAAGAAACTAGTTCCAAAAAGTTACAGCCATTAAAATCCCATGGAATGCAGTTCTAGTCTGAAACACATGCGGACAGTGTGAGAAGCAAGTCTACAACAGCTGTTTTGATGTACATATGTGGAAAGAAAGAGAAACCTAGAGTAGATTCAAAGAGATAGGTTTGCAGACAATTTTTCCAGTACAGTGTAGAAAAGCACAAAATACCTCTGCTCTCTCAAAAAGCTCTAATCTTCTGTGATTTCCTTTTGCTTTTTAAAACAGTGCTTTATTTCCTTGAACCTATTCCGACTCACAGTGATCCTTGAGAGCAGAGCAAAATTTCCTCATAGGGTTTTCCAAGGAGCAGTTGGTAGATTCCAACTGCCTACTTTGGGTGAGCAGGCAATCACTTAACCATTGCACCACCCGGGTTCCTATCAATTATGCACGAATCCTACAGAAACATTAGAGAGTAAATTACCGCATAGGTTGGAACTACAAATTTCAGTGTTTACAAGAACCCTTGACTTGTCATATCATCCCCAAAATATTGCTGAGTTAATGAAAGAACATTAAATGCTCTTTGTAGGTGTAAATTATATGCTTCCTGAGGAAACAAACATTAACTGATTTTATTACCATTCAAGATTTTTGTTTTCCTCAGAAGCAAGATTTTATAACTTTAGTCTGTTCATAGACCATAGAATAGGGCCTCATTTTTTATTGTCCTTGCAGTTCTAGTTGCATGCCTACTATACAGACAACCATTCTATGAAGAAAACAAATTAGAGTCTATTATGGTATTTTCACACATATGAGGACCTCAGTGAAGGCTACTGCTCACCACTCCATTACTACCTGTCACTAGCAAACTTGGGAAATAACATATATGGGAAAAATTAATGTCTTCTATGTACATGCCTGTAAAGCCAGAAAGCTTCTTAGAAGCGAGGATGGGATGCTTTGGACATGTTATCAGGAGGGACCAGTCCCTGGAGAAGGACATCATATCTGGTAGAGCAGAAGTTCATTAAAAAAGAGGAAGACACTAAAAAGAGATGGGTTGACACAGTGGCTGCGACAATGGGCTCAGGCACAACAACTGTGAGGATGGTGCAGGACCACATGATGTCGTGTTCTGTTATACACAGCGTTACCATGAGCTGACATCAACTTGATGGACACCTAACAACAAACGGTACAGGCGTTACAATTTCTTCATTAAAATAAAGTTGCTGTCAAATCGATTCTGACTCAAGGTGACCCTACGTATTGCAAAGCAGAGCTACTCCATAAGATTTTCTTGGCTATAATCTTTACGGAAGCAGTTTGATACCCCTGGGTGGGTTTGAACTACCAACCTTTATGTTAGCAGTCAAGTACAAACCATTGGTGCCATCCCTAAAAAAAATCCCTGTTGCTATCAAGCCAATTCCAACTCACAGTGACCCTGAAGGACACAGAAGAACTGCCCCATAAAATTTCCAAGGAACATCTGGCAGATTTGAACACCTGACTGTTTGTTTAGCAGCTGTAGCACTTAATCACTATGCCACCAGGGTTTCCTTGCCACCCCTACTAGCCCTTAAATATTATTTCCGCTATGTTAAATATCCAAAACTTTCTCATCTATGAAATCATTGGCAACTGAACAAGCGGTCAGCTGAAATCTACTCTATGTTAACTTCCCCCATTCAGGCAGTTTTCAGTGTGTGATTGATGGGCTTCATTATACCAGACTTTCTGCTTGCCTCTGGGTGAGACATAGTCACATAATCCCTCAATTCCTGAAGCTGTGACAAGTTCCAGGATAAAATATGACTAGTAGTTTTGTTTTTCTGTCATAGTTTTAGTTCTTGCATAAGGAAAATGATTGCTGGGGGAACTTTCATACTGTGTATAACTTCAGAAGTCTTTCCTGGACTAGATATTACAAAATGACAAATATACCAGACAGAACAGGCACCTGGGGATTTAGATTTGCCTCCCTGACTAAATCAAGGAAGAAGGGAAGAGTGCACTATGATTTGGATTTTGGCTGATGATCTCAGTTGGCTCTTGAGTCAGCAAAAATGGCGTTAAATTTCTGAAAAAGATTTTATATACTTCAAGTATGTAGAGAGTGTGATAATGATATAGAAAAATCTAGAGTTTGGGTCTAAATTTTTTGTTTCTTCATGTTCCAGTGTTTTGTCCCTAAGTATAGAGAAATTTCAAGAACCTTCCTCTACAAAATTTACCTTCTTAATGGATGTGTTTCCAATCTACCTCTAAAGTTGTTTCATTTTTGACAAGAGAGACTAGTTACACTTGTTTATAATTTCTGGTTCAGTATAAAGTGGTAACAATTGTGTTTCAGATCTAGCTCCGGATATTTTTAGCTGTATGATCTTGACAACTTATTTCACCTTTTCACTCCTTAGTGTTATGTATAAAATCAGAATAATATGTATCTCATCGATATGAAGGGCTAGCCTACAATAAAGTAAATGCTCGATAAATACTAATTCCTTTCCCATTTCTTCTAATTCAAGCTTCCCTTTACAAATGAGGAAACTGAGACCTTAATAGTACCCTTAATAGTACCCCCAGTATCATCTGTATTCTAGCTGTGCATAAATCACTTTGGTGCTTCTAAACATTTACTTCCGTGGGTCTTTTCAAAGCAACTTTGGAAACATATTCTCTACATATTTTCTGTCAATTACTTCGTAATATCATGAAAACATATGGGATATTTCCCTTCTTATAAACATTTGTCTATCAAGTATTTATTGATGTTTATTGATAATCATGTCACATGCCAGACCCTGAGCAGAATCTTTATGATACGGGAATAATAAGATGAGCAGCATTCAGCCTAAGTTTTTTTTGACAGCAAATACGTAGCTGTTCCATAGGACAAAGTTCTTTTTGGAAAATGAAATGACTGTTATGAAACGAGATTTAAAATTGAGAAAGAGCACCTTAGATCAGATTCTCTAGAGTCAGACTCCAAGGATGATGTATGTGCACATGTCTTAAAATAACACTTGTCACAGGAAGTGAGGAAGAAGGACTGGGCAGAGGGAGAGGGTGAACCATGACGCTGTCGAAACAGGGCTTACCAGAAGCTTTGAAGGTGGGATAGCCTTTCTGCATTGCTCTAACAGATCAGACTTCTGTGCTCCTCCACTGATCAGTCATCACACATGGACTGCTGCTGGGGAGTCCATATAACTTTGAAATAGTTCCTCTTGAGTTCAAGGCCACATACAGAAAGAACTCACTTGTGAGCTATCTGTAGCCAGCATTCCCAGCAGCTGGGGAAAGCTGCTGTGTACAATCTAGAAGATACTGAAAGAAAATGTACCTTAGACAGAACATCTATAGAGAGAGAAGGGAAGAGGAGGGAAACAGAGAAGAGGGAAAACTGAGGAGTCCAGCAGACAGCACCCCCAGAGCTCTCCAAGGATAGCCAGCGCCAACCAGCTCCCATGTGAACAGGCCATTTTGGACTTTTTTGGCCATTCCAGTTGCCCTAACCCTTTGACTGAAAGAACCCATTCAAGAACTCAAGCAAGATGACAGAAAACTTCTCATTAACATATAGAATCATAAGTAATAAATTGTTTTAGGCCACTAAATTCGGGATTGTTACAAAGCAAAAATAATCAGCGGTGTTTGTTAACAATTTGATGTGTTTTGCACTCTCAAGCAACACTGCATTACAATTTCCCAGAAATGAATAAATACACAGTAAAACTGAGTCACATTCATGTATTTCATACTCAACAAATGTAAAGATCTTAGTTAACGCAAAATAAAAGTAAAAATTCTAACATCTGCAAAACTTCATGGTGCTGTGATAGAATGATACCAGGCACGTATTTCCACGTTAGCTCTTTCACCCTTCAAACTAACCCCTACCTCATGCTTCATCTCCGGGAAGTTGACAGGAAAACACTTGAACGCCGAAGTAGCTAAGTTTGAAAATTATTGTCAACTCAGGATGGTATTGAAAACACATTTTTTTTTCTCAGTATTTACAGCAAATCTTCCATTGGTTAGTATTTCAATGTACTGATGAAACACCAGTTTAACAAATTGATCTAAGTTTTTATTATTCCTAGTATTATCTGTCCAAACTGACTTTACGACTAACTTGCAAAGGACAGTGTAGTTCCTTCATATTAGGGAGGTCGATTCAAAGTGGTGACCTCGACCACAACCAACAACACTGACAGTTCAAAATGCTCTGCATAAGGCATAGTTCATAGATGTATTATTCTCAATGGACAGTGATCCTCCAGTGTCTCTAGATACTGCTTTTAAAAGAGCTAACTGGTAAGTTCTGTTTTGAGTCTTAGTAAACTTGCCAGTTTCCTGAATGACCCTGCCGTTTATATGATGACTTAAAGAAAAAGAGGTAAAAAATGACATACCACAAAAAGAACAGAGTGACAATGTAAAAAATCATAAAAAGACTGTAAAGTTATTTTTAAAGCCAAGAACTTCTGATGCTTATGCTACTGTTAGCGTGCATTGAAACCATAGTTTTATACAGCGAATTGCTTTTGATTGAATCACTTATTTTAAAATCCTTTTGATTCATTTCTGCAGAGCCAGTTTAGCAGTATCTGTATTGTGCTTCCTACCCTGGAATCAAAGGAAATGATGCAAATGACAGTAATAGCAGTTAACAGTAGTAGTCGTGGCAGTAGTAGCCCAGCAGCAGTAGCTGCAGCAGTGATAGTGATATTTGTACCTGATAGCTTTGCAAAATTACTTTAAGTCTCACTTTTATAAAATAAATGAATTACACAATCACACATGAAAGAAAACTCTGTAATACCCGGCGCATGGAAGATCCTCAGTCAATATTCCTTGAATAAATGAAACCCATAAAAAAAATTTCTTTACCTCAAATGCTGACTAACAAGCTTGTGAAATTTCCATGACTCAAGAAATTTGTTAATGTTTCCTGATTATCCTGCTGACAATGTACCCATTATGACCTGAAGCGTTTGTTGATTAAGACAGTGTTTTAACATTTCTATGCTATGTGCCTGTCTCTTTCCGGGTACCAACCAACTCAGACAATATCATTATTTCAGAAGTGCTTCCCTATAGCTTTCCCCAAAAGATTAGGAAGTTTTAAGCAAACTTACTAAATAAATCAGGAAATAAATTTGGATGAGTGTACGTATGGAATAAAAAAAAATTTGTCCGGTGAATCTAATATGATAAATACAGTCACTGCTAGGTTGGGGAATTTGTGACGGACATTAAACAAACAAACAAAAAAACCTAGGAATAGTACTGCAGATTTTTGTGTATTACCATGGGAAATCATTCTGTGCTTAATTCAAATACATAGAGATTTCTGACTTGTGAATTAAACAATATATCAAGCACTACAATGACACAAAAGTATGGAGTCCTTACTCATGAAGTACTAGAAAGGGATCCCCTTTGCTTGTTTTATTTCCTACTGTGCTTCTCTCTGCAATTCACTTCACATTCCAATTCTTAGAAAGACACTAATTTTCAGCTGAAGCTTTTCCTTTTGGCTTGCTTCTTAGAAGGAGACCCGCTGGTGCTGTGGTTAAGTGCTTGGCTGCTAATTGATAGTTCAGCGGTTTAAATCCACCAGCAGATCCATGGGGCGGGGAGAGAGGGGGATATGTCAGCCTGCTTCCATAAAAATTTACAGCCTTGGAAACCCTGTGGGGCAGATCTACTCTGTTCTATAGGTTCACTGTGAGTCTGAATAGACTCTGTTAACAGGTTTGATTTTTGGTTTAACTTCTAAGCCTATGAATTCTTGATTGGAGAGCTTCAAAGTAATTTTAGTTGAACCTTTTTTACTGTTAGTCTCTAAGCAGTCAGAAGGAAAAAAATGGGATGGAGAAAAATGATGAATAGACTTTAAAAAATCAGGACTTAAGAACTTTACTACTCGTAGTCAGTAACTCCCCTATGTGTCTGTCAGTTTTTTGTACTACGACAGCTTACATGCTGTTGTGATATTGGTAGCTACGCAACCTGTATTCAAATACGGATCAAATGCACCCAGAGTTTAGTTGACCTTCCAGGCTAAGACACTCTAGGAAGAAGGACCTGAGAGTCTACTTCTGAAAAGAATTAGCCAGTGAAAACCTTATGAATAGCCAAAGAACATTGTCTGATACAGTCCTGGAAGACTAATCCTTCAGGTTAGAACACACCCAAAATAATGATTGGGAAGGAGCTGCCTACTCAAAGCAGAGTCAACCTTAATGACTGATAGAGTGAAATTTGGGGGACCATCATTTGCTGATAAGGAAAGACTGAAAATGAAAAGAAACAGCTGCAAAATATTAATAACCAGAATGTGGAATATATGAATTATGAATCTAGGAAAATCAGAAATGGTAAAAAAAGGAAATGGAATGTGTAAACACTGATATCCTAGTCATTAGGGAGCTGAAATGAACTAGTATTGGCCATTTTGAATCAGATTATCGTACAGTTCACTATGCTGGAAATGACAACCTGGAAAGGAGTGAATGGCCCTGAAATCGTAGTCCAGAGAACATCTCAAGATCTATCCTGAAATATAGCACTGACAGTGAGTAGAATAATACACATAGGAAGAATAATTCACAAGGAAGGCCAGTTATTACAACTATTACTCAAATTTACTTACCAAACACTACGGCCAAAGATGAAGAAGTTGAGGGGTTCTGAACATGTAATCAGGATGCATTGATAATTACTGGTCAATGGAATGTGAAAGCTGGAAACAGGAAGAAGGATCAGTAGTTGGAAAAAATGCACTGAGTGATAGAAATAATGCCAGAGATTGCATGATACAATTGTGCAAGACCAGTGACTTCTTTGTTGCTAATACCTTTTTTTCACCAGCATAAACAGTGGCTGTACATGTGAACCTCACCAGACACAATACACAGGAATCAAATAGAGTACATCTGTGGAAAGAGATGATAGAAAAGCTCAATCCCATTAGTTGGAACAAGACCAGGGACTGACTGTGGAATAGACCATCAACTGCTCACACACAAGTTCAAGGTGAAGCTGATGAAAATTAGAACAAGTCCATGCAAGCCAGAGTATGACCTTTAGTGTATCCATTTGAATTTAGAATTGCTATCACCAAGGCCATATTTTCCAACTACTGATCTTCTTGTTTCCAACTTCTGCATTCCACCGACCAGTAATTATCCATGGGTCTTGACTGCATGTTCGATCAACTTCAGGCTGCAAAAGCTGTTTAAAAACTTCAATTTCTTCATCTTTGGCCTTAGTGTTTGATGGGTAAATTTGAATGAAGTTACATTAACTGCCTTCTGTGGGTATATGTGTGTCTGAAACATAGATTTGACTAGTTGAATGTTAGTTACTGAAGACTAGATGAGTTGAAGAGTGACATCAAGGACATCATACATGAAGAAAGCAAGAGGACATTAAAAAGAACAGTGAGAAAGAAAAGACCAAAATGGATATCAGAAGAGACTCCGAAACTTGATTTTCAATGTTGCGTAGCTAAGTGAAAGGAAGACATGATAAAGTCAAAGACGTGAGAAGAAAATTTCAAAAGGTGGCTTGAGAAGACAAAGTATTATGATGACTTGTGCAAAGAAATGGAGATAGAAAACCAAAAGGGAAGAACATATTAGACATTTCTAAAGAGGAAAGAACTGAAGAAATAATTCAAACCTCAAGTTGCAGTGTTGAAGGATTCTACTGGAAAATTTTAAACAATGCAGGAAGCTACAAAAGAAGATGTGAGGAATACACAGAGTCATTATACCAGAAAGAATTGGTCAACAGTCAGGTGTTTAAGGGATGGCGTAGGACCAGGAACCGATGTTACTGAAGGTAGAGGGCCAACTACCCTGAAAGTGTTGGTGAAAAACAAGGCTCCAGGAGTTAATGCAATTCCAGCTGAAGTATTTCAAGAAATGGATAGAGCACTGAAAGTGCTCATTTGTGTACTCCAAGAAATTTGGGAGACAGCTACCTGGCCAACCGACTGGGAGAGATTCATATTTGTGTCTGTTCCAAGATAGGTGATACAGTAGCATACAGAAATTGTCAAACAATATCATAAATATTACAAACAAGTAAAATTTGCTGACGACCATACCTAAGTGGCTACAGTAGTCCATCAATGGAGACTGCTAGAAATTCAAATCAGATTCAGAAGAGGATTTGGAAAAGGAAAATCATTTCTGATGTGAAACGGATGCTGGCTGAAAGCAAAGAATACCACAGAGATGTTTACCTGTGTTTTATTGACTGTGAAAAATTATTCAACTGTGTGGATTATAACAAATTATGGATTAAATTGTAGAGAATGGGAATTCCAGAACACTAGATTGTGCTTATGAGGAATCTGTACATGGATCCACAAGCAGTCATACAAACACAACAAAGGGACACCACAAAGTTTAAAGTCAGGAAAGGTGTGAGTCTGGACTATATCCTTTCACTATATCTTTTGAATCTGTATGCCGAGCAAATAATCTGAGAAGCTGGACTATATGAAGAAGAATGAGGCATCAGAAGCAGAGGAAGACTCATTAGCGACCTGCACCATGCAGATGACACAGCCTTGCTTACTGATAGTGAAGAGGACTTGAAGCACTTGCTGATGAAGATCAAAGACAACAGCCTTCAATATGGATCACATTTCATATAAAGAAAACAAAAATCCTCACAACTGGACTGATAAACAACATCATGAAAAGCAGAGAAAAGATTGAATCTGTTGAAGATTTCATTTTACTTGGATCCACACTCAACACCCATGGAAAAGGCAATCAAGAAATCAAAAGATGTATTGCATTGGACAAATCTATTGTGAAAAATCTCTTTAAAGTTTTAAAAAGCAAAGACACTTCCTTGAAGACTAGGGTGAGCTTGACCCAAGTCACAGTGTTTTCAGCTGCCTCTTAAATCCATATTGAATAAGGAAGACTAAAGAATTGGCGGCTTTGAATTATGTTGTTGGCAAAGAATATTGAATGACCCTTGGACTGACAGAAGAATGAATAAACCTGTCTGGAAGAAGTACAGTCAGAATGCCCCTTAGAAGCAAGGATGGCAAGACTAAGTCTCAACATCTTCTGGACATATTATCAGGAGGTATCAGTCCCTTGGAGAAGCATATCATGGCTGGTAAAGCAGAAGGTCCATTAAAACAAGGAAGATCCTCAATGAGTCAGACGGAAAACAGTGGCTTCAACAATGGGCTCAAGCAGAACAACACTTGTGAGGATGGCACAAGACTGGGCAGTGTTTCCTACTGTTGTACATAGGGTTACTACAAATAGGAATTGAGTTGACAGCACCCCACAACAACTGTTGGTTACTAAAATTATGAAGCAACAGGAAAAATTAGCTTAAAACCTTTTTAAAAATGATCGTGATAATTGTCTAATATGTTTGATGTTTTGGCAAAAAGTAACTTTGAACATTCAATATTTTGTGAGTTCCTCTAGAATTTTAAAGGTACACACACAAAAAATCATTAAACCAAATGGGAATTTTAAATGTATAAGACATATGTACAGCTGTAATAGTAAGACAAGTTGTAACCTGTACCATCTGTTTTTGCCTCATACTTTATTCTGAGCTTTCCAAACTGTCTGTATCCCAGCTGCTTTGGTTATGTGGAGTCTGGCCTGGGATCTGTGGTTGATTAGAAAGAAAAGGGAAACTTCCCTACGTGTGCGATTTGCCTATTGAATTAACTACTAACAGTTTATAAGACTTAGTGTATATCATATATCCTACATGCTATAATATTCGTGAAGCATTCAAAGGACATTCAGGACTTGTGTACAGTAGAGCTGGGGAGGCAAGTCTGATGGATAGGACAAAGACTGCTTTGAGAAAATATGTCATGGATTGAATTATGTCCCCCCCAAAATGTGTCCAATAATTTGGCTAGGCCATGATTCCTGGTATTTTGTGATGCTCCTTTATGTTGGAAACCCTGCCTCTACGATGTTAATAAGAGAGATGTTGTAAGAGTTGGGTTGGTGGGGCAGGACTTACTGTTTAAGACTGTATTGTGCCTTGAGGCAATCTCATGGCATATAAAAGAAAGTGAGGCAAGCAGAGTTGGAGAAGTCATCTCACTGAGAAAGTAGTGCCAGGGACAGAGCGTGTCCTTTGGACTGAGCTCCTTGTGCCTCAGAAGCTCTCAGTCCAGGGCAATATTAATGAGAAGGACCTTCGTCCAAAGCCAACAGCGAAAGCCTTACCCTTGGAGCTGATGCCCTGAGTTTGGCTTTGTATTCTGTTGAATTGTGACAGCATAAATTTCTCTTTGTTGAAGCCATCCACTTGTGGTATGTCTGTTACAGCAGCTCTAGATAAGTAAGGCAAAATAACACCTGTAAGACAATATGTAATGTATATGTACCTCTGTGGGCTGTAGTCTATGTCAGGTGAATTTGAGACTGAGACACCGAATTGGAATTTAGGGACCGAGAAATAAAGATTTTATTGCAGGTTTTAATAGTTCAAAACTGGAATCAGCCTCAACATCATCAGTAAGACTAGTATTGGGTAATTATTGACCACACTGTGAATATCATGCAACCCTTTAAAATAATGAGGCAAGACTAAAACTAATTGGCAAGAAAGGATATTAAACATATTTTAGAGGGACAAAAGTAGGCTGCATAATGTTTCATATAGAAAAAAGAAATAAAGAAATACAGGGCTCTGCTTTTTAGTGTGTGCTCACATGATAGAAGCAAGTACTTTCTCCTAAAATACAAGAGAATAAATTTTATGTCCAGTTTCAGAATGAAATTTTAAGAGAATGCATTTCACAGTCACAAAAAAAAAGCCCACAGACTAATGTCAGAGTTGTGCTTTTGGTCATTACTGATTAATATTTTATCTAGATGCTCCAAACCAATTCTAATATTTACCAAACCAAGATAGGAACCAGTATTTTTCTTGCAACCCAACTAGCACCTGGAAAAAGAAAAGAGACCTCTCAAGGGCTACATAAGCACTTGCACTATGGGAAAGGTAGTCAACGTTGGCACATAGTTATACAAAGGAAATACATGCACTGTTTCAGCCAATTCTCCCCACCTTAAGTAGAGTGCTTACATATATCTAAGGGAGCTAGATATCGAGATGAGGAGAATGGGAGTATGAAGGGAACTATAAAATGCAATTTAATAGGACTTCTAAGTTGCTTAGTGTTTATCTGTGTTTTGTACAACTCAGCATCCCGAGAAGTATCATTACATATATCATTAGCTTACCCTTCCTTCTCTCACTCTCTTCATCCTCACTGGCCTTAAGGGAGTGTATATAAAAGCCTGAAGAGTCCCTCAGTTCGTGACTTCAAGGCATCAATTCACCCTCACGCTGAGGTCTCCTGACTCTTGGGAACCAACTCTAGCCAAGCCTTCACGATGAGCCTCAGGCACAACACCGCCTCTTCTTATGCCTGTGCCAGCCTGTTTGACATCCTACAGATGTGGCTGCTGCTGTCATTGTTTCTGACAGTCCTAGTTCCTGACACCAGCCAAGCAAGTAAGAGAAACTTGGGAAAATCTGTAGGTAGACGTTCAGTTACTGCGAAGCTGTATCTGCTTCTCCTATAGCTGTGCTTGTAGACAAGAAAGTTCTGGAGCTCTGAGGGGTGGAGAATGTGGTTACACTAATAAATTTAAAAGGGGAAGCTATACTTAGTGGTCAAGTGCCAGGCCTTCCAGGCTTCCTAAAAACTTAACAAAGACTTAACAACTCATAGTCACAGTGGCCTTATGAGATAGGTAAATTATCCTCAGTTTGCTAATAAGAGAACTGAGGAAACAAAACAAGAGATAAAATGCCTAAAATAGTCATAACCACTAACAGAGTCACATTTTCCACCCCAGCTAACCATGCAAAAGCTGGAATGCATGTTGAACTGCGCTGCTTGTGTGTCAAAACCATTCCTGGCATTCATCCCAGTCATATCAACAGTTTGCAGGTGATCCGGGCCGGAGCCCACTGTGACAAAGATGAAGCTATGTAAGTGCTTGATTGTGTACTATCAGTTTATTAAGGAAGCCCTGCACCTCGACCCTCTTGCGTGCTTACCCACCTACACCTACTTTCCTGGTCTCATTGGTTCTTTCCAATAGTCAGGTCATGGAACTCATTGTTAATTCTGTTCTCCCTTTACAGAGTCACGCTGAAGGATGGGAAGAAAATCTGCTTGGACCCAGAAGTTCCTGTAATCAAGAAAATCATCCAGAAAATTTTGCAAAAGCAATAGATCAGCTGCTCAATCTGTTCATTTTGTACCAAAACTTTTTATTGCCCAGAAAGGGTGAGATTACAAAGTGTTGGCTTTCTGGAGTTCTTATTTACCTAGGATACTTATTCCTACCGTACTAAACTTTGACTAAGTCTACCACTCTGTCTCAAAAACCACATTTTACTCTTAGAATGTTAGTTAAAAGATGCCAAAAAGAAGATGAAAGCAAGCATGCCTAGTTTCAAGATGCATAGTTTAACTTCTTAACTCTTGACTAAATAAGTGCTTTGCATTTCTTTATTTGAAAATATCTTCCCAAATACATGTAAAGGTCAACTTGTCTTGCTCCACATTACACTAACCCATGATGATTATTGTATAACAGTCAATGAGATTAAGAATCCCACAGAGCCTGGCCTAGAGCTATTGCTCACTGTTAACATATTTATGGACTTATTTGACTTCTTCAGTCTTCTTTCAGGATATCTTGTTTCAAAGTATTCTCCGAAAGACTTTTATCATGCTTATTTTAGCCCTCAAACTCTAAAATTAGTAAAGTTGCAAAGCATGACTCTTATAAGCAGTGGTTATTTCCTTTCATGTAAATACACATAATAATAGTGGGACAAAAAATGTATGATGGAAAGGTATTAATAGACCCTGTGAAGACTTCTAGTGTTGTCTACAGGACAGAGAGAAAAAAACAAAAAAGCAAAAACAAAGGTTTTGCTTGATGTTAAATGTTGCATCCTGGCATGTTTGCATTTATTTTCACTTAGTATCTGCATGGTTACAGTTTAGTATTAGAAGTGCCTTTGTATATAAGTAAAATTGAGCACCAATGCTTGACTAACCAAAAACCCACTGCTGTTGGGTTGATTCCAACTCCCAGTGATCCTATAGGACAGAATAGAGCTGCCTGATAGAGTTTCCAAGGAGCACTTGGAGGATTTGAATTACCGTCCTTTTGGTTAGCAGCTGTAGCACTTAACAACTGCACCACCAGGGTTTCTGCTAGACTACTTATTTTTTGTTTTAAATCAGCAGCTTTTCCTTCATTTCTTAATCCCTAAAATTTATACTCACATAATTCTTACAGGAGTATTAATATGAAATTAAAGTTTCTATTGCCTTATTATCATATTATTAATTTTCAGAGAATTACTGGGGGAAAAAGCCTAATTCTCTTGTTTGTATTTTCTTCACATTAGTATTTCACAATATGGTCACTAAAATTCAGAAACTGATGATCTGCACCATTGTCCATCTAGTATAATGATAGCTAAGAACTGTTAAATCTTTTAACACGCCAGGCATATTTAGTGTTCTGCATTCTGGAATTAACTCTTACAAGAGAGTTGTGATCTAGTTCAGAGCATGTTTTATGAGAGAAAAATAACTGCATAACCTGGTTCCACTGTTTACTAGGTATGTGACTTTTGGCATGTTATTTAACTTCTCTGTGCCATGGCTCCTGTGTCCCTAAAAGGGTGATAATAATACTGATTACCTCACGGAGCTGATGTGAGGATCAAATGAGTTAATAGAGTCAAAGGGCCCACAATACCCCATATGTAAGATAATACACCATATCTGGGATACAGTAGCTCCATCAAACCTTTCTTTGCTCCGCCAAACCTAAGATATATCACCCCAGAACTGGATAGTACTCACCAGTCATGACCTTAGAGAAAGGGAACTAATAACTACCAGATTGCTCCATAGATATCATGCCCTTCTAATCAGAGCCTGAACACAAGGTAGCACATGGAAAGTAGCTTTTATGGCTTACAATAAGAAGCAGAAAGCATGCAGTAAGTAAGCTGTTCCACTGGCTCAAAAGCTGTCTAGGCGGAGATGAGGACTTTACTACATCCACCTACCTTTGTGTTATAGATGAGGAACTTATATGGGACATCCAGAGGACAAGCTAATCTCCCTGGCTTCTAGAAACTCTCCTGGTAGATATAAAGAATTCTGCCACATAAGCCCTCTCTATCTGGTTCCTTAGGTGGGGGACGCAATGGGAGCCTACTTGCTAATGGTCTTCACCTGGCCAGGTAGGTCCACTTGGGTGGGCTGCAAGTTCAGTTCTACCTTGTGCTGGCCATAGCACTATAACTGAGGAGACAGAGAAAACAAAGGCTTCTAGAACATTCCAGACCCAGGAATTATCCAGGCCTGAGCAGAATGAACACACCTATTTTATTACCCTCAGCCTACCTGACTAAATGTGTCTTTTAAACCCTTCTTACAAACATCAGGCTTCAGTGAGGGGGGTGGGGGTGTTGTGAGGTCCATGGCCTCACGCCTCACTGGCTTCCTGAGGAAAGAAGTATGGTTAGCCCACACTTTTATCTTCTTGACCCTGTTATCAAACAGCAGGAAGCCTCAGTGGGGGTGGCACCTCATTCTGAGGCCTCATGGTAAAAGCAGGGAGAACAGAGACAACCATGAACATTTGGCTTGTCCAAAGGACTCTGTCCTCAAGTGAGCTATTATTTATCATTATTATTGTTAGTACCACCAGTATTACAGCAAAGAGAAACTCAGATTAAGAAGCCAAGCCAGCCAAGTGCCCCAAATCAGACACTAGGTAGATGAAGGAGCGGGGATTTGAAATCGAGCTCTTAAAGCCTGCACCACACCACTTTGCTTGCTTCTTCTTTTTCTAAAAAGAGATTAAGTCATATATCACCTGCTGTTATGATGTGCAAAGTAGGACTTGACTCATAAATAACTTCATACATACACACTACATATATTACAATAGTTATTGGAGAAGAAATAAGGCCAGTGAGATCCAACCTATACCGGGGCCTTGTTGGTAGGTGCCACTGAGTCAGTTTGAACTCCCTTGTACAATAGAACTAAGCACAGCCCAATCCTGCACCATCCTCACAATTTTTGGTATGTTTAAGCCCACTGTTGCAGCCACTTCGTCAACTCATCTCATTGAGAGTATCCCCTCTTTTACTGGGCCTCTAATTTACCAAACATAACATCCTTCACCAGGAATTGGTCCCACCTGACAGCATGCCTAAGATAGGCAAGACAAAGTCTCATCATCCTTGCTTCTAAGGAGCATTGTGGCTGCCCTTCTTCCTTACGGATACCATTGCTATACAAAATGTGTTATTCCATAAACTTCACATTATTAAAAGTTCCTTTTATTATCTCCTCACAGTCATAGGTTTGATGTCTCAGAAAGTTTTATTTACAAAATAAATGAGTTATTAAGTAATGTTTAAACAAAACCATACATATGAAAGCATGTGATTACTTAGTAAATATAGATTGCAGTCATTTTCATTAGCTTTTCTTCAATAATTCAAAGTAGTTCAGGCATCATCATCTTTGTATTTCTGGTGGTCCCCTTCTGAAACCCAACAGGGCCAGTTTCTGAGGTGTAACACAGTGTTTTCAATATACTTAATCCTCTTGATTTGCAGATGTTGTACGTTTGTATTTACATAGTGACTCTTCTTCTGTTTAGACACAGAGAAAGACTGGTTTAGTTGTCACTCACTACACTCCAGATTCCTTTAGATTGCAAAAGTGAAACCAGGGCTAAGATTGTACAAACCTAGTCTGCTGTCTGCGTAGCCAAGACTTCTCTACCTAACCATTCCCTCAGCTGCTACTCCAGTTGGAGACCGCAGGCTTCAGTTTCATAAACACTTAGGAATTATAGCACTTTCTGCATCAGCCATTGTGTTGAATGCCAGATATTCAGAAACATACGTCATAGGGATTTGCCCTTGAAGAGATCACTGTCTAGAGGGAGATACTGACAGGTTAAAAAAAAAAAAAATTACAACCATGCGTAACACTTGCTGATATAGAGATATGCTTCAGTTACATAGAGGAAGAGAAACCAGAAGGTCAAAGTCTCATCTTCATCATCTTCAACATTTATTATTTTCATCAATGTGTTACCTTGTGTTAGTCCCTACTGGTATGTCAGAATAGCAGTAAACAATTGTTATGATCTCTAATCTCATAGAGTTTTCTATTTACGGAGAGTTTTAAACACATGCAACCTATAAAGCATTGAGTTATTTCCTACTCATAATGACCCTCTAGGACAGAGTAGAACTGCCCTATAGGGCTTCCCAGGAGCAGCTGGTAGATTCCAAATGCTGACGTTTTGGTTAGCAGCTGAGCTTTTAACCACTGTGCCACCAGGGCATATATATATACTTGTGATATATGTATGTGCATATGTATGAGTGTGTGTATGTCAGTGTAAACCTGTTAGAAAGAGGAAGAGAAAAGAGTGTCATAAGGTAAAACGGGAAACACAATTGGACTTAGTTGTCTGGGAAGGCCACTTCTGAGGGTGATAGTCAAGCTGACATCAGGAATATGTCTAGAACTTAACTGGCTGATGAAAGAGAAAGAATATTCCAGATCCAGGAATTAAATGGCATGTCCTGCAGAAGCCTGGCCCTGCTGCGCATTACAACATCAACTGGTTTCACAGGAGCACGGTCCTGAGGCCAGCCTTTCTCCCATGCTAGTGTGACAGAGAGGCTCTGGCTTTGGAATGAGGAGGTGATTTCCCCAGACAAAGAGTCAGTTCATCCTTTCACAGGGAAGGGAAGAGGCATCATGTTGAGCTTTCCATCTTCCCTGTGCTGGGTTCTGGGCAGGCCCTCAGCCTCACCTCTGCAGCCTTTCCGCAGTCACTTGTGCTTCCAGGAGCTCTGTGTGTGTTCTCCTTCAGAGAGCATCAGCAGTGCAGCCCACCCCACTGTGCGTCAGCAATAGCCCGGGAGACGGCAGACACTGACAGCAGTGGGCTGCAAACCTTCCTTCTTCTCTTCTCTTCTGGGTGACTATCCAGGGCTGGGGAGAATGGAATAAGATCCAGGGACTACATTTTTTGCCCAAATAACTCATTCAAATATAATTTTTGTAATTCTTGTAAGAGTGAGATAATAAATGAGGGTAATAGATCCTACTTCCTACAGTTTATGGGATGATGGTTGGTAGAATCAAACACACACACACACAAGAGACTGGGGAAGGCTTCCATACTCAGGAGAAATTCAGAAGCGGATCATCTCCTAAAGTTCCAATTCAGCTTCTTAAAGGCAGAAAATAATTAGAAACAACATGCTGTCAACCATGCACTCAGTAAATTCAACACAAGACAAATAAATAACAAGGAAGCATGAGTTTGTGGGCAGTTTTTGGCATTTCTATGAGCTGGATTCAACTCAGCTGCAGTGGGTTTGGTTTGGGACTTGGTCATGGAGTTTTGAGCTGGGAAAGCAACAGAAAATGTCTCAGTCCTGAAACCATACGTGGTGTAATTTGCAGTATGGTGACTACTGAGAACTTTGCTATTATTACACAGAACAAAAAAAGAAGACTTCTTAGTTCAAGTGCTGTTTCTACTCCTAAATTGTGCCTGTATCTTATCTGTGTTCCAGCTGGGAGAAAGGATTCTGCTAGGAGTTCCCAGCCTTAGGAGCCCAACGTTAGCCTTTTTTTTTTTTTTTTTTTTTTTAATCTTGTCTGTCCAGAGCCCAGCTGTGTTTCAAAAGGGTTTCCAGTTCTGCACCCCAGGCCTCCACCCTCCACCCCAGGCTTCCGGACTGCACTGACAGCTGGGATAAAACAAGCCGGGAGCCACCAGTCTGCACAGCCCTTGCCTTGACTTCTTAACGCACAGATCCTGGTGAAACCTCCGCGACATGCGCCACCGAAAGAGCTCGGGATCCGGGCGTGCCCAGCCTAGCCCGTGGCTGCTGTTCCTGGGGCTGCTGCTCCTGCCAGCCGTGCTAGTCTCGGCCAGTGCCAGCGGTAAGAGCAAAAGCAAAGCAGGGACGTACCGGGGCGGTGGGGAAAGGATCCGGGAATTTCCGGAGCTGGAGACGAGTTAGCAGTTGCCCACTATCAGAACTGTGTTTCCTGGAGGCTAGCGGGCGCTGTGCCTGGAGCTGTAGAGCGTTTTACCCTTGAGTCAACATGCCTTCTTTCTAGGGAACGGATGATTCGTGAATAAGGAAAGTCCAAACACGGTGTAAAAGATTAACCACTCTGGGAATTACAGTTACTTCCTCACCCCTCACCCCTCACCCCTCACCCCTCACCCCTCACCCCTCACCCCTCACTCCTCACTCCTCATTCCTCACCCCTCGTCTCTATACCACCACCCTCTCCCTCATCGGCAGCTGAGCCTGAAGCAGAAGACTCAGACCTGCGTTGTGTGTGTGTGAGGACCACCTCCACTATCCATCCCAAGCGTGTTACAAGCCTGGAGATGATAAAAGCTGGACTCCACTGTCCCAAAACTCAGCTGATGTGAGTTTTTGCACTGCTGTATCCCTGCCCACTCTCCACCACCTCTGCTCATCCCTACCTGAACCTAATCCCCTCTTCTAGCCAAAGGACTGAGTTTCTCTTCTTTTTCTCTGCCAGAGCCACACTGAAGAATGGGAGGAAGATTTGCCTGGACCAGGAGGCCCCCTTGTATAAGAAAATAATCAGGAAACTTTTGGAGAATTAGCTACTATCTAGCGCTGCATGGTTGCTATGTAATTTTTGTTGTTGCTGTCATTTTCAATCTAATTCTGAAAGACTCTTCCAATGTTTGTCCTTCAGATGTTAAATAAACAAAATAAATCAAGCTGTGGTTTATTTGAAAATATCTCTTAATAACAGAGCAGAAAAATAGTATTAACAGTCCTAATTTCACGTTAGGAAACTCTCCAGAATCTTATGGAAAAAACATATTTAAGGGAGGTTTGGTTTAGTAAAGACTAGTTTTCCTTTAGAGTTACAGGTTACTGAAACATACACACATGTACCTGCATTTAATCTCTGCACATTTTTTTTCCATCATATGCTTTATCATCAAAATTATCTTTTTAAAGCAGGTGCAAGTGAATTCTCTGACTAAAATCGCTAAGGTCTACAGTCCTTAGCATGGCATGTAACCTGCACCACACTTCTCTCTCTGAGCCTTAGTTTTCTTGTCTGTGAAACGGGCATTTTGTAAGTGCCTCGTAGATTACTGTGAGCACCAGATAGGGTGACTGGCAAAGCTGGTGGTACACATAGTTAAGAGCTCCACTGCTAACTGAACAGTTGATGCTTGAAACCCAATCCAGAAGTCCTTTGGAAAAAAAGGCCTGATGATCAGTTTTCAAATGATCATTGCCATGAAAACCCCATGGAACACAGTTCTACTCTGACATATATGTGATCTCCATGACTCGGAATAAACTTGACAGCAACTGGAAGGGGAACAAAATGAAAATGCTTAGCATAGTTCCTCATGTAGAAAACTCTTAGTGTAATTCCTCACATGTAGTCTGTACTTTAAAAAATTAGCCCAAAAAAGCAACTATTGTTACTGTTGCTATCTATATTGCCTTACAGCACACCATCCAGTCAGTTTAGAGTATGAAGTAGAACATTTAACAAAGTGACTATGATAAAAATTTCTCAGATTCAATGTACTTTGGGGGAGAAAACTCTGGAAATGGGGTATGAGTGGTAAGATTTTTTTTTTTGCTTATTTAGCTTTTGCTCTCTGCCTCAAATAATAGACTTAGTTGGATCCAGTAATTAGGCGTGACTCAAAAGGGCCACAACAAATTTTGCAAAGTCAACTAGTGCTGGTAGCTCATTAATCGTTGCTTCAGAATTACCTTGGCCTAACTATCCTGAGAACTTGTTTAAATTGCCACCTTCATCAGCAGTGGCATTTGGAGAGGTTATTGCTGCCAGGAAAGCCCTAAGTCAAAAAGGTATTTACTATAGCTCCTTGCTGTTCAAACATTTATGGAATGACATGAATTGAAGATACTTAATTTTTTTTTTTTTTTCCTGCTGGCAAGAGCAGATAGTGTCCACAAACTAGGAACTGAGTGTATAGTTAAGGCCCCTATCAATACAACAAAACCGCCAAAGGGAGGTTTTGCACTTGGAAATTTTTCTGTAGTTTTGTAATGTTTGCTCTTTTTCTTTCTAAGTTCTCTGTGGTAAAACCAGTTTCCTCTTCAATGCATAGACTACTGTCCTCATTCCAAGACAATAATTTCTCATCATAGATAACAGGAAATAAAGAGAAAACCAAAGAACACAAATTTGAACTAATTTCACCACTTGAAGATATTCTTTTCTGCTTTCAAAATACTAGTTGTTTCTTATGGTTATTAGATAAATTGCTTATTTTTAATAACAGTATCATTTATTTGCACACTACTATGAAGGAGATACTTAGTAATTTATTTCTTTGAAATCAGTTGGAGGAGTCTTCCCAGTTTTACAGATAAAACATGCAATCTTTGGGTTAGTAGAATAAGGTTTTCATTGGTCAGAGAATGGCAAAGCCACATCATCTTGTAACCAGACTGTTCCAGGTCTGCTGGGCATAGCCATCGAGCTACAAAAAGGGTGAAAGCAAAAAAAGAAGCTTTATTTGGCATGCCAAGCAAAGGAGTACACCAACTTTTGTATCACCAAGACGGCTCCTGGAACAACGGCTGAAACAATATTTATCAGAGTAAGGGTCCTGGGGAAAAGACAAAGGTCATTGATTGATCTGGCCCCCAAAAGACTTTCCTAGGCCATTTCCTTATGTGTGCTTTCTCAGTCTCTCAAACTGAATCTTAGTCCTCAACCCCTCACTTCCGAAAGTCTCCTCTCAGTCTTGGGCCACTAAGGTTTGTTCCCACTGGGTGGGAGAATCATTCTATAGTGTCACCCAGAGGACGTGGTTTGCACATGTCAGGCAGGCCAAATTTCGCCCTAATTAGTCTGTGGTCACCCAGAGGAAGGTTGATGGTTTGCACATGTCAAACAGGCAAGATTAGGTCTTAACTGGTTCTGTGGTCTGCAGACCTCAAACCTTGTCTTTCTTATCTGGGGCAGGAAGTTGGCTGATTGCCTAAAAAGCATCTGGAGAAACCAGTGAGAAAGAGAGGTGGCTCAGGCTACTCTACTTACGTGTCAGGGGTTGGTAATGGTGTCCAGAGGCTATGATCTCAATCTGGCAAACACATATACATATATAGTTGTTATATACGTATATGTATACTATGTGTATATGACATATGTATGTATCTGGTTATACACACATATACATCTAAAATAAATTCACAGAACAATACTTAGCTTGTAAAGTGTTCTCATAATGTCTACTCTTTCTTATTCTAATCTATTCCTCTTTTTTTTCTTTTTCAAATGTTGTTCACAACGCACGAAAGTGATTTCATAGTGAATCTTGACTTAGAGTTTAAAAACATTACTCTAGGTCTTTCATTCAAGAGTCAGCTTTCGACATTCCGTGTTGGTGTCCATGTTCTAACTGCTAGTACAGCCAGAGTGCTCCTGAGAAGTCAGGACGGTGAGACTTTGCCTTGCTTACTTTGGACATGACATCAGGAAAGATCAGTCACTAGAAAAGGACATCATACTTGGTAAAGTGGAGGATCAGCAAAAGTGAGGAAACTTTCCTTGGGATGGACTGATACAATGGCTATAGTAATGGGACCAAACGTATGAACAATTGTGAGGACATAGCAACGTGCCGTGCTGTTACATGTAAGGTTCCTGTGTGCTCATTTGAAGGAAATTAACAAGAAAATACTTGGAGGAGGCCAGATGAACAGTCAATATCCTTACCTATAATCTGCCCTCCTTTCAGTCTCCAACCCTGACATCCTATCATATCAAATAGGATGATGTGTGCATTGTTGAGATTCTATGTCCTTTCCAGATAGTTCTCCTACTTCGAGTCACTGGTCATTGTGCTTCCTCCATGTATGTCTTAGTTTAGTCACTAATAAAGTGAAATGAATGCTTGGGCTTGCAAAAAGCAAAAGCATTCACGTTTGGTGGACTTAGTATTTTTACATTTATTTCTTCTTCCACTGTGGCTCTATTCCTTATCCCTGAAGATTCTGGCTTTAGCCCAATGTGCTTTTGAGAAGACAGACTTGGATTCCATCTCAACTATAACTGAGTGATGTTGAGTATCCTCAGTTTCCTATTCTTCAAAATGAAGTCAATTTCTCCCATCTCACAGGACTCTGGAGAAGAATAAGTCACACTGATAACAGACTCTAGTGTGGGTTCTAACTCAGGACTGAAGCCTACTAAATAAACCTTACTTTTCTTCCCATTCTTTGGTGCTTAGCCCCAGAGCACACATTGTTTCCACACAGCTTTGCCCACAACTCTTGAGTTTACAAGCAACTTATTTAGGACACAACCAAGAAGCCAGAATCCTCCCCCACTTCCCCACTCTCCCACCACCTCCATATTCCTCACCCTCACAGAACCACAACTCAAAGCTTGGACACAAAAGCTAGTTAACAAAAACATTTGACATGATAGACACAGCTGCATTTTTCACTCATGGTAACAACTAAAAGGAAATCAAATAATAAACCCAAAATGTTTATCAATCATAAGTCTAAGATGGTAATATATACTGGAGACTTGGCTTAACAGCTTATCTAGTAAAGAAAACAAGGAAAAGAAATGAACTTAGTATGTAATCTTGTCAAGTGTTAATTTCTTCACACAGGCAAACACGATATGAGGCTTATATATCACAGTCCAACATTCTAGTGAAAAGCAATAAAATTTGAAAGCAGAACAGTCATTGAGCAGAGATGGAACAATCATCTCTTGTTTATCAACAATATTGGAAAACCAATGTTCTTTCCTAAAACTTCCAGGGGTGAGGATAAGACCTATTAGAGAATAAATAACAAAGAAATTTATATACACGTCTATCAAAATTACTATGAAACTGCACTGTGTTTATGTCTGTTTATCTTTTAGCTTGAGACACAAAGGACATTCTATTTCTGGTTGTCGTTAATGCTTACAGAAAAATATCTGTCAGAGTCCAAAGAAACCACTGCTGTCAAGTTGATTACAACTGATAGTGACTCTACAGGACAGAGTAGAACTGACCCATCAAGTTTCCAGGTAGTTCCTGGCAGATTTGAACTGCCAACTTTTTGGTTAGCCGCCACCACACTTAACCACCACACTACCAGGGTTTCTGTCTGACAGAGTAGGCACTATATAAATATTTGTCAGATAGTAAATGAACAGCAATTCAGTTAATGCTGAGATGTAATAATGCAGTTTGGGGCTGAGGATAAGGTGTCTAGTCAAAAGAAACTCAGTTAAGCAACTAATGATATAATTTTCCCAACTCCTGGTTATACTAGGCTTAGAGATTTCACCAAGTTATTCACAGAGATAACACACTCAGCCATTTTCCTCTTTAGAGCTTTACAGAACTTTTGAGTTAGTGGTGCATTGGTAAACATTAGGAAATCTGCTAAGATTCATCTGTCTGTCCACATTCTCCAGTCATAGATACTGTAATACGTGCTCATTAAACATTAATAGATTGTGTGTACTCACATGCAATGTATAACATATGTTTTTGCCATTGTTGTGTGGCATTGAATCAATTCCAACTCATAAAAGACCCTACAGAACAGAGTAGAACAGCTCCATAGAGTTTCCTAGACTGCAATCTTTACAAAGCATATTGGTGAAATAGCAATAAATAAGTCATTCTTTTTCTGGAATTCTAGAACAATTTCTACTACATCTAATTGGATCTCATATTTCTTTAATAAATTCTAATTCGGTATAAGTTGATTTTTCAACTTTTTCAGTGTTGGTTTTGTGGTTGTTGAGACTCCTGTATTACGTTTCTTGATTTGATATGTTGCATCTTCATTGTGCTTTGCAGCTGCCCCTGTGATCCCCTTTAATAATCTATGTTTAAACCCAATTACAAATACTAGAAGTCCTAACTTCCTCTCCATCTGGAAGGACTGTAACTACTGTAGTACATCCCACTTTTTAAGATATCATAGTTCTTATGATCACTGGATCACTTCTTTTAATATTAGCTTTATTGAGTTTGGAGTCTTCCCTAACTGAGCAGGTTTCTGGATGATGTGTCCTGTATTTCCTTCTAAAATACAGAGTTAATGGTTTTGTTCTTCTAAGCCAAGAGCTTCTTTCACTATTTCTTGTAGTTTTGGTTTGGTTTTTACAAAGTCTTTGAGTTTATGTTTACCTGTGAATGTCTTAATTTCATTTTCATATTTGAAAGATGGTTTTGCAGGATATATAATTCTTGGCTGGAAGTTTTTCTCCTTCAAGGCTTTGAATGTGTCATCCCATTGCCTCCATACCAGTATCATTTCTGCTGAGAAGTCAGATGAAAGCCTGCAGGGCTTCCCTCTGAATGTTAGCTTTGCTTTGATTCTCACTGTCTTTAAGAGTTTCTGCTTATGTTTAATTTTCTTTAGTTTGATTATAATATGTCTTGAAGTCTTTCTTTTGGGATCTATATTGATTGATGTTCAATATGCTTCTTGGATAGCTATATTCTCTTCTTTCATAATTTCAGGAAACTTTTCTGTCAACATCTCAGCAACAATACTGTCTGTGTTCTCAGGTGTCCCTCCCTGTTCAGGAACTCCAGTTAATCATAGATTGTTCCTCTTAATAGAGTCCAACATGCTTCTTAATGCTTCTTCTTTTTTCTTGTTTGTTTTCTCTGATTTCTCCTCATAGATGCTGGAGTCAGTAGCTCTGTCTTCCAAGTCAGAAAGTCTATTTTCCATTTGTCCATTTCTTGGCTTTGAGTTGAAATTTCTATCTCTTTGATTTTGTTATTGATCTGTTGGATTTCAGAGTACTGGCATTCCATCAGATCAAACAGCTTGCTTAATTTTTCGTTTTGCTCTGCTGAATTTTGCATAATGTCTAGGAGAGCTCTGTATATAATCCTTTTGGATTTGTCCTCTGGTGGTTTGTGAAAGGCTTCTTCTTTTGAGAAGTTCTCTGGTTCTTTCTTTGGGGGGCCTTCTGGAGCCCCCCAAATTTTTATTTACATTTCTGTCCAAATTGTTGCTTTTCTGGGCATCTGGAGGTTGTTTTGTTTCTCCAGTGTTACCTTAACAGGATCTAAAGCTCAGTCTGAAAAGGAGGGTGATCACCAGTCACCTCTATGTACTCCAGTGACTGGATCCAGTGGAATCTCCAGGGCAGCAGGCTCCACCTCCTGATTGGCAAAGACATGGCCGTACTTACAGAGTCACTGGGGGGGGGGGCATCAGCTGACCCTATGATGTGAGTCAGTGAAGACTGGAAAAGATGCCATCAGGATATACCACAGTTATTTCTCTAGGCAGTCTTATATTAAGAGGTAAAAGGTATCTGACAGCTTCCAATATCAGTCAGGCTTTCAGGTGTGCAAATCCCTCTTCCCAGCTGGCAAAGTAAGGACCTCTGTATCCAACCCCAGATGCTGTAAACTAGTTGAAAATACAGAAAGACTACTACTCTGATGTCATCTGCTGCCAGACCACACCTGTAAGGCCACACTGTAAAAGGCACTGCTTTTATGCAGGAAAAGGGCTCCCAAGACAGGCACTGCCTCCCAGCCTGAATAGGTCCTGCTTGGGCCTCTGTTTGGGTAACTCTGCCTCCCAGTCAAACAAGATGGCATCTCACACAAGCTCTCCTGCCTGCTGCAGAAAAGGTGATTCAGTGGAGGAGAATAATCTCAAATTTTGAAAATATTAGTCAAAAAACTAGCTCAGTCACATGTCATCAAAGGCATTCCTTGGAAAACAGTGTTGATCAGGGTTCTCTACCATTATTATTACCTGAGTACATGTGAATGGAGCATAGAAGAGAAAAAAAAATAATGTTTTTGGTCACAAATGTGGGAGATGAAGAACATTAGAAAATACTATGGACAGCATTCTCAAAATCAAATATTAATGATGATTCATAATTTCTTAGTTGAAATCTTTCTATTCATGTTATGCATACTATTCTCTTTACGGTTTATTCACTCTTCTTTCAACTTCCTAATTTTGGTTTCCATAGTAATAAAGTCATCATAGTGTTTTCATCTTCAAAATAAAATTTTGTATGACTATGTCTAAGAGAAGTTTTCTCATTTCCTTATTGTTTTGCAATTTCGGCAATCTTGAATTTCTCCTTGTCAACATTACGTGATGATGAGGTGATTTATTTAGTGATCATCATTTGCAAAAACTCAGGAAAAAATCATAAGACAATAGAAAGGCAAAGCAATTTATTAAAACATTTTTTTTTTTGAGAAACCAGTAACCACTTACTGCCCTTGAGTTGATTCTGACTCATAGTGGCCCTATAGAACATAGTGATCCTATAGAACAGAATAGAACTGCTCCATATAGTTTCCAAGCAGTGACCGGCAGATTTGAACTGCCAACCTTTTTGTTAGTAGATATAGCACTTAACTGCTTTACCACTATGCCACACTTAAAACAAAATGCTGTCCAAATTGGATCCATTGGATGGCACTCAATATTAAGGGAGTCTATGAGTAGCAAAGACAGTCAAAAATATCCAGTCCAAATCCACTGAGAGGCATCTCAGAAGGCAGGCCTGTTGATCTGCTTCTGACAGGTCACTGTCTTGAAAACTCAATTAAGCAGCTGTACTCTGCTCACATGACGTCACCATGAGTTGGAATCTACTTGATAGAATCTAACAGCAGCAAGCTCATTGTTGACTGCAATTGTTTTAAATCTTTGTAGACTGCTCTTATCATAAGATTATCGTTCCAGAAACAGAAAAATAAATGACCTACTGCCATGAAGAATGTAGAGAGGTTAGAAGAATCATTTCACGTTAGCATTGGATTTTATACAACACTGCTATTATTATCTGTTCTCAAGTTGGCGCTGACTCATAGAGCCTCCAACCCTTGGACACCCCATGCAGAGTAGACTGGGATGATCCACAGGGCTTCCACTGACTGATTTTGGAAAACAGAGCTCTAGGCCTTTGTTATTGTAACATCTAGTTTATCTTAGTCTTCAAGTTCCATTAATAATCTATTCAGCATCACAGCAATACACAAACCTACACTGACAGATGACTGAGCTTGAGGTACTTTGGCCAGGAATTCAACACAGGCCTCCTACTTGTAAAGGGAGAACCTTACCACTGAACCACCACTACTGTCTTAAACAACTTCACTTTTCTTAAACCTATCACAGTGCCTTACATACGTTGTTGTTGTGTGCCATCAAGTAGGTTCTGACTCATAGTGACCCTGTAGAACAGAGTAGAACTGCCTCATGGGGTGTCATAGGCTATAATCTTTACTGAAGCAGATCACTAGGTCTTTTCACCTACAGAATTGAAGGGTAGGTTCAAATCCACCTTGTGGTTAACAGCCAAGTCTGCCACCAATGCTCCTACTTTGCCAGCCAAGCCAAGTGCCGTAGAGTCAGATCCGATAAAAACAATACATAACGAATAGCTATTATGTAGTCATTTTTCTTCCCAGTCCTGTTCCTCCAATTTGCTGGATCCTCCCATCCACCATGAGACAGATGGTCCATAAAAGCTAATCATGGATACTCCAGCATTTTTTGTGGCAGTCAACCTGGGCCTCTCTTGCTGGCTCAAATTCTGCTCCATAACGGGGCAGTTAAGGACCCCTAGCTTTGCCTATATTTGCAAGTCCCATCTTCATCCTTTGAGTTTGTTGGCAGATCTCAACCTAGGAACTCTTCAAGAACTGGCAGCCCTGACTCTTACTCCAGAATTCAAACTTTGGCACTGGCCCACCTCTCTCATCTGAGTTCACCTATGACCCTTGAGAGGTTTTTACAGGGTCTGAGTGGTAGACAGGGGAAAAAAAAAGAAAAAGAAAAAAGCAAGGAAATCCAGGCTGCTGCTGTGCTTGAAGGATCGTTTCCTGCTGCCCTGACCTCAGGACACATTGGCTGTGAAACACTGCCCTGGAACCATTTACTCACGCATTGTCTCAACAAATCTCTCTTGAGTGTTTAGTATGAACCATATGCATACTGGAGTCTAGGGGGCTTTTTCCTTGTATATCCTATAATCTAGCAGGGGGACATGTAAACTAATGACACCCTCTACCCCCATCAAGGTAATTCCTTAAAATGAGTTATGGGCTTTCCAACAGAGATAACATTTGGAATTGTTCCAAGTTACAAGCAGGAGTCCTTCAGGTAACACATGGCTTCTGGTAACTGCACCATACTTATTCTGCTCAATCTCTGTCATTTCCTATCTCAGTGTTAAATTCTAGCTATAATGAAGTGCTTGTTTTTGTTCCCAGATCATAGCACATTCTTTCCAGCTTCCATGCTTTTGCTCACTTGATCCTCTGTTATAGGAATGGATCCCCTACCCACTCACCTTAGGTAGCATCCTCTTCTAGAAAGTTTTCTCTGACAGCTACTACCATGTTCTTTCCTCTTGCGAGTTCCTATAATAATGTCCTGTATATTACTGAGTATTATGGACTTCCAGACAACTTGCTAACTTTCTGCTTTTATTTCCATTTGCCCTCATAGATTGTGAGTTCAAGCACGGCAGAAACTGTCTTTTCTCTCTTTGTTATCCTAACACCTAACTTAGTTTCTAGCTTATGAGACGTAGACTAATGATGAGGGTAGGTGCATTAACAGTACAGTAGACACCAGAGCTTGTGATGATAAGTCACCTCTAGCCAAAATGTAGAGAATGGATTGTATTATGGAAGACAATTTTGCTGGCAATAGACAGATTCTTAACTAAAAAAAAAAAAACGGAAATTTGCTGGCCTACAAAACTGAAAAGTCCATCAATAAATCAGAGCCAACCAGCAACTTGGGTATCCAAACAATGTCCTCGGTAATTTGTCCCATTTTGTGTCTTACCTGTGCTTCCTCTGAGCCAACTTTATCCTCAGGCAGAATTCTCACAATCACTGTCAACATGGTACGCCCTCATTTAACCATTTTAACAACCCCTAGAAGACTAAAATAACTGTTTTCCAATTGCTCCAGCCTGCAAAATACTCTAGAGATTGCTTCTGATTTGGCTAGGCTTAGGTCACTGCCCTCCTCTAAAACAATGAGTACGTTTGGGTGGAGCCCGTCTGCACACCACGGACTGAGAGAAAACAATCGTGGAAGCCAAGGCAAATCCAAGGTGTGGCACTAGAAAAAGGGAAACGGGAGCTCGATATGCATCTGAGGAGACAGTGCATAAGATCAGGCATGAAGCTACTGCAAATGTGAGCTTGGATACACTTGTTAAACCAAGAGAGTAAATTTGTTTATTGTACTAGGAAAGCATTCCCAGGGTACAGAGGTGGAAAAAAAGCTTCTGGATTTTGACAAATAGTCCTTTTTTTCTCTCCTTGGATATCAGTAGCATATTAAGGAGAGAGGACAAAAAGAAAAAACTAAACCACTTTCTTGTTAATTTATTTTGAAAAAATAGTTCCCAGGAGTGAAATCACGCATAATCTGCAAATACCAGGATGCTTCTTGACATTTCATTTGTTTTGAGCTCCTGTAATAAGTTGGACATTTACTCTCCCTGAATATTTTCATTTGTATCAATTTTATTTGAATCTGGAGACCACTGCAGCAAACACTTTTTGCCTTTCCTTAGTTGGAAGAGATAGATGAGCAATTTGAATAGCATGACTAATGTTAAAGGTCAAACTGGTGAGCTGATGAAACATGACGAAGTGTTCAAACTGGGGCAACAGAAAACTGTGATCTACATTTGAGCAAACAGGAACTCAACACAGCTTCCATCCCCCTGTGGCTGCTACAAGTAAAGCATGCATGTCTCTTGACATGACTTTGGCTATGATCCAAATTGATTTATGAAGAAACACTTATTTAAACTTTTTATTTTTGAGTAATTTTAAATGTACACAATTTGCAAAAGATGTCATTTCTATACACCCTTCACTCAAACTAAGAAATCAACATATTTATAATACTAAAACTAAGCTCCAAACTTTATTTGAATTTCAGAAGTTTTTCTATTAATATTTTCTTTCTGTTTCAGGACCCAATCTAGGTAACCTATGGCATGTATTTGTCATGCCTTCTCTGAACTGTGACAGCTTCTCAGTTTTTCCTTATTTTTCATGAGCTTGAAAATTGTGAGGAATATTACTAAGCTGTTCAATATTGCTCAACTTTGAAGGATGTTTTTCTCATGATTACACCAAGGGTATGTAGTTTGGGGAAGAATACTCATCTCATCCCAACTTGTTAGGGACTAGATGACATCCACATGACTTCACACTGATCACAGCAACATTCGTCATTTGATTAAGGGGATATTTTCCAAGTTTTTTTTTTTTTTAATGGCAGAGTCACTATTTTTCAGATTTGAGCACCTTTTAAAAACACAAATGCTATGTCAATGCCACAGGAGAGAATTTTACTGTTACGTTAATGAAAAAAGCTATGGAGCTGTATGAGCATTCTGCTATTTGTGTTTTAAAATAACTAATAGTGAACCATTCATCTAGGGGGCTAGCAAACAGATTTTCCAAAATCATTATTCTTTTGAAATAATTAAGCCTATAGGGTTGCTCTGAGTCATAATTGACTCAATGGCATTGGTTTCTGTCTTGTGTGTATTACAGAATATTTTTTTATTATGATTAAATGAAAGTTTACAGTTCAAGACAATTTGCCATATAAAACCCTGAGCGCCCACCTTTCTACAACTCTATCTGCTGTCTCCTCACCCTGTGACAGCACACTCTTCTTTTCCACTCTTTACTTCCAGTATCCACTCAACCAGCACTTGTCTTCTCCTCTCTACCCTCTCCTCTCTCCTCTAAAAAGGAACAAGTAGGACAACCTCATACATGCATCAAACTGTAAAGTACACGCAACACCCGCATCGCTGTGTCCCCAGATCCACTCAGTGCATTCTTTGTCAGAAGTGTTGACTTCAGTATTGGTTTCAGCTCTGGGCTAGCAGCAAGCCTAGGGGCCATGTTCTCAGGGGACCCTCAAGGATGTCAGACTGTCAAGTCTGGTCTTTTAATAGAACTTACAAAACTTTTTCATTATTCCATTATACTGTGTATCTTTAGGGATGTTATTAATCTCTCTGTGCCTTAGTTTCTTTATTTATAATCTGAAGATAATATTATCTACCTCAAAGCGTTCTTTTTTTGTTCTTTTCTTACTTCAGACAAAGTTTTACAGACGAGCTAGTTCCTCATTATGCGGTACCCATATCGTTTTGTGCCATTGGTTAACAACCCCACAATATGTCAACACTATCATTTCTTGACCTTGGGTTCCCTATTACCAGCTTTCCTGTCCCTTCCTGCTGTCCAGCCTCTGGGCTGGTGTGCCCCTTTAGTCTCATTTTGTTTTACGGGCCTTTCCAATCATTCATTGAAGGGTGAACCTCAGGACTGATTTCATTACTGAGCTAGAAGAGTGTCTGGGGCCATGATTTCAAGGCTTCTCTGCCAGGCCAACAAATCGGTCTTTCTTTTTGAGTTAGAGTTTTCCCTAGCTCTGTCTGGGACCCTCCGTTGTGATCGTCACAGGGTTCTTTTTAAAATGAAGTCAATATTTGTAAAGTTCTTAGAAAAGCAACTGGTACTCAGCACTTAAGTGCTCTGCACCTTGGGGTGGATGCAGCAAAGTTTAAGTAACTTATGTGTGGTATGTGGCAATTAAGTAAAGGAAGTGATATGTTTTATATTTACCCAGGATTTTGTAAGCCCGTATAGGCTGTCAGCTACTACCTTCATTAAACAAAAAGGCATATTTTCAGTGACCTACTAAAGTTTGTTCCATAGACAGAAGTTAAGAGAGCACAAAAAGAATGATGTCATGTTTCCTGACTTCTATAAACTTTTTAAAAATAAGTATAGACTAAACTTATAATTAAAAAGCAAAACAATACATTTTTCAAATTTTCAAGGACAGCATTTGTATTTCTGGGTCAGTTTCCCAGCACATCCCAGAAAAAGAATAACAAAACAAGTAACCACACCAACTCTCAAGTATTCAGGAGCTAACACTGTATTTTATACACTTTAGATTGTTGCTTCTTTCCTGCTCCTTAATACAAACTTGGTGGAGTCCTTGGGGCCTGCACACGGATGAGCAGCTGGAAGACTGGCCATTTGAATCCACGCAGAGGTGCCTGAGAAGACAGTCGTGGCTATCAGCTTCCACAAGGTCAACCAACAAGGAGACAAACTGGAATCTTCCTTTAACTTCATTGGCCTTTCTCTTAGTGCCAGGCTGATAAAGACTACAGTATTTTTAAAGGCAGTCACTTTACAGATCTTCTCCAATAAAGAAGATGGAGAGCCTTTGATTCTAACTTCCTTTTTATAGGTGAAGTAGTTGAAATTAAAACTACAGAATAAATCAGTGATAGATCTCAGCAGTTTGAGAAAGTATGAAAATTAAGATTTCCTAGTAGAATACAGATGTTTCTTCCCTTTTAAAATATCTAATGCAGAAAATGTTTAATGTGAAAGGAAAACATGAAGGTGTATGTCTTTTTATTCTTTTTTTCCCTTCATAAAAGGATTCATAACATGTTGAGTTTCTGTCTAGGCAATGTCAGGGAAAGCTATATCCATTTTATTTATTTAAAAAATACAAACTGCCTAACTCTTGCTGGCTCTTTGATCTCTCATAACCAACTTGGGGTAGGAAGAGGTTTAACAGCTTGCCTGTGACACAGGCTTCCTAAAGCAGGCAGAGACTATAGACACATGATGGCTGGCTAGGTGCACATGCTTTTATACACTGAACTAGGCCAACGTGAAGCTGACCAGGGACACTGACCTCCATTCTTTTCTAACTTTCTTAGCATATATCACGCCTCCTGGATGTCTTAATCCAAGCTGGTGAATTACATTTAAACCCTCTAAAACATGCTGCTAAATCAAAGTTCTCTAAATCTTTGGGTGAAAAAGTCATAATAAGCAGCAGGTTAAAATATTTTGAAACCTCTGATCAAGAAACAGAGACATACTGTTGTTTATCTCTAGAGAACTAACACTGAACACCAGAACATCCTGTGATAAATGGAGTGGAGTTTTAAATGTGTGATTTGTTGTTACTACTTTTCATCTGTACACGTCCATTTTCTGCTTATAGAATAAGGGTGCTATGCACACCAGGTAGCACCGTGTAATAGACTGCCCAAGGACAGAATCAGAAAATAACCTCTCTACAGCTTTAGAGTGACCACTGCCTGTACTTGTAGGTCAAACCTGAAAACCTCACACCTGGAAAAGGAGCTACTCAGGGAATTTTGGACGTTCTAACATTTCAGAGGGAAGAAAGACACTACGGAGAAAGTGAAAGAAAAGCTCATGTTACTGCCTTTACTTTCAATGACATTGACACTGTATTCAACTGACCCATTATTCTGCTAAATGGAAAACATAAATGAGGTATTCTAAGTGGACATACAACATTTGAGGATGCACAACAGGAAGCACAAGGCAAACATTTTTTTCCCTGTAATCAGAGACGACAGCTCTATTTTTCACAGAAAACATTCATTAGAGACATATGAAATATATAAAACCGAAAAATCAAATAGATGGTCAAATCCATTGCCTTGAGTCCATGCTCACTCATAGTGGCCCTATAGCACAGAATGGAACTGCCCCCACAGAGTTTCCAGGGCTGCACATCTGTGCAGAAGCAGAGTCCACATCTCTTACCTAAGGAGCCAGAGGCTGGTGAACTCGAACCGCTGACCTTTCAGTTAGCAGTCCAGCGCTTAAACAGCTGTGCCACCAGGGCTCCTTTGACAGCAGATAAATAAGCAGAATCATTGCTCTCTCCAACCACCATCTCTGCCTAATTCCAAAGAGATAACTGCCCGTGAAGACTTCGTTCTGTTCCTAACACGCCAGCCTGCCCCAGGTGTTTCTAGCTCTTCAAGCCCATCACCGAAGACCCCCAACAAAACTGGGGCAGCCTGAGACTGCCGCATGGTGGGGTGGTGTTGGAAAACAAAAGTTACTCCAGAGATGCGGATGTTACTCAGGAGGGTGAGGTGGGGGCGGGGACTGCAACTGTTGGGTCTGACACCCTCTCATCCCCAGGAGGTGGAGGCAGGCTCCTTCCTTCCGGAATCAAAGAGTACACAGCAAGAAAGCCGGGGATTTCCCTAGACCTGGGACACCCAACTTTCCAGCCCCAACTATGTATAAAAGGGTTCGTGGGGTTCAGAGCCTCAGAGCCAGGATCACAGGCAAGCTGCCTCCTAGAGCCGCCTTCTCGCTCCCGGCACCGCTACCCGTATCCTCCGAGCCAAGTGCCATGGCCCGCGCCGCATCCGCAGCAGCTCTGCGCGCCCCGCGTCTCCTCCCGGTGGCGCTGCTGCTCCTGGTCCTGGTCGCCGCCGGCCGGCGCGCGGCAGGTGAGCCTCGGCGGATCCCGGAGCAGCCAGGGGTGTTGGGTGCCCCAAGCGGGGAGACAACCCTGCCCGGGGGTCGGCGGGCATCGACACCGAGTCTCTCTTCTCTCCCAGGGGCTCCAGTGGCATCCGAACTGCGCTGCCAGTGCCTGCAGACCGTGCAGGGAATCCACTTCAAGAACATTGCAAGTGTGAAGTTGACGCCCCCGGCAGCTCACTGCGACCAAACCGAAGTCATGTAAGTCTCACCCCACGCTGTTGCTGCCACCCTCCAGTCACCCCAGCTCTGCGGTGCTCCCCAGTCTGACTGCCTAGCTTCACTGCCCGCCTCACACGGATTCTCCTTCTCTCTGCAGAGCCACTCTCAAGAATGGGCAGAATGTTTGTCTCAACCCAGAAGCCCCCATGGTTAAGAAAATCATCCAAAAGCTGCTCAACAGGTGAATTGCGTGTTTTTATTCACAATGCGTGACCAGAGTCATTGTTCCTATCACAGATAGAAACAGCTTCTCCAGAAAATTGTATCATAGAAACCCAGGGGTTTGCTAAGAATTGAAATTTTTTTTTTTTCACGATTAAATTTGTTACTGAGATCATTAATCTGTTTTAGTGACAGAAGGCTATTTCCAGTGACTTCTGTCCTCACTCTCCTCCCCACTCATTTTCAAATGAATGTGGATAAAAGTACTCTCATTAAAACTGTTACTGATGTGGGATAATTATGCCAAAAAGCTTTCTGCCTATTAAAAAACAAAGTTGTTTTTTTCCCTTCCCCCATTTTCTTCTGAACTCCAGACCTGCCAAGTGGCACCTTGGTGTTCTGCAGGATAGATCCTATAGCTTATTGGCAAAAAGCAGGGACTTTGCAGTGACATTACCTCGATAAAAATCTGAGTTCCATTGCTTACTAGCTGGCTAATCCTCAAATAAATTAGCTGATTTATTTGAGACTCAATTTAACAGGGAAAATAGTCATAGCTACTTCAGTGGGTTGCTCTGAGATTCAAATGAGGCCAGGTGTGACAATGAGAGAAAAACATTTTGGCTGTTTATAGCGAATAATACAGCAGAGATCTCAGCTCTCACCCCATTCTCGAGTGTTGCCAGGCTCTGGGGAAACCACATTCAGAAATCTCTGCAGCTGAAGGGGTGAGGCAGGGAAGAGGGCTGGACTATCAGTTTTCCTGAGCAACTACTGAGGACAACCACTTTTCTCGTTGTAGCGGCACTTCCAACTGACCTTGCGGGAAGGAGGAAGCCTACTGGTGTCTGTTGTGGAAGCAAACCTCGCCCTTACAAAAACTGAAGAGGAAGAAGAGAAACAGTTCCAGAGAACATCCGGCTAGGCTGGTGTTACAGCATCTCTTAGGGCAGTTCTTCTATTTATTTATTTATTTATTTTCAAAGCATCTATGTTAACATGTTACTTGTAAAATAATTAAGGTTGTGGCTAAATCTGTTTAAATATTTGACTGTTCCTTTTATTACTCACTTCATGTCCAATCATAGTTCCATGCTGATTCTAATTTAATTTGAAGGTAAAAGGTTTCTGAATATTCTCTAGTCATTAACATTTTGGGGGATCCCACACATGCCAGCCGCTGTGATAGAGGTCTGGGCAGGGGGATAACAAGCGAACAGATCATTGTTCGTATGTATGTATACAACTGTATTCTATTTAGGAAAAGATCATGTGTTATTTATTGAAATCATTTTACATTATGTGGTCAACATTTCTCAGGTTGAATCTTGAAGAACTACAGTGTTCTAGATATCTCTTGGACATTTTATGTCTTCTCTGTAAGGCACAATGCCTTGTTTGATGTTAATTATGCATTTCTTCTGTATATCATAAGTATTTATTGATGATTTTACAAGTGAGATGAAAATAAAGTGTTTGAAAATAAAATGTTTATTTTCTGAGTTAAAAAAAAAAGTCTTCCTTTACTGAATAAATTGGAGAGATGGATGTAGTTGAGTCAGGCCTGTCTTATGACAACCTGTGTACAACAGAAGAACATGTTCCTGGCCCCTATGTTATCCTTAAAATTGCCAGCATGTTTGGGCCCATAGTTGCAACTACTGTGCCGATCCACCTCACTGAGGGTTTCCCCTGCCTTCATCAAACATGACATCTTCTAGCAAATCATTTATCTCCCCTCATGACACTGTTAAAACAAGCTAGGCAAACACTGCTGTCTTGTGATCCCTTAGGTTTTCACTGGCTAAGTTTTAAAAATAGATTGTCAGGCCTTCATTTCTAATCTGTCTTAGTCCGAAAGCTCTGCTGAAACTATCCACCATGAATGACCTTCTGGTATTTGAAATACTGGTAACAGAGCTTCCATCACCACGGCAACAAACAAGCCATCACTGTACAATGAACTGGAAAACAGCTGTACTCAAGTTTGTCTCCTTAAAAATGGATATATTCTTAGAGTTATTTTAATGAGTGTCCTTATTTGGTTTGTTAGAAGAATTTTTCAGACAATTGTGGTAATGTGGAGTTTTCTTCAAACTTCAGATCATTTGTGTCTTTAGGAGATGCAGGAAAAGTGACTGGCTGAGTACTTCATCTACAAAAATATCTAACCAAAATTTGGTGTCTATTTTCTGACCAGGAACATTTCGTACTGAGTTTAGTATTACTCCAGTCCTTTTCTACCAATTTATCAGATATAATGGTTTTAAGAGTTGACTGCAGGATTTCCAACCCTACTTAGAGTAATTTTTATGGAACCTGATTGCTTGGTTTGCCTAAGAAAGTCCCCTGAGTAGCTTGGTACCTAACGCTGCCCAAGGTGACAGCACCACATCCAGCTTCCAAGACCAAAACAAACGCTTTCATGTCAAGAGAGGAAAGATTCAACAGACCAAAGCAGACCACACTTCAGATTTGAGAAACAGGAATGTTTGTGCCTACATGGGGGGTGCCCTTGTCTCTGGTTCAGAACTTATTCTGCAAATGCTGGGCCTTACGTAAAAGCCTCCAGAAAGGACAAAAGATCAGGGTAGGTTTGTTCTAAGGAACTGGGTAGATAAGGGCCCTAAGTAACAAGAAACAGAATCTATGGGCTTTTTTTTTTTTTTTTTTTGCACATAAAACATAATCTCTTAACTCCAAGGTTATTAGTTATAAAAGAGATAAGAAGAAAGATAGAGATGTGTGATTTTACAGATCATTCTAGGAACTTTATAAATGCCAGCACTTACTCCATAACCCCAAGTCAGAGGACGTTAACAAATATTTACAAGTAGGACCCAGAGATTCCGTAAAACCACAGCTTTATGCTTGAGAGCAATTCTTACCTTCAAACATTGTCTGCGGGGCTTGCTGCACCGGCTGCTAATCTCTTATCGTTATGGAACATGAAGCATGAAAAGGACAACAGAGATGCTTTTGTTCATATATTGGTTAAGGACTGCAAAGGATTGAATTATATCCCCACCAACAAAAGATACACTGGTGTCCTAGCCCCTGTACCTGTGGATGTGACATTTTCAGGGGCTGGAGGGGACATGGGGGAGAAGAAGTCTTTCTTTGAAGACATTATCAGTTAAGTAGGGTATAGTGTAAGTGCTAGTCCTAACCTGCTCCAAGGGGTGTCTTACAGAAGGGGAGAACAAACACAATGAGAGACACACTGGAGGAAGACAAGCACCTTGTGATTAGAGACAGAAACAACTATAAACAGCAAAGGAACACTAAGGATTGCAGGAAGTTCCCAGAAACTAGAATAGAGGCATGGAACAGTTCCTCTCAAAGCCCTCTGAAAGAGTTGATATGGCTGATGCAATGATTTGGACTTCTAGCTTCCAAAAGTATGAGAAAATAAATTTCTGTCTTTAAAGCCATCCACTTACAGGGTTCATTATGGCAGCTCTAGAACACTAAGACAAACACATAGGTTTCAATGAATCATAATGATTTGGAGGTAAACTACAAAGTTATCATTCAAGGACTGTGTGAAATTGAGCACGTTTCCTGACTCCATGAAACTTCATTTCCATTGCTATGCTATTGTTAGGTGCTGTTGAGTCAGTTCCAACTCAGAGCCACCACGTGCACAACAGAACAAAGCAGGGCCTGGTCCTGCACTATTCCCACAGTCTTCGCTACATTCAAGCCCATTGTTGTAACCACTGGGTCGGTTCATCTCCTTGAGGGTCTTTCTCATTATGCTACCAAGCATAATATCCTCCTCCAGGGACTGGTGAAATGGTACAACCCTGATACACACCTTTCCTAATTTCAAACAATGCAGTATTCCCTAGTTCTGCTCAAATGATTGCTTATTGGTATATTTACAGGTTTCACATGAACACAGCTAAGTGTGCTGGAATTCTTATTGTTTACAACAGCATTCTTGATTTGTTATGATCTACGTGGTTCAAAGTCTTTGTGCAGTCAATAAAACACAGGTCGGCATCTTTCTGGTATTCTCCGCTTTCAGCCAAGATCCATCCGACATCAGCAATGATATCCCTCATTCCAAGTCCTCTTCTGAACCTGGCTTGAATTTCTGGCAGTTCCTAGTCGACATATTGCTGCAACGGTTTCTTTAATTATTTTCAGCAAAATTTTATTTGCTTGTGATATGAATGATATTGTTTGACAATTTCCACATTCTATTGGATCACCTATCTTTGGAATGGGCACAAATACAGATCTTTTCCAGTTGGTTGGAGAGGTAACTGTATTCCAAACTAGTTGGCACTGATGACTGAGGGCTTCCAAGATTGCATTCATTTTTTTGAGACATTTCAGTTGGTATGCTGTCAATTTCTGGAGTCTTGTTTTTCAACAGTGCCTTTAGTGCATTTTTTTTCCTTTCCTTCAGTGTCTTGGGCTCCTGATGCGATGCCACTCCCTGAAATGATTGAATGACTACCTCTTCTTTTTGGTGCAGTGATTCTGTGTATTCCTTTCATCTTCCTGTGATGCTTCCTCTATTGTTCAACACTACAGAATGAGGATAATAAAAGAACATGTCTTCAGAAACTTTTACTTAATCAAGTATGGCTATTGGGATAATATAATTAGCACAGGACATAGAAACTCTCGATGGTTCCAGAAATCCAGATCTTACCCTTGGTCATCAGGTCATCTCCAAGGGAATTGTTTCGGTACTAGATCAAGTAAATGAATATAGTCTAGTTTTCACACCAAATTACCTCAAGATTTCAGAAGTGAAAAATGGGCCCTGGTTGCACAGTGGTTAAGAGCTCAGCTGCTAACCAAAAGGCCAGAAGTTCAAGTCCACTAGCCACTCTTCAGAAGTCCTATGGGACTGTTCTACTCTGTTCTATAGGGTTGTTATGAGTTAGAATCATTCATCTTCATGGCAACAGGTTTTTTTTTTTTTTTTAATTGTGAGTAATAAGACAGGAAGTGGGATACAGGGTTTGTGATGTGGTGGTCATTGAGTAAAAAAATGTAGAAAAGAAATATTTTGTGACACACCATACCTTTGAGAGGCCATCACAGGAAATAGTAATAGCTACAGTGACAGAGATTTCTTGCACAATATCACCAAGGGAGCCAGAGAAGGGGGAAAGATGACTGCCACTACTTTGTCACTGTGAGTCTTTCTTTGTTAGTTCTCCTGAGATGTCTTTTCAAGACTTTCTGAAATAACTAGAGGAATGCGGAGGGACAGTGGAATTGGCAGATCTATAGTAGCACAGTATGGGCAATGCAAAAAAAACCCACTTTTTTTCTTTTCTTTGACTACCCAAAGAAATAATAGAGACTTTTCCTATATTCACCACATCCTCTCCACTAACCACCGATTTCACAGTTGAAATTGGCAATGTTCATACATGCTGACAATTTCCCAACTCAAGTTCCCCTTTCTTTATTTTTTCTGTGCATGATGGCTTTTATCCATCTGGGGTGGATTTTGGGTCATGGCAGAGAAACTTTGCTCAGTTTACGGGGAGGATAGGTTGGGATTTAAAGCCCTCAGGGATAATCCTCAGTAAGAGATAGGACTCAGTGGATGGGTAGTCTGTTTTCCTGGTCTTCTGGATAGAAAATTGTAGAAGTTCCTACACATATACAGTCTACTTTTTTCCTCATTATGTTTCAAGTGTTCCTATTTTCTTCTAAACTTTCAAATATATTTATAACAGCTCTTTTAAAAGAGCCATTATAAATATGTCTGCTACTTCTATCATTTCTGGATCTTTTTCTTCTGATAACAGGTTATGCTTTTCTACTTCGCATGTATAGCTTTTTTTTTTACATTGAATGTAAGAAATTTTTAAGTTACATTGATGAGTATCAAAATTTTGTTGTCTCACTCTTTTAGAGAGTATTGAGTCTTGTTCCGGCAGATAGTTAAGGGAAGATCAACTTGATCCTTTTAAGGCTTCATTTTAAGCTTCATTAGATGGCACTTGGCTGGCAGTATGGTGTGGAGAATATCTTTTACTTAGAACTTGTTTGGGTATACTGACAAGTTGGGACCCCTTTGGGTCTCTACTGAATTCTCCTCTTGAGTGATCATGATCAGAAGTTATCTCCATTCTGACTGGCCAAAGCTCAGCTGTCTCCCCATTGGATGTGAAGCCAGCCTACAGCTCTCTGGTCCTTTGCCTTTTGGGGTTTCACCCTAGTATGTATGACTTTGTATTTATCAGACAGACCCAGCGAGACTTCCATAGGATGTGTGCAGCTCATTTTATCTTTTCAGATCTTTCTTTTCTGTAAGTTTATGTCAAAACTCTCAGCCACCTCAGTTTCCTTGAATTTCAGTCCATGTTTCCCTTGACTCAGTAAGACCATTGTATTTCGCTTGCAACCTCCTTTCCTGCACTGTGGTGCTGAATTGCCTTCAGCAGAAAATTCAAGGGATAATGGGGCAGATATTAGTTGCTTTCTTTTCACAGACATCATATTTCTTTTCTATTTGTCATTCAGTGTCTGAAAACAATTGTTTCTTGTGTTTTATTCCATTGTATATTTGCTTATGGTTGAGAATTAGGACTGTTTCTTTTTACTCAACGTGGCTGGAAATGGAAATGCTTGTGGGACAATTCTGGGGCACATGCTACAAACCTTTTCATAGAGTACATAGCACCTGCCTGCAGTGGTACTTCACTCACTGATCACTCTTTTTTTGGTTTTGCTCTGTTTCCTACCCCACATTCTCCACTCCTTAATTTATACTGCCTATTACTGCTTCCCAGATTAACTATTGCACACATGTATTTGGTTTGGAGTCTGAAGGAACTTTCAAAGGAACACAAATCTGTACACTTGGGTTCTCCACAGAGCTGAGCATGAGGCTTACATACTCTGTTTTATTAAGGAGTGTGGTCTGAGAGAAGCAGGAGGGAGGAAAATGGAAAGTGAGGTGGGGAAAATGAGAGCACTAATAGGAGAGTGCAGTACCAAACCGGCCATCATGAAGTACAAATGAACTCTTGAACTCTGAAAGATGCACTGTGAGTGTTTGTTGTCTTGTACTGAAGAAACTGTGAAGCCAATACATACTAGTTGCTGGACTTCTGTTAGAGAGTCACAAGGACAGAAACCTCTTATTTCCCTTCCTTGGCTGTACTCGAAGTTAGAAACAGGAGACTAGATTCTTAAGGCTCTAAAGTAGGGGATGTGGTATGAAACCCACATTCAGAATCTTGTCTTTGCTTGTGAAGGGGATGGAATGACTACTGACATTTCTTCCTCACTCTGAGTGTGGTAAGTATGTTCTTTTCTAAGCTAGAGATGGTTGGAATTATTCATTTTGTTTTCAACAAACTCCTGAAGAATAAACCAGATAGTGTGGAGAGTAGTATATGAATCCAACACTAAGATCAAGTACTGATCTATTGGTGGTCAGGCAAGAATTTGGTTCAAGATCACAATGATGGAGATGGGGCTAAGATGACAAAGTAGTCATATGTTTCCTGTGATCCCTCTAACAACATACCCAAAAGAACAAGTGAATCAATTGTATATATGACATTCTAGGAGCCTTGAACATCAAAGGGAAAGTTGGAAAATTGGCTGAGAAGTGGAGATCAGAGAAAAGGTTCAGAAATACCTAGGACTAGCCATACTTGACCTGCTGGGAATTGGATGCAGCCAGTGTGGTCAGCAGAACAGTGGCATTTGGAGGGCATTCTCTTCAGCAGAAAGACTGAGCAGTGGAGAGTCCATTCATGTCTCCAGAACCAGTGAAATCTGTCACTGGATCATCAAAAGCTAAGTGTTTTACATCTAACCCACTGCACACACAGATCTAAAACTTTCCTTTGGGATAAACCTCTCTCCCTTTACCTAGTGCTTTCCCTTTCCTTCTCTATGCTGCACACAGCTCTGGAGTCTGAGGCCATTACCAGGGCTGGAAGTAAGACTCCTTACTTTTGCCCTGGGCTGTTCACCTAGACTCAGAGAGGGAATAATTAACAAACAATGGGAAAGAAAAATAAAAAAAAAAAAAAATCCAACTCCTCTGAGCTGGAAATCTAGGGAAGCAACAGATCCTTCACCTAGGATCAGGCATTAAGGGGACGTGCTTTCCTCACAGTTACTCAGAGGCCAGTTGTCAGCCCCCTGCCTTTCTCAACACCTGCAGCCAGGTACCTGTGACTACGTCAATCACTTCTGCCCATCTAGGACTATAAGGGAGAGACTGTACCATGCTCTTGGTAATTGACTACCTGGGTTCCTGAACTGAATCCACACAAGAAAAGTAAATGGACTCCTGGACTCACATGCCTAGTAACACCTCTAACAACCTAGTGACAGGATATTAGAGCTTCAAAGGTACCAATAACCAAACTAGTACACACAACCAGCTTATCTGACCATTTCAAAGCAAAACTAAACAAGAATCTAGAACCCAGGGCACAAACATAAATAAACACAATTTACTGATGGCTCAGAGACAATAGGCATTATCAAATCCCTTAAGGAGGCACACTATGATGGCTTCAGAAAGCTCCCAAAACAAAGAATCAAGAAATTTTCCCGATGAAGAGAACTTACTACAATTATTGGAGCTAGAATAAGGAAGATTGATATTTAGAGCTCTTCTGCATATCTGGAAGGAGACAAGGTGAAGTGCCATAGAGAAAAATGGCAAATTGAGCAGGTTATAAGAAAGTATACAGAGACAAAAAGTAGAAATTCAGAAGATTATAATAAAATTACAGAATTAGACAACTCTGTAGAAAGTCAAAGGACTAGAATTGAGACAATGGAAAGTCAAAGTAGTGAGACTGAAGATAAAGTACTTGACAATATATTTGAGGAAAAAACAGACACAAGACCACAATGATTACAAAAATCTGTTCTCATTTTATAGAAGGAACTGGAGAGACCCAGATACCACAAAAGGCTTACCCAACATCACAAAACTGTTTCATTACATGATATACTAGAGCTCACATTTCTGATTTTATTAGGTCAATGTCCAGCCATATATTCATCTGTGGCCCCATAAAGGTACACTAAACCCCCCAAAATTAAGCCTATTGTGGTCAATTTCAACTGATAGTGACCTGTAGGACAGATTAGAACTGCCTTATATTGTTTCCAAGATGCAGCTGGTGGATTTGAAATGCTAGCTTTTTGACTACCAGAATAAGAAGGTTATAATAAAATTCAGAATTTCTGGTTGAAGAAAGGGACAAGGCAGACTTAGGCTTATTGGGCTCAACAAGCACTATGGTCCTCAGAAACGAAGAAAAAAGTTCCAAGCTCTGAAATCTGCTCCATTGAAAGTCACAAGCCTAACAAAAATGAGAGAGGGATTACATTAGATATGGAGAAACTGGTTTTTCTGTGAATTGGGGACCAAACACAAAAGCAAACCCCTTTCTGCATGTTGATGATCACTGCTAAAGCATGAAGCTTGTTCACGATGCTTAAAGAAAAAAACAGGATCAGACTACAATATTGCTCACTCTAAGAGGTTCAAGTGCTTCAAACTAGATTTTTTTTTGCTGCACAATGTGACAGTAAATGATGAGCCTGCCAGTACTGATATGAAGGCGGTGAAAATATGTTCAAATCTTCAACATACTAATTGTAAAGGGAAGTTATTTATACCAATAAATGTTTAATATAGATGAAACCTCATTACTCTGGAAGTATTATAGTGAAATGTGCAAAGATCTAGAGTCAGAAAACCGAAAGGAAAGATGAAGGTTAGCATTTCTCAAGCTAAAAGGACTGTAGAAAAATTCAAGCCTCAAGTTGCAATGTTGAAGAATTCTATGGGAAAAAATATTGAATAATGAGAAAAGTACCAAAAGAAGATAGAAAGAATACACAGACTGATCTATATTCAACCATTTCAGAAAGTGGAATATGATCAAAACCTGATAGTACTGAAGGAAGAAGTCCAGGCTACAGTAAGGAATTATGGATAAATAAGGCCTCAGGAATTGGTGGAATACTAATTTAGATATTTCAACAAACATGCAATGCTGGAAGCACTTGCTCATCTATTCTAAGACATTTGGAAAACATCTACCTAGCCAACCACCTGCAAGAGGTTAATATTTGTACCCCTGCCAAATACAGATTATCCAACAGAATGTGAAAATTATTTAACAATATCATTAATATCACATGCAAGTAATATTTTGCTGAAAGGTATTCAAAAACAGTTGCAGCACTACATTGATTGGCAAGTGCCAAGAATTTAAACCAGACTCAGAAGAAGGATAAGGGACATCATTGCTAATGTCAGATGAATCGTGGCTGAAAGCAGAGAATACTAGAAAGATGTTGACCTATGTTTTATTTACTAGTCATTTGACCACGTGGATCATAACAAATTATGGATAAAATTTCAGAGAATGGAAATTCCAGAGTAGCTCACTGTGTTCACGTGGAACCTGTATGTAGACCAAGAGGCAGTAATTGGAACAGAACAAGGGGATACTGCATGGTTTAAAGCCAGGAAAAGTATGTATCAGGGTTGTATTCTTTCACCACGCCTTTTCAATCTGTTTGCTAAGCAAATAACCCTAGAAGCTGGACTACATGAAGAAGACTCATTAACAAACTCAATATGCAGAAGGCACAATCTTTCTTGCTAAAAGGAAAAAGGAACTGAAGGATTTACTAACTAAGATCAAAGACTACAGCATGGATTACACTTCAATATAAAGAAAACAAAAATCTTCTGAACTGGATCAACAAACAACATCATGAGAAATGGAGAAAAGATTGAAGTTGTCAAGGATTTAATTTACTGGAATCCACAATCGATGCCCATAGAAGCAGTATTCAGTAAGTCAAATGACGTATTGCACTGGGAAAATTTGCTGCAAAAGACCCTTTAAAGTGTTAAGAAACAAAGATGTCTCTTGGAATACTAAGGTGTGTCTGACCCAAGCCATGGTATTCTCAAACACCCCACATGCATGTGGAAGCTGGACAATCAATAAAGACAACAGAAGAATTGAGACCTTTGAATTATGGTGTTAACAAAGGATATCAAATATACTCACAGACTTCCAGAAGAAAGAAGAAATCTGTCTTGGAACAGTGTAGTCGGAATGCTCCTTAGAAGTGAGGATAGGCAGTTTATTCACATGTACTTTGGACATGTTATCAGTAGGGACCAACCCCTGGAGAAGAACCACAAACGGATGGCTTTAAAAAGAGAAATTTGATTTTGGTACAGTACAGTAAGTTAAAAGTCTAAATTCAGAGTGTCAGCTTCAAGTGAAAGCTTTGCCTGCTGGTTCTGGAGGAAGTTTCTTGTCAATTTTCCCCAGGATTGTGAGATTCCAGGGTGTAGGGGTCCTGATTCTTTCCAAAGGATGCACTGTGCTCCTGGTACTGTTTTCTTGGTGCTACAAAGTCTCCAAATCTTTGTTGCCTCACTTTCCTTTATATCCAAAGGGGTTGCCCCAAGACAAATGCAATCCCACACATGGAGTCCTGCCCCACCAACACAACTGCTGCGCATCTTCCTTCATTAACATCATGGAGGCAGGGTTTACAACATACAGGTACACCACACAATACTAGGAATCGTAGCCTAGCCAAATGGCTACACATAGTATTTGGAAGACACAATTCAGTTCATGACATTCTACCCTTTGGCACCCCTAAAATCACATCCTTGTAACATGCAAAATATACTCACCCCATCATAGGATGTCTTAAATCCAAGCCCAAAATGTAGAAATTCCTCTTCAGTCATGAAATCTAGAACACAAGTTATCTGCTTCCAAAATACAATGGCAAAATAGGCAGGCCCAAGCTAGATGGGAGAAATCGCAGAGAAAGAGGAAATAGTAAGTAATAGGCAAATCAGCAGAACACATTACACTAGCTTTTAAGTCTTTGAAAATGATAGTCTATTCTCTGAGATATTTTACACAGCAGCCCTGCTCTCTACACTCTAGATACTTGCCAGACTCTCTGGATTTTGAGTGGATACCCCTCAGTCCTGTGCTACAACCGTACCTTCCAGACCCACTGTGACAGCAACTCTGTTCCCTCAGCTTTAGACACACCATTTTGCTAGTTAAACTGAGGGACAGCTCCACCTTCAGCCTTTTGGTTAGGCTGTGGTTTCTGGAAATGTGTGGGCCGTGGCTCTACCCTTTCAAATCCCCGAGGTCATGGCCCTACCTTTTGAGACTGAGGCAGTTTAGCTTCTCATGTCCTTTGTCTCTTCAGCTTGTATTTCCTGGGGCCTCATTCCTGGGTCTCAAGCCCTCAACTGCCCTGTAGGATCAAGTGTTGCAAACCTTTGCAGCTCTACCAATTTAAGTGCCTGGAGGTACCCCACTCTGTCAGGGAGGCTTCTACACACAGGCACTCAGCTCTCTTACTTTGTGGGTCAGCAAGCCTAGCTCCACCAATTTAACTGCCCAGAGTTATCCTATTCTGCCAGGAAGCCCCCTGTGCACAGACACTCAGCAATTTTACTCCACGGGTGTTCTTCAGTGCTGTATTACTCTGGCCTGGTTCCGCTGCTGCCTGCTTGCTGTTGCTGGTTCCCTGCTGCTTTTTTCTCATCGTTCGTACTTTTTCAGTGTTAGCAGCTCTCCTCTGTTTCGTCTGAGTCATCCATTCACTCACAGTTTCAAAACAGCTTTCACATTTTAGGAATCTGTTAGAGCAGCACTCCACTCCTTTGGTCTTCTGTCTTGGTCATCTAGTGCTCCTATAACACAGATGTCACAAGTGGATAGCTTTAAAAAGAGAAATTTTATTTTGTCACAGTCTGTTAGCTTAAAAGTCCAAATTCCAGGGGTCATCTCCAAGAGAAGCCTTTCTCTGCTAGCTCTGGAGGAAGGTCCTTGCTGTCAAACTTTTCCTGGTCTGGAAGCTTCTGAGGCACAGGTACCCTGGTCCTTTCCAAAGGATGCACTCTGCTCCAGGCATTCCTTTCTACTTTCTTGGTAGTAGGAGGTCCCCAAATCTCTGCTTGCCTCCCCTTCCTTTGTATCTGAAGAGGCTGTCCCAAGACACAATATAACATGCTGAGTCCTGCCCCACCAACACAACTGCTGCACATCTTCCCTCATTAACGTCATGGAAGCAGGGTTTACATCATAAAGGAACACACTATACCACAATACTGGGAATCACAGCTTAGCCAAATGGCTACATACAACTTTGGAGGGGACACAGTTCAACCCACGACAGACATCTTGCTTGGTAAGGAGAGGCTCAACAAAAAAGAGGAACATCCTTAATGAGACGGGGTGACACAGTGGCTGCAACAATGGGCTCAAAGTTACCAACATTTGCGAGGATGGTACAGGACTAGGCAGGGTTTTCTTTTGCTGTATATAAAGTAGCTATGAGTTGGAACCAACTTGACAGCACCGAACAATAACTTGTTACATGAATAGCCTCAAAGAAATTGAAGCCGAGTTCTGATCAGACAACTAAATGTTATCAAGTTATTAAATCACAACCTATTTTGAGAACAAAAATAACTTTTCTGTTTTTAGACGTGAAGACCCCTCACAGAACTATGCTTCTTCATCATTTCTCTGTTTCAAGCATTTGTCAACTATTTCTTATGCACGATGATCTTCCTTTTACCTTTTAACAACTCAGTTGTCCCCTGTTCTGAGACTTCCTGGATTTCCCCAGGAAAGTCTTCCCTCCATTCCCTCCTGAATACCTCCACTATGTATCTATTATTATGAATTACTTCTGGTGTAATCTGTTAACATGCCTGTCTTTAACTGGCTGTGAAGTTCCCAAGAACAGAAGTTTTATTCTTTATTTATCTTTAAATACCTATTGTCAAGCTAAAGATGAAAAGACAGTAGATACTCAGTAAGAATTGGCAAATCTATAGAGACCAGGTTCTTCTATAGAGAGCAGGTTTACCTTCAGAGTGTATTGGCTCTGCAGTTAAACGCTTTGATGTTTGGTTCGGTAATGCCAAAGACAATTGAAAGGGAAGAACCAATGGTTGGGGTGACATAATCAGTGTCATTTACAAAGGTGCTTACCAAAGTTCATAGCTCACTATTAGCTCAGCTTCAAACACATTGGAACTGCTGTCTTCAAATCACAAGTAAACTGCAGTTTACTGTCCTCATGAGAAAAATGTTGGTAATGTGATCTGAGCTCCACTGTCTTTGTGATGTAGCTAAACTATCAGTACAGTTTTAATTCGCAGATTCTGTTAAGACTTTAAATGGGTTTATGCAAATAGTTACAAAAGCCAAAAACCAATAGTGGAGGAAAAGCATCTTTAATTCACTACTGCATACAAACATGTCATTTGATAAAAACATGTACATGTTCCCATAACTCCAATCTGTAAATCATCATCAATTGCAACTGGCACTGAATCATTCAAAATTACACAGTTACACCCACCAGAAAAGAAATACTTATTTCTCAACTGAACAAGTTCATATCATTCAATCTCAACCTCTCAATTAAAATAAAGATTTAAAAACAAAACCCAGCTTCCTTATTGGCTTCTAAGTGACAAATACTCCATTTGATAAGCTTCTCTTTTCTTTCTTCAATGGGCTGAGAAAGTTCAGGAACAACAAAATGGCTCAGGGTTACAAAGAGCACATAAAAGAATTTTGTAGTGTTGATTCTGTCATCCAGATAAGGATCAAGTCAAGTGCAGACATGGCTGGTGAGAGCTCACCAGCTCTCCTCATGCTAGCTTTCCTGGTCCTGAGCATTTTTGGTAAGAGAAGTGTTACCTTTTATTTTCTTCCTAGGCACTGGAAAATTTCAGGAAAGAGTTCAGATCTAACAAGATTTTATTGGGCATTAAGCATAATGCAGACACTGTAGAACTAAAATATAAGCAGAACATATTTTAGGATTGTGGAGTGTCAAAGAATTTTTTAATCTTTTTTTTTATGACTGAGTGAAAATGTACATTTGCATACAAATTTACATGCCCACCTATATGCAGCTTCCAATGTTCTCCCTGCCCGATGACAGCACACTATTCCTCTCTGCTCCATACATGTCTCATCCTCCCAACAGTCTCCTTTCCCCTCCTCTCCACCCACTCTCCTTCCTCCAGCCGGAGGTCAGCAGGATGATATCCTATAGATGCATAGAACCATAAAGTGCATCCAATGCATAATATTTTTAATACAACAAAGAATTTTTTGTTGTATTAAATTAAAAATACCACATTATCCTACTTTTGTGAAATATCTAGAGCTGTGGGTGACAGAGGAAAAGGGAAAGTCATTGTTTAGTGGACACGGGGCTTCTGCTAAAGGTGATAGAAAAATTTAGAAACAGATAATCACAATGGTTAGACAACATGATAAACATAATTAACATTATTGTATTTTACACCAGAAAAATTTTAAAAGGGCAAGTATTTTCTTTTATATATTTACCATCACCACCACAACAAAATCTCTTTAATGTTCTTGGACTGTCTGTAACAGTCTATGCTTTTCTTATCAGAAAAGATCTTGTTGTTAGGTGTCATAGTTTCTGACTCACAAAGAGCTGTCCCCAAAAGAGATGCATTAGCTATGTCAGAGAGATAGCAGGAACATTACTGCAAATAGGCTTAAGGTGCTCATTTGGCTGATAGTAAGTCAGACAGCATCACTACCTATAACTGACAGAATTCACATGTAATGTTTATGTTTACCATTTTTCATAGGTGGGAATCAAATTAATATTACAGCTGGCTAGCTATGCTATCTGGTTGACCATAAATACTTCCCAGCAATGAATTATTGGTCTAATGGTTTCTTAGACACAGTAAAGCTAAAAAGCCAAACCCACTGCTATTGAGTCAATTCTACTCATAGAGACCCTTTTAACAGAATAGAACCACTCCAAGGACTGTCTGGTAGAATTGAGCTGCCGACCTTTTGGTTAGTGGCCATAGCGCTTAACCACTACACCACGAGGATTTCATAAACATAGTAGGTGCTCAAAAAATGTTGGTTGATCATAATAACAGCAGACGATTAGGTTTATGTGACTGTATTACTAAACATTTCTATAGGTACTGAGTTTGTGAATCCATGTGAATGTCTGCTACCTTGATTTCAAATTTCACATAAAGAATTAAGCATCATGTCCATTTTTGTACTTAGGGTTTTGTTCTGTTCCTCTCATACAACTGACCTCTGTGAGAGTGAAGAGTTGTGATGTCAGTGTATTCAGACACACTGTAACTTGAATTCTCTCAAATTCATTATAAACATACATGTGATACCAAAAGTTATTCATTGCAACAAAAAATAAATCATGTAAGCAGTGAAGATATAGGGTAGCTAAGGTTTTCACTGCTGCCATGCTTACAAACTATACTAGTTGAGGACACAGAAGGCCAGGGCATAGTTCATGCACAGTGCGGGAAAATAAATTTAGTTGTCCAATCTTTATGCTCCTATTCTTAAAAACATCGTTCTCTCTCTCTCTCAAAAAAGTTCTCCTATGGGAGCCGGATTCCAGTGTGAACTGTTCTGTGTGGATTTGTCTTTGAAGTCAATGACCACATACAGCAAGTACTCAGTACCAGATATGGGTAAGCTTGATCCTCTGGAAGTCTAACACATGCTTCAATAGAGAATATACAGTAAGTTCAGTACAATCCAGGAGACTTAGAGGTTTGCTCAATACTCTTCTGAGTCACCACCTCACAAGTGTAGGGTGTGGGGGCCATTGGGAACACTTACGCATTTTATTGAAAAATTTTTATTGTGTCCTAGATCAGACATACTGCTATAATTTTTATATGCTGGGTAACAAAATTTCCGCAAACTTAGTTGCTCAAACAGCACTTAGAAATTACCTGACAATTCTGAAGGTCAGCAATCCAGGAACACTTGGTTGGTTTCTCTGGTTAGGATCTTACAAGACTGAAATCAACATGTTGGCTGAAGTGAGACTGAAGTCTTATCAGGAGGCTGTAACGAAGAGTCTATACCCAAGCTGACACATGTTGTTGGTAGAATTCAGTTCCCCATTATTGTAGGACTGAGATTCCTATATTTTTGGTGGCTTTAGCCTGGAATAGCTCTCAGCTCCTAAAGGTTACTCTCAGGCCCTTCCTCAAGGTTCCCTCAATATTTACAGTGGAGAATCCAACTCACATTGAATCCTTCTTACAGTTCAGATCTTTCCGTCTCCTTTTTATCTACAAGCTAGAAAAAATGATCCACTTTTAGGGCTCATGCAATTGCATTAGACTCACTGCTGGTTAGCGTACGGTGAAATGGAGTAATGTCCAGTCCTATGTCATTGTCACAATCATTGCTGTGTTTAAGTCTGTTGTTGGAGCCACTATGTCAATCCATCTTGTTGAGGGTCTTCTGCTTTTTCAATGATCTTACTTTACAATGCCTGATGCCTTTCTTCAGAGACTGGTTCCTTCTGAAAAACTGTACAAAGTACATGAGAGAAGTCTCTCTTCTAAGGAGCACTCTGGCTTTTTCCAAGACAGATTTGTTTATTCTTCTGGCAGTTAATGATATATTCAGTATTTTTCACCAATACCATAATTCAAATGAATCAATTTTTATTTTATTTTAATTTTGGTCTTTTTCATTCATTGTCTAGCTTTCCATGCATACTAGGCAATTGAAACTACCACGACCAAGGTTAGGCAGATCTTCACCCTCACAGCAATGTCTTTGCTTTTTAAACATTTTAAAGAATTGTCTTTTTTTGCCCCAGCAGATTGATTGAATGCAATAGTCCATTTGATTTCTTTTTTTTTTTAATTATGACTGAGTGAAAATGTACATTCCCATATAAATTTACATACCTACCTATATGCATCTTCCACTGCTTTCCCTGCCTGGTGACAGCACACTATTCCTCTCTGCTCCATACATGTCTCATCCTCCCAACAGTCTCCTTTCCCCTCCTCTCCACCCACTCTCCTTCCTCCAGCCAGAGGCCAGCAGGATGATATCCTATAGATGCATAGAACCACAAAGTGCATCCATATATGGTCACTCTGCATTACCAAGTCCAATGCTTCCATAAGTGTTGATTGTGGATCCACGTAAACTGAAATCCTTGACAATTTCAGTGTTTTCTCCATTTATCACGATGTTGCTTTTTGGTCCAGTTGTAAGGATTTTAACATTTTTATGTTGAGGTGTAATCTATACTAAAGACTTCAGTCTTTGATCTTCATCTGTAAATGCTTCAAAGGTTCCTCCAATCCTGGTGCTGTGTTCTTTTTCATCAGCTTCTTGGATTATTTATCTAGCACATAAATTGAATAAGTGTTCTGGAATGCCCATTCTTTGCCATGTTATTAAAAATTTGTTATGAGCCACACAAATGAACGCCTTTTCATAGTCAATAAAACATAAATCAACCTCTGTCTGGTATTCTCTGCTTTTGCCAATATCCATCTAACAACAGCAATGATATCCCTCATTCCAAGTCTTTTCTGAATCTCACTTGAATTTCTGGCCATTTTCTTGTCAATGTACTGATGCAACCCTTTTTTAATTATCTTCAGCAATTTTACTTGCACATGACATTTACGATATTGTTTTATAATTTCAGCATTGTGTTGGGTCAAGTATTTTCGTAATGGGCACATATACGGATCTCTTCCCATCAGTTGGCCGGACAGCAGCCTTCCAGATTTCTTGGTATAGGGTAGTGACTGCTCCCACTATTGCATCCATTTATTGACACATCTCAGTTGGTATTATGTGAGTTCCTGAAGTCTGGCTTCTCACCAGTCTCTTCAGTTTAGTTTTACTTTTTCTTTCAATAGCATCGGTCCTTGATCATATACTAGCTTCTAAAATGGTTGCATATCAGCCAGTTCTGCGTGTTTGTTTTGTCTTCTGCTGCTGCTTCTCGCATTATTCAGTATTTTGCCCATAGAATTCTTTAGTATTGCAACTTGAGGCTTCAATTATTTCTTCATTTCCTTCAGGTTGAGAAATGATGAACATGTTCTTATCTTCCGGTTTTTCTTACCCCAGGTCTTTAAACATTGCAACATAACACTTTACTTTGTCTTTTGAATCAATCCTTCGGATATTCTATTCAGCTCTTATGCATCTTCGTTTCTTCCATTCACTTTAGCTATGTTACATTCAAGAGCAAGTTTCAGAATCTCTTCAAACACCAACTTTTATATTTTCTTTCTTTCCTGTTTTTTTAATGAACTTTTGCTTTCTCCGTGTACAGTATCTTTCATGTTATTTCACAACTCACCTAGTCTTTGGTCATAGGTTTTTAATGCAGCAAATTGATTCTTGAGATGGTCTGTAGATTTAGGTGGGACACACTCACTTTGACTCTCGTGGACTTGTTTTAGTTTCCTTCAGCTTCATCTTGAACTTTCTGATGGTCGATTCCACAGGCAGCCCCTGGCCTTCTTGTGACTGATGATATTGAGCTTCTCTATCATTTCTTTACAGAGATTAGTTGATTTGATTCCTGTGTGTTCAATCTGGCAAGGCCCATGTATGTAGTTGACATATGTTGTTGCAAAAATACTTTTGCATTGAAGAAGTCTTTCCAAGGTCACATCACATTCTCTTATGTGATCCCTAGTGCTATTTCTATCACCCAGGCCATGTTTTTCAACCACCTTTGTTTCCAACATTAGCATGCCAATCACCAGTAATCATCAATATACCTTGGTTATTTGATCAGTTTCAGACTGTAGAAGTTGATAAGAATCTTTAATTTCTTTTGGATCCAACTCGACAGCACTAGTTTTTTGGGGTTTGGAATTAGTGGTTGGTGTGTCAGTTTAATAATATTTACATTAACTGGTCTTTTTTGTAGATTCTTGGACATTATCCTAACATTGACAGTGTTGTACAGCATGACTGATCTTGAAATATTCTTTATGACAATGAATGAGATGCCATTCCTCTTCAATTTGTCATTCTTGGCATAGCAGATCATATGACTGTCTAATTGAGAAGGGGCAATGCCAGTCCATTTCAGCTTACTCACACCTAGAATAACAATCTTTACAGATTCCATCTTATTTTGATAACTTCTGCTTTTCCTAGTTCATATTTCATACATTCCATCTTCCAATTATTAATTGATGCTTGCAGCCTCTTCTCATCTTGAATCATGCCACATCAGCAAATGAAGGTTGCAAAGGTTTTATTCTATCCACATTATCAATGTCAACTCTACTTTGAGGAGGCAGCCCTATCCCAATCATATTTCATTTGCCTTCCAACCTGAGGGGTTCATCTTCTGTCACTAGATCAGATAACATTCTGCTTCTATTCATAAGATTTTCACTGGCCAAACTTTTCAGAAGTAGACTGTCAGGTCTCCTAGTCTTAGTCTGGATGAAACCTGTCCACCATGGGTGACTCTATTGATATTTGAAATACCGGTAGCATAACTTCCAGCGTCACAGAAACATGCAAGCCACAACATTAACAAGAAAGTGACAGAGGAGTGGTGACTGAATTCTTATCCAGTGTATCCCAGAAACAATCTATATTCAAGTTTATACAGGTTGTTAGTAGAATTCGGTTCCATGTGCTTGTAGGACTAAGATTCCCATCTTTTTGCTGGCTTTCATACTGGAGTCTCTCTCAGTAACTAAAAACTGCTCTCAGGCCCTTCCTCATAATACCTTCAATATGTGTAATGGAGTATCTACCTCATATTCAATCCTGTTAATAATTCAAATCTTTCTCCTTTACTTTTTTACTACATGACAGGGAAAATTTCTGCTTTGGGGGCTCATGCAATTATATTAGACTCATGTGGATAATTATACTGTTGGTCAATTCAGAGTCAGCTGATTAGTAACCTTAATTACATCTGGAAAATCCTTTTTGCCCTGTGAAGTAACATACATATGGTCTTAATGTCTTGTCACATCACAGCTTTGAGGATTATGGTGGGAAACCTGGTAGGCCATATCAGAATCCTTTCTACATACACACAAATTAGTGTATGAATACATACACACACAAATATACAATTTAAATAGCAATAATAAAATATACACACACATACTTGCTAACCATGCCAAACACCAGAACATGTATACCATATCAGAAGCCTCCATACATGACCCATTAGTCTCCAGTAAGTAATCACTATTTTGAAGTCTATTAATTCTTTCTCACTTATCTTTATAACTTTACAATTTAGGTATGAAGCATAAAATAACTATAATTTTGTCTGCTTTTGAACTTAAGTGAAATCATACTAAAAATGCATTTCTGTGATTTCTACCATTCAATATTACATTTTGTGATCCACATATTTTTATATATTCAGTGGTAATATATTCAATCTAAGTAATATTTAGTCATCCACTATAAGAATGCTAAATAAGTGAATGTAAAATTTATTCATGCAATTCAATATTGCTGCACATTTGGATTCTTTCCAGTTTTTTGCTATTATGGACCTTCTTTACATACTTTGTGCTTCAAGTGTGTGAGCGATTCTTAAGGAATTATTTACAGGGTTCAGAGTGTACACATCTTCAACCTTACCAGATAATACCATACTGTATTACAAGGTGACTAATTGACACTCCTTCTGACAATCCAATAAGATAATCTCTTGCTTTACATATTGGCAAATACCTGGTATTGTCAACCAGATGAGTATGCAATGGTTTCACATTGTTACTTACTTTCACATTTCTCTATTGCTAAAGCACACTGATGATATAATTATAATACTATGGTTAATGTAGTATAAAAGATATAAGTGTTCATTATTGTCATTAGGTGCCAACTTTTCACAACAGAAAAAAACACTGTCTGGTCCTGCATTGTTCTCACAATTGTTATTACGCGTGAGTCCACTGCCAATCCATCTTGCTGAGGGTCTTTCTCTTTTTTGCTGACTTTCTACTTTACCAAGCATGATGTCTTCCTCTAGGGACTGATCCCTTCTGATAAAATTTCCAAATTATGTGAGATATAGTCTTGCCATCTTTGCTTCTAATCAGCATTCTGGCTGCACTTCTTCCAAGACAGATTTGTTCATTCTTTTGCAAGTCCATGGTATATTTAATATTCTTCACCAGCATCATAATTCAAAGTTGTCAGTTCTTCTTTGGTCTTCCTTATTAATAACATTATCCAGTTTTCACATGCTTACTAGGCTACTGAAAACATCATGGCTTGGGTCTGGTGGCCCTTAGACTTCAGATGACATCTTTGCTTTTCAGCACTGTAAAGAAGTTTTTTGGAAGCAGTTTTTTCCAATGAAATGTACTGTTTGATTTCTTGTTTGCTGTTTCCACAGCTGTTAGTTGTGGATCTAAGTAAAATGAAATCCTCAACAACTTCAGGCTTTTTTCCATTTATCGTAATATTGATTACTGGTTCAGTTGTAAGGACTTCAGTTCTCTTTATGTTCAGGTGTAATCCATACTGGAGGCTGTGGTCTCTGGTCTTTATCAGTAAGTGCTTCAAGTCCTCTTCACTTCCAGCAAGCAAGATTGCGTCATCTGCATAATACAGGTTGCCAATTAGTCTTTTCCAATTTTGATGCCACATTCTTCCTTATAGAGCCCAGATTTTCAGATTATTTTCTCACAGACAGATTGAATAGGTATGGTGAAAAGGTACAACCTTGATACCCACTTTTTTGACTTTGAACCAGGCAATAACCCTTACTGTTTTCAGATGACAGCATAAGTGTTATGGGATTTCCATTCTTCACAAAGTTATCCATAATTTGTTATGATATACACAGTTGAATGCCTTTGCATAGTCAGTAAAAACACAGGTAAACATCTTTCTGGTATTCTCTGCTGTCAGCCAGGATCCACCTTACACTGATAACAATATCCCTAGGTCTATGTCCTCTTCTGAATCCAGCTTTAATTCCTGGAAGTTTCCTGTCTCTGTACAACTGCAGCCAATTTTGAATGATCCTCAGTAAAATTTTACTTATGTGTGATGTTAATAATAATGGCCAATAATTTTCATATTCATTATAGGCATATGCATTTTATGGTTGTAGATATTTTAATGAATAAAATTAAAGCATTTTTAAATTAAATATAACTACTATTAAATCAATTGTCTTTTATTTTCAGAGTCACATGGAAAGGTGGGAGATCCAAGTTTGCTTGGATCCTAAGGCTAATTTGGTGATGACCATCATCAAAAAGATTACAGAGAGGTACAATTAATGACAATACTGTTCATGTTCACTTTTCTTCATTCTCTACTCCTGCCACCATCTCTTTCCTTTTTCTTCTGTTAACTAAAAGTGCATTTAGAAATATATAAGACTCTTATAAATTTGAAAAAGGTGATCTATGCCAGAGACTCTAAATGTGTAGATTCTAAAACAGAAGAATTAATGTCTTCTTGGGACTTGTTAAAAGTGTAGACTCTTAGGTTTTATCTCAGACAGACTGAATCAGAAATTTTGAGGTGGTCCTGATAGCCTATGTTTTACCAGCCCTCCAGATGATTGTAATGCATGCTCAAGTTCCAGAACCACTGATCCACATCTTCTATTTAACATTCTATTCACATTGACCTGTGTTATAAATATCCCCATTGAACACAGAATTTACTAGATTCTGTTTATGCAGAGCAACTGTGTAGGCAATAGGTCTATTTGCTGAGAGACACTTTAAGAAACAAAATTTCCTTCCACTGAGGAGAATTAAAAAAAAAAAAAAATGTTTCTAGCACAGCATTTCTGGAAATTAAACTCCAAATGGATTAAAGCCATAGAAAAATGGTAAAATGGAGACAGGATTACTCATAAGAGAAAAAACTCTAATTCTAGTTTTTTCTTAATCTCAATATTAAAAGGAAAATAAGTTAAGAGTATTTGGAGCTCTAATTCACCTAAGGATTTCTTGGGTGGTTAGAAAGGGGGAAGAATTTGGAATCCTATAACTGCTGTCCAGCATTCCAGATCCAGCTATTAACTTATTTCATTCTGGAAAACTCAGTTAGTATTGGAGTCTACATGCTTTCATCTGTTCTTATTTTGCTATGTAGTCAGAGAAAAAGAGATCATATACTTCACATATCCAAATATTAATTTTCAACTTACCAAATAAGTGATCTTTATTCTTCAGTTTTTCTTTGCAGAAATCTTTGTTAAAAGCGATTATATGAAATAACCCCATGAATCTGTATAGTTACTTGTGACTCTGTTTATGTTGTACTGCCAGTGGCTACAAGAGGGACATCACATATTATTGGTAACAAGAGTCCTTGGTAGCATCTGAGGCTTTCATATTCTTCAGAGTTTTCTTTGACGGTGGCACCACTCTGATGCTAATTTAGGACTAGAATAAACAGTTTTCACCACGAATTCTAAGGCCCTAAACATTGCTTCCAGTGAGAGGACTAACAGAAATAGAGGTGATGACATTTTGAGGATAATTCTCAAGTCTCATATAGTACCTCAAGGCTTTCCTGTTATGCTCAATATATCTCATTAGATTCCTATTGCTATCATTATCATGCTTTAATCCATTTAATTTCCTGCTAAATTCTAGCATTGAATCACTGTTTTTCTTTCCATACCATCCTTTGATATAATTATCAACTATTTCAATATGTTTTTTCATTAATTATTAACACTCTAATTTCTTGATTGATCAACTATTCGAGCTCCAAAGGCTTAAACTTGACTCCGTTTTGGGTATTCACGATCTGGGATCTCAGCATTGAGCTGTTGTTTATGGTTTCCATTAAGTTAGCTCCTGGACATGAAAATCCCATGTACAGTAGAATGAAACATTGCCTGATCCTGTGCCATTTTCATGATTTTAGTATCCCTTGGGGACTTGTGGGACATACATTATCCCAACCACTTCTCATATTTTTGGAGTTCCTGGTGGGAAGGAGGTAGCCCAGTTGTAACACAGGAAGCTTGAAGGAGGGAGGCTTTTGGAATACATGAAACTCAAGAATACTGAATCGGAGCCTTATTTGCATGTAGATTGAGCACTGTTTTAGGTTACGCATCCTAGATTCGTGAGTTTTCAAAACTTTCGACAGTCTGCTTTTGTTTCCATGAGATAAGACTCCTGACTGTATTTCCTAGCTACTGTGTTATCCCACAGAAACCCTGATAGTGCAGTGGTTAACTGCTATATCAGCTAATGAAAAGCTCAGCAGTCCAAACCTGCCTGGTGCTCCTTGAAAACTCTATGGAGCAGTTCTACTCTGACCTATATGGTCTCTATGAGTCAGAATTGACTAGATGGCAGTGGGTTTGGTTTGGGTTTTTGAGGTTCTCATGAGAATGTACTGATCACAAGATTAAGTTATTCTGAACTTTAGACAAAGAGGCAATCATTCAGATAGAACAAAGGGATACTACATGATTTAAAGTGAGAAAAGATGTACATCAGGGTTGCATCATTTCACCATACCCAATCTGTATTCTAAGCAAATAATCCAAGAACCTAGACTATCTGAAGAAGAACTTGATACTGGCATTATAAGGACACTCATTAACAATATGGAGACAACACAATCTTGCTTGCTGAAAGTGAAGGGAACTTGAAACACTTGCTGATGAAGATCAGACTACAGTCTGCTATCTGTATTACCTCAGCATGAAGAAAACAACAGTCTTCACAACTGGACCTATAAACAACATCATGACAGACAGAAAAAAGATTCAAGTTGTCAAAGATTTCATTTTACTTGTATCCACAATTAACACCCAAGGAAGCAGTAGTCAAGGAATCAAATGGTGTGTTCCACTGGGAAAATCTGCTGAAGATACCCATTTACAGTGTTAAAAAGCAAAGACATCACTCTGAGGACTAAGACAACTAAGCTGTGGTGTTTTCAATCACCTCACATGCATGTGAAAGATGGAAAACGAACAAGAAGACAGAGGAAGGACTGAGGACTTTGAATTATAGTATTGGCAAAGAATATTGATTATACCATTGATGGTAGGTTCGATGGCCCGATAAAGGTCACTTAGGTTGCTAAGCTGCATTTCAACCAGACAAACAGGTCTGGATTCCTCTCCCTATCTTTTGTTCCCCTGATTTCTCAAAATACATTTAACTGAGACCTTAGAGGTGATGGTGGATATGAGGGCCTGACAAAGGTCACCTAGGTTTTACATTCTAAACAGACAACAGGTCCACATTCCTCTCTCTACTCCATCCTGTCACAGTCTCAGAAGATATAGAGTTGATTAAGACCTCAGAGGGAGACAAAAATTTTTGGAGAGTTCACCCGGCTAGATTACTTTGTGACATTTAGATCTGCTCGTGTGATAGATTTTAAGGCTGCCCTATTTAATTTCCCCTGACAAACTTTTAAACAATTCACAGTGTTTGTTGGATATAAATAATTGTTTACTCTGTTTGATTTTCCTTGACAAACTTTAGACAACTCACAGTTTGTTAGATGTAATGAATTCATATGACGTAATAAAGTCTTGCAACTCCTGACTATTGTTCTATGACAAACACCTTTCTTCCCCTTTGAATTCTGGCTATAAAAACCCCTGGAAAATGTAACTCAAAGGGTGGTGGTTTGAATTGGCCATGTTTCCCCAGTTTGCTGCAGAAACCTACCAATAAATTATTCCTAGAACCCTACACTCTCTCCGAACTTTTCAGTTACAGTGACAGGAGGACGAACATAACTGTCAATTTGGCAACACCATGAACTGCCAAAAAAACTAACAAATCCACCTCTGAAGAAGCAGCGCCAGGATGCTTGTTTAGCAAAGATGGTGTTATGGGTTGAGTTGTACCCCCTAAAATCTGCATCTCAACTTGGCTACGCGACAATTTCCAGTATAGTATGATTGTCTACCAGTTTGTTGTCTGATGTAGTGTTCCTATGTGTTGTAAACCCTACCTCTATGATGTGGGGTGGGATTAGTGCCAGTTGTGTTAATGAGGCAGAACTCAATCTAAAAGATTAGGTTTCATTTTAAGCCAATCTCTTCTGAAACATAAAAGACAGAATCAAGCAGAGAGACAGGTGGACCTCATACCACCAAGAAACAAGAGCCAGGAGAACAGCACATTCTTGGGACCATGAGAAGATTCTTGACAAGGAAAGACTGATGATATGAGCCTTCCCCAAGAACTAACAGAGAGATAAAATCTTCCTCTGGGGCTGCATCTTAAATTCAGACTTCTAGCCTCCTAGACCTTGAGAGAATAGATTGGTCTTTGTTAAGCTATTATGTGTGGTATTTCTGTTATAGCACCACTAGACGACTAAGACAGATGACAAAACTTCATTTCATGTATGTTAGATATATTACCAGGAGGAACCAGTCCCTAGAGAAGGACATTATGCTTGTTAAAGTAGAAGGCCAGCAAAAAAGAGGAAGACCCTTGTTGTAGATTGAATTGTCTTCCCCCAAAAAGTGTGTGTGGTGATTTGACTGGGCCATGAGTCCTGGTATCGTGTGACATTCCTCCATATTGTAAAGCCTGCCTCTATGATATTAATGGAGGAGGATGGGCAGCAGTTGTGTTAGTGCGACAGGACTTAATGTATAAGTTTTTTTTGCCTTGAGGCAGTCTCTTAGATATAAAGGAAAGAATCTGGCAGAGATATTTGGGAACCTGATACCACCAGAAAGAAAGCAGTGATGGAAGTTGAGCACATCCTTTGGAAAGGACCAGCGTCCCTGCACCTCAAAAGTTTTCAGTTCCAGGAAGGAAGGACTACAAGGACCTTTCTCCACGGCCAGCAGAGAAAGCCTTCCACTGGAAATGACACCATAAAATTGGACTGTGATGGAATAAAATTTCTCTTTTTAAAGCCATCCTCTTGTGATATTTCTGTTAAAAGCAGCATTAGATGAATCAAACAACCCTCAACAAGATGGACTGACATAGCAGCTGGAACTACGTGTTTAGACATAGTGCCATTTGTTGGCATCCAACCAGAGAGCTTCTCTTCTGTTGGCTATGAACTGGGATTCACAAGATTGCACCTAACAGCGACAGTCCTTACTCCGTCATGATGGCCATGTTTTCCCTGACATCATTCATTGTTTCCAGGTCTTATTGCCTCCCTGCTTTTCTAACTTCTGAACAGTAAAAAATACCTTCCCAATAAGGAATAATGCACTGCAGATTTAAAATCCTGTAAGTTTTCAATCTGGGGGCCCAATCATTTCTTCCTCATGTAGCAGGTAGAATACCCCAGCTGTGAGAAGTTCTACAGTATTCCAGGGCAACTCTGCTGTTTCTTAGCTATTAGTGCTGCTTTCATTATAATGAAAAATAGTAATGGTAGCTGTCTCTGAGAAACAAATTCCTTTAGTTTTATTTATTTGGCCTATGAGTAATGCTTTTGTGGTAGTGAAGAATGCATTGTGGTGCTGATTTTCCTGAGATAAAAAAAAATTCCTTGGCTTTATTCATTTGGGCTGTAAGTACTGATACTTATTTTGCAATATGGAAGAATGCATTGTATTGCATTTTGAAAAGTTTCATGAAAAATAGTAAAAGGCTGAGAAGAAGGAGACTGGAATAAAATGTATATGCAGTCATCACCAGGTGCCTTCATGTTTTACCTCATATTTCACAACTTTTCAAGAAAAAAGAAATATCATTAACCCATATCAGCAGGATTCATGGAATGCAGGGTCTCATGGATCATAGGAATCCCAGAAAATAGATAACAAGAATTCTGAAGTGGTCCTTTAATCAGCATGCCCTCCATTAGTAAAAACACATAAATGTGACAAAAAGTTAGAAGAATATAACTGACTCTTGAATAAGTATTCCAGAGTCCATTGTTGCAACCATTGTGTATTTTGAGTGACTTCCAACGTACGCATCTTCCAGCATTATATTCAACAATATTGTGCTGTGATTCTTAAGGTTTACGTTGGCTGACTATCTAAAGTACATTGCCAGGGCTATCTTCCTCAGACTGTGTAGTGTTATTGGTTACTTTTGTGTGGTCTTTGTAGCCATGGTTTTGTAACTCCTACACAGGTGATTGGATGCAACTGTGTGATAGTCTAACCCAAGAAGAGTGGTCAATTTAGACTTAAAAGAGTCTGTATCAGAGCAGAGGATCCCACCACCACCAATTTAAAATAGCCAGGAACAGTGTGTCTTTTTTACTTGGAATCCTTTCATTGACAAGTTCCTGGAAGCAGGAAACCAAGAGACAGAACAAGCTGCAACCTTGAATATTGTGAGAAGTGGTGGCAGGAGAGATCTGGCATCAAGAGACAGCATGGTGAAATTCTCGGCCCACAGAGAGAAAAAGCTTAATGCTTTTGGGCAGAGACCAAGGGCCAGGGAAAGGCAGGCCTGTAAGCAAAGCTAAGAGACGGGCCTAACGGAAGAATGGTACCCAGAGAACTCTTGAACCTGAACTGTAATCCATTATGTCCCTGAACCTGAACTGTAATCTGTTACTTCTGTAATAAATCTCATAATTGTGAGTATGGCCTGTGAGTTCTATGTGGCTATTGCAATGAGTTACCAAACACCGCAGAGAAGTAGAGAGAACTATGAGAGGGGAGGTTGGTGCCTGAGTTAGGCAAGATGATGACCTCTGCTCATGGGAGGTAGTCTTGCGTTATCTTTGTTCTCCTTCCCCCTGGCGGTGTTGGAGGAGGTCAGACATTGCCTTCATGCCATTTTTACAGTCCGGAAGTTCCGTTGACACCTGTCTACCAAGAATGAACTTGGAGGTATTTGAAATACTGGTAGCATAGCTTCTAGCAACCCCCAAGCTACCAAACTTTTCAGCAAAATGTCAGAAAGGTGAGGGAAACATAAACTTCTCCAGAAAAATTGTTATTTATTGTAGAAGTGGGATGCATATGCTAACAGAACACTAGACAGAAACTCCAGAGGTTTGAGATCTGTGATTACCAGCAAGTTTTTAAACTTCCCTGTAAACCCATTGCTCTCAAATCAGTTTCAATTCATAATGATTCTGTTGGGCAGATAGAGCTGCCCCTTAGCGTTTTCAAGGCTGTCAGTCTTTAAGGGAGCAGACTGCCACATCTGTTTTTCCTAGTAGCTGCTGAATTCAAACCGCTAACATTTTAGTTAGCAGCTGGGTCCTTAGCCACTGTACCATCAGGGCTCCTTTAAGTCAACTATGAATGTAAGTACATGACAAAAAAAATTCTCCATACCTCACAAGATTGCTGCAAGAAGATAATAAAGTTACAGTGGCTTTGAAAGTAAACAGGACGAATCACAAAGTACTATTATTGCTATTTAAATGGTAAAATTGCTTCCCAAATAATAAAGTTTATTTTATGGTACCTATTTACATGGCCTGAAACCTGAGTGGTGTAGTAGTTAAGTGCCGTATCTGCTCACCAAAAGGTCAGCAGTTCAAATCCACCAGGCACTCCTTGGAAACTGGAGCAGTTCTGCTCTGCCCTGTAGAGTTGCTATGAGTCAGACTTGACTCAACAGCAGTGTGTTTTGTTTTTTTGGCATTCGCATTGTCTTACCCATAATCAGATAGATACCAAGTCAATAACTTGTGTGAACAGGTGACAAGTTTTACTGCTGTGATTCATAACAAAATTTGTAACCATTAGTAAGCTACATACTAACAGTTACCATGGAGATTGAGTTTGATAAAATAGCTATCTCATGACTGTAAGTTTAAAATTAAGAGTATTTTATGATGCAAAATTCCAGCTTTCCTGAGAAAGTGATCTAGTTGGCACACCTTGAGTCAAGCACTCCCTCTTGATATAACAACCTAAGAAAAGTAAGGGCATACCACAGAAACACGGCTGCCAGGACCCACCCCAGCGTGAGACAGGTATTCCCCAGGAGTAGGTGACAGACGACTCCGTGGGCCCTCCCTAGTACTCAGAGACTACGCTCCTCAAAACTGAGCAAAGACTAACCAAGAGGGACACTTCTGATTTCAGTAATTTTTCTTGGACAAAAATAATCTAAAAATGCTTATGATTAAAAGTACCTAGAAGATATGAAAACCATCCTTTCAAATGAATATGCTAGCTCTCAGGAAATCAAAAACTTCCTTCCCCAGCTTTAAAAAAAACAGGAATCAGAAAATTGGAGTGCAACGTACAGAGGCAAATGGTATGACTGAGAATGGGAAGTGGTTGCTCTGTCAGTAGCCTGAATGGCAACCTTTTTACTCCATAGTAGGACAAAAGACATGATTGTGGATACTTGTAAGACGGAGAGTTGGAATAAAGATCCTTGTATAACACGCTGCGATGAGAAGATACATCTTTCTCAACATAGACAATAGGTGGGGGGGAGAACCCTCTTTTTTTAATTGAGAAATGAGTTTGTGGCTATATTACACTCCTAGTACAGCCTGGAATCCTTCAGGCAGCATAAAAGTGAGCCCAAATCAATGCTCAACAGAAATGAAATTAAAACTGCTCTCAACATGGACTCCACAAGAGTCTCAAAGATCAAGCCCTACTTTCAGTTCGTTTTCAACGAACCTATAGTCCAAGTTTATAAAACTCTTGAGGAAACATTGACCCAGAACAAGAGTCAAAAATCACCATAAACAGAACCCCTAAAGTTGCAAGTAGTAAAATCAACAGAAGAGGACATTATAAGCATGTTTGAAAACACTAGACTTCAAAGAAGAAACCAAAATACAAGCAAAGAATAGGGTACTACGAATTTAAGCCAATTAAAGGAAAAATAACTGAAACAAACAGTAGGGAAATCAACAGAAGGTTAAAAAACAAACAACAGATAAAACTTCTGGAAATAGAAGTATGATTATAACCGCTGCCGTCAAGTAGATTCCAGTTCACCGAGACCCTATAGGACAGAGCAGAACTGTTTCGTGGAGTTTCTGAGGAGTGCCTGGCAGATGTGAACCACATACCTCATGGTTAGCAGATATAGCATTTAACCACTACATCACCAGGGTTTCCAAAAGTATGATTATAGCAAGTAAAGTCTCATTGGGCAACCATAAAACCCATGGCTGTTGAGTCAGTTCTTACTACTTTGTTAGGGTAGAATTGTCTTATAGGGTTTCCAAGGAGTGGCTGCTAGACTTGAAGTACCAGTCATTTGGTTGGTAGCCATGGCCCTTGACCACTAGCCCACTAGGGCTCCAAACAGTACATTAGAGATACGTAAAGATAGAATTCTTTTGGAGGATCCAAGAAAATTATTCAGAGTTCAGCAGTAAGATAAAAATATAGAATACACAAAAAGGAGATTAAGAAATTCATAGTATGAGAATATCCCCTAATTTCTGAAAGGAATTCCAGATAATGAGAACAGAGAGAATAGATGAAAAACAATATTAGAAAAACAACAGTTGGGAACTTTCCAAGACAGATGAAAACTCCACATATTTGGAAAGTCCAACAGATCACAGCAGTAACCCTCCCATAACAACAACAGCTGAAAGTCACACTCAGCTACATTGTAGTGGCTCTGCAAGACCCAGAAGACAAAGAAAAAAACCTCAGAAAAAATGAGCGTGATCTATTGTGTGACAAGTGATCTAGGAAGAAAAGTCAGATTTGTACTGGGTTTTAGGAAATACATGATTTTTCTGAAACTGAATTGCTCTGGACGAATTCATTATAGAATGTCAAATTGCTATGGTTTTTATGCAGGTCTGCAAGGAAGGATCAGGGTCATTGAGTATGGCTATGCTAGTTATTTCTAAACCTGACACAGTTTCTAAAGGATTCAGTGAATTACTAATGAAGAAACCAGTTAGTAACATAGAGAGTCATAATTGACTAACTTCAACAGTAATTTCTTTGCTCTCCTTTTTTTTCTGATTCAGATCCTACATACCTAGTAACTCTCCCATTTTATATTTCCTCACTATGGTTTTTCAAAATGTAATCTGCTGGGCATACTGAGAAAACTGTATCTTATTGCTGCTTCTCCACCTATCTTAATGCATTTAAGTGATAAAATTAACAGTTAAAACAGAGTTTGGAATAGACAAATCCTAGTTCTACCATTTACAGTTTTTTGATTCAGACAAATAATTATCCTGAATATCCTGACATTTCTTCTGTAAGATATCAACATTGGTCTCTATTTTATAGGGTGAATGAAAGGACCAATGAAGCTAAAATCTGTTATAGATCAAAATGTATCCCCCTAAAAAGTTTTGGACAGTTTGAATAAACCAGGCACTCTTTGGAAACTCTATGGGGTAGTTCTTCTTTGCCCTATAGAATTGGTGTGAGTCAGAATTGACTCAATGGCCAAAAAAAAAAAAAAAAAAAAAAATCAAACCCACTGACATTGACTCAATTCCAATTTGTAGTGGCCCTACAGGGCAGACTAGAATCACCCCATAGAGTTTCCAAGGAGCACCTGGTAGATTGGAAATGCCAAGCTTTTGATTAGCAGCCATAGCACTTAACCACTATGCCACCAGGGTTTCTGACTCCAAGGCAGTGTTGTAAATCCTAACCCCTATTCTTGTGGTTATAATCGCACTTGGGAATAGGTCACCTTTGTTTTGTTAATGGGGCAGGATTAGTGTAGGGTATGTCTTGAATCCATCTCTTTCAAAATGTAAAAGGAAGTGTACAAGAAAGAAAGCAGAGATGGGGCAAGAGGAATGGCAAGCTACGTAAAGATCATTCTGGAACAGAAGCTCAGGAAAAAGGACTTTCCTTCAAAAACTTCCAGGGAGAGAAAGACTTCCCCTAGAATCAGCACCCTGAATTTGAACTTCTAGCCTCCTAAGCAGTGAGAAAATAAATTTCTACTAAAGCTGCCCACTTGTGGTATTTCTGTCACAGCAGCGTGAACTAAGACAGTGTCTTTCACTACATATGTTAATACAGTGATAATCAAATCACTTATAATTTCTCAGAAGTTACTATTGCATTTCTCAGCTAAAGCTTTTATTCCTTTTATATTTATTTCCTCTGTTAAGACTGCTTCTTGCTGCCCTGTCTGTTCACCCTTCACTTTTCCCAACATCTGAAAACTAAGAACTGAAAAATGATTTTTGCTTATGTGCTAACTGTTCCAGGAGGCCTTCTCATACCTTTAAAACTTCAAGTGTCTCATCTATATAAACTGTCACCATTACAATTACTTCACATTTAACCTCAGCTCATGGAGGAAGTATTGGAAGCAACAAAGATTTAAATGACTTGCTCAAGATTATATAACCTGTTAGCGGTAAAGCTAAGGCATGAAGCCAGGAACCCTAAAATTTATCCCCAATTACCCTTGCTGTTTCTGCTTCAGTTAGCAGGATCAGCTCCACCCTGGTCACACCCAGTCTTTGTGGACTGCTGAGACAATACGTCCAAGAAGGGGCCCTCTGTGTACTTCTGGGTAACTGCAATTCTTCCCCATGACACAGTCATTCACCAAGCCCTCTAATACATCCTGACTGCTGCTTCTTGCCAGCCTTACCACTCTCCTTCTCCTGGATCATCAGGTATTAGTATCTCGATCCGGACTGGTGCCTGTCTCCCAAATTTTCGTCTTACTGCAAACAAAGATATGCTATCATTTTAATTTAACCAAATCTCTTCTAAAACTCTGTGTTCACACAGGACTTTTTTTCTTTCCTTGAGTCACTGCTGAGAAGAATGATCCCTCTCATTTCTGACCGCTTTCACTTTCTCCCACACATGAACCCATGACTGTGTACAACCCCATGGGCCAGGGAGCTCAAGGGGAATGAGATACATTTGTCATCTGCTGCTTTCCTGTTTTTCCATTTTGCTAGACTACAGTTCACCTAGCTTCCCAAGCTAGAGACCTAGAAGTCCTCCAGATCTGATCCTCTCAGTCCCTCAGCCCCATATCCAGCTAGGATTTAGGTCCTGCCAGTCTTACTCCCTTTATTAACCCTCATGTTTTCTCCCTTATGTATATATATTTTAACTGTCACCCCATTAGTCCTGACCTTCTCAGACTGCCCCCATGTACCACTGAAAGAAACTTCCAGCTAGTATCCTTTACTCCAGTCATTCCCTATTCCAATCACTCATTCACTGGCAAGTGATTTCTCATCATTTTCTGTTTGAGATTCCTCAGTGGATACCTTATATAAATATAAGACAAGCCAAAAATTAAGAAAGCTCATTGATCTTGTCTTGTTCTTTATTTGGAAACCCTGTGGTGTAGTGGTTAAATGCTACATCTGCTAACCAAAAGGTCAGCATTTCCAATCTGCCAGGTGCTTCTTGAAAGCTCTATAGAGCAGTTCTACTCTGTTCTATAGGGTCACTATCAGCTAGAATTGAGTTGATGGCAGTGGGTTTGGGAGGGGTAGACTTCTTTTATTTATAAATTTTGCCCCAAATACAACAGATGGACCTAGCTTGGAACCAAGCCTCTTAAAGGCATTGAAATCATGATGTTCCTGGGATCATCTGGTCAAAGAGAGATCTATAATCTTAATTGTCATCATTATTATTTCATAATCATCTTATGATAATGCTATTTTCTACTCATGGGACAAGACTTAAACCAGCAGTTAGGTACATGTATAAAACTTATTAACAGAAAGCATGGCCATGGTAAATATTCAAGAAGTTAAAGTGGTTATATAGCTAAAAAAGGTAAAAGAGGAATGAGAAATAAATCTTCTTTCCACTACAAACATCCATCAACCGACTTGCTTTCCCTCAAACAATGGCTTTTACCAGTTTGGGAAGATGTGTATTTCCAGAGCCAGCAACAATGGTTCAGTGGTAGAACTCTCACCTTCCATGCTGCAGACCTCAAGTGAGGACTCAAGCGTCAGGTTTCAGTGGAGCTGTCGGACTAAGACAGACTAGGAAGGAAAGCCTAGAAATCTACTTCCAAAAAATCAGCCAATGGAAACTTTATGAATCACAATGGTCATCATGCCTGGGGGTCATCATGAGTCAAGGTCAACTCAATAGTGGTTAAAGAAAAACCACATATTGCCAGAAATGTTCCACGCGTATACCAGCATATTTACTGATGTAAACAGTAGTCTTTTCTCATTTCAGCAACTTTCTCTTTACTTACCTACCCTACCATCTCTTTTGTTAGGATGAAGAGTAGAAACACAGTATTTTATTGTAGGTATGTATCCTTACTTTTTAATCAGCTCCATCTAGACTTTTTACAGTAACTACTCTTTCAACAAACATTTATTTACATGTTCATTTCTTTGCATGTATGTGGGCAAATTTGTCTGCAGGATAAATTCATTGTATAGGAATTTCTAAGTAAAAAGTATCCTAGCTTTTTATATTTTGATAAATGTTGTGAAATAACTTCCAGAGAATTTACACTGAACTACTTCTATTAGTCTGAGAAACTGTCAGTTTTCCAGAATCTTTGGATAGTGCCATTTATGTCAAGTGCTTTTTGGACTCTTTTTCTCTGTTAGGTGAAATGTACTGTCTCATTGTTTCAATCTGTATTTACCCAATTAAGAATAGTTTTACATTTCACATATTCACATTCATTTATATTTTCTTTTCTCAGAGATTTTCACTGATTATTAGGAAACCCTGGTGGTATAGTGGGTTAGGAGCTACATCTGCTAACCAAAAGGTCAGCAGTTCGAATCCACCAGGAGCTCCTTGGAAATTCTATGATACAGTTCTACTCTGACCTCTAGGTTCACCATGAGTTGGATCCAACCCGATGGCAGTGAGTTTTTTTGAGTATTTGTCTTTACTATTTGTTCTTATGTTAATAAAACAAATATTAATTATTATAAATATGTTCTGCTAAATAAGTTGTGAAACATTTGTTTGGTAACCTATATTTGTACTTTATTTGGTTTCATTCTTTCCCTCATGGGAAAATACTGGTAGTCTCCAGCTTAAAATGTGTTAGTATTACTAAAAACTGCCCGTCAGACCCTTTTTTTTTGTTGTGCAATCTTGTAATTAGCAATACGTATTATATACAGTGTTGCAACATGTAATTGCTGATGTTTATATCCAGTGTTTCCAACCCCAAAAGACAAATAAAAATTGTACTTATAAGGATGCTTATTATAAAAGGCAACAATAAAGGAAAGCGAAATACAAAACAAAACAGATTATTTGACTTAAATAGGAACAATTCGTGATGTATGTTAGTGTAGCTAAAATTCAGTGTGTTTTGTCTTTAGGGCACATAGAGTTCGTGTTTTCATTATAAAGTCCCTCCTCTTGAAAGATTTTGTGATTCTTCTCAATTTTTTTGTTCCTTGTTCATATTAGAGTCATTTTGCCTAATTCTAAATAAAACCATTTGTATTTTACTGAATTTGCATATTTGTATGTTGGACAAAAATTATATCTTTATAATATTCAGTCTAAGAATAGAGTATATCCTTTCCCCTTAATTCAAGTGAGTATGTGTGTGTGTGCATGCATGCACATACACGATAGCAGCACTTTGCAGTTGGCTGCATTAAATTTGTGTACATTCCTTTAGTTTATTCAAATGTAATTTTTTCTTCTTTTTTTATTTAACATGATTGACTGAAAATGTACATTCCCATATAAATCTACATGTCCACCTATATGCAGCTTCCACTGCTCTCCCTGTCCGGTGACAGCACATTATTCCTCTCTGCTCCATACATGTCTCATCCTCCCAACAGCCTTCTTTCCCCTCCTGTCCACCCACTCTCCTTCCTCCAGCCAGAGGTCAGCAAGATGATATCCTATAGATGTATAGAACCATAAAGTGCATCCAATATATGGTCACTCTGCATTACCAAGTCCAATCAATTCTTGTCCAAAGAGTGGACCTTCATTATGATTTATGGGCAAGGGCAGCATCAGGGCCGGGGGCCATGCTCTCAGGGGAACCCCAAAACCGCTGGACCATCAACTGAGGTCTTTTAGTGGAGATCTCAAGATGCACCCCTTTTTATTCTTGTGTTGCCAGTGAGAATCAACCTAGTAAGCTCCATCGTGGCTATCACTTGTGGTGGCCGGGCACCATCTGGTTCTTCCAGTCCCAAGTCGATGTAGGCACCCACTCTTGTGGGTCTCTCTGTCTTCTAGGTTATCTTTACCGCTTGTCATTTTGGTCCGCAGTGAGCATCCATTCCTGCTGAGCATTTGCTGTGTCCTCGGATGGCAGCTTGGCAGCTTTTAAGACCCCAGACGCCACTCACCAATGTGGGGTGCAGAGAGCTCTCTTAGCAAAACGCTAGTTGTGCCAATTGGCCTTGATTTCACCTAAGAGCGTGGTCTCCTGCCGGTGCCCCAGCTACTCTATCCTTGCAATATTGGGTTAATACGGAAGGAGTACTCAAGTTATGCTGAAGTCCACTTAATGTTGTTCTTGTTTCTAATGTGTGCTATCACCGCTTTCTCCCAACCAGATTTCTAGCAACTATCTAAACTAAATCCTCCCCACCTCCCTCCCTCCCTCCCCTCCCTTGCAGCTGTGAAAGAGTCTTTTCTTCTACACACAAGTCTGTTTTTGAGATCTTATCATAGAGGTCTCATACAGTATTTATCCTTTTGTCGCTGACTACTTTTACTCAACATAATGTCTTCCAGTTGAAACCAGGTTAAGAGATGTTTCCTGGAATCATCGTTATTCTTTATCATTGCGTAGTGCTCCATTAAGTATATGTACCATAGTTTACCTATCCATTCTTCTGTTGTTGGGCATCTGGGTTGATTCCATCTCTTTGCTATCGTGGACTGTGCTGCGATAAACATTCACATGCATGTGTCCATTGGTGTGAAAGGCCTTGATTCTGTAGGATATATTACAAGTAGTGGAATTACTGGGTCAAATGGTATATCTATATCCATTTTGTTAAGGAAGCGCCAGATTGCTTTTCCATTTTGCAACCCCACCAACACTGTAGCAGGGTTCCACTTTCTCCACAGCCTCTTCCGCATTTGTTGTTTTGTGTTTTCTGGATCATGGCCAATCTTGTTGGGGTGAGATGGTATCTCATTGTCGTCTTGATTTGAATTTCTTTAATAACTAAAGATCGTGAACATGTCTGCATGTGTTTTTTGACTGCCTGGATCTCCTCTTTAGTGAAATGTCTGTCCAACTCCTTTGCCCATCGCTTAATTGGATGGTTTATCTTCTTCTTATTGATATTTTGTAGTATCTTATCGATTATGGAGATCAGGCGTCTGTCTGACATAGAGTTGCCAAATATTTTTTGCCATTCTGTGGGTGTTCTTTTAACTCTGTTAATAAAGTCTTTGGATGAGCAAAAGTGTTTGATTCTTAACAGTTCCCATTTATCTATTTTCTCTTCTGTTGATTGTGATTTCTTTGACAGATTTTGGAGTCTGTCCTTATTGTGTATCAAAACTTCCATTGTTGTTCCTACCTTTTCTTGGATGGGCTTTATCGTTTTAGGTTTGATATTTAGGTCTTTTATCCAGTCGGAGCTGGTTTTTGTGTCAGGTGTAAGATATGGATCTTGATTCAGTTTATTGTAGATGGATAACCAATTTTGCCAGCACCATTTGTTGAAGATACTGTTTTTACCCCAGTTTAATGTCTTAGGGCCTTTGTCGAATATCAGCTGTTCATAGGCAGATGGTGTCACCTCTGGGGTGTCGATTCTGTTCCATTGATCCATCTGTCTGTTCTTGTACCAGTACCAGGCTGTTTTGACCACTGTGGCAGTGTAGTATGTTCTAAGGTTGGGTAATGAGAGGTCTCCCAGTGTGTTCTTCCTCTTTAACAGTACCTTACTTATCCGGGGCTTCTTCCCTTTCCAAACAAAATTGGTGATTTGTTTCTCCATCTCATTAAAAAATGATGCTGGAACTTGTATTGGGATCGCATTATACAAATAAATTGCTTTGGGTAAAATAGACATTTTCACAATGTTAAGTCTTCCTATCCATGAGCAGGGTAGGTTTTTCCATGTATCTAAGTCTCTCTTAGTTTCTTGCAGTAAGGGCTTGTAGTTCTCTTTGTAAAGGTCTGTTATTTCTCTGGTTACATTAATTCCTAGGTACTTTATCTTCTTAGGGGCTATTGTAAATGGTATTGATTTGATAATTTCTTCCTTAACAGTCTCGTTGTTGGTATAAAGGAATCCTACTGATTTACTTATGTGTATCTTGTATCCTGAGACTTTGCTGAATTCCTCTATCAATTTGAGTAGCTTACTTATAGATTCCTTGGAGTTCTCTGCATATACAATCATATCATCTGCAAACAGGGAGATTTTAACTTCCTCTTTGCCGATGCAGATGCCTTTTATTTCTTGGTCTTGTCTAATTGCTCTGGCTAGAACTTCTAGCACAATGTTGAATAGGAGAGGTGAGAGTGGGCATCCTTGTCTAGTTCCTGATTTCAAGGGAAAGTCTTTCAGTCTCTCCATTCAGGACTATGTGGGCAATTGGCTTTGTATAAATGACCCTCATTGTGTTGAGGAATTTGCCGCCTATGCCCATTTTGCTAAGAGTTTTTAGCATGAATGGGTGTTGGACTTTATCAAATGCCTTTTCTGCATCAATGGACAGAATCAGGTGATCCTTGTCTTTTGTGTTATTTATGTGGTTAGTCACATTAATTGTTTTTCTGATGTTGAACCAGCCTTGCATCCCTGGTATGAATCCCACTTGATCATGATGGATTATTTTCTTGATATGTTGTTGTATTCTATTGGCAAGAATTTTGCTGAAGATTTTTGCTTCTAGATTCATGAGTGATATCGGTCTGTATTTCTCTTTATTTGTTGGGTCTTTCCCTGGCTTAGGTATCAGGGCTATGCTGGCTTCGTAGAATGAGTTTGGGTGTACTCCATCCCTTTCTATACTGTGAAATAGTTTCAGTAGTATTGGAGATAACTCTTCTCTCGACGGCACTTGGCAAATGCTTAGTAGAATTCTGCAGTGAAGCCATCTGGGCCCAGACTTTTTTTGGTTGACAATGTTTTGATGACATTTTCAATCTCTTCCTTTGTGATGGGTTTATTAAATTGTTCTGCTTAACGTTGTAATAATTTGGTTAGGTGGTATGCCAAGCCAAGCCAAGTGCCATCGAGTCAGGAATTTGCCCATTTCCCCTAGGTTTTCAAATTTGTTACAGTAGTTTTCCATAGCCTTCTGTTATGATATTTTTGATTTCTGTTGCATCTGTGGTGACAACTCCCCTCTCATTTCTAATTTGGGTTATTTGTTTCCTTTCCTGCTTTTCTTCAGTAAGTTTAGCCAGTGGTTTGTCAATTTTGTTGCTCTTTTCAAAAAACTAGCTTATGGTCTTTTCCATTTTTTCAGTTGTTTTTCTATTCTCTAATTCATTTAGCTCTGCTCTAATCTTTATGATCTCATTTCTTCCAGTGCCCGAGGGGTTCCTCTGTTGTTCTCTTTCCACTTGTTCAAGCTGTAGAGTTAGTTCCTTGATTTGGTTTCTTTCTTCCTTCCAGATGTGTGCATTTATGGAGATAAATAGACCTTTGAGCTCTGCTTTGGCTTATCCCATAGGTTCTGGTAGGAAGTGTTTTCGTTCTCATTGGAAGCCATGAATTTCTTTAATTCATCCTTGATTTCCTCTGTAACCCATGTTTTTTTGAGCAAGATGTTGTTCAGTTTCCAAGAGTATCACTTTCTGTCTATGTTTTTTCTGCTATTAATTTCAACTTTTATGGCTTTATGATCTGAGAAGATGTGTTGCAGTAATTCAATGGTATGGATTTTGTTGAGCATTGCATTATGGCCTATCACATGGTCAATTCTGGAGAATGTTCCATGTGCACTTGAGAAGAAGGTGTAGTTGTCTGCTGATGGGTGGAAAGTTCTGTATATATCAATGAGGTTTAGTTGGTTAATTGTGTCAGTGAGGTCTTCTGTATCTTTACTGAGCTTTTTTCTAGATGATCTGTCTAGTAATGAGAGTGGAGTGTTAAAGTCTCCCACTATTATTGTGGAGTCATCTAACTCTCTTTCGAGTGTAGTCAGTGTTTCTTCGACGTATTTAGGTGCTCTGATATTAGGTGCACAAATATTTAATATAGTTAAGTCTTGCTTGTGTACCGAACCTTTCAGCAATAAATAGTGTCCATCTTTGTCCACGATGGTGGATTTGACATTAAAATTCATTTTGTCTGAGATTAGAATTGCCACCCCTGCTCTTCTTTGTTCAGTGTTAGCTCAATATATATTCTTCCAACCTTTAATTTTCAGTCTGTTCCTATCTTTAGGTCTCAAGTGAGTTTCTTGTAGACAACATACGGATGGGTCATGTCTTTTGATCCAAGATGACACTCGGTGTCTCTTTACTGGAGCATTCAGTCCATTCACATTCAATGTAATTATTGACAGGTATGTGTTCACTGCTGCCATTGTGATGTGTTTATTTTTATGTTGATATTTTCTCTGTTGTTCTTATTAGTTTGTTCTGGGACATTCTTTTTTGTGAGTTGATTTTTCACCTTTTTCAGAGCTGGTTTTGTAGTTGTTGAGACTCTTGTGTTACATTTCTTGAAATGGTATGATACATCTTTGTTGTGCTTTACACCTGCCCCTATGATCCACCTTAATAAACTATATATAAACCCAATTTTAATTACTACCAGTCCTGTCATCTTCCTCTCCATCTGGAAGGACTATAACGACTGTAGTACATCCCTCTTTTTATTCTGATGACACCATAGTTTTCATGATGATCACTGGACTGCTTCTTTCTGTATCAAAGCTGTGATTGACTTTGGAGCCTTCACTAAAAGAGTAGAGTATTGAGTAGTGTGTCGTTCTAAAATATAAAGTTAGTGGTTTCGTTCTTCTAAGCCAAAGCCAAGAACTTCTTTCAGTATTTCTGGTAGTTTTGGTTTGGTTTTTACAAAGTCTCTGAGTTTCTGTTTATCTGGAAATGTCTTAATTTTATTTTCGTATTTGAAAGATAGTTTTGCAGGATATATAATTCTTGGTTGGAAGTTCCTCTCCTTCAAGGCTTTGAATGTGTCATGCCACTGTCTCCATGCCAGCATGGTATCTGCTGAGAAATCTGATGAGAGCCTACAGGGTTTCCCTCTGAATGTTAGCTTTGTTTTGAGTCTTGGTGCCTTTAAGAGTTGTTGCTTATGTTTCATTTTGTTAAGCTTGATTATAATATGTCTTGGAGTCTTTCTTTTGAGATCTATATTGGGTGGCATACGATATGCATCTGAGATGTCTGTATTCTCTTCCTTCATGATTTCTGGGAAGTTTTCTTTCAGCAGCTCAACAACGATACTCTCTGTGTTCTCAGATGTCTCACCCTGTTCAGGGACTCCAATTAATCGAAGGTTGTTCCTCTTAATAGAGTCCCACATGCTTCTTAATGTTTCTTCATTTTTCTGGTTTCTTTTTTCTGATTTCTGCTCATAGACACTGGCATCAGTAGCTCTGTCTTCCAAGTCAGACATTCTTTTTTCTATTTGTTCCATTCTGTTTTCTTGGCTTTGCATGGAAGTTTCTATGTCTTTGATTTTCTTCTTGATCTGTTGGATTTCAGAGTACTGGTGTTCCATCAGATCGAACAGCTTGCTTAAGTTTTCACTTTGTTCTGCTGCATTTTGTATAAGGTCTGGAAGGGCTCTGTATATAATCATTTTGTATTCACTTCCTGATGCTTTCATAAAAGTTTCTTCACCTGGAAAACTCCTTGGTTGCTTTGTTTGGGAGCCTTCTGAAGCCATGGGTGATTTCTTGTATGCCATAATTGTCTGTTGCTTTTTGGGTCCCATGTGAGTATGTAGAGGCTGGAAGAGGTACTGTGAGGATGGATTGCAAATGTTTCTCTAGGCTGCCTTCAAATGTAAAACAAATGGTATCTGACCAGTTCACAAGTCAGTTAGGTTTTCAGATGTAGAGGTCCCTCGTCTCAACTGACAAAGTAAGTGCCACTATATCCAACCTCTGATGATAACAAACTAGTTTAGAATACAGCAATGCTACTGCCCTTTTGGCTTCTGCTGACAGGACCTAGCCTTAGGCAACACTGCGTCGAGTACTGCTTTTGTGATAGAAAAGCGCTCTCTTGTGGGCAGGCTCTGGCTCCCAAGCTAAGAATTAGGTCCACTGCAGTCACCGTATCCAAGATGGTGCTCTCCACACAGGCAGCAGACAGAGGGGCTAAAGGTGCTGAGAGGTAGTGATTCCTCTGCTTCTGTTGTAGGGCCTGCAATGTAGGTGGCACTGGGTAAATTACTGCTTTTCTGTCAGAGAAGCGCTGTCCTGTTTGCAGGCGCTGGCTCCCAGGCTAATAATTAGGTCCCACTAAACTCTTGGTAGCAACATGGCGTCCCACAGACTGACTGCGGAATTCCAATCAAACCCCGCTGACGCAGATATAAAACGAAAGTCTCAAAGTGGCTAGATTAACAGAGTCCTAAGCCCCGCTCTCAGAATGTGGGAATTTTGCCTGCCGTCCCCCCAGCAGCGCATCTGAGTCTAGCCGCTAGGCAAGACCCAGCTCCACCCACTGGCCAAGACAGAGAAAAAGAAGTCAAAATGGTATGTTTACCTTCCGTCCGTGAGAGCCAGGGCTAGCCAGGAGCTGGAGTCAGCAACAGAGAGGAGGTTTTTTGCTCAGTGGTATGAAGTCCCAATTAACAGCCCTGTGCCATGTCCTTAGGCTGATTAGGTGATCAGAAGGCTCCGTTTGATTATCAATTCAGGTCTTGGTTTCCAGAGGGCTATAAGGAGACATGTGCTTAGTCTGCCATCTTGACTCCGCCCCTCAAATGTAATTTTTGATGTAGTTGTAAATATTATGGCTCTTAATAGGATTTTCTATTCCATCGTATTTCCAACTTGCTGTTGTTTTCTATAGAAAAGTTCTTGATATTTGCATATTAACTTCATGTCTGGTCAACTGGTGGACCTGGAAATTGAATATTAGAAGTAGACGGTTTTACTCACCAAGTCTTTATTAATGCTGGACCAGGTCGGTCCTTCCCTCTGTGGGCACCTTGCTTCCAACAGGGAGCAAATAAGAAGGGAAGAAAAGAACTGTGTCAAACTGAGTTTAACTTATTTTGGATTATCTAGCTGTGTAATTATCATGCCTGCAACTCTTAAGGAGCACTAGTGGTGCAATGGTTCAGGGCAGGGCTGCTAACCAAAATATTGACAGTTCATATCAACCAGCCATTCCTTGGGAACCTTAGGGAATAGTTCTACTCTGTTTGCTATGAGTCAGAATTGACTCAGCAGCAGTGCATCTTGGTTTTTTCAGTAACTCTTAAATTTATTTCCTCTGTTATGTTTTTATATATTGTTTCCTTCTTTTCTCTAATTGCACTGGTAATATTTTCAGAACAATGTCATATTCATGACTGAAAGCATTCTTTATCATACCTAGCCTTTTAAAAAGACTCAAAGTGTTTCACCAGTAGGCATGATACTGTTTTTTGCTGAAGTGATCATTTTTAAAATAGTGTTAAAATTTTATGTACAGGGGGAAGTTCTTTGGGCAGGTAGATCTATGCCCGTATTCTGGCCAGTAAACATAACTTTTTAAATAAGAACATATCAGCCATGCTTGATTCTGCTTTCTATTATGTCTTTTTCCTTTGAAAGCGAGCTGCCCACAGAGGGAAGGAAACTCCTGGTCCAGCATTACTAAAGCCTGAGTAGGTAAGACTGTCAACTTCCAATGTTTAATTCCAGGTCCATGTAATTTTTCCACCCAGTAATGCCTTCTAAAATCTTCCCTAAAAGTAATTAAGATATTTTGGTGTCTATATTCCATTCTATAGTTTTTTTTTCCTAAATTTGTTCAAAATTTAGATGGCTTATTAGATCCCTTATAAGCCCACAATAATAGGTGTCTATTCAGAATTTTCAAATATTTAATGCAACCTAAAACCAAAAAACCTACTGTCATCAAGTCTATTCCAACTCAAAGTGACCCTATAGATAGAGTAGAAATGCCCAATAGAGTTACCAAGGCACGCATGGTGGATTTGAACTGCAGACTTTTTGGTTAGCAGACATAGCACTTAACCACTACCCCACCAAATATCTTTGAAGTATTGACTAGAGATAATTTAAACTCTTTTGCTTTTCTTTTCTTACCATTATCAGAGACATTCTTGCTGTTACAGTATACAAAAGATATAAAGCATATCTATGGTATCAAAATTTTGGGTTAATTAGGAAATACATGTTTTAAAAAGGCCCAAGGAAATGATAATAAAAAAGGTTGAGGAATGCTGCAACAAATCACGAATATTCAAAATGCAATATAAAACTCTCCGGTGGCTGATTTGCATGTTACTAAAGCCCAATATTTTAATATTGGTATAGAGGTATAGATTGGTGTAGATATTTTTAATATCTGGTATAGAGGAGAGGACATCCCAAAGGATTCATAGAGGGTCAGAAAGGTTTGCAAAGAAATTTGCAAGTGCCTTACATTTTGTTAACTCCAATGTGAGATAGCTTTATTTTTCTGTAATATATTAAAAGCAAAAACCAAAATAGAGAAACGCCCCCCCCCCAACAAAAAAGAGAAGAAGAAGAAGAAAAACCCACTGCTGTTGAGTTGATTGCAATTTGTAGTGACCTTGTAGAAGAGAATAAATCTGCCTGGTACAGTTTCCATGTAGTGCCTGGTAGATATGAACTGCCAATCTTTTGGTTAGCAACGTTACCTCTGTGCCACCACGGTTTCCAAAATACAGCAAGCATCATAAAAAGATCTTTCCTATTACACTGACACAAAGGCAAGCTGAACATCTAATAGTGAGGAATGATAGAAATACGGAACAGGAATATCTTCCTTTGTTGTTATTAAGTGCTGTTGAGTCAGTTCTGACTCAGAGTGACCCTATGCACAACAGAATGAAACACTGTCCAATCTTGTGTCATGTCTACAATCATTTTTTTTTGCTTAAGCCCATTGTTGTGGCCACTGTATCAATCCATCTCGTCAAGGGTCTTCCTCTTTACACTGACCCTCCACCCTGCCAAGCGTGATGTCTTTCTGCAGGGGCTGATCCTTCCTAACAGTATGTCCAAAGTATGTAAGACACAGTCTTGCAGTGTTTGCTTCCAAGGAGCACTCTGATTGTGCTTCTTCCAGAACAGATCTGTTTGTTGTTCTTTTGGTGGTCCATGATACATTCAACAATCTTCTCTAAAACCACAGTTCAAAGGCATCAATTCTTCTTCTGTCGTCTTTGTTCATTATCTAACTGTTGTATGCATGTGATGTGATTGAAAACACTATGGCTTGGGTCTGGCACACTTTAGTCTTCAAGGTGACATCTTTACAATGCTTTGAAGAGGTCCTTTGCAGAAGGTTTTCCTAATGCATTGCCTCTTTTGATTTCTTGACTGCTGCTTCAATGGATGTTGATTGTGGACCCAAGTGAAATGAAATCCTTGACAACGTTAATCCTTTCTCCATCTACAATGATGTTGCTTACTGGTCCAGTTGTGAGGATTTTTTTTTTTCTTGATGCTAAGGTGCAATCCAGACTGAAGGCTGTGGCCCTTCATCTTCATCAGTCAGTGTTTCAAATCTTCTTTACTTCCAGCAAGTAGGGTGGTATCATTGTGTAACACGTGTCGTTAATGAGTTGTCCTCCAATTCCAATGCCTCATTCTTGTTTGTATGCTTCAGCTTCTCAAATTATTTGCTTAGCATACAGATTAACAAGTATGTTGCAAGGATACAATCCTGATGCACATGTTTTCTGACTTTAAACCATGCAGTGTCCCCTTATTCTGTTAACACAACTGCCTCCATACACAATTTTCTTAAGAGCACAGTCAAGTTTTCTGGGATTCCCATTTCTCCACAATGTTAGCCGTAATTTGTTATGATCCACACAGTCAAATGTCTTTGCATAGTCAGTGAAATACAGGTAAACATCTTTCTGGTATTCTCTGTTTTCATTCAAGAACCATCTGACACTAGCATTGACATCCCTGGTTCCATGCCCTCTTCTGAATCTAGCTGGAATTTCTGGCAGTTCCTTGTCAATATACTGTTGCTGTCGCTTTTGAATGATCTTAAGCAAAATTTTCCTAGCATGCAATATTAATGATATTGTTTGGTAACTTCTGCGTTTGGTTGGGTCAACTTTCTTTGTAATGGGCATAAATATGGATCCATTCCAGTCAGTTGGCCAAGTAGCTGCCCTCCCAATTTCTTGGCATAGACAAGTGATTACTTCCAGTTTGTTGAAAATTCTCAATGGATATCTCCTCAATTCCTGGAGTCTTGTTTTTTGCCAATGCCTTCAGTGCAGCTTCAACTTAGTACCATTGGTTCCTGATCATATGCTCCATCTTCAAGTGGCTTAACATCAACCAGTTCTTTCTGGTATAATGGCTCTGTGTATTCCTTCCATCTTCCTTTGATGCTCTCTGAGTCATTTAATATTTTCCCCGTGGAATCCATCACTATTACACTTTGAGGTTTGAATTTTTTCTTCAGTTCTTTCCATTTGAGAAATGCAAAACCTTTACCTCCCTTCTGATTTCTCATTTCCAGCACTTTGCACATGTCATTGTAATAATTCATTTTGCCTTCTCAAGCTGCTCTTTGGCATTTTCTGTTTAGGTCTTTGACTTCACCATTCCTTCCTTTTGTTCAATGTTCAAGAGCAAGTTTTAGAGTCTCTTCTGACATCCAATTGTCTTTTCTTTCTTTCCTGTCTTTTTGATGACCTCTTGCTCTCTTCATGGATGATGTCTTTGATGTCATTCCACAACTCATCTGGTCTTCAGTCATTGGTTATCAACACATTAAGTCTTTTCTTGATACAGTCTCTAAACTCAGGCAGGATATATTCAAGGTCATACTTTGGGTCTCATGGACTTGTTCTAATTTTTTTCAGTTTCAGTTTGAGCTTGCATATGAGTAATTGATGATCTGTGCCACAGTCAGGACCTGGTCTTGTTCTGATTGCTGATATGGAGTTTTTCCATTGTCTTTTTCCACAGATGTAGTCAGCTTAGTTCCTGTGTATTCCATCTGGTGAGTTCCATGTGTACAGTCACTGTATTGGTTATAGAAGGTATTTGCAATGAAGTCATTAGTCTTGCAAAATTCTGTCTTGCTATCTCCAGCATTGTTTCTATCACCAAAGCCATATTTTCCAACAAATAATCCTCCTTCTTTGTTTCCAACTTTTGCATCCCAGTCACCAGTAATTATCAATGAACCGTGATTGCATGTTCAATCAATTTCAGGCTGCAGAAGCTGGTAAAAATCTTCAATCTCTTCAACTTTGGCCTTAGTGGTTGGTGAATAAATTTGGATAATAGTGGTATTAACTAGACTTTCTTGTAGGTATATGGATATTGTCCTATCACTGACAGAATTGTACTTTAAGACAGATCTTGAAATGTTCTTTTTGTTGATGAACGTAACACCATCGCTCTTCAAGTTTTCATTCCCACATAGTAGATCACATGATTGTCAGTTCAAAATGCCAATACCAGTCCATTTCAGGTCACTAGCACCTAGGATATTGGTGTTTCTGCATTCCATTTCATTTTTTATGATTTCAAACTTAGGACACCCCACGTTCTGATTATTAATGGATGCTTGCATTGTTTCTTCTCATTTTGAGCCGTGTCACATCAGCGAATGAAGATCTTAAAGGCTTTATTCCATCCACGTCATGAAGATCAACTCTACTTTGAGGAGGCAGCTGTTTCCCACTTGTCTTCTGAGTGCATTCCAACCTGGGTGGCTCATTTTACAGCACTATATCTGACAATGTTCTACTGCTATTCATAAGGTTTTCCCTGGCTAATTATTTTCAAAAGTAGACTACTGGGACCTTCTTCCTAGTCTGTCTTAGTCTGGAAACTGATCTGAAACCTGTTTACCATGGGTGATGCTCTTGGTACCTAAATACCAGAGGCATAGCTTCCAGTGTCACAACAACAAGCAAGCTTCCACTGACAGAGAATTGGGGACTGCTTACTCTACCTTAAACCTCCTTACCTGTTGCTGTTATCCAAACTAGTAGTTTTGGCAGAAGATACAATAATTAGAATTATTCTAATATACTGACAGTTCCCCTTTTGGATGTTTCTGGTTGTAATAGTCACACATTTCAGTTTCCATAGTTCAGTTAAATAATACCAAACAAAAAAACACAAACCCATTCCCATCAAGTCAATTCCAATTCTCTGTGAGCCTATCAGATAGAATAGAACTGTCCCAAACAGTTTCCAAGAAGCATCTGGTGAATTCAAACTGCCACCATTTTGGTTAGCAGCTATAGTTCTTGACCACTATGTCATATGAATTTCCAACACCAGTTCCCTCAGAACACACTTTAAATATTATTTACCACAGTACATTAACTATGAGTAATTGCATAAACTACAAAACTTTCTGCTACCACTCTGGTCAAAGAATTATTATGTAAGTAACAAATAATGTCATTATCATTCGTGACTGTGGAAAGATATAGTGGACAAACACAACGTCAGTCAGTAGCTAAAGCAAAAGAAAGAAATGATGAAATAATAGAGCTGAACAGAAAATTCCAAAGGGTGGTTCCAGAAAACCAAGGAAAGTATTACAAGGAAATATGCAAAGATCTGGAGCTAGAAAAACAAAAGAGAAGAACATGCTCAGCATTTCTCAAGCTGAAAGAAATGAAGAGAAAATTCAAGCCTCAAGTTGCAGCGGTGAAGGATTCTACAGGTAAAATAACAAACAACACTGGAAGCATTAAACAAAATAGACTATTAGAGAATGACGCTGGTACAATGTATGCTTCTTGGTTTAAATATACACACGAGGCTGTCAGAGCAGCTCCTCTCCATAGGTAAGATAGGAGATTGGAGAGTGGGAAAAGGAGTCGGCTGAAGAACACAGAAGTACAGAGTGGGGAGAGCAGCAAGAGTTACATAGCAGTGTGTAAGCACAGCTTTATACGGCAAATTGACTTGGATTTTAAACCTTCACTGAAAGCACAGAAGTATTAGAAAGAAAGAGAAAGAAAAAAGGGAGGGAGGGAAGAAGGAAAATTATAGAAGCAGTACACAGTCACTGTACCAAAAAGAACTGGTCAACATTCAAATCTTTCAAAAGACAGCATGTGATCAAGAACCAGTGGTGCTTAAGGAAGAAATCCAAGCTGCACTGAAGGCACTGAAATACAAATTAAAATTTTTAGCAAAGGGATGCAGAGCTGGTAGTGCTCAGTCATCTACACCAAGAGATTTGGAAATTTGGAAGACAGCCACCAGGCCAACTGACAAGAGGTAATCCAGTGTTGTTCATGTTTCAAAGAAAAGTGACACAAGAGAACGCTAAAATTATTGAACAATATTAATATCACATGTAAGTAAAATTTTGCTGAAGATCTTTCAAAAACAGTTGAAGCAGTACATTAACAGGGAACTGACAGAAACTTAAGCCAGATTCAAAAGAAGGCATGCAAAGAATATCATTCCTGATGTCAACTGGATTGTGACTGAAAGCTCATGGTTATTAGGTGCTGTCAAATAAGTTCCAACTCATAACGACCCCATGCACAACAGAGCAAAACACGGCTTTGTCCTGCATCATGTTGACAATTGCTTTTATGCTTAAGGCCATTGTTGCAGCCACTGTGGCACTCCATCTTGTTGACAATCTTCCTCTTTTTTGCTGACCCTCTACCAAGCATGATTTCCTTCTCCAGGGACTGATCTGTCCTGACATGCTCAAAGTGTGTCAGATAGTCTTGTCAACCTTGCTTCTAAGGAGTGCTCTGATTGTACTGCTTCCAAGATAGATCTGTTTGTTCTTTTGACAGGCCATGGTATATTCAATACTCATCTCTACCACAGTTCACAGGCATCAGTTCTCCTGTCTTCCTTAACCGTGTTCCAGCTTTCGCATCCATATGATGCAATTGAAATTACCATGGCTTGAGTTAGGTGCACCTTAGTCTTCAAGGTGATGTCTTACTTCTTAACACTTAAAAAAAAAAAAATCATTTGCTGAGAATTTTTTCCAATGCAATAAGCCTTTTGATTTCTTGACTGCAGCTGCCAGGGTATTGATTATGGAACTAAGTAAAATGAAATCCTTGACAACTTCAGTCTTTTCTCCATTTATCATGAGTTGTTTACTCTGCATTTAGCATGATATCATGTTGTATCATGTTGAGGTGAAATCCATATTGAAGGCTGTGGTCTTTGATTTTCATTAATAACTGGTTTAAATATTCTTCCCTGAAAGCAGAGAATACCAAAAAGATGTTTGCCTGTGTTTTATTGATTATGCAAAGGCATTTGACTGTGCAGAGCATAAAAATTATGTCTAACATTTCAAAGAATGGGAATTCTAGAACACTGTGCTTGTAAGAAGCTTGTGTGTAGATCAAGAGGCATCATTGGAACAGAACAAGAGGATATTCTGGGTTTAAAGTCAGGAAAAGTGTGCATCAGTCTTGTATCCTTTCACCTTACTGAGTCTGTATGCTGAGCAAAGAATCCAGAAACTTGGACTATATGAAGAAGAATGTGACATCAGGATTGGAAGACGACTCAGTAACAGTGTTCAATATGCTTATGACACAAACTCGCTTGCTGATAGTGAAAAGAGTTCAAAGTACTTAGTGATGAAGATGAGAGACTACAGCCTTCACTATGTATCGCATGTCAGTACAAAGAAAACAAAGATCTTCTCAGCTGGATCAATAAGTAACATCACGGCAAGTGGGGAAAATGTTGAAGTTGTCAAGAATTTCCTTTTACTTGAACCTACAGTCAGTACTCAGGAAAGCAGATGTCAAGAAATTAAATGACCTCTTGAAGTGGACAAAGCTGTGGCAAAGGACCTCTTTAAAACATTAAAAGGCAAAGATGTCACTTTGAGGACTGACGAACGCTTGACCAAAGTTGTGATAATTTCAACTGTGTCATGTACATGCAAAAATTGAAAAGTGAATAAAGAAGACTTTGAATTATGGCATTGTCTTAGTCATTTAATGCTGCTATAACAGAAATACCATAAGTGGATGACCTTAACAGAGAAATTTATTGTCTTATAGAAAAGTAGGCTAAAAGTCCAAATTCAAGGCATCAGCTCCAGGGGATATCTTCCTCTGTTAGCTCTGGAAGAAAGTTCTTGTCATTCATGACCCCATGGACTGGGAGCTTCTGAGGCACAGGGACCCCAGGTCCAAAGCATGTACTCTGCTCCCAGCTCTGCTTCTTTCCTGATGGCATGAGGTCCCCAACTCTTTGCTTTCTTCTAGAGATTGCCTCAAGTCACAATACAAATTCTGCCTTACCAACACAACTGCTGCCCATCTTTCCTCATTACCATCATAAAGGCAGAATTTATAACATGGTGGAAAATCACATAGTACAGTAATTATGGCCCAGCCAAACTGACACGCATGTTTTTCTCAGGGGGGCACAATTCAATCCATGATAGGCATTGATTAAGAATATTGAATATACCACAGGCTGCTAGAAGAATGAACAAATCTGTTCTGGAAAACAATACTTCCAGAATGCTTCTTAGAAGCAAGTATGGTGTTTTAGTCAGCTAGTGCTGCTCTAACAGAAATATCACAGAGTGGATGGCTTTAATAAAGAAAGTTTATTCTTATACAGTCTGGTAGGCTACAAGTTCAAATTCAGGATGTCCACTCCAAGGGAAGGCTTTCCTCTTTGTTAGCTTTAGAGGAAAGTCTGGTATTGCATCAGTCTTTGTCCATGGAGCACCTTGGCACAGGAACCTCAGGTATGAAGGACACACTCTTCTTCCAGTGCTGCTTTCTTGATGGTGTGAGGTTCCCAATTTTCTGCTTGCTTCCCTTTCCTTTTATCTCTTATAGGACAAAAAGATTAAGGGTGGGGCAGGCCATACTCTAGGGAAACTCCCTTTACAGTGGATCAGGGAGGTAATCCTAGGAAGGGATTTACAGTCCTGCCCTAATCCTTTAACATACAACACAGCAAAATCACAAAATGGAAGACAATCATAAAATACAGGGAGTCATGGCCCAGCCACATTGCTATTTGGGGCGGGGGACACAATTCAATCCATGACAGAAGACTAGAATTTGTCTCATATACTTTGGCTTTTAGGCAATAGGCTAATAGGAGGAACCAGTCCCTGGAGAAGGACATCATGTGTGGTAAAGCAGAGGGTCAGTGAAAAAGAAGAAGACTATCAATGAAATGGACTGACACAGTGACTGCAACAATGGGAGCAAACATACAATGATTGTGAGGTCAGAACACGACCAGGCAGTGTTTCATTCTGTTGTACATAGAGTCGCTGTGAGTCTGAACTGTCTTGACAGCACCAAGCATCATAATCTGTGATCAATCGCATTGTTTCTGTACTACATATGTGTTATGACATTTATACCCTGTGTTCTCCCAGTGAGAAATTCATACAATATTACATGAAAATACATTCTCAAAAGAAGGAACTGACCAAAAAAAGAAAGGGCAATAAAGAGACAAGAAGTGATAAATTTCAACATGAAAGTCAAATAGACTATAAATAGAAATAAAGGAGAAATAAATGACTTTGGAAATGCTGACACTGTTGCTGTTTTGAGATCTACTTACTATGTAGCCAGAGGCATTTAATGGAGAAGTTAACAACACAAATTAGGAAAGTGATTGTGACAGACAAGATAAAGCTATCCTTCAGACAATGATGCGAACAACAACAACACTTTGTATTAAAGAAACTCTGAGAGGTATTTCATCACATTGGAAGTATAAAGCATAAAATTTTAAAAGCTGATTCATGTTTAGAAACGATGGTGACACTTCACCAAGGCATAGAAGGGATGTTCATTCCTGTTCCTTCCATAGCATAAACTATACAGTGAGAAGACAAATGTTAATCAAATTATTCTTGATACTTTCTTTACAAATAGAACTTTCAGTCTCAATGTTTAAAATTATTAGCTACAAAATAGGTTTTAGTTTTTCTCTCCCTTCATTACCATACACATTCATAGACAGCAATAAGAAAGATTTAAATGTTTTGACAAAAGTTTTACTGGTAATGATGAAACCAAAGGCCTGAAAAAACAGGGAAGTGAAGTAGGCAGTCAGGACTAATTCTTTACCTGTTTTGGGGGGCTAATGCTTTACCTGCTTTTCTTAAAATTCACAGCTTCTTAACATTACCTGGCTCAGGCAGGAAATTACACATTAACATACAGGAGCTACTGAAATAAAACCTTTGCAGCTTTCACAGCTTCTTAAACGCATTAAACAAGTGGAGGCACCTGTTAGACAACCCACTGCTCAGGTGACAATTGAAAGACTCCTGGACATCAGTTCTGATACATATTCTGCCTGGCCTGCTCCTGGTCAGATGATCCTCACCAATTACCCACATTTTCTCTCCCTAACACCTCCACCTGCACCTGCCTGTGACCTCTCCCTTTAAAAACTCTGACCTTGCCTGACAACCTCAGACTGGCTTTGGGGATGAGGATGCTTCCTGTCCCCTGTGTTGCCACCATACAAATACAAAAACCTTTGATCACCTCACTCAAGCTCCTGTCTCAGGCATTGGCTCTGTGTCAGGTAGCATGAACCTGGAGTTCTGTCTGTATGAAATGATTATTCTTTTTCTCAGTAATTATTAGGATCATTTTATATGGCTTCTGCCTGTGCAGTCATTTTTGGGATCCTACATGTCTACACAGTGTGAGAACCAAAACCTAACCAGTGGACCCCAATTGATGACAATGCCATTTGTGTCAAAGTAGAACCATCCTCCATAAGGTTTTCAACAGCTACTTTTGTGAAAGGGGGTCACCAGTCAGATTTTCTTCTAAGGTGCCTCTGGATGGACTTGAACTCTCAAACTTTAGGTAAGCTGAGTGCTTAACCATTTGAACCATCAAGAATGTCAAGGTGAGGACAGAAGAGCATATATCAGACATAGTACACAGTAGAGTAATGTTTCATTAGTGCTTTCATATACCAGATACAGAGAGTGAGAGTAATCCATCAGATGGTTGAAATAAACATAGAAAGAAACCATAGGTTTAGAGTAACTTGGTAATTTTAATGGTAATAAACAATACTTATTCTGTACTTACAGTATGTCAGCAAAAATTTCTGGTTTCATAATGCTTAATGATTTTCATTGCTATATGAAAGGCTGGTGATTAGAGCCTACCAGCAGTTCTGTAGGAGGAAAATGTGGCAGTCTGCTTCCTTAAAGATTTCTAGCCTTGGAGACCCTATGGGATAGGCCTACTCTCTTATAGCACCATTGTAAGTCAGAATTGACTCAGTAGCAATGAATTTGTTTTCTGTTTTATAGGCCAGGACATTTTTAAAACAATTTTTATATGAATTTATTTAATCTTCACAACCATCTCATGAAATAGGTTCTGTTAATATTCCCATGAGCAGTGATGCAATAGAATGTAAAGATTTAATAATGTTATGCAAAATGAACAAATAACTTTTCTAATTAAATTTTAACTAGTTTCCAAGGTCAGATTCTAGAAAATGGAGAAAATAAAACATTTCGCTCTCTTGGACCAAGCCAGTTTGAAGCCTACTAATAGTAAGTGAAAGCTCTATTGAATGTACCCCACTGTCCAGTAGGGGCCCTGGTGAGACAACTATTAAATGCCTCACTGCTAACTGAAAGGTCCATGTTTTAAACCCATTAGCCACTCTGAGGAGGAAGATATGGCAGTCTGCTTCCATAAAGATTATGGTCTTGGAAACCCTAAGAGTCAGTTCTACCCTGTCCTATAGGGACATTATTAGTTCAAATTGACCAGGTGGCACACAAGTGCCCCTTGCACCTGTATTCATTCATGTCTTCATTTAATAATTCAACAGATATATGTCAAACACCTAACATTTGCCTGACCTTTTTCTAGAAACTGGGAAAGAAATACAAGCTAGTACAAGGAAATTATTAGGATATTCTAGAAAGACTTTTCCGAGGAAGGAACATTTCAGCAGAAAACCAAATAAAATGTGGGAACAAGTCAGGTGAATATATAGTGGAACTACCCCTAGGGTTGCCATGAGTCGGATCCGACTCGACGGCACTTGGCTTGGCTACATCCTGGGCAGAAGGAAGAGTAAGGTAAAGGTTCCTGAAACAAGATGGTAGGTGTCAAGTTCAAGAAAGTGTGGAAATAGTGTAATAAATGAGAAGAAAGCCTGAGAAACGAAGCTGAAGAGTCAGCTGGGGGTTAGAGAGTAAGGAATCTTGCAATCACAGAAAAGACACTGGACCTTGTTCCTCGTGTAATGGGAAGCTGTTGGAAGATGCAGTAGAGGAGACAGGGATGTTTTGTTTCATTTGAAATATCACTCTTGACACAAGTATAAAGGATAGAGTGAGGGTGAGGAACAAAAGTGGAGGCAAAAAAAACCCACGTTTGGTAGCTATTCCAGCAGTTTGTGTCAGTGATGGTGACTTAGATTAAGGGAGTAACAATAAAGGGAGTGAGAAGCACCTGAAGGACACATTCTGTTACTGAAATGAAGAAAACTGGGGGGATGAACAGATTTGTGTTGGAGATTGTCTTAGCTTCCTAGTGCTGCTATAACAAATATCACAAGTGGATGGCTTTAACAAACAGAAATTTATTTTCTCACAATTTAAAATAGACCACCAGACTATTCTCCCAAGGCACCTCTGAGTGTACTTCAACTGGTGCCTGGATTTTGGGGCGCCAATTAAAAGGGAAATCTTTCCCTCTCTGTTGGCTCTGGGGCAAGGTCCTTGTCTCTAGCTTATGTTCCTCTGTTCCTTGGCAATCTTCATGTGATGTTGTATCTGTCTTCCCCCACTAGCACTTCCTTGCTTCTGGGTCTGATCTGTTTTGGTTTTTAATACCACAAAAGGGACTGGTTTAAAACATGCCCCACACTGACATAACCTTATTAACATGACAAAAAGAACCCTATTCTCACATGTGATTATATGACATGTTGTTAGGTGCCAAGAAGTCAATTTCTACTCACAGTGACTCACATGTGACTAAAACTTCCCTATGGGATTTTCTAGTTTGTATTTTTATGGAAGCAAATTATCAAGTCTTTCTCCTGAGGAGCCACCTGGTGGATTCAAACTGCCAACCTTTCTTTCTTTCTTTACTGCCAAGCAGTTAACCATTGTACCACCAGGGTTTCATAGTCACAGATAGAGTGATTAGGATTTAGAACACATGTTGTGGGGAACACGATTCAATCTGTAAAAGAAGGTAATCTAGAGTTCTGTTTTAGACATACGAGATTTGAAATGCTTGCTAGACATTTAAGTAGAGATACTGAGCAGTTATGTACAAGGTCCAATAATTACATTCATGAACTCAGCTTAGCAAAAGTGCCTCATAACTCAATGCTGAATATCACCATGGACACCTTCAAAGTGTGCTCCTTGGGAAGCTATGCATTAACACTGGAATCTAGTCTACACTTCAGAGCAACTTCAGAACTTTTTCTGGAATGGTCATCAGACCTATTATTGTATTACCCTTGATGTCCTGAATGTCATCAAAATGTCTTCCTTTCAATGCTTCCTTTATCTTCAGGTAAAGACAAAGGTCATTGAGGGCCAGATCAGGTGAGAGGGGGAGGGGATCCAATACAGTTATTTGTTTACTATATAAAAGGTCCCTCACTGACAACTATACACTTAAATTCATGAACTTGCCACCATGTCACTGTGCAAAACAGCCATTCCAGAAAGAGTTCCAAAATTTCTTTGAAAGGTAGACTAGGAGCTGGCCTAGGTGCATAGTTTCCCAAGAGGAGTACTTGGCAAGGGACCATAGTGATATTCAGTCGTTGACATGCAGCATTGATATTCAGCAATGACGTTTGGAGCACTTAAAATAAGTTTGTGGACTTAACTGAGGACCTTGAATATGAACCTGATGTTTGGTGGATGTGGACATACCAACTGGAACATCATCAGCACACCACAGGTAGTACTTAAAGCCATAGACAAGTTTACTTAGACTCTGATTGCAGATAAAGACAATAATAAATTTTCTTTCTCTCTCTTTTTTTTAATCTCAAGTTCTCAAAGGACACTGACTGATTATTAGTATATTTTGAAGGTACAACTATCTGAAGTAGCTCAAACCTCAGTACTGTTAAAATGAAAGAAACTACTTCACAGAAGAAATATGTGTAGTATGTGTAACATCTTAAAACTTTCTCTTAATTGTAGAAAACTGAAAACACAAACAGTTGTTTCCAATGGTGTCATCAAACATAACAGCTTAAAAAAATAGCTACTCAGGGAATGGGGCCCAGATAGCTGACTAGTCACACATCTCCTCTGTTCCCTTTGAGATCTAAAGCCTAGAGAAATAACTCGAGCAATGTGGACATTTGGGGAGCTGCAAAATCAAACATAAGATTCTGAGATTGGACTGGGAGACAGGAAGGGAAAAATTACTTTTGTTGGAGGTGAGATAGTGGTGCAGTGAGTCCTTCTTCTGCTGGCACAGCGGCTGAGAAGATTACAGGTACAGACACCTTCTTTGTTAACTGGGAGGCTGGGACTGGGACTTCTGAGCCTGAGAGCCTGGCAGGAGCCAGCTACCATGCTGTCCTACAGTGCCTGAGTAAACAGAATCTCCACGATAGAGAGGCTGTGTTTGGGGGTCATATATACAGAATCCAGCAGTCGGATCCGACTCGACGGCACTTGGCTAGCAGCAGTTGGTGACAGAGGGTGCCAGAGATCCTATCACTCTCTTCTCTGAGCTGCACGAAAGATACTGCTGACTCAGCTCAGGAGAGGTGGCTCAGACAGAAAGCCATCTTGGTCACCTGAGAGGCAGAGTCAACCGTGCCTGAGAGTTCAGCTGGGGCAAACTCACATGCCAAGCAACAGTGCCTATCTAGCCAGTACTTTTTCCAGCAGAAAAGCTCTATTTAACACAGTTGTACCTAGGGAACACAGTGGCAGCTGTCAACCAAGTGCAGTAGTGCCCTAACCTCTCCCTTCTTTGACCCATGTCATGGCATCCGTGGACAGCCCCTGAGAGACTCCATAGAGCACCATCTTTGCCAGCAAAGAGGGCCTACCACCCCTGAGGTCCTGGCTGATTTCAGCTGCTGCTGGACAGTACCCCTCTCAGGAGAAAAGCAGTTTTTAAGATAAGTGGATCTAGAGAGAATACAGCAGTCCCTGGCATGTAGTGGCATCCTTCCCTCTTCCCTTCTTTGAGCTACACCATGGTATTGACTGGCATGATGCTATAGAGTCAGCACAAGTAGCTAGCCAACTTTATCAGCAAGGAAGTGGGGCCTACCACCCCTGGCTGGAGACAGCCACTAAGCCGACCAGCATCACAGGGCTTGACAGAATCTCTGTTACCAGAGAAGCTATACATAAGTCAGCTGCACCTAGAGAATGAAATAGTGGTTGGCAACCAAGTCTAGCAGTGCCCTTAGTCACTCTCTTCTTAGAGTTACAACACAGCCCCCACTGGTGTAACACAAGAGAAGCTGAACAGCTTTTCAGTAACACGAAAACAACAATCAATATCTAACCATTAAAGAAGCAGTCCATCATGGCTCCAGAAAACTACCAAAATAAAGAATCAAAAAAACTACCCAGATGAAAAAGCCTTTCTGAAATTATTGGAGGTAGAATACAAAAGAATTGTGTATAGAGCACTTCTATAGATTAAACAAAGTGCTGTAGAACAAAGTGAAAAATTAAGTAAGCTATAGGAACTGCTAGAACATCAATGATCCAAAATCCAGCAGATCAGTAACAAAACTACGGAGTTACACAATTCAATGCAAAGCCAAAAGAGCAGGATTGAGGAAATGGGATACAGAGTTAACAAGACTGAAGATAAAGCAACTGACACCAGCATTTATGAGGAGAAATCAAATAAAGCAAACAAGAAAAATAAAGAAGTGTTAAGAAGCACGTGCAACTCTATCAAGAGGAATAATCTACTAATAATTCCTGAACAAGGAGGGATAGCCAAAAATACAGAAAAAGTTGTTGAAGAGTTGCTGACAGAAAACTTCCCTGACATCACAAATGAAGAGAATATAGATATTCAAGATACTTATTGAACACCACAAAAGCTAGACCCCAAAAGAAAGACACCAAGACATATTGTAATCGAACTTAATAAAATGAAACATAAAGAGAGGCTGTTAGAGGCAGCTAGACTTAAAGCAAAACTAACATATAAAAAGAAGCCCTGTAGGCTATCCTCTGACTTTTCAGCAGAAACCATGTTGGCAAGAAGGCAGTGGAATGACAACTTACAAAGCCTTGAAGGAGAAAAACTTCCAACCAAGAATTACATATCCTGCGAAACTGTTTCTCAAATATGATGGTGAAATTAAGACACTCGCAGATAAACAGAAGCTCAGAGATTTCACAAAAACCAAACCAAAACTGTAAGAAATACTGAAAGAAGCTTTGTTTAGGAAATCAATAACATCACATGCATACTTAATGATGCAATGCAAGACACAGCATCCAGAGTCCTACTTGGTTAGGGAAGTCACAAAGCTCAAAGCTCGAATATAAAAGTAGTGAACCAGAGATCTTAACATGTAAACTGTAACATCATCACACTATAAAGAGTGATATGTTACAGTAGTTATTGTCCTTTCAGATGGAGAGAAAGTTAAAGGAGATATACAGAAGTTAATGAATGGTTTAAACTTAGAACATTAAGAGAAATCAAAGCGGTAGCTGCAAAGCAAGCTAACAATGCTACATATCAAAACAAGAAACATAATACAGGAGTTTCAGCAGACACAAAACCAACACTGAAAAGGAAGAAAAGTAAACCTATAAAGAAAAATGACCCAGAACAGTATATTAAGTGGAAAAAGAAGACACCAAGAACAGACAAATAAAGGCACCAAAATGACAGCACTAAACACATACCTATCAATAATTACACTGAGTGTAAAAGACTCAATGCTCCAACAAACAGGCATAGAGTAACAGCTTGGATAGAAAAACACAATCCTTCTATGTGTTGCCTACAAGAAACACACATTAGACTCGAAGATATGAAAGAACTGAAAATCAAAGTATGGATAAATATATACCAAGCTAACAACATACAAAAAAGAGCAAGAGTGGCAATACTAGTCTCAGAGAAAACATATTTTAATGTAAAAACCACCACTGTGGACAAGGATAGTAACTGTTTATTATTCAAAGGTTCAGTACACTAACAGGATATAACAATATTAACTATTTATGCACCTAATACCAGAGCATCTAAACATATTGAACAAACACTGTCAACACTGAAAATGGAGATAGATCACTCCACAATATTAGCAGGAGACTTCAACACTCCACTTTGAGTAATGGACAGATCATCCAGAAAAAAAAAAAAAAAAAGGCCAGTAAAGATACAGAAGAACTTATTGTGACGATTAACCAATCAGACCTCATCGACATATACAGAACTTTTTACCCAACAATAGAAAAGGACACCTCCCTTTCCAATGCACATGGAACATTCTCTATGATAGAACACATATTAGGACATAAAGCAAGTCTCAACAAAATCCAAACCACTGAATTATTGCAAAGTATCTTCTCAGATCATAAAGCCATAAAAATTGAAATCAATAGCAGAAAAAACACAGGTAGAAATTTGAACTCATGAGAACTGGACAACAACTTGCTCAAAAATTCAGAGAGTAATAATCAATCTATGGGTCATAGATGAGATCAAAGACACAGTAAAGAAATTTGTGAAATCAAATGAGAACGAAAACACATCCTATCAGAATTTATGGGATACAGAAAAAGCAGTTGCTCAGAGGTCCTTTTATTTCAATAAATGTACATGCTTGGAACAAAGAAAGGGCCCAAACCAAAGAATTAACCCTACAACTTGAACAAGCAGAAAGAGAACAACAAAAGAACCCCTTGGGTACCAGAAGAAAACAGATAATAAAAATTAGAGCAGAAATAAACAAATTAGAGAGTAGAAAAACAATGGAAAGAATTAACAAAACCAAAAGCTATTTTCTTGAAAAGATCAACAAAATTGATAAACCATTGGCTAAACTTACAAAGGAAAAACAGGAGAAGAAACAAATAACCTGAATGTGAAATGAGACAGGAGATGTCACAACAGAGCCAACCAAAATCAAAGATATTATAACAGAATGCTATGAAAAATTGTACTCTTACAGATTTGAAAACTTAGATTAAATGGACAAATTTCTAGACTCACATTACCTATGAAAATTATCAGAAGGAGGAGTAGAACACTTTAATAAGCCATCAGAAAAGAAGAGATTGAAAAATTAACCAAAAAACTACCAACTGAAAAAAGTCCTGGTCCAGATGAATTCACCAGAGAATTCTACTGACCTTTCAGAGAGGAGTTAATTCCAATACTATGGAGGTTATTTCACAACATAGAAAAGGACAGAATATTCCCAAATTCATTCTATGAAGAAAGCATAACCCTGATACAAAAGTCACGGAAAGATCCCACTAAAAAAGAAGATTACAGACTAGTATCACTCACGAACCTAGATGCAAAATTCTTCAACAAAATTCTAGCCAATAGAATTCAACAAAATGTCAAAAAACTAGTTCATCATGACCAAGTTGGATTCATACCAGAGATGCAAGACTGGTTCAACATCAGCAAAACAATTAGTGTGATCAACCACATAAATAATACAAAGGATAAGATTCACTTGATGTTGTCAGTTGATGCAGAAAAGGTACTTGACAAAGTCCAACACTCATTCATGTTAAAAGCTGTCAGCAAAATAGGAATAGATGGGAAATTCCTCAGTGCAATAAATGGCATCTATGTGAAGCCAACCACTGACATCATCCTGAATGGAGAGAGCTTGAAAGAATTTTCCTTGAAAATGGGAACCAGACAAGGATGCCCACTCTCACCATTTCTATTCAGTATTTTTGTAGAAGTTCTGGCCACAGCAATCAGACAAGAGAAAGAAATAAAGGACATGCACATTGGTAAAGAAAAGTAAAAATATTCCCATTTACAGATGACATGATTGTATACACAGAGAACTCTAAAGAATCCATAAATAAACTACAGGAACTAATAGAAGACTTTAGTAAAGTATCAGGATATAAGATAAACATAAATAAATCTGTAGGATTCCTTTACAACATCAAAGAGATCATCAAGAGAGGAAATCACCAAATCAATACCATTTACTATAGCCCAGAAGAAGATGAAATACCTAGAAGTAAATCTAACCAGAGAAGTAAGAGGTCTATACAGAGAAAATTACAAGACCTGACTGCAAGAAACCAAGAGACTACATAAATGAAGAAGCGTACCTTGCTCAGGGACACAAAGACTTAACATTGTGAAAATGTCTGTTTTACCCAAACTGATCTACATATAATGCAATCCCTGTACAAATTCCACTGTTGTTTTTTAATGAGATGGAGAAACAAATCACCAACTTTGGAAAGAGAAGAAACCCCAGAGAAGCAAAGTGCTACTGAAGAAGAGGAACACACTGGGAGGTCTCATACTACCCAACTTCAGAACCGAATACACTGCAACAGTAGTCAAAACAGCCTGGTACTGGTACTGGTACCGGTACATATAAACCAATGGAACAGAATAGAGACCCCAGAAATTTTACCATCCTCTTATGAACAATTAATGTTTGACAAAGCCGTGAAGGTCATAAACTAGTGTAAAAACAGTTTCTTTAACAAATGGTGTTGGCAAAATTGAATATCCATCTGCAAAAAAACTGAAACAAAACCAATATCTCACACTTTACACAAAAGTAACTCAAAATGTATCAAAGACCTAAATATCAAACCTAAGAGATAAAGATCATGCAAGAAAAAATAGGGACAACAATGGAAGTTCTAATACACGGTTTAGACAGAGTACAAAATCTGACCAACAATGCAAAAACAACAGAAGAGAAAATAGGTAAATGGAAACTGCTAAAAATCAAACACTTATGCTCATCTAAAGATTTTAAGAGAGTTAAAAGACTATTTACAGAGCGGGAAAAAATATTTGGCAACTACATGTCTGAATGATGTCTGATTTCCATAATCTACAATTTACTGAAAAATATCAACAAGAAGAAGGTAAATAATCCAATTAAGCAATAGGCAAAGAAGATGGGCAGACACTTCACCAAAGGAGATATCCAGGCAGCAAGGAAATGCTCATAAGGAAATGCTCATAATCATTAGCTATTGGAGAAATCCAACTCAAAACTACAATGAGATACCATTTCACCCCAACAACGTTGGCCATAATCCAAAAAACACAAAACAAAAAATTCTCCTACAGCTGGTGGGAATACAAAATCATACAACCTTTTTGGAAAACAATTTGGTACTTTCTTAAAAAGCCATAAGTAGAAATATCATACGATGCAGCAATCTCACTGCTCAGAATATATCCTACAGAAACAAAGGTGGTCTCATGAACAGACACATGCTCACAAATATTTATTGCAGCGCTGTCCACAATGGCAAGAAAGATGAAATCAACCCAGGTGCCATCAACAGATGAATTGATAAACAAACTATGATACATATATACAATGGAACACTATGCAATGATAAAGACCAGTGATGATTTTAGGAAGCATCTCATAAGCTGGTTTCAACTAGAAGACATTATGCTGAGTGAAATCAGTCAGCTGCAAAAGGACACGTATTGTACGAGACCTTTGCAATAAGGACTTAAAAATGTACTGATGTACTGTAGAAAAGACTCTTTGACAACCACAGGGGTGGAGAGGGAAGAACGGAGGAGCATATTCATAGATTAGATAGTTGATAGGAATTTGGTTAGGAGAAAGCAGCAACAACACACAGTAGAGAGCAGATCAGCGTAACTGGACTGCACCATAAACTGAAAGGTTTTCTAAACTCAACTGAGTATTTCAAAGGATAGAACAGCAGAGACAGAGGTGTGGGGACCATGTTTTTAGGAGACATCAAGGTCAATTGACATAACCAGTCTTTTGCTAAGAGAGTCTTCTGCACCCCATATTAGTGAGTGGCGTCTGGGGTTTTAAAAGCTAGCAAGCTGCCGTCTGAGGTACACCAAATGGTCCCAGCACATCTAGAACAGATGATGACAAAGAACATCAAAGACACGAGGGAAAATGAGCCCAGGAGACAGAAGGACCCATACCAATGGGAGCCTGTGTCAGCATGAGACCAGAAGAACCAGATGGTGCCTGGCCACCAACAAAGGCAGCTGTGATGGGGCATATAATGTAGAGTCCCTGAGGTAACACGAGAAAAAGAGATGTGTAGTTCAAAAACTCTACTAAAAGACAAGAATCAAAGGTCTGACCTGTTGCTGGCTCTGACCTGAAAGCAGTACTGAGGTCAACTCTTCAGATAAGAATGAACCGCACTCAGGGACACAGGGTGAGCACATGGTGTGTGTACTTTATTGGTTTTATACATTTATAGGAGGCTGTACTACTGGTTTCTTTCTAGGTGGGAGAGAAGAGGGTGGAGAAAAGGGGACAGGTGTTTGTTAAGAGGATACTAGAAGCATGCAGTGAAAAGGAGGAATGTGGTGTCACTGGGTGAGGAGAGCAGATGGAGCTACAGATAGGCAGGCATGTAAAATTGATTTGGATTGTATACTTTCACTTAATCACAATTTAAAAAAATAACTATAATAAACTTTTGACTGATAATATTACCAAAATGCAGAGAGATTCTCTCTTATACATATACACGTGTTGTATAAGTATGCTGTAACTTATTGGCAGCAAATACAAAATATTTAACTTGATAATGGTATATGTTTAGATGTTGCTCAGTAAAATTGAAAAATTGCCTTGAGAAATATCTTCAGAACCAGAATAAAGCTTTCTTTCTCTAAGTTGGTTTGTGTTCTTTACTGTTTCAAAGCCCTACCACTCTAGGGCCACCATAAACCTCAAAATTCAAGGATTAATGTTACTTGTATTTAGTGTGTACTCTGGATGAGGGCTGGTTTACATCTGGTTCTTCCTTGTCCTGTCTATAAAGCACTAGGTTATGACTGTTGAAAACAGTCTCTTGTTAGACTGGTCATTGTGTGTGAAGGCTCAAAATTAAAGTTCAGATTTTCTGGGCTTAGCAAATGCTCTTAGGGACAAAATTGCCCTTCATGATCCACTTATTGTCTGATTTCCTGTTTTCCCTTTAATCTTTATTTTTTCCAGCTTTAGTTTTCCATCTCTTTAATAATTTATGTGTGTGTGTGTGTGTGTGTGTGTACAACTATATGTATGTATATGTATAACCTACATTCTTAGTAATTTTCTGTGGGAATTCAACCCAGCCTGAAACTATTGAATCCAAATTTCTCAATTCATCCCTACCTGACAACATTACACCCCAGCTTTCAGAGCTCTTGCGTTGGCCCTGTACTGCCTGTCCTCATTGTTTAACTAGTTTCTTTTTTCCCCAAAACCCCAGATCACCTTCTTAACCCTCTCTTACTGTACGCTATATTTATTTATTAGTGCACTTAGCTCTTCCCTTTTAAATTTCTCATTAGAGTTTTAACTGTATGTCTGTTTCTCTGAAGCATGTGTCTTATACTTTGCACAAAGCACAATTTACTGATTTTTTTTTAAAAAAATGGTTCCAGAAAAGCATTGCTTGAGAAAACAGCTATAAAGCAAGCTATCACTTCAATTATTTCCCATATTTCTCAATTGCAGCAAGAAATCATCTTAAGCAATAAAAAAGTTCCCAAGACTTTTCCCCGGTTCCACTTCAATAGAGTTTATTAAAAACAATGTGAAAAGCCACAATTTACTGTTCTAACAAGACCCAGCTGCCAAAACATTCAATCTCCCTTAGTTCAACTTGTGACAATAAACATGTTCATCAGTCCACTTCATAAAATTCACTAAATAGTCTCAGTTCATAGGAGAAGAAGGGCTTTGGATCCAAAGGAGCATGATTTTATACAGACGGTGTCAAGCAAAAACACTAAACCCCAACCTACATGTCCATGTATGAAATGAAGTGAGGAAGGGAGGAAACTATTTCCACAAGAAATGAAACATGTTTTTCCTCAATTGTCTGTGTATTTCAGGAAAAAAAAAATTTGTTGGACAGAAAAACAAGCAGAATATGAAATCACACCACCCAGATGTTAAATTCCAGTCTCAGCATTATCAGTTCTTCATCAAATCTATGATTTTCCAGCATGTAAATCACATCATTATTTTATATATCATTAAGAAAGGGAAACCAAAGTCCAATAATCTATATATCTCATCAGTGGTAAGCTATACCATGATTTCAAAATGTTAAAATGTGGTTACCATTTTTGTTATGCTAATGATACCATGATTAACTATGTTTCTTAGAATCATTGGAACACATTATATACTGCTAACATTTTTTAGGCTCTTTCTCTCCATCCAGTAAATGAATGTGTATAAAAAGACTTTCTTTATAAATGTTTCCCTGCCATCCCTTTTGTATCAATCTCAATACTGACCTAAAACAAAAACAAAAACAAACCAGTGCCATCGAGTCAATTCCAACTCATAGCGACCATATAGGGCAGAGTAGAACTTCTCCATAGAGTTTCCAAGGAGTGTCTGGCATACTTGAACTGTTGATCTTTGGGTTAGCAGATGTAGCAATCAGCCACTGCACCACCAGGGTTTCCCAATACTAACCTAAGGGAGTAAAAATATACAGAAACAGAGTCGTTGTAAGAAGGTAAAGGTCTGTCAGCACACCTACCAGCTAAGAACAGGCCACAGAGAGGATTCAAAGGTTGAGCTGCAGGTTGTACTGTTCAGGAAATTCAGGACTCCTACCTGTAACCTGGCTTCCATTCCTTCAAAATGTATCTATCTTTTGAGAAGGAGAATTACTGCAGATTTGACTACATTTCTGAGAGGAAGATAGACCTCCTCGGACTGATGAGTTTGTAGTTATAAACTGAGTTTGTATAATGCAGCATCTTCCTTTCAACTTTTTGTTGGAACCACCAACCCACTAGTAGCAGGTGATCCGCTTTGCTGTCCACCACAGGTGAAAGTTGTTTACTCTACGAAGGGAGTCTGGTATTCTCCAGCACAACTTGTAGCTGATTAGGTTGTCATTTAAGCTGCCATTAAGTTCCCTCTGACTCATGGCAACTGTACGTACAACAGGATGACTGTTACCCAGTTCTGGAAACGAAAAAAAAAAACAAATCGGTTGCCATCAAATCGAATCTGACTCATGGTACATCATCTGTGCAGAGCAGAGCAGTATTCCATATGGTTTTCATGCCTGGTGGGTTTGAGCTGCCAGCGTTTTGGTTAGCAGCCATAGTACTTAACTACTATGCCATCAGAGTTGCTAATAAGCACATTTGAAGTTCAATAGCCACTTTGCAGAGATTCAAAGTTTAAAAAAAGCACCTCCTTTCTGGGCTTTTGCACTAATTCTAATGCAGATGTCATTTGGAATTTAATTTATTAAAAGATGCTGAATATACAAGAGAATTTCCAGTGCTACAATTGTTTAATATAAGTAACTTATTTTACAAAGCCTTTCTGTTTTACTTCCAATGAAGGTAGTCAAATGGTAATGGTATACCAAGCACACATGTTCCCAGCACCGTAACAGATAACACATTTGAGGTTTCTGAGTGAACATTTTCTAAGTAAAGCTAGAGAAGTAACTAGAGGGAGTTCTAGAGTAATAATGGAATAACTACACCTATTCTTCCTGAAGCTGAGCTTATGATGAAAACCAGCCAAGTGTTAAGAATCTCTAGAGACAACATTTTCCTCTTAAGGTTCATATATGGAAAGGCTCTTCCTGGATATTATGGATTGACCGAATCGTGTTCCCTCAAAATTATGTACTGGAATCCTAACCCTAATACCTGTGGATGCAACTCCATTTGGGAATAGGGTTTTCTTTGTTATGATAATGATACCATATCTGTGTAGAATGTGTCTTAAACTTAACTATTTTTGAGGTATTAAAAAAAAGGAGATTAGACACAGAAAGAATCAAGCAAGCACAAATGAAGGAAAGATAGATGCCAACTGGAGATCTCCAAAAAAGCTGAGAGGAAAAGTACAGAGACTGAGACAAGAATTTTCCTCTAGAGCAAAGAGAGAGAGCCTTTCCCTAGAGTCAGCACTGCAAATCTGAACATCTGGACAGTGGTGACTTTCAGCTTTTAGCCTTCTGAAGTGCGAGAAATTGAATTTCTGCTTGTTAAAGCCACCCACTTGTGACATTTTTGTTACAGTAGCACTAAGAAACTATGCTCAAGAAAAGAGAGGAGAGAGAGCGGGAGATGAATAGAGATCAACCCAGGAGTTGAGCCAACCAGCATCATTCAGGAAACTTGCTGTGGCGGCCTCATAGGTCACCCTTTTTCAGAACACATAATTTGCCTCTCCTAGAAAAAAGTCTTGAAAGGTTTTCAGGATGAGTTTGTATGGTCTAGAAAGAAGAGGGCAGAATGCAGCTTGATCACTGAAGACATGATTTATAATCGACTGACTTAACTCACCGAAGGAGCCCTTGTGGAAAAGTGGTTAAAGTGCTCTGCTGCTAACAGAAAGGTAGGTGGTTCAAATCCACCAGGTGCTCCTCTAGAGAGAGATGTGGCAGCCTGCCTCTGCAAAGATTTATAGCCTTGGAAGTGCTATGGACAGTTAGCTGTCCTCTGTCCTATAGGGCCATGGCACTGAGTTTCTCTTGCTAATGAAAATTTTCAGAAGATACAAAGCAACAACTTCCCTTGGTGATACGTTTCATCGCCGGAGCACAAGCCGTGCTTTTCTTGTATGTTTACATGTCTGAAACAGCATGCACAAACTCCTATATAAAAGGCATTCTATCAAGAAGTAACTGGGATATCAGATTCTGAAAAAAATCTATGGGAACTTCCTTCAGTTTTTATCATTAAAGCACCTAAATTCAAATCTGTGTCAAAATGGATATTTAAAAATTTCCAGAAAACTAACCTTTTTTTTTTTTTTTTTTACTTTGAGCCTCTTTGCAAAGCTTATGATGCTTAAACTGCTAAAACGTGCTTATCTGCAACTCAGTTTTACTCAATGATTGCTTTCTTTCAGGGACAGTACATGAATACAGAAAGATTATTTACTCTAAAGTTTCAACATATGGAATACCATTGTGAAATGCTTTCACGTGAAGGACTTATGACTACTTAGTCAAAACACGAACATTCTGAACTAATTTTTATGATTTAGATAAAATTAAGACCTTCCACATTTTCAGAACTTATTATTTGTGATGAATAATGGTTTTCCCAGAGTTACTTTCCTCTTGAAGAATGTCATGCCCACCCACTGCCTTCGAGTCACCTCTGACTCACGGCGACCCTCGAGGGTTTCCAAAGCTGCAATCTCTGTGGAAGTGGACTTCCACATCTTTCTCCCATGGAGTCACAGGTGGTTTCCACCACCGACTTTTCAGTTAGCAGTTATTCACTTTAATCACTGTGCCAAACAGGTGGGCTTCTTAAAAGGATGCCGGTGGTGGATGCAAACGATATTGCAGGGAGTCTGGGTATAAATATCAAGTTGTTGTCTGAGGATGTTCAGCATGAGCCACTGTGGTTTTCATTCATGTTTAAAAAATTTTACTATGGTCAAGGCAGAGAAATCACTGATTCCCACTAACTTCAAACCACAGATAATGCATTTGCCACAAAAGACTACTGGGCATCAGTTTAGTCGTATGTGGTATCAGGGTGAGAGAATCTTCATTTTCTTACTCCTCAAAGATGCTTGGCTTTGGTAAAGAACTTGTAGCATTTTACTTTGAGAAACATTGAAAACTCAGTAGCACACTGCTTTTTAATTGGACAAAAAAGCACTATGGGAATTGAGCATAAAATGACAGAACTGGTTCATGATAACGTAGGGTAGAGACCAATAGATATAGACTGTCTCCTTGGAAAACTCCATTCCATACTCTTGAAAGAGTCAGAGTTAAAAAAGACAAGTTTTTAGTATTACGAAAATGTTTTGACCTCACAGGCATCCTAAAAATGCCTCAAACTCCCTCAGGGGTTCCTGGGCTATACTTTGAAAATAATTAGTATATACCCTACTCTGTCACTAACTAATTCTCATTTCATTTTCTTCTAAATGAGCCATGATGCTTATTTTGTTCAATTAAATAACTGAATGTTAAATGCCCCTCAAAGTAAAATTAGTTCTGGTGTTACAGTGATTAAGAGCTTGGCTGCCAACAAGAAGTCATCAGTTAGAATCCATCAGCTACTCCTTAAAAACCTACGGGGCAGCTCTATTGTGTCCTATAGGGTTGCTATGAGTCAGAATCAACGGATTAGCAATGGGGTATAATGTGCAGGAATGCCTGGTGGTGCAAACATTAAGTGACTGGTTACTAAATGAAAGGTCAGTGGTTCAAACTTGCTCAGAGTTGCCTTAGAATAAAGGACTGGTGATCTGCTCCTGTAAGGTTGTAGCTATGAAAACCCTGTGGAATGCCATTCTACTCTGAAATGTATGGGTCTCCACGAATTGTTATTGACTCAACAGCACTTAGCATATGATGTCTGATGGTAAGATTGCTCTATGGCCAATGAAATATGAATTGGTATTTTAGAATTAGTCTCAATTTTATTTTATATTTATATATTTTGGTGAAAATATACACAGCCAAAGATACATCACTCTAAAAATTTCTACATGGGAAGTCTGACAACTAAGTCCAAGAAATTCATTGTTCTATGTGCTGCATACCTCCCTGCTGAATACCACTACGGTGACCTTTGAAGCACCCCCCCTTGGGAAACTAGGCACCGACCCCGGCACCTAGTTCACCCTTCGAAGCAATTTTGGAACTCTTTTGGAACAGCCATTGAGCACGGTGGTAAGGTGGCAAGTTCATGAGCTTAATTGTATAGTTATCTGTGAGGGCATTTTTTAGCGAGTAAACGAATAACTTTATTGGAACACCCTCCCTACTCACCTGATCTGGCCCCCGATGTCTTTTTTATTTACCCAGAGATAAAGGAAATATTGAAAGGAAGACATTTTGATGACATTCAGGACATCAAGAGTAATACAACAACAGCTCTGATGTCCATTCCAGAAAAAAACAAAACAGAATTCCAAAATTGTTTTGAAGGGTGAACTAGGCACCAGCGTCTGTGTGCAGCTTCCTAAAGTGAGTACTTCAAAGGCGACAGTAGTGACATTCAGTAACGAGATATGTAGTGCTTAGAACAGTTACGTTCTCAGACATAATTGTCAGGCATCTAAACTTAGCAGGCAACCCAGTAATCCCGCTCCTGGAGGGTAGTGAATCAAACAGACATCTGTAAAATAGTGTTCACAACAACCAAAGGTTGGAAAAAACCTAAATTTACGTCAGTGGGCAAATGGATAAACAAAATGTGGTATAAATATACAATGAAGTCAAATTTTTCTCAGTTTTAATTTCTAAGATGATAAATATCAATAGCTCTAGTACATGTGGGAAATAAAGCTCTTTGGCATTCTTAATATTTTTTAAGAATTTCAAAGAATCTTAAAATGAAAAAGTTTGAGAATTGCTAGTCTAAAACTGCTTTCTGGTAAAATTTATTGAAATAATGAAAAAATCTATATTGTTTATACAGTAACCACTAGATACATGTTACTACTGTGCATCTAACTTGCAGCTAGTGTGAGTGGAAATGAAATCCACTACCACTGAGTTGATTCCAACTCACAGAGACTCTGCAGGACGGAGTAGAACTGCTCCAGCTGCCTGGTGGCTTTGAACTGCTGACTTTTTGATTAGCAGTCAGAGCACTTAACCACTGCACCACCAGGGTTTCTGGCATAAACTGAGGAACTAAGTTTTTGTTCATTTAATGTTAACTTAAGGAGATGTTCTGGTACAGGCCACCCTACTGGAAAGTGCAAGTCTAGATTTTATTTTTCCCCATCTTGTATACAACCTTCCTTACAGTTTGAAACTTTTCTTCTGCTAGTTATTAAATTCTTCATTTGGTTTGCGTGGGACATGTGTGTGGTCAGGGAGAGAGGGTTAATCCCAAATGCACCAAAGAATTATGAGAAGTCTAAAATGTAAATAAATTCCAGAACAATCCTTTGACTGAAAACAAACAGCAAAAAAGTTGTAGTTACTCCTTTAGGAGTAATAATTACAGAGTTATAAAGAATAGTTCTTCATGTATCAACTGGAATCAATTACATAGGCTTTGGGAGTTCAGTTTTTAAAGTATAAATAGAGATTTTTGTCTTGTGCCTGCTGCAGCTACATCAAGACAAGAATACGTAAGTGCTGCAGTTACTTAGGAAGGTCAGGAAAGTGTTCAGACATGCTTTTATTGAAGTAGCTCTTCTCAGTGCCACCATAGTTAATTACCATCTGGATCTCAATTAGCAGAAATCCTAAAACTGTTGGATTCTATACGCCTGAGACTTGCTAACCAAATACATAAGATATGTAAACATACGGGAAATTTTTAACTTGAAAATATAAACTTATTTCTTCCTAATAAATTGCATAATGTTGATATTAGTGACTTCACACATTGTTGAGAAGGTTAAATGAGATAATGTACTTAAAGCAGTTAGCACAGCTCCTGAAATGTTGTTAATATTCAGTAAGTGGTCATTTTCCCCCCAACCCTTGTGTTTATTCTTTATTGTTCTTTAGATGAAGTTTTACACAGCAAATTAATTTATCATTAAATATGCATTGTTTCATGACATCAGTTGCTAACCTCACAGTCAGCTCTCTCCCCTTCTCAACTTTGGGTTCCCCGTTACCTGCTTTTCTGTCCCCTTCTGACTTCTCATCCTTGTCCCTGGCCTGGTGTGCCCATTTAGTCTTAGTTTTATGAGCCTGTCTAGTCTTTGGCTGAAGAGTGAACCTCAGCAGCTACTTCAGAACTGAGTTAAAAGGGAATCAGGGAGCCACACACTTGGGATTTCTCCACTCTGTCAGACCAGTAAGACTGGTCTTGTTTGTTTGCTTTTGTTTGTATTGGTGAATGAGAGTTAAGTTTTACATCTTTCTCCAGCTCTGTCCAAGACTGGATCTTCTAATTATTATTATTAGCTGTGCTTACTTAAAATATGCTTATTGGGAGTCAACTATGTACCAAAGGGTATGTCAGTACTGGTGAATGTGCAGATATGATCCCTGCTCTCATGGAGTTTACCGTCTAGTGAGGGAGGGAGACAGTTGACAATCACATACATAGAAAATAATTTTAAATGATACTGACATTTATGAAGCAGAAAAGCTGGATTCTAAAAGTAGAATGCGGAAGGGGAGACTACACCAAGAGATTTGGGAGGGAGCATGTAAGATGAGACCTGAAATATCATTAGGACAGGCCAAAAGGTGTTCCAGGGAAATGCATAATTAAACAAATAAACAAAACAAACAAACAAAAAAAAACAGTTGCGATGGAGTAGGTCCCAGCACACAGTATTTTCATGTGTGTCAGGGAAGAACTTGGCTCTGTAGGGTTTTTCTCATCTTCTTTAGAATGAGACTTGAATGTCTGGCAGTTCTCTTTCACCATACTGCTGCGAACACTTTTGAATGACCTTCAGGAAAATTTTGCTTGTGTGTGATATTAATGATATTGTTTGATAATTTCAGTGTTCTCTTATGTCACCTTTCTTTGGAATAGGAACAAAAACGAATCTCTTCCAGTTTGTTGGCCGGATAGCTCTCTCAAAGTTCTTAGCAGAGACAAGTGAAAACCTCTAACTCTGCATCCCTTTGTTGCAACATATCAGTTGTTACTCCATCAGTTCCCGGAGCCTCATTTTTTTAACGCAGCTTGGACTTCTTTGTCAATACTGTTAGGTTTTTTTTTAAATCATATTCTGAAATGACTGAATGTTGCCCAGTTCTTTTTGGTACAGTGACTTGATGTATTCCTTCCATCTTCTTCCTATGCTTTTGGTATCATTGAGTTTTTGCTTATAGAATCCCTCACTATTGCAACTTGAGACTTGAATTTTCACTTCTTTCAGCTTGAAAAATGCTGAGCGTGTTCTTCCCTTTTGGTTTTCTATCTCCAGGTCTTTGCACATTTCATTATAATACTTTGTCTTCCAGAGCTTTTCTGTGGAATCTTCAGTTCTTTTATTTCATCATTTCTTCCATTTACTTTACCTACTCTGTTCAAGGGCAAGATTCATCTTCTTAATTAATGTTCTTGATGGCATTCCACAACTGTTCTCATCTTTCGTCATCAGTATTTAGTGCATCAAATTTGTTGCTCTGGCCTCTAAATTCAGGTAGGATATGTTCAAAGTCATACTTTGGTTTTCACGAACTTGTTCTAATTTTCTACAGCTTCAGCTTGAGCTTGCATATGAGCAATTGATAGTCTGTTTCACAGCTGGGTCCTGGTATTTTTCTGACTGATGGTATTTAGCTTCTCTGCTATCTCTTTCCAGAAATATAGTCAGTTTGATTCCTGTGCATTCCTTCTAGTTTGGAACACATGTATAACTGTCATTTATGTTGTTGAAAAAAGGTATTCCCAATGAGTAAGTCAGTGGTCTTGCAGAATTTCATTGTGATCTTCAATGCCATTTCTATTTCTGGCATCACATTTTCAAGCTACTGATCTTTCTTTTTGTTTCCAACTTTCAGATTCCAGTCATCAGGAGTTGTTTTGCATCTTAACTGCATGTTTGGTCAATTTCAGGCTACTGAAGTTAGTAGAAATTGTCAATTTCATCACCTTTGGAGTTAGCAGTTGACATGTCAATTCGAATAATAATCATGTTAACTGCTCTTCCCTGTAGGCATAGGGATATTATCCTGTCACTGACAGCACTCATTAGAGACTAAATTTTGAAATGTTCTGTTTGCTAATCAATGCAATGCTATACCACTTGAGTTCATTTTTCCTGGCATAGTAGACCACAGGACTGTCTGATTCCAAATGGCCCATGCCAGTCAAATTCAGCTCACTAATGATAGAACATCAGTCTTCAAACGTTCTATTTCATTTCTGATGACTTCCAGTTTTCCTTGATTCATACACTGTACAATCCATGTCCCAATTATTGATGGATATTTGTCTCTGTTTTTCTCTTTCTGAGTCATGCCACATTGGCAAAGCGAAGTCCAGAAGCTTTATGTGTACTGTTAAGTTCGACCCTATTTTGACGAGGCAGTGCTTCCCAGTCATATTCTGAATGCCTTCCAACATGAGGGGTTTATCTTCCAACACTGTATCAGACAATGCTGTGCTGCTATTTGAAAGGTTTTCACCAGATTTTTTTTTTTTTCAGAAGTAGATCACCTGGTTCTTCGCCTAGTCTGTCTTAGTCTGCAACCTCCTCGGAAACCTGTCCACCATGAGTGAACCTGCTGGTACAAGAAATACCAGTGATGTAGCTTCCAACATCACAGAAACATACAAATCACTATAATAGGACAAACCAATAGACAATTGGTAAATGGAATTGATAGTGGTAGGTAATTAATTGAAAGGGACAGGAAAAAGAATGCATCAAGAATGACTCCCTACTTTCTGGCATGCATATCTGAGTGCATGGAGATAGCTGTCCATTGGGATAAAGACTACAGGAGAAGAAAATTTGTTAAGAGATGAAGTGTTCAGCTTTGGTCATGTAAGTTGAGATGTCAGTCAACTGGAAATGTCAAGTAGCAGATGGAAAATCAGTTGCTGAACTTAGTGGTGGATACAGGGTTGAAGATGAATGTTTGACAGTCATTGACATACAAATGAATACTGGCTCTATTTTAACCTTCAGAAGTAACCTATGCTCATCTAAGGAGAGAGTGGAGAGTAACAGCACGAGACCAAAGCTGAATTCTCAGGAACCTGAAAATGTAAAAGCATGATAGACGGGCAAAAGCCTACAAAGAAGACTAAGAATGAATAAATTACTATATAAGTAAGTAACTTGCCTCATAAGTAGTCACATGCCCTTTTGCTTGAACTCTTTTGAATAACTCATTGTTGTAAAATCATTTTTACAAGGACAATCTATTTAATCAAAGTTAGTAAATATTCATTGACCTCTGTGGTAAAGTGCTATGCAAAATGCTGGAATTCCCTCCTGCAAACTGTTTATACTCACTAGGAGAGAGAGAAACATAAGCAAATATGATTAATGCTATTACATGCATGCCAACCAATACGCTTTGGTAACGGAGAGTAGGAGTAAATTTATTTATTTTTTCTGAGAAGTTTGTGGAGGGTGTAGCCTTCCATCTGGGCTACCACAACTAAGAGTTGGGTTGTGAGGTTATGGCTGGGGTATGGAGAGGATAGACATAATAGGGTAAAACACTAGAGAAGAAACCAGGAAATATACAAAGCATATTGTAAGAATTACAAAAGCTGTGAGTTAAAATTCAGAGAGGGCACTTACCCTAAACTACTCTTAAATATTCCTACCAAAAAAAAATACTGCAATTTTCATTGTTGTTAGGTGCCCTCAAGTAGGTTCCAGATCATGGTGACCCTATTTACAACAGAACGGAATATACTGCTTGGTCCTGCACCCTACTTACAATCCTTGCTATTTTGAGCACATTATTTCAACCACTGTGTCCATCCGTCTTGTTGAGGGTCTTCCTCTTTTTTGATAACTCTCTCCTTTACTAAATATGATGTCCTCCAAGGACTGGTCCCTCTTGATAGTATGTCCAAAATATGTGAGGCAAGTCTCACCAACCTGGCTTCTAATGAGCATTATGACTACACTTCTTCCAAGACATATTTATTCATTCTCCTGGCAGTCTAGGGTATATTTAATCTTCATTGCCAGCAACATAATTGAGAGACATTAATTCTACTTCACTCCTCCTTATTCATTGTTGAGCTTTTGCATGCATACAAGCAATTTAAATTCCCAAGGCTTGGATCAGGTTCACTTTAGTTCTCAAAATGACGTCTTTGCCTTTTAACAGTTTAAAGAGGTGTTTTGCAGCTAATTTCCTATTGTATTAAGTTTTTGATTTCTAGACTACTCTTCATATAGGTGTTCATTGCTGATCCAAGTAAAATGAAATCCTTGACTATGTCAATAGTTTACCTGTTTATAACAACATTGTTTATTGGTCCGTTTGTGAGAATTTTAGTTTTCTTTATCTGGAGGTGTAATTGCTGCTGAAGGCAGTATTCGTTGATCTTCATTACTAAGTGCTTCTAGCTCTCTTTCAATAAGTAAGGTTGTATCATCTGCATGTTGATGGTTGTTAATGAGTCATCCTCCAATCTTAATGTGCTGTTCTTCTTCATAAAGTCCAGCTTCTTGGATAATTTTCTCAGCATACAGACTGAATTGCAACCCTGATGCACACATTTCTCCATTTTAAATCATGCAATATCCCCTTGTTCTATCTGAACAACTACCTCTTTGTGTACACATACGTTTCTCAAGAACACAAATAAGTGTTCTGGGATTCCTATTCTTTGCAATATTATCCATTATTTGTTATGATTTACACAGTTGAATGTCTTTGCATAGTCCATAAAACACTGGTGAACATCTTTCTGGTATTCTATCTTTTATGCCAAGTTGAAATGTCACACTGGACTCGTTCTCTCCATCCAAAATCATAGAATCAATCTTATTCATCTGTCAAACTAAGGAACAATTCCTTTGCATCAAAGTCTTGCAAAACAGGTTAATGTTTCTCATTTGCCATTTCATCATTTGTACTCTCATGTGAAACACGCATGCCATTACTATATAAATTAAACACTCCAATCTCTGAATTATTTGTATTTACTCTGCAGGCTAATTTAGTCTCATAACAATTACAACGTCTGTGTTTTCTTTTCCTCAAAGCTAAAATGCATAGACTATGAGGTCCAACAATTAAGTTTGTGAATAGAATAAAAGGTCTGAAATAACACATGATAAATGTTTAGCAGCAATTGCAAGTATCACAGTACAGTGCAAGAATGAATGAAAGACGTAGTGTTTTGTAAGCATAAATAAGTGTAGAAGACTCTGGCACCTTGTGGCCACTCACAAGAGAGTAGCTTTCATTCTGAAATAATTATTCACACAAGGATCGTGCTATTCTTTTCGTAGCCCTAGACAACTCTAGGCCCTTGAGACGCAACCAACATAGTGCAAAGAGCATTGACTTTGGAATCAGGTAAATCAGAAATAGAATTCCTGTTCTCTTACTTAACCCATTGCTGCTGAGTCAATTTTAATTCACAGTGACCCTATAGAACAGAGGAGAACAGCACTATGGAGTTGCCAAAGTGCATCTGGAGAATTCAGACTGACTACCTTTGGGTTAGCCAGTAACCTTTTAACTGGTAGTCCACTACAGTTTCCATTCTGTCACTTAAGGCTGAATAAATTGTGCATTTTTTTAAAACTAGGACTACTTTGTTTCCTCCTAAGACAATTAAAATATTTCCTACCCCAAAAGGTCTTGGTGAAGATACACTGAGTAATTTCCATAAAGTATCTAAACTCTGGTGGATACACAGTAAATACCAAATAAAAATTGAATGTTTATGTTTTTATTCAACTCTGTCACACCTGCTCTGAGAAATGAAAAGTCACTCCCCAATCTCAGCCCAGCTATAAGTCTCAATCCTGGTAAGCAGTTCATTGTCATGGATTGAACTGTGTCCCCCAAAAATATGTGTAGTCATGCGGCTGGGTCATGATTGCCAATATTTTATGATTCCTCTGTTTTGTGATTTTTCTATGCTGTATGTTAAAGCCTAGGGTGGGTCTGTAAATCCCATGAAAAGATCATCTCCCTGCTCCACTGTAAAGGGACTTTCCCTGGAGTTTGTTTTATACCACCCCTATTCCTTTCAGCCTACAAGAGATAAAAGGAAAGGGAAACAGGCAAAGAACTGGGAACATCACACCATCAAGAAAGCAGAGCTAGCTGACTAAAACACCCATCTTAGTAGTCGGCAAATCAGGCATTGTTTGACATTATGAATTATGGGTTTCTGTGTATAAAAGCAGAACTAAACTAACCAAACCTCTTCACTTGCCAGACCTCTGGCTCTCCAACTCCCACTAAGGCCTTACAGAAACCAACCACAGACCACTATTGGCAGGATGAACCACAGTGCAATGTTTTCAAACGTTGAGACACTGAGGAAAGGAGAGAAGGCAGAACTATTAAAAAGGAAGTTGGAGGTAAAGTACAAAGAACAATCATGAGGAATCTAGGAGAAGAAAGGATATATGCATTAATTTGGAAGGAGAGTTTTTGCCTTTTTTTCTTTCACACTGAAATACACATCACCTGACTAAGCCTTCTACTTAACTGGGGTGTGTTAATAGTGTAACAACTCTACCACCAGTCTGCCAGTTTATTGCTCTGTGGTTCTGCGGTGGCTCGCATGTTGCAGTAATGATTCAATATTACATCCCTGCAAAATAGAATAGCTTAGCACATAATAAATGTTAAAATATCTATTAGTTACTTTCATTGTGATTTAAGCCTTTAGTTGATTTAGTGTATCTCAAAGCGTAGAAACTTGAAATGATCATTTATTTATTGCAGGTGGTACAGATCACAGGCAAGATGAGTCAGGCTCAATACATCTACCTTGTGGCCTGAATGATATTTATTATTCAGATTCACTCAGTACAGAAATAATGCAAAATTACTCTCCCTACAATGATTTCTGCTAGACTATACTCTTTATTAACAACTTCTAAAATTTTGTTTGCCTCAATTTCTAATAGATGATATTTCTCAGTTCTTTGAGAAGTTACTTATAAACAATTATTTTGTTTTTAATCAAATAACTTACTTTTTAAGTACCTTCAGGCCTAACTATTGCCCATCCAAAAAAAGAAAAAGAGAGAAATTACTATTGTCAAGTTGATTCTGACTCATAGTGAGCCTGCAGGATAGAGTAGAACTACCCCAGTTTCCAAGGAGCACTTGGTGGATTTGAACTGCTGTCTTTTAGCAGACGTGGCACTTAACCACTACACTACCACGGTTTCCAACTATTGCCCACAGCATATTTACCTAGTCATTACCACCATCAGTCTTAACCCACCATCTCCACTGAGGCTGGGATCTTATGATTTTGCCTTTTTAATCAAAGTAGCCACAATAGCTGAAATAGTAATCCGTGTTAGAAAATAAGACTTTTTATTTTCAAGCCTTACGATGGCACCCTCTTTACCCGGAAGGCACTGCCCTTGTCTTCATCTGAAAGGTATCTATTGGTTTAGTCTCCCAGCGCTGCTGTAACAGAGATACCACCAGTGGATGGCTTTAACAAACGAAATTTATCTTTACACAAGTCCGGTAGGCTACAAGTCCAAGTTCAAGATGTATGCTCCAAGGGAAGGCTCTTCCCATTGACAGCTCTGGAGGAAAGTCCTTATGTTACATCAATCTTTGTTCAGGGAGCATCTTGGCACAGGAATCTCAGATGTGAAGGATGGGATCTCCTCCTGGGACTGCTTTCTTAATAGTGTGAGGTTCCAAATCTCTCTTCCAAATTTTTCCCTTTATAGCTCAAGGCACAAAACAAACTTACACCTTGAACCTTACTCTACCAACACAGCTGCTGCTCTTCCACTCTTATTAACATCCTAGAGGCAGGAATTCCAACATGGAAGAACATCACAAAATGATAGGAATTATGGCCTAGCCAAGTTGTTACATATCTTTTAGGGAACACATTCAATCCACGACATCCATACACTCTTATTTTATAATTCTAGTGTGCTGTTTTTGTGCCTAGAGTACTGCTAGAAACTCTGACTGCAGATGTAAAATATGCATTACCTCAAAGTAATTTAGAATCAAGTAGATGCAAATCTCGTATAAGAAACAACTCAGGAATAAAATGAAAGCAAATATGGAAACAAGAAAGATAACATTATAAACACAGTATACGGGCCCACAGGTGGAATTGAGAATGGGCATGCATTGCCCTCTGGTAAATAACAATTGCTACAGGTAGGAAAGTAAGTCAAGGTGGTGAAGGAGTACTTTTGTTAGCCAGGAAGATGGCAGGACCACACAGCTGAGAGCACAATATTTCTTGATCTACCGCAGTCTCCTGCAGCACAACGCATTTTCCTCTATAACCAAAAGCCAAGCCAAATCCAGTGCTGTTGAGTCAATTCTGACTCGTAGCGACCCAATAGGACAGAGTAGAACTCCTCCATAGAGTTTCCAAGGAGCATCTGGCAGATTCAAACGGCTGACCAAAGGTTAGCAGACATTTAGTACTTAACCACTGCATTATAAATAGCACTCAGTTTTTTACATAGCTGAAAAATGATGATTTAACCCAAAGAGTAGCTGATGTACAGTACCCTGTCAGCTGAATAATTAATATTTTTGTAGCATATTGCAGTTTTTGAAAAATGAAAGCTTTGCTTACGTCTTACTCAATGTCACAAATACCCTATGACATTATTATTTTCATTTTCAAGGGAATAAGCCAAAGCCAAGTGCCGTCAAGTCAGATCCGACTCATGGCGACCCTAGGGGCCAGGGTAGAACTGACTAAGTTAATAGAAATTAAGCAGATTTCCTAAGGCCACTCATTTAGTCCACAGTATTGTTGCTTGCACAGTGGTTAAACCTTTGGTTGCTAACCAAAAGGTTGATTCTTCAAACCTACCACCATTCTATTGGAGGAAGATGAAATTGAGTCAGTGGCAGTGGGTTTGGGGTTTTTGGTATTGCTGGTGAATTATTATCATTGTCTGCGACCAAAATTTGGCTGTGTTGCCTCATTTTTTGTTTTTGTTTTGAAACAGTGTGTTTAGGGCACGTACTGGTCTCTCTTTCTCTCTCTCTCTCTCTCTCTGTGTGTGTGTGTGCGTGTGTTATGGTAAGGACATGTGGGGCAAAGGTTATTCTTTGAAGTAATCTACCATTCAGAACACAAAATACTAACAAATCAATTTGGAAATACAATTTTTGAATAATAACTCATGTTATGATTAAATTGTACCCCTTACACTATGTGTGGAAAATCCTAATTCCTATAGCTGTGGTTATGATCCCGTTTGGGAATGGATTTTTTTTTGTTATATTAATGAGACAGGATGGTACAGGGTATGTCTTAAATCAATCTCTTTTGAGATATAAAAGAGACTAAACAAGCAAGAAAGACATGCAGAAAGAGGGGAAGATAGATGCCACACCGCACAGAGATCACCAGGGAGTCAAAGAACAGAGGCTGAAGAGTCAAGGATCTCCTTCCTCCAGAGCTGAGACAAAGTCTTCTCCTAGAGTCAAGACACTGGATTCAGACTTCTAGCCTCCAAAACTGTGGGAAAATAAATTTCTGTCAGCTAGAGCTGTTCACTTATGGCATTTCCGTTATAGCTGCACTAGATACCTAAAACAACCCATTTGTAAACTGCAGACTAATGGCACAAAATGCAAAATATAGACATATGGCTTAATGTTATTACCTTATTTATCTGTCGTGTACAAAGGCTTGAACTTTCTTTTTTGGTATATTTGTCCATGAACTGATTTGACAGACCACTGAAGATGTTTTAAGACTGTTGTATTTTATTTGTTCATATTAGGAGAATAATGAAGTTCTAGAAGTAAAAGGCTGTCAAAAATAATGTTTCTTTGGTAAGCTGTATAATGCTTCCATTTCCAACAAACTTCTACAATACCCCATTAAAAAATGGTGTTTATATGTTACTTAGTTTGCCTTTAAACTATATACTTTATTCCATTTTACATTCCAGTTCTAAGCTAAGACCAATTGTTTTTTGTCACAGACCATTGAGCTATATTTGCTTCAGTGAATTAATAAGTCTTTCAGACTCTTGACCATCTGTTACTAGAATACCCCATCATTTCTCTGTTGTCTTCTCTATTTGTTTACTATCCAGGATATTTGCTTTGCTGCAAAATTTTACAAATGATGGGAGATGTATTTTAAAAGTGTTTACAAAAGGCTGGATATTCCCCTTCTCATGGTTCCAGAAATTTCAGTACATGTGGTTGACAGAAGGAGTCTGCATTTTTTTCCTTAAAGGAATGAATAATTTGTGGTGAAATATTGACATTTAATGTTTTCACAAGAATTTGATCTCAGTTAATGCCTTCACCAGTTTGCTAACACTTGGCAATGCTTTCAGCAACTATATGCTAGAACATGGCAACTATTACAAGCTTTTCAAAAACTCTTAGAAATATTAACCTTAAAACACACATACTCTTAAAAGATGACATGGACGACTACAAGCTGAATAGCGACTTACTAGGTATTCCCACCAGTTGTGTAGATGAAGACCTTGATCTGGCAGACCGCTTTGCAGGTATACAGTGTTTTCTATACTCAGCATTCATTATTGAGGTAAAATAGTTAAAAGCCTGTTGACTGAGTTGATTCTGACTCATGGTGACCCCCACCATATACAAGGTCTAACAATTAAGTTTGTAAACTCATCCTAGAAAAAGTGCTACAGATCTCATTGCTGAATATCACTATGGTCACCGTCAAAGTACTTCCTTTGAGAAGCTATGCACTGATGCTGGTGCCTTCTCTGTCCTTCAAAGCAATTTCAGAACTCTTCTTCTTCTGGAATGGCCATCAGAGCTGTCCTTGTATTACACTTGATGTCCTGAATGTCATCAAAATGTCTTCCTTTCAATATTTCCTTAATTTTCAGGTAAAGAAAAAAGTGACTGACGGCCAGATCAGGTGAGTAGGGAGAGTGTCCCAGTACAGCTATTTGTTTACTGGCTAAAAACTCCCTCATAGACAAGTATACAATTAAGTTTGTGAACTTGCCACCACACCATCCCGTGCAACAGCCATTCCAGAAAGAGTTTCAAAATTGCTTTAAAGCGTGGACTAGGTGCTGAATACCTTCCAAAGGGGAGTACTTTGAAGGTTGCTGTAATGATATTCAGCAACAAGGTATGTAAGCACCTAGAACAATTAAGTTCATGAACTTAATTGTGGAAACTTGCATTTTTTTTTAAAGTATTTTGCTGTGGTTTAAGTGAAAGTTTTACAGTCTAAGTCAATATGCCTAATAAACTGCTCTCTGTACTGCTAGGCAACTCTAGGTGCTCCATTTAGCTGGGGCAAAACACTCCTTCTTTCCACCCTGTACTCCCCATATTCATTCAACCACCTCCTCTCCCTCCCAGCTCCCAATCTCACCTTTGGATAGGAACTGCTCTGATAGCCTCATATATATATTTAAACCAAGTACAGTTCAGTCTTTGTCTAGACAGTTGGCTTCAGTACTGGTTTCCACTCTGGGCTACCAGACAGCCCGGGGTCCATGTGCTCAAGGCATTCTCTGCGGTGTTGGACCATCAAGTCTGGTCTTTTAACAGACTTGGGTCTGTTCTGGGTCTGTGACTCCATTTTTTTCCCACTACATCAGGGACTCTACGTTGTGTAGGGCAGTCATTGGTGATGGCCAGGCACCATCTAATACTTCTGGTCTCACATGGATGTAGCCTCTGGATCATGTGGCCCTTTCTGCCACCTGGTCTCATATTTTCCTGTCTTTGATGTTTTTCATTCTTCTTTGCTCCAGGTTGACTGGGACGAATCAGTACTCCTTAGACAGTAGCTTGTGAGCTTTTAAGATGCCAGACATCACTCACCAAAGTCAGATGCAGAACTTTTTCTTAAAAAATAAAAAACCTTGTTATGCCAAGTGTCCTAGGTATTATCTGAAACCATAATACCCAGACCCTTGTCCCTGCAATGCTGACCTTCATAATGCTGATTTATATTTAGGAAATCTCTTAGCTTTTGATGTAGTCCCGTAGCATTAATCTCTCTTTTTACCACCTGATATCACTTCCTTCACTTAATCCAATTCCCATCTACTATCTAATCTATAAATATCTGTACCTCTCCCTTGTAATCATCCAAGATTGTTTTCTTCTACGCTTAAACTTTTTATTGAGTCCTTTTAACAGTGGTCTTACGCAATATTTGTCCTTTTGCAGCTGACTAATTTGACTCAGTAGAATATCTTCCAGATGACTCCATGTTATCACATATTTCTCAAGATTATCATTGTTTTTTATCATTGCTTAGTATTCCACAGTAAGAATATGTCATAGTTCTTTTGTTTTGCTATATGATTCATCTGTTGATGGACACCTAGCTTGATTCCATTTTTTTGCTATTGTGCACACTGCTATAATAAACATTGGCACGTATGTGTCTATGCATGAGGCAGCCCTTATTTCTCTAGGTTATATTCCAAGCAGTGGGATTGCTGGACCGTATGGTATTTCTATCTCCAGCTTTTTAGGAACACCAAATTGATTTCCAAAGTAGTTTTACCAGTTTACATTCTCACCAGCTGTGTAAAAGGTTCCAGTCTCTCCACAACCTCTCCAATGTTTATTGTTTTGTGTCTTCTCGCCAGTCTTATTGGGGTGAGAAGGTATCACATTGTAGTTTTGATCTGGATTTCTTAAGTGGCTAATGATGGTGAGCATTTCTTCACGTATCCTGGATGTCTTCTTTGGTGAAGTGCCTTGTCATATCCTTTGCCCATATTTTAATTGAGTTGTTTGTCTATTTGTTGTTGAGGTTTTGCAATACCTTGTAGATTTTGGGGATTAGACGCTGATCAGATTCATGATTACCAAAAATTTTCCCAGATTGTAGCTAGTCTTTAACTCTTAGTGTGTTTGATTTTGGGGATTTTTTTTAATCTGTTTTCTGTCTGGTATTTGTGTATGGTTAGATTTTGTAGTCTGTTTATGCCATGTACTGGGGTCCCAGTATTGTCCCTATTTTTCTTCCATGATTTTTCTCATTTTGCAGGCCTTTGATCCATTTTGCATGATGTGAGATACAAGTCTTGTTTCATTATTTTGCAGATGGATATCATGTTTTGCCTACAGCATTTTTGTTGGGGAGACTCTTTATTTCCTCGGTTCATGGACTTTGGGCCTTTGTCAAATATGAGCTGCTCACAGGTGGATGATGTTACATCTGGGGTTTCTATTCTGTTCCATTGTTCTACTTACAAGAACCAGGCTTTTTTGACTGGCAGCGTAATAAGGTTCTAAAGTCAGGTAAAGTGAGGCCTCTCACTTTGTTCTTCTTCAGTAATGCTTTACTTACCTGAAATTGATGACTTCTTTCTATATCATAAAAAAAAAAAAATGGCATCATAATTTGTATTGGGATTGTGTTGTGTCTATATATCGCTTTGGGTAGGATAGACATTTTCATGATGTTAAGTCTTCCTATCCATGAGCAAGGTAGTTTTATCCACTTACATAAGTCTCCTTCGGTCTCTTGCAGTAGAGTCTTGTAATTTTCTTTGTATACGTCTTTCATATCTCTGGTTAGATTTATTCCTAAGTATTTTATTTTCTTGGGGGCTATTGTAAATGGTATTGATATGATGATTTCCTCTTTGATAGTCTCTTTGTTGCTGTAAAGGAATCCAAATGATTTTTGTATGTTTATCAGCTCTTCCCTGGCCCCTAGGGTCGCCATGGGTCAGATCCAACTCGACGGCACTTGGCTTTGGATCTTATATCTTGATACTTTGCTGAACTTTTCTATTAGTTCCAGTAGTTTTTGTGCGTGTGTGTGTGAATTCTTTAAGATTTTCTGTGTATAATCTGCAACTAGAAATACTTCGACTGCTTTCTTACCAATTTGGATGCTCCCCCCCCCCCCACCTTTTAAAAAGATCTTGTTTAATTATTCTGGCTAGAATCTCCAGCACAACGTTGAGTAAAACTGGTGACAAAGGGCATCCTGGTCTGTTGTCCATTCATAAGGAGAATGCTTTCAGAGTGTCTCCATTTAGGGTGATGTTGGCTGTTGGTTTTGCATGCTCAAAAAACCAAATCCACTGCCGCTGAGTTGATTCCTACACATAGTGACCCTATAGGACAGAGGAGAACTGCCCCTATAGAGTTTCCAAGGAGTACCTGGTGGATTCAAACTGCCAACCTTTTGATTAACAGATGTAACACTTAACCACTACGTTACCATGGTTTCAATAGTCACCTCTTATTATGCTGAGGAATTTCCTGTCTATTGCTACTTCTCTGAGGGTTTTTAATATGAATGGGTCTTCGACTTTTTCAAATGCTTTTCTACATCAATTGATAAAATCAGGTGACTCTTATCTTTTAGTTTGTTTATGTGTGATCTGACTCGATGACACTTGGCTTGGCATGTGATTGACTACATTGTTTTCCTAATGTCAAAACCATCCCTGTATCCCTGGTATGAATCGTACTTGGTCATGGTGAATTATTTTTTTGATATGTTATTGAATTCTACTATGGCGACCCTAGGGGCCAGGGTCACCATGAGTCAGATCCGATTTGATGGCACTTGGCTTGGCATTGAATTCTGTTAGATAGAATTTTTTTTAGGATTTTTGCATATGAGTTCATAAGAGATATTGGTCTACAATTTTCCTTTTTTAACTGTCTCTACTTGATTTGGGTATCGGGGTTATGAAAGCTTCATGGACTGAATTTGAGAGAACTATATCCTTTTCTGTGCTCTGGATACCTTTCGTAATAATGGTGTTAACTCTTCTCTAAAAGTTGGTAGAATTCTCCAGTGAAGGTGTCTGGACCAGAACTTTTTTTGCCGGAAATTTTTTACTACTTTTTCAATCTCTTCTTTTTTGATGGATGTATCAAGTTTTTCTACTTCTATTTGTGTTCATTTTGGCAGGTAGTGTGTTTCTAGAAATTTGTCTGTTTCTTCTAAGTTTTCAAATTTATCAGAGTACAATTTTTCATAGTATTCAGTTATTAGTTTTTTTAATTTCAGTTGAGCCTGTTGTGATAGTGTCCCTTTCACCTCTTATTTGACTTATTTACTTCCTCTCCTATTTTTCTTTTGTCAATTTTGAATAACAGGTTAGCAATTTTGTTGATTTTTTCCAAAAATCAGTTTTGGGTCTTGTTAACCCTTTCAGTTGCTTTTCTATTCTCTGATTCATTTACTTCTGCTCTAATTTTAGCTATCTGTTTTCTCCTGATACTTGAGGGATTCTTTTGTTGTTTTTTTTCTACTTGTTGAGTTGTTTTTGATTTGGGCCCTTAATATGTGCACTTACTGAGATAAATCGACCTCTTAGCACTGCTTTTTCTGTGTCTCATAGGTTCTGGTAGGATGTGTTTTCACTCTCATTTGAATCTGTGAATTTCTTTATTCTGTCCTTGATTCCTTCAGTAACCCTAGAGTTTTAGAGCAAGGTATTGTTCAGTTTCCATGTGTTTGATTTTTACTCTTGCTTTTTCTGCTAGTGATTTCAACTTTTATGGCTTTATAGTCTGAAAAGATGCTTTACAATATTTTAGTGGTTTGGCTTTTGTTAACAATTGCTTTATGGCCTAGTACCTGGTCTATTCTGGAGAATGGTCCATATTCATTGGAAAGGAAGATATACTTGTCTGTTGTTGGGTAGAGTGTTCTCCATATGTCTACGAAGTCAAATTGGTTGATTGTAGCATTAAGATCTTCCACATCTTTATTGAGCTTCTTTCTGGATTTTCTATCAATCACCAAAACTGGTGTGTTGAAGTCTCCTACTATTATTTTGAAATTGTCTATCTCACCTTTCAGTGCTGTTAGCATTCATTTGATATACCTAGAAGCTTTGTCATTGGGTGCATAAATATTTAATATGGTTATGTTTTCCTGATGTACTGAGGTTTTAAGCAATATATAGTGACTGTCATGGATTGAATTATGTCTCCCCACAAAAATGTGTAGCCATGTGCTTGGGCCGTGATTCCCTGTATTCTTTGATCGTCCTCCATTTTGCGATTTTCCTATGCTGTATGTTAAAGGACTAGGTGGGGCTGTAAGTCCTTTCATAGGTTCACTTCCCAGCTCCATTGTAAAGGGAGTTTCCCTAGAGTTTGGCTTGTACCACCCTTAATCCTTTCATCCTGCAAGAGATAAAAGGAGAGAGAAGGAGGGAACTGGGAAACTCACACCATCAAGAAAGCCTCACTGGCAGAACAGCGCATCCTTCAGACCAGACGTTACTGGGCCAAGATGCTCCCTGGACAAAAACTGATGCAATACTGGACTTTCCTCTAAAGCCAATGGGGGAAAAGCCTTCCCCTGGAGCAGGCAACCTGAATCTGGACTTGTAGCCTACCAGACTGAGTAAGAATAAACTTTGTTTGTTAAAGCAATCCACTCTGTGGTGTTCCTGTTAGAGTGGCCCTAGCTGACAAGAACAGTGACCTTCCTTGTCTACTGTAGTGGATTTTACTTTAAAGATTATTTTATCTGAAATTAATATTGCCAGTCCTGCTCTTTGTTAAATGTTGTTAGCTTTGTATCTATTTTTCCATCCTTTGAGTCTCAGTTTGTTCATGTCTTTAGGTCTAAGGTGTGTCTCCTGTAGGAAGGACATAGCTGGATCTTTTTTTTTAATCTGTTCTGCTACTCTTTATCTCTTCATTGGTGTATGTAAACCATTTACATTCAGTGTAATGATTGATGTATGAATTTAGTGCTGCTAATTTGGTGACTTTTTTCACGTGTTGTTAACAGTTTCTTTGTTCCACTTAATTTTTTGTGCTGAGTCATTTTTCTTTATGGATTTTCTTTTTATCCTTTTCATTGTTGTTGGTTTTATTTTTTTTCTTATTTTAATGTGTAGGCTTATTAGTTTCCTTTCCAGTTACCTTAATATTTACCCCTAATGTTCTAAGTTTGAAAACCCTGGTGGCATAGTGGTTAAGAGCTACATCCACTAACCAAAAGTTTGGCAGTTCAAGTCCACCAGGTGTTCCATGGAAACTCTGTGGGACAAGTTTTACTCTTTCTATAGAGTAGCTATGAGTCCAAATTGACTCAACAGTTGCTGATTGGTTCTAAGTTTAAACTGGTCATAAATTTCTTTGTATTGCCTTGGTTTCCTCTCCATCTGAAAGATCTATGAATATATTAATTTGTCCGTCTTGTGGTATAATGTTATCATCATTTACATGCTGAGATATCTGATTCCCTATTTTTAGTGTGTTAGCTTTGATTTATTTTGCAATCTATGTTGTCATTTGGGTGCTCTGTCCTGCACTGTACCTTTGAATACATACCTGATGTTACTGATTTTTTAATTGAAGAATTTCCTTATGTGTTTCTTGTAATTTTGGTTTGGTTTTTGCAGATTCTCTTAACTTCTGTTTATCTGTGAATGTCCTACTTTCACTGTCATATATGAAAGACAGTTCTGCAGGATATGTAATTCTTGATTGGTATTTTTTTTCCTGCAAGACTTTATATGTCATCCCATTCCCTTCTTGCCAGCATGGTTTCTACTGAGTAGTTCAGACTCAGTCTTCTTGACTCTCCTTTGTATTTTTTTTTTAAGCCTAGCTGCCTTTAAAAACTTCTCCTTATCTTTAGTTTTGGTAAGTCTGATTTTAATATATCTTGGTGTCTTTCTTTTGGGATCTATCTTGTGTGAAGTTCAGTGACTATCTTGGATAGATACCTTCTCATTTTTCATGATACCAGGGAGATTTTCTGTCAATATAGCTTTAACAATTCTCTCTGTATTTTCTGTTACCCCTGTTCTTGTGTTCTGATTATATGTAAATTATTCCTCTTGATAAAGTCCCGTGTAACTCTTAATGATTTTTCATTTTTTAAAATTCTTATATCTGATATTTCCTCTTATATGTTGGTATCAGTTATTTTATCTTCAGTCTCACTAGTTCTGCATTCCAGTGCCTCAATCCTGTCCCTTTGACTTTCTGTCACATTGATTAATACTGTAATTTTTTAGTTCTTTATTTTGGGAGTTTCCTGAAACAATTGTGGTCTGCTTCTTTAAATGATTAGATGGAGATTGTTGCCTCAAAGCCATCAGAAAGTTATAATTTATTTGTTCGGTTATTGTGTTCTAACATATATATTTAATTTAGTTTTTAAGCATCCAGCTATTCTGGTCACTTGAACTAGACTGATTGTTAGTACCTTAAAAATTCCAGTGTTCTGTCACTGAATTGTTAGAGCTGTGAGCATATTGAGAAAAGCAGGTGTAGTTGTGAGCTCAAGGGAGCCAGCAGAACTTTCTTTTCTTCCCATCCCTTTGTTTTCCTCTCCAAATCTGAAAGAATTGCTCAGATCATACCTGTAAGATGTTCTACTTCCAGTCCAGGTAGTGAATCAGTGTAGTGCCCAGTGCAGACCAGAGAAGGGAAGCAGAAATACTAGGGAAAAGGGTAGAAATCAGCATGTAGGAAAGATTTAAACTGCAAGCATTTGCAAGTACTTAGCTTATAATACTCAGGACAAAGTTCTCTGTGGTTATGTAGGTGCAGCCACCCAAAACTCAGCCTCAACTCTGAGAAAGAAACACTCTACTCACTGCCGTGCCACAGCTCCACTTGGCTGAAAGAAGCAATTCCTTCTGTGGGGTAGAGACTTATTTCTGACCAAAGAAGTTGCTTCTGGACCTGCTTTCCCCACTCCGTAACCCAGGCCAATCTCCCAGTTTTCACCTTGATATTCGGGGCTCCTAGAATGTCCTGAAAACTCTGGTGGTATAGTCTTTAAGTGCTACGGCTGCTCACCAGAAGGTCGAAGTTCAAAATCTGCCAGACACTCCTTGGACATTCTATGGGCCGGTTTTACTCTGCCTGTAGAGTCACTATGAGTTGGAATTGACTTGATGACAGTGGAGTTTGGTAGAATATCCTATTTAATCTGTTCACTTGTTTATCTGGCTTTTGTTGTTAGAGGGATCACAGAGGACTTGAGGATACTCTGCCATCTTAGCCCTGTCTCCTCTGTGCTGTATGGCTTCAAAGGATGATGTTTCAGAAATAGATTGCCAGGTCTTTCTTTCAAGGCATCTCTGGGTGGACTTGAATTCCAAACTTTTCAGTCATCAGCTAAGTAGATTAACTGTACCACCCAGGAACTTTGTGAAGTCATATTGAGTCTAGGGTTAAACTTAAGTTTCCTGATTCCTGTTTCCTGTATCTGAGCTTTGGGATTCCATTTCTGTTGATTCCTATTTCTATAAAGTCAATACCAATAAACCAAAAATCAAGCTATTTAGCATCAAGCTATTTAGCTTGCGATTCATCTGATCCCATGTGTTTCAGAGTAGAATGGCACTCCGTATGGTTTTAAATGGCTGAGATCTTACAGTAGATTGCCAGGCTTTCTTATGAGGAACCTCCAGGTAAACTTGAACTGTTACTGCCACATTTTTAATTAGCAGCAAAGCATTACCCAGGGACTCCCCAACACCAAAATTGTTGTGTGCTGTCCTGTCATATTTGACTCATAGAGACTCTATACCAATCAAATAAGTAACCTTAGACTGTAAGCTAGAGGGGACAATACTGTTGGTACTTAATAGCTTTTTGAAGGCTCCACTTACAATCTTTGCAAAATCACTGAGCACCTCTTAATCTTTTTATTAAATGTCTCAGGTTGTTTTCTAACTTTTTTGAAACTTTCTTTAATTTGCAAAGTGATTTAGTAAGTGTGGAATTGAAAAGCAAAGCTTATCCCTTCACATACAGTTTGTTAAATGTTCAGATAAAGTCAGCTGAGGCTATCACAATCCCTTTCATCTTCAGGATCTTGAATCCTCCTCAAGTCCATTGTGCCAAACATTTTGTGGGTTGCAAGATATTCTCTTTCACTCATGCCCAGGCACAATGTGTAAACACAACAATTCTAAACAAAACCCTGACCACAGGGCCCAGCTTCAAGGGGAAAGGAGACAATGGAGGAGGGACAGAGAAGTCAGAGGACTTTGGAGGATAAAATAGCTGAACTCCAGTGCAAGGTTTGCCTCTGAACTCAGACACACAGAAGTTTCTCAGTGGTCAGATAAGCTGAGAAATCAACAGGTCTAGTTTGAACCAAGAGGCAGAAGCCAGATTTGAATAATACTGTGAGACAGACAAAAAAAACAGGGTCTTGAAGGAGAAAGCTTAGGAAGGATTCAAGAAGAACCAGACATCTGGCTGCAGTATAAGACAGCACAAAAAAAAAAAAAAAAATCTGGATCCAGAAAACACAAATGGATCCAAAGCCTGAAGTTAAGGCGTAGCTTGGGAGAAAACACAGCTGCAAGAACTCACAAACATCATACTAGTTTGTTAAACAACAACAAAAAGCTGAATTAAATAGTGTGGGTCTTCATCAGAAAATTAATTTGTCCTCTAAATGATGGGAAATTTGTAATTATTATGGGGGCTAGGGAGGCAGTCACTACAGAGAAGCAGGTAATAGGTCAACAGGTAGGAGGTTTAGATAGAATACCTCATGTGAAGTTCTAAATAAATTTTTATTTAAAATATCTGACCAATATTTTTATCACAGAGCTTTAAAGCAAAATCATCTTTGCATAGAAATACTTCTGGTAATTTATCATTTGCCCTGAAAAGAAAGCATAAAGGCTTCAAACACAGAGGTGTCAGTGCAGTATTCTTACAATTTAAAAAAAGAAAAGAAAGCAACTTCGTTGTTTGAAACAAAAAAATAATGAAATAAATAACAAGGTCTTGGAAGCAGAAGCCAAGAAGTCAAAAGATGCATGGCATTGGGAAAATCTACTTCAAAAGACCTCTTTAAAGTGTTTAAAAGCAAGGATGTCACCGTGGCAACTGACCCAAGCCATGTGTTTTTGTCATCTGGTACTGCTCCAACGGAAAATATTATGAGTGGAAGGCTTCTCACAGGGAGAAACTTTATTGTCACTGTGTGTTAAGCCACAAATCTATTAACAAGTTATGTCAGAAGTATTCACAGTCCAGTGGGCTGAATCCAAATTCAAGGATAGCATCTCAGCGCAGGAATCTCACATCCAAAGAATGTGCTCTGTTCTTGGTGCTGCCTTCTTGGTGGTATGAGGATCCCAACATCCTCTGCTCACTTCTCCCCCTTATATCCCACAAGCTTGTAATTTGAGTTCTGCCTCATTAATACAGCTGCAGCCTGTTCTCCATCATAAATGTCAAAGAGGCAGGATTCACAACATATGGGAGAAATGGCACCATATTGGGACTCCTATCTGAATCAAATCAACACATACACTTTCAGAGGCACACAATTCAATCCATGACACCATGGTGTTTTCAACTGCATCATATACATGCTAAAGCTGTATGATGAATAAAGAAGACAGAAGAATTGAAGGATATGAATTTACAGTATTGGAGAAGACACGTGGACTGCCAGAAGAACAATCAGATTTCCTTAGAAGTAAGGGTGGCGATATCACATTGTACATACTGTGGATATCTTGTCAGGAGAGATCTGTCTTTAGAAAAGGACATCATGATTGGAAAAGTAGAGGCTCAGTGAAAAAGAAGAAGACTCTCAACACGATGGATTGACATACTAGCTACAAAACAGTGTGCTCAAGCATACCAACCATTATGGGCATGGCACAGGACTAGGCAGTGTTTTGCTCTGTTGCACATACGATTGCTATGAGTTGGAACCAAGTACACTTAAGAGCAACACATTACTCTTATTTAAAAAGATACATATTTTGTATATCATGTATATGTGGCATATGAGAAGACTTAAAATCATTGCCTTCCAGTCAATTCCAACTCCTAGTGACTCTATAGAAGTTAACAAAACTGCCCCATAGCGTTTCCAAAGAGCAGCTGGTGGATTCAAACTGCTGACCTTCTTAGCAGCCAAACTCTTTTTCTTTTATCAATTTTATCTTTGTTGTGATTAAGTGAAAGTTTACAATCCAAGTCAATTTACCATATAAAACCTCAGACAGTACACTCCTTCTTTTCATCCTGTACTTCCAGTATCCACCAAACCAACACTCCTCCCCTCCTCTCCACCATCCCTTCTCCCTTCTCTTAAAGAGGAACAAGTTGAACAGCCTTATATATGTATTAAGTCAAGAAGTAAACAAACCACCTGCATCACTCTATGTCTAATAGTCCAGGCCAATCTTTGAAGAGTTGTCTTTGGTTTCAGTTCTTGGCTACGAGCAAATCCAGGAGTCACGTTCTCAGGGGAAGCATCAAGATGTCCAACCGTGAAGTCTTGTCTTTATTAATAGAGCTCTAAATTGGCACTCTCCCTTTTCTCTTGCTTCGTCAGAGACTCAGCGTTGTGTTCTGTGTCAGGGAAATTTTTGGTAGTGGCCAGGCACTGTCTAATTCTTCTGGTCTTATGCTTATACAGTCTCCCAATCATATAGACCTTCTGTCTCTAGAGTTCATATTCTCCTCATGTCTTTGATGTTCTTGGTTTTCATCTGCTCCAGGTGGTTTAGGACAAGTTGTGTACCTGAGATGGCAGCTTGCTGGCTGTTAAGATGTCAGACACCACTCACCAATATGGGATGCAGAATAATTTCTTAGAAAAAAGCTAGTCTTGGCAATTGATCTCAGTGTCTCCTGAAACCATGGTCTGCAGACACCTGTCCCTGCTAATCTGTCCTTTAGAATGTTGGGTTGTATTTAGAAAAGTTTTAGCTTATGGTACGATCCAGTTGTGCTCACCTGCCTTCTACTGCATGTTGTCATTTGCTTCACCTAAACAAATTGCTATCTATGATCTAATCTATGAATAACCCTGTCCTTTCCTCCCCACACTTGTAGCTGTCAAAGACTATTTTCTTTTATGTATGTACCTTTTCTTAAGTCCTTATAATACTGATCTCATATAATATTTGTCCTTTTGCAGCTGACTGATTTCATTCAACATAATGTCTTCCAGATGATTCCAGGTTATGAGATGTTTCCTAAAACCATCATTGTTCTTTATCATTGCGTAATGTTGCATTGTATAAACGTACCACAGTGTGTATGTTTATCCATCAGCTGATGGCCACCTGGGTTGATTCTATCTTTTGGCTTTGTGGACAAGGCTGCAATAAACTTTCATGTGTACGTATCTGTTTGTGTGACAGCCCTTATTTCTGTAGGAATGTTCCAAGCAATAAGAGTGCTGGATTCATATTTCTGGATTTTAAAGAAAACACAAAATAGCTTTCCCAAAATACTGCATCATTTTACATTCCCACCAGCAGTGTAGAAGAGTTCCAATCTCTCCACAGTCCCTCCAACATTTGATATTTTGTGTTTTTTTGGATTAATGCCAGCCTTGTTGGGGTGAGATGGTACCTCCTTGTAGTTTTGATTTGGATGAGTCGGATCCGACTCGATGGCACTTGGCCAGTGGGTAATGATGATGAGCATTTCCTCACTTGTCTTTTGGCTGCCTGGAAGTCTTCCTTGGAAAAGTGTCTGTCCATATCCTTTGCTCATTGTTCTGTTGGGTTATTTATCTTTTTCTTGTTGATATTTTGTAGTGCCTTGTAGATCATGGAGATCAGGTTTCAATTCAGTTTGTGGTTGCCAAATATTTTTTCCCAGTCTGTAGGCAGTCTTTTTACTCTTCTGATAAATTGTTTGGATGAACGTGTTTGGTCTTTAGTAGTTCCCATTTATCTATTTTCTTTTCTGCTGTTTGAGCATTGCTAGTAAGATTTTGTAATCTGTTTAAGCCATGTATTAGAGCTTCTATTGTTGTTCCTATTTTTTCTTCCATAATCCATATTATTTTATTTGTTTATTTTTATTATTATTAAATGAAAGCGTACAATCCAAATGAATTTTGCATGCCCACCTATCTGCAACTTCATCTGCTCTCCTCACCCTATGACAGCACACTCCTCCTTTGTTACCTTGAGTATCCTCTTAATGTACACCTATTCTGTCCTCTCCACTCTCTCCTCTCCCCTCCCATCTAGAAATAAATCAGTAGGATATCCTCCTATAAATGTATAAAACCATAAAGTACACACACCATATGCTCACACTGTGTCCCTAAGTCCAATCCATTCTTGTCTGAAGAGTTGACCTCAGTACTGGTTTCAGGTCAGGGCCAGCGGTGTGTCTATGGACCGTGTTCCCACAAGACTATTCAGGCTGTCAGACCATCATTTCTGGTCTTTTAGTAGAGTTCTTGAACTGCACACATCTTTTGCTCATGTTATGTCAGGGAATCTACGTTGCGTTCCCCCTTATGACTGAGTTTGGTAGTGGCTGGGCACCATCTTGTTATTCTGGTCTGATGGGTCCTTCTGTCTACTGGCCTCATTTCTCCTCATGTCTTTGATTGTCTCAGTTGTCATCTGTTCCAGATGGGTTGGGACCGTTCAGTGTCCCTTATATTACAGATCGCTAGCTTTTAATACCCCAGCTGCCACTCACCAATATGGGGTGCAGAAGACTCTCTTAGCAAAAGACTAGTTATGCCAATTGACCTCAATGTCCCCTGAAAACCTGGTCTGCAGAGCCCTGTCCCTGCTACTCTGTCCTTTGAAATGGTGGGTTGAATTTAGAAAACTTTCAGTTCATAAGGTAGACTAGTTATGCTGATCTGCCCTCTACTGTGTGCTGTCACTGTCTTCACCTAGCCAAATTCCTATTGGCTATCTAATCTATGAACATCCCTCTTCCTCCCTCCATTCTCTTGTAGTCATCAAGGAGTATTCTTCTGCACATAATCCATTTGTAAGTCCTTATAGCAGAGCTCTCAAATAATACTTGTCCTTTTTCAGCTGACTATTTCACTAAGCATAATGTCTTCTAGTTGAAACTAGGTTATGAGATGCTTCCTAAAACCATTATATCATTGCATAGTGTTCCATTATGTATATGTACCATAGTTTGTTTATCTGTTGATCTGTTGATGGGCACCTAGGTTAATTCCATTTTTACTATTGTGGACTGTGCTGCGATAAACATTCGTGTGCATGTCTGTTGGTGTGACAGCCTTTATTTCTGTAGGATAAATTCTGAGCAGTGGGATTGCTGTAGCATACGATATTTCCATTTCTAGTTTTCTAAGAAAGCACCAAATTGCTTCCCAAAGAGGTTGTGCCGTATTGCATTCCCACTAACAGTGTAGGAGAGTTCCAGTCTCTCCACAGCCACTCCACCATTTGTTATTTTGTGTTTTTTGAATTATTTCCAACCTTGCGGGGTGAGGCTGTATTTTTGATTTGGATTTTTTTAATAGCTAATGATCATGAGCATTTCCTCATGTGTCTTTTGGCTGCCCATATGTGTTCTTTGGTAAAGTGTCTATTCATCTCCTTTGCCTCTTTATCATTTTAGATTTGATATTTAGGTCTTTGATCCATTTTGAGTTAGTTTTTGTGCAAGGTATGAGATAAGGGTCGTATTTCAGTTTTTTGTAGATGGGTATCCAGTTTTGCCAATACCGTTTGTTAAAGACATTGTTTTTTCCCTCATTCATGGACTTCGGGCCGTTCTTAAATATCAGCTGCTCATCGGTGGATGGTATTGTTTCTGATTTCTCTATTCTGTCTATATATTGGTCTATATATCTGTTTTTGTACCAGTACCAGGCTGCTTTGACTACAGTGACAGTGTAACAGTTTCTAAGGTCAGGTAGTATGACCACTCCCACTTTGTTCTTCTTCAGTATTGCTTTACTTATCAGAGCTTCTTCTCTTTTCCAAACAAAGCTGGTAATTTGTTTCTCCATCTCATTAGAAAATGACATTGGAATTTGTATGGAGATTGCATTGTATGTGTAGATTGCTTTGGGTAGAATAGACATTTACACAATGTTAAGTCTTTCTATCCATGACTAAGGAAACTTTCTCCACTGATGTTAGTCTCTTGGTTTCTTGCAGTAGAATCTTGTAATTTTCTTTGTATAGGTCTCTTACATCCTTGGTTAGATTTATTCCTAGGGATTTAGTCTTCTTGAGGGCTATTGTAAATGGTATTGATTTGGTGATTTCCTGTTTGATGGTCTCCTAGTTCGTGTAAAGGAATCAAACTGATTTATTTATATTAATCTTATATCATGATACTTTGTTGAACACTTCCATTAGTTCCAGTAGGGGTTATCTTTTTATTTTCATTTTTGGGGATTTTCAGTGTTTTCTGTGTGTAAGATCATGTCATCTGCAAATAGTGATACTTTTTACTTTTACCTCTTCTTTATCAACGAAGATGTCCTTTATGTCTGTATCTTGTCGGATTTCTCTGGAGCCTCCAGAAGTGGTGACAGTGGGCATCCTCTTCTGGTTCTCATTCTTGGAAGGGATGGGAGTTCTTTTAGTCTCTCTCCACTCAGGATGATGTTGGCTGTTAGCCTTGTGTAGATGCCCTATATTATGTTGAAAAATTTTCCTTCTATCCCTATTTCACCGAGAGTTTTTAACATGAATGGTGTCAGACTTTGTCAAATGCCTTTTCTGTGTCAGTTGATAAAATCAAGTGATTTTTATCTTTTGTTTCATTTATCTGGTTGACTACAAGAATTGTTTCTCTAATGTTGACAATTCCTGCACTCTTGGTATAAAACCTCCTTGGTCATGATGAATTCTTTTTTTGATATGTTGTTGAATTCTATTGGCTAGAATTTTGTAGAGGATTTTTGCATCTAAGTTCGTGAGAGACAGTGGTCTGTAATTTTCCTTATTTGTGCTGTTTTTACCTGGTTTTGGTATCAAGGTTTATGCTGGCTTCACAGGATGAATTTAGGAGTGTTCCATCCTTTTTTATGCTGAATACTGTTAGTAGGATTGGTTTTAAGTCTTCTCTAAAAGTTTGAAAAATTCTCCATTGAAGGCTCTGGGCCGGGATATTTTTTGGTTGGTAGTTTTTGTTTTTGTTTTTTATTGTTATTATTACTTTTTCAATGTCTTCTTTTGTGAGAGTTTTGTTGTTCTGTTTCTGTTTGTGTCAGTTTTGGTAGTTAATGTGATTCTAGAAATTAGTCCATCTCCTCTAGGTTTTCAAATCTATTAGAATACAGTTTTTAATAATATTCTGTTATAATTCTTTTAGCTTCAATTGGGTCTGTTGTGAAATCGCCCATCTCATTTCTCATTTGGGTTATTTGTTTCTTTTACAGTTTTTCTTTTGTGAATTTGGCCAGTGGTTTATTGATTTTGTTGATCTTTTCAAAAACAGCTTTTTTTTAAAAAATATTCTATTTGATTTTCTATTCTCTAAATCTTTTAGTTCTGCTCTAGTTTTTATTATTTCTTTTCTTTTGGTGTTCAAGAGGTTCTTTTGTTGTTCTCTTTCTACTCATTCAAATTGTAGGATTAAATCTTTTACTTAGGCCCTTTCTTCATTTTGGATGTGTGCATTGATTGAGATAAATTGACTTCTGTGCACTACATTTGGTCTTTCCCATAGGTTCTGGTAGACTGTGTTTTCATTCTCATTTGATTTGATGAATTTCTTTATTTCATCTTTGATTTCATCTATAAACCAACCATTTTTAACAAGGTGTTATTCAGTTCACATGAGTTTGAATTTCTACCCATGCTGTTTTCTGTTTTGATTTCAACTTTTATAGCTTTACGGTCTGATAAAATACTTTGTAATACATTGCTTTGGATTTTGTTGATACTTACTTTATGCCTGATACATGATCTCTTCTGGAGAATGTTCCATGTGCATTGGAAAAGAAGGTATACTCGTCTATTATTGTGTGGAGAGTTCTTTATATGTCTACAAAGTTGAGTTGGCTGATTGTTCCAATAAGATCTTCCATATATTTATTGAGCTCCTTTCTGGATGTTCTGTCCATTACTGAAAGTGTTGTGTTGAAGTCTGCTATTATTATTATGGAGCAATTGATCTCACTTTTCAGTGTTTTCAGTGTTCATTCAATGTATTTAGAAGCTCTGTTGCTGGGTGCATAAATATTTAATATTGTTATATCCTCCTTATGTATTGACCCTTTAAGCAATAAATAGTCACCATCCTTGGCCAGGATGGTCAATTTTATTTTAAAGTCTATTTTATCTGAGATTAATATTGCTACTCCTCCTTTTCTTTGCCTGTTATTGGCTTGGTGCACATTTTTCCATCCTTTGAGTTTCAGTGTCTTTGTATTTTTGAGTCTAAGATGTGTTTCTTATAAGCAGCATGAAGACTAATTGTGTTTTTCAATCCAACCTTTTACTCTTTGTCTCTTTATTGGTGCATTTAACCCACGTACATTCAGTGTAATTATTAGTAGATATGAATTTAGTGCTGTCATTTTGGTGCCTTTTTTTGTATGCTGTTGGCAGTTTCTTTGTTCCACTTAATATTCTGTTCTGAGTTGTTTCCCTATGATTTCTTTTCATCCTTTTCAATGTTGGTTTTAAATCTATTGAGATTTCTTGATTATGTTTCTTGCTTTGATGTGTAGTACTGTAAGTCTGCTTTTCAAGCAGCTAAAGTTCTAACTGTTGTACACAAGCAATATTAAAAACTCGATTTAATCACACTTTGTTTACTTTGGGAGTCCCAGTGCATAGTGGTTCAGTGTTTGACTGCTAATGGAAAGGTCAGTTGTTCAAATCCACCAGCCAGTCCTTGGAAACTGTATAGTGCAGATCTTCTCTGTCCTATAGGGTCACTATGAGTCTGAATCAACTGACAGAAAAGAGCTATTGTTGTTTGATTTAGTTTATTTTGAGAAAGATACAGGGAGGAGAGCTAGAAAGGGTAGGCTGCTCAAGAAGATATGTATAGGCCCTGCTACATTCATCCTTGTTCCTAATGAATCACAGATAGGTCAGTGATTTGTAATGAATTGAGATTATTAGTCATGTTTTATAAATGTGATATAGTACATATAGAAACATGGATTTTTCTACAAGTCATGGAATTTGGTAAGTATAATTTTCTCCATTTACTGCCCAGCTGGAAAAATAGCGAAAATGTTAGAGAAATGCATTAAATTGACTTTACATATCTTCTAATTCCCTACAAGTTATATTAGGTTTCTATCTCAGTGTCTTTGCTTCAGTTAGATTGAAAGAACAAGTCATCTGGCAAATAAAGCTGGTGAACTAAAGCAGTTTAATTACTTCTCCATAGTGATCTCCACTCATGGGATTGTGCGGTTAGTAGAAAATTATAGTTTGAATTTTTGAGCTTTACAGATGATGTAACTACTTTTGGATTTCTGCTACTGGCTTATTGTTTTAACCACTTTCCATTGTTTCCACTTGCCCACTGGATCAACCACAACATATCCACTCATTTCATTTGATTTTATTGAAGATCAGTGTCCACATAATTAGCCAATCAAATGTGTACAAATTTTAATCATTCATCAAAAGATGGAAATAATCAGGGACAAGGCCATAGTCTAAGGGCTTTAGTTAAGTGAACACAAACATGTGTGAAGGCAGGCACACTGGGATTTATTCTTTTTTTGGTGAACTGTGAGCCATGCAAAAGAACACTATTTAGCAAAAGTCTTATGTATGTTTTTTTTCTTTTTGCATTAGGAAATCAAAGAAAACAAATGTCAAATAATGTCTAAAGCAATTATAATAAATTGATTGAATTACTGTAAAACCTTCCATAGAGTGCCACTTTTTAAACTCTTTGAACTGCCTTGAGACATTTCAGGGAAGAGTCATTAAGGATTAAATGACTTTTGCACAATGCACTTATTTGCAAGTTATAGAACATTTTAAAAATGGTACTTTGGCATCACTTTAAAACATTCCCATCTAAGTGGCTTGTGGCCTGGGCTATTTAACCTTCTGAGTCACCATTTTATTGGCTTATTGAGATTTTTTTTTGTTGTTGTTGTTGTTGTTAAAGCATGTGTTTTGTTATTCCAAAAGAAATACACAGTAGTTAGGAAAGTCCTTTAATTTTCTTTATACTTTTCCTCATCAGTAATACAAGATAACTCCCATTTGAAGATGCAACTCCCTATGCTCTTGGTCGCTGATAAACATCTTACATGGAATAAGCATGCAATTTCAATTTAGAACGCAATTTTGACTGTTTTTGGCAAGAAATATTAATGTTTACCTCTCTTTTTGCAGGGCTATTTTAAGGATCTTACATGACTTGGGTCCATTTTAAAATAAATGTTAGTCAAATATTGATTATGATACTTTGATAATATGATTAATGGACAGGAGAATGAGATAAAAATAATTTGTTCAGTTTATTAAAAAGGAAAATATTTTTTTTTTTCAAATATTTCACAATTAATGCATCACCTTCCAGGAACTTGGGAGAAAAAGGCTATTTAGGTAAGGATATTATTAATAGTGCATCATTTCACATTCTGAATTAAATATCTAGAGATAATGAAATTTAGACAGTTCTCCTTAACCAGGATAATTATAAAATGTGGAGGAGAATAATGAAATATTCTACATAGTTTATTTGTGTTTGTATGTATACAAGGGACTATGATCTACAGAAGACTGTTGTGATTGTTAGGTGCTGTCTAATTGGCAACAGAATGAAACATTGCCTGGCCCAGTGCCATCCTCACAACCATCATTATGCTTGAACCCATTGTTGCAGTCACTGCGTCAATCTATCTCATTGAGGGTTTCTTCCTTGTTGATGTTTTACTTTACCAAGTAAAAAGGACTTTCTCCTTCTCTAGGAACTAATCCCTCCTGATAATACATCCAAAGTATGTGAGATAAAGTCTCACTATCTTTGCTTCTAAGGAGCATTCTGGTTGTACTTTTTCTAAGACATTTGCTTGTTCTCTTAGCAGTCCTTACTATATTCAATATTCTTCACCAACAATACAATTCAAAGGTATCGATTCTTCTCCAGTCTTACTTAGTTGTGCTCCAGCTTTTGCTTACATAGGAGGCAACTGAAAACATCATGACTTGGGTCAAGTGCACCTTAGTCTTCAAGGGGACATCTTTGCTTTTTAATACTTTAAAAAAGTCTTTTGCATTTTTTTCCCAATTCAATGCATCTTATGATTTCTTGACTGATGATTCCACAGATATCGATTGTGGATCCAAGTAAAGTGAAATTATTGACAACCTGTTTTTTCCCATTTGTCATGATGCTGCTTATTGGTCTAGTTGTGAGGATTTTAGTTTTATTTATGGTGACATGTAATTCATAATGAAGGCTGTAGTCTTTGATCTTCATAAGAAATGCTTCAAGTCTTCCTTACTTTCAGCAAGGAAGTTCGTGTCATTTGTGTAACACAGGTTGTCAATGAGTCTTCCTCCAATCTTGATGCCCTATTCTTCAATTATCTGCTAGGCACTCTAAGTATAGTGAAAGTATGCAACTCTGGCACACATCTTTTCTGAGTTTAAACCACGGCATAGCCCTTTGTTCTATTTAACTGACTACTCCTTGATCCAAGTACAGCTTTCTCCTGAGCAGAGTTAAGTATTCTAGAATAGTCATTCTCTGCAATGGTATCCGTAATTTGTTATGATCCACACTGTTGAATGCCTTTGCAAAATCAATAAAATACAAGTTAAAAAATATCTTTCTGGTATTCTCTGCTTTCTGCTGGGATCCATCTGACATCAACATTGATATCCCTGGCTATAGCAGATGGCTAGAAGCATTGAGTTGACTGCTAAGGATATTCACACATAAGTAAAAACAATATCCTCTTGAATATGAATACATTTCCTGACAGTCTAAAGGTACTCATCCAACTACCAGTAACTAAGAAGAAGGAAAAAATAAAACACCCTACTCCTGAAAAGTGAAATAAATGTAGCTTAATGACCTACTTGGGAAAGGAATGAGCCTCTATCTGTTCTACAAAGGAAAAGATAGTGTAAAGTTTGAACAAGATAGAAGTTTAAAGATATATGTGAACAGCCAATTAAGTTCATGAACTCATCCTAGAAAAAGTGCTATATACCTCATTGCTGAATATCACTACAGTCTTCTTCAAAGTACTCCCCTTAGGAAGCTATGCACTGATGCCACCTCCTAGACCACCCTTCAAAGCAATTTTGGAACTCTTCCTCTGGATTGGCCATCAAAGCTGTCATCATATTATCCTTGATGTCCTGAATGTCCTCTAAATGTCTTCCTTTCAATATTTCCTTTATCTTTGGGTAAAGAAAAAAGTCACTAAGGAACAGATCAGGTGAATAGAGTGTTCCAATACAGTTGTTTGTTTAATGGCTAAAAAACTGGCTCAAAGAAAACTATACAATTAAGTTTGAGAACTTGCCACTGTGCCACCACGTTCAATGGTCATTCCAGAAAGAGTTTCAAAATTGCTGTGAAAGGTGAACTAGGCACCAGCATTGGTGCACAGCTTTCCAAGGGGAGTATTTTGAAGGTGACCATAGGGATATTCAGTAATGAAGTAAGTAGCGCTTACAGCAATTAAGTTCATGGACTTAACTGTTGGACCTTATGTGGCCTTGGTGATCACAATGATGCCAGAGGTCTCATGATAGAATTTTGTGAGACCAATGAGTTCTTCATAGTAAATACTTTTCTCACCAACACAAACAGCGACTACACATGTGGACCTCACTTGATGTTATACACCAGAATCGAATCGACTACATTTGTGGAAAAAAGATGTTGGAAAAACTTAATATCAGCTGTCAAAACAAAATCAGGTGCTGACTGTGGCACAGATCATAAATTGCTCATACACAAGTTCAAATTAAAACTGAAGAAAATTAGAAAAGTTCAAGACAGCCAAAGTACTACCTTGAGTATATCCTACCTGTGTTTAGAGACAATCTCAAGAATAGATTTGGTGTGTTGAACACTAATGACTGAAGACTGGAAGAATTGTGTAATGACATTAAAGATATCATCAATGAAGAAAACAAGTGGTCATTAAAAAGACAGAGAAGAAAGAAAAGCAAAATTAAGGAAAGACAAAATAACTGTACAGAAAAATTCAAAGGGAAGCTCAAGAGGACAAAATAAGGTAATGACATGTGCAAGGAGCAGGAAATAGAAAACTAAAAGAGAAAAACACACTCTGCATTTCTCAAGCTCAAAGACCTGAAGAAAAAATTGAAGTCTCAAATTGCAGCAGAGAAAGATTCTACAGGGAAAATACTAAACGACTCAGGAAGCATCAAAAGAAGATGGAAGGAATGCAAAGAGTCATTATACCAGAAAGAACTGGTTGATGTTTACCTGCTTCAAGTGGTAGCATATGATCAGGAATCAATGGTACTGAAGGAAGAAGTAGAAGCTGCATTGACAGCATTAGTAAAAAAGCAAGGCTTCAGGAATTGATGGACTACCAATTGAGATATTTCAACAAACAGATGCAGCACTGGAAGTGTTCAGTCATCTATGCCAAGAAATTTGGAGGACAGGTACCTGGCCAAATGACTGGAAGAGATCCACATTTATGCCCATTCTACAGAAAGGTGATCTAAATGAATGCAGCCATTACTGAACGATATCATTAATATCACATGTAAGTAAAATTTTGTTAAAGATCATTCAAAAACAACTGCAATAGTATACTGACAAAGAACTACCAGAAATTGAAGTTGGATTCAGAAGTGGAAGTAGAACCAGGGATATCATTGCTGATGTCAGACAGATCTTGGCTCGAAGCAGAGAATATCAGAAAGATGTTTACTTGTGTTTCATTGACTATGCAAAGACATTCGACTACTGATGATAACAAATAATGGCTAACATTACAGACAATGTGAATTTCAGAAACTTTAATTGTGCTCATGTGGAATTTGTATATGGATCAAGACACAGTTGTGGGAATAGAACAAGGAGATACTACATGGTTTACAGTCAGGAAAGGCGTGTGTCAGAGTTGTATTCTTTCACCACACCTTTTCAATCTGTATGCAGAGCAAATAATCCAAGAAACTGGACTATATGAAGAACGGCTCATCAGTGTTGGAGGAAGATTCATTAACAACCTGTATTATGCAGATGACACAGCCCTTCTTGCTGGAAGTGAAGAGGGTTTGAAACACTGATGAAGATCAAAGACCACAGCTTTCAATATGAATTGCACCCCAGCATCAAGAAAACAAGAATCCTGACAGCCAGATCAGTAATCAACAGAATCACAAATGGAGAAAAGATTGAGGTTGTCAAGGATTTCATTTCATTTGCTTCCACAATCAATATGGCATTGGGAAAATCTGCTGCAAAGAACCTCTTGGAATGCACTGAAAAACAAAGATGTCACCTTGAAAACTAAAGTGTGTCAGACCCAAGCCATGGTATTTTCGATTACAACATATCCATGTGAAAGCTAGATAACAAGCAAGGTAGATAGAACAAGAATTGATGCTTTTCAATTGTGGTGTTGGAGAGGAATATTGAATGTACCACAGACTGCCAAAAGAACAGACTGTTCTGGAAGAAGTGCAACCAGAGTGCTCCTTGGAAGCAAAGATAGTAAGACTGGGTTTTACATACTTTGGACATGTCAGGAGGGGTCAGTTTCTAGAGAAGGACATCAGCCTTGGTAGAGGGGAGGGCCAGGAAAAAAGAGAAAGACCCTCAACAAGGCGGATTGACACAGTGGCTGCAGCAATAGACTTAAGCATAAAAACAAATGTGGGCATAGTGTGAGACCAGGCAGTGTTTCGTTCCTTGTGCATAGGGTCGCTAAGAGTTGGAACCGATTCGACTGCACCTAATGACAATATGTATGTCAGCTTCATTTCTATTTTAAACTCCATTCTACTTGGGTGGTGGACATACAATCTCAGTGGATTTTTTCCATTTCATGTCTAATGATTATTTCTGAAGTAGAGGGTAGACACAGAACTGGGATTATGGGTTACCCCTGCACAAATTGTTGCCTGCCTACTTGGCATCCACAAACACGTACACATTTTCCATTTGTGTGAATTCCCCAGGTATTGTGACTCATTCCACAACTCACAGGACAGAACTGAGAAGAAGTGAATCATTATGCTTCTTCCATGCCACTGCTGAGAGCCATCTCCATGAGATCATCTGAGAACTTTTCTGTCCAGGTTTCTCTAGTGAACTGCTTTTAGCAAATCCCACAAACCTATTTAAAGTTTTGTTACCTTTTTAGCATTCTTCCAGGGGGAAAGGCACAAGGTCATTCTACCTGGACCCATCAGTATCAATACTATCATGATTTATATCCCCTCCAACAACAGTCTTCATTACTTGTCACCCCCATACCAGGGAAAACGTCTCTTATCTCCAAAACAGGGTTCCTCAATCTCATCAAATTGCCATATTGGACCAAATAATTTTTTGTGGCCTAAAGTTGCCCCTATAATTTGTAGGCTATTAAGCAGCGTCTATGTCCTCTACTTAGTAATTGCTAGTAGACACCCCTCTCCAACTCATGATCATCAAAAATGTCTCTAGCCATTGTCAGGTATCCCCTGCATGGAAACTAACCCAGTTATGAACCAATACTCTTAAGAAATAACTATTTTCAAACCTTACTTGTTTGAAATATTTTGTCTAAATTCTAAATCCTCTATAGGTTTTTTCTATCTCATCATGTCTTGGGAATGCATGAAAAATATATAAAAAGAGAAATATATATATATATATATATACACATATAAAGATAAATACACACACAAGATCTGACAATTAAGCCTGTGAACTTAATTGTTCTAAGTGTTACATACCTCATTGCTGAGTATCATTAACTAGGTCACCTTTGAAGTATTCCCCTTGGAAAGCTATGCACCTATGCCAGTACATAGTTCACTCTTTGAAGCAATCTTGAAACTCTTTCTGGAAAGGACATCGTGCACGGTAGCATGATGGCAAATTCCTGAACTTAATTGTACAGTTGTCCGTGAGGGAGTTTTCAACCAGTAAGCAAATAAGTGCGTTGGAGCACCTCTCTGTTCACCAGATCTGCCCCCTAATGACTTGTTTCTTTACCCCAAGATAAAGGAACTATTGAAGACATTTTGATGACGTTTGTGACATCAAGGTAATTCAGCACATTAAGGGTGATACTACAGTAGTTTTGATGGCCATTCTAGAAAAAGAGTTCCAAAATTGCTTTGAAGGCTGACTAGGCACTGGCATAGGTGCATAGCTTTCTAAGTGGGGTACTTCAAAGGGGACCATAGTGATATTCAGCAATGAGGTATGCAGCACTTTTTCTAGGATGAGTTCACAAACTTAACTGGCAGTTCTTGTAGATTTACACACTAACATGGTGTGTTTGTATTTAAAAAAATCCTTCCATAATAGTATTCTTCTAATTTGTTTATAATTTCTTCCTGCTAAGTAAGTGAATAACTAAAACAAAGCAAAAGAGCAAACCAGTTGCTGTTTAGTTGACTTTCATTCATGGTGACCCCATGTTTGTCAGAAGAGAACTCTATGCTCCCTTAGGTTTTCAATGACTGATTATTTGGAAATAGGTCTCCAGGCTTTTCTTCTGGAGGACCCCTAGATGACCTTGAACAGCCAATCTTGTCGTTAGCTGCTGAGCTCTTCCATCATTTGCACCACTAAGCAACTCCAGAACCAGCAAAAAATCTTTCGAAGAACTATCACATCGTTCTGTTGATAGTGATTTACAAGTAAATGCAGAGCTAATAAGACATCCTGAGGATCAAAAGCTAAGTAATCATGGAGAAATATATAACCCTTTTTTTCCTTCAACTGAGTAGCTTAAAAATGTTTGTTCTTATTAAAAATTTCAGAAATTCAGATAGTGAGAGAATTATCTAACAAATACCTATGTATCCACCATGGCATTTAAAAAGTAAAATATTATTACTGTTGAAGCCCATTTGTGTCCTCCCTGATCATATCTCTGCAGTAGCAATTATTCTAAATTTAATGATTAGAAGTACGCATCTCATTGAAATTCAAACTTCTGGCAGCCACAATATAACTACCCCAAAATTCAGTACTGAGAATCTGCCTAGTGACAGTTGAAATATTAAAAAAATAAAAATAAAAAAATAAAAAAAATCAGATAAAAATAGGGTAATAAACCTTGGGTTATTCAAGGTGAAAAATCTGGTGAAGTTCTAATAAAATAGAATAACACATCAAAGCATCCATTCAAATAGCTAAACACTTCTTTGAAGTCTAAATCAATCTCAATCCCTTTCTCATGAATTGATCTACAATCTCTTTTTCCGCATTATTCCAGCTTTCTAGAGAAAGAGCCAAGTGTCCTAGGTTGAAAAATTATGTCATATACTCTTTGATTTTCCCTGTGTTTCCAGTACTATCTTAAAACATCAGTTACTTAGTTCCTTGTAATAAAATACAAAAATGGCTTCACACCGTGACTTTAACCCAAGCCTGTACTGGTAAGGAGAAATGTGATACCTCAACCTTAATCACTCTTGTTAATGATGGTTCCCCTATATATTTTTATGAAATGATAAATACTGTCAAAGAATAATATCATCTTTTATCTGCTATCAATAGATTGATGCAATTTGTAATAGTATAGCCCACAGAATTGGGTATGAAGTGATCAGATAGTAACAAACCCAACTACTGTTTTGAAGGAGCATTTCACAGTTGTCCAGGTAAGAAGCAGTGCTCTGTGCAGTGAGGATGTACTAACATGTTCTTCAGGTAGGAACTGATGATTCCTGTAAACACTGCTTATATTGCATCATCCATGGAGTCTTTTCTCCCTCAAGCAGAACACATGGTTGCTATGAGTCATTATGGACTTGATTGCAATGGGTTTTAGGTCAGATAAAGAATGACCCACAAAGTCACATTCCATTTTCTGGGGTAATAAGTGTTGTGCTACAGTTGTGGAGTGTATTTGAGTCCCATCTAACTCAAAATCCCATGTACAACAGAATGGAACACTTCCCAGTCCTGTCCTTCTTCATTGCCCACCTTTGAAGTGCATATAATGTCATTGAAAAAAACCTTGGGTTTGGTCAGACATGGCTTAGTCCTCAAGGTGACTTCTTTTTGCTTCTTAACACTTTAAAGAGGTCTTTTGCAGCACATCTGCACAACACAATATGTTGTTTGATTTCTTGGCTACTGCTTCCAAGGGTGTTGGCTGTGTATCCAAGTAAAATGAAATTTTTGAAAACTTCAATCTTTTCTCCATTTATCATGATGTTTATTTGTCCATTTGAGGAGACTTGTTTTCTTTATGTTAAGGTGTAATCCATACTCAGTATCATATAATATTTCTCAGAGCATATTAAAGGCAAACAAAACTTTTTAAAAATCTGAAATAAAGACTCTACAATTGACATTGACTTTTTAGTAAGTATATAACCATCTAAGAAGAATTATTGATGTCTTATTTATCTAGTGCTGCTATAACAGAAAAGCAGAAGTAGATACCTTTAACAAATGGAAATCTATTTTCTCACAGTTTAGGAGGCTAGAGATCTGAATTCAAGCTCTGGGTCTACGGGAAGGCTTTCTGTCTCTGTAGGTTCTGAAGGAAGGTCCTTGCTGATTCACTTTCCACTTTCTGGTTCCTTGGAGAGGTCCGTGTGTCTTGACACCTCATCTTTCTTTTGCTCCACTGCTTAATCTCTTCTATATCTAAATGAGGTTGACTCAAGATATACTTTACACTAATCTTGCCTCATTAGCGTAACAAAGGGAACCCATTTACAAATGAGATTGTAATCACAGGTTCAAATTTACAACACATAATTTAAGGGGATATAATGCAGTCCATAACATTGGAGATTAATAATGTGATCCCTGAGGCATAAAATTGATATCTCTGCAAAGATCGTATGAAAAAAAGCAGCGTGAAATGCACATCAAAGGAATAGCAGCAGTGTAGATACTGGTTGTCTTAGCTACTATTTCCTTAGTAAAGAAAAGGAATTAGAACTACGTAAGACTTCCTTATATACTTGAGAGTTTGTTCAATGTAAAAAGATATGACAAGAACAAGCACATCTGTGAACAAAGTTTTTCCATGTTTCCTCCCTTCTCCTCAATGTAAGGATGGAACTAGTCTGTTTCAGGGTCTTATACTCTTTGGAGGACTGAGTGTCGGCTAATGGGAAGGACCTAAAATCCGGGTTCATTTTCTTTAGTGTAGAGATCTTTTCCAGTAAAAGTCAATTGAAACTCAAAAGCTGAAGGAGGGGATGGATAAAAAATAATTGAGAAGCTGACTGATGTAGGGCAATTTTTTTTAATAAAGTTTTTTTAATTAAAAGGGAAGAGATATTTGGGGGAATCAGCATTATGAGGGCTTTTGGGAGATGGCTGAGTACAGTAGGTTTCTAGAAGTTTTACTCTGAGCCATGTGATCCTCCTCTGTGACTGTTGACGGATTTGGGTGAGGACTTGTCAACAATGGGAACATTACAGTTGGAATGCATTAGCTCAGGGATGACATTCTGAAAAATTGAGAGTTATCTTCCAGGATCTGGTATATGCACTCAAACAATGGCTACTATATGGTTCCATGGGTCTGAAAACTAAGAGATAGAAGTAGGATTGACTTTTTTTTACCTCTGCTCTCAGTGACCCCTTTACAGATTTTGCACTCCCAGAAGCCCCAGTGTTAAATTCTGGTAACTCTAAGGTTCTCATTCCAAGGAGAAGAATACTGGTAGCAGGTGCGCAGGAAGTGTTCCACTAAATCTAAAGCCAATACTGCCACCTGGTTTCTTTTTATAGACCAGCAGGTAAATCAAAGAATAATTATATTGACTGATATAACTGGCCCTGATTTATGAGTTAGAATTGCTGATGTTTATGGGAGTCTGTAGGAGTCAGTATAGCATCTCTTGATATTTCCACGCTACCGGAAACTGGTAAACAGGTAATTTCAACACCTGTGTCCTCACCAGCACAAGGCCACCAAAAGCTCATCACCTTAGGGATGAAGGTCTAGGTTGAAAATCAAGAATGCGACTTTCTTCATCCGAATTGCTAACCAGGGATAAGGAAAATCTAGAATGGATAGTGGAGGAGGGAGATGGTAAGTGTCACTAATGGTCTAGGACAAGTGGCAGTAGTGCGTAGTATAGTAAAGTCACTATAGTGAACTCAAGTGAGTCTGAACAATGACAAAGGCTGGCTATAACATTCACTTATTTTGTTCTACATCACGTACCCCAAATCTATCTCTGAATTCAATCACGACTATGATGAATAGCTCCATACAGCTTCTAATTTACCTTACACTGGTAGCACCCACTTCAAGAACAGTCATCTTTCTACATGTTCCTCAGAGCCTTCTCTAGTAAGAGTCCACTAGACTAGTGCACAAGAGCAGCTACAAGTTAGAAGTGATCCTGGGAGAAACCTTCAGCCACTGGGCCATCAAAAGTGGTGGTTAATTACTTCGGACTTCACATCTTTAAGACAGATAACTCTAGGAGGCATTCTGTGTGTTTCCTAGAATTCCCAGGGAAAATAGATTCCTCAGTGCATGTGGTAGTCAGCTAGTGCTGCTCTAGCAGAAATACCACAAGTGGATGGCATTAACAAGAAAAGTTTATTCTTACACAGTCCAGTAGGTTACAAGTACAAATTCAGGATGTCTGCTCCAAGGGAAGACTTTCCCTCTAGTTGACTCTGGAGGTAAGTCTTTGCACTGTATCAGTCTTAGGTCTGGGAGCATCTTGGTGCAGGAACCTCAAGTCTGAAGGATTGGCTCTACTTCCAGTGCTACTTTCTTGATAGTGTGAGGTCCCCAATTTTCTGCTTTCTTCCCTTTCCTTTTGTCTGTTGTAGGATGAAAGCACAAAGGATGGTGCAAGCCATATTCCTGGGAAACTCCCTTTACAGTGGAGCAGGAAGGCGATCTTGTGAAGGGATTTAAAGTCCCACCCTAATTGTCTCTAACATAATCCACTCTGTTAACCACAGGCAGAGATTAGGATATAAAACATCAGAAAATCACAAAATGGAGGGCAATCACAGAATACAGGGAATCCTGGCCCACCCAAACACATATTTGGCGGTGGAGAGGTCACAATTCCATCCATAACAGTGTGCATAGCAAGAACTCACTGAGGCACACTCCTATTGGCTTTACACTTTTCTCTGTTCACTCCTTCCCCCGTGTGTCTAGGACACTTCCCAAATAAATTAACAGATACTGAGGCATTGTCTCAGGTCCTGATTTTGGGAAAATGAAAAATTATTGCAATTTTGGTTTTAATCAAACAAAACTTCTGTCTACAGAAATACATTTCTTTCTGAATATTCTATAGATGGCAGTTGCCCACTCTAAAGTTATTTGGATTGTATTTCTTTGAATGTTATATTTTCTTTTTTGGAGGTAACCAGTTGCCCCAACTTTCTGATTTTAGTTTACTGTTAGGATGGTGATAGTGCAGTTCTTGATGGTGTACTTCTCACGTTCTTTTGTTTTGTGTTACAATTTTAGAAAATTCCAGGCACACCATATTTCTGGAATGTGGTTACCACTTGCTCAAGAGGTTAAAGTTCTTTTATTTTCCCCCAGTGGCCTTATGCTTCACAGTTGCTGTGGTTAGCTATGTTTGGAGGTATTGGGGCTATGAACTAAACCATCCAATTGTGGTCTGCCTTTATAAAACAATAATGGTGAATCAGAGACTCTTAATTCTTTTTATGATTCAACTCATTACATTGAGAAACCTCTTGCCTTCTCTTAGCAGCTTGTCTGTCTATAATGGAGCTTCCCAGCAGTTATCTGCTGGGAAGTTAACTGGAATGGAGTAAGGGGCACTGGGATGGGCCTAATTCCTCTGAGCTTTTGTATATTTGAGCTCTAAATTATTTATATTGGTTGCCTTATTTTGATGGTATTAAAAACACAAGCTTTGACTACAAAAGAGGACAAAATATTGTTTTATAATTTTATTTAATCATTAAACTCCAATAATAGCTGATTAGGTTGTTTCTCCCTCAAAGTGTGTTAAACAAAAATTATTTCTTAAAGCACTGAATCACCTGTTGATTATTCATATCTCTTTCTAAACATTTACTTAACGAACTCAATGATATCCTGCCTTTCAGCTTTTGTAGGGTGCATTCGGACGAAGCAATGCTTGGCTACACAGGACATGCATAGGAAGCAAAGAACAGCAAGTACAGATAAGTTGTTAGGAAACAGACATAAACCTCTGCTGTATTAAATACATATGTTTAAAAAGAAGGGAAAGATACTCTGCAGTCACAGAGCTCATTCCTTGCCCTTTAACTTCCTAACACAGGAGTACAGAGAGAAAGACACAGGATGTATGTGTGTGCATTTGCTGGGCTTCTGTGTTGTTAGTCTGTCAGTGGTCTACAACAATATAACTCCCTCATAGTTTCCCATAGAGATGGCTTTTTTTTTCTGCAAATTCTCTTTAAAGTTTTTTGATAATTCTTTGGCTTATTCACTGGTATCTCAGAATCAATTATAGAAAACGCTGATATAACAGGCATAAAGCTTGTAGCCGAAAAAATAACACATTGTCATACACCCTGAAGGACAGAGTACACTGGCCTATAAAGTTTCCAAAGAGGCTGTAGTGGATTTGACTTGCCAAACTTTTGATCAGCAGATGTAGCTCTTAATCTTTATGCCACCAGGGTTGTAGCCAGTGCCTGGTAGGTAGACACATCTTAAGAGCAACCAAAGTAAATACTGAAGAGATTTTCTGTCATCTGCTGGTTCTGAGCTATAAAGGACAAAAAAACCTTTTGGTTTGGTACTTTTTTTTTTTGACATTTCTGTTGACAACATAATAAACAGATAAAAAGAACAGAGAGGTATATTTGATGTATTTTCAGTTCAGTCTCAGGTTTTAAGAAAACTGACTTACAATGGCAATGTCAGACTGAGTTTTCCTCCCTGAGTCCGTACAAAGTACATAGTGATCATGAAGCCATCTTTAAGCACTGAATTAAAACTGCGACATCAGATGCTTAATTCTGAACAGAAAGTACCCCCCACAACATTCTTTTATAGACAAGAAATTAAGATGTAAGTGTTTAGGCCAGCCAAGACCTTCCCATACTAAATCAGTATTTTTCAGAAGGTTTGAAAATGTACTATTATATAACATTTCTGTTGAGTCAGTTCTGACTCATAGCAACCCTGTAATACAGAGTCTGGGAATTAAGTTGATAGTAATTTATATTAAATGTGTAACTACCAAAATAGTTTTGTAGCTTTATGCTGAAAGAATGCTAAAAGTAAATTAATTTCTGGATTGAGTTTAGAAAAAAGCTACCCTTTGCACCCAAACATCAATATAAATTAAGGATTGTAGCTAACTCTAATTAGAAGAGAAGGGATAGAATAGAGGTGGGGCAGAATTCTGCAGTACCACAGAAGTAGATTCAAAAATATTGGCAAAGCTCCATTTCTGACTCTCATGATGTACATTCATGAGTGTTTGCTTTTTACTTCAATTTATAATTTACATCTTTCTTAAGTGCTTTCTTTTGCTTGTGCTGATTGTTATACAATAGTACGTTTTCAAACCTTCTGAAAAATACTGATTTAGTATGGGAAGGTCTTGGCTGGCCTGGCAGTATAACCTAAACACTTACACCTTAATTTCTTGTCTATAAAAGAATGTAAATGCTCTAAGTGATGTGTACCATAACTTTGAATTCTAAAATCAATTTGTGTCACTGAATTATCTGTACTACATCAGATTAAAGGTAGTAAATTTGTATTTTCTGATTCCAAGTCCTAAATTTTTCTCATGATTTCCTCAAAAGTTTATCTGCTTCTCATTTTAAGCCTCCTACCACACTTTCTCCATTGACAGGTCTCACAAGCAAACAAACAAAAAATGTTGGGAGATACATACCTTACATCTAGTGTAACTGTTTGGAAGACAAGAGTAGTAATGTACTGTGGCTTCTGCAACAGACAGGAGATTGTGACAAATGCTTTAGAGGTCAGGCCCTGATCCCAGACGGCGAGATCTCAATGAGTCCTCCTCGATTCTGGTTGGCTGATGCCCTGACCCATCCCACTCCACCCTACATCTGTCCTCTCTACAGCACACGTCTTCCGGAAGCCAGGGAGGATGCTCAGTGGTCACAAAAGAACCATTACTGCTAATTTTACTCTCTGCCACCTTCACCTTGATGGAACAAAAGCCCTCTCTTTTAAAATACTCTTCCCTGTGACTATAGTAGTAATTGATTTTGCTTTCTTTTCTTCTTAAAACACTAACAAATATACCCTTTTTCTTTGTTAAGTACTTGGTGTTAAATGAATTTAACTCCCTTTCAACAAGCAGGCCAACAGCGCCAAATCAAACAGTTAGGTTGTAAATTATTTTGGTTAGCCTTTAGAAGACATTCTGCAACAGAGAAGATGTTCCAGTCAGAAGAAATATTGTGAAAAACAATATGAAGGCTAGTATGTGGTTGACTACTGGACCACTAATCAATAGTTGTTGCAATGGAGAAAGGATTGAGGTTGTCAAAGGTCTCATTTTACTTGGATCCACAATCAATACCCTTGGAAACAGCAGTTAAGAAATCAAAAGACACATTGCATTGTGAAAACCTGCTGTAAAGGACTCTTCAAAGTATTCGAAAGTAAGGATGTCACCTTGAAGACTAAAACACACTTGACCCAAGTTGTGGTATTTTAAGTCACATCACACACACGTGAAAGCTGGACTGTGAACAAAGACGACAGAAGAATTTATGCCTTTAAATTGTGGTGTTGGAGAAGAATGTTGAAAGCACGACGGACCGCCGAAGGAACAAACAGATCTGTTCTAGAAGAAGTACAACCAGGGTGCTCCTTGGAAGCCAAGATGGCAAGACTGCGACTTACCTACTTTGGACATGTTGTCAGGAAAGCTCAGTCCCTGGAGAAGGACCTCATACTTGGTAGAGTGGAGCGTCAGAGAAAAAGAGGAAGACCCTCAATGAGATGGATCGACACAGCAGCTCCACCATGGGCTTAAACATAAAAACGATTGTGGACATGGCGCAAGTCTGGGCGGTGTTTCCTTCTATTGTTCGTAGAATCGCTATAAGTCAGAACCTACTCGAAAGCACCTGACAGCAAGTGAGAAGAATGGGAGTCACGTACAGCTGGTGGTGGCAGCAGCAAAGGGCATATGGAGTAAGAACCTCCTGACTCTAGCAGCGAAGTAACACTGCACTGCCGTGTGACAGCTCTTAGCTCTTCACTGAACTATTTCACTACCTATTCACACATTATCTATCAACTGCAATCAGTTGCCAGGCATTTTTTCTAGCATTTTGTTACCTAGCCAGGGGAAGAGGGAAATCACTGTCCAGAAGTGTATTTTTGAAGCTCCATCTTAAGATTTTAAGGATTCTGAAATAAAACGAAGAAGTAATGAATTAGTCATAATTCATTGAAGACTTTTACTCTTAACTAACTTATAATCTGTAGTTTCATTTGTATTCTAGGTAGAAGAAAATGCCAAGCCAAGTGCCATTGAGTCGGAAGAAAATAAGGAGGACAAATTTCTAAAAGTTTTGAAAGGACTCAACTAAAGCCAAAAAGGATTTTTTTTTTTTTTTTTTTACTGAGCAGTTTACAAGGAAAAAAAAGGTAAAAATTAGAGATTTTTCATGCTACTTGCCTATGTACTGCTTAAATTGTTGAATTTCAATAGGATATTTCTTTCCCAGCCTTACTAAGACTAGCCTAGAAGAAATATCTCGATGCACTTAACAGCTTCCCTCCATGTCCAGCATTTAATACCTCCTTTTGTCTTTTCTGGAGCTAAAAGGACAACTGACAATTGACTGGGCAATACACTTCAGAGTACTACTATGATGTATTTTTTCTGCAATACCTTCTTGTTGTTTAATTATTTTCTATCCACAGCAAATGTGGACCTTAAAGAATTTGGATTTGGGGCCACCTTGTGACACGTTTAGAAAAATCATGAAAACCAAACCCTGGGATCCTCATTTTGGTTTCCATTCCTAAACTGTGGTACTTTTCAGCAAATACCTTTCACAAGAGAATATTATATAGTAGTGGCTGATTATTTTAAGGAAATGATGGTTAATATTACAGTACAGTTGGTTACAAGTATTGAGTTGGTTTTAAGTGTTTTATAAGTGAACCAACTGAAGTTTAAAGAGTAAGTCACTTTTGCAATTCATGCAGAGAGACAGTGGGATCTTAGGAAGCTTCAAAATACTCTAGCTGAAAATATTTAAAAAAAAAAAAAGAGAGAAAGAGAGAGAGACAATTTAAAAAGAAAAAACACCAGGCCACTTGATGTCATGTGAAACGGCCAGTTTGAAGACTGGATGTAATTTTCTAGTTTTGGTTCCATTTTCACCATACAGGCAGCTGTCTTCCACACTGTTTTTAAGAGAGTAATGTCTGATAATGAGGATATAACTGCACTGTGACTCCTCCTTGTCACACGTCACTGTAACTGCTGTACTGTAACCAGTCTAAGAAACAGACACACCCATTTAAGCCAATTGCCTTACAAAACTGGATACAACAAGCTCTGCCTTCAAATGATCAACTACCAATCAAGTAAAGCCTTTTGATGACTTAATGTAATACCAATCAAGTAATGTCTTTCAGTGATTCAAGTTTGTAGATACCAATCAAGAAACGTGATTCATGTTCATTGCCCTCCTATAAAATATCACTCCTAAGTGGCCATTTAGAATTATTAGATTCCAATGCTTAGCGTTTGATCAGTTCCAAGTTTCACTTCACTCTTTTCTTTCAGTGAATCTCTTGGTTTTTTGCCCTATCGCAAGATGTTGATATCTATCAAAGGCTAAACATCACATGAAAAATGTTGGAAGTAACTCAATATATTCATGAATTAATAATTTTTCAAAGTTTCAGATTGCACCTTGTTAGAAGATTCTGGATTGGAGACTATTTTTATACAGGCTCAGACACACACAGAGAATAATAAGATGAAAAAACAGAATAAAATATAAGAACTGACAGTATTATGAATAAAGTTGATACTATAGAAGTGGAAAAGGAATAAATTTATTACATCTGTCATAACAGTATCCCATGATCTTGTTCTTGACCTTCAGCCTTTAACATGCTATGTTAAAAGAGCTTGTATGTATGTAGGGAAAACAAATGAGAATGTTACCATAAACCTAACTGGAGTATGTGTCACCTGCTGCAAATAGTCAGCCTGTGAGACAAGGGTGAGATGAGATGCAACAGATTTATTATATACTGGTATATGATGAGACAGAGGGGACAGATTCCTCCAAAGATTGATTCCCTGAGCAAAGGGCCACAAGAAATTTTAATGCTCTCTAGGAAAAGTGGAGTTATACATGTTCACTAAATTTCATGCATATTCAAAACAGGCTGTATTGAGACTTGCTACAGAAATGGGGGCCAAACTGGATCCCACTACAACTTGGTGGTGTGTGTTCAGTGTTTTCATATTCTTGATGTTTTAGTTCTCAAGCAGAACTCATTAAGATATGTAGTTATTTCTTGGTCTCTCAAATTGCTTGTTGGCATGGTTCTGGACAATTAACCTGAAAAGTAACTACAAGCAGGGATATAAGAAGGGGGTGAGACAAGGCTTCCATCTTTCGAGGTTATTTAAGCAAGATGAGATTATCAGTTGTGTTTCACATTCTTGAGAGGAAAAATGATTAATTTTAAACTTTTTGCTGTAGCTAAAAGAGAAAGAAAACAAATTAAAATTAGTATAATATGGAGGGCAAAAGTTTAACTTTTCCCATGTCTGCCATCAAAAGCATATTATTCTATTAAAAGTAATACTAGATACTTTCTATTTTCCGTGTGCTAGAGTCCTCTTTGAATTGTATCCTAATGTTGCTCCCTCGGGGATCTCATTAAAATTATTTTTCCCTACACTGTCTTTCATGTTTTTCTATCTGCAGTGATAGAATCTTGTGGTAGACTTGGAGTTTCACTGCCTAGATTCCTTTTCAAGGAAAGACTTGCTCTCTCAGCTGAGACAGATGTCACCCAGACACTGTGCTGTCACTGGGGCAGCTAAAATCCAGTGACTGAATAAGACTACAGTATAAAGGTCTGGCCTTTTAAGCTTGAGATGGGGTGAAACCTTGGCTCTCAAGTTTTTCATCCAGGGTTGTCTGTGTTGGGTTTACATTGCAATTGACTCTTCTTTCTGTCCAGTCTTGACCTCAACTCCTACGTCTTCCTTTCACAGATTTTAAAACCTAATAAACATCTTGAATTTCAAAGTTTATTGTGTCTGCTCTTCAGAACCCAATCTGTAATATTTTATGTATTAGATAATCTAAATCTTTTTCAAATGTTTTAGAAACTCTGATGACTTTCTTGGTAATATGCTAACCAGGTTTGTGATATAAAATGAAATTGTGGTGGTGAAAGATGACATAAAACACATAATGTACAGTATTTGCAGTTGTCACTTACCCACAGGACATGTAAATATTTTCCATGTAACTGGGAGGTTTTTTTTTTTTAATGTATTTTCTCAAGACTTACGTTATTTCAAAGCTTCAAGCCTTCATATCTCTATAAAATGGAGAATATACACTGTTTCAATGACTTTTAACACTATTACAGTAGTTTAATGATACTTGTGAATTCTTAGCTACTTCTTCAATTTGAAAACCCTAAATTCATATTCACTGCCTTCAAGTTAATTCCAACTCATAGCAACCCTACAGACAGAGCAGAACTGCCTCATAGATTTTCCAAGGAACATCTGGCAGATTTCGATTGCTGGCCTATTTGAACTGCTGGCCTTCTGGATAGCAGTTGTAACACTCACCCACTACGCCACTAGGGTTTGCAAAGCAGAATGTGTTTCTCTTCCTCTTGAATTTGAACTGGCATTAGTGACATTCTTAATCAATAGGTTGTGGCAAAAGTGATGTGGCATAGTTTCTAAAGCTAGATAACACAAATCCTTGCAGCTTGTACCCTGGTCTCAAGGAACACACTCTCTGAGAGCCACTGAGCGGATGAATGGCTGGCTGGGAAACCAAGGGATGTGACTGAAGGGAGAAATTACAAAGGGACATGAGGAAGCTTTTGAAGGTAATGGATACATTCACAAACATTACAAGTTTTACGTGGTTGTTGTTAGGTGCCATTGAATTGGTTCCAACTCATCACACGATGCACAACAGAATGAAACACTGCCTGGCCTTGTGTCGGGTCCACAATCATTTTCATCCTTAACCCTATCATTGCAGCCACTGTGTCAATCCATCTCCTTGAGGATCTTCCTGTTTTTCACTGACCCTCCACTCTACCAAGCATGACTCCCTTCTCCAGGAGCTGATCCCTCCTGCTAACACGTCCAAAGTAAGTAAGATGCAGTCTTGACGTCTTCGCTTCCAAGGAGCACTCTGGTTGTACTTCTTCCAGACAGATGTGTTAGTTCCTTTCGTGGTCCATGGTACACTCAACATTCTTCTCCAGCATCACAATTCAAAGACGTCAATTCTTCTTGCTTCATAGTTGATTGTCCAGCTTTTGCATGTGTATGATGCTATTCAAAAGACCAGGTCTTGGGTCTGGTGCACCTTAGTCCTCAAGGTCACATTTTTACTTTTCAGTACTTTAAAGAGGTCCTTTGTAGCAGGCTTTCCCAGTGCAATGCATCTTTTGGTTTCTTAACTGCTGCTTCCATGGGTGTTGACTGTGGAACCAAATAAAATGAAATCCTTGACAACCTCAATCCATTCTCCATTTACCATGATGATGCTTACCGGCCCAGTTGTGAGGATTTTTGTTTTTGTGATGTTGAGGTGCAATGCATACTGAATACTGTGGTCTTTGATCTTCATCAGACAGTTTTTCAAATCTTCTTCACTTCTAGCAAGCAGGGTTGTGTCATCTGCATAACAAAGGTTGTTATTGAGTCTTCCTCCAATCCCGATGCACCATTTTTCTTCATATAGTCTAGCTTCTCAGATTATTTGCTGAGTGTACAGATTGAAAAGGTATGGTGAAAGGACACAACCCTGACACATGTCTTCCTGATTTTAAACCATACAATGTCGCCTTTTTCTGTTCACACAACTGCCTCTTGATCTATGCACAGATTCCACTTGAGCACAATTAAGTGTTCTGGAATTCCTATTCTCTGCCATGTTAGCCATAATTTGGTATGATCCACACAGTTAATTGCCTTTGCATAGTGAATAAAACACAAGTAAATATTTTTCTGCTTTCGGCCAAGATCCGTCTGACATCAGCAGTGATATACCTGATTCCATGTCCTCTTCTGACTCCAGCTTGAATTTCTGGCAGTTCTTGGTCAATACATTGGTCAATGATCTTTAAAAAAATCTTACTTGTGTGTGATATTAACGATATTGTTGTGTAATTAATTGCTGTATTCAGTTGAATCACCTTTCTTGGGAATGGGCATAAGTATGGATCTCTTCCAGTCGGTTGGTCAGGCAGCAATCCTCCAAATTTCTTGGCATAGATGAGTGAGCACTTCAGGCACTACATCTGTTTGCTGAAACATCTCAGTTAATATTCCATCAATTCCTGTAGCCTTGTTTTTCACCAGTGTCATCAATGCAGCTTGGACTTCCGTAAGTGCCATTGGTTCCTGATCCTATGCTACTTCTTCAGATGGCTGAACATTGACCAGATCTTTCTGGTATAATGACTCTTTTGATGCTGAGTTTTTTAATATTTTCTCTGTAGAATCCTTCACTATTACAACTCAAGCCTTGAATTTTTTCATTGGTTCTTTCAGCACAAGAAATGCAGAGTGTGTTGTTCTTTTTTGATTTCCTATTTCCAGCTCTTTGCACATGTCATTATAAAAACTTATTTTGTCTTCTCAAGCTGCCCTTTGAAATCTTCTGTTCAGTTCTTTTATGTCGTTATTCTTTCCTTTTGTTTTAGCTGCTTGACTTTGGGAGCAAGTTTTCGAGTCTCTTCTGACATCCAATTCAGCCTTTTCCTTCTTTCCTGTCTTTTCAATGACTTCTTGTTTTCTCCATGGATGATGTCTTTGATGTCATTTCACAGTTCCTCTGGTCCTTGGTCATTAGCATTCAACACAGCAGTCAGATGAGATATAATCAAGATCATACTTTGGCTTTCGTGCACTGTGTTCTAATTTTCTTCAGGTCCAGTACGAATTCACATACGAGCAATTGATGATCTGTGCCACAGTCCGCACCTGGTCTTGTTCTGACTGCTGATGTGGAGCTTTTCTATCACGTTTTTCCACAGATGTAGTCTATTTGATTCCTGTGGTATCCCTTCTGGTGAGGTCCCTGTGTGTACTCACCATTTGTGTTGGTGAAAAAAAGTATTTGCAATGAAGAAGTCATTGGTCTTGCTAAATTCTATCATGTGATCTCTGGCGTCATTTCTATCACCAAGACTGAATTTTCCAACTACTGATCCTTCTTCTTTGTTTCTAACTTTTGCATTCCAATCACCCGTAATTATCAATATATCCTAACTGTATGCTTGATCAATTTTGGACTGCAGAAGCTGGTAAAAATCTTCAGTTTCTTCATCTTTGGGCTTAGTGGTTGGTGTCTAAATTTGAATAATAGGCTATTAACAGGCCTTCCTTGTAGGCATATGAATATTATCCTATCACTGACAGCATTGTATCTCAGGGCGGATCTTGAAATGTTCTTTTTGATAATGAACATAACACTATTCCTTTTCAAGTTTTCATTCCAGGCCTAATCGACCACATGGCTGTCTGATTCAAAATGGCTGATACTGGTCCATTTCAGTTCTCTAATACCTAGGATATCGATGTTTATATGTAACATGACTTCCAATTTTCCTAAATTCATACTTTGTACATTTCATGTCCTGATTATTAATGAATGTTGGCAGCTGCTTCTTCTCATTTTAAATCGAGCTACATCAGCCAGTGAAGATACTGAAGTCTCTACCCCATTCACGTCATTAAGGCTGACTCTGCTTTGAGAGGGTAATTCTGCTGCAGCTGTCTTCTGAGTGCCTTCCAGCCTTCGGGAGGTCGTTTTCCAGCACTGTATCTGACAATAGGTTTCACTGGCTACTTCATTTCAGAAGTAGACTGCTGGGTCTTTCTTCCTAGTCTGTCTTTATCTAGAAACAGGTGAAACCCGTCTGCCATGGGTGACCCTGCTGGTAACGTAAATACCAGTGGAATATCTTCCAGCATCACAGCAACATACAATCACCCACAGTATGGCAAACTGAGAGACAAGTGGCAAAAGTTTTATGTATTCAACTGTAAATTAAGATGTTTATTCACATGCTCCCTAACAGAGATTTTTTTTTCCTACAACCTTTTTAAGTAGTTTGAAAATATACATTGCTCCTTCCCACTCCCTGCCCCCATATCTCTCCCTCTTTTGCTTCTCCCTTCCTTCTTTTCTTCCTTTCTTAGCTATGATGGTAGTTTTCTGTCTATCAAAGCTCACTGAATTATACATTTCACGTAAGTCAGTTTATTGTAAGTCATTTATACCTCAATAAAGCTGTAAAAATAAATACATAAAACTAAAATGAATCATTTTTCTCATCCCTGTAAGCAGGATTAAAAATTAATAGTAAAGAAGAATTTTCAGTTTTTATTTTTTCTGGGGAATTAACACTTTTTAGGTTTACCAGCTTGCTCTACAATTTCTGTTACTAAGAAAGAAAAATTTCTATTGCTGCTATTTTTTTGTCTGTATTTGAAAGAACTAACACTTGAAAGAAATCTTTAAGCCATAAAACAAACTCACACAGAGCTGCCAAAAGCATGCAAACTGCCAAGCCAGCCTGAGACTCAGAATTATATTGAGTATTTTCCATCCAATTTCCCAAAGGTTTCCTAGACACGTGTATGCTCAGCTGACTCTGAGTGTTAGTGTTGGCTGGAGTGCTCCTGAGGTTTTTCAGATTATTGCAGCACTAAGCGTGTGTGTAACCCTTATATATGCATTGTTACTGGAAATTATACAAAATGTAATAGGACACCCTAAATATTGAAACTAACTCTGAGAGAAGCAAATACTCTAAATCTCTTAACAGATGTTCAGCATGATTAATTTTTTTAAACTGTACTTTAGAAGAAAGTTTACAGAACAAACTGGTTTCTCATTAAACAGTTAGTACACATACTGTTTTATGATATTGGTTAACAACACCACAACATGCCAGCACTCTCTCTTCTTGAACTTGGGTTGCTTATTACCAGCTTTCTTGTGCACTCTTGCTTTCTGTTCCTTGCTCCTGGGGTGGTGTGCCCCTTTAGTCTTGTTTTATTGGGATGAGGCTGTCCAATCTCCGGCTGAAGGGTAAACCTCAGGAGTGACTTCATTGCTGTGCTGCAAGGGTATCTGAGTGCCACACTCTCGAGGTTTATTCAGAGCATGATTAAGTTTTAACCTGGTTATGTATAATGACTACTTTGCTAAATAAAGAAAATTATGTTAGGTGTAATTATATAATTAGTTGTAACCATAATAAGTATATTTAAGCCAGTCATCCTTTTTATTGGAAATGTAATTTACAAAAGGTATTTTTCTAAGCATATTTTTGAAGAGTGCAGTGTATATAAATGTATACCCTGAAATGATAAAGTGTAAGGCATGTTACGGCTCTTGGTTTTGGCTAAGGTATGTTATGGACCAGAAAGTAGTCCAGTGGGACTATCCCACTGGATACTAGGGTAGAGGGAAGTAAAGACAGAATGACAGAAGAAAAGGAGAATATGATAGAAAAGAAGTAATGAAGTCACTCCTAAAGTTCACCCTTTAGCCAGAGACTGGACAGCCCCATACCAAAAAAAAAAAGACTAAAAGAGCACACCAGCCCAGGGGCAAGGAATAGAAAGCAAGAGGGAACAAGAGAGCTGGTAATAAGAAACCCAAGGTTAAGAAGAGAGAGTTTTGACATGTTGTGGTTATGATGACATGATTGCTGCACAAGGAGTCTGTTATAATTTTTCAAACTATACAATATGAATAACTCAGTTCAAGATGTAGTTATGAGCATCAATTTTTAGATAGTTCTCTATGTAATGTGGGACATACAAAGCTAATTAAACTAATTCCTTATTTTCATATTTTTTAATAAGAAGGGAAATAAATGAAACACAAATTGTGCTCAGACATTAACTCCATGACAATTTTCATGAAGAAGTAGAGGAAAATGAAGAGAAGTGTATCTCAGATTCAAGGACCCTGAAATGATAAAGCATAAGACACATTATGCTCCAGGAAGTAGTCCAGTGGGGTAGCACCACTGGATACTAGAGGGAGGAAAGGAGAGTATGACAGAAGAGATATACACTGTTTAATAGACTAAATAAAACCATACAATTATCTAATACTTATATGAATTTCGACAAGGGTTAACTGTTCTGCACTCCAGTTTGTACATCCACAAACAGACTTCACAAAGCCTGCCACTTAGAGTTGTGAACACTGCAAAAGATAAACGTATGTAAACTTTCTGAAACATAATACCTAACTCTTAAACTGGTGAATTCTCATCTACCAAACAGCTGTGATGCTAATAAATAGCTTATTTTTACCAGATGATTTACAAACCAAATTACACAGATGTTCAACTCATGATTATCATATTTCCTATGATTTGATTTACCTGAAATAGATTATTACTGGTTTCTGCAACAGCAACTGAGCCAGATTATAATACGTACTAATTTCAGGCAAACAGCACAAGCTCAAGTTAATGGCTACTCAGATAAATATTTTTAATAAAACAGCTTAAAATAGGATTCAGATTGCCTATTTAAATTTAAATTCAGAATGTATAGGGTCTTAAAATGCCAGAAGAGTATGAAACCACTTGAATAATTGCTTATTTTAAACACTAATAAGGAGTTTAATTCTAAAACTCTTTGACGATTAATGGCTGACCATTAGATGAGTGTGAAAAGTAAGTTGTGCTTCAGAACACATACATTTGGGTCTTTGAGGTGAATGTATTTATATCTGTATCCATCTGTCTATGTCTATCCATGTACATATATCTGTATATGTCTATCCATACACATATATCCATATATATATATATACACACACACACCAGTATAGGTTTATGGACTCCCAAAATTGTGTATGAAATTGTCTAAACCATAATTACCAGTAGTGTGTGGTTGTCCTCCAATTTGCAATCTGATGCAATTGCCTGTGTGTTGTAATTCCTAATCTTTATGATGCTAATGAGTCAGGATTGGAGGCAATTATGTTAATGAGTCAGGACACAATTTACAAGATTAGGTTGTATTCTGAGTCAATCTCTTCTAAGATATTAAAGAGTGAAGCAAGCTGAGAAGACAGGGACCTTGTAACACCAAGAAGAAAGAGTACACCCCTTCGGACCAGGGGTCCTGGGCTGAGAAACTCCTAGACTAAAGGAAAGACTAATGACATGAATTTTTCACCAGAGCCTGAACCTGGAACTGGCACCTTGAATTCAGAGTTCTAGCCTCCTATGCTGTGGGAGAATAAATTCTTCTTTTTTAAAACCATCCACTTGTGGTATTTCTGTTATAATAGCACCATACAACTAAGACACTTATGCACACACATGCACACACATGTACACACTTCACTGTGCTCATGAAGAACATGTAAATAGATCAAGAATCAGTAGTTCATATAGAACAAGAGGATATTATGGGGTTTAAAATCAATTATGGTATGCATGAAGTTTGAGTACTTTCACGATACTTATTCAATCTATATGATATGCAAATAAACTGAGAGCTTGACTATATCATGAAGAATATAACCCTTGGAAGAAGCCTCATTTATGACAACCTGTGTTATGCAGGTAACACAACCTTGCTTGCTGATGAAAATCAAACACTGCAGTCATCAGTATGGATTGCATTTCAACATAAAGAAAACAAAATTCCTAGTGATTGGACCAGTAAGCAATATCATCATAAATGGAGAAAAGATTGAATATGTCAAGGATTTCATTTTACTTGAATCTGTAATCAACATCCATGGAAGCATCTGTCAAAAAATGAATAATTCTCATATATTTTAGAATGTAATTACTTGGATAGTTAATTGTCAAAAGCCTATCTTTTTGCTTTATGTCTGAGTCTTCTTTTGTACATAAAATTTAAATTTAACATAATCAAATTTATAAATATATTCTTTAGGGTTTTATGATTTTTGTGTCTGGTATAAGCTAAGCTTTCTTATTTGCAGGTACAAAGATATTTTCCTATGTTTTCTTCTAAAAGATTTAAAATTTTAGTTTTTGTATTTTTATAATAATCCACCCAGAATTTATGTTTGTGATAGTATGATACAGGTAACTAGTTATGTACTTTTTCCATAACATTGTTGATTGATTTATAGTGCTTCCTTTGTCATGTATAATATTTTGATACATCTGAGAGCATGTTTCCAGATTCCCTATTCTATTCAGCTTCTCTATTTGTATGTTCCATCCCTATGAGTTAGACCTGACTTGACAATGGTTATACTATTCCCACACTGTCTTAATTATGATGTTTTTAATCAGTGTATATCTAGGAATCGTGAGTTTAGTACCATGACAGACATACAAGGTTGGACAGTTAAGCTAGCCATCTCATCCTAGAAGAAGTGCTACATACCTCATTGCTGAATATCACCATGGTCATCTTCAAAGTCCTCCTCTTGGGAAGCTGTGCATTAATGTCAGTGCCTAGTCTACCCTTCAAAGCAATTTTGGAGCTCTTTTTCTGGAATGTCTATCAGAGCTGTCATCAGATAAGATCTGAAAATAACGTTTGTGAACTCATCTTAGAAGAAATGCTACATGCCTCATTGGAAGCTATGCACCCACACCAGCACCTAGTGCACTCTTCAAAGCACTTTTTCTAGGACGAGTTCACGAACTTAATTGTCCAACTTGCTGATGAGAGCACTGATGGACATTTAAGAAAAAGAGTTCCAAAATTGCTTTGAAGGGTATACTAGACACTGACATAAGTGCACAACTTCCCAAGAGGAGTACTTCAAGGGTGACTGTAGTGATAGTCAGCAGTGAGATACATAGTACTTTTTTCTAGGATGAGTTCATGAACTTAATTGTCAGACCCCATGGTTGCTACTCTAATACCAATTCCCTTTCTTTTTTCTCATTAGACAAAAAAAGAAAATCTAAAGAAAGGAATTGAATGATGCATTGCACATTGCGCTGGGCAAATCTGTTGCAAAAGATTTCTTTAAAGTGCTAAAAAGCAGTCCCTCAGGGCTAAGGTACACCTGACTCATGCCATGATGTTTCAACTGTTGGATATGTATGCAAAATTTGGATGATTAAAAGGGAAGATTTAAGGGGGAGGGCCAAGTTGGTGGATTAGACACATGTCTCCTCAGTTGTCTCTGCGAACTAAGGCCTGGAATGGTAAATGAATGGAGCAGCATGGATATCCAGGGAGCCCTAGGATTTGGCATAGGTTTGTCAGATTTAACTAGGCACCAGCAATGGACTAGACTACCTCTCTCAAAGATGAGCCAGGAGCGCCTGAGCCCTATTCCTGCTGACTCATCATTTCAGAGGACTTCAGATACTGATGCCTTCTTTGTTATCAGGAGGTGAGGACTGGGTACGAGCTGGCAAATATGCTGAACTGCAGTGCTTAAATGAACTGCATGTAGCACAGCAGAGAGACTGTGCATGAGATAGCCCTCCTAGAGATTAAACAAAATAAAGCAGAACAAAATGAAAAATTAAGTTAGTTATTTGAACTGATGGAACATCAACATCTGCAATCCAGCAGATCAATAACAAAATTACAGAATTAGACAATTCAGTTCAAAGCCAAAAGAGCAGAATTGAGCAGATAGAAGAGAGACTTAGTGACCTGAAGGATAGAGCAACTGACACCAGCATTTATGAGGAGAAATCACAGAAAAGAAATAAGAAAAATGAAGAAGCATTAAAAAACATGTGAGGCTGTATTAAGAGGAATAATCTACTAATAATTAGAGTTCCAGAACAGGGAGGAATAGATGGAAACACAGAGAGTATTGCAGTAGAGTTGCCAACAGAAAACTTCCCCGAAATTATGAAAGAAGAAAACATAGATATCCAAGATGTGTATCAAATGCCACAAAAACTGGACTCCAAAAGAAAGACACAAAGACATATTATAGTCAAGCTTAATAAAACGAAATGTAAACAGATACTCTTAAAGCCAGCGAAGCTCAAAGCAAAGCTAACATTCAGAGGGAAACCCTGTAGGTTTGCAGAAATGATGTTGACAAGAAAGCAGTGGAGTGACACATTCAAAGCCTGGAAGGAGAATAACTTCCGACCAAGAATTATATATCCTGCAAAACTGTCTCTCACATATGAAGGTGAAATTAAGACATTTGCAGATAAACAGAATTTTAAAGACTTTGTAAGAACCAAACCAAACTACAAGAAATACTGAAAAAAGTTTTTTGTTTAGAAAAACTAAAATATTAAGTGTATACTTAGGGATGCAATGCAAGACACAGCACCCAGAATCCTACTCACTTAGGAAAGTCAATAAGCTCAATAAAAACTACATTATTAAAAGAAAGGAATTAGTGATTATAATATGAGAACTATGACATTACTGCACTAAAAAGAGGGATATATTACAGTAATTTTAATCCTTTCAGATGTGAGGAAACTAAAAAGATATGCAGAAGTTAAAGTCTGGTTTAAACTTAGAATAGTAAGGGAGATCAAAGGGGTAGCTGCAAAGCAAAATAACAATGCAACACACAGAAACAAGAAGCATAATACAGGAGTCTCAACAAACACAAAACCAACACTGAAAAAGATCAAAAGTCAACCCATAAAGACGAATGACCCAGAACAGATTCTTAAGAAAAACATAGAAAACATCAATAATACAAAAATAAATGCATCAAAATGACAGCACTAAACACATGCTGTTTATAATTACACTGAATGTAAACAGACTGAACGCTCCAGTAAAGAGACAATGAGTGACATTTTGGATCAAAAGACACAACCCATCTATATGTTGTTCACAAGAAACACACTGAAGACTCAAAAATATGAACAAACTGAAAATCAAAGGATGGAAAAACAAATATGAAGCCAAAAACATGCAAAGAAGAGCAGAAGTGGCAATAGTAATTTCAGATAAAATAGACTTTAATGTAAGATCCACCATCGTGGACAAGGATAGTCACTATTGCTAAAAGATTCAATACATAAGCAGGACTTAACAACATTAAATATTTATGCATCCATACCAGAGCATCTAAATACATCAAAAAAACACTGACAACATTGAAATATTAGGTAGATCACTCAACAGTAATGGTTAGAAACTTTCACATTCCATCCAGAAAAAAGCTCAGTAAGATACAGAAGATCTTATTGTGACAATTAACCAACTAGACCTTATCAACATATACAGAACTTTTTACCTATCAACAGATAAGTATACCTTCTTCTCCAGGGCAGGTGGAATATTTTCCAGAATAGATCCTGTGTTGAGACATAAAGCAAGTCTCAACAAAATCTAAACCATTGAATTATTGCATAGCATCTTCTCAGATCATAAAGTCATAAAAGTTGAAATCAATAGATTAAAAAACATACACAGAAATTTGAACTCATGGAAACTGAACAACATCTTGCTCAAAAAGCCATGGGTTATAAAAAAAAATCAAGGATGAAGTAAAGAAATTTATGGAATCAAAATAGAATGAAAATACATCCTACCAGAACCTATGAGACACAGCCAAAGTAGTACTCAGAGGTCAGTTTATCTGTATAAATACACACATCCAGAAAGAACAACAGGTCCAAACCTAAGCATTAACCCTACAGCTGAACAAGTAGAAAGAGAGCAACAGAGGAACTCCTCAGGCAACAGAAGAAAACAGATGATAAAAATTAGAGCAGAACTAAATGAATTGGAGAATAGAAAAATTGGAAAAATTAGCAAAACCAAAAGCTGATTCTTCAAACAGATCAATAAAATTGAAAAATCACTGGCTAAACTTACAGAATGAAAACAGGAGGGGAAACAAATAACCCAAATAAGAAGTGAGATGGGAGATGTCACAACAAACCCAACTGAAATCAGAAGTATCATAACAGAATACTCTAACAGATTTGAAAGCCTGGAGGAAATGGACAGATTTCTAGATTCATATTACCTACCAAAATTATCACAAGAAGAAGTAGAACTACTTAATAAGTCTGTCACAAAGAAAGAGATTGAAAATGTCATCAAAAAACTACCAACCAAAAAAAGTATCCTCACCCCGATGGCTTCACCAGAGAATTCTACCAGACTTTTAGTGAAGAGTTAACTCCAATACTAATGAGGCTATTTCACAGCATACAAAGGGGTGGAATACTTCCAAATTCATTCTATGAAGCCAGCATAACCCTGATACCGAAGCCAGGGAAAGACTCCACAAAAAAAGAAAATTACAGACCATTGTCACTGATGAACCTAGATGCAAAAATCTTCAACAAAATCCTAGCCAATAGAATTCAACAACATATCAAAAATAAAAATAATAATTCACCATGACCAAGGTGGATTCATACCAGAGACGCAGGTCTGGTTCAACATCAGGAAAACAATTAATGTGATTGACCACATAAACAGCACAAAGGATAAGAATCACTTGCTTTTGTCAATTGACGCAAAAAAGGCATTTAACAAAGCCCAGCACACGCTCATGCTAAAAACTCTCAGCAAAATAGAAACAGAGGGGAAATTTCTCAGCACAATAGGGGTATCTATGCAAAGCCAACTGCCTACATCATCCTGAAGGGAGAGAGACTGAAAGAATTTCCCTTGAGAACAGGCACTAGACAAGGATGCCCACTCTCACCACTTCTAGTCAACATTGTACTAGAGGTTCTAGCCAGGGCAATTAGACAAGACAAAGAAATAAAGTGCATCTGCACTGGCAAAGAAGAAGTTAAAATTTCACTATTTGCAGATGATGTGATTGTATATACAGAGAATCCTCAAGAATCCATAGATAAACTACTGGAACTAATAGAAGAGTCCAGCAGAGTGTCAGGATATAAGATAAACATAAGTAAATCAGTAGGATTCCTTTATATCAACGAAGAGATCATTGAAGAAGAAATCACCAAATCAACACCATTTATTATAGCCCCCAAGAAGATAAAATAACCTGGAGTAAATCTAACTAGAGAAATAAGAGACCTACACAGAGAGAACTGTAAGACCTTGCTGCAAGAAACCAAAGGAGACCTACATAAATGGACAAATCTACCTTGCTCATGGATAGGAAAACTTAACACTGTGAAAGTGTCTATTTTATCCAAAGTGATCTACATATACAGTGCAATCCTAATACAAATTTCGGTGTTATTTTTTAATGAGATGGTGATACTAACTTTGTTTGGAAGGGGAAGGAACCCCGGTTAAGTAAAACACTACCCAAGAAGACGAACACAGTGCAAGGCCTCACATTACCCAAACTTAGAAACTATTACATTGCCACAGTAGTCAAAATAGCTGGGTTCTGGTACAAAAAGAGACCTCCAGACCAGGGGAACAGAGTTGAGATCCCAGAGATGCCAACATCCTCTTATGAACAGTTGATATTCAACAAAGGCCCTAAGATCGCTGGGGTAAAAACAGTCTCTTTAACAGATGGTGTTGGCAGAATTGGATATCCATCTGCAAAAAAGTGAAACAAGACCCATATCTCACACCTTACACAAAAACTAACTCAAGATATGTCAAAGATCTAAACATGAAACCTAAAATGATAAAGATCATGTAAGAAAAAATAGGGTCAATAATGGAAGTTGTAATACACAGGTTAGAAAGACTTCAAAATCTGACAAAGCATAATCAAAAGAAAATAGATAAATGATAACTACTAAGAATCAAACACTTTTGCTCTTTCAAAGACTTTATCAAGAGTTAAAAGACCACCTACAGAATGGGAAAAAATATTTGGCAACTACGTGTTGGACCAGTGTCTGATCTCCATAATCTACAAGATTCTTCAAAATATCAACAAGAAAAAGGTAAATAACCCAGTTAAGCAATAGGCAAAGGAGATGGGCAGACACTTCACCGAAGAGGATACCCAGGCAGCCAAAATACACATGAGGAAATTCTCACAGTCATTAGCTATCGGAGAAATTCAAATCAAACAACCAGGAGATACCATTTCACCCCAACAAGGTTGGCCATAATCCAAAAAACATGAAACAACAAATGCCGGGGAGCTTGTGGAGAGATCGTAACTGTCCTACACTGCTGGTGGGATTGCCAAATGGTACAACCTCTTTGGAAAGCAATTTGGCTCTTCCTTAAAATGTTGGAAATAGATACACCATTTGATCCAGTAGCCCCACTGCTCAGAATATATCCTACAGAAACAAAGGCTATACACAAACAGACACATGCACATGAATGTTCATTGCACCACAGTTCACAATAGCAAAAGGATGGAATCAGTCCAGATGCCCAACAACAGGATGAATGGATAAGTAAACTATGGTGCATAACTCTTATTGCTAAGAGAATCTACTACACCTTATATTGATGAGTGGTATCTGGGATCGTAAAAGGTAGCACGCTACCATATGCAATGATAAAGAACAGGACGATTTTAAGAAACATCTCATACCTGGTTTCAACTGGAGGACACTATGCTGAATGAAATCAGTCAGTAGCAAAAGGGCAAAAATTATGAGACTCCTGCTATAAGGACTTAAAAATAGACTTAGGTACAGAAAAAAGACTCTTTGACAGCTACAAGGATGGGGAGAGAGGGCAAGGGTTGATTATAGATTAGATAGTTGATAGAAATCGGTTAGGTAAAAGAAGTGACAGCACACAGTAGAAAGTAGATTAACTTAACTGGACTTCACCATAAACTGGAAAGTCTTCCAATTTCAACTCAATATTGCAAAGATAGAGAAGCAGGGACAGGATCTGGGGACTATGTCTTTTGGGGGACATCGAGGTCAATTGGCATAACTCTCCTATTGCTAAGAGAATCTACTGCACCTTATATTGATGAGTGGCATCTGGCGTCTTAAAAGGTAGCAAGCTGCAATGTGAGGTACCCAAAACTGTCCCAACACATCTATGAAAGATGATGACTGAGAATATCAGATACAAGGAAAAATGATCCCAGAAGACAGAATGACCCATACCAGTGGAACACTGTATCAGCATGAGACCAGAAGAACCAGATGGCATCCAGCCATCACCAAACACAGCTGTGATGGGGCACACAAGGTTGAGTCTCTGTGGCAACATGAGAAAAAGAGGGGTACAACTCAAGAACTGTACTAAAAGACCACAACTGATGGTCCGATGGCCTAGGGGATCCCCTAGGAGCATGGTCCCTACACCTCCTACAGCCCTGTCTAGGAAACAATATTGAGATCAACTCTTTGGACAAAAGTGGACTCGACTCAGGGACACAATGTGACCATATGTATACTTTATGGTTCTATGCATTTACGGGAAGCTGTCCTACTGGTCTCTTTCTGGATGAGAGAGAAGCGGGCAACAGCTTGTTTGGAGAATACAACAAATACAAAATGAGAAAAAGGAGTGTGCTCTCATGGAGTAAGGAGAGGAGAAGGAGCTGTAGTTAAGAGGACACGCAAAATATATTTGGATTGTATATTTTCACTTAATCATAATAAAAAAATAAGATTAAAATAAAGAAGATTGAGGATAAATTATGCCTTTGAATGATAGTGTTGGTGAATAATATAGAATATACCATTGATTTCCAGGAAAATGAACAAATCTGTCTGGGAAGAAGTACAGAGCAAATCCTCCTTAGAAGCGCGGATGGTAAACTTTGTCTCATGTACTTTGGACATGTTATCAGAGGGCTTAGTCACTGCAGAAGGACTTCACACTTGGTAGAGGGTCAGTGAAAAAGAAGAAGACCGTCAAAAAGATGAACTGACTCAATAGCTGCAATCATGGGCTCACACAGTGACTGTGAGAATGGTGCAGGACCATGCTGCTGTGCATAACATTATGAGTTGGAACCAATCTGACAGCACCTAACAACTGAAACACTGTTGGCAGTGCTGTGGCTGCTAACTAAAAGGTAGTTAGTTTCAATCAAACCAGGCATTCCTTGGAAACTCGACGAGGCAGCTCTACTCTGCTTTATTAGTTGGAATATATTTGATGGCAGTGGCTTTTTTTTTTTTGTAATAACGAGAGCATATGCTTACATGTTTATGTACGTTGTAATGGATTGAATTGTGTCTCCCCAAAGACGTGTGTAGCAATTTGGGTAGACCATGATTCCTGGTATTGTGTGATGTTTCTATATGTTGTAATGTCTGTCTCTATGATATTAATGGGGGAGGATGAGTGGCAGTTGTATTAGTGAGGTAGGACTCAGTCTAAAAGAGTGTATTATGACTTGAGATAATCTCTTGGGACATAAAGGAAAGGGAAGCAGACAGAGTGTAGCCCCAAGAAAGCAGTGCCAGGAGCAGTGTCTGTCCTTTGGATCCAGCATCCCTGTACCTCAGAAGCTCCCAGTCCAAGGGAAGATTGACTACAAGGACCTTCCTCCAGAGCCAAAAAAAAAAAGCCTACCCTGGAGCTGATGTCATGAATTTGGACGTTTAGCCTGTTTTCCTGTAAGAAAATGAATTTCTATTTGTTAGGAACAGATGATCACCGATAACAAGATCGACATGGGAAAAAGAGAACCCAGAAGACAGAGACATCCACGTGAGTGGGTCTCTTCATTGACTCGTGACCAGAAGAGTTGGATGGTACCCGGCCACCACCAGTGATAGCCACGATGGAGCTCACAGAGTTGAGTCTCACTGGCAACAACAGAATAAATTGGGGTGCACCCTGAGATCTCCAGTAAAAGACTGCAATTAATGGTCTGGGGGCTTTGGGGTTCCCCTGAGAGCACGGCCACTGGCCCTGATGCTGTCACTGTCCATAAATCATAATGAAGGTCAACTTTTTGGACAGCAATGGATTGGACTTGGCAATGTAGAGTGATCATATCTTGTGGGAATTTTATGTTTTTATGCATCTTATAGGATGTCATCCCCCTGCCCTCTTGCTGGAGGAAGGGGAGTGGGTGGAGAGGAGGGGATAGGAGACTTTTGGAATGATAGGACATGTATGGAGCAGAGAGGAGGGGTGTGCTGTCACAGGGCAGGGAGAGCAGTGGGAGCTGCATATAGGTGAGCATGTGAATTTATATGGGAATGTACCTTTTCATTTAATCACAAAAAAAAAAAAAAGAACCAAAGCTAATGTGAAAATATTGCTAAACAGCTATGTGGATAGAATCAAGTGAGACAAAATACATTTTCCCCAAATCTTTTATTGGAAAAAAAACAAAAATTCTGTTTCTTAAAGCAATCCATTTGTGTTTTTTGTTATAGCAGCACTAGTTGACTAAGACATACATATATCTCCTTTCATTTAACCCTGATTATAACTGAAAATGTGCTGGTATCACCATTTCATAGATCACTAAATAGAAGCACAGAAAGCTAAACTCCTCCAATGTTATTACCTAAGAAATTATAGAATCGACAGATTAAAATATCAAAACAAACTGGCCTCTGTTCTATTATTTTGCTAGTGTCTTCTTAAATGTATATGGACAAAGCCTGGTTTAAAAGATTTATTTTTTTCTAGTAAGTAGAACATTAAAGCACACATTTATGTCCTAAAAGACTTGCTGAATAAAACTTGCTGGCCTACTTCTTCTGCTACTCATCTTGTTTTGTATGATATTTTAATTTTCTGTGTACAATGAGCATTACTGAAGAAACTTCACAGTTGTTATAATCAGTAAATTCTGAGTTTTGACACGACTTTTCCTCTTTTTCTGGAGCTTAATGGAGCTGTAAACAGCTACTCACAGAAAGCACGTCTCGGGGAGAGGATGAAACCTACGTCAAAAGTGCTCCCTGTAGAAACTAGGTGAATGTTTATTCTGTAAGTATTTCGTTCTTAATGTTTTTAAATTTTGTATATTTTTCTGAACTGAGTCATTTGCTCACTCATTTAATAATATTTTTAAACAAAACCAGTGATACTAACAATGTGATAGTATAGTCCCTGAGTGGTGCAAATGGTTAAGTATTTGACCACTAACTGAAAGGTGGGTAGTTCAAACCTACCCAGAGCTTGCTCGGAAGACAGGCCTGGCAGTCTGCTTCTGAAGGGTCACAGCCATGAAACCTTATAGAGTGCAGTTCTAGCTGTACACGCATGAGATTGCCATGTGTTAGAAACAAGTCGATGGCAGCTGGAAATACAGAAATAATTTAGTAAATACATTTTGAGTATCTGTTATGTGCCAAGCATTGTGGTGGGTGATGAGAATACACTAGTGAATAAGGTAGAATTTTTTCCACTAAAGATCTTATAGTCTAGTAAAGATATGGATAGATGCAAGTGGAAGACAGTGGGGGGACAGTGGGTGTTGATGATAGAATTCTTATGCTTTTGTGGGAGACCTGGTTTTGATTCCCAAACAATATCCTTCAAGCACAGTCACCACCCATATGTCCATGAAGGCCTGTGTGTTGCTGTGATGTTAAACAAGCATTGGCAGAGCTTCCAGGTTAAGACAGACTAGGAAGAAAGGCCTGGAGTTCTGCTTGTGAACATCAGCCAAGGAAAATCCTATGGATCACGAAGTTCTGATCTCATTTTTCGTGGGGTCATCATGAATCAGGGGCCAACTTGATGGCAGCTAACAATAATACACAGTGACATAATGTAAATAAATACAGAGGTCATGCCGGCTAATGAACAAATCTGTCAACTTTCTTGGGGAAATTGATTTATGAACTGAGATCTATAAACTAAATTGATTTATAAACTTGATTTATAAGTTGATTTATAAACTGAGGGTTAGGCATAAGAGCTTGAAGGCAAAGATAACACAAAGAGAAGGAAAGGCAGCATTTGTAGAAAGAAAAGAGTACTTCCATCTATGTGTTCTGAATTCTAGAAACATTGGGTATGCTCACAGGTCAACTGAAATGAGGGAAGTAGCTACATGCACCTTCAAGTTACTTATTCTTCTTCGAAAAGAACTCCAAATCTCTGAAACTTTGGACACCCACCCAGTGAAACTACATTACTCCTAGGTCCTTGGCAGACCTATTGTATTCCCCTATTTCTTTGTTATTATCATTATCAACCTAATAATTCTGATTATAGTTCATTTTCCAAGGGCTAGGAAAAATAAGCAGCTGTCATGGCAGTTATCAGCAGAATGTTTACCGTAATGTTCTTCTCCAGTACATTCGAGTTACCAACATATGTGAACAACTAAGGCATTAAAAGTTCCAAGTCAGGAAAGCAAAGTCTAGAGCTGGACAGGAACAGGAGAGCTGGGTAGCCAGTTACAAAGTCTGATTTCAGCAGGGTGGCTATCATGGATTGAATTGCGTCCCTCAAAGAGTGTATCAGTTTGGCTGGGCAATGGTTATCGGTATTATGTTAACTTTCCCACATGTTGTAAATCCTGCCTCTATGGTGTTCATGAGGGAGAATGGGCAGGAGTTGTGTTAGTGAGGTGGGACTCAATCTACAAACTTGTATTGTTTGTTAAGTTAGTCTTTTGGGGCACAAAAGGAGAGGGAAGCAAACTGAGAGCTGGGGACCTCTTACCACCAGGTAGGAAGCACTGGGAGCAGAGCTCCTCCTTTGGACTCAGGGTTTCACCAACTGAGAAGCTTCTAGTCCAGGGGAAGATTAAACACAGGGACCTTCCACCAGAGCCAGTAGAGAAAGTCTTCTCCTAGAGCTGATGCATTGAATTTGTACTCTTAGCCTAGTTTTAAGAAAAGAAATTTCTCTGTGTTAAAGCCATCTAACTTGTGTTATTTCTGTTACAGCAGCACCAGGTGACTATGACAGCAGCCGCCATCCTCAATGTCAGACTCAGAGACTGCTGCTCTGTTTCACTGAGCATCACCTTTCCAGCCATCTCAGCAGTCATGTAAACCAACGGATAGTCAGAGAGGACACAACCTAATTATGCTTATATCTTGGCCTCTGCCTTGTGTCCACTCTCCTACTCATTATATTTCTGGTCTGAGTGCTGTAGTCTATAAATTCTGATTTGTAGAAACTTCTAGAACAGGTTAAAGAGGCTTCTGTAAAAACCCTAACTCCACCCCTCTTTATGGAGTCCTCCTTACCGTCTGTACTCCGTTGCCTGTATCTTCTTCGCAGCTCTCAAATCTGTTCCATTCTTTCTTGTTTTCCTTATTTCTTTCTTTCCTTTTTTTGCCTTCTTTTCTTCTTAACATTTGTTGTAGTCTGTCGTTACAAATGATTAGCTATGAGTATAGAAAGCATTAAAAAGGCAAAAAGCTATATGTACTCTCACCATCTAGAGATTGAAGCTATTAAAGTTTTGACATATTTCTTTTTACTCTGGTGTGCTGTGTATATGCTACAAAATTGGGATTATGTCTTACATACAATTTTATATCCTGCTTGTTTTACTTTCTACTATGTTGTCAGCCTTCGTCAGTATCAGTTAGTACTTCTGCTTTATAATTGCTGTGTCAGTATTTCTACCTCTACCTCATCCGCAATGATATTATTATTATTCCAGTGAAGCTCTCTGTTCCTCCTAGCTCCACTGCACTTGGCTGAATCTTCCTTTTTCTTGGTCTAGATTACCATAGAAATCTCTTAACTGGTATAACCTGAAGGGTCTTACCTCCACCAAGTGAACTTTGCCAAAAGAACTTTGTAATATGTCAATAATGTATGTAATATGTTATATGACCATTTTGTCCCTCTACTTTAACCTTCCGTGTCTACCCCATGACCTTCAGGATATAGTTTACACTCTTCACGACAGTGACAGTCCTCCATTGGACTCTTCTTACCTCTCCAAACTCCACTCTGAAGCCACCCTCCCACTCTTAGCTTCAATCTTTCAAATTCTTGTGCCTCTGAGCCTTTGTACATACTTTTCCCTCTGCCTAAAATACTCTTTCTCTTTCTTTGTATGAGAAAATCTACTCATTCTCTACAATTCCAAGCATGTGTTTCCACTGCTTAAGTATTTCTAGGAAGCTCATTCTTCCAATCTAAACCTCCCTATGGTGTTAAGATCTCAAGATCTCCTCTCCCCTGCACTGTGAGTTCTCCTATAGCCCCCGGTAGACAAAGATACCAAATAGAGGAAATCTTCCTGTCGTTCTGGCTCAGCAAACTAAGAGTTACCGTTTCTAAGGCCAGCTTCCTCCTGCAGGCTCTACTCTAACCTCAGAATGCCTGACTCATGACTCAATAATTCCTGAAGAATGTCATTTGGTGACATAGCTATGAATCTCTGTCCACTTGTGGAATTTCCCCAGGGTTTCAGAATCTCCCTTAAAATCCCTTTCCTCGAGCATGTGCCATCACAGATGTCTCCAGAAAAAAGGAGCAATAAAGCATTGTTACGCTGAAGAAATATCAGCTCTTTGAGACATCTTTGACATCTTTGACTTTCCATTAGGAGCTCCAATGAGATTTATTTTACAAATTTGATGAAATAAAATTTAACATACAAATTTTAATGTAGCAAGCAAACAGTAGTTTGGATGGAGATCCAGAAGATGGAAATCTATATGACTGGCTTAAAATATCACCTGCTGTTCATCGCAATTGAGTAGGTTCCAACTTTTAATGACCCTGTGTACAGCAATGTGAAACCCTGCCTGGTCGTGTGCCATCCTTACAATTGTTGTTAATCTTGAGCCCATTGTTGCAGCAACTGTGTCAGTCCACCTCATTGAGAATTTTCCTCTTTGTTGCTGACTCTCTACTTTACCAAACATGATGTCCACTTAGGGCACAAAAAGAAAGTCATCTTTGAATATAACCGAATGAAAGCTTTGCAGGTAGAGTGTTTTTGATACAGTTAAACAAAAACTGAACCCACTGCTACTGAGTTAATTCCAACTTCTAACAACCCTATGGGACAGAGTGGAACTGCCCCCGTGAGGTTCCCAAGGCTGTAAGTATTCATAGAAGCAGACTGCTACATCGAACCACTGACCTTTCTGCTAGCAGCTGAGTGCTTTAACCACTGCCTGTTGATTACTTCTTTGTTACTCACCTTTGCTTTCATACAGGGTGGCATGCCCAATCTAAATGAATGATTGGCAACTCAAGAAACTCAGACAAATAGTGATTTTTCAGCTTCCCCAAACTTATTACCCAGGAATGAAAGTACTGCTTTTCTTAAGTGGTCCAATTAAGATCTGGAAAGAAATCCAAAACAATGCTTTAATTCCTGTAAGAGGTACTGAGAAAAAATCTTAGATTGCTTCGGAGAGTCCAATGAGGTAAGGGATCCTGTGCACACACATGAACTGAATGGGCTTAGAAGATAGCACCCATCCTTCTCTCGTTCCCACACTTCCTCCACTCATCCCCACCCTCACATTAAAAGGATCAGATAAGACCACTAGAGTGATGCAGTTCTCACAGTATATTTTTAATCTGATTCATTTGAAATTGTTGGCCGGCCTTTGTGGAACCATCCAGTTCTGGCTGTTTCTTCTTTCATTAGCATCATAATCACTAGAAGTAGAAACAACAAAAACTGAGTATGTAAGCATATGGCAGAGATCTGAACTCAAGAACAGCAGTTCGAAGTTCTTTGTTCAGTGGTTGCCCAAGGGTTATCTGGATATTTAACAACTAGAAAATTCTCAACATCTAGAAGAAAATCAGCTCTGAGCATGGGTAAATACAAATCCAAGAGCCAAGTGCTGTCGAGTTGGATCTTGGGTAAATGTAGTTTCTTATTTCACACACAGTTACAATAGCGACAAAGCAACATCTATCAAAGGAGCACAATACTCACCTTGAAAAACAGTCTGTTTACTCAAGTAACTCCTGTTTGAGCAAAAATAAGGAAGATCACCAGATCTTTGCAGCCACTGTCTCAATCCATCTTGTTGGTGATCTTCCTCATTTTTGCTCACCCTCCACTCTACCAAGCATGATGTCCTTCTGTAATATGAGTTCTTTAAATAAAGCCATAAGTTTTACCACCTTACCTAGAGATGATTCATTTTCAAATCATCTGTAATATGAGTTCTTACAGTACATAAGAACTAGAAAAGATCATGAATTTTCCGAGGATGTTTATGTAGCAATATTTTCTTTGTTGTCTTGCTAACGTCTTGACCCAAGTCCTATGATTTATTTTGGCTATTTGTATTATTTTGTCAGTCATTTACTTAATCCATTAACAAAAGTTTTAAGGACCTATCAAGAGTCAGGCACTGTTATAGTACAAAAAGATCTCTGATAAAATTTACTAATCATATTTTATGAATAGTGATTTTTTAATCATGAAAATATTGACTTAAAATGTCTGGGATACTACTGTTTACTTCAATATGAAATCTATATTCAGAAAGTTCACTGTACCAAAAAAACCACTAAAGTATAAAATATTCAGTGTGGAAATATAACTTGGTTATGTATTATTCTTGATTACACAAATAAAAATGAACTATTATCATGATCAAACACCAAGATATGACTAATGTCTAAAGCAGGAAGATGGAAGGTGAAGAATAAAAACCATTTGTACCATGCTTCAGTTTAGCATTGTTTTCTCAAATGAAAAAGCTTAAAAAGATATTGTTGTTAGGGGCATTCAGATTGGTTCCAACACATAGCATCCCTGTGTGTAACAGAACAAAACACTGCCCAGTTCTGCACCATTCCCACAATCTTTTTTTATGCTTAAGCCCATTGTTGCAGCCACTGTCTCAATCCATCTTGTTGGTGATCTTCCTCATTTTTGCTCACCCTCCACCCTACCAAGCATGATGTCCTTCTCCAGGGACTTATCCCTCCTGACAATGTATGTAAGACACAGTCTCACCACCTTTGCTTCCAAGGAGGACTCTGGTTGTACTTCTTCCAGAACAGATCTGTCTGTTCTTTTGGTACCTTCAATCTTCTTCTCCAGCACCAAAATTCAAAGGCATCAATTCTTCTTCTGTCTTCCTTATTCGTTGTTCAGCTTTTACATACATATGAAGTGACTGAAAATACGATGGCTTGAGTCAGGTGCACCTTAGTCTTCAAAGTGACATCTTTACTTTTTAATACTTTAAAGAGGTCCTTTGTGCAGATTTTCCCGTTTCAATGCATCTTTTGATTTCTCAACTGCTGCTTCTGTGGGCATTGATGGTAGAACCAAGTAAAACGAAACACTTGACAATCTCAGCCCTTTCTCCATTTGTCATGATGTTGCTTACGGTCCAGTTGTGAGCATTTTTCTTTTCTTGGTATTGAGGTGCAATCCGTACTGAAGACTGTGGTTTTTTTGTCTTCATCAGTAAATGTTTGAAATCCTCAGGTTTGATGACATAACCCTGCTTGCTGGAAGTGAAGAAAAGGGTACCAAGGCCCTCTGTCTTAAACTAGCTATGCCATTAAAGAAAATGAGTTTGTTGAATTTAAAATCAGAAACTAAGACTAAGGAGATAAGAATTAAGAAAATGGATGAGTGAAAAGCATTCTTGCTTGTCATCACCCTGAAACTTTCCCTTTCTATCCCAGTATTTGATCCAAATGTAGTTGGGATATGGGGGTTTGAAAGGAGTGTGTAGAGGGGAAGTTGTAGACCACTGTTAACATCTGCATTCATCTTAACACTATTTCACATCTTTGATGTAATATGTAGGCAATTGGAAGAAAATATTGAAGAAGTAAGCATGGGAGAAAGAAGTAGTATATATTAGAGCAGGATACATCAAGTATCACAAATCAGGTTCCCCTTGTGCTCAAGAATAAAAAGCATTATACCAGATTATTCAAGAAGCCATAGAATAAACCAGGACAATTTCCTTGGAGCATTTTTTCCCTGAAATCCTCATGGTAAGTAAATATAACATGTGAGAAAAAAAATAATAATACAAAGTTAGAATGCAATAATGGAATGAATTTGTACACTAAACAAGAATTTTCAAAGAAATTTCACCATTAGCACTGGAACAAGTCAGACTTCAATCTCTGTCCACAGACCCTAAAGCCCAACATTCATTTTCCTCTACTATGAGGTGTTATGGTAAATCAAATACAGCCACAAATTCTTCACTACAACTCCCATTGAAAGGTGAAATTTCATTCTCTTCCATATGAAACTGGTCTTCCTTACTGACTTGTGAGACCAACAGAACTTAGTGAAAGTGGTGTTCTAGAACTTTTGAGTCCCGTAAGTTTTGTCATAAGAAACCTTAGTAGTTTCCCATAAGCCTCTTGGAATGCTTGCTGTGGCGTGTTTTCTCTCAGGATACTTCCTCTGGGAAATCAGTCAGAATGGCATGAGGAAGTCAAAGCACTACCATTGAGATGTCCACATTAGCTGACAACGTCAGCTGAGCCCCAACCGTCAGCATCAATGTCAGTCATACAAATATGTCATCTTGGACACAAAGGTTAGTTGAGTGTACAGATGACTCAGCTAGTATTTGACTCCAACTTTGTAAGAGATCCCGAGAGAGCTCTCTAGCTGAGCAGTTCTCTAGTTCTTAGCCCACAAAATTGTGGGCAAATATAACATGGTTGTTTTAAGCCACTAAATGAGATGGCTGAGATGGTTTATTGTTAGATAATTAGAACAAAGGAGCTTTAGTGAAAACAGTTGAGAAACTGGGCTACTCTAATCTCTCCTTGATTCTCCTTTAACTACTATAGCTCTATAGCCTAGCAGTCTTTGTAGATGCTGTGTGACTTTTTATTTTGTATCTTTTCTTGAACTCTTTTCTAGGTGGTAGGATGCTAAGCATTTACAAGGGCCCATTCTGAACCAGACAGAAGGCTGAATTTCTGCATGTACCATATTTTATTTTGAGCCCTGGTGGTACTGTAGTTCAGAGATAGGCTGTTAATCAGAAGACTGGCTGTTCAAATTCACCGGTTGTTTGTTGAAAACCCCACGAGGCATTCTACTTCTTATTGGGTAACTATGCATCAGAATTGACAGCAATGGATTTGATTTTTATCGTATTTAATCCTTTCAAGTTGCAAATTAGTTTTTAAGAGTTAATTCACTCACAATGGGAGGCTTTTCCTTTTTATGCAGCTATTTATTATTTGTTCCTCCCAGGTGCCACTGAAACCAGAAAACCAAATCCATTGCCATTGAGTCAATGCCGACTCAGACTGATGCTGTGAAACAGAGTAGAACTGCTCCATTGTGTTTCCAAGGAGTGAATTCAAACTGCCAACCTTTCGTTTAGCAGACATAGCACTTAAACACTTCACCACCAGGGTCTCCAGGTGCCACTGATTGATTCCAAATAATAACAACCCCACATACAATAGAGTAAGACATTGTCTGGTTCTGTGCCATTCTCATAAGTGTTGTTATGCTTGAGTACATTGCTGTAGTCACCGCGACAATCCATCTGATCGAGGATCTTCCCGTTTTTTGCTGATCCTTTATCAAGCACGATGCCTTTTCCCAGGCACTGGTCTCTCCTGGTAGAATGTCTGCAGTACGTAAGATGAAATTTAATCATCCTCTTTAGGTGGTGGTAGGGTGGAATTAGGATGGCATCCTGAAAAAATCTGTGACTACCTGGAGGAATCTCACAGACCTGTTGGAACCCTGAAATAACTCAAAGATGTTTTTTAAAGTTCTTTGGCCTTTTTATATTTATCTAAGAAGTTAGTTACTAGATAAAAGGATGCATGAAATTCTGATCCTGCTCTTTTGTTCATTACCAAACCTTGATTAAAGTATGAATGAATATGCTTCAAGACTCTGGGCAATATACTTCAAGATTTCACCAGCCTTTGTTCACTTTCATTTTGAAGTGTAATTAAGTAATTGTAATACAACATCTCACTTAGTGTTATATTTGGGGGAAAATTACATGACAGGCATTAAAGCTCACTTTAACCAACACTCAGATGTACTTTTGCCCTTCCTACTTTCCAGTGTTTAGGGACAGCAATTTCTAGCTTGCTGGATTAGGATAAGGACTAAATGAGCAACGTCTGCACACAGTAAATATAAAAATGCATATTAATTTGTCTTCTTATTTTCCCACCATCCTTCTAGCTTTTCTTCAGTCTGTAAGACAGTCCTAAAAATTCTGTATATAGTATCTGATTTCCCATTAATTTTACTTTTTATAAAAGTATAAAGTAGTCATATGGACACATAAGGGGGGCTGTCTCAAGAAATAATGTATTTCTCTCCATTATTAGTAGTTTTTATTTATTTATTTATTTTGGAGAAATGAAGCTATGATTCTATACTTATGGACTAGATTGAAATTTAAAGTAGCACTAAAATATAAGATAAGCACTCCCATAAAAACCTTGCTTTTGAGTTGATTCCAACTCATAGTAAAGAAAAATGATTACTAGCATTTTCAGAAAATTTTACAATATGCTTGACATTGTACTAGGCCCTGAACACACATTACTTAATGTAATACCTATAAAGATGCTGTGAACATTGATCTATTTATAGCATGTGACAGGATGTCTATCCTTCTTTATTTTAAACATGAATATCTTCACATTTCCTAGGATTTCCTCCTTCTTCCCTGGTCATCCTTACCAATGTCTTTTGATGGTTCCTCTGGATGTTCTAGACCTCTAACGTTCGTGCATCCCAAGGTTCAGCCCTTGACCTTCTTCTTGGTCGCCACTCATCCTGTCTCATGACTTGAAGTGTTATCTGTGTCTGATGACTACCAAATTTAGTCTTGACTTCTCCCTAAATTCTAAGCTCGAATATCCAACTGCCTACTTGTCCTCTCTACTTGGATATCTAGTGAGAATCTCAAATTTAACGTGGCTCAAACCAAAATACTGGTTTTCCTCTATAAACTGCTCTACCCTGAGACTTTCCATCTTATTAAATGGCTTAATCATCCTTTCAGTTACTGATACAAAAATCTCAAAGACATTCTTAACTCTGCCAGTGGTCTAGTCTCAAAAATGCAACAAGAACATATTTTTGAAAAACTAGACTATGTCATTCTTTTACTCAAAACTAATCAAAACAGGTGAGTATTTCATAAGCAAAATCCAAAGTCCTTCCAACATCAGCTAGCTTAAAAATCCCCACACCATCTTCTCTCTCCACTGCCTTGTTTTTACTCTCTTTCTATTGCATTTAATCCACTGTAGCTACACTGGCTTCCTGCTGCTCTCAAATCTATCAGATGACGACCCTTGTCTAGAATAGTCTTTCCTCAGATATCTACATGCCTCACTGCCTCCACTTTTGTTGATCATTGCTTCTACACTAACTTTCATTGAATCCTTTCCTAACTGTTCTATGTAAAATTTCAAGACTCACCACTACCACTGCCCCCTCTTCATACACATATTTTCTCACTTTGTTGCTATTTTTTCCTCTCTACCACTTATTTGTTCATTGTCTCATTCTCTTTTGCCCTTTCCTTTCCTCATTCCCCAGAATATGAGGCAGAAAATACATACACCTCTTTTAGGCACCTACATCTGTATCTGTTACACAGTAAATCTGTTAAATAAAATCTCTACTTAATAGCTCAAGCAACTAAGATTCAAAAAGATCAAAGATTATCAAGAGGAGAAAACCACACCAAACCCATTGCCAACCAGCCAATTCCGGCTCACAGCAACCCTATAGGACAGAGTAGAACTGTCCCCATCGAGTTTTCAAGGAGCACCTGGTAGATTCAAATTGCCAGTCTTTTGGTTGGAAGCCATAGCTCTTAACCACTGCACAGTGCTGGGTGAAGAAGAGACTGGGGGCAAAACCCAGGTGTGTCTGACTGTTCCCACTCCCCAACCCTACTGCACGGTTCAATCAGCGATATTAAAAAGAAAACAAAATAAAACACTGTGGACGAGTTGATTCCAACTCACAGCGACCATATAGGACAGAGCAGAATTGCTCCACAGGGTTTCCAAGGAGCACCCTGCAAATTCGAACTGCCAACTTTGCATTAGTAGACATAGCACTTAATCACTATGCCGCCGGCTTTTCCTATTTCCTCTGAGATGATCAGTGATTCCCCATTTTGGCTGTATAGCAGAATCTTACGTTCGCCACTGTTACTCATTATTAAAGTCATAGTTACTAAACATAAGGATGAACATTTTTGCATAATGTAAGCAACGATGTAGATCAGATAGATCTAGAGGTGATATGCTGTGAAACCAAACTCAAGCTTCATAGCCCCACACTTTTTCAGGCTCTTTTCAATGTCCTTGGAGTGGCCTTAGCAATGTGTTGATATAGTCATATGTTTTTGTAAAATTTGCTGAAGTAATCTGTCTTAACCAAATTGGTTAGGATTAATTTTTTTCCTCCAGCCCACTTCCTCCTTTAAACTTCCTTTTGTGTTGGGTGATGCGGATAACAGTAAGCACTGTCACGATCTGGCTAAGGGAAACTTAAGCTGGGGATATCTAAGTTTAGGTTTAATGAGACGTGTTTTGGTGGCTCATAGACCTGTTGTGAATGGTTCTGTTTTTACTAAGCATTGTAGCGACTGGCCTCTAGGAACACTGCTTTGCTCACTGTGTTGATTCACCCAGCTTCCCGCTGTGAAGAATCCAATGTGTCTTAACATACACAATGCCAAACTTATATAGGTATGAAACAGGTAATATTCTAAAGTCAACCTTAAATTCACTAATAGACTTTCCATTGTAGTCTCTTTGATATTTAGAAGTAAATGGAGCAACTGAATTTCAATTTTTACCAGATGAATACTTGAAGAAGAAATAATCTTTATAACATATTTAAACACTCTCAAAATGTGTCCCTTGGAACCACCCTCCAAACCCCTTAAAAAAAAAAGAAGCTATCAATTTGTTTGCTTGTTTGTTTCAGGGAAATGGGATTTTAATATAACACTAGCACACTAACTATGATAAGTGCCATTAACTGTGCAAAGGCAGTTGCCTTGCTCAGTTGAAAGAGCATAGAGGTCATGTCATATTGCTCTTAATTAGAATTCAAGCTCTTCTACCCACTGCCTAAATGATTTAGGACAACATATCTGAGATCCATTTACCTCAGGTGACTAATACCAAACCTGCTGCATATGACTTGATTCCAATTCATGGCAGTCTCACATGTTTCAGAGTAAAACTGCACTCCAAAGTGTTTTCAAGGCTGAGAGCTTTCAGCCACAAGTTGCCAGGCCTTTCTTTCAGGGCCCGTGGGTGAATTCAAATGCCCAGCCTTTCAGTTAGCAGGGAAGTGCTTAACCATTTACACTACCTAGGGTCATCTTTCCTCTTTTATAAAGGGCTGCAAATTCTTCATCATGTAGTTGATGCAAGAATTAGGTGAGTTAATCTATAGAAAATGAACAAATACTCAACATATATTTTAAATCCCAGTGTTTGCTGCTTTGTCTAATTTCTTCAGCCAGTAATTATTCTTTGTTGTGACTTCTACCATAGGCTCAAGGTACCTAAACTTAGATGTCATTATTTATATTAATAATCACTGCCACTTGGCTTGGCTTGGTTGATGTTTATGAAGCACTTTGGAGAGAACAGGGGCTTTCATAAACATTGGTCATTGGTAACAGATGCAAACCAGGCTATCTGAGGTCACACGGCTAATACATTACAGAGCTGAGACGATGTCCACCATTCATTTGTCCTAGATCCAATAGACTGCCCACTCTACTCCCACTCACTGGGCTGTTTAAGCAGCTTTCAGGGTCATTATCCAATAAGGACCGCTTTTTATAAAAACAGTGTGTGCAAGATCCATGTGTTATTGTGTTGGCCTAGAAAATTTCAAGAGTTTACAGAACAATTTAAAAGTACAAGAGGAAATAGTGTCTGCTCTTGTGCCCTGTTTTTTCTTTTCTCAGAAGAGCTCTACACACCAGTTCTGAGAACCCATTTCCCTTGCTTCAGGCACCTTGCTTATCTTGTTGTGACATATTATGGGAGATGAGCAGACACAGAAAAGCACTTCCAATACCAAGTGGATAATTAAGGCCCCTCAGAATGCAAGCTCTATTTTGTTTATTGTGCGTCAAGTTCCCAGAATTGTGGTTAGCACACAGTAGGAGATCAATAAATGTCTGTGAAATGAGTGAATTCTGCTTAACGAGATTCTGACTTCAAACAGTACTGAGATTTCACAAGGAACTCTCAGGCAATTGTGATGTGGCCCTCAGTCTGAATTCCTACAGAATTTAGCACAGTTTTACCGGAATTGTTTTCCAGTGTCAGCTTAAGTTTCCAGTTTTCCCATATCAACTGTAAACTCTTCTGAGTCAAGTGCTGGACCTTGTCTCTCAGGGAGAGTCTCGAGCACAATCCTAAACCCAAGACTATGTATACATATGATTTCTGGGAAATTGATATACGTGCAAGTCCTGGTGGTGTACCAGGCGCTCCTTGGAAGCACTATGGGGCAGTTCTGCTCTGTCCTTTAGGGTCGCTATAAGTTAGAATTGACTCTTTGCCAACAGGTTTAGTTTAGTTTTGTTTTCTCGTGGTACACTAGTTAAGCACTTGGCTCTTAACTGAATCTTTGGTGGTTTGAACTAACCAGATACTGCACTGGAGAAAGATGTAGCAGTCCACTTCTGTCAGACTTACAGTCTCAGAAACCTATGAAGATAGTTCCATTCATACAGTGACTATGAGTAGGAATCAACTTGATGGCAATGAATTTAGTTTTGCGGGGTACAGTGAGAATTTGTGACATATATTTGTGCATACATACTTTCTCAGAGTATTACATATACGTGTTATAAAAGACTCTAAGAAATTGACACTTGTAGCATTAGGAATTCAACTTTATAGATGTATTTCTGTCCAGCAAATTCAATTTGTCTTACACCAAATTCCAGAATACTAATATTTTAAAGTACTATGTAATGATTTCCTGATTGGTATTCTCTAATCAGAAGTCTCTTTCTGCTACCAGGTACCCAGATTATAAGATTTCAGGAAGGGGCGGAGTCAAGATGGCCGACTAAGCAGACGTATCCTTATGTCCCTCTGGCAACCAAGACCTGAATTTACAATCAAACAGAGCCTTCTGATCACCTAATCAGCCTCAGGACACGGCACAGAGCTGTTAATTGGGACTTCATACCACTCAGCGAAAAACCTCCTCTCTTTCGCTGACTCCCGCTCCTGGCTAGCCTCGGCTCTCACGGACGGAAGGTAAACGCACCATTTTGACTTTTTTTTCCTCGGTCTCAGCTGGCGGGCGGAGCTGGGCCTTGCCCGGCTGCTGGACTCAGACGCGCTGCTGGGGGGATAGGCAGGCGAAATTCCCATACTCTGAGAGCCAGGCTCGGGACTCTGTTAATCTAGCCACTTTGAGCCTTTCGTTTTGTAGCTGCCTCAGTGGGGTTTGTGCGGAACTCTGTGGTCAGGGTGCGGGACACCATGTTGGTACTGAGATTTTAGCGGGACCTCGTTCTTAGCCTGGGAGCCAGCGCCTGCAAACGGGACAGCGCTTCTCCGTCAGAAAAGTAGTGATTTTGCACAGTGCTGCCTACGTTGGGGGCCCTGCAACAGAAGCAGAGGAATTGCTGCCTCTGGGCACCTTTAGCCCCTCTGTCTGCTGCCTGTGTGGAGGACGCCATCTTGGATACGGTGGCCGCAGCTGGACCTAATTCTTAGCTTGGGAGCCAGAGCCTCTCCACAAGAGAGCGCTTTTCTATCACAAAACCAGTACTCGACACAGTGTTGGATAAGGCTAGGCCCTGTCAGCAGAGGACACCAGGGCAGTAGCAGTGCTGTATTCTGAACTAGTTTGTTATCATCTGGGGTGGGATATGGTGGCGCTTACTTCGTCAGATGAGAAGAGGGACCTCTACACCTGAAAACTTAACTGACTTGTGAACCAGTCAGATACCTTTTGCTTTACATTTGAAGACAGCCTAGAGAAACATTTGCAATCCATCCTCACAGTACCTCTTCCAGCCTCTATATACTCACATGGGACCCAAAAAGCAACAGACAATTACGGCATACAAGCAATCACTCATGGCTTCAGAAGGCTCCCAAAGAAAGCAACCAAGGAGTTTTCCAGATGAAGAAACTTTTATGAAAGCATCAGGAAGTGAATGCAAATTAATTATATACACAGCCCTTCTAGACCTTATACAAAATGTAGCAGAACAAAATGAACAATTAAGCAAGTTGTTCGATCTAATGGAACACCAGTACTCTGAAATCCAACAGATCAAGAACAAAATCAAAGACATAGAAACTTCCATGCAAAGCCAAGAAAACAGAATGGAACAAATGGAAAAAAAAAATTTCTGACTTGGAAGACAGAGCTACTGATGCCAGTGTCTACGAGCAGAAATCAGAAAAAAAGAAGCAAGAAAAATGAAGAAACATTAAGAAGCATGTGGGACTCTATTAAGAGGAACAACCTTCGGTTAATCGGAGTCCCTGAACAGGGTGAGACATCTGAGAACACAGAGAGTATTGTTGCTGAGCTGCTGAAAGAAAATTTCCCAGAAATCATGAAGGAAGAGAATATAGACATCTCAGATGCATATCGTACGTCACCCAATATAGATCTCAAAAGAAAGACTCCAAGACATATTATAATCAAGCTTAACAAAATGAAACATAAGCAGCAACTCTTAAAGGCAGCAAGACTCAAGGCAAAGCTAACATTCAGAGGGAAACCCTGTAGGCTCTCGTCAGATTTCTCAGCAGAAACCATGCTGGCACGGAGACAGTGGCACGACACATTCAAAATTTTGAAGGAGAAGAACTTCCAACCAAGAATTATATATCCTGCAAAACTATCTTTCAAATACGAAAATGAAATTAAGACATTCCCAGATAAACAGAAACTCAGAGACTTTGTAAAAACCAAACCCAAAGTACAAGAAATACTGAAAGAAGTTCTTGGCTTTGGCTTAGAAGAACGAAACCACTAACTTTATATTTTAGAATGACACACTACTCAAAACTCATTTAGGGAAGGCTCCAAAGTAAATCACAGCTTTGATTTGGAAAGAAGCAATCCAGTGATCATCATGAAAACTATGGTGTCATCAGAATAAAAGAGGGATGTATTACAGTCGTTATAGTCCTTCCAGATGGAGAGGAAGATGACAAGACTGGTAGTAATTAAAATTGGGTTTATAAATAGTTTATTAAGGGGGTTCATAGGGGCAGCTGTAAAGCACAACAAAGATGTATTATACCATTTCAAGAAATCTAACACACGAGTCTCAACAACTATAAAACCAGCTCTGAAAAAGGTGAAAAATCAACTCACAAAAAAGAGTGTCCCAGAACAGACTAATAAGAACAACAGAGAAAACATCAACATAAAAATAAACATACCACAATGGCAGCAGTGAACACATACCTATCAATAATTACATTGAATGTGAATGGACTGAATGCTCCAGTAAAGAAACACCGAGTGTCATCTTGGATCAAAAGACACGACCCATCCATATGTTGTCTACAAGAAACTCACTTGAGACCTAAAGTCAGGAACAAACTGAAAATTAAAGGATGGAAGAATATATATCAAGCTAACAATGAACAAAGAAGAGCAGGGGTGGCAATTCTAATCTCAGACAAAATCAATTTTAATGTCAAATCCACCATCGTGGACAAAGATGGACACTATTTATTGCTGAAAGGTTCAGTACACAAGCAAGACTTAACTATATTAAACATTTATGCACCTAATGTCAGAGCACCTAAATATGTCGAAGAAACACTGACTATGCTCAAAAGAGAGTTAGATGACTCCACAATAATAGTGGGAGACTTTAATACTCCACTCTCATTACTAGACAGATCATCTAGAAAAAAGCTCAGTAAAGATACAGAAGACCTCATTGACACAATTAACCAACTAACCTCATTGATATATACAGAACTTTCCACCCATCAGCAGACAACTACACCTTCTTCTCCAGTGCACATGGAACATTCTCCAGAATTAACCACGTGATAGGCCATAATGCAATGCTCAACAAAATCCATACCATTGAATTACTGCAAAGCATCTTCTCAGATCATAAAGCGATAAAAGTTGAACTCAATAGCAGAAAAAACAGAGATAGAAAAGGGAACTCTTGGAAACCGAACAACATCTTGCTCAAAAAAACATGGGTTATAGAGGAAATCAAGGATGAATTAAAGAAATTCATGGATTCCAATGAGAATGAAAACACTTCCTATCAGAACCTATGGGATACAGCCAAAGCAGTGCTCAGAGGTCTGTTTATCTCCATAAATGCACACATCTGGAAGGAAGAAAGAAACCAAATCAAGGAACTAACTCTACAGCTTGAACAAGTGGAAAGAGAACAACAGAGGAACCCCTCGGGCACCGGGAGAAAGGAGATTATAAAGATTAGAGCAGAGCTAAATGAATTAGAGAATAGAAAAACAATTGAAAAAATTGAAAAGACCAAAAGCTGGTTTTTTGAAAAGATCAACAAAATTGATAAACCACTGGCTAAACTTACTAAAGAAAAGCAGGAAAGGAAACAAATAACCCAAATTAGAAATGAGAAGGGAGTTGTCACCACAGATACAACAGAAATCAAAAATATCATAACAGAATACTATGAAAGACTACTCTAACAAATTTGAAAACCTAGGGGAAATGGAAAAATTCCTTGACTCATACCACCTACCTAAATTATCACAACGTGAAGCAGAACAACTTAATAAACCCATCACAAAGGAAGAGATTGAAAAGGTCATCAAAACACTGCCAACCAAACAAAGTCCGGGCCCAGATGGCTTCACTGCAGAATTCTATCAAGTATTTAGAGAAGAGTTATCCCCAATACTACTGAAACTATTTCACAGTATAGAAAGGGATGGAGTACTCCCAAACTCATTTTTTGAAGCCAGCATAACCCTGATACCTAAGCCAGGGAAAGATCCAACAAAGACAGAGATCTACAGACCGACATCAGTCATGAATCTAGATGGATAAATCTTCAACAAAATTCTTGCCAACAGAATACAACAACATATCAAGAAAATAATCCATCATGACCAAGTGGGATTCGTACCAGGGATGCAAGGCTGGTTCAACATCAGGAAAACAATTAATGTGATTAACCACATAAATAACACAAAAGACAAAGATCACCTGATTTTGTCCCTTGATGCCGAAAAGGCATTTGATAAAGTCCAACACCCATTCATGCTAAAAACTCTTAGCAAAATGGGCATAGATGGCAAATTCCTCAACACAATAAGGGCCATTTATACAAAGCCAATTGCCCACATCATCCTGAATGGAGAGAGACTGAAAGACTTTCCCCTGAGATCAGGAACTAGACAAGGATGCCCACTGTCACCTCTCCTATTCAACATTGTGCTAGAAGTTCTAGCCAGAGCAATTAGACAAGACCAAGAAATAAAGGGCATCTGCATCAGCAAAGAGGAAGTTAAAATCTCCCTGTTCGCAGATGATATGATTGTATATGCAGAGAACCCCAAGCAATCTATAAGTAAGCTACTCAAACTGATAGAAGAGTTCAGCAAAGTTTCAGGATACAAGATAAACATAAGTAAATCAGTAGGTTTCCTTTATACCATAAACGAGACTGTTAAGGAGGAAATTAGGAAATCAATACCATTTACGATAGCCCCTAGGAAGATAAAGTACCTAGGAATTAATCTAACCAGAGAAACAACAGACCTTTAGAAAGAGAACTACAAGCCCTTACTACAAGAAACTAAGAGAGACTTAGATAAATGGAAAAACCTACCCTGCTCATGGATAGGAAGACTTAACATTGTGAAAATGTCTATTTTACCCAAAGCAATTTATTTATATAATGCAATCCCAATACAAGTTCCAGCATCATTTTTTAATGAGATGGAGAAACAAATCACCAATTTTGTTTGGAAAAGGAAGAAGCCCCAGATAAGTAAGGTATTACTAAAGAAGAAGAACACATTGGGAGGCCTCTCATCACCCGACCTTAGAACATACTACACTGCCACAGTGGTCAAAACAGCCTGGTACTGGTACAAGAACAGACAGATCGATCAATGGAATAGAATTGAGACCCCAGAGATGACACCATCTGCCTACAAACAGTTGATATTCGACAAAGGCCCTGAGACATTAAACTGGGTTAAAAACAGTATCTTCAACAAATGGTGCTGGCAAAATTGGTTATCCATCTGCAATAAACTGAATCAAGATCCATATCTTACACCTTAGACAAAAACCAACTCCAACTGGATAAAAGACCTAAATATCAAACCTAAAACGCTAAAGCTCATCCAAGAAAAGGTTGGAACAACAATGGAAGTTTTAATACACAATGAGGACAGACTCCAAAATCTGTCCAACAAACCTCAATCAACAGAAGAGAAAATAGATAAATGGGAACTATTAAGAATCAAACACTTTTGCTCATCCAAAGACTTTATTAATAGAATTAAAAGAACACCCACAGAATGGGAAAAAATATTTGGCAACTCTATGTCAGACCGACACCTGATCTCCATCATCTATAGGATACTACAAAATATCAAGAAGAAGAAGATAAACCATCCAATTAAGCGATGGGCAAAGGAGATGGACAGACACTTCACTAAAGAGGAGATCCAGGCAGCCAAAAAACACATGCGGACATGTTCATGATCTTTAGTTATTAAAGAAATTCAAATCAAGACAACAATGAGATACCATCTCACCCCAACAAGATTGGCCATGATCCAGAAAACACAAAACAACAAATGCTGGAGAGACTGTGGAGAAAGTGGAATCCTCCTACACTGTTGGTGGGGTTGCAAAATGGTCCAGCCTCTTTGGAAGGCAATCTGGCGCTTCCTTAAAAAAATGTATATTGATATACCATTTGACCCAGTAATTGCACTACTTGGAATATATCCTACAGATTCAAGGCCTTTCACACCAACGGACACATGCACCAGAATGTTTATAGCAGCACAGTCCACAATAGCAAAAAGATGGAATCAACCCAGATGCCCAACAATAGAAGAATGGATAGGTAAACTGTGGTACATATACTCAATGGAGCACTACGCAATGATAAAGAATAACAATGATTCCAGGAAACATCTCCTAACCTGGTTTCAACTGGAAGACATTATGTTGAGTGAAAGTAGTCAGCGACAAAAGGACAAATACTGTATGAGACCTCTACGATAAGATCTCAAAAACAGACTTGTGTATAGAAGAAAAGACTCTTTGACAGCTGCAAGGGAGGGGAGGGAGGGAGGGCGAGGGGGGGAGGGTTTAGTTTAGATAGTTACTAGCAATCTAGTTGGGAGAAAGCAGTGACAGCACACATTAGGAACAAGAACAACATTAAGTGGACTTCAGCATAACTTGAGTACTCCTTCCATCTTAACTCAATATTGCAAGGATAGAGTAGCTGGGGCGGGGGGCGGGGGACCATGCTCTTGGGCGAATTCCAGGCCAATTGGCACAACTAGCGTTTTGCTAAGAGAGCTCTCTGCACCCCACATTGGTGAGTGGCGTCTGGGGTCTTAAAAGCTGCCAAGCTGCCATCCGAGGACAAAGCAAATGGTTCCAACTCAGCAGGAATGGATGCTCACCGAGGGCCAAAACGGCATGCGGTAAAGACAACCGAGAAGACAGAGAGACCCACAAGAGTGGGTGCCTACATCGACTTGGGACCGGAAGAACCGGATGGTGCCTGGCCACCACCAGTGATAGCCACGACGGAGCTCACAGAGAGGAGCCTCACTGGCAACACAAGAATAAAAAGAGGTGCATCATGAGATCTCCACTAAAAGACCTCAACTGATGGTCCAGCGGTTTGGGGGTTACTCTGAGAGCATGGCCCCCTTCCCTGATGCTGCCCTCTCCCATAAATTATAACAAAGGTCCACTCTTTGGACAGGAATGGATTGGATTTGGCAAGGCAGAGTGACCATATATTGGAAGCACTTTATGGTTCTATACATCTATAGGATATCATCTTGCTAACCTCTGGCTGGAGGAAGGGGAGTGGACGGAGAAGAGGGGAAAGGAGACTGTTGGGAGGATGAGACAGGTATGGAGCAGAGAGTAATAGTGTGCTGTCACCGGACAGGGAGAGCAGTGGAAGCTGCATATAGGGGGGCATGTAAATTTACATGTGAATGTACAGTTTCACTCAGTTATGTTAAATAAAAATAAAGAATAAAAAAAAAAGATTTCAGGAAGGGGATGGAATTAAAGGCCATGAAGGTAAAGGGTTTGAGAACTATTTCATAAAGCCATGATGCAAAATTACATCCCTGTGACCAGTTCATCATAGTTTTGATTTTTGTGTTTGTTAACTATATTTCATGTTACAGATAGTATTTTTAATGAAGGGACATTTTATAGAAAAATATTTTGAGGAAACTTTAACAAATTCTAAGCAAACGAAATGATAACATCTGGGGTCTTAAAAGCTGCCTAGCTGCCATCTGAGGGTACAGCAAATGGTTCCAACTCATCAGGGATGAATGATCACCAAAGACCAAAATGACATGGGGGAAAGAGAATCCAGAAGACAGAGAGACCCACAGGAGTGGGTGACTACATTGACTTGTGACCAGAAGAGCAAGATGGTGCCTGGCCACCACCAGTAATAGCCATGATGGAGCTCACAAAGCTGAGTCTCACTGGCAACACAAGACTAGAAAGGAGTGCACCCTGCGAACTCCACTAAAAGACCGCAGTTGATGGTCCACGGGCCTCGGATTTCCTCTGGGAGTATGGCCTCTGGCCCTGATGCTGCTCCTTTAAATCATAATGGAAGTCAACTCTCGGACAGGAATATATTGGACTTGGCAACACAGAGTGACCATATTGTGTGTGCACTTTATGGTTCTATGCATCTATAGAATGTTGTCCTGCTGACCTCTTACTGGAGAAAGGGGCGTGGGTGGAGAGGAGGGGATAGGAGACTGTTGGGAGGATAAGACATGTATGGAGCAGAGAGGAACAGTCTGCTTTCACTGGGCAGGGAGAGCAGTGGGACCTGCATATAGGTGGGCATGAAAATTTATATGGGAATGTACATTTTCATTCAATCATAAAAAAATTACATTATGGATAGCTAAGACACACCCCCACACACATATGTGTGTATATATATATATCTAATTCACATATCCTATTCAAATGTGGGAATAAGCAGAAGTGGAACACAGGTGATCCATGTTTAAGATCCTCTCATGCCTTAAACTGGCCCTAATTCTCAAAAGAAAACTCTTGAAAAGTAGGGAACTTGTCTGTAGCCCTAACTCCTAGTCAGTGAAACCTATTGCCATTGAATGAATTCCAGCTCACAGAGACCTTACAGGACAGAGCTAAATTGCCCAATAGAGGTTCCAATGAGTGGCTGGTAGTAAAACTGCTGACCTTTTGGTTAAGAAGTGAGCTGTTACCCCCATGCCACCAGGGATCCAAATCCTTGTATAATGCCTAGCGTAAAATAAATATACATAGCTATATATCATATACTCAGAAAAAATATTTAGTTGAGTTTAATCAACTTTGTCTTGACCCTAGACATTAAATAGGTAAAAAATAGACATTGCTGTAGATTTAAAAGTACTGAGAAGTAGGATCCAAGGATTTGAGTTTTAGTCCTGCTTCCATCATTAACAGGCTCTCTGGACCACTGTTTGCTCACCAGATTAATGAACAAATGAGACTCAATTATTCCTAAGATTCCTTCAGCTCCTAATATGCTCCTGATTTCTATATTCCTTGTTGTTGCTGTTAGATGCCATCGAGTTGGTTCCATCTCAGGATGACCCCATGTATGTCAGAGCAGAACTATACTCCATAAGGTTTCAGTGGTTCGTTTTCTAGAAGTAGATTGCCAGATCTTTCTTTAGAGGCACCTCTAGTGAACTTGAACATCCACTCTTTTGGTCAACAGTCAAGCACATTAACTATTTGCAGTCCTATCTACAGATACACACTTTACCCCTGAAACATCCAGACTTCTGTCTGGATGTTGTTATTTAGAAAACAACAAAGTGCTCAACATTAAGGCTAATTGGGAGAGCCCACTGAGAATTCACACTTAGTGTTTTCTAGCAGTGATTTGGAGGACAACAGAAATGTCTCACCGATCCCAGGACATGGAGGTGGGGACTGCTTGGGTTTACAATCTAGAAAAAAGGAATCCTTGACCCTGTAGAACTTCATCCCTCAGTGTTTGCTTGTGCTGAGAAAAAGTGGCACAAACCGATCAGTCTGGCAAGGGCAAACTTCTAAGAATCTTCTGTGGGTGAGGGTTGCCTGAATGGTGAAATCCAGGAAAAATCAATGAGTAAAAGGGAAGACCAGCTAAGCAAACAAAGACACCTGCCAGAAGGAACCCAGGAGACAACCGTGGAGGGCGGGACAGAGGTGCTAGTGGGAGCAGGGAAGAGAGAGCAGGCTCACGGAAAGCTGAGAGGGGCTACAAACTGTAGTGGTAAACCAGCTGTCCAAAAACTACATAAATCATTTTTTTAATTTTTTTAAACTTTAGTTCTTAGCACTTTTGACTTCTGGGGTAAATACTCCCATCACGACCCAATTCAACTGACTAACGATTAAAAGCTGATTAACAGATCTGACCACTTAATAGCTGGCCTTGGTAAGCCAGCATGAGCCGGGCTTGAACATGCCCACCAACAATAAGCAATACTGGGAAAGACTCACTGACTGGAGAGACTTTCTAGAGAACTCCAGGGATGATAACTCTCCAATTGCTGAATACTTACTTAATCTATGCTTTAGGGAGTTGTTATTCATATCCTGTCAGTCAAATGAGAGAGACTTTTCAGAGTGTGAATAATATGAAGTGGGTCACTCTTCAAGCTCCAGACACTTCTGTCACCAGATTTAGATGGTAATTACTCTCCCTGCAGTGACCTTAACCTCTCTGAGATGAGAGAACACGAGGGAGAAGGGAGCAGAAGGCCTGTGAAAGTATCTTGTGTCCCCACCCTTCCCAGGCCTCTCTCACTCCCATCACAGGGAGCCGTGCACCTCAGGCCTTGGCCTTTCTGTGAAATGAACATCCCTTCCTTGCTAGCTCCTAGGAAAATTAGAAGAGCGTCACTCTAAAATAGGCTAATATCCACAGTCTGTATCCGACTCGACGGCACTTGGCTTTGGCTTTTATACCAAAAGGAAACATTCGGCAAAAGAAGTTATCTTCGAGAAATTATTTTCCATGCTGTATTTGCATAAAGTTGTCACTGGCCTGCCATCTCACAAGAAGGGGAAAAGCAGCATGGTCTAGACTTTTCTGTCATCCTTTGCAGCCAAGGAGATTGTGTCACCTTCGGCTTCAGTGCTTTTCCTCTTGGGGGACTTCAGGCTAGCAGGGTGGAGACTGCAGCCTGAGCTCCGCTGATTTTTTTTTCCTCCAAAATCCTATGTCCTCTGAGTGGTACATGTTGTGCAAACAAATTTCTTTTTGCTGATATTTTGGTTTGTTGGGTCATAAGTCGGACAAGAGGTCCTGAACCTTGAAACAGCATTTCCTGAGCCAATGCCAGTGAGAGAGAAGCCATAGCCAAACGTTAAGGACAACCAAGAGCCAGATGTTCCTGGCACGACTGTCTGACTCCACATTCCCTCCCTAAAATGTGGGCTTCTCTTTATTTAATACAGGGTCATTCATTTCTATGAATTCAACATGAGGCTTAGCTGTTCAAGAACATATCCCAAGAGCTCTGACATCTAACAACCCAGTGTTTACGCTTTTCCTGCCCTGACTGTGAAAGTGCCCCAGCAGGAAATGACAGCTGCTGGTAGGCTAATAATCCGTGAGCAATTTGATGCCTCTTAAGTGATAAGTACGAGTTGAGAAATAAATTTCCTGCTTTTGAAATTCCCACACCCTTGGGAGTACGTCAATAAACTGAAGTAACCAAGTAATGTGTTCATTACATTAACAACAGATTTGTTTAATGTTAGACCAATTTAATCATCCAGAATGAAATGTTGGCAAACACCCTCCTTCTTCCCTACTCTTCCAGTCCTTGTATACATCATAGAATCCAACAAAATATTTACCTAATTGAATTCTGAATTCTGATTAATGATAAAAATGTAAACTTTGTTGGCACATTACACCTTAAAAGTATGTATATTATTTTGTAATTTAATTTCTAAATATACTACACTGTCTTAATTGTAGTGTTCTAATAAAAAAAGTAGCAAAATTTAGTGTGAATTATGTAACATGCAGGCATTTTCATCTTTTTCTTTTTGTATGAAGGATAATTGTTACAACACTTTCTGGGAATTTTAACAGCCTTTATGCACTATGCAAATAGCAGTGTGGATTCTTCTGTAACTAATAAAATGATTATTGAAAATAGAGTTCATCAACCATAAAAAATAGGTATGACTTCAATCGAATGAGATTTCAAAGATTCTTTGGGGAACTCTAAAGCCAAAATGATAGTCTTCACTTTTCCTAATGATGTCATGTTGAATTGTGCTATCAAGAATTGATTATAATTATCAGTTTACTGACTGTCCAGAAAATTTACTCGAAAGAAAAATGAATTTCACCCTAGATACAGATTTCCATCTGAGGATGTAACCATTGAAATGTCCTATCTGCATTCCATTTCCTTTCCTGTCCCCCCAAAATTATTTCAATCCATTAAGCACTGTTGCTTTTCAAGCACTATAAATAAAACATAGATAGAAATTAATGATTCTTGTTTTGAAAAATAAATAATTTCCCCAAGGGAGCATCAAAATGAACACAAATTAACATACAGTTATCATCTGTGCTAGTACAACTTTTTGGAAATTCTCCCCCAAACCCAGTCCCCCTGGACTTCCATCAGACCTATATCCTGTGATTGACTGCAGGGCCTGTAGGAATAGTTCAATGAGAAGCTCATAGCCTTCTGTACAAATATTTAAAAGCTTTTGTCTTACTCATCTAATGCTTCTATAACAGAAATACTACCAGTGGATGGCTTGGACAAAGAAAAAGTCATTCTCTCACAGTCTAGTGTTCTACAAGTCCAAGTTCAGGGTATCAGCTACAGCCGAAAGCTTTCTCTCTCTGTTGGCTCTGGGCATAAGGTCTTTGTGACATATCAGTCTTCTCCTGGTCTAGGATAACCTCAGCATGGCAATCTCAAATCCTAAAGACACACACTGCTTCTACCACTGCTTTGCTGGTAGTATGAGGTGCCGTTGTCTCTCTTCTCTCTTTTATATCTCAAAAGAGATTAGCTTAAGACAGTATCTATTCTTGTAGATCTTACCAACATAATGGGCACTAATCTATCTCATTACAACATAGGAATAGGACTTACAACATGTAGGAAAATCACACCCAATGAAAAAATGACAGACAATCATACAACACTAGGAATCATGACCTAGCCAGGTTGACAGATATTTGGGGGGGACACATTCAATCTGTGATATGTTCCAAGCAAGCTATCAAAATATAAAATACATTTTCTCCTCCTAACCTTGACAAATATGACTTCATATCCATCACATTTTAATAACATTCTATGGGTTTTACACGATGAAAGTCAATGAAATGTAAAAGACCATTGAATTCAGTTACTGTTGTACATATCTGTGTGTGCCATGATAATGTTGGTTATTTTTGGATGAGCACAAAGTAAAGACATAGAATTCATTATAGACTTTCTTTTTCTTGACTACATTTCAGCAAAACCAGTAACTTATCATCACTGAAATTTTTATACAGTTTGTGTACCATGGACAGTGGTGGTAAATGAGATGTTACTTGAATCACTAATTCATAGGCCAAAACCCACTTGTCAAGAAGTCAGTTCCAACTCATAGAGACCCTACAGGACAGAGTAGAACTGCTCCACAGAGTTTCCAAGAAGCGCCTGGCAGATTTGAACTGCTGATTGTTTGGTTAGCGGTTGTAGCACTTAATCACCATACCACCAGGGTTTGCAAATCTTAGCTTCATTATTAATTTAGGTTTGAAGAAGTTTCACTCTGCTAATATAGCAACTTCATTTCATTAAGCATTGCTTAGATTAAAAACTGAACTATGAATTTTACATATTATATTCAAACATAGTAATGGGATTGTACACAATAAATTGTCTAGCCACTGAACTTGCAGAATAAATGTGGATTGAGTCCTTATGTTTGTGTTTATTCACAGATCTTAGAGTGAGAGGATGCTGGAAATTGTTGGCAATCGTAAGAGTACATGGTCCTGTCGACTTCCCAAAAGCTTGTTAGCCCAAATCACCTGTAAAAATTCTGGGGTTTTCTTTACACTCCTCCGGCTCTTGTGGGCACCCTATGGTAGAAAAGAATGGAAGGGAACCCAGCGACAACCTTCATTATGCGTTACCTTGCCCACTATGTCACCCTGGGATGCTCAGCATGGGTCTGGACTCTGTCATTAAAAAGAATATATCCTTAGGGTTAAGGATGTTTAGGATGTTAAGGGTCATACTATGACCACATCGTGACCTCATGGGGCAGAAGTGCCCATGCATTTTCTTATGCATTTACTTTTTCTATGTTTGTGACAGAGAGGCTTTCTGAAGCTTAAAGCCCAGGGCAATTTCCCTTCTAGCCTGGTTATAAGCGTAATACTAGACCCCATGGTATGGACCATAACTTGCTACACTTTTTTTTCCCCTTTTTTGTCTAATTGTGTATCTTTTAGAATTTAAGCTCCAAGCACAGGGACAGCATTTTACTTCTCTTTCAACTCTCAGTTCCTAGCATACATAATACCTGGTGTAAACCAAAAACCAAACCATTGCCATGGAGTTGTTCTGACTCAAAGCAACCATATAGGACAGAGTAGAACTGTTCTACAGAGTTTCCAAGGAGTACCTAGTGGATTTGAACTACTGATGTTTTGGTTAGCTCTTAATCACGATGCCACCAGCATTTCCAACACCTCGTACAAACGGTAGACGATTAGTGCCTGTTGGCTTCTTTGTCTCCACACCCAGACTGTGGTTCCTGTGAGGTAATAAAAAGTCTTTTGTTCTGTGTATCTCAGTGCCTCACCCAGGCTTAGTAATGTGGTCGGTGTTCAATAAATGCTTTATGAGTTAATTGATAGAGCATACATGCAACCTCAGAAGTATATCCTTCTGAGAATAAGAGCCCGTGTCTCATATAATCTGACTACTGATTTGGCAAACATCCAAAGAGACAAGAAGAAAATACAAAATGGGAAGGACTTGGGAACACAAAAATGGCTCCTAGTCTTTATTTCCCCATTTGCCAAAGTCAAGCCACGCGCGGAGTCGGATCCAACTCACAGCAACCCTAGGGGACAGGGCTACCCTTAATTTCTTTAGAAATCCCTGGGTGTTACAAACAGCTAACATACTCGGTTGCTAATTAAAAGGCTGGAGGATCAAGTCCACCCAGAGGCATTTGGGAGAAAGGCCTGGCAACTGACTTCCAAATATCAGTCACAGGAAACTCGATGAACACAGTTCTGCTATGAGGCACATGTGGTCTCCAAAAGCTGGAATCAATTCAGCGGCAGCTGTCTCTTGTTTTTCATTTCTTTAACTGCTTGAAAGTCTCTGCTTTTGACTGATCATTGGCCCTCAAAGTGACCTGAAGAACCACCTATCCCTTGGACATGCTTCACTTCTGCCTCTCTCAAGGGACCTCCATCCTTTATTCTCACCATTTTTCCTCTCACCTCTGTCTAGGTTTCTCCTGCTGCTTGAACTCACAGTCAACTCTCCTTTGCCACTTGTCTTCCAGCTAAGCAACACAGCGACGGAGGAGGGAAGGAAAAGGGGCGAACCCCAGCGCGTTATACACTGCCAAGACTAACAACCGAAGGAGTATCTGTTGTCTGTTGTTAACACAAAAGGGTGTTGGTTTCCGTTTTTTTTTATTCCAGACAATCTGTACTGAAACCCAGAAAGAGGAAGAAAAACAGCTCTGAAGCTAGCGATGCCTCGGGGTAGCCAAGAGGAATTTCCCAGTGACAGGGGTTAGCTCTTTAGTTAAATAACCAAACAAACAGAGAACTGGCAATCGTTTCCAAAATTCAGATCTCGCTCTGTATTCTCTTCTGAAATCTTAGATCAGGATCTCCTTTCCTCCTCCATGTGTCTACTTAAACACACTGGTCCCTCTGCTTACCAGAGAAAAATTGTTCAGTACACCAATTAAATACAGACATACATGCAAGCATCTATAAATGTGAAATACCAGCATGTAAACAATGCAACCATGATAGCAGATTCTTGCCCTTTTAGGGCAAGAACACCTTTTAGGTTAACTAACCAGAGTACTGTTTAACATAATACCACAAAAATTTTTAACCTCTGCCCCGAAGTCCTGAATTATCCCAACATATTGTCTTATTTTGTTACATTATAATATCTTTAGTATATTACTGTCATGTATTCAACGGGAACAATATTTATCAGAGTGAAATTGAAAGGATAAATATGTATTTAATTTCTGGAAATTTCTTGTGCTATAGCTATAACATCAGGCCAGAAAAATTGGATCTCAGGCAACAGAAACAAAGTCCATAGGGTTGTCCCCCAGTCTGCGACCTAGTCATGAGCACTGATTGGGTCAAAGTGATTCACGGGCTTGAATCTAGGTGGGTCATTGCATCATTCCCTAAGTCCAAAATAATTTTTTTTTTCCTTTTCCTACAAATGCTTTTTCTTTGAGCTTCAAAGATTGAGAACATTCCTTCCCATCTTAGTCTAAACAGGAGTTATCATTACACTGAAATCAGGCACAGTTTAGTAGAATTGTGTTACCACTTTTGGAATATAATCTCCTAAATAACAGTTACTTAACAGCGGCAATAACTCACTGCCTTAGGAATTTTAGCAGGTCATCTTGACTGTAGTAGTATATGGAGACTGGAGACTTTACCTTTCTTTTGCTCCTGGCAAAATGAGAGAGTGTGTTCCTAATTTGGCCACACAGATTTGGATACTACAGTGAATTTTATCACCTCGAACCTAAGTAGACAAAGTTTTACTGCAATGACTTGCACAGCTGAGTACATTAAGCACTAGGATTCTCTGAGTGGATTAAGCACTAGGATTTTCTTGTGTGCTAATTTATATTTCGTGTTTTATTAGTGAATTAAATATTATGAATGTGTTACCCACCATGCGCTCCTTGAATATTCTGGGGGTCAGTTCTACCCTGGCCCCTAGGGTCACCATGAGTCAGATCCAACTAGATGGCACTTGGCTTGGCTACTAACTGAAAAGTAGAGAGACTAGCCACAAAGTCAAAGTATTTCTCCTGGTGTCTTAAAGTTCCTGGAGGATGAAAGGTCCTATAGACATGATTCTGACCAAACAGGCCAGTCCACGTGCAGGGAGGTGATAAATGGAGCTATTAAGTTTGGTTTTCTTCCCTAGCCTTTATATTCTCTTGCCATAAGAAAAAAAAAGACAGAAAAGACAACAAAAACAAAAGTACTTGCCATTCAATCAGTTCTAACTCCTAGCAATCCTCCCTAGAGAACAAAATAAAAGTACCTTGTAGGCTTCCAAGGAGTAGGAGGTAAATTCGAACTGCCCACCTTGTTAGGTTAGCAGCCTGAGCTCTTAACCACTGCATCACTAGGGTTTCCACAGAGTCTGTTACCTTAAAAAATAGAAAACAACAAAAAACCACTGCTGTTGAGTCAATTCCTACTCAAAGGGACCCTATAGGACAGAGTAGAACTGTATCACAGAGTTTCCAAGGAGCACCTAGTAGATTCAAACTGCCAACCTTTTCATTAGCCTCTGTAGCACTTCTCTTGCCTTGCCAAAGCTGAGTGCCCTTGAGTGGAATCTGACTCATGGCTACTCTTGCCTTAGGGGAGTCTAAATTAATGGGCCTAAAAAAGAAAGTGGAAATCCTGATAGTATAGTGAATTAAGTGCTACGTCTGCTAAACAAGAGGTCAGCAGTTCAAGTCTGCCAGACACTCCTTGGAAACTCCTATGGCACAGTTCTACTCTGACCTATAGGGTCGCTATGAGTCAGACCAACACTGATGGCAGTGGATTTGGTTTGTTATTTTTTAAAAGAGAAAGCGCCTAAAGACAGCCAGTTATCTTTTCCTTGTGTAAGCCTAAGATCACCAAGATGGTTATATTAGCAGCTCAAAATGGAAAGAGAAAGGAAAGTATCTGTGAGGGGAGAGAGACCCTAGCAATGGAGAAAAGACACATTATCCATCTCTCAACCATGTCCTCCAGGGAGAACTTTGTACTTAGGAGAACAGCAAGCACTGGTATTATCAACCTCAGCAAATATTTCTGTGTTCCAAGAATTAAGGAAAACTTCAGCCTTGTGCTTTAAGTGATCACGCCAATGTGAACATGCAGCTTTTTATGGAAAACAAGTAAAAGCCAAAGTCCAGAGGGACACCTCTGGGTGGTTTGCTTTGTTCTTGAACTTTTGCACTACCAGAGTTGTATCCATGGAAACCCAATAATGACTGGGACCTAATAATTTTCTTCTTGGTGGATGGAAAGTTTAGAGACAAATTTAATCTGGTTTTAGAAAGATAAAAGAATATAAATTTTCTTGTACATTCATTATGAAGTGAAATTCAGACCCACCACCAAGTGTTTAAAGACTCAATAAAGTGATTTAGTAAACAGTAGAGGAGGGATTTTTATAACAGGTAGGTTGGAAGCACAGAACATAAAATACAGCCTCTAATTCTGTTCCAATTTAATTGTCACAGGCATACAACAGAGCGAATCCCCTTACCTCATACTATTTTCTCTATTTCTCATCTATTTTTATCCTCGATAATTACACAAGAAGGAATATAACAACGTGGAAAACTGAGAAAAAGGATTACATCCCAGATAAGTATATTAATAGAGAAGTTACTTCAGAATCCAAGGATTTTCACCTTATATTCAATGACTAACTTAATGTATGATGGTAGTGACTTCAACAAAATTTTATAACATAAACAGAAAACATGATCATCTTCATTGAATTAAAGAATTAAGATTTGCCCTAAAGGATTCTGAGCACTTATCAAAGTTAAAGGTAGAAAGAATATAGTGCTATCTTATTGAAGGAAAAAGCATTTACCTGGGGTACTAAAGTGAGTAGGAAAATTGCTTTCTTACTTACAATATCAAACTCTGAAAAATAAACTTTCCTGAAGTGCCACATTTATTTGAAAGCCTGGGAGACTGAGCCACATAGAAAAAAGAAAGAAAGAAAGAAAAACCAATAGAATAACAGAGATAGAACAAGACACCTAACATTACAGTTACAAGAACTCCATTTTGGATCATTTATTTAAAAAGGCTAAAATAGTTTACAGGAACTTACTTCCAGACTCAATGGGAAAGATTTAGCCTTTCACTTTAAACTCATAGAAACCAGAAAAAGTACATGAAAAAAAGTCATTTTCAAACACTGAACAGAAAACACAGGACAGAGATCCTTGAGGGAAAGGAAACAAACGAGGAGCAACCTACAAGGTCTCAGCTAAATACCTGGAGGAGGTTTCCACGTGGCAGCCCAAGAAGGGGAAGTCTGAACAGCGCTGGCTCTGTCTCTGAGTTGAGCAGAGTTTAAAGTCTGAGAAGGTCAAGAGGACCAAAATTTGTGCGGAAGGGTAATTGAGAGCTAGACATTGCACAAAGAGAGACTTGGTAAAAAAAAAAAAGAAAAGAAAAGAAAGAAAAGCACTGGAAAGGCATAGCAGAAATAATTCCCAAACATGACACTGGGCTTGGAATAATTTGTGTGACTACCAACTAGTGTGAAAGATCTCATCACAAATGGGGCACCAAGGAGAGTTCGCAGAAGGCTTTTGCCCCAGCAGTGGGGCAACATTAGACCTAAAATAGAGGGTCTTTTCTTAACCTTTGAGCCATTAGGGCTAAATTAGCAATGTTTAAAGAAGTCCTCCAGGTAAGTAAAATGAAATTTACATCTGTACAGAAGAATGATGAACCAAACCTACTGCAGCTGACTTGGTTCCTGCTCATAGCGACCCTAGCAGTCAGAATAGACCTGTTCCATAGAGTTTCCGAAGAGCTCCTGCCCACCTCTTGGTTAGCAGCCATAACACTTAACACTTATGCCGCCAGGGTTTCCAAAAATATGTATATAAATTTAAAATGTACTTTGTTCTTTGCAAAAATAGCAATAATCTTCAATTTAAACTGTCCATAGCAAATGATAATAATAGCAGAAAGACAGAGAGAAATGTAAGTATTCCATTGTAAGGTTATTACATTACATGTGAAGCGATATTAAGGTAAACGCTGACAAACACTAGAGTAACCGATAGCAAATAAAAGAGGTATCACTAATAAAGCAACATAAGAGATTAACGTTAATTAATTTGAATGATTGCAAGCAGGAAAAGAAAAAGAATAGAAGAGAACAAATGTAAGAAGTAGGAAATAAACAGGAAGATGGTAAACAAGTCCAGTAATCTTGAAAACCTTATTAAATATAGTAGAAATAAACATGTTGAGTAAAGGTAGAGATTGTCATACTGCATAGGCAAATGACACAAGTACTTGCTTCATAGAAATACCAACAGATGAGGTTGGTCTTCAAAGAAAATTGGCAGTTAGTTACTGTTCAACAGGAAATACAGAACTGCAAGAGAAAAAAGTTAGGCTAAGCGTACAGAATCCTCAAAGGCCATTACATATTTACAGAATGATTAACTCCTCTGTAACCAGAATTTGCTCTCTAGAACACAAATGCAACGACATTACACATTTGTATACATTTACGATTTCTCTTTTGCTCCTAATGTAAGGTCCAAATTTCTTAGCATGGCTCATTATGCGTCTTGGCTTCTTCATTTGTGAAACAGCCATAATTTGAACATCTACTTTTGGTGCCTACCACTAGTCTGTCAGTTTGTCATACTGTGGTGGCTTGCACGTTGCTGTGATTCTGAACTGCTGCCAGTATTTCAAATGCAAGTAGGGTCTCCCATGATGGACAGGTTTCAGTGAGCTTCCACATTAAGACAGGCTAGGAAGAAAGACTGCGTGATCTACTTGTAAAAACATAAATTAGCTGGTGAAAACTTTATGAAGAGCTGTGAAACACTGTCTGACATAGAGCTGGAAGCTGAGTCACCTGAGTTGGAAAGCACTCAAAATGGGACTGGGGGAGAGATGCCTCCTCAAAGTAAAGTTGACTTGGATGACGTGATGGAGCAAACCTTTCGAATCCTTCGCTAGCTGGGCTGGCATGATTCAAAATGAAGAGAAAAGGTTGTGAGAAATCCATTAACATTGAAAGCATGGAGTGGACAACATGTGAATCTAGAAAAAGCGGAAGTCATCAAAGATGAAACAGGATGCATAAACACAGACATCCTACGTACTGGTAAGCTGAAATGGCCTGGTGTTTGCACATTCTGAATCAGACAGTTACGTGACCTACTCTACTGGGAATGACAATTGAAGAGGAATGGCATCACATTCATTGTCATACAGAATGTTTTAAGATTTATCCTGAAGAACTATGCTGTCAATAATAGGATAATATCCATACTTCTATAACAAAAAACAATTAACACAGATGTTATTCAAATTTACAAACCAACCACTAATGCCAAAGATAAAGAAACTGAAAATTTTCACTAACTTTTGTAGTCTGAAATTGATTAAACTTTCAGTGGCTGGAATGTGAAAGGTGGAAACAAAAAGGTAGGTGGAAAATATAACCACAGTAATAGAAATGAAACTGCAGACAGCGTGATAGAATTGTACAAGACCAACAATTTTTTATTGCAAATACTTTTCTCAACAACATAAACTAGCATACGCGTATACCTCACCAGATGGAGTCCACAGGACTCAAATTGACTGCATCTGTGGAAGGTAACTAAACGAACTGAAGAAAGGGTGAAGCAAAAGAGCCGACAGAAGATTTCAAAGGGTGGCTTGAGAATACAAAGTATAGTGAAGTGTACAAAAAGCCTGGAGTTTAGAAAATCAAGACTATCATTTAGAATAGCGCCAGTGACTGACTGGAAAACAGACCATAATTGCTCATATACAAGTTCAAGTTGAAGCAGAAGAAAACTAAAACAAATCCATGACAGATAAAGTACAATCTGAATTTAGAGACCATCTCGAGAATCCACTTGACACGTTGAACACTAATGACCAAAGACAAAAAGGGTTGTGGAATGACATTTGAGTACTTCATACATGAAAAACGCAAAAGTTCATTAAAAAATAAAAGAAAAAATGGATGTCAGAGGAGAATATGAAAATCACTGTTGAAAGTAGAGTAAGTAAAATAAATTGACGAAAGTGTGAATTAAGAGCTGACAATGAGATTTCAAACAATGGCTTAAGATACAAAGTATAGCGAAGTGTACAAAAGCCTGGAGTTACAAATTAAAAGGTAAGAACACACTGAGCATTTTCCAAGAGGAGAGAACTGAAGAAAAAATTCAAGCCTCAAATTGATTCTTTGAAGAATTCTATGGCCAAAATATTAAATAATGCAGGAATCATCTAAAGAAGATTGAAAGAATACATAGAGTCGCTGACCGAAAAGAACTGGTCAACATTCAGCCATTCCAGGAGGTAACACATGAGCAAGAACTGATGGCACTGAAAGGGAAAGGCCAAGCTGCACTAAAGGCGCTGGCAAAAAGCAAGGGTCCAGGAACGGATGGAGGACTAACCGGTATGTTTCAACAAACAGATGCAAAGCAGAAAGCATTCCCTTGTCTGTGCAAAGACATTTAGAAGATAGCTTCCGGGCCATGAAATGTATTTTCATGTCCATTCCACACAAAGGGATTCAATAAAATGTAGAAATTATAAAAAAATACCATCTACAAGTAACATTTTGCTGAAGATCACTCAAAAATGGTTGCAGCAGACACTGACAGGGAATTATCAGAAATTCAAGCTGGATTCGGAATCTGTGGCATGAGGGATATCACTGCTAATGCCAGATGGTCCTTGGCTAAATGCAGAGTATTCCAGAAAGATATTTACCAGTGTTTGTTTGACTACAAAAAGGCATTTGATTGTATGGATCACAACATTGTAAAGAATGACAATTCCAGAACAGTTAACCTCTATATACAGAGACCAAGAGACAGTCATGCAAACAGATCAAGGGGATACTGCAGATCTAAAATTAGCAAAAGTGTGCATGACGGTTGTATCCTTTTACCATACTTATTCAGTCTACATATTGAGCAATAATTTTGGAAGCTGGACTAAATGAAGAAGAATGCAACTGTAGGACTGGTGGAAGACTCATTAACAACTTTCAATATGCAAAATGACAGAACCTTGTTTAGTGTAAGTGAAGAGGACTTGAAGTTCTTATGATGATCAAAGACCACAGCCTTCAGTATAGATTGCATCTATACTGAAAACAGAAGTCCTTCCAACTCAAACAACAAGCAACATCATAATAAACAGTGAAAAACTTGAAGTCAAGGATTTAATTTTACTTGGATCTCCAGTCAACATTCATGGAAGCCAAAGTCAAGAAATGAAAGGGCCTACTGCATTACACAAATCTTTTGCAAAACACCTCTTTAAAGAGTTAATAAGCAAAGATGTCATTTTTGAGGAATAAGATTCTTTTCATCCCAACCATGGTATTTTCAATACTCTCATATGCATGAGAAAGCGAGACAGTAAGCAAGGAACACCAAAGGAGAATTGATACCTTTGAATTATGATTTTGGCAAAGAATATTGAAGTGATTAACTAGTTAAGGGTTTGGCTGCTAACTCTAAAGATTTTGAATTCAGCAGCTGCTCCTTGGAAACCCTGTGGAGAAGTTATGCTCTGCCCCATAGTAGTGCTGTGAGTTGGAACTGACTGGAAGACAGCGGATTTGGTCTGGGCAGAAGAAGGAACAAGCCGGTCTTGGAGGAAATACAGCTTGAATGCTCTTTAGAAAAAAGGATGATGAGACTTCATCTCACATACTTTGAACATGGTGTCAAAAGCAAACAGTCCCTGGAGAACAACATCACGCTTGGTAAAGGAGAGGTTCATTGAGAAAGAGGAAGACCCTCAAGGAGATGGTTTGGCACGGCTGCTGCAAAAATAGACTCAGCTATAGCAAAAATTGTAAGGATGAGTTTTGACTAAGCTGTGTTTCTTTCTGTTATACATACAGTCACTATGAGTCAGAATCGACATCTAACAGCAGCAGCAGCTTCTTGGGTTACTCTAATGAGATTTTTTTACATGTGTGTATGTATTTTCAATCCTGTTCCTTATATATAGTATGATTTTATTAAAATCAGTAATTATTAATAACTGCAGTCATTGTGCTATTTTTGTTACTATTATTTGTGCTATCCTAGGCATCCTGGTATGGGTAAAATAAAACATTTACCAAAGATTTGTTCAATAACAAGGTGCAAAGAATGTGGACACTGAAATACAAGATGTTCAAATGATTTTATGGGGAAAAAGAAGCCTACTAGGAAGTGGGGTGCAAGAGATAAGATTTTACAGTTTTACCTTATTTCCTGCTTAATGCCAGCCACAAACAATACCTTTAGTTGAATACAGTTTAGTAAGTGTGACCTAACAGGGACAAAGGACCAAAATGAATTCTGGCACCATGTTAATCTTTGCTTCAGATTAGCTTGGCTGAAAATCCTGTCAAGTAGCCAGCCGTATCAGCAAGTATTTGGGGAGCTAACATTCCTGCCAGGAAAATCACAGGTTGCTCAGCAATTTACCGCAATTCCCTGTTGTGAAAATTTTCAGGGAGTGATGCAATGTAACTGAAATATACTTAGAGTTTTTTTTTTTTTTTTTTCCTCTCCTGACTAGAGAGTCTCTGCAAACAATGTCTATTGTTACTGTTGCTAGGTGCTGTCCAGCCGGTTCTGACTCATAGCAATGCTACCTATAACAGGGCAAAATCCTGCCAGTTCTGGGTCTTCTTCACAATCATGGTTGTGTTTGAGTCCATTGTTGCAGTCACTGTGTGAATCCATGTCCTCATTTTTACTGACCCTCTGTTCCATGATATTTTTCTCTATGAACTGATCTCTTCTGACAACAGGCACCAGTGTGTGAGATGAAGTCTCACCATCCTTGCTTCTGAGGAGTATTGTAGCTATATTTCTTCCAAGACAGATTCGTTTACTCCTCTGGAAATTCTCAGTATATTCAATATTCTGCACCAATACCATAAACGAAAGACATCAATTCTTCTTTGATCTTGCTCATTCACTGTCCAGCTTTTTCTTGCACATGAGGTGACTGAAAACAGCGTGGCATGCGTCAGGTGCACCCTAGTCCTTCAAGTGACATTTTTTACTTTTTAGCACTTTAAAGAGATCTTTTGCAGCAGATTTGCTTGACTGCTGTTTCCATAGACATTGGTTGAGGAACAAAATAAGATGAAATCTGTGACAACTTCAGTCTTTCCTCTGTTTATCATGATGTTGCTTATTCTTCCAGTGGCGAGGGTACTTGTCTTCTTTCTGTTGAGTTGTAACCCATATGAAAAGCTATTGTCTTTGTTCTTCATCATAAATGCGTCCAGTCCTCTTTACTTTCAGTAAACAAGTTTGTGTCATTTGCATAACACAGGTTATTAATGAATCTTCCTTCAAGATTGAACACGAAGTTTCACCTTTTTTTTTTTGAACAACTACCTCTTAGTATATGTGCGGGTTCCTCATAAGCACAATTAAGGTATTCTGGATTTTCCATTCTTCACAATCTTACCTATAAAATTTGTTATGATTCACAGAACTGAGTGCTTTTCAATCGATAAAACACAGGTAAACATCTTCCTGGCACTCTCAGTTTTCAGCCATTAGCCATCTGCTGCCCACAGTGATATCTCTTGTTATACAAACTCTTTTGAATCCTGCTTGAATTTCTGACAATTCCTTGTTGATATACTATTGAAACTGCTTTTGAATGAACTTAGCAAAACTCTACTTGTATGCAGTATTAATGACATGGTTTGATAATTTCTCATTTCTTCTGGATCACCTTTCCTAGAACTGCCCCATATGGCTTTCATGGAATGCCTGGTGGATTCAAACTGCTGACTTTTTGGTTAATAGCTGTAGCTCTTAATCACTTTGCCACCAGAGTTTCCTTGGAATGGGTACAAATAGCGATCTCTTCTAGTCATTTTGTCAAGTAGCAGTCTGCCAAGTTTCTTGGCACAGAAAAGTGAGCACTGCCAGTGCTAAAGACACTTATTAAAATATCTCAGTTGGGATTTCATCAATCGCTGGATCCTCATTTGTCCCAGTGCCTTCAGTGCAGTGTGGACCTTTTTTCCATCAGTCATATGTTACATCCTGAAGAGGCTGAATGTCAACCAATTCTTTGCAGTACAATGATTCTGTGTATTCCTTTCATCATCTTTTGATGCCTTTTTGCTTTCGCTACTTTGCATTCAAGAGCAGCTTTCAGAGTCTGTAATGATATCCATTTCAGTCTTTTCTTCCTTTACTGTCTTTTCAGTGCCCTCTTGCTTTCCTCATGTATGATATCCTGATGTCATTTCACAGTTTGTCTTATCTTTGGTCATTAGTGCTCAAAGCCTCAAATCTGTTCTCAAGATGGCCTGTAAATTCCAGTGGGATATACTCTGGGTCATACTTTGACTCTAGCATGCTTGCTCTGGTTTTCTATGAAGTTGTAATTTATTGCCAGGTCACACCCTTGATCTATGTAACAAAATCACTGAGGGTATATTTTGCTCTTGGAAGTTCTTTCTCAGCATATACACATAAAGATTTACACAGTCATTCATCCATAACTGGAATAAATGTTTCACAAAGTGATACTTAAGTATTTATATGTAATGCATTATAGTCTGTTCTTTTTTATTATATGCATATTCTATCCTATTATATTTCATTCCATTTCATTTTCAAATTCTAATGATAACCTTCCAAGTTTATTTTACAATCCACTAGTAGATCATAGCATCGTTAGTGTGGTTAAGAGCACATGGCTTCTAATCAAAAAGCCAACAGTTTGAAGCTACCAGCAGCTCCTTTGGAAAGTTTATGGGGCTATTTTACTCTGTCCTACAGAAGCACTGTCAGTCAGAACTGATCCAACAGCAATGAGTTTGACTATTTTTTTTAACAGATCACCGCTTGCAGTTCCAAAAAACTGCTGTAATCCCTTGCTGACGTTGTCAAGCTGTGACAGTTCATGGTAGGAATGACTTGTAAGACTCTTTAGAATTTGGTAGAATATTTAGACCCTTCCCATCTGCTGCCTATCATCTGCCTTCATAGGAATATCAGACCTTCACCGAACCCCACCTGATGTTGAGAGTCTCTGGGAACTCCATGGAGTATAGCTTTTGGAAAAAAGATCACGCAATGTATAGGAGAGTCTCTGGATGTTGAGACTCTGGGGGCTAGTAGTTGTCATTTCTTCTGCATTTAGTTCTTAGTACACACTCGACTGAGAATAAAAAATGATTCGTTTTCTAGGAAGATGTTAAATATAATATACCCTCAGTAGGGTTATGATCCGTCTAGCTGGTATATTTTTCCTCAGTGAATTCTTTTCTTGTCCAAAGACTGGCTTGAATCCAGTGGGCTTCTGAATTACACTTACATGGGTTTGAATCTTAATTCTGTTTCTATGTAAATACGAGAATAATGACACCTACCTCATAGCATTCTTGCAGGTGTTAAAATGACATAATGAAAAACACTGCTGCTCTGTCTTACCCAGAAATGAAGCCTCATAAATATATATTACTTTTCTTCCTTACCTTGGTGTTTGACTCCCAGAGCATACATGATTTCCAAAGGTGATCCCTGAGCTGCAAGCAATCCATTAGAGGTACCGCAGAGAAGAGATAATTATTCCTCAGCAGAGGCTCAGCCCCAAGCTAGGGCGCTGCATACAGCAAAGAAAACTTAGCACAATGGACACAAACCACAATTCCCAAAAGCTCAAATTAAAAAGCCACAAAGTTTACCAACCACTATAAGAGGATGCCTGTGTGTTTTTAAGTAAGACTATAAAGTATACAGAATAAGTTTGTTTGGAGGTCTGTCTCTTTAGTGAAAAAAAAAAAAATAAACATAGCATGTAACCATCTCATTTATTTATTTCTTCACAGAAGTAGATACAAACAAGGAAATTATATACTATGGTCTAGTTTTGTGTGGATAGCAGTAAAACTGGAGAGCAAAGCAGTCATCAAGCAGTGTCAACAGGGTTAGGACTATTAGGTCTTAACTACCCGTGTGTAATCTGCCTTCTACCCTCTGATAACAAAGTAAATGTATCCCAGCCCCTATCAAGTTTATCTCTAAAATCTGGGATAACTATTTGCTTTTCTTCCTAATCTGTTCCTTTGGGGAGAGGAAGCTTGAGCTTGAACTCTCCGAGGATATCTAATTAAAAAAGGAAAAAAAAAAAGCCTGTTGCTGTTGAGTAGTCCGATTCATAGGGACAGGGTAGAACTGCCAAGTAGGGTTTCCAAAGAACACCTGGTGGATTCAAACTGCCAGCCTTTTGGTTAGCAACGTACTCTTAACCACTACCCACAAGAGTTTCTTGGATATCTAATTTAAAAACAAAAACAAAAGCAAAACCATTGCCGTCAAGTCGTGTCCCACTCATAGAGACCCTATGGATCAGGGTAGAACTGCCCCATAGAGTTTCCAAGGAGTGCATCATGGATTTGAACTGCTGACTTGTTGGTTAGCAGACATAGCACTTACCCCACTAGATGCCAAAAAGTTTTTCGAGTGCTGAACATAGAAAGGAGAAAAATGGTTAATGCAAAGCTTTGGTAAAGGCTTTATTTTTATTACTGGGATAAGCAAACTAAGTTCCACAGAGTAGAGCTACCCCACACGGTTTCCGAAGCTGTCATCTTTATAACAGTAGACAGTTACATTTCTCCGGAGAAGTTGCTGGCAATTTTGAGCTGTCAACCTTTCGGTTAGCAGCCAAGTACCTAACCAATGTACCATCATGGCTCCTTATAAGGACCCTGAAAACCACAGCTGATTAAGAGTGTAATGCCTAATATTGGAATAATCTGGTCTGAGTCTCACAAAATTGTGTAAAATGATGATACCACCACCTCATGCCATTACTAGCAGTGAGGTTTCCAATCTTTTTCTTTCTATCTTTTTAATTACAAACATATCTGAGACTTTTCAGGGACATGTCAATAGTTCTGTATTTGTCCATCCATACCCTCTAATCATAGTCATACAATATTTAATGTGCTCACTAAATAATATGTAATTGTATATACAGAGACATGTTTAATGTAGACTGTGTCTCATGTGATATATAATCAAGACATCCTGCTTCTTCTTTAACATCCTTACCATCCATCTATCCTAGCTGAACCCCACTGTTCTTTAACCACTACCACTTCATAAACTTCAGGTGACACACTAGAGATGATGTATCTGCTCTTCCTTGCTCAGGCCACTTTCCCCTCACAGGTACACTCCTCTCTCCTTTTCCCTCCAGAACTGACAGTGTAATTAGCTCCTTGTTTTTAATCTTCTGCAAAGAAAAGACTATTAGTTGTTTTTAGGCGTCTCCTCTTTTAGACTGAGAAGGACATCGGTTGTAGAATCCTAGCCTTGCGTGTGGGAAACCCACATTTGATTCCAGGTCAGTGCACCTTCTGTGTAGCCACCAGCCATCTGTCAGTGGAGGCTTGTGTATCAGACTAAGATGGGCTAGAAGGAAAGGCCTGGCCATCTACTTCCAAAGATCGGCTAATGAAAACCCTATGGATCCTAACGGTACGATCTAAAACTGAGCACAGGGATGGTGCAGGACCAGGCATCACTTGGTTTCACTGCATATGGGATTGCCGTGAGTCGACGGCTGACTGGACAGAAGCTAATAATCCAGTGCTTTAAAGGAGTGAAAATGTCTAGGTTGGCTGCAAGCTTGTGTAGTGTATAATAAACAAAAAATGAGGCACCTAGAAAAAAGCTGGAAAGAGAGATCACATAGCCCAAGGAAACAGAACCACTGGCATATATCTACACAGAGATACAGAGATTCAGTAGGGAGGGAGGACTGGCAAATAAGATAGATGACATGGTGGAGAATCTTGCAGGCTTTCATTCGAGGCTGCATGGGTCAGGTGGCAGGAAGAGTAAAGGGAGAGCTCTGCTAAAATACCTTTTTATAGTCTGGAAACAGAACACCTTAGGGAAACTCTCTTTTTGCTCTTAAAACCTACAACAGATTCATTAGATTACATTATGAAAGATAATTATATTGTGTTAGCATACCTTGTTGAAGATAATCTGCTTCCTTAAGGCCGGCAAATTTTGTCCCACGTAATTCCTCCATGATAGCACACGTAATGACTCCATAAGACTAGACTACTGTTTTCAAAATAACTGGGAACCATAGCTTAGGCAAGCTGACACATGAAATTAACCATCACAACATTCATCTATTAACTTTTTAAATTTTGTTTCCATGACCAAAGTCATCTTGATGTTTTTATTCTTAGGAAAAAAACTTCTTAAAACATAAACCATTTCTATGGGGAAGTGTCCCCATCCTTGTTATTTTCCTTTCTTAAGTTTGTCATTGCAAGATTTCTTCTTGTTATGTTACATGATCATCATAGCATTTATTCAATCATAATATTTTCATAAATATTTAGGAAGCATGAAAATGGATAACATAAAATTTGAAGTGATTTTTAAAAAGTCCTTGAAAATTTGTTCAGAGCTAGTATATTAAATAGTATTTGGTGAAAATCAAAGTTATTTTAAATAGTTGCATATTGTTCAAATCAGTAAATCTTCATCATAGGAAAAACAAAAAAAAACAGAAATTAGTTGACATTCCATGAAAACCAAAACCAGACTCACTGCTGTCGAGTCTGGTCCAACTCATAGCAACCCTGTAAGACTGCACCACAGAGTTTCCAAGGATCACCTGGTGGATTTGAACCGTTGACCTTTTAGGTTAGCAGGCGTAGCACTTAACCCACTACACCACCAGGGTTTCCTACCATTCAGTGGTGACATTCAAGTTGTCACTAATTGGCCACTATTGGTTGGGTAATGAAGACTGACCAGAGTCTCAATTTTATCCCACTTTATATCTCTTTAAAAGCTTGTTACAGCAACTTGTATACTATGATCTATGAAAAACCAGCTGTCATTGATTCCAACTCATAGCGACCTCATGTATATCAGAGTAGATGGCTAATTTTTTTAAAGTAAATCATCAGATCCTTCTTCCAAGTTGCTCTGGATGAACTCAAACCTCCAACTTTTTGGTTAACAGCCAAGTCTTTAAGCAATTTGCACCTCCAAATGTATATTGAATTGAATATCCTCTATGTTTTCATTTGCTGCCTATATCTAGAAACTTTTTACCCCGGCTCTTCCAGACACAGCTTAGAAAATGGTGGACTTGAGTACAAGAAGCCATGGGGAAACGTGAGGAGGATTTACGAGTGGAGGCAATTGCTAAGCTGGTCCTTTTTTAACAGCACGGTCTACACACGTCCTGCAGTGACTCAGACCCCCTCTGTCTATCCCCTCTCGGCCTCACAGGTTAAACCCCGGCTCTATCAACAGCCTGCTTTGCCCAGGACGTGGGCCCATTCTGGAATGTTTTCCCCATCGGTCGGTTTCTGCTCACCGGAAATGACACTAGTCACTCTGTTAGATGTAATTCAAGAGGTGTCTCCCTCACAGAAGTTTCTCTGAAGTTCCTGAGAGTTTTACCCACCCACTTGAGGAACTCAGTTTGTTGTTCTCTCTCTGTGCTCTTGTCAATTACTACAAGCTGTGTTACACTTTTCTTTTTATATATCTGTCTTTGATTACACTGTAAAGTTTGGTCATAATGGAGTTCATTTTATACCTTTTTGTCTTTCTAACTCCTCTCTTGATTCCAAATTCATAAATGTTAAGTTAGTAATGAACAGATTAAGAGAGGAAGAGCAGAAAGGATTTAAACAGAAATCTATTTGTTAGATAACTTTACTAGCAATATGAAGGCAATCAGTATTAGTCACAACTCTCACATAGGAGTGAAGAAAATGCAAGTCAAAACAGCTGACTAACAAAAGGGACTTTATAGGCTACATAATAATGCAAGTCAATGGACTAAATAAATAAAGTGAAGCTATATTGAAGTGTTTTTAAAGATGGTCTCAGTATTCTTACGACTCTGCAGGTTAAGATGCTTTCCCTTGTGTTACCCCAATCTTCAAGTAGGCTGTCCTCAAGCAACAAGATCCCAGCATTCCATCTTCTCAGGATTACTATATTACTCATCCCAGAAAGAAATACCAGTCTCTAAATTCCCTTTTATACCAGCAGAATTGGCACTGCCACTAATTCAACCAAGCTGAAATCTTTTGTTCAGCTCTGAACCCGTATTAGCTTGGAGGTTGGTGCCGGTAATACGAAAGCACTGCAGTGGAGTCACAACCCCCTTGTTGAGCTCAGAAATGGAATCTTCCCACCTTAACTACATTGATCTAGAAGCACAAAGGTGAGGATTTACAAAGGAAAGCTAGAGTTCTGCTTTCAGAACAGGGTAGAAGGGTGCTAAGCAGATGTTTTAGAGACTGGAAGGGAAATTTCAACTGAGTACCCTTGAACAGGGGGATGGATGAATGTAGGAGTTTACTGACATGTTCATATATCTTCATTCCCCATCACCACCACCCTGAGCAGAACAAACGTACAACAACCCATAACTGTTAGAAAATGAGAGGGAAGGGGTAACAGTTATGCAAACAAAGTCCTCAAGCTAATCAGGGTAAAACAGAGTCTCACTGCTCATTCCGGTTACCCAGATAGCAAGGTGAGTGCTCCTCACGGAGGAGCAATCCTAGATTTTACAGACCTAGTAGACTGTACGGATACCTTGGTGGCATAGTGGTCAAGTGCAATGTCTGCTAACCAAAAAGTCGGCAGTACAAATCCATCAGGATCGGAAACTCTATGGAAACTCTACGGGACAGTTCTACTCTGTCCTTAAGTGTCACTATGTGTTGAAATCGACTTGATGGCATTGGTTTGGTATTAGATTGTATAAAAGGCCTATAAAATCCAGAATTTTATCAGATTGTAATGGAAACACCAGTGGCCTAGTGGTTAAAAGCTATGTAGTAGTGCTTAAGTGTTACATCTGCTCACCAAAACACTGGCAGTTCAAATCCTCCAGGTGGTCCTTGGAAACTCTATAGGATAGTTGTACTACCTCTTACAGGGTCACCGTGAGTCATTATCAACTTGGTGGCAGGGAAGTTTTTTTTCATTAGATCATATTAGTCAAGTCTGAATGATACAGTAAAAATCACAGGATAAGTGTTCATTTAGTAAACTGAGCTATTTTAAACATAGGAGTCCCTGAATGGTGAAAATGGTTAATGTGCTAAGAAGGGTTGGAGGTTTGAGTCCACTCAGAGATGCCTTGAAAGAAAAGCCTGGCAATATACTCTGAAAAAAATCAGTCACTGACAATCTTTTGGAACACTGTTCTACTCTGACACACAAAGGATTGCTGTGAGTTAGTAACGATACAATGGTGACTGGATTTACCGACGTTTTAGCAATAACACCATTCCTGGAAGAATTAGTGGTTGTGTATTTTATGATGTGTATACATAGCTGTCTTCAGCATATTTGTTTATCGTGGTAGGTTTCATTATGTTGTTATAGGTGCCATCAAGTTGACTCTGACTGTTAGTGACCTTATGTAGAAACCCTGCTCAGTACTTTGTGATCCTCACAGTCATCTCCATGTTTAAGCCATCATTGCAGCCACTGTGACAATCTATCTTCTTGACTGCTCTCCTATTTTTTGCTGACCCTCTACTTTACCAAGCATGATGTCCTTCTCTAGAGATAGTCCTTCCTGATAACATGCTCAAAGTATGTAAGATAAAGTCTCATTATCCTTTCTTCTAGAGAGTATTCTGGCTGTACTTCCTCCCAAAAAGGTTTGTTCATTCTTCTGGCAATCCATTGGTATATTCAACAGTCTTTGCCAACGCTTTAATTCAAAGAGAGGCTTGAGTTCTTCTTCAGTCTTCCTTATTCATTGTCCAGTTATCACAGGTATGTGATGTGATTGAAAACACTATGGCTTGGGTCAGTGCCTCCTGAGTTCTCAAGGGGACCTCTTTGCTTTTTACTACTATAAAGGGGTCTTTTGCATCAGATTTGCCCAATGTAATATGTCTTTGATGTCTTGTTGGCTGCTTCCACGGATGTTGATTGTAGATCCAAGTCAAATGAAATCCTTGACAATTTTAATCTTTTCTCCATTTATGATGATGCTGCTTACTGGTCAAGTTTTGTTTTCTTGATATTGAAGCATAATTTATACTGATGGGTGTGGTCTTTAATCTTCATCAGGGCTTCAAGTCCTCTTTCAGCAAGCAAGGGCATGTCATCTGCGTGATGCAGGGTGTTAGTGAGGCCTCTTCCAGAACTGATGCCACATTTTTCTTCCTGTAGTCCAGCTTCTCAGATTGTTTGCTCAACACACAAAGTATGGTGAAATGATAAAACCCCAATGCGTACATTTCCTGATTTTAGACCACACTTCTCTTTACTACCTCTTAGTCTAAGTACAGTTTCCTCGTAAGCACAATTAAATGTTCTGGAATTCCCAGTGATATCCATAATTTAGTATGATCCTTTGCACAGTCAGTAAAACACAGGTAAAATCTCTCTGGTACCTTCTGCTTTCAGCCAAGATCTATCTGACATCAGCATTGATATCCTGACTCCACATCTTCTGAATGTTGCTTAAATTTCTGGCAGTCCCCTGTCAATGTACTGCTGCAACTGTTTTTTAATTACCTTCAGTAAAATTTTATTTGTGTACGACATCAATGAAATTGCTTGACAGTTTCCTTATTCATAACACTGCTGCTTAAAAACTGAGTACGGGACTATAATTAAATCATGTAAATGATACATTAGGAACAGAAAGAGGAAAGAGAAAAATCCTTTCTTTCTACCCTTCTTGAAGGCAAGTGATTTTAAACAAGTTCACATTGTAAATAATTCTTTAGATCCTTCACATGGCCTACCTATTTGGCTGTCATTGGAGACAGATTCAAGTTCTACTCTTTCTGTCTCTTTACTTCCATTAACACTTTGAGTTGGTTTTAGGGATCACTACAGCAGCTACTTTTTTTTAAGTTGCAAAAACAGTCGAGAGGTTTGGCAAGTGGGCAGTTAATGTCCAAAGCAGAGAGGCGGCCATGTGTTAAATCTTTTCCATAAATGAACTAGGAGTATTTTACTTTTTAATTACTTACTATAGGAGAAGTAATTGAAATGAAAATTTCAAACAAATCCCGGGGAGGGGGGAATCTATTCTAAATTCCTCTAAGAATACAGATAAACTCTCCTTTCAATGTCCCTGATGCTTAAAATATACTTTAAAAAAACAAAGATGTTTCTTAGAAAACCTTTTTTTCCCCTTTCTGTTTACACAAAGATTACCTTCAGGCATTTCTGTTTAACTGAGTTTGGAAAATGCTAGTTTTATTTTCTTTATTTGACAAATATTTATGTAATACTTAGTGGGCTGTTGTTTTATAAATGTTAACATTGAATAGTGCCTGTGAGGCCAGCCGTATTATTAGTTCTGTTTTACAGACGATTAACTTGAACAGAGAGAAGTTAAATAAATTGCTGATGGAAACACAACAAGTAAGGGATGTGGATAAGATCTCCGCCCAGGCAGCCCAGTATTACAGCTCAGGCTCTGCATATTTTGCTATGGTAACTACTGTCCACTCATGGGACCTCATACGCAATGAGACCTGATCACTGCGACCCACAGGACATCTACTGGCTGATTTTCACAAATGGATTACCAGGCCTTTCATCATACTCCTTCTTAGTCTGGAAAGGCCACTGACATCTGTTCAGTGTCACAAAAATATGAAAGCCTCCACTGAAAGAAGCACAGTATTTGCATGGGAGGTGCATTGGCCAGGATCAAACCAGGGTATCCTGCATGGAAGGCCAGAATTCTGTCATTGAATGGTCACTGCCCCACATAGCTCTGCCATAGGGAACACTCTTCCAGAAGCAGAGGGTCCCTGACAGAGCAATGATTAAGCACTGGACTGCTCAAGGACAGATCAGAGGTCGCTACCCACTGAGCTACTCTGTGGCGGAAAGATATATTAGTCTTCTTCCATAATGACTGCAGCCCAAGAAACCCAATGGGGCAGGTCAACTGTGTTGTCTAGTGTTGCTGTGAATTAGAAAGACAAGGGGGCATGGAGCGTAGAGCATTACTGAGACAGACACTCTTCCTCCAGCTGTCCTTGCCCCAGCCCTCTTACACCAGCGATAATGTACAGCATACATTTCCAGGTCTGTGTCCACCCTGCAGAATCTACTTAAACTGTCTGAAACCTATGGTTTACATTGAAACTGATGATGGAAATGAATTATACTGCGAGAACACATTAACTAAAGACTTTGGATTGCTTTACTGAAATTTAAAAAATAAAATTCTTTTTCTCAAGGGAACAAAATTCTATAAGTCAGAAAACTTCATATCATGTGGAAATACAAGTATACTAGTAATCTAGTACTTACATACTTCAGAAGACCGTATCTTTTTGCTGCTTAGAGAACTGCAGAGGTCAAATCACAGCAGACACTGCCTAATGATCATGATCTTTCTGAAAAATATTGTAAGCCGAGGACTTCCTAAACCTTACATGGACTTTAGTAGATTCCCAATGACTCTTGAATTTCACACAGCAAAAAAAAACAAAAAAAGGTGATTCCACGGAATTACATGAGTTCTGAAAGTTCAAAGATTTCAGACAAGAGAGATGGAAGGCTACAGCACTTTCTCCTGAAATAAACACTCAGTGAAGCTGTGACACTGTCTGCCCACACCCATCCCCACCCACTGTCTTGTAAAGGCAGAACTAAAAGTAATTTACTTGAACTCATAAAACACAATGATCAAGACAAACGTTCTTAGGTGTAATCCGAGTTGAAAGTTGTTGTCGTTGTTGTTTTTTAAGTGAATTTATTTCAGAAGTAAGATAAATCTGCAAAATCCAAGTCCAGACAAATAACGCCACTGTGGCAAAAGACTCACTGTCCCTTTGGGAGTTTGGGGACAGACGGATAAAATTCCAGAGTGAGCAGAACTCAAAAGGGTCAGCGAGGTCAGCACAGGAGGCGGGGCGGCGCTTTCCTTCCGGAATCGGGGCACAAACTAAGAGATCCGGGAATTTCCCTGCCTGGGCTTTCCAGCAGACCGTAGATAAAAGGGGTTCGCGAGGTTCAGAACCTCAGAGCCAGGATCACAGGCAAGACGCCTCTTGGAACCTTCTTCTCGCTCCCGGTGCCGCTGTCCCGATCCTCCAAACCGAGCGCCATGGCCCTCTCTGCGTCCCCAGCCTCTCTCCGCGCCCCGCGTCTCCTCCCGGTGTCGCTGCTGCTTCTGCTCCTGGTCTCCGCCGGCCGGCGCGCAGCAGGTGAGCCTCGGCGGGACGCGGGAGCAGCCAGGGGTGGTGGGCGCTCAAGCAGGGAGACAACCCCGCCCAGGGGTCGGTGGGCGTCGACAACGCTGCTAACCGAGTCTCTCTTCTCTCCCAGGGGCTCCAGTGGGATCCGAACTGCGCTGCCAGTGCCTGCAGACTGTGCAGGGAATCCACCTCAAGAACATTGCAAGTGTGAAACTGACAACCCCGGGACCTCACTGCACCCAAACCGAAGTCATGTAAGTCTCACCCCACGCTGCTGCTGTCGCTCTCTAGTCACCCCAACCCTGCAGTGCTCCCCACGCTGACTACCTTGCCCCACCGCACGTGTCACACGGATCCTCTTTCTCTCTGCAGAGCCACTCTCAAGAATGGGCAGGATGCCTGTCTCAACCCAGAAGCCCCCATGGTTAAGAAAATCATCCAAAAGCTGCTTAAAAGGTGAACTGTCAATTTTTGTTTACAACATGTGACTAGAATCATTGGTACAGATACAGACAACTGCTTCTGAAAATCATGTAAGAGAAACCCAGAAGTTAGCTGAAGAGCTGAAAATCATTGTTGTTATATTCACAGTTAAATTTGCCACTGAGATAATTAATCTTCTCTGGCACCATTCCCTCCCACCCCCAGAGCTCCCATCATGTGAAAGTGGCTCAATGTGTGTCTGTAAAATATTGACTGCACTAATCTAGTGATGTCGAAACGGTGGCTACCTATTAAAGAACAATATTTACCGCAGTTTCTCATGGTTTCAGACCTGGAAAAAGTGGAGCTAACTTTTGTGTGCTTAGTATTGGGCAACAGGTGCCTGTAAATCTTGGTGGCGAAGAAGAGCAGGGCTTCGCTGTGAGAGCCATCTGAGTTCAAGCCCAGGCTCCATCCCTTACTAAGCCTGTAACCCAGAAAAATCTTTAATCTCTGAGTCTCCTTAATATTAGAAACTAGTAGTATTTATTTGAGGGGTTTGCTTGAGTGACGCCTCAGCGAGGATGTGCATGCACATTTTGAGTCATAGATGACTTCTGGTCAGTGTTCAGTTATGCTTCAGCTATTTGAAAGCAATACTGCAGTGGCTACTGTGAGTCCCTTTATGAAACAACATTCAGGAGTTTGGCTTTTTCTGCTGCTCAGGGTTATGGCGCTAACAGACAGTAATGAATTAGTGCTAGCCTGGAGGAGCAGCAGCTTTTGGAAAACCGTAGAATGTCAGGGATGTAAGGCAGGAGAAAGGAGGCTGTGCAGTCTGCCTATTGATCACCTACTAAAAGCAACCATTTTCTCATTTTAGGAGCGACACGAACTGACCTAGTGAGGATGATGCCCAGAAGTGACTGTTCCTGAAGGAGATTCTTGCCTTAGAGGGACCAAAGAGAAAGCAAAGAAACAAATGGCTCCTAGGGAGACCTGGACTGTACTTAATGTGTTTGACTGTTTTCTGAGTCCTGTTTATTTATATATGTATTTATTTATTTATCTTTCGCAGTTTGTGTTTTAATGTGTTACCTGCTATTTAAAGATAATGAATTTGGTAATTTACTGAACTGTTATTTTTAAATAAGTTATTTTAAATAAGTAGAAGTTCACTCCTGATTATTATTTAATTTGAAGATGATGAGTTTTAAATGTTCTTCAATCATTAAACTAATATTGGGGGGGAAGCCCACAGTGTGCCAGCTGTTGCAATAGAGGTTGGAAGGAAACTGTGGGAGATTCAAGCCAATAGATTGCTAGGACAAGGGAATGTATGTACAAACATCTGTGTTTCTAACTGTTTAGAAAAAGGACAGTTGTTATTTATTGTTGTTCCACAGTATGTGGTCAGCTTTTCACAGTTGCTGTTTCAGAGTGAGCATTTCAGATGGCGAAGCTTTGAAAATGACACTGTTTGAAATATCCCTTGGACATTTTATGTCTTCCTTTGTAAGGCATACTGCCTTGTTTAGTACAACTTATGCAGTGTTTCTTTCTGTGTTGGAACAGAGACACTTTGACATATTTATTATTTTTAAAACAATATGAAATAAAGATTTTACAGAAATACTATGCTTAAGTTGTGTTTTATACATCTTGGTCTTCTGTTCTTGCTAAAAGCACGAGGTGCTACCCATTTTTAATAGAGTTTTGGGCATCCTCTTTGAAAGCCTGCTGATGGCTGCTACTTTCCTTGTTTCTCTCTTCTTCCAGAAGGTACATCTGATGCTTTTTCAAAGTCCGTGCAAACTCCTGCCTTGAGGGTTCATGTTTCACATGAAATACTTATTTCTTTTCACTACAATCCGCTTGTTCTTTAAATAAGAGCTCTCATTTAAATTAATCTGTAAATGGTTTTTCAAACAGTTAGGCATTCTCTTCCCCTAAATGAAGCTGGGAGCTAAACTCCAGAATAAAGTGGCTTCTTTCTCAGAACTTAGTTTGTGCACTAAAGCAAAACCAAAACCAAACCCACAGCCATCAAGTTGATTCCAACTCATAGTGACCCTATGGGACAGCGTAGAACTGCTCCATAGAGATTCCAAGGAGCCCTAGGCAGATTTGAACTACCAATCTTTTGGTTGGCAGACATAGCAATTTGTCTCCGTAAAGCTCTAACTGAAAATATTTCACCTTTGTGAGAAATAAAGATCACCAAGTTTAATGCTGTTACAGGAGAATCCTTATGCTGTGGCTGTTATCCAGAAGGTCAGCAGTTCAAATCTGCCAGGTGCTCTTTGGAAGCAATGTAGGGCAGTTCTACTCTGTCTACAGGGTGACTATGAGGTGGAATGGACTCCATGACAGCGTGATTTTGGTTTGCTGTTGCTGTTTTTTGAGTTATAAGAGTGGTGATATTTTACTACAGCAGCTTTTTCTTCCACCCGACCATACGTTTTCTACATCTGTAGATTTCAATTTAGCATTGCCCTAGCATGGCAGCGGCATAGCCCAGACTCTAAGACGGAAGCAGAGGCTATCATCTCAGGTGTGGATAGTTTCAAGTCACCTGGAAAAGAGCACACTGCAAACCTGTAAAGGTAGAAAGTGTTTGCATGTGTAGGTAGGGCAAAGTAGGGTGTGTGCTTGGCTGTGTTTCAAGACTTATTTTGGGGTGCCTAGGTCCTAGTTTATAGGCTGTGGCAGAGGAAAGAGGGCTGGACTGATGGCTAGAAGACACAGGTTCATAGACAGGCTTGTTCTAAGCATCTGTATGACTTCGGGCAGAAAATTTGCCTAAGCTGACATTTCCTCCTCTGAATAATAACATTTAATAGCTGCTTCATAATGCCAATGTTATTTCTTTGAAATGAATGTAATCAGACAGCCAAACAATTTGTAATGTGTACAAAGATTAGCAGAAGTACACCATTCTGGAAGTTGCTTAAATGCCAGCTGACTCCTTAACCCGATTCAGGAACAAAAATTTCTGACTGTGGGAAAATAAAATGTCCCTGGATTCTTCAGCATTCTTGAATCAGGCCTTAGCCTCCTGAGACTCATGACATAATATGAGAATTACATCTGCAGCTATTTGTCTAGTTAATTGCTGTGACCCTAAAGAATGATAAAATGACTTTTACTTCCCCTGAGAGGACAAAATGATCATAGCCAAGTCTAATTCCTTAGGTTAAGCTCCAGAGTATTAAGAGAGACTGGAGTGCTACCTCCCTAGGTATTTACATGTCAAAAAAAGATGAAGCTAGATAACTTTAAGACATGCTTAGATAATAAAGCAAACCTGCTGAATCCAACTTACAGTGAACCTATAGGACAAAGTAGAACTGCCCCACAGGGTTTCTAAGGAGCAACTGGTAGATCTGAACTGCCGATCTCTTGGTTACCAGCCATAGCTCTTAACCACTATACCACCAGGGTCTTCTACATGATAAAAGAAAAGAGCTATCTCTTACTAGAGAGATGTTATTCACACAGTAAAGGATTTTGGACTTAGAACTCAAGACCATTGTTTCTAAGGGCAATCTCAGGAGAAGAGGAGGCCCACTGCTGTCTTCTTTTGTGTAAACAGCCATTTTTCCTCATCCTTGGCCTATGGAGTACAACTTGACCTGGCTTTCATGGTGTCACTCCCAGGGTAAGAACTGGACTAAGCTGGGGGGGGGGGGGCAGTGTGTTGGCACACTTACTATTTTTAATAAGAAATTTGTCTCTAATCCATAACACCACTTGTATGCAATTAGGATAGATTTTTAAAATACTAATATTAAAAACTTAGAACATAGAAAGACAAAGGAGATGCAGTCAGTTCACATGGTGGTTAAGAACATAGACTGTGAAGAAGTAGACCAACCTTGGAGCAAATGCCTTCTCTAACACCTTCTAACTCTGTCATCTGAAGCTATGTTTCTGGATTTATCTACACTCCATTTTGTAGTTGTTAGCAGAATTGTACACTAGAATTTGAGTAAAGCACTAAGCTGTGCCTGGGAGACACCAGTGGCTTCAGAATTTATGGCACAAAGGGGTAAGCAATCTAATTTTTAGAGGGGAGATAAACCACTGCCTTTGAGTTGGGTCTAACTGATAACAACGCTAGAGGTTAGAGTAGAATTTCCAAGGAGAGCCTGGCAGATGTGCTCTGCCAACATTTTGGTTAACAGATGCAACACCTAACCCACTACACCACCAGGGTTTCCTGAGGGAAGCTACAGCAGTGTATTGCTTACCTATTGCTGCCGTAACAAGTCATCACAAATTCGGTGGCTTAAAGGAACATAAATTTATTATCATGTAGTTCTGAAGGTCTGAAGTCTGAAATCATTTTCAGAAAACTAAAGTCAAACTGCTGAAGCAGAGTTGACTCCTTCTGGAGACTCCACTGGAGAACCTGTTTCCTCTGACCTTTCCAGCTTCCTAAGGCCATATATATCCTTTTGCTCATGGTCCCTCTCATCCATGTTCAAAGCTATCAGTAAAGCATTTTCAAATCTCTTTGTCACTTGGTTTCTGTCACATCATCTCTCTCTGACTGACTCTTCCTACATCCTTTTTATAAGGCCTCTTGTGATCACCTCAAGACCACTCTCCATCCCAGAATCATCTGAGATAACTTCCACATCTCAGGATCCTTAATTACATCTACAAAGTCTCTTTTACAATGTGAAGTAACATAGTCACAGGTTCTAGGAACTGGGATGAGGACGTCTTTTGGGGGGTCATTTAGCATACCACATGGGTTTTGAAGCTCAGTGTTCAAAGGCCTTTTCAGTAGACTAAGAAAATGTACGTATTATAGAAGGGGAATTAGAGACTATGTGAAGACCCTCAAATGGTGCCAGTACTGCTGAAGTTCAATGAATTAAACCAAAATCATACTCAGGTATTTTTTATGCACTCGTACTATAAAGCACCAAAGTGAACCAGGACAAAAAAAAGAAAAAAGATTTATCATACAAATGTTGGAAAGATACATGACCAAAAAAGCAAAGGGAAGATCCAGGTACAAAACACGGAGAGATTCCCTAGCTCTGTGTGTGCTACTAACCTTCTGAGTTGTTCTTATGGGCATCTTATCACTCCTGGAGCACGCAGAAATAGCACGCATGGGTGCCACATTCAGATGTCTGCAGACTTTGGAGTGCAAAGTAACCCTCACTGAGAACACAGGGCAGGGATTGGGGCACAGAGGTGTTTGGTGGGATTATCACAAGATGACAAGAGAAGGAAAGGGATATTCTTTGCATTAGCAAATCAGTCCTAGCACAGTGGCACACAGTGCTTTTGAGAGGCCTTCAGGAAACAGCAGTGGCAGCAGTGCCTGAGGGTTCCTGGGCAAAGGAGCCAGAGCAGGAGAGCGGGAGTGGTGGATGACACACTCTGTGATTATGATGACTCATCGGAGACTTCTCCTGAGATATTTTCTATGAGATTTTCAGAATCAGCTGGTGGAATGTGAGGAGTGAGAGAGATGGATATTTTTGCTCTAACAGAATGGGAGAAATATTTTCTCTGCTGGTACATAAAACTACATGAGAATTGTTTCACCTTGGATTTACCACAAAGCAGAGCCTACAAAAGTCCTTGTACTAGTGCTTTAATAAGGGAGTCAGTTCCAGGTAAGCGAAGATGAGAATCAAGGTGAGTGAATTAGGAAAGGAAGAAGATTCAGTATGATGTCTTATTAAGTTGGCTACCACTAAGTGCAACTTATTGCTTTAGTGTGGAAGACTAAAACTATGCTAAGTGTACCCCATCAGTTTGCATGGGGAGAGCAAAATGTTTACCCCACCAAGGGTTACTACTCACTTTCCTGAGATGCCCAAGGGTGGAAAGGAAGTAGAAGATGTGCAGCATGGAGCAAGAGTCCATTTTGCTTGCTGAAAGGGGTCACAGTCTTCATGCAGACTTGATGGGGTCTAGGGGCAGAACACGTGAACAAAAACTCTGAAGACATGTGAGGATAAGAAGATCTACAGTGTTATATAAGATGTGTCTGATACCAGTTCTTACATCTGCTAATGAAAACCACTGGACTTCACTACCCCAAAGTGGTGTGTCTAAGGCAGGTCCACTCATCCTGTTTGAGAAACATGCTGATAAGATGATGGTACCGTTTTTCAGCCAGTCATCTCGAACATGCATGTGACACTGTCCGGGAGGGCGAGGATGGAGTGTACTATTATTGTTGTTAACTGCCATCAAGTTGTCCCTAACTCTAGCACAACAGGATTCAACTACTGTGATGCACACAGTTTACTATGGCTAGTATTTTCGAAAAAGATCACCAGGCCTTTCTCCCTACTTTGTCTTAATCTGGAAGCTTGACTTAAACCTGTTCAGCATCATAGCAACTTAAAAAGAGTCTTCCAGTAAGGATGTCCTGTTCTTGACAGCTATAGCAGCCATATTTATCATGGTTTTTGGATTAGTCTTGACAAATAGCTCTGCCAGGTGCTCCTTGGAAACTCTATGGGCCAGTTCTACTCTGATCTCTAGGGTTGCTATGAGGCGGAATCGACTTGATAGCAGTGGAGTTTTTTTTGACAAATAGCCATGAAAAGTTATGTAATTCTACACAACACGTAAAACTTATCAAGGTTTATTGTCAAAATGAGTTTCTTTCATCAAACATTCCATGTGTTGTGTGAAATTGACAATGCAATCATCCCACTGAGAGAACAATTTGATGCTTAATCAAAAAATTTGAGGCAACCAGGTCTGTTGCCAGACAATGCCTGTAGATCATCCCCAGAGTGTACATGAGAATCTATTCCAATTCAGTTTCTCCTGTGCACAAGAACTGGGCCTTTTGTTGACCAAAATTTGGCAGATTTTGCATCTGGACTTGAAGTTTTACCTTTACAAAATTGTTTTAACTCAAGAACTGAAGTCCAACTACCATAGATTGCATCATACATTTACTGACTGGGCTCTGGGGCAATTGGAAATTGATCCTGCTTTTGACTGCAAGAGTCCCTTAAGTGATGAGGCCCATTTGGAGATGATATTTAAAAAAAAAAAAAACAGAAAAAAAACAAAGGAAAGTGTTGAATTTGGAGTCACGAGAATACAATGGAGATTCAAGAATGTCCACCTCATCCCCCCAAAGATACCATTTGGTGTGGATTTTGTTCCAGTAAAATCATTGGCCCTTATTTTTTCCAAGATGAATGAGAAGATGCTGCTACAACTGATTATTTTTGCACCATGTGGAAGGTGCCACAGCAGCCATTTGCCCAAAGTTCTTTCCATGCACAGTGCCATCAAATCTACTTTGAAATAATAAAATAGTCAAAATTACATCAAGTACACTACTTGTTTTATTCAAGTTCAGAGACAGGACACCCTTACTGGAAGACCCTTTATGAGCCTCCACAGGGTCTTCTTTCTACAATCTCTTCTTGCTGTAAAAGTTCTCTGATTCTGATGATGAATTATTGCCCTTCCTCTGTGAAGGTTATGTTCCTCACTCAACATGGAGTTAGTTGTTTTGTCAGTGTTGAAAATGTCAAAATCCAACCTGAGAAGGTAGTGATGGAATTCTCATCTTTTGTATGTGAGACCTACGTTTGGTTTCTAGTTGAAGCATCTCAACAGTTGGAGAAGTAATTCTGTCACATGTTTGAATTTACCAATAAGGGATCAATCTAAGCTTTCATGTATTAAAAAAAACCAAACCCACTACTGTCGAGTAGATTCTGATTCGTAGTAACCCTTTAGGACAGAGTAGAACTTCCCCGTAGAGTTTCCAAGAAATACCTGGCAGATTTGAACTGCTGACCTCTTCATTGGCAGATGTAACAGTTAACCACTATGCCACCAGGGTCTCTTCATGTTGTATGGTAGCCTTTTAATTCCACAGACATTATAAAACTGTCAGAAAACAAGAAATTGGAATTCCAAGACCTTAGGACTAGAAAAGCAAAAATTACCCGGCCAGAGGAGTAGCTGTCTCTGATTTATTTCTTGGCCAAATTCAGACTCTGAAAAGTAGAACATGTATTCTTGATATCTGTGATAGAATGCTCCCAAACTCTGAGAGTAGTACAGTGTCCCATACCTGGGGACTTATATCCACCTCATGCACAAGCACCTTGACAGGGAACTTCCAGAAATTCCAGCCACCAGTGTGTATGGTACTTTTGCAAAACCGGTTTATCCTCTGCCTTTCTAGTGATAAAGGACAGGTGACTGGAAATGTGCTTTTTGCTTTTAACAGTTATGAAAAGAAAATTGGATGATGATGAATGAACCAATTGAATCCAGTCCCAGTAATGAGGCAGATATAGAAGAAGGGTTGGCTCTATGAGTTACTCAGATACAAGTCCACAGAATCACATTACTCAGTACCTGCATAGTCTACAAAACAGGGAAGACCAGTTACAGTCAGGTTACTCTGAATCATCCAACGCCATTTGTGTCAGAGCAGAACGGTGCTCCACAGCAGTCTCCCTTGTCAGGATCCTTCAGAAGCAGACAACTGGACTTTTCTTCTGAGACATCTCTGTGTGGATTTGGGCTGCTGATCTTTTGATAGGCAGTCAAGTGACTTAACCATTTGTACCACCCAGAGACTCCAAACAGAGGAGACAGCTATGGTTTCTGAACACAAATACCCCTTGCCAGAAAAAAGAAAAAAAAAAATCTGTTGCCATTGAGTCAATTCTGACACACAATAACCCTATAGCCACAGTAGAACTGTACCAGAGAGTTTCCAAGGGAGTGTCAGGTAGATTCAAACTGCCAACCTTTTTGGTTTGTAGCTATAGCTCACCATAGCTCTCAACCACTGTGGCCAGGGGCTTTGCCAGAAATGACAATTCTTACAAATGTTGGAGAAGTTTGTGGGTTGACTTTTGACTCTAAAATGGTATTTGTTCACATTGTGGGACCAGTTTCCTTCAGCTTCACACAATTCTCCTTATATCCCTCACTGAGAACAGCAGGTAGTCATTCAAACAGAACAAGGGAAAACTGAGTAAAGCTATGTATATTATGACCAACCACACGTAAAAGAAAGAGCTCTGTTACTATGTGAGAACTTGACAAGTTATCTCCTCTGATTTTCAGTTTCCTCACATGTATGATAAAGTCTTAACCTATGTTGTTGCTGCTGTTAGGTGCCATCAAGTTGGTTCCCACTCATTGCGACCCTATGAACAACAGAACTAAACACTGTCCAGTCTTGTGCCATGTCCACAATCATTGTTGTGCTTAAGCCCATTGTTGCGGCCACTGTGTCAATCCATCTAGTTGAGTGTCTTCCTCTTTTCCGCTGACCCTCCACTCTACCAATAATGATGTCCTTCTCCAGGGACTGATCATTCATGACAAGCCAAGCCAAGCACCGTAGAGTCGGATCCGACTCATGGCAACCCTAGGGGCCAGGGTGGAACTGACTCCCACAGTATTCATTCCTGACAGCATGTCCAAAATATGTAAGACAGAGTTTTGCCATCTTTTCTTCCAAGGAGCATTCTGGTGGTACTTCTTCCAGAACAGATCTGTTTGTTCTTTTGGCAGTCCATGGTACAGTCAACATTCTTCTCCAACACCAAAGTATATAGAGTTGTTATAAGGTTTCGAGATAATACGCTGAAAACGATAGAACATCACTGGCACAAAATAGTACTCAACAAACCATTGTTGCAATTACTTCAGTTTTATAGTAGCTATATCAGAACAGATACTTATTTAGAGAAGATATGTGGTTCAAAATGTAATATATAATATGATTTACAAATTTATATAGTCCTCAAAGAAGCTAGAAGACAATAGCAATATAAAAGATTATTTTTAAAAAACTGTGAATCTGATATTCTTAGAATTTTATAGCCTAGAATTCACTGCTAATTAAATCTGCTAACAATCTGGTATAAAGTATCAAATGTCTGCAAATAAAACCCCTATTTGATGGAATAATCATGGAGACACTTGAACAAACAGATACAGTGGTTGAGGTGCTCACTTGTCCATGCCCAAAAATTTGGAAGATAACTACCTGGCCAGTTAACTGGAAGAGATTCATATTTGTGCCCATTCCAAAGAAAGATGATCCAATGGGATACAGAAATTATCAAACAATATCATCAATATTACATCCAGGTAAAATTTTGCTGAAGATTTTTCCAAAGTGGTTGTAGTAGTACATTAACAGAGAACTTCCAGAAATTCAAGCTGGATTCAGAAGAGAATACAGAATGAGGGATATGAATGCTTATATCAAATGGCTCCTAGCTTACAGCAAAGAATACTAGAAGGATGGTTACTTGTATTTTATTGCCTTTACAAAGGCATTTGACTATGTGGATCACAGCAAATTATGGATAACAATGTGAAGAATGGGAATTGAAGAACACTTAATTGTGCTCATGAAGAACCTGAACATAGGCCGGCAGGCAGTCATTCAAATGCAACAAGTGGATATTGCATGGTTTAAAGTCAGGAAAGGTGTGCATACAGGATAGGCCCTTTCAGCACGTTTAATCTGTACACTGAGGAGATAATCCAGAAAAACTGGATTAGATGAAGAAGAACATAATATTATGATTGGTGGAAGACTCATTAATAGACTGCAATACACACATGACAAACTTTGCTTGCTGGAAGCAAAGAGGATTTAAAGCACTATGGCCCTTCAGTATGGATTACACTTCAACACAAAGAAAACAAAAAACCTCAGAACTGGACCAATAAGAAATATTAACACAAACTGAGAAAATGCTGAAGTAGTCAAGGACTTCATTTTACCTGAATGCACAATCCAAATTCACGGAAGCAGCAGCCAAGACGCTAAATGATGTATTGCATTGGACAAATATGCTACAAAACATCTCATCTAAGTGTTGAAAAACAAAGATGTTGTTTTCAGAACTAAGGTGTGCCTGACCCAAACCACAAAGTTTTCAATCACCTCATGCATGTGAAAGCTAGACAATGAATAAGGAAGGCTGAAGAATTAATGCCTGTGAATTATGATGATGGTGAAGAATATCGGATATACCATGAGTCACCTGAAGAATGAACAAGTGTGTCCTACAAGAAGTGCAGCCAGAGTGCTCTTTGGAAGCAAGGAGGGAGAGACTTCACCTCCTGTATTTCAGACATGTTATCAGGAAGGGCCAGTCCCTGGAGAAGTAGTACATTACGCTTGCAAGGGGTAAGATCGACGAAAAAGAGGGCGAGATGAAGGGGCTCAGAGACTGCAACAATGGCTCAAACAGAGCAATAATTGTAGGATGGTACAGGACTGAGCACCGTTTGACTTTATTGTGTGTGGGTGTCACCATGAGTCACAACTGACTGGATAGCACCTAACAATAGCATCATTTGATAGCAAAGATCCATGAAAGCCTGCCATAATCTCTTTGACAAGCTCCTTTAAAAATAATAGTGATAATAAAGCTACAAACAGTAATAACATAGTTGGATCACCTCCACTTGGCACATGAAGAAGTGAAACTTTAGAAGATGGAGACTGTGTCTGAATTGGGTGTCTGACTCATTGCAGCTTTTTGCCAGGCACAGTAGCAATGAATCCAGCCAATAGTTCAAAGCTATAAAGTCATTCACATCGTAATTTTTCCCTAATGTAGGATGTCCTATCACAAAGCCTTACCTTTTGGAGCCTGCCTCTGTCTATAACGGTTATATCAACCCTTTCTCCGTATGCTGAGTTTTTACTTGTATTTTTAGTCACAGCTCAGTGCTATCTGTCCTACGAAGACTTTTCTGACCCCTAGGGTTGCACCCCCAATCCCTGATATCACGTATTATATGTGATATAATAGATGTATTAGAGCTCTTAGACTTTCCAAGAACAGAGGCTTAATAATGGTCTTTGTACAGCAGTGCTGAGCTAAGCTACAGGCAGATAATATACTCTCAGTTAAAAATTGACAAATAAACAGTGAACAAGGAAGACTGAAGAAGAATCGACGCCTTTGAATTGTGGTGTTGGAGTAGAATATTGAAAGTACCATGCACTGCCAAAAGAACAAACAGATCTGTTCTGGAAGAAGAGCAACCAGAATGCTCCTTGGAAACAGATAGCAAGACTGCATCTTACATACTTAGAATGTATTGTCAGGAAGGGTCAGTCCTTGGAGAAGGACGTCATGCTTGGTAGAGTGAAGGGTCTGCAAAAAAGAGGAAGACCCCAAACAGATGGATTGACACAATGGCTGCAACAATGGGGTTACGCATATAAAGGATTGCGGACAGGGTGCAAGACTGGGTAGTGTTTTGTTCTCTTATGCACAGGGTCATTATGAGTCAGAGCCAGCTCAACAACACCTAACAACAGCAACAGCCTTCTGGACTGTGTAAGAATAAGCTTTTGTTTGTTAAAGCCAAAAAAAAGACAAATAAATGAGAAACTCTGATTAACAGACTATGCATAAAGTGACATGTTAATAGCAATTCTATTAATTATTCAGCTGGATTTTTTCATTTAAAAAAATGTGGCACATAGGAAATATTTAAGACTGTGAGTCTGAAACAGCTCTGTGGCAACTAACAAGAAGATAAACCAATGCACGTAATTTGAACTCATGGTTTATTGTTAGATTCTCATTCAACAGTTCATACACAATTTGTTGCAGGACTTTGGTCACAATTCCTGCAACGTGTCAATACTCTCACCATTTCCGCTCACTGACTTGCTTCGGGGCATCCAGTTTCCCTGTGCATTCTTGTCTTCTCATCTTTGCTTCTGGGAGAAAAAGCAAAGTTAAGAGGGGTAGTGAGGGGAGGTTGGCACTGGGACTGGCACATGCCACCATGAGCCATTTTCCAGCAACACTGGAGCAAATTAGTAATTTATTCTAAATTCCATAGTCTTTGTAATTTATTAATAAATGGTCAGTTCCATTAAGATCTTAAATATGATCATGCCAGTGGACATAAAAGGCAAAAGAAAGCCTCATACTTTCCTGTTTTGTACAAACACGATATTTAAAAAGATGCACAGACTTGCTCAATTCTTTAAGAGCTCCACTCCTGAAAATAAGAAGGAAAAAAGTTCATATTTCTATAATGGCATTTATTCTTCCTGCATTCCCTACTCCTCCTAAGTGAAATAAACTAGAAAAACAAATTTGACTTCCTTATTGGCTCATAACTAACAAATACCCTTCAATAAGCTCCTTTCATTCTCCAACCCAAACCAAAAGCAAGCCTTTTGCTATCAAGTAAATACTGATTCACAGTAACTGTCTCAGACAAAGTAGAATTGCCCTAGAATTTCCAAGGAGTGGCTGGTGGGTTCAAACAGGGAACTTTGGTTAACAGAAGAGTTCTTAACCACTGTGCCAGCAGAGTTCCTCCTCAACACGGAGGGGAAGAGTAACAACAACAACAAAAAATCCTGAAGCTGTGGTGCACAAGATCTCAAATCAGATGAGGCTACTGAGATAGAAGGAACATTCTGCCACTGGTTGCTCTTAAAATTTTTATGCTTTCATCCATTATAATGTTAAGAAAAGAGACACTAGCTCAAAAGAAAGAGATTTTGTTGCTGTTATTTTGACTTTAAGCAAATCAAAAACTGAAATACCTAAAACTGAAAGAGGAGATATATATATATATACATACATATATATGTATAGATACATACATACATATGTATCTATATATATATGCAGATTGTTAGGTGTCAAGTCAGTGCAGAGACAGAAGAAAACCTACTTAATTACTTTGAATTACTGAGTACAAGGGTATGTACTCATATTAGAGGTAATATTACTGCAAGTCAGCCTAGTTGCTTTAATGTTGGTTGGCAGATGGTATTAGTACATTGAGATCTCACATAGAATTATGCTATTAAAAATTTTTACTGAACTGAAGCAAAATCATTCTATATATACATTATCTTTGCAACAGTAAGAATCTTAAGTAATGGATTTCCTATTTGATATGTGTAATACTTTCATATTAGCAGCTCAGTAAAGAGATATTGATTTTCATATTGGCAGAAAATTGGTCTTTTATGATTCTTCTATAAAGATTTCTATCAACATTGAATTGTGAACACTGTAATGTAGTTGCTAATTTAAAATATCAGGTAAAAGACCAAGCAGCATTGTTGCCTTTATCTTCCTTCATGTTTTGCTACACTTGTCTGGTGGTGCAGTGGTTAAGAGCTCAGCTGCTAATCAAAAGGTCAGCAGTTCGAATCCACCAGCTGTTCCTTGGAAACCCTATGGATCACTTCTACTCTGCCTTATACGCTCCACATAAGTTGGAATTGACTCCTAGGCAACAAGTTTGTCTGGGTTTATCTTAACACTACTGATGCCTGTGAGTGTCAAGAGTTACATGAATATATTAATGAGCCCAAGTGGCACAAAGGTTAAGTGCTCAACTGCCAACCAAGTGGTTCATGGTTGGAATCTACCTGGTGGCTTCACAGGAGAAAGATCAGGTGACTTGATCCCTTAAAAATTAAAGCTTAGAAAACTCTATGATGCAGTTCTACTGTGTTACATCGGGTTGGTATGAGTGAGTAGTATCAATCTGCTAACTGCATATGCAGACATATTTCAACTTGTCCTAAGCTTATTGAAAGTGTCTGGTTTATATCTGAAGCTTCTTGTTGTAGCTGAAAGAAACCATGTAAATAGAAAACATATGAGGAAAATAAGAGCTTCTGGAACTCGAGTTTTCACATCTGAACCGCTTACAAAAATATGCTAGACTGAGAAAAAAGGAGACCAAGGCTTTAGTCATTCATTATTCTTGTGCAGTACAGGTAAATAACTGTGAATTCTTCAAGGTCATTCTAGAAACGAAAAAAATAAATAAATAAAACCTCACTGCCACCAAGTCGGGTCCGACTCATAAGGACCCTAGCGGTCAGAGTAGAACTGCCCTGTAGAGTTTCCAAGAAGCGTCTGGTGGATTTGAACCGCCAATCTTTTCAATAGCAGACATAGCACTTAAGCCACTACACCATCAAGGTTTCCCTGAAACTGCATGAACCCCCTCAGAAAAAAATCTAGTCAATGAAAACATAAATAAAACATAAATTCAAGTGTGTAGATTTAATTTTGAAGTTAATAAAATCTAGCAGTAAGAAAAGATAAATGGTAGTAATAAGGATATATGGATAATTCTACATTCTTTGGAGAGTCTTAATTTCTAGATTTTGAATGGAGGCTATTCAGTAGTCATAATGCAACTTAGGAGGTTTTAAAAGTTTTTCTTTTTTGATTGTACACTGTATCACAAACATGTATATAAGATACATAAAAATTTGCATTTTATTTTGTTTATACCAAAAGAAAAGAACCCGCTACTATGGAGTCGATTCCAGCTCTCAGTGATCCTAACAAAGTAGAACTGCCCCATAGAGTTTCCAAGGTGCGCCTGGTGGATTAGCACTGTTGATCTTCTGGATAGCAGTTGCAGCTTTCAACCACTGTATAACTAGGGATTTCATTCATTCGTGCATATGTTTTTGTATAAAACATCATATATATGCACAAATATGTACATATACATAATTTTAGAAACAAAAAAAATGAACAATTGTGCTCCTTTCAGATCCAAGATATGAGACAATACCAGGACACCAGATGCACTCTATGGGACTCTGTCAAGCTACATCCTTCTTTCTTTTCCTGTCCTCTGTAACTCCTCAACCTTCATCGTGAACTCTGCTAATCATTTTCTTCTTCTTTTTAAGATTTAACACCTATGAGTGAATTCTAAACAGCTAATTCTTTAGTTCTGCTTGTTTTTGAACTTTGTAAGAGTTAGGCAATGCTGTATAGCTATGGGAAAACCTGGTGGCATAGTGACTAAGTGCTAAGGCTGCTAACCTAAAGGTCAGCAGTTCAAATCGAGCAGGCACTCCTTGCAAACTCTATAGGGCAGTTCTATTCTGACCTACAGGGCCTCTATGAGTTGGAATCAACTCCAGAGCAATGTTTTTGTTTTTTGTTTTTTGTTTTGCTATATGTATGAATTAATTGTACTACTCAACAATGTGTGAGTTTTGTCTCAGCTGATTCATTTGCACAAATGAGTGCCGTCCCGTTTTACATTGATACCAAAATGTATTTATCAGGGAGAATTTATTTGGTTTGAAATCCGGGTTACTTACAGCTTTTGCTATTATGAACAAAGTCACCAATATTTTTGTGCTGGTCCCCAGTCTACATTTTAAGAGACAGTCTAGAACATATACATAGAAACGCAATTACTCGCTTACAGGGTATATGCAACTTCAGCTTCACTGAATAATTCCGCACTGTTTTGAAAACGGTTGTATTAATTTGCATGCCTACAAGCAACTCAGGAAAGCTCCTTTTTCTCCACCTACTGGCCAACGCTTGGAATTGTCAGATTAAAAAAAAGTGTTAATACAGTTGCTACACGGGTATTATTTTGGTGTTAATTTTCATTTTCCTTACTACAAATGGGTCATGTTTCCATATGTTTGTGACACTTTTGTATTTGATACTCTCATTTCTGTTTCTTTTTAGCCATTTTTAATTGAGCTATTAATTGCCCTAATGATTGATTTAAAATTATTTTTGTATGCTAGTGTCTTAGTTATCTAGCACTATTACAGAATTATCATAAGTGAATGGCTTTAACAAAGAGAAATTTATTCTCTTATAATCTACCAGGTTAAAAGTCCTAATTCAGGCTCCAGGAGAAGGCTTTCTCTCTCTGCTGGCTTTGGGGAAAGGTCCTACTCATCAATTTTCCCCAGACAAGGCGTTTCTTAGCATAAGGACTCCAAGTCCAAAGAATGTGTTATGTTCCCGGCTCTGAAGTCTTAGTAGTATGAGGTTTTCATGTCTCCCAGCTTATTTCTCTCTTTCATATCTCAAAAAAGATTGATTTAAGACACAACCCGGTCTCGAAGATTGAGTCCTGCTTCAGCAACGTAACTGCCTTATTAACATTGCAGAGGTAGAATATACGACACATAAGAAAGAAAATCACATCAGGTCACAAAAAGGTAGACAATCACACAATATTAGGCATCACAGACTAGCCAAGTTGACATACTTTCTGGAGAACACAAAGTAATACATAATAACAAATTCTGTTGAAGGGAGATCTGAGGGAGGCATCTCCATGGCCTCCACAGATAAGAAATCTCAGCTTCATGAATCACAAGTAACAACTAGACAAGTAGAAATAAATCCTTACTATCTCATAGTAAATTACAATGCAGAGACAGAGAAAAGATTGTCAATTAAATATGTGATGAAAATTTGCCTCTGTAATATTTGTTAAAATCAATTTTCAATAACTTTTATTTTATGATTAGTCCGTTTCTTCTCAAAATCATAAAAGTATTCCATATTGTCTTCTAAAGATGCTTATATTTTATATTTAGGACTTTAGTCCACTCAAAATTGATGTTTCTTTTTAAAGTGAGGTAAAAATTCAATTTCACTTTTTACGTGTAGATTACCACTCAGAGAAAATTGTCCCAGCACCACTTACAGAAAATCCATCATTTTCCAACCTACAGTTCTAGCTCTGTCATAAACGAAGTTTCCTTATACGTGCAGGTTTGTTTCTGGACTCTCTGTTGTTTTATTTTGTCTTCCACATGGTGAATACGGTTATATCTATGTACTAGGTGGAGTGGTAGGTAAAGCATCCAACTGCTAACTAGAAGGTTGACAGTTCATAACCCACCAGCCCCTCCATAGGAGAAAGACGTAGCAATCTGCCTCTATAAAGATGTACAGCCTTGGAAATCCTAAGGGAAAGTTCTTCTTCCTCCTATGCCACTGTCACTGCCGTCGAGGGGCTTCTGACTGATAGCGACCCTTTAGATCAGAGTAGGACTCCTCTACAAAGTTTCGACAGAGCGCCTGGTGGATTCGAACTGCTGACGTTTTGGTTGGCAAACGTAGCCCTTAACCAATAGGCTACCTGGGTTTCCACTTTGTCCTACAGTGTCCCTTACAAGCTGTAATCCACTCAACAAAGTTGGTTTGGTTGGTTTTTTTGTTAGTGTTGTTTTGGTTTAGTACTGTATTGTATTGATCGCTCTTGTTTGTTGTTGTTAGCTTTCATTGAGTTACTTCCGACTCACAGCAACCCCCTGGGCAGAGTAGAACTATTCCATAGGATTTTCAACATCATTATTGGTTTACGGTATTGTATCAATTCTTGATAAGCAGAGAGGCAGCTCTCCCAGGTTGGCTCTTTTTCTTTAGGAGTGTCTTTGCCCGTCTTAGTTCTGTCATACACATGGTGCAATCAATTTCTTAGCATGTGGTTTTTAAATAACATTGAGTTGAATTTGTAGATTGGTGTAGGGATGAGTAACTGAGTATCTTTAATATTATAACATTAAACTTTCCGTTTTGTGAATTTGGTATAGCTCATAAACTGATGTTTTTCAATAATGTTTTAAAAATTTTATTCTTGCACAATTATTTAGTAAATATCCTAGAAACTTTTGTATTTGGGTGCTGTTGTAAACTGCACCCTTAAAGCTGTATTTTCCTTACATGTTTTTTTTGGATTCTTCGTCTTTCTAATAACTTGTTTGTAAATCAGTTTGAATTTTCTACATAGAAGCTTTTGCCATATGCTACTAATGGGATTTTTTTTTAATTCTTTTCTATCAATTTACATTTTGTATGTTTTTCTAGCCTTATTGCACTGATTAATATTTTCAATATAAACTGGAATTGAAATGATGAAGGCAAGTATTCTTACTTTGTTCTCTACAAGCCTCTTAAGTATTTCACTACTAGGTATGATATTCACTGTACGTGTGCACATCTTTCGTGAGGTTAAGGAAGTTTCCTGCTATTAATCATTTCTTAAGAGTTTTCTTTTTGACATCACAAATAGATATTGAATTACATTATTTCTAAATCCTGGAGTTTCCACTCCCACTTCAGAGTGTGGTAAGACAGTCCAATCTGGACCTAATGAACAGCTGAGGACCTCGGAGCTGCAGGCAGAGCCACGTGGGCTATGAAAAACAGTTGAAAACGTCAGAATTTGTTTAAATGAGAACTTAAATAGAAACACTTTTCTGGTGACTCGGACAATGTAAGTTCTTCTGATCCTGTAGTAAACGAAGCCTTCATAAGATTCTAAAAGTAAGGGAAAGGAAAAATAATAGGAACTGCTAGAAATACAATACTGAACAATACATGGTAAATATTCTATGAGCAGTTGGGAAATACACATGGAGACTGCTAAACTTAACATAGAAACTTCTACACAGTGATAAATTTTTTCTGCTTGGTTGATTGCTGAAAGGGCCCTGTCTTACTTTACAATTGTCATTATTTATAGTCAATGGTAGAAAAGTGTGGTAGTTCATACAGACATTGCACCCTAAATATATGGTTAGTGTAATATCAGAAAAAAATTTATTTTTGAACTATATGTACTTGATAATTGTAAAAAATCCAATAAACAAATTAAATCACTGTAGAACTTAAAATGAACATTTTTTAAAAAGGCAATACTTCCATTTTTAGTTATTCAAATAGTCTCCTTGTCAGAGTCACATAGAAAGATGAAAAATTCATTTGCTTGAATCCAAGTGGTGACAATACCAAGAAGATTAAAGATAGGTACAATACACGCCAAGAGATCTTGATGCTAGAATTTTTCTTCTTCAGTTAGAGCAATAGCTGGAAATAATACAAGTACCGCTACACATTTAAATGAAATGAGACTAAGCCTTTTACATAATATGGCACAATACACAAAGTGATCTATGTTGTAATTATCCCCACTAAACATGTAAGTGATAAATGACTGTAAGTTGTTTTATGCAGGACAATACAGTAAGCATAGTTAGATATACCAGCTAAGAAAATTTTTGAGAAAAATTGTATTTTTTTCCTCTGGAAGGAACCCTTTATACCCAGCACAGAGTTTCTAGCATTGAACTATAAGCACGGTAGAAAAATTATTGGGTGAGAAAGCAGATCTGGAGAAAGAGTTTAAGTATTTATTTGGGCTGTACAGGTCAGACCAGCAGAGAAGTGGAGGGGAATAATACAAAGACAGGAAGGCGACTAATAAAGGGTGTACTGTTAAGCAGAAACCCTGGTGGTGTAGTGGTAAGCACTGTATCTGTTAACCAAAAGGTCAACAGTTCAAATCTATCTGGTGCTCCTTGGAAACTATGTGGGAGAGTTCTGCTCTTTCCTGTAGTGTTCCTACGAGTTGCAGTCAACAGCAGTAGGTTTGGTTTGGGTTTATTAAGTCAACTATCAAAATGGATTGTCAGCTGAGCTACCTGTAACTAATTCTGTTGAAGGAAGATCTGAGTGAGGCATCTCCAGGGCCTCCACAGACAAGAAATCTCAGATTCATGAATCACAAGTAACAACCGGACAAGTAACAGTAAATCCTTGCTATCTCGTAGTAGATTACACTACAGACACAAAGAAAAGATTTTAAAATAAATTACTGGTAGTATATTTTACCATGGGTCATTGCTTTAGGTAAGAGGCATGGGGAAAAAAAGACTAATTGTTCTGTCTCTGGATAGTACAAAACGTAATTCAGTCCATTACAGCTTCTTAAGTCTATTATAAAGTCAGATTGATCTGTATCAATTCTGTTTGTTTTTCAAAATAAGTGCAGCAATTGCTCATTTTCTATTTACTGAGCAGTAAGGAAGTTTATAACAGGGAACTAGTATCATTAAAAATTCATTTTGTATTGGTCACAAAACAATTTTGCAATAACTTCTAAGTTTCCAGAGAATGGAGTAGGAATAAATATTAGCAGGTTATGCACTGATATCTTTAACTAAGTTTGTTTTTCTTATTTCTGTGGCTTAATTCTCTATGTATCTACAAACAGATAATGCACTAGGTTACTAACAGAAATGTCAGAGGCTCTAGTCTACCCAGACACATCTCATGAGAAAATCATGGTGATCCTATTATGAAAAAAATCAATTACTGAAAATGCTGACACACATGTGGTCACCACAAGACAGAATCAACTTCATGGCAACTGGTAATGACTCTCAGTTCTAACATTTTCTCATTATGATTTTTTTCCTATTTAACCTCAAGAGAATATTCACTATACAACCACCTAGACTCATAGAGAAATCTTATGTTTATATTATCCTTGCAACTGATCTCCTGTTTTTATGATGTTGTTGAAATGCTGTATACAATTCATAGCTAAAATAAAGATTTTGATGCAGATGTTACATGACCTTAAGTGAATTATCTAGCTGTTTACAATTTAGGTTTTCTATCTCTTATAAAATTATATGTTCTACTTATACTCACCACTACCCATTTGCCAGTTTATCATTACTACAGTGGCTTATGTGTTACTATGGTGCTGGAATCTATGCCACCAGTATTTTGGGGTCACTCATTATGACAGATTTCAGCAGAGTTGTCAGACTAAGACAGGCTAGGAAGCAAGATCTGATGATCTGCTTCTGAAAATTAGCTAGTGAAAACTCTGTAGACTACAGTAGAATATCATCCAATAGAGTTATAGATGAGGAGCTCCCTAGGTTGAAAGGAACTCCAAATGCACAAATATTGCAACAATAGACTCAAACATACCAACAATTGTGAGGCTGTGTAGGGCTGGGCAACATTTCGTTCTGTTGTACATGACAGCGCCATGAGTCACAGCTGACTTATTGTCATCTAACAAGTTATATCAAATTACTCCTTGGTTTTCTGAAAAGTACTCTTTTCTTTCTTGGCATAGGGACTTTAAACATGCTGTTTGCTCTAACTGGAATATCTTCCATCTCCTCCTCAACCTCTGTTCTATTCACCTAAGTCTTTGTTATTCTTTATATATTAATTTATAAATCATCTCCTCCAGGAGGCTGTTCTGGGCCCTGCAAGTCTTAGTCAGCTAATAAGATGGTATGATAACAATCATTTCATTTTCACTTTGATTTCCTAGTAAAAGGAAATGAAGCAAAAATAAATTAACTGGCTTGCCCAAAGTTATAAAATCGGTTGGTGGCAGAATCAAGACATGGTGCCAGGAATCTTCATTCTGACTCCCAGTTTCTTCCGTTATTTCCTCTTCAGTTATTAGCAATACCCAGCTCCACCCTGGTTGCACTCAATTCGGTGGAATGCTGAGGCACAAAGTTTTTCAGAATGAAACCCTCTATGTATTCCTGGGTGAGGCACATTTTTCCCTCATGATGCAGTCATTAATGAGGCTTCCTAAGATATCCCAAGTACTGTTCCTCACCAGTTTTGCAAGCCTTCTTCTTGAGAACATCCAGCGTTATTTTAATCCGCAGTTACAGCGGTCTCTTACACTTTCTTCTTTGTGCCAGTAATAATACGTCACCACCATAATGTTGTCAGATAATGAAGAGGTCACATGAAGAATTTTTTACCTTTGAATTACTCTTTATCTCTCACTGCTAGGAATGGCCCCCATATACATTTATCCTTGGAGATACTCAGCCACATCTGCACAAAGAGGAAGCGTATTCATTGTCTTCCCTAACCTACTGCTCTTCTGTTTTTCCATTTTGCTTAAAAATAGCTATTCAAGCCAGAGAATCAGGATTCATCACAGACTTTACCTCTTTTTCTACCCTACAGCCAGTCAGTGTCTAACCTACTGGTGTCAATTATGATTCATGGTGAACCTATGTGTCAGTGTAGATCTTTTTTCCAAAGGGTGTTCAATGGCTATGACTTTTTGGAAGAAAATTACCAGGTCTTTCTTTCAAGGTTGCCGTGTCCGACATTCCAGCAGCTAGCGCTGGACAGGGTCCGAGGCTGCAATGGACAAGTGAAAGGATGAGAAATCTCACTCACGTGTGAAAACACATCAGTCACACAAAAACAAATAAACACATCACACAAGATAAAGTTGGGGCCAGGTGGGACCATGATCTCTAATGGAGAATCATGGACCCCGGTCTGCTAATACAAGCTTTATTTATAGGTTTTATAGGTAGAAGTCAACAGGGCAGGACATCACTAAAAGTGATCATGATCTTTCTATTTTGATTGGTTACAAAGCCCAGGGAAGTTTTTGCCTTCAGACAAAGGACAAGGACATACAAATAGTTTTAACCTGAGCCATTAACCTGTAAACAGTTCAAGGAGACAGCCCTCTCTAGCTTTGGGCCTATTATGTTACAGAAAGCTTGGTCTGGGCTAATAGCTTCAAGGAGTAGTTCTTATTATTCTGTAAATAGTTTCAAGGTGCCAAGCAGAGAGGTACAAACACCAAGAGAGAGGGAGGAGAGGGCAAGGGAGCTAGGACATAGTAGCTCCCAGCCCGCCGCACAAGGTGTCTCTGAGTGCACTTAAATTGCCAATGTTTATGTGAGAAGCTATACATGTAACCATACACCCAGGTGTCCTTAATTAGGCTTTAAACCAAATCTGCTGCTGTTCAATTAATTCCAACTCATAGTGACACTGTAGGACATAGCAGAACTGCCCCCGAAGAGTTTCCAAGGAACAGCTGGTTGATTTGAGCTGTTGACTTTTAGTTACCAGCCAAGCTCTTAACTACCAGATCAGGGCTCCGAATCAGGTTCTAAGTCCTGCCGCATTTACCTGCTTAATAACACTTCTGTGTAACTCTGCCTCTCCCCTCCCTGTTCTACTGGCTAGTTCTAGTTTTCCTCAACTTTTCCCTGGGCCATTAAAGTCACTTCCTAACTAGTCTCCCTGACTCCAGTTAGCTTGCTCTAGTCAATCTCATTCACTGAAAAGTGATTTTCCTAAATCACGTATTTGATCAAGTCATTCTTCTGTTTCATATTCTTCCTTGGCTCCCTGTCACAGGTAATCAGTATAGTTGGATTTCAATGGCTCACTCATCTTCCATTTTATAAAAATTCTTAGTTTTTCTCTTTAACATGTGCCTCAAAAACATACGAATTACCATTAACTGATCCCCATAAAATGGCTCAGTCCTCCTGGAGCCTTTTGAATTTTAATAATCCTTCAGCTATACAGAAACCCTGGTGGCATAGTGGTGAAGTACTGTATCTGCTAACCAAAAGGTCAGCAGTTCAAATCCACCAGGCACGCCTTGGAAACTCTATGGGGCAGTTCTACCCTGTCCTACAGGGTCACTATGAGTCAGTATTGACTCTACAGCACTGGGTTTGGTTTTTTGGTTTTAGGCTAGATACACAAATGTTACTCAATTTTTAAACTACTGTCTAACATATTTGCAAGTAAATGGTTTTGTTACAAACAACAGTATTATATATCTCACTCTTTTTTATTGTTATGTGCTTTCAATGTGATTCCAAAATTTAGTCTATTTTACACCACATCAGTTAAAAATCTTCCGTCAGGAGTCTTGATACATACTACAACATGGATGAACCTTTAAAACATTATGCAGAATGAAATAAGTCAGTGAAAAGAGACAAAAATTCTATGATTCTACCTATACAAAACATTTAGAATAGGCACTTGTGTAGAGGTCAAATTTTTTTACTGGTTACCTTGGGTGGCTAGAAGGGAGGGGAAATGAGGCTCATTGCTTAGGGGACTCTAAGTTTTTGTTAAGGATAATGACAAAATTGGGAAATGGATAATTATAATAGTTAATAACATGACAAACATAACCAGTGTCATTCAATCGTACATGTGATGAATTCTGAAAGAGCAAACTCTTTGTTACACGTGTATTTGCTGCTATAATAATAATAAAAACCTTTACTCAATGGCATAATGGGAATTTGGTTTCTTTTCTTCTAGTTTAACCTCTGGATTAAGAAGAGATTTTCATTTCCACTAAGCTATAAGATCAAAAGTGTCTTATGAAACCACATCATATACCACAATTGTCTGTGTGTACAAATAGTAAGGTTGTACCCAACCCAACCCAACCCATTGCCGTCAGGTTATATATGACTCACAGTGACCTTAAAGTTATAGGTACCAACTAAAGCAGTCTTTAAGGCAATGAAGGAAATAATAGCAACTATGAGTATTTTAAAAAAAGGAAAACACATCGCATGTTGTTACTGGATTAAATAATAGGTTCAAACTAAGAATTTTTGATTTGCATTACAAAATTTCCCTTTGAGGTTCCCCCCTCCAGAAACTAAAGTTAATATCATTTGAAAATAGTTTTTTTGATTAATTGGATGCCTAGGTGAACCATTCTAAAGTTAAACTCGTAGTAACTCTCCATGAAAAAGTAGAACTGGCTCCTTAGGACTTCCTAGGCTGTAATCTTTATGGGAACAGATTATCAAGTCTTGTGTCCTCCTGAGTGATTTGGTGTATTTGAAATGTTGACCTTGCAGCTGAGCATTTAACTGTTGTGCCACCAAGGATCCTTCTTCTGACTTTAAAGGGATGTATAGGGGAAGCTCCTGAACACAAAATGTGTTGGCTAGAAGTATGCCCGTTAGACAAATTGTTTTAGTCACCTGGTTCTGCTCCAGTAGAGAATACCACAAGTGGAAGGCTTTATGAAGAGAAATTTTACTGACACAGCCCAGTAAGTCACCAATCCATTTATGAGTGACAAGTCCACTCAGTAAGAGAAATTATCAGTCTGGTGGTTAAGCCCAAATCCAGTAAAAGCATCTTGGCACAGGAACCTTAGGTCCAAAGGAAGTGTTCTGCTCTCAGTGCTCCTTCTTGGTGGTATGAGGTTCCCAACCCTCCATTCTCACTTCTCTTCCTTATATCCTGCAGCTGGTAATTTCAGTCCTGTCTCACCAGCACAACTGCTGCCCATTCTCCATCATCAATATTACAGAGGCAGGCTTCACAATACATGGTAAAAAATGCACCATATTGGGACTCATTGCCAAATCAAATCAATACATGCATTTTGGGGGGCAACACAATGCAATCCATGACACAAATCTAGGTATGAATTCTAGCTTTGATACATATTAACTATGTGACTTGAAATAGTTACTTTGCTACATTTAAGCATCAAGTTCAATATTTGTAAAGGGGAAAAAAATAGTAATTTCATCTATAGCCTTTTAAAGTTGTTGTAGGGGTTGAATAAATGGGTAGATGGTACATGTAACACTCTACCTACCATGCCATGAATATAGTAAAGTGTTCAGTAAATGTTACTGTGTAGTAAAGAACTTGGCCTTCCCCCAAAGAAAGTCTGGCACTTGTCTCTGGATCCTAGGAAATGAACACTAAGTCTCTAGAATTTCCTGAGTGAAAGGACTATCTTTGTTATTCATGGTTGGACCCTTGAATCACACTTGATAGCTTAAGCTAATTAGGCAAATCATAATGAGCCTTTGGGCATTTGATATGCACCTGACTTCTGGAGCAGGAGCAGAGTCTGAATTCAAGCACGTGGACAACCACTCAATCAGTCATGTCTGTGGCATGAAGTACCAGTAACAACTATACACAAAAGCTCAGGTGAGAGTCTTGGGTAGCAATACTTCATGTATATCATCACACACGATGCTGAGAGGGTAATAAATCCTAAGCACAACATATGAAATCTTCTCAGACTCCCGACTATCTCTGTGTCTCTTCCTTTGCCTAATTTTAACTTCTTTTTCATGTAACAAACCATAACCGTGAATATAGTTGCTTTCAGAGAGTTCTGTGAATCCTTTAGTGAATTATGAAATCTGAGAGTAGTTTTGGAAAGCTCCCGAACTTGCAAGTGATGTCAGACTGAGGGTAGTTTTGGGGACTGTGGCCTCAGGCTTTGTTTGTAGTGTGCAGGATAGACCCACAGAGTGAGAGAGTTGAGTGCCTTTGGGCAGGACGCTTTCCAGCAAGAGTGGGGTGCCTCCGGGCACTTAAACCAGTGGAGCTACAGAGCTTTGGAACACTTGCCCGGTAGGGCAGATGTGGGCCTGAGGCCCGGGCCATGAGGCCATAGGAAGCTGAAGCTGAAGAGACAAATAGCGTGAGAAGCTGAGCTGCCTCAGTCTCAAGAGGTATGGCCATGACCTCAGGGGTTTGAAAGGGTGGAACCATGGCGTGCTGTGTTCATAAGGGTGGAATTGCCACTCAGTTGGGCTTAGGGTGCTCCTAAAGCCAATGGGACAGAGTTTCTGTCCAAGTGGGCCTTGAAGGCAGAGTTGTAGCATGGGGCTGGAGGTCTCCACTCAGAAACCAGAGAATGTGGCTGATACCTAGAGTTTGGAGAGCATTGCTGTTGTGTAGAATGTCTCAGAAAATGTAAGAGTATTTCCAAAGCTTTGAGGGCTAATGTAATGTGCTCTGTTGACTTGCCTGTTGCCTGTTAATGCCTTCTAAGTTTCACAGATGTAGAAGAGTTTTTGTATTTTGGACTTGGAACTGATTTAAGACTTCTGTTATATGGATGGACATAATTTTGCTATGGTGAGACGAATGTGTTAAATGTTTTGTGATGTGATTTTTGGGTTGTCAAAGGGTGGGATGTCATGGTTGGAATTGTGTCCCCCCAAAATGTGTGCGGCCACGTGGCTCGGATATGGTTCTCAGTATCTTGGGACTGTCCTCCATTGTGTGGTTTTGCTAACCTGTATGTTAAAGGATTAGGGTGGGGCTGTGAATTCCTGCTGTAGGGGGAGTTTCCCTGGAGTATGGCTTGCCCCACCCTTAATGCTTTTAGCTTGCAAGGAATAAAAGGAAAAAGAAACAAAGGACAATTTGAGAACCTCGCTACCATCAAGCAAGCAGCACCGGGAGCAGAGCCTGTCGTTCAGACCAGAGGTTCTTGTGTGAGGATGCTCCCTGGACAAAGACTGATGCAATACCGGACTTTCCTCCAGGGCCGACAAGGGGAAAGTCTTTCCCTGGAGCGGACACCCTGAATATGGACTTGCAACCTAGTGGACTGTGTAAGAATAAATCTTTCTTTGTTAAAGCCATCCACTCTGTGGTATTTCTGTTAGAGCAGCCTAGCTGACTAAAACAGTTGAGAATTAGTCTTTATTAGTAGTATCATTATTAAAACAAAAATCCTCATGACCGAACAATATACTCTATATGGAGAAAATATTAAGGTAGCCAAAGATTTCATTTTACTTGAATGAACGCTCTGTGCTCATAGAAGCAGCAGTCAAGAAATCAAGCAATGTATTGCATTGGGCAACGCTGCTGAAAAGACCTCTTTAACATCTTAAGAGGACTAAATGAACTGCCGCAGCAATAATATTTTCAATTGCCTCATATGCTTGCAAAAGCGGGATAATTGAAAAGGATGACTGAAGCAGATCTGATGCATCTGAATTACAGTATAGGTAAAAAATACTGAATATACCACAGACTGCCTAGAAGGAAAAAACTAATTTAGGAGAAAGTACAGCCAGAATGCTTCTTAAAAGCCAGAATGGTCAGACATCATCTCACGTACTTTGGACATGTTATTAGGAAGGACATCATACTTAATAAAGCAGCGGGTCAGTGAAAAAGACGAAAATTCCCAGAGGATTGACACAGTGGCTGTGTAACCAGAAAACCCAGTGACAGCTTGTGCTGCCCATTACCGCACAGCCAGATGTAGAGACAGCAGGGATTGTGTCTTTCTCAGATGGTCTGTGATCTGATAAGATGGTGGGTTAGCTCCCTAGAAAATGTCTTAACATCTCTTCTCAAGCTCGATTATAGGAAGAAGGAGGAAGGCTTACAGAAAAAAAAATGTCATTCAGATGGCTGGGGGGAAGTTGTAGCTTTCTCAGGTCCCTTGGCAAGGTTTGGAGTCACAAGTTGGGTGTGTAACCTGGGCAGTATCTTAATATCTCATCTTGAGCTGGAGAGTTTGGGGTTGTTGGTCACAAGAGTGGGTAACAAGGTTAGCCAGAGTCATGAGGGAAGTGGGGGGTGGGAGGAAGGGAGGGGACATTAGAGGAACTGTGATGTTATCTGGGTGGTGGTCTGTGTGGCCTGTAGCTTTCTCAGGCCCCTGGGCAAGATCTGAAACAAACCTCACAGTCTCCAGGTTAGTCACTGTAATTTTTCCAGTCAGCAAGGATTTTTAATCAATATTTTACAATTATTAGCCCCTTCATTTCCCACTGTCAGAACAGTAACATCTCATATCTGTGAGATTAGTTTACTGTGAAAGTAATTGTCCTAGTCTTTAGCATACTTGTTTTATAAACCGTTCTGTTTACTTCAACTTCCCCTGAGAGATTTCATACTCATAATTTTTATGGTAACATGGATGGAGGTCTCTTCTGTATCTGCTTCGTGCCCAACAGGGATGTATGCCTGCCCATCTGAGTAGAAATCTCTCCCTGACAGGCTTAATCATCTATAAGGGTCGGGATAGCAATTACTGGGTATCAGCTGGGACCCATGAGACATTATTCATTTTATTTGATACTGTTACAACCTGCAAGACATAAATCTCACTTCAAAGATACTGTAAATTGGATTATTTAGAAAGACTATGTAGAGTCATTGGATAGGGCTAAACCTTGAGAGGGTGCTACAGAGGTAGTTATTTATAGTCATCTAGTTTTCTATCTTCCTCTATCCTTTTTCTACTTCCTCTTTACCTTCTTTTAATTTTCTCATTCTTCCTTTCTCTCTGATTTTTTTTTCCTGCTTTCCCTTGTCTATTTCCCGTCTCCATTTCTTCCCTCTCATTTTATCCTGTCTCCTCTGTTTTCTCTTACACGGTAATGTCCCAAACTTTTGATGGAATCTGACTGAGAATATTTTGTATATGTCCTCCTGGCCCTTCAGTTTTTAGTATATTGACCAATAATATAAGCAATTTTAAGTCCTCATTTCTTATGTTTAGACAACTTTCTAAATGTATGTACCCCCAGTTCACTTAGTAATTTTTGTGCTAGCAGCAAAACAGGGTACATATAGAAGGGAATGGCTCAACAATTGTGACCCCCATCAAACATAAAAGCAAATTTTTCACCTTGGATTTTTAATCCAAGCCAGTAATTATACAGCCCTACTTGGAGAGTGGGTCCACTGGGCAGTTTAAGGTAGGAAACACGGCTTTTGTGTCCAAGATCAATTAAATCTCTTTAACTTCCACGGTGACGTAACTATTGGTTCTGCCATGGAGATGTCAGTGATGTGGTCAAGAGCCAGGCAGGTCTCAGGGCTCTGTCTGTGATCTGTCTTTGCAGACGCCTCTTCCAAGAGAGTCATTAACCTTCTAGGAGGGCCTGTCCATCTAGGCCTGCAGAGACATCAACTAGGTGCCTTATTTCAGGGCACTCAGGACACTCCATCTTCCAGTGGCCTCAACTTTTGACAGTACCTGCATTGATCAGGGTCAGTATTCACCACCCAGCAAGGTGATCTAAGCCCTGTTATGGGGGGGCCAACCAGTTTTCCTCAAGGTGGGCGTCATAGAGCTATACCAACAACTGGGCCTTCTTTTTTCATTTTTTTCCCACCTCTGCCACCAAATCTCTTGTTACTAAACACCTTCAAGATCTCTTCTACCAGTCAGGTGAGTGAGGTCTTAGGTTCTGATACAGTGCCCTAAAAGTCTGTACATAGGAGATTCTTCTCTATTTTCTCTTATGTTTACAAAACAAATGCCCAGAATGAAAAGCCAGACTAGATTATGTGGACCATCATTTGACCCAAGCAGCTTTAAGAACCAGTTTTTCTAAAGCTTATAGTTTAACAGAATATCTAAAGGCATAGCCTGTGTAGATTACCTCAGTGTCCATGAAAATCAGAAATTCAGCTCTTAGAAGACTCACATATTTCTTTTATATTTCTCTTCTTTGGATAATAATCTTACTATAGAATCTCCAGTCAAAAATCTTCAGAAGTAATTGAATACCATCAAGTATCTAAAATCTCAGGCACTATATAGTGAACTAGGAAGCATAACAGAAACACTAATGATATTAGGTCAATTATTTAAAATAACCAATGAAACTATGACCTCAAGCTCTCTGGAAGAGCAACCAAATCTCATGAGGCATTTAGGTATAATGTTTTATGTTCCACGGTAGCAACTGTATTTTGTAAAACCTCAGATTCCATGTTAATAAAAATACAGTAACATTTATCTATTAAGGTACAAACAGTATGTTTTTGTAGAATAGGCAGTCTAATGTCATTTTAACTTATAAAATCATAACTAAAATTTAAGACATTTTGCTGGTTATGATATTTACAACTTTGATAAGTTTACCAATAGGAGTTGCTAACTGGAGTATTACAATGTCTAAATCCATTAGTTAATTTAGGAGAAAGGGAAATTATTTCTTATATCTAGAAAGTAGAACCTTAAAACATCAGCAATTTATTTCTACATAAAACCCTGAGGATATTCATTTACTTAGTATTATGTAGTTGTTTTCTGTTTCACCTAATTCTGAATCAGCTGCTATCTATGAAGCCATCAGTTCTGCACAAGAGTTTTGGATGTCTTGAGTCACAGTCCTTGTCATATGTCTAAAATCTTTGTTGAGATACACTGGTTAATTGCTAACAGAAAAGTAGTAAAATGTGTAGATGACAAAAACTTAATGTGACCACAATCAATAAAAAACACTCTTAGTAGTAACAGGAACCAATTACAAGCAGAGTGTAAAAGCCAAGAAGCCAATTTGCTGGAAAACCTCAGACAATAATATTTGTAAACACAATCAATACCCATATTTTTAAGGAACTTCAGACACCATACATAACAATCTTGAAGCACAGTACCACAGAGTCGGGACATACCAAGATTATTAAGTCTGCAAATACTTCTACAGTGTTGTTGTTGTTGTTAGGTGCCATCAAGTCAGCTCTGACTCATAGCAACCCTACGCACAACCAGACAAAACACTGCCCGGTCTTGTGCCATGCCCACAATCATTTCTATGCTTAAGCCCATTATTATGGCCATTGTGTCAATCCATCTCATTCAGGGTCCTCTTTTTCACTGACACTTCACTCTACCAAGCGTGATGTCCTTCTCAGGGATGATCATTCTTGACAACATGTCCAAAGTATGTAAGATGCAGTCTCACCATCTTTGCTTCCAAGCACTCTGGTTGTACTTCTTCCAGAACAGTTCTATTTGAATGTACAGATTACTTATAAATTTATTTTTATGCTACAGAAATTACTGAACAGTATTATTAACATCACACACAAGTAAAATTTTGCTGAAGATCATTCAAAAGTGACTACAACAGTAAGTTGACAAGGAAATGCCCAAAATTCAAGCTGGAGTCAGAAGAGATCGGGGACATCATTGCTAGTGGCATCAGGGACATCACTGCTGATGTCAGATGGACCTTGGCTGAAAGCAGAGAATACCAGAAAGATGTTTAACTGTGTTTCATTGACTCTGCAAAAGGATTTGACTGTGTGGATCATAACAAATTGTGGCTAACATCACATAAAATGGAAATTATAGAACACTTAATTTTGCTCGTAAGGAATCTGTATATGGAACAAGAAGCAATCATGCAAACAGAACAGGGGGACATTACATATTTAAAGTCAGGAAAGGTGTACATCAGGGTTGTATCCTTTCACCATACCTTTTCAATCTGTATGCCGAGCAAATGATCTGAGAAGCTGGATTCTGCAAAGAAGAATGTGGCATCAGCATTGGAGGATGACTCATCAACAGCCTGCATTATGCGGACACCACCACCTTACTTGCTGGAAATGAAGAAGGTTTGAAACACTTACTGATGAAGACCAAAGACCACAGCCTTCAGTATGGATTGCACTCAACATCAAGAAAAATAATCCTCACAACTGGACCAGTAAGCAGCATTGTCATAAATGGAGAAAGAATTGAGGTTGTCAAGGATTTAATTTTACTTGGGTCCACAATCAACACCCATGGAAGCAGCAGTCAAGAAATCAAAAGATGCATTGCATTGGGAAAATCCACTGCAAAGGATCTCTTCAAAATATTTAAGAGATGTCACCTTGAAGACTAAACTGCACCAGACCCAAGTGATGGTATTTTCAATTACATCATATGCATGTGAAAGATGGACAATGAACAAAGAAGACAGAAGAATTGATGTCTTTGAATTGTGGTGTTGGAGAAGAATGTTGAATGTACCATGTTATGCTAAATAAAATAGTATAGTCAAGTTAGCAATTAAAACCAAATCTGGAGTTGACTCTGATTTATAACAACCCTATAAACAGAGTAAAACTGCCTTATAACATCTCCAAGGAGTTCATGGTGGACTTGAACTGCAATCATCTGGTTAACAGCTACAGCATATAACCACTGTGCCACCAGGGTTTCACGAGTTAGCAATTAAGAAACAAATGACTTAACAGGCATTTCTTAGATAATATTGAGAGGAAACAACTAATATAAACTTTAACCTAGGGAGAATCACCGGATTCGACTCAACGGCACTTGGCTGGCAGGGAGAATCGGGCACCTTTTTCAATCCCTGTCTGTGTCAAAATCTTTTAGCCCTTTTCTCTTAAAAAAGGCTGTCTGTGGCTTTAGAGTTCTCTCTTTTTCCAAGTTTTGTGGCTTAGTTTTCGACTCAGAAAACTTATCCTAATGTGAGGTCATACATTTGACTTTAAGAGAGATTACACAAAGAATAAATTAACTATTTACTCAGAAATTGGGAAAAAAATATTATTTCACAGCAAAACCCAAATTTTTTAACTTCAATCTTCTTTGAAATCTCATAAATTAAACCATTAAATTGTTAGACAAACAAAACCTTTTACCATACCAAATAAATATTTTTAGTAAGCCTTTATATATATCCCTTCCAACAGCAAAAAATGCACTCACTCATTAAGACTTAAATGACACATATATTCTTTGTTTCCTGAAAAACCAAAAACTGTACAAATTTAGATTATAGTAGGTATCTACTCACTCAATCTAACATAAGTAAGTTATCCAAAAGGTCCTGGAAATTATTTTAAGCCTGTAATTTGAAGTAAAATTTGTTTAACCATTTCAAGTTTTTATTTAATCTACTATGTCTCATATTTTCCCAATCTAATGTAACTCCATGGATTTTGAATTCACAAAGTCTCTGTCCAACTGACCAATGATTGACATATAGGACTTTAAATCTCTAGTTAGGGTTGGCACAATATTTAGGCCATTTCAGATGTGTCTCAGAGTTCCCCAACAACAGAGAAAACTTGTTAGCCATCTGTTTATTATTTGGAACCACCCAATTTCTGATAATTTAAATAAAGTAGCAATTGTTATCTGCTTTCTGTCTTAAAGGTCTCCACCCAGTTGTAAAGACCTTTTCAAAAGCCTCCCTAGAATTATGGCTTTGCAGGCTGAAGAACAGGGAGACCTGATCCTGCCATGCTCACTACTTCTTAAGTCACTTAAATATGTTTAAGTTGACCTAGGAATCCTGGAAGAAAAAACATCATTTATTTCCCTTTTACTGTTCTGGAATTGTTACTTTTTCTTTAAGACAAAACTGTCCCTTTAACTAAGGGGCCTTTAGCTAAGGGCTATAAAGTTAGTTTTTTCAGCCTGGTGGCAGTATATCTGTATCTACTTGAAATTTGGCTTCATTATCAATTTGGTTTACCACCGTAATTTGGGCATGAAAGAAATTTTCTTACCTGCTAAACAAGTTTTTCTCAAAGAATTAAAACAAGTGTCTTAAAACTAGATTGAGTGAGGAGGTCTGACACAAGTAAAGCCTACACTTGTGGTGATACAATGTGGAAGTCTGGAAATGACATACAAAATTCAGACACATAAGACATTTAGTGGGCTAAGATTGTTTTGCAAAAACAGAGATGGTAAATAAGGCAATACTGGGTGATGGGAAACTCTGAGATTGAATTGGCCAAATGTGTGGCTCGGGGCCAAATGTGTGGCTTGAGGCTAAACCTGCAAAATTTACACACACCACAAACACTCTCAGACACTTTCCACAGAAAGTTACAAATCTGGGGTCCCCACAACTGAGCACAAACTTTACAAAAACAATGAGAGGTTCTAAAGCAGGTTGCTAGACAGATGGCCAGCAAGAAAGGCAAAGGTAAAAATGTGACTTCAGTTCCTTTGATCACAATTTAACCAGGTAGCTCCTTACAGTGTTTTTAGTCATAGGAGAACAACCATAGATTGATCAATCAACCAGAGTCCAACTTAGCAGATGATGAGCAGGAATGGAAGATGGCACTCCCATTCTATCACACTTACAGAGTTCTTTTTCTTTTACCAGATGGTGCAGTTATCAGACAATTCCCTGAACTGCAGTGATTGCAAAACCAAGTGGCTCCTTACAGAGTCCTCAAAGCTAGATAGCTCCTTGCAGAGCTGCAGCATGCTTTACCAGGCAATTCTCTGTACTGCAGAAACTGCAAAACTGGGTGGTGCCTTTTGGAGTCACAGCCTAGGCAGAACCAGGTGGCCTACCATGGCATGCAGTGCAAAGACCAAGAAGTGTTTAATATAGTTTTTCTCAGTGAAAAGAAACAGGAAGTGCCGAGAAGTGAAGCCAAAACCAGCTCTTCAGTAAAAATAGCTTTGGCAGCTGCTTAGAGCAGTCAAGTTTCATTTGCTGGGGTAGCCAACAGGGGTTTCCTGCAAGATTACTGAACTGACTGAGAAATCTCTGGAAAGCCACAATGCTCTCCTGCTGTGGTTACCAAATGATAGAACCAGAAAAACCAGTCACTGCTTTGTGCTACCATCACCACAAAGCCAGACATAGAGACAGGGAAGGACTTTCCTTTTTCAGATGGTCAGCAATCTGAGAAGATGGTGTGTTAGCACCCTAAAAACCATCTTAACATCTCATCTCAAGCCAGAGGGTTTTCTAGGAAGAAGGAGGAAGGGTTACAAGGAAAAAATGAAAGAGTGTTATTAAGGTGCACTGGGGGAAATTGTAGCTTTCTTAGGTCCCTGGGCAATGTTTGGAGTCACAAGATAAGTGATGTCACCTTGGCAGTACCTTAACATCTCATGTTAAACTGGAGAGTTTTGGGGTTATTGGTCACAAGGGTGGGTCACAAGGTGGGCCAGAGTTACAGCCAGGGTGGGGGGAGGGAGGTTGTTGAGGAACTGTAATGTTGTCTAGATGGTGGTCTGTGTGGTCTGTAATTTTCTCATGTCCCTGGGCAAGGTGGGTGAAGTTATCTGGCTCAGGCCCCTGGGCCAGATCTGAAACAAACCTCGCAGTCTCCAAGTTAGTCATTGTAATTTTTCTAGTCAGCCTGAGAAATCAAGCAAGGATTTTTAAATAATATCTTACAATTATTAGCCCTTTCAGTTGCAGCGATGGGCTCAGATGTATCTACTGTTGTGAGGATGGAACAGGACCAAGCCATATTTGGTTCTGTAACATACATGGTCAGTGTAAGTCAGTGCCAATTTGACAGCCCCTAACAATAACATTAAAGTTCATACAATAATACTTTTAATACTTTCCTTTATCTGTTGCATCAGTAAAAATCTATATGTAATTCATTTCCACTGAATGATTTTAATCTAAGTCCAGGTAATTTCAGAAAAACAAAACATTTATACGTTTTTCACTGTAGCCTCCACTTAAACAAGAATAAACAAACAAACAAACAAAAAGCCTGTTGCTGTCAATTCCAACTCATAGTGACCCTACAGGACAGAGCATAACTACCTCACAATTTGTCCAAGGAGTAACTAGGAGATTTGAAGGGCTAACTATTTGGCTGGTGTCTGAGCTCTTAACCACTGTGACACCAGGTTTCTAAACATGAATACCTTACCATTATTCAGCAAAATAAAACTATGTTAGATTGTATGTACAGTTTCTCTTTCTCAATATATAAATAATTCAAAATTTTATTTTTGCCTGAGATTTTTTTTCCTATTCCTAGTTTACATTTTTTTCCTAGCCACTTAGGTGGAGTTTTTCCAGGAGTGGGGGACACACTACAATACAATACTCACCCTTTTCCAGTTGTAGTGACTCTTAGACTTTTCTGTCTAAGAAAGCTAAAGTCACCAAAGGAATACAGACAACTTAATATAAATACTAAATATTCATAACCCATACTATGACTTTTTTAAATTAAATATTCTTAAAAAGTATTCTGTACATTTTGCATTCTGAACAAATAATTTTTTTAATATTTAAGATACCAAACTGGTTACCTTCTAACTTTTTGTTATATGTGATTATAATGAAGTAGGCAAAATATGTAGGACAAATGCTCTAGGGGAAATATATTAAAATACTAATGACATTTTATTTGCACATGGAAACCATCGTGGCTTACACTGATTTTTCTCTTGCTTCTGCTTCATTCAGCTTTTTCATAACTTTCGTATTTCTATAATAAACATATGTAACTTTTGTAACAGAGAAGATGTTTCAGTCATCTAGTTTTGCTTTAACAGAAATATCACAAGTAAATGGCTTTAAAAACAGAAATTTTATTTTGTCACAGGCCAGAAGACTGAAAGTTCAAATTCAGGGAGTCACCTCCCAGGGAAGGCTGTCTCTGCTGGATCTAGAGGAAGATTTTCATCAGCAATCTTAACCTGAACTAGAAGCTTCTGATGTGCAGATACTACAGTCCTTTCCAAAGGAAGCACTCCACTCCCAGCACTGCTTCTTTGTGGTATGAGATCCCCAAATATCTCTGCTAGCATCTTTCTTGTATATCCCAGGAGATTGTCTCAAGGCACAATACAATCTTACACACTGAATCCTGCCTCATTAACACAATTTCCCTCCATCTTCCCTCATTAACATCATAGAGGTAGGGTTTACAACATGGAGGAACATCACACAATACCTGGAATCATGGCCTAGCCAAATTGCTACACACATTTTGGGTGGAACACAGTTCAGTCTATGACAGAAGATAGTCTTCATTCTTAAAAATTTCCAAAGCTTTGTCTAAATAACCCACAACATCTAGATGGAAGTCAAGATTCTGTCATCCCACAGGTAACATTTTAATCCTTCTTGTGTTAGTATAACTACTATGATAAATTTGTTTCACCAAATTTTATTATTAATGTCTTACAAATCTCTTAATTAAAACTTCATATTTGTTACTCTTTTCTAGGCTTTTACATCCAATACTGATATGCTTTTCAAATTAATGCCTCGCTGTTAGTTTCATGAATAATGAGTTCCCTCTAGTGGTGAAATTAATTATGAAGAAGGAAAGTGCGTATTATTACATATAAGACAGAACAACAGCCTAAAAAATGACTATAAAGGTGTCATATGTGTTAGTAGTTAAGAAAACGTAAATCAGGACTTTTTGAAAACATGCAAACTTAGTCAGATACGACATGCCATCCTTTCACGGCAAAGACTTAAGAAGCTAAGTAAAACAGATATAGATAACAATCCTGGAGCTCTGAGCAAAAAATGAAAAGATAAAGAACTAGGTTAAACACTGATTGGAAGAAGAAGTTTACCCAAAAGATCAAATAAGAAGACATGGAGTAGAGGGACCCTGACAGCCAGCCCAGCACAGTGTAGGCATCTTAAGACAAAGACAGCAGCAATCTCAGGTGAGGAACACAGAAGGCAACTTCACAGAATTTCCAGCAGGACACAGAGTAACTGGAATGAAATAAGGTCCTAATTGCTGGCTGCACCTAACTGGAGGAGCCTAGATACCCTCACCTGGTGACCAGAGAATCATGCTCCCCTTTCCCTCACCTTCTTAGTGATTAGGAGAATAATCCTCCTATCTTGCAACCCTAACCAATGAGGACCAAGGTTTGAGTTCTCCCTTTTACTTCTCACCCCACCCATACCATCACCCTGCTGCCCATGAAATTGTTGAGTGGTGGCAGGCTGCTCTGACATGATGCTCTCTGACTGCCCTGCCCCTTCCACCCACCAATCCTGCTGGGTGGCAGCTAGCCACCTCAACATAGTGTCAGCCACTCCCAAGAAGCTGATGCACAGCAACTGTTCATCCAAACATTCACCTACTTGTCACCCCTCCATGCCTCCTCACTTAATGACTGATGGCAACTTCATGCCTGTGCATTCGCTGACCCATCACCCAACTTCACCCTCCCCTACCCAGTGACCAGAGGAAACCACACTCCCACATGCTCACCCACTGACCACCAAATCCCGAACCCTGCTCTCTACTCTCCTCCCCACCACCCAGTGACTGATGCTATGTCCCACTGACCTGCCACACATGACACACCTGCAGGCCTACCCACTTAACAAATGCAACTGTCCAGCCCTATGCCACTGGACAGATGACAGGTAGTGGACAACATCAAGCTGTAACTACTCAGCTTGACCAACAAACAGAGAACAGCACTCATACTATCAGCTGCTGCCCCACTCACCGAGAAACAGGTGGAAAGCACTGCAGTGCTGCCAGACCCGAGACTAGCAAACCACAGAATCCCTGCCAATCCAGATATAAGAAAACAAGAAATCAGAATGAAGCAAACAAATATACAATCACTCGACGGCACTTGGATTTTGGTTTAAATACAATTAATACCTTAATGTCTCAAAGACAATATCAAATCATGTAAAGAAACAGGAAAAGATGATTAAATCAAGTGATAAAAGTAAAGAACCGTAAAACTTTCCCACGAAAGAAATGGTAATTAACTACCTGATAAAGAATTGAAAAGACTTATACATAAGACCCCAACAGAGATAAAGGAGAACACAGACAAATGCAAATAAAACCCACAGGAAAAACTAGAAGAATTCAGGTAAACAATGTAAGAATGAAAAAAGCAAATAGACAATTAAAAACAACACAAAAATAGTAACTAGAAATCTAGAAGATTACCATTAAAATTTCAGAAATGGATAATGTCTTTGAAGGACAAAGGAGTAGAACTGAATCAATGGAAGACAGAATCAGCAAAATAGAGGACAAATCCCCTGCTATCAATCTGCATGAGGAACAATCAGAGGAAAGAACGAAGAAAAATAATAAAAAGAAAAAAAGCTTAAGAGTTATGGGGGATACCATTGAGAGGAATAATTTATGTGTGACTGGAATTCAAGAACAGGAAAAGATTTCCAAAAAAAAAAAAAAAAGGGACAAAAAATTTGAAGAGTTTTTGGCAGAAAACATCCTTACTGTAATGAATGATGAGAAAATGTCCATCCAAAGAGCCCACTGAACCCATATACAACATACCCTTAAAAGAAAATCACTGAGACATGCCATAATCAAATTTTGCAAAAACAAAGACAAAGAAAGAATCCTAAAAGCATCTCAAGAAAAAAGAAATATTACCTATAGAGGGGAACCAGTAAAACTAAGCTCCTACTTCTTAGCAGAAGCCATGCAGGCAAGAAAGTAATGAAATTACTATACAAACCCCTGAAAGAAAAAAAAAAATACCAATCAAGAATTATATATCCAGTAAAATTGTCTGTCATATATGATTATGAAATTAAGACATTTCCAGATAAAAAGAAATTAAAGGAACCCGTGAAAAGCTGGCTACAGACCAACCCTATAGCCAAGCCAAGCCAAGTGGATCCGACTCATGGCGAGAAATATTAAATATTAAAGGGAGTCTGTTGGACAGAGACCCAACAATGTAAGACAGGAACCTGAGATGAAGACCCATGACATCACCCAGATGTCAATACAGGTAAAGAATTTTCAAAAATAAAGTCAAAAGATAGATATCTCAATCTGTGAGCAATAACAATTTCAAAAATAGAAAAGGAGAATAAACAATGTAGTCACAAAACTTCAATATGGAGAGGAAGCCAAGGCAATATTGAGATATAACAGACTATTTTAAATTTAGGAAGTCAAAAGTAAATTTTGGGGAAATCACAAAGAAAACTAATAAGACTTCTCATCAAAAATAAAAAAAGAAGACAATTCTAAAAATGTGGTAAGCACAAAATTAACAGCAATCAAAGAGATGAAAAGAATATTCATAAACAAAAAAAATGAGTACGGGAGAGTATAGGCAACAAAGAAATCAACGCCAAAAAAAAAAAAAAACCACAACAAAAGTGACAGCACTAAATTCATACCTAACTACCACTGCACGGACTGTAAATGGATTAAAAGCACCAGTCAAGAGACAGAGAGTGGCAGAATGGATAAGAAGACATGATCTGTCTTACGAGAGACACATCTTAGACCCAACGATAAAAATAAGCTAAAAATAAAAGCATGAGGAAAATATATCAAGCAAATGGCAACCAGAAAAAGAGCAGGAATGGCATTATTAATCTTTGAGACAATAGATTTTATGGTAAAAACCAGCATAAGAGACCGGAACCCATTGCCATCAAGTTGATTCTGATTCACAGAGACCCCATTAAGCTTCTGAGGTTGTAAATCTCTACAGAAGCAGACTGCCATATCGTTCACTCATGGAGCAGCTGGCTCCAAGAGTCGAGGAAGGGCATTACATAATGATTGAAGAGTAAACCTGTAACCATAATAAATATCTACGCATCCAGTGAAAGCTCCAAAATACATAAAGCAAACTTTAACAGAATTGAAGAGCTAAACAGACAACTTCATAATAATATCAGGAGACTTTAACATGCCACTTTTCATGAAGGATAGAACTAGAAAAAAGCTTAAGAAAGATATAGAAGAGCTAAATGACAAAATTAACCAACTTGGTCTCTTAGATACATACAGAACACTCCACCCCAAAATAGCACATTATACATTCTTTCCAGTACACACGGATCATTCTCCAGACTAGACCATATATTAGGCCACAGAACAAGCCTCAATAAACTGAAAACATCAAAATACTATAAACCATCATTTTCGATCACAACACCATAAAATCAGAAATCTACTCCAGAAAGAAAAAGAAAAAATAATTCAAATATGTGGTAGCTAACTAATGCCTTGCCTAATAAAAACCACTGGGTAGTAGGAGAAATAAAATAAAATTCTAGAAACAAAATAGAATGAAAACTAGAGCAGAGCTGGAAGCGTTCTCTTTGGGAATGGGTACCAGACAAGGATGACCTTTATCACAATTCCTTTTCAGCAATGTATTGAAAGTCCCAGCGAAAGCAATAAGGCAAGAAAGGAAAATAAACAGCATCCAAACTAGTAAGGAAGAAATCAACTATTCTATTTGTATTCATGATTTTATACATAAAGAATCCCATATATTTTACATGAAAGCTACTGGAAACCACACAAGGATTCAGCCAAACAGCAGAGTACAAGATGAACGTGCAGAAATCAGTTAGATTCCTGTAAACTAACAAAGAGATTCTGAAAAGAAAATCAGTGTGCTAATCTTTTACAATAGCCCCTAAAAAGATAAAATACTTAGGAATTAAACTAGCCAGGGATGTAAAAGACTTATACAAAGAAAACTACAAAACACTACTGCAAGAAATCAAGAGATCTACTTAAATGCAAAAACAGACCGTGTTCATGGACAATAAAACTCAATATTATGAAAATGTCAATACTATTCAAAGTGATGTATAGGTACAGTGCACTATTGATCCATATTACATCAACATTCTTTTAAAGATATATAAAATGTAATCACCAAATTTATATAGAAAGGAAAAATTCCCAGATGAGCAAAGCATTATTGAAGAAAAAGTACCAAGTAGGATGCCTCATACTACCAGATCTCAGAACCTACTAAACAGCCACAGTTGTCAAAACAGCCTGGTACTTGTACAATGTCAGATATAGACAAATGGAACAAAATTGAGAACCCCAAAGTAAGTCCATCAAATGGGTAAGAGATGGACAACAGTGCTAGCAAAACTGGATATCCATTTTCAGAAAAATTAAACAGGATGCATACCTCACACTATATTTGGAAACTAACTTAAGATGAACAAATACTTAAATGTAAAATCTAAAACTATAAAGATCATGGAAGAAAAAAATACACGTGAACCTAAAGGTCCTAATTTATGGCACAAATAGACTAACGTAACTAAAAATGCACCAACAGTAGAAGATAAACTATCCAAGCGGGACTTCCTAAATTAAACATTTATGTGCATCAAAGCTCTACAAAAGAGAAAAGACAGAACCCACAGACTGAGAAAAAAAAAAAATCAACCATAACCTGTCTGAGAAGGGACTACCCTTTAAAACGTATAGAAAACTTCAACACTTAAAAACAAAAAGACAGATCATCCAATAAAGAAATTGGCAAAGGACATGAACAGATACTTCATCAAAGAAGACACTCAGTTGGCCAACAGATGCTCACAATCATTAGCCATTAAAGCCAAAAAAACAAACTTGTTGCTGTCAAGTTGATTCTGACTCATAGTGATCCTATAGGACAGAGTAGAACTGCCCAATAGTGTTTCCAAGGAATGCAAATCAAAACAACAATGATACATCACTTCACTCCAACAATAATGGCAATGTTCATGCTCACTGTTGTTGTTAGGTGCTGTCGAGATGGTTCTGACTTATAGCAACCCTGTGAACTATAGAATGAAACACTGCTGAGTCTTGTGCCATGTCCATAATCATTTTATGTCTAAGCATATGCTTAATCATATGCACATGTTCACTAGAATGGTTAAAATTAAAAAGACAGAGAAACCACAATTGGTGAAGATGTGAAGTTACTAAACATCTCATACATTGATGATGGTTATTTAAGTTGGTATAATCATTTAAGAAAACTGTTTGCAGATTTTTCCAAGTCAAACATATGCCTACTCACTCCCAGTAATTCTCTTCCCTGGTATGTGTTCAAGAAAATGAAAGAGTATGTTCACAAAAATATCTGTACATGGATGATCATAGCTCCTTTATTTACAATTTCTGAAAGTTAGGAAAAACTTAAGTGTTCTTCAGTCAGGAAAGGAATAAATAAATGGTAGTATATTCAGGTTATAAGAAACCTCTCAGCAACAAAAAGGATCAGGCTATTGACACATAAACAACGACTGCAAATTTTGTACACAATACATTGATTAAAAGACACTAGATTTTTAAAAATGTAGAAATTGTAAGATTCAGCTGGAACCCTGATAGTGTAGTGGTTAAGAGCCACAGCTGCTAACCAAAAAGTCAGCAGTTTGAATTCACCAGGTGTTCCTTGGGAACTACAGGGCTATTCTATGCAACTATCTGAAGTTTAAGGAAAAGTAAAGCAGAACCATAACAATAGACATTAGAAAAGAAGCTACCTTTAGTGAGAAAAAGTGTAGTTGGTTCAAAATGGGTACAACTGAGCTTTCTGGAGTGATTTGTATGTTTTATCTCTTGACAGGGGATTAGATACATACATATGTACAAACATTTGATAAAACTCAACAAACAGCACTCTTAAGTTCTCTGCATTTTACATTGTGTAAACACTGTGTAGACTTAAAAAAAATTAATGGTGGCTGCCTTTGGAGGTGGTGGCCAGAATTAAGCTTATGTGCACAATTAAAATTTCCTTAAAAAGAAAACTATAACAACATATACTATCCAGTTTCAAAAATCAAATACAAACACATATGATTATGGAGCTGTAATCTTTTATAGTCAGTGTCTCAGGGGAAAGTCCATTCTTAAAACGTTTCTCCTAATCTTGCTGAGAAAGATTTCATGTCCTCTGCAGTACCATGGATTCATAGAACTCACACTGTATGATGTACAATGACTTCAGCTAAAAATGGCCTGTAACTCCTTTTCAGAGATGATCTAGGTCAGCTCTTAACAGAGCTAAGTTCTCTTGGCTAGCAGCAGCGTCCAGAAACCTGGAGAAAATTTCTTATGGCACAACCCAGTTGACTAATGTTAACTCATCATATGAAAAAATGGTAGGAATAATGTTTTTGAGACAGTATTTTATTAATTTAAAAGGAAACCAATATATATCATAAAAATTACCCAAAAAACCCATTGCCATTGAGTTGATTCTGACTCATAGTGACCCTACAGTACAGAGAACTCCCCACAGAGTTTCCAAGGAGTACCTGGTAGACTAGAACTGCTGGTTTTTGATTAGCAGTTGTAGCTCTTTACTACGCCAGCAGGGTCTCAAAAATTACAGTAACCCCAAACCTGGCAGTGACCCACTGTGCATGTTCTCTGGTACATTTAAAGTCTGGGGAAGGTTTAGCTACACAGTCTGTACCACTGAATACAAGTAACAGCTCTGTCAAACATTGATCTGTTGGAGTTTGTAGAGTGTTTTGTTCCACTGCTGCTGAGTCAGGTCTAATTCATTCATCCATTCAGCAGCTACTTAATGAATACTTAGTATGTGTTAGTCATTGGGGTAAGTTTGGGAGATAATGCCACGAGAAGACACAGAGATAAAAGAGCAGGTAGACCAAGGGAAGTGTCTACTGTGATACACTGCCACTGTGTTATAGAAAAATGAAGCGAACGACACCCAGGAGGAGGCAAGGGGCAGTTTATTATGACGACGGGCCAAATGCGACCTCTGCAGGTTCCAAAAAAATGGCCCCGAGCCAAGTTTCGGCAGGGTATTTATAGGACAGTTTGAGAAAGTCATGGTTGGAACAAATGGTTCTGGGGCTGCATGTCCCGTTCGGTGGGAGTGGGGCTTTGAGAAGGGGAGAGGAGTATCTTATCAGGCAGGCGTGAGATTTACCAAAGGGAAATATCCTGTCTGGCAAGGGAAGGGGGCCGGGATGAGTGGGCTCCGGAGGGGAGGGGGAGCCGGGCTGGGAAAGGAAAGGGGAGTGGGGTTATCTATCTTCAGCTGCGGTATTGGGCTGGGAAAGGAAAGGGGAATGGGGTTATCACATCTTTCCAGCTGGGGTGCTGTTCTGGGAAAGGAAAGGGGAGTCTCTGGCCAGCCGGGGAGTCGAGCTTGGAAAAGGAAAAAAGGGAGTATCCGGCCAGCCTGGGAGCTGGGCTTATCAAGGGAGAGCGTCCTTGTCTGGCGAGAGCTGCTGTGAAATGAAGGGGGAGCTAGGTGGGTGTAGGAACAGCAAGGATAGGGGGAAGGAAAAATTTTCTGTCTCTATATTAACTGCAGTCACGTTTATATGACAGACAGCAGTGAGCTTCCTTTGCTTAATACAGGGCCTCCCCTTAAGGCAGGTTTAATAAATTGCTCAGACACAGTGATAGTTGATTTTGAGTTTTGCTGGCATATGGTTTAGGTTGTTAATTAGTAGGAAGTGCCCTGATGGCACAACAGGTAAACATTTAGCGGCTGATTGAAAGGCTGGGGATTAAAACTCACCCAGCAGCTCTACAGGAGAAAGATCTGGTTATCTCTAAAAACTACAACCAGAAAAAACCCACGCAGCAGTTTTACTCTGTATCATGGGATCACTGTGAGTCAGAATGAAGTCAATGACATCCCCAAACAACAACATAGCATAAACTATTTTTGTGCGAAGAGAGAGAAAGCAAGGCTGATGAGGCACTAGCAAAAGATGGAGGATAGTAAAGAGCAACGCCAAAGAAATGTCCCCATCAGCTGGCATAGAGGAAGGCACATACATAAAGTCACAGGACTGTAAAACTTTAAACTGTGTTTAGTGTTCAGTGTTCAAAACACTGAAGCTGTGTTTTGAAATGGTGAATTCCTAAACTAAGCTTAATTAAATAGATTAGAGATATTTGTTGTTGTTAGATTTAGACCTATAGAGACTGTATGTACAACAGAACAAAAAATTGTCCTGTTCTGTGTCACCCTCACATTTGTTGTTACATTTGACCCCAGCATTTTAGTCCCTGTATCAATCCATTTTGCTGAGCAACTTCTTTTCCTCTGACCCTCTACTTCACCAAGCATGATGTCCTTCTCTAGGGACTGGTCCTTCCTAATAATATGTCCAATGTACATGAGACAAAGTTTCACCATCCTTACTTCCAAGAAGCACGCTGGTCATATTTCTTTTGAGGTAGTCTTGTTTGTTCTTCTGGCAATCTGTGGTATAGTCAATATTCTACACCAACATCATAATTCAGAGGTGTCAATTCTTTTTCAGTCTTCTTTATTCATTGTTCAACCTTTGCATGTACAAGGGGTGACTGAAAGTATCATGGCTTGGGTCAGGCACAACTCGGTCTTCAAAGTGAGAGCTTTGCATTTTGACTCTTTAGAGAGGTCTTCTGCTGCAGATTTGCCTAAAGAGGTACATCATTTGATTTCCTGACTGCTGCTTCCATGGGCACTGATCATGGATGCAAGTAAAATGAAATTGAATTTATCATGATTTTGCTTTGTTGGTCCAGTTGTGTGGATTTTTTTTAAGTGTAATCCTTACTGAAGACCTGAAGACTTTGACTTTCGTCTGTGAGTGCTTCATGTCCTCTTCACTTTAAGCAGAACAAAAACAAAAACAAAAACCTCACTGCCACTGAGTTGAGTCTGACTCATAATGACCCTAGAGCAAGGTTGTGTTATCTGTACATCACAGGATGTTAATAAATCCAATCCTGATGCCTCATTCTTTTTCATATAGTTCAGCTTCTTGGGTTATTTACTCAGTACACAGATCAAATTAGTATGGTGAAAGGATACAACCCTGACATGCACCCTTTTTTTATTTTAAACCACACAATATCCCCTAGTTCTGTTCAAACAACTGCATCTTAGTTTTTGTACCAGTTCCTCATGAGCACAAGTAAGTGTTCCAGAGTTCCCATTCTTTATAATATTATCAATAATTTATTATTATCCACACAGTCTTATTGCTTTTTATACTCAGTAAAAAACAGGTAGACAGCTTTCTGGTATTCTCTGCTGTTAGCCAAGATCCATCAGACATCAGGATTGATACTCCTTATTCCATGTCTCTTCTGAATGTGGCTTGAATTTCTGCCAGTTCTTGTTGATGTACTGCTGCAACTGCTTTTGAATGATCTTGTGCAAAAATTTATTTCTGTATGATATTAGTAATATTCTTCAATAAATTTTGCATTCTGTTGAATCACCTTTCTTTGGAATAGGCACAAATATTATCTTTTCCAGTTGGTTGGTTAGGCAGCTCTCTTCCAAGCTTCTTGGCATAGATGAATGAGCACCTTCAGTGATATATTCATTGAAGCATCTCAATTAGTATTCCTTCAATTCCTGGAGCCTTGTTTTTCAATAATGGCTTCAGTGCAGCTTGCACTTCTTCCTTCAACACCATTGTTTCTTGATGGTATGCTACCTACTGAAATGGTTGAATATGAACCAATTCTTTTTGGTAAAGTGACTCTGTGTATTCCTCCATCTGCTTTTGATTCTTCCACAATTATTCAATATTGTCCATAGAATCCTTCAAAATTGCAACTCCAGGCTTGCATTCTTTTCTTCAGTTCTTTCAGCTTCAGAAATGTTGAGCATGTTCTCCCCTTTCTGTTTTTTGACTCTGGATTTTTGCACATTGTTATATTTTACTTTGTACTCTAGAGCTGCCTTTTGAAATCTTCTATTCAGCAATTTTACTTTGTCATTTCATCCATTCCCTTTAGCTACTTTACATTGAAAAGCAAGTTTCAGTTCTTTCTAACATCCATTTTGGTCTTTTCTTTCTTGTCTTTTAAATCATCTTTTTCTTTATTCTTGTATGACGTCCTGATTTCTTTCCATTGTCTGTTCTTCAGTCATTAGCGTTCAATGTGTCAAATCTATTCTTGAGCAGTCTTCAAATTCTGGTGGGATATGCTCAAAGTTGTATTTTGGCTTTCATGGACTTTTAATTTTCTTCAGCTTAGACTTGAACTTGCATGTGAGCAGTTGATGGTCTATTCTGTAGTCAGTCACTGGCCTTGTTCTGACTGATGATACTAAGCTTTTCTGTTGCTTCTTTCCACAGATGTTGTCAACTTGATCTGTGTTTTTCATCTGGTGTCATCCACGTGTACAGTTGCTGTTTATATTATTGGTAAAAAGTATTTGCAATGAAGTTGCTCTTGCAAAATTCTATCATACAATCTCTTGCATTGTTTTAATCAACAAGGCCATATTTTCCAACTGCCAATCCTTCTTAGTTTCCAACTTACACATTCCAGTCACCAATAATTATCAATGTATCTTGATTGCATATTTGATCAATTTCAGACTGCAGAAGTTGGTAAAGATCTTCAATTTCCTCATCTTTGGCCTTAACAGTTGGTGTATATATCTGAGTAGCAGTCGTATTAACTTTTTAACCTTAATTTTTTTTTAAGAAATTATTGAACATCTACTGTTTGTCCAATACTGTGCTATGCGTAATATAGGTGCTGTGGATTGAATTATGTCCCCTAAAAATGTATATACTCCTAGTCCTTTGTACCTGTGGATTGAACCATATTTGGAAATAGTTTTTCTTTGTTATGTTAATTAAGTCATGCCAGTGTAGTGTGGGTCCTAAACCTAATCACTTTTGAGTTGTAAAATCAAAGAAAGAAAGAGAAAACAAACAAACCCATCTGACTCACAGGGACCCTATAGCAAAACACACCAGAAACGATACAGAGATGCACACATGGGAGGAAGACAGATGACAGGGAACATCAAAGAACATCAAAGATCACCCACAGACACCAGAAACTGAGAAGCTCACAGAAGAAATCAATATTGCTGAGAACCTGATTTGGTTTTTTAGCCTTTAGAACTGTGAGAAAATACATTGCTGTCTTTTAAAGACTCCCATTGTGGTGTTTCTGTACCAGCAGCACTAGGTAACTGGGGGGTGGGGGGGTGGGGGGGGGAAGAGGGTGTTAAACTTGAGCCACTCAGCCAGACTGGCGACTACTATGCAGCAGGAATCATTCTTCAGCATCATCATTCTTGGCTACAGTCCTAGACCAGTTAGACCATAACCATTGGGGACAAATCTGTTGTAGGACAAAGCTAGGTTTATTCACTCATTTTAGTGAGAGACATTGCACACTAGGGGGAACCAGAGGCAGCTTATCAAACAAAGGAAGAGATAAAGGTTATCACAGTATTTGGGGGAAACACGGAGTTTGGACGAAAATTAAATGAAGCAATATTTTGAGAGGCTCAAAGTAAGGAACAGGTGTATATAAAGGCATCAACATGAGATGTGGAATGTGAAGTGAACCCAAGGCCCTCTTTTCTTGACAAAGTTAGGGTAGACATGGACTGTCCAGAAAGCCCTGGGTTGGAAATAAAAGCTGCCTCTCTATGTCAAATTGACTTAGTTCATCCAGCTAAGGGTGAGGATTTCACCCTTACCTGAATGATATTAAACGGCAATTTTTCTGACAGTCTATGATTTTAGAGAACAAGATTTTTCCATAAGAAAGCAGTGGGCAAAGAGCAGGGGATTGTTACAACACTTCATAGCCACAATCTGACCTTGGAATAAATAATTATTTTTCTGCTAATTTTGCAGTTAGCTTCATCTGTGACTGTGTCTTATCTATGTTTGTTATCCCAGCATAATGAATGGTCCACCAGATTTTTACTTATTCAGTGTGAGCTGGTGTTTTCCTTTCTTCCTAGAAACCATAAGCCACGCATTGCAAGTTCTTAGGGTGTATTAACTGATTTATAGATCCAGAAATCCGACAAACACTAACTGGTCAATTTTTTTCCTACAAAAAGTGGGAAACAACCAACTACATGCTTCCTACTTTGAACTAAATCCCAGAGAGTCCCGTTGACCGCTCGGTGGGCGTAAGCGGGCAGTGTTGCCTGAGCTAGACAGTTCAGACACCTTCCCACTGTCCTAGGCGAGGGACGATCAGCATTATGTCAGGTGGATGTGAAACCCAGTCATCAGGCCACAACACAAACTCCACGGTCTCTTTGTCTCGCGTCTAGGTCTCCTGCCAAGCCCAGGACGCCGGTCCTGGCGACCCCCCTGAATTGTCCAACTCTATCTGGGTCTGAGGTACAGAGTCGCTATAGTGTAATCATGAGTCAGAATTCACAAGACAGCAAATTTTTTTTTTTTTTTGCTTATTTTTACTTGGATGTAGAACTGCCTCCTGGCCCCGCTCCCTGGCGATCGCGGAGTTCTCTGAGCCCAACCTCAGCTCATCCTTGACAAGACTCATGGTCCCGCCCTCGGGAGGGGTGTAGCTAGAAGTTCTCTCGGTCCCGCCCCCAGCATGGAGGTTAGGCTCCTGACTCCGCCCCCTGGTGGCGCTCGGGAACCCCGCAGCTGCCGGGAGGGCGGGGTTGAAGCGAAGGTCGGCTTCCAGCGGCCAGGACTTGAGCAGCGGGAGGCGGAGTCTGCGTCTGGACGTTGGGGATGGCGGCCTTGGTGGCGCCGGCCTGCGGCTTCCGGCTGCTTCGCGGCCACGTAGCCGGGCTGCTGGCGCTGGAGACGGGTTTAGCGCCTGCAGAGGCTGGATGCGCATTCCGGGGCTTTCGAAGCAGCGGTGTGAGGTACGAGGACTCCGGGGCCCTCGGTGCTCCCGGGTCGGAGCGGTAGCTCTCGGGGGCGGAGCCGGTGTCCCTGGGCGGGGCGTTGGGGGCGCGGCCGTGGTTCTCCCCTGTGGGGCCCAACGCCGGGCAGCCGCGCGGGTCGGCGGGGCGAGAGCGGCCTGGTCTGGAAGCGTGGCCTTGTGGGCCTGTCGCGCGTGTCTCAGTTCCAGGATCCCCGACGTGCGAGACTTCTGGGCTCCAGCGCCTGTACATTTTGTCTTTGCAACCGGTGCAGTTGAGTGATTTAGGAAGACATCTGAGGACTCAGGAAAGGTGTTATATAAATATTGTTTAAAACAGTTTTTTGGTTTGGTTTTTGTTGTGTTTGGCAAACCATGGTGTAGGCCCTGTCTGAATGGTTTACCAGAGTCTGAGTTTCAGGCTTCCTTTGATGATGTTGATGCCGGGCTCTTCTCCAACTCTAATATTGTTAATGATTTTGCAGAATCCGTTAATCTTAATTTCTCAGTCTTTTTCTATATGGTGCTTCTCGAATCTCCTTCAAGAGATCTGTTTTAGATTTATTGCATCGCTTCGGTCAGGCTTGCTGGCTAGTGCAGTGTAAGTACAAAAAGGTATACGTTTCTTACTATTTGGCGCAATGGTGCCCACTAACGCTTAACTCTCTGATGTCTCCTTTAGTTGCAAACTCCAACCTGATACAGTAAAAACATAAGCAGTGACCCAGAGCCAGTGAGTCCAGAAAAGCCTTTGTGTTTAGAAATGGCGTTCCAGTAATGCACATTCTTTGACGTTTTACCTGGCTAGAGAAACCTGTGAGAGCCAGAATTCAACGGAAATGCCTTGTTTTCCAGGTCTCTCAAGCTTTCCACCTTTGACAGAGTGCAGTCCTCCCACTTTTCTGTCGCTCTTTTTAGTGGAAAATATTTGTGTTTTCCTTCTCTGACAGGTTTTCCGCCTTACATGGATTCTAGCTTTCAAAGGTTTTATTGCATCTTACTTTTTTGTATCCGTTGGAATCGACCCAATGGCTACGGGTTTGGTTTTGTTCTTTGGTTTATTGCACAGCAGAATACCTGAAATAAAGTAACTTCAAGTAATGTGGAAAATTAGGTACTGCTTGTTTAATTAAAAAGGAGTCCTGGTGGTTATGGTTAAGTACCTGGTTGCTAACTGAAAGATTAGGGGTTACAACCCACCATGGGGGAGAAAAGTCCTGGCATTCTGTTCCCAGAAAGTGTACTGCTTCTGAAACCCCAGGGGAGCAGTTCTACTTGGCCTTTTAGGGTCACTGGGAGTCAATATTGACTTGATAGCACTAACAACTATAGTATTTCATTAAGTGACCTTTCCTGCCTCATTTTTAGATGTGGACCTTCACTCTCACTGACTGAAATTTTTTCTTATGGGGCATACCTTGCATAGAGAGTATCAAGTAATGAGGTTTTTCACAAGGGAGTCATATATACTGCAAATGATTAACTTGGCTTGGCCTGTAACTGAAAGGTTGGAGTGTCTCTGAAGAAAGGCCTGGCAGTCTACTTCCAAAAATTCTATGGAGCACAGTTCTGCTTTGACACTCATGAGTTCTCCGTGAGTCCAAATGGACTCTGCAGTAACTGGTTAGTTCCTTTCACAGGATATATAAGAAAAGCTATAGTAGTGGTGTCTGAAAGAATTTGCCAATTAGTTTAAAATTACTAGCTCTACTACCTAGGAAAAGCAGATGCTGTATAGTTCCATTTGTGGTACAGGTTTGAGGGAAGTGTCTATTATGGTTATTCTGAATTTATTTCAGTATTTTATTCTTTGAGTTTTAGTTGATTTAGAGCTTTTTCTAGAGTGATAATAATCATTTCCAGTTGTACAAATTGATTAATTTCAGCTGTTAGTTTGATATAAGCAATCTCATCTCCTTGTCTTTTCTGTGCCTTGTGCACCTTTGAGTCAGAGTGAAACACCAGGAGAGTAATAGCCTCAAACAGTTGGTTGTGACCACAAGCTTCACACACACATGAATACTCACGCTCAGAAAGAATACATATCTTTTTCATTATATTTAAGGACCACTTTATAATTTAACGGGGCACTGGTGGCATAGCAGTTAAGAGCTTGGCTTCCAACCTAAAGCTCAGCAGTTTGAATTCGTTAGCCACTGCTTAGAAACCCAAAGGGGTAGGTTATACTCTGTCCTGTGGATCACTATGAGTTGGCATTGACTCACTGACAATGGGTATTTTTGTTTATTTATTTATTTAATAATTCAGTTGGAGCCCTGGTTTGAATCTGCCAAGCACTCCTTGGAAACCTTATGGGACAGTTCTCTGCTGTCCAGTAGGGTCGCTATGAATAGGAATATCTGCTTGATGGCAGTGGGTTTGGTTTTGGTGGGTTTATAATTCAATTGGCTGCAATAATTTTTAGATATTTAGAGGCATTATATTTATCTGATTATTTCCAGCATCACTTGATAAAGACTGTAACTGGATAAAAGTAAATAATACTTTTGGTAATGTTCTTGTTTGTTAAAGACAGTGCTATTCACGTTAGGATAGTATATAGGACAACACTTTTGATAGCATCTTGGCACTGAATACCGTATTTAACGGTGCGATTGGCTGTAAGATTGAGAAACACAGCTGGGGAGGAATTAGGACAGTGTGTTGATGCTGATTGGTGTCTCTCTTCTCTTCTAGGACCAGCAGAGAGAAGAGATTCCGTCTTCCAGAGGTCACCACTGTCTGCCTCCCCACTTGTCCCCATCTTCAGTCGTCTTTCTGTTTTTAGTATCACATAAGACAAAGTTGTCTAATGGTTTAAATTTGACATCATGTGTTATCCGCTTGAAATATTTTTAGTTATGCTTACTAAAAGTAGCCTTTGATTTGGGTAGAAGTTTTATCCAATAAATGATAATGACTTTTAAGTTAACATATTTATTACTAGTCTGTGAGCTATGCCTTAAAGAATAAATAAGTAAATAAAAGAATAAAGAAAATATAAGTATACATACATCCTTTAACTAGATAACTATTATAATGGAACACAGTAAATCTCTTTTAAGCAAAGAGCTTTTAATTTTAAGTAAGTACTAGTAAATGTAGGAGAAAACTTGAAGTTACAGATATCTTGAACATTTTTCTCTAGTGATTTTCCCTGTAAAAAACTTGCAATAATTTTTTTCCTGTTCATGAAAAAATTAGATCTTATTAATTGGTGGAAATATAATTTAATGTCACAGAAATAAGCCCCTGCATTTATTGCAATGTATTATTTCTTGTAATTGCATAAAGAGCCAAAAGGTTAAAATACAAAACAGAACTTTGATGTTTATGTTTTTCCATTTTGCCTTTCTGTGATAGGAGGTTACATTAAAAATACTGTTCGGTTATAAAGCACATGAATCTTTTGCCCAGTGCTTTGCGGACAGTGGGGCCTGGGCAGGGAGGTTAGAGACCATGCACAGAGCGGATTTACAGGTATCCTGCAATACTAGGGCTTTCCAAGCCTGCTTAGGTCAGCCTTCCTGAAGAAATAATATTTAATAACTAAATGAATATCCCAAGCATGTGTTCTGTGTTTATGCTGTTGCTCAGTGATCCCTAAATTAATTTGACATATTCTTTTGTTTACCTCTTGCTGTTTGTTTTGTTTACCTCTTTGTTTTACCAACTGTAGAGTTTTGTTATGTACCAGCCTACTGCTCTTTATGGAACTTTACCTTTTTATGTGTCTCGTTGCCAGTGGCTTTATGAGTTTTGCAGCTTGGCAGGCATTTAAAAAATCTTTTTTTTTTTCCTGTATAAGGTTGCTATGAATCAGAATCAACTCCATGGCAATGGGTATAGAGACCAAAGTTTATCAGTTGTCACCAGGGGTGGGGGAAATCATTGTGTGGAAGCGTTGAGTTACTGTTTATTTTGATGGCAGATTGGGCAAAGAATATTGGTGATGGTTGTGCAACATGGTTAATATAATTGATGCCACTAAACTGTACATGTGAAAACATTGAGTTCAATGTTGTATATATATTTTACAATGAAAATAATCCACTTTTTTTCATCTATGAAGGACAGTGGTTTATTTAAATATCCATATCCTTTGGAGTAGGTAGTTGAGTTTAATTGGGGAAAGACAAAGACAAATTTTATTAACATTGTTCATTTTCCTTCAGAGTCTCCCCTCTGGTTAATTAATATTTAATAGTCAATATTTCTGTTTCAGCAGTAGAATTATTTAAAGATACTTATTGTTATTAGCTGCCTTCGAGTCAGTCTGATTCATGGTGACCCCTGTGTAGGGTAGACCTGCTCCATAGGGTTTTCAAAACCTGACCTTTCAGAAGCAGATTGCTAGGTCTGTCTCCTAAGGTAGGGTCGGTTCTAACTGTCAGCCTTTTGACTAGTAGTCAAGCACATAACGATTTATGTCATCCGTCATTAGGACACCTCACCCAGCTCCTCTCAGTTCCCTGAGGACAGGCACCTTCTGGCCTTGCCTTCTGTTACCACTGAGTTGTAACAGGGATGCTTCTGGGCCTCTTGCAGTCTTCAGTATTATAGCCCTTGACTCATGTGATAGCTCTTTTAAGAGGTTTCTTGCTACCTTTCTCTCTTTGCATTCTTCTCTTCCTGCTTCGTGCTGCTTTCTTAATCAAACCTCTGGCTGTATATATACACAAACCAAAAAACAAACCCGCTGCTGTCCATATACACAACCCCTTGTAAATTTCAAGGCATGGCCCCTCCTAGTAGGGGGTCAGAAACTGATAAATCCTTTGCCAGTAGGCCACGTACACTTTATTTGCATAGTAGGCTATTAAAAAAAAAAAACAAAACCCTTTACCATCAGTCCTGACTTCCCCATAGGTGCAGGCTAATCACAGAGCTTTTCCAGGAGACCAAAGCGAAAGGCCACATGAACTCATTTCACCAGTTTAGGAGTTCTGAAACCTGCCCGCCATGGGTGACCCTTCTGGTATGTGAAATACTGAAGTGGCATAGCTTCCAGCCTCACAGTAACACAGGAGCCACCACAGTGTAACAAACTGACTGATGGATGGTGGACTTGCCACTAGATCTTGTTATTTGATGCTTTTTAAAAAACAGGTAACAATATTTCAATAAAATTGGTTTCTTTTGTAATCCTGTGTATTTTATGTTAAGTATTTAAAAACATTGTTTTGAGGTGCCCATAGACTTCTCCAGATTGCCAAAGTCTTGTGTAGTACAAAACAGCATCTGAGCTTCTTTTTACGATGTCAGTTTGGAAGACAAGTGTATTGTTTAGGTACTTCTTGATTTTCTAATTTACACATTAGGATCTGAAAGAGTCAACAAGTTACAGAATTGACTGTAATTGATTTACAGATGTGTGATTTCTGGTAAGATTACTTCAAGATCTGAGTCAAATATTTAAGATGTGAAATGACATGTTCTTAGAAAGGCTGTAAACTGGATTCCTGGTGTTGCAAATAGTTAAGCACTTGGCTGCTAACCTGAGGACTAGGGGTTCAAGTCTACCCAGAAGTGCCGTGTAAGAAAGATCTGGCAAGCTTCCATGAGAATTATAACCAGGAAAACTTGAAAAGTCATACTTGTGTCACATGGGCTGCCATGAGTTAAAATTAACTCGAAGCAACCTTATGACAGCATAGACTTAACACTTTTAAGTATTAATGTACTATAAAAGCACTTTAAAAGGAATCTTAAGTGGAGAAGTGTGCTTGTCATTAACTTTATTCCATATGTAATTTTGCCCTGGTTCCCTTGGATTTCATTTATTTTGTATTGTAATTCAAATTATTCAAGTTATACCCTAATCCTTGAAGCAGTTAAACTGTATGTTACAACTGCAGAGAACTTTAAATTGTTAATGATTGTATTAGACTTTATCATTCTTATAGACCATAAAACAGTTCATTGCAGCTCTATTAAAAATTGTGATTAAAAATAAGATTAAAAACAAGATGCAGAATTTACCTAGTGTACACATTAAAACACAATGTTGACCTTGAGCAGAAACCCTAGTGGCGTAGTGGGTTAAGTGCTGTGTCTGCTAACCAGAAGGTCAGCAGTTCAGATCTGCCAGGCACTCCTAGGAAACTCTGTGGAGCAGTTCTACTGTGACGTCTAGGGTTGCTGTGAGTCACACTTGACTTGAGGCGGTGTTTCTTTTCTTTTTTTTTAATTGACCTTGGGCAGTTTTATTTGTTGTTGTTTTACTATTTTGTGGAAGACTCCATGGCACTTGGCTTAGCTGGCATTTTGATACAAAAGAAGACATTTTTTTTTTCCTCCCTGTTTAATGTTTGGCTATAGTTTACTAAGCAAACTTTCATTTAGTTCTAGTACCTGTAGATAAGGATGGTTAACAGTCTGTTTTCTGAAAGTATAGGTAACTAAAGGAACCAGCAGAAGCAACCCCAAAAGCTGAAGACTTTGTCACATGCTGTACATGGTTGTTTGAATATGCCTCCATCTCTTACTTACCAGATACTAGAAGAGAGTGAGCTATTTTTACCAATCATCTAATCAACTTTTAGCTAAATTCTCTTATATAAAGACAGCATAAAATATTTTGATTATAGCAAAACCGCAACACTAAACCTATCGCTGTTGAGTTGATTGCAAACCCACGGTGACCCTACAGGACAGAGTAGAACTGCCCCATAGGCTTTCTAAGGAATGCCTGATGAATTTCAGCTGTTTATCTTTTAAATAGTTGCAGTAGCTCTTAGCTGCACTACCACTGGGGTTTCCTTTTGTTACGCAGATTAGGAAATTGCATGCCTTTCAGATCGGTTGAGGGACTTTGTCAGCCTCATTGTAACTGCTCAAGTTGAAGCAGGGTTGATACTCAAGTAGTGACAAGATATGTTGTGCTGTAATGTAGGGTGACTTTTTTTTATTTAAGAGTGACAGAATGAAAAAATAAAAAATCTTTGCCACTCAGTCGATTCAAACTCAGTGACACTATAGGACAGAGATTGCCTCCATAGGGTTTCCAAGAAGCAGCTGGTGGATTTGAAATGCCAGTGTTTGGGTTAGCAGTCGAGTTTTTAGCCACTGGGCCATAAGGATTGCTAAAGTTTGATGATAGTTAAGTGAGAGTACATTCTGCTATGATATTTTTGTATCCAGTGTAATCTGCATCAGGTTGGTTTTACAGTTTAGTTGCACTTTTAAGTGTATGTTTATAATATTTGTAAATTTTGTTATTTATACTTGGTAGAATATTACAGCTTGCTTGGAGTCAGTTGTGCATAACCTGTGCCATAACCATTTTGAGTATATTTAGTCTTCATATGAGTTGGAATTGATGTCACAGCTATGGGTTTGGGCTTTTTGGTTTTATGTTTCGTAAACCAAAAAACCCAAACCCAGATTTATGTTGTGGTCAGGAATGTCATTGTAAATGGTAAATACAAACATTTTGTGCAAGTTACATGACCATCAGTCTTCTTGAGAAACAAATTTTCGCACTTATTTTTTTGATTAAGTAATGTTAATTTTATTGTGCACATTGCTGCCTGAAGAGTTGATTTCAAAATAAAGTAACAACTGACAAAAATATTACTCTTACAGTAAAGAACATACCCAAACTCTGTGTTGCATTGCTGACATGTTATTATTAATTCCCTGTAAAACACATTTGTTCATAAGCTGTGGTGAAACTGACAGTCACTGAAAGCAACCCGGGATTATATGGCTTGTGTGACCCTGAGATTGTCACAGATGAAAATGGCATACTGATTTCAGACTTTAAGGAGACAAAATGTATACATATGTATCTAAAATGTAAACATGACTGCACCAATGTGTGTTGGGGTCTGAGGGAGCTCCAGGGATTGCTTTGCTTTATAGCACTGAGGTGCTAAATCTGCTTGGTGATTCCAGTTGACCTGGTATTGCCTAGCTGTTACGGACTGAATTGTGTCTTTGCAAAGTAAGTGTTGGAATCCTAACCCCTGTACCCTTGGGTCCATTCTTCTTTATTCAGTCTTCTGTATTCATTATCCAGCTTTCATGTGAATATGAGGCAATAGAAAATATCATGGCTTGGGTCGTGTGCCCCTTATTCCAAAAAAATGGCATCTTTGCTTTTTAACATTTTAAAAAAGTCTTAAAAGCAGATTTACCCAATGGAATAAGTTATTTGATTTCTCGAGTCCTGCTTCTCCAGGCCTGGATTGTAGATTGAGCGAAAAAGGAAGGCCAAAGAATTCATGCATTTGAATTACAGTGTTGATGAAGAATACTGAGTATACCGTGATCTATCAGAAGAGTAAACAAATCTGACTTGGAAGACGTATGCCCAGAATGTTTCTCAGAAGCAAGAATGGTGAGACTTTGTCTCATTTTGGACATACTTTCAGGAGAGACCAGTCACTGGGGAAAGAACTTGTGTTTGGTAAAGTGGAGGGTCAGTTAACAAAGTGGATGCGACAGTTAACTTTAAGGATAGCAGTGATGGTGAGGATGGCTCAGGACTGGAAGTAGTTTCATTTTGGCTGTGTTTACGAGGATTCGAAATAAATTGGAACCAACTTGATGGCATGTAACAACAACATACCTCTAGATGTAATTGAGGTACATGTAATCACTTTCCATAGCACATTATAATGCAATCAGCAAATCAGTTGACTTCACACCCATATGGATTTTAAACCTATTCACTCCTGAGTTATATAAAGACCAGTGGAGACACAGAGAGACATGGAGGAAGAAATGAAAATTGCCAAGGGCTCAAGGAACGCCTGTGTCAGTTGACAAGGAAAGAACTGACAGGGCCGAGATACTGACTTGTACTTTTAGCTTACAGAATTGTAAGAAAATATATTGCTGTTCTTTGAAGACACTTATTTGTGGAATTTGTGCTACTATAATACTAGGTAACAAAGACAGTGGCCTGAGCTGAGGGCTAAATGATGAATTGGGACATGGAACATTTTCAGTAAGAGCTAGTACTTTCTTTTGACTCCTTCAGTGACTGCAGAGCTCCAGCAAGCCCAGCTCTGTGGGAGGCACTGTCCAATATGAGAATAAATGAAACATAAAACCCCATTATCATTGAATCCATTCTGACTCACAGTGACACCATAGGACAAAGTAGAATTGCCCTTTTACCTGCATAGAGTTTCCACGGAGCACCTGGTAGGTTTGAACTGCTGACCTTTTGGTTTAGCAGCTCTTAACTGCTATGTTACCAGAGTTTCCAAATGAATGATATGGCTCTTTATTAAGGGACCTGAAATTAATGGAAGACCAACAGAAAAATGTCAGTAGCAGTCCAGGTGCTAGAACAGGTAATCACATTATCTAGCTCACAAAGTCTTAGCACACAAACAAATGGTATTTGTCAAGCATATTGTTGGAAAGATAAGTAGGCTAAGTATTAGTAACAATTCAGATTTTCAGCCAGATGGATACAGCTCCTAAGAGTTCTCTGTGTTTCCATTATTGATATCCTCCAATCTGTTTTCCTCACAGCAGCCAGAGTTATTTTTCCAAATGTAATTGCATCACTTCCCTTGTTAAAACCTCTCACTATATTCCCATGGTTTATTCATTTAGCAAATACATACTGAGAGCTTTATATGTGTCAGGTGTTATTCCCGGCAGTAGAAATATAGTAACAAAGCAAATTGCCTAACATCATGGAAATGACATCCAAGTTGGATAAGACATAAGAAAATTAAGAAGTAGGAAAAAAAAAATTGAAGGCAAATATTTAACATATGTATGAAATAATGGAAAGGTCATGCTTGGGAGCCAGAGTTATGATTTCTATATGGGTGGGGAGGGGCTGGGATGTGACCTGTCTTACAAATCCGGTGACATCTGAGCAGAAATGAAGGATATGAGGGAATCAGTCATGTGCATACCTAGAGGAAAGAATTCTAGGTCAAGTGCACAGCAAGTGTAAAGACTGGGTATGCTTTAGCCTTGTGAGTCTGCTCACCATATTTGAGGAGTAGCAAGGCTAGTGGCTGCAGTGGAGAGAACAAGTGGAAAAGTACAGGCCACAAAGGGAGAGAAGTAGCTGATGTCTGTCGTAGATTGAATTATATCCCCCCAAAAATGTGTGTATCACTTTGGCTGGGACGTAATTCCCAGTATTGTCTGATTTGTCTACCTTTTTGTCATTTGATGGGATTTTCCTATGTGTTGTAAATTCTATCACTATGATTTAGTAAGATGGATTAGCAGCAGTTGTATTAATGTGATCTACAAGATTGGATAGTGGCTTCCATCAGTCTTTTGAGATATAAAAGAGAGAAGGAAACAGAGACATGGGGATCTTATACCTCTGAGAAACCAGTATCTGGAGCAGAGTACATCTGTTAGACCTGAGATTCTTACCTTGAAATTCTCCAAGACCAAGAGAAGACTGATGTATCCCAGTGACTTTCCACCACAGCTGACAGAAAGAGAGCCTTCCGCTGTAGATGCACTCTGAATTCGGACTTCTAGCTTACTGGACTGTGAGAGAATAAATTTTTCTTTGTTAGAGCTGTCCATTGAGGTATTTCTCTTATAACAATGTTAGATAACCGGGACAATGTCAGATCACTTAAGGCTCTGCAGACCTTAGAAAGCCCTGCTCTGAGTGTCATAGGAAACCATTGGAGGTTTCAAGAAGTGATGTATCCTCACTTCATGTACAAAATATGGAGGATCCTCTCTGGAAGCAAAGGTTGAAGCAGGGATGATAGTTATGAGACTAGTGCAGTATGCCAGACAAGTGATTAATAGTGGCTTGAGCAGAGGTGATAGAAGTGGAGTTGATAAATAGCCTGATTCTGATTCTGTTTTGATTGTAGAGCCACAGGAGTTTACAGGGATGGGTTGTAGGTACGAGAAGAAGATCCGATATCAAAGATGCATTCAGAATTTTTGACCTGAGTAACTGGAAGAAGTTTTAAGCTAAAGTCCAAACTCTCTAACATGACACACAAGCTCGGCTCTAGCTTCGTTGCTAAGGGGCACTGTGCTCACCAACGTGTACCGTTATACATCAGCTATACTGAATCTGTTTCAATTTCTGAATCACACCATATTCTGTCTGATTTCTTGGCTTTCTAATACACTATTCCCTCTTCCTGAAACATTCCTTTTTCTTACCTACTCTCTAGTCTGTCCCTCCTTTGCTCCCATGCTGCTCCCACACATCCTTCCTATCTCTGTTTGGAAGAGCTTACTCTGGAAAACCTTTTTTGATCTATCTACTCTGAGGGAAATGTCTCTACAGCTAAGGACCATCATTGCCTTTTGTTGTATTTTTAAGTGCTCATTAAAATTATTATCTCCCTTACTAGACTCTGAGCTCTGTAAAGCAGGAAGTTTATGTTTGTTATTATATCCCTGATACCCAAGAAAATGCTTTGCACATTATGTATGTTTATTAAATTTTTGTGGTATTATCAGAGTTCAATTATTTATGGTATTACAATTGTATTATGCAGCCACTGAAAACAATACTTGTGAGAACAATAACAGTATATGGAAATATTCATGGTATGAAGTTAAAAGAGGAAAATGAACATGAAAAATTGTAGATGCATAGTTGTAATGGTCAAAAAGCATGCATGTGGATAAAAATTAAAAAATATGCAAAATAAAATGGTGACATTCTGGCTGTCTTTTATCTTAAAATGTTATCAAGAAAAATTTCTTGAGCTATATTAAAAGTGAGTAGATAGAACATATTTATAAAATGAAAAGGAAAAAATAATGATAATAATTAAAGACTTTATACCTGTCATCAAGTTTAAGAAAAAGCATTACTACTGTCACTGATATTTTCTGCAGAGTCCTTCCCTGTCCAAAACATTATCTTTTCCCACAGAGTTAAACACTGTTTATAATTCCACTGTTTTTCTTTATCATATGAATGTTACATTATTCATTTACATAAATAAAATTATACGGAGCATTGTCTTCCAAGTTTCTCTAGTCTCTGTCAGGCAAGCAAGTCTAGTCTTTCTTTCTTTTTTAAAATTATGGTTAAGTGAAAGTGTACAATCCTAATCAATTCCACTTGCCAACCTATCTGCAGCTCCATCTGCTCGCCATGTGACAGCACATTCCTCCTTTTCACTCTGTACTTCTAATATGACCTTAACAAGCACCTGTCCCCTCACCACCTCTTCTCTCCCATCTAAAAAGAAACCAGTAGGACAGTTTCCTGTAAATGTATTAACTCATAAAGTACACACACCATATGTTCACACTGTGTCCCAAAGTCCAGTCTATTCTTGTTTGAAGAGTTGATCTCAGTACTGATTTCAGTTCAGGGCCGGTAGCAAGTCTAGGTGCCATGTTCCTAGGGGACCCTCTGGGCTGTTGGGCCGTCAATTCTGGTCTTTTGGAAGAGTGTTTGAACTGTACACTTCTTTTGCTCATGTTACCTCAGAGACTCTATATTGTGTCTGCCATCATGGCATCATGGCTGCCTTTGTGGTGGCTGGGCACCATCTGGTTCTTCATTATCATATTGGTGCAGTCTTCTATTCATATGGGTGCTTCTGCCTTGTAGGCTCATTTTTCCTCATGTCTTTCATGTTCCTGGTCACTCTTCCTCTGTTCCAGATGTGTTGGCACCATTTGGTGTACCTCAGATGACAGCTTGCTAGCTTTTAAGACCCCACACGCCACTTACCAGTGTAGGGTGCAAGAGACTCTCTTAGCTCAAGACTAGCTATGCCAGTTGATCTTGATGTCCTCTGGAAACATGGTCCCCAGAACCCAGTCCCTGCTACTCTATCCTTTGACATACTGGGTTGAGTTTAGAAACCTTTCAGTTTATGGTGTATTCTAGTTATGCTGCTCTGCTCTCTACCTCAAGCTGTTGCTTTCTTCACCTAACCCAATTCCTATTGACTGTCTAATCTGTGAACATGCCTCTCCCTCCCTCCCCACCTGTGTAGCCATCAGAGGCTTCTCTTCAGTACTTAAGTCCATTTTAAAGTCCTTATAGCAGAAGTCTCATACAATACTTGTCCTTTTGTAGCTGACTGATTTCTCTCAGCACTATATCTTCTAGTTGAAACAAGATTATGAGATGCCTCCTAAAACCATCATTATTCTTTATCATTGCATAGTGTTCTATTGAATATATGTAACATTATTTTGTTTATCCATTCATCTGTTGGTGGGCACATAGGTTGATTTCATTTTTGGTATTGTGGACAATGCAGTAAACATTTGTGTGCATATATGTGTGTGACCACCTTTATTTCTGTAGGATATATTCTGAGCAGTGGGATTGCTGGGTCATGATATTTCTATTTCTGGCTTTTTAAGAAAGCACCAAATTGCTTTCCAAAGAGGTTGTACCATTTTGCATTCCCACGAGTGTAGGAGAGTTCCAGTCTCTCCACAGGCTCTCCAGCATTTGTTATTTTGTGTTTGGATTATTGCCTACCTTGTTGGGGTGAGATGGTATCTCGTTGTAGCTTTGATTTGGATTTCTCTAATAGCTAATGATCATTAGCATTTCTTCATGTGTCTTTTGGCTGCCTGGATGTAATCTTTGGTGAAATGTCTGTCCATCTTTGCCCACTGCTTAATTAGATTATCTTTTTCTTGCTGATATTTTGCAGTGCCTTGTAGATTATGGAAATCAGATGTTGATCCAACATGTAGTTGCGAAATATTTTTCCCCCTCTGTAGGTAGTCTTTTGACTCTTTATAAAGTCTTTGGATGAACCCATTTATCTGTTTTTTTGTTGTCCATGCATTGTTGGTCAGATTTTGTAGTCTGTTTAAGCTGTGTATTAGAGCTTCCATTCTTGCCCCTATTTTTTCTTGCGTGATCTTTTTTAGGTTTGATATTTAGGTCTTTGATCCATTTTGAGGTAGTTTTTGTGTAAGGTGTGAGATATGTGTCTTGTTTCAGTTTTTTGCGCCATGAGTCGGATCTGACTCGACGGCACTTGGCTGGCTTCAGTTTTTTGCAGATAGATATCCAATTTTAGTCTTTCTTTTTGAGTTAGAATTTTGTTCCATGTTTTTCTCCAGTTCTAACTGGAACTCTCTGTTGTAGTTCCTGTAAGAGCAGTTCATGGTGGCCAGGTACCATCTAGTTACACTGATTTCAATCTTCTGGAGGCATTAGTTCTCTGGACTAACCGTTCCCTTGTGTCTTTAGTTTTCATCATTCTTCTTTGCTCTCAAAGGGGTGAGACCAGTGGAATATCCTGAATGACCACCCACAGGCTTTAAGACCTCAGACCTCACTCACCAAAGTAGAATGTGTAACATTTCCAATGGGTCAAATCTATTCTTGAGATGATCTCTAAGTTGAAGTAGGATGTATTCAAAGTCGTACTTTGTTGTTTGTGGACTTTTAAAAAAATGTTTGTCAGCTTTACCTTGAACTCTTATGTGAACAATTGGTATCTCCATAGTTGTCCCCTGGCCTTGTTCTGATTGATGTACTGAGCTTCTCTATCTTCTCTTTCCACAGAGTTGATTTGATTTCCTTGTATTCCATCTGACTAGGTACCCATGTACAGTCACCATTTATTTTGTTGAAACAAAAAAGTATCCGCAATGAAGAAGTCACTGGTCTTACAAAATTCTATCATGAGATCTCTGGTGTTGTTTCTATCATGAAGGTCATCTTTTGCAACTATTCATTCCTTATCTTTGTTTCCAATGTACACTTTCCAGTCTTAATTGCATGCTTGATTGATTTCTGACTGTAGAACTTGATAAAAAATCTTCAGTTTTCTTCATATTTGGCATTAGTGGTTGATGTGTAAATTTGAACAATAGTCTTATTAACTGATTTGATTTTCCTTGTCTGTGTTTGGATATTGTCCTATTATTGACGATACTAGTGCACTTAAATGGACAATCACATTAAGTACTTATAATGTATCAGAAAACAATGTTCTGTGCAGTCTTTCTATTAGAAATGATGTCAGATTGTGGGAGAATAGCCTAGCTATCTGTTTAGTGAGCTAGTTTGCGCCATAGTCATTGTCAAGCCTAGTAAGACTGATAGCTGTTATTAGGAGTTGTCTGGATCTGTGGAATAAAATTTTCCTTGAGTAAGCTAAAAGAGTTTTGTGTTATGAAGCTCATGGCTTCAGATTCTTTTAGATAATCTGCTAACCAAAAGAATGATCTAACTCAGCCTTAGACTGTAAGACACTTGTTTGCTGTCAGGTCAATTCTGATTTATAGCAACTCTAAAAGGCAGAATCCAATTGCCGTATAGGATTTCCTAAACTGTAGTCTTCATGGGATCAGTAGAGTTATCTGTTGATATCTGAAACAGAGCATTGAAGATGGGTGCTAGTTTTAACTATGCTGTGCTAATTTGCCTCTTCTGAAAAAAAAAAGTATAATCTTTAATAGTGTCAATGTTATATACTAGATCTTGAATATGTGCTTTGACAATTTAAAAAATTTAGAAATAAAAATTACAAAAACATGTATGAAGTTGATAGATTATAATATAGAACTCAAAGGCAGAGGTGCAATCCTTCAGAAAATTATGAACATATGTATAAACTTGTAGAAGATATTAAATATAATTGAAACAAATTACATTTTAGGTGCTCACTTGGAGAATCATACTTGCCTACTATCAAACCTTAAGTGTATGTAGTTGGATGTTCCTTATTATTTTCTTAGTACTCCACTTATTTTTATTTGTTTTCTGTAGACATGAAGCCATTATTATCTCAGGAACTGAAATGGCCAAGCAAATCCAGAAAGAAATACAGCGAGGTGTGGAATCGTGGATTTCCCTTGGAAACCGAAGACCTCACCTCAGTATCGTTCTAGTGGGAGACAACCCAGCAAGCCACGTATATGTCAGGAATAAGATAAGAGCTGCCTCCGCTGTAGGTGGGTATGTGTTCTAGCCGTAATTGTTTCTAAGTGTGTTTACTTTGAAGTATGATAATTACGATTGATAACTGTCAAGTAAGTGCCATTTAAATAACATGTATTATTACTATTAGAGATTATTGCCAAAGTTTGTCTGCATTTCTTGCTATTTTATTTGAGATTTCTTATAGAATCAATTAGGCATGATTTTTGCATGGGATCACTATGAGCTGAGGACCAACTCAATGGCAGCTAACAACAGTTTAGTAGATTTACATAAAAGAGCTAGGTAAAAATAATTATTACTACCACCACCAGAAGATATGGTAAGATGTGAGAAGAATGCTTTTAAAGGGCTGTCTTTATTATATTTGCTTTAATCAAGTAATAAAACCACTATAGCTCACTCTGTGGAAATTGGCCTTTTGGTGGTGGTGGTAGTAATTGTTTTCACCTAACTCTTTTGCCTAAACGTTCTAACAGTTGTTAGCTGCCATTGCGTTGGCCCTCAACTCATGGTGACCCCATGCAAAAGTACTGAAATACTCCCAGTCCTGCGCCATCTCCATGAATTGGACATTGTTCCATTGTGATCCACAGGGTTTTTCTTCTCTGAGTTTTCAGAAGTAAATCACCAAGCTTTTCTTCCTAGTCCATCTTAGTTCAGAAACTTCACTGAAAACTGTTCAACATCATAGCAACATGCAAGCCACCACTGAATGACAGGTATTAGCTGTGCATAGGGTGCATCTGCCAGAAATAAACCCGTAAGAAAAGTGAAAATTCTACCGCTAGACCACCAGTGTCCCTGTCTGCTAATAGTTGTTTTTGAGTTGATTGAAACTTACAGTGACTTTGTGTGACAGAGTAGCTTATCACAAAGAAGTGCAACATTTGTCACATGAATAATGAGTAGGCATCTCTAGTATTTGAAAAATCCCTCCTTATGATTAAGTTCAACACCATTGTTACAGAAGTGTCTTTCCTTCCAGTGAAATAGGAGCAGAAGAAATCAACTGCACACCATAAACCAAAACAAAATAAACCAGAACCCATATCATTGTTAGTCAGATGACTTTTCTTTTTTTTTTCTTCCAGGTATCTGCAGTGAGCTCATTCTAAAACCTAAGGATGTTTCTCAGGAAGAACTTTTGGATATAACTGATCAGTTGAACATGGACCCAAGAGTCAGTGGTATATTAGTTCAGCTACCACTGCCAGGTACATGATGCTCTACTATACTCTGTCTGGATTTGCCTGGGAGAAAGGGCATCTTTTAACGTTATATCTGCAGGTACTTGTAGGAAATTTATGTTTAGAAGGATCAAGCTATTGCACTAGCATGGGATAAGTGACAATTTTCAAAATGCTGTAAGCTCACAGTGACTGAAAGTTATCAAAGAAAAATTTAGGTTAGGCATTGGTAATATAGGCATTGATTTTACAGTAGTGCAGGATCATAAAAATGACCATATAAGCTGCAATCAGACAAAGTGAGTTCAGAAAATTACAGTTCTGTGACCTTGGAAAGTGTTACCGAAAACATTAAAAACTTTCAGTCTTTCACCATTCAGGATGATGAAAGCAGTTGGCTTTGTGTAGATGCTACTGATTATATTGAGGAATTTCCCCTTTATTCCTATTTTTCTGAGAGTTTTAAGCATGAATGGATGTTGAACTTTGTCAAATGCCTTTTCTGCATCAATTGACAAAATCAGGTGATTTTTATCTTTTGTGTTATTAATGTGGTAAGTGAGAATTTCTTATTGCTGGTAATAAGTGTATAGGAAAATAGAAGATTGTAAAATTGATATTCAGTACACTAACTTAGGACCTTATAAAACTTGAGAATTTAAGTGTTTTGTGTCTTTGTAAAGACTTACTGAGAGTAGTTTGAACTGTCTTTGCTCTCTTCTCATCATGTAACTTAAGACATAGAGTGAGCATTTTTTCTGTCTTAAGGAATTGAATTGTTAGATTCTTTTTAGAGTTTGGACCAGATTCCAACATTTTCTCCTTCACACTTTCAGAGTTAAGAAGCAGCTCTGATAGTTCCTTTATCAACATAAAGTTTTTTGGCTGCTTCCTTTCTTCTGGGACATCTTTTGTCTCTTTTGCCCCAACTGTTTTCCTCATTTATGCCGATAAGTTCACTGGCTTCATTAGCTAGAGCTCTTTAACAGAAATGTCAGCATTCCCACAGTCATACATTTTTTTCCTACAACTCCATTTATATTCAATTCTCATTGAAGTGACTTTACCCTGCCTACTCATTGGTCAACTCGTGGTGACCAGTGCACTACAGGGGAGAACTGCTCCACAGAATTGTCTTAGCTGCCTTTACAGAAATAGATTATTAGGACTTTTTTCTGTGTTACTGCTGGGCAGATCTGAACTACTAGTCTTTAGTTTAATAGTTGAGTGTAAATTGCTTGTGATAACCTAGGGACCAAAGTGATTTTTACATTTATCGAACTTTTTCAGTAGTTCATACTTTAACTTCTTTACTTTGCCTTTGCCATTTTCAGATCTCCTAAGCAAATGCAATTTCACTTTGAACATTATCACATTTTATTTCTTTGCTGTATGTGCTTTCAACTTTATTGTCCAGTTCCCTCCTTACGTTATCCATTTTACTAAAAGGTCTTGTGGGTTTACCACTGGGAGCTGAGGAGACAGCACAATTACAGCTTTGCTGTCTGTATGGGCTGAATAACAAATGTGCAATGACCAATCACTAACAGACTTTGCAAGAAATGCCATGATTAATCACTGATCATGATGTACGTATGTTGTTTTTTTGTAGTCGTTTGTGGAGTTAAGAGAAAACACTGAAGTTTGTAATTTGTAGTTATTCATAGTTAAGACACCACAATAACTGCCATTTGAGCTGTGTTGTTGGGGGATTAGCCCAGCATGGATGATTGGTGTTATTTAATTATATTTTGGTAGCTGCAATTTATGCGTGTCAGAGGACTGTGCAAACTGAAAACTAATTTTGAAAGATTTCTAGTTGTTTTGTAAGTTTTGACCAAAAAATAAAAGTCTTGCAGAAAGTAGAGCTGTATAGATTTATTGCCTGGTGTCTTTAGGCTGGTTTCTCTACAGAAGCAAAACTAGGACAGCATACAAATATATTTATATAGAGAGAGCAAGATTTATGTCACGGAAGTGTCTCACTGATTGTAGAGACTGGAATGTCCCATGTCCCTGGGTCAGGCTAGAGGCTTTTCCTGACTCAGATAGCCACAGTGGCTGGCAAACTCAAGAAGATAGGCAGGCAAGACTGAAGGTAAGCTCCTATGTCAAGTCCCAAGACCTGAAGGTCAGATAAAACAGAACCAGCTGCTGCATCCAGAGCAAGCAAAAGCCACATGCTTTGCCAGAATGTCCACTTATATTAGATACAGGCCACATGTTCAAGGAACTCCTTTTTAATTGATGGTTTATTTACAACAGATCCCAACATGGGGGTGATTATAAGATCATGACTGCGAAACTAAGTTGACACATAATCTTGACCATTACATATGGGATCTTTATTTGGTATTAATATTTTAAATTTATGTGATAGTATAACTTAATATTATGTTACAGCTTTCATGCTTTTGAAATTACACCAGGAACACTGAATTCTTTTCTGTTGAGTTGATTCTGACTCACAGCAACCCTTAGGACACAGTAAAACTGCCTCATAGAATTTTCAAGGGGAGGCTGGTGAATTTAAATGCCAAACTTTTGGCTAGCAGCCAATCTTTTAACCACTGCACCACCAGGGTTCTGTTATCACGCATTACTAATTCTTTGGCTCCAAAATAGCTGTGTAACACCCCAAATCATAAAGTTGAAGTTATGAGGGTTTCCCCTGGGAAAATGCTTCTAATAGATGATTGCATGGATTTATGATGCTGAGATTAGTATGAAATTGCTGACTTTTAGAACTAGAAAAGGAATTTAACACATGTAATATTCTCATAGGAGATTGAGATCTAGAGAAGGTGAAAGACATCTTAACGACACACCTCTTTCAAAACATTTTAACAGTGTATTTGAATCCAGTTGTTTGGCTTATGCAAAATAAGAATTTTTTAGTATATTTATCAAGCAATCTTTAATAGTTTTCAGGTTTGAAATTTTTTCAACTTTCGTTTATAACACTCAAATATTTCTATAAAGCATGTTACAAATTACCAAATAGCTGCATTATCTATAGTTTGTCTTTTAAAACATTCAGCATGTATCTTTAGAAATTTTACCCCTCTAAGTAGAGGCTCAGTAAAAAAGAAGTCCCTCAACACGATGGATTGACACGGTGGCTCTAACAATGGGCTTAAGCATAAAAACAGTTGTGGGCATGGCACAAGACTGGGGGAGTGTTTCGTTCTGTTGTACATAAGATTGCTGTGAGTCAGAACCATCTTGACACCACCTAACAACAACCACATGGGCGACGTAGGGCTCTCTGGAGGTGTGGTGCTTAAAGTGTGCAGCTGCTAACCAAAAGTCTGTTGGCTCAAACCCCGCAAATGCTGTGTGGGACAAAGACGTGGCAGTCCACTTCCGTAAGTACCTGCAGTCTTGGAAACCCTACAGGTCAGTTCTACTGTCTCCTACAGGGTTGCTTTGAGTTGGAATCAACTGTTTTGGAATCTACAACATAAGGGTTCTTGGTGATGCAATGATATGTGCTCAGCTGCTAATCAAAAAGTAAGTGATTTGACAATAATGATCTTAGGAAACATGTCATAACACAGAATCATCTGGAAGACATTGTGCTGAGTGAAATTAGTCAGTTGCAAAAGGACAAATATTGGATGAGACCACTGTGATGAGGACTTACAGTTTAAACATGGAAAAAAAATCTTTGATGGTTACATGGGTGGAGAGGAAGGAAGAGGGGTGTTCATAGATTAGGTAGTATATAGGAACATTAGATAGTAGATAGGAATTGAGTTAGGTGAAGGGAGTGACAACATGCAGTAGAAGGGAGGTTAGCATAACTGGACTACACCAAAAACTAAAAGGTTTCCTAAATTCAGCGCAACAGTTTGAATGACAGAGTAGCAGGGACAGGAATCTGAGGACTGACATTTCAGGAGACATCTAGGCAAAGTGGCAGAAGTAATTTTTTCAGAAAATGTTTTGCATCCCACTTTGGTGAGTGGTGTCTACAGTCTTAAAAGCTAGCAAGTTGCTGTCTAGTAGCAGAGGTTGGTCCCAGTCCACCTGGAGCAGAGGAGAATGAAGGACATCAGGGACATAAGGAAAATATGAGCCCAGAAGAAGAAGGTGCCGGAGGATCCAGAGACTACATTAGCAGGAAACCAGAAGAACCACATGGTTCCCAGCCACCACCGTTGACTTCCTTGACAGAGAACACAATGTAAAGTCTCTGATGTAATCGGAGAAAAATGGATATGCAGAAGTAGAAGTCTATTAAAAGACCAGATTTGATGGTCTGTCAGACTGGAGGGTCCCTTGAGGACATGGCCCCTGGATATTAGCCCAGGGCTGAAGCCAGTACTGAACCCAACTCTTCAGATAAAGGTTGGGCTGGACTATAAGACATAGAGTGATGTTGGCAAAGAATATGCTTCTTGGCTCAAATATATGCATGAGGCTGTCTAAGCAGCCCTTATCCAGAGGTGAGATGAGAGGGCAGAGGGGGACAGGAGCTGACTGAACATGGATATGGAAAATACAGGGTGGAAAGAAGGAGTGTGTTGCCATGGGGTACGGGTGAGAGGGTGAGAGCAGTCAGAGCAGTCAGAGTTGCAAAGCAGTATGTGGGCAGGGTTTTATATGGTAAACTTATCTGAATTGTAAACTTACAACAAAAGCACAATAAAAAAAAAATATATATATATATACACATACTTTCAAAAAGGTAGGTGATTCACACACACCCAAGGGCTCCACAAAAGCAAGGACCTGGCAATCTGCTTCCTTAAAGATTACAGCTTTGCCCCAGCCCACCCGGAACAAAAGAGAATGGATAACACTAAAGACATAAGGAAAATATGAGCCTGAGAGACAGAAAAGACCAGACAAACCAGAGAGTGCATCAGCACGAGACTGTAGGAACTAGGTGCCCAGCTACCACCAATGACTGCCCTAACAGGAAACACAGTAGAGTCACTGATGGAGCAGGAGAAAAGTGGGATGCAGAACTCACGTTCTAGGAAAAGGACCAGACTCAAATGGTCTGACTGATGGGAAGAAACCGAGAAGACATGATCCTCAAGACTATTAGCCAAGAACTGAAATCTGCCAGAACTAACTCTTCAGACAAATAGACTGGACTTCCAGACCTAAACTGATAGTGGTGAAGGGTGTGCTTCTTGACTCAAGCAGATACATGAGAATAAATGCAGCTCCAGTCCACAGGGGAAATGAGAAGGCACAAGGGGACAGGAGCTTGTTGAATGGACACAGGATACACTGGTTGGAGATGAGGAGTGTGCTGTCACATTGTAGGGAGAGCCAACTAGGGTTACATAAATGTGTAAAAAATGTGTATACATTTTTATGTGCAAAATTGAGTTGAATTGGAAATTTTCACTTAAAGCACAACAAATAAAGAAAAAATGATTACAGACTTGGAAACAGTAAAGCGCATTTCTACTCTGTCTACAAGTTTACTGAGTCAGAATCTACAGCACACAACAGCGTCACATTCATCATTTGGTGAGTTTATTAGCAATTGGCCACTAGATGGCACTGTTGATCCATCCATGGCCAAAAACCAGCCCAGATGCCCTGTAATTGATTCTGATTCAGAGACCTTGTGTACAACACAATGAAAACACAGCCCAGTCCTATGCCATCCTCACTTCTTCCATACAGATTTGTTTGTTCTTCTGGCAGTCTGTGGTATACTTGCCAATACCATAATTCAAAGGCATCAGTTCTTCTTTGATCTTCCATATTCGTTATTAAGCTTTCACATCCATGTGAGGTAATTGAAAATGTATGATGGTTTGGGTCAAGTGCATGTTATTACTTTAATTGACATCTGTTTTTTGTGTGGTTGGTTTTTAAAGAGATATTTTGCAGCAGATTTGACCAATGCAATACATTAATTTCTTGACTGCTGCTTCATGGGCATTGTAGATACAAGTAAAATGAAATCCTTGACAATATTACTGTTTTCTCCATTTGTCATGATGTTGCTTATTGGTTTACAAAATAATAGTGACTAATATTTATTACATTAATCATCTATTATGTGTTAGGCACTTCACACTTAGAGCTCATTGAACCCCCACAATAATCCCATGGAATTAAGCTGTTATGTACATTTTACTGATGAGAAAATTGAGGCACAGAAAGGTTAACAAGCTTTCCCCAAGGTCACAGAACTGGTAAATAATTGAGTTGGGATTTGAATACAGGCAGACTAGTTCCCAAGCCAATACTCTGAAACATTATGTTAGCATCTTCACTAGTGTTACTCATTTGGCTAGTGAATAATGTATGCTTACTATTGGGCAGATACTCCTTTACGTGGATTATTTTATTTAATCCTGTAAGTAGCTTTATGGGGGTAGGAATTATCTTCTTCATTTTACTGATGAAGAGACTACAGCAAAGAGAGGTTAAGTGAGTTGCCTGTATCACTAGCTAGTAAGTGGTAGCGCCAGGTTTCAAGCCTAGGCAGTCTGATTCTCCAGAGCCTGCCTTCTTAATCTTAAAAAACAGCAGACCAAACCCATTGCCACCCTATAGGACAGAGTAGAACTGCCCCATAGAATTTCCAAGGAGTGCCTGGTAGATTCGAACTACTAGCTTTTTGCTTAGCAGCCATAGCTTTTAACCACTACACCACCAGGGTTTTCTCTTAACCTTCGGGCTACATCAATTTCCGCTCAAACATTATAAGGCATAATAAAAGCATGTAAGATTGGCAGTTCAAATCTACCAGGCGCTCTTTGAATACTCTAGAGGGCAGTTCTTTTCTAGCCTCTAGGGTCACCATGAGTCAGATCCAACTCGAGAGCACTTGGCTTTGAATGTTTCAGACATTCACATATAAATTTCAGCTATCCATGGCACATGTAATCACCATCTCTACTAAAACCATTTCAGTGATCTCATACCTGGTCTCCTGTTTCCATTCTTGTACCTTTTGTTGTTGTTCTTGTTCACTATACCCTGTCCAGATAATAGTATTTCTATCTTTGTTCATAATTACTTTTTGAGAAAGTTAAAAAATTATAGCAATGAATAAAAGAACCAGGCTTTAGTTGCCATTGAGTCAATTTTCTGATTAATGGCAACACAGTGTGTTTCCGAGTAGGACTGTGCTCAATAGGGTTTTCTTGGCTTTGACTTGAGACAAATCACCCATGAGATTAAAGACAGATATTAAATATACTGTTCCACTAAAGTGGCCTGTGTTTGATTTTAATAACTGTACACTGTTATGTTCTTGCTAGCTGAAGATTCCGTTTGAATATGGATGCATGTGGCCTGAGTTTATATTCCAGATTTACTAATTACTGACTGTACTTTGATGCATTTCATTTTCCTCATTATAAAAAGATGATTGAAAATAGACTTCTTATTCAAGTCATTTGGGACATATAATTTTTTGGTTAAGGACAAATTCACACAGAATAGTTCATTACTATTTTAATTGTACATTTCCTACATGTCTGCTCATCCAGTGTTAGTTCCACAAAAGCAAGGGACAGTACAGTCAAGTTTTTGTCTCTGAGATCCATCCCTTCTGATGTTAGACTCTTAGTCTAGACTTAGCTATCCATGGCACATGTAATCACCATCTCTACTAAAACCATTTCAGTGATCTCATACCTGGTCTCCTGTTTCCATTCTTGTACCTTTTGTTGTTGTTCTTGTTCACTATACCCTGTCCAGATAATAGTATTTCTATCTTTGTTATAGTGAGTGGTGTTGAAGGTATGAATGAACCCTGAAATTTTCCAGCCTCTGCCTTTCTTGTGCCGGCACAATGGCAGAGTCCTCATATTCCTACTGCAGCCACCACCTGTCTGTCGGTGGAAATTTCTGTGCTGTGATACTGAACAGGTTTCAGCAGAGCTTTCAGATTAAGACAGACTAGGAAGAATGTCTTGGTAATCTACTTCCAAAAAAAATCAGTCTTTGAAAGACCTGTGGACCACAACTGTTTGATCCCATTGTACATGAGGTCACCAGGAGTTGGGTGCTGGCTGACCTGTGGAGCTAACAACAACAAGCCTCATCTTTCTGCATATTTTTACATCTAGGAAAATGGTATGTAGGCTATATCACTGATGCGGGTTTAGTGGGAATAGTATACCCTATATCCTTGAAAACTGTCTATAGCTATAGTACGTATTATACAGTGGACCTGCTAAGAAAATGCACCTTTTATTACAGATTTTTAGCCTCTGGCCTCTTAAAAACTTCGATTATCTTTCAAATATATCTGGGGTGACTTCTTTCCATTCCTAGTGCCTCAAAGACCTTTTCCCAGTCCACACCCTCAGAAGTCATTTTCATCCTATCACGCTCTGTTTCAGAACTGCTTTCTTCTCTGGTGGAGCCCTAGTGGTGTGGTGCTTAAGAGCTTAGCTACTAAACCGAGGTCGACAGTTTGAATCCACCAGCTGCTCTTTGGAAACCCTCTGGGGTAGTTATGCTCTGTCCCGTAGAGCACTATGAGTCAGAATCGATTTCATGGCAACAAATTTTTGCATTATTCTGTGGCACAAGCGATGTTCTCCAAAGAGCCACCTGCTCCCTTACATTTCCCACCTTCTCTTGATGGTAGATTGGGGCAATGCAACAACTGGCCACTGGACTAGTGACTTTTTTGAGTCACTTCTGGGCTGAGATGATTACAAGTCAATGTGTCTTCTTCCTTTCTTATTACAATGACCTTGGAAGTCCTCAGTATGCCTTCTTCCTTTCTTGTTACCATGACCTTGGAAGCTAGATGGTACACATGATTGTGAACGAGAAGAAGAAAGAGGGCTATTGGATTCCTGCTGTGTAAGTAAGATGTAAATACACCTTCATAAGCCATTGAGACTTCAGATTTTATTTTTAAACTACACCAAAGCCCCTTCTAAATAATCCAGCTTTTCTCATAATTTTAATTTATTTAAGATTTGTTTATTGCTTGCTTATGTCACCAGATTGTAACATTCATGCAGGCTGTAAGCATGTATTTTTTATTAACTGTTGCGTTCTCATTCCTTGCATATGACTGGTAGTTAGTGCTTGCTGTTGTTGGTTAGTTGCCCTTGAATTGGTTCTGACTTTTTGGAAGTGAAACCTATGTCTACAGAGTAGAAGGGCTCCGTAGGTCTTCAAAGCTTAGACTTTTCAGAAGCTGATCTCTAGGCCTGTCTCCTGAGGCACCTCTGAGTAGGTCTAAGTGCTTAACTGTTTGCACCACCCCTGGAGTCCCATTGGAAACCCTGGGGTGGCATAGCGGTTAAGTGCTATGGCTGCTTACCAAAGGGCTAGCACTTCAGATCTGTGAAAATGAAGCAAGGCTTGATAACAGCCCAGACTAGAGAAAACATAAATTTTACAGAGAGAACAAATGTTTCTGAAACAGAAGAGAAGCTTTAGACACCCCAGATTTAAAAATGAGAAGTTAAAATAAACAGCAAGGATTTAATTCTTTTTGTAGAATTGACTTTTTACTTGTGTTTTTCTTCTCTTTTCTTAAAATTTCTGACTTGCTTTTTACCTGGCCCAGAAAGTTACACGAGAACTGTCAGGAGCCACTAAGATAGTAATTAGTCATCTTTGCAGTTTTTATAGCTTTTTTTTAGGTACGTCCAACCAGGTGGAGGCCGCTAAGCTGGGGCAGCTAGCCAGGCAGGCTGAGCCTCGGAGATTATCCTAGGAGACAGCCAGAGACTCTGGACCCCAGCTTTTGATATGCATATTCCACCAGCCCATTCTAGGATAGGGGCCCCTCCCAGCTGTTCTGAGACAGGAAGCCCTCCCAACGCTCTCACTGTTAACCTGATGCGTGGCCAGCACTACCTGGCCTATACAAATCCCTGGTCATGCCTGTGCAATTTGGACAGGCCTGGAGGAAGAAATCTGTCTATCCCCTGGGTTTGTTTTGCTGGCAAAAAACATGGTTAATAAAGTCTTTTGATCACTCACACAAATGTGTGTCTCAGAGATGGGCTTTTAGGGGCAGGTAACAAAAATACGGAGTTTCATTCAGTAGCATTTCCACAATGGGGAAGCTGAGGAAAATGGGTGAGAACTTGAGGACTTGAGCTATGCTGTTTTGGTTGGACATTACAAACAGATTAATACAAGGCGGGTTACTGGAAGTAGAACTAGTAGGGTGAAGGTTACCAAATATTTCTCTCTTAGAAACAGCTTGCTCAAGTGAAAATTTTCTTGTCAGCAGTTGCCTAGGAGACCTTGGTAAGAATGGGTATAAAGGTCTTCCTGAGACTTTGTTTCACGAAGGGTCTTGACAGCTCCTGAGAAGCAGTTCATTGTTATTCTCTCAGTTTTCTTAGAGAGAAAAGGAGAAAACTTTCTTTAGCTTACTCTTAGTCACAGGCTTTAAAGAATAAGTCAGGGGGTTGTATAGGGCCCCAAAAACTAAAGCAGCCATTTTACTTTGGTCAAGTTCCTCAGTTCACTTGTTCTTATTCAGTATATTATTAAAATAACTAATTAACCAATTAAAAGCAGTTGTATTTGAATCATCATTGACTTTGTGTCAAAAGCCATGAATTGTGATTAATCGAATTTATGCATTTGAGGTTAATTCAAGGGAAAGAAACATATTTTGAACAGAATATTTTGTTTGAAATATTTTTATATATAATTCAGATGTTCACAAAGAAACAAAGCCATTCCCACAATCTCATTTACTCATGTTTTAAATAAAAATACTCAAACCCACTGTCTTTGAATTGATTTTGATTCCTGGCAGCCTTACAGGACAAGGTAGAACTACTCCGTAGAGTGTTCAAGGAGTGGATTCAAACTGCCAACCTTTTGGTTGGCAGAGGTAGCACTTAACCATCAGGCTAGTAGGGTTTCCAAAGTTCACATGTGTAACTCAAAAAAACTCTGAGCAAGGAAAACAAAAACCGAACACAGCTCTGAACATGTGGAGCATGTTAACCACAGGATGGTAGTATTGAGCAAGCAGAGTTTCTTTATTTTTATTTTTTAATAGCTTAGTGATTTATATTGGAAGCTGAATAAATCAGTGAGATTGGCTTATGTGTTAGTGTGACTGGTTAGTCCTTGTAACTATTTATGCTTCTCTCCATTTACATCCAAGTAAAGACCATCTAGAGATTTTTAGACTCTCAAATCTATAGAATCGATCTGTTTGAGCAGCTGCTATTACAAACAGATCTCACTTCAGGATCTTTGCTTCTCACAGTATCTTTGAATTTGAGAATTTAGAAAAAAGAGTAATTGTTTCCTTTGTTTTTTTCTTCTTGCTATTTTCTTTTTCATGATATCATCTATCCTTGAGGACATCTTCCTTGCAAAGCTAACAAAGAACTTACCAAAAATGATTTTGAAAAGTCATAGAAAATATAGTTTCTACTCTTAGGAAGTTTGAAATGTGTAAGAGGAAGCACACTAGCATCCCATATGCCATGTCGACGAGACATGCTTTTCTTTAAAACAATTTTGTTAAAAACTGAATTTGAATGCTTGTTGGAGTATGTTTTCTTTCTTACAGTTAACTGTTGTATCTTTCCTCAGTTTCACACAGACTTCTGCCCTGCCCAACCTCTTCATACATTGATTCAATATAGATTTAATAAACCTCTTTTATAAGCTAAATGCTAAAAGTCAGGAAGTTTATAGAGATAAGTAAGATCTGGTCCTTGTCTTCAGTGAGCCCTTGGTCTACTAAATTGGTAGATGGGTGGGGAAATTTGCGCTCTGAAAGAAATGTAATTGTTAGAAATTACAGTAAATGGAAGTAATTGGGGCTGTACAATGACCAAAGTGCTACAGGAGACATTTATGGAATAGAACACTTCAGATGTGTGCATTCAATGCATACAAATTTCACATAAGAACATAAATATTGAACTGTAGTCAGTAATATTCATGCTAAATTTTTTGATGTCATAAAACTGAAGAGGAATGTAGTAAAGCTACTTGGGGGATTCAGGGAATTATCTTTCATAGGGGATGTAGTATCTATGTTCAGTCCTCAACAGTTTTAGTTAATGCATAGATTTAAGGAAATGGCACACTTTTCAGTGACAGAAAACATCATATGCAATTTTTTGCAATAAGAAAGCAGAGTTGACACAGGGAAGCAAGAAAAGTTCAGGGCAGTTGTAGAATTATTGGCAAGGACTGGAGCACAAGTGATGATGAGCTGAGAAATGGTCTTGTAACCAGTACTCAGGAGTTTAGATGTTACGTTTTAGAAAGTGCAAGATGTAGGCAGAGGAGTGACATAATTGGCCCAGCTCTTTAGAACATTGATTAGGGGATTATGGAAATTGTAATGAATAATGAAAAACTTCTCACTGTAAATGACAAAGACATAAAGAACGTGTCTTAATTTGGCTGGGAAACAGTGTGGTAGTGACAATAGTAATCCAAGTCTTGGAATTTTAAAAAACAAGCCAACAAAGAAAGTTACTACAAAGGGTACCAGTACTCAGAAGGCATAATGCCATGCAGATATCCTTGAACTACACAAAATGGCCCTAGGGCTCACTGATGAAAAATAATCAAATATATGAAAAAATTACCACTGCACAGTTGTAGATACCAAAGGAGAAAGGGAGAAGGTACATATTAAGAGGTGAAGTGTTCCACTGTTAAAATCAAATAATGGTAATCATTTCCCCAGCTTTAGAAAAGTCAAATTAGCATACTCAAATTTCAGATATTCTTTTATACTTTTCCTTAAGCTATTGCCTACCACTGTCTGTACCAAAATGTATATTTTCAAAAAACATATACTGAGTGCCTGTCATGTGCCAGGCACTTTTCTGGATGGTAAAGACACTATAGAGACAATAACAGAAGGCTGGAGGATATAATCAAATTAAGAAATATATTATGGGTCAGATGGTGATGAGTATGGCCTATAGAAAACAATAAGACAGAGAAATGTAAAGAGTGCTGCATGAGTTATACTGTAAAGTGGTGTGGCTTGGAAAGCCCTAATGTGAAGGTGATCTTTGAGCAAAGGGTGGAATTGGGTGAAAGAACAAGTTGTTTAGGGTAATAATGTTCCATGTACGGGGACCAGGAAGGCAAAAATCCTGAGAAGAGAGTATGTCTGGTAAGTTAGAGGCTCATCAGAAAGGATCATGTGGTGGAGCTAGGGAAGTACAGGCAGAGCAGTAGGGGAGGAGTACACAGATGTCAGTGCCAACTTTGACAGGAGCATGTCGGTGGCATGATGGGGTTGGAGAGCCCAGTTGTATAGAGTTAGTGTTATGTGAACTCCAGATTTTACTCTGAAGCAAGTATACCATAAAATAGAGTTTGGAGCACAAGAGTGACATGATCTGATTTATGTTTTAAAAGGAGCATTCTGGCATCTGTATTGACATTGATTATAGAGGCATAAATATCAGAGCAGGGAAATCAGTTACCTAGGTACTGCAATAATCTAGACCAAGACAATAGCATTTGGACCAGGATAGTATTGTAGAGTAAGAAATGCTCTTATTTTAGAGGGAAAGCCAACGAGATTCAGTCAAAGGTTGGGGGCCAGAACACTGATCCCTTCCAAAGTCCAACATTTAGAGGTAGGGAAGGGGAACTAGCAACTGATGAGATGGGAAGTAAACCAAGAGGTGGGCATGTGAGCTAAAGATACTAGGAAATGATCAGGCCAGGCAAGATGAATTCTGAGGACTGGCCATCAGATTTAATAACATAGGTGTCAGTGCTCACTTTGACAGAAGCAGTGTTAGTGGCATGATGGGGTTGGAGAGCCCAGGTGAAACGATATAATGAGAAAATGGGAGACAAGAAACTAGAGGCAGTGAAGGCAGACAGCTTTATTCAAGAAGATTTGCTCTGACAGAGAGTGCAGAAGTGGAATGAGGCCTGGAAGAGAGGAAAAGTGGAGTCAGGGGAAGCAATGTGTCTGTTGTTGTGAGTTGTTTGATTATTTATTTTTCTACAGTTTGAGAAATTATAATGTGTTTTTATGTTGATTGAATGATCTAGTAGAGAAGGAAACATCGATCATGCACGAGAGCTAAGATTTAGTGGAGGACTCTTCTTGTGAGCAAGGCAAGAGTGCATAAGTAGAGATCACCTCAGATTCAGTAAAACGTGTTTGTTTTCTCCTTTTTAAGTTGGTTAAGTGATTACATCATTCTGTTGCTGAAATACCACAACTTCCCAAGAATTTTTAAGATTTCAACATAAACTGGCTTAAATTTCAGTTCATTCATTGTTACATTGCTTGGATTACATTGTCAAACATGATATGACAGAGCTTTCGTTCCACTGAGTTGGAAATAAATGTCCTGTGTGTAGCAAAGTGACTGTTGATTCTACTGCTCTTCTGCCCAAGAAAGCACAAAAGGTGGCTAAAATACCTTTCATCAGTTGCCAAGCTAATTCAGTGACTCCAGAGAGGAAATTCAAAACCGTGTTAGTGGGCATGTGCAGAGTATGCAAGTGAAGGTATTAATTCCCTTGATCCTTTAATTATGCCCTCTGTGGGTGCCTACCTCTCTGGACTGAGTTAGGAAACCACAGTTCTAGCTGTTGCTCTGAAATTGCCAAGCAGGGAGGCGCTGGGCAACAAGACAGTTTGTGTCTCTGGGCTTCTCATTTTTACCTGTATTTATTTTATAAATAAATAGAGTTAGATGATCTCTAAGTAGCCATTCATACTTAACTCCAGTGCACTTATAAAGCTAACAAAGACAGACTAAAACTTAGTGCTTTTGAAAGAAAACAAGAAAACTCTTTCTTTGTAGAAAGTCTTTTAAAATATCTATGTGTGTGGTTGCTCTTTGATTCTCTCCACTAATTTATGAGTTATGTTTGTTGTATTTACCTAGAGTCCAATATGCATATACCACTCTGTTGGACACTTGGGGGAAGCGATTGCTGTAAAATAATTTGAGGCTAAATCACTGTCTCTGAGAAGTTCACAAGCAAGGCTCTGAAAACACAGTATCACTGTTTTCCCCTTGTGCAGTTAAGAGAAGCACATTAGAATAGATGTATTTGCTTATCTGAGTGTTCTTCTGTGAAGCGTACACTGCTTTGTGTGCAGTAGGTGTATGTGACAGAAGTTACTATGTGTAGTGCCTAGGAAACAAAGGACATTTAATAAACCAGAGCCTCCCCAGCACTAGTTATGGAGATTAAAGCAATTTTAAGATCCCCTGTATTGGCTGTACTCTTCAGATCACTGTAGGGAACCATGTAGGGCAAAGATTGGCATTCTTTGTGTGATGTATAACTTCCAACTTCATTAATTTCCTTTTTTTTCCTTCTTTTACAGCTTGTAAAGTAAGCCAGTCTGGGGATATCCTGAGCAGTTTCTGTGGCTTTGGGAGGGAGAGATTAAGGAAGGGTGGAGAGCCATATCCACCCCTTTCTACCCTACAAAACACCTCCTACTCCCCGTTGAAGCTCGCTGTATTCTTAAATTTGGGGGTGGAGTTATATCGTGAGGCTGGAGTTGCTTCCCATTCTCCGCCCCCCTCCACCTCATGATGATGAAACAGCTATTAATAATACTGGGCAAATGGTAGGCACCTGATAAGTATTTGCTGTCTCGAAACCTTGATATAGATCCCAGAAGGATGTTACTGAAATATTTATTGGCTTGAGAACAGTGAATGTAGCTTCCAAAAGTATCTCTCTGATTTAATCTTATGAAATAACTCTTTAAGAGTCTATAGCTAAATAATTTGACTAGGGAGACATTTATTCCATTAGAATATAAGCTTTACAGGATAGGAATGTTATCTGTTTGTTCACTGATTTTTTTTTTTCCTAAATCCCTAAAACAGTACCAGGCACATGGTAGACTCAATAAAACTCAGTATATATTTGCCTATCGAAAACGTATCAAGGGTCTTGTATGCTTGCTCAGGGAATGGACTTGAACCCATTAGCATAAAGCTTTGCCTGAAATTTCTGACTTTTCGAATCATGAAGAGAGAAAATACATGAAAAACAAACATGAATCTTTTATACATTAAGTTTATATTGGAGGAGATAACAGTGCCAGATACCCGAGAATGTGGATGTGAAAACATACACAAATCAGGATTTTAATGAAAATTAGCTTTGGTGTTTATGTTTTTGAAAGATGGAAGTATAGAAATAGAAGGATCAGACATTATTTCCTTATGGCAGCGTGTTCTTTTAATTTACCCCAGTGTATACACAAATTGTCTCAATATAAACTAGGGTAATAGTCATTTATTCAATAAATATTTTTTTCAGTGCCTTCTATATCCAAGTCACTGCTCTTGTTGTTGGAAATGCTGGTGGCAGAGTGGTTAAGTGTTATGACTCCTAATGAGAATTTTTGGTCAGTGGTTCAAATCTACCAGACACTCCTTGAAAACTCTTTGAGGTAGTTCTAATCTGTCCTATAGGGTCATTATGAGTCAGAGTCGACTCAGAAGCAGTAAGTTTGGTGTGGTTTTTTTGGTTCTTCGTGTTGGGTATACATCAGTGAACAAAACATGAAAATTTCTGCCCTGTGGAGTTTACATCATGACAGGAAGACAGACAATTAAAAATAGCCATCATAATTAAGCAGTTATATTTATTAGGAGCTGACACGCTGTGGCAGAGAGGGAGAAGATCAAAGTAACTGAGTTAGCATTGTTATGGCACAGGTTGTAGATTTTAATTCTGTTTCTTCCCTCAACATTTTATTACAAAACGTTTTGAAATGAGGGGAAACTTCAAGGAATGGTCAGTGATGACGCATATGCCCCTCGGACAGATTCCAGAATTGACATTTTGCTATGTTGGCTTTATCACATATCTATCCATCTATTCAGTGATCATTGCTTTTTTTTTTTAAGCATTTGAAAGAACTTTGTAAATAAGAACACTTAACACATCCCTTGAAGTTCTGCATACATCATTATTTATAGTTCAATATTTGTTGTTGTCTGAAATTAATATGCGTTGAAATGGACACATGTGAAGTGTTCTATGCCATTGATTTTAGAAAATGCAAACTCTATGTAACCTGATTCCGCCCCCAAAGAAACCACAGCAACAAACAAAAAACAATTGTTAAGTCAGTTCTGATAATGATGACTCCACATATGCCAGAGTAGAACTGTGCTATGTGGAGTTTTCAGTGACTGATTTTTCAGTAGATCACCAAGCCTTTCTTCTATAATGTCTCTGAAGAACTTGAACCTCCAATTTTCCAGTTAGCACCCAACCATGTTAACCCTTTGCACTACCCAGGGATATGTAACTTTAACTCCCATCAAAATGTAGAACATTTTCATTGACAGATCCCTCCTACCCTTTCCAGTCAGCCCCTTTCCCTGCTTGTCACCCCTCACCCTCAGGCAACCACCAGTCTGATCTTTTTCATGTGCATGTTGGGCATTTTAATATCTTCCTTTGTAAAGTGCCTGTTTAAATATTTAGATCACTTCTAAAAATTGAATTATTTATCTTTTAATGATTGAGTTTTGAGGGTATGTTATATATATATATATATACACATACACACACATACTCAATACAACTCTTTTGTTAAATACGTGTTTTAAGAATCTTTCCTCCAAGTATTTGGCTTGGAAAAACCATTAATTTTCTTAATGGTGTCTTGATGAGCAGAAGATTTTCATTTTTTTCTGATTTTTGCATCTCATTTGGAAGCAACAGGAGTGGACATTCTTGTCTTCTTGCTGATATTTGTGGCAAAGGGCTCAATACGATGCTAGAAAACCAAAAATTAAATGAAACTCATTGCTGTCAATTCCAACTTACAATGATCCCATAGGACAGAATAGAACTGCCCCATAGAGTTTCCGTGGAATGCATAGGGTTAGGACTTATGGGGCAGGTTACAGGTTTTAATTTAGGTTGGTAGTTAAATGCTTGACTGATCTGCTACCTCCTCCAAAATGATGTCAGATGTAGAGTTTTGTAAATATCTTTATCACATTGAAGACTTCAAACTTTTCCTTTGGTAAGCTGTAGCTACCATTTCTGTTTACTTCTCTTAGCCTCAGAGATTAGGGTTGCTTAGAGATTTCTTCCTGTTTGTATGATACATGGGTCATCCGTAGATTTGTGTAGAATTCATAATATGCTTTTTAGACGTCCCATTCTTTCTGTGGCTTTGGATAAAACCAAAACAAATAAACAAGTAATCAGTTGTTATCCAGTAGATTTCAACTCATGGTGCCCATGTGTAACAGAGTGGAACTGTGCCACCCAGAGGGTGGTCAGTGACTATGATCTTTTGAAAGTTGATCATCAGGCCTATCTTCTGAGATTCCTGAGTGATATTGAACCATCAGCCTTTTGTTTAGTAGAGGAGCAATTAATGATTTGTTTCACTCAGGGACTCATCTTGGATATACCACTTCAATTTCCAGCATTTTAGGAGCCCCAAACATTGTGCTTTGAACTCTAAAGCCAGTAAGACCATAGCTTTCTATCTGAATGCTAGCTTTCTATGACTAGAAAAGTCTCCAAAATGGAAAATATATCCAGTGCCATTCATTTCTTTCAGATCTCCAAATTCTGCCTGCTTTTGATGATGCTCCAGTATTTTCAGACAGTTGTTTCTGAAAATAATTTTTCAGTAGTTACAGTTGTTTTCTATGAGAACTCCTCCCCCCAATCATATTCCTCATTTCCTTACAATTAGACTTTGCCATTGGAAGGAAAAGAGCAAATTTGCAGGGATTTTGAAATAAGAGTGACGTGACCAGGCATATGTGTTAAAAGTGTAACTCCTGTTACAGTTTTATTAATAGATTTTATGAGTACAAACATAGAAGCAGCCGATTGTTGCAAGAATTCAGGGTAGAGATAATGGCCACTCACACTAGAATAATATCCATGGACATAGTGCATCGTCATAAGATGCCAGACATTTTTATGAAGGTGAAACCAAAGGATTTTCCAGTGTTGATGGTGAAAGAAAGAGAGTTCAGGATGATTACAGTTTTGTGTAGGTGGGTGTGTATTAGCTGTTTAATGAGAAACTCATCTTTTCTGTTCACCTAAATAAAAGAACAAGATGAGGTGTTTAAATAGAGATTACACTAGATATCAGTCAACTTATTATACTTTTACATTAAAATATACAGTACATCAGGCACTCAGATTAGAGGCAGAGGTTCTTGAGAATACCAGCTTCATTTTAAATCCGTAGATCTTAGTATTGATCTAGGCCAAGTTACTCAAACAAATTCCAGCTTCTACATTATTGTTATTGTATAATATTAATATCAAACAATTTGTCTTTATTTACACTTATTTGTAGCTGCAAGTTTTTGGGGCCTAAGTAGCGCAGGAGGATGAACTGTAGAAGGCAGTGAGTGAATCAGTTTAATAAGGCAAATTCTGTGTCCTAAAAGAGAGACAATAGCTAATGTGATAAACTAGCTGAATGCTGATTTCTTTTTATTATAGCTCCAGCAAAGTTTTATGGGAAAGAAAAGAGAAAAAAAGTATTGTTTCAAATTAAGATGAGGGAACAGGAGGCAACTGATCAGTGTATTCTAAAGTGAATAGGATGCAGTCTGATAGAAATGGGGAGAGGAAAGGGATTATGAATGGAAAAGTCATTATGAGTAATAGCACAGAAATGCAAAAGGGTTTGGGGACTGGGACACAGTCCTATGTGATCAGAGTGAAGCATGTGTGGTGATGATAGTTGGAAAAGGGATGGAGACCTGGGAGAGGAGAAGAAACAACAGGAAATAGATAAAATCAGGCTAAAATAAGACCTTTGTTGCTGTGCTCATGAGCCTGTACTTATTCTACAAGTATGGGGGTGAAAGAAGGGAATACTTCTGAAAAGTTCTAAAAATCCTCAGGTGGAAAATGGACTAGCGATTTTTTCATTATTTTCCTGTTCATTGTCCAAAGTCAATTAAACATAAATAAATTATACAGTATATAACAGTGTATATGTAGTTTAATGTACAGTGTCATTCTTCAAGGCATTCTTTGAGCTGATCTTTGTAGTATTATGTTCTTAATTTAATGAGTTTTTTTTGTTGTTTTTTTTTTTTGCATGACTTAATGACATCATGTGTTTTTAGAAGGAATAACCAAACAAGGTGAATCATGCCCATTTCCTCATTCATTTGAGTAGAGTAGTATGCTGTTAGTTGTTTGCCAAAGTAGTGTATGAATCAAAAGTGTTTTATAACCATTATGAGAAAACTGATGCCATTGAATCTTGTGACTGTTTTTATTCTTCAAGTTTCCCCAAGGGTGAAACTCTTGGAAAATTTTAGTAGCAGTCAATCAAAAGCATGAAATGTATTTATTTCTTTTCCTCATATAGCAATAGCTGTTTTTGATTGTGAGGTGCTTGGTGCTGTCTTGTATTTAGAAATGTATTATTTAATCAAGGAATAGTGTTGTATTTGGAGCTTTAGAAGAAACAGTAAATTTCTTGAGACTTTTAGCTCTATTAAGTATCTCAGTTCAAAGAGGCATAGGAAGAAAGTGACAGCCTCAATAATTTTAGATTTTCAATGGTATTTAATGGTTAGTATTTATTATATTTCTGTATAGTACAGAAGGAAAAATATGGTTTTAGAGGAAAAGTTATTGCATGAGTGATACCAAACAACCAACCCCACTGCCATCAAGTCTATTCTGACTCATGGTGACCCTATAGGACAGAGTACAACTGCTCCAGGGAGTTTCCAAGGGGTGCAGTTTGGATTCTGCTAGAAGATGTAATGCTTAACCACTATACCATCAGGGTTTCCATGTGAGTGATGGGTGACTAAAACAGGAATCATTGTCATCCAGATTCCATGTTTTTTTTTTAAAAATAAATAACCACTATTATTATCTTCAAGTTACTAACTGAATATGTATAATTTCTTTTTAAGCTTTACTAGAACACATATAATAAGTTTCTCACTTCAGGGAAAACATAGGGGCTTCCTCTGCTAGAGTATCATAGAAGGAATGCAGCTATTGAAAGTAAAATGCTGTTTAATGGAGAGACATTCCAAAGACCCTGTTTCTATTTGAATATGAGTCAAGTGATTACTTTTATATTTCAAGGACTTTGGTAGTCTAATGATGGTAAATTCAATCTCTTCAAAATAGAGTGGTGGCAGTGTCACTTTGGGAACATAAATATTGTAGGGTACAAGCTGTATCTTGAAAGAAATTTGAACTTAGACTTTGGTCGTATTTTTAACTATTATTTCTAAGGGACATCTATTATGTAATGGCCAAAGAATGTTTATGTAATAAATATACCTGTATTTCAACATATTGAACTCGTGTCTTAATTGGACTAAGGATAACCTAAATTGCTCTGCATGGAGTATAGCAAGAGCTCAATATGTGTTTCTATACTTGTTCTATACTTTTCAAAATGAGATAATTGGCATTTCATATCTCATTTGATTAGTTCCTTACTCAGATTATATTCGTTTTCTTCCATGTAAAAACCATAGTAGGCTGGATTTTCGTGTGCTAGTGCTGTGTGGATCATAACAAATTATGGTTTAACATTGGGTCGCCATGAATCGGATCTGACTCGATGGCACTTGGCTTTGGCTGTTGCTTAAAAAGTGAATTCCAGGACACTTAATTGTGCTCTTAAGGAATCTTTATATGGATCAAGAGGAAGTTGTACAAACAGAACAAGGGGACACTGCAGATTTTAAAGTCAGGACAGGTGTGATACAATCCTTTCAGGATTGTATCCTTTCACCATATCTTTTCAACTTGTATGCTGAGCAACTAATCCAAGAAGCTGGAATATACAAAGAAGAAAAAGACATTGGGATTAAAGGAATACTTATTAACAACCTCCATTATGCAGATGACACCACCTTACTTGATAGAAGTGAGGAAGATTTGAAACACTTACTGATGAAGATCAAGGACCACAGCCTTCAATATGGCTTGCACCTCAACATCAAGAAAACAGAAATCCTCACAACTGGACCAGTAAGCAACATCATCATAAATGGAGAAAGGATTGAGGTTGTCAATCCATTTTACTTGGATCCACAGTCAATGCCCATGGAAGCAGCAGTCAAGAAATCAAAAGACGCTTTGCAATGGGAAAATCTGCTGCAAAGGATCTCTTGAAAGTACTGAAAAGTAAAGATGTCACCTTGAAGACCAAAGTGCGCCTGACCCATGCCATGGTATTTTCAGTTGCATTATATGCATGTGAAAGCTGGACAATAAACAATGAAGACAGAAGAAGAATTGATACCTTTGAATTGTGGTGTTGGAGAAGAATGTTGAATGTACCATGAACCTCCAAAAGAACAAATAGATCTGTTCTGGAAGAAGTACAACCAGAGTGTTTCTTGGAAGCAAAAATGGCAAGACTGCCATCTTACATACTTTGGACATGTTGTCAGGAAGGATCAGTCCTTGGAGAAGGACATCATGCTTGGTAAGTGGAGGGTCAGTGAAAAAGAGGAAGACTCTTGACCAGAGGTATTGACATGGTGGTTGCAACAATGGGTCTAAGCATAAAAACAATTGTGGACATAGAGCAAGACTCTGCCGAGTTGTGTTCTGCTGTGCATAGGGTCACTATGAATTGGTACTGACTCAATGGCACTAACAACAACAACAATACTTTAGGGAGAGAGAGAGAGAGTGTGTGTGTGTCTGTGTCTGTGTCTGACATCTGTATTTTGTTACGTCATTGAAAAGAAAGGTGTGCATCAGGGTTGTATCCTTTCACCATACCTATTTACTTTGTATGCCAAGCAAATAATCCCCAAAACTGGACTATATGAAGAAGAATGAGGCATCAAGATTAAAAGAAGACCCATTAATAACCTGTATTATGCAAATGACACAACCTTGCTTGCTGAAAGTAAGACAACTTGAAACACTCATTGGTGAAGATGAAAGACCACAGCCTTCAGTATGGATTACACCTCAACATCAAGAAAACAAAAATCCTCACAACTGAACCAGTAAGCAACAACTTGATAAGTGGAGAAAGCACTAAGGTTGTAAAGGATTTCATTTTACTTGGGTCTGCAGTCAATACCCATCGAAGCAGCAGTCAAGAAATTATAAGACAAATTACACTGAGAAAATCTGCTGCAAAAGACTTCTTTAAAAGTGTTTCAAAGTAAAGATGTCACCTTGAATACTAAGGTGCACATGACCCAACCCATAGTATTTTCAGTCCCCTCATATGCCTACAAAAATTTGATGATGAACAAGGAAGACAGAAAAAAAAATTCATGCATTTGGGACAAGAAAATTGAATATATTATGGACTAACAGAAGAACAAACAGATCTGACCTGAAAAAAGCACAAGCAGAGTACCCTTTAGAAGCAAGGATGGCGAGACAATGTCTTACATACTTTGGACATGTTGTCAGGAGAGATCAGTCCCTAGAGAAAGACACCATGCTTAGTAAAGTAGAGGGTCAGCAAAAAAGAGGAAGACCCTCAACAAGATAGATTGACACAGTAGCTGCAACAATAGGCTTAAGCATAACAGCGGGTGCGAGGCAGTGTTTCATTCTGTTGTACATAGTGTCCCTGAGTTGGGAGCAACTCAACAGCACCTATCAACAGCAACACTGAAAAGACGTTAGATACTAATGCTATTGTGAGGCCCACACTAACAAAACTCTTTTGATTTTCAGTGCTTGAACTATTTAATAGAAGCCTGTTAATGGAATGGTTTGTGTAGGAGAAACATGGAATTAAACCGTCTAATAAAGGTGCAAAATATTGAGGCAAAGACTTATTATTTGACTTTTCCCAGCTCTCATTAGTATTTTTTATTTCAACAGTATTTCTCTGTATCAGGCCAGCCCCTTCTGGCCCAGAAATACTCTCATAGCAGTTAGTTATAGCTATCAGCTAATAACAGATGTGCTCACTGTTTTGGTGGCAAGAAAAAAAGAAACAATTTTACACTTTTCCTGGAGCTAAAGAATAAGTGGTTTGGTCATGAGTCCTTCAGTTTCATTTTGCAGGCTCTCGAATCAACATTTTTAAGCTAGACCAATTTTTATTTGCTTTTCAGACCATGTGGATGAGAGAACAGTATGCAATGGAATTACTCCTGAAAAAGATGTGGATGGATTTCATATTGTAAATATTGGAAGACTGTGCCTTGATCAGCATTCTCTCATCCCTGCCACTGCCAGTGCTGTTTGGGAAATAATCAAGAGAACAGGTTGGTAACCTGGAGTCTATAGGGAATGAATACTAAATGTTTAATTGAGCATCTGTGCTTTGCCTTGATGGATGTGCTCCTGTGCTACTGAGTGATGTAGAATGATAAGCCATAAAAGGTAAGCTTATAGAAAAGATATAAAATTACAGAAGTCAGAGGGTAATCCAGAATAAAATAAAGGGAGGAAAAAGTGCCAGGCTAGCACATACAGTGCTACCTTGTAGGGAGTGGCTTCTTGCAGGAGTGAATTTTCCAAACGCAGGTATGCCTCCCCACTTTTGAACTGTAAACTTAGTGTGTTTTAATGAAAAATTTTGCAAAATGTGTTGTTTTTTCTTTATCTTTGAAAACAAAATATACTGACCGTATTTGAACCATCTTCAATTAAGTTTTCATTATAAATGTTTACTGCTGAATTGTGTGCTAAGTATAGCACTGCCCTCCTAGACTCTTGAGATCCATAGAGATACTTACTCTTACATTAATTGGCCTCATGTTAACTTCAATATTGATGATCCTCCTGCCTCCATTGTTTCCACTTCTGTTTCTGACAGTTATCTTTTCTGTCCTAACCTGCTATTTTCCAACTAAGAGAACATTTTCCCCAAGGGAAAGCAGATCCTAGAATAATTTCTCTTAGAATGTTAGCACTTGGCAAAACCTTAGTTCTCACTTTCTCATTTTAATTATGAAGAAACGTAAAAGAGGTGAAGTGTGTTAAATCACTAAGCTTTGTGCTTCACACTCTCTGAACTCATAAGCTCAGTGTTTCTGTATTCTGGAGAAAAGTGCATGAGCTTGGTTAAAAATGCTTTTCTATCATTTCATTTTGTCCGAAATTTGCTCAAAGTTTGCTTGTCAATTAAACTTAACATTATTGTACTTTACTTATTTTGATTAGTAGTTAACATATTTTAAGCCACTACACCTCTAACTCTTCATGTGAATCTCAGTATTTGAAAGTAGTTGAATAGCAAGTTAAAATCGTTAGTGTTTTCTTAATGAGAAAATTAAAAAGAAACGTGACAAATTCAAGAAGCATTATAAAGTAATATTTATAATAATGAATGGGGGCACATCATAGACAGGTCACACAATAATCTGAATTAATTAGAGGGTTTTACATGGTGTTTCAATTGGCTGTTCAGATGTTTAATTTGGTTCTTATTGCTTCTATACTCAAGTCAAATTCTGTGTTTTAAGGCATCGAAACATTTGGGAAAAATGTGGTTGTGGCTGGAAGATCGAAAAATGTAGGAATGCCCATTGCGATGCTGTTGCACACTGATGGAGAACACGAACGGCCTGGAGGTAGGTAGGACCATAAAATTATCACTTAAAGACCTTTGAAAATATTACTTAGTATATTTGTGGGTTTGTACAATTAAAAACCAGCAAAATAACAAAAGCAACAACAAAAAGTTGCCATTGACTCGACTCCAACTCATGGCAACCAAGTGTGTTCATTACTGTGCTCCAGAGTTTTCTTTTCTTGATTTTTCAGGAGTAGAGCACCAGGTGTTTTTTCCGAGATATTTCTGGGTGGACTCACCTATAATCTTTTGATTAATAGCCAAGTGTGTTAACCATTTGTGTCATCTACCCAACCAAAAAACAAACCCACTGCCCTTGAGTCAATTCCAACTCATAGTGAACTTATAGGGGCAGAGTAAAACTGCTCCATAGGGTTTCTGAGGCTGCAGTCTTTACAGAAGCATACTGCCATATCTTTCTCCCATAGAATGGCTGGTGAGTTTAAACTGCTGACCTTTTTGTTAGCAGCCAAGCACCTAACCACTGCATTACCAGAGCTTCTCGAGTCTCTTTTATACAATTAAGGAATTCTCTTATCCATCATTTAACATTATGAGAGCCTTGAGAATGAGTAAAGGAGTTACTGAAAGTATGGGGCCACTTTGTTCCTGTTTTTACCTACTGGTTGTGTAGTCTTACTTTATTAACAGACTCAATGCTAGGGAGGATAAACTATTCTTGTTGTTAGTTGAATTTATTCTGACTCATGATGATTGCATGTGTGTGGTTTGAACTGTTCCACAGGATTTTTGAGCCTGTGATCTTTTTTTAGGCAGATCCATCAAGGTGGCTCTGGATGGAAGAGATGCATAAAAATGACACATCTTAGAAAATAAAACGAGAAATTTGTGTGAAGTAGTAGGAGGAGTAATAGTAGCATCAGAATGTCTAACTTCCGAGGGGCCGATGACCAGGATCAGCCCAAAGCTGCTTCCCAAGAGGTGAAGTTCTGACATGCCTCAATTCTCTAGCCTCTGGAATAAGCCATGACCCCCATGGCATCCTCTACTTATGAGTTTGATAATCCATTGTACTGGCCACACAGAGCTTGCAGACTGCACTTAGTTAAGTGGTTTATTAAGTAGGCAATGAAATCAACAGGCTACAACTCAGGAACAGGAGCAGGAAGTAAGTAGGGAGAGTTTCCCTTCTTCATTGTAGCTCCTCTTGGCCAGGTAGGTTTCCATGCAGTCCTCTGAGGACAGGCTACTCTTGGCCCTGCCATCTGTCTCCACCGGTCCTGCCTCTGGGCTGCATTAAGGCCTGTTGCTGTCTTCATTGTTACAGCCCATGACCATGTTATAACTCTTTTAGGAGGTTCCTTGTCTCCTTTTTTGTCTGCTTCTTGTCTCTCCTCTTTCGCTTTTTGCCTTTGCTTCACCTTGTTTCCTGTCTTCCTTCTGTCTCTGAAATATCTGTGAAATTGGCTGCTTGTATTTACAAACACCTCATCCATTTTAAAGCATGGCCTTCTCACCAGGACCAGGATAGGCCACAGACATTTCATTTGCATATTTTCTAGTTGCTTAACTTGCATAATCTATTGACCAGTCCCTGCAAGGTACATACCAATCTTAGGGTGAGCTGCAGTCCAGGGCCAGACAAAGTTATCAAACTTAAAGTTGCTTACAGCTTACCCAGGAAATGTCAATCAATGTAGACAAAGTAACAAACTCTTTAGGGTAGAAAACTAGGGCAAGGTACCTCCTCAGTGGTTTAGCAGAAAAACTCTCAAGCTGGCTTTCCAAAGATCCAAAGCAAATGACCACATAAAGGAATTAATTTCACCACAACTTGGAATGTTGGACTTAGAATTCCTGAAATGTTTTGGTGCTTCACAAGTTATCTAGTTATTTGACTTCATAGATAAGAAAGCTGAGGCTAACAGTTGTGAACTGATTGTCCTAGGTTAGGCAACCAGTGGCTGAACTGAGAGGTCTAATGACCTGTACGTCACAGAGAGAGCCCATCAAAATGTGGTAGGTTTGGTCATGTGTGACCACATTCTCTGGGTACCTGTCATCTTACCTTCATTCCAGGACTTTGGCTTTTTCCTTAGTCTAGACCCTCAATGAAATGGATCAACACAGTGGCTGCAGCAATGGGCTGAAGCCTAACAATGATTGTAAGGATGGCACAGGACTGGGCAGTGTTTTGTTCTCTTGTGCACGGGGTGACTCTGAGTCAGAACTTGCTTGATGGCACCTAACAACAACAGTAATAGCTCGATGCTGAGCAAGGCATGGACATGGGAAGGAAATCTGGCAAAAGGGTAATGGGGAATTGTGGTTGCCTGAGCCAGTGTTGTGGGCAGCTGACACGGGGTTACCTGACTCATCACTGTCTGTTGAATTCCGTATTTTATTCCACTATGGGTAAAAGGCCAAGTTCATGATATTATTAATAAAAGTAATTATTGGTCACTGTGTGTATCAGAGTCCTTTTACTTTTACTACTCCTAGTTGTTGATTCAGGAGCCCTGGTGTTACGATGTTGAAGTACCCAACTGCTAACTGAAAGGCTGGCTGTTGGAACTCACCAGTGGAGTGGCTTCATAGGAGAAAGTCCTGACAGTTTGCTTCAGTAAAGGTAATAGTGTAGGAAACCCTCTTGGGGCGGTTCTACTCCATCCTGTAGGCTCAGTGTGTGTTAGAATCGACTCTAGGAGTACACCACCACTACCACTATTCCTGTTTGTTGATTCAGCAAGTTATGCATTGGTTTCCTTAATTCCAGTAATAGGGAGAACACTTTTTGCTTTCACAAGTGCTTACTGCTTACACCAGGACACTTATGTATTTACATACATGCTCAGATACAGAGCACTATGTATAGATTTTTATCATATATATAGATTTCCTATCAGTATTAACCTTGGAGAACCAGTTTCCTGATCTCAAATTTTGAGTGCCAATACTTGCTCAAAGTATTATCTTGGTTGAGATTGCTGTTGTTACTAGGTGCTATCAAGTCATTTCTGACTCAGAGCAACACTATATACAACAAAATGGAACATTTTCCACTTCTGCACCATCCTCCTAATTGTTGATTGAGTTACTATATCTGAAATAATTTTTAAAACCATAAACCCTATGCAAATATAAGTTCAGTGATAATGAATCACTTATCTGAAATGGCAAATGTGACACTTTTAAACAGTATTATCGTATCCCTTCCTGGGGCTAAACACTTAAATATGGCCAGAAAGTAACATGTATATGTTGATCACAGAAAGCTGGGTCCTGTCTTTGTCATCTAGTGTTACTATAATGGAAATACCACAAATGGATAGCTTTAACAAACGAAATTTATATTCTCACAGTCTGATAGGCTACAAGTACAAATTCAGGGTTTCGGGTCCCAGGGAAGGCTTTCACTGTCTGTCAGCTTCTCAGGCACAGGGACTCTGGGTCCAAAGGATGCACTTGTTCCAACTGCTGCTTTCTTGGTGGTATGTCCCCTGCATGCCTTTCTACTCTCTTCTTTTACGTCTCAAAAGAGATTAACTATAAACACAGTCCAACCTAGTAGATTGAGTCCTTTCTCATCAGTGTAACTACCACTAATCTCATCTCATTAACATCATAGAGGTAGGATTTACAACATACAGGAAAATCACATCAGGTGACAAAATGGTAGACAGTCACACAACACTGGGAATCATGGTTTAGCCAAGTTGACAGACATTTTTACAGGACACAATTCAGTCCATGATAGGGCTTCACAGTGATTCCAGGTAGCTTAAAAAAACATTATTTTTGAAGAGCTCTTTGAAATACTAAATGCAATGGTATGAGCACAGTTTTCATCTGCAAAATTGCATTCTTAATCTTACTGTTGACTTCTATCATAATCTAATAGAATCTAGCTGTTATTTCAGTGTATAATAAAGACTGATTTGTATTTGCCTTTATGTAATAATTTCTGTTATAAGCACAGTACATACAAACAAAAGGTAATATTTAATTAGTTATACTATTTTTGTCAGAAAAATTTTGCTGAGAACCGATCAGCTCTTTTTCTGCTTTTTAACATTTTTAAAATATTGATAACATAACACTTGGCATTACTGAGCTCTAGAGTTTGTGCAAGTTTGCTGTAAATGATCTTATTTAGTTAGCAACAACTCATACATATGTTAGTATTTTTCTCATTTTGCAGCTAATGGAAATCAGCTTTTGAAACCAGAAACGACTTATTCAAAGCCTCACAACAGGGAACTGGTGGATCTAGACCTGGAAGCAGGTGCACTGTTTGGTTATAAGGATAGGTGTAGAAAGAGGTAGATCACCTTCCACTGCCAAGCCCTGTGACCTTGACAAGTCATTTTACCTGTGTTAGCCTCCATTTTTATCACCTGTAAAAGACAAATAACAGTAATGTCTTTATTACAGGATTATTGAAAACATTAAAAGGACTAAGAAACATAAAACACTGATTATAGGGCCTGGTGACACAAGTAAAAGCCCTCGGCACATGCCAATTATGGTTATTACTATTATTTCCATTATTACGCTTAAATTAATAATCTGTAGTCATCGACTTGACAGCAGTTGGCTGGCTCGCTGGCTAGTCATGATAACTAGAAAGTTTAACATAACAAGATCTGAGGTTAATAATTCATTTTTGACCCTTATTTGAAATTTTCTTTTCTCTTTCTGGTGGGCTTTTTATTTTCCTTTTGGGGATCAAATCTAGCTTTTTATTGGTAATAATTTTAATCAACTCAGATTTTATAAAAGTATTGTATTAGAAATATGACATCCTAAATACCACTTTACAGTGTACTTGTTCTTGTAGACATTATTATGTTATATGCTAATTTCTTCCTAAATTTTAATTTTGGATTGTTTGTATGTAAAATACCTAAGTCCAAGAAAATTTATCTGTTCTTTTAGCAATTTTAAAAATAGACAACCCTCTATCATAAAATGTATTAAGAAAAATTTTACACTTTATTTTACAAAATAGTTTCAGTTTGATGCAAACAAAATTAAATAAAAATAGAAATGATTATAATACTGATTAATTCCAAGCCAAGTAGTTACACTTACCTTTAATATGGCAGCATCAGTGTGCTGTTGTAATTACAGTGTCTGAAAGATAACATTGTATTAAAAATTATATTGAAAGGTTTACAATATTGTTTTTAATGTTAGAGGCATTGTTAGTAACTTATAAATGAGATAAACACGAGTGGTGTTCAATCTCAGTCATACTTAATAGGAGTGCAGTGGCATATTATTAATGTAATGAATTGTTGAGAAGTACTTACTGAAGAGTTAGAGTCTGTGGGAAAATTAATATTTCAAATGTCTGTGTCTGCTAGAGTAGTAATTATGTACCTTGTTAGCTAATGGAGATAATGGAGGAGGATTAACTGTGCAAATTCGTATCTATAGAACTTGTTCTAATGATGCTTGCATTCAACTCATATTGTGAATTTCTTCACCAGAAATGATTCAGAGCTCTACTGATTTGTTTTTATCTTAAAGCCGAGGATTACTGCACTAGAGGAAAAGGGGCCATACTGTAAGTTAGCCTTATTAATATATGTGTATTCATGGCTATAGGGTTGCTGTGAGCTGAAATTGACTCAATGGCAATAGATTTGGTTTCTTGGTTTTAGCTCATGGCTAGCCTTTATTCCTGATGTATAGGGTGTGTAGTCCAGATGTTTTGTGAGAAAGAGCATCTTTTAATTCCCCAAGAGCTTGAATATTTACATCAATAAGAATGTGCTAAAGTATTAAGGTAAAGGAGTAGCACTGTCACTCAGCATGCCTGGATGCTACGAAGAGATTTTCTTTAGTGTAGAAGACTGTGATCATAGACTGTGATCACCTCCTTTTATAAAGGAGGTGGCATTTAAGCTGCTCTGCTGTTTTTAAAGAACAGGTGTGAGATGGTCTTTATCTTTCCAGAGCTTAGATCTTGATGGTGGTGGTGGAATACAAAGGGAACATGATATCTAAGTATCAAGAAAATGAAACCCATTGCCATTTAGTTAATTCTGACTCATGCTACTTAGTGAGTGATATCCATATTTAATGACATAATAAAATTCAGTGTCCCTAAAGTGTGTAGTGGTTAAGTACTATGTCTGTTAGCCAAAAGGTCAGTAGTTCAAATCTACCAGCTGCTCCTTGGAAAGTCTATGGGGGAGTTCTGCTTTGACCTGTAGGGTTACTATAAATTGGAATTGACTCGACAGCAGTAGCTTTTTGTTTTTTAAGGAAACAGTCTATTAAATTTGCTTGTGCCCATAGGTGGTGCAGATAGTTCACACTCAACTACTAACCCAGTTTGGCAAGTTGAACTTACCCAGTGGCCCTATGGAGAAAGATCTGGTAGTCTGCTTCTATAACAATTACAGCAAAGAAAACTCTATGGGGTAGTTCTGCTGTATAACACATAGGGTTGCCATCACTCAGAATCAACTCAAAGGCAATGAAGTTTGTTAAGGAAAGAATTGATCAAGTTTTTTTCATGCCCATGGTTAATGAGGTTACATAAAAAGATTACCAGTAACGAGCCTCCTCTCATGAGCCCTAGTAATTGTTAGGATGTTTGAGGACCGTTTGTACCAATAATCACTATGACGACAGTATTTTATTACAACTATATAGATAGCTGTGTATTCTCTTGACTTCCTATGGAGAAACCTACCCAGTTTAATCTTTTAGAATGAAAACCAAACACCATTGACTGTTGCATGATATCTTTATTTTTAGCTTTACCATGAGGAAGCAATTGGAAACCCTGGTGTCGTACTGATGAGGAGCTAAGTCAGCTAACCAAGAGATTGACAGTGCAAATCTACCAGGTGCTCCTTGAAAACTCAGTGGAGCAGTTCTATTCTATCCTGTGGGGTTGCTCTGAGTCAGAATCAACTCTGTGGCAAAGACTTTAATTTGGTTTTATGAGGAAACAATAGGGAAGTTCTCTAGTTTCTCTAAAACAGTTTATTCCCTTCAAGATAAGAAAGTGCCATAATGACCAGGGCATATTGATTATTGTGACCAGATAAAGAATCTGGTTTTATTTCAGATTCATTCAGTGTAAGCTCCACACTATGTATCTTTTTTTCTTATTATAGGTCATCTTTTCTAAATTCCATTTGCCACTGAGTTGACTTAGACTGCTGTAACAAAATGCCGTAAGTGGAAAACACACAAACAAAACAAAACAAAAAACAGTTGCTATGGAGTTGATTCTGACTCATGGAGATCCCATGTATATCAGAGTAAAACTGGGTTTGTAGGGTTCTCAGTGGCTGATGTTTTAGAAGTAGATCACGAGGCATTTCTTCTGAGGTACCTCTGGGTGGATTTGAATCTCCAGCCTTTCAGTTAGCAGCTGAGAACATTAATTACTTTCATCACCCAAGGATTCTCTTCTAAATAAAATCCAAAAAGTTGAACACACTACTATCAAGTTGATTTAGATGTATGGTATTCCTATAGGACTGAGAACTGCCCCATAGGTTTTCCGAAGAGTAGCTATTGGATTCAAAGATGACCTGTTGTGTTAGCAGCCGTAGTTCTTAACCACTAGACCACGAGGTATCCAAATAGATCCCCCTGAATAGCTACAAAAGGAACTAGTGGTGACACAACAGTTAAGCACCAGCTGCTAACCAAAAGATCATTGGTTAGAATCCACCCAGTTGCTTCATGAGAGAAACACCTGGCAATCTGCTCCTGTAAAGACTGTAGCCTAGGAAACCATATAGAGCAATTCCACTCTGTCACATGGGCACACTGTGGGTAGAAAATCAACTCAATGGTACCTAACAACAGCAACAACAAATGGCAGAACATGGTGAAAAATGTTCCTCCCTTAACTAAAAAAATGTGGCTTCACTAATAGCGTTGGTTCTGGAACATTCTTGTAAAGCACTTCTGATGGGTAAGAACCAACTGTTTTTCTCAGGGCTTGATTTCTCTCAGTGAATATTTATCTACCACTTACTTTCAGTGAAACACTGTGTGACACAGTGGTAAAAAAGACTTAGTACTCACCCTCCAGAAGTTGACAATCTGGATCTTCAAGGTTAACCTTTGGCAGTGAGTCTTCTCAACCATGTGTCTAGATTGACATTTAGGTGTCATACTCCAATTCTCCTGCTGTTGCAATGTTTTGTATCTCAAAGATATTTTTTTCTCTGTATGTTTTAGATACCTAAAATTGTACCTATGAATTCCATTCATGTCAAAGTGACCTGTTCATTCAGGTTTTGTTAAATAACACTATTTGTTAAATAACACTACCTGCATCCTAATGTTGTGGGGTGGGGGAGGGAAAATACTGTGGGTAGCTGGCACAACTCATTAATTGCTTGACCACTAACCAAAAAGTTGGTGGTTCAAACCCATGGATGGTTATCTCAGAAGAAAGTCTTGGTTATCTGCTTCTGAAAGATCGCAGCATTGAAATCCCTATGGAGCTCACTTCTAGTCTGACACACATGAGGTTCTCATAAATCAGAATTGACTTTTAATAGCATCAGGCTACTTGGTTAACCTCAAACCATTTCAAAACTGCTGACAAATGAATTTGAGAGGGTGAATTGAGTATAAGAACACAATGATGCCCTGTCTTGGAGTTATTCAGGTATCAGGGGCATCTAATGGAAAAGAACAATTTTTTTTTTTTTTTCAAACCAGCCATTGGAATGTCTTTACTCGATGAGAATTGACTCCAGTTGTGAAAATGAACATTTTTGCCAGCTTGGGAACATTATCTCCTACCAGCAGGGGCCTTCTTCAGGTTTACAGATAGTAACCCAAGGTGGCTGTGTGAAGCAGTGCAACATATTGTGAGTGGTATGTGTGACTAAGCTTAGCCCAGTGCCAGGTTGGCCCAGGCTTTCTCAGGTTTCAGAGAAAGGAGCCAAATAGGAACGCCTAGGTTTGCAGGAGTTATGCAAAGTGGTCACACCACCAGACCTCAGACATTTAGCTTAGGTTGTCACATTTTTGGCAGCAAAGTGGGGCTTTTACTGGTTCTGTGGAAGGACCCATTATCAAACTGGGTTAGGGAAGATAGGCATTTAGTCTCTGCTCCTCTTATCCCACTACTCCCAGGTCAGAAGTATTCACAATAAGAGATTAGGGATATTATGTTTTGGAGTGCTACAATATTAATTAGACTTTTCTGAATTACCGCTTTCATTTTGGGTAGTGGGGTTTGTAAACTGAAGTATAGTAGCACTATTTTGTTTCCAGTCTCCTAAGTTCAGCTATCTAGTATCTAGAAAGTACTGTACATGGAAAATATAATTTATTTTCACACCAGACAACTGGAATATTACACTATAGAAAGTACCATTTTTAAAATGTATGAAAACCAAAAACCAAACTTGTCAAGTTGACTCTGACTCATAGTGACTCTATAAATGTATACGAAAACCCAAACCCATTGCTGTCAGGTTGATTTTGACTCAGCAACCCTATAGGATAAGCAGAACTGCCCCATAGAGGTTTTAAGGAGCTCCTGGTATATTTAAACTGCTGACCTATTTGGTTTAACAACCATAGCACTTAACCACTGTGCCACCAGGGTTTTCCTACAAATGAAACCAAAAACCCATTGCCATCAAGTTGATTCCAACTTATAGAGCAACTGCTCCATTGAGTCTCCAAGGAGGGCATGGTGAATTTGAACTGCTGACCATATGGTTAGCAGATGTTGCACTTTAACAACTATGCCATCAGGGTTTCCAAATCTATTTCCTTTTCCTTTCTTTCTTTTCCCTATGGCCTCAGTATATAAACTATTTTATTGCCAGCATAAACAACTTTTTCTGATGCCTAGATACCTGATTGTTCAAAGCATCACTCGTAAAATTATTGTGTCTGCTACAACCTAACTTTTAAGCTATCCCAGTGATAACTTTCTCCCTGGTACTTTATGCTGAGGCTACATAAAAATACGACGTCATTGGTGGTTCAGTGGTAGAATTCTTGCCTTCCATAAGGAAGACCAGGGTTTGATTCTCAGCCAGTGCCCCACTCGCACAGCTATCATTTATCTGTAACTGGAGACTTGAGTATTGCTCTGATGCCTCTGACCGTTGTGCCACCTTAGCCAGGTCATGATTCTTAGTGGTTTGGCAGTTATAATTTAGTTTGGCAGTTGTATGATGCTGTGATAACTTCTCTGGTGAGATTTGGTGTAATGTCATCACCTCTGTAATGAGATCTGCTGTGAGCAGCCAGTCAGTTGTAAAGGAGTTTCCCTGAGTGTGTGCCTTGAATGTAAGTGAACATCTGGTAAAAAAACAAGGCTTCAGAAATTGACAGAATATCAATTGAAATGTTTCAACAAATGGATGTAATGCTGGAAGTGCTCATATGCCAAGAAATTTGAAAGACAGCTTCTTTGCCAACCTACTGGAAGAGATCCATATTTATGCCAATTCCAAAGAGAGGTGGTCCAACAGAATGTGAAAATTATTAAAAAATGTCATTAATATCATAGGAAAATAAATTTTTTTCCTGTTTCTCCTTCCATTTATTGATACTCTCTCTAATGTCTGCTTTTTCCAGGTGTATCTGTTTTTCCCCCTTTCATGTTTCTGTGCATACTTCTTCTTCCTTTTTTTTAAAAATTTTATTTATTTATTGTGATTAAGTGAAAGTTTATAATCCAGTTTAAATTTGCATGCCCACCTTTGTACAACTACTTCTGCTCTCCTTGCCTGGTGACAGCATACTCCTCCTTTTTGTTGTATACATGTCATACCCTCTTAACAATCTCCTGTCTCTTCTACACCCTCTCTCCTCCCCTCTAATAAGAGGCCAGTAGGACAACATCCTATAGATGCATAGAACCATTAAGTGCACACATGATATGTCACTCTGTGTCACCAAAATGAATCCATTTCTACCCGAGTAGTTGACCTCAATAATGATTTATGATCAGAGCAGCATCAGATCTAGGGGCCATCCTCCCAGGGGAACTCCCAGGCCTTTGGGCCATCATTTGTGGTCTTTTAATAGAGTTCTCAGCATGCATCCCTTCTTATTCTCATGTTGCCACTGGGACTCAACTTTGTGAGTGCCATCATGGCTGTCCCTGATGGTGGCTGGGCACTGTCTGGTTTTTCTGGTCACATGTTGATGTAGTCACCCATTCACATGTCTCTGTCTGTCTTCTGGGTTCTCTTTCCCCCACGTCCTTGTTGTTCTTGGTGATCACCTGATCCTTCTGAGTTGGGACCATTTGGTGTACCCCAGATGGCAGCTTGCTAGCTTTTAGACCCCAGCCATCACTCAACAATATGAGGTGTAGAAGACTCTCTTAGCAGTAGCCTAGCTATGCCAATTGGCTCGAATGTGCCCTGAAAGCATGGTTCCCAGACCCCCGCCCCTGCTTCTGTGTCCTTGCAATATTGGGTTAAGACTGGAAGAGTTTTCAGGTTATGTTGAAGTCCAGTTAAATTTTCTTTCTAATGTGTGCTGTCATTGATTTCACTCAACCAAATTTCTGTCAGCTGTCTACTCTATAACTAGCCCTCTCCCTTCCTTCCTCTCCTCCCTTCAGCCTTAAAAGAGTGTTTTCTTCAGTACACAAGTCTGTTTTTAAGTCTTTATAGTAGGAGTCTCATACAATATTTGTCCTTGTGCTGCTGACTAATTTCACTTGACATGTCTTCCAGTTGAAACCAGGTTATGAAATGCTTCATAAAATCGTTGTTCTTTATCATTGCATAGTGTTCCATTGAGTACATATATCACAGTTTGTTTATCCATTCATCTGTGGTTGGGCATCTGGGTTGATTCCATATTTTTGCTGTTGTGGACTGTGCTGCAATAAACATTCAGGTGCATGTCCCTGTTTATGTGACTGCCGTTGCTTCTGTAGGATATATTCCAAGCAGTGGGAATGGGTCGAATGGTATATCTATTTCCAGCTTTTTAAGGAGGTGCGAGATCGCTTTCTAAAGAGGTTGTATCATTTTGCAATCCCACCAGCAGTGTAGGAGAGTTCCGATTTCTCCACAGCCTCTTCAGCATTTGTTGTTTTGTATATTTTGGATCATGGCCAACCTTGTTGGGGTGAGATGATATCTCATCATAGTTTTGATTTGAATTTCTTTAATAGCTAATGATCATGAGCATTTCTGCGTGTGTGTCTTAGGCTGGGTTTTCTAGGGAAGCAAAACCAGTAACACGTCTAGGTACAAGGAAAGATTTATAATATATATAGATAGATAGATATAGATATAGGAAACAGCTCACACAATCACAGAAGCTGAATGTCCCAAGTTCTGGCACAAGCCCTATGTGGCCATGGAAGCTGAGGAACCCAAAGTCAGCAGGTCAGAGACCAGAGTTCTAGATCACTGGTTGTGTAGGTTGGTGGATCCCAAGCTGGTGGCGACACGGAGCAGCAGAAGTTGGCGGACCCAGGATTGGCAGGTCGGGGAGCAGGACTCTCAAGTGCCGACTCTTAAGGATTGATGAATCCAACAGCTGCTAGTTCAAGTCCTGGAACCAGATGCCAGAAGAAGAGAGCAGGAGCTCCTGGCTACATGAGCAGACCAGCAGTAGTAGTGGAAGGTCGAGAGATGAGAGCCGAGGGGCAGGAAGCCACCACAAACCCCGCCCTGCCACTTAATACAGCAGCCAAATATGGAGTAGCCAAGTTGACATAATCGTGACCACCACAATGTGTCTTTTGGCTGCCTGGATATCCTCATTAGAGAAGTGTCTGTCATCCCCTCTGCCCATTGCGTAATTGGATTATTTATCCTTGTCTTGTTGATATTTTGCAGTACCTTGTAGATTATGGAGATCAGACAGTCTGACACACAGTTGCAGGAAAGTTAAAATTTTGCTGAAGATAATTCAGAAGTACTTATAACAGTACTTCAGCAGAGAACTGCCAGAAATTCAAGCCTGATGCAGATGAGGATGTGAGTGAGGAATATCATTGCTGATGCTGGATCTTGGCGGAAAACAGAGAATACCAGAAGGACGTTTACCTGGATTTTATTGACTATGCAAAGATACTCAACTGTGGATCATAGCAAATTATGGATGACATTCAGAAGAGTAGGAGTTCCAGAACATTTATTTGTGCTTATGTGGAACCTGTACAGAGATCAGTAAGCAGTCGTTTGAATAGAACGCGGGGATACTGTGTGTTTAAAATCAGAAAACGTGTACAAAGGTTTGTATCTTTTCACCGTAAATATTCAGTCTGTATGCCAAGCATATAGTCTGAGAAGCTGGACTACATGAAGAAGAATGTAGCGTGAGGACTGGAGGAAGACTCATTAGCTGCCTGTGGTATGCAGACGACACACACTTGCTACTTAAAGCACTTGCATGGGAAAAAGACCTCAGGCTGAAATTTAATCACGTAAGATTTGTGTTAAGCCAAACCAAAGACAGTCATTGCACTGAGGGATCTGCCTATGTGCACCAGGCACAAGAGACTAACAGAATACACTGAATCACAATCAGGGAGTTTCTAATATACTGCTAGAGAAAGAAGTAAAGATACATCATTGTAAAAGGTGGGATAAGAAAATAGCATCTTAATAATTATTGGTTACAGAGATTTTGTTTCCTAGTTACCTACCTAGTGACATTATGTTGATTGGTGTTTTACAGTTTTGTTTTAAGGCTCCTTGAGAACAAACCATAGAGATAAACTGTTTGTGTTAAGCCTCCTTTGGAAACAAGCTAACAAAACCCTGATTGGTGCTTGGTGATATGAAATACTTTGTTGATTAGTTACCACTTTACAACCATAAAGATTCATACAGTGGTTGGTCACAGGATGTTTCTCTCCAGAAATGTGTAAGTTACATAAGAGCTCTTGGCTTCATTGCAAGGAAAAACCACATTCTTTTAGATTCAAATAACAGACAGAAATGCCCTAACTAGTTCAGCTTTCTGGTCTATAATTCATTCTACACAGAATGAATTTCAAGCCTAGACCACAATTCAGCTTCTGTTACTCAAATCATGTACCTTGTAATAATTTTTAGGTCCCCATATCAAAGCAAAGAGGACTTGAAGTACTTGTACAGATGAAGATCAAAGACCAGTATGGATTACACCTCATCATGAAGAAAACAAAAATCATCACAGCTGGACCCATAAGCAACATCACTGAGGAGAGACTGAAGTTGTCAAGGATTTCATTTTACTTGAATCTACAATTAATACCCATTGAAACAGCTGTCCAGAAATCAAAAGATGCAGTGCACTCAGCGGATTTGCTGCAGGTGATCTATTTAAAATGTTAAAAATTAAAGGTGTCACTTTTGGGACTAAGATATGCCTGACATAAGCCATGATGTTTTCAGTCACCTCATATGTGTGGGAAAGTTGGGTGTGAATAAGGGAGTCTGAAGAAGAATTGATGTGCTTGAATTACGGTACTGGTAAAGAATATCGACTATACCATTGACTACGAAAAGAACAAATCTGTCTTGGAAGAAGTACTCCTAGAATGGTCCTTAGCAGCAAGGATGGTGAGACTTTGTCTCATGTACTGTGGGCACGTTATCAGGAGGAATGAGTCCCTATAGAAGGACATCATGCTTGTTAAAGTAGTTGTTAGGTGCCAGTTGAGTTGATTCTGACTGATAACAATCTTATGTACAATAGAATGAACACTGCCCTGTCCTGTACCATCCTCATAATTGCTGCCATTTGTGAGCCAATTGTTGTAGCCAGTGTGTCAGTCCATCTTGTTGAGGGTTTTCCTCTTTTTTGCTGACCCCCTATTTATCAAGCATGATTATATCCTCCTCCTGAATTTTTTATTTAGTTCCTTCAGCTTGAAAAATGCTGAGTGTGTTCACCACTTTTGGTTTTCTATCCCCAGGGCTTTGCACATTTCATTATAATACTTCATTTCATCTTTTTGAAACATCCTTTGCAATCTTCTTTTCGTCTCTTTTACTTCATCATTTCTTCCTTTTGCTGTAGCTACTCTATGTTTCAGGGTCTCTTCTGAAATCCATTTTGTTTTTTTGTTCTTGTCTTTTTAGTGACCTCTTGCTGTCTTCATTTATGATGTCCTTGATTCCATTCCACAGTTCCTCTGGTCTTTTGCATTAGTGTTCAATGCATCAAATCTATCATTGAGATGGTCTCTAAATACAGGTGAGCTATACACATGGTCAGTGAAAACAAGAGGAGCCTCAAGGAGATAGAGTGACACAGCAGCTGCAACAATGAGTACAAGCCTAACAATGATCATGAGGATAGGGCAGGCCTGGGCAGTATTTCACTCTGTTGTATGGGTTGTGATGAGTCAGAACTTACTGGACAGCACTTAACAGTAACAGCAAGATTAAAAATAAGCACATACTCCTGATTAAAAAAAAAAAAAAAAACATTTTCTGATATTAAACTGGAAAGTAATTTATCCTAAGGATGCTTATACATAGGAAATTATAATAGACTGAGTAATGTTCTTAACATAATGTTAACAAAATGTTCACACTTTGGGCGCTATTTCTTTTATCCTTTAAACACAGATTAAAGCTTCTGCTGGCATGCGTTTCTCTGACTTAACTAGACATTTCTTTCCATTCTCTTTTTCTAAGTTATCATCTTCTCAACTTTGAAACCAGTAGTCCTCAACCCTAGCTGCCCATTTTAATCATTTTGGGGCTTTTAAAAATATAACTGTCTGAACCCAACCCAGACTAATTAGAATCTTTAGAACCTGGGCATCAGCATTTTTCAGAAAGCTCCATAGAAGGTCCTCATTCAATCAGAGCTGAGAATGACTTTCCCAAACAGTGAAATGACTGCTGACTTAAGTTCGTTTCTATAGTCATGTCTTTGGTTATTACTTCCAGCCCTGTAGCCTTAAATACCTCCTGCACCTCTCCTATGCGCTAGACCCGTATAACCTACTGTCTAATTAATATCCCTACTTGGGTTGACAATTAAGGAGAAGAACAAACAGCTCACAAGTAGATTCCAACTGACAGTGACCCTATAGGACAGAGTAGAACTGCCTCATAGTCTTTTGAAGGAGTATGCCGTAGACTCAAAGTGCCAATCTTTTGGTTAGCAGCCATGGCACTTAACCATTGCACCACAAGGGTTTCCTGGATTGACAGTAGCCATTTAAAACTTACCTTGACCAAAACTCTCCATAGGCTTCCAATCTTAGTAAGTGGCATCACCGTTTTATACAGTTGTTCAGGCCATTCTTTTCTCTATTTTTCACCCCCTGGCTGACCCATTAACAATTTATGTAAACCATCCCTGTAACTGAGTGAGGGTTCTTGTCCTGTCCTAATAGCCAGTTGAAGTAAGACAGTTGCCACATCATCAGTTGTAAAGGAAGCAGAAAGTAGAAATTTATTGTTGCATAAGCAAGGAGAAATGCGAAGTTCAGCAGCTGAAAGACCATACAGTCTCTGATCCGCCGGAGTAGGGAGCTTTTATATTGTCCAGTCTCCAGGCCCTACAGATTTTCACCTGAAATCCAAACCTTCCCCCGACCCCTATTCCTGCCAGCTCTCCTGTGCCCGTGTTTGGAGATCCAGGTGCTGAGTTAAACTGCAAAAGAAGGAAACTTTCAGTCTTTAAATGGTTTCAGGCACAGCTGCTGTTTGTCAGAAATCTTTTCCTCCAGCAGCGTTCCAAGGCCTAAGACTGAGCTGTTTAGAACTGCTCATGTGTTAGGATCCCAGTTTGCCCCTCCAGGGATCCTGGCACCAAAACTCATATCCTGGTTAGGACTACAGCTGTGCTCTTGGGAAGCCACAATTAGAAACCGAAGCTTGGCTGGGTGCAAAGTGGGATGACTGGCATGGTGGTGGAGAACCACAGTGGCACAACGGAAGCCCCTGGAGCAGTTCCATATCTATGATCTCACCATCTCTATCAATAAAAGCCTATGCCCAGGCAATGATTATTTCTCACTTGTTGTTAGGTCCCTTCGAGTTGGTTCCAACTCATAGTGACCCTGTCTATGTACAACACAGTGAAACTCTGGCCCGTCCTGCACCATGCCCACAATTGTTTTTATGCTTAAGACCACTTTTGCAACCACTGTATCAAACCATCTTGTTGAGGGTCTTCCTCATTTTCACTGACCTTCTCCTTTACCAAGCATGATGTCCTTCTCCAGGGATTGGTCCCTTCTGACAACATGTCCAAACTATGTAAGTTGCAGTCTTAACATGTTTGCTTCCAAGGAACACTCTGGTTGAACTTATTCCTGAACAGATCTGTTTGTTCTTTTGACAGTCTGTGGAACATTCAAAATTCTTCTCCAACACCAAAATGCAAAGGCATCAATTCTTCTGTCTTCCTTATTCATTGTCCAACTCTCACATGCGTGTGATACAATTGAAAACAGCATGACTTGGGTCAAGCTCACCTTAGTCTTCAATGTGAAATCCTTTCCGGGGGCACATTTTCCCAGTACAGTGTGTCCTTTGATTTCTTGAGCTTCCATGAGCATAGATTGTGGAACCCAGTAGAATGGAATCCTCAACAACCTCAATCTTCTCTCCATTTTTCATGATGTTGTTTACTGGTTCAGTTGTGAGGATTTTTATTTTCTTGATGTTGAGGTGCAATCCATACTGAAGGCTGTGGTCTTTTATCTTCATCAACAAGTGTTTCAGATCCTCTTCACTTTCAGTAATCAATGAGGTTGGGTCATCTGCATAATGCAGGTGCTTAATGAGTCTTCTTCCAATTCTGATGCCACATTCTTCTTCATATATAGTCTAGCTTCTTGGATTATTTGCTCAGCATACAGATTGAAAACGTATGATGAAAGGACACAGCAATGATGCATACCCTTCCTGACTTTAAACCATGCAGTATCCCCTTGCTGTATTTGAATGACTGCCTCTTGATTCATGTATAGATTCCCTAAGGGCACCATTAAGTGTTCTGAAATTCCCATTCTCCACAATTTTATCCATAATTTGTTATGATCCACATAGCTGAACGCTTTTATGTAGTTCATAAAACACAGGTTAATGTCTTTCTGGTATTCCCTGCTTTCAGCCATGATCCATCTGATATCAGGAATGATATCCCTGGATCCACATCCTCTTCTGAATCCAGCTTGAATTTCTGGCAGTTCTCTGCTAAAATACTGTCACAGTCACTTTTGAATGGTCTTTAGAAAAACTTTAATTGCATGTAATGTTTTTTTAATTACAATTAAGTGAAAGTATACAATCCAAACCAATTTTACATGCTCACCTGTCTGCAGCTCCATCTGCCCTCCTCACCCTGTGACAGCACACTCCTTTTCTCTCTTTACTTCTCGTATCTTCTTAATGAACACCTGTACCTCCCTCTCCACCCTCTCCTCTCCCATCTAGAAAGAAACCAGTAGGACGGCCTTCTATAAATATATGAAACCATAAAGTACACACAGCACATGCTCGCATTGTATCCCCAAGTCCAGTCCATTCTTGTCTGAAGAGTTGAACCGCAGAATTGGTTTCAGGTCAACACCAGCAGATAGTTTAGGGGCTATGTTCTCAGGGGAATCTCCAAGCCGTTGGACCATCAATTCTGGTCTTTCATTAGGGTTCTTGAACTGCACACCTCTTTTTCTCAACTGACATGTAATACTGATATTGTTCAGTAATTTCCACATTCTTTTGGATCACTTTGCTTAGGAATAGCCATAAGTATGGATCTTTTCGAGTTGGTTGGCCAGGTAGCTGTCTTTCAAATTTCTTGGCATAGGTGGTTGAGCACTTCTAGAGCTGCCTCTCTTTGTTGAAAGGTCTCAGTTGATATTCCATCAATTCCTGGAGCCTTGTTTTTTGCCAATGCTGTCAAAGCAGCTTTGACTTCTTCCTTTGGTAGCGTCATTTCCTGATCATATGCTACCTTTTGAAATGGTTGAGTGTAGACCAATTCTTTCTGATACAATGACTGTATATTCTATCTTCTTTTGATACTTCCTGAGTTGTTTAATATTTTCTTTGCAGAATCATCCACTGTTGCAACTCTAGGCTTAATTTTTTTTTTTCAGTTCTTTCAGCTTGAAAAATGCAGAGCATGTTTTTCTCTTTTGATTTTTCTGTCTCCATCTCTTTGCACATGTCATTATAATACTTTACTTTGTCTTTGTGTTCTGCCCTTTGAAATCTCCTGTTCAGTTCTTTTACTTCATCGTTTCTTCCTTTTGCTTTAGCTTCTCAATGTTCAAGAGCAAGTTTCAGGGTCTCTCTTGTCATCCAATTTGGTCTTTCTTTCCTATCTTTTTAGTGACCTCTTGCTTTGTATGCTGTCTTTGATGTCATTCAACAACTTTGGTCATTAGTGTTCAACGCATAAAATCTATTGTTGGGTTGTCCTCTAAATTCAGATGGGGTATACTCAAGTTCATACTTTGGCTATCATGAACTTGTTCTCATTTTCTTCACTTGAAATTTGAACTTGTATGTGAGCAATGGATAGTCTGTGCTGCAGTTAGCATCTGGTCTTATTCTGACTGATGATATTGAGCTTTTCTGGGATCTCTTTCCACAGATGTAGATGATTTGTTTTTCCTACGTATTCCATCTGGTGTAGTGCTACAGTAAGTAGAATTCATAAATCGGGGAAGTGTAACATTATTCTAAGATGTGGAAAATGGGCCCCTTTACTGTTTTACAAAAATGATATGAATGTTAAAGCTAAAACCACTCCTTTTGTAGTAGAGGCGTGAGCATGCCCGTCATTAGATGTTCTCCTAACAGAACTACCGTTGTGGTCCAGTTGAGATTCAAAAGCAGAATTTATTCCTAAGGAAGAAGAAATACCATCTAAAATCTCTTCATAGTAATGTCTAGTGATAGACTGCTGACAGAAGTGAGAAAACAGTGTTCGCCAACTCCACATTTATAACTATGGACTCTCATAGCTGTGCCCAACATGAAGGCTGTTTAGTGAAATGGTCAGGATGCTGTTGTTCTTAGCTGCCATCCAGTGGGCTCTGACTGATAGTAACGTTTTATGTAACAGATAAAACATTATCCTGTACCGTCCTCGCAGTTGTTGGTATGTTTGAGTTCATTGTTGCAGCTGTGTGCTAATCCATCTCATGGAGTGTTCCTTTCATTTTCACTGACCCTCTATTTTACCAAAAATAATGTTATTTTTGAATGATTGATTTTTCCTGATGATCTGTCCTAAGTAAGCAAGAAGTCTCTCTATCCTTGCTTCTAAGGAGCATTCTTGAATGGTTGTACTTCCTTCAAGAATGATTTGTTGCTTCTTTTGGCAGTCCAAGATATATTCAGTATTCGTTGTCAACACTATGATTCAAATGTGTCAAGTCTTCTTCAGTCTTCTTTTTTATTATCCAGCTATGGCATGTGTACGATGCAGCCGAAAAGATCATAGCTTGGGTGAGACTCATCTTAATCATCAAAGTAACATCTTGGCTTTCACCCCTTAGGAAGATCTTTTGCAGCAGATTTGCCCAATGCAATATGTTGTTTGATTTTTTTTTTTTTTAAATTTCTGCTTCTATTGATTGTTGATCTAAGTAGAATGAAGTCCCTGACAACTTCAGATTTTCCCCCTATTTATCATAATGTTTGTTGTACTAGCTGTGGGAATTTTCATGTGCTTCATGCATTTCACTTTGGACACTAGAGCCAGATTATATGAATTTGAATTTCAGTTCTTATAGTTAATATTTGTATGATCTTGTGCAAATTACTTAACTGCTTTGTGCCTCAGTTTTCTTGTTTGTAAATGTAAAGAACAATAGTTTCAGTTGCATAGGGTTTTATAAGAATTGCATGAGTTAATATGTGTAAAGCACTGGGACAGTGTTAAATATTTAATAGCTTCTTACATTGCTATGAGTCAGCATTGACTCGTTGGCAATGGGTGTACACAATTATCTACTCTCCTATGAAAAAGAGGTATATGAACAGTACTTGTAATCTAGTGCGGTAAGTGCCATGCTGGGAAGAGCATATGTTACATTGTCGGCACAAAGAATCATCTAGTTTAGCTGAGCATGGGATTGGATTTTGATTATTGAGTAAATGAAGGCAGATAACAACCTGGGCATCTCTGACAAAAGCAAACTTTTCATTTAGCTGATTTTAACAACAACAAAAAAATTGAAACTCTAAAATTAAGCATATTATGCTGTTTGTTCTAGCTTTGTGTATTTTTAATAACAATTATTCTCAAATTGGCAGTTACCCAAAATGCTTTGATACAAGTTATCGTTTTGCATAAATTACAGAGACAGTGATAGAAATCTGCTCAGATGTCTCTGGGCAGATAATTATTGACCAACTAAACTTTTACAAAGTTAGAAATGTATCTTGCACAAAAATTAATTATTGAGTTCTAACCAAATTCTAAGATTCTAAAAGATAGGTTCCAAGTCTTTTATTCCTTGTGTGCCTCACAAACATAAGGGATGTAAAGCACTGGGTGCAAAGTAGTTGCTTCAGATGTACTTGTAGTCAATTTTTATGTGAGTCTGTGTGATAATTAGAAGAATCAGATAATCTAAGTTGTTACCATATTTACAAGAAGGAGATAAACTGAGTGTGCCAAGAAGTCATTTGAGGGTCAGAGATACGCTTAATTCTACAGAGTAGCTGCTGCAACTTGTTGGTGCTGGCTATGCTAGGAAAAAGGCTGAGCAGATGGAAAGAACGAAGTGCAGGAAGCCAAAGGATTAGCTGGAGACAAGTAATAGAGGATCATAGTTGAAAATAGGACTTACAATCATTTTCATTTTTACAAAGCCAAATAAGATAAGTGGAGTACTTAAGTCTTGGGACCAAGAACAGATATCAAGGTGCTTACCAACATAGGCCAGAGGCAGAACAATTTGAGACATTGTTTGAACAATGACAAAATGGTTACCATTTCAAAACTCTTACCATTGCCGACAATGAATTTATTTGCTTGTTTGTTTTTATCCATTGCTGGTGGATTCATAAAATGGTACAACCACTGTGGGCATTAGTCAAAAAGTTAAACATAGAAATTACAATACGATCCAGCAGCTCTCTCCTAGGTATATACTCAAAAGAATTGAAAGAAGGATCAGAAATGTATTTGCACACCAACATTCATTGCAGCACTAATCACAAAAGCCATAGAGTGGCCAGCCACGTGCCGTCGACTAAATGTCCATGAACAGGTGAATGGATAAAAAATAAAGGGGATGTCTTAGACTGGGTTTTCTAGGGAAGCAAAACCAGTGACATGTATAATATGAACAGGGAAAGATTTATATAAAGGAAACAGCTCACGCAATTGTAAAAGCTGAAAAGTCCGAGGTCCTGGCACAAGCCTCATGTTGCCACAGGAGCTGGTGAACCCATGGTCTTCAAGACAGAGATTAGAGTTCCAGATCATAGGCTGTGTAGGTCAGCATACCCCAAGTGGCAGCTGAGACTGCGAAGTTTCTGCTGACTCACAGAGCTGCAGGGGCTGGTGAACACAGAGTCGGCAAGTTGGGGAACAAGACTCTCTCTCTCTGGCTGTAATGGTCAATGAATCCAACAACTGGAGTCCCAGGAACCAGACACAAAAAGAGAAGAGAGTAGGAGCTGCTGGCAGCGTGAGCAGACAGGAAGTAAGCCATGGAAGACAGAGAGATGAGGGCTGAGGGGCAGGAAGCCACCACAGACCCTGCCCCTGCCTCTTGATTCGGCTGCGAAACATGGGGAATTATTGTCCAGCCAAGCTGATACAGAGTCTTAGCCATTACAGGGGTCTATATACATAGAATGGAATAATACTATGCTATAAAAATAAATGAAGTCCTGGTATGTGCTACAATATGGATAAACTTTGGAGACATTATACTGAGTGAAATCAGTCAGTCACAAAAGGACAAGTATGTATGAGCCCACTGATATGTCTAAAATGGGCTAATATATAGAGGCCATTGTAGATGAGTGGCACTGAACTGCTATTAAGAGTGATGGAAAAATTTGGAAATGTTAAGGAACACGTGTTTTTAACCTCTTTTGTTAACATCAGGTCTGCAAATAGGGGACTGAAAGCCTTTCCATGGTTTGGTGTTACTAGGTGCAGAAACTGTGATGAACCAGTTCTGGTGGGATAATGGTTAAGAGCTATGGCTGCCAACCAAAAGGTCAGCAGTTCAAATCCAGCAGGTGCTCCTAGGAAAACCCTTTGGGAAATTTCAACTCTGTCTTTTAGGGTCACTGTGAATTGGAATCAACTTGATGTCAATGGGTTTGGTTTGGTTTTTGGTATGTATGACTTGGCTATTTTCCATATGTTGCCTTATTCACTTGGGTATAGGTTTTGGTTGAAGGAGAGCAGGGTTGTGCTAAAATATTTCTACATATTGATTGAAATTCACCTGAAACTTTTTAGCATGTTAATTATTTGTGTGCACAACTCACTGGACTATTAAGTGTCTCTCAACTTTCTGAAATCAGCAGCCACTCTGAGGTAATGACAGATTTTGTTTTTGTTTTTGTTTTGGTTGTGGTCTTCATGGGACTTTGAGAGGTACTGTTGTATAATCAGGGGACACCTCATTTGGTTGCTAAGGTATAAGAGGGCTTTCAGAATATATGAGAATTTTGGTTAAGAACCTGTCTACTAACCAAGAAGACTGGCAGTTTGATTCCACTAGCCACTCCTTGGAAACTCTATGAGGCTGTTCTACTTTGTCCTATAGGGTCACTGTGAGTTGGAATCTACTCAGTGGTAACAGGTTTGCTACTAAGAAAATGGAGCCCTGGTGGTACAGTGAATAAAGTGCTCAGCTACTATCTAATATGTTGGCAATTCTTACCTTCCAGTGGCTCTGTGAGAGAAAGATGTGGCAGTCTGCTTCTGTAAAGATTTACAGCCTTGGAGACCCTGTGGGGCAGTTCTACTCTGTCCTGTAGGGTTGCTATGAGTTGGAATCCACTTGACAGCAGTGGGTTCTATTAGCTGTTACTGGTTCCCTCTTGTCGTTATTCCTTTTCAGTTTTTCTGGTTATTCTCCTTTGCTTATTTTTCCATATCAACTTTAGGATAAAATTATATGCTTCCTCCTCAAACAAAGTGTGATGTAATTTTTTTTTAGAGTTGTATTAAATCTGTGAGAAACAAGAATTGTCATCTTTATGAGGTGTATTCTTTCTAAGCACATTGTATGCTTATCTAATTTCTCAGTGTTCCTTATATCTTTTGGTGGTGTTCTAGAGATTTTATTTTCCACATAGATTTTTCACATTGGTTGTTTACCTTATTTCTCTATATATTACCTTTTGTATTGCTATTGTAATGGGATCATTTCTCCTATTGCATCTTTCAGCTTGCTGTTTTCTGTATATATACGTATGTATATATAGCTGAGGGCCTTCCATTTACTTTTTCCTGGCACTTGGCTTTGGCTATTTATTGAGTTTTCTCATTGTTTATAATAATTTTACCAGTTTTAGATTTATTTATTAAATACATTTAACTTTTATACTTACTAATCATTCTCTAATTCATTGTGTTTATTTTGTTGTTATGTGTCCAACTTTTTTAAAGTTGAATAGTTCATTCCTTTATTTTCTTATTTCTGTTTTATTAATATAATCATTTAGATTTATGCATTTTTCTCTAAGAATTGCTTTGTCTATTTTATAGAAGTTAGTGTGTTGTGCTTTCATTAGCAGAGTTTCTAGAAATCTTGTAATACCTTTTTGTGTTTTCTATTTGACTCAAGGATTGCTTTAAAAAGAATTTTTTTTTTCATTTTTAGGCGTAATGATCTTTTTATTTTCATTTTGTCAGTAGCTATAACTTCACTGAAGCCCTGGTGGCACCCTGATTAAGAATTCAGCTGCTGACTAGAAGGCCAGCAGATCAAACCTGCCAGCCACCCCTCAGCAACTTTATAAGGCAGGCCTACCCTGTACTACAGGGCCACTGTGAGTCAGATCAACTCAGCGCGATGTGTGTAACTATATTAAGTTGTGGTAAAAAAAATTGCTTGTTGTATTTCTACTTTCTGGTATTAATTACAGTTCTCTTTGTAATGAAAAACATAACAATTTGGGAAAAAAGGTATTACCAATTTTCCAAGTCTAATGTATTGATGCTGTGTCAAATCCTTTTCTGTGAGTCATCATTGAATGAGTTAGATTTTTCCTAGATCTGCTTGTAACAAGATACTCCTTTTGGGGCTGGGGAGGAGATGCTGGGCAGCTCTTCAGTTCCTTGTTCACTGTTCTCACTGAATGCTTCCTACTGAAATGGCTTCTCTGTGTGAGTCTGTGTTACTGCCAATTGTGAACCATACTGAGTCCTGGAAGGTTCCTTTTGAACTTGTTCGTATTCTCTCTGCTACAGATAAGAGACATATATTTTGCATTTTGAGGTTGAAACCTTCACCTTAGGAAGATGTTTTTCAGACACATTCAGAGCTCTGCCACTGCTTTCAATCTTGTTATTATTCTCTGCCTTCTTGTCCTTCTCCCTCTGTGGTATCTACTAACTGCTGTTTCATTACCTCTTATATGTTTTGGGGATCTGTGGAAAGCATGTCTTCTAGTTTTGCCAAAAATTGAGATTCTACAGTGTTGTTGTTCTTAACCTGTGGAAGAACATTTGTGTATAAGCAAGGATAAGAGGAGGGAAGATGCTGTCTCATGCAGCTATTTCTTACTGCAGTTCATTTTTTCTTGACAGCTTGTCGTCACTGCCTTTTATTACTTACTCCTCTTCTTAGGCTAACGCTTTGGAAGTTGCAGTTCCTCAGGCTGATAACCTTTCTTTTTCATCCATCGTTTCATTTTTGTAAGCTGCTTACATGTCCTAGACAGCTTCACCTTTTCCAACAGGTGATTTCAAAATCAGTTAAAATTTACCTCACCGTTTTTCCTGCCATTATGATTTAGTTTGCACTTTAATTCCTTCTCTATTTAATATACTCCTGCCCATTTTTTAAGGCCTAAAAGCAATTGCCTTCATTAGGAACCCTTCCAGAAAGAATTGATCGTTTACCTGTGTTCATACAATACTTTGTCCCATTTTTAGTGCACTTGTCTTGTTGTTTTCAGTATTTGAGTATCTGCCTTGTTAAATCAGTAAGTTCCTCAGGAGTAGAGACCTTTTCTTTGTAACCTCTGTACCTACCTGCTAATTAGTCAATAAATAATTTTTAGATCTTAAATTTTGGGGCCCCCTACTTTTCTTTTACCTGAGATGGTCAGCAGAAATACTGATGGCACGGTGCTTAAGAGCTGTGGCTGTTAACCAAAAGATCAGTTGTTCAAATCTACCAGGCACTCCTTGGAAACCCTGCTATGTCCTATAGGGTCACTATGAGTCAGAATTGACTCAACAGCAGTGGGTTTTTTGTTGGTTGGTTGGTTGGTTGATTTGGTGTGGTTTATGTTGGTCACCACTTACCCTCAGTTGACCTTATTTGGTTTTTCTTGTATTTCAAGTGAAGGACATGATATTTTGAGTAATCCAGATTTTCTTGTTTAGCTTTTCCTCTCAAATGATTTGATCATTTACAAGCAATTTTCCTCCTCTTGGGAAGTAACTGAAACTGCTATAGGATTTTATAGCTCATAAAATTTTCAAAAGCTCAGTCACCATTAATGGAAGTTCTTCTGCGTTTCCAGGCGATGCAACTGTGACGATAGCTCACAGATATACCCCCAAAGAACAACTGAAGATCCACACTCAGCTGGCAGATGTCATTGTAGTAGCTGCAGGTATGTTGCTAGAGTCTGGTGCTTAATGGAATATTACAAGCAGAGTAATTTCTGCTCTAATTACTGACAGACCTGAAAGAATAGTATCTTGGAAGAGTTACGTATGTTTATGACTAATTTCCATTGATGGAATTATATCTCTTGGCAGTCATTACAGTGATTCACTTTGTTTGTGTCAGCATTTGTCCATTTCATTATGGAGCCTCAAACAACCTTGGAGTGACAGAGTGAAGCACAAGAACAAATGTCTGTTTTACCAATTATTTTAACTAACATGACTAAGCAGAAACTATGGAAAAACACAGTGTGATTCAATAATGTATTATGACTTTGAAAATAAACAACAGAAACAACACAAATGTATTTTTAAGTTGTGTTAAAAAAGTAACCACATAGGCAACCACTGTGTTCTACTGGACACATTAAGGCTAAAGAATTGTGTTCTGGATTCTAGACGTTTAGGGGAAAGTTGATGGACTGGATCATGTGTATGGGGAGTATCTAGATTAATAAGGTTTCCAAAAAAGATGACTTATGACATGTAGCTTAATGACCTGATGATATTTGGTCTAGAACAAATAAAGTATGACTTAAGGAGATACTACAGGCTTTTTTTAAAAAATAACCATAAAAGGGAAAAACATCTCTGTAATAATCCAAGTTGCCTGAAAATCTCCCGTTTTTAATCGTGAACTCCCTATCACTGCAGTAATTGAGGAAAAGGTAAGAACTTATAGAGGTTCTTGTAAAACATTACTTACTACCAATTATTATTAACTTTTGCATCACTTTGAATAACAATAAAACTTACACCCTCTTTTAATGTTGTATTTTAATAAATTAAACATTACAGCTAAAAGCACATGCAAACAGTTGTAATTCTTTTTTGATCTTCTGTTCTCTGGAGGATGTGTTACATTCTTTCTTTACTCCTTACCACTTAGGATCTTTGTAGAGGATTTTTCCTGTATTGAGTATCAGCTTAAACTCATTGAATTTTAATATTTTCTCAAGTTTTGAGATACTGTTGTTATATATTTTAACACACATAAGAAAGATTACGTTTATTTGTGCAGTTCTGCAGAGCAAGTTAACTTGACAGGTATTTTCTTTCATGGGCTGGACTGTAGAGAAAAGGATTGTATATGCATAATTTACTTACAGATATTTAACAGTTTACTGTACCATTCTGATTTTAATTAAACAGCTAAGTAGCTATTACAACCATTCATTCATTCATTCAATAAACATTGAATAAACTCTTACTATGTACTAAAAGGAAACCCTGGTGGTGAGTGGTTAAGAACTATGGCTGCTAACTCAAAGGCCAGCAGTTTGAATCCTTGGAGACTCTATAGAGCAGCTTTACTCTGTCCTTTAAGGTCACTATGAGTCAGAACTGACTCCAAAGCAATGAGTTTTACATATATATTTATTTTTAGTTTTTTATGCACAAAAAGGAATCTTGGTAGTGCAGTCATTAAGAGTTTGGCTGCTAACCATGTGATTGGCAGTTCAAATCCATTAGCGACTCTTGGAAACTCTATGGGGACAGCTTTACTCTGTCCTATAGGGTCACTGGCTAGTTATTTTCAAAAGTAGACTGCCGAGTTCTTCTTCACAGTCTGTCTTACTTGGAGGCTTGGCTGAAATCTGTCCACCGTGGATGGCCTTCATGGTATTCAAATACCAGTAGCATAGCTTCCAGCATCACAGCAACAGGTAAGTCCCCTATAGCATAACAAACTGCAGAAAATTAGAAAAACTCCACAATTGCCAAAGTATGCTCTTTATTGTATCCCATCTGAGTTTAGAGACTATCTCAAGAATAGATTTGATGCGTTGAACACTATTGACCAGAAACCAGATGAGCTGTGGGATGACAACAAATATATCACACATGAAGAAAGCAGGAGGTCATTAAAAAAATGAGAAGGAAAGATGAAACCGAACTGGATCTGAAGGTTGATCTTGAGCATCAAGTAGCTAAAGCAAAAGGAAGAAATGATGACGTAGAACTGAAGATTTCATAGGTACCTAGAGAAGATAAAGTAACTTATTATAATGATATGTGCAAAGAGTTGGAAATAGAAAACTGAAAGTGAAGAACATGCTCTGCATTTCTCTAGCTGAAAGAACTGAAGAAAAAAATCCAAGTCTCAAGTGAGATTTTACAGAGAAAATACTAACTGTCACATGACACAGCAGAAGAAGATGGATGGAATACAAAGAGTAATTATACCTAAAAGAACTGGTTGACATTCAGTCATTCCAGAAGGCAGCATATGCTCAGGAAGTGATGGTACTGAAGGAAGACGTCTAAGTTGCATTGAAGGCATTGAAAAATAATGCCTTCTAGAATTGGAATGCCAAAAAAAACAAGGCTCCCAGAATTGATGAAATATCAATTGAGAAATTTCAACAAATGGATGCATCACTGGAAGCACTCACTCATCTATACCAAGGAATTTGGAGGACAGCTACCTAAGCCAAATGACTGAAAGACATCTATATTTATGCCTGTTCTCAAGAAAGGTGATCCAACAAAATGCAGAAGTTTTTGAACAACTTCATTAGTGTCACGTGCAAGTAAACTTTTGCTAAAAATAATTCAAAAGTGACTGCAGCAGTATACTGACAGAGAATTGCCAGAAATTCATGCTGGATTCAGAAGAGGATGTGTATGCAGGTCTGTCATTGCTGATATCAGATGAATCTTTGCAGAAAGTAGAGACTACCAGAAAGATGTTTGCTTATACTTTATTAACTGTGCAAAGGCATTTGATTGTATGAATCATAACAAATTATGGACAACATTGCAGAGAAGCAGAACTCCAGACCACTTAATTGTGCTCTTGAAGAATCTGTACATGGATCAAGAGGTGGTAGTTTAAACAGAGCAAGGGGATACTTAAGGTTAAAAGTTAGCAAAAGTAGTTCATCAAGGCTGTATCCTTTCACCGTACCTATTCAATCTGTATGCTGAGCAGATAATTCAAGAAGCTAGACTATATGAAGAAGAAGGAGGCATCGGTATTAGAGGAAGACTCATTAAAAACCTGTATTGTGCAAGTGACTTTGCTTTGCTTATTGAAACGGAAGAGTACTTGAAACACTTACTGATGAAATCAAAACCACAGCCTTCAGTATGGATTATACCTCAACATTAATAAAAAAAAAATCCTCACAAATGGACCAGTGAGTAACAGCATGATAAATGGAGAAAAGATTGAGGTTGTCAAGGATTTCATTTTACTTGGATCCACAAGGAACACTCATGGAAGAAGCAGTCGAGAAATCATAAGATGCATTGCAATGGGAAAATCTATTACAAAAGACATCTTTGAAGTGTTGAGAAGCCAAGATAATCACTTGAAGACTAGGGTGTGTGTGATCAGTCACATCATATGAGTGTGAAAGCTGGACAGTGACTGAGGGAGACAGAATAACTGATGCCTTTGAATTTTGGTGTTGGAGAAGAGCATTGAATGTACCATGGACTGCCGAAAGAACAAACAGATTTGTTTAGGAAGAAGTACAAGCAGAGTAGTCCTTAGAAGCAAGAATGATGAGAGTGCATCTTACATACTGTGGACATGTTGCTAGGATGGGTAATCTCTGAAGAAGGACATCATGCTTGGTAAAGTAGAGGGTCAGTGAAATAGAGGAAGACCCCCAATGAGATGGATTGACACAGTGGTTGCAACAGTAAGATCAAGCATAACAATTGTAGGCATGGTGCAGGACCAGACACGCATTCATTCTGTTGTACATATGGTTTCTATGAGTCGAAACTGACTCAATGGCACCTAACAACAACAACAAAGGGTCACTATACTTTGGAATTGACTAGATGGCAGTGGGTGTTGGTTTTTTATGCACCAAGAGCTGTTTTAAGCTCTAGGGATGCTGCAGTAAACAAAATCTCTGGCCTCACAGAGTACACGTCTTAGTAGAAGAGAGGAAATAAGCAATAAAACATAATGTCAGGTAGTAATTAATGTACAATGAAAAATAAAGTTGATTGAGAGGATAGAGGTGCTCTTAGATTGGTCAGCTGAGTGAGTGGTCAGCATTTTCTGGGGAAGTGGACCTTTGAAATAGAATCCTTTCCTGGCTCCTCTCCATTTACCTACCAGATCTAACTTGTGCCCTGCTCTGGCCCAGGGAGGCTGGCTGCTGAGCACTGTCTCACCTGAACTCCCCTGCTCCTGGTCTCTGGCAGTGTTTGGTACCAGCAACAGATCAGAGGGAGGAGAGAATGGTTAAATTTTGATTTGTCTTAGCTACACCCTTCCTACTACTCTGTCTGGTTTCTACTGAAGAGACTCCCTCTCTCCTGCAATAACGTATTTCCTCCCTCTACCTCTTTAGTTCTAGGGAGGATACAATCTTCCAGCTGTTTCTCTTGATTCCTCACTACTCCTTGTTTTTTCTCTTAACCCTGGCCATATCTTTGAAAAAGTCTCTCCATTAATCTTTCCATCTGACATATCTGTAGTTGATTTCTGTTTCCTGCTGGGACTCTGACTGTTGCAGTCCTAAAAAAAGGAAGAAACAAATCAAGGAAAAATCTAGGGTGAAGAGCATCCCAAGCAGAAGGAACAGCAAATATTAAAGTCCTTAGAGAGGAGTATGAATAGGGTGTTCCAGAACATGGGTATTGGGGAGCTTAGTCTACCATCTTGACTTTAAATGTGAATGGATTATGGGGAGATTGGTAGGAAATGATGTTGGAAAGGTAGCTAGGGCTAGCTCATGTAGGATGTTTTAGACCATGGCAAGGACTTTAATATAAGTCAAGATGATTAAAAGCAGGAGATTGACATGGACTGACTTATATTTTTGAAAGATGACTCAGACTTCAAGGAGAATTGACTCTAGAAGAGCAAGAGTAGAAACAGAACAGTTAATGCTCTTGTGTATAATGGATCCTGGTTTTCTCTAATTTGTATTATATTTGAACATACAAAATACTTCTACTCTTTATTTCTACTTTTATTCTTGCTACCTAGTACTTCTGTGTTGCAGAGATAATTGTGAGAGCCTTTTCATTCTATCATTGAGATGTTGTTGGTAATTTGTAGACTCAAAACTTAAATTGCTGAGTATTTAAAAACTGAAAAGAGAGAATGCAAGTTCCAGAAGACATTACATTTTATGAAAAGGATGATGATAGTTTAAATTAGTTTCAGTCAAATTTAATTCAATTCCATATTCTTATGTAGATTCTCTCTGGAACTCTGGACGTATTTCTACTGTAATGTGATAACTTCTGGAACAGTGATTTGCCTTCTTATAGAAAAAAAATAGAAATATTCCCTTTCCCAGAAGTCACCAGTAAGGTGGTACAGCTTACCACATTTCTTGTTTTGCTGAGAAATTATATTCCTGTAATATCAAATGGAAAATTTTGAGTGGGTTGGACAGAAGTAAGGTAAGTGCTTAAAAGACAATTTTTTTTAGACCACAAATCATCTTTGTGTGAAATAGAGCTATAGTTACTGACACCTTTATGAGAACTAGATGTTATATTGATTTATTTTTAGAATCACTTTGATTCACAAACACAACTCTCAGAACTTGGTTAGTAAAGAGATATTTGAAAGATCATCTTTTTGCATCTCTAACTCTAGACATTTACATTATTTTAAATTTAAAGGTGACAGTAGATCCTAGTGTTTAGAATTTGCAAAGAGTGTGTCACAGTTGCCTTTAGTTTTTATGTATCAATTGTAATATTCTCTTCTTCTGTTAGAGCAAAATCCCTCAGGATGCATTTATGCTTATATTTTGTTTTATTTTCTTGAAAAATTGCAAACAGTGGTCACAATGCTCTTGAAAGATCCCCTGATATCCCCTAGTTATTAAATCAGTCCTTATGTTGCAAGTTATTGTGTCAGCAGTCAATCTGGTAGACTCACAGTGAGCTCTTTTTAAAAGCCTAGATCCGCACTGAGAGTAAGGTGTGAAAAAGATGACAAGAAAAGAAAGGAAAAGAACAAAAGGGAAAAGGAGATCAAGCCTATATGAAATTAACAAAGTAAGTAAGAGAAGGGTTTGTACTCAGGTTCCTAGCTGTGAGATAGTATTAAGACTCAGTTACCCCACAGAGAGAAGTCTGGTCACACAGTGGTTAAGTGTTACAGCTGATAACCAAAAGGTCAGCAGTTCAAATCTACCAGGTGCTCTTTGGAAACTTTATGGGAGCGATTCTACTCTGTTACAGTATGGATCAACTAGAGGACAATAGCTTTTCCTTTTTCTTTTTTTGGTTTATCCTACAGAGAATATCCTCCTACCACTAGGTGGCACCAGTTAGGTGCACAATATTACACTGGGTTAAGGAAACCGTGATTGCTTAGTGGTTAAGTGCTAAGGCTGCTAACCAAGAGATCGGCTGTTCAAATCCACCAAGCACTCCTTGGAAACTCTATGGGGCAGTTCTGCTCTGTCCTCTAGGATCGCTATGAGTCAGAATCAACTTGACAGCAGTGGATTTGGTTTTGGTTCTTAAGTTGGCCACGTACCTTTCTAGTTCTAGTCTGAATACATTTTGAGTTGAGTCAGTGGGAACAGGCCCTATTCTTGACCTTGTCTTCAAGCTCAAAAGTCTCTGATGAGATATAAAGGCGCACTGAATGCCAGAAGAAAGCTCTGTATGTGACACTGCAGTCATCCCGAAGAAAGGAATATTTTGTTAATGGAAAATTTCATGGAAGGAATAACTAATGATAGCTATACTTTTACTTCCTCAATAATTCCCCAGAGAATTTAAGGATGCAATATATAGGTATTGGAAAGTTAGAGTAAAATTATAGAGAAAATATCAATTAATATAAAAAATAAATTCTGTATAATCAGACAATAGGAATAAAGTGTTACTAAAATGGCCATATTGTGCATTATGTGTGGGAAATAAACAAGCACAATTAGCAGTGAGTATTAATGAATGAGACGGTGATCTAATGGCATAGGTAGCTCCAACAGGGAGGGCTGGACCGCTGTCATAACTAGAATGTCAGCATATATGTAAGCCGTCCCATCTAGAATTCAGGAGGAGAAAAAGGAGGAGGAGTGTGTGATATATCAGAAAGATTGATTATGTCTAAGAGATGGCAGTGAAGAATGTAGTGATGAAATCTCTGAATGACCTTACAGGAGGAAAAAGTGAAAGAGCAAATTGTTGTGTAAATCTCACACCAATCATGGGCATGAATAAAGCTAGTCAATGTTAATAGTAATCTCACTCTTCCAGTTTCTCAATTCCCACAGTACAAATCTTAAGAGTTTAAATATAGCTGTCACTTACCTCTTAAACATCTCCTTCCTCCTCACCCTGAAATCAAAATTTAGGCTAGTTTAAAAGTTCTAGTCTGGAAAGGCTTTAAGACTGCTCAGAGTCACCTTCTCTGAATTCACAGAGACAATTAACCATTTTCTGTTGCACTTTAACATATTGTGGTTATGGCACTTAATGCCTGTTTGCAGTCTCTTGTTTTCACTGAAGTATGGCAGGGATAGGACAGGATTTTTTTTTTTTTTTAAGCTTGCTACCTAAGTGCTTATAACAATGTGTGACACACAACTAAGCTTCAATAAATATTTACTGCTTTGATCTTTAAATTGCATCTGGAATGTGGACTTCTTCAAGTTGATAAAAAATGCAGCATATAGTTTTTAAAAAATGAAATCATTCCATGTATTGGTTGATTTACTTAGTGGCAGCATTATTTATGTGAACCACTAGGCACTCCTAATTTTTCATCTTACCTAGTAGTTGATAACCGACTCGACAGCACTTGGCTTTGGCAAGTAGTTAATAAAGCCATAAAAGTGAAATATTTGTTCATGAAAGAGTGCTTCAGAACACTAAGTGAAAGAGTGGCCTGATGTGAGTATGAATGGTAAGATTATGAAGATAAGAGAAGAAAGAAGAGTAAAAAGACTGTTAGAGCATCTAAAATATAATAAAGAGTATGAACAGTTGAATGAAAAGAAATTGTTTAGGGGAAGATTGAATTAGCTTTGTATGAGGCTGATGATAAAGAAAGGAAAGTTAGCCATAACAGAACACCAATTTGAAGGTTGTGTTGGAAGTTCCATTGTTTTTTGTTTTTACCTGTCTCTTGCTTCAGGGAAACTGGATGAAATCCTAAGTTCCTGCAAGTTTTAGGAATCTTTGTTGTCCAGGAAGGGACACTGTTCAAAAGCCCCTCCACCCATCTGAGTAAACACTGTGGAACTAACTTCATTTGAAGGATGAACTGCTGAGTCAAGGACACTTGCATGTTAACCTCTGAATATAGAGTGCCACAATGGTGAAGGCTGGCATTCTGTCCACTAAGCCATCCTCTCCAGCGTGATGAATGAACCTTCACAGTCATAACTCTAGCGTCTCTATTGCAACACTTTTAATGATAGACACTGTAATGTAAAACAGGATAAATGGGCAATTCGATGAAGCAATTTGGAATGTTCGTACTTAGTTGTCATAAAATACTAAATGACCAACCAACTTCCTTTCACCACTTTTCCCATCGTGTTGTGATGGTCTACACTCCCATCAAATATCATCCTATGTTACCAGTAGGGTTATTTTCCCTCTGTTGGATTCCTCCTTGGTGGAGCAGGGTGCATTTTTCAGGATGCTAGGACACTGAGAAGTTCCAAGGAGTGGGGCATGGAAATTGTCTATTCTAGCATACACAGCTCATGTGACTTGGGAGTGGAAGTTGCTCACTTACAGCCTTGGGTGCTTCCTGAATGGATGACAGCATATTTCACAGCTTCACTAATGCCATTGTTCATCCCACATCCTATTTGTCATTCTCTAGCTTGTCCCCTTTAGCAAACCTCCACTTCTCCTAGAGTTTCTTCTCTTCTTCCTAAATTTGTTACTTATCTCGATTGTGTCCATTGTTTTTAATGCTATATAATAGTATAGAAGCATAGGCTTTAGTATGAGAATTCCTGGATTCAAATCCTAACTCTGTCACTTACTAATTGCGTGATCTTGATCAAGTTATCCCATCTCATGGTATCTCAGTTTCTTCATCAATATGGTGTGAAAAAGAAGAACCTTTAGCATTGTTGTTAAGCCAGCCAGTCCACATAAAAACCTTAACTGTGAATGGTGTATAGTATATACTCAATAAATGTTATGTACAAATGTACAAGCAAGTTATATACTATTTCCTCTTAGGTCATTGTGTATGAATGTTTAAACAATAATTTAGAAATAATAAGTCATTTGAATTTTTAAGCTACAAATTCCCTGGTTAGTGCTTGACAACTAACTGAAAAATTGGTGGTTTCCGTCCACCCAGAAATGCTTTGGAAGAAAGAACTGGTGATCTACTTTTGAAATACCAAGTATTAAAAACTCTATGGAGCACAGTTCTACTGTGACACACATGAGTTTGCCATGCAGTGGAATTAACATGATAGCAGTGGGTTTTGCTTTTTTTTTTTTCCTTGTAAAACCAAAGGAATATATTTTCTGGTTACCTTTGATACTCACATAGTGTCAAAGTTGACTGATTATCCTAAACATAAATCAATTAAGAAATAAGTTATGCATAAGAGACCAAGTTACTAAAAGTCATTTTACTTAAGATTTATGCCTTCATATTATGCTACCAGCCTTTGATCATGTATTCTGTTGCCCCCTAGATGAATCCCTTAGTGCCTTCTTGCTTTTAAGAACAATTTGACTTTGTAAGGGGCAAGGAAGTTTGAGACACTTGGAAAAAGGGACTTGTTTCTCTTGGTCTTCGGTGATTTATTTGCTTATGAATGGCTGTTGGGACCTATCAGTAGAGGATTGAATAGTTACTCTTAGTCCTCTGAATGCTCTTTGGAGGTATCTCTTGAAAGATATCAATCACTTTAACAAATGACTGTGACTCAACGGCACTTGGCTGGCTGGCAATAAATGCTGTCTGAACTACACTGAAGAAGACACTAAAGGTATTTTATTTTTTTCATCATACTCAGAACATACTTTACCCTTTCTAGGGTTGTTAATTATTTAATAGGCTTTACTTAATATGAGGGACTCTAGTGGTGTGGTGGCTAAGTCTTTAGCTGGTCATCAAATGGTCATCAGTTCAAATCCACCAGACGTTCCTTGGAAACCCAGTGATTTCCACTTCAACTCTGTCCCATAGGGTCACTGTGAGTCAGAATCAAATCGAAGGCAACAGATTTCAGAATTTACTTAATATGAAGCTATATGAAGTCTTCTCTTGTAGCATTAAAAATGTTGTTTAATAACGTGTAGAGCGGGATATAGGCCACTAAAGTTTAAATATGATATGCCAAGCATGGGAAGACTTTATTTAAATTTAAAAAGTTCTCTCTCAAGCATCTTATTGTGAATTTGTGAGTGTATCAGAATAATAAAAGAGAGGAGGAATGGAAATACAAATAACTCAGATATGTGCTCAGTAGGGAATAAGAAGAATTATAATGGTTCAGCACTGAAGGAGACTGTCATTCACACTATGCTTTGACCTCCACAGCAGCCAGGACTGTGTCTTATTTTTATTTCCTGTAACTAGTAAAGACACTTGCAGCCAGGACTTGAAAACTCATGGTAGAATGAATAAACCTCCTTCTCTGGAAGTCCAGTATTTATTTTATTTTAAACTTTCTTCTTAGAAGTGGATCATGACTTCCATAGGGGCAGACAGACTTTTCTGAGTCCATTCAGCATTACATTAAAAAATAAGTTGTTTGGGGCTGCTCCAGTTCATGAAGGCTTAATATGGCAATGCATCAACACCATTGACTCAGAGCTTGCACCTGCAGAGCTCAAAGGTAAGATAGGGAGGAGGCAGAAAAACAAGTGAGAAATGATGACTGTCTTCAGTGAAAGAACTAGAAAATACTATTGCTTATTTTCTAGTGTGGGCGGAAATATGAACCCTTCTGGAGGTGAAGTCATCATTCCTGTGCTGTATTCAGAATGTATGGCATTGCTGAATATCTGTTCTAGAAATGTGTTGACTGGCAGAAAGAAAGTGAAATAATTTCATTAATATCTGTGTCAACCAAGTTTGGTATGGCCTTGCAGATCATAGCAAATTATAGATTACACTGGGAAGAATGGGAATTATAGAACACTGAATTGTGCTCATGTGGAACCTGTTCTTAGACCACAAAGTATTCATTTGAACACAATAAGGCGATGCTGTGTGCTTTAAAATCAGAAAGATGTGTGTCAGGGTTATACTCTTTCACTGTACTGTACACTGAGCAAATATTCAAAGAAGCTGGACTATATTAAGAAGAATGTGGCATCAGGATTGGAAGAAGACTTATTAACAACTGTGGTAGCAGATGACACAACCTTGCTTGCTGCAAGCAAAGAGGACATGAAGCACTTACTGATGAAGATTAAAGACTATAACCTTCAGTATGGATTGCACTTCAGTATAAGAAAACAGTCCCTGCAGCTGGACCACTAAGCAACATCATGACAAATGAAGAAAATATTGAAGTTGTCAAGAATTTCATTTTTGCTGAATCCATGTTCAAAAACCAGGGCCGCAGCGGTCAAGAAATCAAGCAGAGTATTGCATTGGACAGTCTCTTGCAAAATACCTTTTTAAAGTGTTAAAAGGTAAAGATGTCACTTTGACAACTAAGGTAGACTTGACCCAAGCCATGGTATTTTCAGTTGCCTCGTATGTATATTTAAGTTGGAAAATGAATAAGGAAGATTGAAGAAAAATTCATGCCTTTGAATTATGGTGTTGGTGAAGAATATTGTATATGATGTAGACTGCCAGAAGAACAAACAGTTCGGTCTGGTGAGAAGTACAGACAGAATGCTCCTTAGAAGGGAGGATGTCGTGACTTCATGTCATGTACTTTTTTACATGTTATCAGAGGGACCAATTTCTGGAGAAGGACATCGTGATTTATTAGACAGTCAGTGAAAAAGAGGGAGATCTTCAAGGAGATGGATTGACACAGTGGCTGCAACAATGGGTTCAACGGCATGGACTGTGAGGATGGCATAGGACTGAGCAGTGTTTCATTCTGTTATACATAGGATTGATATGGGTCAGAACAAACTCTGTGGCACCTAACAAACAACAACAAGCCAGCCAAGGGCCGGATGATACTAACTAAATTAAACGTGTTGCCATCCAGTCAATTCCAGCTCATGGCAGCCCTAAAGCACTGGCCTTCCAGTGGGTTTCCAAGGCTGTAATCTTTAATGGAAGTGAACTGCTACATCATTCTCTTATGGAGCAGCTGGTGCATTTAAATTGCTGACCTCTCTACAACCTAGCACTTAACCACTGGGTCACCAGAGCTTCTCACAAAAAGAAACAAACTGTTGCAGCTCAGTGGATTCTGACTTACAGTAACCTTATAGCACAGAGTGGAGCTGCCCCATTTGGTTTTCATGGAGCAGCTGGTGGATTGATACTGACAACCTTTTGGTTAGCGGTGGAGTTTTAAGTACTGCACTGCCAGGGATCCTATTAAATCTATAGTGTCATTATTATTGTTGGCTTTGCAGTCATGCCCACACATCTAATTAAAATCCAGGAAGACCGAAAATTTAAAAAGTGCCAGAAATCAAAATGTTATGTATCAATGCTTGAACACTAATCAGTACACAGGAGATTTTTGAAATGGGCTGTGCAGGGTCTGACTGTGCCTATCACCTACCTTAGGTGTCGTTTTGGTTCTGAAGGAAAGCAATGAGACAGTGAGAATCACTCTGTTGTCATATATCTGTTGGGCCACTTCAGGCAACTGTCAATGACAGTCCTTTCTTTTTATCCATTACATAGGCAGGAAAAGTCTTCTAGCTCTGCCCCTTCGTTTTTAACCTAAGATCATTTCATTCAGATTTATTACTGATTTGATTAATTATTCATTTCAGAATGACTTACCTTTATTTAAAAATGTGAGGGTTAATGAATACTATGAACAAGTGTAGGCTTTCTAATTGTTGTTGTTAGGTGTTGTTAAGTCAGTTCTGACTCATAGCGACCCCATGAACAACAGCATGAAACACTGCCTGGTCTTGCGCCACATCCACAGCTGTTTTTATGCTTAAGCCTATTGTGGACACTGTGTCAATCCATCTCATTGAGGGTCTTCCTCTTTTTCACTGACCCTCCACTCTACCAAGCATAATGTCCTCCTCCAGGGCCTGATTCTTCCTGACAGCATGTCCAAAGTATGTAAGTTGCAGTCTTGCCATCTTTGCTTCCAAGGAGCACGCTGGTTGTACTTCTTCCAGAACAGATCTGTTCTTTTGGTGGTCCATGGTATATTCAACGTTCTTCTCCAACACCACAATTCAAAGTCACCAATTCTTCTGTCTTTTTTGTTCATGGTCCAGCTTTCACATGCATATGATGTGATTGAAAATACAATGGCTTGGGTCAGGCACGTTTTAGTCTTCAAGGAGACAGGCTTATTTTTGAATACTTTAAACAGGTCCTTTGCAGTAGATTTTGCCAGTGCAATGTGTCTTTTGATTTCTTGACTGCTGCTTCTGTGGGCATTGATTGTAGACCCAAGTAAAATGAAATCCTTGACAACCTCAATCTTTTTTCCATTTATGATGATGTTGCTTACTGGTCCAGTTGTGAGGATTTTTGTTTTCTTGATGTTGAAGTGCAATCTATACTGAAGGCTGTGGTCCTTGATCTTTATCAGTAAGTGTCTCAAATCTCCTTCATTCCAGCAATTAAGGTGGTGTCATCTGTGTAATACAGGTTGTTAAAGAAAAAGGAGATTAGCATTGATATTTATGTGTGGAAATTTAATTATAGCTTGACTTTTTTGAAAAAAAAAATTCTAAAGCAATTTAAAAAAGAAGACATAAAAATCTCTGAAGTCAACACTGACTTTTGGCCACCCTGTATGTGTCAGACAACTGTGCTCTACAGAGTTTCCAGTTTTGCTTGTTTGGGAGTAGATCACTGGGACTTTCTTCTGAGGTGCCTCTGTGTGAACTCCAATGGTCAACCAATTTGATCAGCAGTTGAGTTTGTTAATCAACTGTTTGGACCACCCAGAGATTAAAGTAAAAAAAATTATTAAATAGAAATAAGGGTACTTACAGTAAATTAGTATCAGTCAACTTTATTCAGTGTAGCATTCATGTTCGAAATTTTAATAAGGAAAATATAAAAACAAAAAACTATAATTTATTGAATGCCACTGCTGCCAAGTACCATGCTCATTGCTTTTGTCTACTTTATAGAAGACCTAGGTCAAAAGATGAAAAGTAATATTGCATCTATTTTTATAATGGTGAACTATAAGATTTACCATTAGTGTAGGTCACAATTTAAAAGTTGTCCAAGTGGAGATCTGCTTCCTTCAAAGCTCAGGTTCTTGCCACTGACTCAGATTGTATAATTGTGCTACAGCTGGTAACCAAAAGGTCAGCAGTTCAAATCCACCAGGCGCTCCTTGGGAACTCCATGGGGCAGTTCTACTCAGTCTATAGGGTCGCTTTGAGTGGGCATTGACTCGATGGCAGTCGGGTGGAATGTCAATCCTGCCTACATTAGTGGTTTCTAGTGCAGCATTAGTATTGTCCCATTTTCCCACATAAAGAGTTACCCAGTCAATATCTTATTACGCTATATGATAAACGTTCACATTTCTTCTGGGAATTGTGATCTGGGACTGCTGGAATCTCTGTTCACTTCTCTTTCCCCTTCTGCCAACCCCTACTACCACTGCCAGAGCTAAGACACTCCTAAGACCTGCATACATTCATAGCTGTTTCACCTTCTTGTTCCTTTTCTATAGGCCCACAGTGCCAGCCAAGTCAATTACATTAGAAGGCACCAATGAGAGAAACTATTCAAATGCTCTCCTCTTTCCTTTTGGAAAGGAAAATAAAAATAAAAATAAAAATAAACCTTATCTCACAAACAAACTTTGGTTTTATTAATTAGAATTCTGAGGTTTTATCTGATACATCAAAGATGCCTGATAGATGCTTATCTAACTCTATTTATTCAATTGCCTTTTCTCCTTTATTTGTGTATAGGTACATTTATTGAGTTCCTTGTAGTCAAAGTATCACATTATGTGCTAGGAGTACAATAAAACTTACTTGGTTCTGTCCCCATGGAGTTTATATTCTACTCTTGGTTGTCAGCTACCATTGAATTGGCCTCCAATTCATGGCAACCCTATGCACAATGGAACTGAATGCTGATGGTTCTGTGCCACCTCCGTGATCGGTTGTAGATCAGACCAGTGTGGTTTCTAGGGTTATCATTGGCTGGTCTCCAGAAGGAGAGCTGTAGTCCTCTCTTCCTAACCTTTCTTAGTCTGGAAACTCTGCTGAAACCTGTTCAGCATCATAACAACACACTAGCCTCCATAGACGAAAAGGTAGTGGCTGCTTATGAGAAGCATTGGCTGGGAATTGAACCCATATCTCCCTCACAGAAGGTTGGAATTTTAGCACCGAACCACCAGTGTCCCTTTACAATCTTCTCTAAATAGACGTTATTCAAATAATACCCTACAAAGGCAACTGCAAAATTTGAAAATTGCTAATACAAGACAGTACATAGAGTTATGAGCACTTGTTGCAGGGGAACAATTCTTGTTTACGACTTGTGTAGCCACAGAAAGTCTTCCAGTGAAAGAGTTTTTTATTTTTCAATGATATGTGACACGTTTTTCAAGGATTTATTATTACTAGGCAAGAAAGGCATTGGGAGTTTTCTTTTACCAATTTATCTATGCACTCTGTGTACACCTGGCAGATTTTTATTGCAGTAGATTTCAGTTTCACCAGTAGTCTCCCACATAGCAGATTCCAACTTCCCTGAAGATAGGGACTCTGTTGATTACCTTTATACTCCCAAATCTGAGCATAGCATTTCATTACACTCCTATAAGCTCATATGGAGCAAAACAACAGACATATGGTAAGTTTCATAGGAAAATACAGATTCACATACTCTCTGTGGATGTGTGATTTGAAACTGCTGTGGTGTTTCACCAAGAGTACAACTGGTTCTGAAAAGACATTTGGTAAAGAATGAAGACCAAAATCACTTGGTATTTTTGTCTCCTTTGGTATTTGGTATTTTTTGGTACTAAGTTTTATTGTTTTGTCTGTTTTTAATCAGCCTTTAAAAAAAAGAAAAAAACAAAAGCCCTCAAAAATTGTTTTTTAATTTCCATGCTTTCAACTCAAATAGCTTCAGACTTTTGTATTCTGCATATTATTAGTGTTTTCAAATGAATATGAATGAGATGCCCTTTATTTTTTTGTTTGATCCTTGAATCACAAAGCATGTTGGAAACAGTTATTAATTTTCCCAAAACAAAACTGGTAAGGTTAACAGAGCCACTCATCACATCTTGAGGAGTACACAGAGCTTCTTTTCTCCAAGTGTCTGTTCTTTCCTAAGAGTTATGACCTCACCTGAGGAAGAGAGCTCAGTGAGGTTTGGCCCCAAATGCTGTTTAATAACATTGCTTTTATATGTAGTGCTGGACCAACATTAGAAATGGCACCATTTAGTTTGTTGATAGGTATGACAAAACAACCCTCTTGTTACTATTTGTTACAGCTGTTATTGCATGATTACTAATGCTTAAGGTTGGATCTGTGGGAAAGAAGCCACTCCCTGTTTGCAGAGGGTGGGGTCTCAAGTGAAGGGTGAGACCATTCATTATAGTCATCACAACAGTCTTTCCACTCCACTGGGAGGTAGTATGATCCTCGGACCAGAAAGTCAGACAGAACAGGGTGGTCACTGATTGGTAGTATAGAAGAACCCCTATTGGCTTTGCAAGAAATGAGTCAGAGTGCCTAGTAATCTGTTTTTTCCATGTTGTTTTTGTTAGATGCTGTGGAGTGCATTCTGACTCAAGGTAACTCTGTTTGTCCAGAGTAGAATTGTTCCATAGGATTTTTGACCCTATGATCAGATCACCAATCCTGTCTTTCAGGGCATGGTGGGTGGATTCAAACTGTAAACTCTTTTGCTAATAGTAAACCACTAATCATTTGTGCCACCCAGAGAAAAGGCTAACCACTTGGCTACTAACAAACAGGCTAGTGATTTTAAACCACATAGAAGTGCCTCAGAAGAAAAGCCTGGTGATCTGCCTCTGAAATGCTACAACCATTGATTGAAAACATTAAGAAGCACAATCCTACTTTTGAAATGTGAGGAGTCTCTGTGAGTTGGAATGAGAAATTAACTTTCTCCTAAAGCAATAAACAAATTTTAAAAAAATGCTGAAAAAAACAAAATACAAGAACATTTTCATTATGTTCGGGCATACTGATGGGGCAAAAACAATGGGGGTAGAGAGGGGTAGCAAGGAAATGTCACTGAAATCTACTGTATTCTTCAGTGCCGTGCCCTAAAAAAAGAATGAACTGGCAAGTGTCCCAAGTGTCACTTAAGAATGTCCTTCATCAAACTCTAAAGGTCAATTAAATTTTAGGAAATTAAGTTAAATATTAATTTTATTAAATCACAACTCTTGAATATATATGCTGTGATGACTAAGTCCATGAACTTAATTGTTGTAAGTGCTACATACCTCATTGCTGAGTGTCACTGTGGTCACCTTTGAAGTTCTCCCCTTGGGAAGCATTGCACTGAAGCCAGCATCCAGTCCACCCTTCAAAGCAATTTGGGAACTCTTTCTCGAATGGCCATTGTGCATGGTGGTTTGGTGGCAGGTTTGCAGACTTAACATGAAGTTGTCTGTGAGGCAGTTTTTAGCCAGTAAAGAAATAACTGTATTGGAATACTCACCCTACTCACTTGATCTGCCCCCAGTGAGTTTTTTCTTTACCTGAAGATAAAGGAAGTATTGATAGGAAGATGTTTTGATGACATTCAGGACATCAAAGGCAATACAATGACAGCTCTGATGACTATTCCAGAAAGAGTTCCAAAATTGCTTTGAAGGGTGGGCTAGGCATTGGCATCAGTGCATAACTTACCAAGGAGAGTACTTCAAAGGTGATCATTTAAGTGATATTCAGTAATAAGATAATGTAGCACTTTTTCAAACATGTTTGGGAACCAATTGGCAGTCCTCATATATCTTTGTAATATTCTGTATAGCAAAATGGAAAATTTTCATGAAGCACTTCTGTTAAAATATAGTGGCTGTGTTGAGAAAAAGCACTTGTGTAGTTGTGTGAATTCTGAGCTTACTAACAGCTGACTGATAAATAGCATTTTTACTTGAAGGAATGATTGACAGAAAAATAATGGTTATATTCAGACTGAGATATTTCATAGATGTTTTCTTGAAAAATGAATGAATTTAGCCTATCACATCAAAGAAAGAAACTTATTTGTTGTCAATGAAAAAATTTGAGCTCTCAGGCAAAACTTAGAATTTTGAGAAGACAAAATTGTAGGCCTCACATATTCCCAGTACTTGACATTATTTCTCATGAGACCAATGGTTGTGTTAACTAATGTGGATTTTTTTTAATGTTTTAAATGTTAAAGGTGATAATCTTTGTAAGATCTGCATAACTCAGTGAACTGGGATTTTGCAAATGACCAGTGCATGTTTTACTAAATCTATTCAAAGTGCAAGACAAAGCAATGGATTTTAATGTAGCAGAATACAAAAAGTTCATTTGATGCAACTTCAAATTTTACATTGTAGCTAACCTTTAAGAAACTCCCCCTTGTCAAGTTTCGATGTAGATTAAAAGAAGAATATCCACAATTATCCCAAAAGTTTGTTAAAATACTCCTCCCTTTTCCAACTACATATGTGTGTGAGACCATTCTTCCTACTATTCTTCAATGAAAATAATTTATAGCTACAGATTGACTGCAAAAGCAAATATGAGAATCCAGCTGTCTTCTGTTAAGCAAACTTACTAAAAATTCATGAAACATTAAAACAATGCCAAGGTGGGCTAAGATGCCAGAGTAGTTAGGATAGGCTATGGGGCGGGGGGAAGGAAACAGAAAAAACTTGATAAAAGGCATTTTAGAGGGAAGTTTTATTTTTATGTGGTTATTATATAATGACAGGAGTTAACAAGCTTACAATCTTAAGGCACACGTTTTAAAGAATTTGTTTCAAATAAAATGGAATATTTATTTAGATGGCTGGTGTGATAATATGACTGTTAAATCTTTGTGTTTGCCACATGATAGTATCAATTTGGTATATATACTTTGGAAGGCAATGTTTTACTTGTTATTTTATTTAGGCATAATCTGACTTTCTGCATAAATGGTTTAGTACACTTGTTTTTCTATTTCATCAGCATGTATATGATATTTAGTGCACATTAATTCTCTTATCATGATCCAAGACCTCAACATTCCATGGTCCTATGAGTTACCTCAATGACACCAGGTTTCTTTGGGTTTTTATATGTTATGTAGCAACAGGTGATACAACAGCCCTCTTTCATGTACTTAAGAGTGATATGTTGTTTCCAATAAAAACACAACAACTTTATATTTTATATATAGTATCTTAAAACTTAAAGAAAGCAAACTCTTTGCCTTTGAGTTGATCTGTCTTACAGCAAACCTGTAGTGCAGAGTGGAATTGCCCTGTGGGATTTCCGGAGCTGTAATCTTTATGAAAGTAGATTGCCAAGTCTGTTTCCTGTGTCTCAACTGGTGGATTTGAACTGCCAACCTTTTCATTAGCAACCAAGAGCTTTAACACTGCATCACCAGGGCTCCTTAACTAACACTTAACACTAAAAGGAGGCAAACAGCCTGCATTTATATGAAGACATTTTAATAAAAATATAGGAGTTGTCCAAACAGATTGCAACTAATTAGAAGCCGTTAATGCCAGAGAAAATCACTTGTTGCAAATAGGTTTCCAAAGCATTAGTTAAGCCCCTCCTATTTTCACTAAATCTGTAATCTGGAGTAGTACTAAAATGATAATTGTGTTTGACTGAATTTCTGCTGTATTATTTGAGCTTTCTTGGAACTGTATACATCAAATTTAGTGTTTCTTATATTTGAAAAGAAGGTAAATATTATTTTAGTAAGAGAAATATAGCTATGCTTTGAATAAGGGGGTCTGGTGGTGTGATGGTGGAGCACTCAGTTGCTAACTGAAAGGTTGGTGGTTTGAACCTACCTAGAGGCTGCATGTGACAAAGCCCTGACCATCTGCTCCCATGATGTTCGTAGCCTCAGAAATCCTGTGGGGTAGTTCTCCTCTGTCACATGGATTCACTGGGCATGAAAATTAACTTGGTGCCACCCAACGAAAACATACAGCTACATTTTTCATAGAGGATTGCATTTTTAGCATACCAGTAAGTTTAGATGAGCTATACTATTTTTTGAAATTAATTATGTTTCATTAAACTACCAGTTTCAGCTTTCATTTGTCTAGAGGAGAAATAACTTCATTTTTCAGATTGATATTAATATTATTGGATTTGCATGACTCCTATTAATAAATACAATAAATCTAGAACAAACAAACAAACAAACTCCCAATGAAAAACAGTGCTGACAGCTTTGTTGGAGAATTCTGCCAAACTTTCAGAGAAAAGTTAACACCATTATCACTAAAGGTATTTCAGAGCATGGAAAAGAATGAAATACTCCTGAACTCATTCTATGAAGCCAACATAATCTTGATTTCAAAACCAGGTAAAGACACCACAAAAAATTAAAATTACAGACCAGTATCTCTCATGAACTCACATCCAGAAATCCTCAACAAAATTATTGGCAATAGAATTCAACAACACATCAAAAATATAATTCACCATGACCAAGTAGGATTCATATTAGGTATACAGGGATGTTTCAACATTTGAAAAAAAAAAAAAAAAATCAATCACATAAATGAAACAAAAGACAGGAACCATTTGATTTTACCAACTGATGCAGAAAAGGCATTTGACGAGGTCCAACACACATTGATGTTAAAAGCTCTCAGCAAAATAGGAACAGAAGAGAAATTCCTCAACATAATAAAAGGCATTTATACAAAGTCAACAGCTATCATCATCCAGAAGGGAGAGAGTCTAAAAGCATTCCCTGTGAGACTGAGAGTGAGACAAGGATGCCTTTTATCACCACTTTCATTCAACATTGTGCTGGAGTTTCTAGTAAGAACAACCCGGCAAGAAAACTAAATAAAGGTCGTCCGGATTGCTTAGAAAGAAAGAAAAATACCTCTATTTGCAGGCAGTATGATCTTATACACAGAAAACCCTAAAAAAATCCACACACACCAAGGGGGGAACTACTGGAACTAGTAAAGGAGTTCTGCACATTATCAGGATATAAGGTAAACATCCAAACATCAGTTCGATCCCTTTACAGCAACAAAGAGAACATCAAAGAGGAAATCATCAAATCAGTATCATTTACAGTGAAGATAAAATGCTTAGGAATAAATCTAACCAGAAATATAAAAGACCTATACAAAGAAAATTACAAATTTGATAAAGAAAATATTCTGCATCCCACTTTGCTGAGTAGTGGGATCTTAAAAGCTAGCAAGTGGCTATCTGTGAAGCATCAATTTGTCTCAAACCTCTAGGAGCAAAGGAGAATGAACAGCATCAAAGACGTAAGAAAAATATGAGCCAAGAGGCAGAAATGGATACATAAACCAGAGATTAGGTCATCATGAGAAGATCTAGGTGGTGCTTGGCTACCACCAATGACTGTCCTTATAGGTAACTCAACAGAGTTCCTGATGGAGCATGAGAAACATGCTGTGCAGAATGAGAACTCCAGTAAGAAGACCAGACTTGATGGTCTGGAGGGTCACTAGAGACATCGTTGCCAACTTCTCTGTAAGCCCAGAACTGAAACCATTTCCAAAGCCAACTCCTTAAAGATTGAACAGGTATACACGGTCTAAAATGATACTAGGAAACAATGTGCTTCTTAGCTTCAGTGGATACAGGGGACTAACTGGGTGGCTGCTATCTGGAGGCCTGGAGGTGAGATGAGAAAGCAGATGGGGATGAGAGCTGGTTGAATGGACATGGAAGACATAGGGTGGAGAGGAGAAATGTGCTGTCACAGTGTGGAAAGAGTCGCTAGGGTCATATAACAAAATATGTGTAAGTTTTTGTATGAGAAACTCCAACTGTAAACTGTCAAAATAATGAAAACAGCCACCTCATTCACCACTTTTTCTTCTGGGATATATAGTTATTTTCATTAAAATGTTATTTATTGTAACATAATAATATTTTGTTTTTCAAAATAATTGAATAATTGGTTAAGCAAATTATCACTTTTAACTTCTAACATGACAAAATCAATAGATGTAACATACCTAAGCAAAGCTCTTGTGGGTCCTAAATAATTTTAAGAATGTAAAGGGGTCTGGAAACCAAAAACGTTAGAAGCCACTGATTGAATTTATGATAATATCACTTCATTGTTCAAATGACATATGTTTAGAGGCTATTATGGGTTGAGTTATGTCCCCCCCAAAATACATGTTGGAAATCTGAACCACTGTGTTTATAATTTAGAGCCCTGGTGGTGCAGTGATTAAGAGCTACTGCTGCTAACTGAAAGGTTGGCAGTTTGAATCCACCAGCCACTCCTTGGAAATCCTAGGGGGCAGTTCTACTTTGTCCTAAAGGGTCACTGTGGCTTGGAATCTAGTACGTGGCATGAAGTTTGGTTTGGTTTTTGATATACCTGTTGTTATAATCCCATTTAGGAAAATATTGTCTTTTTATGTTGTTAGGATTAACATAGGATATATCTTGAGTCAATCTTTCTTGAGATACAGAGGAGATTAAACAAGCAAGCCAAACAGAGATGGGGGAGTAAGATGCCAAGCCACATGAAGATTGCCCAGGCAGAAGCCCCAAGAGACAAGGGCCTTCCTCCTGAGCCAAAGGAGCAAGTCTTCCCCTAGAGCCAGCACCCTTAATTAAGACCACTAGCTTCCTAAAGTGTGAGAAAATAAATTTCTTTTATTAAAGCCACCGACTTGTGGTATTTCTGTTGTAGCAACACCAGATAACTAAAAAAAGAGGCCTATTCAAAGATCTGATCTTTAGTTGTTAGTGTTCAGTGTGTCAAATCTGTTCTTGAGACAGTCTTTAAATTCCGGCAGGATGTATTCAGGGTTGTACTGTGGCTGTCATGGTCTTGTTTGATTTCCTTCAGCTTCAGTTTGATCTTGCATGTGAGCAATTAATAGCCTGTTTCACAGTCGTAGTATTGTCTTGACTGCTAATTTTGAGCTTCTCCATGACCTTTTTCTACAGCTGTAGTGGATTTGATCCCTGTGTAGTCAGTTCATCTGGCAAAGTCCGTGTGCGTAGTCACTGACTGTGCTGTTGGGAAAATGCATGGTGAATCCTGTGAGAGTAGGAACTCTGTGGGACCACCTTGTATTTGCAGGACTCACAGATTTTCTGCCTCTGACAGGGTATAGTCTTACCACTCTGCCACTCATTTTAGTGGAAAGTATTTGAGTTTTTCACCTCTGACGTGTTTCTGCTGTACATAGGTCCTGGCTTTCAAAAGTTTTAATGTATTTCTGATGATTAATTCCTTGGTCTTGCAGAATTCTATCGTTTGATATCTAGCATCATTTCTGTCACATAGGCCATATTTACTAACTGCTGATCCTTTGTTTGAAACTGTCGCATTCTGATCACCAATAATTATCAATACAACTAGATTACAAGGTCACTCAATTTCAAACACAGCATTTTGTAAAATCTTCCACTTCCTTAGTTTCAGCATTTGTGGTTAGTACATAAATTTGAATAATGGGCATATTGACTGGTCATCCTTGGAGGCATATGGATGTTAGCTTATCACTCACAGCAGTGTATTTCAGGATAGATCTCAAATGTTCTTCATAATGAGTACAGCAATATGTTCACTTTTCAGTTTATTATTTCGATTTGTCAGTAGTGGCACAGTAGGCCATATGTGACTGTGTGATTCAGAAAAGGCCCATGCTAGTCCACCTCAGTTCACCAGTGCCAGGGTGTTGATCTGTAAATGTTACATTTCATTTTTGATAATTTCTCATTTTTCTTGATTCATACTTTGTACATTCCACATTCTGATTACTAATATACAATTTTAACTGCTACTTTTCATTTTTGAGTTGTACCATATCAACAAGTGAATCAGCTGTTATGTTTCTTTATCAGACATTGTATTACATACTGATTCATTTACTTGCTTATTAAATGTCTTTCCTATTGAATGTTGGAATTGACTCGATGGAACTGGGTTGGGTTTATTGAGTGTAAATTCCATTTTGAAATATTTTTTACCTTTCTTGTTCATTGGCTTATCCTCTGTATCTTCTAAACTCTGACACATATTTCTACTCTGTAAATATTTGTTGAAGTAATGAAACTGTTTTCTCATCTGGAGATTCCTCTTATAGTACTAAAATATTGGAAGTTCTGTGTATAAGCTCTTTCTAGTTTTATCTTACTTGTTTTCTAGTGCAAAGGCAAGTTCTTGATGAGGACACACAATATTTTTGGCAGTTTCTCCTGTGTGTTTATAGTGTCTAACAAATCCAGCTGTCATCGCATGGTGTTCTTTTCTTTTGCATCAACTTCTTCATCATCCTCCCTTAGCAATACACATTAGTATAAACATAAAGTTCCATTATTCCTGTCAAGAACTACTGCCACCACTGAGAAACATAATCTCAGCTGGGCAGTCCATCCTAGAGATACTGGAAAGTGAGAGAGAAGGCCTCTCCCTCCTGTTATATTCTACTCGGGGGCACCAAAGCAAGGTTATTTGTGCCCACAACCTACTCCAGAAATTTTAAGGAAGAGACCTTGCCATTTTTTTATTTACCACTCCTTATCTTCCAAAACCCTGAAGTGACTCCATAGGAACCTGGAATAGAGTCCAGTCTGGTCATCTCTGAGACTCTCTCTCTCTCATGTAACAGTAAAGATTATACTGAATTAATCATCACATACACATGACTCCTTGTTTCCTTAAGACAGGATCTCAACCATTGCAATGTATTGGTATCAACAAAAGAACTTTAAAAATTTTGATGTCTGGGTCGCGCCCTCACTGACAAGCTGCAGATCTTGGATGTAGCTTGTCACTGGGAGTGTTAGTAGCACCCAAAAGGATTCTAATGTGCAGATCTGAAATGAGTTCTCTGTCAGAGTGTTTTCAGTTCTTCTCAAATAGATTTCTGTCATACCCACTCCAACAGATCATTGTGTACACTCAGAAATAATTTTTCCAAGAACTGATGTAACAAAAACTAGCTGTTCTTGATATTTTTATATGGTGAAACCAAGTCTCTTATAAATACAGAATGCACCTGAGCTATAATGTGACCACTTGAAAGTAAATTAGCCCTTCTCTTCCCCTCCTCCCCTAAAGTACGTGGTGAGAAATAAAAGTTCTGTTCATCACTTGGCGATTGTGCTCAAACTCCAGCTTCATCTCCAGCCATTGCTTGCCACACACATCCTATACTGTTAGCCATCTCAAACTCTGCAGTTTCCTTGAATCTCCTGTGTTGGTTAGCATTTATTCTTTTTTTGTGTGTAATTAGTTTCCTCTGAAACAGCTTTCTCATCTTTTTCACCTGACCCACTTCAAGATATTTCTCAAGAAATCAGCACAGCCCTCTGGAAAACACACCCTCACAGCAGGCCATAGACTGTGTTATGTATCCCTTACCCAAACCTTACCCTGATTTCCCATTCATGTCTTGGGCATTTCTTACTCAACAGTACCATATTTTATAATAATAATTTGGTTTTCTTTTCCTGAGTGAGCTCCCAAAAAAGCAGAATGCACATTTTTCTTAATGTCTGGATTTCCATTTTACAGACAGAAACTTGTATCAAAATGAATGAGTGAACCGATGGATAAGTATCTCATAGCTTGGGCAAACTTAACTACTGCATGTTTTGTGAGATATTTATATTTTAAGTGTTCTGGGGGGTTAGATATTCACAACTCTCTAATTTTATGTGTTTGTGAGATAGTCATATGACTTAGGTCACTGTACTAGTTAGTTGTATACCTAGTTCTAGAACTGAAAGTCCTTGACTTCTAGTCCAGTGCTCTTGTTACTTAAAATTTGTTATTGGTTTTGTTTTGTTTGGCTTTGATTTTGATTTTGGTTGATTAATAATGGTTTATGCACCACTAGGTGAGAAAGCATTGGCCTGAGTTTTGGGGGGAGGTGATTAAGTTCTTAGGCTTCTCAATTACCACAGTTCATGTTATCTGTCCACATGGTTGAAATAATGGCACATTGACATTTTGTGGTAAATGTTCCAATGAGTTCCTTGAGATGCACAAGAGATCTTAAATATATCTGAAACATGCAATAAGGTAAGTTGCATAGTGTTTGCATTTGACCTTGATAGTTTTAAAGAAAGAAACATTAAAAGGAATAAAACAAAAGTGAGAAATAACATTTTAAATAATGCAGGCACTGTTATCTAACTTTCTACTCACTTAGGTTATGTCTGGGATAGAAAATGAGATGAGAAATATGAATATACTCATCTTTCAGACAGTTTCAATTCCCGTATATCTCTTACAATTCAAGTATTGTGCTGCATTCATTGCATGTGAGTCATAGATGAAAAATATGGTGTTATTATTATTATTATTATTTTAATTCAGCATGGCCCCTAGAATATGAGCCATCTACCATAGAAACTGATCTGATCTACTGCAGAGGGAAAAGTGGCTGAGCTGGATGCTGAGTATATTGTTCTCCAGCATGATACCTCAAAGAATTTTCGTGTATTTTCAAACCTATTACCCCATTATGTATGATTCTACTCTATAGATGGGAAAATGTTATTTCTGCATATATTATGGTATCTATATATGTGTATGCCATATGTATGATGAATAGTATAGAATAGATAATATTGGATGTTTTTATAAAGAAATATTTTATATGGCCTTCTGCTCTATAATGGAGCATTGAACACCTGCTAAAACACAGACCAATACTACAGACTCAGACATTGGAGTAAAATATTAAAAAATTAATAAACACATAATTGCTGTGCTAGGAAAAATACGAGGTTTCTAGTGACTAAAATAGGGCTGGCTCTCAGTGGAGAGAACAAATGAACTTTGGCAGAGTCTGAAGGCAAGAGATCAATGGGACACAGGTGAATAGTTGGAAAAAAATGCTGACATTCTGATGCTCACAAAAGTTGTATGTACACAAGGCTACCTCTACACAGCAAGTGTGAACCTGGCTATTGGAAAAGGTGCCGTTTGCTTTCCTAACTGCCTCCTACCCACTATAGCTTCAAGCTATAGTGGTACCATTTGTACAACTCAGGAGTTTGGAGCTGAGCCATAGCAGGAGCAAGTTAGGAAAAGTATCTGAGAAGAGTGGCAGCCTAGGTGCAAGATCTGCTCTTGAGCCAGACCCACAACAGCACCAGTCAGCAGCCCAGCAGTGCCTAGGCTGAGGCTGCCACAAGCGTAGAAGGTGATGTCCTATGTAACATGACTACACAAGCACCAACGGGGACTATGAAGAAAATAAAGCCAGTAATTAAGAAAGCTGGTAGTGAGAAAATGGTCACACTAATATAACTAAAAAAGGACTTTAAGTATTTTAATGGTATCAGCCATATAAAGGAGACTTGCAGCCATGAAAACTGAATGAAAGTATATAAAACACAAGACATTATACAGCAAGAACAAGAACATATAATTATATTGTAACAAGACTCATGTCTCACACCTTACATAAAAACTAACTCAAACTGGATAAAAGAACTGAAATCAAACCTAAAACAATAAAGATCATGCAGGAAAAAATAGAATCAACAATGGAAGTTTTAATACACAGCTTAGACAGACTTCAAAATCTGACAGAGCACAATCAGCAGAAGAGAAAATAGATAAATATGAACTGCTAAGAATGAAACACTTTTGCTCATCCAAAGACTTTACCAAAAGAGTTAAAAGACCACCTACAAAATGGGAAAAAATGTTTGGCATCTACATGTTGGACTGACTCTGATCTCCATAATCTACAAGGTACTGCAAAATATCAACAAGAAGAAGGTTGATAATCTAATTAAGTGATGGGCTAGGAGATGGACAGACATTTCATCAAAGAGGACTTCCAGGCAGCCAGAAGACATACAGAAAATGCTCATGATCACTAGCCATTAGAAAAATCCAAATCAAAACTAAAATGAGATATCTTCTCACCCCAGCACAGTTGGCTATGATCCAAAAAACACAAAACAACAAATGCTGGAGAGATCTCTGTGGAGAGATGGGGGCTCTCTTACATTGCTGGTGGGGTTGCAAAACAGTGCAACCTCTTTGGAAAGCAATTTGGCACTTCCTTAAAAAGCTAGAAATAAATATACCATTTGATCCTGTAATCCCACTGCTCAGAATATAGTCTACAGAAACAAAGACTGTTACATGAACAGATACATGCACATGAATGTTTATTGCAGCATGGTCCACTGTAGCAAAAAGATGGAATCAACCTAGATGCTCAACAACAGATGAATGGATAAACAAACTATGGTACATATACTCAGTGGAACACTATGCAATGATAAAGAACAACGATGATTTTAGGAAGCATCTCATAACCTGGTTTCAACTGAAAGGCAATATGCTGAGTGAAATCAGTCAGTGACATATATTGTGTGAGACTCCTAGTATAAGGACTTAAAAATAGACTTATGTACAGAGGAAAAGACTCCTTGACAGCTACAAGAAGGAGAGAGAGTTGGCGATAGATTAGATAGTTGATAGAAATGAAAAGAAACAGCTGTAAAAATTGATTGATTCATTACTGGGACATGGCATGTATGAAGTATGAATCTAAGAAACTTGCAAATCATCAAAAATGAAGTTGGATCACATAGACATCAGGTGTTAGTGAGCCAAAATGGACTGGTATTGATCATTCTGAATCCGACATTCTTATGGTGTACAATGCCTGGGAATGACAGCTTTCAGAGGAATGGAGTAGCATTCATTGTCAAAAAGAATGTTTCAAAGTCTATCCTGAAGTAAAATTCTGTCACTGATAGGATGTCTATATGCCTACAAAGAAGACCAGTTAATGTAACTGTTATTCAAATTTATGCATCAACCACTAAAACCAAAGATGGATGAATGAAGATTTTTTACTAGTTTCTGCAGTCTGAAATTGACTGAGTATGTCATCAAAGCCAGCCAGGACACATTTATAATTGCGGGTTAATAGAATGTGAAAGTTGGAAATGAAAAAGGGTGGATTGGATGTGGCGATGCAGAGTGACCATATATTGGATGCACTTTATGGTTCTATACATCTATAGGATATCATCCTGCTGACCTCTGGCTGGAGGAAGGAGAGTGGGTGGAGAGGAGGGGAAAGGAGACTGCTGGGAGGATGAGACATGTATGGAGCAGAGAGGAAGTGTATGCTGTCACCAGACAGGGAGAGCAGTAGAAGCTGCATAGAGGTGGGCATGTAAATTTATATGGGAATGTACATTTTCACTCAGTCATATTAAATAGAAAAATTTTTAAAAAAGGATTTATAGTTGGAACATATGGCATTTGTGATAGAAATGATGCTGGAGATCACATGATAGAATTTTACAAGACCAATCACTTCTTGATTGCAAATACTCTTTTTCAACAATATAAACAGCAATATACACATGGTCTTCACCAGATGCAATACAAAGGTATCAAATTGACTACATCTGTGGAAAGAGACTGTGGTAAAGCTCCATAGCATCAGTCAGAACAAGGCCGGGGACTGATTGCAGATGACCATCAGTTGCTCATATGTAAGTTCAAGCTCAAGTTGAAAAAACTACCATCAAGTCCACAAGAGTGAAAGTATGATCTTTAGTGTATCCCCTCTGAGTTCAGAGACCATCTCAAGAATAGATTTGATGCATACAACACTAATGAGCTAAAACTAGGCAAGTTGTGGAAGGACATCAAAGACATCATACATGAAGAAAGCAGGAGATAATTAAAAACAAAGAAGAGATCAAAATGGAAATCAAAAGACTCTGAAACTTGTTCTTTAACATTGAGTACCTAAAGCAAAAGGAAGAAATGATAAAGTAAAAGAACTGAAAGGAAAATTTCAAAGGGCAGCTCAAGAAGACAAAGTAAAGTATTATAACGACACATGCAAAGAACTGGAGATAGAAAACCAAAAGGGAAGAACAGGATTGGCATTTATCAAGCAGAAAGAGCTAGGGAGTTGAAATAATGAAGGACTCTATGGGGAAAATATTAAAAGATTCAGGAAGCACCAAAAGAAGATGGAAGGAACATACAGAGTCATTATACCAAAAAGAATTGGTTGTTATTCAACCATTTCAAGAGGTAGCATATGATCAGGAACCAATGGTACTAAAGGAAGAAGTCCAAGCTGCACTGAAGTAACTGGCAAAAAAACTAGGCTTCAGGAATTCACAGACAATCAACTGAGATGTTTTAATAAACAATGCAGTCCTGAAAGTGCTTATTCATCTATGCTAAGAAATTTAGAAGACAGCTACCTAACTAGCCTTCTAAAAAAGTTTATGTCTATTCCCAAGAAATGATCCACCCAAATGTGGAAATTATCAAACAATGTTGTTAATATCACATGGAAGTTAAATTATGCTTAACATCATTCAGGAGTGGCTGCAGCAATACAGACAGTGAACTGCCAGAAATTCAAGCCAGATTCAGAAGAGGATGTGGAACCATAGGTATCACTGCTGATATCAGATAGATCTTGGCTGTAAAGATCAAGAGACAGTCATTTAAACATACCAAGGGAACACTGACTGGTTTAAAGGCAGGAAGGATGTGTGTCAGAATTGTGTCCTTTCACCATACCTATTTAATCTGTATGCTGAGCAAGTAATCTGAGAAGCTGGACTCTACAGAGAAGAAAGAGGTATCACGATTGGAGGAAGACTCATTAATAACCTACATTATGCAGATGACACAACCATACTTGCTGAAAATGAAGGGAATTTGAAGCACTTTTTGATCAAGATTAAACACTACAGCCTTCAGTATGGATTATATGTCAACATAAAGAAAACAAAAATCTTCACAATTGGACCAGTAAGCAATATAACTAACAGAAAATGTTGAAGTTGTTAAGAATTTTATTTTACTTGTACCCACAATTGACACCCATCAACAGTCAAGAAATTGAACAGTATTGCATTAGGAAAATTTAGTGGAAAAGACCTCTTTAAAGTGTTGAGAAGATGTCACTCTGAGGAATAAGGTGCACTTGACTATTTTTACTCAACTCATGTGCCGGTAAAATGTGGACAATAAATAAAGAAAACTTGAAGAATTGATACCTTTGAATTATGGTGTTGGCAAGAATACTGAATACATCATGGACTACCAGACGAACAAACAAATCTGTCTTGGAAGAAGGACAGCCGGAAGGCTGCTTAGATGTGAGGCTGGTGAGACTTTTACTCACACGCTTCAGAAATGGTATTCAGGAGGGACCAATCCCTTTAGAAGGATATGAAATTTGATAAAGCAGAGAAAGTGCAGTCAAGCTGGTGGACTAAACAAATGTCTCCTTAATTTCCTCTGGAAGCCAATTCCTGAACTGATAACTAAACAGAGCCTTCTGGACACCTAGTGAGTCCTGGGACATGGCATAGGGCTGTCAATTTGGACTACGTACCACTGAATGGAAAACTTATTCTCTTTCATTGACCCCATCCTTGTTGAGTACTAGCTCTCGTGATATGAAGGTAACTTGCCATTTTAACATTTTTTTCTCTGTCTTAGCTGGTGGGTGGGGCTGGGGCTTAACTGGCAGCAAAGTTCAGATGCACTGCTGATGGGACCAGCAGGAGGAATAGCCACATTTTGAGAGCCCAGCTCTGGACTCTGTGCATCTTGGCCCTTCACCCCCTCTTTCTCAACCTCCACCATTGATTCGGCTATTTTACAGTGGGCAGGAGAGCTTGTGCAGGATGCCATCTTGTTTGACTGGGAAGTGCACTTACCCAGAGGGATGCCCCAGCAGGACCTAATTCCCAGATTTGGAGGCAGTGCCTGCATGGGGAGCACTTTTCCTGCAGAAAAGCAGTGTTTCTCACAGTGTGGCCCTATTGGTGGGGCCTGGCAGCAGATGACAGCAGAGCAGTAGCCTTTCTGTATTTTCAACTGGGTTACAGCATCTGGGGTTGGATATAGAGGTGCTTACTTTGCCAGCTTGGAAGAGGGACGTTCATACTTGAAAACCTGACTGATTTTGGATCTTTCAGATACTTTTTATGTTTTAATATAAAACTGCCTATAGAAATACCTGCAGTATATCCTAACAGCATCTCTTCTAGCCTTTACTGACTCATATCATAGGGTCAGCTGACGGTCCCCCAGTGACTCTGTAAGTAGGGCTGTGTCTTTGCCAATCAGGAGGTGGAGTCTGCTATCCCAGAGATGCCACTCGGCCCAATCACTGGAGTCCATAGAGGTGACTGGTGATCACCCTTCTTTTCAGACTGAGCTTTAGATCCTGTTAAGGTAACACTGGAGAATCAAAACAACCTCCAGATGTCCAAAAAGCAACAAACTTTGGACAGAAATCTAAAGAAAAATTCACCTGTGGCTCTAGAAGGCCCACAAAAGAAAGAACCAAAGAATTTCCCAGACGAAGAAGTCTTTCTGAAACTAGTGGCGAGCGAGTACAACAGGATTATATAGAGAGCCTTCCTAGACATTATACAAAATGCAGCAAAGTAAAATGAAAAATTAAACAAGCTGTTTGATCTGATGGAACACTAGTACTCTGAAATCCAGCAGGTCAATAACAAAGTCAAAGAGATAGAAAATTGAATTCAAAGTCAAAAAAACAGAATGGAACAAATGGAAAATAAGACTTTCTGACTTGTAAGACAAAGCTACTGACTCCAGCATCTATGAGGAGAAATCAGAAAAAAAGAAAGAAGAAAAATGAAGAAGCATTAAGAAGCATGTGGGACTGTGTTAAGAAGAACAATCTACAATTGATTGGAGTTCCAGAAAAGGGAAGAACACCTGAAAACACAGAGAGTAATGTTGCTGAGCTGCTGACAGAAAAGTTCCCTGAAATTATGAAAGAAGAGAATGTAGATATTCAAGACACATATTGAACGCCACTCAATATAGATCCCAAAAGAAAAAATCTAAGATATAATCAAGCTTAACAAAATGAAACATAAGCAGAAACTCTTAAAGGCAGCACGACTCAAAGCACAGCTAATATTCAGAAGGAAGCCCTGTAGGCTTTCATCTGACTTCTCAGCAGAAACGATGCTAGCATGGAGGCAATGGGATAACACATTCAAAGCCTTGAAGGAGAAGAACTTCCAACCAGGAATTATATATCCTGCAAAACTATCTTTCAAATATGAAAATGAAATTAAGACATTTTCAGATAAACAGAAACTCAGAGACTTTGTAAAGACCAAACCAAAGCTACAAAGAAATACCATTAACTCTATATTGTAAGAGGAAATACAGGATAAATACAGTGATCATATCATGAAAACTATGATATCATCATATTAAAAAGAGAGATGTACTACAGTTGTTATAGTCCTTCCAGTTGGAGAGGAAATTAATAAGTCTTGCAGTAGTTAAATTTGGGTTTAAATATGCATTATTAAAGGAGATTATGGGGTAGCTGTAAAGCACGGTAAAGATGCAACGTAACAAATCAAGAAACCTAATAAAGGAGTCTCAACAACCGCAAAACCAACACTGAAAAAGGTGAAAAATCAACTCATAAAGAAGAATATCCCAGAACAGAATAGTAACAACAGAGAAAACATCAACACAAAAATAAACACATAACAATGACAGCACTAAACACCTACCTATCAATAATTATGTTGCATGTAAATGAACTGAATGCTCTAGTAAAGAGACAACGATTGACATCTTGGATCCAAAGACACAACCTGTCTATATGTTATTACAAGAAACTCACCTTTGACTTAACAATACGAAGAAACTGAAAATTAAAGGATGAAAGAATGTATAGCAAGCTAACAATACACAAAGAGGAGCAGGTGTGGCAGTACTAATCTCAGATACAGTAGATTTTAATGTAAAATCCACTATCATGGACAAAGATGGTCACTATTGCTGAAAGGTTAAGTACATAAGCAGGACTTAACAATATTAAATATTTATGCACCCAATAGTAGAACATCTAAATACATCGAACAAACACTGACTACACTTAAAAATGAGATACATCACTCCACAATAATAGTGGGAGACTTCAACACTCCACTCTCAATACTGGACAGATACTCTAGAAAAAGGCTCAACAAAGACACAGAAGATCTTATTGCCACAATTAGCCAACTAGACCTCAGTGACATATACAGAACTTTCAATCTATCGGCAGACAACTACACCTTCTTCTCCAGTGCACATGGAATATTTTCCAGAATAGACTGTGTGTTAGGACATAAAGTGAATCTCAACAAAATCCGTGCCATTGAAATATTGCAAAGCATCTTCTCAGACCATAAAGCCATAAAAGTTGAAATCAGTAGCAGAAAAAACACAGGTAGAAAGTGGAACTCATGGAAGCTGAACAGCATCTTGCTCAAGAACCCATGGGTTATAGAAGAAATCAAGGAGGAAATAAAGAAATTTATGGATTGGAATGAGAATGAAAACACTTCTTACCGGATTCTATGGGACACAGCCAAAGCAGTGCTCAGGGGTCAGTTTATCTCTGTAAATGTACACATCCAGAAGGAAGAAAGAACCCAAACCAAAGAACTAACCCTACAGCTTGAACAAGTAGAGAGACAGACAGGGGAACCCCTCAGGCCCTAACTGAAAACAGATCATAAAGATCTGAGCAGAGCTAGACAAATTAGAGAATAGAAAAACAAATGAAAAAATTGAAGAGGCCAAAAGGTGATTTTTTGGAAAAGATCAACAAAATTGACAAACCATTGGCTAAACTTACTAAAGAAAAACAGGAAAGGGAACAAATAACCCAAATGAAAAATGAGAGGGGAGTTATCATAACAGCAACAGAAATTCAAAATATTGTAACAGGATACTATGAAAGACCATACTCTAACAAATTTGAAAGCGTGGAGGAAATGGACAAATTCCTAGATTCATATCACCTACCAAAATTATCACAAGGTGAAGCAGAACAACTTAATAAACCCATCACAAAGGAAGAGATTGAAAAAGTCATCAAAAAGCTACCAGTGGAAAAAAAGCCTGAGCCCAGATGACTTCACTGCAGAATTGTACCAAGCTTGTAGAGAAGAGTTATCTCCAATGCTACTGAGACTATTTCACAGTACGGAAAAGGATGGAACACTCCCAAATTCATTCTATGAAGCCAGAATAACCCTCATACGAAAGCCAGGGAAAGACCCAACCAAAAAGGAGAACTACAGACCAATATCACTAATGAACCTAGATGCAGAAATCATCAACAAAATACTTGCCAATAAACTACAACAACATATCAAAAAAATAATTCAGCATATTGAAGTTGGATTCATACCAGAGATGCAAGGCTGGTTCAACATCAGAAAAACAACTAATGTGATCAACCACATAAAAAAAAGACAAGAATCACCTGAATTTGTCTATTGATGCAGAAAAGGCATGTGATGAAGTCCAACACCGACTGATGGTAAAAACTCTCAGCAAAATAGGAATAGACGGCAAACTCCTGAATGCAATAACGGCCATTTATACAAAACCAACTGCCTACATCATCCTGAATGGAGAGAGACTGAAACAGTTCCCCTTGAGAACAGACACTAGATAAGGATGCCCACTCTCACCTTTCCTGTTCAACATTGTGCTAGAAGTTCTAGCCAGAGCAGTTAGACAAGACAAAGAAATTAAGGGCATCTGCACTAGCAAAGAACTGGTAAAAATCTCCCTATTCGCAGATGGTATGATTGTATACACAGAGAATCCTAAAGAATACATAAATAAACTACTTAGACTGATAAAAGAGTTCAGCAAAGTAGTAGGATACAAGATAAACATAAGTAAATCAGTAGGATTCCTTTACATTAATGATGAGATTATTAAAGAAGAAATCACCAAATCAGTACCATTTACTGTAGCCCCAAAGAAGATAAAATACCTAGGACTAAATCTAACTAGGGAAATAAGAAACCTTTACAAAGACAACTACAAGATGTTACTATAAGAAACTAAGAGAGTCTTACATAAATGGAGAAATCTACACTGCTCATCGATAGGAAGTAAGATGTTTGATCTGATGGAACAAGAGTACTCTGAAATCCAACAGATTAAGAACAAAATCAAAGACATAGAAACTTCAATGCAAAGCCAAGAAAACAGAATGGAACAAATAGAAAAAAGAATTTCTGACTTGGAAGACAGAGCTACTGAGGCGAGCATCTATGAGCAGAAATAAGAAAAAACAAAAAAGAAAATTGAAGAAGCATTAAGAAGCATATAGGACTCTATTAAGAGGAACAGCCTTCGATTAATTGGAGTCCCTGAACAGGGTGAGACATCTGAGAACACAGAGCGTATCGTTGCTGAGCTGCTGAAAGAAAACTTCCCAGAAATCATGAAGGAAGAGAATATAGACATCTCAGATGCATATCATACGCCACCCAATATAGATCTCAAAAGAAAGACTCCAAGACATAATCAAGCTCAACAAAGTGAAACATAAGCAGCAACTCTTAAAGGCAGCAAGACTCAAAGCAAAGCTAACATTCAAAGGGAAACCATGTAGGCTGTCTTCAGATTTCTCAGCAGAAACCATGTTGGCACGGAGACAGTGGCATGACACATTCAAAGCCTTGAAGGAGAAGAACTTCCAACCAAGAATTAGATATCCTGCAAAACTATCTTTCAAATACAAAAATGAAATTAAGACATTCCCAGATAAACAGAAACTCATAGACTTTGTAAAAACCAAACCAAACCTACAAGAAATATTGAAAGAAGTTCTTGGCTCTGGCTTAGAAGAACAAAACCACTAACTTTATATTTTAGAATGACTTTACTACTCAAAAGTCTACTCAGTTAGGGAAGGCTCCAAAGCCAATCACAGCTTTGATAAGGAAAGAAGCAGTCCAGTGATCATAATGAAAACTATAGTGTCATCATATTAAAAAGAGGGATGTACTACAGTCATTATAGTCCTTCCAGATGGAGAGGAAGATGACAAGACTGGTAGTAATTAAAATTGGGTTTACATATAGTTTATTAAGGGGGATCATAGGGGCAGCTGTAAAGCACAACAAAGATGTATCATATTATTTCAACAAATGTAACACAGGAGTCTCAACAACTACAAAACCAGCTCTGAAAAAGGTGAAAAATCAACTCACAAAAAAGAACATCCCAGAACAGATTAATAAGAACAACAGAGAAAACGTCAACATAAAAATAAACACATCACAATGGCAGCACTGAACACATACCTATCAATAATTACATTGAATGTGAATGGACTGAATGCTCCAGTAAAGAGACATCGAGTGACATCTTGGATCAAAAGACATGACCCATCCATATATTGTCTACAAGAAACTCACTTGAGACCTAAAGATAGGAACAGACTGAAAATTAAAGGTTGGAAGAATATATATCGAGCTAACAATGAACAAAGAAGAGCAGGGGTGGCAATTCTAGTCTCAGACAAAATCAATTTTAATATCAAATCCACCATCGTGGACAAAGATGGACACTATTTATTGCTGAAATGTTCAGTACACAAGCAAGACAACTATATTAAATATTTATGCACCTAATACCAGAGCACCTAAATACATCGAAGAAACACTGACTACACTCAAAAGAGAGTTAGATGACTCCACCATAATAGTGGGAGACTTCAACACTCCACTTTCAATACTAGACAGATCATCTAGAAAAAAACTCAGTATAGATGCAGAAGACCTCATTGCCACAATTAACCAAGTAAACTTCATTGATATGTACAGAACTTTCCACCCCTCAGCAGACAACTACACCTTCTTCTCCAGTGCACATGGAACATTCTCCAGAATTGACCATGTGATAGGCCATAATGCAATGCTCAACAAAATCCATGCCATTGAATTACTGCAAAGCATCTTCTCAGATCATAAAGCCATCAAAGTTGAAATCAACAGCAGAAAAAACATAGATAGAAAGTGGAACTCTTGGAAACTGAACAACATCTTGCTCAAAAAACATGGGTTATAGAGGAAACCAAGGATGAATTAAAGAAATTCATGGATTCCAATGAGAATGAAAACACTTCCTACCAGAACCTATGGGATACAGGCAAAGCAGTGCTCAGAGGTCTGTTTATCTCCATAAATGCACACATCTGGAAGGAAGAAAGAAACCAAATCAAGGAACTAACTCTACAGCTTGAACAAGGAGAAAGAGAACAACAGAGGAACCCCTCAGGCACCAGAAGAAACAAGATCATAAAGATTAGAGCAGAGCTAAATGAATTAGAGAATAGAAATACAATTGAAAAAAATGAAAAGAGCAAAAGCTGGTTTTTTGAGAAGATCAACAAAATTGACAAACCACTGGCTAAACTTACTAAAGAAAAGCAGGAAAGGAAACAAATAACCCAAATTACAAATGAGAGGGGGGTTGTCAGCACAGATGCAACAGAAATAAAAAATGTCACAACAGAGTACTATGAAAGACTGTACTCTAACAAATTTGAAAACCTAGGGGAAATGGACCAATTCGTTGACTCATACCACCTACCCAAATTATCACAACGTGAAGCAGAACAACTTAATAAATCCATCACAAAGGAAGAGATTGAAAATGTCATCAAAACACTGCCAACCAAAAAAAGTCTGGGTCCAGGTGGCTTCACTCAAGAATTCTACCAAGCATTTAGAGAAAAGTTATCTCCAATACTACTGAAACTATTTGACAGTATAGAAAGGGATGGAGTACTCCCAAACTCATTCTATGAAGCCAGCATAATTCTGATACCCAAGTCAGGGAAAGACCCAACAAAGAAAGAAAACTACAGACTGATATCACTCATCAATCTAGATGCAAAAATCTTCAACAAAATTCTTGCCAGTAGAATACAACAACATATCAAGAAAATAATCCATCATCACCAAGTGGGATTCATACCAGGGATGCAAGGCTGGTTCAACATCAGAAAAACAATCAATGTGATTAACCACATAAATAACACAAAAGACAAGGATCGCCTGATTCTGTCCCTTGATGCCGAAAAGGCATTTGATAAAGTCCAACACCCATTCATGCTAAAAACTCTTAGCAAAATGGGCATAGACGGCAACTTCCTCAACACAATGAGGGCCATTTATACGAAGCCAATTGCACACGTCATCCTGAATGGAGAGAGACTGAAAGACTTTCCCTTGAGCTCAGGAACTAGACAAGGATGCCCACTCTCAACTCTTCTATTCAACATTGTGCTAGAAGTTCTAGCCAGAGCAATTAGACAAGACCAAGAAATAAAGGGCATCTGCATTGGCAAAGAGGAAGTTAAAATGTCCCTGTTTGCAGATGATATGATTGTATATGCAGAGAATCCCAAGGAATCTATAAGTAAACTACTCAAACTGATAGAAGAGTTCAGCAAAGTCTCAGGATACAAGATAAACATAAGTAAATCAGTAGGATTCCTTTATACCAACAACGGGACTGTTAAGGAAGAAATTATCAAATCAATACCATTTACAATAGCCGCTAAGAAGATAAAGTACCTAGGAATTAATGTAACCAGAGAAATAACAGACCTTTACAAAGAGAACTACAAGCCCTTACTGCAAGAAACTAAGAGAGACTTAGATACATGGAAAAACCTACCCTGCTCATGGATAGAAGACTTAACATTGTGAAAATCTCTATTTTACCCAAAGCAGTCTATATAATTCAATCCCAATACAAGTTCCAGTGACATTTTTTAATGAGATGGAGAAACAAATCTCCAATTTTGTTTGGAAAGGGAAGAAGCCCCGGTTACGCAAGGTACTACTAAAGAAGAAGAACACACTGGGAGGCCTCTCATTACCTGAATTTAGAACATATTACACTGCCACAGTGGTCAGAACAGCCTGGTACAGGTATAAGAATAGACAGATTGATCAATGGAACAGAACTGAGACCCCAAAGATGACACCATCTACCTATGAACAATTGATACTTGACAAAGGGCCTAAGACATTAAACTGGGGTAAAAACAGTATCTTCAACAAATGGTGCTGGCAAAATTGGATATCCATCTGCAAGAAACTGAAACAAGATCCATATCTTACACCTTACACAAAAACCAACTCCAACTGGATAAAAGACCTAAATATCAAACCTAAAACGATAAAGCTCATCCAAGAAAAGGTAGGAACAACAATGGAAATTTTAATACACGATATGGACAGACTCCAAAATCTGTTAAACAAAGCACAATTATCAGAAGAGAAAATAGATAAATGGGATCTATTAAGAATTAAACACTTTTGCTCATTTGAAGACTTTATTAATAGAATTAAAAGAACACCCACAGAATGGGAAAAAATTATTTGGAAACTCTATGTCAGACCGACTCCTGATTTCCATAATCTATAAGATACTACAAAATATCAACAAGAAGAAGATAAGCCATCCAATTAAGTGATGGGCAAAGGAGATGGACAGACGTTTCACTAAAGAAGAGATCCAGGCAGCCAAAAAACACATGCGGACATGTTCACGATCTTTAGTTATTAAAGAAATTCAAATCAAGACGACAATGAGATACCGTCTCACCCCAACAATATTGGCCATGATCCAAAAAACACAAAACAAGAAATGCTGGAGAGGCTGTGGAGAAAGTGGAACCCTCCTACACTGTGCTGGGGTTGCAAAATGGTCCAGCCTCTTTGGAAACCAATCTGGCGCTTCCTTAAAAAAATGGATATAGATATACCATTTGACCCAGTAATTCCACTACTTGGAATATATCCTACAGAATCAAGGCCTTTCACACCAACGGACACACGCACCAGAATGTTTACCGCAGCACAGTCCACGATAGCAAAAAGATGGAATCAACCCAGATGTCCAACAACAGAAGAATGGATAGGTAAACTATGGTATATATACTCAATGGAGCACTACACAATGATAAAGAACAACGATGACTTCAGGAAACATCTCATGACCTGGTTTCAACTGGAAGACATTATGTTGAGTGAAAGTAGTCAGCAACAAAAGGACAAATATTGTATGAGACCTCTACGATAAGATCTCAAAAACAGACTTGTGTATAGAAGAAAAGACTCTTTGACAGCTGCAAAGGAGGGGGAGAGGATTTAGATTAGATAGTTGCTAGGTATCTGGTTGGGTTAAATCGGTGACAGCACACATTAGAAACAAGAACAATATTAAGTGGACTTAAACATAACATGAATACTCCTTCCATCTTAACCCAATATTGCAAGGATAGAGTCGCTGGGGCAGGGGGCGGGGGACCATGCTCTTAGGCGAAAGTGAGGCCAATTGGCACAACTAGCGTTTTGCTAAGAGGGCTCTCTGCAGCCCACATTGGTGAGTGGCGTCTGGGGTCTTAAAAGCTGTGAAGCTGCCATCCGAGGGCATAGCAAATGGTCCCAACTCAGCAGGAACGGATGCTCACCGAGGACCAAAATGACATTGGGGAAAGACAGCCCAGAAGACAACGAGACCCACAAGAGTGGGTGCCTACATCGACTTGGGACCGGAAGAACCGGATGGTGCCTGGCCACCACCAGTGATAGCCGCGATGGAGCTCACTAAATTGAGTCTCACTGGCAGAACAAGAATAAAAAGGGATGCACCCTGAGATCCCCACTGAAAGACCTCAGTTGATGGTCCAGTGGTTTCGGGGTACCCCTGGGAGCATGGCCCCTCGCCCTGATGCTGCCCTTGACCATAAATCATAACGAAGGTACACGCTTTGGACAGGAATGAATTGGACTTGGCGATGCAGTGACCATATATTGGATGCACTTTATGGTTCTATACATCTATAGGATGTCATCCTGCTGACCTCTGGCTGGAGGAATGAGAGTGGGTGGAGAGGAGGGAAAAAAGAGACTGTTGGGAGAACGAGACATGTATGGAGCAGAGAGGAATAGTGTGCTGTCACCGGGCAGGGAAAGCAGTGGAAGCTGCATATAGGTGGGTATGTAAATTTATATGGGAATGTACATTTTCACTCAGTTTTAGTAAATAAAAAATTAAAAAAAAAAGAAAGAAAGAAGTGCTTCGAGTGCCTTTCACTTACAGCAAAATCTGTGTATTGCAAGTTGCTATTGAGTCTTCCATCAATCCTAATGCCACTTTCTTCATGTGGTGCAGTTTCTCTGATTATTTGCTTAGAATACAGACTGAATATGTATGATAAAAGGATGGAAGACTAACACACACTTTTCTTAATTTCAAACCATGCAGTATCCCATTGCTCTGTGTGAACACACATGATTTAACAATTAATGGGTTAATTACAAAGAGGAAATTACAAAATTTTTAAGAACGAACAATAAAGAAAACACTGAGTATCAAAATGCATGTAGGGTTGTTCCAAGGATTAATAAAAATAATTCATGCAAAACATTAAAAATACCATATAGGAATAGTATAGGAACTCAGCAGATGTTACTTATTATGAATAGTTGTAGTTTACTATATATCTAGATGTAAAGTACTAGTAATTACAAAGATGGTATAGGCAAAATCAATGAAAGAGAATAGAAAAACAGAAACATACATATACACTTGTTTGAAACTGTGATATAAAAATCTATGGGGAAGTTCTACTCTGACCTATAGGATTGCTATGAGTTGGACCCGACTCAACAACAGTGGGTGGGTTTTGTGGCATAAAACACTGAGAAAAAATTTAAAATTGAATAAATAATGTTAGAACAATTGAGTGCCTGTTAAGGAAATACAAAACTATTTGATTAAATCGCTACCTCACACCATACATCAAAATTTATACTGCTTGGACTAAAGATCATAAATTAAAATGAAAAAGCAAAATTTCTTATCAGCAAATTTAATAGGAAAATGTGTCAATGCATTATAGCAGGTTAAGTTTTCTTAGAAAAGATACATTTGTACTTATGTGTGCACACACATACATAGAAAAGTTAATGAAAGCAAAACTTGGCACAACTAAACACATCATTTTTTAAAAAAAATATACAGAACAAATGCATATTAAAGTTAAAATATAAGTACAAATTGGCAGAAAATACTTGCATTATAACAAAGAATATCCAATATATATAAATGATTTTTAAAAATCAAGGTGACAGATATAAGAGCCTGATTTTAAACAGGGCATTCATAGAAGAGGAGCTTTAAGTGGCCAATAAACTTGAAAAGTTAATCCATTTCACTAGTAATCAAACAAATTCAAATGTTACTAGATACTTCTTCATGCGGCAAATTGGCAAAGACCAAAAAGCCTGATACTAAATGTTGGCAAGGATAGAAGGAAGCATGTACTTGCTAAAGAAGGTGTGCTTTATTATAGCCATTCCCAAAAGTAATCTGACAACCCTAATGTTAAATCTGAAAATGTATATTATGTGACCTAGAGATCCTATGTTGTTAGATGTCTAAAGAGAAACCTTGCCTGTGTATACAGAAGTATTTTTGCTAGTGAACAACTGAAAACAACTAAAATGTTCAACAGCAGAGGAATGGTCAAGAAATCAAATTATGTATTGCATTGGGGAAATTTGCTACAAAAGACCGCTTTAAACTGTTGAAAAGCAAAGACACCATCTTGAGGCTGCCTGACTCAACCTTGGGCATTTTCAATTGGCTCTTATGCATGTGAAAGCTGGGCAATGAATAAGGAAGACTGAAGAAGAATTAACTGCCCTGAATGATCATGTTGGTGAAGAATACTGAATATAACACCAACTCAGAAGGAGTACAGCTAGAATGCTCCTAGAGGCAGACTTTGTCTCACATACTTTGGACATGTTACCAGGAGGAACCAGTCCCTGGAGAAGGACATCATACTTGGTAAAGCAGAGGGTCAGCAAAAAAGAAACCCATCAACAAGATTGATTGATACAGTGGTTACAACAAGGCTCAAACATAGCAGTAATTGTGAGGATAGTGTAGGTCTAAGTAGTGTTTCATTGTGGTTTACATAGGGTTGCTGTGAATTGGAACCAATGTGATGGCACATAACAATAGAGCCATGCAAAGATACTACAAGAAAAGAAAATTAGAGACCAATGTCCCTCGTGGATATAGATGCAAAACTTCTAAACAAAATTTTAGCAAATTTAATGCATCAATATATTAAAAGGATAATATACATAATCAAATGGAATGTATTCCATGAGAGCAGAACTAACCTAACATTTAAAAATCAACCCATTTAATTTACCATGTTAACAAGACAAAACAATGATTGTCTAAAAAGAATAATTATAATTGATGGAATAAATCATCTATTCCTGATAAAAACTGCCCATAAATTAGGAACAGAGAACTTACTCAACCTAAAAACATCTATGAAAATCTTATAGCTAATATCATACGTAATAATTGAAGACTGAATGCTTTTCCTCTAAGATCAGAAACAAGACAATGATACCTTCTTTTAACATTTCTGTTCAACACAATATTGATGACTCTAGCCATTGCAATTGTATAAGAAGTAATAAAATGTATCCAGATTGGAGACTTCAACACAACTTGTGTATTCCTCGTATCTTAACTCAATATTGCAAGGACAGAGTAGCTGTGGCGGGGGGCCGGGGACCACGCTCTCAGGAGAAATTGAGGCCAGTTGACACAACTAGTGTTTTGCTAATGAGGACTCTCCACACCCCACATTGGTGAGTGGAGTCTGGGGTCTTCAAAGCTGCCAAGCTGCCATCTGAGGGTACAGCAAATGGTCCCAACTTAGCAGGAATGGATGATCACCGAGGTCCATAACGACATGGGGAAAAGAGAACCCAGAAGACAGAGAGACTCCCGTGAGTATCTACATCAACTTGTGACTGAAGAACCAGATGGTGCTCAGCCACCACCAGCAATAGCCACGATGGAGCTCACAAAGTTGAGTCTCACTGGCAACAAAAGAATAAATAGGGGTGCACCCTGAGATCTCCACTAAACAACCACAATTGATGGTCCGGGGCTTCGGGGTTCCCCCTGGGCACATGGCCCCTGGCCCTGATGCTGCCCCTGTCTGTAAATCATAATGAAGGCCAACTTTTTGGACAGCAGTGTATTGGACTTGGCAACGCAGAATGACCATATTTTGTGGGGACTTTATGGTTCCAGGCATCTATAGGACGTCATCCTGTTGACCTCATACTGGAGGAAGGGGAGTGGGTAGAAAGGAGAAAATAGGAGGCTGTTGAGAGGACAGGACATATATGGAGCAGAGAGGAAGAGTGTGGAGGGAGAGCAGTGGAAGCTGCATATAGGTGAGCATGCAAATTTATATCAGAATGTACATTTTCATTCAATCATAATAAAAAAAATTATCCAGATTGGAAAGGAAGAAGTAAAACTGTATTTTCAGACATGTAGAAAATCCTATTAATTGTATGAAAGCAAAATGAAAGACAATGTAAGAACTTATAAATTAGGAAGTTTGCAGACTGTAAAGTCAATATGTCCATGTCATCAATTGTGAATACCTATGTACTCACTTATCTGAACCAAAAACTAGAATATTACCAGTAATTTACTCCCTTCTATCTTATGTATTTCTCCCTTATCTCATTCCCATATGAACAAAAAGTTTTATGTATGTTTTTTGTCTACATAAGTGTAGATAAAAGAATAAGAAAATGATTAGAAGAAAATATACCAGATTCATAAATAGTGAACATCTCTAGTGAGGGGTGAGGATGGAGTTAAGTTTGAGAGATGCTTTACCTATACTGTAATTCAAATATTTTAAAAGGGCCTTGATTGTTGGTTCACTGTTTACTTTTTTAACTGCAAACATACAAGAAAGATTTGAAGTAAATAGGCCACAGCATTTGTAGTGGTGAATTTGAGTAGTGCCAATATGGGTGTTTTTTATTTTCTTCTTTGTACTTGCCTATTGTCTGTATTTCCAGAGAATGATTTTTATTTGGCATCATGAATTAGAAGTTTTGATGCACAATAAATTGAAGGAGTAGTAAGAGGCCTTTTATGTTATCACATAAGGAAGTATCAGGGATCCATTGGAAAATAAATTCACTGCATGTATATGATGTAATGCATTATAATTCCAAAGACTTGTTGCAATTGAGTCAGTTCTGACTCATAATGACTCTATAGGACAGAGTAAAGCTGCTGCATAGGGTTTCCAGGAAGTACCTGGTAGATTCAGACTGCCAGCTTTTTGGTTAGCAGTGGTAGCAGTTAACCACCGTACCACCAGGGTTTCCGCATTATATTTAACATATATATTTTCTATCCAGTGTGTTTCAAGCATTTGTCTTGTGATCAGTAGTAAAACATAATTTTTACTCCATGCTATTGCTGTAGAATAAACCATAGCAAAACAAGTGGCTTACAGTAAAGTTATTATCATTGTAGCTCACAAGTCTGTGGTTTGGCAGTGTGTCAACCTACTAGCTCAGCTGATTCAAATTGAATCATTCATGTATTTGTAGATGGGCTAGCTTTCTTATGCAACCAGGAGTTTGCTGAAACTCTGCTTTTGTCTGTGCTTAGGTGATGCACTTTCACTCATTCTGGGACCAGCTTAAAAGTTCACATGTGACCTTCTCGTGGCAATGGCCATGAAGTGCCAAAGAGCAAGTGAAAGCATGCAAGAATTCTCGAGGCCAAGTTTAGGAACCCTGAATCCAAAGGATGCTTTCTGTTCCCAGCACTGCTTTCTTGGTGGTATGAAGTCCTCTTTTGTTTCTGCTCCTTCTTTCTGTTATATCACAGAATAAGTTGGCTCAAGACACATGTGAACCTCACAGCTGTGAGACACTGATATACCAAGGTTATCAAAACTTACTGAGTCATTTGTACAGTGCACAGTGGCATTTCCATGAACTTAATTGCCAGACCTCTTATGTAAAATGTTATATTAACATTTCATAGTTTCATGGTGCTGCTGTAACAGAAATACTACAAGTAGATGGGTTTAATGAACAGAAATTTATTTTCTCAGAGTTGAGGAGGCTTGAAGTCCAGATTCAGGGCACTGACTCTAGGGAAAGTTTCTATATCTAGTCTGCTGAAAAATCCTTTCTTAGTATTCATTAGAGATCTCTGGGTGGCATCTACCTTTCACTCATTTGTGCTTGTTTGCTTCTGTGCCTTGTCTGCATCCTTTCTGTCTCAAAAATGATTAACTTACATTGATACTACCTCATTAACAACACAGAGAAAATCTTATTTTGAGATGGGGTTATATCAACATGTATAGGGATTAGGATTTTTTGTTTAGGGGTATCACATCAATCTTGGGGTTTTTTCCAGCTCTTCAAGACACAGCCCAAGCAAATTAACTTGCAAACTCCCCCTGGGAGCGTCTTAATTCCCAGCTCTTACCATTTCTCCAGCTCTCGTGCCGTTTCCTACTCACCTCTGCTATTTTCTAGTTTGAGTCCCTTCTGTACTTTCAAAGTCCTAGGCTTTTGCAATCCAGAAGCCAGAGAATAAGTCCTTTCTTTATTGCTTCCCTGTCTCTGAGTCAGTGAACACAGACTGGCTTAACAGCTGCTTTGAATGCTTATAGAGAGTAGAGGAGGAGAAGGTCTAAGATTCAGAAAGGAAATATCAAGGATTAAAAAAGCAAGATTAGAGTTTCCTGAATATTTTCAGGCCTCGTTTATATGGATTATCTAGACTTTCCGGCCTTTGGACACTATGTCTTTAACACAAAAACATTGGACTCCATTGGTTTTCAAACTAGACTCGGAAAACTAAAGGGTGTTTGGCTGGTTGCAGAGCTCCCCCAACTCCTCCTTCACTTTTCAACTACAGGTAGTCCCTGTTTTATGACAGGGTGGCATTCTGATGACTCTGTCATAAGTCAGTTCTGATATAAAAATCAATCTTTTTTTTTAGTTTTCATTATTCCCTGCTATGCAGCAATGTTTTAAACAGTAAGTCGTAACACTGAACATCTGCAAGTGACCATCTGAGAATTATTAGCAAATTATGTATTGCAACATTGTATGTAGTATGTATTACTAACAATAAGATGTACCAAAAAAAAAAAAAACCTCATGGTCTTAAGTGTAATTAGTCATAACTTCAATATGTCTTAAGTCAGGGATTACCTGTATTATAGTTCTCCTTGCTTTGATCGTTTTTACATACTGAGCTTCGTAAATATTTTTCATTTAAAGAAATGACTCTTTAAATAAAAATTTTTGAAACATTTTCTGTTGAGCCTTAACAGTCTACGTATAACATACCTTCTGGCACTGTAGACTCCAGCCTTTTGTCTCCACTTTTCTAGACCTCTATCCTATGCCTCAAATGTACTAGTGTTTATTTGCAGAGAACAAGCCTTAGTTGATTCAAGGAAAAGAAGAGAATCATATGTCTGGCTCCAATGGCTCCCTCAGACTTTGCAGAGAAAGGATTCAAGGCAAAAGTTGATGGAGAGACTCAAGAGTGTTCTGGTGAATTTCCACGTACAAAGAGATTCTAGACCTCCAGATGATCAGATGTGTCACACAGCAGGACCCTGATGGTCCTTATCTCTGTAAGGAACTATGTACTATTCAGGAACCCCAGAGATCAGAAGCTTTGGCTTTGTCCACTGACTGTTCTTGGTGTGGACATTATTTTCTTGACAGGCATCACAGCCATACAAGCATCAGATAGGAATCAAAGAAGGCAGGGAAAAACAAGAAGAATAGGATATGCTCTGTGGTCATTACGACTGACTTGCTGATTCATGAGTGTTTCTTGATGAGTCCTAGAAAAAACACAATCCCCTGTGAGAAGACACAGAGGTACTCTTAACTACTAATATGGGTACTAGCTAGGATTCGTTTGATCATGGTAGAGCTATCTCTAAAGCAAGTAATACTGAAGAAAGTTTTTCTAATCTAAAATGAAACGTGTACATTTATATGAATTCCAATGCAATTACTCTTGTTATTTAAGTAGGACAATTTCCAGCTGAAGGAGAGATCCACCTGAATAAGCACTTCTGTGCTGTTACTTTTATATATGAACCAGAGTTCTGGTTTTGTTCCCAGCCTCACCTCTGACTCATTGCTGCGAAACTAAGAAATCATTTAGCCTCTCAGCACCTCAGAATTCCTCTTCTGTGAATGAGGATAATAGGTAAACCTTCTCTTGCTTCACTGAATTGTTGTGAAGTTTAATTAGATAATGTTTGCACAGTCCTTTGAACTCTACTAATTAAAGTGATGTGTAAATACTATTCTTCCTTTTATCAGAATGCCTTGATTGAGCCATTTCATAGTGACTTAAAGATGACTATGACAGGAGGACCCAGAAGGAAGGGATTAATTTTTTTCTTTATTAATTTATGTGAACTCAATTCTGGGATCATCAGGTAGAGCAATGAAAATACCCAGCTGGAACTCTAACTGGTGAGAGTAAGGATATATTTTCACACTTGCTCAAAGGGTAATGGTTATACCTTCATGTTAGGACAACTTAGCTTGTTGGGGTGTAGGTTAAAGCCTGGTGTAGCTTAGATATTAGTATAATTTATGAATTGTTCTGTTCAGCATGTTTTCCTATGACATTGGTGATTTATTTTATCTTTTCCCTGTGAGGAATCACAAAACAGAAAATTTGTAATCACCAAATATAAGAGACATAATCCTTGAAGTAGTGTTATTCTTAGTAGGTCATCTATTGTTCAGTCTACTTATCAGTCAAAGAGATTTCTACCCACGACAGAGAAAGTCTTATAAGAATCAAAAATCTTACTAGTTTTCCTGATAAGAATATTGTACTCTAAAATAATTATCCCAATTACTTTTGATATTCTGCATTACAGACCATTCTTCTGCCAGAAAGAAATTCATACATGGATTAATTGGCTTGTGGAAAAACAACAAGCTTATTTCTACAGTGGTTAACAGTTGGGCTCCTAACCAAAAGTTCAGTAGCTCAAAACCACCAGTCACTTCTTAGAAACCCCTTTGGGCAATTCTGCTCCCCCTTGTAGGGTTGTTGTTAGTCTGAAACAACTTGATAATGCCTAATAGCAACAACAGGGTGCAGTCTGAGAGTCGGCCTTTGGAAACCGCGGTGGCGTAGTTGTTAAATGTTACAGCTGCTGACCAGAAGATCGCCAGTTTTGATCCACCAGGTGCTCCTTGATAACTTTTTGGGGCACTTATTTCTTGTCCTATAGGGTTATTATGAGTCAGAATCAACTTAACAATAATGGTTTTGGGGTTTTGTCTTTGGCTTTAGTGTAATATACTACTAAATATAATTTACTACAAATATAACTTGCAAATTGTATTTGTAAACTAGATTTTTAAAGTGATGACATTATAAGTATGCAACAATTCAATTCCAAATGCTACAAAGTGGCTCAGAATTTACAAATGATATGTTTTGATGGAAACCTAGAAAACAGAAAAGTTTTGAAAAGTTGTTGCTGTTGGGGGCTGTTAAGTATATCACAACTCATATTGACCCTATGTACAACAGAGCGAAACACTGCCCAGTCCTGTACCATGCCCGCAGTCATTGTTTATGCTTGATCCCATTGTTGCAGCCACTGTGTCACTCCTTCTTGTTGAAGGTCTTCCTCTTTTTCCGTGACCAAGCATGACGTTCCTCTTCAGGACTTGTCCCTCCTGACATCATGTCCAAAGTTAAGATGTAGTCTTGCCATCCTTGCTGCTAAGGGGCACTCTGCTTGTACTTCTTCCAAGAGAGATCTGCTTGTTCTTTTGCAGTCCAAAAGAATATATTCAATATTTTTCTCCAACACTGCAATTCAAAGCCATCAGTTTTTCTTTACTCATTCTTTCATTGGGTTATTTGTCTTTCTGTTGTTGAGATTTTGCTGTATCTTGTAGGTTATGGAGATTAGATGTGTGTTTGTCTTAGCCAAAATTTTTTCCCCAGTCTATAGGTTCTCTTTTATTGTTTTGATGAAGTCTTTGTATGAGCATAGGTGTCTGATTTTTAGGAGTTCCCAGGTATCTGCTTGCTCTTTCAATGGTTGTATGTTGTTAGTAATTTTTTGTAGTCTGTTTATGCTGTGTATTAGGGCTTGCAGCATTCTCCCTATTTTTCTTCCGTGATGTAGATTTTATATTTAGGTCTTTGGTCCATTTTGAGTTAGTCTATGTGCATGGTGTGAGATATGGGTCTTGTTTCACTTTTCTACAGATAGGTATCAATTATGCCAACATCGTTTGTTAGAGACTCTCTTTTTTTCTCAGTTTACAGACTTTGGCCTTTGTCGAATATCAGCTGCTGATAGTGAGATGATTTATGCCTGGATTCTCAATTCTGTTTTTGTACCAGTACCAGGTGGTTATGACTACCATGACAGTGTAATAGATGCTAAAGTAAAATATTGTGAGGCCTCCCACTTACACTTTTTCTTAGTACTGCTTTGCTTATCTGGGACTTCTTGCCTTTCCATATGAAATTGGTGATTTCTTTCTCCATTTTGTTAAAATTTGTACAGGGATTGCGTTGTATCTATAGATCGCTTTTGGTAAAATAGACATTTTTCAGGGTGTTGAGTCTTCCTATCCTTGAGCAAGGTAGGTTTCTTCATTTATGTAGGTCTTTTTAGTGCCATGGAGTAGTGTCTTATAAATTGCTTTGCATAAGTCTTCTACATCTCTGGCTAGATATATTCCTAAGTATTTTACCTTCTTTGTAGCTATTGTAAGTGGTATTGATTTTGTGATTTCTTCCCTGACGGTCTTTGTTGGTATCAAGGAGTCCAACTTATTTTTGTAAGTTTATCTTGTATCCTGCTTCTTTGCTGAGTTCTTTTAATTCTGGTGGTTTTCTTGTAGATTGTTTAGGATTTTCTGTGTATAAAATTGTATCATTTCCAAACAGAGATACTTTTACTTCTTCATTATGAATATGGATACCTTTTATTTCTTTTTCTTGCCTGATCACTCTGTCTAGCACCTCCAGCACAATAGTGAGTAAAAGTGTTGACAAAAGACATACTTGTCTGGTTCATGTTCTCAAGGGGAATGCTTTCAGACTCTCTCCATTTAGGATGATGTGGGCTGTTGGCTTTGTATAAATGCCATTTATTGTGTTCAGGAATTTTGCTTCTGCTCCTATTTTGCTGAGCATCTTGAACATGAATATGTGTTGGACTTTGTCAAATAAATTTTCTGCATCAATTGATGAAATCAAGTGGTTCTTATCTTTTGTTTTATTTATGTGGTTAATTATATTGAGTGTTTTTCTAGTGTTGAAACATCCCTGCATCCATGGTATGAATCCCACTTAGTCAGGTTATTTTTATTTTTTATTTTTTTGGATATATTGTTGAATTCTCTTGGCTACAGTTTTGTTGGGGATTTTCTCATCTAAGTTCATGAGAGATATTGATGTGTAATTTCCTTTCTTGTGTTGTCTTTACCTGGTTTTGGTGTCAGGGTTATTCTACCTTCATAGAATGAAATTGGAAATATTCTATCCTTTTCTATGCTCTGAAATACCATTGGTAATAGTGGTGCTAACTCTAATAGTTTGGCAGAATTCTCCAGAAATGTCTTCAGGGCAAGGTTTTTTGGTTGGGATTTTTTAAAATTATGTCTTGAATCTCTTGTTTGGTGATGGGTTTATTTAGTAGTTGTACCTCTGTTTGAGTTAGCTTAGGTAGATAGTGTGTTTCTAGAAATGTGTCCATTTCCTCTAGGTTTTCGAATTTGTTAGAATGCAATTTTTCATACTGTTCTCTTAGGATTTTTTCCTGTTGTGATATCACCCATCCATTTTCTTATTTGGATTATTTGCTTCTGTTCCTGTTTTTCTTCTGTCAGTTTGGCCAATGGTTTATCAATTTGGTTGATTTTTTTCAAAGAACCAGCTTTTGGTCTTGTCAACTCTTTCAATCATTTTTCTAGTCTCTAATTCATGTACTTCTGCTCTAATTTTTATTATTTGCCTTCTTCTAGTATCCAAGGGCTTCTTTTGCTGCTCGTTACTTGTTCAATCTGTAGAGTTAATAATGCTTTGACTGGGGCCCTTTCTTCATTTTGGATGTGTGCATATACTGAGATAAATTTACCTCTGAGCACTGCTTTTGCTGTGTCCCAAAGGTTCTGGTAGGATATGTGTTATCCATGTTTCATTCTGTGAGTTTTGTTAGTCCATCTTTGATTTCTTGTATAACTCAGTAGTTTTTAGCAAGGTGTTGTTCAGTTTCCATGTGTTTGATTCCCACCCCCCTTTTCTGTTACTGATTTTGATTTTATGGCTTTATGGTCTGGAAAGATGCTTTGTAATATTTTGAATTTTGTTAAGGTCAGCTTTATGGACTAATATGTGGTCTGTTCTGGAAAATGTTTCATGTGCTTTGGAAAAGAAAGTATACTTGACTGCTGTTGGGTAGAGTATTCTTTAAGTATCTGTGAGGTTAATTTGGTTGATTGCAACATTTATATTCTTTGTCTTTACTGAGCTTTTTTTCTGGATGTTTTGTCATTCAGTGAAAATTATGTGTTGAAGTTTACTATTGTCAGGCTGTTTGTCTTTTCAATACAGTTAGAGTTTGTTTTCTGTATTTTGGAGCACTGTCATATGCTGCGTAAATGTGGTTATATCCTCCTAGAGTACTGACTGTTTAATTATTATGTAGTGATCTTCCTTGTGTAATGTGGTATATTTTACTTTAAAGCCTGTTTTATCAGAAATTGGTATTGTCACTCTTTTTTTATTTTCTGTGCTTGATATATGTATTTTTTCATCCTTGAGTCTGTATTTGTGTCTTTAAGCTTAAAGCCAGCCAAGTGTCGTCGGTGTTTTTTAATTCAGTCTGCCTCTCTCCATCTCTTTATTGGTGCCTTTAGTCCATTTACTTGGCCTAATTATTGATACACGTGAGTTTAGTGCTGTCATTTTGATGTATTTTTTGTGTGTATATTCCATCTGGCAAAGGTCGTGTGTATATTCACTGTTTATGTTGGTGAAAAACAGTATTTGCAATGAATAAGTCAGCAGTATTGCAAAATTCTATCATGCTATCTTTGGCATCATCTCTAGGGCCATATTTTCCAAATACCAATCCCTTCTTCTTCTTTTTGAGCTTTTTGCATTTCAAATGTCAGTAATTCTCAATGCATCTTGATTACATGTTTGATCAATTTCAAACTGCAGAAGCTAGTAAAAATCATTTATTTCTTTATCATTAGCCCTAGTGGTTCATGTGTAAAATTGAATAGCCATATTAATTAGTCTTCCTTGTAGGCATATATTATCCTATCACTGACAGCATTGTACTTCAGGTAGATCTTGAAATGTTCTTTTTGATAATGAATAAAACACAATTCCTCTTCAAGTTATCATTCCTAGCATAGTAGACCACGTGATTGTCTAATTCAGAATGGCCAATATTCATCCATTTCAGGCCACTGATGCCTGTGATATCAATGTTTATGCATTCCATTTCATTTTTGATGATTTCCAGTGTTTTTTAGATTCATACTTTGTACATTCCATGTTCTGATTATTAATGGATGTTTGCAGCTGTTTCTTCTCATTCTGAGTTGTTCTATATTAGCAAATGAATGTTCTAAAAGTTGGAAACTCCATTCAGGTCATTAAGGAAAACTGTACTTTGAGGAGGCAGCTCTTTTCCAGTCAACTTTTGAGTGCTTTCCAACCTGGGGGCTCATCTTCTGGCACTATATCAGACAATGTTCCACCACTGTTTATAAGAATTTGCTGGCTAATTATTTTCAGAAGTAGACTGCCTGATCCTTCTTCCGAGTCTATCTATGTCTGGAAGCTCAGCTGAACCCTTTCCACCATGGGTGACCCTGCTGTTGTATGTGTACCAGTGGCATAGATTCCAGTATCAAAGTAACACACAAGCTGACAGTTGTGTTGGGGTTTTGAAAAGTACTAAGTTCCAAATTAGAGATTTGCAATAGCAAATGTTTCTGTAAAATGTAATATCTAGTCTATTGCACTTGTAATGTTTCTTATTTTTTTGTATACTTCAGAAGTGCCTCTGCTTATAGACCAATATAGCATGAAAGTTGTTTAAATGGTTATAATCTTGCTATAGGCCAACATAACATAAAAGCTGTTTAAATTGTTATAATCTTCACATTCAGAGTCTGATGCCAGCCAAAGCCAAGCCAAGTGCCATTGAGTCAGACCCAAATTCTCATTTAATAATAAGAGTAGAATTGCAGAAATTTTTCATATCCTTAGTGTCTTGGCTGAGGCCTTGTGAAAAGTATGAGGATATCTTAGTGAACTCATAGGGCATAACAGACCAGGTAGTGTTGCTATCCAGCAAAATGAAGATAAGTATTGCTTATTTTGATCTAAAGGGACTAAAGAAAAGAAAATACAGACATACTATGTAAATCTAAAGTATATAACCTGATGTAATGCTAAAGATAAAATATGATTTGAGTTTGCTACTATAGTCAAGCAGGGAATGAGTATTCCATTTATGGCTGTAAGGTGCTGAGATGAGTCTATCTCCCACCTATTGGGATTTTTGAAAGGGAAGATATATGTTGTAAAAACTGTTCTCTGTTGGGTTTTATATTCCATAGCCTCTGGTTTAAGAGGGTATTGTGCAAGTTTAAACAGAGGTTTAAGAAGGTCAGTTTGAGCCGTGATGGTTCAGCCCCAGTAATCCTGCCTTCAGCAGTAAAAGTTTAACCCATCAACACTCTGACATCTCTTTGAGGTCTTCATTTTGGGCTTGGAAGTCTTCAATTTGATCTTGATCTAGACACAGAAGTACTAGTAAATCAGCGTCCAAATTATCTATAAGCCCATTACATATGGAGAGTCCTTAGAATTTTATAAAACAGACCATGAAGATGTCATTTAACTTGATAATTCCATTTTCACAGTACATCACTCCCTATCAAGGTAACAGATTGTAGTATCCTGGATAAGAAAAGGCTATACATCTGATATAAGCCAGAGTAGGGACAATGTCAGGGATTATTAAAGATATCCATCTCCTGAGTCACTTATTTACACCAAAGAACATGTAGAATTAGAGTAGTAGGATTTAATATTAATAATGTAACACCTATATCAATCAAAAACTTGCAAGATTGTCCTTTAATATTGCAAAGATTTTCTCCTTCTGAATTGAAAGAAAAAGTGAGAAAGGAGTACTTGATTACTCCTAAAAGTATTTTAGGAGTTCACTTATTTTGGAGTTTTTTGGCCAATGGTCTTTCTGTTTAGATTAATTATTTACAGAAATTTTTGTCAAGACATTCCTTCTTCTCTGAGTTAAATGTTCAGGGGTCGTCTAGTTGTTTTATCTATACCCATTGCCATCAAGTCTATCCGAATTCACAGCAACCCTATAGGACGTGGTAGGGCTCCCCTATAGAGTTCCCAAGAAATACCTGGTAGACTTGATCTGCTGACCTTTTAATTAGCAGCCATGGCACTTAACCACTATGCCACAAGGGCCATAAATTTATTCTTTCGTGGTTCTGAGACTCTTTCAGACTGCTCAGCAAGGTGCTGAAGTGTGACAATAAGACTGTTACTTACTCATTTTGATTCTTCTTGCATATTGAATCATCTATCTCTGGGTTAAGATCATTCACAAAAAGTGAGCAGAGAGCTGTGGTCACATTTGCATTGCAATTTACTTCTGAATGTTGTCTACATGTATTAAAGAGGCTATCTCTGGATTCTCCAATGGATTGATACTTTCTTTACTTACAGGATGGAATCAGAGTTCCATGTATACTTAAAGTAATAATTTTGGGAATAAATTCCAAAAGACTTTACCCAACATCTATAGGTTTTCTAAACTCCTCTATTTCTTATGCAACTTAGGGTCTTTTAATTCTTCCATTCTATTCAATTTGTATCTGAGTATATGAGCTAACTAATAGAAATCTGAGAGCCTTGGGTTATAGGTTCCTAGACTATTTTTACAGAAAGTTGGTGGTGTAAGTGGTTAAGGATTTGGCTGCTAACCAAAAAAGATTGGCAGTTTGCCTGCACCAGCCATTCCTTGGAAACTATGTGGCAGTTCTACTCTGTCCTGGAGGATTGCTGTGACCTGGAATTGACTTGACAGAAATGGGTTTAGTCTTGGGTTTAGACTATTTTTAATTCATCTTCAAACTCTATCTTGTCTAGATTTTATAAAATTTTTAATAATGGCTTTCATCTCAGAATAAGACTTAGTCATAAAATCAGCAGTAAGAAATTTTTACCTATTATTAAGAAGTTTAACCACCAAAAGGAAAAGGGAACAGCCAGAAGGAAATGGAGAAGCACAGACTGAGGGAAGAGGAAAAATAAAATAAAGGCCATTAGGTTCGTGTTGTCATTGGGAGGATTCTAAAAGAGGTATGATACTGTTTTTTGCTTTTTTCCCCCTCTGTCAATGATTCTTTTAAGGAAATAATTTGATATTTGAGTACCTTTGTATTCTTTTTTCATACTAAGTAAAAAAGTGCAAACTATTGAATATGCGGAATTTTATTCTTTCATTATCTAAGGCAACTCTCAAATGATTGTTTTAGTTCGTATACAGTTGATTAAAAAGGTTAAAAAAATGCCTGTTGTAATTCTAAATTATCCTTGGTGAAATTATGCCATTTAGAAAGATAAGTTTAAGAAGCTGAGTTATGCTGTGAATGTATAAAAGAATCAGGATTCTATATCAAAGGGAGAATGAGCTTTGGTTTAGATTGATACCTTGTGCTTCAGCTTTAATATTGAGCCTTTTCAATTGCAAACCTGATTAATTAGCAGTTCCCCACAGACAAAAAGATTTGGAAAAGTTTCACAGGCGAGACGAGTCTGCAGAAAGTTCTCGTGAAGTTTTGTTAATTTACCTAAGACAATGGTTTTCCGAGGGATTTTCCAAAAATGACTGAATCAGTCTTAAGGGCCAGTTTGAGGAACAGGTTTATCAAGCTTACACTCTTCGTATTTCTGTGAACTTTCCTTTGACAGACATACAATGACAACAAAAAGCAAAGACAGAAACAAATGGTCTGTTAGTAATGAGACTAACACCATGATAAAAGTTCTTCAAATCTGATCAGATAATCAAAGCATTCTTAGAAAAGGTTCCTTCTTCCTAGACAAACAAACAAAAAAGCCCAAGGCCAGTGCTGTTGAGTTGATCCTGACTCACAGTGACTCTACAAGGTAGGCAGAGTAGACAGAGTAGAACTGCACCATAGAGTTTACAAGGAGCACCTGGCAGATTTGAACTGCCAGCTTTCTGGTTAGCAGCCATAACACTTTACCACTACATCACCAGCATTTTGTACTTCTTCCTAGAAAACAAGATAAACTTAATGTTTGAAGAACTTTAATTAAAAGAAATAGGAGCTCATCATTACATTCAGAGAGACTGTACTCCTGCCAACCCTCCATATGCATACACAATAGCCCAGTGTTCAAGGGGCCGCAAAGGTGGGCCAATTTCTGAGTTGAGTCTTGGGCCATGGGCTAAGAGGCATTTTTGATTAGATATTCAAGATCATCCTCAAGATGGCTGAACACCCGCTCCCTATGAATATTGTGCAAACAACCCATTGACTACAAGTCTGAGTTTATGTTTAATTCAGTGTGAGTATTGCCTTGACTTGTATTAGCCGCGGTAGGCTGAACCCAATTCCTTCAGCTTATGAACATCTCTCCCCATTGCTCACTGATAGCTTGAAGTCATCCTTAGAAATTGCCAAATACCACAAATCAGAAGTATTGTTTCCCCCTTCATGGAGAGCCACTTTTCCTTAGCAACAATTGTGAATATAAGAGAGTAGTTGAAGCATTTATGACATGTTGGATTTTGCTTTAGGGTGAATCTTTTAATGTGGGGGCTTGATTAGAATTGGGTAAGGATTATGATGTAAAATTCATAATTGCTGCAGAGGATTCTGAAGGCAGTGTTTCTAAGAGTCTTGGAGAGCACACAGTCATTTGAAACTACAGTAAAAACAGAATCCATTTGCCATCAAATCAATTCTGATTCATAGTGACCCTGTAGGACAGACTAGAAGTGCCCCCTTAGAGTATCCAAAGAGCGCCTGGTGGATTTGAACTGCCAACCTTTTGGTTAGCAGCTATAAGACTTAACCACTAAGCCAGCAGAGTTTCTATAATGAAGGCAACTTTAGTGTGTGCTTCTTGGAGGTCTGGAAGATTTGAACTGTTGAACTTTTTGGTTAGCAGCCATAGCACTTAACCACTACATCATCAAGGTGTCCTGTCTACAGCAAAGTCAGAAAGTTTGATGCTCATTAAGATTAATTTTTCAATAAGTTTTTCAGCAATAAGATTATTTGTAACTGTTAATTTCCTGAGCAAATGTTTCTGGAATAAAACAAGTTGTACTGAAGAAGACTGTAGAGTACTAAAGTCTTGCTAATGTAGGCAGTCAACTGTGTGGGTATGCATGGCTTCTATCCTAAGAAATAATGATAGATTTCCATAGAATTATCATAGCAAAAGATATAAAACCCAGAGGAAGTTTTCACTAGAAATCAACATGGATTTTTAGCTTCAAGCCTGGTCCTGGATCATCGTCACAGTCATGGCTATTAAGGTCCGTTGTTGCAGCCACTGTGTCACCCTATCTCATTGAAGCCCTTCCTCTTTTACTGTCACTCTCTACAAGGCATGATGTCCCTCCTGATAACATGTCCAAAGTATGTGAGATAAAGTCTCTCCACCCTTGTATCTAAGGAGTTCTGGATATACTTCTTCCAAGACAGATTTGTTTGTTTTTCTGATGGTCTGTGGTATATTCAATATTCCTCTCCAACATCAGTTCATCCTCTGTGTTCTTTATTCGTTGGCTGGCTTTCACATGCATATCAGATGATTAAAAATATCACAGCTTGGGTCAGGCACACTTTAGTTCTTAAAGTGCTCTTTGCTTTTTTACCACTTTAAAGAGGTCTTTTGCAGCAGATTTGCTCTGTGCGGTGTATGATTTGATTTCTTGACTGCTGTTTCCACGGGCGTCAATTGTGGATCCAGGTTAAATGAAATTCTTGATAAAGCCTACCGAACCACATCTGTTGCTGTCAAGTCAATTCCAACTCACAGTGACCCTATAGGACAGAGGAGAACTGCACATGTGGTTTCCAGTGAGAGCTGGTGGATTTGAACTGCCATCCTTTGGGTTAGCAGCCATAGCTCTTAACCACTACGCCATCAGGGTTTCTGAAACTGTCAGTGTTGCTGTTGTTGCTAGCTGCTGTTGAGTTGGTTTTGACTCACAGCAACCCTATGCACAGCACTGCACAGTTTTACACCATGTCCACAATCCTTTTTATGCTTAAGCCCATTGTTGCAGCCACTGTGTCAGACCATCTTTTCTAGGGCCCTCCTCTTTTTTGCTGACCCTCCACTCTACCAAGCATGATGTCCTTTTCCAAGGACTGGTCTCTTCTGACAACATGTCCAAAGTGTGTAAGTGTATAAGGAGCCTCTGTATTTTTTTTCTTTTGGTTCAGTCAGTTGGCCAGGTAGCTGTCCTCCAAATTTCTTGACATAGATGAGTGAGGACTTAAAGTACTGCATCTGTTTGTTGAAATATCTCAATTGATACTCCACTCATTCGTGGAGCCTTATGTTTTGTCAGTGTCTTCAGTGCAGCTTCAGCTTTTTCTTCCTAATACCATCAGTTCCTGATCACCTGCTACCTCTTCAAATGGCTGAATATCAACAAGTTCTTTCTGGTATAATGACTCTGTGTATTCCTCCCATCTTCTGTTGATGCTCCGTGAATCATTTAATATTTTCCCTTTAGAAAACTTCACTATTGCAGCTCGAGGCATCAGCATTTTCTCCATTGTCACTAATAAGGATTTTAAATTAAATACGGCATTTGATCACAATGATACATTTATCCCCTTCAAATCATTCTTGTTACTTTTAGTCTATCATCATAATTGCAAAGTGACAACCTTCTAACTATCCTATCCAGTTTTATGTAGTTATAAATATGGGTTATGCAGCTATTGCTGTATGAAAAAACATCCCCCAAATCGGCGATATTAAATAACAACTTTCTTCTTTTTTATTTTTTTAAATTTCTTGTGAATTTGTTGTTCAGCTGGCACTAATAGTGACCTGGCTTGTCTCTGATGATCTTGACTGGGCTTACTCAAGCATGTACCACCAGCTGGTGCAGTGCTTGGAGGCTGATTCTTCCACAATGGCCTCAGCTGGAATGACTCAGCTGTCCTACACAAGTCTTGCAGGCTTTGGTAGGCCAACTTCAGCTTATTCTCATGACCATAATAGAGTTCCAAGAGAGATAGGGAGCATATAAAGTCTCTATAAAGATTAGCCCCACACCTGGCATAAGCAGGCAGAGAATGGTATAAAATGTACCTAAGGGAGGACAAAGATAAGATAACAAACACAATACCAACGTGTTCTTCTAAGTTGTTAATAAAGATTTGGAAAATGATGTTGACCAAATACTTTTCATAGAAGATCACAGTAGACCTTTTCATATATGTATTTCTTGGAATATATGTATGTATATTTTTTTTAAAGAAACTTGTTATATAACACTACCAGTAAGTATTTCATCAGGCCTGTGTTTTTCCATTGTGTTAACATGGCTTCAGTTTAAAATTGTATCAAATTATGAGTTATAATTCATGAAATATCTATAGATTCCTGCAGATGAATGATCACTGTAGCATTATTTATACTAGCATAATTTTGGAAATTGTACAGGAAAGAATAATTTATATTGGTAGATGTGACAAAATCATTTTATACAGTTAATTTTCAAATAATTGAGATAGGAAATGTTCAAAATCTAATCTTAATGACAAAAGTGGTAGGGCAACACTTTTTTCTTACTGAATGCCAAGAAGAACAGAGGTTTATGAATATATTTGAGCAGTGTTAAGTATCAGACAGTAATATGGTCCACTACATCAGGAATGACAAATTGAAGAGGAATAGCATTATTTACATCATTGAAAAAGAAAATTTCAAGTTCTGTGCTGAAGTATAATGCTGTCAATGGTAGGAAAATAGTCATATACTTCTAAGGAAGACCAGTTAATATGACTACCATTCAAATTTATGCACCAACCAGTAAGGCCAAAGATGAAGAAGTTTAAGATTTTTACCAACTTCTACAGTCTGAAATTGATCAAATATGCAATAAAAATGCATTGATAATTACTGACAGTTGGAGTGTGAAAGCTGGAAACAAAGAAGGATCAAAAGGTGGAAAATATGACCTTGGTGATGGAAACAGTGCTGGAAAATGCATTGCATAAATTTGCAAGACCAGCTACTTCTTCATTGCAAACACTTTATCAACAACATAAATGGTGACTGAACGTGTGGACCTTGCCAGATGGAATGTACAGGTATAAAATTGACTACATCTGTGGAAGGAAACTATGGAAAAGCTCAATATCATCAGTCAGAACAATATCAGGGACCAATAGTGGAACAGACTATTGCCTGTGTACAAGTTCAAGTGGAAGGTGAAGAAAATTAGAACAAGTCTATGAGAGCCAAATTATAACCTTGAGCATATCTCACCTGAATTTAGAGACAAATATAGATTTGATATGTTGAACATTAATGACCCAAGACCTGATGAGCTGTGGAATGTTAGGGACATCACACATGAAGAAAGCAAAAGGTCACTGAAAAGACAGGAAAGAAAGAGAAGATCAAAATGAATGTCAGAAGACACTCTGAGAGACTTCTGATCAACATGGTGCCATAGACAGAAATACCACACCATCTGTCCACAGCAAAAACATAAAAAACTAAGTAAAAGAAAGACAGATGTCTATCCTGGAATGCAAAATGTCAAATAAAGAGATAAAAATCTCATCCGAAAATGTAATGGACAGAAAACAGAGTGAGAAGAGATCTGAGAGGAAGTCCCTATCAGCTAACCCAGCATGGATTTGCCACTTGGACTCGTATCGGAAGTTGGCAGAGGAGGAGCACCACAAAGCAGATTCATGGAAACTTCAGCAGAAAACAAAACAGCAAGACACACCTCTCCATCCCCAGTCTTCTCCCTACTGCTCTACCTCTGATGCCTCTGGCTAGCTGCAGTGACTCAACCAGCCAGCAAATGCAGTGTCCATGGTACTTGGATTCTTCACTTCTGCAGTGGAGATCAACAGCCAGCGAGTGCACAAAAGCACCTTAGGATCTCCCAACAGGACACACATCACCTGGTAACCAGTATGATACAGGTTTCCTGACTTTACCCTTACCACCCAACACACTCTTCCACACTTCCTGCTGACTGTAGTTTCTTGGTTAGGAGGAAACTCCTTAGGCCCTAGCCACTTGGATTCCTTCCCCCTGACTGGCCAGTTCACTGAGTGCCGTTTGTCTATAGCCAGTGTTGGCATTTTTCCTCTTCTTTTGGTTTCTTCCATGTCTCCCACCACCTCCCTCTCCTCCTTGAACAGTAGGCTCAGTGTGCTGTCATAGCCTCTTCTTGAAAGGCAATGAAACGTTGCTCAGGTGGGAACCACTTCTACTGCCTGTGTCATCACGCTAGTGGAATCTTCCAGGGTCTTCCTTCCTCCCTTCCTCCCTCCATCCCTCCATTCCATCTTTCCTTCCTTCCCTCTCTTTTTCCCTTTCTCTGTCTCTCTGTGCCTTGTTTTCTTCTGTTTTGCTTTGTTGTGTTTTGTCTGTTTCTCTTTTTCTTTCTGTGACTCGGGAGTCCCTTCTATCTGGGCTGTACTGCAGTGCTTAAGACCCATGTCCCCATTCTCAGCATCCGTGTTGGTGGGATCCTTGGCATCATTTCTTTTTTTCTTTTCCTCTACTTTTTGCTTCCCGTCTTTCTTCATTTCTCAATTCTTATTCCTCTGTACTTCTTTTCCTGTCTTCTGAATACCTGACACTGTGTAACATCTGTACCCCTTCTGGACAGGCTATTCCACACATCCTGGGAGACATTTCCTTGATCTTCACAGCAGCACTGGTGGGATCCCTGGGCTTAGCACTCTTGTTTTTCATTTTGTTTGTTTTTTGCTCCTGTTTCTCTCTCCCCGCTTCTTCTCTTTCCCATACCCATCTTACCTCCACACGTCACACCCCTGAGCAGCACAGGCATAGCCTCCTAGAACCTGCCCAGTGCCGATTCCAGGCCCACCCGGTCAGTAATAACACATTCCACAAACAACCTGTCCCAGCCCCTCCCCTTCAGCTGGACCTGCCTTGCTGCACCGTAGCTGAGTGACTGGCCCTACCCATTGGAGAAGGAGGTGGAAAATGTCATGACCACAGTCAAGCAAACAATGAAGAAAGGAACACACACCCTGCCTGCTCTGACATAACCAAATAAAACGAAAAAAAAGTACAATGAAACAAAGACAGTAGACAAAATCAAAACTTATTATTATTTTTTTTATTTAACATGACAGTGAAAATGTACATTGCCGTATAAATTTATATGCCCACCTCTATGCAGCTTCCACTGCTCTCCCTGTCCGGTGACTGCACACTGTTCCTCTCTGCTCCATACATGTCTCATCCTCCCAACAGTCTCCTTTCCCCTCCTCTCCACCCACTCTCCTTTCTCCAGCCAGAGATCAGCAGGATAATATCCTATAGATGTATAGAATCATAAAGTGCAACCAATATATGGTCACTCTGCATTGCCAAGTCCACTCCATTCCTGTCTGAAAAGTGGACCTTTGTTATAATTTATGGGTAAGGGCAGCATCTGGGCTGGGGGCCATGTTCTCAGGGGACAAAACTTATTTTTTTTTAAAAAAGGACAGGATGTATTTAGTTGCTGTCCAAAATAAAATGCCAGATGACATTCCAGTAGAAGAAAAGGCATAAAGGTACTGGAATTACCTCACAGGAAATTCATATTTCTCCTATTCAGAGATATCCAAGCCAAGCCAAAAGCCAAGTGCTGTCGAGTCAGATCCAACTGAGTTGAAGCAAAAAGTAGACAAAAATGAAGAAAAAAATAGACAAATTCATGGAAGAAACCATGAAAATAATACAGGAATGCAATGCTAAAATAAATTCACAACTAGAAGCCATACAAAAACAACAATTAGAAATCAAAAAAATAAACAACAAAGATTTCCAGAATGGACAGTGTTATGGATGGTCTGAGGAGCAGATTTGAAATGATGGAACACAGGATCAGCAAAATTGAATATAAACACTTGGATACAACTCTCAGGAAAAAATCAGAAAAAAAGAAAAATGAAGAAACTCTGTGAATTATGTGGGATACAATCAAAAACAATTTTCAAGGGTGATCTGAGTTCCAGAAGACAAGGATAAAATGGAAAACACAGAGAAGATCACTAAAGACTTGCTGGTGGAAATATCATAAAAAATGAAAAGATGACCATCCAAGAAGCTCAACATAGGCCATATAGGAAAGACCCTAAAAGAAAATCACTAAGGCAAATCATAATCACACACACTAAAATCAAATACAGAGAAAAAATTCTGAGAGCAGCTCAAGAAAAAAAAAGTATCACATACAGAGAAGAAACAATATGACTAAGCTTTGAAGAAAACTAAAGACATAAAGAAAAAATTAGTCCAAAGACTAATGGACCACATCTACAATGGCCTCTCGCAGAGTGAATCCAATACACCTACATGATGCCCAGGTACCATCACTGACAGATCTGACAGCGGTCACAACGAGGGTTCTGGATAGAGCTGGAGAAAAATGTAAACAAAATTCTAACTCAGAAAGAAAAAACCCTAAGAGTATGACCACTGAAGAACTTTTCAGCTCCATAATGAAGTCACACTTGAGGTTCACCCTTCAATGAATGATGGAACAGGCACATAAAACAAGACAGACTAAAGGGGCAAGGACTAGAAGGCAGGAGAGGACAGGAAAGCTGGTGACATGGAACCCAAAGTTGAGAAGAGAGTTTGACTTGTGGTGAGGTGGTTAACCAATGTCATAAAACAGTATGTATACTGCAAGAAACTAGCTTGGTTCTGTAAACTTTAAAGTACAATTTAAAAAATGCAGATATAGCAGAGACTCTGAAAGTTGCTGTAGAATGTCAAGTAGCTAATGTGAAAGGAAGAAATGATGAGGCAAAAGCACTGATGCGAAAATTTTAAAAGATAGCTCAAGGAGATAAAGAAAAGTATTATAATGAAATGTATAAAGACCTGGAGTTAGAAAACCAAAGGGAAGAACATGCTTGGCATTTCTGAGGCTGAAAGAACTGAACCAAAAAAAAAAAATCAAGCCTGTTGAAAGATTCAGTGGGGAAAATACTAAATGCAGGAGGAAGCATCAAAAGAAAATGGAAGGAATACACACAGTGACTGTACCAAGAATGGTCATAGTTCAACCAATTTAGGAGACACCATGCCAGCAAGAACTGATTGTGCTGAAAGAAGAAGTCTAAACTGCACTGAAAGCATTGGCAAAAAAAAAAAAAAAAAAAAATGAGTCTCAAGAAATAGACAGAATTCTGGTTCAGATGTTTCAGAAATTATTAAACAATATCAATATCACACAGAAAGTTTTGCTGAAGATCCTTCAAAAGCAGATGCAGTAGTACGTTGACCTGAAACTGCCAGAAGTTCAAGCTGGATTCAGAAGAGAACTAGGCACCAGGGTTATCACTGCTGTTGTCAGACAGATCCTGTGATATGCAGATGGCACAGCTTTGCTTGCTGAAAGTGAAAAGGACTTGAGGTACCTTCTGATAAAGACCACAGCCTTCAATCTAGGTGACACCTCAACATAAAGAAAACAAAAATCCTTACAAGTGGACCAGTAAGCAACATCATGATCAACAGAGAAAAGACTGAAATTGTCAAATATTTCATTTTACTTCTATCTACAGTCAATGCTCATGCAAGAGAGAAATTGAAGGATGTGTTGCATTGGGCAAATCTGTTGCAAAACACCTCTTTAAGATGTTAAAAACAAAGACGTCACTCTAAGGAGTAAGGTGTACTGACCCAAGCCACGATGTTTTCAATTGTCTCATGTGTATGTGAAAGCTGGACAATAAATAATAAAAACTGAAGGAGAACTAATGCCTTTGAATTATGGTGTTGGCAAAGAACAATGAATATACCATAGACTGCTAGAAGAGTGAATAAATCTGTCTTGGAATAAATAAAGTGAGACTGCTCATGAGAAACATGGATGATGAATCTTTGTCTGACATGCTTTGAACATATTATCAGTCCCTGGAGAGTCACATCATGCTTGGTAAAATAGGTTAGCAAAGAAAAAGACCTTCAAAGAGATGAACTGATATAGTGGCTGCAACAATGGACTCAAGCAGAATGATTGTTAGATGGCCTGGCACAAGATAGTGTTTCATTCTGTTGTACTTAAGGTTGCTAGGAGTTGAAACTTACTGGATGGCACTTAACAACAACAACATGGTAAAACCAAAACAAGATTGAATTTCTGTGTACCAGGATAGGAAAATAAAGGAAAAAAATACTTCTGAAATACTAATAACTCTTAGATTATATCATTATGTGACTGTTCTATCAGATATCTACAACTATTTTGGCCATGACCATTTATTTATAACCTTTAAACCCTTAAATTTTGTGTCACATAGTGGCATTTTAGCCAGCAGATATTTTTAAATGGATAGTTTGAAGCTAGAAGAAAGCTTTGACAGCCCTTTTCTTGCAAGGAATACACACTATGGAAGTAGATAAATCATCTTCCAAACATCTGCCCACTAACTACCCACTAGGGTCACTGTGGCAGAGTAAAGATGGCCACAAATTCTTTGATTTTCTTCCCATCGAAAAGTAGGGTCTGTTTCTCCTTCTTGAATTGGGTGGACTCTGTAACTGCATGACTAGTTAATATGTGTCATGAGGGATATTGAGCCAGTTTTCAGACTCTTGCCTTAAGAAACTACCAACTTGTACTTCCTCTTCTTGGAACACTCACTTTTGGAAAACAGCAGAATGGATGTGGGAAGCTCAAGATACATGTGGAGGCCTCACACATGCACTCCATTCAGCTACCCTAGCTGAATTCAACCCTATCTAAGCTCTTAGCTGACCACTAGCGTTATTTGCCATACATGCTATAGCCGTCTTGGATGTCCAGCTTCATTCTGTCTTTAGATGACTCTAGCCTTGATTACTGTCTGACTCTGACTACAAGAAAACTCAAGCAAAGTTCATACAGTCTAGCTTAGTCAACCCACAGAACCATAAGCATAATAATAAAAAAAAATTGTTGTTCTGAGGCAATAAATTTGGAATGTTTTGTTGAATGTTTAAAAAAATGAAACTTTAGTGGCTGGCTGGATCTCAGACTTAGAACAAAATTTGAAAGTCAAGGAAACAGATGATGACATAAGATCTCTGTAGAGTTACCTTTCGAACTAGAATGAAGCATTGGCAAGGAGAACTTCCTATAACTTACACCTTTCAGTGTCCTGTATAAAGATAATAAATCAAAGACGCCAACAGAAAAACAAAATTAGGAAACCTCAAGATAGAATTTCATGTTGAGTTGGTGTGTATGACACTTTGTGATTTACTACAACTGTGGGGGATACATCTCATTGTCCTCGTTTTTTTCTCTTGCCTTGTCCCTTCCTCCTTCCTTCTTTTCCTCTCCCTGTACTTTCCAAGTTTATTTCAGTCTATGCCACTGCACTCTACCTAAGCAGAAGCCTGTTTTGTGTGTGCCATGTCCCAATGCTTTTTATAGTTCATGAGATACAAAAGGGTGCTGCTCAAGGTTGATCCATATATGGAGAAGCCAGCTAAAAAGCTGTCTTTGAGAGGGCAGTCCCTGGTAGGATACTGTACACTGAAACTTTCATGGACTACCTTAGTAGTCTTTGTTCTTCTTGATCAGAAATGATCAAAGTGCAGTTGGCCCCTTCCTCAGGACATTGTATTTTGTGTAGTTTTTAAAATTATGACAACAAAAATATTAGGTTTAGTAAAAAGAAATTAAAAAAAAAAACAAACAAAAAACGCTGCCATCAAGTTGATTCTGACTCATAGCAACCCTATAGGACAGAGTAGGACTGCTCTGTAGAATTTCCAAGAAGCACCTGGTGGTTCTGAACTGCTGATCTTTTGGATAGCAGCTATAGCACTTAACCATTCTGCCACCAGGGTTTCCATTCGCTGTATAAGCTTTTGTTACAACCAAAGACACAGTTTAAATATTATACAGAGTGTTTTACAACTTTGGTTCACTTTTAGGTATTCCCAAGTTGATTACATCTGATATGGTTAAGGAAGGTGCTGCTGTCATTGATGTGGGCATCAACTACATTCAAGACCCAGTTACACAAAAGACGAGATTAATGGGAGATGTGGACTTTGAAGGTAATAAACTTTTTTTTTGTTAAATGAAAACAACAAAAAGATTCTACTTTTCAAGTTTTGATAATAAAAAAGGAAACTTTTTATTTGAGGGAGGTTTGTTAACACAATTATAAACTTTTTCTTCAGAGGAAAAAATAATCAACTTGTTTACTGTTTTCCCGCCTTCCTTCCTTCCTTCCTCCACCCTCCCTCTCTTCCTCCTTCCTTTCCCTCTCTTTCTCTCTCCCTCCCTCCTTCCTTCCCTCCCTCCCTCTCTTCCTTCCTCCTTCCTCTCCCTCCCTTCCTCTCTTCCTCCTTCCCTCCCATCTGACCTCCCTGCCTCCTTCATTCCCTCACTCCCTTCCTGTGTGTCTCCCTGTCTCCTTCCTGTCTCTCTTCCTCCCTCATTCCCTTTCTCCCTTCCCCCTTACTTGTTCTGTTATTCTTTCTTTCCTTCCCTCCTTTTTTGACAAGTAAATATAATTATACCATTAATACCTGGTTGTATGAGTTCATATTCCCTTTAGTGCATTTTAGTAAAGGAAATTAGCTCGCCTCTTATGACCTGAAGTTTATTTAGTTCTTGGAGTATTATCTTTATATTTATTCATATAATCTTTCACTCTACAAGCCAGGAGGGATCTTAGGGTGTTTCCCAATGTTGGCTATATTTCAGATCTAGGCAGTTTTCTGTTTTATACAGTTGTGTTTTAAAGAGAGCAAGAAGGTAGTCTACAATATTTATGACCAGAAAAAGGACATAAGGTAGTTAGCTAATGTGCAGTAAACAAACTAATGCTAATATGGCCCCTTCTGTCTGCAGAACAGGAAACTGAGCCTCAAGAGAGTTGGTTTTTTTTTTTTTTAGATGCTTGCTCTCTTATGTAATTTTATTTCCAGTATATCCTTGAAATATTTACCTGAATTTCAAGTTTTCAGTATATAGAAGTCATAGCTATGAAGACTGCCAATTAGATTCATGAACTCACCCTAGAAAAAGTGCTACATCCCTCACGCTGAATATCATTACAGTCACCTTCAAAGTACTCCCCTTGGGAAGGTATTGATGCCAGTTCCTGAGTCCACCCTTCAAAGCGGTTTTAGAACTCCTTCTGCAATACCATCGTGAATGGTGGCAAGATGGCAAGTTTTTAGCTGGTAAACAAATAAGTATACTGGAACACGTGCCCTACTCACCTGATCTGGTACACAGTGACTTTTTTCTTTACCTGAAGATACAGGAAATATTGAAAAGAAGACATTTGATGACATTCAGGACATCAAGGGTAATAGAATGACAGCTCTGACAGCCATTCTGAAAAAACAGTTCCAAAATTGCTTTGAAGGGTGGACTAGGTGCTGGCATTGGTGCAAAACTTCCCAAGGGGAGTTCTTCAAAGGTGACTGTAGTGATATTCAGCAATGAAGAATATAGCACATTTTCTAGGATAAGTTTGTGAACTTAATTGGCAGTTCTTGTATCTATGAAAATAGTGAAGTGGAAACATTTGTATATTAGGAATATTGTATTAGATCAATAATTCTGGACAAAAAATTCAATACCATGTTAAGAATTTTATTAGTTATTGGTACATCCCTACTGGCAGACTGATAGGAATAGATTATGTGATTTTCTAAATATCTAATTTTTTAATTTTTGGTTGGAACCCAGTCATCAGTTGACGGTTTACTCACATTGAGTGTTTAGGTAGTCAGGAGTGCCCTAGGATATTGACAGGTTCTTGTACGTCAGGATCTATGTGTATCAGATTCCAGACCCGGAAAAGCAATCTGGCACTAAAGAGACAAAATAAAACCTGAGGACACATACATACAACCTTCTCTCTTTCTCACACACACTTTTTAGGGTGATGCAGCTTGTGAATATGTATTACCTTATGGATTCCGTGCCCCATCATCCCTTACCAACACCAAGACATCGCACACTGCCTTTTCTTTTCAATGTAGATTTTTGAGACTTCAGATTCATGTTTTATTACTCAAGGCTAGTTCCACATTTATTTGTCTGATTTTAAAGAGAGTGGAGGAAAAAGGAAAAGAGAAGTTGAATTTCCTGTGTACTTCCTGCTGAGTTGGCTAAATCTAGAAAGTTGCGTACTTGGACTTATATCTTTTATGAATTTTTTCATTCTTTCAATAAATGTAGAGTGACCACATAATTTGTGTTAAACTAAGTGCAAACTATGGATGTACGATATCAAAGTACATAAGTACATACTGCTGCCCTCGTAGACTCTAAATCACATGGATTCTGCCATTTATGGAGGTTCCGGTCTAAAAGAGGTGGCTGTCCGTGTAAATGTGTACGTGTGTCTTTATCTATGTGTGTGTGTTGTAGTGTTTTATATATGCTGGGCTCTTGGGAAATTATCTTTATTTCATTTTTCTTAGCCAACCACTGAAGTTGGATAGCAATAATTTATTTAAATTTTTTAACTTGAGGAAGAGTAAATTCATTTTAAAATCTTCTTTTACTTTTGCATAGTCATTGTATTTCTTGATAATATCATAGCTACTTTATGTTTATTGCAAAATAACCACACACTTATGATGTGCCCAGATAACATGGACTACATAAGAATAAGGAAATGTTTGTACTCCATAACCTTGGCTGTATTTGTTGGATAAGCTTACCTAGTAGTTCACCAAGTTTCGTAAGACTTTTTTTCTCATTTTGTATGTCATTGCTCCCAGATTCTATATTTTGTTGTTTCTTGTTAAAATACTTTTTCATGAGGATGTTCTGCAAACATTACAATAGTGAACAGTTTTTGGTGGGTGCATATACTTAGTGTCACATGTATAGGTTAGTACTTTAGGTTGTACGTTCCTCAACTTGGGAATATCTACACAATCAAATTGCAGTTATGCGTATCTAAGTATATAGTGAAACAAAAAAAAGGAAAATAACAAAGGAAAACATAAATATGTAAGATGCACAGGATAGAGCACTGAGCTGGGAGACTGAAGAGATCATGTTATAACTTTACAGCTTCTCTGCCTGTCAGTCATATCACCAGATAAATGAGAGAGAGATGAATCAATGGCCCCTTCCAGCTCTCGCCCTTGGTAATCTTGGCCATTCAAAGAATGCTACCAAATTATGTGAAAATACAGATTTTTTTTTTTTTGAAAGGAAGGTCAAGTTTTCCTAATCCTATCCAAAATATACCCACATGATTGCTAATATTACCTAGCTATTCTGCTACTTCACAAAGCAGTTGTGCTAAAGTGTACCTAGACTTGGTATTGAAAAAAAAAAAACAAAAGCTTTGCCAGTGAGGCTATGACTCAGCCACCTACAGGAAAAGGTAAGTGATAGGTTTTGACATGTTGCTCTTCAGGTTGGGTTGTTCACTGAGACTTAACCTGAGGTGAGGGATGATCCCCCAACTGAGAGGGAGGAACTTTAACTTGGGTTATGCCACAAAACTTAAAGGTAGTGTTCAGCTGCAAATTGCCACAGGGAAAGTGTGGCTGCTTTGTGAGTATCGGTGAAAGTTTCACTATGTAACAGCCAAGATAAATAAGACAGATGTAGGTAAAATCAGATGTTGAAGTGAATTATCTTTACAAAAAAACCTTTGAGCTTGCTTGTAAAGGAAACAGGATGACCCATTTAAAGTAGATTACATGGAGGGGAATGATCTTTAAAGAATAATTTCATCAATGACCACATTTTTAAATCTTGAAGCCTTTATATACTTTCACATTTAATAATGTATAAAACCAAAGGCCACTTTATTATTTTTAAGAAAATGCACATACTTATTTGTAATCTTCTTTATTATTAGATGTTTCAGCCTCAGTTTTGTCTCTCTTTTTTTAATACTTTAAATATACCTTTCCACTACATAAAATTTCTGAGAAGAAATCAGCGCTGAATCTTATTAAGGATCCCTCGTATATAACAATTTGCTTTCCTCTCTTTGCTTTCAGGATTTTCTATCTTTAGTTTTTCAAGATGGTGATTTTTTAATGTATCGCAGTGGGGATCTCTTTGACGTTATCTTACCTGGAGTTTGCTGAACTTCTTGATTTATAGATTCATGTTTGTCAGCTCTGGAAACCTTTCTACTATTATTTCTTTAAATATTTTCTGCCTCTCTCTCACACTGCCTCCTGGGATTCTTATGTAACCGGATTTTTAATCACGTTCATCTCTAAAGAGAGTGATATTTTATACCAGGTACAGCATGAAAGTCACGTTACCACTTGCTGTAGTTCTTGACAAAGAAGACTTAAAAACACTCTAAATGTTTCTTTTCACCTGCACTGTCAGGTATTTGATTTAGATATAATCCTCTCCAGAGCATGTCTTCCTTATCTTCTATGATTTCCTGCTTCCTTTTATCTCTGCTTCATTTTCTCTCCCCATCCTATGTTTAACCACCTCCTGAGCTCAGAATAGCTGATAGAGTTGTATTGTGGTCATGATTAGAAATAGTATATAGAGAAATAATTATTTTTCCTCCCTACACTACTCTTTGGTCTCCTACCCCTTCACTCATAAAATTACTAATATTTTCGGAGAGGTGGCAGACAAACCTAGTAGAAAATTACATTAAAAGGAAGGAAGGTGAAGAAAACTTTATTACATGTGGACATCTTATCAGGACAGTTGATGTCCCTCCTATAGTAATAATTGTTGTTTTTAATTGCCATTGAGTCAACGCTAACTCATAGTAACCCCCTGTGTGCAGAGAAGAACTGCTTCACAGGGTTTTCAAAGCTGTGGCCTTTTGGAAACATTTTCTTAACTTTTTCTTTTGAAGTGCCTTTTCATGGGCTTAAGCTGCCAAAGGTTAAAATAGTTAAGCGTCACCCAGGGATGTCTTAGTAATATTAGTTAGTATTTGAAAAGTGTTTACAGTGTGCCAAGTACAGTTAGCAGCCTTTTATGTAAACTATTCATTTAATACTTATAATAATCATGTAAGGTAGATGTTACTATATCTCCATTTTATACAGGTACATGAAGCCTGAGACCACACAGTAATAGTGTAGTATGTGTTAACAGCTCACTGTGTATCTTGTGCACTTGTAACTTGTACCCTATATTATCTCCATTATACTGCACTTCACTTTGTTACTACCATTTGGAACATAAAGTTGTGTCTTATCCATCCCACACCTCTCTGGATGTATGTAATAGTAAGCTTTAAAATTGCCTAAATGCCACTGTTGGCGTACAGGTGGCCCTCACTTTGTGTGGTTGTGATATACACAAATTTCAGTTACTAGGATTTAATTCAGTAACACCAGTTACCCAACAATTTGTCTCAGATTTAAGTTACAGAAGTATATTAGCTGTGAGTGATTTCATAAATTATAAAATTTTCTGCTTGCTCTTTAGTCCACAAATCACTATATAAATAACAAATGTGCATCATAATCAGTGACCACTCATATCACTTCTTTCAAAATTTGTTGATCGGTCTCTGCAGTTTTTGAGTTCAGACAGCAAAACGTGTAGTTGTGTCACCTCTGTCTTCCACTGATAAGCCATGTAACCATTTACAAAAGTGGTTAGTTAAAAGAAGGGATTGTCAACAAAGGTTAAACTACAAGAAATAAATGAAAAGTAAAAATGTTGGAAGTGAAATTTGAATTGAACATAAATGGAGGTGTGGAAGAGATAGCAAACTATGGAATGTTGGCTTTGCTGCCATTCGAGAGACTCTGAATATGCAGCCAGAACAACTTAGTGAAGACAGATAAGTCTTATCAACATAAATGTGATGAAAAGGATGTAGACATTCCAGAGGCATCACTTCTGGCATAAGGTTTCACACTAATAATGTTCTTGAAGATGTATCATAACATCAAGCACCAAAGGTAAGTGTTGGAAGCTGATCCAAATTTAGAAAGGAATATGACAATCCACCAAGCATCAAAGTGATGCTTGCTCCATGTAGTAAGCTACATGAGGACAGGAGGAAAGCAAGCATTGTTCAAACTACTTTTTACAAAGACATAAAGTTTTGTTTGGTTTGGAAATAGATGTTAGTTTTACTGTTACCTTCATTTCCTTATGCGTTTATAAACCACAGTGGGAAAGTTTTTAATGCTTTGACAAAAATTTGTAAAGATCACAGGACAAATAAAATTTTCATTATTTCATGATGCTTTTACATTACTGAAATGTGTGTCATCTTTTTTATGGTCTTATACTACCATAAAAGGTAGTGGTGTTATAGAACTGGACTGTTAAGCATTGCTTTCATTTATCTCTATGCCAGTAAAATTCACAGAACTACTAGTCATATGAACCCCTTGCCATAGAATTGCCTCTGACTCCCTGTAACCACATAGGATAGAGTAGAACTTCCCCCTAGGGTTTCCAAGGAGCAACTGATGAACTCAAACTGCTGGCGTGCTAGTTAGCAACCAAGCTAAACCATTGCACCACCAGGGCCCCTCTGATCATATAATTCAAACTTAAATCGTGCCCAAATTGCCTCTACTACAAAGGTATTAAATTGTGTTTGATTACAGTGTTAGTAGCCAGCTAGGTTGTTCAGTTTTGGAAGTAATGTTTGCTAAACGCCGTTCCCAGAGAGTCACACACTTCTGCTTCCTCAATATAGATCCAAATTAATCCTCACTTGCAATATCATAAAACTCTCTGGTGTTTGGTAGAATAAATAAGGCCTTTCAGTTATTACTGTATTATTGATATTTTATTTTTTACTGACTTTCAATTATAAAACTTAAACTATATCTTTATTGCTTCCAGCCTCTGACAGATATTTAGTATTTCAGTTACCTGAATACATGCCCCCCTCCAACTTAAGACATGAAAAGAAGAAATAGTATTTAAAAGCAACAGTAATAAAATTGTTTTGTATAGCTTTGGCTATCTAAGAATTATTTTCATTGAAAATTATCATTATAGTGAATGATCTATCTGTAAAGTATCAACTTGCTACAGATTGTATGGGTTTTGTTTTTAACAGTGAGACATACCTACTTTCACCTAGAATTTCTTTTAAACATTTTCTATTGGTAACTGTGAAAGAAACTTCATACATTTCTGACAAAGAAGGCCATATTCTCAAATGATAGAGACAAAGATGTAGAAGAAGGAAATTGCTTCTTCTGAATAACAAATTACAAAGCAGTCTGTAGTCCTAGACTCAGAAGCTTGTAATTACACTGTTTTTACAACAGGAATTCACCTGAGCAATCTAGTTAATGACTGGACAAGTCCACATATACATACATACATATATACATGTATGGACTGGCACAGTGGCTGCAGCAGTGGGCTAAAGCTTAGTAAGGATTACAAGAATGGTGCAGGACAATCTTTCTGCTGCACATGGGATTCCTAGGAGTTGGACTGACGTGGTGGCATCCAACAGCAATAATCTGAGTGGTTTCAGTCAATTCTGACTGACAGCACCCTGTGGAACAGAGTAGAACTACCCCATAGGTTTTCTAAGGCTGAAATCTTTATGGAAACAGACTGCCACATCTTTCTCCCATGGAGCAGCTGAGTTCTGGTGGTACAGTGGTGAATTGTTCAGCTGCTAACCAAAAGGTCAACAGCTTAAACCCACTGGTTCTAAACCTTCACAAGAGACAGAAGTGCCAGTCTGCATCTGAAAAATTCCAGTGTTGAAAACTCTACGAGGCAGTTCTCTTCTCTCCTATATGGTTGCCGTGAGTCAGAATTGACAGCAGTGGGCTTGTTTTTTTGGTGTTTTTGGACATGGGTGGTACAAATGGCTAATGTGATTGGCTATTTATTGAAAGGTTGGTGGTTTCAATCCACCCATAAGATCTTCAGAAAACAGGCTTGGTGATCTACTTCTGAAACAGGTATTGAAAATCCTGTGGAGAACCTTTCTCCTGTGACACACAGTCATCATGAGTCAGAACTGACTAGATGACAACTGTTTTTTTGTTTGTTTGTTTTGCTTGCATTATATATAGTTAGACATTATTATCATCATCCCCTCAGGCTTGCCACTCATGAGCCATATCCCTGGGTCAATGCCTGGGTGTTTTAACAATGTTAGATGAATTTCTTATGTGACTGTCATCTGACTGATAGTTTACATCCCTTTACCAAATGTAACGGACTGGCTGTGGGCTCTTTTAGGTGCCATATTGCTCAACAAACATTGCTTAGGAGGCTATGCCAATATATCTGACCAGTTAATCCTATGTTCTGCACGTTGCCTTTATTGATACTACACTGAGTTCAAACTCTTCCATGAACACATAAAATTATATGTAATTTAGATTTTGTTGTTGACAGTTTTACTGGAACACACACATACACAGTGCCTCATGAAAGGCTTCTTCGTTTTAATACAAAGAAAATGGTCAGAGATGATTCCCTAGATCTAAAGATCTAGAGAACCCAACAGACAAGGACCCATAATCCTGGGTCTAGAATCTAGCATCCTTCCAGCTGGGCAACCCTAGGGTAGGTCAAGGGAAGAAAAGAGAGACTAATGCTTTCTCTGACTTTCTTGATATGATGTTGGATAAAAACTCATGTGAATGACAATTCATCGTATACATGAGGATGTGAAGACTTACTTGTGGGAAAAAAGAACATTTCTCCATCCAACATCCATTTATCATTCAGTCTATCCTAAATTCATTCACTTGTAAAAACCTCAGGAACAGTTTCTTCATTGTCAGCTTACTTCCTAGTGGGTTTAAAGCACACTCCACGTACTCATTCTTTTCTGTAGAGTTGGTCCTACCGTCTTGGCTCAGACCTTACATTAATTCTGAGCTTCCCATAGGTCAAAGTATGCCTTTAAATTATGGTGTTAGTGAAGAATATTGAATACACCATAAACATCCAGAAGAAAAAGAGCAAGTTTGTCTTGGAAGAAGTACAGCCAGAGTGCTCCTTGAAAGTGAAGATGGCGAGACTTCATCACACATACTTTGGATTTGTTTTCAGGAGAGACCAGTCCATGGAGATGGGCATCATGCTTGGTAAAGTTTCCTCAGAAAAGAAGAAGACCCCAAAGAGATGCATTGACACAGTGGCTTCAACAATGGGCTCAAATATAGCACTGATTGTTAGGATGGTACAGGACCAAACATTGCTTCTACATGAGGTCACTATGAGTCAAAACCAACTTGACAGCACTTAACAACACAATCTTTAAGGAAGCAGACTAAAATGTCTTTCTCCCATGGAGCCACTGGTGGATTAGAACCACAGACATTTTGGTTACCAACTGAGTGCTTGACCACTGCACCACCATGGCTCCTTCATGCACTCTGTTGTGAACTCATCCTAGAACAAGTGTGCACAGCTCATTGCTGAATATCACTATGTTCACCTTTGAAATACTTCCCTTGGGAAGCTGTGCACTGATGCCAGCACCTAGTCCACCTTCAAAGAGATTTTGGAACTCTTTTTCTGGATTGTCCATCCAAGCCATCCTTGTATGAGGTCCGACAATTAAGTTCATGAGCTCATTCTAGAAAAAGTGCTTTGAAAGGTAGACTAGGCGCTGGCAGTGGTGCATAGCTTCCCAAGGGGAGTACTTTGAAGGTGACTGTAGTGATATTCAGCAGTGAGGTATGTAGCACTTTTTCTAGGATGAGTTTATGAACCTAATTGTCAGACCTTGTGTATACGACAGCATTTAATGTTACAAAACAAGGATGTTAGAGAACAGTGGGGTGGGGTTGCTTAGGAAAGTGTTCAAGACTTACTGCTGACCTGAATAAAGCTTGAGAGAGCCCTGCGGATAGCTAGGAAAGGAACATTCCAAGTGAATGGAGCAGCAAATGCAAAGATATTTAGGTGCACCATGCGTGATGGCTCTGATGAACTGTGAGGAGGTCATTGTCATTAGAACAAAGTACCAAATCAGTTGCTATGGTGTCTGTTCTGACTCATGATGACTCCATGTGTTTCTCCGCGGTCTTTGATGGCTGTGATCTTTTGGAAGTGAGTTACTGAACTTTTGGGAGCTTAGATTTTGGTGTAAATGTAATAGAAGGCCATTGGAGGATTTGGGGCAAAGAAATTTCACTTGGGTTTTAATAGGATTACTTTGGCTGCTGAATGCAGAACAAATTGTAGGGAGACATAGTGTAAACAGAGAGACCTGTAAGGAGGCTGCTGTAATTATTCAAGTAAGAATTGATGGGATCTCAACCAGGGTGGTAATGGATGAAGTTGTCCTGAAGTGGCTAGATGGTAAGATATGACTTAAAAGGAGAGTTAGAATAAATGACTAAATGGTTGGATGTGAGAGAAAACAGGAATCAAATATGACTCTTAAGTTTTTGGTATAAGCATGACTAGAGGTGTCAGTGCCAGAATCCAAGTGTATAACCTCCTGAAGAGAGTATTAAAGAATTAGTGAGTTCCCCTCTGCCCAGTCTGTGACAAAAGAGTATACTTTGGGCTTCTGCTGACTTGGATTTGAATCCTAGTTTGGTACCTTAAAACAATTATAATTTAGGGTAAATCACTTCCCTTTCTGAGCCTCAGTTTTATCATCTTGAAAAATTGAGAGAATGTCTATGTTATAAAGTTGTTAGGATTAGATAAAATAATGACTCTCTGTGAGCTAATGGGAAACTGTGGTGGCATACTGGTTTAGTGCTGTAGCTGCTAACCAAAAGGTCGGCAGTTTAAATCCACTGAGTCCTTGGAAGCTATCAGACAGTTCCACTCTATCCTATAGGGTTTGAATTACTCAATGGCAATGAGTTTGGTTTGGTTTGATTTATGAGCTAATATGTGTGAATTGCTAAACATAATGACTGGCAGACAGCTCCTACCCCTGCCCATTCTCAGCCCCAGGAAACAGTGTATCTGTGTGTGTTTGTAAATGTGCCCACTGTTCATCTTTCTCTCCATCCTCACTACAGTAGTAATACAATCACTTATATCTTCACACTTAGAGATTACCATCATACTCTTAATTCCTTTTCTGGCCTCAACTCCGTCCTACTCAAGTCTTTTCTTTATTCAGCCATCATATTAACTAGCTTTAAAACACACACAATTATTGCTATCTTCTCTGAACTCCTGTAGCAAGTGTCACACTTTATTTAGTTGTTCCAAATGAAATGGTATGTCTCTCTGTAAGGTAAGATTCTTGTATTACATTTCTTTTTTATCTCCTTTGCATATCAGCTCTTACTCTTCTTAGCTGTACCAATGTTCATTTTTGTGAATATCCTCTTCACTTGTAAATCTGAAGTGTAACTTTAAGTTTACGAAAGTAATTTCTTAAAGTTGCCCAGATCTTCCATTCGGAGTAGCAACAAAAAGGTAATTAACCTACAACAACTCAGATCCTGTGATACATTCATTGATTCATTCTTCAGTTCATTTATTTATTTATTCTGAACATATTTAGAGAGTGCTACTTTATGCTAGGCACTATTTGAGATACTGGTAACATAGTCACATGCAAGATAGGGCAAGCTTCTGCCCTCATGGAACTTACATTCCCCAGATTACATGTCAAAGTTAGCTTCTTTTGAAAGTAGTTTTGGCATTGCTTACTTCTTTGTGTGTTCTACAACATGGGGAAAAAGATTGCATTACCAGTGCCTCATAAAACAGGACTGGTTTTGAACTATATTACATTTACAGAGCTGTTATAGGTGATAATAATCAAATCAGAGTGACTCCTCACCACTTCATTTAATTTGATAATATGGTTGATCACTGTGGCTCAAGATATCAGAGTTTTTGTGGGAGATAGTAAAGTAGCCCAAAAGTCCAGGTGTAAGGTGATATCTTCCATAGTTTTGAAAAACTTAGTCATAGTGTCCACATAGGTCATCTCATGAAACAGGTAAAACCACTAATGTTCACTAAAAGATCCAATGAGCCAACTGCCTCTGTAATTGATTTACAGCATGGATAGCATGTTTACTGTGAAGTCTAGGTTTTTGAATTCAAGTCAGTTTTTAGAGACATTCTGTTTAGTACAATGTTCTTGACACTGAATGATCTTTCTTTTTATGGTGGAGTCCAAGTTGTAGTACAAAGACACTCATTATAATATTCCATGTCTCTTCAAATTTTTCTTCTCTCATACTCAATGGTGAGATTTTTTGTAACTGCTCCTCAGAAAAAAACAAAAACCCCAAACCATTGCTGTTGAGTCAATTCTGACTCATAGCAACCTCATTTTTATAATTTAATTCTTTTATTTCAACAGTTCATTCTAAATCTAAATTTCTTCATACCTTACCATTTTCCTGACTACATGGGTATGGAGGCTGACCTGTAATTTCAGCAAGGGGGAAGAAGAACCAAAATCAGCTGCGGAAGGCTAACTCCCACGAGGTGGAAGCCAGACAAGCCTTTTTTCTCTGCCGTCTTTACCAGCTCTGACACCACCTGTCCCTCCCACAGTACTCTCTACTTCTTTGTTGAGTTTTGTATAAGTCACTGCAGTAGCCACACAGAACTCAGAGGCCACACTCACAATTATGGGGCTTATTAGGGAACTAACAGTAGTAATTCTGTCTCAGGAACACTAAAGGATACAGTTCTTCCATCACAGCAGCCTCTTCCCAGCCATGCTCACAGGCATGCCTCTCTCTGGCCCTAGCCCCTGTCCAAATGCACTCAACTTTCTCTCCCCATGGGCCATAAAGCCTGCCTTGCAGTCTGATGCTGCTAGGTATCTGCTGTCAGGCCTCTGCTGCCACTGTTTCTCACCATCTTCAGGGTTACAGCTGTTCTCTCTGTCTGCTGGGTGTAGGAGCTTCACAACCCAAGGGTCCTGGGTCCAAAGAATACACTAGCTCCTGGCTGCTCTTCCTTGGTATTGGTGGGTTGCTCTATTTTCTGCTTCTCAGATGGCTCATTTCAAACCCAATAGGAGGACAAAAGTGACCAATCTCACTGGTCAACGATAATTACCCTGTCATATAGTCTTGCCCAAGAAAGGCCATATTAAGTAAGTCATTAAACTGTACTGTCAACCATGTCCATAACCACCATGCCAAAAACTATCCCCTTCACCAAACCAATCTAGTTGGCCAAATCATAAAAGCCGGGTTGATGTACTCCCTGCTCACATACCTAGTCCTTTATACTAATACAGATTCTATGTCAGCCTCTACTCAAAGACACTGACAGGTGGCCATTGGCTTATGAAAAGAAAAGAGGAAAGCTTCTGCTAAAATCATCAGGGGTTTACTTTTACCATTCTCCATATTTACTTCTTTTGTAACAGTTTTCTCTTTAAAGGCTCTGTTTAGGGTTCACATTGGCCTGGTTTCACCTGTGAGGGGAACAGGCACTACAGAAAGAACATTATTTTTCTCCCTAGAACTCAACCCACTAGTGGTCTGGGTAGAAAAGAGGAGATGACAGTCTGCGAACTGTAGCCCCTTCAGTCTTAGCAAAATCTAAAGGAAACTTTTCCAGGAAAGAAATTTTATACCCTGCTATCTTCGGTTGTTTATGGCAGACTACTGAGATTAAGGCTGTGGTGTGAGATTTGGAGGATCCTCCAAACACCCTATCTGGGTTCCGTAGTTGCCACTGTGTGCTGGGAATGCTCAAGAGTTTGAGGGAAAAAGGGCGGGGGCAGGCAGTTTAGCAATGACAGGAGCAGATGATTTTGTATTTTTAGCCATTTCACGAGCTCTCATGGAGTAATCAGAAATATTGTAGCAGTACCTTCTACTCCTGCATATTAAAATGGAAACAGGCTGTGATAACTTCCACTATCTGTGGACAGAAAGGAAGTCCCAGTGAGGGGTCATAGACTTTACAGAAAGCAATTTCAAACTTTCCCTAGATGATTTATTTGCTGTTTGACCCCATCAAATGTCTTCTGAGTGGTATTTTTAGGTTTTCGCTTCTACTGCTCAGGTGTTCCTGTTGTCCTTCTTGCATGCTGTGGAGCTGATTCTGACTTACAGTGACCGTATAGGACAAAGTAGAACTGCCCACAGGGCTTCCTGAACTGTAGTCGTTACAGAGTGCCAAAAGAATGAAAAGATCTGCCTTAAAATAAATACCCCAGAGTGCTCCTTGGAAGCAAGGACTGTAAGACTATAGCATACGTACTTTGGACAGGTTGTGAGGAGGGATAAGTCTCTGGAGAAGGACGTTGTGCTTGGTACAGTGGAGGGTTGGCAAAAAAGAGGAGAAGCCTCAACAAAATGGGTTGAGGTAACTACAACAATGGGCCCTAGCATAACAACAGTTGTGGCTTGGCGCAGGACCAGGTGGTGTTTTGTTCTGTTGTACACAGGGTTGCTGTGAGTTGGAACTGAGTTGATGGCACCTAACAACAACAGTCCTTATGAGAGCAGAGTGTAAGTCTGAGCAGCAGAACCACCAGGTAGGCTCGAACCACTAATCTTTCAGTTAGCAGCTGAGTGCTTAAACATTGCTCCCTACTGCTCAGTTAGCAGAAAATATAGAGATTTTGTTTAATATAAGAAGTGGCTAAAGCAAGCAAACAAAAATTCCTATCTACCCTACAACTATGGCCTGTCTAGTAAGTAAGTAAGGGAAGTCCTTGTAAGTACAACTTGCCAACCTAATGAAGTCAACATAATTTATATAGCAATGTACCTGATTAGTGCAATAAACCTGTCTTTCTCTCCTGTTAATGGTCTCAGAGGGTGCCCTGACAGTGAATGTCTTAATATCTGGAAAACTCGTGGAAACCTCAGGAATCAGACAACCAGATCAGTGCAAGAAGAAGCATAGTAAATCATCCTGGGGCCCTTGACTCCTTGCTGCCTCAGTGAGCCAGTCCCTTGTCAAAGAGCTCTTGACTGTCTGTGAGCCATTATGCTCTTAACTGTCATGTCTGTATCAAACATATGATAAAGCACAGTGTTCTCTGTATTGTCTCCTGAGTCATACTATTTTCCCCATCCTGCACCATTCAGGTTTTTCCGGTTGTTATTCTGGCACTTCATCTTCCTGTATCTGATCTTCCCTCCATTATAGTAAAGGGGTTTGAAAGGCCGTGCTAAACGTCCCTCACTCAGAAGCATGGGAAAATTCTCCAAGCATTTAATTTAGATGATTACACACGTGTACTAGGACACTGACAATCCCATGAGAGAAACAGGAATTTTCTGCCGCTGCCTTGCTGCTTTCCTCACCCTTCATTCAAAAACAGACTTACATAGCCAATTGTATTCTTTAACTTTGCCAGAATATACAATTTCAGACAGCAAAAGCAAAATTAATTCTGTTTAGGTACAACTAGAAAGTCCATTCTTCTGGGTCGTTGGAGTAGAATATAATGGACTGATGCAAAAATTCACTATTGCCTAATAATTAATGAGCCTTCCTAATAAATTGTCTTCAAAGTGAATTCAGATTATTAATTACCAGGCCCTGAGATCTTGGGAACACTTACTCTCCAGAGGAAGCAACGACATTGAAACATAAACAAAGGTTTCAGATACTGAAAGGTTAATGATCACACACCTTTTCTTTTATTCCTAGTTAAGTTCTTAAAGGGCAATTTAATGTTCCATATGTCTCTGTTCCCCCACTTATCTGTCAGTTTGTCATACTGTGGGGTCTTGGGTGGTGTTGTGATGCTGGAAGCTCTGTCATTGGTATTTAGGTACCAGCAGGGCCACCCATGGTAGACAAGTTTCAGCTGAGCTTCCAGATTAAGGCAGGCTAGGAAGAAGGACCCAGCAGTCTACTTCTGAGAAGAGTTAGCCAGTGAAAATCTTATAAATAGTAGTGCAACACTGTCAGATACAGTGCTGGAAACTGAGCCCCCAGGGTTGGAAGGCACTCAGAAGATAATTGGGGAAGAGCTACCTCCTCAAAATCGAGTTGACATTAATGACATGGATGTAATAAAGCCTTTGGGATCTTCTTAGCTGCAGATATCTATTAATAATTGGAACATGGGCTATATGAAGTAGGAATCTAGGAAAATTAGAAATCATCAGAAATGAAATGGAATGCATACACATCAGTACCTTAGGCATTAGTGAGCTGAAATGGACTGGTATTGGCAATTTTGAATCAGACAATCATATATTCTGTAAGCTGTGAACCAAATCTTGAAGAGGAATGGTGTTGCATTCATTGTCAAAAAGAGTATATCACCATCTATCCTGAAGGACAATGCTGTCAGTGATAGGATAATGGTCATATGCTTATAAGGAAGGCCAGTTAATATGATTATTATTCAGATTTACAAAACAACCACTAAGGCCAAAGATGAAGAAATTGCATATTTTTTACCAGTTTCTGCAGTCCTAAATTGATTGAACATGTAATCAAGATGCATTGATAATTACTGGTGATTGGAATGCAAACGTTGGTAGCAAAGAAGAAGAATCAGTATTTGGAAAATTTGGCCTTGGTAATAGAAATGATGCCAGAGATGGCATGATAGAATTTTGCAAGACTAAGGATTTCTTCATTGCAAATACCTTCATTGCAAATACCATGCAACTGTGTACATGGACCTCACTGGATGGAATACATGAGAATCAAATCAACTACATCTGTGGAAAAAGACAATAGAAAAGCTCCATATCAGCAATCAGAACAAAACCAGATGCTGACAGTGGCACAGACCATCAATTGCTTATAGGCAGATTCAAATTGAAACTGAAGAAAATTAGAACAAGTGTACGAGAGCTAACATATGACCTTGAGTATATCCACCTGAGTTTAGACACCATCTCAAGAACAGATTTGATATATTGCTTGCTAAGGACTGAATACAAGACAGTTTGTGGAATGACATCTAAGACATCATCCATGAAGAAAGTAAGAGGTCATTTAAAAAAGACAGGAAAGAGAAGATCAAATTAGGCATCAGAAGAGACTCTGAAACTTGCTCTTGAATGTTGAGCAGCTAAAGCAAAAGGAAGAATTTACAAAGTAAGAGGACTGAACAGAAGATTTCAAAGGGTAGCTTGAGAAGACAAAGTATTGTGGCATATGTAAAGAGCTGGAAATAGAAAACCCAAAGAGAAGAACACATACTGCATTTCTCAAGCTGAAAGAACTGAATTAAAAATTCAAGCATCCAGTTGCAATAGTGAAGGAAGCTACAGGTAAAACATTAAATGACTCAGGGAGCATCAAAAGAAGATGGAAGAAATACACAGACTCATTATACCAGAAAGAACTGGTCGATGTTCAGCCATTTGAAGAGGTAGCATATGATCGGGAACTGATGGTATTGAAGGAAGAAGTCAAAGCTGCACTGAAGGCATTGGGGAAAAAAAGGCTGTAGGTATTGATGGAATATCAACTGAGATATCTCAACAAATAGATGCAGCACTGGAAGTGCTCACTCATTTATGCCAAGAAATTTGGAGGACAGCTACCTGGTCCACTGACTGGAAGGGATCCGTAATTGTGCCCATTCCAAAGAAAGGTGATCCAACCAAATGCAGAAATTACCCAATAATATCATTAACATCACATGCAAGTAAAATTTCTCTCAAGATCATTCAAATGCAACTGCAACAGTGTATTGACAAGGAACTGCCAGAAGTTCAAGCTGCATTCAGTAGAGAATATGGAACCAGGAATATCATTGCTGATGTCAGATGAATTTTGGCTGAAAGCAAAGAATACCAGAAAGATGTTTACCTGTATTTCATTGACTATGCAGAGGCATTCAACTGTGTGGATAAGTACAAATTATGGCTAATGCTGTGGAGAATGGGAATTCTAGAACACTTAACTATGCTCTTAAGGAATCTGTAAATGGATCAAGAGGCAGTCATGTGAACAGAGCAAGGGAAAACTGCATGGTTTAAAATCAGGAAAGATGTGCATCAGGGTTGTATCCTTTCACCATACGTTTTCAATCTGTATGCCAAGCAAATAATCTGAGAAGCTGGATTATATGAAGAAGAATGAGGCTTCAGGATTGGAGGAAGACTCATTAACAACCTGTGTTACACAGATGACACCACCTGATTTGCTGAAAGTGAAGAGAATTTGAAACATTTAGTGATGAAGATCAAAGATCACAGGCTTCAGCATAGATTGCACCTCAATATCAAGAAAACAGAAATCCTCACAACTGGACCGGTAAGCAACATCATCATAAATAGAGAAAGTATTGAAGTTCTCAAGGATTTCATTTTACTTGGATCCACAATCAACGCCCATGGAAGCAGCCGTCAAGACATCAAAAGATGCTTTGCACTGGGAAAATCTGCTACAAAGGACCTCTTTAAAGTATTGAAAAGTAAAGATGTCACTTTGAACACTAAGGTGCTCCTCACCCAAGCCTTGATATTTTTGATCACAACATATGCATGCGGAAGCTAGACAATAAACAAGGAAGCCAGAAGAATTAATGTCTTAGAAATGTGGTGTTGGAGAAGAATATTGAATGTACCATGGGCTGCCGAAAGAACAAACACATCTCTTCTGGAAGGAGTACAACCAGAGTGTTCCTTGGAAGCAAAGATGGCAAGACTGTGTCTTACATACTTTGGACATGTTGTCAGGAGGGATCAGTCCCTCAGAAGGACACCATGCTTGGTAGAGTGGAAGGTCAGTGAAAAGGAGGAAGATCCTCAACAACATGAATTGACACAGTGGCTGCAGTGATGGGCTTTAGCCTAAGAATTATTGTGTACATAGCACAAGACCAGACAGTGTTTTGTTCTATTGTGCAGTATCACTGTGAGTCCGAACTGGCTTGACAGCACATAACAACAGCATGTTGATATTAGTATCTGTTATGGGTTTAATTGTGTCCTCCACAAAATGTGTGTCAATTTGCCTAAGTCGTGATTCTTAGTATTCTGTGGTTGTCCTCTATTTTGTGATCTGATTAAAGAGGCAAAATATAATCTTTAGAATTTGGTCATGTTTTAAATCAATCTCTTTTGAAATATAAAAGACAGAAATGAACAGAAAGGAAAGGGACCTCATCCCACCAAGAAAGAAGAGCCAGAAGAAGAATGTGTCCTTTTTACCTAGTATCTCTGCACCGAGGAGCTCCTAAGCCACGGGATGATTTATTACAGTGACCTTCCTCCAGAAATGACAGCGAGAGAGACTCTTCTCCTGGAGCTCGTGCCTGCCTCCTAGACTGTGAGAGAATAAATTGCTGTTTGTTAAAGCCCTCCACTTGTGGTTTTAGCACTAGATAAGTGGGACAGAACACTAAAGGCATAAAGGCACACCAAGGCAATCCTGAACTAGTAAATTCAGGATGCTGCTACTCTGTTAGGCAGGGATGAGGAGATGGAACAAGGGGAAGAGGATGGGATTCTCAGAACCTAAAGCTGTGACATCCAGTATGGCAGCCACCAGTCACATGCAGCTATTGAACATTTCAAATGTGCCCAGTTCAAATTAGCATGTTCTGTTAAGTGTGAAGTACATATTAGATTCCAAAGACTTAGTGTGAAAATGCTTAACAACATTTCTCATTAATGATGTTTTTCATAAGATAATTGTATTTTTAATATCTATCTCCCCAACAGAAATTCTGGTGGAGTAGTGGTTAAGTACGACATCTGCTAACCAAAAGGTTAGCATTTCAAATCCAGCAGGCACACCTTGGAAACTCTATGCAGCAGTTCTACCCTGTTCTATAGGGTCACTGTGAATTGGAATCAACAGCAGTGGGTTTGGGTTTGATACTTCCTCCAACTAGACTAGCAGCTCCAAGAGGTAGTAATAATGTTTGTATTACTCAATAAATATTTGTTGGGAATCACTCTGGCCAGTTCACAGCCTGTGTGGAAACTGTGAGTAGCTGAATATAAAGTTAGAAAATGATGCTAGGTGTCTTAGGGTGGATTCTCTGAAGAAGCAAAAGCAGTAAACTATATATGTAGAGGTTTATATCAAGTAAAGAGCTCACAGAATTGTAGAGCTGAAACGTCCCAAGTCCTGGATCAGAATATAAGCTTCATGCAGCTGAAGAAGCTGACAAACCAAGGTCAGCGGGTCATTGCTGGGTTTCCACTCGCAGGCTGGGAAGATCAGTGAATCGCAAGATGACAGGCAAGTCTGCAAGGCTGCTCCTGATTCAAGTAGCTGCAGGGCTGGTGAATGCAAGAATCGCAGGTCAGGGAACAGGACTCTTACAGGAGGTGAAGGTCAGTGAATCACAAGATGAAGAAGTAAGCTCTAGTCCTGAGAACCAGACATCAAGAGAGGAGAGAGGCCGCTGCTGGATCCACAATAGCCAAAACCCTAGCAACATAAGCAAGGAAGAAGTAGGCAGTAGAATATGGAGAATGAAGGCTGAGAGGGCAGTGAGTTCCTACCAGCCCAACCCCAACCAGTGCCAGTTAGCACATGCCATCATGGGGGTGACCACAGCATTATACAACTGCCAGAACACAGAATTATGGCCCAGCCTAGTTGACACACAATCTTAACCATTGCGACAACTGTTGCAGTTGTTGTTAGGTGTTGTTGAGTTCGGTCCAACTCATAGTGACCCTGTAGAGGTGCTAGGGCCATAAAATAAAAGATCTTGATTGCCATAACGAAGAACTTACATTTTTTTCTAGAGACAGTGAAGATCCATTAAATGTTCTTAACCTTAAATAATCAAATCTGTGTTTTAAAGGATAAATCTGGCTGCAGTTTGGATTCAGGTGGTAGAGACTATAAAGCAAAAGATTATTAAAGTAGATTACTTTTAAAATGGCCACAGATTGCTTCCAGTCCTGAATACCCATCCACTTGGTAGTATGACTTTGCCAGTCTTTTCATCCCAAGCCTTTAAATTTAATCTTGACCATGTGACTTGCTTTGGCCAAGTGGGCATCAGCAAATGTGATGCAAGCAGAGGCTTGACAAGCTTTGCACACTGCTGCTTGCCTGGGACTTACCTTGGAACTTGTGTTTCCTGAGTAAAGTAGCCTGGACTAGACTCCTGGGGTATAAGAGACTGTACTAGTTTCCTGTCCGTGTTAGCTGCAGCCGAGGCAGCTGTAACTTATGGCACCCCCAAGTACGATAGAACAAAATGCTTCTTAGTCCTCTCCCATTCCCATAACCAGTTGCAGATCAGATGCTGTTTGTGATCCATAGGGTTTCCATTGACTGAGTACTGAAAGTATAACTCGAGGTCTTTGTTTCTAGTCTGTCTTGGTCCGGAAAATTCACCGACACTTGTTCAGCAACATAACAACATGCATGAGGAGCACTGGCCAGGAATCAAATCTGGATCCTACGGCTGCCACAAAAAATTTCTATGAATTTAGTGGCTTAAAACAAAAACAAGTAATTTTCACACAGTTCTAGAGTCCAGAGATCCAAAATCAAGATGTCAGCAGGGTTGATGCCTTTCTAAAGCTCGAAAGGAGGATATTTCATACCTCACTTCTAGCTTCTACTGGCTGCTGACAAATCTTGATTTTCCTTGACTTATAGATTCATCATTGCAGTCTATTTTTGTGTTCACATGGCTTCTTTTCTGATACTCTGTGTGTCTTCTCCTTTTCTGTCTCTTATAAAGATACCCATCATTGAATTTAGGGCCTACCCTAATCCGAGATGATCTCATCTTGAGACGGTTACTTTAACTACACCTATCCTGGTGGTTGACATAAGTTTTGGGGTGCCAGTAATCAACCTGTGACAAAGAACATGTGGAAGGAGAATTTCAGTCTTGCCTAAGTTGTGCTGGCCCCAACAAAAGCAGCTCAGCCAATCTAAAGAAACATGAGAAGTAGTAAATTATTAAAGGTTTTTTTCTTTTTAAAGATTTTATTGTGCTTTAAGTAAATATTTACAATCCAACTCAGTTCGTCATACCAAAACTTGCACATGCATTACTGTGTAACTCTAGCAGCTCTCCCCATCCTGTAACAGCACTCGCCTCCTTTATGTCTTGTATTTCCCTTGTGCAGTCAACCAGAGCCTGTCCCCCTCTCTCTTATCTCACCTCTGGGTAGGAGCTGCTCAGTTAGCCTCATGTATATACTTAAACTGAGAAGCACACTTTTCCCGGTATCATTTTCCGTCTTGCTATCTAGCTCAATATTTGAAGACTTGGCATTGGGAATCATTAAGCTCTGGATTAACAGAAAATCCATAGGCCATGTTTTCTTGGGACTCTGGAATCTGTCAGACCATCAAGGCTGCTCTTTTAATACAGTTACATTTCTGCACACCCAGTTTTCTGCCACTACATCAGGGACTTTATGTTGTAGTCCCTGTCAGGGCAGTTATTGGTGGTGACTGGGAGTCATTTAGTTCTTCTGGTCTCGTGCTGATTTACACTTTGGATGATATGGCCCTTTCAGTCTCTTGGGCTCAAGTTTCCCTTATGTCTTTGATGTCTTTCATTTTCCAGGTGGGTTGGGACCAATTGATGCTACGCAAATGGCTACTTACTAGCTCATGAGACCCCAAATGCCACTCACCAAAATGGGATACCCAACATTTTCTTCAAAAAAAAAAGTTGTGCCGATTGACCTACATGTCCGCTGAAACCAGGGTCCCCAGATCCCTGCCCCTGATACTCTGTCCTTCCCTCAGACCCTGGTAACCACTAAAGACTGTTTCTTCAGTGCTTAAACCTTTTTTGAGTTCTTATAATAGTGGTCTCATACAATATTTTTCCTTTCACAACTGACTGACTTCACTCAGCATGATGTCTTCCACGTTCCTCCGTGTTATAAAATGTTTCCCAAGATAGTTGTTCTTTGTCACTGCATAGTATTCCATTGTGTGAATATACCATTGTTGGTTATCCATTTGTCTGTTGATGGGCAACTACATGGATTTCATATTTTTGCTGTTGTGGACTGTGCTACAGTAAACATTGGTGTGCATGTATCTATTTGTGTGACAGCCCTTATTTCTCTCAGATATAGTCTAAGAAGAGGGACTGCTGATTCACATGATTTCACACACCTTGGTGGCATAGTGGTTAAATGCTGTGACTGCTAACCAAAAGTTCAGATGCACCAGTTGCTCCATGGAAATTCTATGAGGAAGTTCTGTCCTGTCCTGTAGGGGGGTATGACTAGAAATCGAGTTGATAGCATGGGTTTGGTTGGTTATTTTATATTTTTCTTTCCAGCTCTTTAAGAAAGTGCCAAGTCAATTTCCAAAGTGGTTGTACCATTGTACATTCCCACCAGCTATGCAGAAGAGTTCCACTCATATTACCCTCTCTAACATTTATTCTATGTTTATGGGACTAATGCCGACATTGTTGGGGTGAGATGGTATCTCATTGTAGTTTTGATTTGGATTTCTCTAATGAATAATGATTGTGAGCATTTCCTCATGTATCTTATAGCTGCCTGGCTGTCTTCTTTGGTGATGTGCCTATTTGTATCCTTTCTCTGTTTTTTTTTTTAATTGAGTTATTTGTCTCTTTGTTTTTGAGGTTTTGCAGTATCTCACAGATTACAAAGATTAGATACTGATTGGATTTATCATAGCTAAAATTTTTTTCCCAGTCTGTAGCTAGTCTTTTTACTCTTTTGGCAAGGTCTTTGGAAGATCATAAATGTTTGATTTTTAAGAGTTCTCAGTTACCTATTTTCCCTCCTGGTGTTTATACATTGGTAATATTTGGTAATCTGTTTATGTCATTTACTAGGATTCCCAGGATTGTCTCTATTTTTTCTTCCACGATCTTTATGGTTTTATATTTTAGACAGGTCTTTAGTCTACTTTGAGTAGTTTTTGTGCAGGGTGTGCATGGTCTTGTTTCACTTTTTTGTAGATGGATATCCAGTTATGTCAACATCATATTTTAAGGACATGTTTTTTTCCCCAGTTTACAGACTTTGGGCCTTTGTCAAATATCAGCTGCTCATAGGTGAATGATGTTATATCTAGATTCCCTATTCTGTTCCGTTGGTCTATGTATCTGTTTTTCTATCAGTACCAAGCTGTTATGACTACTGTGGCAGTGTAATTGGTTCTAAGGTCAGGTAGTATGAGTCCTTCCACTTGGTTCTTCTTCTTCAGTAATGCATTACTTATCTGGGTCTTCTTGCCTTTCCTTATGAATGTGGTGATTTGTTTCTCTATCTCATTAAAAAAAAATGCCATTGGAATTTGTATTGGAACTGCATTATATCTACAGATTGCTTTGGTTGAAATAGACATTTTCATGGTGTTAAGTCTTTCTATGCATGAGCAAGGTAGGTTTCTACACTTATATGGGTCTCTGTTGGTTTCTTGCAGTAGTCTTTCTTTGTACAGGTCTTTTACATCTCTGTTTAGAGTTATTCCTAAATATGTCATCTTCTTGGGGGCTATTGTAAATGGTATTGATTCAGTGATTTCCTCTTTGATGTTCCTTTTGTTGGTGTAAAGGAATCCAGTTGATTTTTGATGCTTATCTTATATCCTGATAATTTGCTGAACTCTTCTGTTAGTTCCAGTTTTGGGGGGAGCTGGATTCTTTAGGGTTTTCTGTGTATAAGATCATATCATTTGCAAATACAGATACTTTTATTTATCACTTGTCAATTTGCATGCCCTTTATTTCTTATCTTGCCTGGTTGCTCTGGCTAGAACCTGCAGCACAATATTGAATGAAAGTGGTGACAAAAAAAAACATCTTGTCTGGTTCCTGTTCCCAAGGTGAATGCTTTCAGACTCTCTCCATTTAGGGTAATGGTGGCTGTTGGCTTTGTATAAATACCCTTTATTATGTTGAAGAACTTTCCATCTGTTCCTGTTTTGCTGACAGGTTTTAACATGAATGGGTGTTGGACAAATGCTTTTCTGCATCATTTGATAAAATCAAGTGGTTCTTGACTTTTGTTTTATTTGTGTGGTTGGTTACATTGTTTGTCTAATGTTGAACCATCGCTACATCCCTGGTATGAATCCTAGTTGGTCATGGTGAATTATTGTTTTGATATTTTGTTTAAACTTATTGCCTAGAATTTTGTTGAGGATTTTTGTATCTATCGTCATGAGAGACACTGGTCTATAATTTTCCTTTTGTGTGATGTCTTTACTTGGTTTTGGTATCAGGGTTATGCTGGCTTCATAGAATGAATTTGGGAGTATTCCATCTTTTTCTATCCCCTGAAATACCTTTAGTAGTAATAGTGTTAACTCTTCTCTGAGAGTTTGTTAGAAGTCTCCAGTGAAGCTGTCAGGACCAGGAATTTTTTTGATTGGGAATTTTATTTATTTATTTATTGTGATTGAGTCAAAGTGTACAGTCCAGTTTAAATTCACAATGCCTGCCTATGTGCAGCTCCTACTGCTCTCCTTGCCCAGTGACAGCACATTCCTCTTTTCTGTTCTGTACATGTCATATCCTCTTAACAATCACCTGTCCCCTCTTCTCTATCCTCTCCACTCCCCTCTAGTAAGAGGCCAGTAGGACAGCATCCTATGGATGCATAGAACCATAAAGTGCACAGACGATATGGTCACTCTGTGTCACTGAGTCTAATCTATTACTGTACGAGGAGTTGACCTCAAATCATTATTGAGGTCAGATCCTTGGACAGGAATAGATTGGGAATTTTAAATTATCTTTTCAGTCTCTTCTTTTGTGATAGGTTTATTTAATTATTCTACTTCTGTTTGTGTTAATTTAGGTAGGAAGTGTGTTTCTAGAAATTTGCTCATTTCCTCTAGCTTTTCAAATTCATTAGAGTATAGTTTTTTTGGTATTTTGTTATGCTTTTTTTAAATTTCAGTTGATCTGTTGTGATATTACCCATCTCATTTCTTATTGGAGTTATTTGGTTTTTTCTCCTGTTTTGACTTTGTCAGTTTGGCCAGTGGGTTATTGATTTTGTTGGTCTCTTCAAAGAACCAGATTTTGGCCTTATTAACTCTATCAGTCATCTTCTATTCCCTAGTTCATTCATTTCTGCTGTTATTTTTATTATTTGATTTTTCCTGGTGCTCGAGGGCTTCTTTTGCTGCTCTCTTTCTACTTGAATATTCAAGTTGTAGCATTAACACTTTGGTTTAGGCCCTTTCTCCCTTTTGGAGCATTTATTGAGATAATCTGACCTCTGAACCCTGCTTTTGCTGTGTCCCAAAAGTTGTGGTAGAATATGTTTTCATTCTCATTTGACTGTGAAATTCTTCTTTCTGTCCTTGATTTCTTCTATAAACCAGTAGTTTTTGTGCAAGGTGTTGTTCAGTTTCCATGTGTTTGGGTTTTTTTTTTCCTTCCTTTGTCTGCTACTGATTTCTATTTTTGTGGCTTTATGGTCTAAAAAGATGCCTTGTAATATGTCGGTACTTTTAATCTTGTTAAGGATTGCTTTGTGGCCTAATGTGAGGTCAGTTCTGGAAAATGTTCCATGTGCACTGGAAAAGAAAATGTGCTTGGCTGCTGTTGAGTGGAGTGTTCTGTATATATCTGTGAGGTCAGGTTGGTTGATTGGGGCATTTAGATCTTCTGTGTCTTTATTGAGCTTTTTATTGGAAATTCTGTACTGCACTGAAAGTGGTGTATTGAAGTCATCTAATATCACTGTGGGGTTTTCTATTTTCGGTGCACTTAGTGTTTGTTTTATATATTTTGTAGTCTTGCTATTGGATATATAAATATTTAATATGGTCATGTCTTCTTGGACTATTGAGCCTTTAAGCATTATATAGTGTCCTTCCTTATCCAATGTGGTGAATTTTATTTCAAAGTCTGCTTTATCATAGATTAATATTGCCTCTCTTTCTCTTTTTTGAATGTTATTAGCTTGATATACTTTTTCTATCCTTGGAATTTTAGTTTGTGTCTTTTTAAGTCTAAGGTATATCTCCTGTAGGCAGCATGAATGAGTTGTATTTTTTTATCCAGTCTGGCACTCTCCTTCTGTCTATTGGTGCATTTAATCTATTTACATTCAACATGGTTATTGATAGGTATGAGTTTAGTGCTATCATTTTGATATCTTTTTTGTGCACTGTAGACAATTTATTACATTCAGTCTTCTATGCTGAATCATTTTTCTTTAATGTGTGTTCATGCCTTTCAATGTTGGTCGTTTTTTATTTGGTGAGACTTCATGTTTTTCCTGTTCTTCATTTTGATGCATAGGGTTGATAGATTCCTTTGTGGTTACCTTAATGCTTACCTTTATTTTTGTAAATTTAAACTAGTCTTTAATTTTTTTATATCACCTTGACTTCCTCTCCATGTGAAAGATCTATGACATTTTAAGTCCCTATTTTTTGTTACAGTGTTTACATAATTACATTTCTGTTTCCCTATTTTCAGTGTTTTGCCTTTGATTTGTTTTTGTGATTGCCCTGTTTGGGTTAAAATCTATTGCTCTGCTCTGTGTTCTAGTTCTGAGATGTTTTCTGATGTTACTTGTTTTCTAACTAAAGGACTCCCTTTAGCATTTCTTCTAATTTTGATATCTGCAAATTCTCTAAAGTTCTGTTCATCTGGAAATGTCCTAATTTAACTATCATATTGGAGAGACAGTTTTGCTGGATATGTAATTCTTGGCTGGCAAATATTTGCCTTCAAGGTTTTGTTTATGTCATCCCATTGCTTTCTTGGCTTGACTCATTGCTTTCTTTCCTGTATGGTTTCTGCTGAGTAGTCCAAGCTTAGTCTTATTGATTCTCCTTTGTAAGTAATTTTTCACTTATCCTTACCACTTTTAAAATTGTCTCCTTATCTTCAATTTTGGCAAGTTTGATTATAATACACCTTGGTGTTCTTTCTTTGGGGATGTAACTTGCATGGAGTTCAGTGAGCATCTTTGATAGACATCTTCTCATCTTTCATGATATCAGGGAAATTTTCTATCAACAAATATTTGACAATTCTGTCTGTATTTTCTATTATTCTTCCCTTCTGGTACTCCAGTCACTCATAGATTATTCCTATTGATAGAGTACCATACAGTTGCTAGTGCTTCTTAATCTTTAAAATTCTTTTATCTGATTTTTTCCAAATATATTGGTGTCATGTACTTTATCTTTAGTCTAACCAGTTCAGCCATCTATTGCCTCACTCCACCTATTTGACTTTCTACTGAATTGTCTATTTTTTTTTTAATTTTATTGTTAAATTTCTGAATTTCTAATTCTTGCCACTTTAAGCTTTCTTACAGCCTGTTCAATTTGTCATTATGCTCTACTGCATGTTGCCTCATCTCCTTCCTTTTCCCTTGAAGAGTTCTAAATATTGATGTTTTGTATTCTACCTCTGATAGCTGCAGGAAGTTCTTTTCATCTGGAAAATTTCTTAGTTCTTTGTTTTGGGAGCTTTCTAAAATCATCATGTTCTGCCTCTTGAAGTGATTTGAAATTTACTGTTGTCTCTGAGCCATCAATGAGTTGTATTTACTTATTTTACGTTTGCTTTCTGTGTGCCAGCTTCTCATTTTATTTTGTTTCAAAATGTCCAAATAGGCTGGTGGTATGTGCTAGTTTGGTTATTGATGCCTTTGAAGCTGTAATGTCTTGTCACCAGGTGGTCTGAGATGTTACTAGACATGCAAGCCAAAGAGTCCTTTTATTTATCTTGTATGGATTTAGCTCAGGTGTCCAGGTAGTCAGTCAACATGTGTGTGGTAGAGACTCTCCCCTATTGCCCTAGATGGGGAGAGTGATTGATCTAGCCACAGGTATCTCACTGCAGGCCTTCAGAAAGGCAGTGGGCTAACAGCTGTCCTTGAGTGTTGTAATGATAGTGTGTCCCCTTATGTCTGAATATAGGTGAAGGAACTGTTTCTGCCCTGAAATTATGGCTCAGGGGATCAGCAGATTTTTCCCCTTTCCAGCAGTTTTTTAAATTGTCCCCTCACCAAGTTACAGAGAATGGCAGGTTAGGCTTAGAGAGTCATACTTTCAATTCAATTAATGGTGTCAGACTCTCAAGCCTGGTGCAGTGCAGAGAGGGGTGGGAGAAAATACTGGGAGAAAGGGGATTTATTACAAAGGAAAGTTTTAAAGCCGTGCATGTTAGATTACATGCAAAGACTTAGCTTTTGATGATCTAGTGCTGGTTTTCATTTATTGTGGAGGCACCACCACTCTGTTCATCGTGCCTTTGCAACCATTTCCCAGCAGATCAGGTCTGACAAGTCCTATGCACTTCTGGACCTATTTTCCCTTCCCCTTGCTCAGTCCAATTTTTCAACTTTCCCTTTGATGTTCGTGGCTCTTAAGATGTCATATGTAATTAATCTATTTGTTCTTTTGAGTCTTTGTTGTTAGAGGGGGCACAGGAAGTGTCTGAGTACTCAGCCGTCTTGGCCCTGCCTCCTAAAGTATTGAAGTTTTAAACCACTAAATTTTGGAGTACTTTTTTATGCTCCAAAAGCTGACTGATAAGTAGTCTAGAAAAAGAGAAAGTACTAATAATTCAGCCTCTAGTTGTATGTTTCTGCTGTCAGGAAGTACAGTACATGATAGTGAGGTTTTTGCAGTGTTGGACAGCTCTATCTACTGGAACATCTTCCTTTTCCTAAGCAAAAAATCACTTCCTTATAGTTCAGTTTTCTTGTTCCTAGTTCTGCCCTTAAAGAAACCAAGACAAATCTACTTCTTTCACATTGTTGTTCTTGTGTTAGTTGTGTTAGTGCTGTTGAGTTAGTTCCAACTCATAGAGACTCTGTAAAGAACAGAACAAAACACTGCCTGTTCCTGAGCCATGCCCAGAATTGTTTTTGTGCTTTAGCATATTGTTGGAGCCACTGTGTCAATCCATTTCCTTGAAGGTCTTCCTCTTTTTCACTGACTCACTACTTCACCAAGCTTAACGTCCTCCTCCAGGGATTGATCCCTCTTGACAACATGTTCAAAGTATGTAAGATGAAGTCTCACCATCCTTGCTTTCAAGGAACACTCTGTTTGTACTTCTTCCAGAGCAGATCTGTTTGTTGTTTGGATCATGTATGATATGTTTAATATTCTTCTCCAATACTACAATTCAGAAGCATTACTTCTTCTGTCTTCTTGATTCATTGTCCAGCTTTTGCATGCATTTCATGCAATTGGAAATAACATGGCTAGGGTCAGGCAAACTTTAGTCTTCAAGGTGACTCATTTTCAACACTTTAAAAAGGTCTTTTGCAGTACATTTTCCTAGTGCAATGTGTCTTTTGATTTCTTAACTGCTGCTTCCACAGGTGCTGTCATGGACTGAATTGTGTTCCCCCACAAATCTGTGGCAGTTTGGCTGGGTCAGGATTCTTGGTATTGTGTGATGTTCCTCCTTGTTGGAATTCCTGCATCTATGATGCTAATGAAGGTGGAGGTGGGCAGCTGTGTTGGCAGAACAAGATTCAGTGTGTAAGTTTGTTTTGTGCTTTGAGGCAATATCTTGAGATATAAAGGAAAGGAACTAGCAGAGACATTTGGGGACCTCATACCACCAAAAAGCAGTGCTGGGAACTGAGCTCATCCTTTAGAAAGGACTGAGATCCTTGCACCTCAGAAGCTCCAGTCCAGGGAAGACTGAGAGCAAGGACCTTCCTCCAGTGCCAGTAGAGAAAGCCTTCCCCTGGAGACAACATCCTGAATTTGTACTTTTAATTTATTGGACTGTGACAAATAAAATTTCTTTTTATAAAGCCATCCACTTGTGGTAATTTTGGTAAAGCTCCATGGGGTAACTGAAACAGATGTGGACTGTGGAGCCAAGTAAAATGAAATCTTTGAGAACCTCAATCCTTTCTCATGTCCCAATGTCTCATGACATTGTTACTGGTCTGGTTATGACAATTATGAGGACTTTTGTTTTCTTGATGCCGAGGTGCAACCCATACCGAAGGTTGTGGCCTTTGATTTTCGTCAATAAGCATTTCAAATCCTCATCACTTTCAGCAAGCAAGGTTGTATCATCTGCATGATGCAAGTTATTAATGAGTCTTCCTCCAATCCTGATGCTTCATTCTTCCCCATATAGTCCAGTTGCTCAGATTATTTGCTTGACATACAGATTGAAAAAGTATGGTGATAGGATACAATCCCGACACACACTTTTCCTAACTTTAAATCATGCAGTGTCCCCTTCTTCTGTTTGCGTGACTGCCTCGATCCATGTACAGTTTGCTCATGAGCACAATTGGAATTCCTGTTATCTTCAGGAATTATCTGTGGGAATTCCCATTATCTGCAACTTCATCCATACTTTGTTATGATCCACAAAGTGGAATGTACTTGCATACTCAATGAAACACAGGTAAACATTTTTCTGGTATTTTCTGCTTACAGGACAAGATCCATCTCACTTTAGCAATGAAATCTGATTCCATGTCCTCTTCTGAATCTAGCATGACTTTCTGGAAGTTCCCTGTCAATATACTGCTGTGGTAGCCTGTGAATGATCTTTAGCAAAATTTTACTTGCGTTTGGTATTAATGAAATTGTTTGGTAATTCCTGCATTCTGTTGGATTACCTTTCTTGGGAATAGGCGTAAATATGGATCTCTTCCAGTTGATTAGCCAGGTACCTGTCTTTCAGATTTCTTGGCTTAGATGAGTGAGCACTTCCCGCACTGCATCAGTTTGTTGAAACATCGCAGTTGATATTCCTTCAATACTTGGAACCTTGTTTTTCACCAGGGCCTTCAATGCAGTTTCAACTTCTTTCAGTACTGTTGGGTCCCGATCATATGCTACATCTTGAAATGGTTTAATGTCAACCAGTTTTCTGCTGTAATGACTTTCTGAATACCTTCCATTTTCTGTTGATGCTTCCTACATTGTTTAATATTTTCCCTGTTGAATCTTTCCTTATTGCAGCTTGGGGCTTGAATTTTTCCTTCAGTTCTTTCAACTTGAGAGTAGAACATGTACTTTCCTTTTAGTTTTCTGTCTCCAGCTCTTTGCACATGTCATTATAGTATTTTGTCATCTCAAGCTACCCTTTGAAAACCTCAGTTCTTTTACTTCATCATTTCTTTTGCTTTAGCTACTTGATGTTCAAGAGCAAGTTGTAGAGCCTCTTCTGACATCCAATTTGATCTTTTATTTCTTGTCTTTTTAATAACGTCTTGCTTTCTTCAGGGATGATGTCTTTGGTGTCATTCCACAACTCATCTGGTCTTTGGTCATTAGTGTACAACACTTCGGATCTGTTCTTGAAATAGTCTCAAAACTCAGGTGGGATATACTCAAGGTTGTACTTTGATTCCTGTGGACTTGTTCTAATTTTCTTTAGTATCAAATTAAACTTGCATATGAGCAGTTGATGGTCTATTCCTCAGTCAGCAGCTGGTCTTGTTCTGACTGATAATGCTGAGCTTTTTCCATTGATTCTTTCCACAAATGTTGTCAATTCAATTCCTGTGTATTCCATCTGGTGAGGTCTGTATGTATAGCTGCCATTCATGTTGGTGAAAAAAGGTATTTGCAATGAAGAAGTCATTGGACTTACAAAATTATAGCATGCGATCTCCAGCATCATTTCTGTCACCAAGGCTATATTTTCGAAGTGTTGATCCTTCTTCTTTGTTTCCAACTTTTGCATTCCAATGACCAATATTCATCAATCCATCCTGATTGCATGTTCAGTCAGTTTTGGACTACAGGATCTGGTAAAAATTCTCAATTAGTGGTTGGTGAGTAAATTTGAATAATAGTCATGTTAAGTGGCCTTCCTTGCTGGTGTATGGATATTATCCTATCACTGATATTGTACTTCAGCACAGATCTTGAAACCATATGATTATCCCATTCAAAATGGCTAATACCAGTGCATTTGAGTTCACTAATGCCTAAGATATCAATGTTTAGGCATTCTATTTAATTTTTGATTATTTCCAATTTTCCTACATTCATATTTTGTATATCCCATTTCTCAACTACTGATGGATGTTTGCTGCTGTTTCTTCTCATTTTGAGTCATGCCACATCAGCAAATGAAGGTCCCAAAGGCTTCATTCCATCCATGTTATTAAGGTCAACTCCACTTTTAGAAGGCACCTCTTCTCCAGTCATCTTTTGAGAGCCTTCTAAAGTAGGGGGCTCCTTTTCCAGCACTATGTCTGACAGTGTTCCTTTATAAATAAGGTTTTTACTGGATAATTCTTTTTAGAAGTAGACTGCCAGTGCCTTATTCCTAGTCTGTCTTAGTGTGGAAGCTCAGTTGAAACCTATCCACCATGGGTGACCATTCTGATATGTGAATACCAGTGGCGTAGATTCCAGCATCCCAGCAACAAGCAAGCACCCCCAGAACGACAAACTGACAGACAAGTGAGGTCTTTCACATTAAATCCCTTCAAATGTTTAAAAACAGTTCTGAAGTGAAATCTCTTAACAGACATGTGGGCAAATAATTATAAACTTGAAAAACATTCGTGGTGGTGTAGTAGTGGTATTTTGCCCCAGATACTGTAAGTTTCTTGAAGACAGAGACCATTACATCTAATTTTTTTAAACATACTCGTATATCCAAATCTAACCTATATATACATATTCAGCTGCCACTGAAGGAGTGAGTCTCATCCACTTTGTAAACTTGCTCCATGCTGCTTATATGTGTTCCCCCCCAACAAACATAGCTCAGTTTAGACAATAATTGTTAGCAGTGGAGTGTACTAGAATCTTGGGATGGGAGAGTCAGGTCTAGTTAGACTACATTTCCCAGGAGTTTTCAACATACTCTTTGATTGCAAATTGAAAATCACCTTACTGAAAATTTGATGGAAAAAAATAAATGAACAATTAACTTGGCATGGGAGTCAACAGACTCTACAAAGTATGTAACATCTAGAATAGATCTGAAAAGTGAAAATAAATGTTTATCAGATAAAAAGTAGGGGAAAAGCATGCCAGGCAAAGACAGTAAGGTTTGCGGTGGCGAATCTTGTTATCTAAAATGACTGCTTTTAAATAGTACTGTATTTTTTTGTATAAAACTGAACATAGACTCTCCAAGGAAATTTATGAAATGTACATGACAAGGCCTAAAGTTTACAGAGAGATCATTTACAGAGATTGTCATGCTAAAAGGTTTTTTTTGTACCTTTCATCAAAGTATTCTTATTTTCAGAAACCTGCTAAAACCTGACCAAGTCATTTCCATCTGAATCTCATTCCCCAAATAAATTTCATGCAGACAACAATAGGATGTGATTACTGTTGCATTTGCCTCTACTGTCACAGTTTCAGTAGCTCTTAAATAATGTTGACTTTATAAAATTGAACCTAATCTTAGTTTTGACAGTCATGTTAATTAGCGTCTGATTGAAGCACTGATACCAATCAAAATCTAATACCTGGAGCTGGATTCTTGCACATCCAAAACTTTTAGTATTTCCCTTGAAATACACACATACTGTTTCACAGTAACATACACAATAAATAAGTCCTTGAAGGATATTACTCCCTTAAAACGCTTCTGAATTTCTCTTCAATGGAGCATATCACACACCATCTCCCCACATGTAATAGAATTAATCTTAAAAAGCATCATCTTTTATAAACAGTACAAACCTCTTTCTGCCCCCAGGGATAGACCAGCCAATGAGAACCTACTCTGGTGATGTAATGCTTGTTAACTTACTATCTTGCAGAAGTGATGCTTTCCACAGCATTAAACATTAATTGAAATTAACTCTTTCTTGCATGACTAATTTTAATCCCTCTTTAACATCTGATACTGCATAAACCTTTTGCTTCTGATGGCCCTGAAACAGTTATGCAAAATCATTGACTAAATAATTTATTTTGAGTACTGGCGTCTGTGGAAACCCTTGGTGGCATAATGGGAAAGTGGTACAGGTGTTATCCAAAGGATCAGCAGGTCAGATCATTTCCTTTCAGATTCACCAGGTGCTCCTCAGAAACCACACAGGGCAGTTCTGTTCTGTAGGGTTGCAGTGAGTAAGAATCGACTGGACAGCAATGGGTTTGGTTAGGTTTATTGACATCTGTACCTGTCATCATTTTCCAAATATTAATTCCCCACCTTTCTTGAAAAATCATTTCTATAATCCAGTCCTTATGTAAACAGACCAGAGCTTCAAACCAGTTCCTTCCAACTGGAACCACTGTTGGGAATATACACTTCTACATCGATGTACTGAATCAGAATCTACATTTTAACCAGACCTCTTAAGTGATTCTTATGTATAATAAATTTTGAGAATCACCAGGGGCTCTGGTGTCACAGTGATTAAGAGCTTGTCTGCAAAGCAAAAGACTGACTTTCAAATCCACCAGCTGCTCCTTGGAAAGGCTATGGGACAGTGCTAACTTGTCTTAGAGGGTTCCTATGAGTCAGAATGGACTCCACAGCAACAGGTGCAGGCTCTGCAGGTGATTCTTAGAATTGATCCTTAACGAGCAGGATTACACTTGTTAGGGATGGAAATTTCCAGTAGGGTTCAAATTGGAGCCAATCAGAAGTCCAGAAACAAAGAATTCATTAACTCTAGCCAGCCACCAAGACCAAAAAACCAAACTCATTGCCAATCATTTCCAACTCATAGAGACCCTATAGGACAGGGTAGAACTGCCCCATATATTTTCCAAGGCACTCCTGGTGGATTCGGATTGCCAGCCTTCTGGTTAGCAGCCATAGCTCTTAACCACTGTGGCACCAGAGCTTCCAGTCAGGCTCCAATCAACTTACATTTCTTACTTAGGCATTAATTTCCATGAAAACAGAATAAAAAAGGAAAACTGTTTTATACACACACACACACACACACACACACACACATTATAATATATGTTATATATGTGATTGACATATATATTTAAAATATATATATAATTGACATATATATATGATTGACTCAGTATAATTTGAAATAGATACTATACTGAACCTTAAATTTTCAGTATTTCCACACAACAATACACAATAAATGGAATTTAACAGCAGACAGCCCTAGAATATCAATGGCAAATCTACTAGCAAACCAGACCCACTGCTGTCAATTCCAACTCATAGTGACCCTGTAGGACACAGTGGAAATGCTCTGTAGAGTCTCCAAGGAGCACTTGGTGGATTTGAACTGTTAAACTTTTCATTAGCAGGCCTAGTTATATACAAAATTACAGGTATTTCTTTCACTCTTCTGTTGTGAGGAAAAATATTTATAGAGGAAATAGAAACTCAGCTGTCAAATTTTATGTATCATCGTCATCTTCCTCGTCCTGAGAAGCTCCTGCTTCATTATATGTGAAGCTGGGCTTGTGGGTCAGCCTGCTGCACTGGAAGCCATTCCTGCTGGGCCAATCTGCTTGCAGCTGTCTAGTTTGTGCATGTAATACCTGTTGCTATCTCAGTAATTCTTCAGGAATGCTAGCATTTTCCAAATGAGAATTAGCCTTTCTTCCTTTTAACACTACTGCCTTGCATTCTTATAAGACTTCTTTTACTTCACTGATAAAGAGCCAAAGCTCAAACTTTCTAGTGTTTTTGAATTTGAAAGGTCCAGGTAAGATGATCTTCTTTTTCCAATTTTTTGTAAATCTCATTGGCTTCAGAAGGTACAAGGTGAATGATTTCAGTTCAGCAGGTCGCCACCAGCTCTTGGACATCATTGGCCACCCAGACACTAGGGGGAGTCTCTGATCATTTAATTGATAGCAGGTCTGGGTATGGTGAGATCATTTTGGTTTGCCAGATAAGAAAGCCATAAAGCCATCATATGTTCTTATCTCTTGTATCTGACTTTTAACAACTCTCCAGGTCTTGTCCACTGTTGTGTATAAACTTCATTTTTACATCAGCCCATTTTATTCCAAAGGGGTGAAAAAAAAGAAACAAATATTTGAATAACCATGGGTGTTCAGAATGATAGCATAATCATCTGCCTAGTGAGTATTCACAGGACCCTGTTGATGCTACTAAATGCTTTGAATGTCCTAAGAGGCCCTACTTAGGTCAGGCCTGGTAAATACCATTGTTGTTACTGATTGTTGTCTAGTAGGCTGTGACTCATGGCGGTCTTAAATGAAAAGTTTCACATCACCAAGTGAGTGCTGTGTAAAATGAGAAGCTGCGTGGTTTTGTGCCATCTTCACAATTGTTGGTATGTTTGAGTCCATTATTGTGTATGTTGTGTCAATCCTTCTGAGTTTTTCCTCATCACATAATCTAATTCTATGAACACAGGATAAATGATTATTGGTTTCCACAAGGAACATACGCAAAACTGCATACACTGAGTAAAATTGCAGTCAGGTGTTATTTCTTGCAACAGCTCATTAGCATTTCCTCTCCTTGCATACCAAACTTTGCTCTTTAAGCAAAAGAAAGCCTATCAAGCATGCCGTGAAAAGTATAATTTGGAAAAGGAAGGTTGTGGTACCTAAGTAGACCAGTGGTTTATCTGATCTGATGCTCAGGAAGAAAGCAATTCAGACTGCTACACCAGTTGCATAATTTGCAGTGGAAGATGTAATTCAAAGATGATGAGCTATGAGTACTCACAGTAAAAATGTAGGAAAATATATTATCACTTTTTCCTTTTTGTTTCTTTTGTCAGAAGATTCTCCTAACCCTCTGAGAAAGCTGCAAAGATTTTTAGTACATGAGTTTTTACCTGTTCAGGTCATGGTAATACAGTTAGTTACATTGTGTTGGGGTGGAATTATGGAATCATAGAATTTTCAGACCTAGCTGTGAATAACCCCTCTACCATACAGGAGAGGGGGAAATCAACTTAATTTCAGAGAACCACAATTTTCTCACCTGTTAAAATGAAATAATACTTAAATATTAATTATTTAAAATAATGTGTATAAATTTATTGGCAAGTAGAAGGTACTCCAAGCTTTCAGATTTGAAAATTCAGTTACATAAAAATTTTGATTGTGATTTAAGCTGTTTTATTTCCACTAAAGATTTAGTTTGTACTCGAATCTTAAGCTATTCAACAGTGGTGTTTTTTTGTTTGTTATTTTTTTAATATATTAACATTTCCAAATGATTGCTTTGTATAAATATGATAAGTGCCACCACTGCTAACCACAAGGTCGGCAGTTCAAATTCACCAGGCGCTCCTTGAATACTCTGGGGATCAGTTCTACCCTGGCCCCTAGGGTCGCCATGAGTCGGATGCAACTTGACAGCACTTGGCTATTGTGTCATTTTAAATAATGGCGATGGTGGTAGTCGTATTCGTGGTAATAGCAGTAGCAATAGTGGCAGCATGTTTCTTCTAGAGTTCTGCTAAAATTTTTACAGATATTGCTCCTCCAATGCTTAAGGGTCCTAGAAGGCATTACTCATGCCATCCAGTGAGCTTATTGAAAACTAAAACAAAGTAACTGATTAATATCAAACAAAATGAGCCGCTTGCTCTTTTCTGGTAAACTAGATTGAACCAAATTGTTTTGATGTTATTTTTCTTCCAGTTAAACACACTGACACATTTCCAAAAAAATGATTTTAGATTTTAAATTTCGTGGGCTGTTTAGTTCATCAGAATTTACCAAATGCCTAACCTGTGCCTAGAGAATTCTGAGGGTGAAAGACAACAACATAGATTTGGTTTCTGCCTCTTTGATGCTGATGTCTAGTGATGGTATCAGATACAGTGCACACTCTGTGATAACTGCTATAAAGTTACTGGAAACATGGATGGTGGAGCTGTTAATTCACTGGATGGGTGGGTTTTTTCTTAGACAATTAGAGAGAAGTTGTATTTTATTGGTTTTATATAAGAATAATGAGTTTCTTATTTCGGTGAGAACAACAATTATCACATGTACAGTTCAGTGACATTCAATATGTTCATCATGTTGCTCAACCCAAAACTCCATTGTTTTTGTTCACACAGTAAAACTAAACCAGCAAGTTGACGTGTGAAACCATTCACCAGTAACGCTGTGGGTGTGAGAATATTCTTAAAAGACATGCTGAAAGATATCTGCCATTTTCTTTGAGTAAATTTGGTGAATAAGTTATCTCAGCTTTTAACAGGAGTAAATAAATATCCTCAGTAATCATATATGTTGGATATTTTTTATTTGACTTGCGCTGGAATTGCTTACCCACACATAGTTGAGCTATTGTTATGTCAGGAATAGTTCACTTTACAGTGCAGCTTGCGCTGAGCTGTTATTATTCTGTCTCTCCTTTGTGACCAGTATCATATATTTCAGAAGTAGCTAATTTGAATTATGGAAAATTGGATCAATCACTGGTTGTAGCTTTTCATAATGGAAAACCAACTGAGCTGCATGAAAGTTGAACCTACAGTCTTGGTCTCCTTGTGCTGTAGCCACCTTAGACATCATACACAAAAGTCTTTAAGTAAGTGTGCGTGTGTGTGCATGCACGTGCGTGCATATGTGTGTGTGTATGTGTGTATTATAGCCTTCTTTGTTCTAAAAAGGATTTGACAGTGTTGAAATTACAATTATAATGGAGAAAAATCCATTATTTCAGTGTGTTTAAAAACCTGAAATGATCAGATAAATTTAAACATCAAGGCTACTGTCTGTTTCTTCCATCAGCTGTTAAGAAGAAGGCCAGCTTTATCACTCCAGTTCCAGGAGGTGTGGGACCCGTGACAGTGGCAATGCTTCTGAAGAACACGCTTCTGGCAGCTCAAAAAATCATTTACTAGACCATGTGAAAGAACAAAGCAAACTGAAGTCATGCAATTTGTTTACTGGACAAAGGACAGAACTCTTTGTATTTTACTACAAAGCTATTTCTTTCTACATGGTATTTATTTTTTCATGGATGGAATCATTGTGGAAGGGGTAATTCACACAACTTCATGCACTTGCTGCTAACAGATTTTGAGTTATGCTAAAAGACAAAATGGTTCCAGTGAAAATCTCAGTGACAGTTATTTTATAAGTAGTATTTGTTCATAATATTAAAACAATAAAGGGCTCATGACAAATGAATATATTTTTGACACAAAATTAAATATCACACATAGTATGTTTTGTCAGCCAAATTAGCACCCCTGTAAAATGCAGTTATTATTTGATCATAAACATGCTCAGTTTTTAATGTATTTTATGTTACATATGTTATAATTTTTCAAACTCTGCTTGATAAAAGAAATGCATAATATTGAAAACCTTGCTCTCCTGCATCTCCAAATGCATCCTATGAGGCCATCCAAGTGAAAATGATACTCTTTTCAAGGAAAGAAAAATAGTCCAGGAAAGCAGTGCTACCTGGAAAAGTAATGATGATGTCCACTTGTGACTGACTCCTGCCCTTAGTAAAGGTATGTGAACATGTCACTCTTCTTCCAGAAAACTTTAAAGAATGATAGGAAATTCAAAAATACATAAATGAAACAAGACAAAAACTAAAGTAGTATTTGCCTGCAAATGTGAGGCACATATAGTATGAGCCAGACCATCATTAAAATACAACAGTCATTTGTTTAAAAAAAAAAAAATCAGAAACCTAATAGGAGAATGTGACACTTCCAAGGAACCAAGGCTAAATCTGAGGACATGACTTAAAACCCACTGCTTTGTTGCCTACAGCTCTTTGCTCTTCTGTTATGGTGTTTGGTTCCCAATGCAATTTCAATGTTTCCAAACACAATTTTTAATCAAAATTGCATACATGAATTACCATATATTTCAAAAATAGCACAGCCATGCATACAATGTGCATGACACGCCTAGGAAAACAATGTGCAAGGAAGTTGTGCAGTCAGTGAAAAAAATAAGGTCCGTGTTACTTGTATGAAAATACAATATTGTGTCTCCTTAAAGGAGCGCTGATTACACAGTGGCAATGCATGTGGCTGCTAACCAAAAGGAAGGCAGTTTGAACGCATCAGCCCCTCTGCGGGAGCAAGATGTGGCAGTCTGCTTCTGTAAAGATTACAGCCTTGGAAACCCTGTGGGGAAGTTATTCTCTGTTTTATAGGGTCGCTGTGAGTCAGAACTGACTGGACAGCAACTGGTTTGTTTGGTTTAGGAGCCTCTGAATTGACATTTTGTTAGGATGCTCAAATACTCTTAGGAATATATGCCAGTAATAGTTCTTACTCAGTGCATCAGTCTTCATCAGTGCATACTCTTAATAATTTATGTAAAAATAGACTAGATGGTTATAAGTCATAACATGTTACCCGTATAATAAAAATAATTTGTAAAGGAATAGCTGTCTACTATTTCCTTAGATATCTGTTTCCCTGTTCAGGTATTTGTTACCTATTTCTTTAAAGCGTGCTGGGAAATGTCCCAAACAAAATGTATCCCACAGTTAGTTCAGACCAATTTTTTTCTGACATCCATTCAAAACTCACAGGCACACATTTCAAAAAAGCCTTCTTTAATTTTTCCTAGACTCCCCAAACAAACAAAATGACCAAATAATATGTGTATGTGGAAAGGTTGAGACTGTAATTCTGGGGACTCCCCATGATACAGGAGGGATTACTTTTGGAAGTTTCTGTCCCTCTGACTATATTAAAATTTAGGATTTAGCCTTCTCATAAGCTAATGAAAAATAAAGGAGATAAAATGGGTTCATGGGGACTATCGCTTTATCTGTGGTCCATAAAAGATGGACATACAATGATATCATGGAGGAGTTTTACAGAAATAAGTTTCCTTCTCCTTCAGGCATCTGTAAAAAAGACCCTGCAGAACTAATGGGGGCTGAACAACAATTAGAAGACATGGGGCTGAGAATGAGCTTAGCATACATACATGTAAAAGCAAAGTTTGCAGTCAGACTAAAATGAGAAGTGTTGGAGAGTGGTGGAAATACAGCTAGATAAATACATGAAAATAGATCAAGAAGGGCCTGGATAAATCAGCCAAAATCTAGTCTGTATGAGGACTGCCAATTAAGTTCACAGACTCATCCTAGAAGAAGTGCTACATACCTCTTTGGTGAGTATCACTACAATCACCTTTGAAGTACTCCCCTTGGGAAGCTGTGCACTGATGCCAGCATCTAGTCCACCCTTCAGAGCAATTTTGGAACTCTTTTTCTGAAATGCCATCAGAGCTATCACTGTATTCCCCTTGATGTCTTTGAATGTCATCAAAATGTCTTCCTTTCAATATTGCCTTAATCTTCAGATAAAGAGAAAAGTCATTGGCTGGGCCAGATCAGGTGAGTATGGAAGGTGCCCCAATACAATTATTTGTTTACTGGCTCAAAACTCCCTCACAGACAACTATACAATTAATTTCATGTACTTGTCACCTTGCCCCATGTGCAATGGCCATTCCAGAAAGGTTCCAAAATTGCTTTGAAAGGTGGACTATGCGCTGGCATGGGTACCTAGCTTCCCAAAGGGAGCATTCCTGAAGTGACCGCAGTGATACTCAGCAATGATGTATGTAGCACTTAGAACAGTTAAGTTCACATAATTATCAGACCTCATATTTAACAAGCTATGTACATTGTTGATAGAAGTTTGAAGATACTATCATTGATAAAAATGAGGAAGTTCTAAAAGCAGATTTTTGATATGAGACAGTATGCTCAGTTTATGGCATGCTGAGTTTGATATGGTGACATAATATATAAATAAGATTTCTGAAGTTATACCAGTATTGGAAGAGGATAAGACTTCATGCCAAGTGATGAAATTTAGGACTCACTGGTATGTGTTAACCACTAAATTCCTGACCTATTCATTGATCATTATACATACCCTGTGTCTTACTACATTTATTCAATAGTAGCAGCTATCATTAATTGGTCACCTAAAACAAGTAAACCAATTACCATCAAATCAGTTCTGACTCATGCAAACCTATGTGTGTCAGAGTAGAACTGAGCTCTGCAGGATTTTCAGTGGCTGAGTTTTTGAAAGTATTTGTCAAGCCTTCCTTCTAAGGCACCGCTGAGTGGACTCAAACCCCTGATCATTTGATTAGCAACTGAGTGTGTTAACCATTTGCACCACTGCCATGTGTTATATGTTTTGCTCTTTGTTTTTTTGATAGATAAGGAAATTAACACTCAAGGCTATGCTATTAAAAGCCTAAGACTAGACCAAATGAACAGTAAAAGTGGAAATGGAATTCAAAACAAATTGTGTTGGAATGTGAGTCTGATCCCACAGTCTTTTCCTGACATTGTACTGCCTCATCTCAGTGCATTCCAACCTAGAATTCTTTTCCTTATCACCACATGTCTAAATCCTTCTCATTATTTAAGATTCCCTTCAAAGGAAACTTGTCCATGAAAAATGCTGTACAGTAGGAGCCCCACCCCTGAATTTTCTCATGCACGTATTCATGGCACTGTCATTCCCTTCCTGGCACTGGAGTTATGTGTGTACTTTCTCTACCTCCCTTAAGTTTCTTAAGGCCAGAATTCATGCATGATTCATCTTGCAAACATCATCATACCAGCCCAGTGCCGTGGATGTAGCAAGCATTCAATGGTATATGAATTAATGAGTGAATGGCAGCTGCATCCACCAGTATTGCAAAGTGAATTTAAAAAGAGCTCAGGGGTAGATAGAGGACCACCTGCTGCAGAAGGTGCAACAGCAAATCTGAGTGAAGTACTCAAGTGTGAGAAAGAAAAAAAAAGTGAAAGAAGCAAGGAAAAGAAAGACAAGAGGAAAGGAAAGAAGATGAGAGAAAAGAGTAAATTGGTTTTCTGGAGATGCTTATGACTAGAGAAGATAAGTAAATTAAAAAGATAGAAAAATGATGGAATGGAATTACAGTGGAGTGTCACGTTGCTTAGACTCTCACTTCCCCTTTTCTTACTGTCACTTTTTTTTTAACATGTATCAGAAATAGACAAAGATACCAGTGAGATCAACACCATCTCATTCTTCAAGACTGGGAGGAAGGGCTTTTTGTGAGATGATTGAGGAGGTAAAAGCACTTGATTCTGGAAAGCAACTCTTCTTTCCCCTCTTTCTTCTTTGCAGCTGTTGTAGGCTGTCCTGTATAAACAATAAGTGGTATTCATCAGTATAGGTCCTAAAAGAAAGGAAATGTGGAGTACTTAGAGCTGTTTCTTGGTATAAATCTTAAACTAAAGTGGTATGTGGATTTCTATATTTATCAGGCCAATTCACCTGAGTGGAAAAACAGCTAAACAGGCAGCAGTCCTCACTGAACATAAGAAGTTTAAAACATGTGGCATACCTTCTGGGAAACTTTATAGGAATTAAATGGATATTGATTGGTACAGTGAATGGAAGTAAGTCAGGGAAGTCCAGCATCTGAAAATCACTGCGAACAGCAAAAATCAAACCAACTGAGAACATGGAGGAACAGATGCCATCCACAGTAAAGTCAAGGAGACTAACAAAAATGCTGGCCTTGGCTATAGAGAGACTTGGGTGACCTGTAAGAGTAGTTTCAGTTGAATAGTTAGAATACAAGTATGAAGAAATGATTATAGGGAGCTATTGAAGAAAGAAATGCATAGAGTACAAGCATATACTTTAAGTGTGAAAAATGTGAAGCATTGGTCAAAAAGAAATGTATGTACTCTTTTTGGTTTGATCCTACACAATCTGTTACAATATAGATAGAGAGATTTATAGACATCAAGAGACTGTAAGAAGACTCCTGCCTAGTGTTGGATTAGATGCCCTGTGTTGTACAAAAGATGTAGAGGATACTGCTTCTGACCTCGAAAAGTTACAGTCTAGTAGGGGAAAGAAACTTAAATTTGATTAAAAGCTAAGATGTGGTACTTAAAAGGAATCAGGAAAAAAAAAAAAAGAAGAAAGGAAAGAGGGAATGAGAAGAGACTGAGGAAGGAGGAAAATAGGAAAGACAATGCCGTTGAAGAAGCTCATGGAAAGGGGGGTTAAATATGCCTGAGAGAAATATTGGAGGAGTAAAGTAATAGTTACTTAGAATAGAAAGGTCTAGAGGAACTATGAGGCTTGTACAGAATTTTAAACACTCTATTTTTTACTCTAATGTTTTTAGCTTGAATTCTAAATACCATATTTTTACACAAATAACACAAATGTTACATGGCTTTTTGCCAACTGTGCAACCCTTCACGTGTTATTTTTTTTAGCACATTATGTGTGTTAGATGTGTGGGCATTATTTACATTGGTGTGTTATTTGCAAAAATATGGTAGATGTGAACACAAAATGTTTTATATAAAGCCCACTGTGTTCTTATCATCTTGTGTCATAATTCAAAATTTGTATTAATAATTAAATGTGCAGAGAAGGGTTAAGTTTTAATAAAGGGAAAGTCTACATCCATTTGTCCCAAATATGGCTACACAACTCCTACTGATTTTAGGGATGTTTTAAATCTTTTGTAAAGGGGAAAAGTACACTTGACCTAAAAATAAATAAATAAATAAAATAATAAAAGTAGCAGTTGAGGAGGTTCTTTGAAATCCAATTGGAGAAATTTTAGAAGGGCATAGGTGGAAACTCCCTAATTAGAATCTTCTGTGGGATGTACCACTGAATGATACATGAAGCAACTATTTAAGATTGAAATCCTGTGTCTAACTGACTCAACAACATAAGTCAACGAGACAAGAAGATGTACAAAATTTTGCTTCATTAGTAAGAAAGTAATATGTTTTAGTAATTCCAATGACATAGCTCAGCTATCCTCAGCCAGAAAAGACAGAATCTCCCTGGTAAGAACAGATTGTCCAATAAACATGAAGTGATAATGGGAAGTTCTTTGATAGCAGGAGCTTCATCCAAACATTCCCTTATATGCCCCAAATTAATAATTCATTTTCATTATATGTTATATAAAGAAATAATCTGGTCTCACATTTCAAACTCAGGTATGGCATTTCTGATGACAAATGTTATGTGAGATGCAGAGAAGAGATTTGTTAATGAGGCTTCTCTATTTCTCACATTTTCAAATGTATGCCAAAGCCACAGTTTACTTAATATTTAGTTTGTTATGATAAATGCATTTTACTTAATGCATGATTTTTGAAGAAAATTAAGAGGCTTCCTCTGAAATCAGAAATTCTGGTGGTATAGTGGTTAAGTGGTATGGTTGCTAACCAAAATCTTAGTGATTAGATTCCACCAGGTGGTCCTTGGAAATTCTTTGTGGCAGTTCTACTTTGTCTTGTAGGGTCATTATGGGTCATAATTGACTCAACAGCAGTGGATTTGGTTTGGTTCTGGGATCAGTGCACCAGCTCCCATAGTCCACTGAAATGGCACCAGTATATGCTTCAGAATCTGAACGTTGGGATTCAAGTGCTCATTTTAGGGTGTCCTCCTTTGGCAAAGGACTTAATTCTTTGCAAACGCCACTCCTCATTTTTCACAAAGAAATAAAAATAAGCCTTCTTGTTTATCCATTTATTTGCTCAAGACAGATGTATTAAAATTTCATTTATGTTAGAAACTGGGTTTAGGCTCAGATTATTGAGGAAAGAACTGAGATAACATGCATGAAAAATCTGTAAAATTCAAAGAACTGTGTAAGCATCAGTTAATAGTTATTACAATGATGATTATTGTACCTCCATGTTCAGTCTTAGAAGGAAAGATATTTAGTGCCAGACTCTGTATCTCCTTTCAGAAGCTGCAGAGGAAATTGTGATGATTTAGTCTTTATACATTATTTGGTTTTTCTAAAGATAATTCAGAAACAGTTGCAGCAGTACGTCGACAAAGAACTGCAAGAAATTCAAGCTGGATTCAGAAGAGGTGAAGGAATGAGAGATACATTGCTGATGTCAGATGGATCTTGACTGAAAGTAGAGAATACCAGAAAGATATTTTCCTCCATTTTATTGACTATGCATTCTGCTATGTGGATCATGACAAATTATGGATAACATTGCAGAGAATGGGAATTCTAAAACAGTTGCACCCTTGTAGAACCTGTACATGCACAGACAAAGAAGCAATAATTGAACAGAACAAAGGATACTACATCTTTTAAAATAAGGAAAAGTATGTGTAAAGCTTATGTCCTTTCATACATATTGAATCTGTGGAAAACCTGGTGGCATAGTGGTTAAGAATTTGTCTTCTAACCAAAAGGTCAGCAGTTTGAATCTATCAGTCACTCCTTGGAAACCCTATAACCCAGTTCTATTCTGTTCTATAGGGTTTCTATGAGTCACAACCAACTCATTGGCAACAGGTTTGGGTTTTGGTTTTATTCCATCTGCATGCTGAGCAAATAATTTGAGTAAATGGATTTCAAATAATTTGAGTAAATGGATTTCAAATAATTTGAGTAAATGGATTTCAAGTGGATACCCTGGTGGAATAGTGGTTAAGTGCCATGGCTGCTAACCAAAAGCTCAGCAGTTCAAATATGCCAGGTGCTCTTTGGAAGCTCTATGGGGCACTTCTATTCTGACATATGTGGTCACTGTGAGTCAGAATCAACTTGATGGCAACAGTTTCTACTTCAAATTTAAGCAAAGCTGGATTATGTGAAGAGAGCACAGCATCAGAATTTGGGAGGACTTGCTGACAACCTGTGATAGGCAGATGACATACTTTGGTTGCTAACAGCAAAAAGGACTTGAAGCTCGGATTATATCTCAACATAAAGAAACAAAGATTTTCACAAGTGGACCAATAAACACTATCTAGATAGATGGGAAAACATCAAAGTTGTTGAGCATTTCATTTTACTTGGGTCCACAATCAACACCCATGGAAGCAGCAGTCAAAAAACCAAACAAAGTGTTATATTAGGCAAATGTGCTGCTAAAGATCTTAAGGTGTTAAAAAGCAAATGACCTTTTGGTTAGCAGAGCCCTCCTACAGATTAAACAAAACACAGGAGAGCAAAATGAAAAATTAATCAAGCTATTCAAACTGATGGAACATCAACATTCTGAAATTCAGCAGATCAGTAACAAAATTACAGAATAAGGCAATTCAATTCAAAGCCAAAAAAAGCAAAGTTGACCAACTGGAACGAAGACTTAGTGATTTTGAGGCTACAGCAACTGACACCAACATTTATGAGGAGATATCAGAGAAAAGAAGTAAGAAAAATGAAGAAGCATTAAGAAACATGCGGGACTCCATCAGGACGAATAATCTATGATTAATTGGAGTTCCTGAACAGGGAAGGATAGCTGAAAACACAGAATATTATTGTTGAGTTGCTGACAGAAAACTACCATGAAATTATGAAAGAAGAGAACATAGATATCCAAGAAGTGTATTGAACACCAAAAAAACCTAGACCCGACAAGAAAGACACCAACACGTATTATAATCAAGCTTAATAAAATGAAACATAAGCAGAAACTCAAAGTCAGCGAGACTCAAAGCACAGCTAACATTCAGAGGGAAGCCATGTAGGCTTTCATCTGACTTCTCAGCAGAAACAATATCAGCAATGAGGCAGTGAGATACCACATTTGAAGCCTTTAAGGAAAAAAAAAAAACTCCAACTAAGAATTATATACCCTGCAAAACTGTCTGTCAATATGAAGATGAAATTAAGACATTCTCAGATAAACAAAAGCTTGGAGACTTTGTAAAAAAACAAACCCAAACTACAAAAAACACTGAAAGAAGCTCTTTCCTTAGAAAAGCAAAACCATTAAACGTATACTTAAGGAGGCAATGCAGGACACAGCATCCAGAAACCTACTCAGATAAGCAAGGCACCAAACTCAATCAAAGCTATAATATTAAAAGAAACCATTGAAATATTCCAAGCACCTTCTAAGACCATAAAGCCATAAAAGTCGAAATAAATAGCAGAAAAAACAGACAGAGATTGGAAACTGAACAACACCTTGCTCAAAAAGCCATGGGTTGTAGAAGTAATCAAGGATGAAATACAGAAGTTTATGGAATCAAATGAGAATGTAAACACAGCCTATCAGAACCTACAGGATACAGCCAAAGCAGTACCCAGAGGACAATTTGTCTCTATAAATGCACACATCCAGAAGGAAGAAAGGATCCAAACCAAAGAATTAATCCTGCAGCTTGAAGATGTAGAAAGAGAGCAACAGAGGAACTCATTAGGTGCTGGAAGCAAATATCATAAAAATCAGAGCAGAACTAAATGAATTAAAGAATAGAAGAACAATTGGAAAATTATAAAACCAAAAGCTGGTTTTTTTTTTGTTGTTTTGTTTTAAAGATCAACAAAATTGATAAACCATTGGCTAAAATTACTAATGAAAAACAGGAGCCAAAGCCAGAAACAAATAACTCAAGAAATGAGACGGTAGATGTCACAACAGACCCAACAGAAATCCGAAGTATAGTAACAGAATATTACAAAAGACTGTACTCTAACAGATTTAAAAATTGAGAGGAAATGGGCAAATTCCTAGATTCATATCACCTACCAAAATTAGCACAAGAAGTAGAACAACTTAATAAACCCGTCACAAAGGAAGAGATTGAAAAAGTCATAAAAAAAAAAAAAAAAAAAAAAAAAAACTACCAACCAAAACAAGCCCTGGCCCAGATGGCTTCACCACAGAATTCTACCAAGCTTTTAGAGAAGAGTTAACTCCAATACTATTGAGACTATTTCACAGCATAAAAAAGGATGGAATACTCCCAAATTCATTCTATGAAGCCAGCGTAACCCTGATACCAAAACCATGGAGAGATCCAACAAAAAAGGAAAATTACAGACCAGTATCACTAATGAATCTAAATGCAAAAATCTTCAACAAAATCCTTGCCAATAGAATTCAACAGTATATCAAAAAAATAATTCATCATGACCAAGGTGGATTCATACCAGGGATGCAAATCTGATTCAACATCAGGAACACAATTAATGTGATCAACCACATAAATAACACAAAAGAATCAACTGATGCAGAAAAGGCATCTGACAAAGCCCAAAACCCATTCATGCTAAAAACTCTCAGCAAAATAGGAATAGAAGGCAAATTCATCAATGGAATAAGGGGCTCCTATGCAAAGCCAACTGCCTACATCATCCTGAATGGAGAGAGACTGACATAATTCCCCTTGAGAGTGGGAACTAGACAAGGATGCCCACTCTTACCACTTTTATTCAACATTGTACCAGAAGTTTTGGCCAGAGCAATTAGACAAGACAAAGAAATAAAGGGCATCACACGGGCAAAGAAGAAGTAAAAACCTCTCTATTTACTGATGATATGATTGTATATGCAGAGAATCCTAAAGAGTCCATAAGTAACCTACTTGAACTAATAGAAGAGTTCAGGCTATAAGGTATCAGGCTATCAGATAAACATAAGTAAATCAGTAGGATTTCTTTATAACAACAAAAAGATTATTAAAGAGGAAATCACCAAGTCAATACCATTTACCATAGCCCCCAAGAAGATAAAATATCTATGAATAAATCTAACTAGAAAAATAAGAGACATATACAAAGAGAACTACAAGACTTTACTACAAGAAACTAAGAGAGACTTACATAAATTGGGAAACCTACCCTGGTCATGGATAGGAAGATTTAACATCGTGGAAATGTCTATTTTACCTAAAGCAATCTACATATACAATGCATTCCCAATACAAATTCATTTCTTACTGAGATGGAGAAACAAATCACCAATTTTGTTTGGAAAGGGAAGAAGCTTTTGATAAACAAAGCACTACTGAAGAAGAGGAATGCAGTGGGAGGCCTCACCCTACCCGACCTTAGAACCTATAACGCCGCCACAGTAGTCAAAACAGCCTGGTACTGATACCAAAAGAGACATGTAGACCAACGGAACAGAGTTGAGACCCCAGAGATGCTATCATGCTCATATGAATGGTTGATATTTGATAAAGATTCTAAGATTGTAAACTGGCGTAAAAACAGTCTCTTTAACAAATGGTGCTGACAAAATTGGATATCTGTCTGAAAAAAAAATTGAAGCAATACCCGTATCTCACACCTTACACAGAAACTAACTCAAAATGGACAAAAGACCTAAATCTCAAACCTAAAACAGTAAAGATCATGCAAGAAAAAATAGGGTCAACAATGGAAGTTTTAATCCACAGCTTAGACAGACTTCAAAATCTGAAGAAGAAAGCATGATCAACAGAAGACAAAACAGATAAATGGGAACTATTAAGAATCAAACACTTTGACTCATTCAAAGACTTTCTCAAAAGAATTAAAATATCACCTACAGAATGGGAAAAAATATTTGGCAACTGCATATCAGACTGACGTCTGATCTCCATAGTCTACAAGGTATTGCATAATATCAACAAGGAAAATGTAAATAATCCAATTAATGATGGGCAAAGGAGATGGACAGACACTTCACTGAAGGGGACATCCAGGCAGCCAAAAGACACATGAGGAAATGCTCACAATCATTAGTTATTAAAGAAATCCAAATCAAAACTATGGTGAGATACCATCTAACCCCAAGAAGGTTGACCATGATCCAAAAAAACAAAACAGCAAATGCTGGAGAGGCTGTGGAGAAAGTGGAGCTCTCCTACACTGCTGGTGGGATTGCAAAATGGTACAACCTCTTTAGAAAGTAATCTGACACTTCCTTAAAAAGCTGGAAATAGATATAGCATTTGATCCAGTAATCCCACTGCTCAGAATATATCCTACAGAATCAAGGACAGGCACACAAACAGATACATGCACACGAATGTTTATTGCAGCACAGTCCACAATAGCAAAAAGATGGAATCAACCCAGATGCCCAACAACAGATGAATGGATAAACTATGGTACATATACTCAGTGGAACACTATGCAACAATAAGGAACAATGATGATTTTAGGAAGTATCTCATAACCTGGTTTCAATTAGAAGACATTATGCTGAGTGAAATCAATCAGTGTCACAAGGACAAATATTGTATGAGACCCTGACTATAAGGACTTAAAAACAGACTCATGTGAAGACGAAAAGACTCTGACCCCTGCAAGGGATGGGAAGAAGGGGGGAGGGCTGATCATAGATTAGATATCTGATAGAAATTTGGTTGGGTGAAACAGTGAGAGCACATAGTAGAAAGAAGATCAACTTAACTGGACTTCAATATAAGCTGAAAACTCTTCTAACCTTAACCCAGTATTGTAAGGATAGGGTAGCAGGGGCAGGGATCTAGGCACCATGCACTCAGGGGACATTGAGGCCAATTGGCATAACTAGCCTATTGCTAAGAGAGTCTTCTGCACCCCATACTAGTGAGTGGTGTTCCAACTCAACCAGAATAGATAATCACTAAGGACATCAAAGACATGAAGGAAAAAGAGCCTAGAAGACAGAAGGACCCATGTGAATGGGTGACTGTATCAACATGTGAGCCAAAAAACTAGGTGGTGCCTGGCCACCACCAAAGACAGCTGTGATGGGGCACACAATGTGGAGTCCCAGTGGCAACATGACTAAAAGAGGGGTGCACCTCAAGAACTTCACTAAAACTGATGATCTGAAGACCTGGGGGTTTCCCTGGGAGCGTGGCCCCTAGACCCGCTGCTGCCCCTGACCAGAATACATTACTGAGGTCAACTCTTCAGACAGGAATGGCTCAGACTTGGTGACACAATGTGACCATATGGTGTGTGTACTTTACGGTTCTATGAGTCTATAAGATACTGTCCTACTGGCCTCTTCCTAGAGGAGAGAAGAGAGGTTGGAGAGGAGAGAACAGAAGATTGTTAAGAGGATATGGCATATATAGAACAGAAAGGAGGACTGTGTTGTCATGGGGCAGGGAGAGTAGAAGCAGTTGCAGATAGATGGGCATGCAAATTTAATTTGGATTGTATACTTTCACTCAATCACAGGTAAAAAAAAAAGGAAGGGGGAAAAAAGGTAGAAATATAAAATGTAGGCACATTTTAAAAGAGCCAAGTACTGAGTACTCTTTTAACTCTAAAATGATGACTGCTATGGTAAAAGATTGTCCAAGCTATAATGAGTTCAACAAGCTAATTCTTGTGTGATTTCTACAGCCAACTTCATATTTAAATAGTAAAAGGAATCCTTTCTGGTAAATCTAACTTGCTTAGTGGACATGAGGCAAATGATAAGCTGTCTTGAACATGTTTTCAAGGTGCAAAAAATATGAGCAATTGAAATTCCTGACAGAAAGGCACAACACTTCAGAAAGACATAGGGTTAATTTTTTATACTAATTTGGGCAAGCAAAATTTATGGAAAGCTCTAATAGTATAAAAAATGTAAGAACAGTAATTATATATTTCGACCTTTAAAATGAGTGATCATCATTTGATTAATTACAAGAAAAATGTGAATATTGAGCTAAATTTAAAATTTCTATCCACTAAATGTAACTAGCTTAAATATCATCTTACTTTTATCTTTAAAGATAATTTTAATTTTATTCCTTTTATTATTTATTTGCTTGTTTTAACTTTTTGTCTTACTGGTTCTTTCTAGCCTGATTATTGGGACACTGATTTAAATATTGTTCCCTTATTTTGGTAGCATATGCCATTTCCTACAAAAAATATTAAATGGCACTGTGATATAAGATAAATATTAAACTATTAAAACAGTTATATTCACGGAATGTGCAATAGTTAAACTGAGTAGCAAAAAATAAAATGAAATACTAAACTTCTTTGTTTTTGTACAAGTTCTCTTGTTCTCTGTTACTGAATTACAAAACATCTGGATTTGCCATAGAGCTCGCAGTGGGTAATGAGTGTATGACTGACTGCAGTTTCAGGGATATTCCTTTTATTAATAGGTTATGCTGTTCTCTGGTTTACAAATACCAGAACTCCTCTTTGTTAGAATCGTGTCTAGGTTGTTGATATCTTTTGGGCTGGTATAGTTCTGGTCACACCAGTGGAGCTTTCCCTGATTCTTTTTGTTTCTGTAAGTACTTTTATAAGCATGATTATGCCCACAGGTAACAGGAAACCAGTGTTTCAAAAGAAAACTTGATCACATTACTAGATAACACCGGTATCCTAAACAAGTGCGTGAGCGCCTGGAGGCTCTATGCTGCTGCTGCCAGAAGTACATATTTTTTTGATTGGTAAGAACTGCCAGATGACGCTTCATGAAATATAAATGCAAGAAAGACTCAGAGAGCTCAGTAAAAGCCTTCCACTTGTCAGTCTAGGAGGATAAGAGAAAGACACTGTTAAGCAACTGCAGGAAATGGCTTTCGGAGTCTCCGTATCTGTCTGTCTTTTGTTCAATGGTAGGTAATTTCCTTTTATGTTTTATTAACTTTATGTCAGTGTAAAATGAGAATAGCTTTTTTTTTTTTTTCTCTCTAAAGCAGAGAGAAATTGGCATCTCATAGTTCTTCTTGACTAAGTTCAGAGCAGTGACTCTGGATTAATTTAGTTTCTTGTATAATGTATGTTCCTCATCTGATAGGTTTGACGCCTCTTTTGAAGACCTCTAAAATGTTTGCTTTATATATTTGAAGAGTAGTTAATACTTTTAAGTAGAATAGTATCCTTGTGATTGAATTATATATGTGTTGACTTTCTGTTAAAGGTTAGTATGCTTCTATTTTCTATCATATTACAAGTAATGTAGAAGTCAATAGATTGCTATGAATGAGAAACAGGAAATTTCCCTAGTTAAGGTGTGGATTTCCAATGCAAATGAGTTAAAAATAGAACAGAAATAGGAATATTCAGGATAAAGAATGATTTGGGACCTGTTGCTTGTCCATGAAAGGAGGCTTATTTGTTTAAGATGCCTTTTCACTCGTTTGATACAGCACTGGCAGCACTGACTGAGGAGGCAGCTGTCATTGGAACACCACCAGTCACAACTCAGCAGAGTAACTGGACAGTTAACAAAACAGAAGGTATTTTCTTTACATTTTTGTATTTTGAATGATTTTTTTTAACTTTTGAGGGAAGTTTGGATTCTTATAGGAGCAATATTAGAAAAATTTAAACATACATTTTATTATTAGATAGTCAACTCTTTTAACAGGATGTTGTTCAATGGAAGTGACAGGTCAAAGTGTCATCAAGAATTACCTTTTTAAAAGAAGGAAAAGTATGCCCATGAGGGAAAGAACATTTGCCTTCAGTTGCTGTCCTGAAGGTGAAATGTTTCACACTTTTTGTTTGATTTCCACTTGGTTCCTGATGACCCAGGCATGTCCAGAAGCAGAGAGATCCCATTTGGCCTTCTTGATGACTGACTTCGCATTTTGATCTGTGATTGTAAGCTTTTCAGCCAGTGAAATTATAGGTACAGAATGAAGTATTAATCCACTTGTCAAAATCACTGGAAAGATTCTGTTCTTCTGTGTGTGTGTGTGTGTTTATTTGGGGGAGAGGAGGCTTCTTTTTTTAGCATAAACTCTTATTTTCTAATCAGCTAAAACCTAATCTTTGCTGATAATAGTGATAGTAAGTTTTCTTTTCTATGATCATTACTACAATGACTTTTGGCTGCTGTTGAGCATACCATTTATTCAAACTTGTTTGGATGCTTAGAGCTGAAATTAGAGAGCTCGTTACTCACCGAGACCTGCATACTAGGCAGTTATGATTCTCACGGAGGCAAATCATATCACCCCCTGATGTAAAGTCACGCAAATAAAAAAGGTGAAGTTAAATCTTTTGTTTCTGAATAGGGAAAATAATAAAATTTAAGTAAAAAAATGGTTAAACTCCTCATTTCACTAAAATTTTTAAAGTTTAAAAGATTTACTTATAAAGTTATTATCCATTAGTTCTTTCTAATACCTATCAATTTGCAAACAAAATCAGTATGCGTCTTAGAATAACTTTAACTGTTAAGCCTGAACCATACATTGTTTCTGGTTTCTTGTATAGATCGTAACAATGCTTCTCCTGAAGTCACTTAGGGAAAATATTTCTTTTCAATCAGCTACTCATAGCAGTGTACAAGAAGGAAGAAATTCTCCCACTACTCTTCCCTGAGAAAGAAAGAGAAACCAAGTTCAGTACATCACAAGTGTCAATCTAGAACTTCCTAAGGGAGGAGGGAATGCAAGGATTGTGTGCATTTATCTGTTTGTTAGCATTCTGGAAACACCGGGGAAGCATTGCTAACAACGACCTGCTAAGACTAGAATCAATGCTGCCACCTTTTGGCAAACTTACCTCTAAGCCTTATTATGTAGCTAAAGAATGGAGCAATCATCAATCCACTTCCACTTCCTAATTAGTATGCCTGAATGATATTGTGACTATAACCTGCCAAGGAGAACAACAGTTTAAAAAGACAGCATCCAAAGTGTATTTGTAGAGAGAAGTTATCTTTACATACGTGTTAAGAATTGACCATAAAAGCATGACCCACTTCATCTGTTACTGTTGGATATCCTTTTCCTAGCTGACGATACAGAAGGATCCATGGCTTTGAAGTTCTTACCTCCTTGCCTGGAAGACCACAATAGTTACTGTATCAATGGTGTTTGTACGTTCCACCAGGAGTTGGGGAAAGCTATCTGCAGGTAATTGCAAAGAGCTTGTCAGATTCTAGAGACAGAGACGATGAATTTATGTCTCTTGTGTTTCATGTGGTATATATACTCACCTCTGTCCTATCTAGTAAAATAGGAATATGATCTGAGTCTTCTTTACATTTGAATATCTAAGGAGTCTTTTTTAAGACACCAGGTTCTCGTTTCCCAAAAGTATGACTCCTGGACTGGCAGCATCTGTGACATCTGGGAGCTTGTCAGAATTGTATGCTCCACCCTAGATTCACTGAATCAGAATCCTCATTTTAACAACATACCCAGGTGGTTGGTATGCCTCTTACTGTATTGAACATTTAAAGTATGAAGGCAAAATCACCCTAAGAGATAAGAAGCTGGCAGTTTCTGTGTGTGTCTATTATTCTAACAGTAAAATCCTAATATTCTAAATTTGCTATTACATTGTAAGAGGATCAGGATTCCAATTGGCTTCTGTGACTTTGGTATTAAATTTTCTGATGTGTCAGTTTCCCTACTTAGATTCCAAGTTTCCACAGGGTTGTTTGTAGGATGAAATGAAATAGACTGCCAAAACGTTTAAGGATATACAGTTCTAGAGCAACATAAACCAGCTGCTGTTGAGTTGACTCCAATTCATGGCAACTTTATATGTGTCAGGGTAGAACACATACGGGGTTTACAGTGGCTGATTTTCAGAAGCAGATAGCCAGGCCTTTCTTCCAAAGTGCATCTGGGTGTACGCAAACCACCAGCCATTAGATTTGTTCAGATTCTCTTATGAAAGAGTAGGCGAAAGATTTTCTAGATCAAGTCAAGCAACCATACTATCTTTCCTCTCTACCAATAAAAGAAGTTGTTATAATATGAAGCCTTAATGAAACAACTATTATAAAATGTTAGCTACTTCATTACCTTTAACAGATTGACTTTCAAGTGGTATTTTGCCTCTTCTCCTCAAATTACTTACTTTCCATCAAAATTTTTTCATTTTTTGAAATTGGTCATTTCTTTGTATTTCTATTGTCATAGGTTTTAGAATTATACATTGTTTTCTTTTTTCTTTTAAGGTGTTTAACTGGTTATACTGGAGAAAGGTGTGAGCACTTGACTTTAACTTCATATGCTGTGGATTCTTATGAAAAATACATTGCAATTGGGATTGGTGTTGGATTACTATTAAGTAGTTTTCTTGCTATCTTTTACTGCTACATAAGAAAGAGGTATGAAAAAGACAAAATATGAAGTCCATTTGGCATTCATTTAAAAAATATTTGTTGAGCCCCTGCGATGTGTCAGACACTGACATGCGAAAACGGAGCATAGATCTGGCAGGTGTCTACCTAACATTTGTTTTGATGCTTTATCTCATAAGCTCAGAGACGTGATACAAAGGTATCTTCATTTGCAATAGGATAGCTGCAATTTACAAATTTCCTTTTTCCTTCTCTCTCTCTGCCTGCATCACAGTTATACGGGAAAAGGCTAGTAAACCCCATGGGAAGGAACTACATATGTCTAGTTCTCAATCATGCATTCGGTGCCTAAGCCTGGCTGCTAAGGAAAAGCTTGGTGGTTTGAACCCACCAGCAGCTCTAAAGGTGAAGAGTTGGTGGTCTGCTCCTGTAAAGATTGCAGCGTAGAAAACCCTATGTGACAGTTCTGCTCTGTTGTATAGGTTCACTGTGAGCTGCTGTCGACTGCATGGCACACCACAGCAGCAATCATGTGGTACCTAGCAAATGGTCAGCAACCATTTGTTAAATGAACAAATCAAGAAACAAGTATTACAGGAGTGAGAATGTGTGACAAACGCTGTCTACTTTCTTTACAGACATCAGACATCAGCTGAGTTATATTGAGGAGATGCTTTCTCCTGCTAAAAACTTAAGAAGATACACTTGGCCCACTAATAGCCAAGCCAAGCCAAGCCAAGTGCCGTTGAGTCAGATCCGACTCATGGCCTACTAATAAACAAATGTACAATACTTATATATTAATCCATATTTTGGATTTCTACACTAGTACTTTTCTCATAAGTCCATGTAACTAGGGAAAAGTGAAGAAATAATGTTAATGTATTAAGGAGAAAATACAAACCTATTTCCTTTGCCATATTCTATTTGAAAACCCTGGTGGTATAGTGGTTAAGTGCTACAGCTGCTAACCAAAGGTCAGCAGTTCAAATCTGCCAGGCACTCCTTGGAAACTCTATGAGGTGGTTCTACCCTGTCCCATAGGGTCACTGTGAGTCAGAATTGATTCGATGGCACTGGGTTTGTGTTTTGGCATATTCTATTTAACTAGATTGCTGTTTTTAGAATGACCAAGATTACCTGAATATAATTAGAAAGTTTTTGCTTTGTTTAACAATTATATCTCTGAAAGAATCAACTGTATTTTGGATCAATTTTGGATTTTCCTAAGACAACAAAAAATAAAAAAGTAAATAAAATAAAAAAAGGAGGGAAGAACTTGGCATGGTAATAGGCCAGTTGTCTAAAGTCAGATTCCTTGAAAGCAGAGCCAGAGATGAGGATTCTTGTACAAGGGATTGGTTGAGGGTATGCCCAGAGGTGAAACTTGTTAGAAGGTAAGGAAAGCAGGCAGATCAGAGAAGTAAACTGAGCAAAGACCTGGTTTTCACTGAAGTCTAGCCTCAGCCTGATTACGCAGGGAGATACGGAATGTGGATAATATCTACAGGTTTGCTCTACAGAGGCAAGGGAGCCTAGTTTTAGCATCTCATATCAGTTAGTCATTGGCCACAAGATGCCCTTGTAGGGAGGCCAGAACCAAAAACCATACCAGCTGCCATAAAGACGACTCCAACTCATGATCACCCCATGTGTTGCAGATTAGAACTGTGTTTCATAGGGTTTTCAAGGAAGCAGATTGTCTTTTAAAGAGCCTCCGAGTGAGTTTGAACAAGGAATCTTTCAGTTAATAGTCAAATGTTTAACTGTGTCATCCAGGGGCTCCAGGAGCTTGTGATCATCCAGGAATCTCCTGGCAAGGAGCTTTCTGGCGAAGGGAAAGTCTCTGGAGTGGGATGCTTCCGTGGGCCTTTTAATGTTCACAGTTGCTGAGGATGGGTCCACAGCTGGGTAAAGGGGATCTGGGTGGAGTACCAAGCATAAATGCTACACCAATGCATTTGTATAATCTGCAGTCATCTATACAAACAGCAGTCAAACTGATATTGAAACCAATACTCTTTTTTAGGTGTCTAAAATTGAAGTCACCTTATAGTGTCTGTTCCAGAGGGAGACCAATGTGAGAGCTTTATAAGAAAATTTCATCCAGACGTTTGTGGAAATCAGCAGGTCCAAAACAGAAATCTTCAGATGAAACAAAAAACTCCTCAAGCTGACTAGACTTGAAGAAAATGGAAGTTGAGATCACAATGAGATGAGACGAAATAATTCAGTACCAGTCTTCATAAACTTTGCACTAGTTAGGGTGCCATGGGAGTCAAAGTGAACAAGCTCCGGTGACCTAAGCCAAGTTCATAGTCCTGTGTTCAGTTTGCTGTTATTATGTGGTTACGGTTCTCATTGAAGAAACGCTGAGTTTCAGGCTTCTGACCATGGCAGATGTAAATTTTCATGGGAATAATTACTGACCCTGCAGCAAGCCAAAGCAGTGTTAAGTTTGGGTTCTTAATAAGCCTGCTACCAGTGTCTAGACCATTTAGAATGGGCTTCTTTAAGTCTGTTCATGCTAAGGAACTAGTCCCAAATATGCTGCTGGTATGATGCCTAAAAGTGTCAACTTCTGTGATGAAATCAGTGTTACAGCAGCTACTGTGGACCAAACTATGGCAGAGAGAAGATAACGGGATACCCAAGGCAAACACAAATTGCACCAAGCTTGTCACGACAGAGTGCAGCCTTTATCTGTGAAATATGGAATAAGCTAGAGTGTTTAAGAACTGACAGCTACCTGGATGTTCAGTCCAGAACAGCCAAAACATTTCTGTATCTGAATGGATTATAAAACTTTTTGTTGGGTTCACTGATCCCCTCATGCTTTTGTTGATCAGCTCTTCCTGTTGTCAGTGGAATTACCAAGTGACCATACATTTGGACTAAAATCCTAAAATTTTCCTCATGAATAAAAGTCTACAATTGGCCCTGAAATAGAAACTGAAGAACTGAATATGGGAATTTTTCTACAGCCAACAACGTATGTGGAAATTTCCTTTACCATTTCCAAACACACACACACACAGAGAAAAATGGAGCTGTGGTAGAAATAACTACTTGGGGAATTAGGACTTTCCTCTCTAATCAAACTTCTGTCACGTAATTCAAATAGCCCTGTTCAGATCCCTTAATTTCTTTAGATTTTGGGTTTTTTCTTTCTTTCTTTCTTTTTTTTTTTTTTTAGGCCATTCTAGCTTTAAGGATGCTCTGGTGTCACAGTGGTTAAATGCTGCAGCTGTTAGCTAAAATGTTGGCGGTTTGAATACACCAGGAAATCCTTGGAAACTCTGTAAGCAGTTCTACTCTGCCCGATACGGTTGCTGTGAGTCAGAATCGACTCAACAGCAGTGAGTTTGGTTTAGTTTTTGGTTTCCAACTTTAAAATTTGGTAGTGGGAGAAAAGAGAAAATTTTTCATATCAGCCCCACTCCCACTTGTAACCTCAAAACACACCACTGGATATTACTTTAAGTGTATATTTTACTGTTTAGTTTGTAAAATAATAATTTAAGGAATTGTTTACAAAAAAAGTAAAAAATTAAATTAAGTGATAATAGTATCTGCTATTTTTCTTTTAGATTCAGTCTAAAAGAACATTTCAGGATTTTTTTCCCTATTGTGATACAGATAAACTAAACAGTTTTTATCATGAGACCACTTAAAAGAGGGTCGAGCTCTAAAATTCTTCACTGGAAGCCTGACAGCAAGCCTTCCACTTAAAATGTTGTGACACTTCATTCATAGCTGAATCAAAACTTCACAGTCTGCTTTCCTTTGAATAGAAGGTATGTAGTTGCCTTGTTTTTTCTTCAGAAGGAATTTAATGCAGATGTATCACAGGTCAGCACTTTCCACACGTCCTCATGCAGCGAACAGAGGTTACATCATACCAACGAGTGGGGAGGTGAAGGTTCCTCCCAGTGACTCCAGCGACCACACCTAGAAAGCCATGCTCTTCCTGAGCATTTCAAAAAGATGTAAGAATGCTGGGGAGAGTCCAGGAAGAAACAACAAAACTTAATTAAGGGAGTGGAAGGACTGGAACCTGATAAAATGAAAGGAGAATTAATGCTACAGTATGGAGAAGCTGTAACCTAAAAGGGGGGGAGAGGCTGCCTATAAATACTTGTAGATTGTAAATACAATAAATATAACTAAAATTTGAACATTATCAAAGAGAGAATAAAAATTCCCAGATTACCAAATGAAAAAGTAAACCAAAACCAAAACAATATTCAAATTTTTTCACCTGTGGAATAGTACACATTAACAGTATAAAATCTACCCAGTGATATTCTATGGAAACTTAACATTGTGGTTTATGGGAAGTCATCATTTTGGAGTTTGGCATACAAAAAAATCTTGTGGCCCCTTAACTCCTGAACTAACTTTGCAGGAAGGGCTCTCTAGCATTTCAGTGGAGCTAGAGACATATCTGGCTGTATCTATATAGACAAGCAGGACTTAAGTGAGAAAATGCAGGAAGTAAGATGTTCTGCAAACCTTTTTCATCTTCTAAGTTTTCTTTCATTCAGTAAGACTCAGGGCTTTGGGGGGACCTACCATTGAAGCCTCTGCATCAGAACTAGATTTCCAAGTATTAATTGATGGAATATTTGGTGGGGTGGATCATCTAAGAGAAAAATAATGACATCTTTCTGAAATCTCCAGTTAAGTCAGACTGGCTGAGGGATTTATCAGTGTCTTCTGTTCCCATTTTGTCTCCTCCCTGTGTCTATAAGTCAATTCTTTAAGACCTATTCCATTGTGGACTGTGGAACATGTTCTTAGGAAGTCAGTATTCATGGATGCTGAATTATTTAGCATCTTAGAACATCATAGGTGCAGCAGAAAACACTATAATCTTACACAGGCTTGAACTGGTAAATATGAAAATAGAATTACAATCGCTTGCCATTGTATCTTTATTCCCAAAGTTTGAATTTTGTAAGATTATGTTTTTATAAAGTTTGAAGATGGAGAAATTGTGACAGTTTCATCTTTTTATTGTTTCCTGGAGCAATGCAAGTAGAACCCTTTAATTTTGACTTGTCCATTTTGGTGATGTTAAAAAGACTTCTGTTCATTCTGTATAATTGAAAAAAAATTCTTAAGAAAACAAGGCAAACATCAACAATTTAAGCTTTTGATGTTGAGTACAGGGACAGTTCTCCACAAAGGGCTCTGAGTACACCATCTAAATTCTCTGGATTACCAAATATAACACATTGTCATGCGATATAAATATTGATATCCTGCAACCTGCCCACTCGGGATGGGTTACACACCAGAGCCTCTGTATTACAAAACACCACTCTCTCTAGCTTACATCGCAGCTGCATGACATCAGGTTACTAGCATCTGCCAAGGTATACTGGGCGTGTTGAAATTTAATTTGTCAGACTTTGGCACTGCTAATCTGGGTGAGTCCACGTTATCTGCACAAACCTTTGGTGGGGCCCTGTTCAGCAGCACATTCAGAAGCATATCTTCCAAATTCAGCTCACCTGTCTGTTAATTTATTCAATCAATCAATGCTTGGAGAACAAGAATCTGGCAATTAATTTCCTAAGAAAGCAAAGTCTACGTCTCTTGAGAGTAACCACTTGCGTAAAAATGTGCCCAGCCATTATATTTCACTCTTTTACCTAAACTAAACATGATGGACCTTCCAGATTGTCAGAAACATATACAGCTTCCAAAGCAACATCTCATAAAGATTAAGAATGTGATTACTTGGTAACAAGAAAAATTGTTTAGTCAGCTTATCTATACACGTCAGCCTCTCTCTGTAGTTTTTACTCCTTGGATGATATTAGAGCATAAAACATTTAGAGTGAGTTATGGCTAAGATCAGGTTTGCAAATTAAGTTCTCATTAAGATTAAATTTGATTTGCAGTTATCAAACTAGGAAATACTGCCTTAGATCTTTAAGATTTTAAGTAGACCTCACTTCCCACAAGAATGGCTTCTGTAGTTATTTAAAATAGTACAAGGGAATGGATGCAGTAGAAGTCCCTGTATGATTCAAATAGTTAATAGCCTCGGCTGCTGGCTGAAAGATTGAAGTTCAGGTCCATCCAGAAATGCCAGGGAAGAAAAGCCTGGTGATCTGTTTTTGAAAGATTAATCATTGGAAACTCTGTGGAGCACAGTGCTACTCTGACACAAAGGGAGTTGCCGTGAGTAGGACTGACTTGATGATAATTGATATCGATTCAATGTTCAGGCCTTTCACAAATTAAATTTAAACAATAGTATAATGTAGCTACCATTTATGGGTAGTCACAAAGTTTAAAGAGCATTACTTGCATGCTTTCAGTGAATCCACACCCAAGGGCAACTGATATTTAGAGAAGGCAATTCAATTGTTTGATGTCACACTGACTTCATGTGGCAGAGCCTGGACCTGAGCTCAGAGGGACTTGGTGCCAAAGTCCCTCATCTAAACTCCATATGATAACACTTCCTAATGTATTATGGAAAATATTATCATTTAGGATTGATGTCTTAAGGAACTTAGAGAGACCTTAAATTACTTACATGTAAATAAATTTCTTTTCTTTAAAATGTATCAAATCATATCCATTGTCATAGGTCAAGCACAAAAAAATCCCTGCTGTCATCTGCAGATTATTAAGACATGCATGCCATCCTTAGGGTGGGGCCAGAACAGGCCTCAAGTGCTGCTGGTAGTCGAGTGCTCAGACTGTGGAGAAACTCAAGACTATAATTTGAACCCTGGTTTATTCCCCAGACTCAGGATCAGGGTAAACTACATGGTGAACTCTGTGTCAGCCTGTGGAGGAGAGCGTGCTGGCACTGATTTCACCCTCACTAGGACATAGCTGGAAACACTGGTGGCTTAGTGTTTAAGTGCTATGGCTGCTAACCAAAAGGGCTGCAGTTCAAATGTACCAGGTGCCCCTTGGAAACTATGGGACAGTTCTGTTTTGTCCTATAGGGTCACTATGAGTTGGTATTGATGGCAATGGGTTTGGCCTGGTTTGGGGACACAGTGAGCTCATTTTGCAGATGAAATGAAGAATGAGACAGCCAAGTGATTTTTACAAAGATAGTCAAATTTTATTAACACTCTTCCCACTACATCACTCTCAATACTACTCCTACCCCTATGTATAACCTGAAGAAAAACAAATGCTGCTGGTCCATCTTAAAAACAAAAATGGATAGATATACATATGGAGTCCCTAGCTGGGTAGTGGTTAAGTGCCATGGCTGCTAGTCAAAAGGTTGGCAGCCTGAATCGACAAGATGCTCCTTGGAAACTCTATGGGGCAGTTCTACTCTGTTCTATAGAGTTGCTCTGAGTCAGAATCAACTTGATGGCAGTGGGTTTGTTTTTTGTTTCATATGGAACCCTAGTGGTACAGTGGCTAACAGCTTGGCTGCTAACCGAAAGATCAACAGTTCAAATCCATCAGCTGCTCCTTAGAAACACACACAAACACACCATCCCCCACAGACACACACACACATATATATGATCTGTCCAATGAATTGAGACTCAAAGAACCTGTGTTCTAGTCTTACCATGTGATCATTTAACTTTCTTATGGCACTTTCAACATGGTATTCTTGTTGATTAAGTGGACAATTTAGATTCTAAAGATGACCCTTATATTCCTGTCATGGTTGGATGTCATATGTTGAAAACCAGTGGTCTGTAAGGAACATCCATCTTATGAACACAGTTTCTTTGGCTTTCATGGTGTTTGTTTTTAGTCATGCACGCATTTAGAAACCAAGACCTTTTATTGTAAGAATCTAGCTACTTGGTTTCTTTTGAAAACCAGAGTCTATACAGCACGGGCTCTGTAGTCTCATACAGCTGTGGTTGGAGGGAGTGTGCCCTTAGCATTTCTGTCATTGAGGCCTCTGTCACCTAGCCTTCCAGTTCTGGATTCCCGTGTGCCTCAAAGTCTACAGCCTTATGTTAATTTTGAGATTCTCCCTAATCTAAACTGCAACAGGTAGAATCTATGAGGCACTGCTTGGAAACCCTATGGAGCAGTTATACTCTGTTCTACAGAGTTGTTATGGAGTCAGAATCAATTCAAAGGCAAGGGTTTGGTTTGGTTGGTCCTAAATTCCTCTGATTTAGTCATCAAGCTTACTCTAGGGGGCGATGCTGTACTGCAAACCTCAAATCATAAGGGACTCTCGGATCAGAAAGTTGCACAGGAATGTGCTCATTAGGAGAACCCATACTCACCTGGATACTGGCAGGGACTGTAACTGATGACTCAGACACCCTGCCCTAGCCACACCCTGACACCCTGCTACAATCGTGACCAGATTTGCCTTCTCAGAGAACAACCTTGCTTATGTTACCTCCCTGTTCAAAAACTGACTCTAACATTGTCCCACATGCTTGGGAAGAACTCCCCAGCCAGCCTCCTAATAGACTCTTAGATGATGCTCAGGTGGTCTCCCCTTCACATCTGCCTTCTCCTTGCTCCCCACAAATAGAATCAGGGGCAGACATAGCCACTCTCCGCTCCCTGAATGGATCCACGATCCCTAGCCGTGTGTTAGCTCCCGTTTTCAACTCGGTCTGCAATGATCTTACTTATTTTTACATGGTGGCTCCTCCTTGAAGAGTTGTGTTATTTTCAGTGTCATTTCTCCTTCCTTTGAAACTCCTTGGCATTTTGTGTGCGTGTGTACGCACTTACCTCTCAAACAGATGTTCATTCTGCTTTGTGTTATAATTATGTATCTTCTTGGCATAATTGTTAAGTGATAATATTAATGATAGGCTTCATTCATGATGCTCACGCCTTAGACAGGGCACAGGAATGAGTAAGTTACACTCACTACGTTTCTCAATCTTTAGAGCCAGCCAAAAGGAAGTTTTCACTGAGGGCTGAGACGAGTGGGGACCAACACTACGGCTATGTGTTTTTTTGTGTTTTGTCTGTTTGTTTGTTTTTTTGGTGGTGAAAAGTGATTAAGGAGATGAATCTTTGGTGGAAGGTCCCAGGAGATTGTTAGCCCAGAACTGAAACTATCCTGAAGCTGACTCTACAAAGATTGGACTGAACTGCAAGACATAAACTGACACTGGTGAAGTTCTACCCTGGCCCCTAGGGTCGCCATGAGTCAGATCCGACTCGACGGCACTTGCCTGGCTTGGGTGAAGAGTATGCTTCTTGGCTTAAGTAGACACAGGAGCTTAACGGGCAACTCCTGTCCAGAGGTGAGATGAGAGGGTAGAGGGGGACAGGAGATGGTTGAATGGACATGGGAAATACAGGCTGGAAAGGAGAAGTGTGATAGCACAGTGTGGGGACAGCAGCTAGAGTTACATAGCAATATATGTGTACATTTCTGTATCACAAATTGACTTGGACTGTTAACTTTCAATTAAAGCATAATGAAATATTTTTTTAAAAAGACAAGTCTTTGGAGTTTAACAAACTAAGATTTAAATTCCAGCTGTGCTACCTTGATCAAGTTTCTTAACTTTTCTAAGCCTTAATTTTGTCATTTGTAGAAAAAGAGTAATATTTGTCTCACAGAATGTTTTGAGGACAATAATAACTGATGAATGAATGTGAGCTGCTTTATTATGATTGTCCCCCACTTTTCAGATAAAGAAACTGAAATTTAGAGCATTTAAGTAACTTTAATTATAAGCAGCGGTGGAATATGGATTTGACCACGTATTTGGCCACTTCCTAGTCCTTTCCTCTTTTTTTCTTTTTTGTACATACCATTATTTAATTCCAAGTATGACAAGTGCTGGAAAGAAAAAGTTTAGGCTGTTTTATGGGAGGGTACAACAGAGGCATTGTATTAGGCTGGGTTCCCTAGTAGAGCAGAACCACTGACCCACATAGACAGAAACTGAGAGAGGGGCCTAGTCCTACTCTCTTAATTAGTGAGACACGGGTGAAAGCCAAGAAGCGCTGATGATGCTCACTGGAAGGCCAGCAGCTGGAAGTCACCAGCCACTCCTCAGTAGAGATTTACAGAATCTTTGGGAACTCTGACCTATAGGGTTAGTACGAGTAGACACTGACGTGACAATGAGTTTTTCTGGAAATAACAATCATGAATATTGGTGTTTCTCTATGCAGTAACTGCTATACTGAGAACAGTATTTTAAACCAATTGCTGGAAAAGGACATTGTTTGGTAAGGGAAAAAAATAAAGCAAAACAAAACAAAAGAAATCCCAGCTCAATGCATCAAGTGGATTCCCACTCAGAGCCACACTGTAGGACAGAGTAGAACTGCCCCCATAAGAACTTCCAAAGCAGGGCTGCTGGATTGGAACTGCTGACCGGTATGGTTAGCAGCCAGGTTCTTAACTACTGCACCAGCAGGGCCCCAACATGTGTAGTGGAGGGCCAGTAAAAATGAGGGGAATCTCTAGTGCGATGAACTAATGTAATAACTGTGACAATCTCCTTAAACATACCGATGATAATGAAGATGGCAGGGACAGAAAATATTTCATTCTGTCACACATAAGGTTGTCACGGGTATGAGCTGAGTAGATAGCAACTAGCAACAAGAATGCTGGACTAATGTTTTCTGAGGCATGATTTAGAATCTCAGATCGGTGAGTTTTGAATTCCAGCTCCACTGCTTATCAGTTCTCTGAGAACAAAGTCTTTATCCTTTCTTAATCTCACCTTCCTGCATTCATCTAGTGATTTTTTTTCAGATGAAATCACATAAGCAAACACAAAATGCCCTTTATATTCAAATCATTCCTCTGTGTTAGATGAAATTCATGTTTCCAAAACAAGCAGCTTGGAGGAACTTTTTCTTACCTTGAAATTATTATATTCTTTCTCAACCTAACCTTTTAAAAACAATTCATATTTTAAAATTAAACAAATGATTGAAATATTGAACTTAACTGAACTTTTTAAACCTTAAAATTCGATAGAAGCAGAAAATTTTTTAGCTATTACCTTGTATATTACATTTGACATAGTTATAAGAATTTTATCTGTGATAACATAAATTTGTAAACTGCTTCATGGTAAAACAACTGATATCCTGAAAGAAATAGGTGAGTTTCTCAGCATGTTAATATTGATTGGGAAAATGGTCCAATATTTACATGTATAAGTCAAATTTATGACACAGAAATTTCAGATGGGATATTCCACATGAAAGCCAGTGTGTACTGTAGATGGAATAATAGTCATCACATTCCATACCTAAAAGCATTTGCCTCATTATTTTCTCAATGTGTCAGATAGATTGATATGTGCTAAAATTAAAACACCAAAAAAATTACACTGATCTGAGTTTTCATTTTAGACAAATTTACAATAAGCATTAATAAAATAGGAAGCAATAAAAGAAGACTTTAAAGACTGTCTCTATACGTATGCTGTTTTAGAGGAATATAGGTATCAATCTTTAAACTCCAAGTGGAATACTTTTCTACGTGAGTAATAAAACTTATGTGTTAATAACAAGTTTTAAAAGGAACCCCCAAAGTGAAAATGGATCCATAGTTTATCTTACTAACATAGGGTTAAAAAAGTTGATTTATTTAGCAAGTAATAATTTTAAGACAAAATACTCCATTAACAATGCTTAACAATTTCTGTTACGTAGGTTTTCAACTTTTCATTTTATGAGCTATTTCTACTAGTGATATTCTAGTGGTCAGATTCCTACAAATATGAATTCTAGTAACTTGTATATGAGAAAATTATGAGCAATTTCCATCAAGTATATTAAAATTACTTTATTATCAAAATTCTTTTTTTTATTTACTGTGTTTGAGTGAAAGTATACAATCCAGTTTAAATTCACGTGCCCACCTATGAGCAGCTCCTACTGCTCTCCTTTCCCGGTGACAGCACACTCCTCCTCTCTGTTTTATACATGTCATATCCTCTTAACAGTCTGCTGTCCCTCTTCTCCACCCTCTTCACTCACCTCTTGTAAGAGGCCAGCAGGATGACATCCTACACATGCATAGAACTATCAAGCACACACACAATATGGTCACTCTGTGTCACTGAGTCCAATCCATTCCTGTCCGAGGAGCTGACCTCAGTAATGATTTATGAACAGGGACAGCATTGGGTCTAGATGTCATGCTCCCAGAGGATCAAAACAGATATTTAAGTTATTTATATTTCAATCACCCGTGGTATTTCCCCGTGAAAAACTGCCTATTTTCTTGGTCTTATACTAACCGGATCTTGCAGATCCAGTTTATGAATTTTTGAATTGCAGAATGCTATATTTTGAAATCTGCTTGCCCTTTTTATGTGTTGCTTGGCCCCAACTGCTCAATAAGTTGCTAGTATCAGTTGTTTTTCTATAAATGAACACAGTCTGGAAGTAATCAAGGAAATGACCAATTTCCACAGAAATCTGTATTCTCTAAATATTTGGTAGAATAATTGTCATTTTTTAAAATAATTTCTGTATCAACTATTCTCAGCATTTAGTGTGTGCAGGAATCACATGGAGAGGATATTAGTTAAAATTCAGATTCCTGGACTCCAAAGAGAACAAGAGAATCTTAATTTCAGGATACACTGCTTAAGGGTCTCTACTTTTAATAATACTGTAATTCCTTGCCCAAATTACTCATAGAAACACATTTTGGAGATCTTTGACAGTAGAGATGAAAAGCAAGCAATATAATCATTTTCTTTGCAAAGAGAATGTTAACTTCCATCTTTTTTTGAAATTTTACTGACAATTTTAAAAGGCGGGAAAAAAGTTTGAAAAACTCAGCAGCAGGCATTTTCAGAGAGATTGTGTTTAAAACTTGTTGTTCAAAGTACACAGATAAAGATGTCGATGTAAACAGCTACAAGAGTTTTGAAAAATACTAACTCACATGAATGCATTTGTTCTAGTATGTTTAGAGGCAGCATGAATAAAGCAAGAAGCACAGATCTTCATTACAGCTAAAATTATTTGTCATTGCTTTCCTTATGTGTCATCAGGTAAAGTTTTTCATGTGATAGCTCTTTTTAACGTGTGACTGTCAATCTAAAATTAAAATATAATTTAGTATCACTCTCACCAGAATATATGAGAAAAAAAATGTTCTCTGTCACTATAGGTCTGAAGATGTCCTGAAAGGTCAGTTCATGCCTAATCCAATTATTGTACCGACACTGGTAAAATTTTATGTTTTCATGTTAAATTATTACCTTTTCAGCACATTAATTTCATTGCCAATGACATGAGCCACACAGCATCTTTCCAAAGGTACAGATGGTGATTTACAGTATCAGTTCTATTGAGAAATTTGAAGTACAATGTGAGACAGCTTGAACTTCAATATCACTTCAACAGAAATGTTCATCAGTAACACAACCGTGTCACACCCCAAGTATGCATTATAGTTTTCTAAGATATCTCATTTTAAGCAGAATCTGATGCCATCCATCACTAAGGTTCAAAACAGAGTTTTATAATTATAGTTCTTTTCTTATGTTATCTGACATCATCATAGTTATAGCATTTTAATGCTTACATTTTAGTTTGGAAAATGAGTTCATTGTCAAAAATTTCTACTACGTGACTAAATGCAAAACAAATAAATAAATGGAAATTCCCAGATACCAAAAAGAAAATGTTAATCCCTGAGCCATAAAAATAGAAGTTGAAGACATAACGGGGTGAAAAGGGTCATGGTTGGAATTTTCATCAGATATATATCTTAGAGCTAAGGATATTGTGCTTTTTAAAAAGATATTTAGAGCCCTGAGCTAAAACAGTTTTGCTCTATTCATGAACAAAGACCAGAATATTTCTACCAGAGAGCCAAGGACTTAATAGGAGGCAAAATAACCACTCTAGACTGTGAATAAAAACAGAGCCACCTTCAAAAAATTAGAGTTTAAAGATATGCCAGAAAATGGATACAAGTAGCAAATATCTCATTATCCACATGGTATGGGAACTGTAAGCTGAGAAAACTGGTATAAAACACAGGAGAGAAAGATTTGGAACCACAGCTGTCGTTGTACCGTAGTAGAGTCTAACAGCCTAACAAAATGCCCAGAGAAAAGTCTGCATAGTCATGAGTATGTGACAGCCTTCCAGAGAAAATATTTTTCACTGGAGATGAACAGGTGAGCTCATAAACAGAAACTATAAAACATAGGAAGAATTTCATAAGGAGAGAGACCACAGACCTAGGAGATTTGGAATTCATAGGTGGTGTAGTGGTTAAATGCTACTTCTACTAACCAGCAGGTCAGCAGTTCAAATCTGCCAGGCTCTCCTTGAAAACTCTGTGGAGCTGTTGTACTCTGCCCTGTAGGGTTGCTATGAGTCAGAATTGACTCGATGGCACTGGAGTGTAATGAGAATTAATCCATTGCAATCAAGCTGCTGCTGACTCATAGTGACTCTTTAGGACAGTGTAGAACTTCCTCATAAGGTTTCCAAGGACTAGCTGGTGGATTGGAACTGATAATCGTTGGATTAGTGGCCACTCTTTTAACCACTGCACCGCCAGGGTTCAGTTAAAGCACGATCTAAAAGAGCTTAAGAAATACATAGCTTGGAGTGCTCAGAGAAAGAAATCAACCTATAAAATAAGATTTTTTTTCCATCAAAAATAGGACATTAAAAAAATAGCCATTTGAAATCCAGAATTGAAAAATATGGTCTTTCAGTAGCAGAAAACTGTGTGGATTAAATGGTAGATTAGAAACAACTGAAGAGAGAATTAGAGAGGTGGAAATGAGATTTGAGTAATTTATCTAAAACAGAGCACAGAGAAATAAAGAGATGTAGGTATAAAAACTTCCAGTAATAGGTGCAATATGAGTTTCAGAATGAAAGAATAGTTTAAAACAAACATTAGAGAGATATGGTTAAGAACTTTCAAACTTTTTGTAGATACAGACTTTCCAATTGAAGATTATACCTAGTTCAAAGAAAGATGACTTTAAAAATAAAACTACAATGACATAAATCATAATGGAATACAAAGCATTGGGATAAAAAATAATTTTCCAATAAGCCAGAAAATAAATAAATTTTGAGAATGAATTTTGGAATGGCAGATTTCTCTGAAACCTGAAACCATGAAAAATAGAAGCTATGATACGATGACATAAAATATTCAGAAAATTTAAAATATTCAAAATACTTAGGAAAAATATGTACTTTGTTAAAACAAAATTCCACCAACTAACCGTAAGAACAAAATAAAGACATTCAGCAACAGAGGATCTTGATACTTTCTATCATGCAAAACTTCAGAGAAATCCCAGCTAATAGGTTAGTCAGAAACTCTGGTGGCGTAGTGGTTAAGTACTGTGTCTACTAACCAAAAGGATCAAACCCACCAGGCACTCCTTGGAAACTCCATGCAGCAGTTCTACTCTGACCTGTAGGGTTGCTACGAGATGGATCTGACTCATCGGCAGTGGTGGGTGGGATAATGTGTAAGTCTTACAATTTTCTTCTATAATAATCATAGTTTACAACTTCAAGTGAAGAGTTTTCTGGTGCAAGTGTTTTAATAGACACAGTTTCAAAAGTAAACATTTTTTTTTTGGTTTTCAACATTGTGTTGTTAGGTGCCATTGAGTCAGTTCCTAATAACCCTGAGTGGAACCACCCCGTAGAGTTTTCAAGGAGCAGCAGACTTTTGGTTAGGAGCCAAGCTGTTAACCACTACACCACAAGATTACCTATGGAAAGTGAGAAACATGTAACATTAGTGGGTCTGACAATTAAGTTTGAGAACTCATCCTAGAAAAAGTGCTGTATACCTCAATGCTGAATATTACCATGGTCACCTTCAAAGTACTCCCCTTGCGAAGCTGTGTGATGATGCTAGCACTTAGTCCACCTTTCAAAGCAATTTTGGAACTCTTGGCCTGCAATGTCCTTCAGAGCTGTCATTGTATGAAGCTGACAATTAAGTTTATGAAACCATCCTAGGAAAAGTGCCCTGAAGGTTGAACTAGGTGCTGGCATAGGTACATAGCTTCCCAAGGGGAGTATTTTGAAGGTGACCTTAGTGACATACAGCAAAGAGATATGTAGCATTTTTTTCTAGGATGAGTTCATGAATTTAATTGTCCAACCTTGTAGATAGATTTTGCTTCTCAAAAACTGATTGTACTAGCAATCAATAGTTTAGTGTAAATAAGATTTTCATGTGGCACAATTAAAGAATTTAATCCAAAAGACATAAGGTCTAGACATTCTCTTCAAGTATACAGTGTTCTCTGATCAAAAAGCAATAAATGCAAAATAAACTATAAAATACAGCAAAGAACAAACAAATAAATGAACTAAAAACTAAAAATTGTTTAGTTTTAAGTAACTCATGAATTAAATAGGAAATAACACCAGAAATCTAAAATATTTAAAATTAAATGATAAACTTTCTGCTTCCTATGATAGATGTCAAGGTAATTAGAAACAACCTTCCCATTGACGTTAACCTGAAAATCTAAGGCAAAAATAGACATTTGCTTGAAGGCACCTTCTGAATCAAGTGTTATGGACTAAATAAGTTGGTTTATCCTTTTGTTTCCAGTTTCTGAAAATGAGCTGAGAATCCAAGAGAGCCAGGCAACACTTAAATATGTGCAAATGAGTTAGGGCCTGAACAGACCTCAGCAAAGAAGGGAGAATGACTGCTTTCCCTCCCTGTGAGGCCCCATGTTTGTCTACTTAGTGCGTCACTTAGGTTTGGGGGTAGAAGGCCCCCTAAGCTATGGTGGTAGTGGCTAGGACAGGTAGCAGAAGCTTTCAACCTACCTCACTAAGTCTACTTGGCCTGGGGAACCAACAGAAGGTAGGCTCCATTTCTTTCATGTTATAGCCTATAAGAGTATTTTCACTAATAATATACTTAATTAGGTTATAGAGAAACTACATGTAATGTAAATATATAGTTTTAATAGCATTGCATATAATATGCAGTAATATCCAGGAAATACACAGAAAATCTATTACTAGCAAGTACATTCTGACTCAGAGCAGCCCTATTGTACACAGTAGAATTTCTCCATCAGGTTTCTATTGCTAGCCTAAAAGCTGGCAATTGGAATATACCCAGTGGTAAGGCGCAAAAATCAGCTTCCAAAAGCTCAAAGCAGTGAAAACGCTATGGAAGTGGTGTCTGGGGTCTTAAAAACTAGCAAGCATCAAAGATGAATCAACTGATCCCAACTGTGCACCCACCTGCTGCCATCAAGTCAATTCCAACTCATTAGTGACCCTATAACAGGACAGGGTAGAACTGCTTCATAGAGTTTCCAAGGAGTGTCTGGTGTATTCGAACTGCCACCCTTCTGGTTAGCAGATGTAGCACTAACAACAGTACCAGCAACAGCTAGCGAGCAGCCGTCTAAAATGCATCAACTGATCCCAACCTAGAACAGGCACAGTAAAATAAGTGGCAACATCTTGAATATAACCTGCATCATTTTGTTTCTTAATTTTGTCTCCAGCAGGAGTCCATTGATTTCCTTAGTTTTTCTCAATGGTAAGGACTAATTTATGCTGTCTTCAGGATGTGGAAAACAGAAAACCAAGTGATAACAATCTACAATCATAAAAGAAGAAGGACTCTGCCCTGCGACCAGGAACTTATATGATGGAGGCAGTCTGACCTGAAATGCCAATTAAAGACATCAGCACATCTGCGATGTGACTGCTGTGACCACCCAAAGAAGAATTAATGTTCTACAAATTCCTAGCAGTCATAAAACCTTATCTGCATTTTCCATAAATCCTCCCACTAGTCTCCATTTCAGGGAGGGAAAAATCTATCCCCTCTGCCTCCTTGTGTACTGGCACGTAATAAAAACTCTAGCTTTTCATCTTACCCTGTCTCAAAGATTGGCTCTTTGCAGCAGGTGATACAAACTCTGATTTGGTTTGTGGTAACCAACCCACCTGGAGCAAAGGGGAATGAAAATCTGCAAGGACACAAGAAAAATGTGAGCCCAGGAGACAGAAATGCCACATAAACCAGAGACTCCATCAGCCTGGGACTGGAAGAACTAACTAGATGGTACCACAGTGCCACCCAGAAGCACCCTGACAGGGAACACAACGGAGTCCCTGATGGAGCAGGAGAAAAGTAGGGTGCAGAACTCAAATTCTAGTAAAAAGACTGGACATAATGGTTTGACTAAGACTCTTTTTTAGTCCAGAACTAAAACCATTCCTGAAGCCTACTTTTTGGACAACGACTAGACTGGACTATAAGACATAAAATGACACTCGTGTGGAGTGTGCTTCTTAGCTCAAGTAGATAGACCGAAACCACTGCTGTGAGGTGATGCTGACTCAGCAACCTTATAGGATAGAGTAGAACTGCCCCACAGAGTTTCCAAGGAGCACCTGGTGAATTTGAACGGCCACCCTTTTGGTTAGCATTTATAGTACTTAACCACCAGGGTACCAGAGTTTCTGCTCAAGTAGATATGTAAGACTAAGTTGGTAACTCTTTTCCTGAAGGGAGATGAAATGGCAGAAAGGGACAGGAGCTGGTTGAATGTGACACAAGAAATATAGGGTAGAAAGGATGAATGTGCTGTCACATTATAGGGAGAGCAACAAGGGTTGTATGACACTGTGTGTAAATTTTTGTATGAGAAATTAACTTGAATTATAAGCTTTCCCTTAAAGCACAGTTAAAAAAAAAAAGAGCATTTCTACTCTGTACACACAGGACAACCATGAGTTAGAAGTGATTTGATGGCAACTAACAGCAACAACATAAATAATACTAAATAAGAAGGAATAACAGTCACATCTTCCTCACAGGGGGTTGAAAGAATGAAACGATATCCTTTCTTTTCCAATTGATACTGTTTTTTACCTTGATACTCCAAAATTATTCCCAGTAAACTACTAGAAGCAGCACAGTGTAGCTGTAGAGATTGTAAAAGGATTAAAAATGATAATAATACAGTGGTTCTGTGAATGGAAGTGATTGTAAACTTCTTTATGTTCTCATGCCAGAAAAAAATTTGTGTCTAAGATTCAAATAAAAAAATAATGTTCAATTTTCTATAAATATTTGTTGACCTATAGCTTTGCCTTGGTGGCAAAGTAGTTAAGCGCTAGAGCTGCTAATCAAATGGTCTCCAGTTGGAATCCACCAGGCACAGCCTGGAAACACTATGGGCCGTTCTACGCTGTCCTATAGGGTTACCGTGAATCCTCTTGACAGCAGTGGAGTTTTTTTTTTTTTTTTTTTTTAAATAATTTTGCCCTATAGTTTTCTAGGTAAGTACAGAATTTATTGGTTATTGAATTTTGCTGATGACCTACAAGATTATTGTTTATGATAGTGGTTAAAAACCTCAAATCAATGAAATGTACCCTGTCAAGAGTTCTTGGCTCAAAAGTTTAGTTAATTAAAAAAAAAAATCGTGTCTGAAGAGTGGATCTTCATTATGATTTATGGGCAAGTGCGGCATCAGGGCCAGGGGCCATGCTCCCAGGGGAACCCCGAAACCGCTGGACCATCAACTGAGGTCTTTATTGGAGATTTCAGGGTGCACCCCTTTTTATTCTTGTGTCGCCAGTGAGACTCAACTTAGTGAGCTCCATCGTGGCTATCACTGGTGGTGGCTGGGCACCATCTGGTTCTTCTGGTCCCAAGTCGATATTGACCATATATTGGATACTTTATGGTTCTATGCATCTATAGGATATCATCCTGCTGACCTCTGGCTGGAGGAATGAGAGTGGGTGGAGAGGAGGGGAAAGGAGATTGTTGGGAGGGTGAGACATGTATGGAGCAGAGAGAAATAGTGTGCTGTCACTGGGCAAGGAGAGCAGTGGAAGCTGCATATAGGTGGGCATGTAAATTTATACGGGAATGTACATTTTCACTCAGTCATAAAAAAAAATCTAGCTGTGTCCTTAAAATAAGACTCCAATATGAAACTATTTCAAATGTTGTAATGTTTATGCTTTCTTAAAGAAATTCCAAGAAAAGCACTAAGTTCAGGCTTAAAAAGCTTATCTTTGCAATATAAAACTGACATCATTTTAGGAACAGCAATAAAGGCAGATGTCACACTAAAGAACAAACAAAAACTAGAAAAAGAATCACTTTTTTTTGTCCTTCATGCTTTACTTTACAAACACTTAAAAATAAACTTAGTTCCCATAGTATGCCAGATGACATTTTATACAATTAAATATTCTATTTTCTTCATTATTTATCCCTCACAAACAAAAATGCTCAGACATTCAAAAAATATTATATACTATGACTCAACTTCCTCTTCTGCAAAAGACAGATCCTAACCACTCCAAATTTTAAAGTCATTGTTTATAATTACGTATCCCACTGGATAGCTAAAAACTGTGTGTACGTAGTCATTTCCTTAGTCGTCACAACATTGCAACATTCCCCACAAATGAGTAAATTTGCATATGTGAAACAGTTATTTATTTTGTAATAAATGAACCCTTTCTAACATTTTTACATTCATTATTTCTAACAGGTTGGCATTCAAATTACTATTCATCTGACTTTGTTTATAGACAGGGATTGCATGTGAGTTTGTGTGTTTTCTGTGTGTATGCCTGTGCTTTTACTGCGAATGGACATCATTTCTTGAGCATCTTCTTTGTGTCAAGCATTCTTCCCAGCACTTTGCATACATGAAATTGTCTCAACTTTGAACTATTTTATATCAGATGTTTTGTTCACCCCATCTTATCCATAAAACCATAACTTACGGGTGTTAAACAACTTCCAGCCAATGAGTGTGGGAGCTTGGATTCATGAATTGAGTTTATAAGCAATAAAAATCATTAGCAGCATGATATCTCCGAGAAGTCACCTAAACCATTTTCCTGTTTTTAGACTAGATTTTAATCGCAAATATAGTCTTTTTAAAATAATTTTTTATTCTGAAATTTTTAAAGTTGAAATTCTAGAAGTCTATTCTAGTCTCCATTCTTAACTGACAGAGTCCTAGAAACCTTCTTTAAGAACCTTAAGAACATTGCATTGTAGTCCTGTCCTGAAAGAGAAAAATCTGTTCATCACAGCTCATACCAGAAGGATTCTATCTTCTCAACACACCCAATACCTGTGGCTACTCTTGGCTGCCTGCTCAGCCCAGGTGTTCCAGAACAAACTTTAATCTGAGTTTGTTCTCAGGTTTCATCACAGGTGCCTAAGCCAATTCTGCCACAAAATCAAATATTCAAATATAAGAAATAATTGAAACTCAAAGAAATGGAAACATATGATTTATCCAGAGCAGTTACTCCATATGCGTACAATAAGACCATTCTAATTCTTAAAAAAAAAAAAAATGACATGAGGCAGGCTAATAACAATGAGGCTTCTAAAGAGAAAAAAAAAGGAGAATAAAAGATCAACCAGTGGCTGGAACTGATTGTAGAACCAAGTGAAATGAAATCCTGACAACCTAAATCCTTTCTCCATTTACTACGATGTTGGTGGCTCCGAGGATTTTTGTTTTCTTGATGTCGAGGTGCAGCCCAAACTGAAGGTTGTGGTCTTTGATTTTCAGTGGCCATTTCAAATCCTCTTCAGTTTCAGCAAGCAGGGTTGTATCACCTGCATAAATCAGGTTAATGAGTCTTCCTCCAATCCTGATACCTCGTTCTTCTTCCTGTAGTCCAGCTTCTTGGATTATTTGCTTGGCATACAGATTGAAAAAGTATGGTAAAAGGATACACCCCTGATGCACACCTTTCGTAACTTTAAACCATGCAGTGTTCTTTTGTTGTTTTCACACAACTGTTTCTTTATATCCATCGTGCAGATTCCTCACGAGTGCAATTAAGTGTTCTGGAATTCCCATTCTTCTCAATGTTATTGATAATTTGTTATGATCCACATAGCTGAATGCCTTTGCAAAGTCAGTGAACATCTTTTTGGTATTCTCTGCTTTCAGTCGAGATCCATTTGACATCAGCAATGATATCTCTAGTTCCACATCCTCTTTGGAATCCAGTTTGAATTGTTGGCAGTTCACTAGGTAAATTAAAAATCAACCCATTTCTTAACACCTGTCAGAGAACTGAGGTCCCAGGGCAGACCACTACCATGAAATTTGGAGATAGCTGAATTCCGAGACTGACTGCTGATCTGCTTACCTGAAACAAAAGCTGCTGGAGCCATAAACACGGGAACACTTGTGTATTAATAATGGATTATTAGAGGTTGAATATGGGCTTCTGTGAGAGAGGCTCCTGGGGGCCACAGTCTTACGGAGCACCTTCAATTTTAATGGGTTTGTCTCTAGGAACTCTACCAGGTTTTTGGAATGAAGATCTGAGCAACATTCTGCCATGGGGAGGGTAAGAGTAACCTTTATAAATATAGGTAGTCTCTGACTGAAGCTGGCACCCTGTTCTGGAGTCATAAGTTAGTTCTGATGTACCTCAAGTACCTCATTTTTCTTTTTTAGTTTTTCTGATGTAACTCAAGTACCTCATTTTTCTTTTTTAGTTTTTATTATTACCTCTTTATCAGTATCTTTATAAATTTGATCTTTATTTGTCTTTAGGAGTTGGTATGAGATGACAACATCATCAAATTATATACTGCAACATTGTATGTACTACATATTTCTAACAATAGAACGTAAAAAAAAAAATACATATATAGTCCTAAATGCAGTTTGTGCTGACTCGGATATGTTGTAAGTCAAGGATTACCTGTATATGCACAGATGATTCTGCACAGGACAGACCTTACCAGAGCTTCATCCTATCTAGGGAAGGATATTTCTTCAAATTTAACTCCTCTGGCCTTTCTATCTTACCTAAAGAAGGAAAAAATAAGTCAAAAACACTTGTTAAGGTCATAGCCTAGGGACACGGGGTCACAAAAAATCTAGGATTTAATCATATGATTGTAGAGTACTTCCTTCCCAGACACCTGGCCACTACCACAACAGGACTCCAGCATAATAACAGCAGATAGCTGCTCAAAGAGCAGCAAGATGAGCAAACTGTCTCTAATAAGTGCTTAGAGAAGTCTCTCTCTCTCTCTCACACACACACACACACACTCATGCACAAGCAGTAGAAGAAGTTTAAGCTCTGGCATCTACAGCTAGAGTAAACATTAAATATAGCCCAACTTATAACCAAATTAACATAAAACTTCACACTAAAGCTCTTTTTACCCATTTCTATTACCTGTTACATGATGTTCAACTTTCCATAAAAACATAATTACAAAGTGTTTTAGTCATCTGGTACTGCTTTTATGGAAACACCATGACTGGATGGCTTTAAAAAAGAAAAAGTTTATTCTTACATAGTCCAGTAGTCTACAAGTCTGCATTCCGAGTGTTCACTCCAGAAGAAGGCTTTCCCTCTTTGTTGGTTCTGGTGGAAGTTCCTTGTGTTGCATCAGTCTTTGGTCAGGGAGCATCTTGGCACAGGAAGCTCAGGACTGAAGGACGCGCTCTACCCCTAGTGCTCCTTCCTTGATGGCATGAGGTTCCCAACTCTCTGCTTGATCCCTTTCCTTTTATCTTTTGTAGGGGAGAGGATGAAGTGTAGTGCACGCCATACTCCAGGGAAACTTTCTTTAATACTAGCACTAGGAGGTGATCTTAGGAAAGGTTTTACAGTCCCACCCTAATTATTGTTAACATAACGCAGTCTGTTAACCACAGGCAGAGATTAGGATTTACAGCATCAGAAGAATCACGAAAGGTGGCGGGGGGAGGGGGGCAGAAATCATGCAATGCTGGGAATCATGGCCTGGCCAAATTACTACACACCAGCTTTTTCAGGGACAACTCAATCCATGACACAAGACGTGCTGAAAGACAAGGGGGAAAAATAACAGTCTGAAAAGACAAAACAAGTCTTATAACTCAGCTCCAACAAAGTCTTGAGTGAAAAAAGTAGACAACATGAAAGAACAGACGAATAATGCAAGCAGAGAAATTCTAAGGGAGAATCTAAAAGAGTCTCACTATCTGACTAGGAAGCTGGGCCTAGTGATCTATTTCTAAAAATTATTCAATAAAAGCCTTATGGATAAAAAAAAAAATCAACAAGAAGGAAACAAACAAACAAAAACAGTTATAAATGGGCAAGAAGTATTAAAAGACACTTTAGCATGTGGCTGGCTGGCTCATCAGATAAGATGATACAGGTGGCAAACCCCATAGGAAAAGATGCTCAACAGCACAAGTCATGAGAGAATTTTAAATTAAGACAACGAGATACCACTATACCCATAAAAGAATGGTTAGTATCCAAAAAAACTGACACAACTAATTGCTGGTAAGGATGTAGAACAACAGGAATCCTCATTCATTGCTGGTGGGAATGCGAAATAGTACAACCACTTTGGAAGACAGACTGATATTTTCTCACAAAGCTAAAGATAGGCTTACCATATGATTTAGCAATTCAACTATTATTTACTCGTATTAGGCAAAAATTGCATGTCCTCATAAAAATTTGCACATGAATGTTTATAGGGGATTTATTCATAATTCCCAAAACTTGGAAACAACCAAGATACCTTCTGTGGGTGAATGGATAAGCAAACTGTTGCACATTCATCATTTCCTATGATGAAATATTATTTACCAATAAATGAGCTATAAAGTCACAAAAAGACATGGAAGAAATTTAATTGCATTATGTAAAGTGGAGGAAGCCTGTTTGAAAATCCTGTATAGCTCCAGTTACATGATATTCTGGAAAAGCCAAAATTCTAGCAGTGGTGAAAAGGTCAGCAGTCATCAGGGGGAAGTGAGGAAAAATGATGATGTAAGTATAGGTAATTATTAGACTGGTAAAACTGTTTCGGTGATATAGTGGTTAAGTGCTCAGAAGGTCAGTTATTCAACCCCACCAGCCTGCTCCATCAGAACAAGATGTGACAGTCTGCTTTTGTGAAGATTTACAGCTTTGGAAACCTTATGATGCTGTTGTACTCTGCCCCATAGAGATACTGTGAGTCAGAATTGACTTGATGGGGATGGATTTTGCTGTAAAACAATTCTGAATGATTCTGTTGGATACTTGATACTATGAATTTGTCAAAACTCATCCGACTCGACGGCACTTGGCCTGACTTGGCATCAAATTTTATAGCACAAAAATTTACCCTTAGTGTATTATCATGGATTGAACTGTATTCCTCCAAAAATCTGTGTAGCAATTTAGCTAGGCCACGACTCCTGGTATTGTGTGATTTCCTATATCATGCAACGAGGGTAGATGGGCAGTAGTTGTGTTGGTGGGGCGGTCTCTTGAGATATAAAGAAAGAAACTGGCAGAGACTCTTCAAACCTCATACCACTAAGAAAGTGGTACCCAGAGTACAGCACGTCCTTCAGAACTGAGGTTCCGGCACCAAGATGCTCCCTGATCAAAGACTGATGAAACACAAAGACCTTCTCCCTCCAGAGCTGACAAGGAGGGAGAGAGCCTTCTCCTGGAGCAGACACTCTGAATTTGGACTTTTAACATACTGGACTGTGACAAAATAAAATTTCTCTTTTTAAAGCCATCCATTTTATGGTATTTCTGTTAGAGCACTTCCAGATGACTAAGACATGTATGCACCACAAAACAAAAACAAAAATTAAAAGATGCTTCAGCAAATAAGATGATACAGGTGACAAACTAAGGGATCCCGGAATATTAAGTAAACCGTGACACAAGAAATTAACTGTGTTACAAACATATGAGCCAACCCCATATTGAGGCAGAAGAAAAAGTGGTCACCTAAATAACTTTGGAAATGAACCTCATAAAACTAGAGGCACAAGAAAATACACATGAAATCTAGTTGATAATGTTGAGTCCCACAGTGGTGTGCTATGACGTATGACAATGAGGTTTACGAACTAGTCCTAGAAAAAGTACTACGTACTTCATTGCTGAACATCATTATGGTCACCTTCAAAGTGCTCCCCTTCAGACACTGCGTACTGACACCAGTGCCTAGACCACCCTTCAAAAAAATTTTGGAACACTTTATGGAATGGCTATTGCATGCGGTGGCACACTGGCAAGTTCTCAAACTTAATTATGTAGTTGCTGGTGAGGGAGTTTTTAGCCAGTAAACAAATAATTGTATTGGAACACCTTCCCTACTCATTTGATCTGATCCCCAGTGACTTTTCTTTACCCACAGATAAAGGAAATATCAAAAGGAAGACATTGTGATGACATTCAGGACATTAAGGGCAATAAGATGACAGCTCTGATGGTCATTTCAGAAAAAAAGTTCCAAAGTTGCTTTGAAGGGTGGACTAGGCACTGGTGTTGGTGCATAGCTTCCCAAGGGGAGGACTTGGAAGGCGACCATAGTGATATCTAGTAATGAGGTATCTAGCACTTTTTTTAGGATGAATTTACAAACTTAACTGTCAGACCTCGTATCTTAAAGAAAATAAGTAATCCAGAAAAAAAAATTAGGCGCATGTCAAAAGGACACTGAAACCAACAAAAAAAGCTGCAAAAGGCCAAAGCTCAGTCTAAACAACAAAAGGTATTAAGTAATACTGTACTATGAACCAAAATATAAAATAAATGTTCATGCGTTGAAACTGATATAAATGACTGAAGTAATAAGTGAATGGAGGTGAAGAGAAAACTCTCCCATGTGAAAGCATTTCAGATCATTTTTGAAGCCTCGCCACAGTAAAGAATGGAGGATGTAGCTCCTCACTCCTTAAGTATAGTTCTTTTATGATGGGCGGCCACTCCATTTATAACTGTATTAAGACAGCACTTATCTTATTTTAAATCTCATTAATGTCCACGTAATTTATCTTATTTTCTTTTGTCTTAAAAAAGTCCTCACCTGATTGGCGGGAGTCCTTTCTTCCAAATTTTCCCTGGAACAACATGGACCTCATACTGTGGGGGCCTGACTTTGTTACACTGTCTCTCCCTTAGGCTCCTGGTTAAAGAAACAGTGGGTCAACCTCAGTTTATTTACATATGTTTAACTTGGCTTATGTATTTTGAAAGAAAAATACTAGCCAAATTCTTTATCTTTTACTATTGGTCTCTGGGTAAGCAGTTTTGCCCTTTCTTTATCATAACCATTTTCTGCCCAGTAAGTGTCAAAGCTCTTTGCCAATTTTGTATATGAACCCATTGATTATTGGCTAGTCATTTTTTTTTTCCACCTAGATTTGTCCTATGCCTTCTTTTTTCTCACTCTGGAATTGCTAGTTTTACTTTAAAACAAATTACCTCTTTTCTTAAAAATAAATCTCATAAAATATCAACTTTAGTTAGACTTTGCTCTTAAGGTTGACATTGCATAGAAGGTTGGATTTGCTCTTGAATATTGCAGGATGGAGAAAGACTAGGAGAAAGTGCAGGATGTAGAGGTCTACTCAGTGCAATCTTCACCCTCATTTTCATCTTGACCATCAGCTGAGAAAGCAGCATGCCATGCAGAACTGAACTTGGAGGCTGGATTTTCTTCAGGTTTCTTTGGCTCAGGTGCAGATCCAGGATCTTAATCCTTTTTGCCACCTTTTCCATCATACTTCTTCTAGCTGTCTTTTTAATGTCCATATTCTGGACCACAGCTGGGGTTCCCATTTTGGCACTCTGGGACACTCATCCCATCTACTTTATTTTCACACTTCCCTGTGGGTTCTTCTTCAGATCATTGAGCTGAAGCACTTTCCCCAGCACTTAGGGGATTGCTTCTCTGTGTCTCATCTCTGAGATAGAAAACAAGGATCATAACTTGACTTTACTCACTCATTCTCCTTTAGTGGAGGGGCTGGCATTACATTAGAGGCTGATTAGATTTGGGGGGCTTATAAATTGGACAGTGACAATCTTCTTCCTTACTGAGTGTTTGATTTTCTGGAGACTTTTTGTTCTCTCTCTTTTGTGCACCCTGGTCTGATTTACTTCTGCCAGATGTCACTGAGGCCACAGTCTTCAGTGATTCACTTCCTGTCCTCCACTCTTCCCTTTCCTGGGTTTCTTCACGTCATCAACTTAGGAGTCTCTCCAAGGCCATCACTCTAGTTTTGCCTCATCCAGCTGATGCTGTAATTGCTTCTCTGCCTTCTGTAGACACTCTTCTACTTCTCATTCTCTAGTAGCTGTGTCAACAGCTTTGCCCCTTCAAAGACAGAAGCTACCTGACTGAACTGAGAGGTGCTAGTGAAGGAATCATCTTATTTGGGAGTACTCGGAGGCTTTGGATTCAGTTGTCGTCTTCCAGGTGGACCTCTATCACTATGACTATAATCTTTTCAAGAGTAATTATCTCTAGAGCCTCATGACCAATCGCCCCGTCAGTCATACTGGTCTTCATAGTGGTCCCCACCTCCTGTGTAGTCATCATTCCTTTGGTACCCACTACCAAATGCTCTTGTGCCACTGCCTATCCTGAAGCCATAGCTTTCATATTCTTTCTACCATAACCTATAACTCTACCACAGCCTTTGCTGTCTTGGTCATCATATTGATCCTAGCCCTCATATTAATCCATATCCCAGCACAGACCACCATGAAGCCCATCATGATATCCACTACAATGCTAGTCTGAATCATAAAGATCGTGATACTTGTTCCCAAAGCTATCATTGCCTCATCTAGCTGAGTAATCATCAAAGCTGTCCAGGACAGGACAAGTCCTGCAGCGCTTATCTGTTTTGTCAGAATCCTGATTTCTATCTTGGTCAAAATAATAATCATCCCTCTCTTTGTCCTGTACTCGACTAGAAACATTGACTCAAATTCTCTTGTTACCTTGAGACTATTCAATGAGGCTCATTAAAACCAAAAACCAAACCTACTGCTGTTGAGCACAGAATTAAGGTCCTCATGACACCGATCAGGGAATTAAGGTTTCCAAGTTCTGCATAATCAAAACCTTTCAATTCAGATTGCTGGGCTCAAGTGGTAAACACACTGTGCTGATAATTAATCCTCTAAAGAATTCCTTAATGATGTCTTCTATCACATCATAGGGCAGATTCCCTAGAAAAGCAATCTAGGGTCATGATTTGGGAAAATGGCTCCAGTGGAAATTGGGTAGCTAAGCAGCCCAATCAATTGAAGGTGCCTTATAGGGGCTGGTAACCAAAAGGCTGACAGTTCAAATCCATCAGGCATTACCTAGAAACTCTATGGGGCAGTTCAACTTTGTCTTTTAGGGTTGCTTTGAGTTGGAACTGACTCAACAGCAGTGGGTTTTTTTGGTTTTATACACATCATCATTATTGTGCCAAGTAGTTAAAATATCTCCTCCCAGGTAGTCTGTTTCATCAGCTTAGCTGACTGATTGGGAGACATAAGTGCTTCCTCCACCAGTTCCCCCATCATTAGCCAGGAAGTCAGATAGGGACACAGACATCCCTACCTTAGTCTTCTTTCTTGCTGAAGCTTCCATGCTGGGAGAGGGAAAGAGAATGCAAAGCTGTTCCAAACAGTTTTCAATGGCTGGTTTTTCAGAATTAGATTGCCAAGCATCTCTGAGTGGACTCAAACCTCCAACCTTTTTTTGTTAGCAGCCAAGTGTGTTAACCATTTGCACCATGCCGGGACTTCTATATCATTAGATAGATTTTAATAAATCTCAGCTAGTATTTTCTAGTTCACATGAAATAAAATAGATCATAGTGCATCTCAACAATGTAAAGTACTTATATCAAAACATTTATTTTAGATATACATGATTAATTATGCATGGCTATGCTGCATCATAATGTAAAATGAATTTAAGAACCCCATTGGACTTCATAAAGTTGAGAAAACCTTATGGAAATTAGAACATTTTGGCAAATGACAAGTTTACAACTCTAAAAAATATAATGGAATAATGGAATTCCATTCAGAAAAAAATATAAATTTCTTTTGAACACATGTCTAGCTTAATCAATCAAAGATGTCTGTAGGGGCTGCTAACTAAAAGGTCGACAGTTTAAATCTACCAGGTAGTCCTTGGAAACTCTACGCAGCAGTTCTACTCTGTCCTATAGGGTCACAAAGAGTCAGAATTGAAGCAAGAATTGAGTTGCAGTAAGAAGAAATAGCTGGGTCCTTTTAGGGTGTTTTATTTATTTATTTATTTTCTATCCTGTCAAAAAATATTTTACTTTCAACTTAAGATTGTTATATAAACAGAAAAACTAGATGGTGCCTGCTCTTACAGGAAGGTTTATTTTTATACAGTCCGGTAGGCTGCAAGTCCAATTTCAAGATGCCTGCTCCAGGGGAAGGCTTTCCCCCTTGTCAGCTCTGGAGGAAGTTCTGGCATTGTCAGTCTTTGTTCGGGGAGCATCCTGGGAAACTCAGGTCTGAAGGATGTGCTCTTCTCCTGGTGCAGCTTTGTTGGTGATGTGAGGTTTCCAATTTTCTGCTTGCTTCTCTTTCCTTTTACTTCTTGTAGGACAAAAGGATTAAGGGTGGGCCAATCCATACTCCAGGGAAACTCCCTTTACAGTGGAGCAGGGAGGTAATCTTACAAAGGGATTTCCAGTTCCACCCTAATCCTTTAACCCACAGCACAGGAAAACCACAGAATGGAGGACAATCACAAAATATGTGGAATCACAGCCCAGCCACATGGCTAGGCATATTTTGGGGGGGTACACAATTCAATCCATGACACTTGCCTACCACAACTACCTATCTTTCTAATCGGGACCACAACAGATGGATCTGGTAGAATGGGAGAAAAATATAGACTAGAACCTTGTATTTCTTAAAAAAAAAAGAGAACCAGATCTATTAGACTGGTTGACACTAGAGGACTCTCCCAGACTACTGTGCTAAAATATTCTTTAGATCTTTAACCAAAACCAATGTGAGATTACTTTGTGAAGGTCACCTTTTGGGGAATCTATGTCCTCAAACTCAGCATAATCAAAGCCTTTCAATCTCTCTGGAATGTTGGGTTCATGTGGTAAGCACACTGCACTGATATTTAATTCTCTAGAGAATGCCTTTTTTTTATTGTGATTAAGCAAAAGTTTACAGTTCATGTCAATCTTCCATATAAACTCCTGAGTACCTGCTTCTCTGTGACCCTATCTGCCCTCCTCACCCTATGACAGCATGCTCTTCTTTTTTTTTTTATTATGACTGAGTGAAAATGTACATTCTCGTCTTTTTTCACTCGTTACTTCCAGCATCCACTCTCAGCCAAAACTTGTCCCTTCCTCTCTACCCTCTCCCCTCCTCTCTAAAAAGAAGCCAGTAGGACAGCCTCATATATATATTAAACCATAAAGTACACACACCACATGCATCATTCTGTGGCCCCAAGTTCAGTCCATTCTTTGTCTAAAATGCTGGCTTCAATACTGGCTTCAGCTCTGGGTTAGTAGCAAGTCTAGGACCCAGGTTCTTGCACTCCAGGTTGTTGGACCATTAATTCTGGTCTTTCAGCAGAATTCTAGAGAATTTCTTAATGAAGTCTTCTGTCACATCATAGGGTGATAGATGGTGGCAATTTGAGAAGATGATTTCCACTGATGTTAAGTTTGGAGAAGCCCATGGATCAGAAGGCAGGATAGCAAGATCAGTTGGAGGTGTACTAGACATGTCATGATTGTTATTGCAACAAGTAGTAGAAGTATGTCACTCCAGCTAAATAATAATTTGGCTCAAAAATAATATTAGCTGTAAGTACTGTGCTCCTTTAAAAAATTATCTAACAAAACTGAGTGGTCAACAATTACTTAAAAACAAAGAAAAGAATATAAGGGGGCAGTGCAACTAGATTCATGGAAAATGAATAACCAGAGAAAAATAGAATATTCATGCACTGTGAAGAATGTAACCATTGTCACTAAGCAATTTGTTTAGAAAATACTGAATGGGAACCTAAACTGCTGTGTAAATCTTCACCAAACAGACAATACATTTTTTAAAAAAGGATTCTTTAATAACTTGGGCTATCATTATGCCTTCTATCATAGTCTAGGGAAACCCTGGCAGTACAGTGGTTAAGTGCTATGTCTGCTAACCAAAAGGTTGGCAGTTTGAATCTGCCAGGTGCTCCTTGGAAATTCTATTGGGCAGTTCTACTCTGCCCTATAGGGTTGCTATGAGTCAGAATTGACTCAAAGGCTTTGGGTTATCATAGTCTATAAACCCTTCACAAATCAAAGATCTACATATGAAAGTATTTCAAATTCAAGAAGTGAGAATACTAAATAATTAAGCCATTCCGTTGAGTTGGATAATTATCACTTGTCTTAGTCATAATGCAGATGTGTTTAACTTTCAGGTCTTAAGTTGTTATCTGTGTTCATTTTCATAGTAATGCTCACCCTGTTGTGACCATGTCTTTTTCATGAAGAGCACAAGGGTAATGTGTTGGGTGAGTTCCTAATCGCTGGGTTGCCATGAGGAGCTCTTTGACTTTTTAAGCTGCAGTATTTTTCCAAAGTTATTCCTCTCATCTCTGATCAACTCTTGGAAGTATTATTCAAGATGTTGTAGAGGCGTTAACAAGGAAAATATTCTGAAGCTTGCTTAAAGTATTCACTCTGTTTGACAAATTTTTGGAAGTCCACACCAAGCCCATCATATGACAACGTAGTTTCTGAATGCTGTTTATCAGTGCTGAGAAGCAATGCCAAGAGAACTGCTAAGTGTAAGTCTGATTCATAGGTGTATAACAAAACTAGTCAAAGAACCAGTTATGATTATATTCAAATTGTTAATGGAATAGTAATTACTGTTGCAATAATCATTAATATTGTAATGTCTAATCACTACCAGATATAGGACAACTTAGTCTCATTGTAATTTTCTTCTTGTTCTGTAAGTTATAATACGGAATTCAGCTTTAGTAATCAAGAAATTCATCCAATAACTATGTATTTAGTGTCTATGGGATCCAGCAATAATTCTGTGAACTTGATTGTTCTAAGTGCTACATACCCTATTGCTGAATATCACTATCATTGCCTTCCAAGTACTCCCCTTGGGAAGCTATACACTGATGCCAGCACCTAGTTCACCTTCAAAGCAATTTTGGAACTCTTTCTGGAATGGTGATTGCACACAGTGGCAAGGTATCAAGTTTGCAAGTTCTGAAACTTAATTGTATAGTTGCGTATGAGGGAGTTTTTTTGCCAGTGAACAAATGCCCATATTGTAACACCCTCCCTACTCACCTGATCTGCCTGCCCCTAGTGACTTGTTTCTTGTCCTGAAGATAAAGGAAATATTGAAAGGAAGATGTGTTGATGACATTCAGGACATCAAGGGTAATATGATGACAGCTCTGATGGCCATTCCAGGAAAACAGTTCCAGAATTGCTTTGAAGGATGGCCTAGGCACTTGCCTTGGCATGTAGCTTCCCAAGGAGGAATTTCAAAGGTGACAGTAGCAATATTTAGCAATGCAGTACGTAGCACTTTTTCTATGATCAGTTTGCAAACTTAATTGTCAGTCCTTGTACTGTATATAAGACACTGAACTAGAATCAAGGTATTTAAATACGAGTAGGTCCTTATAAAAGAATCTGATATTAAGTAATGAGGAGAATACAACTTTTAAATCACCAACAATAACAATGACTAATACTTATTATGTGCCAGACAATGTTCTAAAAGTTTTATTCTTACTAGTTCATTTAATCCTCACAACAACTCCCTTATTGTGATGGATAAGTTATGTGTCAGCTTGGCTGGGCCATGATTCTCACAGTTTATATGTGATCACTCTGCTGATGGGATCTGCTACGAGTAGCCAGTCAGTCGAAAGGTAGTTTCCTTGTGCATGTGGCCTGCATCTGAATATAAATGGATAGTCTGCTTTTGCCTGCTCTGGATCCTACAGTTGCCTCCTGCTCATCTGACCTCTGGTTCTTAGAACTTGAGCTATCAGCTTATCTGCTTATTCTGAGATTTCTTCAACCTTCACAGCCTGTGAGAAAGAGTCGTGCTTTCCAACTTGCCTGTCTTGAGTTTTCCAGCCCCTGCAGTTCTGTGATCTGGAAGAAGCCTTGTGGACTTCCCTGCTGATCTTGAAATTCCACAATCTGCATGGACTGTGAATAACGCTGTTCTCCAACCTTCCAGTCATGAGTTCACCAACACTTGTGGCTATGTAAAGTAGCAGAAGCCTCCATTCTGATCCATGGACTTGGGGTATTCCAGCCTCTACCATTGCATGAGCTATTTCCTTGATATAAATCTGTCTCTTTATATACACTCTTTATATATATTACATGCTTACTGGTTATGTTTCCCTAGGAAACTCAGCCTAAGGCACTTATCATTCTATTTACACATGAGAAAACTTGCCAAAGATTACACAATCATCTAGTAGTAGAGCCTGGATTCAAACTCAAACAATTTAGTACCAGTTCACCATGTAAGGACTAAGGGTATTACTGTAGAGTCATTATAACCTTCACTGAAGATAGACAAGGCTGAGGCTCTATTGCAAGGCTTGACTCCAGTGTTAATAATTACTTTTAGTCAATTTTTTAGCATGTGCTTGTTTTCAAGTATGGATATGGTGGAGGTTAGGGAAAAGTGTTTCTACCTATGTAAATTTAATTACACACGGCACTGTGTACCCTCTGGAATTCAGTCCCAAGTCATCACCCAGGCTTCCATGCCTAGTCCCTATTATGAACCCACCCAGTCTATGAAAATTCTCCCAAATACAAAGGAAGATTGCTGAAGTTCTATTGCAAAGGGTCCCCCTACCCCAGCCTTACCACAGAGTATCTTCAGGTACTTCTTTTGTTTCATGGTCATGAGAATAAACCATAATACTGCAACCCAGCATCAGCTTTCCTTGTTTTACACCTCTGATTTTTACATTGTACTGGGTGGTGGTAGGGGGAGGGTGTAGTTGTTTTAATTCTGTATTCACTGAAAAGTTTTAAGAAGTTGCAAAGGAATTTATATCTGATCTCATATCATTTCATTCCTAAAAATCTTATTAATTTTTTTCTCAAGTACACCTTGTTGACTCCTAGTCCCTTAGACTCCCAGCTGTTCATTGGCTCCTAAACTGCTTAGCATTTTTATTTTCCACCCAATATCTGCCATATTTTATTCATTTATTTCTCTTTTAAGCAAGGCAAATTGATATTTTTTCCTAGGCTCTTCAAATTTTAATACTTATATTTATCATTTAGTTCATCAAATAAAAAACCTTGTATGTGCAAGGATTCTCTCTCTTTCTCCTCATGTCAACAGTGAATGGAGTTGTGGTAGGAAGAGAATATTGGTAGTGATTAAAATAACAAGGGGTAAGCAAGATGTTGAAGACAGAATCTCAGAGAATCACTTTCCTCCTAATCCTTTGTTACAAAAATAGAAATAACATTTACTAAGAGCTACACAGTATCAGAGAAAATAATATTTAAGATTTTCAAATTCAATCAGAAAAAGAAAGACAATGACTCAGAGAAAATCCAAAGGCCTGTATGGAAGAATGATTTATCTCTATTACAGTCGACCCATATTCTCTGATATTTGGAATTAGGTGAAATACAGGTTATCATATGTCTGCAATTAGATTTCCGTCCTCTCTATTCTACTAAACTTTCTAATGAGAGGGTACCAATGGTGTCACAGTTACTAAATCTCTTCCTCCATGCCTGCTGTCTTAACCTTACTCCTTCCTTTGACTTTCATTTCGATCCCTCCTTTTGGATTACCTACCTCTCTTTGCTCTGGGAATTCTACGCTATCCTGATTAACATGTGAGTTTTTAGTACTCTCTTATATCCCTTGACAGTAAATAAACAACTGATGTTTATGAATGCCAACAGTGATACCATACAGCTCTGCCTCCTTTCTTGTTTCATCTGAGTCTCATGATAATACTGAGATGGAGGAAAGACAAGAATTATTGTCTTCACTTTTACAGATGAGAAGACTGAGGCTAATGGAGTTTAAATAGATCACAAAATCCACAGATGATGGGAAGTATGACATGTCCTATGAATTCTTACTACTTACCTTTTATGTTGACTCTTCTAGTATCTCAGCCGGGTTCACTAGAGAAACAAAACCAGTAAGTTGTGTAAATATAAATATATACAGAGAGAGCTTTACATCAAGGAAATTGTTTCATACAGTTGTAGAGGCTGGAATGTCCCCAGTCAAAGGGTCAGGATAGAGGCTTCTCCTGATTCACGTAGCTGCAAAGGCTGGCAAGTTCAAGATTAGGAGGTCAGAGAGCCAGGCTCTTGCTCACAGCCTGGCCTATGAATTCCAAGACCGGCAGGCAAAATCACAGGTAAGCTGCTAAGTCAAGTTCCAAGAAACAGAAGTCAGATAAACAGAAGCCAGCTGCAGGATCTAGAATAAGCAAAACCCCCTGAACCTTGTCAGAATGTCCACTTATATTTGATGCAGGCCACACCCCCAAGGAAATTCTCTTTTAATGATAGACTACTCATAGTAGACCCCATCATGGAGGTGATCACATTATATTGAATCTCACCATGCAAAGAATCACAACACCATATGACTACCAAACTATATCATGATTCCCAAATGACTGAGACCCATGACCCAGCTAAACTGATACACAACCTTAACCATTGTGGATTAATCAAGCTGACACACAACCATAACCATCACTTCTGGGTTTTAGGACTTTAACTTAACCACTTTTTTTTCCAATAGAAAAAGTAAAACTTTCTTCATAAGTGTGATTTTGGTGATAAAGGACTACATTATATCCTTCTTGATCAGCAACAGGATCTGGGTTTTCTGGTTTCTATATCTCTGTATTGTTTTCCCTAGAGTTTATGACTCATAAATTTTAAACAAAGGGAAGAAAATGAAAAAAACGGGGAAAAAGCCTAAGCATAGTTCTCACGGGAGATGAAAGAAAGATTTTAGAAAACTGGAGAAACCTGTTTATAAGACTGACAACTTTTTCATATCCTGAGGACATTATCAGTGCTGTCACTCTAGGATACTGCAGCCAATGCCTTTGCACATGTGCTAAAGTCGCTCAGTGCTTAAAGACATACATTGTCAAGAGATAATAATGTTGTGATTCTATCTACTTAGTACCGTATTTCAGAGTCATAAAAAACTATGAGGTTTCAAGTCATGTAGTTCAAACTTACATTTTAAATGTGTGAGAAGACAGGCCCTGAGAAGTTAATGACCCACATGAAATCACACAAAAATTTATTTTCAGAGTCAGGACTAGAACTTGGATGTGGCTGTGTGGCTCAGTATTCTTTCTTTCCATGCTTTATTTAAAACATTAAACTATCTTCTTGTAAAAATACATTTACTGGAGACCCTTCTAGATCAATGAATCAGGATACCTGGAAGAGTACAACCCAGGCATCAATATTTTTTTTGAAAAGCTGACCAAGTAATTTTGAAGTACAGCCATGAGTGAGAACCAATGATTGGCCAACCATTCAATGAAATACTAACAGGTTATAGAAATAACTCCTTACGGAGTAAGATGGATTACAAAATACAGTATAATTTTATTGGGAGACATTTTCTAAGTCAAATAGACATTACTAGTAGTAATAGACAATGCAATAAAAGACTTTGTTAGCTATTGCTTCATTGCCTTTAACAGCTTTTTTTGTTTTTATAATGTATCTGTTAGTTGTAGGGATAAACAAACAAATTTTAAAAGAAAAATCAGCCATAAAACAATTCCTAGGATCTTTGTCACATATTCCAGTCAGTCTTCTAGATGTTTTACTTCCAGAGTCTGCAGAAACTAGGTGATTCAAGGTACTTTTTACTGAAACTTAAACTTAAAAAGTAATTCAGTATCTTTGTGGAGACTGAAAGACAAGAAAGTTTCAAGCTTACATCTACCACTTAGGCGTGGTTTTCCCTGACACCTGAGACCAGTAATGCCAAAGACATGTAAAGTTACTAAGATGAAAATATCAAAGTCCCTACTTTTATTATACTTCACTGTAACGATTAGTTCAATTAGGTTCCACTTCTGTTCGGTCCTCTTCCTACGACCATAGCCACCAGGAGCTAGGTCAGAGCTCACACACTAAAGGGTAGGTACCATGCTCCAGACTGCCTAGTCAACTCAGGACTTCAGATACCAGGTGCAAACTTGCAAGTCTCCAAGACACTCTCAATTCTCATCTGTCAGCTACAAATTTGAGGTTTTCTTGCTCTCTCTTTGGAATGGCACCCATAAGCTTGGAGTAGGGAGAGGGTTCCCAGCCCCATCACTTCTGATCTGCTGGCTCCCACTATTCCCTTCGGTTGAGCAATTCACTAGAACACAAAGTTCACAGAATATGCCACAGCTATGATTACAGTTTTATTATAGGAAAAAGGATACAAATGAAGAGATCTGGGATAGTTCCCAACAGAGAGCTTTCTTGTCCCAAATGATGTACTACCCTGCCATGTCTTTCACAGGAATCCCATGGGACATTCCTGTGTAGAGCCTTTATTGGGGGCCTAACTGAGTAGACATGTGTTATGGATTGAATTTTGTCCCCTCAAAATACATGTTGCAAATCCTAACTCCTACAGCTGTTGAGGAAATCCCAGTGGCATAGTGGTTAATAGCTTCAGCTACTAACCCAAAAGTCAGCAGGTTAAATCCACCAGACATTCCTTAGGAATCCTAGGGGGCAGTCCTACTGTGTCCTAGAGAGTTGCCATGAGTCAAATTGACTCAACAGCAACAGGTTTTTTGGTTTATGTTTGTTGAATACAGAGACCTGGTAGTACAGTGGTTAAAGCACTTAACTGCTAACCATAAAGTTGGCGGCTAGAAGCCACCAGATAGTCTGCAGGCAAAATATATGGCTGTCTGCTTCCATAAAGATTTAGTCTAGGAAACCCTACAGGACAATTCTACTCTATCTTACAGGGTTGTTGTGAATCAGAATTGACTTAAGGACATTCGATTTGGGATTTTTGATACTCAATGTAACCCTACTTGGGAAACCCTGGCGACATAATGGCTAAGTGGCATAGCTGCTAAATGAAAGGTCAGCAGTTCAGATCCACCAGGCACTCCTTGGAAACTCTGTGGGGCTATTCTACCCTGTCCTATAGGGTTGCTATGAGTTGGAGTAGACTTGATGGCAGTGGGTTTTTTAGATAATCCTACTTGAGAATAGGATTTTCTTTTTTATGTTAATGAGGCTATATCAGAACAGAGTGTGGCTTAAGCTAATTACTTTTGAGATATAAAAAGAGCAGATCCAGCAAGGAAGGAAGGAACCACAAACCGAGTAAGATAGATACATCTGTAAATCATCAAGAAATAACAAAGAGATGTTGAAAGAAACAAGAATTTTCCCCCAGAGCCTACAAGGAGAGCCTTACCCTAGAGACAGTACCCTGAATTCAGCACAGTGGTTAAAGCATTCAGGTGGGTTCACAACCATCAGCTATTAGAGGAGAAAGATGTGGCAGGAGGCTTCCATCAAGATTCCTGCCCCCTCCCAAAAACAATGCTGGCATGTGGATTCCAACTCATAGTGATCCTAGAGGACAAAGCAGAACTGCCCCAAGGATTTCCAACTCTGTAATTTTTAAGGAGGCAAACTACTATATTTTTCTGCTGTTAGTGAGTTCCAACCACCAAACTGTTAGTCAGCAATCAAGTGTTTAACTATGCCACCAAGGCTCCTCTGTATTAAGACTACAGTCTTGGAAACCCTATGGGACAATTCTATTGTGTCCTACAGGGTCACTATGGGTTGGAATCAATGGCAACAGGTATAACTTTCTAAACCATGAGAAAATAAATTTCTGTTAATTAAAGCTACTCAGTCGTGGTATTTCTGCTCTGAAAGCATTAAGAAACTAAAACAGCAAGAATGATCGAATCATGCCCCTCACACAAGGTTGGCTGACATTAGGCTGCTGGATACTCTATGGTCTTTCTTGCTTGGCAAGCCAGCCCCTACCTGAGTCACCTTATTAGTGTAAACCCTCATATAATAACGTGGAGGTCTCATCAAAGGTGCTTCAATTACTGAGGAATTTCCAAGGTTTAAAAGGTTATCTCTCAGAAACTAAGGACAAAGGACAAATTCTCCAGGTAAAGTTAATGTTAAACTCTAGAGTTTCATAAACCTATATGGAATGAGGAAACCCTGGTGGTGTAATAGTTTAGTGCTATGTCTGCTAACAAAAAGGTACATGGTGTGAATTTATCAAGCACTCCATAGAAATGTTGTGCAGCAGTGTTTTAGACAGCTAGTGCTGTTCTAACAGAGATATCACAAGTGGATGGCTTTAACAAGAAAAATGTATTCTTACACAGCCCAGTAGGCTACAAGTCTAAATTCAGGGTGTCCACTCCAGGGGAAAGATTTCTCCCTTGTCTGCTCTGGAGGAAAGTCACCCTGTTGCATCAGTCTTTGGTCAGGGATCATCTTGGCTCAGGAACCTCAGGCCGGAAGGATGCACTCTACTGCCAGTGCTGCGTTCTTGATGGTGTAGGTTCCAAATTCCCTGCTTGCTTGCTTCCCTTTCCTTTTATCTCTTATAGGATGAAAAGATAAAAGGTGGTGTAAGCCATATTCCAGGGAAACTTCCTTTACAGTGGAGAAGAGAGGTGATCTTATGAAGGGATTTACAGTCCCACTTTAATCCTCTAATATACAGCATAGGAAAATCACAAAATGGAGGACAGTCATAAAATAATAGGAATCACGGCCCAGTCACATGGCTACATAAATTTTTGGGGGGACACAGTTCAAGCCATGACAAAAAGTTCTACTCAGTCCTATAGGGTTGCTATGAGTCAGAATAGATTTGACTCTACCACAGTGGGTTTTATATGGAATGAGGAAATACTCATGCAGATGATTTTGTAGTAACAAGAAAAGTTCCTCAAATTAAGTATATTCACTTAGACGGTTGATTTGTGGTTGAATGGGGCACAGAATATTTGTTTAAGAAATAGCCTTAAGAAAGTTAACATTTTCATTGTAAAAGAAATGTTGCTTAAAGAGTAGCAACACTGATGTAGGAAGTATACAATAACATGCTGTTAGGCGTGAACTAAACTTGAAATAGTAATGCTTTAAATAGGGATTGCTGCATTCCTAATTCATCATTACTACATGCGTAATTAATGTTCTCTTGGATGTGCATGAGTGACAGAAGAGGCTCTGCTATTATTAGGGAACAATGTCTTGGCAAGTATAAGAAGCAGCAGCTCCAGAATAGATAAGGTTACCAATGTCAAAAGATATCTAGCTCTATTTTACATTTTATGATTTTTGAATGATTTTTACAGAGGCCATGTTTGATAAACTTCATGGACAGTACTTTTGATGTGACACTTTTAGAATAAAAGATTTCTCACAAACACAATGAGCAATCAAAAAGAAAGATGTAGTCAGGCCTTGGAGACAGAAGCTAAAAGATAGATGCAGATGATTGTCTCCTTGATTAAAAAAACAACACAAAAAGCTCTCCATATGGAAAGTAAGTAAAAACTGTTTGCAAAGGGATGGGAATACTCTGCAAATAACCTGAGGCTAATCAACTCTAGAAGCATAGATTTTAATGAAAATATACTAGAGCATCTCACATAAAAGAAACCCTGTACTACGGCACTTGGCTTGGCTGGTACTTCAGGTGAACTAGAGAAGCCCTTGGGTAGTGTAAACAGTTAATGTGCTCAACTGCTAACTAAAGGGCTGCATGTTTGAGTTCATCTGTGAATGCCTTGGAAGAAAGTCATGGCAATCTACTCCCCCCCAAAATCAGCCATTGAGAACCCTGTGGAGCACAGTTCTACTCTGAGGTTTATGGGGCTTCCTTGAATTGGAACCAACTCCAGTGCAACAGGTTTGCAGGCTGTCACAGGCAAAAGCAACATGGTGTATAAAAGAAGAAAGTAGAAACAGAATGCCTGGTCTGAGTTCTAGCACTGATATTTATGAGCAAAGTACCTGGAAGATATTTCTTAACTTTCCCCCCTTAGTCTCATTTATAAGATGGAAGTAATAATAGCAAGGTTATTTTCTGTAATAAATAAACATTTATGTTTTTCATGTACCTACTGTTTTAAACATGTTAGGTGTGAATATTCCAATTCATGGCAAGCCTACTGGACAAAGTAGAACTTCCCCATAAGGTCTCTAATCTCTGCTGAAGCAGACTGCCACATCTTTCTCCTGAGAAGTGGCTGGTGGGTTTGAATTCTTGACCTTCAGTTAAGAGAGAAGGGTGTAACCACAGCAACATTAGATATTCTTGGTATGAATATCAGGCATTAGTATTATTACCATAAAGTGTGCACTTTTAGATTTTTCTTTCACATCTCATTTTGATGTAAGAACAAATGCTAGCTACTATAATATTTTCTTTCTATAGTTTTAAATTTAAAGTAAACCACAAATAGGGAAATTTGTATTTTAATTAATCAACTCATGCTATCAGTATGCCATCTATACCATTCACTAAACACTCAAATGATATGTGGTTTATTTAATGTGTTTAAATCATTTTTGATATAAGAAATCCCTCAGATTATTAGACGAATGAGAAAATCTAATTTGTCTTCAGTAAACATCAAAATTTTCTCAATTATTATTATTGCATACTGAAAGCAAAACAAAAGAATTTTACTTTTTGAATTCTTAAGCCAATGCAATATACCCAAAGGAAAAAATATTTTGTAGTCTGTGGTTAATATAGGCTATTTAAATATAGAGGAATACTGTATTAAATATATATTCCTTTTCTCTATTTTGTCTGTAACTGGATTAAAAGTCCCTCGAATTCTATCTATCTATCTGTCATCTGTCTATTTAAGACATACACTTGTAGCTATACATCTGTATCTGTATATATCTATACAACAATTCCATTATAGAGCCCTTCAAGAAATATTTGTTGAATAAATAAATGAAAGAACTTCTAAACATTAATGTACTCTGTTGGTTTTTAGTCAAGGAAAAATACAAAAGTCACCACCACATAAACGTTATGGAGGAAAAAGATCACCAAAAATTTTGACTGGGGTGGAGTCAAGATGGTGGACTAAACACATGCATACGGAGGCAGTGGCAAGCTTGTGTAGAACACCATCTTGATCCATTGGGAGATGGAAACACTCATACGGAGGGCCCAGCTGGACTTAGTTCCTAGGCCGGGAGACATCCCTGCCTGGGGGAGAGTGCTTTTCTGGCAGAGAGGGAGTGTTTTGCATAGTGTTTCACACAGTGTTGTCCGTGGCTGGCACCTGACAACAGAGGCTGTGGACTCTGAGCATCTTGGCACCTTTGGCCTCCCTTTCTGCCAGTAGCCTGGCCCCAGCCAGGTGGTGAGCTTGTGCGGAACACCGTCTTGTTCCCCCTGGGAAGTGGATATATCCATACAGAAGCCTCAGCTGGACCTGATTCCTGGGCTGGGAGGCAGTACTTGCCTGGAAGAGAGCACTTTTCTGGTAGCAAAGCAGAATTCTACACAGTATCACCTACAGCTGGGGCCCGACACCAGAGGGCAGGAGGGCAGTAGCATTTCTGTATTTTGAGCTAGTTTATAACATCTGGGGTTCAATAAAGAGGTGCTTACTTTGCCAGCTGGGAAGAGGGACTTACTTTGGAAATTGTTGGATACTTTTTACCTCTCATTTTAAGATGGCCTAGAGAAATAACTGAGGTCCATCTTCGCAGCATCTCTCCCAGCCTTTATTGACTCACATGATGCCCCCAAAGCAACAAATTCTGGAAAAAACCATAACCAAGAAATCACCCAGAGTCAAAAGGCCCCCAAAAGAAAGCACCTCACAACTTCCCAGATGAAGAAGCTTTTCTGAAACTATCAGAGGGTGAATACAGAAGGATTATTTATAGAGCCCTCCTAGACTTTATACAAAATTCAGCAGAGCCAAGTGAAATATTAAGCAAGCTGTTCGATCTGATGGAACACCAGTGCTCTGAAATTCAAAAGATGAAGAACAAAATCAAAGACATAGAAACTTCAATTCAAAGCCAAGAAAACAGAACAGAACAAATAGAAAGTAGACATTCTATTTGGAAGACAGAGCTACTGACTCCAGAATTTGTGAGGAGAAATCAGAAAAAAGAAACAAGAAAAATGAAGAACCATTAAGAAACATGTAGGACTCCATTAAGAGGAACACTCTATGGTTAATTGGAGTTCCTGGACAGGAAGAGACACCTGAGAACGCAGAGTGTTGTTGCTGAGCTGCTGACAGAAAACTTCCCAGAAATTATGAAAGAAGAGAACACAGATATCCAAGATATTTATCAAACACCACTCAATATAGATCTCAAAAGAAAGATGCCAAGACATATTATAATCAAGCTTAACAAAATGAAACATAGGCAGAAACTCTCAGAGGCAGCAAGACTCAAAGCAAAGCTAACATTCAGAGGGAAACCCTATAGGCTTTTGTCAGATTTCTCAGCAGAAACGATGCTGTCATGGAGACAGTGGCACGACACATTCAAAGCCTTGAAGGAGAAGAACTTCCAACCAAGAATTATAGAGCCTACAAAGTTGTCTTTCAAATAGAAAAATGAAATTAAGAAATTCACAGATAAACAGAAACTCTGAGACTTTGTAAAAACCAAACCAAAGCTACAAGAAATACTGAAAGAATCTCTTGGCTTAGAAGAACAAAATTGCTAACTTTATATTTTAGAAGCAAATTCAGGAGACATCAACCAGAAACCTACTCAGTTAGGGAAGGCCACAAAGTCAATCAAATCTATAATATTGAAAGAAATGATCCAGTGATCATATCATGAAAACTATGATGTCATCATATTGAAAAGAGTGATGTACTACAGTCATTACAGTCCTTCTAGATGGAGAGGAAGTTAATAAGACTGGTAGTAATTACAACTGGGCTTCTACTTAGTTTATTAAGGGGCAGCTGCAAAGCACAATAAAGATACAACATGCCAAATCAAGAAATGTAATACAGGAGTCTTAACAACCACAAAACCAACACAGAAAAAGGTGAAAAATCAACTCACAAAGAAGAATGTCCCAGAACAGATCAATAAGAACAACAGAGAAAACATCAACACAAAAATAAACATATCACAAAGGCAGCACTGAACACAAACCTATCAGTAATCACATTGAATGTGAACGGACTGAACGCTCCAGTAAAGAGACATCGACTGACATCTTGGATCAAAAGACATGACTCATCCATATGATGCCTACAAGAAACTCACCTTAGACTTAAAGAGATGAACAAGCTGAAAATGAAAGGATGAAAGAATATATATCGAGCTAACATTACACAAAGAAGAGCAGTTGCAGCAATTCTAATCTCAGATAAAATAGATTTTAATGTAAAATGCATCACCGTGGACAAGAATGGACACTACTTAATGCTGAAAGTTTCAACACCCAAACAGGACTTAACAATATTAAATGTTTATGCACTTAATATTAGAGCACCGAACTACATTGGAGAAACACTGATTACACTCAAAAAGGAGATACATCACTCCACAATAATAGTGGGAGACTTCAACACTCCACTTTCAATATTGGACAGATCGTCTAGAAAAAAGCTCAATAAAGACATAGAAGGCCTTATTGCCATAATTAACCAATTAGACATCACTGACATATACAGAACTTTCTATCCATCAGCAGACAACTATACCTTCTCCAGTGCACATGGAACATTCTCCAGGATAGACCATATGTTAGGACATAAAGCAGTTCTCAACAAAATCCATACCACTGAATTAACACAAAGCATCTTCTCAGATCACAAGCTATAAAAGTCAAAATCAGTAGCCGGAAAAACTTAGATGGAAAGTAGAACTCATGGAAACTGAACATCTTGCTCAAAAAGCCATGGGTTATAGAAGAAATCAAGCCAAGCCAAGCCAAGTGTCATCGAGTCGGATCCGACTCATGGCGACCCTAGGGGCCAGGGTAGAAGTGACCCCTAGAGTATTCAAGGAGCACCTGATGGATTTGAACTGCTGACCTTGTGGTTAGCAGTGGTAGCACTTAATGCACTACACCACCAGGGTTTCCATAAATTAATTTATTTCATCCTTGATTTCTTCAAGGATGAAATAAATTAATTTATGGATTCCAAAGAGACTGAAAACACTTCCTACCAGAACCTATGGGATACTGCCAAAGCAGTGCTCAGAGGTCAGTTTATCTCCATAAATGCACATCTGGAAGCAAGAAAGAAACCAAATCAAAGAACTAGCCATCCAGTTGGAACAAGTAGAGACAGAGCAACAGAGAAACCCCACAGATACCGGAAGAAAACAAGTCATAAAGATTAGAACAGAACTAAACATGTTAGAGAATAAAAGAACAACTGAAAAATTCAAACAACCCAAAAGCTCGTTTTGTGAAAAGATCAACAAAATTGACAAACCAGTGGCTAAACTTACTAAAGAGAAACAGGAAAGGAAACAAATAACCCAAATAAGAAATAGAGGGGAATTATCATAAAAGATCCAACAGAAATAAAAAAATATCATAACAGAATACTATGAAAGACTGTCCCCTAACAAATTTGAAAATCTAGAGGAAATGGACAAATTCCTTGATTCATATCACCTACCACAATTATCACAAGGTGAAGCAGAACAACTTAATAAACCCATCACAAAGGAAGAGATTGAAAAAGTCATTCAAAAATTACCATCCAAGAAAAGCCCAGACCCAGGTAGCTTCACTGCAGAATTCTACTAAGCTTTTAGAGCAAAGTTATCTCCAATATTACTGAGACTATTTCACAGTATAGAAAGGATGGAATACTCTCAAATTCATTCTATAAAGCCAGCATAACCCTGGTACCAAAGACCCAATCAAAACGGAGGACTACCAACTGATATCACTCATGAAACTAGATGCAAAAATCTTCAACAAAATTCTTGCCAATAGAATACAACAACATATCCAAAAAATAATCCATCGTGACCAAGCTGGATTCATACCAGGGATGCAAGGCTGGATCAACATCAGAAAACAATTAATCTAATAAACCCCATAAATAACACAAAAGACAAGAATCACCTGATTTTGTCTATTGATGCAGAAAAAGCATTTGATAAAGTCCAACACCCATTCATGCTAAAAACTCTCAGGCAAAATAGGAACAGACAGCAAATTCCTCGGTGCAATAAGGGCTATTTATACAAAGCCAACTGCCTACATCACTCTGAATGGAGGCAGGCCAAAACAGTTTCCCTTGAGAACAGGAACTAGACATGGATGCCCATATTCTCACCTCTCCTATTCAACATTGCATTAGAAGTTCTAGCCAGAGCAATTTGAAAGGCCAAGAAATAAAGGACATCTGCATCAGCAAAGAAGTAAAATTCTCCATATCTGAAGATGATATGATTGCATACGCAGAGAATCCTAAAGAATCCATAAGTAAACTACTCAAACTAATAGAAGAGTTCAGCAAAGTCTCAGGATACAAGACAAACATAAGCAAATCAGTAGGATTCCCTTATATCAACAATGAGATTATTAATGAAGAATTCACCAAATCAATACCATTTACTACAGCCCCTGAGCAGATAAAGTACCTAGGAATACATCTAATCAGACAAATAACAGACTTTTACAGAGAACTACAAGTCTTCACTACAAGAAACTAAGAGAGACTTACATAAATGGAGAAACCTACCCTGCTCATGGATAGGAACACTTAACATAGTGAAAATGTCTATTTTGCCTAAAGCAATCTACTTATATGATGAAATCCCAATACAAATTCCAGTGACATTTTTTTTAAAATTTTTATTTAACATAACTGAGTGAAAATGTACATTCACATATAAATTTACATGCCCCCCTATATGCAGCTTCCACTGCTCTCCCTGTCCGGTGACAGCACACTATTCCTCTCTATTCCATACATGTCTCATCCTCCCAACAGTCACCTTTCCCCTCCTGTCTGTCCACTCCCCTTCCTCCAGCCAGAGGTCAGCAAGATGATATCCTGTAGATGTACAGAACCATAAAGTGCTTCCAATATATGGTCACTCTGCCTTGCCAAGTCCAATCCATTCCTGTCCAAAGAGTGGACCTTTGTTATAATTTATGGGAAAGGGCAGCATCAGGGCAGGGGGCCATGCTCTCAGAGGAACCCCAAAACCACTGGACCATCAATTGAGGTCTTTTAGTAGAGATCTCATGATGCACCTCTTTATTCTTGTGTTGCCAGTGAGACTCCTCTCTGTTAGCTCCATCGTGGCTATCAATGGTGGTGGCCGGGCACCATCTGGTTCTTCCGATCCCAAGTCGATGTAGGCACCCACTCTTGTGGGTCTCTCCGTCTTCTCGGTTGTCTTTACCGCATGTCATTTTGATCCTCAGTGAGCATCCGTTCCTGTTGAGTTGGGACCATTTGCTGTGTCCAGTGACATTTTTAATGAAATGGAGAAACAAATTACCAACTTTGTTTCAAAAGGGAAGAAGTCCTGGATAAATAAAGCACTACTGAAGAAGAAGAACACATTGGGAGCCCTCTCACTACCTGACTTTAGAACCTATTACACTGCTGCAGTTGTCATAACAGCCTGGTACTGGTGCAAAAAGAGACAGATAGATCAATGGAACAGAGTTGAGATCCCAGAGGTGACACCATCCTCCTAAGAACAGTTGGTAGTCAACAAAAGCCCTAAGACATTAAGCTTGGCTACAAGCAATCTCTTCAACAAATGGTGCTGGCAAAACTGGATAATATCCATCTGCAATAAATTGAAACAAGACCCATACCTTGTATCTTATACAAAAACCAGCTCAAACTGGATAAAAGACCTAAACATCAAATCTAAAATGATAAAACTCATCCAAGAAAAAGTAGGAACACTGGAAGTTTTAACACGCAACGTAGAAAGACTTCAAAATCTGTCAAATGACAGAACAGAAAATAGATAAATGGGAACTACTAAGAATCAAACACTTCTGCTCATCCAAAGACTTTATTAATAGAATTAAAAAGCCACATACAGAATGTGAAAAAATATTTGGTAAATCTATGTCAGACTGATGCCTCATCTCCATAATCTATGAGGCATTAAGAAAAATATAAATAATCCAACTAAGCGAGGGGCAAAGGAGATGGACAGACGTGTCTCTAAAGAGGAGATCCAGACAGTCAAAATATACACACAGACATGCTCACGATCATTAGCTATTAAAGAAATTCAAATAAAAACTACAATGAGATACCATTTCACCCCAACAAGGTTGGCCATGATCCAAAAAACACAAAACAACAAATGCTGGAGAGGCTGTGGAGAAACTGGAACTCTTCTACACTGTTGGTGGGATTGCAAAATGGTGCAACCTCTTTGGAAAGCAATCTGGAGCTTCCATAAAGAGCTGGATCTAGAGACACCATTTGACCCAGTAATTCTACTGCTTGGAATACATCCTACTGAATCTAGGCCATTCACACCAACTAATACATGCACATGAATGTTCATCGCGGCACAGTCCACAATAGCAAAAAGATGGAATCAACCCAGATGCCCAACAACAGACGAATGGATAGGTAAACTACGGTATATATACTCAATGGAACACTTTGCAATGATAAAGAACAATGATGATTTTAGGAAACATCTCATAACCTGCTTTCAACTGGAGGACATCATGTTGAGTGAAAGTAGTCAGTGACAAAAGGACAAATATTGTATGAGATCCCCTACAATAAGAACTTATTAACAGACACATGCATAGAAGAAAAGACTTTTTGACAGCTGCAAGGGTAGGGAGGGAAGGAGGACGAAGGGTGGAAGGTTTAGATTAGATAGTTGATAGAAACTTGGTTAGGTGAAATCTGTGACAGCGCACATTAGAAAGAAGATCAATATTAACTAAACTTCAACATAACATGATTACTCCTTCCATCTGAATCCAAAATTATGAGGACAGAGTAGCTGAGGCAGGGGGCTGGGGACCATGCTCTCAGGGGAAATCAAGGCCAATTGGCACAACTAGCATTTTGCTGAGAGGCTTCTGCACCCCACATTGGTGAGTGGCATCTGGGGTCTTAAAAGTTGCCAGGCTGCCATCTGAGGGTACATCAAATGGTCCCAACTTAGCAGGAATGGGTGATCACCAAGGACCAAAATGACACGGGGGGAAGAGAACCCAGAAGACAGAGAGACATACATGAGTGTGTGACTACATTGACTTGTGACCGGAAGAACCAGATGGTACCTGGCCACCACCAGTGACAGCTGTGATGGAGCTCATGAGGTTGAGTCTCAGTGACAACATGAGAATAAAAAGGTGTGCACCCTGAGATCTCCACTAAAAGACCACAGTTGATGGTCCAGGGGTCTCAAAGTTCCCCTGGGAGCATGGTCCCTAGCCCTGAAGCTGCCCCTGTCCATAAATCATAATGGAGGTCAACTCTCAGACAGGAAAGGATTGGACTTGGTGGCACAGAGTGATCATATCATGTGTGCACTTGATGGTTCTATGCATCCATAGGATGTCATCCTGCCGACCTCTTACTGGAGGAAGGGGAGTGGGTGGAGAGGAGGGGATAGGAGATTGTTGGGAGGATAAGACATGTATGGAGCACAGAGGAAGTGTGTGCTGTCACTGGAGGAGAGCAGTGGGAGCTGCTTATAGGTGGGCATGCAAATTTATATGGGAATGTACATTTTCATTCAACCATAAAAAATTTTTTTTTTGATTGGAAATATGTGCTGTTTCTTATTTTGTAATTTTTAAAAGTATATCTATATCTCTATATGCATAGCTAAAAAAGACAAATTCTTCATTAAAGTTGTACTTGCAAAAGGGATCCCATAATGGTTAATATCTAGCTAAATTCTGAATAAAGTTAATTTTTTTAAAGATTTTGTTTATATTGTGCATTATGTGAAAGCTTACAGGTAAAATTCCTTTCCCACTGGATAGTTTGCACATGAAGTGTTCCATGACTTTGGTTTCATTTCCCACAATGTGTCGGTGATCTCCTCATTTCTGTCGAAGTTTTCCTATTTCCTTTTTTCCTGATATTCTATCCTTTTTTGCCTTCTCCTCTTTGATTTTGGGTAGTTGTCCTGTTGACAGAGTGTAATTGATTATTCTAAGAAGCATCTTCCTCTCTGGTGTTACAGTTTATTTTATAGGCCTGTCTATCGTTTGGCTGAAAGATGGCCTCTGGGAAGGACTTTAGTCCACTTTAGAAGGTGCCTTAGGGCCATAGTCTTGGGTGTTCCTCCTGTCTCTGTCAGACCGGCAGGTACAGTCTTTTTTTCTGTGAATTTGATTTTCTGTTCTGCAGTTACTTTCCCTCTCTGTCTGGGACCTTCTGTTGTGCAACCAGAGTGGCAGGTACTGGTAACTGAGCTAACATCAGTTTTCAAAAAGTTAGCATTTGATTGGACAGATTTTTAAGAGTTCAAGATTTTATATTTTGAATATTAAATTTAGCAACCTCATCTTGGATATTTTCCTAAAATTTTTACTGCCTTGAATGTTAGAGAGCAAGCCTATATTGTTCTGTCTGAGATGTTCTTGTCCAGGAGTAGTTATAAAAAGCCTTTAAACATTTTGTGTTATGTACAAGCTAATTCATAGATGTAGCTATGCTTTGTTGTTCAGCTTGAAAAGTGTCCCTGGGTGGGGCAAAGAGTTAATACACTTAGCTGCCACCTGGTATGTTGCAGGTTTGATTCTGAGAAGAGGTACCCAGGAAGAAAGGCCTGAGAAGTCAGCCTTTGAAAGTGTCATAGAACACATTTCTACACTGAAACACATGGGGTGCCTGGGAGTCAGAGTCGACTCAAAGGCAAGTGGTTAATATCATAGTGAGTGCCAGGTACAGTCACAAAGAGCACAGGGAAAATGCAAGAGACAGAAGAAGAATTCTAAGATTCTTTTTTCCAGTTCTTTTCTGATGCTAGTTGCTGGTTGTTTGCAGGGGGACCAGAGCTTGACTCGGATGCACCTTTGACGGATTTAGTGCTGATTCCAATGTAGGGCTTGTATGTGGATGCTCCCAGTCTAGGATTTTCTAACTCCTCCTAAAAGAACCCACTTACATGTTAATTAAAACACATATACCACGAAGTCACCATGAATTCAGTATCAATTTAAAATGAATACATTTTACCAGTTACAGTAGAACCTGAATACTTTTTTTAAGATACTACTAGAAATATTATATATTTACTCTATAGAAAATGCTTGGAGTTACTAATGTCTTGAAAGAATCCAAATACTTCTCAGATTTGGAATTCTTGATTGTACTGATGTTTCAAAGTCACTTTATAATTGGAAAAATCCTATATGACTTTAATGTTATCTTCCTATCCTGTTCTATCTTCAAATACACTTTATGCCTTCAAGAGGATTTATGATTTACTTTATAGTATGTATAAATATTAGAATGAAGGATTAATGAAAATTTTTCCCAATTATTAAAAAGACAAAGTAGGAGGCAGGCAAACACTGTTTTCCAGAGGCAGTGGCAAATATCTGATGTGTCATGAAGGAGTCATTCTCAAAAACTAATGGTTAGAAAGTTGAGTAAACATAGAACTAATAAAGAAAAGATTTCTTCACACCATGTGAAATCAGCCCATAGAGCACGTTGCTGTGGAAAATTTTGGGACAAGCAAAAGAATTTTTTTTTCCCTGATGATGGTATCTCCTAGTCGCAGGCATCAGCAACAAAGTGAAAAATTCCTCCCCACATATCAATACCATAGAGTTGACTGTTGAGTGTGACCTTGTTTTCCCTAATGTGTCTCCACCCCATCCTTCTTTCTTTGGAGCATAAACCTCAGCACTGTATTTGATGAAACAAGACATTAAACAGGAATAACGAATTGTTCTTCCTGTCACCTTTCGTAAGTGCCTGACAGTGTCACTGTGCAGAATAAGGAAGTACCCCCAGCTGACACCCCATTCTTTGGAATTTTACTTTTATTTTTCAGACACTTGAGCTGCTTTATTTCTTCCAGATCTAGTTTATAGAACAAAAGCCATTATGTAGCCAACAGTACCTCTTCCTAATTCTAACTAAATGTGTGATCCGTATCAGTGTTCCCTCAGACTGGACTCCACTGCCAGTATCATCTTTCTTGGCTCCATTTGTTCTGATACAAAACAGCAGGTAACTGAGTCATTACCTACTGCCTGTTTTCTTGATAGGTTGTAAAACTAGACTTAGGAATCCAGAAGGCTACCTCCATCCTACCATTCATTCTTTCATTTAACTCATAAGTACTGACCACCTGCTGTGTACCATCATCCTAAACATCAGTGCTTATATATAATAACATGAGTTTCTACTAAGTGCTTACTCTGTGCTAGGCACTTTCATCATCTTCCTGTGAATTAGATGCTCTTTTACATATAAAGTAACAGATTAATATCTTGTCCAAGGATTCATACACAGTCTAAATCCAGAACTCATGCATTTAACCACTGAAAAAAGATGAATTATTAGTTTACAGTAAGAAAGTGCTAGACAATAAATACTTGCATTGAGAGAAAAAGGGGGGAAAATGGATAAGGAGACTAAACAATGAAATGGAGAAAGATAGGATGCTACAGCCATCCACTACATTCAGTGTTTCCATTCGAATACATACTACCTATTGTCATAGGCTTGGACTCTGTACTTAGGCCCTGCGGGGGAGTACATAAGGAGTAATTTATATACCCATACAGATCTGAAACTCTGGGAAACCCTGCTGGTTTAGTGGTTAACAGCTAAGATTGATAAACAAAACATCAGCATTTCAAATCCACCAGGTGATTCTTGGAAGCCCCGTAGGGCAGGTCTACTCTGTCCTTCAATGGTAAAGGGGCTTCATACAGATCTGAACATTTCCTTGGGAGATATGACTTACAAACAAAAAAACTCAAACAATGTCAGGAGGTAGTTTTACCAGTTGCAAAGTATCAGATCTAGACATCTAGGTGTTTAGGAAAAGACAAACAATAAAAGCTGTAAGACATCAGAATGAAACAAGATTCTCTTAGGTTCAAGAAATTCAGAAACTTGAGGGAAACCATGACAAGTAGAATTTACCTAGTTTTCCAAAAGGTACCAATTACTCCAAAGCAAGACTCCATTAACAAAGGCAGGGAATTAGGACTGAGCAAAGGCATCAGCAGTTTCCCAGTCTGGCCCTGGTGAAACAATTGGTCTGGGGGAACTAGTGGAAGGGGAGATTGAAAAGGCTGACAAAGCTCAAATTTGTGACAGGCCTTGTTCAAAATGCAATGGGGAGCCACTGAAAGATTTTGACAGGTGAGTGACAAGATTAAGGCAGCGCTGGGGGACGTTAAAATCAAAAACATCTGGCTGATGGATTATAAACCAACAACAACAATAAACAATAGGGTCGAAGAAAAAATTTAGGACTTTTCTTCATAATTACTAGAGTTGAAGGCAATCAATGCCTGAACCAATTTGGAAGCACAGGGGGATACATGTGAAAGGCATTTCCAGGCGGTGGCGATTCTGGTTATGAAGGAAGGAGATTGAGCCACTCGCAAACTTTTTAAGTATGTCCAGCAACAGGGAGTTATCGTGTCAGGGTCAGTAACATGACACACACACACAAAACTCTGCTAAGGCATGAACTGGGCATACCAGTCCTGGCCGGAAGATTGACTCAAGTTATGCCTGTCACCCAGAGCAACGAAAACCACCCACTAGCCGGCAATTGACCCCACAAAAGTAAACCAAACCATCTAGTTCATGCTGCTCTCCAACTCCTGCAGCATGAGTCCTAGAGGGAGATGGAAAAGTTTGGGGAGTAGTCCCCGGCTAACCAGAAGGGCATTTTTTCATTCCTCAACCATTCACAGGTGCTCCAGACAGGGAGGATGAATCCGGAGAGTACTCCGGCCACTCCTCCCCCACAGTCGATTACGAAATTCTGGGCACTTTGCACCTCACCCCGCTAGTAAGTCCTCGGCCCTGAGGCCCCTCCCTTGGCGTATAAAGGCCACAGCTTCAGCGGGTCGAGCTCACTTGCCTGACCAGCGGGGCGCTAGAGACACACCACCGCCGCGCGGCGCTTCCAGGCTCCCGCCGCGCTCCGGCACAGCCTCCAGGTCCGGCCAGGCCCCTGCGCTCCCCGCCGCCGCCTGCTCCCGAGCGCCCCACGCGGTTCGCCGACGCGCACAGCGGAGATGAGGATGGAGACGAGAGGTGCCGGTCTGGTCCCGGCTCTGCTGCTCTGCCTCGGTAAGCCTCTGGCCGCCCTCCGCTCCGCGCCGCCGCTCCGTCGCAGAGAAGACAAATACTGTTTGTGGGCAGTGTCGTGTAGATGAGTAGGGAATTTTCCACAAGGTTCAAGTGCACTCCGTTTAGAAAGATGGCTCTGATTTCAGTCTGATATGACTGCTCCATGGTTGGGAGGGTGTCCGTGAATTAATGCTATCTCCTGGTGGTGAGAGAAACCTGGTGAAGTAGTGGTTAAGTGCCTTCCTCGGATGCTAACCAAAATAGTGAGCAGTCCAAATCCACAAGGCGCTTTTTGGAAACTCTGTGATTGGGCAGATCTACCCTGTTCTGTAGGGTTGCTATGAGTCGGAATCGACTCGATGGCAATGGATTTGGTTTGGAGGGGGTGGGCGGTAGCACAGTGGTTAAGAGCTTGACTGCTAACCAAAAAGTCGGTGGTTTGAATCCACCAGCCTTCCTTGGAAAAACCGGGCAATTCTGCTCTGTACTATAGGTTCACTATGAGTTGGAATCAACTCGACAGCAGCGGGTTTAGTTTGAATTTTTATTACTCAAAATAAACAAACCGAAAAGTTGTTTTTTGTATGTTTGTTTGTTTTCCTCTGTTTTCTTTCGTAAATTTGCCTGATCTGGAAATCCAAAATTCCGGATGCACTGTTGAAATATTATGTTTTGTTCTTTTTTAGGAGAGGAAAGGGTAAAGACTAGAAAGGCTGTCGGTCCTGTATCAAACCAAACCAAACCAAATAAACCCCAAACCCACTAACTTTGAGTCGATTTCGACTCATAGTCATCCTGTAGGTCAGGGTAGAACTGTCACATTGAGTTTCCAAGGGCCGCCTGGAGGAGTTGAACTGCTGACGTTTTGATTAGCAGTCCTATCATTAACCACTAAGCCACCAGGGTTTCCAGTCTCATACTAGTTTTCTAAAATCAAACATGGTTTAGCTTTCCGGGGGCGGCTTGCATGGGTACCAGCTTCGCTTGAGATCCAAACTCTACCGTAAGAAAACGCTGTGGGTACTTGGAGCAGGAGGACCATGACCCATTCCCTGATTTCTCTGCCGCCCTTTGCCTCTACACCTGCCACTTTGTGTCACCTTCTAGTGCCTCAGGGAGGCTGGTCCAGCGGTTTGCAGGTCCCGCTGCTAATTGTATCCGATAGCCTGAGTGTGTTTTAATGTCTGTCTCCTTATGAGAAGTGTTAATTCTCTAGTTCGTCTAGGGTCGCTAAGTGTCAGAAATGACTCGAGGGCACACGAGAGCAACAAGTTCTTGTGGACAAGACAAAGAAAAATGAGCTTTATGTAGCCTTTCTGTTTTTCTTTTTCTTTTAAATCACATCTAATTCCTCAAGCTTGAGGAGCAGTTTGGAGCCCTGGCGGTGCAACAAGCTAATGCCCAGTGCTGCTCACTGAAAGGGACGCCACTGAGGGGCTCTACGAAGAGCTGATACTCTGCCGCCATACAGAATACAGCCTAGGAAGCACTGTGCGCAGTTGTTCTCTATCACACGTGTTCCCTGAGAGTCAGAATTGACTCAACAACACGTAACAAGAATGTGAACGTTTTAATAGAGAAGTAAAAGTCACCAGTCTTGCATTCGTTCTGGGACTGCATTGAACTGAATTCCCCTAACGCACTCTCTCTACATGTGCAGGATGTGACAGTTAAATTATTCTTTTGACACACCTTACTTATCTATGCATAGTTGCAACCCTAGGCGTCTAACTTCAGGAACTTCGATGGAAAATGGATCTGAGGTTTCTATCAAAACCAAGCTAAGAATGACTTGAACTGTTATCAGTGAAGGATGTGGCTTTCTCATCTTTGCTATGAAACCTTTGTGAAAAGAATAGAAATTAGTAATTTGACAGTCTTCCTCGAGTTATAAACAACAAAGAGGTCAGAATGGCTTAGGGCTTTTTTTTTTCCTCCCAGTAAGATTGCATCTGAACAATGCAAATGTCTGTTCTAAGCATCTCATTGAATATTCTAATTTGAGACAGTAAGAGCCTATAACCTATGAACAATATGGTTACTTACTGCCTGCCTGATGTGTGTGCTGTGTGTTTTTGTTGTCATGAAAGTACTTAAGTCCTTTATTGCATGACTTAATTACAGTTCACCTATTTCATCAGCTGCCAAGCCTATTTCCAAATGAGTTAGGTCAGTTTCTGTTTTCCCAGGTTGTTTAGATATTTCTCTGCCACCAGTAAAGTTCCTGCTTGAAATTCTGTATTGTAGCTGCACACTCTATTCATATATGCAAGTACAATAGACTTACTCCCAATTGTGTGTTGTTAATCCTGAAATTGCTTTTCCTGCTCTTCACTCAAACAAAAGATTGCCTACAAATACTTTTCCCAAATCTTGTCCTTCAAAATAAGATTTTATTTCAGCTTCAGCTGACATTGTTGATGAAGTAGCTTTTTTGTGGAATTCATAGGCATTTATAATTGTAGACAAAATTTAGGCCGTTCAGTTCCACCCTCTACCCCCAACGCATACAAATTTAGGTTGCTATATACACACACTAATTTGGTCATTTAAAAATTTTCCTAATGTTTGATATTGATGTTTCTGCTTTATGGATTACAGACTACGACCCAGTCTCACATAGCAAAGCCAGGCCAAATGGAGTACACACCTACCTCTGAGTTTACTGGCACACTTATTCTGCTGAACATTAAATAAAAGGGTTGTGATAAAACATACTAGATGACAAATTTCTAAATAAGCTAAATTTTTAGAATGGAATTATTTCTAATCTTGTAATTGTTCCAGATGAAAGAGATGAAATGTTTATCTTGAGTTCTGCAGTTATGTTTTGGGGGGGGGTACAAAAGCATTATATAGGGTTTAAAATAAAACAAAACCATTACTTTCTAACTTGTTAAACGTTGAGAGGAATCTGGAGCTGTGTATGAAAATATTAATAAGGAAGTAAAGTCACCAGTCTCTCATTCTCTCCATCTGAAATCACACATTTTCACTGAAGCCCAGAAATACCAGACTATACAAACAGGTTGTTTTAAACATGTACCTGAATGATATTTCTAAGACAATATACCAAAAAAAGAAAAACCAAACCCAATGCCATCGAGTCAATTCCAGCTCATAGTGACCCTATAGAACAAAGTAGAACTGCTCCATAGGGTTTCCAAGGAGCACCTAGTAAATTTGAGTTTCTGACCTTTTGGTTAGCAGATATAGTGCTAAAGCATCACACCACTAGGGTTTCCAGGCTCTAACAGCCAACTTTTTAGTTAGCAGTCAAGTGCTTAACCATTTCACCATCTGAACCTATTAAGACAACATAACCCTACTTAATTGCACAATGATAGAGAATTGCACAGAATAAACATTCTGTCTTGCAAATATGGGAAGCATGGATCTCAGTGATATGACTGACTTGTCTGCTGATCCTGAGAGTTAGGAGCTACGTGAGTCTTGGTAAAACCTGATAAGACACGTCACAGGCAGAAAATATCACTATACGACTTTCCTGTCTGGATTTTGACTCAAGTACCCTAGCTGCTTGTGCATTGACTTGCCATGTGAGCAGGCTGAATAACTGGGTGTATGCTTAGCGTCGGGACCCCACCCAGGAGGCAGGAGAGCACTAACAGTTACCAGAGGGGTCGCCATGGGTCAGATCCGACTCGACGGCACTTGGCTGGACTGTGTGCCACCCGTGTCGTGTGTTAGATGCTTTTCATCCATTATCTCATTTCCTCCTCAAAACAACTGCATGAGGTAGGTATGACTAGTCCAATTGGACAAATGAATAAACTGAGGCCTGGTGAAAACAAAATACTTTGCAATAACTTAGACAACAAACAGCACGGTCACCCAGAAGGTCTCAAGTTTATCAGAAGTGAAGTAAAACTACCAGGTTTATCAGGAAAGTTCCAAAGGAACCTGGAACTTTCCAAGGGCTAAGTGCCTTTTGGAAACAGGCGCATTACAGAAATAGGCCTGCTGACTCCTCTGTGGTGTTGTTTAAAATCAGACACAGGAAACTTGTGACATTTCATATCATCTAGGCCAAAATGTGTTGAATTAACCTAGTTCATCATTTTTAATCAACACAAGGCAGGATACAATGTGTATTATATTTAGTTTACTGAGGCCTTCATTTCTGTATTTGCCAAGATGTATGTTAGGTAAGGAGCCCAGATGGCACGCTGGTTAAGAGCTCAGCTGCTAACAAAAAGGTTGGCAGTTGGGGTTCACTAGTCAATTCTTGGAAACGTTGTAGGGCAGTTATACTCTGTCACACTGGGTTGCTGTGAGTCAGAATTAACTAAATGTCAGTGGATACGGATTTTGGATGTTACATTAAGTAGAGAAATCAAGGAGGATACCATATCCTTTTACACTCTGTATCCCTTTTATATCATTGTCTATTGAGTGTAGTACTGTTAAGGGACCAGCTTGGAACCCATAGCAATTCCTTCCTATTCACAGAGAAAAAATGAAAAAAAAAAAAATTTCCTTAAAAAAAAAGAGAGAAAAGAAAGTACAATACATAGTCACTTTAAAAAATTTGAATTTAAATGTCATCTGTCCATCTTTGCATAAGAATCTCCCATTTCCTGGTTATTGACACCCAAGTGATGCAAAAGTCAAGTAAATCATCTTCAAAGAGACTGTAAATTGAGGTGTGTCTTCTTCCACTGTCAGTCTTCACTCTGAATTTAGGCCAATGCAAACAGCCTAATTAATATGGCTGTAGCCTACTGCTGGGAATACTCTACTGGGACAGGAGGGAAGATTCCTGGAAATGGTAATAGCAGATGTTCTCAAAGGGGAGTAGTATGACAGCTCTATCCTTGATATGGCCATTCGAGAACCTTTGAAAAAATGAAGCATTGCAGCGGACTCAGGGTCGTCTGGCAAAGCAGCTATGTAAGTCCAAGGTGTCTGGTTACAAAGCAAATAAATGCAGAGTGACTTTGTAGGTTAAAGTAATGGTTTAATTATAAACGGATACTATTTATAATCCAGGGGATGAGTTGATAAATTGTCTAGAAAAAAAAACTTTTTATTTTTTAGGTCAGATATACCCCGTATTAATTTTGCATTGAAGTAAGATAAACATAAACCTTCTTGAAAATTTTTGAGAATGGGAGGAAATGCTCTCTTTCGGTCTCCTTTGTGTGTGTGTATAGAGATATATATCAAACTTTGTAAAATTTGAATTAACAGGTATAGATATTATAAACAACATACGTTTCATACCTTAGTTATTTTATTTCTTACTTTCATAAAAATTTATTCCTCTCTGAGTTTTGTCATCTGTAAAACAGAGATGGTAATATCTACCTTATCAGGTTACTGTGGATAGACTTAATGGACGAGATGATATTAGCACCTGGCGAATTCCAGCTGCTGACCTTTTTGTTAGTGACCAAATGCTTAACTACGGTGCCGCCAGGGCTCCAGGCATGTAGTAAGCACTCCATAACCATTTATTAGATGGATGATTTGATCCAAACTTTATCAAAGTTTTTACCACTGTGTGTATATGTGTATTTTAAATTGTGCTTTAGGTGCAAATTTTACCACTGTGTTTTGACTCAACCAGCTGTTCTTTAAAATTCTGAAAATTTAATTTGTTGTTTCTGATAAATTCTGGTAGTTTTCTGCCCTCTTTCTCTCATTTGTATCTTTTAATACAGTCTGTATTTTCTGATGTTCTGTATGTATGTGAGAGAGAGAAAGAAGGAAAGAGGCAGAAGGAGAGGCAGAGAGAAATAACTGGGCAGTGGTATGACTGACTGATGAACTGCAGTGAAAGAAAGAGTAATGTGTTAGAAATTAAAAGGACCTTAAGAGCAATCTAAACTGAATTCCATCACCCCCTCCCCCTTACCCCTAACCCTAGGTGTCTGTTTTCAGGGGTAAGGAAATTGTATCTGAACTACAGTTGTATTCCTTAGCTCAAAAATGTGATATAATGTTTCTCAATCTTGCCATTATTCACGTTCTTTGTTAAGGGGGCTGCCTTATATATTGTGGTACAGTAGGTAAGTGCTGTGGCTGCTGACCAAAAGGTCAGCAGTTCCAACCTGCCAGGGACTTCTTGGAAACTATTCTACTCCGTCCTGTAGGGTTACTGTGAGTCAGAATCCACTCAACAGCAACTTGGGTTTTTTTGGGGGGGGTTATATATTACAGAATGTTTAGCAGCACTCCTGACTTCTACCCACTAGATGTCAGTACCACTTCCAGCTGTGACAGTCAAAAATGTCTCTAAAACCAAAATCAAGCCCATTATTGTTGAGTCAATTCTAACTTGTATGAATGAGCAATGTATCTAGACATTGCCACATACTCCTGATGGCAAAATTTCCTCAGACTGAGACCCACTGGCCTGCTGTATTTTCCATAACTGAGCTCATACTTCATAAGACAGGTAACTGATGTTTGAGTTACCCAAACAAATAAAATTAACATTAATTATAAGCCAGATGCAAATATAAAACCAGTTTTAGCATTAAAAAAATTAGTTTAACACTTCTTCTTTGAAGATTTTGGCACCATTTGCACTTGATGATGAGGACTGATGGATTTGTGCTGGAGCCACTGATCCTCTCTTCGTTCCCTGTGTTTCTGATCACCCTTCTTGTCGCTTGGCTCTCTTGGCTTCCATAGCATGGCATCTTGTTTTTCTTCAGTTTGTTTTTCTCCTTCCTTGGCCATTTCAGCCCACTCTCTACCACCTATTTTCCAAAGTGCTGTTATTTCGCCTTCCTAGTATTTCCCTTGTAAACATCTAAATAGCTGTCGTCCTAAAGGTCGTATCTCCTCATATCTTCATAAGACTTTCAAATTGACTTCATCAACTGAATTCTTATCCTTTTCCTCAATATCTGTATTCCCAGCTACCTCATGAATATAAATAGTGACATATGAGCATCAAACTCAAATTCATTTACTCATTATGTCCTCTCTTCATGCCTAGTAACTGTGAATGTCACCACAAACCTGCTGTCCTATTTGTTTTCTCTTTTCTTAATGACACCACCTTCCTGAATGTTTTCTGGCCAGAAATTTATCATCAGTGGCCTCTCCTTTGCTTATGATCCCCAAGTGCGTAGCCCTATTAACTCGATTTGGAGCAGGAGATATGTCTTACTCATTTTTTTTTTAATTGTGCTTTAGTTGACAGTATACAGTTCGTGTTAATTTCTCATTTAAAAATGTGTACATGTATTTGTTTATAACATTGCTTGCAATCCCTACAATGTGACAACACTCTTCCCCTTTTTACCCTGGGTTCTGTCTGTCTGTTTGTCCAGTTCCTTCCCTTTCTGCCTTTCTCATCCCACTTTTGGACAGGAGCTGCCTATTCTGTTATATTTGATAGAACTATGATTTATAAATTATTATCAAAGCTGAAGAGTATAACAATGTCTATGAATTTAAAATGACATTGAATCTTTTCTTGCTACTTGACAAGTAAGATTTTATGGTTCTGTTGTAACTTAAAGTTAGAAGTAATTCTCATTTATAATCTTTTATTACATCAAACTCTGGTTTCATGTTGTTTTATCTGACATAGTAAAAGTGATTTTTGTATTCAACTTTTAATGAAGCTTAGTTAAAAGTTGATATCGAAAACTACAGGAAGACAGTGATTACTGATAGAATGCAGTTTTTTTTTCTATACATGTTTATATGTATTTTATTTTCTAAAAAGTAGGCTGTTACTACAAAGAAGTGATAGGAGTTCGCAGTATTTGATGTGATAAAGAATTTACAGTTATTTTAACCAAGGTGAAGCAACACCTTACCTAATAGTGAGATTTAATTTTGAACAAAGAGACACTTGAAAAAAATGAAGGTATGTTCACTTCTTGAAAGTACACAAGACCTAACAAGTACACAAGACAAACAAATCCTTCAATTACGGACATCCATGTAAAAAGTAGAAAGCTAACAGTCCATGATTAGGTTGGCATGAGACCACAGCAAAAGTGTGAACAAAGAGGATTTTGCTACCTGTTTGGACTGGACAAATCCTGTGATTCATGAGTTTGTTGCTGTGGTCTGAATATTTTTGAAGGTTAAATAGGGAAAATGAGACACATTCCTTTCGTTCTGTAATTTATGTTAATGTGGGTCATTTTTATTTGCTTCATTTTTTTGTAGGAGACTATTCACTTCTGAGGGAACTATGGTGGTATAGCCTTTAAGAGTTTGGCTGCTCTTAACAAAAATGTTGGCTTTCAAATCTATGGGGACAGTTCTTCTGTGTCCTGTAGGGTCACCGTGATTGACAATCAACTTTATGCCAACAGGTATTTACTGCTGAGAGTTGCAACTGATTTTGCTGATTTGACTGGGTCAGCCAGTCACTAAAAATCAGCCTCTTCTGGGAAGCTGACACTTCCTTCTAGATAAACCCTTCAGTGTGGCCACTAAGAAGCAAGGTCAAAGAAACTATGTGCAGTAAATGAGGAGTTTTTCTGCGCCTGGCATTCTGCCTGACTGTTGGGCAAGCACTTCTTAGTGCTCCAGGGGCAGCAATATTTAGTGCTCCCCCCATCCCAGTGATGATACTCAGTCTCTCCCACGCACCATCCCCAACATTGTGTAAGGGTGAAGGCTTGTCCCTGACTCACAGGGAAGAGGTGATTTGTATCTCGTGAATCACCACCACCACTTCCTGCTGGCAAACTTGAGATTGCACTGACACACAACCTCTAAAAGATGAAGGACAGAGATAAATAGGGAGCTTCTTATTCTTAAATCCCATCTGGAAATTTGTCAGAAATCACAGGTTCTAAAGGGTTTTGATTTTTATGGCAGCTTTGGAATAGAAGTTGTAACTACCAGTTTCAATTTTCAGGTCAGTGTACTTCAAATTGCCTTGCACAGAATCCTTCTTTATCTTAGTTACCACTGTAGAACTTGCCACTGGACCAGTTTTCTTGACACGCTGATGCTATCCAGAATCTTTAGCATCAGGATGAATGTCATAGCAGGGATCTGTCATCAAGGATCTGAAACTCAAATACAGTGTTTGCAGTTGGATCGTGAAGAGACAGTTTACATGTACAGATAACACTAAAGACAAGAAAAACATGGGTAGATTAAGGAAATGTGTGAATATGACTTTTACATCTATTCTATCTCTGTCTACAACTCAGTAGTAGTGAGTTCTGATTCCTACAGGTAAAAAAAAAAAAGTGCTGTCTAGTTGATTCCAATTCATAGTGTCCCTCAGAGTAGAACTGCTCCATAGAGTTTCCAAGGAGTGCCTGGAGGATTTGAACTGCTGACATTTTGGTGAGTAGACATAGCACTTTACTTTGCCACCAGGGTTTCCCTTAAGGATAATAAAAAAATAAAAACCAAACCCCATGCATCAAGTCTATTCTGACTCATAGTGACCTTATAAGACAAAGTAGAACTGCTCCATGGAGTTTCTAAGGATCGCCTGATAGATTTGAACTGCCAATCTTTTTTAATAAGGTGATGGATATCGGAGTCTTCCAGTGGTGGGCTTTTTCAATCTTCAGGTCATCCCCACTTACTTCTGTATCCCAGTTCTCTAGAGCCTGAGACAAAAGTGTAGTGGAGGGATGCTTGAGAACCAAGATTTTAAAGCAACAGAGATGTGCATATGAGCACACAGCTTAGAACTAGTTTTGCTGTTTTGTAGATTGCATGCATCCAGTTTAAATGTTTTCCTTTGAGAAGAACATTTAAAAGCATTTGCAATTTCATCTGTAAAATATTCATCTGCTGGATTAAAGCAGCCAGTCTCATAGAAACCATCCTGAGCTATGGACTGTGTCCAAGGGAGCGTCACAGGGAAAGAAAGCCTAGTTTTCATGGAGGCACACCCTAGGGTGAACATTCTTCAGTGAACAAAGACAAATACTTCACCTCTGGCCTGAACAACTGGAACAAAGTTTCCAACAGTGAAAGAATCAATAACCACTGAAAACTTAAAATAACTGCAATAAGACAAAGAAGCAACATCCCGAACAATTAGCTAGATTCTATAATAATCAAGCAGTTCCAAACAGGAAAGGCTGGTCTATGGTTTTTGCAAAGGATAGAAAAATACCTTTAAATGAGCGTTTTCTCCTTGGCTGACCCTTCCTAATTGAGAGAGTTTGTAGTGTAGTGTAGTGTGTCCTTGAAAGCTTTCCCCGTTGAAGAAGAATGGAGAAACCAGAACAGTTAACGCACTAGGCTGCGAACTGAATAGTTGGAGATTTGAGTCTAGCCCGAGGTGCCTGGGAAGAAAGCCTTGGTGATCTATCTCCAAAATTTCAGCAATTGGAAGACCTATGGAGCACAGTTCTACTCTGACACACATTGGGTCGTTAGAGTCAACTGGACAGCAACAGGTCTTCTTCCTTCCTTCCTCGCTCCTCCCTCTCTCCCTGCTTGCCTGTCAGTCGTCCTCCCTCCTTCCTTTCTTCCCTCCCTCCCTCCTTTCTTCCCTTCTTTCCTTCCTTCCTTTTTTTTAATGTAGGTTATAGGGTTTAACTCTTCAATAGTGAAAGTGCATGATAAAATTATATTGAAAAGTAGAACAAAGGAGATTTGGATGAAAAATAGCTCATCTGTAAAAAAGACTGTAAAATAATCTTTTTCAACTGTGTTCAACAGATAGGTGAAATAGACTTTAATTTTTTATCTTTTAAGAAAGATAATTATATATGTATGTATGTATATATATAAGAGCAATTGAAACAGTTCACACTGCAGGAGAAACATGGAGTAGGAAGGAGATATTTACAAACTTTGAAATAAAACAGTATCTTTTTCAAAGCATTGAATGATTATCAGACTTGATGTCAAAAGATAGGTTTCTAATTGATGTTCCCTGAGGCCATTAGATGTGTGATCCTTGGAAAACCCATTTCATCTAATTACTTTCAGATTATTTGGGACAAATAATTATTTCACAGGTTTGTTACAAATGTTAAGTTTAAAATGCTATAGAAAAATAAACCATGATGCTGATATGTAATTTAGGTTTAAGTACCAAAGAATACACAATCTGCTTAGCAATATAAACTTCCTCTGATTGACAAAAAAATATAAAATCCTTATATTATGTGAATTAAATCATTCCTTAAAATACTAATTTATAAAGAAATGCATAATCTTGATTATAGACCAGTAGAGGGCACTACCCACATACATGCTGTTAAAACTGATGTTGAAGCGTTCCACCATTGCATGTAAGGAAAGTTTATGGAAAGCCTCTGGTACCTCAGGTACTTCAGAAAAATAACATTTTGTCTACATTGCCCCACATTGTTGTATAGTAGGGAAAATTGAGACTCTGAAATCACACAGTTCAAACATTTTCATAGAAGTACTTTTCCACCATATTTTGTGCCTCCCTATGAGGTTGGAAGGAAACCCCAGTGGCATAGTGGTGAAGAGCTACAGCTGCGAACCAAGAGGTCAGCAGTTCAAATCCACCAGGTACACCTTGGAAACTCTATGGAGCAGTTCTACTCTGCCCTTAGAGTCACTGTGAGTCAGAACCGACTCAACGGCACTTAACAACGTGAGGTTGGAAGCCCTGCTGGCACAGTAGTGGAGTGCTACTGCCACGAACCAAAAGATCAGCAGTTCAAATCCTCCAGGCACACCTTGGAAGCTCTGTGGGGTAGTTCTACTCTGTGGGGTTGCTATGAGTTGGAACTGAGTCAATGGCGATGTGTTTGGATTTTTTGGTTTATGATGTTAAATGTAAAACCTGGTGCCATAGTAATTAAGTGCTGTGGCACTCCTTGGAAATTCTATGGGGCGGTTCTACTCTGTCCTATAGGATTGTTTGACAGCAACAGGCTTGATTCCCTCCTCCTACTCCCCAGTGAGTTTAATGGAGCCCAGGTGGGACAATGGTTAAGAGATCAGCTACTAACCCAAAAGGTTAACAGTTCTAATTCTCCAGTCGCTTCTTGGAAACCCTGTGGAGGTAGTTCCGCTCTGTCCTGTAAGGTCACTATGAGTCAGAATTAACTTGATGTCAGCTTCTTTTGTTGTTTGGTTGATTGGTTTTATGGAGTTAAATACCCTGCTCCAGTTATGGTTACTCTAGCTTGCTCTACAGTGTCCATTATACTACAGTGTTCTTGTCCGCTTCCAAATTTTATTATGTGGCCAATTAACAACATAATTATCTACCATTGGGAAAGTTACTTAAACTCCTTATGCTTTAGTTTTCTCGTATGTCCAAGAGGATTAATAATAGCACTGTCCTCAAAGAGTCAATAAGTTTATACAGGTAAGGCAGAGAGAACCATACCTGGCACTTTCAAGAAACATTAGTTGCTACTAGCTGCTACCACCGCTATCGCTACACCAAAAACCAGGTTGCTGTTGAGTTGGGTCTGACTCATAGTGACCCTACAGAACAGAGTAGAACTGCGCCAAAGGGTTTCCACGGAGCACCTAGTGGCTTCTGACTGCCACCAGTTTGGTTAACAGCAGAACTCTTAGCCTCTAAGCCACCAGAGTTTCCACCGCTATTAGTATTTATTATATAACAGTTATCTACTCATACAGAATGGAGTGACTAGACTGCAAATACTGGGCCCTTGAATAGAAAAGGATAAACTCTCTTAAGCAAACATGCGTGCTAATAAAAGGGCTGCTTTTATCGTGCTCTTTAAGGAACTCCATGAGTAGGATCCGACTCGACGGCACTTGGCTTTTTTGGCTTAAGGAACTCAGAAGCTGCCTGAGTCATTCTGATGCCAGTTTTTCAACATTTATCTTTTCACGGAGACAAGCGATGAAACGTCTTGCTCAGGTTCTCAGTATGTGTCCAGAAACTGGATCTAGGACTCTGTGTGGCTCATCAAGGGTTCCTGTTTCTTCCCACATTAGATAGAGTACATTTTGGTTTTACCTAGATTAAATTTTATTAATTGAAATCTAGTGTAGTGTGTGATACAGCGCAAAGGGTAATTTAGGTACTGAAATCAACTAATGAATATATTTTAAGTTGAATTTCCAGTTTAGTTAACCATGAGTGGGACTTGATTTTTCTATGAGGCCTTTTTTCCTTCCTTCGTTCCTTCTTTCCCTTCCTCCCTCCCTGCCTGTCTCTCTTTCCTGTAAGTCTGCCATGGTGCATCACTCTGAACACATTATCTGAGGGAAATAAAACAGCAGCGGCACTTCTTAAAATTAGGTCTTCAAAAAAGATAACTTCAAGGCATTCAGAAAAGATCAAATCTGTAACCACAATATCAATGCTTTTATTCATGGACTGAGTTACCAGGGATTCATTTACTCTTCTGCATGTGGTTCCATTAATTCTTTTCTTTTATGGCTTTGATGAATTTATACCTTCGAGATAAATAAATCTGTGAAGACTGCAGCTATGTACAAATATGATTGAGGTTTCTTTTCCTGAAATATTAATGACATATTTTATTTCCCTCCATAATAGGTTTCCATCTTCTCCAAGAAGTTCTAGCCACAACAGTGATCCCATCATGCATCCCAGGGGAATCTGAAGATAACTGCACGGCTTTAGGTAAACCCAGTGTGGCAGCAAAGGATCAGACACTTTTTTTAGAGCACAATAAATATGTGACACTGGAAAAGGGAAAAATAGATGGTACAATAACAAAGGAAATTCTTTTACCCCCTCATGGGGGCAAGGGAAATTAATGTGAAGGAAAAACTGGTGGGAGAGAAATCAGGCATATAGTTATATACAAAAATCTGATCTTAAAGAGATAGAGAATCAAGAAAGTAAGATTCTTTTTTGGCCTTTCACTGGAGCCTTAGTGTGATGTAGTTGTTAGAGGTTGTACAGACAGGTCGGATATTTGGCAAGGCAGGAATGTATAAACTTTGTACATAATAAAAATGTTATCCTTTTTTTTTGTTTGTTTTCCTGAGAGGAATGACTATGCTTTTTTCTCTTTCCCAGTGACGCTGTTCATTTAGAAAACACTGACTGCTTCATACATGCTAAGGGGCCCTGGTGGTCCAGTGGTTAATGGCTTGGCTGCTTCCAAAAGTTCAGCAGTTTGAATTCACCAGCCATTCATTGGGGTAATATTACCACTTTGTCTTATGCAGTCACTATGAGTTGGAACTGACTCAGTAGCAAGTGGTTGGTATTTTTGTTTATTTGTTTGCTACATGCTAAACGTTATTCTTAAACACAGGGGATATAGAGATAACTCAGGCATAGACATTTTCCTCAAAAAACCAACCAGCAAACCACTTGCTGTTGAGTTGATTCCAGCTCATGGGACTCATAGGATCCTATGTGTTTCAGCGTAGAACTTCTTGCCTGGGTTTTCAGTGGCTGTGATCTTTTGGAAGTAAATTACCATGCCTTTCTTCCAAGGCACCCCTGGGTAAATTCAAACCACCAACTTCAGGAAGGCTCAGTGGAATTCAGATGTGGTCCAAAGAAAATCTGCTTTCTATTTAATCTGAGCTGTTGAGTCGGAGGTTATCTTGAGGAACTAGGAGGATAGTTTCTGCAATAACTTAACCTCTTCTCTTGTCCTTCTTTGTTACTCAACTCTCTAGAGGTTTTGTGTGTCTCCTCTCCTCCTCCTACATTTTTTAATTTTGATTATTTGACCCAAAATTTTATAACTAAATACTGTTTGTTTTTGTTGTTTGTTTTTTCATATGCATCTTTCACATTTTGGTTGCTAAGACATTCGGAAGTAAAATTTTCACATAGGCTACAACACTGTTTTAATGAGGCTTCCCTTTTGCATGGCCAACATTTGTCTGGCAGAGGCATTTTTAACTCAGGGTTTGCCTAGTTAATATCAGGCATCATCCCTAGAGGTGTTGAAGACCTTGATTGACTTCTTTGAGGATAACCTCAGAAATTTTGGTAATGCACACCAAAACAAGTCTTACCAGCTTAAAAACCCACCATAAAAGTAAGCTCTGTTGAATTAACAAGTGGTTTCAGCTTGCAACTTGCTTTTAGAGTTATGAGTTTCAGAACCATTTTGAGATTTGAAAAAATCTAGACAAACTTTGTGTGGAAAGGTAATGAATATCTATCTTGGGGGGTAATGCTTTTGTGTGTACCCTAAAACGTACTTCTTTTATTCCTGAAGATTGTCTTCTGAGAATGAAATCCTCAGGTTTTATTTTGTTAAGTCTGCTGGGCAATTTTTCTTTCATTCAGAGGTTCATTTTTTGGTCTAAACAGTAGCTATAGAGTCAATGCCAACTCATGAAGACCTCATGTATGTCACAGTAGAATTGTGCTCTATAGGCTTTTAAGTGGGTGGTATTTTAGAAACAGATTGCCAGGCTTTTCTTCCAGTATGCCTTTGAGTAGACTTGAACCTCTATGTTTTCAGTTAGTAGCTGAGTGCATAGACTGTTGATACCCCCCAAGGACCTTCTTGTTGGTCTTGGGAGAGTGGCTTCCTACTCCTGAAAATTCTCCCCAGTTCAATAGCATTTGACCTGCTTTTGTGAAGTAACTCATTGGTTACTAGTAGGAAGGGGTGATTAATGCTTCAAAGAAGGCATCAGAATATTTTCAACTTCCCACTTCTTTTACAGTTCAGACAGAAGATAATCCCCGGGTTGCTCAAGTGTCAATAACAAAGTGTGAGTCTGACATGAACGGCTACTGTTTGCATGGGCAGTGCATCTACCTGGTTGACATGAAAGAAAATCACTGCAGGTAATACGTCATCCCCTTGGGGGGAAAAAAAAAGTTTTTTTAAAAACTGTATATTTCTCTCTCATTTATCTTTTTTTAAAAATTTTTTTAATTATGACTGAGGGAAAATGTACATTCCTATATAAATTTGCATGCCCCCTATATGCAGCTCCCACTGCTCTCCCTGCCCGGTGACAGCGCACTTTTCCTCTCTGCTCCATACATGTCTCATCCTCCCAACAGTCTCCTTTCCCCTCCTGTTCACCCACTCCCCTTCCTCCACTCAGAGTCTCTCGTTTATCTTTTGAAGTCACTCTGTACTTGCATTGGAAACCTGGTGGCATAATGGTTAAGTGCTAAGGTTGCTAACCAAAAGGTCAGCAGTTTAAATCTGCCAGGTGCTCCTTAGAAAGTCTATGGAGCAGTTCTATTCTGTCCTACATGGTCAAGTCAGAATCGACTTGACTGACTTGGAGTTGGTTGTTTTGGCTTATATTTGCATGGGCTACTAGAATTTAGTTTGTACGTACAATTAGAAACTTTATTAACTTAATTTTTTAAGTGAGAGAGCAAACAGTTATCAATTGTAGACTTCTTTCAGAATATAGAGAGGTGGCCTTCATGTACTTCCCTCCCACGCTGCCGTCTCTTTCTATTTGACTTCTAGCTACGCTGTTGTTTTAAGAATGCATCCCTGTAGGAGATTGTTGGGAGGATAAAACATGTATGGAGCAGAGAGAAGGAGTGTGTTGTTGCTGGGCAGGTAGAGCAGTGGGAGCTGCATATAGGTGGGTATGCAAATTTATATGGGAATGTACATTTTCAGTCATAATAAAAAAGAAAAATAAAATAGTAATAATAATAATAAAGAATCCATCCTACTGATCTAGGCAAAAAGCACCTCAAACCTACAGAACCTACAAAACATGATTGTAGATTGTCAGCCACCCTGGTAGCTGAGCTATATGTAACCTAGTGGTATGTGGAACTCTTTTTATCAGTGTTGGCCTGGCCCTTAGGTCACTCTTTGAATTCATCCTTACTACTTTTGGTAAACCGTGTTGATATATTGTATGGAGGTGTGAAATTATTTCTCATAAAGATAATTCATAACCATGGTTTTTCCTTAAATGACTGGTTTCTCTTTTGCATTTTCCTTTAGGTGTGAATTGGGATACACTGGTGGCCGGTGCGAACACTTCCTTTTGACGGTCCACCAACCCTTGAGTAAAGAATATGTGGTTTTGACTGTGATTCTTAGTATTTTTTTTCTTGTCGCAGTTGCATTCACCATGTACTACTTCTGCAGATGGTAAGATAGTGGGTTTTTTACATTCTGCTTAAAAATTACTTTCACACATCTTTCACACACACGTGAAAGACCTATAAATTGGGTGCAAATAAGTACAAAGCATTATTAAGGGCCAAAATAGAATCTGCATTGGTTATAATTACAAAGTTATTTTAAAGATGGAGTATCAAGATTTGATTCTGTTACTAGCTCTAGACTTAACTACCTTTGTGATGTGTGCAAGTCAAACTTGGACTCTCCCTTCCTTCCTTTAAAAGAAAAGATACAAATTCTATCCCTTACTAATTAAAGAATGTGGTAATGTATGTGAAAGTAACATGTAACATGATGCTAATATTATGCTTGGCTGCTTGTATTTAATTTATTAGAACCTAATTTTGTATTTCACCACTTGTCTGTCAGTTGTCTCACTGTGGTGGCTTACGTATTGCTGTGATACTGGAAGGCATGCCACCCGTAATTTAAATATTAGCTGGGTTACCCATAGTGGACAGGTTAAGCCTTTAAGGACAGGTTAGTGGATGTTTCAAGGCCAAGACAGATTAGCAATAATACTTCCCAAAATTAGAAGGGGTGGGAGGAGAAACAACTTTATAGATAATGATGGAACGTTGTTACAATGTTAGTCCAAGTTCTAGAAAAGGACATGGTCTTTGAGAAAAGTCAACAAAAACCAAGAAAACCCTCAATGAGATGGACTAATGTGATAACCACTACGATGGACTCAAACATGTCAAAGATCAGAATGATAGCAACATTTTATCCTGTTCTGTGCAGGTCACCATGAGCTGTAGCCACCAGCAGAGCAGCTAACAACAAATTTTCGTGGTGTAAAACACCATTTGTAAATTAATAACACCAGGAGATTAAGAACTTCACATTTAAGGCCGAGAGCCCTTGTGTCACAGTGGTGAAGTGCTCAGATTTTAACCAGGGAATTGGCTGTTTGAATCTACTAGCTACTCCACAGGAGAAAGATGTGGCAGTCAGCTTCTGCCAGGATTCCAGTCTTGGAAACACTGTGGGTCGGTTCTCCTCTGTCCTGTAGAGTCCCTGGGAGTTAGCATCAGCTCAGTGGCACACAATAGCAACAAGTCTAGGCGATTATAAAATTTACTTTTAAAAATATTTCGTGTCACCCCCCATGTTACTTCCCATTCTCATATGCAGTAATGTCACTATGCTGATAACTGAAAGGAAACAGAGAGTGGACGCTGGGACTACTGATAATATATCAGAGTGGTGGTTTCTTAGGGCTAGGACCAGGGTATGGGAACAACTGGTAAACTGGTTAATAATAGTTGCCTTTAAAACATGTCTATGAAATCCTTCATATTTTGAAACTGGTACAAATTATTCAGTGTAGACTTGAATGATTTTTTGAAAGCAGCACTTTTCTGCTTTTGAATGCTTGAAAGTTTGCTACTATTTCCTACTATAAAATTAAATTTATTTTGCCCATGTTTGAGTATAAGCATTAATCAAATGACAGTGCTTTCCTGATTAGTTATAATCACAAACTTGATATTAGTAAAACAGAAATAGACTTGAAAGGCCTTTAGCTATAAGCCTTTGCTTTATAGATGGGGAAACCAAGACCTAAACAGGTACATTGATGTGCCCCAGGTCATATAGTAGACAAGTAGCAGAACAGAAGCATAGGCGTTATGAAATTTCCTCAGTGCCACATGCTTCATATTCTGAATGACTAAAAACTAAATTTAAAATATTAGGAAGACAGCTTAAGAAATGGTGGTAATGAAGATTCTTATGTTGATAGATGTGTGTTTAAATCCTAGCTGTGAAGCCCTGAGTAAATTGCTTAACCCATTTGTGCTTCACTTTCTTCATCTGTAAAATAAAGATAATAATGGTAGATGTGAGGAGAAAATGAATAATGCATATATAATACTTGCAGTACTGCTGGTGCCAAGGAAATATTAGCTACTAGCTATTTTAATTTGCATTGGTGATAATATCCTATCAATCTGATGAACAGAAAATAATAATGTAGTGTTTCCTAATCTAGTGTAATATTCCAGATAATGGTTCTTAGAACCAAAATGAAGAAAGAGGACAAAAAGAAAGCAAGAAGGGAGGAAACAGAAAAGAAAGGAAAGAGAAAAGAAAAAATCAAGCTTAAGGGTAGTCATATGCCATTCTTGTAAACTTCACACTATTCATTTTCATGTAAAAACCTCTGAGAAGTCTTGTAGTCAAGAAGTTGTCTCTAATGATGTCTCACCATTTCCTCCCAGTATCACCTGGCCATGGTCCATACTCCTTCCAACCCCCAAATCCTTTGCCATCACATCAATTCTTACTCACAGTGACCCTGTAGGACAAGACAGAACTGCCTCACAGGGTTTACAAGGCTGTAGGCTTTTCAAAAGCAGACTGCCACATCTTTATCCCATGGAACAGCAGGTGAACTAGTGAGCTCTTGTTAGCAACTGAGTTTAACCACTGTATAACCAACGCTCCTTTCCATGTATACCTCCTTACTCATTTTTGTCGTTTTGGGAGCACTGTGCTAATGTGTGGCATCTTGATGCCACAGTGGTTAACAGCTCAGCTGTTATCTATGAAGTCTGCAGCTGGAATTCACTGGCTGCTCCTTGGAAACGTTATGGGCAATTCTACTCTGTCCCATAGGGTCACTGTGAGTAGGTATTGACTCAACGGCACTAGGTTGCTTTTTGTTGTTGTTTTGTTTTAATGTATCTTTTGAGTTCATATGTCTGCTTCTTTAGTTAACACATTTTGTTCTTATTTGCTATAATACTAATAGTTCGACTCCTGAATGTTTCCAGGTACAGAAACCGAAAAAGTAAAGAACCAACGAAAGAATATGAAAGAGTGACCTCGGGGGATCCAACGTTGCCACAAGTCTGAATGGCACCATCAAGCTTATGGGCAGGGATGCACGGCATAGCTAGTTTGTTTTAGTACTGTATTTTATTAATAATATTTATGTTGGGTCATGTGTCAGGTCAACAATGCTGTATTTTTAACATACACAGAAATTTTTTTTATTTTTCTTTTACTTTTGACAGACTGTTAATGTATAATGTATACAGTATTTAATATAGAAAGAAATTTATATTTTTGTAACAAGTAACTTCCTGGCCTAAATACTTAACTGAAAGCTTCAAAGATTATATGCCTCCTGGACAGTGATTCTTGCTCAGGAGTGAGCAATGCACAAGTCATTGCTCAGGAATGTCAACAAAAGATAGATTTCTGTACACCTACTCATACAGTCAAATCAATTTAATAACTATATTTTTCCTACTCTTCAAAACAATTATAATTGATTTGACTGTATTATGGCCATGGCAGTGGTTGGATTAGAAAAACATGCAGTAAGAACTGGGGAGAAGCAAATGTAGGCCATGAGCTGAACATTACTCATTTGAAACAAGCTCAGCCAAGGAATCATGAAGATAACACGGGAGTAGGCATGTTACATGTAAAGCTGCCATCAGTTAAAGCCAACTCAATGACAAGAAGCATCAATAAGCTTTCTCCACTTCCATCCTAATTAATAGCTCAAAGCTTATCTGCCTAGAGTGGAAGTACACCCTGTACAGTCCAAGCTATAACTCCTGTGGATACTAGGCACCCATTTAGCAGATTTTAGTTCAATGAGTTGAGAAACTTAAATTTGTATTATCTTTTATGTAAATAAACCAAACCACTGCCCATTGCCATCAAGTCAACTCCAACTCATAGCAATCTTATGAGACAGAGAATAACGGCCCCAAAAGGTTTCCGGGAGTGGCTGGTGGGGGTAAACTGCTGACATATTGATTAGCAGTAGACTCTTAAACCACAGTGCCACCAAGGCCCCTTTATGTACATAGTGAGTCTTTTACAGTTTCAAAATATTCTTTTCTGTGTGTGTGTGTACAGTACAACATTTTAAAGTGAAATAACTGTTGGTCATGAGACAAGTAGAAACAATCTACAATTAAAACCACATTTAGTGCTTCTTCTAGAGAATTTGTTTTTGTGGGAACTTTGCTGAAGAATTCTAAGATTAAGTCATAGTCCAAAATCTGATAGACTGATCATAATCATTATTTTTAAATATACTCAGAATAATAATTCCATAATGCCTAGGGATAGAAACCCAGTGCTTTCACTTTCTATATGTGTTTTAACTTAAAATCTACTCAGAAAACTACTTTTCCTAGAAATGAGGATTCTTTGTTCAAAATCATATCCTCATGAATGGAATAAGACAAATAGGAAAAAAATTAAGTCATAGTGTGTTTTTCCAAATGGGCAAACTCATTTGAAAACTTTTATAATGTAAAGACCTAACTGTACCCTCCAATGAGAGCTGAAGTGAAAGTAGGGTCCTTCCCCCCAACTGTTTGCTTTTATTTTGGGAGAGATTAAGATTTCTTCTGTGCACTAAGCCCATAGGTCTCCGTAAGTTAGTGAGAGCACTTGGGTAACTGCAAAACAAGTCATGATGCCACCCCTCCTCGTCTCACGCTAGGCTGCCTCATTGAATGATAAATCTTTGGGGAGAGTCTCTCTGGATCACATACCAGGTCAGGGAGAGCCTGTTCCTCCTCCACCCTTTTTTCTGGCACATGCTAGGGCAGCAAAGAGAAGAGTGATGGCTAACTTGGAGCACCAGTTGCCCAGACTTGCCTCTGTTTGTATCCAATAGGGAAACAAATTATAAATAAATATATACTTGTGTGTGTGTGTGTGTGTGTGTGTGTGTGTGTACACACACTGCTATATCTATATATACACATATATAAGCATATATATGTATATATATGCACACACATTCCATGCATACATACACCTCCTGAGTTCAGTGAATCATAGAATTACAATAATTTGGTGCTCTATAAACCTATATACGAAATAAAACTTATAAACAAGATCAAAAAAAGACAAAAAAACCTCCTAGCATTGGCAAATAAAGACAGTACTGTAAAAATCAAGGGGATCTAAAAGGATATTTCTGTATCACATGTAATAAAACCGAAGTCAAATGTGTTATGTAAGAATACATGTTAAAAGCTACACATGCTTATTGAAGACCTGTTGTATGTAAAGGAAGTCTATTTTCTGTGATCTCGACTATTTCAAAGAAAGTATATTGACTATCGTGTGTATTGTTGCAATCTATTTATTTTATTTACAAAGGGGGAGTCATACTGGTTCATCTTAAGCATTTCAGTATATGTGACATAGTAAATAAAGTAGTTTTGTACTTTTGGTCTTAAGAGTGCTTAAACAACTGCCCCCTGTAAGAGTTAACTTATCATTTAGAAATGCATAGTTAGTGCATTTATAATAATATTTATGAAATGCATATTTAATAATAAAAAGCTATGACACAGATTGCTTCTAAGGGTGAAAATAAGTAAAAACTGGTTTTAATGAGAATGGTGCTGAACAAACATAAAAAGCAATTGTTACCAGCTCATGTTTCCCACAGATAAGGGAAAGAGTTTGGCTCACATGTAACCTACATTCCTTATTGTACAGATTTCTTACTAAATGTATTTCTAGAAGCAGCTATGTATATCCAGTATATTGGAAATAAAAGCAAACTCAAATGCACAATTTGTAATTTCTCACCAAGACCACACAAAAACCCAGATAACACTCTGTAACCAAAAAAAGGTTCTATGATGGATGTGAAAGGTTTACCTTTGAAAATTCAAATTCCTGTACTATATTACACTTTTTCAATGTAGAACTTGACTGTTCTTCTAGCCATTCTTTTGCTCTTCTCTCTCTGCTGAGAGTCAAAGCAATGGGAGAAATGAACATGGTACTCTGACATGACTATGTCCTAATGCAGAATTTATATTTTTGAGAATTTTGAGTTCTTGAGAACAAAGCTAGCTAAATTCAACTGTTACCAGGTATCCATTTTTCTGTAGCAAATACATGATTCTAGTGTCTAATTTCTGTGGAATCCAGTCATGCCATTTTTAGGACTCATGTCTGATCTACTTTGTTATTATTGTTCCAATAAATTTTATAGATATCGTGGGGGAAAAAAGTGTTTAATTTGCTGTTCATTGTTTTCTACTTTTATTCATGTGGGAGAAATGGGAGTTAAAACTTGTATAAACTTTATGGAATACCTTTTAATGCTGTAGATAATAACTGTCTGAAACATCGGTTACTCAAATTGGATGATGTTAAATGTAAAAGAGCCCATTTTTCTTTTTATTTTTTTATTTTTTGCACTCTGTAATTGCACTTTTTAAGTTTGAAGAGCCATTTGGGTATACAGTTTAGGTTAAAGATGTTATGGAACATAAAGTGTGTTACATGCAGTTTAAAGTAACTTATTTGACTATGAATTTTGTCAGAGTACTGAATTGTATCAATTTGTTTATGTTCAATATCAGCTTTGATAACCTTGTACCTTAAGACATTGAAGGAGAAACTATTTTTAATTTTTATTTATTTTTGTTGGGAACTGGAAAGACAGCATAATTGAAAAAATAAAAAATGCAGTAAGCATCATGCATAAAATATCTTTACTAATAAGTACAGCCTTAGTTTTTTTTCCAGGGGGCTTATTTTGTTTCATTATACATTCAAGGAATTATAAGTGACAATAAATGACAAGGTTGCAAGGTGTTTAAAGACATAATGATCTTAATTTGGAAAAACATTGTATCAGTGCATCACATTTTTTAATGCCTTCCTACAATGAATAGTGTCACAAAAAAATAAAAGTCACTTTATTTTATAAGATTCTAAGTGCTGGTGTTTTTTAGAACGTTGCAAAAGAACAAATATCCTCCTAAAACATAGCTTTAGAAAGGACACTTTGGCCAGAATCACGTGTATTGATTCCTTCAGGATCTGCCAACCAAGAGGCTTGGCTTCCCAGGACCGGCATTTAGAGCAGAAAGGATTAGTGCTTCCCAACCTCTGTCACAGTAATGCCTTCCGTAGTATACTGCTTCTCTTCACTTCTTAGTTTTTCATTCCCCATGGAAAGGGCAGGTAGGATTGCCTGTGATCGTTTCACAGGGAGGTTAGGTAATCTGCCTGGGATCACAAGAGTAGTAAAAGATGGAGCTGGCATGAAAAGCCAGGTCTTCTGACCCTCAATTCCACTGCCATTTGAGATATCTAAATCATTGTGAGGTGTTAGTCTGAGGCAGTGTTTTCTTGGGAAAAAATGAAAACTCTTGTATAGACAGATTTGTGATTTATTGTCATGGAGTTCATTCTGTCTGGTAAAAACCCTATAGAATAGAGTAGAACTGCCCCATAGGGTTTCATAGGTTGTAATCCTTATGGGAGTGAATTGCCAGGTCTTTTATCCTGCAGAGTACAGTGGTAGATTCTTTGTTAGCAGCTAGGTGCTTAGCCACTACACCACCAAGTCTTTTTAAACAGACACACAGATATTTAGATATCTTGGGATCTCAGCCATCAGAATGGCTCAATTCAAAGTTGGACAATTCAGAGAGTTATGGAAGAGAATGCCTAGAGACATTTTCTTCATGTGGCTTCCAGAATATCACGGATTACCACACACACATGGTTATCCATCTGTTTCTCAGTCTCTCTTGCTAGTTCTTTTACAATATCTCTCCAGGCCCCTACACTGACCTGTAAGTGCTGAATGACCCAGAGTTCAGTCTCAGAACTTTTCTCTCCACATTAAGGAAAAAAAAAATCTGTTACCATCGAGTCAATTCCAACTCATAGCGACCCTATAGGACAGAGTGGAACTGCTCCACAGGGATTCAAGGGGCAACTGGCAGACTGGAACTGCCAACTTTGGGGTAAGTATCCATAGCTAGCCTTACCTCTTTACTACTGCACAACCAGGGCTGTTCTCTACATAAAACCCACTGCTAGTGAGTGAATTTGGACTCAACAGCCTTGTAGAACAGCATAGAACTGCCCCAAAGGGTTTCCAAGGAGTGGCTGGTGGATTCAAGCTGCTGAACTTTTGGTTGCCTGCTTAACTTTCATTTCATACAATTTTATGTATTCAACTGTCATTAATACATTGATCAATCTCAGCTTAAGTATTTTCCCTGATTTCCAAGCATATGTCTATCCAACTATTTTTCTAACATTTCCACTTGGATATAGAGTACATATCCAAAGGCAGTATACTTAGTTACTTATTATCCCCTAAAAAAGATTCCTCCTGCAATATTTCCCATCTCATGCATCTCAGGTCAAAAATCTGGTACCATGCTCTTGGAGATGCTGAACAATTCAATGTCAAGTGATTCCAGTGAGAATTACCCTTAAAGTTTTATAACAATGTCATATTGGTCACCTTAAAGAGATTATACCAAGGAGAAAAATTCTAGGGAACTAAAGCTAGGTTGAATATCATAATTTTCAAAGGAAGAAAATTATGGACATTAAATCTGACTTTCTTGGAATGTTCACAAAGCACTATTAAACACGAGTGTTGTTCAAGAGTCCCCAGCAAGGATTTGTTAACAAGGACACAAATACTAATCTCTTAAATATTCAGGCTGTTACCAGCTACTTCTCATGTAAAACGAGAAACAGATACTCCATTCAGTTTGTCTAAGATTCAGAAATATATTTGGAAAAGGCCTCCCACAAATTTCAAGAGTCAATGGTGTGATGTACCTGCATATTAAGGAAATAAGCACAAATGAGGCTATGTTTAATACTGGCATTGTGAATGAAGCCATTGCATGTTAAATAAATGGAAGCCACGGGAATGGAGGATACAGTAGCTGTTGTACCTTTGGATAAAGATTTGGATCTACTCACTTGGGAAGCAGGAATTGCACGTAAAAAATACAATTGGTGAATGCTAACTTTTCTGATCAGTCTATCAGAAAAGATACTCTGATTTGCTTTTGCTATTTTCTCAATATTGTTTGCTATGCTGGGACATGGAAAAATTGGTACTGAAGAAATAGATGTCATAGTTTTTGCCCTCAAGTTACTTTCAACAGCTTGTCACATTCTGAAAGAATTATATGAGTAGCAAAACTATATTGATCAGTCAGCCAATATTCACTGAAGAGTTCTTTTTTTAATTTTGCAAACTATAAGGGTGTTTTAGTCAGCTAGGGTTGCTCTAACAAAAATACCACAGAGTGGATGGCTTTAATAAATGAAAGTATATTCTTACATGGTCTGGTAGGCTGCAAGTCCATATTCAGCCTGCCCTCTCCAAGGGAAGGCTTTCCTCTTGTTGGCTTTGGAGGAAAGTCTTGTATTGCATCAGTCTTTGTCCAGGGAGCATCTTGGCGCGGGAACCTCAGATCTGAAGGACGGGCTGTGCTCCCGGTGCTGCTTTCTTGATGGTATGAGGTTCCCAATTCTGTGCCTGCTTTCCTTTCCTTTTATCTCTTGCGGGATGAAAGGATTAAGGGTGGGGTAAGCCATACTCCAGGGAAACTCCCTTTATGGTGGAGCAGGGAGGTGATCCTATGTAGGGATTTACAGTCCCACCCTAACCCTTTAACATACAGCATAGGAAAACCACAAAATGGAGGGCAGTCACAAGACACTGGAAATCATGGCCCATCCACATGGCTACCCATATTTTTGGGGGGACACAATTCAATCCGTGGCAAACGGTCTGTTGAGTCTAGACAAGAAACGTAAAGTTATGGGGCCACTTAGAGATCAAAGCAGGGTTTAATTGTTACAGTGCTTTAATTTTTTAAGGAATAGAAAATGACTGGCTTAACCACAGAAGAAGGATACAGGTTGTTTAACAGAATCAAAATAAAAGTTGAAGAACCAGGGCAGCTCTAGCGAGATAGACAGCAGAGTGCTGCTGTTAGAAGACAAGAACCACAGCCATTATCAGTCCCTGGGCTCCTGTGGTCTAGGGAGAAAACATCTGATTGCTCAGACCTTGGCTAAGGGAAGGCAGTACATCTTACCGGTTGCCACTGAGTCTATTCCAGCTCATAGTGATCCTATAGGACAGGGCAAAACTGCCCCATAGAGTTTCCAAGGAGCTCCTGGTGGATCGAACTGCCAATCTTTTGATTAGCAGCCACAGTACCTAACCACTATTCCACCAGGATTTCCCAGTACATAAGAAATAACAAGTTTATATCTAATAAGAGATAGTAAGTTCCTCAGAGGAAAACCAGGGTGGTGTCAGCAGAGGAAGAAAGAATGAATTCTGAACAGGCAAATAACATAAGTCCACCATATTTACTCAGTAGTATGATGCCAAATAAAGGTTATAATAATTTAAAGAAAGGCAGGGTCAAAGGTTTTATTGAAAAGGTAGGACTGTAACTGGAGCTTGGATAAGAAAAAGAAGGATTGAAAGACATTTCAAATGGAAGTATCATAGGCAAACACAAGAGAAGCTAATATGTGTAAAGCATGTTAAGAAGATTACCCAGGCAACCAAAGAGGATTGACATTTGGCAATTGTTATGAATTTAGTTTGGAGGATCTTTAAAGTCATTCTGAAAAGATGAATCCTGTATTGATGGGCAATATAAAATCATTTGAAGTTCTAGATCATGAGAATGACACCATGAAATCGGTGTGGTAAGCTGAACAATACCCTGCTGTCTACTTCCAACGATGTTTATGTCCTACTCCTTGGTAAGGCATTCCCTTCCATGGTAACTGGACTGTCACAGACCTAATTAAGTTTATATTATCTTGAGGTAGGAAGACTATCCTATATTAGTTGAGTGAGCGCAATAACATTACAGGAGTTCTTAAAAGCGAGGAGTCTTTCCAACTACAGTTAGAGAGAAAAAGCACATGAAGCACTTGATCTTCAGTTGCTAGATTTGAAGATGGAGGAAAGATCCACAAGCCAAGGAATGCAGGTGGCTTCTGTTGTTAGGGGCTGTCAAATCATCTCCAACGCAAAATGACCCCATATATGTAACAGAAAGAAACATTGCCCAGTCCTATACCGCTCTCACAATAGTGGGATGTTTCAGCCCGTTGCTGCAGCCACTGGGTGAATCCATCTAGTTGAGGGTCTTCCTCTTTTTCACTGATCCTTTACTAAGCACAACTTTCTTCCTAAAAGGTTGATCCCTCCTGACAGCATGTCCAATGTAAGCAAAATGCAGTCTCATCATCTTTGTTTCTAAGGAACATCCTAGTTGTAGTTCCTCCAAGGCAGATTTGTTAATTCATTTGGCAGCCTGTATTTAAGACAGAGAAATGAGTTCCCCCCTAGAGCCTCCTCAAAAGAAGATAGCCTTTTCACCAACTTGAATGTGGCAGGTATCAATATCCTTATGTTATCCCATTTGAGAAATATGTTGGACCTCTGATCAACAGAACTGTAAGATAACAAATGATGCTGTTTTGAACTGTTAAGTTTCTGGTAATTTTCTACAATAACGAAAGAAAACTAACAAGACTGATGTTTTGGGAAAATTGAAATGAAAGTGCTTGTGAGACTGGGAAAAAGAGGTTGGAAGCAAACAGATCATCAAATGGATTGTTGTAATGACCTAATGTAAACTGAAGAAAGCTTAATAAAACCACACCCATTGCTATCAAGTCCATTCCGACACATGGCGACACTGTAGTTCAGAGTAGAACTACCCCGTAGAGTTTCCAAGAAGCACCTTGGTGGATCTGAACTGCTAAGCTTTGCGTTAGCAACTGTAGAACATAACCATTATGCCACCAGGATTTCTGAAGATAGCTGAGATAGGGATTATAGGTGGGAAAAGAGACAGTAAGAAAGAAATCCTATACAACTAGGGAGGGAGAATCAAACATGTATAGTGGTTGGATATGAAAAGTGAGAGAAAGTGAAGTTAGAAGGAAATTCAGTTTGGGGAGAAAGGAAATGAATGTAGCTCATATGTATTCATTCTAAGATAACTGCGGGGCATACATGTAGAAATAGTACCTTTGAGATATTTGGCAATATCTCAAAATAATATACTGCTTAGTTTACAAAACACTTTCATATTTATTGACTCTGCAGTTAAAGGCAAACATTCTCTGACATGGTAGGGGAGAGATTAATAACCATTATCTTCGTGAGACGATAGTCCCCAGAAAGGCTATAATTTACTCTGGGTCAAAAGCAAGTAACAAAACTCTCATTTGCTCTGGGTTGAAAGCCTAGTAAGCCACAAAACTCACCATCTAGTCTAGGTCTCCTAAGTCTGCTCCTGAAAAGATTACTACCTGTCACCATGAAGTTGATTGGGATTCATAGTGACTCCGTAAGACAGAATAGCTTTGTCTCATAGGCAGTTTCAGAGGTTGTAATCTCTACAGAAGCAGACTGCCACATCTTTCATGGAGAGGTTGGCAGATTCCAACTGCTGACCTTTTAGTTAGCAGGTGTGTGCTTTACCACTGAGCAACTTACCTCTTAAAGACTACCACCTAGGAAACCCTATGGGGTCAGTTCTAGTCTGTCTTACACGGTTGCTCTGCATCTAACTGACTCAATGACACAGAACAGCAACAACCACACTAATAGAAACAATAATAATGCTGATAATGTACTAGCTGCTCTGGGGGAAAAAGATGTGGTAGTCTGCTTCTGCAAAAATTACAGCCTTGGAAACCCTGTTGGGCAGTTCCCCTCTGTCCTATAGAGTTGCTGTGAGTGAAAATCCACTTAATGGCAATTTGTTTGCGGGGGGGTGGTTGGGAGGTTATGTACTGCTAAAGAAGATCTGATGTCATAGTGGTTAAGTGCGACAGCTGCTAACCAAAATGTCAGAAGTTGAAATCTGCCAGGCGCTCCTTGGAAACTCTATGAAGCAGTTCTAGTCCTATAGGGTGTCTATGAATTGGAATCTACTCAACGGCCATGGATTTGGTTCTTGGTTTTTAAAGGAGCCCTGGTGGTAAGATGTCAAGCTTTAGGTTGCTAAGTGAGAAACTTGTGGTTCAAACTTAACAGAGACTCAGTGGGAGAAAGATGTAGCAATCTGTTTCCGTAACAACTTTGGAAACCCCGTAGGGCAGTTCTACTCTCTCCTAAAGTGTTGCTTTGAGTCAGAATTGATTGACGGCACTAGGTTTATGTGCTCTTAAAGTCTTCAAATATAACTGATGAAATTCATGTAGCAACTCTTTGAGATGTGTTATTATTTCTGTAAGACTCATTTTTTTCAGATGAAGGAACTGAGGCAGAGAGTAGTTCATCCAAGTTCTTACCAATCTAAACCAAATAAGACCTACCACCATTGAGTATATTCTGATTCACAGCAACTCCATAGAGTTTCCAAGGTGGTAAGTCGTCATGGAAACAGACTGCTACATCTCTCTCCCCAGGAGCCACTGGAGGTTTTGAACCAGTGACCTTTCAGTTAGAAGTTGAAGGGTTCACTGTGCCACTAGGGTTCCTTTAATTTCTGCTAGGTGTATCGACTAAGGTGGTAATGTACAACATACTAGGGTTTCAGGGCTGCTTTAGCTAAGGTAATCAGTGAAGCATCATACTGTGGCAACATGTGAGCAGAGACTCAGAGTGATAAGATGAAGTTGGCCATACACACATGAAAAACCAAAGTATTCTTGACTAGAAACAGCAAACATAATACTCTAACGTTTAGGAAGCATTAAGAAGAACAGTGTTGTTGCAGTATTCTCAATGGTATAGATAGTTGCAAGAGATGAAGTCAGAGATGTGGGCAAATGTAGAAAATGTTTGGAGTGTAAGCTTCATGGTATGTGGTTATTATTAGAAATGGAACAAGAAGCAATCAGAGCATTGGGGTAGGGGAAGATGGTGATACGATTTATGTTCCAGAAAGACTAGTCTGTCTATTTTGTGGAAAACAGACCAAGGAGATTCAAAACTGCATCTTACATTAAAAAAAAAAAAAAAATTAAGAAGGGAAGTATTTAAATCATGCACTTGAATGCTAACATGGCTGGGACAAAGATGGGAGTAATGGAGTTATAAAAAGTGGTTGAATTTGGGGTACATTTAGAATATGCTACAACAGAATTTGCTGATCACTACAGACAGGAAGACAACCAGGAGAACATAGTGGCATAAAAATTAGAAGAGTAAAAATAAAATTTAAGATTCATAGCAATAGTCAATCAAGTCCAGTACAAAAGAGAAAAAAAGAAAAAATAGAGAGAGAGAGAAAGAGGCAAGATAGAAAATGCCACTAGTTTTAATGGTTTAGCGACTGAACGTCAGGAAGGTTGGAAGCCTATGTTTTACCGAGGTGATCTGCGCAGAGGTCAGATTACACTAAGGAAGTTGGTGGTGGCTACTAGTAGAGAATACTCATCCAGAACACTGTCTCTGAAAGAGGAAAAAGAGCACTGGAGAGAGTGAAGCCAAGCTCAGTGGAGAGACAGAGATGACAAGCTGTCAGCTGTTCACTACAGCATTTGGAAGTAAAAACAGACCCTATGCTCTTTTCTTTGGCTCTTTCCATGTTCTAAGGGAAAATTGACATCAGGAGCAGGTTAAGATTACTGGTTAAAATGAATGTCAAGAAGTACTGCTGGATTTCACTTCTTTCAGTCATCTTTCAGTCTGGCACTTTTAGCCCAGATAACTGAGAGCTGGCTCTCAGCCTGAGTTTCAGGAAAAGACCAATACCTGTGACTCATGTGCTTACATAAGATGAATTTAGATTACAGTGGTAAATCTGGCTGTGGGAATATAAATAAGACCCTTATCAGTGGGTGGAGCTTCTTTGTAGAACATGGGTTAGACTACAGAACAGAAAGTTGAACTGAAGAATATATACAGGAGCTGTGCTGAAAATCCATTAGCCCTCCAATGTGAACAATGGCTCCTGGATCTGTTAACAGCATCACATAATTTAGAAATCTCATGAGTGGGAGGTTTTAGGTTGATAGATAGTTGACTTCTCACAGGTAATAATTTGGTCTCATTGATAATAATAAGATTGGGAGATATGTCAAGGATTTATAGTTGAGATGTAAAGTGCTAAATTATAATACTGTTTCCTTTTAAATTTTGTCTCCAAAGATTCTCCAGTTCATAGTTTCCATTATAGTGTTCCTTAAACCAGACCCAAACTTGCACCCGTAGAGTCGATTCCAACTCATAACAACCTTATAGGAGAGTAGAACTGCCCCACAGAATTTCCAAGGGTTGTCTGATAGATTTGAGCTGCCGACCTTTTGGTTAGCAGCCGTAGCACTCAACCACCATGCCATCAGGATTTCCACTAGTGTCTCGATTCTGAGTAGTCTGGTGTTGTTAGTTGCTACTGAGTCCATCCCAGCTCATGGTTACCCCATGTGTGCAGAGTAGAACTGCTCTTCATAGGATTTTTCAGGGCTGTGACCTCTCAGACGCAGACTTCCAGGCCTTACTTTCCAAGTACCTCTGGGTGGGTCTGAATCACCAGTCTTTCAGTTAATAGTCCAGCACGTAATCATTTGCGCCACCCAGGGAATCCTCTCCAAGGTTTATATGTCTATTTAATACATGTATATTTTTGGCAGCTTGCCATTTCTGTGGCACTTAGAAGGGTTTGACATTTATTACTAATGTGATAATGATAATGAATCATTCACCTGAGGTCCAATCTGGATTATAAAAAAAAAAAAGCCCTAAGCCAAGACTATAACAGCTAATTTATTGCCATCACATCGATTCCAAATCTGTAGGACTCTATAGGACAGAGGAACTGCACCAGAAGATTTCCAAAGCTGAAACGTTTATGAAAGTGGATCATGAGACCTTTCTCACACAGAGCTGCTGGTGGGTTGGAATTGCTAGCCTTTCTGTAAACATTTGAGCATTTAACCACTGTGCCATCAGGGATCCTTGGAACAAACATAGATCTGCATTTTTAAATTCATGCGTGTAGACAGGAAATACGAGTTGCTTTTATAGCACCACGCAAAACTCAAGCAAAGACCTCTGTGTTTTGGTTCTGTGAGGTGCCAGCTGGCGGGAATCAACAACTTGAAAAAATTATAGTCAATTAATTCACTCTGGATTTTGTATGTCTTCCTCATTTTATCACAGGACTATACACTTTGGTGTGGAAACCCAGGTGGCGTAGTAGTTAATGGCTGTGTCTGCTAACCAAAAGGTCAGCAGTTCAAATCTGCCAGGTGCTCCTTGGAAACTCTATGGGGCAGTTCTACTCTGTCAATAGGGTCACTGTCAGTTGAAATCAACTTGACGGCAAGAGGTATACCTTGGTCTCATAGGAAATGATAAGAGAAATATATATATATATATATATATACATACACACATCAATTAATGAAATGATAGTAATAGTAATTCAAATTAGTTTGAAACTTTCAGATAAAATCTCACATTTATATGAAAAACACACATGCTTCAAAGATTCTTATAAATAATTTAATCAGACTTCCTCGTTTTACTGTGGATTGATTTCTTCAAAGTTCAGAGATTTCTTCTGTAGTCAGGTGGCTAATTAGCAATTAGTAAGCACTAAAGCTATGAGTTGGAATAGGCTCAAAGGCAATGGTTTGTTTCCTTTTCTTTCTTTTAAAGCACTGACTTTCTGAACCCTCCTTAAATATTCTTTCCCTGAAATGTACTAATACTTACATGGAGACTATATCATAGACCCTACGAGAAGGATATATGCTGTAAATTGTTTACCTTGAAATGATGCACCCATGTTGTGTCTCTTGCACCCCTGATAGATGTTGCAGGCTTCTCTGACTTTGTAGTTGAGAGCTGCTCCTGTATGGATGGCATCAATAAGCTTTCTCGCCCTCAGGTTTCTGTTTGAGTCTGGCCAATATAAGAGTCCATAATAAGAATCTTAAGGGAGAGAAGACAGTGAGCCCAGTGTATTTTTTCTTGGGCTCTCTCCCTGTGGATTCCTCATGGACTGGCAGCAACTTGTGTCAGGGAGCCATCTCCACCCCAACCAAACCTCTACCTACCAGGGTTCTAGTAACTGCTCTCTACCCCGACCCCGTCAGGTATAAGACCTGGTAAACTGGGACTCTGCTCCACAGGCACTGAAATGTCTGCTATGGTTTCTGGCAACATCTTTATAAATAGTTGCTATTATTATATTAAACACACTCTTCTCAAATAATCATTCCAGTTTGGTTAGGCTTCCTGCTGGAACTCTAGACTGATGCAATGGGACATACATGCATGACACAGGTAGCTAGGACCACACAGCATTTCCTCAGCCATAGAACAGGAGAAGCACATGAAAAATATCCTTGAAATTCTTCTAACTATGCCACATACCCTCACTGGGGTCTTGAGGAAAATTATAGTGATAAAATTACATTTATCTCTTTATTACTTAGAATTGTGCCTGCTTTGGAGTAGCTTCTGGTGGTATGTACCAACTGGTAGTCTCCGCTGAAGGAGGAAAAGCAAGTAGATCAAAGGCAAACAGAGAATGCGTATTACGTAATCCCAATTCATATAATGGCAATATTTCTTGACATCACAGAACACCCAACACAATGAATGTGGGGATTATGAAGACTCTATGAGCCATCGAGGAGTTGACAGTGTTCATCACATGACTAGATAGCTTTTACTCTCTATCAAGCTTGATAAGTTTGGTTGCACTACCAGTTTTGGTGAGGAATAAAATAAATAATGTATACTTTCTCTTGAATAAAGCGTAGGATTTTTCCACTCCTACCAGCTTTCAAGTGTTCAGGCCCTACTGAACAATCTGTTGAATGTAAATTTGGCAGTTTGTAAGTTGTTGTTGCTAGCCAAGTCAAGTGCCGTCGAGTCGGATCCGACTCATGGCGACCCTTTGCCCAACAGAGTGAAACACTGCCTGGTCTTGTGCCACACCCACAAACGTTTTTATTATTAAGCCCATTGTTGCAGCCACTGTGTTAATCCATTTCATTCAAGGTCTTCCTCTTTTTCACTGAACCTCTACTCTGTCAAGCATGATGTCCTTCTCCAAGGGCTGATCCCTCCTGACAATATGTCCAAAGTATATAAGATTCACTCTCGCCATCTTTGGTTCCAAGGAGAACTCTGGTTGTATTTCTTCCAGAACAGATCTGTTGGTTCCTTTGGCAGACCGTGGTATATTCAATATTTGCATCCAAAACCACAATTCAAAGGCATCAATTCTTACATCTTCATTATTCATTGTCCAGCTTTCTCATGCATATGATGCAGTTGAAAATATCATGGCTTGAGTCAGATGCATCTTAGTCTTCAAGGTGACATCTTTACTTTTCAATATTTTACAGAGGTCCTTTGCAGCAGATTTTCCCAGTACAACGTGTCTTTTGATTTCTTGACTGCTGCTTCCACGGGCATTGATTGTGTAACCAAGTAAAATGAAATCCTTGGCAACCTCAGTAATTTCTCCATTTATGATGATGTTGCTTCCTGGTCCAGTTGTGAGGATTTTTGTTTTTATAATGTTGAGGTGCAACCCATATTGAAGGCTGTAGTCTTTACTCTTCATCAGTAAGTGTTTCAAATTTTCCTCACTTCCAGCGAGCAAGTTTGGTAACAAGTCTTCCTGTAATCCTGATGCCTCATTCTTCTTCATATAGTCCAGATTCTCAGATTATTTTCTCAGCATACAGACTGAAAAGGTATGGTGAAAAGATACAACTCTGACACACACCTTTTCTAACTTTAAACTGTGCATTGCCCCCATGTTCTGTTTGTACAGCTGCCTCATGATTGATATACAGATTCCTAAAGAGCACAATTAGGTGTTCTGGAATTTCCATTCTCTGCAACGCTAGCCATAATTTGTTATGATCCACACACTCAAATGTATTTGCATAGTCAATGAAACACAGGTAAATATCTTTCTGGTATCCTGTGCTTTCAGCCAAGATTCATCTGATATCAGCAATGATATCCTTGGTTCCATGTCCTCTTCTGAATCCTGGTTGACTTTCTGAGAGTTCTCTGTTAATATTCTGTTGCAGACACTTTTGAATGATCTTTAGCAAACTTTTACTTGTGTGTGATATTAATGATATTGTTCGGTAATTTGAAACTTTCAAACTTTCTGCCTTTATTGAAAAGCTATGAACTCAATACTTACAGTTAAACAAACACAAAAAATGTTTAACTGTGTACTACATTCTCCTTTTTATATCACAGTTATAAGGATAGTTGGTAGATTATGGTAGATTTATCTGAAAAGTTAACCCTTTTTATCCTATTAAAGAACCGTGAGAAAAAAGTGGAATTGCAATAACCAATTTCTATAGTTTATAAAGTGAAATATGTAGACTGCTAGTGCTAGTTTCCTAGTAGTGTAGCAGTTAAGTGCTATAGCTACTAACCAGAAGATCAGCAGTTCAAATCTACCACAAGCTTCTTAGGAACTCTGCAGGCAATTCTACTCATTCTATACGGTAGCTGTGAGGCAGAATCAACTTGATGGCAGTGGGTTTTTAGTTTAGTTTAGAGGGACACTGTCAAAAGATTAGATGGGAAGTTTAAGGGCCACACTGGCATTGATTTTCCATTGGTTGTGCAATCAGGTGATACAACTAGCACCATTACATTACACGGTACACCTGAAAAACGTTAAACTGGCAAATTTAACCTATGTTGTGTTACATATACACTTTTACCAAAAAAACAAAAACAAAAACAAAAAAACTGTCGAGGCTGCTTATTTACAACATAATAGTGGTGGAGTAATTTGGAAAAGGATAGTTGTGTAGTAGCACAACTTGAGGAATGTAATCAATATCACTAAATTATCAATGCATACATTGTTGAAATGCTATATATTTTTACAAAAAAATGAAAAGGGAGAAAAAAGCCTTGTTGATTATATTCTAAGTTTGATTATCACTTATTGTCAGGCCTGGAATTCATCAGATATGTGCCTGTAGGACCACAGTGATAATTAAAATACCGAAAAACTCTCATTTCCCAAAGGGAAAATTGTGGGATAGAAATTCAAATTCCCAATGGAATCCAGACCTTCTGGATCCATTGAGTTTGGATGAGTCTCCAAAGCTATTGCCCTGAGATAACCTTTAGACCTTAAACCTAAATTATCCTTTGAACTCTTCATTGAACTGTCCACAATAATAGTTGTAAAGAACGTCTACCATGAGCTATAGAAGGTGCTATGTAAGAGTCCTCGTTTTCCCAATGGGAAATGAGGTAAATGGGCACTGCTCTGCTCTCTCTGGGCCCAAGCTACTTTAGCTCTATATTTCTACCTCCTAAGAGTCAACAATTAAAGTCTTGACATCTGACATTGCAGGGGGCCTCTAGAACAGTACAGAGCCTGTGAACCTATGGTTTCTAACAGTTGATAATGCTTTTAATATTACACTGGATTGGGAGTAAAATGTGATTTGATGCATTTTCTTGTACCCCTTGTGTCAGTATCGCTTGCTCCCAGTACCCTAAGAGTCTGTTTAATATTCTATTCTTGGAAGCCTTATCCCATAGCCAAATGTTCCTCCTAGAAAATTATTTCTACTAAGATTTTGTTGTTTAAGTTTCAGGGCAAAAATCTATTTCCTCTATGTAGCTTTTCATAATTTGCAAGTTCTCATGAGGTATCTCATTTGGGTAATTGCATTTTATCAGGGAGGCTTTGAGTGGGAAAATTACTACTAATAAAGATGAATCTCTAAGGGAAAATTGTGTCCTCTGAGGGAAAATGAGAGGAGAATGTTTGCTGACAGGATTTGTTTGTAAGACGAGGTGAAAGCTTCCCTTGCTGAGCTTCCTTAATGTTGTATCAGGTATCCAAAACCAAATCCACTGTCGCTGAGTGGATTCCAACTCACAGCAACCCTATGGGACAGAGTAGAACTGCTCCACAGAGCTTCCAAGGAGCACCTGGTAGATTCAAACTGCTGATCTTTTGGTTAGCGATGTAGCACATGGCCACTGTGATATCAGGGTTTCCTATCTCAGGTAGCCCATTGCTTATTTTGCTTAACTGTAAGATACATTCTTAATATTTTTATCATGGCACTTTGTCTGTGAAGTAGCTTTGGAGAGTTAAAGATAGTCACTCTCTATCTCTCACACATGGTGCTAACAAACACTATCTTCACTTCTATAACCCAGTCTGAATCGCTATCTTCAATCTCCTGGGGCTACTTAGTAGCCTCGAACCTATCTCCTTACTTCTCTTCTTGACTTACTCTAATGTAGTCTCTACTCAGTCAGAAAGTTCCTTCAAAAACCTAAACCTAAGCCTGATATTACCACTCGCCAGCTAACGGTTTCTCATTGCCTGTGGTATTAAGCTCTGAATACTTAAACTGATCTGCAAGATCAATTTGACCTAGCCCATGTCTACTTCTCCAGCCTCCCATCAGGGTTTTCTCCCTTTCTGGCTCCTCTGTAGTGATACTGTTTTTCTTTCAGCACTCTCGCTCTCCATACACATTTCCGCCTCCTATCTCTGTCCACACGTACTGCCACCTCTGACTGGATTACCTCTCCACAAAATCTTCTAGATAACTCCTATTCAGATCCCAGAGATGTCTTTTTCATGTTCCTTGCTTTGACAGAATCCTGTATTTCTCCTTGTTACTCATTACCTTTCAGTCTATGTTGAAAGTCTGGTCGATGCAGAGCGACCATGTATTGGATGCACTTTATGGTTCTGTGCATCTATAGGATATCAGCCTGCTGACCTCTGGCTGGAGGAAGGAGAGTGGGTGGAGAGGAGCGGAAAGGAGGCTGTTGGGAGGATGAGACATGTATGGAACAGAGAGGAATGGTGTGCCATCACCAGGCAGGGAGAGCAGGGGAAGCTGCTTATAGGTGGGCATGTAAATTTATATGGGAATGTACATTTTCACTCAGTCATAATAAAAAAAAAAAGAAAATCTAGTCTTTCAACAGAACAGGCCTTGTGTCTCTTTCCTTCTTTTCCAGTAATGTGTCCCCAGTACCCAGAACAGTGTCTAGTACATATTAGGCTCTTAATAAATGGTTATAGAGTGAACAAATGAATGGATCCCACATTACATCTGAACTGTCGCTACCATAGTGGCCCTCAACCTTGACTTTGCAAAATAATCACCTAGGGAGCTTTATTAAACAGAGGCTCAGGACAGTTAAACGAGATTCTCTGGGGCTGGGCCTTCTGTCTGCTTACTGGTATTCCCGGGTGACTCTGACACGTCATGAAAACCAAGAACCACTGCTCCTCTCCCTTTCTCAGTCTTCCTGTGGCACTGTTCCTGCAAGCAAAGAAACTAAACTTCTTTCTACTAAATATTGAAAGCTTCGTGTATGTTACCTCATTTACTTCCTTCCTCATAACTTACCTTACACTTCCAGAATCCAAGCTGAATCTTTTATGCTTCAGCTTAAAAGAGTCACCTGTCATCCTTTAGTCGTCACTTCTGAATTTGTAAACATTTCACATAGAATTTCTTATTACTCTGAGCCATCTGTCAGAAAATAAAAGCTAGATCTTCAAAAGCATTGCCATTTACATAGAATACATGTTATCAGAAAACCAAAATCACTGCTGTTCAGGTGATTCTGACTCATAATAACTCTACAGGACAGGGTATAACTGCCCAACAGTTTCTGAGGAGCATCTGGTGGATCTCAACTGCCAAACGTTTAGTTAGGAGCCACATGACTTAACTACTATTCCACCAAGGTTTTCATTTGCTATTAAGTAGACATAATTGACCAGATTCTTAAGAGCTGGCCTCTGTGATGAAGGTCATTTTTCCTTGAATGAGAAGGGAATATAGTGTGATGTATAATTAAATGCATAACATACTAGACTTAGATGCACTTGAATTTCAGTGATAGCAATCTATAGCTATAGAGTCTTGGAGAGTTCAGCCTCTAATAGCTTCTGTTTCTTCTTCTATAAAAAGGAATAATGATAGCTAACCAGCAAGGTTATTGTGATAATTATTTATTTATCTAGCACCAGCACAGTGCATGGTACAGAGTGTTGTCATTTGCTGCTTAGTACATTCCAACTCATGCCAGTTCCATAGCAGCTCTGAGTATTATTAATTCCATGGAGTGGGGCCACTTGGTACATAACTCGTTGCCTCTTAGTCATCTTGAGTCCAGTAGCCTACATCTCTGACAATTTTTTTTTGCCAAAAGGAGTTACCATTCTGTTGATATTGTCAGCTGCTGTCTAGTCAGCTCTGATTCATGGCAAAACATTGCCTGGTCTGCGTCATCTTCCTGATGGTTAGGATTGTGAATCCATTGTTGTACTTGTTGTGTAGTGCTTTCAAATTTAAAGGAGTCATCTTACAACACCATACTGGACAATATTCTGTTGCAGTTTATAAGGTTTTATTGGCTAATTTTGGAAAGCAAATCATCAAATCTTTCTTTGTTCTCAGTCTGCATTAGTGTGGAAGCTCCACTAAAACCTGTCCCTTATAGGGGACACTGCCGGTGTTTGAAATACTACTAGCAGAGCTTCTGTCATCACATCAGTGTGTAAGTCACCACAGTATGACAGATTGGCAGACTACATTTCAGACAAATTTCTTTCGTCCTTAAGGAGGTACCGTTTATTAAACATCTGTGATTCTTGTGAGTTTACTCTGACGCGGACCATTCCACTGGCTCCGATCGTTTCCACCACTGTTGCAGGCACAATGATTGAAACTACTGCTCTGTTTTATAAGCCTACCTATTACTTGAAAATTGACTCAGTGGCACCCAACAATAACAACAACAATTACCAGCTTTCACAGATGCCTGAAGTTGCTTTCCTATGCTTCTTCTCCCGATTTTAGAACATGACTGAACCTATAGATATAAAGTAATTTGCAGAATATTAAACCAAACCAAAACCGGTACCACTGAGTCACACTGGGGCTCTTTTATTCCCATTCCACCAACCCCATTGGGACAAGACTGAGAGAGAGGATGTTTACCCTGCGGAAGGTAAGTAAACACGCAGTAATGAGATCAGTGACAGCAAACGCAAGGCTTTTGGTAATGTTTTCTTTCTTGGAATGATATCATCAGTTCTCCGGAAGTTGCTTTAGTCTTGACATTTATTTTAAGACCCCAAAGTTGTCACAGAGTTTTTTGTTGTTGTTGTTATTTGTTTGTTTTTAAATCCATGAATTAATTTAAAAAAAAAAAAGTTGGACAACTTTTCAAATTTACAAATATCTTGAGCATTTTTTCCCAGTGGTTTTTCCCTTTAAAATTTGCAAAACTTTTTTTTCTTGTTTGATCATGAAAAGTTTCCTAAAAGCATATCCATTGCCATTGAGTCGATTCCAACTCATGACGACCCTGTAGAGTAGAGCTGCCCCATATGATTTCCAAAGCTGTCATCTTTATAGGAACTGGCTGTCATGTTTTCTTCCCAAGAAGTCACTGGTGGATTCCAGCTGCTGACCTTTTGGTTAGCAGCCAGTTGCTTAACTATTTTGCCATCAGATATTTTCAGTTGGGGGAAGATGCAGTTAATATCACAGAAATAAATTAAAAAGTAAATATAAAAATTGGAAAATATAAATAGAAGAAAAGTTTCTCCTGTGATGTCAGCGCCTAAAGACAACGGTTATCAGTGATTCTTACATTATTTTCTACATGTAGATTTTTGTATATTCTGTTTTCTTACATGTTATTTCATGTTATCTTTTCTTCATTTGACATAAGATTGTTGCACAATATTCCACTGTAGATAAACCATGGTTTATGTTCTTACTTCTTTATTGTTGGACATTTGAATTATTTTCTAATTTTAGCTAGTGTATTAAATGTATTTGCCTTGTCCTTTCCCTTATTAGCTGAAGACAGAAAATAATTTAAAGACAAGGCACTATTTGCTAGGATATTAAATTTGGAATTTTTGAAAAAATTGGGGCTCTATTATGATTACAACGCTTGAAAATAAAAGTAGAGGAATCCTTCTATGTAACTTCACCTTTAAAAATCTGTGAATGCAACACAAATTCTGCCAGATTTAACAGGGGATTTAAAAAAATTGAATGAAAAACCAAAGGAAGAATAACATAGAAGCTGCTTTACATATGAATAAGTTAGGCTTTTAAAGAATATTCCAAAGTTTTTTTCTCTTACGTCAAAGTGTTTACAGCCACTTTTACTAACTCGAACAGTGATCTTTGAGACCTTTAAAATCTAGCACACATGTTTCTTCCTTATTAATATATATTCTTCAAAGCATCTTTGTCTAAAATAAACCAGTGTCATCTTCACTGAGAGTCAGCTGAGCACCAGAACATCTTCCTTCATGTCCCCGTCAGCACAGTACATCGTCTAAGGACAGTACCCACGGTGCTCCACATTGCCACTCCCTTTAAAGTTGTCTAGACTCTGACAACCATCAAATCTATGAGCTATCTGTGACTTGCCAGAAGTTTCATCAGAGGTAATGTCAACCATGTTTAACCTTTAAGTTCCCAACAAACTTCGTTACTTCAATTAATATTAACTAATTGGCATCCAACATCGGTGCTTTTGCTCTAGCAATACACAGCCTGAAAAGTTTTCCATTTTTGTCTATCACTTTTCCTGTCTTTGTTTATTGTGAATAGCATAGAAGCAGCACTTTCAACACATTAAATGAATCACTCTTACTGTCCAATGATTCATGTTCCTAGAACACTCTGAAATTGAGCATTAACAGCCAATAAAATGCTCTGCCTGAAGACAGAAGCAATTGTGCACAATCACTAATCCCACGTATTGGTGGCACAGTGGACACATTTTTTTTTTTTTTTGCATTGTAGTATCTTTTATATTTCTTCATTCTGAAAACAGTGTGAAAAGCTCTCATCAGTTCACATGTTTTTTGTGAACTGTCCCTTTGTTTATTTCATCTTTTAAGTTCACAAACAAAGATGCTTTTATCACAGAAAATACTTATATGGGTATCTGTACTTGTAGGATTAATAAGTTTCAGTCTACATGATATGAATGTAGGTGCTGAAAAGTCTTCCTTATTCTAGATTTCTATTATTAAATCACAAATATTCTCCCTGACATTAATAGCAACTCTTTGGACTAATACAAGTGACTCCTTTTAAAAGATCAGTGCCCTAAAGGAGGGATAACTCTTTAACCTATTAATACCCTTTACTGCATTATGATAAACTCATGTTAACAGAAAAAATGTGCCCGTCAACATAGGCATTTTAACGAAAAGTGAGAAGGAAAAGTAGAGATTGTGGAAAGTTATTGAGCATGTAATTCTGGTGAAGACACTAGAATCTGAACTGTGGAAATTGAGACAACAGAGGAAGGATTTGAAGGACAGTGCAAATGTGATGCACAACAAAAGTGACTATTACACTGAAATATGGAGAGCATTAGTAGGTGGCCATTCAAACAGAACAAAGGGATACCACTTGGCTTAAAATCAGGAAAGGTGTGTGTCAAGATTGCATCTTTTCATTATACTTATTTAATCTGTATGCTTAACAAATAATCTGAGAAACTGAACTATAAGAGCGAGAACATGGAATCAGGACTAGAGGAAGACTCATTAACAACCTGCAGTGTGCAGATAACACAACTTTGTCTCTTGAAAATGAAAAGGGTTTGATACTCTTACTGATGAAGATGCAAGACTACAGCCCTCAGTATGGATCACACCTCAGTATAAGGAAATCAAAAGTCCTCAAAATTGAACCACTAAGCAACATTATAACAAATGGAGAAAAGATTGAAGTTGTCAAGGATTTTTTTTACTTGGATCCACAATCAGTGCCCATGGAAACAGCTGTCAAGAAATCAAGGGATGTGCTGCATTGGGATAATCTGCTACAAAATCTCTTTAAAATGTTGAAACACAAAGATATCACATTGAGGACTAAGGCACACCTGTCCCAAGCCATGATATTTTCAATTGTTCTACAGGTATGCAAAAGCTGGACAATGGATAAGGAAAACTAAAGAAGAATTGATGCTCTTGAACTAGGTCTTGTGGAAGAATATTGAATATGCTGTGGACTGCCAGAAAAGTGAACAAATTAGTCTTAGAACAAGTACAGCCAGAATGCTCCTTTGAGGTGACAGTGGCGAGACTTAGTCACATGCACTCAACACATTATCAGAAGGGCCAAGTACCTGAAGAAGGATACTGTGCTTGGTTAAGTTATTATAAACGAAGAAGACTCTCAACGACTTGGATTGACACTGCAGCTGCTCAAACATAGCAGTGACGGAGAGGACGGCTCAGGACTGGACAGTGTTGGATCTGTCTTGTGTCAGCACTGACTTGAGGGCACATAACAACAGCAGTGTTAATACAGTAGACCCCACTGAAAAATTCTCCAACATTCACAACTATAAAGTGTTGTTAATGAGAATGTTAGAAGTATAGTCGATACGAGTCCTAATTTTCTGACAGTAAATCTTTAAAGTACAACTTTGTTACATAAACAAGTATTTGCTCTGTCAATGCCTGCTTACAGTAGCACACTAAGTACACATTTACAGTAAAAAAACTGTAATTATTATCTCTATGGCTGCTGGAGCTAGGGAAGAATGCTCATCACTGGGCACTTTGGGATAGGGAAGTAACAAGAGCTTATTGTGGGATATGGGTCCATGCTGGCTGATATTGGGGAGGTTTAAGAAAGCGAGATTTTGTTCTGAATTGAAAGCAAGTGCAAGTCAGTGAAGGAGTATCTTAAAAATGCTTATTTAAGAGGGAGAAGGAAGGAAGTTATCAGTTATAAAGAGAAAACAGTCACTCGTGTTACCTGGGAGAGGGAGGTGTTTTGTTATTTTTATGATGGCATCATGTCCTTTGTCTGTGCTCACACTTAATTGTGGTCTCATTTGTATCTTGTCCTACATAGTCATGGCATGGTCCTGTCAGATCTTCCATGATCTTCTGTGTTGGCGTTGATGTTTGGTGAGGACACCATGAGTTAGCTGTGAGCTACTGGCTGCCAACTCTCAGCTGTCAATGCTTTTTAATTTAATTTCAATTTTATTTTGACTTTCTTTCCAAGATTATTAATTCTTACCTTCAACAAGTATGTGTTAGAGTCAGGAAGTGCCTGACTTTGTGTGAGGTGTAAAGGGTAGGTTGGTAAATGACATAGCCAGTTGGAATTCAGGTGCCAGTGCAGTAAAAAGGAGTAAGTCTTTGTAATCAAAGTGTCCAGTTTTTTTAATCCTGGATTTATTATTTACTAGGTGTCTTCCTGGGAAAATTATTCAACATGATTAATTCTCAGCTACCCCCATGCCAAGCTGCCAAATGCCATTGAGTCAGATCTGACTCATGACAGTTACCCCCATATAAAAATGATCATAATATTGCTATCTCAGCAGTTATTGTTAGCATTAAGTGTCAGCTATCATAACAACATCATCATCATTGTTGTCACCACTGCAGAAGACAGATACTGAGTGAGACATTATGAAGCCATTAAGTCCTACTAAAGAGGGACCACAAAATGCTATGTCAGGATGTAAAAGTTACCTTGTTTTAATTGCCTCATATTCATTTCATTGGTGAGAGCGAGATCTCTGCCCTAGGGTTATGAGGATGGCCAAACACAGGACACCGGATACTGTAGATATGAGATCAACAACAGTTTATTAGTCACACACACACACTCTGGGGGAAGAGGACACGACACATCACACAGTATTACACAGGAAGTTCACATAGAGGGAACTACCCCAGGCTGTGGGAGGCAGGATTTTGTAGTACCAAGGGTTTGAGGTGTTTCCTGATTCCCCAGGAAGATACAATTGACGTGTTCGAACAGTTACTCACACTAGCAGGGAACTAAAACCCATGAGTCAGGAGTAAGAAGGTCCCTCATCATATATTGGGTGCACTTTATGGTTCTATGCATCTGTAGGATACCATTTTGCTGACCTCTGGCTGGAGGAAGGGGAGTGGGTGGAGAGGAGGGGAAAGGAGGCTGTTGGGAGGATGAGACATGTATGGAGCAGAGAGGAATAGTGTGCTGTCACTGGACAGGGAGAGCAGTGGAAGCTGCATATAGGTCGGCATGTAAATTTACATGGGAATGTACATTTTCACTCAGTCATAACTAAAATAAATAAATAAATTAGAAGGTAAAAAAAAAGGTCCATCAGATAAAGGGGACTGTTCAGCCACGGAGTCTTATCTGTGGAAGCAGAATGAGAAGGAGAACTTGCAGGTGGATGATTTGAGGCCTTCCAGGGTTTCCCTAGACGTCACAGACAAACTGAAACTGTTGTCTTCAAGTTATTTGACCTTACGCTACAAACCTAAACAATGCTGAGGGGATCAAGGAGAGGAAGAAAGTTTAAACTGAGCTGTGAGCACATTTTACTTAAGCATCACGTTGAGGGGAAGAGATTTGCCATCCAAGTGAGGAAAAATTAGAGAATAGAAAAACAATTGAAAAAAATTAACAAAACCAAAAGCCAAAAGTTGTTTCTTCGAAAAGATCAACGAAATTGATAAACCATTGGCTGAACTTACAAAAGAAAAACAACAGAAGATACAAATAACCCGATTAAGAAATGAGTTGGGAGATACTACAACAGACCCATCTGAAATAAAATGTATCATAACAGAATACTATGAAAAATTATACTCTGACAGGTTTGAAAACCTGGGGGAAATGGACAAATTTCTAGATTCATATGACTCACCAAGACTATCATGAGGAGAAATAGATCAACTTAATAAATCTATCACAAAGGAAGAGATTGAGGAAGTCATCAAAAATCTACCAATCAAAAAAGTCCTGGCCCAGATGGCTTCACCGGAGAATTCTACCAAACTTTTAGAGAAGAATTAACTCCAGTACTAATGAGGCTATTTCACACCATAGGAAGAGGTGAGGAAGAAATTTGTGCAAAGACTCTGAGGTGGAAGAGAACACGTCACTTGTCACTCTTGAAGCCCTGGGAGAAACTCCATGTTGTCAGAATGTAAACTGGACTGAGGAGGGTAGTAGGAAATCAGACCAGAAATGTGGGCAGGACCAGATTAAGAAAAGCCTTTCAGGCATACTGGAAACCCATGTGGCTGAGTAATTTAGCACTATGGCTGCTAACCTAAAGGTCAGGAGTTCAAATTCACTAGGTGTTCCTTGGAAACTCCATGGGTAAGTTCTACTCTGCTATATGGAGACACTAGGAGTTGGAATTGACCGAATGGCAGTGGGTTGGGTTTGGTTTTTTTGTTTCAACCATACTTAATGCATACTGGAGATGATTAAACAACATGTTGATGTGGTTAATTTCAGTGAATTCTACATGTGAAAAATGTTGAAATGGCAAATGTTGTGATATCTGTATTGTCACACTTAACAAAAAGAAAAGACATTTGGGCTTTGACCTAAGAGCACTAACATGTCAACAATGTCTGCTTCAACCAACACCTTTTATAGGAGCTACTGCTCAGCACACAGACTAAATAATTTAATCTTAATCTCTTTATTACCTTATCTGCCTCCCAGACAGTCTCAAGGGAAGAGATCCACTGTATTGGTTCCAACAGTTGTTGTTAGGTACCACTGAGTCTACTCTGACTCCTGGTGACCCTGTGTACAATAGAGTGAAACTGTCCTTGGTGCTGTTCCATCACCACAATCATTGTTACGTTTGAGCCTACAATTGTCACCACTGTGCCAGTCCATTTCACAGAGGCTCTTCCTCTTTTTTGATGACTCTCTACTGTACCAAGCATGATGTCCATTTCAAGAAACTGGCCCTCTTGATAACGTGTCCAAAGCACATGAGATTATGTCTCACCATCCTCGCTTCCAAGGAATATTTTAACTATACTTCTTCCAAACAATTTTGGACAATAAGTAAGGTCTTAATTTGTGCCCAGGAATCCTGATGGTACGATAGGTAAATACTGTGCTGATAACTGAAAGGAACCCACCAGCAGCTTTGTGGAGGAAAAGACAACTCCTATAAAGATTGCAGCCTTTAAGCCCTAGAAAGCAATTCTACTTTGTCCCAACAATTTTTGCCCAGGTTCCTGGGTGATACAAATGGTTTGTGCTTGTCTACAACCAAAGGTTGTTGGTTCACATCCACCTGGCAGTACCAAGAAGGAAAGCCCCAGCATCCATTGCTATGAAGATCACAGCTAAGGGAACCCTATCAAAGGTTCTACTTTGTCACACGTGGGGTCGCCATAGCTGGAACAGACATTACTTCAGCAGGTTTAGTGCACAATTTGTATCTAGTGCTGGCAGAAAAAAAGAAGAAAGAAAGTGAAAGTTGTTTATGGACCAGGGAGTGTTGCAAAGTGTAATAAAAACATGACACATGCTTCTTTTCCCCAATTATCTAAGCATGTTTGACATAGCACTTTAAATTTGGGCTGGAGAATCTAGCATTTCGTAGCTTTACTTTTTTTCATTTAAGTTCAGTGCTTGTAATTCACATGATTTCTAGGTAATTTTATTAGTATGAGATTGCCAGAGTACAGATAGTCTAAAATACAGATTTTTTCCAAATTATATATTTATATCTATAAAATTAATCTATGATAATCATTAAAAAACTGTAAATACTGTTTCCCACTTTGTAAAACTTTCTTTACTACTCTGTAAAACGAATGTCAGTCTTCCCCAGTGTTTAGGGTTGTAATGACAGTTACATGGGATAACACTGTTGTAAGTTACCCTGGAGCTGATTCTGACTTATGATGACCCTATGTGTGCAGAGTAGAACTACTGATAGGGTTTTCAAAGGTTTTGGACTTTTAGAAGTAGATTACCAACCTGTCTTCTGAGGTACTTTTGAGTGAGTTCTAACCTCCAACCCTGCTAGTAGTTGATTGCTTAACCACCTATGGAATAACATATTTAAAATCAAGCAAACTAAACCCATTGCTGTACACTCAATTCCAGCCTGTAGAGACCCTATATGACATAGTAGCCCTACCCCATCAGGTTTCTAAAGCTGTGAATCTTTACAGAAACAGGCTGCTAAGTCTTCTTTCCACACAGTGACTGATGGGTTCACATGGCCAACCCTTTGGTTAACAGTTGAACACTTTAACAACTGTACATCATGACTCCTTCAGTGGGGTAATATACCCAGTAGATACTTGGTACATGTTAGTTACCTCCCCTTGTGCTCAGATAAGCAGTGTTTTCAGAAGAAATCAAGGATTCCCTCACTAACCTAGGACAATTAACACATTTCATCTATGTCTTTTATTTTTCTGTCTGACTTGGCCAGTGTCATTGCTAGCTAGTTGGCATATGACGCAGGATGCTAAATGAACAAATGGACGATAGCAAAGCTGTAAAAAGATAGAACTCTGACTCACTATCTACAGCATGCACCACAGAGTGTGAAACCACTATTTGTAGCTGTCACTTCTGGGAACCAAAGGATGGTCTCTGTAACAACAGCCTCGTAATTGACCCATACCAAACCCATTGCTTTTGAGTCAATTTCGACTCATAGTGACTCTACAGGACAGAGTAGAACTGCTGCATAGGGTTTCCAAGGAGTGGCTGGTGGATTTGAACGACTAACTTTTGGTTATCAGCAAGCTCTTAACCACTGTGCCATTAGGGCTCCTGAGAACTGACAGCTTCCTTAATTTTCATCCTCTCTAGTGAGCCTATCTCCAGCTTCTCCAGGCCGACAGCCCCAGTCACTGATACTTGAAATCTTATCTCTTTTTTTTAATTCCTGCTATCAGACTTTCCCACTCTTCAGCCTGCCTTTGAGTTCCTGAGAATCAGAAATTAAGGCAGCTTATTCCCGTGCTGTAGCAAATGCAAAAAATAATCTTTATTTATTTATTTATTTATTTTTTCCTTCCTTGTTTCTACGGAAGCTATAATCAGAGATGATACAAGAAAGTTGAACAAAACCGGCAAAGAATACAATGCTATTTTGGATTTCACTTCTTATCAAAAATGAACTACTCATTTAAGATCTTTGCAGTCACAAGTTCACAATAACCTGTTAAATTTTGTTGACGTAGGACTTAAAAAAAGTCTCACAAAATAAACCACACTATGCAAACATTCATATGATTCACTTGAACAGAAACATGAAATTAATTAAAGTATAAGGGAAATTTCATAAGTGATCTAAATAAAATGAACTAAATGTCTAGAGATGAGCAAATGAGTCAATTCAATTATTGTTGATACCATAGAGAATCACCAGTTTTCCCCAAATTATTCCACTTTTTCCTTCACCTTATGTTTATACCTTTTGTTCTTCTGCATTTCTATTCTTAGAGTTAAATTCTTAGAGTTAAATTTTAACCAAATTTAAATGCCTAAGAATGGCCAACAATTTTGCCATTGATGGCAGTTATGTGAATGTTTCAATAAACTTTCAATTTTGCAATAATTCCTTTTTAATAAACAGCTGATGCGGTGCATCAGAAGTATCCATTTATATTAAGTGTTCTGAGAAACTGAAACTCCGATTAACTTCCAGATGACATCAGAATTGCATGGTAGAAATATTTACTAACAAGATGAGAGCTCAAACAACAACACGTTGTGTTTTTATCCCACAAGATGTTCATCGGGTAAATAAATTCCAGTACCAGATGGTGGCTTGTATAGGTGGTAACATCTGTGTTGAAGCAATCATACGTGCTTGCACGCCATTCATGTCTGGGCTTTTCCCACCAAAGAGCAATGACTCAGAGTGGCCACAACAACCCAAGAGGCCAAGAATTCCAAGGCAGTCTTCTTACCTGCCCAGGCCCAAGTTGTCGTAAGTTCAGGGATAGAAACCCTCTGTAATAAGTCTCATAACCATCTACAACTGGGAAAAATTAGACACAACAGTCTCTTTGGTACTAAGATGATCAGTGTTCTTTTTGTGATATCCATTGCCACCCCCACTCCAACCTTCAATCTTTGGGTTGGCAGCCTAGCTCTTTAATCACGATTCTGTCAGGGCTCCTTACAAGCACACTAACCCCTCACTCACCTAACATGTGATACATCTCAGACAGAGTCCTCGTAGTGCAGTGCTTAAGCTCTCAGCTATAACTGGAGAATCAGTGGTTTGTACTTGCCAGCAGCTCTCTGGGAGGAAAGACTTGGTGATCTCTTGTAAAGATTGCAAACTTGGAAACCCTATGAAGCAGTTCTATTCTGTCCTATAGTGTTGCTTGGTATGCTTTATTTTTGAGGCCACTGTATATTTTCAGTGACTTCCAACCTAGGACACTCATCTTGCAGCACTGCATGGGACAATATTCTGTCATGTTCCATAGGTTTTTTTTTTTTTCTTTTCTTTTATTGTGATTGAGTGAAAGTGTACAATATAATTTAAATTTGCATGCCCACCTATCTGCAGCAACTTCCACTCTCCTTGCCTGGTGACATCATACTCTTCCTTTCCATTCTATACATGTCATATCCTCTTAGCAATCTCCTGTCCCCTCCTCTCTACTCTCTCCACTCCCCTCTTGTAAGAGGCCAATAGGATGACATCCTATAGATGCATAGAACCATCAAGTGCACACACAATATGGTCACTCTGTGTCCCTGAATCCAATCCATTTCACTCTGAAGAGTTGACCTCAGTAAAGATTTACGATCAGGGGCAACATCAGGTCTAAGGGCTATGCTCTCAGGGGAACCCCCAGGGCTTTGGACCAACAATTGAGACCTTTTAGTGGAGTTCTTAGGGTATACTCCTTTTTCCATAGGGTTTTCATTGGCTGAGTTTTGGAAGTAGATGGCCAGCCTTTATTTCTAGTCTGTCTTAGTCAGGAAGCCTCAAATCGTAACATTTCATTGAATAGGCTGTAGGGAAAAAATTTGAAAAAGAAAAAAAGTACAAAACTTTTGGATTAGATTAGACACCTCTCTAAAGATGCCTACTAATTTTCTTTTTGTCTTTCCCAGTTATCTTAACCTATACCTAGAGTCATGGAGTGAATATGTCCCCCCCAAATGTATATAGCTTTTTGGCTATGCCTTGATTCCAGTATTGTGTGATATTCCTCCCTGTTGTAAGCCCTGTTCTCTATGATGTTAATGCGAGAGGATGGGAAGCAGTTGTGTTGGTAGGGTGGGGAGGGAAATCGATGTGTAAAATTGTAATGTGCCTTGAGGCAATCTCTTGAGATATAAAGGAAGGGGAAGCAACCAAGAGTTAGGGACCTTATGCCACCAAGAAACAGTGCTGAGAGCAGAGTCTGTCCTTTGGAAAGTACTCAGGGTCCCTGCTAACCAGACGCTCCCAGTCCAGGGAAAGACTGATGACAATAACCTTCTTCCAGAGCCAAAAGAGAGAGCTTTCTCCTGAAGCAGACACCCTGAATTTGGTCTTTTATCTTGCTGGACTGTGGCAAAACAAGATTTTTCTTTTTAAAGCCACCCACTTGTGGTATTTCTGTTATAGCAACACTAAATGACAAGACACCTAGCTCCTCTAGTAAAGTACAGATTTCTTAAGGTTAATTTCTGAGTTTTTAAATGTTATTTTTCTCTGTTTTTGAACAGGTGCTCAACTAATATTTTAAACTTGGCAGATGTTCAGTACATCTTTCTTGGATGAATGAATGATCCAGTTTTTGTTAATAAATATTACTACCGGGCACTTCTTCTATGCCTGACTCTGCTGTAGGTCCTCTAGATACAATGAACATTATGTTTACAGTCCCTGTTTTCATGGAGCTTACACTCCAGTCAATGAGTGAAATCCTAAGACTACATCTTCTAGTACAACTTCACTTGTCTCACATTTGTGCAGACATGCCACAACAAAGCTCTGAGGCTAACATGAGCCAAAAAATGTAGGAGATATGTGCATTTTCCTTTGCTGGCAGTCAAGAATCAGGCTGTCTCAGATTGTTGTGATCTTTCTATTACTCTAAATAAACAACTTTCTATTACTTTGAGCTTCCTCAGACGGGATAGTGAAAAGTACAACCAAAGGAGTACATTAGCAGTGCTTGGGCCAGAAACCTGACATCTTAGCAGATGATGCATATCCTCAAGCTACTATGTAACCTATGCCTGATTTTCCCTTTGGAAGGATTGTACCTGAGGTTTCTGTTTGAATCGGTGATTTACACTTGTGCCAATCAAATGTCTTGGCATGAGGAAGCATTAAATTACCAATTAAAATAAAATTACATGTTAGTATGTGTAATGTTTTCCCAATGACAACTCAAAGAGAATGAAGGTGGCTCTCTTAAGTCATGTAAAAATGAAAAAGTGGCTAAACAGAGCCTCCGAAGGCCACTTATTAATACAGACTCACCCTTACCAAAATTCCTGAGGGATCAGACATTGTCTTATCATCTTTTTATGCAAACATGGAATGTATTCTTTACTTCCCTTTCACGGGAAATGAGACATCATTGGAAATCTTGATCAGGCTACAAATAATCCAAATTAGCCCATTTTGACCTTCTGATTTCAAGACCGTGCTTGAGAAGAAGGAGAAGAGATGAAGAGAAACCACAAGTTTCCCTGCTTTACCTAGAATCCCAGCCTCATTCACTGTCACCTAGACTGCATGGTGGACTGTGTGAGTCTTGGTCAAAAATAAATTTGCCTTCAACTGATAAAATTCTGCTTTGAAATTTATCATTTAAGCTCATGGCATTTTGTGATTATTTTGCTTTGCAGCTATCCCATCCTCCCACTTACTATTCTAAGTTTAAACCAGACTTTAACTTCTGCATATCTTTTTAATTTCCTCTCCATCTGAAAGGGTTATACCTACTGTAATATATCCCTCTTTTCAATGTGATGATGTCATAGTTTTCATGTTCTGATCATTGATTCCCTTCTTTTAATATTGTAGCTTTGATTGAGCTTTGTAATTTCCCTAACTGAGTAGGATTCTGGATGCTGTGTCCTGCACTGCATCCTTAAGTATACACTTGGTGTTCTTATTTTTCTAAACAAAGAGCTTCTTTCAGTATTTCTTGTCGTTTTGGTTTAGTTTTTTCTGAAGTTGCTAAGCTTCTGTTTATCTGCAAATGCCTTAATTTTACCCTCATATCTGAGAGACAATTTTGTAGGATATATAATTCTTGGTTGGAAGTTTTCCTCTTTCAGGGCTTTGAATGTATCATGCTACTGCCTTCTTGCCAATGTTGTTTCTGCCAAGTCAGATGAAAACCTACAAGACTTCCTTTAGTACATCAGCTTTGCTTCAAGCCTCCCTGCCTTTGAGAGCCTCTCTTTATGATTCATTTTATTAGTTCTGTTTATAATATGTCTTGGTGCCTTTCTTTTTGGGTCTAGTTTTTGTGGTGTTAGAAAAGTTTCTTGAGTGTCTATGTTCTCTTTCATAATTTCAGGGAAGTTTTCTGTCAGCAGCTCTAGAAACATACTCTCTATATTTTCAGCTATCCTTCCTTGTTCAGGAACTCCAATTATTCATAAGTTATTCCTCTCAATAGAGTCCCACACATTTATTAATACTACATTTTTATTATTTCCTTTCTCTGATTTCTCCTCATAAACGCTGGTGTCACTTGCTCTATCCTCAAGCTCACTAACTCTGGCTTCTGTATCCTCAGTTCTGCTCTTTGGCTTTAGATTGAAATGTCTAACTCTGTAATTTTGTTAATAATCTGCTGAATTTCAGATTGTTGATGTTCCACCAAATAACTTACTTAATTTTTCATTTTTTCTGCTGCATTTTGTTTAATCTCTAGGAGAGCTCTATACATAATTCTTTTGTACTCAATCTCTAGTAATTTAAGAAAGGCTTCTTCATCTGGAAGTTTTTTGATTCTTCATTTGGGGAGTTTTCTGGGGCCATGGTGGATGGCTTCTTTAAATGGTTAGCTATGGATTGTTGTCTTCATGCCATCAAGAGGCTGTCCAATTTCTCAACAGGAGCTGGGGCATAGTTCTAAGAGAGGAGTAAGGGCACTACTAATTTCGGTCACCAGCTGCCTCTGTGTACTCTAGTGACTGGCCCCAGGTAGACTCTCTGGGGTGGTAGGTCCTACCTGCTGGCTGATAAAGGTGGAATTTACCGTGGCAACTCTCTGTAGCTGGGCCAGTCAGGTCTCTCATGTAGCTCAGGGAATGGAGGAGAGAAGGATACCACCTGATTGACTAGCTGGGACTGCTGTGATCTGCAGATGTGTTTAGTTTAAAAACTGCTTATTTGTGTCCGAAGAGTGGACCTTCGTTATGATTTATGGGCAAAGGCTTCATCAGGGCCAGGAGCCATGCTCCCAGGGCAACCCTGAAACTGCTGGACCATCAATTGCGGTCTTTTAGTGGAGATCTCAAGGTGCGCCCCTTTTTATTCCTGTGTTGCCAGTGAGACTCAACTTAGTGAGCTCCATCGCGACTATCACTGGTGGAAGGAGAGTGGTGGAGAGGAGGGGAAAGGAGACTGTTGGGAGGATGAGACGTGTATGGAACAGAGAGGAATAGTGTGCTGTCACCGGGCAGGGAGAACAGTGGAAGTTGCATATAGGTGGGCATGTAAATTTATACGGGAATGTACATTTTCACTCAGTCATAATAAAAAAAAAGAAAAAAGAAGAAAAAACCTGCTTATTTGCACAGAGGGGAACTCTACAGTGTCCACCAAATGCATCTAGGCTCTCAGCAGAGACAGCCTCCACCTCCTAGCTGGCAAAGATGGTACCCTGACTATGGAGTCACTTGGGGGGCTGTCAGCCAATGCTATGATGTGGATCAGTGAAAGGTTTAGGTGTTCTAATTTTAAAATGGTGCTTAACTGCTGAGTGAGATGCTGTCCAATGGCTGCCCAAATCACTAGGCTCTCACATGTAACAGGCCCCAACTTCCAGCTGACAACAAAAACACCTCATAGGCGGTCCCCAGATGCTATGAAGTGGTTCAAAGAAGGAAGAGGGTAGGGCTTTGCCACCCGCGTCTACCAGGTCCCACCCATAACTTGAGGCATGCTGTTCATAAACACTTTTTTTGCTGGAGAAGTCCTATCCTACAGGCTAAAACCTCTGATTGGCTGACTCTGCCTCTCAGCTGACCAAGATTGTGCCCCACCTGAGCTGCCCTTCCTGCTGTGAGACAGTAGAATCTACAGCACAGTTCAGAAAAGAGATGGTGGAGGGGCTGTGGTGCCCTCAGTCAGCAACCAGGCTCTTAATATGTGGCCATCCCAAACACAGTCTCTCTGCAGTGCTTTACATTGTTTGCTTAAGCACTGCAGTTGAGCACATTCACTGGCTCATGCCCAGTCCCCACCTCCAAGATAACAAGGAAGGCATCAGTACCTGCAGTCCTCTCAAATGAAGCAGGACTCAGCATGCCTCTACCTCATCTTTGAGAGAGGTAGTTTTCCCTTTATTGGTGTCTAGTTCACTCTGACAACCCTATGTCAGATCCTAGGACTCCCAGGTTATCCACACTGCTCCATTCAATTACCATTCTCGGGCTTAGTTCTCACAGGGAATCGAGGAGATATGTGTCTGTTCTGCCATATTGGCCCCACCCCCCAGCATTTTGTGACTAAAAAAATGTGGACTGGTAGCCCTCATGAGGCTATGTAACTGATTCTGTTAAAACAAAACAAAACAAAACAAAACAAAACAAAACAAAACAAAACAAAACAAAACAACCTTTGTGTTTAACATAGAGCCAAGATAATATTGAGTGAAAACACCTGATTAAAGAATTACCACTGTGTTTGGCCCCATAGGTGAAAAGTGATTTTGAGTCCAAATATAAAAGCAACTGAAATGAATAGAAAATATTTACCTACTTTCAGTCAGATACAGAATTTGAAAGTGGAAGAGCCCAAAATGTATCTATAATCCATGCAAAGACCTATTTTAAGAGGGAAACATGGAAATGAGTGTTCTCATATTGCAAAATCTCAGTCTTAGTGTATGAATTAACTTTTAAAAATTAACTTTTGGAAAAAGTAAAGAAGAGCTAGATTGTTTTATTTGATCATAGTCCTATCTACATTCTGAAAGAATATCAGTTTCAGTAGTTTCGTAGCAGTGCTTTTTAAAAACACCTTTACAAAAATTCAGAGTGTAGCCAATCACCTAACTCTGGAATCTCAGAACTAAATCTAAAATTAACATTTTGTTAATATCCCTTGCTGAAAGTGCCAATGTTAGTTTATGTTTTTGTAAAACAGTAGGCATTTTCTAGTTATTACTACCCTCTTGAAATTGGGTACTGAGAAGGGTTAATTACTAGAGAAGGGGGAAAAATTCAAATAGTTGACTCATATTTGATATTACTTTCCTTTTCTAATCAGGAAGGAATGATAATCCAGGAACTACTTTTAAAGATTGGAAACCAACTAGCAGGGTATAATCATCTTGGCACAAAGGTTAAGTAAAGAGTATTTGATTACTATACAGTAATTAAGTAATGTGAAAATATCCATTGGCACTGACTGCTCTGACTGGGATCACAATAGAGGGTCCTGGAAAGAGTGGAAGAAAATTATAGAACAAAGTTCAAATTCACAAAAAAAAAAAAAAAAAAAAAAAGGACCAGGCTTACTGGTACAACAGACACTGGAGTAATCTCTGAGACTAGAGCTCCACATGTTCTTCCAACTCAAAACTGAAGTCACACCCAAGGTTCACCTTTTGCTCAAAGATTAGAAAGGCCTATGATACAAACAGTAGCACTTGTTAAGGAGCATGTTTCTTAGATCAGTCTAGTATAGAAGATCAAATGGGCAACACATGGACAAAAACAAAGAGAAGGAGGCAGGAATGGACAGGAAAACTGGACGAATGGAAAATAAGAAACCATGGCTACAAAGGGGAAAGTGTTGACACATTGAGAAGATTGCAACCAATGCTACAAAACAACTTGTGTGTAAATTTTTTAATGAGAAACTAGTTTGTGTGTTTGTTAGTTTCTCATACATAAATTTACATAGACATTGTTATATGGAGCCTAGTTTCTATGCCTATAATGCAATCACACATTCCTCTTTTCCATCCTGGATTTCTCATGTCCATTCAATCACTTCCTATCTCTTTCTGCCTTCTCATCTTGCTTTGGGACAGAACTTGACAATTTAGTCTCCTGTATCTCCTTAAACTAAGGAGAATGCCCATCATTAGTATCATTTTATGTCTTCTGGTCTAATCTAGCCAAATTCAAGTGTCATCGAGTTGGATCTGACTCATGGCGACCCTAGGGGCCGGGGGGTCAAGTCTGTGTCTAAAGAGATAGTTTCAGGAACAGTTTTAGTTCTAAGTTGTCATGGATTGAATTGTGTCCCCCCCAAAATTTGTGTAGCCACGTGACTGGGCCATGATTCCCAGTATCCTGTGACTGTCCTCCATTTTGTGGTTTTCCTACACTGTATGTTAAAGGATTAGGGTGGGGCCGTAAATCCCTTCATAGGACCACCTTCCTGCTCCACTGTAAAGGAAGTTTCCCTGGAATATGGCTTGCCCCACCCTTAATCTTTTCATCCTACGAGAGATAAAAAGACAGAGAAGTAGGCAGAGAATTGGGAATCTCGTACCATCAAGAAAGCAGCACTCGGAGAAGAGTGTGTCCTTTAGACCTGAGGTTCCTGTGCCAAGACGCTCCCCGAACAAAGACTGATGCAATACCGGACTTTCCTCCAGAGCCAACAAGGGGAAAGCCTTCCCCTGGAGAGGATACCCTGAATATGGACTTGCAGCCTACTGGACAATGTAAGAATAAACTTTCCTTTGTTAAAGCCATCCACTCTGTGGTATTTCTGTTAGAGCAGCCCTAGCTGACTAAAACATAAGTTAACGAAGAGTCCAGGGACCGTGTCTTCTAGGGTTCCTTCAGTTTCAGCCAGACTATTAACTTTGGTCTTTTTATGTGAATTTCGGTTCTGCACCCTACTTTTCCCCTGCTCCATCAGGGACTCTCTGTCAGGGAGGTCATTGGTGGTAGCCAGACACCATCCAATTCTTCTGGTGTCAAGTTGATTGAATGTCTGGTTTATGTGGATTTATGTGGTCTCTTTAAGACAAGGAACATTTTATTTAAAACTCAGTATTTCTATGCCTCAGACGTTAATGTGAAGAAATGCTATTATATCAGTTTGATATTATTTAGTATTTTATTAACCAGAATTTTCTATTAATTACCACTTTTACAGTTTTCCAGTATAAGTGTAGTCAATATTCATTACGAGAACACTGGAATATGGAAACACTGTGAAGATTTGTTAAAAAACTAAGGATATTTATTTAAGGATATTGTCTAATATTTGACAATAAACTATGTATAAGTCATGTCTGGCATATCTCTACTTGAAAAAACACCTACTGCTGTTGAATCAATTCTGATTCATAATGACCCTATGGACAGAGTAGAACTGCCCCAAAGAGTTTCCAAGAACTACCTGGCAGATGACCTCTTGGTTAGCAGACATAGTGCTTAACCACTATGCCACTAGAGTCTCTATTACTATAACATTATTTCCTAAGAATCTCAGATACTAGTCTTTTTTGTAAATAAAATCTATATGAAGAATTTCTCTTTAAGGTATATTCATATAGATAGATATGTCCTTGAGATTACATTAAAGAAAACACATATGGGAATCATCAGTCTCATACCCCAAGTGGCAGTTCTTCTGATCTCATTGGTTCACTTCTTCACAAATTTCCATGTGTTAGAGAATTTTCTCTTTAAGGCTGATTCTGCTTGCCTTGTCTGTGATGTATGTCATTTGGAGAATAATATTTTGGACCAGATATTGAGTTGAAGTACTGTCACAAGCTATAAGAGTTCTGAGATGTAGATCACTAAAGGCCCTAAAACATTTTGGCAAAGTACAGTCCTTGAAATACGTCTATTAAGAAATCACCTGGGGTGTATGGTATACATCTGAATTTCTGAACACAATTTTAGATACTTTGGATCAAAATCTTGATACATAGAAACGGACATTTCTGTTAAGTACCTCTCCTGATTCTTATTTATGCTAAAGATTGAAAATTACTTCCTTTTTTTCTTTAATATCAAAGTGTTATAACACTTTACAACAAACATGCTTAAAGATCTCAAAAATGAAGATGCTTAAAGATTTAGGATCCCTGATAGTGCAGTGGTTAAGTGTTGGGCTGCTACCCCGAAGGTCAGCCATTCACATTCATCAGCTGCTCCTCAGAAGCCCTCTGGGGCAGTTCTACTTCGTCTTGAAGGGTCACTGTGAGTAGTAGGGAGGTTTTATTTGTTGCTGTTTTTAAATGAAAGTATTTCATTAGCATGTTCTACAAAGCTTCTGGAAAATTGTTTCAGTCATATGATGGTGATGGTAATGATAGTAGTGGTAATGATGACAGTATTAATAATGATGATGGAATCATATCAATTTGGTCCCAAGTTCAAGGCTGTTCCTTGAAAATGTTAAGCACAATACTAGCCTCAGGGCTTTTGCACTTAGGCTCACTCTGGTAGAAATGACTGTTCTCTAGATTTTAAATGACTAACATGTATTTGTCTCTGTTCAAAAATTACATTATCTGATAACTGACATTGTACCACCCTTCCTCACTCTCCATCTGTTCACCTAACTTCATATCTCTTCAAAGGTCTATTACTTTAGGTACTTTATATTTATTTATTTATTGTAAAGTCCTTCCCTGCTAGAATGTAAGATTGAAGAGAATGATGTATTAGTTTCTTTTGTTCAGTGATGTATTCCCAGTGCTTATGACAGTAACTGGCATAAGAGAAACTTAATAAACATTTGTTACAAGTTGCTAATCCCTTAGCAAACACGTACGTATTATAAAATGATATAAAAGGGAATTGGAGTCCCAACTTGTAAAATCACAACTTGCCTCAACCTTTTTCTGCTCCAACGAAGTTACCTACATAAGGATTGTGCTAAAGGTAAATTTATGGTCCAATTTTTTAAGACACCAGTGTCTCATAGACTACTATCCCACCTTCCACTGTTGTCACACTCTAATTCATCCTCCACACTGAAGCCAGGGTCATCGGACCACATCAATCGTATGCTTAAATCTCTTTCATTTTAGCCGTTTATATCCGGAATACGAATTTCTCAGAGCTTTGTATGGTGCAGCCTCATCTTCTCTTTTCCCCCACTCTGCCTGATCATGTTGTTAAACAGGCAAACTCTTTGCCAAACTCAGAACCACGTCTGTGATGATCTGTCCTCCTAAATGGCTCCTCACTTTACTTTCTTATCAAACTCCAGCTCATTATTCACATTCCTGAAAATTACCTTTTTCTGAAGACCTTTTTGACCTTTCAGTCTCAACTAGTTTTCTGATGAGTAGTATTCTATGCTTTCCTTCGGTTATATGTATCACAGTTATTATGATTTACTCCATATTCTACTCTGGATCCTAGGGTCGCCATGAGTCGGATCTGACTCGACAGCATTTGGCTGGCTAGTCACCTACTAATATAACACAAATAACCACAACTGGGTGCCTTTAAAGAACATAAATGTATTTTCTCAGCACTGCTGGAGGCTGAAAGTTCAAATCAGGGTCCTAACCATGTTGATTCTTTCCATGTGGGTAGTCTCAGATGCTACTTTGCTCTGTGGTTCATAGACAATTCTCACACAGGGTCTGTCTTTATGTGTATTGTGTGTGTGTGTTTGTCAGCATCCAGTTAGATTTAGGATCCACTCTTTACTGATAAAACCTCAACTGACTGACTGAATACATTACATTAGACCACACAATAAAGATCACTATTCTATTACATTATCCAACCAAAAACCAGTTGCCATTGAGTCTGACTCATAGCAACCCCACATTGGTTGAATGTAACACAGTTACATTAGATTGCAATCATAGATAAGAGGATTAATATTAGGATTTCAACACATATTTTGAGGGGGGTACAATTTAATCACTACTGGATCAATAAGCAACATCATGATAAATGAAGAAAAGATTGAGATTTTCAAGGATTTCATTTTACTTGGGTCCATAATTAAGACCTTTGAAAGCAGCAGTCAAGAAATCAAAAGACATATTGCATTGGGTAAACCTGTTGCAAAAGACCTCTTTGATGTGTAGGAAAGCAAAAATGTCACTTTGAAGACTAAAGTGCCCCTGACCCAAGCCATGGTATTTTCAATTGCATCCTATGCTTGCAAAAGTTGGACAATGAACAAGAAAGACCAACAAAGAATGAATGCCTTTGATTTCCGGCATTGGTAAAGAATACTGAATATACCATGGACTGCCAAAAGAACCAACAAATTGGTCTTGGAGGAAATACAACCAGAATGCTCCTTGGAAGCAAGACTATGTCTTACATACTTTGGACATGTCAGGAGGGATCAGTCCCTGGAGAAGGACATCATGCTTTATAAAGTAGAGGGTCAGTGGAAAAGAGGGAGACCTGTGCTGACATGGACTGACATAGTGGCTGCAACAATGGGCTCAAGAATAAAAACCGTTATGAGCAGGGCACAGGACAGGACAGTGTTTAGTTCTGCAGTATGTAGGACCTCCATGACTCCAGACTGACTCAACAGTACCTAACGATAACAGCAATACAGTTTGATCCATGACAGTATGATTATTAGAATTATTTTAAAATCTTGCCTGCACTAAGCCCTTAAATTCTGCTTCACAGAATTTTTATGTTCTTTTGGTATAGCTAGCCATGAGCATGATGCTGGGTGGTGCAGTGGTTAAGGGTTGTTTGCTTACCAAAAGTTTGGCTGTTTGAATTCACCATCTGCTCTGTGGGAGAAAGATGCAGTAGTCTGCTTCTGTAAGGATTTATAGCCTTGAAAAACTATAGAGAATTTTTACTCTGTCCTGTAAGATCATTATTAATCAGAATTGGCTTGATGGCTATGAGTTTTACCCATAAACACAAGGCAATGTGGACTCTCAATCAACGCATGCTAAATAAATGAACTGTCCAAAACTAGCCTTAAGTAAAAAGAAGTGTCAGAAACAGCTCTTTACACTGTTATGGGATCTACTGAAGTTTTCAGAAAGTTTAATGCTGTTTTAATGCCTGCCTGCCTGCCTGCCTGCCTGCCTGTTGCAGTCAAGTTGATTCCAACTCACGGCGACTCTATAGTACCGAGTAGAACTGCACCATAGCTTCCAAGGCGCACCTGGTAGATTCAAACTACCAGCTTCTTTGGCTAGCAGTTGTAATTCTTAACCACTACACTATCAGCATTTCTGGTTTTTCTAAAAGCTTCAGTTCTATTGTCCCCTTTTTATTGTTAATAATAACAATCTTGCATAATCTGATTATCTGATTTAATCCCTTAAAATCATTTTGAGGTAGTTATTATTCTTATTCATAAATGAGACTCAACAACAATGGTGGGAGCCAGAACTTGACACCTCTTCTTTTTCCCCCAAAGTCTGTGTCTTAACCTCTGCACAGTACTGCCTTTGCAGTCCAGAGCCTCTACCAGTTGCTTTTTACTTCCGGAAACCTCCAACGCTTCTTTCATACTCTGAATTCACAGGCATTGAAACTTAGTTTTTGGCTTATTTGCTTATTTACAGAATTTAGTGAATGTAAACTCAAACAGCCTACTTCATTATTAGATGCTGTGGTATTCAGTTGCATAGTCTCTATACAATAAACCATTCAGTTACATAGTGCAGATATCTTTTGTTTTCAGGTTCTGGGTTTGGGGCTCTTAGAAAATAAATTAGAGACTTATTTTATTTTCTCAGTTAAAAAACAAAAAAAAAACAAAAAAAACTCCTTGCTGTTAAGTCAATTCCAACTCATAGCAACCCTGTGGGACAGAGTAGAACTGTCGTCTAGTGTGTCAAGCAGAGGCTGATGAATTGAAGCTGCCAATCTTTTGGGTAGCAGTCATAGCACTTAACCACTATACTACCAAGCTTCTGTGTTCTCAATAGTAAGGGTCAAAAAGTTTTTGAAAAAAATTATAGTTGCATATGCATGAAAGATACAGGCCATATTTTGATTTTGTCCATTTGTTTCATATGGGTATATAAAATACAAGCAATTATATGAGGCCTGACAATTAAGCCCACAAACTTAATTGTTCTAAGTTACATATTTCATTGCTGAATATCACTATGGTCAACTTTGAAATACTCCCCCTTGGGAAGCAAGCACCTATGCCAGCACCTAGTCCACTCTGGAACGGCCATTGTGCACAGTGGCACTGTGGCAAGTCTGTAAACTTAACTGCATAGTTGTCCGTGAGGGCGTTTTTAGGCAGTAAACAAATAACTGTATTGGAACATCTTCCATGTAGTCACCTGATCTGACCCTCAGTGACTTTTTTCTTTACCTGAAGAGAAGGTAAATATTGAAAGGAAGACATTTTGATGACATTCAGGGTACCAAGGGTAATACAACAACAACTCTGATGGTCATCCCAGAAAAAGAGTTCCAAAATTGCTTTAAAAGGTAGATTAGGAGCTGGCATCAATGCATAGCTTCCCAAGGAGAGTACTTCGCTAACCATGATGATACTCAGTGATGAGATATGTACCACCTTTTCTAGGATGAGTTCATGAACTTCACTGGAAGTCCTCATAGCACTTAACCACTGCGTCACCAGGGTTTCCCATGCATGTACTATAAATTTATAATTGCGCACACGTGTGTGCGCGTGTGTGTGGGGGGGGGGTGGGTGTGGGCGCACGCGCATGCGCACACAAACACACATTTAGGTTTGTCTAAAATGCAAGACTTGTGTTTGGCAGCTACTTAGCACGCTGGACACTGAGCAGCCTGGGCACCTACACCCGCGTTTGCTCTCTCTACCCACCTAATGACTTTCAGGCTGATGGAGAAGCTCTAGTCCACGAGAATGCCGGAATGTGACATTGTTTGCTTTGAATCGAAGTTCATTTGATCACCTCTGGCGTTCCAGAAATTGAGCTGGGTCCTACCAAATTGTCCTCCCTTGCTGTAAAGTAAACTTCTGTTGACATTTTAAAAATATTGATAAACTCGGTTGAAGCAAGTAAAAGACAAAACTTCTGTATGTGTGAAAGTCCACTGAGTATTTGAAGACAAGCATAAATGATGTGTAAGACACCAGTGTGAATCGTTTTATTGTGCATCATTATGATTTTACTTTTAATTGCTAATCCTTCTGTAAGTGGGACAATGTACTGTTTTAAAAACCGTTGTAGAATTACAATGTTCTGTGTATTTTTGGAGCCTTGATGGGACAGTGATTAAGACGTACGGCTCCTAACCTAAAAAGTCAAAAGCTTGAATCCACCAGCTGCTTTCACCCTCCGGGGCTATTCTACTCTAACTATAGGGTCACTGCAAGTCAGACTTGATTTGATGGCAATGATGTTTTTTATGTACCTTTATGTACATAACCGAAAGGTGGGTTGTTCAAATACATCAACTGCTTCTTGGAATTCCTGTGGGGCAATTCTACTCTGTCCTATAGGGTCCCTAGGAGTCAGGATCAACTTGATGGCAATGGGGTTTTGATTTTAGAAGTCCTGGTCACTGAGTGGTTAGGCATTCAGCTACTAACCAAAAAGTCAGAAGTTCAAATCCAGCCAGCCTTCTTGGGAACTGTATGGGGCACTTTTACTCTGTCCTATAGGTTCACTGTAAGTTGGAGTTGACTTGATGGTAAGAGAGTTTTTGATTTTTAGCGACTTCTTGGAAATCCATGGGGCAGTTCTATTTTATTCTATAGGGTTGCCATGAGTCAGAATCTCCTTGATGGCAACGGATTTCTTTCATTTTGTTTTTAGTGTACCTTTACATTTATATTAGATTAGACCCCAAATCTGATAATTTTTGCTTAGATTAAGTTAACATATTAAGACAAGAACTCAGGAACTTTATGAATAACAGAATTATCTATTTTGCTATATGATCTTAGGAAAGACTTGGGATGGGTTATATTTAAGAAGTTTAAAATAATTGACAAATCCTGAACATTTTATCACTTACCTTTAAAATAAAAACTGGTGGACTTGGTAGGTTGCAAAGGTTGCTTAAATGTGAGAAGAGTATGAGAAGTCATTTAGCTTCTTTTTCTAGGCTTAGTAGAAGATTATGGGCTAAGTTTATGCTTTTAGATTTGAGTTTGCAGTTACAATTACCTGCAGTTCTTGTAAAAATGCAGACTGTCATTCAGTAGGTTTGGGCCTAGAAGCCAACCTTTCTATCAATTTTCCAAATGATGCATTGGTCATTCTCTCAGTTGTTGAAGAAGTATATTGAGTGCCTATTATGTTCCAGAAACTATGGTAAGTCATAGAACATCTGCGATCAATAAAACTAGTAAACAGTAACCACTGTAGGCTGTAATAGTGAGAACTAGCTGAACACCAGTCTTGCTTCTGTCATAGAGTCTTGTGGAGAAGAAAAGTACTAAAGAAACAAGCACATATATGAAACTAGAATTATAAATCATGGCACATGCAGTGAAAAGTTCAGTGGGAGAGACTAACAGGTTTACATAGGGTATGCAGAAGTGAGTTTCCCTGTGAAAGTTATCTAAGAGTTAGCTAGATGAAGACAGAGACAAACGTGTTCCAGGCACACGTGATGTCTTAGGTAGGGATCTTGGGACGTGAAAGAGTCTGACTTCTTCCTGAAACTTAACAATAGCCAGTATAGCTAAACTGTAATGAAAAAAACAGAAGGGGAGAAGAAACAAGTTTGGAGTTGAATGATCACCTAATTTATTATTCAAAGTGAGTACTTTAGAGACTAAAGTGATTCATCACTGACAGTTACATTAAGATACTAAGTATAAATGAAGATCTACAGTTTCAGTAGTGTGGAGAGGCAGGTAGAGACAAAATCATGGAGAAGGTTTTAACTGTAATGAAGCTTTTATCCTTTATGGGAAGAAATCTACTCATAAAAGAAACATTATCCCATTCTGTTATCTGAAGGCATTCAATGGTGAAGTCAGCCTTTTTAAAATGTTATTTTCAATCTTTTTTTGGCATGCTCCAGAAGAAGTAGTGACAAAAGGCCAGAACATTAATCTGAGGAAGACTCAGGTCATATTTTGATTTTGTTCATTTGTTTCATGTTTTAATCACTGTGTGTATAGATTTGCGTAGTGTCTCCATTTGTTTAATTAAAAGGGCATAAACATTAAGTAAGCAATTTCTGTAAAGAGCTTTGAGATCCTTGGAATAGGAGTTACATAAATTCAATGAAATTTTAATGTTAAGAATGTAAATATGATGAACTAGATCTGATAAAGGACTTGAACAAATGTGAGGTATATATACTAGAGCTCTGAGGTACACAAGTATGTATTCACAGAGACAATGGTCTTTTTCCCATCTGTGTCTCTGAGAAACTTAAGAAATTTCACACAGATGAATATAAAAAGACCTCTGGGTTATTTTAGAACAAACAATTAAGATTACCTTTTAGAATTATTTCAAACTTCTTTTCCAACAATTAGCAGCTACTTTCTTTGCATCTCTCCTCTTCAAGAAATGCCTTCTCCCTTCCTTCTCAGCTTTCTGCATAGAAGAGCATTATGCTGACAGCTGACAGTGCTCTTGTATTGCAGTGATTCTACTTTCATCACACCCTCACCTTGCTGTGTCAGACTGTTTCTTAGAGCCAAGCTGGTTTCTGGCAGTGATTTGGTTTCTTGGGGGTTCACCATCACTCTCTCAAGACACTAAGCGCTGTTCATGTACTCCAGAAGCCTGGTGTGTATACAAGGGTGTGGGAGTGAGGAGGTTTAAAGGCCCCACTGGTTCTTTTCTTCTCACTTCCCCAACCCTTTGCTATATGCCCTCTGATGCTAGTTGACTCATTCATTCTCCATAAGCCATCATCTTCTCTGGAACCAGTCCCTGTTTTCCCTGCCTTCCCATTTCCTCTCCCTGGAGCTTTGACTCTAAGACAGAGACATGCTTTGCTAAGGAGATGAGTGACATCACATCCTTTTATAAACTGTTTATCTTACTCCTTACCTGTACTACACTCAGCAAGTTTAATTCCCTTTATGCAAGAGATATCCTTCTTAACACTGTGATTGAATCATGTTTATTTTAAATGTACTAGGGAATCTTACTGCTGAAAATAGTTCTCTGAAGAACTATTAAATTAAAGAAAAATGAAGTAAAGAATTATTTTTAACCACTGCCATCCATTTATATCTTTTACAAGTGAAGATTTTTATCTATACTATTTGCCAAAATAGGGTACACCTGTAGAAAACAAGCCTACCTGGCCACCTCAAATAATAAGCATCCTCTTTTTAGCATATAACAACTAGGGACTGACAGCCACTGGAAAAATTTAACGTAATTTCAAAGAATATTATCTAGTTCTATGGGGAAAGGTATCTTTAAGAAGATAAATAAGAGCTATAATCAACTTGGCAACTCACAACAGTAAAACAATATAACTTTTTACATTTATTGCAAATGTGTGCATACACACATATGCACACATATACAACACGTATCTAAATGCAATGAATAAAGACGAATCACTCTAAATTTAGCCACTCAGGGAGAAGTAACATTAATTTTGGGGACCATTTTTGTTAAAGTTCCCAAAATGAGTTTCTGTGTTCTCACACTGTGTTTTATCCCTACTTACAAGAGATAAAAGGAGAGAAACGTTAGCATAGAGGGAGAGGAACCTAACTACCACTGACAGAGAAGATCCAGGAGTGGGGCCAGGGTCCCTGTGCTGAGAACCTCCCAAACCAAGTAGAAGATTGATGTCAAGGCATGTGAAAACTTCCAAGGAAGCACAGGCTCACACATGTAGAAAGGACTTTTCCCCAGAGCCAAAAGAGATGGAAAGTCTTCCTCTAGAACTGGAACCCTGAATTCAGACTTTTAGTTTCCTAAACTCTTGGTGGTATAGCAGTTAACTGCTACATACACTAGCCCCAAATTAACCAGTTCTAATCCACCAGGTGTTGCATGAAAACTGTATCGTGAAGTTCTACTCTGTCCTATAGAGTTGCTATGAGTCTGAATCAACTTGACAGCAGTGGTAAACTGTGGGAGAACAAATTTCTGTTTGTTAAAGCTATCACCTGTGGTATCTCTGTTATAATGGCACTAGATGACTAAGACAGAATTATCTCTTGGGGTTGGGGATGAGGGCAAAACTGTTGTGGCTAATGGCATCAAATTATTCCCAAAGTAGAAGATGTAAATCATTTTCTTATCCATGCACGACATCAGACTTGCTTTTCTAAAGAGGAAGGAAGCAAGTGGAAAGCATGAAAGCAGATGGAGGGCATGTGAGCATCTCTACATGCCTGTGGTACTTTCTCAAATGGAGTAAAAACCAAAAAAGGAAAATTGAATAGGATTTGCCATATTAAGTTGAATCACAAAGTCTCTTTCAGGGACATCTAAACATGTTCCCCTTTTGTGGATGTGAGGCAATCATAAACTGCAACTTGGATACTGAGGCAATTTTACTACAGCTGGTGTAGAAGTTGAGAACTCAGACTGCTAAACAAGAAATAGGTCAGCAGTTCAAATCCATCAGCCACTCCTTGGAGACCCTATGGGGCACTTCTACTTTGTCCTATAAGATCACTGTGAGTTTAGATTGAATAGACTGGACAGCAGAGGGTCACTCAGTTGGAACCGGGTAGTTAGACACATTTGTAAATCTATCTCCTTCATGGATTGGGTAATACTATTTGCCTATTAGTCCACTGCATGCAAGTTGTTTTTAAGGGTTCTTGGGGTACAAAAACATGCTCTAAAATAATTCTGGGCTCAGGGCCTTTGTACTTGTTATTCTCTCTGCCTTGATCCAGCCAAGCCAAAAGCCAAGTGTCATCGAGTCAAGGATTTCCCTAAATCCTTGTATGGCTTGTCCCATTGCTAAGTCATAGAGGACTTCCCTGAGTGTCAATCTAGAGCACTCACCATTACTGTAGCTCTAACTTGTTTTATTTTCCTCGTAGTCCTACCATCATTTGAAATTATATTTTTACGTATTTACTAAGTTGCTTGTTGTCTGTGTCCTTCCACCATAACAAGAGCCAGAACCTCATCTGTCTAGTTCATTGCTCATTTCCAGTGTCTAGACAAGTACTTGACATGATAAGCATTCAATAAATATTTATTGCAATAATAAATGGGTGAAGCCAACAGATGATACAAAGTACATTAGTAAATAATTTTACAAGAAAAAAAAAGAAATCCAAATGCATATTTTGTTGAGTTGATTCCAATTCATAGCGATCCTAGGTTTCCAAAGAGTAGCTGGTAGATTCTAACTGCTGACCTTTTGGTTAGCAGCCAAGCTCTTAACCACTGTACCACCAGAGTTTCAATTTTGTTGAAAGCAATGAATAAAACTTAGATATTGCCACTATCTAGCTAGTCACTTGGAAGCTGAAGCAAATGAAGTGGAGAGGAAAATAACATGGTAAACTTAGTCTTCAGTGGAAAATTTGGACAGGAGTAGACTGAATGACCTTACTCTTTATAACTTAACTCTCAGAAAAGAATAGGATGAGCCAGATAGACTGTTACTTAAATTAACCAAACAACGAACACACTTAAGATTCCACCCTATAGTGACCCTGTAGGACAGAGTAGAACTGCTCTACAGTTCCCAAAGAGGGCCTGGCAGATTTGAACCGCCAACCTCTTGGTTAGCAGCTGCAGTACTTAATCACTACATCATTAAGGTTTCCTTTCTTAAATTAGGCAGGGACAAATAATGTAATTGTGGCCACTTGGGTTGGAATCCAATTTTCAAGCCCCAGTGTAACTAACCAGCTATTGGGACCCATATCCACTGTCCCAGATTCTAGAACCACATGTATTTCTAGTAAAGTTGGGATTTAAAGTCCTGTTTGTCCCATGGATGGTCGTTCAGTATCAAGCCACTTCTGTCTTTGGTTTTACTCTGGCTGATGGCTTCTCTGGGCCTGCTAATGATGGTAACTGTATTTGATTTTTATCTCGTTCATCTTACTGAACCACTGAATTTGTATCCTTTTAATATCCTCTTTTGAGTACCCCAATCCCAGTTTGATGAGTTTTGACAGTTGTATACATTTATGTAACCACCACCCAAAACCAGATATAAAATATTCCCAGTGCCTCAGAAAGTTCCCATGTCCTCTTCCCAATTAGTTACTTCTTTACCCTGCCCTAGAGCAGCTGCTTTCTAGTTTCTGTCATTATAAATTCATTTTGCTATTCTTGGATTTAATACAATGGAAACACAATATTTACACTTCTGAGTGTGGCTGATTTCACCTAATGCAAAGCTTTGGGGATTTAGCCATCTTGTATGTATCATTCTTCTTTATTTCTGAGCAGTTACTATTCTGCTATACAAAAATACCACAAATTTTTTTAATGTTGTTGAACATTTTGACGGTGACGAATCTGAGGCTACTCTAAACAAGTCTTCTATGAATAATCTTTTAAATTATCTTTGGTAAATACATAATAGTGGAAATGCCCGGGAAACTACTCTGACCTTTAGGATTGCTATGAGTCAGACTTGACTCGAGGGAAGTGGGTTATGTTAGGTGTTTAACTTTGTCAGAAACAACCAGACAAATCTCCAAAGCAGTTGCATCATTTTATGCTCCCACCAGCAATATGTAAGAAATCTAGTTGTTTCACATCATTGCCAGCATTTAGTGTTGTCAGTCTTTTTAATTTTAGTTATTCTCACGAGTGTGAAATGTTATTTCATTGTGGTTTTAATTTTCATTTTCTTGATTATTATTGATATTGACAGCGTTTTCACACACTTGTTGACTATTTGTATATTCTTTTTTGCAATGCTGCCTCAAGCTTTTGTTATTTTACTGATTTTCTTCATTTTTATATTGCCAGTTGCGAAAATTCTTTATATATGTTACATACAAATTCTTTGTCAGATATTTACACTGTGAATAGTCTGTGGCTTGTCTATTAATTTTCTTAATATTGACTTTGAAGACACAGAAACTTTGATGTCTAGAGTATTTATTTTTATTTTGTGGTAGTATTTTTAGTGCCTTTTGTGGAAAAATCTTTGCCTAACTCCAGATCCTAAGAATGTTTTCCTGTTTTCTTCTAGACGGAATTTTCTACTTTTAGCTACAATGCCCAATCTAGTAGCCACATATGGAGCCATCCTCTGGGGTGGTTTTATGCTGTCCTATAGAGTTTCTACGAGTGGGAATTAACTCAGTGGTGATGAGTTTTTTAGCCACATGTAGTTAGTTATTAAGCGCTTGAGATGTGGTTAGTGTAACTAAGACCTTAAATTGTTAATTTAACTTAATTTAAATTTAAATAGGTGCATGTAGATAGGGGAATTCTAGAAGTTTTGCCATTCTGAGCTTTAATTTAGATCTAGGATGTATCCTGTGTTATTTTTCATGGATGGTGTGAAGAAGTTATCCCATTTCATTTATTCCCATATGTAAATCCAGTTGTTTCAGCGAGATTTATTAAAAAAAAGAAAGCCTTTCCTTGAATTGACTTGGCAACTTGATTAAAAATCCATTGACTGCGTGAGTGTAGGTAAACAAGATTTTTAATGGACTACTTACATAGTTTTATTGAAAAAGTGTTCATTCAGCACTTTTTATGCCAGGAAATGTGCTTAGCACTGAGGAAATAAAGAGTCTTACGTTTAAAACTGAGTCAAGATACTACTAATTTTGCTCATGCTTAGTTCGCAGAACAGTTGAGAGCACACTTGTATGCCATAGTTCATTGTTGTGGCTGGATGCCATTGACTCACAACATGATAAGCAATTGTAATATAGTTCAATGTGCTGGGGAAAATAAGGGTGTCTTGGGCATATGTATAAAGGACTTGTGATGTAAATTTGGGCATAAAAAAGATGGAAGATTTCCTAGAGTGGTAAGTGTCTAACAGAAGATAAGTACAAGATAGTGAGTCAAATAGTGGGAAAAAGTGTTCCAGGAAAACAGATGATGAAAAGCATTTAAGAAAAAAAAAATATTTTTGAGAACCTAAAATTAGCTAGACATAGTGCTTCTTATATGTTATTTTATCTATCTGCAAATAACCTACTGAGGCACAATGATGACCCCATTCTGCAGACAAGTAAACTGAGGTAAGAAAAGATTTAAGTAATGTCTCAAAGTCATATACATAGTAAAGTAGACAAATCAAGATGCAAATTAGGCTTGCCCCTTTATTCACCACTCAGTAGAAGTTCTACTCTGACCTACAGGTTTTCTGTGAGTCAGAACCGACTTGACAGCACCTAACAACTACAACAAAGCTCATATTATTTTAGATATGTGTTTATATGAAAGAAAAATAATCACCATGAGACTTTTTAATCATTAGAACTTCCTCAACAAGAAAGTTTTTTCTCAAAGTTTTTTCCCCTTGACTAATAATCATCTTCATTAACACTTAAGCCAAAAGTTTAAGCTTCCTCTCTATTAATACTAAATAATATAAGAGTTAGAAAGCACCACAATGGTCACAGAATCTATGCTGATCTAAAGACTGACCTAAATTTTAAATCTAAGTGTCAAGCTTGCTGTCTGAATTTTGTCTTTTCTTATTTTCCTCAGTCACTCTTGTAGAGTGTGATAAGAGTTCTGTACCAAAAGGGTACATGAGTACATGAGTCCCCAAGTTATCAAAAGTCAGTTGTAATAAACTAAGAATAGAGTGTAGCTCATTTCCAAGTCGTTGGTGTTAGCACTAGAGTGCTGACAGCATGGAAAATAAATAGTCAACAAAATGATTATGACTCAGGCATAGTACATGCTATGCTTATAGAAAGCAAAGTCTGGCTCATTTGTAAGCCGCTCAGTTCCTCCTGGTGTTAAATTGCTTTTGAAATCAATTATAGCTTTGTGACAGAATTGCATGACTAAATGTGAAGAAGAAAGCAATAAATGTAATGGTAAGTGGTTTGAATAAGATTTGGGGGACAATTCATTACATCTGATTAGGAACATATCTCCAAAGATTTCCTACTATCAGGTGACAAGTGACAACACTGTAAGTAGAAAGTAAATACCTAAATGCTCTTTCTTTTATATTTCCTTTTTATTATACATACAAGTATGTTAATCTGTTGCTGTCAAGTTGATTCTGATTTATAGTGACCCTAACTGCTCCACAGAATTTCCAAGGAATGCCTAGTGGACTGACACTGCCAACCTTTTGGTTAGTAGCTATAGCACTTAAAACACTATATCACCGGGGTTTGCTTATATATGTACATACAGTTTCTTATTCTTTTTTTCTGTACAAACTATATTCTTTTGTTCATACAGAGTATTTGATAATGAAAGCAAAATTTATACATCATAACACATTTCCCACTTAAGGATACATCAAGAACTTCTAATTCTGCCCTTCTGTATTTCCCATCTTCATTATTAAGCTTTCTAATCATTCCAATAAAATATCACTTAAAATAATTTATAATCAAATTACTTATATTTACTTCCATCTGAAAACATTAACAGTTCACATTAAAATAGAGTGCAAATCTTCTACTTAATTTTACTATAATATCTAAAATTCATAACCATTTATGCGTTAAGAGAGATTCCCTAGAAGCTTTCACAGAGATAAATTAAAAGTCCTTAAAGGCATGAAAATCAGACTGATTATTGAACTTCTCAGCAGAGTGCCTAACAGTGAGCATTAGAAGGCACCAAGGTGACAACTATAATGTTTTGAGAGGAATTATTTTGCAACTAGAGCTGATACAGTTAAACTATCAAATTGATATAGTTAAATTATCAAATCAAAATATCAATCAACTAAAACTGATGTAGCTAAGCTGTCAATCAAACGTAAGAGAAAATAAAGATGCGCATAAGAACTCCAACAATTAAATGCTCACATACTTTGTGACTCACAAAATGAAAAGGAAACTACACAGAAACATACTTTGAGTTGCCTAATAGACTGAGGTGCTTGGAAGGTTTTGCCTTTGAGCAGAAAAAGTAAACGATGTTTTCTTCTCCACAGGTCCAACATGCTGCTTGGTTCTACACCATCATAATGTTGCAAACTGCGATGTCTTAATTTTTAAATGTTTAAATCATAAAACGGTGACAGATTATAATTAACAGTAGAATGTCAAATTAATGTAATAAAATAATCATTGGAAGAAGACTTGGAAGTGAAAAAGTAAACAACTGAAAGTGATTAAGTAAATAAAAAGAAGAAGAAAATGTTCTAATTCTTATATTTTACTTGGAAGGAGCTAATATTTTCTGCTTATAAAGTGTATAATTAAAAAAAAAAACATGTTTTCAGTATATTGCTTGAAATCAACCAAAAAAGAAAAATTAAATTGTAACTTGCAAAAATTGGGAACTGAAATATGATGGAAGATAGAATCGTATTTCTTTTCCTTCAGGTAGGAACCAAACTACTTCTATAACTGGTAAGTCAAGAAATACAGATCCTACTGTATTATTCAAGGTTATAGTAACAACCAATAGAAGAATTAAAAACAAATGGGAAATATCAGTAGAGCAAAGTGTAAGTAGGGGTAGGAAACATTTATTAATTGTTTTATGTACATTTTGATTCTTGATTTTTTTTTTAAATCACATACAAAACTTAGAAAATTTAACAACAGAAATAAATAAAGCTAATTATTTTAAGTTCTATGATTTGGTCAGCTATTCTTATTCACTGACATTGCAGAAAAAATTTAAGGAGGCTCAGTTCTACTGAGAGTATTTTGTTGGGTTATTTTATATTTATGTATTATTTTCTCTCATACACAAAGCATTTTGAATTTTATTTTTTCAAAATATACTTTGGATATCTTGAGAATATCAGAAGTCAATGAGAAAATATCTTAAAAAATACACAGATGCTGCAAAGCAACACATTAACGGTTTAGAAAATGTCAGTCTTTCCTTTGAATCACATCCTCATTATCCTACTCCACCACTGTACTTCCTTGTGCTGAACAGAAAGCAAGCCCACATTAAAAGAAGATAGGTCTCTATGCTTTCATATGTAGGATATGTAGTCAGTGCTTCCAACAGCTTAGGTTTTTTATAAAATTAGATACTAAAATGAGTCTTTTTCATGTTAAAATTCTCAAGAATGTTCTCTTTAACCTCCACTGGGAATGCCTTTCTTTGACTCCTACACAGTTCAACAGAATAGTGTTAGAGGCTTCCAACAGCAGGCTCCAAACCCCTGAACTGGGCCTGATTTGTCAATAGGACACATACTGAGAACTTGAATTCATGAAGGGTGCTATATTAGTTAAAGACTCCAAAATGACTCATATTTAATAGGACTGCCACAGCAACAGTTCTTGGTAGATAACAGTCTTTCTCAAAACATAAAGAAACAAAGCAAGGTGATGTCGTAAGAGGTCCAAGTCCACCAGACGAGCACCACTGTTTGCCTGGCCTTTGACTTGCTGTTTATGTGGCTTACAACAAAGAAAAGAGGTCAAAGAAGATGACTGTTTGTTATTACAAGGATGAAACATCAAATATTTCTTAAGAACCGGATCTATTTCATTGTAACTCTGTAAAGGTACTATGCTAGGAGAGGTCTAGCCAGTTAGAAAATAGTCCTTGGCTCCTGATTACTTCTCCAGTGGCTTGTGCCCAGTATCTTGCTACCACTCACTGCAATGCCAGTTGTTTAAGTGCTGTTTTAACACTGTTTTGAGACCATCTCTGGAAGGCAGTCCATTTCACTTCTTGAGTAGCTAATTAAGTCCAATTTTCAATCATTCATCTTAACAAGTTCTCATACTCCTGGGCCACTGTGAATCCAGCCTAATTATACTGAGTCCAAGTACCCAGAAACAAGGGACAGCTCTTAGGCCCCTTTGCCTGAGTAGTTATTCAAAATGACCAGTTCCCAGGAAGCCTGGGGAACCTACCTGACTCCACCTTACTTGCCTTACATAAGCTCACCCCTTGGAAACACTGGTGGCATAATGGTTAAGAGCTATGGCTACTAGCCGAAAGTTTGGCAGTTCAAATCCATGAGGCACTCTTTGGAAACATCATGGGGCTGTTCTGTTCTGTCCAATAGGATCACTATGGATTGCAATCAATTTGACAGGAATGGGTTTGGTTTTCTTAGTTTTCTACAATTCCAACTTATTGTTACCAGGAGGTGGATCCAAGATGGTGAACTAGACGCACATCTCCCAGATTCCATCTGAGAACTAAGGCCTAGAAAAATAAATGAATGGAGCAATGTGGACATTCTGGGAGACCCAAAATCTGCTATAGGGTTGTGAGATTGGACTGGGAGACAGCAAGGGGGGATCTACCTCTGTTGGTGCACAGGCAGCAGTGCACTGAGTCCTCCTTCTGCTGGCAAATCATTTGGGAGGATTACAGGTACAGACACCTTCTTTGTTAACCAGGAGGCTGAGACTAGGACTGTTGAGCCTGTGAGCCTGACACACGCTGGCTATAATGCTGAACTGCAGTGCTTAAGTAAACAGCATATCCTGCAGCAGAGAGACTGTGCTTGAGACAGCCACATCTAAAAAGCCCAGCAGTAGTGGGAGACCAAGGGTGCAGTTTCCCCTACCCCCTCCATTCTCTGGGCAACACCATAAATTCTGCTGACTTACTGTAGCAGAGGTAGCTCGTGCTAGATACCATCTTGAGCAGCTAAGAGGCAGATTTAGACATGCCTGAGGTCTCATCTAGGGCTAGTTCTCACACTGAGCAACAGTTCCTGTCTGGTGAGTGCTTCTCCCAGAAGAAAAGCTGTTTTTAAGGCAATCATGCCTATAAAATGTAGTGGGGGCTGGTGGCCAAATGTGGCAGTGCCCTAACTCCTACCCTAACTGAGTGACACCATACCATCTGGGTATGGTCTACATGATGCTGTCTTTGTCAGCCAGGAGTCAGGGCCTGCCACCCCTTAGGGCCTGGATGCTTTTGGCTTTGGCTGACCAATGTCTCTCTCAGTAGAAAGGCAGCTTCTGTGATAGGAGCAGCTAGAGATAGCAGTGCTGTCTGATAGCTGATGCCAACTTTCACCACATTTCACTGAACCACACCATAGTGTCTGCTGATGGCCCCTGCTGAGACTCTATAAGTAGAGTGCCATCTTTGGCAGCCAGGGGTTGCAGCCTCCCACCCTGGGCAGCTGATTTCGGTGCCTGTTGGACAGTGCCTGACTCAGCAGAAAAGCAGTTTTGGAGACAAATACATCTAGACAATGCAGTGCTCTCTGGCAGCCAAGTGTGGGACACCGTGCTCTCCTTCCTTCCCTGAACTACAATGTAGTCTCTACTGGCATGATGATGGAAAGTCGGCACAAGTAGCTCGTCACCTTTAGCAGACAGGAGGCGGTGCTGGCCTCCCCTGAGGGCCCAGCTGGGGCCAACCACTAAACCCAGGAGCATTGCAGAGCTTGAAAGAATCTATATTGCCAGAAGAGCTATACATAAGTCAGCTGCACCTAGCAGCAGCTGGTGACTAAATCTAGCCGTGGCCTTACTCACTCCCTTCTTAAAACTGTGCCACAGCTCCTGTCAGTGTAACATTAGAGAAACCGAACAGCTTCTTGATGGTGTGAAGACAACAATCAATATCTAATCATTTAAACAAGCAGACCACCATGGCTCCAGAAAACTCCTAAAATAAAGAATTAAAGAACTTCCCAGATGAAGAAGTCTTGCTAAAATTATCACAGGTAGGATACAAAAGAATTTCTTACACCTCTCTCTAGAGATTAAACAAAATGCAGCAGGACAAAATGAAAAACTAAGCAAGCTATATGAACTACTAAATTAGTAATCTGAAATCTAGTAGATCAATAATAAAATTAAAGAGACAATTCCATGCAAAACCAAAAGAGCAGGATGGAAGAATTAGAATACAGAATGAAAGAGTTTGAAGATAAAGCAACTGACACCAGCATTTATGAGGACAAATCAGATAAAAGAAACAAGAAAAATGAAGAAACATTAAGAAGTATGTGGGACTCTTTTAAGATGAATACTCTATGAATAACTGGAGTTTCTGTACAGGGAGGGATAGTAGAAAATGCAGAGAGAATTGTTGAAGAGTTACTGACAGAAAACTTCCCCAAAATCATGAAAGAAGAGAACATAGATATTCAAGATGCTTATTGAACACCACAAAAACCATGCCCCAAAAGAAAGACGCCAAGACATATTATAATCAGGCTTAAAATAAATGAAACATAAAGAGTGGCTTTTAAAGGCAACAAAGCTTAAAGCAAAACTAACATACATAGGGAAGCCCTGTAGGCTTTTGTGTATCTTCTTGGCAGAAACCATGCTGGCAAGAAGACAGTGGGATGACACATAAATTTGGAAGGAGAAAACCTTCCAACCAAGAATTATATATCCTGCAAAATTGTTTCTCAACTATGAAGGTGACATTAAGACATTTGCTGATAAAAAGAAGCTTAGAAACTGCAGAAACTAAACCAAAACTCCAAGAAATATTGAAAGAAGCTCTTTGTTTAGAAAAACAATAACAGCAAGTGTATGCTTAAGGATGTAATGCAGGACATAGCGTCTAGAATCTTACTCAGTTAGGGAAGCCACTAAGCTTAATCAAAGTTAAAATATTAAAAGTAGGGAACCAGAGATCTTCTTTTTCTATTTTTGGTGTTTTTTTTTTTTTAATTGTGATTAAGTGACAGCACACTTCTCCTTTCCATTCCATACTTCTAGTGTCCCCTCAACAAACATCTGTCCTCTTCTCACCACCCTCTTCTCTCCCATCTAGAAAGAAACCAGTGAGACCATTGCCTATAAATGCATATAACCATAAAGTATGCATCCCATATGGTCACAATGTATCTGTGAGTCCAGTCCATTCTTGTCTGAAGTGTTGACCTCATTACTGGTTTCCAGTCAGGCACAAAATCAGGTCTAAGGGCCATGTTCCCAGGGGAGCATCCAGGCTGTTGACCCATCAGGAACCAGAGACCTTAACCTGAAAACTGTGGCATCATCATGCTATAAAGAGGGATATATTACAGTAGATACAACCCTTACAGATGGAGAGGAAATTAAGAAGATATAGAGAAGTTAAAGATTGGTTTAACCTTAGAACACTAAAGGGGATCTTGAGGGTAGCCACAAAGCAAAACAATGAGACCTATTGAAACAAGAAACATATTAGAGAGTCTCAACAAACACAAAACCAATACTGAAAAAGATGAAAAATGAAACCATAAAGAAAAATGACCCAGAACAGGATATTAAGAGGAATAAAGAAACCACCACCAACACAAAAATAAAGGCACCAAAATGACAGCCCTAAACACATATCTATCAATAACTACAATGGATGTAAATGGAGTGAATGCTTCATTAAAGGACCAGAAAATAACAGCTTGGACCAGAAAACATGGTCCGTCTATATGGTGCTTACAAAAAACACACTTTAGATTCAAGATATGAACAAACTGAATGGAAAAATATATAAAAGTTAACAACATACAAAGAAGAGCAGGAGTGGCAATACTAATCTCAGATAAAATAGATTTTAATGTAACACCCACCATGGTAGACAAGGATGGTCATTATTGCTGAGAGGTTCAATACATAAGCAGAATATGACAATATTAAATATTGATGCACCCAATACTAGAGCATTTAAATATATCGATTAAATACTGAAATTATTGAAAATAAGATAGGTCACTCCACAATAATGGTAGGAGACTTCAATACTGCAGTTTGTCACTACCTTGTCCTTAGGTGCAACCTGCTGCGCTTCCTTGTCTCTGAGAAATGTGAGTATAGTAAACTTAGTTACTTTTTATGGCCTCACTGACATTTCTCTCCCTCACTCTACCTGACTTAGCATCCCATGAGTTCATTTTCAGAAGTGCTTTAATCAAAGGCTCAGAGTGAGGTGGAAACCCAGAAGGTAAATTGAAGCATTCATAGTAAGACTTATGACTGCCAGTATGTCTGGTTACAGGAATTCCTCTAGCTTGGCTGTTCTTTTTGGATAACTAGAGAAGGAATCATGTTCTACTCAGAAAATTGCAGCGGCTTTAGACTGAGCAAGCTGAATGCACCCATCACTTCATTAACGGTGTGTCAGCTACCAGGATAGAAAGGACAAATTCCTTGGGCCAGAGAACACTCTTTCTGGAAACGTATTTGGATAGACAGAATCAACCTTGTTGTTTTTGTGGAGTCAGCTTCAACTCATGGTGACCTTACATATAACAAACAGAAATGTAGCCCAATTCAGTCCATCTCCACCTTAGCCAAAAAATTCCAAACCCATTGACATCAAGTTGATTCTGACTTGTAGAGACCCTATAGACAAGGTATAAGTGCCTGATAGAGTTTCCAGGGAGCGCCTGGCATGACGGATTTGAACTGCAAACCTTATGGTTAGAAGTTGTAGCACTTAACCATGTCACCAGGGTTTCCTCAGCGTTCCTAAATTTTCCTTCTTGTTGGCACATTTGCCTTTCAGTTTAATTAAAACAGCCAATGTCTTACAGGTCTTAGGGCCTGTAAGATTAATTGGCTGTTAATCTTCTAGAGTTATTTCACATACATTAACTCTGCAATATTAGTTATTGTCCATGTTAGAGGTCCATTTTATTGGCTGTTTCATGGGAAGGCGATGGTTGTCAAGGGGGGAAAAAGCACAGGTAATTTTTCATTTTTTGTACTATGGTACTATAAATATTTCAGTTTATTAATCAGTTTATTTCCATTTTAAAAGCACCTGCTGAGCACCTGCTCTATGCCTAGTCATTATACTCAGGCATCTAAGCATGATGATTAAATGCATGAGCAATGGGCTAAAGAGATGTGGGTTTAAATTCTACCTCTACTCAACAAACATGTGACCTAGCAAATTATTTGAAACCTCCCAGTCCTCATCTATTCTGTGGTGATGTTAATATCTACCTTACAGGGTTTTATGAGTATCAAGTGAGGTGAAATCTACAAAGTGCTTAGCACACAGTAATAACCTTAATAACTGTTGTCTAAATTATATGATATTTACAATTTAGAGGAACTCTTTTTCTAGTCAGAGGCACCTCTTACTATAGAGGGAACATATTCTATAGAGGCAACATATTCTTAAGCCAATAGTTTCTGAATTAATACCAAATTATAAATATGCATCAGTAACTTTTAATTAACAGGGTTTACCTATTTTTAAAAGTTTTATTTATTTTTTGTGATTGAGTGAAAGTAGTATACAATCCAAGTTACATTTGTGCACCTGCCTATCCCGGTTCCCTCTGGTCTCCTTGGCCAGTGACAGTGCACTCTTCCTTTACATTCTATACATGCCATATTCTGCTGATATTCTCCTATCCCCTCCTCTCTAGCCTCTCCTCTGCCTTCTGGTAACAGGCCAGTAGGATGGCATCCTGTAGATAGATGGAACCCTAAAGTGGACACACCATGTTGTCACCTTATGTCCCCAAGTCCAACCCATTCTTGTCTGAGGAGTTGACCTCAGCAATGAATCATGATCTGGAACAGCAGTGGGTCTAGGAGCCATGCTCCCAGGGGAAGTGCCGGGGCAATAGATTTTATTTTTTAGAACAGGTTTAGATTTACAGAAAAAAGTAAGCCTGTAGTACAGAGAGTTCTCATATACTTCCTTTCCTCTCCCTTTCCACAGTGCCCTCTATCATTAACATATTTCAAGTCATGGATTGATTTGTGTCCCCCCAAAAATATGTGTAGCCATGCGACTGGGCCATCATTCCCAATGTTTTAGGACTGTCCTCCATTTTGTGATTTTCCTATGCTGTATGTTAAAGGATTAGGCTGGGACTGTAAACCCTTTATAAGATCACCTCCTTGCTCCACTGTAAGGGAGTTTTCCTTGAGTATGGCTTGAACCACCCTTAATCCTTTCATCTTACAAGAGATAAAAGGAAAGGGAAGCAAGCAGAGAATTGGGAACCTCATACCATCAAGAAAGCAGCACCAGGAGGAGATCGTGTCCTTCAGACCTGAGATTCCTGTGCCAAGATGCTCCCTGGACAAACACTGACAGAATACTGGACTTCCCTGTGGAGCCAACAAGGTGGAAAGCCTTCCCCTGGAGTGGACATCCTGGATTTGTACTTGTAGCCTACCAGACTGTGTAAGAATAAACTTTTGTTTGTTAAATCCATCCACTCTGCAGTATTTCTGTTCAAGCAGCACTAGCTGACTAAAACATTGCGTTAGTGTAGTGTACTTGTTACAGTATATGAACCACTACTGATACATTATTATTAACTAAAGATCCCAGTTTACTTTAGGGTGACTCATTCAATGTGTTATACATTTCTATGGGTTTTAATAAATAGCATTGTTAGAGTCAAAATTGACTTGACTACAATGGCTTAAAAAAAAAAAAAGCAAATATATAATAAGCATCCACTGCTGGGAACCAGTTTGTTTTTTTCTGTGCCTATCATTTTGCCTTTTCCAGAATGTCATATATTTGGAATGATACACTATTATAGTCTTTTCACACTGGCTACTTCAACTTAGCATTGTACATTTAAGGTTCTTCCCTGTTTGTGGATTGATAATTCATTCCTTCTTTGTTGTTGAATTATATTCCATTATATGGATGTATCAGTTTACCTATAAATAAAGCTGCTGTAAACATTTATGTGAAAGTTTCGTGTGGACATACCTTTTCACACCATTCGGATAAGTGTCTAGGGGTGCAGTCAATAAATGATGTGGAAGCTTTGTAAGAAACTGCCAAACTGTCTTCTGAAACACCTGTACTATTTTGCAATCCTACCAGCAATGATTTAGAGTTCCTGTTATTCCATAGCCTCGTGATTTGGTTGATTTGTATTATCAGGTTTTTGGATTTTAGTTATTCTGATAGGCATGTAAGGGCATTTCACTGTTGTTTTAACTTGAATTTCTCTGATGACATATGACACTCTCCATCTTTTCATATGATTGTGTCATCTGTATATCTTCTTTGGCACGAAATGTTTGTTCAGATCTTTCTCCTTCTTTTATAAATTGGGTTGTTTTCTTGTTGAGTTTAAAGAGTTCTTTACATATTTTTCATGCCAGCCAGCCAGTATTTTGCATATGTGTCCTTAATGAGATGTTTTGCTACATATGTCAGAAAGCCCAAAATATTAGTGATTTAAACAAGATAGAACTTTTTCTGTCTTTTGTGAAAGAAGCTTGGACATACAGAGTAAACAGCTGCTGTGGCATTTCAAAATCAGGAGTTAGGGTTCTTTCTGTCTTTTTTTTTTTCAACCTAGCACAGGCCTTCCAGATTCAGGGTCAATTCTGGATCCACTATAATTTCTGGAGTGGTAGCCAAGTGTCTATATTTCAGAGAACTAGAAGGAGTAAAGGAGGACAATAGGAGTATATCACCCTTTAAGAAGCCTTCCAGGAAATCTCATACATCATTATTGTTTACAACTTACTAGACCTCACTGATAGAATTTAGTCAAATGCCACCCTTAGCTTCAAGGAAGGCTGAGGAATGTTATCTTTCACCTAGTGTGATGGTTAGGATTGTGTGTCAATTTGGCTGGGCCATGAGTCTCAGCGCGTATGTGTGATCAATCCCGTGGCTGCATTTGCTGGGAGTATAAAATCAATTTAAAGGGAGTTTCATTGGAGGTGTAGCCTGCACCCTCATTAAGCAGACTGTCTAGCTTTTCTTGCTCTGGATCCTTCAGCTGCCTCCTGCTGCTCTTGGGACTTGAGCTATCAGCTTTTCTACAGATTTTGAAATTTGCTGATCTTCACAACCTGAGAGTGAGAGCCCTGCTCTCCAACCTGCAGATTTTGGTTTCTCCAGCCCTTGAGGCTACATGGATTGAGGAAAGCCTCTTTCCTACTCCATAGGCTCGGGACATTCTAGCCTGTGCAATCACATAGTCTGTTCCCTTAATACAAATCTCTTTATGTACATTTATATATATACACTTCACTAGTTTTGCTCTCTAGAGAATCCAGCCCAAGCCAGGTGATCACATTGCCAGACTGACTAAAAACAGACTTTCTTTACTACGGATAGATAGAGCTGAGGATGGATATTGGGTGGAGTGTATGACATAAGTTATTAATGTGGCAATTGGTATTGGAAGGTCTTTGGGTGGTGCAAATTAGCCACAAGATTGACATTTTGAACCCACACAGAAGCACTACAGAAGAAAGTACAAGTGATGTGTTTTCATAAATATTGCAGCTAAAAAACTCTGTGGAACAGTTCTAGTCTGTAACACATAGGGTTTGGAATTGACTCAACAGTAATGAATTTGGGTTTCTTTTTCTTTTTTTGAATTAGTATTAAAAAAATAGCTTTCATTTTTATTTTGATGTCAATTGAATTAAGTTACAGTGAAAAAGAAATTTCACTACCAAACAATATATTCAAAGCATAAATCATGTGATTCTGTAGAAAATCATATGTTAGAATCATAGAGTAGGCAAATACCATTCAGCTTAATAAAAAAAGGTGAGAAGGTGAGAAAGGTATCTCTTTCTTTTTTATTGTATTTTAGATGAAGGTTTACAGAATAAACTAGTTTTTTGTTATACAGTTAGTATACACACTGTTTTATGACGTTGGTTACCAATGCCACACACAACATGTCAACACTCTCCCTTCTCAACCTGGGGTTTCCAATTATCAGCTTTTGTGCCCCGTACTGCTTTCTTGTGCTTGCCCCTGGGTGGGTATGCTCCTTTAGTCTTGTTTTATGGGCCTGTGCAATCTCTGCCTGAAGGATGAACCTCAGGAGTGACTTCGTTACTGAGCTGAAAGGATGTATAGAGGTCATACTCTTAGGGTTTCTCCAGTATCTGTTGGGGCCAGTAAGTCTGGTCTTTTTTTTTTTTTTTTTTTTTTTTCACTTGAGTTAGAATTTTGTTCTACATTATTCTCCTTCTTTGATCAGGAATTTCTACTGTGATCCCAGCAGAGCAGTCAGCAGTGGTAGCCAGTCACCACCTAGCTATACATGGCTCAATCTATTGGAGACTGTGGTAGATGTGGTCCTTTAGTCCTTTAGACTAATCTGAGAAAGGAATCTTCTGCACAGAGTTTAAGATATTTAAAAAATGTAATTTTCTAAAATTACCCTGTCTCTGTAGTCAGCAATACAAGTTATTTGGAAACAAAACTTTAATGACAGGGTTTACTCTTTTGGCTTTCAACATTCTGAAAATGTTTTGAATTCTTACAGACTTTTCTAAGAAGTTATAAGGTCATTTATTACGGCATTCACTTGTTTATCTCATTCCACAAATAAGAATTGTTAAAATTTTTAATTGGAATGTCTACGGCTTCCTTCACTGATCTTAATCTCAATAATAAAATATTTAAGATATTTGGAGTAAGTGTATAAGGACAGAGACTGTTTCCAGCATTTTACATCCATCATCACCATTAAATTTCACCAGAACTTTGCTTTAGATCCTGTTATTATTATCTTCTGGTTTCTTATATACAAGGAAAATAAAGCTAAAGGCTAAAAGCAGTTAAATAACTTAAGTTGATAAAGGGAAGAGCTATGCTAGAATCAAGTAGTCTCACCTCAGATTTTACAATCTTAACCTTATTCTACTCTCTACGATACAGAACAGAAATAATAGCACATATGTGTGAATGAAAGGGTAGAAAAAAAGCCAATGGCTCAAGAGACCTTTTTTCCAAAATTGGCATCCCTATTAGATTTTTTTTTTTTTTTTTGCTATTTTGAGTTTTTCAACTCAAAAAAAGTTGAAGTGATACAGTATCTTTGGATACATATTAAGAAATACAGAAATACAGATAAAGAATTCTTCAACCAAAAAAAGAATTGTTAACATTTTTGTATATATTTGAAAGAATTGTTAACATTTTTTGTATATACTCACTAGAATTATTAACATTTTTGTATATATTCACTAGAATTTTAGTACACGTGTATCTACACACCTATAGAGCTATATACATATTTAGACATACTATGCATATAAGTATTTGTAAATATATTACTAAGGAAGTTTCATTTTTACTCAGCAAATACTGTTTCCTTAATGTCAGTAAATATACACTCATACAACTTTCTTTCTTTTTTAGTCTTAAAAATAATTGATTTTAAAAAATGTAGATCTGCTCTTCTCTCTGTCTTCCTGTGTGTGTGTGTGTTGTGTTGTGTGCACGTATATGTTCCCACCCCCCCAAATAGATGAATGTAGAAATAAAAATACACTTTAATTTTTCTGAGGAAAATTTCATTCAAGCTATTATTTTGTACAGTTAATAATATTTCAGAGGAAATGAAAATGAAGCGTGTCTTATAAATTAGCCCAGGCGTATCTTCAAATATCTAAATAGGAATAATGACATTTAGAAACACAAAATCTCGAATAGAATTTCTGTCAGTTACTATATTCTTAGCTACCTATAGTTAAAATATATATTAAAAGTGTGAACTGTGTGACTCTTCCAAAGATATTATTTTAGGTAAAACATATCAGAGTTTACAATTTGTATAATTTTTCCTATTTCAATAAACATAAGAATTTTCATAGATGCCATTATTAAAATTGAAACACTTGATCAAACTTATATTTCCAATCTTTAAAAAAAAATTCACATCTTTTAATTAGTATTCTACCTCCAAAGCACCATTATATCTGGACTGGCTTAGAGCAATTAAACTGCTAAAAAAGTCACATACTTTCTTATACTAACACAAGACAGTGCTCAGTAACTCTAAGACTATCTAGCAGTTTGTTACAAAAATACTTTTGGTGAAATGCTTGACATCTTGAGAAGTGACAAAAAAAATACTTTAGAAATGTTTTAGGAAGGAAAGATATCTAAGAGTGAAATTAATTACAACCTCCAACGTAAGTAACAAAATCATTTGGAACTGTGTAAATCCAGGTGTATGCCAAAATTACTGATTTCATGAAGAATTCTGGAAACACGCTTGATGTTTATAATAACACTTATAAGTGTATTTCAAATTTATTCTACCAGTTCTGTGTCTGTGTTTTTGTTTTTATCAGCACATAACTTTCCTATTTTGACCATGTAACCCAAGAACTCACGTTCAGAAAGCTTTGGGCAGTATGACACACAAAGGCCAGTTTCTTTGAGATTTAACCTGCCTCTGTTTAGGACAGAATGTTTGGAATGGTTTATACAACAAATAGGTAAATTCTTCACTTACGAAATAACACAACTTCAATGTTATTGAACTTCGAAACAAAAGTCTCTTGTATCCACAGGAAATTTCAGGAAAATCTACACATAGTCTAGCTTTGCCTTACTTAAAAAAGGCAGAGGCATTTAACATATTTCAAGTTATAGAAAGAATTCATCAACTATGGAATGGCAAACAGGGTTATATAATTCTTAGAGGTGTGAATGTATTTTCAGTTTTTAACAGAAGGTCAAAGTGCAGTCTGGAAACTAGGAAAATACTGGTCATCTAAAATATTTGGAATTATGATTGAACCACCATCGCCCCATTTAGGGTCCTCAAAAAACAGGAACATGACGTCTATGAAAAGCCCTGTCCTTGGTGCCTAGACTAGTGTTTTGTTCTCAAAATACATTTGATAAATAAATGAAATACTTTGAGGATTTTCTTTTTTATACAAATTTATTTAATTGTATATTTACATTTTCTTAGTTTATGCTGAAACAAATCATCACTTGCCTCCTGCCCCACCTGCCAGGGCTTGTTTTGCAAAAGGCAAGTGTTAAGGCTACAAAGAGCAAGTAATTCAACCTCAATGGCATGTAAAGCTATTTCATTTTTTATTACGTAAACTGTTGATGTCAAGAGTAGAGATTTGTGCTACTTCAGGTCTTGCCACTGTGCAATAGTTTTACTTTCTATTTTTGTTATTTCTTCACTAATTTGACTGACTTCCTTGCTTTAACCTAACTAATTACATATATCAACCAAGTTCAGTTAAGAGCCTCTTTTCGAAGGGACTGGTAGCTATATGGAAACCCTGGTTGCATAGTGGTTAAGTTCTACATCTGCTATCCACCAGGTCAGCAGTTCAAATCTACCAGGTGCTCCTTTGAAACTCTATGGGGCAGGTCTACTCTGTTCTATAGGATCACTATGAGTTGGAATTGACCTGATGCTAGTGGGTTTATTTTTGGGGGGTGTGGTTTGTAGCTATGTATCTTATTTTAAACCAAAACAAAAATCCTGTTGCCCAGTTGATTCTTATTCAAAGAGACTCTATAAGACAGAGTAGGACTGCCCCATAGGGTTTCCAAGGAGCAGCTGGTGAATTTGAACTGCCCACCTTTCGGATGGCAGCTGAACCCTTATTCACCATGCAACCAGGGCTCTGTATATCCTGCAGCAAGGATAAATTCTGAGGTGAAAGTAGACAATTATAGGCATCTAAATGGTGTTGATGCATTTATTAATATAAAACCCATTGTCACGGAGTTGATTCCAACTCATAGTGATCCTATAGAACAGAGCAAGACTGCCCCCATAAAGTTTCCAAGGAGCACTGGGTGGATTTGAACCACCAATCTTTGGTTAGCAGCTGTAGCACTTAACCACTATGCCAATGGTGTTTTCTATTTACTAATATAGAAAGTGTTACTCACGTACTGAAGAATTTCCCAATTTTGGCTTGGGGGTTTATGTGTAGACTCATAAAACTGACTATGATATAGTCTTCAGTCAGATCCCTGGAACTATTTTAAAAATTCAAAGACTGATGGACCACAACTACCACCACCTCTGCCAGGCTAAGTCTAGCACAACTAGATGTTGCCTAGCTACCCCCACTGATTGCTCTGACAGGGACCCAAATAAAGAGTTCCAAACTGAAAAAAACCTAGAACAAAAATTCAAATTCACACGCACACATACATATACACACACACATACATACACACAAAGAGCAGACTTACTAGTCTGACAGAGACTGGAGGAACTCTGAGGTATGGCCCCCAGACACCCTTTTAACTCAGTACTGAAGTCTTTTCCTAGGTTTGCCTTTCAGCCAAAAATTAGACAGGCCCATAAAACAAACAATAACATCATATATACTATCCAAAATGGGCACACCAGTCCAAGGCTGAGGGAGAAGGCAGGGGTGGGAATTAAGAAAGCTGGTTGAATGGAAACGTGGTTGAGGAGAGTGTTGACACTTCAAGAGTTGGCAAACAATGCCACAAAACAGTATGTATACTAGTTATTTGATAAGACACTAATTAGCTGTGTAAACTATTGCTTTAAAGCACAGCAATAATAAGAAAGTTTAAAAATTCAAGACCAATTTTGTGAACAATTACATAATTTCACATTTGGATTTATTTCAGCAGAATGAAAGGGAGTTTCTTTTCACCATACATATAAATCATTATCAGAATCCAGACGGCAGGCACTAAAATGAGTGGTTGATTAGGAGCATTTGCCCTAGTGTTACTCTAACCTCATAGGTAGGTAAGGAAACTATCAATTTATCAGCACAAAGAAGGGTGACTACTCTACTTGAAACCATCTTTCCTTACCTTAGCCTAGCATACAGAATGTAAAAGCTCCCACATTTATATGGGATTAGTTTCCTATCTGTGCATAAATTTGAAAATGGCATGACACATCAAGGGTGCTAAATTCTGATGCAATTATGATGACGCCTGGTATCACTCAGTGATGCACCATAAAATGCTCAGAATGGTTAGTCTTAATTGGAAGCAGGTACAAAGTTCATGGCTTGAAAATTCTGAAGAGGTTTACTTCCCTTTATGAGAGTCACTTCATTCTCCAATGTGATTATTTACAGTTTCGAATCCACCAAGTACTCCTTGGAAACTCTTTGCGGCAGTTCTACTCTGTTCTACAAGGTGGCATGAGTCAGAAATTGACTTGGTGGCAGTGGGGGCGGGGAGGGAGTATCATGGTGTCAAAGCCAATAATGAAACTTAATATGTATTGAGTACCTGCCATGTGACAGGAGTGGTGCTATTTATTTACTTGTTTTATGTATCTTATCTCATTTGATCTGCCTAACAGCAGATAAGCATTTTTATATCTTATTTTCAGATGACTAATCTGAGCCTTTCAAATATTAAGTAATTTAATTCATGGTGGAATGTGTATATGAAAACTCAGGTTGGTTTGAAACTAAAGCTCATTCAAACGTTAAGCTAACTCTGCCTCCCACCTTCTATATTATGTGCCGCAGCAAAGTAAATCATCTCCCTCCAAGTTTCCAATTAAAAATGACTAAGCAGTTTCCTATTTAAAGATCTTGCTTTTACTTGTAACAGAAAGTGAAAGGCTTTCAATGACAGGTAAGCCCAATTTGCATTCATCTCAATATGAAGAAAGAAGAGAGGAAAACTGGAAAAAGAGAGCTGGAACAAAAACCTGCAGGAGCACAAAGGTGCAATAGGACCTGAACACCAGAAGAAATCTCCATCACTAGTTTTTGAAATTTGCCAGCAGGTCTCTGAATCTGTCTGAATCATCACTGCGTCATCAAACAAAAGAGATGACTATGCAGGACCCTACTGTATCTGGGAATGGGCGTTGTCACCTTTCCAGCCTTATTTTCCAGGCCTTTCCATGAGGCAGAAAACCATGGTGGTAGTAGTGGTTAAGTGCTACAGTTGCTGATTGGTCAGCAGTTCAAATCCACCAGGCATTCCTTGGAATCTCTATGGAGCAGTCCTACTATGTCTATAGGGTTGCTATGAGTCAGAATTGACCCAACAGCAGTGGGTTTGGTTTGATTTGGTTTTCTGTGAGGCCATTCAAGGGTCTCTCTATCCTTCCATAAAGCCTTCATGATACTCACAGGCAAAATGAAACTGAGTCTCCTTTTCCCATGGGACTCTGAACATTTCTTACCCTCTGACATTTTAGACTACCTAACTATAGTATCTGGCCAACTATACTATGAGTTCTTGGAGAATAGGGACCTGGTCATTATATCTCCCTCCTTAACTGTTGCCTGGAACCCTGGTAGCACAGTGGTCAAGAGCTCTGCTGCTAACTAAAAGGCTGGCAGTTTGAATATACCAACAACTCCCTGTAAATTCTATGGGGCAGATCTACTCTGACCTGTAGGATTACCATCAGTCAGAATTGACTCAGTGGCAATAAGTATGGTTTTTTACTTCCCTGCCCCTCATAAAAAATAAAGCAAAATTGATGGCCTACACAAAATATGCCAACAAGTATCAAATAAGAGAGAAGGCGTGATTCCTCACTCTGCTTATTTTATCCTACTAAATGCATGGTTTACTGAACCTACTCACTGTAATATGCCATTAAAAAAATAAGTAGCTTTAAAAAAAATTCTTACAAATAAGACAGATGTACTGTGACCACATTCTTAAAAAATCTATTGGATGCACTTTATGATTCTATGTATCTATAGGATATCACTGTGCTGACCTGTGGTTGGAGGGAGAGTGGGTGGAGAGGAGGGGAAAGGGGGCTGTTGGACGGATGAGACATGTATGGAGCAGAGAGGAATAGTGTGCTGTCACCGGGTAGGGAGAGCAGTGGAAGCTGCATAGAGGTGGGCACGTAAATTTATACAGGAAGGTACATTTTCACTCAGTCATAATAATAATGAAAAAGAAGACTTAAAAAAAAAGAAGTCTGCTTTATTGAAACTATAAGGAAAGAGAAAAGTATCTCCAGGACAAGGAAATAGAAGAGAGAACAATGTTTGTTTGTTTTTTTGTTCCTTCTTTTCTTTTCTTCCTTAAGTTAAGAAAAATTCAGTCTAAAGTTGTCGTTGTATCAATGTTAGTCAAATTAAGCAGCTCCCTCCTTCTCTTTCATTTTATCTTCTTGCCACGATTAAGTATGTTACTGGGTTCTAAACGGGCCCTAAAAGCTGGTCTTCAAACCTTGGGATTTGAGATGCACAGTGCCCAATAATCTCACACACCACGTAAATGCCAAAATGTTGCCATTAGGGACTCATTTCTTTAAGTTAAGCGTCTCTCCGGCCAAGCCAGCCAAGTGCCGTCGAGTCGGATTCGAAGACCTCTTGAAATGTCAGTTTAGTCTCAAATTCAGGTTTTAAGCCCAGATGAACTTGAACTTAAATCTATCGAGCTTCTACCTTTACTACCTACTGCTGTCTAGTTGATTCCAACTCATAGCAACCCTATAAGGGCAGAGTAGAATTGCTCCATAGAGTTTTCAAGAAATGCCTGGCGGACTTGAACAGCTGATATTTCGGTTAGCAGCTGTGGGATGTATCCACCACCTACCAGGGTTTCCCTCCCATTACTACATGTGTAAAACTCTTTTCTTGACTTTTCAAAGCTGCCGTTTCTCCTGTATCTGAGGACAGTGATAACCATTTAGCAAGATTACTGAGTGACATGATGTAGGTAAAAATTCTTGTGCAGTTCAGTAATAACAAATGGCCAATCAATAGTAACTTGTGTTTGATGAGGGCCCTGTGCCACGCAAAGAAATGAGAAGAAAGTGGTTTGAACTTATGGCCACTTCACACCGGTAGGTGGAAAGGACCTGTTTTTGAGACACAGTCCCATCATAAAGGAAGCATCTTTTCAGTTGGAGGCCCACCCTCTAGTTATTTAATGCACTTCATTTATCCTGATTAATGATGCCCACATCATCATTGTTAAGCTCTTGCTCTTACTTTTACATCTTAATATAGAACTTTTTCTTATTAATCTCTGATCATAATGTTCAGATTAACCAAAACATATACAGCTGTTCATACTATTAAGATTAACCAACACATCTACAGATGGAGTCTGAAATTTGAGGCACCCAAACTTCACTCCCCCCCTGGAATATGGATAGAATATATTGCATGTATCCAGCTAGAGGTTCAATTTTCACTTCCTCCCGATGGCCCTCCACGCACGAGGGACGGAAGTGAGGCTCTTGCCATCCCTGTGTGGTTTGGGGGTAGTAACCTCCTCGGGCCGCCTGTCCCCACCCACGGCCGCGGCCGTGACGTCAGGCCCAGCCTCCCTCTCCTCCCGGGCTCTGCTATAAAGGCGCAGGTGAGCGCCGCGCCCACGGAATGTTCGCACACCTTGGTGCCTGCGCCCCGAGGGACCGAGAGATTCTGCCGCGAGCTGCAGGCGCACATCCACGGCCCGGATCCCCGACCCCGCCGAGCCTCCCGGCACCTCTCCCACTGCCGGTCCCCTCTCCGTCTTGCCCCTTCTCCTCCTCGTCCTCCTCCTCACCCCCCTCCTCCTCGTAGCTCCGGTGGGAGTTGACCCCAGACTTAGAAGACGCCGCATCAAGGGACCAATGAGAACCTCGCCGCTACTGCTGGCGCCCACGGTGCTGTCGCTGTTGTTCCTTGGCTCAGGTGAGGACATCCTGGCCCTGAACTGCCGGGCGCATCTCTCACGGAAGGTAAAAAGTGGTCATCTCTAGACTCTAGCTTCTGCTTCTTCAGGGAACACCTTTCGACACACCTCAGGCTCTGTCCTGCTGGAGGCGATCGCTGTACCTCGCCCCTTTAAGTTTACTGCCCGGGAAGAAGGGAGATCCCTTAGACTTTCCAGGGCAGGACGGGAACGCCTTAGAGAATCCCTTTTACGTTAGTCCGTCTGAGATAGCCCTTAAAGGAGCCGTGTGATCCAATGCCTTCGTTTTACAGATAAAGGAATGGGGTTGCAGAGACGGGAAGTGATGCCTTGTCTAAAGGGAGGATGGAAGTGTTGGACCCAGAGTGCTAACTCCTACCTAAATTCTCCATCTCCTCTGTCAGTGATGTTAATTTTAGCTTCCATAGACGGCCTTACATTCTACCATAGAGGTTAGAAGCACACTTTCAGGCTGTTTTACTGAAAGCTAAAAGAGGAAGCCTGGAGCTTCATTTGGGCCTTGAATCTTACCTAACATCCCGTTTCTTCTCTACATAAAACCAACAATAATGAAGCAATGTTTATGAGCCATCATTGATATTATTTTTACACTTCATGTTCATAATCTTTTTCAACATAAAACGACGTGTTAAGAAAATTTAATATTTACATTCAGAAGCTGTCTTTTAAAGTGGGACAGAATAACATTCTAACAAAGTCAAATGCATTTGTTATGTGAGGAGATAAGAAAATTACCTGCTAAGTAACTACGTTAGATGGATTTGCTTATTTGGCAGATTTTTGTTTTTGATGTAACAATTAATGTAGACTACCTATAAAAGAGAAAACCTTGATAAAAGTTGCTCTGTAATTGAAACAGCTGAATCTTCTCGTTGGCAACTTGTGAAGTTGCTTTCTTAAGTGACTCAATCACAAACAATAGCAAATGTGCAGTAACTACTTTGATATCAGAAGATAAACATTTCTCCTAAGCACAGTAGACCGGTGAGAAAGACACTCTTCTCTACTTTTTCTTTTTCTCCATTATTCCTTCTCCCAGGGCATTATGTTGCTGGATTGGAACTCAAAGATGCCTCAAAGAAAGGAGACCACAGTGCTGATGGGCCTGAGGTGACAGTGACTTCAAGACTTGCGATACCCTCAAAAAGCGAGACATCCACAGTCAGTGAACTGTCCTCAGAGACTGACTATGACTATTCAGAAGAGTATGATAATGAACCTCAAGTATCTGGCTCTATAGTAGATGACTCCATCAGAGGTGAGTAAAGGAGAAGTGAAAATGTAACCTTTGAGATACAGATTTATATGAGCAAAACTACAGCAAAAGAAAAGCTACTTCCTGGATTTTCTAGTGTGTTCTTGTGTACACATCTATTACAGTTCCACTAGGTAAGCTACAGACAGACAGAAGGAGCTCATCAAGGACACATCCTGTATGTCTGGGGCGCTACCAAGTGTTTTATGTCTGTTAAGTCTAATCTTCACAACAACTTTACGAAGTAGGACTTATCTTCATTTGACAGATAAGAATACTGAAGCTTAAGGAAGATTATGTTTTTCCTAGGCCCCAGAGTTAGCAAGCAGTAGAGCTGGAGTTAGAACTCCAGTCTCTTTGATTCCAGATACCATCCTCTTTCCCAAATTGCCCCATTGCTGAGCCATGTAGACATGAACCACTCCTATCTGCTCTAGCTTTTGTGTCTACTCCCCCTACCACAAATAACTGCAATTTAATGCAAATGAGGAGACAGAATAAAGTAATGGGGAAGTAGAAATTGCACTTTAGCCATTAAGTAGTAGGTATGGAGAAACTGGTGATAATGATAATAACATCAGCCTTCTGGACAGATGACGGAAGAATGCACATAGGTGGATTTTATTTTGCTAAAATCACAATGTAACCCCAAATACTATTAGTTATATAGTAGTGGTCTATGTTGTTTTCCCCTTTTGCTATTCACAGACCTTTTAAAGAGAATTTGCTTAAAATGATGTTATTAAAGTAAGAGATAGATATTGCCCGTTACCCACACATCACTTTGGAGTATTAGGGCATGAACAGTTATCACTCAGTCAGATCCAAAACTCCTAGGAATGCCCAATACAGAGGCATGGAATGAACAGCTTAAATGCTGCTTGTGGCCTTTTCTTTCCTGACTCTGCCCTCCTGGACTCTCCTCCCTGTACCTGGATTTCAACCGTGGAGAAAAGAGAGCAGAGGGTACCACAAGGGCGTTGAGTGGGCTAAATGTCAACTGGGAAAAGCTTTGATGCACCTTCTACCTCCCTACCACTGTATGGGATCTTGTACTTTCATGAGGTGGGAAAGAGTCCCACTGATATTTCTTATCTTTAGAAGGGTAACAACTGAGCCCCAGGATAACTGGAAACTGTCCCCTTAAAAATGCTCAAATGGTTAGATGTTAGTAGTGAAAATGGCTACTGCTCCAACTGCATTATGGAGTGAAAATATTGACTGTACTCCTTTGAAAAGCTGTTAAATTAATGTCCATGAAGTTAATGTCTACTGCAACACTTTAGCCTTATTGATCTCTATCTGTAATTTCTAATCTATCTGATAAACTTCAGTAATGTTCATTTAAAATGCTTCTGAGAGCACTTATTCTAACTTGTGGGACTCCTACCATTAGAAGAATGCTTCGGTGCAAAAATCACATAGCCACTCATTGATCTTTGCTCCTAATTACCTTCATTAATGCTGTTACAAAAACGTGCTAAAAGATTCATAATATTTATTTGCCATTTCCTCAATCAGATGGATTCTATCTTTGATTTCCTTATTAATCTTGCTATGTTTCTAACACTTTCTATTTAATGAGTGCTGGATGACTGTTATGAATGATGGTAAGTTTTGTCTTTGTTGGGCTCTGTTTGCTAAAAATTTGCTCAGTCAAGCCTATTCAGGGATTAGATAACAAAATGTACAGTTTGGTATGGAAACTACTCCTTCCCTATCTGTACATGGCTAAACTACACCTTGTGAGACTGTAAGACTGGACAAAGTCTTCTGTGGATCTTATGAGTTAAGATGAATTTCTGAAACACCAAGTACAAATATTTCTGGACCCCTCTTTTCAAACAGATGGATTTTAGAAGTAAACCTCCCAGGAGATATCAGTTAATTACTGTCTGTTGTAATTGGGAAATTGGGAACACTGACTAACTCTAATATGTACGTAATTCTTGGTTTCCCAGGCTCACTTTAAGTAACCAGTACCAGTCATTAAGCTAGCTCCAACTCATGGCAACTTTATGTGTATCAGAATAGAACTGTGCTCCGTATCAGCCTTTCAAAAGCTAATTTTTCAGAAGTAGATCATGAAGTCTTTCTTCTGAGGTGGACTTAAACCACCAAGCTTTCAGCCAGCAGCCCAGCATGTTAACCATTTGGACCATCCAAATACTTTCTGCTCCATTCTAGTAGCACCCAGCTATGATGATGAGGACAAGGCTGATGTGCCAAATAAAATTGAGTCCCATCTCTCTCAGAGAGCACACAGCATAGTGGAAAATCAACAGGCTTTGTTGTCCCAGCACTGACATTTACTAGCTACTTGTTCTAGGAGAAAATACTCCACTGCACTTGTTTCATCATCTATGTCATGTAGATAATAATACACAAAACTTTTATTTGAATTTAACCGTATTAATGCTAATTGCCAGGAACTTGATATGTGTTACAATTCTAGATATATTTAAACTATTTCAAGGATTTTCTTAGATATGTAACTCCTTCATCAGTAACAACAATGATAGTTATAATAATGCAAATCAATTAAAAAATAGAATTCTGGGCTAGTAAAATATCAAAAGGGTTGAGAATTTTAAAGGTCACATAATACTGATATTGTTTGACTGTTTATTGTATACATACTTGTGCTAAATAATGAGGCAAAACTTTGCCATGATTCTCATGAGCTTTCACTATTCTGAGCCCTTTTTTTCCTGTTGCCAAAATCTTATTTAACATGAAGACAGTTGCCAATAAATCTTATTTTGTCTTTTTAGTTGAACAGGTAGTTAAACCCTCCCAAAACCAAACAGAAAGTGAAAAGACTTCAGACAAACCTAAAAGGAGGAAAAAGACTGGCAAAAATGGAAAAAACAGAAGAAACAAAAAGAAGAAAACTCCATGTGATGCAGAATTCCAAAATTTCTGCATTCATGGAGAATGCAAATATATAGAACACCTGACAGCAGTAACATGCAAGTAAGTTTCCCTAAATTGTACAAAATTTTAAATATCTAACACCACGTCTAAAATTCTTACCTGCAGGAAACTATTTTTCCAATTTATAAGAGTCAGCAAACTTTTTATAGGACCAGATGGTAATATTTTAGTTTTCATAGACCAAGATTATGTACCTACTTTCATAACCAACTTAAAAGTAATTATTTATAATGAAAAGCAAACAAAACAACCACCACAACAAAACATCCTTAGCCTATCAGCTATTTATTAAAAATAAAAATGAAGACTGGCAAATAGCCAGATTTCACCTTTGGCCTATGGTTTGCTTTCCCCTCGTAAACTATATCTGTGAAGCTTTTTTTATTTAAATGAGCAAAACAAGCAAGAAACTGTGCTTGAAACTTTTTTATAAAGTTACTTGAAGATAGTTTTCACATAATCTTTCATATTGTGCTAACATACAACCCCTAAAAATCTGCTAACATATTAAATTGTAGTAGAATTTATTAACTGTGTAATAAAGCACTGAAATCATCAGGTAGTCATGAAAAGGAGCACAAAGAATGAAAAGGTGTGTCTTCCTGGTGTATCACACCCAAACTAATCTCAGCTTGTTCTTATCCTAATAAATGTTTGGCTAGAATACATTCTATGTCTCATGATTTGATAATACAGATACACTGCATGACTTTTATATATATATATATATGTATATGTATATATATATATATATATATGAAATAATTAAATGACTGTTTATCACTTGGAGGGAACCCTGGTGGTGTAGTGGATAAGTGCCTCAGTTCGAATCTGCCAGGCACTCCTTGGAAACTCTAGTCTCTCTATGAGTTGGGATCAACTCAATTGCAGTGGGTTTGTTTTTTTTATGGGGGGGAGGAGGTAGGTTATAATTTGGAAAGTGAATGAACCTAAAATAAATGGAATGTTTATAGTAATTTTAAATATGGGTTGTTTTGCAGTTGTCATCAGGATTACTTTGGTGAGCGATGTGGGGAAAAGACTATGAAGACTCAAAGAATAGTTAACAGTGATTTATCAAAAGTTGCTTTGGTAGCTGTGGTTGCCTTTGTCTCTGCCATGATCCTCACTGTTGTTGTTGTGATTACAAGCCAGTAAGTATAGAAATGTTTTAAATTTCTTAATGAGATAATGCCAGGTTAATTTTTTTCAATACTTCTATCACACTTTGCCATCATGTTTTAGATGAATTATTCCATTGGTGGCCAATAGCCTTTGGTTTATATCTTTACACTTCATTGAGTAAGATCATAAAATATGGTCAAAAGTTATAATAATATTTTGACCACCGTTGGAACTTCGTATGTGAAGTTGTTTTTTGGAAGATCTGGGAATTTTTTTCACTTTAAGTGAATGTTTTGCTTCATTTCACAATCCAACTCGTGGCTACTTTTGAAACTCAGAAAGGGTTGGCAGCTTCTGTGAATATCTTAAGCTTAAGCAAGCCTCCTACTGACGGAAGCTAATTAAGACATGGTTCATAATAGCTTGTTAGAGATAGCTGCTTTGATACTAAAAATCACAAAGAACTTAAACCAACTGCCAGAAATTATGCCTCTTGTTCATATTAGAATGCAAAACACTGTATTAGGGATTTCCTAGCATGGTGCCAATTTACTTAGAGTTTATACCTGTTGTGTTATTATTAAATACAATACTATGAGAACTCAATTGTTAAAAAAACATTTCCCCCACATGGCATGCTGTAGGAAGGAGGAACAATTCTATTACTGTTCTGCCCCAGCAATGTCTTCCCTGTTCTCACAATAACAGATCATATTTTTCACTTCATGACCAATGAATGTTGAAACCAGATTCTTCCAGGTAGTAGACACTTGGTGGGTCACTCAGAGTGGCTTTGTCCGTCAAATAGAAGTTACTGGATAAGGGAAGCTGGGGGAGGGTGTGAATGGCTCTGTGATGATTCATGTGCTACTAGACCTTGGGAAAAGCAATGGACTCGTTCTAATTTTAGGCCTTGGTAAATTACTTTAACAACTGGATTGTGTACATGGTCTACCACTCTTGCCATTGTTTAGGAAATGAGGTTATTCTTCTGCCATTGTTTACTATTAATTCATGTACATATCATACAATGATAAAATGATAGCTCTGTAAAGTAAAAAAACTTTTATCATGCACATAAAATTTGCTATTTACTACACAACTGTTTTGTAGGCTCTGGAACTTATTCTGATCTTTTAGTGCCTCAAGGTGAAGAAGCAAATGTGTTTAAGAAAGCTATCCTCAGACAAACCATGATTATTTGATATAGAAAGAAAGTGGAAAAAAATTGTCAGTTAAGGAAAGTGTTTTGCAATAATTGTTATTTAAAGTTGTAAATATTCAAGTTTGGATTTCAAGGTTAATTTGGAAAAGCATGGAAAAATTTTGTCATATAGTTCTTAAAACCATATTCTCCTTGTATTTGAAATGCAGAACAAACATTAAACTGAAAACACAACTGTTGTTCTTTTATAATTGAATTCCCCTCCCCAAACATTACAGCAAAGAAAGAGTATTTATGATTTAAATGACAGTATTTAGCAGGTGGATTAAATAAAGATTAACTAGACTTAGAATTGCTTATATAATACCAAGGAACTTATAAACCATTGTGCTTTTTAACTAAAAGTGACAAATAAAGCTAGAAGGAAATATTTATTATCTTTAAAAGTAAATAAAACCCAACTTATTTGTAAAAGTGTTTAAAAATAAAATCTAATCATCTAATTCAATATAAGTGTAAACTCTTCTACAATAAAACTATGCCATCTGCTTCATCCTCTAACTATACATGATAAATGTGGTAATTCCTATGGAAAAATTTTTTGATGTGTTCCATGCCTTTTGAACGTTTGTGTCTCAAGACATACACATTTAAATTTTATTCCGGAAATATTAAAATCAACATAAACATCTCCTTAAAAATATGGCAATATCTTATAACTAGATAATATCTTCTTCTTTAAAGGCTTCGAAAACGATACTTCAGTGAATATGAAGGAGAATCCGAAGAAACCAAGAAACTTCGAAAAGAAAATAATGCACATACCATTGTATAACTGAAGATAACATTACAGGTTAGACTTTTTAAAAGATACCCTTAGATCATATTCTATAATTTTGGACAATATAACACCTATCATCAAGAGGAAGAAGAAAAGTAAATGTGTTCTTAATTACGTATACGTTATAAATAGTGTTTATGTTAAAGCACAACTCTGAGCATTAGAGTTCATTATGAAGAATGGACTATGTGTTTAATCAAGAATATAAGGGATTTAAAGATGAAGAAGAAACAAATCCTATATTCAAAGAACTAAGTGCCTTGTAGATTGAAAAATAAGATGTAATGGACCAGAATACTAGGAGAAATAAAATAGGTGTCATAAGAATATAACCAATGGATTATGAAGACTTTATGATGGAAGAGAGAAAGAATTAAGTAAGATGTATTTAGTGAGCAGGAAAGGATATGGAAACAAGTGGTACTTGAAATGAGGCTTAAAGGACTGATGAGGTAGAACCTGTAACTGTGACAAAAGATGAAAGTTAATACTGATAGAGAGAATTGATCATAACAATCGGTGCAGGTGGCCTAGTTGGATTAGGTGTTGGGGGAGATAAGCGTGTAATGAGATGCTGAGCATGCGGGGTGGACGGCCAAGTCGGGTACAGCACGTAAATGTGAGGCAGTGAAGACGGCTGGTGCTTAGCCTTGCAAACAAAACGAGCGGAAAGAGATTGGGGTACAAATTTGAAAGATAGCGTGGTAAGAATATGTTTATTTTTTTCTTTACTAAAGAAAGGGAGTTGTAAGTTAAGATAGTAAGGAGAGGGATTCTTCAATGAGTGCAAAAGTGAATACCCAAGAAACAAAACTCCCAGAGGAATAGGAGGGCAGGACATCAAGGACTTACTTGAAGTCCAACAGAAGAAGAAATTCAGATAGGCAGAAAAGAAGATGCCAGCCACATCCTTAAGTCACTGGTTTTCTAAAGCTACCAGATTTAAGAAACACTTGTGATGCCTGTTCAATACACATGCATCCTCAATACACATCCAGTCCTCAATCAACTGAATCACTATTTCTTTTTTTAATGAGCATTCCTAGCTTTTGAAACCCTGGTGGTGTAGTGGGTTAAGTGCTACCACTGCTAACCACAAGATCGGCAGTTCAGATCCACCATGCGCTCCTTGAATACTCTGGGGGTTAGTTCTACCCTGGCCCCTAGGGTCACCATCAGTTGGATCCAACTCGATGGCACTTGGCTAGCCTAGCTTTCACTGATACATGTAATCTTGAAGTAATATTTGGAGAACCATTACCTTCAGCATTGGTTAAGTGTCTATATTATGTTTGGAGACTATGAAACTTGCTCAGTAATTTTTAAATGGACAATTATCTGAGTCAATGCTGTATTCCAAATTTATTGCATTAAAATTTATGGGTTTAATGTACTAAAGTAAGACCACTGGAATGATAGGTAGAAGTTTTGGGGTCTTAGTGTCATTGAAACTTTTCAAAGTATGTCCCAGAATGATTTTCAGAAAAGGAATATGCTGTACTGAGAGATAATGCTTGCCTATTAACAGGTAGCTACTATTATTATGCCCTTGGTACTAATTATCCTAAATTAACTGTACATTATAAATACTCTGAGAAACTTAGTCTTTGATTTTAATTACGTCCACTACATAGATTTGAAAACTATCTCTCATGACTACTGTTGCTTGTTTTCAGTTAAACAGAATTTGATAAGCAGGTTTGTGTATACAGTCTTCTATCTAAGCAGGCATATAGCCAAAACAGGTATGAAAGAGAAATTCACGTCAAATTGACAGTTTGTTTCTGAAAAGCTGTTAGCATTTTTTGTAAGACCTCCTAGGAAAAAATGGCAGAAATTCTGAGTCTTGATTATTTTAAATGTTGTTAAAGCTATGTTGGAAATAAGCATACTGCTCACACTTTATTTTATTTTCTAACAGGAAATCTTGTCTGTGTCTCAGCCAAGTCACAACCACAAACAGAGCTGCTTCCTCTTTTCAGTGGATCCTGAAAAAGTGGAGCCTTTTTGTTCGCATAGTTTTGAACTTTCACTTGTCACTTTTTATGCTGTCTTGTTTCTGTACATAAAGATGCTTGAAGATAAAAAGTATTTTTTTCAAATTGTAAATAATTTATTTAATATTTAATGGAAGTGTATTTATTTTACAGCTCATTAAACTTTTTTTAATCAAACACAGTTTGAGAGTTTGAATATTAGCTTTGGGATTGCAAAGCCTGCTTATCAAGGTTTCTCCTAAACCTTGGTACATCATCTAAAAGGGATTTCATCCTTTTTTTAAAACTGCTTTGATGTTGATTTTTAAAATTGTTGCCTTTTCTTATAAAGTGCAGTTGACCAGAAAATGAAAAACTAGAGTCACTATAAAAAAGCAAAACAGTTGTGCTGGAGTTGATTTCAACTCATGGCCATCCCATTTGCACCCAATGAAACTGCCTTTCATAGGGTTTTCAGTGGCTGATTTTTCAGAAGTAGATTGCTACCTTACCTCTGGGGCACCTCCGGGTAAACTCAAATCTCTGACCTTTCAGTTTTCAGCTGAGGAGCGTTAACTATTTGTGTCACCCAAGGACTTCAGAGTCACTTAGTCCTCCTACAAAACTAATATCACAAACCAGTTACTCTTATTTCATGCGAAACTTTTACCAGAAGAACCCCAAACCAAATCTGTTGCCAGTGAGATGATTCCAACTCATAGTGACCCTATAGAACACAGTAGAACAGCCCCATAGGGTTTCCAATCTGTACTCTACAGAAGCCGATTGCTACATCTTTCGCCATGGAACAGCTAGTGTGTCCAACATGCTGGCCTTCTGGTGAACAGCTCAGTATGTAATCACTTTGCCACCTGGGTTCCTATGACATACCAGCTGCCTCTGTGTGTCAGTAGACTTAGATATTATAAAGGATAGCAAACCTACTACCCATCCCTATAATCACCATAGACAAGAAGGTAGAAATGAGTTTGAACATTTAAATTTAGATTTTGAGAGGACCAGAAAGCATTCAGCTATAGAACTTCTTTCTCTAATTTTATGACATTAATGTTTGTAGCATCTAAAACCACTCCCTCTGTTCCATCCCCTTGTTACTACTTTCTTAAGAGTATTTTAGCAAACCTGTGTATTTGAGGTTGGCATGTTTTCAACAGCGTTGATGTTATAAGGTGACTCACTGGCTACAGGCTAATGTACTAACTGTATACAAGTAAATAAATAAATAAATGGTGCGAGGAGTGTTTATTGAGAAAAGGAACCAATAACAAGCATAATGTCACTAATAGCCACATAGAATTTCAGACTGAAAGGTGCCTTAAGCATGAGCACTTTCTTGTTTATCTGGCATACCAGTTACCAAGTTTTGTTCCATGATTAACTAACTTCATTATCCTCAATTCCATTAGGTCCAACAATTAAGTCTATGAACTTAATTGTTCTAAATGCTGCATATCTCATCTGGGCCTGGACTCTTTTTTGTTGGTAGTTTTTTGATGACTTTTTCAGTCTCTTCCTTTGTGATGGGTTTATTAAGTTGTTCTGCTTCACCTTGTGATAATTTTGGTAGGTGATATGAATCAAGGAATTTGCGCATTTCCTCTCGGTTTTCAAATTTGTTAGAGTACAATCTTTCATAGTATTCTGTTATGATATTTTTGATTTCTGTTGGGTTTGTTATGACAACTCCCCTCTCATTTCTTATTTGGGTTGTTTCCTTTCCTGTTTAGTAAGTTTAGGCAATGGTTTGTCAATTTTGTTGATCTTTTCAAAAAACCAGTTTTTGGTCTTCTCAGTTTTTTCAGTTGTTCTTCTGTTCTCTAGTTCATTTAGTTCTGCTCTAATTTTTGTGATCTGTTTTCTTCTGGTGTCTGAGGGGTTCCTCTGTTGTTCTCTCTCTACTTGTTCAAGCTGTAGAGTTAGTTCCTTGATTTGGTTTCTTTCTTCCTTCCAGATGTGTGCATTATGGAGATAAACTGACCTCTGAGCACTGCTTTGGCTGTATCCCATTGGTTCTGGTAAGAAGTGTTTGCATCTTCATTGGAATCTGTAAATGTCTTTATTTCATCCTTGATTTCTTCTATAACTCATGGCTTTTTGAGCAAGATGTTGTTCAGTTTCCATGAGTTCCACTTTCTATCTACGTTTTTTTCTGCTATTGATTTAGACTTTTTTGGCTTTATGACCTGAGAAGATGCTTTGCATTAGTTCAGTGGTATAGATTTTGTTGACAATTGTTTTATGTCCCAACACATAGTATGTTCTGGAGAATGTTCCATGTGCACTGGAGAAGAAGGTGTAGTTGTCCGCTGATGGATAGAAAGTTCTGTAGATGTTGATGAGATCTAGTTGATTAATTGTGGCAATAATCTTCTGTATCTTTATTGAGCTTTTTTCTAAATGATCTGTCCAGTATTGAGAGTAGAATGTTGAAGTCTCCCACTATTATTGTGGAGTCATGTATCTCATTTTTGAGTGTAGTTGGTGTTTCTTTGATGTATTTATGTGCTCTAAGATTAGGTGCATAAATGTTTAATATGGTTAAGTCTTGCTTGTGTATTGAACCTTTCAGCAATAGTTTTGTCCTTCTTTGTCCATGATGGTAGATTTTACATTAAAATCTATTTTATCTGAGATTAGAATTGCCACAACTGCTGTTCTTTGTGTATTGTTAGCTTGATATGTATTCTTCCATCCTTTAATTTTCAGTTTGTTCATGTCTTCAAGTTTACAATGAATTTCTTGTAGGCAACTTATGGATGGGTTGCGTCTTTGGATCCAAGACGTCACTCGATGTCCCTTTACTGGAGCATTCAGTCCATTCACATTCAATGTGATTATTGACATGAATGTGTTCGGTGTTGCCATTGTGATATGTTTATTTTTGTGTTAACATATTCTGTGTTGTTCTTATTAATCTGTTCTGGAACATTCTTCTTTGTGAGTTGATTTTTCACATTTTTCAGGGTTGGTTTTTTCGTATTGATACTCCAGTATTATGTTTTTTGCTTTGATATATTGTATCTTTATTGTGGTTTATGGCTGCCCCTATGATCCCTCTAAATAAGCTATGTATAAACCTAATCTCAATTACTATCATTCTTATCAACTTCCTCTCCATCTGGAAGGACTGTAATGACTGTAGTACATCCCTCTTTTTAATATGATGACATCATAGTTTTCATGATATGATCACTGGATTATTTCTTTCACTATTATAGCTTTGATTGCATTTAGAGCCTTCCTTAACTGAGTACCGTTCTGGGTAATATATCCTGTATTTGCTTCTATAATGCAAATTTAGTGGTTTTGTTCCTCTAAGCTGTGGTGGATTGAATTGTGTCTCCCTTAAAATATGTGTAGCCGTGTGGCTGGGCCATGATTCCCTGTATCTTGTGACTGTCCTCCATTTTGTGGCTCCTAGCTGACTAAAACAGAATTTGGTACTGTGAGAGTGGGGTGCTGCTCTAGCAAATACCTAAAATGGGGAAGCCAGTTTGAAACTGTGAATGGTTAGAAGATTCAGAAGGAACTGAAGAGAATGGTTAACACTGAAGAAGGTGCAGATGGTGAGAACTGAGCAGCAGAGGATCGTCAGCAGCAGAGCCAGAGGCAGTGCTAAAGCCAACCCATGGAGCGAGAGAGCTGAGTGCCTGTGTACAGAGTTTTACTTGTGGAATGGGGCATCTCTGGGAACCTAAATCGGTTGAGCTAGCCTTGCTGACCCATAGAGCAAGAGAGATGAGTGCCTTTGCACAGAACGCTTTCCAGCAAGAGTTGGGTGCCTCCAGGCACTTGAGTCAGTGGAGCTACAGAGCTTTGTAACACTTGCCCCAGCAGGGCAGATGTGAGCCTGAGGCCTGGGCCATGTGGCCTTAGGAAGCAGAAACTGAAGAGACAAACAGCGTGAGAAACTGAGCTGTCTCAGTCTCAAAAGGTATGCTCATAACCTCAGAGGTTTGAAAGTGTGGAGCCAGGGCTTTATGTGTTTTGTCGGAGTGGACTTGCCACTCAGTTGGGCTTAGGGTGCCGATGGGGCAGAGTTTCTGTCCAAGTGGGCCTTGAAGGCAGAGTTATAGCACAAGGCTGGGGTCTCCACTCAGAATTCAGAGAGTGTGGCCATACCTCTAGTCTGGAGGGCAGGGCCATTGTATAAAATGTCTCAGAAAATGTAAGAGTGTTTTCAGTGCTTTGAAGGCTAATGAAATAAGTTCTGCTGACTTGCTTGTTGCCTGTTAACATCTTTTTTCCCTGCAATTTCTCTCATTTGTAGTGAAATATCTACTTTGTGTCTGTTCTGCCATTGTAGCTTTGGAAACAGATAGCTTGTATTTTAGGTTTCACAGATGTAAAGGAATTTTTGAATTTTGGACTTGGGACTGATTTAAGACTTCTATTATACAGGATGAATGTGTTACGTATTTCAATGATATGATTTTTGGGTTGCCAAAGGGTGGGACGTAATGGATTGAATTGTGTCCCCTTCAAAATATGTGTAGCCATGTGGCTGGGCCATGATTCCCTGTATCTTGTGACTGTCCTCCATTCTGCAGTTTTCTTAGCCAAAGCTGAGAGATTCTTTGTCTTGTAGCTTTGGTTTGGTTGAGTGGATACTGTAAACAAAGAGTGGAAAAGAAGAGTGTGCTCACTCATCTGTCCCAAGAATTTTAGGGGACAGGTGCCTGGCCAACTGATTGGAAGGATCCATATTCTGAGTTTCTGTTTATCTGAGGATGTCTTAATTTCATTTTCATATTTGAAAGATGGTTTTGCAGGATATATAATTCTCAGTTGGAAGTTCTCCTTCAAGGCTTTGAATGTGGCATCACATTGTCTCCATGCCAGCATTGTTTCTGCTGAGAAATCTGACTAAAGCCTGCAGACTTTCCCTCTGAATGTTAGCTTTGCTTTGAGTCTTGCTGCCTTTAAGAGTTTCTGCTTAAGTTTCATTTTATTAAACTTGATTATAATATATCTTGGAGTCTTTCTTTTGAGATCTATAGTGACTGGTGTTTGACATGCATCTTGGATATCTATGTTCTCTTCTTTCGTAATTCCTGGGAAGTTTTCTGTCAGCAGTTCAGCAACAACACTCTCTCATTTCTCACATGTCTTGCCCTGTTCAGGAACTACAGTTAGTTGTAGGTTGTTCCTCTTAATAGAGTCCCACATGTTTCTTAATGCTTCTTCATTTTTTTTTTGTTTCTTTTTTCTGATTTCTCCTCATAGATGCTGTAGTCAGTAGCTCTGTCTTCCAAATGAGAAAGTCTCTTTTCCATTTGTTCCATTTTGTTTTCTTGGCTTTGAATTGAAGTTTCTATGTCTTTGATTTTGTTCTTCATCTGTTGGATTTCCAAGTACTGGTGTTCCATCAGATTGTACAGCTTGCTTAGTTTTTCATTTTACTCTGTTGCATTTTGTATAAGGTCTAGGAGGGCTCTATATCTATTCCTTCTGTATTCACCTTCCGATAGTTTCAGAAAAGCTTCTTTGTCTAGGAAGTTATGAGGTGCTTTCTTTTGGGGGCTTTCTGAAGCCAAGGGTGATTCCTTGGTTATGGTTTTCTCCAGAGTTTGTTGCTTTTGTGGCATCACGTGGGTCAATAGAGGCTGGGGGAGATGCTGTGAGGGTGGACTGCAGTTGTTTCCCTAGGCCATCTTAAAATGAGAGGTGAAAAGTATGTGACAACTTCTAAAGTCAGTCAGGTTTTCAGGTGTATGGTTCCCTCTTCTCAGCTGACAAGGTAAGCACATTTATATCGAACCACAGATATTATAAACCAGCTCAAAATACAGAAAGGCTACTGCCTGGATGGCCTCCGGTGTCGGGCCCCAGCTGTAGGTGACACTGTATAGAATACTGGCTTTCTGCCACAAAAGTGCTCTCTTCTAGGCAGGCACTGCTTCCCAACCCAGGAATTAGGTACAGCTGAGACTTCTGTATGAGTATATCAACCTCCCAGTGGAACAAGATGGTGTCCCGCACAAGCTCACTGCCTGGCAAAAAGAGAGGCCAAAGGTGCTGAGATGCACAGAGTCCACAGCCAGTGTGGCCACACCCCAGCCATAGGTAAGACTGTGAAATACTGCTTTTCTGCCAGAAAAGCACTCTCTCCCAGGCAGGCGCTGCCTCCTGGCCTAGGAACTAAGTCCAGTTGGGGCCTCTGTATGGTTGTCTCCGCCTCCCAATGTATCAAGATGGCATCCTGCACAAGCTCGCTGCCTGACTGGGTCCAGGCTACTCTATGGCGGAGGCGGAAAGAGCAGCCAAAAGTGTCAAGATGCACAGAGGCCAAAGTCAAGCTCTCAAAATATGGCAATTTCACTTGCCGATCCCACCAGCAGTGCATCTGAGATTAGCAGCTAGTCAAGTCCCAACTCCACTCACTGGCTAAGACAGAGAAAAACATATTAAAATGGCGAGTTACCTTCAATCTGTGCAAGCCTGCACTCACCGAGAGTGGGGTCAGTGAAAGAGGAGGTTTTCCATTCAGTGGTATGAATTTCAAGTTAACAGCTCTATGCCACATTCTAGGGCTCATTAGATGTCCAGAAGGCTCCATTAAATTATCAATTCACTTTATGGTTTCCAGAGGGATTTGGGGGGATGTATGTTTAGACTGCCATTTTGACTCTGCATGCCAGCATATGGTTTTTTAAAAGATCCTCAAGTGCAGCTAGCACTGAGAACTGTTAACTTACCTCCTTTTGGACATCTTTGGATGTTCCTCAGTCTTGTACACTAAATATTTTATTGTGGCTGATTCAAGTATCCCAATGCCATGGAGTTGATCCTGACTCACAGTGACCCTATAGGACAGAATAGAAATGCTCCATAGGGTTCCTAAGGAAGTAAATTCTTTTGGAAGCAGAGTGCCACATCTTTCTTGTGTGGAGCAGCTGGTGTGTTCAAATCTTACATAAATCTCTCAAATTTTGGTTAGCAGCCCAGAACTTAACTCTGCTGTGCTACCAGGGCTCTTAATTCAAGTACAGTATCATAGATACCAGATTGGAAATCCCTGAATTCAAGATGATTCCTATCTAGTTGGGAGGGGAGTTAAGTATGTTTTGTCAATACAGTACAATAAATAACAATGAGATGTGGGCCATGCAAGTACTGAAACTTGACTAAAGGAACCAGGGAAGTCTTCTTGGAAAGATGCTACCTGCAATTATCCTTTAAAGAGAAATATGAACGAAGTGGTGAACATTATTATAGGCAACATATAAAGACATTAAGCAACATGACCTGAAAGGGAAAACACAAACAGTTCAAAGTATTATTACACAGAAAGTAAAGTCAGCAGAGGTGGCAAAGGAAGCTGGAGAAATGAGGTCAGGCCCTGGAGAAATACCACCTTCTTTAAAGAATTTGATCTACTTGGATATTGCCATAGTCATGGAGACCATAATATCCCTGGCCCTGATGATGATTTTTAGAGCCTGACCCACTTAACTGTGCTCACTCACACAGCTCACACTCCATTTATTTTATACTCTATGCCATGAGAAGTCATTAAACCATAGACAGAAACTTGATCAGATTTGCTTTCCAAACAAGTCATGCGCAGAGCAGAGACTCAAACCAAAAGTCAAAGGCCAGAAGATTGGTTTAAAGGTAGTGGAAATATTCCAGGCAGAAATTTGAGAGTACCCAAAGCTGGTAAGTTAAAGCTAGGAAGAAGTTCAGCATGGATTGAAAGGAGAAACAGAAAGACAGAAAGACAGACCAAACCAAACAGACAAAAAGACAGTCAGATAGATGAACAGACAGACAGACAGATAGATAGACAGACCAAACCAAACCCATTGCTTTCAAATCATTTCCGACTCATAGCAACACTATAGACAGATTAGAATTGGCCCATAGAGTTTCCAAGGACTGCCTGGTAAGTATGAACTGCCAATCTTTTGGTTAGCAGCCATAACAGACAGATACAAACAGACAAAAAAAAAAAAAAAAAAAAAACAACAAAATGATTCACTGGATGAGAGTTATGAGACAGAGAAGAGGTAAAATCCAGAATGATCCTCAAGTTCCTGGCTTAAGTGGCTGGGTGGTTAGATAACATAGCTTAAAAAAAGGGAATCCCTTGAACTAGCTTGTTGAATATTCTGGAAGAAAACACCACTGTTCATTTATCCTTTACTCAAGAATGTCTCGTCCCTGTTTTGAAAAGTCATCTGTCTAATCTATAACGGACCTATGAGGAAATAAGTACCAGCTCAACCAGTTAGTCAGTTGAATCAACCTGGCCATTGTCTCACATCTGAGACTGAGAATATGAGAGGAAAAAGACCAGGTCTACAAATACAACAATGAATTCAGTTTTGGACCTATTAAATTTCAGATGTCAAGAGACATCTAGTAAACATTTAGATACACAACTCTGAAATTCAAGGAGAGGAAGAATCATAGATTGGGATTTATTAAAATATATTTGGTAAATGAAGCCATAAAGGTATCCAAGATTACTGAAATAGATGCTACAGAATCAGAGGAGAATACAAATATATTAACAAGTCTTCCCACTGTTCATTAAACATTTGCAAGAGGATTCAGGTCACTGTCACCACTGTGAAAATTCTAGGCACTTACCTGCTAGCCCATGAACTGTTGTAGTCCTTAAAGCTACATGATCATAGGAATGCAAGGTGGAAAGAAGGAGCATATTCTCACACTGTAGGAATCACAACCAATGTCACGAAACAATATGTGCATAGATTTTTTTAATGAGAAATTAACTGAAGTTGTAAATTTTCACATAAAGCACAAAAAAGTTAAGAAATACATTTAGTCATTACAGTGAAATAGGAAAAAAAAAAATCCCTCGTCACCACCACTCAGGTTTACTGAGTATTTAGATATCCCATTCACTCTTCTAAGTGCAGGAGTCCCTGAAGTATGCAAGTGGTTCACATGCTCTGCTGCTAAATGAAAGACTGAAGGTGTTCATCTATCCAGAGGCACATTGGAAGAGAGGCTGGCAATTGAATTCAGAAAAATCAGTCACTAAAAACCTTATGGACAGGAAACTTAGGAGCAGTGAGTATGTTGATGGTGAGGAACAACTCAGAAAAGGAGGGTGTGAATGGTTGCATACCCTGAAGAACGTAATCAGTGTCACTAGGCTGTACCTGTAGAAATTGCTGAATCAATGTATGTCCTGCTGTATATATTCTCAACAACAATGACAAAAATAAAGCAAATTTTTGGAAACAACAACAACAACCAAGTAATCTACAGAGCACAATTCTAGTCTGACACACATGGGATTGAAAATGACTCAGTGACAACCGGCGGTGATGGTTCTAGGTGCACTACACAACATAGCTGACTTAATCCTACAACTTACTTTGAAGGTAGATACATTTTATAGATAATTAAACATAAGTTCAAAGTGATGAAGTGACTTGTCCTTGATCACACAGGTAGTATCTGGAAGGGTCATTTTGCTTTGTACCGGAGCTGATCTACCTAAACTACTCTCTCTTCTCCTTCTACTATAGTCAGTGTGTTTGTTTTGGGTTTAAGTAATTCTATCTGTATACCAATTTTGCATAGCTTTAAAATGTCACTCATATAGAAAATATTTAAATGCTGGCTTATATTTTTAAGATCCAGATAAGAGGGCACATTTTTACCTACCAGTGCTGCCTTCACAAAATTTCCCAATATATACTCTACCTCATCATCCTGTAAAATATGACTGATCTCTTATTTATGATACGCAAACACTGAATGATAAACAGAGACTAGGACTTATCAGCCAAATAAATCTTGAAGATACACAATTAAAGTTGGACACCGCTCTTTAAGTAAAATAGTGACTCCACTTAGTGAAAAGGCTGGTATTTAATTAATCAGATACCATCTATACATGTGTGTTTTGCTTAAGAGAAAGGCAATTTATAAGGTGCTAGTTGGTAGAAGGCTGAAATATCAGCATTCCTTCTTGAAAGCAAATACTGCTAATTTCAGGATTTGATAAGCAACATCTAGGTATCCATTTTCTGTCACTGATATCCTCAGAAGCAAAAAGTTTAGGGCAAAGTTTAATTCAAGATTACCATCTGACAGATTTAGTAAGGAACACGTATCAACACTGGGTTTCCCAGTACTTCCTGGGTGTTTCCAGGACCTTGGGAGAAAAGGTGGCATCTCAGCCAGGTCCTTAAGAACTCTTCACCTGAATTTATCTTAGAGAATATGTGAATATTTTCTATATTTACATTAGGGCAAATTTGACTCTTATTCTGTACATAAAAATCTACTTTGTAACTTAAAATCTTAAATTCCATCCAGCTTTCTTTCATTGTAGCTATCTCTTTCTCCAGGATGCTTTCTTCTATTTCTCTTCTTACCTCCATACTAGGTAGTATTCCCCTACTACATAGTCTCATCATAAAAAAAACAGTTATCATGAGTTCATTCTGATTCATGTGACCCTGTGTACTTCAGAGCAGAATTGTCTTCTGTAGGTTTCCACGGTTGTAATCTTTTCAGAAGCAGATCACTAAGCCTTTCTTCCAAAGCACCTCTAGGTGGGTTTGAGCTACTGACCTCTAGGTAGGGCCCAGTTCTTAACTATTTGTACCACTATGGATAGCAATTTTTAATGCTCCAGTTAAATAGTTATTATGAATTATTTATTTACTATATTCCTCTACTGCTAGACTATAAATTTTTGAAGATGGGGGTGAGTCTATTTTACTGTTCAATACAAATACTTTGATTGATGAATTATTAGAGATAAGCCCATACCAATTCATTTCATAACTGCCTTAAACAATATATTTTGCACTTAGAGATTGTATAGGTTTGGAATACCGTGTGGGTTTGAAATAATCAATAAATTCTTTATTCAACATCAATAACCTTTTTTGGTGTGTTATAGTGTGACAAGAATAACTTTCCAAATGTATCTTTAGGTGTGTATAGAAATTATGTACAATCTTCTGTCGGTTTTCATAGGCCTCACTTGGCTGTTCCATTCAAGATAAAGGTTTTTTTAATATCTAAAATGGATTCTAGAGCCTCTTTCTTCTTCAACTTTCATTTATTTAACCTGCATCCTTGAGTGCTAATCTCATGAAGAACATTGTATCAGGTAAGTTCTAAGATAGATGATAATTTTTACCTCACATGAGCTATAAGATGCCAAGCCAAGTGCTGTCAAGTTGGATCCGGCTCATGGTGATCCTAGGGGCCAGGGTAGAACTGACCCCCTAAGATAAGAAGGCTATAAGATAAAAAGAGTGATTCTATATTATAAATGCTAGCCAGAGCACTAACAGAGAAGAAGAAATAAAAAAGTGCCCATATTTGGAGAGAAGTAAAATTATCTTTATTCATGGATGACATGAATCTATATATAGAAAATCCTAAAACATCCACAAGAAAGTCCCAGAGTTGATAGAGAAATTTAGCAAAGCTGCAAGGTACAAGATTAGCAAATAAAAACATGCTGGGTATCTATATATTAGCAATGAGAAATCTTAAATAGAATTTAGGGAAAGGATTGCATTTATGATGACATCAGAGAACTCCCATCGAAGCAGCAGTCAAGAAATCAAAAAAACACATTGCATTGGGAAAATCTGCTGCAAAGGACCTCTTCAAAGTATTGAAATGTAGAGATGTCACCTTGAAGACTAAGATGAGCCTGATCCAAGCCACGGTATTTTCAGTCATGTCATATACATGTGAATGCTGGACAATCAATGAGGAAGACAGAGTAAGAATTGACATCTTTGAATGTGGTGCTGGAGAAGAATGTTGAATGTACCATGGACTGCCAAAAGAATCATCAGATCTGTTCTAGTACAACCAAAGTGTTCCTTGGAAGCAAAGATGGCAAGACTGTGTCTTACATACTTTGGACATGTTGTCAGGAGGGATCAGTCCCTGGAGAAGGACATCATGCTTGGTCAAGTAGAGGGTTAGCAAAAAATAGGAAGATGCTCAACAAGTTGCATTGACACGGTGGCTGCAGCAATGGGCTTAAGCATCAAAGTTATTGTGGGCACGGCACAGTATGGGGCAGTATTTCATTCTGTAGTAGATAGGGTAACTATAAATTGGAACTGACTGGTCAGCACTTAACAATAGCAACAACAGAAAGAGAATAAATATCTAGGAATAAATTTAAGTAAGGACATGAAAGACTTGTGGAATGAAAGCTATACAATGCTCTGAAAGATCTTAAAGCGCATTTAATTATATGATACACTGTTCACAGAGTAAAAGATTTAATGTTATTAAGATGTCAATACTACCTAAAGTGATCTATGGTATCGTTACGTGCCATAGAGTTGGTTGTGACTCATAGAGACCCTATGCACAACAGAACAAAACACTGCCTGTTCTTGTACCATGTTCACAATCGTTTTTATACTTCAGCTCATTGTTGCAGCCATTGTGTCAATCCATCCTGTCGAGACTCTTCCTCTTCTTTGCTGACCCTCTACTCTATCAAGCATGATGTCTTTCTCCATGGACTGATCCTTCCTCACAACATGTCCAAAGTATGTAAGACACAATCTTGCCATCTTTGCTTCCAAGTAGTACACTGGTTATACTTCTTCCAGAACAGATCTGTTGGTTCTTTTGGCAGTGCATGGTACATTCAATATTTTTCTCCAACACCACAATTCAAAGGTGTCTGTTCTTCTTCTGTCTTCCTTATTCATTGTCCAGCTTTCACATGCATATGACATGACTGAAAATACCATGGCTTGGATCAGACTCATCTGAGTCTTCAAGGTGACAGCTTTATATTTCAATACTTTGAAGAGGTCATTTGCAGCAGATTTGCCCAATACAATGCGCCTTTGATTTCTGGACTGCTGTTTTCATGGGTGCTGATAGTGAAACCGAGTAAAATGAAACCCTTGACAACCTCAATCTTTTCTCCATTTATGACAATATTACTTACTGGCCTATGTGAGGATTTTTGTTTTCTTGATGTTGAGGTGCAATCCGTATCGAAGGCTGTGGTCTTTCATCTTCATCAGCAAGTGTTTCATATCCTCTTCACTGCCAGCAAGTAAGGTGGTGTCGTCTGCATAATGCAGGTTGTTAATGAGTTGTCTTCCAATCCTCATAACTCATTCCTCTTCGTATAATCCAGCTTCTTGGATTATTTGCTCAGTATACAGATTGAAAAGGTATGGTGAAAGGATACAACCCTGATGCACACCTTTCCTGATTTTAAACCATGCAATGTCCCCTCGTTCTGTTCACATGATTGCCTCTTGATCTATATACAGATTCCTTAAGAGTACAATTAAGTGTTCTGGAATTCCCATTCTCTGCAATGCTAGCCATAATTTACTATGATCAACACAGTTGAATGCCTTTGGATAGTCAATGAAACACAGGTAAACACCTTTCTAGTATTCTCTGCTTTCAGTCAAGAAACATCTGACATTAGCAATGATATCCCTAGTTCTATGTCCTCTTCTGAATCTAGCTTAAATATCTGGCAGTTCCTTGTCAATGTACTTTTGCAGTCACTTTTGAATGATCTCTATCAAAATTTTACTTGAGTGTGATACTAAAGATATTGTTCTGTAATTTCTGCATTCAGTTGGATCATCTTTCTTTGTAATGGGTATGAATATGGATCCTTCCAATCAGTTAGCCTGACACCTGTCCTCTAAAATTCTTGGGACAGATGAGTGAGCACACTCTTCTTTTCTACTCTTTACCTACAGTATCCACTCAACCAACTCATGTCCCTTCCTCTCCACCCTCTCCTGTAACCTCTAAAAAAATAAATCAGTAGAATAGCCTCATATATATATTAAACCATAAAGTGGACACACCACCTGCATCACTCTGTGTCTGCAAATCTAGTCCATTCTTTGTCAGAAGTGTTGGCTTCAGTACTGGTTTCAGATCCAGGCTAGCAACAAGTCTAGTGGCTGGGTTCTCAGTGGACTCTCAATGTTGTCAGACCTTCAGGTCTGGTCTTTTAATAGTGTTCCAGATCTGCACACCCCTTTCTCTTACACTACATCAGATACTCTACACTGTGTTCACTGTCAGGGCTATCTTTGGTGATGGCCACTCACCATCTTGTTCTGTCCTGCTGATGTAGTCTCCCAGCCACATGGGTCTTTCTGACTCCTGGGCTCATTTCTCTCCATGTCTTTGATATTCTGTTTTCATCTGTCCCATGTTGGTTAGAGGCAATCACTATTCCTTAGATAGCAGCTTGCTGGCTTTTAAGATCCAAGCTGCCACTCACTAATGTGAGATGCAGAAGATTCTCTTAGCTAAAGACTAATTATGCCAACTGACCACTATGTCCCTTGAAACCATGGTCCCAGACCGCTGTCCCTGCTACGCTGTCCTTTGAAATGTTGGGTTGAATTTAGAAGACCTATGGTGTAGTTCAGTTATGCTGACCTGCTCTCTCCTGCATGCTGTCACTGCCTTCATCTAATCAAATTCCCGTTGACTATCTAATCTATGAAACAATCCTCTCTCTCTGCCCCACCCTTGTAGCCATCAAACAGTATTTTATTCTGTGCACAAGTCCTTCTTTAGTCCTTATGATAGTGGTCTCATGCAATATTTGTCTTTTTGCAGCTGACTGATTTTACTTAGCATGGTGTCTTCCAGTTAATTCCAGGTTATGAGATTTTTCACAAAAATCATCATTGTTCTTTATCAGTGCATAGTTTTCCATTGTGTATATATACCAATGTTAGCCATCCGTCTGTTGATGTGCACCTAGGTTGATTCTATCTTTTTGTGATTGTGGACAGTGCTGCAATAAACATTCTTGTGCATGTATCTGTTCATGTGACAAAAGTTATTTCTGTAGGAATATTCCAAACAGTGGTATTGCTAGGGCAGTAAGTTCTCATTAATCAGGAAGGAATGATTCAGAAAAGGAGGATGTTAATTGTTGCACAACTTCTAGGTGTGATAATTTTTGAATTGATATATGTTCTGTTATGTATATGTTCAACAATGGCAAAGTAAAGTAACTTATTTTTAAAAAAGAGAAGTGTAGATGCAAGAGGAAAACCACAACCCCTGAAGTAATACCGAGTAGGTAGGGCTATGGTTTGTGGGTTAGAAATGGTGATAAATGGAAAACACAAATTTTTAACCTTGGAAAATTGTCCAGTCCTCCCTTATTTCCCTTTTATTCCTATCTGTATCCTTAATGACAAGCATGATGCCTAGCGTATAATTGGTACTCGATATAAACTTGCTAACTCTCTGAGTCTTCACATCCCTAGAAGCAAATGCTAGAGGCTAAGGGTTTGACTGGAATCCACTTGGTGATAATGTGAAGAAAAGGCCTTGTTATCTATTTCTGTAAAACTTAGTCAAGAAAACTTCATTGGACCCTATCTCACGTGGTAGCCATGAACTGGAATCCATTTCATGGAACCCAACAATAACAACAGGTCCTATGTGGACTGATTTAAAAAAATAATAATAACTAATTCTTTCAGTAGTTCTTCAGTATTCTCAAAAACTCAGTTCCAGCTGTAGGGGGTTAGTACATATAGAAATTCCTTTAATCCTTGCCCTCACCATTCTGCTAAACATGGGAATGTTTGGCTTATCACACAGGAAGGATGTTTCTACATTCTTGGCTAGAGTTTTTGGAAATAGCTAAGACTAGGGATTGTAATTATGAAAAAAAGAGTTTAGCAGTCTGTAGTGTCAAGAAAGTGATGAAGTAGAGAAGGAAATAAATCCAGAAAGACTGGCAGGACAAGAATGGTGCTGGATCTTGGAGGAACAAAAACATTTTTTCTTATGCTGTTGAAAGCATGCAAAGCACCTTGCTATGAAAAATAATAGGGATGAGCAAAAACTGAGAGATCAAAAGGACTGACCTGAACCCTTATTCAAGTCTGAAATAAAGGCTGTTTGAGATTCTGTATGAATCAGTGAGTTCTTTCTACATATTTGGTTCTGCTTCTCAATTCACTTCCAGGAAAAAAAGTTCCCGAGCTTTTCTTTCTCATTACGGGATTCTCATTTCTGCAGACCAAGGATTAGATGGAAACTGGGTTTTACTTTTAATAAAATAACTGGGGCATATGCCAAGACTAAAAAGCTCAGTCATTGCCAAGATCAGTAAAGCTACATACACAGAGGTGATATTTACTAAAAAGTACTTTATATGAGCTTAACATTCATACATACATATGCATGTTGCATGTACGTTTATAAATGTTTCAACTGGTGGTGATATATACTTATTTAATTACAGAAATGTTGAATGTGTTGTAGTGTGAACTATTACATATGGTTAGTCCCCAACTTATGTCAGGGTACTATTCCAATGACTCAGTTGTATGTTGGTCCTGTGAAAGTAGAGTATCTTGTTTCTTTTTCTAGTTTTCATTGTGATTGTCTTATATTACCAGTATCTTTATAAATCTCATCTTTATTTGTCGTTGGAGGTTGGAAATGTTACATAGGAGCTTACAGGCATATTTTAATACATACATTCATGTGTAAACAATACACAAATGATAGAAATTCATGCCAGTGGTAGAGAAGAGTTGGATGATGTTGCCCATTTTTGTCAGTTGCAGTAATAACTTCATCTGTGAGAAGTTCTAGGTCATCTGAATTATCCTTGGGAATGAGGATGGTATTTTCAGTCCAAAAATTAGTGACAGTTGTCTGTATGATCGTTTTCATCTTCTTTTTCTTCCCCCCTGCTTCAAATGTTTTGTGGTATCATCTCACTGATTCTTGAGTCTGCGTGTCAATTTCAAAGAAGCAATGAGTGTTTGGTCTATGATTCCAAGCAACTGATGGCCCTGATTTAGTTTAGAAAATAAATCTATATGGCAACATTTTGAATAGTGAATCTTGAGGCTGAATATAGGTGAGGGAAAATGTGTGAGTAGCATCAGCAAATTACAAGCTGCAGCATTACATGTTGTTGTTCTGACTCATAGTGACCCTATGAAAAACAGAACAAAACACTGCCCAGTCTTGTGTCATGTCCACAATTGTTTATATACTTAACTCCATTGTTGCTGCCACTGTGTCAATCCATCTCGTTGAGTGTTTTCCTCTGACCCTCCACCCTACCAAGCATGATGTCCTTCTTCAGGGACTGATCCTTCCTGACAACGTGTCCAAATTATGTAAGATACAATCTTGCCATTTTTGCTTCCAAGGAGCACTCTGGTTGTACTTCTTCCAGAAGAGCTATTCTTGTTCTTTTGGTGGTCTGTGGTACATTCAACATTGTTCTCCAACACCACAATTCAAAGGCATCAGTTGTGCTCATTTCTTCTTTGTTCACTGTCAGTCTTTCACATGCATGTGATGCAATTGAAAATACCATGTCTTGAGTCAGACACACTTTAGCCCTCAAGGTAACATCTTTACTTTTGAATACTTTAAAGAGATCCTTGGCATCAGATTTCACCAGTGTAATGCATCTTTTGATTTCTTGACTGCTGCTTCTGCAGGTACTTGTTCTGCACCCAAGTAAAATGAAATCCTTGACAACCTCGATCTTTTCTCCATTTATAACAATGTTGCCTACTGATCCATTTGTGAGGAATTTTGTTTTGCTGATGTTGAAATGCAATTCATAGTGAAGGCTGTGGCCCTTGATCTTCATCAGCAAGTGTCTCAAACCTTTTTCACTTCTAGCAAGTAAGGTGGTGTCATCTACGTAAGGCAAGCTGTTAATGAGTTGTCCTCCAATCCTAATGCCTTGTTCTTTTTCATAGAATTCAGCTTATTGGATTATTTGCTTGGTATACAGATTGGAAAGGTATGGTGAAAGGATACAACCTTGATGCACACCTTTCCTGACTTTAAACCAAGCAGTGTCCCCTTGTTCTGTTTGCATGACTTCCTCTCAATCCCTATACAGATTCTTTAAGAGCACAATTAAGTTGTTCTGGAATTTCCATTCTCCACAACGTTAGCCATAAGTTAGTATGATCCACATAGTCGAATGCTTTTTCATAATCAATGAAACACAGGTAAGCATCTTTCTTGTATTCTGTGCTTTCAGCCAAGATTCACCTGATATTGGCAATGATATCCCTGGTTCCACATCCTCTCCTGAATCCAGCTTGAATTTCTGGCAGTCTCTTGTCAATATACTGTTGCAGTTGCTTTTGAATGATCTTTAGCAAAATTTTACTTGCATGCGATATCAGCAGTATTGTTTGGTAATTTCCACATTCAGCTGGATCACTTTTATCTGGAGTGAGAATAAATATTACTCTCTTCCAGCCAGTTGGCTAGGTAAGATAGCTGTCCTCCAAATTTCTTGGCATAGATGAGTGAGCACTTCTAGTGCTACCTCTGTTTGTTGTGATATCTCCATTGATACTCCACCACTTCTTGGAGCCTTGTTTTTTGCAGTTGCCTTCAATACAGGTTCAACTTCTTCCTTCAGTACCATTGGTTCCTGATCATATGCTACCTCTTCAAATGGCTGAATATCAACCAGTTCTTTCTGGTATGACTCTGTGTATTCCTTCCATCTTCTTTTGTTGCTCCCTGTGTTAATAGTTTCCTTGTAGAATCCTTCGCTATTGCAACTTCAGGCTTGAATTTTTTCTTCAGTTCTTTCAGCTTGAGAAATGCAGAAATGTTCTTCCCTTCTGGTTTTCCATCTCCAGCTCTTTGTACATGTCAGTATAACACTTTCTTTTGTCTTCTTGAGCTGTTCTTTGAAATCTTTTCAGGTCTCTTACTTCAACCTTCCTTCCTTTTGCTTTATCTACTCAACATTCTAGAGCAAGTTCCAGAGTCTCTTCAGACATCCAATCAGTCTTTTCTTTCTTTCCTGTGTTTTTAATGACCTCTTGGTCTCTTCACAGATGATATCTTTGATGTCATGCCACATTTTGCCTTATCTTTGGTCATTAGTGATCAACACATCAAATTTGCTCTTGAGATAGTCTTTAAACACAGGAAGGATATATTTAAGGTCATACTTTGGTTTTCATAGACTTGTTCTAATTTTCTTCAGTTTCAGTTTGAATTTGCATATGAGCAATTGATGATCTGTGCCGCATTCAGAACCTGGTTTTGTTCTGACTGCTGATAATACACAGTACATATTATTAATGACAAAATGTACAAATAAAAATAAAGTGGATGGTAATAAGTGCAATTCATGGTAACTCAAATACATTATAAGTTGTAATACCTGTATATCTATGATCCTTACCTACAAAGGGGAAAGAGACACAGGTAAAACCCTTATTCCAGGGCTGTAAGTGATCCTACCATGCTGTGTATATAAACACAGATCCAGTAATACTCAGAGCACTTTGTATTTAAATATTTATTGGGTGAAGAAGCATTCAGAGTGATGAAGAAATGAATTAATTCAAAGTATTCTGGGACTCCAAGTATGACCTGACATGAACTACCCATTAATTTTTAGGTATTTTTTTTTTTCCTTAGATAGCCAGACAGTTCATTCTGAGGTACTCACCACAGGCCTGCAAGTTGAGTTTCTCCAAGGATCATGTGAAGCCCATGACTCATGTCAAAGGCAGAGTATTAGATGAGCCAACAACCTAGGTGCTAGGGACAAGGAATGGAGATATGGTTCACTAACTTAGTTTCTTGGTGCTGCTGTACAGAAATACCAAAGATTGGTGGCTTTAACAAACTGACATCTATTTTGTCACTGTTTAAAAGGCTAGAAGTTCTAGTCCAGGGCAGTGGGTCCAGGGGAAGGCTTTCTGTGCCTGCTGCAGGGGAAAAATCCTTTCCTGAGCTTCCTTAGCGTTCATTAAAGTGTTCATTGGTGATGTTCAGGTGGCATCTACTTTCCACATTTGAGCTCATTTGATTCTGTGTGTAATCTGCTGTTTTCTACCTCAAAAGTACTTAGCTTAAGACATGATCTACCCTGATAGGTAACATTAACATACCAAAGAAAAGCTATTCCCAAATGCTGTTGTGTATATAGGTATGGGGGTTAGTTTTCCAAAGCCTGCTTAGGGGAGATGCAATTTAATCTATTTGTTGCTGTTAGTGCTGTGGAGTCAGTTCTGACTCATAGTGACCCTGTGAACAACCGAAGGAAACACTGCCCAGTCCTGTACCATCCTTGTAATTATTGCTGTGTTTGAGTCCATTGTTGTAGCCTCTGTATCACTGCATCTTGTTGAGGGTCTTCCTCTTTGTCATTGACCCTCTACTTTACCAAGTATGGTAAAGTATGGCCTTTCTCAGGGACTGGTGCCTCCTGAACCATGTCTGTGATGGATTGAATTGCTTCCCCCTGAAATGTGAATCAACTTCACCAGGTCATGATTCACAGTAATGTGTCATTGTTTGTCATTTTATGATCCAATATATTTATCCTACATGTTGTATATCCTAACCACTGTGATGTCAATGAAATAGGATTACACACAGTTATGTTAATGAGCAGGACTCAATGCGCAGGATCTTGTTACAACTTGAGTTAATCTCTTTTGAGATATGTAAGGGAGAGTTCAGTAGAGAGGATAAAGACTTTATTACCATAAGCAAGAACAGCCAGGAGCAAAGGCATAATTTGGACCCTAGGTCCTTCCACTAAGAAGCTCCTAGACAAGGGAAGAATTATGACAAAAACTTTCCTCTAGAATTGGCAGAGAGAGAAAGCTTTACTTTGGAATTGAATTCAGGCTTTTAGCCTTCTAAAATTCTGGAAGAAAGGACACATCTGTCTTGGAAGAAGTACTACTAGAATGTTCTTAAGAAGTAAAGGTGGCAAGACTTTGTCTCACATACTTTTGATATGTTACCAGGAGGGGTGAGTTTCTAGAGAAAAAAATCATGTTTGGTAAAATAGAGGGTCACGAGAAGAGAAAGAAGACCCTCAGTGATACAGATTGACAACAATGGGCTTGAGGGCAGCAAGAACTGTGAGGATGGTGCAGGACAAGACACTGTCTCATTCTGTTGTACATATGGTTACTATGAATTAGAATTGAACCTATGACACCTAGCAATGACAACAAAACTCTGAGAGAATAAAATTCCTTTTGTTAAAGTTACCCACTTGTGGCATTTCTGTCACAGAAGCACTGGAAAATTAAGACATAATTTGGTATTGGGAGTGAGGCACTGCTCTAACAGATATCTGTAATGTGGAAGTAGTACTGGAATTGATCCATGTTTAGAGGTTGAAAGAGTTTTGAAATACTTAATGTTAAAAGCTTAGGTTGCTTTGAAGATGTTGTTGATGGAATTATGAATATCAAAGATGATTCTGGTAAGAATTCAGAAGGACATGAGGAGAGCTGTAACACTGAAGATGGTGAAGACGACAAGAAGCAGCAGCAGAGAAACAGAACCAGACCAGCAAGAGACAGTGCTGGAGCCAACCCATGGAGCAAGACAGATGAGTGCCTTCTGGCTAAAGTTTACTAGCTGAGTGGGGTGCCTTGAGGTACTCTTTGGTGGAGCTAAAGAGTTTTGGAACACTTACCCAAGCAGGACAAATGTGGGTGCTGAGGCCGGAGGGGCTGGGGCTAAGAGACCAGGAAGCAAAAGCCAAAGAGACAAGGAACACAAGAAGCATTGCAACCTCAGCCTCAAAGGATAAGGTCATGACTTCTGAGATCTCAAAAAGTGGAGCCATGGCCTCTGGTATTTCAAAAGGTAAAGACATACCCTACTAAGTTTCAAAAAACCAGATTGTTCACAAGCCTAGTTCTAGAGTAGGGGCTGCCATTCAAGAGTGTCAGCAGGATGGGGCTAGATCCATTGCCCAAAGCTGAGGGTGTGCAGCAGCAGAAGGGTCAGAAGGATGTGGCCTTCCAGGGCAAAGGGAGTAGGGTGGCCCCTCAGATGGACTGGGAGATGGGCTGACCAATGCCAAGGAAGCCAAGATGCCTTTTTAGGGGGCTTGGAAGGCAAAGTTGACAAGTGAAACAATGTCTATAATAGTAGAAAAGGTTAAGTCAAAGCCTTTAGAATGCCCATACCTAGGAAAATCGCGTGCCAAAATCAATACAGAATTCTTAAAAGGGCTAAACAGATTATTGCCACCATCAAATACTTGAAGAGTGCAGGAGCAGTGATTCTCATCACATCCTATTCAACTCACATATTTGGCAAAAAAAAAGGTGGATCTCCTGTGATTACTCCAATAGAGGTTGCTGTTTCAGATGAGGTTTCACTGCAAATTAATGTTATTTCTGGTACATAGTCTGCTGCTTTTAATCTGGCTAATGCATTTTTCTCCATATCTGTTTCAAAGGATCACCAGCAGCTGTTTGCCTTCAGCTGCCAAAGCCAGCAATATACCTTCCTTACCATACCTCAAACCAAACCAAAACCATAATTTAGTCTTATGTTATGTGTCCTATGTCCGATGTCATAATTTAGCATGCAGGAAATTTGATTGCCTTGCCCTTCCACAAGCATTACACTGGTGCATTACATTGATGACATTATGCTGAGTGGACCTAGTAATGAAGAAGTGCCAGTAACTCTGGATTTAGTGATAAAACATTTACATGCTGTACTAGAAACCAAACCCATTGCCACTGAGTCAATTTTGACTCAGACACCATACTGTCTGCACATGCAGGAGAGTCAGAAATTAATTCCACAAAAATTCAAGCACCTTTCACCTCAGTGGGTCCAGTAGTATATAGCATGTTGAGATAGTCCTTCCAAAGTGAAAGACAGAATTGAGAACCTGTATGCAAATCCACCCACCTATGGTTGGCCACCTGATTTTCAACAAGGGCCCAAAGTCTGTTAAATGGGGAAAATACAGTATTTTTAGCAAACGATGCTGGCAAAACTAGATGTCCATCTGAAGAAAAATGAAACCAGATCAACACCTCACACCATATGCAAATACTAACTCAGAAGTGATCAACAACCCAAATATAAAGCCAGAAACTGTAAAACTGATTATAGAAGAAAAAGTAGAATCAATTCTGGAAATCCTGATACATGGCATTAACAGGATACAAACTATGACCACCACCACACAAGTTCCAGAAGATAAGCTAGCTAATTGGGATCTTCAAAAATGAAACACTTACACTCCACAAAAAGCTTACCAAAACAGTAAAAAGAGAAACTACAGACTGAAGGGGAGGAAGAATGGCTATTATAAATCAGATAAAGATCCAATCTCTAAAATCTACTATAAAATACTATACATCCACAACAAAAAGACAAACCATCCAATTTAAAAATGGACAAAGGAAGTGAACAGACACTTTACCAAAGAAGACATTGGAGTAGGCAACAGACACATGAGGAAATGCTCAAGATCACTAGCCGTTAGAGAAATGCAAATCAAAACCATAATGAGATACAATTTCATCCCTTCATTAGCGGCACAAATCTCCAAAACAGGAAACAGCAAATGTCGGAGAGGCTGTAGGAAATTGGAACTCTTACACACTGCTGGTGAGAAAATGAAATGCCATGATACCATTTTTGCAAAACAGTATGGCACTTGGCCCTGGGCCTTGATGCTGCCCTTGCCCATAAGTCATAACGAAGTTCCACTCTTTAGACACGAATGGATTGGACTTGGCGATGCAGAGTGACCATATATTGGATGCACTTTATGTTTCTATGCATCTATACGATAGCATGGTTTACTGAACCTACTCACTGTAATATGCCATTAAAAAATAAGTAGTTTTAAAAAAAATTCTTACAAATAAGACAGATGTACTGTGACCACATTCTTAAAAAGTCTATTGGATGCATTTTATGGTTCTATGTATCTATAGGATATCATCCTGCTGACCTCTGGCTAGAGGAAGCAGAGTGGGTGGACAGGAGGGGAAAGGATACTGTTGGGAGGGTGAGACATGTATGGAGCAGATAGGAATAGTGTGCTGTCACCAGGCAGGGAGGGTAGTGGAAGCTGTATATAGGTGGGCATGTAAATTTATACAGGAATGTACATTTTCACCCAGTCATAATAAAATAATAATAATAATAAAATTAAAAAAGAAATCTAGAAATAGAAATACTGTATAATCCAGCAATCCCACTATGAGTAATATATTCTAGAGAAGGAAGAGTCATTGTACCAATGTGTACCAATGGACATATTCACTCCTGTGTTCATTGCAGCATTGTTCACAATAGCAAGAAGTTGAAAACAACCTAGACACCCGTCAACAGATGGCTGGAAAAACAAACTGTGGTATCTATGCACAACGGAGTATTACGCAATACTAAACAAGGATGACTCTGTGAAGCAGCTCATGACACAAGGAAACTGAAGGGCCTCATGCTGAGTGAAATCACAATAGGACACATATTGTATGAGACCCCTACTGCAAAAACTTTTGAAAGGGTTCACACATAAAAAAACAAAAAACAAACAATCTTTGATGAGTACCAGCGGGGGGAGGAGTGGCAATGGAAAAATACTAAAAAGACAATAGATAAGTGGTAACTTCGGTAAAGGGTAAGACAATATAGAATTTTAGGGAACCCAGCACAGCTCATCCAAGCCAAGGTCACAGAAGCTCCATAGACATAACCAAACTCCCTAAGGGATGAAATCACTGGGCTGAGGACTGGGGACCATACTTTCAGGGAATGTCTAGCTCAATTGGCATTACATAGTTTACAAAGAAAATGTTCTGCATTCTACGTTAGTGGGTAGTGTCTGGGGTCTTAAAACCCTGTGAGCCACCAAATAGGATACTCAACTGGTCTCACCTTTTTAGAGACAACTAAAGAAACAAGGGAAAGCTTAGTCCAAAGGACTAATGGACCACATCTACAATGGTCTCCCTCACACTGAATCCAGTGCAACTAGGTGGAGCCTGTCTACCACCACTGACTGTTCTGACAGATATCACGAGACAGGGTCCTGGAGAAAAATGTAGAACAAAACTGTAACTCAAGTGGTGGAATGAAGATGGCAGACTAGATACATGTCTTCTTAATTCCCTCTGAAAAAACTAAGGTCTGGATTGATAATTAAATGGAGATATCTGGACACTCAGTGAGCCCTAGGACATGGCATAGGGCTGTCAATTTGGACTACATGCCACTGAACAGGAAACTTCTCTTTCACTGACCCCTGCTCTTGTTGAATGGCTGGCTCTCATCAACTGAAGGTAACTGGTGTTTTTAACTTTTTTTTCTTTGTGTTAGCCAGCAGGCAAGGGTTGGGCTTAACTGGCAGCAAAGCTCAGCTTCACTGCTGATGTGATCACTGGGAAGAACAGCTACATTCTGAGAGCCCGGCTGTGGACTCAGAGCACCATGGCCCCTCCACCCTCTCTTTCTAAACCGCCACCATTGACTTGGCTACTTCGCAGTAGATGGGATAGCTTGTGTGGGACGCCATCTTGCTTGACTAGGAGGTGGATTTACCCAAACAGAGGCCTCAGCAGGGGCTAATTCCCAGGCTGGGAGGCAGTGCTGGGGAGCACTTTCCCAGCAGAAGAGCTGTGTTTAGCACAGTGTAGCCTTACTGGTTGGACCTGGCAGTGGATGACAGCAGGGCAACAGCCTTTCTGTACTTTGAACTAGATTACATCATCTGGGGACAGATATAGAGGTGGGTCCATTGCCAAATGGAAAGAGGGCTTGTATACCTGACAGGCTGACTGATTTTGGAAGCTGTCAGATAGCTTTTACCTTTCAAAATAAACTACCTAGAGAAACAACTGCAGTGCATCCTGATGGCATCTCTTCCAGCTTTCACTAACACACATCACAGTGTCAGCTGATGGCTCCCTTGTGACTCCGTAAGTAGGGCCTTGTCTTTGCCAGCCAGGAGGTGGAGCCTGCTACACCAGAGACTCCACTAGGCCTAGTTACTGGAGTACATAGAGGTGACTGGTGATCAACTTTCTTCTCAGAATGTGCGTCAGCTTCTGATAAGGCAACACCAGAGAAACTAAACAACCTCTAAGTGCCCCCAAAAGCAACAGACCCTGGCCAGACACTTACAAAAAAATCCACACATGATTCCAGAAAGCTATCAAAAGAAAGAAACAAAGAACTTCCCAGATGAAGAAGTCTTTCTGAAACTTTCAGAGGTACAGTATAAAAGAATTATATACAGAGCCCTCCAAGACATTATACAAAATTCAGCAGAGCAAAATGAAAAATTAAGCAAGCTGTTCAATCTGATGGAACACCATCATTATGAAATCGGATAGATCAATGACAAAATTAAAGAAGCAGACAACTCAAAGAGAAGAGAAGAGAACTGAAAAACTGAAAAATAGACTTTCTGAATTTGAAGACAGACCTACTGATGCTGGCATCTATGAGGAGAAATCAGGAAAAAGAAACAAGAAAAATGGAGATGCACTAAGAAACATGTGGAACTCTAACGAGAGGAACAATTTATGATTAACTGGAGTTCCTGAACAGGGAGGGACACCTGAAAACAGAGAGAGTATTATTGTTGAGTTGCTGACAGAATACTTCCCTGAAATTGTGAAAGAAGAGAACATAGATATCCAAGATGCATATAGAATGCACACAACGTAGACCCCAAAAGAAAGACATCAACATATGTTATAATCAAGCTTAACAAAATGAAACAGAAACAGAAACTCTTAAAGGCAGCAAAATTCAAAGCAAAGCTAATATTCAGGGGGAAATCCTGCAGGTTTTTGTCAGACTTCTCAGCAGAAACAATGTTAGCATGGAGGCAGTGGAATGACACATTCAAAGACTTGAAGGAGAAGAACTTCCAACCAAGAAGTGTATATCTTGCAAAACTGTCTTTCAAACATGAAAATGAAATTAAGACATTCACAGATAACAGAAACTCAGAGATTTTGTAAAAACCAAACTAAAGCTACAAGAAATACTAAAAGAAGCTCTTGGCTTAGAAAAACAAAACCTCTGACTCCGTATTTTAGGAGGCAATACAGGACACATCATCCAGAAACCTACTCAGTTAGGGAAAGCACAAAACTCAGTCAAAGCTATAATATTAAAAGAAGTGATCCAGTGATCATATCATGAAAACTATGATACCACCACATTAAGAATAAAGATATACTACAGTAATTATAGTTCTTTCAGATGGAGAGGAAGTTAATAAGTTACATAGAAGTTAAAATTGGGTTTAAACATAGCCTATTAAGGGAAATTATAGGAATAGCCACAAAGCACAATAAAGATGCAACATATCAAAACAAGAAACATACTACAAGTGTCTCAACAACTGCAAAACCAACACCAAAAAGGGTGAAAACTCAACCCATAAAGAAGAGTGCCCCAGAACAGAACATCAAGAGCAACAGAGAAAAATCAACACAAAAATAAATACATCAAAATGACAGCACTAAACACGTATCTGTCAATAATTACATTGAATGTAAATGGACTGAATGCTCTAGTAATGAGACAGCAAGTGACATCCTGGATCAAAAGACTCGACCCGTCTATATATTGTTTACAAGAAACTCACCTTAGACTTAAAGATATGAACAAACTGAAAATTAAAGGACGGAAGAATACACACCAAGCTCACAATATACAAAGAGCAGGTCTGGCAATACTAATCTCAGATAAAATCGATTTTAATGTAAAATCCACCATTGTGGACAAGGATGGACACTATTTATTGCTGAAAGGTTCAGTACACAAGCAGGACTTAACAATATTAAATATTTATGCACCCAATACTAGAGCATTTAAATATATCGAAGAAACCATGGCTACATTCAAAAAGGAGATCTATCCCTCTACAACAATAATGGGAGACTTCAATGCTCCACTTTCAGTATTGGTCAGATCTTCTACCAAAATCTCAATAAAGACACAGAAGGTCTTATTGTGACAATTGACCAACTAGACCACATCAACATATATAGAACTTTCTATCCATCAACAGATAACTACACATTTTTCTCAGGTGCACACAGAACGTTTTCCAAAATAGACCATTTGTTAGGACATAAAGCAAGTCTCAACAAAATCAAAACCACTGAATTACTGCAATGCATCTTCTCAGGCCATCAAGCCGTAAAAGTCAAAATCAATAGCAGAAAAAACATAGATAGAAATTGGAACTCATGGAAACTGAACAACATCTTACTCAAAAAGCTACAGGTTATAGAAGAAATCAAAGATGAAATGAAAAAATTTATGGATTCCAATGAGGATAAAAACACTTGCTATCAAAACCTATGGAATACAGCAAAGCAGTGCTCAGAGGTCAGTTTATCTCTATAAATGCACACATCTGGAAGGAAGAAAGAACCCAAACCAAAGAATAATCCTATGAGCAAAAGAGGAATCCCTCATGCACCAGAAGAAAACGGATTATAAAGATTAGAGTAGAACTAAACAAATTAGAGAATAGAAGAGAAATTGAAAAAACAAACAGATAAGACCAAAAGCTGATTTTTGCAAAGATCAACAAAATTGACAAACTAGTGACTAAACTGACTAAAGAAAAATAGGAAATGAAACAAATAACCTGAATAAGAAATGAATGGGAGATGTCACAACAGATTCAACAGAAATGAAAAATATCATAACTGAATACTATGAAGGATTGTACTCTAATAAATTTGAAAACCTAGAGGAAATGGACAAATTCTCAGACTCCTATTCACCTACAAAAATTATCACAAGGTGAAGCTGAGCAACTTAATAAACCCAACACAAAGGAAGAGATTGAAAAAGTCATCAAAAAATTACCAACTAAAAAAAGCCCTGGCCCAGATGGCTTCACTACAGAATTCTACCAAGCTTTTAGAGAAGAGTTAACTCCAATACTACTGAGACTATTTCACAACATAGAAAGGGATGGAATATTCCCAAATTCATTCTATGAAGCCAGCGCAACCCTGATACCAAAGCCAAGGAAAAATCCAACAAAAAAGGAGAAATACAGACCAATATTGCTCATGAACCTAAATGCAAAAATCTTCAACAAAATCCCTGCTAATACAATTCAACAACATATCAAAAACCAATTCACCATGACCAAGTTGGATTTATACCAGGGATGTGAGGCCAGTTCAACATGAGAAAAACAGTCAATGTGATTGCTTCCTTATTAAGTATAAAATTATTAAAATATTAAGCTTAAATATTAAAAGAAGTGATCCAGTGATCATATCATGAAAACTATGATACCACCACATTAAAAAGACAGATATACTACAGTAGATATAGTTTTTTAATAACATACATAACACAAAAGACAAGAATCACCTGATTTTTGTCAACTGACGCAGAAAAGGCATTTGATAAAGTCCAACACCATTCAGGCTAAAACTCTCAGCAAAACAGAAATAGAAGGCAAATTCCTCAATGCAATAAGGGCCATTTACACAAAGCCAACTGCCTACATCGTCCTGAATGGGGAGAGACTGAAACAATTTTCCTTGAGAATGGGAACTAGACAAGGATGCCCACTCTCAACACTTGTATTCTACATTGTACTAGAAGTTCTAGCCAGAGTCATTAGACAAGACAAAGAAATAAAGGGCATCTGCACTGACAAAGAAGAAGTAAAAATCTCCCTTTCTGCAGATGATATGATTGTATATGCAGAGAATCCTAAAGAATCCATAAGTAAACTACTCAAACTGATAGAAGAGTTTAGCGAAGTCTCAGGATATGAGATAAGTGTGAATAAATCAGTAGGATTCCTTTATACCAACAAAGAGATTATTAAAGAAGAAATCACCATATCAATACTATTTTCTACAGCCCCCAAGACAATAAAATATCTAGGAATAAATCTAACCAGAGAAATATCAGACCTTTACAAAGAGAACTACAATGTCTTACTACAATAGACTTATATAAATGGAGAAATATATCCTGCTCATGGGAAGGAAGACCTAAGATTGTGAAAATGTCTATTTTACCCAAAGCAATCTACTTACATAATACAATCCCAATACAAATTCCAGTGACGCTTTTTAATGAGTTGGAGAAACAAATCACTAACTTTGGAAAAAGAAGAAATCCCAGATAAAAGCACCACTAGAGAAGAAGAACGTACTGGTAGGCCTCTCGCTACCTAAATTTAGAACCTATTACACTGCCACAATGGTCAAAACAGCCTGGTACTGGTACTAAAAGAGACATACAGACCAATGGAACAGAGTTGAGACCGCAGAGATGCCACCATCCTTCTATGAACAGTTGATATTCAACAAAGGCCCTAAGATTTCAAAGTGGGGTAAAAACAGTCTCTTTAATAAATTTTTCTGGCAAAATTGGATATCCATCTGCAAAAAATTGAAACAAGAACCATATCTCACACCTTACACAAAAAACAACTCAAACTGGATAAAACACCTAAATATCAAAACTAAAACAATAAAGATTATGCAAGAAAAAATAGGATCAACAATAGAAGTGTTAATACACAATGTAGACAGACCAAAATCTGACGAAGCACAATCAACAGAAGAAAAATTAGATAAATGGGATCTACTAAGAATCAAACACTTTTGCTCATCCAAAGACTTTATGAAAAGAATTAAAAGACTACCTGATCTCCATGATAGTCAAGGTACTGCAAAATATCAACAAGAAATGGACAAATAATCCAATTCAGCAATGGGTGAAGGAGATGGACAGACCCTTCTCTAAAGAGAATATCCAGACAGCCAAAAGACACATGCAGAAATGATCACAATCATTAGCTACTAAAGAAATTCAAATAGAAACTAAGATGAGATATCTCACCCCAGCAAGGTTGGCCATGATCCAAAAAACACAAAATAAATGCTGGAGAGGCTGTGGAGAAATAGAACTCTCCTACATGGCTGGTGGGGTTGCAAAATGATACAACCTCTTTTGAAAGCAATCTGACTCTTCCTTAAAAAGCTGGAAGTAGACATTCCATATGATCCAGTAACAGTAATCCCACTGCTTGGAATATATCCTGTAGAAGCAAGGGCAGTCACATGAATAGATACATGCGCATGAATGCTTACCGCAGCACAGTCCATGGTAGCAAAATGATGAAATCAACCCAGATGCTCAACAACAGATGAATGGATAAATAAATTATACTCAATGGAACCCTAAGCAATGATAAAGAACAATGATGATTTTAGGTAGCATTTCATAACTTGGTTTCAATTGGAAGACATTATGTTGAGTGAAATTAGTCGGTGGCACAAGGACAAATACTGTATGAGACCCCTACTATGAAGACTGAAAACCAGACTCATGTATAAAAGAGAAGACTTTTTGATGGCTGCAAGGCAAAGGAGGGAGGGAGGGAGAGGACTGGTTATAGATTATATAGTTGATAGAAATTTGTGAAATCAGTGACAGCATACATTAGAAAGAAGACCAGTTTAACCAGACTTCAACATAACCTGAAAACTCTTCCAATCTTAACCGAATATTGCAAGGCAGGAGTAGCGGGGGCAGAGGTCTGGGGACCATGCTCTCAGGGGACATTGAGGTCAGTTGGCATAAATAACCTGTTACTAAGAGTTTTCTGTACCCCATATTCGTGACTTGCGTCTGGGGTCTTAAAAGCTAGCAAGCTTCCATCTGAGGTAGTCCAAATTGTGCTGACTAAGCAGGAACACATGATCACCAAGGACAAACACGACATGGGGGAAAGAGAACTCAGAAGACAGAAAACCCACGTGAATGGGTGACTACATCAACATGTGACCAGAAGAACCAGATGGTGCCCAGCCACCAGTGACAGCTCACAAAGTTGAGTCCCAGTGGCAACATGAGAATAAAAAGGGATGGACCCTGAGAACTCCACTAAAAGACCGCAAATGATGGTCTGAAGGCCTGAGGGTTCCCCTGGGAGCATGGTCCCTAGACCTAATGCTGCCCCTGTTCATAAATCATCAGAGTTCAGCTCCTTGGGCAGGAATGGCTTGGACTTGGTGACACACAGTGATCATATCATGTATGCACTTTATGGTTCTATGCATCTGTAGGATGTCATCCTGTTGGCCTCTTACTAGAGGGGAGTGAAGAGGGTGGAGAAGATTGTTAAGAGGATGTGACATGTATGGAATAGAAAGAAAAGAAGTGTGTTATCGCCGGGCAAGAAGAGCTGTAGGAGTTGAACACAGGTGGGCATGGAAATTTTAACTGGATTCTACACTTTCATTCAGTCACAATAAAAAAAAAAAAAAAATTCTAACTCAAAAAGGAAAGACCAGAATTGCTGGCCTGATGCAGAAACCTTCAGAGTATGGCCCCTGAGCACTCCTTCGACTCAATAATGAAATCATTCCTGAGGTTCAGCCTTCAGCAAAAGGTTGGACAGGCCCATGAAACAAAATAAAACTAAAGGGGGATGACAGCTTAGAGGCAAGGACCAGAAGGCAGGAGGGGACAGGAAAACTGGTAATAGAGAACCCAAGGTTGGGAAGGGAGACTGTTGACCTGTTGTGAGAATGTTTAACCAGTGCCATGAAATAATATGTGTGCTAACTAATGAGAAAATAGTTTGATTTGTAAATCTCATCTATAGTATGATTAAAAAAAAAGAAAAAAATGGAATAAAATGTATAAATAAAGTGAAGAATAAATTACTACTTCTGGCTACTCCCACAACTGAAAAGGTGACACACCTAGTGGGCCTTTCCGATTTTGGAGACAATAGATCCCTTGATACTCTGGCCTATTTATCAAGTGACCCAAAAGACTGCTTGTTTTGAATGCAGCCAAGAAAAAGAGAAGTCTTTGCAACAAGTTCAAACTACCTTCTAAGAGACTGCAGCTTGGGCCACATGATCTAGCTGAACCAATGGTGTTTGAAATGCTAGTGGCAGATGTATGCTGTGTAGAGTCTTTAGTGGACCCCTATTGAAGAATCACAAAACAGACCCTTAGGATTTTGGAGCAAAGCCCCGCCATCCTCTGGATAACTATTCTTTTTTGAAAAACAGCTTTTCACTTGTTACTGGACTTTTCTAGAAACTGCACATTTAACCATGGGTCACCAAGTCATCTTGCAACCCTAACTGCAAATCAAGAACCTGGTGTTGTCTGACTACAGACTCATAAAGGCAATGTTCATGGCAGTACTCCAAGCCAAACTTGAAAGCACAAGCAAGTGGCATGAGAATAAGGCCCAAATGTCCATGGTCTCCACTCTTTTTACATTACCTTCAATTTCCCAGTCTGCAACTGTGACCTCATGGCTAGTTGACTGAAGAAAAGAAAACCATTGTCTGACTTACAGGTGGTTCTGCACAATATGCAGGCGCCGCTCAAAACTGACCAGTGGCAGCACTATGTCCCTTTTCTGGGACCTCCCTGAAGGACAGTGGTGAAGAGAAATCCTCCCAATGGATGAACTTCAAGCAGTGCACCTGGCTGTTCACTTTGCTTGCAAGAATAAATGGCTGGATTGGCTATTTCATCTGGTTTATGGTCTGTGGCCAGTGACTTAGCTGGAAGGAACATGGTAGGAAAATTGAAGGTAAGGTTTGGGTGAAAAGTATGTACAGACTGTATCACATTAGTCTGAAAATCTTCAGTGATAGCAAATCTTCATAGTTCTGTACAGATTAGCTTTTTGGAAGCAGCCCAAATCATCAAAAAGCAAATCTTGTGAATAAATTGAGCTCTGAAACTGAGCATTATGATTACCATTTTTGTTGTTACTGTTGCAGACAAAAAGAATCTCTGAGTATAGGAACACTGATAAGGTGAGAAAATCAATATGATTGGCCACAATGAACTATTTTTCACAGTTCACAGAATCCCTCAGATAGTTTATACTTTTTACCGCGTAAGACTAAATGACAATCAGGCATTATGAACTAAATTCTACATATGCACAAGCATCATGGAAATACAAAACACTGTTATTTGTATGTGCCAACTTTTGTGCTCTGAATGTCAGAATTTTTTATAGTAGAATTTACTTATTTTTACCTACTCAAGGTGAAAATGTTGCTTCCAGTCACAATGAAGTAATTAGTGTTCGAACTGACCTCCTTGTTGTTATCAGCTAGAAAACTAGAAAGCGAAGCAAGTAACTTTTGTCAGATTTTAGATGGCAGACAGTTGAGGAATGTGATCCTCCAGGGGAAGAGGAACCGAACCAGGTCTCTACCTTTCTACCTTAAGGCACTTTCTGTTTCCCAGCCTTGGGAGGTGGAGTCTCTGCAGAGCATTAATGCCCCACCCAGTCTGAGGGAGAGACCGGAGTACAGGGCAACTGAGGAAACTGAAATTTAAGGTCCAAAGTACGCAGAGATGAAATCTATGAAGAAGAGGACTATAAATTTACACAGGAGTTTCCTTAAGGCTTTGATTGGCCTATGAACCTTTCCACGACTAAGGTGAAATTCTACAAGACTGGCAAAGGATAGCTGCTGGACTGGAAACATTTCCAGAGCTCCAAAAGGTCTGAGAGATGTTCTAGTTCATATCATCCACTATGGAGAGACCGCAGAACATCTGGTACAGACCCCAGAGGAGTTAGTTATTTTAACAAAACTCATATTAAGCAAATAGTTGAAAGTGATTGAAATTTGTTTAGTATATGATTTGCAAACCAGACTAGAGAGTCAAAAAATGTTCCAATAAGAGAGAAACTTCCAAAATTTGTATACTACAGCTTGTCGATGTTGCCATGGAAACGAGGCCAGAACAATGTTTATGCACTGATCCGACTCTACAGCACTTGGCCTTGGCATCCTAAAGTACAGCTTCTGGTCAGACCTGAGAGTTTGTTTCTAAGCCAATAAAATGAAACCCATTGCTGTTTATTTCAACTCATAGGGACCCTATAAGACAGTGTAAAACTTATTTATAGAGTTTCCATGGAGCAGCCGGGGGATTCAAACTGCCAGCATTTGGGTTAGCATCTGAACACTTAACTATTGTAGCGCCAGGTTTCCTCAAACTGGCTACACAGAGATAATTCTCCAAAGAACCCTAATGCCTGAGGCAAAACAGTTTTCACTGGAGTGCTTAGTGCACTATTGTTTGAGTTAAAGGTGACTTTAGTCGACCCAACTCCACCTCAGTAGGTTAGGAAACCAGTTTCTTTAGGGCTCAAGATTGAACAGGATACCTATGGGCAAGTGGCCTGTGTGGTCACCCCAACTCCTTGGGCTCACAATCTGAATCCCAGGAGAATTAAAAATTTCTCAGTGCTCTGTTTGTTGTTGTTGTGTGTTGTTGAGTCTGTTCCATCTCATAACAACCCTATAAGACAGAGTAGAACTGCCCCACGGGGTTCCCTATACTGCCACATAGAGTTTCCTAGGCTAGGGGAACAGACTACCAAGAGGGGCTGATGGATTTGAACCACTCATTTTTGGATTAGGAACTGAGCACTCTTGTAAGCAAAAAAACCAAACTGTTTGCCGTTGAGCTGATTCTGACTCACGGTAACCCCATGTTTTACAGAGTAGAACCATTCTGTAATGTTTCCTTGGCTGTCACATTTACAGAATCAGAGCCCCAGTGCTTTCTTTCATATAGCTGTTACTGGAAAATCATCTGTTGGTTCTCGTCTTCTTTGTAAGATGGATTTCAGACAAAGAGACATGTGCACAAAAAATCAGGTGTGGAATGAATGAAGTAATTTTAACAGAGGATGGTACAGTCCATGAGATAAGCTAAGCTACATGCAGAGAAAGGAAAAGGTCTGAGAGCCAGGTTCCTGGCTCCCTTTGGGGTTTTATGCTCTCTTTTTTCTACCTCCCTCAGGAATTTTTAGTTATTTTAGCTCACTGGCCCCTTAGGGTTTAAATCACTTAAGGGCTAGCCATTAAGGCCCTTTGACAGGTAATAGCTGATGTCTTCATTCTCTTTTGACTCCTTTTGTCCCAGCGTTCAGGTGTTCTCTGACTCTGGGAGTATCAGTGCTGAATGCTGCTTTTGCTTTTTCCTCCCTGACCCTGGTTGTCTAACCTCAGTACTCTAACAGAGCTGCTAGATACCAGCCTTTCAGTTTGCGACTGAAAGCAAACTATTTTCACCACCAATAATATTCATGCCATAGTAGAGCAAACTAAACCTATTGCTGTGGAGTTTACTGTAACTCGTAGAGACCCTATAAAACAGAAAAGAATTGGCCCATTGTGTTTCCAAGGAGTGGCTGGTGGAGTCAAACTGCTGACAGTTTGGTTAGCAGCCGAGTTCTTAACCATTGTGCCACCACGGCTCCCCACGCCTTAGTAATATGCTAAATTAATGTCAGAGTGGAGGCTGCTTTCTTTTTGTTATGTGCCATCAATGGACAGAGTAGAACTTTCCCATGGGGTTTTGTAGGCTATAATCCAAATGGGGAAACTTTGGTGGTATAGTGGTTAAGTGCTACGACTGTGAACCAAAAGGTCAGACAGTTCAAATCTACCAGGCGCTCCTTGGAAACTCTATGAGGCAGTTGTACTCCATTCTATAAGATCACTGTGAGTCAGAACTGACTCGATAGCAGTGGGTTTTTGGAAATCATATGGGAGCATATTCCCAGGTCTTTGTCCTTCCAAGTAACTGGGTGGGTTCAGACCTCCAGTCTTTCTGTTAGAAGCCAAGTATTTAAATAGTGTGCTCAAGAACCAAAAAGATCAAACCTAGTGTCATTGAGTCAATTCTGACCCTATGGGGCAGAGTAGAAAGGCCCCATAGAGTTTCCAAGGAGCATCTGGAGGATTTGAATTGCTGATCTTGGGGACAGTAAAGGTAGAACTTAGCTACTGTGCCACCAAGGTTTCTTGTGCACAAAGGGCTCCTTTAAAGACTACTTTAGACCTTACCCAAACAAGCCACAAAAGCATAAGCTGGTGTGTGGTAACTTTGCTGTGTACGGGGGTGGGAGGGGGAGTAGTGTCTGGGGTCTCAAAAGTTTGCAAAGGGCCATCTAAGGTACAACTGATTTCTGTTCTGTTGGAGCAAGAAAGCAAGAAAGAGAGACAGGAATAAGAAGGCAAATGGAATGCTTGGCTAATTGCTTCCTTTGCCTTGAGATCAGAGCTGGAAGATACCTGACTACTATTACTGAACTTTGTGATAAAAGATTTTGCAGAAGAATTCTGATCTAAAAAGGAGAAAATTGCAGAAGAGAATCTGAAATCCTCAAAGAATTCAGACTTTCTGGACATATATAGACTCACAATCCCCCCCCCCAAACTATTGTCCTGTGATAATCTTTACACCTTAAGCTAAAATTATCCCCTGAAGTTTTCTTTAAACCAAACAATATTTGAGCTTAATTAGAAAAGAATGTCTGCCTTCAGCACTGCAGTCTTTTAAAAAACTTCTACTGCTGTTACTGCTTTGTGCCCTCAGCTCTGTCCACTATGTGGAATCAAATTGACAACAGTAACTTGAAAAGTTAGAAAAGAAACTGAGGGAGCAGTAAATGTTTATGTTAACAGAGAAGAACAATTCAGAACAGGAAGGTGAGAATGGTTGCATGAAATTATTGAATTGATATGTTTTGCTGTGTTTTCAACAAAATAAATTATTTAAAAAAATCTTAGAAGAAAGACAACTAAATCCAGAAACTCAAAGCTCAGCACCGAACAAAAACTTATAAGATATCCAAAGACACGTGAACCCAGGAGACAAAATTAAAAGAACTGAACAGAACTATTTTCTGTCAACAAAAACAGACTTGAAATAGCAGAGATAATAAAATTTGCAAATAAGAACTGGGACAAACTATTATAAACATACTCAAAGATTTGGAGTAAGATATGAATATAATCATTCTTATGGGAAATGCCAGCTAGCCAAGTGCCGTCGAGTCAAATAGCCTGTATGAATATTGATGAAATTTTTTAAAAAGCAATGTAATTTTGCTCATTTCCATTTTTCTCTGATATTCAAATGCCAAAATGACATAACATTTGCTCAGGATAATTATCATGTTTTCTAAATCTCTATCATTCAGATTCTGACTTTTTTTTATTTATCGAATCAAATTTTCTTTCCTAACAAGCCTATATCTTTAAATATAGTTAATTATTTGTTGTCTTTTCAGAATTACCAGTCTATTTGAATGGTTGGCATCTTTGATAATTTTAGGAATTTTTTTGGTTTTTTTTTTTGGCTGGACTACTGCCTGGAGAGTAAAGTACAAGTGGACATGGACAGGCTTTATAGTAGTGAATACTGGCTCAGCTAAGTACACATGGTAACTCCAGAAATTCCTCTTTTGGATAATACTTTCAGTTGAGAAATTTTATTTACATACTTACCTCTTCTCAAAGCTAATAAGAAGCCTTTCTTGGTCAAGATGGTGGACTAAGCACACGTCTCCTTATATCCCTCTGGAAACCAAGACCTGAATTGACAATCAAACAGAGCCTTCTGATCACCTAATCAGCCTCAGGACACGGCACAGAGCTGTTAATTGGGACTTCATACCATTCATCGAAAAACCTCCTGTCTTTCACTGATTCCCGCTCCTGGCTAGCCCCGGCTCTCACGGACGGAAGGTAAACGCACCATTTTGACTTTTTTTTCCTCTGTCTCGGCCGGTGGGTGGAGCTGGGTCTTGCCTGGCGGCTGGACTCAGATGCGCTACTGGGGGATAGGCAGGCGAAATTCCTATATTCTGAGAGCCAGGCTCGGGACTCTGTTACTCTAGCCACTTTGAGCCTTTCGTTTTGTAGCTGTCTCAGTGGGGTTTGTGCGGAGCTTCACGGTCAGGCTGCGGCACACCATGTTGGTACCGAGATTTTAGTGGGACCTCATTCTTAGCCTGGGAGCCAGCGCCTGCAAAGGGGACAGCACTTCTTCGACAGAAAAGTAGTGATTTTGCACAGTGCTGCTTACGTTGGGGGCCCTGCAACAGAAGCAGAGGAATCACTAGCTCTCGGCACCTTTAGCCCCTCTGTCTGCTGCCTGTGTGGAGGACGCCATCTTGGATACAGTGGCCGCAGCTGGACCTAATTCTTAGCTTGGGAGCCAGAGCCTGCGCACAGGAGAGCACTTTTCTATCACAAAACCAGCACTCGATGCAGTGTTGGCTAAGGCTAGGCCCTGTCAGCAGAGGCCAACAAGGCAGTAGCAGTGCTGTATTCTGAACTAGTTTGTTATCATCTGGGGTTGGATATAGTGGCGCTTACTTTGTCAGATGAGAAGAGGGACCTCTACACCTGAAAACCTAACTGACTTGTGAACTGGTCAGATACCTTTTGTTTTACATCTGAGGACAGCCTAGAGAAACATTTGCAATCCATCCTCACAGTACCTCTTCCAGCCTCTATATACTCACATGGGACCCAAAAAGCAGCAGACAATTGCAGCATACAAGCAATCACTCATGGCTTCAGAAGGCTCCCAAACAAAGCAACCAAGGAGTTTTCCAGATGAAGAAACTTTTATGAAAGCATCAGGAAGTGAATACAAATCGATTATATACAGAGCCCTTCTAGACCTTATACAAAATGCAGGAGAACAAGATGAAAAATTAAGCAAGATGTTTGATCTGATGGAACACCAGTACTCTGAAATCCAACAGATCAAGAAGAAAATCAAAGACATAGAAACTTCCATGCAAAGCCAAGAAAACAGAATGGAACAAATGGAAAAAAGAATTTTTGACTTCGAAGACAGACCTACTGAGGCCAGCGTCTACGAGCAGAAATCAGAAAAAAGAAACAAGAAAAATGAAGAAACATTAAGAAGCATGTGGGACTCTATTAAGAGGAACAACCTTCGATTAATTGGAGTCCCTGAACAGGGTGAGACATCTGAGAACACAGAGAGTATTGTTGCTGAGCTGCTGAAAGAAAACTTCCCAGAAATCATGAAGTAAGAGAATATAGACATCTCAGATGCATATCGTACGCCACCCAATATAGATCTCAAAAGAAAGACTCCAAGACTCCAAGCTTAACAAAATGAAACATAAGCAGCAACTCTTAAAGGCAGCAAGACTCAAGGCAAAGCTAACATTCAGAGGGAAATCCTGTAGGCTCTCGTCAGATTTCTCAGCAGAAACCATGCTGGCACGGAGACAGTGGCACAACACATTCAAAGTCTTGAAGGATAAGAACTTCCAACCAAGAATTATATATCCTGCAAAAATATCTTTCAAATACGAAAATGAAATTAAGACATTCCCAGATAAACAGAAACTCAGAGACTTTGTAAAAACCAAACCCAAACTTCAAGAAATACTGAAAGAAGTTCTTGGCTTTGGCTTAGAAGAACGAAACCACTAACTTTATATTTTAGAATGACACACTACTCAGTACTCTACTAATTTAGGTAAGGCTCCAAAGTAAATCACAGCTTTGATATGGAAAGAAGCAATCCAGTGATCATCATGAAAATCATGGTGTCATCATAATAAAAAGAGGGATGTACTACAGTCGTTATAGTCCTTCCAGATGGAGAGGAAGATGACAAGACTGGTAGTAATTAAAATTGGGTTTATAAATAGTTTATTAAGGGGGTTCATAGGGGCAGCTGTAAAGCACAACAAAGATGTATCATACCATTTCAAGAAATCTAACACACAAGTCTCAACAACTATAAAACCAGCTCTGAAAAAGGTGAAAAATCAGCTCACAAAAAAGAGGGTCCCAGAACAGACTAGTAAGAACAACAGAGAAAACATCAACATAAAAGTAAACATATCACAATGGCAGCAGTGAACACATACCTATCAATAATTACATTGAATGTGAATGGACTGAATGCTCCAGTAAAGAGACACCGAGTGTCATCTTGGATCAAAAGACACGAACCATACATATGTTGTCTACAAGAAACTCACTTGAGACCTAAAGACAGGAACAAACTGAAAATTAAAGGATGGAAGAATATATATCAAGCTAATAATGAACAAAGAAGAGCAAAGGTGGCAATTCTAACCTCAGACAAAATCAATTTTAATGTCAAATCTACCATTGTGGACAAAGATGGACACTATTTATTGCTGAAAGGTTCAGTACACAAGCAAGACTTAACTATATTAAATATTTATACACCTAATGTCAGAGCACCTAAATATGTCAAAGAAACACTGACTACGGTCAAAAGAGAGTTACATGACTCCACAATAATAGTGGGAAACTTTAACACTCCACTCTCATTACTAGACAGATCATCTAGAAAAAAGCTCAGTAAAGATACAGAAGACCTCATTGACACAATTAACCAACTAAACCTCATTGATACATACAGAACTTTCCATCCATCAGCAGACAACTACACCTTCTTCTCCAGTGTATATGGAACATTCTCCAGAACTGACCATGTGATAGCCCATAATGCAATGCTCAACAAAATCCATACCATTGAATTACTGCAAAGCATCTTCTCAGATCATAAAGCCATCAAAGTTGAAATCAATAGCAGAAAAAAACATAGATAGAAAGTGGAACTCTTGGAAACTGAACAACATCTTGCTCAAAAAAACATGGGTTATAGAGGAAATCAAGAATGAATTAAAGAAATTCATGGATTCCAATGAGAATGAAAACACTTCCTACCAGAACCTATGGGATACAGCCAAAGCAGTGCTCAGGGGTCTGTTTATCTCCATAATACCCACATCTGGAAGGAAGAAAGAAACCAAATCAAGGAACTAACTCTACAGCTTGAACAAGTAGAAAGAGAACAACAGAAGAACCCCTCAGGCACCAGAAGAAATGAGATCATAAAGATTAGAGCAGAGCTGAGTGAATTAGAGAATAGAAAAACAATTGAAAAAACTGAAAAGACCAAAAGCTGGTTTTTTGAAAAGATCAACAAAATTGATAAACCAGTGACTAAACTTACTAAAGAAAAGCAGGAAAGGAAACAAATAACCCAAATTAGAAATGAGAGGGGAATTGTCACCACAGATGCAACAGAAATCAAAAATATCATAACAGAAGACTATGAAAGACTGTACTCTAACAAATTTGAAAACCTAGGGGAAATGGATCATTTCCTTGACTCATACCACCTACCCAAATTATCACAACGTGAAGCAGAACAACTTAATAAACCCATCACAAAGGAAGAGATTGAAAAGGTCATCAAAACACTGCCAACCAAAAAAAGTCCAGGCCCAGATGGCTTCACGGCAGAATTCTACCAAGCATTTAGAGTATCCCCAATACTACTGAGACTGTTTCACAGTATAGAAAGGGATGGAGTATTCCCAAACTCATTCTATGAAGCCAGCATAACCCTGATACCTAAGCCAGGGAAAGATCCCACAAAGACAGAGAACTACAGACCGATATCACTCATGAACCTAGATGCAAAAATCTTCAACAAAATTCTTGCCAACAGAATACAACAATATATCAAGAAAATAATCCATCCTGACCAAGTGGGATTCATACCAGGGATGCAAGGCTGGTTCAACATCAGGAAAACAATCAATGTGATTAATCACATAAATAACACAAAAGACAAGGATCACCTGATTTTGTCCATTGATACCAAAAAGGCATTTGATAAAGTCCAACACCCATTCGTGCTAAAAACTCTTAGCAAAATGGGCATAGATGGCAAATTCCTCAACACAATAAGGGCCATTTATACAAAGCCAATTGCCCACATCATCCTGAACGGAAAAAGACTGAAAGACTTTTCCCTTGAGATCAGGAACTAGACAAGGATGCCCACTCTCACCTCTCCTATTCAACATTGTGCTAGAAGTTCTAGCCAGAGCAATTAGACAAGACCAAGAAATAAAGGGCATCTGCATCAGGAAAGAGGAAGTTAAACTTTCCCTGTTCGCAGATGATATGATTGTATATGCAGAGAACCCCCAGGAATCTATAAGTAAACTACTCAAAGTGATAGAAGAGTTCAGCAAAGTCTCAGGATACAAGATAAACATAAGTAAATCAGTAGGATTCCTTTACACCAACAACGAGACTGTTAAGGAGGAAATTATCAAATCAATACCATTTACGATAGCTCCTATCAAGATAAAGTACCTAGTAATTAATTTAACAACAGACCTTTACAAAGAGAACTACAAGCCCTTACTACAAGAAACTAAGAGAGACTTAGATAAATGGAAAAACCTACCCTGCTCATGGATAGGAAGACTTAACATTGTGAAAATGTCTATTTTACCCAAAGCAATTTATTTATACAATGCAATCCCAATACAAGTTCCAGCATCATTTTTTAATGAGATGGAGAAACAAATTACCAATTTTGTTTGGAAAGGGAAGAAGCCCTGGATAAGTAAGGTACTACTAAAGAAGAAGAACACACTGGGAGGCCTCTCATTACCCAACCTTAGAACATACTACACTGCCACAGTGGTCAAAACAGCCTGGTACTGGTACAAGAACAGACAGATCGATCAATGGAACAGAATTGAGACCCCAGAGATGACACCATCTGCCTATGAACAGTTGATATTTGACAAAGGCCCTAAGACATTAAACTGGGGTAAAAACAGTCTCTTCAACAAATGGTGCTGGCAAAATTGGTTATCCATCTGCAATAAACTGAATCAAGATCCATATCTTACACCTTATACAAAAACCAACTCCAACTGGATAAAAGACCTAAATATCAAACCTAAAACGATAAAGCTCATCCAAGAAAAGGTAGGAACAACAATGGAAGTTTTAATACACGATGAGGACAGACTCCAAAATCTGTCAAAGAAACCTCAATCAACAGAAGAGAAAATAGATAAATGGGAACTATTAAGAATCAAACACTTTTGCTCATCCAAAGACTTTATTAATAGAATTAAAAGAAAACCCACAGAATGGGGAAAAATATTTGGCAACTCTATGTCAGACCAACATCTGATCTGTATTATCTATGAGATACTACAAAATATCAATAAGAAGAAGATAAACCATCCAATTAAGCGATGGGCAAAGGAGATGGACAGACACTTCACTAAAGAGGAGATCCAGGCAGCCGAAAAACACATGCGGACATGTTCACGATCTTTAGTTATTAAAGAAATTCAAATCAAGACAACAATGAGATACCATCTCACCCCAACAAGATTGGCCATGATCCAGAAAACACGAAACAACAAATGCTGGAGAGGCTGTGGAGAAAGTGGAACCCTCCTACACTGTTGGTGGGGTTGCAAAATCGTCCAGCCTCTTTGGAAGGCAATCTGGCGCTTCCTTAGAAAAATGGATATCGATATACCATTTGACCCAGTTATTCCACTACTTGGAATATATCCTACAGTATCAAGGCCTTTCACACCAACGGACACGTGCACCAGAATGTTTACCACAGCACAGTGCATGATAGCAAAAAGACGGAATCAACCCAGATGCCCAACAATAGAAGAATGGATCGGTAAACTATGGTATATATACTCAATGGAGCACTACACAGTGATAAAGAATAATGATGATTCCAGGAAACATCTCCTAACCTGGTTTCAACTGGAAGACATTATGTTGAGTGAAAGTAGTCAGCAACAAAGGGACAAATACTATATGAGACCTCTATGATAAGATCTCAGAAACAGACTTGTGTATAGAAGAAGAGACTCTTTTGACAGCTGCAAGGGAGGGGAAGGAGGGAGGGTGAGGGAGGGATGGTTTAGTTTAGATAGTTACTAGAAATCTAGTTGGGAGAAAGCGGTGTTAGCACGCATTAGAAACAAGAACAACATTAAGTGGACTTCAGCATAACTTGAGTACTCCTTCCATCTTAACTCAATACTGCAAGGATAGAGTAGCTGGGGCGGGGGGTGGGGGACCATGCTCTTAGGCGAATTCCAGGCCAATTGGCACAACTAGCGTTTTGCTAAGAGAGCTCTCAGCACTCCACATTGGTGAGTGGCGTCTGGGGTCGTAAATGCTGCCAAGCTGCCATCCGAGGACACAGCAAATGGTCCCAACTCAGCAGGAACGGATGCTCACCGAGGACCAAAATGACATGTGGTAAAGACAACCGAGAAGACAGAGAGACCCACAAGAGTGGGTGCCTACATCGACTTGGGACCCGAAGAACCGGATGGTGCCTGGCCACCACCAGTGATAGCCACGATGGAGCTCACAGAGAGGAGTCTCACTGGCAACACAAGAAAAAAAGGGGTGCATCCTGAGATCTCCACTAAAAGACCTCAATTGATGGTCCAGCGATTTTGGGGTTCCTCTGAGAGCATGGCCCCCGGCCCTGATGCTGCCCTTTCCCATAAATTATAACAAAGGTCCACTCTTTGGACAGGAATGGAATGGACTTGGCAATGCAGAGTAACCATATGTTGAAGCACTTTATGGTTCTATACATCTATAGGATATCATCTTGCTGACCTCTGGCTGGAGGAAGGAGAGTGGGTGGAGAGGAGGGGAAAGGAGGCTGTTGGGAGGATGAGACATGTATGGAGCAGAGAGGAATAGTGTGCAGTCACCAGACAGGGAGAGCAGTGGAAGCTGCATGTTGGTGGGCGTGTAAATTTATACGTGAATGTACATTTTCACTCAGTTATGTTAAATAAAAATAAAAAAATAAAATAAAAAGAAGCCTTTCTTCTAAGGAACATACATTTCTATGAGATACAAGGACAGAACTTTCCTTCCGATTCCTTTTGCTCTTATTACAAGGCTTTCAGGGTGCACTTGAGGCATGTTGAATTGTGGCTCAAGATGCCACTGCTGTAGTCACTCTTGCAGAGCAATGCAAAATACTGGAGAAAGCCAGTTTCCATCTGTTTGTTTCATACGCTGACCTCAAGTAAAGTGGTAACAGATACATTCCATGCTCTGTTAACACAGTTCTTGAAAAAGAAGACAGGAAGGGAAGAGGCTTTCCTAATTGACAAGTGCAGACATCTAGTAAGACATTTCCCAGAAATGTAACCTTTGAACTTTCTCTGGGAAAGCCAAGCTGATAAATTAGATTACCCTTTCATAACAACAAAAGTTCTTCAGAGCAGAATGGCAGAACCTGTTGAGGCTTCCTATTTGAAAGCAGAGATTGCCTGTGGCATAGGGGCACACCCAACTGCTCTGACAACGTGTTTCGAGGCTGAAGGAGTAAACAAACACACAAAAAATGGAATGGGGAAAAGAGATTAGAAAAAAAAATTATTCAACCAACGTAAGACATGAGGGAAATTGTGAAGAGAAGGAGGTAAGGCAAGGAGTGAGGGAGAGGGAGAGGTGAGAAAGGAGGAAGGAGCTGACAAGAAAATCTGACCCTAAGAAAACAGACTCAGTCAGAGAAAGTACTTGATTTCCAATCTCTTTTGTAGGTTCATTGACTTTCTTGTTGTTAGGTGCCTTGGAGTTGGCTTCAACTCATAGAGATGCTGTGTACAATGGAACAAAACACTGCCTAGTCCTGCACCATGCTCATAGTCTTTGCTTCTGTGCTTGAGCCCATTGTTGCACCTGCTGCATCAATCCATCTTGCTGAGAAACTTCCTCTTCTTTACTGACTTACCACTTTACTAAGCATTATATCCTTCTCCAGGGACTGGTAACTTCTGACAACATGTCAAAAGTACTTGAGACAAAGCCTTACCATCTTTGCTGCTAGGGAACATACTGGCTTACTTCTTCCAAGACAGACTTATTCTTTCTTCTGGTATATTCAATATTCTTTGCCAATGCCATAATTCAGAGGAGTCAATTCTTCAGTCTTCTGTACTCCTTGTCCAGCTTCCACATGCATATGAGGTGATAGAAAATACTATGACTTTGTTCAGGTGCACCTTAAGGTCTCAAAGTGACATCCTTGCTTTTCAATACTTTAAAGAGCTCTTATGGAGCAGTTTGGTCCAGCACAATACATCATCTGATTTCTTGTCTGCAGTTCCATGGATGTTCATTGTGGATCCAAGTAAAATAAAATCTCTGACAACTTAGTCTTTTCTCCATTTACTATGATATTGCTTATTGATTCAATTTTGAGGATTTTTGTTTTCTTTATGTTGAGGTGTAATCCATACTGAAGGTTATAGTCTTCCATCTTCATCGACAACTAATATTTTATAGGACTGTCTGCAAGCTAACATTAAACAAATTACCTATCTTGCAATTTTTCTGCTTAAATATCTGCTGTCATTATTCTCTGGTATATTTAAAGCCACTATTCGTTCCACTTTACTCATTACCTACCAGAAACCTGAAGTGGAAATTCTGGGGTATCATATCAGTGTTACAATTCGGGGGTCCACTCTCTTCATTTGCTTCACTCTACTGTGTGAGGGTACTCATCTATACCTCTGCTCCATTTCCCATCCTCATTATATAATACTGAAACTTCTGTATAGAGGAGAGAATATTACATTTTTTTCTTTTAATATTTTATTGTGCTCTGAGTGAATGTTTGAAGTTTAAGTCAATTTCTCATACAAAAACATACAGAAACTTTGCTATGTAACTCTAGCTATTCTCCTCGCGCTGTGACAGCACACTCCTCCTTTTCACCCTTTATTTCCCATGTTCATTCAAGTAACTGCTGCTCCCCTTTACCCTCTCATCTCACCTCTGGACAGGAACTACCCAGCTACTCTCATGCGTCTACTTAAGCCAAGAAAGACACTCCTCACCAGTATCATTTCATGTCTTATAGTCTAGTCCAATCTTTGTCTAAAGAGTTGGCTTCTGGAATGGTTTCATTTCTGGGCTAATAGAAAGTCCAGAGGCCAGAATATTACATTTTTATGTCAAAACCAAGATTTCCATTTTTGATTACCTTTGTGTAGCAAGAATAACATGATTCCTGGATTCAAAACACTGATTTCTCCTTAGTGCTCAAGCATGCTAGAAATTCCTTTTTTGAAACTGTAGTATATGAATGGGTTTCTGGGGCAAATGCAGGCTAGAGTGGTAATTCTGGATCAAAGTCAGAAATTAGCCTTATCCTATCTATCCAATAACTTTCCAAGTTGTCTTATCAAGATTGCTATTTTAATAAGAAATTCAAAAATGTCTGGGTACCTGAGTGATTCTGCCTATTGTGGATACTTTATAGGACCAATGGAGTGTTCCCACACTGTGGATTATGAAAATCATCAAGAAACTTTCCTTCGATTGCACTCCCTCTGAGACATGGTGCATATGCTGTAGCTGTATTGGTGGCTCATTGGTAGAAATTCCACCTCCCACGTGGGGTACCCAAGTTTGGTTCCTAGTCAGTGCACCCTCATGCACAGCTACCTCTTGTGTACCAATGGAGGCTTGCAGGTTGCTTTAATGCTGAACAGGTTTCAGCAAAGCTTTCAGATAAGATGGACTAAGAAGAAAAGCCTGGTAATCTACTTCTAAAAATCAGCCAATAAAAACTGTAGGGGTCAAAACAGTTTGATCCACAACTGATCATGGTTATGGCACAGAGCTGGTAGCATTTTGCTTCCTTGTGCATGGAGTCTCCACGGGTTGGGGATGTCCTTGATGGCATCTAAGGACAATAACAACTAGTGCCTTGTTTAACCCTCAGTTAAATATGGAAATTGATGAGCTATAGGAGGAAATAATTTCCTGAAGCTGCTGTGGAAGTTAAGAGAAAACTACAGAAAGAAGGATCCTGTGATCTTTACAGTTTTATACATGTAATTAAGACAAATCTGGGCAACTTGTCAGCTCACGGTGATCTCTTTACCTTGCCAATGAAAACGTTCTGAAATTTTCCTTAAGTTGCTGGCAGATTGCTAAAACAGGCAACATGCCCTCATCTAACCCGCCTCAGCTTGTGTCTGTGCTTATTCCCCTGGGCCCTTGCCCTTGCTAGAGGAAGGTGTGGCTTTGGAAGAGTGCACCAAGTTCATAGCCTTGAAGTCACAGAGCACAAAACTTCAAAGGGGCCGTGTTCTTCTTATGGGTACAGTAAACAGGGCTTGTCATGTGTCTTTAGGAGGTGTGCCACTTGTAAACATGATGAGGCTTGGGAGGCTGCAAAGGAGTGTGTTAGAGGGAGAGAGAAGCAGGCCCAGGACTCTGAGAGCTTTAATTTCTTTATTTGGTCAATTTACATATATTTGTGCTGTGAAGGTCACTTTCAACCAAAAGCCATACAACAGTACTGGGCTTTGCTGTGGTCCAGTCTGCTTAATTTTAGAAAACCATACTGTCTTGGCTTAATGACTTTTTTTTGGTTTGTTTTTTTGATGAAATGGTGATTATTTGCTACAATAAGGTTGGTATCAATGTGATAACTTTTTTTTTAACTTAACAGTGAGGAAGTGAAAAAGGACAACAATTTAGATAGTTTTGCTTTTTTCCTAAATAAATCTGACTAAACAAGAACTGTATTTCTCATCTATTTTCTGATTAGTCATTCATTCCAGGAACTTAGATAGACAGAAGCCTACTCTGAAGATTTATTATAAACCCTTTGCAACAAGAAGTAATAATAATCTCTAAACTGAGACAAAACTTTGAATCTTGGTTGTGATTTGGAAAAGAGGGGAAGAAATGTCAAGAATAGGGGGAAGGTAATGAAAAATCAGAATAGTGCTAGGCCAAGAGAGGTCAACTGAGACCTTAGCTAAAACATTTTACTTTTATTAATATGACTATTGTTATTATTAATAATAAAGTACTAGGAGTTACTGTTTGGTGATTCACTACTCCATGCTAAGAAGAGTGATCTTGCTAATATGTGTTAATTAACACTTTTAACCTTCATGCCAAGACCTGAGTTAGGTACTGTTAACGAGTCTCTTTATAGAAGGATAAATTATGTTCAATAAATTGCTCACAACATCACAACTTGTAAATGGAGAAGAGCCTTTGGACATAAATAACTGGAATATTTTGAGCAAGTAAGTGACAAGGTAGAAGGTGGCTAGGCTAAATCTGTCAATACTGTGTAGAACCCATTGAGGTGGGGGTCTCTGCAGGTAGCCATTCAAAAATGGAGGCAGTGGAAATTAAAAAAATACTAATAAAGAGAAGGATACAAGAAATGATACAAAAGCAAAAGTGAATAGTTTTGACAGCTACTTGCATCATGAGCCAAGAGGTTGCAAAATCATAGCCCATACGCTGAATTCAGTATCAAAACAGTTTTGTGTGGGATATTGGGGGTAGAATCACCTGCAAACATTTAAAGATAAGAATATTTTTAGGTAAAAATAAATTTATTATGTTTATCTGTTTTAAATGTTAGGATTTGGAAGCACTGGCCATCATTTAGTCACAGTAACCATCAGCCCAAGCCTCTCTATAGATGTTCTTATACTTTCACTTCACAGGGTCCCACTGGGTATACTTTGTTTCATTTTATTGTCTATGTGGTGTTTATGGGCAACTGAACTTCTGATGTCTGTTTATACATGTCTTATTGAGCAAAGCATCTGAGAAGCTGGACTATGTAAAAAATATAGCATTGATTGGATGAAGACTCATTAGCAGCCTGTGATACACAGATGACGCTGCCTTCCTTGCAGAAATCAAAGAAGACTTGAAGCACTTATTTACGAAGATCAAAGACTATACAGCCTTCAGTTTAGATTATACTACAACATCAAGAAAACAAAAATCCTCATAACTGGACCAATAAACAACATTATTATAAATGCAGAAATGATTGGAGTTGTCAAGGATTTCATTTTACTAGGATCCATATTTAACACCCATGGAAGCAGAAATCAAGAAATCAAATATCATATTGCATTGGGCAAATCTACTGTAAAAGACTTCTTTAAAGTATAAAAGGCAAAGATATGACTTTAAGGACTAAGGTGCTCCTGATCCACGGCACAGTGTTTTCAATTGCCTCACATTGCACATGCAGACTAGACAATGAACAAGGAAGACAGAAGAAAAATTGTCTCTTTTGAATTATGGTGTTGGTGAAGAACATTGAATACATCATGGACTGCCAGACAAACGAACAAATTTGTCTTGGAAGAAGTACAGCCAGAATGCTCCCTAGAAGGAAGGGACCGTGCTATGACTTCATCTTACATACTGTTTCAGGCTGGGTTAGCTAGAAAAGCAAGATCAGTAGAGTGCACATATGTGTGTATACATATATATATATATATATATAGTTATTCACACACATACACACACAGTGAGAGAGAAAGAGAGAGAGATTTTTATCAAGGAAACAGCTCATACAATTGCAGAGGGTGAAATGTCCCAAGTACTGGTTCATCTTAAAGGCCTTTCCCAATTCACACAGCCTGGAAGCTGGCACACACAAGGTCAGCAGGTTGGACAACAGGGTTCCCACTAGCAGGCTGTAAAGGTAGCCAAATCTCAAGATTACAGGCAATACTGCAAAGTTTCTTGGGATTCACATAGTTGCAAGGGCTGGTGTTTCCAAGACTGGTAGGTCAGGGAACAGGACTCTTACCTGCAGGCTGTGAACACTGACAAATCCCAAGACTGACAGGTAAACTGCTAGCTGAAGTCCCAAGAACCAAGAGAGAGGCAGGTGCTGGATCCCCAACAGGGTGAGCAGGAAGGAAGTAGGTGGCAGAAAGTGGAGAGATGAAGGCTGAGGGGGCAGGGACCTGCCATAAGCACCAGCCTTGCCAGTACCACGTAACAGATTCCATCATGGGGGTGATGACAGCGTTATACAACTGTCAAAACACCGAGAATCATGATCTAGCCAAGCTTACACTCAATCTTAAATGTCATGCATACTTTGCACATGTTATCAGGAGGGACCAGTCCTTGGAGAGGGAATCATGCTTGGTAAAGTAGGGGGTCAGCAAAAAAGAGGAAAGCCCTCCATGAGATGGACTGAAACAGTAACGACAGCAGGCTCAAACACGGCAAAGGCTGTGAAGAGGATGCATGACCAGAAACTGTCTTGTCCTGCTGTATATAATGTCACTGTGAGCTGGAATTGACTTGATGGAACCTCATGACTACAGCATGGAAAAGATTACATTAGGTATCTGAAAGTTCTCTGTGAATTATGAAGTCGTATGTAAATATATGTATTACCTTATTAAAGTGGAGTCCCAGTGGTGCAGCGGTTAACAGCTCCACTGCTAACCACAAGGTCAGCAGTTAGAATCCACCAGCCACTCCTTGGAAAACACATGGTACAGTTCTACCCTGTCCTATATGGTTGCTGTTTTAGTCAGCTAGGGCTGCTCTAACAGAAATACCACAGAGAATGAATGGCTTTAACAAAGGAAGGTTTATTCTTACACAGTGCAGTAGGCTACAAGTCTAAATTCAAGGATGTCCACTCCAGGGAAGGCTTTCCCCCTTGTCAGCTCTGGAGAAAAGTCTGATATTGCATCAGTCTTTGTCCAGGGAGCATCTTGGTGCAGGAACTCCAGGTCTGAAGGACACGCTCTTCTCCCAGTGCAGATTTCCTGGTGGTATGAGGTTCCCAATTCTGTGCCTGCTTCTCTTTCCTTTTATCTCTTTCAGGATGAAAGGATTAAGGGTGGGGCAAACCATACTCCAGGGAAACTCCCTTTACAATGGAGCAGGCAGGTGATCTTATAAAGGGATTTACAGTCCCATACTAATCCTTTAATATACAGCATAGGAAAACTGCAAAACGGAGGGCAGTTGCAAGAAACAGGGAATCATGGCCCAGCCACACAGCTACACATATTTTTGGGGGGAAACAATTAGATCCATGACAGTGGCTATGTTATGGAATATATTCAATGCAGTGGGCTTGGTTTGCTTTCTATTATTATATTAATCCAACCCTAATAAATTCTTGGAATGAAAGGACTAGCCAACAATTTGGTAGAGTGAGGAATTTATCAGGAAGCATCAGTTTTTCCTGTTAGTCTTAACGTTTATTCATCAATTCATTTATTCAACAAATGTTTATTAAATCCTGTGCAAGGTATTGGAACAATCAGCATTCCAACCAGCATTTTTTTTTAGATTTCTTGTGATCGTCTGGGTACCAGAGTCACAATAGTGAATAAGATGAACAAATTCCCCGGTTCCCCAAACCATAAACTAGATTAGAAGAAATGAAATAGAAATAATTCGTTATGAAGAAATGAAGAGGACCACAACTTTCCCTTGAATGATAATGATAATGTCAGAAAGCCAAAAAAAAAAAAAAAAAAAGAAATGTGACATAGCGAAATAAGCCTACATGAGACAGCAACAGGTTCTATAAAGAAAATCAGATATAAATCATCAACATATTCATACAATGAAACAAATATATTGCCAAGTGCTGCACCATGTTCATTGTCATTGGTATGTTTGACACTGTTGTGGTCACTTTATACTCCGAGTGTCTTTCATCACAGGAGGCTCCTCTTCTAGCATTACATCAAAAAAAAAAAAAAAAAAAAAATTCTGCTATAATCCATGAGGTTTTCATAGGCCCATTTTTGAAAGTAGATCTCCAAGACCTTATTGCTAGTCTGTCTTAGTCAGGAACCTTATTCACCAAGTGTAACCCTGCTGGTATTTGAATAACTGGTGGCATAGTTTCTAGCATGATAGCAACTTGCAACCCACCACAGTATGACAAACAGGTGGGTAGGGTGGCTATAAAATAGAGCAATACATTTAAGAGTGACTGAGGAGTGATACGTTTGTACAGTGGTGATCAGAATTATCTGAAGAGATGATAGTTGAGCTGAAATATGAATGATATGAAGGCAGCCATGAGGTTAGGTACTACTGGTCCAACAGGTCCAAAAAAATGGGATAAACTTGCTGTGTTTGAGAAACAGGATAATTTGACCGGAGATTGGTAAGAGACAGGGAAAGCTGTATAAATCGAGATTAGAGAACTGAGCAAAGACAAAGTCATGCAAAGCTAAAGGACCCAGGTTTCTCTGCCAAGTACCTCGTAATCTAGTGGAGGAGTCAGGCACATAAGCAAATGTTTACTCTGTACTATAGCATGATTAATGCTATGATAGCATACTCTGCAGCTCATAAGTGGGCATGGAAGATTATCTGCACCTCCTGCAATTTGGCAGGAGTCTGTATTCTTTCTCTATCCTGATTACCATAACAACCCCCAATGTGTCCTCTTTTAGTATGTTGAAAATGCAATAACCATCTTCAGTAACCATCTCCATTCCACCAAGCATGATGTCCTTCTCCAGGGACTGATCTTTCCTAAAAATATGTCCAAAGTACATAAGACGCAGCTTGCCGTCTTTGCTGCCGAGGAGCACTCCAGTTGTACTTCTTCCAGAGTAGATCTGTTTGTTCTTTTAGCGGTCCATGGTGCATTCAACATTCTTCTCCAACATCAGAATTCAAAGGCACCAATTCTTCTTCTGTCTTCTTTACTCATGGTCCAGCTTTCACACGTAGTTAACCAGGGTGTCCCTCTGAACTGGCAAGCAAACAAGTAGGCTTGCTGCCTGCAAATCATGTTGAGTCCTTGAGAAGAGAGACACTCAGTAAACAAGGCCTGGATTATCTCATTGCTTTATAAGATCAAAGTGCTTTGTAAACATTAATTGAACATATCATATTTCACATTCTCAGTGTTGTAATGAGTTTCTGTTTAAGCCCTTTATTTCTTTCTAAAATGCCTGTCTAGTCTTTGAAAGTATAACTTCTACATTGACTTCAGTTGACAAGAAGCTCAAGTTGATTCATTTCATTTGGTGTGTATTTACTAAGCACCTTCAAATGTGAGCACTAAGGCAGAGGTTGCCAGACCTGTGAAAATGGACTCATAGTGACCCTAAGGGACAAAGTAGAGCTGCCTAATAGAGTTTCCAAGGAGCAGTTGGTGGGTTAAATCTGCCACCCTTTTGGTCAGCGGATTTGGCTCTTAGCTCCTACACCACCGGAGTCTCAAATAACCAAACCTGTTGCCACCAAGTCAGTTCCTACTCATAGTGACCCTATGTTGTTGTTGCTAGGTGACATTGAGTCAGTTCTGACTCATAGCTACTCTATGAACAACAGAATAAAACACTGCCTGGTCTTGTGCCAAATCCACATGGTTTTTATCCTTAAGCCCATTGCTGCTGCCACGGTGTCAATCCATCTCGCCGAGAGTCTTCCTCTTTTTCACTGGCCCTCCACTCTACTAAGAATGATGTCCTTCTACAGGGACTGATCTTTCCTAACAACATGTCCAAACTATGTAAGATGCTGCTTGTCATCTGTGCTTCCAAGGAGCACTCTGGCTGCACTTCTTCCAGAACAGATCTGTTTGTTCTTTCAGTGGTCCATGGTGCATTCAACATCCTTCTCCAACATTACAATTCAAAAGCATCAATTCTCCTTCTGTTTTCTTTGTTCGTGGTCCAGCTTTCACATTCATATGGTGTAATTGAAAATACCAGGAGTATTTTAGTCTTCAAGGTGACATTCTTACTTCTGAATACTTTGAAGAGGTACTTGGCAGCAGATTTTCCCAGTGCAATGTGTCTTGATTTCTTGACTGCTGCTTCCAACGGCATTGATTGTGGACCCAAGTAAAAAGAAATCACTGATAACCTCAATCCTTTCTCCATTTATGACAGTGTTGCTTACTGGTCCAGTTGTGAGGATTTTTGTTTTCCTGATGCTGAGGTGCAATCCGTGCTAATGGTTGTGTATGGTACCTGGTCTTTATCAGTGTCTCAAATCTTTTTCATTTCCAGCAAGTAAGGTGGTATCATGTGCATAATGCAGGTTGTTGATGAGTCTTCCTCCAACGCTGATACCTTGTTCCTCTTTGTATAATCCAGCTTCTTGGGTTGTTTCCTCAGCGTATAGATTAAAAAGGAATGAAAGCCTTTCCTGACTTCAGACCATGCAGTATGACCTTGTTCTGTTTGCATGGCTGCCTCTTGATCCATATACAGATTCCTTAAGAGCACAATTAGGTGTTCTGGAATCCCCATTCTCCACAATGTTAACTATAAAGTGACCCTATAGGACACAGTAGAAACTGCTGCACAGGGCAGAAGTGCATGGTGGATTTGAACAGCCAACCTTTATGATTAGCAGCTGTAGCTCTTAACCACTATACCATCAAGGTTTCCTGATACCAGTTCATAAATATATATTCCAATAGGAGGGAAAAGAGAATAAGAAGACAGATGATTTTAATGTAAGACAGCATGATAAAGACAAACGCCAGACAAATAAAATATTCATACCCACTGGTGCTGAGTCAATTTCATCTTCCAAGGAGCAACTGTGGATTCAAACTGCTGCATTTTGGGTTAACAGACATAGCTGTTAACTGCTGTGCCACCAGGGCTCTGAGATAAGACATACAGTGCATAATGATGGCTCAGATTAGGGAGGGGTGAAACTTAGCTGGGATCCAAGGAATGAAAAGTATCACCTCTTGGTTGGACTTTGAAAGATGATGAAAATTTCAGCTGATACAGCATAATAAACAGAAAAGCCCAGACTTTGGAGTAAGAAAGCCCAGGATTCTATTCCTTGCTTTGTTACCTCACTCTGTAGTCTTCGACAAGCCACCTAATATTTCTATTTTAGTTTATTCATCCATAAAGTGAAACGACTAACAAGATGACTTGAGGCCCTTCTACTAAAAAGCTGTATTACTCTGATTTTATCTGCCTCCATGATCCAGGGGTAGGCATTATGACTTTCAAGACTGATTGGATAAAGAATGAGGAGCAGAATGTAGTTGGCAGCGGGAGCTGAGCGCCAGGTGTTGGAGGTGCGTTGAGGTTAGAACCCCCTCAGGCCATTATCATAGACAGGTTTGGTGAGAAGAAGTGCTACTGATGTAGAGATGTTTTAAAGTTGGTTTACTTCTTGTTTATTTTAAGGCTATTTGTGTCTTGTTAAGTACTCTCAGTAAGGAAAAATATAGACTTCTTTTGCTGTTGCTGTTTCAAGATTTTTTTTCTCCTAGAACTAAACAGAGGATTACTCCACAGGGGAAGTCAGTGAAGCCTTGGTAACTAATGTTTGAAATAAGAGGGATAGAAGTTCTACAGGAAATGTTCTCTGTGGAATCTTGGTCCCGGTTGTGTGCATACCGCAGGGGATACTGTGCCTCAGTATACAAAGGACCAGTTTGCTGTGGCGTCATTACAGCAATTCTTTTTCTTTCTCTATTCAATTTATGATCCAGATGATGGTGGCAAGTTGTTCTTCCTTTTGTAATTCTAGATAATTTTAGGAGCGGGGACTTTGTAGGGCATGGTAGGATGATATGTAAAGTAAAATTGCTGTGGTTACTGTTAGTCACTGTTGGATTAGTACCCAACTCGTGACAACCCAGTGCACAATGGAATTAAACACTTCCTGATTCTGTATCATCTTTGTGAATGGTTACAGACTGGATTGTTGTGGTTCATATGTTTTTCATTGTCTGCTTCTGAGAAGTGAATTATGAGGCCTTTCTTGTTAGTCTGGCTTAGTCTGGAAGCTCTGCTGAAATCTGTTCAGTATCATAGCAACACTCAGGCTTCTGTCGACAGATGGCTAATGGTTGTGCAGGAAGTGCATTGGCCAGGAATAGAACACTGGCCAGGATTCAAGTCAGAATCTCCAGCACAGAAGGTGAGAATTCTACCACTAAACAACCAGTGCCCCCTCTGATTATCCCTAAGGGTTACATTGTGAGATTGACTATCTGCTACTGCTTTCTACTACTACTTTCAGTTTTCCACTACTGCTTTCATTGACTCTTTCTTTCATTCATTCTACAAATAATGAACACAGATGTAATGTTAACAGCATTGCATTAGAAGTTTTGAAAGACGCAAAGGTAAGAGCCAATCTTTGGCTTCAAGTAGCTTAGAATCTATTGTTTGAGATAAAACACATGCAGCTGTACAAAGGAATCTGCCGCGAATGGTAGATTCAAAATGACAGAAGTGTTCTAGGGGGGCACTAGAAGTAAAAGAAGGCTAATGGAATCTTCTGATGCTACTTCTGAGCCTTCTGGAGAATGACTGTGCATTCCCGGACAAGCAAGGCCAACGTTTTCCATTTATTCCTTTATAGTAGCTCCTCCACATGGGGTTGGATCCAACTCGATGGCACATGGCTTTGGCTGGCTCCATATGGGAGTTAATGTCACGCCTTCTGAGTTTCTATAGTTTGGTCTTGAAATCTTAGGGCAACTTTCAGATTTTCCTTATTAATGATTCAGAAAACTTCATGGTCAGAGGGGTGCAAATAAATGTTTGACATCTGCTTGGGGAAGAGCCTTGATTTGTAGCATTTGCTGGTTTCTTAGTTGTAATTACTCCCTACGTGACTGGGGTCTCAAAATTCATTCTCAAAACTAGTCCATGCTGGCTCCAGCATGTCACTCCTTAAAGACATTCCTTTCCTGTGCAAAACTACATTGTTAGGTAAGTTGTAAGGTTGAGTTTCTGAGAGAGAGCAAACCAGTCATGAGTACACCATGTAGAGAGATAACATTTAAGTTTCTTTGTACTTTCATGGCTGCCGAAGAGATGAAGGATGGGCCTCTTATAATTCTCCTACTGGAGCTACACATTCTACTAAGTGTGTGTGCTTTGTATTCCAGTCCACTGTAGGTAGCTATGTTGCTAGTTGCTGTCAAGTTGGTCCTATCTTGTGGTGACCTCATATACAATGGGATTGAATGGTTTTGATCCATTGATTTTTATTGGCTGATTTTTAAAGCCTTTTTCCTATTCTGTCTGTATGGAAGCTTCATCAAAAATTGCTGAGCATCATAGCAACATGCAAGACTTCATGGAAAAACTGGCAGCAGCTGTGCTTGAGATGTGTTGGCTGGGAATCAAATCCAGGTTCCCAGCATGAGTAGTGAGGATTATACTACTGAACCACTACTGTCCCCTTAACTAGGCCTATGAAATCTGTAATAGAATCCATTAAGGGTACCTGGTTTGGGCATGAGGGCAGGTATTTTTCTAGTCCACACACAGTGGCCACTAATCTTCTAATCTTGACATACTAGAACAGAAAACTAAGTTCACGATCACGTCCTAGAGAAAGTGCTACATACCTCATTACTGAATATCACTAAGGTCACCTTTGAAGTACTCCAACTGGGAAGCTATGCACCAATCCCAGCACCTAGTCCACCCTTCAAAGCAATTTTGGAACTCTTCCTTTGGAATAGCCATCAGAGCTCTCATCATATTACCCTCAATGTCCTCAACGTCATCCAGATGTCTTCCTTTCAATATTTTAGTTATCTTTTGGTAAATAAAGAAAAGTCATTGAGGGTCAGATCAGGTGAGTAGGAAAGATAGTACAATACAGTTATTTGTTTATTTGCTAAAAACTCCCTCGTAGACAAGTATACAATTACCATTGTATAGTTGTATAGTTGTATACAATGACCATTCCAGAGAGAGTTCCAAAATTGCTTTCAAGGGTAGACGAGGCACTGATTTCAGTGCATAACTTCCCAAGGGGAGGTCTTTGAAGGTTACTGTAATGATATTCAGCGATAAGGTATGTAGCACTTAGAACAATTAAGTTTGAAGACTCAATTGTTGTCTCAGTAGGCTAATAGGTCAAAATGATCTCTTATTTTTGCATTTCTTTTGCTGTAGAATAATTGTTGTTGTTGTTAGGTACCTTCAGCTCAGTACTGACTCATAGCAACTCAAACACTGCCTGGTCCTGTGCTAACTGGCCAGGTAGCTGTCTCCCAAATTTCTTGACATAGATGAGTGATGATATTGAGCTTTCTCTTTATCTCTTTCAACAGATATATTCACACTGATTGCTGCATTTTCCATCCAGTTAGGTCTGTGTAGATAGTTGCTGTTTATGTTGTTGAAAAAAGGTATTTACAGTGAAGAAGTGGTTGGTCTTGCACAATTCTATCACTTGATCTGCAGTGCCATTTCTATCACCAAGGCCATATTTCCCAACTACAGATTCTTCTTTGTCTCCAGGTTTCACATTGTAATCACCAGTAATTATCAATGCATCTTGACTGCATGGTTTATCAACATCAAACTGCAAAAGTTGGTAAAAATCTTTGATTTCCAAATCTTGGCATTAGTGGTTGATATGTAAATTTGAATAAACCTTGCAACTATTGATCTTCCTTGTAGACATATAGATATTATCCATCACTGAAAGCATACTGAAGGACAGATTATGAAGTATTCTTTGTGACAATGAATGTTGTATCATTCCTTTTCTATTTGTCTTTCCTGGCATGGTAGACCAAATGATTGTTCAATTCAAAATGGCCAATATCAGTCCATTTCAGTTCACTAATGCTTAGGATGTCAACATTTATGTGGCCTATTCCATTTTTTATGGCTTCCAGTTTTTCTAGATTCATTTTTCTTACATTCCACATTTCAACTACTAATGTATATTTGCATTAATAATATTTCTTCTCATTTTGAGTTGTACCACATCAGCAAATGATGGTACCAAAAGCCTTACTCTATCCATGTCTTTGAGGTCCACTATTTTGAGAAGGCGGCTCTTCCTTAGCTGTATTTGAGTGCCTTACAACCTGAGGGATCAGCAAAAAGGAGGAAGATTCTTGATGAGTTGGCACAATGGCTGCAACAATGGGCTCAAACATAACAAACACAAATGGTGAGGACGGTGCAGGATGAGCAGTGTTTTATTCCATTGTACATAGAGTCACTGTGTGCATCAGACCTGACTTGTTGGTATTAAACAACTGCAAGCACATTCCATCACCTGTCTCAGTTTTTGGTATTTTGGTAGCTTGCATGTTGCTATGATGCCAAAAGCTATACCACCAGTAACTCAAAAAAAAAAAAAAGCAGGGATCACACATACTGAACCGGTTTTAGTAAAAGCTTCGCTTCAAGACTAAAACAGACTAGGAAGAAAGGCCTAGTGATCTACCTCCGAAATTGGCCAATAAAACCTTACATATCACAAAACAATGTTTCACTTGCTTTGAACACATTTGGACATAAAAATCTACCACGATACAATTTTTTAGAAACATTCTAGTTCGTTTTGGCTGTCAGTGATTTCTGACATAAAAGGAAGGGAAAGTTAACTGAAAAAAAGTGTTAATATTACCATTGGGTTTTGAAGTCTGAATAAACTTGGTCATCAGGTTTTATCTGGGGTGGCAGGTTACCTTGACCCTGGCTGAGAAAATATAGAGTACGACAACAAAGATGCTTCCCATTTCTTTGAAGCATCATTTTCTATCTTATGGTACTTCATAATATTTTGATACCTCTTAATGTACATGTAATTGATAGAAACCAGTCTTGTGGTACATGTTGTTCTTCCAGGATACTCTTAGGATAATATAACAAGGACTAAGTGATTTCAAAGAGCCAGAGTTACAGAGACATGGTTAAACTAAATGGTTTCCAAGTTTACTTTGTGTTTTTACTCATTCCATTCAACAGCTAAAACAACAGAAGAAATATTGAGCCCATATTATGTGCATTGTTTCTATTTTCACAGATTATATAATCCAGCAAGAGTGATAAGTCTTAAACAAATATGCAGTTATACATGTGACAGTACTTTGGAGAAATAATAGAATGTGAAAAGAAAGCATGTTTGGGGGGTAACTAACAGAGGCTGAGGGTTACTGTGAGGGAAGACTGCTCTGAGAAAGTAAGCTTTAAACTGAGGCTTGAAGCATGAGTACCAGCTGAACAGGGGCACTCAGGAAGATAACTGGGAAAGAGTATTTCAGGCTTTTGTGAAGTAGCTAAAAATAGGCAGAGCTGCTACTTCGAGAAACTGTCAGAAGGCAGCCACACGTGGCTGGAGGATAGCTAGCAGAAGAGGCCGACAGCAGCTGGGGACCACTTGCCCAAGATCTCCTATTACGTAGTTCTAGGAAGACAGGAAACAAATTGCAGAACCATGTTCAGCAATGTTAGAATAGTAGCACTAAAAGTATCAGAGTTGTGTGTCTACTGAGTATTACACCCTGTTCTGGAAATTTCAAACACATTGTTTCACTCAATCTTCACAGCAACTTACAGTGTTTCATTATACTGATAAAATGGGAATATTGGCTTGTAAAGGATGGACAAATTTAAGTTTACATGGTCAAAATATGGTAAACCCAGATTTGGATCAAGGGTTTTCTAAACCCAGAATTTGGGCTCTACCGTTGTTCTACATCTAATGTTGCTTTGTGTGGAATTTAAATGATTTTACTGCTACATGAATTAACTATAATAATGGTTTCAATCTCTTTATAAATGATAGTTGGCTGCTGAACTAAACAGTAGGTGGCCACAGACCACTCAGAGGCACCTCAGAAGAAAGATTTCCTGGTCTAATTCTAAAAGTCAGCAGTTGAAAGCCCTGTGGACCACTATTCTACTCTGACGCACATGGGATGGCCGTGAGCTGGTGTCAAATTGACAGTAACTGACACAATATTGGTATGTTACATAAAGCTTTGAATTATATAGACAGAGGACGTTGTTGTTAGGTGCCACTAAGTAGGTTCTGCCTCATTTCAACCTATTACGCATCAGAACAACATACTCCCTGATCCTATGCCATCCTTACAATTGTTGCTATGATTGAGTTCACTGCTGCAGTCCCTGTGTCCACCTCGTTAAAAGGTTTCATCTTTTTTTGCTGACCCTCCACTTTACCAAGCACAATAACCTTCTCCACAGACAAATACCTCCAGAAAATATGTCCAAAGTATGAGAGATGTAGGCTCTCTATCGTTGCTTCAAAGGAGCATTCTGGTTGTACTTCTTCCAAGACAGATCTATGCATTCTTCTGTCAATCCATGGTATATTCAGTACTTTTTGCCACCACTGCAGTTCAAAGTCATCAGTTCTCATTTGGTATTCCTTATTTCTTGTCCAGCTTTCACATGCACATGAGGTGATTACAACTTGGGTCAGATGTAACTTAGTCCTCAAGGTGACATCTTTGCTTTTCAACACTTTAAAGAGGTCTTCTGCAGTCGATGCGCCCAATGCAACATATCTTTTGATTTCTTGTCTGCTACTTTCATTGGTGTTGACTGTGGATCCAAGTAAGTAAAATTCTTGACAACCTCTATCTTTTCTCCACTTATTGCAAAGTTGCTTATTGGTCTGATTGTATTTTTGCTTAATTTATGTTGAAGTATAATCTATACTGAAGGCTATGGTCATTAATCTTCATCAGTATGTGCTTTAAATTCTCTTCACTTTCAACTAGTAGGGATTTCTCATCTGCATAATTCAAGTTGTTAATAAGTCTTCCTCTAACCCTAATGCCTCATTCTTCTTCATGTAGTCCAGTTTCTTGGATTATCTGCTCAGAGAATAGAAAACTAGAATGGTAAAACTGAAAAATCCACTTAAACTAGCAAAGTGTTTAAAAACAAACAAATCATGTAGCAAAGGGATAAAAAAAAATCCAAGTACAGGGCCTTAAAAGGGTTCTATCGACGTCTTATTAATCTATATAGTCTCAATAGTCAACCGAGTACTAGGAACTACAGAGTCCTCAGACAACGTTTGTGGAATGAGTGGATGAATAATAAATGAGTGCTTTAAATTGTGAGCAGTGTAAACGTAAATTCAGTGAATGTCAATGTAAGTGTGACTCCAAACTGAATTTAACAAAGGAAGGCAGAATAAACATGCTTTCTCAAAATATAGACAGAAAGCAAGGTATCGCATAGAAACTTCACCAGATTCAGCAGACAGGAGAGGGAGAATTCTCAACCTATTCATCTTGGATATAGAGATAGGATTTAAAACACATGCTTCTTTGACTTTGGTTATGGACATAACTGTGACCTAAGTGATCTTGCACAAGAGGCAACCCTACCTTCATACGTGCAATTTTAAGTTAGCTCTCAGAAACACACTCTTCCAGAAGATTGGGTATTTGTTTCCCCTTTGGTTCACATATACCACTCAATCAAATCAACTTTCTAGAGTTTTTGTTTCGTACTGCTTCTATTCCAGCTAAGATTTTAAATGGTGCCATTTTTTGCTTTTTGTTTTTTTCTCCTGAAAAATGTCATGTAGTTAATTTAGTGTCCATTGAAGGAGCAGTCAAGAAATCAAACACTGTATTTGTTGCATTGGAAAAATTTGTTACAAGAAGATGTCTTTAAAACTTCTGAAAGCAAAGATATCATGCTGATGATTAAAGTCTTCATGACCAAAGCCATGATCTTTTTAATGGCCTTGTTTGTGTGGGAAAGCTGGAAAATGAAAAGGAAAGACAATATTGATGCATTCAAATTATGGTGCTTGTGGAGAATACTGAATACACTGTGAACTCCCAGAAAAACAGACACATCTTAGAAGAAATAGAACAGAAATTCTCTTTAGAAAAACGATGAGAAGGCTTTGACTTGCTTGCTTTGGATGTGTCATCAGGAAAGACTAATTGCTAGAATCACTAGATATATTCTGCTTAGTGTTTTAGTCATCTAGTGATGCTATAGCAGAAATACCACAAAAGCATAACTTCACCAAAGAGAAATTTATTCTCTCCCTGTCTAGTATGCTTTAAGCCCAAATTCAGGAAGTTAGCTTCAAGGGAAGGCTTTCTCTGTCTGTTCTGGAGGAAGGTCCTTGTCATCAGTCTTCCCCTGGACTAGGAGTTTCTCTATGCGGGAATCTTGAGTCCAAAGGACAGGCTCTGCTCCTGGCACTACTTTCTTGGCGGTATGAGGTCCCCCACTTTTGGCTTGCTTCCCTTTCAGTTTATCTCTTGTAAGATAAACGGTGGTACAGGCCTCACCTCGAGGAAACTCTCTCTACGCTGTGTCAGGGCTATGACTTAGGAAATGGTGTTACACCCTGCCCTAATCCTCCTTAATCACAGTGGAGGTAATGATTTTTAACACACAGGAAAGTCACAAAATAGAAAACAACCATACAGTACTGGGAATCACGGCCTAGCAAATTCAGTACATGTTTTGGAAGATACAGTTCAATCCATGATATTTGGTAAAGGTGAAGATCAGCAAAAGCTAGGGAAATACTCAATAAGATAGATTAACACAACCATGGACTTAATCAAACCAAACTACTATCAAGATTGCACAGGACTAAGCAACACTTTGTTTTGTTACATATAAAGTTACTGCAAGTTGAAGCTATCTCAATTGGCAGCCAACAATCACACCAATCTAACATGACAAGTTCTAATAGCAGAGTGTACACTTTGCGTGAAATCATACCAACTCAATGGCAACAAATGACAACTGGATCACAAACTTCAGCAAGAAAAGAGATGAAGAATCTCCAACCCTATTCTTCCTGCTACCTATACACTTAAAAAAAAAATCCTTGTTTAATTTTGATTTAAGAACACGGCTGTAACCCAGATGATCTTGTGCTCAAACCTATTCCAGTCAAACCTATGCCTGGAATGTACAATTTGAAACACAATTTTAAAAGTCCACTACCAGAAAGAAACTTTTCCAGGAGAAGAATATTCATTTTTCCTTGAATTCATATATGTTACTCCATCATATTCTAGTTGTCTGGAATTTCTACTATGCACTCCTGCTATCCAAGCTAACTGTTTAAACATTATACTTTTTTCCCCAGAAAAATATCATTTAGGTAATTTAAGGAAGATGATTTGGTCAGCACCTGGTTCTCACCTGAGCTGACTCAACAGTAACTAATAATAACAACAACAATTTAGATGAGAAAACAAATCAGACCAAATGCTTGGCTATTTGAGGAATAAAATATAAATGCATCTGTAATGATTTAATTGATACAGAGTAGAGATTAATAGATATTGCTGTATGGATGTGATTAGTATATGTTTTCAGCAGGACTTTAATGTCCAATAAAAGACACACACATAGGCTGATGATGCTATTTTCAAATTCTCCCCAATGAATATAAAAGGCAACATTGCATACTCAAGGGCTTATAGTTTTATATAAACTGAGGAACATAGAAATTGAACACTGGAAGTTTAGTTTGTTACATCTGCATAGGGCTGAGGGTTAGAGTAGACTAAAGGTTTAGATGAGTTCTTTTTTTCTCCAGCTCAACATTTTTGTCTGGTCTTTTGATTGAGAAACCTATGAAAAACAGAAGTTGACTGACGAACACAGTATGAACAAGTGTCGAGAAACTTGGCTGCATGTATTCACAGTGACTTGCTTTAACAACAAACACAAGCTGGATTTGGGCCCACTTCACATAATCCTTTGTTGATTTAGCTACAGTAGTTGGCGTTTATCAATATACAAGTTAATAAATGTCTTTTGCTTACATTAGTGAGGAATGTGAAAAATCAATGAAAGTATGTAAAGAACAGCATGTTCACAGAGCACAAGAGGAAACAAAGAATAAAAATGAGTAAAGCCACTATAAAGAACGTTTATGACAACTCACATGATTTACCAGTGTACCTATTGACACTCATCTTCATAATTCTATAGGGTTCATCACCTTGACATTTCCGTCTACATGAGAAGTGTAAACATTACTGGAAAAGTGGTACTACTTTTAGGCAGCAGCAGCAGCAACTTCTTTGAACACTACCCCACAACAATTCTCTCTTCTTTCTGCACACATGGACTAAAACTCTCTGTGTCCTGGGAAGAAAAGGCAGGCATCTCTCAATGGTGTTGGCTTAGAACCTTACATGTATAAAGTAGGAGGGAATCTAGTCCCTATTCTCTGTTTATTAAATCCAAATGAGGTAAAATTTTAAAATAGAAATGGCTGTGTTTATCATTATAGAATATCTTAAGCCATTGGATGCTCAGGCTCTGTTTCTTTTCAGGCGCTCCCTACTTTTTTTTCCTTAATGAAGCTTTGGTAGATCTGGGAAACACTAGCTTTTCCCGCCTTGCCTGATACTTGAGGCTGGGGAAAAACATGCTAGTCAACTGGCCTTTTATTTGTGGTGGGCTGCAGTTGAGTTCCAATGAGATTTTGGCTGAAACGGAGGTCAGGCTGGTGGCATAGAATTGGATATTTGTGTTGTAAGGAGAATTTCCTCAAACTTTATCTAAAAATAGGAATCTCTCTGCATTTTTACACAAATAAAATCTGGTTTTGAGCCACTTGCACCGTATCCACCAAGTATCCTCCCCTGCCATATCCAAGAAAATAAAATTTCCTCAAGGAAGAAAGTAAACCTTCTTTTTATTTTAGGTGATGCTGGTGATGTATTTACTTTTCTTTCTCTCACTTTTAATTCCCACTTAACATGTCATCTGAAAAATAACTCAATCAATGATTTCTAATAGACACTGAGGTCAATTGTTAATTTGGGATGAAATATGGGAAAAGGGATACTTATCTCCTTCTTGTTTTCTGGAGGTTATAAAATGGAGAGTTATCCTGATTATGTGCCCTAATGTTACCAGTCTCTCAAGGTGCTATTGGTGTAAAACTGTGATGTAGATTTGTTATTTTTCTAGTTCTTCTGCTTGATGGAGAGTACTTAAAGACAGCCACAGACAGAATATATTTATTTTTTGTCTACAATTATATCCTGTTGGTTGTCTGCATTAATTTGGCATTGTTACAAGTGCTCATCTTTAATTAGATGTACTCATTTACATCCGCGTTTATGGTCTTCTTTCCCCTTTAGGCATGGTCCTATAGCTCTAATCTAACTTCTATCAGTACATGTAAATAGGTAAACCGATGAAATGAGAACTGCCAATTAAGTTTGCCAACTCATCTTAGAAAAAGTGCTACATGCTCATCGCTGAATGGCCATCAGAAGTGTCGTTGTATTACTCTTGATGTCTTGAATGTCATCAAAATGCCTTCCTTTCAATATTTCCTTTATCTTTGGGTAAAGAAAAAGGTCACCGGGGTCCAAATCAGGGGAGTAGGGATGGTGTTTCGATACATTTACTTGTTTACTGGTTAAAAACTACCTCACAGACAACTATACAATTAAGTGTGGCAACTTGCCACCATGCAACTTGCCACCTAGTCTAGGTGCTGGCATTGGTGAATAACTTCCTAAGGGGAAGTACTTTGAAGGTGATGGCAGTGATATTCAGCAATGAGGTATGTAGCACTTAGAACAATTAAGTTCAGACTTTGTGTATCTACCACAGTATGTCTTTATTTGACCAACTGGCTACAAATTCCACTTTCTGGCTTTCTGTTTTATGACACTTACAATGTCTAATTATAGCTATATTTGTCTGAACCATGGTTTGGGGATTTCTGATTTATTCATTTAGGATCTATTATCCAGAATGATCCGTTTCCTGTGTCAAAATCACATCTACCCTGTAAACAATACCTTGATCTCTGTAAACATTATTGTGGTCTCAGCAGAGTGTGATCTCCTTTTTTGGATAACATTGGACTTCTAAAAGAACTGGACTATGTCCCAGCAACATGGGATTAGGCCTATAAACAGTTTACACTGCATTAGGAGGATGCTGGGGAATACAGTTCTTTCTCCCCACGCTTCGATTACCACATCACAAAATAGAAGTGAAAAGTCATGAATGTGGAAGGATTAATGAGTGACCGTTATAACCTGACCAAAGAATTTCACACAGAATCCCTGGGGGAACGTGATCTATTCTTTGGGGAAGGAGATGATGCTACTTGACTCCTGTTTGAGGCTACTTTTTGTGTTAGGACCTCTACCAGCATATATATCTGATACTGGCCCTCTAGTGAAATAATCCCAAATCACTGTGACCCATGTCTGCCTTCTAATATGCACTCTAGACAACTAAAAATGGGGGAAGAATGCTTGAGAAAACACCACCTGACAAAGGGCTAATGTACAGTAGCAGGAATGTTCTCTCAGCATGAAAATCCTGCTTTGTTCAATGAAAAGGACATAGTCGATCTTTGGTCCATGATGGCAGCTTAATAAGATGCACTATACTGTCCCTCTACAGACCTAAGAAATGAAGTGAAAGAGATGTAGATAACAATCCTGAAACCCTGAGCATCAAAAGGAAGGATAAAGGATTAGCTTGGACACCAACTGGAAGAAGAAGCTCAACAAAAACAGCAAATAAGGAGAGATAAGGAACAAAGGTATCTTCCCAGTCAGCCCAGCACAGTGTGGCTGTCTTGAGACAAAGTCACCAATTATCCCAGATGAGGAGCATAGAAAGGCAATTTTGCAAAATTTCTAACAGCACTCAGAAAATTGTGTCAACATACTTGGAGTGAAGTAGGACAATAATTGAATCTAAGCTGGGAAAGAACAGGACAGGACAAAGCCCAGGGATGCTGGCATCCACAGAGAAGGAAGGGTGCCACACCCAGTAGACTACTTACCAGTGGTGGTCTCTGACCATTAGGGTGAGCAGTGCGCATGGAGTAACACATTTATGCACGTCAGCAGTAGGTTCCCCACACAACCAAACTCTAGGCAGCGCCTCCTCCCCTTGCATTTTGTTGAGGCCAGGTCAAGAGAGCTGTCTGCAACCAAAGCTAGGTACCTAGCCACCAGTGCCTGATTGCCAGAGGATTGTACTCTCTCTGTCTTTTAGCTCCTGATGATTTTAACCCCCCTCTCCACCATTGCCACGGTGCTACCTCAGGAGTGTGCTAGGAGTTATCATGTACCCCAGTCCTGTCTAACATCCTCCCACTGCCCACTGCCACCACACGTCTTGCCCCCTGCCCTACCTACCCATCAAGTGGTAGTAAACATGCTCACTCACCAGTCACCTGCCACACACACTCTGCCTACTACTCTGTCTACCTGTTAAACACCATCATGCACTGATGTGCTGCTGGACTAACGACAAACAGCAGCTTGTATTTTCCTGGACTGACTCCAGCAGTTCTGCATGCCCAGTGAACAGCGACATGCTCTTGCCCTGCCTGTTGCTACCCTGTACACCCAGCAACACGTGGTGTGTACTTTCATGCTGCAGACCAGCTATCAGTGGACATGCCCACTGTACCTGCGTTTATATGTCAAAATAAAACAAGAAATAGGGACAAAACAAACACACAATCAGTAAATAAATACTTGTAGATGAATAAGTAAATAACTCCTAATTGCCTCAGAGACAGCAGTCAACAACAAGTCATGTGGACAAACAAGATAAAGTGGCTCAAGCAGGTGAGTGAAACAAAGAGAAAGAAACAAGAATAGAATTACCTGAGAAGGAATTTAAAAAACTTATGCTTAACACAGACTTTACTAGAAGAGTAAAAAAGAATCTACAGACTTGGAAAAAAAAATTGGCAATGACATGTGTGTCAAAGTCTGATCTTGAAAGCATACAGAAAAACATAACGCCTCAGCAACAAAAGAGAAACAATCCAGTGAAAAAAAATGGGCAAAGGGCATGAACAGACACTTAACCAAAGGAGATATTCTGGTGTCTAACAAACACAAGAAGAGACACTTGAGATCATCAGCAATTAAAGAGATTCACATCAAAACTGAAAAGAAGCACTATTGTACCCTTGTAAAAATGACACTGATCAAAAAAAAAGGAAAACAACAAATGCTGATGAGGTTTTGGGGATATTGGAACTCTTTTACACTGCTGGCAGGATTTGAAATGTTACCATTATGGAAATAGTATGACACATTCTCCAGAAGATAGAAAGAGAAGTACTATATGATTCAGTAATCCCATCCCTAGATATGTGTCTCAGAGAAGTAAGAGAAGTGACATGAATAGATCTACACATACTCAAGTTCAGGTTAGATTACTGACAATAACAAAGGATGGAAATAACTAAGTGTCTATCAATGAAAGAATGGTTAGGCAAATTGTACATACATGCAATGTAATACTGTGCAGCAGTAAAGAAAAATGAGTCTGTGAAACTGTTTATAATATGGATGAATCTGGAGGACATTATGTTGAGTGAAGTAAATCATAATGGACAAATATTTCATGATACAACTATTATAAACAAAAAAGATATATACACAAAAACAATGTTCTTTAATGGTTATCAGGGATGTGAGAGGAAGGCAATGAAAATCACTTACTAGGCACTACCAAAACCAACCAAACTAGGTTCACTGAGTGGATTCCAACAGCTAAATTTTTGGTTAGCACTCATAGCACTTAACTACTACGGCACCAGTGTTGCCTGCTAGATAGTAGACACATGTTAATTAAGGGAAAAGAAAAGGCAGTATGGGAAAAGTCAGCACAATGTGGCCAGGGTAAATGAAGTCACTTAGACGTACACAAGAATAAGAGACAACTATGGTAAATGCTATAATATATACTATACTACACCAGTAATAACAATCAAATATTTGTGAATGGCTATGTATGTAGATACGTGCTCCATATAAGTGAAGGATATATTGCATATGCTTATGTAGATAACAGTTGTGAACGTTTCTGAACATTTGTATATACATATTTGCACGTACTGCGTATATATTCATTTATCTAAGAGAGCACATAGGGACAGAGTTGTGGAAACTTCGTAGTCGTATTTGAACACCTTGTTGGGCTGAGTTACTGAGCATGAAAGTGAAGGATCACATTCAGAGGATATCTAGGTCAACTGGAGTAATACAGTTTGTTTGTAAAGATAAATATCCCATATCCTAGTTTGGTGAATAGCATTAAAGGCCTTAAAAGCTTTTGAGCAATCATGTAAGATACAGTTTTTGGTCTCTTCTTGTCTGGAGCAAAGGAGAATAAAGGAAACTAAAGGTTCAGAGAAGCAATTAGTCTACAGGACTTATGGTCTACACCAACCACAGCTTCCTGTAGCCTGAGACCAGAAGAACAAAAGGGTGCCTGTCTACCACTACTTAATATTCTGGCCAAGGACACAAAAGTAGATCCTGGTTAGAATGGGAGAAAAATGTAGAGCAAAACTCAAATTCATGAAAAGACTGGACTTATTGGACTGATAAAGACTAGGGAACCCCCTGAGACTATTGTCCTAAGACATTCTTTGAACCTGGAACTGAGGCCACTCCTGGAGGTCACCTTTCAGGCAAATAATAGGGTAGACTATGAAATAAACAATAATACCCAAGAAGAATGTGCTCCTTAGAACAATGAGCTTTATGAGACCAAACAGGCAACATTCGCTGAAAAATAAAGATAAGAAAGCTAGGAGGGGCAGGGAAACTGATGGGATGGAAGAGGGAAAATTAACTCATTGCTGGCACATTGATTCTGACTCAGAACAACCCTATAGGACAGAGTAGAACTGCCCCATGGAGTTTCCAGGTATTGCCTGGTAGGAACAAACTGCTGATCTTTTCATTAGCGCTATAGCATTTAATCACTGTCCCACGAGGGTTTCCAAAAAGCGGAAGGCAGAGTGGAAATGCAGAGTGTGCTGACACATTGCAGGGATAGCAACAGATGCTACAGAACAATTCGTGTATGAATTGTTGAATGGGAAACTGATTTGGTATGTAAGCGTTCACCTAAAACTCGATTAAATGCTCAAAAGAAAGAAAAACAAATATACCCCCCAATGACATATATTAAAAAATCCAAACCAGACCCAATGCCATCGATTCCAATTTACACTGACCCTATACGGCAGAGTAGAACTGTCCTGTGGAGTTTCGAAGATGCACCTAATGGGCATAAACTGTCTTTTTTGGTTAACAGCCATGGCTCTTAACCATTACGCTATCAAGATTTACAAAAGAGGACATAGATTCTTATTTGTCTTTGTGATTCTCATCTCCCTTTTCCCCAGACGTTTTCTCGTGATGTTTAAAGAAGTACCTGAAATTGCTTATTATGTTGTTCTTTGAGGGAGGGGTCAAGCTTGATAACATGTGTTACAACAAACTAGTAACATTTTAAAAGACTGATAATCTCTAGTGCTGGCAGGAGTCCCTGGGTGATTATAAAGGATTATTGCCTGCTAAGAACCTGGTTGCATGGTAGTTAAGAGCCACTGCTGGTAACCAAAATGTTGGTGGGTCAAATCCGCTAGGCACTCCTTGGAAATCCTATGGGAGAGTTCTACTCTCTCCTATACAGTTGCTATGAGTCAGAATTGATTCAATGGCAATTTTTTTTTTTATTTGAAAGCTTAGAGGTTCAAATCCACTCAGAGGCACCTTGGAGGAAGCATCTCGTGATCTACTTCCAAAAAAAAATCAATCATAAATAATACATAGGGAACACATGTTCCGCTCTGACACACAAGGAGCTGTCACTCAACACAACTAGTTTAATGTTGACAATGGTATGACTTGTGTTGACATTTTCTATCCAAGTGGGTATACATTAGGAAACATTCTCAAGCAGCTTTGTACTGTGTCGACTAGAAGCTTTCCAGAGCTGACTGTGTGTATTTTTAGTGAGTTCTAGGTATATAGCAAAAAGATAAGCTATTCTGAGGCTGAAAAGATATGTAAACTAGTAGCTAATAATAACTAGAAAACACTGGTGGCATACTTGTTAAGAGCTACAACTGCTAACCAAAAGGCTAGCAGCTCAAATCCATCAAATGCTCCTTGGAAATCCTATGAGTCAGTTCTACCTTGTCCTATGGGGTCATTGAAAATTGGAATTGACCCAATGGACATCCATTGTGCATTTTTTTTGTGCCAGGTGTTCTTTTAAGCATATATGCTCATTTTGTTCTGATGACATCATTAGATATTATCCACTTCAACTTCTAGATTATGACACTGAATTAAGAAAAGTAAATAACTTGCTTAAAGTTGCACAGCTAGTAGTAGGTACAAGGCCAGGATTTGAACTGAAACAATCCTTTTTTCTGGAGGAATCACCAAACTTAACTATTTACCTCCTCCTCATTAAGTTGCTTATTTCAGTGCTGTTTGCAATACAAGAAAAAAACAGAACAATTAAAATGGCAGCACTTCCAAGCTAGTGCTTGGAAATTTAAGCAGTCATTAACATGAGCTGTATAGATCCGAACAAGCTAATTGAAAAGATACTCGTTATTTATATTGTTAATTGAAAATCAATTTTAAGATATACAAAATATGATCTGTACTGAATGCTACTTTAAAAGAACAAATTAAAAACTAAATAAAAGCCCTGCATTTGTGTTTGAATAAGAATAGAAGTAAATTTGGAATGATAAATGCCAAATTGCTAATAGTGGTTATTTTGAGAAATAGAATTGGACATGTGATGATACGCTGTTAGAAACAATATCCGCTGGTTCTGCTTGTTACTCCAGGCAAGTGACTCTAATGGCAGAGGTGGAAGTGTGACACCAATCATGGTTAAATATGTTGTAGGAGCTGTATGTTTGTTGTTAACCTGAAGAAGTGTTAATACGCATGAACGTTGTCCTTATACCTTTGTAAACAAGGAAATGGTGTATGAAATAAAGAATATCACAATGTTTCTACATAAAGCAATAGAAGCATAGTCTTTTATAGTTTTTAAAAATTTTGTTATTAAAACCACAACATTGTACTCCTGCCTTTGTTTCAATTTGTCTCTGCATTTTGGCCTGTGTTTTAATAAAATGTGATAGATGACATCCACAACTCAGCAAACATTCACTGAGGATGTACTGTGTTCCAGGGATGGTGTAAATAGCTTTAATCTCAAGCGTCAACAATAATTAGTTGGGGAGGTTCTAAGGGACTTGAGGCTGAGAAGGACATGGTTGACAAGCCTAGACTCAGACGATGCATTGTTGGGATCTGGGAGGGGCAATTCTGGCAGGCTTGCTGGAGTCATTTTATCTTTTAGGGGAAATTATTTTTTTGGTCACACTTGTCAAAATGTGATAGGCAGAGATGAGATGTGTATTCTGCCTTCATTGGATTTATATTCTAGTAGTCCTAAAACGAGTTGGTGTATTCATTCATTTATTCACTGATAATTTATTTATCCACAAATATTTAGTGTTCATCTACTATTAAAAAAGGTGGGATACAAGATATTAAAAAGGAAGTGTGAAACACAGGTTATACAAAAGGAAGACATGCTTGCCCAAGAAGAAAAATCTAGTTAAACATCAAACGTATACATATACTGGCAGCACTCAATGATCAAGATACTCAAGCCAAGCATTATGGAGATGTGATAAGCTAAACTCTGCCCTTAAGGTTCAGTTGCTAGATTCCTCAGTTTATATAAAACTGTAGGATCTTGAGTATACAGTGCTGTTTTTCTATCTGTGTTCCCCATGAAAAGATCAGAAAATAGCGTTCTCAACTTAGGTATGTGTATTTTATTGAACACTAAGTTACTGCTAAAAACATGCCATGCACATTACCACATACACTTTCTCTAAGAGCATGGGAGGAAACCCTGGTGGCATAATGGTTAAGTGTTACATCTGTTAACCTAAAGGTTGGCAGTTCAAGTCCACCAGACGCTCCTTGAAAATTCTATGGGCCAGTTCTGCTCAGACTTATAGGGTTACTATGAGTTGGAATCAACTCAACAGCAGTAGCTTTGGCTTAGGTGTCATGGGAGTTTAGTGATAGAATTCTCCTCTTCCATATAGGGAACTTGGGTTCCATTACTGGCCAACGCATGTTAAGTGCAGCCACCACCTATGATGCTTAACAAGTTTCAGGGAAACTTCCAGACTGAGACAGACTACAAAGAAAAACTTGGTAATCTATTTCAAAAAAGCAATCAGAGAAAACATTATGAATCACAACAATTCAATTGTCACGTACATGAGGTTCAAATGAGTCAAGTATGATTGGATGGCAGCTAACAACTACGACAAAATTGTCATTAACTTATTTTAATCCATTTTGTTTTGATTCTCCAAATATCCAAGTATTTCTCTTTTGTTTTCTCTCCTAAATTAACCTCATAAAATTTTTCGGGGGGTGGAGGTGGGGGTGGGGGTGGAGTGGGGAAGCAGCATGTGAAGTCTTAGCTTGGATAACAGGAATGTGTTGTGAAATTTTTGGATAACTATGTGACTGAGCAGCATACATGAATTGAAGGGTGAACAGATGCTCATCTTCTGGAAAACTGTTTCTGAGAGCTGAATTTTAAAATTGTGTGTATGTATATGAATATGGAGTTGGACCTTGCACAAGATCCTTTAGATGACAGCCATGTTCACAAAGTAAACATAAATAAGCATGCTCTAAGCCTATCTCTGCATCCAGGATGAACAGTGTTGGAGATTCTTCCTTTCTTTTCGTGCTGTACCTGGTGCAGATTCTATCTGATACCTTGCTTTCTGTCTGTCTTTCAAGAGCGCATGTTCATGTTGCCTTCTCTTTGTTAGATTCTGTTTAGAGTCACATTTACATCTGACATTCACTAACTTTATGCCTGCACTGCTGACAATTTGCAACATGCATTCATTTACTCATTTATTATTGATCCATTTATTCCACGAACACTGCTTGAGGACTTTGTAGTTTCTGGTACGGGGCTAAATGAAGAACTTGCAAAGATTAACAAGACATTGCTAGAGACATAGAACCTTTTTATTGTTATTGGGAGTTTTTTTAAATTACCACTTCAGTCTCTTACATTGTTCAAGTTTTCTTCAGTTGTATTGCCTGTTTGTGTAGGTTTTGTGTTTCTAGAAATTTGTCCATTTCGCCTAGGTTTTCAAATTCATTAGAGTACAATTTTTTATAGTATTCTGTTATAATAGTTTTTTTTTTTTAAAAAATTCAGTTGGGTCTGTTGTGATATTGTCTACGACGTTTCTTACTCAGGTTATATGCTTCCTCACCTGTTTTTCTTTTGTTGATTTGGCCAACGGTTTATTGATTTTGCTGATCTTTTGAAACAACCAGCTTTTGGTCATGTTAACTCTTTCAATTGTTCATATATTTTCTAATTCATTTAGTTCTGCTCTAATTTTTATTATTTGCTTTCTTCTGGTGCCCAAGGACTTCTCTCACTGCTCTCTGTTTCTATTTGAGTTGTAGTGTTTATGCTTTGTCTTGGGTCCCTTCTTTTTTGGATGTGTGCATTTATTGAAATACCACACACTGCTTTTACAGTATCTCCAATGTTCTGATAAGATGTGTTTTCATTCTCATTTGATTCTTTGAGTTTCTTTATGCAGTCCTTGGTTTTTTTTATAACCCAGTAGTTTTTGAGCAAGATATTCTTCAGTTTCTATGTATTTGATTTTGTTTCCTTACTTTTTCTGTTATTGATTTCTACTCTTAATGGCTCTATGGTCTGAAAAATGCTTTGCAATATGTCAGTGCTTTGGATTTTATTAAGTCTTGCTTGTGGTCTATTCTGGAGAATATTCCATGTGTATTGGGGAAGAAACACATTTTGTTGCTCTTGGGTGGAGTGTTCTGTATGTGTCTATGAGGTCAAGTTGATTTATTGTGGAATTTAGATATTTCAAGTCTTTATTCAACATTGTTCTAGTTGTTCAGTCCTTCACCATGAGTGGGATGTTTAAATCTCTTACTGTTATTGTGGAGTAGTCTATTTCTTTTCCCCACACTGTTAGCTTTCTTTGTATATTTTGGATCCCTATTATTGAGTGCTGCACTGCATTCAGGAGAGATGCTGAACTATGTGAAGAAGGAGGCATCAGAACTGGAGGAAGACTCATTAACATCTTGCATTATGCAGATGAAACAACCTTACTTGCTGGAAGTGAAGAGGATTTGAACACTTACTGATGAAGATCAAAGACCACAGCCTGTATTGTACCTCAACATCAAGAAAGCAAAAATCCTAACAACCAAATCAGTAAGCAACATCATAATAAATGTACAAAGAGTTGAGGTTGTCAAGGACTTCATTTTATACTTGGTTTCACAATCAACACCCACGGAAGCAGCAGTCAAGAAATCAAGACACATTGCATTGGGAATATCGACTGCAAAGGATCTCTTCAAAGTATTGAAAAGTAAAGATGTCACCTTGTAGACTAAGATGTGCCTGACACAAGCCATGGTATTGTCATTCACATCATGTGCATTTGAAAACCAGACAATGAATAAAGAAAACAAAAGAATCTATACTTTTGAATTGTGGTGTTGGAGAAAAATACTGAATGTCCCATAGACTGCCAAAAGAACAAACGATCTGTTCTGGAAGAAGTACAACTGGAGCACTCCTTGAAAGCTAAGATAGTGAGACACAGTCTCACATACTTTGGACATGTTGTCGAGAAAGATCAGTCCCTGGAGAAGGACATCATGCTTGGTAGAGTGGTGGGTCATTGAAAAAGAAGAGGATCCTCAACAAGACGGGTAAACACAGTGGCTGCAATGATGGGCTTAAGCACAAAAACTATTGTGGGTATGGCGCAGGGCCAAGCAGTACTTCGTTCTGTTGTACATAGAGTTGTTATGAGCTGGAACCAATTCGATGGCACCTAACAACAACAGCATTATTGGATACACACCCAATAATTAATATGGTTGTGTCCTCCTGGTACATTTACCTTTAATCATTATACAGTGTCCTTCCTTATCGATTTTGGTATATTTTACATTATTAAAGTCTACTTTATCAGAAATTAATATTGTTACTCTTGTTCTTTTTTGAATGTTGTTTGCTTGATATATTTTTTCCTATCCTTTGAGTTTCAGTTTGTGTCTTTAGGTCTAAAGTATGTCTCTTGTAGGCAGCATACAGATGATGGTATTTTTTTTTAAATCCATTCTTCTATACTCTGTTACCTTATTTGTACATTTAATCCATTTACATTCAAAGTAATTATTGATTAGCATGGATTTAGTGCTGTCATTTTGACGCCTTTTTGGTGTATTGTTGATAGTTTCATTATTTCACTTAATTTTCTGTGCTGATTTGTTTTTCTTTTTGTGTTTCCTTTTCATCTTTTTCATTGCTGTTCATTTTATATTTGCTGAGACTTCATGTCTTTCTTGTTCTTCATTTTGATGTGTAGGATTGTTAATTTCCTTTGTAGTTAAGTTAATATTTACCGTTATTTTCTAAATTTAAACTAATCTTGTTTCCTTGTATCATCTTGACTTCATCTACATATGATAGATCTGTGGCTACATGTTTTAGTCCCTCTTTTTTTGTTATAATGTCATCTCTTACATAACGACTTCTCTGTTTCCCTATTTCAGTGTTTTAGCTTTGATTTATTTTTGTAATTTATCTGTCTGGGTTGATATCTGGTTGCTTTGTCCTGTATTCTAGCCTTGGGTTGCTATTTGATGTTACTAATTTTCTAACCGCAGTACTCCCTTTAGTATTTCTTGGAATTTTGGTTTGGTTTTTGCAAACTCCCTAACCTGCGGTTTATCTAGAAATGTCCTAAATTTGTCATCATATTTGAGAGACAGTTTTGCTGGATAAATAATTCTTGATTGGCATTTTTTTTTCCTTCAAAGCTTTTTATATGTCATCCCATTGCTTTCTTGCCTGCATTGTTTCTGCTGAGTAATCTGAGCTATTGACTCTCCTTTATAGCTTATTTTTTGTTTATCCCTTGCAGCTCTTAAAATTCTCTCTATCTTTGGTTGTGGCAAGCTTGATTATAAAACATCTTGGTGTCTTTGGGGGGATCTACCTTGTGTAGAATTCAGTGAGAATACTGAATAGATGTCTTATCTTTTATGATATCAGGGAAGTTTTCTGTCAACTGCTCTTCAACAGTTCTCTCTGTATTTTCTGTTATCCCCCCATTAGGGCACTCCAGTCACTCATAGATTATGCTTCTTGATAGAGTCCCACGTAACTCTGTTTCCTCATTTTTAAAATTCTTCTAACTGATTGTTTTCTCCCATATATTGATGTCAAGTGCTTTATCTTCAGTTTCACTAATTCCAAATTTCATTGCCTCAATTCTACGCCTTTGACTTTATATGAGTTGTCTAATTGTGAAATTTTATTGCTAATCCTTGAATTCCTGATTACTGTCTCTTTACGGTTTTTTGCAGCATGTTCAGTTTGTCATTATGTTACGCTAAGTTTTGTTTGATGTTCTTCCCAATCTCTTAAAGTGCTCTAAATATTAATCTTTTGTATTTTACCTCTAATGATTCCAGAAAGTTGTCTTCATCAGGAAAATTTCTTGATTCTTTGTTTTGGGAGCTTTCTGAAGCCATCACGTCTGCCTCTTTATGAGATTTGACGTTGACTATTGTATTCGAGCTATCAGTAAGTTGTATTTATTTATTTTATGTTTGCTTACTGTGTACTAGCTTCTTGTTTTGAAATGTCCACATAGGCTGGCCCTACAAGCTAGTCTAATTATTGGTGCCTTTGAAGTTCTACTATCCTTTCACTAGATGGTTAGAGTTATTATTAGGCATGTAAGCCGAGGAGTCTGTTTACTTTTCTTGCATGGATTCAGCTCAGGGATCCAGGTAGTTGGTCACCAAGTGTGTGATGCAGGCATCACCCTACAGTTATAGATGGGCAGGAATGATTGGTATAAGCATAGATATCTGGCTTTATGTGTTCAACAAGGCAGCCATCCATGAATGTTTATGAGGAAAGTGTATCCTTGTTCCTTAAAGTGCATAGGTGGATAGGTTTTGCAACCAGACTATGGAATCCATTGTTGTTGGGTGTAATGACTGCAAGGCACTGATAATTTTGAATCCCTGCCATGGGTAGCTATGTGGTGTGAATAGAACCAGTAGTCCTCAGTACCCTGCTGTGGATAGGTAAGGACACTGCTTGACAGACAGAGCAGTGTCAAAAATCAAGAAACTGTCTTTCTACCATACAGTCAATACAGTAAAATTAGGGTTCAGGTATATACCCTGTTGTACTGCACTAACAAATGCCTCCACTGTTGTAGTGGGCCACAGAGGTCTGCGCTGGGGAGAAAGGCACTCAAGGTCCATGGATCCCTTATGCCTGCACCTAGGCAAAAGAACTGCTCCTTCCCTGAGTTCCAGGCTTAGTGGTGCTGGCAGATTATTTTTTAATTTGTTCCGTCTCCAAGGCTAGGAGACTGACTGGGTCAAGTGTGTGAGGGATCCTACTAGTGGCCCAGGGGATACATCAGTCTCTAGAGCCAGCTCAGGTGCAGTGCAGAGTTAGGGTGAGGGGTAGGTCAGGGAAAAGGGAGAGAGCTTTATCCCAAAGAGAAGTTTTAAATATGTACAGGGTAGGTTATATACAAGCTCCTTAAGTTTTGACAGTTGAACACTACTTTTCCCTGATCTTGGAGGTGAGAGTGGACTCTCCACTACTTGTTCTCTCCTAATATGGAAAACTTGTTCTGAATGCTACTGCTCCCCTCACTGAGCTTGCTCCAGCTTGCTGTCGACAGCCTGGAAGTTCCTGTTAGGTCAGTTCTGGCCATTTCTCCATACTTCTAGACCTTCTCTCCCTTCCTTATCACTTAGTCTGACTTTTGCATTTGATATTCAAGAATCCTAGAATGTTGTATGTAAGTGATTCTTTTTTGGGAGGATCTGTGTTGTAAGAGGGATCACAGCAAGTGTCTGGCTACTCTACCAACTTAGCCCCACCTCCTTGGAGACACAGAATTCTTTTAATACCCTGTGGTTAGAAGCTTTTTAATACTTTGCTACATGTTTGTTTGTTTGTTTTCTTCTGTTCACTTGATTTTAAGTGTTTCACTAGCTTATATAAATTTTTAAATTGTACTATTTAGCTTTCAATGCTCCATTTAGCTGTGTAATTCAAGGCTTTGTACATCTTTCAACTTCTAGCATCAGTTGCTGTCAAGCTGATGCTGACTCATGGTAATCCCGTGTGTGTCAGAATAGCAGCAGGATCCATGAGATTTTCAATTGCTGACTCTTAGAATTCAATCACCAGACCTGTCTTCTGAGGATCCTCTTAGTGGACTGGAATCTATAAGTTTCTGGTTAACAATGAAGTGTCCTTCAAAAAAATAAAAATAAAAAATCTAAATCATTATTATAGCTAATTCATGTAGTAGTAAGGTCATTTAAATACAAGGCAATATTAAGTGTACAAAATGGTAAGAACCCAGACTTTGGGGTTAGAAAACTCTTCATTCAAATCTGGGATTACAATATAGCGACAATGTAAATTGCAAGTGTTATGAACTGGTGTTCTCATTATTTCAATGAAACAATACAGGTTGTGAAAATTAAATGAAATGATGTGTTTGAAATTCTTAGGAGAGGATATAATACTCAATAAATATGCAGTACTGGTATTTTAGTGCTATTATTGTGACTAATTACTGAAAAAAGATTCTAGAATCATGTAATATGAAGTCCTATGTAAGTGGTCTCCAGCTGCCCTCAGCCTCTTTCATACACTTTCCTCAAGCTATGTGGGTCTTCTGACAATGTTTCAAAGGCATCAGGTTCTATCTGTCTTTAGAGACCTCACAAAGGTTTGGGGCAGTCTTCTCAAGTCCTCCATCTTCTGTCTGGTGGTTACTTATTCTGTAAGCCTCAACTTAAAACTTACCTCCTTTAAACCTGCAAAAGCTATCTTTAACCATTGTCCTGCAGACTTTGTTAGGCACACAGGTAGCCTCTCGAATTATATCTTCCAAAAAATGTGTGTATCAATTTGGCTGTAACATGATGCCCCAGATTGGATGATTGTCGACCATTTTGTCATCTGATGGAATTTTACTATGTGTTGTAAATTCTATCTCTATGATTTAATGAAATGGGTTAGTGGCAGTTTTATTGATGTGTTCTACAAGATTGGATGGTGTTGTGGGCTGAATTGTGTTCCCCTAAAATTATGCCTAGCTATGTGGCTGAGCAATGATTCCCAATATTTTGTGATTGTCCTCCATTTTGTGATTTTCCTACACTGTATGTTAAAGGATTAGAGTGGTACCATAAATCTCTTCATAGGATCACCACTGTGCTCCACTGTAAAGGGAGATTCCCTGGAGTATGGCATGTATCACCCTTTATCCTTTCAACCTACATGAGATAAAAGGAAAAGGAAACAAGCAGAGAGTTGGGAACCTAATGTCATCAAGAAAGCAGCACAGAGAGTAGAGCACGTTCTACAGACCTGAGATTCCTGCACCAAGATACTCCCTGAACAAAGACTGATGCAACACAAGGACTTTCCTCCAAAACCAATAGCGGAGAAAGACATCCTCTAGAGTAGACATCCTGAATTTGAACTTGTAGCCTACCAGACTGTGTAAGAATAAAATTTTCTTTGCTAAAGCTATTTGTATTAAAGCAACACTAGCTAACTAAGACAGACAGTGTCTTAAGCCAATCTCTTCTGAGATATAAGAAAGAGAAGTGAGTAGAGCAACACAGGGAACTCAAACCACCAAGAAAGTAGCAGCAGTAGTAGAGCACAGCATTTGGACCTGAAGTTCCTGTACTGAGATGCTCTCAGATCAAGGGATGATTGGTGATAAGGAACTTCCTCTGGAGCCAACAGACACAGAAAACCTTTCCTTGGAGCTGACAACCTGAATTTGAACTGTAGCCTGCTGGACTGTGGGACAATAAATTTCTTTTTGTCAGAGTAATCCACTTGTGATGTTTATGTTATAGCAGCACTAGATGACCAAGATGCTGTCTTTAAACATTCTATTAGTTCTCCAAGGCATTACAATAAATATCATGAAGTATATATTCAATACCTGTCACCCTTGCAAGACTTTATGATCCATGTAGATAGACAATGAACATAACACGCATTCAATTTTTTTTTTTTTAATTTTTATTGAATGACGTAAGTAAATGATATGTGGACTATTTTGAAATCATTTGGTTTAACCACACCTCTATAGCTCTGGCTCCTTCACTTTGATTTGGTTTTGACTTTGAGATCACTTAGTCCTTGTTTCATCATCCTAAGTGTATCTTGTTATCCTAGGATAGTAAAGTCCACCACAAGTCTGTTTTCCATTAATCACATATAGATTACAGGTAGCAGCATATTTACAAAGTACCACAAATTAGAAAAATGAAATACTTCAATGCAATGGGAAGAATCTTTGTTGTTGTACTCAATACTCTTTCAGTGATACTCAAGATAGCATACGATTCCAGGCAAGAACCTGTGACTGAGTTATTTCAAACCGGTGCTTTGAATGGCTTTGCTCTATTTCAAATCCCTGGTGAGAATTTTCTTTTCTAACAAGTTCCCAGGTGATGAATAATGATGCTGGTCAGCGACCAATTCTGAGAACTACTCATAGAGCAATGGGTCTCAGAATTTATTGGGCCTAAGAACCATCTCTGAACTGCGTTATAATGTAGATTCTGACTCAGTACACCTGGGGTCAAAATATAAATTCTCAGTGGGGGTTCCAATTGAGCAAACTGGTTAGAAGTCCTTATTCTAACTTCAAAACATGATGGTAATCTCCACACATTCTTTCAGTTAGTACTTCCTTTTGTGTAAACAATTATTGAATAAAATCAGATGATGATCAAAACTAGTACAAACTATAGTGTTCTTGAAGAAATGTACAATGGTAAATTTTTTTTGGAAATGGTGACTTGTTGAAACGGGTGTGAAAACAGAAAAAACAGGTCATCTCTTAGATGACCACTATCAAACTTAGACATTGCTTCAAAGACATTTCTTACCAGATAAAGCGTTTGTGTGTAGGAAATTACAAGTAGAGAAAATGAGTTATTGCATTTAGGAGGATAACCAAAATTGTTCCTAAATTGTAGAAGAAATATATGAGAACAATTATTAAAAATAATGCATATCATAAATCTTTACTAAATATCTCTCCTCACTTTAAATAAAAAATCATATTGGTTTAAAATTAAGTTTCCTGTGCATTTCAAAGTCCAATTTCTTTGACATATTAAAATGGGCACTCACTAGACATCCATTTGCTAAATAGGGGAATAGCATGAAATTCATTTGTATACATATATGATATTTTTTCCCCATGAAGTTTCTCTTGCTCTGTTCCCCTTAATGAAACAATGGCATTTTTTAAAAAATTAAATTAGCTTTAGTGGTGTTTCTAAAGAGATTATGTGTTCCAAGTGTTTGTGATAGCTTGCTAACAACAAGTGCCATTGCTGTCTTCCGTGTCCTACCTACCGGCTTAGGGGAGCATGTGATTTGGACTCTGCAGGCCTCAAGTGGTGCGGGTTGTAGTCATGGGCAAGCGGTAAAAGGAGCCAAAGCAAGTCCCAGGAGGAGCAGCTTTGGAAACTGTGATGCCAGAGACAAGAAATATGAAATATAGAAGAAACAGAGAAAGAGAATAAAAACTGAATCTATTTAAAAGTATTTTAGTTGAAGCCCATGGAAAGGAGAGGACGAGAAAAGCATGAAGCTGATCCTAGCACTTTCATTGTCCTATACAAAAACTACATCGTGATCTTCTTCAATTCTCTGTCTTCTCCTAAATAGAGGTCCTTTGCTATATTTGTACCTACTCTCCCTTTCTCGAAAGGCACTCAGCTTGGCTTCCTTTCTTTCCTTTACCTTTCAAACTGTCTGCTGCTGGAAATCTATGTAATACCCTGGCTTCAAGGGTCCAGTCCATGCACACATTTACCTGATCTCTACCTGCAGATCGTATTTCCCTCCCTGCATTTTCAGCTCCAAGGTAACACCTCCATCTGGATGTCCTACCAGTCCTTTCAAGCCAGTGTATGTCCCAAGTGATCTTAAAATGTTTAGCACAATCTACTTTGCATTATCTCTATATGCATAATGTGATTGGCTTTTGTATTTTTTCCCTCTTCTCTCTACTGAACTATCAATAACTTGAGAGCAAGATTTGAAAAAGATTCAGTTTTGGACCCCTTCAATGGCTGGCCCAAGGCTCTGCATTTTGGTGCTCAGTGAACTACTACAAGTTCAATACTACCCCAAAGCATATGTGACAGGGTAGAAACTGAGAATTCAAGAATTCGCTTCACATGGAAATGTTTGTTATATAAGCCAGGGGCTGAGAGCTCCCTTTATAATAAAAATTCACTAAATATTAATAAAATATTGAATGTGACTTTGCTGCGTCCATTATACAGCAATATCACTGTAAAGTTGATCTTATTGTCCCAATTTTACACATGTTTTCTGGGATCCAGAGACACCAAGTAGCTTGCCACAACTGCTGAATGCCAGAACTGTCATGATTCACTGCCTGTGACTACCACAGAGCCCATAGCCTTCAAGATGGTTTATATAGCCACTCTTACCAAGTTTAATTCTGAGAGAACATAGCTCAGTTAAGGTTAAATCATCTCTTTCATATTTTCAGAAACAAATATCTGCATTCTGTGCCAGCATACATTACTGAACACTTTGTATTTTTGATTTCAGAGATTGTAACTTCTGTACCTATCTGTGGTCATTTCCCGCATCACTGAAAGGAAATATTTTGGTATTGGACCCAAATTTACAATTGACAGAGTCTTAAAGACAAGTGGGGGATTTCTATGGGATTTGTTTTCTCAGAGCTGCTCTTTCACCCACTTGCAGAACCTGATGACCCCTGTGACTCACATGCAGTGTTTGGGAATTGTTCGTCTTCTGTGGTTTTAAAAAACATATGGTGTATAACTTCTCATAAACACCCATGTGGAGAAAGGGTGTTTAGGCAAGCAAAAGCACTAGACTCTTTCCAGCTATGTTGTTTACCTGGCCTTCGTGAAAAGCTGATTGAAATTTATTGAAAGCCATAAAACTGAGGATAAACATTTCATGAAAGGGCATGAACACAAAATCTGGTGACTTCAGGAGAATAATCATTTTATTCACATTAAGTAAGTTTTTAATGTAGTGCTGTCCAGTTCAAATGTAAAGAGAGCCATGTATGCAATTTTAAATTCACTAGTAGTCATGCTTCTGAAGCCCTGGTGGTCTAGTGGTTACGAGGTCAGCTGTTAACAGGAAGGTTGGCAGCTAAATTCACTAACTGCTTCTTGGAAAATCTATGGGGCAGTTCTACTATGTCCTATAGGGTTACTATGAGTCAGAATTGACTGCAAAGTTTTCTTTTTTTGTTGTTGTTGTTAGTAACCATACTATTAAAAGTAGTAACAAACAGGTGAAATTATGTTAACCATTTAACCTAATAGATTGCAACTATTTTCATTTAACCTGTAATCCATATAAACATTATTAATGAGATATTTTAGTTACTTACACTGATTTTTTGAAAACTAGTGTACATTTCATACTTACTGCATATGTTGGTTCTATGTAGTCTAATTCCAAGTGTTCCATAGCCACATGTGGCCAGTCACTAATTTTGAAACTGCTTGATATCAAAGGAAAGAATTTTGTAGGATTCTATTTTTTCTTTATCCCAAACCCATTCTCTACAGCTTAATGCCTCCGTGAGGTTTCACCAGTGTCTGAAAGTCACATAACACTGACTTCACCGGGAGATCAAGTAATATGAAAACTTACTGTAATAATGAAATCTATCCTGTGTTTACATTCAAGTTTTTATTAAAATAGTAAATATTACTCATATTTGGTTTCTGATAGAAGTTTTCAAAATATCAGGAGAATGATTAGCCAATACCCATGCCCTGTGATGGCATTACCTCAAAATGGAGTACAGTTAGTCAAAACCTGACAAAGGCAGTCCTCATCACATTCAAAACAAGCAAATAATTTTCATGCAAGGAAATTTGTTATGCATTTTTTTCTATTTATCGTTCACAAATCTAACATGTTTTCACACATATAGAAGTGAATCATCATTGTTATCCACGTAATAAGTGAACTCTGGTATCATGGGCTGAAGCATGTCCCCCTAAAAATGTATGTGACAATTTGGCTGGGCTATAATTCCCAATATTGTGTGATTGCCCTACGTTTTGTGATTTTCCCTGTACCATAAATGCTAATCTCAGGCTGTGGTTCATACAGGAGATTATATTAAAGAAGATTAGGGTGGGACTGTAACATCCTCCCTAAAGTTACCTCTCTGTTCCGATATAAAGGAAGTTTCTCTGGAGTGTGGCTTGTACCGCCTTTTATTCTATAAGAGATAAAAGGTAAGGGAAGCAAGCAGAAAGTTGGGAACCTCAAGTCATCAAAAAAGCACTGGGAGTACAGTCCACACTTCAGACCTAAGGTTCCTGGACCAAGATGCTCCCTGACCCAGATGCTCCCTGACCAAAGACTGATGCAATGTCAAACTTTCTTTCAGAGCTACCAAAGGAGAAAAGCCTTTCCCTGGATCAGACACCCTGCATTCAGTCATGTAGCCTACCGAGTTGTATAAGAATAAACTTTTCTTTGTTAAAACCATTCACTCATGGTATTTCTGTTAGAGCAGTACCAGATGACTAAGACAATTGACAAGTGCATTATTAGACTGCATTACTTGTATGTGTCTCACACCAATGTAGTTATTGATATATACAAGGCAAAGGATCAGATAAGGATTATCAGATAGCTTTAGGATTATGCAAAATGCCTAGGATTCTTATATAAATCATATTTTCTCTTCTAAAACAAGGGATGGAGAGAACATTTCTTCATTAATTATTCACTTGTAGCGGCAAAGCAAAAAGAAGAGATAATTTTGATTTGATATTAGTCTGCATCTGGTGAAGACAGATCAGTACATCTCCACTAGGTGAGGGCATCAGAAATGCACCTAGTTATCATATCTAAACCAGATTATCTGAAAGGACTATTAGTATCACAGACTTCCTAGGTCTAAGGGGGCAGTGGTATTCTTTAGTAGAATTGTTGTCTTCCGTTCAGGAGACCTGAGTTCAATTTCCTGCCAATGTACCTCATCCCCAGTGGAGGCTTGTGCACTGCTGTAGTGTGAAAAGGTTTCAGTGGAGATTTTAGACTAAGATGCAATAGGAAAAAAAGACCTGGGGATCTACTGAAATGTCTGTCAGTGAAAACCTTAGAGAGCACAATGATCTGATCCTGTTTTACACAGGATCAGTATGAGCTGGCACCACCTTAACAGTAGCTAGTAACAACTTGACAGTAGCTAGTAACAACAGGATTAAAATAGGAGAGCCTACACATAGCTCTATCATATTGGGTTTCTCTGAGTCAGAAATTCAACTTGGTTTCTCCTAATAACAATATGTCTATCTACAATGAACGTCTAACTACAAAGCACACACACTTGGTTTAGTGGTTCTAATGCCTGTGAGAGATATCAAAAAGGTCCATCTATGACCCAACCAGTGATTATGAAAATGGAAAGAAATTTAACTGTTATTCCTTTACATGAGGTATCTACATTCAGTTCAAACCCTGAAAACTTGCTGTATCTAACAGAATGATGGAAATCCTGCATGTGGTTAAGAGCTATGGCTGCTAATCTGCTAATATTAAAAAAAAAAAAAGGATTGCTCTAGATGCTCTTTAGAAACTCTATGGGACAGTTCTACTTTGTCCTTCAGGGTCTCTATGAGTTGGAATTGATTCCATGAGAATGGGTTTGTTCTTTGGTTTTTAACTGGCTGACAGTCCTGTTCTCCCCTCCATATCTGTCTTAGTCATCTGGTGCTGGTGTAGCAGAAATACCACAAGATGATGGATTGGACAAAGAAAAATTTATTCCCTTACAGCCCAGTAGTCTATAAGTTCAAATTCAGGGCTCTTGCTCTGAAAGAAGGCTTTTTCCTTCTCTGTCCACTCCAGAGAAAAGTCCTTATGTTGTATCATTCTTTGTTTGGTCTCAGAGTATTTCAGGGAAAGAATCTCAGATCTGAAGGATATGCTCTGTTCCCCAGGGCTACTTTCTTGATGGCATGAGATCTCTCAACTCTCTGCTTGCTTCTCTCTCCTTTTATCTCTTGTAGGATGAAAAGGGGTACAATCCACACCCCAGGGAAACTAATTTCCTTTACATTGGATCAGGAGGGTAACTTGGGTAATGGTGTTACAATCCCACCCTAAACCTCTGTAGCACAATCCAATCTTGCCCTATTAAACACAGGCAGAGATTAGGATTTATAACAAAAAAAATCACACAATGGAGGACAACAACACAATAGCGTGACTCATGGCCCAACTAGTTTGGGGGTAACACAATCCATGACACTCTGCATTTTTATCTTTTTGGTCTGTCTGGTATTCCACTTCTTATCTCTGCCTCTCCCGTTGTTTTGATAGAGAAAACATAACAGTCATCATCTCTTTATCTTCCTCCTTCTCATCTTGAACACTTACTCTGTTGATTACTCATTACTAGGCAGATTCTGTTTAAGCCTCATAGTAGGACATCGATCTAATTCAGCAACCACTTCATCTACCCCTCTACTCTTTTGCTTAAACTGTTTGCTTATTCTTGCTTCATACCTCTTCTTGTCAGTTGGCCATAGTAAAGATCCCCTAGCTGGACTCTTATCCCTATTAAGCTCACTAAACTTACTACAATGCTTGTAATCACTCAATCTCAACCCCACCTACACTTGCATTTCTGAAGTTATGACTTTGCTCGTTTTGAGTTCTTTGTCCCAGAATTTTACGTTGTATGTGTGGTTCTTTTTATTGGATGAAGTGGTGCTTTGGGGGAACATTTGAGAGCATTCACTGCAAAGCTTCAAGACCTTAGAGTGGTGAGTGGGAAGGCTCCTTTAGCTGAGATCACCAGGGCTCGCCTCTTCCCCTCCCTACCACTGGTGAACGAATTTCACTCTTTCTGTTCATCATTTCATTAGTCAACGTATACAGAAGAGTAGTCACAATGAACAATGAAAAATGACTCATTTGCTTCTTTTGTTTAGGCACTTCTACTTTTCTGGTCACAGTTCCTTCCACACCCCAAATTCTACTGCATGTAGTAAGGAAACCAAATCACCTCAGAAAATTTCTCACTGAAAATCAATTCACCAAATTGCTCAGAAAAGCTGCACTGTTCCATAGCTCTATGCATCTATATGTGGAGTTTCCTATGCCTGGACTGCCCCTCCTACCTTTATTTCTATTCATCTGGATAATTCTTTTCATGCTGGAACAGTCACCTCAGTTGTCGTCTTTCTAGGTAGCTCTCCCTAGATTAAATAACTCCACTAAGTGGAGCCAATAAATACTCCTTTTGTTATAGTTGCCGTATTAACTTGAAATTACCTGCATATGTATTTGTTTTTGCTTTTTCTGTTTTAGAGTGTAAGCTTCTACATAGCATAAGTTCCTGTACATACATACCAAGAAGATACACAAGTTTCTGAAAATTCGTATCAAGCTCTCTTATCATACTAAAGTTCATTCCCTGAAGATTCATTAGAGAAGAAGGACCTTTCATTTCCCACCTCCAGGAAGCAAGGCAGCCAGCCAAGTGCTGTCAAGTCGGATCCAACTCATGGCGACCAGGAAGCAACGAGTGGGAAATTAACACTTAAAAAAAAATTCTCTCCTATTATTCAGCTTCCAAATTTATGCTTTCCGTGTAAAACAGGGATTTAAACAGTTATACCTAACTTGTTTGCTGATTGTGTAAAGTGGCTTTTCAACCCACATCTAGAATGTGGCACTTATTTTTTCTAAAACTGAAACTGAAATAACTGTATGTGAATATCTATCAAATATTCATTACATATGTTAGGATCAGGAAAAATAGAGATGACCAAGCATTAGAGAAAAATAGCTACCATTGAATTACAAGTAAGTTTAGGAGGAAGATACAACAGTTCCAACAAGAAATACTTCTAATAGCACAACTTCAAAATATTAAGTAAACATTAAAAAATCAAAAATAGAAATTTCCAAAATAATGACAATTTTTAACATATCACTCTGGGTGACTAACAGATTATAAAACAAAAAATTCACTGCCTTTGAATCAATTCTGACTCACAACAACCCTATAGGGCAGAGTAGAACTGCCCCACAGAATTTTCAAAGGTTGTCTGGTGGATCTGAGCTGTGACTTTTGATTAGAAACCTTAGCTCTTAACCACTATACTACCAGGATTTATCTGCAAGTGTATACAATCTTTAAACAAGACAACAAGATCAGCGAATGAAAATGTAAAAGACATTGTGCCCATAAATTATTCTGATTTATTGCTAATTTTTAAAGTTGATTATGTACTAGTCTATAAAGCAAGTTACAATAAATATCAAAATCGATATCATATAATGTATATTATCTTACCAAAATGTAGTTAAGGTAGACATAAATAATAAAAACAAAATCCAAATTGCTGCCGTTGCATCAATTCCAACACATTTTGATGACACAGGACAGAGTAGAATTGCACTATAGGGTTTCCAAGAAGCACCTGGTGGATTCAAACTGTGGACCTTTTAGTTATCAGCCAAGGTTTTTACCACTGAGCCACCAGAGCTCTAAAACATAACTAATAAAGCCATGTATATATCTGAGATGGGAAACCAAACTTCGAAATAACCCATAGATCAAAGAAGTAATTATGATATTTGATATTTATTTTAATATCAAAGTAGTAATTCAAAGAAATAATTATGAATTTGATATTTATTTTAACTTGCTTTAAATACTTAGAGCTGATTGGCACCAACATCTAAAATATCATGGCCTGAGAGTTAAGACCTTTAAAATTTAAAAAGCTACACATACAATAATCCAGATGTTATAAAAATAAAGTTTCCCAGATAATTGTGTACATTAATATCATCTTCATATCAAAGCTAGAATTTAAGACTGTGAGAAAGGAGTTTTAGTGATTAATCTCAATCATGAAAACAGTTACAAAAATCCCAAATAGAAAATTAGCAGGATAAAAACCATGAAACAAATTGAGGCTATTCTAGAAATTAAAATATGGTTACCTACGGAAGATACATGGAGTCATTCAGAACCTTAACATATAAAAGGTGAAAATATATTATTTTAATAGATACAAAAATGTTTAAAAATATTTAATAGCTTTAATGACGATTGCCAGCTAGAGCATAGAAATCCTCTGGAAATAAAAGTTCCTCAAATTGATAGAGAATATCTATCAAAACTGTACTTTGAACTTTTTAAATAGTATGGAAAGGCTAACAAGGATAGTAAGTTTAGAATTAAAAATAAAATCACATAAGATTTGAAAGGGAAAAACAAGCTGTCTTTATATAAAAAAGCCAAAAACATTTGTAAATAAATCAGTGGAACTAATGCAAATTGTAAAAGTAAGTTTGCCAAAGATTCTTCCAAGTGTCTATCAGATTGTCCTACTGGGTGGGGGAGTTTGTATGTTGCTGTGATGCTGGAAGCTATGACACTGGTATTCAAACACCAGCAAGGTCACTCATAGTGGACAGCTGAGCTTCTAGACTCAAAGTGGGAAGAAGGACCTGGTGGTCTACTTATGAAAAAATTAGATAGCAAACACCTTATCAATAGCAGCAGAATACTGTCTCAGTCAGAAGATGAGCCCCTCAGGTTGGAGCCAGCCAAGCCCAGTGCCATCGGTTGGAAGGCACTTAAAATATCACTGTGGAAAAGCTTTCTCCTCACAGAGTTAACCTTCCCAACACGGATGTAGTCAAGCTTTCAAGACCTTCAGTTGCTAATGTGGCATGACTCAAAAGAAGGAGAAACAGCTTCAATAATCCATTAATAATCAGAACTTGGAATGCATGAAATGTGAACGCAGGAAAATTGGAAATCATCAGAAATGAAATGGAATGCACAAACATGGATATCTTAGGCATTAGGGATCTGAAGTGGGCTATGCCAAGAACGACAGACTGAAGAGGAATGGTGTTGCATCCGTTGTCAAAAAGAATATTTCAGGATCTATCCTGACACACAATGCTGTCAGTGGTAGGATAATATCCATACACCTATGAGTTGGTATTGACTTTACAGCACTGAGTTTGGTTTGGGTTGTTATATGAAGAGAGTTAATATGACTTTCATTCAAATTTGCATGCCAATCACTAAGGCCAAAGATGAAGAAACTGAAAATTTTGTCAACTTCTATAGTCTGAAATTGACTGAACAAGCAACCAGGATGCACTGATAAGTTCTGGTGATTAGATGTGAAAGCTGGAAACAAAGCAGAATTGGTAGTTGGGAAATACAGTCTTGATGCTAGAAGTGACGCTGGAGATTGCATAACACCATTTTGCAAGACCAATGACTTCTTCATTGTAAATACATTTTCAACAACATAAACAGCAACTTACACATAGACCTTGCCTGACAGGATACGCAGAAGTCAAATGAAAAACATCTGAGGGAAGAGACTGTGGAAAATTAATTATCATAAGTAAGAACAAGCTCAGTGGCCGACTGTGGAATAGACCATTAATTGCTTATATGCAAGTCCAAGTTGAACCTGAAGAAAATTAGAACATGTTGGCAAAAGCCAAAGTAAGCCTTCAGTATATCCCACTTAAATTTACAGATGATCTAAAGAGTGTATTGAGCCCATTGAACACTAATGACTGAAGACCAGACAAGTTATGCAATGACATCAAGTGCATGAAACATAAAGAAAGCAAGAGATCATTAAAAAGACAGGAAAGACCAAAATGGATGTTAGAAGAGACTCTGTCAAAGAGTCGTTTCTTCTATACATAAGTCTGTTTTTGAGATCTTATCGTAGGGGTCTCATACAATATTTGTCCTGTCATCGCTGACTACTTTCACTCAACATGTCTTCCAGTTGAAACCAGGTTAGGAGATGTTTCCTGGAATCATCATTATTCTTTATCATTGCGTACTGCTTCATTGAGTATATATACCATAGTTTACCTATCCATTCCTCTGTTGTTGAGCATCTGGTTTGATTCCATCTTTTTGCTATCATGGACTGTGCTGCAATAAACATTCTTGTTCATGTGTTCATTGGTGTGAAAGGCCTTGATTCTGTAGGATATATTCCAAGTAGTGGAATTACTGGGTCAAATGGTATGTCTATATCCGTTTTTTTAAGGAAGCACCAGATTGCTTTCCAAAGAGTCTCACTGGCAACACAAGAATAAAAAGGGGTGCACCCTGAGATCTCCACTAAAAAACCTCGATTGATGGTCTAGTGGTTTTGGGGTTCCCCTGGGAACATGGCCCCTGGCCCTGATGCTTCTCTTGCCTATAAAGCATAACGAAGGTCCACTCTTTGGACGTGAATGTATTGGACTTGGCAATGCAGAGTGACAACATATTGGATGTACTTTATGGTTCTATGCATCTATAGGATATCTTCCTGCTGATCTCTGGCTGGAGGAAGGAGAGTGGGTGGAGTGGAGGGAAAAGGAGACTGTTGAGAGGATGAGACATGTACAGAGCAGAGAGGAATAGTGTGCTGTCACCAGGCAGGGAGAGCAGTGGAAGCTGCATATAGGTGGGCATGTAAATTTATACGGGAATGTACATTGTCACTCAGTCATAAAAAAAAAAAAAAAAACAAGAGACTCTGAAACTTGCTCTTAAACGTCTAGTAGCTAAAGCAAAGGTAAGAAACGAAGAAGTAAAGACTGGAACAGAAGATTTCAAAGAGCAGCTTGAGAAAACAAAGTAAAGTATTATAATGACATGTGCAAAGACTTGGTGATAGAAAACAAAAAGAGAAAAACAAACTTGGCATTTCTCAAGTTGAAAGAACTGAAGAAAAAAATTTCAGCCTTATGTTGCAATAGTGAAGGATTCTATGGGTAAAAATAACAAAGAAAGCATCCAAAGACAGTGGAAGACATACACAAAGTTACTACAGCAAAAAGAATTGGTTGATGTTGAAACTTTGCAAGAGGTAGCATGTGATCAACAAAGAATAATACTGAAGGAAGGCATTCAAACTGTACTGCAGACATGGGAGGAAAACAGCATTCCACGAATACTGAGAAGTTTCAACAAATGAATGCAGCACCGGAAGTTTGGAAGACAGCTACCTGGCCAACAGACTGTAAGAGATCTTTGGTTATGCCTATTTCAAAGAAAGGTGATCCAACCAAGTGTGGAAATTGTTAAACAATGTCACTGATATCACAAATGACAGTAAAACTTTGCAGAGTATCATTCAAAATCAGCTGCTGCAATATATTGACAGAGAACTCCCAGAAATTCAGGCCAGATTCAGAAGAGGATATGGAACCAGTGATACCATTGGTGATGTCAAGTGAATCTTGGCAGAGAGCAGAGAATCGCAGAAGGATGTTTACCTATGTTTTGCTAACTGTGCAAACACATTTGGCTGTCAGAATCATAACAAATTATGTATAATATTGTGGAGAATGGAAATTCAAGAAAAATATGTTTATGAGGAATCTGTACATAGATCAAGAGGCTGCCATTCAAACAAAGGAAGGAGATATTACAAGACTTAAAGGCAGGAAAGGTTTGTGTTAAGGTTGTATCCTTTCACCATACTTATTCCATTTATAGGCTAAGTCAATAATCCAAGAAGCTGGACTCTGAAGAAGAATGGGGAGCTAAGGCTGCAAGAAGACTTATTAACAGTCTGTGATATGTAGATGAAATAATCTTTCTTGCTGAAAGTCAAAAGGTCTTGAAGCACTTACTGATGATTGTCCAAGATTGCACTCTTCAGTATGGATTACACTTCAGTATAAATAAAACAAAATCTTCACAACTGGACCAACAAACAATATCACAATAGAAAGAGAAAAGGTTGAAGTTATCAAGGATTTCACTTCACTTATACCCACAATCAATATCCATGGAAGCAGCAGTCAGGAAGTAAAATGACGCATTGGGTTGGATAAACCTGCTGCGAAAGATCTCTTCAAAGTGTTAAAGAAAAACAAAACAAACAACAACAATGACAAACCAAAAAACAAAGATGTCACTTTAGGGACTAAGATGCTCATACCACCGTGTTTTCAGCTGCCTTACATACATGTGAAAGCTGAGCAATGAATAAGAAAGACTGATGAAGAAAAGATATATTGGAATTATGATGTTGGCTAAGAATATTGAATATATCATGGACTGCCAAAAGAAAGAACAAATACATCTTTGAAGAAATACAGCCAGAATGTTCCTTAGAAGAAAAGATGGTGAGACTTCATCTCACATACTTTGGACATGTTGTCAGCAGGGTTCAGTTACCGAGGAAGGGCACCATACTTGGCAAAGTAGGGGTCAGTGAAAAAGAGAAAGACTGTCAGTGGGATGGATCCATGTGGTGGCTGCAATAATGAGCTCAAATATAACTATAATCAAGAGGATGGTGCAGGACCAGGCTGTGTTCTGTTCCGTTGTACGTGGAGTACCTTTGAGACAGAACTGAGTAGATGGCAATGAACAACATGTCAAAGTTAATTGCATACTTATTTTTAGCAAAAGACACAAAATGTACTTCATAAAGAAGATAAAATATTCAATATTAATAAAACAAGATACTCAAGGATGAACACAATAAGACAAGTTTTCTAAAAACTTTATGAAAATAGACAAAATAAAATATATAAATTACATTTATATATAAATTTATATAAATTAAGCGTGTATTTATATAAATTTATAAATATTAATTATGAGAGGAGGGGAAAGGAGACTGGTGGGAGGATAAGACATGTATGGAGCAGAGAGGAATAGTGTGCTTTCACTGGGCAGGGAGAGCAGTGGAAGCTGCATAGAGGTGGGCATGTAAATTTATATGGGAATGTACATTTTTACTCAGTCATAATAAAATAGTAATAATAATAATAAAAAGAAAAAGAAAAAATATAAAATCTCAGTGTATGTAAAGAAAACTTTGGAAACTTCATATAGTGTAGAAGTGCCATTTCATATCGAAGGGAAATAATAAACTATTCAATAAATGATACTCAAAAAAGTTGTTTTCCATGTGGGAAAAAGTAGAGTCTTGATCTAATATAAATTATAAAAAGTGATCTTCAGATGCTAAAACCTATATGTCAAACCTAGAAACCCTGGTGGTATAATGGTTAAGTGCTATGGTTGCTAACCAAAAAGTCAGCAGTTCAGATCCACCAGGCACTCTTGGAAACTCACTTAAACATTTTAGAAGTATTATATAATCTTCAAATAAGAAAGAGTCTTAAACATGATGCAAAAAGCAAAAAATAAAATAAAAATATTGTTTCAACTTACTAAACCCTTTTATGTTTAAAGAGGGATTGCATTTTAAAAAGAGAAAAACTTAAACACAGCTTGAGGTAATTTATTTGCAACACATGTAATCAACAAGTTGTTAACATCCAAAATGTGAAAAAAAGCACATAAAAGTCAATAAACAAAATAATTAAGAAATAAGCAAAAAATATCAATAGATAATAAATGGTGGGAGGACTCAAGAAACTAGTAAACCAAGAAATCAAACCAAACCTATTGCTGTAAGGTTGATTCTGACTCACAGCAACCCCATGTGTTAGAGCAGAATTGCTCCTTGAATTTGCTTGGCTGTATTCTTTAAGGAAATAGATCACCAGGCATTTCTTCTACGTTGCTACTGAATGGGCTTGAAAACATGCTTAGTCTCACTGGTAATTAGGAGAATTTATATTAAATAATACCATACCATTTCACTTAATCACAATGGCAAAAAATTAAAAATGAAAATCGATTTAGTTTCTACAAGATTCAACAACTGACTTTTCTGTTCTCCAGTATATTTAGTTGAGAGCTGTAGAATTAAAAAAGCTAAAAAGAAAAATATAATAAATGGTGTAGACATAGACCTCTCCAATGGAGTCAAAAGCAAAGTGTTACCAAATAGTATATATCAAGTAGAAAAGACTGGTTCAACCCCAGGACAACAAGGGGAAATTTTGAGTAACCACAAAGAAAGCTAATAATCCTACTCATCGAAATAGCTAAGTGCCGCCAAGTCGGATAATTCTACCCTGGCCCCTAGGGTCATTATGAGTCGGACTCATCAAAATAAAGGAAGAAAATATAAAGTCCCGATTAAAACAAAATCTACAAAAACAAGTGGAAAAGAAAGCTACAAACCAAAGGAATTTAGCACAGAAGAATAAGAGGAACAAAAAAAAGTCAGTACCGCACACACACGCATGCATACACACGCACACTGAAGCTGGAGAAAAGGATGGATAGAAACCTTAGCAGTGTCCTGGCATTCACACTCCACCTGTCCCATCCAATCAGTCACAGGCTTTTCTCTTAGCTACAGGTTTAACACACCATGTTTCCATAACAATTACTCAAGATTCCATATGATTTCCTTGTCCCAGTTTTCCTTTCCAATCTACTTTCATTCTTGCTTACTTACAAAAAGAAAACTACTTCTTTACGTATCAGTTGTGAAAAACTGAATTATAATTTCCCAATTATTTGCTTCTTCCTTATAACATGATTTGTTATTGTGTGAGTTGTCAGTGCATCACATGGAAAGAACATATATTCCTACGTTAAGGACTTTGGGCTGGGTCATAGGACTTGCTTCAGCTAATGAGATGTGACATTTACCATTTTTGAATGTTGTTGCTTTTAGGTGCCGTTGAGTCAATTCCAACTCGTAGTGACCCTATGTACACAACAAAACAATGACCAGTTCTGTGGCATGCCCATGGACGTTGTTTTATGTTTGAGTCCATTGTTGCAGCCACTGTGTCAGTTCATCTTGTTGAGGGTCTTCCTCTTTTTGGCTGAGCCTTACTAGGCTAGAGGTCCTTATCCAAGAACTCATCCCTCCTGGCAACATATCCAAAGTATGTAAGACATACTCTCACCATCCTTGCATCTAAAGAACATTCTGGTTGCACTTCTCCTGAGATAGATCCATTCATTCTTTTAGAAATCTGATATATTCAGTGTTCTTCTCTAATACCACAATTCAAAGGAATCAATTCTTTTTCTGTCTTCCTTATCCATTGTCCAGCTTTCACATACATAAGATGTGATTGAAAAGATCATGGCTTGGGTCAGGTACACCTTAGTGTTCAAGGTGACATCTTTGCTTTTCAAAAATTTAGAGGTTTTTTTGCATGAGATTTTCCCAATGTAACGCTGCTTTTGGTTTCTTGACTGCTGCTTCCATGGGTGTACACTGAGCGACTAAGTCAGATGAAATCCTTGACAACCTCAGTGTTTTCTCCTTTTATCATGATGTTGCTCACTGGTCCAGTTGTGAGGATTTTTGTTTTCTTGACACTGAGATACTGAAGCCTCTGCACTGAAGGCTGTGGTCTTTGATCTTCATCAGTAAGTGTTACAAGTCCTGTTAACATTCAGCAAGCAAAGTTGTATCACCTGCATGATGCAGGTTGTTAGTGAGTCTTCCTCCAATCCTGTTCCCATATTCTTCTTCATGTAGTTCAGTTTTTAATACTATTTGCTCAGAGTCCAGGTTGAACAGGCATGGTGAAAGGATATAGCCTTGATATACACATTTCCTGACTTCAAACTTTGCAGTGTCTCCTTGTTCTGTTTGAACGACTGCCTCTTGATCCATGTACAGATCCTTCATAAACACAATTAAATGTTCTAGAATTCACATTTTCTATAATATTAGCGATAATTAATTTTTGAATAAAAACCTTTGATTGAATTACATGGTTTATATATCTTTACCGGTTTTACCCTCTCCTATTAGAACTGCATGTCTCAGATACGGGGCCTGGAGGAAGAAGACACATGGACTTACAGTGGGGTGAGCTAAGCCAAGCAAACCCTGCAGAGATGAATGGAGCTGAGAATGGCCTGCAACTCTTATGTAATATAAGCAGGAAATTGCTGTTTGTGATTTTTTGCTACTGAGATATTTTACATTGATAGTTACCACACCCATATGAAAAGACAATCAATACATATTGATAAAGCTGATTGATATTTGACAATGTCTTTTGCCAACCAGGTAACTTGGCCTACCTCCCTGGAAAAGAATACAGGATGAGGTCAGTGGACAGCTGTGTTTAGGCAAATCCTTCCTCAGAGAAACAAGAGAAGTGGGAATGTGTATTCATTCATAACATACCCAAGTCACAGCTATTCCACTTTGGGAAAAAGTAGGGTCTACTAGAGGAGTCCTCTTCTCATTTTCATGAGATCTTTTCCTAGTACCAACCACTGTTATTTTGTGTATCTTCCTGAAACTCTTGGAGGTCAGAACTGAAATGGGTCAGAGAAATACACTAACTGCAAAATTATACTCTACCCAAGACTACATCTTTACTTGCTATTCTAATTTTTAGCTTCCATTTTATCTAGCCACATTAAGCAATATGGTTTATTAATAATCTTACAAGTCAAGTGAAATAGAATTAAGACATTCTACTAATTAAGTGATTTCAAAAGGCAACCACAGAAAAAGTAAAGTTTTATGATGCAATCTGCAAAGGGCTGTAACTAGAAAATCAAAAAGGAAAATCACACTTGGTATCTGTCAAAGTGAAAGAACTGAAGAAAAATTTTAAGCCTAAAGTTACAATTTTGAAGGTTTCTAAGGGAAAAATATTGAACTACAAAAGAAGTATCAAAAGAAGTTGAAGGAATTCACAGAGTCACTGTACCAAAAAGCACTGGTTGACATTCAACCGTTTCAGGAGGTAGCATATGGTCAAAAACTGATGATACTGATAGAAGAACTAAGCTGTACTGAAGGCATTGGTGAAAAGTGAGGCACCAGGAATTGATGAAATACCAATCAAGATGTATCAACAAATGAACGAACCACGGAAGGTACTCATTTGTCTATATCAAGAAATGTGGAAGACAGCTTCCTGACCAACAGACTAGAAGAGATTCATATTTGTGCCCATTTCAAGGAAGGCAGTCCAAAGGAATGTGGGGATTATTTAACAACATCATTAATACCACAAGCAGCTAAAATTTTGCTGAAGATAACTAAACAATGGTTGCAGCAGTACGTTGACAGGAAGCTGTCAGAAATTAAACTTAGGTTCAGAAGAGGACATAGAATGAGAGATATCATTGTTATGTCAGATGGACCTGAAAGTACAGAGTAACAGAAAGAAGTTTATCTGTTTTTATTGACCGTGCAAAGGAATTCGACTGTGTGGTATATAACAAAATATGGAGAACATCGTGAAGAATGTAATTCCAGAACACTTACTTGAGTTCACGTGCAACCTATATGTAGACCAAGAAGCAGAACTGTTGTAAGAATGAACAGGTAAGTCTGTCTTGGAAGAAGTACAGTCAGAATGCTCCTTGAAAGCAAGGATGGCAAGAGTTTGTCTCATGTGCTTTGGACATGCTATCAGGAGGGATCAGTACCTGGAGAAGCAAATCATGCTTCGTAAGGCAGAGGGTCAGCAAAAAAGAGGAGACTCTGTTGATTGATACAGTGGCTGCAGACGTGAACTCAACTATAGCAACAGCTGCGGAAATGGCCCAGGCTTGGGCAGTGTTTCATTCTGTCATGTACAAGGTCACTATAAGTTGGAACTGACTCAAGGGCACCAAAAAAAACCAACATTAATAATATGTTAATGACATACATATAAGTGTCTTAAATTTAACTATAACATTCCTTCCTTCATCAAATTCCCAGGGAGAAATTAGAGTTTAGAATGTCTTCCTCTAACAATGCTAATACATAGAATTCTTCTCTGTACATGAATCATAGAATATTCATGTAATTGTCTCTTCAGACCAGAAATTCAGGCTCAGCAGACTTCATGACATAGTCCTCAATTATACACTTGGATAGCCTTTTCAGCAAACAGTGTCAAGCTACTCACTGTCGGCCACTCCTTGGAAATGGCTTTGAACCATAGGGATGAGCCATTTAGTGAGGAGTTCAGCCCCCTTCATTTCTTTCCAGAATCATTGTGCTTCCTTCCTTGCCCAGTTCAAGAAAGGGGTGAGTAGGCAATCTCCAACTGGGGGGTTCCACCAACCCAAGGCAGAATCTATAGCTTTTATGCTCCGAAAAATGCTAGACAAACTCGTGCTTTGCCTGTGGTCTATGCCTTTGGAGTACCACATGTCAGTTGCTAGGTTGAAGATCTGGTTGGAAATTTCCTGGAAAATAGTTATAGGAAGTATCTCCAGAGTCCACAAAATCAGCTAGCAGTTATCTGCTAAGCTTGTGTTCAGACAATCACTGTTAATAATAGGTCTTATTTTATATTTCCTTGTAGCTAACCTCCAATTTTAATTTATTACTCAGACATAACCCTCTGTCTCTGTCCTCCCACCCCCCCCATTCCTTTGGATAGAGTTCCTAATCTATGTTATTTAGGTGTTCCCTCAATATTTCTATAGTGACTACCAAGACCCATATAACCCACAAAGGGCTGTTTTGATGTGAGACCCATTTCATATTATATGTTAGTGTGCTAGCGTTCTAGTAATCTCTGTGCTGCTATCGATCAGACACTAAGTAGGAATGGTGTGTATGGTCACTGGTTATGTAATGCAGTCTGTATTATGTCTGTCAGAATTACCACCTGGAAATTCTATAAGACCTAGGAAAAACTATACTTATTTTCCACCTATCATTAAGGTAGCTAAGAACATGTGTTTAAGTACATTGTCTGAGAATTTAAGTCCCAAATGACCTCAGTTAGGTTCATTCTGCAGATACTAAAAATGTAATTTTTGCCTTAGAGTCCTAAATCAGTGGTTATGGGTTGAACAATGCCAGAATTTATGACTTTCAATAAACTATTCTCAGCATAGTAACAGGCACAATGATGAGGCATCTTCTGACTGGTCTCGACCATCTCTGGGCTGGGTTACATGATAGCAGTACTGAAAATCAGTCATTCCTCAGGTTTAGGGTACTATTGTACCTTCCCTAAGGTAGCCTTATACTAGCTGGTTATGCTCCCTCAGCTGTGGGTCACAAGTGTGGCTATGCTAGAGCTGCATCTCAGATGTGTATTTATTCAGGAGCTAGGCAGATCCATAATCTGTGAGTCTCATCCAGACCCTTTATCTTTACAGTATGATGACTACTGCTCAGATCATAAATTTAATCTTCTAAAGACACAACTTGTAAGTTAAATAGGTAAGAATTTGCGTTTCACTGTCTCCTGATTATTTTTCTAAACATTACTTGTGGCAAGAACTTAGTTTTCAAGTTTTATATAGTGGACAAGGGGTTACTGACATCCTCACATTGCCCTTTAGCCTAGGCAACTACCCAAGAATTTCACAGGAGTGTTTTTCCAGATGTTTGTGCCTTCTTGTCTCTAGAATGTAGGCAATGGAATGATTTTTTTTTAAAAAGTCAAAGATCAATATAATTACACCCTGCAAAAGTGAGTACAAGACACGGAGTTTCTTGGCTAGAATGATAATCTGTGTTTCCCATTAGTCTGTATGACACAGAAATGAAAGAAAAGAAAAAAAAATTGCTTACCCCTATTACTATAAATTCAATATTTTTCATGGAGTTCCTGTGTTGGCTTATTCTTTGTTAGTTTGGTCAGTTCCTAAAGAAGACAAATTTCTGAGATATTTTGGAAAGAGATTCCAGAAAGCACAAGCCAAGGAGCACATAAGGTTAAAACTGAAAAAAGGAAAGCCAGTAGATTGCTAATTAATGAACAAGTTTCTACTGTGGGCAACCAGGACTCAGTCGTTCTGTGAACTCCCGAGATCTGTGTGGAATGTGTCTCAGAATTATCTCACTGAGGGAGGGAGAGGAAGCTAGTGTGTTTATCCACGGACTCTTATACCTCATTGATTGATGGTTGCCCTGGGGCATTAAATCCCTGATAATTCTACAGGCCCTTCTGTGGGCTAAGTACTCAAGGTGCTGAAGAAAGACTTTAAGCAGATAGTTTGGAAATTTTGAAGTATATAATAGTTTTAATTTTGCCTGTAGTATCTATATTCAACGGCAATTTGAAGAATGCAAAGATAGATAAGGGCTCTTTCTGTCTGTAACTGGGTATAGGTGTTGGTGCATACATTTTAGAAATGCTGCATGAATTCCTGATTTTTTTTTATTTTCTTGATTTCAATTCCCTCATGCAGGGGAATTAGACTAATTCTGAAATGATGTGATTTCTGTATCTCATGCTCATGCAGAACCTGTGTGTAGACCAAGAAGGAACAAGTAGAACAAGATAATACTGTGTGCTTTCAAGTCAGGAAAGGTGTGCATCCGGGTGGTATGCTTTTACCATATTTATTCAGTCTTCACAACGAGCAAATAATCCAAGTAAGTGAACTATAAGAAGAAAACCAGCATCAGAACTTGAGGAAGACTTATTAACAATCTGCAATATGCAAATGAGTCTGACAATTAAGTCCACGAACTTAATCCAAATGCTACATACCTCATTGCTGAATATTGCTATGGTCGTTTTCAAAGTACTCCCATTGGGCAGCTATGCAGTGATGCCAGTGCCTAGCCCACCCTTCTAAGCAATTCTGGAATTCTTTCTGGAACAGCCATTGCACATAGTGACACAGAGGCAAGTTTGTGAATTTAATTGCTTAAATGTCTATGAGGGAGATTTTAGCCAGTAAACAAATAACTGTATTGGAACATCCTACCTATTCATCTGATGTGGCCCCCAGTGACTTTTTTCTTTACCCAAAGATAAAGGAAATACTGAAAGGAAAACACTTTGATACCATTCAGGACATCAAGGGTAATATGACGATAGCCCTCATAGTCACTCCAGAAAGAATTCCAAATTGTTTTGAAGGGTGAACCAGGTGCTGGCATCAGTGTATGGCTTTCTAAGGGGAGTACTTTGAAGGTGACTGTAGTGATATTTAGAAGTGAGGTATATAGCACTTTTTTTAGGATGAGTTTGCAAAGTTGTCAGTCCTCATATGTTACAACCTTCTTGTGACATATGAAAATCAAGAGGATTTGAAGCACTTACAGATGAAGATCCAAGGCTACAGCCTTTATTATGGATTACACCTCAACATAAGGAAAACAATAAGCAAGAAAGACTAAAGAGGGATTCCTTTGAATTATGATGTTGGTGAAGAATATCAAATATAACATGGACTGGCAGAAGAACAAACAAATCTGTCCCTGAGGAAGTACAGCTACAATACTCACTGAAAGCAAGGGTGGTAAAACTTTGTCTTATGTGCCTTATACATGTTTTCTGGAGTGACTAGCCCATGGTAAAGGACTTCATGTTTGGTAAAGTAGAAGGTCAATGAAAAAGAGGAAGACCCAAAAGGGGTGATTGATATAGGGGCTGCAACAATGGGCTCAAGTGTAAAAACTCTTGTGAGGATGATGCAGGACCTGGCAGTTTCGTTCTGTTGTATGCAAGGTCACTGTGCGTTGGAACTGACTCAACAGCTGCATTCTGTTGTTTACTAGAAAATCCATCAAATTGCTAATGAACCCACGTGTTGGCGAATGTTTGTGTAATTTTTGTGTTTACCGGTGGTCAAAAGGTCAATAGATTTTTCTCAACCACTCGGGCCTTTCCTTGAATATGTCATGAAGTACACATCTTGTTCTCTTAGATGCTTAAGATCAGAATCATCATTCACATCAGTAAATATTCTCAGCTCAGTCCTTCCTTCCTTTATTGAATGTCTCTGTTTTTCTTTTCTTATACGCTTCATATTTACCAGATTTAGTTTAACTTGTTAGCTGTCCACCTAATTTACATCAATTCATGGTGACTTTATGTACAACGGACTGGGTCTTCATCATCCTCACAACCAACAGTATGTTCAAGTTCATATTCATACCTATCTTCCTAGCACCTTCAGGGACCCTCTACCAAACATTCCATCTTCTTCTAGTGATTATTCCCATCTAACGACTGTCCAAAGTAAATAATTGGACATCATTCTATGGTAATTTCTATGGTAATTCATTAGCTCTTTTCAGAAGCCGATTACCAGGACTTTCTTTCCTACTTTGTCTTAGTATAGAAGCTCTACTGAAACTTGTCATCGTGGGTGACCCTGACGGTACTTAAAATTGGTTCCAGCCACCGTAGTATAGCAGACTAGCAGGCGGTTGATAACTAGATGAACTACTAAATACTAAATGTGAGATACCTGTTTGATCATACACTTGCTCGTAAGGTCTTTCCTAAAGATGAACTGAATTTCTGAGTTCACGACTTTGGAGACTTTTAAAGTAGTGTTTTGTCCTTTGCTGGGAAAACTCCTACCCATATAGTGAAATCATCAAAATCTTCTTATTACTAAATTAAAGTATGGTGCACTTGAATGCTTACAAACGCCACCAACAGTTGCGCTATTGTACTCATCAAGGCAGAACGTATTTACGCATCTTTCTGGAAATGGGATCACATGCATCTTGCTGTTAATCTATCTCAAGGATGGTAATTTGAAGTCTTGGACTTCTCTGGGCACAGGAAAATAATTGTTTATGCTTTTTAGTTAAAGACATATGTTAGATTGAGACTGTCATTTTACCGTTTGATCTCTGTTGCTGTCTACCAACTGCTCCGCATGTCATAGTTTAATAAATTGAGACTTGTCATTCAAGCAGAAGGAAGAGGTAAGATCTCAAAACCATGAGCATGGTTGTTTGGACTTCAAAAATGGCATTAAATATCCCTTACAGAGTCTTTCAAGCTTAGCAAAATGGTAGGTGAAGGAACACAATATAATGAAATATTCTCGATGACTTCTTTCAGAGAATAAGGCTTATAAGATCCAATTATTTTCTGGTTTGAATTTTTTGTTGATACCACGTGTCTTCATTAATGGAAGCATGGTGAATTATTTTGCAGCTGAATTTGTGGTAGGTCTATGGATTTGTTATTCCTTGATGTCTCCCACAAACCTAACCTTAGAATCCAGAGGGATGTACATATTCCCAGTAACTCAAACCTTTCCACAGAATACCCTGTGAGTCCACTGGGACGTATGTGTCATCCCATAGATTTTCAGAATTTCTGTCTTTCCTAACAAAAATGCACACATCTAATACAACACCTTGTAAAAATAGCAATTTGGAGCACATATCTGTTAATTTTTATTCCAAACAGTCAAAAAGGCTTCTGCCATTGGTCACATGCACTGTTGAAAGCTTTCCAATGAACCTGAGGCAGAAAGTGTTGGTGGACAATGGTATATTTCACTGGTCATGAAAAGATAAGAAAGACTACCTATCATATGTTGCCTATGACAAGAGGTTTTCTAATCTTATTATTATAAATTTTCAAACAGAATCCTTATTACTTATTAAAAGTAATGCTCACAATAATCTTTCACTTTTCCAACATGTTACTATCACTTTCTGGCAAGCAAGACTGTCTTAGGAAAATAGCCTTAATATCCCACAGTATCGTGTCTAGGAGATCACGTCATTTATAATCAAAAGCATTTGTTCCAGTCAAGATTTAAGTTTCCTAAGACCTTAAATATGATGCAGTAAATAAATTGTAAAAGAAGCCATTCCCTGGGATCTGTCTATGTGAATATGTAAGTGCTTAGAAAATACATAATGAATAAATTAGTGCCATACTGTTAATAGTTTTAGTGGCCTAGATGCACAGCCTCAATTCAGTCCCATTTTTCTTACTAAAGTAAATAGTTATATGGACAACCTAAATCAAATCTTCTAAATCCAAGTGGCAAGCCTAATTATAATCCTAGCACTCTCCAAAATAATCACTTTAGTCTGTGATACTGGTAACACTATTAAGTTATTAATTGGGATAGTTTGTATGTTATATTGCTATAGAGTTAATATGATCAGTATGTTAATAGTAAAACTTTAAAACACAAATTTAGCACTTTTTAATGAATTCCACAAATGCACACAGGCAGTATCTTCAGAGATTACTTTAGGATGAAGCAAGCCAAATACCACAGTCATGATATTCTGTCTGCAAATTGCCATTAAGGTCTCTATTGTAAAATTTCAAGGGATTAACTATCTATGGAGTTATTAACTAGAAGTCTTTGTCTTGGTTGATTAGCTCGGCTGGTCAGACTCAGCAAAGAGATGGATAGGAATGTGTAAATGATCATAGGAAGAACTGTATCTACAAAAAAAAAAAAAAGCACTTGGCTTCTGGAACACTTTTAACAATCAAGGTTAATGCTGACATATAAGACTGGTAATTAATTCCACCCAAACAAAGCCACACTGTGAAACCTTAAGCCAGGTATAAGGCATGACAATGCTGCTATATTCTCTCACTCTTTTTGAAATATTTTCCCCTGTTAACACTCCCCTCATTCATTGGCAGCAATCACAGTACTTCTGAAAACATTAAATTTACATTTGCTGAGTCTGGTTTAACCCTTCCTCAGTGGAATGATAAAAGCAAATTAACAACAATGACAAGAAAAACAATGAAATTATAATGAAGGTTAACATCTACTGAACAACTTAGTGTGTACAAACTGTCATGAATTGAATTGTATCCCACCCAAAAGTGTATGTGGCAGTTTAGCTGGGCCATGCCTGGTTCCTGGTATTGTGTGATGTCCCTATATGTCTTACCTGCCTCTATGATGTTCATTAGGAAGTGTGGGTGGCAGCTGTGTTAGTGAGGCAGGACTCAATCTATACGATTGTATTGTGTCTTGAGGCAATCTCTTGGGATGTAAAGGAAAGGGAAGCAAGCAGAGAGTGGGGGACCTTGTGTCACCAAGGAAGCAGTGCCAGGAGTAGAGCGCTTCCTTTGGACCCAGAGTCTCTGCCCCCAAAAGCTTTCAGTCCAGGAAATTAAAGACAACAAAGACATTCCTCCAGAGCCAACAATGAAAGATTTCCCCTGGAGCTGATGCCCTGAAATTGGACTTTTAACCTGCTCTCTGTGAGAAAATGAATTTCTCTCTGTTATAGCTATCCATTTGTGGTATTTCTGTTACAACAGCACCAGATGACTGAGACACCAACATTGTACTAAAAGTTTTAAAAAAATATTTATGTCATTTGATTCTAACAGTGCTCATATAAGGTTGGTACTACTGTTATCCATGTTCAAGTGAAGACCCCATGGGCTCCAGAGAAACCAAATAACTTGTCCCTCATCACCCCATAAATGACAGAGCTGAAGTTCAAGTCCTGTCCGACTCGCTGAAATGTTCTTGTGTTTAGCAGTCATTTCACAGTGTTAAATCGGCTCCAGGAAAAGAATTTTTTGTTTTAAGTGTGCTTTAGGTGAAAATTTACAACTCAAGTTAATTTCTGACATAAAAATTTATACATATATTGCTATATGACAATAACTGCAATCCCTAATTTCCCAGAAGAGGAAAGAACATTCCTCCTCTCCATCCCAGGGTTTCTGTGTTCATTCTACCAGCTCCTATCTCTTCGCACCTTCTCATCCTGCCTCCAGACAGCAGACTCCCATTAGGTCTCATGTATCTGCTTGAACTAAAAGTATATCCCTCATCAATATTTTATAAAAAAAAAAAAAATTCATTCCTATGAAGTCAGCTATGACTCAGCAACCCAGTAGCAAAGAGTAGAACTGCTCCATAGAATTTCTAAGAAGCACCTAGTGGATCAAATTGCTGACTTTTTGGGTTGCAGTTTTGATTAGTTATGTTTCATAGTTTAATCTGTATCTGAAGAGCGGGCATCAGGAACAGTTTTAGTTCTGGGTTAACAGAATCTGGGGACCAAGACTTTGGGGATTCCTTCTGTCTCAGTCAGACCATTAAATCTGGCCTTTTTTTTTCCACCAGAATTTGAGTTCTGCTCCACGTTTTTATCTAACTACATAAGGGACTCTCTGTTACATTCCCTGTCAGGACAGTGATTGTGATAAACAGGCACCGTCTCATTCTTCTAGTCTTGGGCTGATGGAGTCTCTGGTTTCTGTGGCTCTTTTATCTCCTGGGCTGATATTTTCCTCGTACCCTTGGTGTTCTTCGTTCTCCTTTACTCCTGGTGGCTTGAGACCAATTGATACATCTTAGATGGCCACTTACAAATATTTGAGACCCCAGATACCACTCACTAAAGTGGGATGCAAAAGATAATAATAAACTTAATAAACTTAGTTATACCAATTAACCTTGATGCCTCCTGAAACCATGGTTCCTGGACCCCAGCCCCAGTTGCTTTCTCCCTCAAAGTATTTGGTAATATTTGGGAAACTTTTTAGCTTTTGATTTGGTTCATTTGTGCTGACTTCCATTGATTGTGCGTTGCCCTTCTCTTCACCTAACGTAATTCTTGTCTACCATCTAGTTGGTGAATTCCACTTGGAGAGTTTTTTTCTTTTTAATTTCGGGAGAAGTTTAAAGTCTAATTTTTCTGCCAACTCATTTACAATTAGCCGACTATTGATCATTTAAATATTTGTTTTGGATAAACTACATTATGTACTGGTGATTAATGGTGTGTTGATACTGACCTTTTGGTTTTTAGAAAAGATGATGCTTCTGAGACGATCCAACTGTGAACTTTACGTTGATTTCCTGACTGTGGTGATGCATTAGCTTTTATTTCCCCTCAAATGTTCACTTTATTTTAGGAAGATGTAATCCTTCTTGTGACCATTGTTGATATGACTGTACAAGGTTAAAGTAAATGAACTAGTCCACAGAGATCCCACCCACATCCTTGCCTTTGCCTGTACTATCTTCTGAACAATTGAACTAAGCAAAACAAGACTCCAGTTAATAATTCCATTCAGAGTGAGCCTGGAGAAATTTATTATAAAGTTCTAACAAAGTTTGGGAGATATAAGATCATACTTACAAAACTCAGAACAATTCAACCTAATGTTACCAGATGAAGCCTCTGGATTCTCCATTACCTGCCTGGAAAAAATTGCCAATCTCTGAGACAGGTATTTGGGTGAGTGACCAAAAGTTTTATTTCTGTGTACTGGCTCACAGGCAACAGGGAGGATTCTTTCTGTCAAAGCCTGTTCGAAATCATCAAGAAAATCTGGAGATTTTAAAGGAGAAGCTATGTGCCATGGAGCGTAGGGGGACATGAGGTTAAGAGAACAATGAGAGCGGTTGGGAGGGACACCCATCCCTGAGCAGGCCCACAGAATATGCACTTAAAGGCTGGGGTTCCCAAGCTCCTGGCTGTCGCCTGGGGCAATCTCTAAAGCGGTGCCTGAGCTGCCTGGCACTTCCATTTCAGTGTCTTCATTTGCCTCCCCACTTGTTTGATGTATCTAAAGAAGCTGTAAAAGTTGCAAAGATTATTATCTCAGTGGCTCCTGCCAATTTTAACATATGACTTCCCAGGTCAGGTAAAGGAAACCAGAAATTTTAAAAACAAAAGAGAAACAAGTAAAAATGTCAATTCTGTAAAGAATTAATCCTGGCTGTCTAATTTAATTTCACCTTTCAAAATCAATGTCCTGAAGGCTTTTTGCCTGCTTCACTAAGGCTTTAGAGTGAAACATCAGTGGGCATTCACTGTACTCACCAAGCATTAGTCAACATGTGTTACTATCTTATGATGATGATATTTACCAGAATAGCTGTGCAATGATCAATCTCAGCCATTTAAATTATCATGAGTAGCAAACTGGTGCTGTTACCAGAACTACAGTCACCTTTATTCTTTGGAAAGTGTGCTAGAATTTAAATCGAGTTTAACACAGATTGGAGAAGATACGCTTTTGCATTTTACTAGTTGTGTTGTCTTAAGCAGGATGTAAAACAGATGTCTCTACATATTTTCAGTTAGGAAATGAATATGATACTTACCTCGAGGCAATAATGCAGACTAGATGGGAAAACAACAAAGAAATGGTTTAAATTGTAGTGTCTAATTTATTTTTAATCATATTTCGTTTGTGAGAATTCTGAGTTTGGCAAACTCTAAAACCTTTTGCTTCTGGCATGCCATTTCAAGTTAATGTACACTTTATCTGTCCTTTAAACCTATGCTTTTGAAAATATATCAAGAAAGGCTCCTGAGAATCATTAATACTTTCACCTCTGTATGAATTCCAAGCATGTATGTCAAACCCTTTAAAACAAAAAGTCCTTTTAGGTTTACATCATTTACAGAGATTAAAATCCTGTAGCTAGATCAAGAATTTGGTCATGAGATTCATCTGTATGGACAGTGAATATTTCTGTTCAATCACTGCTACCCACAGGGAATAAAAGGTGAAAAATGTTGAAATTTTTATATTTTTACATTGGTTGTAATCCAGCAGTTTGCATTTCCTATATACAAATTTCATAATTATTTGAATGTTTACTGGAATAGATTTTGAAATGCTGGTAATGACTGAGAATATAATGATGTGTGAGAAATATAGATAGACAGTAACATGCTTAACCATGCACTAGTCTAGTTTCCAATTTTCCTCTTTCAAAAATTATATCATTACAAATATATTTACATGAAATAGTCAACTAACTATAATGCAAATTAGTTTCATGATATTTAACCTAGAGAGTTAAAAAGATTGTTGCTACTGAGTCAGTTCCTACTCAGCGTAACTGTCTAAGACAGAGTAGAACTGTCCTATAAGCTTTCCAAGGTTCTAACCTTTATGGAAGCAGACAGTCAACTTCTTTCTCCCAGCGTGAGGCTGATGAGTTTGAACTGCTGACCTTCCTTTCATTTAGTATCCACACACTTAACGATTACACCACTAGGGCTCCTTTTTAGATAGTAAAGACTGAGATTTTCCAGAAAAACAGTTTCAAAAGTGGTTGTGGTATTTTAAAAAAAATACCCTCTATTCATTCCCACTTTAAAATATGAGAAAATGACTACTAGCTACTTGTCTTTTAATATTCCCTGAAGACTCTGTGTACTTCAGATTAAATTACAAATTCTAGGTGAAGTCTGGGCTCCAAGAACTGACAGAATATCCATTAAAATGTTTCAACAAATGGATGCAACGATGAAAGTGCATGCTAGTCTATGCCAAGAAATTTGGAAGAGAGATATTTGGCCAGCCAGCTGCAGGACATCCATGTTCGTATCTGTTCCAAAGGAAGGTGATACAACAGAATGTGGAAATTATTGATCAATATCATCAGTGTCACAAGCAAGTAAAATTTTGCTAAAGACAATTAGAAAGTAGTTTTAGCAGTATATCAACAGGGAATTGCCAGAAATTCAAGCCAGACTCAGAAGGAGGCATGGAGTGAGGGATGCCATTACTGTCATCAGATGGACCTTGGATGAAATCAGAGAATACCAGAAAAATATTTACTTGTGTGTCGTACCTATGCAAAGGCATTCCACTGTGTAGATCATAACAAGTTATGGATAGGAACTGCACATAGACCAAGACGCAGCTGTTTGATTAGAATAGGAAAATGCTGTGTATTCTAAAATTAGGAAAGATGTGTGACAGGGATGTATCCTTTCACCATACTTATTCAGTCCATATGTCGAAAAGATAATCTGAGTAGCTGAACTATTCACTCTGTATGCTGCACTAGGCATCAGGATTGGTGGAAGACTCATTAACAACCTGTGATATGCGGAAGACACAGCCTTGTTTTCTGTAAGCAAGAGGACTTGAAGTACTTACTGATGAAGATCGAAGACTGCAGCCTTCAGTATGGACTACATGTTAACATAAAGAAGCCGAAACTCCTCACAAATGAATCAATAAGCAACACTACAATAAACACATAGAAGACTGAAGTTAGCAAAGATTTCATTTTACTAGGATCCGTAATCAATGTCCATGGGAGTAGCAGTCAGGAAATCAAATGATTCATTGTGCTGGGTAAATCTGTAAAAGACGTCTTGAAAGCTCTAAAAAAGGAAAGATGTCAGTTTAAGGACTAAGGCGCCCCTAGGTCAAACCATGAGGTTTTTGTCGCATATGCATGTGACAGCTGGACCATGAATAAGGAAGACTGAAGAGGAGCTGATGCCTTGGAATCACAGTCCTGTCAAAGAATATTGAAAATACCACAGACTACCAGAAGAACCAAGAAATCTGTCTTAGAGAAAGCAACCTAAAGTGTTCCTCAGAAGCAAGGATGACGAGACTGTAACTTATGTAGTGTTATTTGGAAAGACCAGTTCCCAGAGAAAGAGACCACGCTTGGTAAAGCACAGAATCAGTGAAAACGACTAAGGCATGCAATGAGATGTGCCAAACATAGCAACAGTTGTTAGGATAGAACAAGACCAGGCAGCTCCTTCTGTTGTATACATGGTTGGTCTGAGTCACAGCAAACTTGACAGCAGCGAACAACAGTGGGAGAAGTTAGTGAATGTAATTTTCTTACTGTCAGACTTGTCGCTCCTCACTTTGTCATCCTGGCAACCTCCTCCTTCAAACCTTTTCACTGAAGGATTTCTAGTTCTCCAAATCAGTGCTAGTCAGACTTCCACATTTTCAATTGTCTTTGTGCATATTTCTATTTTGCAATTCATTCATCAAGTATTTACTGGGTATCTATTACATAGCAAGCACGGCAGCAGGAAAGTTTGAAGTCTTATGCAGTGCTTCTTAAACTGGGTTCCCTAACAAAGCCTTTAAGGTTCCAGTTAGCTTGCTGCAATTTTGTGCACAAGTTTGTGAGTATGTGCATGTGTGAACTTCTCAACAAATCATGTTTTTACTTTTAGAAGATCCTAAAGACAATCAGTAATACCAAGAAGGCCCATAACCATAAATCTAGTGGAATAGGGAAGTAGTGGGTTAAAGTGCACTGTGCAATGAATGATAAAATGCAAGTATGCGTGGGACCAAGTGTGTAGACATGTGACAGAAAGCAGAAAGTGGTGGTGGGGCATGAGAAAGCCTTTGGATGGAGATGACATCTGGATGAGTTCCTGAGGAATGAGTGACTTTTTTCTTCAACCAAGTATCTGGAACTCTTGAGCATTTCTTCATCATGCTTCTTCATAACCTTCAGAAACCTGACTTCCATACTTACCACTTCATTGAAACCACTGTTAAAGGTCATCAGTGATGTCTTTATTGCTAAAACCAGTGAAACATTTCAGTTCTTATCTTACTTGACCTCTTTATAGCACTTGAAACTTCCTCCTTTTGAACAAGTTTCTTTCTTTTGCTTTCATGAGTCTTCAATCTTGAAATTTTCTATCCACTTCCCTGAAAGTCATCTCTAAGGATTCCTTCAATATTTTTTTTCTGATTTGGTTAATGTTGGAATTATGTCCCCCTCCTCCATGTCTTCCTTCTAATCTACACACTGTTTCTAACCGACCTCATGCAGCTTCGTGGCTTCGGAGAGCACCTGCATGCTTTTGCCCTCTGTACCTCTAAGTCACCATCCTAAATCTATCTCTTAATGCCCAGAAGCATCTACCCAGTGATGTCCCATGTCTAACTCCCAATCAACATTTTCAAAGCTAAACTCATGATTTTCTCCATGAATACATAGACAAGGTCTTTAATAAGTTGGAGAAAAAGAGAATACTGTGTGAGTGTTATAGTCTAAAATGTAGTAAAAATAGCAAGACTTGGTCATGTGGGTATTTCACTCTGAGGCTGGGCTGGAAAGAGTCGTTTTCCTTTATTCCCTCCATTATCTTAATTCCAACACCTTCTCTACCTATTGAACTCTTGTTGCTTCGAAACTCAGATTAGATCCTGCTACTTGCCTGACTGCATTTTTTTCAATTTCTTCTTTTCTTTACAAGGAATTAGAGATGCTTCCTCTCACTGGTCATATAGTAAGCATCTTAGGCACTTGAAGACATAAATATTGATGTTTCCAGGGTCTAGCAGAGTATTTAGCACCTGTTAGAGTCTCATGCTGAATGAATGAAAAAAAATGACTAAACACATATATAAGTAAACAAAGCAGCATATCATTGTATTGCCCAATTAAGGTCTGTGCCTTGGAGTAGTCAAGCCAATAAAACTTACTGTACTTTACATCAGAAAGAATGAGACAGTTTATTAGGAGGTAATACCAAAAGAGACCCAAAAGCAGCACAGGCTGCTTCGATGGAGTCTCAAAGGCAATTTTTCCATCAGAGCTTGTACATACTTTTACAAAAGCTGTAGGTGTCTTTGCAGCCCACAGAGCACATGGCCAGAGGAGATACTCGTTACAAGATAGTGATGAGAGATTCTTTATCGGACAGAAGAGATACGGCTCAAGATAGATGTATCAGACACCTGTGCTGCAGTGTCTCTGTGGTGGGGGTGAGGGGTTGTAAGTTACAGGTGGTCTGACAGAACAAAACAAAGTCACTAACATGAAATCAAAACTAAGTTATTTGCTTCAGGTCAAAACAAAGTCTGTAACAGAAGTATGCAAAAAGGAGAAAGTGGGTACAGGTTTAGAACTTCATAGGGTCATCATGGTGTTAGTTATGTCAAGTTTTCAGTCACCCATTTTTAAAAAGAAGAAAATATTTGGGGGACTATTAGGGTTACAAACTCAAGATGAGTTTGTCTGAAATCTGAACTACTCTCTTTTGTTTTAAAAAAATTAAATCTCTGTCTTCATCAAGTCAATTCTGACTCATAGTAAATCTATAGAACATAGTAGAACTGACCCAAGGAACTGACCCAAGAGTTTCCAAGGAACATCTGGTGGGTTCACACTGCTGACCTTTTGGTAAGCAGCTGAGTTCTTAATCACTGTGCAACCTGTTGGTTCAGATACATGTTGCTTTAACCCAATGACAACAAAGAATATGTGTTCACATTGTGAGCATTTTTTTAAAAAATTTAAATATTCTATTGTGTTTTAAGTGAAAGTTTACAACCCAAGTCAATTTGCCTTATAAAACCTGCACATACGCTACTATGCAACTGTAGCAGCTCTCCCTACCCTATGACAGCACACTCCTCCTTTTCACCCTCTACTTTCTGTATTTATTCAACCAATTCCTGTACTCTCCTATTTACACTTCAGTGTTGCCTCTGGACATGAGCTGCATAGATATTTAATCCAAGAAGCATACACTTCACCAGCATTACTCTATGTTTTGTAGTCCAGTCCAATCTTCATCTGGAAAGTTATCTTCAGTACTGGTTTCAGCTCTGGGCTAGCAGAGTCCAGGGGTCATGTCCTCAGAGGACCCTTCAGTATGTTGTAGCATCAAGTCTGGTTTTTAAATAGAGTTCTAAATTTGCACCTTCATTTTCCTACTGCTACATAGGTGCTATACGTTGTGTTACCTATCAGGGCAGTCATTGGCAGTGGCCAGGCACCGTCGATTTCTTCTGATCTCATGCCGATGTAGGTTCTGGACAATATGGCCACTTCTGTCTCCTGGGCTCATATTTTCCCCATGTCTTTGAAGTTCTTCATTCTCCTCTGCTTCAGGTGGATTAGGATCAACTGATACTACTTAGACAGCAGTTTGCTAGTTTTTAAGGTACCAGACACTACTCACCATAATGGTATGCAAAACATTTTCTTAAAAAAAAAAACAGGTTAGTTATGTCAATTGACCTAGATGTCCCCTGAAACCATAGTATCAAGACCCCAGCCCCTGCTTCTCTGAGCTTTGAAATGTTGGGTTGTATTTATGAAACTTCGTAGCTTTGGGTATAGTCCAGTAGTGTTGATTTTCCTTCTACTGTGTGCTGTTACTTCCTTCACTTAACCCAATTTCTATCTACTATCTGATGTATGAATACCCCACTTCCTCCTTTGCCTCTGTAGTAACCACTAAAGGTTATTTTATTCTGTGCTTAAATCTTTTGTTGAGTTCTTATAATAGTGGTCTCCTACAATATCTGTCCTTTTGTGATTGACTAATTTCACTCAGCGTAATGTCTTCTAGATAACTCCAGGTTACTGGATGTTTCCCAAGATCATCGTCATTCTTTATCATTTCACAGTATTCCAGTGTGTGAATATACCAAAGTTTATCCATTCATCCATCGATGGCCGCTGAGGTTGAATCCACCTTTTGCTACTGTGGGCAGTGCTGAAATAAATGCTGGTCTGCTTGACTCTACTCATATGACAGTCCTTCTTTCTCTAGGATATATTCTGATCAGTGGGATTCCTAGATCATATGAAAATTCCATTTCTAGTTTTTTAAGAAAGCACGAAATCGACTTCCAAAGTGGTTGTACCATTTTACATTCCCACTAGCTGTACAGAAGAGTTCCAGTCTCTCCACAACCTGACCAGCATTTATTGTTCAGTTTTATTTGAATTAAGGCCATAGTTGTTGGAGTAAGACAGTATCTCATTGTAATTTGGATTTGGATTTCTCTAATGGGTAATTATTGAGGGCTTTTCCTTATATATCTTTTAGCTGCCTGGATGTCCTATTCAGTGAAATGTGTGTTCATATCCTTTCTCATTTTTTAGTTGAGTTCTTTGTCTTTTTCTAGTTGTGGTTTTGCAGTACCTTGTAGATTATGGAGATTAGATGATAATCAGATTTGTGGCTGTGAAAATATTTTTGTCCCAGTCTGTAAGTAGTCTTCTTACTCTTTTGGTGAAATTTTCAGATAAGCACAAGTGTTTGTTTTTAAGAATTTTTGTTTACTTATGTTCTCTTTTGGTGTTTGCACATGTTAGTAATAGTTTGCAATTTCTTCGTGCCATGTATTAGGGTTCCCAGTATTGTCCCCACTTTTTATTTCCATGATCTTTATTCTGGATTTTGTATATAGGTCTTTGATTCTTATATGTACCAGATGGATATCCAGTTATGCCAACATCATTTGGTGAAGAGACCATTTTTATCCCCATTTCACAGACTTTGGGCCTTTGTCAAACATCAGCAGCTCACAGATGGATGATATCATATCTGGATTCTCGACTCTGTTCCACTGGTTTATGTGTCTGTTTTTGTACTAGTACCAGGCTGTTTTGACTATCATGGCAGTGTAACAGGTTCTAAAGTCAAGTAGTGTGATGCTTCCCATTTTGTTCTTCTTCTTCAGTAATACTTTACTTATCTGGGGCATCTTCCCTTTCCCTATGAAGTTGGTAGTTTGTTTCTCTATCTCATTAAAAAGTGCCATCAAGATCTGTATCATAATTGCATTGCATCCATAGATTGCTTTGGGAGCATAGAGATTTTTATGATGTTTAATCTTCCTATCCACAAGCAAGGTAGATTGCTCCACTTAAGTAGGTCTCTTTTGGTTTCTTGCAGTAAAGTCTTGTAATATTTTTGTATAGGTCTTCTATATCTCTGGTTAGATTTATTCCTAAGTATTTTATCTTCCTAGGGGCTATTATAAATGGTATTGATTTGGTGATTTCCTCTTTGTTGGTGTAAAGGAATCCAACTGACTTATGTAAGTTTACTTTATATCTTGATACTCTGCTGAACTCTTCTGTTAGCTCCAGTAGTTGTATGTGTGTATATGTGTGTGAATTCTTTAAAGTTTTCTGTGTATTAGATCATGTCATCTGCAAATACCCACTAACTAGGTTCTTCATCTGCTAACAGAGGTACATTTATTTCTACCTCACCAGTTCGGATGTGTTTTATTTCTTTATCTTGCCTAATTACTCTCACTAGAACTTCCAGCACAATGTTGAATAAAAGCAGTAACAATGGGTATCTTTGTCTGATTCTTGTTATCAACAGGAATCTTTTCATGCACTCTCCATTAAGGATGATGTTGATTGTTAGCTTTGCATAGATACCCCTTATGATGTATGAAGAATTTCCTTTCTACTCCTATTTTTTCTAAAAGTTTTAAACATGAATGTGTTGTAGATCGAATTGTGTTCCTCCCCAAAAATCTGTGTAGTAATTTGACTGGGCCATGGTTCCTGCTGTTGTATGACGTTCCCCCATGTTGAAATTCCTGCCCTTATGATGTTACTGAGGGTGGATAGGTGATAGGTGGCAGTTGTGTCTGTGGCACAAGATTTAGCATGTATGTTTGTTTTTTTCGTTGAGGCTGCCTCTTGAGGTATAAAGGAAAGAAGCTAGCATAGACAGTAGAGGGTGTCATACCATCAAGAAAGCAGCACTGGGAGAAGAATGAGCCCTTCAGACATGAGGTTCCTGTGCCAACACGCTACTTGATCAAAGTCTTATGCAACACAAGGACTTTCCTCTAGAGCCAACAGAGGGAAAACCTTCCCCTGGTGTGAACATCCTGAACTTGGACATTTAGATTACTGAACTAGGACAAATGAAATTTCTCTTTTTAAAGCCACCCACTTGTAGTATTTCTGTTAAAACAGCACTCAATAACTAAAATAAATGAACGTTGGACTTTGTCAACTGTGTTAATTGATGAAATCAAGGGGTTCTTGTCTTTTATTTATGCAGTGGAATACATTGTTTTTCTAATGTTGTACCATCCCTGCATCCCTGGTATGAATCCCATTTGGTCAAGGTAGATTTTTTTTTTTTTTGATATTTTATTGAATTCTATTGGTCAGAATTTTGTTGAGAGTTTTTGCATTCATGAAAGACTTTGGTCTGTAATTTTCCTTTTTTGTGATGTCTTTACCTGATTTTGGTATCAGGGCTATGCTGTCTTCCTAGAATGAATTTGGGAGTATTCCAACCTTTTTCATGCTGTGGAATATCTTTATTAATAGTAGTATCAGCTCTTCTCTATAAGTTTGGTAGAAACCTCCAGTGAAGCTGGGCCAGGACTTTTTTCGGTTAAGAGTTTTAAATTACTTTTTCAATCTCCTCTTTTGTGATATGTTTATTAAGTTGTTCTACTTCTGTTTGTTTTAGTTTTGATAGGTAGTATGTTTCTAGAAGTTTGGCCATTTCCTCTAGGTTTTCAAATTTATTAGAGTACAACTTTTCATACTATTGTGCTATGATTCTTTTAATTTCACTTGGGTCTGTTGTGATATCACCCATCTCATTTTTCATTTGAGTTATTTGCTTCCAGTCCTGTTTTCTTTTTCCAGTTTAGACAGTGGTTTCTCAATTTTAGTGACCTTTAAAAAAAAAAAAAACCTGTTTTTCATCTTGTTAACTCTTTCAGTGGTTTTTCTATTCTCTAATTCATTTACTGCTGCTCTAACTTTTATTATATGTTTTCTTTTGGTACTTCAGGAATTCTTTTGTTTCTCTTTCTTCTTGTTCCAGTTATAGTGTTAATTCTTTGATTTGGGCCCTTTCTTCTTTTTGGATGTGGCAACATATTAAGGTAAACTGATCTCTGAGCATTGCTTTTGCTGTGTCTCATAGTTTCTGGAAGTATGTGTTTTCATTCTTATTTGATTCTATAAATTTGTTTATTCTGTCCTTGATTTCTTCCGTAATTCTGAAGCTTTCAAGCAAGATGTTATTCAGTTTTCATGTGTTTGATTTTTTATCCTTGCTTTTTCTGCTATTAATTTCTACTTTTACAGCTTTACAGTCTGAGAAGATGTTTTGCAATATGCCAGTGCTTTGGATTCTGTTAAGACTTGCTTTATGGCCTAATGTGTGTTCTATTCTGGAGAATATTTCATGTGAATTTTGTTTACTAGCCTGTTGTTGTATAGAGTGTTCTGTATGTGACAACTGCCAGTTAAGTTCATGAACTCATCACAGAAAAAGTGCTATGTAACTCACTGCTGAATATCACTATGGTCACCTTTGAAGTACTCCCTTCGGGAACCTATACACTGATGCCAGTGCTTAGTCCACCCTTCAAAGTAATTTTGGAAGCCTGGAATGGCCATCAGAGCTATCACTGTATTATCCTTAATGTCTTGAATATCATCAAAATGTTTTCCTTTCAGGTGGGGCTAAGACGGCAGACTAGACACACATCTCCTCAATTCCCTCTGAGAACTAAGGCCTAGAACAGTAATTGAAAGGAGCAGTGTGGACATTCTGGGAGGATCAAGAGCAGGCTTAGAGTCGTGAGATTGGACAGCATAACAGGATAGGGGAAAATACCTTGTTGGAGGTGAGACAGTGGCACAGTGAGTACTGATTTGCTGGTGTGGTGCCTGCAGGTACAGACACCTTCTCTGTTAGCTGGGAGTCTGGGACTGGGTCTGCAAAGATTGTGAGCCCGGCACAGCCTGGCTGCTTCACTGATTTGCAGTGCTTAAGTAAAAAGTGCACCCAATAACAGAGAGACCAGGCTTTGGACAGCTGCATTTGAAGAATCCAGAGGTGGCAAGCAACTGAGGATGCTGGTGCTCCTCCCTGCTCTCTTCTCTGAGGTGCATGTAGATTCTGCTGACTCGTAGTAACAGGTATCTGGGGCAGGATGCCATGTTGGTCACCTGAGAGGCAGAACCAGCCTCACTTGAGGAGTTAGATGAGGCTAATTCTCACTCTGCTCAACAGTGCCTGTATGCCCAAGTAGTTCACCACCTTTATCAGCCAGGAGGCAGGGTCTGCCACAGCTGAGTGCCCAATTGGAGCCAACCACAAAGCTGAGCAGCACCGTGGGGCTTCACAGAATCTATACTGTCAGAGAAGCTACACATAAGTCAGCTACACCTAAAGAACACAATGGCAGTTCGTGACTAAATCAAGCAATTCCCCTACTCCCTTTTTAGACCTATGCCAAAGCTCCCATCAGTGTAACACTGGAGAAACTGAACAGCTTCTGGACGGTACAAAGACAAAAATCAGTATCTAACCATTTAAAGACGACGACCACCATGGCTCTGGATAACTCCCAAAATAAAGATTCAAACAACTTCCCAGATGAAGAAGCCTTTCTGAAATTATCAGAGGAAGAATAAAAAAGAATTATGCATACAGCCCTTCAAGAGATTAAACAAAATGCAATAGAACAAAATGAAAAATAAACTACATGAACTGCTAGAATATCAATGATCTGAAATCCAGCAGATTGGTAATAAAATCACAGAATTAGACAATTCAATACAAAGTCAAAAGAGAAGGAAGGAGGAAGTGGAAAACAGAACTAATGAACTTGAAGATAAGACAACTGACACCAGCATTTATGAGGAGAAATCAAATAAAAGAAATTAAAAATATGAAAAAGCATTAAGAAGCATGTGGGACTCTATTAGAAGAAATCATTTACAAATAATTGGAGTTCCCAAACAAGGAGGGATAGCAGAAAATGTAGAGAGAATGGCTGAAGAGTTGCTGACAGAAAACTTCCCTGACATCATTAAAAAAGAAAACATAGGGATTGAAGATGCTTATTGAACACCACAAAAACTAGACCATAATGGAAAGACACCAGGACATGTTATAATCAGGCTTAATAAAATGAAACATAAAGAGAGGCTCTTAAAGGCAACAAAGCTTAAAGCAAAACTAACATACATAGGGAAGCCCTGTAGGCTTTTGTGTGCCTTCTTGGCAGAAATCATGTTGGGAAGAAGACAGTGGAGTGATACATACAAAACCTTGAAGGAGAAAAATTTCCAACCAAGAATTTTGTATCCTGCAAAACTATCTCAGTTATGAAGGTTTAATTAAGATGTTCTCAGACAAATAGAAGCTTAGACACTTTACAAAAATCAAACCAAACTACCAGATATACTGAAAGAATCTCTTTGCTTAGAAAAATAATAACATCATTTTCATACTTAAGGATGCAATGAAAGACAGAGCATCCAGAGTCCCATTCAGTTAGGGAAGTGACAAAGCTCACTTGAAGCTAAAATATTAAAAGTAGGGAACCATAGATTGTAACATGAAAACTATGACATCATCACACTGCAAACAGGAAAATATTATAGTAGTTACAACCCTTGCAGATAGAGGTGAAATTACAGAGATATGCAGAAGTTAAAGATTGGTTTAAATCTGGAATATTAAGGGGGAGTAAAAAGGGAGCCATAAGCAAAGTAACAATGTGACACATCAGAACAAGAAACATAATACAGGGGTCTCAACAAACACAAAACCAACACTGAAAAAGATGAATAGTAAACCCACAAAGAAAAATGACCCAGAATAGAATATTAAGAGAAACAAAGAAAACATCAATAACACAAAAATAAAAGCAACAAAATGACAGCACTGAACACATACCTATCAATTACACTGAATGTAAACAGTCTGAATGTTCCAATAAAGAGGTAGAGAATGACAGCCTAGATCAAAAGATACGATCCATCTATACGTTGTTTACACAAAACGCACATGAGACTCAAAGATATGAGCAAACTGAAACTCAAAGGATAGAAAAATACATGCCAAGGTATCATCACACAGAGGAGAGCAGGAGTGGCAATACTAATCTCAGATAAAATAGATTTTTCTGTAAGCTCCACCATTGTGGACAATGATGGTCACTATATAGCAATATTAAATATTTACAAACCCAATACCAGAAAATCTAAATACATCAAACAAATGCTGACAACATTGAAAAATGAGATAGATCATTTCACACTAATAGTAGGACACTTCAACACTCCACTTTCAGTAATGTACAGATCATCCAGAAAAAAAGCTCGGTAAATATACAGAAGATCTTGTTACAACAATCAAACATTGTTGTAATGTTGACAGACACAGAACTTTTTACCCAAGAGCAGATAAGTGTACCTTCTTTTCCAATTCACATGAAACAGTCTCTGGAATAGACCACATATTAAGGCATAAAGCAAGTCTCAAAAAAGTCCAATCTGTTGAATTATTGCAAACCATATTCTTGGACCATAAAGCCATAAAAGTCTAAATCAATAACAGAAAAAACATAGGTAGAAATCTGAATTTGTGGAAAGCAAACAACACCTTGCTAAAAAATCCATGAGTTATAGAAGAAATCAAAGATGCAGTAAAGAAATTTATGGAATCAAATGACAGCGAAAACAATCTGTTGGAACCTATCAGATGTAGCAAAAGCAGTGCTCAGAGGTCAGTTTGTAAATGCAGACATCTGGAGTGCATAAAGGGCCCAAATTGAAGACTTAACCCTAAACTCGAACAAGTAGATATGCAGCAACAAAGAAACCCCTCAGGCACCAGAAGAAAAGAGATAATAAAGATTAGAGCAGAACTAAATGAATTAGAGAATAGAAGAACAACTGAAACAATTAGCAAAACCAAAAGCTGGTTCTTTGAAAAGATCAGCAAAATTGATAAACCATTGGCTACACTTACAAAAGAAAAACAGGACAGGAAACAAATAACCTGAATGAGAAATGAACTAGGAGATGTCACAACAGACCCAACTTAAATAAAAAATATCATAACAGAATACTATGAAAGACTGTACTCCAGCAGACTTGAAGACCTAGAGGAAATGGACAAGTTGCTAAATTTATATCACCTACTAAAATTATCACAAGAAGTAGAATGACTTAATAAACCATCACAAAAGAAGAGATTGAAAAAGTAATCAGAAAACTACCATCCAAACAAAGTCCTGGCCCAGATGGCTTTGTCATCCTTGAGTATATATCTGATGTTATTGGGTTTCTAATTGAAGAACTTCCTTCAGTGTTTCTTGTAATTTTGGTTTGGTTTTTACAAATTCTCTAAATTTCTGTTTACCCAAGAATGTCCTAATTTCACCACCATACTTGAGAGACAGTTTGCAGGATATACAGTTTTTGTTTGGCAGTTTCTTTCTTTCTAGGCTTTGTATATGTCATCCCATTGCTTTCTCGCCAGCATGGTTTCTGCTGAGTAGTCCAAGCTCATCCTAGTGACTCTCCTTTGTATGCTATTTTTTGTTTAAGCCTAGCTGTCTTTCAAAGCTTCTTTTTATCTTTAGTTTTGATGTGTTTGAGTATTATATATTTTGCTTCTTTTGGGGTCTACCTTTTATGGAGTTTGATGAGAGTCTTGGATAAATATCTTCTCATCTTTCATGATATCAGGGATGTTTTCTGTCAACATGTCTTCAACAATTCCGTTTGTGTTTTATGTTATACCCTTCCTCCCTTCTGGTCTTCGAATTGTTCTTACATTATTCCTCCTAAGAGCATCTCACGTAACTCTTAGTAGTTATTCATTTTTTAAAATTCTTCTGTATTACTTTTTTTTGCACACATTCTGGTGTCCATTGCTTTATCTTCAGTCTCACTAATACTGCATTCCATTGTCTCAAACCTGCTCCTTTGCCTTTCTACTGAATTGTCTATTTCTGTAATTTTATTGTTAATCTGCTAAATTCCAGATCATTGTTGATCAAGTATTTCTTGTTGTTATTTAATTTTTTATTATGTTCTGCTGCACTTTAACTAATCTCCTTCTTGATGTCTTGAAGAGCTGTAAACATTACTCTTCTGTATACTACCTGTGATAGCTGCAAGAAGTCCTCTTAATCTGGAAACTTTTTTTAGTCTTTGTTTTGGGAGTTTTCTGAAGCTATTGTTGTCTGCTTCTTTAAATGTTTAGGCATTGATTGTCGTCTCCAAGCCATTAGAAAGTTGTAATTTACTTATGTTTGATTATTGAATAAATCACATGTATCTGTGTAATTTGGGTTTTGTGTGTCCAAATCATCTGGTTGTTTGAGTAACTGTGATTCGGGGGGGCTTTAGAAATTTCAGTGTCCTGTCACCAAGTAGTTAGAGCTGTGAGTGTGCTGAGAAAGGTAGGTGGAGTCCCCAGCTCAGGAGAGCCAGCAGACTTTTTTTGCTCTCTCCTCCTTTGTTTCTCTCTTTAAGTCTGGTAGAATAGTTCAGGGCATGTGTATAAGATTCTCCATTTCCAGTCAAGGTAGTGGGTAAGAGTTTAGTGCCCAGTGCAGAGCAGAGAAGAGAGGGGGCAGTTCTGGGAATGGGGAGAAGGTCAGTGCATACTAAACAAAAAGCCAAAGCCATTGCTGTCAAGTCAATTCCAACTCATACCAACCCTGTAGGACAGGGTAGAACTGCCCCACAGAGTTTCCAAGGAACATCTGGTGGATTTGGAGCAGCCACAGCACTTAGCCACTACACCACTAGTGTTTTAATATGAAGATTTAAATCTGCAAGAGTTCACAAGCACTTAGCTTATGACATTCAGGTGAAAGTCTTACGTGGTTCTATATGTGCAGCTGTCCAGAACTCAGCTTCCCTCCTACAAAGACATGCTCCACTCACCATTCCACTGCTCTATTAGGCTGTCTCACCACCATAACAAGGCTCCGCTTGGCTGGCAGACGCAGATCCTTGTGTGGGATGCCGATTTAATTCTGGCTGAAGTAATCGTTTCTGAACATGCTCTCCCCTGCCTGTCACCTACTATGATCCCTGAGCTTTCCCTTTGATATTCAGTGCTTCTAGAATGTCCTATATAATCCTTTCAGTTGTTGTTTTTTTTTTCTTTGTTGTTAGAGGGATCCCATGAGGTGTGTGGCTACTCTGCCATCTTAGTCCAGCCTCCTCTGTGAGCATCTTTTAGTAGAACAAAAATAGTTTCTGCAAAGGAATTTCTAGATCCCAGGTCTATTCCAAGCACCTGCATGCTATAGGTATTCCCTGAAACTTATGGGAGAGAATCCTGATGAAAAATTTGGAGTGTTTACTGTTTTTGAATACCTTCCAAGGCATATTTAAGCATTTTAAATGCTGCTTTTAATCCCTGTTTGGTGACATAGTGATGAAGAGCTACAACTGTTAACCAAAAGGTCCGCAGTTGGAACCTACCAGTCACTCCTTGGAAACTCTGTGGAGCAGTTTTACCCTGACCTATAGGGTTGGTATGAGTCAGAAATCAACTCAACAGAAACAGGTTTGGTTTGGGTTTTGGTTGGTAGCAGCATGTTATAGGCTATTCTCATTTCTAGATCTTTAATACTTGGCAGCTAGTATAGAAACTTCATAAACTTCCATATCATAAAGATTTTCAGTGAAGCAGTTTGGATTTTCCAGCCACTAGATGATGCTTGTCTATAAGCACTAACTCTGAGGAAAGGCCATAGATTGCTGAGATTTGTATCATATAAAACAGCTTGCCTTCTCAGAGAAGAATAATTAAACTGCTATTGTCTTCTTGAAATGTCTTTTGTAAACAAAGTTGCTTTAGAAAGATTGTTTTATTTGGATGAACTCTAAAATATAATGTCATTCACAATATTCGTAAAACATTGCTTACATTTCCCTGGTCAGCTTGAAACAACAATTTTCCATTTACCCTCAGCTAAATCTGACGCTGAGAACTAAATATTAGTAACATGTTCAGAATGCATTATGGATCTTCAAACTGCTATATCCATATATACTGTACCTGGTATCTTAAGCCAGGTTCTCTTGAGAAGCAAAATCCATAAAGAGTACATAAACACATACACACAGAGATTTAGCTTAAGGAAATGGCTCACATGGCTATAGATGTTTGTTAGTCTGAAGTCCACAATCTCTGCAGAAATACTATATCGCTTTTGTTTTATTATTCTCCTGGATAGGGACATTTTAATGGCTTCCACTTAGCCTTTCTTACCATCATAGCTCTTACTTCTCATGTTAGGAGTTTAGTGTGGGAGTTCTGCCAGTTGCTGAAAATGTTTTACTCCAATTATACATTCTGGAGCTGGGGAAAGCACTACAAGATGGGTTCAGGGACCTAACGGACTCTCTGTGAGATGGATATGAGCCAAGACTCCATTAATAACCTGACTTCCACATGCCTCCACTCTAGTGGGCCACAGACATTTTGGGTATTCTGGAATTAGTATCAGTTCACAGCCAGTACCCAGTGATTCCCCCAAAGTCTAAATATCTGCTTTTTCCCTAATGAAGTCGCTCTCATAAAAGACCATAGGTCCCTATGGCTAAGGCTAAGAGAAAGCTTGACAGCATAAAATTTTGGCAGTGTATTGAAGTCCGTTCTCAAGGGTATCCAGCCTCCCTTTCATTCAAGGTGTTGTGGTTTTTTAAACTTGCTTATGTTCGGATATTCATTGACTTTCTTTTTAGGGAACTGAAGTTAGACTGCAGTTCACATGACCTAGAATTTTCCCTCTTGTAGAGAGCAAGTAAATATTTAGTAGATCTACCACCTACTTCAGTCTTAGGGACACCATGACTAAATAACTAATGTTGTAAATTCAGAGTCAGGCTATTCTGATGATTACTTTTGCTCCACTGCCTATTATGGTAACTATGCTCACCTTGCCTTTGTCAATTGAATGCTGCCACGTGGCCCCTACTACCATGGGGTCCAATCAGCTGCACTGTAGTTATGTGTCTTAACTCAGTTAAGTCAGTTTCCAGTGTTAAATCTGACTTATATAAAAGAGCAATCACCGAAGTCTTCAAGGATGCTGGGGCTCTCTTCACAAATTTCTTCCTCATTGTTGTTGTACCGTGTATTCTCCGGGCACTCCATGTATGAATCTGTGGGTCTAACCTGATAAGTCCAGTGTAACATGTCAATTTCCCTACACCTTTGGATACCTTCTTCTACACTATACAAAGGCAGGTCTGGTACTTCAACTTGGTTTTGTGTAAGATGGCCCATAATCCATGCTTCAGTGAACCAACTAAACAGTTATATCCTTTCCTAACCTGTCTAGCTGAAACATTAAGTGAATAGACAGTGCTTAGTGGACCCATATCAGCAATTCAGACTGATTTAGCTTTATGTTTCTTGCACCATTGTCCCCTACTCTTAATAGACATTCTTACACAATTGCTCTGGCAGCACCGTGGTTAAGAGATATGGTTGCTAACCAAAAGGTTGACAGTTAAAATCCATTAGCCTTTCCTTGGAAACCCTGTGGTATAGTTCTACTCTGTCCTACAGCAAAGTTATGGTAGCAATGGGTTTGGTTTTATACATTTTCTCAAGGCTTCTGTTCATACACATTAGAAAAGTCAAGTTTTTTTTGGAGTATAGTATGTCTCTTTCTCGGTCACACTTTGTACTTCACCTTTCGGAGTTCACTGGGGCTAAAGTCTAGTTATAGCTCTAGAAGCCAAAATGAGTGGTAGAGATATTTTGTGGAGATTCAACTACGTCTTATGAGGCACGTGCCTCAGGTGATGCCATGGGCTATGACTCATACCCCTCCAGGTGATGACTGAAACAAAGGCTCTTCAGAAAAAAATGGAATAATTTTTTCAGATTGGCATGTGAGGACTGATTCTATTGACAAGAGTAATTCAATGAAATTTAGGGGCTCAGTGTCCCCAGCTTCCTGATTCTCTGCCTGTCTGTCCCTATCTGAAGTTTCAGGATCACATTTCTTCCCAGTTGATGTCCTTACTTTAGCTTCAGACACCATTAGAGTTCGGGAATTCCATTGTCATTGTTATTCAGTCAGAGTCTTGTGATGAAGTAGGCAGTCAGGACTGACTCCATTTCTTTGCCTATTTTTCTTAAAATTCCGGGCTTCCTAGCTCTAGCTGGCCCAGAAATCACACATTAACTTGTAGGAAACCTTTGCAGCCTTTTTCTTCTAATCATCAAACAAGTGGAGGCACCAGTTTGAGGAACCCCTGCACAGGTGACAACAGAGAGCCTCTGGATCCCAGTTCCTGATGCAAATCTGATCATCAGATGCCCCCAATTACCCATTCTTTCTTCCTTCACATCTAATGTTAACCTTTACCTACTCAATATAGGCTTGCCTGGCAAATTCAAACAGGCTTTGAGGACCCAAATTCCCCCTGTTCCTTTGCATGCTGGATTGCAATTAAACCTGCCTCAGTATTGGTTTGCAACAGGTAGCCTAAACATGTGTTTTACAGTAACAATAAGACTCTGGGTTTGGTTATCACGAATGTCAATTCTTTAATTACAAGAAATAAAGCTTTCTTTTGGGACACAAGTGACAACTCTGAGATCATTTATGTGATGCTTGAGCTGTGACTCTGAAGCCCTGAGCTTTTCTCTTTCAATGCTTTTGTCTAGCTTAACTGGTACCAACCAATCAGTTTTCTTGCAGATCTCATTCTGACAAGTTGTAGAAAAGTATCAAACATGCTGTCACCCAGAGCCTTGCCTGTCAACAATATTTGATATATCTGCAGTAGTATTTTGGAACATCCAGTTATAGACTAGACACAAGCACACCCGTAAGCTCATAGCAGCTCTCATCACGGAGTTAATTATACTTTTACATAACCACCAAATTATATCATTATATAACTTCCAAGCTACATTAGAACTGCCAAACCACTGGGAATCATGGCCCAGCCAAGCTGGGCCAATACACAGTCTTAACCACCACACTAAGTAGTGAACTTGTAACGGTGAACTCCACATACTCTGTCTTGATTGTTATGAAATTTGCAGTTTTGAGAGAGATGTGAGTAAATATGACCAGTCATAATATGGTCTGGAAAGAGACATAAGGGAGAAAGTTCATAGCTGTTATCAGAAAATACAGGGGATAACTTTGATCCTGACAACAGGGTATGGGGTACTGGGACACAGCAGGTGGGACATAAATTATGCTAAAAGACAAACAAACAAACAAAGTTTTATCCTGATTATAGAAAGTAGGCAGTTACAAGATCGCTTTGGAGAGGTGAAAAAGGGTGAGTTCTGTTGTGAGAAGTGAAGATGTGGACAATTTTACAGACCATGTTTATGAGATCACTTAATCCTAAAAGAAATAGTTGATTTTAAGCAAAAAGTGACAGGATTATACCTTTGTTTTAGAAAGAATCCGCAACGTTTAGTGTAGAGATCAGATTATAGGCAAGCAAAGGTTGGGGGAGAAGGCTGAGAAAGGAAACTAGTGCAGTCATGTGGGTAACAGGAAATAGTGTCTCAGGCAAGGTAGAAGCAGAAGACACAGGCAGGAGTACGGGTATTTGAGAACTACTTAGGAGAAAGAATCTATAGTCTTTGTAATTGATTTATTGGATTTCAAAGAAAGGGCAGAGAAAGACAAATGAAGACAGTATGTGAATCAATAAAATGAAGTAAAATTCCAACTTGCTTCGTTATATCCACCTCCAAAAAAGTGGATTATTCTCAGACATGAAACATGTGTTTTACTCTGCTCTTTTGAAAAATCCAAGTACTGGAAATGAAATAGTAGGGGTGAAAGTAATATCATTGCTATGAAGTAAAATTTAAACAGTGTATTTGTATTCTCTTCATGTTCACCTGAAGTATACTCATTAATAATCTCCCCCCAACTTTCTCTTTAATCAGAACAGGTTGAGCATCTAGTAGTCCCTTACTCAGAGTCACATCCTTAATTCAGTGAAGTCATTTGCTGCCCTGTGGGAAGGTGGATGAGACAGCTATACTGTGGTATTTTAGAAAGAGAAAAAAGAACAAACCCTAACCTTTGTATGTCTATCCTAACACCCAGCTCAAAAAAAAAAAAAAAAAAAAAGTTTGATGAAATAAATGCCATTTTCTCTTAAGAGAAAATGAACATTTTCCTTGGATTGTGGCATCAGTAGTGATTATAATAATGAATTTGTTAGTTAGATTATTAAAACCAGTTCCTCAGAGTCATCGTTGTTGTTGTTATGTGCTGTCAAGTTGGTTCAAACTCATAGCTACCCTGTGTACAACAGAGCAAAGCACTGCTTGGTGATGCACTAGCCTCACAATCTTTGTTATGCTTGAATCCATTGTTGCAGCCACTGTGTCAGTTAACCCCATTGAGGGTCCTCCTCTCTTTCCTTGATCCTCTGCTTTACTGAGCATGATATCTTTCTCCAAGTTCAGTCCCTTTCCAAAGTATGTGAGATACAGTCTTGCCGTTCTCACTTCTAAGGAACATTCTAGCTATACTTCCTCCAAAACAGATTTGTTCACTCTTCTGACAGTCCATGGTATATTCAGCATTCTTTTCCACCATCGTAATTCAAAGTCATTGGGGCCAAAACTTGCTCTAAATTCTCAGTGGATTAACATGGTAAGTTTTACTATGTGCCCCTGTCACAGTTCCTGTAGGTCAGGCTAATTTCTTGCATGGCTTCCTTGCTTGCCCAAGAAATCTGATCTTGTGTCTCCACCATTTCGGAGTCCTTACAATTATAGAAGTTCCCTTTACTTTTAACTACCTCCATTCAACAGTGATACACTTCACTTCCACTCACAGTTCACTGGCAAAAACTAATCACATGACCCCAACTTAGCAGTAAAAGGAAGCTGGGAAATAAAGAGGTGTATAGAATACTTGGAAATGCTGGTGGTGTAGTGGTTAAGTGTTACAGCTGCTAACCAAAAGGTTGGCAGTTCAAATATGCCAGGCACTCCATGGAAACTCTAGGGAGCAGTTCTACTTTGTTCTATAGGGTCATTATGTTCAGGATCAACCCAATGGCATGGGTTTGACTTGGTTTGGTTCTATGCACTTCTTGGTCAGCACTGTTTCTGTGATAGTCTACCCTTTTGGGTAGCCATTACACTTAACCGCTCTCAGTGAAGGAAGCCAAAGTCCCAGTGGTTACCACATCCAACTCAAAGCTCAGAATTTATGGGTAAATCTTTATGACAATCTTTTCATCAGTAACAAAAACGTTTTCTCTTGTCAGTTCTACTCTGGCCCCTAGGGTCGCCATGAGTCGGATCCGACTCGATGGCACTTGGCTTGGCTGTTTGGAAAATCTATGAAATCATATGCGCCTCTTCCAGCATATCCATACTCATACTCATTGTATATTATTAACAGAAAAACTGCAATAAATACTGCCATTCAGAAATGGAGGATAATGAGGAAACTTAATTCAGTTGATGGTCCATAGGAATGCTGTGTTTTGGTTCAAAGGAGGCTTCAGTTGATAGTTTCAGTTTAAACTTTAAAGATTATCTCAGGGCAATATTTTTAGGAGTTCATCCACCCTCTATAGCACCAGAATATCTGACCTACATTGAGAATTTGAAATTCTTTTCAACATTCTTCCACCTTCAATCAGATTTCTTTTACAGTCTTAGATCAAAACGATTGATAATGGTATCTGGATACTATCTAATTTTTTTGGTCTCATGGCAAAGGAGGCAGTTGTTCATGGAGGTAACCAGACACTAAATCAATTTCCTCCTCAAATTCCTGACTTTCCCTTCACTTTTGTTGCCCCAGGTGAAACAGAGATCTACTGTACCTTAGCTGGGCACTTGTTAGCTTTTAAGACCTGGGAACTACCTTATGAACAACTGATAGATTACAAGTATTGAGAAACAATATTAGGCTAATTGATAGAGATGTCCCTTAATATAAAGTTTCATTGTTTAATGCACTGACAATATTGAGTATGTGGAATAGAGTTCACTACTTAAATAACAGTGTTAACTATATATATTTTTAATTTCAAAGGAGGCTGAAAAACATACAAGGAACACATGGAATGTTCGTTGATTCCTCTCTGCCTCTGCCTCATTATTTTGTACAACATTAGCCATTGTTTCATGTCTTCCTCCATAATTTCATAATTTTCTGGGCATTCTTAACCTGAGCTACTTGTCCCATTTCCTTTGTGACCACCCGTCGAACATGGGAAGAGTTAGGTGTTATGTGTCTCTGTGGTTTAACACCACTATCATAAATGGCAATCATATTTCATTAGAGATTTCATACCAAGCCAGCCAGCCAAGTGCTGTAGAAGGCAAAAAAAAAAAAAAAACAACAACAAAAAGGCATGTGGAAGTGTTCAGTTTCATTTTACTAGACAATCAGTGTTATATAACCCATTATGTATTTATTCTTCAGAGCCAGGGAGCTCTATACACACAAATGAATGGACTTGAATTTGAAAAGGCATATGCCTTTCATATTGTAAAAGCATATACCTTTCATGTTGTATTCCTGTAATACTCATAGATACATAAAATCCAAGAAATATAGAAACTGTCTTACCACTTTTTCTTAAAACGTCTTTTTTTCTATTAAAACTATGCCTATTAAGATACGATGAAAACCTTAAAAGGTAATGGTTAGAAACTACTTAAAATTAATTGCTTGACCAAATATTCTTTATATATTTATATTCTAAATCAAATTCATCTACTCCTATTATTTATCAAATTCTCAAAATTTGACTAACAAACCTAAAGTTGGATCCCATCATCTGAAGAGTAGGTTTATTTATTGAGTTGATGAAATAGAAGATTTGAAACCAGAATTCATAAGAGATAGCTGATTTCCCCCATACTTACCATTTGAATGCATATGCAAATTAAATGTAATATGAATCCTTTTCCTAGTCTCAAAAACTTTCAGGTGTTATAAAATAAGTTATGATAAGTTATATATAATGATAAAGTACAACTGAAATTACATTACTTATGTGTCTCTGACTGGTGCAGATAAGTTTGCAAAGTCTTTGAAGTCACATTGATTCTTCACGTGCCCAGGATAGGTACCTTGCCCTTGGGAAGGTGCTTCATCCCATCCGCCCTTCATTTATCTCATTCTTCCTCTCCATTCCAGAGAGAAATGTCAAACAACTCTCTGGGAACTTCCTGAAGTCTGCCTCCTCTTCCATAAGAAAACCTGTTCCTCCTGCCCTCAGGTATGAAACAGCCACCACATGGTCCCACAAAGGTCAATGGATTTCAGTTTCTAGAAGAACTCACCTGCACTGGTGACCAGGAAGCTAGAGTTGCTGGCTGACTCTGTGGTATTCAAACAGAAAGAAAAGCAACCATATTTTATCCTCCAAAATGACATAAAGGAAAACAAAAACAAACCTGTTTCCCACGTGGCATCCTGCACAGTGAAGACTATTGTTCCCCGGGAGCTGCGACTGACACTCGCCTGCTCTTCCAGATGAACTGGCTCATCCTCACTTTACAGGCATGAGGTCATGATGATGATGGTCCCATCCCTTGGGTGATTTTCCTCTTTGGTTGCAGTGTGCTGTTTCCTGATGTACCTGATGTGCCCAAATTCAAAATCATAAGCTAAAGAGTGATTCTTGCTGATAACACTTATTTTAACTCTGGGAGAAATAATCTAGAAGAAAAGCCAACACATGTACTGTAAACTGGACCACAGGTTGTTTATAGATAAATCACTCAGCAACTTACAGTGTGTTGACTTGTTTGTTATAAACTAGTTTACGAATAAATAGATTTCCAAACTAGTTAATTCATTTGTCCTTAAAAGCAATGAAATTCTTCAGAGATAAATGAAAACTTCTTTTGGGGGACATATTAAACAAAAGCATAACAAATTTTTAGGGACACAAACGCTTGCTGGTGTGAATGACTGAGTCACATTTGTTAGTCAAGCGAAACAAATTAGGCTCGTTTCCTGCTAGGACAACTGCCCCATGGCAACCTGGTACCTCTCATACCAAATTCCCTGTATTTTATTGTTGTTGTTGTTGTTTCCTCTTATTGCACAACAAGTCCTTTTCCACTTTAGAATCTACCTTAAGAAAGAATAAAGGTAAATGTACAATTTCTATTTTAGCCCTACCACCGCAGTCAGAGGCAGTCTGTGGGAGGCAGAGATTTTTCTTCCTAACATGTTATAACCTGGAGGAAGCAGAGAGACACCTCAAAATACCATCCTCATCAGTTTATGTCAAGGCCTCATCACTAAAGGCATAAGCCTAAGCATTTATTGCACGTCTATCATGGGACAGGCATTATGCTGTGAATTAAGGACTGAAAGATGAATATAATCCTCTTAACATGAAAAAATTGCTATGATGTGTACTGGCAATAGTCTATCTGCAGTATTGCTATTATTAACTATTATTTGTCTCTCTAACTTGAACTTTGAAGGTGGGAGTTCTTTGTGTTGGTAGCTCTTCATACATCACTGTATTTACACACAGCAAGTCCCCATTCATGAGTGGTAAATAATCAGTAAATGAATGAATAACTGGCAATACATTGCACAGTATCAGCCGTTAAAAGGTCATCGATTAGACACTTTCTACCAGTACAGCTAATAGAGACAGTCCTTAGAGAACAGCACTACAAAGCCTCAAACCCAAAGCAAGCTCATTGTCAAGTGGATTCCAATTACAGTGTAGAACTGCCCCGTAGGGTTTCCAAGGATGTAATTTTTACAGAAGCAGATGGCTATATCTTTCTCCTTCAGAGCCACCAGCCTTTCCTTAGTAGCTGAATACTTAATCACTATGCCACAAGGGTCTTCATTCCCAACCTAACTGCACATATAATGAAGTAAAGAGTTGTTAGGTGGCATGCTTCAGCTGATTAGCAAATGAAGGCAGTAGTTCTCCATGTATGACCAATAGGGTAGTTAATCATAAAACACTGACATTTGGAATTTGAGACCAACAATATTTTTACTTTTGGTATTCAATTGAAATTTTTTTTCATTTGTGGCATGAGTTTGTTCATTTGTGTATAACACAACGTAATGCTTCATAGAACTCTCGTTTCCTGAATAAAGGCAACTAAATGTTCTGGAAATCATGTACGTTTCTCCTGTAGCATCTCAAGTTTCTTCCTCTCCCCCTTACTTCCCTCCCATCTCCACTCCTCCCCTCCCCTCCCCTCCCATTCCCTTCCCTCTTCTTTTGTCTCCTCTCTTGTATTTCTTTTCTTTTTAGACATCTTTCTGATAGTTTTAGATTTTTGCAATGCCAGGCCATCTCCTTAGGACCCCAGCCAACCACTAAGCCCACTTGTCAACTCAGCTCAGACTTGGAAAAAAGGCTGTCATGCTCTAACACACTGCCATCTTTTGGCTGTGAGAAGCATAGCAAAGAACACAAAAAAGAAAGGAGGCCTTGTTGTTTGTTAATTAATAGAAAATGAGGCAATCGCCCACTACTCGACTGCTTGAAGTTCTTTGGAGCTAACAGTAGGAAACAAAACAAAGTCCAGTGTGTTAGTACTTCACAAACTTGTTAAATAAGATAATTCACCTTCAACTATTTCATTACAAATTGGGGTTACTATTACTATTTTTTTAAATTATGATTGAATGAAAATATACATTCCCAAATAAATTCACATGCTCACCTATATACAGCTCCCACTACTTTCCCTGCCCAGTGACAGCAAACCTTTCCTCTCTGCCCTGTATATGTCCTATCCTCCCAACAGTCTCCTATCCCCTCTTCTCTTCCCACTCCCCTTCCTCGAGTGAGAGGTCAACAAGATAACATCCTATAGATGCATACAACTATAATGTTCCCACAACATACGGTGACTCTGCTTCGCCAAGTCTAATCCATTGCTATCCTAAAAGTTGACCTTCATTATGATTTATGGACAGAGGTAGCATCAGGGCCAGGGGCCATGCTCCTAGGGTAACCGCAAAGCTCCCAGACTATCAATTGCAGTCTTTTATTGGAGATCTGAGGGTGCATGCCTGTTTATTCTTGTGCTGCCAGTGAGACTCAATTTTGTGAGCTCCATCATGGCTATCACTGGTGGTGGCCAGGCACCATCCAGTTCTTTCCATCATGAGTCAATATAAAGACCCACTCATGTGGGTCTCTCTGTCTTCTGGGTTCTCTTTCCCCCATGTTGTTCTTGTCCTCGGTGGTCATCCTTTCCTGTTGAGTTGGAACCATTTGCTGTACCTCAAATGGCAACTTGGCATCTTTTAAGACCCCAGAAGCCACTCACCAATGTAGGGTGCAGAGAGTCCTCATTAACAGAATGCTAGCTGTGCCAGTTGGCTTCGATTTCACCAGACAGCATGGTCCCCAGCCCCCCATCCCCGCTACACTGACCTTGCAATATTGGGTTAAGATGGGAGGTGTACTCAAATTGTGTTGAAGTCCAATTATTATTGATCTTCTTTCTAATATGTGCTATTACCGATTTCACTCAACCAAATTTGTATTAACTATCTAATCTAAACCCTCCCCCCATTTACTCTCCCTCTATCCCCTCCCTTGCAGCCATCAAAGAGTCTTTTCTTCTATGCATGAGTCTGTTTTTAAGTGCTTATAGTAAGGGTCTTATATGATATTTGCCCTTTTGTCGCTGACTACTTTCACTCAGTGTAATGTTCTCCAGTTGAAACCAGGTTATGAGAAGTTTCCTACTAACATCGTTGTTCTTTATCATTGAATAGTGTTCCAGTGAGTATATATACCATAGTTTACCTATGCATCTGGGTTGATTCCATCTTTTTGCTATTGTGGACTATGCTGAGATGAACATTCATGCGCATGTATCAGTTTGGTTGAATGGCATTGATTCTGTGGATATATTCCAAGCAGTGGAATTACTGGGTCCAATGGTATATCTCTATCCATTTTTTTTTTAAGGGAGCACCAGATTGCTCTCCAAAGAGGTTGCACCATTTTGCAATCCAATCAACACTGTATGAGAGTTCCATCTCCTTGAAGCCTCTTCATCATTTGAAATTATCAGAAGGTGAATACAAAAGGATTATATAGAGAGCCCTCCTAGACCTTATACAAAATGCAACAGAGCAAAACAAAAAATTAAAGAAGCTGTTCAATCTGATGGAACATCAGTACTCTGAAATCCAGCAGATCAACAACAAAATCAGACATAGAAACTTCAATTCAAAGCCAAGAAAACAGAATGGAACAAATGGGAAAGAGACTTTCTGATTTGGAAGACAGAGCTACTGACTCCAGCATCTATGAGGAGAAATGAGAAAAAAGAAACAAGAAAAATGAAAAAGCATTAAGAAGCATGTGGGACTCTATTAAGAAGAACAATCTAGGATTAATTGGAGTTCCTGAACAGGGTGAAACACCTGAGAACACAGAGTATTGTAGCTGAGCTGCTGACAGAAAACTTCCCAGAAATATGAAAGAAGAGGATATAGATAGCCAAGATATGTATCGAACACCACTCAATATAGATCTCAATAGAAAGACTCCAAGACATATTATAATCAAGCTCAACAAGATGAAACCTAAGCAGAATCTCTTAAAGGCAGCAAGACTCAAAGCAAAGCTAACATTCAGAGGGAAACCTTGTAGGCTTTTGTCAGATTTCTTAGCAGATACGATGCTGTCATGGAGACAATGTGATGCCACATTGAAAGCCTTGAAGGAGAAGAACTTCCAACTGAGAATTATATACCCTGCAAAACTATCTTTCAAATAGGATAATGAAAGGAAGACATTCACAGATAAACAGAAACTCAGAGACTTTGTGAAAACTAAACCAAAGCTACAAGAAATACTGAAAGAATCTCTTGGCTTGGAAGAATAAAACCACTGACTTTATATTTTAGGATGACACATTATCAAGAATCCTACTCAGTTAGGGAAGGCTCCAAACACAGCCAAGCCATGACAAGCACTGTCACAATCAAAACTATAATAGGAAAAGAAAAGATCTAGTGATCATATCATGTAAACTATGATATCATCACATTAAAAAGAAGGATGCACTACACTCATTACAGTCCTCCCAGATGGAGACAAAGTTGATAAGACTGGTAGCAATTAAAATCGGGTTTATATGTAGTTTATTAAATGGGATCATGGGGCAGCCTTAAAGCACAATAAAGGTGCAACACACCATATCAAGAAATGTAATACAGGAGTCTCAACAGTCACAAAACCAACCTTGAAAAAAGGTGAAAAATCAACTCATAAAGAACAAGGACACAGAACAGATTAACAGGAACAACAGAGAAAACATCAACACAAAAAGAAACAACACAGTGGTAGCACTGAACACATACCTATCAATAATTACATCAAATGTGAATGGACTGACTGCTCCAGTAAAGAGACATTGAGTGACATCTTGGATCAAAAGACATGACCCATCTATATGTTGCCTACAAGAAACTCACTTTAGACTGAAAGATAGGAACAAACTGAAGATTAAAGGATGAAAGAATATATACCAAGCTAACAATTAACAAAGAAGAGCAGGTGTGACAATTCTAATCACAGATAAAATAGATTTTAATGTAAAATCCACCATCACGGACAAAGATGCACACTATTGCTGAAAGGTTCAATACAAAATCAGGACTTAACAACATTAGATATTTATGCACCTAATATTAGAGCACCTAAATACATGAAAGAAACACTGACTACACTCAAAGAAGGAGATAGACACTCCACAATAATAGTAGGAGACTTCAACACTCCACTCCCAATATTGGACAGATTGTCTAGAAAAAGCTCAGCAAAGACACAGAAGACCTTATTGCCACAATTAACCTGTAGACCTCATCAACATATTCAGAACTTTCTATCCATCAGTGGACAACTACACCTTCTTCTCCAGTGCACACTGAACATTCTTCAGAATAGACCATGTAAGGGCATAAAGCAATTCTCAACAAAATACATACCATTGAATTAATTCAAAGCATCTTCTCAAATCATAATGCCATAAAAGTCAAAATCAATAGCAGCAAAGACATAGACTTTATTTGAAGTCTGTCTACGTTGTGTATTAAAATTCCATTGTTGTTCCTACTTTTTCTTGGATGAGCTTTGTCATTTTAGATTTGATATGTAGGTCTTTTATCCAGTTTGAGTTGGTTTTTGTGTAAGGTCTAAGATATGGGTCTTGTTTAGTTGACTGCAGATGGATATCCAATTTTGCCAGTACCATTTGTTGAAGAGATTGTTTTTATCCCAGTTTAATGTCTTAGAGCCTTTGAGGTGGTTTCTTTTGTGGGCCGTCTGATGCCATGGGTGATTTTTGGGTTACCATTTTATCTGGTTTGTTGCTTTTTGGGCTTTATGTGGGTCAACAGAAGCTTGGAGAGATGCTGTGAAGATGGGCCACAGTTGTTTCTATAGGCCGAGTTAAAATCAGAAGTAAAAAGTATTTGACAACTTCCAAAGTCAGTCAGGTTTTCAGGAGTATATGTCCCTCTTCCCAGCTGGCAGAGTAAGCACCTCTATATTGAACCCTAGAAGTTATAAACTAGCTCAAAATACAGAAAGGCTGCTCGCCTGCTTGCCTCTGCTATCTGGCCCCAGCTGTAGAGTGTAGAGTTCTGCTTTTCTGCTGGAAAAGCAGTCTCTTCTGTGTAGGCATTGCCTCTCGGCCAAGGAATTAGCTCCAGCCTAGGCTTCTGTATGGATGACTCCACCTCCCAGTGAAACAAGATGGTGTCCTGCATAAGCTTTCCAGCTGGCCGGGACCAGGCTCCTGGCAGAAAGAGAGGCCAAGAGTGCCCAAATGCCCAGAGTCCACAGCCTGAGGCAACATTGTGCAAAACACTGCTTCAATGCTGGAAAATCACTTTCCCCCTGACAGGTGCCAACTCCCAGCCTAGGGACCAAGTCTGGCTGGGGCCTCCGACTAGGCCTCTCTGCTTCACAGTTTATCAAGATGGCGTCCCGCACAAGCACATCTGTGTGGCTACCACATGGCAAAAGCAGAAAGATAGGCCAGGGGGAGCCGAGATGTACAGAATCCAAAGCCAGACTCCTGGAACATGGCAACCACACTTGCTGGTCCTACCAGCAGTGCATCTGAGACCAGCAGCTAGTCAAGTCCCAGCTCTGCCTGCCACCAAGATAGAGGAAAAAAAAATCAAAATGGTGAGTTACCTTCAGCCTGTGCAAGCCTGTGCTCACCGAGGATTGGGTCGCTGAAAGACAGGAGGTTTTGCATTCAGTGGTATGAAGTCACTCATGGTGATCGACTCGACAGCACTTGGCTTGGCTGGTATGAAGTCCAAATTAACAGCCTTATGCTGCCTCCCAGGGCTCGTTAGGTGTCTAGAAGGCTCTGTTTAATTATCATTTCAGGTTTTGGTTTCCAGAGAAATTTAGAGACGTGTGTTTAATCTGCCATCTTGAATCTGCCCCCTCCGGAGTTTGTTTTCCAAGCCATTAATTTATTAACACTACTACAGACTTTTCATTATTCTCATTTTGAATGTGATTCTACAGTATAAAGACACATGATATAGGTTACCTAAGGAAAATATGTAATAAAGGTTGGCACTTGGCTTGGCTGGCTTCCATACGGAAACTCGGTGGCCTAGTGGTGCTAACCAAAAGGTCAGTGGTTCAGATATGCTGGGCATGCCTTGGAAACATGATGGGGCTGTTCTCCTTTTTGGGGTTGCTATGAGTCAGAATCAATTCAGCGGCAGTAGATCTGGTTTTGGTTTGATGTCCATATACTTTGAGAGTTCTACAGTACTTTCTATAATTTTGAGCTCACTTACGTTGGTGCCAGCCAAGCCAAGTGCCGTCGAGTTGGATCTGACTCATAGCGACACAGTAGGTCTAATGTGAACATTGAACACATGCAATAAAGGTGATATGTAAAGGCACAGGATGGTCTATGAGTTACAAGGAGCTCCAACACATCTCGGATCCAAGTGGAAACACTGGTGACTCCTTGGTTAAATTCTATGGCTGCTAACCGAAAGGTTGGCAGCTGGAATCTACTAGGCTTTCCTTAGCAGTGCTTTGGAGCAGTTCTAGTCTGTTCTATAGAGTTATTGTGAGTTGGAATTTATTGATGACAGTGGGTTCTTTGGTTTTGGGGGGAGAATCCAAGTTTGGCCTCTCAAGGAAATAACATAAAAGTGAGAACTAGAAAGATTATAAAAAAGCCATGAGATGAAAGTGCAGAAGTGTAGGCAGGGGCTGTCTTCCAGAAAAATGGGTGACTCTTTGAAGATACAACATTGAACTTTGTGATTGCACAAGTTATCAAATAAATTCCTGATTTTCATAAGATGCTTCAAAATAATGTTTAAAATTTATATTTTTGTCTTCTAAAATATAATATTGAGTGCTTCAGCGTTGTATTCAAAGCCAGTCAGCTGAGCAATTTTAAGTGGCTTACTTCTCTGGGAAGTCTCTCATTGGTACAAATGGTTTGTGTGCAATTACTAACCTACGGGCTGGAAGCTTGAACTCGTGCATTTATCTCTAAAGGCAATGACTGAACGTAGGGTTGTTAGGCTTAAAATGAGTACAGATATTCAACACTACAGCACAGAGTCACCACAAAGGAATGCACTCAATAAATATTGCATTCTTTTTCCACCTTCACTTCTTTAGGATACTAGGGATTCTATAGTCATTAAAGAAGGATCATTCAATCAATGTCGTGAACATGTTGTTTAAGAGACTATTTTGACTATACTCTTGTGAGTAGCATGAGCCCATGTTTGATAAATTATTAATTTCATGAAATTTATTCTCAATAACATTGCTTGAGTGCTCTTCCTTATTAAGTACTTGGTGAGACTGGTTATGTTCTTCCTGGAACAATGTTTAAGGTGAATGGAAAGATAAGTATATCTTTAAATAACTGAAAGTTTCTGCTTTGATTATCAGAACTACTCCAGTGCACTTACTAATTATATCAATCAATCTTAGTTATGTAGAACTAATCATAGATTATTCCAAAATAGGCCAAAGTACGTAAGTAGGATGGAGGAGCAGAGTACAAAGGCAGTAATTTTATTCACATAAAAAAATACTCTTTCTGTGTTTTTAAAGATTTTACATTCATATCTTGTGTATTTGAGCACAGTGTACCAATCCTGAAACATATTAACACCATTTTTAAAAATGGTGATAAACTATTACAACCTAAATCCATTTTATAAAATCTAAATATGTCTTCTGTCAAATGTCTTCTGTTTTGAGGTATGAAAATGTTAAAGCTGGAAAGGATGTTAGCAATTACCTTGTCTTGCCTACTATTCTACAGATCAGGAATCTAAGGTACAAAAAATGGTAACTTTTCCTTATCCCAGAACAAAGATTCTCACAGAAGACCCTGCCTCCCAAGTTAATGCATTTTCTATTAGCTTACCCTTCATTATCATTTCATATAAACAGCCTTCACGCTGAGATCTTTCATCTGAAACAAGTGTCATAAAATACATTTGATTAAAATAGACTAACAAATAGTATTTTTATTCTAGTTATTAATGAGAAATCACCATGAGTTGGATTAGACTTGGCACTTGGCTTGGCTTGGCATGTAGTGCTTTTGTCTTTCCAACTAGAATGCCTTTTACCGAATATTTTTTCAAGTAACATTGGAAAGAAGATTGTTCAGCATTAATTCATTCAACAAATATTTACTGTGCATATAGACTTTCTAGGTACACTGTATTAGGTAACTAATTCCTCTTCCATTTTATTGGACATGGTAAAGAAGGGGAAGGGTAAAGCTTACAGGAATAAATTATCAAAATTTTTCCTCAGTTTATGTCCTGAAATATTGTGATGGCTTGTATTTGTGTAGCATTCTACAGCTTCAAGGCACTTTTTTATCACATGAATTCCCATATTCCATCATTTTAAACTTTTATTGCTCTCAGCATCTTCAACTTGTTTTCATCACTCTTGGTTCTGATGTCATTGATCTACTGCTTAGATTTTAAGTGTGTGAACACTAAGGCTAATATAAGTACCACTGTGTCTGTCACGGTGCCCAGACCATTTTCTTGAATACAGTGGTTGCCCAATATTTGATGAATGAATGAATGACATTTTATTTTATTTCATAAACATAGTAAACATGATTGCCTTTATGTTGGTTACATTGTAGTTTAGAAAGATTAACTCTTCTTTCTCATGGCTGGTAAGCCACAGAGCTCCTAACTGGGTCTCTTACTCCACCTCTTAACTAAAGTTGTGAAAAGCCTCATAAAAAGCGGAACCATTTATTTTCCCATTACCACTACTACACAAGCCTGTAAATATGACAAGGTGACATTTATCAAACTAATTTGTCAAGTCTGAGTTCACTTTATCATACAAAATGTGGAATGATGTTTCAGTTTGGGGCTGTCATGCCAATTTTTATTACGATGAAGTGATTGCAGTAAAGAGAATATTAAGTTCTCTGCTAACTGTTGTTAGCTGTCATTGAGGCAGCTTCAATTCATGGGGACCTCATGGACAGCAGAATGAGACATCGCCTGGTCATACGCTATCTTCACAATCATGGATATGCTTAGAGCCATAGCTGTGATCACGGTGTGTTCTGAGTGTCTTCAAACCTAGGAAGTTCATCTTTTAGCACTACAGAAGAGAACATTCTGTTGTGATTCATAGTGTTTTCATTGGTTGATTTTTGGAAGTAGACCACCAGGCTTTTCTGCATTATCTGTCTTAATCTCATAGTAAGAGTATGAAATACAGAAGATATATCTTTCTGTGTGCATTCAGTACAGCTTTGTGTATATTTTTAATTTACTGTCATTGACTTCTTTTCTGTGATGACTTTCAAAAGAATGAGACCGGTATCCTCCTTTTACTGTCATTGACAGCAGCTGATCTCTCTGATATGTCTTAACAACAATCTGAGTGAGCCAGCAAAATCTTTCCTAGAAAAAGTGATCGAGCATTGAAACTTCTTTTAGTACTAAATTAATTCTATTGTGCCTTAGCAACTGGAAAAAGCAAATTCACAACACCAAATTCATACAATTAAAATCAGATGTAGAAATATTTTAAACTTTTTTTTATATGCAGAGTTTTTTTTTTTTTATTGTTGTTACATTTTGTTTCTGCATTATTTAAAAATGTTAACATGATTCTGAATTTTCTACCCTGGTTCTTTAGGGAAGACTTTATCTCCTTTATGTGATCAGTCAGACTGTAGGTGACTAATATCTTGTATTACTGTGTTTTTAGTTTCAGAAGCAGTTTCATGCATGCTATCTCACCTGACACTTCAGTCTGCTCAGCAGAGTTGGCAGCCAAGCCAAGTGCCGTCGAGTCAGATCCAACTCATGGCAACCCTAGAGTTGGCAGGGAAGGTATTATTATCTTTGCTGATGAGAAAAGTGAAACTCACAGAACTTCTAGTGGTTTGCCCAGAGTCAAATACACAGTACTTGGTGAAGCCAGTCCGTGAAACTGACTATTCAAATTTCAAGCCTAGCTTTTTTAAATTGCTGAACAGTAAAAAGAAGTGGATTACAATGGTAAACCTTATTAGGACTTTGATAAATAAAATCCATTTCTACTAAATTAATCAAAACTGTAAGCTAAAATTACAGCCCTATAGACTAGGTACAAGGTATAAGTGTTATAATATACAGTGTATATAGTTTTACTTACCATGAAAGAGTATACACAGCCCACAGGTCGACTCCAGTTAAAATGTAAAAGTTCAAATTTTCTGGTAAACTGAGCAGACACAGCTTTGATAATTTTGTATAGACATAATTGTTAGCTTATGTGTGTGTTTAAGTATACAGATTGACTTTGGGAGTACAGATATTTAATTCTATATGCCATTACTTTTTTTTTTACTTTTTCAGCAATCAACTGAATTTGACCAATGATATTTAATTTGTTGCTCTTAATAAATGTTTGCTTTTAGGGCTTATTTTCACTGGCTTATGTATGTTGATGATATCAGATGCCACTGAGTCAGTTCCAATTCAAAACAACTCTATGTAAGACAAAATGAAACTACCAAGTCCTACCCCATCCTCACATCTTGTGCTATGTCTAAGTCTGTTGTTGCACCCATAGTGTCAGTTTATCTCATTGAGGATCCTCTTCTTTTTTCACTGACTTCTCTGCTTTACCAGGCACAATATCCTTCCCAGGGACTGGATCTTCCTAATAATGTATTCAAAGTACATGAGAAGAAATCTTACCCACTTCATTTCTAAGGAGCATTCTGGTTCTTCCAACACAGATTTGTTGAGTCTTCCAGAGGTCCATGGTAAATGGTCTTTCAATAAAGATGTCCTGTCTTTGAACGTGAATAAAATAAGTTGTGTAAATGATACAGTTTTAATTGTTTTATTACTTTGAAGTACACTTGATATCATCACATGTGGAAAAGAACTTTGGAGAAGTGGCTGCCAGGGCACCTTCCAAGTGACACCCCGAAAATCAGTCATCATAGTCTTATATCTTTCATCATAGACAGTCACAGCCTCTCTCCCTTCATCTTAAAAAAAAAAAAAAAAAAAAGGACCAATGATTCTGTCAGATCAAAATCCACACCAAACTATAACCTTCTGGGGATGAAGTGAATATTCTCAAATCTCCATTGGCTTCTTGTCCCTTGAAATGCACCAGTTTTGTTTGTTAACAAAACCATTCATCCAAAAATGGGCCTCATTGCTGAAGGTGATTTTTCAGCCAAGAACAGGGTCAACTTCCAATTGCTCCAGTGCCCAGTCAGCAAATGAATGGCATACCTACGGTCACTGGACTTCAGCTCTTGCCTTAAAACAGTTTTGCAAGGGTAAAGCTTCAAGTCCACCAAATACAAAATCCGACAAATTGTGGTCAACAAAAGGCTCAGTTTTTGTGCTGGGTGATAAATTGATTGGGATACATTCAAGCACACACTCTGACAAATAGTGGCGATGCTTTCATTGGAACACATGATTCCTTGACACCCAGGCATTGTTTGATTGGCAGCAGACCCAGTTGTCTCAAATTTTTAAAATTAAATGTCAATTCTTTCTCTTGGTGGTGCAATTCTGAGTATCATAGATTTCACATAACTCACAGAATGTTTAGTGAACAGAACACTCATTTTAATAATAAACTTTAATATTTACTGTGTTGTGCAATCATGTAACTTTTCACAGCTATTTGTCAAGACTAATAAAAAGAAAAGTGATAAATACGACCACTATAGCTCCACAAATATCACGACTATGATGAATTTCCAGATTTCCATTGTTCTTTATTAACATGAGGAAAACTGGAAAAGAGAAAAATTGGAAGCTCAGAAGTTCACATTTGTATACATTATGTAGAAACATCCAAATACAAATAAAGATAATAATTAGAAAATATAATCCTTCCCTAGGTCAGAATAGAGGTCTGGGTTCACCATATTACTGTATAATTTAGTCTCTAAATAATATGCAAAGCTACAGGAATAGATGAGATCACTTGTATAAAAGAGAATGGACATTTGGGCAAAGTATTGAGTAATTACAACATCTAGGGATAAGAAGGAAGATGATTCATCAAAGGACACTAAAATTAAGTGGACCAGAGAACTCAAAGGAAAACCAGAATAGCCCAATGATATGAGAATCAATGGAAGTTAGTGATTCAAGTCAAATGCTGCTCATTACTCTAGTAAGATGACACATGTAAAGGTAAGCTGAACTGGTGAGCTTGGCATGAGCAGTTTTTCAATCAAGTTATTTTTATTTTACAGTCTCCCATTGGAAAGAAGTTAACATTGTACCTTAAGACCCTCACCTTAGGCTAAAGTACTGTTCCTACTGGAACAGTAGGTAAATCCGTGGGATCATTAAATACTTAGATAAATTTACCCCTTGTTGCTACACCAGAGTCTCATATACTTTCCCTACTCTCCCTTAGTTTGTTCATTCAGATTCAGCCTACTGCTAGATGATCAAGCAGGTTAGCAACAAAGAGATGAGCTTCCGGCATGTGTACCTGCAAATCCCTGAATCTCCACAGAGGGGTTTCTGCTTTGTCTCCTGGCCCCATTCATCATAAAACTTTAAGGAGTATGCCATACAGTGACCTTCTCCACTTAGGCACTTTGCCTTCATTGCTCTATTTAGCTAAAAAAATAATATTATGTACAACATAAGAAGAATGGAATGCTATATGATGCCAGCCAAGTGCTGTCGAGTCGGATCATGACACATATTAAAAATAGCTAACAGTTTCACAGCACTTGTCTTAGTCATCTGGTACTACTCTAACAGAAATACCACAAGTGATTTTCACAAGCAAAAGTTTATTCTTACACCGTCCAGTAGGCTAAAAGTCTGAATTCAGGGTGCTGGCTCCAGGGCAGGCACTCTTTCTTTGTTGTTTCTGGAAGCAGAACCCTATGTTGCATTAGTCTTTCTTAGGTAATTGAACACCTTGGCTCAGGAACCTCAGTTTTGAAGGAAGTGCTCTGCTCTCAGTGATGCTTTCTTGATGGTGTGAGGTTCCCAACTGTATGTACTTCCTTTTCCTTTCATCTCTTGTACGTTAAAAGGACAAAAAGTGATACAGTCCACACTCCAGGGAACTCCCTTTACATTGGAGCAGGGAGGTGACCTTAGGAAGGATTTTACAGCCCTAATCCTCTTTAACATAATCCAGTCTATTAACTACAGGCAAAGATTAGGATTAACAGCATAGAAAAATCATGACACGGAGGGCAATCATACAATACTGGGAATTGTGGTCTAGGTTATATTACTACACAAATTTTAGGGGGGCACAATTCAATCTAATTCAATCTGTGACAGCAATTATGTACCAGACAATGCTCCAAGCACTTTATACACATTAACTCATTAGATCCTCACAACAATCCTCTGAGTTAGCTATGTTCTGCTATTATTTCCATTTTACAGTTCAAGACACTGAGGCCCAAAGAAGTTAAAGGATGTATCCAAGTCTAGCTGCAGGGTTCAAGCCCTTAACCATTAGGCAATGTATACATATACTCAGGTCAATTCAAAGCAATCTTATAAAGAACAAATGAACCCAAGAGACAGGGCATTTGAATCACTCTAACTGTTCCTAAAGTACCCATGAGGCCAGAATGTGAAAATGTGCCAGGTGATAAACACCTGGACTCTGGTCAGCTCCACAAATAAGTTCCCTTCTGGAAACTCATGAACTACAGTGTCCTTTGTGGTTATTGTCACACTGAGGAAGTTTTTTGATTCCATGAATTATATTAGACAGAGTAGCTAAACAAACAAAGACCCTTATTTTTATCATTCTCTTAATTATTCATTCATTTAATATTCATCTATTAATTTCTTACTGTGTTCCAGAACTCGAGTTATAAAAGTGCCTAAGACCGTCCTTGATCACAGACATCTAAAAAGTTGGAACAGAGACAAATAATCAGATCGCATAGCATGGTGTGGTAAGTGAGTTAGGTATAAACATAAGTTGCTATGGGAATATGTGGGAAACCACTCACTTACTTGAAGTCATTGGCAATAGGAAAAAATAGCCTCCTCTGTTTTTACTCTTCATAAGTGTGTCATTTCTTCTGAGGAATGTTTGCTTTAGAGAAAGCCTACAGGTAAGAGCACTTCAACATTTCTTCACCTTTGCCAGGGCATCAGTTCTCCAAAGCTTCAATTGTCATCTGGGGCCACACAAAAGTTATGGGTATGTGAGAAACAGAAGACAGTGAGATAGAAAGAAAGGAGTGAAGCTTAAATGGTGAGAAAATTCAGGACAGCTGTCGTATTCCTTCTCAAGTGGTGTTGTGTGTACAAGGCTAAATTCAGACTTCCTTAGGTCCAGGGGTGTTTAATAATGGGATTTGATATTTATTAGGTGCACTTCCTGAAATTGTATGGGAAAAAAAGCATGATTTTTTTTTGTTGTTGTTGAGAGAATCCACACAAAATATAAAATTTTTGAAGGAATCAACTGAAAAAAAAAAGATTAAAAACAGTAGTGCAAATACAAATTCAAATTTTGTAGCAGGGAGGAGTGGAAAATGGTAGTAGCAGTGTACGAAACTTTGAGGGCACTCTTTAATAAAAATAATACAAAATTACTTATGAAGTGATTATTATTCAAAATGAGAGTATAATATTTTTATTAACTAACTGTCTGACAGTTAATTAATAGAAACATTATGTTCTTGATTTTTTATATTTTTGACTGTATATTTCTTGATCACTGATTCATGTGACACCTGCAGTTTTTAATATCACTGAGTTTATTTTAAGGAAGACTGAAGAATAAACAGATACCTATGAATTATGATACTGATGAAAAACATTCAGTATACCATGAACTTCCAGAAGAATGAACAAATGTATCATTGAAGAACAGCAGAAGCAAAGACCACAAGACTTCATCCTGTGTACCTTGAACAGGTTATCAGAAGGAACTGGTTCCTGGAGAAGAACATCACACTTAGTAAAGCAGAGGGTCAGTGAAAGAGAGGAAGACCCTCAAGATGGATTGACACAGCGGCTGCAAAGATGTGTTCAAACATAGCAACAATTGCGAGGATGGTGCAGGACAGAGCACTGTTTCTATCCGTCTGTTGTACATAGGGTCGCTATTAGTTGGAAATGACTGGATGGTATCGAACAATAATAAAAACCAAACCAAACCCAGTGCTGTTGACCCTATAGAACAGAGTAGAACTACTTAGTAGAGTTTCAAAGGAGTGTCTGGAGGATTTGAACTGCTGACTTTTTGGTTAGCAGAGGTAGCACTTGACAATTTTGTAAAAGTCTTCAATGTACGAGTGAAGTGTAGTATGGCTCCCATTGCTGCTTTTGACTAACTTTGTAGCTCTCAAGTTGCCTGCATAGATGAGGCACTTCAAGGAAGATCATTCTTCTTTCAGAATCAGTTAGATTCAGAAGTTTATAACAACGTTATACGCTGACAGTCTTTCACTCGGACAGTGTTCTAGAAAATGTACACGTCTAATCCCCTTAGGCCTCACCATGGTTCTCTCAGGTTGAGGTCTTTATAATGATTTATGGTGAGTAAACTCAGGCCCAGGAGAAGCAAACAGCTTTACCAAAGGTTACAGAGCTGGTAAGGGGACAGGCTGGGATTTAAGCTCAATCAGTCTGACTCAGAGACTGAGGAGGTTGTTAACCTTCTGTAACCTAAATTTTATAAAACTGAGTGAAAGGCTGGGATGAAGTTATCTGATTTTTGTGGATCCATTTTCCACACTGCCCTGGGGTTCACACTGAGGAGGGAGTGAGTAATGAGAGCATAGAAACTTCAGATACTAGAAGTTGTTTCAAAGAAGCAGGCTCTTATGACCCCTCTCACGTTAGAAATGTGACAAGGGTCCACATCACAAGACGTCCTGCTTTAACATGTGGTAGCAACAGCAGAGATGAAACAATGGTGTGGCATTGTCAATCTAATAGAGCACCAAGGTGCACCCAGCAGTATCACCTCATCAGGAGAAACCAGGACAGCAATCATGAGCTCTCGCAGTGAATGCTTACACACTGCCAAAAGGCAGGAAGGATTAGGTGCATCTTCAACAAAATCATCAGCAACAGAAACCAACACCCATTAGAGGCCAGTGATGTCCAGGACTTGTCTTCAGGTCTTGGAAAGAGGAAAAGAAATATAATGGTGAAGTTAAGACTTTTGAAAATAAAGAGAAATTTAGAGACTTCATAAAAACTAAATCAAAACTACATGAAATACTGAAAGAAGTTCTTCCCAAAATGTATATTTTAGGTGACAATTCAGGACACTTCATCCAAATTTCTAATCAGCTAAGGATGTCACAAAACTTCACCAAAGCTACAGTGTTATAATAAGGGAATCTGAGATTGTATCATGACAATTATAATACCATCACATTAAAAGAGGGATACACTACAATAGCTACAGTTGTTTTGAATGCAGAGGAAGTTTCAGAGATATGAAGTAGTTAAAATTGAGTTTAATCTTACTGTGTTAAGGGGGATAATACATGTTAATCTGCTTTATGGCTACATGTATTATCCCCTTGAACGTATCTTATTTAACATCCCCCACCCACCTCCATGCACAGGACATTGCTGTTGAGCTGGTTCTGACTCATAATGACACTATAGGACAGCATAGAACTGCGCCATTGGTCTCCCAAGTCTGTAATCTTCATGAAGGCAGACTGTCATAATTTTTTTCTATGAAGCAGGCCAGTGGGTTCAAATCATTGATCTTTTGGTTGACAGCCAAGCACCTAACCAACTGGGCCACCAGGGCTCCTTATCAATACCCTACCTTCTGATGATAATACCTGCTTCTCTGACACTTGTGTAAATACATTTTCCAGATTAGTGGAAAGGACCTGCTTTACAGATGAATGATATGTGCCACATGGATGTTCAGCAAGGGTTAGTTTGATGAGTTTTGGAGTAAGTATATAATAAACTACCCATCCAGATCCCTGAGGAAGTAATACCTTTCCGTGAATATGCTTTTGTTTACAAGATCTCATAAACTAAGCAATTAGAGTCTCACTTAGAACAAAGTTGAAAGAGAATATAGTCATCTAAGCTGAGGATTCCAAAGGAATCCTGAAGGTCAGGTTCATTCTCTGCGTGTAAGACACCACATTCTTTCACTAATCCTTTGATCTCTTTATGGTTTCGTTGTTCATTTTACTGATTGTACTGGAAACAAGTTTCACTTCAGATATAATAGTTAATGACAGACAATAGAGAAGGAAGTGGGTGTGGTGCTGTCGTTAACTATAATGTCAAGAGCGTCAGTCACTATTTATAGCATCTGTTAAACTTTCATCTGCTCAAATTGTTATTTTCACACAGCAAACTCAAATCTCTCCAGCAACAGGGTAAGCAGCATACGATTAGTACTAGAGGTAATTTCTGGTGTTAGTCAAGTAAGTAGTGACTAAGGAAAACACCTTCTTCAGCTGAAAGTGCCACTAGCTAGCGACGAGAACACAAACATTCATAAAGGAAGCATGAAGTGATCACTGTGGGAAGCTGGCCAAACAGAGAATGTGTGCTAAAGGATTCTACTTCAGAGTCAGAACCAACCAAGTGTAAATTTAGGGCAAAAGTATGTTTTTTTGTTTGTTTGTTTTTTTAACTGAAGGGATTTTATTAGAAAGAACTTGTCAGGAAACCATTTTCCTGTATCTAACGAAATATAAGATTGCTGTGATTCAAAATTGACTAGATGGCAACAGTTTAATGGTAGTGAGAATGTATGGTGGCTGAAATTGAAACTCAAAACTCACAAGCTGTGGTGTGAAACCTTGACTTCTCATTTGCTGTGTGACTAGGACAATTGTTACCACATTTCACTACCCAGCGTCCTCTTCTATAGAGATATTTAGAAACACCTCTAAGGACACTGTATCAGTGATGGATTGGGTTCCACTCAGGTGGAAAGTGGAAAGTAGAAGTGGAGTGTAAGGCTCAAAGTGGTAGAACTGGGAGACAGACAGGGAAGGGATGGGAATGGACTCATTCTGTTGCCACTGAAATACTGACTTTGCATTACAATGATTGATGTTCCCATTATATCTTAAATTAGGCCTTAAGTTTTCTTATGTCTCTTGTTGGTACAAATATTTAATGAGCTCAGCAGCTACCCAAAAAAGACTGGAGGTAGAGTCTACCCAGAGGCACCTCAGAAAAAGACCTGGCGAACTACTTCCAGAAAAAAAATCAGTTGAAAACCCTGTGGATCACAGCTCTGCTCTGACACACATGACATTGCCATGAATCCAAACTGACTTCATAGCAGCTAGCTTTTTCCTGTATAAGGGAATCATTTTTGATTACAACTTCCTATGTATCCTCCACACCTTGTAAATGGTATGTACACAACTCATTTTTTTTTAAACATAACAGTGCTGCTAGGAAAATCTGGATGATTTGACTCTAATACAGCCTGTCTACTGATTTGAATAAGTTTTGTAAACTGGTAGCAGGCAGATTATAGAATAAGATTAGGGAAAAAAAAATCCCAGTCCAGCAGAGTTGGTTTCAACTCATACTGATCCTATAGAACAGAGTAGAACTGGGTGCTCAAGAGAGTTAGCTTGTTGGACAATCATTCTCATTAGTGAGGCAAAGGTGTGTGTAAGACCATGCCAGAAGCTTGCTGATTTTGTTGAAATGATCTTAAATAAAGTAGTGATGAGTGCTAAGAATGTGGATGTCTAAATAACTGAAATTTATTTTATTTTGTAGACTTCAGCCCATGGACAGATTACCCAGGAAGCAAGGTAAACGTGTCCTTTCTTGTGTGTGCTTACTAATCTATAATGAACTGCTCATTACCGATTAATAAATATGCATAAGTAAGGCCATGCTTACCTTGCTTACTGGGTAATTCGTCCCTGACACAGATTATTACTTTGGTGAGACTTCGATTCTGGAGGAAGGTGCTATGGGGTTGGGAGAGAGACATATGCCAGCCATACTTAGAAGCAAAACCTTTGATAAAGTTAAAAGCTGTGAAACTGTCCACTAAAGATTAGTAAATAAGCAAAAGTAAGCTTATGCTTATCTTGCTTATTGGGTAATCCACCCCTGCTTCATACCAGAATTCACTTATACCTCATTGCTTACAAGAGATTTTTATGATGTTGGGAGTACTGTGAGTGAAACTTGATAAGCGCTGAAGAGACCACTATTGACTCTTTTCTCCTAGCAATGAAAATAGTTTACTATGCAATATACATGAGTTCAATACTCTGATACTATATTTGACTTTCCTTTTATATCAGATAGCATTATCTTGGTAGCTGCAATCCTGAATGACTGCTTATTTTCCTGATGACTGTGTAATTATCTATCCCATGAGAGGTTTTATTACAGAATAGCAAGTAGATAAAAATGCACTTGTATCTCTTTTCATTGTATTACTTAAAACTGTAGACATGTATTGCTCACTTGTATGTTTAAGACTGAGGGACATGTAACATTTAAGAACTGCCTTTACTCTTTATAAAGCAAGGCTGACACCTGAGAAAAACAAAACAACAAAAACCTAGCACTACAAGAAGATCAACAATTCCTGGCAGACAAGGGATAAGAATGCTGAGTGCTATAAGAGGTCAAGGGACGGAGAGCTTATATAGGCTGGGACCTTCAAGGAAGACTTCCTGGAAGGGGTGGAGTTTGAATTGGGCTTTGAAGAAATGAGCACATGTTAGCAGGTGAAGAGAAGGTTGAAAGGTTTTCCAGGCACAGGGAATAGAATGTGTTCTAGTACAGGTTCTTTAGAAAACCATGTTTCAACCTAGATTTAGAAATAACCTTTCAGCTTTCTCTTCCTCCCCAAAGAGTTGGAAATGTATTGACCCAAATAGTGAGACATCTAGGATTAGCTCCAGTTTCAGATATAGCTGGAGGCAAATGCCCAAACACAGCTATGCTTCTGTCTATGTTAGCTTCATTTTTCGAAGGACTTCTTCTATGGGGAGGCCTGAGTGCTCCAGATTCATACCCTGATAATTTAGCAATCCAGAAGAAAGAGAGCAAACACATACATCCTGGGTGGGGTCTCGTTGGCCTAAATCTGTCCCTGAGTCAAACACTGTAGCCAAATGACCGAATATTGCCTAACCTCAGTCATGAACCCCTGGGGTTGGGTTAAACTGAGGATGGTGGGTTAGATCCACCTGAATCTTACAGATGATGGGTTATGTAAGTAAGTCTACAATAGAAAATCGGGTAGATGCTCCTGGAAGAAAAAATGGATGGCAAGAGTTCAAAACCAAACTGAGATGGTATAAGTGAATATTCAGAAATGAGAGAGTCAAGATTTGTAGAGACCTAAACCCAAAACCAAACCCATTGCCATCAAGTTGATTCTGTCTTGCGGTGATCTTATAGCAGTCCTTAAATATGAATACAAATGGTTTTCATGAAAATGAATTTCTTCTTGTGCATTTGTTTTTTAAATGCTCCAAGCCAGGCTTTGAAAACACTTAACCTCAAAATCATATTTAATGCCATTTTCCTGTCCCAGTTCCTGACCTTTATCTTCTACTGCTACTGCAACTACGATGATTACAACGACAACTACTGCCATTATTATATAAATAAATAAATTAGGAAATGGAGCACAGCGAGGAATGTTCTCTGCTGCTTAGGACTGACTTAAGAAATCTTTTCTTGGGAATTCCCCGTGTTTCAGACAGCATACAAATTAAGTAGCTGATTCATTGACTCATTAAGAATAAGGAGAATGTTCTGAGATGCCAAGGCATCCTAACTCCAGCAGATCCTCCCTAAATCCTCTTGCAAAATGCCTCTTAAATTTGTTCTCATCAGGTGTTAATATGCCGATGTCACGGCACTTTGTTTATGCATTATAGTTCTTGGTACACTGTCTTTTAAGCACAATCATTTACATTCAAATAGTACTTAATACTCAATTCACATGATGTATCATTTTCAGATTTTTGTTGTTGCTTGTGAAGTCTACTTTTTCAGAATTTCAAATTTCAAGAAAATTAATCTATTGGAAATATCAACAAGTTCACATTGTGGATGAGAACATGTTTTCATAATCCATAATTGTGATTTCTCAAAAACTTTCCAAGCCATACTTAATTGAAGTACATGGATTCAGCAGGCCATATGGCAGGTCGATACTAATAGTATAGCGAATGCTTTCTCTGAGGTGGATTTTTCATCACTTTTAGGCTTTAGTTAGCATGATCATCTATTTCTGAGTCAGACCTTTCTTCATAAATCTGGGCTTTTGACCCCAAAATCACTTTAATCTCTTTATTTTCAGTCTGTAACACTCATCTCCAGTAGATCTTAATTATCATTTTTGGAATTGTAGTAAAATTTTTTGAAAACTGTCACTTCCTTCTTTGTAAAAATGCCAAAACAAGTTAAATATTGCTTATAATTAAAAGAAGTTCTCAGATCGGTTAATACAATCAAGGTTAAACATGCCTACTTTTGATCTTGAAAGTTTAAAATATATGTATTTTCATTTCAAGTAACTTTTAAAAACATATCCATGATCATTTGTCTTTTCTTGTGGCTGACCTGTTCCCTGTCACCCCCAGGATAACAGAAAAGACCTCAGGAAAGAATAACTTCTCTCTTCCTGCTAGTCTTCTAAGTCCCATCTATTTACTAACACTTTCTCTTCCTTCTGGTACATCCCCGTTCCCGTAACCGTTCATCTGAAATCATCATTTCATTACCATGAAGTGAGCACAGTGGCTACTACAAATAAAAAGGCCTCTATTTCTAAGTCCCAACACCTGTCTGTCAGTTTGTTGTACTGTGGCATCTTCCTTGTTACTATGATACTGAAAGCTATGTCACCAGTATTTTAAATATCAACAGGGTCGTCTACGGTAGATGGTTTTCAGATTAACGTAGGCTTAAAGTAAAGATCTGGAAAGAGCTGAAAATTTAGTCAATGAAAACCTTACGGAGTGCAAGAAAATATTTTCAATACAAGGTCCAACATCAAGTCCATGAACTTAATTGCTTTCAGTACTGCATACCTCATTGCTGAATAGCTCTGTGCTCATCTTCGACATACTCTGGGAAGCTATGCACCAACGTCAGCACCTAGCTGTGGCAATTTTGGAACACTTCGAAGAAATTTTGGAACTCTTCAGAGTAGTTTTGGAACTTTTTGAAATGGTTGTTGTGCATGGTGACACTGCAGCAAGTTTGTGAACTTAATTGTACAGTTATCTGTGAGGAAGTTCTTAATGAGTAGACAAATAACTGTATTGGAATACACTTCCTACTCACCAGATCTGGCCCCCAATGACTTTTTTTCTTTCCCTGAAGATAAAGGAAATACTGAAAGTAAGACATTTTGATGACATGCAGGACACCAACAGTAGCTCTGATGGTCATTCCAGAAATAGTTCCAAAATTGCTTTGAAAGGTGGACTAGGAACTGGCATTGGTGCATAGCTTGAATACCTTGAAGGTGACCATAGTGATACTCAGCAATAAGGTATGTATTGCTTTTTTCTAGGATAAGTTTGTGAACTTAATTGGCAGTCCCTGCATAGTGTGGGAAGTTGGCACTCAAAACACACAATGGTCACAACAATGGACTTGAGCATACCAACGATTGTGAAGATGACACAGAATCAGGCAACATTTCATTCTGTCATCCACAGAGTCACCATGAGTCAGAACCATCTAGATGACAACTAACTACAACAACGTTTTCAAGTCAAAGGCAACTATAGAAAGATTCTGTGCAATTTGAGACCTCATTCAGATTGTGCCTTGCCCATCAGTTAAATTACGTATTTTAAACTTAGTCAAATTGTGTTTTTCTGAAAGGTCCATGTACAGGGTTTTTGGTAGACTTTAGGACTAGGAAGGATAAACTAAAATTAATTTAGTTTTATTAATTATTAGTTATAGGTTTTATATTTATTATTATTTCAAGAGTTCACAAGCTTATCAATGTAGCCATTCACCTGTCTCTATCTAGATGGATAGTGCCTACAGCTGATAAGTCTAGGAAAGGCCTTTGCAAACATAAGAGGTCTGACAATTAAGTTCAGGAACTCATCCTAGAAAAAATTGTTACACACCTCGTTGCTGAATATAACTATGATCACCTTCAAAGTCCTCCCCTTGGGAAGCTATGCACTGATGCCAATACTTAGTCCAACCTTTAAAGCAATTTTGGAACTCTTTTTCTGGAATGGCCATCAGAGCTGTCATCTTATAACTCTTGATGTCCTGAATGTCATCAAAATGTCTTCCTTTCAATATTTCCCTTACCTGTGGGTAAAGAAAAAAGTCATTGGGGCCCAGATCTGGTGAGTAGGGAGGGTGTTCCAATACAGTTATTTGTTTACTGGCTAAAAACTCCCTCACAGACAACTACTATACAATTAAGTTCATGAAATCACCACCTTGCCATTGTGCACAATGGCTGTTCCAGAAAGAGTTCAAAATTGCTTTGAAGGGTGGACTAGGCACTGGCATCAGTGTACAGCTTCCCAGGGGGATTAATTCGAAGGCGAACACAGTGCTATTCAGCAGTGAGGTATGTAGCAATTAGGACAATTAAGTTCATGGGCTTAATTGTCAGACCTTCTAGCATCTGTTCTATACTCCATAATAGTTCCTTTCACTCTCTGATTATCCCCCCCATTTGCTAATTATGAGAGTTGCTGGTATTTTATAAGGCAAGAGTTGTCTAAACATCAACTGTTAAAAAGTAAGGTTTTCAACTAACATCATATGTGGTGTGCCTGGAACTAAAATTAGATTCTTAATAACAATGTCAAGTCAGGCTTGTTTTGATCCACAGATTTATACGGGATTTTGAAAAACCTTATTAGATGACTTTAATCACCAGCCCTCTCATCTTGGAGTTAAAAGTCTAATCTTGTGCCTATATCTACGTAGACATACACAAGGAAACATAAGCAAACACACTCAACTAGTACTCTGGCAAAGTCCTTGTGCACCAAAAAGAGCAAACATTTGCTCAGTAAGACCATCTTCCCGGTTCCCAAGAACATGGAAACATCATCATTCCTGTTAACTGCATAACCCCAGGCAGGATGTTTCATGCTGCCAAGCCTCAATATCTTTACTTATTAAAAGAAAGTGTTCTAAAACAGTGTGTGCATTTGCAAGTGTCAGTCAACATCTGGGAAATATCCAAGGATTAAATCCAAGTCTCAAAGTAAACTCTATCTCTCCAACTGCCTGCTCCTTCCACACGCTCTCTATTATTTCACATGCCCAACACTGAAGAGGTAGAAAGACAAGCAAAACCAACCCTGCAAACAAGGTCTGCTTCCCAGGAGTTCAATTCCCATAGTCAGGCAGGCCTTTAGCTAAGAAGGATCCTGTGTTTGGTTTTAATGCTCTACTGGCATTGTTTTGAGGTCCCTGATTGGTATCAAAGGTTTGCTGACAGAAAGGTGCCAATTTGATCCCTCCCAGTGATATCACAGAAAAAAGATGTAGCGATGAAAGAAAAAAGATGTTCCCATAAAGACTACAGCCAAGAAAACCCTGTGGAGGTGGTCTACTCTGTAAAATGTGAGATTGCTATGAATTAACTTTACCACAATGGTTTTCTGTGTGTGTGTGCTTTGTATGTGTGCATGTGTGGGTGTATGTTTTAATTCTTAGCAATTTTTGAACAAAGGGGCTTCCAGCTTCATTTTATACTGCATCCAGGAAATCATATAACTAGTCCTACCTGCAAGGATAGCACAAGGCAGAAGCAGCAGTCCTATTAAGGTAAAAGTTGGGGACAATGAAATGAAGAGGACTGTTGTGTGTATTGTTGCCTAGCAACTCAGTCATAGTATTGATTTTAAGGCATCCTAGGTATTTTGGGAAAATGCTCAGGTTTTTTTGTTAAGGGGAATAGAAATAAGCAGTATTGCTTCATCAGGTTTTTTGTTTGTTTGTTTTGTTATTTTTCTTTCATAATTATCTATTTCTCCAAATAATCTGGATTACATCTTGAAGGAAGTGGGGGATTTCATGCTAAAAAAGGCTCTAGTAGAAGGAGTGATTTTATAAACTCTTGGGGTTGCTTCTTTTTGGTATCAATTTATAGCACACATCCATCCTGTTTCATGCTTCAAAAGGATTAGCAGATCCTCTCCACCCCAGAACAGTAAATAATCCTAAAGTTCAAGCCTACCAGAAATGTACATCTTCCCAGTTTTAACACTCCCACAAGTGTCTATAGATATGACAAAGGAAAGATGGACTTTTCCTATTGATTTGAAAATGAATAATATCCTCACTGCTAACAGATAATGGTCTAGAATGCTCAGATCATGTCATAAATTAAACCGTGTCACCCCAAAAATGTGTGAAACAATTTGGCTTGGCCACAATTTCCACTGTTTTATGACTGTCATCCATTTTGTGATTTTCCTATGTTGTAAATCCTAATCTCTGCCTGTGGTTAACAGAGTATATTATTTTAGTGCAAATTAGCGTGGGACTTCAACACCCTTCCTAAGGTCACCCCCCAGCTCCACTGTAAAAGGAGTTGTTTTGGAGTGTGGCTTGTATCACCTTTTATCCTTTCATTTTATAAGAGATAAAAGTAAAGGGAAACAAGCAGAGAGTTGGGAACTTCACAACATCAAGAAAGCATCATGGAGAGCAGATCATGTCCTTCAGACCTGGGGTTCCTGTGCCAAGATGCTCCCTAACCAAAGACTGATGCAACACAAGGACATTCCTCCAGAGCCAACAAAGAAGGAAGCCCTTCCCCTAGAACAGAAACCCTGAGTTTGGACTTGTAGCCTACTGGACTGCATAAGAGTAAATTTTTCTTTGTTAAAGCCATCCACTCGTGGTATTTCTGTTAGAGCAGCACCAGTTGACCAAGACAGGCCATCTCCTGATAACTATCCAGTGTTAGAAATTTCTTGGGAATGGAGAATTCTTCTCTTACAAAGCAGTGACTAGATAAGAAAGCATATGGGATTTAGTGCCCAGCTGCAACTTACATGTAGGTAAATAGTTATATGATAACACTTTAGAGACATCAAAAATTCCTGCTTATCTCAAATTTTTACCTGCCAACTTGATATGGCACTTGCATTTCCACCATTGGAGTATTATTATTGTGAGTTAAAAAGTACTTTCTTAAACACTGCATCTTCATTACATTCTCTGATGCACCATTTTTTTCTGTATGGAGGAAGGGCTCATGGAGGCACGGAAGCAAGTGAAGGGCATGCGGGAAGAGGTAAATGGGTCATAGGGAAGAATTTTTCTTCCATCTTTTCCCCGTTGGCCCTGAAACAAATGCTGAAATCTGATGTGAGGACCACTATAGAAATAACAGCTTTAATGTCAACAAAGCAACAATCAATAACAATAAATATTTTTGACTGAAGAGTATGACACTGTGCTATGCATGCATTTGATGTATCATGTCACTGAAATTCTCACAACAATCTTATGGAGCTGACTGCTTGCATTAGTTCAAGTGATTCTGAGCAGCAAAAGCTAACATTAGACCTAATTCAAAATGGTGTAAGTAATAAAAAAAAGATTTGTTATTTCAAATGGGAAGAAATGTAGAGCTAGAGGGTGCCAGAGAAGGTTAATTGAGCAAATGATTGACAACATCAAGGAGCCAGGTTCTCTAAACTTACTTCCCTGCCTTCCTGGCAGCACTGGGTTTTGCCCACAGGCTCATCAGTTTATGTATACAAGATTATAGTAGCCACTCCAAGCATCGTATCTCCACACAATATCCAAAGGCCGGAAGAGAGAACATAGTCTACTTTAAGAATGAAGGGATGACTCCAGACTCCATTCTGTAGACTCATCTCCTGTCTATACTTTCATGGTATGTCTATGTCTAAATTAACCACTTTCATAGTTAAGTAGAATTTCCATGGCTGGCTTAAATTAACCAAGATTTGCCTAATGAGGCTAGGAAAGGATTCAGTCTCCTTTAGATATAAGGATGCCAAATCTTGAACAAATCAGAAGCTACTATGGCAAAGGAGAAGATAGGGAATGGGTTTTGAGTAGACAACTGTGACTGCCACAACGTAGTTGTCCAATATAACAAGTGAAAACATGGAAGATCCGCAAGTTATAGAAAATGCTCAAAGACCTACAGCTGATAAATGATAAAACTGGGATAGAGCCCCTATCCATTGAACCATGAAAGTCATACCTCCCACTGCTGCACTAGACTTCCCTTGTGTATATATCCATATAAAGTCCACATTTTTGCAAAAAATAATTTTAAAAAGTTAAGTACCATTGTAACACAATAATAAGATTAACAAGAAATCCAGAATTATTTTTACACACACCTACCTATACTAGCAGGTAGGCAGTATTTTGTTCACCCATTGCCAATCTCTAACTCTGGTTGAAACATACTTGGGGCTATAATCATGGAAGCCAATAATCATGGAAAGGAGTCCCTAAATCTCTTCTTAGGACAATGTTAACCAATAAGGATTCAGAAGAATCGGGAATGGTTATACCTATTTAACCTCTTAGAGTTTGATAATGTAGTGAATTATGTGACAATTGTTATATGTTTTGTATGTCTAACTGTAATATTTCCTTAAGAAAATCTTGTCTCATATAAACCCAGGAAACTGCTCCTTTCTAATATGCTCTAGAAGGAGAAGTTCAGATCTTCTTAGACAAGAGGCCTTGCAATTTTGTTTTACAGTTCATCCAGCAAATGCTATAACTAGTCCTACCTGTGAGGATATCACATGGTAGTAGGATCAGTCCCATTAAGGCACTAGTTGGGGACATTAGAATGTCCAATGTTTCCACTAAATTTGCTGCAAAGATAACTTCTAGAATTTCTGACCCTAGTTTCTTAAAGCACATATAGGTTTTTGAAATTAGATAAAATACATTTTATCTTTGTCCAGAAAGTACAGAGAAAAAGTTATTGGGGTAAAATAAAAAATATCAGTATGCACATATTCTATATTTGTTTTACTTGTAATAGTTTGGTTATTTAAAAACTGAAGTACAATAGCAACAGCTTTACCAAAATCTTGTATTTAATGGAAATAGTTAGATGCAAGTATACATATTGAGATCCTTAGATGAAAGATTCTACCTAATTGCAAAACCACAAATGTTCTTTTGGTTATATACAGAGTGCATTGGTGTAAGTGAGGTGCTAAAAATTGATTCCGAATTAAACTCTTGGCAGTATTCTACAAAAATACCAAAATAAATAGAAGTAAAAAGCCCCCCCCCAATGGTTTTAAAACTTGAATGTGTTAAAAGAATTTGTAAGAGAGCAACTCCACTTTAGTTTTCTTTTCCTTCAACTTTGTTTTCTTTCAACCCATCTCCACCCCCTTTCACTCTTACCAGTATGTTTAGTTGCAACTGCAAAGGCAAAGAATTAAGTGAACATGTACCTATCCTACCTTCTTCAAGCAGAAGCATACTTAGGCCAGACAGGAATGGCTAGAAAAATGACAAAAACAGAGATGAATTTTAGCTCTAAGCTTATGTCTATTAGGCTGTTGGTGGATCAGTCAGCTTAGCTGTTTTTCTAACAAATTGGCAGAATATTTTGTTGTCATATACAGATAACCTAAATTTAGCTAAAAGATTCAGGTATTGTTCAGTGAGGAAAAAGATATTTTCCAACAAAGTTAGTTGTTGCTGTCAGAATCATTCTGAATACAAAGAACAGAACAATACTTGCGTTTTAATAAAATGCATGCCACATTTTGTTACAGTTTCAAAAGAGAAATAACAAAAATAAGTAATTACTCATCAGTTTAGGATTTAGTGAGATACTCAGTATTCAGATCCCAAATAGGAAAATTAAGTAAAATGATAAGTTAGTGTAACGGATTAAAGTTTCACTTAGAGTAAGAAATCCTAAGAGAGCTGTTGCATGCTCTTACACATACTAAAGGTAACAATTCAGAAATATTAGCAATCATAGGAAACTAACATTTGGTGTTAAACCCTGAAATTTCTCAAAAGGAAATGAGATCAAATAGCTCCTTTTTTCCAGGAAGCTTTGCAGTAGAGTGACAAGGAAGAAGGGTAGAAAATGAAGCTCAAATTTGGTCTTTATACTGAGGGTGGAGATACAGGAGCCTGATGTTCCTGTTTTCTCGTTTTTAAATTTTGCTGACTCATTATATCCAGGATGGAATTCTTAGCAAAGATCTTCCTGAACAACTGAATGGAGCAATGAATGGAATGCATATATAAATATTTCTAGACTCAGTAATTCAGACTTTTTAAAGTGGTTTTAAGGGGCCACTCTTAGCAAACTTTGGAAACCCTGGTGGCATAGTGGTTTAAGTGCTATCTCTGCTAACTAAGACATCGGCAGTTTAAATCCACCAGGCGCTCCTTGGAAACTCTATGGAGCAGTTCTACTCTGATCTCTAGGGTCACTAATGAGTCGGATCCAACTCGACGGCAGTGGATTTGGTTTTGGCTTTTTAGCATACTTGGATGGTGGCATAGTGGTTGAGAGCTAAGGCTGCTAACCTGAAGTTTGGCAGTTTGAATCCACCAGGCACTCCTTGGAAACTATGGGGAAGTTCTACTCTGCCCTGTAGGGTGACTATGAGTTGGAATCCACTCCACTGCAAGATTTTTTTTTTTTTTCTTTTTATGATAGTCAAAGTGATGCTTCTGGGATGACACAATTTAACAAAATTCAGCTCTTGCACTGAAAAACAAAACAAAAGTCTGAATCCAGTCTAAAGGAGGGAATGGAATAAGGCCACATCAATGAAATTCAGGGGCAAAAAAGATTATGTTGCTGATGGCGTGTTTTATGTTCCATTCTCCAACTGGTTTCCCTTTGCTGATCCAATTTCCTGTTTAGCAGAGTGGATGCTTTGCTATGACCCATGGAATGTGATTAAGTGACAGTCTGTACACCTAATCCTCCTAAACCAATGAGTCAGAAAAATCATCCTCAAGAATCTACAAAGAACCCAAACATGGAAACTATTATTGTTGAAGGAGATGTATCGTCTGTGGCAATGCAGGAAAACCAAGTAAATAAATGTGTATAATCCAAAATTTTTGGAACATTTTTAATGTGCCTTTTACCTATAGTACTGAGTATTAATCACAAAATTTTTAGGGAATGCTTGGTAAAGTAGAAGATCACCAAAAAGGAGGAAGCCTCTCAACAAGACGGACTGTTACACAATGGTTGCAACAATGAGCTCAAACATAGAAACTGTCGTCAGCATGGCACAGGATAGGGCAATGTTTCATTCTGTTGTACATTGGCTCAATGTAAGTCAGGATTGACTAGACGTCATTCAAAAACAGCAACAAACAGCAACAGCCTAAACATATCATCAACTAGTATGGGAAATCCTCATGGTATAGTGGTTAAGTGATATGACTGCTAACCAGAAGTTCTGCAGTTCAAATCCACCAGGACCACCTTTGAAACTGTACAGAAGCAGTTCTACTCTGTCTATAGGGTTGCTATGAGTTGAAATTGACTTGATGACATTGGGTTTAACCTTTTTTAGTTCAATTATTACCTTAATAGAAATAAAGTCCTTGAGAGGTATAGATGGTTGAAAAATTCAGCTACTAATTGAAAGGTTAGTGACTCCAATCCACCCAGGGACACCTCGGAATAATGGCCTGGTGATCTAGTGGCAGAACACAGACCTTGAAAGCCCTATGAAGCAGAGTTCTACTGTGAAACACATGAGACCACCGTAAGTCAGAACTGCTTCAAAGACAATTGGTTTTACATAGATACCTAAAGATAATTTGAATATTTGTTCTGTCTCAACAACTGTAATCTTCATGTTATAGTTATTTGCATATAAATAGGCATGTTGCCTAAGCCACTTATTAAAGTGTGTGTGATCATAGTCTCTATTGGCCTTTCCCCAAATCTTTATTACACAAAAAACTGTGGCCACTTCAATTGCCCCAAACACCACATACCAATGAGACTTTGCAAATTAAATGCATAGGACAGCTGTCAAGAGTATCTACATGACTCAAGAGTTTGAAGACTGACACTGGAATCACACAATGGTGGGTTTCCTACTTCTTGAAGGTAGGAAATCCTAAATCATCTGGGAAGAGTAAGATCAATTAATGACTGGTAAAAATGAGACAAATGTCAGGTTTCTTCACCCATGACAGACCTCTAATGTCATGGTATTGCATTTTCTTTGACTTTAATGCAATAAAGATGACTACTTATATATCCATTTGTCCATTCAACAATATTACTGTATCTACTATGTTTTTATGCATCCATTTGTCCACTCAACAGTATTTACTGTATACTACTATGTTCCAGACACCCTGGTGATACAGTGATTCAGTGCTATATCAGCTAATCCGTTCAAATCTGCCAGGAGCTCCTTAGAAATAATATGGGGCAGCTCTGCTCTGTCCTATAGTGTCACTATGGGTCAGAATAGACTCAATGGCAGTGGGTTTGGTTCATTTTGGTCCAGGAGTCCTGGTGTTATAATGATTAAGAACTTGGCTGTTAACCAAAGGGTCAGTAGTTTGAATTCACCAGTTACTTTTTGGAAATCCTATGGGGCAGTTCTACCACTCCGTCTTACAGAGTCACTATCAGTTGGAATTGACTTGGTGGCAATGTATGCTATGTGTCAGGCATTATGCTAAGTGCTGGAAATATAGTAATAAACAAGACACTTTGTAATGAATGTCTGCCACAAAAATTAGACATTAACAAACAATGGCACAATTAAATTGTAACTGATGTTATCAAAGAAAAGTAAAAGATGCTATGCTGTTGTTAGTCGCCATCCAGTCAATTCTGACCCGTAGTGACCTCATGGGTGTAGAGTAGAACTGCTCCACAGGGTTTTCAAGGCTTTGAGCTTTCAGAAGACTGCCAGAGTGCCTCTAGGTGAGTTCAAATCATCAGCCTTACTGCTGGTAGTCAAGTGTTTTAAGTATTTGTGCCACCCAGGGATTCCTAAAAGATGCTGTAACAATGTATTACAGATTGTTTTTGTTGCTTGTTGCCACTGAGTGGACTCTGAGTCATGAGGCTCCATGCACAACAGAATCAAAAATTGCCTGGTCCTGGGCCATTTCATGAGAGGTGGCATGCTTGGGTCTATTGCTCAGGCCACCTTGCATTTTGAGAGTCTTTCAATCTAGACTGCTCATCTTCTAGCACTCTGTTGGACAACATTCTAGTACTAGAAGTAGAAAAAAGTATATTTTCCAATTTCCCTAGAACATTTTCAATTTATGTCTGTGATCATAGAGTTATTATTAGTACAGCCTCCAATCCAACTTGACGACACTTGGCTTTTGGCTTCCTTTTACTCTCATAAGTGCTCCAGTTCAGATTATAAAATATTTGATTACCGGTAACTGGTAAGAGGGGATTTGACTTAGTCTGAGGGTCATGGAAGACTTTTCTTAGAAATCGACTTTTTATCCGAGACATAAAAGATGAGTGGAGATAACTGGGAGAAGAAGGGAGTGTGCAATGGAAGTTTGAAGACCTAGGGATGATGCAGTCTGGTCTTTTGAAAAGCTTAAAGGTGGCCAGTGAATAGGGAATGGTCTGAAAAAATAGACAGGAGGAGAGCATGCAGGACCTGGAACAACAGGAAGCCATTGGATCTGTCTTCACTGTTTCTGAAATGTAATGTTTAGAATACGGCAGTAAGTGTTTTGTTCATTTTAGAGATATTAACTCACTTAGTTGCACAACAAACATGCAACGCAGGTGACATTATGTCCTCATTAGAAAATCTAGGTACAAAAAGTTAAATCAATTTCCCTACAGTGATATAGCAAGAAAGTGGTACAGCCAGACTTTGGAGCAGGCTGGCTTGCTCCAGAGTCCTTGCTCTGTCAATAAGTGGTCACATTTGATCATTATTTTTTAAAACCATTTGATTAATCCCAACGTTACAAGAAGCATTCTGAAATGATTACACTACAGTAAAATGTTGAATTTACTCTTGTTTTTGACTCATCAGGTTAAAACTCTCATGCCCAGAACAGTAAAATATGATCCTGTTTGTATTAATAAAAGAAGGATATACACATATGCATATGTAAGTTTAGGCAACAACTGAACAGAACATAAGAAATTGCTAAGTGATCACACCTATGGATTTGTTGCAATGAAGGATTTAGAGGGAGGATGATGTTACTTCTCACCTGAACTGTTCGTTTTTTTCCCATAAGTACATGTTTTAAAAATAAAAATCAGAAAATAACTGTCAGCAACTCCAATATTCCAGCTTGTTAAGAAACCTAGAATGTTTGTGGAGCCAAGAGAGGTGCTTGGAAGAAAAAAAATCACTGGTATCCTTCACCTGTGACAGCAGACAGTTGTGGGAAAAGACTCCAAACAAACCACACATAATGTTTGTTTGAACAAGAAATTAAGGATGTGCATATTACCAAAGTACTGTACGTTCTAATAATAAGTTTCATCATGTTCATTCCTGGTAATGAGAACAACTCTTTGAATGCAATCTAATGCTATTTAATCAACAGATATGTAACTAAGCACCAAGGCAATTTTCAGGTGTTACAAACCAAGGTTCAAGCAAAATTTTATTGAAGTTGGACTGGATTTTAGTGCTCTTGTAAATATCTCGTGATTTCTAATATGTTGTTTCAATTTATTAAATAAATGAATAAATAAATGAGCCCCATTCCCAGTGGCCTTCCAATCACCTTATACCATTATATGGGACTTGTGCATTGGTGTTTTTACTGAACCACGGTATTGACTTTCAAAGCACAATGTCTTTCTTGGAAAAGAAGGAGTAGCTGTTCTTTTCCTTAACTGATCAACTGAAGTGAGATAGCCCTTTGCTTTATATAGAATCTTGGACCTGTATTTGTGTTCATTTGGTATTTGGTCACTTTTGTAACAGTCATATGAATGTTGTTCTTTCTTTGATTAAAACCTCTCAATTGTATCTACATATCCAATATATTGTGATGATAAAAGTATATTTATAGTGTTTAATGATGATTACAATAATCGAATAATACTTGAAATCAAAGAAATCCATTATTTCCTGGGAAATTTAACACTTTCTGGGGATTCTGAGCTCTCAGGATGAGGTCCCAGGTTATGCTGATCCTTGTGTTTTAAATGTAATTTCTTGTCTGTAAAGTCATTACTTTACTCGGCTATTCTGGAACGGACAAGTGTCATTAGTATGTGGATATTCCATTTAATTTCAAGTCTTATGCGGTTGACAGTATGGCTATATTTCTGTTTCCTAAGATTGGGTACATGGTTCTACATGTTTTAGCAACTTAAACTATTAAGATCAGGGAACATAACTCTCTGTCTTATATTCAGTGGATGTTTTGTTTAGTTTCATATTAAAGAGAATATTTTCCTTGTACATTGTTTTGCATGCTAATACATTATAATATTTCTTTTAGTCATTCTTTTATGATTCTATTTCCCACTCTAGCTCAAGTTAAGATTTATTATTATTACTATGGTATATCCAACATGAATGTATAACTTATATACCTATGAAGTGAATGAATAAATGAATGAACGAACACATGAGAAATGAGTAAATCTGGATGGTTATGAATATAATATGTATTCATATGAAGGCTGCCGATTAAGTTCTTGAATGTATCCTAGAAAAGTGCTACACACTTCATTGCTGAGTATCACTACAGTCACCTTTGAAGTATTCCCCTTGGAAAGCTGTGCCTGGATGCCAGTGCCGGGTCCATCCTTCAAAGCAATTTTGCAATCCTTTTTCTGGAATGGCCATCAGATCTGCCATCCTATTACTCTTGATGTCCTGAATGTCATCAAAATATCTTCCTTTCAACATTACCTTTATCTTTGGGTAAAGAAAAAAGTCCCTGGGGGCCAGATACTTGAGTAGGCAGGGTGTTCCAATACAGTTGTTTGTTTACTGGCTAAAAACTCTGTCACAGACAACTGTGCAATTAAGTTCATGAACTTGTCACCTTGCTGCTGTGTGCAATGGCCATTCCAGAAAGAGTTCCAAAATTGCTTTGAAGGGTATACTAGGTGTTGGCATTGTTGCATAGCTTCCCAAGGGGAGTACTTAGAAGGTGACTGCAGTGATATTCAGCAATGAGGTATATATGCTGAGAACAATTAAGTTTGCAGATTTAATTGTCAGATCTCATATGTACATAAAAGGTTTGTGCTAAGTTCTTTGATTTTAATGATTATAGAAATAATCATTTATTGTTCTCAACCAGGAAGGTATAAAGAGTCCACAGTTTTGCGTCTTATTTTGCTTCTTCAGGTAGTGCGAAGCTGGTTATAAGAGAAAAGAGTGGACAGTCAAGATGGCCTCAGAGTGTGACTTGTGGATTTAAGGGATGAAATATAAAATAAGTAACAATAAATAATTAACAGTAGTCATTTTTAGACCAGAAAACCCTGGTTGCATAGCGGTTAAGTGCTTTGCCTTCTAACAAAAAGGTCAGCAGTTCAAATCCACAGATGCTCCTTGGAAAGTCTATCGTTAAATTCTACTCTGTGCTATAAGGTTGCTATGTATTGGAATTGACTCAGCGACAGTGGATTTGCTTTGCTTTGTTTTCTTTTGTTACTTTTAAAGCAACTGGGAAATAGTGGAAGATAGAAGAAAGGAGTTTTATGAACTTTAGTTGGAGAAGATATGGTAACATTTGAAAACTGCTTCATCACAGAGTAGATAACTGTAGAACCTATGTGGCCTGCCTTATCTTGCAACAATAAAAGAGCAACATCCAGTCTTCAGGACCTAGGATAGGGACATAAATAGCAAAATTACCAAAATTCAAAGGAAAAAAAAATGAACTAGAACTCTCTGCATAGATCATCAGTATGAATATGTTACTAAACATGGTTTCAGTACCTTCTTTACCGCTGATCATTCCCTTTACACTACTATGCACAATGGGTCCACAGTGGCTGTAGACAGAGCAATCTCAATTAGCACAGCAGTCTCTGGAACCCTCTACCAGTGGCCAGGAGCCCTAGCCATAGAAGACAGGCTATTTGAAGGCATGTAAGGATCTTTCTATGTCTGTAGGGTACTTGAAGTAAAGGGAAAACTGGAATGGTTTTTATATTATTTCCCATGAATAAAATATGAAGCAGATGATCCATCTATAGATATAATTCTCTTCGATGAGCTTATGTAAAGTTCAAGAAACTTTTTGAGTATTTCTGAAAAATCACTGGCATGGGTGCCTAGCTTATCTCCCATTATAAATTAAAGTCTATTAAGTCTGAAATGTGGAAGAAATGGAAAGGGAACTTTTGAGTAATTATTGTGGCTGTTGTTATGCACTGTTGAGTCAGTTCTGACTCATAGTGACCCTATCTATGCACGACAAAATGAAACATTGCCTAGTCCTGTGCCATGCTCACAACTTTTTCTATGCTTAAACCCATTGTTGCAGCACCTGTGTCAATCTGTCTTGTTGAGGGTCTTCCTCGTTTTCAGTGACCCTCTGCTTTACAGAGCATGATGTCCTTCTCCAGGAATTGATTCCTCCTGACAACATGTACTAGTTGTGTAAGACACAATCTTGCCATCTTTGCTTCCAAGAAACACTCCAGGTGTACTTCTTCTGGCAGGCCATGGTCTGTTCGATATTCTCCAACACCACAATTCAAAGGCATCAATTCTTCTTCTGTCTTCATTGTTCATTCTCTAGCTTTCACATGCATATGATGTAATTGCAGTTACCATGGCTTGGGTCGTACGCACCTTAGTCTTTGTCATGAATTGAATTATGTCCCCCCAAAAATGTATGTGTTGGTTTGACTTGGTTTGGAGTTCCAATATGGTGCCCTTCCTCCCACGTGCTGTGAATCCTGCCTCTGTGATATTGATGATGGAGAATGGTTTGCAGTTGTGTTAGTGAGGCAGAACTCAAGCTTGTGGAATATAAGGGAGAGAAGTGAGCTGAGGAAGTTGGGAACATCATACCACCGAGAGAGAAGCACCGAGAGCAGAGCACATCTTTGGACCCGAGGTTCCTGTGCCAAGATGCTCTCACTGGATTTGGATTCAGCGTACCAGACTGTGATAAATTCTCTTACTGAATGGACTTACAATTTGTAAATGGATTTGCAGCTTACCAGACTGTCTCAATAACGCTTCTCTACATGAAAACTTCCACTCGTGGTATTTTCCTTTAGAGCAGTATCCGGTGACTAGGACAGTCTTCAAGGTGACATCTTTGCTTTTCAACACTATTGAGTAATTGAAAACCCTGGTGGCATAGTAATTAAGTGCTAAGACTGCTAACCAAAAGTTTGGCAGTTCAAATCCACCAGGCACTCCTTGGAATCTCAATGGAGCAGTTCCATACTGTCCTATAGGATTGCTAGGAATTGGAATCAACTTGATGGCAACAGATTTGGGTTATAGTTTACTGAGTAATTAGAGAAACGTAAACCACAACTACAATGAGGTTTTATTCACATCCACTAGGACAGCTAGTATCAGTAAAACGAAAAGTAATAAGTATTGGTGAGGGTGTGGAGAAATTAAAACCCTTGCACACTGCTAATGGGAATACACCATGGGGCAGCCACCATGGGAAACAGTGTCTTCAAAAAATTAAATGTAGAATTATGATACAGTCCAGTAATTCCACCCTTAGGTATATAGCCCTGAAAATTCAAAGTGGAGACTTAAACAGGACTTGCACATCAGTGTTTACAGCAGAATTATTGACAATAGCCAAAAGGTAGAAACAATCCAAGTGACTGTCAACAGATGAATGGGGTATTCACATACAATGGAATATTATTCAGTTATAAAAAGCAGTGAAGTTTCACTAAAAACTACAATGAGTAAACCTTGAAAACATTATACTAAGTGAAACAAGCCAGAGACAAAAGGACAAAGATTTTATGACTCCACTTATATGAAATATTAAAAATAGGCAAATCCATTCTGATAGAAAGTAGATTAGTATGGGCTAGGGTCTGGAGGAATTACAGCTCAGTGGACACATGATTTCTGTTTGGGATGATGGGATGATTTTGAAAGTGAATTGTAGTGACAGAGGTAACACACTGTGAACGTAACAAATGTCTTTAAAGTATACACTGAAAAAAAGTGGCCCCTGAGTCAATTCCAACTCATGGTGTCAGAACTATGCTCCCTGAGATTTTCAATAGTTAAGCTCTTTCAGAAGTAGATTACCAGGACTTTCTTCTGAGGCACTGCTAGTTAATTAGAACCACCAGCCTTTTGGTTAGTAGCCAAGAGCTTAACTGTTTGTGCTGACTAGGGCCCCTGGCTGAAATAGCCAGCAACAGCAACAAAAGTCAATTGACAGTATAGATTTGGATCTGTTTTGGGAATTGCTAGACTGGTCCATTGATCTATACAACTCTCCTAAGTCTTTTGATCTTCCTTATAATATTCAAAATCAACTTGTCAGTTTCTTCAAAAATATATATATATTCATCTGTAATATTAGTAGAGAGAGACCTCATTTTGTTTTTTTCCTTACTGTATTAGAAGTTTGTTTGGCCACTCCAACTCATCCTACCGCAGCACTAGGTGTCATCTCTTTTTCAGCTTTGCCTGTCTTTCTGAATTTATTGAGTCCCCTTACATGGTCCATCATAGGTGTGGATTTTTACAGCATTCAGACAGGTCAAATGACTATAAGTCTCAAAAGAAATTGTGATGTAAGACCCAGAAGACCATTCCAGTGTACCACAGGCAAACCAACCAGCAATCCAGGAACTTTCCTCTGAGGTGAGCAGGGGCAGGGGGCCTCCTGTTCTCAGACCTCTCTAGGGGCCTTCTAGGGAGAAGACTTCAGTGTATATTTCTTTCAGGAACTATTCAGTGCCCACCAGCTCAAGAAATCAATTTTATTACCCCATACAATAAATGTGTAGGTGCAACTCCTATCCTTACACTTCCTCAGAGATACAAATTGTATGGTTTTCTGCCTAGTCACTCTGGGACAAACAAGCCATCTCACACACTGCTTGACCAGAAAGATCCTGGGGTCCCTACCCCAGCACACACTAGTCACCCCCGATATACACTGAAAAAGGAGCTCTGGGCTCCAAGCAGATGCCTTTTAGTTGCTAAAATACTTCAAAACACAGGGAACTGGGAATGTCTCCAGGTAACATCTTCTCAGAATACTCTCTGCCACCTGTTCTGACTCTCAAACTCAGATTTTCTCACAGTGAGGCACTTGTTATTGGGCAGCCAAGTGCCGTCGAGTCTGATCCGACTCACGGCGACCCTAGGGGCCAGGGTAGAACTGACCCCCAGCGATGCTAATATCGGAATGATATTCTTTGGACTCATGTGTAAACATGAATGTAAATATTAGTTTAACCCATGGCTTCCGCTATCTCACAAAGGAGTTTGGAGTCTAAGAATTCTTTCTTTGTGACTTAAAAAAAAAATTGTATAGGAAGGCACACTTTTGTGGCCTCCTGTGGTAGGGTTTGCCAACATCAAGAAAATCTAGAAGTTCTTATTCCACGTGTTGGCTTATATTACCATTCACCTTTTCCAGAGAAAGAAATGTTACTTCTGTTTTCACTTTACAAGTTATTAAAGGAGGGTTCTCTCATACTGTGAATAAAGTTACAATCTGTTTAAGCTCAATCTGAAAATACTGTGCTCTGTCTCCAGGATAATTCACACTGATTGTGTGTTTGTGTGTACACATGTACATGTGTGTGTGTGTGTGCATTCCTTTCTTTCAGTATATATATATATTGTCTCCTTCCTTCTTTTGTCCACTCCTATTTTTATTCTTCTCTTCCTCTCTCTCTGGGAAACACACAGAATCTCTAGCAAATAAATCAAGCAATATAATAGTTTATGAAAAATGTCTGCAATAGAGAAATGTTGTTATATAAAGTTGAAGGAATTTGTACATAGTTCCAATTATAAACTAGGTAACATCCTTGAGTTCACAACACACAATACTTGATCAAGACATTTTAGTAAGTAATTGTCTGACTTCTTGCTGGCCGCCACAATATGAGTCTGTATATAAGTGGCAAAAAAAATGCAAAACAGAACAGAATCTAATTAAAGATCAGATTATAACAATTTCAGTTCATTCTTACAACTGCTGTGAAATTTGGAATGAAATTTTGAAATAAAGTAAAGTAAATTCGTACTTGTCAAAAATGTAAACCAATTTTAAGACTACTAAAAATTATGCACCATGAATCATTGTATTTGAAGTTTTTAATGATAATTTCTCTTTCACAGATAAGATGTTGGAATTTCTTGCTGTCATAACTGCATTTAGTGTTCCATCAACTTTTTCTATCAAGTATTCAAAACTATTCATACAGGTCTGATTTCTAAAATGTACATTCACTATAGGCATCAGAAGGACATGTCAGCTAAAGTTATTGCAAGTAAATGATACAAAGACAGAGATTCAGGATCAGGACCTGAAGCTGCACCAGTGAGGGCCTCAGCCTGGTCTTCATCATTGGCCACACAGTGTTAGGCTCCTAGCACCTGATTTTCTCTAGCAGCTGCATGGGTCTCTAGCCTGCAGTGGGCATAGGTGTGTCTGTAGCCAGCTGCATAAGCAGATGCAGATGTGGAACATGGCTGGGTTGGATTGTGGCAGCAGTGAGTGAATTTAGATGTGTCTCATCATGCTCCTGCTTTGGGCTTAGGACACACCTTCAAGTCGTTTGCTCTGAAGGTTCTTGCATCCCTGATTCTCACCCTAACTCCTAGAGACAACCAGTGGGAGCTCTACACACTCCAGATCCAACCTGTCATTCCAAGCTCCAAGGCAATCAACAGCTTTCACCCTGTCTGTAACCCAGTTGTGCGCATTGATTGCAAAACTTGGAAGTAAAGTAAGCTCATTTTATCTGATTGTTAAAACGTTGCAAGTGGTCATTTTTTATCTTTTGACATCAGTGACTGGCAAAACCAGTTTTAGCATTACTTGTAGTAAATGGCAGTAACTAACTACAAAATTCCAAGACTTGGGGTGATCACCACTGTTTTGAACCCTATAGAAGCAGCTTCGTCCATGTGAAAGTTCTTCTGAGGCAATCCTTTTCTTTTTTTAATCAGTAGAAGAAAATAATAGCAAGCAAAATGCTGTACTTTTTATACTTCAATTGTCGTAAGAATTTGGAATTAGTGGGTGATGAACTTCTGAAAATTATTAGTGGAAAGTTTAATTTTCACATGATTCCCAGTGTTGCACATAGAGATGTCTCAGTACAATTTTGGTGAATGCATAAAATAGTGCCTTGGATTTTATCCATGAATAAAATTGATATTGGAAACATTTCTCCTACTGCTTAACAAGATCTGACTAGAAGTGGTACTACAAGTGTATACTTTGACCTAGTACCTGTTCAAATAATCTTAGTTTTTAAGCATATGTCAATCTAGAATAAGTGTTTATTATATATTCAAATCATTACTCAAAGCTGTATAGAAAAGTTACATTTTCAGCGAGTTAGCAGTTTAATGTTCTGTACTTAAATAAACAGCCAGCCAAGTGCCGTTGAGTCAGCTCCGACTCGTGGCTACCCTAAACATCAAGTAAATTTATTGGAACTTTTCCCTCCACAGAAATTCACCTCAGAGAAAGTGGCACATCTAATAGTCTCAGGTAGAACTATTGCATATAAAAGTAAGACTAAGGTTGTTTTCTCATCCAGATGACATGCTATGACCATTTCCTATTACACAGCAGGTTGTGGTCCAGTGAATCGGAAAACAAGCAAACAAAAAAACAGTTAAAGAGAGAGACTCTTCTTTGCAGCATCAGCACAATGTTTATAATCTTTGATGTTAATCACTCCATATGGCTCAGCACAATGTTTAAAACCTTTGATGTTAATCACTCCATATGGCTGGCCACCAGCCTGATCTACTTCAGCTAAGGCAGTTCTCCCCAAAGAGCTACGGAAAAGTGGGAGATTTTGAGAAGATTGATTTTACCCTCCAAAAGCTCTCTTTCCAATGACAGCTTAGTTCAGCCAAGAGGTCTAGGGAAGTTAAAGAGGCCAGTCAGTGTAAATAATGCCACATTGTATATTTCTAGTAAAAGTTAATGCCCTTTCTGAAGTAAGAAAAGTTTTAGTACTCTCTAGTAATAAAGGTGCTTCAACAAATTGATCATTCAGTGTTTTGATGAATAAAAGACAGCAACATCACTCTACTCAAACAAAAACAAACCAGTTGTTGTTGAGTTGATTATGACTTTTGGTGATTCCATGTGTTTCATGGTAGAACTGTTCCATAGGATTTTCTTGCCTGTAATGTGCCATTGTTTTTGAAAGACAAGCTTACTGGATATGTGATTTTTGGCTGGCAGTTCTAGTCTTTCAGGATTTTGTATATATCATCCCATTGTCTCCTTTTCTGTGTTGTCTCTGTTGACAAATCATCATTTAGTCTTATTGGTGTCCCTTAGTAAGGGATATTTATTTTCCCTGAGCTGCTTTTAGGATTTTTTCTTTATCTTGGGTTTTGGAAAGTTTAGTTATGATGTGTCTACAAGCCAGCCAAGCCAAGTGCCATGTCTACAAGATACGACAAAATAGACATTCTCTGGTGCTGAAGTCCAAGTCCAGTACATTATGTTAAAGTGTCTGTCAGTCATTCTCCTGAGAGACCCAGGTAGTTGGTACAGAGTGCTTATGATGAAAATAATATTTGAAAAGTTTATGTCAAGTAATCTGTAAACTCTGTAGTATCATGGTCTATCTTCTTTTGCTCTACATGAAACCTAAATTCATGTGATTAGCTTTTCATAATAAAAAGACTCAAGTCTTGTTATGCTTGTGGTGTGTCTTATAAAAAGATACGTTGAAGCTATACTCTTAGGACCTATCATTGTGAAGATTTTCCAAAAAAGAATGGAAATGTTGGCTGTTAACATGAGGTCACATTGAAGTAGAGTGGGTCCTAATCCAATATTAGTATCCCTATAAAGCAGAAGACAGAAAGAGAGAGAGAAAGAGAGAGAGAGAGAAGATGATGGTGTGATAGTGTAGGGGAAGACTACAATAAGCAGGATTACCAAGGATTGCCAGGAACCACCAGAAACTAGGAGACAGGTATGAAACAGATTCTCTCACATAACCCATCTAGAACTGACAAAATAAAGTGGTATTGTGCTAGAGTAGCATTAGGAAACTTTGACAACTTCGATACATTAATTTCTTCATTTTTTTGTTCTCTGCTCAGATGGTGCTCTCACTAACACATTCATGTTCAAGTCTTCTCTTTTCCTCCATAGAACTTCTGATCTTTATGTTTTTGTATGTTCATTTTTATCCAACTCGGCAACACTTGGCTTGGCCACTCACTCAAAAATAAGTCCCATTTTCATCTACATTATACAGTGGTATAATCCTGGTTCTTAGAAAATAAGTTTGATACTCCATAAATATTTGGTGAATGAAGGAAGGCCTTGCTAATATGATGGCAGTTATCCCTGTCACTTAGAAGGGTTTGTTCTTTCTCTAGCTTCAGTCTTTGAAGTAAAAGGAACACAATATAATCCTCTCGCTCAGAAACTGAAGACTCATCTTAGATAGCTTATAAGAGGAACTGGCATTTGAAAAAAGACTGTAATTCCATAATGAGATACCTACTAAATGAAGATTACTGATAAGTGTAGTTATAATTATCCAGTTTGTAACTCTATTTTGATGATACCTTGACTATATCTGGGCTTTCACCTTCACACTCTTCAAACACACAAACAAAAGAATTAACTTTAGTGGTCAAATAAACACAAATGTCGCCACTAGCGGATTAAGTAGTTACACAATCAGTACAAACAGATGGCTGAATACAATATGAAAACTGCTTATTACTGAGCCTTAAATAAATGATAGCTCTATTTTGAACAGAGAAAACAAATAACTTCACCCAGAATAACTCACTGAAAGAACAGACTTCCTTAACATAGAGGTCATGTTTCATGAATTAGTTTCCAAATATGCAGAGTCAATGTGACCTACATTAATAGATGAAGACTATTGTTTCCTTCAATATAATTTGCCTGATATAGCCAACCGATCTGTGGGTCAGTTAAAATAGCCATCATTCAACTGTGGGTCATAACAAATTATAAATAACATTGCAAAGAATGGGAATTCCAGAATACTTACATGTGCTCATGTGGAACCTGTACATAGACCAGGAGGCACTTGTTTGAACAAAACAAGAAGATACTGTATGGCTTAAAATCAAGAAAGATGTGCATCAGCGTTATATCCTCACATCGTACTTATTCAACGTGTATGCTAAGCATATAATCTAAGAAGCTAGACCATATGAAGAAGAATTTGGTGTCAGGATTGGTGGCAGACTCATTAACAACCTATGATATGGAGATGATACACCCTCACTTACTGAAAACAAAGGACTTGAAGCACTTACCAGTGGAGATCAAAAACTGCAGTCTTCAGTATGGATTATACCTCAACAGAGAGAAAACTAAAATCCTCACATTTGAACCAATAACCAACACAATGATAAATGGAAAAAAGATTGAGGTTGTCAATGGATCCACAACAGACACTCATGGAAGCACAGTTTAGAAATCAAATGGCTGTGCTGCAAAAGACTTCTTCAAAATGTTAAAAAACAAAGATGTCACTTAGCGGATTAAGTGGCACTTGACGCAAGCAATGGTGTTTTCAGTTGCCTCATTTAAAAGCCGGACAGTGAATATGAAAGGGCAAAGAAGAATTGATGCCTTTTAATTATGATATTGGTGAAGAATATTGAATATACCATGGATTGTCAAAAGAATAAACAAATCTATAATGAAGCCAGTACAACCAGAGTATTCCTCAAAGGCAAGGATAGTGGGACTTTGTCTCACACACTTTGAACACATTATTAGAAAGGATCAGTCCCTGAAGAAGAACATCATACTTGGTAAGAGAGAGTGTCAGCAAAAAAGAAGACCCTCAACGAGATGGACTGACACAGTGGCTGTAACAATGGTCCAAAGACAGCAATTACTGTGAGGATGGTGGAGGATCAGGCAATGTTTTATTCTGTTGACCATATGGTTGCTCTGAGTTGAAACCTTATAGATGGCATCTAAATTCAGTATCATATGGCAGTATAGCAGAGGTGCTAGGAAGAACTTGGTCCATGTTTAGTTTAAGATTACTGTTAGAAGAAATTATCACAGACTTAGCAGTTTAAATTGAAGGAAAAGTCTGGCTATCTACTTTTAAAAAAATCTGCCATTGAAACCTTATGGAGCTCAGTTCTACCCTGTTAGACACAGGGTCATCATGAGTCTGAACTGACTCAACAGGAACGGGTTTAGTTCAATGATTTAAAACAGCTCAAATTCATATATTATTTTACAATTCTTAAGGTCAGAAGTCCAAAGTAGATTTACAAGGCTAAAATTCAGGTGTCTGCAGGGCTACATCCCTTCTGGAAGCTCTAGAGGAGTATCTGTTCCTTGCCTTTTCCAGATTCTAGAAAGTACCTGCATTTTTAGCTCAAGGTTTCTTTCACCATCTTCAAAGTGTGACTCTCCAACCTATGCTTCTAATGGTACATCTACTGTCTGGTTCTGTCACTCCTTCCTCCCTCTTAAAATAACCATTGTGCATATTAGGCCTACCAGAATAATTTTCCCTCCTCAAGATTCTTGACTTAATAATATCTACTAAGTCCTCAAATGCTGACATCTTGAGTTTTCAATTTCTACAGCAGATTAATACAACCTAAGAGGAAAATAATGATGCGACCTTAAGAAGGAAACAGAAGACCAAATGTTTTAAGAACATTTTGGTGGCAGGGATTTTTACCAGAGCAGCTTTTATAACTGAGGTCATGCTGACTCAGGCACTCTTCAGACTGAACCCTAAACACCCCCTGGCTGGGAGCTTTGGCAGGGTGGGTTTTTAGTTTCATCTGCTGCACTAGCATTCAGGCCACTGACTGATGAGAGTGAAAGACACATATATATATGCAGTGGACTAACACACTTAATAAAAAAGCAGCATTAGCAAGGTACTATGTGCTGCAGCATTAATAGAGTATGTGTGTGTTACGGATTGAATTGTTTTCTCCAAAAATAAGAATTGGAATCCTCACCCGTATACCTGTATATGTAATCATTTTTAGGAAAAGATTTTTCTGTTACGTTAATGAGGTCATGTCAACATAGGGTGTGTCCTAAACCTAATCAGTTATGAGATATTAAAAGGGCAGATTAGACAGAGAAGCAAGGACAAACAGGGGAGGGGAGGACCAATGATGCCATGTGAAGATCCCCAAAGAACCAAGGACTATCTGAGCTACAGAAGCTGAGACAAGGATCTTTCCCCCCGGCTGATGGAGAAGGCCTGCCCCTACAGCAGGTGACCTGGATTCAGAATTTCAGCCTCCTGAACTGTGAGAAAATAAATTTAAACTTCTGTTCTTTAAAGCCACTTACTTTTGACTTTTTGATTCTGTTACAGCAAGGTTAGTAAATGTACTGTTCAATACATAAAAGTAAGTTTCCTCCTTTTAATTTACTTATTGAAATTACTCAAATCTTTATTATAAATGTCTGCAAAAATACAGTGAATATGTATTACCAAACTGTCACTTTTGATTTTTCCTTCAAAGTTATGCAATAATTCATGTGTCTGCCTTTATAAACCACTGTAGGAATCAATTCAAAGGCTGCAGGTTTGGTTTTAGGCTTGGATTATGCCTTTACAACTAACCGAATCTTAACTTTTCTTCGACAGTTATACTTCTTTGTACAAAAGATAGTCAAACACTTGAAAATTATTATAAAGATCTTACCAAGACATACAGCATTATTTCTATCCTGGGATTTGCTACTCATCTATTGTGTCTACTTACATCTTAACCTGTCTTTAACTCCATGCACTGTCAAGATGATCTGTGGTCATCTTTTGGCTCTTTTTAAAACTGAATTTGTTTTTATGGGTGAGTTGGAGAAATTTAGCAAGTAACTGAACAATCCACTCAACAAATATATGTTACACATCTGTTATGTGACAGGATAATACATAGTTATGGAGGATGGGACAGTGAACCGAAGGAGTTTATATGCAGGAGAATATAAACAATGAAGAAATAGACAGTTGTGTTATGAGAGTGACATATACTAAGAAGAAAAGTAATGACTATAAATAAAGCAGTAAACAGAGAGAGGCAATGGAAGGTGATATTTTAGATAACCAACTGCCAACAAGTTGTGTTCCACTCATAGCAACTCTATAGATCAGAGTAGAATGGCCCCATAGAATTTCCAAGGAGCACCTGGCAGATTTGTACTTCCAGCCTGTCAGTTAACAGACATAGCCCTTAACTCACGAAGCCACCAGGGTTTCCTATGTTTTACATAGAGAATAAAAAAACCAAAAACGAAAACCCTCCATTGCTGTCAACCAGGAGATAGTCATGGGGTCCTCCTGCTGAACACAAGCAGTTTTACAGAAAACACAGCAGAGAAGCAAACCTTTGTGACTATTAAAGCAAAACTAGTAAAGCAAAATCACAATCAAATCATAATCATGTCCGGCACAGATTCCAAACAAGAACACTGTGTAAAATCACAAAAGTGACTAAGTATCTCCCTCATGCAGACAACAGGACTAGCGCTGTATCTTTACCAATTACAGCGTTAGTCTCACTCCATTACTTCTAGATGAACATTGAGACACCCTATCCTAGAATTAGTGGAGATGCCCAGTAGGTAGAAGTTAAGTGGATCAGAATTAGAAATGCATGTTTAGCAATGATTATTCAGCTGTGGTTAGTTGCCATCTAGTAGATCCTGACTTATGTGAACCCTATGTACACAGCAGAACAGAACAGTCTCCCAAGGTTGCTATGGTAGAGCCTCTTGTTGCTGCCACTTTGTCCTTTGTACTCTATTTTTCCAAGTATGAAGTCCTTCTCCAGGGACTGGTCACTGCTGATAGCATGTGCAAAGCACATGAAACAAAGTCTCACCATCCTTGCTACCAGGGAGCACTTTGGCTGTACTTCTTCCAAGATAGATTTGTTCGTTCTTCCGGCAGCCCATAGTATGTTAAATACTCTTCACAGATACAATAATTCAAAAACATAAATTCTTCATTCTTCTTTATTTGTTGTCCAGCTTTTACGTGCATATGAGGTGACTGAAAATACCATGACTTTGGGCATGCACACATTAGTCCTAAAAGTGACATCATTGTTTCTGGTGTTTAAAGTTTTGAGGATAAATGAGATCATGTAGAGGGTGAAAAGATCAAGGTCTTCTCCCCAAGACACTGTTGTAGAGATTGGGAACTTGAGGAAAATTCAACAAAAAAAAGACTGAGAAAGAGGATGCAGTGACGCAAGGGTGGGGGGGACATGTAAATGTTGTTCATTAGACTAGAACAGGCTATACCTGTTGTCAGGGGTTGAATTATGCCTGCACAAAAATCAGCATATAAATATGACTGGAACATGATTCCCAGTATTGTGTGATTGGTCTCCACTTTGTGATTGTAATTTTATGTTAAACAGGATTAGGGTGGGATTATAAAAGCCTTGATCCAATGAAAAGGGAGTTTCCCTGGGGTGTGGCCTGTACCACATTTTATCTTAAAAGAGATAAAAGGAACAGGAAGCTAGCAGAAACCTTATACAACCAGGAAAGCAGCAGCAGGAGCAGAGAGCATCCTTTGGACCTTGGATCGTTTAGGATTTCGTCTCTGTCTCATTACCCTCACCCAATAAATCATCTTGGTTTTTAATATGTCTTTATCTCTCTATCTCTTATGGCTGCTAATCAAAAGGTTGGCAGTTCAAATCTGCCAGGCACTCCTTGAAAACTCTATGGTGCACTTCTTTTCTGTCTATAGAGTTGCTATGAGTCCAAACCGACTCTTTGGCAGTGGTTTGGGTTTTGTAGTGCCGTAATAGTTCCCACCATTTATTGGTGCTTGCAATATTCCATCTTTATTGCATGTCTAGTCAATTTCAAACTGCAGAAGCTAGTAACATTTTACAGTTTCTTTACCTTTGGCATTAGTGGTTAGTGCATAAATTTGAATAATACTCATATTAATTGGTCTTCCTTGTAGGATTGATGGATATTATCTTATTACTAACAGTATTATATTTCAGGATAGATCTTGAAATGTTCTTGATGACAAATGTACACCATTCCTCTTCAAGCTGTCATTCCTGGCAAAGTAGACTATGTGATTGTCCAGTGCAAAATGGTCAATGCCTGGTCTACTTCAGCTTCCTAATACATAGAATAACAACATTTATGTATTTCATTTCATTTTTGAAGACTTCAATTTTGCTAGATTCATATTTCATACATATCATATTCTGGTTATTACTGGATGTTTACAGCTGTTTCTTCTCATTTTGAATAATGCCACTTTGGCAAATAAGGTCCTGAAAGCTTAACTCCATGTCATTAAGGTTGACTCTACTTTCAAGAGGCAGCTGTTTGTCATTTATATCTTGAGTGCTTTCCAACTTGAGAGACTCACCTTCTGACACTATATCAGAGAAAATGCATTGATTATTACAACTGATTAAAATGCACAAGTTGGAACAGTAGTTGGAAAATAAGACCCTGATAATAGAAATGGCGACAGAGATCCCATGACAGAATTTTGCAAAACCAATGACTTCTTCATGGCATATACCTTTTTCAGAAACAAAAATCATGACTATACAAATGGATCTGGATGGATATAATACACAGGAATCAAATCGGTTGCATGTATAGAAGGAGACAACGGAAAATTCAATATTATCAGCCAGAACAAGGCCAACCAGGAGCTGACTGTGGACGGATCAACAATTGGTCATATGCAAGTTCAAGATGAAGTTGAAAACAATAAAAACAAGTCCACAAGAGCCAAAATACAATCTTAAGTATAGAATTTAAATATAAGAATTTAGAGACCATCTCAGAAATACATTTGACTCACTAAGCTGATAACTGAAGGCAAGGTGAGTTGTGGAATGCCATCAAGGATACCATACATGACAAAAGTAAGAGGTCATTACAAAGATAGGAAAGAGAGAACAAAATGGATGTCAGAAGAGAGTCTGAAGCTTACTCTTTAATGTAGAGCAGCTAGATGGAATGGAAGAAATGATGAAGCAAAAAAGTTGAACAGAAGATTTAAAAAGGCAGCTTGAGAAGACAAAGGAAAATATTACAATGACTTGTGCAAAGACCTGGAGACAGAACACTAGAAGGGAAGAACACACCAGGCATTTCTCTAACTAAAATAACTGAAGAAGAAATTCAAGTCTTGAGTTGCAATAGCAAAGGATTCTGTGGGGAATATATTAAACACTGTAGAAAGCACCAAAATAAGATGGAAGGAATACACAGCGTCACTATACCAAAAATAATTGGTTGATGTCTAATCATTTCAAAAGGTAGTATATGATCAGGAAATGATGGTATTGAAGGAAGAAGTCCAAGCTACACTGAGGACACTGGCAAAAAATAAGGCTTCAGGAACCAATACAATATCAATTGAGATGTTTTAACAAAGGAATCCAGTGCTGAAAGTGCTCACTTGTCTCTTTCAAGAAATTTAGGAGACAGCTACTGGCCAAATGATTGGAAAAGATTCATATTTGTGCCCATTCCAAAGAACAGTGGTCCAAACAAAAGTGGAAATTATGCAACAATATCATTAACATCACACTGAAGTAAAAAAAAAAAAAAATGCTGAAGAATATTCAAAGGCAGTTATAGAAGAACATCAATAGGGAAATGTCAGCAATTCAGAAGAGGAAGTGGAATGAGGAGTATTATTGCTGATGTGAGATGAATCCTGGCTGAATGCAGAGAATACCAGAAAGATATTTACTTGTGGTTTATTAGCTATGCAAAGGCATTCAGGTGTGAATAATAACAAACTATGGATAACATTGTAAAGAGTGAGAATTTCAAACACTGAATTGTTCTCATGTGGAACCTGTGCACAGACTGAGAGGTAGTCATTAGAGCAAGGGGATAGTAGTGGTTTAATGAGGAAGATATGCATCATTTCATCACACTTACTCAATCTAATCATTTGGCTGCTTAAGAAAATGTCAGCAATTTGAATCCACCAGTCTCTTCTTGGAAAACCTATGAGATGACAGTTCTACTCTATTCTACAGGGTCACTACGAGTTTGAATCACATTGATGGCAAAGGGTTATTCAATTTGTATGCTGAGCAAATAATCAGGATTGGAGGGGGACTCATTAACAACCTGCAATATACAGACAATATAACCTTGTTTGCTAAAATTGAAGAGGAACTGCAGCGCTTACTGATGAAGATCAAAGACTACAGCCTTCAGTATGGATTATACTTCAATGTAAAGAAAACAAAAATCCTCATAGCGTGGAAGCAGTGGTCAAGAAGTCAAGAGATGTGTTACGTTAGGCAAATCTGCTGCAAAAGATCTCTTTAAAGTGTTAAAAAAATCAAAGATGTTACTTTAAGGACTAGGGTGCATTTGACTCAAGCCATGGTATTTTCAATCACCTCATAGGCATGTGGGAGCTGGATAACAAATGAAGAAGACCAAAGAAGAATTGATGTCTTTGAACTACAGCATTGGTGAAGAATATTGAATATACCATGGGCTGCCAGAAAAGCAAACAAGTCCTTCTTGGAAGATGTGAGCCAGTCTGCTCCTCGTGAGCAAGGATGGTAACACTTCATCTCACATACTTTAAAAATGTCAGAAGGGATCAGTTTCTGGACAGGGACATCATGCTTGGTAAAACAGGGGGTCAGCAAAAATGAGGGAGAGCTGCAGTTCAGGTTCACAAGTTGCTCCTTGGGAAACCTGTAGGGAGTTTCGACTCTTTCCTATAGTATTGATATGAATCAGAACTGACTCATCAGCCCTGCGTAGCTTATTGATTTTTTACATGTTTCAAGTGGGTTTTCTCACTTTTCAAACAAGTAACCAGTCCATTATTCTTACTTGCCTTGAGAATTTTCACAGGTCAGAAAATAGGTGATGCTTGAAGTAAGGAGAGTTTCTGTCCTTTCTGAGAGCTAAGCTCATTGAAGAGGTGACAATACCTCATCAAAGGTGGTGGGGAGGGGTGGCAACAAAAACAGAGAATAACCATAGTTGAAGACAAAATGAAGAAAAGAGCATGATTCTCTACAGTTACGAGGAGATCACAATATAGGGGAAACTGGAAAATGTAACTACCATCAGAGGCAATGAGCAGGTAGTGATCAGTGTTTAAGACCTCAGAGGAAACGACTGCCTAGTGTCCCTCTGGAGACAGACACCACATCCCTAGCTTCAAGGAGTGTGGCAACAGAGCCTTTGGAGAGAAGAGATCATTTACGCTAGAACAACGGTGGTCTCAGCAGGTATGGACTGGTGAGCAATGGCTGTGAGACATCCCCATGCTCTTGATCAGAAAAACACCTTGAGATTTTACATGTGCATGGGGGTGAGAAGACACTCTAACCATGAGTCAGGTGTAATTCCTACCAGGAAAGTCAGATATGGGCTCAGAAATGGATTTAAATCTATTTACAGAAAATCAATAAATGCAAATTATTTCAGTTCTGAGTGTTTGCGGTAATATTGTTGAGAGAGGGAGCGCTGGTGACACCGTGGTTAATTGCAACAGCTGCTAACCAAAGGTAGGCAGTTTGAGTTTACCAGGTGCTCCTTGAAAACTTTATAGAGCAGTTCTACTCTGACCTGTAGGGTCACTATGAGTCAGAATCGACTCAGTGGCAATGGATTTGAGTCTCTCTCTCTTTTAATTGCTAAGAGAAGGGTAGTAAAAATAGGAAACGGTCATGAATGTCAGGCAGAGGCAAGATTGCAATCGTTACCCTTGTTAAGAACAAGTGTAAGAAGGAAGACTGAGAAAAGAGGAGGATGAGACAAGAAAATACTGGTAGCTTCTCTGCATCCTAATTGAAATCTTCCTCAAGGTCAATCTATGTATTACAAAGGGAACAGCATGGAAACCCTGGTGGTATAGTGGTCAAGTACTACATCTGTTTACCAAAAAGTTTGCAGCTTGAACTCACCAAGTGTTCCTTGGAAACTCCATGAGGCAGTTCTGCTCAGAGCAATAAGGTCACTATGAGTCAGAATCAACTCAATGGCAGTGCGTTTGGTTTGGGGTTTATTGCTAATGTATTATTTAATTGAGATAATACAATTTCTACTATATATATTATAATTTGGACAACACCAAGCAGAAAGTGAAATATATTAAAACAATTATTTCTCATCTTGAGCTGTGCCTTTGCTTATTTAATTTGGCAACAGATTTTTGCAACATATAATATTTGACAGATTGTTGATTGTCCTAGGACAGTGGTAGTTCGCTGGTAGAGTTCTCACCTTCTAGGAGGGAGACCCGACTCAATTCTCAATCAATGAAGCTCAAGCACAGTCAGCAACAGCTTGACAGTGAAAGCTTATAATGTTGCTATGATGCTAAGTAGGTTTTGGTGGATCTTCCAGACTAAGAGAGACCAGGAAGAAAGACCAGGTAAAAACTCCATGGATCACAATGGACGGATCTGTAAAAGACTGTAAGGATGATACAGGACTGGGCACCATTTGTTCCTCCTGGCATTGAGTTGTCATGAGTCAAGGGTCAACTCAGTGTCACCTATCAATACAACAGGTTGTTGAATAGGTAAAAATGCTACTGAAGATACTATTTCACTCCATTTTTTTAATAAAGCAGAGTGAATACAAGAGGAAACTTAGTAGGTGGAGTTGAGGATATGAACAATGAGAAGCAGCAGGGGCCAGTGTACCCACGCAGCCTCCAAGGAGGAAAGGGAGAAATGGCAGGAAATAGAGGAGCAGCTTTGTTTAGTGCTGTGCTGCAGAACAATGGGGTCTTACTGTGTAAAAAGACCGTGGATTGCAGGGGTCTTACTATGTGAAAAGATAGTGGGCTGTAGGAATTGAACCATTTCCTCTCTGCAGTCACGACAGTACGTACTTAAATATATTTAACAGGAAGTAGGAATGTTTCAGTATTCTAATCATGAACTAGCGATAATTCCCTAAAAAGCAGCCAGGAGGGAGTTGTTGGAAAACACAACATATGTGTTTTCAAAGAAGGTGTGCATATAATAAGCAGTGTATTTATTTACTAATCATTATTTTATTAACTTAAATAGACAATAAAAGCATGACTAAGAAAATGTGAGAATGAATCATTAGCATTTATGCTTGGGTGACTCACTTACAAATTTATTGTTTCTAGATTACAGTGTTGCAATTAATCGTACTTTCTGTTTGAACAGCGAGTGAGCTGGATACTGGCTGAACTAATGTTCAGACCTAGGCCAGGCCCACTGTTTTCAGAAACACCTTGAATAATAATGATGCCAAGCCAAGTGCCGTGGGTAAGTTTTAAATGCACTTTTCAGCTAGCAAGCAAAAGAGTAAATCACTGTGCTTCAGGCCAAGCAGTTATCATACAGGCCCGAGAAGACAAGCAGGAATGCAAGAGTTAGTAAAATCCCGACAAATAGCTAGTGGCTGCTTTCAGGATGAAGTCTGTTGAAAGGTTGTTAGGACCCAAGGTGGGCTGAATTATACGTAGATGGAAGCTGAACATCTGCAGAATTTAACTCTTCCTTTGATAACAAGTAGGACTTTCATTTTATTTCAATATTCCCTAAAACCTTGGTGGTGTAGTGGTTAATTATTATAGCTGCTAACCAAAATTTCAGCAGTTTGCTTCCACCAGGTGCTCCTTGGAAACTCTATGGGGCAGTTCTACACTGTCCTATAGGGTCTCTGTGAGTGGGAGTCAACTTAGTGGCAACGGCTTTGATTTGGAAAACCAGCTGGTACTATCAGACAGTCAAATCACTGCTATCAAATATATGAGATGTATTCTGCTATCAAATATATGAGATGTATTCCCCCTTCAGGCAGCATTTGTACAAAATACATTGATTCATTTTGTATTTGTGTTCAAGGGCAAAGGTTGGATTCATGTACAGCACCCAGGGAAAGGAGTTCAAGTAAAGGTGCAGTCTATGCAGAATAGCACCAGATATACCATAGTGACACAGAATACATGGAACAAAATCCATTAATTAGTTTGAGCACTTCTTCTAAAACAGGATACACTGAAAAATTTGACTTGACCTTTTCTCATCCTTTACTATTCAGTGATTCCTAGACAGTCTTCATTTTCTCAATCATGTTTTTATACAAGTATTGATACCTAAATACTTATTAACTGATGAAAGAATTGTGAGCACAGTTGGAAAAGTATGGAAAACATAGGGAACCAAATTAAAGAAAATATAACTCAACTACACTCTTAGAAATGATGTTGAGGCCCTCGTTCTGACACAGCTTCTTCCAAATTTCTTATACAATTTTTATAATTCCTTATGTACCTAAGGAATACATGAACACATACCTAAGGAATGTTTTCCAAATTTTATATTTTACAATTAACATTGTACACTAAAACGAAAGACTTTATCAAATAGTCATCAAAATCATGATTTTAATGGCTACATATTTAAAAAGAACATTCTTTCATTAGATCACTTAAAATTGTAAAACATCTTTATATGTAAATATTCAACTGAGATTCAGATACTTGAAGACACAATTCTAAAACAGTGAAATATTTTTGCTGGTTTCTTGTCCTTAGGTGATATTGAGTCAATCCCGATTCCTACTGACTGTATGTGGAACAGAGAGAAACACTGCTGATCCTGCATCACCCCCATAATCACTGCTATATTTGAGCCCACTGTTGCAGCCATGGTGTCAGTCCATCTTGTTGAAGATCTTCGTCTTTTCTGCCGACCCTCTACCAAGCGTGATGTCCTTTTCCAGGGACTCCTCCTGCCCGGCATATAAGCTGTCCAAAGTTCGTAAGATGAGGTCTTGTGGTCACTACTTTTAAAGAATATTCTGGTGGGACTTCTCCAAGACAGATTTGTACTTCTGGCAGGGCCACGATATATTCAATATTCTTTGCCAACATCAAAATTAAAAAGTATCAATCATTCCTTTGTCTTCCTTATTCATCATCCGCTTTTGCGCGTATATGAAGTGACTGAAAACATCACGGCTTGGGTCAGGTTCACATTAGTGCTCAAAATGACATCTTTTTAGCATTTTAAAGAGGCCTTTTGCACCAGATTTGCCCTGTGCAACACATTGTTTGACTTTTGACCACTATTTCATAGACAGTGATTTTGTACCCAAATAAAATTAAATCCTTAGCAACTTCAGTCTTCCTTCCACTTATCAGGATGTTGCTTATTGGTTGAGTTTTGAGCATTTTTGTTCTCTTTATACTGAAGTGTAACACATACTAAAGGCTATAGTCTTTGCCTTCAGTGAGTAAGACTGTATTACCTACAGCCTTCCTCCAGTTTTGAAGCTGCATTCTTCTTCATACAGCTCAGCTTTTCAGATTATTTGCTCAGCATGCAGAGTAATTATGGTGAAATGATAAAACCCCAATGCACAACTTTCTTAACTTTAAACTATGCAGTGTACTCTTTTTCTATTCTAACAACTGCCTCTTGGTCTGTGTATGGGTTCCTTGTGAACAAAATAAAGTGTTCTGGAATTCCTATTCTTTGAAATGTTAATCATAATTTGTTATGGTCCACACAGTGGAATGCTTTTGCATAGCCAATAAAACACAGCCAAACATCTTTCTGGTGCTCTCTGCTTTCAGCCAAGATCTGTCTGACATCAGCAATGACGTTCTTCCTTCCATATTCTCTTCTGAATCTGGCCTGACTTTATGGCCGTTTCCCCTTGATATACTATTCCAAATAGTTTTTAATTTTTTTCAGCAAAGTTTTGCTCAGATTAACTCAAATTAATGATCCAAAAAAAATCTAACTTGTTTCTCTCAAGTCATATCCAACTTACACTGACTCTATAGGACACAGTAGAACTACCACATAGAGTTTTCAAAGACTGCCTGGTAGATTAAAAGTGATAACATTTTGGTTATCACACCATAGCTCTTAACTGCTATGCAACCAGAGTTTTCATATTAATGATATTGTTTGGGAATTTTTGCATTCTGTTGTCTTACCTTTCTCTGGAATGAGCCTATATGCATTTGTTCCAGCTGGTTGGCCAGGTGGTTGTCTTCCAAATTTCTTGGCTCAGATAAATGAGAACTTCCACAGTTGTACTTGTTTGTTGAAACACCTGTCAGTTTGTTGCACTGTGATGGGACACACATTGCGGAAAGTTTTTCCAATATTAGCAGGATCACCAGCAGTCTTCAGTGGAACTTGTAGACTAAGATAGAGTAAATACAAAGGGCTAGCATCTAGTTCTTAAAAATAGGTAATGAAAACCTTATGGATCACAGTAGAGCATTGTAAGATTCATTTGGTTTGGACATGTTATCAGAAATGATTAATGAGTAGAGGAGCACACCATGTTTTGTGAAGTAGAGGGACAAAGAGGGCAAGGGAGACCCTCAGTGAGATGGATTGGCATAAAAATTTAGATGATGGACTCAAGAATGCTGGTAATTGTCAGGATGATGCATAACCAGGCAGCATTTCATTCTGTTGTACCTTAGGTTTCTGTGTGTCTGAGTTAATTCAATGGTAACTGTATTTATCTATCTACACAGGTGAGAATTTCTCACTCAAATATTACTTTTAAATGGGCAAAGAAAATGAACACTTTGCCGAAGAATGCATTCAAGCAATCAACAGACATGTGAAGAAATGCTCAAAATCACTAGTCATTAGAGAAATGCAAATCAATACCCTAATGAGATACCACCTAACTGCCACCCCCTACCACCACTGGCATTGCTGGAGCAAACACAAAACAGGAAATAACAAATATTCTGGGAGATTGCAGTCTTGTTCACTGCTGGTGGGAATGCAAACCAATACAACCGCTTTGAAAAACAATATGGTACTATCTTAGGAAGCTACAAATAGAAATATCATATGATCCAGCAATCTCACTCCTAGGAATATGTCTTACAGCAATGAAAGCCATTGCACAAATAGACACATGCACACCTGTATTTATTGCAGCATTGTTCACAATAGCAAAAAGTTGGAAACAACCTAGATACCATCAAGAGGTGAAAGGATAAGCAAATTGGGGCACATACACACAACGGAGTATTATGCAACAATAAAGAGCAATGATGAATCTGTGAAGCATCTCATCACATGGAGGAAACTGGAGGGCATTATGCCGAATGAAATAAATCAGTCACAAAAGGACAAATATTGTATGAAACCACTACTGTAAAAACTCTTGAAAAGGTTTACACATAAAAAGAAACAATCTTCGATGGTTATAAGGGAGGGTGGGTATAGGAATAGAAAAACATCAAATAGACATTAGATAAGTGGTAAGTCTGATGAAGGGTAAGACAGTACAAAACACTGGGGAAGCCAGTACAGCTTGTTCAAGACAAGGTCATGGACGTGCCATAAACACATCCAAACTCCTTGAGGGAAGAAATGGCTGGGCTGAGGGCTGCGGGAACCAGTCTCGGGAAACAGCTAACTCAACTGGTGTAACAAAGATTATAAAGAAAATGCTCTACGTTCCACGTTGGTGAGTGGCATCCGGGGTCTTCAAAGCCTGTGATTGGCCATCTATCATATTACCCAGTTCTTACATTTTAGGAGCAAGAAAGAACAAAGAAAACTAAAGAAACAAGGGAAAGGTTAGCTCAAAGAGCTAATGGAGCACATCTACAACAGCCTCCAGCTGACTGAACCCAGTACAACTAGGTGGTGCCCGGCTACCATCACAGGCTACTCTGATAGAGGTAACAGCAGAGGGTCCCAGCGGGGTCCCAGACAGAGCCGGAGAAAAATGTAGAACAAAATTCTAACTCAGAAAGAAAGACCAGACTTGCTGGCCTGACAGAAACTGGAGAAACCCTGACAGTGTGGCCCAAGGACATCCTTTCCAGATCAGTAATGAAGTCACTCCAGAGGTTCATCCTTCACAAAGACTGACGAGGCCCATACAACAAAATGATAGCAAAGGGACATGCCAGCCCAGGGGCAAGGACTGGAATGCCAGAGGGAACAGGAAAACTGGAAGTAGGGAATTCAAGGTTGAGAAGGACGAGTGTTGACATGTAATGGGGTTGTGAACCAGTGTCATAAAACAATATGTGTTGTTATTGTTGTTGCTAGGTACTGTCAAGTCAGTGACCCTATACACAACAGAACACGGCCCAGTCTTGCACCATGTCCATAATCATCTTTATACTTCATCCCATTGTTGTAGCCACTGTGTCAATCACATCGAGGGTCTTTCTGGTTTTCTCTGACCCTCTACTCTACCAAGCACAATGCATTTCTCCAGAGACTGATCCCTCCCGACATGTCCAAGGTATGTAAGATGCAGTCTCACCATCTTTACTTCCAAGGAGCACTCTGGTTGAACTTCTTCCAGAACAGATCTGTTTGTTATTTTGGCGGTCCATGGTACACTCAATATTCTTCTCCAACAGCACGATTCAAAGGCATCAATTCTTCTTCTGTCTTCCTTGCTCATGTACAGCTTTTGCATGCATATGATGTGATTGAAAATACCATGGCTTGAGTCAGGCACACCTTAATCTTCAAGGTGACATTTTTACTTTTCAACACTTAAAAGAGATCCTTTGTAGCAGATATTCCCAGTACAATGCACCTTTTGATTTCTGGACTGCTGCTTCCATGGGCATTGACTATGGAGCCGAGGAAAATGACATCCTTGATAACCTCAATCCTTTCTCCATTTTTTGACAATGTTGCTTACTGGGCCAGTTGTGAAGATTTTTGTTTTCTTGATGTGGAGCCTCCATTCTGAAGGCTGTGGCCTTTGATCTTCATTAGTAAGTGTTTCAAATCTTCTTCACTTTCAGCAATATGTATACTGACTCCTTAATGAATAAGTGGCTTGTTCTGTAGACTTTTATCCAGAAAAAAGTATTCTTTGTTTAATTCCAGATGATATTAATGAATTAATGAATTAATTATGTTCCTGGTACTACACTTTGTGACGTACTTTGCATACTTGATCTTATTTAACCCAGTAAATAAAACACGTTCTCAATTTAGAGATGGAAAAAATAGAGGCTGAGAGTGCTTACATAAATTTCTTAAGGTTATAACAAGTAAATAGAAAGCCAGGAAAGAAAATCCATTTATTCAGCAAATATATAGTGATAGACTGTATCTCAGGGGAAACCACAGTGGTTTAGTGGTTAAGTTCTACTGCAGCTAATCAAAAGGTTGGCAGTTCACATCCACCAGGCACTGCTTGAAAACTCTATGGAGCAGTTCTGCCCTGTCCTACAGGGTCTCTATGAGTCAGAGTTGACTCCACGGCAGCGAGTTTGGTTTGGTATACATCAGGCACTGAACTGAGGGCTTGAATAAAATGAAAAACAAAAGACAGCTTTGAGGAAACTTCATAAAGTTTGCAACTCAAAATAGAAATGAAAAATAAATAAGCAAATAATTTGATGAGCTGTAAATTATAATTAGGGCTGTGAAGGAAATTAATTGAAGGTTTTGGTAGAAGCTGACATAATCTGATGTCTATAGTGTAAAACAGAGCCAACTATTCTTACCTTAGAGCAGTATCTCTCAAACTTGACCATGCATCAGGGGTCACTTGGGGATCTTGCTCAAATGCAGATTCTGATTAACAGGTCTGGGAAGAACTTGTGGTTCCACGTTTCTAATAAGCTCTCCTTCGAGGCTAGAGCAGCTATCCCATGCTCTTCACCTTGAATGGCAAAGCTGGAGATGACAGTAAACTAGGTTATTGCAAATCAATCATAAGCACTGTAAAACCTTCAGCTCACCAGAGGAAGAGATACTCTCACTTGACCCAAATGAACTGTGCTATCATCTCCAGGCCACGTACTAAAATCTACCTGACCTCCAGACAGACCTTCCCCACAAACAAGAGCAGAACGGCCTTTCAGCGCAAAAAAACAGGCCGCTGCTGTACCAACAATTTCTGCTGCTTTATCTACCAAATGGAACCACCTCTACTGTTCCTCAGATTGCTGATAAGTTAAACCTTGTAACATTTTCACAGAAGATTGTGATCAGCTTGAGGTTTTGGTCTTCTAGAAACTGAAATGCCATCCTTTAAAACAGAGACATCTTTTCTAAAACGGGACAAAAATCCTTTTGACATGCTGACTTTTTCCCAAGCACTTCCAATGACATAAACATAACATAATTTTACTAATATCTTGTACTCTGTAAAAATAACTGAAGTAAAAGTCTGAGATCATCTGTAGTGATAAAAATAATACCATATACTTTTTAAAAATCTGCACTGGCCTTCCTAGACACCATATCCAGACAGCGTCTATAACTTCTCAGGTCAAAGTGGTAAAACAGAAAAAGTAGTTATAGAAAATAAAGTGAATTTTATTTAATTACTATATTTTTATGTATTAAGACAGCTGAAAAGTTAAAAACAGATACTTTGGTTCACCAGTACCGAAGAGACTTTTCTGCCGTTGTTACTGGAAGATCCTTTATTGCCTTCTAAATAGTGTATGTGTGCCTGACCCAAACCATGGCATTTTCAGTCACCTCATATGCATGGGAAGGTTTGACAATGAATAAGGAAGACCAAAGAAGTGTTCATGCATTTGAATTACAGTGCTGGTGTACAACACTGAATACACCAGAGACTGCCAGAATCACAAATATATGTGTTCGAAGAAGTACAGACAAAATGATCCTTAGAAACAAGGATACTGAAACTGCCTCATGTACTTACGGACACATTATCAGAAGAAACTAGATCTGGGAGAAGCACATTGTGCTTCACAAAGTCACTGAAAAGAGAAAGACTGTCTGAGATGGACTGATACAGGGGCTACAACCACGGGTTCAACCATTGCAACAACTGCAAAGGTGGCACAGCACTGGGAAGTGTTTCATTTTGTTGTACTTAGGGTCGCTAAGAGTTGGAATTGACTCTACAGCGTCTAACAACAATAAACAATGGGTTAGCTTTCATGTATCTGAAATACTGAGGGAAACTCCACTTAACAATCAGAATCTTTTGTGTGCCCTATCTGAAATTAACAAGAGAAAAGTTGACCCATCAGTAGTGAACACTGTATTTCATGATCTGTATGGACTACCAATGAAACTAATTTTTAGTACAAATGATCTACAATCCCTAGACATTAATAATAAAAAATACAAATTAATTAAACCTAATTACATCAGAGTGAGGAGTAATACCTAAGATACTAGGCTACTAAAATATTAGAAACATTTGAGGAAAAAAATGACACAAGATACCTTAATACCATTAATGATAATTTTCTTACCTGAAGTGCAAATTAAATTTAAGTGATATTATTAAGAAAACAAAAAAGAATTTACTATCCCAAAATAATGAATAAGTAATATGTAGTATGTATATAAAATGTAAGAACTGATGTCTACAAGAAAGAAATGATTGAGCTTTATGAAGATTTAGGTCTTACATGTTGGGACTTTAAGAAAGTACCACAAGACAAGTGAGTTATAGATCAGAGACTTTTTTTAAAGTACAAGGAATGACTTCTAAACAATATATTCTTCTCCAGCAAGGCTGTAGGTTAAAGAAGAAACATTTCAAAGCAGGTGTTTGAGACTTCTGCACAAGAAGTAAATACTCACCAAGCTACTCTTTCAGTTATTGTTGCTACATAGTCCCCAAACCTGCTACAGTTTGAGTCTAATGCTAGCTCTGTGGGTTACAGAGTACAACTGCGCTACACAGGGTTTCCTGGGTTCTAATCTTTATAACAAACCCAGGTGGTGCACTGGCTAAGAGGTAGGTTGTTAACTAAATGATCAGTAGTTCGAATCTATCAGCCCCTTTTTGGAAACCATAAGAGGCAGTTCGACTCTGTCCTACAGTGTCACTGTGAGTTGGATTTGACTTCAGAGCAATGAGGTTTTTGTTTGTTTTTGAACCTTTATGAAAGCAGATTGCTAAGTCATTTTATTGTAGTATAACTGGGCAGGTTTGAACCACCAATCTTTCAATTAGCAGCTGATCATAAACCACTGTGCAACCCAAGGATCTATGCTGTGTGAAAAACTACCTGAAAAAATAGTGAAATAAAATAACCATTTTATTTTGTTCCCAGATTCTGTGAGTCAGGAATTGGAAATTTCTTAATAGAAATGGCTCTTGGAGCCACAATTTCTGAGACTTAAGCCAGGAAGACTCAAGTGGCAAGGATTTGGAATTACCTAAAGCATGCCTGTTGGTTCATGCTGATTATCAGCTGGAAACCCAGCTGGAGCGAGACACTGGAACATCTATTCGTGGCTTCTCCATGTGGACAGGCTTCCTTCTAGCACAGAGGCCTCAAATTAGTACCTCTTCTGTGGTAGATGAGAGGTCTGCAGTTAATGTTCTAGTTAACACAGCAGAAGCATCATCACCTTTCATGACTAACCTCGAAAGTCACATTTCACCACTGTGACTGCGTTTTATTAGTTACAAGCAAGTGACAAGCACATCCGTATTCAGACGGCACTATTGCTGCCAGCATCTTTTTAGAATATCATCTGCTACAGCTGCTGCCTTTTCTATTTTTTTCTTAGAACTTTCATTTCCACGGTCATTGTGCCTTTGTATTTTGTTCTTTTGAACAATTTATATATAATATATACATTACACATAAAAGATGGGAGTCACATCCTTTTCCATTAAAATGCTGCAAAATTTGCCTCACTGCTTTCTGGAACTCAGTGTTGTAGAGACGATGCTTCAGGTCTGTCTGGTATTTATTTCTCATTACGTAACTCATTTTTCATGCCTCACACTTATCAAATTATTGTTCCTTTTAAACTCATGAGCATTTTTTAACAATATTACAGGCAATAATGTCCATCAAAAGAAATGGTTAAATAATTCTTGATGTGTTCAAACTATGACATACAGATTCATCAAAAATATTGGAACAAAATTTTACTTACAAACAGGGAATGATTTTCAGGACAAACTGTTAAGTTTTTATAAAGTGTAAAAGCTTGTATGGCTAGCAAGTTGGTGGGGGAAGACAGATGATCTATGCTCATTCACATTTTAAAAGCTAAAAATATCTCTGGAAAGGAAGCCAAGAAACTGGTAATTTCTGGTGGACAAATGAGAAAAGAAGATTTTACTTTTCACTATGTGCCCTTCTGTAATGTTTGAATATTCTAGAATGTATATATTCCTTAAATACATACATACATATGTCTGTGCATATGTATATATACATAAAAATAACACGTATTTGTTTCCTGTAACTGCTACAAATTGGGTGACACATCACTACTGTTAGGTGCTGTTGAGTTGGTTCCAAATCACAGCTACCCTACATGCAATAAAGCCAAACACACTGCGCAGTCCTCTGCTATCCCCACAGTCATCGCTACATTTGAGCCCCTTATGGCAGGCACCGTGGCAATCCATCTCCTTGAGAACTGTCCTCTTCTTTGCTGAACCCTTGCTTTACCAAGCATGCGTGCTTCTCTAAGGACTGATACCTTTCAATAACATGTTGAAAAGTACACAAGACAAAGTCTCACCATTTTGTCTTCTAAGGAGAATTCTGGCTGTACCACTTACAAGACAGATATGTTTGTTCTTCTGGAAGTCCATAGTATACTTACTATTCTTCACCAGCATTCAAGTGCATCAACTTGTTTTCAGTCTTTCTTATTCATTGTCAAATTTTTCCATGCATATGAGCTGATGGAAAGAACCAGGCTACAGTCAGATGCACCTTAGTCCTTTAAGTGAAGTGAAATCTTTGCTTTTCAACACTTTAAAGAGCAAATTTGTAGCAAATTTGCCTAATGCAATATGTCACTTGATTATTGAACTGCTGTCCCCATGGGTATTGATTGTGGATCCAAATAAAGTGAAAGCCTCAACAACTTCAATCTTTTCTCCACGCATCATGATGTTACTTCTTGACCTAGTTGTGTGGATTTTTGTTTTCTTTATTTTGATATGTAATCCATACGGAAGGCTGTAGTCATTGATTTTCATCAGTAAGTACTTTAAGTCTTCTTCCCTTTCAGCCATCAAGACTGTGTCATCTTCACACTGCAGACTGTTAATGAGTCTTCCTCCAATCCAAATGTTCTGTTCTTCATATAGAACAGGACACAGATTGAATAAACACGGCAAAAAGATACAACCATAATACTTAGCTATCCTGATTTTAAATCATGTAGCAGCTCCTTTTTCTGCTCAAACAACTGCCTCTTGTTCTATGTACAGATTCCACATGAGCACAGTAAATGTTCTGGAATTCCCATTCATCATAATTTTTTCCAAAATTTGTTATGACTCACAAACCTTTGCATAGCCAATAAAACACAGGTAAACATCTTTCTGGTATTCTCTGATTTCAGCCAAGATCCATCTGACATCACTCAGTCCAGGTTCTTTTCTGAGTCCGGCTCAGTTGTCTCCTTCAGGAACACGCACCTCCTTCAAAATCAACTTGCTTTGTCTATTTCATATTTACCGCAAACTTTTCTTGTTTTTCGTCCAGATATTACAGTCATTGCACCATTCCTGCAGATGTTGATGGATATTGTATGAATAAAGAGTTCTGATATCAAGTAAACTTAAGAAATGATACATTTTCAGTTGCTGTTCCTGAAGATTCATAAGGCAATTAGCACAATAAAGCATTAAAAACTCTTACAGGGTTATGTTGAATGAAATAAGTCAGTTACATAAGAACAAATTTTGTGTGAGACCCTACTATGGGAACTCATAAAAAGTTTTACCCACAAAAAGAAGCAATCTTTGAGGGTTACAAGGGAGAAGAAGGGTGAGGATAGGAAAAAAAAAAATCCATAAAATAATCTTTTTATTTTTATTTAATTATTTTTTTATTTTTTTATTATGACTGAGTGAAAATGTACATTCCCGTATAAACTGGAGGAAGGATCGTGGGTGGAGAGGAGGGGAATCTTTTAAAGAAGTTGCCTAATTGACAGAAAGAAGAGAATCATTAGCGTTTAGAGCCCTTTTATTGTAGCACACATGGAACAATGTTCTAAAGAATACCAACTTCAGAATGTGGTTAAATGTCCAGCCACTAGATGGAAGGTTGTGGTTCAAACCTACTAGAGGGACTATTGAAGGCAGGCCTGGTTATCTGCTTCTGAAAGACTGTAGCCTTGAAAACTGTATGGAACAGTTCTACTCTGCATACACCGGGGTCTCTATGAGCCAGAATCAACTCATTGGCAACTAACAACAAAAATCTTGACAGTATAGTAAAAAAAAAAAAATGTACACATAGCATTAGTATATCTGGAGATGAATCTTCAGTCTTATTTATCAAATTCCAAGATTACGTATACATCCCTGTTTATTTCCTGGCTGGCTAACAGTAACATCTTTCAAATCATTACCAGTATTTTCTGAAAATCTCCCTAATATCACCAGTTACAAAGCACTGTCTAAGTGCTATGCACTACATTAACTTAGTTGCTAAAACAATCCTGTGTGGTAGGTTTTATTACTTCAACTTTAGAGATAAAGACACTAAGTCTTGGGATGTTAATGCAACTGCATATAGCAAGCTGAAATACAAACTCAAGATTGTCTGGCACTAAGTCTATGACCTTAGTCAGTACAGGAAATTGCTTCATGTTGGCAAAATTAATAAAACTATGTTAAGAAAATAAAAGTAAAAATAAAATGGCATTGATCATTAAAAAAAACCCTACTGCCATTGAGTCAATTCCAACTTATAGTGACCCTACAGGATAGAGTAGAACCGCCCCATGGAGTTTCCAAGGAGCACCTGGTGGATGTAAACCACTGGCCTTTTGGTTACCAGTCATAGCACCCAGCTGCTACACCATCTGGCTTTCCAGTTGGTCCCTAGATATAGAAAAAAATTACATCAATCATAATAATTATGTTGGAAGGAAAAGAACTTTTATAATTTTCATGAGAAGTACAATAATTCTTTTTTGAAATACATTTAAAACATAATAAAGTTTGACTCAGTGTCTGAGAAGTCTTTTGAAAGAGCTCTTTCTAAATCTAGGACTTTTACTATTCTAAGCAACAATGTATGTCATTTCCCAGGTATCACTGTGTCTTCATGTTGGTTCCATGCTTATGAAAACACCTTGGATGGCATCGACTCTTCTGCAGCCCCAAAGAAAATAAGTAGATGGAGCATCTTGAGCAGGAGCTATAATGTTTAAAATTTTGAATTCAAATTTCTGTAAGCCACAGAGAGTGAACATGTCATAAAAATGATTCATGTTTAAGCTCAGCATTATGATCAGAAATCACTGTCCTAGGATGCCAGAACAGTTGGCATAACCCTCTGTTGGCCACTTTTTCCAGTCAGTACCAACTGACAAGAAACAAGTATTTTTTAATGCAGTTGGATTTTATAGAATTTTTTAGAGGCATCAAATGACTCTATAGCACACCTGGGGAACACTTCACTTAAAGAAATGTCTAAACTGATATGAAAGAGACTTGAGAAAATCACCTGGCTCTGCTTAGAAAATATAGATGGCTCTTCCTTTAAATTCAAAGCCATGTCTACTTGGTTTTATTCTGTATATAAATGACTTTTACAAAACAAATGTGATCTTATAACAGTACTATGTTTTGAGAGTTCTCTGACCTTGAAGCTGCTGTTAATCTTCTTCAATATAAACTTAAATGGCTATTTTGATTGATTATAGTCTCAGAAGCTTACACACAATTTTTCATTTTCATGTCTAACTCATTTGCCTGTGAATTATACCACCACATTTTGTTTTCTTTAAGATTCTTAATTATCTGCCAATAGAGGGGAGCAGTATCACATATTAAACTGAAAATCAAGACAATTAGGTTTTATAATGTTTGGTTTTATAACGCTTTAGTAGGCATTTTTCTCCAAGAGAGTACATTTACAATTCTATCTTGGTTGGAAGAACACTAGAAATTGCTTGGATTTCTCTGAGACAAATGATACTGCAGTTTAGGACTAGTAATGGCAAAAATCGGGGATTCAATATGACTAGAAAATAAGATTTAAATAATTACACTTTATTCTATCTGTTGGCTGAAGAATGATAAACCAAAAACCAAGCCCAGTACTGGTGAGTCAATTCCAACTCATAGCAACCCTATAAGACAGATAACTGCCCCACAGAGTTTCCAGGTAGTGCCTGGTGGATTTGAACTGTTGACTTTTTGGTTAGCAACTATAGCATTAAACCACTATGCCACCAGCATGCATTTGTTAAGGGGGGGAGGGGAAGCACTCATATAGTAGCCTTTCACACAACCTGCAAGACTGATAGAGTTAGAAGTTTTCAAAAACTTTCAACCCACACGCCCAAATCATTGCTGCTGTTAGCACTGTCTTAGTCATCTAGAACTGCTGTAACAAAAACGCCATGAAGACAAATTTATTTTCTGACAGTCTTGTAGGCAACAAGTCAAAACTCAGGGCACTGGCTTCAGAGGATGGCTTTCTTTCTGGGTCAGCTCAAGTGGCAGGTCCTAGTCATCAGTCTTCCCTTGGTCTGGGAGCATCTCAGCACAGGAACCCTGGGTCCAAAGGATGTTCTCTGCTCCCTGTGCTGCTTTCTTAGTGGTATGAGGTTTCGGTGTCTCTACTTGCTTCTCTGTTTTATATCCCAAGAGATTGGCTTATACACCCTCCAACCTTGTAGAGCTCATCAGTATAAATGCTACTAATCCATTTTATTAAATCATAGCTTACAACGGTCAGAAAATCCCATCAAATGACAAAATGATGGACAAACACACAATACTGAGAATCATGGCCCAGTCAAATTGACACATATAATTCAGTCCACGACAGCTGACATTAAGTCAGGTCTGAGAGAATGAAGCATTGCCCAGTCATTTTGCCATCTTCATGATTACTGGCATGTTGGAATCCTTTGTTGTAGTTACTGTGTCAAACAACCATTTCATTGATGCTTTGGTCCTTTCCATTGGCCCTCTACTGTACAAAAGAGAACGTCTTTCCTGAGGAGCCCTGGGGTGCAGTAACTAAACAGCTTGTCTGCTAACCAAAAGGTTAGTGGTTTGAACCCACCAGGATCTTCAAAGGACAAAATTGTGGCAGTCTGCTTTGACAGCCTTGGAAACCTTTAGGGCAGTTCTACGCTGTCACTATAGCACCCCTGTAGAGTTGCTATAGGGTCACTGAATCAGAACTGACTGCAGGGCAGTGGGTTTAGTGTTTGTTTTAGTCTTTCCTGATGCCATGTGTGAAGTAAACTAGCCAAAATGTCACCATCCTCACTTCTAAGGAGCATCCTAGTGGTATTTCTGGAAGTCCACAGTTTAGTGAATTCTTCACTTTTGTCAGTTCTTGTTCTGTCTTTCTGTTTATTGTCTACCTTTCACATGCATATGATGCAATTGAACACACTATGGCTTAGAATACCCACACAGAGTTCTCTCTTATTTTGTAGTTTTGATACATGTATAGTTGTTTGACTTGAGGAGCTTGGAAATTTTTCCTTTACTGACCAACCAGAATTTTCAAAACTCCGTCAATTTTTTCTACCTTTTTAGCTTGGTCTAAAACAGACATTGTCCTGAAGAGAACAAATCATTTGAATTGTCATAGACCACCCTCGCAAAGAAAGGATGCAACTTAGAAGGAAAGGTCTAGAAAATGAGTCACTTTAAAACTAATTCCTCTTAATAGCTGCATGCAGAAGGCTATGAAGTGGTAGATAATACTTTTGGCACACATCTCAACTTCATTAACAGTCGTGTGTGGAATGGGCACTTACAGGACACCTGAAAGGTTGAGTTGTGGACACTGAGCCAGAGATGACAAATACAAGGACTGGGGATTACCGTGGTGCTAATGTAGTTACTGGGCTTTGTGCCATACAGTGCTCAGTAGACCTGGCCTGAGCTTCCGGTACCACTTACGCTCTGAGTAAAGATCTGAACATTAATTATTATAATCTTATCTTTTCTTCTCCCTTTATCCTTTGACTTCAGCTCATAGTCAAGAATTCAAACGGGGGAGGGAGCAGAGAAGAGGAGATGAACAACAGAAGAAATATTAGTGAGGGAAACTGAGCATTCTTAAAAATAAAAATTCAATCTCAATTTATAGTCCCATTTATTTTCCCATCTCTTAACTCTCCTGTAGAATGCCAGTCCTATTTCATACATTATCACACTGCACAGAGTTTGACATGCAGAACTTGCTGTCAGTTTTCTGGATCTCTGAATAACACCCAGACTGCATGTAAGGAAACGACACTCATCGAAGAGAAAAGCAAAGCATTATTCATAGACCATGTATAGACCTTATATACCTGAATTTTCTTGGCCTCATAATGAGAAAATGTCATTTTCCTAGCAACATGTTTAACTGACAACATCTAAAATGCATGCCTTTAGCTGGCATAAGGAGCTGGGCTTATGAAAAGAGAATTTGCTTTCAAAGAAATAAGCATATTAACCCATCATGCTTCAGAATTGTGACACTTCAAACTGGGCATCTAAATTGACTGTTGACATCAAACAGCAAAAGCAAAGGTAATCTATGTAGCTCAAGAAATCTGTCAAAGAAGTGTGCTGCTTTTTTCAGTATCTTTCCTATTGTATTTGACCTTGTCAATGGAAAATTATGCATATGTGTTGTTTTAGGAAGGCACCATGTTCCTTTTTATGCTAATGATAAATTGCACCAAATGCACTATTAGGTAATGTGAGGTCTCAACTCAGACCATCAGATGATGTCAGTTCCTACGTTTAAAAGAATAGGTTAACTTTGTTACCAACAAGGAGTAGAAATAAGTCGTTTGTTGTTGTAATCATGTGATATTTGGTGTTATATCATAATCTTTGGATGGTGGGCACACCACAAAGACACCTAGATAGATAAAAGGCAGCTCCAAAAGAAAGACAGCTACCATGAAGGGCCACATGAGGGGCTGTACACAGGACAGGGCAAGAGTAATTTGAAATTGGAGGAAATGGCTTATGTATGGCAAGCAGGGTGGGGTGGATTAGGTTTCAAGGGCTTCCTAAGGATCAGTGCACAGGTGATGCCGTGAGTAGTTTGGCACCTGTCCCTAGGGTTACTGGATAGGTGCATAGTGCCCCTAGGAGGGTGGCTAGAGTGTCCCTAAGGAAGTGGCTGGAGTACAGATTTAATCAGTTGCTCAAGACGGAGCAATGGTCAACCTCTAGCTTGGGTCAAGCCAGTATTTTAAGAGAAAACCATATGACAGTTGAATCATTGAGCTACAGTTTCTTTTAAGCTTCCTTGGATATAAAGGCAAAACAAACAAAAACAAATAAACAAACCCACTGCTGATGAGTCAATTTCAACTCGTAGAGACCCTTGGATACACATTTCACAAATTCACCAAATCACTCTGTCTTGAGTCTCTCCCATATTCCAGTCAAACAAAGCACATAGATGCTTTCCTAAAGGTGTTAGCATATAGCATAAAGAGAATATGGTAGCCATTTCCAAGTGAAAAAGAATTCAACTGGCACTCACTTGATTGAAAAGGTCAAAAAAAGGAAAATTTCTCCATGCTACGTTTTTTGAAACCAAGATTTGTAACCTTTATAAGGACAAAGTATGAGAGAGAGAGAGAGAGGTTAAAGAGTTATTAAGTTCAATGCCCTAATATGCATCCAAGTGAGTAATTGTGGAGTACTACTGTAAAACACCGAAATTACTGAGTTGTAACTCCATGTCCCTCAGAAATAATAGGCTAAGTGTATTCTAGCAACTAGGTGTGTAAAGTGTTATAAGAGAAGAAAGAACAGAAGCATGAAAAAAGTTTTTATTTTTCGTGATTCAAAGGAAATAGCACAATTGGTTTTTTAGATAATCCAAATAATTGGATTATTTAACGTGAGTGTTCTTATTTATTCTACCTCCTAAGACTAAGGAAACCACTGATTGATGTTCTCGAGACCCCTAAGTAAAATTGGGTTTTACACTTACGGTCCTATGACAAGACAGGATATTAGTACTTAGTGTTTTCCTGTCCTTCCTTGATTGTCTGCCACCTTCCAGAACGTGAAAGTGAGCTTGAAACAGCACCCGAGATCTTCTCTGAGGAGAATTCTAAAGCAGAACTTAGTAAATGAAATCCATTTTCAGAAATAGCATAGAGACACTCGGGCTGTTTTTCTAACTACCTAATCCTCAATATGTTAGGCCTTTCCTGCATGAAATTTGACATTTACCAACCCAAGAGTGGTTAAACTGAAACGGCTGATTTACCCGACTGGCAATTTACTATCCATCAATAGTTTAAATTTAAATCAAAATAGTATTGACAGTATGAGCTAAATATTAGATGAATGCAGATAACCTGTGGTTCCAGTTTGATCCCAGATTAAGTACTGCACTCTGTTCATGATGAGTCACTATTTTCTAGTAGAATAGTTAACATCTTACTGGGATCCAGTTCTGACAGTTTTTAGGTACATTTTGAATTGTATATTTATCTTAGATTTGGGTAGTGATACATCTAGTGAATCCCTTTGTAGATGTGGTAACTTCCAGGCTGTATGCATATAATTTCTTCCACCTGATACATATTTCTCATTCCATCTTAGCCAGAAATAATATTTCTTATGATCTGAAATCCAGCTTAAATGTCACCTTCTTCAAAGAATGAAAGATCTCTTAACCGAAATTCTCACTCAACATCGTACACTGACGCAGAAGTCTCCCCTGCCCCTTTTGGTGTTTTTTGTGTTTGTTGACTCCTGTATTAACATGTTCATTACACTTTCCCTTTGTAGTGGCAGACTTTCTAAGATAAGCAGTCAGGCAGACAAGTATCTAAAACAGGTCAGTCGTCCGTCTCCCAAGAGAGCTTTGGGGTATGGAGGAGTAGGATCACTTTCTTCTGACCCTCATTTTAAACACTCAAGGACTTAATTTTGTCATCAAACCAAGAATGAGGGTGGGAACACTAATCTGCAGGAGGTATATCTTTCACGTTGTCATTGTCCAGCGTATGGAATACTTATCCAGGAAAGCCAAATTATAATTCGAGGTTTGGAATCAAGTTTTAGGGACTTAGATAACTTGGCTGTTGTTAAGCTTACTGGCCTGGCCTCGTAAATCAGTCTCCTTAAGAAGGATGACCACGTCAGTAAGGTTGTAATTCACCAAGCTCACTGGTTGAGGTTCCCAGTCTCCTGAAATCTGCTTGATAGGCATTGTCAATATTTATCTTCATGATTCTGCTTTATTTCCTTTAATGAGCAAGCTACCTTCTGATTGTCTTAAATTGTGCAAGGACTCCCAATTAGTAAACTCATCCTAAAAAAGTGCTGCATAGCTCATTGCTGAATATCAGCACTGTGGTTGCCTTTCAAGTACTCCCCTGAGGAAGCTACGCACTGACGCCAATGCCTAGACCACCTTTCAAAACAATTTTGGAACTATTTTCTGAATGGCTGTCAGAGCTGTTGTCATATTACCCTTGATTTCTGAATATCATGAAAATGTTTTCCTTTCAATATTTCCTTTATCTTAGGGTAAAGAAAAAGTCACTGGGGACCAGATCAGGGGAGTAGATAGGATGTTCCAGTACAGTTATTTGTTTACTGGCTAAAAACTGCCTCACAGACAACTATACAACTAAGTTTGCTAACACCCTTGCCACCATGTGCAATGGCCATTCCAGAAAGAGTTCCAAATTGCTGTGAAGGATGGACTAGGTGCTGGCATTGGTGCATAGCTTCCCAAGGGGAACACTTCAAAGGTGATCCCAGTGATATTCAGCAATAAATAAGGTTATGTAGCATTTAGAACAGTTAAGTTCATGGATGTAATTGTTAGACCTCATATGACTTTGTTGTTGTTTCTTTTCTTTAATCCATTAGGTCAATACTTAAAATTTTAAAGTCAATTTTCTTCATTTTATATCCTATGCTTATAAGCCATCGGTAGGATGAGAAATGAGTGATGGCACATTTCTCCTGTAGCCCTGGACACCTACTACATTAGTTACCAGTATGTCAAAACTGCTCTTGCAAGATCACCAAGGACCAAACTGACATGGGGGAAAGAGAACCCAGAAGACAGAAAGACCCACGTGAATGGGTGACTACATCGACGCACGACTAGAAGAACCAGCTGATGCCCGTGCACCACCAATGACAGCTGTGATGGGGCTCACAATGTTGAGTCTCAGTGGCAACACAAGAAAATAAAGGGGTGCACCTTGAGAACTCCACTAAAAGACTGCAATTGATGGTCCGAAGGCCTGGGGGTTCCCCCGAGGGTTCCCCTGGGAGCATGGCCCCTAGACCTGATGCTGTCCCTGATCATACATCATTACTGAGGTCAACTCTTCAGACAGGAATGGATTGGACTCAGGGACACAGTGTCGTATCACGCGTACACTTTATGGTTCTATGCGTCAACAGGATGTTGTCCTACTGGCCTCTTACTAGACGGGAGTGGAGAGGGTGGAGAAGAGGGACAGGAGATTGTGAAGAGGATATAACATATACAGAATGGAAATGAGGAGTGTGCTGTCACTGGGTAAGTAGAGCAAGAGGAGCTGCAGATAGGCGAGCATGTAAATTTAAACTGGATTGCACGATTTCACTCAATCACAAAAAACAACAACAAAACAAAAAAACTTGCCTTGTTAGGATCTCCAATGATATCCTAATTAAGCCTTTACCTCAATTCTATAGTAAGAGAAAATAAGCAAACATCACCAATTTAATAAATCTTGGGGGAGGTAAGAAACAGAAATACTAACACATTCCTCCCCCACAAAAAATGTACATAGTGCTAATAAAAATTGTTCAAGATTAGAAACATTGAAATATGAATTTGTCTTAGAAAGGGAAAATATGGCCCAGTGAATAATCCCTCATTTTTAACTCACTGGTCTGTCCCTGATGCTTTGCAGTCTGTGTCTTATTTAACGTTCAGGATTGTCCTCTCTTTCTGGCCGTCTAACTGCCCAATGCCTTTTCCCTGCCACTGTCTTTTCATCCTTCTCATGAACTCTTTTCATCTTCTCATCTCTTGAAATGCTGCCCTTTCCCACATTTCCATTCTTTTCTTTCCTTGTAACATGATTATTTTCCTTGAGCATTATCATTCTTACCCTGAACTTTAACTATCACTTTGTATCCTATTGATGTACAAAAGGTTGTTCTTACCTCAGAACACTTTCCAAACTATGAAATCATATTTAAAGTGGATTCCTCACCACGTGTGTGGAGACAAGCAAGATTATTTAAAGAAGGACCCCAGAGGTTCATCCTGGGTGACTTAACAAAAAAGACGGCTGCATCTCTGGATGCCTTCTACCTCTGGAGTCTTCCTTTAAGCTGCATTCCCATGAGACAGGCTGTCCATGATCTCCAGGCACCAGGAGGCTGATATTTCGCAGCACTCCCTTAAACAGCTGGTGCTTAGGTTCTGATTGCTCGGTGCCTGTCCCCAAAGGTTTATTTACCAACACAAAGTTTGCTTTCAGATTTGTGCAAATAAAAAGGAGAGCCTCAGAAAGGCAGGCTGATTCCACGGAGCCCAGTTCCATAGTGCAGTCTACTTCATTCCAGCCCACGTATGCCTCTGTGCATGATGCCGAAAGAAGGAGTACCCATGTGCCTGGTTCTGAACATGAGTTCCAGCCTATACCACAGTGATCATTGCTGGTCTTATCCTGAGCCCTGCATGACAATGTGTGCTATATTGCACAATGTGCTCCTCAGTGTACCCCAATTTCAGCAAACATTTACTCCTTATTCTGCTTTCCCTATTTAAGTGGAAGGCCATTTACCAGAATCGGAAGCCCAGAAGTAGGTTCATATCTGTTCTCATTTCTTTTACTCCTCTTGCTCCCTTACCCCTAACTTTGGATTGATCACTAACCCTTGAGTATGAAACTTATCAAGTATCTTTAGCATTTGTCCTCATCTCTTTACCTCTGTTTTCAGTCAGCTAACACTGCTCCAACAGGAATACCATGAGTGGATGGCTTTAGCAAAGAAAAGTTTATTCTTACACAGTCCAGTTGGCTATACCTCTGAATTTAGGAGGTCTGCTCCAGGGGGAAGTGTCTCCCTCTGTCAGCTCTGGAGGAAGTTCCTTGTATTATATCAGTCTTTGGTCAGGGTGCATCTTGGCACAGGAACCTCGTACCATCAAGGAAGCAGCACCAGAAGAAGAGTGTATCCTTCAGATCTGAGGCTCCCTTGCCAAGAGGCTTCCTGGGCAGACTGATGTGACACAAGGAACTTCCTTCAGAACTGACAGAGGGAAAGCCTGTCCCCTGTAGCGAGCATCCTGAATTTGAACTTGTAGCCCATCGGACTGCGTAAGAATAAACTTTCCCTTGCCAAAGCCATCCATTTTGTGGTATTTCTGTTAGAGTAGTACTAGCAGACTAAAGCACTCCATTATCTGTATCTTAGTTCAGACCCTTGTTAGGTCTTACCGGAGCCCTGTTGGCTCAGTGGTTAAGATTTCGGCTGCTAACAAAGAAGTTGGCAGTTACAATCTGTCAGCTACTCCTTGGAAACCCTAGGGGTAGTTCTAATCTATTCTCTAGGGTCACTATAGGGCTGGCTATGAGTAGGAATCAACTTGATGACAATAAATTGGTTCTTATGATTTCCCCAGGAGAAATCCTGGCTTCCTGTCTAGCTCTTGCAAAGTCAACTCACAATGTTGATACCAGAATAATCTTCTTCTTGACAGGTGCACTGGGATGGTTCCGACTCACAGCAATCCTCTGCCATGCCCACAATCATTGTTACGCTTGAGCCCATTGTGGCAGTCACTGCGCCAACCTATCTCATTGACAGTCTTCCTCCTTCTCACTGATCTTTATTTTGTCAAACATGATGCCCTTTTCCAGGGAGTGACCCTTCCTATCAGCATGTCCAAAGTATGTAAGACATAGTTTTGCCATCCTTGGGTCCAAGAAGCACTCTGGTTGTACTTCTTTCAAGACAGATCTGTTTGCTCTTTTGGCAGTCTGTGATACATTCAATATTCTTCTCCAACATTACAATTCAAAGGCATAAATTCTTCTTCTGTCTTCCTTATTCATTGTCCAGTTTTTGCATGCATATGATGTAATTGAAAATATCATGGTTTGGGTCAGGTGTATCTTAGTCTTAAGGTGGTATCTTTGATTTTGAGGGCTTTAAAGAGGGTCTTTTGCAGCAGATTTTTCCAGTGCAAGTTGTCATTTGATTTTTGTCTGAGTCTTTTATTATGCTTTAAGTGAAAGTTTACAATCCAAGTCAATTTTTCATACAAAAACTTGCACACACACTGCTATGTAACTCTAGCTGCTCCCTTCACCCTGTAACTGCACGTATCTCTTCCTATTCTGTATTTCTCGTGTCCACTCAAGTAGCTCCTGCCATCTTCTGCTCTTACATCTTGCCTGTGGACAGGAGCTGCCCAGTTAGTCTCATGTATCTACTTTTGGAACTACTGTCCCTTACCTGTTGCTTGGTCCAATTTTCCAACTTTCCCTTTAGTACTCAGGACTCCTAAAGTATCCTATGTAATTAATTAGTTTGTTGGGGGGGGGGTGTCATCTTTGTTGTTACAGGGATCACAAGAAGTATCTGACTACTCCACCGTCTTGATCCTGACTCATCTTTTGATTTCTTGACTGCTGTTTCCAAGAGTGTACATGGTGTATCCAAGTAAAATAAAACCTTTGACAATTTCAAATCTTTTCTTCACTTAGCATGATGTTGCTTTTTGGTTCAGTTGTGAAGATTTTTGTTTTCTTTATGTTGAAGTATAATGCTTACTGAAGGCCGTGGTCTTTGATTTTATTCAGTAAGTGTTTCAATTCCTCTTCACTTTCAGCAAGCAAGGTTGTCCTATCTGCATAACGAAGGCTGTTAAACGGTCTTCCACCAGTCCTGTTGCTGTGTTCTTCTTTGCATAGTCCAGTTTCTTGGATTATTTGCTTAGCATATAGATGGAGCAGGTTTGGTGGAAGGATATAACCATGACACATACCTTTCACAACTTTAAACTGTGCATTGTTCTCCTGTTCTGTTTGAATGACTGACTCTTGAGCACCTACAAATTGCTCATGAGCATAAGTGTTCTGGAATTCCCATTCTCTGCAATGCTATCCATAATTTGTTATTATCCACACAGTCAAATGCCATTGCAGAGTCAATAAAACACAAATACACATCTTTCTGGCATTCTCTGCTTTCAGCCAAGATTCATCTGACATCAGCCAGTGCTATCCCTGGTTCCATGACCTCTGAAACTGACCTGAACTTCTGGCACTTTCCTGTCAATATAATGCAACAGCTGTTTTTGAATGATCTTTAGCAAAATTTGACTTGTGTGTGACACTGACAATATTCAATAATTTTTGCATTTCATTGTATCACTTTTCTTGGGAATAGGCATAAATATAGATCTCTTCCAGTCAATTGGCCGGACAGCTGCCTTCCGAATTTCTTGGCATAGATGAATGACACTTTCAGCACCGCATCCTTTTATTGAAACATCTCAATTGATACTCCAGAGCCTTGTTTTTCACCAATGTCTTCAAGGCAGCTTTGACTTCTTCATTGCCAAATCATACGCTACCTCTAGAAACAGTTAAATGTCAACCCATTCCTTTTGATATAATGACACTGTATATTTCTTCCATCTTCGTTTGATGCTTCCTGTGTCACAGAACACTTACCCTGTAGAATCCTTCACTATTTCAACTTGAGGCTTGAATTTTTTCTTTAGTTCTTTCAGCTTGAGAAACACAGAATGTGTTCTTCCCATCTGTTTTTCTATCTCCAGTTCTTTCTGCATGTTATTTTAATACTTTGTCTTCTCAATCCACCCTCTGGAGTCTTCTATTCTTCCTTTACCTCATCATGTTTTCCTTTTGTTTTAGCTATTTGATGTTCAAGAGCAAGTTTCAGAGTCTCTTATAACATGTGATTTGATCTTTTCTTCTTTTTTGTCTTTTTAATGACCTCTTGCTTTCTTCGTGTATGATGTTCTTGATATCATTCCACAATTTCTCTGGTCTTTGATCAGTAGCATTTAACTCATCAAATCTATTCCTGAGATAGTCTCTGAACTCAGGAAGGATATATACAAGGTCATAGTTTGACTCATGTGGACTTGTGCTAATTTGATTCCCTTTTGTTCCATCTGGAGAGATCTGTGTGTATAGTCACCATTTCTGTTGATGAAAAAAAGTACTTGTAATGAATTGTTGTTCTTGCAAAATTCTATTGTATGATCTCCAGCATTGTTTCTATCACCAAAGCCATATTTTCAAACTACCAATCCTTCTTTCTTTCTAACTTTCATATTCCAATCATCAGTAATTATTAATGCCTCTTGATTACATGTTCTATCAATTTCGGACTGCAGAAGCTGGTAAAAGTCTTCAGTATCTTCATTTTTAGCTTTAGTGGGTGGTGTGTATATTTGAATATAATTGTTTTAATCGAGCTTCTTATAAACTTACGGATACTATCTTATTACTGGCAGCACTGTACTTCAGGATAGATCTTGAAATTTTCTTTTTGATGATGAATGCAACACTATTCCTAGTCAAGTTGTCATTCCCAGGCACAGCATACCACATTGTTGTCTGATTCAAAATGGCTAGTATCACAGCAACATGAAAGCCTCCACAGTATGACATATTAGCAAAGTTTGAATCTTATGATATTTCACTGTTTAGAGATCCTCAATAAATTTCTGTTGCTAACATATGAAAATCTAAAGTCTATCAAGATGTACAAAACCTGTCTTTCTATCTGCCCAACTATGTTGTAAATCCCCAACAGGAACCCTGCATTCCAGCCACATTGATCTCCTTGAAGTTTCCTAAAGCACATGTTGTTTTAATCTTTTTGTTCTTCTCCACTTTGCCAGATATATCATTCTCTGTCCTTCATAAGCCAAATCGTACAATAAATTCATTCTCATTCAACATGTTAAAACTACTGGTAAAGATAACAGAGCTGAAAAGACTGGTGAATGCACCCCTCACCACACACATACCCCAAAATAAAGCTAAGAAGCTAGCCTGAGAAAGAAGTTCTACATGAGATCAATTGAATTCTTTAACCAGTTGATAGCTGAATCTATTACTAGACCTTTCTGGTTATGTGAGCCAATGAACTGATTCTTGTGCCTAAGTTATTTTGAAGTGGATTTATTCTGATCTTATCAAGAGTTCTTACTAATATTAAAAGAAAATCTTCACAGAAATAATATGTGTGGGTGGAAATGTTAACGAATCATCAAAAGTTATATATGATAAAGTTGAATAAAACTCATGAATAATATATCAAAAGGCATAGCTCTACTACATTATAACATTACCATAGAAAACAGAACACACTATAGTTCACTGGGGGTAGCATTAAGGGTAAGTTTTAAATCTTCTGACTTTTACTAACTCTCATTTATTAATTTTTAAGAGGAACAAATGCTAAGATAGTCCCAGATGTTCGATGTTAGCAAAGAGTTAATTAGTAGTGTTAACGCTCTAAGCTTCATTGTCCAAATTACATTGGGTAGATAAGCAAAGAAGACAAAGATCTTTAACTGCTGTTCTTTCTTCCCATTCAAGAAAGGCCAGTGGAATTCAATGACTGTTTACCTCCTAAATAAAGAACAGCATTTGTCATCATGCTGGGAGGTCATTAATCTCTTCATCAAATTCTCAGATAGGAATCATTTAGATGAATACTTTCACTGGTTACTGGCCAAGTTTCTTGTCCAATGCAAACATGCTTTCCTGAGGATCAAAGTGAAGTGGGAGTATTTTCATTAGAAGAGACTGAGCAGAATCAAGTCATGTCACTGCTTCTGTGTCATGTCCAATTTTTCTTGGTAAGATCACAACTTCTAAAACCCTCCTTGCTCAAAGATTTTTAGGTTCGTAAGAAGAAACTAGGTAGAGAATTTTGTGGATTAGAGAAAGTATATCATCGGTGAGCAAAGTAATCCCAACATGAGAAAGTGTGGCACTGTTTGAGGCAGTCTAACCTAAGACAAATTTTAGTAGGAGTGAAAAGATTCAGGACTGCCACACCTCATGGGCTTAGCTATAAGAACCTGCAGAAAGCTAACTCACCTGATATTATCATCAGCGGAATTTCTGGTCAGCTAACACCTCCTTCTATGCTTTGGTAGGTCTGCTAAGTTGTTATGAGACAAGAGATAAAGAGTCAGCTTTGAATAATATTCTGTTTTGCTTCTCAAATCCAATTCATATAGAAACAAAAGGCCAGATCCAGTATCTGTCAAGATCCCTAGCATCACTTAAATTCTGCTATTCCTTAATGATATAAAAGAAGATAGAGGCAAAGTCTGATAGTTGGTTCAAAACGTGGGGAATGAAAAAATCATAAGGAAAAGGTAATCAATATAAGTGGTAAATTTACCAAGAAGCTTTAACTTCAGTGATTTCACTGATGAGCACACGCTGGCACCTTGTCCCATCACATGGAGAACTCTAGACTTGCTATACACCCCCTGCATGCACTAACACCACACCCTTGTCAGCCTCCAGTCACACCTGTGCTCATGGTGGCACGTTAACTTGGCTAAATTGTAGTCATCCTTTACTCAGCTAAGGTATCTTATTTGAAATTCTAGATTGAGGTAAGAGCATTTCCTCTGTGATATTATAAACTAGTGGGTGCTAAGACAGTGTTTGCAAAATCACCTATTAAAGATGGAGACCTCCTAAAGAAGGTCTGTGGTTAAAAAATGCATGCAACTTTCTGCTTCTTCAGAAAGTTGTCAGATGATTCTCAAGTTATCAAACTGTTTGATAACAGTTTGATAACTCTGATATAGAAGTTTTGTGGAAGACTCTGAGAAACATGACTGAGAAGCCCTGTGTGGATCTCTCTAACAATCTCCACGTTATATTGCCACTACGCATGTGTTTATCTTTTGTACATGAATATAATCCTTTTTGAGGACACAGTTCACTAGTGACTCACGTTTCTATTATTAGCTCCTAACTCAGGGCCTAACAAAGACCACAGATGTCCAACAAGTTTTGGTTAATCAGAATTGAATTCTAAAATGGGGTAAGTAGCCTGGTATTTTTAAAAAGTAAAAATAGTATCAGTTTACAGACTTTAGGTGGTACAAGTTGTTTGCTACTGACCAGTAACCCAAAAGTTGACTCTTCAAATCCATTCAGAGGTACCGTGAAAGAAAGATCCAGAAATCTGTTTCCATAAAGATTATAGCCAAGAAAACCTTATGAAGCACTTGCATCCTACAACATACGGGATTCCCAAAAGCCAGAATGAACTTAATAGCAATGACCGATCACTGAGGACTAATGGATATAGTGTAGTACTTAGGGCTTCATTCAATGCTGACCTATTTTTGTTTTTGCAAAACTGCCATCAAAAAAGAAAAACATGTATACAGCAAAAGGTGCTGTGCTTGAGACCACTTGATTCTGTTCACAAATAAGGAGAGAACAAGATTAGTGAGTGCTGTATTTTCTAAGATCTTGCATCTGGGATGGGGTATGTGGACTATATACACTTGACACATGTGAAATTCTAGCCTCTCCTTTTCTTTCCTTTCAGACTTGGCTCCACCGTTTCTCTCAGTCAGTTTTGCTATGGAAAAAGACTAAGATCAATCAGTATTTATTCCTCTTTGAATGTGAAGTACTTCTGACAGAATTCACAAATGGTTGATTATCACTAGTGGGCAGAAATCTCATTAGGATATATATATGGTGGTGCATATTAGTCTCCAAATTATTTCCTACAGTATAAAGTATCATTTGAATATGTAGGCTCACTTGCATTCTCTCCTGCAATGATTTCTATGAGCTGTTTCCATATGTTCTTCTTTTTTCTAAGGAACATAACTTTGTGAATATTAGCTCTCCTTTGTCTTCAACAGTGGTAGCCTTCTCTAAAGATTTTTGTAGCCTTATTTTCTGTATCATGTTGTGTGATTTCTTCAAACAGACACGATTTTTCCCTGACCTAACTTTAAGTCATGTTAATTAACTGTTGTTTTGAATTTGTTTTCAGTCTCTGTAACGGTGTGTTTCATTTTTTCTTCCATATTTTCCTTGAGCTTTTCTGCCTTCCTTTACTGTAGTGCTAAAACAACTTCTTTGAACTCTTATATTTGACCTTATATTTCCTTTTTGCCCACTGTGGCTTAAACTTCTTGGAGCGATTGAGAATCACTTTAATAAATATCCCTATATTTCTGTGGACAATTCAATTATGTTGAATTTATATTATCTTTCTTTTGCTTGTTTTGTTTGTTTCCTTCGTTTGTACAATGAATCGATTAATTGCAGTACTACACATCAATCCTTTGTCGATTTAGTTCTGATTAGTATTTTAATTTGAATTATGTTTACTTTCCTTAATGATGGAAATGAATGGGTTGAGGTATAGACTGAATTCTAACTACAGCCTCCATTAAGCTTGATTTCCTATACACTCTCACCAAACCTATTTTCTTTATCCTGGGGGAATTTCTCTTCTCAACAATCAATGTGAGTCTCAGCAAGACACTCCTTTACTCCATTTCTCCTAGGGGTGTCTCTATATTAGACTATATCACATACTAGAGTTTTCAAACTCAAATGCTTACAGGGATAAATTTGATATTGTTATTATTACGTGCCCTCAAGTCTGCTGCTCTGACTCATAGTAACCCTATGTATAATGGAACAAAACATTACCAAGTCCTGCGACCATCTTCACAATTGTTTCTATATGTAAGTCAACTGTTGTGGCCAACACATCTCAGTGAAGTTTTCCTTCTCTTTTGCTGACCCTCTACTCTGCCAAGTCTGCTGCCCTTCTCCGGTGATTGGTCCCCCAATAATACGTCCCAAGTAAGTAAGACAGAGTGTTGCTATAACACTTTTACTTAGTCTTCTGGGTGTATTTCCTCTAAGACAGGTTTATTTATTCTTCCGGCCATTTATGGTACATTCAATACTCTTTACCAACACCATAATTCAAATGTGTCAATTTTTCTTCCATGTTCCTTTTTTGGAAACCCTAGTGGCATAGTGGTTAAGAACTACTGCTGCTAACCAAAAGGTAAGCACTTCCAATCTGCCAGGTACTCCTTGGAAACTCTGTATAGTGTAGTTCTACTCCATCTATAGTGTTACTATAAGTCAAAATCGACTCAACAGCAGTGGGCTTGGTTTTGGTGGTTTCCTTTTCTCACTGTCCAGATTTCTCACACATATGAAGACATTGAAAATACCATGGCTTTGGTTGGGTACACCTTAGTCTTCAAGGTGATATTTTTGCTTCTTCACACTTTAGAGAGGTCTTTTACAGCTGATTTGCCCAATATATTATTTGATTTGTTGACTGCTGCTCCTATGAGTGTTATTGTTGATCCCAGAAGAATGAAATCCTTGACAACTTCAGTTTATTCACCGCTTATCATAATGTTTTCCATTGGTTCAGTTGTGAGGACTTTTGCTTTCTGTACATTCAGATGTAACAAAAGTGTTTTGTTAGGTTCCATCAAGGTCCAGCTCATAGCAACAGTATACCCACGTACCACAAAGTGAAGCGTCTTGTGCCATCCTCACAATCATCACTGTGTATGAGTTCATCATTGCAGCTGTTGTGTCAATCTATCTGGCTGCAGGTCTTCCTTTCTTTCACTGACTCTGTGCCAACTACAATGTCCTTCTCCAGAGTTCAGTCCCTCCTGATAACATAAAGGAAATGAAGTCTCATCATCCTTGTTTCTAAGGAACATTCTAGCTCTACTCCTTCCAAAAGAGATTTGTTCTTTCTTCTGGCAGTCCATAGCATATTCAATATTCTTTGCTAACACCATAATTTAAGTGCCAACTCTTCTTTGGTCTTCCTTATCTCTCACTGATGAATATCAAAGGCTGCAGCTTTTAGTATGGAATATACTTCAGCATTAACAAAACAAAAATTCTGAGGTGAGGCTAAGATGGTGGAGTAGCCAGATGTTATCTGTGATTCTGCTAACAGCAAAAATTAAAAAAAAAAAAAATCAAATGAATTGATGCTATATGACATTCTTGACTTTGGAACATGATAGGGAAGGTTGAGAAGTCAGACTAAGTAACAGAGATGGGAGGGTAGATCCAGAAGTAGCTAGGACTGCCCAGTCCTGACCCAGAAAGAATCCGGTGGAGAATCAGAGGCAGCCAGCATGGTGAACAAAGCGGAGGCATTTGGAGAGCACTTTCCTCGGCAGGAGAAACTGAGAGAGAGAGAGAGCCCATGACACCAGAATCGGTGAAAACCGACATTTGTTCTTCAAAAGCTTGCATCTAACCTGCTCCTTGCAGATCTAAAATTTTCCTTCAGGCTAAACCTCTTTTTCCTTTCCCAGTGCTTTTTCCTCCCTTCTCTGCACTACGTGAGGCTCCATATTTTGACACACTACCTGGGCTGAAAGTAAGAATCAATCTGCACACCCTTAACTATGTTTCCAGACTTATAAAGGGAAAAATTTATCAAACGGGGGAAACAATCTGCCAGATCCCCTAAACTGGGAACTCAGGGCAGAAACAGGTCCTTCGTCTAGGGGCAGGCATAATGAGTCCATGGATGTATAAAGCCTTTCAGCACTGCATCCAGTATCCAGCATGTCTATTGTCCTGCAGCAAAGGCTGTCTACTGACTTGTATCAATGAACAGGGATAAGCCTGCTTCATAGATGCTTTTGGACATTTGTCAGCTCTCTACCTTTCTCAGTGTGTGCAGCCAATTATGTATGCCTGTAAAAAACATACCTGTCCATCAGTACTATAGGGGAGAGCCTGAACCACACAGTTGATGACTAACTACCCGGGCACCTGAGCTAAATACGTTTAAGAAAAATAAATGGATGCCTGGGACCACATGACTAGCAACAACTCTAACCATGTCCTTAGAACCTCAAAGCCACCAATAGTCAAACCAGCTCACATGACCAGTCTATTTGGACAGTTCAAAACAAAACAACACAAAAAAAGAAGTTAGACTATAGTAAGCAAACACAAATAAATACAACAGCTTCTTGATGTCTAGGACACAGTGATCAATACCAAATCACTTAAAGAGTGGACTATAATGGCTTGAGAAAGCTCCCAAAACATCAAATAAAAGAATTTTCCAGATAAAGAGAACTTTATGGTATTATTGGAGGTAGAATTAAACAGTTTAGTATTTATAGCTCTTCAAGAGATTAGGAAGGAGACTAGACAAAATGCATCAGAACATTGTGACAAATTAAATAGTTTGCAAGAAAGCATACAGAGACATGAAATAGAATTTCAGAATAATAATAACAAAATTACAAAATCAGACAACTAACAGAAAGTCAACGGAGCAGAACTGAGGGAATGGAAGGCTGAATTAGTGAGACTGAAGATGAAGCAATTGACACCAATATATCTGTGGAAAAGTCAGAAAAAAGAATTTCTAAAAAACGAAGAAATACTGAAAATTACCAGGGACTCTGTCAAGAGGAATAATCTACAAGTAATTGGAGTACTAGACCAAGAGGGGTAACAGAATACACAGAAAGCATTGTTGAAGATTTATTGACAGAAAAAAATCCCTCAGATTATCAAAGATAGAAGATACCTATCCATGATGCTTATTGAAGGTAGATCCCAAAACAAAGACACCAAAGTCTATTATAATCAAACTTGCCAAACTAAAGATAAGGAGACAATTTTAAAAGTGGCTAGGAATAAATGACAAATAACTACAAAACAGATTCAATAAGACTAAACTTGAAACTCAGCAGAAACTATACAGGCAAGAAGGCAATGGGATGACATATACAAAACCTTGAAAGAAAAAAGATAGAGAGCCAAGAATTATACATCCAGCAAAACTGTCTCACAAATATGACGGCAAAATTAGGACATTTCCAGATGAGCAGGAAATTTGGGGAATTTGCCAAAACCAGTGCCAGATTTACAAGACATACTAAGGGAATTCTTTTGGTTAAAAAATCAGTAACATTAGATAATAACTCAAGATTAGAAAGCAGGTTAGAGCAGATAGATATCAACTGTGATAGGGAAATCACAAAAATAAAGCTAAAATATTGAAAACAGGGAAATAAAAACATCAATATTTAAATATGACAACAGTATAACAAAAAAGAGGGATTAAAAATGTAGTCATAGATCTTTCATACGGAGAGGAAGTCAAGGCATTACAAAGAAATCAAAGCTTTTTTAAATCTAGAAAAAAAAATGGCTAATATTAAGGCAGCCACAAAGGAAATTAACAATCCTGCACATCAAAATAACAAGAAAAACATGAAGGCTCAGCAAGTACAAAATGAACAACAATGGAAAAGATGACAAGAAAACACATAAAGAAGAGAACAAAAATCTTTACAACTGGATCAATTGTAATATCATGATAAGTGGAGAAAAGTTTGAAACTATCAAGGATTTCATTTTATTTGAATCCACAATCAATGTTCATGAAAACAGTAGTCAAGAAATCAAACGAAGTATTGCATTGGGCAAATCTGCTCCAAAAGGCTTCCTTAAAGTGTTAAAAAAAAAAAAAAGAAAGAAAGAAAAATATTACTGACCTGAGCCATTGTGCTTTCAATCACTTCATATGCATGCAAAATTCGGACAATGGACAAGGAAGATTTAAGAATTGAAATCTTTGAATTACGGCGTTGGTGAAAATATTGAATACACCACAGAGGGCCTGAAAAACAAGCCAATCTGTCTTGGGAAAAGTATAGCCAAGAATGTTCTTTAGAAGCAAGATGACGAGACTTGTCTCATATACTTTGGACAGTCTCTGGAGAAGGACATCAGGCTTGGTAGAGTACCACCAAAACACAGGAAGACCTGTAGTGAGATGAATTTCGTCAATGGGCTCAGGAATAAAAATCATTATCAGAATGATTCAAGATCATGTATTGTTTTATTCTGATGTATTTGAGGTTGCTATCAGTCAGAACCAACTTGGCCGTACCTAACAACAACAACAACAACATACATTGTATAAAATGATGTACATCATGTGCCTGATGTAAACTGATTTCTAATAAAAGTTATTTTTTTCTTCTCCATTTTACTTTTTGTTATCTCTTTTTTTTTCATTTCTGCTCTTAGAACTATAAGCTCAATGTTAAAATTAAATCCAATGCATATGGCCTTTACTACCAACTCTACTTCCCATTGAGTCTACTTGGACTCATCGTGATCCCATATATGTTAGTGTAGACCTGTGCTCTACAGGGATTTCAATGACTAAGTTTTGGGGAATAGATTTCCAACCTTTTCTTCTACAGTGTCTCTGGAAGGATTTGAACCCCTGAACTTTGGGTGAGTAGCTAAGCATGTTAACAATTTGCCTAGCCTGAGAGTTTGAGTTGGTGACTTATTACTCATGAATTCAGCAGATACCTCACCGCTACAGGGACAGAGTAACTTAACTTTTAACAGTTTCAGAGGAACAAAAAGAAGTATTTCCAAGTCATTTGTATTTATCCAGTAGCCCATTTATATACAAAATGAAGGTTTCTGTGTTTATGTTCTTAATAGGCCAGAAGTCTATTTAAAAAAAAGAAAAAAATGAAGAGAAGCATCATTATTTTTAGACAGACCTTTTAGGAGAAAAAGAGAGCAAGAAGCATATCAAGCTTCCTCTAAGAACTGACTTTGCCCCTAGGGGCAAAGTGTTTAGGAAGCTAGACTCCAAATATTTGCTGAATAAGTGAATGAATAGACAAATGCATTAATTAATTCATTAATATTGTCTTTAGTGAGGATGAGTGTCTTTGTGGTTCTGATCTTTCTACAGCCACTTAGCCAGGGAAAGACTAGAGACGCAGCCCGCTGCACAGGGCGTGACTTGTTCCTTACATTTGGCACTCAAACCAAGTCTATTCCATTGTTTTCCTACCTGTTACCACAGCAAACGCAAGTATGATCACAATAGGCGAAGACTAATGTCAACATTTTCTTCCAGTTTCTTCAGTTGAATTTTCCATGATAATTTAAAAAATAATGAGAAATCACTCCTTTTTCTTATCATTATGATATAATTGTACATACTTGTACTTTTCTAAAGTCTACTATAATTAATGAGGGATTATATTAACATATACAAAAGGTAGAACTTTGGAATCCTTTATGGAAGTTGTGTGTTTTGTTTCCCTCTCTTTGAGCTTAGTACAATGCTTCACGGCTTAATGATATCTCTTTCAAAAATTAAAATAAGTTGTATGGTATTTTTTTCTCATTGAAATCAAGTCAGTTATAATTTAAGATGGTGAGTGGAAACTTTATTTTATAAGACTTGATGTCTTCCTGACAAACAGCAGAGCAGAGCAATAGGACAGAGTAGAACTGCCTCATAGAGTTTTCAGGGAGTGGTTGGTGGAATCAAACTGCCAGTTTCGTGGTTGGCAGCGTGAGCCCTTGCTCACTGCACAGGCAGGACTCCGCCTTTAGCTGGATGAGTACTAAAGGGATTAATGAGAAATCAACAATGCTACTCAGTGCAGTCCAAGTTCTTTTGTGTTCATTCTAAAAGTTTTTGTTACTAAGGATCCAAGAAAGACTCACTAGCTTGTAGGTCTACCACTGTGACATTTTCCAATACTGATTCCCCCAAAACCAAATCATGAGGCTCTGATGTTTTCCATTCAGGCTTCTGGTAATAATTTCCAAACATTAGCAGACATGCCTATTTCGTCACTTGCAAATTATTGGCAATAACAGTACTTACCTCATGTGATGTTATGATTCCCTAGCGGCATGAGTGGTTAAGTGTTGGACTGCTAACAGAAAGGTTGGCAGTTCAAGCTCACCCAGAGATGCCTCGAAAGTAAGGCCTGGAGATTTTCTTCCTAAGGTTGACAGACATGAAAATGCTATGGATCAGTTCTATATATTGTTGCCATGGGTCAAAACCAAATTCACAGCAACTAACAACAATACCAACATGTGTTGTTGCTAGGATGAAATAATCTAATGCATATAAAACAATTGATACTGTGCTAGTTTTTATTATCTTATTCTCACCACTAGGCCAAATTATTTTTAAAAATTATATTACCTGATTCATGTTTACACTCAATTCCCAGTCCCAATTTTTTACGACAATATTTTCTCTTGAACTTTGTATTGTTTGACTTTGAGGTAGTTACTTGTCAATGGGTAAACAAACCAGGGCAAGAAGGAAGAGGATAATATAAGTGTAGAACTGAAGCAAGATAATAAGGGTCTAAATTCATTAATTTTATGTTATAAACTCCCAGAAGACAAGGACTATATCACCCATAGTTTTTTGTCAGTCATAGACTGTAGAGAAATTCTTTCCATAATATTAAAAAACAGAACAAAACCTTACAGCTGCCAAGTTGATTCTGACTCTAGCAACCCTAGAGGACAGACAAGAGCTGCCCCGTAGACTTCCCATGAGCACTCCATTGGATTTGAGCTACAGACACTTAACCACTATGCCACCAGGGTTTTAGTGCTCAAAAAATATGGAAGGCAAAATGAAATAATGAATAAGACAATAAATACACAAGAGCTTCCAAATGACTTTAAATCCTTGCTCAGAAAAGAGTTAGAAATTACAATAAAAAGGACTTGGTTATTATCTATAAATTGAATTTACTTAAGTTGTTTCTTGTCTTTCGGCAGTCATAATATGCATCAGAAATAGCTACCTTCATATCTCAGACTCATTTAAAAAAGAAAAAAAGTCACGGAAGAAGGAAAGCTACAGTGTACAGAAATCAGTAAAACTTTTCTGGCAAATTCTATAACATGTTACAACTGGGTTCTTAAAAATAGTCTTGTATTTTTCAATTTTAAACTTTATAATTGAAAAAATAAAGCTATCATTTTATGGACAAACAAAATACTAAGCTAGTAAACTTGAGTTTGAAGAAGTTTCTGTCACGAACATATTTACTGTATTGCTTTTTTTTTTTTTTTTTGCCCATTGACATTTTTGTCTTCCAGACTTAGAGTCAGCAGAAGGATCCAGGGAAACCTGGAAGTACGCAGAAGGGAGGCACACAAGTAATAGGGTGAAATGGTCTGTCCTAAGGAGTCTAAGAAGTCATCTAGGAGGGTAGTGGTAGTTTAGTACCAGAATTTTGATCTTCCATAACGGAGGCTCAGGTTTGTTACCAGCCAGCGTAACTCATTTGCAGCCACACCCACCAGGCAGAAGGAAAGCTGAGTGTTGTTGTGATGCTGGATAGTTTTCAGTGGAGTTTCTAGACTAAGACAGATTAGGAAGAAAAGCCTGGTGATTTACTTCCGAAAATTAGCCAGTGAAAACCCTATAAATCTTAACAGTCCAGTTCCATTATGCCTGGTGTCCCTATAAACTGGAACCAGTTTCAACTCTCTGCTTTAGTTATCTAGTGCTGATATAACAGAAATACCATAGGTGGATGGCTTTAACAAACAGAAATTTATTTGTTCACAGTTTAGGAGGCTAGAAGTCTGAATTCAGGGTGCTGGCTTCAGGGAAAGCACTTCTCTGTCTATTGGCTCTGAGGGAAAGTACTTGTCCTCAATTGTTCACTGATGTAGAAGCTTCTCAGCACAAGGACTCCTGTTCCAAAGGACACACTCGCTTCCTGGTTTTTCATTCTTGGTGACCGGAGAAATCCTCTCTCTCTCTGCTTATTTCTGTCTTTTATATCTCCAAAGAGACTGACTGCAGATACAACCTAATATTATAGATGGAGTCCAGCCTCATTAACACAACAGGTACAAATCCTACCTCATTAGCACTATAGAGGATGGGATTTACAACACAAAGGATAATCTTTTCAGATCCCCAAATGGTGAAATATCACAAAACACTGGGAATCATGGCATAGACAAGTAGATACACATTTCTGAGGGACACAATTCAATTTGTTGCAGCATCTAATCTCTTACTCCAGGCTATACAACTGAAAATAAACCTGTTGTTTTGTTTTTGTTTTTAACCAAAGTTGGAAGTATTACAGGCGTTTGGTTGATTTTAGCATAGTGTAAATTCTGCATGCATAAAGTTAAATTTCAGAAATGCAAGATTTTTTTCCTCACTTTTAATTTAGGCCTCACTTTCCAGAACTCTCTGGCTCCCTGCACTTTTCACTCCCCTTTCTAAGCGTGCTTAACAGCAGCATTTCTTGGAACCTTTCTCACCATACATTTAGCTGATTCTACTTGGGAAAAAAGGCTTTATGCCTGGAAGACATGCCGGGCAACCAACAAATAAGACTACTAGCAACATTTGCTCAGTTACACAAGAACAAAGCAACCACGAAAACAGTAAGCTAAGAGTAATTCTACAAATAGATAATAAGATAACAGGACCAACTGAAAATGGTAACTAACTTAAAACAACTCTTCTCAGAGAGTCTTCTCTAAAATTTGGAGAATTTCAGCTACTTGACTGTACGTATATACTTTAGAAGTTCTTGCTGAGCACTGCTTGACAGCAAGGCTTCTTGGTAGAATATTACATTAGAAGCTTCTTAACTTTTAGAGGAAAACCTAGTGGTGTAGTGGTTAAGTGTTATGGCTGCTAACCAGAACGTTAGCAGTTCAAATCCACCACCAGGTGCTCCCTGGTAACTCTCTGGGGCAGTTCTACTCTGTCTATAGGGTCACTCTGAGTTAGAATTGACTTGATGGCAGCAGGTCAAGTTTCAGAAGCACCATCATTTTAATTTGTGAATACTGCATTTTCATTAACTCAGAAGATTACTCATTCCTAGGTAAAATTTATTTTAGCATAATAATAAACATCTGCCAAATTCCCAAAACCTGTTGACTCCTGAAATTGTCACTTGGAGTTCAGACTGTGCCTCAAGGTGACACCAGCTGCTAGGTCCAGTGCCTTAGTTGCTGATGATATTTACTTTGGCACCACCTTCTGGCACTATAGGACATGACATGACAGAAATTTAGGGCCCAGCATGTAGTCACCCATTCACATAACAAGAGTTATTAAGCATTACTCTGTATCAAAACTAGGCACAAGAGCCAAGGTGGTAGGCAGAATAGACTATGGCCTCTGCTATCATGAGAGGCAACCGTCCACCAAATAAATCCAAGAGAAGGGCCAAGAGGAAAAGTTCCTAGTCCCTGGAACCAGGGAATACAGAGTTGACTAGGCAGTGTGAAGGAATAGGGAGAGGAGAGCACATTGGGCAGAAGTTCCAGGACAGAAGGGAGGCTCGTGCTTTTGAGGAAGTGATGAAAAACCATGGTGACTGGCTCCCAGAAGGCTGGGGGAAGAAAGGAGTGACTGTTGGGATGAAGCTGAAGAGACAAGAACAATAATGGAAACTTATTCAGCCAAACTACTTGCCATGAAGTCACTTCTGACTTATGGTGACCCTCTGGGTGTCGGAGTAGAACTTGCTTCACAGAGCTCTTGGTGGCTGATTTTTCAAAGGAAAATTGCCAGGCTTTTCTCCTGCGATGCCTCTCAATGGGCTCAGACTTTCAGTTAGCACCCATTTTTTATCACCCAGGAATTCAAACACTTGCATATACTTGTATATCCAGCAGGCTTTTAAAGCATTTACAGATATTAACTCTTAGTATAGTAAAACTTCATCTTACTTAAATACATTATCAGGAAAGACCAACTGCAAGAAAAGGGCGTCTTCTTAGTAAAGCAGAGAGTCAAGTAAACAAGGTAAATGAGCTGGATTGGCACAATCGCCACAAAGAAAGGAACCAAACTCATCAAAGTTTGTGAGGATGGTGCAGGACTAGGCAACACTGCGTCATGTTGCACCTTAGGTCTCCAGATGCTGGTCCTCACTAGACGGCAACTGTAACAACTACATGGTCATTTTTTATAAGGAAACTGAGACGCAGAAAAGTTAAATAACTTCTCAGAATCATGAAGTTAGTAAAGTTGGAAACTCTGGTGGCACAGTGATTAAGAGTTTGTCTGCTAATCTGAAGGTCAGCAGTTCGAATTCACTAGGTTCCTTTGAAACCTTCTGAGACAATTCTGCTCTCTCCTGTAGGGTCATTGTGAGCTGGAATCGACTTGGCAGCAATTAGTTTGGGTTCTGGAGTAAGTAGCAGAGCCACGAATTGAATCCTGACTCCCTGGGTCCTGAGTCCACGCTTGTATCTCCTACACAATGCTGCCTCTAGTGATGGATCACTGAGAGTTTGTGAGGTATGTTCCCTTCACAGCAATAAGCAGTCATTGAAAATTTCTATGGAAGTTATGATATCATCAAGCTTGTGTTTTGAAGAAATGAGCCTGTCCACAATGTAAGGAATAGATGTGAGTGCAGCAGAGCAGAGAGTAGCAGTGTCCAGGTAAAAAAGTGTTCAACTCCAAGTAAAGACAGTACAATACTCCTAGTTTCGGTTAGGTGGTGAGTGTGGGAAAAGAGAGAAATAGATTTGGACAGCAGTACAATGCTTTTAGATATAATGAGCAAGACTTAGTGGTGAATTGACTAAGAATGGGAGGCGGAGGGAAAAGGAAGTAGATTGAAGGATGCCTTTTGAGTTTCCGTATATGGGATGGGGTAATCTTTCACAGAAAAAGGGAGTAGGAAATAAGGCTATCTACAATTGCTTACCTGTGACCTCAAGATTAGGCAATTTTTGGAAACTGAAAACAAATCCTATCCCCCACACGGAAACAAAGATAATAGGGTTAATTCACACTCTAATTTTTTAAAAAAGGAGAGTGTGCCATCAAATGCCCTTTCAAAATTAATCTCTTCACTTATCTACTAGAGTTACTTGGCACTCTTCCATCTCATTCTCCCTAGCAGAGTTCTGTACCTTGAACATATCAGAAGTGTCAATAGAGCAGGAAGAATTAATACAAGTCAAAGTGCAAAGTAAGGCCAACCTAACACTACTGCAGAGCTTCCTTGAAGGCACCACATTGCCTCTCTTGTCAGAACCTTTTGAAAGAATGAGAGGCCTTCCTTCTAGCAGGAGAGGAAACCTTAATAGGAAGAAGTATGTGGATTATTAACACATTGAAAATAATTTCTTCCAACACAAAGATGGTAATTTAATGCAGAGCTACATAATCACATTTTGGAATATTATGCAGCAGTTTAAAGATGATGTCTTAGTAAAATGTGCCATGAATGGACAAGATATATTGTGAAGTAGAAAGTTAGGTGATAAAACAGTGAGTATTGTTATAATGGGAACCCTGGTGATGTAGTGGGTTAAGTGCTGTATCTGCTAACCAGAATGCTGGCAGTCCAAATCTACCAGGTGCTCCTTGGAAACTCTGTGGGGCAGTTCTACTCTGGCCTACACGGTCACTGTGAGTTGGAGCTGACTCAACAGCAGTGGGTTTGGCTGGTTATTATTATAATTTCCTTTTTTAAACACACAAACCCCAAGTTATGGCATATTTGATTTACTATGAATCAAATTTGTGACCATTTATTTTTTGGTATATCTTATCGCTAGTAACATACACTATATACAATGGTAAAATATATCCGTAAGTTTTTATATAATGTTTACAATCCCCAAAGGCAAATAAGTATCAGATTTATAAAAACAACTGATAATAAAAGAGAATAATAATGGAAACTAAAAGAAAAAAAGAGAGAGAGAGGGGGGGATTTGACTTACATCAGAACTGATTTGTGATGAAGTCACTGGAATGAAATGCCATCATAAACTGAAATTACCTGTGGCATGTGCATGTCTGTGTGTCTGTGTGTCTGTGTGTCTGTGTGTCTGTGTGTGTGGCGTAGAAGACATTCCAAATACGGGTAATGGTCATGTCTCAATAGGGAATTGCTGGTGATTTGTGTTTTCTTGTTTTTGCTAAAATAATAATAATAATGTCCCATATTTAGGATAAAAACAAAAGTATAGAAAAGAAAATAACAGAAACCTGGCTGATAAAAATGATATGTAAATTTTAGTCAAACTCAAGTTCAATATGGCAAAAGTATAAAGATATAGAATGTTAATACACAGTTCATGTGCTTGAATTATGGTGTTGGCATATGAATACTGAATACACCATGAACTCCTAGGAAAACAAACAAATCTATCTTGGAAGAAGTACAGCCAGAAAGCTCCTTAGAAGCAAGGATGGGGAGGCTTCTCATGTGTTTTAGACAGCTTGTCAGGAGGGGCCAGTTCCTGGAGAAGGATGTCATGTTTGACAAAGTGATGGTTAGCAAAAGACAGGCAGGCCCTCAACGAGACGTAATGATGCAGTGGCTGCAAAACGGTTCAAACAGCAACTATTGTGTGACACCAGGCCGTGTCTCGCATTGCTACTCATGGTGCACACCAGGCCGTGTCTAGCTCTGCTACACCTGGTGCACACCAGGCCGTGTCTCACTCTATTATATGTGGGACCAGGATGAATCAGAACAGACTTGGCAGCACCTAACAACAATTTTTGCTAATATATCATATATAGTGATCCTGTATTGCTTTAATCACAGAAATATAATTGGTTTTTTAGAAACTGAAAAGAGTAGAATGTTCTAGAATTCCCTAGTGTGACTATGCAGGGCTCCAATTTGCTAATACTTAATATATTTGTATTGAACAGCTGCGTGGGTCCACATCCTAGAGCCAAATGTTCTTGTCTTCCAGGTCGCTGAAAGCACAATTATCAAAATTAAAGGTATAGCTAAGTAAAATAACAAACTCAAGATGCAAAATTGTCTTTAACAACCAGGAACTGGTGCTATAACAGCCATGTTATAAGTTAAAGGAAATAAAATTAATGTCCCACCCTTAAAAGCAAATTTATACAAAAGAACATGGGAGAAGTTGGTTGATAAAAGTGATATGGAAATTTAGTTGAACTTAGGTTCAACATATGCTGAGAGAATAAAAAAATATAGAATGTTAAGTTGGAAGCTCACAAAGCATTCTTTCTGGATCAAAGAACATGAGAGTTTAAAGAGTTTTTTGGAGTTCCTTGCAATATATTTTAAGGACTTGGAAAAACTAGAAAAAGTGACCTGGGTAGTGAGGCGTTTCGATGCATGGTAAAAGAGACCCTGTCTTTGGCGGAAAGGAGCTATAAGATGCCTGATAAGTATTCGGATTTTTTCACTTTGCTGGAGCCGAGCTGACTGGGTGAGGAGGGCCAGACCTTAGTTAAAACTTCCCATGACGGGAAGCTCCAAACAAAAGAGGAAGCATGGTGTTGGGGGGCCGGCGAGCAGCTAGAACAGCATAGAGGTGAAAGTTCTGGGTGGTAGATACGGCAGCACGATGTAGACTGCGAAATTGTTCTTAAATCACAATAAAAAAGTTTTTTAAAGTTTTCAAATATTTGAAAACTCACTGTATAAAAGGAGTGGATTCCTTCAGTGTAAAAGACAGAATAAAGGCGAATGGATAAAAGCTGTCATCATAGCAAGATCCCCGGGAAGTTATCTTGTAAATGATGAGCACATGCAAATATAAGCTGTTATAATGATGCCAGTGGCTGTGGGGATGGTTCTTCCTGAGCATCACTGATACTGCAATAAACCAAGAATGAATGGAGAAACCGCAATACTAGCTTTTCTGCTCTCTGTCATGACAGTGAGCATGTACACGGTCCCAACAACACAGGTAACTCATCACCACCCCCTAGCTCATAGAAACACAGAGAATAATATACAGAAGAGGGAAAACATGTGATTGTATAAACTAAAGACAGAGAAAGAAAAGCAAGCAGTAGCAGGAGGCAGGTGCAGAGGAAGCCAGAAGGAGGGGAGAAATTCTGTCCCACTACTTTCTCTTTGGAACTGCTTCTATGTCTTTTTTAACTGACGTTCTTGTTTTCATTTTTGAAGCATCATTTTCTCTTTCTCTTTGAAGAATGAACACAGTCTTGCTTAGTGACCTTTAGAACACTTGGATCTTTAAAGGGGGCACATTCAAGCTGCAATAACCACAATATTTCTGCAGTAATAAACAAGATATTGCGCAAAGTGAGAGCAAAATGAAGTCAAAGTGGAGCATAGATGTATAAGTAGAATATGAATTTATAATGAGTCCTTAGAGAGTGTTTGGGACTTATTCTGTCAAGGCAACTTCACTGAGCCCACGCAACTCTCTCCCAAATAAATGTTACTGGTTATTTCTAATAATTAAAATAAAAAGGCCAAAAGGAAAAAAAAAAAAGATGAATGCTGGTGGGTTGGATCTAATATCGAGCTTCTAATGGTTCCTTTTTTCTTTCCTTCCCTGAGCAACTATCTTGGGAAAAGTATTTCTGAGTAGACAAATCTAGTCTGAAGTTACCTGACCTGGTAAAGGGAGAGCTGTGGCCTTGGTTTGTTAATTTAGATATAAGTAAATGTAGCAAGCAGATAAAACCAAGAAATTGTAACTAGAGATAAAGAGGAATAAAACTGTGGTATCATAGGCACAGACGTGGCTTTGCTACTTTTAAAAGACACAAATAAATGTTGACACCTGAGAAGGAAATGGTCCATTTGTCAATGTACTACTGCTTCTTGAGTGACCCTGGATTGCATGCCAAATGCTGGCTAAGTCACCAAAAATGTTTTCCTCTTTCATCAAATGGATTGTTTCTTGGAGAAGGAATCACATCTTGTAATTCTCATTTGGAAAGATCCATTCTGACATTATTTTGAGTTTGGAAGATGAAAGAAGATCATGCAAGATATCAGGCCATCCAAATTATATATTCTTTGGCCATTTTAATAAACAGAAATCATTGTCATGGTCTTGTCCTAGATCACTTGTGACTTGCATCAACGTATTAAGTTCTCTGTTCAGCTGTCCTGCTAAGGTTGCTCTTTTATAAAAAGGAGCAAAAGCAACTGTTCCCTAGGGCAAAACTATAAACAAACAGAAAGTTAAAGTTAACAAGATATAATTCTGGCCTAATGTATTTTAACTTGCAAAAGGAGAAGGAGAATGCAAGTTATTGATTATAGTAAGGCTTGCAATAGTGTTATCTCATTATGTACTTTTAAATTTGGTGACATTCCTCATTATTTATTTACAGTGGCTACATCTGTAATGTATATTGAAATATCTTCTCAGTATTTCTTCTTGCAGGTAGGAAAAGAGACTAAAAAAAAAAAAAAAAAAAAAGGTGCTTCTTGAAACTTGAAAACAATGTGGTTTTCCAAAGGCCACATGGGAGAATGAGCACATCACATGGCAGAAAAAGGATGTTCACAATTATTCTAAAGAGATAAATGGATCCCAGATTGTCAAAAGCTAAATGTAACATAACAAAAGATGGAATGTAATTATCAGATGAAATCCCTATATCAGTCAGGGTTCAGAGAAGAAAGCTAAAACACTGAATGACCCCATTCCACTAGAAGAACATCACAGAATTGAATCTTCTTTAATTCAGCACCACCATCAGCTGCCAGTGAGTTGATTCCAACATGTGGCTACCCAATATGTGTCAAAGCAGAACGCTGCTCCACAGGGTTTTCAGTGGCATATTATTCAGAAGTAGACCACCAGGCCTTCTGAGGTGCCTCTGGATATATTCTGTCCTCCAACTTTTTGATTAGCATCCAACCTTATTAACCACTTACACCATTCAGGGCATGAATTCAAGGGCATGAGCCATGAAGAAACTACCAAATTAAAGAGTTTGTCTTTAATTCAAGAACATAACACAATGGCTATGAGGTGAGGATCAAAACATTGTCACCAAAATGCTGGATCAATTCTCAAAATAGCCACTGGATGTTGGGCCACTGTTTGATGCTAGCAGAAAATGGATAAAAGCATTAGAAAATAAAAAAGCCCTTGCTTTCTGTAGTATCAGTCAAATACTGAACAAAATGGAAGTTACTGGAAGAAGCAACTTTTTAGGATCCTCCTTATACAGAAGAATGGTAAGTCTGTGATTTTCTAACCTTCTGGTGATGTTGTGGTTAAGTGCTATGGCTGCTAACCAAAAGGTCTGCTGTTTGAATCCATCAGGCATTCCTTGGAAACTGTGTGTAGGAGTTCTGCTGTGTCCTTGGAGTCTCCATGAGTCAGAATCAACTGGATGCCAGTGTTTGTTTGTTTTTTGCAGTGCAGTACTTGCCAACAGATGGAGGTTAAAACAGACGTCAGTGTCGATCAACCAATTGATGTGCCACGGTCATAAAGTGCAGCCCTCCAAAGAACCAGCAGCTACATGCTGACATAAAGATAGATGAGTGAAATTATCTTAGTCTGATTCCTTTAAACATAAGCATCAGAGAACTAATTCTCTTTGATTAGACTCCATGCTCACCACGCAATGTCCTGACTATAGTTTTGTTTTTGTCTTCTTGGCACACAAGGAGAGAATGTATTGGCCAGAGGATCCCAGTCTTCCTAGGACTCATACTTTACATTTTAATTGCCATCTTTTCTTAGTGTTGTGATGCTGATCGTAACATGTACCAGTTAATTAAAAAGAATTAGCCAGGAAAAAAGAAATATTCCCATATTAAGCTAATTTTTCCATTTAAGAAGCATCTTCATTTCAAAAATGCTGAAATGGTAGGAGGAAAAATAGTTGCAATGTAACGTCTAGGAGACAGAGTTGATTCTAATCTATCGTGGCCCTATAGTGCAGAGTCAAGTTGCCCTACAGGGTCTTCAAAGCTATAGTCTTTACAGAAGCAGACTGCCACACTCTTTTTCCATAAAGCAGCTGGTGGGTTTGAACTAACAGCCTTTGAGTTAGCAGCTAAGCACTTAACCACGGTGCCACTGGGGCTCCTAGGGGTAATAAAAAGGCATCCAGACTTTACAACATGTTTTATAAAGACAGCTAAATTTCATAGTTCTGAGCCCACCCAGCTGAGGGTCAGACTCTGGACTGAGGTACTGTGACCGGGGCAATCATTCCTTGTGTGGACCCCTCTTGGTGGCCAGCCCATCTTGAGTGGATGACGCTACTCTTTGGACTTTGGTCCATATCACCTGGTCCATTCAGAGATGTAACCCTTTTAAACTGATGCACACTTATTCAGTGAATTTCACCGACAGCAAAAACGCAGGCCAAATTCAGGCCATTTCAGTCTCATAGAAATAGCGCAACACCAGGAGCAGAAATTTCTGTGCTGTCATGTAGCACTAATCTTTGTTTCTTTACTGTTTCACATCAGTCTCAAGTAATAATTATCAATAGCACATGGATGCCATTAAAAAGAAAAAAAAAAAAGACACTGAGCCAAATAAGGTAAATGATCAGAACTTCATGACTTAAGTTACACAGGAGAGCTACTACCACCCCCTTCTTTAATTATTTGCCAACAAGTTAATAATTGACAGTTTGAGAGGCCATGTAAAAGCAAAATATCAAACAGTCTATATCGAAGGTTAATAATCTAGAATTACAACCAAAGTGACTCCACAACTATTGTAAGTGTGTGTTTACACATTTCCTGATTGAAATTAATGGAAACTGAGAGTTCAAATCCCATCTCTGCCACTTCTTATTCCTCTGGATTCCTCATCTGGCCTTGGGGAAATTATTAATGTCACTGAATCTGTTTCTTCATTGTAAAATGAAGATAAAAATATCTGCCTCGTAAGGCCATATTAGAGATAAAAATGAAACAATACAGGTAGAATGCTTAGTACAGATCTTGCAATAACATAGAGTGGATGCTATAATTATTATTAAATGTATAATTATTCGGGAATAGGCTGACACCCAGTGCAAATATGAGCAAGAAATGGAATACCATTCTCTGGAAGAAAACATAACCACAGTGACAGAACCCTTGAGTGCAATCTACTCTATGCAGGTTGTGTTTATGAATATAATAAAGAACTCCTTTCAGTGGCCTAAGATGACTTTGTCTGTGAGCTTATTGTTGTTAGGTGCTGTTGAGTCAGTTCCAACTCTCAGTGACACTGTGTACCACAGAATGCAGCCACACCAGTCCTGCTCCGTGTTCACGATCATTGTTGTGTTTGAGCCCATCACTGCAGTCACTGTGTCCATCCGTCCTGTTGAGGGTCTTTCCGCTTTGCATTGACCCTCTACTTCACCAAGAACGATGTCCTTGTCCAGGGACTGGTCCCTGCTAATAGTGTGGATAGTATATCCGAAGGGCCTGAGACAGTCTCCGCATTCTTGCTTCCAAGGAGCACTCTGGCTATACTTCTTCCAAGACAGATTTGTTGTTCTTCTGGCAGCCTGTGGTATATAGTCAATGTTTTTCGCCAATACCACCATTCAAAGGCAATGATTCTTCTTTGACCTGTCTTATTCCTTGTGTTCTTTCACATGCTTACCAGGTGACTGAAAATACCACGGCTTGGATAAGGTGCATTTTAGTCTTCAAACAGACTTTTCTTTATAACTCTCTAAAGAGAATTTTTTCTCTCCAGCAGATCTGCCACATGCAGCACACCGTCTGATTCCTTGATTGCTTCCACTGGCGCTGGTTGGGAATCCAAGCAACATGAAATCCTTGACAACTTCAATCTTTTTTTCCATTTATCCTGATGTTGATTATTGGTTCATTTGCAATGATTTTTATTTTTTTTATGTTGAGGTGTGACCCATACTGAGGGTTATAGTCTTTAATCTTCTTCAGAAAATACTTCAAGTCCTCTTTGTTTTCGACAGGCAATGCTGTGTCACCTCCGTATCACAGATTGTTGATGAATGTTTCCCCAACCACATTCTTCTTCATATAGTCCAGCTTCTTGTATCAGTTTCTCAAATTACAGGTTGAATCAGTACAGTGAAAGGATATAACCCTGACACATACAGTCCTGCTTTTAAGCCGTGGGGTATCCTCTTGTTCTATTCAAAGAACTGTCCCTTGGTTTCTGTGCAGGTTCCCCATGAACACAATTAAGTTTTCTACAGTTTCCATTTTTTGCAATGTTATCCATAATTTTTTATGATCAACAGTCAAATGCCTTTGCACAGGCAGTGAAACATGGGTAAAAATCTTTCTAGTAGCCTCTGCTTTCAGCCAATATCCATTAGATATCTGCAGTGATATCCCTGTTTACAGCTTGAATTTCTGCAAGTTTTATGTCAATGTACTGCTGTGATTTTCTTTAAATTATCTTTGACAAAATTTTACATAAGATGATATTAATAATAATATTCAACAATTTCTGCATTCTGTTCGATCACTTTTCTTTTGAATGGGCACAAATATGAACCTCTTTCAATTAGTTGGCTGGAGAACTATCTTCATTTCTATCACCAGTACTATATTTTCCGATTACTAATCCTTTGTTTTTCAGCTTCTAAGTCAACTCTATGTCCAGGAGGTAGCTCTTCTCCAATCATAGAAGCTGAAAATACATCCTGATTGCATGTTTGGTCACTTTTAGGCTGCAGAAGTTGGCAAAAATCTTCAAGTTCTTCATCTTTGGAGTTAGTGTTGGGTGCATAAATTTGAATAACAATGGGTAATTGGCATTTCTTGCAGGTATATAAACATTATCCTATCACTGACAATGTCGTACTTCAGGATAGACCTTGATTTTTTTTTTTTTTTTTTTTTTTTAAGTGATGAACATGATTCCATCCTCTTCAATTTGCCATTCCCAGCATAGTAAACCATGTGATTGTCTGATTCAAAATGGCCAATATGAGTCCATTTCAGCTCACTAATGCCTAGGGCACTGATTTTCAAGTGTTCCATTTTGTTTTTGATGACTTCCAATTTTCCTTATTAACACATCTTATGTGGTTTTCCCCCTCAAATTATAATGCTTATTGGAAAACCAGAATTCCTGTAGGGCTCACAAATTCCTGCAAATGAGTCAGATAAAAGAAGATAGTGAAAGACATACGCATCACTAAATAAAAACTGCAAAACCACAGCAACCAGGCATTAGCAGAGACTTACATGAAAGAGAGGATTAATCTCTCACATCTACAGATTCTCCTTCACTCCCCTGTGGTATGCTGATAACTCTCTGTGCTATGGCTATCTTTAAATGTAGAAAGTTCTGGACTGGACCTCAGCAGAAGGGAAGACAAATCTTCTTGGATGATTCAGATCTAGCAAGTGTTTTCACTACCCGTAAGCTTGTGAAGGCATTTTGATGTCATCTCTCCTCTGTTTCATTTCTGACATATACCTATTGGCAGCAGTGGAATTATTTCTGACTCTCACCTGAGCTCCAATTCTACATGAACAAGAGCTTATAAAAATCTCTAATTGGAAGTGCTCCCGGTACCTCAACTCAACAAGAGCAAAACTAAATCAACAGTTTAGCATCACTAGTCTTCCTCCACCAAACACATGTTTTTTAATTCACTCATTCTCCTTGTTTCAAAATCTATGTTTCTAAGCCTCCCCTTTTCTTCAGTCACACAGGCTAACTCTCTCCCCAGATATCTTGGACTTCCCTCTGTTTTGCCAACCACAGTGGATCAGTATTCACCAAATTTTCTGCATCTGTGTGTAGTAAATCCACCCTCTTCTATTTCCTCTGACGCTTCCCTAGCTTAAGCTCTCGTAACTTTCTGATTGGTCCATAACTGGTTTTTCGTGTCTCCCTTCTCTCCCCAGTCCAACTCATCCTCACTTTGCTCTCAGATCCATCTCTGCATTACACAGCCCTGATTACACTTAAAAGTATTCAAATGATCACCACTGTTCTCTACCAATAAACTATAAACTTTGTGGGCCAGCAATCAAGACCTACCATTATGTAACTCCTTATCTTTCTAGATATACATCTTCTATGTTATCATACACCTATTAAAATCTCATTTAAATCGAATTACTCACCCTGTCCCTTATTACCCCCTACTTTCCAGCACCTCTTTCCATTCTTTCTCCATACTCTTCAACACATGGAATAATCCCACTCATCTCTCAGGGCCCAGATTAAACACAGTATTGCTTGAAACTCCAGTAAGAAATTCTCTCTCTGAATTAATGTTCCACGGAAGTCTATATTTTTCTTATGCCAACATCTAATTTTTTGATGTAGAGTATGTTTAAGTGTAGGTCATTGTTCTACTGGTTCTAGTTGGTTGTAAATTGCTCATCAACAGTAAGGTTTTTTTTACCTTTGCCCCTCTTAACACCTGGAATTGTGCTTGGCGTGTAAGAGATGCTCAAAAAAGATTTGGTACAATAACAAAGAATGCAAAAAAAAAAAAAAAGAAGTCTGATCCCTTAGCTGGAAAGAGTGCTTTACCAGCACCCTTCTTACCATTCCTCTATCCTTGCCACTGTTCTTTCCTCATTATATTTCTCCAATGTCTTCCTAGTTATACCTTTTCCTCTTAATTTTCTTACATTTGTTGGAAAATGCACCACTTATGGAGAATTAGGACCTGAATAGAAGAAGTCTCAGAACTTTTCCCCTGTAATCCAATTCCACTATTTCTCAGATGTCTTCTTGTGTACAATAAAATCCATCTTTCTTCTTCTCTGCAGTTTAAGGCAGTCTTTTAACACTCAGTGAAGTAGAGAAATAGCTCAAACTTTGTCAGCAAGATCGAGTTTTTGTTCAAGAAAGCATTTCAGACAACTCAGAAAAGGAGCAGCTGTATAATAATAAAGGTCAGAGATAATGAGGTACATCATGGCCTCTCTCACTAGTGCGGAACCCTAACACAACAGTGTGTCTCAGTTACTGCAGAGGGAGACCTATGTCAAGCTTTATGGTAAGCACAGATGAAAGCCCAGAGGCACACACTGATGATCAAAGAGGCCTGGGGTGCCCACAAAAGAGAAAAAATTGGTGAAGGAGGAAACATTTATCATTATGAAATTCAGTTATTCTCTTAGCCATAGAGTATTAATTGTATTTCAGATACATAGAAAAAATTCAGTTCACCTCTGTATTTACTTACAGATGAGAAGGTGACCTGTCTGTCTAAGTTATCAGTGTGTTTGTCTGAAACACTGTCCTTGTTGTTAGGTACCATCAAGCCAATTCTGACTCATAGTTACCCCATGCACCACAGGACAAAACATTGCCTGTACTTGTTCCATGCTCATAACTGTTATGCTTGAGCCCATTCTTGTCGCCAGCAGATCAGTCCATCTTCTTGTGGGTCTTCTGCTCTTCCCTTGACTCTGTACGTTACGCAGCATGATGTCCTTCTCCAGGGACTGATCTCTTCTGATGACACGGCCAAAGTATGTAAATAGTAGTTTCATCCTCCTTGCTTCTAAGGAGCATTCTGATTGTACTCCTCCCAACATAGATTTGTTGGGTCTTTTGGCAGTCCATGGTATATTCAGTTTTCCTCCTCAGCACCACGATTCAAAGGTGTCAATTCTTTGGTCTTTTTCTTTCACCGGCAAGCTTTCGCATGTATTTGATGCCACTGAAAATACCATGGCTTGGGTCAGGAGTATGTTAGTCATCAAGATAACATTTTTGGTTTTGAATCCTTTAAAGAGGTCTTTTGCAGCAGATTTTCCCAGTGCATTGTGTTTCTTGACTTCTTGACTGCTCCTTCCATGGGTATTGACTGTGGAGGCAAGTAAAATGAAGTGTCTCGCAAATTCGAATCTTTTTTCTACTTATCTTGATGTTGTATATTGTTCCAGTTGTGAGGATTTTTGGTTTTCTTAATGTAATCCATACCGAAGGCTGTGGTCTTTGTTCTTCATCAGTAAGTGCCTCAAGTCCCATTCACTTTGAGCAAGCAAGGTTGTCTTGTCTGCATATTGCAGGTTGTTAACAAGTTCCTCCAAAGCTCATGTGTCATTCTTCTTCATATAATTATTTGCTAAGCCTACAGATTGAATAGGCATGGTGAAAGGATATAACACTGACATGCACTTTTCCCAGCTTTAAACTACACGGTATCCCTAGCCCCCTGATCTGTTTGAATGGCTGCCTCTTTGTCTATGTTCAGGTTCCTCATGAACACAATTACGTATTCTGGAATTCTTATTTCTTGCGATGTATCTGCAATATAGCTAGTTTTTTTTTAAGCATTATAAGTCAAGTACTATTTGAAAATTTATTATATTTTATTTAATTTCTACATCAATTTAGTGAAGTACATATTATGTTTCCCAGTTTATAGATGAAGAGACCAAACTATATGAAAGTTAAGCAACTTGCCCCAGCCCACACAGCTAGTAAAAGAGTCCAATTCTTAGCCTTTGCCACTGCTCCATTGAGCAACATAAATCTGATCCATTATGGAGCTTGGGATTTTGTTCTTTACCAGATGACTGCTGAAAGGTTTTCTCTGTGATATTCCTAAATGTAAAGAAACAGCAAAATCAATTTTTCAGGAAAGTCTGAATGTGTATTTAATCTTTTGTGATTTCACAGCACAAATTATTTGCCACAGAAACAAGAAAGAGCCCTGGAGTCGCAAAGGTTAAATGCTTGGCTGCTAAGCAAAAAATTGGCAGTTCGAACCCATCCAGTGACTCTGTGGGAGAAGGACCGAGTGATCTACTTGCACAAAAGATTACAGCTAAGATTTTGTAAAAAATGATGGTCAAGAAAACCTTGTAGGGTAATTCTACTCTGTCACATGGGGTCACTATGAGTTGGAATCAGCTTCATGGCACCCAACAACAAGAACACAGGAAAAAGAGAGTCTGCAAGCAAATATTGGTATTGTATCACTTAGTGACATGAACTCTTGTTTTCATGAAACTGATTTACAATTAAGTTATGTCTTGAGGGGCTAGTTGTCTCAGAAACTAATAGGAGCTGAGAAAGAAGAAATGGAAAGATGTTTGAAGACACTGAGGTGAACTGAGGATGGGAAGTGTGTATTTCTCAACTCAGGTTCCTCAAAAGAGCTTTGTTCTTTATAAAATAGCAGTAGGTTTTTACGTTTTATTATTTTACCTAATAACAGTGAATTTCTTCAGAATATTAAATCCAAAAATTTGTGGGAGAGTCACAATTGATGGATATAGTTATGTCACTTGGATTGGAGCAAATACTCAACAAAAGAAGATTAGGTGAAGGGAAGAGAAAGGAAGAAGAGGAAAGGAATGGAAAAGAGAAGAGAGGATAGGATAGGAGAAAATAGGAAGGAATATAAATATTAATGACAGCAAATACACACCTTCTCTTCATTTGTCACATGATTAGGTTCCAAAGACCAGGTTGTTACGCAAAAATTGGCACTATACAAAAATGCAGGATGGTCACATCAGATGACAAAATGGAAAATGGCTACATCACTACATAATAGCCAGATTATATCTGTACATAACAGTCAAGTCACCAAGAATCATGGCTTAGCCAAGTTGGCATACAACTTTAACCACCAAAGCCGGCATTACTCATGTTTGTTCACTTGATAGAACTTCATGATGAACAATCCCTCTATATCAAAAACGCATAGCAACGTTGTTTTGACTCTTAATTTGTATTGATGGAACTTCTTTGGTCATAGAAAACTGGCTGATTTCCATTGTGCTCTTTGATGCTTTGTTTCAGGGTTGTATTGATACACTCATGTTTCATCACAAGTGATAACAGGGCCCAAAACATCATCTTGTCTCTCAAAAAGGTCTTGGCAAACTGACTCCTTTGCTTTTGTTCATTGGTGAGCTCCTTTGGGACTATTTTTGCACACACCTTTCTCATGTCAAGATTTTCAGTTAAGATTATCTTTTTTCTCTATCCATATTTAGTTGGTATGCTGTGCTTCTCACAGTCAGCTAGTGATTCTGACACACAACTAATGAATTTTTGCAATGTTTTCATCAGTTCTGCTCATTACTGCCTACCCTAACTGATTTTCACCAGTGGTGTTTTCTCTCCCCTCAGAAGAATGTTCGATTCATTCAAAAACTGCAGTTTTCTTCACAGAATTATCCCCATAAATTTGGACTAACATGTTCCTGATTTCACTTCCACATCTTCCAGGTTTAACAAGAAATATAATGTTTGCTCATTGCTCTGATCAAGCTCCAACATTCTTGTGATGGCACACAAACACACACAACAATAAAATGAACACCATTCACCAAGACACTGCCTCATGTCAACACAAACACAGCTGTGAGACACAGATATACCAAGGTTGTAAAACCTTACCGAGTTGTTTGGACAGCGCTGCCAATGTCAGTGGAAGGTGGCAAGTTGACAAAGTTAGCTGTTAGACCTCATAGTCAACAAACTCCTGCTCCTGTTCCAGGCTGGAATTAGTGACACTATGGTACAGAAAAAGTAAGTGTTCTTCTTCTTCCAGTTTAAGGTGCACAAGGAAGCACTGGATCTACTGACACTTTCTCTAAGCAGCTATCAGTCTGGGTCTGATGATGTCCTGACATATTTTTATTAATTGGAACAAAGGAAAGCCATGGTTAGAATAGGTCTAGGAACAGAATCTGTCTACAATACATTGTGTTGTCATATCATTTTGAAGAATATCATTTTGAGAACAACTTCAACAGTTCAGCCAAACCCTTCAGTAGAAGAGCTAAATGGTCAGGAGGAAATTACTGCTCAGTCCTTTTTTCCCAGGGACATGGAAGAGCAACAACTGTTTTAAGAGTTTTAATGAGTCTGGAGTACCCATCATTACCCATTATCATATGAGATAAATATCTATTTCTACTTCACATCTTTAGCCCCCGTACAGTCCCTGGCACCTAATAGAAACTTCATTGATATTTGAGTATGTGGGTAAATGTTGAGTGACTCATTCCCAGATCCAGCAAAGTTCTCAGTAAAAATAAAAGTTTCCCTTATTTAAAAATATGGTAATTTGCTATCACTTGGAAGCCCATGTTACTGTTACAGTCCTCACTTGGCCACTTACATGCAGAAATATTTAATCTCTGCATGACTCAATTTCCTCTTCTAAAAATTGGAGACAATAATAACACTAACTCACAGGGTTGTTATTGGATAAGTTGCAATTAATGTGTGTTGAAGGCTCAGAAAATTGTCTGACACTTGTTAAGTGTTATATTAATGTTATCTAGTAGAAGCAATTATGGAAATAGTAGTTACAGAAGTAAAAACAAAAACAAAACAAAACAGAAAAATCTGTTGCCATTAATCCAAGTCTGACTCACGGCAACCGTACCTTCCAAGAACAGAATTACTCCACAGGGTTTCTTGGCTGTATTCTTGGTGGTAGCAGGTCACCAGGCCATTTTTCAGAAGCATTGCTGAGGGCTTTGAACCACCAAACTTTAGGTTAGTAGTCAAGTACACACCATTTGGGCCACCTAATGATCTACATGGTAAGAGAACTGACCTATACCTTCCAAAAATTGCCATAAAATTCAGTTAAAATGTGAATATTACATGACAGTAGCAACAGTTTCATTAAATCTTTCCAATATGTAAGAGAAAAGTAGGTCTTAATTATTAATCTATAACCATAATATAAGAAGCCCTGATGGTACGCTGATTAAAGCTAAGTGAAAGGTCCGTGGTTCAAACCCACCAGGCACTCTACAGGAGAAATCTCTTATTGTAAAGATTTTGGCCTTGAAGACCCTGTGGAGCAGCTCTACTCTGTCCTACACTACGAGTTAGAATCAGACAGTCATAGTATAAAATATCCTACTGAAACTTTTTTTAGGAACATAGCTAAGTAATTAAAAACTATTACAAAAAAATGGCCACTTCAACAACATCAAAATGTTAGAATTACTTTGAATACATTTTATATTCTAAACTTTTTATTAAAATGTGCTTGGACATTTTTCTCTTTTCCCAGATCCTAAATGCCTAGGTGATAGATTCCCTCACCAAGGAGAGTTGACTGTCATTCCGTAGACTCACTTGCCTTTTGTCTGGGAGCACCTAGCCTTTTGGTGCCTCGGTGAGTGGTTTCCTGTCTGTGTTTGGTTTGAACCTGTCCCAGGCTTGTGGTTTGGGGCCAAGCTGGTACTTGGTGTTATCATCCTGCTGTATATTTAACGATGATTTTTGTGTTGATTTTGCAATAGGGCATATGACTCCTGCACTTCTCAGAATGGTGTATGGGAACCTGCTGTGGTCTAGTTTGCGTGTTCATTTCTCTCTTCACTCAGCAGGCAGCACCAAGCCTAATCTTTGAGCTAAAAAATTCCCTTAATTCTAAGATGGTAAACATGTTTTCCATAGTGTAGTCATAGAACACAAGAGAGGAAGTTTAATTAAGGTGAAACAATTAGGGAAAAATTCTTCTATGAGAAAAGAAAAAAATTGTTGTTCTACCAAGACAACGAGCAAGGCAATTATTAGAGAACATAAATTTGTCATGTGACTTGAGCAGAAGAGGGTGGGTGGTTAGAGATGTCAAATTACCAGAGAGGCATGAAGGAGACTTTTTCTTCTTCTTCTTTTTTTTTTTTTGCTGCCTCCTTCACAAGTAAAAATAATGTCCCCCTCACTAATCTGTTACTTTTGTCTGAATTTATACTATTAGGGATACATTTTTCAAGTTCATAGTTCTGTTCTTTATTAAAAAACCCCTTGGAAGAGATACTTTGTTAAGTCATGATACATCATCTACACTTCAACATCAGTATATATATAAATGTCTTTTTCCTTTTTTCTCTCTGTCTACTTCTCTCTCTTGCTATACAAATATATATATATACATTTGATGAAGAAAATAAATGAGTATGAGTCTGAAATCTTCAAAAGCTGTTGCATTCACTCGGCACGAATATGTTGCAAACTCATTACATACCAGGAACTATACTGAACACTACAAGTGTGGATTTGAATAAGCGACATATTTGACACTTTTGAGAAGATGTCTGAGGAGAAGGCCAGGCAGGCAATGAAATCTTTTCGACCTTTAGTCCTCAAAATTTCTCTTTTCCAAATTCCTAAAGCATATTGAATGTCTGTTTTTGTTTGTTTTGTTTTGAAACCAGTGTGTGAAACAACATTAGTTAAACTTCACTCACAGTGTTGACCATGGTGATGTCACCTTGGTATTGACCATGACTTTGTGGTCCTACTGCAGAAACATCAAGCAATGCACAAACCCCTATTCTCATGTGTCTTCATTTGTTGGAGGGAACTAGCTTTGCAGGGCCATCTAAACCTCTTTAGCAAGGAAGCAGACACTGCCACTATTGTCAAGGCTGCAGAGGTGAAATCAGAGATGGATAACCTAAAGGGATGCATTCAAACAGAAGTCCACAGCTGTCATTCATTTTTTCAAGTCCCACATCCTGTCCACTTGGGGAGTTATTTCTATTTCAATTGTTTATGAGTGGTATTTACTTTGCTACAGTGTAGGAAGTCATCATTTTTGTCATCAAAATTTTGAGCTCTTGTAAAAAGTAGTGAAAGAGTATTATGGGAGTCCAAATTCATGTCTACAGTTGGCCCAGGTGGTTAGCTCTAGCCATTGATTAGCTGATCATCCCATATAGAAAACTTTCCCATTGTGCTAAATACTGGCACTGTTGTGGACTTGACTTCTGTTGTAGATAGTTGAGCTCAGAGAATTTCTTCTTAGTTGATCTTACAAAGATACATTCTGTTAGTTTAGAACAATTCTTTGCTGCTAGTTTGACAATGATTAGTTCAGTCAGATTGGAAAAAGTGTGATTTAATTAATATGTGTACATACATTGTTCTTTTTAGGTGCCATTGAGCTGGTTCCAACTCACAGCAACCCTTTATAAAACAAGATGAAATACTTCCCAGTCCCTAGCCATCCTCACCATTGTTGCCGTGTTCTAACCACTTGTAGCCACTGTATCAATTTATCTCATTGAGGGTGTTCCTCTTTTTTTCTGACCCTCTACTTTACCAAGCATAGTGTCTTTCTCTAGGGACTGGTTGCTCTTGATAACACGTCCAAAGTACGTTAGACAAAGCCTCACCATCCTCACTTCCAAGGAGCATTCTGAACTTCCTCCAAGGCAAATTGTTTGTTTTTCTGGAAGTTCATTGTATATTCAATATTCTTTGCCAATGCCATAGCAGCATTCATATACATATATATGTATACACACCTACATGTATTTGTTGCTGTTGTTATCAAGCACTGTTGAATTGGCTACACATTATGACAGTTCCACATACAACAGCAGAAAGGCTGCCTGTTCCCGTGCTATCTTCATAACCACAGCACTATACTGGACAATATTTTGTTATGATTCATAAGGTTTTCACTGGCTAATTTTGGGAAGTAGATTGTCAGTCCATTCCTCCTATTCTGTCTTAGTCTGAAAATTCTGGTAAAAAAACCAGTCCACTATAGGTATATAAAATGATGACTTAGGTAGCAATCTTATATTGTATAGCGCATTGTCGTTTAGAGATCATGGACATTCATCATCCATTTCATATTAAGCCTCATCCCAAACCTGTGATCTTGAAAATATTTTCTCCATTTTACTGATGAAAATACTGAGGGTCTGTAAACAATGTAATGTGTGCATTCACTTCCAGGTTTAGGTGATTATGGGCCCCAGATACCTGAAAAGCAAAAGTCTCAAGTGCAAAAATGTAGAAATTCTTTGTCAGAGCAAAGAGAAGTGTCATATTTTATAAAACATAAATTATAAAAATATGAACTGAAGAAAAACAGGATAATTGTTTATCTTATAAAAATCTTTGTTTTGCGTAAAGAATTATACAGAAATTATTCTTTAAATAATAAGTACCATGTTAATTAAGTCTCACTTTGCTGTCTCCAACAGTATTTACACACTATAGCATGGAAAGAATGTCTACCAGGTAAAATGAGTCACAAAGGAAGTAGCCCACATATGTGATTCACTACCTGGAAAGTTTCTTAGTGAAATGTAAATCCTAGTACTAAAATAATTAACTCCCATAATAAAAAATAGAACACTGGTACTAAAGGCAATACTGAAATATGAGATGAGGAAAACTAGTCATTGGTAGAAGATTGTTTAAATGTTCCAAAAAGATTGAAATACTGAAGAAAACATCATACTACTCATCCAGAAGTTGATATTTTAAGTAAGTTTACCTTAATGGGGCAAGATAATTAAAAGAGTAAAATTGAAAAGGTGAGGGACTGCTCTTAATGTGGTTAGGGAGAGGCTGAAGGGGGGGGTGAACTTCCAACTGTAGGTGCTGAAGCCTGTGACTCATTAAATCATAAATGTGTTCACCTGTGGGCACTGGGTACCATGGTGGAACCCCGAGGAGAGGGTGAGGTCACATTGTGAACTTTGTTCACACACCCTCCCATTTTTTCCAAGACGATCTCAGCTAATATCAGGTCCCAGGCTCTTGTGAGCTTTGGCAAATCACCAAGACTAAATAGATGTTTTGGTCATGCAAACCAATGACCTCATCACCAAACCACTGTCTGGGTGATAAGAACCCCCACTGGCATGCCTCACCTCAATCCAGGTAACATGGAAGACAAATCCAGATGCCCTGCCCTCTTCAGTGCTACTAGCTTCATGAGAGACCTCTCCCTCTGATTTGACAGTTTCAATAAACATATTCCTCTTTTCGTAAACAGGTATTACAACTCCATGAAAAAACAGGGACACTGAGTTCTAATTCTCATCACTTCCCAGTAACACTGTGAAAATTCCAAGCCAATCTCCAAAAAGGCACCTGTAATTACAAACAACAGCAACAAAGGAAGGGCTCCTGATCTACCATTTAAAAGCTACAGAAAGACTAAGGCTAGAAAAAAGAACTTTTAATGAATTATTTGTACAGATTTCAGATCTTCATGAAACAATCCTAATAACTTAGCTGGAAACTCTGAAGGTGCACTGGCTAAGAGCTATGGTTGCTAATCAAAAGGTCAGCAGTTCAAATCCGCCAGGTGCTCCTTGAAAATTCTATGAGGAAGCTCAGTTTTGTCTTGTAGGTTTCTATGTGGCATAATTGACTCAATGGCAATTGGTTTAGCTTGGTTTAATAACTTAGCTAGCAGTTAAGGATACAGAATCTATAAAATAGGTGATCAATTCTAAAGGATGTTTCAGTCTTTGCTTACACATATAATGTGTTAGTTAAATGAGAGATAACAGACATTTTCATTCACGTATCAGTTCACAACAACTAGAAGTAATTGCTTGGGATATTAGATTGAGGATTCTGAGGCTGCATCTACACTTCAAGAAACAGTAGTTTCTGAAGCCCATCACTAATAAGGAAGGAAGAAGTGGTGGCAAGTTTGCCTCTTATTTTTTCATCTAAGATCCAAGAAATCAGCTGTTGCTTTTATAATGATCTGGGATACTGAATAACTTGACTTTAGATTCCAACTTAGAAGACAAATGGAGGCAAACAAAAGCAAGCAATCTATATAGCTTACTCTCCTTATCTCAGAGTAATCAGAATTTGAAATAGTGACAATAATCATCAAAACACCCCCCAAAATAAACTCACATATTTGCCTTCTGTGAAATGTGATGGAATCCCTGGGTGGTGCTTGGGTGCTAACCAAGAGTTTGGAGGTTCATGTCAATCCAAGTGTACCTAGGAAGAAAGGCCTGGTTATCTAATTTTACAAATCAGCCACTGAAAACCTTATGCACAGTTCTGTGACGCACATGGGTTCTCCATGAGCTGAAGTTGACCTGAGGGTAACTGTTATAAAATGGGGTAGAAATAAAAGAGAAGGTAAAAGATAATAGAGTTTGCCTTTCAGAGTACAAATCGTAAATTAGTAATTACACTCTAAAATAACTAGCTATGTGAATGTCCAGAGCAAAAAGAAAAACATTTTTTGCCCTCTATTTCTACTACCACATTATGGAATATTTGAGTTTGTTTTTATTATTATTTGCTTGATTACATAACCAACATAGTAAAAATATCTAAAATTTATTGACTGTTACTCTGCAGACAGGAATAGATTAGATTTGGCAACACAGAGTGACCATTTAGTGTGTGCACTTTATGGTTCTATGCATCTATAGGATGTCGTCCTGCTGGCCTTTTACTGGATGGGGGCAAGAGGGGGGGGCAGACAGGAGATTGTTAGAAGGATACACCATGTATAGAACAGATGGCAGGAGTGTGCTGTCACAGGGCAGGGAGAGCAGCGGGAGGTGCACATAGGTGGGCGTGCAAATTTATACTGGATAGTATGCTTTCACTCAATCACATTAAATAAAAAATAATAAGTAAATAAAGAAAGCAAATTTATTGACTCATGACTATGTCTCAGGTACTATTCTAAGTATACCTTAATAAACTTAATCCCCAAAACAAGCTTGTGAAAGTGTACTATTGTCCCATTTTACAGATGAGAAAATTTAGGCATACAGGATTCAGGCAAATTGTGATTGGCTACAAACCTAATAAGTGGCAGTGCTGGATTTGAACTGAGCCAGTCTGGCTTTGAGTTCTGCGCTACACTCCTCTCAGGTGATACCACTTGTGAGGACAGGCAATACAACAGCAGTCACAAATTGTAAAGAAAGGTAGATTATGCCTTTGGAAGGATACAGCTGTTTTGCGTTAAATAGAGGAGAGAATGTCAGTAACATTTTTTTTCCTGGACTTTCTCTTGTTTTCTATTTCTTCATTATTAAGTATATATTGAATACCTACTATATATAGGTGCAAGGATTGAAGGACGTCTGAGCATAAAACCAAAAAGCCAAACAGGTTGCTGTAAAGTCAATTCCCACTCACAGCAACCCTATAGAATAGAATACAACTGCTTCACAGGGTTTCTAAGGGTCTGATGGATTTGAAGTGCTGATTTTTTGTGGTTAGCAGCCAAGCACTTAAAGACTATGCCACTAGGATTCTCAACAAGAATAGTAACTTAGCTCCTGGGAATGTTTGAGGCAGTTCTGATTCAACCTTATGTACAACAGAACAAAACACTGTCCTGTCCTGCATCATCCATATGAGCACTGTTATGCTTTGCTCATTGTTGCAGCTACTATGTGCATTCATGTCCTTAAAGATCTTTCTCTTTTTTTTTTTTTCACTTAAAGGGTCAGTGAGGGTCCATGAGATGAAGTCTCATCATTCTTGTTTCTCAGGAGCATTCTGGCTGTACTTCTTCCAAGACAGTATTGTTTATTCTTCTGGTTGTCCAAGTATTCTTCACCAACACCATAATTCAAAGGCATTAATTCTTCATCAGTCTTCCTTATTCATTACCTATCTTTTGCATGTCTATGAGATGACTGAAAATACCATGGATGGAAGAGGTGCACTTTAGTTCTCAAAGCAACATCTTTGCCTTATAACACTTCAACAACGTCTTTTACAGATTTGCCTAATGCAATACATTGATTTCTTGACTGCTGCTTTGGTGTGAGTTCATTGTGGATCAAATAAAATGAATTCTTTGACAACTCTAATATTTTCTCTGCTTATAATGATGTTGCTTATTGGCACAGTTGTGAAGATTTTTGTTTTATGTTGAGATATTAATCCATACTGATGGCTATAGACCTTAAGTTTCATCAGTAAGTGCTTCAAGTCCTCTTCACTTTCAGCAATCAAAGTTGTGTCATCTGCATATTGACGATTGTTAATGATGCCATGTTCTTGTATTTGCTATGTACAGATATTTATATTTTTGTTTTATACAAATCAAAAAGAATAATAAAAAAATCAAAAAAATAATCAAGAGACTTTAGTAAGCATTTAAGGAAGAGGAAAACAAATGGTTAAGAAATATCAAATGATCCCAAACCAGACCCATTGCCATGAATTGGATTCCAATTCATAGCAACCCTGTAGGAGTGAGTAGAACTGCCCTACAGAATTTCCAAGAAGTGCTTGGCAGATTTGAGCTGCCGACCTTTGCTTAGTAGCTACAGAACTTAACTGTAACGTCACCAGAATTTTCTACAGAATGATTTTCACTTTCAAAATGATGTAATTTTGAATTTTCCTGATTGTAAATTACCAAAATTCAAGCTATATGACATTACCAAAAGTTTGTGGAAGTGTGAAGTGTAAACTTTTGGAAAATAATTTAGCATTATATGTTAAAGCTTAATATAATGTATGCTTTGTAATCCATCAACTCAATTTTAGACATTTTAACTGGGAAAAAATGTTTAGCAAACATTCACCAAGCATCATATATAAGAATTTTCATAACTGAAATAGCATAATCCAACAAAGAGCCCAAATATTCTCTAGCAGTATCTCTAAGCCTGGACAATGTCTAAATTCTCACCTCTTGCCTAGTGCTTCCAAAAGAGAAAGGGTAGAGAATTGGGGTGAGGAGCGCTGCACAAAGCAGCTCACTTCTTGTTAGCATTGGTGGTACAATGGTCGAATTTTAGTCTTCCATCGGGAGACCCAGAATTGATTCAGGCCAATGTACCTCGTTTGAAGCCACTACCCATCTGCCACTTGCCGCTTGCAAGTTGCTATGATGCTGAACATGTTTCAGTGGAGCTTCCAGACTGAGAAGAACTAGGAATAAAGTCTTTGTGAACTACTTCCTAAAATCAGCCAGTGAAAATCCTATAGATTAGAAAAGTCTCATTGCCAACCAGTCAAGCGATGGTATAAGACAGGGCAGCTTTCAGTTCCGGTGGGCACCATGAGTCAGAGGCCAGCTCTGCAGCAACATCATAACAATAACAGAAATCTTACATTCCTGGTCTTTTTTGCTTCAACAAATGCCTGATGCCTTTAAACAAATTTATTTTACTGTCTTTAGCTTTTCTAGTTGTACTCATTGGAGTATTGTTGTGTCACGAGACACTCTGTTCTTTCCACGAAACATAACTTCTCTGTCTCAACTTACAGTCTCCCAAAATTTCAAAGCATTGAAATATTTTGGTGTTTTTTTATTCATGTAATTATTTTAGAAGAGATCTGGATATCCCTATACTGATATACTCCACACTCAAAACACATTGAATGTAATATGTGGAAACACAACATGCATCACAAAACCATCGACAAAAAATAATATTAATGGTGATTACTAGTGACTTAGAACATCCATAAAGTAGGTCTCTTTTGTAGGAAATTTTACTAATTGTATCCACAGGCATCCTAACAAACATACTACTCAATTAAGTACAAGCAAAAGATACAAATTTCTACAGTCATCACAGCTATACAACATGACTTTGGAAGCTTTTTAAAAACACGATTATAAAATGGTGTCAGTAATATATATTAGAAGAAGAAGGCATATTGCCATTTGCAAGCATGACTACCTATGGGGAAGGTTTTAAAAAATCAATGAAAAATGTATTTAAAATTATGAATTACACAGTGGCAGGTGTCTAATAAAGCACACAAAACCCAATAGTTTTTTTATAGATCTTCAATCACCAGCAGGAAAATGCAACAGATAGTTAAGAATAAATCAGTAGTCTTCTGGAAAAAGATATGTAAAATATAGGAACATAAAAGAACTGGATAAGTAGAAAACCACGTTTCTCATTGGAAAGATTTAACACGGGGATGGTATGAATCCATGAACAGATTCCTTTTACACATTCCTCCAGTGCCTGGGAGACAAACTCTGAGCTCACCTTCTGGAGAAGCTGTTTCTCTCAGAGTCCTTAGGACTTTAAATAGTGGAGCTGGGATGTAAACTCAGGGCACTTAACTCTAGAGCTCAAGTAGTCAACCACCACATAACACAGCCCTCTAATAGACAGACGAAACCAGCGAAAAGCAATTAAGTAAGATCACTCCGCCAGGTATTAAAAAGACAGCTGCAATAAGTACATAACGTGATTCGTGTGTCAGAACGCCTAGAATAGAGCCTGGCAGATTTTCAGTGCTCAGTAAGCGTTTGTTGAATGAATGAATGTACTGGACTTCGTATGTAGAATTTAACTCCCAGTACCTAGGGTAGTGTTGATCAGAGCAAGAGAACAGGCTGTTCAGAGAAGGAGGTAGGTATCTGATTGGCTCAGGAGTTTCATTTCTCACTGTAAATACGTATAATGGAATTCTGGCTTTTAGGACAATATCTTATGTATTTGGTTAGTGCGAGCATCCCCAAGAAATTGATCACCTCTGGAGGGTCAACAAAATTAAATTCCCATATGTAGAACTAGGCCTTGAGCCTCGGGTAAAGTGACCAGTGCAATGCCATTTTATATCATCATGGTGGTTTTGTTGATGATCAACCGAGTTTATTATAATTACCCACCCCTTGCCTTGCCATGTGCTTTACTCAACCTTCAATAGCTGGTAAGTACTCTGTTATATCCTTTTCCCGCTTCTCACTTACAGCCTTAGTAACAAAATGCATTAATCACTTCTTCCCATTGCCTATATTCCTTTAAAGTTAACCATGTATCTTCACCTCTGTCAGCTGCCTCTTGTCATTTGTAAGTAATGAATTTTCACAAAGAAGCCCTGGTGGGGCAGTGGTTAAGAACTTTGCTGTAGAACAAAAGATTAGCAGTTTAAATCTACCAGCCACTTCTTGAAAATCCATGAGTGGTTATACTCTGTCCTAGATGGTTGCAATGAGTCACAACTGACTTAATGACATTAGGATATAGTTTCAGAAAGGTCTGGAGATCTACTTCCAAAAAGCAACCAATGAAAACTCTGTAGAACACAAGTTCCCAAGTGCAGTCAGCATTTTGTTCTCTTGCACGTGAGGTCATCGTGAAGTCAGGAGCCACCTGTGTAACAGTTAACAGCCACAACAGGTTCAGAGAAGCATTAAACCACCAGCTTTGTTCGCTCTCTACTCTTTGAACTCTCCTCTTCCAGATTGGAAATTGTAAAGATTAGTAAAAGCTTGCCTCATTCTCCTTGCTGATGGACTTACTAAGACTCATGGCTGGTCTGGCAACAAGGAGCGTGGTTATCTGAATTATATGACATAACTCTTAATAGAATTTATGCTTACTCATTCCTGCCTTCACTCTTTTAAAATGAAAATTTTGCTTCAATACATTTATGACTGTGGAATGTGACCCATTAATGGACCATGAAACTAATTAATTTGATCTTAATCAACATTTTTTTTTCAAATGAAATAAAATAGATCAGGATAAAACATACAGTATTGAAAGCAGTTAGGGAAACACTATTGTGAAACACGTGTTTCAATCATGTATGTGTGAATGTATTTCAGGATGAAATAGGAAATACATCTATTTTTAGCTACTGTCAAAAAATAGTTGAAAACCTCTAATTTGGCCAAGTTAGATAAATTACATGAGGTGCAACATTATGTCTTTATTTTCCTTTAACTGAATTCATATTAGATTAGAAGGCCTATTTTTATTGGTGACTAAAAACTTTGTCTAATTCGTGATAATTTGCTACCTTCTATTTAAAGTTCATGTCACCTTTTAGTAGTTGCCTGGTTAAATTTTAAAACCTCTTACTCTCAATTATTTTTCTTCCTTCTCTTCTTTTCCAAGATGATCTTAACTCAAGGGACTTCTAAGGATAACTGGCTGGCCTTCCTTCCTCTGCCCTTATTGGCATCCTCAAATGTTCTGTTGATCTTGACTAGCTCCTGCCCTTGCCAGCTGACAACTTCTGCTGGCATGTGGGGTACCTACCATGATGCATTCATGGTCTACATGTTCTGTCCTACTCAGTAAAACTCTGGGCCTCCAATGGGCCCAAGAGTTCAACACTTAATGTTAGTATCTTTAATATCCTCTGAGGGTAGAGAGTTATTATCTCTCTCACTAACAAAATCTGCCTTTTGCAAGTCAAAAAGATTTCTATTTTCTATTCACTTGCAAAATTTATTTGGGAATATATTCTTCCAGATTAGCGACATCTGATGTTTTCAATAACTGAAATGTTCAGTGTATTACTGTGTGGTCTAATACTGCAGCCACTGGTCACATGTGGCTTTTAAATATTTGAAATAGGGATAATGTGTCTGAATAACGAATTTGAAATGGTGGTTAGTTTTAATTCGTTAAATAAGTAACCACATGTGGTTAGTAGTGACAATGTTAAATGGCATAGTTGTAGGTTATAGCTAGACCCTCCCTGAAGGCAGTTTATAGAAAGTGATTATTGCTGCCAAACTCATGGAGTGAGTAAGCATTTGGGGCACAAGACCAGGAAAGAGGAAGCAAATTCTTAATGTTTCTTTATTTAATCCTGACACATCAACTTAGATTTTTGTCACAAGTTTTGAGATATAATTAATGTATAATAACAATTTACTCATTTTAAGTTCAATGAGTTTTTACAAATATATACCATCATATAAAAATCACTCCTAAATTCACCTACCACCCAACTTCCAGATACGGTCACTGTAGTTTTGCCTTTTCCAGACTTTTATATAAATATAATCATGCATATATAATCTTTTGTGCCTGATTTCCTTCAATCTGATTGATTTCCATACAATCAGTACAATGATTGTATGAACTATTTAGATTGTTGCTTGTATGAGAAGCTGTTCTTTTTTTGCTAAGCTACATTACATTTTACAGATATAATACAATTAGTTTATTTATTGACCAGTTAATTTGAGTTGTTTTTAGTTTTGAGATATTATAAATAAAGCTGCTATTCTAAATAAACTACAAGTCTTTTTCTGGGTATATATTTTCACTTGTCTTTGGAAAACACCTGTGATAGGGAATACCAGATCACAAGTATATATTTATAAGAAACCACCAAGCTGTTCTCTACAATGATTGTATCATTTTATATTCCCACAGCAATGCATGAGAGCTGCAATTGCTCCACATCACCACTGTCAATTGGCATTGTCAGCCTTTGACTTCTAGCCATTCTACTGGGCAGTTCAGATTCACCTGCTCCTCCCTGGAAATTGTATGAAGTAATGCTACTCTGTCCTGTAGGTTCATTATGAATTGGAATAAACTTGACAGCAATGGTTTTGGTTTTCAGTAGTGGGTGTATAGTGATACATCACTGTGGTTTTAATTTTTATCTTCCTAATGACTAGAAGGTTGCTATGAGCTGGAGTCAACTCAATGTCAGTAAGTTTGGTTTTTGGCTTAATGACTAAGAATATTGTTGTTGAGTGCTGTCAGGTCAGCTCCAGCTCATAGAAACCCTATGTACAAGAGAAGGAGAAACTGCCTAGTTCTGCACCATCCTCACAATCGTTGCTATGTTTCAGCCTGTTGTTAAAGCCACTATGTCAATACATCTCTTTGGGGGGAGTCCTTTTTTTTCCTGACAATTTACCAAGCATGATGTTCTTCCCCAAAGACTGGTCCCTCCTGTTAATATGTTCAAAGTGCATGAGATGAAGTCTCATCATCCTTGCTTCCAAGGAGCACTCTGGTTACATTAATTCTAAGACAGAATTGTTGGTTCTTCTGGAAGCCCATAGTACACTCAGTATTTTTTACCAACATTATAATTAAAAAGCATTCAGTCCTCTTTGGGCTTCCTTAGTCATTGTCCAGCTTTCTTATGCATGGGTCAATTGAAAATACCATGGCTTGGGTCAGAAGCATCTTAGTCCTCAAAGTGACATCTTTGCTTCTTAAGACTTTAAAGACATCTGTTGCTGCAGATTTGACCAATGCAATTAGTCCTTTGATTTCTTGACTGACACTTTCTTGAGTGTTGACTATTGATCAAAGTAAAGTGAAATCCTCAACAATGTCAGTCTTTTCTCCATTTATTGGTCCACTTGTGAGAGTATCTTTTTCTTTATGTTGAGATGTAATCCATAAGGAAGGCTTAGTAGCCTTTGAGTCTTGCATCTTCATCAGCAAGTACTTCAAATGTTCTTCACTTTTAGCAAGCAAGCTTGTGTCATCTACATACCACAGGCTGTTAATGAATCTACCACCAGTCCTGACCTACATTCTTTTTCCTACAGTTCAATTTCTCATACTATTTGCTCAGCATATAGATCGAATAAGTATGGTGAAAAGCCACAACCCTGACACATACCTTTCTTGAATTTAAACCATGCAGTATCACCTTGCTCTGTTCAAACAAGTGCCTCTGGGTCTATGTACAGGTTACATACAGGCACAGTTAAGTGTTCTGAAATTCTTATTTTTGACATGTTATCCAAAATTTGTTAGAGTCCACGCAGCTAAATTCATTTTCACAATTAGTTAAACACAGGTGAACATCTTTCTGATATGCTCTCCTTTCAGACAAGATCCATCTGACATCAGCAATGATATCCCTTATTCCGCAGTCTCCTCTGAATCTGGTTTGAATTTCTTTCAGTTCCCTGCCAATGTACTACTATAACTGTTTTAAAATGATCTTCAACAAAGTTTTACTTATGTATGATATTAATGATATTGTTTGATAATAATATCTGCATTCTGTTGCATCACCTTTCTTTGTAATGGGCACAAGTATGGATCTCTTTCAGTCATTTGCCCAGGTAGCTGTCTTCCACAGTCCTTGGCATAGATGAGTGAGCACCTCCAGGATGTATTTGTTTGTTGAAACATCTCAATTCATATTCTGTCAATACCTGGAGCTTTGTCTTTGCCAGGGCCTTCAGTGGGCTTCTTCCTTAAGTGTCATCAATTCTAGACGATACGCTACCACCTGAAATGGTTGAAAATTGATCAATTCTTTTTTTAACTTTTGTATTATGATTAAGTGAAAGTTTACAACTTTCCATACTCGTCTCTCTTCAACTCTATCTGCTGTCCTCATCCTGCAACAGCACACTCTTCTTTTTCACCCTTTACTTCCAGTATCCACTCAATCAACACTTGTCCCCTCTTCTCCCCCATCTCCTCTCCCCTCTAGAAAGAAACCAGTATGAAAGCCTCATATATACATATGTATACATACATATGTACATATGTGCATGTATACATATATATGTATACATGTGTGCATATATAAAGCCATACAGTACACACACTACATGCATCACTCTGTTTCCCCAAGTCCAGTCCATTCTTAAAGTGTTGGCTTCAGTACTGGCTTCAGGTCTGGGCTAGCAGCAAGTCTAGCAACCATGTTCCAAGCAGACCCTCCAGACTGTTGGACTACCAATTCTGTTGACCAATTCTTTTTAATACAGTGACTGTGTGTATTCCTTTCACCTTCTTTTGATGCTTACTGAGTTGTTTAGCATTTTACCCTTAGAATTCTTCAGTGTTACAGTCGAGGTTAGAATTTTTTCTTCATTTTTTTCAGCTCGAAAAATGCTGAGTAAGTTCTTCCTTTTTGATTTTCTAACTCCAGATCTTTACACATTTCACTATATTTGACTTTGTCTTCTCAAATCACCCTTTGAAATCTATTCATCTCTCTCACTTCATCCTTTCTTCCATTCACTATAGCAGCTTTATATTCAAGAGCAATTTTCACAGTCTCTTCTAACATCTGTTTTTCTTTTCTGTCTTATTAATGCTGTTTTGCTTTCTTCATATATGATATCTTTCCATAACTTGCCTGGTCTTTGGTTGTTAGTGTTTACTGTATCAGATCTCTTTTTGAGATGGTCTCCAAATTCAGGTGGGACATAACCAAGGTCATACTTTGGCTCTCATAGACTTGGTTTAATTTTCTTCAGTTTCAACTTAAACTTGCACATCAGCAATTAGTGTTCTACTTTGCAGTTGACTCCTGGCCTTACTCTGACTGATGTTATTAAGGTTTTCCATCATCTCCTTCCACAAACGTAGTTGATTTGATTACTGTGATTTACATCTGGTGAAGTCTGTGTATATAGTCACCATTTATGTTGTTGAAAAAAGTTATTTTCGGTGAAGGATTTGTTAGGCTTGCAAAAATGTGTCATGTAATGCTGCAATTGCTGTCACCAAGGCCATGGTTTCCAGCTACAGATCCTTCTTCTTCATTTCCAACTTTCACTTTCAATCACCAGTAATCATTAATACATCTTGAGTGTGTGTCTCATCAACTTCAGACTGCAGAAATTGATGAAAATCTTCAGTTTTCTTATCTTTGCAATTAGTGATTAATGGATAAATTTGAATGGTAGTTGTAGCACCTGGTTGTATCCAGGAGTAGAGACATTATAGTATCACTGGAAGTGTTGTACTTCAGAATAGATCTTGAAATATTCTTTTTGATGACAAACATGATACCATTCCTCTTCAGTTTGTCATTCCTGACATAGTAGGCAACAGGTTTATCTGATTCAAAATGGCCAGTACCAACCCATTTCAACTGTAGCACATCAATGCTTATGTCTTCCGTTTCATTTTTAATGAGTTCCAATTTTCCTAGATTCATACTTCGTACATTGCACATTTCAGTTATTAACAGAAGTTTCAACTGTTTCTTCTCATTTGGGCTGGTGCTCCTACAGTAAACGATGGTCCTGAAAGCTTGATTCTGTCCACATCATTAAGGTTGACTCTACTTTGAGGAGTCAGTTCCTCCTCATGAATGCCTTCAAACCTGAGGGGCTCATTTTATGGCACTGTATCAGACAATATTCTGTGGCTATCCACAGGATTTTCACTAGGCAGCATTTTTGAGAAGTAGACTACCGGGTCCTTCTTCCTACTCTGTATTAATCTGGAAGCTCATTTAAGACCTGTCCGCCAGCGGAGATCCTGCCGGAATTTGAAACACCTGTGGCAGAGCTTCTAGCGTCGTAGCTACACCAAAGCCATCATAGTACAACAAACTGACAGATGTTGAGTATTTTTTAAGTGTGCTTTCATTCCATTTATATACGTCCTTTGGAGAAATATTGGTTGAAATATTTTAAAAATCAGGTTATCTTCTTATTGAGTTGTAACAGTTCTTTAAGAAGTTCTCTTGATACAATGTTAAGCACTTACATGCTAACAGGAAGGTGAGTACTTCGAACCCACTAGCCATTCTGAAAGAGAAAAGACCTGGTGATCTGCTCCTGTGAAGATCATAGCTTGGGAAACCCTGGGGGGCAGTTCAGCTCTGTTCTATAAGGTTTCTCTGAGTTTGAATCAGTTTGATAGTATGTACCATCACTGCCAACAATAGTTATTTATCAGATACATACTTTGCAAGCACTTTTTCCTAATCTGCCTTTCCTTCTTTCTTTTCTTCTTTCCCTCCTTCCATCCTCTCTCTCTTTTTGTTTCTCTCTCTCTCTCTTTCTCTTTATTATGGTGCTTTAAGTGAAAGTTCACAATTCAAGTCAGTCTGGCAGCCTTTTCAGTTTCTTAACAATGATTTTAAAAGCACAAATATTTATAATTTTTATACGGTTCAACTGATCAGTGTCTTCTTTAATTATATGTGCTTTTTTTATGTTATCGTGCATAAGTAATCTTTGTCAGACTAAAGCTACAAAGATTCTCCTAAGGTTTCATCTAAGTTTAGGGATTTAGTTTTTAACTTTATGATCAATTGTCACTTAGTAAAAAGTTTCTCTTTAATTAAAGTATGAGTCCAAGTTGCTTTCATTCCTAGTGACTTGTCTTCCAAATATCAAACTATAAGTACCTAACTCACAGAGGTGTTGTGAACCCGGTACATAACAAATGTTTAGCCATTAATATTTTTATTATTATGTTCATGCCCATCTCCCACCCTACAAATTCTTCTATAACACAAAAGAGAATCCTGACTATTAACAATCACAGAAGCTACAGAGAGTTAGAAGTTACCAAGCAGAAAACACTTTTAATAATTACAAAGAAAATCTAAATAAAATCATTAAATGGAGATCCTTGACTAGTAGGAGATATTTTTAATGAGACCAGATGTTTTAACTTCGTCAGTACAAATCCGTGAATCTTCTCTTACACAGCACTGAGTTGTGTGTTCTTTGGACTGAATATTTATAGCAGACTGAAGACATGTACATGTCTAGAATCAGCAAGGAACATAGATGAAAGTTATAGAAAAATTTAAGATTTTTTTTCTCTATAGACTTTCTTTAGAAATGAGTCTAAGTGATTGTTGTATCTTAAAAAGGTAATTAGCTTTCAGGCATGAAGAAAGTTAGTCTCTTCTCATTCAGTGACAGAGTCAACCATCAAGTCAAGTCAAACAACTAGGAAAATGTTTATAGTGCTTTTTCTAGGATTATCTACTAACCAGTTTGTATTTGTGCAAATAGAAGTTACAAGCAAAAAGGGGTTAATTCTCACATAAAATTAATGTTGTTTATATGATTTTTTCTTTTCCCTCTGATTTTAAATTCAAGTCAATGGTGACTTAACCGGTGAATGAATCTTCCTACAAGAACATTGTGAAATCCTGTAATGGGGTCACTGATCAGAATTTACCCTGAGTCCCACTTGTGATTGCCCTGCAACACTTGAAAGACAGTAAAATTCCTGGCATATGTCCGCTTGTGCTCTGAACTCACCTACCTATTGCATGCAAGACAAAACTAGACTTATCTTCTGTCTGTTAAATGATTTTCCTGAATGATGCAACAGAGAGAAAGGCTTATCTTGTAGGTTATCTCTAGACTTGTTTACAAGCTGCCAAGTATTTATAGAGAAGCTTAATTAGACTTTCTGTTTTTCAAGCTGTTATGTATTTGTAAATGAAAAAAAATAGTTATCACCTTCATTAGAATGGGTTCTCCTTAAAAAAATGTAAAACAAAATTGTAATTCACAAGAAAAAAAAAAATAAAGAACAAAATGAATGGCCCCGGACACCCTTTTAACTCACTAATAAGATCACTGCTGAAGTTCACCTTTCAACCCAAGATTGGACAGGCCTATAAAACAGAATGAGACTAAATAAGAACACTAGCCCAGGGACAAGGACAAGAAGGCAGGAGGGGACAGGAAAGCAGGTAATGGGGAACCCAAGGTAGATAGTGTTGACATGTTATGGCGTTGGCAACCAAGGTCTCAAAACAATATGCATATTGTCAAATGAGAAACTAGTTTGCTATGTAAATCTTCATCTAAATGCAGTAAAAAAATAAACAAAAGGAGGAAAGAAAAGAAAAGAATGGATTCTGCTCTTCTGATCTGGCCTGAAACAGGAAAACTTCTTTATTAGGAGCATAACACAGGCCTGGGAGAATGTCATTATCTGCATCAATGCACTCATTCAGTTATTCCGTAAATATTCATTGATCTTTAACAGGTATTTTTCAAGGTTCGATGGTAAATAAGATAAAGTCCCTACCCTCACTGAGTGGACATCTGATCAACTCATATATACTAAATAAAGATCACATGAACTTTTACTGCTTTTCTTCATACTATCAGCCATAATTTTATCTTAATTCCTTTCTGCAAGCTCTGCTTCTTTACTCTCCAATTTTTGGCCAAGTGAGTAATCTTAAGTTGAGCCAGTTTGTACAATATTGTCTCCAGCTCTCTCTGTGCAGGGGAAAATTAGGGAAAGATTGGTCCCAAGAAGAATAAGAAGAGCAGATCCTAGGACAGACTCCTCTCCAAAGGAGTTTGAGCTTCTGGATTCCTGCTCGCTTCCTTCAGCTCCAGGACTGTTCAGGCACTTCACTTGAAAAGTCCTATTGAATTTAAAGCTGAATTTAGTTTAGACTCTGCTGTCCCAGACAGGTCAATTTTGATTCAGAGTTTCCACTCTGACACTCACAGCTGGTGGTATGTGAGCCAATGATTTGTAGAACCAAAGTAATGACATCAAAATGGGTCTTTGTCATTCCTCAGTTTGGACACTGATCTCATCATGCCTCTACCACTTCATATTAACATGAGGCAGCATGACCCTTGAGCCAAGAACAGAACCTACATATGTATCTCGAAGCTCCGTGAGGCATACTCTAAATGAATCTGTGCCCCTGAATTGGAGATGCATAAACCACGGCATGAGAAACTAGGATAACAAGGGTTGTTGTTGCTGTTATTGTTGCTAGTTGAGTTGGCCCCCAAATCATGGTGATTCTAAGCACAGTGAAAGAAACTACTTCCTGATCCTGAGCTTCTGCTGTGACTGATTATGGATCAGACCTTTGTGATCCATGGAGTTTTCATTGTCTGGTTTTCAGAAGTAGATCTCCAGGTCTTTCTTCCTGTCTTGTCTTAGTTTGTAATCTCCACTGAAACTGTTAGTATCATAGTGACATAGAAGCGTCCAGTGACAGGTGGTGTCTTCACACGTGATGCAGTTGAACCTCTGTCTTCAGGATGGATCATAGAATCATACTGCTGAGCCACCAATAGCTTATTTAACAAGTTTGTACAGTAGTTAAGAGCTTGACTGCTAAACAAAAGGCCTGCAGTTTGAAGTCTGCAGCTGCTCCTTGGAAATTCTATAGGACATACCTACTCTATCCTGTAGGGTCAGTGAGTCAGAATCCACTTGACAGCAGTGGATTTGGTTAGCAGTGATGAAATTATAAGAGTCAAGAGGTACAAATGGGTTGGAGATATATAAATTTCAAAAATAATGTAAATTAAAGAGCTGTAGAAGAAAAATAAAAATCTGATCACTTTCTTCATAATTTCATGCCCCAAATCTGAAGCTACTATAAGTCAATTTGTGTGTCATCTCACTTATGGAGGAAACTCTGCCTTCCAGATCTCCTGATCACATTGCTAGGTATTGAACAAATACTCTGTGATAAAGGGAAGGAAGACGAATATCACCACTATTATCACCACTGTTGTGTGTTGGTCCATAAGTGTCTAAACCAGATGTCCTTGAAGGAGAAATTATGAAAAAGTGAAATATCCAAATGCTTTGTCTCGTAGTGATACACACTTTGCTTGTCCCCTTTCAGGACGCTGAGTTGTACAACATACAGTACCTCCAAAACTGAAACTTAATTTTAAATAACATTCAACCCTTTATCAGAATTACCTTTGAAATAACCATTATTTCCAAGTTGATCCATTCAAACAAAGTAGAGAATAGAAAGTCAAACCATAGTCACAAAGGTAAAAGAGATCATGTCATTTCTCCATAAGATAGTCACAAAAAAGGCAGTCCAAATATTAAATATGAGAATTGATTATCTATAACCAGTTGAGTTGTCATCTAGTTGATTCTGACTTATGGTGACCCCATATATGTCAAAAGGGTACTATGTTCTGCACAGTTTTCAGTGGTTTATTTTTCTGGAATAAATTGCCAGGTCTTTCACCTAAGGTTCCTCTGGGCAGACTCGAACCTCTAAACTTTTGGTTAGCAGCTGAGCATATTAACTGTTTGTTCTATCAGGGACTTCTGATTCTTTATACTGGTTCATGATCCCCAAATTATAACATATGTGCTCTTTGTAATCTGAACAATTTTCATGTTTTTGAAGACAATATTTGATATCCAGACTAACAATGGTTATGGGTCTGTTTTCTTGCCAGTCTTTTCAGTACAAATAGTCCTGACAAACAAGAAACATTAAACAGAAATTGCTATTGACCCATGGAATTCTTTTTAGCAAGTAAAATTTCACAAAGTTTTCTGAAAGTATAGTGAATGTTCTTTACTTTGTCAAAGGGTGCTGATTCACATGCTCAATCCTTTTTGTTAGCTGGCAACAAGCTTGTTGAGAAATAATATCCTCGCTTTCATCTATTCCAAAACTGACAGTATATTTTGGCATGGCCTCTGAAATAATTGTTGTATATAAAGAGTAATGTTTTTTCTTTTTCCTTCAGCCATAATGTGATGAATGGGACCATTCATTCACCAAATACTTGTTGAACTCCTACCAAACATGTGTCTGGGATATACAGTAGCAAGCAAGATATACAGGCCACTGATTTAATGACACTTTTAGTCTGCTAATGGGAGAAGTTGTCAAAGATTTCATTTCACTTGGATGCACAATCAGTGCACACGAAAGAGACATTCCAAAAATCAAACACTATTTTGCATTGAGTAAATCTGTTATAAAGTACTTCTTGAAAAAAAAAAAAAAGCATTAAAAAGCAAAGATGTCACTTTAAGGGCTAAGAGGTACCTGACCCAAGCCATGGTGTTTTCAATTACCTCATATACATGTAAATGCTGGACAATGAATAAGGAAGACTGAAGAAAAATTGGTGCCTTTGAATTATGATGTTAATGAAGAATATTGAATACATTCTGGATTATCAGTAAAATGAACAAATCTATTTTGGAAGAAATATAGGAAGAATGCTCCTTAGAGGCAAGGATAGTGAGATTTCATTTCATGTGCTTTGGATGTGTTATTAGATGGGACCAGTACCTGGAGAAGGACATCATGCTTGGTAAAGCACAGTGTCAAAAAAAAAAAAAAAAAAAAAAAGAAGGGAGGGAGACCCTCAGTAAGGTAAACTGATACAGTGGCTGCAAGAACAGGCTCAAACATTTCCACTGTGGTGGAGATAGCACAGGTATATACAGCCAGGGTCACTCAATCAGAACTGACCAGCACCTCACTACATTATTTGTGTTTTTGTTTTTCACTTCCTCAGCACATCAGGTTTCTTAGCGGAGTGTTTCTCAGCCCAAATGTATGAGATATTTCTAACAAGAATCACCTGGGTATCCTTTATACACATTCTGTGGGCCTAATCTAGAATCCTCACTCAAGAATTTGATCACCCTACTAGAAACTATCATAAGCGTAAATTGTTGACATCATTCCCTTCAACTTTAAAATGTATTCAGGAAGTCTGAGACAGGATGGTCACTGGCTTATTTCCTGTTAAGTACCCATACTCAACAGGTTAAGACAAGAGTAGTGTAGGTGTTTGAATAAAGAAATTAGGATGAATTTCCTGTCACAAGTAGTAAATGAGTTTAAACAAACCACCACATAAGCCATTAGCCCCACCGCTGGAATTACAGCCTTTAATTCTCTAATTGTCTCCCTTTCCAAGTTTTGGGGAGTGAGTCAGCCCCTTGGCATCCTGCTCCACTTCTGCTTGACTCAGAAGTACTTCCGTAGCAGCTGCCACACATTTTTGGAAAAGAAGAGGTGGAGTTTCTGCTATGAGTCATGAGAAAAGGAGATACAGGAGTGAGGTGAAAGGTAAAGTGTGTATTCCAGATGCACCTCCCTAGAAATAGGATAAAGGATCAAAATGATCAAGAGACAAATTTTACCCTAGAAATCTTCTTAAGTACTTAATGATTAGATAAATTGTGATGTCTACCCTTTATATCTGAATGATCATACTCTCTTAATCATCACACACTAAACATTCATAAACATTAACACACAATTGAGAGAAAAGGAGAGGAACTTACCTTTCATCTAAAATCCCTCAACTGCAAAACATTTCCCCATAATTTTCCCCATGCTTATTCTGTCATATGGAGTCATGCAAATAGTTAACCCTGTCAGCTGCTAACTGAAAGGTTGAAAGTTCAAGTTCACCCATAGAAACAAAGGCCTGAAAATCTACTTCCGACAAATCATGCACGGAAAACCCCACAGAGGATATTTCTGCTTGACAACTGATGGGGTTCCGTCATATAGAGAAGCTTGAAATGCTGAGTCACTGGCTGTAGATAAATCAAATTAAATTAGATGTTTCAGCCCCATGGTTGTCACGAACATTGCATGGTCTGAGAATAATTAATTAATATAGCAAGGGCACTTCATCTTCCTTCCAGACACTGGCTGCAACAATGGGTTCAATCATGCTGACTGTGAAGATGGTGCAAGAACTCATGGTGTTTTGTTCTGCTGTACTTGGGTTGCCGTGAACTGGAACCAACTCAAAGGCACTTAACAACAACTTTGACACAATTTGGTAATTGATAAGAAACGGATATTTTTTTCTAAAGTTTCACCAAAGCCCAATTTTTACCATGTATGTCCAAATTCATTCTTTTAAATTAATGTACAAATGGTAATTTAAGATCTCCAAAATAATGTACTAGAATATGGGTCTAGGAGTATAACCCTATAGATTTGATGAGAATTCAGAATCACTGACTGGGGAAAGCAGGCCTCTGGGAATACTAGTTTAGTACTACCCAAAATTAATAGGCTAAGAATTTTGCAGCAAGTTTCCTCAATACTTACAAGATCTTTATAAGCCACTTGTAGACTGTATCAAATTACAACATTATTTACAAATCAATAATCTTGGTAAAAATTTTAGCTCTCAAGTAAAGTTTCAGAGAGGTCTTCCATATTTTTATTTCAAGGTACAAATATTCTTAGCCCCTACTGAATCAAGGTAGGGACACTGATGGTTCAGCACTAGAATTCTTGTCTTCCATGCAGGAGACCTGGGATTGTGGACAATGTACCTCATTCACTGCCATCATTCACCTCTCAGTGGTGGTTTGCATGTTGCTATGATGGAAGCAGAAGTCAAGAAATCAAAAGACACACTGCATCGGGCAAATCCGCTGCAAAAGACCTCTTTAAAGTGCTGAAAGGTAAAAAGGTCACCTTGAAAACTAAGCTATGCCTGTGCCAAGCCATGCTATTTTCAATCACACCATATGCAGGTGAAAGCTGGACAATGAATAAAAAAGACAGAAGAAGAGTTGATAACTTTGAATTGTGGCACTGGAGAAGACTACTGAATTTACCATGGACTGCCAAAAGAACAAACAGATCTCCTGGAAAAAGTACTACCAGAGTGTTTCTGGAAGCAAGAATGGCCAGACTGTGTCTTACACAGTTAGGACATGTTGTCAGGAGGAATGAATCCCTAGAGAAGGACATCATGCTGGGTAGTGTGGAAGGTCCACAAGAAAGCGGAAGATCTTTGAGGAGATGGATTGACACAGTGGCTACAATGACGGGCTTTAGCATAAAAATGATTGCTGATCACATAAGACGAGACAGTGTTTTGTTCCATTGTGCATAGGGTCACTATGCATAGAAGCTGACTTGACAGCACCTAACAACAACAATATGATGGGAACAGGTTTGGGCATAGCTTCCAAACTAAGAATGTTACGGAAGGTCTGACAATCCAATGTGGAAATTTGGCCAGTGAAAATCCTATGGTCACAAAGGTCTGATCTGCAGCTACTCACATGTATGGCATGGGACCAGGTAGTATTTGGTTCAGTTGTGTATAGGGCTGAAATTAAGTCAGGAGCCAACCACAGCTGATTCAAGGCTTATAGAGAAACAAAGAAAATAGATTGCCCACAAGGCTTTCTTCCCCTGTATTTGTGGATAAGGGACCTGACAGGGAGTGACTGAGGCAGCATTACACCAACTCTTGAGCCAGGCCTCTTGGATTGGATGCTGACTGCCTCCTCTCTGCTCCATACCTTTGGACAACTGCTGATTGCTCTGTGCCTCACTTTCCCCACCTGTGATATGAAGATAGAGGTGTAAAAACCTGGAAGCCTGAATATATTACTGCTTTTTCCGGGTGACACAGCAGCAGAGCTAAGATTTGAATCTAGGTCTCGAAACGCCCCAACATGTACGCCCAGGCTTGCTTTCTCTGCTGATTTAACAAGAACTATGTGAATAGTTTAACTCATGCTGAGTAACTGTTGAAAAAGCATGTCTACCAAGTCTGACCACCACTTATCTGTCAGTTTTTGTACTGTAGTGGCATGTGGGTTGCTGTGATGCTGGAAGGCATGCCACCTACATGGCAGGATCACCTGGGATGGACAAGTTTCTGTGGAACTTCTGGATGAAGGTAGACTAGAAAGAAGGACCTGACCATACACTTCTAAAGAAATTAGCCAGTGAAAACCTTGTGAATAGCAGCAGACCATTGTCTGATATCATGCCAGAAGATGAGATCTTCAAATTGAAAGGCACTCAAAATATGACTGAGAAGAGCTGCCTTAATGATGTGGAGGGAATGAACATTTAGGACTATCATTTACTTACATAGCCAACTCAAATTGAGAAAAATAGTTGGAAACATCCCTTAATAATCAAAATGTGAAATGGACAAAGCATGAATGAAGGAAAATTTTAAGCAGTCAAAAATGAAATAGAATGATTGAAGATCGATATCCTAGGCAATAGTGAACAGAAAGGGACTGGTTTTGGCCATTGCGAATCAGATACTCACATAGTTTAGTATGCTGGGAAAGATAAAGTAAAGAAGAATGATGTCACATTTATTATCAAAAAGAACATCTGAAGATCCATCCTGAGAAACAATGCTGTCAGTGATGGAATGATACCATACACCCGCAAACAAGACCAGTTAATATAACTATTGTACAAATTTACACACCAGCTGCTAATGCCACAGATGAAGTGATTAAAGGTTTTTATCAGCCTCTGCAACTTGAAACAGATCAAACATGCAATCAAAATGCATTGGTAATTACTGTTGATTAGAACGTCAAGTGTGGAAATGAAGGAGGATGAGTTGTTGAAAAATATGGTCTTGGTGATAGAAATGAAGTGGGAGATCAAGTGATGGAATTTTACAAGACCAGTGACTTATTCATTAGAAATACCTTTTTCCAACAACATAAAAACATCAACTATACACATACACTTCAATGGACTGAAAATACAGGAATCATATTGATTACCTCTGTGGAAAGAGATGATGAAGAGGTTCAATATCATTGTAAGAAAATCAGGGGCCAACTGTGGAATAGATCAATTGTTCATATGCAAGCTCAAATTGAAGCTGAAGGATATTAAAACAAATCTAGAAGAGCCAAAATATGACCTTTGAGTTTATTCCACCTGAATTTAGAGTCTATCTTATGAACAGATTTGATGCATTGAATACTAATGACCGAAGGCCAGACAAATTGTGGAATGACCTAGGGACATTGTACATGAAAAAGCCAAAAGTTGTTTTTCAAGCGGAAAACCTGAAAGAAAAAAAAATTCAAGCCTCAAGTTGTAATATTGAAGGATTCTATAGGCAAAATATTGAATGTTTCAGGAAGCATCAAAAGAAGGTGGAAGAAACACACACAAAAGTCACTGTATCAAAAGGGACTGGTCAGTGTTTAACCATTTCAGGAAGTAGCGCAGGATCAAAATCCTTGGTACTGAAAGAAGAAGTACAAGCTGTATTGAATGCATTATTGAAAAACAAGGTTCCAGGATTTGATGGAATACCAGCTGAGATGCTTTAACAAACAGACGCAACACTGAAAGCACTCACTATCTATGCCAAGAAATTTGAATGACAGTTGCCTGTCAACACACTCAAAGAGATCCATGTTTGTGTCTATTTCAAAGAAACATGATCCCATAGAACGGAAAAATTGTTGAAAAATATCATTAATGTTACATGAAAGTAAAATTTTGCTGAGATAATTAAAAAAAAAAAAAAAAAACAGTTGCAGCAGGACTTCAACAGGGAACGTCCAGAAATTCAAGCTGGATGCTAAAGAGGACAGGAAAGAAGGTATGTCATTGTTCACGTCAGTTAGGTCTTGGCTGAGAGCAGAAAATGCCTGGAAGCTGTTTGTGCTTTATTGACTTTGTGCTTTATTGACTATGCAAAGACATTCTGCCATGTGGATCATAACAAATTATGAATAACAGTGAGAAGGAAGAGGAATTCCAGAGCACTAACAGTGCTCCTGCAGGACCTCTACACTGACTAAAAAGCAGTTGTTCGAACATAACAACAACAGCATCAACAATGACAACAACAACCAAAAACTGCAGTTGAGTTGATTCATAGTGACCCTATAGAGTTTCCAAGGAAGACCTGGTGGATTTGAACCATCACCCATTTGATTAGCAGCCATAGCACTTAACCACTATGACACCAGGTTTTCCTCAAACGTAACAAGGTGATTAAAATCAAGAAAGATGTACATCAGAGTTGTATCCTTTTACAACACTGCATGTTGAACAAATAATACAAGAAGCTGGACCCTATGAAGAAGAAAGTGTCATCAAGATCAGTGGAAGTCTCCTTAACAACCTGCAGTATGCAGGTAAACAATTTTGCTTACTGAAAGTGAAAAGGATTTGAAGCACTCACTGAGGGAGATCACAGAACACAGCCTTCAGTATGGATTATACTTTAACATAAAGAAAATGAAAGTCTTCTCACCTGGACCAATAAAATACATGATGAAAGATGGAAAAAAAAATTGTGTTTGAAGGATTTCATTTTACTTGGATCACAGTCAACACCCAGGGAAGCAGTAGTGAAGAAATCAAACCATGTATTTCACTGCATAAATTTGCTGCATAAGATGACTTCAAAGTGTCTAAAGGCAAAGATGTCACCTTGAGGACTAAAGAGAACCTGTAACCAAAAAAGAAATAAATACGCTTTGAGTTGATTCCAACACATAACTACCCAATTCATGGTATTTTCAACACTGCAAATACATGTAAAAGCTAGACAATGAACAAGGAAGACCAAGGAAGAATTCATGCATTTGAATTATGGTGTTGGCAAAGAATATTGAATATGCCATGGCCTGTCAGAAGAATAAATATGTCTGTTTTGGAAGAAGTACAGCCAACAAGCTCCTTGGAAACAATGATAGCAAGACTTTGTCTCATGTACTTTGAGCATATTATCAGGAGAGATCAGTACCCTGGAGAAGGACATCACACTTGATAAAGTAGAAGACCAGCAGCAAATAGGAAAACTCAGTGAGATGAACTGGCATTGCAGTTACGACACTGAGCTTAAACAGAGCAATGATCTTGAAGATGGTATAGGACAGGGCAGTGTTTCCTTCTGTTTTACATAGGGTTGCTATGAGTCAGCACCAACTAGATGGTACCTAACAACCATCACAACCAAATCTGAAAATTTTCCTTGAAACTTCAGATGAGCTTTTTATTTGTTCTTTTTTTTGGGTTTAATGCAGTGGTTTATTAGGTAGGTAAAATCATCTAAGATATTTAACTTTGTTGAGATGGGAAAAGCTACAAATGAATGGAAGCTTGACATATTGATGTTGATACTGTGACCAAAGTCACTGTTATCAGGACTTGTTTTGCCTTCAGGTCTCTAAGCCTATGAAGACTGCTCCAGAGGCCGTGGTGCTCTTTGCAACATAACCACATTATTTGTCCCAGCACAGTGACTACAGCCTGTTGGCAATGAAACAGTATCACTAACATTAGCCTGTGATTAGCCTCTGGGTCTCAGCATGCATTTGCTGATATGTAATTATTGGTGAAATGATTTGTCACTTCACAATCCTCATAGCTATTGAAAGTTACCACGGTTTCTTTCCTAAAAGTATTGCATCCCTAAAAGGGAAAGTCTGCTGTGATGCCAATTTCCAGCCAAACAAGGCTGTGTTTTCACTTGTTGGAGGATATGGCATGTAAGGAGCAAATATGATGAAACACAAAGTCACCAAAACAATAACATGATGGAAAATGTCAGTTACTATAACATCCTTTCTTCATATCACTCAGGTGAGATAAAGGCTCTTAGTTTTCACATAGTGATAGACTTGGAGCATAGTCTATCACAAAACCTAGTAAGAACAGTTCTGTAAATCACCTACTGATCTTAAAGAATGTTCATGAGTGCCATTTGGGGGTCAAGTCTGAAGATGACTCACCCCCTCACTTGTAAAAATCTGTAACAAACATGTTTGAGCTCACTCACCCCACCCCACTCTATTCCAACTTCCCAGAAATTCCAGCCCAGCCTTAAGTTATCATGATGAATGGGCTCTCCAAGTACGACAAATGCTATGACAAAATCTGAGTAAGAGTGTACCACCATCCCTCCACCCCAGAAGAGATCTACTTGACACAGAAAATTTAAATAACTGATGATTCCTTTGTTCTGTGATGCAACTTCCCTGTAGACCAGTGATGATTTGACCTGGAGAACACTTCTAAAAAATTTTCCTCTCAATAAGGGAAACCCAGTTTTCTAGTAATTATCTTTATCAGTGACCCAAAGACCATATTTACTTCTTCTCTCAAGTTACCTGTATAACCATGTTTGCTAAAGGTTCAGCCAGTTATTATCACAAGGTATAAAGTTCATAATTGTTGCTCTTTTTATAGAATCCAAACAAAAGGAAACACACTCATCTCCTGGGGAATATAATTATCAGTGGCCAGCCTGAAAATACTATAAAGAATGAATATTTGAGTGATCTAAAAATAAATCAGGTTTTTAAAAATATGGATTGTTTATACAAAAAGACATGTATCCATAAAGTAATTTATGTAAATAAAATTAAGAACACAAAGTAGTGTTGCTACAATGATATGGAATATATTAATAATGAAAAGGATTCAAATGATTTGAAATTTTTGATACCAAAAACCAAAAACCAGCTGTTGCCAAGTCGATTTAACTCATAGAGACTGCATATGTGTAGAGCAGAATTGTTCTCCATAGGCTATTCAAAGCTGTGCTGTTAGAGGCAGACTGCCACACCTTTCTTCCAACATACATCGGAGTGAGTCAAAATTGTCAGTTCTGGGACTTAGCATTAAGCAACTGCACCATTAAGGGACTACTGAATTAAGAGTTATAGAGACAACACTAAATTTCAAACTTTATGAAAATTTTCTGTAATACACATAATTGAAAAAGAATGATACTTGATTAAGTGTTCATTTAACAAGTATATTCTTTTAAACTACAAGGATCTATTGCTACATGTTTCACACTAGGGATGGAGACAAAATTACTCAAAAAGGTAGACTCAGTTTCTGCACTCCTCAAATTTACATCTAGTGGGAATTTATTTGAGCAAACAAGCAATAACATCACCATGTACAAGTGTTACTATATATAGAGGGTTCCAGAAACAGACAGTAGATATACCTTATGGATGAGTTAAAGAAGTGAACTCTTAAAGATGGGATAGTAGTAATACAACAAAGAGACAAAAGTGAAGACAGACAGGAGACTTTCTGTTCAGACGGAAACATGAATATCTGAGGGGGGGATGGAAAAACTTTAGTTTGGAGGCTATGAGAAGAGTATAAATCCAACCCCCAAAGTAGTCTGACATAACTTGCAAACATCACAGTCACAGAAGAAGCAGGTGGCAGTTATCTTTACCTAAAGCTGGCACTCTTGATCTGAAAGAATATCAGTAGACACATCAAGAAAACAATCAGAAGTATTCTGATTTAAAATCATTGTAAAGATACAGTATTAGAGTTAAACATCTCATTCAAATTCCATTAGAGTTGACACACAAAAATGGTTGACCCCAAAATCACCTCAGATGTTTAAATCTCTAGAACACAAGTCATGCACAAAGGGAATGACAAGGATCTAAAGCGTGTTATATGTATTCTCTTTGTCAGGTTAAATCTTCCCTCTTCCTCAACCTCTCAAGCAACAAGTATTAATTGTATATATATGTTGGATAGTAGAGAACAGAAGATAACTAAATAGCATAGTCTTTGGCCTCTAACTTAAAAACCTAATCTACTGCCATCAAGTAGATTCTGACTCATAGCAACCCTAAAAGAGAGAATAGGACTGCTCCGTAAAGTTTCCAAGGAGTGCCTGATGGATTTGAACTGCTGACTTTTTGGCTAGCAGACATAGCGCTTAACCACTATATCACCAGGATTTCCATATTTGGCCCCAAAGATGATTATATTTGTAGGGGGTGAGTAACAAGGCCAGTAGACATATATAAAGCATAAGTACACAGTTATAAATCAGATTGTGTACTCTATAGACTATCAGTATCAGATTACTGAAGATTAAGTTAGTCAGATACATTTCCCTTGAGAAGGAAGACTTTTCAGAGTGGATAGAACTTGAATTGAAGGGAGAAGGGAGGTAAGGACTAGAAAGGACATTTTAGAGGGAAGAAACATAGCTAATCTCCTGCCAAAAGTTGAGGAGACATTTGAGCTATAGAAATCAATTTCTCTGAATCAGTAGGTTGGGGTGAGATAAAAGAGCAATCTGAAAAACAGACACTTGTGGTTTGACACTTTAAGAAAAAAATACGTTGAGGAATGTTGAACTGGAGACTATAAAACAGTATTTAATGGTTATTCTAGCAATATTACGGGGGGTGGGGGGAAGAAGGAAGAATCTACAACTGAAGGAGCCAATAGAAACATTTTTAGAAATACATAGCTGAGGTGGTGCAATCTTGGCTATGAAATAAAAAGCAGGAGTCAAAGCAAAAACCATTAAAAAAGATAACAAGAAAATCATTTGGGACTACAGCCTGGAGAAGGTCATGAACATGAAGGAAAGGATGGGTGGAGAAAGACTAAGTGTATAAACAGAGGATCAATTCACGGAGGTGGGAAAGAAAGATGGAGTCAGAAAAATGGTAAGCTTGGTTTTGTTGCTGTTGGACTTGAAGCCATAATGAGATATTAAGTAGAAATTTTTATTTTGATGGCTAAAACAAAAGCCTGCATATCACATGGACAAGGTTGGAGTCATAGGTGTCATTTAAAACCCTAAATTTTTTAAGGAAAAATGTAGGACAGTAATGATTTTTTTTTATAGCAAATTTCTCATTTCAAACAAAGCTAAACCTAGTGCCAAGTTTTTCTGTTCTTCATAAACAGAAGAGAGGTGCTTTATAGAAGTGGAGGTCTTGGAACTTCTTTCCTCTCCAAATTCCTCCTTTTGTAGTACCTTTGGGCCCTGTGAATCACTTAGCAGGGAGGATGTTCATGAGAATTTGAACCAGCCAAGGAGAATGTTTTCATCAGAAATAAGCGTCATTGGTGACAACGAGAGCACAGAGGGAACCGCCCTGACAGAGCCAACCCAGAATCTGGTGAGCAGTGGAGAGCGCTGGCACAGGAATGCTTTGGCTATCCCTAAGTGGAGCTGACCATCAATGGTTCAGTGAATTGTCAGTGAGTCACAACGCACAGACAAGGCAAGTAGGTCAAAGTGATGTGGGTAGTTCAGAAACCAAGAGCCCAACCCTAGCCAAAGGTCAGGGATACAGCTTGAGATCAGGAAATCCAGGTTTGGCCAGCTGGCACTGATGACATTAAGGATTAGTCTCCAGGTCACTAGGGCATTCTTTTGTTTAAACATACCAAAAAGTCTCTTTGAAGCACCCACCATGGGCCAAATACCCTGATAAAACATGGGGATACCGTAGAGAGAAAAGAAGGCAGCAACACCTGTGGTCATGCTAGGGTCTGTGTGTAGAGAAACTGCTCCTTTTCCAGACATTTACTTTCTTTTCCCTCTCACTTCACAGACAATTCCCGACCAGTGTCATCCAGTCTCACCCTTGTAAATCTACTTCCTTTCTTCTGGTTCCATCTAGCCATTTTGCTGTGCTCTAGAGTTTTCTCTTCACTTCCGTGTTTGTATAATTAAACTGAAAGGAGTCTGGATTTCACACTGCAAAAATCACTGGTAATCTTTCACATTGATTTCAGACAGCGAAGAGGGCAAAAACCAGGTTTTTAGAGCTGACAGGGAGTTCATGAGATTTACAAATAAATGTTTTCAGTTGATTGTTAAAGTATAATTTGTTGTGGAAAACAAAAACAAAAAAAAGATATCTATGTAGCAGAGTAAAACCAAAACCAAACCCACTGCCACAAGTCAATTTCAACTCTTAGTGACCCTATGGGACAGAGTATAAATGCCCCACAGAGTTTCCAAGGAGTGCCTGGTGGATTTGAACTGCCAACCTTTCAGTTAGCAGACATGTCCCTTAACCACTACGGCACCAAGGTTTCTGTAGCAGAACAAGTCTCCCTTATTTCTCTCACCTAGACTCAACAGCTATTAGCATTGTCAAATGTCTTTCTTATTCTACGCATAGCATAGTGGTTCGAAGTTCATTATATACAGCAAGACCACTAAATTTCAAATCAAACTGTGGCATATTCCTGAGAAAACATAAGTACACATAAAAACTCATACACAAATATTCAAAGTAGTATTATTCACAACAGCGTAAAGGTGGAGGCAACTGAAATGCCTACCAACTAGTGAACGAATCACCAAAATGTGGTCTACCAGTACAATGGAATTTCAGCCACACAAAGGAACGAAGCACTGACACATGCTGCAGCCTGGATGGTCCCTGAAAACAGTATGCTAAGCTTAAGAAGCTATTTGTAAATGACCGCATACTGTATGATTCCATTTATACAAAATGCTCAAAACAGGCAAATTCACAGACACAGAAATCAAACAGTAGTTACCAGAGCTGCACAGAGGGAGTAATACAGAACAACTGCTAAGTGGTATAGGTTTCTTTGTGGGGTAATGAATATGTTCTGAAGTTAGATAGTGGTAATGACCTCACAACTCTGTGAATATGGTAAAATCCACCAAATTATACCCTCTGAATTGGTGAATTTTATGGTATTTAAATTATATCTCAGTAAACTTGGTGTGTGTGCACACATGTATTATGTGTATACATATGTAAACATATGCATTATGTGCACATATATATATAAACTAGCTCTGCCCCTTTGTATCTGTATGATTTGGAACAAGTTATTTAATCTCTGTGTGTTTGAGTTTTAACATCTGACACATCAGGATAATAGTGGAAACTCCATTGGTTCATTGTGAAAATTAAAGAAACACATGTAAAGAACTTAAAAGAGAACCTGGCACATATTAAGTACTGTATAAATTTTGACTTTCATTATTAATATTAGTAGTATCTTCTAGCTCATATACAGAAAAAAATATATATTAAACATTCCCTATACCACACCAATCCTGTCACCATCAAGTCAATGTTGACTACTAACAACACTATTGGACAAAGTAGAACTGCCACACAGGGCTTCCAAGGAATGCCTGGTAGATTCAAACTGCTGACCCTTTGCTGCCTTAGCTCTTAACCACTATACCACCAGAGTTTCTAAACATTACCTAATGCAACAAAAAATCGTTTTCAACCATTCACCGTATTGTCTCACCCATTCCTTTACTGTTTGATATTTAGATTATTTCAAGTTCATGGCTATTGAAGTCATGCTACAATAAGTGTCTTTGGGCACAGTTATTTTTTTTCCTCATTACCTTAAAATAGATTTTTAGAAGAGAACTCACTGGTTTCAAGAGTTTGATACCTTACATCTTTTACATACGAACTCATTCTAATTTGCTCTCAAGCCACACACATATGAGACTGCCTCTGTCACTGCTTCAGTCATCCACATCAACTGGTCTCTCACTGTTGTATAATCCCTGCTAAGTATTCTCTCACTGTTCTTTTAAATTGCACTCAACTAATTGTATACAAATTGAATATTCTTCAAATATTCTTTTTGGATTTTTTTTTTTTTTTTTTTTTTTGCCATTTATCCATGAAGTTTTTAGAAAAACTTTTTTCTTTTATCTCCCTGAGTGCTTTATACACTGAGCATATTGCATACCAAAAAAAAAAAAAAAAAGACAAAAACACTGCGGTTGAGTTGATTCCGATTCATAGTGGCTCTATGGGACAGAGTAAAAATACTACATAGACTTTCCAAGGAGTGCTTGGGGATTCAAACTGTTGACTTCATGGTTAGCAGCCACAGCACTTAAACACTACACCACCAGAGTTTCTGACATATCTTGCTATTTTACAAAATAGAATTTGAATAGAAAAATTTATTTGGCATAAAACTGAGTACAGAGTAGGAGTATTTTTCATTCATGACTCAAGTAGGTTTAGAGCTTTGGGATCATTGCAGCTAACCTTTTTCCTATTAAAAACCAAGTTCTGAATTCTACTTCTCCCTGTCACTTTTTTTCATTAGAAACTGGTTCTTGAAAGACTACATGTGCTTTGTTTGTGAGGAATACTGAACCAGCAAGGTGAGTTACATTTTGAGATTGTATGTGATTTTTCATTTTAATGAAAGGTCTACTTGAGGAAATTTAAGCATTTACTTTTAAAACCCAATACGTCTTTGACAATTACAGAGGATTTTCCTTTTTTTTTTTTTTTCTTCACAAGGAGTTCTGCCTTCTCTTTAGATGTGTAGGACTCCTCCCCTCCTTCAAAGACTGTGTTCCTCAAACTCTGTTTCATTTTTATACCTATACACCAAGGGATTTTTCTGGAATGAGAAGTGAACACCTTAATTAGTCTTCAGATAAAACTCATCTGGCCTGACAGCTACCATTATGAGCATGCCAGAAACCCTGGAGGTGTAGTGGGTAAGCTCTACGACTGTTAACCAGGAGGTCAGCAGTTCAAATCCACCAGGCACTCTGTGGAGACACCCTCGTCCTATGAGGTTGCTATGAGTAGGATTCAACTCAATGGCCATGGGTTTGGTGTTGATTTTTTTGTGTGAATAATAAACTGTGATATAAAACTGCACACTTTTTGTTAAAATACTTGCCGAAGTGTTTAGTAAATCACAGGATTTTATGAGCTACATTACATGGCTCAATATCATGTAACACTTCCGTGGACTTCTAAGTAAAGAAGTCTTCAAAGAAGAAGAAGTCTATAAGGTTTGTTTGAAATGAAACATAAAGTCAGCACAATGAAGCATTTAATAGCAAATAGGCTTTGGGGACAGGACATATTGTCTGTAAATGGCAGACCTTTTGTAAAACCAAAATTACTATCTTATTGGAGACCAATTTTTGCTCATCAAAGAATCTTTTGTTGTATTTGTATTGTTTTGCGTACCTAGTCTGTCTTCCCTGGGGTAGAAGTGAGTGAACGTGATGGAGACCGTGATAATGGTGACCCCAGGTCAGGGGTCACAGAAGTAGAATTGTTAGAGTAGTTCTATACACTAAATAAAAGTTCGATAAGCTCCTTTTCATCACTGTGGGAGGAGATGGTTGAACTGAATTTGAAATTAGTTGGGTGCTGATTAAAGCCCTGAGGTCAAGGAACAAATCTTACTCATTTTCATATAAGTTAGTATCTAGAGGAAAGCAGTCATGCATTCATTCAGTCAATATATATTATAACTACTGCAGGCCAGGTCTTGAACTACATGAGGAGGACTCAATAATGCTGATGACCTTGCTCCACACATCCCTATCTACCATTTCTTTTTCCTTCCTTCCTTCCTTCCTCTCCTCTCCTTCCAGGTAAAATGGTAGAAAGGAGAAAGGCTCTGAGAACATAGATGAGGATGTTCCCATAAAACCTTAAACTCCTTGGGCCTCAACTTTATATACCATGAATTGGAAGTAACAAAACACGGTACATAAAGAAGACAAAAGAAGCAAAGAAAGTGTCTCCAAAGTGGTTACCCTAAACTAAGCTCTCTGTAAAGTTGGGTTAATTTTTTTTTAAGGGCAGAAGGCCCTTCAAGGCCAAGAGAACATCTTGTGTATAAGATACCAACCAAGAGATATTGCTGAGAATTGTAAATGTTTCTTTATGGTCCTTGCTCAACAGGGAGATGTGACAAGATAAAATGAAGAAGCAGGTGGCTCTGATGGGATTTTTATTCCATGTTAAGGAGCTTGAACACATTCCTGGAGGAGACTGATTTTCAATAAGAAAGCCATGTGGCTAAAGGAACTGAAGGACAATAAAATTAATTCATAGTCTGTAAGTGGTGAAAGCAGATGAGGGACTAAACTGTGGCAGTGTGATGAAGGATGGAGACTTTGGAATAAAAAAAAATCTACAGCACTTCTATAAAATAAATGTTTAATAAATTTCATTTGAAAAAATACACAGACCACTAATATAGAATGAATGTCAAAGTCTCCCCTGACCCAACTCATTTTCATGGTCATGTTATCCTCAGAAGGAGCAAATAAAAATAACAGGTTGTTAGTCTTTTACTTGTTTCACCAGTTGAGGTAAGAAAGGATAAAACTTACCATTGTCAAGTTAATTCTGACTCGTAGCAACTCTATGGGACACAATAGAATTGTCGCATAGGGTTTCCAAGGAGTACCAGGTAGATCGAAACCGCTGAACTTTTGTTTAGCAGCTGTAGTACTCAACCACTATGCCACCTTTCCAAGAACGGATAACTTCTCAGTATTTCACTTGCATTAAAAGCCTGGTATACAGTGAATCCTGTGTGGTTTCTATAGGAAAAGTGTCCCAGCCTTTATAGAGTATACCAACACTACAAGGTAGCTATTATCAGTGCTTTTCAAAGACATTTGGCCACTTGGCCAGAGTCACACAGTTAGTATATGACAAAACTAGAATTTGAAATCAAATTCATGTGATTCTAAATGTTAAAACTTTTCCACTATGCCACAAGGTATTACTTGAGTATAATCAAAGACTTTGATTCTGAACACTGGATCACTAGGGGATTTTTTTGTTTGTTTTTTAGGGAAAGATACCTAGGCCCAATCTCAGACTCAGCAAATCAGAAATTCCTGAGGAAGAGGAAGAGCGTCTCTGCTTCTGCCAACAGCTTTGAGAAATTCTGTTATGTAGACAGAGTTGAGAAGTCACTTTGTGGAGGTAAAAGCAAATGTCTGCCCATACTGGCAAATTAAATACAGTGAAGGGATCCTCACCCTTGTTCATTGCCTGGTAAGGTTACCATACTTCTGTCTAGACTCTCTATTTACCAATCAGATTATGTTATAAGCAGTTTGGACAGAAGCAGAAACAATGAACTACAGTAGGGTATCAAGAATTAAGCTTCACATCTTCTCATTCCAGATTAACTGATAAATGCCTGTAGCTCACAAAACTCTAAAGATTCTCAATTTACATCATAGATGACAAAATAAGTTAAATACTTCAAAGAGAAGAATTAAATATATATATATATTCATTCTTGATCACTTTGAGTACATGCTACAGTAAGCAGTATCATTCTTTGATTAAGTTGTTCTACATCAAGGATGTAAACTAAAAGCTGTGTGAATTCGTTTTCCCTCTCCTGTCCTCAAGTTCATCTCACTAACTCTTTGCTCATTGTCTGCAACTCCTGTGGCATAGTGGTTAAGCGCTACAGCTGCTACCCAAAAGGCTGGCAGTTTGAATCTGCCAGGTGTTCCTTGGAAACTCGATGGGTCAATTTTATTCTGCCCTACAGGGTCACTATGAGCCAGAATTGACAGCACTGGATTTGGTTTGGTATAATCTGAGAATCTACCAAAGGAAGCCTTACCAGCTCCCTCCTCCCTTACCCCCACTGTTTAGAAACCTGTCTTCTGCGGGTCACTTTTTTTATGAGCTATCACAATTAAACACACTGTAGCAAAATCATTTCTTTTACTGCCCATCACATTCTAAGGTCTCTGAGGACAAGGGCTACTTCTTATTTCACTTTATGTTCTCAGATTCTAACACAAACACAACACAGAACAGTAAACAGTAACTATCTGTGGAAAGAACGAATAAACGAAAAAGAGAAGGGAGAAAGAAAAGAAACAGGAATGAGAAGGAGGGAAGAAAAAAGGAAGGAAACAAGGGAAGGAGGAGGGAATAGAGAAAACTGAAAATTTTCTTCGGAGATTGTCAACACGACCTGTCTCCAACCTCAGTGGCTGAAAGTTGAAAAGTATCTGAAAAAGAACCAGTCTAATATTTAAAAATGAGGAAACACTGAGAAAGTGCATTACCTTAGACCCCTAGTATGTAATAAAGTTGAAATTTTCTACAAGATTTCCTGCATTATTGTGTATGAATTACCGTTCTTTCCAGTTTAACAATTTACAGGTGTTCGTGTGTAACAAAGGGCACTAATGCCCCCCGGAGGCCAAGCACAGGGAGCTCGGGAGACAGCTGACGCTTTTTTCCTGCTGGCCGAGTGCTCGGACAAGACCCGCGGGAAATGATTCAGGTCAATTGCAAGCTTGCACAGAGAGTGGTAATTTCAATGTTAATGGCAGACAGTAGGGAATAAAGGCATCAGGGACGAGGCTATGGTCATTTTCACTTTACTTTTTTACTTCTAGGGCTCTAAACACAGTTTAGTAACCCACAAAATATAGTCTTAGCGATTTGCAGTTGACAAATACATTACAGAAAACTGAACTAAGTAGAATATCAGTGTTTCGTGTGGGTTACGTGGTAGACTTAGACTATGGAATTTTAATATTGGAAACTCAATAGACCAATCGGGTAAATTCCTGGATCTCTAGCCGCACAAGTAGGACTGACTTTTCTTTTGCTGAATCCTTCATGCCTATCTTAGTACTTGGTGTACAAATGTTTACTGAATAAATGAACAAATGCATGTGCCTATCTATTTCATTAAAATGAGACAAAAAAATTATAGGCAAATGCACCTGCTTATCCAACAGATAAAATGTTTTCGCTGACTGATATGCATCCACAGCTTCGTGATGGGAAGACTTTATGCTGAGCCTTCTGTTCCCAGCGTTGTTGTTTACTATGCTTTCTTTATTAGGAGGTTAAATGCAGCAAAAGAGCATTAACAGTAATTAGCCATGGAAATAAGAGTAAACCCAAGCACAATTTAATGCTTACTAACAGCCCATGATGAAGGCAGGAATCATCAAAAATAAGTAACCCATTAGGCTGAGAGTACAATTGTCAACACTGTCTTCACATGGTGGGCCTTAGTCAGTCAACGAACTTCAGCTGTAGCACGCGTGCTCTGCAGCTATTCCTGTGCTTTGTGGTCTCCGATCTCGGCCAAAGGCTTTGCTCTCTTCAGCTCAGCAAATGACCACTTGTCAACGACCTCAGAACCTCCTCGTCTTCTAACTGGGACTCCTTACAAATGCCCCGAGGCTGATACTCTTCTTTCCTTCTTCCCCTTTGTTCTAGAGAAAGATGGGCCTCTTTGTTTAGTTTGAACTTAATTGTGGAGCTCATTCCTCTGCAGTCTCCTTACAAAAATACAACTCTTGCACGCTTTCATCTTCATATCCAACTTCAGTTTTTTTTGTCTCTCTTAGCTCCTTTCCCCCAAATATCCAGTCTTTTTCCATCCTTAAAATCTTTTTCTTTCTTAGCTTTCTCCTCCTCCAACTTTCTGAGAAAGAAGCTAACCCAGCAAACTCTTTTTCCACTCCTTCTATTCACCCCTCACTTCACTGCCTCCTGGCTTCATAGGCACCGTTCCACAGAAGCTACGCTAATAAACATTTCCGAGGACTTTCAAACCAATAAGACCAGTCAGTAGGATTCTAGCTAAGCACTGATCTTTCCAGACTTCACCCTCCACATCTGTTGCTGTTACTCTCTCCTTCTTGATAAGTCGCTTAGCTTCTGTGTCTCAGTCCTCTCATCAGTAAAATGGAAATAATAATAATGCTTACCTCACAGGGTTGGAGGGATAAATGAGCTGAAATATGCCAAGTCTTCAGAACAGTACTCTATAGTTTTGGCTCTTGCTCTCAGGATGTTTTGCCGGCCAGCCATCAAAACGGCCATTCTCTTCCTCCAGATTTCTAGGAGGAAGGGAATCAAGCTCTGTTCGAAACCCTTTCAACTTTCTTGGCATAGGTTGGGAGCCAGCCCCTTCTGTCCCACAACTGAGGAACCCATTTCAAACCTCTCTGAGTCGTACTCTTAAAGTCCATTTTTAGACTAGGGAGTGGATGATAGATACCTCATTGTCTTGCTCTTAAAGGGAAAGGGGATAGTGACTCAACAGTGATACAACTTCCTTTAAAAAAAAAACAAAAACCTTTCATTAGAAATCTCATAACCACAATCCCTCGGCAACATCCCCCCTCCCTTCTGACTCCTTATTATATCCCTGACCTCATTGAAGTGGCCAAAGTTTTTGAAATAGGCTCTCCTCAAGACTCTTCTCTTTGTAATTCTGTGTAGAATGCATGAGAACTCTGCCAGTCACGCAGCTGGATATTGGTTTCCTATTAATATCAGTGTTTTCAACTACCTGTGTCTGTGAAAGCTGCTCCAGGAGAGATGGCCTGTCTACCTCTTCACAGACTGGGTACCAACCAGAGCTGTCGTCCTCACAGCTACTTTCCACCATCTGCTTCCCTTCCCCTGATTTCCCCAATGGCCAGCAATTAACCAGTATTCAGCAAATGACATATAGTAATGAAAAAAAAAACTAGCACAAATATATCTCCCAGAGAAAGCATTCAGTGTCTTCTCTGCCTGTGTATCTTCTGACTGCGATCTGGACTATTATCTGGAATGATTTTGCCCCCTTGTGGTAAAGTCTAAGTCGTGCAGGGTTGGAGTCCATGATCACGCCTAGCTTTTGGACCATTTCTCACCTTGATTTTACTCCCCTACAGGGTTTTTAGATCTCAGTTACTCATCATCAGTCTTATGTGGAAACACATGAGTGTTTTCGATTGCTTTATTTAAGCCCCTATACTACAAGCAGTTTCTTCCATTGAAACAAACATTTTGTTTAAATTTAGTTTAAATGTCTCATCTTGATAGCCCTGGTGACACAGTACTTTAAGAACTATGGCTGCTAACCAAAAGGTTTGAATCCACCCGGTGCTGCTTGGAAACCCCCTGAGGACAGTTCTACTCTGTACTACAAGGTTACTTTGGGTTGGAATCAACTTGATGACAATGGTGTTTTTTTGTTTTTTATTTATCACATTGTAGATATTAGACACATTTGAAGCTTATCTCTGACTCTTAGTACCTTAAAACATCAAAAATCAAGCCATTTTTTGTTTTCACTAACTTTTTTACATTCTTGTTAATTAAACTTTCTCTTTTGGAATAATTATAAATTAATCTGCTGTTGGAGGAGATAACATAGAGATCCTGCGTAACCCTTACTCAGTTTTTTCCATGACATTATCTAACAAAATTGTAACATAGTATCGCAAATAGGTTATTGGCATCGATAAAGATGCAGAATAATTCTCTCACCGTAAGAACCCTACATTTTAGCCATTTATAGAAACACCCACTGTCCTCCTGTCAACACCCAATCATTGATCACTGTTGTTATTGTTTGGTGCCATCGAGTCTGCTTCAACTCATAGCAACCTTATGTACAACAGAAGGAAACAACTGCTCAGATCTGCAACGTCCTCACAATTGTTGCTGTGCTTCAGCCCGTTGTTGCAGGTACTGTGTCAGTCCATCTAGTTGAGGGTCTTCCTCTTTTTCAGTGAGCCTGTGCTTTACCAAATATGATGTCCTTCTCCAGAAACTGATCCATCCTGGCAACATGTCCAAAGTATGTGAGATGAAGTCCTACCGTGCATGTCTCTAAAGAGCATTCTGGCTGTACTTCTTCCAAGACAGATTTATTGCTTCACCTGGCAGTCCATGGTATATTCAAAATTCTTTGCCAACACAGTAATTTAAAGGCATTGATTTTTCTTCAGTCTTCCTTATTATTGTCCAGGTTTCTTAGGCACATGAGGGACACCTACGCGCACTTAGGCACACTTAGGCACATGGGTCAGGCTCACCTTAGTCCTCAAAGTGACATCTTTGCTTTTGACACTATAAAGAGATCTTTTGCAGCAAATTGGCACAATGCAATGTGTCATCTGATTTCTTGACTGCTACTTCCAAGGGTGTTGATTAAGGTTTCAAGTAAAATGAAATTCTTGACAATGTCAGTACATTATCAGTTTATCATGACATTGCTTACTGGTGCAGTTGTGAGGAATTTTGTTTTTCCTTCATGTTGAGGAGCAATCCATACTGAAGGCTATGGTCTCCGATCTTCATTAGTAAGTGCTTCAGTATTATATCATTTCTATATTTCAAATTGTTATTATGTCTCCCTCCAATCTAGATGCCTGTTCTTCATATAGTCTAGCTCCTCACATTATTTGGTCTGCATACAGATTTAATAAGTATGATGAAATGCTACAACCCTGAAGTGCATCTTTCCTGACTTTAAACCACACAATATCCTCTTGTTCTATTCAAACAACTGCCTCTTGATCTATGTACAGTTTCCTTATGAGCACAATTAAGTGTTCCAGAATTCCCAGTTATCTGTAATTTTTTATAACCCACACAGTTCAGTGTACTTGCATAGTAAATGAAACACAGGAAAATGTCTTTCGCGTACTTTCTGCTTTCAGCCAGGATCCAGCTGACGTCCACAGTGAAATCCTCCATTTCACATCCTCTTAGGAATCTGGCTTAAATTTCCGGCAGTTCCTTGTCAGCATGCTGCTGTGGCCACTTTTGAATTATCTTTTGCAATGTTTTACTTGCTTATGGTGTTAATAACATTGATAATTTCTGTATTCAGTTTGATATTTTCCTTCTGAATAGGCATAAATAGGGATCTCTTCCAATTGTTTAGCCAAGTATCTGTGTTTTAAACTTGTTAGTATAGACTGGTGAACACTTCTAGTACTGCATCTGTTTGTGGGAACATCTCAATTGGGATTCTGTTAATTTTTGGGGACTTGCTTTTTACCAATGCCTTCAGTGCAGCTTGGACCTCTTCCTTTAATACTATCAGTTCCTGATCATATGCTACCTATTGAAATGTTTGAACATTGAACAATTCTTTGTGGTATAGTGAATGTGCGTTCTTTCCACCTTCCTGTGATGTTTTCTGCATCATTCAGTATTTTTACCTTTAGAATCCCTCACTACTGCAACTTGAGGCTTGAATTTTTTCTCCAATTCCTGACAAATGATGCTTATGTTTTTCCCTTTAGGTTTTATAACTCCAGATCTTTGCAACTGTCATTTTAAAACTTTGTCTTCTTAGCTGTGCTTTGAATCTTCTGTTCTGCTTTTACTTCATCAGTTCTTTCACTAACTGTAGCTACTACTTATGGTTCAAAAGCAAGTTACAGAGTCGATTCTGACATGATTTTGGTCTTTTATTATTTTCCCCTATCTTTTTAACGACCTATTGCTTTCTTCATGTATGATGTCCTTGATGTCTTGCCACAACGCCTCTGGTCTTTGGTCATTAGTGTGCAACACATCAAGTCTGTTCTTAAGATGGTCTTTTAATTTTGGTGGGTTATAATCAAGGTTATACTTTGGCTTTCACGGACTTGTTACAATTTCCTCCAGCTTCCACTTGATCTTGTTATATGAGCAGTTCGCAGGCTGTTCCATAGTTGGTCCCTGGTCTTGTTCAGACTGATAACATTGAACATTTCCATGTCTCTTTCTACAGATGTAGTTGATTTGCATCCTGTTGTTCCTTCTGGTGAGGTCCACATGTATAGTCACAGTTTATATTGTTGAAAAAAGGTAGTTTCAGTGAAGTTATTCATCTTACAACATTTTATCATGTGATCTCCAGCACTGTTTCTGTCAATTTTCATCTTAGTTTCCAGCTTTCCAATTCCAACCACTGGAGGTAATCAACACACCTGACTGCGTGTTTGATCAATTTCAGACTGCAGAACTTGGGAAACAATCTTCAGTTTCTTCATCTTTCACTTTAGAGGTTGGTGTGTAGCTTTAAATAATAGTTGGATTAACTTGTCTTCTCTGTAGGCTTATTGACAGTATCCTATCACAGACAGTGTTGTACTTTAGAATAGATCTTTAAATGTTCTTTTTAATGATAAATGCAATGTCTTTCATCTTTGTCATTCCCAGCATAGTACAACATATGATTGTCTGATTCAAAATCGCCAATGCTAGTCCATTTCAGTTCACTCATGCTTAGGATATCAGTGTTTATGGGTTCCATTTCATTCATCAGTAGGTGTTTACAGCTGTTTCTTCTCATTTTAAGTTATCAAATGTTGGTACTGAAAGCTCCATTTATGTCATCATAGTCAAATCTCCTTTGAAGGGCCAGCTCTTCCTCAGAGTATTTTCAGTGTTTTCCAATCTAAGGGGCTGGCATTCCTGTACTGTATCAGATAATGTTCCACTGCTATTTGCTTAATTTTTTTCAGAAGTAGATTGCCAGGTCCTTCTTCCTATTCTGACTCAGTCTGGAAGCTCAGGTGAAAGCTGAGAGGCTGTGCTAGTATTTGAATACTGGTGCTACAACTTTTAGCATCATAGCAACATGAAAGTGCCCAGACTATGACAAGCTGGAAGACCGGGGCAACATTAACTTCAATGATTGTAGGGTAAGAAGAGTTCCCTAACAAACAGGGTCAGAGACGGGGCCATGTCAAGATTAAGGAAAACGACAGACATGAAAAAGTGGGATCAGGGGGTTGATGGTCATCACAGCCGAGAGCCCAGAACTGAGCTTTATTTACGACACTTGGCTTGGCATAGTTTGTACTAGGGGAGGTTAATCTCTTTAATGTTAAAGAGTTAAAGATATCCAGATCTGTTTAATTCTTTATCTGAAAGGGAGCAGTTTTCCATACCCTTTGTTTTCTCACGGTTGTCCGTGATTTATCTCTTCGATCTGGATGTACTCTTAGGTCAAGATGTTAATATTATGTCCCCTAGTACAAAATGTTAGGCAGAGTTGCGATAAGTAGCTTATAGTGGCTCAAAATGGCCATGGTCATATTAAGAGTGTTTATATAATTCCCACAAATGATATATAATTCTGTCAGATCAAGAATGTCGTTATATAAATAGAATTACACAATATGTAATGTTTTAGGATTGACTTTTATTTTGCCAGCATAATTCTCTGATGTTTTATCTGAATTATTCTCTTTATTAGTTTGTTCCTTTTTATTTCTGATTAGTATTCTGGAGTATGGATAGATCACTGCTTGTTGAACTCTTCACTCGGTGAAGAACATCTAGGTTATTTAGTTGCAGGCTATCAAGAATAAAGCTGCTATAAATATTTGTATGTATGTTTCTGTGTGAAATAAGCTTTTATTTCTCTGGAATAAATGCCCAAAAGTGCAAGTGCTGAATTTTATGGTAATTCATGTCTAATTTAGAAAACAGCTGCCAGGCTAACTGACTGAAAGAGATTCATATCTGTGCCCATTCCGAAGAAAGGTGATCCAACATAATGCTGAAATTACTGAACAATATCATTAATATCACATGTAAGTAAGATATTGCTGAAGATAGTTCAAAAACCATTGTAGCAGTCCATCAACAGGGAACTGCCAGAAAATCCAGCCAGATTCAGAAGAGGATATGGAATGAAGGATATTATTCCCAATATCAGATGGATCTTGGTCAAAAGCAGAAAATACCAGAAAGATGTTTACCTGTGTTTAACCGACTATGCCAAGTCATTTGACATTGGAGATCATAACAAATTACAGACAACAAAGTGAAGAAGGAGAATTGCCAAATGCTCTATTGGGCTCATGTGGAATCTGTACATAGACCAAGAGGCAGTCATTCAAATAGAACAAAGAGGGGGTGGAGTCAAGATAGTACACTAAACGCAAGTCTCCTTAAACCCCTCTCTGGAAAGCAAGCCCTGAATTGATAATTAAATGGAGTTTTCTGGACACGTAGTGAGCCCTAGGACACAGCATAGGGCTGTTAATTTGGACTTCATACCACGAATAGGAAAACCTCTCTTTGCCATCCCCCACTCTTGGAGAGTGCTGGCTTTCATGGACTAAAAGTAGCTCTCTCTATTAATTTTTTTTTCTCTATCTTAGCTGGTGGGCAAAGCTGGGACTTCACTAGCAGCTAATCTCAGATGCACAGCTGGTGGGATTGATGAGCGAAATTGCCACATTTTGAGAAACTGACTTTGTACTCTGTACATCTTGGTACTTTGGCCTTTCTTTCTACCTCTGCCATTGAGTAGTCTGTACCAAGGCAGGTGGAGAGCTTGTGTGGGATGCCATCTTGTTCCACTGGGAGGCAGAGATACCCATAAGGCGCCTCAGCTGAACCTATTTCTTAGGCTGGGAGGCAGCACCTGACTGGAGGAGAGCTCTTTTCCAGCAGAAAAGCAGTATTTTACACAATGTTGCTTGCAGCTGGGGCCTGACAGCAGAGACAAGCGTTGCAGTAGCCTTTCTGTATTTTGAACTGGTTTATGATGTCTGATGTTGGATCTAGAGATGCTTACTTTGACAGCTTGGAAAAGGGATCTGTACACCTGAGAACCTGACTGATTCTGGAAGTTGTCAGATACCTTTTACCTTTCATTTTAAGATGGCCTAGAGAAACAACTACAGTCCATCCTCACAGCAACTCTCCCAGCCTTTATTGACTTATATGATGCCTAAAAAGCAATAAACTCTGGAGAAAACAGTAACTAAGAAATTACCTGTGGCTTCAGAAGGCCCCCCAAAGAAACAACCAAAGAACTTCCAGACAAAGAAATCTTTCTGAAGCTATCAGAAGGTGAATACAAGAGGATTATATAGAGAGCCCTCCTAGACCTCCTACAAAATGCAGCAGAGGAAAATGAAAAATTATGCAAGCTGTTCAATCTAATGGAACACCAGTACTCTGAAATCCAATGGATCAAGAATAAAATCAAAGACATAGAAATTTCAATTCAAAGCCAAGAAAACAGAAGGGAACAAATGGAAAATAGACTTTCTGACTTGCAAGACAGAGCTACTGACTCCAGTATCTGTGAGGATAAATCAGAAAAAAGAAACAAGAAAAATGAGGAAGCATTAAGAAGTATGTGGGACTCTACTAAGAGGAAAAAATTATGGTTGATTGGAATTCCTGAACAGGGCAAGACACATGAGAATACAGAGAAAATTGTTGTTGAGCTGCCAACAGAAAATTTCTGAGAAATTATGAAGGAAGAGAATATAGATAATCCAAGATGCATGTCAAACACCACTCAATATAGATCTCAAAAGAAAGATTCCAAGACATTATAATCAAGCTTAACAAAATGAAGCATAAACAGAAACTCTTTGAGGCAGAAAGACTCAAAACAAAGCTAACATTCAGAGGAAAACCCTGTAGGCTTTTGTGAGATTTCTCAGCAGAAACCATGCTGGCATGGAGACAGTGGCATGACACATTCAAAGTCTTGAAGGAGAAGAACTTCCAACCAAGAATTAGATATCCTGCCAAACTATCTTTCAAATATTAAAATGAAATTAAGACATTCCAAGATAAACAGAAACTCAGAGACTTTGTAAAAACCAAACCACAGCTACAAAAAATACTCAAAAAATCTCTTGGCTTAGAAGAACAAAACCACTAAGTTTATATTTTAGAAGTCAATTCAGAAGACATCACCCCTTAGGGAAGGCCCCAAATTCAATCAAACCTAGAATAGTGGAAGAAATGATCCAGTAATCGTATCATGAAATCTATGATGTCATCATATTGAAAAGAGGGATGTACTACAGTCTTTATAGTCCTTCCAGATGGAGAAGAAGTTAATAAGACTGGCAGTAATTAAAATTGAGTTTATACATAGTTTATTAAGGGGGATAATAGGGCAGCCACAAAGCATAATAAAGATACAACATATTAAATCAAGAAATGTAATACAGGAGTCTCATCAACCACAAAACCAACCCTAAAAAAGATGAAAAATCAACTCACAAAGAAGAATGTCCCAGATCAATAAGAACAACAGAGAAAACATCAACACAAAAATAAACATATCACAATGGCAGCACTGAAAACATACCTATCAATAATTACATTGAATGTGAATGGACTGAACACTCCAGTAAAGAAATATAGAGTGATATCTTGGATCAAAAGACACTACCCATCCATATGTTGCCTACAAGAGACTCTCCTTAGACTTAAAGATATGAGCAAACTGAAAATTAAAGAGTGGAAGAATATATATCAAGTTAGCAATACACAAAGAAGAGCAGGTATAGCTACTCTAATCTCACATAAAATCGATTTTAATGTAAAATCCACCATCATGGACAAGGATGGACACTACTGCTGAAAGTTTCAATACACAAGCAGGACTTAACAATATTAAATATTTATACACCTAATATTAGAGCACTGAAATACATCGAAGAAACACTGACTATGCTCCAAAAGGAGATAGATCACTCCACAATAATAGTGGGAGACTTCAAAACTTCCCTCTCAGTATTGGACAGATCATGTAGAAAAAAGCTCAGTAAAGATACAAAAGACCTTATTGCCACAATGAACCAACTAGATCTCATCAAAATATATGTCAACAGACAACTACACCTTCTCCAGTGCACATGGAACATTCTCCAGAATAGACCATTTGTTAGGATATAAAGCAATTCTCAACAAAATCCATACCATTGAATTACTGCACAACGTCTTCTCAGATCATAAAGCCATAAAGGTCAAAATCAATAGCAGAAAAAACATAGAAAATGAAACTCTTGGAAACTGAACAACATCTTGCTCAAAAAACCATGGGTTATAGAAGAAATCAAGCAGGAAATAAAGAAATTCAGGGATTCCAATGAGAATGAAAACACTTCCTACCAGAACATATGGGATATAGCCAAAGCAGTGCTCAGAGGTCAGTTTATCTCCATAAGGGCACACATCTGGAAAGAAGAAAGAACCTAAGCCAAAGAACTAACCCTACCACTTGAACAAGTAGAGAGAGAACAACAGAGGAACCCCCTCAGGCACCATAAGAAAACAGATTACAAAGATTAGAGTAGAACTAAATGAATTAGAGAACAGAAGAGCAATTGAAAAGACCAAAGGCTGGTTTTTTGAAAAGATCAACAAAGTTGATAAACCACTGACTGAACTTACTAAAGAAAAACAGGAAAGGAAACAAATAACCCAAATAAGAAATGACAGAGAAGTTGTCATAAAAGATTCAGCAGAAATCAAAAATATCATAGCAGAATACTATGAAAGTCTTTAACAAATTTGGAAACCTGGAGGATGGACAAATTCCTTGATTCTTATTACCTACCCAAATTATCACAATGTGAAGCAGAACAATTTAATAAATCCATCACAAAGGAAGAGATTGAAAAAGTCATCAGAAAACTCCCAACCAAAAAAAGCCCAGAGCCTGATGGCTTCACCAAAAAATTCTACCAAGCTTTTAGAGAAGAGTTATCTCCAATACTACTGAGACTATTTCACAGTATAGAAAGGGATGGAATACTCCCAAATTCATTCTATGAAGGAAGCATAACCCTGGTACTAAAGCCAGGGAAAGATCCAACCAAAAAGGAGAATTACAGATAGATATCACTCATGAATCTAGATGCAAAAATCTTCTTGCTAACAGAATTCAACAACATATCAAAAACACAACCCATCATCACCAAGTTGAAGTCATACCAAGGATGCAAGGCTGGTTCAACACCAGAAAAATAATTAATATAATCAACCACATAAACAACATGAAAGACAAGAATCACCTGATTTTTGTCTATTGATGCAGAAAAGGCATTTGATAAAGTCAAACACTCATTCATGCTCAAAATTCTCAGCAAAATAGGAATAGATGGAAATTTCCTCAACGCAATAAGGGCCATTTATACAAAGCCAACTGCCTACATCATCCTCAATGGAGAGAGATTGAAAGACTTTCCCTTGAGAACGGAAACTAGACAAGGATGCTCCATTCTCAACTCTCCTATTCAACGTTGTACTAGCCAGAGAAATTAGACAAGACCAAGAAATAAAGGGCATCTGCTTCGGCAAAGAGGAAGTGAAAATCTCCCTGTTTGATGATAATGTGATTGTATATGCAGAGAATCCCAAAGAATCTGTAAGTAAACTACTCAAGCTGATAGAAGAGTTCAGCAAAGTCTCAGGATATGAGATAAACATAAGCAAATCAGTAGGATTTGTTTATACCAATGAGATTGTTAATGAAGAAATCGCCAAATCAATACCATTTGCTATAGCCCCTAAGGAAATAAAGTACCTAGGAATTAATCTAACCAGAGAAATAACAGACCTTTACAAAGAGACCTTACTGCAAGAAATTAAGAGAGACTTAGATAAATGGAGAAAATTACCCTGCTCATGGATAGGAAGACTTAACATTGTGAAAATGTCTATTTTACCCAAAGCAATTTACTTATATAATGCAGTCCCAATACAAATCCTACGACATTTTTTAATGAGATGGAGAAACAAATTACCAACTTTGTTTGGAAATAGAAGAAGCCCCAGATAAGTAAAGTACTACTAAAGAAGAGCACACTGGGAGGCCTCTCACTACCTGACTTTAGAACCTATTACACTGCCACAGTAGTCAAAACGGCCTGGTACTGGTACAAAAACAGACAGATAGATCAATGGAACAGAGTTGAGACCCCAGAGATGACACCATCTTTCTGTGAACAGTTGATATTCAACAAAAGCCCTAAGACTTTAAACTGGGGAAAAACAATTTATTCAGCAAATAGTGCTGGAAAATTGGATACCCATCTGCAATAAATTGAAACAAGACTTGTATCTTACACCTTATACAAAAACCAACTCAAACTGGACAACAGACCTAAATATCAAATCTAAAATGATAAAGCTCATCCAAGAAAAAGTAGGAACAACAATGGAAGGTTTAATACAGAATGTAGACAGACTTCAAAATCTATTAAACAAATCACAATCATCAGAAGACAAAATAGATAAATGGGAACTACTAAGACTCAAACACTTTTGCTCATCCAAAGACATTATTAATAGAATTAAAAGGCCACCTACAGAATGGGAAAAATATTTGGCAACTCTGTCAGACCAATGCCTAATCTCCATAATGCATAAGATACCACAAAATATCAGTAAGAAAAAGATAAATCATCCAGTTAAGCGATGGGCAAAGGAGATGGACAGACACGTCTCTAAAGAGGAGATCCAGGAGGCCAAAAAATACATGCAGAAATGCTTGCTATCATTAGCTATTGAAGAAATTCAAATGAAAACTACAATGAGATACGATCTCACCCCAGCAAGGTTGGTCATGATCCAAAAAATGCAAAACAACAAATGCTGGAGAGGCTGTGGAGAAACTGGAACTCTCCTACACTGTTGGTGGGATTGCAAAATGGTGCAGCCTCTTTGGAGAGCAATCTGGCACTTCCCGAAAAAACTGGAAACAGATATACCATTTGAGCCAGTAATTCTACTGCTTGGAAGATACCCTACAGAATCAAGGCCCTGCACATCAACTGATACATGCACAAGAATGTTTACTGCAGCAGAGTCCACAATAGCAAAAAGATGGAATGAACTCAGATGCCCACCAACAGATGAATGGATAGGTAAACTATGGTGTGTATACTCAATGGAACACTACGCAATGATAAAGAACAATGATGATTTTAGGAAACATCTTATAAGCTGGTTTCAATTGGAGAACATTATGCTGAGTGAAAGTAGTGAGAGACAATAGGACAAAAATTGTATGACACTCCTACAATAAGAACTTAAAAACAGACTCATGCATAGAACAAAAGACTCTTTGATGGCTGCAAGTGTGGGGAGGAAGAGAGGGTGAGGGGGGAAGGCTTTGATTAGATAGATGATAGAAATTTGGTTGGGTGTAATCCGTGACAGCACATGATAAAGAAGATTAATATTACCTGGACTTCAACATGATTACTCCTCCCATCTTAACCCAATATTGAAAGGACAGAGTAGTTCAGGGGGTGCAGGGGTGGGGACCACACTCTCAGGAGAAATCGAGGCCAATTGGCACAACTAGCATTTTCTAAGAGAACCTTCTGCACCCCACATTGGTGAGTGGCATCTGGGGTCTTAAAAGCTGCCATCTGAGGGTACAGCAAATTTTCCCAACTCAGCAGGAACAGATGATCACCAAGGACCAAAATGACATGTGGGAATGAGAAACTGGAAGACAGAGAGACACACATGAGTGGGCAACTACATTAACTTGTGACCAGAACAGAGAGGTGCCTGGCCACCACCAGTGATAGACGTGATGAACCTCACAAAGTTCAGTCTCACTGGTAACACAAGAATAAAAAGGGGTACAGCCTGAGATCTCTGCAAAAAGACCTCAATTGATGGTCCTGGGGCCTAGGAGTTGCCCTGAGAGCATGGCCACTGGCCCTGATGCTGCCCAAGTCCATAAATCATAATGGAGGTCAACTCTTCGGAATGGATTGGACTTGGCGATACAGAGTGAGCATATCATGTATGCACTTTATGGTTCTATGCATCCATAGGATTGTTCTGCTGAGCTCTTACTGGAGGTAGGAGACTGGGTGGAGAGGAGGGGATAGGAGATCGTTGGGAGGATACGACATGAAAGGAGCAGAGAGGAAGAGTGTGATGTCACCAGTTACCTTTAGCCCTAAAGGATATTTTCCACATATATAGAATTCTAGGTCTACAGTCTTTTTTTTGTTTTTGCCCATCACTTGAAAATTTCTGTGCTACTTCTTTCTGGCATCTGTATGGTTTCTGTTGATAATCTATCATTCAATTTTTTTTTTCTCTTCTAGGTAAGATATCATTTGTGTCCCACTTTCAAGTTTTCTGGCTTTCATTATCAGAAATTCTATGTTGGTTTCTTTGAATTTATCCCATTTGAGGTTCGCTCAACTTCTTAAAACTGTAGGTTTATGTCTTTTGCCAATTTGGGAAAATTTTAGCTGTCACTGTTTTCAAATACAGATTCAGCTACACCTTCTTTTTCCTCTTTCTTGAACTTTGATGTCATGTAATTTTCATTATTATTATTATTTTATTTTTATGAGTCCCTAAAACTGTTCATTTTATGTTATTGCTGTTTTAGTCTATTTTCTGTTGTTCAGACTGAGTAATTGTCAAGATTCTACATCCCACTCACTGATTTGTTCCTCTACAATCTACTGTTCAATCTATCCATTGAGCTTTTTATTTTGGTTACAGAATTTTTCCATTCTAAAACGATGAGGACACCTGTTTTTTCATTCATCTTAAACATTTTCTTAATGCTTCTTACAGCATTTCTATGATGTCAAGCCGAAGCCAAGTTCCGTCGAGTCATATCCAACTCACGATGGCCGCCTTAAAATTTTTGTCAGATAATTCTAACAACTCTGTTTTCTTACTGTTAGTGTTTATTTGTATTTCTCATTCAGTTTGAGATTTTACTGGCTCTTCATAATATGAGGATTTTAGATTGAAACATGGACATTTTGAATATTATAAATCTCTGTATCATATTTATACCTTTTAGTGTAGCTGACTTTCTTTGATGCCACTCCAACAGAGGAAAGGGGATGCTTACCAGGTGGGATTAAAAATCCAAGTTCCATATTCAGCCTTTATTAACACCAAAGTGTTTCTTTATTACTGCTAGATGAGTATGGGAGTTTCAAGTCTTCACTAGGCCTCCACTGGTACTTCCATGATTGAGATGAGTAGACATTTCTGATCATTATTCCTCACATGTATAGTTGGACAGTACTAAAGTCCTGACCCACCCCTGCACTTCCTCTGAAATCACTCCAGAGAGCAAAGGGAGGAGTGCCTCGTTACTGTCAAGTGGGTATGGTTATGCAGGCTCCCAACATGGTTTCCACTGACACTGTGAGGGGTAATTCCTTGTTACTGTCTAGCAGAGAAAAAAGTCCCAGCTCCCTATCTGGCCTTATCTGAAACCCCCTGGTGGGAGGGGGCTTAAGTTACTTCATTACAGCCTAGTGAAAGTAGACTTCTAGGCTCTCCACTTAGACTTTGCTTATAGAGGTGGGGTTGGGGGCAACAGATTTTTTTCTGGTATTTGGCTGGAGTAGAATGGTTATTTTCTAAAGATTTTCTGTCTTTCAAGGGTATTCTTTTTCTGCTTTTTTGACTAGACAGAGCAGGCTTTTGCTGAAACTTTTTTCATCAGATTCATTGACATTTCTCAGTTACTGGCTTCTTCACCTCTGAGTCTGGGTTATATGAGGAAAATAGAAAACATAGGGAATTCATCTGCATGACAGTCCTTGAGTCCCAACATACCTAGCCCATGTGCCTTCTTCTCTCTGACTTTCAAAGTCTTCTTGTTTGCTTTACATTTAATGTACAGGGTTTTTGGTTGAACTTAGTGAGGGAAATAGGGAAAAGTACACCATATGTACTCCATCTTTCTGGAGCAAAATTTCTAACTGCTTTACTTTTGCTTTGATATATAACGAAAGCTCCTAAAGTTTATCCAATTTAAATATTTTGAATTCTGTTCAGCATCATTTCTCCAGCTGTTTGAATCTCTATTTGTTATTATCTTCTTCCTAGACTTCCAGACAAATTCAGTCCACATCAATGCTAATTAACCCATTGCCATGAAATGGATTCCAACTCACAGTGACTCTATGGAACAGAGTAGAACTGCCCCCATACAGTTTCCAAGGAAGGCCTAGTGAATTCAAACCACCAATCTTTTGGTTAGCAACTATAGCACTTAAGCACTATGCCACCAGGGTTTTCTCAGTGCTAACTAATAGTTTGACATTAAAACAAACAAATAAATAAAAAGGTTATGCAATCAACTAGCAAATAATTTTCTGATATATATTTGTAGATACAAAAAAGTAGAAGAAAATGTATCTTAATGTTAAACTTCTGCTGTATATAGAAAGAGGTCTAAACTTGTCAGGTTGTGTGGACAGTGGCTAAGAGATCAAGATCTGTGATAAGCTATCTCCATATGAATCAAGCTTCACCATACACTAGTTTGCATGGCCTTCAGGAAATTACTGAAGCTGCCTAGTCTCCATTTTCTCTTTTATAAAATGAAGGAAATATTAGTACATAGCTCATAAAGCTATTGAGAGAATTAAGTGTGGTAATGCTTGTAAAGTATTTAGCACAACTAAGTATAAGGTAAAGCGCTATATAATCTTCTAACTTAGCTAAGAGTAATCAGTTAGCACCTATTGTAACACCTGTTGTGGGCTGAACTTCTGAAAAACTTCCACCTAGAAGAATGAACAGAAGAATTTCTACAAAAAGACAAAACCGTGTCTTCAGTGTAATCCTATTGTGTGCCACACATCCCTTTAAAAGACAGTATAGAGACAGTTTTCACAACATAGCCTATCCCTGCTAGAGGAGAGAGAGAGAACACCATCCCAATAATGGCAATCCCACAGAGTAGTAGTTAAGATCTGGTGTTCTGGAGTCAGAACGGGTGCATCCTACTTTGCCTCTAGCACTGACTGTGTGTTCATGGAAAAATAACGCTAACTTATTAACACCCTCATCTGTAAAATAAGGATGATGGTAAATATAGCATTACCTGCCTCATGAGGTAGGTGAGTAAACTCCTAAAGCAGCAAATAGCAAATATCAACAATTACTAGAATATCATGATTTGTCTACTTATCTGATGATAAATGATGACTTATCTAATGATAAATGAAGAAAGATGACAGAATACTCTTCCTCAATGTAACAGCTCTTATCTAGTTCCTATCCTTGGAGCTGACTCTTGGCTGGCAAGCTGTTATTCAGTGAGTTGTAACTTACAATATTTTGCACATTTTCACTATTAGGTTTTGCCCAATACCTCACTTTAAGGCAGCAATCTTCCTCAGAAATCTCAATTATTTCCTCCCTCCTCCCATTTTTTTCTCTTTCTAGAGAATTTCTCATTCTATCCTCAATGATTTTTAATCTCATTTACAGTTTTTAACCTCTTTTATCCTCTCAGTGCTGTATTCTGTATTGTCTTCAGATCTATTTTCTTACTCACTTTATCTTCTCCTCAGTGTTATTAATCTGCTTAACAATCCTCTTAACATTCTATTTCAATTGTATTTGGTTCCTTTACATATCTACTTTATCATTCTTGTAGTCTCTTGTTCCTTATGCATATTTTTCTAGTCTGTATTTGTTTAGACAAATAAACATCCTTATTTGGTAGTCTATTGCTGTTAAATGCTGTATCTGAACTACGCTTACATTTCTTCCATCTTTTGCTCATGGCAGCTTTTTTCTTTCCATTTTGAGATTTTTGACTGTAAATTTTTTATCTTCAGGAATTCTTAAGGTCTGGAGAAAAGGTGTGTTCTTTTAGAAATTACTTACCTTTGCTTCTACTGGGTCACTATGAGTTGGGATCTACTCAGCAGCAATGAGTTTAGTCTTTTGGAGGGCTTTGTTTCTGTTAGTTATTGATGCGCAGCATCAAATTAAGACTACCTTAAATCCTTAGCTTGAGAATTATCTTGACCTTGTATGTACTGTTAATTCAGGCTACAAAACTACCTGAAGGCTATCTTCTTAATCAATTGTCTGAGAAGATTGTCTTTCCCCCTAAGGGGAAAGCACAGATCTTTGTCTTACATTTATCTCAAGGTATCATCTTAGATTCTGATTTTTGGACATGGCCTGCACAGCTCTTAAAACTGAGACTCCAATTGGCCAAGTCCAACCTATTCAGGGAGCAAAAGCCAGCCCCAGGGACTACTTATCTCTCTGGAGTCCTCACTGCAGTTTACTCTGAAACACTGGGGATTTTTTTCCTCCTAATTTTTCAGTATTTTTAAAATTGTGTTGTAACACAATGCAGGTAACTACACATAAGAAATTTTTCCCTTGATGAATTAAAGACTGTTTAGTTCAAGACAGAGCCTATCTGTGTCACGTTCCAATCACGGACTCTTCTCTCCCTCCAGAAGCAAATGCTGTCTTGACTTTTACTGTAATCCATTCCTTGTTTCTTTAAAATACTTTTGTCACTTATATGTATGTCCATAGACATGAAAGTTTAATATTCCTCCTTTGAAAACTTTGTTTTATAAATCTCCGTTTTAAACAAACACTTTATTTTACAATCCTTACAGATTTTTAAAAATTGTGAAGTTAATAGAGAGAGTTCCATATATTCCTTTCCCAAGTTCCTTTATTATTAATTTTAAAATGATTTACACACTTGTGTTGTTTGAATGAAGGAAGCTGGTCTTGAAAGTTAGAATCTGGTGTTCTTACTATGCTACACTATGACCCTATCAAGGAACAAGTGGTTCTAGTGAGTTCTCTAGCAGGTACTTTCTCAGATGAAAAAAAAACTCACAGCCTTTAGAAACAGCCAAGCCAAGTATCATCAAGTCAGATCCTACTCATGGCGACCGTAGGACACAAGTTTAACTAAATTATTTGCAATTAGAATACTTTATTCAAAAAATTATTTATTTATTACAGTAAATGAATACAATTTCTAACATCTATCAGCTATCTCATCTAGGATAAACCCTCTTCTGCCCACCCCCGTCATAGTAGCCATCAAAGTTTTATTCTTCTGTAGATAATTCTATTTTTAAGTCCTCATGGCAAGGGACTCATACAATATTTATCCTTTTCACACTGACTGATTTCACTCACCATGATCTCTTCTAACTGAAACCACTTTATGAGATGTTTTCTAAAATCATCATTGTTTTTCATCATGCATTGTGTTCCATTGAGTATATGTACCACAGTTTATTTATCCATTCATCTGTTGATTGGTACATGGGTTGATTCCATCTTTTAACTATTGTGGACTGTGCTGCAATAAACATTCGTGTGCATGTGTCTTTTCATGTGACAGCCTCTGTTTCTGAAGGATAAATTCCAAGCAGTGGGATTACTGGATCAAATGGTATAACTATTTCCAGCTTTTTAAGGAAGTGCCAGATTGCTTTCCAAAGATATTGTACCAATTTGCAATCCTACCAGCAGTGTAGGAGAGTTCAAATCTCTCAACAACCTTGCCAGTATTTGCTGTTTGTGTTTTTGGGACCGTGGCCAAGTTTGTTGGGGTGAAATGGTATCTCATTATAGTTTTGATTTGTATTTCTTTGATAGCTAATGATCGTGAACATTCTCTAGTGTGTCTTTTGGCTGTCTGGATGTTATCTCTAGTGAAGTGCCTGCCGATCTCCTTTGCCCATTGCTTAATTGCATTGTTTACCTCTTTCTTGTTGATATTTTGCAGAACCTTGTAGATTATGTAGGTCAAATGACGGGCTAATATCTAGTTGCCAAACATTGAAAAACTAAATCCAAACCATTGATTTATTGCAAAGCATCTTCTTGGGCCATAAAGCTAGAAAAGTTGAAATCAATAGTAGAAAAATCATAGGTAGAAATTTGAACTTATGGAAGCTGAGCAATATCTTGCTCAAAAAGCCATGTGATACAGTAGAAATCAAGGACAAAATAAAGTTATGGAATCAAATGAGAATGAAAACACATACTACCAGAATCTATGGGACACAGCAAAAGCAGTGCTCAGAGGTCAATTTACCTCTATTACTGCACACATCTGGAAAGAAGAAAGTTCTCAAATTGAAGAATTAATCCTACAGCTTGAGCAAGTGGAAAGAGAACAATAGTGGAACCCCTCAGGCATCAGAAGAAAACAATTAATAAATATTAATGCAGAACTAAATGAATTAGAGAATAGAAGAACAATTGAAAAAAATTAACAAAACCAAAAGCTGGTTCTTTGAAAAGATCAACAAAATTGATAAACCACTGGTTAAACTTACAAAAGATAAACAGCTGTAGATACAGACAACCCATTTAAAAAAGCAGATGTGAGATTTTACAACAGGCTCACCTGAAATAAAAACTATTGTAACAGAATATTACAAAAGGCTGTGTTCTTAACACATTTAAAAATGTAGAGGCAACAGACAAATTTCACCCACCAAGATTGTCACAAGGAGAAGTAGATCAGCTTAATAAATCCATCACAAAGGAAGAGGTTGAAGAAGTCTTCAAAAAACTGCCAACTAAAAACTGTCCTGGCCTAGGTAGCTTCACTGGAAAATTCTACCAAATTTCTAGAGAAGAGTTAATTCCTATACTACTGAGGCTATTTCACACAATAGAAAGGGATGGAATACTCCCAAATCTGTTCTGTGAAGCCAGCATAGCCCTCATACCAAGATTCACGCCCCCCACAAAGAAAAAAAAAAATTACAGACAAATATCACTCATTAACCTAGATGCAAAACTTTTCAACAAAATCCTAGCCAATAGAATTCAATAGTATATCAAAAAATAATTCATCGTGACCAAGTTGGTTTCATTCCAGGGATGCAAGGCTGGTTCAACATCAGAAAAACAATTAATGTGATCAAACACTTAAATAGCACAAAAGATAAGACTCACTTAATTTTGTCAACTGATGCAGAAAAGGCATTTGGCAGACCCCAACACCATTCACGCTAAAAACTCTCAGAAAAAATAGGATTAGAGGGGAAATTTCTCAGGGCAGTTAGTGTCCTCTGTGCAAAGCCAACTACCTTCATTGTCCTGAATGGTGAAAGAGTGAAAGAATTCCCGTGAGAAAGGGAACTAGACAAGGATACCGACTCTCACCACTTCTATCCAATGCTGTCCTAGAAGTTTTAGCCAGAGCAATTAGACAAGACAAAGAAATAAAGGGCATCCATATCATTAGTGAAAAAGTAAAAATCTGCCTATACTCAGATGATATGGTTGTATATACAGAGAATCCTAAAGAATCCATAAGTAAACTACTGGAACTAATAGACGAGTTTGGCGAAGTCTCAGGATACGAGATAAACATAAGTAAATGAGTAGAATTTCTTTATACTAACAAAGAGTTCATCAAAGAAGAAATCACCATTTACTACAGCCCCCAAGAAGGTAAAATGTCTAGGAATAAATCTAACTAGAGAAATAAGAGGCCTATACTGAGGGAAGTATAAGGCCTTACTGCAAGAAACAAAAACAGCCTAACAAAATTGGAGAAACCTATCCTGCTCATGGTTAGGAAGACTTAACATTGTGAAAATGTCTATTTTACATAAAGCGATCTACTTACACAATGCAATCCCAATAAAAATTCCAGTGTAATTTTTAATGAGATGGAGAAACAAATCACCAACTTTGGAATGGGAAGAAATCCGGCTTAGGGAAGAACTCTGAAGAAAAGGAATATAGTGGGAGACCTCACACTAGCCGACCTTAGAAACTATTACATTGCTGCAGTAGTCAAAACAGCATGGTACTGGTACAAAAAGAGACATATAGACCAATGGAATAGAGTGGAGAGCCCAGAGATGCCACCATCCTCTTATGAACAGTTGATATTTGACAAAGGCCCTAAGATTGTAAACTGGGGTAAAAAAGGTCTCTTCAACAAATGGTGTTGGCAAAATTAGATATCCGTCTTCAAAAAACTGAAACAAGGCCTGTATCTCATGCTTTATACAAAAACTAACTCTAAATGGATCAAAGACCTAAATATCAAACCTAAAATGATAAAAATCATGCAAGAAAAAAAATAGCATCAACATTGGATGTTCTAATACACAGCTTAGACAGATTTCAAAATCTAACAGACAAAGCATGATTAACAGAAGAAAAAATAGATAAATATGAACTACTAAGAATCAAACACTTCTGCTCATCTCAAAACTTTATTAAAAGAGTTAAAAGACCACCTACAGAATGGGAAAAATACTCAGCAATTCGAATCCTTAAAGAGAGCCCTGGTGGTATAGTGATTAAAGCCGCTCCAAGGGAGAAAAATGTGGCAGTCTGGTTCTATAAAGATAAAAGCCTTGGTAACTACATGGAGACATTCTACTCTGTCGGAGAGGGTTGCTAGGAATTGGAATCAACTCGAGGGATTTTTTTTTTTTTTTTTAAGTTTTACAGTCTTTAAGGTTAACTGTTTTGACAGATGACACACTAATACTATCCCTTACCCTTTTAAGGAGTAGGAAGGCACCTGGCAACAGTAAGACTCACAGAAGAGAAGAGTGTACAGCTTCAGGCCGTAAGCAGCAGAACCAGGGAGTGTAGCAGGGACAGCCACTACAGCCACCAGTTAAAACAGGTCCTCTTGAAGAAGTAGATTTTCACAGGAGAGATGTGAAACTTCATATTCAATAAAAGCCAACTTGCTGCTTTCTCTGCTTTTGCTAACTGTGGGCTAAAAATACCAAGTGAACATCAACAAACGCACACAATTCATCCATCTCTGTCTCCACAGGAATGTAGCAAATACGTAACCGTTTCAGGGAAATATCTGTCCTGAGAAGGCAACACTCCAGGGAGCCACATGAGGAGTAAGGAAACCCAAACCAAACCCATTGCGATTTAATCAGTTCTGACTCACAGTGGTACTATAGGACAACAGAGAAGTGCCCCATAGTATTTCCAAAGAGCAGCTGGTAGAATTGAACTGCCAACCTTTTGGTACACAGCCTGATGTTTAGTCACTGTGCAAGGGACTGGGAAATCAGCTCTGGGCAAAGACTTTCTACAGAGAAAGAAATTTCACCAATTAAAATACTCTTTTAATCAGAATTCTACTGATATTCATAAATGTGAATATTTGAAAAAGAATCCCTGTGGTTTTCAACATTTATTATACATAAGAATCACTTGGGGATCTTTTAAGTTGTAGATTCTAATTCAATATATCTTGCATGGAAATGTGAATTTGAATTGGTTTAAAGCCCTGATGAAAATTACATTAAGTCAGTAATAGAAATTTATTGAAGAATAATATATTTAACATACAATTTGCAAATTAGGGAAACATTTTGAATTGTCCATACCTATTACCCATTTCTGCCTAGTCGATTCTGACTTGTAGTATCCTATGGGACAGAATAGAACTGCCCCATTGGGTTTCCAAGAAGCACTTGGTGGATTTGAATTGCCAATTTTTTGGTTAACCACTTTTGCAGCACTTAAGCACTATGCCACCAGTGTTTCCCCGTATCTTACTAGAAGGCTAAAAATGTTCTAAAGAAGAAAAATTTTTCTCAGATTCTTATTCTTCAGCTTATAACTAATACTTGTTCATTGCCAGGGAAAAAGGGCCAGAGTAGACTCAAAAACAGCACATTGCCCAAGACAAAACATTCTTTTACTGATTAAGTTGGATCATTGTAAGTACACAGCTCCATTATTAGAAGAAAATTGGAGGACTATTTCAAAAATTTGTTACATCCAGAGCTAACATCATCACGTGGACTCTTTACCACTCATCAGACATTTGGTGGTAATACCAGAAGGTGCTCTACTAGAGACGGAAGCCTTTGTAGACTCCAAAAACTTGCAGTAGACAAACCACTAATCATCCGTTCTTTCAACACTGTGTGTATCAAGTGACCACATTCAATGCACGCTTTCAGTAGCTGTCTATGTTTTTTGTTTGTACCCTAGAATGTACAACTTACATATAAACAATTACTGATAATATTACAGATGAATGCAAGAGTAGAGACTTGTACTCAGTGTAATGGAATGACAGAAAGTGCAATTAATTCTGCTTAGGAACAGGATTGAAGAGGAAATGTCAGATAAAGTTTGCTTAAGTATTAGTTCCTTTTTTTCTGAAAATTTCAGGGACTCTCTACTTACTGCTTGATATTTAAGCCTTTCATGAATTATCCTCACCTTTTATATTCCACTTGTTCTTGTTAGATGCTGTTGAGTTGACTGACTGGTGGTGACTTCATGTAGAACAAAATAAAATGTTACCCAGTCCTGTACCATCTTCATGATCTTTAGGGTGCTTGAGTCCATTGCTATCTTCCTGTTAATTCCCATCTACTCAAACTAGTCACCTCCCCATTCTAAGAGAAGCCCACCATGAAGAGCCTCAACTCATAAAGGCTCTGCTTATCTCATAATACTCTTTGCCCTTGGACTGGTTAAGCCAAATATGAACCTTAACACCAAATCTGATCAACTGCCATCGAGTCAATTCTGACTCATGGTGACCTTGTAGGACAGTGTCAAACTGCCCTATAGAGTTTCCAAGGAGTGCCTGACAGATTTGAACAGCCAACCTTTTGGTTAGAAGCTGCAGCACTTAACAACTATGCCATCCGGGCCTCCATGGACCTTAATAGCTACTCTATGTTATCTTCTGGAAACCCTAGTGGTGTGGTGGTTAAGTGCTACGGCTTCTAACCAGAAGATCAGCAGTTCAAATCTCCTAGTTTTTCCTTGGAAACTCTATAGGGCAGTTCTACTCTGTTCCGTAGGGTTGCTATGAGTCAGAATCTACTTGACAGCAGTGGATGTTTGTTTGTTTGTTTGGGTTATATTATATTTAAATCTCTGTCTGTTTAGGTAAAAGGAACTATGCTTATATATCCTACATGACGGGTGTCCGTTGCTGAAATGTACTCCAACTTATGAGAGCTGTCTTACTCTTTAAGCAAATAAAGCAAGAATTCTATATCACGTTCCACGGAAAACCCAAAATATCCAAAGGGTTGCAGGCAGAGAACACACACATTTATCATCGTCACATTTTGCATCCATCTCCTGTTGAATTCTTGACCTCCGCTCCCACGACATCTGATCTCCTGTTCCTGCCAACCCTTTCCCTCACCATGTCTCCTATCATGTATACTTTTCCTGTTTTTCTGAACTTCTTAAAGGCCACCAAAAATGTGAGCATAGAAGAAAGCTACATTTCATTGCAGCACAGCAATGAGCTTAAAATTCAACATTACCCCTTCTCATTATTAAGCCCTTCTTGAAACCTGCCATTAGGATCTCCTTGTCTTCTTCGTCTCCAGTTCTTGCTGTGCAGAGGCATGGTCTATTTCCCAAGTCAGACCAGGTTGTACGGAGCCTGAAACTCATACTGTTTGTGATTGCTTTTCTAAAAACAATGAATACAAAATTAGATATAGGACCTTAGAAGGGGCTGATACAAATGAGTTTCCCTGAAACTAGAGCTCCATTAGTTCTACTAGCTCTTTGCCCCTTTTCATGTTGTTCTGATACTGTCTCTCTTCTTTTCGCTGCACTTCAATTTGTATTGTTTTTCTTATAAAGACCACAGAGAGGCATCAAGTTCCATAACTCTAGAATGTTAGAATGTATATTGTTAAATGATTTTTTCTATGAATATTTAAATACCGGCAACTTTCAAATGAACCATGCCTTACTTTCACCCCCTTAGCTAGCATAATAAGTGAGCTCCAGATCCCGTCTTCCTCTGTCTGGTTAGAAGGTCACCCTTGTCCTCTGCATATGCCCCCTAGGCTAGCCAAAATCTGTTAATTTTAGACTTCCCTGGAACATAGATAGCTCTCCTAGTACGAAGCAGTTGGCATATATTTACTGCTTGTTTGACAGTTTCTCCTCATGTGTGCTAGCAAACTTTGTGAACAATTAATGCATGTTTCAGTATTTTGTTGAACAGCAAAAATCAGTTACAGGAAAGATATCCCATCTAGTAGCTGGGAAATAAAAAGAATAATAAATTGGGGTAAATGCTGAAAGTGTTTCTCAGTATCCCATATTTCAGGGCAGGGGCTGAGCTGCACGTGGTAGGGAGCAGGGGTGTGTCTTAAGGTTATCATGTGCTGTTATAATGGAAATACCAAAAGTAGATGGCTTTAACAAATAGAAACTTTCTCATAGTCTAGTAGGATAAAAGTCTGAACTCAGGGCACAAGCTCTAGGAGAAGGCTTTTTTTTCTCTGTCAGCTTTGGAGAAGGTCCTTGCCACCAATCTTCACCTGGTCTTGAACCTTCTCAGTGCAGGGACCCTGAGTCCAGAGGATGCCCTCTGTTCCTGGCTCTTGTTTGGTAGTAATGAGGTCCCTTTCCTTTCTGCTTGCCTTTCTGATTTCCTGTTTCATTAATATAACTGCCTCATTAATATCATAGGAGTTACGATTTACAATATATAGATAATTACATCAGGTAACAAAATGAATGACAATCACACAACCCTGAAAACCCAGCCCTAGGCAAGTTGATATACATTTTGTAGGGAAAATCGAAGCCTTAATACGGGGCTTGTTTATGAGGAGACATAGCAAGAGACTCTTATGGTAACCTGTGTACACAAAGGCAGCTAAATGGCCCACATCAAGGCCAGGTTTCAGAAAGAGGGGTGCCTCATCTATACTTTGTTGCTAACAATAACAATTACAGAAAAATGTATTACTTATTAAGACAGCAGACTTAGTACTGTTTTGTAAAACACATGGAATTCTCACACCATTTCTGCAAGAAGAATACTGCTACTGTCCCCCATTTTATTAATGAGGAGAATGAGCTTTGGGGAAGTTTAATAACCTTTCCAAAGTCATATACATGGTAACAAATGGCACATAACTCAAAACCCAAGTCTGCTTTGCTTGAAAACTACATAATGTTTTGGTTAAGACATATGAAATTTCTATTGTTGCAGATCAAAAAAAAATGACAAAATATTGGAAGTTCCTTGTGGTTCAACTTAACACATACTCAACTCTCAGATTAGCCTGCTGTTAAAAGTCTGAGCATTACTGCTCAACTCAAATGGAAATTTCTAGGTTTATAAAACTAATAACCATAGTGACCATGGGGAGCAGTGACAGCCTGGAGCAGCTGAGAGGGCTGCCACCTGAGGTAATGCCACAGATGGTTGCAAGTTGGAGTCGATTCCCTGAACCTTGACAATAAGAGTTGGCAGACTTTTTTTTGCCAAGAGTGATAGGAAATATTTTCAGCTTCGTGGATCACACGGCTCTGTTGCAGCTTTCTAACCCTGCAGTTGTAGTGAGAAAGCACTCCTAAAAGATATATAAGCAGTGCTCCTGACTGTTCCAATAAAAATTGTTTACAGAAAGAGGCAGTAAGTCCTACTTTGGAAGCCTCTGGAATAGTGAAATGATTTCCTCAGATCAGAGATACACTACTCATGCAGAGAGAGCTTAAACACAAAAAGAGGCTAGAAAGCATGGTAGCTAATGGTGCTGGCTCTGGAGTCAGACTGCTTTGCTTTGAATTTCAACTGAGACATTTGCTAGGCATGTGACTTTGGCATAAGAACTTCATCTAACCTTGTTTTTCCTCATCTGTACAAAAGAATAATGCCAAGCCAAAAGAATAATAGAAGTACCTATTTCACAGAGCTGTGAAAAATAAATGAAAGAAACCACGTAATGTTTTAGTGCAGTATCCATCTTACAGTAAGCACTCAGTAAACGTTAGCTGGGATTGAACGGGGCTTTCCTTACTGTCTTGGAATTTTTGGCTGTAGTACTGATTCCGAGAACACTAGTGATCAGTAATTATAAGCTCTGAATAGATCTGCTCATTTTGACATACATGCAATATTATTCCAAAAGAGCAAACTTATGCTGTGACCATCACTCCCTCTAGGTTCTGTTACAACAAACTCAAAATTCTGTAGGACAAGTGCAAGGAGGGAAATTCACAGAAGAAGAGTACACGGGATCTGGGGGCCTTCTTTTTCTCTCTAGCTATGTGAGATGAAAGAGAGATGGACACCTCACCACTGTTCATTAGACTACAGAAGCACAGGCCCAGATGTTGCCATGGGACAGGAGAAAAACGAAACAAGAGAGTCATTTGGAAAAAATAGGCACGCATCTTCTTAAATCAAAGGATTACAAGACTATAGAAACTGATGTCTACTTTCCACATGGAGAATTCTGAAGGCAGGAGGAATACTGGAACAGAGAGGGAGAGGTCAGTGGGTGGGCTAGTTGTACTTCTGATCATATGGTGGTTCCAGACGCGTGAATTCACCGTGGTCACTTGATAGCACAGGAAGCAGCCAAGTACCAGCTTCACCAAGCAGACCCTGCCCCAAAGTGTCAGTGTTAGAAAGCGTGGTGTCAACCAGTGAGATAGGAGCTAAAGCTAGGGGCTCACAATAGCTCAATTCAGTTTGTGTAGCTTGTGTCAGAGAGTGACAGAGAAGACAGAGGACTATCGCCACAGTTTTAGGCAGATAGGACATTGTACCACGTCCTTTAATCCCTTCTTCCTCTGGCATAATCCTGGAGAATACAGAAGCATATAGCAAAGGAAGGGGAACCAAACAAACCAAGCCCTCCCTTCAGATGGCAGCCCTCAGCTGAATTACTGTGCAGCGGGAATGTTTTCACTTGTATGCAAGACTGAAATTTTAATTGCACTGCACTTTGTAATGTCTCAGAGTCACAGTTACCAGAAATGAATTCTATTTAGAGCAGAAACGGCCTAAAATGTCATCTAAGGCATGGGAGAGAGATCACACTCGGAATGCTAGAAGGCAGAAACGACACAAAACAAACCATTTTCTGTTAGTGGACCCGTGAACTCCGGCCCACTTAATTAACTGACTGTACTTATAATTAAGATAGGACAGGTGCCTAGATGTGGCAGCAAGGAACGAGATTTGTAGAAAAAGTACAGAGATATTTTAGTCAAATTGTGTCCAGGAAGTAGGGTAAAATTGGGGTAACAGGGGAGAGTTACCTTGAACAAAGGAAACATTTACTCATTTAAGAGTAAGAAGGCAGAGCATAGACCTGGAGGGACAGATGGACAATGTTACAATACAGACTTTTTTTTTACCATTGTCTTAAGGCAAAGGTTTTGTTACTATATAAGAGGAGGAAGGACTAAACACAGAAGTATTCCACTAAGAGCCACCTATTTGGCTGTAGTTACACATACAGTCATAGACAATAAGCAAGAAACCTACTAAGTTGTTAAGAAACTGTGGTAGCAAAGAAACTCCAGGCATGGAAGAAAACTGCCTATCGGTGCTAGCCCAGAAATCAATACTGAGGGGCAGTTTGGTGGTTCTGTGGTAGAATTCTCACCTTAGATGTGGGAGACTTTGGTTTGATTACTGGCCAATACACTCCATGTTCAGTCATCTCCAGTTTGTGTGTTGCTAGGATGCTGAACAGATTTCAGTGGCACTTCTGGACTAAAATGGGCTGTAAAGAAAAGCCTGGTGACCTACTTTGAAAAATCAGTCAGTGAAAACCTTATGAATGGTGACAGTCTGATCCCATACCCACCATATGGATGGTGCGTGATTGGTCAGCATTTCATTCCACTGTGCACAGGGCCACTGTGAGTTACGGGCAAACTTGATAACAGCTTAATAACAACAAACTTGTACCCCTATGAAGGGTGTAAGAAAGATGTTCAGTCTCCAGAAAGAATAGCTTCTGTGTTCATAAAGGTTAAGATATAACAAGGATCTTCTCTGGGATGGAACTGGCAGAGGCCAGTTTGGGTAACCAAACAACGCAGTTTTTCCTAAGTCAGGTAGTCTCTGAAATTTTCAACCACTAAAAAAACAAAAACTAAACCCATTGCCATCGAGTCAATTCAGACTCATAACAACCCTAAAGGACAGAGTATAACTGCCCCAAGGAGAGGCTGGCAGATTGAAACTGCTGACTTTCTGGATTTGGCATTTTTTCTAGGGTTGCTATGAATTGGAATCAACTGAACAGCAGTGAGTTTGGTTTGGGTGTGGACTAGGAGATGTTTTGTGTTTACCATTATCCATTTTCTTAGTAATTGTGTATGCATATATCAAAACCAGATCAGTTATCTTTTGTTTTATGGCTCTCTAGAACATAGGGAGCCACATTCATATCTGATGAAGAAGACAGCTTATTATGCAGAGGCCTTAACTTCAAGCAGGATGTGATAATGGGAAGAGACATTGGTGCTGTTGCTGATGCCACTTGAGAAAGAGAAGTTTATGTTCAATGATAAGGAAGAAAGGTTTCTGTGGGTGCTGAGTACTCAAGGGAATGATAAGAGGCAAATATTTTGGACTGTCCTGTAGGGCCACTATGGCTCAGAATTGACTTGACCACAATGAGTTTGGTTGATTTTCTTACCCAAGGGCTATCAATAGTGCCTTCCCCTTGACCTTCTCTGTCAGCAGCTAAACCCACTGCCATCAAGTTATGTCTGACTTATACCGTCAGAAGCTAGAAGGTTTAAATAACCACCTTCCCAGACACTAGCGCCTTGGTAAAACCAAGTGACCCAGAGTTAATCAAAGAGACATGCATCTTTACTCACTTGATTTGCCAGAATACACTTTGAGAAATCCTATTGTTTAAAGAAGCAATAATATAAAAATGATTAGTGACTATGTTAAGTGAAAAAAGTAGTATACAGTTATGTACTTATGTTACTTACAGCTGTGTCTAATGATCTGTCTCTCCATCTATCTATCTACTTTCTTGGCTTTTTTGTGCTCTCTAAGGAGAGCTGATGCTGTAGTGGTTAAAGGGCTTGATGCTAACCAAAAGATCGAGAGTTAGAACCCACCAGTTGCTCAGCAGGAGAAAGATGTGGCAGTCTATTTCTGCGAAGATTTACGGCCTTGGAACCATATGGCACAGTTCTACTATGAATTGAAACTGACTCCAAGGCAATTTTCTAGGTTAGGGTACTCTCTAACAAGCTACAATTGCTATACAATATTTTTGTGATCAGAAAAACACAAAGTCCTTTATCTATAGTATAATCTGCTACTTAAATGAGTGGAAATATCATTAAACTCCAGCAAGTTGTATTATGTTACAGAACTGTATTCTCATAATTTATCTGCCTGCATCACATGCGTATTCTAAGTTTTATTCATCAGTCAGCAAATACTCTCTCTTTGAAAACCTGCTGGCTGAGCACTTGAGAAGCTGGGGAAATAGGCATGTGAATGAGTAATCCTGAACTTAGACTATTCTGTATGTTAGCAGAAGGATCCTGGGAGAAGATGGAAGCTTTTCAGTTTAAAGATACTTTGAAGAAGCTTCACATATGAATTCCATTTCCATAAGCTCCTCATGAATATAAGCACTTTCTGTTGTCAGAATAGTAAAATATATTAAGAAATCTGTTAAGAAATGGTAAAACTGCCAGAAAACCTCAATATAACCAGCCAGAACAGGACAGAGACCAATTTCAGTAAATCATCAATTGTTCATGTGCAAGTTCAAGGAATATCATTAATGATATCAGATGGATCTTGGCTGGAAGCAGAAAAGATGTCTACATGTGTTTTATTTATTATGCAAAGGCATCCAACTGTGTGACATACAAATTTGTGGATAACATTACAAAGAATGGGAATTTCGAACAGTTAAATAAGATTCGTTAACAAACAGCGATATAGAGATGATGTAACTTTGAAAGACTTAGTGATGTTGTACATAATAGGGTTGCTATGAGATGGAACTGACTTGATGGCACCTAATGACAATAACCACTTACATACATGCAAGTGATCATACGAGGTTGTAATGTTACCAAAACTAATTTCCCATGAAGAATATAAACTATTTGTAATTTATTTGGAAAATGTTTGCTTTTCCAGGAGTTTTTTGGAAATATAGAGTAAGTACAAAAATCATATATCATCATTTTGTTACCGGACCATTATTGCAACAATTGGGAAAGCCTGAATGGGATGTGGCAATTAGATAGAAATAGTATATGAATATTAATTTCCTGATTTTGATGGTTGTATGGTGGTAGTCCTTGGGAGTCACAAATACTTAAATATTTGAACCCACCCAGAGGAACCTCAGAAGAAAGCCCTGGCAATCTACTTCCAAAAAGTCAAAGCCTTGAAAATTCTGAGGGGCACAATTGTACTCTGCACCCATAATGTTTGCATGAGTCAGAGTCTACTTCATAGCAACTGGTTTCGTTTTTTAGTTTATTGTAGTTATGTAGGAGAATGTTCTTACTGACAGGAAATAAACATGAAAATATTTGGGTTGATAGGGCCTCAGCCTGGAAATTATCTTTCATATGGTTCACAGTAGAAAGATTCTTCTCATCTTATTTGCATCTTTTCTGTAAGTTTGTGATCATTTCAAAAAATAAATTGATGATAAATGAAATACACAAAATTCCACTCTTCATCATCTCCAACAAACCTGTCTTAGATCACTAGTAATTATTAGTTCTGCAAACTCAGGACAGCTGTGGACTAATTTGTTAATCACTCTGCTATGCTAGTATCGTTATGGGCAGGCATTCTGACTACACACATACGCAAACACACACACATATAAAAAAAAAAAAAAACTGCTATCAAGTCAATTTCTCCTCATAGTGAGCCTATAGGTCAGAATAGAACTACCCCATAGAGTTTCCAAGGATAACCAGGTGGATTCAAATTGCTATAGCAGTTAACCACTACACTTCCCAGGGTTTCCACTCTCACAGTGTAGTTCTTTCCAGTGATCATGGTGACAGCATCTGTATCCTACTAGAAGACCCAAACACTTTGGCATTTAAATAACTATTTTCAGAGCTAGAAGTATTGTAGAATCAAAGCAAACACAAATACTACTACTGCACAATGCGTTACAATTCCGACAGCATTTTTGCTTACCTCACACCACTGTGTCCTTAAATTGAGAAATAGCTTGGAGAAGTTTTAAGTGGACAGTCCATAGAGCAGTGGTGACTTGAGCTCTAATTCAGCTCCTCTACTGCTGCTTCTGTTGTGCTGTGGACATTGCCTTCATTCTCCAATGCTCTGCTTCCTTATCTAAGTCTTTTGAGGTTATTATTGAGTTGTAATGAGGTATGGAGCACTGAGTCAAGACACAAGTCACAATGAAGGATCATTCATTTACTCAAGTGACAACTATGACATATCCTGATATACTAGTTTCCTCGAGCTGCCATGACAAAATATCAAAAACTTGTGACTTAAAAGAACAGAAATTGATTGTCTGACAGTTCTGGAAACTGCAAGTACAAATCAGTGTATCATTTGGACCATACTAGTACCCAAACCTAGGGGAAGATCCTTTCTTGTCCCTTCAAGCTTGCCTTGTAGACACATCCTCTTATGCCCATCCTTCTTCTGTGTGTTTCTCTGTGTCTCTTCTTTAAGGAAACCACTCAGATTATATTAAGACCCACCCTACTTCAGTATGACCTCCTGTTAACTGACAGCATTGTCAAAGACCCTGTTTCCAGACAAGGTCATATTCATAAGTACCAGGGCAAGGACTTTAGCATGTCCTTTTAGAAAACACAATTCAGTCTTCAGCATCTGCTAATTATTGTTCTAGCCACTGGAGACATAGCTGTGCACTATAGATACAGTCCCTGATGCCACGTATTTCACAGTCTAGAGGAAGCAAAGATAGAGAAGACAGCCAAAGGATGGTGTTGTAAGCTTAGGAGAGGGGAGAGCAACTTCAGGTAAAGATAGTCACAGAAGGCTGCTCCAAGATGAGCTGAAATATCAGTAATGGGAAGCAGACATACTAAGATGTGGGAAAGCGGCTCCACCAGTATTATCCGTCAAAGTGTGCCCTCGGAGAGGAAAGACTGATTTATGGAAATGCAGTAGTGTGCACTAAAAGGAATAGCTTTCTGTCAGTGCCCTCTGATCTTAGTGACATGCTGCAGAGTTTATGAAGATGCCACATCCCCTCAAATGTCTGTTTTTGTGTACATTCATGGAGAAACTGTATCATGATTAACAAAGGGACCCCATTTTAAGTACACCTGTGCTCAAGTCAAATACAAAAGACTGAGCTAAAGCCAAACACTGGGCTTCTTAGGGGTAGATTTTTAGGCTGATTTCATGCTGGCTGTGTGTGTGTATGTGTGTGTTGTGTGATATTACTGGATTCTTTCACATAATGATATTTTGTAATAATATTGCATCTGACACGAGTTCTTTCCTGTTCTCCTAATGCCACAGCTATACCCCTATTGACAGCCTGTGCAGCTCTGGTTGGTGGCGCAGTGATCAAGAGCTCTGCTGCTCACCAAGAAGATTGGCAGTAGGAAACCATCAGCCCTATGAGACAGTTCTACTCTGTCCTGTATGACCCCTACAAGTTGGAATCAATTTAAACACAATGGCTTTATTTATAGCTTATCTAATGACATTTATTCCCAGTGTAATTAAGGACCTAAGAAAAGACCAAACCAAGCCCTCGTGGCCACATATAGGTGGAACTGTGTTACACCGGCATGACCACGACGTAGGTAAAACACAAAAAGAAAAAGATAAATTATTCCCCATCATTAAATATTTATCACTTGATTAATGCTTCAAAATTGTTTAATTGCAAAGTTTTCTTGACTTAAAACTGTACTCCTGAGTTAGAAAACCTTGTTTGCATTCATGTGTCTGTCTACTGGTGCTGTAAATGACTTCTCAAGTCTACATTTATATTTCTCTCAGAGAACTCTGAAATGCTTTCTATATTTGGTAGAACTGCAGCAGAAATCAAAATATGCACATTTAATTTTAAAAGACCATACCATGCTGTTCATGAAATTCTAGTTCTCCTTCCTTTACAATTTCCTTCCACAGAAAAAAGTTTTCAAGCTTTGGATGACAAAGTCCATTTGGCCTGATATCAAAAATCACCCGAGGCTTCCTAGGAAGATAGGATGTCAGAGGTCCCTGTTAGAGCCCTGCCCACCACACGTATAGCCTCCCCACAACAGGAGGGATCTGGAGCCAAGAATTCTCACTCTCTCTCTTCTCATCTAATTTCCATTCTTAAGAAGCACTCAAGGCACACAGAACAAGTGGTTAATAATTGGTCTAGCATTAACAAAATATGCAGAGACTGCTAATTGTCTCCCAGTCTTGCTCCCTCTTCTTTCTTTGTATTCTTGAGTAACTGAGCAAACAGATGCCCAGTCATAGACTTCTCCCAGCTAGGGGAGATCATGTGGCTTAAGTGCTGGCCAGTGGGATGTGAACAGAAATTCCTTTAAGGAATAATCCACTTCTCCTTCTCTTTTCCCTTGCACTGAATGACTTTGACCATACGGATAACAACAAATCCCTAAGGAATGATAAAATACACAAGATAAATGTTTTCCTTTAAATGACATCACAGAAAAAATCATGGACTGTTCTGTAAGAGAAAAATAATCCTCTACTTTGTATGAGCTACTGTACATTTTCAGTTTCTTTATGACAGCCATTTGGGTTGTCTCCCTACTGTCTTAGTTTCTCAGTGCCACTGTAATACAAACTCCATAAGTGTGTGCATGTGATTAAGTTGTGTGTTAACTTAAATCATGGCTGGAATGTGAATCTCAGTGGTTTGACAGTTATGATGTACTTTGACAGTTGTATAATGATGTGATCGCTTCTGTAATGAGATTTGATACGCTGTGACCACCTCCATAATGGGATCTGCTATGAGTTGCCAATCAACTGAAAGAGAGTTTCTTTGCAGATGGGGCCTGCATCTAATGCAAGTAGACTTTCTGGCAAGTCTTGTGGGCTTTTTGTATCTTGTAGCTGGCTCTGTTCATCTTATCTCTGATTCTTGGGACTTGAGCTAGCAGCTTATTTGCCATCTTTGGAATTGTCAATCTTCCCAGCCTGTGTACTAGAACTCTGCTGTCTGACTTGTGGATCTGGAGTTCGACAGCCCCCATCTCCATGTGAATCTGGAGACATCTCCAGTTGGACACAGATTCCAACCTCTACAGCTACTTGAGCCATTTCCTTGATATAAGTCTCTCTCTATGTATATTTGCATGTTTGCTGTTTTGCTTCTGTTGAGCACCCAGTGTAAATATGATGTCTATCTCCCACATATGATGTCTAACTTCCCTGTTTATGTTTCTTGTCTCTGTGTCTATGACGCCTCTTATACATCAGAAGTGGTTAGAGTTAGAACACATCTTACGCTGGCCTCACTGACACAAGGAAAATCTTATTTCCAGAAAGGATTACATCTACAGGTATAATGATTAGGATTCCAACACAGATTTGGGGTGGGGCATGATCCAATCCATAATATCGATCAATTTAATATATACCATATTTTTATGCAGATAATATACACTTCCTGTGTTTGGCAGCCATGACTTCTCCCAGTGAGATATTTTCATAAGCATGCTATGCTAATTTTATTTTCACAATAACATGTGGAAAAGAATTGGTGTAGTGGTGCCTGTGAGAGTACCTCACGGAGGACAGGAGGGGTACAGCGAGATGGGACAGTGAGCCAATAAACAATGGCAGAAAGCAGGCATTATTTGCTTAAACATATGGTATTCAATTCTCCTTTCTGTGTGTCAAGCACTATACTGCTCTTCTCAAGGAATAAAAAAGATGACATAGTTATTCTTTTCAAGGAACTTCAAAACCAGAAAGAAAAAAATCAAATACGTGCAGAAGTAACTACAGAGCAAAGGGAGACACAACAGTGCTTTAGGGAAGAAAGAGAGCTCAATGCTCTATCAAATTCTCAAACCTCCAAACAACACATTTCTTGAGCACCTAATGCATGAAATAACATGCCATCCTCCACAAAATGGTAACACGGATTAAGTGTGTTTTCAACTTTCCTTCTTTCCAGTTTCATATCCCTTCTTTCCTCACTGGACACCCAGAGCCTTCATGCTGATAACAGGCATTCCTTGCACAGTCCCACCAACTTTAAGTGGTATCTTATGTCCATATTCCCATTAAAATCTAGTACATGTCTAGAGTCCTAGTTCTTTACTGTTTTTATAGCTAAAAAATAATATTAGCCCAATGTGAAACACTTATAGTTTCGCTTTGCCTCTAGTAAGTAAAGCTAATATTTATTAAACACTCCATACCAGCTATGTCTAAGTTCTGTATAACTCATTTAATATTCACTGCAGTGCTGGTGGCAAAGTGTTAACAGCTTGCCTGCTAATTAAATGGTGGGTAGTTTGAATCCACCAGCTGCTTCTTGGAAACTCTATAGGGCAGTTCTACTCTGTCCTCTATGGTTATTATGAGTCATAATCAAGTGGACTGCAATAAGTTTGTTTTTTTCCTTTGTTTCGGCAGTCCTTGAGTGATGCAAGGAGACTATAATGATGTAGTGGTCAAGATGCTATAGATGCTAACCAAAAGATTAGCAGTTCAAGTTCACCAGCCACTCCTTGGAAACCCTACCTAGAAGTTCTACTCTGCCTGTAGGGTTGCTATGAGTCAGTATCGGCTAGACAGCAATGGGTTTTGGAGTAGTACAAGAGGTTTTCACTCAACTACTAATCTAAAGACTGGATGTTTGAACTCAACCAGCAATCTGTAGAATAAAGGCCTGGTGACCTGCTTCCCTAAAGCTTACTGCAAGAAAATTATGATGCAGTTATGCTCTGTAACACATGGATCACCATGAGTTGAACATGGAATCTGCAAGGAATTTCTGTAGCATCATGAAGGTTCTGGGCCCAGTGAGGAAAGAAGAAACATGAAACAGGAAAGTAGGGGGATTGAAAATATACATCATCCCACTCACTAGTTTGTGGAGGAGGAGTTTTTTTGTTTTGCTTTTGTAGTCCCATAAGGGAGGTACTCTCAGTGACAACACCAAGAATCAGAGAGTTGCAGCAACATAGCCAAACTCAGACTGCAAATAAGTTGTCAGTATTTAAATCCAGATAGTCTGATTCCCAACTTTCTAGAGGAGGCTATAGCATTTTAACATTTTGACAGCAACGTATAAGAGCCTTGAGTACTGAGTAGTATGGGTCTTAGGAATTAAAGCTGCTCTGGAAAGCCATTGGGAAAGATCACTTGCTGTAAAGAAGTTCCTCCCTTTAGACGTTATCAGTGATACATCAAACCAAACTCACTGTCTTTAGGAGATAAGAAACAGTTTCTCGTATTTCAAGCACTTACAACCTGAGAGACACCTGCAGCATCTTGTTAAATGCTTAGTTTTGATGATTCTTTAAGGAATGAATGAGGTCTTAGGAAGCAAAACTGGACACTATTTGGGTATCATTATACAGGAGAGTAGTATTTTTCAAAGTGGTTATGTGGCTATGTGTTGGCCAATGATATGTGAATGGGAATTATTTATCCTGTTGATAGGAAGAGATTCCTGCTCTAGGATTATGGGAATGGCCAAACATAGTACCCGGCGTTAGATAGATGACATCAACGACATCTCATTAGTCATACAAACTCACAGTTACAGTTAGCACAACACTGCACACCACACTGGTCATATGAGAGTTGCACTCAGAATAGAATAAATCAACAGGGGCTGTAGGAGGCAGGCTTATAGTAACAACAGGATGAGATGGCCTCTGGTACCAGCTAGAGAAAAATGATTGGCTATGTAATTTTGTAGACTGTCAGGGGCCTGAAGCCTGCTACTCAGAGATCAGCAGGCATATGTCTAATCATCATGATAATGACAGTGGTTTGGATACTGGACCTTATCTGCCGAAATAGAATACTAGAAGGGAGCTTGCAGCTGGGCCAGTCAAGGTCCTCCTGGTTTCAGATATCAATGCAGCATATAATATGGAATCTTAATTTCAGGCCTTAAACTATAAGAAAGAATGAGAATAATGGGTGGTAATATGTATTCAGGTAGTTCACACACACACTCATAATCACACTGAATCATTTGGTGAGAGGTCTCATTCAGCTCTCAGATTTTTGTCAAGAAGGAGTCTTTTGTTAGTGCCAGTGTGGATTTACCACCTCTTTAAAACTCCTTAATCTCTCTCATTAACAATGACAGAATGTGAAACCTGTTCCTTGGGTAGTTAATACCATCTAGCTAGTATTTAGAAGTATGATTTCTTTTTCATTGCATTAGTTTTTGCTATTTGCCTTCTCTTTATAGTAGGTGATATTGATTTTCCAAACATGATAGTGACATAGTTGCCTTTTAAAATAAACACAAAAGTGCAAGTATTAAAACAATAGTAAGCAAACAATACGGTAGACAAAAGTATTACCAAACAGAAGTAGAGCTATGAAACAAAATACTAACATCAGGGAAACAAATACTAACATCAGGGAAACACTTCTGTAAGAAAATACAGGTTTTCTGGTCCACTAACTGTGGGCTAAATAAAAATGACTCTTAATCTCATTAAGTTTGGGCGTTAAGGGTCTCTGAAAGAACTATTTTTAGTTCACTGACTAACTGAAAAAAGCAAATGGACAAAATGAAAGAAATCTGTTTCCATCGAGTCTTTCCAACTCATAACAACCCTGTAGGACTAAGTAGAACTGCCCCATAGGGTTTCCAAGGAGCAGCTAGTGGTTTCAAACTGCCAGCTTTTTGCTTAGCAGCCTGAGCTCCCAACCATTGTGCCACTCAATGACTAAAGGTAACAAAAAAGCTTAGTTGAAAATATCAGAACCTATACTGAAGAATCAGTTATTGGTAGTTTCCCTGCTGAATCCCATTGCCATTAAGTTGCTTCTGACTTACAGCAACGCTATATGGTACAGTAGAATTGCACCGTTGGATTTCTAAGGAACACCTAATGGATTTGAAGTGCCAAGTTTTTGGTTAACAGCTGCAGCGCTTAACCACAACACCACCAGTGTTTCCATTAGTAGTTTAGTGAACAGTAAATAAACACATGAACACGTGCACGGACACCCAGTGTTTCAGGATATCAGTGGTTTTAGCTATTGTTCCTACCATGCTAGGAAAGAAATAGTGATGAGATTGAAATAAATTTGAAGAGACAGACTTCAAGTTTCTCCTCGGCTTCTTAGCCTTTTGTCCTTTCAGCTACTATTTTTATTTCTTTATCATACATTTTATGTATTCATTTTCTTATTTCAAAAACAGTACAGTACCTTGTATATGAAAGAACTTAGCCCTTAGAGCTAGACGGACTGTGGTTAAAATTCTGACTCTGCTATCCACTTTCTAGTAACTCTGGGCAAATTGCTTAGCTTTCATGAACCTGACTTTCTTATCTATAAGGTAAAAATTATACCTTATTTGAAGAGGTGTTGTGAATATTACAATTAACACTTAGAATGGTTAAAGCTTAAAACACAATGCCTGACAATACTGTTTTAAGTCCTTGAGAGTTAGTCAACACAGCCAACTGCTCAAAGTTTGGGGTTAAAAGTATAGTGGTTTTCTGCCTGAGCTGCAATTGACATCAACTGTTTCACTATCTGTAATTTTTTACACGCTTCTTCAGAAATGTGCAATCTGTAAACTCTGTAGACAACAGTCTCCTCCTTTGTCAATGCATCCTAGCAGTCACCTCCAGAAAATACCTTTCAGAAAAAATACCTGTTGCCTGTAGCTACAATGAGAAATCTGTAGACCAATGTGGCTTTAACCAAAAACCAAACCTGCTCCATCCAAGTAAATTCCAACGCACGGCAACCCTGTTTGACAGAGTAGAATTCCCCCCACAGGGTTTCCAAAGAGCAGCTGGTAGATTTGAACTACCAATCTTTTGGTTAGCAGCCACCACACTTATCCACTATGATACCAGAGTTTCCAAATCAGCTCTAATCCCCAGAATCTTGCTTGGAAAAAGAGTTTTGAAAGTGTGATTAAATCAGGGATTCTGGGATGAAAAGATAATCCTGAATTATGCTAGTAGTTTCTACATGCCACCATAAATATCCTTATAAGAGAGGGTTGAAGGAGATAGCACACAGATGGAATAAGACAAGGTAAAGACTAAGGAAGAGATTAGAATGAAGGAATGTTGGCAGCCACCAGAAACTAGGACCGTCAGAGAATAGAAATCCTGGGAGATGTTCCCTAATTACTCAGGAACACTTCCAGGGGCATCTTCCCGTATAAATCATTGAGATTAAGGTCATTCCACTGTTTACTTACATGTATCAATCCCATGTACCAGAATCTGGGTATTGAGAGCACAGCTCAGGGCAGGGGTGGGGGAGGAGGAAGTATTTTTGATGAGAATAGTTTTTTTGTCCAATTTTACTATTAATTAATATTTTCACAGGAAGTCTATCCAAGTAATGGTATGTGTTTAAATAATCACAAGTAGAAAAATTTCAGCTTTGTCTGTATGTAAGAATATATATTTACTTTCTGAAAACTGTTGCTTTTTAAGGAAGTTTCAAGATTGGAAGATTTGTGATTTTCCTGAAATGGTTAGAAGACAGAGTAAGTAGACATGAGACAGAGTAAAGTTAGATAAACGCTGAGGATGAGCAGATTGTGAACTTGCGTGCACTTAGTATCCCTGTCTGGACTCATCCCCTCCTCACCTATAAAACGATGGCTTGTATAGAACTATTTTTATGACATTTTTCGCTTCTAAAATTCTGACACCACATTTCAAAGACTCTAGTACATAAGAAGAATCTCATAATTTATTTGACATTACCTCTGCTTGGTGATAATAGGTGATTCTTCCTGCTTTATACCTTTCTATACATTCTGACACATTGAAGACTAAGGAATGCCTGACCCAATCCACGATATTTTCGATTATACCATATGCATGCAAAAGCTAGAAAATGTGTAAGGAAGACAGAAGAAGAATCAATACCTTCGAATTTGGTGTTGGAGAAGAATACTGAACATACCATAGACTGCCAAAAGAATAAATAGATCTGTTCTGGAAGATGTATGACCTGAGTGTTTCTTGGAAGCAAGGATGGTGAGACTGCATTTTATACACTTTGGACACGTTGTCAGAAGGAATCAGTCCCTGGAGAAGGACATGATGCTCGGTAAAGTAGAAGGTCAGCAAAACAGAGGAAGACCGTCAAAGAGATAGGTTGACACAGTGGCTGCAACAATGAGTTTAAGCATAAAAATGATTGCTGGCGTGGCTCCAGACCAGTTAGGGTTTCATTCTGTCTATGCACAGGGTAACTACGAGTTGGAACCAACTTGGACAGTTCCTAACAATATGTTCTGAAATTTTAAAAAAGAAATATACCTTTTAAAATCAGAGATCAATTGGAAAAAAAAGAGGTACTGTAAATTGTTTCTATTTTGCATTTATGTTTCAGATGGAAGCCTGAGTCTGATCTTTGCTTCAGTGTAAAGAAGATCTGCTCGAAGATTTGCTGGTGAAGTGTCTGGCAGTGCAGAAAAAGTGAGTTCTCTTCAGTCTGCATGACTGCCGTCTAGAGCAAAGGGCCCTGCACAGTTTGACTTATGAAGGCTGCTGCTGAGGTGAAAGCGAGCAATCCACCACTGAAAGGCCAGTTCCTCATAAGCCACCACTTACACAGCAACATCTTTTTGACGAGGCTAATGGACTTAGAAGCCTTGTTTAGACTCAAAATTAGTTCCAAACAGCTATAAATCCTTGTTACTCTTATCAAGGCTCAAGCCCTCACATGTGGTCTCCAATTCAGGTAGAGACAAATTCATAAGGTTGGCAACTTACATATGAAGAAAGATAATTTATCTTTCTAACAAGTTTCAGTTTTTATCATCACATGCACCCATTAGGTTCACCTCTGAATGTAATTAATATAAGAATTGCCCAGCAGTAGCCCTGTAAACTGATCGTTTAAAACCCACACATTCAACTCTGTATACTTTCTATTTCTTTGCTCTCACTTTCTAAGGGAGTTAAGAAATGCAAACCACCAACAGCTTTGAAAGCTGTCAGAGATCATTGTTGAAGCATAAATTGCTCCAAACGCATGGTTGCCATGGGGACAGATTCCTATCGTATCTTGCTTTTAAACTAAAGCCTGACTGGAATATTTTTAGCAGTGGGTAACAAAATCTGTTTATTAAAAGTTCTTATTAATTTTGCAAACAAGTTTCTATAGTTTAAAGCAACTGCAAATCACACATATCCATGTTGGATACAAATTAAAAAAAAAAAAATCTGAGTTTCCAGATCATTTTCAACATGAGGGTTATTTCCTTCCACAGCTAGTTACTAAGGGAAGTGGGACAGAGTGAGAAGAGAAACAGCCAAATGAAGTGAGGAAAAGAAAAGAAAAAAAAGGTCGAATATTTTTCTTGCAGTCAGAGAAATCTCAGTCATGAAACAAAATGCTTTTCACCCAGCTCTGAAAGGAACCAGGTTCACTGGCTCAAAGAGAGATGCTTCAAGGGGAGACAGGTTTCCCAGTGGAAAAATGTGATACAGTGAGTTTCCACAGTTGTAAAAGAGGGCAGTCCAGATTCTCGTTTTCTTTTAACCTTTTGTTTGTTATACGTTAAACCAAACCCAAACCCGTTGCTGTTTATTCCTACTATGGTGACCCCATGTGTTACAGAGTAGAACTCCTTCACAGCATTTTTTTTTATTATTGGGTATTAGTGGTTTATGTGGTAAATCCTGCCTCTACGATGCTAATGAGGGAGAATGGGCAGCAGTCTTGCTAATGAGGAGAGACTCAGTCTGCAAGATTGTATTGTGTCTTGAGGCAATCCGTTGAGAGATAAAAGGAAAGGGAAGCAAGCAGAGAGTTGGGGACCTCACACCACCAAGGCAGCACTGCCAAGAGCAGAGCACGTTTTTTGGACTGGGGAGTCCTTGCTCAAAGGGCTCCTAGTCCAGGAAACGAAACTCAACTGTGAAAGCCTTCCCTTGGAACTGAATTTCGACTTGAAGCCAACTTTACTGTGAAGAAAATATCTGTACGTTAAAGCCATCCACTTGTAGTTTTTCTGTTACAGTAGCGCTAGATGACTAAGCCAAGACCTACAGCAGATTTTGGTCAAAAGAAGTAAGTTTTTATTTTATTGGTAATAATTGGAATCAATTAATGTTATCTATAATAATGAAAGATATTGCTTCTACATTCTATGGTGCTTGACCCTTAGGCTTGTTATTTCCATCGTTTCTGCTTCTTACAATGACCATGCAGGACAGACGGTATTATTTCCTTTATATAGATGAGACTGTTGACCCTAAACACATGCAGTCCTTTTAACCAGAAAAACTCACTGCCATTGAGTCAATTCAAGTGTAGAACTGCCCCATAGGGTTTCCAAGGAGGGCCTAGTGGATTCAAACTGCAGATATTTTGGTTAACAGCCATAGCTCTTAACCACTATACTCCCAGCACTTCCACAGTCCCTTTACCCTCTCATAATATTGTATTCAGAACATTACAGGCTACAGCCGAGTAGATTGTAAAGACCCTACCTCCAGTGCCAGCACCTATGTTTTCACTTATGGTTTCAAATGTTCTTCTTTTAGTGCCATTGGTTCTTGATTGCATGCTACTTGCTAAAACGGCTGGACACCAACCAAGTCTTTTTGATATGGTGACTGTATATTGCTTCCATCTTCTTTTGATGTTTCTTGCATCATTTAATATTTTCCATATAGAATCCTTCTATATTCCAACTTGAAGCTGGATCCTTCTGTATTTCAGCTTGAAGCTGGAATGGTTCCTTCAGTATTTTCAACTTGAGAAATGCTGAGTGTATTCTTCCTTTTTCGTTTTCTATCTACAGGTCTTTGTACATTTCATGATAATACTTTTTTCTCAAGCCACATTTTAAAATCTTCCATTCAACTCTTTTACTTCATTATTTCTTCCTTTCACTTTAGGTACTTTATGTTCAAAAGCAAATTTCAGAGACTTTTTTGACATCTGTTTCATTTTTTGTTTGTTTCTTGTCTTTACAAGGACCTGTTGTTTTATCTGTGTATGATGTTCTAGATACCATTCCATGACTGTCTGGTCTTCAGTCATTAGTGTTCAGTACATCAAATCTGCTCTCAAGATGCCTCTAATCTCAAGTGGGATATATTCAAGGTTGTACTTTGGCTCTTCTGGAGTTTTTATAAATTTTTTTGGCATCACCTTGAAGCTTCCTATGAGTAATTGATGATCTCTTTCAGTCATAACTTTGTTTCTGACTGGTGACATTGAGCTTTTCCATGGTCTCTTTCAACAAACGTAGTTAATTTGATTCCTGTATATTGATTACATCTGGCAAGGCCCAAGTATATAGTTGCATTTAAGTGTTGAGAAAAGGTACCTACAATGGAGAAGTCATTGGTCTTGCAAGATTCTATCCCCAAGGTCATATATTCCCACTACTGATCCTTCTTCCTTGTCTACTGCTTTTGCATTCCAACCATCAGTAATTATCCTTGCATCTTGATTTCATGTTTGAGCAATTTCAGAATCCAGAAGGGTAAAAAACTTCAATTTATTCATTTTGGGTCTTAGTAGTTGATGTGCAAATATGAATAGTGATCATATTTACTGGTTTTCCTGGTAGATGTTTGGATACCATCCTGTCGCTGACAGTATTGTACTTCAGAATATATCTTGAAATGTTCTTTTTGTTTTTTGTTTTGAATTTTTACTATTTATTAATTACAGTGAAAGAATAAAATTTCTAACATCTATCAATTATCTCATCTATGATAAACCCTCACCCCCCACCACTGTAGCCAATACAGCTATTTTCTTCTGTAGGTAATTCTATTTTTAAATCCTTATAACAGGGGACTCATACAGTATTTGTCCTTTTGACACTGACTGATTTCACTTAACATGATCTCTTCCAGTTGAAACCATGTTATGAGATGTTTTCTAAAATCATCATTGTTTTATCATAGCATAGTGTTCCATTGAATATATGTAACATAGTTTGTTTATCCATTCATCTGTTGATGGGCATCTGGGTTGGTTTTCATCTTTTAGCTATTGTGGACTGTGCTGCAACAAACATTCGTGTACACGTGTCTGCTCATGTGACAACTTTTGTTTCTGAAGCATAAATTCCAAATAGTGGAATTATAGGATCAAATGGTATATTCATTTCCAGCTTTTTAAGGAAGTGCCAGATTGCTTTCCAAAGAGGTTGTACCAAATTGCAGTCACACCAGCAACGCAGGAGAGTTCCAATCTCTCCAAAGCATCTCTAGTACTTGTTGTTTTGTGTTTTTTGGATCATGGCCAACCTTGCTGGAGTGAGATGATATCTCATTGTAGTTTTGATTTGGATTTCTCTGATAGCTAATGATCACAAGCGTGTTCTCATACGTCGTTTGTCTGCCTGGATGTCCTCTCTAGTGAAGTGTCTGCCCATCTTCTTTGCCCATCCCTTAATTGGGTTATTCACCTTTTGCTTGTTGATATTTTGCAGAGCATTGTAGATTATGGATATCTGACGATGGTCTGACACATAGTTGTCAAAAGTTTTTTTCCCATCCTGTAGATTCTCTGTTCTTTTTGATGATGAATGTGACACCATTTCTCTTCAAGTTATCATTCCCAGTATACTACACCATATTAAATATTTATGCTGCTAATGATGGGGCTCCTAAATACATAAAACAAACCCTAACAGCATTGAAAAAAGAAATAGACAGCTTCACAATGATAGTAGAATACTTCAACATACCACTTTAGGTGATTAACAGAATATCCAGAAAAAAGTTCAGTAAAGATGTGTGAGATCTAAATGCCATGATCAAGCAACTTAACCTCATAGAGATATATAGAACAATCCACCCCAAAGCTAACAAGTATACTTTCTTCCCCAAAACACAAAGAATGTTCTGTAAGATAGACCACATATTAGCTCACAAAGAATGACTTTAATAAAATCCAAAGCATCAAAATGTTACAAAGCATAGAAGAAATCAAGGATAGAATAAAGAAATTCACAGAATCAAATGAGAATGAAAACACACCCTATCAGAAGTTTAGCTTCTATAATTGCATGAGCTATTTTCTTTATATAAATCTTTCTTTGTACATACACGTGTTACTGATTTTGGTTCCCTAGAAAAGCCAGCCTAAGACAATTTGATACCAAGGGAGTGAGATGCTGCGCTAACAAATACCTATAATGTGGAAGCAGTTTTAAAACTGTGACTGAATAGAAGACTCAGAAGGAACTGAGGAGAACTGTTAACATGAATGAAGGCACAGATGTTGAGAAATGAGCAGAAGAGGACCAGCTGCGCTGAAACCAACCCACAGAGAGAGCTGAGTGCCTGTACACAAATGTTGCCTGTTAGAGAAAGATGCCTGTGGACACATGAATTGGTGGAGCTAGACTTGATGACCCACACAGCAAGGGGACTAAGTGTCTGTAAATAGGAGGCTTCCTGGCAGAGTGGGGTACCTCCAGGTACTTAAATTGGTGGAGCTACAAAGTTTGGGAACACTTGCCCCAGCAAGGCAGATGTCAGCATGAACCCAGGCCATGGGACCATAGTAAAGCAGAAGCTAAAAAGACTTGCTTATTTCCTGTTAATGCCTTCTTTCCCTACAATTCCTTCTTCATTCGTAATGGAGTGCCTATTTTTAATTTGTGCCTATTTTGCCATTGTACGTTTGGGTCATGGATTCAATTGTGTCCCCTCCAAAACATGTCTAGCCATGTAGCTGGGCCATGATTCCCTGTATTCTATGATTGCCCACCATTTTGTGATTTTCCTATGCTGTATGTTAAAGGATTAGGGTGGGACTGTAAATCCCATTATAAGATCACCTCCCTGCTCCATTGCAAAGGGAGTTTCCCTGGAGTATGGCTTGTCCCATCCTTAATTCTTTCATCCTACAAGTGGTAAAAGGAAAGGAAAACCAGCAGAGAACTGGCAACCTCACACTATCAAGAAAACAGCACCAGGAGAAGAGTGCGTCCTTCAGACCTGAGGTTCCTGTGCCAAGATGCTCCCTGGACAGAGACTGATACTGTATGGGACTTTCCTCCAGAACCCACAGTGGGGAAAGCTTTTCCCTGGAGTGGACACCCTGAATTTGAACTTGTAGCCTACCAGTCTGTGTAAGAATAAACCTTCCTTTATTAAAGCCATCCACTCTGTGGTATTTCTGTTAGAGCAGCACCAGCTGAATAAAACACTTTGGAAGCAGAAAGCTTGTATTCTAGGTTTCACAGATGTAGAAGACTTTTTGTATTTTTGTCTTGGAACTGATTTAAGACTTCTGTCATGTGGGATGGACATGTTTTTGCTTTTGCTGTGATGGGATGATTGTTTCAAGCTGCAAAAATGTAATATGGGGGGAATCAAAGGGTGGAGTGTCATGGAATGAAATTGTCCCCCCAAAAATGTATGCAGTCATGTGGTTTGGCCATGATTCATGATATTTCATGATTCTCCTCCATTTTGTAATTTTACTATGCTGTCTATTAGATGATTATAGTGGGACTATAAATCCCTCAATAAGATCACCTGCCTGCTCCTATGTAAATAGATTTTTCCTGGAGTATGGCTTATATCACCCTTTATCTTTTCATCCTACAAGAGATAAAAGGAAAGGGAAGCATGGAAAGAGTTGGGAACCTCACACCACCAAGAAAGCAGCACCAGGAAAAGAGTGCATCCTTCAGATCTAAGATTCCTGAGTCAAGATGCTCCCTGATAAAAGACTGACATAACACCAGGACTTTCCTCCAGAGCCGACAGAGGGAAAGTCTTCCCCTGGAGTAGACACACTGAATTTGAACTTCTAGTCTACCGAACTGTGTATGAATAAAATTTCCTTTATTAAAGCCATTCTCTTTGTAGTATTTGTGTTAGAGCAGCATTAGCTGACTAAAACACATGGAATACTCTCCAATTCATTTTGTAAAATTAGCATAAGCCTGATACCAAAACCAGGTAAAGAGCACTAAAAAAAAAAAAAAAAAGTGTAATTATAGGCCAGTGTCTCTCCTGAACTTAGATGCAAAAATCTTCAGCAAAATTCTAGCCAATGTTAAAATAATAATAACAATTCACCATGACCAAGTAGCATTCATACCAGGGATAAAGAGGTGATTAAATATTAGAAAAACAAGTGATGTTTACATAAATAAAAGACAAGGATCACCTGATTTTATTAATTGGCACAGAAAAGACATTCGGCAAAATCCAACATCCATTCATGTTAAAACTTCTCAGCAAACTAGAAATAGAAGGGAAATTCCTCAACCTAATAAAGGATATTTATACAAGACAGCTAGCATCATCCAAAATGGAGAGAGTCTGAAAATATTTCTCTTGAGAACAGGATCAGACAAGGGTGGCCTTTATCACCACTTTTATTTAACATTGTCCTGGAGGTTCTAACCAGAGCAATCAGAAAAGAAAAAAGAAATAAAGTGTGTCCAAATTGATAAGGAAGAAGCAAATGTATCTCTGTCTGTGAACATATGATCTTACACAGGGAAAACCCTGAAGAATACACACACACACACACACAAACCCTGCTGGAACTAATAGAAGAGTTTGGCAAAAGATCAAGATACAAGATGAGCAAAGAAAAATCAGTTGGATTGCATAATAGGAACAAAGAAGAAGTCACCAAATAAATACCATTTACAATAGCTCCCACAAAGATAAAATACTTAAGAATAAATGTAAACGAAGACATACAAGACCTGTACAGAGAAAAATACAAGACACTACCACAAGAAACTAAAAGAGACCTATGTAAGTTAAGAAAGCTACTTTGCTCATGGATAGGAAGACTCAACATTATGAAAGTTACTATTCTACCCCAAATGATCTATAGATACAGTCTAATCCTGATACAAATTCTAATGGCATTTTTTTAATACTATGGAGAATCAAATTACTAACTTCACCTGGAAAGAAGCAAATAAATAAAGCATTACTGAAGAACAAGTTGGGAGACCTCATGCTATCTGACTTTAGAATCTATTACACTTTCTATAGACAAAACAGCTTGGTACTGGTACCAGCAGATCCATAGACCAATGGAACAAGATTGAGAATCTAGACATAAAATCATCCAACTATGAGCAGCTGATATTTGACAAAGGGCCAGTATTTATAAATTGGGGAAAAAACATTTTCTTTAACATATGGTGTTGGCATAAATGGAAAACTATCTGCAAAACAAACAAGACTCATCTCTCGCACCATGACAAATAGTAACTCAACAGGGATCAAAGACCTAACTATAAAATCTGAAACAATAAAGATCATGGAAGAAGAAGATAGAGAAGATACTAGGAACCCTAATAAGGGGCATAAACAGAGTATAAAATATTATTAATAATGCACAAACACCAGAAGAGAGAACAACCAGAAACTGGTAAAATTCAAACACTTATGTTCATCCAAAGATTTCACAAAAAAGTAAGAAGACAACTTACAGACTGGGAAGAAAAACTGGCTATGAAGAATTTGACAAGAGTCTAATCTCTGAAATCTACAAAATCTTGCAAAATTTCAACAACAAAAAGACAAATAACCCAATTAAAAGATTGGCAAAGTAAATGAAGAGATACTTCACCAAAGAAAGCGTTAGAGATACGTGAGAAAATGCTCATGATCACTAATCATTGGAGAAATCCAAATCAACAATATAATTACTTACTATCTCTCTCCAATAACACTGGCAGTAATCCAAAGAACACAAAATAATATATGCTGCAGAGGCTGTGGAAATGCTGAAACACTTGTATACTGCTGATGGGAAACGTACAGTGTTACAACCACTTTGAAAATTGATTTGACAATTTCTTAAAAAGCTAGAAATATAAATACCATATGATCAGCAACCCCTCTTTTGGAATATATCCTAGAGAAATTGAGAGCTACTACACAAATAAATAGACACATGCCAGTGTTTATGACAACACTACCCACAATAGCAAAAAAATAAAATCAAGCTTGGTGCCCACATGAAAGCATAAACAATCTATTGGTATATCCACACAAAGACATATCATCCAAGGATTAAGAACAAAGATGAATTTGGGAAATATCTCACAACATGGAGGAATCTGCAAGTCGTTATGCTGAGTGAAATTAGTAAGTCACAAAAGGACAAATACTATAGCCAGCCAAGCCAATATGTAAGACCACTATTATAAGAACTCAAGAAAAGGGTTAAACACAAAAGAAAAGAGTTTTTGGTGGTTATGAGTGTTGGGAGGGAAGAAGAAGAGTATTAACTAACTTGATACTAGACAAGAATTATTTTAGGTGAAGGGAAAGACGACATAACTGGACTAAGCCAAAAGTTAAGAAGTTTTCTAAATACAACCAAACACTTCAAGGGACAGAGAACCAGGGATGGGGTCTGAGGACCATGGTTTCAGGGGACATTTAGGCCAATTGACATAACAAAGTTCATTAAGAAAATGTTGTGTACCATGCTTTGGTAAGTGATATCTGGGTCTTAAAAGCTAGAAAGTGGCCATTTACAAGGCATAAACTAGTCTCAACCCACTTAGAGCAAAAGAGTTAATGAAAACGTAAGTCCATGAGACAGAAAGGGCTGCATCAACCTGAGACTGTAGTAATAGGACTGCAAGACCTAGCTGGTGCCGGGCTATCACCAACGACTCTCTTTACAGAGAACTCAACAGAGAGTCCCTGATGGAATAGAAAAAATGTAAGACACAGAACTCTGGTAAAAAGACTGGACTTGGTGGCCTGACAGACTGGAGTGCTCAAGGAGGCATGACCCCTGGACTCCCTGTTATCCCAGAGCTGAAATCATTCCAGAAGCCAGCTCCTCAGACAGAGATTCAACTGGTCTATAAGATGTGAAAGGACACTGGTGAAGAGTGTGCTTCTTGGCTTAAGTAGACACAGGAGACTAACTGTGCAGCCCCTGTTCCATAGTGAGATGACGAGAAAGAAGTGGACAGGAGCAGGCTGAATGGAAAGGATAAATTCAGGGTAGAGGAAAGGAGCATACCATCACAGTGTGGGGAGGGTAACTAGGGTCACATAGCAAAGTGTGTGTGTGTTTCTGGGTGAGAAATTGACTCAAACTGTAAATTTCACTTAAAACTGAAAGAGAGAGAGAAAATTTGCCTTCGCTAAAGCAGACACATGGCTGAGCTCATATTCAAGGGATGGAGAAATAGATACCTCTTGGCTGGAGGAACTTCAAAACATTGTGACTATTGTTTTCAATCTACTTGTCTCAGATATTTAGTTCTGCTGTAACAAAAATATCACAAGTAGATGACTTTGCCAAGGAGAATTTTTTTTCTGTTACAGTCTAATGGGTCAGAAGTCCAAACTCAGTGAGTCAACTGTAAGGGAAGGCTTTCTGCATCTTCATCTCAGATCGCATCCATTCTAAGATGTACGTTATGGACTCTCTTTTTCTTTGGATCTTCTGTACCAAAAGACTCAGGTGAGAGGCCTGACTCCACCATAAAATCGTCGCCTTAGTTAAATCATCACATTTTTTTAGAATCATGTTTTATTCGTTTATAAAATGAGAAGCTTCAGTTCAACAATATCTAAAATCTTAACTTTCTCTAAAAGATATGATTTTACCTAAGCCCATTGCTTTAAAATGCAGTTTGAAACAACAGGGAAATATATTGCTTAAGCTCATATCAAAACATTGAGGACATCCTCCTTGCCCTTGACAACACAACCTTGAAATCAAGACTGTTTTCTCACTGTTTAAAATGTTTACATCACTCATCTTCATCTTCCTATAATCAGACTCACAGTCATAAAAGGATCTTGACTTTCTCTTCTTCTCATTTCTGCTTTTCCTCTGAAGCTCTACATCATCTTTCTTACAGACGCAGGGCATGGAAATCTTCCTTTTGTACTATTTCAGGTTTCAGTGTTCGTACCAACCCAGTACCAACCCTAAGAAAGTTTTGTTATGATTATTTTTAGGAGCTATTGAGTCAGTTCTGACTCACAGTAACCCAGTGTACAGAAGAAGGAAGCAATGCTCAGTCCTCCACCATTCTCACAACTGTTGCAATGTTTGAGTCCATTTTTGCAGCCACTGTGTCAATTCATTTTGTTGAGAAGTTCCCCCCAAAATAAAAAAGCAAAGCCCACTGACGTCAAGTCGATTCCAATTCACAGCGACCCTGTAAGACAGAGTAAAACTGCCCATAAAATTTCCAAGGAGCACCTGCTGGATTCAAGCTGCCAACTTTTTGGTTAACAACCACAGCGCTTAACCACTATACCACCAACAAAGTTAGGTGTCCATTAATTGTTTAAAATATTTGGTGCATATTTATCATGTGTTAGGGACCAGAAATAAAACGCTATTCTAAAATGGATGTAGTTCCTGCAGCCACGTCTTAATACTTGAGTAAAAGACATACCAGTCAAATACATAAAAGACAGCTAAATAAAATTATGATAGCAATTATATGGGAAACATACACACAAATATGAAAATAGATAAAAGGAGATCTAGTCCAAAGCAGGGATGTAAGACAAAGATCTCAGAAAAAATGATGCTGAAGCTCATGCTTGGAGAACAAGACAAATTTAGCCAGGCAAAAGGAGGGTGAGCAATAGATGGAAAATATTCAAAGCAAAATAAACATATTCCACCTATAAATTGTAGAACCTTGGACAAGTTTCTTAAGCTCTGGATCTGAGCCTATTTTCTTCTCTGTTAAGGAAGAATTGTGATATTACTTACACCGTAGAGTTCATACGAGGCAAGCATGACTTTGAATTTTTTTTTTTTTGTATAAAGTGATTAGCGTAGTACCTGGTACATTAGTGAGCAATCTATAATTGTTTTCTAATAATGACAGCAGTCTGGAGCCAGACTTGCTGGGTTTGAATCCTGCGTCTTTCTGGGTATACAACAACCTTGGACAAGATGTTTACTTCCTGCACTTCATTTTCTTTCTCAGGGTGACATCAGGACAAAATCAAGATAACACTAACTATCTGCCCCTATAGTGCTTGAGAAAATTACCTGAGTTCCTATTAAAACAGAACAAAACAAAAAACACCGTAGAACAGTTCCTGACAGATATGTGTTGTATGAATTTTAGCTTGTACTAGGAATAAACTAACCTCACAGTAGTCCAATGAAACCAAACCCGTTATCCTGAAGCCAATTTTGACTCATAGAGACCCTATAGGACAGAGTAGAACTACCCGATACAGTTTTCAAGGGGCACCTGGTGGATTCGGTGGACCTTTGGGTAAGCAGCTGTAGCACTTAACCATTACACGTCAGGGAGGAGTTTAGAAATTATTCAATGGTTTTTTAAGAAAATTAAGACTCAAGTAGTTTAAATATCTACTAAACTTACTAGCTAGCACATTGTGTGACCTGAGACTTAAACACACAATTCATCTATCTAGCTTTACTCTATTGGACCTACCTAAGTCCCGGAAAGAAAAAAAAAGTGCTTTTTTGCCAACCTCAAGGAAGGACCCTTAGTTAATTCACATAATAGTATTAACATTCTCAATAATGTCCTTTACCAACACACTACCAAACCCACTGTTGTCAAGTCAAGTCCAACTGCAGACGGAGTAGAACTGTCCCATTGAGTTTCTAAGGAGTGCCTGTTGGATTTGAACTGCCGATATTCTGGTTCGCAGCTGTAACACTTGACCGTCATGCCACCAGAGCTTCCACAACATCCTTTAAATCAAAAGAAAACCCAAACCCACTGCCGTCAAATTAATTCTAACTTATAGAACTGCCTGGGAGAGTTTCCAAGGAGCACCTGGAGGATTTGAACTGCTGACTTTTGGTAAGCAGATGTACTTAAACAACTATGCCACCAGGGTTCTTTAGTCCTTTCCAAATCAGTGAAAATGACCTTCCCGGAAAATTTCTGAGCTTTAGAGAAATAGGTAAAGATTCTTGTCACTCTGAATTTCTTGTGTCACAATGCTTTAACTCTAATACTAAGCAAATAATGCTTACTAAGAAATAACTCTTAAATTTTTGTTATGATCAGTAAGATACTCAGAATAAAAAAATGAAGTGGTCTGTGAAGCATCCTATCTTTGAAAGACAGAGTAGAGAGCTTTCCAACCTACAAAATGAATTTTCAAGATGCACTTATGTAATAAAGATTTCTAGTGTCAAATTAGTGTCAAATGTTTATCAGAGACGATTCCAGCAGAGTTTCGATGCAAATCCAGGTCTGTCTGACTCTAAATCTTTTGTGCTGGCCACCATTCCACTTCTACCAATGAATGCTGAAATCAGAGCACATTTGTAGTTGCTCAATTATGAGTTCCAGGAAGAGAGAAAAAATAGTGGAGGGGCTGGGGAAGAAGTAATAAAATGCACTGAAATTTAGGGTTAAGAATGGCTTAAGGTACATAGTATATTTCTAAAAGGAATGAACTGTGGTTCATATTTTCACAGGCCAAAGAATTTAAAACCTGCAAAAAGAAATTAATCACAGAGTCTAAACAGATCTTTAATATTCAGCTTTATCTTTCTATTCCCTTTGGGTTTGGTTTCCGTGACAACCTATATTTATTGGGCAATTCTGAGTGTATTTTCTAAAGACTAGTTGATTATTTTCTCTCAGCCTACAGAGGGAAAAATCAGTCCAGAACGGGAGCATTTATAAAAAGGAATTTCATTTTATTTTGTTGGAAGGTTTGTGTTAAAGTCTTTAAAATTACTGAGTTAATTTTTTAGATTAGTGGTAGCCATTATCTTGAAGAGGAGTTAATTGCTGCTTTCTCATTCAGAGGAAAATGAGCCCTGGAGGTCCAACAGTTAAATGTTCAATTACTAACCAAAAAAAGGTCAACAGTTCAAACCCACCAGCCACTGCACAGAAGGATGTAGCAATTTGCTTCTGTAAAGATTACATCCTTATAAACTCTACATGGCAGTTCCTTTCCGTCCTGCAGGGTAATTATGAGTTAAAATCCACTTGACAGCAATAGGTCTCCAAGAAGAGGAGGAGAAGGAGAAGAAAAAGAAAGGAGGATAAAGATGACTTTGAAGAGAGTAGAAGGAAGGAAAGTAGAAGGGAAAATAGAGGAAGGAGGGAGGGAGGAAGAAAGGAAAATGAGTTTAAAAGAAAGAGAAGAGAAAAAGAAAGACAGAAAGAAACAAAGCAAGAGATTATCAGTGTGTATCCACTACTGTTCAAGGTCAGGCTCTGGCCTTTACAGACCCACTCTACCCAAATATGCTGAATTATTTGCTATAATTTGAGCACTACCGTCTCCTTTCCTACATTCTCCTCTGTATTGCAAGGCAAAAAGGAATATTATTTTACGGACTACCTTTCTGCTCTTAATGCTAGAGTCTTGAAATCTACACAAAATTTAGTAGGAGAGAAGTGGAACTGGTCTCTGTAAACTCATACAAGGACCAGTGGTCGACATGAGGTTTCCAGGTGAGTTTCTGAGAACCACATACTTCTAGCTGCAGCTTCACTGGCCTCTAGTCTCCTAGCTATTTCAAAGATTTTAGAAGCTTCTAATTCTTTGAAGTAAAACTTTTCTAAGCAGAAAACATAAGCCAGAACTTGACCCTAAACAGTACTGGATACTTACTGAAAAATTTTTGCTTCCAAATTTTTCTTTTCTACCTCTACGAGGTACACCATTTAAAATATTATTTGACAGTATATAATTATGCAGACCACCACACATCTATCAGTTTGTCATACTGTGCAGGAGTGGATTAATCAATAAACAAGGTAAGCATAGTGCTGAGCTTCCTTACCTACGTGCCAACAGGTAATCCACCCTTCACAGCAATTTTGGAACTCTTTGTGGAATGGTCATTGCATGTGGTGGCACAGTGGCAAGTTTCCAAAGTCAGTTGTATTTGTTGTCTGTGAGGGAGTTTTTAGTCGGTAAACAAATAAGTGTGGAACACCCTCCCTCCTCACCTCATCTGGCCCCCCGTGACTTTTTTCTTTGCTTACCAGATCACCTACAGTAAACAATTGCACATTTTTTCACTATACCAAGACTCTGCTTCTAGATTTATCTCTGGCATTTATCTCTCTTCCAATTCACAGCACCTTTCTACAGAATTAAAGCCTCTTTTCAAATTTCCAATCCCTGACAGGAGTGGATGACCCAGTAAACCAGATAAGCTTGGGCTTACTTGTGCTTACTTACTAACATGCAGTGAATAGTTTCATCTGGAGTTTTACCACACCAGCCTGTGCTTACCTTGCTTACTGAATAATTCATGGTACTGTGGTATCTTGTATATTGCTAGGGTGGTAGAAGATATACGTGTCACCAGTATTTCAAATGCCAGATGGGTCACCCATGGTGGACAAGTTTCACTGGAGTTTCCAGACTAAGACAGATGAGGAAGAAAAGTCTAGAGATCTATTTCCCAAAATTAGCTACAGAAATAGTATGCATCACAATAGAATGTTGTCCAACTTGCTTTCTCGAACACACCATCAGGTGACATTAGTGGCTAGAAGAAGGCATCATGTTTGGTGAAGTGGAAGGCCAACAGTGGCACAGGACAGCCTCCATGAAATGGATTGACAAAATAGCAGCATGATAGACTTGAACGTGCCAATCATCTTGGGGATGAGACAGGACTAGGGAATGTTTTACTCTATTGTACCTAAGGGTGCCTAGAGTTAGAGCTGACTCCACAGCAAATCACAACAACAACTGTAGACACAATTATGCAGAGAGGTTCCTGTTTGATCAGTTAATAAGAGATTTCTCTAACAACAAGGTTGTCCTAAGTTTATCTACCTAAAAGCCTTGATTGGTCCGATGTCTCTGTTGAGGGTTTTCAGACAAGCATTTACAAATTATCTCAGTATATCCGAACTTGAAGTCATTTTCACCATCCCATCCTATGATGATCATCATCACTGCTAATGCTTGTAATTTGGCTCTTCCTTCTGCTTTAATTAAGATACAAAAGTGTATAAAGTAGACTTGTAAAGGACTGGCAATTAAGTTCACAAACTCATCCTAGAAAAAGTTCTACATACCTCATGGATGAATAGCACTATGGTCACCTCAGAAGTACTCGCCTTGGGAAGTTACGCACCAATGCCAAAGCCCAATCCACCCTTCAAAACAATTTTAGAACTCTTTTTCTGGAATGACCATCGGAGCTGTCATCGTATTACCCTTGATGTCGTAAATGATACCAAAATGTCTTCTTTTCAATATTTTCTTTTTCTTTGGGAAAAGAAAAAAGTCATTGGGGACCTGATCAGCGGAATAGGGAGGGTGTTCTAGTAGTTATTTGTTTACTGTTTAAAAACTCCTTCACAGACAGCTATACAGTTAAGTTCACAAACCTGCCACTGTGTACAATGGCCATTACAGAAAGAGTTCCAAAATTGCTTTGAAGGATGAACTGTGTGCTTGCACCAGCAAATAACTTCCCAAGAGAAGTACTTTGAAGGTAATCATAGAAATATTCAGCAATGAGGTATATAGCACTTAGAACAATTAAGTTCACGGACTTAATTGTCAGCCATTTTACTTATACTTGAAGTCGTCTGCTAGCTGCTGACCCTTCAAAGCTTTACTCTGAGTGGGATCATATGCAGAGGGATGGAAAATTACAACTTTCTATGTTACCTACAGAACTGACAGTTGATTCTGACTCATTGAAACCTTTGGACCTTTTCTTAGATTTCTTCCTTGTGACAAACCCCACTATAAGCTTCCCTCTTTGGCTTTCCTTAATATTGAACTATCTTTATTCTCTTCTCAACTCTTGTCTTTCTTTCTGCTTCCATAGCTAACTCCCTTTCTTCTTAGTTGGGTTCCCCTTCCAAAGCTTGAACCCTAATTCGTGTGCCTGTATCTCTATGGAGGCTCTTAAAACGTGAGGGCAAAAGGTCACTGTAAGGGTCTGATGTACCCAGAAACCCTCAACCCTGGGGAATGCACGTGAGCATGAGGGACTCGCCCTTCATCTTAAACTTTTTATTTTCTCCTCTTGCTTCACTGAGGACATAGTATTACCCTAGTGTGCTCTAGCCATAATAGTTTCTTAATGCCAACCAGTAAGCTTAGTTTGCTTGCAAGTATTAGCTCCTATAGGGTATAGGTGTGGCTTGTCGTAGGCCCTCAATTGCAAGGTGAGATCACACCACAGAGGCTGTGGTGGGCCACTCGGCTTGAGGCCATGTGGAGGATGAGGGGGTAGAAGCCAATTTAATATCAGGGGATGCCAAGTCAGCAAGCTATGATGGCCATCATTCCCGGGGATCATGTCTGGACCAAAATGTAAAAACATGGGTTACCTTACTATGTGTCATCCAAGTTCAACCAAAGACACAGCAGTCATACAGACCAAGGTTCATGTCTATGGATATTGATGGCTGATGTATTAGTTATCTAGTGCTGCTATAATAGAAATAACATAAGTGGATAGCTTCAAAAAGAGAATTTTATCTCGTCACAATCTTAAAGGCTAAAACTCCCAATTCCAAGTGTCAGCTCCACGGGAAGGCTTTCTCTACTGGCTCTGAAGGAATGTCCTTGTTGTCAGTCTTCTCCTGGACAACGATCTTGTGATGTGCAGAGACCCTGAGTCTTTTACAAAGGACGTGCTCTCTTCCTGTCATTGCTTCTTGGTGGTATGAGCTCCCCAATTCTCTCCGTTAGCTTCTTAGTTTTGGACCCCAAGAGATAGCCTAAAAAAAACAAAAACCAAGCCTACTGCTATAGAGTCAACTCCAACTCATAGAGACCCTATAGTACAGAGTAGAACTGCCTTACAGACTTCTCATAGAGCACCTGGCAGATTTGAACTGCCAATCCTTCTGATTAATAGACATAGTATTCAACAACAATACTACCAGGGTTACCTCAGGGCATAATACAATTTACACTTTCAGCCCTGTCCCACCAGCAGAATTGCTGCCCACTCTCCCTCATTAATAGCATACAGGCAAGATATACAACGTGTATAACATACAGGAATGTGGCACAGTACTGGGAATCGTGGCCTAGCCAAACTGCTACACACACTTTTGGGGAACACAGTTTAATCCATGACAAACACCCAAGAATTCTCGAAAGACCGCACTCTTTTCCCTCCATCTGTACACCATCTTAGTGACAGGAATAGGAGAACATGGTGACTCTCTGTGTGCCTGAGTTTTGCATTCCAGAGATATCAGGAAACTTCTTAGAGTAAGTCTTTACATTATTCAACTGGGTTAAGTTTAAACAAATTGGACATTTAATTAGTTTTCTTGCTTACCAGCAGATGGGCATTCAGGAGAAAAGAAAACCCAATTAGAAATAGATTATATTAATTTATTAGATTTTTCAGCACGACCAATTTGGGATGTGAGTTGCATTTTTTTTTACCTAAATGCACAGAGAAAATATAATCTTGCATTTATTTTCAAGGAGTTCACACAGTATCTGAGGGCTAAGACCCTGCTCTGTGTTCATAGACTCAAAAATACCATTCCCTTGTCATGGTTTCAACTTTTTGCAAAATTTGTTTTTAAATCCAATATACAATTTATATATTGCATTCATTAGTGAGATGTTTTTACTTAACATAAAACTGAACCTATTTTCTATCCTTAAAACCAGCTACAGTGTCACCTTGCTCATGCTTCCTTAAACATGGCATTGCCATAGCCCAGTCTTCCTCACTCATAGCATCAAAGGTACCTCTCTGTCTCTTGTCTTTCCACTTTATTTCCAACTATGGGAAAAAAAAAACATGCCATAGAGTCGATTCCAACTCATAGTGACCCCATAGGACAGAGTAGAATTGTTACATAGAGTTTCCAAGGAGTGCCTGGGGGATTTGAACAGCTGATCTTTAGTTAACAGATGCAACACTCATTTCCAACTATATCTAGTGTCAAATTTTATTTTTCTGTTTTTCCTTTTGGAATAGATTTAGCTTAACTCCTTGTTATTGGATTGAATTATGTCCCCTCAAAAGATATGTTGAAATCTTCCCATTTGTGCCTTTTCATGTGTCCTTGTTTGGAGACATTTTTTCTTTGCAAGTGTTATCAGTTAAAGAAGTCATACAGGAAAACAGTGGGTCTTAATTCTAACCCACTCTGTGTGGTATCTTATGAAAGAGTAGGAGAGACAGGGAAAGGCGAAAGGGAGCCACACACAGAGAGAAGATAATCTATGAAGGTATTTCTGTAAGTTAGTATATGCCAAGAGACTTTGAGGGGTACCAAAGCTGAAAGTGTAAGGAAAAATCTTCCCCTGACAGAGAGAGAGAAAATATAGTACTGCCACACACCCTGAATTTGAACTTTTAGCCTCCAGAACTGTGAGAAAATTAATTTCTGTTTTTTCAAAGTCGCCTGAAGCAAAAAACGAAACCCACTACTGTCAGGTCAATTCTGGCTCAGAGTGATCCTACGGGACAGAATGGGACTGCCCGCAGAGTTACAAGGGGTACTTGGTGGATTTGAATGGCTGGTCTTTTGGTTAGCGGTTGTAGCTCTGACGCCACCAGGGTTTCCTACCGTCTTAGTCATCTAGTAGTGCCATAGAAGAAATACTACAAGTGGATAGCTTAAACATAGAGAAATTTATTTTCTTACAGAAAATCAGACCAAAAGTTCAAATTCAGGGCATCGGCTCCAGGGAAATTCTTTCTGTGTTGTCAGCCTTCCACTGGACTGATAGCTTCTGAGGTGCAGGGACCCTGGGTCCTTTCCAGAAGACATGCTCTGTTCCTGGCACTGCTTCTAGGTGGTATGAGATCCTCAGCTCTCTGCTTGCTTCCCTATTCTTTGTATCTCAAGAGATTGTCTCAAGTCACAATACAGCCTCACACTTTCAGTCCTGCCCCACCAGCACAACTGCCACCCATCTTCCCTCAGTAACATCCTAGAGGCAGGGTTTATAACATCCAGGAGCGTCACAAAGCACCAGGAATCACGGCCTAGTCAAAGTGCTACACTCACTTTTGGAAAGACACAGTTCAATCCACTGCACCTACTTTAAATAGCGTTTTGTTATGACAGCTCTAGGAAACTGAGACATTCCTTATCTCTCTATTCTCACTTTCACATTATTACAGCACATAGTTGTTGTTAGCTGCTGTAGAGTAGGCCCTCAATTCATGGCACAACTAAATGAAACTGCCCAGTCTCACACCCTCCCAGTAATCAGTTGCAGATCAGGCCATTGTGATTCACAGGGGCTGATTTTCAGAAGCAGATTGCTGGGTCTTTTCCTCCTAGCTGTCTAAGTTTAGATGCTCTGTGGAAAACTGTTTGGCATCACAGCAGTACTCAAGCCTCTAATGAAGGTTTGAAGGTGTGTTTCTGAGCATGAAGTGCCTTGGCCAGGAATTGAACTCAGGTCTCCCACATGGTAGGTGAAAATTCTACCAGTGAATGACAACACCCTCACATTACTGCATGTTAACAAAAGAAAAATAAAGGAAAAAAATTGCCCTTGAGTCAATTGCAATTCTTAGTAACCCGAAAGGACAGTATATAATCATCACACGGGTTATCTAAGGAGCAGCTGGTAGATTATTAGGACTGCCAGCCTTTGGGTTGGCAAACTGAGCTCTTAACCTCTGTGCCACCAGGGCTCCCACTGCACATTAGAATTCTTCAAATCCTCCTGACTTATTTTCATAACCTCAGAATCTGAGCACGAGACTGCTAGTCTGTGCTCTCAGATGATTTTTCTTGCAGCTCTTATGTCATGATGTCTTTCCCTGTCAAAGACTGGTTGTTTCCTTGACTTTGTCATTACCTTGAATTCCAGGTCTTCATTGCCAATTGCTTACTAGATCTCTTTGCAAAGGAATTCCCATTTATCAAATTCACTTTTTGTGAAATCAAAGCCATTGTTATTAATACCTCACCTAAACTTACACCCAACATGCTCTTCTTCCAAACTGTATTTCAATTAATCACATCAAGCATCTCCTGATCACCAGTTTGTCACTGTTCAGGTCTTTGGAATGAACAGCCAAACCATTGTCATTGTTCTTTAATTCTTCCATCTCTCACATCTTCAAATCTAATCAGACAGTCACGTTGATGCCCTCACCAAAAAATATGGCAATATACCACCTAATTTCAGTTCCTATGATTTCTATCTTGGGTTCATCATAAGTTGATTAATTCAATGGCAACTAAAAACAGCTTCTCTGGCTTCCATCTCTGATAGTCCCAACTTGCCGTCCATATGGCCTTCAGAATTATCTTGCTAAATCAATCTTAGCATGTCACTTGCCAGCTCAGTAGCTCCCTGGAAACTCTATGCGGTAGTTATACTCTGTCCTATAGGGTTGCTATAGGGTATCTATGAGAATCAACTTGATGGCAATGGATTTGATTTGGCTTTCAGTTCCAAAGAACTGGGAAGACCATTATTGTGTCAAAATTCCTCTCTAATGGCCTTAACTTCAACAGTTTGGGAACAATCACCTAAAACTCTTCAGAGATGAAATGAATAAACTTCACAGGTATCTAGTACATGTCACATTAAGGAAAACTGAGTGAAGCAGTATGTAGAAGACCAGGAGTATCCTCTGCCTGTGGCCATAGGCTGACTGTGGCCACCTCCTCAAAGAGAACAAAAAGATTACTTGGAGCATCACCACTGACACAGTGGCCCAGAGGAAAAAGAATCGGTTTGGTCTCAGTTTGATCCTTCCCAGAAGAAGTTAAAGACACGCTTATAGACACAAGGAGATCAGAAAATAAGAAACCTACCACAGACTACCCTTTGTACAACTACTTAATACTTTCTGCCTCAGTCTATTTGGAAGGATGATTTACTGAGGTATTAACTGGGTGACCCACTGGGAAATTACATTGTTAACCAATACCGAACATCTGGCTGCAGGGATTGAACAAAAGTGTTTTTCCTCCCTCTCAGGAGAGTAGCCAGCCTGTCATGCTACTTAAACTTGGGTCTTTTCTTGGCAAAAAGAATACTGTTCAGATTTTGTTTGACCTTCTCACTTGCCAGAGGAATGAGGGACCAAACCAACAAAATTATAAATAAGACCTTGTATCTTGATTTCATTCAATTTTATTGTCTAATGAAAGGAGAGAAATGGATTGTGTGTGTGTGTGTGTGTGTTCGAGGTGTTGAGAAAGTGAAAACCACCCTCTCAGCTGATCTCCCAGGACTAGGAAAAGGGACACGATGGAGTGAACTGAATCTGGTGAATCGTGAGCCATGTGAGGCTCCCAGACCTCAGCAGGTGCTGACAAGTGGCGGCCTCCAAGGACTGAGCCGGACGGTCTGGGAGCGCAGGGAAGGCCGCCTGTGGTTGCACTTGACCAGGAGAGAGCAGAGGTACCTGCCTTACAGCAGACTACCCTAGACAAGGCAGGGAAGACTATCCAGCTAATAGACAGTGATATACTTCTGAGCCTCAGAAGGCCACTCTGGACTGGATAAGTGGTCAAGAACCGGCAGGTGATTCAAAAAAGGGAGAGGGAGTTTTGTCTTTCCTGAAACACAATTGCATGTATAGTTCTTCTCAGTCAGGTATCCTCCCACCTGCTGTCCGGTATCTCCTTCCATTCTTATTTCCTTACACAGAAGGCAAGGGCCAAAAGCAATGTCCCACCACCCCGCACAAATAAACCCACTGCCATCCAGTCAATTCCTTCTCACAGCAACCCTATAGGACAAAGTAGAACTGTATCATGAGGTTTCCAAAAAGCAGCCAGTGGATTCAAATGGCTAGCCTTAACCACTGTACCACCAGGGCTCCCTGAACAGCTAAATACATTCTAGGCTGTTTGTTTATTCATGTCCTGTGACATCTGAAAATTACCTTAGTCCCACCAATTTATACTACTCTTCTAATAAGAATATGGTGTACATACATGCTATACTTCTCAGTCTGTACCTGTTCTATAAAGTGTCTTCTCACATTTTCAAGTATTTTAACAGATTTAAGAAAATAAACCTAAGCCTGTTAAACCTAGTAGAAAAGTTGAATTGAAAAAAAAAAATCTATTCGTTAGTTGCTATATAATCAGCAGATTTTCTTCCTGTCCACTGTACAGTTTTTTACTTTTTTAAGTGTTTCAAAGATTTATGAACCATATAGTCTTAGTAATTATTTATTTCATCAATTAGAAGCATCCAAAACAAATGAATCAAAAAATGATATCAAAATATCAATTTACTTTTATTTCAAAGTCAGAAATACCAAAGTTAAGAGGCAGGTGACAATGACTTAGTGATAGCATGACACTGGGTAGAGTGCTTAAGCTTCCTGAGCCTTGGGTTCACTCTCTACAGGTATAATACTTTCTGTGTAGCACCACTGTGAGTGACAAATATGGAAAGTCATGCCCTGTCCCTGGCCTGAGCTGTTTCCAAGAAGGCCAGTGGTCACTGTCCAAGTAATAGAATCCAACTCAGTTTTCACAAATATCCTGATTATCACTCTTTCATCATGATTAAGAAGTTATTGAACCTTTAATTATGATCTATAGCACTATGATAATAATTCCTCCTTAATATTTCTCATCAAATGTTTTCAAAAAGGAAGTAGGGAAAGCCAGCCAGGAGGGGGAAAGATGTAGAGAGAGGAATGAGGCTACCTCACTGGGACTCTCACTGAGGTGAAAATTTCACCCAGACATTGCTTTTTCTAACAAGAGTGGAGCAAGACATTCCTTTGACAGGGATTGTGGATCCTTGAAAATAGAGACTCACTGTGTCAGTACAGTGGTTGAACTTCAGTCAAGACTCTCCTGTTTTCCATTAGAACAATTAGAGAACATCCTCTTCCTTCTCCTCATTATTATTATCAATCTTAACAATAATAACTGGCAATTCTGGAACCCCTACTGATAGCACTCTTAAAATATTGCAGGCGTCAAACTAAGCACTTTACTGTCATTTTCTCATTTAATCCTCTCAACCCACCCCATGTCTCATTTATTCGACTCTCCTGATGAGAAAGTTAGTAAGGTTAAGTAACCCAGCCCAGGGCTTCGTAATATGTGGATCTGGGATTTAAGGCCCAGTTCTGTTTGAATAAAAACCCAAATCCTATGCTCATGCTGTTTGCATTATAATAGTCAAGAAGCAAGCTTTTTCCTGTCCCCACGCCATTTATAGCACAATCACTTGGATAAGAGTTCAGGTGTTCTAAAGTCCAGCTCAAGTTCGGAGGTAGAGGGAGTGGCAAGGCAATAGCCAAAACTTGATTAGCTTTACTTTAGGAGTAAAAAACAAACAATGACAACAAAATAAACACACATACAAGTCTGTGTAAGTATTTGTTTTTCCAGAATTGCTAGTTCTGGTTCATTAAGTAAACCAAATACTCTCTAGGGCATTGAGAAAGAATGTGCTAGAAGAAAGTCTATTTAAATTAACTTACACATTGAAGTATCTCAAAAGGAGTTTAAGAAAGTCAGACACAAGTTTCTTTCACACTTCTTAATAAAACCCAGCACGCTGCAGCTTGGATCACAGAGTTTCAAAATATCTTATTCTATGCACATCTTACAAGAATAATTACACTTGCTGCAGCAAGTATTTCTGTTTGTGGGGAATTTTGTTCTTTGACACCTTTTAAGTAGACTAAAATAAGTCTCTTGAGGGATCTCTGTTATACATTCCCCCTCCTTTTTTGATAAACTTTAATAAGGACAATGAAACATGGAGAATAAAAATCTTACACAGATCTTTAGGTAACATTCATTTTTAACACAACTCCTGACCACAGTTGTTTAGATATTCACATTTTTTAATTTCTAATAGCAGAGATAGCCTTACTTTCTCACCTCTTGACCATAATTAGAGTTACACAGCTTAAGCAATTTCCTAACATGGAACTTCAGACCTCTTCAAACAAGTACTAGCTGACAGATTCTGGGGAAGAATGAGCTTATAGAAGTGCCAACTAGATGTAATTAAGAGCTAAGTATTCCTAAGATTCAGTAACATCAGCAAACAGGTAAGCACACGCTCTTTGCATTATACATTCTAGCACTAGCAATTAACTGTTAAAGTGGTCACATGAGAATAAGTTGCTTTGCAGAAAAAAATGCTGTGAAGCGCAGAAGAGTCTTTGAAGAGCAGATGCCAAAGCGCAACACCAAAATTCACGAAACATGCAAAAGTGTTTTGAAAAAGATATTTAACACTGAACAAACATAGTTATGCTATTCTGTTTGGGGATCAAGAGAGGCCTACTAAACCTGCTATATACTGGGTTCTTTTGTGAGTGTTCGTGTTAGGTTTTGTGCTCCAAGAAAGAGTGTAGCTTGAAAGCCTAGTGCAAATGTCCTTTTGGTAGCATGACATCTTGATGAATCTTGCTCCAAACTCCACACTGTGGGAAATTATATCCACTAATCCACTGAAATACGAACTTCAGGTTAGAGTTTTTTTGCTTTATTTTTCCCCCAAGCCATTTTGTTCATTGGTACATACCCAGTACCAGAATGTATTTAGCACATAATCAGTGCTTAATATTCTTAAGTGAATGAGGGATAGCCAACATTCCATTGTTTCCACTGAACAAAGAGTAAGGTTCACAATATGCTGAAATGAAGACTTCTTTATAACAATAACTTGGTCTTAAAGCTGTAAGAACTGAAATGTGTCCTTTTGCTCATTTCTAAAATTTTGCACAAAACACGACCTTGTCTGAGTAGTAAGTCATTTGACCTAGAACATTTTATTCAACTGTCTATGTTAACTCACCTACTCCATAGACAATTTCATAAAGCGAGAAATACGAAAAGTCCAAATAATTCACTGCAGGGAAGAAATCAAAATCTTTCCCCCATCTCAGCCCATCACCTAACTCATATGACATTGTTAGATCCGGGAACATCTCACATCACGTCTCACACGTCCATGTCACTCACCTTTCCTTGACAGGGTCAGTTCTAATCCCTGAACAAGACATAATGTCCTTGATTCCTTCTTGTCTCTTGCTACCTGACAGTAGCAGCTACCGTTCCATTTACTTCTGGGGCTTTCAGAAGGATTCTGTAGAATTCCACAAGAACCCAAGAAATCTCTAGACTTACTCAGGATTTGGAGCAGGATTCATCACAGCCAGTCAACAACATACTTGGCTGCTAACTGAAAGCTGAAGGTTCAAGTATATCAAGAGGTGCCTTTGTAGAAAGGCCTAATGATCTACTTTTGAAAAACTAGCCACTGACGTACATAGGTTTTCCAAGAATCAGAATCAACTCTAAGGCCACTTGTTTAGTTTATTGTTTTAGTCTGCCCTGGTTTTTTCTAAGCTGGGCTAAATCATTCTCCTCTCTGATCCCGTAGTAACTTGAGCATCTCTCAGAGCACTACATTGTATTGAAATTATCAGTAAGTTGCTGCTTCACCTATTAAACTATGGACTTCTTCAGAGACCACGTCTTACTCCTCTTTAAATTTTTACTATTTGTCACTGTGCATGGTAGAGCGTCTAGAATATAGCAGGTGTACAACCACTGCTTGTTGGATTCCTTTCTCCCTCTTCACACTGCCTTCCAATCATCATCCTTAATGGCTCCATGTCAAAAAATGGAATGCTTCTGTTAGAAATGTTCTCTTATTATCATTGAAGGCACTACTGGAATACCATAGTTTGATATTCTGTTTACCACAGATGTCATTTCTGCATTAAAAAAATCTTAGCTCACAATCTCATGATGCACCTGAGTTGATAGGATTTTGGCCCTACATTACAGAAACTCAAATAGAACTAACTTAAGCTAAATCAAGAATTTCACCAAATAGACACTAGCATGTCTCATGGAGCCTATTGATAGGAATAGGATACATATAGACTTGGATTATATCAGGAAACTCCAAATTCATCTCTGTTCTTTCAGAATATCTGCTCTAGGTTCTATTTTTTTCTGCTGACCACCTTTTGGCTCACATGGAACAAAATGTGAATGCCAATAGATTCTAAGTCCACATTGTTATAACCCACAAACCCAAAGAAAGACTACTCTCAGTTCTAGTTCAAAAATCCATTGAAAATGATTCTAATTGGCCCAGCGTCATTCAACGCCCACCTTAGAACAATCAAATGCAGCTGGAGATGGGCTCAAAACTATGGTTAGGAAATTAGGAAGACAATCCCACGGGTGTCTGTCAACATCTCGTTTCTCAATTTTTTAAAGAAAATATAGTTGGAATATGACTATTTTGAATGCATTAAGGGTTAATCTCCATAAAGTAAAAAAATTTTAAAGTAATAATGTGCAAATTTATTTCTATTAATAACTTACAGTGCCAACAGAAATTTTCCAAGTAAAAAATGTTTGCTTTGTTTTAAAAAATGAATTTATTTTATCACATGATAATATTTAACATTTTACATAAACAAAATTATTTAGTAAATGCAAAAAAATTATAAAACATATTATGAAAATATATTACATTCTTTGCTGTTCCTTCTTGACGTTAGATCTACCAAATTTCAAGAGGCAGCATTAACGTTTTAGGGACAAAACAAAATTCTTAGGTCTGAATTGGCTTAAGAGATTCCATTGGTCAGCTGACCATGGCGCAGGAAAGAAAAAAATGTGAACAGCGTTGTTTTGCATTCTAAATATGTTTGTTTCAATCTCTTTTAGAATTGAAGAATGAGAAAAAGAAAAGGCACTGATGAGTCCCCAAAGAAACTTCTGCAATAAGGCATGTACACTATAAATGAGTTGTATTTAATCCTATTTCAAGGATGGCTATAAGTAAGGAGAAAAATGTATTTAGATTATCAGTTATTTGGCTTAACTCTTACTGATGAGCTATTTTTGCATTATAGAAAGATACAGCCCTAGCATCACTGAAAGCAGCACACGGGATAGAGGATGATACACACTTCAGCTTCTGTCTGCATTTCCCTTTTAGTTAGGGAGCTGACACTGGCCAAGTCAGTTCATTTACAAAGGTTCTGGAGGAAAGGCTGCTTGGCTGACAGGTACATCACACAGAGCACAGAATGTGAGTGCATCTTCCACTGGTTTTTAGTAAACGATCCATTTACTGGATGTATAACATTCCATATACAATGAAATACTGGTTAACTGTATGATTCACTTTTTCAGGTCTAAAACAACTTTTAGTTAATCTACCATGAAGGTGAAGCAGTGTTTTCCAAGATGGTCTCAAGCAATAGATGCTTATGGTTCTGATTTCATTGCAACAAAACTTACCTGGGACTAATTGCATGTACTGCTTTTTAGAAGAAGAAAAATGACTGGTAACAGCCAGTCTCTTCATAGGCTCTACCGCACTGTCACTGACCATCACTCTGGAATGAACAGTCTCTTCCAGAGGTCTTATACTTTATTCTGCATAAACACCTGGGGCTTGAAAAAGCATCTGGCATTCACCGTTTACTTTTTCGTCTCTATGCATTACCCTAGGGACATCATGCTTGGTAAAGCAGAGTGAGCAAAGAAAAGGAATGCTCTCAACTCAACAGATTAACCCAGTAACTGCAACAGGGGGTTCAAATGTAGCAATGATTGTGAGAATGGTGCAGGACCCAGCAGTATTTTGTTCTGTTGGACATAGGGTAGCTATGAGTCAGAACTGACTCAGCAATCCTAACAACAACAGCTATGAGGCAAATCTGTTGGGTTTAATTGACTCAGCAAGCCTAACAACAACAGCTATGAGGCAAATCTGTTGGGTTTAATAATGTAAGAATTTCCTCCTGTCACTGAGAATGTACCTGGGGCTGAAGAAACATCATGAAAGTCAATTCTGCAGAAAGCGTAATGATAATAGCAGCAGAGGACAGGACTGTGCATTGTGCTTTGTATTTCTACGGGACAACGGTCCTAGCAACTGAGTCATGGCAAAAGCCAGGTCAATATAAAGTATCAAGTGGCATTTTTGAGTTAGGTTGCATGAACTCAGGTTAATTATATTGATGGGTAAGAGCACAGCTTGGGTAAATCCTCGTTTCAATTATAGTTCCAATTCCTAACACTTTAAACTTTGGTTAGATTATTTAATTTCTGCGGGGGAGGGGGGTCTGTTTCCATATTTGAGAAATGAGGAATGATCTTTCACTGTTGTTGAAAATATCAAGTGAAATAACATATTTCAAACTGTTAGCACATGATAAACCAAAACGCCCAAACTGTCCACCATCGAGTAGATTCCTGCTCATGGTGACCTCATGTTTCAGACTAGAACTCTTCTCCATAGAATTTTCATGTTTGTGACCTTTCAGAAGCAGATCACCAGGTCTTTCTTCCAAGGTGCTTCTGGGTGTTCAAACTGCTAACTTTTGGTCAAAAGCCCAGTGTTTAACTGTTTGAGCCACTCAGAGACTCTAAGCACATGATAAGTGCACCATAAATGGTAGTGCTATTATTAATTCCATTCTTAAAACATAACCTCCTTCTTACTTTAGTTTTGGTTTGATTAGTAATCCTGGTGAGAAAACAAAGGTGGAATTTATTAAAATTTCTCTTCTTGTGAAATCTTACCATGTGCTTTTTCCTCAGTTACTAAAAAATAATAAAAATTACCATTATAATAATAAAAACTGTAATAAACAACACAAATGAAAGTTACAAATAAAATATAACTACATTATTTAAAATTCATTTCTGAAACAGAAAACATTTGTTTTCCTGAGACATATTCAGTCCATTTTTAAATGAGCAGGTATTTCTTCAGCTTGCGACCATCCTCAAGGTAGCTTCATAGCCTACAAAAATGAAGGGAAAAAGAAGAGTAGGTGCATTTAAGATAAATGTATTACGTAATTAAAAAAAAAAAGATCCATGACAGTATTTTATCTTCAACTTATTAGTGCCATCTTAGTAATAACACAGAAGACTGATATAATTTCTTGACAAGCATTTAGTATATTCCAGTAAGCTTCCAGAGGATTGCAGGAAAGGAGATTCTGTATACGGCTGGGAGAGCTATGGAAAGTCACTACTTTCTTGTTGAATGTAAACAAGGAAGCATGTACCGATGATTTCTACTACGCTATTCTATGATCTAGGCACCCTGGTGGCACTGTAGTCGAGCATTCAGCTGCTAACCAGTAGATCAGTTGTCTAAAACCACAAGCTGTTCCTTGGAAACCCTACAGGGCAGTTCTACTTTAGCCTATAGGATTGATTTGAGTTGGAATCAACTCAACTACAACTACAAGGTCAGACAACTAAGTCTGCAAATTTAATTGTTACATACCTCATTGTTAAATATCACTATGGTCACCTTCGAAGTACTCCCCTTGGAAAGCTATGCACTGATGCCAGCACCTACTCCACCCTTTAAAGCAATTTTGGAACTCTTTCTGGAATGGCCATTGCATACGGTGGCAGTTGTCGAGTTCATGAACTTAACTGTATTGTTGTCTGTAAGGGAATTTTTAGCCAGTAAACAAATAACTATTGGAACACTCTCCCTACTCACCTGATCTGGTCCCCAGTGACTTTTTTCTTTACCTGAGGATAAAGGAAATACTGAAAGGAAGACACATTTGATGCCATTAAGAACATCAAGGGCAATAAGATGACAGCTGTGATGTCCATTTCAGAAAAAGAGCTCGAAATTTGCTGTGAAGGGTGGACTAGGCACTGGCATCAGTACAAAGCTTCCCAACAGGAGTACTTTGAAGGTGGCTATAGTGATATTCAGCAGTGAGGTATGTAGCACTTTTTCTAGGATGAGTTTGCAAACTTAATTGGCAGTTCTTGTAACGTTTTCTTATGACTTATGAGAAACTGGCCAGGGATGAAGCCAACTCTTTAAAGAGGTAGCAGACTCACTGCCACTGCTGTTGAGTTGATTCTGACTCATAGTGACCCCATAGGACAGAGTAGAACTTCCCCAAAGAGTTTGCAAGGAGCAACTGGTGGATTCAAACTGACAACCTTTTGGTTAGCAGTTACACCACTTAGCCACTAGACCATCAGTGAGCAGAGAGAGAGAAATAACCTGTGGCTCAATCAAGTGAGAAGCCCACCTAGCCTGTAGATTGTCAATTATTGGGGGGCAAAATGTTTCCTTAGTTTTAAAGCCAGTTTAAATTGGGCTTTTCAGTATTTCAGCCCAAACTAGCCTGACTGTTTTAATTATTCTTCATCTGCTCTCTTGGAAACCTCTGTCTTAATCTCTGCTCCAGAGACTGATTCCTCAAGATTAGATCATCAGAACTCCTTTGCCCTCTGGTTTCTGATTGAGTTTAGATAATGGGAAGCACCTGGTAAAGATCTGAGGCCAAGAAGAGGGAAAGATTGAAATATCTTTTCCTTTATTTTCTCCTACTCTCCTAGTTAAAAAAAAAAAAAAAGCTGCTGTGGAGTCAATTCTGCCTCATGGCGACCCTATGTGTGTTAGAGTAGAACTGTATTCACAGTGTTTGTAATGGCAGATTTTTCAAAAACAGATCATCATACCTTTCCTCCAAACCACCTCTGAGTGGATTTGAACCTCCAGTCTCTTGGTTAGCAGCTAAGTGCATGAACTGCTTATACCACCCAGTAACATCTTGTTTAGGTTCTGGCTATTTCTCATCAAAACTACATCTCTCGCCTCGTGGACCCTTCTCCAGAGCTCCTCTCAGTAAGCTAATATTTCCCCTGCCTATTCAGGCATGGACACCCTGGTGGCATAGTGGGTTAAGTGTTACATCTGCTAAACAAAAAGGTTGGCAGTTCAAATTCACCAGGCACTCCTTGGAAACTCTATAGGGCAGTTCTACTCTGATCTCTAGGGTTATTATGAGTTAGACTCAACTTGACGGCAGTGGGTTTTTTTTTTTATTCAGGCATATGAAGGGTAACAACTTCGCACTGTTGTAGCCAGGGTGCTTAAACACTCCCTGTGAGTTCTCTTAATCCTGCTATCACAGTGGCTCCATCAAAATCTCATTAGTGCATCATCTGAGTGGACTTGTGACTCCTGCTGGGATCCTAACTGAAAACATTTTTAAAGAACATAGAACAGTCCTTGGCATACGGTAAACATTCAATAAATGTAACAAACAAACAAGTAGCTGTTTTACTGTCAACAAATATTTGTTTTACTGACTCCTTGTATTAAGGAAGAATGGTGTTTCATAAGGTCTTCAGTGGCTGATTTTTCAGTAGTGGATCACCAGGCCTTTCTTCCAAGGTAAATGTGGGTGAACTCAAACCTTCAACCTTCCAGTTAGTAGAGGGTACTTTAACTCTCTGTACCACCCAGGCATTCCTCAATAAATGCTACCAAAACCCATTGCTGTCAAGTTGATTCTGACCCACAACAACCCTCCATGAATCAGAATCAACTTGATTAGCAAGAAATGCTAGTTATTATTAAGGCATTGCCATGTTATCTACTTTTAACTTGAAATGTCTACATTAAAGTTCACTTTGTACCTCAAAGTGAAAAAGAAAAAAATACAATCATGAAAAATTATGATGAAAACTGATCTTAGTACATCAGAAAAAGTATATAGTATACAAAAGCATTCTCTCCATACTCCTATCTCTGTGTTGACATGTAGGAGAAAGACATGCAAAATTCCTTTATTTGGCTAGATTTTGTGAAAGCTGATAAATTTATTCTTAGATGTTTTAAAACATAATAAAATTCCAACCAGTGATTTACTAGATGAAGAGAGGTTCTAGTTCACCAGGAAAATCTCACTTGAATAGTTTCTCATCTGCTAAGTTTATCACAACTAGGCTAACAAGCAATAACAGGATAAATGGAGAAAAGACTGAAGTTGTCACGGATTTCATTTCACTTGGATCTACAATTAACACCCATAGAAACAGCAGAAAGACATATTGCACTAGGCAAACCTGCTGCAAAAGATTTCCTTAAAGTGTTAAAAAAAAAAAAAAAAAGGACACCAACCTGAGGACTAAGGTGCACCTGAACCAAGCTATGGTGTTTTCAGTCACCTTATGTGCATTCAAAAGCTAAGCAATGACTAAGGAAAATAAATGAATTAGTGCCTTTGAGTTATGGGTGTTGGTGAAGAATATTGTATATACCATGCACTGCCACAAGAACAAACAAATTGGTCTTGGAAGAAGTATAGCCAGATGTTTTGTAAGAAGTATAGCCAGAATGCTCCTTAATAGCGAAGACGGCAAGACTTGGTATTACATACATTGGACAAGTTATCAGGAGGGATCAGTCCCTGCAGAAGAACATCATGCTTGGTAAAGTAGAGGGTCAGCGAAAAAGAGGAAGGCCCTCAACAAGGTGCACTGACACAGTGGCCGCAACAACAGGCGCAAGCATGACAACAATCAAGAAGATGGTGCAGGACCAGGCTGTGGTTTTTCTGTTGTAGGTAGGGTGACTGTTAGTTGGAACCGACTGGATGGCACTTAACAAAAACAAGTGTATCGCACTTACCATTAAGCAATATTAGTCTCTTGAATATCTTCATTGATAGACGTTATTTCCTTTCCCAGAGTTTCCATTTCTTCTTCCTTCTTCCTTCTTTTACGACTCTTACGAAGAGGGCTTAAATAAAGAGTTAGAAATTAGTCTGGGCCTGTTAGCTTGTGGGAATACACAGTCATCAAGAAAACCTGTGTACAAAAAGAGACATATAGACCAACGGAACAGAGCTGAGACCCAGAGATGCCACCATCCTCCTATAAACAGCTGATATTCAACAAAGGCCCTAAGATTTTTAAAGTGGGATAAAAACAGTCTCTTTAACAAATGGTGCTGGCAAAATTGGATATCCATCTGCAAAAAATTGAAACAAGACCCTTATCTCACACTTTATCCAAAAGCCAACTCAAATTGCATAAAAGGCCTAAATATCAAATCTAAAACTATAAGGCTCATCCAAGAAAAAAGTAGGATCAACAATGGAAGTTTTAATACACAATGTAGACAGACTTCAAAATCTGTCAAACAAAGCATAATCAAGAGAAAGGAAAATAGATAAATGAGAACTACTAAGAATCAAACACTTTTGCTCATCTAGAGACTTTATCAAAAGAATTAAAGACTACCTACTGAATGGGAAAAAATATTTGGCAACTATATGTCAGACCAACATCTGATCTTTATAATCAACCTATAAGGTACTACAAAATATCAACAAGATAAAGATACATAATCCAATTAAGTGATGGGCAAAGGAGATAGACACTTCTCTAAAGAGGATATCCTGGCAGCCAAAAGACACATGTAGAAATGCTCACCAGTGACAGCTGTGATGGGGCTCACAAAGTTGAGTATCAATGGTAACACAAGAATAAAAATGGGTACACCCTGAGAACTCCACTAAAAGACCACAGTTGAGGTCCGAAGGTCCTGGAGTTCCCCTGGGAGCATGGTCCCTAGACCTGATGCTGCCCCTGTCCATAAATCATTACTGAGGTCAACACCTCGGACAGGAATAGAATGGATTCAGTGACACAGAGTGACCATATTGTCTGTGCACATTATGGTTCTATGCATCTATAGGATGTCGTCCTACTGGCCTCTTACTAGAGGGGAGTGGAGAGGGTGGAGAAGAGAGCACAGGAGAACATGACATGTACAGAACAGAAAGGAGGAGCGTGCTGTCACAGGGCAAGGGGAGCAATAGGACCTGCATATAGAAGGGCATGCAAATTTAAACTTGATTGTACACTTTCAGTCAATCACAACAAATAATATATATATATAATTCATTATTTACTTATTTAAAAGAAAACCTGTGATCTTATTGCTGAACTTTAAAAATGTGTGTATGTGTGTGTGTGTGTCTCATGGAGTTGGTTCTGACATACAACAGCCCTATGTACAACAGAACAAAACATGCCCAGTTTCTTTTTTTCTTATGTATTTCTTGAGTATTTCACATTCTCTTTAATCTCTTTCTCTAGGTGCAGATGAGAGTGGAATAGGCCACAGTTTGATAGCATAATGGTGGTATAGTGGTTAAGTGCTATGGCTTCTAACCAAGAGGTTGGCAGTTCAAATCCACCAGGTGCTCCTTGGAAATTCTATGGAGGAGTTCTGCTATGTCTACAGGGCCACTGTGAGTTAGAATCAACTCAACGGCAGTGGTTTTGAGTTTTGATAGAATATAGTATACACATAGAAGAAAGGACTTCTGATGCTGTGGAAGTTAGGTGTTCAGCTGCAATCTGAAAGGTTGGTGGTTTGAACCCACCCAGTGGCTCTATGGTGATTTGCTTGCATAAAAATCACACTGAAGAAAACTCTATGGAACAGTTTTACTCTGTCACATAGAGTCACTATGAGTCAGAACTGACTCGACAGCACCCAACAACAACATCCCCCCAAAAAAACCCACTACCATCAAGTTGATTCTGACTCACAGCAACACCATAGTACCAAGGAGAACTGCTCCACAGAAATTTCCAAAGAGTGCCTGGCAGATTCCAATGACCAGCCTCTTGGTTAGCAGTCATAGCACTTCAACACCGCACCACTAAGGTTTTAAAACAACAGTACAACGTAAGAAAAATATGGCAGTTGATTGTCAGGAGAGCTTGGGTGGCAAAAGATTTTTTTGGGTCACTTACAAAATAGACGGACAAGCATGATCTATTGTATAAACAAGGAGTAGTACACAATTGTCAACAGACAAAGAAAAACCAACAGAGTGAAGGTAGCTTCTGATCAAAGATATCTTTTAATTTTAGAGCTTGAAGGAATCATACATTATTACCTGGCTTATTCTTTTTATTTTACAGAAAATAAAAAAGAAGTTTAAGGATAAGAAATTTGTTCCCAGTCTCAGAGCTGAGACAAAAACCAAAGACACCAAATAGCTATGGTGGTGTTTTGCTTTAAAACCTTCACCCAAGAATGTTATAAAGAGAAAGAATCATGAGATACCTTTTCTGCTGTCTAGAAGTAAAGGTACGTAAGGTAAAAGGTTAGAAGGCTAGACTAGCTTTTGAAAAAAAACATAGCACTTTTGGAGAGATGTGCAACAGCTTGGAAAAGGAGAAGGGTTGCATAAATCAAAGACTGTCATCAATGTCACTGAACTGTACATGTAGAAACTGTTGAATTGGTGTGTGTTCTGCTGTGTATATTTCAAGAACAACAAAATCAAAAAGCCAAAAAGAAAAAACAAACTGTGAAATGTATCTCTTAATAAATGAAATCCTAAATCACAAATCATAAAAAAAAAGAAGATGGTCCTTTAGGAAGATAACTTTTTAGTATCCTAAATAATAGTCCTGGCCTAAAGAAAAAGGTGATGAATTTAACTTAATTAAAAACTACTGTGTGGTCAGAGAAATGCAAGTGTTTCTTGATTTCCAAAGTGGTGATGTACAGGAAAAAGTAAAAGGCAGGAGAAACAATATCATCAGCTTTTGTAGATGAAAGTCATTATGTTAATGCAGCGAAGCAAAAAAGAGGATCCCTGGTGGCACGGTGGCTAAGAGCTCAGCTGCTACCCAATAGGCTGGCAGTTCGAATCCACCAGCAGCTCCTTGAAAACCCTAGAGAGAAATTCTATTCTGTTCTATAGGGTTACTATGAATCAGAATTGTTTTGATGACAATGGGTAAGCAAAAAAAAATTTTCCTATTATTTGTATCTTTCAAAGTTATTGTGCCATGGTACAGTTTAAGAAAATAAAAGTGACTTTTACCTGGCCTTATTTATCTCATAGAGTCACCATGAGTCAGAGTCGACTCAGTGGCACTGTGTTTGTGTTTTTTGTTTTCTTATTTAGCCTACTTACAAACCCACACAAAACTATGACCCACCTCAGGACTTTTTTTTAAAACTAGAAATTTTATGCAAATTTTGTTTTAAATCACAATAAATTTGTAGAGTAAAATGATTAAAATCATATATATTTTATTATATTTACATCAATGTATATGATGGCAAACCTTGAAAAGCTGATTTATTCAAATCAAAGCAAAAGGGAAGAGAAAAGGAAGACAAGGAGAGAGGAGAAAGGAAAGAGAACAAGGAACAAGATAATGGTTTCTTAGATTTACTTAAAATTCAGTTTAAAAATACTTACTGACAGCACGTGCAGACACCAATCACCAGGATGATAAAAATTACCATAACCGCTATCAAACAAATCACCAAAATCTGTCCTCTGTCGCCTCTTAAGTAAAACAAGTCAACTCTCTCACACCTTGCACCAGTGTAGCCTTCATCACAGCTACAAAAATAAAACAAGAAAAGTACAACAGGGTCAAAAATACAAAGCTTTTGAGAGTATTATTTCTTCTGTGAAGTAACTAACTACTCTCATGATTTTCAGTTAGCAAGAGAACTTAATTCTGGAAAAAATACTGTTTACAAGTAATTTTACTTTCTTTGTTTTGCTGAAAATGTATTATCAATTGAACATTATTTGACGGCACTTGGCTTGGCTCAACATAAATAAGGAAATCCTTGTGGCATGGTATTTAAGAGCTACTGCTGCTATCCAAAAGACCAGCAGTTCAAATCCACCAGGTTCTCCTTGGGAGAACTCTACGGGACAGTTCTACTCTGTACTTTAAGGCAGCTAGGGGACAGAATTGACTAGACCACAATGGGTTTTAACATAAACAGAGATGATGGCAGTTTACTAAGATCTATGCTGAATTTTAGATTCTGAGTTTGCCTTCCACAGCATTCCCAAGTTCTTCAACACCTCCATCACAAGTTAATAAAGAATTTCCAGGATTTCTCATCTCATCCTAGGGCACTACTAACCATTCTAGCATGTCCAAGCTCTCATTGTATATACTACTGTTTTACATATGATCAAATGTGGTGGTAGATATGAAAGTTCACAATTGAAAATACAAAAAGCTCTCCGTAAATGTTACTTCTGCTGGATTCATCATTCTGTAACTTGCATCTATGACTTCTTGCTCTCTCAGTTCTGCTGCATGGGGAGGGCAGTCACAGATTGGGTAATATTTCTATTCCCCACTGCCCTACTATAGCTCCCCAATACATAACACCACCTGTCCTCTCCTAATCCTTTGATTGGATCCTCTAAGGTCACCTTTTCAGATCTGATCATCATTCCATTCACTGTCATCTAAGTGGCCTCTGTATTTCCCTGGCTATCACAAAGTGGAGTGACCAAAAGCCAACACGTTCTCCAGGCATTGTGTGAACACAGTGGGACTATTCTTTGTTTTCTTAACTCTTATCACCTCAGGATTCCCCTCAACTCAGTAGATCTGGCAAGTCTCTGAAGTTACAGTTATGAATCCATTTGGCCAAACTGGAACTTGTCTGAGGGACACCCAGGGATCCACAGGCACTAGGATTTGGGGAGTATCATACTATTCTCTGAATTGTGCCAAAAGCTAAAAAGGTACCTAAGAACCATTTTAAAACAAAAATATGTTGTAATATCCATGTCTATATATTAACAAATATTTTCTTCCTACTCTCCTCAGATGCATTCAAAACACAGAGATATTAGGACTGTACATAATAACTTCAATCTCAAGAATATGAAATTTTGGTTCTTGAAGATTTCTCAGTGACCTATTTTTCTATAAGATCTACTGGCAGGCAGGCTTTTCTATTGTGTTAGAAAACAGTCAAGGAGATTCAGTCCCAGAGAGCCTGTATTTCCCTAGTAAAGAGGTCAGGAGATCCCTTAATGCTAATAGTGTAGCTGATAAAATTCTTTAAAAAATAATCCAAAAAACTTAATAAAACACATGCATACAAGTTCAGTAACAACCCTCAATTGAAAGGCAGGTCTCAATGCAACAAGAGGCAAGACTCTTAATGCCATCCATCTACTGCAAAAGGCCCCCAGGATAACTGACAGAAAATTGCTTCCTGAAACATCACCAGGTATTTTCATTTCAAGGTCAAAACAACAGGGAGATTGCTTAGAAATGTTTTCAAATATCAGAAATTTGTTATACATAGCACCAGAACTGGGGGGAAAAAACCACTTCTAATAGCATATGTGGGAAGGTAATTTTTAAGATGATATTTTTTAATATCATAATTAAAATCCTATAAATATATTCTCTCCCTATTGGCTTAAATATTTCTTTAGCAAATCTGCTATAGCAGTTTTAAACAATAGCTTTGCCATAAAACACACAATAATTACTTCCCGTGCTTTTAGATTATTTTTCGTAGTTATTAGCTCTGCGTTCAGTGGTTTAACCATGGCTTATAATGAATTTCTCAGTCGCACTTCCTGTAAGTTATAACCCGGTGAAGACACGCTAGAAGGCTATAACTCAGTGAAGCCATACTAGAACGTCAAGCCTGGGCAAAGCTGGTCAGCTTGTCTCTCCTGATATTTCAGCCTCATCAAGCTAATAATACACTAGCTGACTGCCATTCTCATTCAGTGTCCTACAACTTCTAGACCAAGTTAGCATATGTGCCTCTTCCATGGGTGAGGAAGATGAAAGGGAACAAGAGCCTGGTATTTATTTACTGTTGAACAAATTGATAAATGGATATTTTATTTGACAAATGTTTCACTTTTTTTTTCTTAATTTAAAAATATTTTTTAAAGATGCCCATGACCCTTGAGGGCTCTTCAAAATCAGAGTTTGGGATCATTGTTCTAAAATACTCACCAGACTAATACTAATGATTTTATAAATAAAAACCTAGTTTATCCTTGCAATAACTCTCGAGGTAGGTATTATTATTAACCCCATCTTACAGATGAAGAAACTTAGATACAGAGAAATGAATGGTGCTGGGATTCAAATGCAAGAAATCTGCTCCCAAATTCATGATGTTATCTACCATGCAACACTCCTTGAATGCACCATGCTACATAAATGAATTAAACTTTTATGTCTGGAAACAAATTATTACCATTCCAAGTCAAAACATGAGGAGACTAATAGAGGCTTTGAGTATTTGAAACATATTTTGGATTTCAAGTAAAAGCAGGAGTCTACCATATTCCTAAGATATCAAACAAAGAGTTGTATTTTTGGCTTCCCAATATGGTCGAGTCAACAGTGGCAAGACACGTTTTGCCTGAATTCATGCCATCCCAGGAAATCAAATATTCAGATCTAGGGTGGCTAATCTCTCATTCTCTCAGTGGTACAATTTATGGAACATTTACTCAATGCTGGGTACCATGATAATTGTTTCTTATGTCTTATTTTTTTCTTATCTTCAACACTTGAAAGAAGGTATTAGTATTAGTTGATAAAAGTTCTTTAAAAATCACTTAGTCATCGTAAATATTGTAATTTATGGAAATAAAAGCTTAAGTCTACCTAACTCCAAAATCTGTTCCTTAACACCTAGGTTCTTCTGCCTCCCACTGATACTGCATCATGCCGGTAAACAAAATGTTCCTGGTTCACATCTTGGTATTTAGCATAACATTAGATGGGCCATCACAGAGATACCCAGTCATTTATTTGTCAGTCATTTCTTGAGCATCTGGTAAATTCTAGGCACTGGGCTTAGCACTGAGACATGAAAACCCATAAGTTATGAGCTTTCCCTGTCTCTATGTGCTTATAGTCATATTTAAAGAAACCAAGAGTTATACTCCAGTGAGAAAGAGCCCTTAAAAAAAAAACAAAACATAGAAGTGTGACACAATCACAGAGCAGGGGCACCTGAGCCAACCTCAGTGTGTGTCTGGGAAGGATGTGACCAGGAGTTGGTTTTTGTGCTTCATCTTAAAATATCAGTAAGGAAAAGCTTTCCAGGCTCTGAAGAGAACCTATATAATATGCCATGAAACAGAATGTAGAATTTTAGAGAAATATTTGGGAATATGGTGAAAGACATGGCTAGAAAGCTAGGGTAGGATCCAGACCAACCATAGTAGTCACAGCAGGTGACAAGTTTATACTGTTAGATTATACACTACAATTTCCATTTTAGAGAGTAGCAATAAATAATCTATAGATACAGGGGTCAGTTAGACAAATGTACCAGGTTAAAGTGTGTGAATATTTTTGAAACTCAAAACACATTCCCCAATGAAATAAGACAAGTCACCCTTTCCCAAAACACACACATACATGCATCCATTTTCCTTATTTCTCTACATTAAAAAGAAACCAAATCTTCTGCTCCCGAGTTGGTTCTGACTCATACCGATCCCGTAGGACAGAGTAAAATGGCCCAGTAGCATTTCCAAGGAGTGTCTGATGGATTCAGACTGGCAGCCTTCTGGTTAGCAGCTGTAGCACTTAACCACTACACCACCAGGTTTTCCGTTACATTAGCAGTTCTTGTTTCTCTCTAAGGATTTTCCATGATATATATTTCTTTTAATTAACCTTAATTATAATTAATTTTTTAAAAGCCCATGATTCTTAAATGTTCCACAAAATTACAGTTGGAATCACTTTTCTGAAATACTTAAGAGACAAATCATATACTAGGGGACTACTCAGAAGAACGTAAACTTTCCATGAACTTGAGATCAAAACGACATGAAAAATCATCTTGCCCTTCTTTGAGGAAAGGTCCCAGACACCACTTTCCAGGGACATCTCTTTAGAAGAAAATGAATATTTAAAAATGCAAACAAGTTGTTTGTGCCTTGGTAAAATTACACTTGGCCCCTTAGTTTACTGAGAGTTGGAATGAGAACTTTTCTCTCAATTCCCTGCTATACTAGAGCAGGCTTTGCTAATCTCTGTTTATAAATTGGACTGATTTCTTGCACTTAACTCACAGGCTGCAAAAGTAGCTTTTAATTTGTCAAAAATTCCTTCGTATTTACATTAACTATGAACCAACAAATACAAGCCAGAGAATTAGTTTCCATTTGTACCACCTGGAAGATTATTTGAGCTGAAAAGCATCCGTAACACTGGACAGAAACAGTTTTGCTTGCGTAACACAGCAGAGGACTTAGGCCCAGCCTGGAAGTGGATCTGGGCTCTCACACACTCATGTTTCAGAAGGAAAGTGTGCGTCAGTTTCTCCTTAAGTGTTGGCAAATGAGCCCCTAAACAAGTGGCTGGGGGCAGGACCAGGCTAAACTGTGTACTGACAGATGGCACAGTTAGCTCAGACTTTCCAGTCTTGTCAGGCCACGGGCCGGCACCACTCTGCACCCCTTTGCTTGCTCACTCCAGGAGCTCTACTTACACACAGGAGGGTGTCTGCTCGGCCACCACGAACCTGCATCTCCCCTTGATGCAATAATGCTTGTATTGCTTGGGGCACCGAGAGAAGTGACCTTTCCTCTTTGACTGTGTGGTGGTAGCTGAAAAATGAGAAACAATTCCATAAATTAACTCACTTTGAAGACACATTTCCAAGGAGGATCATATTGTTTCTGTGGCCAGTTTTTTTGTAGTAAATATTCCAAGCTCTCTTTTCTGCTTTCGTCTTTTTTGGGTTTGTGATCCCAAAATAGCTGTAAAGAGTTGGTAAGGTGGGTTGTGGTGGGAAAGTTTCATATTTTAATTAAGGTGTACATTTTTGATTTGCTGAAACCTATCTTGTTGGAATGTTGGCATTGCTTAGAGATAAAACATAGATACAATAAGAAAGAAGGTATTTCTGGCCAGGAAGTTAGGATGATGGTGATAGTGTGAAGAGAGAGATATTGTTTCTTTGTTTTCCTTTCTTTCTTAGTCAACTGAAGTGCCAGATGCTGGTCTATATCACCAAACCCATTGTCATTGTGCCAGTTCTGACCCATAGCAAACCCGTAGGACAGAGCAGAGACACCCATAGGGTTTCCAACACTGAAAGGTTTACGGGGAAGTAGACTGTCACCAGGCTGGTGAGTTCGAACTGCGGACTTCTCCAGGTAGGAGCTAACTGCTTAACCACTGCACCACCAGTGTGCCCTGCTGGTCTGTACACTTGACATATATTAACTTGTTTACTACTCACAGCAATGGAACCCAGGTGCAACTGGCTGTTAAGCCAGGGGTTGGCAGTTTGAACCCACCCAGTGACTCTGCCTGGCAATTTGCTTGCCTAAGGAATACAGCTTAGAAAACCCCACACAGCAGTTTCTACTCTATGATATATGGTTTGTTGCCAGGAGTCAGGGACCAACTTAATAGTAGCTAACACCAACAACAATGCTCATAAAAGCCTCGCTTTAATTCTGTTTTATAGATAAACAAAATAAAATATATTGGGATTAAATAACCCTCCAAAGTTACACAGTAAGTGCAGAACTGAGACTCAAACACAGCCATCTTCCCCCAGGGGCCAGGCTCTTTATCACCCTAGTACCTGTGACTAGCCAACTGTTCAGCAGTTGTCTGCCATGGACCCTTAGCCTGAGGTATCCAGGAGTCATGTTGGCATGAATGAGAGACTGACTCTCTCACTGGATGCCCGGATACTTTTCCTGGGCTCAGAATAAAGAAATGAAAATATCATGTCCTGGGTTTCAGTCCTGAATTGACTTCCTTGTCTACTTTCCTGAGCCCTGATTTGCTGATTTTTCCACTGGGGACAGTGATATGTAACAATTCCTCCATCATTTCCATGTAAAGAGTTTCAATAAATAAGGACTGTCAAGGGAAACAGTACAGAAATACTAACTAGATGTTTCATCTGTTGATTCATAACCAGCATGTGCCCACACCCTGAGAAAACTAACTAGCCGTATCCTGTGCAGGGCTTGACTTTCCATGTTCATGATATAACCAACAGTGTGTGGGATTCAGAGACCTGGGAAGCCAGATAAACCAAAGCTGTACTTCAGAAGGGCATTTCACGCTGTTTGTTCTAACACCTGGTATCCCAATGACATTAAAAAATCCTTTTATTAATACCAAAGGCTACAGAGCTTTCTAATTACTATTATGAAAGAGATACATATGATATCCCAGGGCCACCAAAGAGAACTCTCATAGAACTCTGAAAGATCTATACAGAGCAGATTCCTATGGCATCAGGTCATTGTATGGAATTTCCATGGGTGGCAAAATTGTTGCTAAAGAACTGGTTGACCTGGTTTTGGTTTGTGCCTTGGTTACCAATCATGATGACTGCTTGAATGAGGCAGATATTTCCTCCCATGGATGCCAATCAATGGGATCCCTATCAGAAGGACTGAGATTACTCCCAAAAGTAATTGCAGAGTATGTCAAGGCAATTGCTTCTATACTTTGGCAAATAAATTCATCGGTCAACTACCACTTACTGAGTGTTTTCTATTTCCAGAGCCTTGTAGCAGACATTGAAAAAAATCAAAGAACTAAAGGGCACCCTACACAACAATCTTAATTGGTGCAACAGAAAAAATTAAATGCAATAATAAGCAACTAGCCAGTAGAAACAACCATAGTAACTGTATAAATAGTTGTGATGCACTGGAAAGTGGAAAGAACACGGATTCAGAGTAAGGAAACTAGGGTTTAATTTTGAGCTCTGCCTCTTATTAGCTGTATAAATCTGGATAAGCTAATTTAGCTCTCTGATCCTCAGTCTCTTTGTCAGTAAACTGAAGATAATAACAGCAGTTAAGAACTCAGCTGCCAACTAAAATGTTGGCAGTTTGAATATAACAGCCACTCCTTGGAAACTCTATGGGGTAGTTCTAGTCTGACTTACAGAGTCACTATGAGTCAGAATCAATCAATTCAACAGCAATCGGCTGCATATATATATATATATATATATGCATGTATGTATATATGTATGTATGCAAGTTCCTAGTAGACTTCCTGGGACAGCAAAGAGCTCAGTTAAGGAACTGATTCTAGAATCCTGTTAATCTCAGCAATCTTAAGCAAAATCTTCATAGATATAAAGAAAGGAGAAAAGACATCACAAATCTGTTTCTTCCAGTTGATTCAAACCCACAGTGGCCCTACGAGACAGAGTAAAAGCGTCCCTCAGGATTTCCAAGAAGCAGTTGGTGAATTTTAACTGCTGACCTTAGCAGTCAAATGCTTAACTACTGAGTCACTAGGACCCCTGATAGGTATAAAGAGTGCTTAGCTAATCAAGGAGAAACGTCTGGAAATTTTTCAGTTTTAGGAGGAGGTGAGCAAGCAATTGATTTATGAAGAGTCAAGAACAAAGGCAGAGAGTCAAGAAAACGCAGGTCTAATGCAGAGGCAGGGAGGTAGATTTCACTGAAATGAAAGGTCCACAAAGGACAGCAGCCAACTTCAGGCTGAGTATGCAAGTTCAAGGCCTCAAAGGGCAGCATCTGACATACACACCAGGCAGAAGAGAGCTGATGAAGAATCTTATGGACTAAATATCCAAGCCGTAAACAAACAAGCCAGACTCATTCCTCTTAAACTGATGTCAGCTGCTGATGACCCCATGTGTCATAGAGAAGAACTGCTCTAGAGGGTTTCTTGGCTGCAATCTTTACAGAAGCAGATTGACAGGCTTTTCTTCTGAGGCACAACTAGGTGGTTCAGAATCACCAACTTTTAGGTTAGTGGTTGAGTGCAAACTATTTGTGACGATCAGAGTGTGTGTAAGTGGTATAAGTGAAAAAAAAATCTTTAAACTGTGGAGCACTCTGTTCAGGTACTAGAAGAGAACAAACCGGATGAGAGCAGGAAAACAATGAGAGCACACCTGAGTCACGCTGACAACACGTGTGAGGTGCACCTGGGTCAGAGTTCCCAGTCAAAGCCACCTCCTTTGAGTCAATTTCTACTTAGATTGACTCTACAGGACAGAGTCAAACTACCCCATAGAGTTTCTAAGGAGCACCTTACAGATGTGAACTGCAAACCTTTTGGTTAGCAGCCATGGCACTTAACCACTACACCACCACAGTAGTGGCCTTAAATTGATCAAGAAGATGAATTTAAGAAGCAGCAATATTTAGTGAGAGACCTAGTGTGCTGCAGAAAGTACTTTAGTGCTTTACAAAGCATCCCTGCCTTTAAATATAGGTGCCATGGTTGTGTATCCTGAACTCTACTCATTGTCTAGTTATGTTGTGTGTCTCTTTAAGGCACTCTTTGGTGTCGTATTCTGTATGGCATTTATTAAAAGGCCAGCTACACTTAACCAGCAGCTGCCTGATACAGTGACTTGATCGGCCTCAGTTCATCCAGGCAGCACAAATCCTGCCAGGGGAATGGTTGCCAGACACTGTTTTGATCCCTCCCAGAACTCCTTCCTTGGCCAAATAAGCACGCTTTTAAATATTCCCAGCATTATTTGGATTTAAAAACCCTTTCCTTGCCACCAATCAGAAAATGTCCAGTGATTTCTCCACGGAATGTTCAAACCTGGAAGAAAAATAAATCACACAGACTGTCACAGAAGCACAGATGGGATCGTCTCTCCCTCTCTCATGGTAACGCAAGCCTATCAGTATTTTTCCCTTGCAAACTGCAACTGAAATTCCACTTGCTTTTTACCTAGTACTCATCAAGGCCACATTATTCCAAAATTGAACAACTGTGAGACCTAGCATTTGCTGCCTATCATGAGACCTGATGACACAAGGCAGGGGACAGTGAAACCTACTCTTTCATTCCAGAGATGTTCATCAAGTAAAAGGAAAATTAATTCTAAAATAAAAAATGATGAGGCCCATGTCATAAATTTCTCTGTTGAGAAGTAAATGGCACAGACTTGAAAATGTAATAACTGCAAAGGTTTCTCTGTCGCTGGGGGTAGCGGAACTTAACCAATTTATTCTTCCTCCCACTTACCCTTTTGTAGCCCGTATTTCCCAAACTGAAGCATTCTTCTGGGAGTAATGTTTTCCACAGAATTGCACGGCAAAATGATGTCTACAAGTGGGCTATGTAGCAACAGAATCTCCTAAGGTGAGGACAAAAAGGTGACGGCAACTACACTCCAAGGATTGTCAAGCCGATTAAAGGACAGCCCACTGTGTTTACTGAAGGCTGGGTCCCAGTCTAAGACCTGGAAAACAGATGTGAAGCAAGGAGAGCTTTCTTACGAAATATGGGTGGTGAGATGAGAAGTAGGAGTCCTAGGTGGTGAAAACTGTTAACACACTCTGCCAAAATCTTGGAGGTTCAAATCTACCTAGAGGCATCTCATAAGGAAGTCTTAGCAATTGAGTTCCAAAAAATTAGACACGAAATATTAGTCCTATGAAGCATAGCTCTCTGAAACACACGGGGTCACCATGAGTCAGGATTAACTCAAAGACAACTTTTTTTTTTAAACAAAAATTGGTTGTCTAAGTCAGCTAGGGCTGCTATAATAGAAATATCACAAGTAGAAAGCTACAAGCCCAAATTTAAGTCATTGGCTCCATGGGAAGGCTTTTACTCTTTGTTGGCTCTGGAGGAAAGTCTTCCCTTGATCTGGCAGCATCCTAGTGCAGGAAACTCAGGTCCAAAGAAAGCACTATGCCCCCAGCACTGGTTTCTTGATGGTCTGAAGTCCCCAAGTCTCTGCTCGATTCACTTTCCTTTATAACTCTTGAGAGAGTTATAAAGGTTGTACAAAGCACACCCCAGAGAAATTTTCTTTCCATTGGATCAGGGATGTAACTTTAGTAAAAATGTTACAGTCCCATCCTGATCCTATTTACCATGATCCAGTCTTGTCCCATGAACCACAAGCAGAGATTAGGAGTTACAACATATATGAAAATTAACATCACAAAACAGAAGGCAACCACACAGTACTGGGAATCATGGCCCAGCCAAACTGTCACACTTATTGTTGGGGCCATAATTCAGTCCATGACAGTGAACATTTCTCCTCTGTTAAACTAAAGTACAGGAATGTAACATACACTTAAGTGATTTAATTTCAATATGAAATTACCCTTCATTTAATGGGTACTTGGTTAGCTATGACGACTCCATATGTGTCAAAGCAGAACTACGCTCTGTAAGTTTTCAATAACTCAGTTTTTGGAAACAAATTGCAAGGCCTTTCTTATTAGGTACCTCTGGGAGGGCTCAAACCTCCAACCTTTGCCATTAGCAGTGAGCAAGTCTACTGTTGGTGCCACCCAGGGGTCACCATAAGCCAAAGTCAAAGTCTCAGCAACTGGTTTTTTAATTTGTTTTTCTTAAATGTAAGTGTGGTTCCTTGGTCTTACTGTACATGATTATTTCTCCTTATTCCAAAAGAAGAGCATGGGACTTTTGATGCCTTTGTGATTAAAGCTCTTCAGATTGGATAAATTTGGTCAATTTTTTGCAAAATCTTCCTTTATTCATTCCAACTGAGCTCATGATTTTGCAAATGACATTATGATCAGCAACTCTGTTCTGAAATCAGTTCTAAGGCAATACTACAATTACTATTACAGCTCAGGCATATATGTGTGCATGGTGCTCCTAACCTCTTAATGTCTGTATGAAGACATTTAACGGGGAATACTCAATTTTCAAATAGAAGTCCTAGAAGTATTAACATCTGTTGCTGTAAAGTTGGTTCTGACTCATGGTGACCCTACAGGAAACAGAAGTGCCCGAAGAATTTCCAAGGAGTGGCTGGTAGATTCAAACTGCTAACCCTTTGTTTAGTAGCTGAGCACTTAACAACTGCACCACCAGAGCTCCACAAGTGTTAACAAGTGAGGGAAAAAGGAAATCAGATAAATAAGAATTGATACACACAAAGGACCTAAAAATGAAACAACTAATGCACAAAAAAGAATTTAAGAAGTCAAAACACAGGTTGGAGAAAATTTTCTTCCTAACCTGTGAAGTAGAACCTAAGGTTTTAATACCCTGGTCCTTGGCTTCTGGAACTTTTCCCAGTAGGGGTTTCCTCCTTTTATAATCTTCTTAAGTCAAAAGGTGAATAAGAAAGTTTTGTTTTTAATATAAATTTAGTTTCCCCTCTTATCTTGCCAAATGTCTCTCTGAGTCAAGGGAATGTAAATTCATAATGCCCTTGAACAAGTACAAAATTTGGAAATTTGTTGTAATTGAGGATTCCCACTTGTCTTAAATTCAAGGCCATTTTCTACAGAAAATGAAAAGTGCATTTTTTTTTTCATTTATAGAACAGAGAAAATGTCGCAGATGTACCTGTTAACCCATTTTGTGCTTCTAAAATATACTTACACAGGAGCTGCAGTAAAGCCAGTTCAACATGCTTTTTAATGGTTAAGGCCATGTCAACACTTTCTGAGCTCATAAAGTAGGTCTCTAATCTCTTTCAAGGTAAAACAAACAAACAAACAAGTGTTGAATATGTGAGTGTATTTGTATGTGTTTGATTGTTCATGGTTTGGGGGTGAACAAAGAGTACTAGACAAGAAGAAATCTTCTATTTTGGTTTTCAAGAATGTCTGGTGTATTACATGGGTGATGTCTCCTTTGTGCATTCTCTTTTGTTGAGTCTTCCTCATCTTCCCTATCTCTAAATTTTGCAGTCATCAGAGCTCCACGCTCTCTCATCTCATCTATTCTGTCCTCTGCAGACCCACTCCTCACCTTCCCTTCCGCCTCCCAGCAACTCCTAGTGATTTCATCATGTCTCCTGGCTTTATACACATCCTTTATGGCAATAATTCTCAACATTTTGGTTCCATCCCAGATCTCTTCCTCAGTGCCAACTGTATAGCTAAAATCTCCAACTGCATGTCTACCTAGCATTTCCATTTAACACTTACAAAATGTACCACCTGATTTTTGTTTTTCTTCTCAAATGCTTTCTCTTTCCACCTCAGTAAATGATATCTGTCACTCTGGCCAAAATTCTTGGCATCATCTCAGCTCTTTTCCTTCTTATTGAACGTCTAATCCATCATCAAATCCTAACTGGCTATATCCAAACCATATGCAGAATCATTCCACTGTCACTGCTTTGTTTTCATGGCAGTCAAGTGGGCTCTGACTCATGGCAACCCTTTGTGCAACAGAACAAAACATTACCCAGTCACACACCATCTTCACTATGGTTGACATATTCAAGTCCATTGTCGCAGCCACTATTTATTTTTAGTGTCTTCTAACCTAGTTCCCCAGGACTATTTCAGACAATGTTCTGTTCCCAGAACTATTTCAAATAATATTCTATTATTATCCATAGGATTTCAATGGCTGACTTTCAGGAAGAAATTGCCACGTGCTTCTTCTAGTTTGCCTTAGTCTGGAAGCTCCACTGAAACTTGTCCACCATGGGTGATCCTGTTGGTATTTGAAATACTGACGGTCTAACCTCTGGCATCACAGTAATATCCAAGCCGCCACAGTATAAAAAAATTGACAGATGAGTAGTGTCTTGGTTATCTAGTGCTCTTACAGCAGAAATATCACAATCAAATAGTTTTAAGTCCAGTAGGCTACAAGTCTCAATTCAGGACACTGGCTCCAGGGGAAGGCTATCTCTCATTGGTGGCTCTTGAGGAAGGTCCCTGTGATGCATCAGGCTTCCCTTAGAATGGGAGCATATCAGCACAGGAATCTCAGGTCCAAAGGACGTGCTCTCCTTATGGTGCTGCTTTCTTGGTAGTATGATGTTTCTAACTCTCTGCTTACCTCCCTGTCCTTTTATCTCTTGAGATGTCATACTTGTGTATAGAAGAAAAGACTCTTTGACAGCTACAAGGGAGGGGAGGGAGGAAAGGCGAGGGGGGGAGGGTTTAGTTTAGATAGTTACTAGAAATCTAGTTGGGAGAAAGCAGTGATAGCACACATTAGAAACAAGAACAACATTAAGTGGACTTCAGCATAACTTGAGTACTCCTTCCATCTTAACTCATTACTGCAAGGATAGAGTAGCTGGGGCGGGGGGCGGGGGACCATGCTCTTAGGCGAATTCCAGGCCAATTGGCACAACTAGCGTTTTGCTAAGAGAGCTCTCTGCACCCCACATTGGTGAGAGGCATCTGGGGTCTTAAAAGCTGCCAAGCTGCCATCCGAGGACACAGGAAATGGTCCCAACTCAGCAGGAATGGATGCTCACTGAGGACCAAAATGACATGCAGTAAAGACAACCGAGAAGACAGAGAGACCCACAAGAGTGGGTGCCTACATCGACTTGGGACCGGAAGAACCGGATGGTGCCCGGCCACCACCAGTGATAGCCACGATGGAGCTCACAGAGTTGAGTCTCACTGGCAACACAAGAATAAAAAGGGGTGCATCCTGAGATCTCCACTAAAAGACCTCAATTGATGGTCCAGTGGTTTTGGGGTTCCTCTGAGAGCATGGCCCCCAGTCCTGATGCTGCCCTTTCCCATAAATTATAACAAAGGTCCACTCTTTGGACAGGAATGGATTGGACCTGGCAAGGCAGAGTGACCATATATTGGAAGCACTTTATGGTTCTATACATCTATAGGATATCATCTTGCTGACCTCTGGCTGGAGGAAGGGGAGTGGATGGAGAGGAGGGGAAAGGAGGCTGTTGGGAGGATGAGACATGTATGGAGCAGAGAGGAATAGTGTGCAGTCTCCGGACAGGGAGAGCAGTGGAAGCTGCATATAGGTGGGCATGTAAATTTATACATGAATGTATATTTTCACTCAGTCATGTTAAATAAAAATTAAAAAAAAAAAAAAAAGGAAGTACAGGCCATATCCCAGAGCAACTCCCATTATATTGGAATAGGGGTGAGATTTTAGTAAGGGTGTTACAATCTCACCCTAATCCTCTTTAATATAATCAAATCTTGCCCGATCAACCACAGCAGAGATTAGGATTTGCAACATATACAAAAATTACAATCACAAAACAGAGGACAATCACACAACACTAAGAATCATATATTACTACATGCATTTTGGGAGGACAAAATTCAACCCATGACAGGCAGTCTATCACTACTACATGGGTCTAAACTCAGTGACATCTCTACACTGGAAGTAGGCTCTATGACAGCAACTTTCAAAAAGTCTCTCTGATTCTCTTCATTCTCCCTTACCATGTAGTCTGCACAGAGAGACCAGAGTGAAGTTAACACTTCCTCAGAGTAAAAGTCAAAGCCATTGTGATGTTCAGCAAGGCTCTCTATGACACAGCCTATTTCTATTACTTCTCTGACCTCATCTATGACCATTTTATTCTTTGTTGCATCCTTGGCACCTGAAACAGGACCTTTGGCAGGTGCTTGTAAGTACTTTTAGAATGAACGAATGGCTCATTCATGATAGACAGTGGCAAACTAAAAATTAAATGCTTTGAGATTGAGTCTATTTGAAAATAAAATCAGAGAAAGGACACCTAAAGGCCATTCAATTCACTTCTTTATTTTGGAGGTTCCAAACTAAGCCTTAGAAAGCTTAATGAAATTAAGGCCTTACAACAACCATTGCTGATGATCTGATCCTGGTCCACATTTATTCTCTCTCCAGAACCTATTTTCATTATGTGGATTTTACTTGCAAGTTATTATTTTCTTCAGGATTTCCTTCACGTGTTCAACACTTTGAATTCCCACCTGTTGCTACGCTGTTAAGTGAGCACGGTAACATTCAGTCTGAATAGGTGCCTCTGAATTTATGTCGGACAACTCTTATAGTCATACAGTAAGCAAGTGATTTAACTTCTTGTGCCTCCATTTCTTCATCTTGGAGGATAATGAGACCCTCACAGGATCAATTAATATATGTAAAACACAACAGTATTTTGGCATGTAGCGGAAGCTAGATAAGTGATGAATGTTAATATTTTGATTAAAAGTATCATCATTGTTAATGAAGTTTATGATGCCGTGCCCTAGAAGCATTAAAATGCAATAAAATAGAGCATCAAAGGAAGGATTGAAGAAGGAAAAAAAGTAAAAAGAAACAGAAGGGGAAAAGGAGTGAAAGAGGAAGGAAATTTATTCAAAAAGGTCAATTAATTATAAAGTGACCATCACATATGCACAGGCCCATCTAGCTTAGATTTTGAAAAGTCAAGTTTAAATATGTTTAACATAGTCCATCTACCGCTTTTAGCTGCGTTTTAGGGCAATTTGATGATTTTAGGCTGCTAGTGTGAAGCGATAGTGGTAATACAAATAATGCTATGAACTTTTACGTGTCATTGAGCCGGTGCCAATTCACAGAGACCTTGTGCACAACATTCCTTGATTCTGTGTCGTCTTCACAATTGTTGCTATGTTTGAACCCTTTGTTGCAGTCACTGTGGCAATCCATCTAACTGAAGGTCTAGCTCTTTTTCACTGATCCACTGCTTTACCAAGTCTGATGTCTTTCTCCAGGGTCTGGTTTCTCTTGATAACATGTTCAAAGTATGTAAGATGAAGTCTCACCATTCTCGCTTCAAGGGAGCATTTCGTCTGTACTCCTTCCAAGGCAGATTTAATGCTATTCTAAATACTGTAAAAAATTTGAAGCCGAAAGGAATTTTAACAAGCAAACCAAAAAAAAATTCTCCAATAGCATTTTTAAAATCAATGGCTTTTGACCATCTTTGGAATTGTCTTAAAAAAAAAAAAAAAAAAGGACTCTAAGAATGAAGAGTAAACCAAAGTAGCAATTAAATATTTTTGTTTTGTATTTCTGGCTTCTCGCTTGATTCTTATCATTGTCCAAGGTATAGCTATGTTTAAGTCTGTTTTCTCTCCATCTTCAGATAATATTTATCAAATAGAAAAAAACATGAAGGTATTTCCAAGCCCATTTGCAAAAATTGAAAAATATACATTACATAAAAAAACTCAAATATAAATTACTATTTTGGTATCTAAACAAACTGATTCTCCACTAAATCCTTACTGTAGTTGTCTTTTAAATGTAATAGTAATATTATTAAATTATCTCATGAAATACCATAAAATTTAGAAACACATATTTGCATTATTAAATGAGAATGAAATAACAGTGATAGGAAATTAAAAAAGAACCAGGGATTAATAGATTTTGTTTTCTATAGAAAGCACAAAATAAACCAAAAATAAGTTACTTGGGCCTTGTCCCTGGGCCATGTCTGAGAAAAGAAGGTACAACTAAAGAAAATTCTTTAGACAAAATTCAGAGAAAATTACAAATTTGACTGAATTAACTAAAATAGCATTACTTTCTCAGTGGTCACCCAGAATGTAACCAGAGATGAATGTAAAAGCCTAAAAAGTATGTTACTTATGAAAAATAAAAAGCACTGTAATTAAATATTGAAGCTATACATCATGTTCTGGAGTTTCTTCCAATTAAAAAAAAAATTAGGATATGCATCATATTCTTGAGTCTCTACACTCTCTTGGACACTGCAGTTATACAGTGGCTGACTATCCATGTAGCACCCTGGGGTAGAACAAGAAACAACACATCACTGTGAGTAACCGTGGGGAACATGGGAATTGGCAGGTCTTCGTCCTGTGGGTGGGGCTTTGAAGAAGAGACTGTTGATGCTAGGAGCAGAAAGATACTAAGATATCAAAATGGCTTGGAGTGGGAGACTAAGAATTGTTCTATTTGGGGATTTCCTTGTTTGATTTGGGGAATTTCCTTAGACTGCTTTTGTATCAAAGAGCATCTGAGAAAACCATAAAAATGACATTAATTTGTAGCATGCAGATAATTAGAAAATACATTTAGGATGAAGATGAGGAAGATATTTGAACACTGTCAATCACTAGATGATGGAATAATCACCCAAAGGAAATATGAAAAAGGCCATCATTTGAGACGTTTAAAACCAGACTGAAGAAAAACACACAAATACATAAAGTTGCCCTTGTTCTCCTTACTACATTGGTGGCTAGGCCCACACAAGCATGACCTAAGTCATCACCGGATTTCACAGCCTATGAGCTCCTCCAGATCACCCACTAGCATGAAGGAAAAAAGAGGAAGGTTGCCCTGGAACCAATGACTCACATTCAGACTATTTGTCCAGCAAGTTTCTAGCTCAATTACAACTTTTTTAGGGTACTGAGAAAAGAGCACTTAACATGGAATCACCATACTCTCAACAGTGTAGCTCAGAGAAGTTTCCAGAGCATACAGGATGTTCTTCTCTACCCCACCCCACTTTAAATTGGCTTATGTTTCATTTCTTAAATCATAAATAACCCTAAAAGAAGACTAGACTATATAGTCTGCCTAGGACAGAAATACCCTTACACAAGGGGTCAGCAAATTATGGTTCATTGGCTGAATCTGACCCACTGCCTGGTTTTGTGCCATTTTATACTACAGTGGCAGAGGTGACTACTACTGACAAAGTCTGTATGGCCTTCAAAGCCTAACCAACCTTTAATTAAGGCCAATGCCTACCTTAGACTCATAACTTAGAAAATACTAACTCCAAGGTAATATACATAAAACTGCTTGCTCCCCTTTTTAGTTATAAGATTGAGAAATATCAAGTAAATTTGATAGAATATGATGATTTCCTTTGAATTCAGTCCAAGATATCACATGCTAGAATCTGGAGCCCATATTTGTTATACCCAAAAGAGTACCATGGTAGAAAATAGATGCATCAGAATCTGAAAGACCTCAGTTTGAATCCTAGAGTTTCCATTTAATTAGCACAGTGCCTGGTACACTAGAAGTACTCAAAATATTACCAGTTTTATGATTACTATTATTATTAAAACATTAAAATTCAGGGAGATAAGATTTTTTTCTGTGATTAAATATGAAATTGATAAAACATAAATGTGTTGCTTGTTAAGCATTACCTGCACAGCTTTTTTCAGGATCTCCACAGAGAATGTCTTCAGTTTCAGGACTCCTGGTTGAGTTTCCATCTGCCGCAACACAGTGGAGTATCACTAGACCTTCAGGTTCAAAACAGATCCAAAACAAATGTAAAAACCTGAAATTTTACTTAATGAGAAATTCTATCAACAGCATGGCCCATTTTCAAGTCATCCTCCCTCAGTAACTGAGGGGTAAATAGGCAGGTGTGCTCTCATCATTTTTTCAGCTCAGTGCTAAACACAAAATTCTCAAGACAGCATATCACTTACATCTAACTGGTTCAGTGGTAGAATTTTTGCCTTCCATATGGGATACGAGAATTTGATTGCTCTTCACATGCAGAATTCAAATGCATTTCATTTGCAGCCACTACCTGTTGATCAGTGGAGGCTTACACCTTCCTATGATGCTGAACAGGTTTCAGAGGAGCTCTAGACTAAGATAGATTTAGAAAGAAAGGCCTGGTGATCTACTTCGAAAAGTCAGCCAGTGAAAAGTATATGGATCACAAGAGTCCTTTCCACAGATCTTGGGAATATCACTGGGCTGGGCAGTGTTTTGCTCTGTTGTTCATAGGTTTGGCATGACTTGGGCCAACTCAGTGGCAGCTGACAACAACATACATAGTAAATGAGAAGAGTTGGCCACAGTTTGTGATGAAGCCTTGTGATAAAAGTAGACTGTGAAGGAAGACTGAGTTCTTAGTCATCGGATGTATACACTGGTGAATTTCCAGAGAGAATGGAGGACAAACGCAAATGCTAATGTACGTTCTTTGTTTGATACAGATGCAGTGTTTCCCAAGTATTAACGACTGAATGTACCTCTTTCTGAGCCCATAAGAACTAGGTATTAGATCTATAGGAATTATTTTAAAATTGCTGCCTTCTCCAGATAAGTGTCTCTGTCTCTTAAAAGGGACATGTCTCACAGCAAGGTGGAGAAGAAGAGTACTGTGTTGTGGTTAGAATGGTTTAGAATGAAATGGGTAGTCCTTGTGTGGATCCTCATGCAGACAAATCAGCTGTAAAAATCACTTGAGAAATAATCAGGAAATGTGGCACTCACTGGGCATTTGAAGATATTAAGGAATTTTTATAAATAGTTTAAAATCTGATAATGATATTGTGGCTTAGGCTATAAGATAGCATCCACATCTGTTAGAGATGTATATTGAGATACTTATTAGAGAAATCAAATGATCTGAGATTTGCTTTAAAATAATCTAACAATAGAATGAAGGTTCAAGATAGAATAGAAAATGTCTAGATGAAGCAAATTTGGCCTCATGTTGATAACTGTCAAAGCTGGGTGGTAGGTACCTCAGCTTCATTATGCTGTTCTCTCTACTTTTTAATTTTTTGAAAACATCTATAACAAAAAGGTAAAAAGAAATAAAAATAGCAAAGGAAGAAAAAGAAAGAAAACAGGGCAGGGTGAGGCAGGGTGACATGACTTTATAGTTAGCTAGTTCTGAGAAAACACTGGTCACATAATGGTTAAGTGTTACAGTTGCTAACCAAAAGACTGGCAATTCAAATCCACCAGGCACTCCCTGGAAACTCCATGAGGCAGTTCTACTCTGTTCTATAGGGCTGCTATGAGTCAAATTAACTCGATGGCAATGGGTTAGATCTGAGGTGAAAGGAGGCCTAGGGCAGCAATGGTTAACTGCTGGACTGCTAACTGAAAGTTTGGCAGTTGAAGTTCACCCAGTTGTTACATGACCTAGCAATCTATTCCTGTAAGTCCTGATAGGACAATTCCACTCTGTCACTGGAGGTATTATAAGTTGAAGAAACAACAGCAGAAAATACAGAGGGAACTGTTGAAGAGCTACTGACAGAAAACTTCCCTGACATCATGAAAGAAGAGAACATAGATATTCAAGATGTCTATCACACATCACAACCCCCAAAAGAAAGACACCAAGACATATTATAATCAAGCTTAATTACAATGAGACATAAAGAGAGACCCTTAAAGTCAGCTAGGCTTAAAGCAAAACTAACATATAAAGGGAAGCCCTGTAGGCTGTCCTCTGACTTCTCAGCAGAAACCATGTTGGCAAGAACACAGTGGGATGACACATGCAAAGGCCCTGAAGGAGAAAAATCTCCAACCAAGAATAAGATATCCTGTAAAATTGACTCTGAAATATCACAGTGAAATTAAGACATTCTCAGACAAACAGAAGCTTAGAGACTTTGTAAAAACCAAACCAAAACTATAAGAAATATGGAAAGAAGCTCTTTGCCTAGACAAGCAGTGACATCACTTGTATACTTAAAGATACAATGCAGGACAAAGCATCCAGAGACCTACTCAGTTAAGGAAGTCACAAAGCTCAATCAAACCTAAAATATCAAAAGTAGTGAACTAGAAATCTTAACATGAAAACTATCACACTATAAAGAGGGATACATTAGAGTAGTTACAACCCTTTTAGATGGAGAGGAAATTAAGGAGATATATAGAAGTTCAAGATTGGTTTAAAATGAGAACATTAAGGGGGATCAAAGGGACAGCCACAGAGCAAACTAACAATGCTACATATCAAAACAAGAAATATAATACAGTAGTCTCAACAAACACAAAACCAACACTGAAAAGGATGAAAAATAAATGCAAAAAGAAAAATGATCCAGAACGGAATATTCAGTGGAACAAAGAAAACATCAGCAACACAAAAATAAAGTCACCAAAATTACAGCAGTAAGCATACACTTATCAATAATTAAATATACTCAATGGAACATTATGCAATTATAAAAAACAATGATGATTTTAGGAAGCATCTCATAACCTGGTTTCAACCAGAAGACATTATGCTGAGTGAAACCAGCCAGTTGCCAAAGACAAGTATGGTAAGAGACCTCTACTAAAAGGACCTAAAAATAGACTTACGTACAGAAGAAAAGACTCTTTGTTGGCTAAAGAATGGGGAGGAAGGGTAAGGGTTGGCCACAGATTAGATAGTTGCTAGGAATTTGGTTAGGTGAAAGCAGTGACAGCATGCAGTAGAGAGCAGATCAACATAACTGGACTATACCAGAAACTGAAAGATTTTCTAAACTCAACCCAATATTTCAAAAGATAGAGTAGTAGCGATAGGGGTCTGGGGACCATGTTTTCAGGGGACATTAAGGTCAATTTGCATAACTTGTCTTTTGCTAAGAGAGTCTTCTGCACCCCGTGTTGGTGAATGGCATCTGGGGTCTTAAAAGCTAGCAAGCAGCCATCTGAGGTACACCAAATGGTCCCAACCCATCGGGAGCAGACGATGACTAAGAACACCAAAGATACGAGGAGAAGTGAGCCTAGGAGACAGAAGGACCCATATGAATGGAAGCTGTGATGGGGGACACAATGTAGAGTCCCTGAGGCAACACAAGAAAAAGAGACAGGCAATTCAAGAATGCTACTAAAAGACCAGAATTGATGGTCTGACAGCCTGGAGAGTTCCCTGGAAACATGGCCCCCAGACCTGCTGCTGGCCCTGACTGGAAACCAGTACTGAGGTCACCTCTTCAGACAAGTAAGGACTGGTCTCAGGGGTATGGTGTGACCATATACTGTGTGTACTTTATGGTTTTATACATTTGCAAAGAGGCTGTCCTACTGGTTTCTTTCTAGATGGGAGAGAAGAAGGTGGAGAGGAGTAGACAGGTGCTTGTTAAGAGCATACTAGAAGTATAGAATGAAAAGGAGGAGTGTGCTCTCAACGCACAAGGAAAGCAGACGGAGCTGCAGATAGGTAGGCATGCAAAATTTATTTGGATTCTATACTTTCACTTAACCACACAAACACAGAAAGAACACACGCTTAAGTTCAAAAATTACATTTCTAGTAATTTTCCCAAAGAAAATAAGTAAAGATACATGAAAAGATTTAGCTTACATAAATGCTCAGTATGGCATAGATCACAACAATAAAAAATTAGAAATAACCAAAGTATCTAACAACAGAGTAGTGATTAAGTACATTTAACCACCATCACTAGAAGGAGCCCTGGTACTATTGTGGTTAAGTTCTGGGCAGCTAAGCAAAAGATCAATAATATGGATCCACCAGCCACTCTGAGGGAAAGATGTGGCAGTTTGTTTTCATAAAGATTACAGCCTTGGAAACATATGGGGAAGTTCTACTTTGTCCTATAGGGTCAATATGAACGAAACCCAAGTTGACAGCACTAGGTTTTTTAATTCTTAATTTAATTTTATGTTTTTATCATCATGCAATGGAAAGCTATACATCTACTCCTCACTTACTATCTCACTGTGCAACACTTTGCATTTACAATAACAGCAAAAATCTACTATCTGACTATTTTGTACATTGACAACATACACCTGGCAATAATCTTTTCATGTCAACTGGGACATATAGTGGCCATCTGCATTTTCTTCCTCTAGGGTCCAGATGACATATGTGTCCCTCCATTTTGGGATAATGCCAATTTTTACATAATGACCTAGTCTCTGGAATCAAAGTATGTTGCTAAGTGAGGAATGGGTGGTGTAGCCATAAAAAATGATGATGAAAACTAACAGAACATCTCAACATATTCTTAAATAAGATAAGCAAGCTATAAAACAGTAATTTAGTGTGATGTGCGCATACATGTGTGCACATGACAGGTATAGAAAACTATCCAGATAGTTCTGTTTGTTGCCAGGTGCTATCAAGTTGGTTCTAACTCAGCAATTTTACATACATCATAATGAAATACTGCCCAGTCCTGCATCATCCTCACAATCATTGTTATGTTTAAACACATTGTTGCAGCCACAGTGTCGATCCATTCCATTGAAAGTCTTTCTCTTTTTTGCTGACCCTCTACCTTACCAAGCATGATGTACTTCTTCAGGGACTGGTCCCTCCTGATAACATGTCCCAAGTAGGTGAGGCAAAGTCTTACCATCCTCACTTCTAAGAACCATCGTGACTACACTACTTCCAAAACAGATCTGCTTGTTCTCTGACATTCACAATATACTCAATATTCTTTGCCAACACCAGAATTTAAGCATCAATTTTTCTTTGGTCTTCTTTATTCATTGGCCAGCTTTCACATGCATATGAAATGACTGAAAAAATACCACAGCTTTGGTCAAAAAATATATGTAAATTAACAGAGAGTTGCTCCCATGAAGAATAAAATTTTTCTTTTTTGTTTTACTTACTTGCACTTCCTAGTTTTTCTACAATGAATGGGTATATATAGATCAGTAACTCATCGCCATCAAGCCAATTCCAACTCATAGGAAACCCATAGGACAGAGCAGAACTACCCTATAGCATTTCCAAGGAGTAGATGGATCCAAACTGCCCACCTTTTGCCTATCAGATGAGATCCTAACCACGGAGATTGCAAAGGTCCATGTGTTGTTGCTAGATGCTGTCAAGTCAGTTCAGACTCACGGTGACACAACAAAATGAAACACTGCCCAGTCCTGCACCATGCAGACAATTGTTTTAATGCTTAAGCCCATTGTTGCAGCCTCTGTCAATCCACCTTGTTGAAGGTCTTTCTCGTTTTTGCTGATTCTCTGCTTTACCAAGCATGATGTCCTTCTCCAGGGATTGATCCCTCCTGACAACATGTCCAAAGTATGTGAGATGCAGTCTCACAATCTTTACTTCCAAGGAACACTCTGGTTGAACTTCTTCCATAACAAATCTATTTGTTCTTTTGGCTGTCCATGATACACAGGTCAAAAGCATCAGTTTTTCTGCTGTTTTCCTTATTCACTGTCCAGCTTCCATACATGTATGATATGACTGAAAATACCATGGCTTGGGTCAGGCACACCTTAGTTTTCAAGGTGAAAATTTTACTTTTCAAAACTTTAAAGAGGTCATTTGCAGAAGAATGTCCCAATGCATTGTGTGTTTTGATTTCTTGACTGCTGCTTCCACGGATGTTGATGTAGAACCAAGTAAAATGAAATCCTTGACAACTCAGTCCTTTCTCCATTTATCATGATGTTGCTTACCAGTCCATTTGTGGTCCAGATGTACGTATGTACAGAATAAGAGAAAAAAGGAGTAACTTTTTCCCCTAGACACCTGCACCTTCCCTTCCCGTTTAGAATGAACCAGAAGCAGAAACTCACCTAGGAATTGCATCTTACTTTTAATTCTATTACCTAACGCAGAACATAATAATAGGCATTCAACAAATGTTGAACAAATCAATCTATACTCCCCCAAAAATCCCTCAAACCAAACAATCCTAAAAGCAATTTTTGTGGAAAAATATTAAAAGATGTATAATTAATTTCTTAAATCCCATTAATGAGTTTTCTTCATGGGGCAAAATGAGGAGGTCTCTATTCAACTCATGGCAACCCCACATGTGTCAGAGTAAAAAGTGTGGCTCACAGAGTTCTCAATAGCTGAGAACTTTTTCAGAAGTAGATAGGCCTTCCTTCTGAGTTGTCTCTGCATGGACTCTAGCCTCCAACCTTTCATTTAGCAGCTGAGTCTGTTCATCGTTCGCACTACCCAGGAACTCTCTGGTTGTTGACAGCTGCCATTGCTTCAATTTTGACCCATGGTAATTCTACATATTTCAGAGTAGACCTGTGCTCCACAGGGTTTTCAATAGCTGTGATTTTTGGGAAGTAGACCCTCAGGTCTGTCTTCCAAGGAACCTCTGGGTGGACTAGAACCATCAACTTTGGGCTAGTAGCTAAGCATGTTAACGATTCATAATACCCAGGAACTACCCCACTAAAAGAGGGAATCCTAACTTCCTTAAACCCCTATTGGGGTTCTGAATATTCTGAAAGTCTGGGGCCTGTGTCCCAGGCTGCCTTACACTGAGGTTCACTCCCCATGCTAGTATCAGTTGGTGAAAGAAGGCCACAGTCCTCAGAGCTGGAGGCAGAAACCCCGTGGAGGAGGAGGCATCCTCAGCCAAACCAGACGCAAGTACGTGGTGCTGGAGTGTGCTGCTGTTCTGCTCGTTCTCTACTCCGGCATTCTTCACATCATCAAGTGGTAGCCTATGAGCCAATCCAGGCTGAAGAAGAATCATTTTACTGTTCTATACAGCTTTTAAAACTTCAGTCAAGACAGGTCACAGTAAGCCTGGATATTCTCCTTTCATGGAAAGGCAAACATAGCTCTGGAGCTCTTTCTTGGGAACCACTAGCTACAGCTAAGTAGCAAGTGACTTACACAAATGCCGCAGACTTCAGCAGGCTTGCTTCGCTCATTTAACTGCTTGCACCATGATAGGCATTTGAGTTTGTGATTTGTTTGAAATGTCTTAAAAGTCAGAGAGATACAAACCCATCTGCTTCAAAGAGAAGAAACAGTCTCATTCCATTCATAACTCAGCAAATGTTTATTTATTAAGCCAGAAAACCCTGGTGTCATAGTGGTTAAGATCTACAGGTACTAACCAAAGTTCAGCAGTTCAAATACACCAGGTGCTCCTTAGAAACTGTATGGGGATTTTCTACTCTGTCCTGTGGGGTGGCTATGGGTCAGAATTGACTCCATAGCAGTACTTTTTTTTCTTCTTCTTCTGAAATACATTTAGCACTGGTACAAGACCCTGAAGGTTAAAAGACAACATCATCACTAACCCAGTAAGGAAGTTGGACACACAGATGGAGTGGGACAACTGGGATATCTTAGACAGGTGCTCACAAGCTTCTAAGAGCCTTCACGTTACTTACCAAAGTAAGATGCAGAACATTTTCTTCATAAGCTATGTTTGCATTGTGTTTTAATAATGGATATATTTTTTTAAGTTAGTAACTTGCAGAAAACAAAAACTGAATAAGCAAGAGAGTATAACGCAGTATATTACTTGGTTCAGCAGTGGATGATATTTACATAGTTATAATAAAAATAAATACTGATAATTTAACAAAAAGTTGTAATCAAGTCAAAACCAATAATTAGTCCACATAGACCAGTCTGGAAAAACTGGTTCTGATTAATCAGTGTCTGCATTCAAATGTTTTGAATATCATCTCTGTAGTTAACTATGCTAAATGGTGGGAAGAGGAAAACTGAACAGATAAAATCTAAACCTGGCAAGAGCTAAAAGCAGACTACTTAGCAATAGGATGATGAAAACCAGAAGAAACACCTGAAAGTGTCAAAAGCGGTTACCTCCAGAAAATGGGCATGGTGCAAAGGTGCCTCATTTTTCTTACAAGCTTTTAGCATTGATTTTAAAAAAAAAAATCCTTGCGTATCTATTACTTCATTAAAAACAATTTTTAAGCAAAGATTGAATAAAGTTAACCAGACAGGGTCAAGAACACATTCTAAGGAAAAAGGACAACTTGTAAAAAAGACACAATGGCAGGGGGAACACAATTTCTCTAGTTCATTTAGATTGTGAGTGAGGATTGTGACAAAAGAGGTTTTAGAACACTGGAGAAATCCTAAGTACAGCAGTTTAACCATGCGCCATGTTACTTAGTGTAGATTCTGTTATATAGATAGAATGGGGCCAGTAAACAGTTTTAAGTGGGAAACAGTATAATAATTTCTTTTTCTTTTCTTAAGTTGAACAGGTTATATTAGCACCAGTATGCGTAATCAATTAAAGTGGAAATAATCAAAAGCATGGAAAATATTTAAGAGAACACTGCAGTAATATATTTAGACACACCTAAACCAAGTTCCACGGGGCAATTCTACCCTGTCTATAGGGCTGCTATAAATTGGAATACACTCAGTGGCAGTGGGTTTGGTTCATGGTTTGGAAACTAAGTTAGGAAACCCTGGTGGCATAGAAATTAAGTGCTATAGCTGCTAATCAAATGGTTAGCAGTACAAATCTACCAGGAACTCCTTGGAAACTCTACGGGAGAGTTCTACTTTGTCCTGTAGGGTTACTATGAGTCAGAGTCGATGGTAGTGGGTTCTTTTTTTTGTTGTTGTTGTTATTTGTGTTTGTTTGTTTGTTTTTTTAATTAAAAAAAAACAACAACAAGGTAGTAGCTTTGGGTATGGAGAAGTATAAATGAATATGAATGATATTCACAACTTGAAACATAAAAGGACTTGGTGGTTGGTAGGATAGTAAGAAGAGAAAAATGGAGGAATTTAGGACAAGATCAGAGTTTGTGGTTTGAATAGCTAGTTGAATGATGGTACGAATCACAAAGATATATGGTATATAGGAAGAAAAACAGATTGAACAGAGAGAGATAAATTCAATTTTGGACATTCTGATTCTGAGATGACTATGGTGGTATAGTGGTTAAGAGCTATGGCTATTTACCAAAAGGTCAGCATTTCAAATCACCAGCCACTATGGTGCAAAGTACAGTCTTGAGTATACCCCACCAGAATTCAAAGACCACCTCAAGAACAGATTTGATGCATTGAATACTAATGAGTGAAGATCAGATAAGCTGTGAAATGACATCAAGAACATCATCCATGAAGAAAGCAAGAAATCAAAAAAGACAGGAAAGAAAGAAAGAACCAAACTGGATGTCAGAAGAAACTCTGAAACTTTCTCTTGAACATCTAGAAGCTACAGTGAAAGGAAGAAATGATGAAGAGTTGAACAAATTTCAAAGTGTGACTCAAGAAGACATAGCATCATAATGGCATGTGCAGAGACCCAGACATAGAAAACCAAAAGGAAAGAGCATGCTCAGCAATTCTTAAGCTTGAAAGAACTGAATTAAAAATTCAAGCCTTGAGTGTCAGTATTGAAAGATTCTACAAGGAAATCATGAAACCATGCAGAAGCATACAGAGAAGATGGAAGGATAAGCAGAGTCACTATACCAAAAATTGCTGGACATTCAACCATTTCTGGAGGGGCATATGACCAAGAACCAATGGTAGCAAAGGAAGAAGTCCAAGTTGCATTGAAGGTACTTGCAAAAAACAAAGCTCCAGGAAAGGACAAAATTCTGACTGAGATGTTTCAACAAACAGATGCAGCACTTGAAATGTGCACTCCTCTATGCCAAGAAAATTGGAAAACAGCTACCTGGCCAATCAACTAGAAGAGATCCATATTTATGCCTATTCCTAAAGAAAGGTGATCCAAGTGAATGGGGAAATTCTTGACCAATATCAAGAAATCAAAAGATGCACTGCACTGGGAAAATCTGCTGCGAAAGACCTCTTTAAAGTGTTCAAAAGCAAAGATGTCACCTTGAAGAATAAGATATGCTTGACCCAAGCTATGGTGTTTTCAGTCATATGCATGGGAAAGCTAAACAATGAATAAGGAAGACTGAAGAAGAACTGATTCCTTTGAATCATGTTGGCAAAGAATATCGAACATAATTTGGACTTCCAAAAGAACGAATAAATCTGCCTTAGAAGCACAACCAGAATGCTCCTTAGAAGCAAGGACGGCTGGACTTTGTCTCACATACTTTGGACATGTTATTAAAAAGGATCAGTTCCTTGAGCTTTTTACCTAACCACATGGTATTTACATTAGGCCCTTTTAAATGTTAGTGTGCTATATTTGACCTATCATTCAAATCTTTCACAGTCTCTTTGTTTTCTGATTGTTTCACTCAACCTATGATCTACACCTCCCTGCAAAATTTCTTGAATCCAGTAAGGCAATACAAAAATACAATAACACTATGTTAGTTGTATTTGCTAAGTAACTACCACTAAGTCTCTATTTCTGGACCTGGTTTTTAAGTAACATTTGCACTCATAAGCCAAGCCAAAGCCAAGTGCCATCAAGTCGGATCCGACTCATGGTGACCTTAGGGGCCAGGAGGGGAAAAAAAAAGTAATGAAATTCAATTCTAACTCAGTGAGCCTAAGCTCCACTCATTTAATTTTATGAACTTTGAGATTTTCAAGTTTAAAATTACAGAATGTATTAAAAGTATTATCCCCATCTGCCAGCATAGGGAAAGAAGTCAGTGAGAACAATAGAAGCATTCAAAAGTCAGAAGCATGACAAGGAGCATGACAGGCTGTCTCAAAGTCACTGCTGACGCTGAGGTAAGTACTACACCAGCTGAATCAACTATTTTAAAAGATCACATGTAAGCAACCTGCACATGTGTGTTGCATTTGCCTCATCTCTGAGCTGATTTTTCCACTTTTAGAGCCAAATGCTTTCATTTTTTAAAAAGTAAACATAATATTATCATGAAATGTTCATCTACCTCTATTAGATGATTTAGGACAACATTCTAGATGCATTACAAACTTTCTACTAGTGTCTTCTGAATCCAGTGGTTTCTTGTCATATCACATCAACTTAATTTTAAGATTTGAACTACACTTCATGTCCCTTTAGAAAATCCAGCTGTAAACCAAAGGAGAATTTAATAACCTACACATATAAGGAGAAATTAGAGGACTATCTCATAGGCAAAACCCTGAGATTTTATTTATATTAGAGGGAAGTGGTATAAGTCAATCGAAAAAGATAGGCTTGGAGTCAAATAGCAATGGATTTGAATCCTAGATCTACCTTTTAATTCCTTTTCATTTTAACTGTGATTGTGATTAAATTACTTAGCCATTGAGCTTCAGGACACACACTATAAAGTGAGGCCAATGATGCATAATTTACATGACTGTTGTAAAGGTTTAGCTGTATGTTTAAAGAAAGAAAAGATAGGAAATTATGAAATTTTAACCTTAGTATTCCCAGGCAAATAGTATTTTATGAAATAGCAGCTATAAGAGACCTCAAGTAAGCCAAGCCAAGTGCCGTCAAGAAAAATAATTCTAATCAGTTCTGTAAAAAATGGCATCCTCTGCATGTGTGGTTCTCTGTATTCTCAGTACAGTTCTGCCAGCGACTCAGCAAACTGTTTATGTCAGTTAGGATTACTGATTCAGTTGTTTGGTTAAGTGATTCAATGATACAAATATAGCAGATAGAGTCAGATCTCAGACTGTTAACATCTAACCATCAAATGACTTATAAACTGTATCTCCAAACCTGAAAAAAAAAGGGTTGTGCATAAATTTTTTAAAGTTTTAATCAACATTATGGAGTAAAAGTTGTAAGCATCTGGGGAATTTCTCTCTACTAAATTTTCACTGTCAAGAAGAAATACAGAATTTTGAATACGTATTCTAAACACAGTCTTTTCCAAGTCTGAAAAGAGGACATGTCTAATTTGAATTAGAATTAAACAAACAAAAAAGGCTGGAAAGGTTATTGCTTAACAGTATTTAACACTGAACATGTGGCTGGAAGAGGCAAACTCTATCAGGCAGATGAAATATGACATTAATATTCTTTATTTCCTTCCTTCCTTCCTTCCTTCTTTTCATTTTTTCTTTTTTGTTTGTTGCTCTTCTATAAGCCAGTTTCTTCATACTCCTTTACACCCTCCAAAGAAGAGTATAAATTTTTAAAACAATTGTCTTTCCAAGCATATTTACTTTGAAAGCAGACATGTAAAGAGATAAATTGCTTTATTCAAAAGAAATACTCTAAACTCAGTGTCTCAACCTGAGTCTATATAAAGCATCATCTAAGGTACAGATTAAGGAGTTATCACTTTATTTGAAAGCTATGGGCCCAAAGCTGCGAGAATAAGGAAAGGGGAAATCAAGCACAGAGTGAGGCAAAACATTGCACGTACGTACTCATCACACTGGGTCCAGCTTTGGAGTGAGCCACATGAATACGGCATGCTCCAAAGGCATGTTCACTCACAATGGATCACTTACTGGGTACAAAGAAGCACTGCATCTTGAAATAGACCACAGGAGAATGAGCCAAGGAGGAATGTAGCTTTCCTGATCACTTTCATCTACCATTTCCCATTGGACAAAATTCACCCTGTTTTTGAAGCTAACTTTCTCAACTTCTGTCCCACTGCAGAGTGAATAGGCAGGAACTCATGTCCTGGAGGATGGTGTTTCATCCAAGTCCAAAAAGAGTGGCAGCCTGGTGAGCAGCAGAGTAAGAGAGATAAAGCAGGCGGCTCAAAAGCTCTTGGGAGGTGCACAGTGTCTGAGTCTCAACATAGTAAGGATTTTACACATCAGAGCATCTCACAGAGTGTGACGTTCTGGGCCAACAAGGGACCTTCCAAGGTCTCTCATACTTCTTTGAGAACTGCTCCTTCTACAAAAAATATAAGATGGGCCTATGAATTCTTAGCACGAGGAGGGGATGCAGAAAGAAGGGAAGAAAAAAGAAAAATTAAGAGAGCTTTTGCAAGTAGTTTACGTCCTTTCAAAATCAAGTGAGTAAAATAAAAACTCCTTCCTCCTTGGATATAAAATTCTATTTCCAGTGGTAGAAACAACATCTTAGTGTTCATAAAAGACTGAGAATCATTGACAACATCAATTTTTTTAACTCATAAAAGGAAACAACAAGGTTGTTATTTTTAAAGCCCCGATTGAGAAGTAAGTTAACCACCTGTCATGCTTAAACTAACTCATGTATTGGAAGACTGTTCACACCACAGTAATGCCTTTGCCAATAAATCAATCTTTTTTTTTCTTAACTAGTACTGTTATTAAATCTGTGACAAGAATGACTACACTGAATAAATCTGGCAGTCCAGTCCATTCTGATTCACAGCAACCCTAAAGGACAGAGTAGAACTATCCCATACAGTTTCCAAAGTGTGGCTGGTGGGTTCAACCTGCAGACCTTCTGATTAGCAGCTCATAACTATTGTACCATGACTGGGAACTCTATAAGACCTAGAGCTGATTTATTAGAAATAATCAGCTATCAGAACTTAAAGTTTTTGATTCCTACTCCTTTATGATAACACCAGACAAGGCAGTCAGATATCTTAACATTTTAAATGAAAAGCTTTGGGCTCACTAAGTTTCCATAAACAGTGGAGGCAAAGGAGCAAAAAAAGAGAGAGAGAGAGAGAACAATTTGTTATCAAAGGGGATTATCCAAGCCCAAAGTGAGGAAGAATAATGGATTTGGCTTCTGGTTCCAGTGATAACACAGACTATGACCCATGAGGTAACAGTCATCAAACTTTACTAATGAAAAGAACATAGGGTTTCAGAGCAGATGCTTACTCAACCTGAAAGAGCCCCAGAATTTAACTCCTGAAAATGAGTTAGAGTAAGCCAACCCAACTTATCTTCATCAACAACTCCGTCTGCAGAAGCCAGATGTATATCTATATACATAAGGAAAGAAACACGAAGCAGTATTTTCAATATGCCTAGGACACGAAAAAGTAAATTCTATTGGAATTCCAAAGAGAAGCAATGTGTTAAACTGGAGAAATAAGAAAAGTCTATGGTAGAAGTCTGGAATTGAATAGCACCAGGGACAATGACATAGAAATTAACTTGTTGTGTTTGGGAGACAATGAGTAAGACTGTCCAGCTGGGATGGAGAATTAGGCAAAGCAGTCTTAGGAAACAAGGGCCTTTTTGATGTGTGTGGTGGGACTGTGAAATGATTCAATTGATTTTCTTGTGTGACCTATGAAAATAAGACTTATTAACAAATAGTCACACAACATATTTCCAGTTGAAGCTTTGTAATGCCTGCTCACCACGTGGTTACACACAGATTCCCAATTAACAATCTGACTAGTTTAGAAAACCACTCAGTAAATATTTAATACCAGTAAAAGCCGTTCGAGCAGAAATCAGCAAGAGACAACAGGCTCTATTCCCTTTGTTAGGGAACTCTGGTGGTGTAGTGGCTAAGTGCTACAACTGCTAGCCAAAAGTCTGGCAGTTCAAATCCATCAGGTGCTCCTTAGAATCTCCATGGGGTTCCACCCTGTCCCTGTAGGGTTGCTGTGAGTCAGAATTACTTGACAGCAGTGGGTGTTGTTGTATTTCCTTTTTATGCTTTTGGAAAGACAAATGGGATGTTTAGCTTATTTTTGTTGTGTAAAGTTTGTTTTTTATTAACATACATGGCACTTATAATTACTATTCTTATCCTCCATTACAATACAACTGCTATTTATCTAAAAATGAGTAGGAAATTTTCTCACAGAAGTCTTCCACCATAGAGTAGGAAAGTTAGAAGTATATGTCTCCAGAAATAACAGAATTTAAATTATTTTGTCAATATAATTTACAGCTCTACTTGTACAGGATTTTCTTCCTCCTCTACAGTATGACTCCCCCTCTCCCCCAAATTGTCATCCAGTCAATTCTAGCTAATAGAAACCCTACAGGGCAGAGTAGAAATGCCCTCACAGGGTTTCCAAGGATTGGATGGTGGATTTGAATTGCCAACCTTTTGGTTAGTAGCTATAGCCCTTAACCACTGCACCACCAGGGCTACAAATTGATCCTATTTGATAATTAGTATTCTAATATACAGATAAAGACTACAGGACTTGAAAGTAAAACTGAGCTGGAAACATGAGATCGGTACTATATCCCAAAATGAGAATCATGAGGACAGTCACTGAACCCAGTTTTGGGGAAAAAAATCTCAAAGAACTCTATTTTTCAAAATGCTTTACCATTGACTTGCTAGATTTGTAAGTGTCGTTTCTTTTATTCTTCCCAGAGAAGCCTGCATTTAGTTTGTTCTGCTTGTTGCCTTAATTTGAAACTGTGTCTTCCAACCTCCAAAACAATCCCAAAGTACAATGACATCATTCCAGATTCTTAGACACATGAAAGCTTGGTGATCATTTCGTTCACACCTATCTCACTTGGCATCATCTCCATACAGCTTCACATAAGTAACAATCAGACTTCCCCTGAAAGCTCACCACATCCCAAGGCAGCTGATTCCATTTTGTAAAAGCTCTACTTGGGAGGAAATTCTTAAATAAAAGTGAGGGCTGTCTTCTGAAATTTTAGTTTATTAATCCAAGTCTATCCTCCGAACTATATAAAGGAAACCCTTGGTGAGACGAATTTTTAAGTATTTGAAGTTGGCTATCATATATGGAAACCATGGTTGTATAGTGGCTAAGTGCTATGCCTACCAACCAAAAGGTAGCCAGTTCAAGTCCACCAGATGCTCCTTGGAAACTCTACAGGGCAGTTCTTCTCTGTCCTCTAGGTTCACTATGAGTCACAATCGACTTGACAGCAGTGGGTTTGGGTGTTTTCTTTTTTTTGATCATATAGAGTAGCTATGAGTTGGAATTGACTCAGTAGCAATGAGTTTGGCTTTGGGGTTATCATAAACCAAAAACATTTTCTATTTCACTCAGCTTCTAACCTGTCGATCATTTTTGTGCACATATTTTGCTTCATTTACTGCCATCTCTTGTCTCTGTTCTTTCAAGAGCATTAAAGATTTCCTCCTAGCTCACTCACCAGCCTCATCCTTCTCCAGCTGCACAATACAGTCGACTTTTCAAAATCTTCCATTTAATTAAACATCCATCTCTGTGTTTACAGACTCACTCTTTCCTATTCAGTCTCCTCTGCCAGGCTGTTATTTACTTCCTTCATAATAAATAAGAGTCTAACAACCAAAACCAAGTCTGTTGTCACTGAGTCAATTCCAACTCCTAGCAACCCTGTAGGACACAATAGAACTTCCCCCCCAGAGTTTCCAAGAAGTGGTCTGTAGATTTGAATCTCTGACCTTTTTGGTTAGCAGCCTAGCTATTAACCACTGTGCAACCAAGAGTCCATGACTCTACCTATAGACTTTTTTAAATATAATGTCATTTAATCTCACAAAACATCAGGGGACTCATTATTTGAAGAATATAAGGACTGCCAATTAAGTTCGTGAACTCATTCTATAAAAAGTGCTGAATACCTCATTGTTGAATATCACTATGGTCACCTTCAGAGTATTCCCCCTGGGAAGCTACGCACCAACACCAGTGCCTAGTCCACCCTTCAAAGCACTTTTGGAACTCTTTTTCTGGAATAGCCATCAGAGCCAACATCACATTACTCTTGATGCCCTGAATGTCATCAAAATATCTTCCTTTCAATATTTTATCTTTGGGTAAAGAAAAAAAGTCATTGTTGGACAGATCAAGTGAGCAGGTAAGTGTTCCAACAGTTATTTGTTTACTGACTAAAAACTCCCTTACAGACAACTATACAATTAAGTTCACAAACTTGCCCCTGTGAGCAATGGCCATTCCAGAAAGAGTTCCAAAATTGCTTTGAAGGGTGGACTAGGCGTTGGCAGTGGTGCACAGCTTCCCAGGGTAAGTACTTCAAAGGTGAGCTCAGTGATATTCAGCAGTAATGTATGTAGCACTTAGAACAATTAAGTTTGTGGACTTAATTGTTGGGCCTCGTATTTACTAAGGATTTACTGGGGGAGATGCAGTATGCTAGACATTGAAATTAGAATCAGCTGAAAGATTCACTTACATTGCCGGTACTATTTTCTAACCAGGTGATTCTCTAAATGGGCTGGTCATTAGAAGCTCCTGGAGAATCTTTCTTTTTTAAGAAAACAAACAAACTTCCTATTTTTCAGTAATTTTAGATTTACATAAAATTTTGGAAGTACACAGTGTTTTCATATATTCCTTATCCAACTTCAGTTTCCTGTAAGGCTATCATCTTATATTGTTATTATGCTTATAATAACCCTATAGGACAGAGTTGAATTGCCCTGTTGGGTTTCCTATCTTTAGGGGAGCAAACTGCCTGTTCTTTTATCCCAAAGAGAGACTGACGGCTTTGAATCACTGAGCTTTCTTTCATGAAGCAGCCGAATGCCTAATCACTAAGCCACCAGGGACCCTTTTTCCTGTTATATTACAATATACACTTATCAAAACAAATATTGATACATTACTATTAACTAAATTCAAGATTTTATACCGTTTTTACCAGTTTTCCAATTAATGTCCTCTTTCTGTTTCAGAATCCTTAGTGTCCCCTACCATATGACACATTCATGACTTTTGGTTCTTTCTGACAATTTTGAGGAGTAGCAGCAGATATTTCATGGTGACCCATGAGTTGGATCCGACTCGACAGCACTTGGCTTGGCTAGCAGCTATTTTGTAGACCACGTTTTAATACGGGTGTGTCTGATGTTTTTCTCAGATTTGACTGGGATCATGGAGTTTTTTTGAAAGAATGCTTCAGAGATGAGTGCTCTTCTCATCACTCCTCATCGGAGGGACGTGATAGCTACACGACATCACCGGTGATGCTAAATTTGGTCACTTGGTTGAAGTACTGCTTATCATGTTTCTTCAATGTAAAGTTGACTTTTTTTCATAATTTGTTCTTGGGAAGCAAGTCAGCAACCCAGTCTACATTCAAAGAAGGTGGAGGGATTAAGTCCCGAGTCTTAAAGGGTAAAGTATTTACATATATTATGTGGAATTTTTCTGCATGGAAAATTTGTCTCTTCCCCTACAGAGTCTTTTAAAAATTTAGATTCCTAACAACATATCTAACCAGATTTTCTAGTTCTTGGGAGGGCCTGATAATCTGTATGTTTTGCATTTCTTGGGCAAATAGCCATGCTTGAGTTACCCTCCACTAAAATCCAAAGTCAACTTTATCTTTGAAATGTTTATAGGATATTGAAATGTCTCAAAAACTGTTAGCATCCTTCCCCCACCCCACCTCAATTAGAGAAATTTTCTTTCTAATATGGTATCATAAATTCTTTTTCTCTCAGGTTAGGTATCTTAGGGACAACTTTAAATTTTCCTTCCCCTTGCTTTCCTGTACTTGACTTGTCATTCTACCCTATTAACTATTAATTTTAAAATATTTGAGCTTGGTCCCTTCTCTCTATTCCCACTGCTATCACTCTGGTCCAGACATTCTGGTCTAGATAACAGGACCTTCGCTTTTACTTGTTTCTGATTATTTAGTCTTTCCTCATCTGATTCATCTTGTACATAAGAACTAATCTGAATTTATTACACTTACCATCTTATTCACACATTGACAATATTACAGTAGCTGTTTGTTACACATTATGATTCCATTTGCCAAAAGGGGGTCCTCTGGTATAAGTTAGGGACAATATAGTATCCTTAATATTATAGAACTGAATTGCCATAAAATAAGGTGGAAGTTTTGCAAGAAGAATTTTCTTTCCCTTTTTGTTTTTCTCTAATTGTTTTCTGGTCGTTATTCAAGTCTCATGATAACGTCACCTTGTGTTACACTCGACGGCACTTGGCTGGCATTACTCTCTACCAGGTGATTTGTACTTGTCTACTAACCTAAAGGTTGGTAGGTCTAACCCATCTAGCAGCACTGCAGAGGAAAGTCCTGGTTATCTACTTCTGTAAAGATCATAGCCAAGAAAATCCTATGGATCAGTTCTACTCTGTAACACATAGCGTTCTCAGAAATCAGAAGCAAGTCAATAGCAGTGTTCTTGGGATTTTACTATTATTACTATTATTATTCTGTATGATGGGCCTGAGACTACCTCCTGATGGTGAGCCAATCCCAGCCTTAGAAATTCTAGCAGCACACGGTTAGGGACAAGGGAAAACAACAACAACACTGAGGGACCCCTCTTATCCATACCTCAAGCAAGAGTGAGGCCAGTTATCCACTAGACTTTAGGAGGTAAAAGGCAATGTGGGTATTTCCATAGCATTACAACAAATGTCTTGAGGTTAAAAAAAAAAACATTGCTACAGAGCTGATTCTTACACATAGCACAGATCATACAGGACAGAGCAGAAATGTTCCTACAAGGTTTTGAAGGAGCAGCTGGTGGATTCAAACTGATCTTTTGTTTAGTTGGCCAACTCTTAACCACTATGCCACCAATTTCCATGTGTCTAGGTAGGAGAATATATATCAAGGCAAAATCTTTATCTTAGTTATCTAGTACTGCTGTAACAGAAATTCCACAATTGGATGACGATAATGAAGAAAAACATATTCTCTCACAGACTAAAAGCTTCGAAGTCTGAATTCAGGTTGCCAGCTCCAGGGAGAAGCTTTCTCTCTCTTTCAGCTCAGGGAAAAGGAAGGTCATTGTCATCAGTCTTCCCTGGCTGAGGAGCTTCTCAGCACAGGGATCTCTGGTCCGAAGGATGCATTATTCTGGCTTGTGTTTCTTGGTGGTATGAGGTCTTCCTACCTCTCTGCTGATTTCTCTCTTTTTATATCTTAAAAGAAATGAACTCAAGATATAACTAATCTTGTTGGTGGAGCCATGAGTCATTACCATAACTGCCACTAATTCTACCACAATAACATCACAAAGGTAGGATTTATAACACATTTAAAATCATGTTTGGTGATGAAATGGTGGACAATCACTCAATATTGTGAATCCTGGGCTAGCTAAGCTGACAGAATTTGGGGGTTACAGAACATGGTTCAATCCATAGCAGTCTTCCAAAGAAAAGGATGAATTTACTTAAATTATAAAATCCCTTGTCTCCACTTCTAAGAAATCCAGCAAAGATGGCACTGCTTCAAGAATCCAGGATCCTAACTAATGTCCTCATTCTGGAAACTAGCTCTTCATCAAGTCAATATTTTCCTTAACATCAAGCAAAATTAACGTTTTGTTCTAGGCACTTGGGTTTCCTCACTCTCTGCTGCACACACACACACACAAAAAAATAGTAATTATTAATTTGTACATCTGGTGCTCTGCCTTCTAAATTTGTTTTTCTTTGCCACCACTATGGAAGAAACTAGTTCAAGTCCCTACTTCCTTGGTGAACTTTACCCAATTACTGTATTTCATAATAAATTCTCCTTGTCTGACATAATATTTAGTCTATACTCGGTAATTAATGACTGAAGACCACAGGAGTTGCTAAGTAGCATCAAGGACATCATACGTTAAAAAGAAAAAGGTCACTAAGAGACAGGAAAGAGAAAACACCAAAATGAATGTCAGAAGAGACTCTGAAATTTGTTCTTGAATATCCAGTACTAAAATGAAAGGAAGAAGATAAAGTGAAAGAGTGGAACAGAAGGTTTCAAAGGGTGGCTCAAGAACACAAAATGTTAAAATGACATGTGCTATCCTTCAGATAGGAAACCAAAAGGGAAGCCCGTGCACAGCATTTCTCAAGCTGAAAGAACTGCTGAAAAAATTCTAGGCTTGAGTTGCAATATTGAAGGACTCTATAAAGAAAATATTAAATGATGCAGCAAACATCAAAAGAAGATGGAAGAGTATACAGAGTCACTATACCAAAGAGAACTGGTCCACATTCAACCATTTCAGGAGGTAATATGTGATCTGGAATCAATGGTACTCAAGGAAGAAGTCCACACTGCAGCAAAGGCACTGGTGACAAACAGGGCCCTAGGAGTTTATAGAATACCAATTGAGATGCTTCAACAAACACGTAAAGCACTGGAAGTGCTCCCTCATCTATGCCAAGAAATATGGAAAACAGCCACATCCCCAGCTGACTGGAAGAGACCCATATTTATGCCTATTCCCAAGAAAGATGATCCAACTGAATATGGAAATTATCAAACAATATCCATCCTATAGGGTCACTATGAGTCAGAATTGACTCAACAGCATTCATTTTTTCTTTATCATTAACATTACACACAAGTAAACTTTGCTAAGATCATTAAAAATCAGATAAAGCAGTTTATTGACACAGAACTGCCAGAAATTCAACCCAGATTCAGAAGAAGATGTGGAACCAGCATATCGTTGTTGACATCAGATGGATCCCGGCTGAAAGCAGAGACTACCTAAAAGATGTTCACCTGTGTTTTACTGACTATGCAAAGACATTCAACTGTGTGAATTATAACAAATTATGGATAACATTTTCAAGATTGAGTATTCCAGAACACTTAGCTGTGCTCATAAGGAATCAATACATGGATCAAGAAGCAGTCATTCAAATAGAGCAAGGGGATCTGCATGATTTAAAGTCATGAAAGGTGTGTGTCAGTGTTGTATCCTTTCACCGTAATTACTCAATCTGCATGTTAAGCAAGTATCTGAGAAGCTGGGCTCTATGAAGAAGAATGTGGCACCAGAACTGAAAGACTCATTAACAACCTGTGTTACCCAGATGACACAAACTTGCGTGCTGAAAGTGAGAAAGAATTGGAGCACTTACTAATGAAGATCAAAGACCACAGCTTTCAGTACCAATTACACCTCACCAAAAAGAAAACAGAAATCTTCCCCACTGTACCAACAGGCAACATCATGATACAGACAAGTCTTAAGTTATCAAGGATTTCACAATCAACACCCATGGAAGCAGTTGTCAAGAAATCAAAAGACACATTGTATTAGGCCAGTCTACTGCAAAAGACTTCTTTAAAGTATTAAAAAGCAAAGATACACTTTGAGGACTAAGGTGCCCCTGACCCAAGCCATAGTGTTTTCAGTGGCCTTATATGCACGTGAAAGCTGGACAATGGTTAAGGGATAATGAAGAACTGACACTTTTGAATTGTATTGTTAATGAAGAATATTTAAGGTACATGGAATGTCAAAAGAACAAACAAATCTTTCCTGGAAGAAATACAAGCAGAATGCTCCTTAGAAGCAAGGATGGTATGACTACACTTCACGTACTTCAGACACATTATCAAGAGGGATCAGTCCCTAGAGAAGAACATCATGCTCGGTAAAGTAGAGGGTCAGCCAAAAGGAGGAAAACTTTCAACAAGATAGATTGACAAGGTGTCTGCAACAATGGGCTCACCCATGACTGTGAGGATGGCGCGGGACCAGGCAGTGTTTCATTCTGTTGTACACAGAGCTGCTATCAGTTGGAACTACCTCAATGACACCCAACAACACATAATTTAAACTTTGCTAAGTATGGAACTATTATTGCACAACATTTAATTTGTGATAAATTTTTCCATGATGACTTTCGGACTGTGAGACTGATGTGCTGTCCAGCTCATTAATGAGGCTCCTATTGATTTTTTTATCCACTATCTTGCAAGCTTTTTGGAAGGACACTGTCTTATACTTGTACAATGCTTCTCAATGCTTAACATATGTTTAGACATCACTATCTGAGACTCCATTACTAAACCCACCATTTTTAGTCACACATTAATGTGTCTGTTGTTAGATATATATTGTTTAGTATTTAAATACACTAAAAATAATTTCAAATAAAAAAATAAATATATTTTAGTGGTAAGGAGTATACTTTCCATCTGGTACTTTCTAGTACCAGAAAGTCATGGTTTTGTATAGTTTAACGCTTTATTGATGGTGATAGTCAAGTCCTAAATTTTATGAGGAAATCTATGTCTACAAGGTCAGCCTACACAGCACCACTGCCTGAGAGGAAGTGTGTGTTTAACAAAAAAATAAAACATTGTTAGCAAATTTAAAAACATTAAAGATGAAATACAAAGCATTGCGGGGAAAAGTCTTAGGTGGTTTTTTTTGTTCTCTTAAGGAAGAATAGAAAGCCTAGGAAATTGATCTGCTGTATGATAATTAAATGATTCTCTTTGGTTAAGTGCTTGACTACTAACCAAAACTTAGGCATTTCAAACCTACCCAGAAACTCCTCTGAAGACAGGCATGGAGATCTGCTTCTGAAAGGTCACAGCCTTGAAAGCCCTACATAGAGAGGGAGCAGAACAAGATGGCAAAATGAGTGAATGTCCCCAGTTACTCCCACTCCCAGCAACTAACCCACTAAACAACAACAAGCATGGACTGAGATCTCAGAGCACCAGATGGCAGCTGAGGTGCTGGAGAGTCAGGGTGAGTCCAGAAGCGGGAGACAGAAGGGGAACAATGGCACAGCAGCTCAGAGAACCTACCTGCTAACATCAGGAACATTCACCCAGTGCAGACATTTGGGGATGGGCTTGGCAATAACCCCAATGGGGAACACCGAAAGGGAGCTCATCTATGGAAGCTGCAGCCTGATTTTTCAGGGTGGCACAAATTGGGAGATGGAAAAGGAAAATCATGCCACTGCAAGACAGGACTGCTGAAGCTTGCTGAGGCCTGAGAGAGACAGGCAATAGGACCAGGAAGACCCGAAAGGGCAGCAGAGATAGGGTGATATTTCAGACAGATGGGCCAAGTGGTTGGCCTTGACAACAGCAGAGCAGTATCCATGAGGGGAAGACACAGAGAGTCCCCCATATATACTCACTAAAAACACAGATACAGATACTCCACAGATACAACCATAGTCTCATGGACAACTCGGTCAACTGCTACAACACAGTTCACAAAAATCCTGACCTGCATCCTATGAAATAAGTAGTATCTGAGATTATAAAGCATACTTGTGTCCACCTGTGACATGACGAAGAGTTTCTGCTTGCCAGGAGCAAAACAATAAGAAATTAAACACAAGACTAGGGCAGAAATAAGTCTACAGGAGCCTAAAAGCTCACCTATTGTGAGACTAGAAGAACCAGATGACGCCAGGCTACCACCACTGACTGTTCGGACCGAGGTCACAAAAGATGGTCTGGGAGAACCAAAAAAAGGGAGAAAAATGTGAAGCAGAACTCAAATTCTTATTTTTAAAAAAGTCAATCCCCTGAAATCGCCTTTTAGCAAACCAGGAAAATGGCACGTGCGCGCACGTGCATACACACACACACACACACACACACACACACTATTCATAAGATTAGTGCACTGCTTAAAAACCATCAGTAATCACTCAAATGAAAATATAAGAAGACAAAAGGGTAGGGAAACCAGAGTACTGGAAATAAATGAAACATAACTAAATAGTATGTGGATATATTGTGGTAAGTGTAATCAATGTCACTGAACAATTTGTGTGGAAATTGTCAAATGGGAACCCAACTTGCTATGTCAGTTTTCACCAATAACTCAATAAAATACTATTTTTTAAAGAAAATGGAGCCCAACAATAGAAGAATGGATAGGTAAACTGTGGTACATATACTCAATGGAGCACTACGCAATGATAAAGAATAACGATGATTCCAGGAAACACCTCCTAACCTGGTTTCAACTGGAAGACATTATGTTGAGTGAAAGTAGTCAGCGACAAAAGAACAAATACTGTATGAGACCTCTACGATGAGATCTCAAAAACAGACTTGTGTATAGAAGAAAAGACTCTTTGACAGCTGCAAGGAGGGGAGGGAGGGAGGGCGAGGGGGGGAGGGTTTAGTTTAGATAGTTACTAGAAATCTAGTTGGGAGAAAGCGGTGACAGCACACATTAGGAACAAGAACAACATTAAGTGGACTTCAGCATAACTTGAGTACTCCTTCCATTTTAACTCAATACTGCAAGGATAGAGTAACTGGGGCGGGGGGCGGGGGACCATGCTCTTAGGCGAATTCCAGGCCAATTGGCACAACTAGCATTTTGCTAAGAGAGCTCTCTGCACCCCACATTGGTGAGTGGCGTCTGGGGTCTTAAAAGCTGCCAAGCTGCCATCCGAGGACACAGCAAATGGTCCCAACTCAGCAGGAACGGATGCTCACCGAGGGCCAAAATGGCATGCGGTAAAGACAACCGAGAAGACAGAGAGACCCACAAGAGTGGGTGCCTACATCGACTTGGGACCGGAAGAACCCGATGGTGCCCGGCCACCACCAGTGATAGCCACGACGGAGCTCACAGAGAGGACCCTCACTGGCAACACAAGAATAAAAAGAGGTGCATCATGAGATCTCCACTAAAAGACCTCAATCGATGGTCCAGCGGTTTTGGGGTTCCTCTGAGAGCATGGCCCCCGGCCCTGATGCTGCCCTTTCCCGTAAATTATAACAAAGGTCCACTCTTTGGACAGGAATGGATTGGACTTGGCAATGCAGAGTAACCATATATTGGAAGCACTTTTTGGTTCTATACATCTATAGGATATCATCTTGCCGACCTCTGGCTGGAGGAAGGAGAGTGGACGGAGAGGAGGGGAAAGGAGATTGTTGGGAGGATGAGACATGTATGGAGCAGAGAGGAATAGTGTGCAGTCACCGGACAGGGAGAGCAGTAGAAGCTGCATATAGGGGGGCATGTAAATTTATATGTGAATGTACATTTTCACTCAGTTATGTTAAATAAAAATAAAAATTAAAAAAAAAGGAACAGTTCTGTTCTGCACAGAGGAGTTTGCCGTGATTCAGAATCAACTTGACAGCAACCAATAACATGATTAAATCGCTGTGTATAAATTTAGCACATCCATATCTTGTCTGTGCATTAGCTTTTTCATGTAAATAAGATGCTTATCTCAAAAGAATGTTAGGGACTATTTCATTTGAAGCATTTTGAATATGTCACGGAATAGGTGTGCTAAGAACGTGTTTGATGTGTATAAATGAATGTCATAATTAGTTGGTTTCCAGAGCACGGAAAGTTTGGCTTGCAAACCTCAGAGCTATAAGTCATAACTTCTGATTCTAAATTGCATTTAGCCTAGGGTTTTAGCTTCTCTGGATTCGCCCAGGGAGACTCACGCTTTGTGACCCTTAACTATGGAATAAGTGGTCCAAGTAGGAAGGTATATTCAATCAACAATAATTATATAGCACCTGTGCTCAAAATACAGTAGTACATGTCTAATCAATAGATGTCTGTTTAATGAATGAAAGGCAAAGGATGTACTGGAGAAATCACCTCCTTCATGTCCTCCAAAGTAGACAAGGAGAAACCCAATACCATAAAGATATCTTGAAACTAAATGTATTATCTACCGAGCTGATGTTTAATTAACCAGTGGCTGTGAAGTCAACTTCAACTCATGACTACCTCATATGTGTCAGAGCAGAGTTATGTTCCACAGGGTTTTAAATGACCAATTTTTTGGAGGTAGATCACCAGACTTATCTTCAAAGGCACCTCTGTGTGGACCTGAACCTCTAACTTTTCCATTGCTAGCAAAGCATATTAACTGTTTACAGGGTCTCCAAAGCTTAACTATATATTTTAACTATTATTATTAGTTCTATCCTCTAAATACATTGTGGATTAAAAAGTCTTTTGTAAATTGATTTGAGAACGTAATCATCAACCATTGTTTAAACAGTATATTTTGTGGCATACATTCCAATTATCCAGCATGTATGCTAACTTTTGGGACAAAACCATTGGGAAGTTAGGAACTGCCCTCATTAAAATTAACAAAACATAAGAGTTACTGGAACCAGGCTTAGGTTTTCATGGCTTGCCTTTTGAATACCAGCAAATGTAAACATGGCTCAGAATGAAGTCACTATAGGGTGTTCCCTTCTCTTGGCAAGGAGGGAATTATAGATTGACTTCTTCATCATTTTAAAAATCATAACCAGATACAAACTAAGTCTGTACCTCATCATTCATAATGCTTAGAGATGCAAATAATTTTCAAGGAATTGTTCTTATACATAGCAGCAAAGCTGCAAACAGTATTCAGGTATCCTTTCTTTGTAGTACCTTCTTAATGACCAGAATTTGATTCCTGTCAACAACTGGAGTTGTTAAATAAGTGAGTACAGTTGAGAAATGAAAGCATTTTTTGGAAAACCCCGTTTTTGGAAAAATGAGCGGGATTTGGTGGAATAAGATTTCTAGTGATCCTTTGGAAATGCCTTCACAGAGTTTTAGTAAAAAAAAAAAAAAAAAACCAATTTAGTATAAAAATATTAATATCTGATACTATCTATTAGAGTATTATTGTAATACAGTTAAAAATTGCATAGTAACAACATTTATCATCATTGTTTCATAAACTACAATTTTTCTATTTACCCTGCCTGGGCAGAAACTCTTGCGAGCTACTTCTATAGTTCAACAAAATGCTTATTGCTTTACTCTGCATGGTGCAGATAGCAGGCCTTGGCGGGAACATCTGAATGTTGTGTTCACTGCCTTTGCCGCTCCATGACTCAAGTCTCTGACTCCCATTTCCTGCCTCGCAAGTCCTACCAACTGTGGCCTCACAACAAAGAGTAACTTGTGGCTTATAAGCTTTGTGTTGACTTTCATATGAACTCAGCCCAACTGAGCTGGTATTAGATGGGTAACAACAGCATCTGCAGCCTTCCTGACAGTGTGAGAGTCCCCAGATCTACTTTCGTTTCCTTCCTTTTTTATATCCCTAGGCTTCAATGTAGCACATATAAAATACTATGCAAATATATGCATATATATATATTTTTTTAAAGCAAAAAGTCAGACCCATTGCCATCAAGTCAATTCATACTCATAGAGACCCCGTAGGACAGGGTAGAACCGCCCCATAGACAAAGAGTACCTGGTGGATTCGAACTCCCAACAATTTTGTTAGCAGCTACAGCTCTTAACCACTATACCATTAGGGTTTCCATTGCACATATACTATACACACCTGTCTTTATGTCTCTCTCTCTATATATCTATCTATATGTATGCATGTATATATCTGTATGTGTGCAATGCATTTATAATTATTCAGTTATATAAATACACAAATTAAGTGACAAATATCTAAGTGAATGTATTGTTATTGTAGTTAGGTGTCTTCAAGTTGATTTCAGGTCATCACGACCCCGTGTGACAGAGCACAACTAACCCATAAGGCTTGCTATGCTGTAACCTTTGTGGGAGCAGATTGCCAAGTCCTTCTCCCAAGGGACTACAGGCTCAGTTTGAACTGCCAGCCTTTTGGGTGGCACTGCAGCTCGTAACTGTTGAGCCATCAGGGATTCTTTATACCAAAAAACAAAACAAACCTGCTGCCAGTGAGTACACTATAACTCATAGCTCTCTAATAGTAATCACTAGTTAATGGTATTATTTATGATATTTTTATTTATAAAATATATATTATATTATTTATAATGTTATTTATAATAATTATTAAAATTAATAATACAGATTAATTTTAATTGACCTACACTACATTATTTAAAATAATATATTTACATAACAAATTATGTAACTTATTTTTGGTTAATTTATAATATATTGCCAGTATTAATAATCATTGACACACCATTCATTATATAATTACCTGATTTATATCTTACATATTAATACCATTTACATTTGTATGTTCTTTTTTGTTCTACATAGAGTCACTATGAATTAGAACATCTAGCAACAGTGACATATACATTTAATCTTACTGTGGTCTACCTTCTGTTTCTCTCTCCAATCATGACAGTCTTTGCAAACCTTCCCAAAAGGAGTGGTGCATAATTTGCATGTGTTAGAATTAAAATTACCCTATATAGGCCCATCTCTTGTATACTAAATGTGATTACAGAGCACCTATATTTATGCTACGTCTGTAGATTTGAGGGTAAAGAAGACAGATGCAGGCCATGGGCTCACAGAGCATTAAGCTCAGATCCTCCTGAGGACTGGATCCCTTCACGTGCTTCCTACTTACATTTAGCAAATAGCACAACATTCAGTGTGTATCAGCATCATGGCTTGAGCCTAAATTGCATTTAGCCTGAGACTCCAGCTTGTCTGGACCCTCCTGGGAAGACCCTCATTGTAATGGAACAGCTCAGAAGTATGCTTCAAGGTCTGAGGGGTAACTCAAGGTACAGCTTGATGCCTGTCACTCTGTCCTCTTGCCCTGGCCCCTATTGACACTCATGTCTGTGTCTTAGGTTGATGTGAAGTAACTACAATAAGAGAATGTGAAGTACACAAGACGAGAGTTCCCACTGGGTCCTCTGATGGCTTTAGAGACACTGTACAAGCAGTCTGGCAGAGGTGGGGGCCGTGCTAGAGTCAGCCCCCCAGAATAGACACAGATACTCTGTTCCAGCGCCATCATGGCACAGCCAACAGCAGAGGCACCTTCAGCGGACCCAGAAGAGCAGGTCTGCTGTACTGAGTCTTCGATGACTTCTGGAAATTTCTACTCAACAACTGAGAATGGAGAAATAGTAATATTGATTTATAACAGTTCTTGATTGGCAAATGTGTCAAGCAAAACCTGGGATTTGGGGCAGGAAAAAAAATCCTTTAATGCTTTTCTAAGCCAACAGTACAACTGAAGAGTCATAACCTGAAATACACATTTGGAGATTCAGTTACTTCATCTGCACAAAAGGAATTTGACTTATTGCCACTGACCTGCATTATTGAACTTGAAAGCTAGATATTTTAAAGCATATTGCATCATGAATACTTTCATATTCTCAAGCAGAAGCTGAAATTTATTCACAAATATTAATGTTTTAGATTTTTCTATGAAATGGAGCGTATTTTTAACCTTGAAGCTCACTCGCATAAAAAAATGTATTTTCACTGATGACTATTTCAGCTTTAGCTATTATATAGCAATTAGATGTCACAGAGAAATAAATTACCAAACACAACAAGAGAGGGATAACTTAATTTCCTCAAGATTAAAAACATTGAACAGTGCTTAAATCTATTGCCCGTACGCCACATTTCTTAAAGAAACAACCACGAAAGAGTACCTCTGTTGTGAGAAAGCTCAAATGGAAAGAAAAGCTCATCACAAAGTAAATGGATGTTAAATACTATTATAAAATGATTTTCTCACAAATTTTCCAGTGTTGGAGAAAAGCACTGGAAATGCTTCTTAAAAACATCGTGTTGCTTGTTAAAAACTTGTTGGTGAAAAATTAGTAGAATGCCAAGTTTGTGGAAAAATTAGTAGAATGCCAAGTTTGTGGAAAAATTAGTAGAATGCCAAGTTTGTGGAAAAATTAGTAGAATGCCAAGTTTGTGATCATCTAATGCAATTCTCTCATTTTAGAAATGAGAAAATCGACACCTTAAAGTTGTAAATTACAGTCCATCTCACAGTCAGGGAATGGCAGAGTAAGAACCAGGTCTCAGGTCTGCTCACCTCCAGCTGTCATCAAGCTTTCTCCCGCAAAGTGTACACACACACACAACAGTACATCAAAGATTGCATTGCTGTGTTCTTTCAAAAAGTAAATAAAATGACATGACAAATTAGGAATAGTGCTTAAAGTTAAATGTACAGGATAGATACAGGACCACTTTCTGGAAACACTGATGCAAACAAATTATACCCTTTGGCATTTGTCAAAGAGTGTGTGTGTGGCTTTCGGGAGATCTAGAAACTGAATTCAGTTTTATCAGCCAATCATTCAACAGGGTGGTTGTTCATTTAGTTTAGCCTGGGTGCTCATCAGCACTGGATTAGAGTTTTGTTTTTCATATTTGCCTTGTAACAAATGTAGAGAAAAACAAAGCCCTCTGTGAGAGTCAAGGGTAGGTGAGAGAGTGTTCACCCATGAAGAACAGTTGTTTTTACCATATGTTCCTGCTGGCACATCACTGCAGTTTGATCATAATTTGACCATTCCCCAATTACACCCATGAGGCAATCAGGACCTTGTGCCTGGCCCCCTGCTCCTTCCCATCCCACACCCCTGCTGCCTGAATGACCGCCTGCAGTCATTCATAGCACTCCATAATCAAGGGACACCTTGTGCACCCATTACTTTATCACCCTCTTATTTAAAGCCTTAGATATTGGGTGTGTTTGACTATGTATGGGCTCAGGTTCTGTTTTTTTTCTTTCTTTTTTTTAAAAAAATTTATTATTTATTTATTTTTAGGTCCCAAATGCTTTTGATCTAGGTTTTTTGGTTCTTCATAATCTGACTCCATCTCGCCACTTCTCTGTGGTAGGCTGATCATCTGTCTCTCAAATAAGGCATTCTTATTCCTATCACCAACCCTTTACCAAATGTTATTTCCCCTTGTCTATTTCTTCCTCTCTGTTCTTCCAGTAACTCTAGTGGCGTAGCGGTTAAGCACTACAGCTCTACAGCTGCTAACCAAAAGGTTGGCAGTTGAAATCTACCAGGTGCTCCTTGAAAACTCTATGGGGCAGTTCTACTCTCTCCTATAGGGTTGCTATGAGTTAGAATCAACTCAACAGCAGTGGGCTTGGTGGTGGTGGTGGTTGTTTGGTCTCTCTTCTTCCAAATCATCCCCAGGCTTCAAGGCATCACTGCCCTCTAGGCAGCCTTTCCCCTCTCCTACTCACTGTTGAGAGCTTTCTTCTCTTGTTTCATGATTTTTTTTTCCCCTTATCATTATGTATCTATTAGTCTTGTACCAACTAGAACATCAGATTTTCCAGGGTGGGATCATGTCTTAGAAATCTCTGATCCCTCTTTCCACCCCTGCACCATATACTGTAGCACCTTGCTGGCTGTCATAGGCCCATTACCATTCAGTTAGTTTTGACTCATAACAACCTTACAGGACAGAGGAGAACTGCCCCATCTAGTTTCTAAGGAGTGGCTAGTAGATTCGAACTGCTCCCAACCACTGCACCACCAGGGCTCTCTGTAAAAATTTTCTGACTGTTAGGCCAGACATGGTGGCGGATAAAGAAAGCCGGCTACATTCACATCACAGCCAGCAAGAGCATCAGTGCTGTGTCTAAGTGAACTGCAGATCCAACACTCATCTTCATTCTTCATGCCCTGCATCACTGTACCACTAAATTGCTGTTAACTACATCCTCTGTGATTTTGTTAAATCAGTCCCTTCTTGAGGCCCAGGTTCTAAGTCTGATTCCACTTTCAAATGAGTTCACAATATCTTTTTAACCATCTCTCTTACTCCAAGGACAGAGTCATAACAAAAATTTTCATTTTAATTCTGCCTCTTTTCTCTCTATAAGACAAATTCCCATCCGTTTTTTTTTCATTTGAGATTCTCCCTTCCCAGGCTTGAAGGTGTTGTAAACACTTCAATGTGGAGACTCTCCTCCCACATCAGTGCTCAAGCCCAGAGCATTAATTATCCCACCTAAGACCACAAAAGATAGCTGGTTTGCTTTTCCCTTCACTCCAGCCAAAATGACCACAGTAATGCCTCCAAGTGGTGGGATCTTCCCACCTAAAGACCTTTGGGGTACCTTCATACATGAAAAGCCAGTAGAGCCAACTTCCAGCTACCGACACTTCCCCAGAGTCTAAAATCCCAGCTGCCTAACAGAGAACCCTGACTCACAAGGAGGCAGGAGCCTCCTGGAGTTTCCAGGCATCCTGTTACTCCTCCTTCTGACCGATTGTGACCCCACCTAGTGGTCCTTAAACTGATAGCCTAACTTTGACCCCCGGAAGGGATTCGTTCTTGTAGTTTCTCCTTAAGGTAGGAAATAATATATCCCAAGCAAAGTACTTAGTACATTCCTAGTGCTAACAGAAAATTTCTCTCCCCTTTTATCGGCTTCCCTATCAGCAACAGGAGATTCTGGTCTCAGAAGCTGAGTCTGCTTTCCCCCCAGTTTCTCTCAGCTGCCCCATGAAAGAAATTTATTCCTCTCCACGAAGGACTTTTCTGACCGGCTCTCGCCTCCGCACCTGTCGGTTGTTTCCTCTCTCTGGAACACGCACTGAGCACACACCAGGCAAGTGTTCTCCATCTCGCTCTGCACTCTGGGACAGCATCCTAAACCAAGTTGTTCCCTTCCCTCTGGCCTCCGAGGGATGTTTTAGCTAGTGCAGATGCTCTTTCTTTTGGAGTTTTCCCTTCCTCCTACTGAGGCCCGCACCCCCACCGCGAGAGGGCAACCGCGCCCCGCGCCCCGGTCTCTGCTCTGCGTACCACCTGCACGCTGCAGGAGCGGCATGATCACCGGATCCCTTCCGCCCTGTGGCCTCCCCGCGCGCAAGGCGACAGCCTGCAGCAGGTGCAGTCCCAGGGGCTCAGTGTCTAGATTCCGAGCCCGCGCTCTCAGCTACCCAAGCTTTCCAACCCACCCCTGCCAAACCAGTGCACCTTCGAGTCCTGATGCCAGCGCAGTTCAGGTTTCGCCCTTAAGACTCGAGTCTCAGACTTTCCTTTCTGGTCTAACGTGTCTGGCCAAGCCACTTACCCAGGGCGAGGGCCAGCAGCAGTGGCAGGGAGCCGGCGCCGCTGACCGTCCGGTCCATCAACCCCGCTCTGCGGGGCCGGGCAGCCCCCTGGGTGCGTCTTCTTGCTTTTCCTTCACCCCCTTCCCGAGCCGCGGGTGCCCGAGGGGGTGCCTGGAAACTAATCCTGGAGCCAGGAGGAAGCGAAACTACTCCTTAGGCTGGCACCCTGACTACAGGGCAGGAAACACCCGGGGCGAGCGGGAGGCTCCGTGAGTGCCGCGGGGAGGAGGGAACCTCCTATTTATCCCTGCTCCTTTCAGCACACACCCCACTAAGTAGGAGCAGGAGTGGGTCACAGTAGCCTCCACATTGCTTCCACCCAAATCACCCTACTCCCACAACCAAGGACATATTGGAGCTGCCCTTGTCCCAGCTCACCCGCTCCCCCTGCTGGGTCACACCTGACTGTTCATTTCCCTGCCCCCTGGGGAATAAACAAGGTAGGGAGCAGGGGAGAATCCACGTGATGGACGGCTGTCGGATATGCAGGACGGGACTCTGGGCAGCTGGGAGGGAAAGCTCCTCTCAACTTTTGGAACCCACAGAGGGAGAGCCGGAGATCCAAAAGTATTCTGGAATTATCACATCTTATTTCAGCTGATAGCTGATGTCATGATGGAACCAGAGCCAACACCGACTGTGGTGAACTCCAGGCCCTTGACAATTTGCAAGCTTTTCTGTTACACACACAGCAGTTTCAAAAGAGTCATTGGTGTCTTTAAGAATCTTAAAGCTAGCATTTTAATGTTCAGTGTGCCTTGTTTTCTAAAAATTTGTTGACTGTCTCAGTTTTCTGGTGGTATACTGGTTAAGTACTACTGTGGGTGCTAACCAAAAGGTCAGCAGTTTAATACACCAGGCACTCCTTGGAAAGTCTATGGGACAGTTATACTCTGTCCTATAGGGTTGCTATGAGTTGGAATCGACTTGATGGTAGCGGGTTTGGTTTGGTTTGGGTTTTACTCATTTATTCATTATATTTTTCATTTTTTAATTTGTTTATTCTATTACTGTCTTCATTTTAGTTGAATCTATAAAAATAAAGAAAGAACCTTGGTGGCACAGTAGTTAAGCATGTGGCTGCTAACCAAAAAGTTGACAGTTTAAACCTGCCTTGTGGTTCCACTGGGGAAACACCTAGGTGTCTGTTCTCATAAAGATTACAGCCTAGAAAATCCTATAGGATTTTCCTATAGGATTTTATTCTGTCTAATAAAATCCTATAGGATTTTATTCTGTCACATATGGTCACCATGTGTAAAAATGCAACTAACGGCTCCTAACAACCAATAAGGAAATAGAGTGCCTGTTTATTGCTTGTAGTTTGCCAAGCACTGTCTCTATTTCATGGCTCTTCCTCTTTATGGAGAAGCGGGATCTGATGGTTCTACACCAAACATCTTGTGTAATACAAAGGCATTCTCATAGCTTTCAGAGACAGAAAGCAGCGTTCACTTTTAGCTTTCATGACTATATATTGACCTCCAGAAGAGCTAAACCGTACAACTGTTGCGCTGATCTGTGTTCCTCTTGCAAGATTACTGCATGTAGCCTCAGTGCACAGTTGTATTACTGTGGTGTCCTGTAAACATATTTTATATATGAACTACAATTCAGGTGTCTATGCCTTCCTCCCTCTTGTTTAAATTAAACAAACTATTATGTACTTTTCTCCCCACAAGTGACATTTCATTTTAAATTCAAATTATTTTAGTGCCCCAGGTAACCAAGTATCCAGAGGAATAAAAGCAACTCTTAGTTTTCATAATCCTGTTCCAGCTCTGCACAACAGCTTATAAAACACTGGCTGAGAATGCAGTTAAGAGGTTTAGGGAAACCCAAAGTTGTAAGATAGTAGGCAACTGTGCCACAAGTAAAAAGGACTGAAGTACGGGAAGCCAAGGGATGTTATCATCTCCCTCTTTTTAACAATTCTGCTTTCTTTTTTTTTCCTCACTGAAACCCTAGTGTCATAATGATTAAGTTCTATGGCTGCTAACCACAAGTTTGGCAGTTAACATCCATCAGGCTCTACTTGGAAACCCCATGAGGCAGTTCTACTCTGTCTACAGTGTCATTGTGAGTTGGAATCAACTTGACGGCAGTGAATTTGGTTTAGGGGTTTATTCTCTCTGATATTCTCTACTTCATTATCAGTGACACTTGGGATCAAAATGATGGCAACAGATTTGGGTTTTTTGTTGTTGTTGTTGTTTGTTGTTTTTGGTTTGGGTTTATGTTAAGGCATTTCTCACTGCAAAATGACACCCTAGCCAATAGCCTTCCTACTATCCCCAGAAAAATGTTACTCTGTTTTTCTTTCCCATAGATACTAATGAAAAATAAAGTACACCTAAAGAGAAATCACTGTATGTCTATTGAGAATTGTGAAGTGTTGAGACTTGAGTCAAGTAATCACCATTCATGCCATAGGAATGAGAAATTTACTTTTTCAGGTCACTAGAGTATGAAATAGTGTCATTGGATATACTAAGTAGTTCAGTTAAATTAAAAACCTTTTCTAAGTGCTGAATTTACTACCAGAAATGAAATATGCACTCAGGAGACTATGTCTTCTAAGTTTCATGGCACCAAAGGTCTAATTTAATTAAGGCCAAGTGACTTCCTTCCTTCTTTCCCTTCCTTCTCTCCTCTGCCCTGCCTCATTCTTCCCCTTCCTCCTTTTTCCTTCTCTCCTCTCTCTCCTCCTTGATCTTCACTTTCTTCTCTTTATCTTCTTCTTCCTCCTCCTTCTCTCCTCTCTCCCCTCCTTTCCTGTAGCCCTCATTCCCTTTCTTCTCCTTCTCCTCCTCCTCCTCCCTTTTCATTCTCTCATGCAAGAAGGTAAATCTAGGATGCAATCTTCAGTTTGGGAAAGGTAGAAGCAAGAACTGATCTTCCTAGGACCTCATCTTGTTTCAGTGTTTTAGATTTTAAGTTGAGCTATGAGTGAAAAACTGATGATATTGGGCTTTTCCATCATCTCTTTGCACAGATACAAGTGATTTGATTCCTGCCTATTCCACCAAGCAAGGTCCATATGTATAGTCACCACTTATGTTGTTGAAAAAAGATGTTTGTAACAAAAGTCCTTGGTCTTGAAAAAGTCCTTTGTCTTGATCTCCAGCATCATTTTTATCACCAAAGCAATATTTGCCAGCTACTAATTCTCCTTTGTTTCCAACTTTGCCATTCCAATCACCAGTAATTATCAGTTTATCCTGATTGTATGTTCGATCGGTTTGAGACTACAGAAGTTGGTAAAAATCTTCAATTCCTCCATTTTGGGGCCATGTGTAAGTGATCGTATTAATAATGATCATATTAACTGGTCTTCCTTGTAGGTAAATGGATACAAGTCTACAAACTTAATTGTTCTAAGTGCTACATACCTCACTGCTGAATATCACTATAGTCGCCTTTAATGCACTCCCCTTGGGAAGCTATGCACCAACCCTAGCACCTAGTGCACTCTCCAGCACGATTTTGGAACTCTTTCTGGAATAACCATTGTGCACAGCAACAAGTTGTAGTTGTCTATAAGGGAGTTTTAGCCAGTAAACAAATAACTGTATTGCAGCACCCTCCCCACTCACCTGATCTGGCCCCCAATGACTTTTTTCTTTACTCAAAGATAAAGGAAATATTGAAAGAAAGATGCTTTGATGACATTCAGAACATCAAGTGTAATACAATGACAGCTCTGATGGCCATTCCAGAAAAACAGTTAAGAAAATTGCTTTGAAATGTGGGCTAGATACTGGCATTAGTGCATAGTTTCCCAGAGGGAGTACTTTGAAGGTGACCATAGTGACATTTAACAATGAGTTATGTAGCACTATTTCTAGGATGAGTTCATGAACTTAATTGGCCTCATATTACACTACTACTGACAGCACTGTATTGCAGGATAAATTTTGAAATATTGTTTTTTGTGATGAATGCAATGCCATTCTTCTTCAAGTTGTCTTTCCCAACCTGTGAGACCATATGATTGTTCAATTCTAAGTGGCCAATACCAGTCGATTTCAGCTCACTAATGCCTAGGATGTCCATCTTCATGTGTTCATTTCATTTTTGGTGATTTCCAATTTCCTAGATTCCTACTACATAGATTCCAAATTCTGATTATTGGTGGATATTTGCAGCTGTTTCTTGTCATTTTGTGCCATGCCACATCTGTAAAAGAAGGTACCGAAAGCTGGACTCCATCAACATCACTAAGGAAAACTCTAGTTTGAGGAGGGAACTCTTCTCTCCTGTATTTTGAATGCCTTCCAGCATAAGAGGGTCATTTTTGGCACTATATCAGATCGTGTTCTGCTGTTATTAAATATCACCAGTCATAAGAAGGCCAGAGGCTGACTGAAGAATAGATGATCAACTGTTCATATGCAATCTGAGGTTGAAATTGAAGAAAATTAGAACAAGTCTATGAGGACTAAAGTATGACTTTGATTATATTCTACCTCAATTTAGAAACCATCTCAAGAATAAATTTGAAGCTCTGAACACTAACAATCAAAGACCAGAGAGTTGTGGAATGACACCAAAGACATCATATATGAAGAAAGCAAATGATCATTAAAAAGACAGGAAAAAAATAAGACAAAATAAACATTAGAAGACACTCAGAAACTTGCTCTTAAACATCAAGTAGCTAAAAGAAAAGAAAGAAATGATGAAGTATAAGAACTGAACAGAAGATTACAAAGAGCAGCTTGGGAAGACAAAGTAAAATATTATAATGACAAGTGCAAAGAGCTGGACATAAGGGGAGACCACACTGGGTATTTCACATGCTGAAAGAACTGAAGAAAAAGTTCAAGCTTTGAGTTGCAATAGTGAAGTATTCTATGAATATTAAACAATGTAAGAAGCATCAAAATAAGATGGAATACAGAGAATCATTATACCAAAAAGAGGTGATTCATGTTCATCCATTTTCAAGAGGTAGCATATGATCAGGAAGTGACAGTACCAAAGGAAGAAGTCCAAGCTGCTCTGCAGGCATTAGTGGAAAACTAGGTTCTAAGAACTGAAGGAATACTAACTGAAATGCTTCAGCAAGCCAATCTAGTACCAGAAATGATCATTCATCTATATGAAGAAATTCTGAAGACAGCTGCTTGGCTAATCAACTACAGGGGACCCAGATTTGTGCCTATTCTCAGAAAGATGATATAACCAAATGCAGAAATTATCTAACAATATCAATATCACACACGAATAAAACTTTGCAGAAGATCAGACAATAAAGGCTGCTGCAGTTTATCAACAGGGAGGTATCAGAAATTAAGCCAGATTCAGAAGGGGACATGGAACCAGGGATATCATTGCTGATGTCAGATGTATGCTGGCTGAAAGCTGAGAATATTAGAAAGATCTTCACCTGTGTTCTATTGATGATACAAAGGCACAGAACTGTGTGGATAATGACAAATTACGGATAACATTTCAAATAATGAGAATTCCAGAACACTTAACTGTGCTCATGAGGAAACTGTTCATGGATCAACAGGCACTCACTGGAAAAGAACAAGGGGATACTGCATGGTTGAAGTTAGGAAAGGTGTACACTGAGGTTGTGTCTTTTCACCATATCTATTCAATGTGTACATTCAGCAAATAGTTTGAGAAGTTAGACTATTTGAAGAAGAACAAAGCAACAAGATTGGAGGAAGACTCGTTAACAACCTGCAATATGCAGATAACACAACCTTGCTTGTTGAAAGTGAAGAGGATTTGAAGTACTTACTGATGAATATCAAAGACCACAACCTTCAACATGGATTACGAATATTCATAAAGAAAACAAAAATCCTCACAACTGGACCAGTAACTAACATCATGATAAAGAGAGAAAAATTGAAGTTGTCAAGAATTTCATTTTCCTCTGATGCACAATCAACACACATCAGAGCAGCAGACAGGAAATCAGACGATGCATTGCCTTAGGCAAATCTTCTGTCAAAGACTTCTTTAAAGTGTTGAAAACCAAAGACATCACCTTGAATACTAAGTTGTGCCTGACCCAAGCATGGTGTTTTCAATCACCTGCTATGCATGAAAAAGCTATACAATGAATAAGAAAGGCCAAAGAACTGACACCTTTGACTTGTGGTATTGGAGAAGAATATTGAATATGCCATGGACTGCCAAAGAAGCGAAGATGGTGAGACTACGTCTCACATATTTTGGACATGTTATCAGGAAGGATCAGTCCCTGGAGAAGGACATCATGTTTCATAAGTAGAGGGTCATCAGAGAAAAGGAACACCATCAATGAAGTCAGTTGACATAGTGACTGTAACAATGGGCTGAAGTGTGACATGATTGTGAGAATGACCCCAAATCAGTCAGTGTTTCATCCTGTTGTATGTAGGGTTACTGTGAGTTGGAACCAACTTGACCGCACCTAACAACAACAACAACAACATAACTAAGAATAAGCCTAAGTCACCCAGAAATCACAAGGTTGAAATCATATGCCCAGTATGTCCCAGGTAGAGATTGCTTGAATGGTGGCTTTCCCCTGCCAGGTTTCAGCAGGCGTAACCAGCCCTCCCAAGCCTGGTATGAGGCTCCAGCAGATTCCTTTAGAGGACCTTTGAGTGGTAGCCTTTTTTTCTTCCCACACAAGGAGGCCTCCAGAGGAGACACTCCACCCCTGTCTGGACAGGACAAAATAGGCTTCTAGCTATTTATGGAACATAACACATAAACAGATGCGTATGTGGTGACAGAGGGAAAAAAACTGGAATACATTAAGTTATCATATATTCTCCAAATTAAGACTTCAAGATATTTAATAGTATAGAAAGATAAGATTCCCCAGGGTTATTAGCATTATTTAAGTCAGTCAGAGTGGATGGAGGAAAGAAATATGGATGGTGCTTTTACACTATAACATTTCACAGTAATGATAAACATTTTACCTTGTAGATTATTGAAAATAAGTGGTACAGGATATATAGAGAGTTATAAAGCATACTTTCTGAGATTACTGAATTGTTCTTCAAGGAAATACAACTGAAAAATCACTGCTCAAGAGATGCATTCAGATGATTTTGTCTTACAATCCAGCTATTCATTTTTTACCTATTTTATTGCTCCTTTCTCTTCAGTTCTTTTGGGGATCCAATTAGTAAGGATCAACTCAATGACGGTGGGGTTTTGAAGGCTCAGTCTGGCTGACTTGCTGTCTTGTTAAAATAACAGCTTAATGCAAGTTTAATAAATCTCAAAGATAATCATCTGCATGAAAATGTAACTTAGTTTCAGCTAACCACTATGATATTTTGTCTTTGAGCATATTCACACATACTCCAAAATGAAATTTCCAATTAAAAAGAAAATTCTAGGCATTTGTCCAGGCTGTAGATGCAGACAAGTGTTTAAGTGGCATAATTTTAATGCTGTAATATGACAAAACTTTTCCTACCGTGCTTGCCACAGTGGCATCATCCCCTCCTGCTTGGCTACAGATTCCCATCAGTGTAGACTCCCCAGGCTTTGCGCAGCAGAGATGAAATATTATGTATGATTGACTTTGGATTGTAATCAATCTCTGCAAATTAGAGCTGTGCCATTGGGCGGCTGAATTGCTCATTACCTCTCTGAACCTCAGTTTCTTCATCTATAAAATGCGGTTGTAATGAGTTACATGCATCGTCTTTACAATTCGTGATGATATATATCTCCAAGGCCAAACTCTGGCGTACTAGAAATTAATGAATTTTAGTTGCTCTACTATTATTCAAATCTTTGTTGTTCAATTCCATTACAGGGTACATAAAGAGTACTAGTAAGAACCACTTTTCCCCACCAGCTGTCTTCTACTAATAGCCTGAGGTAGGGGAAGGACCTAACACACAAAAAGGCTTTGCTAGGAAAATTTACACCCAGATACAGTTCCCTGGATTTGCTCACTACTTGTGCCTGCTCAGCAACACTTTACTTCCTTGGGCAGTTCTCACCTTCTTCCTCATTTTCTTGAGATGTGGATGACATATAATACAAGATACACTAAATTGTTGGATAGTAAACGGGAACATTGTGTTTTGAAGGCCTAAATAAATAAGCTATCTTGTTTCTCTAATCCTCCCTCCAAAATAAATCTATCTTGTAAGTCAAATGAATTAATGTTCAATGAACTTACCAGAAAATAAGCAGAATATAAACCTAGGAAGCTCTCCAGGGTCATTCCCTTTCCTTCCTCCAACTTTTTGGGAGAAAGGGTGGTAAGAGGAATGAGGAGTAGTCAGTAAAGGCGAAGACAGCAAAAGAGTAAAGCTTTCAGTTTGAAACAATTATTTAAAGCAATCTTTCATAGAAACAGAAAGGTATTTTTTTATTGTGATTAAGTGAAAGTATATGATTCCAATCAGCGGCACACACCCACCTACCTGCAGCTCCTTCTGCTCTCCTTACCCAGTGTTTTAGTCAGCTAGTGCTGCTCTAACTAAAATACCACCAAGTGGATGGCTTTAAGAAAGAAAAGTTTATTCTTATACAGTACAGTAGGCTACAAGTCTGAATTCAGGGTATCTGGTCTAGGGGAAGGGCTTTCCCTCTGTCAGCTCTGGAGGGAAGTCCTTATGTTGCATCAGTCTTCGGTCAGGGAGCATCTTGGCACAGATAACTCATGTCTGCATGATGTGCTTTACTCCCAGTGCTGCTTTCTTGATGGTGTGAGGTTCCCAACTCTCTGCTTGCTTCCCTTCTCTTTTATCTCATATAGGATAAAAGGTGGTACAACTCACACTCGAGAGAAATTTTCTTTACATTGAAGCAGGGAGGTGACCTTGGGCATGAATATATAGTCCCACCCTAATCCTCTCTAAGAGAATCCACTCTGTTAACCACAGGCAGGGATTAGGATTTACAGCATTAGAAAAATCACAGAATGGAGTGCAATCACAGAATACAGAGACTCCCAGCCCAGCCAAATTATTACACCTATTTTGGGAAGGGGTGGGGCACAATCCAAATCATGACACATAGTGAAGGCATATGCCTCCTTTTTACTCTGTATTTCTGGTATCCTGTTATTTAAGGCAACTGCCCCTTCCTCTCCATCTTCTTCTCTCCCATGTAGACAGAAACCAGTAGGACAGCCTCCAATAAATGGATAGAACCATAAAGACCACATACCACATGGTCCCACTCTGTCCTCAAATCCAGTCTATTTTTCTCTGAAGAGTTGATCTCAATACTGGTTTCCAGTAAGGGCCAGCAGCGGGTCTAGGGGCCATGTTCCTGAGGAACCCTCCAGGTCATCGGACCATCAGTTCTGGTCATTTAGTGGAGTTCTTGAGTGGTCCAACTCTTTTTCTCACCTTGCCTCAGGTCTCTACATTGTGTTCCCCATCACAGCTGCCTTTGGTGGTGGCCAGGCACTGCCTGGTTCTTCTGGTATCATGCTGAAGCAATCTCCCATTCATAAAGGTCTTTCTATGTCCTGGGCTTTTTTTTCCCATGTGTCTTTGTTGTTCTTGGTCTTTAGCTGTTCCAGATGAGTTGGGACTATTTGGTATACCTCAGATGGCACCTTGCTGGCTTTTAAGATACCAGATGACACTCTTCAATATGGGGTGCAGAAGACTCTTTTAGCAAAAAACAAGTTATGCGAATTTACCTTGATGTCCCCTGAAAACATGGTCCCCAAATCCCTGTCCTGGCTACTCTATCCTTTGAAATATTGAGTTTAGAAAACCTTTCAGTTTCTGGTGTAGTCCAGTGTGCTGTCACTGCTATCACCTAACCAAATTCCTATCTACTATCTAATCCATGATCAACCCACTCCCTCCCTTCCCACCCTTGTAGCTGTCAAAGTGTCTTTCCTTCTGTACGTAAGTCTATTTTGAGGTACTTATAACAGAGGTCTCATACAATGTTTGGCTTTTTGCTACTGACTGATTTCACTCAGCATAATATCTTCTAGTTGAAACCAGGTTATGAGATGCTTCCTAAAATCATCGTTGTTCTTTATCATTGCATAGTGTTTCATTGAGTATATGGACCATAGTTTGTTTATCCATTCATCTGTTGATGGGTACCTAGGTTGATTCCGTATTCCTGCTTTTGTGGACAGCACTGCAATAAACATTTTATGTGCACATATCTGCTCGTGTGACCACCTTTATTTCTGCAGGATATATTCTGAGTAGTGGGATTTCTAGATCATATGATATTTGTATTTCTAGTTTTTTAAGGAAGCACCAAATGGCTTTCCAAAGAGGTTATACCATTTTGCATTCTCACCAGCAGTGTAGGAGAGTTCCAATTTCTCCACAGCCTCTCTGGTATTTGTTGTTTTGTGTTTTTTGGATTATTGCCCACCTTGTTGGGATGAGATGGGTATCGTTTCAGTTTTTTTGTAGGTGGATATCCCGTTTTGCCACTGTAGTTTTGATTTGGATTTTTCTAATAACTAATGATCGTGAGCATTTCCTCATGTTTCTTTTGGCAGCCTGGATATCTTCTTTAATAAAATGTCTGTCCATTTCCTTTGCCCGTTGCTTAATTGGGCTATTTACCTTTTCCTGATAGACATTTTGCAGTACTTTGTATAGAAATCGTATGTTGATCTGGCATGTAGTTGCCAAAGACTTTTTTTGCATTCTGTAGGTAGTGTTTTAACTCTCTTGATAAAGTCTTTGGATGAGCATAAGTGTTTGATTCTTAGTAGTTCCCATTTATCTATTTTCTCTTCTGTTGTTCATGCATGGTTTGTCAGATTTTGTAGTCTGTCTAATCTGTGTATTGGAACTTCCATTGTTGACCGTATTTTTTTTTGCATGATCTTTATCGTTTTACATTTGGTATTTAAGTCTTTGATCCATTTCGAGTTAGTTTTTGTGTAAGGTAGAGATATGGGTATCGTTTCAGTTTTTTTGTAGGTGGATATCTCGTTTTGCCAACATCATTTGTTAAAGAGACTGTTTTTATCCCAGTTTACAACCTTTGGGCCTTTGTCAAATATTAACTGTTCGTAAGAGCATGGGGACATTTCTGGGGTCTCTATTCTGTTCTATTGTTCTATATATCTCTTTTTGTACCAGCACCAGGCTGTTTCGACTACTGTGGCATTGTAATAGGTTCTAAAGTCTGGCAGTCTCAGACCTCCCACTGTGTTCCTCTTATTCAGTAATGCTTTCCCTATCCAGGGTTTCTTCCCTTTCCAAACAAAGTTGGTAACTGTTTCTCTATCTTATTAAAAAAAAATGACACTGGAATTTGTGTTGAGTTTGCATTGTATATGTAGATCATAGGTAGAATAGACACTTTACAGTATTAGGTCTTCCTATCTACGAGCAAGGCAGGTTTCTCACTTATGTAAGAGTCTGTTGGTTTCTTGCAGTAAGATCTTGTAATTTTCTCTGTATACGTCTCTTTTTTATCTGGTTAGATTTATTCCTAGGTACTTTATCTTCTTGGGAGTTATAGTAAATAGTATTGATTTGATGATTTCTTCTTTGATGATTTTTGTTGGTATAAAGGAATCCTGCTGATTTACTTAGGTTTATCTTACATCCTGGTATTTTGCTGAATTCTTCTATCAGTTCCCGTATTTTATTTATGTATTTTTTAGGGTCCTCTGCAAATAGGGATATTTTTCCTTCTTCTTTGCTGATGTGGACTTCCTTTATTTCTTTGTATTGTCTAATTGCTCTGGCTAGAACCTCTAGCACAATGTTGAATAGAAGTGATGACAGTGGGCATTCTTGTCTAGTTCCTGTTCTCTGGGAGAGTTCTTTCAGTTTCTCTCCATTTAAGATGATGTAGGCAGTTGAATTTGCATAGATGCCCATTATTGCATTGAGGAATTGCCCTTCTATTTCTATTTTGCTGAGAGTTTTTAACATGAATGGGTGTTGGACTTTATCAAATTTCTTTTCTGCATCAACAGACAAAATTAGGTGATTCTTACCTGTTGTGTTATTTATGTAGTTGATCACATTAATTGTTTATCTGCTCTTGAACCAGCCTTACATCCCAGGTATGAATCCAACTAGGTCATGATGAATTATTTTTTTGGTATGTTGTTGAATTCTATTGGCTAGGACTTTGCTGAAGATTTTTGCATCTAGGTACATGAGTGATAATGGTCTGTAATTTTCTTTTTCTTGTGGGATATTTCCCTGGCTTTGGTATCAGGATTATCCTGGCTTCATAGAATGAATTTTGGAGTATTCTGTCCTTTTCTACACTGCAAATAACCTCGGTACTATTGGAGTAAACTCTTCTCTAAAAGTATGGTTGAATTCTCCCATGAAGCCACCTGGGCCAGGACTGTTTTTGGTTGGTAGTTTTTTTTTATTCCTTGTTCAATCTCTTCTTTCATGATACATTTACTGAGTTGTTCTTCTTCTCCTTGTGACAATTTTGGTAGGTGATATGAATCTAGAAGTTTATCCACTTCTAGGTTTTCAAGTCTGGTACAGTACAGTTTTTCATAGTATTCTCTTATGATACTTTTGATTTTGGTTGGGTTTGTTGTGACTTCTGCTGTCTCATTTCTTATTCAGGTTATTTGTTTCCTCTCCTGTTTTTCTTTACTAAGTTTAGCCAATGCTTTATCAATTTTGTTGATCTTTTCAAAAAATCAGCTTTTGGTTTCGTTAATTCTTTCAATTGTTTTCCTGTTCTCCAATTCATTTAGTTCTGCTTTAATCTTTATTATCTGTTTTCTTCTGGTGCCTGAGGGTTCTTTTGTTGCTGTCTTTCTGTTTGTTCAAGCTGTAAGGTTGATTCTTTGGCTTGGGCACTTTCTTCATTTCAGATGTGTGCATTTATAGAGACAAACGTAGCTCTGAACACTGCTTTTGCTGTATTCCATAGGTTCTGGTAGGATGCATTTTCCTTCTGATTTGATTCCACAAATTTCTTCGCTGCATCTTGATTTCTTCTATAGCCCTTGGATTTTTGAGCAAGATGTTGTTCAGTTTCCATGTGTTCAGATTTCTACCTATGTTTTTTCTGCTGTTGATTTCAACTTTTATGGCTTTATGGTCTGAGAAGATGCTTTACGACAATTGAATGGTTTGGATTTTATTGAGACTTGCTTTATGATCTAATATGTGGTCTATTTTGGAAAATGTTCCATGTACGTTGGAAAAGAGGTTGTACTTATCTGCTGTTGGGTAAAACCTTCTGTATATGTCAATGAGGTATAGTTGCCTGATTTTTGTAATAAGGTCGTCTGTGTCTTTACTGAGGTTTTCTCTGGATGATCTGTCCGTTACTGAAAGTGAAATGTGCAGTCTCCTACTGTTACTGAGGAGTGATCTATCTCATTTTTCAGTATTGTCAGAGTTTGTCTGACGTATTTAGATGCACTAGTATCAATCAGGTGCATCAATAAATAAATAAATATTGTTATATTTTTGCGTATGTGTTTAAACTCTCAGCAACAAATAGTGACCATACTTGCCCATGATGGTGGATTTTACATTAAAATCTATTTTATCTGAGACTAGCATTGCCATTCCTGCTCTTCTTTGTATGTTGTTAGCTTGGTATATATTTTCCCATTCTTTGATTTTCAGTTTGTTCATACCTTTGAGTCTAAGGTGTGTTTCTCCTGAGCAACACATGGACAGATTGTGTTTTTTGGTCCAAGCTATTACTCTTTACCTCTTTTATGGAACATTCAGTCCATTTACATTCAGTGTAATTATTGATAGGTATGTGTTTGGTGCTGTCATTTTGGTACCTTTATTTTTGTGTTGTTGATGTTTTCTTTGTTCCTCTTAATATTCCATTCTGGAAATTTTTCTTTATAGATTTACTTTCCATCTTTTTTGGCTTAACTTTCATCTTTTTCAGTGTTGGTTTTGTGTTTGTTGAGACTCGTATGTTATGTTTCTTATTTTGATATGTTGCATTGTTAGTTTGCTTTATGGCTACACTTTTGATCTCCCTTAATGTCTAAGTTTAAATCAGTCTTTAACTTTTGTATATTTTCTTAATTTCCTCTCCATCTGAAAGGGTTATATCTACTGTCTTATATCTCCACTTCACACTGTGATGATGTCATAGTTTTCATGTCAAGATTACTGGTTCCCTACTTTTAGTGACTTCCCTAACTGAGTAGGACTCTGGATGATGTGTCCTGCATTGCATCCTTAAGTATACATTTGATTTTATTGTTTTTCTAAACAGAGAGCTTCTTTCAGTATTTCTTGTAGTTTAGGTTTGGTTTTTGCAAAGTTTCTAGCTTCTGTTTATCTGTAAACATCTTGATTTCACCTTCATACTTGAGAGACAATTTTGCAGGATATATAATTCTTGGCTGGAAATTTTTCTCCTTCAAGGCTTTAAATGTTTCCTTCTGCTGCCTTCTTGCCAACAAGGTTTCTGCAGAGAAGTCTGATGAAAGCCTAAAAGGATTCCCTTTGTAGGAAAAAATAAGGCTTCTCTTAGTTGTCCTTTAAGCCTAGTTTCCTTTAAGGGCCTCTTTTTATGTTTCACTTTATTAAGCCTGATTACAATATGTCTTGGTGTCTTTCCTTTGGGGTCTAGTTTTTTTGGTGTTTGATAAGTATCTATATTTTCTTCTTTCATGATGTTAGGGAAGTTTTCTGTCAACAACTCCTCAACAGTTCTCTCTGTATTTTCTACTGTCCCTCCCTGTTCAGGAACTCCAGTTATTCATGGATTATTCCTCTTGATAGATTCTCACATTCTTCTTAATGCTTCTTCACATTTTTTTGTTGTTGTTGTTTCTTTTCTCTGATTTATCCTCATAAATGCTGGGGTCAGTTGTTTTCTCTTCAGTCTCAGCAATTCTGCATTTATTTCCTCAGTCCTGCTCTTTTGGCTTTGCATTGAGTTGTGTAATTCCATAATTTTTGTTAATTGATCTGCTGGATTTCAGATTGTTGATGTTCTAGCAGTTCATATAGCTTACTTAATTTTTCATTTTGTTCTGCTGCATTTTGTTTAATCTCTAGAAGAGCTCTGTATGTAGTTCTTTTGTATTCTACCTCTGATAATTTCAGAAAGGCTTCTTTATCTGGGAAGTTTTCTGATTCTTTATTTGGGGGGTATTCTGGAGCCATGGTGGTCTGCTTCTTTAAGTGGTTAAATATTGATTCTTGTCTTCACAACTCCAAGAAGGTGTTCAGTTTTCCTGGTGTTATACCAACAGAAGCTGTGGTGTAGTTCTAAGAAGAGAGTGAGTAAAGACACTGCTAGATTTTGTTTGTCAGCTGCTGCCTCATTCTCCAGGTACAGCTGAGTTATATATAACTTCTCCAGCAATATAGACTCTGTCAAGCCTCACAATGCTGTTCTGCTTTGTGGTTGGCCCCAGCTAAGCCCTCAGGGGTGTTAGGCCCTGCATCTTGACTGCTAACAGTGGCAAACTTCTTGTGTTGATTCTCTGTCATCATACCAGTCGAGACTATGGTGTAGCTCAGGGAAGGGAGGAGAGAATGATGCCACCACACTTGGCTGCCATGGACCGCTGCATTCTCTAGATGTGTTTATCTTAAAAACTAGTTTTCTGCTGACAGTAGCACTATCTAGCAGCTGCCAAAAGCAACCAGGCTCTCAGGGGTGGCAGGCCCCATCTCCTAGCTGGCAAATATGATGCCCTATTTATGGAGTTTCTGAGGGGCCATCAGCTAACACTATAATGTGGCTCAGTGAATAGTGGTGGAAATGGTACCACCACACTTAGCTGTCAGTCACCACTGTGTTCTGTAGCTCCTCTTGTCATAAAATCTGCTTTTCTGCTGAGAGAGGCATTGCTCAGCTGCAGCTAAAAGCAGCCTGCCCTCAGCGGTGGGAAGCCCAGTATCTTGGCTGACAAAAGATGGCACCTTGCATGCCATCCCCAGATGGTATGACATGGCTCAAGGAAGGGAAGAGTTAAGGCATTGCTGAACTTAGCCTCCAGCCTCTACTACATTCTCTAGGTACAGTGGTTTCAAAAACAGCTTTTCTGCTGCGAAAAGCACTATCCAGATAGGCACTGCTGCTTGGTGTGGAAATTAGCCTCAGGTGAGACCTCAAGCATGGCTATCTCCGCCTCTCAGCTGGTCAAGATGGTGTCCTGCCTGAACTGCCTCTCCTGCATGAGTCAGCAGTATCTATGGCACAGCTCAGAGAAGAGAGGGTGGAGGAGGAATTACACCCTTGGTCACCAGATGCAGGTAGGTTCTCTAGATATGGCTGTCACAGACATAGTCTCTCTGCTGCAGAATATGCTGTTTACTTAGGCACTGCATTTCAACACAGTAGCCAGCTTGTGCCAGGATCACAGTCTCAGCAGTCCAGTCCAAATTTCCCAGTTAACAAAGAACGTGCCCTTACCTGTAATCCTCCCAAACAATGTTCCAACAGAAGCAAGACTCCATGAGCCTTGCCTCAGATAGAGGCAGTTTCCCACTTCCTGTTGCCCAGTCCAATCTTCCAAGCCTATGCAAGATGTTGGGTCTCCCACTACTCCATTCAATTCTTTTTCTGGGTCTTAGTTCTCAGAGGAATTGAGACTAGTATCTAGTCCACCATCTTCAGAGTAAACCTTGAGAGTGACTTCATTACCGAACCAAAGGGTGTCCGGTGGCCGTAATCTTGGGGTGTTGATGGTTTCTTTGTTCCTGTTACCCTTCTGTGCTGAATTCCTTTTGTGTGTAGATTTGTTTCATTTCTTTCATTTTGTAGATTTTGTGTTTTACTAAGACTTTGTTTTTCCTCATTTCGATGATATGGTTTATTAAGTTTCTTTGGGATTACCTTGAAATTTATCCTTATCTTCCTAAGTTTGAACCAGTCTTTTATAATTTAGTTTGACTTCATCTCCACCTGACAATGCTTAAAGACTCTGCCATTGTGGTGGTGTAAGCCTGGGAAATCCATGTGCCAGTGGCTTTCTAGCCAGGTAGTGTGGCACAGTCCATTAACAGGGGATAGATGTGGCACATGCAGTTAGGTGGGCAGGAGAAAGGAAAGAAAGGAAGGGAGAGAGAGAGAGACGATAAGCTAAATTTTAAAATAAGGTATGAGAGAGGCACACATAACCAGGTGATTGGGATAAAAGAAGATAGGTAGAAAGAGAAGAAATTGAAGGAAAAGAAATAATATGTCAAGTGGCTGGGAGAATAGAAATGAAGGAAAGGAGAGAAAATAAACTGAGGAAAAAAATGGCCCAAGGGAGTCCACCTAAAGTGAGTCCCCAGCCAAGTAGCACTCCACAGTTCATGAAGAAGAAATGAAGATGGAACACAGTGCCAAATGTTCAGGAAAAAGATAAAGAAGGAATTGAGAGAGACACGAGAATCTGCAAAAAGAAAAGAGAATAAGAGAAAAAGTGTCCTAAGGGAAACCACTGGCATTGTCGTGTAAACCAGAGATGGCACTTCCTAGTCAAGCAGTACTTCACAGCCTGTCAAGAAGGAGCAGAGATGGCACATAGTGCCCAATATTCAAAGATAGGAAAAGTAGGAAGCTAGAGAGAAGAAACTGAGAAACAAAGAAAAAGAAAAGAAAAATGACCTCAGGGAGCCCACTGGCATGGTGGTGAGGACAAGGAAAGTGGCTCCCCATCAGAGCAGTGCTCCACAGGCTGTCAAGGAACAGTGAAGCACATGGTTCCAGGTGTCCAGAATAAATGAATGGAAGGGAGGTAGAGAGAGACAAGAAACAGGAGGTTGGGGGGAGATCAAATGGTGCTCACTGCTTTGGTGGCACTAACCAGCACAAGTGGATGCCCAGCAGAGTGGCATCTAGAAGGAAGAGAGGTGGCACTTGGCACCAGATGTTCGGAAGTATGTAGAAGGAAGGTGGAGAGAGAGAAGAAACAAAGAAAAAGAAAAAAGAAGGCCCCAGGGAGCCCATGGGTATGGCAGCAGGGGCCAGGTAAGTGACTGCTCAGCTGAGCAGCACTGCACAGCCCATCGAGATGGAGTAGAGATGGCACATGGAGCCAGCTGTTTAAGAGAAAGGAAAGAAAGGAAGTGAGAGAGAGAGACAGAGGAGAAGACAAAGAAGCTAAAAAAAAAATTGGAGTAGCGACAAAATAATGAATTGATGGAGCCAGCAGTTGTGAGCATGGCCAATCCAAGTGGCAAGGAATGAAGCCTCCTCACTGACTGACCACAGTCTACCAGAAAGTGGCAGACACCGAGCAAGGGGAACAAGTCTGAGGGGTGGAAAAGCATGTATCTCTGGTTACCAGGTACTTTGTCTCCTGCTGAGAGCTACATGAAACTGTCTTCCCATACCTCCTGTCCACCCTTCTTGGTGGCTAGGGGTTCTAAGGATGGTGAATCCACAACACTTTAACAGATAGGGGACCTCCACTCTGTAGCTCCCCTCAGTCTCTTTTCTCTGTCAGTTTCTTATTCCAGTGGGTGCTTGATTGAGTTCTGTATTCCTTTGTTTGAAACTTTAGGTTCCAGGATTGAAATTTATTTCTGTTTTACTAAGTTTTTTCTAATCTTCACTCAAGAGGGACAGCACGGGGCTGCTGTCTGTAGCACCAGGTTGATTCTGCCTCTCAATACAGTTTTATAGTGACCAGATAGTCACTAAAAAGTCATACCTGCTAATACTTGCCAGAAAACTAGACATCTAAATAAATGATTTTTTAAAAGAGGTTAAGAGTTCCCCATATTGTAGACTACCTTCAGATTACAAGGTAATCTAAAACTAGTACTTTTTATTTAAAGTTCGTAGTAATCAGATGCTCACTTGTCCTCACAAAAATAAAAAATAAGTACTAAAATGTATTTATTACAAATTATGATCTATTACTCTCATATTTTTGGATGATTTTCTGTATTTTGTGCCCTATCAACAACTACAAACTAATCTCAGTTATAAAATCCTTTAAATGTCAATTATACATAACCTTAAATTTTCACACAGGCCACGTCAACATCTTTAAGCTATCTGGAATATATTTTAAAATGCATGCCTGAGGAAACAGAAGGGAAATTTGATGTTATGATATGAACATAAAATTGGAAACAAATAGTAGACATTCCCATGAATAAACAAATGTAAAGGAAGAATACTTTCTAATTACAGTTGATGCCTTAGGAAAATAAAGGGTGAAATTTGAAACACAGTTTAGACTGAAAAGTGTTATCGAGACTCCCAGCTGTGATGACAAGTCATGTTTATAAATCTTAATAACTTCTATCATATCCCTTCATTTGGGAGAATTTTCAACAGAAAATCCTAGAGTGAGTAAAAAACCTTTATTCTCCCTTCAAATGCTCACAATTTGAGACTGCAGATTTTTTTTCATTATGTACCTTGCATTCATTTGGCACTTTACTCATCCTCAAAAAGCCTTGAAAACATCTCTTTCTAATACTGTTTCTTGTTTTTCTGTTTTCTAAATAAAGCGCAAAGAAGTTTTATAACCCAAGCTGCAGCATTAGGGCTAAAATCAAGGTCTTTTACTAGTGAATCCAATACATAATCCAGGACATTATTGCTCTTTGTTACCTTAGCATTGACAACTTCATTCATAAAACCCACTACAGATCAATCCACACTTACAAACTGTTATCACTAACAAAGAAGTTATGCCCCTTCTTTAGAAAACTGCTTTGTAAATGAGAATATAGAAAAAAAAAAAGTTAAAACATTCATTCATTATGCAAATCTTCCATCACCTCTCTCAATTTGTGTACTTCCTTCCTCTCTCTCAGTTGAAGGCTATATTTACACCCCAGTTATTTTCAACCATCTCCTTTATTATCATCTAAAGTACATTTCCCTGCGAATCAAAGTGATAGCTCTGCACACATTAATGTCTCTTGCAGCCTCACAGAGAAAATGGTTTCAAAAGCACTCCTGTCCAGGAAGAGAGTCAAGCTATCTGTATGAACCTAACAGGTACTTTATGAAATGTCCTGCTTGGAAAGAAGGAAATAAAATAACTGAAGATAGAAAATATTATCTTTCCTCCCCACCACTGTACAGCCTAACTTCTTGCTTCTTCTACAGTGCTATTGCATTAAGCTGACCCTTATCATTTCTTGCCTCTGAGTCTTCATACAAATTTTTGTGACTCCAGTATTACTTCTCTGCTTCACTTCTCTTATATGTAGGGAATAATAATGATATCGTTTCCCAGATGTTGTGAGAATAAGTCAGTTAAAGCAGAGACAGTGTTTAGACTAGTATTTAGTACATGATAAATGCTTAGTAAATCTTACTTTACCTTTACTAGTTAGTGTGGGGTCAGTCCCAACTCATGGCAGTCACATATGCATCATAGGGTTTTAAAAACACTGATTTAAAAGCAGATCACCAGATCTTTCTTCCAGGGCACCTTTGAGTGAACTCTAACTTCTAACCTTTTAGTTAGTAGCTGAACACATTCACCATTTGTACCACCCTGGGACTCCCACTAGTAAAAGACCTTGATAAATATGTAAAATGTATCTTTCACACTGCTCCAAGACTGGTTATTCTACAACAAACAGCTGGATGTATACAAGTCTTCAAACGTTTCTCGTCTCCTCCATTGCTACCAATCTAATTCAAGCCACCATGATTTCTTTCCTGTATTATTCCAATAGCTTCGTAACTCATCTCCCGTATTCTGCCCTTGCTCCTACAGTCTGTGTCTAGTTCAGCGGCTGAGTAATCCTTCTCAATTTTAAGTCAGATCATGATGAATCTCTAATACACAGATGACTACCTGGCACATAAAAGATGTTTAATATATGTTTAGTCTATAAAAGAATGAATGAATGAATAAACATGTTGCCACCCTGCTGCATACCTTTCAACTTCTCCCCACTGTTGAAAGTTCAGAACTCCTTCGTATGTAAGGGCAGTAAATATATGGACCCTGACAGTCCTTCACCCCGATCTATGCTATATTCTCTCACACATTCCACCCTCTAGGCATGCTGAGCTGTTAGTACTGTCTGCATTTTCCTGCACATAGAGCTATACACTTTCTGCTGGCCTGAATGCCCATGCTTTCCTACCTATCTGGCTAATGCTTCCCACCTTTCATTATGCTGCATCAGCCGTGAAGCTTTTCTTGACTTTCCAGTGCCTGGTAGAATGGATTACTCTCTCCTTTTTGTCCCTGTTGTATACAGAAGAGAGGTCTATCTCAACAACAAAGTCATTGTAGTGATTTCATTTATTGCCATGGCTGTCTGCCCTCACAACAGTGTGAGTGACATAACAACCCAGAACCTGGTCCTATATCCGTCATTTTGCACAGTGCCTGAGTCATAGATACTCATTTTGTTTAATAATCATAGGAATTAATTAAAGATGTCTACCAGGTTTTGATAGTTCTAATACTGTGTAATAATAGCAAGGGTGAGTCAGCAAGTCAAAACTCCTTCAGGTTTGTTATAGATTGAATTATTTCCTCCAAAAAGATGTGTTGGAATCCCATCTGGGGATAGGATTTTCTTTGTTACGTTAATGAGGCCACATCATTGTAGGATGTGTTCTAAATTTATCATTTCTGAGTTATGAGGAGAGCATAGATACAGAGACAAGAAAGCATAAAGGGGAGAAAGATAAATGTTACATGAAGGTCTCCAAGGAAGCAAAGACTGTCGGCTAACAGAAGGTGAAACGGACAAAAGGACTTTTCCCTAGAGCCGCAGTCTAGCTTTGGACTTCTAGATGCCTAAACTAGAAGAAAATAAATTTCTATGCTTCAAAGCCTCTCAGTTGTGTTTTTTGTATTACAGTGACACTGGGAAACTAAGACAGGGATTAAGATTCTGTCTGTTTGGTTCAAACAAACTCAGGTCTAGTACCAACGATTTCAAGTATGATAAGGGAGGTGAGATTACTAATGTGGAGAAAGGGCCTGGATCTGGTCCGGAGCATGTGGAGATCTGGGGCACCGTCTGCACACCTGTGGCAGAGTTGATCATGTCAAGGAAGAGTCACACCTGGACCGCCTGCATCTTTGGGTCTTTCCTGAATTACTCCATGGAGTCTCTCTTGACCTCCACCAACAGAGGTATGGAGGCCAGGGACACATAGGAGAGGATTATTCCAAGATGTTTCTAATTATAGGTGCAAAAGAAAATCTTGAGGCAGGAAGAGGCGAGGAAGCCAGACAAAGAGAAATGAAAAAGACAAGACAGGATTATTAATTTTTTTTTTTTTTTTTTTTTTTTTTTTTTTTGCTCCATTAGAACTAGCCTTGGCACACCTTGGTTGTCAGCTCAAATTTCAATCCATTTCTTTGCTGTGGGGTCAGCCGTGGAGTATTAGTCCCATAAAGATTTTTTCTAGCACTGCCCTTTTAGCATAGCTTTCAAGTGTCCTTCCTTGATCGTAAAACTTGGCCAGATTCAGGCATCTTTGCTTGTTTTATTATTTGCTCCTTGGGCCAGGGTCACATAATATGCTAACTAAAGTCAATGACATCACTAGGGTTGGTGTCACTCAGGGAGGAAACTCATGGTGTCAGCCCCCCAACCCCACGGACCTTTCCAATACCAGGCCATACAGAATTCTTTGTAATGTTTATTATTAATTTTAATTATAGAACGATATGTGATAAATACACATTGCTTAAATGTATTCCTTATATTATATGAATACTAACAAAATTATTTTGTAAACCCTTTCTACATTGAATTACATTATTAGTTACATTATTAGTAATTGAGCAAGAGCCTTTTTTGAATATTTGTCTTCTTTTTCTTTAATTACTACTTCATATTCAAACAAGTTGTTGATATAAGTTCACAACTATTAATTACCACAGTATTGCAGGCTAAAACATGAGAAATTTTGACAAAATCTTCAAAGAAAAACAATAGAGAATGCTTGTAGAATGTGCAGAAGAAATTGCATGATTCAAAGGGTCACTGTAATTGGGTAATAATGACAGTCCTGTCTAGAATGCATTGTGGCCCCTAAGGTCGCCATGAGTCTAGAGTGTATTAGGAAGCTCAAAACGGAAATTAGAATAGAGTTTTGGCCAAGTAGGTATACTGATGCTTGTAAGCTTACAAAAATGTTTGTGATGTTATAACTAAAAACCCATTGCCAGCTAGTCAATTCCAGCACATGGCAACAGAGTTCACAGCAGAATTGATGCATAGGGTTTCCAGGGAGCAGCTGGTGGATTCAAACTGCCAGTCTTTTGGTTAGCAGCTGAAACACTTAACAAGCATGCCATCAGAGCACCTATAACTAACTACAGGGGTGTTTTAATAAAGAAAATAACTAATTTCTACTGAAAGGCTGCACAGAAATTTTTAGGTAGTCATTTTTGTGTCACCCCTTCTGATAATGTCACCTGGTATGGTCCATGCTCTCCCCACACCCCGCTAGTGACACCACTGACTAAGGTTAATTACTTTATTAGTTCTCTTACTTTTTCCAATGTATAATATTATTCGTGTCACCTCCTGTTCAAAGATGAGTTGAATTCATTACTAGGATTCTGTTCGTGAAGGTCAGTTAAATTTCACATTGAATGCCAAAACACAAGGAATAAAAAAAGCCCACAGTGCTACTGCTGAAAGAATTCTCCAGTATTTTATCCTCAGTGTACGTTACTGATAATATCATAACATACCCTGTGCATCACTCTGCTTCCTCTATCCCCTCTCTTCATCCAAAATATACACGTGTGATATAAAGAGACCAGAGCAGGGAAGACTTTTGGGATGACATCTACAACAAAGGTAATGCCACATCACTATTATTTAGGCAACTCTTCCTTCTTTCAAACATTATCCTCAAAATTCTCCAGAAGTTACCCTCTTAATCTTATCCTGGTTATCTTTTCTTTCTTTTCTGTATTTCTTCAATATGCATATGAAGTCTGCCAATTAAGTTTATAAACTCATCCTAGAAAAAGTGCTACACACCTCATGGCTGAATATCACTACAGTCACCTTCCAAGTACTTCATTTGGGAAGCTATGCACTGACACTAGCACCTAGTCCACCCTTCAAACCAATTTTGGAACTCTTTTTCTGGAATGGCCATCAGAGCTGTCACTGTATTACCCTTGAAGTCATGTGTCTTCAAAATGTCTTCCTTTCAATATTTCCTTTATCTTTGGGTAAAGGAAAAAAGTTATATGGGGTCAGATCAGATGAGTAGGTAGGATGTTCCAGTACAGTTACTTGTTTACTGGTTAAAAACTCCCTCACGGACAGTACCACTTGAGCTGATGCATTGTTGTGATGCAAGAGCCATGAGTCGTTGGTGAAAATTTCAGGTCATCTTCATGTAACATTTCACCCAGTCTTTTCAGCACTTCCAAATAATAAACCTGGTTAACTGTCCAGTGGGTATAAATTCTTAATCAGCAATCCCTCTGATATCAAAAAAAGTTAGCAACATCATTTTGACTCTCGGTTTGGACTGATAGAACTTTTTTGGTCATGGAGAATTGGCTGACTTCCACTGCGTCCTTTGACACTGGTTTCAGTGCCTTATTGGTACATCCACATTTCATCACCAGTGATAACACAGCCCCAAACATCATCTGGCCTCTCCAAAAGGTCCTGGTAAACTTTAACTCTCCTTTGCTTTTGTTCGTCAGTGAGTTCTTTTGAGACCATTTTTGCACATGTCTTTCTCATGGCAAGATTTTCAGTTAAGATTTCCCTGTTTCTCTGTTAACATTTACTTGGTCTGCTATGCTTCACACAGTCAGCCAATGATTTCAACACATAATTTGATGAATTTTTGCAATGTTTTTATCAGTTCTGGTTATTATTGGTTGCCCTGACCTCTCTTCATCAGTGGCAATTTCTCTCCCCAAAGAAAAATGTTTAACCCATTTTTACTCTGCTGTTTTCTTCATGGCATTATCCTAATAAACTTGGGCTAACATGTCCCTGACTTCACTTCCACTCTTGCCAAGTTTAAGAAAAAATTTATTGTTTATTCTTTGCTCTAATTTAAGTCTTGACATTCTTGTGATGGCACACAGAAACACGTAATATCAGTAATAAACAGCACTCACCAAGACACTGCCACATGTTGACACAAACACAGCTGTGAGACACTGATATACCAAGGTTATGAAACTTTACTGAGTCGTTTGTACAGTGCTGACAACAAGTGCACAGTGGCAAGTGCATGAACATAATTGTCAGACCTTACGCATATAGTGAGAAAACATGCATAACTTAAATTTTGTGATTTTTCAGGACATGCACATTTAAGCTCTAAAGAAAAACCAAGACACAAGTTTTTTAGAAAGCTCTAAATTCAGACTAGCAGTTACCTTTGGGGAGAGAACTGGAGAGGAACTGGGTCAGAAATGGTACACAAAGGGCATAAAAAATGCCATTAACACTCAATTTTTTAAGCAGAGGGCAAGTATATATATAATCACTTTGTTATTATTCCTTGTTTCCCACATATGGTATATATTTTATGTTCATTTATTATTTAGTTTTAAAAATTAAAAGAAAAAAGGAAATCCAGCATAAGTTTAATTTGAGAATCGTGTGTCTAGAAGTTCTAGAATTTAAAGAAAACATGGTCTCGCTTAGTGCATTGTATTATTGCAGAAGACATGCGAAAGGCCCACTGCTCTGCCTTTTGTTCACCTTTGTATTATATTCAGCTTCTAGAAAATGCCCTGATTTCATTAATAAAGCTGGATTTGAGTTAGACAGTGACGTCTCAACTTCTGGCCCAGTAGTTTTATCACAGCCAGTGCTATTGCTTATGAAATGCCCACATTAAACCAGGTGTGACTTGAGAGTCTTTGAAGCTGTGTGATTGCTTTGGGTGTAGGAAGAAGAAAGCTATGAATGCATTCTGCTTTAGATCTTTTGCAGAGGCTTCTGTGAACTCTGCATATTCTAAAATCTGAGAGATCAGATTACAAAATCATTATCAGTGATTAAACAGAAAGAGAATGTGTGGCAGAAAATTATATCACAAGCTTTCATAGTTCTGAGTATAACATAAATTCCTCTTCAATAAAAAAAGATGTTTGAATTATAAATTTCAAGGATTATCTTTATTACATCCCGTATATATCCAGTGATATTTGGTGTAAGGAGTCCCTGGGTCCTTCAAAAGGTTAACACTCTTGACTACAAACCAAAAGGCTAGAGGCAGCTCAGAAAAAGATCCAACAACCAACTTCTGAAATATCTGCCACTGAAAACCCTATGTAGCCCGGTTCTACTCTGAACCACCTGAGGCCACTGTGAGTCTGAATTGACTCAACTTTAACTGGCAGTGCTCCATGGAGTGGAACAAGGAAGCTATACATGCAGTGTGGTTTCAAGGAGCTCAGATTCTCCTCTAGTTCTGTATTTCCTGAAATTATCTTCTGAAAGGTCACTGCGTGAGGAATTTTTGCGAAATTGGTGCTATACTTAGGTCCCTCTAGAGAAATCACAAAGGACTTTCAGTATATTCAGAGAAATTACCTGGTTTTGACACCATGCGTATCATAGACTTGACTCTTCAAAGCTATTTCAGGTTTCTCATTCAGTTCTTGCAGCAGCCCTGTAAAGTAGGCAAAACAAATATACAATCTTTGTTGTAGAGATAAGTATCACAGAGAATGAATGAATTACTTGATCTTGCTATATAGTGTGACTGTTGTTGTTAGGTGCTGGCAAGTTGCTTCCAAGTCAGTGATCCATATACAACAGAAAGAAAACACTGTCTGACCCTGCACCATCCTCACCACCGTTGTTGCTCTTGAGCCTATGGTTGCAGACACTGTGTCAATCCATCTCAATGAAGGCCTTCCTCTTTTTTTGATGACCCTCTACTTTACCAAGCATGATGTTCTCTAGGTACTGGTCCTTCTTGATAATGTGACTAAAGTATGTGAGATGTACACCTGCCATTCTTGCTTTTAAGGAGCATTCCAGTTGTACTTCCAAGACAGATTTGTTCATTCTTTGGGCAGTCCATGATATATTCAATATTCTTTGCCAACACAATAATTCAAAGGCATCATTTCTTACTAGGACTTCTTTATTCATTGCCCAGATTTCCCATATTTATGAAGTAAGTAAAAGCATCGTGGCTTGAGTTAGGCACAAATCCTTAAAGTGACATATTTGTTTTTTAACACTTTAAAGACATCTGCTTTTTAATACTTTAAAGACATTTCTTGCAGCCAATTTACCCTGGTCAATATGTCCTTTAATTTTTTGACTGCTGATCCCAAGGGTGTTCCTTGTGGATCCAAGTAAAATGAAATCCTTGACAACTTCATTCTTTTCTCTGCTTATTATGATGTTGCTTATTTTCCAACTGTGAGGATTTTTGTTTTCTTTATGGTGATACATAATCCATACTAAAGGCTGTAGTCTTTGATCTTCAGCAGTAAGTCTTCAAGACAGCTTCACTTTCAGCAAGCAAGGTTGTATCATTTGCATTAACACAGGTTGTTAATGAATTTGTCAATGTGTTGTACTGTGAGGGCCTGCGTGTTGCTTTGATCTAAGAAGCTATGCCAGAGGTACTCAAATACCAGTCTATTTGGACTCATAGTGAAACTATAGGACAGAGTGGAAATGCCCCATAGAGTTTCTAGGAGCTCCTCGTATGTTCAAATTGCCAAGCCTTTGGTTAGCAGCTGTAGCACTTAACCACTATGCCACTATGTTTCCCAAATTTCCAGACTAAGATTAAGAAGAAGGACCTGATGGTCTATTCCTGAAAATAAGTAGCCATTGAAAACGTTATGAATAGCAGAGGAACATAGGGTGATAGATCCATAATATTAGACAAGCATCATCATACCTCAGCTTCCCTGAAATTGGAGAAACAAATTGAGAAGTTATTAACTGATCTAGAATTCAAGCAAGGGGATTGGATAATCCTGAGATACAGTTAATCCAAGGCACAGGAGCACATGATGAACCACCACCTGCCTTTCCATCATGGCATACAGCTCACCTAAATACACTCTCTCTCAACCTAGAATGATGCAGAATTAACACTGACACATAAACTTCCGGTTCTAATCTCACTATCGGCCAAGTCTCTTCTCTTTTCTCTTAGTCATAGTGTATTGTACTTTAGTGTCTTACTTACTTAGTACTGAAATATCAGAAATATCACAGGTAGGTGATTTTGAAAGAACAGAATCAAATCAGGGTCTCAGCCATATCTATTCCTTGTTGGCAGTCCTGGACATTCCTTGTTTCCCTGGCTTATAGACAGTCCTCATGTGGTATCTGTCTTTCCCCATCTATGCTTGCCTCTGTGTGTAAACTGTTCTTTTTGTAACTCAGAAATGATTATGCTTAGGACACCCTCTGCGTTGATATGGCCTCATTGACATAACAAAATAAAACTCTAATTCAAAACAGGATCCTATCCACAGCCATAGAGGTTAGAGTCCTAACGCATCTCAGGAAGAAACAGTTCAGTCCATAACATCTGGCAATGTACGTTGTCATTGATTGGGCTCCAGGTGATTATTTTCTAACTTCTAGCATGCTTCCATGTTTTTGTACAAGTTGTTCCCCCTGTCTGGAATGCCTCTCTTCTCTTTCCCCAGTACCACCACCACTGCTTTGCTGACCTGCCAACTATTCTTTACTTAAAGTTTAGCTGATAAGATGTTAAGTTAATATGTATGACCAGAGAGTAGCTATGAGTTGAATCAACTCAATATCTACGGGTTTGTTTTTTGTTTGTTACATATTATATACATGCATATAAAAAAGACCAGAAGTTAATTTACGAAAGTCATAACAGGCTTCGTATTAAGGTTTACAGGTGTTCTGTCTATAAGATTGTTACAGGATTTCATCATTTTAAATAAAATATTATTCCAAATTATTTCCTCTGGGGATTTTTCTGTGTCAGTGTAACAGATACCATTGGTAACTTTCTTCTTGTTCAGCTAGAATAGTGCTGTCTTTGTGGTCTGTCCAAAAGAAAGAATGCGTGGGCTTTGTCATTAGTAGGTATCATCAGGTTAGTTCCAACTCATAGCAACTCTGTGTACAGCAGAAAGAAGCACTGCTCACTCCTGTGCAGTCCTCACAATAGTTATTACACTTGAGCCTGCTGTCGGAGTTACTATATCAGTCCATCTCGTTGAGGACCTTCCTCTGTTTTGCTGACCCTCTCCCAAGCATGATGTCCTTGTCCAGGGACTGGTCCCTCCTGATAATACATACAAACAATATGAGATGAAGCCTCACCATCTTTGCTTCTAAGGAGCATTCTGGCTACACTTGTTCCATGACAGATTATTTCATTCTATTTTTACAGTTCATCATATGTTCAATATTCTTCACCACGCCATAATTCAAAGGTGTCAAGTCTTATTTAGTCTTCCTTATTCGCTGTCTGATTTCTACATGCATATGAGGTGATTAAAATACTATGGCTTTGGTAAAGTGAACTTTGGTCCTTAAAAGTGATATCTTTGCTTGTTAACACTCCAAAGAGATCTTTTGCAGAAGACTTGCCCGGGGCAGTGCGTCATTTGATTTCTTGACTGCTGCTTCCATGAGTGTTGACTGTGGATTGAAATAAAACAAAATTCTCAATAACTTCAGTATTTTCACTATTTATTGTAATGTTCTTGATCATAGGCAACCTCCTGTAGTGGTTGAAGATTAGCAATTCTTTTTGGTACAGTAACTCTGTGTATTCCTTCCATTTTCTTTTGATGCTTGCTATGTCATTGAGTATTTTACCCACAGACTTCTTCAACATTGCAACTCAAGTTTTGAATTCTTTCCTCAGTTTTTTCAGCCTGATAAATGCTGAGCATGTTCACCCCTTTTGCTTGTTTCACTCCATTACAAGACTTTGTCTTCTCAAGCTGGACTTTGAAACGTTCTGTTCACCTCTTCATTATTTCCTCCATTTGCTTTAGCAGTTCTGTGTTTAAGAGCAAACTTTAGAGTGGCTTCTGATATCCATTTCAGTCTTATTTATTTCCTCTCTTTTTTAATGATCTTTTGCTTTCTTCATGTATGATTTCCTGATGTCATCCCACAAGTTGTCTGGTCTTCAGTCATTAGTGTTCAGTGCCTCAGAACTATTCTTGAGATGGTCTCTAAGTTCAGTTGTTTTATACCGAAGTTGTGTTTTTGGCTCTCATGGACTCACTTTAATTTTATTGAATAGTTTCAACTTGAACTTACATATAAGCAATTGATGGTCTGTTTCATAGTCTTCCCCTGCTAACTAACATGAAATATTTCAACTCTCTTCTTCATTCTGAGATCACATTCATCAACCAGCATTGAAATCGTTCATTTTGCTTAATAAATACCCCTGTACTGGAAAATAACTAACAAAAGTAGCAAATTCAAAATACCGTAGCCACTAAGGAAAGAGGTCACCTGTTGAAATCAATGCATATGCCGTCAGAGCACTCATCAAAGCAAGGTTAACTAAGGTCACAGAACGGTGGAACTAGGTTTGATCCCCGGTGCACTACACTCACTCATTCTCAGCTAAGAAGCACTGATATACAATAGACTAATCACCTGGATGAGCAAATATAAATTCTACTTCTAAACTTGAAAAGTTAAGGACCCATTGTTTTGCTAGTAATCATATCAGAGCTTAATAACCCATGTGATTTATCCAGAAACAGTCTGTTAAGTATTGTTCACACATATCACCTGGCATTTTGAGTAGCTTTGAATTTTTAGTCCATTAGTGCTGTTGCAGCTGAAACATTTATGTATCTCAAGATAAAGTTCTTTAAAGGGTCCTTTTTTTTCTGAAGTTTTCCAGACTTCACAGGCTTCGTATTTTTAAAATGTATAAAAAATTCTGTACTGCTGAATGAATGTTGATGTTTTGCATGTTCTTAATGTCTGACTCTTTTTAGATCACAGTCACAGGGCATGTATATTTTATAGTGAAAGTCTACAAGGCATATACAAGGAAAAAAGTAAAATGCTTAATTTGTAGATCAGTCCATATGTCTAGTATTTCCTAGAAACTCCTAAATCTCACAATTGCTTTTAAGTGAAAGTTGTGTACTGTTGAGTTGATTGACCATATAGGACAGAAGAGAATTGTCCTTGTAGGGTATCTAGCCTGTGAATCATCAGATCTTTTGTACTCAGTAATGGCTTGTGGGTTTTAATCCCTAAAATTGCAGTTAGCAAGTGAGTGCTTAACCACTGTACCATCAGAACATCTTTTTAGGTGAAGAGTAGCCCTATTTACCACATTGCACAGTTAAAATAATTAATCAGAAAATACTGATAATTTCCAGTGATTGCACTCTGAACAATTTTAAAACAATTCACTACATTTATCAGCAGCAGAATTCTGGTCTTCTACATGGGCACCCAAGTCGATTCTCAGCCAATATGCCACAATGCAGCCACCATCCTCCTGTCAGTGGAGGCTTTCATGTTGCTATGATCCTGAACAGCTTTCGAGAGTGTCCAGATTAAGAGGCACAGGAAAGAAAGGCCTGGAAATTTACTTCCCAAAATCAGCCAGTGATAATCTATGACTCATCACAGTCTAGTCCACGACCAGTGATGGGGATGGCACAGAACTGGGCAGTGCTTAGTTCATTCGTGCGTGAGATCACCTTGAGTCAGGGCTGAACTCGACCTCAGCTAACAGCAACATATTTATCAGACTCTGATTCTCCATTTAAGTGAGATGGTACTTCCACCCTCCCTCCTAACCGACTCCCAGCCTCCACATAAAAACCAAGCAACTCTGCCATTTTGTCCCACAGAATTTCAGGTGGATTTGAACAACAAATCTTTTGCATAGCAACCAAAAACTTAACCACTGCACCACTAGGGCTTCTAGTGGTAAAATACCACTTGATGGGTGAATTTCTGTTCTTTCCCTTTTCTTGGCTATTTATATGCCTTCATTTGCTCATATAAATTTTAGAATTAGTCAACTTTCTTCCAAATATATTTTACTACTATTTTGATTGGTACATTGAATTTATAGATGAATTTTGGGCAAATTGACATATTTAAATATATGTCATCCAAACCATGAATGTGGTCTTTATTTAATTTTTATTCCCTGAGAGTTTCCTAAGGACTTTTAAATAGTCATGTTAAACCACTATAGAACCTGCAGTTATGAAGACATACGCAAGCATGGTTAAAATACTTTGTGAGAGAGACACAAAATCATGAAAAGTACTAAATCTGTATGTAGTATCATTATCTTTGGTCTTTGTAAAATGTAAATGGGGATTGCACCTGGTCACTTAGAGATCACAAAACCTATATATATGTATATATATATATCCATTGCTATCAAGTCAATTTTATTCACAGTGACTCTATGGGACATGGTAGAACTGCCCATAGGGTTTCCAAGGCTATAAATCTTTACAGAAGCAGACAGCCACATCTTTCTCCCATTGAGAAGCTGATGAGTTCAAACCACCAGCTTTCAGTTAGCAGTTGAGACCTTCACCACTGTGTCACCAGACCTCCTAAGAAATTGTGTTGTTTTTGTTGCTAGGTGCTGTGGAATTTCTTCCCACTCATAGCTACCCAGTGTGCAACAGAATGAAAGGCTGCCTGGTCTGCACCACCCTCGTGATTGCTGAGATGCTCACGCCCGTCATTGCAGCTGCTGTGTCAGTCCACCTTGCTGAGGATCTTCCTCTTTGTGGCTAGCCCTCTACCAAGCATAATGTCCTCCTTCAGGGACTCGTCCCTTCTGATAACAGGTCCAAAGTATGTGAGGCAGAGTCTTGTCGTTCTCAATTCTAAACAGCATTCTAATCACCCTTTCCAAAACAGATGTTTTTCCTTCTTTAGATAGTCCATTGTATATTTAATATTCTCCACTCACACTGCAACTCAAAGGTGTCAATTCTTTGGTCTTTCTTTTTTGTTGTCCGGGTTTCACATGCTTATAAAGTGACTGAAAACACTATAATTTGGGTCAGGTGTACCTCAGTCATCAACATGACATCTCTGCTTTTTAACACTTAGAAAAGGTCTTTTGCAGAGGATTTGCCCAATGCAATGCATCATCTGATTTCCCGACTGCTACTTTCATAGCTACTGATTTCAGATCCAAGTAAAATGATCCTTGAAACTTCAATATTTTTTTCATTTATGGTGATATTGTTTATTGGTCCTGTTGTGAGGATTTTTGCTTTCTTGACACTGAAGTGCAATCTATACTGAAGGCTGTGGCCTTTGGTCTTCATCAGTAAAGTCTTCAAGTTCTCTTTACTTTCAGCAAGCCAGGCTGTGTCATCTGCATAATGCAGATTGTTAATGCGTTTCCCTCCAATTTCAGCATCCTGTGTCAGAGCAGTGCTAGCTGACTAAAACAGAATTGAAATACCACAAAGTGGATGGCTTTAACAAAGGAAAGTGTGTTCTTACACAGTCTGGTAGGTTACAAGTCCAAATTCAGTTTGTCTACTCCAGAGGAAGACTTTCCCTTTGTCAACTCTGGAAGAAAGTCTTCTTGCTGTATCAGCCTTTGATAGGAACCATCTTGGCACAGAAATCTCAAGTTTGAAGGACTCCCTCATCTTCTGGTGCTGCTCTCTTGATGGTGTGAAGTTTCTGATTCTCTGCTTGCTTCCCTTTCATTTTATCTCTTGCAGGATGAAAGGATCAAGGGTGGTACAGGCCATACTCCAGGGAAACTCCCTTTGTAGTAGAGCAGGGAGGTGATCTTATGAAGGGATTTATAATCCCACCCTAATCCTTTAACATACTGCATAGTAAAATCACAAAATGGAGGACAATCACAAAATATTGGGAATCATGGCCCAGCCACATGGCTACACACATTTTGGAGGGGGGACACGGTTTAATCCATGACACTGGTAAAGGACCTTGGGTAAATTTCTTAATCTCTTGTGCTTCAATTTCTTCACTTCACCAGTAAAAATACTATCCATCATACAAATCCAGCCTAGGTGACATGAACAGTTAAATTAGCAAAGAAGTTCACGGTTTGAATCTATTCAGAGACACTTCAGAAGACAGGCCTGCTGAGCTGCTTCTGAATGGCCACAGCCTTTCAGACTGTGGTTCTACTCTGCACACATGAGGTTGCCAAGGATTAGAACCAACTATACAGCAACTACTACAACCACCATCTCATAAAAAAGGTGATGTGTAAAATGCATGTCACATAGTAGATGTTTGATAAAAGCAACTTCCCTTCTTTTTTGTTAGGCTTTTTCTTCAGAATCAGAAACACCTTTACTCTTTCATTCTCTAGCGTCTTTGACAAGAAAGCCTCGTCTTCGCCACTCTTACCATCATTTTTAGTTTTCTCTTTTCTAATTTCTTCAGGAACAGAAAATTAAATTTGTTTTGATCTCATATGAAGCCAAAAATTTATGCTTCTCTTCCCTATCAGACTATATTTTCTAAGTACGAAATCATCAGACCCGGAAGAGAGATGACCATTTTTTATCCAGGTGTTGTCAGGAATGCACAGGTAAAAATTCCTCTTTTTCTCCATCCCAGAGGAATGTGTTTGTATGTGCAGTATTCTTAGTCCTACGTGTAAGTACATCTGAGATTGTATGTAAATTTAAGTAGCCTATCAGTTAACTTCTTTTATTAATTATCCCATTTCATTTCTCCAGGTGTTTTCAGACTTATATATTCATGTCAGTTTTTGCATTTGTTGGCTGTATCCTTCACTAGACTGTAAGTTCATGAAAACAGACTCTAACAGTTACATGCATCATTGCATACCCAGCACCTGCACTCTACTCAAAGCACGTGTTTAATAAAGCTGTGCTGAAAGAATGAATGAGTTTTTTGATTAGTTGAATGTTTGGGTTGGAGGGCCAATTTATGGTCAATCAGATAGAGAATTTTCTTCAGACTTTACAAATTGATTTACATTATTTCTGCATACCTGGATTAATATATCAGAACTTTTGATTTTTCAAGGTAGAGATTTTAAATGATAAAAATACAGCTTCATAGAAATTAATTTTATCCTTTCATGTCTTTTTCATAAATGAAGTACAACCATAAGACATAATTCTATATACAGATCAGGTATTCAATAATCCTTCTTGAGTAAATCACTTAAATTACTATTAAATTTTAGACACTGAAGTTGAAACAATTCAAAGGAAGTAACAGCAGAGTGTAAAGAGAAGGCAAACTTCTAATAGTTAACTGGATGCCAAGGAAACTGTTATGATTCCAGGAAATGCAGATGTGATGGGACTTATGACACCACTCCTTTCACCATGTTATATTTTGCCTTGTAAGTCATTAATACAAATGCTAGAAAATCCCTCTAACATGCATGCACACACATGCACACATATACACACACTTATATGTGCTCATACACAGAAGCTCCACCATGAAAATCATATGATTGTTGCATGTGGGTACCAGAAGATCAGATTTTTACGGATACTAACGGATACAATTTCTACTTGAAAGTCTGTGAATGCCAGGGTACAAGGGACTGGCAGAAGGAAATGTAGTGTTCCCCTGAGAATCCCTAAATTTCCACACCCTCTGAGTTATGCAGGTCACCATAGCAACATCTGTGTACATCACTGCTTCGATGCGGATAGGCCACAGCTGCTAAGCCCTACAGGGGACCCATCACGCCCTGTCTGGCTGCACATTAAGTCACAGCCTTATTCCAAGCTTTCTGAGAATCTTGGAGCCCTTGAGCCAATCCCAGGGGAAATAATTAAAATCACACTGACTTAGGTGGCACACGAGACAGCAGTATGTCATTAGTTATTTTATGGCCCTAGAATGACAGTCATTTCAGAAGGCAGCTTACTGCACCTGAGAGGTGTGGCCTTTGAGTAGCCCAGAGGAAAAGGTTTCAGCAATGATGTCCAAGAATTAGCAATCTCAGCCAAGAAAGCTAAGCACATCACCAAGGTGCCCAATCATTAACAGGCTTTTTGTTAAGGATGATAAACCTTTACTGATGACTCTCTTTTGATTTAAGATATGCAGATTCCTTGGGACATATGTAAATGCCTCTGGGATTGTCCATTTCTCAAAAGGCCTGAACACACTTTGGAAAATATATGCCATGAAGATACCTAGGTGGAGAAAAAGAGTCCCATGCTGGCTTTGTACAAGCCACCACATCTAATCCACCATCACTGAAGACACAGCTGTTGAGAAAGTTATCATTTTCAAGTTCTAGTGATGTCTTAAATACAAGCATTATTTATGCCTGAAAGCTAACTTGGTTAGGCTTTTACTTGGACATGAACATTGTAAAACACTAGCCACTCATTCTAGTACATTCTTTTTCCAGATTGTGCATTGCAAAAATATTCCGTATCTAAGGGCACCACTCACATTATGAGCTCATATTAACATATGAAAGCACGTGAGCCAATGTAGAGATTCAGCCTACCAGTCTGAGTCAGCAGGGACAACTCCTTCTACGCAATCTCACATCATACACATGGTCATACATACATAGGGGACAGCGCGAATGTATACACTCCCATACGTTTGTGTATGGCTGTGCCCTACTATGAGCTTTGTCTGGGTCATCCTTCAAGTCAGGTCTCTTGCCACTGCCCACAGAACGAGGATAAAGAATCCTTCAATCCCTGCCCCTCACCATCTGACCCTGGCCCAGTTGTCTTACCTGTGGGGCTGAGGAAACGTTCATGCTGTTAGTGTCCTTCCCGTGTCCCCAGAGTCCAGGGATATGAGAGTCATCCAGAGAGGGAGCACATGTGTGTGTTACAGCCTGCTAGGGCTCTACAAAGATTTAAAAGAAAAGATAGTTAAAATGTCCTAAATAAAAGGATAGAAACTAGATAGTCTAAAGTATAACATCAAGAAGGAATTTCTTTAAAAACTGGAGTTCTAAGGACTTTATAATAAAGGATTCCTAGGAAGAAAGGAAGGCTTTGTAAGAACCCCATGTAGCTCTAACAGCATGCCACTGAGCCCAGATTTAAAGACAGAAGAGGTGAGAGGGCAGCTCAAGACCTAGGATGAGTGTGAACTGATAGCCAGAACTTGTAGCAACAATGAGAAAGGCAAGCTGAAGCTTATAAAAATAAAAAAAAGTGAACAAAGTGGAGAAGATTCACTGAAGCTTAGTAACTTGCTTTAGTTAACATGAACACAGTCAGTCAACAGCACTGTCAGGATTTGAATTAGGTTGATGTGACAGTGTTGTGATACTGTTTCTCACATCTCATTGTCTTAGTCACCTGGTACTGCTCTAACAGAAAATACCACGAGTGGAAGGTTTCATGAGGAGAAGCTTTTATGGACACAGTCTGGTAAACTGCAAATCCATTTACAAATTGTAAGTCCATTCAGTAAGAGAATTTATCACAGTCCGGTAGGCTGAGTCCAAATCCAGTGAGAGCATCTTATCACAGGGACCTCGGGTCCAAAGGACGTGCGCTGCTCTCGGTGCTTCTCTCTTGTTGGTGTGAGGTTCCCAACTTCTTCTGCTCACTTCTCTCCCTTATATTCCACAAGCTTGTGGGTTGCGCCCTGCCTCACTAACACAACTGCAAACCATTCTCCATCATCAATATCACAGAGGCAGGACTCACAACACATGGGAGGAAGGGCATCATATTGGGACTCACAGCCTAATCAAATCAACAGACATTTTGGGGGGGACACAGTTCAACCCATGACACTCGTAGATCAACATCTTTTCTTGCTGGTGCTACTTCTGCTCTTCTTCCAGCTCTCAGCCAGATAACGGTAATTTCTCTCTAATCCATCTCTGCCTCTTATGTTGGCCTGCTGGAATCCACTCCCTGACTCACCTAGACTAGAGCAATCTTCCTAAAACGCTAATCTGGCCATGCTCTTCTTCTTCTGAATGTCGTCCAGGGTTTCCCACTCACGCCTGAAATGGTTTGTTTGGTCTCCTACCTCGGCCTCTGGAGTCTCATCTCCTGCCATCCTCCTTCCCATACAGCCAGAGGGCAATGCCAAGCATCTAAAGGACCTCAAACTCGCTGACCTCCCTCTGCTAGAAAGGCCCTTCTGCCTCTGCCTCCATCACAATATCCTTCAGAATTTAGTACACACTTCTCCTCTGTCCCTAGAACACCCTTTCTGATCCATCAGCCCAGGTATTGCCCCTGCTCTGAGTCTCCCATCGCACTTCATCGTTCTCAGAGTTCTTATATTGTGTGGAACATACTTCAGCTTTATGTTAACATTTCTTTCTCATTAGATTTTGAGCTTGTGCTCAGCTGCTAACTAAAAGTTTAGCAATTCAAACATACCAACTGCTCAGCAGAAGAAACATGTGGCAGTCTGTTTCTGTAAGGATTTATAGCCTTAGAAATCCTATGGAGCAGCTCCACTGTGTGTTAGAGGGTCACCATAAATTGAAACGGACTCAATAGCAGTGAGTTTGATTCTCATTAAGGGAAAAAACACACCTGAATAATTTTTTTTCTCTCCAGCAGCTATATAATTACACTGATTGTTCAAGAAAGGTTTACCAAACTCTAAATTATATCAAATATAAATTTTGGCTTATCTATATGATCTTCTATTATTTGGCCCCATCAAATCAGTCCATTCTATGAGATGTAAGTCACACCCAATCACCACTTATGTATCAGCTGAGGTTTGCATCTTGTTACGATGCTGAACTAGGTTTCAGCATAGCTTTTGACTAAGACAGACTAGAATGAAAATCCTGATGGCCTATTTCTGAAAATTAGCTGGTAAAAACTGAATGTATCGCAATCGTCCAATCCATAACACAATGGGGATGCAACACTAGTGGGCAGTATTTCATGCCATTGTACACAGGATCACCAGGGGTTGGTGGCACACTCAATGGCAGCTAACAGTGACATGGCATACACTCTTCAGTTCTAGACTAAATGGTATTCTCACGGTCTCAGATGCATGTCTTTTTGTTCTTATGATCTGCCCTCCCTGCATTATCCCCTATTCTCTGCTATGAAGATGGTACTTCTCTCCCTCATCTAGTTCAAGGGTGAAATTTCCATGAAGCCATATCTGATGACACTAGTCCTCTCTGCTCCTTCTACAACACAGCCTCTAAGTGTGTTGCCAAGTGGAAGCTTGGTATGCACCAGTGGGGCTTAAAAACTGCTTGACTTCACACCAGAACAATCAGAAAGGATGCCAGAGTTTTTGTCAGTGGGGCCCAAATGTCATAATCTGTAGGTCTTTTTACTGGACAATCACATTTTCCATAGACTAGCCATTCACACTTCTGTCTGGAGGAGAATATCTGGGCGTAGCTTTTTCCTGAGCAGGGTGGGTGAAATGGATTAAGAGACTCATCATTGAGGATGTAGACATTATTTTTCTGTTTTGCTCCTGTTTTTCTGCTGTGCATGTTGTCCCTGATCCCTCTGAGGTATAATTTCTCTGAACAATAATTCTTTGTTTTCCTTTTGGGGTGAAGGAGGGAGCTGAGAATCCATCTGATCCCCTTTTCAACCAATACTCATATTTTCAACAACGCCCTTTGCCATAGCTTCCTGAGGTAACTGAACCCTTGAACTCCCTAGCCCTCCTGGGATACTCTGGAGTGAATGGAATCCCTGGTCTTCATTCTCCTCTACAAAATCCTAAATTGGAACTTCCTCTAATCTGTTAGGTCACCACCATTCCTCTATCTACTTTCCATCTTTCTTTTTTAAAAAAACTGTTCCATAGGTATAGCTAACACAACACAGTTTGCTTGCTGAAAGTGAAGAGGACTTGAAGCACTTACTGATGAAAACCAGAGACTACAATCTTCACTGTGGGTTAACTCCCAATATAAACAAAACAAAAATCCTCAGAAGTGGGCCAATAAGCAGCTTCATGATAAAAGGATAAAATATTGAAGTTTCAAGAATTTCATTTTACTTGAATCCACAATCAATATCCACAGAATCAGCAATCAAGAAATCACATGATATACTACTGGAACAGTCTGCTGCAAAAGATCTCTTTAAAGTGTTTAAAGACACAGATGTCACTTTGAGGACTAAAGTGCACCAACACAAGCCATGACATTTTCAATCACATCACATACATGTGAAAACTAGACGATTAATAAGGAAGATCAAAGAAGAAACGGGACATTTTCAGTATATCATTAGTGAAAAATATATACCATGGACTGCTAGAAGAACCAACAAGTTTGTTCCAGAAGATGACAAGACTTCCTCTCACATTCTCCAGACTCATTATTAGAAGGGACTAGTCCCTAGAGAAGGACATCATACTTGGCAGAGTAGTGGATCAGTGAAAAAGAGGAAGACCTTCCTTTAGATGGACTGACACGGTAGCTGTCATAATCAGCTCAACCATAGTAATGACTGTGAGTATGGCACGAGGTTGTGCAGTGTTTTTTTATGTTGTACAGGGGGTCACTATGAGTCGGAACTGACTTGACCATATGTAACAACAACAGCACAAAATTTACCAATGCAACATTTTTGGCATGTAAAATTGAGTGAGGCCAATTACATCAAAATATTATACAAAGAATCACTAATATTTATTGCCAATTTTCCATTTTCAAAAGAAGCATACTTACATCCTTTAACGGTTTGAAGTCGTCTCTCTTTCTCTCTCTCTGCTTCTCCCTCTCTCCTCCTTCCTTCCTCCCTTGTCTCATGAGTTTATAATTATTTTACTTATCTGCTACTTACATACTACTTCTGGAATTCCAGAACAGATCTAAGATAAATGAATACAATCAGTCCCCTGGGTTTAATGAGTAATCTGCTCTACATTCTGTGTATCCTTTTATATGCTATTTTCCAACTGAATTAAATGTGATTTGTTGCAACTAAAGTCACATTATATTCTTTCTGTGCTCTTCCAGTGCCTTTGAGTGCACACTGAGTAAAATCTAAAATTCTACCTATGCAGTCACACATGTGGCTCCTTCTGATTCCGCATTACCTTTTTAATCTCATCTCTCGCCACTCTTTCCCCTCTTACTCTGCTCCAGCCACACTGGCCTTCTTGCTGTTCTCAAAATCCACAAAGCACATTCACATTAAAAATTTGTGGTCTCACAGTGGGAGGCCTCACACTATCTGACCTTAGAACCTATTAAATTGCCACAGTAGTTAAAACAGCCTGGCACACCCAGAGCAATTAGACAAGACCAAGAAATAAAGGGCATCTACATTGGCAAAGAAGAAGTCAGAATCTCCCTGTTTGCAGATGATATGATTGTATATGCACAGAACCCCAAGGAATCCATAAGTAAACTACTTAAACTGATAGAAGAGTTCAGCAAAGTCTCAGGATACAAGATAAACATAAGTAAATCAGTAGGATTCCTTTATACCAACAACTAGACTGTTAAGGAAGAAATTATCAAATCAATACCATTTACGACAGCCCCTAAGGAGATAAAGTACCTAGGAATTAACCTAACCAGAGAAATAACAGACCTTTACAAAGAGAACTACAAGCCCTTACTACAAGCCCTTACTACAAGAAACCAAGAGAGACTTAGATAAATGGAAAACCTACCCTGTTTATGGCTAGGAAGACTTAACATTGTGAAAATGTCTATTTTACCCAAAGCAATTTATTTATATAATGCAATCCCAATACAAGTTCAAGCATCATTTTTTAATGAGATGGAGAAACAAATTACCAATTTTGTTTGGAAAGGGAAGAAGCCCCGGATAAGTAAGGTACTACTAAAGAAGAAGAATACACTCGGAGGCCTCTCATTACTCGACCTTAGAACATACTACACTGCCACAGTGGTCAAAACAGCTTAGTACTGGTACAAGAACAGACAGATGGGTCAATGGAACTGAGACCCCAGAGATGACATCATCTGCCTGTGAACAGCTGATATTCGACAAAGGCCCTAAGACATTAAACTGGGATAAAAACAGTATCTTCAACAAATGGTGCTGGCAAAATTGGTTATCCATCTGCAATAAACTGAATCAAGATCCATATCTTACACCTTATACAAAAATCAACTCCAGATGGATAAAAGACCTAAACATCAAACCTAAAACGATAAAGCTCATCCAAGAAAAGGTAGGAACAACAATGGAAGTTTTAATACACAATGAGGACAGACTCCAAAATCTGTCAAAGAAACCACAATCAACAGAAGAGAAAATAGATAAATGGGAACTATTAAGAATCAAACACTTTTGCTTATCCAAAGACTTTATTAATAGAATTAAAAGAACACCCACAGAATGGGAAAAAATATTTGGCAACTCTATGTCAGACCAACGCCTGATCTCCATAATCTATAAGATACTACAAAATATCAATAAGAAGATAAACCATCCAATTAAGCAATGGGCAAAGGAGATGGACAGACATTTCACTAAAGAGGAGATCCAGACAGCCAAAAACACATGCAGACATGTTCACGATCTTTAGTTATTAAAGAAATTCAAATCAAGACGACAATGAGATACCATCTCACCCCAACAAGATTGGCCATGATCCAGAAAACACAAAACAACAAATGCTGGAGAGGCTGTGGAGAAAGTGGAACCCTCCTACACTGTTGGTGGGTTGCAAAATGGTCCAGCCTCTTTGGAAAGCAATCTGGCGATTCCTTAAAAAAATGGATATAGATATACCCTTTGACCCAGTAATTCCACTACTTGGAATATATCCTACAGAATCAAGGCCTTTCACACCAACGGACACATGCACCAGAATGTTTATCGCAGCACAGTCCACGATAGCAAAAAGGTGGAATCAACCCAGATGCCCAACAACAGAACAATGGATAGGTAAACTATGGTACATATACTCAACGGAGCACTATGCAATGATAAAGAATAACGATGATTCCAGGAAACATCTCCTAACCTGGTTTCAACTGGAAGACATTATGTTGAGTGAAAGTAGTCAGTGACAAAAGGACAAATATTGTACGAGACTTCTACAATAAGATCTCAAAAATAGACTTGTGTATAGAAGAAAAGACTCTTTGACAGCTGCAAGGGAGGGGAAGGAGGGAGGGTGAGTGGGGGAGGGTCTAGATTAGATAGTTCCTAGAAATCTCATTGGGAGAAAGTGGTGATAGCACACATTAGAAACAAGAACAACATTAAGTGGACATCAGCATAATTTGAGTACTCCTTTCATCTTAACCCAATATTGCAAGGATAGAGTAGCTGGGGTGGGGGCAGGGGACCATGCTCTTAGGCAAAATAGAGGCCAATTGGCACAACTAGCGTTTTGCTAAGAGAGCTCTCTGCACCCCACATTGGTGAGTGGCATCTGGGGTCTTAAAAGCTGCCAAGCTGCCATCCGAGGACACAGCAAATGGTCCCAACTCAACAGGAACGGATGCTCACCGAGGACCAAAATGACATGTGGTAAAGACAACCTAGAAGACAGAGAGACCCACAAGAGTGGGTGCCTACATCGACTTGGGACGGGAAGAACCAGATGGTGCCCGGCCACCACCAGTGATAACCACGGTGGAGCTCACAGAGAGGAGTCTCACTGGCAACACAAAAATAAAAAGAGGTGCATCCTGAGATCTCCACTAAAAGACCTCAATTGATGATCCAGTGGTTTCAGGGTTCCCCTGAGAGCATGGCCCCCGGCCCTGATGCTGCCCTTACCCATAAATTATAACGAAGGTCCACTCTTGGGACAGGAATGAATTGGACTTGGCAATGCAGAGTGACCATATATTTGATACACTTTATGGTTCTATATATCTGTAGGATATCATCCTGCTGACCTCTGGCTGGAGGAAGGAGAGTGGGCGGAGAGGAGGGGAAAGGAGACTGTTGGGAGGATGAGACATGTATGGAGCAGAGAGGAATAGTGTGCTGTCACCAGACAGGCAGAGCAGTGGAAGCTGCATATAGGTGGGCATGTAAATTTATACGGGAATGTACATTTTCACTCAGTCATATTAGATAAAAAATAAAAATAATAATAATAATAAAAAAACAGCCTGACACACATACAAAAAGAGACATATAGACCAATGGAACAGAGTTGAGACCTCAGAGATGCCACCATCCTCTTATGAACAGTTGATATTCCACAAAGACCTTAAGACTGTAAACTGAGGTAAAAACAAATGGTGCTGGTAAAATTGGATATCTGTCTGCAAAAAATTGAAACAAGACTCGTATTTCACACCTTACACAAAAACTAACTCAAATTGGAAAAAAAGACCTAAATATCAAACCTACAATGGCAAAGATCACACAAGAAAAAATAGGGTCCACAATGAAAGTTTTAACACACAACTTAGACTTCAAAATCTGACAAAGTATGCTCAACAGAAAAGAAAATAGATAAATGGGAACTACTAATAATCAAACACTTTTGCTTATCCAAAGACTGTGTCAAAAGACTTAAAAGACCACCTACGGAATGGGAAAAAATGTTTGGCAACTGCTTGTCAAACTGACATCTAATCTCCATGATCTACAAGGTACTGCAAAATATCAACAAGAAAAAGGTAAATAACCCAATTAAGTGATGGGCAAAGGAGATGGACAAAAACTTCATGTCATGGATTGAATTGCGTCCTCCCCAAAATATGTGTAACCATGTGTCTGGGCCATGATTCCCTGTATTTTATGGTTATCCTTCGTTTTGTGATTTTCCTACGAGGCATGTTAAAGGATTAGGGTGAGGCTGTAAATCTCTTCAGAAGATCACCTCCCTGCTCCACCTTGGAGTATGGCTTGTACTACCCTTAATCCTTTCATCTTATGAGAGATAAAAGGAAAGGGAAGCAGAGAATTGGGAACCTCACACCATCAAGAAAGCAGCATCAGGAGAAGAGTGTGTCCTTCAGACCTGAAGTTCCTGCACCAAGATGCTCCCTGGACAAAAACTGATGCAATACTGGACTTTCCTCCAGAGCTGACAAGAGGGAAAGCCTTCTCTGGAGTGGAAATGCTGAATGTGGACTTCCCCTGGAGCAGACAGCTTGAATTTGGACTTGCAGCCTACTGGACTATGTAAGAATAAACTGTCCTTTGGTAAGGCTATACAGTCTGTGGTACTTCTGTTAGAGCAGTACGACATGACTAAAACACTTCACCAAAGAGGACATCCAGGAAGCCAAAAGACACATGAGAAAATGCTCACGATCATTAGCTATTAGAGAAATCCAAATCAAAACTACATTGAGATACCATCTCATTCCAACAAGATTGGTCATGATCCAAAAAACACAAAAGAACAAATTCTGGAGAGGCTGTGGAGAGACTGGAACTCTCCCGCACTGCTAGTCGGATTGCAAAATGGTATTGCCCTTCTGGAAAGCAATTTGGTACTTCCTTAAAAAGCTGTAAATAAATACATCATTTGATTCAGAAATCCCACTGCTCAGAATATATCCTAAGGAATCAAAGGTAGTCACACACACAGATACCTGCACATGAGTGTTTATTGCAGCACAGACCACAATAGCAAAGAGATAAAATCAACAGACGAATGGATGAATAAACCATGGTACACATATACTCAATGGAACACTGTGCAATGATAAAGAACAGTGATGATTTTAGGAAGCATCTCATAATCTGGTTTCAACTGGAAGACATTATGCTGACTGATGTCAGTGGCAAAAGGATGAATATTGTATGAGACTCCTACTATAAGGACTTAAAAATAGACTTATGTACAGAAGAAAAGACTCTTTGATGGCTGCAAGGATAGGGAGGGAGGGGGAGAGCTGGTCACAGATTAGATAGTCAATAGAAATTTCCATATGTGAGAGCAATGACAGCACACAGTAGAAAGATCAACTTAACTGAACTTCAACATAAACTGAAAACTCATCTAATCTTAACCCAACTTAGCCAGGATAGAGTAGCAGGGTTAGGGATCTGGAACCATGCTCTCAGGGGACACTGAGGCCAATTGACATAACTAGCCTATTGCTAAGAGAATCTTCTGTACTGCATTTTGGTGAGAGGCATCTGGAGTCTTAAAAGCTAGCAAGCTGCCCTCTGAGGTACACCAAATGGTTCCAACTATTCTGAAACAGTTGATCACCAGAATCAACAAAGATACCAGGAAAAAAGAGCCCAGGAGACAGAAGGACCCATGTGAGTGGGTGACAGTATCAACATGTGACCAGAAGAACCAGATGGTGCCCAGCCACCACCAAAGACAGCCGTGATGGGGCACACAATGTTGAGTCCCAGTGGTAACATGAGAAAAAGAGGGGTGTGCCTCAAGAACTCCACTCAAAGACTGCATCTGAGGGTCTGGCAGCCTGGAGTTTCCCCTGGAGCATGGCCCCAGACCTTCTGCTGCCCCTGTCCAGAAAACATTATTGAGGTCAACTCTTTCAACAGGAATGGACTGAACTCGGGGACACAGTGTGACCGTATGGTATGTGTCCTTCATGGTCCTATGCATCTGTAGGATGCTGTCCTACTGGCCTCTTACTAGAAAGAAGGGTAGAGGGGCCTGTTACTAGAAGGGAGAGGAGAGGACAGGAGATTGTTAAAAGGATACAACATATATAGAACAAAAAGGAAGAGTGTACTGTCACCAGGCAAGGAGAGCAAAAGGAGCTGCAGATAAGCGGGCATGCAAATTTAATTTGGACTGTGTACTGACATTTAGTCACAATAAATAAATAAATAAATAAAATGAAGTTCTCTCTGTTCTCTAGGTCTAGGTCTATTCCTCCAGATAATTACATTGCTACCTCCTCAACTTCTTCGAGTATTTTATCAAATATCCTAATATTAATGAGTCTTACATTGACCACCCTATTTAAAGTAACAACTATCATCAGCCTCTATCTCTTTGCTGTCTACTTGTTTTTTTGTTTTAATAACACTTATGAAAATCTGTGTTAACATTTTAAAAAGTTGTTTCTTACCTTCCCTCAAAATGTAAGTCAATGAGAACAGAATCTGTTCTGTTTGTCAATAGGAGCAGAATCTGTTCTGTTCAGTGCTAAAAACAGTGCCTAACACGTAGTAAATTAATAAATATTTGTTTCATGAATGAATGAATACATGAATTAATAAAGAACCCTCCTCCCCAAAATATCAAGTTAAGAAAATCTTTCAGGTAGCACAGGGTGGCCCTGACCAAGGTCTGCAGGGAAAGACCCCAACAAAAGGTGAAAGAACATACTAGAGGGAGAGGTCAGTCTAGGCTGGTGGCCCAGGATCAGTAAAAAGGCATAAGGATATATAACGGAGGCAGATTCCAGCACAATACGTGACTGAGTCTAGAAATCTCTCTGTATCTCTAGGCTCCTTTCCATGTGATCACAGTGTAAGAACACCTGTCAAACATGTGAGTTGAATAGGGCACTGTAAACCAAGCCTAGATGAAACTGTGGGCTGAGTACAGAATGAGGCCAGCAAAAACATGGTCAGGTAGATGTCTGTGAGTGGGGCCACACAGGACCAGTGTTCAACAATATGGTCACAATGGGGTTGTAATCAAACTATGGTGTTTATGGAGAGTAGTTTCCTAGGGCTGCTGCAATACAAATACCACAAGGAGGAGGCTTTGAAGAACAAGAATTCATTTTCTTGCAGTTCTGGAGATTGAAAGTCCAAATGCAGTTCTTGGCTGTGTTGATTCTTTGCTGGTCAGCAGCCCTGAGCATTCCTTGGCCATCCTCATATGGTCTCTGCCTTCCCCTGGGTGTGTGCAGGTCTTTGCATCTAATCTACTCTTTTTATAACTCAGAAGTGAGGAAACTCAGAGCCCACCCTGCTCAGGCTCGACGTCTAATGAACATAACAAAGAAACTTTATTTCCCAGTAGAGTAACATCTATAGACAGAGGAGTTAGGATTTCAAGTCATATTTCTGAGTCACACAATTCAAATCATCACATGGACTAACAAGTTCTGGCAATTTTATCTTTCTACTTGGCCTAGCGAACTAGACTAGTTTTCATTAAACCTGAATAAGCCCTGAGGATTCTTGAACAATTATAAAGGATGGTGGGATGGAATACAAAAAAGTGGGGGTGGAGGAGCAAAAGATCAAAACTGAGCTTACTGATACATGGTAATTAAGTAAGGAAGTAATTTGAAAAATGAAAGTTCTTTTAAAAAAGTTTACGAAACTGTTGAAACAAGCTACAATGGTTAAAACTGTTCTTCGCAGTCGAGTGGATTTCAACTCATGGTAATCCCATGTGTGCAGAGTAGAACTGCTGCATAGAATTTCTAAGACTGTGTGACTGTTAGAAAGTAAATTATCAGGCTTTCCTTGAAAGCTACCTCTGAGTGGGCTTGAGCTGATAACTTTTTAATTAGTTGCTGAGCAATTAATCATTTGTACCATCCAGGGACTTCCAGTGATTCAAGAGGTAAATCGTCAGTAGAATGATGAACAGCATCGCTCACCTTGTGAACTTACTCTGATAGCTAGTTGGCAAACACTTGGCAGTGCTTACCACTCAGAAGTTAACAAAACACAAAAGCTATTAGTAGATAAGTCATAGTACAGTACCCCCAAATTATCATTTGTATTTAAACGTTCATTCTCCAAAAATGAAGTCAGTATAGTTTTCTCAGTTGGTCGTTACTGGCAAAATAAACAGCTGGACATCTTCCACTCAGGCCTTGGAGTTACGTTGCTAGCATCGTATAGAGGAGATGTTACATCAGCCTCAAAGAAATTAGCGTTCATCACTCAATTATGTTGCCCAACAAAGTAATGCAGGCTTGTATTCCATTGACTTTTAAACTACATTGCTCCTCTTTTGAATTTAATTCCCTCCTGTGTGAAAGGAAGGTAATACGTAACTCAGGAGAGTTTTACAAGGGTCAAATGAGGTAATGTTTGTCAGCAAGACAGAAACATAGAATTTTGTTATTTTGATTGGTGCTATTGTTTTTATTGCCGATTCTCTTCAGCAGATGCTCACCTTGTGCTTTGAAAAGTTTCCCTTTGTACAGTTCCCGAGGCAACGTGCTCAAAAGTGTATGAGGGGAGACGTTAGGCCAGACACCTGGACTCCGTGGGCCTCTATCATCAGCAAAACAGGAACGATTTATTTGAATGTTTCATTTAGAGAGTTCTGCAGGGATGTGATATGAAAGACACCACGCGATGGCACCAGGACAATTTTACTTTCATCCTAGTAACAACGTTGACTTTTCTGGAGATTTTACTAAACCTGGGTTGTTTGTGCTGTGCAAATATCTATGCTGACAGCGCAACTACCAGTGTTTCTGCAGTGTACAACTCAGACTTACGTTCCCGTGGGAGCCCTGCTGGCACAGTGGTTAAGGGTTACTGCTGCCAACTAAGAGGTCAGCACTCTTAATCCACCAGATGCTCCTTGGAAACCCTATGGGGGTTCTTCCGGTCGCATAGGGTCTCTATGAGTCAAAATCAACTTGACGGCAACAGGTGTTTTAGATTTCTATCAGTTTATATAATTCAGTTATGCATACAATTCAGTGGGATGAGTATTACTGGTCATTGTGGCCAATGCAGTAGTCGAGTAAGCATGAACGTTTTCCAGGTTGGGATTTTGTGGCAGATTTTGAGTTTTTTTGGTTGCTTGTTTCCTATTTTTGCCTTCAAGGTAGAATTGTCATACTTAGCAAGTGAAAATACAGAAAGCTCTGTTAAATTTAAATCTCAGTAGAGGTATTCACGGATCCTTGCTATAATCTAAAGTAAATAACCTCTAGAACTGGATTTGGGGCAGAAGAATAATTTATATTTTAATAAATTTATATAAAATTATATAATTATATAAATTTATATAAAACTATCATGCCCTATAGAGATTTTTTTTTTCCCTTAGTATAGCCTGCAAATGGAAGGAAATGAATGTGTCGAAGGATGGAAACTGTATAATTGGAGGCTCAGGACAACAGTTCCGGCACATAGTGATGTGTACAGCAGACACGGATCAGCAAAACTAGCTAAGATTGTGTTGTTTAGGGACACAGAAAGGTATGGAACTCAGAGATAGGAAGGCAAACAGAAAAGATAGGAAGCAGTGTGTAGAAGGCATTGCGGCAGAGTCCACATGACTGGGAAGGAGTGAAAAGAGGGAGGACAGAGAAGATGAAAGGAATGCTGGAGTTCTCAGTCTAGAAGGGCATCAGTCTGACAAAGGGAAATGGGGAGATTAGGAGTAAAGACTGAGTTCAAGGGCAATGATTGTAAAATACGTATGGATCTTAAAGTATTAAAAATGCTTTGTGATATAGCAAGAGCGTATCGAAAGCTAAAGACATCTAAATTTGTATGGAATTTAGAATGTAACAAAGTTCCTTCAAGTAAAAATGGAAAAGAGACGTGTTATACATGTATACAAACACATATATATGTACACACACACACAAACTCATATTGAGAAGACCCTGTATCATAGTGGTTAAAGTGCTCATCTGCTAATTGAAAGTTTGGAACCCATCAGGGACTCCATGAGAGAAAGATCTGGCAGTTTGCTTCCATTAAAGTTTACAAGGCATGGAAACCCAGTGGAGCAGTTCTGCTCAGTGTGTCTTCCTATAGGGTCAGTCTGTGTCAGAGTTCACAGCTGCAGGTGTGGGTTTATACACACACATAGTTTTATACACATCTTTTAGCATGGAGAAAATTTTACATAATCTTCCTGGAATGACAAATTCTAAGTCATTTTATCCATCCAATTAATCTTCCTCCCAAGAAAAGCAATTGTTTGCATTTTTTATTTTAATTAATCTGGCAAATATTTATTAAGCAGACTGTGAGTCCTATGTTGTTCCGTATGCTGGGATATCAGAGATGGAGATCAACAAGTCTCCTGTCCTCAAAGACAAGAGTAGATGCATAAATGTTGTTGTTAAGTGCTGTCCAGTTGGTTCCAACTCAGAGCAACTCTGTCTACAACGGACTGAAACACTGCCCAGTCCTGCATTATCCTCACCATCATTGCTGTGCTTGAGCCCATTTTTGCAGCCACTGTGTCAACCCATCTAATTCAGGGACTTCCTCTTCTTTGCTGACCTTTTCCTTCACCAAGCATATCTTTCACCGTGGACTGATCCCTCCTGATAGCAAGTCCGAAGTATGTGAGACACAATCCCACCATCCTTGCTTCTAAAGAGCATTCTGATTGTACTTCTTTCCCAGATGGATTTGCTTTTTCTTTTGGAAGCCCAAGATATATTCAGTATTCTTTGTCAACACTGCAGTTTAAAGGTATCAATTCTTCTTCAGTCTTCCTTAGTCTTGGCCCAGCTTTTTTACACATATGAGTGAGCTGAATACACCATGGCTTGGGCCAGGCATGCCTCAGTCTTCAAAGTAATACTTTGCTTTTGAACACTTTAAAGAGGCTTTTTTTGCAGCACATTTGCCCAGCGCAATGCATCCTTTGATCTCTTGACTGCTGCTTCCACAGGTGTTGATTGTCAATTCAAGTAAAACAAAATCCTGGAAAACTTCAATCTTTTCTGTTTTTCATTGTCTTAGGCTGGACTCTCTAGAGAGGCTGAACAAGAAAAGTATACAAATAAATGTACAGAGAAACTTACGTCAAGGAAACAGCTCATGTAATTGTAGAGGCTGAAACATACTAAGTCCTGGATCTGGATACAAGTTTCATGCAGCCATGGAAGCTGGCAAACCTAAGGTCATTAGGTTAGAGAGCAGGGTTCCCACTCACAGGCTGTGTACGACGGCAGGCAAGACTGTGAGGTTTCTCCTGATTCATATAGTTGCAGGGGCTGGCAAACCTAAGATTAGAATTTCAGGGAACAGGACTCTTACTCACAGACTGTGAAGATCAATAAATCCCAACCTCAACAAGTAAGCTGCTAGTTCAAGTCCCAAGAACCAGACATGAGAAGGCAAGACAGAGGCTGCTGCTGGATCCACAGCAAACCAAAAATCTTGGCAAGGAAATCAGGAAAGATGTAGGCAGTGAAAGGTGGGGACAGTGATCTACCACAGTCCCCAGCCATACACCAGAGCACATTCTATAATGGGGGTGACCACAACATTATACAACAGACAAAACACTGAAAATCATGGCCCAGCCAAGTTGACACACAATCTTAACTATCACAACCATGAAGTTGCTTACTGGTCCAGTTGTGAGCATTTTTATTTTCTTTATGTGGATGTACAGTCCAAACTGAAGGATATATTGTCTCTAAACTTCATCAGTAGCTGTTTCTTCACTTTCAGCAAGCAAGCTTGTGTCATCTGCATAACACAGTTTGTTAATTTATCTTCCTCCAATCTTGATGCCCCATTTTTCTTCATGTGGTCCAGCTTCTTGGGTTACTTGCTCAATATACAAATTGAGTAGGTATGGTGAAAGATACAGTCCTGACTCATACATTTGCAGAATTTAAACCTCACAGCAATCCCTCCCACAGACTGCCTCTTGATTGGTGTGGTTTTCTCAAGAGCATTATTAAGTGTTTCCAAATCCCCATTCTTCACAATGTTATCCAGAATTTTTTATGATTCACACAGTCAAATGCCTTGCCTTAATCAATAAAATATAGTTAAGCATTTTTCAGGTATTCTCTGATTTCAGCCAGGATCTATCTGACTTCAACAATTACATCCCTGGTTCCATATCTTCTTTTGAATCTGGCTTGAATTTCTGGAAGTTTCTTGTCAATATACTGGTATAACCATGTTTGAATGACTTCCAGCAAAATTTTACTTGCACGTTGTATTAATGCTATTATTCCACATTAATGATATCACTTCCACATTTTATTAGATCTCCTTTCTTGGGAATAGACATAAATATGGATCTCCTCTAGTTTGTTAGCCAGATAGCAGTCCTCCAAATTTCTTGTCATAGACAAGTGAGCACTTCCAGTGCCATCATCCATTTATTGCAACATCTCGGTTGACATTCCTTCCATTCCTGGAGCGTTGTTTTTTGCCAATACCTTCATTGCAGCTTGGACTTGTACCTTCAGTTCTGTTGGTTACTAGTTATATGCTACCTCCTGAAATGGGTGAAAACTGGCAGATGCTTTTGGTATGTCTGTATTCCTTCCGTCTTTTTTTTTTTTTAACTGTGATTGAGTGAAAGCTTACAATACACTTCATATTTGTATGCCCACCTATCTGCAGCTCCCTCTGCTCTCCTTGCCCGGTGACAGCACACTCCTCCTTTCCATATGATACATGTCATATCCTCTTAACAATCTCCTGTCCCCTTCTCTCCAACCTCTCCTCTCCCTTCTAGTAATAAGCCAGTAGGACAGCTACTTATAGATACATAGAACCATAAAGTATGCACACTGTAAGGTCACATTGTGACCCCAACTCCACTTCATTTGTATCCAAAGAGTTGCTCAGGGGTAGCAATAGATCTAGGGGCTATGCTCCCAGGGGAACCCCCAAGCCTTTGTACCATCAGTCATGTTTTTTTAGTGGAGTTCTTGAGGTGCACCCCTCTTTGTCTTGTGTTGCCACTGGGACTCATTGGGTGTGCCATCATGGCTGTCTTTGGCAATGGACAGGTACCATCTTGTTCTTCTGGTCACATGTTGATACAATCACCCATTCACTTGGGTCTTTCTGTCTCCCAGGATTTTTTCCTCCTGTCTGTTGTTCTTGGTGGTCACCCGTTCTGCATGAGTTGGGACAATTTGCTGTACCTCAGATGGCAGCTTGTTATCTTTTACGACCCCAGACACCAGTCACCAATATGGGGTGCAGAAGACTCTCTTAGCAACAGGCTAGTTATGGCAAATGGCCTTGATGTCCCCTGAGAGCATGATACCCAGACCCCTGTCTCTAGGACTCTATCCTTGCTATGATGAGTTAAGATTAGAAGAGTTTTCAGTGTATGTAGTAGTCTGGTTAAGTTGATCTTCTTTCTAGTGTGTGCTGTCACTGCTTTTACCCAACCAAATTTCTATCAACTATCTAATCTATGACCAGCCCTCTCCCTTCTTCCCCATCCTTGCAGCCATCAAAGTGTTTTCTTCTGTACATGAGTCTGTTTTAAATCTTTATAGTAGGGGTCTCGTACAATATTTGTCCTTGTGCTGCTGACTGATTTTACTCAACATGGTGTCTTCCCACTGAAACAAGGTTATGAAATGCTTCCTAAAATCATCATTGTTCTTTATCATTGCATACTGTTCCTTTGAGTACATGTACCATAGTTTGTTCATCCATTCATCTGTTGTTGGGCATCTGGGATGAATTCCATCTTTTTGCAGTTGTCGACTGTGCTGCAATAAACATGTGTGTGCATGTGTCTGTTCGTGTGACTGCCCGTGATTCTGCAGGATACATTCTGAGCAGTGGATTTACTGGATCGAATGGTATATCTATTTACAGCTTTTTCAGGAAGTATCAGATTGTTTTCCAAAGACTTTGTAATCCCACCAGCAATGCAGGAGAGTTTCAGTGTCTCAACAGCCTCTCCAGCATTTGTTGTTTTGATTTTTTTGGATCATGGCAAACCTTGTTGGGGTGAAATGGTTTCTCATTGTAGTTTTGATTTGAATTTCTCTAATAGCTAATGATTGTATTTCCTCATGTGTCTTTTGGCTGTTGGATGTCCTCTTTGGTGAAGTGTCTGTCTGGTACTTGTAAAGCAATTTTAAAAGTTTATTTTTAATTAGCTTTCAGATCATACAAAAATACATGCTCCACAGACTATAGTTTCCCAATCTCTACAGGTTTTTATGTAGCAAAACTTTGTAGTCTACCACTTAAGCTTAACATTTATTTTCTTTTTAAATTCACAATTAAATAACTTTAGAAATTATGTGCATAATGGTTGTATCCTTTCTATACTTATTCAGTTTGTATGCTAAGCAAATAATCCAAGACTCTAGACCATATGAAGAACAGGTTATCAGAATCAAAAGGAGAATCTTTGGTAACCCATATTTGCAGATGACACAACACACTTACTAATGAAGATCAAAGACCACAACCTTCAATATGAATTACACTTCAGCATAAAAAAAAAAAAAATCCTCACAACTGAACTGATAAACAAAAGAATGATAAATAAAACACTGAAGTTGTCAAGAATTTCATTTTACTTGGATTCACAATCCATACCCATGTGAGCAGCAGTCAGGAAATCAAAAGGTGCATTGCCTTGGGCAAATCTGCCCTAAAAGACCTCTTCAAGTGTTAAAGAGCACCTTGAAAACTAAGGTGAGCCTGACCCAAGCCAAGGCATTTTCAGTTGCTTCATAGGCATGCAAATGCTGGACAATGAATAAGAAAGACTGAAGAAGAACTGGTAACTTTAAATTGTGGTGTTGGCAAAGAATATTGGAGATACTATGGACAGAGGAACAAACAAATCTATCTTGGAAGAAGTACAACCAGAATATTAAATATATAGTAGACTGCCAAAAAATAAACATATCTGTCTTGGAAGAAGTACAACCAAAATGTTTTTTAGAAGTAAGGCATGTGAGACTGCATCTCACATACTTTCAAAATGATATAAGGAGGGACAGTCTCTGGAGAAGGACATCATGCTTGGTAAAGCATAGAGTCAGCAAAAAACAGGAAGACCCTGAATTAGGTGGATTGACACAGTAGCTATGTGGATGGTGCAGGACTGAGCAGTGTTTTATTCTGTTGTACATAGGGGCAAGACTCAGTCTATGGGAGGATGGCTAATGGTCTATCCAGTTCTGTAGCAAAAGCAAGCAAGAACACAAGTCTTTAATTCTGAATCCATACCTTTTCCTCAGTACCAAGATGCCTCTTATGAACTCATTCTTCTCAAATAACCAAACCCAAATTTGTTGTTGTTAGCTGCTGCTGGGTCAGCTCCCCACTGACAATACATGACAACCACATGTATTAGAGTCAAACTGTGTCATAGGGTTTCCTTAGTGGTGATCTTTCCCCAAGCAGATTTCCTGCAAGGCCTTTGCTTCAGTGGAGCTACTGAATTGGTTCAAACCATCAGCCTTTAGTAGATTGCAAACTACTTGTACCACCTAGGCTTCTTAAACTCAAATTATTACTATTGGGTGCTATTTGGTCGGTTCCAATTCATAGGGACCCCTTGTACAATGAACGAAACACTGCCCAGGCTTTACAAGGGGTGTTGTGTTTAAGCTGTTATTGCAGCCACTGCGTCAGTGCAAAACCCGGAGTTCTCAAGTTTAAATACTCAAGTGTCCCTGCTTAAACTAGGCCTCATCACATAGTTTGTCCCAATTAAGACTGCTGATAATGACTTGGCGGACTTAAGTGAAGGCATGTGACAGCTGTGGAAAGGGAGTTGTCCCACTTGAGAAGTGAACTTCGTCAAATCTGTAAGACATCTGGTGCTACAGCCAAAGCCATCAGCCACCATCATGAATGGCAACAACAAAACCATTAACAATTAACGTTTTTGAGAACTCACTCTGTACTAATTGCTTCTGTTACATTTCATAGATATCCATTCATCGTTTTAAGATTCCACAGGAATGCAACCACTTCTTTGTAGGTTTCCCTTTACTCACCATCGGCAGACATATGCAACCTGAATATGTTAATACTGCACATTACATGACCCAATTCATATGTCATTGTTAAGGCTGGTTTTTAAAGCATATGATTTATGTCTCTGACATGCCAGTAAAAATTAAAACATGGTGGGTGTCCAATATAGCTCACAGAAATGATATTCCACCCATGAAGCACAAATGTTCAAAGATGGAAAACAGCCAGCATGACATGTAAAACCTTATGTATGATAACTCCTTGTGTTCTTTGGCATGCAGCAGATTTATTTCACAGCACAGAAAGCTCCCCCATCCTCTCCAGTGGGCAATTTGCTCTAGTCTGTTGTGAATTTTCACAGCATTTAGTCAAGATCCTGCACCTGGTACCAGAGATGCTTATTGTGAGACCACATGGAAACAGAATGCACTGCTAAGTGAATTTTGAAAATCTGACAATGTTTATAAACTGTTAAAAAAGAGATGGACAGGAAAGCTTTTACCAAAAAGTAAACATTAAATCTGTACACCAGTGTTCACTGCAGTACTTTTCAGAATAGTCAAAAGTTGGAAACAGCTGAGATGTCCATTAATAAACTGGTAGGTAAACAAAATGTGGTCTATACATGGAATGAAACATTACTCAGCTTTAAAGAGAAATGAGGAAATCCTGGGTGCATAGTGGTTAGATGTTACAGTTGCTAACCAAAAGGCTGACAGTTCAAATCCACCAAGGAATCCTATGGGGCAGTTCTACTCTGTCTTATATGACCATTGTATTGGGAATTGACTCAATGCCAATGGGTAAAGAGAAATGAAATATAAACACACGGTACAACATGAATTTACCTTTAAAATACCATGCTGAGTTACATGAGTCAATCACTAAAGGCAAATACTGTATAATCTCACTAACGTAAAATAAACAAATATGTAGAAACCAAAGCTTTTCATTGGCCACCAGAATGGGAGGGAAGGAGGGAGGGACAAAGAAAGGGATTTTGCTTATGGGCCATTGAGTTTATGTTAATAGTGATGGAATAATACGGAAAAGAGTAGCAAGAATGAAGGCACATCTGGAAGAACGTGATTACATCTTGAAAAATTATAAATTTCACTAAATTGTTCATGTGGACATTGTTGAGGTGGAGAATGTTTCCTTATACATATTTTCAATGTAAAGTGTTTGAAAAGACAACAAAATAATGTATTCAAATATCAAATGCCTGATTCCTAAATGCTTCTCCAACTGTACCTTTCAGTCAAGCCAAGCTACTTTCTATTCTCCTTATGTATATGTACTTTCCAGACTTTGTCTTTTTAAGCTAGTCTCACTACTCAGAACTGCCTTCCCTTATTCCAGTATCCTTGGTTCTTAGTTCTTCTCTACAGAGACACAAATAAGGGCTTCAACATACCCATCATGGATAAGGATGGCTCATGCTAGCAGTGTGACAGTAGTGGAGAAATATCTCCAAAGGAACATATCTTTTGAAAAGGTTCTGCACGTTGGAGGAAAAGGTATGCAAGCCCTTAATCAGAGTCACCAGTCTGCGTCATTGGTTCTGAACTCTGGCTGCCCACTAAAGTAACTTGGAGAGTTACAGTAAAAAGCAAACAAATAATTAAAAATATGCATATATCTGGCTTCCCAACTCTACTGAGTCCAAATCTCTGGAGGTGGTGGAAGGATACCACTACGATATAAAAACTCCACAGGGGATTCTACCAGCTTTGAGAACCACCAGCATAAATTCTGCACTGTCCCTCAAGATATCAACTTTCTTAAATCCCCAAGTAAAATATCAATAAATACAGTTCCAAAATATCTTCTCTAAAACCCTGCTGTCATGGATTGCATTGTGCTCCCCCACCCCCAAATTGGTATCAACTTGCTTAGGCCATGATTCCCAGCACTGTGTGATTGTCCATCATTTTGTCATCAGACGTGATTTTCCTACGTTATAAGTCCTCCCTCTAAGGTAGGGAGGTAGGTTTAATGAGGTAGGTTTAGCAACAGTTAAATCAATGAGGCAGCAGTCTCTATGAGACTGGATTGTCTCTTGAGCCGATTTCTTTCGATGTATAAAAGAGAGAAGTGTTTAGAGAGACAGGAGGACCTCTCATCACCAGGAAAGCAGTGCTGGAAGCAGAAGATGTACTTTGACCCAGGGTTATCTGCACAGATAAGCTCCTAATGCAGGGGTAGATGGATGACAAAAACCTTTCTCCAGAGCCAACAGAGAAAACCTTCCCCTGGAGGTGTTTCCCTTAATTTGGACTTTTAGCCTACTGGACTCTAAGAGAATAAACTTATATTTCCTAAAGCCATCCACTCGTGTTATTCCTACTCAGCAGCATTAGATTACCAAGATACCTGGGTTCAGCTGTATGTAAGAATACAGGATTTTTTGGATACTCACTATATATATATTACGTGTATGTCTATGTAGTAAATTACATAACACTCTCAGGAGAATCTGAGGCAACACCCGTAATTAAACACTTTAACATTCTGTAATGAAATGAATAAACACCTATACTAAGTAGGGTAAATGATGACTTTGTTTTATTTCATTTAAAGTCAGGCTTTGTTATCCAATGAGTTAAGAAAAAAATTTCAAGTCTCAGAGCTTTTGAGATTTTGAAATTCTTGATAATGATTTATAGACATGAGTTCATTAAGTAGCTCCCTCACTCAAAGTACATACATTCATCACGAAGATGAAAAGGATTCAGGTTACTCCCTTGACAAGCTTATGATTCAATTAGGGGAACAGAATAAGAGACACATAAACAATCACTTATATGTCAGGTCAGCTTTTCTGAAACATGCTTGCTACAGTGGCTGTCAACCTAGCTAGACTTCAAAATCACCCGGGAACCTGCAAAGTACTGAGGCCAAAGCCACACTTCAAAAACAATTAAATCAAAATTGGGGGCACAAGTGTTTATTAAGCATGAATAGTAAATATAAAAATTACTATGAAAAGAAAACATCGTTGGAAGAAAGCAGATTGATTAGTATTCTGTCACTGAAGATAAGTGAAAGTTGTTTGGAAACTTAGGCTCTTTGGAATTTGGATGGTTGGGGAAGGACCCAGAAAATGGGAAAGAGACTAGAGAGAGATGTAGAGTAGTGACACAACATAATTCAAAAGGAAAAATGGGCTTTTATCTGAAAATAAAAAGGCAAGGGGGTGGGCAGGATTTGATGTGCTTTATTTCAACAATACTTTTCAGTTAGGTTGGGTTGGAAGCTGACTGGTTTGAAAAGAAGCTTCTCAGATTATTTTCCTATATCACCCATTCTTCAACCTCCAGACCTGCACCAGTCAAGGACAACTTCTCTCAGTCTTCTCCTCTGATACAGTGGTTTATCACATACCGTTTTGTGACATCTTAGTAATTTTTGAGCTCTAATTTAGATCTGTCATTATGAATTAAGTTTTTACATATTTATGCCTTATCTTTCTAACTAGATGAGAAGCTGGACAGCAGAGATTATTTCTTATCATTCCTTGCATTGCCTACTAGTATGACCATTAATATGCCTTACGTATTTCAGATTTTCAAAAATTTGACTTGATTTTGCCTTCAAGCCATGGATTTCCATGTGATAGACAAGAAGGTAAAACAATGTGAATCAAAGAAAATAAAAAATATTTTAATGATGATATTTCTTGGCCTGTGAGTATTTATCCTCGACATAAAAAGTGAAATGGGGAATGCAAAACCCAAAGTTAGAGTAGTAAGCCAAGACTACTGTAAATCACTAAAGTGAAAAGACAGAAAAAAAATGAATGAGCTTTTTTAAATAATTATTCAGAATTCAGAAGAACTATTCATTTGTTGTTTGCAAAGGTAGCTGAATAAATAATCCTCAAGGAATGAAGATAAAACCCTCGTGGCATAGTGGTTAAGTGCTATGTCTGCTAACCAAAAGGTTGCCAGTTCAAATCTACTAGGTGCTCCTTGGAAACTATATGGAGCAGTTCTACTCTGTCCTGTAGTATCCCTATGAGTCAGAATCGACACAGTGACAGCAGGTTTGGTTTTGGAGTAAACAATGAAGAAAGATATGTTTGAGTCCATTGCTGTAGTGATTGCATAAATACACATTGTTGAGGATTAGCCCTCAAATTTATCAAACGTGTTCTTCTTTAGTGGTTGGTCTTTCTTGATGTGTTCAAAGTGAGTTGATGCCTCACAGCCCACACTTTTAGCTGAGGATGGACTCAAACATGCTAACAATCATGAAGCTGACCCAAGACTAGGCAACACTAGTCACCAGGAGTCTGAGCCAAATTGACCACAACTAGCAACAACATCAAGCAGTGGAGGAGGCACTTTAACCAAGTTATTAAAAAAACTCAGACCCACTTCCAACAAAAAGCAGAATGGTCACTGCCAAGTAATCAAGAAACTTCAGATATGATAACCATACCTTCGTGTCAATGAAATATACACCTCTGGAGATGGCATAACTACTGTGAACCTTTGTTCTCTTTTCTAAGTCACCTAAAAAGCACCTGGCACAATGAGGAGCATATCAGGTGCATTCTATGATATTTTTCTACTTGACTGCTCTATTCCAAACCAGCAAGAAATTGACTTGCTTTCAGAACTGCAATTCAGGTTTCTCTTCCTCCATTTTCCCAATCAACTATTTAAGAATTGTTCAATAATGTAACTCTTTAAATCTTGAACTGAAACTATTCCCTGAGGTTACCTTTTAGAGACAACTAACTGGCACACAGAATAAAGGATATTATCTGTGAGTTTTGTGCATTATTAAAGAAGCCATCTATATGAGATCAAAATCCATCTATAAAACAAAGATTAGAAGATAAAGGAGCAGGAAAACTAAAGTACTAGAAGTAGAACAACCAGAATGCAATTAAAGAGAATGTGGACAAATCATGAAAAATGTAACTCATATCACTGAATAATTTGTGCAGAAATTGTCAAATGGGAGCCTAATTTACCATGTAAACATTCACTAAAAGTAAAACATAATACTATTTAAAAGCAAAATAAAATCAAAAGAATATACATTGAAATGAGTCAGATCTGACTCAACAGCACTTGCCTTGGCTGGCATACACTGAAAAGACCAGTAAAACAGATAAACATGTAGTGGGTATAATGGAGAAGAAGAGAAAAATAATATGGATTTTAAGAATTAGAGAAGGAACACAAATAAAAATACAGAGAATATTTAAAAAGCAAACAAAGTTTATACTCAACTTACTGAATGCCTGGAAGTAGACACATATATGTGTTATATATATTAAATATCATATACATTATTATATACACAAATATATAATATATATAATTTTTTGTGATTAAGTGAAAGTTTACAATCCAAGTCAATTTGCCATATAAAACCCCAAGCATCCAGCTCTATGCAACATTATCTGCTCACCTCGTCCTGTGACAGCACGTTCTTCCTTTCCAGCCTTTACTTTCAATATCCATTCAACCAACACTTGTTCCCACCACTCTTCCCACTCATCTCCCCTCTAGAAAGAAACCAGGTGAACAGCCTCATATGTATGTTAAACCATAAAGTACACACACCACCTGCATCACTCTGTGTGATGCACCAAAGTCTGGTCCAATCTTTGTCTACAATGTTGGCTCCAGTACTGGATTCAGCTCTGGGATAGCGGCAAGGTCAGAGGCCATGTTCTCAGGGGACCCTCCCGGTTGTTGGGCCATCAAGTCTGTTTTTTTCATAGAGTTCTAAATCTGCACACCCCTTTCTCCATGCTATGTCAGGAACTCTACATTGGGTTCCCTGTCAGGGCTGTCTTTGGTAGTAGACTGACACCATTTAGTTCTCCTGGTCTTATGCTGACATAGTCTCCCAATCACATGGACCCTTCTGTCTTGTGGGGTCCTATTTTCCTCCCATCTTGGATGTTCTTGGTTTTCTTCTGCTCCAGGTGGGCTGGGACCAGTTGATGTTCCTTAGATGTCAGCTTGATGGCTTTTAAGACCCCCACTACCACTCACCAATATGGGACATAGAACAGTCTTTTAAAAAAAGACTATTTATGCTAGTTGACCTTGATGTCTCATGAAACCACGGTCCCCAGACCCCTGTCCCTTCTACTCTGTCCTTTAAAATGTTGGGTGTGTTTAGAAAACTTTGTAGCTTATGGTATAATCCAGTTATGCTGACCTGCCTTCTACAGAGTGTTGTCACTCCCATCACCCAACTGAATTCCTATCAACTATCTAACTTATGAATAACACTTCCCTTCCCTCCCCACCCCTGTAGCTGTCAAAAAGTGTTTTGTTCTGTGCATAAGCCTCTTCTTAAGGCCTTTTAGTAGCGGTCTCATACAATATTAGTCTTTTTGCAACTGACTGATTTCACTCCGCATAGTGTCTTTCAGATAATTCTAGGTTATGTGGTTATGCAATGTTTCATAAAATCATCATTGTTCTTTATCATAGTGCAATGTTTCGTTGTGTAAATATACCAGCGTTTGTTTATCTGTTTATCTGTTAATGAGCACCTAGGTTGGTTCTTCCCTTTTGCTGATGTTGACAGTGCTGCAATAAACATTCATGTGCATGTATCTGATTATAGGATAGCCCTTATTTCTCTAGGATATATTCCAAGCAGTGGGATTGCTGGATCATGTGGTGTTTCCATTTCTAGCTTTTTGCAAACACTAAATTGCTTTCCAAAGAAGTTGTACTATTTTACATTCCCACCAGCGGTGTAGAAGATTTCCAATCTCTCCACAGCCTCTCCAATATTTGTTATTTTCTGGTTTTTGGATTGGTGCCAGCCTTGGTGGGGTGAGATGGTGGTTCATGGTAATTTTGATTTCTCTAATGGCTAATGATTTTGGGCATTTCCTTATATGTCTTTTGGCTCCCTGAAGTCTTCTTTGGAGAAGTGTCTGCCCATATCTTTTGCCCATTGTTTAGTTGGGCTATTTGTCTTTATCTTGTTGCTATTTTGCCATACCATGTAGATTATGGAAATTAGATGTCGATCAGATAGGTGGATGCCAGAATCTTTTTCCAGTCTGTAGGCAGTCTTTATGCTTTCTTGATAAAGCCTTTGGATGAGCATAAGTGTTTCGATTTTAGTAGCTCCCATTTATTGACTTTCTCATCTGTTGTCTGTGCATTGTTACTAATATTTTGTAGTCTGTTTAAGCTGTTTATTAGAGCTTCCAGTGTTGTCCATGTTCTTTTCTTCCATAATCTTTATTGTTCTAGATTGGATATTTAGGTATTTGATCCATTTTGAGTTAGTTTGTGTGCGAAGTGTGAAATACGGGTCTCGTTTAAGTTTTTCACAGATGGATATCCAGTTTTGCCAACACCCTTTGTTAGACGTTTTTTTTCCCCAACTTCACAACCTTTGAGCCTTTGTGACATATCAGCTTTTCATAGGTGGATGGTGTTACTTCTGGATTCTTTATTGTGTTCCATTGGTCTATATATTTTTGAACCAGTACTAGGCTGTTTTGACTACAATAGTTTCTAAGTTGAGGTAATGTGAGGCCTCCCACTGATTTTCTCTTCTTCAACAGTGTTTTACTTATCCAGAGTTTCTTCCCTTTTCAAATGAAGTTGGAGATTTTTTTCTGTATCTTATTAAAAAACAACATTCGAATTTACATTGGGCTTGCGCTGTATGTATAGATCACTTTAGGCAGGATAGACATTTTCACAATGTTAAGTCAGAAGTATATTTTTAAATAAAAATATAAATTATAAGCATAACTCAAAGAAAGGAAACAAATAGATCAGACCTCATGGTGAAATTTTGAATGATATTCTAAGGCCTAAATCTATAAAGTGTACAAAGCTAACCAATTTTAAAGGATAGTTTTACAGATTAATTCTAAAATATTTGTTAAATATGATATTATTCAAACTGGTTCAGAAAAATAAAAACTAGAAAGCAAGCTAACCCATTTTATAACACTAGTATAAATCTAAGAATTGAACTGGCTAGAAAGAGACCAAGAAAAGAAAACATCACTGATCTTACATAGAACACACATGCAAAAATCACTAAATTAAAGACATCATACTTGATAGTTTAGAGAGTCAGTGAAAACAGGAAGACTCTGAAGGAGATGGATTGATACAGTGGCTGCAACAATGGTTCCCTACAGGGAATTACTTAATATAGCCTTTGTAACTTTCATGGAATAAGTGGGTGGGATTACACAAATGAAGTGCTTGTAGCTCACAAAGGGCACTGGATAATTTGTTAATAACATGAATAAGAGCATGGTACCCTTGTGGGAGTGGGACCATGCAAATAAAGTGTATGGAACACTATCAAAGGGATTGGTCAGTTTTGCCATCCCACTAGTCTTACAATGAGCCATCGTAGAGAGAACTCTAGGATAAGACAGGAGGGACCTCAAGTCCACCAAGAAGAAGAGATGGGAGTAGAGCATGTCCTTTAATCCTAGGGTCCCTCAGCTGAGATCTGCCCAGACTCAGGGGACAGAGAGAGTGCTGTAACACTGGAGATGACACAAAACAGTGAAAAGCAGCAGCAGAGGCAGCTGACACAGGAGATGGCATGGAGGGCTTCCTGACCCATGCAGCAAGGCAGTTACAGTGGGTATGCCAACCCACAGAGGAGAAGAGCTGAGTGTCTTTGGTTAGGGCCGGCAGAGTAGGGTGCCTCTGGAGAACTACCTTCAGAGCTAAAAAGCTTTGTAAGACTTGCTTGAGTAGGGCAAAGGTAGCCCAAGCCCAGGTAAGAGGCAGTGGGCCAGGGAGAGGCCTGCCAGCAGCACAGTTGAAAAAAAATTATCCCTATCAAACAACTGTATATCCTGAGTGTTCTTGAACCTGAATTGTAACTGTTTTTTCCTAATAAGCCTCATAACTGTATGGTCTTTGAGCTCTGTGTGTCTATTGTGACAAATTATCACATCCAGCAGATGAGTAGAGAGCATCACAGGAAGGAGAGATAGTGTCAAAACTGGTGAAAAGGCTGGAGGGTAGAGACATGTCTAATCTCTGTCTCATGGCAAACAGTCTTGGGCTGTTGATCCTAATAACAACTCTCCTAGCCCTCTGAAGACAGAAATGGGGGTCAGACACCTCTGTTACACCACTTCTAGGTAGTGTCAGGGAAGGACGCAGTGCAATGGCTTCAGACTCAAAGAAGAGAGGAATTTGTCAGTGAAGGAGTGAAGGGGAGTGGGAAGCGAAACTTAATGATTCTTAGAGGTTACTTTGGTTGTTGTGACCCATAATAACTAGAAGAAAAGTAAGAGATGTTATGTTATAGCTGAGGAAAGAAAAGCCACATCTGGAGAAGCCTTGCCCCAAAACCAAGTTAATTTACAAAGATTATCAGTAGTTTGAATCCTGAGTCTCCTGATTCCATTCAGCCAGTAGACCAAATATGAATGGGAAGAGGGTCAAGTTATGCAGAAGAGAAGATGAAACTGGAATGTTTTACAATGGATTGTATGTTTGTCTCAATGTACTATGAATACTGAATGTTTCTCTTTCCTAGTGTTGTAAAACAGACTTATAGACACGATGGAAATGAGTACTCAGAATTATATACTTGTATTACAGACAGCCTGTAACTTTTCCATCAGCCAACACTTGACTGGGTATGCTAAAAGAGGAATCAGGGTTTGCTCCAAGGAATCACATGCTGTTGATTTCAACACAGGAGTCCTAAGTATAGAGTATTGAAGGCTTCGGTTGAAACCTGAGCATCACCCAAATCTTCCCAGTCAGGAAATTTTCATTTGGAAAGACATGTAGACGTACCCAGAACTGTCAGGAGTGCAGGAAATTTGCACTGAAGGAAGAACTTACAGGAAAAAAAGAAGAAAAAAGACTATTTTATTTTTTGAATTTCCAGCAAGTGGTTTGCTGTTGGATGCATTGAAGCAGGAAAAGTCAGTGCCTTTCAGAACAATTCTCTTCCAAGACTGAAATCCAAAGGGATCTGGCAACCAAACAGCCAGCTATGTCCACTTGAGGTGACTACTTTGGTCTATGAGATGAATGGCAATGAGGGAAATGCCTCCATGAAGAGATGGGTAGTTTGGACGTGTTCCACCGGCATCCCTTGACCTAGCACGAGGGGGACAGGAATGCTAGGTGGCTAGCTCTTTGGGCTGAAAAGTAACAAGTTGTATGGACTCCTGAGTCTATGGCTGGTGCCCACTAACCTAGCCCAGAGGGGCTGGGGGTGAGAGAAGAGAGCCTGGCTGGTCTGAAGGGCAGGGAAGTGTGTGGACTTCCAAGCTGGATTAGCCAAACAAAGTCCCTTAAATGTTTTGCTCTGCTAATACCTTGCGAGGCTCTGAGTAAGGGAATAATCTCTCAGCTTAATTTTATCAGATACCAGAAAAAGTGAAGCCAAGATGAAGCCAGCCTCGCCCTGAGAACCCACAGAATAGGAGAACCCACAGAATAGGAGAGCTGAGTATATTTGAGCAAGAGGCTTCTTGGCAGAGTGGTGTGCTTTGGCGGATTTATCAGGAGAGCTAAAAGAGCTCTGTAACCCTTGCCCAAGCCAGGCAGAAAGCAGGCTTTACCCAAGAAGCCCAGAGGGCTAAGGGATCATGGGCCAGAGAGATGCTTAGCCATGGCAAAACTGAGAAGAGGCTGTCCTGATTGAACACTGTATTCCCAGCATTCCTGAACCTGAACTGTAACCTGTTACCTCCTTAGGATATCCCATAACTCTAAGTATGGTCTGTAAATTCTGAGTGCCCACTTCAATTAACTATGAAACCCAGCAGAGAAGTAGGGAGTATATTGTGGGAGGCAAGGTTGGTGTCAGAATTGGTGAAAAAGTTTGGAAGCTGGAGACCTGTCTGACCTCTGCGTCACAGGAATCAGCCTTAGGCTGGTCATGCTGGTAATAGTTCTCCTCCCACCTTGTGAAGTTAAGTGTGGAGGCCAGACATCCCTACTAACCCACTTTTACAAACAGGTTCAAACATAGCAACGATTGTGCGGATGGTGAGAGTCAGGCAATGTTTTCTTCTCACAGGGTTGCTATGAGCCTGAAGACACTGACCAGCAGCAATGAATGCAGCTGACAGTGTGTGGGGCAGAGGGAGAAGTATGTGTAGCTAATTGCAGTCATGTGCTGGTAAATGTTTAACAGACAGCTCTTGAAAATTCAGTCTCAATGCACAGCATCTGCCAGTTTCTCTCATGGTGCAATGGTTGAGAACTACAGTCAGCCACAGCTATTAACTCAAAGGTCGGCAATTTAAATCCACCAGCAGTTCTATTCTACAGGGTCCCTATGAGTAGGAATCAACTCCATAGCAACAGGTTTAGTTCAGTTTTCTATGCTGTAAATGGATTGTTCAGTATTTCCTTCCATTGTAGACAGGGTCTCTATGAGTCAGAAGCGACCTGAGGACACTTAACAGCAGTAGCTTACATATCCCTGCTATCACTGTGTTTAAGCTATCAATGTGATGTCACTAAGCAATGGGGTGGAAGAAATACTAACAGTAAACTTTGTATGTGAAAGCCAGCTCCTGAATACCATTGCATGTAGTCTTATTATCATTTGGTAATGTATGCAATATAAAATATGTTTCTATAGACATTTATACAGGTGTGTGCATACAAAAAAAAACAGAGAGAGAATGCATGGCATTAGTAATAGTGGGTATCTCTGAAGAGAGGCACAGAGCTGATCACGGAGGAGGATTGCATCATTTAGGATTCAATCAAAGAAGGAAATGACTAGGAGATGCACAGATAGATGCTAGAGATACGTGAGACAGAAACTGTAGATATATACTTGTTTCTGTTGTTAGTTGCTGTCCAGTTGTTTCTAACTCAGAGTGATCTAATGTAAAACAAAACAAAACATTCCCAGTTTCACGCCATCTCCATCATCACTGAGGTATTTGAGTCCATTCTTGCAGCTGTTGTGTCAATCCGTCTCATACAAGGTTTCCTTCATTTTTGCTGACCCTCTTCTTTACCAAATATGATTTCTTTCTAGCAACTGGTCTTTCCTGTACTTTCCAAAGTACCTAATCAAGCTAGTCTTTTATCTTCACTTTTAAGAAGCATTCTGACTGTATTTCTTATGAAATTGATTTGTTCGTTATTCTGACAGTCCATGGTATATTCAGCATTCTTTACCAACAGCATAATTTGAGTGCATCCGTTCTTTCTATGTTGTTATTAGGTACCTTTTTATTGGTTCCAACTCACAATGACACTATGTACAGTAGAACCAAATGTTGCCCAGTCCTGTACTATCCTCACATCAATTATGTCTGAGCCCATTGTTGCAGCCACTGTGTAAATCCGTCTCATTGAAAGTTTTCCTCTATTTTGCTGACTCCCTAGTTTGTCAAATACGATGTCCTTCTCCAGAAACTTGTCCCTCCTGATAACATATGAAAAGTACATCAGACAAAGTCTTGCCAACCTCCCTTCCAAGGAGCTCTCTGGTCATTCTTATTCCAAGACAGACTTGTTCATCCTTCAGGCAGTCCATGGTATATTCAATATTCTTCACCAAAACCATAATTCAAAGGCATCTGTTCTTCAGACTTCTTTATTCGTGGTCCAGCTTTCACATGCATATGAGGAACTTGAAAATATCACAGCTTGGTCAGGAGCACTTAGTCCTCAAGGTGACGTCTTTGCTTTTTAACACTTTAAAGATGTCTTCTGCAGATTTGCTCAGTGTAATATTTAGTTTTATTTCATGACTGCTCTTTCCATAGATATTGATTGTGGCTCCAAATAAAATAAAACTCTTGATAACTTCAATCTGTTCTCCATTTATCATGGTGTAGCTCATTGGTGCAGTCATGAGGATGTTTGTTTCCTTGGTATTGAGGTGTAATCAGTACTGAATGCTATAGTCTTGGTCTTTGTCAGTAAGCGCTTCAAGTTGTCTTCACCTTCAGCAAGCAATGTTGTGTCGTGTGCAGATCACAGGGTATTCATGAGTCTTCACCCAGCTCTGATGCCACACTCTCTTCAGGTAGTCCAGCCTCTCAGTTTATTTGCTTAGCATACAGACTGAATAATAGGTAAGGTTCAAGGATATAACCCTGATACACACTTTTCCTGATTTTTAAAGTGTGCTGTATCCGCTTGTTATATTCGAATGACTGCCTCTTGATCTATGCACGCATTCTGTGTGAAGACTCTGGAGTTCCCATTCTTGACAATGCTGTTCATAACTTGTTATGAATCACACCAGCGAACGATTTTGCATAGTAAATAAAAAATAGGCCATCAACTTTCTAGTGTTCTCTGTTTTTAGTCAAGATTCACCTTATATCAACAGTAATACCGCTTGTTCTGTATCTTCTTCTGAATCTAGCTTGAATTTCTTGCAGTTCCTTATGAATCTACTGTTGCAACCATCTCTGAATTATCTTTGGCAAAATTCTTCCTGTAGATATAGATAAAGATATACATATTGAGATAAAGATATATAGATAGTCAACCATATGTGTACACATACACACACACACACACACAAGCACACTTGGATTTGCTACAGGAATTTCCCCTGCCAGTCAAGAATGTAAAATGGATTTAAGGTGGAAAGAGCAAGAACAAACTGGAATCCACAAGCATAACCTGGAGCTGAAGATGAGGACTGAAACCCTGAAGATGTTGCTTCTGCCCCTAAAGTGGTGGATATCCTACAGTCTTAAACAGAAGCCAGAGCTCTTCGTCATGAAGCTAGCCATACATACTTAACTTAGGAGTCATAGAAATCAAGGTAGCATCAGGGGAATGGTGCAGTTGCAAGCATAGCTGTAGGATATGAATCCGCAGGCCGTCAACAAGTGTAAACTGAAAAACGGCTGCTGTTTAATATCTGCCCTCTATATCTTGCACTGTGGCCCACTTTCAGCAGAAACAGAGAAAAGTAAACTCTAATTCAGTTTAAACAAATTGATACATTACAAAACAACCACCATAAGAATTTTTAAAATTTTGTTTATTATTTTTAAGAGGTCATTTTATTTAAAATAATTTTTAATGTTTTTTCAAAAATTTCATTTAAACCAATAAACTATGCCAAATGACCAAGAAGGCAATGATTTATTTTTAAGGCATTCATATCACCAATAATATTCAAGCCTATGATTTAAATAGACAATCAAAAACCAAAAAAGAAATGCAAGCAGGGTAACTGAAAATTTCTGAGAGATCAGGTGAACTTCGTTATCAAGGATGCAATAATAGTGTAATAATGACATACACTTCATCATTTTCTGTATTCTCACATACTCAAAGGAGAGGGTCTATGTATCTTCCACAGATGTAGCAGTTTTAAAGTTTAATGTCTGGCATTCCATTTCTCAACCCTTAATTCACCACAAAGACTTGTGTCTTCTGCAAACTGCTTGTCACAGTATCAAATGATGCCTTTCCAAGTAATTCTACCTTTTTTAAAAAATCATGGCTTTCTTAAAATAAATAGAAACAAAAAACAGCACTTATCAAAAAAGGAGAGGTCGTATGTCTCTACCAGCCTTTCTCTATAAAATAAATCTTTTTGTGGAACTTGAAGTAAAATATTGACACTTCTGAAATGCCTCCCTAATTGTGACCTTTATAAGATGGTTTTGCTGTCATTTTAATGCAGCGCAAATAAATGTTAAGACCGCATTTAGGTACAGCTGTGGGAGACCCAGGTGAAATAATGAGAGGTTATTGCATCCTTAGGAATCATGGCTTATACGTTTGTATAGCACAGGCATATTGGTGTGAAGAACTTTGAAAATCAGGTATTCCGAGCCCTGTATCGATACATGTGTTGTTGGCATTTGCCAAAGTTGTGATTTAACTCTTGACTTTTAAAGCCAGTCTACTCTCTAACAAATAGGCAACAAAATCAGACCACAGGTCCTTCACATATGGAGCCTTTGCTATGTAACAGGTGGCAAAGTTCTAAGTACTTTATATATATTGATTTCATCTGCACAGCAAACCAATGAGGTGATTATTATGTCTATTTCACTAACTCTCATGGATTGAATTACGCATCCTCTCCAGATGTGTGTAGCCAGATGGTCCCAACTCATCCGGAACAGATGACCACCGAGAACAACATGTCGTGAGGGAAAATGAGCTCAGGAGAGAGACGGACCTATGTGAATGGGAGACTCTGTCACCATGTGACCAGAACTAGATGGTGCCTGGTCACCACCAAAGACAGCTGTGTTGGGGCACACATCATTGAATCCCTGTGGCAACACAAGGAAAAGAGCAGGGCAGTTCAAGGACTCTACTATAAGACAAGGACTGATGGTCCAATGGCCTGGAGGATCCCCTGTGCGCCATGGTATTTTCAGCAGCTAACATGTCAGAGATAAACCACAAGGCTTTTCTTCCAAGGTGACTCTGGATGGACTCTAACTGCTAAACTTTGTTAGCTGCTATAGAGAGTTAACCATCTGCACCATGATTAACTGTTTATTATTCTGTTATAAAGGGGTTCCTTTATAAAAATAAAGAAGTTGAGCCTATTAAGTAATTTGTATTTTCTTAATAAAAAAGACAAGATATATCAAGATAAAACATCATTAATTTTACATTCTATTACAATATTTACAGTATTTTGTGTCACTTATGAGGTCTGAATTAAGTTCACAAATTTGCCACTGTGCTTACATTGGGAGCTACATTCAGACAACTCAGTAAGGTTTCATAACCTTGGTACATCAGGGTCCCACAGCTTTGTTCATGTCAACATGTGGCCAGTGTCGTGCCCAGTGGTGTTCATTATCGCTCTTGCATGTTTTTGCGTACCATTGTGAGAATGTCAAAGACTGAATTGGAGCAATGAACAAACATTAAATTTCTTGTTAAACTTGGCAAGAGTGGAAGTCAAATCAGGGAACGGTTAGTCCAAGTTTATGGGGATAATGCCATGAAGAAAACAGCAGTGTACAACAGGATTGAACATTTTTATGAGGGGAGAGAAAGTGTCACTGATGAAGAGAGATCAGGGCAGCCAGTAACAAGCAGAACTGATAAAAAACATTTCAAAAATTTACCGAATTCTGCGTCAAAATCATCAGCTGACTGTGAGAAGCATAGCAGACCAGGTAAACATTGATAGAGAAACAGGAAAGCTTTGGCATGAGAAAGGTATGCGCAAAAATGGTCCAAAGGAGCTCACCAATGAGCAAAATCAAAGAACAGTCACAGTTTGCCAAGATCATTTGGATAGCCAAGATGATGTTTTGCACTGTGTTATCACTGGTGATGCAACATGGGAATACCAACATAACCGTGAAACACAGCATCAAAGTACACAACAGAAGTCAGCCAATTCTTCACACACACACACAAAAAAATATTCCATCAGTGCAAATGAATAGTCAAAATGGTGCTTCTAACCTTTTTTGATATCAGAGGGACTGTTCCTTATGAATTTGTGCCAACTGGACAATCAGTTAACCAAGTTTACTATTTAGAAAACACCTCATAGCATGGTCTCATTGGGAAGAGATCATGCTGAGTGAAATTGATCAGTATCAAAAGGACAAATTTTGTATGAGACCCCTGTTCATAAGGACTTCACAAGAGAATTACCCACAGAAGAAAATGACTGTGTTGGCTACAGAGGTGGAGGGGGCGCTGAGGGTTTATCATAAGTCAGATAACTGATAGAGGTTAGAAATTTTGATCTTTTACTGTAATTAATAAATAATAATAATAATAATAAAGACTGCATGGAAAAGTTAGACAAAAATGACCTGAGCTTTTCACCAGCAACTCACAGCACTTGCATCCCGACAATGTACCAGCTCACGTGGCACTGCCTGTGAGGGAGTTTTTAGCCAGTAAACAAATGTTTTGGAACACCCTCCCTAGTCACCTTATCTGGCCCCCAATGACTTTTTTCTTTATCAAAGATAAAAGAAATATTGAAAGGCACTTTGATAATCTTCAGGACACCAAGGGTAATATGACAACAGCTCTGATGGCTGTCCCAGTAAAAGAGTTCCAAAATTGCCTTGAAGGGTGGGCTAGGCACTGGCATTGGCACATAGCTTCCTAAGGGGAGTACTTCAAAGGTGACTGGAGTGATATTCAGTAATAACACATGTAGCACTTTTTCTAGGATGTGTTCAGGAACTTAACTGTTGGACTCATACATACTGCTTAACATTAGTAACCTTGTCTGCTAAATCATGTATCAGACCCAGCCTTAAGTCTATTCTTATATTTTGTTTCCATTACAACGCCCTGTGAACATCTTGTTCTACACATGTTTATTATAGTAAAAATAAGAATATAAAGCTAAGACTTCCCAATGTTTGGCAGCTCAAAAAGTCTTTATTTCATCTTGAAAAGCAAATTTACCAATTTGTAGAAACCAGAGGCTACAAAATGCTCACTTCGTTTTTGAAAGCTTTGGGTTATTTAATTCTGAAATAGTACTTTCTTATTTGAATACTTATTATTTAAAGTTTCTGTCTTTTGGGCACAGATATATAAGGTACACATTTGTGTAGGGTACAAGGTACACATTTGTGTAGGGTACTGTTTAACATAAAATAGACAGGATAATATCATAAGTGTGTTTTATGTTTATCACACCAGGCAACAGACAAATAATCATAAATGAGAGGACTATATTCATCTGAAGAGTCATTTGTAAACTCTTGCTGTTTAGGAGTGCCCAGGCCCAATCTCAGGGCTTCCTACAGTCAGCTTCGTAATATTTTTAGCATATTTTAAGCTAATTAGCTGAAAACCGTAAGAACATACTTTGCTTCTTTTCAGCTTAAGAAAAGATATTTTGTCTATTTCTTACTTATAGCTTAACTATATTTTAGTGAAAGCTTATTTCCAGAATACTCCCTGTCCCAACCCCCAGGAGAGTAATCAATGACATCTCAAACAGTACTAGAGTTTTTAAGTGGTATCAACAGTTTGGGGAATTCTATGTTAAAGTTTTATTCCTCTGTAGTAATACATGTCCTCTCAAATGCCTAGATCAGTGCCTTAACCTCAAGACCAGAAAGATTGCTATCCAGAACCAAAGCACATCAATGACCCTATATTCAACTTTTGGTGTTAACTTAATCAAGATAGTTTCCCTCTTTGGGGACTGTAATTGTCAGTCTGAAGTGCAGCCATTGTCATGGTCATGGCCAACCAGCAGAGTGGAAGCGTTCTTAGCTTGAGTCAGATGGTCTCAAGTTTAAGTATCAGCCACCTTCTACAAACTACTTTCCCACTTTGTTTCTCATCATCTGTACAGCATGAATAACAATAACAATCTTGCATATTTTTGATACACAATTATGTACTTACATACTAAACTCTTGTTCGAAGTAATAAGGATGGAACTGTTAAAAAGATAGAGCAAGTTTCTCAGGGAACTTACATCCTAGTGAGTGGAAAACAAGAAAACAAATTAGAAAGGTAATTACAGTCTGTGCTAGGTGCTATGAATATATGAAAATCAATGAACTACAGCTGCGCTATCAGATGTAAAATCACTAGCCATATGAGGCTACTTAGGCTAAAATTAAAGTTATATATAATTAAAAATCCAGTTGCTAAGTTGCAGTAGCCACATTTCAAGTTCTGAATGTGGCCAGCGGCCACCACATGGGGCAGCTCGGATACATAACTTTTTCATCATCACAGAAAGTTTTACTGGACTGTTAATTGTTAAGCAGAGGGATGAGGAGAAGGTGGAAGGGGCCTCCTTTAAATGGCATTAATATATACAAAACTATGCTTTGCTGAAAACATGCTGTAATAGAGACTCAATGATTTTTGAAATCTCATGAAGTCTCATGAGCTGATAGTTCTCTCTCTCTCACTTCACTTCCTCAATTTATAAAGCCCTTTAGATATACCTCCCACGCCAATTCATGGACTACTGATACCTGAAATTTTAGGTTAAAAAGGTATATTCAAGTCTTCTAAGATACTTCATAATAATCCTTTCTCTTTTGCATAGACTTCTTGATCAAAAAGAGAATTTTTTTCCATATGCACTGCAATGTACTACTTTCATACAGCCTTTCCTGCTGTAGTCTTATAACTCCCACCAACCGGGTGGGGCCATGTGAATAAGGTATTTGTGGCCACCAGGAGAATTAGATAGCTTGCTAATAACGAAAATAAGTTGCATAGCACCCTTATAGGGGTGGGACTGTACAAATAAAGTATACAGATCTCTAATGAGGAGATTAATCAGTTTTGCCATCCTTAAAACAAGCTTTCCCCAAGACAGACAGGGGATTTCATCGCCACCAAGAAGAGATGGGAATGGAAAGTGTCCTTTAGGCCCAGGGTTTCCGTATGATATCTTCCTAAGCCCAGGAGACAGAGAGAGTTGTAACAGTGTAGAAATCATAAAATGGCAAAAAGCAGTCACAGTAGAACCAGGGGACTAGTGTGAGACGGCATATTGGACCGCCCTGCCTGTAGAGTACAGGGGTTACAGTAAACGTGCCACCCCACAGACTGATAACTGAGCACTTCCAGGCAGAAGGCTAACTGGCAGAGTGGGATGCCTCCAGACACCTGACAGAGGTGGCCTTGCCATCCACAGAGTAGGAAAACTGGGCACTTACTGTTAGAGCTTTAGCTTTGAAACACTTGCCCAAGCAGGACAGAGGCCAGGCCAAGGGTTTGAGAAGCTGAGGTCTGGAGAGATGCCTGCCTGAGGACACAGCCGAAAAGCTGTCCTGACCAAAGAACGTATGCTGAGTTCTGAACTGTGACCTATTACTTTCCTAATGAACCTCTTAACTGTGAGTATGGTCAGTGAGTTGTGTGTGGCCACTGCAACAAATTATTGAACCCAGGAGAAAAGCAGAGTGCCATCAGAGGCACAGCTGGTGTCAGAACTGGTAAAAAGGTTGTAGAGAGGAAGTATATCTGACCTCCACCCCATAAGAATTAAAGCGAGAGTCAAGCCACTGATGCGGAGTCGATTCCAACTCATAGTGACCTTATAGGTCAGAGAAGAGCTGCTTTGCAGAGTTCCCAAGGAGTGAATATGAACTGCCAAAGTTTTGGTTAGCAGATGTAGCATTCAACCACGATGCCACCAGCATTTCCTCATAGGAATTGGCCTTTGGCTATTGATCTTGATTTTCCTTCCCTCTTGTGAAATTAGAGGGAGTCAGATACTCATAGGTCCCCTTTTGTAGACCCTAAAAGCCTCACAAAAGTAACCATGTACATTAGGTAGAAAAGATACTGAGAGCAATTTCTTCAAGGTTAAAGCTTTATTTTAAGCCATAATCCCCAGAGGTATCTACCTTTGAAAAGTTAATTTTTCTGTCCTTGAAGTTCAGTAACTCTGATACTAATATATGCCATCCAACATATCTTGAAGATGTTTATAACTAGGGAATGATAACCATGGAATGTGACCTCAATTTATATTCCCAAAAGACTGTACATGACTATTTATGCATTGAATCATAACTCTTATTGAGTGTCATTTTATGAATCAATTCTACTTAGATGAAAAATAGTACCAGTAGATAAAATTAATTACTCAGTTAATAGTTAGTGAATTCCTAAAACACAGTCAGCACAAGAAGAGGAGCTACTCTGTGAGTAATTATTATTACTACTATTATTATTCACTTGAACATAGGCTGTTGTAGACACTTATTTTAAAACTCTGGTAAGATAACAGTCAGATGAATAATCAGGTCAATTTATCTTTGCATATTCTCTAAGCAGCACACAGAGGCTAAAGTATATCAGTCAGATTTTATTTCTATTTCTTCCAAAATAATGAAGCAGCAACATTAGCTGTATCCTAGGCAGAAATTTAGCAGAATTAATTCAACAAAAGACCCATAGGGAGATTATTTCCTAACTACAGCTAGAGGATACACATGACCCCTCTTTATCCATGAAGCGGCAATGGCGTTAATACTTGTAAGTGGGAAAGATCATAAAGAATTCCTAGAAAAGTCATAGCAGTTTTGGTGACCAAATGGCTAAATGAAAAAGAGTCAACTATCTCATCAGTAGAGCTAAAAAGTGTAGATTCAGCCAGCAGGGAACCCTGAAAATGAATTTTCTCTTCTTAGAGCTGCCCCCTGGAGCCCTTAGGGGGAGACAAAAGTGACATTTAACCATGTAAATGGCATCCGAATGTTCTAAGAGCACACGTGATATGTACAGCTACATCAGAGGAATACTCTAGGTAGATTTGGTTAACCACACAGCTGCTTCCAGGAGCTGAAGGCAGCTGTTCCCAGTTCACAAAACCTGTGAGACGCCTTCCCCCTTCCATTTCTGAGCTAATCACCTAGTAAAGGAAGAAAAGTCTATTTATACCTTTGTAATGTACAAGGCACTGTTGCCATTGAGTCCATTCTGACTCACAGTGATGCTATAGGACAGAACAGAACTATCCCACAGGGTTTCCAAGATTCGACTGCCAATCTTTTGATTAGTAGCCAAATGCTTAACCACTATATCACCAGGATTCTCAAAAACTCACTGCCGTTAATTCTGACTCATAGCAACCCTATAGGACAAAGTAGTACTGCCCATAGGATTTCCAAGGAATATCTAGTGGATTTGAATTCCTGACCTATTGGTTAGCAGCCATAGCTCTTAACCACTATGCCACCAGGGGACAAAAGACTGAGATTATCAGGGACTTAATATTTACTTGAATCCACAATCGATGTCTATGAAAGCAGCAGTCAAGAAATCAAAAAATGCATTGCATTCGGCAAATCTTCTGCAAAAGACTCCTTTAAAGTTTTCAAAAGGAAAGATGTCACTTTGAATACTAAAGTGCACCTGACCTAAGCCATGGTATTTTCAGTTGTCTCTTAGGTATGCAAAACCTGGACGACGAATAAGGAAGACTGAAAATGATCTGGGACCTGTGAATTGTGATGTTGGTGAAGAATATCAAATGTACCATGGACTTCCAAAAGAATGAACAGATCTGTCTCGGAAGAAGTACAACCGGAGCGTTCCTTCTAGAAAGGTTGGCAATATCACGTCTTTGGACATGTTGTCAGGAAGGATCAGCCCCTGGAGAAGGACGTCGTGCTTGGTGGAGCGAGGGGTCCGCAAGAAAGAGGAGGATCAATGCGATGGATTCACACAGTGGCTGCGATAACGGACTCCAGCACAGCACCACTGAAGGCGCGGCGCAGGACCAAGCAGTTTTTCGTTCTGTTGTACTAAGGTTGCTGTTAGTTGGAACCTACTCAGTGGCACCTAACAATAACAACAGTGTACAGAGAAAATTTCAAAGTTACATCTTTAGAACATTTTAAGAAATGGACTGCTGTTTCCACCTATAAAATAGAACTCTCGTTACCACACAGTGATTTATTTGAGTTGCTACCTTCTTTCACATCCCCATTAACAATTCTTGGAAGCAAAATATAAGCCTTAGAACAAATTAACGAATCTTTAGGGCTGTGCAAGAAATAACATGACTTTTTTGTCTCAGCCACAACATTGGAAATTGCAGCTGCTTGCTTGGACTTTAACAACAGGACGCAATTGTTCACAACCTTTTTTTTTTAAATCAACATTCCATAGCAACATACTTGCTTAACAAAGTCTCTGTTTCTATCTTAAAAGGATGTGTAGCTTTGAAAAAAATTGATGTTGATACTGTACTATGCAGGTAACCACATAATAACACTATTTATGGTGCTTTTTTCCTGGTTTCAAGAAAATTGCATGTTCATACTTTTGAAAAGGAGGAGAACCAGAGAAAATGAAAGCTGGAATCATGAAGTTTTACTTTTTTAAACAAAAATAAGTGTTGTTCATCTCTAATGTCACTGTGATTAGCTCAGAGTATTTTAAATACCTTTATAGCTGTTGACAAGTATGATCAGATTCAGACAGCCTTCTAATTCGTGTATAAGGGAAAATTAAAATAAAGAATCATTCCATGGAATATTTATCAGCAAGAATTGAACACAAACTGGTCAAGCCTTTGTTTCATAGAATTCTTCACTGCCAGGGCAATTGGTTGATTCTCATGACCACCAGATGTCAGTCTAAAGCTGAAAAACTGAAATAGATGAGGGTGAGGAAAGAGGAAATCCATTCAGCATTACCTACTTGGTCACCTTACTCTTGCCTTAGGCTGCTAGAGACATTGGGCCTCATCAAACAAGCAAACAAATAAACATCAACAAATAGATCAAGCATGAGGACACTGGAGAATCAGATGTCTGTCACTAAACTTGGAGTTCAGTGCCACTAATCTGTTGTTTTGCTAAAGGCCTTGACACGTGGGCTGTAGAGCTGCATCTCCTCAGAAGTAGGTATCGCTTTCCTTGGAAGCAGCCAAACATTTCATGTCAAGCCATTTCAACCTGTTCACTTGCTCACAGTGAGGCGAAGTCTTGTAGAAGACAAAATGAAGTATTTTAAACAGATATCTTTACATTTTTCTATATAGTAACTAAACAGAAATTTTCAGCAAACAGGGAAGACTGGTTGCTATGAGATATCCATGGCTCTTAATATTTCCTCTGACTTTAGTAGATTCTTCTCTTTGCTTCCTTACCTTCATTTCCTATCTGTGAAGAAAAGATGTTTCCCATAATTGAAAGCATGTGAAGAGTTAAAGATGTGGTCGAACTCTTCTCAAGACGTTGGGCACATGCAGAGTGCTTCACCGTATCTAACACAGTGAGGTCTCAGTGGGCACCAGCTGAACGCATTTGTAGCTGCTTCTACTCAGTGGATTAGTGCAGCTGCCTGAGCAAAGAAAGATGAAAAGGAAACAATAAAAATGCATGGACATTTTACACTTGAGGCAAAATTATCAAATTGTATTTACACTTTAGTCTAAAATATGCAAAAGCTCATTAAAAGGTAATAAACCCTCCATATGAGCAAAAGAGGTATTTAAAAAAGAATAGGGATAAAGAAAAAGTCTTGAAACTACTTTCAAAATGTTGAATTTTACATTAAGCTCAAGTATTTTAGATGACTTCAAGTTCCCCATCAAACAATTGGATGATATAGATAGAAAAAGAAAAAAAAATGAATATTCTTTTTATTACATTCATATCCTAAAGGGAATTCCTCTCTCACTAATCAGAACACATCTTGGAGTATTTTGCTCAGTTTGGAGGTGCGGTGACACACTGGACTCCATCGGGAAGATAAGAGAACAGAGTGATAGCATCTCAAACTATGTCCTTCAAGCAAATAATTGAGATTTCGGTGGAGAAAAGACTTACGTAACAGTGTGATCACTGCTGGGCTGTTAGCTGTAGCAGAGTCAGCTCCCTTCTCACGGGGGCCCCACGCAGCACAGAACAAAATGCGCTCCAGTCCTGTGCCACGATCGGTTCTGGATCAGACAGCCATGATCCACAGGGTTTGCACTGGATGATTTTTAGAAATAGATCATCGGGTCTTTCTTCCTAGTCTGCCTTAGTCTGGAAATGCCACTGAAACCTATTCAGCATCATCGCAATACAGAAACTACCAGTGGCAGACAAGTGGTAGGTACACTGGCCAAGAATCCAATCTGGGTCTCCCCAAAGGAAAGTTGCAATTCTACCACCAGTGCCCTCCAACAGTATGATAACTGGCTTCAGATACTGGAAGAATGTCAACCAAAAAGAGAGATGGTATTTATCCCATCCTCCGAAGTTTACAGAACTCGAGTCAATGAGTGAAAGACACAGAGAAACAGAGTCGGACTCTCAGTCAGAGAAGAGTGCGTGCACTGTTTCAAGCCTCCTTGTCTCCGGCAAGGACAGTACAGCTGCAGCACCCTTTCTTTAGTGATTTTAAAAATTTGTCTACAAATTCTGTAACATTCCTTCCTGTGGGGGGAAAAAAATGGATTTCTACTTCCTTCAAACGGCAACTGAACTTGGTGACTCATTTCTGTTGAATAAAATATGATGGAAGTGACGGTGTGTAATGAGGTTATTAAGGTATCATTGCTCTGTTTCTCAGATACCTTGTTCCAGAGGAAACCGGCTGTCACGTCATGGAAACATTCAATGTGCCCTATGGATTGGTCCCTGGGGCAAGAAACTGAAGCCTTCAGCCAATAGTCTGTGAGGAACTGAAGCCTCCATCCAATAGTCAATGAGGAACTGAAGCCTCCAGCCAATAGTCAATGAGAAACTGAAGCCTCCAGCCAATAGTCAATGAGGAACTGAAGCCTCCAGCCAATAGTCAATGAGGAACTGAAGCCTCCAGCCAATAGTCAATGAGGAACTGAAGCCTCCAGCCAATAGTCAATGAGGAACTGAAGCCTTCTGCCAGAGACAGCTTGAGTCTGCTCCTAAGTAGATACCGCCACCCTAGTGAAGATGCTGGGTTACTGCAGTCCCAGCCAAAACTGTTATTACAAACTTACAAGAAACCTTAAACCAAAAACTACCCAGTTAAGTTACTCCTATATTTCTGATCCACAGGAACTGAAATAATAAATGCTTCCCAATTTCGGTTACTAAGCTTTACAGCAATTTGTTACATGTTGTTATTGTGTACTGTCAAGTTGAATCCTAGTAACAGCGACCCTATAGAACAGAGTAGAGCTGTCCCATAGTGTTTCTAAGGAATGGCTAACTGATGCTGACTGCTAACATTTTGGTTAGCAGCCTGAGGTCTTAACAACTTGGCCATGAGGGCTTCAAATAACTAACACATAATCTATCTCCCTAACATATCTCGAATTCATCCACTTTTCTCCACACCCCACACAAGTACTCCCTGGCTCAAACTACCATTATGTAGGCAGCAGCAAACCCTCAACTGGTCTCCCTACATTCTATTTATACCTCTCCAATCCATTAAAGCCTGAGTCATCATTTTAAAGCACAAATCTATTCCAATCACTTCACTGTTTAAACCCTGCATTGGCCCCACAATCCTAACAAAGGCCTTGTCTAATGAGAACTTCTATGACTGGCCCTTGAGTCCTTTTCCAGCTTCCTTGCCAGTAACTCTCTAACCATACAAAACACCAGCTGTTTCCTGTTTAGGGAGGTCGACACTTACTGCCTCCCGTGCTGAAGCAGGCTTTCCTAGAGTGAGCAGAGAGCAAGGATGCAGAACTTAGGGTGAAGGTGTGACAGGACAGGACAGAAGAGGAAACACTAACAGGAAAAAAGGAGATTAATATACCTTGGGAGTTTAATTTAAAAATGTTTATTCAAGAATGGATGGTTTCTGCTTTCTGTTGCACAGAAGGAGTTGGGGAAAGAATCTCATAGTTTCATAAGCAAATGAAACGTAAGACTATAAACATGTAAGAAAACAACTGCTCCTACCAGGACAAGCTTACAGCACAGAGGTCAGAAGGTTACCTCTTTGACCATAAGCCCGAGGAATGAAGTGCAAAACAAACACCACAAAATGCAAAAATACACACTCTCAGGGCCAGTAGCCAGTTGTTCCCAAGTTGACTTTAATGAAGTATATCTGTTTAAATGAGTTAAGGAGACATGGAAGGAAGAACTTTGCATAAGAGAATTTAAATGCAATTGTTTCACACATGTTTTGAACTCTTGCTATTCTAGACGTAAAACAAAATATTCCTCCTCTTCAAGCTTAAACAGAAAACAAGTCCTTTTGTTTAGAAATCTTGTATTACAAACACTATGCAGCTAATGAAAATAAACGCATGTCATTATTCCCACTAGTAGCAAATGCATATTATTTCTCCAAAGTTACTCATTGGTGATCTTATTTTCATCTTTTTTTTGCTAATCTCTAAGCACTCATCATAGCACTAATACTAGCTGACATGTGGTTAAAACTTTCATCCATTATGTGTCTTGAGGCTCACAACAGACGCATGAGAAAGATAAACACTATGGTTAAATGCCCAACTAAGTGTGTGATAAGAGCTCAAAAATATTCACGTAAAATAGAGAGTCAGAAATGTTGAATGACTTTTTCAAAGTTATACAATTGATAAATGGTAAGACCATCATTTGAACCTGTTATACATTTAAGTTTTTTTTTTTTTCACTCTGTCAAATGGGAGTATACTCACACTTTCCTACAACTACATGCTAGACTTTGTAAATACTGCAGACACAGAGATGCACAAGGTTCAGGCCTTCCCTCTACCTGATTATAATCTAGAAAAAAAAGAGACAGACATAGAAATAAAAAGGTGCGATGAAGGTCTAAAAGCTTGACAGAAGTATTTGGAGGAATACAAAGATAGTAGATACTTCTCCCTGAAGAATGGCAAAGAAGGGCTGAGGAACGTCTTCATAAAAGAAGTGCATCAGAGTTGTAGAAAATCATCAAACGATGACAGATGTGTGAAATAGACAAAGTGTTCCTGGAACACTGAAAACTACAGTTTGTTACAGCTAGAACACAGAATATACAGCAGGGCAGAGAGACAGCAAAAGATAGTGCCTGAAAATGGGACAGGGGCTCTTCTGGGGGCGGTTTGTATCGCAGTCCAAGAATTGTGGAGTGTGTTCTGTTGATAACAGGGAGCTACCTAGGAAACATTTCCAGCATGAGTATAAGATGAATTGATCGTTACTGTGACAGCAGTGTGGAAGACTGAAGAATTGAATGGAGAGGGTATAAGACAGAAGCTAAGGATGACTCAGATCTATTATTCTAGACAGGCAACAGTATGTGAAACAAAAGTAGTAGTAAAGAAAATTTTAAAAGTCCACCTACCTCTGGGTTCTTAAAAGCTGCCAAGCTGCCATCTGAGGTACACCAAATTGTCCCAACTCAGCAGGAACACATGGTCTCCAAGGACCAAAACGACATGGGGCAAAGAGAACCCCGAAGACAGACAGACCCAAGTGAGCAGGTGACTACACCGGATGGTGCCCGGCCACCACCAGTGATAGCCATGATGGGGCTCACGAAGTTGAGTCTCAGTGGCAACACGAGAATAAAAAGGGGTACACCCTGAGATCTCCACTAAAAGACCACACCTGATGGCCCACGGGCCTTGGAGTTCCCCTGGGAGCATGGCCTCGGCCCTGATGCTGCCCCTGTCCATAAATCATAATGGAGGTCAACTCTTCTGACAGAAGTGTATTGGACTTGGTGACACACAGCAACAATATCATGTGTGCACTTTATGATTCTATGCATCTGTAGGATGTCATCTGGCTGACCTCTTACTAGATGCAGAGGAAAGGGTGGAAAGGAGGGGATAGCAGATTGTTAGGAGGATACAACATGTGCAGAACAGAGAAGAGGAGTGTGCTGTCACCAGGCAGGGAGCGCAGTGGGAGCCACGGATTGGAAGGTATGCAAATTTATATGGGATTGTATATTCTCACTCAATCACACAAAAAAAAAGATCCACTTAGAAGATTTCTTTTAAATAAGGTGATTATTGGGAACTGAGAAAGGAAAAGATAGCATCTAGGATGATGGTGACTTTCACCAACATTTAGAAATACAGGTGGATGAATAGATGATAAATTCAGTTTTGACCATGTTGAGTTTATGAGGCCTGTAGAATACCAGATATTGATATCCAGTAAGTATGTGGTTTGACTTGATGGTGAGTACTTTCAGCAGAAGCAGACTAAGTAGATAAGATTATCCAGAGAGAAAGGAAAAAAACAGAGACAAGGCAACTGACAACAAAGCTGCAAAGAGAACGTACATCTCAAGATACACAGACAGGATGAAAATCCAGTAAAGGAGAGAAGTAAGGAAAGTAACAGAGGAGGATAAATATATCTCAGAAGCCACATAAGTGGTCATTTTAATGTCAAATGCTCAAAAAAGTAATACAAGATGAGAGTGTTTTATCTTTCTTCTTATCCTGGTAAGAAGATGGTTGAAGGACAATACAATGCAGGCTGATTCACTCAGCGTTCACTCCCGACCCTCTTTTCCTTTGTCTTGCTCATCTTTTGAGGCTAGAAAGCAGTTTTTATTTCAGCTGAAATAATCTCATGACAATGTTCTCACCCATAATATAAAAACCAGAGCCGTATTTTGCTTTCCCAATAAAAAGAGGCAGACATGGAGAATGTAGCCCTTGCCTCTTGTTTGGATCATGGAAAGATCCTAAAAGTACAGCAGCTACCTGTTAAGTAAGAGGCACCAAGCATGAGAACACAAACCAATAAGCTAAGGGTGGCAGAGAAGAAATAGAGAAAGCACATGGGCCCCGATGGACCCCTGAAGCTATTGTGACTATCTAAAACTCTTATTTTAACTTTCTACCTCCAACCTTCTTGTTATGGAAAAAAATACGCTCCTATTTATTTAAACTAAACTATTTGTTGAGCTCTTTATTTTTCGTGTAGTGGAATACAATCTTAACTAATATATCTTGACAGGAAAGAAAATAAAGTTATAAGGGAAGTGAAAACCTGGGATAAAATGAGTTAGTCAAGAATTCCAATGAGGTCACTGGGGGTTGGGTGGGAAGAGAAGAGGAGAAGACAGCTGGGGGAGGGGAGAGAGCTGCGGGAGGCAGGGGACAGAGGAAGAGAGCCAGAGGGGAAGAGTGTGAATGTTGAGTGAGTTTAGAGTAAACTGGAGTTTAGAATTCCAGAAGAGGAGTAGTTGTATGTGGTGACGTAAGCTGCATGTCATGTGTGGTATGTGGTATATATAGTATGTAGTAAGATCACAGTGTGCTTGTGGAAATCAGTTGTTGCGGTCTATTGGTTTTTTTTAGTAGCCATCCACTAGGTTCCAACTCAGGACAACCTCCTGTATAATAAGTCAAACATCGCCTAGCCCTGCTCCATCTTCACAACCGTTGGCATGTTTCAGTTCATTATTGCAGCTAGTATGTCAACCTGTTTCACGAAAGTATCCAAGATTTTTGCTGACCCTCTACTTGGCCAAATACGATGTTCATTTCTAGCAATTGTCCTTCCCTGATTTCACGTCCAAAGGAACTATTATTCTTGCCCTTCTTGCTTCAAAGGAACATTCTGGTTGTATTTCTTCTAAGATTGACTTGTTCAATCTTCTGGTAATCCATAGTATATGTAATACTCTTCACAGACATTACAATCCAAGTGCATCAATTCTTCTTATGTTTTTGGTTTTCATTATCCAATTTTTTCACGTGTATGAGGTAAATGAAAAGATGTACTTTACTGATAAAATTAACTTCTTTTTAATTCCTTAAAGAGATCTTCTAAAGAATATTTCTCCAATGTAATTTGTCATTTGATTTTTATAAAGTTATTTTGTCGTGCTTTAAGTGAAAGTTTACAATCCATGTCAATTTGTCATATAAAAACTTGTACACACACTGGTGTGTACCTCCAGCTGCTCCCCCTAGTATGACGGCATACTCTTCTTTTCCATTCTATATTCCATATTTCCATTCAACCAGCTCCTGTCCCCCTCTGCCATCCTGTCTACACTTGAGTAGAAGATGCCCAGTTAGCCTCATGTATCTATTTAAACCAAGAAGTACACTCTTTGCAAGTATCATTCTTTGTCTTAGGAAACCCTGGTGGTGTAGTTGTTAAGTTTATGGCTGCTAACTAAAAGCTTGGCTGTTGAAATCCACCAAGCACTCCTTGGAAATTCTATGATGCAGTTCTACTGTGTTCTGTAGGGTGACTAAGAGAATTCACTCAATAGTGAAGATTTGTTTTTTGTTTTTTATTTTAGTCCAAACTTGATCTCAAGACTTCATTTCAGGAATAGTTTCATTTGGGGGCCAACAGTGTGTCCAGGAGATGTGTTTTGGGGGGGCCCTCCAGTCTGTTGGACCATCAAATCTGGTCTTTTTAATAGAGTTTCAGTTCTACACACCCATTTTTTTCTCCCACTATGTCAGAGATTCTGTGTTGTATTTTCTGTCAGGGTAGTCATTAGTGTGGCCAGGTACCATCTAGTTCTTCTAGTCTCATGCTGATGTCTTCTCTAGATTATGTGACCTTTCCTGCCTATTAGGTTTGTGTTTCCCTCATGTCTTTGAAGTCATTCGTTCTCTTCTGCTCAAGGTGAGCTGGGATCAGTTTACTCTCCTTAGATGGCCACTTTTCTAGCTCCCAAGACCCCGGATGCCACCCACCAAAATGGGATGCAGAACATTTTCTTAACAAACGTAGTTGTACCAGTTGAACTAGATTTCGCTGAAACCATGGTCACCAGATCACTGCCCCTGTTATTCTGCCCTTTAAAGTGTTGGGTTATATTTCAGAAACCTCTTTGCTATTTAGTCCAGCTATGCTGACATTCCCTGTACTGCACACTGTCTCTCCCTTCACCTAACCCAATTCCTACCCACTATCCAGTCAATGAGTATCGTTCTCCCTCCCTCCTGATGCTTGTGACCAACAAAGATTGTTCTCTTCTGTGTTAAAACCTTTTCTTAAGTCTTTATAATAGTAGTCTCATGCAATATTTGTTGTTTTGAAGCTGATTAACTTGACTCAGCGTAACGCTTTCCAGAGTCCTACATGTTATGAGGTATTTCCAAGATCATCGTTGTTCTTTATTATTTCATAGTACTGCATTGTGTGAATATACCGTAATTTGTTTATCCACTCAGCCACTGATTGGCATCTAGATTGAGTTTACCTTTTTGCTATTGTGGACAGTGCTCCAATAACAATTGGTGGGCATATATCTACTCACATCACAGCCCTTATTTCTCCAGGATTTATTCCAAGAAGTGGGATTGCTCGATCTATTTCTAACTTTTTATGAAAGTGCCAAATTGATTTCCAAAGTAGTTGTACCATTTTACATTCCCACTATCAGTGTAGACATGTTGCAGTGTCTCCGTAGCCTCTCCAACACTTATTACTTTGTGTTTGTGTTTTTTTGATTAATACCAGTATTATTAGGGTGAAATGATATCTCGTTGTAGTTTTGATTTGGATTTCTAATGGCTAATGATTGTGAGCATTTCCTCATGTATCTGTTAGGTACCCGGATGTCTTCTTTGATGAAGTTTCTGTTCATATCCTTTGCAAATGTTTTAATTGGGTCATTCATCTTTCTTTGTTGTTGAGGTTTTGCAATAGCTTGTAGATAATGGAGATTAGATTTATTGTATGCAAAAAATTTCTGATGTGATTTATTGTATCCAAAACATTTTTCCCAGTCTGCAAGTGGTCTTCTTAGTCTTTTGGTGAAGTTATTGGATGAGCATAAGCATTTAATTTTTAGGTGTTCCCAGATATCTGTTTTCTCTTCTGGTGTCTGTGCATTCTTGGTAATATTTTGTATTCTGTTTGTACCATGTATTAGGGCTCCCAGCATTGGCAACGTTTTTAATTCCATGATTGTTATCAATTTAGATTTGATATTTAAGTCTTCGATTCATCTTGAGTTAGGTTTTGTGCATTGTGTGAAACATGGGTCTTGTTTCATTTTTTGCAGATAGATATCCAGTTAGGTCAACACCATTTGTTAAAGAAACTTTTTTCCCCACCTGGTGGAATTTAGGCCTTTGTCAAATACCATCTGCTCACTAGTGGATGATTTTATGTCTGGATTCTTAATTCTGTTTCACCGGTTTATGTATCTATTCTTGTACCAATACTGAGCTCTTTCGACTACTGTGGCACTGGAATAGATTCTAAAGTCAGGTAGTATAAAGCCTCCCACCTTGTTCATCTTTTTCAGAAATGCTTTATTTATCTAGAGTTTTTCCCTTTTCCGTGTGAAGTTGGTGATTTGTTTCTTCATCTCATTAAAAAATGTCATTGGAATTTGTATGGAGTTGTATCTACAGATCTCTTTGGGTAAAACAGGGATTTTCAGTACGTTGAATCTTCCTATCTGGGAGCAATGTAGGTTTTTCCACTTATGTAGGTCTTTGTTGGTTTCTTGCAGTAGTGTCTAGTAGTTTCCTCTGTATAAGTCTTTTAAATCTCTGGTTAAATTTATTCGTAAGTATTTTACCTTCTTGGGGGCTATTGTAAATAGTATTGATTCAGTGATTACCTTTTTGATGTTCTTTTTGTTAGTAGAAAGGGATCCAACTGCTTATTGTATGTGTATCTTGTATCCTGATACTTCGCTGAACTGTTCTATTAGTTCTAGCAGGTTTTTTAATGGATTCTTTGGGGTTTTCTATGCATAACATCATGTCATCTGCAAATAGAGGTACTTTTACTTCTTCCTTACCAATTTAGATGTCCTTTATTTCTATATCTTGCCTAATTGCTCTGGCTAGAACCTTCAACACTGTAGTGAACAAAAGTAGTGACAAAAAGTATCCTTGTCTGCTTCCCATTCTCAAGAGGATTGCTTTCAGATTCTCTCCATTTAGGATAATATTGGCTTATCATTTGATTTTTGACTCCTGCTTCCACAAACACTGGTCACTGATCCAGGAGGAATCAATCTTTGACAACTTCAATTACAATTACTGAAGTTAAGGATATCAGGAAACTTTGAAGTCATGTCAATAAATTATTAAAATCCATAGAGCTTGAAGTCACTCATGATAATGATGTTAGGAGATGACATGATAAGACTGAAAGAACAAACAAGGATTAAATATGAACAGACTTGAATGACACCAAGGAAGATGACATAATCTGATGGTAGGACCTGGAACACAAGGAGAGATTTTCTTAAGGGATGAACATTAATGCTTTGGAAGACTTATAATACTTAGATAATTGGTAGAATACCAGCCCCCCTCTAGGCTTTATAGTAGATTAAATATGGCAAAGGAATTCATTTATCTCAAAAAATCTAAAAGTTAAATAGTGATGTTGAAAAGGAGTTTGCTTGAAATCAAGGCAAGACGTCATGCAGAGCCATAAAGGAAAAGTTCAAGGATGCAAAGGAGTTTATTCAAAATAGAATGGCTTTAAAGCCTACATATACACATATATATATGACTGAGAAAAACATTTGTGGGTAATGATTGTAACACTGTATCAGTTTGCCCTAGGTTTATGAAGGTCTCCTTGGAATTGGTGACAATAAAATGAAAGCTACTCCTAGAAAAGATTTTTTTCATCAATTTTATTTCTTTCAAAAAGATTAAGTCATCTAAACATTTCATATTTTCATTGTAGACTATATGCAGAGAATGAGATTTGGACAATATATCTTATTCAATGGAAGTCAGTAGGTCTTCTCTAATAAAGCAAAATAGAGAAATTAAGAGAACAAGTGGAATGACATATGAGGCCTGACAATTAGGTTCTTGAACTCATGCTAGAAAAAGTGCTTTGAAGGTGGACTAGGCACTAGTATCAGTGCACGGCTTCCCAAGGGGAGTGCTTCGAAGATGACCTCAGTAATATTCAGCAATGAGATATGTAGTACATTCTCTAGGATAAGTTCACAAACTTAATTGTCAGTCCTGATTTGACAACTTTAATGGACATTCCAGAAAAAGAGTTCCAAAATTGCTGTGAAGGGTGAACGAGGCACTGGAGTCAGTACACAGCTTCCCAAAAGGAATGCTTCAAAGGTGACTGTATTCAGCAATGAGGCATGTAGCACTTTTTCTAGGATGAATTCTCGAACCTAATTGCGAGAGCCGGTTCACACCTTAAAATACTATAGCTTGAATTAGTCAAATAATTGATGACAAAAATTATTTAGAAGCTTAAACTTGTTAAGCGAGTTTCAAATTTGGGACTTTGTAAGCACGTAGCTCAGTCTCACAGCAATGCAAAGGTGTTGTTGTGTGCCATTGAGTTGATTCTGACTCACAGAAACCCTGTAAGACAGAATAGAACTGCCCCACAGTGTTCCCAAAGCTGTAAATCTTTATGGAAGTAGCCTCCGTTATTTTTCTCCCAAATGGTGGCTGTTGGGTTCAAACTGCTGAACTTGCAGTTAGCAGCCAAGTGCTTGTCCTTAACTTTTCATCTCATGTTGCATGCATATCCTTGGCCTCAGAGTTTTCCTTATTTTGTGACTGTACATGAGAGAACAGAGAGGAAGAATAGTTGATTACACATTATTTCAAGTATATTAATTCAGGAGGCTGTTTTTAAATATACTTAATTTAAACTTCTATTTTTTTCTTTAGATTTCAATACAAAGGAATTACTTTCCAAAGAAAGAGCTCTTGTAACCACAAATTATACACTGACTAATTGCATACAGAATATCTCAGGAAATAGGTCTGAATATCAGACAACTAGTATTACACAATTTGCAAATGTTAGTAATATATGTAATTTATCCCTTAGTTTTTTTGAAACACTCTTACCATTGTCCTTCAAGAAAGAAAGAGGAAAAAAAACAAAAATGCAACTTCAAAGTGAGGCATAATTCCTGGATGTCTTTCAGAATTTTACCAGACCCAGAGATATAAAGAAAGGAATGTTTCCTTTTCATTTTATTGACTTATAACCAAGATTGATTGAACAAAATATAAACCATCTTTTCCCCTCTTTCCCTCTCCTGTTAGAAACAAGAAGGAAAGCTTAAAAGTAGAAGCATTTCAAAAGTACTCACTGCTAGGAGGAGAAGCTGTCTTGGATTTGGCAATTTGTCACCCTGATGTTTACTGACTGATGCATACCAGCTCACTAAATGTTTCAGAGGTTGACTAAGAGTGACAGTATTCTCTGGCTCTTAGTGAGCTCACAAACACACAGATTTATTTGGGGTGAGTTTTTTTAAGAATGAAAAATCAGAAACTGATCAAGTACAAGCAGAACAAGGGGGTACAGCATGGTGTAAAGCCAACAGAGGTGTGCGTCGGGATTGAATCCTTTCCCCACACCTTTTCAGTCCAAGAAGCTGGACTGTGTGAAGATGAATGAGGCATCAGATGGGAGGATGACTCATTACCAAACTGCACCATGCAGGTAACATAGCCTTCCTTACTGGAAGTGAAGAAGATTTTAACCACTTGCTGATGAAGATCAAAGACCACAGCCTTCAGTATGGATTATACCGCAACATGAGGAAAACAAAAATCCTCACTACTGAGCCACTAAGCAACATCATCATAAATGGAGAAAAGATTGAGATTTTCAAAGATTTCATTTTACTTGGGTCCACAACCAACACCCATAGAAGCAGCAATCAATCAAGAAATTAAAGATGCACTGCACTGGTAAAATACACTGCAAAGCATCTCTTTAAAGTGCTAAAAAGATGTCACCTTGAAGACTAAGGTGGTCCTGACCCAAGGCATGGCATTTTCAATCACGTCACGTGCATGGGAAAGCTGGGCAAGGAATAAAGAGACAGACGAGTTGATACCTTTGAATTGTAGTGATGAAGAACAATATTATATTACCATGGAAAGAGATCTGTTCCAGAAGAAGTACAACCAGAGTGCTCCTTGGAAGCAAAGATGGCAAGACTGTGTCTTATATACTTAGGACATGTTGTCAGGAGGGATCAGTTCCTGGAGAAGAACACTAGGCATGGTAGAGTGGAGGGTCGGCAAGAAACAGGAAGACACTCGATGAGATGGATGGACATAGAGGCCATAACAGTGAGCTCAAGCATCAAAACGATTGTGGACGTGGCAAAGACTGGGCAGTGTCTCTTTCTGCTCTGCATAGGGTTGCTATGAGCTGGAACCAACTCAACAGCTCCTAACAACAACATGAGGAAAATCATTTAAAACATTCTAAAGATATTTAGTCAGCATTTTGCATTTACTATGACATCTTCTAACCCTATTTGGATTACAAAAAGATCTAAGTTAAAGAATTCCGTTATTAAAATACAAATCTGGACTAACGAGGAAAAGAAAAGAATTGATAGAGATAGAGACAGAGATAGACATAGAGATAGATGTAGACATATATAAACAACAGAATGCTCAACACCAGCCAAATTTTAAAGAAATTTTATAGTAAATCTTTCACCTTACTTAGTCTCATGTAGCCAGTTTTGAGTCCATGTTATTCTGGACTAGGTTCAACTTGAAAAATTCCATTAGTTTCTAAGTAAGAATTTTTAAATCTTGCTTTAGTCCAAATGACACTGATGTTAAATATTATATTCTTCCTTATGAGTTTGAAACAGCCCATTTTGTTGAGATTTCAGTGAATTAGCAAGCTAAAGCTTATCTTTGAATGATGAACCTAAAAATGGCTGTGGTTAACTGATAATAATACTTTTTCATTTTGTTAAGTGAAAAGACTTTATGGGAATTTACTGCAAAAATAATGGAAAACCAAATAAAGTTAAATAAAAACTTCAGATACAAATATTTTAAACACAATGATTAACCTTCTTTTTAAAAAGCTTGTAGATACGATACTTAATAGTTTAGATACTGTACCATACAGCTAAAATACATCAAGAATAAACTAAGCACTTCAATGGTAACAAAAACTTTATAAGCAAATGATGTTGATTCTCCAATTAAAACTATTGGCTCAATGATTCTAGATTTAAAAGAAACAAAACTGTGATCAAGTTATCAACTGAAATGATAAAATTACGACATAACATCTTAATCATGCAGTGTTACTATAACACAGATGCCACAAGTAGATGGCTTTAAAAAGTGAAATTTTAGTCTATCACAATCCAGTAGGCTGCAAGTCCAAATTCAGGGCATCAGCCCTAGCAGAAACCTTTCCTTGTTGGCTCTGGGGAAAGACCCCTCTCATCAATCTTCCCCTGGACTGGAAGCTTCTGAGGCCTGGGGACCCGAAGTCCTTTCCAAAGGATGTGCTCTGCTCCTGGCACTGTTTCTTGTTGGTATGAAGGCTCCCAAATCTCTCTGCTAGCTTACCTTTCTTTATATCCCAGGATGTCCCCTCAAAGCACAATCCAAAACTAAATGTTGAGTCCCACCTCACCAACACAACTGCTGCACATCCTGTGGCATTAACATCGCAGAAGCAGAATTTACAGTTAATATCACAGAAGCAGAATTTACAGCATATAGGAACATCACACAATACCAGGCATCGTGACCTAGTCAAATGGCCCCACAGGTGTTTTAGGGAACACAGTTCAATCTATGACACATAGTATCACAGGCTTGTTGTTTACTATTGAGCATACAAATTTTAACTCAAAGAAAATCTAATACTTTTTCTGATTTAACAACATGTTTATGTAATCCACTATGTTAAATGAAAACATTTTTATAAAATAGAAACATATCTTTTGAGACTATAAAGTTTTAAAGTTGTCAAGAGTTTGATATAGAATACTGAGAATCCATACTTAAGTTATTTTAAATAAACCAACTTTAAAGGCAAAAATAGTCTTGGATTTTTCAAAACCAGGCAGCTTTTTTTTTACTTAGGAACCTTTTCTTAAAGAAAGGCTGAACTCTAAGAAATCTAATTTTTTGTGTTACATGTTATTTAATATTAAAAGATCTTAAGAATCTCACAAATTAACCCATCAAATTTTAACCAGACTGACAAAAACATTGATTATATCTTTTGTACAATACTTGAAGTGACACAAATGAATGTGTCTATCAGCAGACATAAAGTTAGAGATATAGAGATATAGATTCTCTGTGTCATAAAAACAATACAGCATAAATAGATACTGGCTTAATTTAAAATTAGTAAGGTCTTAGGCATTATTTTAAGCTTATATACTACAAAAAATAAATACTGTTGAAATGAAGCTGTTTTGTCTACCCTTTTCTCTAAATATTTAACACTATTTTATGTGTCTAATTTTTTTCTTTTTTATTAAATAAAAAATGAAAGTGTACATACTCTGTGCTTACAATATTGAGTTAAGATAGGAGTACACAAGTCGTGTTGAAGTCCCATTAATATTGATCTTCTTACTAACGTGTATTGTCACCAATTTCACCCAACCAAATTTCTAACAACTTTCTAATCTAAACTCTCGCCCCTCGCCCTCCCATCCTCCCACCCTCCCGACCCTTGTAGCCGTCAAAGAGTCTTTTCTGTTATGTATGAGTATGCTTTTAAGTTTTTATCGTAGGGGTCTCATGTAATAATTGTCCTTCTGTCTCTGACTAGATTCACTCAACATAATGTCCTCCAGTTGAGACCAAACTGAGAGATATTTCCTGCTATCATCGTTCTTTATTGGTGTACAATACTGCATTGAGTAGATATACCAAAGTTTACCTATCCATTCTTCTGTTATTGGGTATCTGGGTTGATTACAACTTTTTGCCATCATGGACGGCACTGCAATGAACATTCGTGTGTATGTAGCAGTTGGTGTGAATGGCCTTGATTTTGTAGGATATATTCCAAACAGAGGAATTACTGGGTCAAATGGTATATCTATATCCATTTTCTTAAGATAACACCAAATTGCTTTCCAAAGAGGTTGCGCCATTCTGCAATCCCACCATCAGTGTAGGAGAGTCCCAATCTCTTCACAGCCTCTACAACATTTAGTGTTTTGCAATTTTTGGGTCATGGCCATATCTCACACCTTATACAAAAATCAACTCAAATTGGATAAAAGACCTAAATATAAAAGCTAAAACGATAGAGCTCATCCAAGATAAAATAGGGTCAACAACGGACGTTTTAATACACAATATAGACAGACTTCAAAATCTGACAAACAAAACACATTCATCAGAAGAGAAAATAGATAAGTGGGAATTAATAAGAATCAAACACTTCTGCTCATCCAAAGACTTCATCAAATGAATTAAAAGACCACCTACAGAGTGGGTAAAAACATTTGGCAACTCTATGTCAGACCAACAGCTGATCTTCATAATCTATAAGGTTCTAAAAAATATCAATAAGAAAAAGACAAATCATCCAACTAAGCGATGGTCAAAGGAGCTGGACAGACACTTCTCTCAAGAGGAGATCCAGGCAGCCGAAAAACACACGTGTGTCTAATTTTTATGTTTTGTCTCATGGTTAAAGACAAAAATTGGTTATCCAATTTATTTTCAGATGTTTAAGTCGCCATGAGTCGGATCCGATTCAATGGCACTTGGCTTTTGGCTAAGTTGGCTTAAGTATTTTGAAAGACAAAAGGTAACTAAGCTTTTTTTTTAAATCTTTTATTATTCTCTCGGTAAGAAGTTTTGCCTTTTTTTTAATTACAACATTTTATTTCCCTATTAAATACCAGTTTCTTAGTACAAATAAGTTCATCGATTCTTAGAAATTACTCCCTTCCTTTAAAAAAACATATTTCATACAATATAGATTTAAAGTTATTTAGAAATGTTTTGAATTAAAGAATGATGTATTAAAGAACTTAAAAATCTTTGCTAGAATAAATTCACCTTTATTATTTTTTTTGGAAACATTTGCACTTGTGAGTACCTATTATTAAAATAATTAAATTTCTTTGTAAAAATTTTATCATTTAATAATACCATGTGAAATTAGGAAGTTATTACATTTTCATAATCTTTTCTTCTTCATGCTTTGAAGAGTAATTTAAAACAATTTGTCCTTCTCCAAGCTTTATTACACTAATTAAAATAATCAATCCTTTTTCAGTGCACTATAGAAGTTTTTAGACTAGTTACTACAGGCCAAGACAGACAAGATAAAAACTCAGTCTCAAAAAAAACCCAGCAACAGAAGCAAGCTCTTGGAAAACCCTGGTGATGTAGTGGTTAAGAGCTGTGTCTGCTAACTGAAAGGTCAGTAGTTCAAACCTGCCAGATGTCCCTTGGAAACTCTATAAAGCAGTTCTACTCTGTCCTATAGGATTGCTATGAGTCAGAATTGACTCAGCAGCAGTGGTTTTGGGTTTTGGTTTTGAAACAAGCTCTCAGGACACTGAAGGTACCATGGCAAAACTTTGGTATTGCCAATATGTATGTAAGTTTTGCAAGAATTTAGCACATGTACATTCAATGAGTCATGAAAAAGAAAAATGGCTATCACGAGTGCTGCTTTCAGTCTCTCATCTTTTACAAGTCTCTCATCTTTTACAGTAACCTCCACAGTGCCCCAAAGCAGTTGCTGTATTATACGAAAAGGGAACTGCCAAAAGCTCAAGCTGGATTCAGAAGAGGGCATGGGAAGAGGGAAATCATTGTTGATACCAGATGAATCCAGCCTGAATACAGAGGATACTAAAAAGATGTTTGCCTGCATTTTGCTGGCTATGGAAAGGCATTTGGCTGCCTGCATCATAACAAATTATGGATAACTTTGAAAAGAATAGGAATTACAGAACACTTAATTGTGTTTGTTAGGAACCTACACACGGATCAAAAGGAAGTCCTTCAAACAAAACAAGGAAATAATGAGTTGTTTAAAGTCAAAAAATGTTTATTGTCAGGTTTCTATCCTTTCATGATATTTATTTAATCTACATGCTGAAAAAATAATCCAAGAAGCTAAACTATGTGAAGAGGAATGCAGCATCAGGATTGGAAGAAGTCTTACTAGCAACCTGCGTTATGTCGATGACACAACCTTGTTTGATGAAAGTGAAGAGGATTTGAAACACTTACTGATGAAGAGCAAAGACTACAGACTTCAGCATCGATTACCCCTCAACATAAAGATAGTAAAAATCCTTGCAAATATCTATATGAGATCAAACTGACAGTAGCAACTGGAAGGATTCGACAGGAACCTTAGGGAACAGTGAGTTTATGTTAATAGGGGAGAACAACTCATAAAAGTAGGTTAGAATGGTTGGACAACCCAAAGAATGTAATCAGTGTCACCACATTGTACATGCTGAAACTTGAATTGGACTGTGTTTTTTCTGTGTATATTCTCAACAATGATAACAAACTAAATAAAGTTATTTTCAAAATGATTAAGTCTACCATTTATGATAATTCAGTTCTTGTGGTTAACTACTCAGGTCTTTAGCTAATTTCTCTGCAGTTCAAAGTTTTCTCCTTCTCTTACTGCTAGATAGAGTCTGGATTTAGGGTGAGTTTATAGAACATCCCAAATTAATCCATGGGTCAGTTATGTATATTGGGTCTGTATGTCATCTTCTATACTTGCCAAACTCCGCTGTGGCACACAGTTCTTTCTAGCTGTTCTCGAGCCTCGTTCATTGCCCCTCTTAGCACACCTGAGGCCCTCAGTTCAGTTTATCTTCCAATCTCAGTTCATTCATTTTCTAATTCTAGCACTGAAGTCATTAGTGATTAACCACCTCTGAACCTCCCTTACAGACTTGGACACTCTAACCTGCTTTCTTACAACATATCCCACGCTACGGGGATTCCTCACCGTCATCTTTCCAGACATCTTCCTTAATTGTTGCTCTACCATGTGTAAATCTTTAAGCTTGTCTTCAAGACTAGCATTGCCTTGGCTGTATTTTGGAAATCCAGAAATTGTTCCTTTTGTTGCAAAATCTCTCAGAGTTTATCAGGGGCATCCACTCATCTGGACTAATAATGAAATTAGTAGTTAGGTTCCAACTTACAGCAACCCTGTGCACAACAGAATGAAATGCTGCCCTGTCCTGTGCTTTGCTCATAATCCTTGCTATGCTTGAGCTCAGTGTTGGAGCCATTGTGTCCATCCAGAATCTCAGCATCCTTGCTTCTAAGGTGCAGTTGTACTTCTTTCAAGACAGATGTGCTTGGTATTTTCAGTTTATGGTATATTCAATATTCTTTGACAAAACCACAATTCAAAAGCATTAGTTCTTCTGTCTCCTTTATTCAATGTGCAGCTTTCACCTGCACATGATGTGATTGAAAACACCATGGCTTGAGTCAGGTACACTTAATCTTCAAAGTGATGTCTTTGCTTTTCAGCACTTTAAAGAGATCTTTTGCAGCCAATGTGCCCAATGCAATGTGTCCTTTCATTTCTTCACTGCTAGTTCAGCAGACATTGACTGAGTTTCCAAGTAAAATGAAATCTTTGACAGCCTCAATCACTTAACACAGCGTTGCTTATTGGTCCAGCTGTTAGAATTTGTGTTTTCTTTATGTTGATGTGTAATTTATACTGAAGACTGTCGTCTTTGGTCTTCGTCAGTAAGTGCTTCAAGCCCTCTTCACTTTCAGCAAGCAAAGCAGTGCTATCTGCATAATGCAGGTTGTTAATGAATCTTCTGCCAATTTTGATGTCCCATTCTGCTTCATACAGTCCATTTTCTCAGACTATTTGCTCAGCATATAGATTGAACAGGTATGTTAAAAGGATACATCACTGACTGACATCTTTCTTGATTGTGTACCACACAGTATCCCCATGTTCTGTCTGAAAAACTGCCTCTTGATCTATATACAGTTTCCTCATGACCACCATTAAGAGGTCTGGAATTCCCATTCTTCACAATATTATCTGCATTTGTTGTGATCCACATAGCCAAATGTCTTTCCACAGTCAATAAAATACAGGTAAACATCCTTCTGCTGTTCTTTACTTTAAGCCAGGATCTATCTGACATCAGCTGATATACCTGGTTCCACATCCTCATCTGAATCTGGCTTGAATTTATGAGTTTCCTGTTGATACACTGCCACAGCAGCTTTTGAATGCTCTTCAGCAAAAGCTGTTTGATATTTTCTATATTCAGTTGGATTACCTTTCTTGGAAATAGGCATAAATACAGATCTGTTCTGTTGGTTGGACAGGTACCTGTCTTCCAAATTTCTTGAAAATTAGTGAACATTTCTAGAGCTGCATTTATTTGTTAACACATCTCAGTTGATATTCCATCAGTTCCCAGAACGTTTTCTGTCAATGCCTTCAGTGCAGTTTGGACTTGTTCTTTCAGTACCACGGATTCCTGATCATACGTTACCTCCTGAAATGGTTGAATGCTAAACAATTCTTTTTGGTATAACGACTCTGTGTATTTCTTCCATCTTCTTTTGATGTTTCCTGCATCATTTAATATTTTACCCATAGAATTCTTCACCATTGCAACTCAAGTACTGAATTTTTTCTTCAGTTATTTCAGCCTGAGAAATTCTGATCATGTTCTTCCCTTTCTATCTCCAGCCCTTTGCATATGTTCTTGTAATACTTTGTCTCCTCTAACTGTCCTTTGAAGTCTTCTGTTAATTTCTTTTACTTGATCATTTCATCTTTTGCTTTAGCTACTCATTGTTCAAGAGCAAGTTTGAGTCTCTTCTGACATCCTTTTTGGTGTTTTCTTTCTTTCCTGTCTTTTGAATGACCTCTTGCTTCCTTCATGTGTGATGCCCGTATGTCATTCCACAACTCAGTTGGTCTTCCATTGTTAGTGTTAAACCCATCAAATTTATACTTAAAATGATCTCTAAACTCAAGTAGAATACACTCAAAGTTGGACTTTGGCTTTTGTGGACTTGACCTGCTTTTCTTTAGTTTCAGTTTGAACTTGCAGATGAGCAGTTAATGGTCTGTTCCACAGTCAGCCACTGGCCTTGTTCTGACTGGTGATACTGAACTTTTCTATTGTGTCTTTCCATAAATGTAATTGATTTGACTCCCAGTATTCCTTTTGGTGAAGTCCATGTGTATAGTCACCATTTATGTTGGTAAAAAGGGTATTTGCAATGAAGAAGTTGTTGGCTTGCAAAATTCTATCATGTGACCTATGTCATTGTTTCCATCATCAGTTCCAACTACGAATGCTTCGTTTCCAATTTTTGCATTTCAACTGACAAATCAAAAAACCAAACCTGTTGCTCTTGAGTTGATTCTGACTCATAGCAACTCTGTAAGAAAGATATAGTAAAACTGCCCTATAGTGTTTCTAAGGAGTGCCCGATGGATTTGAATTGTCAGTCGTTTGGATAGCAGGTGTGGCACTTACCCTCTGTGCCACCAGAGTTTTCCTCCAATCACCAGTAATTATGAGTATATCCTGATTACATGTTTGATCATTTCAAACAGTAGAAGTTTGTAAACGTCTTCAATTTCTTCATTTTTGGTCTTAGTGGTTGGTGCATAGATTTGAAGAATAGTCATAGTAACTGATATTCCTTGTAGACATATAGATATTATCCTATTACCGACAGTATTGTACTTCAGGACGGATATTGAAATATTCTTGTTTTGTTTTTTTGTTGTCGTTTGTTTTTGTTTTTGTTTTTTTTTTCACAATGAATGCAATGCCATTCGTCTCCAAGTTATCATTCCTGGCATAGAGACCATACAATCGTCCAATTCATAATGGCCAATGCCTGTCCATTTGAGCTCACTAATACCTAGGTTTCTGCATTCCGTTTCATTTTTAATGATTTCCAATTTTCCTAAATTCATGTCCAATTATTAATGGACATTTGTAGCTGTTTCTTCTCTTTTTCAGCCATGCCATTTCAGAAAATGAAGATCCTGAAATCTTGACTCCGTCCACATCATTAAGGTCAACTCTATTTTGAGAAAGCAGCTCGTCTCCAGGCATCTTTTGATTAACTTCCAACTGGAGGAGGCTCATCTGATATCAGACAATGTTCCACTGCTATTCGTAAGGTTTTTGCTGGCTCATGCTGTTCAGAAGTAGACTGTCGGATCTTTCTCCCTAGTCTATCTTAGTCTGGAATTTCAGCTAAAACCTGTCTGCCATTGATGACCCTACTGGTATCTGAATACTGGTGGCATAGCTTCCAGCATCACAGCAACAAATACGCCCCCCCGTAGGACAAACTGTCAGACCTGTGGGAGCTGTAGTCGTCGCCCAAACTGGCCAAATGGTTTACTTCCAAACCAAAGAGAAATACTAGGAAAGTCTATAGTGTGGTTACAATACAAAAATGCAAGAAAGGCAAAAGAGAGAGAGAGAGGAAATCTTTTCTTCCAGATTTTTTTTTTCCAGTTGGCATCACTATCACTTAGAATTGGTAGGCATTCCACATACATAAGATTGTTCTGAATTAAACATTGCTGTTTTGTTGTTGTTGTTAATTTACAGTATATAATGTTATTTGTTCTGAAATCATGAAGTTGTTTTTTCAACAAAAATTCTTTATATGTAATTTCAGTACATCATCATCTACTAAGAACAGACAGAACTCTGAATTAGAAAGACTTTTAGTGAAGGTATCAGAAGGTTTGCAGTTTAGTCTTATTTCTGTAACTAACTAGCTCAATGACCCCAGCTGAATTATTTTACTTTTCTCAACTTTGGTTTCTTCATCTGCAAAATGACAGGGGTTTACATACGTACGCTCCTTTTTGTTATGATACTTGATGACTGTTACTGGCAGCTGGGCTTCCAACTTGAGGCTGTAGGGCATTCAGACATATCTGAGCATGTTTAGCAGACTACTGTGGCAAACAGCCTGCAGGGCATTTGCAGAAGCCAGATGCTTCTTGAGTGAATTAATAATCCTCAAGGGAGACGAGGCCAGACCCTAGGAGTCTTACACAGCAGCCAAGTCTCTGTTGACAGAAAGGTGGTTATTTTGTATGCCTAACAATGTCTATAACTCTTATTTGTCTCCTATTTCTGTTTCTAAGTTCAGTGGAGAGCAAGGCAGCTGGAAATAAAAACTAAAAGACCCAGCTAAATAAATTCTTGGATGTGGGTTCATTTTATATTTGCCTAAGATTGATGGTTTTACATTTTTTTCAAAATTATACTTTAAGACAAAAAAAGAAAGGGGGAAAAGGGGGAAATGGAGAACAAGTGATGATGACTTCATTTTAGGACCCATGTTAACAAGTCAAATGTGGATGACTGCTCCATGCACACAGAAATCCAATTATTGGACACTGGTCCTGAAGTACAAAGAAGGAGGATGATTCCTCAGATCTGACACACCATAATGTAGGTGCACAGGGTTTTTTTTTTTTTTTTTATGAAGGGAGAAAGCAGGGAAGTTATACATATTCATATGATGGGTTGGATGTCTCCTGGTGATTAGCTGAAGCTATCATTGGCTGCAGATTAAAGAGTCAGGCAATTTTCATTCTTCTGGCAAGCATGACGGAAGCACTTCAGAGTCTAAATGTTGGGGAGCCAGAGAGTTCTACTCAAGGATGTGATAGATAGGTTCCTCTGTGGCAGGTCTGAGTTTGAGAAGGGTGGAACAGTAAGGATTTTTGTGCATGTATGGAGATCATATCTCTTTAAAACTGACTTTGGTAGTTTTTCTGAGTGTATCTTTTGGTTTCTGAAAATTTTCAAGGAAGTGACTCAGTTTTCAAAGCTTAGCCCTATCAGGCCTACAGAGTTAAGGTTTGATTACACTTGGATCTAGTTACCCTTACTTGCAGACAATACTATTATTTGAGTCCATATATTCATTTTTTTTAGGTAAGCCAATGTGAAATATGTAGATTTCTGTGCCTTATGTCCATAAGAGTGATGATAAACCATGGTGAACTCTACAGCCAGGACAATATCGGCTTTAATAAGAGTCTGGTAAAGATGAGGAAAATAAAGGATTATATCCATAATAGCACATGAGAGTAGAATTTTTCAGTCTTTTCTTCTGCCAAAGTTCCAAAAACAAGAAAGGCAGCATTCTACAGTGCACCACCACCACTAAAAGGTTAATCACTTTTGTTACCATTAACTGATCATTAGCCCTACCCTATGAAAAGAGGTTGGAGAAACTGAGAAACACAGTGAGAGATATTAGAATACTATCCATATGCATTTTTGTTGTTATTTTGTTTTGTTTCGTTTTCTCTTTTACAGTTGTTTTAGTCAGCCAGGGCTGCTCTAACAGAAATACCACAGAGTGGGTGGCTTTAACTAAGGAAGGTTTATTCTTACACAGTCCAGTAGGCTACAAGTCCATATTCAGGGTGTCTACTCCAGGGAAAGCTTTCCCCCTTGTTGGCTCTGGAGGAAACTCCGGTATTGCATCAGTCTTTGTCCAGGGAGCATCTTGGCACAGGAACCCCAGGTCTGAAGGACGCACTCTTCTCCCGATGCTGATTTCTTGATGGTGTGAGTTTCCCAGTTCTCTGCTTGCTTCTCTTTCCTTTTATCTCTTGTAGGATGAAAGGATTAAGTGTAGGCCAAGCCACACTCCAGGGAAACTCCCTTTACAGTGGAGCAGGGAAGTGATCCTACGAAAGGGATTTACAGTCACACCCTAATGCTTTAACATACAGCACAGGAAAATCACAAAATGGAGGAGAATCACAAAATATTGGGAATCATGGCTCAGCCACATGGCTACACATATTTTTGACTATGACAATAGTCAAACAAAAAATGAACAAATCAGCTTTTGAAGAAATAAAATAGGAATGCTCTTTGGAAAAAAACATGTTGAAACTTTGTTCTGCTTGCTTTGGAGACATCATGAGGAAAGACAAATTCCTATACAAGGACATCCTGTTTGGTAAAGTTGAGGATCAGCAAAAACAAGAGAAATCGTCTGTGAAATGGACTGACACAACAGACGCAACAATGAACTCAGACACATCAGATATCGTGAAGATGGTGCAGACTTGACAGTTTGTTCTTATACATGGTGCCTTCCTGAGTTGAAGCCAACTCAATGAAAACTAACAACAGCAACACTGGAAGAGTGTGTCATGAAGAATATTGTCATGTGTTGTAAGTCTCCGACAAGATGGGGAACTCTTCACAGGGGATGGTTCAAAGCTGCCTTCTCCTGACTCCAAGTCAAGATAGACTTAGAAAGCTAGATATAGCGTCCGAATTCCGGCTAAGAAATATAAGGTACATTGATTCTGGCTTGTTACTGTTCTGATAGAGAAGGGAAGGTAAAGTAGCCGCACTGGGATTCAGATGTGTTCTAGTAGTGTGTTAGGGTTAAAAACTGTGTATGAATATCTTCTGAGAATTAGACGTGAGTCATTTAAAAGACAGCTGGTACGAAGTTTACTTAAATCCTAAGAAGGCTATCTAAAGCTCCAAGGTGACTTAAACAGAATAAACCTAGAAGTGTCTCACTGGGTGTTTACAGGCAAAGGAAAGAGTTGTAACAATCAGCTGAACTAGACACCTTCGCCTGTGCTGAAAGGTAAGTGACCTCTGGCATGGGACCACTCCAGTCTTCAGCCTCCTCCTCCCCTGGTTTGTGCATACTGAGTCATGTGAGTAAAGGGTGATCATACACTTCATGTGTCTGGATTTAAACTTCATCCAAAGGGAGGGGAAAGAACTACTCCTACACAGTTCACAGTAGAATCAAAAGGGGTAAGTAGGAGATACATAGAGTTTTTTCTCATTGCAATCTATGCAATCTGCTCAGTCAGCATAACCACTACCTGTCCATGAAGACTTTATATTGCCTTGATTATCAAAGGAAGGTTTTTCCTATCAGTTAAATGTTTTTCAAATAAACACATACCTTGTAATCCATATATACATTTAATGCTATAGCAACAGTATGATCCTTTTTTCTCTCTGAAAAAAATGTTTTAAGTTGACAGGGACACCTGAATGAAAAAAAAAAAATGGGAATACTGCAAAGACACTGTCTGTCAGCACTCCGTTCTCACCAACATGTCAGAAACTGCATAGATCATACTTTGTCATGAATTCTGACAACCCAGCTGAAGAGGAAGAACAGATTTGATGTGCTGACCACTAATGACTGAAGACCAGATGAATTGTGTGATGACATCAAAGATGCCATCCATGAACAAAGAAATAGTTGATTTAAAAGACAATAAAGAAAGAAAAGACCAAACTGGATGTCAGAAGAGACTCTGAAACTTGCTCCCAGATGTCAAGCAGCTAAAGCAAAAGGAAAGAATGGCAAATTAGAAAACCAAATCAGAAGATTTCAAAGAGCAGCTTGAGAAGACAAAATAAAGCATTATAATGACATGTGCAAAGGGCTAGAAATGGAAAACCAGAAGAGAAGAACACATTCTGTATTTCTCAAGCTGAAAGAACTGAAGAAAAAAATCAAGCCTTGAATAGCAATGGTGAGGATTCTACAGGGAAAATATGAAAATGGCTGAAGGAGTATCGAAAGGAGGTGGAAGGAATATACAGAGTCCTTATACCAAGAAGAACTGATCGATGTTCAGCCTTTTGAAGAGGCAGCATATAATCAGGAACCAGTAGCACTGAAGGAAGAAGTCAAAGCTGCACTGAAGGCACTGGCAAAAAAAAATAAAGCTCCAGGAATTGATGAAATATCAATTGAGATATTTCAGCAAACCAATGTAACACTGGAAGTGCTCACTTGTCTATGCCAAGAAATTTGGAGGACAGCTACCTGGCCAACTGACTGGAAGAGATCCATATTTATGCCTGTTCCAAAGAAAGGTGATCCAACAAATTGTGGAAATTACCAAACAATATTATTAATATCACATGCAAGCACAATTTTGCTCAGTATCATTCAAATGCAACTGCAACAGTATATTGACAAGGAACTGCCAGAAATTCAAGCTGGATTCAGAAGATGATGTGAAACCAAGGATATCATTGCTGGTGTCAGATGGATCTTGGTGATAAGCAGAGAATATCAGAAAGATATTTATCTTTGTCTCACTGGCTATTCAAAGGCATTCAACTCTGTGGATCACAACAACTTATAACTAACATTGCATAACATGGGAATTCCAGAATAACTAACTGTGCTCTTCAGGAACCTGTATATGAATCAAAAGGCAGTTGTGCAAACAAATGAAGGACACTACATGTTTTAAAGACAGAGAAGGTGTTTGTTAGGGCTGTACCCTCTCACTGTAACTTTTTAATCTGTATCCTGAGTAAATAATCCGAGAAGCTGGATTATACAAAGAAGAACGAGGCATCAGGATTGGACAACGACTCATTAACAACCTGCGTTATGCAGACACCACCACCTTACTTGCTGGAAGTGAAGAAGATTTGAAACACTGACGAGCATCAAGGATCACAGCCTTCAGTTTGGATTGCACCTCAACATCAATCTTCACAACTGGACCAGTAAGCAATATCATCATAAATGGAGAAATGATTGAAGTTGTCAAGGATTTCATTTTATTTAGGTCCACAATCAACACCCGTGGAAACAAAAGTCTAGAAATCAAAAGATGCATTGCACTGGGGCAAAAGAGCTCTTTAAAGTATTGAAAAGTAGTGACGTCACCTTGAAGACTAAAATGCACCTGACCCAAGCCATAGTATTCTCAATCACATCATATGCATGCGAAAGATGGACAATGAACAAAGGAGACAGAAGAATTGATGCCTTTAAATTTTGGTGTTGGAGAAGAATGTTGAATGTCAAATGGAGTGCCAAAGGAACAAACAGGTCTGTTCTGGAAGAAGTTCAACCAGAGTGCTCCTTGGAAGCAAAGATGGCAAGACTGTGTCTTACATACTTTGGACATGTTGTCAGGAAGGATCAGTCCCTGGAGAAGGACATCATGCCTCATAGAGTGGAGAGTCAGAGAAAAAGAGGAAGACCCTCAACAAGATGGATTGACACAGAGGCCACAACAATGGGTTCAAGCATTAAAATGATTGTGGACATGCAGCAAGGAGCAAGACAGAGCAGTGTTTCAGTCTGTCGTTCACAGGGTCGCTATGAGTCAGAACCAACTCAGTGGCACCTAACAACAACAGCAATTGGGCAGCAACCGTATTTCTAAAATCCTGACCACTCTAGCAGTACCTAGGCAACAGACACAATGACAAACTTGTGATTGGCTACACTGCCCAACAGAAAGTTTCAAGAGCTTGTCAGAATTCCTGAGTCCAATTCCTGGATTTGGCAGTGTCCCTGTCAAAGATCACAAGTGTCAGTGCCAGCCTTACCTCCCCAGGCTCAGATAACAGAGCAGAGTGGGACAGCCAGGCTCATGGGGTTTTCTTCAAGCCAAAGGAGTGAAGTGACAGAGACAGATGGCCAGAAAGTTACCTGAATAGAAAGAACCTGTTTTATCAGATTTTGAGGAGAAGAAGTGATTAGAATTTATTTCATAGCTGTTTAGACACCTGCAGAAACTCTTTTTTAGGTAAAGTAAACAGTGATACCAAAACAAGCTGTTTCTTGTACGTTTCCCCTGGGTCTGTCCCCACCCTCTTATGGAGTGTGTATCTGTTTCCTCGTGGATTGCAGCTTTGTGAGAAACTGATGAGCCACAGGCTAGGGTTGTGAGGTTCTCAAAAACCAGGAGAACAAGGCCGGTGGGGAAAGAGCAAGGTAACCAGAGAAAGGAAAGCTTCTCTTTGATCATCTCTGCTTTGCTTGCTCTACCAGATGAGACACATGTACTGTGATCATCTGTCTCCAAAGGCTACCTGGCAGCCTGACGCCTTCACTTGTTCTTACCCGTCTGCTCATCGAAAATCTCTACATCAATGTCAGTCATGCACTGCATCTGCCAATTCAGCTCAATTCATATTAGAATCCTTAGGCACCTACTGTACCATAGGCACAATGTAAAGCGCCCTGAATAACCCAAGGATGACTCGACAGGTCCTGCTCTCAAAGAGCTCAGTGGCCCAATAGTGGAGGTGGTCATTGCCACATCTAAATATTTGATGGAATTTAAGTGTTATATTAAAACTGAAACCCACTCTGTTAAGTTGACTCCAACTCGTGGTGACCCTATAGGACAGAATAGAACTTCTCCATAGAGTTTCAAGGAGTGCCTAGTAGATTTGAACTGCCAACCTTTTGCTTAGCTGATATAGCACTTAACCACTATGCCACTATGTTTTCCAAGTTTTATATTAGAGATACAGAATGTCATAGCAGCACATCATTCACATATTATTTGGGTAAGGAAAAACTAGAAAACAACTGAGTCTGATGAGTCCTGAGAAAGGTCAGCGGTAAAGTGTGAGGGTATATTTAGGTAACAGCAAAATGGAGACAAACTTAAACCAAATCAAACCTTTTGGCATCGAGTCAGTTCTGACCCTATTGGACAGGGTAGAACAGCTCTGTAGGTTTTCCAAGGCTGTAATTTTTACTGAAGCAGATAGTGACATCTTTCTTCTGTGAAGATGCTGGTAGATTTTGGACTGCCAACCTTCAGGTCACCAGCCAAGCACTTGACTGCACTTCAAGGGCTCCTTACGGGCGTATCTAGGAAGGGATGTATTTAGGGAGCAGGCAAGTGGGTTTGGAGGACACGATACTTGTGTACATGATGAGGCAATGCAAGCAGAGATGCAGTGTAAGCCGGGGCTGGAAAATAAGTTGCAGTACAACCATGGAAGGTCTTGAATAACACACTAAGAAATCTAGACTATCGTCTTATCACTTAATCCCTCCAGCAGGAGCCCTGGCAACCTGTCCTCTTGGGCAAGGTTATCATGATATTAAACTATTGTGCTTTCTATCTCTTAGCCACAGAGATATCAAGAAAGGGGATGTGTTGGCAAAGGGCACAGATGTGGACATCTGCGGTTTTGTGAAAAATGGTAAATCAGCTTTAAATCTCGTAAGGTTTAGGCACATACTTCTGGATCTACATGCTAGCTTTTATTTCTTCTGATCCAAACAAAGAGATAAAGAAGCTCTATTTTCTGTGCAATAGAGGCACTGGTAGTTCAGAGGTAGAATTCTTTCCTTCCATGCAGGAGACAGACATTCTGTTCCTTTATGCACACCTCCTACCCATCTGTCAGTGAAAGCTTTTGTGTTGCTTAGATGCTGAACATGCTTCAGAGGATCTTCCAGAATAAGATAGACTAGAAAGAAATACGTGGTGGTCCATTTCTGAGTACTCACCAGTGAAAACCCTTTGAATTACAACTGCCCTCTACAACTGATCATGAGGATGGCCCGGGACTAGAGTTTTGTTCCGTTGTGCATAGGATCACCATGAATAAGGTGGTCAACTCCACAACAGCTAATAACAAAAATGACAATTTCTTTGCAACCCCAAAGTTAAGGTGAGAATATTTGTGATTCCATTTTACTTTAGAAACTCTGGTGATGCACTTGGCTGCTAACCAGAAAGTTGATTCAAATCTACCAGTTGCTCCACAGAAGAAAGATGTGGAAATCTGATATCAAAAAGATATACAACCTAGGAAACTCTGTGGGGTAGTTTTTTCTATGGGGTAGTTTTTACTCTGTCATGTAAGAAACCCCACTGGGGTAGTGGTTAAGTGGTATATCTGCTAAGCAAAAGGTCAGCAGTTTAAATCCACCAGGAACTCCTTGGAAACGCTATGGAGCAGTTCATCTCTGTCCTGTAGGGGCACTAAGAGTCAGAATCAACTTGATGGCAGTAGGTTTTTTTGGTTAAGGTCAGAACCAATTCAACAGCAGTAGGTTTGGTTTGGTATGTGGGAGCATTGATATTGACATATTGACATCTGGAAAATAAAAAGATTTAAAAGGCAATATTACATGAATGAAAGGATTGTTGAACTGTACGGAGATACACTTGAGACTATAGCATGAAGTGGTAATACATTAAATGGGAATGGTAAGTATAGACTTACCTAAAAGACTGTCAAAAATGTCTCTCTTAAGCAAAGCTGAGATTATAAAACATACTGCAGAAAGGAAGAACAGCATCTGTTTTTTGTTTTTTTTTTTTAAATAATGGTTTAGGTGAAAGTTTACAGAGCAAATTAGTTTCCCATTCAACAATTTATATATATATTCTTTCATGACATTAGTTGTAATTCCTTCAATGAAGCAGCATGCCACTGGCTTCTTCCCTGGGCTCCCCTATTCCATCCACCTATCTTTCCTGCCCCTTCCTGCCCTATGAACTTAGTTTTTAGGCAAATTATGCCCTTTCAGTTTCATATGGTTGACTATTCATTATTTGGTTTATAGTCAGGGAAGGTGTCAGGGTTGTATCTTTTCACCATACTTGTTCAATCTGTATGTTGAGCAAATCATCCAAGAAGCTGGACTATAGGAAATAGAACTCAGCATCAGGAATGGAGAAAGACTCATTCACAGTCTGTGATATATAGATGAGACAGCCATACTGAAAGTGAAGAAGACTTGAAGCATTCACTGATAAAGATCAAAAACTACAGCCTACAGTATAGATTACACTTCAGCACAAAGAAAACAAAAATCTTCACAACTGGACCAGTAAGTAACATCCCAATAAATGGAAAAAAGATTGAAGTCAAAGATTTTATTTTACTTGGATCCACAGTCAATGCTCATAGAAGCAGCATTCAAGAAATGAAATGACACATGGCATTGGGCAATCTGCTGCCCAAGATCTCTTTAAAGTATTAAAAATCAAAGGTGTCATTGCAAGGACTAAAGAGCCCCTAGATAATATGAGGTATATTATCTAGGTATGCACCTAGATATAAAAGAGGTGTTCTCAATCACCTTATATGCATGCTAAAGCTAGGCAATGAATAAAGAAGACTGAATAAGAATTGATACCTTTGAATTATGGTGTTTGTCATGGATTGCATTGTGTCCCCCCAAACATGTATGTGTTGATTTGACTTGGCTGTGAGTCCCAGCATGGTGCAATTCCTTCCACGTGTAGTGAATCCTGCCTCTGTAATATTGATGACGGAGAATGGGCAGCAGTTGTGCTGGTGAGACAGGACCCAAGTTACCTGCTGTGGGATATAAAGGAGATAAGTTGGGAACTTCATACCACCAAGAAGGCAGCACTGAGAGCAGAGCACTTCCTTTGGACCTGAGGTTCCTGTGCCACAGTGCTGTCTCTGGACTCGGACTCAGCCTACTGGACTATGACAATTTCTCCTATTGAATGGACCTATAACTCATAAATGGATTTGTGGCTTACTGGACTATGTCAATAAGATTTCTCTTCATAAAGCCTTCCACACATGGTATTTTCTGTTATAGCAGTATCAGGTTCCTAAAACAGAACTTGGTGCCAGGAGTGGGGTACTGCTCTAATAAATACCTAAAATGTGGAAGCTTTTTTGAAACTGTGAAATGGGTGTAAGAAGAAGCCCCAAAGAACTGCTAACACATGAGAAGACAGCAGATAGTGAAAAGAAGCAGCAGTGAACTGGCTACAGCAGTACCAGGTGACTAAAACAGTGTTGCAGAAGAATACTGAATATACCATGAACTGCTAAAAGAACAAACAAATCTGTCCTAGAAGAAATACAACCAGAATGCACTTTAGAAGTAAAGATGGCAAGGCTAAAATGCACACTCTTTGGGTATGTTAGCAGGATGTCATAGTCCTTGGAGAAGGACATCATGTTCAGCAAAGCAGAGGGTCAGTGAAAAAGGAAGATCCTCAACAAGATGGATTGACACAATGGCTGCAACAATCGGTTCAGGTATAACAATAATCACGATGGCAGAGGACCTGTCAGTGTTTTGTTTTGTTGTACATAGGGTCCCTACAAGTTGTTACTGACTCAATAGCAGCGAATCCTAGTAACAACAACACACGCATGTGTAGAACTGTCCTCTTCCAAACATGGGTGTACTCCCATACTCTGTCCCACACATGTTCAGCTTGGGTATTTACCTACATATCCACTTTAAAATACTGTTTATTATTATGGCTAGGGATCAACCCCTGGAGAAGGACATCATGCTTGGTCAACTAGAAGGTCAGGGAAAAAGAAGAATACCCTCAACAGGATGGATTGACACAATGGCTGTAACAACAGACTGAAGCACACCAGTGATGTGGGCACAGCACAGAACAGGCAGTGTTTTGTTCTGTTGTACACAGAGTAGCTATGAACTGGAACCAGCTCAGTGGCACCTGACAGCAATACTACAGTTATTGAAGGATTGTGTATGTGAAAGTATTCACCGTCGTTGCCTTTAACTGTTGTGTACCTCGCATTGTCTTCCTTTCTCTTGGTTATGTTGTGTTGACACTCTCTTTATTGTGTGTTGCCTTTCCTTTCACTCAAGCAAATACATGCTTGCTATCTAATTAGAGATTTTCCCTCCCTCACCCTTTCATCACAGGCAACCACTAAGGAATGTTTCTTTCTGTCATAAACCTTTTCTTGACTTTTTGTAAAAGTGGTCTCATACAATATTTGTCCTTTGTGATTGCCTTACTGCACTCAGCATAAGGTCCTCTTGGTTTACCCACGTTGTAGGGTGTTTCGAGGATTCACCATCATTCTTTAACATTATACAGCATTCCATTATATGTATATACCACAGTTTCTTTCTCCATTCATTTGTTGTTGGACACTTAGGTTGTTTCCATCTTTTTTCTAGCATGAATAATGTCTCAAAGAACATTTAAAAAAAGAAAAAACAAACAAACAGAAAAAACCTACTGTGCATGAGTTGATTCTGACTCATAGCAACCCTACAGGCCAGAATAGAACTGCCACACAGAGTTTTCAAGGAGCACCCGGAGAATGTGAACTTCTGATTTTTGGTTAGCAGACACATAGTGCATAACCACGATGCAAGCAGGGTTTCCATTTCAATGAAAACAGGTATTCATATATCTGTTTTGTGTCATAGCTCTTATTTTTCTATGATGTATACCTAATAGAGTTGCTGGATCAAAAAATATCTCTATTTCTAACTTTGTTTTCCACAATAGTTTACCATCTTACAATTCCACCAGCCATATAAGAGAGTTCCAGTTTACCCACACGCTCACCAACATTTGTTGTTTCCTTTTTATTATTATTATTTTTGCCATTATTGCTAGAGTGAGGTGATATCTTGTTGCTGTTTTGATTTATATCTCTCTAATAGCTAATGATCTCAAGCATTTCTTTATGTATTTGTTGGTCACCTGGATGCCTTGTTTGTGGTAAAGTGTCTTGTTCATGTCCTTGCCCATATTTAATTGGATTTTTTTGTTGTTGAGAAGCTGAAGTTTTAGAGATTAGTTCCTTTTCAGATAAGTCGCTGCCAATTTTTTTCCGATCTGTAGGTTCTTTTTCCATTCTTTTGTAGAAGTCTTTTGTAAGAAGTGTTAATGTTTAGTATGTCCCATTCATCTAGTTTGTCTCCCTCCCTCCCATTTAACAGTATTTTTATTGTACTGTAAAGATTTACAGAGCACATTCACTTCTCATTCAACAGTTAATACACATATTATTTTGTGACATTGGTTGCCAACCCCATGACATGTCAACATTCTTCCTTTCACAACCTTGGGTTACCCATTACCATCTTTCCTATAGTTTCCTACTATCTCATCTCTGCCCCTAAGCTGGTGTCTCTGTCTCATTTTGTTTCCCGGTTCTGTCTAATCTTTGGTGAACCTTGGTATTGACTTTCATTAGTACACTTTAATAAACTTTGCGACATGCATGAATGCCTTGTATGCATGAAATTATGCAGTATAGCCAAGAAAAAACAATGAGTTATATCAATATTTATACAGTAACTCAAATAGAAGAGTCTTTTGCCCCTTCCCCGGGTTTCTGACTGGAAAAGTTGTTCTCATCCTTTTAAAGTAGTTCCCATATAATGTCTGTGAAGCTTTCCTGACTTTCCAGGTGACTTCGCCGACCTTTGAGAGCACACTCAGTCTGGATTTCCAGTCATTCCCATCCAGTGTGTTGTTCTCATATCTAAGGAAAGGCACTGATACACTGCTTTTTAAAACCAAACTGACTTCAGCCACTTCTGTCCTTGAGGGAGTGACAAAACTCTGTGGAGTAGAAAATCTCCTATTTAACAAAATATGCTCACAGGCCACTGTGTATGTGAAAAATAGTCTTCCAGAGTATGATCTAAATGGTCCGGTGAAACAAAGAGAAGGAAAAAAAAATAAGAAAAGAAAAGCTTTACATTGAGAATAAGTAGGAATTTGAGGTATTGGAAAAAGACTGAAGGTAAAATGGTAGAACACTATTTGGGGAGCAAAGACCTAAGCTATCTCTGCCAAACAGTCTAGTGGAGCAAAACTGACTAGGTCCTGATAGTGAAAGGGGCCTAAGAATTCCTAAAAAGAGGATGGTGTAACATCCTTCTTAAATTGTTTCCTGTGAGTCTGAATCAACTGGCAATGTGTTTGACTTGGGTTTTCTTGTGTGGTCCTTTGTTACCACATCACCCTAAATCTTTAATAAACTTTGCTACATGCATGAATGCCTTGTATGCATGAAATTATGCAGTATAGCAAGAAAAGATGACTAGACTTCACTTCTGGTTCTGGGCAGAGCATCCAGAATGGAATACATGTGGAAGGTGAGAGACGAATAAAATGACATCATTGGCATCAGAAAATTAGAGACAAGTTATCATGAGACTAGAAGCCTGTGTGATTTAAAACAGCAAAAATAACAATAAAACTTCATAAAGGGCAGTGGACACCCCCTGGGATGTTGGAATAAATACTTAAATAGTTTTTCTTAAGTCTCCAAGAAAAGAGGATCCTAACTGTCATCTGGATTACACATGTTCGTCTCTACTTATTGATCCTGAGTTCCTGATGGTGAGAAAATGTACCTTAAATATCTCTGCACCCTTGGTGCATAGCAGAATATGTGATATATAGTATGTAGTCAGTAAGTATTTGCCAAATATGTGAATAAAAATACATAAGTCATGACAAATTCTATTTTATTGGGGCAGTAAGAGCAGATATGGTCTCTTGGTGGTGTCAGAAAGTTGTCAAGAAGGAAAATGGAATGCAGAAGTAGGAGAGTAAATCTTAAACTTAACGGTCAAAACCCTACGCTAGAGAACATACATATTAACATGTCATGTTCTGTTCTTGAAAAGCATTAATAATAAAACTGCAATTGTAACATCAGAGTTGTTAAGAAGTTGAAACATAAAGATAAAATCCTTACCAAAGCCTATCAACCAGCTGTTTCTGAGTCAACCCTAGCTCATGGAGACCCTATGGTGTCAGAGTAGGACCGTGCTCCCCAGGTTTTTGGCATCTGTTTTTTCAGAAGTAGATCAATAGGCCTTTCTTCCAAGTCACCTGTGAGTGGACTCAAACTTCCAACCCTGTGGTTAGTAGTTGAGTGCATTCACCGTTTGCACCACCCAGGGACACACGAAGGAATATATACCAAAGACAAACAAAACCAAACCCATTGCCATTGAGTTGATTTCAAATCACCGAAATCACATGTGTTACAGAGCAGAACTGCCCCATAGGGTTTTCTTGCCTGCGATCTTTACAGAAGTAGATTGCAAGGGCTTTCTTCTGTGGCACCACTGGGTGAATTTGAACCACCAACTTTAAGATTATTAGTTGAGCACAAACCATTTATACCACCCAGGGGCCATGACCAAGCTGACAAGCTTAGTCTTGTCAGGAGTTGCGTTGATTAGTTTTTGTATCATTTCTATAAGGCAGAAAACAGGCACACTTTTACATACCAGAAAACAGAAGCCAAAGATCATGCTGAATTGCCTGTACTATTCAGCAAGTCAGTGGAAGCACTAACTAGTTCCTTATTCTAAAACTTGGCAGTGAGGAGACCAAGACCTCAAAAGAAAGACCACTTTTAATCAGAAGATGCTCTGCCACTCTTCCTGAAACTAAAGCTGTACTGTTACCTTGTTTCACTGCATGTTGAGGAATTATGTCACTGCAGAATATGTGTTGTAAATGTAAACCTCTGTGCCTGTGTTACAATCCTACTTACAAATGGGTTGTCTTTGTTATATCAATGAGACAGGATTTGTGTTAGCTATGTCTTAAGTCAATCTCTGCGAGATATGAGAGACTAAACAAGCAAGCAAAGGAGACAGAGGTGGGGGAAGCGTGATGCCAAGCCATGTAAAGACAGCCTAGGAGCAGAAGCTTAGGAGAGACAAAGTCCTTCACCCAGAATCAACAGAGAGAGACTTCCCCTACAGCCAGCACCCTGAATATAGACTTCTAGCCTGCTAAACTCCACCCACTTGTTATTTCTGTGATAGCAGCACTAGATAGCTAAAATATTGCTCATCTCTCTGCAAAAGGAAATGTACCTGACATACATTTGTTATTGTTTATAACACTAATCTTCTGGAAAATTTCAGGTAGCATTGTAGAAAGTTAAAAATCACACTTAAAGAAAAAAAAAAAACTGTCTCTGTGAAGTCAACCCTGATTCCTAGTGACCATATCTATACGACAGAGTAGAAGTACACCATAAAGTACCAAAGAAACACCTGGTAGATTCAAACTCAACCCTTTGGCCAGCAGCTGAAGCATTTGACCAGTATGCCACCGAACCATGGTTCAAAAATAACATGTAACAACTTGCATCTCATACAGGAAAATCATTTTTTTCAAAAGTGTAAAACAAACCATTCTGATGGAGTCTGAACAATAGATCTTGCTTCAAATAATTAGATTTATAGGCCATATTTTATAATAGTAATATACTCTTCCAGAATGAAGAAGCCCTCATGGTGCAGTGTTTGAGTACTCAGGTGCTAACCATAAAGGTTGGTGTTCACTCCCGCTAGCCACTCCACAGGAGAAAAGATGCGATAACCTGTTCCCTTACAGTTACAGCTTTGGAAGCCCTAGTGCGCCGTTCTGCTGTATCTTATAGGGTGGTTATAAGTTGAAATCGACTGGACAACAATAGATTTGGTTTGTGTTTTTCCAGACTAGAGTAGGAAAAAGAAGATTAAGGCAGATTTTTGCTTTCTTCTTCTGTAGAGTCATGGCAAGAGTAACTTCAAGACGGTTTAAAAGTGTAATTGAAAGGGTAGGGTGAGGCAGTGGGGATTATTTCCAACCATAAAATCACTCCATATAAATATATAACTTTGATGACAGCTTTTCTATAATAGTAGGGATAAACAGACTAAATTTAAAAGTAAGCAACTCTTTATTTTTATTTTTTTAATTATTTTCAGGAGCTGAAATAGCATACGTAATACGTAAAAGCCTGCTTGATTGTCATCCATTAGCATCTATGGGAGATTGGTTCCAGTATTCCTGTGAATGCCAACATCCAAAGATGCTCCAGGCCCTTACATAAAATGATGTCAGACTTGCATGCAACCTATACAAGCCCTCCACAGTACACTTTAAATTATCTCTCAATTATTTATAATACTTATAATATAATATAAATGTAATGTAATTAGTTGTTAATGCTTACACTCAACATGTAATGGTTACTGTGACTTTGCAAACACTTTACCATGAACCATCAAGATCCTTTATGCTGTGGATGGGCAGTACTAAGGCTTTCATGAATTTCAGCTTCTTCCTGCTTGACACTGTTCAAATGACAGATCATTCTCACTGACTTTATGGCCCACTTTGGCAAGCAACATGCTACTTTTCAAAAAAATCTAAGATTTTTATTTTCTCATGTAAGACAGCACTTTAAGCTCCCTCTTCATCTTTGAAGGGTTGCTTTGACCACTTTGTTGCTTTTTAGGAGCTATTGTTTCACAGTAACAAAGGGTACACAGAAAACAGGTAGTGAACAGAGAAGGTACAAGGCAAATAATGCTGAAGAGAGGCTGAGGCTCTGTGAAATGGCAGGAAGTCGCAGCAGTGTGTGTCTGTGCATCGCTTCATTCATATGGGTTCAGTGTAGTTTGGGGAGTACAGCAAGTTAGAGTTTTATTTTTCTCAAATAATTTTAGTAGGTGGCTGGTTGAATCCACAAAGGTAGAACCTGTAGATGTGGAGGGCTGACTGTACAGACTAACTGATGATTACCCCGGAATGATTATCTGATTATTTAACGGGAAAGCATAAAATCTTTATTCTATTCTCCTGGAAACACCTGCAGTATTCCTACCTCATTTTTTTAAAGACTTTATAGTACTTAAAAGAAGACTGCTTTTTTAAAATAAAGTTCATTTGGAACCTGGGTGAGAAGATTGTTCTCACATGGTACAAGAGTCGGAACATTCTTTCCTATCTTTTTTGTTGCAAAAGCTAAGGATCTCATAAAGCCCACCAAGTCACTTTACAAAGCCAAACAAATCACTTATTTTCTTCCCTTTTCATGTGTTCCAGAAAACTTCCGGTTAATTAATTTGTCCACGGCATCGAATCTAAAATTTAAAAATTTTTCAGAAACCACTTTTCCTTCATTTTAACAAAAAGAAACTTCTTCATTATCTGTCCTACTTACCTTTCATGTTTGGAACTGACTCCATAATTTTACTACCTTCGTGCTCACTGTTAGAGATACCATCTGAAAGGAAAGCTAGGCACCAACTGGAAGCTGTAGAAATAAATTAAGATCACTGAAATGACAATGAGGCTGTTTATTCCGAAATTGCCATAGCAAAGAACTCAGCCATCAACACTGGTGTTTTGCATAGACTCCAAGGAGAGCAAGGGAGTTCAGAAGCCCAACAGTGGAGAGACGGAAGGTTTAAGGTATGCTCTGACTGGAACGTATTCACATCAGAAGCTAGAGATGAGTAACAAAAAGGAGGACTTCTTAGCTGTTTGGCTTGGGGATTATGCTTGACTATCGCTGGTCGGTCCTGAGTGAGAATCAAGGGCCAAAATTAGAGAAGTTGGCATTCACTGACAAAGTTCTCACCATTCTGGGAAGATTGCTGCAGAGTTGGTGGTTTGACTTCTCAAGCTGGTTGCTACAGAGGGTGTGGGTCAGAATTCTTCTGTCATATGTGATCTGGCTATTATCAGTTATTTTCTCAACCTCCCATCTTGGTCAGTATCTCACTTGCAAGCGGCCTAACAGTTCACAGAAAGCTAGAAATCTAGACCCTAACAAATCAAGAAGTTTTAGTTGTCTCTGTAGGCAACAGTGTTGCAAGATCTTCTTGATCTTTTTTTATAAACTCATAGAGATCATCTAATGAGCACCTATGTAAAATCATTTAAAATTCTGGGTAGAAAGCAGTGAGCCAAGACTGTGACCACTATCACAAAAAACAAGAGCATTTAATAGTCCATGCAAGATGCAAGGAACCAGAAAGCCAAGTGTCTAACCCGGATAAACAGAACAAACTTCACAGGTCGTGGGTATCAACCTTAGACCAGTAGTTTTGTTCCTTAAGGCAATGATAACTGGTTCTCCTTTGACTGCTTCATTGACCCAAATTCAGCAAGAAGAATTAGTAACACCATAGGCACCACAATAGCTAGTCAACAAGAAATCAAAAGAAATGCAATTGTACATCACTTCTTGCACCAACGACTTGAGATTGATCTGTATTCCATCTGAGACAGAGGTAGCATTGCTATTAACTTCTGTGAGATCAGTGTTAGTGATAAGTTTCTTAGATATCTTTTCTACATGGATCATTTTCACAAATATGAACCCTGCTCTGATTGTTTGCCTAAGCAGTGACTCAGCAGTTCTCACAGGTAGAATAGTACCTGAACAACCAAGGATGCCCTTATTTTGGGGCTCATATCTAAGTCAGAGTTTCCATTCTGTGTGATTTATAGAATTAGAGTCTCTGTGTACAGGCAGGACTAAGATTTTGTTCTTAAATTGTGTGAAATGATTGTTTGATGTAAACGGAATCAGATGTCCTGGCTACAGAGTAAGTGGGATCCAGGAAGAAAAATTGTAAATACATGAAAAAAGGAGTCATTCATGACACGAGGTTACAACAAAAGCCTTAGTAGGGTCACATATTTGGATCTCTATTAGTCTCTTCCAGATCGCTGCTAGTAGGCAATTTGGCCATTGCCCTACAAAGGTTGTTGAATTTAAATTTGGAATTATCTAGGGTCATATCAACACATTATAGTAACTAGTTCTTCCTCTGGGTGAAAAGGACACTAGCAAAGTCACAGATTGACTTAGCTGAGGTTATATCTCAACGAAGGTACAAACATAAATGCCATTGGTTATTACCCCTATGAACTCATTTGATAATACTGGAATTGATCAGAAGTTTTATCACGGGAATCTTGCAATGGATAGAATATCCTCCAGTCAGTAAAATGAGAGCAGTGACTACTCTGTGAGTTAACTGAATGACAGCATTAGAATGACTAAGTTGTGATCTAACAATTATCATGCCCAAACAAACTCACTGCTCTTAAGTTAATTCCCACTCATCAGACATAGTAAAACTACCTGGTAGAGTTTCCAAGGAGTGCCTAAAAGAAGAAAATCCACTACTGTGGAGTCAATTCTGACTCATAACAACCTTATAGGACAGAACAGTACTGCCCCGTAGAGTTTCCAAGGAGTGCCTGGCAGATTTGAACTGCTGACCTTTTGGTTAAGTGCAGACACAGCACTTAACTGCTATGTAACCAGGATTTCCAAGGAATGTCTGGTAGATTCAAACTGCTGACCTTTTGATATAACAGAAAAAAAGGGCCATCGTGGGTGAATGACAACCCAAGATCTATAGAAAATGAGAAAAACGATTACAACAAAATGAAAAACAAAACAAGAATTATCTAGATGTTGTGATCCAACCTCTTGGGTAGAAGTTGGCCATTATCCTAGATAGCTGACTTTTTAGAAAGGTCTCTGTGAGATACTTGCTTCCAACAATCAGCTGACTATAAAGAGTTCTGAGAATCCTCAGTTTGAGGTCCCTACTGGAGAAGCTTTCTAACTGTACTCCTTTAATTTTGAAATGTAAACACAAGAATTGGTTCTCTGGAGTTTCACTGCCTGTATTTCGCGTTAACAACACCTAATAAAACTTCACCTGATTAGGGTCAGGAATAGCTTTTCTCTGATACCTTTTCCAGTAGATGAAATCTTATTGAAGATCTTAAAGAAGTTGTTTAGGAAGAAAGTCTGAGGAGGAGGCCTTAACTGGATACAGTATGTAAGTCTCCTGCAATATTCTTCCATATCTGTATGTAGCAGGGGGTAGTCAAGTATTGAGGGTAAAACTTATAAATGGAGGGGATTTTCAGTTCCCAGTTCACAGGGGTGGGAAACTAATGTGTCCCCAAGGGAGTGGACTGTATGGTAAATGGCTAGTGAAAATATCCTTGGCCCACACATCTCAAGGATTTGTGAAAGTTTTGTTAATTTTAATTAAAAGATACCATTACCTGTTTCATTCTTTCCAGAAGATTGTAGGTGATAAAGACAGTGTAATGCTTTATTGAGTTCTTTTACAATAGTTCCCATAAAGTGCCTTCATAGTTACCTGATACAAAATTGTTATACCCTAGGTTGGAAACACAAAATCAAATAGTTTTTTAGCAACTGTAAAGGCTTTACCTTTTTGCTGAAGTAGACATATAATAACTAACACATATTCAAATCCCACAAGTAGAGGAAACTGGATAAAGACCATCTGAAGGTGTTCAAAGGGTCCCTGAGGCTTGATTCCTGGCCAAGTTCTGACTTTACAGCTTTCCTACAATTATGGAGGCATTTGAGTTATGTATCTGGGATGCAAGAGATAATAATTTTGTTGATAAGTTTGAGATCTTAGACACATAGATACCCTTGTACATTACAAGGGCTGGTATAGGGTACAAGGCTTAGAGATGTAAAGCTTCAGATTTTAAGTTTGAATTCTTTCTGCCTTCAAGGTATATTGAGGAAGTTTTAGTAACAGTTGGTATGGTCTACCTGAACTTTAATAGATTCTTCTCTGTCATTCTAAAAATTCTACTAATACAAGAAAATTACAGAAAATGAGAAGAATGAGTTTATAATGATTCCCATAAAATGTATTAAAAATTATATTTTCTTACATCAGTAGAATTTTTAGTTAATAAAATGCCAGGTACGATGTTAAGATATTTATCTGGGAGATGAATCAAATACAATGGATGAGACAAAGGTGTATCTGGGGAATACAAATGATTATAAATAAGAGTTCTCTGGAACCTAAGAAATAGTATCTCTGGTAGGCATTTAATATTACAATTCTATTTGAATAGTAAGTCTTTTCCTGTTAAATTTGTAGGGGTAGCATCACAGAACAGGAAGGAATGTATTTCACTCAAGGGCTCTAAATGGTTGCATTATAGTTAAGTCTGAGGAGACAAGAACATCTGCGAAATATCTACCACCTTTGTGATGTGTTCACCCCAAGGAAGAAGTCAAGCTAAAGTGCAAGGGCTTAATGTAGAAAAAGTAGTGTTCCACATCTACAGGAATAGATAAAGTTGAGCAATTTGTACCCCACTTTCCACTAGCCAGGTATTCCTTGGAAACTCTATGGAGCAGTTCTGCTTTGTTCTATAGGGTTTCTGTGAGTCGGAATCAACCCAACAGCACTGTTTTGTTGTTGTTTTTGAAGTTGGGAGGGTTTCCACTAGCAGAGAAGTAGAGGGAACACTAAATCAAAGGCAACTTCTCAGGACAAAACTCAAGACAAAAAGAAAAGCTTATTCAGTTTCATTGACGAGCCACACCAAATGTTGTTTAAAATTGATGCTTTAGGCAGGTGGGAACTTAAACTCACCATCTGTGCAGTCAGTGCAGACAACAGTTTGTAGGCTGGTGTCTCTCTTTTATCATTTTGCTTTTCCTTCTTATATCAAACAACATGTTGAGACAGCACAATGCAAAACAGAAGCACAAAGAAATCAAAAAGGGATGAAGAAGAATGTCTTGGTTCTACCAAGGGTGCCAAACATCTCAATTGTCTTCTACAGGTGGGCGGCTTTAACAGAAATTTATTTCTTCACAGTAAAATGGCAAAAAGTCCGAACCCAGGGGGCCATCTCCAGGGGAAGTCTTTCTCTTCTCTGTCAGCCTTCTCATCAAGCTTCGCCCAGACTAGAAGCTTCTCCACACAAGACCCAGGATCTAAAGGACTGCTCTAACTCCGGCACTGTTTTCTTGGTCTTATGAGGTTTCCCTGTCTGCTCACTTCCCTTTCCTTTTAAATTCTTGAGAGATAAAAACTGGGGCAGGCTACACCTCAGGGAAATTCTCTTTATACTGGGTCAAGGGTGTGATCTGGGTAAGGCTGTGAAACAACCCCACCTAATTTTCTTTAGCATAAAATTACAATCACAAAGTGGAGGACAACCACACAGTATTGGGAATCATGGGCTAACCAAGTAGACACATATTTTGGTGGAACACATTTCAGTCCTTGATACCAAATAATTGAGAATCTCTAACTAAACCCCTGTACCAAAGTGAAAAGGGACAGCTGACAACAGCTTACAAAGAGATTAGAGTGCAAAGCCAGTGCTCACTTATCAGATTAGCGTGGATTTAATAAGCCACCAAAAGTAGGGCACAAGGGCTCTCTATCGGTACCATACCTAGTCAGATGCTAGGGTCCATGGCCTTTGGCAGTGCACCCAGGGCTTTGTTAACAACTTCTAAGTAAACAATGGAAATAAATAAAGACCACCCAAATGAAATAAACAAAGACTACCATAACTTGTGTTTAATACAGACTTGAAGACAGGCAAGAGAGTAGAAAAACTTTTTATAAAGAAAAAACGGGAAGATTTCAGGCATGACCTCTTTGGAGGTTGTTGGCATGGAGAAACTAGCAACAGTCTAACTAGAAGTGACATCTTATGTGATTGCTTCGGGACGCATCATTAGAGTTTTCTGGTTGATCCTCAGAAACAGGGACTAGAAAAAGGAGAAGATGCAGTTACTGACCAAATCCCGACCATCCTGGGCCAACTGCTAAAATGGTTTGCTGCAGAGACTGTAGGTCAGAATTGTATGTTGTCTTTGTTTTTCTTTTAATTCCACGCCTGCCTAAGGGAAAGTGTGTTTTCTATCAGAATCCAGTCAGTGAGTTAGGAATCAGCCTGCTGACAGCAGTTCTCCCAAGATCTCAGAGACATGCCTTTAGGGCATTGCGTCTTGTTCTAAAGTTTCCTGGGTCCTCAGGATCTAGCCGTTGCACACTTGTACATTCAGTTTCTCAAAGCTCAAGATTGCTTTCTTGTATAACTTCCTGGTGCCTTATATTAAAAAAAAAATCATTATGACACAGATACATTTAAGGTAGCAGACATTTTGTTAACAGCCTTCATGGAAATATGACTGAAAAAGACGTTTTTTTTTTTCAGAAGATCTTCATCTCTGAGATTCTCTTAACTAGTTAAAAAGAAAAAAAAAAGTCATTGCTGTCGAGTCAATTCCAACTTACAGCGACTAGTTAGTCCGATAAAAACTAGGTTGGTTAGCTTTTAAGACCAAAGGTAATCATGTTTACTTAACTTTATGTCCATTAAAACAAGCTCTTGATTTTTAAATGTCTTGTTATGTTTGCCAAAATTTGGTGTATCCACAAAAAAAGAAGAAGGAATCGAAAGTATTAACTGTCTGTTTAAATTTGTTTCCAACTGTTTGTGTGAATTCACTGTTACTTTAAACTCAGAACATGTGATAACACAAATAAGGAAAAACTGAAGTGTCTTTTGCTCATGAAGACAAGTTTTGCTAAGTACAATATTTCTTTACCCACAAAAATGTTTTGCTGAGCATAAGGAAAAATACTATTTTCAAAGTAGCCATTAATCAGAATTTCCACTAGTGCTGATAAGTCCTCCCAACCTCACTAATCTAGATAAAACAAAATGCACTATAAATGTGATGTATTATCTTCAGGCAAAATAACATGTCGTTGTGAAATTCTATGTAATTTTAATCATTAATGATGAGAATTATGGTAGTTTCTATTGGGGTGGTCAAGTCTAATCAAGTTTACTATAAGTCCCACAAGTTGGTACGATTTTTTTCCCCTATAAAAGGCATGTTCTTCAGCAATGTGATTATTTTCTTACTGCAAGTACTAAATAAAAACAGGAAATAAATTATTTAAATTTTAAAATTTTCCAAGTATTAAAAATATAAGAGTTGAATTTGGTGACCTCAAAGATCTCTTCATCCCCCAAAGCTGATTGATAGCTCACTATTTCTTGTGTGTGTGTGTGCCATAAAAAATTGTTTAATGTGTTCCAAGGCACAATTCTAAGCACTTTAAAAATGTGAACTCAGTAAGGTAATTTGCTTAACCATTATGAATTGAATGCCTGCTATGTACCGGGCCCATTTAAAAGTTATTGTTAGCCACCATCAAGTCAGCCCCTGATTCATGATCATCACAATCACAATTGAAGGAAATGCTGTCCAGTGATCAATCGGGGACTACGTATTTGTGACCCATAGGGTTTTCACTGGCTGATTTTCAGAAATAGGTTACTAGGCCTTTCTTCCTGGTCCATCTTAGTCTGGGAGCTCTACTGAATGCTGGCCAGCATCAAAGCAGCACTCAAGCCTCTAATAGCAGATGGGTGGCAACCGCACTTGAAGTGCATTGGCCAGCAACTGAACCTGGCTTTCCAGGGTCCAAAACCAGAATCAACCTCCTTGCTGTCAAGTCAAATTCCAGGTCATAGCAACCTTCTCGGAGAGAGGAGAACTTCCCTCATAGAGTTTCTAAAGCTATATATCTACAGAGAAGGAGACTGCAAAATCTTTCTCCTGGATGGACAGGATAATAGGTTCAAACCATTGACATATCCAGTCAGCAGATGACCAGTTAGCCTCTGCACCACCAGGGAACTTTGTCCCACTCAAAAAAAGACCTCAGTGTCATCCAGTCAATTCTGAGTCATAGTGACCATATGTTGCAGTGGTTGTAACGATCCCATTGAGTCAATTCTGACTCAAAGCAGCCCTACGCACAGCAGAATGTGACACTGGCCAGTACTGCACCATGGCCACAATTGTTTTTATGCTTAAACCCATTGTTGCAGCCACTGTGTCAGCCCATCTTCTTGAGGAGCTTCCTATTTTTTGCTGACCCTCTACTTTACCAAGCGATGTCATTCTTCAGGTAATGACAATATGCCCAAAGTATGTGATACAAAATCTCACCATCTTTGCTTCCAAGGATCACTCTGGTTGTCTTTCTTCCAGAGCAGATCTGTTTGTTCTTTCGCTAGTCCATGGTATATTCAATATTCTTCTCCAACTTTACAATTCAACGGTATCAATTCTTCTTCTGTTGTTATTTATTACCAGCTTGAACACACATATGATGCAACTGAAAATACCATGGCTTGGATCACGCACACTTTAGTCTTCAAGGTGACATCTTCACTTTTCAATATTTTAAAGAGGCCCTTTGCAGCAGATTTTCCCAATGCAATGTGTCTTTTGATTTTTTGGCTGCTGCTTCCATGGGCATCGATTGTGGAATCAAGTAAAATGAAATCCTTAAAAACCTCAATCCTTTCTCCATTCATCATGATGTTGCTTACTGGTCCAGTTGTGAGCATTTTTGTCTTCTTGATGTTGAGGTACAATCCATACTTTGATCTTCATTAGAAAGTGTTTCAGTTCCTCTTCATTTCCAGCAAGCAAGATTGTGTCATCTGCACAGCACAGGTTATTAATGAGTCTTCCTGTATATAACTATATGAAAATGCCTCATTCTTCACACAGTCCAGCTTCTCAGATTATTTGCTTTGCATTACAGATTGAAAAGGTGTGGTGAAAGGATACAACCCTGACACACACTTTTCATGACTTTAAACTATGCAGTGTCCCCTTATTCTGCTCACACGACTGCCTCTTGATCTGTGCGCAGATTCCTTAAGAGCACAGTTAGGTGTTCTGGAATTCCCATTTTCCGTCATGTTAGCCATCATTTGTTATGATCCACACAGTCAAATGTCTTGAGCAGTCAATGAAACAAAGGTAAACATCTTCCTGATACTCTCTGCTTCAGATAAGACTCATCTGACATCCCTGGTTCAACATATTCTACCAAATCCAGCTTGAATTTCTGGCAGTTCCTTGCCAATATACTGTTGTAGTCACTTTTGAATGATCTTTAGCAAAATTTTACTTGCATATGATACTAATGATATTGATTGATATAATTTTTACATTCAGTTGGATCACCTTTCTTGGGAACAGGCATAAATATAGAGCTGTCTCTTCTGGTCAGTTGGCCATGTAGCTGTCCTCCATAGATGGGTAAGCACTTCTAATACTTCATTCTTTTGTTGAAACATCTCACTTGATAGTCCATCAATTCCCTGAATTTTGTTTTTCATGAATGCCTTCAATGTAGCTTCTACTTCTTCCTTCAGAACCATTGGTTCCTGATTATACACTGCCTCTTCCAATGGCTGAACATTGACCAGTTCTTTCCAGTATAACGACTCTGCATATTCCTTTAATCTTCTTTTGATGCTTCCTGATTCATTAAATATTTTCCGTGTAGAATTCTTCACAATTGCAACTCTAGGCTTGAATTTTTTCTTCAGTTTTTTCAGACTGAGAAATGCAGAATGTGTTCTCTTTTGGTTTTCTATTTCCAGCTCTTTGACATTGTTCCAGTACTTCTTCTTCTCAAACCACCCTTTGAAATCTTCTGGTTTTTTTTGCTTCCTCATTCCTTCATTTTGCTTTAGCTACTCAACCTTCCAGAGCAAGTTTCAGAGCCTCATCCGACATTCAATTTGGTCTTTCTTTCTGTATTGTCTTTTTAATGACCTCTTGCTTTCTTCACGGAGGATGTCTTTGATGTCACTCCACAGTTCATCTAGTCTTTGATCATTAGTGTTCCAGGCATCAAATCTGTTCATAGTCTCTAAACTCAGGTGGGATACACTCAAGGTCATACTTTCGCTCTCATGGACTTGTTCTAATTCTCTTCAGCTTCAGTCTGAACTTGCATATGGGCAATTGGTGATCTGTGTCACAGTCAGCACCTGGTCTTGTTTAGACTGCTGACATGGAGCTTTTCCATCATCTTTTTCCACAAACGTAGTTGATTTGATTCCTGTGTATTCCATCTGGTGAAGCCCAGGTACAGTCACCATTTGTGTTGGTTAAAAAAGGTGCTTGCAGTGAAGAAGTCTTTGGTCTTACAAAATTTTATCATGCAATCTCTAGCATCACTTATGTCACCGAGTTCATATTTTTCAACCTCCAGTCCTTCTTTGTTTCCACTTTTTGCATTCCATTCACCAATGATTATCAATGCATCCTGATTGCATCACTGACCAATTTTGGACTGCAGAAGCTGGACAAAACCTTCAGTTTCTTTATCTTTAGCCTTAGTGGTTGGTGCTGTATTAACTGGCCTTCCTTGTAGGCATATGGATATTATCCTATAACTAACTTTACTGTGTTTCAGGACAGATCTTGAAATTTTCCTTTCAGGACAGATCTTGAAGTCTTTATTCCCAGCACAGTAGACCATATGATTGTCTGATTCAAAATGACCGATACCAGTTCATTTCAGCGCACTAATGCCTGGGATATTGGTGTTTATGCGTTTCATTTTTGATAATTTTCTATTTTCCTAGGTTGATATTTCATACATTCCACATTCCAATTATTAATGGATGTTCGCAGCTGTTTCTTTTCATTGGGTCATACTATATGAAAAAAATGAAGAGAACAAAGGTTATACTCCATCCACATCATTAAGATAGACTCCACTTTGAGGAGATAGCTCTTCTCCAGCCCTCTTTTGAGTGTCTTCTAACCCGGGGACACTCATGTTCTGGCACTGTATCTGACTGTGTTCCACTACTATTTATAAGGTTTTCACTGGATAATTCTTTTCAGAAATAGGTTGCTGGGTCTTTATGCCAAGTCTGTCTTTCTCTGAATGTTCAGCTAAAATCTGTCTGCCATGGTTGACCCTGCTGGTAACTGAATATTAGTGGCATAGCTTCTACCATCAAAGCAACACACAAGCCCCTACAGTATAACAAACTGACAGACAAGTGGATGTAGTGCATCTATAGGACTCAATGAAACTGTTCCACAGGGTTTCCAAGGAGCAGCTCGTGGATTCAAACTGCTAACCTTTGGTTCACACCCAGCTCTTAACCACTGATGATAAGAATTCTATCACAAGCCAACCAATGTCACATCATTTAAAATTAGTACTTCTTGAATCCTGAAAGCAATCTGGTAAGCTGGAGATTCTTAGGCCATTTTCTTTCTATTTTACCAGCTTGTTTTTGCCCCCTTGCTAACAAGGTCAGGAAGAGGAGGGATGAAAACATGGGGGGAGTGAGGGAGGCAAGGGCAATGATGCCAGATTAGGCAGTGACCTGGGGCTGCGGAGAAGCCAGAGCTGAAAGTTTTGTTCCCAAGTTATAGGGTGAGGTCAGGCCACCCACACCGTAATTACAGAATCCAAAACCAAGCATAAATCAATTGCACCAGGGGTTTGAGGGCCAAGTACCCAGCTCCAGGCTTGATTGCCAAATTCCAGTTAAAGAAACCTGAAGTAGACAAATTGAAAAAGATAGTCAATTTAAAAAGCCAAGGTTGTTTTCACCCTGCAGTGCAGAGCAGGTGACCACAAGGTAAAGAAGATCTCCGGGGCTGGTGAGTGATAAGCTGCCTCTGTTCATCGTCAACTTTTGCAGGTCTAAATAACTAATACCAAATTAAACCAGCTACTGAGTCGATTCCTACTCATGGCAACTCCATTAGCAACAGAGTAGACCTGTGCTCCACAGGGATTTCAGTGGCTGACTTTTTAGAAGCAGAATGCCAGCCTAACAGAGTCAGGTAGCTCTCAGCTACTAACCTAAAGGTTGGTGGTTCAAACCCACCAAGAGGTGCCTCATAAGAAAGGCCTGGCAGTCTACTTTGGAAAAGTTACAACCATTAAAGTCTTATGGGGTATTTCTACTCTGAAATACATGAGATCACCGTGAGTTGAAATTGGCAGGTAGTTACCAGTTAATGACTACCAGCTTCTGAAACTGCGGGTTTTGTTGTTGTACACAAATGACCAGAGAGAAGTAGAAGCTTTAGGGAGCAAGTAATATTCCCCAGACTGACAGGTATTCGACCAGTTCCTTCTGACTGACTAAGCCTTGTCTCACTTTCCAGGTCTAATAAAACTCATCTTGACTCTCTTGAGAAATAAATCTTTTCAGCTGCTTTGTGCTTTTATCAGATTCAAAAGCATGGTATAGTGCAGCATAGACTTAGGAATTTGACCTGCTTCCCTCTTAGATTCTATGCCTATTTATACAAGCAGAAAACAGTGCTGAGAAAAACAATGTGTTAATTTGACTGGAAATAGAAAGGGATCTCAAGAAAGAATATTTTTCATAAGATAAATATTTCTAGGGCACAGTCATCCTCAATTCTTAGATTCTAGATGATATAGGCTTCTATTGTTCATTTGTTAACTGTTTCTGCTTCTCATGACTTCTTATAGATGTATGATACAATAATTTAATATATCCTTTGCTCATAGTAGTTTTTATCCAGATAACTATAGGAGCTATATGTTATAGACTGAATTGTATGCCCTCCAAAATGGGTGTCACCTTGGCTAGTTCAAGATCCCCAGTATTCTGTGATTGCTGACCATTTTGTCATCTGATATGATTTCCTAAGTGGTTTAAATCCTGTGTCTGTGACGTTAATGAGGCGTGATTAGCAGCAGTTACATTAATGAAGCAAGGCTCCATCTGCAAGATCAGGTTTTGCTTTAAGTCAGTCTCTTTTGAGACATAAAAAAGAGACCTGAGAGTCTGAGGACCTCACACCATCAAGAAAGCAGTGCCATGAGAAGAGTGGGTCCTTTACAACCAGAGTCCGTGTGCTGAGAAGAAACTAGTCCAGGGGAAGAATGGCGACAGGAACTTCCTTGAGAGCCGACAGAGAGAGGAATCCATCCCGTAGAGCTAACTTCCTCCGTTTGGACTTGTGACCTAGTACACTGAGAACACTGTCTGTTGAAGCCATCCACTTGCGGTATTTCTGTTACAGAACCAAATTTTCTTAAAGAAAAAAGAAACAGAGAGTGAGAAGAGGAGGTGTCTTAGTCACCTAGTACTGCTTTAACAGAAATCCATGCAAGTGAACGGCTTTAAAAAGATAAATTTTATTTTTTCACAGTCCAGTAAGCTGAAAGTCCAAATTCAGAGTGTCAGCTCCAAGGGAAGGCTTTCTTTGCTGACTCTGGAGGAAGGTCCTTGTCCTCAATTCTTCCCTGGGACTGGAAACGTCTAAGGTGCAAGGACCTCAGTCGTTTCCAAAGGATGCACTCAGCAACCAGCACTGCTGTCTTTCTTGATGGTATGAGGTCCCCAAATCTGCACTGCTGCTATAACAGAGATACCACAAGGAAAAAAAAAAAAGAAGAGAGAGGGGAGAAAGAAGAGGAGGAAGAGAAAAAGGTAGGATCAACATGGCCTGACCAATCTGGCTTTCTGATTTGAAAACGCATTTATATGAAAATATAATAGGACAAAATGTTAAGGCTGGGGAGTAGGAGGCGTATCATTGCCACACCAATAAAGGCAGCTGCTAAAAGTCTGTGCACAATCAGCTGGCTTTTTCCTAGCCTGATATAGCAGATGACAAAAGGAAGACGCAGCTCAATGGGTCCTGCTAGCTACCCTCATTAGCCTTGCATTTCAGACAGTGCTGAAACCAGCACTGATTTGGAAGAGGCATTATGCCAGACAGCTTTGAAAATGTTAGTGCTTTAATTTGCTTGTCTAGTAAATAACACTGTAAATGAAATCCTAAATTAACCATTGTCTTAGCTGTTGATTGAAACACATTTTCCTCAGCCCTAGGGCTTTCTCACATGCTGTCTGTGCCTGGAATGTTCTCTCAGCTCCTCACCTCTCCTCTCACCCTTCACTTGCCAGTCTCTGTCTGGCTTATTTCTACTCAAACTCCAGGTTTCAGCTTATGAGTCACTTTCGCAGAAAGCCTTCCTGACTCCCTGCATTAGACGCTGCCCCTTGCGGTGTGTTCTCACAGCAGTCTGTACCTTCCCTTCATTGTGACCTTCACAATTTACTTGTTTAATGCCTGTCTTCTGCCACCTCTCTTCCCATGAATCTACCTTACACTCTGACAGCAGAGCAGCACGCCTATCTGCGTCATTGTACACCCAGAACAGCACCTTGCACATAACAGTGCTTGGTTGTTGGTTTCTGTTGAGTCAGCTCCAATTCATGGCAACCACAGATATAACAGAACAAACGCTGACCAGTCCTGGGCCGTCTTCTTGACAGTTCGCATGGTAAAGTTCACCTCTGTGGCCATTTCGTTAGTCCAGCTAATTGAAACCTTGCCTTCCCTGGCCCTCCACTTTACCAAACATTATATAATTTTTCAGGACTCAGTCCTCCCAATGACACGTCTAAAGTAATCAAGTCAAAGTCTCAGACAATATTCTGTGATCCATAACATTTTCATTGGTTAATTTTTGGAAGCAGATTACCACACCTTTCTCCCTAATCTGTCATAGTCCAGAAGTATTGATAAAACTTGCACATCATGGGTAACCCTGCTGGTATTTGAAACATCAGTTAGCATAGCTTCCAGCAACATGCAAGGTACCAAAGTACAACAGATTGCCAGATGTGTGGTGGTTGCATGTAATAAAATAAACCAAACCCACTGCCTTTGAGTTGATTCCAACTCATAGCCACCCTATAAGTCAGAGCAGAACTGTCCCATAGAGGTCCTGAGGAGACGAGGATTTGATGTGCCGACTTTTTGGTTAGCAGACATAGCACTTTACCGCTATGCCACTAGAGTTTTCTGCACTTAATAGGCACTAAATAAATATCTACTGAATGAGGATGGACGAACAGATAGATGATAGACATGGCCAAATTGAAGCAAAGGATTACACAACTATCTTGCTAAATATATTAATCAGGATAATAGTAGGTTCAGTAATAAATAAAGCTCAAAATTTCTGAGGATTAACATAATAGAAGTTGATTGCTTGCTCACATAATAATTTAATGCAGATTTTCCTAGTTGGAGAGAAAGATGTGATGCTCTGTGGTGAGGCAGAACCCCAGGCTCCCTCTATCTTGGGGCAAAAAGAAGCTAATAAAAAGAAAAGCTTCACTTACTTCTTCAAAGTTTCAGTTTAGAAGGGACACAGCTCGCTTCTGGCCACATCCCATTGAGAAATATTAATCATTTGTTGCATCTGTAGGAAAAGAGGCGGTGCTGAGAAATGGGGTCCCTGTCTGGGCATCCTCTGCCCGGTGACAATGCTGCATATGACAAATGGAGTTCAAATGTGTAGTGGAAATCTGACATGTAATTAGTCACAAGGCAGCCAATCCAGATAATGCAAGCTAAAGCAACCTTCCCCAGCAAAAATAAAGGAGCCCAACTTCCCTGGTCTGCAGGTCACTAGCCAAGCCAAGTGCCGTCGAGTCGGAGCATTTAAAAGTGTAAATGATTTAAAACAAGAAGGTACTGTGCTCTAAACTGTAGCTCAGTATGTTTGTTATTATTATTATTATTGTTAGCATCAATGTAAAGAAATAGTACAAGGATCTCTAACTGAGTTTAGTGAATTTTTGCCATATCTAAAGACTAGAATTATTAATCTTTTGGGGTGACTTCTCAGCACAGAATATCACCTAAATAATAGCTAGTGAAGCCAAATTACAAGTTGAATAAACACAAAAATAACACATATAATGATCAAAACATTTCATGAAGATCATTATCTCTATTTGGATATACCATGGGGAAATTGTTTTCTATTTTAATGTAAATACCAATAAAATCACATTTTCACAAGAGTATTCTCGTGAGGTTTGACTGATTTATTGAGTGTATAGTACTTATCAAAAGTAGGTGACACTGATTCTATGGCAGTGGTTACTATGATGATTTCTGTTCCCATGAATAATCAGTAAGTTCTCATCTAAGGGCTGCTGATGCAGCAAAGAGGCAGTTATTCAATTTACCACTGGTGACCTGTCACACCCTTTATTTTCTCGAGGAGTCAATTTAATGTTCTTTAGCAAAAGCACATAGGTTGATCCAATAATTCATATGGCCTTTTTTCTGCCCAGAGAAATGACTTGTTACTAATTTAAAAATTCAATTCTTGAACTGTTAGATGTCATTGTTAAGTGCCATTGAGACAGTTCTACTCGTGATGATCTTCTGTACAGCAGAATGGAACATCGTCCTGTCCTGTGTTATTCTTAAAATCATTGCTATGTTTGAGCACACTGTCACACCCCTTCTGTCAATCCATCTGGTTGAGGGTCTTCCTCTTTTTTGCTTACCCTTTACCAAGCATGATGTCCTTTTCCAGGGACAAGTCCTTCCTGATGACGCATCCAAAGTATCTGAATCTAAACGGCATCATCCTCACTTCTAAGGAGCACTCTGGCTGTACTTCTTTCAAGACAGACGTTTTCATTCTTCTGGCAGTCCACGTTGTTGTTGTTGTTGTTAGGTGCTGTCGAGTTGGTACGGACTCATAATGGCCCAATCAACAACAGAATGAAACACTGCCCAGTCTTTGCCATGTCCACAGTCATTTTTGTGCTTAAGCCCATTGTTGCGACGACTGTGTCCATCCATCTTGTCGAGGGTCTTCCTCTTCTTTCACTGACCCTCCACTCTATCACGTATGATGTCCTTCTCCAGATACTGATCCTTCCTGACAACACGTGCAAAGTATGTAAGATGCAGTCTTGCCATCTTTGCTTCCAAGGAGCACTCTGGTTGTACTTTTTCCAGAACAGATCTGTTTGTTCTTTTGGCGGTCCATGGTATATTCAGTACTCTTCTCCAACACCACAAGTCAAAGGCATCAATTCTTCTGTCTTCTTTGTTCGGTGTCTAGCTTTTACATGCATATGATGGGATTGAAAATACCATGGCTTGGGTCGGGCTCACTTTAATCTTCAAGGTGAGAACACTTCTCCTCATTTTACACTGTACACTATTTCCTTATTCTGTCCAAATGAGTGCCCTTTCATCTATGTACAGATTGTCCATGAACACAATGAAGTGTTCTGGAATTCCCATTCTTCACAATATTATCCATAATTTGTCATAATCCACACACTTTAATGCCTTTCTTTGCACAGTTAATAAAAAAATAGGTAGACATCATCCTGGTTTTCTCTGCTTTCAGCAAAAATCCATGTGACATCAGCAATGATATCTCTCATTTCAGATCCTCTTCTGAATCCAGGTTAAATTTCTGGCAGTTGCTTGTCAAAGTACTAATGCAATTGTTCTTGAGTGATCTTCAGCAAATTCTTACTTGTGTGTGATATCAATGATATTATTTGATAATTTCTGCATTCTGTTTGCTCACCTTTCTTTGGAAATAACGATTTCTTCTAGTGGTTTGGCCAGGTAGGTAGCTGTCTTCCAAATTTCTTGGCATAGACAGCTGAGAACTTCCAGTGTTGCACTCATTTGTTGAAACATCTCAGTTGGTCTTGTATCAATTCTTGGAGCCTTGCTTTTCACCAATAACTTCATAGCAATTTGGATTTATTCCTTTAGTACAACCAGTTCTTGATCATATGCTATCTCCTGAAATGGTTGAACATCAACCAATTCTTCTTAGTATGTGCACTGTCTTCTTTTGATGCTTCCTCAATTAGTTTACTAGAAAAGTTACACAGCTGCAAGTTTGCTTTCTAGCATGAGTTCTATTTAGGAAGAAAATGACATCAAAATTAGTTAGATATTAAGATTAGATTTACAATACCACTAATTTTAGTCACCTGGTACTGCTCTGACAGAAATACCACAAGTGGATGGCTTTAACAAAGAAAAGTTTATTCTTACACAGTCCACCAGAGACCCAAGTTCAGGGTCTCTGCTCCGGGGAAAGTTTTTCTCTTTCCACGAGCTCTGGAAGAAAATCCTTGTGTTGCATCAGTCTTTGTTCAGGCGGCATCTTGGTGCAGAAACCTCAGCTCTGAAGAATGCACTCTACTTCTGGTGCTGCTTTATTGATAATACTAGATCCTCAGTTCACTGCTTGCTTCCCTTTCCCTTTTTCTCTTGTAGGATGAAAGGATAAAAGGTGGTATAAGCCACACTCCAGGGAAACTCCTTCAGCATGGGTGTTCCAGTCCCACCCTAATCCACTTTTAACATAATTATCCTATCTACTAGCCACAGGCAGACATTAGGATTTATAACATAGGAAAATCACAAAATATTGGAAATGATGGCCCAGCTAAATGTCTACACACATTTTGGGGGGAGCAGTTCAATCCATGACTTTGCCAAAAAGGGGGTATTCTTTTAGCTTGAAAGTAACCAGAGCTATTTCTACCCCTGGAAAACCATGAGAACCATTCTGTGTAGCCATCACAGTTTGTAGTTTTTCTGGTTGTAGCATCCCAGTTTTCCTTTGTGGACCATCCTGGCCAAGGAGTGGCACTTCAGATAAGTTAGACCAGTAAGGTTCTTTTTCCCCCCAAATTAAAATTTGTGTGAATAGCCTTAATGATATAAGACAGATGAAGTTACTTCTTCTTGAAGATCCTGAAGTAATTCTCTGAAGATATTATACCTTTAGTTCCTGTAACTCTCTGGAGTATCCCTGGTTCTTGAAGCCTGATGTTTAATTTTTATTTGAATTTTGAGCTACCTATATCCTTCAAATTAACTTTTTTTTCAGTTACATTAACTAAAATTCATTTCTGTGACTTCAAACCCAAGAACCTAACAACAAAAAGATTTCAAAAATTATACTTAAATAGTCACAGTCATTCAAATCCATACAAGCCTTCTAGCTTTCAGACTTCTACAGCTTTAAGAGTCAAGTGGTCCTACCAAATAGAGACAAATGAAGAAGCAGTATTCTGTCAAGGTCAATGCATTAAGAGCTAGGTTAAGAGCCAGATAAATGCCAAATTCAGTTAAGCATCCCATGTAGAAATAAAGACTTCTTTGGGCATAGCAGAGAAGCAAACTGTATGGACTAGGACACTAACCCCTTTGCATTCTGAAATCCTTCTAACAATAGCATCCATTCAGTCTTGCAAACAAAAACCTAGTCATCACCTCAGCTAGTACCCTTAGTCATTGCATATCTAAGTATCTTAGGGTTTCATAACTGTCTCCACAGTGGTAAATATACTTTAAACCCAGGAAAATTTAGAATTAAATATAGAGGTACTTTACAGGATTAAATAGATGATAGTTATAATATTCAGTGGTTTAGGAATTTCTACATATTTTGAGTTTTATGTACTGTACTATTACAGAGAATTGGGTCTACAATAATCTGCTTATTATTCTAACATAAAAGTCCTATTATTTCCAAGTCTCAGGGTTAGCTCTCTCCTGTGCTTTTCAAATACATGAATTGTCCTAAAGACTCACGTGAAGTGAATAAGGCTTAAATGTATTTCCCTGGCTTAAATGTATTTCCCTGAAGCAACCAGTTCACAGTTCCCTCATGGAGTAACTAAAGCTATGAGTCTAAATTGCTTCTACGGCCCACAGAAGAATACGGTTGCCTTTTAGAAGTGCCACAAAGTGACTGGCTTAAAGGAACAGAAATACATGACCTCATGGTTCAGAACAATAGGAGTCCAAAATTTAGCAAAGAAATGCCAAATTCAGTCAAGCAGCCCAGGTAGAAATAACTTCTATGAGCAGAGCAGAGAAGCAAACTGTATGGTCTACAAGACTGACGCCTATACATTACAAAATCCTTCTAACAATAGTGGCCCTTCAGTGCTGCAAACAAAAACCCAGTCATCATCTCAGCTAGTACCCTCCGTCATTGCCTTACGGTTTCACATGTGTCTTTAGAAGAACTCACGTGTTGTAGGAGTTCAAAGTCAGAATATTGGCTATGTTGATTCCCTCTGATGACTCTGGAGGAGAATGTGTTCTAAGCCTTTTTTCCTAGCTTCTGGTGACAGCCAGCACTTCTTGGTGTTCCTTGGTTTGTAAATAATTCTAGTCTCTGCCTCTGTCTTTACGTGGCCATCTTCCCTGTGTTTGTGTGTGTTTCTTTCTCAGTCTCTTCTACTCTGCTCCAGTGTGACCTCAGGTCAACTGATGGCATCTTTAAAGATGCTATTTCTAAACAAAGAAGTCCTTGTGGTCCAACAGTCACTCAGCTGCTAACCAAAAGGTTAACAGTTCAAACCAACCAGGTGCTCTGTGAGAGGAAAGATCTGGTGATCAGCTCCAAAAAGGATTACAGCCTAGGAAATTCTGTGGGGCAGGTCTGTCGTGTCATAAAGGGCCACCATGAGTCAGAATTGACTTGACAGTGCACAACAAGACCCACACTTTGCAAACAGGGTATGAAGTAGAGGAGTTAGGACTTCACCATATCTTTGGGAGAGGCACAACTCAATCCATAACAGCCACTAGGAGAAGAAAGAAAAGATATTAGAGTGCTGAGTATGAGTTCCTCTCTGTAACTGATTAGCTGCAATTTGGGACTTATCACTTCATTTTTCTGTACTATAATCTCATTTGCAAAGTAAGGAGATTAAGCTATAACACCCCTGAGATCCTGGCTCTCCCCAGTAGAATATTTTGACACTCTAAAAGAACATAGATTGATGGCACTGATTAATATCCTAAATTGTGCTTACACTATTGAAGGACCACTGTTTTAGAGAGGAAATTACAATCAAATATAAATGTGTCAAAGATTTTATGTGACTGCTTAGATAGTGAGAGAACCCATCAAAATACCATATATTATACCAACAAAGAATGTTGAAGTAAATTTACAAATGCATGTAAAACTGGCAAAGCTAATCAATAGCCACAGTGTGATCATTCATTGCATTCCATGAGGGGAAAATTTGCTGGAATGGCTTGCAGTATTGTGAGGTTTCTTACAAGTTTACAGATCTACACTTGTAAAATGACCTAGTCAAAACAGACAAAAGTATATACTTTGGGCTCCAGCATTCAGTTGAAAGAAAATTGGATCATCTCTTTTGCCTATTTCAAAATCTTTTACCTTTCAAACGTAAACTGAGTCACTTAGAAAATTTAGCAGAGGACCAAAGATAGCAGGAAGAAGAGATGAATATTAGTCTTTACACTTTAACTGTTATATGTTCAATTCATTTTCTTAGACATAAGGTATGCCTATCAATTCGAGTAGGAAAATGGATATGAGAAAGTTCTCAAATTCTTTTTCCTCGTATTTTCACAACTCAGTAAATGTGGCCTCAGAGTTAGACCAGCAGAAATCTGGAAGTCACACTTGATTCCTGCCACTCCCTAAGCCCCACACTGCACTATCAGTGAGTAGTTCTATTATTTTTACCTCCAAATTGTACTTCAAACCTGCTTTTGATGCTCCATCTCAACTAACTACTTGACTGCAACTACCAACAGCTTTTCCCAGGACTGCTAACAAATCATTTTTCGAACACACGACAAGAAGACATTTTGTTCACCATCTTTTAAAAAATATCTTCTTGTATTTCTTTATTCTGTTGCCCTAATTCACACAAATAGTCAATCCTGCTGGAGTCCTTAGTGGTATAAATGGTAAATGTGCTCAGCTATAACCAAGAGACTCAGAGAAGCCTTGGAGGAACGGCCTGGAAAGGTATTTGAAAGCAATCAGCCCTGACAAGGCTGATTCTGACAAGAGCACAGTTCTACCCCAATAAGCATGGGGTCCCCAGACATCAGAGCCGACTCCACAACAAGTGGATTTTTATTCTCATTGCCAACTTGGAAATTGGTAGAAATAGTTTGCAAATCTTCTATGCCTAATCCCTAAAACTGGGAGAAGATTAGGGTACAGACAAAGTATCTAGGCCAGAATAATGAAAGGAGGATGATTTCACTAAAACAAGGAAAGTTTTGAGAGTTTATGGTATGGATAATGAGAATGGAGAGATCTAAAGGGTCTAAATACAGAGAGACCTGCAACCTCCTTCCTTTGCACAGCTACCAGAGGATGGAAAGACTTCAATAATGTTAGGATTGTCTTTGGGAATCTGATGGATATCCTGGTGGCATAACAGTTAAGTGCTATGCCAGCTAATCAAAAGGTTGGCAGTTCAAATCCTCCAGGCACTCCTCAGAAACTCTATGGGGCAGGTCTGACCTACAGAGTCATTATGGGTTAGAATTGACTCAACAGCAGTGGTTTTTGGCTTGTGATAATCTAGGCAACTTTGCCAAGACTGCCACACTCAATCCTGGTAAAGAGTCCTGAATCTGCAGATCCATACTGAAAAGGATTATTCTTGGTAGTAACCTTGGTTTCAGAATGGACGGATGATTTAATAACCAGATGCTCTCACCTCCACTCCAAATTGCAGTTTCATAATTTATTGTTTTATTTGTTTGTTTTTTAGCTCAGGTCAAAGTTAAAATTTTTTGAGTAAGAACTGCCTTCGATCACTATTATCAAACACTTAGTGGCTTTATTGATTTTCTTTGTAATTGATTTGTGATTTAGGAGACTCCATGTGTTATGGATTAGAACTGCTCCACAGGATTGTCTTGTCTGTAGTCTTTACAAAACAAATAGCCAGGTCTTTCTTCTGCAGCACCACCGGGTAAGTTCAAACCACCAACCTTTGGTTGCTAGCAAAGCACAAAGCATTTGACCCACTGAAGGGATTTCTGCATAGCATTGAGATTTAGCTTTTGATGCCCTCTGCATTAGTAAATTTATTTTTGTTTTGGGTGGCATAAACTCAATTTGAGGTAGTATAACCAAAAGGAAGAACTTAATAGAATGCTCACAGAACCACGGGAAGAGCAAAAGTGTAGCTATCCCGCAGAGACAATGCGATCAAGAAGTGGAATGCAGCAATGAGATCAAGAAGTGGCATGCAACCAGCTTACTCTTCTCCTGTTTCTGTTGCTCTCTGAGAATCAGACTTCTCTATTTTTCTCACTTCAGGTCAGGTTCTTCCACATGCTTTCATGTGGAAGATAGACATCAGAGTGTCTCATCTCCACTTGAAAATTCCCGAAGAATTGCACTGTGAGCAGAGAGTGTGGTGACCACTTTAGAATCAATCACCTGGTAAGAGGGACAGGCTCAATAAGAGCTAACAACCACCAATGGCAGCCCTCGTAGCACAGTGATTAAGAACTTGGCTGCTAACCAAAAAGTCAGCAGTGTGAATTCGCTAGCTGCTCCATGGTAACCACGTGGGTCTGTTATACTCTGTCCCAGAGGGTCACTGTATGTCGGAATCCACACTATGGCAACAGGCTTTTTTCTTTTTTTTAAACCACCAGTGGGGACACTTGGTAAGAGCAGAGAAAGGAGCCTTTTTCTGCAGAAAAGAGAACTATTCTAGGTAAACGAGATGGTTGATGTCATCGGCAATCTTCTAAATGTCTGTCTAAAGCAGTGGTTTTCAAAGTGTGGTATATCAATACCTGAGGGCCCTTGAGATCCTTTTAAGTCTGCAGTGTTACAAATATTTTCATAACAATTATGTTGTTTGCATTTTTTGATGTGGTAATATTTGCAATGAAAAACAAATTTGTGATATGTTAACAAGGATGGAGGTAGTGATAGCAAACTCCACTAGTATGATTAGTCATTGTATTCTTCACATTTATCTAATTTAAAGTCAAAAAAAGTTTCATTTTAGAATGTCCTCAATGAAGTGGAAAAAAACAATTGGTTTTATTAAATCTTGACCTTTGAATGCACATCTTTTGAGTAATCTATGTAGATAAAGGTGAAGTATGAAGAAAGCACGTTTGCTGCATACTGGACTAAGCTGGGTATCTCAAGGAAACCCACTGCACAATGGCTCGAGTTGCAAGCTGAACTAGCCACTGTTCCATGGAAGGCAATTTTTACTTCAAAGGACAACTACAGAGAATCTATGGTTATCCAGATGTGGGTATCTGTAAGATATTTTCTTCATAAAACTTGCCTGTGACTTCAAAGAAAACAACAGTATTTGTTGCCAACTGTCTTAGTCTGGGTGTCTTAGAGGGGCAAAACCGGTGATCCATAACTATAGTTACCTGAAAGGGCTGTTAAGATGCTTTTCTCATGTAAATAAATGTTTGTGGAGGTTCTTATTAAATTGTAGAAGTGTAAAGGGGTCCTTAGAAATGAGGATGGTAGGACTTCAGCTTGCTTACTTTAAACATGCTCATCAAGAAAAAACAAACATCCTCAAAACACAACACATTTGGTAAAGCAGAGGGTCAGCCAAAACAAATGAGACACTCAGTGGGACAGACTAAGACAACAGCCCCAAATGGACTCAGACAAACCAAAGGACGAGAGAATGGCACAGGGGCGGGTAATGTTTTTTTCTGTTACTAATAAAAGATCACCATGAGTCAGAGCCAGCTTGAGGGTAGCTAATAACAATATTAACAAGGGGTCCTGAGACTAAAAAGTTTCAGAACTGCCAATCTGAACTGCGCAAAGTTCTAGAGATAAGCAATATTGTCAGTTCTTCTCAACAGTAAAACTGACAAGAAAACCAAACCCACTGCTTTCAAGCTGATTCCAACTCATACCGACCCAGCAGAACAGAGTAGAACTTCCCCATAGATTTTCCAAGGAGTGCCTGGTAGATTCAAACTGCCAGCCTTTTGGTTAGCAGCAGTAGCACTTAAGCACTACGCCACCAGCGTTTTCTTTCAGTAGTAAGGAGTCTCTAATTCTACTAAGTACTACTGTGATAAATGCAAGATTTTACTATTAATAATCATTGTTTTCATCATCATAATAATCATTTCTACCAAAAACAACAGCTGACATATACTGAGGCTCTGCTCTCTCCAGCTGTTTTAAATGCTTTTCCTGCACTTTATTTTTATAATAATCCTTATTAGCATCCTCATCCCCCTATCACAGAGGAGAAAATGAGGCTTAGAGAACTTCAGTAACTTACTCAAGCCCATGCAGTCAGCAAGGCTCAGGCTTACAAATACTGTACAGTTAAGAAAATCTCACCAGTGCTGTTCTTCTACAGAACATAACTGGTCCCCAACTTTAAAATTCCCAAGAAGGTGCACTGAGATCCCAGAGCCTGGTGTCCACTAGAGGCTAATAATCTGGTGAGAGAGACAGGCTCAGTAAGAAGACAGTAACCACCAGTATGCGCTGTGCTAGCGCAGTGATTAAGAGCTTGGCTGAACCAACATTCTACAGCCACTCTGCTTACTACTGCAGCTACTGAGCACCTAAAATGCAACTAGTTGGAAATGAGATATCCTAAGTTCAAAACAGACCCTAGATCTCAAAAGCCCAGAACAGAAAAATAACGGAAAATATCTCACTAGTGTTTTTCTACTCATTATAGTTTGAAATGACAATGTTTTGGATATGATGGATTAAAGTACATTATTAAAATGAATTTCATCTTTTTTTTTCCTTTTTTGAAATGTGGCTACTAGTAATTTTTAAATTATATCTGTGACATTTTATTTCTACTGGACATCGTTGGTCTCTAATATCAATTCAATCATGTTTTAGTTTTGTTTAAATAAGAGATTACATGATTCACATCACCTCCCGGAATTGGTTTCTTCTTTCTTTACATATTTTAAGGGCTTTCTCCTTAGTTAAAATACAAATTACTGACACATGGTATAGAGTCCTCAAATAGCTCATGCGACTTCAAACAATGTTATTTAAATCCAGGAAACGATCATGCTTCATCATGCTCTTTTAAAATTGCCCCTCTTTAAGCAAATGTTTCCTAGCTAAGCTCCAAATTTACCCCTTTACACATCTTGCATACATGCTTTTGATCTTTTTTTTGCCATTAATGTTGCCATAATAGCCAAGATAAGAAAAGGGAAGTGATGGAAGTGGTGTGTCAAAACCAAAGGAGATATTTTTGCAGTGCCACCTGGGGAAACAGAAACGAAGCCAAGTCCAGTTATGTCAGGGTCTTGAGGCCCCTGCACGCCTGCCTTTGGGAAGCAGGGGAAGAGGAGGGAAGGGCTGTGTCTTAACCATCTAATGCTGCCGTAACAGAAAGACCACAAGTGAACAGCTTTGAAAAGAGAAATGCATTTTTGTATAGAAATGTGGGCTAAAAGCGCAAATTTAGGGCATTAGCCCCAGGGGAAGGCTTTCTCTATTGGCTCTGGAGCAAGCTTCTGAGGCTCAGGGACCCCACGTCCAAAGGACATGCTCTGCTCCCAGCACTTCTTCTTTTCTGATGGTATGAGGTCCCCAAACCTTGTTAGCTTCTTTCTTTTACATCCCAAGAGATTTCCTCAATATGCAATACACTACTATAGATTGAGTCTTGCCCTACTAACACATCCGCCACCCATCCTCCCTCATTAACAACATAGAGGCAAGATTTACAACCTATGGCAACATAGCACAGTCCTGTGGCGGGGACACAATTCACTCCATGACAGTTTGTCAGGGAGAGTCTGAAGCATTCCACTGCAGCTCATTTCTAGTAGGAGTGGAATTATTGCGAGGAGAGCTGAAGTCACATAACTCTGTTTGTGAAAAAATACCTGTGGGAAGCGTTAATGTTTTCTCCTTGTATCTTAAGGCCTTAAGAACAGAAACAAAATGAAACAAAAAATATATTTTTCAAAATGTGTCCCAAAGTTTCTCCTCTGATAATAAGCTAGTATTTATTGAGCACGTAGAACATGTCAAATCTTTCACATATATAAGCTATTAAATCTTTGTAGCAATGCCAGGAAAAAAACCAACACATAGAGATGTCAAGTAATTAGAACCCCACACTTAATAGAAGGCAGAATTTGGATAAAAGTCCACACCCCAAGGGTCAGAGGCCAGATGTTGGAGCCTTGGTTCTAACCATTGCACTACTGCCTCATCCAGTTCTTTCAACCAGGTTAATGTGTCTCTCCTACCCTATGATGAAACCATGTGTCTGGAACTAACACTTTGGTTATCTATAAAGTATAATCAATATGGCCAAGTGCCGTCAAGTCGGACCCGATATAGAATGCTAAAATTAACTCAACCAAGGATAACCTACCCTGGCCCCTAGGGTCGCCATGAGTTGGATCCGACTCGATGGCGCTTGGCTTTTTGGCAAGAATAATTTTTGGTAAGATGTTGAACATCTACAACACTAGAAATTCATTTTAATAATGATAAAAAAAGAGTGAAAGTCAGTAAAAAGAAAATTTATCTTAGTTTGCATCCCCAACAGAGTATGACTAAAAAAAGAGAAAATTCTCTGAAGAAACTAGTTTTTGTATAAGGCATAAAACTTACGTGAAAATTTTATCCCTGACTCTGCTGAAGAGTACAAGTCCCGCTGCTACAATATCTCACAGCCTCATTTAGTTTCCTTCATACTTAAACTCTCTGTAAATATCTCTCAGCTTCTTAATTTGTAAAATTGGGCTAATATTAGCATTTGCTTCACAAAGTGTAAAATTTAAATAGATTCAACTATACAATACACTTGGCACAATTCCTTGCACAAAGCAGAAGCTTACTATATGTTAATGAACATTATAGATTTCTGTCCCCCCCCCCAAGATACATTCATATCTCAACCCCTGCATCTGTGAATGTAACCTGTTTTCTTTTGATATGTTGATGAGGTCAGAGCAGCATAGGGTGAGTCCTAAGCTTAATCCCTTCTAAATGTCATCTTATTAAAAGGGAAAACAGACACCAAGAGAAATAACTACATGATGGGAAGACACCATGAGAGAATCCATCACGAGTGCCAAGAAATGTGCAAGGCTCCTGGCAAGGCAAGACTTCCTCCTAGAGCTTATGCTATGATCTGGGCTGCTAGCCTCCAAAACTGAGACAATAAATTCTGGTCTTTAAAGCCACCAACTTATGTCATTTTTGTTATGGCAGAACTAGAAAATTAAGAAAGTGGGCATTATTATTTATAGCATTTAATGTAATACATTATTACTCATGTCTGTGATCAATCATTCTATATCTTACTCTGCTACTAAAATATAAACATCTTCATGGGAGGGACAATTATCCACCTTGACACATATCACAACTGTTTACCGGTATCCAGTTCTCCATTCAGTCTTGGCACCTGAGGAGACTGTACTTCCTTGCTGCTTTAAAGTTGATCATGATCATGACTCGGTTTAGCCAATGAAATCTGAGCACAAGAGTCATATTTGAATGATCTGAGCGCTGCCCTTGGGTCTCTAGCTCTCGCCTTCCATATCTCAGGGAATGTGGAAGCAAGCTGTGATGTAGAAGTACAACATTGTGTCCCGAGGAAGAATTTGATTATCCCGGGAGGTAACCTGGACCCACAGCTGACTTCGCATGAGCAAGGAAAAAACCATTATTGTTCAAAGCGTCTGAGACTTTTATATGGTTTCTTAGAGCAGCATAACACAGCTTATGCTGGCTATTAAAATCATCATATTCCCACAGCCTAGCACATCATCTGACACATTGTAAATGCTCAAGTATTTTTTGACTAAACTAATAAATTAAAACTTCTCACCACCGGTTAAAATTAATGATTTAGGTTAGAGAAATTATTTTCATCTCCATTCTCTATGCAGTGAAAAATGTTGACCCTGCATAAGCAAAGCACTACTGAAGAAGAAGAACACACTGGGAGGCCTTTCACTACCCGGCTTTAAAACCTATTACGCTGCCACAGTTGTCAAAACAGTGTGGTACTGGTACAAAAAGAGACAAATAGATCAATGGAACAGAATTGAGACCCCAGAGATGACATCATCCTCCTGTGGACAGCTGATATTCGACAAAGGCTCTGTGACACTAAAGTGAGGTAAAAACAAAGTCTCCAAGAAATGGTGCTGGCAAAATTGGATATCCATCTGCAATAAGTTGAAACAAGACCCATATCTCACATCTTATACAAAAAACAACTCAAACTGGTAAAAGACCTAAACATCAAACCTAAAACAATAAAGCTCATCCAAGAAAAATTAGAATCAACAGTGGAACTTTTAACATATGACATAGACTTCGAAATCTGACAAACAAACCACAATGAACAGAAGAGAAAATAGATAAATGGAAACTATTAAGAAACTAACACTTTTGTTCATCTAAAGACTTTATCAGTAGAATTAAAAGACTACCTATAGAAAGGGAAAAAATATTTGGCAACTCTACATCAGACCAACGTCTGATCTCTATAATCTATAAGGTACTACAAAATATCAATAAGAAAAAGATAAGCCATCCAATTAAGCAATGGGCAAAGGAGATGGACACACACTTCTCTAAAGAGGAGATCCAGGCAGCCAAAAAACACATGCAGACATGCTCACGATCATTAGCTATTAAAGAAATTCAAATCAAAACTAACAATGAGATACCATCTCACCCCAACAAGGTTGGCCATAATCCAGAAAATGCAAAACAACAAATGCTAGAGAGGCTGTGGAGAAATTGGAACTCTCCTACACTGTTGGTGGGATTGCAAAATGGTGCAACTTCTTTGGAAAGCAATTTGGTGCTTCCTGAAAAAGCTGGAAATAGACATACTATTTGATCCAGTGATTCCACTGCTTGGAATATATCCTGCACAATCAAGGCCATTCACACCAACTGATACATGTATATGAATGTTTATCGCAGCACAGTCCACAGTAGCAAAAAGATGGAATCAACCCAGATGCCCAACCACAGAGGAATGGATAGGTAAACTATGGTATATACACTCAATGGAACACTATGCAATGATAAAGAACAATGATGATTTTAGGAAGCGTCTCATAACCTGATTTCAATTGGAAGACATTATGTTGAGTGAAAGTAGTCAGCGGCAAAAGGGCAAATGTTGTATGAGACCCCTACTATATGAACTTAAAAACAGACTCATGCATAGAAGAAAAGACTCTTTGATGGCTGCAAGGGTCGGGAGAGAGGGATAACAGGGTGGGGTATTGATTAGATAGTTGATAGAAATTTGGTTGGGTGAAATCTGTGACAGCACACATTAGAAAGAAAATCAATTTTAACTGGACTTCAACATAACATGATTACTCCTCCCATCTTAACCCGATATTGCAAGGATGGAGTAGCTGGGGTTGGGGCCTGGGGACCATGCTCTTGGGGGATATCAAGGCCAAGTGGCATAACCAGCATTTTGCTAAGAGAATCTTCTGCACCTCAAATTGGTGAATGGCATCTAGGGTCTTAAAAGCTGCCAAGTTGCCATCTGAGGTACACCAAATGGTCCCAACTCAGCAGGAACGGATGATCTGCAAGGACCAAAAGACATGGGGCAAAGAGAACCTAGAAGACAGAGGGACCCATGTGAGCGGGTAACTACATTGACGTGTGACTGGAAGAATCAGATGGTGTCCGGCCACCACCAGTGATAGCCGTAATGGAGCTCACAAAGTTGTGTCTCACTGGCAACATGAAAATAAAAAGGGGTACACCCTGAGAGCTCCACTGAAAGACCACAATTGATGGCCCAGGGACCTCGGGGTTCCCGTGGGAGCATAGGCCCTGGCCCTGATGCTGCCCCTGTCCATAAATCATAATGGAGGTCAACTTTTTGGACAGAAATGGATTGGACTTGGTGACACAGAGCGACTATATCATGTGTGCGTTTTATGGTTCTATGTGTCTATAGGATGTCATCAGACTGATCTCTTGCTGGACACAGGGGAGAGGGTGGAGAGGACGGGATAGGAGATTGCTACGAGGATATGACATGTACAGAATGAAGAGGCACAGTGTGCTGTCACCAGGCAGGGGAAGCAGTGGAAGCCACTCATTGGTGGATATGCAAATTTATATGTGATTGTATGTTTTCATTCAATCATAATAAATAGATAAAAAATTTTTAAAAATTTAAAAATGTTGAAAGCTTTAACCCATTAGAATTTTGGGATCATCATCCTTGGGGAATCAAACTATTATTTTAAATATCAAAGGGACAATCTCTCATGCTTTGTACTCCAGAGGGACTCCGTGAATGTTTTGTTGAATTTCAATTGAATAAATTGTTCTGTGAAGCTCTTTTCAAAAATTTATCTTTCTAACATAGAGTCACTTACTTAAGTGGACCTGTTTAAAGACACGCATGCCTCCTAGTATGTCCCTGCAAAAATCTCGTCTGTGTGTGGTCCCTGCCTCCATGACAGCCGCAAGCCAGATGCAGAAACTCTTCCTAATCACACAGATCCTACTAGAAACCGGAAGGACCTCGAGGTCAAAAGCATTCAGTGAACATACTTAACAAATTGAATTTGCAGTTCCTCTGGCCAGGGAGGAGAGATGGGGGATGGGCACTTGGCTGGAATATCTTTTACTTCTCCTTCCAACAGGAATCAATAAATTTACCAAGACAAAGAAAAATATGAGCTCAATTTAATCTGTTTGTGCAGATGTGAGTAAGATCTACAGATGGAGTTGGATGGTAATGGTTGGGCCAGGTATAGAGAAACTGGCCTGGTCACAGTTAGGTGAATAAGCCCCAAGGAGTGAAAAAATCGAGCCTTACTGAGTATGTCACAGAGAAGTCACAGAAACATACACACACACACCCCTCTTCTCTGGTGCCGCTAACGGCCCGGAGCAAATCAATTCTTCTAGAAGGCTCATTAATTTCTGTAGCTCCTCCATTCTAAAAACAAAGAGACCACCAGGCTCACAGTACCATAGACAGTAGGAGAAACTCTGACGTCTGATTTGATGGAGGTATGATAAGTAAGCAAGTCTAAACGGAGGGAAATTATGTAAGAAGATGCCTTTGATCTGACTTAACCTTGGGCTTTGGAGGAGTACAATGAAAGATCCAGGGTTCCTGGGCAGGCAACTTATCTGTACCGTTGTCCAGTTGTGTGACCTTGGGCAAGTACTTAAATCTCACATGCTTGGGGTTCCTTTCCTGAAAATGAGAGTAATAAGAGTGCCTACTTCTTAGAATCGTGGTGAGAAATATGCAATTCGGTTAATACTTGTGTACACAACCCCTGGCTGTGTAATGGTTAAGTACTACGGCGGCTAACCAAAAAGGTCAGCAGTTCAAATCCACCAGGCAGTCTTTAGAAACACTGTTATAACTATGGGCCTGGTGAATAAATTATTCGGTTAAGGGGTCCAGCCTTTACCAGGTATGGGCATCTCTTCTCTGTGCCTTCAGTTTTCTCTTTTACAGAATTAAATAATCATCCTTGTCTAACAGGGTTCCTAGAAGGAGTCATGATACAACACGTCGCACAGTCAGTGTTACCTAACATTTGGTCCTGGTTTCTTCCAGTAAGAAGCTGAAGAGGAAGGCAGGCAACCTGGAAGTATAGTGGGGTTGAAAGGGTGGAGGGTTTAGTGTACCACCAGCAACTCTTGAGAAAGGAAAGGTTCCTATACTTGGCAAGAAATATGCACACTCCCTCACCATGGTGGAGTCTGGTTGTCTGAGATGACTCTTAAAACGACATATAGTCACCTGTTTAAAGTCTGCAATCTCCTGTAAGAAAAACTGACATTAGCTTTCTACGGGGAGAGGCGAAGCTCAGTTCACAGGTCTTCGCGTTGCCCCAGTTCCCAACGTAATGCAAAGTGCTCCAACCTTTCACTAATTCTGGTCTCGGCCCCCGGATTGTCCAGCAGAGGCCGCTCTGGACCCGGGCTCCCGGGACCTGAGCTCAGGGGGTGGCCTTGTCATTGCCGCTGGGCCGGGTGGGAGGGGTTTGGCAGTGGCGGGTGCGGCCGCGGAGGCGGCCCCGGACTCTGGCGGCTGGGATGGAGCAGAAACGCGCCTGGCGCCGGAGGGCACGCAGCTGACAGAGAGGCACCTCCCTCGCCTCAGCCGCCCGGGCCGTGCGTGCCTTCGGTTCCCACCGCAGTCGCGGGGCAGAGGAGGAGCCGCCCGTGTCCAGTGCGCTCGGTCAGTGCCGGCAACTCTTCTGGTGCCCGCGTCAGGTTCGGCACCAAACGCCAGGGTACCATGATCTGCAAGACTCTCTTCGCCCTCTGCATCTTGACAGCAGGTACTTCGGCGCCGTCCGGGCCCCGGGGCTAAAGCGGGGAGACCCGGGAAGTAAGTTGTGGCGCACGGGCTGCTGTAGTGGCGCGTGCCGCCGCCGGGGGTGTGCGCAGGTAAGTGCGCATTAGGATTTGGGGTGTTGTGTGTCTTTGGAGATCCTGGGCCAAGCGGAAAGAAGAGAGTGACAGGGTTCTTCCTGCTGCGGCTCGCTCCGGCACAAACTCCAGCTTTGTAGAACAGGTGGCTGCTCAGCGCGATGGAAACCCGGGGGCGCAACAATGCTGGGTCTCGAGGCTTGTTGTTCCTCGCCAGGGTTTCCGGGAGCATCTTACAGTCGGAGACTGCGACCAGACTTCTTGGTGCTTTTCCGCAAGGGGAGGAATGAAAAAGCTAGGAGTGGAGGGAGGATCGCAACGGGATGGCTTCGTCAGTGGCTGAGCGGCCCAGGGCGAGGCTTGACAGTCTCTGGTCTCTAGTGTCCCTTCCACGTTACGCTTCGGGATGCTGCTGCACTACCGGCCCCACTGGCGGCGGCTCCCGTTGGGTGCAGGCTCCAGTCGCTGCTAATAGTTTGCAGGTCTACCCTCTGGCCCGGAGCCTGCAAAATATACTCCTCATAGCAAAAATTAACAAATTGGCTAGAACAATAATTCTCTTCTCCACACGCACACACCGTCGTTGGAGACCGCTTCCTCAGGCACGCTTCCTGGGTCTCCGGTCATCGACTACAGTGACTAATGGAAAGAGGAGGTGGGGAAGCGGAAGGACAGAGTTCGTGGTGTGGTGGGGTCGGGAGAGAGTTCACAGTAACTCCTGAGTCCGGAGTTCGGGGACCCCGCTTTCCAGAAACACAGCTCCAACAAGGCACAACAGATCGTGGCTAAGGCCTCGTCTACAGCGTCAATGGGAAAAGAAGCTAGAGTTGCGCGTACACTGGCATATGAAATACAATCAAAAATCACATAGCACAGGCTGATTTGGTACATGCTGTAGGATGGCAGTATGTAGGCATCAACTCCATGGCAAACGGTTTGGTAGTCTTTGTTCCCCGCCCCGGGATGCCTTAGGATCTCTTTAAGCATAGTTACGGCTGTCGGGATGTCACAGCAGCTCACAAAAGATAACCTGGTTTTAAGGGAGTTTCCTTATTTTGAGGCAATTTACTGAACGTCTATAGAAGGCAACAGGGTTTTTGGTTTTGGTTTCTACTTGCTAAGGATTTATGAGAACTACTTTTTCTCTCGGGTCTGTGCATGATTTGGGGCCGCATCAGCAGATGGTAGTTTCTGCCAGCAGAAAGGCTTTGGCTAGGCAGTCTCAGACCAGCCTCTGAGCGCCAGGACCACGGTAGGCGAGACAGCCACATCTCTGGTCCAGCATTGCTATTCGTGGTAATTTATGTAATCCTCAAAGTGAGAAATGTTTACGAAAAGACATGGAAGGTACCTTCACTTTCGTCTCACTAAAATCTGCTCGTGAGGTTCAGAAAAACTTGAGTGAGCCGGCGGAGCCAGAAAATAGATTTGCTTTTATTAAGGGATTGTCTTTAAAAAAAAATTAAAAAAGCTCTGGCACTGGAAACCCTGGATTAATCCTAACAAGAGTGTATTATAACGTTTTCACCCCTCCCCCCCCCAACGGAGATGAAGAGTGTGGCGGGTGTGTGTGTGTGCGTGTGTGTGTGTGTGCGCGTTCACACGCACTTGCATATAGACACTGCACGACAGTCTTAGACTTTTAGCCCCTCTGTTACAGCGCTGGAAAAAGTCCACAGCTAGAGAGAGGAGGAAGATTAGGTCCGGGGCCGGCTGAGCCCCCTTACCCTCAGCCACTTACAGGTGTGCTGAGGTCAGAGTCAAGAGGGATCTGGCTTCCCAGGTCTGGGGCTCCCCATGACTCAGAAGGACATAATGTCTCTGTATTTCTATGTACATATCCTGTGTAGAAGGAAGAAAATGAAGCTAATTGAAGCTTTTTTCCCCCCTCTGGGGTTTGCACCTATAAAGGTGGCTTTAGGGGTCAATAGAGTTACTTGCAACAGATTGTTCAAAATGTGTGTGTGTGTGTGTGTGTGTATGTTTGTGTGCGTGTGTATATATGTATGTGTGCGTGTGTATATATGTATGTGTGCGTGTGTGTATATATATGCATATATGTATACATGCATATTTATATATATGTTTATGTGTGTGTGTTTGTAGGCACAAATACCTCAAGTTACTCTTTGCACCTCAAAGTGAGTTGTTTTTTTTTTCTAGAATCAGAAATAGTATTTTTCCAGAAAGATGTGTTGGTAAAGGAAGGCAGCAGGCATGTTTCGGTAACTCATCCTCCAACTCCCTCCACACGCTCAAGATAGATTTAGCAGCCTCTTTCTTCCTTACATTTTTCACTCCAGCTAGTAGGCTTCAGGAAAATACATGCAAAATCATTAAGGTAATACTTCTTGAGCCAGAACGACTATTACCTACCAAAACCAAACCCATAGCTGTCAAATTGATTAGAGACCTTATAGCGAAGAGTAGAATTGCCTCAGGGGTTCCGAAGGAGCAAGTGAGTGATTGAAACTGCCAACATTTTGATTAGCAGCCTGAACTCTTAACCACTGTGCCACCCGGAAGAAAGTTAGGAGAAATTACTTTAGCTTAACAGACTCTCTCAATACATACAGAGCATTTCACAGAGCCTGTATAATGGTGGCTTGAAAATATCTATGCGTTGTTAATAGCCTAGCAAAGGTGAGTCTTCACATTTATTCCCTTCTGTTTACAAAATGGAAACCCTGGTGGTATAGTGGTGAAGTGATACTTCTGCTAACCAAAAAGTCAGCTTTCTCAAATCCTCCAGGAGCTCTTTGGAAACTGTGAGGCAGTTCTACTCTGTCCTGTAGGGTCACTATGAGTCAGAATCAACTCAACAGCAGTGGGTTTTGGTGTTTACAAGATAGGGAGGAGAGAAAGCTTGGACTCTCTGTTTCTGTCAGAGTTGCTTGTGGTAGAAGACCAGTATGGTTATTTTACAAACCATTCCCAAATACACTTAGGTCCAAATTAAAATACAATACCAAGTCAGTCTTGGCACCAAGCTGGCAAAGGACTGGAGGTAGGAAGACGACTAGATAGCTTTGCTTTTTCTCCCTCTGCCTCTTCCTCTCCCTCTCTTTGGATTCTCTCCTTTCATTTCCACCATAATAATTGCTGCTCTCCAGAAAGTGTATGGTGCAGTTTATTGAGATAAATTATCCAGAATGTACTGGGTCTTCCAAAAAGCCTTTGCAAATATTGAAGGAAGACAAAAGGGAAACAATATAGGTTACAGACACACAAACCCCACTTCTCCTTCCTGGGTTCTGCCCTCTCTGTCCCTGGGCTGACCCCAAGGAGAGTATTTCATTCCATCCCATTATCCAGGCACTCAGTATACTTATTGCTCCCTTGGTAATAAAGAGCAGAGAGCTCAGTTCACAGCTGACGATCCATTTTGGGGCCTAGTTTGTTTTCAGACTCTCAGACTCTCTTCTCCAGGTAACTGATGTTTGGACTGTCTTTATCATCGAAAGAAGACCCTACTGTATACCTTTAAGGCTATATATGTCATTCTGTTGCCTCATCACAAATATGAATATCCAATAAACCAAAAACACATGTCTATTTACAGGAATATTGAGGTTGCCTGTGGAGTGTTGGGATCTCAGGTGAAGGGTTGCTTGCATTCCTTTGGCCTGATTAATTCCTGTTCATTTAGACTCGGTGGTCACTGTCAAATAAATGTTACCTCTGCTTCCCAGAAAACCTGACCTAAGGGGCTGGAAGCTCTCCATTGTAATCTGATGCGTTTACAGAGGCAGTGCTGTATAGTGACCACCTCGTAGACTCTGCAGCTAGATTGCCTAGGTACAGATCAGAGCTTTCATGTTTACTGGTCACTCTGTTCTTAGTGTTGTCTGGTGTTGTCAAGTCAGTTCCAACGCCTGGTGACTCTATACGCAACAGAACCAAACACTGCCCGGTCCTGTGGCAGCCTCACAATTGTTGCTAACCTTGACTACATCATTGCAACAACTGTGCCAGTCCATATTTCTGAGAGTCTTTCTCTTTTTGGCTGACTCTCTACCAAGTGCGAGGTCCTTCTCCAGGGGCTACCACTCCTGACAACATGTCCAAAGAATGTGAAACACAGTCTTACCATCCTTACTCATGAAGAGCATTGTGGTTATATTTCTTCCTAAGATAGATTTGTTCTTCTGGTAGTCCATAGTGTATTCAGTATTCTTTGCCAACCCTATAGTTCAAAGACAACATCTCTTCTTCAGTCTTCCTTATCCATTGTTCAACTTTCTCATGCATGTTAAAAAACAAAAACAAAAAAAAAACACTGCCACTGAGTCAGTTACCATTCATTGTAACCCTAGAGATTGGAATAGAACTGCCTTATAGACTTTCAAAGGAGCACCTGGCATATTTGAACCGCCAACCTTTTGGTTAGCAGGCATGGTGCTTAACCCGCTGTACCATCAGGGTTTCCTCTCATTCACATTAGGTGATTGAAAATACCATGGCTTGACTCAGATGTACCTTAGTTGTTTCAGTGATCTTTGTTTTCAACACTGTTAAGAGGTCTTTGGCAACACATATGCCCAAAGAAATATACTGTTGGATTTCTTGAAACCTGCTTCCATGGGCATGCTTTGTTGATCCAAGTAACATGGAATCCTTGACAAGTTCAAGATTTTCTCCCTTTATCATGATGTTGCTTATTGGTCCACTTGTGACGATTTTTGTTTTCTTTTTTGAATAACCTCATTCGACGGCACTTGGCTGACTGGCTCATAAGGTTGTTCAGAGGCTTAAAGCTAAAGGATTTTAAGTAGCCCTTGGAGCATACCAAGCACTCAGTAATTTTTAGCTATTGTTGTTGCTTTCTTCTTGTTACTAGTTTATTATACTATGCTCTGATTAAGTCATGTTCTTCCAAAGCAGAATATGTATATTTGCACTTATACCATGTAAATTAGAGATCTCAACTAATATTCAAGTATATTGCCAGCTGTTCTGGCAAATCTGATGTGCAAATTAAGAAAATATTCAGCTGAGCCTACTGAATGTCTAATTTCGAAAGGTTAATAGTGTGCCAATTCAGATTTAGCACAACAGTCCAAAAAATATTTGTAATATGTAGAAGTAAAGTCTAACCACGGATTTTTATTTCTTCCCACACAGCCTTTTGCAAAGTGATGTGTTTCAAAACCCCACTCAGCTAAAATCTTAAGGTCAGATTCTCAAAGGCACCAACTTTTGGACAACTCAGATAAAAAAAATTAGGAAATGATAGATCATGGTGTGTGGATAATCCAGAGTGGCTCTCTATAGAACTTAGAGTCATTAATAATAATTAACAGATTTCTAATTTAACTTGAGCATTTGGGCTTGTTCTAATTGTGCTTGTGTTTTCATGAGGAAAATATTGGTCAAGTATTTATACTGTTTCAGCAGACCTTCTTAAGAAATAATCCCTCCATCTCTGGGAGGGGTGTACACCACCCACTAGGAACAATGGAGAGTGACAGTTGGAAAATACTTTGAAAAGGGATTGACTGCCTAAACACCCAAGTGAGAAGAATCCTTCTGCCACCACAGTTAAGGCAGTTGGCTTCTTTTTGAAGGGATCTTCCACTGAAACTGAACAGGGTAGTTTAGTGTTTTAGTCAGCTAGTGCTGCCTTAGGAATCAAATATTTGCATTGTTAATAAGCCATTCAATGAAACAATTGCTTGGGGAAAAAAAAATGTTTCTTTTAAGAAAGCAGTGCAGTTTTAAAGGGAGGTAATGAGTATCTTCCTTTTCCAGTGGTTGCTTTGATTTGGAGATGCAGGGCTTCTAGGTTACCATACCGTGACCTAACCACTCAAGCAGAGTGATGCCAAAATTGTGCTGATTTGTGTATGGAGCTCATGATGTTACTTTTTTAGCCACACTTTAAATTATTTAAGAGACAGGGACTGATGTAATAGCGTGTGTTCTGATTTGTGGATCTTTAAATGTTTTATGCCAGCACAGTGCATTTCTTTCACCTGTTTTAATACCATTTATAAACCTGAAGACCTTTGCCATTTCACAAGTGATAAACCAAAAAAAGAAAAAGAAAAAAGTTGTTATCAAGTCGATTCCAACTCATGGCAACCCTATAGGACAAAGTTAGAACCTACCCCATAGGGTTTCCAAGCAGAGACCAGTAGGTTTAAACTTTTGACTTTCTGGTTAGCGGCCGAAGGCTTAACCACCACACCACGAGGGCTCTTTACAAGTAATCAAAACCAACCCAGCCCACTGCCATCGAGTCAATTCTGACTCATAGTGAACCTATAGTAGACAGGGTAGAACTGCTGCATAGCATTTCTGAGGAGTGCCTGGAGGATTCGAACTGCTGACCTTTTGGGTAGCAGCCATAGCACTTAATCAGCAAGCCACCAGAGTTTCCGCAAGTCATTAACATGAGAGAGACAGTTATAGTATTCTTTTCAGTTGTCTGTCTCACTGATGCAGGATAGTATAATGTCAACTGGAAATGAGCTGTTTCAATTTTCCTTTGGATAGGGTTGCCACATTCAGCAAATAAAAATACATGGCACCCCAGAAAATTTGAATTTCAAATAAACAATTTGGGGGGCTTGGTTAAGCCAAGTATGTCCTGTGCAGTATTTGGTACATACTTAGATGAAAAAACTGTTTGCTGTTCATCTTAAATTCAGGTTTAACTGGGTGTCTTCTATGCTATTTAGAAACTCTACCATTGTAGAATTTGCTTTATTTTGCCCCTGTCTCACTAGGCTTCAGTTGCCCTGCACTATTTCATTAGAAACCATCTGTTCATGGGAAGATATGAAGATTTAAGACCAGGTTCTTTCTCAGGTAGGGACTACATGGATTAGGATTCACAGGCAATTCTCCCATGAAATGCTTAGAATATGATTGCATATCCATTAATGGCACTGTTTATGAGTTTCCAAACAATAGATGGGATTACCATAGCCACTCTGAGGCTACATTAGCCAACCCCTATTGACCCTTTTTTAAAAAACTGAGTATGTTTTAAATGCTCCCACTGTTCTTGCATAGAATCTGGAACCAGAAGCCTTCTAGAATCTAGCTGGCAGCTGATTCAAAAAGAAAGTTATAGAATAGCTTTGGATTTTAATGAAGTCTTTTGTGCCAGGATCTTAAAACATCTCACAAATATTAATTATATAAGGTTTACATAATTCCTGCTCAATAGTTCTGTTGGTATCGCTTGAAAGCTGTGACTGCTTTGAGCCTGAAGCAACATATCAGACAGAATTTTAAGGCAGATAGAAAATTTAAAATCCCTTAAGCAATTGGACTGCAGTGGCAATTTGCACCTTTTATATGTAAGGCAAAATCTGAACAAGTAACTAATCATATGGGGGAAAAAAATGTGTGAAGTTACCAGATGTAATACTTAGAAAACACGTCTATTCAATACAAAATAAGGTAAATGGTGTAATATAACCTTGATGATAGTATCTTCCACGTACATTCCAAATTCTGACATCTGATTTTATTTACCATGAGGAAGGAAATAAGGACAGGAGAACTTCAATGCAGGTGTTGAATGAACATGAAAGGAATTAGAGGAGAGGCATTTTTGTTTGGTTGGTTATTTAGTTTTGGCGGTGAGTGTAAACTCAGAGCTACCATCCAAACTTCCTCCTGGTTGTTGTTGTTGGGTGCCATCTGGATGACTCCAACTCACAGCAATCGTATAGGACAGAACAGAACTGCCCTATAGCGTTTCCAGTGGTGGATTTGAACTGGCAGCCTCTTGCTTAGCAGTGGCACCCTAACCCACTGTGCCACCAGCGGTCCTGTTTCCTTATGTGGGGTTACTAAGACTTACAAGGTGTTATCTTTTGAATTATGGTGTCTCAGTCATCTAGTGCTGCTTTAACAGAAATACCATGAGTGGATGGCTTTAAAAAGAGAAAATTATTTTCTTGCAGAAATCTAGGCTAAAGAGTGCAAATTCAGGGCATTCGCTCCAGGAAAAGGTGTTCTCTGTAGGCTCTGGAAGATCTTTGTTATCAGTCTTCCCTGCACAGGGAGCTTCTGATGCTCAGGCGCCCCAGGTCCTTTCCAGAGAACTTGCTCAGTGCCCAGGACTCCTTCTTGGTGATGCGAGGTCCCCACTTCTCCCATTGCCTCCTCTTCCGTTATATCCCAAGAGGCTGCCCCAAGGCACGGCACAATCCGACACTTTGAGTCCTGCCCCACCAACACAACTGGTGCCCGTCTTCCCGCATTAACATCATAGAGGCAGGGTGTATAATGTAAAGGAATATCACACATTACTGGGAATCAAGGCCTTGCCAAATTGCTACGTGTATTTTGGAGAGAGAGGGCACAATTCAGTCGTGACATGTGGCATTCTTGCCAGCTTTGGGTAGTCCAAAGTTATTAACAATCTACTCACCTTCTGCTGCATCTGTGAAGGATTGTTACTATCACTTCTTGCCCCTTGTGAAGTGTTTTCGTTTCCTTTGGAAAAGCTTTTGTGATTCCCATGGATAGACAACAGATAGATACTGCTATCCTGGTGCTGGGCTTTTTATTCAGCTGTTGAACTTTCCATACTTTGGGACTCTTGCTTTGTACTGTAATTTAGTTTTTTTTTTTCTTTTTCTTTTTTTTTACCAACGACAGTAACAACTATTTGAAGAGTTAAAGAAAGTTCTCTTTCTTTCTTATGTCAAAGCTGCAATGCACTGTTTATATATGCTTATGGAAATGATTAAGACTCCAGTCATTATACTGAGTTACTGTAAAAACATCATGATAATGAGACTTTTGTACACCTCAGAATTACAAATTGAGAGAACCTCGTTGCCACTTGTTCATCAGAGAGTGCTAAGAAAGTCATGAAGAAATCTTACCAGCTGCTTGCCTGTTTCTTGGCCTGGGAAAAGAGGCAAGTTATTGAAATTCTCTCCCCAAAGTTGCTGAACCTGAAACCTTCCCCATCTCACTCAGTGGCAGCTCTAACTTTCTAGTTGCACAGGCCATGAACCTGAGTCACTCTTGACTTCTCTTTTTCTCTCAACACTCCTCATTCAGTCCTTCAAGAATCCCTGTTTGCCCTACCTTTAAAATATAGACAGAGTTAAACCGCTGTTTGCCACCTGCGTTGCTCTCGTTCTGACCTGAGTCCCCAGCATCATGCTGCCATGGCTCCCTCTCTAGTCTACCACCTCTCACCCTTCCACATCCTGGAGTCTGTTCTCTGCATGGTGACTGTTCTTGCATTGAAAATGCATCAGATGATGTCACTGTTTGTTCAGCACCCTGCCATGGCTTCTCGTTGCCTGCAGAGTAGAAGCCCAGCTAGGTCCGTGCAGTGATGTTCAGCAGCTGCATGAATTGTGCCACATTCATCCTCAGAGCTGCTCTTCTGCCTTTTCCTTTGCCTACTCTATTCCAGCCACACTGGCTTCCTTATGGGATGCAGTGGCTGATTTCTCTGGAAACCCCAAGGTTAATTCTTTCACCTGCTTTGCTCAGATGTCCCCCTCTCAGTGACACCCTGACCAGCATTTTAGAATTGCGTCCTGTTCGCCTGCCAACACCACATTCCCAGTGCCCCTTATCTGGCTCTTGACTCTTGGCTGTACTACTGAAGTAGGCAGTCAAGACTAACTCCATTTCTTTAGCCACCGAGATGAAACCGTTACAGCCTTTTCCTTAGAATCATCAAAGAAATGGAAACACCGGACAACCACCACCCACTTCTTGACGCGCACCTCCTCACTGGAGGACCACCACGCCTCTGCCAGTTCTTAATGCGTATCCCCTCACCAGTCACTCTCCTCTCAGTCAACCTCCACATGCCCCCGATTGCCCGTGTTTATCCCTACTTACCCATTAAGAGTCCTGAACCTGCCTGAAGAAGATGGACAATCTCTGAGAACACAAATCCCCCCTGTCCCATACATGCCAGCATATAATAAACCTCTTGGGCGTTTACTTTACCCCATCTCAGTACTGGCTTTTTGTGACAGGTGGCCTGTTTCTGCAATGTCTGTCCTGCCTCCCTCATACCCCCACTCCCCAGCTGAAGTATAAGTCCAAGAGGACAGAGATTTTTGTCTTTGGTTTACTGTAGTATTCCGAAACGAAGAGTCTGTGGCACACAAAGGGTTATGCAAAGTATATTTGTTGAAAAATTAAATATATTTCTGAGTGCTGGCAAATTGAACTTAATTTAAATTTTGCCTGAGATCATCCGAAAATGAGGCATCGGTATACTAGCTTACTTTCAGGTGCTGATGTCTAGTGTTTCTAAATAGCCGTAAAGCAAAATGAGTCAGGCTTTTGGTCTTCTTTGAAGATTAGAAAAGCTAAACTTTAAAATCAGCTATTTTCCAGCTGTGTACATATAAAGTACTTTTTTTTTCTTTTGCCATAGTTATCACTTTAAAATAACTGAAACTTCTTAAATTTTCTGGCTACGTAGCAAAATGTCAGCTTTGAACTCAAAGAGAAGATTTGGACACTATTTGAACGTTTCTGAGAATTTTCTGAATAACTAAAAATAGCCTAATGGTGAAAAGTGCTTTGAGACTAAGGGAAAGTTTGTGAAAGTGAAGTAATTTCAGAGGTTGAGAGTTGGAGGTATCAGTCACTGATAAGCTCAAAAAGAGAAGGTTTTCTTGGCCTTATTGGCTCTACATTTTGCCTTCCTTGGTGATCCTGAAATACGAATAATGTTTTAGCTCAAGCAGTAAGTGGTAGTGATGGTACAGTCCTGGCTAATATGAAACCTTTGATAGGGAGCCTTGTCATCAACCCTGCAGGGCTGACACCCTTGGACGTGGCTAGTGTTAAAGTCACCCATGTAGGCATATCTCCCAGGTTCTTCATCCTGCTCATGGTACTTTATGGCTTACTTGAAATAGAAACCTTTAATTATTTAGTAGCTGTCAACAAGAATATGAGTTTAAAAATAACACCATACTGGTCTTGACGCTTTAGGGATCATGGCAAAATTTTAAGATTATGTCAACATGAAGAGTAACCTGTAAACAAGTCACAGAAGGGTACAGAGGACACTTTCTATTAAATATTTATGCCTTGCTTCTTCTGTGAAGGCCACTTGTTCATTCTTGAATGCATTCAACTGCCTCAAAGGACAGGAGCACTCCTTGACTGTCAAGCAGAGTTGTGGCAAAGGATGGTAATCCTGTCCTTGTACTGTGGACTGCCAGGGAAATGTCTGATGTTATGAGTGTAATGCTGGAAGGCAGGTGACCATTCTGCCACTTCAACTCCAACGGGAGACACCACAGACACAGATTTAAAGGAAATAATTAAAGGATACCAACAAAAGCCAAACCCAATGCCGTTGAGTCTATTCCGACTCATAGCAACCCTATAGACAGAATAGGACTACCTCATACAGTTTCCCAGGAGCAAGCAGGTTTGAAATGCTCAAAATCTCAGTAGCAAGCATGACTGGTAAAAAAGCAAAAATGAGTATCTCACTGAGAATAGAGACTGTGGAAATCTAACAGAAAGAAGGGGAAATGTGGTTTTGGAGATTTAAAAAATTACAGCCCATTCTTGGAAATTTTTTTAATGTGTCTCAGTAAGTGACAGTTTTCTCTTGTTGTGCAACAGTTTTCAAAAGTTGCATTGAGATGCTGATTTTAAAATTTATTTTTATTTTGGAAACCACAAACCTACACGAAGGTACAAAGGAATGTACTTATCGCTCAACTAAGGCTCAGCACCACTCAGGATTATTTAAAATCCAACCCCATCCAGCTCTATCCCCAGAGCATCATTGTGAAGCAAATCCCAGATACCAGAGTATTTCATTTATACAATTTGATGTTTTCTGGAAGATAAGGTCTCCAGTGTTCATAGTGATATCCTGTGGGTTAGAGTTGTGTTCCATATTGTTTTTAAATGACTGATTTTTCACCAGGCCTTTCTGCTAGATGGTCAGTAGATGACCAGCCCTTCCAATAGACGGCTGGTAGAAGACCAGGCCATTCTGGTTGATGGCTGGTAGATGACCAGGCCTTTCTAGTAGACAGCTGGTAGATGATCAAGCCTTTCCAGTAGACGGCTGGTAGAAAACCAGGCCCTTCCAGTAGACAGTTGATAGATGACTAGGCCCTTCTGGTTGCTGGCTGGTAGATGACCGGGCCTTTCTGGCAGATGGCTGGCAGATCACCAGGCCTTTCTTCCAAGGATCCTGTATGTGGGCTTGAACCCCGAACCTTTTGCATAGCAGCCAAGCACGTTAGCCTTTTGCACTACCCAAGGACTCCATGGTGTTTCTGGGAGGCAGCAACTTTTACTAATCGTAATACTGTTGTCACTTCTAAAACATGAATTTGTTAATAAGATCCAATCAGTGTTCAAATTTCTCCTATTTTTCTTCTCATTTTTTAAACAAGTGGATTGTACAAGTAGGATCCAAGCACTGTCTCTCGAGTTTCTTTTGATCTATTCCACCGTCTTTTTCTTTTTAAATGTATTGTTGTTGAAACAGTCTAAGGGCCTTACCTGAGTCAGAGTCACTTCTTGTTGTTGTTAAAAACTGTTTTAATAGTAATAAATTGGAAACTATATAAATGTCTAACAATAAAGTAACAGATAAACTAACATACAAAGGCTGACAATTAAGTTCACAAACTCAACCCAGAAAAAGTGTTACATACCTCACTGCTAAATATCACTGCAGTCACCTTGAAAGCACTCCCCTCGTTCCCTGATGCCAGCTCCTAGTCCACCCTTCAAAGTTATCGTGTTACCCTTGATGTCTTGAAAGTCATCAAAATGTCTTCCTTTCAATATTTCTTTTATCTTTAGACAAAGAAATACGTCCTTGGAGGTCAGATCCTATGAGAAGGGAGAGTGTTCCAATACAATTATTTGTTTACTGGCTAAGAACTCCTCTCAGACAACTATACGATTAAGTTCACAAACTTGTCACTATGACACTGTGTGCAATGGCCATTCCAGAAAGAGTTCCAAAATTGCTTGGAAGAGTGGACTGTGTGCTGGGGTCAGTTTATAGCTTCCTAAGAGGAGTACTTTGAAGGTGACTGTGGTGATGTTCAGCAATGAGGTATGTAGCACTTAGAAAACTAAGTTCACAGTCTTAATTGTTGGACCTCGTACATTCATACCAGGCAAAGCACTAAACAGCTTAAAAGAATGAGGTGATTCATAACGTAGTGGCTTGTAAAACTGATCACATTATGTTGAGTGAAAAACCAAGCTGCAGAATAAAATGTACATTGTGGTAAAATATTTAAAATAGATATATGTGTGTGCCTGCTGAAAAAAAAAAAAAGAATAGAATTTGAAAAGATGCGGTGGTTACCTCTGGTAAGTTAGCTTTGGGTCGATTTCACTTTTTTCCTTGTATGCCACTATATTGCCTGAATTTTGTAGCAGCTTGTGTTGCCTTTGCAATTAAGAAAGTAATGATATTACAAACATCTATTCTTAATCACCATTTATCAACAGTTAATGTGGCTCTATTTACTGCTAGGTGGCTATTTATGTCCTGAAAATCTTGATTCAAAACTAGTACTGATGGGGCCCTCAAAGATTAGATCTTACTGAAGTAAATGACCTCAGAACAGTTTACAGGGCTTCACTGACGTAAGCCGCACAGAAGGTCTGGGAAAGAGTTGACTAGAAGTAGTATTACATTTTCTAAAACCAGAGAGCTGCATAAAAGGCTGATAAGAATGACCACCTTAGGTAGTATTTTCAGAGGACCTGGATGAAATGAAGAGTATTTAAGATTCCTTTGATTTTTAATGTTTCTAGTGTTTGTCACTTACAGAAGCAATTTTTTAGTACATTATTCTAAACTTTCCTAAAGTGAAATCTGTTCATTTAGACATCAAATAAGAAAATCAGAACTCTGAAAATAGTGTTTTTCTCTTGGCAACATTGAACTTGTTATATCATCTCCTCAATAAAATAATCAATAATATCTCATGTTAGCATATTTTGAAGGATCTGTTTTTAACATTGGGGAAGAGCATTCCAAAAACTAAGGACCTAGACATGACTGAGATTTCTGGATAAGGTTTAGGCCAAATCCCTTCTTGTCCTAAGTACTCTAGTTTTTAAAGACAGCTCTGTCGTATAATGAAGCCTGTTACCTACATGAGAGCAAGTAAGGTCCACAGAAAAATGTAGCTTTGTTATAATGTCTAGTGACCAACATTAAGAGCAGCTTGCACAGGTGTTAAACATGTGACTAATGGCTAAGCCAGTTCTCAGAAAATACTTACTTTGCTCCCCTTAAAAAAATATTTTTTCAACCTGTGCCTGGGCCCTCACAAAGCCCTGTCTTTTTCTGTAACCTAGTCATAACTCCTCTCTACACTCTGTAAATATCTACCAATCACAAACAGTGTCACTCTTCCCTCCTACCTGTCTTTTAAAGTCTGCACCAGCAATTCCCTAGAGAACTTTGTCAATACCTTCTTGTCTGTGTTTCCCCTTTTGCAAAATGCCTTTTTTAAAATTTTGAACAGCCTTATAATTCTTTCAGTACACAATACTTATTGACATTATCAGAGAACAGTACAGGTGTGACTAGGGAGAGGTCTGGAGCAGATAGGACTGAAAGAACATACGCTGTGATTTAGGCTGAGCACTCATAAATAAAGCTAGACACGTTAAAGAGTGGGCAGAGCGTCGACCTTTCTTTACTTGTATTCTCACGTTACATTACGTTTGCTTATCTGCAACTTCTTGTGGTCCACCCAACAACCCCTTGTTGTTGTTGTTGTTAGCTGCCATTGAGTCAGTTTCAACTCACAGTGACCCCGTGAACAACAGAAGCAAACACTGCCTGGTCTCGGCCATGCCCTCAATGGTTTTTGTGCTCAAGCCCGTTGTTGCAACCGCTGTGTCAATCCGTCTTCATGAGGGTTTTCCTCTTTTTCACTGACCCTCTACTTTCCCAAGCATGATGTCCTTCCCCAGGGTCTGGTCCCTCCTGACAACATGTCCAAAGTACATCAGATGCAGTCTTGTATCCCTTTCGAAGGAGCACTCTGTTTGTGCCTCTTCCAGAACAGATCTGTTTGTCCTTTTGTCAGTCTGATGTTCAGTATTCTTCTCTGATATTGCAATTCAAAGTTGTCGGTTCTTCTTCTGTCTTATTTATGCACTGTCTAGCTTTTGTGTTCATATAATGCAGTTGAAATCATCATGGCTTGGGTCCCGTGCACCTTAGTCTTCAAAGTGACATCTTTACTTTTCGATACTTGAAAGAAGTCTTTACCCGTGATTCAGGCATTACTATTCCCATTTTGCAGTTCAGGTCACTGAGGTTCAGAAATTAAGTAATGAGCTCAAGATCATACAACCGGTAAATTACGGAGCTGGGCTTTGAACCTAGATCTCTAATCTTTACCACCCTTTGTCACCGTTTGGACCCTGCCTTGGACTGCCAAATCCATTGCTTAGTTCTCCTGTTTCAACTTAGTTTCTGGAATTTCTCCTAACTGTGTTCTGTTTCTCCATCCTGACATCTACAACTGTGATTGAACACCTTATCATCTAGACTATTGTAGTAACTTCTAAATGGTAACCTTTCTATTCCCAGAATCTCTCGGTAGTCTTTTGGATCCATTCAGAGCAGGCTAAATTATCTGGCTTTCCTTAAAGGAGCAGAAGCCAACCCAGACCAGCCTAAGAGTCTTCTAGATGCTCAGATTATGGTTTCTAAAATGGAAATATAAAAAATTTCCTCCAAAAGGAATAGAGCCTCCTTGAAGAAGTGGCTAATTTTCTGTGTAAGAGGAACCTGAAATATCTTTTTATACCAGACAGCAAATACACTGTCAAGGACTAGCAGGACCAATCAAAAGGACTTGGAATCACTTAATGAGCCTCTCACTGGCCAAACATGGGACAGTGTGATCATCAATAAAGACGAGAATTGTAATGGACTGAGACACAGTGAATATGTTTAAACAATGAGTTCATAAGGATACCAAGAACAAAATCACTATGATAACACAAAACTTTATTGATCTTCCTGGGAGGATACCAACCCAATGCATTGTTTTGAAAAGTAATGGCGAGGTGGATAGACTTAAGGACCCCTGGTGGCACAGTGGCTAAGAGGCTGGTTGCCAACAAAAAGATCAGCAGTGTGATCCACCAGCTGCTCCTTGGAAACCTTATGGTGCATTTGTGTTCTGCCCTGTAGGATCACCATGAGTTGGAATAGACTCCATGACAATGAGTTTGATTGTCATTTAGACAGAATCAGCTTCTTATGGTGTGTCTATTTTATGAAGTGTACCACTTGGCAACCACATATTAGGTAATGGAATGATTATTTTTATAGAAATAATCCAGCTACTGGATTTTTTGCAAATATTGTACCCACATAGATAACATGCCCTCACATATGTACCTAGAGAAATAATGCACAAGGAGATGAAGCAGTTGGCAAAAGAAAGTACAATGTGTGGTTTATTTGTGTGAAATTACAAGTGAAGAGGGCATGGTGAGTCTAGATTATTACTGTATTGCATCACCTGATGAATTGATGGAGCTTGGCACTGATCATCAGTGGCTGCCAACATCATAAGATATGATAAAGTAGCTAGAATTCTGTACCTGCTGATACAAGAACGTATCATCCCCCATGAAACAGTCTTGTCTTAGTAAAGGGAACTTACCTTTAATAGTCAAATTATAAGAAAAACAGAAGACTAAGAAAGATGTTACATACCTCTGTAGTAGTGAAATCAGCAAAATAGAAAATACGGAAAACTCTACAGGCCAGACAATTAGGCTTCCTCAATAAATAAATTTCAAGGAAAAAGAGTGAGAGACTGAGAGAAAGATGGAGTGAGAATTTATAGATGAAAAGAAATTTAAAAGACATACCCAAACTAAACCAAACCCTTTGCTGTCCAGTCATTTCAGACTCATAACAACCTTATAGGAAAGAGTAGAACTGCCCTATAGGGTTTCCAAGAAATGCATTTGGATTTGAACTGACAATGTTTTGGCTAGAAGTCCTAGCTCTTAATCACTAAGCCACCAGGATTTCCCTGATTGGACGTGGCAACCAATAACAGCTGTGGAGCTTATTTGACTCCTGAATTAACCCAAACTGCAAAAGTAAATTATGACAGGTATAAGATAATTATAAATTTGAATTTTTGTTAGATATTTAATGATAGTAAGGTACTATTAATATTTTAAATATGATAATGTTACATAGCCTTTATGTTTCCAAAAGAGTCCTTATCTTTTAGAGATTCCTATTGATGTTTCAAACCAAATGCTATATGTTTAGAGTTTCCTTCCAGATAATATAGGACTGAGAAAGTAGGTGGGAGTATTGAAGAAAAAAAAAGTGATTGCGAATTGCTGTTGAAACCAAGTGACAGGAACAGGGAAGTTCATTATACTCTTTTCTCTTTTTTTAATACGATTAAATTTCTCCATTATAAAATATTTTATGAAAAGAATCTTTCCAGAGCTCACCATTGCGTGAACAAACAAGTCCAAACTCTTCAACAGGTGGCTTTGGGTCTGAATAAGAAAGGGAACAAAAGAAAGGAGATGCGGGTAACTATGGTGTGAGAGGGCGGAGAAGGAAGTAGGCTATTCGTGTTTGGAAAGTCTTCCCAAAGTGGAAACCCTGGCCACATACTTTCAAGACCTCTCTCCCTCAGCTCGTGCAATTTCCTCATTTCAGAATGTCGCACTCCTCCATTCTCTGCTAATGAAAATTCTTTGTGAGCTCCAAATTCTCCCTCAGTTGTTTCCCAGTGTTAGCCCCACCAGACCTGCAGATAGCAGAGACAGTGTCTTGGTTTAGCATCCCTTTCTCCCACGTGTGAGCCCATCCATGATCAGTGCACAGTGCTTGTTGAGCTTTGAAACGGAGACTTAAAGATCAGGAGCCCAAGAACTCACAGTTAGTGGTTGAACTGAGACTGAAAACTCGTGTACACTTAAGACTCCATATTTAAGGGACTCCAAAGCCCCTTTAACATTGTTCACATTATTAACCGTAAGTAAAAAGGACTCATTTCCTTTGAATCAATTCCACGGCAGCCCTATGAGAGTAGAACTACATTCCATAGGGTTTTCAATGGTTGTAGTTGTACAGAAATAATTCAGCAGGCCTTTCTTCCTCAGCACCTTTGAGCAGATTCAAACTGCCAAACTTCTGGTTAGTAGTTAGCTTGCCAACCACACCTTTTCCTTCCTGAGGTATTTTTGTAAGCACACTGTGTTAGCTTTTTTTACAGCAACACGTTAAAAAAATGGGCAGATCAGTGCTTATAAAAATACCTTGTATGGGGACAGCACAGTTGGCAAGCAGATGCAGAATGCAGGGTGTTGTTTGTGTAAAAATATGGTATTGCCATGCACTGTTTATGAGTCTCTATTGCTGTGCATTGGCTTGGCCATTGCTGTGCATGGAGAAGGGCACAGGACCTTGAGGGAGTATCTTGGAGACAATATGTTTGGGTGGAGGAAAGTGGCTTGGAACCTGGGACACTGCCTGGGTGAGGAGTACTGGGAGGCTGCAGGAGATCCAGTGGGCCTATTTCCTGTGATTGCACATTCCCACCCCCTGCCACCCCCCACCCCCAAAAAAACAACCCACTACTGTCAAGTCGATTCTGATTCATGGAGAACCTTAAGGACAGAGTAGGACTGTCCCATAGAGTTTCCAGGGAGCGCCTGGTGGACTTGAATTGCCAGCCTCTCAGTTAGCAGACACTGCGCTTGACCACTACACCACCAGGAATCCCAGACGAAGTTCGGAAGAGCACTGTAATCACTTTGCAGACAAGACTACTGTTTTTGGACAACCCCACTTGCCTCTACTCCCTGATAAAATTTTTCTCTAGATTAATGAATACAGTATGGATCATGTTTTAAAGGATCCACACATAGAACTAACCCAACGGGCCAAGCCAAGGCAAGTGCCGTCGAGTCAGATCCGACTCATGAAACCAACGAGCATGAAGTCATTTTTAATTCATTGAGACCCACATATTGCAGAGTAGAACTTGCTTCAAAAGGTTTTCAAGGCTGTGATTTTTTGGAAGCAGACGGTCAGGCCTATCTTCTAAGGAGCCTCTGGGCAGATTCCAACTGCCAACCTTTCAGTTAGTAGCCAAGGGCACTAACAGTTCACACCACACAGGGACTTAACAGTGAGAGCTAACCAGTGAAAACTGGAGTGGAGCATCTTATAGGAAGGAGATCACTAGCATATGTCCTCTAAAAAGGTTCATGTATCTGGTTTTGGTCTCAGGGAGAAAGGGCATGGATTTTATTTCTGTGTTAGTAAGTTCTTACTTTAACACTAGAATTCACAGTTTAAACTTTGAAATGTGTTGGCAAAACATAGCCTAGGCTAGCCTAGTAAACATGAGTTTGTAATGGTGAACAAGTCCTATCAAAACGAAGGGTGTTGTCATAACCAGAAACACGGTCCCAGCTTCGTGTTACCTGTCACCGCAAAAGCCAGACGTAAGAGATGAGGAGGAACTGTGCTTTATTCAGATGGTGGGCTAGCACCCTGAAAACCATCTTAATGTCTCCTCTCAAGCCAAAGGTTTATATAGGAAGAAAGAGGAAGAGTTACAGGAAAAAAAAGTGGTGTTATTCAGGTTCCAGGATGGGGAAGGGAAGTTATAGCTTTCTCAGGTCCCTGGGCAAGGTCTACAGTCACAGGGTGGGTGCTGTCACCCAGGCAGTATCTTTATGTCTCATCTCAAGCCAGAGGGTTCAAGGGTCATTAGTCACCGGATGACCCAGAGTCACAGAGGGTTGTCAGAGGAACTGTGATGTTATCTGGATGGTGGTCTGTCCCTGGATGGTCTGGAGTCACAAGGTGGATGATGTCACCATCTCAAGCTGTAGGGTTTGGGGGTCTTTAGGTTGAGTCACAAGGTGTGCCCAGAGTCACAGGTGGTTGTTAGCAGAACTGTGATGTTATCTGGCTCAGTCCTCCAGCCAAGATCTGAGTGCTCAGGCAAGGATTTTTAATCCATGTTTCACAATTATTAGGCCTTTCATTGTGAAATAGAAGTACTTTACTGTGGGCCGGTCTCTTTTCCCTTCTCATTGAAGTTGGCTTCAGTGATAGAAACAGTGGCACAGAAGCAATTTCTATTTGTTTTTCTTTCACCGAATTATACTTGTCTTTCTTTGAACTAAGACCAAGCCTATTGCTGTTGATTCCAACTTATAGCAACTCTGTCAGAGTAGAACTGTGGGATAGTTACCGAGGAGTACCTGGTAGATTTGAACTGCTAACCTTTGGGTAATAGCCATAGCACTTAACCACTCTTCCACCAGAATTTGAACGAAGACTCCGGCAATCTATCCTGATGTCATGAACATAGACTAAAACAAAAACCGACTGCCATTGGGTTGATCCCCACTCATGTGCAGCAGAACACCCAAAACCCACTGCCATCGAGTCAGATCTGACTCATAGTGGCCTGACAGGTCAGAGTAGAACTGCCCCATAGAGTTTCCAAGGAGCACCTGGTGGATTTGAACTGCCGACCTTTTGGTTAGCAGACATAGAACTTAACCCACTACGCCACCAGGGTTTTCCTGTGCAGTGTAGAAGTGCTCTGTTTAGTTCTACTGTGGATGGCAAACAAGCTGTTACTTTTAGAAGTAGATCAACAGATCCATCATTTAAGATGCCTCTGGGTGAATTCAGGCCAGGAAACTTGCAGCTAGTAGAAGAGCACTTAATTGTTTGTGCCACCTAGGAACTTCCTCAGCCTGGAGAACTTAAAAAGAAGTGTACCTTCCTGTGTAGAAAGGGAAAACCTTCTGTCTTCTCAGTTACCCTAGCAGCAGAGGTTTCTAGTAAGAAGTGTCCTGTCCCCAAACATGCCTCCTGCAAACTACTGTGAACCATTTGCTCTTCTGAGCTTGCTAACTGCATTAATCATCCAGTGCTGCTATAACAGAAATAGCCCAAGTGGGTGGCTTTAACAAAGAGAAATTTTATTTTCTCACAGTCCAGTAGGTTACAAGTCCAAATTCAGGATGGCAGCTCCAGGGGAAGGCTTTCTTTGTTGACTCTAGAGGAAGGCTTGTTGTTAATATTCCCCTGGACTAGGAACTTTTGAGGCACAGGGACTGCAAGTCCTTACCAAAGGATGATTTCTGTTCTTTCCCTGGCTTCTTGGTGGTATGAGATCCCCAATTCTGTTTGCTAGCTTCTTTCTCTTGTATCTCTAGATTGCCTCAAGGCACAATGCCATCTGACACACTGAGTTTTGCCCTATCAACACAGTTACTGCCCTTCCTCCCTTATTAATATCATAGAGGCTGTGTTTACAACCTATGGCAACATCACACAAAACCTGAAATCATGCTGTAGCCAAATGGCTAGACACATTTTTAGCGAGGACACAACTCAACCCGTGACACTAACCTACCAAGCTTGGAACAAACGCAATCATGTTATCTACACATCTAACCCATGTTCCTGAGAGATTCGCCCCTGCTGATCAAAAATAAAAACAGTAAATTAAATCACTTTGATTCAAAATAGCAGTAGCTGTCACCTCAATAGTTTTGTTCATTTATTTATCTGTCTTGATGGTTGAAGGCTGGTTGAGACTCTGTTTATAAATCAAGTGTTTCTCACCCAGAGTGCTGTGGGCATTTGGAAGGGCACGTTCCTTTGACACATGACGATAGCATTTCTGGTCCCTGACTGTTAAATACCAGTAGCATCCTACAGGCACTGGGTTGGGGGTATGGGGTAAGGAAAAAGTGGAGGGGAGGGGGGCATGTGGCTAGAAATGCCTTCGCATATTTCCAAACTTATCAGGCCACCACCAGTCTAAATTAATAGATTTTTTGTGGCTCTCCTTAACATCCGGACACAGAATAGGTTGTGCTAAGTGACGGCATTCCTCCTTACTCAGCCACCCTAGCAACTGTAGATCTCTAGATGGTTCAGAAACATTCTGATTAAGCTGTGGCTACTGGCCTGAATTTTGTTCTATTGTAGATAGAGTCTGTCAACCACAATAACATTAGGAGGCATGTGGCAAATTTCAAGAGTACCCATTTCATTCTTCTCCACCATGTTTAATCCTGTATCTTTTCAAAACAGTGTCTGAGAGACAGTCAGGAAGAGAATAGAAAGAGATGAAAACATTGTAGGAGATGAAAATAGCTGCTCTCTCTCTTACTACAATTCCTTGCAATGTAAGAATGATGACTTTCCTCTATTTATATGCAGAGAGGATGTGATCCACTCCTAAAAATATATTTTTTCTCCGTCCTGTGGAATACATTATTGGATGTAGAAGCATCAGAGGTCTCAGAAATCTTTTTTGCAAAAATGTAGAAATTCTGATATGCCAGGACAGCAGGTTCCTATTTATTGGTATGAATATTGCGTGTGTTTATGTCTGTGTGTCTACGTCTCTGTGTGTGTGTGTTTGTGGGTGGAATGTGTTCCTTCCTTGCTTGCTTCCTTCCTTACTAAAATCATCAGAAGAGTTACAAAAGTAGGAGAAAAAGTAACATTAGAAAAGATATCTTATTCAGGGAAAGTTAATATTCATGGATGCATACATTTTCCAAATATCTAAATTTCAGCTCTTTCTTCTGCATATGAAAAGCAGGATGTTCTACACATTTAGCAGCCATGGTCACAGACATTTATTCTTCTGACTGGTAACTAGGATGTGTATTGGGTAGCATATGGGCTTTTGTTTGGTTCTGTAGCTATCGGCTTGACGTTCTCTGGCACTCATTACATCCTTTATATGTCAGACTAAAAATCAACTTTTGAAACTTTTCCCTCTGGAAAAAAATATAGTTTTAGTCTCAGAAAATTTAATGCTTTAGATAGTTTTTGCTTGTGTAAGCAAGAGAAACATCCTAAGAAAGGTGAGAATTCTGTGTAAAAAAGCCTTTATTGATTTGAATTTTTCTTCAAGAATATAAAAACTTTAAAGCTCTGGTACTATAAACAAGGTTCCTTGATGAGAACTGAGTTCATGCTGAGATAAAGACTCACCAAGCAAGAAAACAGCTTCATTATATTTTTAGCATCTCTACGAGAGGCATTGTTTTGCCAAAGCATTGTGCTAAGACAGCCTGGGACCCATTACCAGTGCCAGGGAGACCAGGAACAAAGAAATTTAGGACCTTTGAATTTTTTCTTCTTTTTTTAAACGATTAAGGTTAAAGGAGTTAATCAGGAAATCTGAGGTTATGTAAGGGGTGAGAAGCTTGACCAGCTCGTGTATCTGGATTGGAGCACATGCTTGGGATGACCATGCTTTTCCATCCAAGATTGTACTTTATGATAATTCTTCCAGAAAGAACAAAGTGGCAAGAAACATTAACATTTGAAAAGTGATTCCCATCACTAAGGACATCTGAGAACATCCTGGCTTCTCCACAGACATCTGACAAGGCAAGTAGATAAGCCTGCTGGGATTCGAACACTGAGGGGCCCCAGAAGAAGGGAAATGGGTCACATCTGGTGAAACAGCTTGTCTCCGTTGGCAAGTCAGGTGGCCATTTCAGAGACTACCAGAGTTGCCCAGGGCACCTTGCAGGACTCTTTTCCATAGGGCTGCTGGTTGCGATTTTATTATTATTTTTTGTTTGTTTTGTTTTCAACTTTTTATTTTTTATTAATTACAGTAAAAGAATAAAATTTCTAACATCTATCAATTATCTCATCTATGATAAACCCTCAGCCCCCCACCTACCCATGTAGCCAACACAGTCCTTTTCTTCTGTGGATAATTCTCTTGTTGAGTCCTTATAACAGGGGTCTAATACAAAATTTGTCCTTTTGACACTGATTGATTTCACTCAGCATGATCTCTCCCAAATGAGACCATGTTATGAGATGTTTTCTAAAATTGTCACTGTTTTTTATCATAGCTTAGTGTTCCTTTGGGTATATGTACCATAGTTTGCTTATCCATTCATCTGTTGGTGGGCATCCCAGGGTTGATTCCAACTTTTTGCTATTGTGGTCTGTGCTGCAACTAACATTCGTGTACATGTGCCTGTTCATGTGACAACCTTTGTTTCTGAAGGATAAATTCCAAGCAGTGCAATTACAGGATCAAATGGTATAGCTGCTTCCAGCTTTTAAAGGAAGCGCCAGATTGTTTTCCAAAAGCCAGCCTACCATTTTGCAGTCCCACTAGCAGTGTAGGAGAGTTCCAATTTCTCCACAGCCTCTCCAGCATTTGTTGTTTTGTGTTTTTTGGATCATGGCCAACCTTGCTGGGGTGAGATGGTATCTCATTGTAGTTTGGATTTGAATTTCTTTAATAGATAATGATCATGAGCAATTCTGTGTGTGTCTTTTGGCTGCATGGATATCGTCTTTAGAGAAATGTCTATCTCCTTCACCCATCACTTAATTGGATTATTTATCCTTTTCTTGTTGATATTTTGTAACACCTCATAGATTATGGAGATCAGATGTCAGTCTGACATACAGTTGCCAAATATTTTTTCCCATTCTGTAGGTGGTCTTTTAATTCTTTTGATGAAGTCTGTGGATGAACGAAAGTGTTTGATTCTTAGTAGTTTCCATTTATCTATTTTCTCTTCTCTTGAACCTGCTTTGTTTGTCAGATTTTGAAGTCTGTCTGCATTGTGTATTAAAACTTCCATTGTTGATCCTATTTTAGTTTGGGTGAGCTTTATCGTTTTAGATTTTATATTTAGGTCTTTTATCCAATTCGAGTTGGTTTTTGTATAAGGTGTGAGACAGGAGTCTTGTTTCAATTTTTGCAGATGGATATCCAGTTTTGCCAGCACCATTTGTTAGAGAGACTGTTCTTACCCCAGTTTAAAATCTTGGGGCCTTTGTCGAATATCAACGGTTCATAGGAGGATGGTGGCATCTCTCGGGTCTCAACTCTGCTCCATTGGTCTATGTGTCTCTTTTTGTACCAGTGCCAGGCTGTTTTGACTACTGTGACAGTGTAATAGGTTCTAAAGTCAGGTCGTGCGAGGTCTGCCAGTGTGTTCTTCTTCTTCAGTAGTGCTTTACGTATCTAAGGTTTCTTCCCTTTCCAAAGAAAGTTAATGATTTGTTTCGCCATCACATTAAAAAATGTCACTGGAATTTGTACTGGGATTGCATTATATAAGTAGATTGCTTTGGGCAAAGTAGACATTTTCACAATGTTGTGGCTTTCTGTCCATGGACAGGGTAGATTACTCCATTTATGTAAGTCTCTCTTAGCTTCTTTCAGTGAGGTCTTGTAGTTCTCATTGTAAAGATCTCTTATTTCTCTAGTTAGATATATTCCTAGGTGTTTTATCTTCTTGGGGGCTATAGTAAATGGAATTGATTTGGTGATTTTTTTCTTTAATAATCTCAATGTTGGTATAAAGGAATCCTACTGATTTACTTATGTTTATCTTGTATCCTGTTACTTCGCTAAATTCCTCTATTAGTTCCAATAGTTTACTTATGGATTCCTTTGGATTCTCTGTATAAACAATCATAGCATCTGCTAAGAGGGAGATTTTTACTTCTTCATTGCCGATATCAATTTAATTACTTTTATTTTTTCCTTTTATTTATTTTTAAAAAATATGCTTTAGATGAAGGCTTACAGAGGAGATTAGTTTCTGATTAAACCATTAATACATGTGATGTTTTGTGACCCTGACTGCCAGCCCCACGTGTCACCACTCCCCTTCACTTTGGGTTCCCCATTGCCAGTTTTCCTGCCCCCTCCTGCCTTCTTGTCCTTGCCCCTGGGCTGGCATGCCCCTTTGGTCTCGTTTTGCTTTATGGGCCTGTCTAATCACTGGATGAAGGGTAAACCTCAGGGATGACTTCATTAGTGAGTTAAGAGAGTGTCCAGGGGCCATTCTCTCAGTATCTCTAGTCTCTGCCAGACCGGTAAGTCTGGTCTTTTTCTGTGAAGTAGAATTTTGTCCTATATTTATCTCCAGCTCTGTCTGGGACCCTCTATTGTGATCCCTGTCAGAACAGTCAGTGATGGTAGCCAGGCCCTATCTTGTTCTGCTGAACTCAACCTGTTGGACTCCGTGGTATTTTGAGCCGTTACTCTTTCGGTCTAATTTTTCCCTTGTGTCTTGGGTCATCTTCATTCTCCTTGCTCCAGATGGGGTGGAATCAGTGGAATATCTTAGATCTCTGCTCACAAGCTTTTAAGACCCCAGACACTACACACCAAAGTAGGATGTAGAACATCTTTATAAACTATGTTAATCCTGGGTGTCTCTGAGGCCATATCTCCAGCTCTCAGCCCAGTAATTTGGTTGCTGCTTGGGATTGTACATGGGTTTTATAGCAGAAACAAGGAGTGTATCTGGATTACATCATCTGAAACTTCTAGCCCCTGCTGTTATTGTTAATTACTGTTGAGTTGGTTCCAACTCAGGGTGACCGTATGTCTTACATAGTGAGATTGACTGCTCCATAGAGTTTTCTTGGTTGTAGTCTTAATGGGATCAGACTGCCAGGCCTTCTTTTCTGTGGTACTGTTGGGAGGATTCAAAGCACTTGGGCATCACCAAGCCCTATAAACTAAAAAAACAACCCCCTTGAATTAATTCTGACTTACAGAGACCCTATAGGATTCATAGTGAGTCCAAGCAGATCTGCCTCATAGGGTTCCCAGGGATATAAATCTTGAGGGAAGCAGATTGCCAAATGTTTCTCCAGGAGCCACTGACCTTTCAGTTCGCAGCTGAGCACTTAACCGCTATATCACCACATCACAAAAGAATTCTCCAAATTAACGAAGGCAAGAACATTCATCCTTCCAGCAAAAACTATGACGGAGAAACTAAGTAGAAAATTAGAAGAATTTAAAAAGGGGAGGAAAAATAGTATTTGAAAGTGTTTGTCAGGGAAAATTAACATTCATGGATTCGATGTGCGTTGGAATCAAGTTGATGGCAATGGGTTTGATTTGGGGCTCATATTTTTTGTGAGAATGTCTAAGACTCCCTCCCATAAAAAAGCAACATTCTATATATTTAGCATCCATAATCACATATATTCATGTTTTCTGGTTAATGACTAAGGTTTATTTTATTTTCTTCCTGAGAAAAAGTGTGAAGGGGCTGAAATTCTAAGTGAAAAAACTGATTTCTCCGTGACTGAAGCAGGCTTGGGCTTCCAGAAAGCAGCCTTAGAGAGACAAGGTCCTCTGGTGTGTGCCAGTTGATACTTCATTAGGTGCTTGCCAAGGGGGGTGCGGGGAATGACCATCATTCATCTTTCCAAGCTGTGTTTATTCTGATCAGACTTCACCCAAAGTAGCAGCTTGGAATTGAAAGGGTGCCTGTGTTCTTTGCTAAGCACTTACTGCAAGGTTTTTAACAACCCAGACGTGACCTGTGCTTGACTCATAATGTCAGACCGAAAAAAGGAAAAAATGTTGCTTTTCTGAAATTACAGAGAAAGCAAGTGTAGATCAAACCTTGTTGTAAACCCAGTGGTTCTACCTGCTCATTTTCTTTTCACTTCTGATGCTGATGGCACATTGTTGCATGGCATTCAGAACACCTGACCCCACATCTGCAGGAAAGCAGCCTCCACTGCTTTGATGAGACTGGAAACCTGACTTACCACTGGCAATCAGAAGGTTAGCAGCACTCACCACTCACCCTGCTAAATGTGCAAGTTATATTGTTTATAAGTTTGCTCAATTTTATTTTTATAAAATGCGTTTTTCTTCATTTCAAACTTAAGAAACACTTTTTTGTTTCCTTTTTGATGAGAAATGTGGCAGAATATGGTCAATTAGCCAGATAGCTAGAAGCTGTACAAATTCAGGAAACCTGATTAACAAATAGATCGAAAATTAGCAAAGAATTTAAGCTTCAGCCCTGGTGGGTAGAATTTCTGTCTGAAAGTGTTAGACAATTTGGCTTTAAATGAGACTCCAGATTAATTCAATCTTTGCTTCTTTGCTACATGGCATCATTTCAAGGTATAAATTCAATTTCTGTTATGGAAAATGGATAAGATACGCATAAACTTGTTTTGATGTAACAAGGATGACAAATGAAATGTTCTGGTAAATGAAAGAGTCGCAATAACTGAGCTAAGTCTCTATATTGCAGATTGATAATTTTCAAGAAAGGAAAAAAAAACAAACTCATTTAAAACTATATTTAACAGTTTGGTGAAATTGCTGTTTCCACACCTCCATTTCTCATCTGTTAAGAGAGGATTAGATGAGATGATCTTTGGTATTTTTGTTCTTTGTGACCTAAAACAGATATTCAACCTATCTACCAAAACTTAAATAAGCAAACAACCAGCTGCTATGAGTTGATCCTGACTCATGGCAACCCATGTTTGTCAGAGCAGGACGGTGTTTCACAGTGTTCAGTGTCTGATTTTTTGGAATTAGATCACCAGTCCTTTCTTCCAAGTGTCTCTGAGTGGATTTCAGCTTCCAACCTTTCTGTTAGCGTTGAGCAAGTTGATCATCTGCACACTCAGGGATTCCCCGCCGAAAGAGAATGTCTTGAAATCCACAAAAGGCCTCAAAGTGTATTAAAGCATTGTATATATATATATATGTTGTTGTACATTTTTTCCTTTTGAGAGACAATTAAGAGGTTATATCTAAAACCAGCCCTCTGTGCCCCTAGTACGGTGAAGAAAGGCAAACTTTCATTCTGAAATTAATGTGGGAATTTAAATGATTCATGAACCTTCTCAGGATATTCTAGTGCTTGAGGACATCATGATGGGCGTAATAGTACTGGCTCAGATGTATTTGTGCTGCACCTTACTTGGAAACTATCAAAGCCAGGGATTCATCCCAAGTGACAGATAAGGAAATGAATGTACAGAGTGGCTCAGAGATACAGCCAGAGACACAGACTTTGTCAGTGAGAGCCCTGGGAATCAATCATGTATGTTTTGGCTTCCTGGTCTGGTGTTCTTTCCATTACATTCCATTATGTACAATGCCATAAAAGTTGGATTTTCGTATGTGCAGCTCAGTTGTTTTTGGGAGCCACATACAGTAGCAAAAGGCTGCAGACTCTGGGTCCAAAGAAAACTGATCCAAAAGAAATCAGACTAGTGGTACTTAAGAATTTTGATTTAAAAATGGAAAATATTACCCTGATCTTACAGGTTTTCAAGGTTCTTCTCCTTAAGCCCTAGTAATAAAAACATTAAGCACCTTATATTTTCCATGAAGTTTTTAGGTGCAAAATAACACTCAGCCTTTACAAGCTCTTAGAAGTCATCATACTAGTCCCATTATGTGGATGAGAAAAGTCGAGACTCATAGAAGTGAAGCAGTATGTCCAAAGTCACAGAAGGAGCAGAATTGATTGCAGGTTACATGATCTAAGTTCACACTTGTTCATTGCATGATAGCTGTTTCTACAGTGTTTTTAGGGCACTAGGGGTAGGTGAGGGGTGCACAGGCTGGAAAAAATTGTTGCTGGGTGAGACCATCTTTGTAGGTTTATGCAAAAGGAATTCCATAATAAGACAAATGGTGCTTTCCCCTGAGACTAGGTTGGAAACATTTTTTTATAAAAGTTTGCAGTCCTTCTCCCTGCCAAGCAAACAAAGGACAAGTATGTCTCTGGCCAGCAAGAAAGTTGCTGATACTAAACTCCCCAGTTCAAAATGCAGCACACAACTTTTTACAAAAAGCCTTTTTTGTGGACCTGAATTTTTTTCTTTCTGGAAAGAAATATGGCCTTATTCAAAATAGGGGGACAGATGGAGAGATTTTAGGACAAGACAGGTTGTTGCTTCCTATGTTTTATTGACTGTCTACAAAGTCAGTAGCAAGTGAAACACAGTAATTATTGTTATCTTTTGCCTGTGTTAAACCTTTTTCCTAAGAAGCTCTATGATGTTAACAGACTGACAGAGATGTTTTTATGATTAGAGTATGCTGACAGAGCATTCCAGTGCACTAGAAGATGCATGATTTATGTATTTTGATTTTGACCTCCAAAAGATTTACATCTGGCCATGGGCACATAAAATGAGAGGTTGTTTTGCCAGTGCCAAGGGAAACAATTACTCAAGTTCTACCTGTTTGAATGTATCACCGTAATGGTTGGAGAAAAGCTCAGATTCTCATTCCCAACCTACGAAGAACTTGGATTATGGGGTCTAGAACCGTGCTTTTGAATTCTGGGTCTACCATGTAGGAGACAAAGGAAGGAGGAACTAACATCTGTGGCATCAAATCAGGTGCCAGCCATTGTGTTAGCAGACACTGTGATTACAGTATGGCACAGTGGGTTCAGTGTCACATCTGCTAGCCAAAAGGACAGTAGTTAGAATCTGCCAAGCACTCCTTGGAAACTCTATGCAGAGGTTCTACTGTGTCCTATAGCGTTGCTAGGAGATGGAATTGACTGGACAACACTGGGTTTGGTTTTGGCTTGGTACTCTACATTAGCTCTGGGGGGTTGGTACTACTGTCTCCTGTTTCCAGTTGAGAAAACTGAAGTTCAATAGCTTATCTAAAACCATGCAGCTTATTTTTCTTGTTTTGTACTCTTAAGCCAATTCCAACTCATAGCGACCCTATAGAACAGAAAGAATGGCCCCCTAGGGTTTCTAAGTCTGTGATCTTTACAGAAGCAGATGGCCATGTCTTTTTCTAGTGCAGCACCTGGTGGATTCACACTGACAACCTTTCAATAAGGAACCAAGCACTTAACCACTGTGCCCAAGGGGTCCTTTGCCAAAGACCCCTCAAACTGTAGCTTGAGCCCAGATCTGTCATTAAACACCTCTGGGCTTCAGTGCCTTCATCTATAAAATGAGACCATTGAATGTACTGACAAGAAAGTAGTCCCTCATACAAACCTGGTGGTTATGATCTCCCTTGGTTTCCCCTGCTACCATCTTTAGGGCTCATACTCCCGTAAGCTAAAAAAGCATCAGGGCAGAAGAGCCATCTTTCTGCACTGGTACCAAGCGTCTTAAGCACCTACCTCCTAGAATAGTCAGGTAGGGGAAAAAAAAATCCTGCACTGTGGTCCACATAATGTGCTGTACTGGGGTATAAAAATGGCTGGGGAAGAGACCTCTGGGCCCCTTAGCTGCTAGGGTGCTAGGTGGAAGCAGACATCAGAGTTGCCCATCTGTACCAGGACACCTCCTTGGAGCCAGAGACTGACCCCACGAGACTCTTAGCTTTGAGTCCCTCAGCTATGGTGCTAGGAGAAAGCATGTGTAAGCAGAGTTTTTCAGCCCACCTGGGTAAGCAGACCTAGCTAGGGAAGCTAGGGGAGTTAGCACAAGGAAGGCCGTAGAGCCCCTCACCAATGGCAAATCACAGGGCACACACAGAGGAGTGTTTCATCTCTGCTTGAAGAGCATTTGAATTGGGGGGGGGGCATTCTTTTTTAAAAAATAAATAATTCTTTTTTGTGATATGAAAACAGTTTAACAATTTGTATCAATTTGCCGTATAACACCTGGAACTTTCACTGCTATTCTATTTCACCTGCTTACTCACAAATTCTCCTCCCACCCCCACGGCAGCACACTTCCCGCTTTCACTCTGAACTTCCCATGAGCCTTTGACCAAGATCTGAACACCCTCACCCTGTTGTCTGCTCCTGATGAGCCTCTAGAAAAGCCCCATGTACATCTTGAAGTCCAAAGGTTTGTCCATTGCCAGCCTTGCTCCATATTTTGTGTGTCCAAGTCAGTCTTTGTCAGGACAGCTGGCCCTTGTGCTGGATGTGCTTTGGGGCTAGAGAGTCTGGGGGCCAAGCTTCCAGGGTGCCCTACAGTCAGGTGGACCATCAGGTGTGGTCTTTTGGTAGAGTTCTATCTCAGTTCTTTAATCTTTCTCCTACCATGTCTGGCCGTCTGTCCCGTGCACCCCATCTGGCAGTTGTTGGTGGTGGCTGGGCACCATGTAGTTCTTCTGGTCCCTTACCGAAGCAGATGTTGGCTCACACGGTGCCTTTCATCTGGTGGGCTCATATTTTCCTGCTGTCCTTGACGTCTACTGTTTACCTCTGGTCCAGGTCGATTGGAACCAATTGATGTTCCTTAGATAGCAGCTTGTGAGCTTTTAAGACCCCAGACACCGCTCACCCAGGTGATATGCAGAGCATTTTCTTAAGACAAAAAGACACAAAAGCTTGGGTATGCCAGTTAGTCTGGACATCCTAGGGGATCATTCCTTATGCAAATTTTCCTGTTAAATGCTGTCTACAGCTTTTTGTAAGCAATGAAAGCTACTGTCTATGTGCTGACACTCTGGGAGTGTTCTGTGTGTCCAGGCTCTGATTGAAAGGACGTGGTGTTTATGGAAGAATCACTGTTAGTGACGGGTGCTGTTTTACTCACGGCCTCCTAGCTATTTAGAAATTTGGGGTAACCTGTGAGTCCATCACAGTACCTTTAGAACTCTCGGATTGTAAGAGATGAATTGACCCAGAATAACAATCCTGATACACAGAAAGTCCTTCGTGATTATTGTTTCTCTTCCTATTCTTTGCTCTGGTAAGAGCTCTGATGTTTGTTGGTTTGTTAGAATAATTAATTAGCATATATGTATTTGGACTTAGCTTAATACTTTTAGAAATAAGAAGCCAAAAATTGGCTCAAAATGCACATGTCTACTAGAGTCGCCATGAGTCAGATCCGACTCGACGGCACTTGGCTTTGATTGGCATAAGACTTTGAGGATCAAGGGGGCCAGAATAACATTTTCTTCCCTTTTGTGTCCTGGGGAAAGAGCTGCAGGTCAGGAAATGGCAGTAACACTGTTCTACTATCTGGGAAAATGTGTGAGCTTGCCAGGTGGCTTTTTAGCTGTGCACCAAGACCCCCAGTGGACACCTTTCATGCCTGCTCATAAAGCTGCTCTAATCCTGCTGCTTTGGAGAAGGGCTGAAGCAAGATAACCGTCCAGCTGCATGACAGTGGCCCTCCAGAGTATTTGAGCTGCCTGTTAACCTAGCCAGGTAGCCCCAAGTGCTTCCCAGCCCGTACAATTTGGCAAATGTTGACAGAACTTCACCAGGAGGAAGCAGTGGTATTTCTTTAATACCACTGTAAATGACAACCTGCCCCCCAGAGAGGCTTGGGAAGAGCTAAGGTCCTGGAATAATGAATGGCGTCTGAAACTGCAGGTTCCAGGAAATGGAACGCATCTAGATCAGCAAGAATGGTTGGAGAAGGTAATGACTCTCAATCTTAGAAGGATGTTTAGATATTTTCATTCGGCAAATGTTGACTCAGCATCTTCTTTGATCTGAAGACATTAAAGAATAATCAAGGCACAGCCTTCATTCTGAATGACCTAATGGTCTGGTGGGAGGGACAGACTTGTAAACAGAGCCTGGTGGGTTCTTTGTTGGAAGTATGTTGTGGAAGCCCAGGCTGTTCAGGGTAACTGTTTTTCCCGAAGGAGAGGTGATAGTCGAGTTAACTGAGCTAGTTGTTGAAGGATGAATAGGAGTTTTTCAAGCAAAGAAGAAAAGGAGAGGCGGAGGGCATTTTAGACATGGGGAAAGGCCTAGTGTCTATGAAGCGGGGACTATGAAGAGCCCTTAAGACTTGGCCCTAAGATATTGAGACCAGAGACCCAGCTTGGGGTCGCAGTGAAGCGTCTGTGGCTCTGGATTATGGCATTCAATGGGATCAGCTCCTAGCTTTACCACTTTTAGGATGTGACTCTGAATAATTCCCTTAGCAATCTAAATCTTATTTTCTCACTTAGCGGGAATGGTAGCTGGTCTTAGCACAGAGGGTTGTCGTGAAGACTAAATTAAAGTAGCTCTTAGCACAATTCTAGCACAGAGTATTGTTCAATAAATGTCAACTCTTAGTAGTGATCACAGTAGCAGCAGTCAATTTTACAATGCAATCAATAATATTGTACAAGAACATGAAAAGTATTTACATCAGACTTCTCAAGGGTTGCCCAATAGACCTCTCTGTGATGATGGACATATTCTGTATCTGTTCTCTCCAGTTCAATGCTCATTTGCTGGATCTAGCTATTGAACATTTGAGGTGTGGCTAGTGCAGCTGAGAAACTGAATCTTTAATTTTATTTGCTGTTAATTAAATAGCCTCATGTATTTAAACCCAAACCAAACCCACTGCTGTTGAGTTGATTCCAACTTACAGTGACCCTGTAGGCCAGAGTTGAACTGCTCCATAGAGTTTACAAGGAGCACCTGGTGGATTTGAACTGCCAGCCTTTTGATTACACCACCAGTGTTTCCCTCATGTACCTAGTGGCTATTTATTAGGCAGCAGAGGTTTAGAGTCATTAAATCAAATATTTTACCTGTAAAAGACCTTAATGAAGCATTAGTGGTTGGGTGATGGAATTCTTGCCTTCCAGGTGAAAGACTCAGGTTCATTTCCCAGCTATTACACCGAGCACACAGCCACCACTCATTCGTCAGTGGAGACTTGCATGCTGCTATGATGCGAAACAGGTTTCAGGGAAGCTCACAGACTAAGACAGATGAGAAAGAAGGGTCTGGGGATCTACTCCTGAAAATCAGTGAAATCACGCAGAGCCTAATGGCCAGAGCTGCAGCTGATCATGGAGGTCATGTAAGGCTGGGCGAGGGTTCCTTCCTTCACGCATGAGTTTGCCATTCATCACGGGCCCACTCAGCAGACACTGACAATAGCAGCAACCTAAGAGACATGTCTTTGGCCTTCCACCACAACCGTCTCACCAATGTGGAAGTGGAGGCTCAGAGAGGGAAGTGGCCTTGCCAAGGCGTCACACATTTAGTTAGAGCCCTGGTGCTTTTACTCTGTGTCTGGTGGTGTTATGCTTTCTGCCTTGGAAAGGACCTGCTACCAAAGGGTCTTGGGTTCTGATGTCCTTCTTGACAGCTTTTCATTTCCCTACCGGGCACATTTCTGCATCCAGTATAACACGCATGCTTTTTCCAGTGAATGCCGAGTAATCTGTAACACGCTGGTAGATATTTCAGCTCCTGGCTGTGGCAGATCCTAGTGGAACATTGTGTGTTGGAAACAGCTCCTTTAGTACAAAATGCCCAGCAACACTGTTTTCATAACTAGTACTTTTTGTTGCTGTCAACCTAATGTTAATTTTTATTACTTTGCCTGGTGCTTTGTCTTAGTCGTCTAGTACTGCTGTAACAGAAATACCACTTCTGCTGTAGCAAACCATAGACATTTATTCTCTCACAGTCTGGAAGGTTAGAAATTTGAATTCAGCTCCAGGAGATGTCTTTCTCTCTCTGTTGGCTCTGGAAGAAGTTCGCTGCCGTCAGTCTGCCCCGATTGAGGAGTTTCTCAGTGCAGGGGCCCTGGGTGCAAAGGATGTGCCATGTTCCTGGTGCGTCTTTCTTGGCAGTATGAGATCCCCTTGTGTCTTTGCTCACTCCTCTCTTTTATATCTCAGAAGAGGTTGATTTAAAACACAAACCTAATCTTGTAGATTGAGTCCTCCCTGATTAACATAACTGCTGCTGATCCCGCCTCATTAGCATCATAGAGTTGGGTTTGTAACACATAGGAAAAATCGCATCAGATGACAAAATGGTGGACAACCACGCACATACTGAGAATTATGGACTAGCCAAGTTGACACATAGTTTTGGAGAACTCATTTGAATCCATGACTAAACTATCAACAAAAACACAGACTTCTTATAGTATTTACCAAACACGAGTCCAAATTCTTTAGCATTTCAAATTGAGCTGATGGGGCCATTTAGCAGTCATTGGTTAAGCATGGGTGGCCAGGGGCAGACCTAAGTCTTTGCAACAACCAGTGTAGTTAGTTAACCTTGACCTGAGAGGCAGATATGCTAGGTAGGACCATTGAGGTGCCTGACCTAAAAATGTCGTGCTTTCCATCTTTTCCCAAAGAGATGTCAGCTCTTCACTGTAACAGACCCTAGTTGGGAAACAACATGTGATTTCAACACTTTGAGTGGGTCTGCAGGTTTGCTGCTTTGTTTTCCTCCTTTCTGAGACAAAGGATGGCTGCAAAAGGAGCAGTTGTGGAATAGCGGGACAGCTCCGTTACCGTTTTATACACAGTTCCCACAGTGCTCTTCTTCTTGACATGAAGACTGTACTTGCCCTCCTCTATCCCTCATACTGTACTCTGCATGGGGGACAGCACCCACAGTCCAGAGCCTTGTCTTACCTGGCCCTGCGTGATTGGTGTGGTCAGCCTGGGCTCTCAGCTTCAGATGCGCTGTGTGCAGTTCCGAAAGCATGCCAGCAGGCCCTTTTTTTCAGTCTGGTTTGTACTCTTCCTCATGGCCCACTTACTTGTCCCACAGGTGTCCTGCAAAGGTTACTCCCTCAAATCAGCGTTCCCTGCGCCATACCTTGTCTCATGGATTGAATTGTATTCCCGTAAAACATCTGTCCACTTGATTAGGCTGTGATTCCCGGCATTGTGTGGTCATCCACCGTTTTGTCATTTGATGAGCTCTCCCTGTGTGTTTTAACTTCTATCATATGATGTAGTTAGATGGATTACAGACAGTTATATTGATGATTGTGGACATGGCACAAGACCGGGCAGTGTTTCATCTGTTGTTCATAGGGTCGCTATGAGTCAGAAGTGACTCAGTGGCACCCCACAACAACAACATAGTAATGAGGTCTACAAGATTAGATAGTGTCTTAAACCAATCCCTTTTGAGATATAAAAGAGAAAAATGAGCAGAGAAACAGGGCAATACCTACAGGAAACCAATGCCAGGAACAGAGTGTGTCCTTTGGACCTGTGGTTCCTGCGCTGAGATGCTCCCAGACCAAGGGAAGACTAATGTATCACAAGGACCTTCCTACAGAGCCCATAGAGAAAGAAACCCGTCTGCTGGTGCCAGTCCCCTGAATTCGAACGAATGTCCTACCAGACTGTGAGAGAACGAATGCCTCTTCATTAAAGCCATCTACTTGTGATATTTCTGTTACAGAAGCGCTAGATGACTAAGACACCTTATAAAGTAAATAAACTCCCATCTCTTGCTCCCCACTGCAAAGCCTCACTGCATCCCTCTTTGATGCTTTTTGTGTGATTCTTAGCACAGTTTGTAATAAAATTTTATTTTTATGAGTATTTGATATCCATCTCCTCCTTAAACCATAGATTCTATGAAGGCAGGGGTTCTCTCTGCTCAAGGTGCAGGAGTCTCTGAAGAGTATAAAGGATTAACACACTTGGGTGATAACTGAAAGGTTGAAGGTTTAAATCCATCTAGAGGTACCTCAGAAGAAAGGCCTGGCAAATTCCTTCTGAAAAATCAGCTACTGGTACAGAGTTCTGCTTTGAAACACATAGAGTTGCCATGAATCAGAATTGATGAGACAACAGTTGAAAAACTAAAGGGATCCAGTCTAGTCCCAGATGCTTAGGAGGAACTTTGTAGCTATCTGTTGAGTTAAATCATAAATAAAAGAAAGATTGTTTCGGCAGATAGAGACTAGCTGATTTAGCAACTAAACACACAAATATATATATATATATATTTTAGTTGTTGAGTGAGTGACTGAGTGACATACCTGTCATCTTGAGGTCTTTGGGTTTGTTTCTGCTTCTGAGATGTTGAGGGTCAGCCTTGCCTAAAGTCCATTTAGGACATGGAGAACAGGGAGTCTGTGACAAATAACACAAAGCAGTGAGGGAATTTGTGATTCCATTGTGAAACTGACCTGTGACCAAAGTCAATACTGAACACTTAAGCAAAGTCAGCTCCCACTCTCCCATTCCACCCCCTAGATACTAGGAGCAAGATGATTTGCCTTATCTCTTCAGTTTGTTCTACAGGAACAGACATTGTGTTAAGGTCATTTCTCATCTGACAGGTTATGAGTAGAAAAGTTTTTAATAAACCTTTTGTATAAAAGCAAAAAAAGTTATTTGTGATTAGAAGAATGTCATTTGCTATTTGCTATTGGTAGGTGCCTTCTTGCCCTTGCAGGAGTAGCTGGTAGGTATGCAGACGTGTGAGAAGAAGGGAGACAGGAGGTGGACCTGGTGAGTTCCAGGGGCCACTGGAGCAATGAAAGGCACACAGGCTGACTTTCTTTGGTACCACAGAGAAAGAACTGATATTAGTGGAAACTTTCACTAACCTGTGCTTTGTTTTATGCTATATACATTTCTCCTCCTCCTTTCCTGCCCTCTATCAGGAAATCTTCACTGATATTCCTCAGTACAGTGATGGGGTATGCAGAGCTCACCTCTAAGGTTATTGAATACAGGTTTCCACATCTGCAGTTCTCAGAATAAATGAAAGTAATCACAGAACATGATCATGTGATGAGAAGGGCACTTTGTTTCCATGATACTCTTCTCCTAAAATCTGTAACCCCAATCTAATCATGAAAAAACATCAGACAAACCCAGATTAGGGGGCATTTCCATAGGACACCTGAGAAGTCTTCTTCAGGACTGCCAAGATGATGAGAATAACGAAAGACTGAGAAATAGTGACAACTCAGAGGAGGCAGAGGAGACACGACAACCAAGCTCAATATAATAACCTGGACTGGATCCCAGAATAGAGAGAAGGTGATAATGAACCCTTTAGTGGAATCTAAAGAAAGTCTGCCCACGTGAGTGGGTGACTACATCGACTTGTGACCAGAAGAACTGGATGGTGCCTGGCCGCCGCTAGTGATAGCCGTGATGGAGCTCACAAAGTTAAGTCTCACTGGCAGCACAAGAATGAAAAGGGGTGCACCCTGAGATCTCCACTTTTAAAAGACCACAACTAATGGTCCAGGGGCCTCAGAGTTCCCCTGGGCGCAGGGCCCCTGGCCCTGATGCTGCCCCTGTCCATAAGTCATAACGGAGGTCAACTATTTGTACAGGAATGGATTGGACTTGGAGACAAGGAGGGACCATATCATGTGTGCACTTTATGGTTCTGTGCATCTATAGGATGTCGTCCTGCTGACCTCTTACTGGAGTTGGGGGAGTGGGTGGAGAGGAGGGGATAGGAGATTGTTGGGAGGATGAGACATGTATGGAGCAGAGAGGAAGAGTGTGCTGTCACTGGGCAGGGAGAGCAGTGGGAGCTGCATATAGGCACACATGCAAATTTATATGGAAATATACATTTTCACTCAATCATAAGTTTAAGAAAAGAAAAGGTCTGGAGTGCTCAGTTCATACTAATCTACCATTGGTCGGTTTCTTAGCAGGGGGGGAAGGAGAATGATGCAAGTTTTTGGGAAATCTAATGCCATTCCAAAATAAACAGTTTATTTAAAAGTAAAGCATAAAAACTAGTAGTCAATTTTGACTCCTTGTTAAACTAGTAGGGTAAACAAATAAAATAAATGACTTTTTTGAAATCTATTTCACAAAGTAATCACAAAAAGGAAACTTTAAGTTCCCTGCCTAAGGGACAATGACATTTGTTGTCACCAGATGGTTGACCTTCTCCTCCTATTACAGCACAGTCATCATCAGTCATGCTAACACAGTCATGTGGTGTATAGAGTTCAGAAATTCCAATTGGAGAATGGCATGTAGTGAATACAATAGCTTCCTGCATGGAGCACATGTATCTCGTGTCTCTTGCTTACGAAGCATTGTACTGCCAGGCATATAATGGTACAGGACACATATGACCTACAATATATGTGTCTTGGTAGTCATAATAAAGGCTTACATAACAAAGGTTATTAAGAAAATGTTCTGCATCCCCCTTTAGTGAGTGAAGCCTAGGGTCTTAAAAGCTAACATGTAGCCATCTAAGAAGCATCAATTGGTCCCAACCCACCCGAAGCAAAGAAGAATGAAGAACATCAAAGACAGAAGGAAAATACGAGCCCGAGATACAGAAAGGACCATGTAAACCAGAGGCTGCATCAGCATGAGACTGGAAGAACTGGGTGGTACCTGACTGTCACCAGTGACCTCCCTGATGGGGAACTCAACAAAGGGTCCCTGATAGAGTGGGAGAAATGTGGGTTGCAGAACTGAAACTTGAGTAGAAAGGCCAGACTTGATGATCCTACAGACTGGAGGGTCCCCAGAAGACATAGCCCTCAGACTGTGTTAGCCCAGAACTGAAACTGTTCCCAAAGCCAACTCTTCAAAGACTTAATGAGTCAATAAGACATAAAATGGTACTGGTGAAGAGTGTGCTTCTTGGCTTAAGTAGATATGTGAGACTAGCTGGACAGCTTCTGTCTGGAGGCAAGATAAAAAGGCAGAGGGGGACAGGAGTAGATTGGATGGACACAGGAGGTCGTTGAACGGACACAGGAAAGGAGAAGTGTGTGATCACAGTATAGAGAGAGCAACTAAGGACACATAATAATGTGTATGTAAGTGTATAAGAAAGCAACCTGAATTTTAAAGTGTCACAGCACGATAAAATAATAATAATAAAGGCTTCTGTATGTGCTGTACTGTACTTTCTGTCTAAAAGGTTTAACCATAAAATGGTTTATTACTTTAACTTATAGGAAACAGCATCCGATCTCATGTACTATGCTTCTCTGGAGTTTTATAGTGTTATCCCTCTGTTTAATTTTCTTTCAAAAATATTACCGTAAAGTACACTGTGACTCCTCGTCCCGGAAAAACTAGTACTAGTGATAGCAGCAACAAGAAATGAAGGAGGAGTATCAGTTTGGAAGTGAAACAAAGATTACTGCAAAATAGAAAGGTGGAAAGTCAGTGAAAGCTATCACTCTTGATTGAGGCATGTCACACTTGACAATCACGATGATCCTCAAAAAAGAAAACTTCTCCAAGCTATTAAAGGTTCAGCTGCACAGAGAACTACAAGACTAACAAAAATGCCAGAGGGACCTGTATTAGATAGGGAGAAATTGCTAATGATGTGGATTGAGGACCAAATACAAAAGCAAATTTCTCTCCACGTATTGCTGATCACTGCGGAGGCAAGAAGCTTGTTCAAGATGCACAAAGAAGAGGAGGACCAGACTATGAAACGGTGTTTACAGCACATCGAATCACATAAAGTCCTGTTTCACAGAGTGTATCCTGGACATTAAGTGACACTTCACTGTATTGTCTGATTCGATTTTGAGTGACATCTGGTCTCATCGGCCTCATCCCAATAGCTTGACTCTTCTCCAGATGATGTAGTTGCATCCTTCTTGCCGTGCTGCTGCCCAGAAGCAGATTCCACCTGTGAGTTCACATTCAGCATCTGGATCTTGGCCAGTGGTGTTACAGATTGGTTGCTCTATCAGCCAGTTGCCTCCAAATTGATATGCTTATGGGCCTGTGGACAGCAAGCTTTGGGGATCTGGCATAGGATTTTGTAGATGACTAGGTGCCTAGTATCCACCAGGTGGTTCTTTCCCAAACAAAAGCCCCTGAAATACATAGATTTTTTTTCCCATCAAAAGATCCTTACACAGGTGTAAGAGCTTTCCGTATAGTGAAAACATGAATCGCATGCATCTACCTGTCTAGGTAAGGAAGATAAACTACAGGAGGGTTTTATTTCCTCCTATGTGAGGGCAGCACGTTCACTGACATTCCCATTTCTGGGTGTGCAGGGCTTTCAAACCTCGATAAGCTCAGTCTCCACTTTGCATTAGTCCTGCTTTCACATGCTGTGGCTATCTCATTTGGGCTAAGTCGTAGAGCTGTGTCTCTTCATGTCAAGCCAAGTGACAAAATGAGGGCAGCGAGGCACTTTCAAGCAGAACCAGTTTTGGTTTTATGGCCTGTATTCTGACCTAAAATTATCTGCACAATGGCTCCATTTCTCCACCTGACTTTGGCTGTACAGACACCCCAGAGTTGTGTTTGCTGGGAGACAGGCTGCGTTGTGAGGCACATGAAGAGAACTGGAAGGGTGGGCCCGTGCAAGGAAGACCCCCAGAGGCTGACACTGGCACGATGCGCTGAACTGCTGAAAACATAAATTCAGTGTTGTTCCTTTTTTTTTTTTTTTTTTTTGGTTCCAGTTCCAAAAAAAATTTCTCCAGTTAATGCATTCTGACTCTCCCAACTCTTTAAATAAATTCTGAAAGAACTTGAAAGAAGGTCATAAAATCTAACTAAACACATGTCTACCTATAAGGTCCTCTTGTTCTGCTGTTATTTAACTTGTAGTTTTTTCTCTGGGGATATTTTAATATATGGAGCAGGCATAGTAGTGGTTAGAAGATTGGGCAAAATGTAACCATTAATAAGAAGTGACACATAGACATGTTGTCAGCCAGTACCCCAACACTTTGTTGAGTTACTTAAGTATCCCACCGGCACAGCGGAGACAGCACCAGACAAGACTCTGTACTCTTGGAACAGGCTGTCAAGAAAATAGAGGTGTTTCATTATTTCTGAAGTGTTTTTCTTTCCCCACTCCTTTCATTTTTTTGTTTAAAAATGCTTTAATTGTAACACCATCTCTTAACCAGATTTCAAAATAAAATTAATACATGCTTATGACTTCATTTCTTTTAGGCAGTTTATGATATTTAAGGACAAACCAACTGTAATTTATTTATAGAATTTGATCCTGTTTCTGTTTCTCTATTTTGTCTCCTAGAAAGCAGAGGAAAATAGCTCTAAATATACCGTCGGAATTAGACATTGAACTTTACTCTCCCCTAGATGCTACAAATAAAATTACACTATTTGTCTCAAGAAAAATGAATGGAAAAAGAACATTGTATCATTTGAAAATCAGATTACTAAAGTATCAAGTTGAGGTAATTAAGTTTGTAAGGGTCAGGAAACAAAAGAGCTGGCTTATTCTGGCTTTATGTGCTACCTACCCTTTACATGGGTACTGCCTTTTGTTCTGTGACTTTTACATTTCCTGAGTTCTATACCATCTCAGCTTCAAAATAGAATTGAAAAGTTTGCATATTACACCTTGATTATCTGTGACTGTGCATAGAATAAAGAACCCCAAACCCACTGCCATCAAGTCAATTCTGACTCATAGTGACCTTATAGGACAGAATAGAATTGTCTCCATAGAGTTTCCAAGGAGTGCCTGGTGAATTCTAACCAGCAAGCTTCTGGTTAGCAGATGTGGCACTTAACTACTACACCAGCAGGATTTCCTAGAATAATGAAAAAAAGGAACAAGTATTACTTTGCACTTATATTAGCTGACTACCACCACCACCAGTTGCTATGAAGTCAATACCAACTCACGATGAGCCCGTATGTGCAGACTACAACTATGTTCCATAGGTTTTTCAGTGGCTGATATTTTAGAAGAAGGTCATCAGCCCTTTTTTCCAAGGTGCCTCTGAGTGAACTCAAACCATCAACCTTTCCGTTAGCAGCCAAGGGTTTAACTGTTTGCTCACGACTCCACATTAAATGAAATTGCTTCTAATTGTGGAACCAGCCTCAACTCTGCTGAGATGGTCCTGCTGACTGCAGAGAGAAAAGTGTGCAATCAACTGTCTACTCTACTTTCTTTGACCAATAAATAACTGCCCCCCCCCAAAAAACATAAAAAGGAATTTTTCCTTCTGATTATTTACTTCAGCTCCTCATTACTCAGACCAAAGAAGAGCCTGATACCTTTGAATTGTGGTGTCGGTGAAGAATGTTGAATATACCAGGGGCTGCCAGAAAAGAAAAACAAGAAAACAAATCTGTCTCAGAAGTACAGCCAGAATGCTCCTTAGAAGCAAGGGTGGTGAGGCTGCATCTCATATACTTTGAACATGTCATCAGGAGGGACCTGCCCCTAGAGAAGGACATCATGCTGGGTAAAGTAGAGGGACAGAAAAAAAGAGGAAGCCCTTTAATGAGGTAGATTGACACGGTGGTTTCAACAATGGGCTCAAACAGCAGTGATTGTGAGGATGGCTCAGGACTGGGCAACGACTCCTTCTATGGTACCCCGGGTCATTATAAGTTGGAACCAACTGAATGGCACTGACCAGCAACAGCAACTTCATTACTCAAAGATCACTTAAATACGTTGTGACGGAGTGATTTGTGTTCCCAAAAAATGTGCATAGAAATGTGTGTGGTGGTTCTTGGGGGCCATGATTCCTGGTGTTGTATGAGGTTCCTGTATGTTATAAGCCCTGCTGTGTGATATCAGTGAGGGATGATGAGTGGCAATTGAGGTAGCAGGGCAGGACTCGGTGTGTAAGATTGTACTGCGGCAGCCACTTGGGATATAAAAGAAAGGGAGGCGAGTGGAGAGTTCAGGACTTCTTACCATCAGAAAAAAGCAGTGTTCAGGCTGAACACTACCTTTGGAAAGGACTGGGGTCGCTGTACCCTGGAAGCCCCCAGTCTACGAGAGATTGACAACAAAGACCTTCTTCCAGATTCAACAGAGAAAGCCTTCTCCTGACACCCTGAATTTGAATTTTTAGCCTACTGAACTGTGACAAAATAAAATTTCTCTTTTTAAAGCCATCCACTTGTGCTTTTTCTGTTAAAGCAGCACTAGCTAAGGCATACATCATATAATTTCTTTGAACAAAATTAGACCAGTTTAGCTTGAATTTGAGAAAGTGTCAAAATTATATCCTAGAAAACATTCAGATCTGTAGGATTTGGAGAGTTTTTAGTCATTATGAGGGTAGTGGTGATTTCCCATTCTTGGAAAGGTGGTCAAAAAACAGTAGTAGAAGATGGCTAATTTGCCAAAGCTGCTCATTTCCAAAAATAGAAGTCACCTTCCCAACAGTGGACCAGAATGGAATGGAAATCCGGTAAACCACAGATCACGTGCCAGTCTTTCCTCGCCATTAGATAAGATGAAGGAAGGTCACAGTGTGTGTACCTAAGGCTGTTCCTGGTGACAAAGAGAAGCTGGAGAAGAGCATCTCACCTTCCCTGCTGCTCCTTGTCAAGTAGTGTCAGGTAATTTAAAGGGTGCTTGCAGACACACAGAGAGAAAGCATGAACCTAAACTCTTACTTAATATACTGAAAAAAGAAAGAAACAAAATAAAGACATGCTATAGAGTTGACTCAGTTGACTCAGCCTGGCAGTTCCCTGTGTGTTAGAGTTGAACTGCTGCATAGGATTTTCAGTGGTTGAATTTTCCAGAGTAGATCGCCAGTCCTTTCTTCTAAAACAACTCTGGGTGACCTTAAATTGCAGACTTTGCGGTTAGTAGCTGAATAATTAAGGGTCGTAAACTCCAGGGAGTATAGCACAGTGCCCAGAATGTTGTGTTATCCAGGGTGCAAACATGCACACAAGTAAGACGGCATTTACCACTAGGCCCACCTTATCCAGGGCTAGCACCTTCCAGACTCACTCAGAAGGGTCCTCCAAAGCCAAAGGAAGAAGGCAGATAGCCTAGCATTTAATTCTGAGAACAAAAATGCCCACCTTTTATATGAAAACAGTATTTCAAGGGGAGTGCTACATTTTCTCTAGCACAGCTCTGAAACCACTGCTCTGAGATCAGCTCCTTCCTTCAAGAGACGGGGAAGGCCAAGAGTCAGGGAACCGAGCAACCCAGGAGAAGGTGCTCAGAGCAGGGGGCTGCCTTGTTCCTCTCCCAGCTCAGTGGTGGGGCTGCTCGTTCTCTTCTGGGTGCTCCCTGATGCCTTACTGCCAGCCAGTGGGCAGCAGTCCTATGGTTAGGGAGCCGCAGGGGTTATGTTTCTCACTGTTTTTGTGATTGTAAAGGTTGATAACTATTAAACAGCCCTTTCATCTTGAGAAGGTCTGGTGGCTGAGCTTTCAGAGCTCCAAACAGAGGCCACAGAAATCTGAATAAACCTCTTTTTCTTTGCTTTTTGTCTAAGTTATTGGCATGGTTAGAAAATGAAGGCAGCTCACTGCCAGATGACCATCACAGGGGCTGAGCAGATCAGTATCACCATTCACCTCTAATTCAGCAGAAACACAAGGGTTAAGACTCCTGAGCTCAAGAAAGCTTAGCCCTCTGTAGGAGAAATTTGAGACATTACCTGCCCAAGGTGAGCTGAGAAGTATCGGAGGGTGGACAAGAGGTGCAATGTTTGGGAGCTCCTGGGGCACTGCCCAGGGGAGACATTCCAGGTCATTCTCTCTAAAGCCTAATGTGCCTTGATGCCAGCCTAACTAGGGGAGACACTGCAGAGGGTGCTGTCCTCTTCTGTGGCCCCATCCCTCTTCTTGGAGCTCCTAGGTAGTGCTAACAGTTAATTTACTCTTCTGCTCACCAAAAGGTTGGCAGTTCAAGTCCACCCAAGGTGCCTTGGAAAAAAGGCTTGGTGCTCTATTTCTTAAAAAACAAAAATAAGCCATTGAAAACCCTGTGGAGCACAGTTCTGCTCTGACACACATGGGGCCACCTTGAGTCCAGTAGATTCAATGGCAACTCATTTTGGTTCCTCTTCTCAAGTCTGAAGTGTCCTGGGACACCTGAGCCTGGAGAATTCACGTGTCAACCCCCAGAGCACTTAGTTACAGGTATGCCAAGTTTCCACCCTTGTGGCAGAGGCACAGGCATTTGGCGGAACCTTAGCTGTTTGGTGGAGGGGAAGGGCTAGATGTGTGCAGGAACGAAATTGCTCCCACTCTCTCCCATATTCTAGTAAGTCTAGAGCTAGTAAAACATCACCTCTCACAGTGATGTATAGTTGCTCAGTTGCCTGCATGTGGATTACCTACTTTATAGGCTAGACTGAGCACATTTGAAATCCAAGGACACAATCTTCCCCACTGGCAAACCTCTACCCAGGCTGCTTCTTACCTTTCTAAATGTGTTCAGTGCAATACGTCATTTTAATATTATTGTAAGTAAAACCTAAAAGACAAACCTCCTGCAGACAAATGTAGCCACATTTTCCAGAGTCAGAGATTCATGCCTTGGAGTAACAGGCAGTATAAGAAGAGTTGGTTTGTGGGAGTCAGGTGCTTGAGTTTGAGTCCTGGCTCTGCTTTTAACTAGCTGGGTGGTTTTAAGTAAGTCATCTACCCTATGAATTTTAGTTTTCTCATCTGTGAAATGAGGGTACAGTGTAGCAGCAAACAAGAAGAGACCAGAGGACTGACTATGGAGCAGTTTGGGCCAGTTACACATTACATCTCATCAATTCTAAGAGTTCTATGTGTTTGTTCTTTTTTTTACATTTATCTTTTATGAAATTGGGGTGAATCCTACAATCCACAGGGTTGTCAGATTATCGGCAGTGTTTTGTCTCTTTTGATGGTACACAGATAACTGTGTGTCTGGCAATCATGGCTTTAGGTTTGACAACCTACGGTCTTGTCCCTGGGCGGGGTCTGCTTATCTGAAAATGAAAAATACAGGGCTACAGCTTGTAGTTCTCCTTGCTCTCTGAGGTTCTGATTTCTGCTTTGCTGAATTGTCCACTCTGTCACCTCCTTCCACTGGTGGGAGCTGTGATGAGCTGGCTTCATCTCTGAATAACCTTGTCTGTGATCCTGATCATCTCCTAGCCTGGTCTCAACTCCCCTTTCCAGTTGAAAGTTCTCAGCTTTTCTGAGAAATCCAAGGAATTGAAATACTTTCTTCTTGCAGCACGTGACTAAGTGGATTCTACCTACCCCATCCAGGGCCAGGGCCATCTTTATGGCCACAGCACAATGATTTTATGTCACAGATACTTTTGCATTCACAGATAGTCCATTAAGGCCCCCAGTAGCCAAGACCTGGCTGGAGGTGTGTGAGAATGAGCAAGGACAGTGACACCTGGGTGTCCCTGCCTCTGAGCTGAGCATGCTGGGTATGAAACCCTGCAGGCATCCCCTTCCTGTGGCCTGTAGAGCCAGAGGGAGGGTGAGCAAGGGCGGTGGCAACTGGACCCTCTGTGTCGTCTACAAGATCTTGTTCTGTTGGGGATACTTGGATCGTGCCCTGACCGTCAGAATTTGCTTTTAAAATTTATTTGTTTAAGAAATGTGTGTGACAGTACCTCCCTTTCATTCCTGCTCATTTACTTGGCTTTTGGAACTCCTCTGTGTCGCCCTCTCAGAACCCCTCCTTGAGCACTGAGTTGTGTGTCTGCATCTTTCGTAACAATGAGAAAGAAGCACAGAATCCAAACTCTTTCTGAAATTTTTGCCTTCTTCAACACCCATGGCTGAGTCTGAACACCCCAGAATCCTATCTTTTTGAGGATAGCTTCAGTGGCTTGATGGGAGCCCTGACATTCTGTCACAAATAACTCCCTGGGGTTGGAGCTACTTAGAATGGTCTCATCCTTAACATTCATGTGAAAACTCGTCTGGTTAATACCCAACATGTCTTATTCTGATGGGTAGAGACCGGAAGAAAGTAACCTGTGCTCAGTCTGAATCTACTACGAAGTGGCTATCTAAATTCTCTGGACTGGTTTGTTTAAATGTAAAGGCCTTGGTGATGTAATCAAACCCATTCCTGTCTTGTCCATGTCAGTTCTAGTGACCCTATGGGACAGAGTAAAACTGTCCATAGGATTTCCAAGGCTGTGATCTTTACAGAAGCATATTGGACCATCTTTCTCTCCTGGAGCGGTTGGTGGGTTTCAACCTTCAGCTTTTGAGTTAGCAGGCAAGCACTCTAACCACTGCACCATTAGGGCTCTTCAATCTTCATAATGTTCCCTGTTGCCCAAAAGACCAGACCCACAGCAATCTAGTCACTTCTGGCTTACAACGACCCAATACTTTTTTCATGAAAACATGACTAAAATGGAAGATTCCAATTTTGTGATAGGAGCATTCAGGGACATCTAAAAACTGATCCAGCACAGTGGAGGAAGCCTAGACTTTGGTTTCAAGCAGACAACACTTGCAACTGTTGGTTCTGCCTTTATCTGCTGGGTGCTGTTTATTTCTCTGAGCCTTATTTGCCTCATTAGTAAGTAATGTGGCAATAATATGTCATCATGTGAATCCAAGAAGCTGGCCTATATGAAGAAGTATGTGGCATCAGAATTGGAGAAGGACTCGCTAACAGCCTATGGTATGTGGATGACACACCTTGGCTTGCTGAAAGTAAAGAAGACTTGAGGAACTTAATGTGAAGATCAAAGACTGTAACCTTCAAGAAGGATTGTGCCTCAACATAAAGAAAATAAAAACCTTCACAAACTGGACGAATAAGGAGCATCATGGTAAATGGAGAGAAGATTCAAATTGTAAAGAATTTTACTTTAGTTGTATCCGTGATCACCATCCATAGAGGCAGCAGACAAGAAATCAAAAATTGCATTGCATTGGGCAAATCTACCACCAAAGACCTCTTCAAAGTATTAAAAACAAAGATGTAATCTTGAAGACTTAAGGTGGGTCTGACTCAAGACATGGTGTTTTCCCTTGCCTCTTGCACCTACTAAAGGTTCACAATGAATAAGGAAGACCAAAGAAGAATTGAGACCTTTGAACTGTGGTGTTGGCAAAGAATACTTGAACACACCATGGAATGCAAGAAGAACAAACAGACGTGTCTTGGAAGAAGTACAGCCAGAAGGCTCCTTAGATGCAAGGACAGTGTGACTTCATCTCACATCTCACATACTTTTGATGTGTTATCAGAAAGGACCAGTCCTTGGAGAAGTTGATTATGCTTGGTAAAGTTGAGGGTCAGCAAGAAGACCAAGACCCTCAATGAGATGGGGTGGTACAGTAGCTACAGTAATGGGCTCAAGCATAACAATGATTGTGATAATGGGGAGTGGGCAATATTTCATTCTATTATATGTAGGGTCTCTGTGACCCGATGGTAGCTAACAACAGCATGTTCTAAAGATTAAACACAGTATATATATTAAACACAGTGTCAGATTACCCAATAATCATGGCAAGCATAGGCTTACTTGTGCTTACTTACTGATCTATAATGAATCATTTCACACTTTTTCACCACATCAAAGATTCTGCTGCTCCTTGGTATGGCTGGCATTTACCTCTCTGCACTTCACAGCACCTTCCTACAGAATCAAGGCCTGTTTTCAAATTTACATTCCCTGATGGGGAGTAGGCACAAGCAAGCCCATGCTTACTTTGCTTATTTGGTAATCTTCCCTAAATGTACTTATTCTACTTCCCATCACATAATAGGTATTTAAGTTTCTTCTGTCTTCTCCTTTTCCACACTGCTTTTAGAAAACTTGCTTCATATGTTTAGTGTTCATGTTATGATTTTGGTTTTTGGTTTTTAATCCACCATGTATGAAGTTGGACTGTTTTCTCAGTGATACACATTTATCGGAGACAGCAGTGGTTCAGTGGTAGAATTCTTGCCTTCCTTGCAGATTCACGGGGTTCGATTCCCAGCCACTGTATCTCTTGTGCAGCCACAACCTGTCTGTTAAAGGAGTTATTATGATGCTGAACAAGTTTCACTGGAGCTTCTACATAGAGACTAGAAAGAAAGTCCTGGCAATCTGCTTTCAAAAAATTACCAAGGAAAACACTATGGATCATGATAGTCTGATCATGGAGATGGCATCAGACCAGGCAAGGCTTCTGACATTGTGCCTGGAGTCTCCCTGGGTCAGCGGGTGACTAAATAGCAGCTAACAACAATGTGATTAGAAGCATGAAAGTATGATTATCATAAATAAAATAAAATATAAGAAACATTGTAAGCCTAGTTTTAGAGCTACATGAGCTCTAATTGGACATAATCAGACAATGCCGTTATGAGAGTTTTCTGTTTTCTAGTTATGCTAGATCATGGCATTGTTTTTTTCTGGAAAGCAAATTGAAAACATAGGGTGTGATTCTCTGACAAGAAGCTCAGTGAGCTCAGTTTCCATAATGCACTTTGTGAGTTTGGGAGTAGTTTAAAGCAGAGCTTTGAACTGGTTCTTCCCAGTTCAGTCATGGCCCAGGAAGTAAAAATAGAAAGGACTCACATGTATAAAATGTGAGTGTACTGGAATGACAGCTAGAACTGGAAAAATTACTGGTTGACACTCTGCTAGAAAACTAATTTCCTTGTGGAAAACAAGGCAGTGTGCATGATACATAGCAACCAAATCTCTGGACTGGTAGAGGCAGAAACAGCGGTGCCTGCCTCTGAGACAGCAGCAAGTGTGCCACTTGGAATGTGAGTTGCTCTCCATAGTCCCTGTAGTAATCTAGTCGCCAGCATCAGGGTCTTGAAAGGGCTGGTTACACTTTTAAGTCTCTCATTCCAGGACTTTGGTCTATACTTTTTCCCAGTTCCTAGTACCCCTACATTTGACAGATTCGGGTCTGTTCTGATTTTGCTGCTTTGGCTATGACTGAACTGGTTCAAATCTGTCTGAAGCCCCAGTTAAAGGTATAAGGGTAATTCAAAGATAAAGGGAAAGAGTATCCTTTATTAGGTTTCAACATTTTCCAGAAACTTGACAGGCATATACATAACAAGGAAGTTTGTAAAACACTCATATTGAGTCATCTTTTGACTCCATTTGTTTTATTAATTAAATTAATAGGTTACACATGACAAGTAAAAATGTGGTTCACTAACCTCTGCATAATCTACCTTCCCACAATGGCTTGGATATAGATTTTTTTTTGTCTTAATGAGCCTGGCATTATTATAGTTTCAGTATGCATGTATAGAAGAATATTAGAATATACAGACAAGTAGACATTAAAAAAGAAAACAACTTCCTTTTCCTACAACCCAAAGATCACCACAGTTCAACCTTAGTGCATGTGCATGTTCCAAACAAAGTCACTGACGTCTGGGACTCTGGTTTGAAGCCCTGCCATCTTTGCTGAGTGTGAACTGACTCCATGGGCAGCCGGGAGCAGCTGAGTCAACTCCAACTCACAGCAACCCTGTGTGTGTCAGAGCAGAACTGTGTTCCACAAGATTTCCAGTAGCTGACGTTTTGAAAGCAGATCACCAGGTCTTTCTTTCAAGGTGCCTCTGGGTGGTCTGGAACCACCAACCTTTTGGTTAGCAGCTGAGTGTATTAACCATTTGTACCAGCCACAGACTCTGCTCCAGTAGCCAAAAGCCTTCCATTTCCAGGGCAACTTTCAGAAACAGCTCCTTCAGGAACATTTTCTGAGACATTCAGTCAAGATTTAAAATAAAAAATTCAAAAGCAATTTCCCCAGTGATACGCTTGAGTTAACTTGCCATTATTCTAAAACACATAACGGTTAGTTCCAATTCGTTATATACAGAAAATCATTATCACCCTTGAGCCAAGCAGCTGTCTCTTCAAAGGATTCTGTTCTCTGACTCCATAAAGAATGTGTGTTAGTCTCCTACATCTTTCCCGGCTTTGTAACACTGTAACAGGGAACAATTGGGTTCTCAGTGCCCTAGTTTATCCATAAAACCTTATTAAAAAAAACTTCGGGGGTAGACACTGTCCTGTATCTGCCATGCAGTCATGATAGTCCAGAATCTTCTACTAAGTCAGAGGAAAACTAGAGAAACAGTTCAGGACCAGGGTAGTGCCACAAGATTACTCTAGAGCATAGGTCTGCACTGCTCCTCACATACGAGATGTATGGTCAAGTCTGGTCTTGTCCACTAGTGTCTCCCATTCCTTTTGTTCTTTTCCTTCCTCACATTTGACCCCGTGCAGTTTGCTTTTTTTAACTAGAACAGTGCCTGGAAATTTCGGACACTCAGTCGTTAGTTTCTTCGTGCTTCCCTTTCCCTCTCACCATTTCACCTTCCATTTAAGCAAACCTCAAAGTCCAATCTTGTTGGCCTTATTCTGTATGTTACCATTGTCTTCTAGTCTGCTTTTTCTTTGTCTTTCTCCTCGCAGACTGCCTGGGCAATTAAGAAGGAACTAATTATCGTGGCTTCTTAATATTTCCTTTCCTATGTGGTTAAAGGAAACTCTGCAGTCACTTGGGATCAGTAAAGGGACCTGCCTTCCTCTCTGAATTACAGCTGTCCCACGCTGTAGCTGAACAATGCTCTAAAAATGTAGAACTGTACAAACTGAGAAATCACTTAATGACCTGAAGCAGACCTTATCAACCTTTTTCATACCTTCTCACACAAGTTGTTGTTAGGTGCCATCAAGTTTGTTCCAGCTCACAGTGGCCTCTTGTCTAACAGAACAAAACACTGTCTGTCCTGCAGCAGCCTGAAAATCACTGTTGCAGCCATATGCCAGTCTGTGTCTTTGAGGGTTTCTCTCTTTTTCACTGATACTGTCCTTTACCAAGCTTGATGTCCTTCTGCAGGGACTAATTCTGCCCTATAACATGTTCTGAGTATGTGAGATGAAGTCTGGCCATCCTCACTTCTAAGGAGCCTTCTGGCTGTACTTCTTCCAACACAGATTTGCTCATTCTTCTGGCATTCCATAATATATTCAGTATTCTTTGCCAACATGGTAATTCAAAGGCATTAATTCCTCAGTCTTCCTTATTCATTGTCCAGCTTTCACAAGTACAGGAGGTAATCAAAAATATAATGGCTTGGGTCAAGTATACCTTAGTCCTCAAAGTGTGATATCTTTGGCTTTTAACACTTTAAAGGGGTTTCTGGCAGCAGGTTTGTCCAACGCAATATGTCATATGATTTCTCAACTCCTACTTAAGTGGGCATTGGATTGTAGATCCAAGTGAAACAAAAACCTTGACAACTTCAATATTTTTGCAATTTATCATGATGTTGCTTATTGGTCCATGTGTGAGAATTTTGTTTTCTTTGTGTTGAAGTGTAATCCACATTGAAGTCTTTGATCTTTGTCAGTGAGTACTTCAAGTCTTCTTCCCTTTTAGCCTGCAAGGTTGTGACATCCATGTAATTCAGGTGGGTAGTAATTCTTTCTCCAATCCTGATGCCATATTCTTCAAATGGTCCAGCTTCTCAGATTATTTGCTCTGCATACAGATTGAATAAAAGTGCTACAAGGATACAAGACCGACACATACCTTTCTTGATTTCAACCATGTGGTAGCCCCTTTTTCTGTTATAATGACTGTCTCTTGGTCCATGTCCAGGTTCCACAGGAGCACAATGAAGTGTTCTCGAATTCGTGCTTTTTGCATTGTTGTCCAAAATTTGTTATGATCCGCACAGTCAAATGCCTTTGCATAGTCAATGAGACACAGAGAAATATCTTTCTAAAACCTGTTGGCTATTGAGTCAGTTCTGACTTACAGCAACCCTATAGGACAGAGTAGAACTGCCCCATAGGGCCTGATTAAGAGCTATGTCTGCTAACAAAGAGTTCGGTAGCTTGAATCTACCAATCACTCCTTGAAAACCCTATGGAACAATTCTGCTGTGTCCTATAGGGTCACTGTTTGGAATCAACTTGATGGTAATGGGCTTAGGTTTTTTGTTTTGGTTTGTTTTTTGTAAACATCTTTCTGGTATTCTCTGCCTTCAGCCAAAATCCATCTGATGTCAGCAGTGATATCTCTGTTCTATGTCTTCTTCTGAAACCAGTTTGATTTTCTGGAAGTTCCCTGTCAGTGTACAACTATAACCATTGGCACACATAGAGAATGATACATGTGCACAGCACACTGGGATAAAGAGATGAGGGTGGCCAAGGCCATTTGCCCTGCTATCCTGAAGGCTGAGTAGTTAGTTCAGTGTCTAGACACACACCTGAAACCTATTCTTTGCACTGTGTTGGGAAATCGGATGTACAGAATGTTCTGCTTCCAAAACAACAGAACTCACTTGCCCGGCATGGGCAGAACTGGTCACTGTGCATGATACATATACCAGAAACCTCTCTTACATTGTTTGGAGTACCAACAGGATTTCCTTAGACTTTGAGATTAAAAAAACAAAAAACATTAAATGTAAGACTAGCTACTGTCATTTGAATTTTCACTAACGTAGAACATGCTGTGTTAAATGCTTTACGTGGATGTCAAGTGAGGACCCCAAAGTCATTTGAGCAGGGATCTGAAACTTGGCTCTTGGGTCACATCTGGCCCATATCCTCTTCTTGTTCAACCTGAGATTAAGGACAATTTTTACATTTTTTAAAGATTGCTAAAGAAAAAATTTTTAAAGCAAAAAAAAAAAAACTAGGTGATAGATGCCATGCATGCTTCCTAAAGTCTGAAATATTCATCTCTGTAGAAAAAGTGTACAAACCGCTGTCTGTTATAGAGGGCATCATGGTCTAACAAGACTGCAAAGGAAATAAGTGAGCAGGTAGAATGGATTAGACATGAGACTCAATGGATCAGAGCAAGACATTTTTTTATTTACAGCTCAGCAAACAGCAGGAGTGTCACAAGGTAGTACCCTCTGATTCCCCCGAGGCACAGGGGCCCAGATGGCAGCTAGGCACACAGTTGTGCTGCAGCTGAGGAATGCAGGACCAGAGACTCACCACCTTTTATAGCAAGTGGTAAATGAACCAGCCTTCTCCCCTGGGGAGCTGGCAGTCCTATGCTAGTCAGTCGGTGTCACATTGACCTACTTAATTGTCTATGTGACTAGCTGCAGAAATGGTTCAGTATCAGAGGATACTTAGGCCCTCCAGTTTGACAGCTCAGCAAAAAGTGTGCAGATGGCAGACTGCCTCATCCAACAATGGATTGTTTGCTTCATCCTCAGTCCTGGGAAGTAGATACTTGTATTATTATCCCATTTTACAGGTGAAGAAGCTGAGGCTCAAAGAAAGGAAAGTAGCTTATCAAAGGTTAAAAAATAACTTCCCCAAAGTTGCATAATCCTTATAGGACAAATGTCCTGGTTTGACCCTTTGACTCTGGTTTCTGAAAATAACCAGAACAATCAAGATGCTTTTGTTTTCCACAGTAGCCTAGCAAATAGGGGCTCCACAGGCTCCACGCCCGAGAACTAACTTCAGGAAGGGAAGGGGGCCTAATACAGTCACGTGTATTAACCAATTAAATGGATCTTAACTAAAACCCAAGTCGTGCATATTCATTGAGATTCCTGTAAACAATGGAAACCTCATGCCAGCACTTCTTCTAGACCTTACCTGATGTATCTCTGTGCTTGTATCCTTTTTGGTTGTAATAAATGAGTAACTGTAAGTAGAGAGCCCAATCTCCATGAATTTGGTTAGCCATTATGGAGAATTAATGAACCATCAGAGGCAATGAGCCAGTGGGGGCTGGAAGTACCACGTTGATTTGTATAGACTCAGTTTTCGGTGTCCAGGTAATGGAGAAGGGCTGCACAGGCAGTCACAGAAGAAGGATAGCGCTCTTCTAGCCTGTGACTTAAACCCAGAAGACTAGAGGAGGGGGGAGGAGAAGCCACCTGGGTGAAGTACAAGGAGTTATAGAGACTCCTGAACCTACACCTGCTCTCAAATGGCCTGACCTCTAGAGGTCAGGGATATTTTGAACCAGATCTGAGCCAGAGATAGGTCTGATCTAAGCTGGAGTGGTTAAGGTCAGAGATAGGAATTATCATAAAAGTGGCTGGTGATGAGTAGAAAGGTGGAAAGGTGTGGCCTGGATCTACTTGCAGGTGGTAATTGGATTCATGCTAATCTTTGCTGTTAGTGATAAAGGTAGTGTTTACCTACCTTGCTTGCCTTTTATACTACAGTTTGTAGCCTTGAAATGCTCACAGTCTTGATCTATCTGTCTCGGTACAGAGCCCAAACAACACAGAATTGCTTCATTCCATTCAGAAGGAAGCCAAGAATCACAAAGACTTTACTTCAATTATGTACCTGTCAAATTAATTCATTGTTTTGCCTTCTCCTTTAAACAAGAATAATCCTGATAGATGGCATTTTTACAGTGCACAGACCCTGCAGCGTATAACCCATTTTAGGATTTACATATATTTACATGGCAACAAAAGTTTACCAGAATCTTTCCTGGTAAAAACTGGATTCAGATAGGTTTTGTTTTGAAAGGTTATCTGTTCAGTATGAACAGCAAAACACAGAATGAATTATCCTTCTCTAGCTAATGTTCAAATTGCCTAATTCCTGTCTTAATTATCCAGTGCTACTATCACAGAAAAATCACAAGGGGATGGCTTTAACAAAGTGAAATTTATTTTCTGACAGTTTAGGAGGCTAAAAGTCAAAACTCAGAGTGACAACTCTAGGGGAAAATTTTCTCTGTCAGTCAGCTCTGGAGGAAGGTCATTGTCTCTTTGAACTTCTTCATGTGGCTTGGTGTCTCTCTTCCTGCATCTCTGCCCCAGCTCAATTTTTTAACCTCTTTTGTGTCTCAAAAGAGATTGATTCACGTTAAACTCTACTTCATTAACTAAACAAGAGAATTCATTCCCAAATGAGTTTATAACCAGAGCATAGAGGTTAAGCACATGTTTTAGAGAGTGGGAGGCATAGTTTAATATTCCACCCTTTGGTCCCCAAAACTTTTGTGTCCTTGCCACATGCAAAAATATTCACTCTATAACATCATCCCAAAAGTCTTAAATCAGCTCCAAGTCCAAAATCTTCACTTTCTGAATTATTAATAACATATGGGTGAAATTTGAGGTATGTTCCATTCTGACGCAAAATTTATCTGTGAACCTGTGAAATCTATAAAACATGTTGGAAAAGACATAAAGTGGACATTTTCATTATAAATAGGAGAACTTGGAAGTAAAAAGAACAGATATCATGTCCCCAGTCGAGAGAGCAAATTATATTATCTCACAACTTCAAAATAATCCTCTCTTTTCTTAAACTGCCTGGACAATGGTGCACTCTAGATTCTGGGCATTGGCCGTACTTTCTGGATTCTCAGTAGAGGCCCCTGTGCCCTGGACTTCAGCTTCTTCTTCTGTGTCCTATGAATTAACAACTCTGCTCCCTCAGCTTTAGTCCGTTTGAGTGGCAGTCCTACTCCCTTACCCCAATAACCACCATTCTTCTGTCCCTCGGCCATAGTGGCTACAGTCCCTCAGCTTTGACTGGTGGGCGCATCTCCCTAGCACACTTTAACAGCAGCCCACGTTCCAGAACTGAGTTGGCAAAAATCCAACTCTTTGAAACCTAGAAGGCTGTAGCCCCACTCTTTGTGCAATCCAGGAGATCACATCTCCACCCCTTGAAACAAGAATGCACTGCGTCCTGTGGTCTTTCCAACAGTTCTGTGATCTCACAGCTGCTACGGGGATAGTGTTTTTCTTTCAGCCTGTTTCCTATCTATAGAATTCCAACAGTCATACAGCATCTTTTTCCCTCATTCCTTCTCTGTTCCCTTTAGGCTAAACCAGTGGATTTTCTGCTGCAGTAGTGATTAGATCCACCAGTCACAAGCTTAATCTCTTTAACAAAAGATTCTGTAGCCATGACTTTGGTGAACATTCTAGGACATGTGTCCTTAGTTTTTACAATAGAATTCTCCAAATCTGTAGGTCCTGTTTCCATTTTGCAGAGTTCATTTTTATATCCACCTCTTTCCTCACACATTATAACTTCAAGTAGCAAGGAGAAACCACACAGTTCCTTCTGACATCTCTTTTGGTCTTTTCTTTCTTTCTTGACTTTTTAATTATCTTTCAATTCCTTCATGTATGAAATCCTTGATCCCTTCCCACAGTTCTTCTGGTAAAGTAGAGGGCTGACAAAAACAGGGAAAACCCTTCCATGAGATGGATGGACACAAGAGCTGCAACAATGGACTCAAACACACCAACTATCCTCAAGATGGGTCAGGACCAGGCAATGTTTAGTTTCATTATACGTAAGTAGCCATGAGTACAAGGTGACTCAACGCTAACAAGTAACAACAACAAATGCTTAATAAATATTATTTGTGCTTCTTTTCACATTTACTCTATTCATTTTCATCTACAAATTGACTTACCTTGTTTCTTTATGCATATGGGAAGACGTCCTCCCAGCGTAGGCATTGTTTCTGACAGAGACTGCCCGTGTCTCACTCCAAAATCCAATGTTCTGGAGGAAAGAATCTGTTTGGTTCAGGTGTCCACCTCTGGTCCAGTCAGCAGCGGTAGGAGGACAGGATCACAGGGTTCAGGTATGACCACAGGACTCATTCTTTTGTCAGTTGGAAGCATTAATTCCTAGACTAGGACCTCCATACATAGCACTTTCACAACCATTATAAATATCAGTAGTTACAAATGAGACATTGAATGTTCTAGTAGACCTATTTTTAAACAGCAACTATATTCTAGAAAAATGAGTGTTAATCAAACCTTGTTCATGATCATATGCAAGAGGTTATGAAGTAAATTCATTTGTAAAGAGTCTTTTCAAAATTGAAATAGTAGGTGTATTGGATATTTATTTTCTATATTAAAATTAAAATATTTGAGGTGTTATTTGAGGTTACATCAAGGTCAGGAGGTAAACTGTGAAGTTTTAAATTTAGACGTTCAATTAACTTGACTACCTTCTGAAAAAACTAAAGTTCATAGGTTTTGTGATGTTTGTGGTGTTCTCTCATGGTTGTTCAGTAAAGACAGAATTCTGTCCCATTATTTGGAAGGGATTAAATTCAAATGCAAAGAAGCAAGCCAGTGTCTACTTTCTCCAGGGATATGAAATGATTTTTCTCTTCCTTTTTGTTATTGAGAAATAAACAGATCATCAGTATTCTTCTGACTCTTGTTTGAGCTTATGCTTATTTCATTAATTCAAGAAAAGAATCTATTTATGTTTAATTCAGCACTATGTGTCATGTGAGACACTATGCTAGGCTCCATGAGTGAAATGAGGATGCATGAGATGTCGTCTTTTCTCTTGAAGTCCTCGTTGTGGTAGAGATGGCTTTGTATGAAGTACCCACATTTGCAGAATCATGGGAGGTGTAGCAGGATATGCATATATATATTTACACAACTGGGAGAGATGGCTGTGTATGCAGTGCACACATGTGCACAACTTTGGGGGAGATGACTAGGTATGTAATGTACACATTTATACAAACTTGGGAAAGTTGGCCATGTGCATAAATCTACACAACCATGGGAAAGATAAACATGTATACAATTAATTCTGTAGCATGGACCTTTGCATATCATGGTCGCTCAGTCAGAACTTAACTTACTGAAGTAGCTGATGGATCAAGGTAGGATGATAAAAGTGCTCTTTGAGAAGAACAAGATAGTATAAAAGAGAAATATTCATGCATAGCAGTGTAGATGTGGGGTTTTATATGGCTGACTTGAATTGTAAACTGTCAAAGTACCATAAGATATTTTTAAATATATATATATATTCATTTACTCATTAAATAGATACTTATTATATAAATATTTATTGTATAGCTATTATATGCCAGACACTGATCGTGGCATGAGTATATGATGATGTCTTGCAGTTAGAGACTTTGAGAAGACAACATGAAGGAGTTGACGTGTATGCTGGACCTTAAAGTTGAAATTTATGTTTAAAGAGGCTTAAATGTGCCTGAGGGAATTCCAAAAAGAAGATAGCAGTTAGGATGAAGCATGGTGGTTATGATTACAAAGAAGTTACACACCAAAGTCACTGAGGAAAAGGCTGTCAGTGATAGAGTATTAATTTAGACCTAGTTTTATAGAGAGTAGAGAGCTCTTGAAACTTTTGAGCAGTGAAGTTGGATAAGCAGTTTCTTTGAGGAGATTTAACTGGCAGAACTGTAGCATGTAGACGATGATGCTCAAGACAAGGATAAGGCCTCGGAGCAAGAGACTGACAGTGGAGATGCCGAGAAGAAGATAAACAGTGGGGAGCTGGCATCCGTTTCATGCAAGAGATATCATACATGTAAAACTGTCGGAACTAGAAAACAAATCAGGTGAATATAGTGGGAGACCAAAACATCAAAGACGATCCCTGAGTTTCAAAGTTAGCTTATTAGGAGATTGGAGACACTACTGATGAAAACTGGTACCTCAGAAGACAGATCAAAATAGCAGAGAAGGTGCAAGACTGTGTTTTGGATATGCTGAATTTAAAGTGAGATCAGGGTATCCCCACGGAAATATGCCACAAGCAGTAAAAAATGGAAGATCTGGTCCTAAGCCAGAGATTTGGTGGTCATTTTTATAAAGAATGTTCTATTTCGTAAGGGAGAAAATATAACACAAAAGTAGTGGGGCAAGGGCAGCCCGGATGTACGTGAGGAAGTCATGGCGATACTAACTGCTAAGCAAGGACACCAGAGTGATGAGCGGAAGGCAGAGGAGGAAAACTAGAGGAAAACCAAGATAAATACGGAAGACAATCATTTAGGGGAATCTTTTTCACCCAGGGCCGTGTTAAATGGATTTGATGTATACATACCAGATCTTCTTTCAGAAATCTTAAAGGATATGTCAATGCCTTTGTTTCCCTCCTGCAGGCCTCTCCCTTTTCAGCATGTGTGGAGCTCAAATTTTGTGAATATGGCCATCATTTAGGAGGGTTAGATGAATTTCCTAGTCTTAGTTTTCCTGTTTAAACAACCTCCCCCAGCCCACCAAGTATTGAGTCTGAATTGCCAATTCAGATTTCCTACTGTGAACAGGTTTTAAGATCGTAGCTATTAGTTCATCCATCACAAATGATAATACTAAGCACCTACTGAAATTGGTAGACTGCCACCATTTCTTCCTTCCTCCCTCCCTCCCTTCCCTCCTTCCCTCCCTCTCTCCTTCTCCCCCTCCCTGGCTCTCCCCTTTCTTCCTTTGAACAATTTCTTAATAATCTATGTTATAGGTAAGGGATTGACAGTGTTTGTATTTCAAAAAAAAAAAAACTAGAAAGTTCTAGTATGATAGCCAAATATTTGTTGGAGCATGTGAAGATCCTCACAATGTTCCAATAGAACCTTTGGGTTATATGCACATTTTGTTGCTGTTAGTTGCCATTGAGTCAGTTTCTACTCATGGCAAGCCCCTGTGTTACAGGGCAGAACTGATCCATAGGGTTGTCCTGGCTGCAATCTTAGTGGAAGAAGACTGCCAGACCTTTTTGTCCCTAGTACTGCTGGGTGGACTCTAACTATGTATCTATAGGTTAGCAGTGGAGAGCAAATCATTTGGACCACCTGAAGACCATTAGCCCACCTGTTCTTTTGTTCCCTCTGCCCTGATGAGAAATTAACCAGGATCAGCACCAACTGCTGTGGAACAGGAATCTCTTGGGTGTAGGTTTGCATCTAATTCTAATCCTAAACAAAAGAAAACTTAGGGTTTACAAGATGTCCATCAGTTTCTTAGGATTTTCAGTTTAAGCAAGCAAGCCTGGCAGCCACTGCATTAGATTATGAAAAGGAGTTCCACCAGTAAGACTGTAATTTTATTGATATCTTCATCTAGAAAACTAGTTTTTCCAACAGGAGTTTCGCAGCTACAGTATAAACAGGGAGCTCCTCCAGAATACTGCTGGAAATAGCACAACTTGGACCTTACCAGAGATGAAATTTAAATACAAAAGAACAGTACCAGAAAGAGCAAGTCGACCTCCACCTCTGTGATCCAGGAGATAGGGATTTAGGATCATCCAGGGAAAGTTTTGGAAAGTCACACATTGCAACAAGTTGATTGGGAAGACCCTGAAAATCCCATCAGGGAGAGGGAGCTTAGGATCAGAAGATGGGGAGTTTGCCAAAATAACTGTTGTCAACTAAGCATAATAATTAAGACAATCAGACTGATTTTTCCAGATATCAGCTAGCAGCTTTTGGGGGGAGGGGAGGCCTGGATTCACCTTTAAAATTTTGGTGCATAGGACCAGTTTGAGGCCTTCTGGCTTTGTAAAGGTGCCACTCAGTATTTGACAATGATAACTGAAGCTATCAGGTTTGATAACATTGTCAAAGAGAGATTCTGTATTTATCGGGTGGGAAAAGGAACTTCATTTAGAAAGAATAGAGATAAAGAGAGGAGCTGAAATGATGCAATATTATGGAAGCAGAGAGAAGAGACTTTGCAATCAACCCTTCCCAGGATTGTGTAGAGTACAATACATATATTTTCCCCATGTGCACAACGCTGTGCTAAGTGGCAAAGAAGTCAGATGGTATGAGTTCTGCCCTCCAGCAGCACTTTTTCATGAAATAAGGGAATATGTGGTAAATTTGGCGGGAAGGTAGATTATTTTACAGACTGTTGAAACATAGTGAATAGCATTCCACTTCTGTACACGATGGAGTAATAGACTGGATTTAACTTCCTACCTTCAGCACCTAAAATTCCAAACAAAATATGTGAAACAGTGATCTTCAGACACTGGAAAATAAGCAACACTTCCTAAAAGAAGGGAAACAAACAAGGTGAACTCTCTAATTACCTCAGCTCAATAGCTAGACAGAGTTTCCACCGGATGCAAAAGCCAGGCTGTCTCCCTGAGTTGGGGAAGTAAAGTAGACAGGGCAGCTGGAATTCTGAAGCCGAGTACCAGAGCTTCACAGAAAGAATACTCCAGAACCTGAAAAGGTAACCTTCAGGTCTTCAGCTGAGTGCTGATTAGTGCGTGATTGTGAGGAAACCCTGAGATTGAGGAAACTATCACTAGAAAGGAGTTCACAGAACAATTCCTAACTCTCACTCAGAAATGTAAACAATTCATGTCTCTAAGAGCCAAGGAGCCAAGTGCCAGCGAGTGGGGAAGAGAAACCTTATAATGGATGCGCCATCAGGTTGAGTACTCAGAACGGTGAGCGATGACTGTGATGGGCAAAATCAATCCTAAGCTTTTTTTTCTTTCATTTTTTTTTGTACTTCAGATGAAAGTTTACAAAACAAACTGTTTCTCATTAAACAGTTAGCACACGTATTGTTTTATGACATTGATTAACAACCCCATGGTATGTCAGCATTCTCCTTTCTTGACCTTGAGTTTCCCTGTTACCAGCTTTCCTGTCCCCTCCTGCTTTTAGTCTTTGCCTCTGGGCTGTGGTGCCCCTCTACTCTTGTTTTGCTCTATGGGCCTGTCTAATCTTTGTACTAGGAGCTCTAGCCAGAGCAATTAGACAAGACCAAGAAATAAAGGTCATCTGCATTGGCAAAGAAGAAGTCAGAATCTCCCTGTTTGCAGATGATATGATTGTGTACGCAGAGAATCCTAAAGAATCCATAAGTGAACTACTCAAACTGATAGAAGAGTTCAGCAAAGTCTAAGGATGCAAGATAAACATAAGTATCAGCAGGATTCCTTCGTGCCAACAATGAGATTATTAATGAAGTAATCAGCAAATCAATACCATTTACTATAGACTCTAAGAAGACAAAGTACCTAGGAATAAATCTAACCAGAGAAATAACAGACCTTTACAAAGACAACTGCAAACTCTTACTACAAGAAACTAAGAGAAGCTTACATAAATGGAGAAACCTACTCTGCTCATGGATAGGGGGACTCAACATTGTGAAAATGTCTATTTTACACAAAGCAATCTACTTATGTAATGCAATCCCAATACAAATTCTAGTGACAATTTTTAATGTGATGGAGAAACAAATCACCAACTTTGTTTGGAAAGGGAAGAAGCCCCTGATAAGTAAAGCACTACTGAGGAAGAACACAGTGGGAAGCCTCTGACTACACAGCTTTAAAACCTATTACACTGCCACAGTAGTCAAAACAGCCTGGTACTGGTACAAAGAGAGACAGATAGATCAATGAAACAGAATTGAGACCCCAGAGATGACACCATCTTCATATGAGCAGTTGATATTCGACAAAGGCCCTAAGACATTAAGCTGAGGTGAAAACAATCTCCTCAACAAATGGTACTGGCATGTTGGATATCCTTCTGCAGTAAATTGAAACAAGACCCATATCTTACACCTTGTACAAAAAACAACGCAAACGGGATAAAAGACCCAAATAAAAGATCTAAAATGATAAAGCTGATCCAAGAAAAAGTAGGAACAACAATGGAAGTTTTAATACACAACATGGACTTCAAAATCTGTGAAACAAACCACAAACAACAGAAGAGAAAATAGACAAATGGGAACTACTAAGAATCAAACACTTTTGCTGGTCCAAAGGCTTTATTAATAGAAGTAAAAGGCCACCTACAGCATGGGAAAAAATACTTTGCAACTCTATGTCAGACCAACGCCTGATCTCCATAATCTATAGCCAAGCCAAGCCAAGTGCCACTGAGTCAAGGTATTTATCAATAAGAAAAAGATAAATAATCCAATTAAATGTTGGGCAAAAGAGATGGACAGACACTTCTCTAAAGAAGAGATCTAGGCAGTCAAACAACACATGCGGACATGCTCATGATCATTAGCTATTACAGAAATTCAAATCAAAACTACAATGAGATACCAGCTCACCCCAACAAGGTTGACCATGATCCAGAAAACACAAAAGAACAAGTGCTAGAGAGGCTGTGGAGAAATTGGAAGTCTCCTACACTGTTGGTGGGACTGCAAAATGATGCAACCTCTTTGGAAAACAATCTGGTGCTTCCTTAAAAAGCTAGATCTAGCTTGACCCAGTAATTCTATTGCTCAGAATATATCCTACAGAATCAAGGCCATTCATGCCAACAGATGCCCAACAACAGAGGAACTGATAGGTAAGCTACGGTATATGTATGCAATGGAACACTACACAATGATGAAGTACAAAGATGATTTTAGGAAATGTCTCATAACCTGTTTTCAAAAGGAGAACATTACATTGAGTGAAAGTAGTCAGCGACAAAAGGACAAATACTGTGATAACTTAAGAACCAACTCATGCGTAGAAGAAAAGACTCTGACACCTGCAAGGGCTGGGAGGGAGGGAGGGCAAGTGGGGAAGCGTTTAGATTAGATAGTTGATAGGAAGGGTGAAATCTGTAACAGCACACATTAGAAAGAAGATAAATATTAACTGGGCTTCAACATAACATGATTACTCCTCCCATCTTAACCCAATATTGCAAGGACAGAGTATCTGGGGCAGGGTGCCAGGGACCGTGCTCTCAGGGGAAATCGAGGCCAATTGGCACAAGTAGCATTTTGCTAAGAGAGCTTTCTGCACCCCACATTGGTGAGTGGCGTCTGGGATCTTAAAAGCTGCCAAGCTGCCATCTGAGGATATGCTCAATGGTCCCAGCTTAGCAGCAACGGATGGTCACCAAGGACCAGAATGACATGGAGGAAAGAGAACCCAGAAGACAGAGAGACCCATGTGAGTAGGTGATGGCATCAACTCGTGACCAGAAGAACCAGGTGGTGCCCAGCCACCATCAGTGATAGTCATGATGGAGCTCACAAAGTTGAGTCTCACTCGCAACACAAGGATAAAAAGAGGTGCACCCTGAGATCTCCACTGAAAGAACGCAATTGATGGTCCAGGGACATCGGATTTCCCCTGAGAGCATGGCTTCTTGCCTGGATGCTGCCCCTGTCCATAAATCATAATGGAGGTCAACTCTTCAGACAGGAATGGATTGGACTTGGTGACACAGAGTGACCATATCATGTGTGCACTTTATGGTTCTATGCATCTATAGGATGTAGTCCTGCTGACCTCTTACTGGAAGAAAGGGAGTGGATGGAGAGGACGGGATAGGAGATTGTTGGGAACATAAGACATGTATGGAGCAGAGAGGAAGAAGGTGCTGTCACTGGGCAGGGAGAGCAGTGGGAGCTGCATATAGGTGGGCATGCAAATTTATCTGGGAATGTACATTTTCATTCAATCATAATTTTTTTTAAAAAGTCATGCATGTTACCCAATCAAAAATTACTAAGCACGTAAGGAAGCAGTAAAATATGACTTATTGGGAGGACAGGAATCAATCAACAGATACAGATTCAGAGCCCCAGAACTCTGTGCATGCTACATGGCCCGTACGTACTTCCTGTGCACTGGTTACTGTGCCCTTTGGCAGGTACTGGGAGTGAATTTAAAGAACGAATCAAGTTCAACAGAATTCCTGAGTGCATGCACTTCTTCCCCTCTCCATTAGACCAGGGCAGTGTTTTCTCTTCTCTGCAATAGCCTCTGGCTTCTTTCCCTGTCTCCAGACTTGTCCTCCTCCAATCAGTGCTCCACCCTCACCACAATGCTCTTCCAAAGGCTTAAAGCTGATTGCCTCAGCCTTCTGTTCAAGTTCGTAGCCAGAGTCCAAAACTTGTAGTCTTTGCATTATATGATCTGTTCCCTGATGATTTCTTTAGCTTTATCTCTCACCACTACTTATTTTGCATGCTAGATTCTAAATATAAGACTTTATGTTCTCTTAGTGCTGGTATTTTGTATATGATACTCCTTCAGTTGAAAATGCTATATACCTCTTCCCAACCCTTTGTTCACAAATTAACTCCTACTTGTCCCTCACATCTAATCTTAGAGGCTATTTCCTTCAGACAGCCTACTCTAATGACAACGTGACAGTCATCTGCCTTAGTTTTCCTCCACCCCAAAGAACTTGAACTGTATGTAAGCACCTAGTACTATCATTAATTTTAGTGCATTCCAATCTCTTGTTGAATAATTAGCTCCCTGCACTGAATACCTGTGGGTTGCCCTGAGTCGGAGTCAATTCAACGGCAATGGGTATTTTTTTCTTTTTTCCCGAGTATTATTAAACTCTCTGAGGGCAGTGCCTTTGTTCATTATATTATTCCCAACACATAGAATGGGACATAGCTCACAGTGGTAAGGAAATAATGTATCTGGTAGAATAATAAAGGAGGATTCAAGTTTGACAGGATATACAAAACAAAAAAAGAACTCAAACTTTCTGCTAGTGTATTAAGGACATCGTGCTTGGCAAAGTAGACAGCAAAAAAGAGGAAAACACTCAGCAAGATGGACTGACACAGTGGCTACAAAAATGAGCTTAAGCTTAAGAATGATTACGGGCATGGCACAGGACTGGGCAGTGTTTTGTTCTGCTGTACATAGGGTCGCTGTGAGTGGAACTGACTCAACAGCGCCTAACAACAAGTGTCGTTGACAGAATCAAGGGAGTATTTTGGAGAACTGTTTTGGTAGAGGAGGGAAGTTGCTCTGTTGATATTGAGATAAGCTGAATTTTTTTAACAAAATATCGTCTAGGGAGGAATGGCCTGTGTGCAGCTGGAATAGTGGGAGGAGAGCTCATTTGAAAGGGAGGCTGGAAACTGAGACTTACTGATGGACTGGACATTTCTCTTAGAGAATTTTGCTCTTCTCATTTTGCTTGGTAGTGTTTACTTAGACCTTAGACTAATTGTTGGATTTATTATGTTGAAACCAAAATCAAAATTATTTCCAGGCGCAGTCTTCTCCAGTTGTATGCACAATTATACACAGAAAGGAGAATTAATTTTCCCTGACTCTTTCAGAAAGCTTATACTTGTGTCTTTTATTGTGCTGTTGCTTGCTTAAGTAGTGAACCAAAAGGGCAGATTTCAGTGAAAGGAGCCAAAGCTGAATTGCTCTTGATTCAATTACACAGCAAATAGAAATGCTATTTCTGATCTTGCAAAGAATAATTTTGGCTTTCCTATACATCACTATTTGATAAGGACGTAGTAACAGGTAGGTTTTCTGTATGAAGGCTTATGAATGCAGTTATAGACCCATGGGCCAACCAAGCAGAAATACTTGTCCTTCAGCCTGTAGAGACCTAACAGCTGATAAGTGCTTCTAGGGTGCGATGTGAATCCATCATTCTAGAAGAAGCCTCGGAATAGAGAAATTGTATATCAGTAGGCTGACTGGGAGATAGTCACTGCCCCAAAAGACATGTGGACATTTGTCCTATGGCCTAGAAAATAACCTACTCATTTCACTGTAGGTAGTTGTATGTGGGGAACCCTGGTGACACAATGGGAACCCTGGTGACATAAGAGATCAGCTGCTAACTAAAAGATTGACAGTTGAAATCTTCCAGCCAGTCTTTGGAAACCCTATAGGGCAGTTCTACTCTTTCAGGGTTGCTATGAGTTGGAATCGACTTGACAGCGATGGGTTTGGATTTTTATATAAGGAATTTATAGCTCCACTGAGCAGAAAAAACTTCCTTTTAATGGATCGTTTAGAAGTGTGTGTGTGTGTGCGCGCACGCATGCATGAGTGCACAAATGCACATGTGTGTTTATGTTTATTAATACATAGGTTACTGTTACACCCAGTGCCAAAAAACCTACTTCCCTGAGTAGCCTCCATGTGTTTAGGAATGGGATCCACTTTTACAGAAAGGACCACGAGGATTACTGGTACAGTACGACATACCTTTGTTGAAGCTCTCATACTGCCTCTTACAAGTTTATGACTTTGGGTTTGAACTTAGGTAAGGGGGGGTGGGCAGTGACAGAAATCGAAGAAACCTAGAGGAACTGGTTTGATGAAAAGCTAAAGCTGATTGTATACTTAGTGACTTTAAGTGCTGTCTTAGTTTTCTAGGACCATCATAGCAAGTAGATGGCTTTACATAATGGAAACTTACTGTCTCACACTTCTGGAGGCTAGAAGTGTAAATTCGGGCATCAACAGGGCCAACATATCTTTTAGGGAATACATTTCAATCTACAGCAAGTGTAAAACCTCAACAGCATCTGGAGATAAAGAATTGGAACGCAGGTGAGAACACAAACTGGATATTTGGATCTGGGAATCTCCTTTCAAAAAAAGCCACAAGATACTGTTGCCTCTACCTCAAATTAAATGTGTGAAGAGGGCTGAAGGGCTGTCACTGTATAATCCCAGCATTGCCAAAGAGCCATAGGAATATATTAAAGAAATAGTTTATAAGATTTGGAATAGACAGCTTTATTTTTTGAATAAGCAGCAATATTTATCAGTTTATTCTAATTAAGCATTCTAATTGCCAAATTATTCTTCCAGTTCAGCTATCAGTGGAGCCAACTTCGACACAGCTTCCACAATTTGCCTGAGTGAGCTCCTGTTGCCAGATTCTGTCCTTCCAGATTGATGGGTTTAGTAGCATCTGTCAGCAGTGCTGTGGAGTAGCATTTTAATGGATCCCAAAGATTTTCATCAGAATATTCTGTACTCCAATAACAGAGCCATTGGCACCTCCACAGTTGTTATCGGTGACACTTTCTTTAGCAGAGATGGTTGAGCTGCAGGCGTTTGAGACATACTGAATGTTGCAGCAGTTGGAGGCTGGTTCCTAAGTGAAACATTGACACGATGTTTTATGTGTCTGTGTTTGCCCAAGTGGGAATTTATTTTAAGCAGAGATGCGAACTCTGTAAGGAGCGCAGGCAGCTTCTTTATGGAGCAGTGAATGTGTTGGATAACAACAGCATAAGAGGGACCAGATTTTTAGGCAAATTAAAAATCTGAAGGCTCCTTTGCACAGGCAACAAATTTGGAGGTAATTAATTACATTAAGTAAGGATTCACCGTGGACTTTCTTTGAGTAGCTAGTTTCCTCGTCATTGGAAATATTTGATTAAAATTTATTATCCACAACACCTTTCAGGTAAAGCATAGTTCCCCATACTGATGTGAACAGGTTTAGTTCATTATAAGAAATGTTTTTCAGAGAAGAATCAGTACAACTGAATTAATAGGTGATTTCAGTAACACCTAAACCAGACCAGGATTTGTTGTTAGCTGTGACTGAGTTATGGAAACCCTGGTGGTATAGTGGTTCAGTGCTGTGACTGCTAACCAAAAGGTTGGCAGTTCAGCTCCACCAGGCACTCTTTGGAAACTATGGGACGGCTCTACTCTGTCCTATAGGATTGTTATAAGTCAGAATTAACTCAATGGGAAAAGATTTGGTGGGGTTTTTTGGTGGCTGAGCTAACTCCGACTTATGGTAACCCCCATACATAATGAAAGGAAGAGCTGCCTGGTCCTACACCATCTCCACAGTCAGTTACACTGTTGTGATTCATAGAGTTGTGTTGGCTGATTTTCGGAAGTAGCTCACCAGGCTTTTCCTCCATTCTGTCTTAGTCTGGAAGCTCAGCTGAAACCCGTCCAGCACCGTAGCAACGTGCAAACCTCCACTGACAGGCAGGTGGCAGCTACGCATGTATACTGGCTGCAAATCTACCCCAGGTGTCTTGTATAGAAGACAAGCATTCTAGCACGCACCCATAATTTAATACCACCACCGCCCCTGTCCCAGCATAGACTTAGTATTCATAACTTTGTGTGGGCTAGAAACATACACATAGAACTGTGATCTCCCAGTGACTGAACTCCTGTCCCCTGACCCCTCATCTTTATTCAGAGAAAATATGTGCACGTGGTACCCTATTCCCTTAGCATGGTCTGCCTTATGTTTGACAGTACCTCAGGACTGAGGGACAGTCAGTGAGGAATAAAATGAAAAGTCCTCTCCCGAAGACTCTGGTGATGAGTTTGGTCTTGCTCTGCAGTGTGGTTCCATCTGCTGCTTCTATCCTCCATCTGAACCTAGTTCTGAAATGACCCTTCTCCCCAAAGAAGCCACCCATGTTATTGAGGCTTCCCATGGGACAGAGATGTAATAATCAGGGAAGCTGGGTCTCAAGGAGACCTAACAAGGGCGGTCAGTGATCCAGAGCTTCAAATTCTGCCTCAGCAAGTCCAACCTGGAATACTTGGTCTAACCCTGTATCACAAGTCAATAATTCAAAACTCACTGCCACTGAGTCAATTCTGCCTCATGTAGTTCCCAAGAATTGCATGGTGGATTTCAGCTGCCAACTTTTTTGGTTAGTAGGCATACCGTTTAACCACTGTGCTACCAGGGTTTTCTCACAAATCAATAACATACCTTGTTTTCACTTAGATTTCTATATAGGACAAAGATCTTCTGATTCTAGGAACAAAAGCATGTAACACAGTGCATTTTAAAATGTATAATTTAAAGACATTTTAAGAGGCAAAAAGAAAGCCATAGGACAGAAATTATCAGTAATTAATATCTCACATTAGTGTGCTAGCTTAGTGAACCCTTCGCCGACTTGTTTCTCTCTGTCTTTTCAGCACATCTGACAAAGTAGACAATCTCTGTGGAGAAAAGATGGCTGAAGAAAACATGCTTGTACTAAGAACCAAGGCTTTTATTCAGAAGGGTCAGGTGCACAAGACATTAAACAGCAGCATTGTATACATGCCATCCACCCCCGCCCCCATGATCCCACGCGTGATAGAATGAAATGCTGTCCAGTACTGTGCCATTCCCACAGTCTGTTACAGATCAGATTGCTGAACCTTTATTGGCCAATTTTCAGAAGTAGGTTGCTATGCCTTTCTTCTTGGTCCACCTTAATCTGGAAGGTCTGCTGGAACCTGATCTGCATTCTGTTGTTACATACCATCGAGTTGGTTTGGTTTTGGGTTTATAGAGGGGTTAGGAGTTCCTAGATGTATGTATTTTCACTGTAAGTTACACTTCAGTTTTTAAAGTCTTCACACACCAAAAAAGTAACTGTGAAGTGTATCCGTGGATGCTGACCAACATCCTCAGCTGGAGCCCTTAGGAAAAAAATGGTAACAGGAAATGAAAGGAGATACACCAACATCACTGCTTATTCTTCTTGTCTCAGAAAGACCCTACTACTCTTTCCCCAGACAGAGGAGACGTTCTGTGCATCATATTTCAAGGCTTTTCCTAGTCTGGCAGATGTGTTTGCTCAGGAGTCTTTCTGTCTTCTTGCTTAACGCTGTGAAGACCAGTGGTGGACATCAGCGGTGAGGCCAACAAGAATACAACCCATGATTGCATGCCATGGATGTTATTCTGTAATCAGTCAAATTGCCCACAAATTCATAAGTAAGAATGCCAGCATAAGAGGTCAGACAATTAAGTCCATAAACTTAATTGTTTTAAGTGCTACACACCTCATTGCTGAATACCAGTACAGTCACCTTTGAAATACTCCCCTTGGGAAGCTATGCACCCACGCCAGCACCTAGTTCACCCTTCAAAGCAATTTGGAACTCTTTCTGGAACAGCCATTGTGCGCGTGGCACAACGACAAGTTTGCGAACTTAATTGTATATTTGTGTGAGGGAGCTTTAAGCCAGTAAACAAATAACTATATTGGAACACCCGCCCTACTCAGCTGATCTGGCCCCCCACTGACTTTTTTCTTTACCTGAACATAAAGGAAATATGGAAAGGAAAACATTTTGATGACATCAGGACATCAAGGGTAATATGATGACAACGCTGATGGCCATTCCAGAAAGAGTTCCAAAATTGTCTTGAAGGGTGGACCAGGCGCTGACATTGGTGCATAGCTTCCCAGGGCAAGTACTTAAAAGGTGACCCTAGTGATGTTCTGCAATGAGGTATGTAGCACTTTTTCTAGGATGAGTTCACAAACTTAATTGACAGACCTCATACATCAGCCTGGGATGTCCCTGAGAGCTGTTCTTCCAAAGACAGTTGCTGTAGATCTGACCACTTAAAGGGCTCCAATTCTCTGTGGAACAAGAAGTCATGTATGTGCAATAAGTTGAGGTGGAGATGGGTTGGAGAAGAGTGTATAAGTACAGTAGGCAATGGTGCAACTGTTCTAGATCTGCCTCTGCCATCCTGACAGCCATAAACCTAAACAAAGATCCCTCTGAGGGAAGAGGTTCTGGTCAAAGTAGGCAGGTATTATGTGCTTTGTACAGTTCTGAGAGTTTCCGGGAGCCACAAGCTATGAGCAATGAGCCAATAGCAACTTAACCCTGTAGGAAGTAGGGTATGAGAGTATACCCCTCAGGAAGTGGAGTGCAGAAGAGTTGTTGTTATGTGCCATCAGGTCAGTTCCAATTCACAGTGGTCCTGCATACAGCAGACCAAACTGCCCAGTCCTGCACCATCCCCACGATTGCTGCTATATTGGAACCCATTGTTTTCGGTCACTGTTTTACTTTGTTTCATTGAGGACCTTCCTCTTTTTTTTTTTTTTTTTGCTGCCCTATTTTACCATGCATGATGTCTTTCTCTAGGGAATGGTCTCACCTGAGAACTTGTCCTAAGTACATGAGAATGTCACCATCCTCACATCTAAGGAGCCTTCTGGTTGTACTTCTAGTACAGTTTTAATTGTTCTTCTGGTGGTCCGTGGGATTTTCAGCTATCTGCCAATGCCACAATTCAAAGGAATTAATTCTTCTTTCGTCTTCCTCGTTCATTGTCCTGCTCTCACATGCATATGAGGCTATTGAAAATACCATGGCTTGAATCAGGCACCCCTTAATCCTCAAGGGGACATCTTTGCTTTTTAACACTTTGAAGAGATCTTTTGAGGCAGATTTGTCCAGTCCAGTATGTTGTTTTGTATCCTGACTGCTGCTTCCATGGGCATTGATTGTGGCTCCAACTTGACTTCATTACTTTCCCTATTTATCATGTTGTTGCTTACTGGACTGGCTGTAAGGACTTTTGTTTTCTTTATGTTGAGGTGTAATTTATATGAAAGGCTGTATAGTCTTTGATATTCTTCATTGTTTCAAGTACTATTCTCTTTCAATAACTGAGGTCGTGTCATCTGCAAGAGACAAAGAGAAGGCTCTGTTTTACAAACACCAAAACCCACAGGCTCTTTTTTCTTTTCTATCTCATCAGAAATTTCTCTGAAATTCGTTAACTGATTGAGCCAACAAGAAGTCTAGGAGGACACAGGAGCTGAATGGAATCTCCAGGCCAGAAAATGCATAGCTTAGGGAACATGACAGAGTTAGGGAGGAGTTACCCATAGTCTCAGCTCTGGGTGGCCAGAGGAGTGCCTACCTTTATCTGAAGTTGTTGTTGTTAGGTGCTCTTCAGTTGCCTCTACTCATACAACCCCATGTACAACAGAAGGAAATGTTGCGTGATTTTATGTCATCTTCATGGCTGGTGATTGGTATGCTCCAGTGTTTGGGGGCAGTTGCAGTGTGTGTAGGGTGCCCTCCAACCTAAGAGGCTCATCTTCAGTACTGCATCAGGCAGTATTCTGTTGTTTTCATTAGGTAATTTTTGGAAGTAGGTGATCAAGACTTTTTTCTTCTATCTCAGTCTGGGAGCTCTGTTGAAACCTAGCCGTCGTGAGTAATTCTGCTAGTATTTGAAATTACTGGTGGCATAGCTTCCAGCCTCCTGGCAACATGAAAGCTGCAGGAGTATGACAAGCTGACAAGTGGGTGGTGGTGTTTAAAGTTGGTCACACCAAATCATCCAAAATGTACCTGACTTTGAAATGCCAGGAAGTCCTGCTGGAAAAGTGAGGCATGGGAAAGGGGACCAGTGCCATCAAAGCTGGCAGGGAAGTATGGCCAAGTCAGTCTTCATAATGATGTGATTATGGTCTAGGCCCAGCCTTGGCCCGCACCACCGTGGCAGATCCTTTAGCCCTCGAGTCATCAGAGAGATCATCTGGGAGCAGGCTACAGGGCTCCAGATGGGAGCACGGGCTGGACCATGGCGTGACTTAATTTATAACGGTTGTGTGATTATTCATCTTCAACATGGGCTTCCATCGGTACTCTCATACTGGGACCCACTAGTGGTTGGCCTGAGCCTGTGGGAGGGAAATACCAGAGAAATTGACACTGTTGCTTGAGAAATCCCCTGCTAATTAAAAGAAGCATTAGGTCCTCTTTTTGTCCCATCCTGCTACACCCTGTTCCCACCCACATCAAAAAGCAGCCCAAGAGTTTCTTGCCCTGCCTATGTTGCTTTCTTGCTTTCTCTCTACTGCTGCAACCTGTTGTTAGCTGCTGTAGAGTTATCCCCCAATTCATGGCTGCCCCACGTACAAGAGGGCAAAATGCTGCCCAGTCTTGTGCCACCTTCATGATCAGTTGTGGATTGAACCTTTTTGATTCATAGTATTTTTACTATTTTTCAGAAGCAGATTGCCAGAACTTTCTTCCTAGCCCATGTTAGTCTGTAAGTCTCGCTGAAAACTTTTCAGTATCATAACAATATTTAAAAGTCCACTGCTAGATGGGTGGTAGCTACACATTGACCAGGTGCATTGGCCAAGAACTGAACCTAGTCTCCTGCATGAAGTGAGAATTCTGCCACTGAACCACCATCGTCATCACCCCAACCTGTTATTACTGGATGATACTGAGTCAGCTCTGACTCACAGCACACTTAAGTATAACAGAATAAAGCAGCATTCAGTCCTGCAGTATCCTCACAATAGTAGGTGTATTGGGGCCCACTGTTGTAGTGACTGTGTCAGTCCATCTGTTTTAGTCAGCTGATGCTGCTCTAACAGAAATGCCACAGAGTGGATGGCCTTAACAAAGGCAAGTTTATTCTTCCACAGGCCAGTAGGTTGCAAGTCTGAATTCAAGGTGTCCGCTGCAGGGGAAGGCTTTACTTCTGTCAGCTGTGGAGGGAATTCCTTGTGTTGCATCAGTGTTTGTCCAGGGAGCATCTTGGCACAGGAACCTCAGGTCTGAAAGATGCGCTCTTCTCCCAGTGCTGCCTTCTTGATAGTATGAGGTTCCCAATTCTCTGCTTGCTTCCCTTTCCTTTTATCTCTTGTAGGATGAAAGGACGAAGAGTGGTGCAAGCCATGCTCCAGGGAAACTCTTTACAGTAGTGTAAAGAGGTGACCTTATGGAGGGATTTATAGTCCCACTCTAATCCTCTCTAATATAATACGCTTTGTTAACCACAAGCAGAGATTAAGATTTACAGCATCAGAGAATCACAAAATGGAGGGCAGTCAGAGAATATAGGGAATCCTGGTCCAGCCAAATTACTACACCTATTTTTAGGGGGAAACAATTCAGTCCATGATGCCATCTTATGGCGGTTCTTCCACTTTTTCACTGATCTTCTACACCACTAGTGTACCCTCAGAATTTCAGATTTCTGTTGACATCTGTGTTCAGCACAGCCTTCTCTTTCGGCAAACCACCGTCGTCCCTCCCAGATGAGGAAAGGAGTCTTGGAATGGCATTTGACTGACTAAGATGGGTGTTGTTCTGGGGAACTGACAAAAAAAATAGTAGTTTTCCCAAGAAAGTACAAAATTCTTCACAAATGTTCTTTCACTAACATTCACAGAACCCCCAGGAGCCTGGTGATAGCATTAGTTCTGATGTCATAGTTTCGTGAAGAAACTGAGTCATATACCAGGCCTGTGAGTTCTGATGTGGTAGCTGGGAAACAAGCTCTTCTCTTGTCAGACTAGAATTTTTCCTCATTTCCACAAACAAAATACTCAGGAGAATATAGCTTTTCTACTTCAAACAAGTATTTTCTTAAACCCAGTTTGATGGCTTTGGGGCAGACACACTCTGTCTGCACATTTGAGAGCTTTTAAACAGCAGATGGTTGAACCAGACTCTTATTAGTAATGTTGGTACAGATGTTAGAAGAACCTTCTGGAGCCTTTAGGGCTCTTGGCATCCCTGACCAAAGACAACATTGGAAGTGTTGTAGGTGTGAGGGTGCACAGAAGCTTCTCTCAGCCTAAAGAATGCCAGAATCTAGCTGTGATATACAGAGACAAAATTATCATTTGAAGATTTTCTCTCACACATTTTCTTTCTCTTGCTGAAGTGGGAATTTAAAAGCCAGCATGTGTTTGGGCCAACTGGTTGATGGTCAACACTTCAAGAGCTGATGACTCTGGTTTTAACCCTGCATGAAAAGAAGAGTCTCTATAGTCTTGAAAATAAAAACAAATACAAATAATAGAAGATTGCTTAGAGGCCATCTGAAATTTCCTATTAGCTGTCATTGTTATGGAACTCAGAGATAATCAAACAGGAATGCTTTCTGCTGTTGTAGATGAACATGTAGTCCAGAACATTTCTGTTTAACAAAGGGCAACAAATCCATGTGTTTACTCAGTGAATATTTACTAAGCACCTTCTATGTGGTGGAAACAAAGACACAAAGAACAAGCCGTGATTCTTATTAGTGGACTCCCAGGCTCATGGAGGGAAATTTGACCCAATATGCTATGTGTTAAGGAGTTCATGTGGTGCAGTGGTCAAAGCACTTGGCTAGTAACCAAAAGGTGGGCAGTTTGAACCCACCAGCTGCTCTGTGAGAGAAAGATGTGGTAGTCTATTTCCATAAAGATTATAACCTTGGAAACTATAGGACAGTTCCACTCTGTCCTTGTAGGGTTACTGTGAATCAGAGTTGACTACATGGCAACAAGTTTGGCTTTTGGTTTATAGCGTGCACTAGGAATCCCTGCAAAGAGCTCTAGTGGCACAGCTGTTAATCACTGAGCTGCTAACTGAGAAGCTGGAAGTTTGATTCTCCCCAGCAGTTCCTTAGAAGGAAGTCTTGGTGATCTGCTATCAAAAAGATATGTGTTATTGTTGTTCTTATTGTAACTCGGTTCCCTCGAGTCGGTCCTGACTCATAGAAACCCTGCGTACCACAGAACAAATCACTGCTCAGTCTGATGGATGTTTGCAGCAGTTTCCTCTCACTTTGACTAGGGCCACATCAGGAAATGTAAGTCCCGAGAGCTTTACACTATCTGCATTGCTAAGGTCAGCTCTACTTTGAGGAGGCAGTTCTTTCCCATCGTATTTTGAGAGGCTTCCAACCTACGGGGTCATCTTTCAGCACAGTGTCAGACAGTGTCCTACTCCCATTAGTGACTTTTTCACTGACCAATTTTTCCAAATGTAGACCACCAGGTTCTTCTTCGTAGTGTGTCTTAGTCTGGAAGTTTCATTGAAACCTGCCCACTGTAGCTAACCCTGCTGGTATTTGAAATACCAGTAGCATAGCTTCCAGTATCACAGCAAAATACAAGTCACCATGGTATGACAGATTGACCGATGAGTAGTGGCCATAAAGATTACAGCCTAGAAAACCTTATGGGATATTGTACTGTGTCACATGGGGTCACGATGAGTCAGAATTGACTCAGCTGAACAACAGGAGTACCTGTAGAACCAAACAGCAAAGCACTAGGCTACTAACTTTCAGCCACTGAAACCCCTGTGAAGTACAATGGTATTTCGGTACACGTGGGGTTGCCGTGGAGTTGATGGCAACTGTCAGAGTGTGAATAAAGTCTGTGTGGAGTCTGTGGCAGCGGCACAGAGGAGAAAGTGCCAAGCTGGAGACTACCTCTTAGCAGAAGTCAGGCTCTAGATTTCGAAGAAATGGGATGGGGAAAGGGTAGTCAGGGAGAAAGCAGTCACAAGAAGAAGAACAGGTATGAAGGCAGGGAGACAGAGAGTTAACACAAATTTGCAAGAACTTATGATGACTCAGATTGCTGAGGTCACAGGGCTTGTAAGGAGTGAAGTGGCTGGAAACCATAAACAGTGTTCTGTGCTATCTCACAGAGTTCAAGATCTATCCTGTGAAAATTAGGGAGCTCTTGATGGAGCCCTGGGAGCACAGTGGTTAAGAGCTTGGCTGCTGATCAGAAGGTTAGCAGTTCTAACCAGTAGCCACTCCTTCCTTGGAAAATCTATGAGACAGCTCTCTTCTGTCTTGTGGGGTCGCTATGAATTGAAATCAACTCAATGGCAATAGGTTTGGTTTGGGTTGGGTTTGATGAGGTAAATAGGAAAGTCTGGGTTTACATCATTAGATAGTTTTTTAAAGATTGTTCCAGTGGCCCACATTAGAGATTTATTAGGAGAGACAGAGGGTGACTAGATGCCTTACAAATATGAGGCCAGACTTCAGAGCACACGTGCATCCCGCAGTTCAGTACAGTCAAGTGGTTAAAAAGATACACCTGGAGCGGACAGACTGGGGTCAAGCTGCAGCAGTGCCAAGTACTGTGTGACCTAAAGGAAGTCACTTAACCTTTCTAAGGTCTGTTTCATCATTTCTGATAATGGTGACAACCATATAAAGGTTATGTGGAATAATGCACATGAAGTATTTAGCACAGTGCCTGGCATTGAGCACCCAGTTCATTCATTCATTCTTTCAAAAATAACCAAAATTTTTGGACGAGGCAGGCAATAAGAATGCCAAGTCCCACACCCAAGAAAACCATCACTGTCAAGTTGACTGACTCATATTGACCCTATAAAGCAGAGTAGAACTGACTGAGAGTTTCCAAGGAGCACCTGATGGATTCGAACTACCAAGCTTTGGGTTAGCAGCCATAATGCTTAACCACTGTACCAACAAGATTTCCAGTGAGGACACAGTAGTGAGCAAATCCACCAGAGATTTTGCTCCATGTGAATTTCAGAGTTTAGGGGACACTGAAGAAAACTCCTGCAAGTGCACAGTTACACGCTGCGTTTGCTACTGTAAAGCTTAGGTACAAGGTTCTCCAAGATCTCGTAGAAATGAGTAGGGGGCATTAGCTGAAGAGTCAAAGAAGACATTTTGAAACACACTGAAATTCTGTTAAAGGTGTAGATAAATTTGGAAATGGATCACGATGATGGTTAAGTAATATGATAGCCCTAACTAATGTCACGTCCCTGAGTAGCACAAGTGACTTGCACTCAAAAGGCTGGTGGCTTGAACCCACCTAATGGTACCATGGAAGAAAGGTGTCTCGGTGTGTTTCCATAAAGGTCACAGCCAGGAGTGAGGTGTTTGTGAGTCAGAATCAACTTGATGGCAACAATTTTATTTATTTATTTATGTCAATTAATGTGACTGAATTCACACGGCAATTGTTTTGTTATATGTATTTTTATCACACTCATACACACAAAGAGGCAAGAGCAGATTCAAAAAAATAAAATGAAGTCTTTAAACTGAGACTGGAAGAAGGAGCAGTTGTATCTCCAGCAGAGAAGAGGGAACAGCTGTCCAGGCGGAGGGGATAGAATGAGTATAGGCCCTGAAGCAGGAGGAGTGTGTGCGAGGTACGGGTGGGGACCTGGTGGGGAACACGAGCGGAGAGGCAGACCAGATAGACATCACTGAGAGCCTCTTGGGCGGAGGTGAGGATTTGCCGCTCTCTCTTCAGTTCAGTGATAAGCCAGCACAGGCTTCCATTCCTCCTCCCGCACCTCAAAGGCAGTGTGATACGCTCCCTTTGGCCTTTTAAGAACTCACTGTGGTGGCTGTGTGGAGGGAAATGCTAGCAGCTATTCGGCCTGGACCTTTAGCAGCTGAGGTGCTCTGCCAGTCAACTTGGCGTGATCCTCAAAGACCACAGACACCACTGAGGTCTTATTTGGCAGCCACAGGAGAGGGCTGTACTGTGTTTTGATCAAGTTTCACCGGCTTTGCCAAACTTGGTCACATGTCTTCTCAGGTACTTGACAAGCCAAGGTCAGGGGAGGACATAGCCGGGGTGAAGAAGAAAAGGTGAGCAGCACAGGTAGGCAAGCTGCCTGCTACTCTGACACCACCCTGGGTTGCTGCTCATGAAATCCAGGAAAAGGGAACAGAGTTCAGGTTGCTCCTCGTCCCCTGGCTGCCGGTGTTGCAGACCAGCGTTCATTCCTGACAACTAGCTGAGCCAGAGGCAGGGAGCTCATTCATCTTCAGAGTGTAGACTCTCTACCCTACCGTGTTTTGTCTTTCCTCCCTGCACCAAGAGAACCATCAGCCTTCAAATTCTTTCTCCTAGCCAGGCAGGAAACCAGAAATCAAACCACATTAAACCTCTTTGAAATACCAAAAAGATGTGTTTCTCCCCGATACAGGACAACACACATGGAAGTGTAATCCTACTGTATTGTATAGAAATCTGAGAGACAAGCTGCCACCTATTCTTGCAACATAAAAAGCTTTAACTTGACTTCCTTGTATAAACATACAAGGAATAATTTCAGATTAAGTTGGCCATCCATGCCCCATCCTGTTAACTGTCATTAATTGCTGTTTTAGTCAGCTAGTGCTGCTCTAACAGAAATACCACAGAGTGGATGACATGAACAAAGGAAAGTTTATTCTTACACAGTCCGGTAGGCTACAAGTCCAAATTCAGGATGTCCGTTCCAGGGGAAGGCTTTCCCCCTTGCCAGCTCTGGAGGGAAGTCTGGTATTGCATCAGTCTTTGTCCGGGGAGCGTCTTGACGAAGAAACCTCGGGTCTGAAGGACACACTCTTCTCCCAGTGCTGCTTGCTTGATGGTGTGAAGTTCCCAGTTCTCTGCTTATTTTACTTGCCTTTTCTCTGTTGTAAGATGAAAGGATTAAGGGTGGGGCAAACCATACTTCAGGGAAATTCCCTTTACAGTGGAGCAGGGAGGTGATCTTGTAACGGGATTTACAGTCCCACCCTAATCCTTTAACATACAGAATAGGAAAACCACAAAATGGAGAACAATCATAAAATAATGAGGCCCAGCCACATGGCTACACAGATTTTCGGGGGGACACAATTCAATCCATCACAGTTGCCCTCCAGTTGACCCCAACTCATAAACCCCAGGCTCAAAGGCATGAAATGCCATCCTGTCCAGCAGCATCCCGATGATTACTACCAGATCAAACCTTTGTGATTCATGTGGTTTTCACTGACTAATTTCGGGAAGTAGATCACCAGGCCTTTCTTCCTAGTCTGCCTTAGTCTGGAAACTAGTGAAACCTGTGCAGCATCCTAACAACATAGCAGCCTCCACTGACAGGTGGGTGGTGGCTATGCATGAGATCTCTCATCTTGGCTAAGTCCTTTCCTTCCTTGAGTCAAACCATTTCATAAATGGGTGCCTGTCACCACCACAGCAATGTACATGTATCTGGCAGTGTCACTGTGTTTTGGGACAGTATTCCTGCACTCTAATTTAGAAAGTATGTAGTGGGTTCAGTTACTTTATTCTACTAACACTGCCATTTTCTCAAGGGAATATCAGAGAATTATGCATTTTATTCAAAAGAAAGTGACTTTACTTTGGGTAGGAAGGTACGCAAGGACCCCAAGTTATTTTAATGTCTTCAGCTGTCCACTCTGCACTTGGTCTGTTCCTTTTACTTTGTGACAGTGGTTGCTAAAGTAAGTTTTACTGTTCTTTCCAAGGCCGGGACACAGTGCAGTACAGGGGAATCAGTGGGCCGGAGTTCTAGATCTGAATGATTCTTCTAGGCAGACACTGTCTGCCTCCGCCTTAATGCCATCACTTCCTTTCTCTGCATCTGCTCCTCCATTAATCAACTTATGACTTGTGCTTGTTCGTCATTTGGGCCCTCTCTACCACTAGGGTAGTTTTGAACTTATGAGAGAGTATGCATTCTTATCTGGTTTGACTTAGTTTCATATTCCTCTGAAAACAAGTTCTACATAAGAAAAAGTAGAAATGATGTTTTCTCTGATTCTACTGTGAGGGCAAGGTGGAAATCTCCAAGACTGGGATTCCCACAGACGTTCTTTAGGATAGTCGTGGTACCTTGTTTCTATTGTTAGTTGCCTTTGAGGTGGCTCTGACTCACGGCGACCTTGTGTGTAACAGAAGGCACTGTAGCCTGGTCATGTGCCAACTTCATGATTGTTGGTGTGTTTCAGTCCATTGTTCTGGCCATCGTGTCATTCCATCTCTTGGAGGACTTCCTTCATTTTCATCAACGCTTATCCTTGCCTGTCTTCATGATAAAAGACCACCCCTCATGCAGTCAGAGCAAAATGGAATAGACCATCAAATTAGACGAAATAGAGGCTTAGTGCCTCATTCACAACCATAATTGATGTTGTCATGCAATTTCTTGCATTATTGGTTGAAGTAGAAATTGTCCAAACTGGGCAGTAGAATGCTTTAAGTGAGTATTCAGTAGGTAGCTATGGGAAATAAGTGGTCACCTCCAGACCGCTTTAGAAGCAGGCAGGGTGGAAGTTATAAAAGTATATAAGTATATAGCTAGAATTTAAAAAAAGAAATGGATATCTCCCACAACAAATCCAGTTCCTGGAACATGTCGTTTCTAGCACCATAATGATTTCCTTGACACAGCTTTTAGTACTCTGAAAATGACAACGCAAGTGTCATCCCAGCATCAGATACCTTAAGTAACACCTTGTGCCTTCTCATCATTTCAGAACGAGCTCAAATGCCATCTCTTCGGTGACTTCTCTAAATGTCATTTGAAAATGACATTTGTATATTTTTACATTCTGCAGTCCCCTTACAGAATGTAAAAGTCTCTCCTCAAGGCTGCTAGTGTACCTTTCTTTGTTTTCCTTCTGTAAAGCCCTTATCACAACACATTTTAAAAAGCTGATTGTCCTTTACGGTCTTCTGGATAATGAACCTTTTGAGGGCAAGGCTATGGACACAGGCTGCTCAATAAATGCTTGAATGAGTGAATTTGTCCTCTTTTGTATATCACTGATTCATTATTTATCTCAGGCTTTCAAAGACTTTTTGACTCAACTGACTACCAAACTGAGGCTCTCTCTGATCACATGTGCCCATCTACCCTGTTATGAACAGCAGTTAAACACTGTCATCTTTTTGCCCTCAGAATCTTAATCAGTCATAGCAGTTTCTGGGATGCAGAGCCAGTAATCTCCGAAGACCGTATGTGAAGATACAGTGTTTTAATAAAAGGATTTATCCATATTTCAGAGAGTTCTTTCTCTTTGCTCATCCTGAAATTGTTACAATTCACAGATGCCTAAAGACACCGTGTTGTCCTTCTTGTGTACTGGCAAGTTGATTCTGACTCATAGTTATTCTGTAGGGTTGAGTGGAACAGTACCATAGGGTTTCCTAGGCAGTGAGCTTTACAGGAGCAGATCATTAGGCCTTTTCTCATGCAGACTGCCTGATGGGCTCCAACTGCGAACTTTTCAGTTAGCAACTGAGAACTTAACCATTGTGCCACCAAGGCTCTTTAAAGACCACCAGAGTCATGGAATGTCATGTGGCCTGTATGAGGAAGTCTGTCCTCTTTCCTGGGAGAATAATTTTCCTGTAGCTATGGTCTTGACCAACTCCTTTTAAATAAAATAAAACCATATTTTTCTTTCCCAGTCTTTTGATGACCAAACCAAAAACTAAATCCATTACTGTCAAGTCAGTTGTGACTCAGAGGGACCCTATAGGATAGAGCAAAAATGCTCCATATGGTTTCCAAGGCTCAGCTGGTGGGTTCAAACTGCTGACCTTTTGGTTAGCAAACAAGCTGTTCTTGACCACTGCACTACCAGAGTTCCATTCTGATGACAATTCAGTTAAATTCAATGAAACAGTGAGCAAACTCTTTTCAGAATACATTCTGGTGCACAGCTTTCTTTCAGCTACTGAGTCACTTGTGTGGTAGAATGATGATGACATTCGATTTTATCCTGAGTGCCTGAATGCCTCCCAGTTCGGCTTTTCTTCCCTTCTCTGCGCTGAATCAAGCCCATATATTGTACTCCCTCTGAATCTTCATCTTGGCTGACTGTTACCACCCCTAAGGAAATCCCTTCAGAATATACAGGATGAGCAGTTGAAAACCTAGCAAGTCATAAGACATAGCATATGTCATGGTGAAATGACAGAGGAGACTGACCAGTGTAAGCCACATTCCTGCCATGAGGTAGGGTGCCAACCCTGAGGAAGGTACGAGGGATGTGGCCATAGCTAAATGACTCGTAGAAGGGAATGGAGAGACAACAGAATATTCTTTAATAAAGTTCTTAGTTTATTTTTTTTTCCCACTCTTCCTCCTTACTGCAAATGCTTCGTAAGCACTAGGAGCTAGACGCTGTCCTGGGCTCTGAGAAACGCAACAAATAAGACCAGGTTCCCACACCCTCATGGAGTATACATTCTGATAGAAGAAATCGTGTATAGGTAAACAAATAAAGGTGTAACTTTAGGAAGAGACTGGTATTCTGGAGAAAAATAGAAATGGACAAGGAGCTAGAGAGTCGGAATTATTTTAGTCAGCACTGTCTTGGAAGGTTCCTCTGAGGAGGAGCAGGAGGTAGCATTTGAGTAGAGACTGGATAATGAGAAGTGCAGTGACACAGGTAAACAGCTCTGGACTCGGCGTAAGCTCGGCAGGATGCCTTTAGGGTGTTTCCATCGGTTAAGTAACACGGTCTGGTTTACCTTTTTTAAAGATCGTACTGGTTGCTATGTGGACACTAAACTGAAAGAGAGGAAACCCCAACGCTGATGACCAATTGATAGGCTACTGCAGTCGTCTAGGCAAGTGACTGTGGTGGCTCCAGTGACACTGAGATAATGGAGGAGGTGGTGAAAAGCAGCTGTAATGGGATGTATTATCAAATAGAGTCTTGAGGACTCACTGATGAATTTGATGTGATGTGGGGGGAAGGAGACGCACCCAAAATGATGTCTCAGGTTTTAACTGAGAAACTGAAAGAATCAGGGTAGCATCTACTGAAGTGGAAAGAACAAAGGGGAAGGCAGTTTGGGAGTCATAAGGGGGAAGGGGGGGCAATCAACAGATGGACTACATAGAAAGTGCAATACAGCAATAACAATAAAAAATACGAGTGTGTTTGCATAGGTAGATATGTATACATATACATTTATAGGAGGGCATACGTGTGTGTGTATACATACAGGAACATGTATAGGTGCATCTGTAGGTGTATGCATATACATGTATGTGTGTGCTGCATATATACATATGAGAAGCTTGGTGCATAGTGGTTAAATGCTATGCCTGCAAACCAGAAGGTTGGCAGTTTGAGAAGCCAAAACCAGTACCATTAATTCCAACTCACAGCAACCCTATAAATCAGTGTAGAACTTCCCTGTAGAGTTTCCAAGGAGTGCCTGGCAGATTTGGACTGCTGACCTTTGGTTAACAGACATAGCTCTTAACCACTACACCGCCAGCATTTCCATGTGTGTGTGTGTATATAATGAAGTACACAGGGGCACAGTTACAGATAACTTCCTGGCTATAATGAAACACCTCATGGGATTGATTTACTGGATTTGAAGGCTTAGGACCAATAGTCTTGTGGGATAACTTTGTTAACTGGCATAATATAGTTCATAAGCATTATGTAGTACATCCTAATTTAGTCAGTAACATCTGGCATCTTAGAAGTTTGCAAGAAGTTATCTGAGATACAGCTATTAGTCTCTACTCATCTGGAGCAAAAGGAAAAGAAAGCAAGCAAAGACTGAAAGAAGAAACTAAACTAATAGCCTTCAGAAACAACAGCCTCATCTGCCCTGAGACCAGAAGAGCTGGATGGTGCCTAGCTACAATTACTGAGCATTTTGACCAGGTACACAGTAGATTGTCCTAGACAGAATGGGAGAAAAATGTAGAACAAAATTCAAATTCTTTAAAAAAAAAAAAAAAATGCCAGACTTACTGGAGCAGTAGAGACTAAAGGAAACTCCCAAGCTATTGCCTTGAGAAAACCATTAAATTTTGCACTAAAACTATACCCAGAGGTCACCTTTCAGCCAAATAACAAGTTGGCTCATAAGATAAATAACAGCCTCAGTGAATATTTTGTTCCTTTAAAAAATCATCTGTATGAGACAAAATCATCAGCAGTTACCCTAAAGCAAAGAAAATAAAGTAAGGGGCAGGCAGAGAAACTAGATCAACAGAAACAGAAAAGCCAGAATGAAAATAATGAGAATGTTGACAGACTGTGGGGAAAAAATGTAATTATTGTTACTGAAGTGTGTATAGAAATTGTTAAATGTGGACCTAATTTGCTGTGTAAACTTTCAACAAATTCACAATAAAATATTATAATAATCTGAAAAAGAATATAGGCAGAAAAAAAATAGTGACATTATAAATCCGTGTTTGGTAGAGTGCTAGCACATGGAATTGATTTACTAAATACTTGTTGAATCAATGAAACTGTGTAAGTAAATTATGGAAGGGAAAAAGAGAGAGAGGACAGTCTGTCAATATTCTCATTATGATAGGGTGCTAAAGCCCCATGCTAGAATTTGGGACAACTAGGTTTCAGTCCAAGAAAATATTCCCAAACTCATTTGAAAAGTAAGGGATTTAGACCAGATACTTAGAGATTCCTTTTCGTTTTCATTCTAGGATTGCTTTCTCTGTCTTCCTCCACAAGGAGTAGGCTCACACTCTTACTCATCCTGACATCCTGGTGGCATAATGGTTAAGTGCTGTATCTGCTAACCAAAAGGTCAGGAATTCAAATATGTCAGGTGCTCCTTGGAAACTCTACGCAGCACTTCTACCCCGCACCATAGGATCACTATGAGTTAGAATGGAGTCGACAGCGCTGGGTTTGGTTTTGCTTTTCTGACTCACCCCATGCCTAGACCCATAGCCCTTGCATCCCTGCGCATGGATGCAGAGCCAGCAACCTTTGGTGACAGGGAGCAGCCAATCAAGAGGCTCCTCTGGCCACGCTACCCACGTCCTTCTCACCCCCATACAGTTGGGAAGCAGCCTGGAAGACTTTATGGAATAGGCTCCTTAGTGGTCCAAACAAATTCGCATCAGGTGAGGTATCCTGAGGGTCTCACTTTTGAAGAACAAGTTTTCAGGTAAGATTGGTTCCTTCTGCATACTGGTGAACCACGTGTTGACTGACCCGCTTACTGCCCTGATTCAGCCTCCTGGCTGTTTCCTATTGATCTTCAAAAGGGAAAACCAGTTCCCTTCAAGTCAGCTGTGACTCATGCTGACCCCGGGTGTGTCAGAGTGAAAAATAAAAAAGAGTGTGCTTTGTTGAGTTTTCAGTGGTTGAGTTTTTGGAAGTTTTCCTTTCATCTGAGGAATCTCAGAGTAGAATCAAGCCTCCGGCGTTTTGGTGAGCCGCTGTTTGCACCACCCAGGGACTCCATCACAAAAGGAAGGGAGAACAATTAGGGCGAAGGTAAAATAGTCACCTTCAAATTGGAAAAAGCACAATGAAAAATTAAAAAATAACTGTGAAAATGCTATCAAGCAGCCTTGGGGTAATAGCCTTGCAACTCAGGTTTTCACGTATTAACCTCTTCTGCACTCACTCTTCTGCAGGACTGAGGGTCCAGAGTTTACTCGCATCAACCCTCTTGCCTGTTTCTCTTTCTTCAAAAATTACCACGCCGACATCCATCTGGACTAGCTCGTCACAGAACACCACAGCCACCGCCTCCCCTACCGGCAGCAACTCGCTACTGCCGGTGACGCCATCATCCCAAACATCTCCACTTCCCAAAAACGTCTCCATAGAGACCAAAGAGAAAGAGATCACCAGACCAGCTTCAAACTGGGAAGGCACAACTGCACACCCTGCACCTTCTGGGTTCTCGTCGTCAAGTGGTGGAGTCCAGTTAACATCCACGCCCGCAGAACACAGCTCGGGCACCCCTGAAGCAAGTGTACCACCTAGAGGGACCCAGTCACCTGCTGAGTCTCCCACTGTCATCTCCTCTCAGGCTCCAACCTCATCACCCACGCCGCCTTCTACCTTACCACCTGAGGCACCCGCCGCCTCTGCCACCACTGTCTACACCTCAGCCGTGACCAGCACCAAGCCCTCAGAAGTCCCAACCCCAGCAGGGACTTCTACAGAAGAGCACAGCTTTGACAGCACACCCGCCTTACACGCCATTACTGAGCCAGTGACCAAGGAGACAACACCACAAGCAACTGTGACAAACAAGATAACCTGTGAGCCCGTAGGCGTCGACACCACCACCTCTGTGGGTGTGATCGTGGAGCAGGTAGAACATGCGCTGAGCTCAGGTGAGTCTGTGTCTAGAGCTCCAGTGCTCCTGACTACGCGGGGACGTTAAGAACACAGTTTGGTTAATCAAACGCAACTGATTAAGGTTGAACTTTGGAGTACAATGCCTTAGCTGAGTTTTAGTTCTTCAAGAACACAAACATTTAATAAATGGCATGTAATATTTATTAATTGTGACCAATTAATGAAATAATTAAACAAATATGGTTTGTCTTGACATTATATCACAGGTAAAGTAAAAGAGAGGATGTATGGCAACATGACAAGCTTACTAGGTTTAAGTTCTGGCTCCTGACCTTTCGTAAATTGTTTAATCTCTCTGTGTGTTTGTTTATTTTTCCTCATCTATAAAGGGGGTCGCCATGAGTCGGATCCGACTCGACGGCACTTGGCTTGGCTATAAAGGGGAGATAAAATAGGCTCTGCCATGTACAGTTCTTGTGAAGATTAAATGAGACAGCATATGAAATGCTTACGACTGTTCCTCACAGGGAATAAGCATGTCAGTTAGAAATGCTCTGGAATCTTAGGAGGTGCAAAAGGTTAAGCACTTGACTACTGCTAGCTGAAAAGGTGATCACTCCAACTCACTCAGAGGTGACTCAAGAGATAGGCTTGGCAGTTTGCTTCTGAAAGGTCACAGCGTTGAAACTCCATTGAGTCCAGTTCCCCTGACACACATGGAGTTGCCATGAGTCAGAATGGACTCAGGTAGCAACTAACAATTATTAATCTGTTCAATGTATTAAACGAGTGTTTACTTCATGGAAATCAGTCAAGGAGAATAGAGTGGGAGTGAAGAGAACTTGCTTATTCTTTGCTGCTACAGATGTATTTCATAGAAAAAAAAATACATTGTTCTTACATTTGTTTTTATTCGTCCAGCAACCCTGTGAAATTGATATCATTTTACCTTCATTTGCAACTTATGGAATGAACTAATGGACAGAGATTCAGAGTTACTTCTCTGAGGTTACGTGCACTCACATTGGTGTGAAGAAATTTTGTGTACTGGGCAGGAAAAACCTTTAGTAACAACATTTTCTTCTTGGTTGAGAAACAATGAGGTGATAACAGCCATGAGGTAAATGGGACACGTTCAAGTGTGCCTGCTTTTGGGGGTCGCTTTACCAGGAACATGGACTGAGGGTGAAATATTCTGGTTGGAGCCACACATGACCAACTACTATCAAAGGAATAGCTATCAAATAGGTGTTGTTGAGGAGAAATTAGTACCATTTAATAAACAATTATTGAATAACCATGATGAATTAGACCTCTTGGCTGCTAACCAAAAGGTTGCAGGTTCAAACCCATCCAGAGGCACTCTGGAAGAAAGACTTGGCAGTCTACTTTTGAAAAAGTCAGTCATTGAAAACCCTATGGAGCAGTTTTAACTGTCACCCATGTGGAATCACCAGGAGTCAGAATTAACTCAATAGCACCTGGTTTACTGGTTATGAATTAAAGCTGTGCTAGGCAGTTGTAGGTAACAGGGAAAAAAAGAGCTAAGACTAACAAGATATAATTCCTGCTATTAAATGGCTCGTAGCGTAGTGGGTGAGCCGGGATTCCAACAATTGCAAATTCCTATTTTCAAAGGCCCAGTATATATCAGTGAAGATCCCAACAGAAAAGAGAGAGAGACTCAAACTGGGAAAATAGGAATTACCAAGATGTCAAAAATAGGGCTGGGACATGGGGCAGCTGGGTGTAGGGGGGCTAATAGGAGCTGTAAGGTCTGGAGAGTTATCAGCCAGCCTAGGCCTGACGAAAGAAGGGCCTGCTAGCAGAACCCAGGAGAGAGAGCACTGTAGAACAGACCACGTAAGAGGAGCAGTGGCCTTAGGTCAGTAACCGAAGGAAACCTGGACTCAGTAAGTGAAGGGAGGAAATCCTCTGCCCTTAAGCTCCAACTTTCCTCCGATGTGCTGATTCCTTATTGGCCTATGCAAGCCAGAAGCCAAAGGAGGAAGGAACTCACCAGTGTAACACAAACACATCAGCAAGGTAGTCTGAGAGCAAAGCAGAGGAGAGTGGAGAGGGGAACTAGAGGGCAAAAGAACAGACTCTGGCCCAGTGGTTCAAATGTCTGTTCCTCTGTGTGGCCTTCATGAACTTCTTGGGAAGAATGTGCACCCCTTCCCTTTCACACCATATGTATACCACTTACACACAGTAGTTAGTTGATTAGTTTTAAATTAGTGTTTACAGCACAATTCAGTTTCTGATACAAAAACTTATACCACTTTGTTATGTGACCCTAGCTGCACACCCCATACTGTTACCACACACTCCTCCTCTCCACTCTGAATTTCCTGTGTGCATTCAATCGGCTACTGTCCCTCTCTGCCTTAGCATCTCGCCTTTGGGCAGGAGCTGCACAGTTGGCTTCTGTATCTACTTAAGCTAAGCAGCATACTCTTTCCAGCATCACCTTATGGCATATTAACCGGTTCAATCTTTGTTTGAAGAGCTGGCTGTCGGAATGGTTTCAGTTCTGAGTTAACAGTGAATCTGTGGCCCATGTCTTCCAGGAACCCTCCAGTCTGTTGGACCATCAAATCTGGTCTTTTTCGATAGAATTTGAGTTCTGCACCCCATGTTTCTCCCACTCCATCAAGGACTCTTTGTCATTGGTAGCTGGACACCATCTAGTTCTTTCAGTCCCATGCTGATGTAGTCTCTGGCTTATGGGGGTCGTTTCTGTCTCTTGGGTTCATATTTTTCCTTAAGTCTTTGATGTCCTTCATTCTCGTTTGCTCTAGGTGGGTTGAGACCAACTGATGCTTCTTAGATAGTTGTTTGCTAACTTACAATGTGTGACTTCTGACTGTTTCCATCTACTCCTGAACCCCTCATTCTCTCAGACTTCTTGAGAACTGAGACCATGGCTGATACTTCCTTGTTCCCAGCATACAGGTAACACTCTTGTATAGAGTGGGGCCTGGGAGCAGAGTGGGTGTTGATTTTGATTCATTGTCTTGGAGACTGTTCCTAATATAGGTGCCCTCAAAGTGCAGGCTTGAAGTCAATGTCCCACCTCATCTCTTCTCTCTTGGCCAGCTGAAACCCTCCTCACCACTTGTTTGAGCTATGTCTTCAGCTTCTAACTGATATCCTTTTCTTCATTCTCCACCCTTTCCAGGATACCCTAGATATGGTGAGCTAATACTCTTGAGCATAAATTCTGGGTTTGGAATCACAATCATCTGACACAACCTGCTAACTGGGCTAGGCTATCTAAGACAATCCAGTTCCAGTGTTGTGTCTTGTTTTTAAAACCATCTGCTGTATCTTGATTGCTTCAACTGGAAGTCATCCAAGTTTGCTTTCAAAAGCTGGACAGTGAATAAGGAAGACAGAAAAAGAATTGCTGCCTTTGAAAGAGTACAGAATACACCACGGACTGCCAGAAGAACAAACAGATCAGTCTTGAAAGAAGTACCACCAGAGTGCTCCTTAGAAGCAAAGATGGTGAGATTGTATCTTCCGTACTTCGGAAATGTTATCAGGGGGGATCAGTCCCTGGAGAAAGACAACATGATTGGTAAAGTGGAAAGTCAGTAACAAAGAGGAGGACGTTAAGGAGATGGACTGACACTGGCTGCAGCAGTGGTGTCAACGATAACAATGATTATGGGTGTGGTACAGGACTCGGCCGTGTTTCGCTTTGTTGTGCACAGTTGCTGTGAGTCAGAACTGACTCAGTGGCATCTAACAACAAGTCGGTAGGTGAAGAGGCAAAAACTTAGTGTCAGAGTTGAGTCTCGAATGTTTATAACCAACCAGCAAGTTATCATCCAGTCCATTGTGACTCATGATGACCCCTTGTGTCTCAGAGTAGAACTGTGCTCTATAGGCTTTCCAATGATGGGTTTTTCAAATGTAGATCACCAGCCTCTTCTTCCAAGGCACCTGTGGATGGACTTGAACCTCCAACCTTTCTTTAGCAGCTGAGTCCACAAACTGTTTGTACTACCTAAGGACTCTGAAACTATAATTCTACAGAATACTGTACATAGTGGGACATCCGGAGTAGAGTGAGTGAGTGAGTGAGTGAGTGAGTGAGTGAGTGAGTGAGTGAGTGAGTGAGTGAGTGAGTGAGTGAGTGAGTGAGTGAGTGAGTGAGTGAGTGGGTGGGTGGGTGGGTGGGTGGGTGGGTGGGTGGGTGGGTGGGTGGGTGAGTGGGTGAGTGGGTGAGTGGGTGAGTGGGTGAGTGGGTGAGTGGAGGAAAGGACAGATGAGCAGGTCAGAAGCAGACCACAGAGCTTGGGCCTGTGTACATTTTGTTTCAGTGCACATTTCCCTTACAATCTATAGAATCAAAACTACTTATTGTGCATCTCCCAAGAACTTGTGCCTGATGCCAAGAAGTATCCTCTTAGATTTTGTAGTTTCCATAGAGAGAAAAGGCACAAATACCAATAACTCTTAATACCACTCATTAGTATCTTCTCTAAGAGTAAACAAGGTGGGTGGAAGGATATTTGAAATTATGTGATACAGTATGCTCATTTCATAGGTGAAGAGTTCATATTCCAGAAGTGCCTCACCCAAAGTCACACTGTTCGGTGCCAGCTGGGCCCAGAGCCCAGAGCCCACTTTTCACCACCCAGCATTGCTACCCTAGTCTTTTCTTAGCCCAGCAGACCAAGCAATACCTCATGAGATTGTGCTCACAGAATACTATTTTGGGATATTCTTGTTTAGAGATTCTTGTCGTAGCTTTAATAGTAGCAGTACTCCCTTTTGTAAGCACTTTGTCATATTCCACATGAGTTCACAGGGCAGTTCCTCCTCTGCCTTATAGAGTCGCTGTGAGTCAGAACCAACTCAGCAGCATACAGCAACAGTGTGGGTTCACAGAGCATATGTGTTAATCTTTAAAAGGACTCATCCACTCAACAAGTATCTAGCTGTAGTCATCAGTTAGCCCTTCTAGAATAAACGTATGGCTGAGAGTTAAATTGGACAAAGGGATTCTGGAGGGTTCTGTAATGGAAACAGCAAATGAACTGAGCTGTGGGAGAGGAAGGACTTGGGGGCCTAAGGAGGAGATAGCAAGGGAGGTTCAGCCAGAGGACATGTAAGCAAAGTAGGAAGGCAGCACAGGGATAATGCCGCGGAACTCGGTGTGGGCCACCCCTGAACTGGAATCCTGATGCTGTCAGCCGTATGACACACTGACTTTGCTTTTGTTGTGGGACCCAGTGCCCTTCACATTGCCAAGTCAGACTGGTTTTACCTGACCTGTCAGCAGCATTTGACACAGATGATTCCTGCTCTTGTCCTTAAAGCCATCTCCACTTGGCCTCTTTGGGCTCTTCATCTACCTCACTGGAGGCTCCTTCTCAGTCTCTTTTGTCTAACTTCATCTTCCTCCGTCTCTGGGGCACTACTGGCCCTCCTCTCCCGAGCCTCTTCACTCTCAGGCTCTCCTCAGTCCTCTCTCTTCCACATTTAACTCCCAAGGTGAGCTCATCCAGCTTCATGGCTTTAAGTGCCATGTGAGCATGAGTCTCAGGTTTAAGATCCTGGCTTTTGGGGGGCTGCGTTTTCTGTCATTTCATTGAACCACAGACATGTATATCCAGCGGTCAATTAACTCATCTTCTCCACTTGGATGGCTCACAGGCATCTCAGACTTACTATGGATAAAATGAATTACTGATCCCCTCGACCAGCTCTCAGTCCACACCTCTGTCTTTCCCCTCACTTCTTCAGTTCCTCAGGCAATAACCTTAGACTAACTTAAGACTCCTTTCTCTCTCTCATACTCTACATCCAGGCCATAAGCCCCCAGTCTCTTCCCATATATCCATTCATCCTCTCTCACTTGTGTTATTTCACTGTTCCTGCAACTGATCTCCCTGTTCCCAGCCTTGCCAGAGAGATCCTTTTAAAACCTAGGACAGAGCCTGCCACTCCCCAGCAAAGGGGGAGCCCTCCAGTTGCTTCACATTTGCATCAGAGTAAAAGCCTACAATCCGTTGCTAGATCTGACTTACCACAGCCTCTCTCCCCCCACCTTCTTACACATTCACCCTGCTTGCTGTTTCTTGAACACAATGAAAACACTCAAGCCTCAGGACATTTGCACTTACTGTTCCCTCTACCAGAAATATTGTCCACCCACATCTTTAATGGTTCGTGCATTTTCAACAGACAAGACTCCAGTTAGCCGTTACCACCTTAGTAAGCTCTTTGTTCACTCCATCATCTGAAACAGCAACTTACCGCCACAGTCAGTCCTTTTATACACCTTTATTTTCCTTTTCATCATTTGCCATTTTCTGGCATCATCTCATTTATTTGGTGGTGTCTATTTGCTCTCTCTAGCATATCAGCTCCACAAAAGCAAAGACCTTGTTTGCAAAGAGGAAGATTTAGCTTTTGTCCCATCCCTAGTACAGATATTGATGTGGTAAACCAAACCAGGTGCCTTGTGCTGATTCAGACTCTTGGAGAACCCATGTATTTCAGGGTAGAATTACACTCTGTAAGGTTTTCAATGGGTGTGATTTTTCAGAAACATCTCCAAGCTTTCCTTCCAAGACTCCTCTGGGTGAATTTGAACCAACAACCTTTAGTTCATAGCTGAGCACTTACCCGTTGGCACCACCCAGGACAACCCAGCACATAGTATGCCTGCAATAACATTTGATGAGTAAATGAATGAAAGAATTATTCAACCAAGCCAAGTTATTTAAACTCTCTGAGCCTCAGTCTATTTATTCCTAAGATGGACTAAAGAAAATATCTACATAATTTGTGGTCGTGAGGTTTGAGATAATAAATTTACAGCAGAGTAGTTGTTAAGCAGTGGCTCAATTGATGGTTATGCTTGTTGCTATTTTACTGTTATTTACAGTTATTAATTTATATTATTATTGTTAGTGTTATTACTACTATGCTGTCATCATGATTATTTTTGTTATTATATTCTTTTAAGCTTCTCTTGTGAAATTGTCTGAGTAGATACTGGGCATTGTTGTAGTCAGTGCTGCCCTAACAGAATTACCACAAAGTGGATGGCTTTAACAAAGGAAAGTTGATTCTTACATAGTCCAACAGGCTACAAGTCCAAATTCAGGACCTCTGCTCCAGGGGAAGGCTTTCCCCCTTGTTGGCTCTGTTGGAAAGTCCTTGTTTTTCATCAGTCGTTGTCCAGGGAGCGTCTTGGTGCAGGAATCTCAGGTCTGAAGGACGTGCTCTTTTCCCAGTGCTGATTTCTTGATGCTGTGAGGTCCCCAGTTCTCTGCTTGTTTCCTTTTCCTTTTGTTCCCTTGTAGGATGAAAGGATAATGGGTGGTGCAAGCCATGCTCCAGGGAAACTCCCTTTACAGTGGAGCAGGCAGGTGATACTATGATGGGATTTACAGTCCCACCCTAATCCTTTAACATACAGCATAGAAAAATCACAAAATGGAGGAAAATCATAAAGCATTGGGAATTATGGCCCAGCCACATGGCTACACATATTTTGGGGGGGACACAATTCAATCCATGACAGGCATATAGCCATGAATAAGACGATCACTGTCCTCATGGCATGTACAATGTAGCATGTACACTGCGTAGTAAGTAACCAGGTTGGTGGCTGCCAGGCTGCCTGGAGGCAGATGTTGCAAACAAAGCAGGAAGAAGACAAGTACTAGGGACCCGAGGCAGTAGGGTGAGACAAAACAGCTTTGCTTGCCAGACCACTGATGGTCACTTAAGGCTTTTAATTAAAGGAAGAACAGGCTCAGAATTATATTTAAGAGTATTCAACCAGCGAGAATGTGTATGGTAAGTCAGAAAGAGTTTAGTGCGGGAAACATGTAGACCAGTTAGGAGACCTGGTTTCTGGTTTGTCATTGTCACTAATTAGCATGTCACTTCAATTACTTTGACTTTTAAATGGTCTTCACTGGAAACTGGAAACCCTGGTGGTATAGTGGTTAAGTCTACACCTGCTAACTACAAGGACAGCAGTTTGAATCCACCAGGTGCTCCTTGGAAACTCTAGGGAGCAGTTCTACTCTGCCCTGTAGGGTCGCTATGAGCTGGAATCAGCTCGAAAGCAGCAGGTTTGGTTTTTTGGTTTTTTGAACTATAAACTGAACATAAGAAAGGCACTTTTTTCAGGTCCTTTTGGCCTCTGGTATTACAATAATTATTTATTTCAGTTATCCCTTGCAGAAAGAATGCGATTCATATTTATCTGAGACTTATCGAGAATATACGTGTTCCAAGAATTGGACTAGGAACTGACACACGTGTACCCTCTTGTCTAATCCTCCTAACCATCCAGTGAGACGAGCATTGCAGTGTCTGTTTTACAGGTGACCAGCCAGGTTCCAAAAGGTTCAGGAACTTAAGTTCTTGCTTGAGTGACCAGGCCAGGATTCCACCTCGGTTCTGCCCCTCAGCCCCGTGTTCCTTCCATTACACCACTGCTACCTGACTTTGTAGAAACGAAAGATGGGAAATGGGCCAGTGGCCTCCAGAAGCGGAAGTGAGCTAGATGGGATGCTGTCCAAACCAGGTGTTGCCAGAGGTGGTTCTAGGGAGTGGAACTACCCTACAGAAATGTGACTACCCAGTTGTTTTTGAATCCTTGAACTATACTGGATGGTTCTATAAACAATTACATGCTTGGTAATTCATGAGGACTTAACAAACATTCCATATCAAGTTACAGTATGTTCTGAATGTCATCAGTCCTTATATATGCAGACTTTAAAATTACACTCTACTTATTGCTGGTGCATAGTGACTAAGTGTTTGGCTGCAAACCAAAAGTTCGGCAGTTCAAATCTACCACTTGCTCCTTGGGAACTCTACGGGGTAGTTCTTCTCCATCCTGTAGGGTCACTATGGGTTGAAATCTACTCAACAGCAGTAAATTTAGTTTTGTTCCAAAGTGGATATTCTCTTTTGTCCGTAAATTCTAAGTGTCCGTTGGTCTATGCTAATCTCTACATTCTTTTGCAAAGAGAAGGGCAGATAATTGTGTCAATTTGTGCCCTTTGTACTTGAAATTACCAGCGTGAAGCCCAGTATTTGTTCAGGTCAAATGAGCAGTGCAAATAAGCTGATACAGACACCAGGACATCTTTGTGTCCACACCTGCAGGAGACTTCCAGCTCTACAAGATGTCTCTTTATTCTGTGAAAAATCCTTCAAATGAACATACATTTGAAGTAGATTAATTCTCTAAAAAGATAATGGGATAATTTTTAAAATATACGGATAAAAGTTTTAGGAATAAAAATATGTGTTGTACTATGTTAATGAACATCGTACTTAAATAACACATTAAGAATATGTTAAAGGGGAAAATGATTTAACAAAATAAACATATGAGAAAGCCACATAAAAGAATGTTAGACATTCATTTATCAGATTCTTTAAGAGGCCCAGAATATACCAGGAAGCAATAATCCTAAAAAATATATCTTAGTCTCAGCTTTACACATATACAACATTGTTCACGGCCAAGCCCGATTCTCTTAGTGGAGAATAAACCAGTGAACCAGTTACCATCAGTTTTAACTGATGGCAACGCCATCTGTGTCAATGTAGAAGTGTGCTCCAAAGAGTTTGCAGTGGCTGATTTATCAGAAGTAGACCATGAGGCCTTACTTTCAAGGCACTACTGGGTGAACTTAAGCTTTCAACTTTTCAGTTAACAGCTAAGCATATTAACCATTGTCACCACCCCCAAACCAAAAACCAAACCCACTGCTGTCAAGTTGATTTTGACTCATAGTGACACTATAGACAGAGTAGAACTGCCCCATAGAGTCTCCAAGGAGTACTTGGTGGATTTGAACGACCCAAAGACTCCTAATAAATAGTGTCACAGTGTTTTCAGTTCTCCTTTTCCTTCACTGTCCTCTCCATGAAGTAATATTGATTTCTAACTCTTCGTAACTCCCAAATTCATTCACTTCTCTCCACTCTCCCTCTCACATCCAAGCTCCCCAGGTCTGCTGCACTCCCTCACATCTGCCCCTTTAGCAATCTCGCCCACTTACCTCACTCCACACAGCAGCCAGAGGGACATCCAAGCAGGGCATCTACAACACCTCCATAACCAACATCCCCTCTCCTCCAGGCATCCTACTGTTACTAACATGAGGTCCACAATCCTTCACTTCACATGGCCAGGGGAGCCCTGTAGTATCAGCCTCTGCCTGTATCTTACTCTCTCCTCTCCTCCCAGTACCTCCCACTCTGGCTGGCTCTCTCTTAGTACTGACAACCGGCTGATCTCCCTTCACTCATTCAGATGCTTCTACCTAAACCCCTCTCGCAACACGTAGCACAGTGCCTGATGATACATTTACTCAGGTGGCTCTTTGTCCATCACTGCACTGCTTTCCAAGCTGTATGAGGAGGCAACCTGGTTGGTCTTAACTCACAAATATATTCGCAGCATCTCAGTGACTGGCTTAGTGCAGAGGCTCAAGAAATGTTTGATGAGTGCATGAAGGACTTTTGGTGACTATTAAAATTCAGAGTGTGCATCCACGCATTTTCTTGGTCTCGTAAATGCTGAGGTTTTGAGTTGAAAATAAAGAAAAGTTTAACACCCTCACGTGTGCACACAAATATACCCTTTAGATCTACTGTCCTGTCTGTAGGCCCTTCAAAGGGTGCTCAGCCCCTCGCCAAGGGCTCCTGCCTACCCTCAGGCTCACTTCACCTCTCTTCTGACTCTGTCTTTGGCTTTCCCATAGGTTGCAGCAAGGGCTAGGTTATGGATTGTCACAGGCTTCCACACCACTCTTTCTTTTGTACCCGATTCTTTAAACCTAGTCTAAACCTCAAAGCATGCTCACAGCACGTGAACTCCCACGATAAGCTCCCAACTGTCAGGTTTTATCTTAGGTTAAAAATATTTTGAGTTCTCTTTTGGCTTATGTTTATTACCTAAATCTTAATCTGGCTCTTGAAGTATTTCCAAAGTATTCCTAGAAAAGTTATACCAAGCTAATAACTAAAATCAGCTCTTTACCATTTATGCTGCCGTTTGATGGTGAGGACTAGTCCATCTCATATTTTTATTGTCTCCTTATTGCCTTTTATTACCTTTGGAAGGTTTCCATTTGCATGGCACAACTTCTTCTGTGTTGCATACTTTTTGCCACTCATAGTGGGCCAAAGTGACTTGGAAATGCATCACTGAGGAAGTGGGAGTTGATTTATAAGTACAGTTGATGTTATTGTTGATTCTGTGGCTGACAGGCTCATCGAGAAACTGACTGGAATATGCCTGACTCTGTACCTAGACTCTGTACCCTTACACTAAGCATGCAATTCAAAACAGTATGACTTTCAAAGTTACAGAACAGTTAAGTAGGGAAGTGACGATGAATCAGCACCAACCTATCATCTTGATTGGAAAAGCGTCTGAAGATCCCATTCCTGAAATATTGACTCAGGAGTATTCTATTAAGTGGGTAAATAACAGATACTAAATTGATATGGCCTTCAGCATGCCTTGTTTCTGGATCCTTAGAAAGATATTGATCAATAGAACCCAGTGCCATTGAGCCAATTCTCATAGCGACCCTATAGTGCAGGGTAGAACTGCTCAATAACATTTCTGAGGAACACCTAGCAGAATCGAATGGCTGACCGTTTGGTTACCAGCCATAGCACTTAACAACTGTGCCACCAGAGTTTACATTCGTCAGTAAGAGGAGGCATTTTTTTAGTAGTGTCTTGCTTTCCTCATCAGTAAAGATAAATTTAAGTTAAAATCTCAGTAAATCTATGGAAGTGGGCCATCAAGACCATTTTGTCCTGTTTCTATTTGGAGAAATTGTGGGGTAATTTCAATGCCAGGAAGGTGAGAGTGTTACTAACAGTACAAACTTTGGCATCCAACTGTTTGGTTTAAATGACAGCAGTGCCATCTACTACATGGAAGACTTGCACAAGCTTATTTACCCCTGGGGGTCCTGTTTTCCTCATCTGTAAAATAATTGTTATAACAGTATCATGCCTGCCTAATAATTCTTATTAAGATCAAATGAGAAAAGTGCTCTATAAAGTGCCCACTACATATTATCAAATAAATGTCAGCTGTTACTGTTACTACAATTGGGTCTGTGATTTTTGATATAACTTCCAATGAGTTTTGACTCTTCTAGGCTTTGGTTTTTCTTAATTTGAAAAATGAGAATGTTTGCAAAACACTTTAAGACTCCTAAAAGGACTTCCGCTCTACAAATTAGATAATAAAGATCCAGTTAAGCACTCGCCTGGAGCACAATACAGAAAAAGAATAACTCCGAAGATGTGAAGGAGAAAAAGAACTAAATTCACATTAGAAAGAACAGTTTCAGAAAACCTGGGCAGTCCAAGAAAAAGTGTTAAAGAGTTCAAACAACTACAGATTTCTTGTCCAAAGAAAAGAAATCATGGTGGAGGGAGACAAAGAGACAAAGCTGAATTTTGGGATTTAGCCTAGACCCCACCTGCCCCAACAGGTAGAACATAAATAGATAGAAATTGCTCTCTTCTGTTAACCTACCTTGAAGTTTGGAAATTATTTTTCTTTCCAATATTTTTAACTCTACAACCTTGAGTGTGAAAGTTTAGGAAAAATCAAAATTTGGTAAACACAGTTAAAAGCAGATTCTTATCTGGCGTTGGTGATTAATTATAGAGGCAAGTCTTAATAAATCTGACTGATAGTTTTTTGCAGGTTCCTGAGTCGTTGGGTTAGCAGTAATTATACTGATGCTCCTGCCTTTGATTAAGGTGTTAGGACAGGTGACCTAAAACTGTGACTCCTTACCTGTGTTCCATGATGAAATGATAAATGTGCACCCTGCTCAGCCAACAGGTGTAGCACTCTGCCTCAGGCTCTGAGAAGGTCTCCCTTCCTTCTTGCTTATTTCCTCTAACCAAGAAAATTGCACTGTGGAAGGTCGTCCTTGCTGAGGCTGGTACACCTGATGGAATCTGAGCTTCTACCTGGCTGGCAGAGTGTTTCTCAGAAAGGTCATAGGCCAACTTCTCTGTTTTATTTTTCCCCTTGAATATTATTTTACCTGGCATACAACATTGAAATAATAAAGGGATAGGCAAAGAGGTCACAACAACAACAGACCTTCTCTCTCGGTGTTCATGGAGATAAGTGGCAGCTCACCATGCACTTCCCGCAATACATCATGTCCCTCCTCTAGGTGTCATTCAGGCCCTCCTGAGTGGTACAGTTGGCAATACCCTGTAGAAAACAGTCCAAATCTGCAGTACATCATTGTTTAAAGTCATAGTCTACAAAACCCAGTGCTACTGAGTCAATTCCAACTCATAGCAACCCTATAGGACAGGGTAGAGCTGCCCCATAGAGTTTCCAAGGAACACCTCATGGATTTGAACTGTCAACCTTTTGGTTAGCAGCCTTAGAACTTAACCACTATGCAACCACAGCTTCCAGACTCTACAAAGGACTGATTTTTCAGCCTATACATACATTTCTCCTGCCCAGTGCCCTGAAGATAGTGATTCAAACTGAAAAAATCCCAGTGAATTCTTTGTGATAATTTTTTTGGTAATCATACTGAAGACGTGGGTAGCTGAGGGATTTATTTTTCTCATTCTGACTTGACTATTGCATAGAAATACCTACACCCTTCAGTCAAGGGATCAGATGGCCTGATGTGACACAGCTAACCCACTCACATTTATAGATCAGGATTTTTAGGAGAGAGGAGGCAAGAGAGTTCTCCACCATCCACAGCCGACGCTAACTGTGCTTGTCTGTTCTTTTTCTTTGGTTATTCTCCAGGGTAATTTTGGTGTTTGGGTAGAAGAAGGACTCCTTGGGTGGTGCAGATGGTTAAGGACTTCACTACTAGCCAAAAAATTGGCAATTCAAACCCACTCAGAGGTGCGTCTGAAGGAAAACCTGGTGATCTGCATCTGAAAGACTACAGCCTTAAAAACCTGTAGAGTAGTTCTGTTTGGAATATAGATGCTTCCGTTTTGGAAGTATTGCCCTGCTTGGGTCTTGCTCTTGTTTGCTGTCTCCAGTACCAGCACTTGAAGGTCTTTTAATTAGTGTGAAGCCAATGAGGAGAGAATTTAAAATAATCTGCACCAGGAATCAAGAGGCCTGAGTTATCTGCCACTGACAGACTGTGATCTTGACCAAACCTCTTAACTTCTATAACCTTCCATTTTATCATCCACAAAATGTAGGAGTTAAGCTGTATGAGTCTTCTTTAGAAGCTCCTTTCAACAATAAAATTACACCATTGCATCGATCTTGATCTGGCTGAAGAGTAAACTTGAACAGTGAGATTAGCCATCATTACTAATATCTAGGTTGGCTCAGATTCTCCACGGCATCCAAGGTTGCTTCCTGACTTCAGAGTGTTTATGGGGAGAGGCACCTGGAGCCTAAGACCTTTGTATTGAACTTGATAATGGACAAAGCATTTTAAATACATTACTTAGTACTCTGGCAGGAAGTGCGGGTTTTGTCAGAGTTTGGCACATAGTAAAGAACACACATCAGCTGTGTAATTGAACAAATACCATTTTGCAGATAGTTACAGGGTCACAGATGAGGCATGGAGAAGGAGAGGAGCAAAGTGACTTGCCAAGACCATTCAGCAAGGGTATTTACAAAGCCATTCCCCACATCAGGTGTTTCAGTACCATGAAGTGGAAAAGCATAGATTTTAAAAGTCTAGCCAAAAGTTTGAATCCCATTTCTACTATGAACAAGTTAATACGCTTGTCAACTACTTGGACCCTCTGCTTCCTAAAATCCAGATTGGAGGTATCTGCCCAGCTCTGCCTAGCTCAGTGCCTAGCACAGGGTAGTCACTGTAGGTCATGGCTACTGTGATTATTATGGCTGGGACTGTTTTCTAAATGCTTTTATTGTTGTCCCTGGCACTTGGCTGGCTTGGCTTGGCACAGTACTATGGATACCTCTGAGACCTGTTGTTGGAGCAGGGTTAATTGACAGCAGTCTTGAAGGGAATCCTGTGAGGAGCATTCAGATGTGTGGGCCACCCATGTATCAGGAGGCAATCTTATACCCCACAGACTCCTTTTGGCCTGGGAGCAGCCTTGTCGTCATTCCCTGACTCATAGTAACCTGATACACAACGGAAAGAAACACTGCCTGGTCCTGTGCCAATCCCACAGTCAGTTGTTGTAATCCGTAAGGTTTCCATTGTCTGGATTTTGGAAGCAGGTTGCCAGGCCTTTCTTGCTAGTCTATCTTAGTCTGAAAGCTCTATTGAAACACTCTTCAGTGTCACACCAGCACTCAAGTTTCCACTAACAGGCTAGTGGTGGCTGCACATGAGAGATTTTGGATGGGAGTTGAACAAGGTCTCCTGTCTGGAAGGTGAGAGTTGTGCTACTAAACCCTGGGTCCCTAAGGGGAGTGCCCTTAGGCCAGTGAATGGGAGGCATGCTCCCAAAATGTAAGCAGACTTGGGCTGCTGTATGTGAATCAGCTTGTTCGAATGGGAAAGCTAGTGTGTACACCGACTGCTGCTGTGTGATGGGAAAAGGCAATGAGGAACATCATTTATGATTCATAGACACTCAGCAGAGTCCATATTACAGGTGTCAAAGGAGAATGGGATTAACAGGATTTACAGGCACTGAAATCAAATGGCAAGTGGAAAAGAGGCGCATGGTGCTGGAAAAAACTGTCACTGTACGTGAGGAAACTTTAAAACCATGGTAACCAGGAACTGTCCCAAATTTTTGTGCACCAGTTTGCATTTATTGAAAACCTTTGCTCCCTGCTTCCCTGAAGCACAGCTGATATGCCTGTGTGCAGGAGAAGGTAACAGAGGAAGGAAAAAAAACACTTGACTTGGACAATTGGGAATCCTTTATTATCTCCAGTATAACTTTTAACCTACATACTCTAGATCAGTAGAATGCTTTTAGATGAAAGTAAACTAGTTCTCCAAATCTCCAAACTAAGTCTTAACAATCACATGAAGTAGAAAAGTATAGATTTCAGGATTCCTGCCCCAAAGCCTCACAACTAGACTGATAATATTACGATGGATCGAGAAAACAAAATTGAAATAGTCAACAGTTTTCATCCTACTTGGATCAACAATCAACATCCATAGAAGCAAAAAAATCAAATGGTGCATTAATCAAATCTGCTGCAAAAGATAGCTTTAAGGTGTTAAAAAGCAAAGATGTCACTTTGATGACTAAGGTATATCAAACTGTGGTATTCACGAAGAATATTGAATATGCTAGGGACTCCCAAATGAATGAACATATCAGACTTAGAAGAAATGTAACCAGAATGCTCTTTAGAAGTGAGAGTGAAGAGACTTCAGCTCACTCACTTTGGCTTCATCACCCAGTTGCTCCAATTAGAGCATATTTTGAATTTGGTGCTCAACCTGACCATGGAATGGAGTAGACTACTAGGCCTGATATAGCTAGGATAAGTAGTATGCTGAGGTTTATGGTGATTAGTGGGTATGGTTGTGTGTCTGGTTGAGGACCAACTAAAACTAGGGAAACAGTCCATGAGATGGATTGACACAATAGCCGCAACAACATACGCAAACACACCGGTGATCGTGACGATGGCACAGGACTGGGCGGTGTTTCATTTTGTTGTGCTTAGGGCAGGCGTTGAATCAGAGGCGACCTGATGGCAACAATATCAGGCTCCAAGTCTGAATCCACTTCTGCCCACTAGCCACCCACTAATTAGCTTTTAAATAAGAATATAAACATGAGGTAGAATATTTCTGTTGTGATCATATTTCATAAATTTTACCTCTGCAACTCTGTGTGAAAAATGACTAAGCGGTAATTTCATGATTTCAAGTTTTCCTGCAAGGGTAGGAACAAGGACTAACTCACAGAAACAAACTTGGGTTAAGTGTTAATTAAAAATAATTCTGAAGCATGTATGTATGCAAGCTTTGTGCCTTATAAAAAAGTTTTATTTTTGCATCATTACTACTCATAAAGTTAAAAATAGCTAAGTTTTAAGAAAAAATAAAAGCTATTTTATGAACTATTTACTTTGAGTTTAGACAAATAAAAAGTATAATTTGGGATGCCCAGTCTGGTGAGCAAGCAAAGTAAGCTTTTACATAAAACCATGGTTATGACAGTGTGTTTCATACCTCCCCACAGTGGCATGACTAGGGTTGGTGTCACCCAGTGAGGTGATTCATGGTGTCACCACCCACATGCCACCTCTTCCTAGACTGCTCCAGCTTTCAAAGATTCTCTGTCATTTGCGAGTGGCTCCATCAGCAGTTATTGGTAGAAATACAGAGTTTAGTGCTACCCCTCGCCCCTCTCCCCTACCTGCCTATCTATCCATCAAATCCTACACTGTCCGGTGTGGTTTCTGGGGCTTTTCATGTCTCTCTAGAGCTGGGTGTTAAAACTCCAGAGCCCTGAACTGTGTTGGTCTCCCTCCGGCACAGTGACTTACCTCAAGGAGATTCCATGAAGCTGCTTCAGGAAAAGTTTGTGGGTTACATTTGAGACAAAAGGGAGAAGACAAGCTTAGTTTTCCCTGGAGAATAGAGAAGGAGAAGACTACGAGAGAAATCCAAACAGTCCAAGGCCAGAGGTTAAAGAGACTTTTAATAATGGTAAAATTAGCGTCATCAGCTGGTGGTGCTACAGAACTGGAGGTTTCCTTGTTCACTTTTTTCTTCTCCTCCACACCATTCCCACCTGCCTCCCACCCCCACCTCACCGGTGCAAATTACCACTTACCCCGGGCCGTTTAATATGCTGCAGTGTGTAGCATTTGGCAATACTGTGACAGCTAATTTGGATCACGACTCTTACTGGAAACCTTCTAGCTAGTCCTTCCTCCCAATTAATCTGAAATACTGAGCTTCAACCCCCCCTTCACCAAGATGTATAGAAGGGTCCAGACCACCACACAGTCCTGAGCTAGACTGTCACATTGTCCAGATAGTAGAAAGCAGACAGATCGTGTACCAGAGTGGCAAGTTTCATCCCAAAGCAGACTCCGATCTGGTACTAGAGCCCAGGGGACAGGAGAGCTCTCTGTGATCAGCAACATAGACTTGGAAACCTACCACTGAATCCTAGTTTTACTATTTACCATCTTTGTGGCTTTGGGTCCTTAATGTCTCTGCTTCAGTTTCCTTATCTGTAAAGTGGCAGTAATAATACTAACTATCTTATGAAAGTCCTATGAATTGACATACATAAGGCTCTTAGAACAGTCCCTGGTACCACAGTAACAGGAGAATGTTGCTGCTATTATTTCTATTATTGCTTTTTATTACTGTTACTTTATCATTGTTGCTATTTGGGAGGAAATGTGATCTGAGAATCTTGTGATAAAGATGGAAGAGACTTTTTCTAGAGCATTAGAGATTTGGACACTCGCTCAAAGCTCTGTCAAGCGCCTCTCCTCACCACTTGCCCAGGTGAAAATGAATTCTTGTAAAGAGGAAGAATTCCTTTGAGACAAAATATCCTTTCCTCTTGGTGACTTTGACTAAAGAAGCCACTGTGTACACTGAAGTGACACTTTCTCTTCTTCCCCATTTCTTGTCTAATCCTTCGACCAGAACCAAAACCCATGCCATCAAGTCAATTCCAACTCACAGTGATCCTATAGCACAGAGTAGAATTGCTACATAGGGTTTCCAAGCAGTACCTGGTAAACTGGAACTGCTGATCATTTACTTAGCAGCTGATCTCTTAACCACTACACCACTGGGGCTCTATCTCTGGACCAGGAAGAAGAAATAAAAGAGCAAGAATATTGAAAATTAGTCAAGTGATTTGTTAAAGGCTCTCTTCAAAATAGATCAGAGGCACACACACATACCCAGGAACCTGGTCAAAGTCCTTACACACACACTGTACTTAAACTGACTGTTGGTTTTTTCCAAGGAGAATGCAGTTCCAGAGTCATCTGTAGACAGGGACAAGACACTCACCTTCTGTTTTTCACCTCTGGAAGCCTTCTGCCATTACCTCCTCCACCCCAGCTCTCAGGGCAATAATAACTCTTAAAGAGCTTAGTAAAATTCTTTCAGAGGTTCACCCCATTACAAGCTGATATTTTCAGTTTGAACACAGTTGGCAAATATTCCTGCCAAAGAGATCAGATGAAATATTTCTTTCATGTTTAAAAGAGGGGAAAAAAAGAAAACACCTTAATGAGGAGAGTTGCCTGAGGACTGTGTGAGGTTTGGGAATGTTGCTAAGGCCAGGAAGACAGAAGGGGACTTTTAGGTCAGGTGTGGGGGAGCGAGTTCAGACATAGGCAGAGCCCCTTCAGGGTGTAGACAGAGCTCCTCTGTTCACGAAGAACCAGTAGGTATGTGACTGAAAAAGTGGGATGAGGAGATGTTTGTGTAACATGAGAGGCAGCCTATGAGGAGAGAGACCTTTAAAATGATGCCAGAGTTGGTTTCAGGACTGCCGCAGGATACTGACCAGCTCAAAATAGAGGAAATGATGGCCTTGGGAAGCCTCTTTTCTGTAGGGGAAGTGGGTAGGAGTAATGGTTGGCTAGCTCTGGAAAGCACCCAGGAGCACAGCATCCTGGGAGTTTGCTGTGGCTGCTTTAAAGGTATTATCTAACTCTACTCAGAACAGCTATTCCTAAAATATTTCTGCTCCATCTCACCGGCTTTCTCATGTATGGGACTTACAAAAGCCCCATGTGGAGGGCAAGGGGCATTCCAAGATGAACAGACAAGAGCCCGGTGCTAAAGAACTTTCATAGTATCATGACTGGCTTATACAAGGGCTTAAAAAATGCCAGTTATCATTTTTATTTGCCCATGTTAGATGTACTCATTCAGCATTAAATGAGTTGAGTACCTACTATGTGCTACACACTGTACTTGGTGCTGTGAGTGAAGGAAGAAAGAGAAAGAGATTCAAAATGAATCTGATTAGAGCTGCCTGAGGAAGCTTGCAAACAAAGTCCAATGTGTGTGTAAGAATTAAGCAAAAAGGGAAAAGGCTGAGAGCACACAGCAGTGTGATGTTTGCACAGGGCAGTCAGGAGAAGCTTCTCAGCAGGATTGAGGTTTTAATTAGGCGTAAAGATGGGTAGTTGCTGGCTAAACTGAGGAAAGGGTCTGGGGAAGGAATCAAGATATTAGTAATTAAAAATGTAAAACCTGGAATGAAACAGTCCATGGCTCAAATATTAGCTCATTCATTTCCTAATTTTGAAACATCAATCAAATGCTTAATCTCTCTGAGTTTTAACTTCATCATCGCTAAAATGGGAACAACTCCATTCATGTCATAAACCAAACCAAATCTGTTGTTTGGAGTCAATTCTGACTCATAGTGACTCTCACAGTAGGACTTCTTCATAGAGTTCCCAAGGAGCACCTGATGGGTTTGAACTGCCTGCTTTCTGGTTGGCAGCCCAGTTCTGAACCACGGTACCACAAGAGAGTTAAATGAGATGAGCGCTGTAAGGGTCCTAGTTCAGTACAAACCCAAAGTAACCATCTGCAAATGGCAGCTCTTGTTATTCTTTAGTCCATTATGACAGCTCTGGGCTGTCATAAAAGTGGTACAATGGCATTCTGAGAAACACAGCCTTTGAAGAGGCCCAAACTTCAAGAAGGCTTTGGCTTAGGATTTTTGAAAAGCCCTCTGATCAGGCAGAAAGTGTTGGTGCAGTGGAATGTTCTGGCATTGCATCCTATAAAATAAACAGATAAATTTTCTCCCACTCTCTTTTAGTTTCTGCAGGCTCCAGGGCTACACAGTGTATGTCACACCCCAGTCTATAACTTGCAAAACCAACAAGGAAGAAGGATATGCCAGCCACCCTTCCCATCCCCCCACTTCCAGCACACTGCCTACCAAGTGTCTAGCAGCTTCCTCATAAGGCAGAGCCACCCCTGCCCACAGCCACACCTTCCTCACTTTCCCTCTCCTAACCTCATCTTCAAAAGTAAGAGTAGCAAGAGAAGGGGAATTCCACTGTATCTTAAATAGAACTCAAAGAAATGACATTTGTTTTCTCAAGGAGGAAATAAAGCCTTTTCAGTTATCAAATTTGTGTTCCTGTCAGCAATCTCTTCGTAAGCTCAAAGCATAATGCCCTCAGATGCAGGCTTCCCTAGGGCTAAGGTCAGAGACTGCCTTCTGATGGCAACAGCTGCTCTGGAGGCAGGAACAAACTCAGGAAGTAAGATTGCCTAGGCTCAGGGCCTGATCAAGGTCTTCTACTTATGGAGGATCCCAAATCCTCTGGCCAGCACCCTCTGAGAAGAGCCAGTCGTTGGTAGAATAGTTCATAGTACAAAAGAAAAAAAAACCCTTTGCCATCAAGTCAATTCCAACTCATAGAAGGAGGTCCAAATATTGAAGCAAGACTTTTTGCTAAGATTAAAATCTATTTTGGCCTGATATCAAGTAGCACCAACCTCCTGAAAAAGGCCCTTTTGCCCAGCTTCCCATAGGGGCTCATAACTGTGGAAAAGTCATCAGCTCATTCCAGTTCTGTTCACATGGGTTGTCCTCAGCAGATAAGGAATTGTGGCCTTGAAGAGCCCCATTTGAATGAAGATTGAGTTTGCACCGAGAGCTAGAGAACCACGGGTCACACAGAGGGGAAGTGGGTCACTCTATCACTTGCTGTCCCCAAAAGAAGAACATTATTTGAGGTGAGGAACCTGCCTGTGTTCATCTTTAGAACCAGGTGGTATAGAAATAAATTCAGTAAATAACAGAGTTGAAGGGAAGCCCAACCACCTAGAGTCAGGGAAGAAACTTGGAAAAAGGTCAGACCTGCAATTTCCTGTATCAAATTATCTCTGAGGTAAGATACAAGCCTTACAGGGAAATTAGCTATATTTCTTCTTCCCCAGTTTTTTTAAAGAGAGAAATTAAAAGTTCTGCTTTTAAAGCTGCTTCTAGATTGCAAAGGTTGCACCTTTTTGAATCTGAAAATACCCTCATCACTGTATAACCTTCAGGTTATCGTCCTTTCATAAACTCTGAAAAGTACTATAACTTTTATAGTGGTTTAGTGGCTTAGTGGTTAAGGGCAGCGGTCTAAACCCACTAGCAGCCATCCCATGGGAGAAATGTATAGCAGTCTGCTTCCATGAAGACTGCAGCTTTGGAAACTCTCTGGGGCAGTTCTGCTTTGTCCTACAGGCTGGCTAGGGGTTGAAATTAATTCAACAGGAACAGATTTGGTGTTTTTTGTTTGTTTGTTTTGTTTTTGTTAAAGAGCTATGAAAAGGCTTCAGTGAACCTTGAACTGTTCTAATTTCTGCACAGCTTGGTGGCTGAAAAGCTAAGAACCGCCTTTTTTGAAACTGTACTTCATGAAAGTTTACAGAGCAAACTAGTTTCCACTGAACAACCAATACACACATTCTTATGGGATGTATGTTGCCAGCTCCACCACATCAACACTTTCCCTTTCTCTACCTTGGGTTTCTCATTACCAGCTTTTCTGTGCCCTCCTGCCTTCTCATCCTTGCCTCTAGGCAGGTGTGCCCATGTAGTCTTGTTTTGTTGTATGGGCTTCAAAGAATAGACAATTTCCATAAGGGAATCAGACTCCAGACTTTCTCAGCTTGGTCCAGTCTACATGTTTTTGCATCAGTTCCATAACTGTGTCTTTACAATGGTAAAAAAAAAAAAAAAAAAAAATCACTGTCAAGTCGATTCTGACTCATAGCAACCCTATAGGACAGAATAGAACTGCCCCATAGAGTTTCCAAAGAGCACCTGGTAGATTCAAACTGCTGATCTTTTGGGTAGCAGCTGTAGCTCTTAACCACTGTCCTACCAGGGTTTCCTTATAGTAGTAAAGGGGGGAGAAAAGTACAGATAATTTTACTAATTTTTTTCAGAAGGATCCTCCTTGGGACAAAGAAATGGAGATCTGAGTGTCCAGGAATGTGAAAGTTCTGAATTGGTGGGCTGTGGTCAGTCTGTGAAAACATATCGAGTTCTGATCTTTAGATGTTAGCATTATCTTACTTGGTTCTCATTTAGTAGTTACAATAGCTAGGGCCTGGATGTCTAAGGCTGCCTTCTTTCACCCAAAACTTTTAGGAAGTTTGCTAATGCATTTGTAAGTAGATTGACCTGCTTTTAGTTCTGTTTCCATTCCTTTGATAGGGGGCTTCAGTGAGAAGAACATTAAATAGAAGCCATTCACACAAGAGGGAAAAAATAAGAGAGAATAATCTGAAAATTACCAGTCTCCAAAACTGTGGGAAAGTTCCATCACCTTCAAGACCTAGTATACAAGTGATGGGCCCTCACCCAAGATCTTACATTAGGGTACCATTTTAGCCTGGTGAACCCTTAAAACTGTGCGGGATCAATCTGTTGTCATTTTTAGTTGCCACCAAGTCAGCTCTAACTCCTGGTGGCCTTGTACACGATAGAGTAAAATCCTGCCTGATGCTGCACTGTCCTCATGATCACTGGTATACTACAGTTTGTTCTTGCAGCCACTGTGTATCTTCAGTGCCTTCCAATCTGGGGGTTCATCTGGCAACACTCTCTATATTGGACAGTATTCTGTTGCATAGTTTTCAGAAGTGGATTGCCAGATCTTTCTTCCTAGTCTGTCTTAGTCTGGAAACTCCACTGACAACTGTCCACCATGGGTGACCCTGAGGGTATTTGTAATATCAGTCACATTGCTTGCAACATGATGGCAACACTCAAGTCACCACACTATGACAAGCTGACAGAGGAGTGGTAGTTGAAATAGATAAAATGGCTCTTATCCCTCTGTTTTGGCAGAAGGGTGCTATCAGTAAATAATGTGCTTCACAGCAGTAATCCTGGGAAGCATCATAGTTATTCTTACAAGGCTATCACGTATAAAGAATTTTTTTTAACTGTCCTTTAATAGCTACCTTTGGCTCCAGTTTTCAAATTCCACAAGAAAATATTGATGCCACTTTTAATCGCACTTAGCTATTTTTGCAAACAAAAAATAGTACTGCCTACAAGACTTGACCTTACCTTGTATACCAAGGTTGACTTTATTTTCTACAAAATCCGGTCACCTTTCAAGGCTGAAAACTGGACATGCTTCCCGAAGAGCAGTCTTTTAAATGTTCTGATTTGATGGCACCATCATTAAAATTAGTACATCTCTTCCAAGGTGACTTTTGAAGTGGAGGCTATTGATATAGCTGTGTGGTTTTGGTTTATTAAAACACCAGCCTCATTAGCTTGTAGTGGCTCTTCAATAAAGCATCCTGAGTCTTCCAGTATTTCACAAGTAGTTGAAATATAAGCCAGAGCCCATAGAAAAAGGAATTAGAACATCAAGAGGTTTCGAATCCACTACCTCTGCAAACAACTACAGCAGCAGAAAACAATGTCAATAGGCTGATCATTCTTCAAGAGATAATCAAATAATACAATGTACTGCTTGCTATTCCACGCCAGCCAAAAGCTTAGTAAATATTGGCTATTTACCAAACCTTACCTGGCATAAAAAGTGTTTTGATAACCAAATTAAGATCCTGGGTTTTATTCTAACTCTGATTATGCAGAATGTTCTGAAATAAATAAACTTTTCTCTGTCAGAGAAAAGATGGGCCAGGCAGAAGATGTTTGTGGATTGTGCAAGCCAAAGGCATTCAACTCTTTTGATCTTTCCTGTCCCTTTCCTCTTTGCAGGCAGCATTGCCGCCATCACTGTGACAGTCATTGCTGTGGTGTTGCTGGTGTTTGGCATCGCAGCATATCTGAAGATCAGGTAAGACTGATCATTTTTTTGAGCTATAGGGTGTGAGCTGTTTTGCTTTGTGCTTCTTTTTAAATAGGTACCTTAGCATTCAGAAATATTGGCGGGGCAGTGAGTCTCTCAAGCGGTATCCCCACTAGACAGGAATAATGTAGCATTATCTGAACCTTGGCAAAGTGAAAGAAATAAGCTAAAATATTCAAAACAGTGATGTAATGGAAAATAAAAATTAAACTCACTCAAGAGACTGAGGGCTGCCTAGGCTTTCTGCCCTTACCTTACCCCATTGCCCCGAGAAAGCCCCACATCTGCTGAAGTTCAAGTCTCCTCATCTGTGAAATCAGGTAGAGGGTACGATCCATGGCTCCTACATACTGATGTCCCAAGTTCTGATCTGTGGATTTGTACCCTATGTGTGATAAGGTTTTCACTGCCCCTAAAGCAAAATAAGGGAAATATAAGGAAAGTATATTTTCTGTAAAATCTTCTTTTCTGCAATTACCTTTGTTTTTGATTTTAACATATATTTTCTTTTGTGAAGTGAAAGCAATCAAAGATATTTGAGTCTCTCCTTTCCTTAGCAAACTAGAAAGCCGCAGTGTTCTGTGAGTCTTTCATTTTTGCATTCTATTTCTCTATGAAATCCAAAAGCCTCAGAATGGGTACTAGCACCTCAGAGTTTCCTTCCAGGCCTAAATTTAAGGCAAACAGCAAGCCTCGGTCTTATCGGCCAGTCTGCGCATGGTCCGTAACAGGAAATAGGAAGAGCATGTGCTGCCATGATGGGTACAGCCAACTCCTCACCCTCTGATGCTTTCTCTTCCCAAACAGCCAGGTGGCCTTTACTGATGTTCCCCTGTCCACTAAGTGCCTTCATATTGTACTTAGATTTCAATTCTTACTCCTCAGCTTGGTCCTTGAGGCCCCTCATAGACTCACCTCTGCCTCCTTCTTCCACACTTGTATCCCTCTGCCTCTTCATCATGGAGCTCCTGTCATGTTGGCCTTCAGGCAGTTTCTTATAACACACCAGGTTCGTTTCCTCTCGGGGCGTGGTAGTTAAGTGCTACATCTGGCAACCAAAAGGTCTGCGGTTCAAATCTTCCAGGCACTCCTTGGAAACTCCATGGGGTAATTCTACTCTGCCCTATAGGGTCACTGTGAGTTATAATCAATTCTACAGCAGTGGGTTTCGTTTTTTGGTTTTGATTTTTCCTTGGCTCTTCCTGGTCTTTCTACCTGAAACCTATTCTTGTAGCTCTTTCTCATTCTTTAACGTTGGCCTAAGTAGCTTTCCCTCCAAGAGACTCTCAGATTGGTGCGCTGTTATGTACTCTGGGAATGCCTGGATTATTTCTATCCCGGCCAGCACAGCCACCACTCATCTGTCAGTGGTAGGTTGCATGTTGGTATGGTGTTGAACAGATTTCAACAGAGCTTCCAGACTTACATCTACTTCTGCAAACAGGCCAGCAAAAACCCTGTGGATCACAGTGGTTCAATCCCAGTGTGTGTGGGGTCACCATGACTCGATGACAGCTACTAACAACAGCAGTTATCACAGTCTATTATTTTATTTGTTCATAACCTGTTTTCTCCACTAAAATGTAAGCTCTTGTGAGGATCTGGACTCTGTATATCTAGCACCTAGCACAATGCTAGACACAAAGACAAACTGATGAAGTGAACAGCTAAGCCTACACAGGAGCCGTTACACAAGCAGTGTTGTGCACACACCCACACACTCCTGACTTACTTCTCTTACCCACAGCTCCATTTCTTCCACAAGAAGTGTGTGCACACTTTGTCCTTCCCTTGTGTCCTTGTCCCCTCACGGAGTTCGCGCGCATGATTTCTCATGTACGTGCACACATCCAGCTTGCTGTCCCCTCCTGGTGCCTCCTCACCTCCTCTCACCCCATGGCAGCCCATTACCCGCCGGGAAATGCTCTCCTCCCCCTTCCCTCTGCTCTCTCTTCATCTTTTATCCTAAATGGGCACCAGATCCATCTAATGATGGTGTCAAGTGTGAGAGTGCCCATAACACCACCTGTATCTAGGGAACAGCAAACAGAGGAGCCGGGTTTTGAAGGGAAATCGAAATTAAAGGGCCAGTATTCCTTGTATCTAAAAGCTTTTCTAAAGTCATGCAGAAGTTTCCTTCAGGTTTTACACAATCTTTTCTGTGTTTGTTCTCTATTTCTTGCACAGCAAACTTAATTTTATAAATTACATCTTATTGCATGGTACTCTTTTCCATCTGTCTTAATTACTAGCTTATCACTGCAAATACACATTATTTTAATTATAAATGAAATCGGCTTTTGTGAACCAGCCTGGGAACCTCATTACTATTTTATTACAAAGTTTCTATTGAAAGATGTGTTCTCAGACCCCAAAAGAGGAACTTAAAGATAAACCTTGGCATCATTTTAAGGTCACTATCGGTGAGCTTTGAAGGATCATGTCACCAAACATAAGAGCTCCAGTGCAGTGTGGAGTTAAATAGAAACATTTGTCTCTTGCATATGCTTGTCAAAAATCGATGTTGAAGTAACATAAAAAATGCTTTTTCTGTACTTCAAGCAAGAATTCAAGTTTGTCATTTCGAACCAACCTGTAATTATAGACAGGCAGTTGAGAATAGTGTTTAAAGAAAGCAGACTCTGAAACCAAGGAGATCTCAGTTCAAATCCCAGCTTCACTACTTTCTAGCAGTGTGACCCAGGCATGTTACTTGGCCTCATTAACCTTCATCTTCCTTACCTATGATATTCAAAACCCACTGTCGCAGAGTTGATCCCCACTCATAGTAACCCCATAGCATTTCTAACACTGCAGCTCTCTACCGGAGCAGACTGCCACTTCTTTCTCCTGAGGAGCTGCTTTTGGTTTTGAACCACTGACCTTTTGGTTAGCAACTAGTCATTTTAACCACTGTTCCACCAGAACTCTGTACAATAAAAGTAGTCGTTTTAACTGAAACCAAACTCACTGCCATTGAGTCAATTCTGACTCATAGTAACCCTGTAGGACAGAGTAGAATTGCCTTGTAGGTTTCCAAGGAGCAGACAGTAGATTTGAACTGCTGACCTTTTGGTTAGCAGCCAAACTCTTAACCACTGTGCCACCAGGGCTCTAATTTTAACCATTTAGTAGCAGTTGGGGAAGGATTTATGGCTACTGCTGCCTGAGCGCATAGCACTGGCAGCAGCGGCAGCAGCAGAGTGGTAAGCTGGAAGGGACCCTAGCAAGACGGGTGCTCAGTAAGTAGTCGCTGGCCATCAGCCCTGTGCCAGACATTCTGCTAAGCACTGGGGCTACATCAGCACATCTGCCAGCATAGTGTTTACTGTGCTGGGAAAATTTTATTAGCAGGCCATTAAATGTTGTCATAGCGAGTGCTGATTAAAATTGCATAAAATTTTATTTTAAAAATTTATGCAGAAGTACATGTTGCCAGGCCTTCTCAATACCAGATAAATTCAGTGCATAATCACTTTGGACTGACTGTTTCTTTGCCCGTGTAGTCCCCCACCTAAATAGAGCAATGTCTACAGTGATGTGTATATACATGTATTGACATGTTTTATGTATGTGTGCATATAGGGTCACTCTGATTCAGAAGCCACCTGATGGCAGTGGGTTGGTTGGTTGGTTATATGTGCATAAAATATTTACATAGAAAGCCTTAGTGACACAGCGGTTAAGTATTTGGCTACTCACTGAAAGACTGGCAGTTTGAACCCATCAGTGACTCCTCTAGAGAAAGACCTGGTGGTCCGCTCCGGTAAAACTCACAGCTTAGAAGACTGTGGGGCCATCTGCTCTGCCACATGGGGTTGCTATGAGTTGGAATTGACAGCACACACACGATGACAACACACAGACACAACAACAAAGCACACACACACATTCTCCTACCTAGTTGCTATTTCTCTTTAGCATTACATACTTAACGATAGATAAAGTGATCAGACTTCTTCTTAGAAACCCCCTAAGGAAAATCCCTTTATGCTTCATTGTTAATTATTTTGGCAAAAATGATAACATGAGGAGGTTAATAGTTTTCATTCATCTCAAGGCTAGGTTAAAACCCCTTCAAGTATTATTTTGCCATGTTCTTGGAAAGTCCCACTCAACATTAGTCAAGAAGACATTTGGCTTCGCTGACGTGTGTGTGTGTGTGTGTGTGTGTGTGTGTGTGTGTGCGTGTGTCTATCCAATGTTAGGCTTAGCTTTAGCTGGAAGTGTATTCTGCTTCCATCAGCCTAGATTTCCGAGAACAATAGCACGGCAAGACATCTGTGGCCGTTCAGCTCACTTGCCTGGAGCCGCAAGCAGCTGAAACCACAGCCCCTGAGGGAAACATTAGCTTCTGGCCTGCAACCACGGGCTGCACCCGTAGCCGAGCCAATAAGCTCACTAATGTGAGGTGAGAGCCTGCCTAAGAGGGCGGCCCCACAACCAGGAAAGCTGTGCCCAGGCTCTGCTGAACAGCAGCCAGTGGCTTCACCTGCCTTCCCAAGTCCTCATTTCTCCTAAGACATTGGTAAACTCATTAGCCATCTGTTTTTCACACTCCCCCAGGAACCTATGATCCCTGGTTTTGTCAGACAGTGTCACCTGCCCAGAGAACTACATCCTTTTGTAACCCAAGCCACTTTGGGATGCAGCTCACCAAAATGATGAACTATCTTGAATCACACAGGGCCACTGTCTGTCATCAGGCCCCATTTTAGCCAACAGCAGTACGGTGAGAGGGAAGGAAGTGGAGGTGGGGGCTTCACAGCCAGGTTCACTTTCTGAAATCTTGTAACTTATTTATTAGGAGGCCTTTTCAAAGTACAGTCTCCCAGATCCTCAGTTATTTCATCTGCATCACAGAGCTAATAATGGCTGTCTGGTAGATTATTCGGTAAGCGCAGTCCTTCCGTTGCTTACCAGATCATCTGTAGTGAACAATTTCATATGAAGTTCACCACATCAGAGATCACTTGTACAATAAAACCTCTGTGAAATTGTTCACTGCAGATACTAACTAAGCACAAGTAAACTTGTGCTTAACTTGCCTGCTGAGTCATTAGCTGTTGTGCATTTGAAAAGAGGCTTTGATTCTGTAGGAAGGTGCTGTGGGGCTGGGAGAGAAACAGTTGCCAGCCATACGTTTGAGCAGAATCTTTGATGTGGTGAAAAACGGTGAAATTGTTACTGCAGATGACCTGGTAAGTAAGGAAAGCCCTTTGCTTACCTTGCCTATTAGATAACCTGCCCCTGGTGGCTATCTTTCAACTTTTTTTGAATATGAAATTCAATAATGAATGCAGAATACGTGGGGAGACACTACTACATGGTGGTTAAGAACGTGTGTGCTGGGCAGCTGTCTCGATTACCTGTGCTCAGTTTCTTTGTTTATAAATGGATACATAGTAGTAATCCTTAAAGCATAGGATTGTTTTACATTAAACTATAGAAACATTCAGTGCCTGGTTGGTAATGAGAGTGATGGAGGAGGTGACAACTACTAGTCAAGCCAAAATGAAACCCACTGCCATAGAGTCAATTCCAACTCCTAGCAACCCTAAAAGACAGAGTAGAACTTCCCACAAAGTTTCCACGGAACACTTGGCAGATTTGAACTGCTAGCCTTTGGCTTAGCAGCTGTAGCACTTAGAGTTTCCAATCAGAGTGGTTGAAACAGAGCTTAGCCCATAGATACACAGAAAGATAGGTGCCACTGAATATACTCCAATACACGTCACGTTACACTTAACAGAAGGGAGCATTTCCTCATCTGCCATCATCCTCGTAGTTGTTAGCCTGTCCGTGTCCATCGTTGTAGCCATTGTGCTAACCTGTCCCACCAGTGCTGTTCCTTGGCCCTCCACCAAACGTCATGTCTTCCTCCAGCAATTCATGCTTCCTGATGATGTGTCTAAAGCAAGCAAGTCAGACAATGTTCTGTTGTGATCTGTAGGGTTTTCACTGGCTAATTTTTATAAATAGATAGCCAGACCTTTCTTTCTAGCCTTATTCTGGAAGCTCTGCTAAAGCCTTTCCACCATTGGAGCCGCTGCCGATATTTGCAAGGTCAGTGACATAACTTAAGCCACTACAGTACAACAAAGTGGCAGATGGGTGATGGCTTTACCCCTAGGGGCTCAGTAAAACGGCAGCAACAAACTATTGGCTTTACTTAGCAGGGCCATTCAGTAGGCATTAGAATTTTGGAGGAGAGAAGAGGGGAGGAGGACAATAGCACAGAGCCCAGAGCCTCCGTGTTGTGACTGTGTCTTGAGGTGGCAGGCTTCCACACCCCACTTTGCAGTTTTAGTTGTGCTGTTTCTGAAGGCCCGTGAAGTTACATCCATGTGTGCATTCATTAACACTAATGATCTCTGAGCAGTCTTCAGTCCAGGGCTTGTTTACAACTTTAAAAGAAAGCAAGGCCCTGCCTGCCTCCTGCAGAGGGTGTCTTTAATTAGTGATGATAGAAGAATGAGGTAAGTCAGTTCTGTTTTGTTTCAGTTGGCTCAAAACTGTTCAGCCACGAGATTACCTCCCGGAGCAGGAGACCGTATCTGCTGTCACCAGCGATGTGGATGCTGCTATAATTAGGGGAGCAGTAACCCAGACCGACAACACATGCCGTTCCCTTCTCAAAAATAAATGTCATCTCGATTTATAGACACAACAGGGCCTGGCTCTTATGACATCTTGTTAGAAGTCACCTGTTTTGCTTCGTATCTTCTATGATTCCTTTTTGTACAACCGGATTCCTTCTGGTAGAAGGAATAGCCAGCGATAAAAGACCTTCTAGAATTTGTTACCCATTGGTTCGCCTTTTTGGGTCAGTTTTTGGAGTTCTATAGGTCTTGTTTTATTGGTCTAGTCTGATTCCCTGTAGCAGTGACTCAAAAAACTTGACCATGCAGAAGAATCAGCTAGGAGAGATTATTGAAACACTTTTTTGTTCGGTTGTTTAAATTTCTGGGCCTTATCATACGAGAGTCAGACTTAGCAGATTGCAGTAGGACCTGAGTTGAGTCTGCATTTCTGACCAGCTCACAGGCAATAGTCACACTACGGGTTCAGGAACCACACACAGAATAGCACTTCTCTACCTTCATCTCCCGACACTCCAAACTCACACTTTGCTCTGGAATTTCCCGGACATATCGTCTTGCTGTTTCACGCCTCTGTTACTTTGAACATGCTGATCTCTCTGCTGGTAATGTTTGCTTCACCCCCTTTTTGTCTAGCTAATTCCACGTGCTCAGCTCAAAAGACACCTCTTCTGCGATTGCTCCCCGTCCCCACCCTGGTGGGTTCCATCTGCACATAACTTGTACCACTCACTTCCCTGTATTGCAGTTGTTTCATTCTTAGGCAGTCTCCTCTCCTAGAAGGATATAAAGCCCCTGGTAGTACCTGGTGCATAATAGTTGCTGTAAAAACATTGGTTGGATGGATGAATGATTCTGCATAGGAAAGTTTACAGAATGGCAGCAATATTTCTTTATTAAGGAGGAACTAGGTTTGGGGAAAAGGAAGCCATAGGAATCTGTTAAATCATACAGAATTCCACAAGTTAGCTGACACTGAACTTGTTCCAAAAAGAAATGTTCCAAACACAGAGAACTTTTCTGTGATGAGTGTTTGCCAGTAGCATAGTATCTGGCCAAGAAGAAAAACAAGAATACTATTTTATCTGCCCCTTTGAAGTAAAGGTGATTGTTAAAAGTAAATTTAAAGTAGTTGGAAACCCTGGTGGCTGCAGTGGTTAAGTGCTGCATCTGCGAACCAAAAGCCTGGCTGTTCGAATCTACCAGGCACTCCTTGCAAACTCTGGGGGGCGGTTCTGCTCTGTCCTACAGGGTTCTATGAGTTGGAATCAACTCGATAGCAGTGGGTTCGGTTTTTAGTTTTTAAAGTAACTATTTTTCAATTTTTTACATTTTTTATTGTAGTGGAAATATATCCAACAAAACAAGCACCAGTAAGACAATTTGTACATGTACCTTCAGTGACATATAGAGCATCCTTCCGGTTGCACATTCTTGATATATTTTTCCAAATCATTCCACCACTAGTAACAGAAGCCCAGTGCCCCTTGAGTGAAACCTCCACTTTGCCCGTGCCTCTCACTCCTGGTAACCACTAATAAACTTTGATTTCTATACATTGGCTGTTTCCTGTAAGTGAGATCACGCAGTGTTTGTCCTTTTGTAATTGACCTTATTTTACTCAGTTCTCAGGGTTCATGCATGTATGGCATGCATGAGTTTCCTTTCTCCTTATGGCTGGGTTGCATTCCATTGTTCGTATAGATCCCATTTTGTTTGTCCATTCTTCTGATGATGGATATTTCAGTGGCTTCTACTCTTTGGTTTATGAAAAGTGCTACAAGTAAACATTGGTGCACAGATTTAAAATTGCATTTTAATGATAAAAATGGTGTACTCAGTATGAAAAAGCCATAGAGACATAAAAAAATTAAAAGGGCCTTTACTCCTATTTTTCTTCCCTGAATAACAACTGTGTCATGTGGATTTTTCTGGGTATATAGACATGTACATATATATGTATGTATATAAAATATCAGGGTGGGATGGTATCTCTTTGTGATCTGCCTTTTTCAAGTGGCTAGTGATCTTGAGCACTTCCATATGCTTCTGTTAGCCATTGGAATATCTTCTTTGGTGACGTGTCAGTTCAATTTCTTTGCCATTTTGTAGCTGGGTTGTCTTTATGTTGTATAGGCATTGTATATTCCTGTAGAGTTTAGAGATGAGACCTTTGTCAGAGTTGTAATAGCCCAAGAATTTTTTTTCCATCCCTAGATTCCCTTTTTACTCTTTTGGGAAAAACTTTTAATGAGCATAGAGTTTAATTTTTAGAAGATCCCTGCTCTCTAGCTTATCTTCTAGACTTTGTGTGTTAGTAGTTGTGGTTTGTATTCTTGAAAGCATTTTTAAAAGAAGAGTCCCTGGTGGTACAGTCGAGTGCTTGCCTACTAAACAAAAGATTGGCAGTTCAAACCTACATACAGGTAACTTGAAAGAAAGGTCTGGATGCCTTCAAACGGTCATAGACGTGAAAACCCCAAGGAGCACAGTTCTACTTGGCACACGTGGGGATAGCATGGGTTGGAATCAAATCGATGGCAACTGGTTGGGGGTGGTTTATTTTTAAAAGAAATCCAGACTACAGAAAGGGCATTTTGAAAAGGAATGTTTGGAAATGTTTCTGTCATTGGAATTTGAGTATAAAGATGACTGAACTGATAGGATTCCTGAATTGTGACACCCACTCCACAACCACTTGTTATGGTACCTGTGGACAAATCAATTGGCAAATAAATTTACCCCTAATGGTCACAGTTTTCTTAGCTTCAAAACTGTGGCTCACAGTGTTAACTTTTTCTTTTTGGCAAAGAAAGCCACCATGGTCATATAAGTTGCTAACGTTACGGTAAGCTGGGAGAGGATATATGGAACAATCTTTTCTATAAGTCCAAATAATTCCAATATATGAAATATGGTTTTGAAGAAGTATAGTTCAGTGACTACTACACGGATTTGCTGCTTGCTTCTGTTCTAGGACCTTTGCACTCGCTGTCCCCTCTGTCTGTCAGGTATGTTTTAGTCATATACTTGAGTCAACCCTCATCTACTTTACATGTTTCAGTGAGGCCTTCCCTGGTCTTCATATTTAAAATTATAATCCCTACCTTCCATGTGAATTCCCTCCTTCTCTTTTCTTTATTTTACCACACTGCACTTCTGACCATGAGCCATATTGCTATTCATATTGTATGTATTGTCTCTGCCTCTATTCCAGTGTAAACTCCCTATAGACAAGGGTTTTTGTCTGTTGAATTGGCTGAGGTTTCCCCCAGCTTTCAGAACAGTGTCTAGTAGACAGTCAGTTTTCCCTAGGTAGTTAAAGGAGTCAGACCAGGAAATGACCATCAGAAAAAGAAAGCTACCGATAGGAACAGGAAGGGGGGAAAAAAGAGGAAACAAGCAACAGCTGCACCAAACGCACTTTGCTACTAGATGATAAGGGCCTAAGGCTTAATTACTAATGACTAACGAACTGAAAATTCAGCTGTTTACCCAGTATTGAGCCAAGTCTTGTTCATCTCTGCATCCTTCATTATTAGCATCTGATAGGCACTAATAATTGCCAAACTAGCTGGACTAAAGAGAAGATGACTTTGGGGAGACTATTCATGAACAAATGTGGAGATCTGATGGAGAGTTGGGGTTGATCCTTATAAAAGGTGTTTACTAAAATATGTTTTAATGCAAGTGAAACACCACACTTATTTATGATTAAATATCCATTAAGTATTGATAGTACAGTTATCTTAAAGTAGGTACCATTTTACCATAATGGAGAAGGCCTCAAACCACAAATGTCAGCACCACATTTGCCTGTTTGTAGCAGCAAGGTGTCACCAGTTGGGGATAGGTGAAGAGTGTTGCTTTCTCTTGGAACAAAGGTATTAGAAACCAAGCTCAATGAGGCAAGGACTTAAAATAAATTCTGTCCTCTCAAGTTCTGTTCAGCTGTACAGTCCATTATAGTCACAGTGACAGTATGTGCAGCGCCATTGATTTGTGTGGACTCTAAGCACTGTGCCAGGTACTTTAAAGCCTTGCCACTCCATGGGAAAAGTCCAGCCATAAATCCTCAACCCTGTCTTATCTTTAAAGGCAGAATGGTAGTTCTGACCCTTGGCATCTTTGAGTAAGATTTTCTCACTTTGCCAGTTTTATTGCACAGTGAGTTACCACTGCCAACTAACTGTGCTGATACCGACCAAGCAGACCCCGCACACGCTATATGCCGCTGAATGGAAGAACTTATCAAATGTTTACAAGATAGCTGTCATGTCAAGACGCTCCTACAGGTAGAAGAGAAGTAAGGCTCACTCTGCCCCTGAGAAGTTCACCATCCAAGGGGAACCAAGGCACAGTGGATAGAAAACACCGCCCTGTTGAATAGGTGCCAGTCTTTGTTACAAAACCAAGCAAACAAAGTTGCTTTGACAGTGATAGCCCCAGTCCAGACTGCCATTCAGACCAAAGTTTAGGGGAAGCACTATTGCACCACAGAAGGAGAGCTCTGAACTTAAAGCCAGAAGACCTTGGTTTTAGTACAGCTTTATCACTGAATAACACGGACAAAGTCTTCTAAGTTCTTTGGGCCCACTTCCTTATCTTGGGAGTGAAGAGTTGCTCAGATAATCCTGAAGGCCTACCAGTCCTAACATTTCACTGTTCTAAGAAATCAAGGAAGCAACAGTTGAGGAAACTTTTAGTCTCCACACATGTCGATTTGAAACCCTCTTCATTTATTCCAAAATGTGCCTTGATTTAAGAATTTTCAATCTAGGCAATTTAAAATGATCATTAATTAGTTTATTATTCTTCCCTCATCGCCAAAAAACCAAACAAGTTTGTCTTACTCCTTTTACAACAGTGCAAGATTGATCAGCCCTGGCTTGGATCTCAGTACACCCAGTTCATCTGTGTGGACTCGTTAGTGTCATAAAACAAGCCCTGTGTACTCAGTACCTTCTCGATTTTGGTTTTCCCGTATCTCGGGCTCCTCTTTCCTCACTTATCAGCATTGGCCCAACTCAGTGTTCATTCCAATTGTGGAAAGGCAAAGAAAATTGAAACTTGAAACCAGCCTTGTCTCATACTGTCCTAGTGTTTACACAGTAAACACTTTTAGAATACAGCAGATTCAGCTACAGCACTAATCAAATAGTCTTGCCTAAAAGAACCACAGGCAATAAAAACCTGACCACCAGAAGATTTTTAATGTTATCAGTCCACTCCAGTATCATAATGATTGGTAAAATATCAAATAACAATAGTATGAGAAAGAGAAAATAGTATGAAAAAATAGTGTGCCTAGGTCATCGTTTCAGGAGTCCACAATGGGAAGGAGACTCACTTTTCATTCAGTGCCTTTTTGTATTGTTTACAGATTTCCCACTTGCTTACAGAAGTGTCACAACAATAAAAACTAAAAATGTAATATTAGCCAACATTTAATGCACACTTACTGTGGGCCAGACCTTTTATATACATTATCTCATTTAGTCATCTCAACAACCCTAATGCAGTTAAGAAATAAAGTTTCTCCATTTTCCAGATGAAGAAACAGGAGATTAAGAAAACATGTTCAAGGACACACATCTATTAACCAAACTGACACAGTATAGGAATAAAATTATGATAGATATAAACATGCTATTTAAAGTTAAATTACCATACAAAGGTGAATTATGACTGTCCTACCAATAAAGGAAGAAGTTTACTAGGTAGACAGTTGCCAAACTTGTAACAGAAGGTCATGCCAAAACTTAGACTGAACTCTGGTCTTGTGATTTCCAGGTTTTTATGTGTTCATTCTACAGTTGAAATTCATCAGCTATAGTGGTAAAATGTTTTATTGCAACTAGAGGTTTCACCTTTGGGGGAGTGGTGAAGAAGGGTGGCTCATGACCTCTGTTTACCTTTCCATAAGTGGATGGAAAACGACTATCCTTCCCTGTGTTCCTGTGAGTTCAAAGATTGCTGCATGTCTGGGTTGCTATTTGTAGACCTTTGCCTTCCCACACACAGAAATGAACCTGGCCCTTTAGGGAAAGCTTAACATACGTTGTGGAGCACTGTCAGCTTTCCAGATATGTAGACCGGGTCAACTGAGTCACCTTTCGGGACTTAAGTCAAAATTTTATGAGCTAAGCATTGGACACGAACAGACCAATGACCTGGTTCTTTGTAGCAAATCATTTCTTCTGGTACCTGGCACAGGTAAGTCAGCTTTAGAATAGCAACAATAATTATTGTAGCAACCGATACAAACATAGAAAAGCACTTTTTCTGTGCCTCTTCAATTGTATTTTCATTTGGTTTAATGTTCATATCTAGCTGAGAAAAAAACAGCGATGGGAATATTTTCTGTTCTATAGATAATGGATATATGATTTACGGTGGTGACAAGGTGTAATAATTCACATACTGGCATGAACTTCAGAGGCACCAGATGCTCATTTTCTGGTGTTTTCCCAATCCTGTCATTGGATTTAGTCTTGAAATGACCACGTGTCTTTCCAGGGAGCTCCAGTCTTATTTACAGGTTGGGTATATTTTTCCAGTCACTGTTTCATCCACAGATATTTATTGAGCACCACTATGTGCCAAATACTCTTCTAGGTGTTGGAGACACAGCCAAGAACAAAATAGAATAGGCAAATAATATATATTCTCATGGAGCTCATAGTCTACTGAATGAGGAGAGACAATATCAAAATTAAGAAGTAAATTATGTAGTATGTTAGAAGGAAGACAATGAGCACTGAAAAAAATAAAGCAGCAAGTTCTCAAAGCTGGGGTTACAAATTTAAATAGAGTTGTTAAGGAAAGCCTTGTTGAGAAGGTAACATTTGAACAAACTCTTGAAGGAGGTGAGGGAGGGAACTATGTGGATGTCTGGAGAAGGATTGTTCCAGCCAGAGGAAACAGTAAGTGCAAAGGCCGTGAGACAAAAGTAGCAGGGGCCAGATCCTGTTGTTACTGTGTCCCATCCATCCTGCAGGGCTCTGGAAACCATGGTAGCATTTCAGGTATTAGGCAGTGTGAGATGAGGAGCCATTGAAAAGTTTTGAACAGAAGTGTGATAATGATCTGACCTCAGTTTCTTAGGAAAAGAATATTAATTGTGAAACAGGTTCCAAGGATGACCCACCAAAGCCTGTTTAATCAGTGTTATCACTGAAGCAGGATGCTAAATCAGACTCTTAAAAGGAGCTTAGAGCACTGGATTTCCACGCACACAGCTGGGATTTGAGTGGGCTGACTTTGGGCAAGCCAGCAGATCTCTGAGCCATCGTTTCCTCATCTGAAAAATAAACAATATCTGCCTCATGGCTTTATTTTGAGAATCAAATAAAAACTGACTATGGAAGCGCTGTGTGAATTGTAAAGTGCTTATTTAAATGTCAGGAGAGAGGATAATAGCACGATGGTTGTGATGTGTTATTATTTCAAGAAATTAAGTCCGGGTCTTAAGGCTGAATGCCAGGAATGCAGCCTTCCTTTTCCCGTCCCTTGTTATAAAATAGCCCTGGAGATGCGGCCTCTTCCTCTTTCTCCAGCTCAGTGGGCTGAGGAGAGAGGCAAGGCCATGAATGAGCTCAGTGGAAGGTGCTAGGTGGGCTCCCAGCTGGATCAGCCACAGGGTGTTTGTAGACCTTTGGCTGGTGGTTCTTCTCTGTTACCAAAGTATTTTCCTAGCAGAATGTCACATCCTTGCCCCTCGTGGCCCTCATAAACCTCCCCAGTTCAGACTACAGACGCCTAGGGCTGTCCTCCAAAGTAATGCCAACCGTCTTTTCTTTCCCCACCAGGCATTCCTCCTACGGAAGGCTTCTGGATGATCATGACTACGGATCCTGGGGCAACTACAACAACCCTCTGTACGACGACTCCTAACAAAGGACCGTGGACTGGGCTAAGGGATCACTGTTCTTTATTTATAAGTGCTTCTCCAGTAGAATTAATAAGTACCTGATGCACATTGAATGACAATCTTAAGCCCTGTTTTGTTGGTATGGTTGCTCTTGGTTTTCTTCCTTTCCTGTGGCTGCTGTAACTCCCCCTTTCTGATACAAAAAGAACCATTACTCAAAGGCAAGAGGAGGCTGGTTGGCACCTGACGTGGCCATCCTTGAGCAGCTAGGCCCAGCCACCACGGTGGAGGCGTCTGCACCCAAGGCAGGACCCACTCCAAGAGGGACCAAGGAAGAGGGACTGGGTTAGTCGGGGGCGACTTTAAGCAGACCTTTTTGTTCATGGTACTTCTTAAACTTTAGGAAGTCACATTAAATATCAACGAGGGGAAACAAAAAGAAAAGTAGGAGGAATTCACTCTGCATGTGAGGAAAGCAGGGGGTTCTCCAATTCCTTTTTAAATCCCATTTGTCTGACTGGATCTGAAATGACACCCTTTCAGCTGGACTAGCTAAATACCAGCTTCCTAGCTGCCTGATTAATGAAAGATGAAAAAGGAAACTAGGAAGTGCCATGGGGAGGCCAGAGGCTGAGGCCAGAGGCTGAGGCCAGAGGCTGAGGCCAGAGGCTGAGGCCAGAGGCTGAGGCCAGAGGCTGAGGCCAGAGGAACGGGCTGCTGTCCGATCTCAGTCCGCCTACCTTTGCTCTCCTCTGTCTATACACCTGTCTCAGCTAAGGATGCCAGTTCTGTCCACCTTCAGCTGGAATCCCAGCCCACAGCTTTCAGGAGTGTCGCTCTCCTAAAGGACATGGTTGTGAGATGTGTTTAGGTCTAGAAGGGGGACGGAGAGATGTGGGGTGATGAGTGCTGGGGGGCCACTGGAGGGCAAGAGGGAGAGGAGTAACGTGCACTGAGGGCCTTGTGAGGGAAGTGAGAATAAGCCCTCAGTAACTGTCCGAGGCAGCCACTGCCTCATGGAGTCCCTGGAATCGTTGCTTTATACTCAATAAAGCACCCGGTCTATTGCCTTCCTGTCTGTTGGATAATGGCTATAAACGGTTTTTTTGGTTTTTTAAAGGCACTGATGTATTGACATTTATCACTGAGGCATTTCCATAGGAAACTAGCAAGACAGTTAATCCGTTTATTCTTCCCACACCTTTAGCTAACACATTCTTCCCTTTAATAAATGAACACTCTCAGTATATAGTCTAAATACCAGCATAGGAAATTCTGAGAAAGAAGTGATCATCCTTACAGGCATCTATTGCAATGCTCAAGCAGGAGGTGATATTGCCCCCTAAGGGACATTTGACAATGCTGAGTGACATTTTTTTATTGGGGCATTCTACTAGAGGGTAGAAGCTAGAGGTATTACTGAACATGCTAGAGTGAATGGGACAGCCTGCCACAATAAAGAATTATCCAGCCCCAAATGTCATTTGTGCCAAGGTTGAGAAACTGATTTACTGGGTTTCATTAATGATCCATGACACAGACTAGTAATATTTTTTTTTAACAAAATGAAATGATTTGTTAATTGTTTTATATCGAAAGTATCGAGTTGATTGGTTGTGGGTTGTTTTGGCATGCTTGATTGCCTTTTTATTTCTGTGTGTTTGCTAGATAGCTTTATTTCAATATGGCAACCAGACTGTCCTTCTCTAACACATAAAGGTTTAGCAGCCAGCATCTCACCTCCTGATTTCACATAGTAGGAAACATGCTTCAGCTCCTTTGTCAGAATGTGCTCTTTTGTCCTTCAGTGTCACAAAGAACTTGAAACTGGGTCAGTTTTTATTTCTAAACTTGAACTCACTGCCTTGACTGTTTAGTTTACAGAAACTTGACCCTCAGTTCATCCTGTCAATCACTCTGGTTCAGCAAAGTTCTGATACGAAAACCACCTCTGCAGTACTTTGCCACACCTCTCTGGTGTCAGAGACACTGGGAGTGGTGCCACTAACCACAGCCTGCCCTCCCGTGCCCTACCTGAGGAGTTCATCCCAAATTCTTTAGGTGCCAAAAGAAAAGGAGCAACTCCTAGAGGTATTTTGCACCAGTAGTAGGTAATGAGGAGTGGGCTTACAGGAATTATGGCATCTCTGGGTATTAAAAAAAAAAAAAAAAAAATTGGATCTTCTCAGAAAAACAGCCAGCAATAACCAAAGGTACACCTCTGACCGTAAATGTTCTATATAATTGTCCCTCCTTCCTATCCTCACCCCCTTCACAGGACTTTCAGTTTGGCCAAAGACAAGTCAAAAAAAAAAAAACAGGACATTCCATAAGTTTTGTCTCCCCTCAGCTAAAAACATTTTGACAAAATATGCAGGGCACACCTTTGGAGAGGTATGCTTCTGGATCTGACCTCAGTCATAAATGCAATAAGTGTATTCAGCTAAGTGACCCACCAAAACCAAATCCATTGCTATGGAGTCAATTCTGACTCACAGTGACCCTATAGAACAGAGTAGAACTGCTTCATAGAGTTTCCAAGGAGAGCTTGGTGGTTTGGAACTGCTGACCTTTTGTTAGCAGACATAGCTCTTAACCATTGTGCCACCAGGGTTTCTAGCTAGGTGACACAGCCTTTCGTAAAAACTCTAGGAGCACTCTTTATTATGCTAGTATAAAGCATGAAAAGTATCTCTCTGAGTTGAACTTTATTTAACTAAATGTATTTTCTGCTTTTGAGTTGGCCAGAGGATTTTAGCAATTGTATTCTACAGTTGTTTCTTAAAACACTCATTTATACACATGTGAGACATGCATAGGCCAATACCTGACATTCTTTTCCTCAAGGGGAGTCTATTGTGCTCTACCAGGGGAAGTGGCTCCAATGGATCTAAATGAACCACCCATGCACTGGACTAGTCAAAAAGCTTTATAGAGAAGGTCAGTGCAGTTTCTCTTCTAGATCATAGATTCCAAATCTGTGGAAAACCAGCATTCAACTTTGGTTTTCTTTTCCAGTGGCCCCAGTGAAATCTCCTGCCCTCTCTGAACTTCTGTTTCTTTATTTCTAAAATGAGGGCAATACTTTCATATTGATCTCATTCCGTATTATATCACAGAGGTGTCATGAGCATTAATGAATTCACGTCTACAGTGTTTTCAGTCTCTGGAGAAAAATATTTATAGATCTTTGAAGTGTTACATAGTTATATAAATAATCTAGGTTTGTTTGCTGTTATAGTGGTTGGTTGTTTCTGCTTAAATCTATGACACTGCAGCTGCGTTGTGGCTGTGTCCGATGGCTGTTACAGCTCTGGACTACCCCAGTTCAGCTGACCAACTGCAGGGTTAACCATGCCTGAGATTGTCAAAGGTGGTTTCCATCTCCAAAAGAAAGCATGGTCTTGGACATGGGTCTCACAAACACTTGAGCCGGGATCCAAAAGGTCGGGGAAACAGTATAGATACATGAGCACCCAGGACAATAGACTTCGGGCCTTTACCTGTCTGGGGTCTCCCGGGTCCTTTCCTGGATTTCATTTTAACTTGATGTCATCTGTTTGCCCTTCATCTTGCTTGTAAGGGTGCATGGTTCAATCCCTCGCATCTGGGGAGTCAATTTTGCAACTGGGCCGGATGCTAATTTGCACGTTGATTCACCTTCTTTGCCTTTAAACCTTTTTATTTTTTTTTGGCAAATGAATGTATTACTTCAACTTTGATTTTAAAAAGGATAGATGATATTGGTAACATCGCTAACCGAGAGACCAACACTGGATTGTTTTCATGGGATAATTTAGTCAACATCATCTGAAGATGGGAAGACGTGCAACTTCTTTGATATTTCATGTCCTGTATCCACATTTGTTATAAGACATATTAGACTTATTATAATTATATTAAAGTTGTTAAAAGCTTGCGTCTGGCTGTGGTGATTCACGTTTGGGTATGTTTTGTTATTCATATCATCTAGTGGGTATACTCAATACTGCTCATATGAAGTAGCCCTGGCTTGTTCTTAAAGAAAATTTATTCCACATCAATAAATAATATTTTATGCAGAGTGGAAGGCCTTTCTGATCTTAAATCAGAATTGAAGATCATCAGAATTAAAGAAATTTGCCAAGCAGTGATTTTACTGTTATCTCTATTTTGTGCCTTATAAAGTAGATACTAAAGCCAAAAAAAAACCCGATTGTTGTAGAGTTGGTTCCAACTCATAGAGACCATATCAGACAGAGTAGAACTGCCAAGGAATGCCTGGTGGATTCTGATTGCCAGCCTTTTGCTTAGCAGCTGTAGAACTTAACCACTATGTCACTAAGGTTTCCATAAATGCCTAAGAACACTTGAAATTAGTAAATAGTTTTCAGTACATACACAGGTCATATTAAGCCATATCAGCACTCACAATACACTTGATTCCTTTCAAGAAAATTAAATTCAGCATATTCATGCTTATCAGATACTTATTCAGAATATAATTTCAACCCAAGAAGCTAACCAATGATTATTTAAATTCTTGAACAAAATAATAACAAAAGTTTCCATACATTTTGCTCTTTAAGAGCAGGATAGAACCACCTACAAACTAAAACTCATTGATTTGAGGATGAATACAAAATTAAGGTTGGATTTGATGAATTTAGTTTCTTGGTTTCCTGTAGCACGGATGGGGTATTGACTGGTAGGAATCAAAATGGGACAGAGAGACCAGTCATGAAATGGTCCGTTTCCAAGCCATTATCTGGTCATTTCTTGAGAAACCTCCATGGAGCACAAAAGCATCTAGAACGCCCATGAGTCAAAGCTTTCCTGAACATGATTAGTCAGAAAGCACTTTAAGTGTACAAAGAAAGAAAAGGCAATACTGTGTGATGTTTACTTATTGTAAAAGTCTTGTCTACAAAGCAATATTTTTCTTCTGAATTACAGCTTTCTCAAGCAGAGTGTGGTGTTGTTGTTAGGTACCTTCACGTTGGTTCTGGCTTACAGTGACAGCAGTTTGTGACACTGCCCAGTTCTACGCCCTCCTCACAGTCACTGCCGTGCCTGAGCCCATTGTTGCGGCCACTGTGTCCACCCACCTCATTGAGCATATTCTGTTCAAAACACTTCATAACCTATCTATGAGGTCTTATTTTCTGAAATCCAACAGTACTTAGCAATAGATAACTATATTCAGACTTTTGTCCGGAAGCATTGAGTCATAAATAACACCTGAAAAGCACTATTCAAATTGGGACAAACTTGTAAGAGGTATGACGTATTCCTTTAAAGGATCTAGTAAATGTAGAATGAACCACAATTACTGCACTGAAACAGCATCGGTAAGTCTGAGTCACCAAGGTAACGGAGTTTCCAATTTAAGCAAGAAGCTGCATATTTACTATCAAAATTAAGGAAGAAATCTAACATTCATTAGGGAACTTGCATGGCTCCTTCAGTTGCCGTCCAGTCCCTTCCACCTCATGACACCCCCATGTGTGCCAGCAGATCATAGATCTTTCTTCCAACATGCCTTTGGGTGGACTCTGACCTCCAACCTTTCTGTTAGCAGCTGAGAACATTAATAGTTTGTACCGAGGGACTCGGTAAGAACCTTGGTGGTGCAGTTGTTAAGCACTTGGCTGCTACTTAACGGCCTGCAGCTCAAATCTACCAACTGCTCCACCAGAGAAAGATGTAGCAATCTGCTTCCATAACAACTTACAGTCTTGGGAACCCTATGGGACAGTTCTATTTTGTCCATTAGAGTTGCCATGAGTTGTAGTTGGCTTAACGGCAATGAGTTTTGGGGGGGAGTTTAGGGACTCTATGCCTTTGGGCATTGTCTAATGTAACGCTTGGATCAGCTTTTGGAGATCACTACATGGTCTCCATCATGCAGATGGGGACACCGAGGTTCATGATATTAAATCCATTTATCTCTTTGCTGAATCTTTCTATGTACTTCATAATTAATACCTGCTCTTCAGGTATTTACACTTTAGTAAGTGGTAGAGCTGGGATGCAAACCAGGTTTGTCTGTCCCCAGATCCCTTGGTCTTTTTCTGTCTAAGGGACTGGTCTCCAGTGTAGGTTTAGCTGGGCTCTCACAATTCTCATGTGTGCTGCTAATATGGGACAAAATCTCTGTCGGCTATTTCTGGCACTCCTGTCGATGTCTGGCATGCCGTCCCAAACAGTATGAAGCATGTGTGTCTGCTGGTATCATTTGTCTTTCTGCTCACCCCTGCTGCCCTGCCAGGCTGCATTCCCTGCCACTGAGGACACGGCCTCCCATTCTGTTCTGTGGCGGCACCAGCATAGGGCCATACTGTCTCACCAAGTTTTACTGAAAGCTTTGTTTCTATTTACCCGTTCCCTGCTTTCCGCAGGAGTCAGGAGTGAATCATGGTAACCTGGACTAGAGCTGCTTAGTCTGAACAGCAGCAGGTTATCCTCAGAACCACTACCCTCCTCATCCTTAGCCTCTGTCATTGGCCCAACTTGCCTTTTCTTGGTACTGTGAAAATAATTACATAGCATTTAGCATGTGCCAGAGCCCTGGTGGTGCAGTGGTTAAGAGATCAGCTATTAACAAAAACGTCAGCAGTTCCATTTCACCAGCTGAAAGACCTGCTAAGAAAGTCAGGGGAGAGTAACAGCAAGGTTTCCTTTCATTCATTTAGTTTCAGTGTCGTTCCACTCCCAGCTCTCGGTAACTCCCCAACCTCCCTATTCCCATAAAGAAATTCCAGCTACAAGTAGTTTTGCTGAACAGCTGATAAATTCTAAAGCTGATATGCAATGAAATGAAATGTGTTTAATACGATGAACAGTCCCCTATGGCAATTAATCTCAGATCCACAGGCCCAGAAGTTCTTTGAGAAGTTGTCTTCTCCCATGCAAAATACTGAGCTCTGGAAAACAGCCAAGTTTACTTAGCAGGCTCTAGTCAAGCAGTCAGGGCCTTGAGGCTGTGAGGTCTGTCCTCTTCTATGAGTTCCCCGCATAACTAGGCTGCTGTTCTTTTCTCCTACAAAGAGGAGAGAGGTCGAGTTTTATATCCGTATTCCATGGACCAGTTTTAATGCCTTCTGTGTCAGAGTTCAGTGTTATCTCTACGTGAGCCTCTTGAGCACTGACTTGAGCTATCCCAGATGGCTGACAGTTGTTTTTTGATAAAGAAAGGCGAAAACATTCTTTGCTAGACCTTCTGGAAACTAGTGGCTTATTTCTTGCAAAGAAAGTCTCTCAAATCTAACCATAACTAAAAGGAGAACTGGTAGACTGAAAACTCTCCCAGCTTTATATTCATTCTCCTGAGTTCCTTCTTTATACCTAGGACACAAACTGCAAGAAAGTGGAGTGAGGTGGAAAATCCAGGTTGCTACCTAAAAGAAGCACATAGAATTTGAGAGTACCAGGGGCCCATTAACTCATAGAGACCAAACCCATTGCCTTGAGTTAATTCTGACTCATAGCGAACCTATAGGACAGAGTAGAACTGCCCCCTAGAGTTTCCAAGGAGCACCTGGTGAATCTGAACTGCCAACCTTTTGGTTAGCAGATAAAGCACTTAACTGCTACACCACCTTAGAAGTTACTCTTTTAGAAGCCTATAGGTTTTCCTAAGAATGAACTGTAATAGACACTGCCACACTGAAAACAAAGTGTTCATTCTTTGATCCTTTCAACAACTATTTACACCTTCTAACTACTTTCCTAGGGCACAGTGGTAGCACAATGCTCGGCTGCTAATTTAATGGTTGGCAGTTTGAACCCACCCAGTGACTCCACAATCTCCTCTAGTGAAGGTTATAGCCTAAAACACCCTACCAGACAGTTCTACTGTGTCACATGGGGTCACTGAGTCAGGAAAGACTCCACAGCAACTGAGAACAGCAACAGATTCATTCCTAGGTGATACAGACAATTTCTAGGTAGAACTGCTTTTGACCTAATAAAAGTAGGGTACTGTGCAAAGTACACCAGAGGCACAGAAGAAGGTACAGAAAAACGACCTGGAAGAGCCCTGACAAGTTTATTTCTGTCTTCCTTATTCATAGATGTGTCTCTGACTCCGAGTCCCTCCTTGGCTGCCTAATCAACTTCCTGGACCTGAAATTGTTCTCTGGACTCACTTTGCCATCTGCAAAGCATTCGCTGAGCCTTTATTATGAGTGCTATTCTAAGTATTTTAAAAACCTATTACCACAGAGTCAATTCTGAGTCATGGTTACAGAGTAGGACTGAGCTACATGGGGTTTTCTTGCCTGTAATTATTATGGAAACAGATTGCCAAGACTTTCTGTCATAGTGCTTTTGGGTGGGTATGAACCACCAATCTGTGGGTTAGTAGGCCAGTGCAAACCATTTGCACCACCCAGGAACCTAAATGTTTGACTGACAAAGATCTATTGCCATCAAATTGATTTTGATTCACAGAGACCCTATAGGATACAGTAGAATTGCCCCGTAAGACGTCCAAGGCTATAATCTTTACCGAAGCAGTCTGCCACATCTTTTCCCTGCAGAGCAGCTGGTGCATTCAAACTACTGACCTTTCGGTTAGCAGTCAAGCTTTTAATTGTTGTGCAACCAAAAAAAAAACCATTGCCTTTGAGTTACTTCTGATAACAGTGACTCTGTAGGACAGTATAGAACCGCCCCATAGTTTCCAAGGAGCACCTGGCGGATTTGAACTGCTAACTCGGGTTACAAGCTGTAGAACTTAACCACTATGCCTCTGAGGTTGTGCAACTAGAGCTCCTTAAATGTTTTACTAGTGTCAATTAAATTTTCATCTTGCGTATTTAAATTTGTTCCTCCTAAATGACCCACATTAACCAGGAGGACTGGCCGTTCCCAGTCTTGTCACACCCTCATCAGCCCTCTGTGTTCTATTTGTCACACCCTAGCCTTGCCTTCCCTGAACTTGATGTGTATTGAAAGAAAGCAGGAAGAAGGAAGAGTGAGCAAAGGAATAAGCCAGGCATCACCCTCCCTTCATCTTGTTACAATATCCTGCGACAACGATTCCCTGATGATCACCGAAGAGCTAAATTGGTTTTCCTGTGTTCTCATATGGAAGGTAGAAGAGGCGAATAGAAATGATTTTTCTTGAATACTTGTTACATGTGTGCCTACACCATGAGGAAGGTATTGGCATCTTTTTAAGATCAAGAAACTGAGGCTCAGAAACATTAAGTGACTTTCCTATGATTACCCAACAAAGCAAGAGGCAGCCTGGATTTCAACCTCAGAACATCTTACTCCCAGCCCGTGTTCTATCTAGTATAGCAGCGCTTCTTAACTTTAACATGACTGCAAATCACTAAGTTAAAATGCAGACTCCGATACGAACCTGAGGTAGGGTCTGAGGTTCGCCCTTTGTACTAAGCTCCCAGTCAGCGCTGATGCTGTTGATCCATGCACCCCACTTTGAACAGTAAACCGATACAGGATGCAGCCTCCTACTCATGATCCCAGGTACTCCAAGGATCCAACAAAGAACAGTTCTCATCGAACAAACTAATGGCCCTTCCTTCCCAGGACAGCAACCTGGGAAAGTATATTTGGGTTTTGATTTACAGTAAGTCCTGTGACTGGTGGGAAGTTCCTGGATGACGCAAATGATTAATACTTTTGGCTGCTAATTGAAAGCCTGCCGAACATTCAAGTCCATCCAGAGGCGTGCCAAAAGAAAGGCCTGGATTTCTACTTCCAAAAATATCAGCCATGGAAAACCCTATGGAGTAAAATTCTACTCTGACACACGCATGGGTCCCTATGAATCAGAACAGATGATGGCAACCGGTAATCTTTTATGATGAGTGGAGTCACTGGTACTCAGTATCTGGGGTCAAGGATACTATAGATCCTACAAAGTAGGAAACAGTTCAGGTTGTTTTGCTTAGGGCAGGCTCACACAGCATAGAATCACAGCTCCGGAAAGCCTATCAGCATCCCATCAAGGAGCCCTGAATGGCATCTTAGCATGAATACTCATGTCAGGCGTGATCCCTTTGGCTGCCTCGGCTCTGTGACTAGTTCCCAGGCCTTAGAAACATCAGCTCTGCCCTCCAGCTGTTCTGCTGCAAACTGTCATCAGTGACAGCTGCTCCACAAGATATCACTGCACATACACGAGTGCATGTTGAAGTCTTGCTGCTGAAACTCCAAGGTATCAACACAAAAGGTGATCCAAAGTAGTCCTAGTCAGAGACATGTGTGTCAACATATTGCTGGGAGCCCTCAAAGAACCCAAGGATACCACTACTACACACTTGGACATGTTGCATTCATGAGAATTTCAAAAGGCATTTATTAAGGAGACAGGAGAGGACCTGACATTTCTAAGCTTTTTCTCTATGCCAGACACTGGAGAGATGCTTTATGGGCACTGTTTCACTGGGTCCATTGCATGGAATAGTTATGGACTGGAGCTGCAGAGTCTGGTTTTGGATCTGAGCTCAGCTAATAACCAATTTTGTGACCTTGAATGAATTATTTACCCTCTCAGCTACTCAGTTTCTTCATCTGTAAAGTGGGGATCAGAATGTTACCTGTCACATTAGGTATTTGCTACCTAGGATTTTATTACAAATGCAGAATCTCAGGTCACACCCCAAAGTTGTAATGAGTGGATACACATGAGCTGTAAATGAGTTGATAGACATAGAATGCTTAGAACGGTACCCGGCATAAAGCAGAGAATTATACAAGTATACATCTGTTAAATAAAATAGTCCTGCAAAATAAATTACTTTTCTCATTTTACAGATGAAAAAACTGACCCTCACCCAATTTCATACAGCTACAATGTGGTGAAGTTTATCTGATTAGTCATAATTAAAATGTAACAGTCACTGAGTATTAACTATGTGCCAGGTACTGCTCTAAGTATTTTACTAGCATCAACTCAGTTAATGCACCCAACAACCCTAAAGGATAAGTTTTATATTCTTATTTTATCACAAGAATAAACAGGTAATTTACTCTAGGTTATGTATCTGGTGAGTGATGAGTCCAGCATATGATCGCACGAGTTTGGTTACGAGACTGGAGCTCCAGTTCCGAAATGAACGCTCCTGATGCCCTTTCCTCACCTACCCCTTTTTGGTCATCTACTGTGAGCCCCACACTGTGCTAGGTGCAATGCTTACTTTCAAATTAATGATCCCGCATCTTATCTTTATCTTCCTATCACGTTATTGGCAAAGCAGCAAATGAGAGCAAACGTGCATTTAATTATTGCTTCTATCATTTACTAATGTCAATGACTTTGGGCATGTTACCTAACCTCCCTGAGCCTTAGATTCCTCCCCTGAACCAGACACAGATGATAATACTTAACAGTGTGTTTCTAAGGATAAATAAGATCCTTTATGCAGGGATTGAACTGCATCAACCTAAAAAGTGTATGTAGCAATTTGGCTAGTCAAAGATTCCTGGTGTGGTATGAAGTTCCTATATGCATAAACCCTGCCTCTGCGACATTAATGAGGGTGGATGGGCAGCAGCTGTGTTGGTGGGGCAGGATGCTGTAAGATTAGATTGTGCCTTGAGGCAATGTCTAAAGAAATAACGAAGCTAGCAAAGAGATCTGAGGACCTCATCGCACTAAGAAGAGTATCGGGAGCTCAGTGCATCTATTGGAAAGAACTTGGATACCTGTGCATCAGAAGCTCCCATTCCAGGGAAAACTTGATGTCAAGGACCTTCCCCTAGAGTCAACAGAAGAAGCATTCCCTTGGAGCTAACACCCTGAATTTGGACTTTCAGCGTACTGCACTGTAACAAAATAAAACTTCTCTTTTTAAAGCCATCCACTTGTGGTATTTCTGTTACAGCAGCACTAGATGACTAAGACACATAGTGCTCAATAAGCATTAATCCCCATTCCTCCCTTTCTCTATGCCTCAGAAAGAAAAAGTATAATTAAAAATTTGGGTACTTTGGACACATGTTTTACAGTAGATTAAAGTTCTTGACTGATAGTTAAGAGGGTTTCAAAACTGAATTTTTATGAAATTGACTTTTGTTTTTGAAAACCCCTTTGTTAAAGATTAAATTGAATCCTTCCAAAAGATATGCTGAACTCCTAACACCTGTGCCCACAAATGTGACCTCATTTGGAAATAGAGTTTTTCTTTAAAGATGTTGTCAGTTAAGGAGGCAAGCCAGAGTAACCAAATCAGAAGATCAAACCTGTTGCCTTCGAGTCAGTTTCGATTGGTATCAACCCTAAATTATGGAGAACTGCCCCACTGAGTTTCCAAGGAGCACCTGGTGGATTTGAACTGCCAACCTTTTGGTTATAGCCATAGCTCTTAACTGCCATGACACCAGGATTTCCGGCTAGAGTAGAGTGAGACCCAGTTCCCTCTGAGTAAGTAGTGTTTCATATAAGGGAAGAATGTATGAGGGGTGCTCAAGATCTGGGGCCTGAGAGGCTGTGTTTGAAATCCCTCTCATTTTGCAGGGAAAGACATGACCTCCATGTTCCACAAGACCCAAGCAGAGGCACTAGGGTGGAGCCCTCAAAGGCACCACTATAGATTCAGTGAACTATAGGCAATGAATGACTCAGTTCATTTTGATAATTGAACTCTTAATTAATGATAAAAAATTAGGGGAGACAGGGAAGGACTTGTGTTTAAGCATTATTCTTTCAAATTACTGGCCAGATGACTTCTAGCACCATTTTGTTTCTTTGATGGCTGGCGATGGCTTGCCAGATTCTGAAACAGAGGACTGCCACTCAAAGGACCCTCACGTGCCCCTCCCAACTGCCCCATTGTTCTCCTGAAACTTCTGTGCAGACCGAACTTTGTTCCGTATATAAATCCCAGGTTTGGCCTGCCCAGTTTGGACAGCCCTGGAGATTCAAATGTGTCTGGCCCCATGTGTTCTAGCCAGCAGAACATGGTTAATAAGTTTGCTCCTTAATGACTCACGAAAACCCGTCTCAGAGATCGGCGATTTGGGACTGATAATGAGAACCTAGAGTTTTGCTCAGTAACAAATGTACACAGAAGCAGACTCACATGGGGGATGAGCTGGAGACACTGTGTGAAGCCACATCTAAAACCCAAGGAATGCCAGGAGAAGCATCTGGGTACAGAACTGAAAATGACAAAGAATTTTTCCTCCAGAGCAGACAGTACGGTTCAGCTGATGTTCTATTTGAAACTCGTAGTCTCAAAACTGTGAGACAAGATGTTTCTGTTCTTTAAAGCCACACACTAGAAAACTAAAACTAAAACACCATTTCATATAATTAATATATATACCAAGTAATAATGGAATGATGATCACCCACAAATACATAAACCAAACACATCATGTACTCTACATCCAAAAATATTTTGAGCAGATGGGTCATAGGCTGATTAGTTCTACAAATATGAGTTCAATGAACTGTGTAATGAAGATATCTACTTTTTCTGGGAGGATTCTTAGTAGTCCAAATCAATATTTGGATCCCCCAGGGCAAAATTTTCCGTTGATGAGTCAATGTATATGAACAGCCAATTCTAAGGGAAGGGTTTCAAAGGTGACTTTTCTTGCAGTGATGTTCTGCTCCCTTTTTCAAAACATTAAACACCCGTCTTAAACGGTAGCTTTCATCTTCAAAGATGTCAGCTAACTTTGGTGGTTAATTCTTCCATCTTTTTACTCACATCTATCATCTTTTCTTGATGGTTTCCCAAGCTGGGTTCATAACAGTGTTTTAAAGAAACAATCAATGCCTTTGCCAAAGTTTATAGCTTCTCTCGGGAGCATATGCTTCAACCAGTCATGAACCCATACCATAAAAAAACGTTTCCACTTTTCAAATCAGCTCACCATATTGTCTTCCTATCAGTGATTTACACTGACTTAACTCTATTTTAAATGTACATCAGTTTCAGCTGTTAGTCAACCGTACAGTACAAAAAGTTTATTCACTATGGTCAAAATTCTACTTATGATAAACAAGCATATAAAGATTGAACTTCTCTGGTTCTCTCATTCAAAGTCAGGTGATACACATGTCCAAATATTCCATTAATCACATGTAATATCTTTGTTCAGACAGGGGATTCTAGTTTGTTAGCCAATCCTATTAACATCACTTCTGACAGAAAAAGATTCCAGGTCTCCACTGAGTTATTTTTGGCAGTAGGTAATTCCATGCCCCTGAGACAAAATTCTTTGCATAATCAAAATTTTAAATGTCAGTAGTAGTTTGGAAAGATATTAAAGTGTTTCTGACTTTGGAGAAAGCTTCCAAATATCCGTAAGTCTGTTTAATCTTCTCTAACGATGTCAGATAAAAGCTGGAGTTCTTGTCAGCCTGAAGGGGATCTCAGTGCAAGACCATGGATGCTAACTGCTATGTCTGTATATTTAATACTGAAATATGTAGCCTGCATCCAGAGAAAATATTCCAGCCTTGGAAAATTGAAGTCACAAGCTTGAGGAACTTAAACAAACAAAGAGGAGTCATAGAGTATGTTTATAGCCTCTTAATAAAATGCCTGTTTATATTTAGCATATTTCCAACCCAATCCTCACCCAAGTTCATGAATTGGCCCTTCTAGGAATTTGGAAAGTTGTGGGAGAGAGTAGTGTCCTATTTGTCAGTAAACAAGACCAGAATACTTCAAAAGCTCTTGCTGTGCACTACATGAAAGAAGTAGGAAAGGTAGAAAAGAAACGGTGACTGACTGGGAGACATAGAAAAACCAGGTCTCAAAGTATACATGCCTCCAGGCATTTTACAAAAGAAAAAACATAACTGGCATTAAATGAACACATAAGAAACCCTGGTGGCGTAGGGGACTAAGTGCTACATCTGCTAACCAAGAGGTCAGCAGTTCAAATCCTCCAGGTGCTCCTTGGAAACTCTAGGGGGCAGTTCTACTCTAACCTTTAGGGTTCCCGTGAGTCGGACCCAATTCAACAGCAATGAGTGGGTTAAGAATATTTTCAACCTTGCTAGTAATTTTTAACATTCCAAATAAGACTGCTACACGTTGTGTATATGATAAATGCAGAAAACAAAATAAAGCATCAACAAGGAAAAAAATCACCAACTTTCAAACTTAAGATACTCAATACCAGAAATGCTATAATGAAACTATTATATAGTTCCAAAAACCAGGTGCCCTCAAATCAACTCTGACTTGTGGTCATTCCATGTTTATCAGAGTAGACCCGTGTTCCATAGAGTTTTCAAATGGTTTATTTTGAGGAAGTATGTCACCAAGCCTTTCTTTTGAGGTACCTCTGGGTAGACTTGACTTAGCAGCTGAGCATGCTGGCCATTTACACACTCAAGGACTCCATTATATTTCCAGTGAGGTGTAAACTGATAAGAAACTTTTTTCACAGATTAGAAACCTAAAAATTTTATTTCAAGGTAGAGATTTGGGTGCAAGAGATTTATTGGGGTGGTTTTGGGGATCACAAATTAAGAGTAAGAAGCAGGACTGCACAAAGAGTGAGTTGAAACTTTCACACAGTTACAGTGAAGTTCTTAGCCAATCTTATAGAGAGCTCTGGGGCTAAAATGACTTTCTAAATTATCTCAAATTCCTAGAAAGATTGTAAACTCCTCTCCTATGCTATGATGGCACAACCCTGGACAAAACAGCTCTCTCCAACTTATGGCAACTCTAAGAAAAGGAACTCTACTGAGGTTATCTGTCACCAACACTCCTACCAGCTAGGAGGATGAGAGCATCAGAACAGAGGTACATCTGGGTGGCACACCATGACGTCCACTATAGACCATCTCTTGCACCTGCTGAATCCACGTGCCTCACATAATAAATTCTGGGAGGTGCTATTCTTCCAATATTCTATCTTCTTTTCCTGGGGCAATCTTACTAGAGAAAGTTTCGTGAGGAAAACTGTGGTGATTGCCACTGCAGCTCATCTCAATGCACTACCTATGAGGTTGAACAATTAAATTCACAAACTCATCCTAGTACTCCCCTTAGAAAGCTATGTAATGATGCATGCTCAACAATGAGGTATGAAGCACTTTTTCTAGAATGAGTTTGTGAACTTAATTGTCTGACCTTGCAGGATGACAGCTTTGATGGAAATTCCAAAAAAAAAAAAATAGTTATCTGACCTTGTAGGATGTCAGCTCTGATGGACATTCCAAAAAAAAAAAAAAAAAGAGTTCCACAACTGCTTTGAAGAGTGGACTAGGCACTGGTGTCAGTGTGCAGCTTCCCAAGGGGAGTACTTCATACTTCAGTGGTGACACAGTGATATTTAGCATTGAGGTATGTAGCATCTTTTCTAGGATGAATTCTCAGACTTAATTGTCACACCTAGCATTCCTCCACTACCTGTTCTAGAGTCCCCTGAACTACAACCAGTACCTCTGATGGTCAAAGTGTCTAGGCTGCTGAGACGATACAGATTCTCACTCCTGAGTAAGGATCTCCATGGGCCACTGGTCACTATGACCTTCTGAGGCCATGGTGCCTGTCCTTATCCACTTACCATCAAAACAGAGCCAGAATAACACTGGTACCAAAACCAGGAAAAGACATTACAAAAAAAGAAAATTATAGACCAATATGTCTCATGAGTATAGACGCAGAAATTCATAACAAAATTCTAGCCAATAGAATTCAGCATCGTATCCAAAAAAATAACACACCATGACAAAGTAGGATTCATAACAGGTATGCAAGGATGGTGCAACTTTAGAGAATCAGTCAGTGTAATTCAGCACATAAATAAAAGGGAAAAAAGATCACATAATTTTTGTCATGGATTGAACTGTGTCCTCCCAAAAATGTATGTAGCCGTTTGGCTGGGCCACCATTCCCAATATTTTATGATTGTCTTCCATTTTGTGATTTTCCTACACTATATGTTAAAGAGCATTAGAGTGGGACTATAAATCTCTTTCCAAGTCACCTCCCTGCTCCACTGTAAAGGGAATTTCCCTGGAATGTGTCTTGCACCACTTTTTATCCTTTTATCCCACAAGAGGTAAAAGGAAAGGGAAGCATAGAGAGAATTAGGAGCCTCACACCATCAAGAAAGCAGCTAGGGAGTAGAGTGTGTCCTTCAGACCTGAGGTTCCTGGGCCAAGATGCTCCCTGACCAAAGCCTGATGTAACACAGACTTTCTCCAGAGCTGACAAAGAAGGAAAGTCTTCCACTAGAGCAGACACCCTGAATTTGGACTTCTAGCTTGCTGGGCTGTGACAAATAAAATTTCTCTTTTTAAAGCCATCTACTCATGGTATTTCTGTTAGAGCAGTACCAGATGACTACAACAATTATCTTAATCAACACAGAAAATGAACTCAACAAAGTTCAACACCCATTCCTGATAAAAACTTTCAATAAAATAGGTATAGAAGGGAAATTCCTCAACATAATAAAAGACAACTACGCAAAACCAACAGTAAACATTACTCTTAATGGAGAGAGACTGAAAAATTCCCCTTGACAACAGGAACAAGAGAAGGATGCACTTTATCACTGAAACCAGAGGCTGAAATAGCCTCCGTGTCAGGGATGCTCAAAACTAAGGGACCCTGAGAGCCATTGTTTCAGATCATCCCAATGTACCTGGAATAGAGGAGAATGAAGGACATCAAAGACAAGTAGAAAATATGAACCCAGGAGACAGGAGAGGTCATATGATCCAGAGACTACATCCACATGAGTCCAGAAGAACTAGATAGTGCCCAGCTACCACCAATGACTGCCTTGACAGGGAACAAAATGTAGACCTCCCGACATACCAGGAGAAAATTTAGGGTGCAGATCTAGAATTCTACTTTAAGACCAGACTTGATGGTCCAACATTCTGGGGGCCCCCCAAGAACATGGCCCCTAGACTCACCTCTAACCAATCTCTGAAATCAGTACCAAAGACAAATCGTCAGGTGCAAATTGGACTGGATTACAAAATATTGGACGGTCGCAGCAGTTACTCTATAAAAGCAAGATGGGAAGGTGGAGAGCAGGGGACAGGAGCTGGCTGTATGAAGATGGAAACAAAAAGACTGTACTGTCACAGGACTGGGAGAAGAGCTAGAGTTACATAGCGGTGTGTACAAGGTCTGACAAATAATTCCATCAACTTAATTGCTCATAGTCCTACATATCTCATTGCTGAATAAAACTACAGATACCTTTGAAGTACTCGCCTTGGGAAGCTATGCGTCAACACCAGCACTTAGTTCACCCTTCAAAGCAATTTTGGAACTGTTTCTGGAATGATTATTTAACATGGTGGCACAGTGGCAAGTTTGTAAACTTAATTCTACGATTGTCTATGAGGGAGTATTTAGTCAGCAAACAAAATTATTGAATTGGAACACTATCCCTACTCCCATGGCCGCCATGAGTGGGATATCGACGGATAGCATTGGGTTTGCGTTGGCTTTCTGAGGACAGATGTGGTCTCTCACTACCGTTTTCATATGCGTTTCTCCCACAGCTGGCGATGGAGGGCTTTTGCACACATATCCCTTAGCTGTCTGAAGGTCTTCTTTGATGAACTGTCACTTCCTGTCCTTTGCCCATTTTTCAGGGGGCTTATTTGCCTCTGTGGCTGGGCTTTGGCCAGACAATACGCTGGTTGATTTTGCCATAGCCCCATTCGTACTGTCCAGTCTCTAGGCAGTGACTGCACCCTTTTGTTGAGGACTTTGCAGAGGCATAAAGCTTTGATAGGCTTGGAAGTGTTGGTGATCTACTTTCTCTTCTGCTCTTTGTAGATTTTCCAATCTCTGCATGCCTCTGTATGGGGACTCGCAGCATTGTGCCTATGACTACACCCAGCATCTTTCCCATTTGAGACCTGACATTCAGCTCTCTGATCCATTTGGAAAGTGTATTCATGCTGGGTGTGAGATATGGGTCTGGCTTGAGTTACTTTTTATTTTTCTATGTTTTTGCAGATGGCTGTCCAGTGAGGCCCAGACCATTTGTTAAAGAGACTGTCCTTTCTCCGCTTTTCGCCATTTGCGCCTTGGTTGAATTTCAGCTGCGTGGGGTGGATGGACGATTGTATGTCCTGTTTCTCCCACACTCCTCCTTTCCATTCTATACATGCCATATCCTCTTAAGAATCTCTTGTCCCCTCCTCTCTACTCTTTCTACTCCCCGTAGTAATAGGCCAGTAGGATAACATCCTATAGATGCACAGAACAATAACATGCACACACATTGTGCTTCCTCTGTGTGCTCGAATCCAATCCATTCCTGTCTGAAGATTTGACCTCAATAGATCTTTATAGTCATGGGCAGCATCAGGTCTAGGGGCCATGCTCCCAGGGGAACCCGAGGACTTCATACCATCAATGGCTGTCTTTCGGTTGAGTGAAAAGAAAGTCTTTTCAAAAAATGTTTCTGCAAAAATTGAATGCCCATCTGCAAAAAAAAAGAAAGAAAAGGAAAAGAAACAGGGCTCATAACTCATGCCATATAAAAAAACTAATTCAAAATAAATCAAACACATAAATATAAAGCCCAAAATTATAAAATTCTTACAACAAATAATACAACCCTTGAGGCCCTAGTACATGACGTTAAGAGGACATAAACCATAATCAACAACATCCAAATTCCAAATGATAAGCCAGATAATTGGGATCTTCTCAGTATTAAACCATTATGCTCATGAAAAGACTTCACTAAAAAAAAAGGAATCTACAGACTGTGATAACAATTTTGACTACTGCAAACTAGATAAAATAGACACGTCAACAAACAGACAATAAAACGGCCAATAGACACATGAGGAAATACTTGCAATCACTACCCATTAACCAAAAACCCATTGCTACTGAGTTGATTCCAGCTCACAGTGACCATATAAGATAGAGTAGAACTGCCCCATAGAGTTTCCAAGGAGCACCTGATAGATGCAAACTGCTGACCTTTCGGTTAACAGCTGCAGCACTTAACCACTATGCCACCAGGTGTTGAGCATTCAAAGAAATGCAAATCAAAACCACAAAGGGATACCATCTCACGCCAGCATCACTGGCACGTCAAAAAAAATGAAATAATAAACGTGGAGAGGTTGTGAGGAGATTGGAACTCTTACTTACTGCTGCTGGAAACGCAAAATACAACCAATCTAGGAAACAATGTGGCACTTCCTTGGAAAGACAGAAGTGCCATATGATCCGGCAATCTTACTTCTAGGAATGTATCCTAGAGAAATAAGAGTCATCACAGAAATAGATGCATTCTCACCTGTGTTCAGCACAACATTGATCACTACTGCAAAACGACGGAAACAAGCTAGATGGCCATCAACAGATGAATGGGTAAACAAACCATAGTACATGCATGCAGTGGAGAACTACACAATATTGAAAAACAGTGTTGAATCTGCAAAACATCTCACAATGTGAATGAATCTGGAGGGCATTATGCTGAGTGAAATGAGTCAATTACAAAAGGACAAATATAAGACAACTATTACAAAAACTCATAAAAAGTTTTTACACAAAAATCTCTGATAGTTACAAGAGGGGAGGGGCAATGATGGAAAAAACCTAATTAGAAAATAGATAAGTGATCACTTTGTTGAAGGGTAGGTAAGACAGTACACAATACTGGGGAAGCCAGCACGTCTTGTACAAGCCAAGATTACAGAGGCTCCATGGACACATTCAGACTCCCTGAGGGACCATTAAAAGCCTGTGAGTGGCCATCTAAGAGACTCCACTGTTTCACCCCTTCAGGAGCAAGGAAGAACGAAGAAAACTAAAGATATACAGGAAAAACTAGTCCAAATGACTAATAGACCACACCTCGCTCCACCCTGGCCCCTAGGGCCGCCATGAGTCGGATCCGACTCGAGGGCACTTGGCTTGGCTACCACGACCTACACGAGACTGAGTCCGGTAAACTAAGTGGCACCCAGCTGCCACTACTGACTGCTCTGACAAGGAAAACCGTAGAGGGTCTCACACAGAGCTGGAGACAAACGGAGAACAGCCAGACTTAGTGGCTGACAGAAACTGGAGAAAGTCCAGAGTATGGTCCCCAGACACCCTTTTAGCTCAGTGATAAAATCACTATCAGGGTTCTTCCTTCATCCAAAGATTAGATAGGCCAGTAAAACAAAATGAGACTAAAGGAGCACAACAGCCCAGGGGCAAGGACTGAAAAACAGGAAGAGACAAGAAAGCTGGTAGTAGGGAATCCAAGATCAAGAAGGGAGAGTGCTGAGGTTGTCAACCATGTCATAAAACAGTATACGTACTGTTTAATGAGAAACTAGTTTGTTCTATAAACCTTCATCCAAAATATGTTTTTAAAAAAGGGGTGGGGGGGGCAAACAATTACCAAGTGATACCTAAGTAGATAACGTAGGTGCCAAACATGTCCTTTCCTGTTCCTTTTGTGTCCCTGTTATGTTTCTCCCTGATGCTCAGTCATTCATGCGGTATAGTCACAGTTTTTGCTTGCCTGGTGACCTCTGAATACAAGATGTTTCAAGTGACTTAAGAGTAGCCTTACCTTGAAGTTGAATGGGATTCTTGTTTAGTCCTCTGGTAGAACAGTCTCCTGTCTGTTATGAGTTAAATTTTGCTGTCCCCCCAAAAACTGCATTGAAATTTTAACCGTTAAATACCTTTGGATATATATCTGTTAATCTGTCTTACTGGGGGGGGGCATGTGTGTTGCTGTGATACTAGAAGTTATGCCATCAATATTCAGAGACCAGCAGGGACATCTATGGAGAACAGGCTTCAGCTGAGCTGCCAGAATGAGGCAGTCTAGGAGGAAGGACCCAGCAGTCTACTTCTGAAAAGAATTAGCTGGTGAAAACCTTCTGGCTGGCAGTGTAACACTATCTGATACGGAGTCTGAGGATGAACACCTAGGTTGGAAGGCACTGAAAAGATGATAGTGGAACAGATAGCTACTCAAAATAGAGTTGACCTTAATAATGTAGATGGAGTCAAGTTTCAGGACCTTTATTTGCTGATGTGACACATCTCAAAATGTGAAGAAACAGCTGCAAACATGCATTAATAATCATAACCTGGAATGTACAAAGTATTAATTTAGGAAAACTGAAAATTGTCAAAAACGAAATGGAATACGTAAACTCCAAAATCCTAGACACTAGTGAGCTACAGCAGACTGATATTGGTCATTCTGAATCGGGCAATCAAATGGGCTACTATGCCTGGGAATGACAACTTGAAGAAGCATGGCCTTGCTTTCATCACCAAAAAGAACATTTCAGGATCTATCCTGAAGTACACTGCTGTCAGTGTAGCATAAGATCCATACCTCTACAAGGAAGACCAGTTAACATGATGATTATTCAGATTTATGCACCAACTACAAAGGCCAAAGATGACAAAATTGAAGATCTTTACCAACTTGTGCAGTCTGAAATTGATCAGGATGCATTGATAAGTACTGGTGATCACAATACAAAAGCTGAAAACAAACAAGAAGTGTCAATGGTTGGAAAGTATTACCTGAGTGATAGAAACAATGCCAGAAATCACATGATAGAATTATGCAAGACCAGCAACTTCTTCATTGCAAATACCATTCTTCACGAACATAAACAGTGACTGTACACATAGACCTTGCTAGATGGAACACACAGGAATCAAATTGACTACATTTGCGGACAAAGGCATGGAAAAGCCCAATATTATCAGCTAGAAACAAGGTCAGAGGCCAATTACAGAATGAACATCAATTGCTCATATGCAAGTTCAAATTGAATCTGAAGAAAATTAGAAGTTAACTAGAGAAAAAGCACAATCTTGATCGTATTCCTCCTGACTTTAGAAACCCTCTAAACCACATCTAGACGAGATGTGGAATGGCATCAAGGACATCATACATGAAGAAACCAAAAAGTCATTAAAAAGACAAGAAAAAAGAAAATTTCAAAATGGGTATCAGAAGAGACTCTGAAACTTGCTCTTGAACATCAAGTAACTAAAGCAGACAGAAGAAACTATGAAAAACTGAACAGAAGATTTTGAAGGGCCACTTGAGAAGACAACGTCAAGTATTATAATGACATGTGTGAAGAGCTGGAGATAGAAAACCAAAAGGGAAGAACATGCTCTATATTTCTCAAACTGAAAGAACTGAATAAAAAATTCATGTCCCAACTTGCTATAGTAAAGGATTCTATGGGGAAAATATTAAATGACACAGGAAGCATCAAAAGAAATGGAAGGAATACACAGTGTCATTATACCAAAAAGAACTGGTTGGTGTTCAACCTTTTCAAGCAGTAGCATATGATTTGTAACTGACAGCAGTGAAGGAAGAAGTTAAAGCCACATTGAAGGCATTAGCGAAAAACAAACCTTCAGGAATTGATGGAATATCAATAGAGATGTTTCAACAAACCGATGGAGCACCAGAAGCGCTCACTCATCTATGCCAAGGAATATGAAAGACAGCTACCTGACTGACTGGTAGAGATTCATGTTTACTCTTGTTCCCAAGAAAAGTGATATGACAGAATGCAGAAATTATTTTTTTTTAAAATCTCATTAATATCCAGTGAAGTAAAATTTTGCTAAATATCATTCAAAAGCAGCCGCAGCAGCATATTGAAAGGAAATCAGCTGGATTCAGAAGAGGTCGTAAAACCAGAGATATCAGCGCTGAAGTCGTATGGATCTTCGCTGAAAACAGAGTATATGAAACGTTTATTTGTATTTTACTAACTATGCAAAGGCATTTGACTTGTGGATCACAACAAATTACAGATATCCTGGCAAAGAATGAGAATTCCAGGACACTTAATTATACTCATGAGAATTATGTAGATGGATCAAGAGGCAATCATTCAAACAAACAAAGGTGGTTAAAGTCAGAAAAGGTGTACATCAAGGCTGTAGCCTTTCACTATACATGTTCAATCTGTAAACTAAGCAAATAATCCAAGAAACTAGAAAACATGAAGAAGAATTGGGCATCAGGGATGGAGGAAGACTCACCAACAACCTGCATTATACAGATGACACTATCTTGCTTACTGAAAAGGAGGAGGACTTGACTTACTGACAAAGATCATAGACATCGGCTTTCAGTATAGATTATGCCTGAACATCAAGAAAACAAAAATCCTCACAACTGGACAGATAAGTAACATCACGATAAATGGAGAAAAGACTGAGATTGTCAAAAATTTTGTTTTACTTGTCCACAATCAACGCCTATGGAAGCAGCAGTGAAGAAATCAAAAGACATTGCACTGGGCAAACTGGCTGCAAAAGACATTTTTAAGGTGTTGAGAAGCAAAGATGTCATCTTGAAGACTAAGATGCACCTGACCCAAGCTATAATATTTTCAATTGCATCAAATGCATGTGAAAGCTGAACAATAAATAAGGAAGACAGAAGAAGAATGGACACCTTTGAATTGTGGTGTTGGAGAAGAATATTGAATACATCGTGGACTTCCAAAAGAACCAACAGATCTATCTTGGAGGAAGAAGTACAACCAGACTGCTCCTTAGAAGCAGGATGGCAAGACTACATCTTATATACTTTGGACATGTTTTCAGGAGGCATCATCCCTGGAAAAGGACATCATGCTTGGTGAAATAGAGGATGACCAAAAAAGAGGAAGATCCTCAACACAACGGAGTGACACAGTGGCTACAACATCGGGCTGAAGCATGGCAATGACTGTGGGCGTGACGCAGGACCAAGCAGTACCACATTCTGTTGTACGTTGGGTTGCTATGATTCAGAACCAATCTTTGGCACCTAACAATAGCAGCATATGTGTAAATTCAATCTGTGTAATATAATCACCTGCATAACGAAATCTTATGTAATCAATTTGGAAACCCTAGTGGTGTAGTTGGAAACCCTGGTGGTAGAGTGGTTGAGTGCTGACCAAAAGGTCTGCAAGTCAGATCCACCAGCTGCTCCTTAGAAATTTTTCAGAGCAGTTCTACTCTGTCCTATATGGTCTCTATGAGTCAGAATCAACTCAAAGGCAGTGGGTCTTCTGTTTGTTTTTGTTGTTGTTGTTGTTGTTTTTAGTGATGTAGTAGTTAAGAGCTACAGCTGCTGACCTAACAGCTGGCAGTTCAAATCCACCAGGTGCTCCTTTAGAAACTCTATGGGGCAATTCTACATTGTCCTTTAGGGTGGCTATGAGTACTGTGGAGAATTGACTCAACAGCCAATAAGTTTAGCTTGAATAATCGATTTAGGTCCTACCAGGGAAGGGTGAATTGTAAATCCATTCACTTCTAAGTTACATAAAGAGGAGCACAGACAGAAACACACAGACACAAGAGGAAGACAGACACTATCTAACAAGGAAAGCAGGTGAATCTACAAACCTAGGAACTCCAAGAACTGCCAGCTACTAAAAGATGAAATAGGTGGAGAAGTACCTTCCCTTAGAACTACACCCTGGATTTGAGCGTCTAGCCCCCATGAGCTGTGAGAAAAGTTTTGTTCTTTATAGCTTCCCACTTGAGATATTTCTGTTACAGCAGTGCTGTGTAACTAAGATACCCCATAAAAACCCTGAATGAGACACCAGGAGTGATAGTAAAGCAGGGTTACTGCGACTTTTTACCTCTTGCTGTCTTTATCTATGTAGTCTACCTTGTAAAAACACAATGCCTTATGCTGTTTGTTAATTCAGGGTGTACATGGCATCAAGAGAGGATAGTGTTTCATCTGAACAGGGTATCCTCTCTTCACGACTCTTTCTATTTTGAGTTCCATACAGAGCTTTCACTCTTATGTGTCACGGAGGATATGGATTGGGACAATTATCCCAAGTGTGCAATATGCTGCTTCCAGAAATCAAAGATGCCTATCAGGTATTTCAACATTGACACGAGGTTGCCATGAGTTGGAATTAACTTGACAACAACTGGTTATTAGTTTTTCATCAGTTATGTCTTGATGGTGTGAGATACAATAACCTGTTCCTACTTTTGGAGACAGTGCTTCACTGTGCCTCAGATCTTTAGACTCTAAAAACTGCACTGATGCTGTGGCTCCTGAATCTTCTTGGAGTTTATCTCTCACCCTCTGAAACGCATTACATTTATTTTCTGTTGCTCAATTTAAAAAATTGCCACAAACTTAACAGCTTTATACAACACTTCTATATTGCCTCACAATTTTGTAGGTCAGAAGACCAAGTAGTCTCAATGGAATTCTTTGCTTAGGATCTCACAAGGCCAAAGTCAAGAAGTTGTCTGCCTAAGTTCTTATCCGCAGGTACTGAGAAGAATTCACTTCCAATTCATCCAGGTTATTGTTGAATCGGGTTCCTTGAGCTGTTGGTCCAATATGCCTCTTTTCTTGCTATCAGTGGGATCTACGTTCTATTCATAGAGACTGTCTAAATTGCTTCTCATGTGTAGCCCTCCATCTCCAAACCAGAAACACTGGGTGTCATGGACTGAATTGTGTTCTCCAAAAAAATCTGTGCAGCAATTTAGCTAGGTCATGATTCCCAGTATTGTGCGTGATGTTCCTCCATGTTGTAAATCCTGGCTCTGTGATGTTAATAAAGGAGGATGGGTGCAGTTGTGTTGGTGTGGCAGGACTCAGTGTGTAAGATTGCTTTGGTCCTTGAGGCACTGTCCCGAGATATAAAAGAAAGAAGCTGGCAAAAAGAGTTGGGGACCTCACACAACCAAGAAGCAGTACTGGGAGCTGAGCACATCCTTTGGAAAGGACAAGCATCCCTGTGCCTCAGAATCTTCCAGTGTAAGGAAAGATCAATGAGAAGGACCTTCCCCCAAAGCCAGCAGAGAAGACCTTCCTCTGGAACTGACACCCTAAATTTGGACTTTCAGCTTACTGGACTGTGACAAATAGAATTTCTCTTTTAAAAGCCATTCACTTGTGGCATTTTTATGAAAGCAGCACTAGACAACTAAGATAGTGGGCTTCTCATGCTACGAATCTCTCTCAGTATTTCTTCTGCCTTCCTTCTTGTGCCACCAGCAAGAGAAAGTGTCCTGCTTTTAAGGATTCATGTGAATAGATTAAGCCCACTTAGCTAATTTCCTTTTTCTGAAGTCAAGTTTTCCACATAGCATAAACAATCATGGGAGTTACAGCTCATCACATTCACAGGTTCTGGGGATTAGAGCGTAGACTCATGGAAATCATCCCTAAAAATTGTGCCTACCAGACACGTGCACCTCACTAAGGCCTATAATATACTTGACACTTCTTGTTCATACCATTGGTTAAACATTTTCTCACTGATACTGTGAAATATTCTTTGGGATGTCTAGAAACACAGGTCCCTTTGGATTATGTTATGACAGAGGACTGAGGAGTTATCCTAGGATTAAGTCGGAAGCATATACTGTTGTCCATACCAAGTGCATGTGAACTATTTTTAACCCCTATTTCTGATAGGAATGAAAAAGAACACCTGCACCACACAAATGGCCGTATGCCAGGTATCTAAAGTCATGTTAATCTTTTCTAGTGAAAATGACCTCATTTGGCACAGCAGCAGGGATTACGGCTACTTAAGGCTGAGTAGCTTTCATCTTCGAGGATCTATATTTTATTTGTAGAAGCCAGAGGAGTAAAATGAATGGGAATATTATGAGGATCACCACCTGCATATCCTTTAGGTCTTTAAGAGTATAGGCAGTGCCAGGATTATGAACCAATTCTGTTCTTAAATCTGTCTTTAAGCTGAACTTGTACATAAATCTAAACAGTTAGGTACAGTTTATATGGAGCCTCAGCAAGCTGAATGTTTGTCTTAGTATGTAGTATGTCTTTCCATGCATTAAAAAAAATTAAGTAAACATTTCCAGAGACATTAAAACATCTTTAACATAATAATACAGTAATAATAACATTTTCTTGAATATCACAAAGTAGTGCCCATTTGCTATCATGAACCATCATGTACACCTCAAATTTTTCATACTTTATATGGATGTTGGTTCATAACTACAGGTTGTGTGGAAGCCGGATGTTTGTCGCCTGGGGACTGCCTGCGGTGCTGACCTCTACCATCCCCCTAGTATGAAATAACCTTTTTGCTTTACTGTCTTGGCTGAGGGGTGTGGTGCAGCTTCACAGGCTCCTGCTTGGCCTTCTCCACTGATGCATCTTAGCCAACAGACCAAGGAATAAATGTAGGTGATTCTGCTAAATACCAAGAAGCCATTCCAACTATGAGGTCCAACAGCGAAGTCCACAAACTTAATTGTTCTAGGTGCTGCATACTTTATTGCTAAATATCACTACAGTCACCTTTGGAGTAACCCCCCTTGGGAAACTATGCACCAATGCCAGCACCTAGTCCACCCTTTAAAGGCACTTTGGAACTCTTTCTGAAATAGCCATTGCACGTGGTGGCATGGTGGCAAGTTGGTGAACTTAATCACAGTTGTCTGTAAGAGACTTTTCAGCCAGTAAATGAATAACTGTACTGGAACACCCTCCCTACTCAACTGATCTGCCCCCCAGTGGCTTTTTTCTTTACCTGAAGATAAAGAAAATGTTGAAAGGAAGACATTTTGATGACATCCACGACCTCCAGGGTTATACAGTGACAGCTCTGATGGCCATCCCAGAAAAAGAGTTCCAAAATTGGTTTAAAGGGTGGACTAGGCACTGGCATCAGTATGTAGCTTCCCAAGAGGAGTACTTGGAAGGTGACCACAGTGATATTCAGCAATGAAGTATGTAGCAATGATGTGCTAACCTCTACCATTACCCTAGTATGAAATAACGTTTTTGCTTTGAAGTATGAGTTGATGAACTTAATTGTCAGTCCTCATATACATTTGGGCAGTGGAAAAATAGCCACCCACAAGGGCTGCAAACATGGTAGAAATGTGAGCCAGACCTCAGGTAGCATTTTATTCCGTATGCCTCTATTCTAATACAAGAGCTATAATGATGCTTTGGGTATCAATGTTATTTCAGACCCTGTGTCTTGGAGTCCTCAAAAAGTGAGGACATCCTATTTTGGTCTAGTGGCCAAGAGAAGAACTAGGGGTAGGTTTTGAGGGAGGGGGTCTCCTCATTGACTTTAGGCAAGGAGGGAGCACTTGTCTTTTACTAAGAATAGCAAGTCATTTGTGCCGTTCTAGGAGATTCAGAAATTCTGGCATCCAAGACTTTTTAGTGCATTGATCCAAATGTCTCCACTTTTTCTTACTCAGAGTCCTGACTTGGTATAGCAGACTGATCAAGTTTGAGAATTCTACCTCCTCTAGTGCACTGCTACTCCTCTAAATAAACCCTTGGCGTGATCCTGCAGGAGGTGAGAGTCTCTTTATGGGCTGCCAAAGGGACCCTCTCACTTTCACACTTCGTCTTTAATTGACAATTAATAAATCTTAGTCCTTTCAATTTTTTCCTTTAAAGCATCAATTGCTACCAGCAACAGCCATCCAGGTCTGTAGTCCTTAGGGTCTATAGTGCTTAGAATTATTTTTCCCATATTTCTCAAACACCTGGCATTGTACCCACCACAGCATTACCTTACATTTATATCCAGTCTCAGGTCCTCTTGGCTAAAATATTTAACCATTGCACCACTACCACACACCATAGATATGTTTTAGCTACCATCAGTAGACTTTTAATTGCTGTCTACTTTTTTCATATCACACTGAAAATAGTACACTAACTAGCAACTGTTTGTGTTCAAAATTTTCACTAAAAGCCAAAACCACTGCCATCAAGTTGATTCTGGTGCATAGAGACCTATAGGTCAGAGTAGAGCTGTCCCATAGAGTTTCCAAGGAGTGCCTGTCAGGTTTGAACTGCCAACCTTTTGGTTAGCAGGTGCAGCACTTAACTAGTATGCCTCCAGTGTTTCCACATTTTCACTATTCCCTCTAAAATTAAGCCAGTGGCATGTTATTCCCTGCCAGCTACTTTGCCTGAATGAATGAATGAATGAGCTCACATTTCAGTTGAATTTCTTTGACTAACTCTAAAATGGTCAATTTTAATGTGCTTCCTTATCTACATCACAACTTAAAAGAAATCATTACCTAAATGAACAAAAATCTTATAAATCATAGGTTTCCAGGAATATAATAGAATAAAAAGTTGTCAAGTACATTGCCTTCATTAAGAACAAAACAAAACACCTGTTGTCACCTAGTCAATTCCAACTCATAGCAACAATATAAAACAGATAAGTCTTAGTAAATAGTCTTAGTATATAGTATACATTTCTATGAATAAAATACATTAAAGAAACATTTCTAGAGATGTTAAAACCTTTAAAATAATAACACAGTGATAATAATGTTTTTATTTTTATTTCATGTATTTATTATTACAATCCACTGTATGTACCTTGAATTTTTAATATAATAGGCTTTACAGGGGTTTCCACAGGGCTTCCAAGGCGAGCCTGGTAGATCTGAACTGCTGAACTTTTCATTATCAGCCAAGCTCTTAACCACTGTGCCAACAGGGCCTTTGTTCCTGTGTATATAACTTCACAAATACCAAGAGTGATTTTGAAACTCTGAACCTCAATAGTTTTATGGAAGTGTAAGGGAAAATATTTACTGTTATTATACACTTGTGATAATAATTGCCCTTTCGCACTGTATCTCACTGATTTCAGCATCGCACAACAGAGCTGTTTTGTAAAGGAATTCTATCAGTGACTCTCAAAGCATAATGTTTATCATTAACTATATGACTAATGTTATGATTCTCCTTATTTATGCGACAGTCATTTTTTGCTATGAGTGGCACTCCTTTAGATGTACTACTTCTTCTGTTTCTGCTCCTTCTTTAACTTCATCAACAAAACTTGCTGGCAATGTACTAAAAAAACATTATTTTCTACTTGTTTTTAGAAAATTGATCAGTTTGCTACAAATGTTATTTGTGGCAGAAACTGCTAGTTGTGTACACAACATCCATTTTCCTCCTCCTCTGTAATATCAGAATGCCAAATTTTATCTGGGCAGTGATGCTCAGTCAGAGAACTACCTTTCCACCTCTGCTGCAGCCACTGGCATGCCAGTCTATGATACATATATAGAAATGTTTGTGGGGGCATCTAGACATTGTCCTTAAAAGGAAATGAGTTCCCATCCTTCCTTCTTCCTGCTGGCTACAGGAGATTGTAATGTCTGGAACTATAACAGCCTACATTGACCAAGAAGCAAAACTGAGAACAAAGTCACACACTAAGATGGTGACACTGAAAGAAAAGAGCCAGGAGCTCTGATGACCCCAAACAGCCTCTCTACTACCCCTAGACTACCTACTCTCAGACTTATTTTTGAAAGAAAAATGACTCTTTCTCCTGTTCCTACCACTGTTACCCTGAGGACAACTTCTCACATGCAGATGAAATTATTCTGGTAGCTATATCATTGCACATTGATTTAAAAAAGATGAATAGGCTATACTGGCTTCATGCCTCTGTTTGACACCTTTACAATAGACTAAGCATTAAGTAAAAATAAGCAGTCATTCTGATAAGCCTCTAATTTTAGGCATTTATTTCACACTTTCTGATTTCCTTTTCTTGTCCAAGATTATCATCTTCATGGATTTAATTGTTCTATTTCATGGAAATTCACAATGTATGTTTATCAGGTTCACATTCTATATAATGGAGTTCTTGTCATTTATTTTGAGTATTTGTATGACTACTCTTATCAGTGTAGTTATTTTTCAATGAATCATTGTAAATCTTTGAATCAGTTTGATAAAAATCACAATATATTGAATATCTGAAACCAAGCTTAGCAAATGTAAACAATAACACCAAAAAAAACATAATGACAGAGACGGCTTAGACAGAAATAATTAACTAGTCATAACAGTTTATAATGACTTTGTCAAGCCAAGGTCTGAGGCCACCAAAACAGATGTAACTTACACATAGGCATTGGATAGAACAGCACTTTACTCAAATGAGGAAACAGAACAAGATCAACTTTAGTAGCGGTCATCAGTCCAATGTGGCCAGTGAGTCACTCTCTGAAGCGGCTGATGCAGGAACCATGGATTGCACTCACCTCTCTTGTCCTACGCAAAAGGGAGCCTATTCTCTCCCTGCTGGGAAAAGATAGAGAAGTGGGACTGGCCAGGTCTCATATAATACACATGCCTAGGCAATAATCAGACTACACTCACAGACCAGAGAATAAGCTGCTCTAGTAAGGAAAAAGAAGAAACTGGGACAAAGGGAGAGGTTTCCATTATCGGGGAATGTTCTAGTCCCAAGGGCTCTGATTAAATAGTCCAGGTGAGAGTCTCAAGGCCATAAGACAAAATGATCTTTCAACAGCCCTTATACCTCCAGTTTGGAAGCCAGGTGGATAGAAAACTTGTAAGTGTGGGTCAGTGAGCATGCCAACCATACAGCACAAAGTTATTAACATTAGAGCACAGAGGTAAGCACGCACAGGCGGGATAAATACACCTCTCTAAACTGCCTCAGATGATGACAAATAATAGCAGTAATTAAAATCTGAGAATAAATTAGGGGCTAAAGTAACATCCTGAAGAAGAATGTGGCATCAGGATGAGTGGAAGGCTCTTTAACAATCTGTGATATGTAGTTGACACAAACTTCCTTGCTGAAAGCGAAGGAGCCTTGTAGCGCTTACTACTGAAGATCAAAGACTACAGCGTTCCGTATGGGTTGTACCTCAACAAAGGAAAACAAAAATCTTCACGACTGGACCAATAAGCAACATCAAGATAAAAGGAGGAAATATTGAAGTTGTCCAGAATTTCATCTTACCAGGACCCACAATCAACCCCCACAAAAGCAACAGCCAAGAAATCAAATACACACTGCACTGGACAAATGTGCTGCAAAAGACCTCTTTAACGTGTTAAAAAGCAAAGACATCACTTCGAGGACTAAGGTGAACCTAACCCAGCCAAGCCAGCCAAGTGCCATCGAGTGGGATCCAACTCATGGCAACCATTGTATTTTCAGTGGCTTTATATGCATATGAAAGCTCAACAATGAATAAACAGGACTGAAGAAGAATTGATGCCCTTTGAATTATGGTGTTGCTAAAAATATTGAATATACCACGGACTGCCAAAAGAACAAACAAATACAGTCAGATTTCTCCTTGGAAGCCAAGATGCCAAGTCTTCGCCTCACGTATTTAGGACACGTTACCATGAGGGATCAGTCCTGGAGAAGGACATCCTGTGGATAAAGTAGAGGATCAGCAAAAAAGAGGCAGACCCTTGACGAGATGAGCTAAAGCGGTGGCTGTGCCAACGGACTCAGATGAGGACGATGCAGGCTCAGGCAGTGTTTTGTTCTGTTGTATGTAATGTAACTATGGATCAGAACGAACTTGACAGTACCCAACAACAACAAAGTAATGCCTGCATTTTTAAAAAATCTATTTTAAGTGAAAATCATTTAAGTTAAAGCAGGAATTGAATGTAGGATTACAGTTGAAAGAAAACATGTGCAAGTAGAACAAGATTGCCACTTTGTCGAGGTTATGCCAGCTGCAATAAGTGACTTTAGCCCCTATAACCCACATACTCTGCTCCCTTCACACTGAAAACTATCCTCAAATACAGTGATATTACGGACAGCATCCACTTAAGAATTTGTGAGAAGCAGACACTACCCAGGAAATCCTGTTGGCATAGTAAGTTAAGTGCTATGTCTGCTAACCAAAATGTCAGCAGTTCAAATCCGCTGGGTACTCCTTGGAAACTCTCTGAGGCAGTTCTACTCTGACCGCTAGAGTTTCTTTGAGTCAGACACAACTCAAAGGCAATGGGTTTGTTTTGTTTAGATGCTACTCGTGTATCTACTTGTTCTAAATCCCCCAAGGCTGCTCAAAATCATCTCTGCCGGTCTCCACCCTTCACACTAAGAAGCTGAAGGAAGGTCTCACGTCTCTGCATTCCTTGCATTTGGTCAAACAGAAGTGCAGGAAGGAGGACTACCTAAAGGTTTAAAGAAGTCTTGCTTTTGCCATTTGTTCTTGTCATAAGTAGTCTGGGACAAAAATCTATCTATGTTTGGAGAAATGATTGAGATCGTTTTGAAATTCATACCAAACACAAGCACAGTAATGAGAATGAACCAAATGTTAGCAGGGACATCTACCCCCGCGGCCCCTGGCACAAGCAAGATTTTTAGACTGTTTTGGTTTGTGAGGAATGCAACAGAATTTTTCTGAGACCTATGATTAGTCTTACACTGAAAATCTGTGAAAGTGTGTGAACAAAATGTGCATTACTTTTGCCAGTAAAATTGTCACACTTTCTTAAGAATTCTTGACAAATTGCTGGGACAACAAATGGTCTTGGGAGTTCACTTTGACCTCCTAGACTTCTAAAGTATCCTGCTACAATGAGAGTGCATTCAGAGCAGAAAAGCCAGGGAGCATGGCAAATACTACTTTGGTGTCAGAAAATGATTAGAAAAGGCCTAGGGTACCTTCTGAATTCACCAGGAAAACTGAAAACCGCAGAAGCCTTGGCAGAGCACAGCCAATTAGCTGTAAGCGAAAGCTGCACACATGTAGGCCGTAGAATCAGTTCCAACTCACAGCAACCCTATAGGACACCACCCCACAGAATTTCCAAAGCTGTAACCTTGATGGAAGCAGACAGCCACATCGTTCTCCTGTAGGGTTGCTGACTGGGTCAAACTGCCAACCTTCACGCTAACAGACAAGCCTTAACCTTTGTGCCACCAGGGCTTCTTGAGAGTTTGCATAGGAAAGGAAATCATATATTGAAAAGAAAAAAAAGCTATGTTTTACACAGTTTTATGATCTCTGCTGTCATCATAACTGTAAGCAGGTTAACTTGGAGTGCTGAGAGGAAAATTCCCCTGCCAAAGATTGTTCCTGGGCTTGAGAGGAAGAATGATGTGTTGTGGAGGTGTGAGTATCAAGATCCCCCCTACCAAGGCTTTCTTAGTCTCTCCAGCTAGGAGATTTAAGCTGCCTTCTTGCAAGTAGCAGAGGAACCAGGGAATGAACAGAAGGCCACAAACAGACCGTATTTCCAAACAAGGTAAGTATCAAGGGTTAAAACTCCAATGTATCTTTTTTGAGAATATAATTTAATTCATTAAACTGGATAAACAGGTAGCCTGATAAACCACAAACTGCCGAAGAATAGGATGAAGACACGTACGTAATGGGAGAGAGAGTCCTGTGACCAAAGTACGTACTGAAGTAGGCTATGACCTCAGACAACGTAAGGTCACTGACAGCCTGAGAACCTGGATGCAAAGGGGGCAAGAAAGCCCACGGAGGATCAATAGAAATGCTAAAAATAAACTTCATCCCTTTAGCAGTTTACATTTTTTGCAACCCGAAGCTCCTTCTGCTTCACTTACTATCTACCTTCGGCCGTATCCACTCCTGTGAGATTTTCATTTGGATGAAATAAGAACTGAATTTCTCATGTCACTCAACCAGGACCTTTAAGAGAGCAATTCTTGAGTTTCCTCTACCAGAAATGAATACCTTGTCTGCTTTCTTTGCTTGATGAAATCTTTCAAGGACCAAGAATTGAAGGCACTGCCTCTAGCTTGTCTCCCCTGATTCCTGCCCTTTTCCTTTCCCTAGGAGGTGTTGATCATGTTTTCTTGCCTCCACTCCTCCAGTGTGCCCAGATCATAGTTATTTTATTATCACTCTTCCTCCCAAACACTAGATTTTAATTTCCTGGAAAGCAGTGCTCTATTCATCTCTCATTTCCCCAGTGCTTAACACTGCATCTGCAGAATGCTTTTAAATGACACCCAACTCCTGATATGAGCAGTGAATGTCACAGTCGTACTAGGGGTGTCAAGTAAGGAAAACACATTTTATTAAGAAAATTTTAAAGATCTAACTTATTTCTCCTGAATAAAATAAAGTATGTATTGTTTATTCTCTACCCACAGATGTTCTAGGCCCACTGAGGATGGTGAATCACAGGCTTGAAAGGGCTCCTGCAAAATGCTCTTCTTCAGTCCTTGTGAGTGAGTGCCTAGGAGCTCAGAGAAGGGATGGCAAGCAGTGTTTCAACTCCTGCGAAGCTTAAAAGCCAATGAGAGGAGACAAACAGCAAACGAACAAACCAATGTACAGAGCACCTGGAGATGGTAATGCTGGAGTATATTTGAAATTTAAAATTAAATTCTAATCAATAAAATCTCCATTCATTGTTTGTAAGGAAACTAATACGTGATTATTTTTTAAACCCTTCTCTAGCATTGAAATTTCATTTTGTGTGTGAAGTAGGGTGCCTAACCGCTTTAGAATATTACTTTAGAAGACTCCATAAATTTAAGATTATGGTAAAAGGATAATTTTGGCATTACTTAGGGGGAAAAAAAAGATAATTTACATGGAAGCCAAAGAGCTCTAAAATGGAAAATTTTGCTGACAGTTTTTTCTGCATGAATTTGTGAAGTTCAAGCTACATTTTTCAGAAAGAAATTTAGAAGACAGCTACCTGGACAACTAACTGCAAGAGATCCATATTTGTAAAAATGGTGTGGGGGCAGCATCTGGCCACCTCTGACTTTACAAGCGGGGGAAGAATACGCAAGATCAATATCCCCAGGCTGATGCTTATGAGGCAGAGACGAGACGTATCACCTCTTGCCAGTCCTTTTTGCCAATTCTGACACCATCTGTCCCTCCCACTGCACTCTACCCCTCCGCTAACATGACAGTTTATTACAGTGGCCACACAGAACAATACTCATGATTAAGGGGTTCATTAAGGAAGTAACAAGTTGTAATTCAGGTTCAAGAAGACTCAGGATACAGTTCTTTAATCCAGACATCCTCTTCTAAAACTGTATCCATAGGCAGCTCTCTTTCTGACCTTCAGCCCCTCGGTCTGAAGGTCATCCCTCGTGCAGTAAGTGTTACAGAGGTCTTTTAACTCTATCCCAAAGTACCCAGAGGCATTCTATTCCACCGGGAAGCCTCGGCTTGAAGACACTCAGCTCCAGCTCCACCTGTCAGCGAACCTAGTTTTGTCAAGCACTCAGAATCACCCTACTCTGCCAGCAAACCTCCTGACTAAATACATTCAACTTTCTCACTCCATGAGCTGGAAAGCCTACTGTGCCATCTGCTGCCTCTGCTGCTACTTTTTCTCTGCCTCTGCATCATGCTGTCTTCTATATTACATCTGTTTACATCTCTCTCTCTCTTTCTCCTGGTTATAGGGGCCTGTCACCACAGGGATACAGGCATTCTGGGTCCAAAGGATGCACTCCGTTTCTGACTCTTCTTTTTTTTTGGTGATGGTATGATCCACTCTCCTTGCCTCTGGAATGACTCATTTTAAGCCTAGCCAGACAGCAAAACTGACCAATCCCCTTGCTAGGAATCCATACACCTTATTTACATCAGCAAGCTCCCTGATCCTCTGGGTTAGCCACAGGTACAACATTTGCATAGTCCCACTCAGTCATTTGCTGGGAGTTACAATAAGTGTGGGTAAAGTGACTGCATTGAATAACTCACTGCACCACAGCATTCATGTCCATTCCAAAGAAAGGCAGTCAAAACAAGATGCAGGAATTATCAAACAATATCCCTGATATCACGCACTATTGGAATTCTGCTGAAGATAATTCAAAACAGGACACACCTGTATATCAACAGCAAACTGCCAGAAGTTCAAGCTAGATTCAGAAGATATGAAACCATGGATAGCTGATGGCAGATACTTCTTGACTGAAAACTGAGAATACCAGAAATATTTTTACCTGTCTTTTATCAACTATGCAGAGGCACTCAACTATGCAGATCATAATGAACTATGGAAAATATTACTAAAAATTCTAGAACACTTAATTGTACTTGTTGAGATCCGTGTGTAGATCAAAAGGTAATTATTTGAACAGAATTAAAGGATACTGTGTGGTTGAAAACTGTATGAATTTTACATTAGGGTTATGTCCCTTCATCATACTTAGTCTGTATGCTAAGCAAATAATCTAGGAAGATGGATCATATGAAGAATGCAACATCGGGATTGCCATCAAGACTCATTAACAACCTGAGATATGCAGATGATATAACCTTGCGTGCTGAAAGTGAAGATAACTTGATGCACTTACTCATGAAGATCAAAGAATACAACCTTCAGCGTAAAGTACATCTCAACATCAAGAAGATAAAATCCTCCTGATAGACCAATAAGCATGTCATGACACATAGTAAAATACTGAAGTTGTCAAGAATTTCATTTTACTTGGAACCATAATTAATGATCATGGAAGCAAGATTCAAGAAATCAAATGACATATTTCACTTGGCAGGTAAGCTGCAAAAGACCTCTTTAAAATCTTAAAAAGCAAAGATGACACTGTGATGACTAAGGTGTGTTTGACACAAGTCACGCTATCTTCAATCACATCATGTGCATGTGAAAGCAGGATGATGAAAAAGAAGGAGTAAAGAACTCAGCTCTTCGAACTGTGGAGATAGTGAAGAACACTGGACACACTATGGAATGTCAGAAAAATGAAGGAGCTAGTTTTGGAAGAAGTACACAATCAGAGTGCTCCTCAGAAGTGAGGATGAGGAGTATTTGACTAGCTTACTTTGGACATGACATCAAGAGGGACCAACCACTGGAGAAGGACACTATGGTTTGAAGTATTGAAAAAGTGGCAGATGCTCAATGAGATGGATTGATACACTAGCTGCAACAACAAGCGCAAACCAGGGCTTCTAACTGGTATGGACTGGTTTGACCCCTTGCTGAGAATTTCACTTCTATCTCAGATAAACTGAATCAGAATCTTCCATTTAACAAGATCCCCAGGTGATTTTTATTTGTACACAAAAATCACCTAGGGCATGTACAGAGACAGTTCAACGTTAAAGACTTGATCAATGTAATCTTCCACATAAATAAAACCAAAGAATCATGAGATCATCTCAATAAATGCAGAAAAGACATTCAATAAAGTACAACACCTGTTCCTCATAAAAACACTCATAAAATAGGTATAGAAAGGAAATTTATCAACATTAAAAAAAAAAGTCAGCTATATAAAATCAGTAGCCAATACCATTCTTAATGGAGAAAGGATGTTCTTTGTCACCACTCCTATTTAACACAGAACTGGAAGTCCTAGCTAGAGCAGTAAGGCAAGAAAAAGAAATAAAAGGTATCACATTGGTAAGGAAGAAGAAAAACTACCCTTATTTGCAACTGATATGATACTGTACATATAGAACCCAAAACACTCCACAAAAAGCTACTGAAACTAATAGAAAGATTTAGGAGAGTAGCAGGATACAAGATAAACACACAAAAATCAGCTAGATTCCTATACACTAAAAAGAGAACTATAATAACAAAATCAAGAAAACAATGCCACTTGTAATAGTCCCTAGAAAAATAAAATACTTAGAAATAAATCTAACCAGGATGTAAATTTCTAAACAAAGAAAACTACAAAACACTACTTTAAGAAAACGAGGCATAAATGGAAAAACATACAAAACTCATGTACAGGGAGACTCAACTTGTGGAAATGTCAATTCTACCCAAAGTAATCTACAAATACAATGCAATCCTGATTCAAATATTAACAGTATTCTTTAACAAGATGGAAAAACTATTCATTAACTTTATGGTGAAAGGTAAGAAGCTTCAGACAGTAAAACACTATTGAAGAAGAAGAGGAAACTAGGAAGCCTTGCAATACTTGACCTCAGAACCTCTAATACAGCTACAATAGTCGAAACAGCCTGGTACTGGTACAACAACACACTGACCAGTGAAACAGAACGGAGAACCCAGATGTAAGTCCATCCTCCTATGGTCACCTGATCTTAACCGAAGCCCAAAGTTCATTAAATAGGGAAAAGACAGTCTTCTTAACAAACGGTAATGGCAAAGCTAGATGTTCAGGTTTAAAAAATTAAAACAGGACCCATACCTTACACCTCACATATAAACTGACTCAAAACGCATCAGACTTAAATATAAATCCAAACTATAAACATCATAAAATAAACAATAGGATCAATGCTAGAGGCCTTATTACATGACATAAACAGGATACAAACCATAAGGAACAATATAAAAACACCAGAAGATAAGTTAAGTTACTGGGATTTCCAAAAACTAAACACTTATGCTCATCAAAAGACTTCACCAACAGAGTAAAGAAAGAACCTACAAACTGGGAGAAAACTTTCTGCTATGACAAATCTGACAAAGGTCTAATCTCTAAAATCTATAGGAAAATCCAATACCTCTACAAACAAAAAGAAAAATAACCCAACTAAAAAAGTGGGCAAAGAAAATGAACAGACACTCACCAAAGAAGACATCTACGTGTCAAATGGACACATGAATAAGTAATTATGGTCATTAACCATTAGAGAAATGGAAATCAAAATTACAATGATTGTGGGAGTGCCTGTTTTTGTGTATGGCCTTCCTAGCCATGTTCTTTTGACTCCCACCACTGTGAAAATACAAAAATGTAGCCTACAAAGGAGATTAGTCAGTTTTGCCCTAAAAAAGAGTCAATTGTAGTGCTGAAAGGAAAGCCCACCAAAGAAGGAGAAACCCACAGCAGAGAGCAGGAGTAGACAGCCGAGTGGGTTTCTTAGCCTATGGATGAGAAAGCTGAGTGCCTTTGGGCAGAGACTGAGGGCCAGGGAGAAGTCTACGCCTGACCCATGAATCTGGGACTTGCCAGCCTCCACAACCATGTGAGCCAATTCCTCTCTATGATTTGCGAGTTCTGTAAGATGCTGCAGTGAATAAGGAAACCCAAAGAAGCCCTGGCTCAAACATAGCAACAATTTGGGGATGGTGTAGGACCAGGCTATGTTTCATTCTGTTACATGTAAGATTTCCCTGAGCTAAAACCTACTAGACAGCAACTAACAACAGCCTCCACAACAACCTTAGAGTCACGTATCTTTGAACTGATGCCCTAGGCCTTGCTGTTTCCTACAAATAAAGGCAGTATTTGATTCTGATTAGAAAGTTAGCTCAGTCCTACTGTAAAATATTTTCATATCTGTCTCCAGTGAATCTTTCATTATGGTGTATGTCCAGAAGCATAAAGAGACAGAGAGCTAGGATTTCACTGACCTTACAGGGCAGGCTGTGTTGCTGTTTTATACCTGTTGAATGGTAAATATTTGTACATGTGGCAGAATCCACTTTGAGAAATCCCTCCTGTCTGTCAATTTTGAAAGAAAAGACATAATAATTGTAATGAGCAAGTTGGCTTAGGTAATTTTGCAATAGTAATTATTTTCAAATATTATATATGCCATGAAGGAGAAATCCAGGGCATCATGGGAGCTTGTGATACCTATTCCTGAACTAGTTTAATAAATCAGAATTAGTGAAGGGGGTTAGTGACCCACTGTAAGTAAAAGGCTAAAGAAGCTGGGAATATTCAAGGCCAAAAAAGGTAGCTGTGCTGGAATGAAGGGAGTCAGGAAATGGTGACATTTTATGGTTCAGTGGTAGAATTCTTGCCTTCCATGAAGGAAACCCATGTTTGATTCCTGGTCAATGTACCTCACGTGCAGCCAGCACCCATCTGTCAGTGGAAGCTTGCATGTTGCTATAATACTCAACAGGTTTCAGCTAAGCTTGCAGACTAAGATAGTCTAGGAAGAAAGGCCTAGAGACCTATTTCTGAAAGTAAGAATCACAACAGTCCAACTCACAGCAGGTCAGGGGGAAGGCACAGGAAAAGCTGCACCTCATTCCCTTGTGCACAGCATCATCATGAATCCGGGACTGTCTTGATTGCTAACTGCAACAACAAGGCAACAAAAAGCCTGGTCACATAGGATCTGATAGGTAAAGATTTTAACAAGATGGAAACAGCTCAGAGAAAATGAATGAATGAATGAGGGAGGGGGAAGGGAGGGAGGGAGGGAATGAGTGAATGTGACATTCCAAGGGAGAATCTACAAGAAAAAAAGAATACTACATCAGAACAAACATATCCTCTTAATCTACCCATAGCCAAAGACCAACTGAAAAGGAGATCCCACTTAGACAAGCTTGGCTTTGGATAACCTGAAAAATGCTTAACCTTGGCAAGGAAGACTGATTGTTCCAGTTAAAGTCCCCAGCCTTAGCCAAGTTATTCTTGTAGTTGACTTTTTTCTTAGGTCATTAAGTTTATCTTGTAGGTAGTTTAGGCTTAAAGAAGTCTCTGAGGTTCACATTCATGGGCTTCTTTTGGCATTGTGTTTGGCAATGGTATTTTTGTATCAACACCTAATTAGCCCATAACTCCTCAGTGAACAACAAACCTCACTATTTGCATAATTGTTTCTTATGCTGCTTCCTTTATAAAAAATAATGAGTCATTACACACATAATTAAAGCAAGCTTAACAAAGGGGAGCCAGGCTTATAAGAATCACATGAGAAGGTCAAGAGAAATTAGCATCAAGGCCTGTCTGCTAAGCATAATGCCAATCTAATAGGCACTGTCTCCTGGGAGCAGAAGGAATACTTCGGAGACTCTACCTTTGAATTTGCACTGAGGTCACACTTCCTGAAGGAAATATGATTTGATCTCCACCAGCCTTTCTCTTTCTGCTTCTTTCCCTTTTTCCTGTCCTTCCCAATGAAAAGCATCAGCTTGCTTGTTACTGAAGCACTTTGTAACAAACCTGTCCCTTTTCTTCCTCCTCCTGAGTCAGACATTTTCGCAATGAACATTTCCGAAAACTGTATAGAAATCAGCAACAGTCTCTAACCCTAGGAAGCCCAATGATGAGCTATCCGTAAACTCAAGTTTCCTCTCTCTGTCTCTCTTTCTTTCTCTCTCTCTCTCTCTCATAGCCACAGAGTGGCTGGAAACAGGCAGGAAAGAGACTGGTAATCATCTTTGCTCCCAGCTACAAGTGTGTTTTCTCTATTTTAGCATCTTGACTTGATCCTAGTTAGTTTTCTCTCCCTCAGGGTGCATGTGCTAGTTTCCAGAAAGTGTGATCAGTCATTCCTGGATATGTCTGATTCCTAGGTCACTGACAAGTGACACAGTGAATGTTCTGGGTTTTGCTGCCCTAGATTACTAGTTGTGTGTGTCTCTCAGGCCTCCCTATTCTACTGTCTCAGGAGCAGCTGCCCTCCTATCAATCACCTGAGAGCTTTTTTAGAAATGCAGTGTATCAGGCCTCACCTGATGATAGAATGAGAACAAGCATCTTAACAAGGCCCCATCCCCTCCCCAGGAACTGGTTTTCACATTCAAATTTCAAAAGCAACAGTCTAGAGCATTTCGTGGACACTCATTAGTTGTTTCTTCTCACAGGGAATTCATCTTATAAAATTACTCACCAATTTCACAATGCAAAACTATGTGCATGTAAACCAGCAAGAACGGTGTGCAGACCATGGAAAATGCTCAGTAGCTATAAATCACTTCTCATCTCCTCTCTGCCTTTAATCTTGGCCATATTATAACCTCTGTCTGCAATGATTCAGATTCTGACAACATTAAATGAATGCCTACCAGAAGCAAATTAAAACTATTAATTGCTCTCATATACATGATCTTATTTAACCTAATACATCCCCATGCATTGTGAGTTAGTTGTTCTTACCCCATTTTTCAAACCAGGATTTTAAAGGACAGCAGTCCTTCTCTCAGTTTCCCAGGCAAAAAGGACTGTTTACCATGTCTCATCATGGCACTCATCAGTGCAATCTGTGATCTGTTCTGATGATGCAATGAAAATCTGGCGGTGCAAAAGAACCTTCACAGATACACAGGGGCCAGTCATAATTTATGAAAAACCAGAAGTAGGAGAAAAATTGAATTTATTTGGCTAACTCAATAATATGAACACCAGAGAAGATGGGAAAGCATAAAATGGTATGGACTTGCTTGGCTAGGCTTACACAGATCAAGTCTGACAGGAACTAGGAGGTTACCAGAGAAACAGATAATTAAAAGAGACAGATGGGGATACAGTAACTACCAATTTTTCTAGGTTAAATAAGCTCTATGTGATTAATTTAGACCATCAGGTGTGGTGTACTTGGACTGTGCCTTTTTGCGCTCCAGAAGAAACACCCTCACAGTCTTCTGGTTAGCGATAATATAGTATACAAGTTAGGAATGCAGACTCTGAATCAAATCTCAGCTCTCCTGATTTCTAGCTATGGGATCTGGGGCCAGACACTTAACCTCTCTGTGCTTCATTTTCATACCTGCAAAATGTGGGTAACAACAGCTGCTGTTGGTGGGTGAAATAAATTAATAAAGATGGGTGCTAACTTACGAGGAGGTTCTGTTCTGACAACTCCATTGCAAGTTGCTGTCATGGACTGAATTGTGTCCCTCAAAAATATCTGTCAACTTGGCTTGGTCATGATTCCCAGTGTTGTATGATTGCCTACCGTTTTGTCATCTGATATGATTTCCCTATGTGTTGTAAATCCTATCACTAGGATGTAATGAGATGGATTAGTGGCAGTTATATTGATGAAATCTACAAGATTAATGTCTTATACCAACAGCTTTTGAAATATAAAAGAAAGAATAGAGCAGAGAGACATGCAAGATCTCATATCACCAAGAAAGTAATATCAGGAACAGAATGTATACTTTGGATATGGGGTTCCTATGCCGAGAAACTCCTAGACCAAGGGGAGATTGTGACAAGGACCTTCCTCTAGAGCCAACAGAGAGGGAAGGCCTTCTTTGGAGCCGACAACCTGAATTTGGACTTATAGGTTACTAGGCTGTGAGAAAATAAATTTTTCTTTGTTACAGCCATCCACCTGTGGTATTTCTTTTACAGCAGTACTAGACAATTAAGACAGCTGTTTCTGACCTAAGTTAGATACCTCACTTTATTCTTCTATTTTCAGTTTTCATTATTATTGTCTTTTGTTATCAGTATCCTCATAAATCTGATTTTATTTGTCTTGGGAGATGCAAATACTACGTATAAACTTACAGATATGATGACATCAACAAATTACATGTTGCAATATTGTATGTCGTACATATTACCAGTGATAAGATGTACCAAAAAACAAAAACAAAACTGACAGTCATGAATGCATTTTGTTGTAACTTGAATGCATCACATGTCAGGGACTATCTGTGGTAGAAACAATGCCTGAAGCTGCGTGGCAAGAGTTCTGCAAGACCAATGACTTATACATCAGCAAAACCTTTTTAAAGAACACAAATGACAAGCATACACATAAACCTCATCAGATGAAATACACAGTAATCAAATCCAACTATGTCTGTGAAAACTGACAATAGAGATGCTCAAGAGGCAGGGCCAGGATGGCACAGTAGTCAGACACTGCCTGTGATTCCTGTAACAACAAAGACTCCCCCAAAACAAATGCCCTGAATATCAAAGAGAAAGCTCAGAAATCAGACTAAGCAATGGGGAAGGGCGAGTAGGTCTAGCAGTATCTAGCAATGGTCAGACCTGACTCACTGGGAATCAGCTGTGGCCAGCTTGGTGAATGGAGCAGTGGTGTTTGGAAGTTGTCCTCCTCAGAAAGAGACACTGAACTACAGAGGGTCTACTTGTATCTCCAGAATCAGTGAGGGATGGCCCTCAGTTATTAAAACCAAATTGGTTTGTGTCTAAGCTACCAGGGATCTAAAACTTTCCTTCATGGCAAACCTTTCTCTCTTTTTCCAGTGTTTCCCCTCCCGTTCTCTGCACTATACCTGGTTCCAGAGTCTGGCACCATTGTCTGAGCTGGAACTAGGACTCCTTACATGCACCCCAAGCCATCCCACTAGACTTGGACAAGGAAAAAATTAACAAACACGGGGAAGGGGGAAAGAAATCTGCTGACTCCCTTAAGCCAGAAATTGAGCAAAATAAACTATTCTTTTGTCTAGGATCAGGCATAAGGTTACAGGCCTTCCTCACAGACACTCAGGAAGAGCCATCAGATCTCTACCTTTCTCAGCACATGCAACCAGATACCTATGCCTCCACTAACCATCCCTGACCATCTAGAACTACATGGGAGAGCCTGTACCACACACTTGGTCACTGACTACCTGAACACCTAAGCTGAACCCATACAAGAAAAGTAAATGGACACCTGGGCTTGTATGCTTAGTAACAGCTATAACTGCCTGGTGACAGAATGTTAGAGCTTCAAAGGTACAAATAACTAAAATAGCACACATGAGCAGCCTATTTGTATATTTCAAAACAAAACAAAAAACTAGAACACAGTAAGCAAACACAGAATAAATAAAAAAAACTTACTGATGGCTTTCAGACACAGTCAATATCAGATTACATAAAGAGGCAGACTATGATGGATTCAGAAAATTCTCCAAAAGAAAATCAAGAGATTTTCCAGATGAAGAGAAATTCCTGGAATTATAAGATGTGGAATATAAAAATTAATATCTAGAACTCTTCAAGAGATCAGGAAGAAGATGAAGTAAATTACAGCAAAGCATAATGACAAATTGAACAGCCTGCAAGAATGCATAGACAGGAATTAGAAGTTCAGAAAATTAATAATAAAGATATAGAGTTAGACAACTCAATAAAAAGTCAAAAGAGCACAACTGAGGCAATAGAAGGCTGAATTAGTGAAACTGAAGATAAAGAACATGATCTCAACATATCTGAGGAAAAATCAGATAGAAGAATGTGGTGGTCAGGATTATGTCAACTTGGCTACTACGTATTTGGCTGCTGTATTAAGTGGCAGGGCAGGGTTTGTGATGGCTCCCTGCCCCTCAGATCTCATCTCATGACCTTTGACTATGGCTGCTGGTTGCTCACGTGGCCAGGAGCTCCTGCTCTCTTCTTCCAGCATCTGGTTCCGGGACTTGAGCTAGCAGCTGTTGGACTCATCAGTCCTTACAGTCGGCACTTGAGAGTCCTGCGCCCTGACCTGCTGATCCTGGTTTTGCCAGCCTCTGTCACTTCATCTCGCCACCAGCTTGGGATCCACTGACCTACACAACCGGTGATCTAGAACTCTGGTCTCTGACTTGCTGACCTTTGGTTCCTCAGCTTCCGTGGCCATGTGAGGCTTGTTCCAGAGCTTGGGACATTCAGCTTCTGTGATGACGTGAGCTGTTTCCTATATTTGTATCCATCTATCTATCTATCTATATATATTATAAATCTTTCCTTATACCTACACATATTACTGGTTCTGCTTCCCTAGAAAACCCAGCCTAAGACAAGAATTTTTAAAAAATCAAGAAGCACTAAGAATTATGTGGATCTCTATCAAGAGAAGTAATCTGTGAGTGACTGGAGTACAAGAATCGAGGTGGTGAATAACAGAAAATACAGAGAGAATTGTCAAAGACTTGTTGACAGAAAACTTTCCTGATATAGTGAAAGATGAGAAGACAATCTATCTAAGATGCTCATCAAACTTCACATAAGGTGGATCTCAAAAGAAAAACACTAAGACATGTTATAATCAAACTTAGCAAGACTAAGGTAAGGAGACACTTTTAAAACTGGCTAGGAATAAATGAAAAATAATTTACAAATGAGAGTCAGTAAGACTAAGCTCAGACTGCTGTGGTTGCCTTCAGAAACCATGAAGGCAAGAAAGCAATGGGATGACACATACAAAGCTTTGAAGGAAAAACTTGCCAGCCAAGACTTATATACTCAGCAAAACTGTCTCACAAATATGACAGTGAAATTAGGACATTTCCAGACAAATAGAAATTTAGGGAATTTGCAAAGAGCAGACCAAGATTACAAAAAATACTAAAGGGAGTTTTTGGTTAGAAAATCTATAATATCGGGAAATAACCCAAGACTGGAAAACAAAACAGAGCAGCCAGATATCAACCCAAATAGGGAAATCACAATAATAAACCAAAGGCAAGACATCAAAAACAGTGAAACAGAGATGTCATTATGTAAAAGATAGCAATATTATTAACACAAAAGAGGGGCTTAAAAAAAGTGTAGTTGTTTTAGTCATCTAGTGATGCTTTAACAGAAATATCACCAGTGGATGGCTTTAAAAAGAGTTTATTCTATTATAACCCAGTAGGCTACGAGTCCAAATTCAGAGCCCCAACTCCAGAGAAAGCTTTTCTGTTGGCTCTGGAGGAAGGTCCTTGTTGTCAATCTTCCTTTCTCTGAACTGGGAACTACTGAGGTGCTGGGACCTCAGGTCCTTTCCAAAGAATATGCTTTGCTCCCGGCACTGCTTCTTCCTTGATGATATAAGATCCCCATCTTTCTGCTTTCTTCTCTTTCCTTTGCTATACCTCACAATGAAGTTTGTGAACTCACCTTACAAAAAGTGCTGCTTACCTCACTGCTAAATATCACTGTGGTCACCTTTGAAGTACACCCCTTGAGAAACTATGCACTGACATCAGAGTCTAGTCCACCTTCAAAGAATTTTTAGCACTTTTTCTGTAACGGCCATCAGAGCTGCTGTTGTGTTACCTTAATGTCCTGACTGGCATCAAAATGTGTTCCCTTCAATAGTTCCTTTATCTCTGGGTAAAGAAAAATATTCACTGAGGACTACATCAGGTTAGTATGAAGGGTGTTCCAGTACAGCTATGTGTTTACAAGCTAAAAACTGCATCACCAGCATCTATGCAGTTAAGTTCACAAACTTGCCACCTTGCATCACGTGCAAAGGCCATTCCAGAAAGAGTTCCAAAACTGTTGTGAGGATGGGGTTTTAGTCATCTGGTACTGCTCCAACAGAAAATACCATGAATGGAAGACTTCATGAAGACAAATTTTATTGCCAACGTCTGTTAACCCACAAATCCATTTACAAGTTATAAGTCCATTCAATATGAGAAATTATCATAGTGGTGTATGCTGAGTTCAAATTCAATGACAGCATCTCGACACAGGAACCTCAGGACCAAAGGATGTGATCTCCTCTCAGTGCTGTCTTCTTTGTGGTATGAGGTTCCCAGCTTACTAGGCTCACTTCTCTCCCTTATATCCCACAGCTGGTAACTTGGGTCCTGTCTCACTAGCACAACTGCTGCCCATTCTCCTTCATCAACCTTAGAGGCAGGATTCACAACACATGGGAAGAATAGCACCATATTGGAACTCATAGCTGAGTCAAGTCAATACATACTTTTAGTGGGGCGCAATGTGATCCATGACAAGTGGACTAGGTGCTGGCCTCAGTGCATAGCTTCCCAAGGGGAATACTTTGAAAGCGATCTTAGTGATAGTTAGCAATGAGGTATACAGCACTGAGAACAATTAAATTTGTGGATATATCTCAAGAGAGTGCCTCAAGGCACAATGTAATCTTACACATTGAGTCTTGCCCCACCAACACAACTGCTGCTGTCTTCCCTTATTAACATCATAGAGGCAGGGTTTACAGTATACAGGAACACCCTATGATACCAGGAATCATGGCCTAGCCAAATTACTACACACATTTTGGGGGGGGACACAATTCTATCCCTGATCATAGTCATAGATCTGTCAAAGGGAGAGGAAGTCAAGGCGATACAAAGAAATAAAGGAATACTTTAAATTTAGAAAAAAAGGGGGTATATATTAAGGTAAGCTCAAAAAAATTAGCAATCCTACACATTAAAATAAAAAAAAACAAGAAAAACATGAAGTCTCAGCAAATACAAAACCAACAATGATGAAAACACATGAGGAAAAGTAACTTACTGCAGAAATTCAAGTGGAACAAGGGAATTGTCTACAATGCACAATAAAAGCCAGCAAAGTGACAGCACTAAACTCATACCTATCATATGTATGTGAATTAAATGGATTAAGTACACAAAGAATGAGACAGAGAGTGACAAAATGAATAAAAAAACATGATTTGTCTGTATACTGCCTACAGGAGACACATCTTAGACTTAAAGATATGACAAACTAAAACTCCAAGGATGGAAAAAATATATATCAAGCAGTCAACAATCAAAAAAGAGCAAGAGTGGTAATATTAGTTACTGATAAAACAGACTTTAAAGTAAAATGCACCCCATTGGATATATAATGATTAAAGAGTCAGTACTCCAGGAGGTCGTAACCATGTGAAACAGCTATGCATCCAATTACAGGCCTCCAAAATACATAAAAAAAAAATCTCTAACTGCATTGAAAGCAGACATAGATAGCTTTACAATAACAGTAGGAGACTCCCACACATTACTTTCAGTGAAGGACAGAACATCAGAAAGAATCTCAATAAAGACATGGAAAAGCTAAATGCCACAATCAACTAACTTGATTTTATAGATGTGTGTAGAACTCCACCCAACAGCAGACAAGTGTACTGTTTTTCCCAAAGTATATGGAATAGTTTCCAGAATACATCACATATTAGTCCATAAAGCAAGTCTTAACAAAATTCAAGCCATCAAAATATTATAAAGCATCTTTTCAGACCATGAACCATGAAAGTAGAAATCAATAATAGAAAAGGCAAGGAAAGAAAACAAACACATGGAAATTGAACAACACCTTGTTCGAAAACTACTGTGTTACAGAAGAAATCAAGGACAGAATAAAGATATTCACAGAATCAAATGAGAATGAAAACACATCCTACCAGAACCTGTGGGAAACAACAAAAGCAGGATTCAGAGGTCAATTTATCTCAATAAATGCAAACATCCCCAAAATAGAAAGGGCTCAGATCAAAGCATTAACCTTATAACTCAAACAAGTAGAAAAAGAACAGCAGAAGAAGCCTTTGGGCACCAGAAGAAAGCCAATTAAAAAAAAAAAAAACAGAGCAAAATTAAATGAATTAGATAACAGAAAAAGTGATAGAAAGGGTTAACAAGACCAAGAGCTGGTTCTTTTAAAAGAACAACAAAAACTGATAAACCACTAGCCAAATGGACAAAAGGAAAACAGGAGAGAAAGCAAATAAGCGGAATGAGAAATGACACAGGTGGTAACATAAGAGACCCAACTGAAATTTAAAAAATCATAACAGAATACTATGAAAAACTGCCCTGTAACAATTTTGAAAACCTAGAGGAAATGGGCAAATTTCTAGAAACACACTACCTACCTAAACTAACATGAACAGAGATAGAACAACTAAATAAACACATAATAAAAGAAAGATTAACAAAGTGTTTTTAAAACTCCCAGCAACACCAAAAAAAGCCCTGGTCCTGCCAACTTCACAGGAGAATTCTACCAAACTTTTAAAGAAGAGTTAACACCGCTATTACTAAATGTATGTCACAGAACAGAAAAGGACAGATTACTGCTAAATTCATTCTGTGAAGTCAGTGTAGTATCAGTAACCCTGATACGAAAATCAGGTAAAGACAACACAAAAAAGGAAAATTACAGATCAATATCTCTTGTGAACTTAGATGCAAAAATCATCAACAAAATTCTAGCCAAGAGAATTCAACAATATATCAAAAAATAATTCACCATAAACAAGCAGGATTCATACCAGGAATACAAGCATGGTACAACAATGGAAAAACAATCAGTGTAACCAACCACATAAATTAAAAAAAAAAAAAAAACATTTAATTTTATCAACTGATGGAGAAAAAAAGCATGTGACAAAATCTAAAACTCATTCTTGTTAAATAACTCAATTAACAAATAGGCAAATGCTATAAACAGACACTTTACCAAGGAAGACATCCAGGTAGCTGACAGATACATGAAGAAATGCTCACAATCATTAGCCATTAATCCAAAATCCCACTGCTGTAGAGTCGGGTCCAACTCATGGTGACCCTGAAGGTCAGAGTAGAACTTCCCCATAAAGTTTCCAAGGAGTGTCTGGTAGATTTGAACTGCTGACCTTTTAATTAGCAGATGTAGCACTTAACACTCTACGCCACCAGGGTTTCCTTAGAGAAATCCAAATCAAAACTACAATACTATACCATCTCACTCCAACAAGGCTGGCATTAACCCAAAAAATACAAAATAAGAAACATCGGAGACGCTGGGGAGAGACTGGAACATTTCTAAACTGTTTATGGGAATGTAAAGCGGTCCAACCACCATGGAAATCAATTTCGTGCTTTTAAAAAGCTAGAAATTGAAATACCATACGATCCAGCAATCCCACTTCTTGGAATATATCCTAGAGAAATAAGGGGTGTCACGTGAATATACACTCGCACACCAGTGTTTATTGCATCACTGTCCACAACAGCAACCTTGATGCCCATCAATGGATGAATGAATGAATAAACTGTGGTATATTCACACAATGGAATATTATGCAATGATACAGAACAATGACGAATTTGGGTAATATCTCATAATATGGAGGAATCTGGAAGACACCATACTGAGTGAAATTAATCAGTTGCAAAAGGACAAATATTGTATGATATCACTATCATAAGGACTTGAGAAATGGTTTAAACATAGAAGAAAATAGTCTTTGATGGTTACAGGGGTGGGAGGGAGAGACAGGGGCACGTAAGAAAAACATGAGCCCATGAGACAGAAACGGTCGTATAATCCAAAGACTACATCCTCATGAGACCAGAAGACATAGATGGTACTCAGCCATCACCAGTGACTACCCTGACAAGGAACAAAACAAAGGGTCCCCAACAAAGCAGAAGAAAGGCCCTCTTCAAAAGACCCAACTCAATGGTCCGACAGACTAGAGGATCACTGGGAGAGACGGTCACCAGACTCACTGTTAGACCAGAACTGATGCAACTATTCCCAAGCCAACTCTTCAGACAAAGATGGGATTAGTGTGTGAGACATACAATGATACTACAAAGAGAGTGTTCCTTGGCTTAAGTAGATATACGATGTCCAACAACTAAGTTCACAAACTTAATTGTTCTAAGTGCTACATACCTCACTGCTGAGTATCACTAAAATCACCTTCAAAGTGCTCTTCTTGGAAAGCTACAAACCGATGGCAGTGCCTAGTCCACCCTGCAAAGCAATTTTGGAACTCTTTCTAGAATAGCCATCGCACATGGTGACTAAGTGGCAAGTTCTCAAACTTAATTGTACAGTTGCCTGTGAGGGAGTTTTTAGCCAGTCAACAAATAACTATTGGAACACCCTTCCTACTCACCTGACATGGTCCCCAATGACTTTTTCCTTTACCCAAAGATAAAGGAAACGTTGAAAGGAAGACATTTCAATGCCATTCAGGACATCAAGGGTAACACAATGACAACTCTGATGGCCATTCTGGAAAGAATGCCAAAATTTCCTTGAAGAGTGGACTAGGTGCTGGAATCGGTGCCTGGCTTCCCAAGAGGAGCAATTTGAATGTGACCTTAGTGATATCAATGAGGTATGTAGCACTTTTTGTAGGATGAGTTTGTGAACATGATTGTCTGTTCTGGTATGAGACTAACTGGGCAACTTCTGTCCAGAGGCAGAGGAGGACAACAGCTGAATGAATGGGCATATGAAATACAGGATGGAAAGGAGTAGAGTGCTCTTACAGTGTGGGGAAAACCATTAGAATCACACAGCAATATGTGTGTATAAGTTTTTGTAGGATAGATTGCCTGGGACTGTAAATTTTATTTAAAGCACAATAAAATACCAAAGGAAAAAAAGATGAGATTTCCTAAGAAAATAAGTATCCAGTGAAGCAAAAGGAAAGCCCATGAATGAGCCCTAAGAACCCTTAATTTGAAGTCAGAATCCAGGGAGAACATACCAAAGATACTGAGGAGTAGTGTTCTCAGGAAATGGTGAAAGATAGGACTGTGGTGTCATGAAATCCAAGAAGAAAACAATTTGCTCCCTATTTGTTCTTAGGAAACTTACGTGGTTCACAACTGTGGTAGCGCACTCATTCCACATCTGGTGTATTCTGAATACTATTAGTTCTTCACCTCTCTGTCCTGTTCTATAAATCTTCATATTTCACCAGCTTTCTTGGCTCATTCTAGAGCTGTGTTGAGCAATTGCTTGGAAAGCAAAGGACAATGAGACCCAAGAAGCTACCAACTGGTCTAAAAGGAAACTCATATTCAAAAAACATGCATTCAAATAACTTCCACACACAGTCGTCAGATTTAATTTTTGTGACTTTTTTGATTGAGTTTTGGTGTAGAGAGAGAGTAGAAAAGAGTGATGCTGGAAAGCAAAGTACAGAAGACAAAGGAGAGAATTCGGTTGAAGAGAGATCTCTCCCACCAGACCGTCACCATTGAAATCCTTAGCCAAACTTTCCAATGTTTGATGCTGCAATGGCTATTTTGATGAATAATAATCTCAATTTAGAGCACAATCTGAGGCAGTCAAATAATGTAGAATGCCTCCACTTGTTACAGAGAAACTGACAAAGCAAAAAGGAAGGTATGAGCTCAGAATTCTTTGGACTATTTTTAAAGAATAACAAAAAATTCTATTGTCTTTGGGATGATTCCAGCTCATGTTGACATCGTATGTTACAGAGTAGCACTTCCCTATCTTGGCTGTTACCTGCTGCAAGCTGCTCCCCTGGCCTTCCTTCTGGGTTGTTGCTGGGCAGGTGTGGGCCACTCACCTTTAGGTCACCAGCCAGTTGCAAATCTATTGCTCCACCCAGGTTCCAGATCTATTCAAATCATCTCCAAAAAGATTTTACATTTTTTTTTCAAAAGAAAGCAAAATTACTGAGACTTGAAAATTTAAATGCTGTTCATTGTAGCTTGTGTGCTGGAGACACAATAATACATTGGAGATTTATGTGTATGATCTTTACCTACCTTTCTTAGAACTCAGAGTAAAATAATAGTAAGTTCAATTCTTTTAGATATGTTTGTTGTATTTTTTTCTTTCTGACATCAAAACTTACAATGTTGTTGTTAAGGTGCTAGCAAGGTGACTGTAACGCACAGCAGCTTATGAATATCAGAACAAAATGCAGCCTGGTCCTGTGCCGTTCTCACAGGAGCTGCTCTGTTGGAGCTCATTGATAACAGCCACTGGGTCAATCATTTCATTGAGATCTCTCTATTTTCTTCCAACCCTCAGTTTTACCAACATGGCGTCATTCTCTCCATCTCTCTTGTGTCCAAAGGAAACAGGACGAAGTCCCTCCATCTCTGCTTCTAAGGAGCATTCTCACAGTACTTCCTCCAAGACTGACATACTCATTCTTCTGGCAATCCAGTTTAATTATAACTCTTAGATCAGGAATGCAACTGCCAACTACAAATTATAATACTTCCCCTGCTCTTGACCAAAAAAAAAAAGTGCTTAATACAGATTTTAGATTTAGATCTGCATCTGAAAATAGATGTCCTAACATGCTAGGTATACAGCTTTGGAGAAGTTACAAGACTCTCTAAGCCTTGAATTGTTCCTCTGTTAAACAGGGGGAAAGAGCAGTAAGTACCTCACAAAGCTGTTATCAGGGTTAGGTGATACAAAGGATATGCATCCTTACCTACTTAGTTTACGTTCTTAATCGCTACATTTTAATGCCTTTGACTTGATGGCAATGAGTTTAATGCCTTCATAGAATACTCTCCTAAAACAACTCTCTGTGCAGAGGTGATAGACGTCCATAGGGATTTCACAGTAGACTTGGTAAGACTGGAGGTCTTAGATTATTGTCATTGCTGATATCAGCTAGTATGAAGTTAGTAATTGGGGTGCAAGGGGAAAGCATTAGTTATTCAGATATAATAAATCCTTCAAATTTCTGGTAGGAACATGAGCCAGAAAGAAAACTGAAGTGATGTTAATAGTCACTCCCAAGGCCAACAGAGAAATGTTCCACCTACTAAATTTGCATTATTGAATGCTACATCTTTTTTTTTTTCTCATTTTGTTGGTAACACATCTTTGAAAGGTGATAAAGGCAGTCTTGAACAGCATTGTTGTTAGCTGTTGTTGAGTCAGCTCCAATTCATGGTGACCTTATTATGTATAGGAAACCCTGATGGCATAGTGGTTAAGTGCTATGGTCGCTAATCAAAAAGTTGGCAGTTCAAATTCACCAGGCACTCCTTGGAAACTCTATGGGACAGTTCTACTCTGTTCTGTAAGGTCACAATGAATTGGAACCACTTGACAGCAGAAGGGTTGACTTGGCTTTGGTATTACATGTGATTAAATGAAATGCTACACAGTCTTGTGCCATCTTTACGATCATTTTTATGTTTGATGCTGTTGTTGTAGTTGTTGTGTCAACCAGTTTCACTGAGGGTTTCCCTTATTTTCCTGATCCTCTACTTTACTGAACATGATGTCCTTTCTTAGTGATTGATCTTTCCTGATTATATGTCCAAAGAAAGCAAGTCAAAGTCTCACCATCTTCATTTCCAAACAGCACCCGGCTGTACTTCCTCCAAGACTGATTTGTTCATTTTTTCCACCAGTAAGGTGTGTATGGGCATCTCTGCAAGAATTTCCTGATAACGAACATATGGCCATTCACACAGAATAAGAAAATAAATAGTTTACAATCCAGGAGTTTTACAAATGCAATCTAAACATTTTATCATGCCAGTTTTAAAGATGAGTAAGTGAAGACTCAGGAGTCTCTGGGTGATGCACATGGTTGACACACTCTACTGCCAACCACAAGGTCAAAGGTTAGAGTTCACTTAGAGATACCTACGGATCTACTTCCAAAAAATTGCCCATTGAAACCCCTATGGAGCACAGTGGATACACATTGGGACACCATGAATCAGAGTTAACTTGATAGCAACTAGCAGAGAAGACTCACAAAGATTAAACAAACTCTCTAGGACTCTCCACTAGCAACAGTAGAGCTGAGCCTTGGATCCTGTTTCTGCAGTCACGAGGATTGAAGAAGTTTAACAACAAAGGCCAGCTTTGAGAAAGTTATTAGAAGTGTTGCTTAGAAGTCAAAACGGCTCAGTGGAGTGGACATCTCAGGAAGAGATGCAATATGTAAGCTACTTATTTAATTTCTATTCTTTCCGCTGATGTGAGCCCTACTCAACAACACCTGAAGGAGATGTTAAGCTGAAAACAGTGATTGTTTTCATTCCAAATCAGGAGTTTCTGTGGGGTTAAATTGTATTGTGCTGATTTAAAAAAAAAAAAAAACTGCTTTAATTACATGCAAATACAACATCAAAATTTTAATAAATTAGATTTATTTTACTTCATTTTTCAGAAAACCATTTTTGTGTTATTTATATGAAGGCAGAGGACATAAGATTCTCACCTATCTTCCCAGCCTGAGCTTTCATCTCTGTTTCCGGTTATCTTTCTCTTGGCCGTTAAGGCCTGTATTCTGCAATACTGTGTAATACTAGCATTCTCTAAATCGAGCCAGTCCACTCAAAACTGCTGTTCTGAATGTTCCAGATTTCATTCTTCCCTCCCTCTGAGTCACTTTTTAGTTTCAAATGCAATTTTCTAAAGGAAGTCGGGTCTTCATTATTTAAGGGAGACTGTTGTTTTTGAAGCAATCTCAGGAACATAGATGTCACCTCTAAAATATTAAATAATAATCATGGTAATAATTCAAGCTAGACACAAAGTCATTCATTCAGAGTAAAGGCTACATCATTCATCAACAAGCTCCCAAATGACTATCTCCTTCAGTATTCACCCTTCTCTATCATCCTTTGTATATTGCTTTTTACTTTTTTTTCCACCCCCCAGTTTTCAATAAAACTGCAGTGAAAAATTAGGATAACGAGCTCTGGAAAGAAATGGCACTAGATTCCCCTTAGCAGAGTTATCTCACAAGATGGTGTATAAATTAATCATGAGGTATATTATTATTTTTATATCTTAGTTTAACTTGCTATAAAATGTTTAATGTGTATGTAAATAAATACATGTATATGGTTTTTCTAATTCCAGTAGACTATGAGTTTTTTTATAATAAGGGCTACGACATCTTTGTGACCCTAGTACCCACCAGTGCCATGAACACAATACATGCTCAGTAAACATTTGATAAACGAATGAACAGATTCCCATTTAGTATTACTCAGTATTCAATAGGAGCAATTCTCTGGGTCAATGTCACTCATTTTAATTCTTATCAGTTGTGATTATCAGTTGCATTGAGTCTGCTGTGATCCGTAAGGACCCCACTGTAGCCACAGTAGGACTGTGCTCCAAAGTATTTTTTTCTTTCTTTCTTTCTATTTAACTTTTTCAAAATTGTACCTTAGTTGGAAGTTTGCAGGAAAAAAAAAAAAAAGCTTCTCATTAAGCAGTTAGTGTACGCAATATTTTAGGACATGGGTTAAAACCCATGACATGTCAACACTCTCCCTTTTTGACTCTATCGCATGTCAGTGGCTGACTTTTTGGAAGTAGATTGACAGACCTTCCTTCCAAGGTGCCTGTCAGTGAATTTCAGCCTTTCAGTTTGCTGCCAAGTGTGTTTAATCATTTGTACCATACAGAGATTCCTCAGTTGTGATTACCAAATGAAATAACAGGCAAAAGCACCCAGCACAGCTGCTGGCTCACAGAGGATGCTTAGTTAGTGTCTTCATCTGGGTTCCCTGGAGAAGAAAACCAGAGACTTTATATAAATAGAGAGAGAAATATACTTCAGTGAAATGGTGTACACAATTGTGAGGTCTAACAAATCTCAAATCTGTGGGTCAGATGACAGACTAAAAATCTCCGCTGGTTACAGGGGCAATGAAACACAAATCTTCAGGTCAGGTGGCAGGCTGGAGGTCTCTGCTGTCCAGTGGGAATGTGAAGGTTGGTGAATCCAAAATCTGCATGTCAGTTAGCAGGCCAGAGACTTAGGTGGGCTTATGCCCCTAAAACCTTGGGCCAGGCAATGAGAAGCATAAGCATTGCCAGAACAGCCATTTATAAACAGGAGGCAGGCCACATGCTCTAGGAAACTCCACTTTGATTGATTGATTGCTTACCTCGGATTGTAAAATACAAGGGGTCTTATACAGTGTCTACCAAACTACTGACAATCATAGCCTAGCGAAGTTGCCACATAGCAATAACCATCTCCCTTAGCTACTTATGTTTCTCACTCTAGAGGTACTATGGCACTCCCAGACAGGACAGCGCTAACAAATGTTTTAAAATTATTAGCCTTCAAGCAAAAATAACAGAAAACACTCCCCTTCTCATATATCTGTGAAGCAGCTCTCAAACAGTGTAAAAGTCTCTCTTTTCACTGCCTCTTCCTCTCCCTATCTTCTTTCCTTACCACCATACAAAGGCAGGAGTTGTTTGAATAACCTTTGTGCATTGTGTAACCTTCTCATGCAATGATTTGGTTCCATGAATGATCCTCAGAGTATAAATGAAGAAACCAATGTCAGTTCTCCCTGACTCAATGATACCCATGTCTGTGCTCTTAAGTTCCCCTTAAAAGCTTGACTCTTTGCTAGGTACCTTTTGCTAGGATAGTTTGAGTTACCTCTGGGTCTCTTCCTGGATAGTCTCAATCCCATTCCATTTTGCGTATTATACCAGTAGGATCATTCCAAAACACTCCTTCCCCTACTTGAGAACTCACGACTCCCATTGCCAAGAGCAGAGGTTCTTAATTTTTTATAGTGGAATCTGTCTCCCAATAATACCCATGTGCACAAATTCACTAAACATCACACACAATTTTAGATGTTTCTTAGATCTCTGGTGTTTTAGTCAGCTAGTGCTGCTCTAAGAGAAACATCACCAAATGGATGGCATTAGCAAAGAAGTTTATACTTACACAGCCCAGTAAATTACAAGTCCGAATTCAGAGTGTCTGCTCCAGGGGAAGGGCTTTCCCTCCATCAGCTCTGGAGGAAAGTCCCAGTGCTGCATCAGTCTTTGGTCATGGAGCATCTTGGTGAAGGAAGCTCAGGTCTGAAGGGCCCACTTCTCTCCTGGTGCCGCTTTGTTAGTAGTATGAGCTTCTCAACTCTCTACTTGATTCCATTTCCTTTTATCTCTTGTAAGGTAAAAGGATAAAAGGTGGTGCAAGCCACACTCCAAGGAAACTCCCTTTACAGTGGAGCAGGGAGGTGACCTTAGGAAGAGATTTAGAGTCCTACCTTAATCGTCTTTAACATAGAGCATAGGCAAACCGTAAAACGGAGGACAATCATAAAATATCAAGAATGATGGCCCAGCCAAATAGCTACACACATTTTTGGGCAGACATGGTTCAGTCCATGACACCTGGGTTAAGAGCTTTTGGCCCAAGATAAGTCTCAGCCTTACACCTGACATCAAAGCGACTTCACAGTCTTCCTAATCTATATTTCCAAGCCATCTCATTTCCCCAACTCTTTAAACTAAACTACAGATAAATGTAATCATCCAGAATGCTTTCTACCTTAACGTTTCCATACCTTGGAAAACTGCACTGTAAGTTAGAAGCTCTTTATTAAAATTAACTAAGGAACTTCATGCACCTCAGTTTCCACATGTACAAATTGAGGGAACTAGTGTACATCAGTATTTTCTAAAGTATGATCTGTGAACCACTGATTATAGGTGACACACAGGCCACTGATTTTCATTTTAAGAGTTATGTGTCTATTTTACAGTATTTTGGAAAAAATACATATAATTTAAAATGTATAATATAAAATTAATGATTATGCCAAGCCAGCCAAGTGCCTTTGAGTGAATGTATGTAATTTATAATATAATGTGAACACATACCTATCACATCTAAACTGTAATTCACATTGTGACTCAGAACAAAAATAAGTATCAAAAGCAAGTAACTCTAAAACCGTTTTTAAATGTATAATAAACAAACAATAGATGGTATAAAGATAAGGCAGAAATTAGCAATACCATACGCAAATCTGAAGATTGGGGAATGCTGATCTCCCAGGCCTGTCCTAGCTCTGAGACTCCATGGCCCCCTAACTCAACCTCTATCTTCAAGGAGGGCATTGCCCTCAGAGCTGGGAATAAGCTGGTCTCCCAGAGAAAATAAGAAAGGTGGTTTAAGAGTTGCCTCTTCTCTTTCAACAAGGATAAAAATGAGTTTTCAGAAACAATTTCTGTTTTTAAATAGAGACCAGGAGAAGGATTTTATATGAGCTGCTTAGAAGCCACAAGGAGAATTTTGCTGGGAACAGAACCCAGATCTTGCTCCCTTGGGACTGGCATTGACAGTTTTGTTGGGACAGACTGATGGCAACATTATGACTCAAAACATAAATGAGCACAATTTTTTTTCTTAATGACGAACACATACACACTCAGATTCAGATCGAAACTGCAGCTGCTCCCTCCAAGTACTTCAGGTTTGATGAACAGATGGCAGGCTTCCTCCGGGAATAGAAAGATTTAGGGACTGCTGCACAGATAGAAATTGCCTAAAGTTAGAATACCAGGAAGAAAGGGTGTTCTAACTATAAATGCATTTGTGAGTTGCCACAAAATGGTTTCGAGCCTATGTGTTGTATCTAGCTCACCACTACAGTTGTTTTGTTTTTAAATATTAATGACTCAGAAGCCAGGCATCATTCAACTTGGAGATAGATAGATAAACAGACAGATAGATAGATAGCCAGACATACGGACACTACATACATACATACATACCTTAATATAAAAATGATAGGCAATTATTGCATCCAAAGAGATGGGCAGCTTCTTCTCGATAAGCGTTTTTCTCCCTCTTAATTTTAATATAACAATCTAAACCTCTTCATCTTTTTATAAAATGAGGTCTTTGGAATTGGGCATTGTTTGAGCCTGATCACAGCTCAGAGATTTGTTTTGTCATGTGTATATTATTATTCCCTAATGTAAAATCAGACCCAAAGTAGGAGGTGCTAGATCTTAAATATGAAGAACCTCCAATAATCTTGAGTTGAAATAAATCTTAAAACAACATGAGAAAGGGAGGAAAGAAAGCACATGGTATGCGTTCACAGCTGTATCTAGCTAATGCCCTCTGCAGAGAAACCCATTAACAGAAACATAAGCTGGCTCAGCCTGAACAATAAGTGATAGAATTGTCAGGGGAAACAAAGGGACCCCTTAAAATGGACTTAAAACATTATGTACCAGAAAGCTACTTACATGTCAGGATGGCTTTGATAGTAAACCCTAGTTTGGAACATAGTAGGTTTGAGGGAAGGGTGATGAACGAGATAGAGAGGTGCAAGTGAGGTATGTTAACCCGTGATCAAATCAGAGCACACAGAGGGCTCTTCAGGAGACCCCTGTCAGACCTCACCATCTCCCTCCTCTTTCCCGCGCAATGCTCCATCATTTATAATTCTCATTCCTAAGAAAAACAACAAGGTAAAATTTTTAACCAGTAGACTGAAAGTCGGGAAAGACCCTTAGATTCCAGCTTTGAAATGTAATTATCCAGCAGCTCCCAGGGACGGTTCTTGAGCTCCATTCTCTTATCTCTGAATTGGTAGACCTCGCGTGTCTGGGATACCATTCAGCATCAATAGTTCGATTCCTTGTTGGCAGGATGAAGAATACTAGAAAAGTTTATAGTGAAACTGGGTCTTTTCTTCATCTCTCCCACCTAAAGAAACATCCTTTCTGGCATGTGATTGAGAGGAAATCTTAGAATTTTGCTTGGAGGTTGTCATGCCATCTATGTCACCTGGGATTTAGGCATTGAGGAAGAATGAAGTTTGGGGGATAACATATCTTCAAATTCACCGATAACACAATGAACAGAAGACAATAAACAACAACAGCAGCAAAAGATGTATTAGAAAATGGAAGAAGATAGGAAGCACAGTAAGGCTGTGGAATGAGAAGAGTTAGCAAGTGTTACAGAAAATCAAAGTACTACTTCAAAAAAACAAGCAAACAAATAAACTCAAATCCATTGCCACTGAGTCAATTCCAACTCATAGCAACCTGAAAGACAACTCTACCCTCGCAGGATTTTTAAGGCTATGAATCTTGCAGGAACCTGGTTGCCACATTTTTCTTCCACAGAGCAGCTGGTGGGTTCCAACGGCTGACCTTTCAGTTAGCAGCTAAGCACTTAACTACTGGACCATCAGTGTTCCCTAGTACTACCTTAGCTTATAAATAATCCAGGACCAAAAAAAAAAAAAAAGCCTGCTATTTCTTAGAAAACTGAAGAAGTAAGGTAAAATCTTTAAAAAGACCAACGAGAAATAACATTATAGCATTTATAAAGCCTAGCTTTCTCCGTATCTCAGGTACCCCGCCAGGAAATCAGAATAACCATAACATATTATGATTGTCATTCTGTGCCCTTGTTTTTTGTTTTAACGAAGTTATTTTATTATCGTTTAATTCAAGTCTGGCTTTCTCTGTACCTCATGTACCCCAGCCAGGAAATCAGAATAACCATGACAAATTATGATCATTATGCTATTCCCTTATTTTTATTTTAACCAAGTTATTTTATTATCCTTTAATTCAAATTTTTTCATAAAGATTTCAACTGCATTTGGTTTGTAGTCAAATTTATAGTTCTTGTTTGCTCTGAAGTATTTAGCTTGTTGTGGTGCTTTCTCTTTGACATTTCCCCATTCTTGACCTCCCATTTTGACCTATCTCTTGGTTGGTTGGAGGATGAAGTCAAGTTAGCTTTCTGAGCAGGATATGCTGCTGAAACCACCTCAGAGTCCTTGCATATCACGGCATGTCACGCTATAGCTGTCACAAACAAAAAGCACCCTAGTTGGGCATTTCTTCTTACATTACAATTTTTTCTCTCAAAACTCTGTAGCTGTTTTCATTGTCTCTTCTCTTTTGCAGTGTTATATAAAAAGTCTGGACTCAGTGTTAGCCACATCACCAAGAAACCAAAGAAAGACTCCAGAACCAGCAATTTAGACATATGGTTTACTTACCAGGACTTACCTACTGCGCCATGCGTTAGAGGCAGGACTCCAGTATAGTGAGCACTCTCCTGCCTCTTAACAAAAGACCACAGTTTATATACTATGTGTCTGCTCAGGGTTGGGATTTGTTGCCAGCGTTCTCAGGGGAGCTTCCAGCCTCAGACAGATTAGGAAGATAGACCTAGGGGTCCAGGCCCAGGTGTTACTCTTCTTGTTGACACCATGTTCCTCAACTTTTTCCCCCAGCTCAGCCACACCACTCCCCCAGCCACACCTGGGCATTTTAGCCCAGGTTCATCATGGCACATTAATTCGCAGCATAATTTTGAAGAGACTCTGTTAGGAGGGGGCACATATACCTGAATAACATCACCCTGCATGGAGTTTCCAAGGAAAAATCATCTAGAAAAATTTCATATGGAAATCTCATGCTTGCTTCTCCTGTCGATTTAGGATTTCCTTCCCCCAACCCTCATAACTCCCATGTGCCTGTCACTTTGTCACACTGTGGTGGCTTGCATGTTGCTGTGATGCTGGAAGCTATGCCACCAGTATTTCAAATACTTTCCACATCACCCATAGTGGAAAGGTTTCCGCAGAGCTTCCAGACTCAGACTAGGAAGATAGACCAAGTGATCTATTTCTGAAAGAAGTTAGCCAATGAAAGCCCTATGAATAGCAGGAGAACGCTGTGTGATACCATTCTGGGAGGATGGTACTGGACCATGCAATGTTTCCTGCTGTTGTATTTGGGGTCACCATGAGTCAGAGCCAACTCAAGAGCACCTAACAACAAAAATCCTTGTAATTCATGAAAAGTGAGAGACTGTGACTGGTGATATGCTAGTACATTCTCTTCCAAAAAAGAGAATGTACATGAGGTCTAATAATTCACGAACTTGCCACTGTGTGCTTATAAGGGCAGCACTGTACAAGCAACTTGGTAAGGTTTCATAACCTGGGTATATCAGTGTCTCACAGCTGTGTTCATGTCAAAGTGTGGAGGTGTCTTGCTGGGTGGCGTTCATTATTGTTGCTGCCATCATGAGAACGTCAGAGCTTAAGTTAGAGCAATGAACAAATGTTAAATATCTTGTTAAACTTGGCGAGAGTGGACGTGAAATCAAGGACAAGTTAATCCAAATTTATGGAGGTAACGCCATGAAGAAAACAACAGTGTACAGATGGAATAAACTTTTTGTCTGAGGGGAGAGAATGTGTCACTGATGAAGAGACATCAGGGCAGCCAGTAACAAGCAGAACTGACGAAAACTGCAAACATTAATACCAGCTAGACAAACAGTTAACCAAGTTTACTCTTTGGAAGTGCTAAAAAAGCAGCACAAAAAAAGATAGACAAAAAAAATGACCTGAACTTTTTGCCAACAACTCATGGCTCTTGCATCACAACAGTGCACCAGCTCATATGGCACTGTCTATGAGGGAGTTTTTAGCTAGTAAACAAATTACTGTATTTGAACACCCACCCTATTCACCTGATCTGGCCCCCAATGACTTTTTGGTTTACCTAAAGATAAAAAATATTGAAAGACATTTTGATGGCATTCAGGACATTAAGGTTAGTATGACAACAGCTCTGTTTGCCATTCCAGAAAAAGATTTCTAAAATTGCTGTGAAGGGTGTACTAGGTGCTGGCATCACTGCATAGCTTCTCAAGAGGAGTACTTTGAAGGTGAATATAGGTGCTCCTTGGAAACTCCATGGAGCAGTTCTACTCAGACCTCTAGGGTTGCTATGAGTCAAACTTGACTCAACAGCAGTGGATGGGTAGTAATTTTCATTAATGAGGTATGTACTGCTTTTTCTAAGATGAGTGCATGAACTTAATTGTTATAAAATGTTACCAGTATATAAGATGTGTAGCACACAATTAACAGATAATACTGAAATAGATAATACACTTCGTTGTAAACCCTATATAGCTAATGGCTAACCCACTGACTGCTTTTCTTAGTCTTTACCAAACTCTTGTAGCTGAAACCATCCTAGGAATCAGTGTAGTTTTATTGTGAATGATGGTTAATATTTTCACTTACATTATTAAGAGAAAAAGACTTAGATCAGAACTTCCCTAGTTCGCTAATGACCTGAGCAGTCTGCTGAATTTCAATACTAACATTTTTTCCATCACTTTCTGCAGTCTAAACAATCAATAAACCATAAACCAACCCTAATTTGACACATCTGTTGATTTCAATGATCCTAATGCTCCCACCATCGCTGGTTTCATGCTACCACCGTGAAGGCAGGGGCAGGAAGAGATGCACAGTAATGCACAGTTATATACTACTTTCATTATAGATAAAATAGGTTGAAATAATTTCAAAAGCACAGATAATTGTAGTAAAATGAAGTAAAATATTTAGAAAGTTTTAAGTGTTTATTAACTTAAAAATATAATTAACAGAATGTGTGTATTTTTTTAATAATGGTTGTGGTTAATAACCAACTCTCAGAATTCTTGCGTGCTTTCTCAGGAGCTGGTATGAGCTGGCTCCAGAACATCGCTGGATGTGGCCCTGGGCAGGGCTGTCTTCACTGATGTAGTCTGGAATGTGAGAGCTCAAGCAATCCACGTCGCATTTCTTTCTCTCTCTCCCTCACTCTCTTCTCTTTCTATATCCTTCCCCACTCCCCCCCAAATCTGGGAAAATGTCTCATGTTCAAATTAAGTTTCTGCACTACGAATTCTGCTGTCCACTGCTGTTGAATTTTTAATTTCTTTGTTAACTTCTCGTTGTGCTATTGATTTAAGCATTTCCCAAGCACTTTCATTTTTAAACCATCAGAGAGAAAAACAGTCAAGTGGCCCCTCATCTTGAACTCCAGAAATTACACTGAGTGTCTACTTACACTGAGAAACAAAAACCTGTTGAAGCAGGATAGGAAAGAAAAAGAAAATTCGGTAAATTCTATGTAAATTTATTTGTGTATGAAACAAATGACATAATTATTATGAATAAACTGCCACTACATCCTGCACCAGCCACTTCCAAACTTTTCATTATTATCTAAAATTTGTTTCACCAATCTTATCATTTATAAAAATACAAACATTTAAGTATCAGATTGATAAACTCAAATTTTAGAACAAGTTGACAAGAGCATACTTTTTGCTTTACTTTAAATGACATAAAGACACAATGACATAAAGACACTTGTCGACTTATAGTAGACAAGAAAGAATAATAAAATTTAAAACAGTAGAGAATATTATCTCCACTTAGTCAACTAACAAAGGCTCCTTCTAGAATTCACTAATTCATAAATTCAGTGGCCCTATAAAACATACCAAGGAATTTGCAGAACAACAGCTGAACAAACCTAATATTTCTAGGTCCAAAGGATTTGCCTTACAGTTTTCCTTAAAGTTGACTCTTTCTCTCTTTAAAGCTGACTGTTTCTTTCTTATTTTTATTGTGGTGAAAATACGCACACCAGAGCACTCACCAGCACAAAGTCCACATGTATATTTCAATGGCACTGATTACATTTTTTATCTTTTACTATCATTATCACTATCCTTTTCCAAAATATTCTTCTATCATTAACATAAACTCAGTCATATAGTATGTCCAGTCATATTGTTGTTTAGGAGTTGTCGGTTCTGAATGGACACAGAAAGAACAAGACGAGTTTGGAATGTCATAATACACTGGCCCATTCAAAAGTAAAATCCATAAAGTAGAGGAATAAATTGAAGGAATCAATTCTTGAAGGAATTCTAGAGCTTTGTTTAATGGTGAGACAGTGTGAGAGGGATAAAATGACACTGAGAAGTAAGATAACACTGCTTCATGAGACAAAGTGTGGATAGGTCATCAGTGACCTATCTCAATATAGTTCCATAATGTTTACATTTGATCAAAGCTCCACTGAGCATAGTTCTCACTTTATCACTGAAGTCTAGTCAGTGAGTGTAAAAGCATAGAGTGGATGGTTGGATGGATGGATGGATGGAAAGAGAGGAATAGAGGAAGGAAAGAGACAAGACAGGACTGGAAGAAGGAAGGTTTCTTTCTTAATACCTTTCTTAATACCTTCAGAAACATTAGTGAAGAGTAGGAACAAAAGGATAAATACCCCAGCTTCCTTATCACTAACTAGGAAAATCCTGAGGAGTGCTACACATGGTTCCTTAAATGATCTTCAGCAGAATTGAAACCTTGATACTCATAGTTCAGTAACACAGTTTTTGTTGACTTTCTTCCACCACTTCACTTTCCTCTCAAATAAATTACTTATATCTCAGTCCTTACCTTATTGCTTTTGAGCAAATCCAACCCAAGGCACAGACTTTATAGCAATATTACATAATTAAGCTTTGTTATGGTTTGGGGCAAGAAAGCCAATATCAGCCTAAGACAGTGACAAGATTTTTATCAGTTTTCAGAAGGCAATGCCATTTCATGCAATAAAAATACTATCACTACTTTTAAATTTTGTTCCTTATTTTGGAAACCCTGGTGGTGCAGTGGTTCAGTGCTACAGCTAATAAACAAAAGATCAGCAGTTCAAAGTGCTTGTTGGAAACTCAACGGGGGCAGGTCTACTCTGTCCTATAGAGTCGCTATGAGCCAGAATGGACTTAATGGTAATGGTTTGTTTGGTTTTTTTTTAGTTTTGATTTCCTGTCTTTATTCTCCCCTCATCTTTTGTTGATCTCTGCTTTCTGTATAGAAACTAATGGCAATTATTCACTTACCCATGACCTGGGGGGTCAGTGGTAAAATTTTCACCTTTGTTGTGGGAGACATAGATTATATTCCTGGCCAACATACTTCATGCAGAGCCAACAACACGTCTGTCAGTGGAGACCTTAATGTTGCTATAATGCTAAAACAATTTCAACAGGGCTTACAGACTAAGATAAACTAGGAAGAAAGGCCTAGCAAACTACTGAGTCACTACAATAATTAAGAGGTTATTTATGTTAACCTCATAATCTCTAGAAGAGTTACAGGATCTCTAGAAGAGTTATACACAAATGACAGAAACCCTAGGTAAACTTGTAAATAACCAAAAAAGTAAAGAAAGTGGAGCTACTCTTGAGTGATTTTCTCAGGTGAATATTTTTAGTGTCCCTCTAAAGTTTCAGTGGTTTTATTTCTCTCTGTGTTTCAGAGTCATAGGTCTGACAATTAAGCTCATGAACTCATCCTAGGAAAAGTGCTACATACCTAGGAAAAGTGCTGAATACCACCACCGTCACCTTCAAAGTACTCCCCCGGGGAACTTATACAGTGATGCCAGATCCCAGTCTACCCTTCAGAGCAGGTTTGGAATGCGTTCTCGAATGGTGAGCAGAGCTATTGTTGTATTACCCTCAGTGTCTTGAATGTCACCCAAATGTCTTCCTTTTCACATTTATTTTATCTTTAGGTAAAGAAAAAATTCATTGGGGTTCAGATCAGGTGAGTAGGGAGGGTGCTGCAATACAGTTACTTGTTGACTGGCTAAAAACTCCCTTATAGACTGTGCCATGTGAGCTGGTGCATTGTTGTGATACAGAGCCATGAACTGTTGCAGAAAATTTCAGGTCCTTTTGTCTAACTTTTTCATGCCAGATTTTCAGCACTTCCAAATAGTAAATTTGGTTAACCGTTTTTCCAGTTGGTACAAATTCATAACGAATAATCCCTCTGATATCAAAAAAGGTTAGCAACAGTGTTTTGACTGTTGATTTGGACTGACCAGAATTTTTGGTCATGGAGAATTGGCAATTTGACACTTTTTTCAGGGTCATATTGGTACACTCATGTTTCATCACCAGTAGTAACATGGCCCAAAACTTCATCTTGCATCTTCAAATGTCTTGGCAAACTTTGACTCTCCTTTGCTTTTATTCATCACTGAGCTCCTTTGGTACCGTTTTTGCACACACCTTCCTCATGTCAAGATTTTCAGGTAAGATTTTTCTGTATCCCCAAAGATGTTTACTTGGTCTGCTATGCTTCTCACAATCAGTCAATGATTTTGACACACAATTTGATGAGTTTTTGCACTGTTTTCATCAGTTCTGTTCATTACTGGCTGCCCTGACCTCCCTTTATCAGTGGGGATTTCTGTCCCTTCATAAAAATGTTTAATCCATTTGTATACTGCCATTTTGTTTCTGACATTATTCCCATAAACTTTGACTGACATGTTCCTGATTTCACTTCCACTCTTGCCAAGCTTAACAAGAAATTTAACATTTGTTCATTGCTCTAATACAAGCTCCAACATTCTCGCAACAGCACACAAAAATACATAACAATAATGAACTCCAGCCAGCAAGACACCACCACATGTTGACACAAACACAGCTGTGAGACTCTGATATACCAAGATTATGAAATCTTACTGAGTCTTTTGTACAGTGCTGCCCAGGTACACACCCAGTGGCAAGTTTGCAACCTTAATTATCAGACCCCATACATATTCCTTCTAAAAAAAGTAAAGTTAGGAGCTACTGTATCTGGAAAAGATGAAGTAGTTCATAGAGGATTCAGACATATCTGGAGAAAGCCACTGCCAGCTATCCACACAGCTGCTCCATATGTTTCCAAGGAGTAGCTGCCAAACTGGAACTGCTGATCTTTCAACTAGCAGCCAAGCTCTTAATCACTGCTACACCGAGGCTCCAAAGAAGTGTTTAGGAGGTCCCATTTCAGGGTCAACAGGCCTAGGATCCAATAAAAAATGACAGCTTATACTTACTGGGAGCCCTGGTTGCTCAGTGGTTAAGAGTTTAACTGCTAACAAAACGTTAGAAGTTTAAATTCACCATCCACTCCTTGGAAATGTATGGGGTGCTTCTATCTTGTTCTATAGGGTCCCAATGAGTTGGAACTGACTCAATGGCAGTGGGTTTGGATTGATTTTTTATTTAATACTTACTGAGCATTCCCACTCTGCCTTATAGGGTCACTATGAGTCAGAATCAACTTGATGGCAACAGGTTTGGGTTTGGGTTTTGGAGCATTCATTGTGAACCAGATGCTGTTCTAAGTGTTTTATATTCTGTCACAGACTGGGTGTTTCAAAGATGGCTACACAACATACCCTATTTGACACGTTCTTCTTACCAGGTGATATTAACACTCCTCCCTGTGGGTGCTAGAATCTATGACCTTTCCTCTGAACCAGAGTGGGCAATTATGATTACTTCAACTAATAGCATATGGCAGAAGTGATGCCATGTGACTTCTGAGACTGTGTATAAAAAGTGATATAGCTTCCAGTTGTCTTGGAATATTAGATAGTTCATCCCTGTCACTATGCCGAGAGAAAGCCCAGGCCATGTAGGGAAGGCAAGTGGAGGTATTTGAGTCTATCGCCCCAGCTGTGGTTAAAATGAGTCTATTCCCAGCTACCATCTGACTGCAATTGCATAAGAAACTCTGAATAGAAACAGCCCAACTGAGCTTAATCCACCACTAGAGAACCATGGGGATAGTAGCAAAATGATTGTCCTTCCAAACAACTGAGTTTGGAGTTATTTTGCAGTAATAGGTAAGTGGAATACACATATACATTCACTAAACCTTTTCAAAAGCACAGTGAAGTAGATCTTACTGTCTCTACAGATGATGGTAGACTAGCGCATTGATTAGTCAAGTTTTTTGCCCAATGTAAGTGGCAAAACTTGCTTTCAAACATGAGCATTCTGGTTTATAGGAGTTTATGCTGTTAACATCTCTTTTGCTCCTTTTATTCCTCTCTTCTCTGTGGAAACAACCAGAGAACAAGGAAAAATTAAAAAGCAATGCTAGACTGCCAAGCTGCCATCTGGGGTGCACCAAATGGTCCCAACTAAGCAGGAACAGATGATCTCCAAGGACCGAAATGACACGTGGCAAAGAGAACCCATAAGACAGAGAGACCCACGTGAGTGACTACATCGACATGTGACTGGAAGAACTAGATGGTGCCAGGCCTCCACCAGTGATAGCTGTGATGGGGTGATGGGGCTCACAAAGTTGAGTCTCACTGGCAACACAAAAATAAAAAGAGGTGCACCCTGAGAGCTCCACTAAAAGACAGCAAATGATGGTTGAGGGGCCTCAGAGTTCCCCTGAGAGCATGGCCCCTGGCCCTGATGCTGCCCTTGTCCATAAATCATAATGGAAGTCAAATCTTTGGACAGGAATGGATTGACTTGGTGATACAGAGTGACCACACCATGTGTGCACTTTATGCTTCTGTGCATCTGTAGGATGTCATCCAGCTGGCCTCTTACTGGACACAGGGGAGAGGGTGGGAAGGAGGGGATAGGGGACTGTTATGAGGATATGACATGTACAGAACAGAGATGAGGAGGTGCTGTCACTGGGCAGGGAGAGCAGTGGGAGCCACTCATTGGCACGTATGTAGAGTTATATGGGGTTGTATATTTTCACTCGATCATAATAAAAAAATTTTTTAAAAAGCAGTGCTAGAAGAAAGAGATCATTCTTTCAAGCATATAGAACTCATTGATCAAAACCACTTTTTAGTAATTAGCACCCATCCCTTCATGGGAAACTGAGCTAATAATAAGCTCTTCAAAACTAGCACTGATTCCTTTCTACATCTGCAGTGCTGAGAGCTGGTGCTCGAGGGGGCCACAGAGAAACTGCTCATTTCACTCCACTGTCATCTGCTTCAGCTTTTTAACTGACAGATTTACTTCCACTACCTGAGTTCTGAGGAGATTTGGCTGCTAACTAAAAAGTTAGTGGTTCAAATCAACCAGCCCAGTCAGCGAGACAAACCTGGAAACACTACTGGGCAGCTCTACTCTGTTCTACAGGATCGCTATGAGTTAGAATCAACTTGACAGTAGCGGGTATACTTTTTTAAATTCTGAGTTTCCTGAATTCCAGGAACAGTGAAAATGGTTAATGTGTTCAGCTACTACCTGAGAGATTTGAGGTTCAAGGGCATCCAAAGGTACCTTGGAAGAAAGGCCTGAAGATCTACTTCCAAATAATCAGTCATTCAGAATGAACTTGATGGCAACTATTTTTTTTGTTTTGTTTTTTGTTTTTTGTTCTTTTTTATTTTTTGCCTTACCACACATTTTTATCTATCCACAAAATATACTTCCAGAGAACAGTGATTTCTCTAGCATGTTTTAACAATCAACAAGCTTTGCCATAAAATATGAAACTGAAAACAGGAATTATGTGAAGGCTCAGCAGCAATGCCATACTATATGTCTGCTGTAGCCCACGACCCTGAGTGAAACAAAGGGACCCAGAGAACTTCTAGGGTGGGAAACAGAGAGGAGAGAGCGTGTTGGGAATGGCCCCTAGAAACAGCCCCCCTCAGGCATTCATTCTGATCCTGGTGTGGAAAGTGCCTGGGGCATTTGAAAAAACTTGTCCTGAAACCTGACAACTGACCAGTAGCCAAATATTTTGACGACTTCGTATGTTGTAACTTCATACTCTAGTGACATCCCTGGTGGTTCAAGCAGTTTACACTCTTGGCTGCTAATCAAAAAGCTAAACGTGAAAGTCTACCCAAAGGCACCTGGTGATCTACTTCCAAAACTTAGCCTGAAAACCCTATAGAACAAAATCTTATTCTAACACACACAGGGTCATCAAGAGACAGGTTTGACTCAACCACAGCTGTTTGGTTTTGGTGGTCTCTAGAAAGTCTGTTTGTTGTTGTTTTTATTGTTCTCCAAAAAGACTGTTGTTGTTCTTTCTGTACTATAGAAAGGCTGGAGTTGCCTTTATGAGAACTGGCCCGTTGAAAGAAAGGGCACCAGAGATGGGAACAAGTTACACACAAGTTGTTTCTATACCTCAGAGCTAAGTGTGGGCAAAATTCAAAGCCAGTCTCGCTGTGAAGATGGCCAGCTGTCGTCAGAGCAGGCAGACATACGAGCAGCCTGGCTTTCTAAAGAACGATGGATTTTGTCTGACCTCAGAAGCTACAGCCATGACTCTCCAGACTGTTCATTTTTAATACCAGTCTGATTACCTCTTTAGCTTCACAACAGATTTCATAGCATTGGCAGGAAATATCTGTCAGCACTCGCAATTAAAATGGAAATCCTGCTGCTATAGTTGTTAAATGTTATGGCTGCTAACCAAAAAGTCAGCAGTTCGAATCCACTAGGAGCTCTTTGCAAACTATGGGGCAGTTCTACTCTGCCCTATAGGGCCACTATGGGTCAGAATCAGCTCAATGGTTGTTTTTTTCTTTTTGGTAGGAAAATAAAAATCCAAATGAATCAGTACTTTCCTTCTAGCCCTTCCGTGTCCCCAAGATCTACACAATGTCCACTGAAGAGTCCCTCTGCATGAGACCCTTCTCATACTCCCACATTCCCTACCTTACACTCTCAAGTATTTCAAGGTCCATACTACATGTGTACCTAACTCTGTGCCAAGAAACATTTCTTATTAAAGCTTGTCAGCCAGACTCTGTAAGCTACGTCATATTCCGACCTTGTACGTTTCCAAAGCCTTCTATGTTTCTAATAGGCCCTCGAATAACCATGCCCCTACCCTGCAATGCTTTCACCTCTTCCCTGCCACCCCACCCCCACTGTCTTTTTTCATGACTAGAACATGGAAACGCACTGAGAGGTACAGCCTTGTGACTTTCCATTTCCCAGTTGACAGTTTGGAAAGTCTGGAAGCTTTTCTGCCCACTGAGTGATCCTCCAAATGTGTCCAGGACAAATGCTATGCAGCCTGCTGTGTTTTGCACTAAAATTTAATCCAGGAATTAAAACACATTCTTCGCCCAGAAGCATTTGCCTTTCTAATGAATCTATCTTTAGGGTTTAATGCAGGAGACAAATCTCAAAATATTCCAGGTCATTAAAAACCTACAGCACATTTAGTAAGTGGACAGGTGCTAAATCATGTGCTCTGGCCACACTCCACATTCAGTAATGACAACTGGCACCTGCAAGTCCCCTTTGTGACACACGAATGAATCTGCAATTGTTTTTCCCTGTTTAACAGCTGAGATGTTGGTACCCTTGCAGAGGCTGGTGCCTTGCTAAGTAGAACCCCTTCTAATCAAATCTTGTGGGAAATGCTTTGTGAAGGATCAAGTTCCTCCTTCAAGTCTGTCTCACTCTCACTCCAAAGCTAGAAAAATTTAACGTCACCGGAACAGCCGTCACTCTCTATGAAATTACCTCTACTAAGTCCTGGTGGTGTAGCGGTTAAGTGCTACAGCTGCTAATCAGAAGATCAGCTGTTCACATCTACCAGGTGTTCTTCAAAACTCTATGGGGGCAGTTCTACTCTGTCCTATAGAGTCACTATGAGTTGGAATCGACTAGATGGCAGTGGGGTAGTAGGAAACCTCTCCATGAAACCCTGGCAGCGTAGTGGTTGAGAGCGTCAACTGCCTACCAAAAGAGCAGTTTGAGTCCACCAGGGGCTCCCTGGAAGCCCTTGTAGGTCACTTCTTCTCTGGCTTTTCAGTTGCTGTGAGTCAGAATCGACTCGATGGCAATGGGTCTGTTTTGTTTTGTTTAAGCCTTTGCAAATATAAAACCATCCATTTTGATTTTGCCATCGAGTACTTTGCAACTCAGAGTGACCCTATTAGGACACAGTAGAAGTGCCCCCATAGGGTTTCCAAGGAGCATCTGGTGGATTTGAACTGTCAACCTTTTAATTAGCAAATGAGCTCTTAACCACTGAGCCATAATGACTCAAAAAAAAAAAATCAAACTATTTCTTCTTAACAATGTCCCTCAAGAGTGAAGTAAAAAAGACTCAACTTTTCCAAGACAAGGACAAAAATGACGTGTTGTTCAGGCTCGGACAATAACAATCACAAGGTAAATCATTCAGCCTCTTTGATCCTCAGTTCCATCATCTGTGAAATGGAGTTGGACAAGATTATCTCCAAAGCTCTCGTGAGTTCTATAGCTGAGCAACTCCGGAGCTGCATTCTCTGGGGCCCATGATAGCCTCTGCAGTAGCCGAGGCAGTTTGAAGAATCAGGCTCCCTTGCAACATAAGGAATTCATGCAGTAAAACCCATGAAAACTGGAACTCGATGAGCCTGCCTTATTTTTCTAGGTTGCAGGAACTTTCCAGCTTTGACAAGATGCAGTCAATCACTTTTCCATTGCTTATTTTAGTGAAAAATACTTGAGTTTTCTTTCTCTGACAAGTTTTTACCTCACACAGGTTCCAGTTTCTGCAGGTATTATTGTATAACTATTCTCTATAAACCAGTAAATGAAACTCACTGCCATCAAGTTGATTCCAATTCATAGAGACCCTATGAGACAGAATAGAACTGCCGTATGGAGTTTCCAAAGCTGTGAACCCTTACAGGAACAGACTGCCATGTCTCTCCCTGGTGGGCCAGCTGGTAATTTCAAACCTCTAGCCTCTTGATTAGCAGCTGAGAGCTTAACCACCACACCATCAGACCCTTATTCTTTGTAAATACTTTGTTTAAAAAAAAAGCAAACCTACCTTCTGTTAAGCATACATTAGGATGATACGAACAACAACAAAAAATAAACTTGAAAGAAAAAAATCTTGAAACAAATAGTCTTTCCATTATTAAAATCAGGACTAATAGATAAAAATTCTGTGGAATAATCCGATTAAGTAGTATATTTTGTTTATTACAAACCAAGAAGGCTAACAAGAATTTCTGGCTCCTCTTCCTCTGTCATTTTTCACTGTTAAACTATTCTTGTTCTTAAAGTTCTACCCTCTGGGGAACTGCAACACACAAAACAGGAAGTGGTTGTTGTTTTTTTTTTTTAATGTAACTTAAACAATTTTAGAATGGAAAAACCCAAGTAGCTTATTCAGAAATGAAAATGTCATTCAAACTGTTTTATTTTCACATCACCAAATAAACTGAATTGAGTAGTTTCCTTAATATTGGATCTATAATCTATATGAAAATCACTCAAACTGGGCAGATTATTAAATCAAACTTGCCTTTATAACTTACTGAAAAAAGGACGTCTTTCTCAATGCATGTTTGTTTTAGAAACAGTAAATACTGGTAAAGAAAATCCCATGGAAGGAACAGGAAAATAATAATATGTAGTTAATATCATCTACAGTAGCTGAGGGGTGGGGGAAGGTTAGGTTAGCCAATCACGATAAAACTAGCTGCTATATGTATTATGCATTGCATTACATCCTCCAAGAACGTATGTTGAAGTCCCAACACTTGTATAACTGTGAAGGTGATCCTATTTGCAAACAGGCTTTTTGAAGCTGTTATAGCTTAGACCTCCAATATAACATGAGTTCATGCTGGAATGAGTGGATCCTAATCCTACATGGGGCTGCCTGAACAGTACAAATGGTTAACATGCTTGGCTGCTAACAAAAAGGTTAGAAGCTCAATTCCAACCAGAGCTTAAAAGAAAGGCCTGCCCATCTGTTTCTGAAAGACCAGCCATTGAAAACTCTATGGACTGTAGTTCCACTCTGACATACATGGGACTGCCATAAATCTAACTTAACTTGATAGCAATTTTTAGTTTTTTTGTTTTTTTATCACTACATGACTGGTGCTCTTATACAAAAGGAGTTGACATACAGAGCTAGAGAAATAGAGGAAGGTCTCTACACGACCTCATAGCTGCAAGCAAAGGAACAACTGGAGCTATACCAAAAGCTAGCAAAGCACCACAGAACAGACTGTCCTTTAAAGCCTCTAAAGAAATCAACACGGCTGATATCTGGGTCTCAGACTCTCAACCACAAGAACTGTGAGAAAATAAATTTCTGTTGTTTAAAGCCAACCATTTTGTGGTATTTTTTACAACAGCCCTAAGAAACTAACACAGTACTCATGGATTCTAATTTTCAAATGATCTAATAAACTATCATTGTATCTACTAACCCCCACGTGTCTGTCAGTTTTTTTGTATTTTGGGGACTTGTGTGTCGCTGTGATGCTGAAAGCTGTGCCATCAGTATTCAAATGCCAGCAGGGTCACACATGGTGGACAAGTTTCAGCTGAGCTTCCAGACTAAGACAGACTAGGAAGAAGGACCTGGCAGTCTACTTCTGAAAACAATTATCCAGTGAAAACCTCATGAATAGCAAGGGGACATTGTTTAATATAGTACTGAAGATGAGTGTCCCACCATGCTCCACCCAGAGCTGGAAGATCCTCAAAAGACAGCTGGGCAAGAGCTGCCTCCTCAAAGTATAGTCAACCTTAATAACATGAATGGAGCCAAGTTTTCAGGGCCTTCATTTTCCAATATTCTGTGACTCAAAATGAGAGGAAACAGGTACAAACATGCATTAATAATCACAACCTGAAATGTACAAAATATGAGTCTAGGAAAATTGGACGTTATCAAAAAATGAAATGGAACATATAAACATTGATATCCTGGGCATTAGTGAGCTGAAAAGGACTGATATTGGCCCTGAATCACACAATCGTATGGTCTACTGTGTCAGCAATGACAACCTGAAGAGAAATGACATTATATGTATTGTCAAAATGCACATTTCAAGATCTATGCTGAAGTACAACACTCTCAATGGTAGGATAATATCCATATGCTTATGAAGAAGACCAGTTAATAAAACTATTACTCCAATTTGCACACTAACCGCTAAGGCCAAAGATGAAGAAATTGAAGATCTCTACCAAGTTCTGCAATCTGAAATTGGTCATACAGGCAAGTGGGGTATACTGATAACTACTGGTGATTGGAATATGAAAGTAGGAAACAAAGAAGAAGGATTGGTAGCTGGAAAATATGACCTTGTGTGATAGAAGTGATGCCAGAGATTACATAATAGAACTTTGCAAGACCAACAACTTCTTCAATGAAACTATTTTTTGTCATCAATGTAAATGGCAACTATATGAGTGGACCTCACCAGATGGAATACACAGCGATCAAATCAACAACATCTGTGGGAAAAGATGATAGAAAAGCTCAACATCACCAGAGAGAACAAGGCCAGGGGCTGACTGTGAAACAGGTCACTAATTGCTCATATGCAAGTTTAAGTTAAAACTGAAGAAAATTAGAACCTATGCATGAGAGTCAAAGTAAGATCTTGAGTATATTGAACCTAAATTTAGAAACTATCTCAATAATAGATTTGACCAGTCGAACATTAATAACCAAAAACCAGATGAGTTGTGGAAGGACTTCAAAGATATCACACATGAAGAAAGCAAGAGGTCATTGAAAAGACAGGAAAGAAAGATAAGACCAAAATGGACATCAGAAGAGTCTCTAAAATTTGTTTTAGAACATCAGATAGTTAAAGTGAAAGGAAGAAATGGTAAAGGAAAAGACTTGAACATAAAATTTCAAAGGGTGACTCGAGAAGACAAACCAAAGTGTTATAATGTCATGTGCAAAGACCTGTAAATGGAAAACTAAAAGGGTAGAACATGCTCTGTATTTTTCAAGCTGAATGAACTGAAGAAAAAATTGAAGCCTCAAGTTGTAATAGTGAAAGATTCTATGAATTAAATGTTAAACAACTAAGGAAACATCAAAAGAAGATGACAGGAATACACAGATTCGCTGTGTGAAAAAGAATTGATCAACATTCAACCACTCCAGGAAGTACCATATAAGCAGGAACCAATGGTACTAAAGGAAGAAACCCAAGTTGCACTGAAAGCATCGACACAAAACAAGGCCCTGGGAACTGATGGAATACCAATGGAGACGTTTCAACAAATGAATGAGGGCTAGAAATACTCGTTCATCTATGCCAAGAAATTTGGAAGACAGCTACCTGGCCAACTGCCTGGAAGTGATCCATATTTGTGGCTGTTTCCTAGAAAGGTGACCCCATTGAATGCAGAAATTATTAACAATATCATTAATATCACATGCAAATTTGGCTGAAAATCACTCAAAAATGGCTATAGTACTGTTATCTACAGGACACTGACAGAAATTCAAGCCAGATTCAGAAGAGGACATGGATCCAGGGATATCATTTGTGATGTCAGGTAGATCTTGGCTGAAAGCAGAGAATACCAGAAAAATGCTTACTTGTGTTTCATTGACTGTACAGAGGCATTCAACTGTGTGGATCACAACAAACTACAAATAACATTGAAGAGAATGGGAATTCCAGAACACTTTATTGTGCTCATGAAGAATCTATATACGGGTCATGAGGCAACCATTCAAACAGAACAAGGGGACACACATAGTTTAAAATCAGAAAAGGTATGAGTCAATGTTGTATCTTTTCACCATTCTTACTCGATTTGCATGTTAAGCAAATAATCCAAGAAATGGTACCATGTGAAAATGACATCAGGATTGAAGGAAGACTCATTAACAATCTGAATTAGACAGATAATACAACCTCACTTGCTGAAAGCGAAGAGGACTTGAAACACTAACGAGGATCAAAGACCACAACCTTCAGTATAGATTACACCTGAATATCAAGGAAATCAAAAATCTTTACAGCTGGACCAAAAAACAACATCATGAGAAAGAGAGAAAAGACTGAAGTTGTCAAGCATTTCCTTTTACTTGGATTCATTACCAAGATTCATAGTAGCAGCCATCAGGAAATTAAAAGACACATTACATTGAGCAAATCTGCTGCAAACGACCTCTTAAAGTGTTGAAAAGCAAAGACAGCACCTTGAAGACTAAGGTGCACCGGACCCAAGCCATGGTGTTTTCAGTCACCAACTATGTTGCGTGAAGACTGGGCAACAAATAAGGAAGATCAGAGAACTAACACCTTTGAACTGTGGTGCTGGAGAAGACCCTTGAATATACCATGGACTACGAAAAGAATGAAAAAATCTGTCTTGGAAGAAGTACAATCAGAATGTTTCTTAGCAGCAAAGATAGTGAGACTATGTCTCACATGCTTTGTGAATGCTGTCAGAAAGTGTCATTCCCTGGAGAAAGACATCATGCTTGGCAAAGTAGAAGGTCAATGAAAATGAGGGAGATACTTAATGAGATGGACTGACCTAGTGATTGGAACAATTGGCTTAATACTAACAAACAATTACTAGGCTGGCAGAGGACTGGACAGTGTTTTGTTCTTTGTACAAATGTTGGCTGGGAGTCAGAATCAACCTGATAGCACTCAACAACAACCACATGTCTACTAGAACTATGTGATTTATTCTCTTTCTATGAATTAATAGATACCATAAAAATTTTCACTGTCTCAGTTAAGGATGGACATGACCTCATTTAGTTCTGTGTAGTGCTCAGATACATATGGTCTTGACAGATTGTATGAAATCTATTATAATTCTGTGAAAAACAAAAGATGTCACTTCAGAATTTAAAGCACCTCCATTATCAGCCTGTTGATTCAATTTCTCTCTTTAATACAACGTCCTGGGCAGAGAATGTCCTCTTTAGGTTTTGCAATTGTTATTTTTTCATCTAGTGATCAAGGCCTATTTTCCTCAATGATTTAGTCTTTGACATTAAAATCTCTTCTTTACTGCCCATATTAATTTATCAAGATTCAAAAGTTTCTACTGATGTACACAGTAATTTTATCCTATCATTGCTATATGCCAACACAAATTTTTGTAACATTCAATAATACCTTCTTCAGTTGTTCTTCATGGATCAAATGTTTGCAATAAATAAGCATTTATATATTTCCTATTATGTGCAAGGTAGAAAGAGCACTGGTAATATAGTGTTTAAGAGCTGGACTACTGACCAAACACTCAGCAGGAGAAAAAGAGATGGCAACTTGCTTCCAGAATAACTAAAGCCTTGGACATCATATGGGAAAGTTTTATTCTGTCCTATTGAGTCACAGTGAGCAACATTTTTTAATATGCAAAATACACATTTTTACTTTATTTGTTGTCTAAGTATGAAGGAATACACTTAAAAATTTTAAGAATTGATGCTAATCTACTCCTCTAAGAATTACACTAAACATCATAAGATATTTTGATAAAATAATGATGGGTTATTTTTTTTCAGTACTGTCCTTTTAGTTTGACTCTTAACATGTAATTCACAAACAATATTAATAAAATTATAAACACAGTATTTTAATTAAGCCCATTATATTTCACCAGATGTTCCTAGTTTTCTCATACTGTTTTAAAATAGGAAAGTATTTTTTCCTTAAAAAAAAAAAAAGGCTATGACTCAGTTGTGTGTGTTTGTGAAATCACTGTGACATTGCAAAGAGCACTGGATCCCAGATGGGGGCTCTTTGCAACGGTTCAGTGAGAAGCATTCCCAGAAAACTTTATCTGGCTGTGGAGTTTTAGGCATTTGCTAAATAGTACAAAGCTTTATTCCTTTTTATTAGCCAGAACAAGTGTTTTTAATAAAATCTCATTTAAAATTTATGAATCTCAAGCTGATAAAGAACTTATTTATATTTTTTAATGACAATCTCATCCAATGGATCAAACACTACCACAACTCAAGCCAAGATAGTAATTTGTTCTTCACTTAAACAAGGAAAGATGTACTAGTTTAATAAAAACCTAATTGCTGTTGAGCCAGTTTCAACTTATGGTGACCCAATGAGTTTCAGACTAAACTAGAATTATATTTCAAAAGTAGATTTTCTAGCCTTTGTTCTGAGGCTACTCTGGATGCCTTTGAACCTTCAGCCTTTCGGTTATTAGCCACGCACTTAATCACTTGCACCACCCAGGGAAATTAATGCAGGGTATCTTGAATCATAGTTACCTAAGGTGCTTCTGATAATTCAGAGCCCGACGTATTTCAAAATACAACTAATACGACTTCATCATGTGCAATTTTCCGGTTCTCTGTCTTTCTTTCTGTTTCTATATTTTCTTAATATTAGCTAATGGTAGGTAAGGGTTATGGGTTTCCTCTCCAGTATCCCTCTGAAAACAAGTCTCATACTGACACAAACAGCAGCATTTATTAGCAAATATACAACCATCATGCCTCCAAGTTGGCAAAGCCCAGTGACATTCCTGCCATTTTGCCCTCCAGGTACTCTGACAGACTTGCATGGACAGTTCCCAGCAAGCAAAGGCAGCAACACTCTAGCAGGAGGATTCAGCAAATTATCAGTCAGAGCCAGACCAACAAGTCTTCAAGTGAGCTGTTGAACACAGGCCGTTAGGAAACAAGCTCTGGGTGTCATTTCTGAGAACACAGACTACTAGGCCTGTTGTATTTTTATACTCTTTATCTGGAAAGTCAGTGAGGATCTTCATAATATTTTCTGAACACTTCTAATTTTCTAACAAATACCCAGTTCTAGTATTCATTAGTTAAGTTATTGAAACACCTGGTCTTAACAGGAGATTTTTTTTAAAAAAAAAAAATCTAATTTGTCTGCAATGTGGTGTTTTGACTAACCGCTAGCCAACCACCCTGAGCAGATATTTCTGATGAAGGCAACTAACCACAATTAGGGTATAGATTAAAACTAACATATACCTATATATTCATATTATACAGTTTATACTGAAGCATTTTAGAGTAAATTAGTATATAACATTGAGATTTACCCCCAAACTACTATTGCCTCTGAATATCAGAACCAGAAAATCTGCATTTTTAAACAGGCTGCACAGGTGTTGCCTGTGCACGCTAGAGTTTTCTAAACCCTGTTCGAGGGGTTAGGAACAGAGATTTGGGAAGAAGAGCACTACCGTTGGAATCCTAGTTCTGCTACTTTGTAGTCATGTGCTTTTATTAAAATGCTATTACTCCATTTCTTTATCTATAAAATGGTTATAATAAAACTTAGCTTACACGATTTGTGTAAAAATTAATTTGGGTTGTATAAGTAAAGTTCTTATTACAGTGCTTGGCGGATATTATGTGAAATACACCTGGATAGCCCAGTGAACAAAATTCCTGGTTAATGCTCTGCTTTTTCTGTACCTCTTTAAATTGGGTATTCACCACTGAAGGAACTATCCTAGTTATGATACACCAAGGGAAGATTAAAAAGAATCATCATAGTCAGTGTTCTAGAAAGAACACTGACAAACACTAAAATCATGGCAAACTGTTAGAGATTGGCTGACATGTTGATTTGACTTTACTCTGTACATACTGCTGTAAAAGAAAGTGTATACATTCTGTATTTCTTTGGACTCAATTGTAGGACTTCATATTTTGTTGAATTTCATCTTTTTGTTTGTTTTTTAATAATTTGTTTTACTTTGTTGCAGTTGTAGAAAATATATACAGCAAAACATATACCAATTCAACAGTTTCTACACTTACATTTCAGTGACATTGATTGCATTGAGTTGTGTATCCGTTCTCATTCTGATCTTCTGAGTTTCCTCTCTACTAATGTAATCTCACATTCCCTAAGCTTCCTATCTAAAACTGAGTTGCTATTATCAATTAGATTCCACATGGATAAATTTTTTAAATAGCACAATGCTGAAGGCAGACATTCTTGACTAATTAAATGAAACAATGGTTTGAAGAAGATTTCAGAGAATATTTTTAGTTCAAGATTTAAAGACTATCTCAGGACAACAGTTTTGTGGATTCACCCAACCTCAATGGCTCCAGGAAGTCTGAATTCCATGAGAACTTGAAATTCTGTTCCATATTTTTCTTCCTTATGATCAGGATTCTTATATACAAAATTTGATCAAAATGTTCAGGTGTGGTAGCTGAGCATCATCTAGTTATTCTGGTCTTATGGAGAGGAGGTAGTTGTTCAGCAAGGCAATTAGTGGCACATTCCTGTTTCTTCTTCCTATTCCTAACTCTCCTTCTTTATTGTTGCTCCAGATGAGTAGAGACCAATTGTACCCTGGATGGCCGTTTGCATGCTTCTAATACTCAGGGGCTAAGCACTGAACTAGGAGGTAGAACAGAAGCACTGAACATGATACTAGGCTGGTTACCTGGAGGTCCTATGGCACCATACCCCGAACCTGCAAACCAAGAAACTCTGCTACTTGAGGTACTTGGTTGTCCATCAGCAGCTCCTCTTTCTTTTTTTTTCAAATATATATTACATGACTTTTGACAATTTGACTTTCACAGGTGTGCAGCTGAGAATTTTGTCTTGTTGGATGTAACACTTCCAGGTGATTTTGAATTTTATTCTCTCAAGCAATATATTTTTGCTCTCCTCCAACTTCTTGTCATCATGTATGTGACTATTATGCCTTAATATCTTTAAGGCTTTGATTTTACAAAATATTGAGCAAACCAGAATGCTCCAACCAAGTTGAAGTTTGTGAGAGGTTGTCATGCTGGTGATCAGTCCTTTTAATTGTTAAATGCCAAGTGTAATTCCCATTTTTGCTATAATAGTATTATGGACAACTTGTGTCAAATTCCTATTACAGGCTAGATAACTATATGTGCATCACAATAGCTTGCCTGTCACAAAAAGAAAAGAAAGTTAACTTGGCTTGATTTGTTTTTATTCAAAAGATGTTGGGAGCAGGAAACATCACTTTTTCTTTCTAAATAAGGAGCAGGTTTAACTCATGTGCAAGACACAATTAATTAGTAGTGGCTACCCAGGGCAGTTTTGGTGATTATACTAGATCTTGTCTAGATATAGCAGTTAAGAATGCTGTGATACGATTATTTACTAATGCCTGTCATGGTTATATTAGGTAAGAAAGTTGTGGGACCTGATAAATATTTATATGTCATCCCCAGTCTGGATTTTAAAAACCTAAGCTGTAATTTACTAGACTCTAGAATCTTATCTGGTCTGCCATTTACAGAATTCATCTTTTTTTCCTTTGGACATAACGATATATACCAAGTTTCCAGTATACTGTTATCTCTGATTTTTTGTATTTCTTCAAGATCAGTAAAGTCTCAGTGGCATGATTTGCAAGCTTCATTAGTATCACTGGATGTAAGTCATCTGGGTGGAGAGATTTTAACTCATTTAGGTCAAGATAAATATATTATGTTTTCAAACATATTGGATTTTGATTCCCTTTACTAATTTTTTAACACTTTTTAATGGAATGGCTGGTCTTTATGAAAGATTTTATTTACTAAAGAAGACCACAACACTCCCACCACACATGCTTTGCTTATTATCTGAACTTGACAGTTTGTGAACCTGGACAAATCTTTTTAACTCCCTCAACCAGTGGAATATGACAGAAGTGACATTATGCCATTTCCAAGCTAGGTCATAAAAATAACACACATTTCAACCTTCCTCTCTTGAAATGGTCACTCTTGGAATCCAGCTGCTGCTCTGTGAGGAAGTCCAAGCTAGACAATGTGGACAGACACATGGACAGGCTGCATATAGATGTCCCAATCAACTTACCAGCTGAGATCTTTGTCAGCTACCTTCATCAACCACCAAGCATGTAAATGGTGAAGAAGCCCATAGGTTACTCCAGCCCATGGATGAGTCACCCTCAGGCTTCAGGTCTTCCTAGCTGAAGTTTCAGACACCATGGAACCAAGAAAATTGTTCCTGGATGCCTTGTCTTCACTTTTGGACCACAGGATCTGTGAGCACTATGAGATGACTGTTTTATGCTAGTAAGTTTTGGAGTGGCATGTTACACAGCAAGAGTAACTAGAACAATACTTCTGATAGTGTTCTTGCTATGTGTCACTGAATTGATTCCAACTCATAGCAATGTTATAGGGCAACATAGAACTTGCCCATCAGTTCTCCTAGACTGTCATCTTTACAGAAGCAGATTTGCAGAATTTGTCTCCCACAGAGTGGCTGGTGGGTACCAACTGCCAAAATTTTGGCTGGTAGCCAAGCACTTAACCATTGCATAACAAGGTAGAAACTCTTTATATATTACTGTTCCTTAGTTACTGCCAACATTGCAGTTGCCTGGTGTGCTTGTTTAAAATTCAGATTCCTATACACACAAACACACACACAGCATTCTAGGGTAACTAAGCCAAATAAATAATGATAGAACCACAGACCCTGAAGAAGGCCAGAAGTGAAGGTATGTTGAATGCCTTGCACATTATTGCATGAATTGATAAGTCTCGTTTACTGACCACTCCATACATTACTGGAATGTTTCTGCATTTCCTAGTTCCAAAATTAATTTCCATTATTGGTAAAAATTACAAAAATGAATCTGGGTCAGAAAAATAATATAACTTTCACTTGAAATATGATTTTTTAATATTATCGTCGAAGATAACAATAATGTCCTCTCCCCTCCTTTTTTGTTTAACTCTGTTCCCCCCAAATCCTAGACCTGCTCCCTGCACCTTGCCAGGCATGGGAGGGAACTGTCCAGCACCACTGCCTCCTGAATGCCAGCCACAGAACCCAGTGAAAGGAAACCATGGCTTCAGCCACCATCAGTGATCTAGCACTGAGCTACAAAAAAAAAAAATCAAGGTTCTTACTCATCTAACAATGGGCTATAGCCTTACCAACCACATACGTATAAATGCATGTTAGTATCACAGTCAAAAAACAATGGACAATGGCACCAGACTTCTCCACTCTTGCTAACTAGGGCTTCCTTAATTCCTGAACACAGGGGAAATTAAAGTTTCTCTTTCTCAAAACACATAACAAAACAAAGCAAATAACCTGAAATTATATTTTTCACATCTCTTCTTGCCTACTCACTAGATTCAAGAAAGAATCTAACTTGTAAAACATATTCAAATGCGAAACTTTGTTATGATCACAACTAAAGGTAAGCTCTGCTCTATAAAAAATGTAATGTTAGATGATGCCTGCTGTTGAACTGGTGCAAGTAACTATTTGTTATTGTTACTGTCTTGGGAGATAGTTATTAAACTTTTTTTAAAATTTAATTACTTAAAAGTAGTTTTGAGAGAATAAGAATTTTGACTGCTTTAAATTTGAAGCCATTGAGGTCACAGACTCATTCTCTCAAAACATAGGGACTGGATGAACACTAATAAAATGATAACCATACTTCATGTGTTCTAGATTTAGTACAATACACAGCCAAGTTTATAGCTTTTAATAAAACTTATTTCATTCCATTATAAGCTTGATGCATTTAATAAAGAATGTTAATAGGATACCAATGCATGCAGTCATTCAGGTAACAAGATTATAGAAGATTTAAAAATTCAACAAGATACAGATAATATGCTCCCCATATGACCTGCTCCAGGAAACATTTAGACTGATGCATTTATCATATTTCTACTTTTGCTAAACCAACACAAATTTTCCATTTTCTTGCAAAATACATCTTGCTCCTTTTCGTTCTACAGGCATCTTGCTCTAGAGTCCATTCACAGCTCACATTTCTTCCTGTAGAGACAACATATTTTCTACAGAGAATATTGTTTTGATATATTCCTTCAGATTCCAAGTATGCAAGTTAGGATGATCAAATGGTAACCATGGTGACAGAAAGCAGAGTTCAAATCTTAGCAGGGTCGTGTAATTCTTTCCCACAGTGCAGACTTCACATTCTAAGACTAATCCAGTATCTAAAAATATATCGCAGGACAGCTCATGTTGCCATTTATGGGAAAATATGACTAACTCAGTTAACTTATCTTCCTGTTGCATAAAAAGAAACCCTAGTTAGTAAATGAAAAGATTCTAGCTAAGGAAATGAGGTGATAAACAAAAAGAGAATTTTTTATATTATTATTAGAGTAATTTTTGAGCCTTAGAGCTGTTCTTGAAACCAACAGGAATGCAAAACCAGATCCAGTGGGAAAAGTCTACCATAAAAACAATAGTGATAATAGTAAAAAAGCCATATTTGATACTATTTATGAGGTTTTGCTGTTTCAGTGGTAGAATTCTCACCTTCTCTATAGGAAACCAGGTTAGATTCCCAGTCAAAGCACCTTACGCACAGCCCCTGCTATCTGTCAGAGGCTTCCACATTGCTGTGATGCTGAACAGGTTTCAGTGAACCATCCAGACTAACGTAGTCTTAAAAGATAAAGCTAGTTATCTATTTCTAAAGACCAGCAAGTGAAAACCATATGAATCACAACAGTTCAATTTACAAATGATCAAGGGCATGGCATTGGACCACCAAGCAGTGTTAAGTTCCATTGTGCACGTGTTCACCACGAGTCTGGAGCCAATTCTATGTCAACTAGAAATGATATATCCACCTACACAGTGGCAAAGCAGTCACTAGAAGAACAGACCTAGCTACTGTGTAAGTATTTGACTTGGTAACTTGCTGAGACCAAGGAATGCCTCTGTCATCAATCATGTCATAGAGTCGCTGGTTCACAGAGCTGAGGGCACAAGACGGTGGTTCTGTCTGTGCACGGTCGTCCCTAGCCACCTGTGAAAGACGAGCTCCATGCTTCCCCTCATACTCACTTCAAAGTTCATAATGAAAGGCTTTGTTTTCATTTCATCCTTGTTGCTCAAAGTAGGCAACTTCAGAATAACAAAATCAGGGTCACAGAATTAAAAACTGACTTGAGGGAAAAAAAAGCTTGTGTATCCAATCAAACTACTTACACTAGCATGACACAATGAAACTTTCAATACAGGTCTTTACAGTTAAGGGGCCCTGGTAGAGCAGCAGTTATGAGCTCAGTTGTGTGCACATCACATCACATGTGCAAGATGCTTCTTGGAAACTCTATGGAGCGGTCATACTCTGTCCTATTAAAACAAACAAATCGTTTACTTAGAGTTCATTCTGACTCATAGACACTTTACAGGACATAGAGGAACTGCCTCTCAGAGTTCCCAAGGATTTCAACTGCCAATCTTTTGGTTAATAGCCATAGCTCTTAGTGACTAAGCCACCAGGGGAAGGCGGGGTCTCACTGTAAGTTTGAATCTACTGTACAGCAACAGGTTTGGTTTATTTATTTGTTCTTTACTAGCATATTAGCTAATGTGTCCACCTTAATTAAGATGATTTTTATGTTCAGCTTCAAAAACCAACCCATTGCCATCAAGTGAAGAAATAGCAACTCTGTAAGACAGAGTAGAACCGTGTCAAAGGGTTTCCAAGGAGTGGCTGGTGGATTCAAATCACCAAAGTTTTGAATAGTAGTTGAGCTCTTAACCAGTGCACCACCAGAGCTCCATTTTTCACTTAGCTCCTTGGCTATCCCAAATTTCTATTCTAAAAATGAATTATTTCCTTGTCGACTACCTTGGACATGGAGGAAGGATGCTTTCTTTGTCTAATTGGGTTCCCAAGCCTTTATTTTCAAGCTTCATCTCTAGGTAATCATATTTACCCACTTACAGACACTTCTTCCCTCCCAGGATATAGCTTCAGTCAGTTTCTGCTCCCCTTGGTTCCTTTTACATTTACAGTGTTTAAAGCTCTCAAGTGGCTCTACCATGTGTTCAGACATAACCTGAGACTGACTCATAACAGAGACTGGTGGAATACATCTATACTTCAGCAGTTGTATTGTATATAAATATATAAACATGTATACGTATGTGTCTTGCCAAAGGAAAGTTTTGACACAGTCAGAGCGGTTTCCCTAATAACAGACCTGATGCGATGGGCCAGGAATAAACAAGACAAAGGACTGGAGATGGCCTTGGGCAATTCTGAGAGAAAAAGCTTGCTGGCGAAAGGCAAAATAAAGCTATTGAGGCAGGACCGAAAAAGATGACGTAAAGCGTGACGGCCAGGGGGGACAGGCGGACAATGAAGACCGCAGGCTGGTGGAGTACGTGACTGGGCGTGCCTCACTGCCTTTCCCGAAAAACAGTTTGCACTCTGAGATATTTTCACTGTACAGAAGTAGTTCTGTGGTCTAGCAAGATGACAAAATAATTGTTGTGCTGATGAAGGCCTCAAGCAATAAGGATAATGAAGCAATTCTCCAGTTCTAGGAAGGAACTTTTGGAAAGTGGCAACTGCAGCAGGGATTCTACCAGCAAAGGAACTAGAGTTTCCTTTCTCTTGGAGGGATATTCAGGGGACATTTAGTCCTAGACCACACTATGTCTTTTTAAAGAGCTACCAGTGTTTAACCCTGCTCAGTTTCAGCCGAGAGATGTGGCTGCGGTCCTGGCCCGAAGCTAAGAGGTACGTAACTTCTTCATCTCGCACAGCACCGACTGTCAATGTACAAGGTATAAAACACACATGGGAGATACCTTAGAAGGCCAGACTCTGAGATGCCAGCTACTCTATCTTCCTCAAAGATTGCAAATATGCCCTGATAATCTCCAGAGTGCTTCATTTATCTGAATATTAGAATCAACTCCTTTCTTTTTGCCAGGTCTTAATTTAAGACCCACCGCCTGCCTGTCAGTTTGCCCTTCGGTGGTATCTTGCACTGTTACAGTGCTAGAAGCTTTACCACTGCTATTTCAGATCCCAGTAGTGCCACCCAAAATAGACAGGTATCAGCAGAACTTCCACACTAAGACAGACTACAAAGCACAGTCTGGTGATCTATGTAGCCACTACGGGTCACAACAAAATATTGCCCAATACAGCACTGGAAGATGAGTTCATAGGTTAGAAGTCACTCAAAATACACAGTGGTCATAACAATGAACTTACCAGACTATCAGTGTGACAATAGCACAGGATCAAGCAACATTTCATTTCTACGCCTGGGACCACTGTGAGTTGGGGCCAACTTAATGGCAACTAACAACTACAGTTTAAGGCAGTGAATGAAAGACTTGGAACTCCAGGGGCAGATATTAGTTGGAAAGCTAATACAATGGTCATTTTTCTTTTCTAGTGAAAATAGTGTCAAGTGATAATCAAATATCAGTTCTAGTTTTTTAGCTCTGCTGATGGAATATGTTTCCTTGAATTATGTCCAAAGTCTGGGTAGTGAGGGCCATTCTGCCATATGGGGAATGTTGGACAACAAGAAGTTTGTCCTTCAAGAAGCTGAATTGACACAACCTGGGTTCTTCTTCCTAGAAGGCTGCATGATGTGACTCCTTCATTTATGTGCCAAAAATAAATGGTAATTATGACATTCAGTTACAGCTCTTACTTTGTCATGTGGAACCCTGAGAGATGGGCTTCCTGTATTCTTTAACAAAAACATTGAAGAGCAACAAACATGCAGAATTCCTCATAACGCATAGCAAGATATACAAGCTTTGAAGAAGATCTCAGGTCTTCTTTCATCTCCCTTATTATTAATTATATAAATTATATCTTAGGAATGTAATAGTCAAGTTTTGGGGTACCATACTACACTGTGAGAGTTTATCAAGTCCATGCTTTTTTTAAATATAAGAATTATCACATGTCAGAAAGAAACTTGGATTCCTGAGAAAGGATTGTTCGTGGTTCTTTGATGTACTGAGTATGGACATCTTAATTTATGACTATTTCTAAACCCTACCTAACTTGGTTGCATTTTCCACCACCACCACGGGAGTGGTAATGCTCTAAAATATTCCAGTGCTTTCCCTGTACCCTAGTTTCCTATGATTAGGCTGGAACCAAAAGAATATCATATTTTTATGCAAATTTTGTTTGTTTGCTAGCTATGCTCCCTCTGTCAAAGTAATCTTTGTAATTGCACTATGCTCTTTTTTCACAGTGACATGTTGAAAAAAAAAGTTGGCATAGCAGCACTTAGGAAAACACCTGAACGTGGGGAAGGGAGAAGCTGGTAAACAAGTGTAGAAAGTATGAGTTGTTTGCATAAAAATACAGTAGTTCTATGTCTTACCAGGTCTGACAATTAAGTCTGCAAACTTCATTGTTCTAAGTACTACATACCTCATTGCTGAATATCACTATGGGAGGCTATGCACTGATGCTGGCACTTAGTCCACCCTTCAAAGCAATTTTTGGAATTCTTTCTGGAAAGACCATTACACACAGTGGCAAGGTGGCAAGTTCATGAATTTAATTGTGTAGTTGCCTACAAGATGGAGTTTTAGCCAGTAGACAAATGACTGTATTAGAACACCCTCCCTAATCATCTGATCTGGCCCCCAGTGACTTTTCTTTTTACCCAAAGACAAAGGAAATATTGAAAAGAAAATATTTTGATGACACTCAGGACATCAGGGACAATACAAAGACAGCTCTGATGGCCATTCCAGAAAAAGAGTTCCAAAATGGCTTTGAAGGGTGGACTAGACACTGGCATCAGTACGTAGCTTCCCAAGGGGATTACTTTGAAGGTGTCCATAATGACACTCAGCAATCAGCTATGTAGCACTTTTCTAAGATGAATTCACAAATCTAATTGTCAGTCCTCATACATACTTTGGATATGTTGCCAGAATAGATCAATCCCTGGAGAAGGACATAATGCTTAGTAAAGCACAGGGTCAGCAAAAAAGAGGAATACACTCAACAAAATGGGCTGACACAGTCGTTGCAACAGCGGACTTGAGCATGGTGCAGGAATGAGCAGTGCTTCCTTCTGTTGTGCGTAGGGTCGCTAACAGTTGGAACTTAGTCCCCAGCACCCACAAACAACAACACAGTAGTTCTGGCAAATAAGTGTGAACACAAATGAAGTGTGCTGCTGCCCCTTTGAAGTAATTAGAAGTCAGTGAGTTTTCCATACTCTGTCTTCTCTAGCATTGCTACCCAGAAAGTTCCAAAGTTTGTGGCTGCCTGCTGCTAAAGCCAATCTCAGTGACAGGTTAGGTGAGTGATCAGAGATTTTATTACTTTCTGTGTGCTAGCAACATAGGGGACAGACAGCATTTTCATTCTCAAGGCCTGACCCAAACCATCAGGCACAATCAGAATATTTAACGGGGAAGCTATGTGCCATGGCAGAACAGGTGATCGGGGTGGGGGCAATCAAAGCTATTTGGGAAGCTTCAGCATCAGCAACTCCCTGAGAAAACTTGGGCATCTGAGTCATAGGATGGAGTGGTGTCCTGGATAGCCAGGTAATCTGCAACGAAAGCTATTTGGTATCCTTCCTGAAGGAGGCCAGGTGGAACATGCACATCAAAATCGGGGTCCAGATGCTCTCCTTTGTTACCTGAGGACATCCTGAGCTAGCACCTGCGCTTCTACTCAGAGCCTCCACTTGCCTCTCTGCTAGTTTGACGTCCATAAGATGTTAAAAAAAAAAAAAAAAAAAAAGCTGCAGAGATATTATCCCAGTGGCACCTGGCCAGTTAATGTGTGATTTCTTGCCTGAGGGAAGGCAGGGATTTTAAGAAAAGAAAAAATAAGAGTCAGTTCTATCAAACAGGTGAAGAATTAGTCCTGACTGTCTAATTTCCCCTTTGAAATCAGGGGCCTGAAGGCTCCCTCCAACCAAACTCCATGCTCCCCGCCGCGTCAGCATCAGCAACTCCCTGAGAAGTCTCTGGTATCTGAGACACAGCGTGTAGTGACGTCCTAGATAGCCAGGTAATCTGCAATGAACTTCATGTAGCAAGAAACAAACCTTTGGGATGTTTAGTCACTGGTATTTTTTTTTTTTTATTCTTTAGTTACTTTGTTCCTAAAACATAGTCTACACTAACTTAATGAATTCAGAGAGTAATAAGTTTGACAAATTGATTAGCTATTGCCCAAAGTATTGCTTTTGTGTGTGACAAACTTCATTCAAACTTCAAATTCTAGTATTCCCCTTGAGTAAGCCTTTGTTTATGTAGCACAACGTCTGCCATCGAGTAAATTCTGACTCACAGTGACCCTGCAGAAAGCACAGAGTGAGACTTCTGCAAAGGAGCACCTGGTGGATTTGAACTACCGACCTTTTGGTTAGCAGACATAGTATTAACCGCTGTGCCACTGGGGTTTCCTTATTTAACATAAACCAAACCCACTGCTATGGAATCTACTCTGACTCATAGCAACCCAGAGTAGAACTGCTCTGTACAGGTTCCAAGGAGCTCCTGTGGTTTTGGAAATTTTAGTTGGCAGACTAACCACTAAACTACCAGGACTTCCTTATTTAACACATTGGTTAAAATTCTAAGCCTGAGTCAGAGCCCAAGCTCTACCATTTACTAGCTGTGTGGCTCTGGGTGGGCTACTTACCTCCACTAGGCATCAGTTTCCACATCTTTAAAATGCAGTAAACAATACTACTTACATCATAAAGTTGTTGTGAGGTTTAAATGCACTGATGCATATAAAGCAACTTACGGCTGTCTCATTATAAACTTTTGGTCATGATACTCTGAAAAATTAATTAAGCTGATTATCAAGATGCAATTTTAATTACATTTTAATTAAGATGATGAAAGTGGTAATGACTGTGTGGTCTCAGTGATGGTTGTTAGATTGAAAATGCGGAAGTGCAGGTTCTGGTAAGAAAGGTTGGGATGGTGACAGTGATGGATTATGGGTCTAAGTAAGAGTTAATAGGCTTGAAAATCAGGTTTAGAGGGTACAAATCTTGCTAAGAATATGACTGATAATGTAAGCCACATTATACTTAACTCTATGTTCCTACTTTCATTTCAGCAGTGGATGTTCTTTTAGAGGATTGCACTACATATAAGCCATCATATTCAGCAAATCCTTAATCTCTCAAGAAAAGATAGAATACATTTGCTTCAGAGCTTTGGGCACCAATAGAAGAAAATGTGCTTCTTTTCTGGCCTATAGTGGCAGCAACCGTCGTCTCTCCCTCCTCCAGGGGCTGGACCAATGGATGCTGTGGAGTCTTAATCAAGCAAAAATTCGAGAAAGCTGTGGTGGCTTACTTCTGGCACCGATATGACATTGATAAATAAGGTTTTCCTTTGTCAGCCTCCGGAAGCCAAATTCTACTGAGAAAAGTGACAGCACGTGGGTATAAAAACAAAGCAGCCTTCACAAGTCTCAGGTATCAGCTAGAGAAGAAACCAAAACCATCGGCTATTATTTTTGAAGCTTAAAAGAAAAAAAAATGTAAAGGCTAAGTACATATGAAATCTATTGTGTGCTGGAGGGGAAGAGGGTAAAGAACCATCATACAGATGATGCTTATGGAAAGAAGCACCATACGTGGGGAAGACAGCCATAGAGAAATGCCATCTGGATATTCAAAGCAGAACAAGGGATTTGAAAAATAATAAGAGTAATTGGAGTGTGTAATGAAGGGACTAAGTAAATATTTTCCTGACAATAAAACATCAGAACAAGTTTAATTTTTCCTCCTTAAGAAATGCTTCAGGAAACAAATTTCTACTCTTTGCTCTTTTGTAGATTTTTTAATATAATGAGCAGAGTGTAATGCTAGAAACCACATTATTTTAAGGACAGTCAGAACTACGGTGGCAACAGTGGGTTAGTAACTTTCCTTTTATTTCTAGGAAACCCTGGTGGCTTAGTGATTAAGTACTACGGCTGCTAACAAAAAGACCAGCAGTTCAAATCTGCCAGGTGCTTCTTGGAAACTCTATGTAGCAGTTCTACTCTGTTTATACAGTCACTATGAGTCAGAACTGATTTGACAGCAGAGGATTTGATGGGTTTTATTTACAGTAGATTGAATTATCTTCATGAAGAAAAATTTGAAAAGCCTGTCTTTTCTTATCCTTGTGGAAGATCATACAGTCATTAATTCTTCCTTGGAAAACAGATTGTTCACACTAACCTCTTCATTTTATAAATGCGGAAGAAAAGCCCTTAAAGCACAAGCAATCATAAATTTTTAATGACAGCCATAGGATTAGAACTCAGCTTTCCTGGCTTATAATGTAATGTTATATCACTACACTACCATTTTTCCTTAGGCCATATCTGAAAGCAAACAGTTGCTGCAGGTTTTTTACATATGATCGTAAACTCAGATAGGAAGTTTATGCAATTTAAATGTAATTATTTCCATCTGTGCTGATAAATGCAATTGTAGTGTGATAGCCCTGAAAGCTAAGTGGATGTGAAAGGCCCAGATCTCCTTAGGTATTATAAATAGTTAACTGCTCAACTACTAACCACACAGTTGGTGGTTCAAACCCACCCAGAGTTACCTCAGAAGAAAGGCCTGGCAATCTAGTTCCAAAAAAGTCATAGCCATAAAAACCCTGTGGATCACATTTCTATTCTGGAACATATGGGGTTGGCATGAATTAGAATCAACTTGTCAGCAGCTGCTTTTATGTTAGCATTTCTCAGAATCTAATTCACGTGTGACTTTTTTTTTCCAACATGTATTTACTAAGAGCTTACTAAGTACCAGTCACTACTGTGCTGAATACTTGAAAGGATCTCATCAAAAATTCAAAAAAGAAACATTTCAAGTTTCATTCCTATGAATAAGACATCTATCTTCCTGTAGGGCACATTAATCCTAAAAAAAAAAAAAAAAACCTGAAAAGAGTAGAAGGGAGGAGATGGGAGGGGAGTGGGCGAGAGGGGAGTTTGCATTCAGGTGAGAAATGTTCTGTGCACAACAACATTTGAGAACCTTGAACAACCAGCACCACTAAAAATGGGAGAATGACCATGCAATGTACACATGACAAAATTGCCAGATTTGAAACACACACTATCTAGATTGCCTTGGGAAAGCTGACAAGGACCAACCCGCATTGCATCAGCCGTGGACAAACAGCGAAATATTCATCCTGTCACCCACTCACCAGTGTTCCTGCACAGAAAGTAAGGTGAGTAAATGTTAATTTTAGAATCATCCCAAAGATCCAGTAGTCATAATAGAAAGGCTCCACTGAAGCCCTTCATTTCCCCAATATTGTGCTTTTCTCCTCACCACCCCCCACAAGAAAAATTAAGCAAATTGCCCTCCCCGCTCCTCTCCCAGTGGAAAAATACCTGTCTTGAAGGAGTTTCTAATCAGATTTTCTAGACGCTGCCAGGAAACTGTGGTGGGATAATGAGCATAATGTCACTCTCAGGGAAGTGACGGGCTGGCTCACTGGCCAAGGGCTCTCCAGTACAGAGCCTGCAGAGCTGAGGACACCTGGAGTTCCCCCAACATGCACCAGCCCCATTAATTCCAGCTGTTAAATGCTGCCCAAGACAGAAGGCAGGATGAAACAAATAAAGTATCAGAGATAACAACAGTATTCCCATCAAAAGAGTACAGAAAATAAGCTGGAGATCACAACTGAGAATGAAAAATAAATAAATAAAAGAATCAATCAAATCACTTGATATTTAAAAAGCTTTCTTAGAAATTCTGTAAGAGAAAACCCTGTACTTTAAAAATAAAACTGCACCTCTACTTAAATCCCATAGTAATTAACCCCTAGAAAAGTCTACCAGGACTTTCTTCCTCCCATAGTACAGTTTGGGTCAAAATATTTCTTAATCAGCACAGATGTCCTGGGTACTGTATAATGTGTGTGAGTGTTGTAGAGCTGACAAGTAACAATCTCCACAGAGAAGATGAAACAACTATGAAGTTCAGAAGGCAGTGAAACATAAGTGAACTGCTAACAGCAGTATCAGACACAGAATCTGGCTGCAGACAGTTGATTTAGATGATTCCAGTAAACAATGTAAGAAAAAAGGATATGAAAATAAGGAAGGGAGCAAAGCCAATAGAGGAGTGTTATTGAGAAAGTCACCCCTGTGAGTAACTGGAACATAATCCTAGTGAAGACTTTTGGAGTGACTGTATGACACACATCTGAAAATCATCCACTGAGGCATAAGGAAGTATGGGATTTATCAACTCCTATCCACCTACTTGTTGAAAGTAACTCCTGGGGCCTTAATTCCTCAACACTTTTAACCTACCCTATGCGCAAGGGCCAGAGATGCTCCCAAATAAGAGAACATCTTGAGAAAGAGAGATGCAGGAGGCCATCAGAGTATAAGGGAACCATCCCTGTGTAACAGAGCCATCTGTGTGAAAGACACTATCTGCTAGTGGCTTCTAGGCAGGTCAAGGAATGTCAGTAGATCTCTAACATGGTCTGCTCCAGAGTAATAAAGAGGACCCATGACATTGTTGCTTGGGAGTAATGATTAACTTTATGAGTCAATGGTTAATTTTATAACTAGGCTATGGAGGCAAGTCATTTGGTCAAACACCAGTCTAGTTGTTGTTGTAATTACATGTGATTGAATCAGCTGGACTAATAAAGTAAAACAGATTACTTTCCGTAATGTGGGCAGGCCTCAGCCAATCAGCTGATCATCTTAAGTTCAAAAAGCCAGTTTCCCTAGGGTGTGTTCTGTTTCTAGACTATAAATAGACATATCTCAGGACACTCAGACAGTTCACTCTTCCCATCACCTATAGACTTGAGGATGCAAGCCTTCAGAGTCTACAACCTGTACAGCCTGTCACCTGACCTAAGGACTTGCCAGCCACTCCTTTACAATCATGTGAATCAGTTTCCTGAAGTAAATCAATCTCTCTCTTTTCTCTCCCTCTCCCTCTCTCTCTCTGTCCATCTGTCTATCTATGTCACTGATTATGTTTCTGCAGAGAAAGCTAAGACACTAGGGCAGGGAGGAAATCAAGGCAGACTTTCATCTAGCACTTTAAGGAAGCAAAGGCTTTGGCTTTGTTCTTAGCTGCTGTCAAATTGGCCACTGACTCATGCTGACCCTATGTGTTATAGAGTAGAACTGCTCCATAGGGTTTTCTTGGCTGTAATTTCTATAGGAGTTCTCGAGGCCTTTCTTCCATGAAGCTGCTGGGAGAATTCAAATTGCCGGTCCTCGACACCTGATCTCCATATACTACAAAATATCAATAAGAAGAAGATAAATCATCCAATTAAGCGATGGGCAAAGGAGATGGACAGACATTTCTCTAATGAGGAGATCCAGGCAGCCAAAAAACACATGTGGTCATGTTCATGATCTTTAGTTATTAAAGAAATTCAAATCGAGACTACAGTGAGATAGTATCTCACCCCACCAAGGTTGGCCATGATCCATAAAACACTATACAACAAATGCTGGAGAGGCTGTGGAGAAAGTGGAACTCTTCTATACTGTTGGTGGGGTTGCAAAATGGCCCATCCTCTTTGAAAAGCAATCTGGTGCTTCCTTAAAAAAATGGATATAGATATACCATTTGCCCCAGTAATTCCACTACTTGGAATATATCCTACAGAACCAAGGCCTTTCACACCCATGCACAAGAATGGTTATCATAACACAGTCCACGATAGCAAAAAGATGGAATCAACCCAGATGCCCAACAAAAGAGGAATGGATAGGTAAACTATGGTATATATACTCAATGGAGCACTATGCAGTGATAAAGAATAATGATGATTCCAGGAAACATCTCATAAGCTGGTTTCAACTGGAAAACATGTTGAGTGTAAGTAGTCAGCGACAAAAGGACAAATATTGTATGAGACCTCTACAATAAGAGCTCAAAAACAGACTTATGTATAGAAGAAAAGACTCTTTGACAGCTGCAGGGGAGAGGAGGGAGGGAAGGAGTGGGGGAAGGTTTAGATTAGATAGTTGCTAGGTATCTGGTTGGGTGAAATCGGTGATAGCACACATTAGAAACAAGAACAACATTAAGTGGACTTCAGCATAACTTGAGTACTCCTTCCATCTTAACTCAAGATCGCAAGGATAGAGTAGCTGGGGCAGGGGGCAGGGGACCATGCTCTTAGGCGAAATCGAGGCCAGTTGGCACAACTAGCATTTTGCTAAGAGGGCTCTCTGCACCCCACATTAGTGAGTGGCGTCTGGGGTCTTAAAAGCTGCCAAGCTGCCATCCAAGGACACAGCAAATGGTCCCAACTCAGCAGGAACGGATGCTCACCAAGGACCAAAACGACATGCAGTAAAGACAACCTAGAAGATAGAGAGACACACATGAGTGGGTGCCGACATCAACTTGAGACCGGAAGAACCGGATGGTGCCTGGCCACGACCAGTGATAGCCTCGATGGAGCTCACAGAGAGTAGTTTCACTGGCAACACAAGAATAAAAAGGGGTGCACCTGAGTTCTCCACTAAAAGACCTCAGTTGATGGTCCAGCAGTTTCAGGGTTCCCCTGGCAGCATGGCCCCTGGCCCTGATGCTGCCCTTGTGCATAAATCATTACGAAGATCCACTCTTCGGACACAAATGGGTTGGACTTGGCGATGCAGAGTGACCATATATTGGATGCACTTTATGGTTCTATGCATCTATAGGATATTATCCTGCTGACCTCTGGCTGGAGGAAGGAGAGTGGGTGGAGAGGAGGGGAAAGGAGGCTGTTGGGAAGATGAGACATGTATGGAGCAGAGAGGAAGAGTGTGCTGTCACCAGGCAAGGAGAACAGTGGAAGCTTCATATAAATTTATATGGGAATGTACATTTTCACTCAGTCGTAATAAATAAATAAATAAAAGAAATTGCCAGTCCTCAGTTGAGCAGCCAGCCATACACCACTTGTACCACTCAGTCTCCTTAGACAGATTAGAAGTAGTGTATCCCTTGTGTTCATGGTTACCTTTCCAACACTAGAATTTTTCACCAACACACTTATGGGCTTAAAAATTAAGTAGCATTTCTTATTTAATGCAAGTTTCAGAAAATGGAAAAAAAAAAAAAAAGAAAACCTTCCATGGTTGTCACTGTATTTCCCACACATCCCTAAGCATGGTATTGCTCCCAGTGAATACACCTTTTAGACAGAGAAATGGAATAGTGAGATGGACCTAAACCAAACATAATGTGCAATATGCAAAATGAGACAACCATCTGGGACAAAACAACCCTGCCTTGGCTTTGTCATATTCTAGAAAGATAAAGTAAGTAACTCAGAGTAACAAACTAGTGTCCTGGAGTTGTTTTGGCAGAAACTGGCTGGAAAGAAACAGTTTGCCGAGCATGGGTAAAGAGCAACCCCTTGACTGGCACATGACCCTCCACTGGGAGCATCTAGGAACGCTGACCCAGCCCGTGGATTCAAACAAGGGGAGGAAGAAATCGTGCAAGTGCAACAACATGTAGAAGGTATTTTTCCACATCCCAGAAAACTTTGCTGCAGAATCCATCTAGGTGTCCGGCTGCACACACAACCTCGTTAGCCCGTCCCATCACCCCCTTCTCTAGAAGCTGCGTTCCTTTCTCAGAAAACTAAATAGGCGTAGCTACTGGCTTAGCCTTGGGACTAACAGCCTTCAATATTTCTCCAAGCACAGTCTGACTCTGGAGAGGCTTTTACTTGTCACAAGGAAACTCAAGCTTGTCAAAATGAAACTAATTTTGATCTTTCTTGTGTGTTCCTACTCAGGAAAGACAAGGACTCTTTGAGTCAGATTACCTTTTCTGGTATCACTTTTACTCTAGTGATCCTAGTCAAATCAAGTGACGTTCTTGAATGTTCCACGACAGCTACCTTCTTTTCTCAGTGTTCATTGAAAGATATGCTATGCTTCAACAAAATGATTCCTATTGTCAATATCATAGGTATACACAATTGAAACAAAAATTAATTTTGCATATCAATAAAAAAATTGGTGCAGAATATTATAGCACTGCTTAAGAATCCTAAATAGACAGAGGAAATGGGACAGAGTGTTTCAGATGAGATAAATGGCATCTTGGGGGACAGAATAACAAGAGACGCTTGGAAAACGCTAACTAAATCAGTCTGAGAGAGCTGAAGGGTCCACACTGTGGCAGAATAGCAGTTCAGGCTGCAAGAGGAGGTTGCTAAGCCAGAATCAAGGGCATCAGGCTAGCGCTGGTACTTCATTCTGCAGTGGTAAGGAGCCACTGAAGGTGTTATCTAAAGAGAGATGGCAAAAGTTATTTAAAGATGAAGGATAATGAAGCATCTATGAAGTATATTGAAATGCCAAAAGGCTGAAGGAAGAAGATCCCTATGATGTTATTTACTAAATTCAAGGAGGAATTTTAAGGGCTTATAAATGTTTCACAGCTGTATACAGTTGCATGGGTTAAATACAAAGGAGCCTGACTGAGAGCAGAAGTGGAGGAAGAGGTGGTCCTCGCTAATTCGTCCACCCAGAAAAGGGTCCTTCTTGTTATTACCACCAAGTAACTGCATGTGCTCAGAGAAGCCCACTGCGTAGTTAACACTCACACTCACAGAACAGCGTTTGGACTCAGATAAGTAGCAGTGAACAGGTTAGAAAAGATAAACAGGATAAACACTTAAATTGATGTTTATAACAGTTACCCTGTGGCAATAAGGTAAAAACATGTAAGTCAAATTATGAAAAAAATAAGTTAGATGGCAGTATGTCAACCCCGGCTTAATAAAAGCCATTTCATTGAGAAAAGCGGTAGGACAGGGTCTTCTTTAAAATGTTCTTTTTAACAATGTTACTAAATCTATAATTTTTTTAATAATCTGACAGAGTCTGTGACCATAAGAAAACATAATTGACCAAAAACACAAGTGGAGAAAGATTGATTCCTTCTTTGGTAATTCAGTAACCCTCGGAAGCTTGCAGAGCCTCAGGTGGAGTATCAGCGTGGGAGGGGTATCAGTGATGAACCGCATCGTACTGTGAAGCATGATCTGGGCATCTTATTCTTTCTGGTTGTTTCAATGGCTCCATCCTTTAACTTGTCACTTCCTATGCAAATGTGGAAATAATGCAGGTGCACACACACACATACACAGAGCCAACCCTGTAAATACTTTCCTTAGTGTTCTTTATGATACTGTTTTCGTATGTAACCTTTGTAAACAGCTCGCTCAACCAAAATTAGATGAGAATAAAATGTGAAGGATGCTCCATCCTTTATTCTTTTAAATTAGACAGGAGCTAACTATTCAATATTTATGACCACTCCCTGAAAACATGTAATTGTTCCGCTGAGAAAATAATATCGCCTCCAGCAGAATTGCGGAAATCTGGTTTGAAAATCCAAGTTAATAATCTCCACAGTTCTAACAGGGCAATGGTATAAAGGCAACTTAGGTTAATGGTTGCAGCAAAAGAATGACCTCTGTGGATTACAATTATAATAAACACATCCAAGAGGACAGATGGGGTGCTAGCTGCAGTTATGGATGATAATTATGGCTCATGCTATGAAGCAGACAAACAAAAGCTGAGTAGGTGCAAAGAATTCCCCTTGATTATTCCCTAAGACCTTTATTATCTCAAATATTGGCATTGTCAAAGGTTCAAATGATTCTCGAAAGAAACTCAAAGTGTTAATAATGGCTAGCACATGAACATTAGAAGTCTGCAGACCCAAAAATCACTTCTGTTCAGTGATTTCTCAAGTTATTGAATATCTCTGAGCCTCTAGTTTCTTCTGAAAAATAGGCCTAATAAAACACCAGGATATGTAAAAATGCCTAGCACAGACTCACCTGCATAACAGGCTCACTGGTTCCATTTTTTCCCTCTCTTTAGTACAAAAGTAACCATGGAAACATCAGTGTATTCTGAAATTTGAACACAGTGGACATTCCTGCAAGAGTAGCTGGTAAATTTTGCTAATAAAATTGCTGCCATTTAGTGTAACAGTGTCTTTGCTAACAATAGAAGCCTGAATGTGAATGCCATGAGAAGGTGTGGTATCATGCTTAAGACTGTGGGATCTCATGCTATAGAGTTGTTGTTGTTAGCTACCATCAAGTCAGTTTCAACTCATAGCAACCCCATGTAGTACTTTGTCTTTTCTAGCTGTCCTTTGAACTATTCTGTTCAACTTTGTGTGTCATCATTTCTTCCTTTCACTTTAACTACTCTATGTTTAAGAGCAAGTTTCAGACTCTTCTGCCATCCCTTTTGGCCTTTTCTTTCTTTTCAGTCTTTTTAATGACCTTTTTCTTTCTTCATGTATAATGTTCTTGATATCATTCTACAACTCATCTGGCCTTCAATCATTAGTGTTCAGTGATTCAAATCTATTCTTGAGATGATCTCTAAATTCAGGTGCATTATATACAAGGTCATATTTTGGCTGTCGTGTATTTGTTCTAATTTTGGTGAGTTTCAACTTGTACCTGCAAATGAACAACTGATAGTCTGCTCCATGATTGGTATCTGGCCTTTTTCTGACTGGTGATACTGAGTTTTTCCATGGTCAGTTTCCACAAGTACAGTCACTTTGTTTCATGTGTATTCCATCTGACGGGGTCCACATGTTTAGTCACCATTTATGTTGTTGAAAAAAAAGGTATTTGTAGTGAAGAAGCCCTTGATCTTGCAAAATTCTATCACACTATACAGTATGGGTTGAGTTGTTCGCTACCTGTGTCACTTTGAAAATACTACTTATTTTTTGCTAAAGTTTTCTTGTATGCCTCTTTATATACATGTACATATATATATTTCTTTTATGGTTATGAGAATTAAGTGACCTAATCCATGAAACCACTACCTGTCAATTTGTCATACTGTGGTGGCTTTCATGTTGTTCATCGCCATGCCATCAGTATTTCATAAAACAGCAGTGTCACCCACTTGGGGCAGGTTTCAGAGGAGCTTCCAGACTACCTAGGAAGAAAGTCAGTCTCGGTGATCTACTTTCAAACATTAGCCAATGGGTAATAACAGAATATAGCCATGAATAATACTTCAAGATGAGTTCCCCAGGTTGGAAGAAATTCCAAATACACAGTGACCACAATAATAGACTTGAGCATGTCGAAGACTGTAAAGATGAAGAAGGACTAGACTAAGTTTCGTTTTGCTGTCACAAGTTCAAGTTGTCTCGGTGGCAACTGGGAACCAAGGTTGACAAACAATAATCCATGAAAAGAATTTAATACATGGCAACAACACAGTTGATTGTAAGGCCATTATATTAAAAATTTAACCCAAGGAAGAGTGATTGAGAAAGACATTTCACACTGGAGGAATCCTCATCCATTAGTAAAGGATTTACAGATCAGGTTTTCTTCAGAATGTGACTTGATTTACACAGGTTGTTGACTGAAAGAGCGCCTGTAGTGACAGCAGTGTGCTCAGTGTAAAGTCCTCTGTGGACATGGACTAATTTTTGTGCCCACTATGTACACATCTCTGTGGAGAGTGTTGCAGCTCCTACCTCCTCCTTCTTTGAAGAATTTCCATCCAGAAAGCTATGTAGAGTATTTGGTCTTACTTATGTGTTCACATAGAGAATTTCTTGCTGTCAACTTATTTTAATGTAAAATGAGCCCCTTTCACTGACAAAGGTGTCAGGGTCTGTATGAAGTAGGAAAGAATAATCACACTCTATAAGTGCATTTCCCTGTTGGAGTCAATCCTGAGTAGCTATTAACAGGACTACTTGATAGCTGAATTTCAGGGAATGCTAACATTTGATTTAATCAGCCGGAGCTCCTCCATATTAGTATCAGATGCTAAAATGCTACTTTGGGGAGACCATCACATTTCTCTCCAGGGGAGGTGGGGGAGACTCCATAAACACTGGAGGTTAGTGAGATGACAAAGAATATATTCTTTATACCTAATAAAGTCTCCAAAGGTTAGCCATAGAAAGTCATTTTCTTTAGAGACATAAGAGGAAAGTCTAAAGAAAGGACCTCAGACTTCTGTCTGACAATCTGAGTGGCCAGGCCACGTACTGCTGTCCTCACCTCCCTGCCTATCAATTCTGACACTCAACAGTCTGTCTGTTTCCTACCTGTGCTTCAGGTATGTTTTTATTACCTTTGCCAACCTCCCGACCCTGTCATAAGATACAGAGGTAGTATTTTTATTATCATATGTGCCTATTATTGTGTTATCTCCTATCTCAAAATCCATTTTGCTCTGCTCTGTATTGCTGATACGGGCGCTGAAATTCTGGCATTTTCCTTCATTGACTCTTGTTACCAGCTGGGTTCTACCAGTAAGAGTATCTCAGGCTTTATCGCCTAGAGAAGCAAAACCAATGAAGCTTCCATAGAGACAGATTCCTATCAAGGAAATGGTTCATGCAGTTGTAGAGGCCAGAGAGTCCCAAGTTGGTGAGTCAGGTTGACTCCTGTAGCTACAGGGCTATCTAACCCAAGACTGGCCCTTCTGACAACAGACCTCTGGCTATGGAAGCTTGTTAATCCCAAGATTGGAAGGCAAACTGCTAGTTTAAGTCCCAAGAATCAGAGGCCAGATGAACAGAAGTCTGCTTCAGGAACCAGAGAAAGCAAAAGGCCAAGAGCCTTACCAGAAAATTCACTTGTACCACATGCAGACCACACCCTCGAGGAAATTCCCTTTCAACTGATTGGCTACTCATAGCAGATCCCATCATGGAGATGATCACATTATTATACAATTGCCAAAATATACCACAAAGGCCAAACCACTGAGAAGCATGGGCTAGCCAACTTGACACACAACCTTAGTGATCACAAGGAGATGCTAAAGGGAGTGGTACAGACAGTTACCAAGCTAGGCTGCTAACTGAAAGATTGAAGGATTGAGTCCACTTAGAGGTGCCCCAGAAGGATGAACGGGTGATCTACTTCTGAAAAATCAGCCATTGAAAACCCTATGGAACCCAGTTCTACCATGATGCATAGGGTAATCATGAACAGGAATCAGTTAGACAACAAGTTATTAGAGGGAATCTAAAAGACTATAGGAGAGGGAAGACCCTGTTCCTCCCTGTTTTTCTGCTTGTTCTTGTCTGCATCCCTCAGCAATGATCTTTCACCCTAGCAGAGGCAATTGAGCCCAAATTCCAGCTTCTTTATTTGGCAATCCCAGAACCATTTAACCTTGCCCTCTCAGAGACATCATCACCAGCTGGGCAGCACAGACATGTCCTAAGAGGTCTCAGTGCTGATCTGTTGGGACCTCTCTACCCACCACTCTTGGTTCACCCAGTGCAATGAGGGTGACCGCTTTCTGCAATTACTATCTTTGTGATAGCTTGTGGGTGATGGGTACCATCTGGTTGATTTCCAGCTCATAGCGACCGTGGGTGAGAGAGTAGAACTGCTCCACAGGGTTTTCTGGGCTGCAGTCTTTATGGAAGCTGATCCCCACATGTTTCTCGAGAGAGGGAATTGCTGGGTGACAACCGACTGCGAACATTTCAGTTAGCAGCCAAGAGCTCGATCATTATACCACCAGGACTCCTTCTGTGATACCCTAGTGTCTCTTTTTTGATTTTCAGTTTTCCAACACTTGTTTACCACTTTTTATGTTAAATTTCTTCGTTGAAATATCTGGTAAAGCTTCTGTTTTCCCTGATTGGTACATATGTCTCCTTTGAAAGATTTCAGAGGATGGAGACAAGAATATGAAATGAAATCCATGTTTGGGCAGATCTTTGCCACTCTTTTTCATACATAAATGTGTAAATTACCCTGCAAAAGTGTTAATTTCTAGTTAAGGTGTCAACTGATAACCATTTCATTGTAAATTCTCAAGTTGTTAACCTTTTTTTTAAGCTTTAAATAGTTATGTTTAAATTGTATGTAAATGTCAGTGAACTTCTGGATGTTTGACACCAAGTTGCACGTAATCAAGGAGAGAATATAATTATAAGGTTTATATGAAATAATGTTTCTGTCCTTAGGGAACTCTAGTTGGGGGACAAAAAGCCAATGTATACAAAGTAACAGAAATATGAGACACAAGTATAAGCTGGATGGTGTAAACCATAAGTACTTAGTTGTTGGTTGCTACTATCTCAGCCCATTTCAATTCATACTACCTCACAGGGTTTTCTAGACTGTAATCTTCATAGGAGCAGATCACCAGCTCTTTCTCCCACAGAGCCAACAATCTTTTGGTTACCAGCCAAGCACCAGGGCTCCTGGCTTCTTTTTAGGGACATATGGAATTCCAGTAGGCTTGATTATTTATAAGCTCACTGGAGCTTGAGTTCCATTTAGGTAGTAAACCTAAAAGAATCTACATAATGGCAAATTTACTTTAATTGGCACCAGTGAGGTACATAGGAAAGTCTAATGTTCCATTTCTATGCCTTTGTTCATGCTGCTTCCCAGCCTGGTAGGTTCTTTATGAAGTAAGAAATGGAATAGCTCATTGGTGGTCAAAGTATCTTGGGAGGACGTCACAATGGAATATTAGGTGGAGTTAGAAAGATTTCAATATGAAAAAAGAACGTGAAAGAACCTTCCAGGCTGAAAAGCAGCATGGTCAAAGGCAGAAAAGTGGAACATTAGGCTTTGCTGTGCATGTCCAGTGCTACTATCGCTGGGAACTTTAGGTCCTGTTCGGCAAAACTCATTGCAGCCAGCAAACAAGAGCCCAAAGTGAGAGATCAGGAAGGCAGCTTTATTTCATTGCACAAAAAAAAAAAAAAAAAAAAAAAAACATTTGGGGTTAGTGCCTCCAAGATTGCTCAAGTATGTGACTTAGGAAGGTCACTTTTCCGGGGCTTACAAGAAAGGAGATCATGTAGGTTATGTCAGGGGCATTCTTAATCATGCTATACAGGTGCAGTAAGAATAATGCATAACTCCATACATCATGTGTTCAAAAATAACAGCCTGTCTCCACCCAAGAGGTGGGGAAGCTATCACAATGAGCTAAAGGGTCACCCAGAATGTCAACATGGTTCCTAAAATGGTTTAAGCCAATTTCATCTAGTTTGGGGCAGCAGTTAAGGAAGGGGCAACCAGGATGTTAACATAAAGCTTCAGGGCTTGTCCAACAAGCTGCTTGAAGCAGTGAAATTTGCCAAAGCCTGGGACCCTCTATGTTAGTACTAATTAATGCGTCAGAATCATCTCCATGGCAGCGGGTTTGGTTTTCGGTTTAATGCAAGCCAAGCCAGCCAAGTGCTGTCGAGTCAGATCCAACTTATGGGGCCAGAACCCTAGGGGCCAGGGTAGAACTGACCCCCAGAGTATTCAAGGAGCGCCTGGTGGATTTGAACTGCCAACCTTGTGGTTTAATGCAAGGCTGCCAGTAGGTAGATTATTTTAGGTTTACTATCTAAGTAGAACTCAGTCTCCAGTGAACTTGAAAGTAGTTAAGCCAAAGGGAATTCTATCTGCCCTTTAAAACAAGCCTCTCTGAACATCAGTCTCAAGTGTTGCTCAACTTTGGTCATTTAGAACCATAGCTCACACGTTTTTACTAACAGCTGGGGAGCTGATGTTTAAGATTAATTTCCTGATAATCTTTTTGATTGACTTAGAGGGTTGTCCTATGAGTGTTCATCCTTCAAAAAAAGATTCAGATGTAAATACCAAGCACTTTTACTTGTTAGAGAAACACTCAGGATCCAATCATGCCAATCACAGCCTGCTTAGCTGAAATCAAACATCTAGACTCAAATCTATATAAAACAAGACACAAGATGGATAATTATCAAAATTAACCACAAAGCAAGGTATAACTGTTGATCCTGCTTTAAGTCAAATCTTAAAATGGGATATTAAGATGCCTTTTGTAAATTACATAAGGAATCAAAGTAGATTATACAACCACGGTCACCAAACACTTCCACAAATCAGTAAACTCAAGTGGGAGCAAGAAGATAATAATAGAATTAAATCTTGACCTTTCCCATAAAAGCAGGCAGACATCCTCTTTCCCACCCACATCTTTCTCCAGTTTACAGAAATAGAATTCGTATGGAAGAAATCAGTGTATGTTTGGGAACTAAGTTCTACACACATGTTTCCATCACAAAAGCCAGTTGTTCCTCAGAATCTTCCATCAGGATCACATTACACTCTGAAGCATTAAAAAGGGGCCAGAGCTCAGACCTCCTGCTGAAAAGTTAAGTTGTCAGTTGTTAGGCAGAAAATCAATCAGAAATGCATTTGAGACAATGTCGGGCTCCCTGGAATTACACCAGGCAGGAGGAATAAAGAAAAGTCAATCTAGCAGTAGAGGAATACTAATAATGGGAGTTAACCCATGCCACTTTAGACAAGGTAGATCAATTTACTTAGGCACATTTGCTGAAGGGAAATGTATGGATGCCAAGTCTTAGATTTACATACAGTTACTACAGCAGAACACTAGCAAAATGTTCTCAAGAGGATCCAGATACTCTTTCCCAGGGTCTTGCAGGGGATACAGAGACTTTGCCATGGTCTGGATAAAATTTATCCTCTTTGGCAAATGCTGTGGCAAAACCCCCAGGTAGCGAGTGTTACCACAAACCCACTGTAGCACCTAGCTGAACAGTTGGGAGGCAGATAAGAATTCGGGTCCATGCTCTTCACAGGTAGATTAGTCTTGTTTAAACATGATAGCAGAGTTGGCTAGAACATTGTGCAAATAAAGTCAGCCTTTGGCTCCTGTCTTAGTTACCCAGTGCTGCTGTAATACAATTACCACAAGTGGGTGGCTTCAAAGAACAGAAATTTTATTTTTTCACAGTTCTGGAGGTTAAAAGTGCAAGTCGGTTGTCCCAGTCATGTCAATTTCTTCCTTGTCGGTAGCACTGGGAGCTTCCTTCGTTGCTTGACATTTCTTGACTTCTAGATCATCTTTCTATGGCGTCTGTGTTCCACACCGTGTCTGTGTGTCTCTTCTGGTTTTCTTACAACTCAGAAGTGAATGAGTTTAGAATCTACCCTAAACTGTCATGGCCTCATTAGCATAACAAAATAAAATCCTTACTTCCTGACAATATCATATCAATAGGTACAAAGAGCCAAGAATTCAGCATATATTTTAGGGCACATAATTTTATCCATAGGAGTTCCCTGGAGCAAAAACATTAAAAATAATATCCAACATTTACTGAGTTACCTACTATATGCTCATGAGCACTGTGTTGTTATTGTTAGATGCTGCTGAGTGTGCTTCAATTCTTTGCAACACTGTGTACAACAGAATGAAATAGTCCTGACTTCTGTGCCACAAATGTTGCTGTTTCAAGCCTGTTGTTGCAGATACTGTGTCAGTGCATCCCAGTGGGTGTCTAACTCTGTCACTGACCCTCTGTCTTACCAACCATGATGGACTTCTCCAGGGATTGGTCTCTCCTGATGACGCAACCAAAGTAAGCAAAACAAAGTGTCTCCACTCTCACTTCTAGGAACATCTGGATGTACTTCTTCCACTTTCCATACCCATATAGCCCTCCCAACAAGCTTCAGATGCCAAGGTTCTTATTTTCATGTTATAGATAGGACAGCTAAACTTAGAGGAGAAACTCGTTTACTCAGGGTCACACAGCTGATGACTGACCGGAGGAAACAGAAATCGAGGCCAAACTGAAGGACCTCAGAGCTCTGTCTTAACCACTTGGCAGTGTTGTCTCTTATCTATAGCTAGTACACAGAGGATAACTACCGTATATCAGATGACAGCGTCAACTCCAACTGACCACCTTCCAAGTGTTTCTGTGCTAATTGTCTCAAGAAATCCAGTGAGCCTGGCCCTATCAGAAATAGAGCACTACTGGGTAATATTTGGCATCTTCATGTTTGTTGAGTATGAAGTCCAAGTTGTCAACAACTTTGATTATACGCTTAGAAAGTTTTGATGAAACCTGGCTAGGCTCGTGTTCTGGGCCTTGTCAATTAATCACTAAACAAATAGCAGTCCTTCTAGTAGAAATATGCCTTTCTACATTTTTTCATTCATCTCCTCTTCATGGTGGCACACTTTTGCCTGGTTCTCTGGACTTCAGCAAACACAAGTAGATTAACATAGGTGATCCTTTCCTTATCAACCTAACCTTCTCTGGCTGCCCATTAAACTTAAATGACTACTCAAAATAACTGTTATAAGTTCTATAATTAAAATTTCTGAAGACTTTCCTACTAAACTATGTTGTGAAGGTGTGTCCATTTTACAGATTCAAAGGTTGAGGCCCAGGAAAGTTGCAAAACTACTAACTTCTAGCACTTGGCTAAATGCCGTGTTTGCGGTAAGCACAGATTTGTTAATGAAACAGGAAGTTACTCTAACACCTGATTATGCTACCTAGTTCTCTGAACCCTGGTTTGATGGTCCTTGCTGCCAGGCATACAACTTATAAGCCTAAATGCTTTGTTGTTTCTTCCTAAACTCCTTCACTCTTACACTCCCCAGTTTACTCATGATTCGTATTTTAACCTATGCTTTAAGGGGAACAGCTATGTTTCCTAATACTGAGCCACCCACTGGCAGGTCTAAGCTTAACGTAGATAATTTCCTTCTTAAGAAAGCATTGTTGAAATACCACAGCAGAAGAGTTACATGGAATTCATTGCCTATAACTTCTTCCTCTCCTGCTATCTGCAGTACCATACCAAAGCCAACACTGAAGGGGTCAGAATGTATCCCAGCCCCATATATTTCAGGCTTTGAATGTAGCAATTTTATTCTTAAAAGACACACACACACACACACACACACACACACACACACACACACACACACACACACACACATTAGTCCCTGTGTAGTACAAGTGGATAACATATCTGCTAACAAAAAGCTTGGTAGTTCAAGTCTGTCTAGAGGTACTTTGGAAGAAAGCTCTGACAATTCTGAAAAAAACAGCTGTTGAAACCATACAGAACTCAGCTCCACTCTGGCACACATGGGGGTCACCATGAGTCAAAATCAAATCTACAACAACTCCTTTGGTTTTTTTGAGATGGATGATGCAAATATAGATGCAGATGCAGAAACAGTTGCAGACAGAGATGGAGATACAGATATAGACACAGATATAGATACAGAGATGGGGATAGATATAGATACAGATATAGATACAGATATAGAAACAGAGACAGATACCTGGTGATTTGCTTCCATAAAAATTCCGATAATTCACTGCCATCAAATAGATTCTGACTCATAGCAACCATATATGAGAGAACAGAACTACCCCATAGAGTTTCCAAGGAACACTTGGTGGATCTGAACTGCCAAACTTTTGGTTAGCAGCCCTAGCACTTAACCACTATGCCACCAGGGTTTCCTCATAAAGATTATGGTCTAGAAAACTTTATGAGGTGGTCCTGTTCTGTCACATGGAATTACTCCAGTGCACCTAACAAATCTTCTAGGTTTCTAGAAATAACGTTCACAAGAGATGTCACCTCTCAGCGGAATCACAAGCCAATTCCCTTGTCTTCCCCACTCCCGATCCAAGGCAACTTCCGGGAAAGTTTAGCAGTATGGACCTCAGAATCCAGCAGTCTTGATGTTGGCTACCCAAAGGACTTCTTCAAGTGTGTTTTTTCTTCCCTTTTCAGTCTCAGATTCCTCACTGTCATAGGCACTGTAAATTGTTCCCCAGAACCCGGTTGTGCCTTCTTCCATTGCAATAGGAGTTTTAGCTAAGCACGTGACAACCAAAGCAAACATTACAGTCCCCAGTCTTTTCTGCAGTTTGTTGCAGCCACATGACTAAATTCTGGCAAAAGGGTTGTGAACATAAGCAATGGATGCATACTACGGTAGGTTGTGTTCTATCTTATGGGGAGGAGCATCTCTTCTGCCCTTTTTTGATCTGCTAGAAACCCTGGTGGCATAGTGGTTAGGTGCTAAATCTGCTAACCAAAAGGCTGGCAGCTCACAGCCACCAGCCACTCCTTGTTACTCTATGTGGGAGTACTACTCTGACCTATAGGGTCACTGTGAGTCAGAACCAACTGAACGGCAGAGCTTTTTGGCTTTGATCTGCTGCTTAGAACAGGATTCTAGTGGCAGGATGACTTGGAGCATGTTGTAGAGAGCAATCTCTTAAAGACAGAGAAGGACCAAAATAAAAGAAGCTCAAGCCTTTGGAGAAAACCCTGGTGGCAGAGCGGTTAAGTGCTACAGCTGCTAACAAAAATGTAGGCAGTTTGACTTCGCTAGATACTCCTCGGGAACCCCACAGGGACAGTTCTACATAGGGTGCTATGACTCGGAATTGATTTGAAAGCTACAGGTTTGGTTTTGAATCTCTGGGGTCCTAATAGAGGAGAGCTACTATACTGATTCTAATCCATCTACCTCTGCGCTGCACATAAGTCAAATTATATAAAAGGTCTAATCCACTACGCTTTTAGGTGTCCTTTACACGTACCTGAATCTACCTCCCAACTAATACACTCACTTTTGTGTTGATTTTTCACTTCACTTTATACAAGGGTTCATTTCTTTGATTCTGATCTTTTTCCTAGTTTCCTTTTGAAAATGCTTGTTCAAAAGTCTATACATTTCACCTCAAGATTGGATTTTATTACTTCGTGTAAAAGTAGTAACTTCATCACTAAAAAGAAACTGTTTTTTGCAGATGTTTTATATTAATTCCACGTAGAACTTTGGGCTTGCCTAGAGTTCATTTTCTTGATCTCCGTAGAGCTGGTTGTGTGCACTACCTAGTTATGCTGTGACAGAAATGCTACAAGTGAGGGGCTTTGAAGGACAGAAATCTCTTTTCTCACAGTTCTGGAGATTAGGAGTCTGAGTTCAGAATGCCAGCATTAGGAGTAGGTCCTTCTGGGTCTCTTGCAATGCTCACAGGCAGGCGATCCTGGGTTTACAGCTGCCTCTGCCACCGCATAGCAGCCTTGTGTGTGCCTGTCTCTCTCTTTTCCATGCAGTAAGATGCCACTTAGAAAACAGTGGGCATAGGACCCACCCCAGTGTAGCCACATTAATATAACAAAAGAAAAGCCTGTTTTCAAACAGGATCACACTTACAAGTACAGGGGTTAGGACTTCAACAAGTCTTTGGGGAGGCCATAGTTCAATCTGGAATAGCTGTGTATGCCAGAATTCCATATCTCTGAGTGATTATGATGAACATTCTCGTTGTCGATGTTATGACTATGCAGGGGGAAAACATGTTTGGAGAAGCAAAAATGAACTCATTTACATGTTATATGTGTTGTATAGTTTGTCTCACCAGTAGCAAGTTTCATTTGAATGTTTGGTACATAATATACATCTTCAAAAACCCTCTTGTTACATATGTATCTTTAAATACCCTCTTTCTGTCATTGAGGAAACCCTGGTGGCATAGTGGTTACGTGCTGTGGCTGTTAGCCAAAAAAGGTCAGCAATTCGAATCAGCCAGTTTCTCCTTGGAAACACTGTTGGGGTGCTTACACTCTATTCTATAGGGTTGCTATGGTTTGGAATCAACTAGACAGCCATGGGTTTGATTTTCTTGGGGGTGTTGTCATTGTTGTTGAATCTATTCCGATTCATAGTGACCTTATAGGACAGAGTAGAACTGCCTCTTAGGGTTTCTTAGTCTACGATCTGTACAGAAACAGATGGCAAAGTCTTTCTAACCAAGGAACTAGTTAGGTTCAAACTACTGACTTATCTCTCAGCTAGCAGCCTAGAGTTTACCCATTGTGCCTTTCAAATATTCTAGTAGGTATTTAAACAATCATTGTTAATTCTTTATCTATAATTTTACTTTCTATTTTAAATATAAACTTCATCAAATCTGAGACTTACTCTAGTTGTTTTCTGAGTTGCTGCTTCAATTCAAGGATTTTCTTTTTTTCTAATTACTATTCAGTGGGTTTATTCAAGTTGTTAAAATTGTGTGGCAAAAAACATAGTTAATTATTTCCAAAGAATCAGATGACTTTATTCATTTCTTATATACACTTAACATTTCTTAAATATTTTTATTGCACTTGCATACTTAGTACAATTATCTTTTTAAAAGCATTTTTCCCCAGTGTAAGGAAAACTTTCTCAAGCTCTTAGAAAAATACAACTGAATTCAAAATATTAAATTTAAGATACAGGGTTGTTTAAAATCTCTTAAAAAGTCCAATAATATCTACAAACTTATAAAATATTTTATCTATTGCAAGCTAAAATCACAACTATAAATCAGTTACTTAATAAGTATTTTCAGTGGGAACCACAATTGAACATAATATAGCATATCAATTTTTTAAAATCCATACGTTCACTTATTATGTGTAAATTAACAAAAACATTAAGACTATTAATTTGACTAGTTTGTTATTTTTAAGATTAATCAATGTCTGTCTTGGGTGAAATGAGTTTTGTTTCTTTGGTTTTTTTCTTTTTAGAAAAGATAGAGTTTGTAAAAACTCAAAGCAAACCCTTTGCTTTGGAAACCTGCTGGTTCCAACTCATAGTGACCCTATAGGACAGAGTAGAACTGCCCCCACAGAGTTCCCAGGGAGCACCAGGTGGATTCAGACTGCCAGCCTTCTTGTTAGCAGCCACAATACTTAACCACAACGCAACCAGGGTTTCTGAGAGTTTGTAATGTCAAGTAAATTGCAGCAAATCTCTTAGCATAATGAGGTTGCTTATTAGCCAAAGATTTGGGACAGAACTGACTCATTTATGGCTCATGGCAACCCTCTAAGACAGAGTAGAACTGTCTCATAGAGTTTCCAAGAAGCAGCTGGTGGGTTCAAACCACTGACCTTTTAGTTAATAGCCGAGCTCTGTGCCGCCAGGGCGCCACTAAAGGGTAACCCTTTTACAGAGTCACTATGTCATTAGGGAATCTCAGCCAGTGGTCTCCAAACAAATCAGTCTCATAGCCCCTTGAATTCAAGGGACACATTTCTTTTTTCTTTAATCTGATTTGAGTTTGCAATATTCCCACTCAACACTTGATTAGATTTAACTAATCCATTTACTGATGAGCTCAATTCTGAATATGTTTCATGTTCTTGCTGTCTGCATTCTTCACAAATCTTGTTGTTCCTAGGTGCCGTAGAGTCTACTTCAATTCTTGGTGACCTTATATATAAGAGAATAAAACATTGCTGGGTCCTTCACCATCATCACAATTGTTTCTGTGTTTTAGCCCACTGTTATTGTTACTGTATCAATCCCTCTGACGAAGAGTCTTCCGGTTTTTAACAAAACTTCTGTTTTACCACACATAATGCCCTTTTTCAACAATTGGTCTCCTTTAATGACATTCACAGAGTAACTAAAACAAATCTCACCATCCTTGCTTCTAAGGAGCATTCTTCCTGCCCTTCCTCCAGGACATATTTCTTTCATTTTTCTGGTAGTTTATAGTATATTTGATATTCCTCACCAACACCACAAATTGAATATATCAATTTTTCCTCTTTTTATTGTCTGGTTTTCATATGCATATAAGGCAGCTGATGCACTTCAGTCCTCAAAGTGACGTCTTTGCTTTCTAACACTTTAATGAGGACTTTTGCAGGGAATGGGGCTAAGATGTCAGAGTAGCTACTTGAATTCTGGGATCTTTCTAACAACAAACACAAAAACAGCTGATTAGATTATATAGAACATTGTAGGAGTCCTGAATATCTGGGGGAAAGCTGAGAGATCAGATAAGGTGACAGGGAAAGGAAAGCAAGTCCAGAAGCAACTACTTCAGCTAGAATTAAATTTGCACCCCCACAGAGGTACCCACTTCCACCAGTCAGGTGGAGCAATGGTACAACGGTGAGGCAGCAAGTAGTACATCAAGCAGAGTATGTCTTTCACAACAGGGAGGATGAGCTTCAGATGGCCTCATCCACAGAACTGCAGAGAACTTTCACTTAAGCATCATAAGCTAAGTGCTTGTGAACTCTTATGGACTTATACCTTTCCTATGTATTGACTTCTCTCCCTTTTCCCAGTACTTCTCCCACCCTCCTCTGCTCTATACCAGGCTCTAAACTGACATCCTACCTGGGCTGGAAGTGGGTCACCTTACACACACATCCTGAACTATTCTCCCCAATATAAAGAGGGAAATAAAGTGGGGGGCAAATGTCTGCCAGCTCCCTGAGCTGGGAACTTCCCTACCTTTCTCAGCATGCTCACAGCTCTAACCACTCAGTGACCAAAAAAAAAAAAAACAGTGCTATCAAGTTGATACTGAGTCATAACAACCCTATAGAACAGAGTACAACTGCCCCATACAGTTTCCAAGGAATGCCTGGCAAATATGAACTTTCACAGATATAGCACTTAACCACTATGCCACATGGCACTGGAATTTCTAAGGCTCCAAAAATCAAACTAGCTCTATCAACTAGACTATTTGGACACTCCAATACTAAATTATAATATATATATTTATTGTGTTCTAATAATAACATAACTATACACATGTTAGAACACAATCACCAAATATAAATAAATTACAACAACTTTCTGAGGACTCAAAGACAAAATCAATGTCTAATCATTAAAAGAAGACCACCATGGCTTTAGAAAACTCCCAGAACAGCAAATCAAAAAAATTTCCCAGATGATGAAGATTTCCTGCAAGTATCAGGGATAGAATACAAAAGAGTAATGTTTGGAGCTCTTTAAAATATCAGGAAGGAAATTAGGCAAAGTACAGCAGAGCCTAATAAATGATTAAACAGGTTGCAAAAAATACTTGAGCAACAATGATCCAAAATTGATCAGATTAACAATAAAATTACAGAATTAGGTGATTCAATAGAAAGTCAAAGGAGCAGGACTGAGGCAATAGGATGCAGAATTAGTTAGATGGAAAATAAAGCAACTGACACTAGTACTTATGAGGAAAAATCAGATAAAACAATTTTTGAAAAAGAAGAATCACTAAGAATTATATGGGACTTTATCAAGATGAATAATTTATGAGTGACTGGAGTACCAGAACAGGAAATAACATAAGATACAGAGAGAATTGTTGAAGATATGTTCACAGAAAACTTTCCTGATATCATGATAAACAAGATATCTATCCAAGACACTCCTAGAACTCCACAAAAGATTGATATCAAAAGAAGACACCAAGACATATTATCATCAAACTTACCAAAACTAGAGACAAAGTAATGTTTTTAAAGACAGTTAGGCTTAAACAAAAAATAACATACAAAGGAGAGTTGATAAGACTAAGCTCAGCTCATTCACGGGAAGCTATGCTGGCAAAAAGGCCGTGGATAACATGTACAAAGCATTGAAAGAAAAAACCTGCCAACCAAGAACCATAAATCCTGCAAAATTGTCTCTCACATATGACAGTAAATTCAGGACATTCCCAGATCAACAAAAGTTTAGAGAACTTGCAAAAAACAAATTGAAATTACAAGAAACACTGAAGGAAGTTCTTCAGTTAGAAAACCAATAATGTCATATACATACTCAAGGATACAATGCAAGACAGATCAACATAGATAGGGAAACCACAAAATTAAATCAAAGCTAAAACATTAAAAATAGGGAAACAAAGATCTGGATATGTAAATGATGACAACATTATATCAAAAAGAGGGGCAAACTAATATGTTCATAAATCTCTCAGAGAGAGAGAAAGTCAGGTGTTACAAAGAAATTAAAGACTAGTTTAAACTTAGAACATTAGGGGTAAAGACGGCACTTGGCTGGTTGGTTATTAAGGTAAGCTCAAAGGACATTAACAATGTTACACTTCAAAATAACAAACAAAAATCAAGACATCTCAGCAAATGTAAAGCCAATAATAATGAAAAGGATAAAAAGAAAATCCACAAAGAAAAATGACTCAGCACAGAAAATTAAGTGAGACAAAGAAACTCAATGACATGCAAAAAAGTCACCAAAATGACAACACTAAATTCATACCTATCAATAATTACTCAAAAATACAGACTAAGCCCAAAGGATGAAAAATTATATACCAAGCTGAAAACATTCAAGAAAGAGTAGAAGTAGCAATATTAATTTCAGATCAAATAGACTTTAAGGTAAAATCCATCACAGTGGACAAGGGAGGTCACTATATATTGCTTAAAGGGTCAAGACATCAGGATGAAAAAACCCTATTAAATATTTACATACCTAAAAACAGAGCTTCTAAATAAATCCAACAAAATCAAACTGCATTGAAAAGTGAGATAGACAGCTCTGCAATAATAGTAGCACACTTTAACACATTTTTTTGGTGATGAAGAGAACACCCACAAAGAAACTCAATAAAGTCACAGAAGATCTGAATACCGCAATCAACCATTTCAACTTCATAGATACACACAGAACGCTCCACACAACAACAGACAAGTATACCTTCTTTTCCAATGCACATGTAACATTCTCCAAAACAGATCACATATTAGACCATAAAAGCAAGTCTTAACAAAATCAAAAACACTGAAATACTGCAAATCATCTTTTCAGACCATAAAGCCGTGAAATTTCAAATCAGTAGCAAAAAAAAAAAAGCAAAGTAGAAGTCAAACACATGGAAACTGAACAACACCTTGTTCAAAACCTTCTGCGTTGTAGAACAAATGAAGGACAGAATAAAGAAATTTATAGAACCAAATAAGAATGAACACACAGCCTACCGGAACCTATGGGACACAGCAAAAGCAATGCTCAGAAGTCAGTTTATCTCAAAAAATGCATGCATCCAAAAAGGAGGGCCCAAATCAAAGCATTAACCCTATAACTCAAACAAGTAGAAAGAGAGCAACAAAAGAACCCCTCAAGCAGCAGAAGAAAACAGATAATAAAAATTAGAGCAGCTACTCTGTCCTTGCAGTATTGGGTTAAGATGGGAGGAGTACACTAGTTGTGTTGAAGTCCTGTTAATGTTGATCTTCTTACTAATGCGTGCTGTCACCAATTTCACCCAGCCATCTGAGGGTACAGCAAATGGTCCCAACTTAGCAGGAATCAGTGGGGTCCATAATGACATGGGGAAAGACAATCCAGAAGACAGAGAGTCCCACGTGAGTGGATGTCTACACCAACTTGTGACCGGAAGAACCAGATGGTGCCTGACTACCACCAGTGATAGACATAATGGAGCTTCCAAAGTTGAGGTTCACTGGCAACGCAAGTATAAATAGGGGTGCACCCTGTGACCTCCACTAAGAGATCACAGTTGATGGTCCAGAGGCCTCAGGGTTCTTCTGGGAGAAGGATCCCTAGTCCTGATGCTGTCCCTGTCCGTAAATCATAATGAAGGCCAACTTTTCAGATAAACATGGATTGGACTTCATGACACAAGAGTTACCGTATTGTGTGGGCACTTTATGGTTCTAGGCATCTAAAGGAGGTCGTCCTGTTGACCTCATACTGGAGGAAGGGGAATGGGTAGAGAGGAAGATAGGAGACTCTTGGGAAGATAAGACATGTATGGAGAAGAGAGAAAGAGTGTGCTGCCACCGTGCTGGGAGAGCAGTGGAAGCTGCATGTAAGTCAGTATGCAAATTTATATGGGAATGTACATTTTCATTCAATCATAATAACAATAAAAAAAGGAAAAAAATAGAGCAGAACTAAGTAAGTTAGAGAAGAAAACCAACTGAAAGAGTTAACAAGACCAAAAGCTAGTCTTTTTGAACACATTGACAAAATCCATAAACCACTGGCCAAACTGACAAAAGAAAACAGTAAAGGAAGCAAATAACTTGAAAAAAAAGTGGGATGGGTGGTATCACAACAGACTCAACTGAAATTAAAAGAATCATAATAGAACATGATGAAAAATTGTACTCTAATAAATACGAAAACCTAGAGGAAATGGATAAATTTCTAGAAATATACCACCTACCATTCAGAAGTAGAACAACTTAATAAATCCATCACAAAAGAAGAAATTGAAAAAGTAATTTAAAAACTTTCAACCAAAAGAAGCGCTAGCCCAGTTGACTTCACTGCAGAATTCAATCAAACTTTTAGGGGAGATTTAACACCACTATTACTAAAAGTATTTTACAGCATAGAAAAGGGTGGAATACTTTCAAATTCATTCTATAGAGTCATATAAGCATCACCCTGATACCAAAACCATTAAAGATATCACAAAAAAAGAAAATCACAGATCAATCTGTCCCATGAATTTAGATGCAAATATCCTTAACAAAACTCAAGCCAATAGAATTCAATAAGATACAAAGAAAATAATTCACCATGACTAAGTGGGATTCATATCAATGATAAAGGTATTGTTCAACATCAGAAAAACAATTAATGTAGTCAACCACACAAATAAAAGACAAGAATCACTTGCTTTAATCAGGTGATACAGAGGAGGCACTTGACAAAGTCCAACAGGTACTCATGTTAAAAACTCACAACAGAATAGGAATAGAAGATAAATTTCTCAACATAATAAGGGTCATCTATGCCAACAGCCAACATCATTCAAAATAGTGAGAGTCGGAAAGCATTCCCCTTGAGAATGGAAGCCAATCGAGGATGCCCATTATCATTACTTTTATTCTACATTGTCCTGGAAGTTCTAGCCAGAGCAATCAGATAAGATAAAGAAATAAAGGCACCCAAATTGGTTAGGAAGAAGTGAAAGTATCTCGACTTACAGATGACAGGCTTTCACACACAGAATATTCTAAAAAATAAGCCAGCCAAGCCAAGTGCCGTGGAGTCGGATCCAACTCATGGCGACCCTAAAAAATAAAGATAAATAAAAAGTATTGGGACTAATAGAAGAATTCAGCAAAGTACTGAGATGTAAGATAAACATAAATCAGTAGATTCTTTATACCAACAGACTGTCAAAGAGGAATTCACCAAATAAATACTATTTACAATCGCCCCCAAGAAGAGAAAATACTTAGAAATAAATTTAACCAGGGGTGTAAAAGACTTATACAAAGAAAATTACAAGACTCTATTGCAAGAAATGGAAAAAGACCTACATCAATGGAGAAACATACCTTGCTCGTGGATAGGAAGAGTTAACATTATGAAAATGTCTATTCTACGTGATGCAATATATAGACACAATGCAATTCCAATACAAATCCCAAAGGCATTTTTTAATGAGATGGAAAAACAAATCACCAACTTCATATGGAAAGGGACAAAGCCCCAGATCAGTAAAGCATTACTGAAGAAGAACAACAAAGTGGGAGGCCTCACGTTATCTGAGTTGAGAACCCATTACACCACCATCGTAGTTTAAACAGCCTGATACTGGTACAAAAACAGACACACAGACCAATGGACTAGAATACAGACTCCAAATATAACACCATCCACCTATGACCAGTTGATACTTAGCAAAGGCCCAAAGTCCACGAACTAGGGGGAAAAACTGTTTCTTCAACAAATAGTGTTATCATAACTGAATATCAATCTGAAATAAAAAGAAATAAGATCCGTATCTTGCATCATGCACAGAAACTGTTTCACAGACCTAAACATAAAATCTAAAATAATAAAGATTATGGAAATAAAAATTGATACAATGCAGGGAGCCTTAATACACAACATAAACAGACTATAAAATATTACTAACAATGTACAAACACCAGAAGAGAAAATAAATAACTGGGATCTCCTAAAAATCAAATACTTATGCTCATCCAAAGACTTAACCAAAAAAGTAAAAAGGCTACCTACAAACCAGGAAGAAATTTTTGGCAACCACAAATCTGATCAATGTCTAATCTCCGTAATCTACAAGATACTGCAAAACCTTAATGAGAAAAAGACGAGCAACCCAGTTAAAAAAAAAAAATAGCCAAAGGATGTGAACAGGCAGTCCACCAAAGAAGACATCCAGGTAGCTAACAGATACAAGAGGAAATGTTCATGATCAGTAGCCACTAGAGAAATCCAAACTAAAACTATAATGAGGTATCATCTCACTCCAGTAAGGCTGGCATTAATCCTAAAAACAAAATGGTAAATATTGGAGAGGTTGTGGAGAGACTTGAACTCTTCTACACTGCTGGTGGGAATGTAAAATGGGACAATTACTTTGGAAGTCAATTTGGCACTCTCTTAAAAAGCTAGAAATAGAAATAACATATGATCCAGCAATCCCACTGCCTGGAATATATCCTAGAGAAATACAAGCTGTCACATGGATAGATATACGCACATCAGTGTTTATTGCAGAAGTGTTACAATAGCAAAAAGATGGAATCAATCTAGAAGTCCATCAGCAGATGAATGGATAAACAAATTATGGTAATATTCACACAATGGAGTATTATGCAATAATGAACAAGGGTGATCTTGGGAAACATCTGTTAACACACAGTCATCTGGAAGACATTATGCTGAGTGAAATTTGTCAGCCACAAAATGCAAATATTATATGAGACCAAGAAAAATTTTAAAAAGAGAAGAAAGTAATCTCTGATGGTTACAAGGGAGGGGAGGAAAAGAGGGACACACTCATAGACAGCAGACAGGAAACGATTTAAGAGACGAGAGTGACAGCATGTGGTAGAAGGAAGATTAACACCGCTGGACTACACCAAAAGCTAAGAGGTTTCCTAAAAACAGCCCTGCCTTTTCAAAGGTCAGAGTAGAAAGGTCTGGGGCCTGGGGACCATGGTTTCAGGGAACATCTAGGTCATTGGCATAACTAAGGTTTTTCACAAGATAATGTTTTGCACTCCATTTTGATGAGTGACATCTGAAGTCTTAAAAGCTAGCAAGCTGCCACCTAAGTGGCATCTATTGGTCCCAATCCACCTGGAGCAGAGAAATGAAGGACATCAAAGACAAGAGGAAAATGTGAGCCCAGGAGACAGAAAGGATCACATGACCCAGGGACTACATCTGCATGGGAACAAAAGAACTAGAAGGTGCCTGGCCACCACCGAGACTGTCCTAACAGGGTTAGGGTTCCCGGTGTAGTGATTGAATAATGGGGGTGAAGATCGGAATTCTATTAAAGGACCAGCCTTGATAGTTCAACATCCTGGAGAGTCTCCAGAGAATACAGCCCTGGACTGTCTGCTAGCCCAGAGCTGAAACCAGTACAAAAGCCAGCCTCCCACACAAAGATTGGACTGGACTGTAAGACGCAGAGCGATGCTGCTGAAGTGTGTGTTTCTTGGCTTACATATCTACATGAGGCTGATGAAGGGGGACACACAGGAGCGGCTGAACGAACATGGAAAGTATAGGATGGAAAGTAGGAAAGTGCTACCGTGGGCAGGGGTAGGGAGAGAACAGCTTGAGTTGCACAGAGGTGTGTGTGCACAGGGTTTTATATGGAAAATTGAACTTGATTGTAAACTTTCACTTTAAGCACAATAAAATATCTTTAAAAAATAAAATAGAGGTCTTCTGCAGCAGATTTACAATGACATAATCATTGTACAGTGACTATACTCAGAAGATTAATCTTCATACAATTACAATTACCAATACCATTGTCCTTTGTGAATTTTGCCCATCATCCCATCATGTGTTTTTGATAAAGCAGGATCACAAGTTACACTGAGTTGTTTTGTCTCCTTTACCTTCTTTACTACAGTTCCTCATTCATTTTTTTTTGTCTTTCATAACCTTGATATTTTTAATATGTTCAGCCTAGTTATTTTGTTGATGATCCCTCAATTTGATTCAGTCTGAATTCCTCATGATTGTATTCAGGTTACACATTTTGGTAGAAGTATCATGCCAAGCCAGTATCATAGACAGGTTGTTATGCTCTCATAAGGCACAGGACATCTGTGTTTCTATTAGAAATGTTAGCTCTGATCACTTAGCTGCAGTGACTTCTGGCAGTTTTCTCCACTGCAAAGCTACTTTTTCCTTTGAAATAAATACATATATTGCGGAAAGATACTTGTAGACTACATAAGAATCCTAAGTTTTAGCATACTTTCACCCTCTGGTTTTAGTACTCATCGGTGATTTTTAAGCATTGATATAGTGGTGGCCAAAAGGTGATTTCCTAATTCCATTATTCTTTCTGTCTTTATTAATTAGAATTCTACAGTGAAGAAGAGCTCCCCTTTCTTGCCCCTTTATTTAATTATTCATTTATTTAGGTCAGTGGAGATCCAAGGGCTTGTACTGTATTCTGTGGTTATGGGTTGTATATTCTATGGGTTACACTTCATTACTATCATTAGTTATTACGATGCTCCTGTTCCACATACTGGGCTTTCAGATTGGCTGCTGTGCCCTTTGCACATGTCCTCTTCATTCTTTGAGCACCTCCTTGCTTTATAACACAAGAAATGTTCGAAGTTCATAATGTGCTTTTCCTGGCCCAGGATGGAAACCAGCCATTTCTCCAAGGACTCCTGGATTCTTTTCATTGAGAATGAAATTTAGAAGCCAAGAATGGGTCCTATTTCTCATTACTACTAAAGTATTCTCTGACATCTTTTCAGTCACCTAAAAACAAAACGAAACCACTTTCTAGTCATCAAGTCAGTTATGATTCATTGCGACCCCAAATGCCCCAAACTGGAACTGTATCTTACAGGGCTTTCAAAGCTGTAAAATTCTGGAAGCAGGTCCCCAAGGCTTTCTTTCAAGGCACCTCTGGGTGGGTTCAAATCTCCACCTTTGCTGTTAGTAGTCAAGCACGTCACAGTTTGTGCCACCCAGGGATCCCTTTAACCACCTGAAGACAACAGTTGTGGCTGACAGATGCCTTTTAGAAGTCTAAAGGTTTACTGCCCAACAGTCTCATAACCACAGTCTCTGGTACATGGGAAGAGCTTGGTCTCCTTCAAACCAACTTGTCCAGTTAGTGCACTCCAGGATTGTTCTCCGTGAGCTATGCATCCTAAGTATCATTTCCTTCTGGGTTGTGTGATGGATCCTAACCGCAGGGACAAGGTACATGGGAAGAGATGCTCATCTACCCATCCCTATCCCAAAATAGAATAATAGCTATCTCCCTGCCTTGAAATTTTCCTCCATACTTCTTCCTCTCACCCAACACTTTCTGCATGAACATTTCTCTCACTTTTCATCCTGGTATTCTCCCAAGTGATTGTACAGAGCTTGCTTCTTGGGTTCTTTTTATAGACTTTGGAGTTTGTTGCTGAGCAGGAAAGGAACTAACATAGCATCAATTCTCTCTTCTTTTTTTCCTCCTCTGAAATTCAGCACACATGTCCCAGAGAAATAGAGAGAGAGACTCACTTGAAGTTTCTAAGACTTAAATCTTGAAACTGTTAGTTGGATCATTGAAGCCAAGAAGTCAATTCAAAAGAAAACAAAATAAAATGGACTATAGAAAACAAAATAGCATGGAGGAAAAGAAGCTATTAAAAATGTACTAGATATAAGAAGGGATGTAAGTAGAGCTCCTACACAGAGGTTTAGAATCGCCCGATGAATAATGTATGGAGAGATTACATCAAGCAGTTCAATTTTCTGTTCCCAGTTCGAAGGTCAGCCTTTGAATCATCATGGGGAAAGTGTTCAGAAAATCAGTCAGAGGACAGGGACGCAAAAACTGTTGAGATCAGATTCCTATGTAACTGTGAGGCATCCACAAATCTGGAAGCAGCAAATTAGTAAAACACTGCGTGTGAAACATACTAAATATCTGGTTAGTAAAACATTTCTCTACTTACAGATAAATTTCCAAATCTATACAGAAATCTGTTGCATTCACAAACATCTTACTTGAAAAGGATAACAGAAAAATAAAAACATACATTTCACTTTTAAAAGATGTTATCTTTTATTAAAAGATTTATTAAAGTGCAACATAATGCATATGCATATGTGTACATATAAAGAAGACCAAACAAGAAATTATGCCTTTGATTTATACTGTTGCTGAAGAATATTAAAGTTATCATGAACTGCCAGAACAACCCACTTCCTTTGCATTAGTTCCAACTCATAATGGAAATGCTGGTGGTGCAGTGATTAAGTGCTACGACTGCTAACCAAAAGATTAGCAGTTCAAATCTACCAGGTGCTACCTGGAACTCCTATTCTGTCCTGTAGAGCTGTTATAAGTCAGAACCAGCTCAACAGCGGTAGCTTTGGCCTGGTACTTTTTGGCCAGAGGAAAGAGCAAATGTTTCTTGGAAAAAGTACAGCCAGAATGCTCTTTAAAAGTAAGGATGCCAAGATTTTGTTTACATCTTCAGGAATGTTACCAGGAGGGACTAGTCCCTAGAGAAAGACATCATGCTTGGTAGAGTTGATGGCCAGTGAAGAAGAAGGCTCTCAATGAGATGGACTGCCACAGGGCCTGCAAGAATGGGCTCAAGCTTAATAATGATTGTGAGGATGACGCAGGACTAAGCAGTGTTTCATTTCATGTACTCAGGGTTGCTATGGGTTGGAAATGACTCAGTGGCACCTAACAACAAAATCATATATATAAATGTATATTGGCTGTATAAAATAATGTAAGAAGTGTAAGACTATGTCCTGTGAATGTAGATCTCTGTGATAGGATAAGGGAAGAAAATACTGGGTAAAGGCACCCATTCTTTTTTCTCTCTGCCACAGAAACACAGTAGTTTCTGGTTGTCCAGACCTAAGTCCACCTCATTTAACTTGATTCTCACTTTCAGGGACCTAGTGTGCTGCTGATATCTCGCCCAGGCTGAAGTCCCTATCACCAGCTAGCAGGGGCCTTGAAGTCACAACTGTTCCTAGACCATGAATGTTACAACAGATTTGAAAAATCTAAACCTTCAGAATATAGAGATTTGTGAGAGTAGGAAGAGTCTCCTGAAGAAACATGAACTGCAGATTTGCATACAAAGCAAGAAACTCACCACCTAGGTAATAAGGCTAAAGGAAGCAAGGAGTCAGAAGCTTGAGACTATTAGGGAGAGTCACATTAATGACCATATCTGAAATTAAATCACAATTCTCACTACAGTTTGTTTCCTCTCTGTAACACATAGTGAGAAATGACTAACAGGACATCATCCAAACCTAGGAAACAGTCCTATAATTTTTCAAGGAGACAAGACAGAATCAAATGTTTTCGTCAAAAGGAATCATTTAGATTAGGCTAACAGACAATTTTCATTATATTTTATTAATTCCATGCCAGCATTAGCCATTTCATTTCTCTGTACTGAAGTTCAATTAAGAAACCAAATTTTCTGTTAACGAGTTGGAGGTCAGAGGTAGATACATCTCACGATGGTGAAATGTGATTGCCCCATATTCAATAGCCCTAAGGGAAGATGATATTCCAACTAGGGCAATCTGGAAATTGATTGGTTTGGATTCAGTTCTGTCCCCAGAATTCTTAGACTACTTGGCTAGTCCACAATTTTCAGTACCCTGTGACTGTCTACCACTTTGTCAACTGATGTGATTCTCCTATGTGTTGCAAGTACTACTTTTATGATGTTAATGAGGCAGGATTGACAACAACTGTGTTAACAAGGCAAGATTCGACTCACAAGATTTGATTGTGTTTTAAATTAATCTCTTCTGAGACACAGAATGGAGAAGCAATAGGAGAGATGGAGAGACCTCTTACCACCCAGAAACAAGAGCCAGGAAAAGGGTGTCCTCCAAATCTAGTGTCTCTGGACTGAGACACTATCTACTAGAGAAGATTGATGTCAAGGACTTTCTCCCTGAGAGCCCACAGAGAGAGACAGACTTTCTCCAGAGCTGGCACCCTGAATTCAGACTTCTAGTCTTCTAGACTGTGAGAGAATACATTTCTCTTTGTTAAAGCCATCCATTTGTAGTATTTCTGTTATAGCATCACTGGATAACTAAGACAGTAATAATTAGGTTAAATAGTTGAATATGAACTAAGTATTCATTGTAATTGTCAAAACACGAAAATGATAGCTTCTTTCCAACTATAGGTAAAAAAAAAAAAATCCTGATTAAATGTTTACATATACTGAATTGATTAAATGTCTCAAATTGAGAAATATTAGGGAAACTTTTTTTTTTAAGTTCTTTTTTGAAGCCAAATATCAAACAGGATACCTTAGACCCTATTACTTTGAAGGAGGGAGTTACTGGGCCAGTCATGGGACATAAATATGCCAAAATTATATGCCTCTTAAATATCCTCCTCCCAGTTCTTACTCATGTACTGGTTTTTTCAACTCTAGCTGAGTTCAAAGTACAGCAGTATCATTTTCTCCCTGATTTGGCAACAGAGGTCACCTTCCAGGAGGCAAATGAAAGATAAATAATTCTCTCTTTAAACTTTCTAGTCCTAACAATGTTCAAGCCCAGGGGATACTGATTTGATCTTTTCCCTAAGCAATCTGCTAAATATCTCTGCATCATCTATTCCTAATCAGTTCTATTCTTTATTTTTCTTGAAAAACAATCCTCTTTCATCCTTTCCTGCTCCTCAGATCTTGCCTGATTTGTTGTTGTTGCTAGATGCTGTCAAGTCAGTTCTGACTCATAGCGGCTCTAGGTACCACAGAAACAAACACTATTTAGTCCTGGACCATCCTCACAATTACTGCTTTATTTGAGCCCACTATTGCAGCTATTATGTCAATCCATCGTACTAAGATCAAAGTCTACGGCCTTCAGTATGGATTACACCTCAACAGAAAGGAAACAAAAATCCTCACAGCTGGACCAATAAGCAACATCATGACCAACACAGAAAACATTGACTTTGTCCATGGAAGCAGCAGTCAAGAGATAAATGACGTACGACATTGGGTAAATCTGTTACCAAAGACCTCTTTAAAGTGTTAAAAAGCAAAGATGCTATTTTGAGGGCTGAGGTGCATCTGAGACAACCCCTATATGTGTGGGAAAAGGAGACAATAAAAATGGGAGACTGAAGAAGGACTGATGCATTTGAATGGTGTTTCCGAAGAATGCTGAAAATACCATGGACTGCCAGAAGAATGAACAAGACTGTCTTTGATGCAGTATAGCCAGAATGCTCCTTAGAAGGGAGGATTTTGTCTCATGTACTTAGGATATGCTATCGGGAGGAAGCAGACCCTGGAGAAGGACATCATACTTGGCAAAGTAAAAACCAAAAACCAAACCCATTGCCATCGAGTTGTTTCCAACTAGAGGAAGACTCTTGATGAGATGGATTGACTGCATGTGTTGCATACCTTTGTGCTTTTCCATGTCAACACATTAGGACTTGAGGGACAAATAGAACCAATGTGAATATGAAAATCATACAGCCTGTATGCTAAGTAATGAAGTCCTTTGTATCTGATCCCAAACTAGTGTCTTCTGCTGCCCCAAAACAAACCAAACCCGTTGTCACTGAGTTGCTTCCAACTCATAGCAATCCCATAGGACAGAGCAGAACTTCCTCATAGAGTTCATAAGGAGTGCCTTGTGGATTTAAACCACTAAACTTTTGGTTAGTAGCTTTAGCATTTAACTACTATGCCACCAGAATTTTCATGTCTTTTGCTAGTATCCATGAAATTGTGTCAATTCAGCCAGTGAGTATGCAAGTAGGGTGAAACTTCAGGGCCTTCATAGTTCTTACTACTCAGTTCTTCAATTTTCCAGCACTGGAGTACCACATGCGTGACTACAGAAACTTTATAAGTATGCCTCTGGTTTTGTCTTCCTAGATACCCCATCCATCTGTTCCAACATCTCAGTATATAGCCAGGATACTGGGCCTGAATATTGCTGCTCTGGGACACATGAGGTCTGACAATTAAGTTCACAAACTTACCACCGTACACTTATGTTGGCAGTGCTGTACAAACAACTCAGTAAGGTTTCATAACCTTGGTATGTCAGTGTCTCACAGCTGAGTACACGCTGACATGTGGCAGTGTCTTGCTGAGTCGTGTTCTTCACTGTTGTATGTTTTCATGTGCCATTGCAAGAATGCCAGAGCTTGAAGTAAAGCAGCAAACAATAAATTTCTTGTTAAACTTGGCAAGAGTGGAAGTAAAATCAGAGACATGTTAGTCCAAGCTTGTGGGGATAATGCTATAAAGAAAACGGCAGTGTCCAAATGTATTAAATGTTTTTCTCAATTTTCAAAAATTCATTGAATCATGCATCAAAATTGTCAGCAGACTATAAGAAGCATAGAAGATCAAATAAACAAGAATAGAGAAATGGTTAGGAAAATCTTAACTTAAAACCTTGGCATGAGAAATGTGTGTACAAAAATGGTCCTGAAGAAGCTCGCTGATGAACACAAGCAAAGGAGAGTCGAAGTTTTCCAAGACCTTTTGTAGAGACAAGATGATGTTTGGAGCTGTATTATCACTGGGTCATAAAACATGGATGAACCAACATAAATCTGAAACAAACTGCCAGATCACACAGCACAAGTCAGTCTATTCACTATCACCAGAAAAGTTCTGTTAGTCCTGTTGCGTGATTTGGGTCCATGCTCTGTTTTGCTGATAAAACATACTCCAAGATAGAAAGAGGAAGAAGGCTTATGAGGAGGTATGATACCGCTGGAAACTCGACAGCAACACAGGCTGTTCTCTATGGAGTCTCAAAAGACAATTTTTACATCAGAGTTTATATATCACCTCAACAAGAAATACTTCAAGTTTTTAAGCACAAAGGCCACAGATAACTCTATACATCACAAAATAGCCACAAGAAATCCTCTACTGAACTCTAGTCAGCTTGTTTATAGCAGGCAAAGACAGAATTTACTAAATAATTCCTCAGCTAGTGAAACCAGCCTGCCGACTTCACTCTGAGATAAGGAACAAGAAAGAAAGCTGTGGATACACAAAATGCCAGACAGCTTTCCTAGCTGCTGTTTTCCAGGCTGAAGGCCATTTCTCAGGAGACAAAAAAAGAGGAGGGAGACCAAGGTCACAGGAACTGAGGGGGCTCTACATGTCTTTGGAAAGAGGCCAGTGCAGAGGTCAGAGCAACTGGTACGATAAAAAACACTTACAGATTACTTAGAGTATTATTATGGTATTAGTTATATGAAGCTCTCAGTTATCCATTTTGAAAAGGGGAAAACATGTTGAAAGCTATTAGAGTTATAGTCCAAATCAAGAGTCAAAATGAAGTCGCTAAACCTTTTTCATAATAGAGTAATTGTTCATTATGAATTTGTACCGACTCGACAGTTAACCAAGTGTACTGTTTGGAAGTGCTGAAAAGGCTGCATGAAAAACTTAGATGAAAACAACCTGAACTTTTCACCAATGACTTGGGGCTCTTGCACCACAACAATGCGCCAGCTCACATGGCACTGTCTGTCAGGGAATTTTTAACCAGTAAACAAATAACTGTATTGCAACACCCTACCTACTCACCTAATCTGGCCCCCAGTGACTTTTTTCTCTACCGAAACATAAAGGAAATATTGAAAAGAAGACATTTTGATGACTTTCAGGACATCAAGAGTAAATATGTCAATGGCTCTGATGGCCATTGCAGAAAGAGTTCTAAAATTGCTTTGAAGGGTGACCTATAGCTTCCCAAGGCAAGTACTTTTAAGATGAATGTAGTGATATTCAGCAATGAGGTATGCAGCACGTTTTCTAGGATGAGTTTGCAAACTTAATTGTTGAATCTTGTATAACTTCTCTCTACTTTTCTGTCCCCAGCTTAGGAATGTCTCTTTTAAGTCTGAGAAAAAATCTTCTTTTTTATGTTTCTTCAAGCTTCTCCTTCTGGTCTACCAAATTCCCATATCCTAAAGATTTAGACTTTGCTGAACAAAAGCTAAAGTCTTACAGGACTTTTCTATTTCTAAGCCTGCCACTCAGGTCTTCCGAAACAAAGAGCAGCTTTTTTGATGTCTGAGTATTAGAGCAGGGGGAATACAGGGAGAAAAACCCTCATATGAATTAGCATCTCCAAATATTATTCAGGAACATTTATTTTGTTTGACAAGTGTCCCCAGTTCCCTAATATAGCTTTCTTTCTAACTTTGCCAGAATCTGAAGAACTCACTAGTCCTCCTGGGGGCTTTGCCATGGTGGTTTAGTAATAACGAAATAACTTCCAAAGTCTGTGTTAGGCAAGTAGGCAGGGAACAGTTTTGGATTCTTTGCCACCCTCTCTGATATGATTTTCTCTTCCACCTTCCTTCTGCAATGCATTACCACCAGTGTTGTGCCTGGAGATCCTGCTATCTAGAGATCCACGTAAGACCCAAGCATGACATATTCTAGAATAATTGAATCTATTAGGTGCTTCAGGAGACAGGCTTGGTGATCTGTTTCTGAAAGGTCACAGCTTTGAAAATTCTATGGAGCAGTTCTACTCTCCACAAATAGGGTTCCCATGATCCTTATTAAGAAGTACTTCTTGTCCTCTTCACTTTCAGCTAGCAAGGTTGTGTCATCTGCATGTCACAGGTTGTTAATAAGTCTTTCTCCCATCCTGATGCCCCATTATTCTTCATACATTCCAGCTTCTTAGATTATTTGCTCAACATACAGATTAAGTGTACTGAAAGAATACAACCCTCTTGCACACCTTTCTTGATTTTAAACCATGCAGTATCCCTTTGTTCTGTCTGCTTTGTAATGACTGCTTCTTGGTTCATGTACAGATTCCACAGAGCGTGTTACCTGTTATGATCCATATGGTCAAATGTCTTTGCATAATCAATATAAAACAGGTAAACATCTTTCTGTAATTCTCTGGTTTCAGCCAAGATCCACTCAAGGTCTGCAGTGACATCCTTTGTTTCACATCCTTTTCTGAATCTAGCTTGAATTTCCAGCAGTTCCTTGTCAATGTAATACTGCAACCGTTTTTTGAAACATCTTCAGTGAAAACTTTACTTGCATGTGGTATTAATGACATTGTTCAATAATTTCTGTATTCCATTGAATCACCTTTCCTTGGAATGGGCACAAATATAGATCTCTTCCACTTGATTGGCCAGGAAGCTGTCCTCCAGATTTCTTGGCAGTGGTTTTATTTCCCAGCTGAGGGATCCTATTCTCAGGAAATGCCGATACCTGAAAACTGATGCAAGAAAATCTATCTAATCTTTGTCCTGGAAGGGGACATTATTACATTGTCATCGTTATTATTGTTGTTATCTGCACCTTTGAATCAGCACCAGGTTCATGACTACTCCATTCACAATGGAATGACACATTGCCAGGTCTGGGTCACTCCTATGGTCAGTTGCAGATCAAACCATTGTGATTCATAGGGTTGTCATTGGCTGATTTTAAGCACATCAACCACACTTTCTTCGTAATCTGTCTTTATCTAGAAGCTTCACTGAAACCGGTTCAGCATCATAGCAAACATACAAGGCTCCAATGACAGACAGATGATGGCTGCACATGAATTGAACTCCTGGGTCTCCCACATCAAAGGCCAGAATTCTACCACTGATTCACTCATTCATCACAGTGAACAGAAAACAGATCTTCCTGCCCCAGACGGAGACACTGTTTCTTTCTTGCAATGTTGCCTGCTATAAACATCCTTGAAAAGATTGTACTAAACAAAACTTGTCAGTGCCTCTGCTTATAACATGACAGAGCACAAGAAATCTGTGAAGAACACTGTTGCAACACTGATGTTCCCCATAGACAGACAGTAGATATCTTGCCTCTAATCAATGTGGACGATAATCAAGAATCAAAAAAGCAACCCCTTCTTCCTGTCGCCTTTGTCCTCCATGAGACAGGGAACTGTAACACAACCCTGGGGAGGAGGGGAGCATGGCAGGCTATACTAAAGGCACAGGGATTAAGCAAAAGTGTGAGTACTGAACAGTGGGACATTCGGTCATCTTCCCTTTCAGCTCTCAGGGTACTTAAAGTCAGGTTTAGTTCCAGGCAAGCTCTCTGAGAATGATTCTCTGGGGAAGAAAAAAAAATTGACTATTCTAATAGATATTTCTTAAACCAAAACCTAACATGAACAGCAGCTATACACATGGACCTCACCAGATGGAAAACACAGGAGTCAAATTGACTGCATTTGTGGAAAGAGATGATGGAAAAGCTCAGTATCATCAGTCAGAACAAGGCCAGGTGCTGACTGCAACACAGATCATCAGTTTCTCATATGCAAATTCAAATTAGAACTGAAGAAAATTAGAAAAAGTCCACTAGAGCCAAAGTGCGACCTTAAGTATATCCTACCTGAGTTTAGAGACCATCTCAAAAATAGATTTGATGTGTTGAACACTAATGACTGAAGATCAGATGAGTTGTGTAATGACATCAAAGACATTATGTGTGAAGAGAGCAAGGGGTTATTAAAAAGACAGGAAAGAAAGGAAAGACCAAGTTAGATGTCGGAAAAGACTTGGAAACTTGCTCTCACACATCAGTTACCTTAAAGCAAAAGGAAGAAATGATGAAATAAAGGAACTGAACAGAAGATTTCGAAGGGCATCTTCAGAAGACAAAGTAAAGAATTATAATGCCATGTGTAAAGAGTTGAAGCTAGAAAACAGAAAGAAAGAACATGTTTTGGATTTCTCAAGCTGAAAGAACTGAAAAAAAATTCAAGCCTCTACTTGGCAATAGTGAAGGATTCTACAGGGAAAATGTTAAACAATACAGGAAGCATCAAAAGAAGATTGAAGGAATTTGCAGAGTCATTCTACCAAAACAAATTGGTCAACCACTTCAAATGGTAGCAAGGAACCAAAGGTGCTGAAGGAAGAAGTTGAATCTGCATTGAAAACATTGGCAAAAACAAGTCTCCAGGAATTGACAGAATATCAATTGAGATGTTTCAAACAATGCATGCATCCTTGCAAGTGACAACTTGTTCATGTCAAGAAGTTTAGAAGACAGCTACCTGCCAGCTGACTAGAAGAGATCCATGTTTATGCCTATTCTCAAGAAAGATGATCCAACTAATTGGGGAAGTTATTGAACAATATTAACATCACGTGCAAATGAAAGTCAGCTAAAGATCATCCAAAAGGGGCTACAGCAGTATGTTGACAAGGAACTTTCAGAAATTCAGTCTGGATTCAGAAGAGGATATGGAACCACGGAAATCGTTGCTGAAGTCAAATGGATCCTAACTGAAAGCAGGGAATACCAGAAAGATGATTGTGTTTTATTGACTATGCAGACAATTCAATTGTGTGGATCATAACAAATTATGGATAACATTGCAGAGAATGAGAATTCCAGAACATTTAATTGTGCTCCTGAGGAATCTGTAGCTGGATCATGAGGCAGTCATTCAAACAGAATGAGGGCACACTGCGTGGTTTAAAGTCTGGAATGGTGTGCATCAGGGTTGTGTCCTTTCACTATACCTATTCAATCTGTATGCTGATGAGACAATCTGAGAAGCTGGATTATGTGAAGAAGAGGGCATCAGGATTGGCGAACAACTCATTAACAACTACAACATGCAGATGATTCAATATTGCTTGTTAAAAATAAAGAAGACTTGAAATGTTTTCTGATGAAGATTGAAGAGGAAACAAAATTCCTTACAAGTGGACAAATAAGCAACATCAAAGTAAATGAAAAAAGACTGAGGTTATCAAGAAATCAAAAGAAGCATTATATTGAGCAAATCTGCTGCAAAAGACCTTCTTATAATTTTCAAAAGCAAACATGTCACTTTGAAGACTAAGGTGCGCCTGACCCACACCATTGTACGCTCAATATTATATGAATTTGAAACCTGCTCAATAAATAAGGAAAACAGAATAACTGATGACTTTGTAGTGTTGGGAAATACTGAATATACCACAGACCGCCAAAAGAATGAAGAGATCTATCCTGGAAGAAGCACAGAGCAGTCTTCAGAAGCATACAGGGAGCATACAAGGTATGTCTTACATACCTTCTGTCAGGAGGGCTCAGTCCGTGGAGAAGGACATCATGCTTGGTAGCAGGGGTCAGCAAAGAGAAGGAAGACCCTCAATGAGACAGATTGATTCGGTGACTACAACAATTGGCTCACGCATAATAAAGATTGTGGGCATGGCACAGGACAAGGTTACCACGAGTTCAAACTGATTTGATGGCACCTGACAACAACAAACAATAGATAGCTGGAAATTGGCATTTGACAAATCTGCACACCCTGCCAACAAATGGTGGAGCCTGTGTGGTGCAGTGGTTAAATCACTGGGCTTCTATTCAAAGGATTAGCAGGAAAAAGATGCATCAATCTGCTTCCCTAAAGATTGACAGCCTTAAGAACTCTCTAGGGCAGTTCTACTCTCTCCTACAGGATTGCTATCAGTCAGAATTAGCTGGATGGCAGTGAGTTTAGTTTGGGTTTCAGGCCAAGAAATGGCAGAATCTATGCCTAGTCCCTCTGGGAAACCCCGGGTGGTGTAGTGGGGTAAGTGCTGTATCTGCTAACCAGGTGTTGCAGTTGGTTAAGTGCTACATCTGCTAACCAAAAGATCGGCAGTTCAAATCTGCCGGGTGCTCCTTGGAAACTCCATGAGAAAGTTTTACTCTGACCTCTAGAGTCACTATGAGTCAGACCTGACTCAACAGCAATGGGTGGATTTTTATGCCCAGTCCCCCTGCGGTGAGATCCACTAAGTGGCAAGCCCTGCCCTCCATCTCCCAAAAGAATTTCCTATTAATTCAACAGTGCTCACTTTTATGTATAGACAGCCAGGGGTTCAGTGTACTTTTGAAAAATTCCTTTATTCTAAAATTGAACTAAACAGAAACAGGAACTCAGAGTAAACATGGAAAATATAGGGAGAAGAAAAACCAATTTTCAAATTTTAATGGTTAAGAGTTCCATTTCCACCAAGATGGAACAGACATACTTTTCCTATTCTTTTTGCTAAGCAAAAAGAATTTTGCTAAGTACATTGTACACCACAGGTATATTAAGTATGATGAAACTCTGAAAGGTGGCGGTAGAAAGACCTTGGTACCTTAAGAACAGTATGGTGGTGAGTTCCCTGAAGAGTTTCTTTCCTTTTTTTGTTTTGTGTATCTGAGACTTGGAGCTGAATAAGCGAGCAATGTGGAAAGGCCAAAGGGCATTGCCAAAAAATGTTGCAACAAACCTACTTTCTTGAGTCAAAGGATAAAGAAAGAACTGTCTAGCAAAACAGAAATTTTGTAGTCAGTAACTACTATAGTCCAAACAGCAAAGGGAAAACTGTGCCACACCACTCCCCGCGTGTCAGCAGAGGCCCACTGGGCCTCTAAATGACTTAGTTATGTAGCGCTGCTCCAACAGAAGTACCTCAAGTGCTCTCACAGTTTAGATCGCAAGTCTGAATCCAGGGTGTGAAGTCTAGGAGACGGCTTTCTCCACCAGCTCTGGAGGAAGGTCTTGTCTTTGCAGCTTCTGGTCTCTTGTTCTTTGGAGATCTTCCTGTGGCTTGGCGTCTGTCTTTTCTACTCACTCATTTAATCTCCTTTATAACTCAAAAGAGATTGACTCAATGTACAACCTACCCTAATCCTGTTCATTAACATAACAAAGACAAGCCTTTCCCAAATGAGGTTATAACCACAGGGATAGAGATTAGGATTTACAATACATATTTTAGGGGGACATAATTCAATCCTTAACACTGGACATGGAATTTTGCCAGCCTATGTAACAAAGGATCCTTAACCTTCTCCAGCTGTGATGGTATCAAAAAAAAGCTGAGTAAGAATCCTGAAACATTATCCCTAGCAGGATAATGAAGTCATGGCTCACAGGCAGTGTCTGTGGTGACAATATGGGGAGCAGTAAGCAGGCACTCACTCCTACACTTTCCAGCTGGTAAGTATCAGTGGGGGCCTTGTGAGGAGCCAGAACACCTATTTCTGGCCTGCACTAATATGGAAACAGGTGTCAGTGGAGGTTTAGTGAGGAAACCAGTCTTCTATCAATACCTGTTAGTAATGAGGAGGTGCCCTCACTCCTCCAGAAGTGTTTCCAGAGGAAGCCAGCTGAAAAAGAAAGCTTAAATGGGATTGTGATAAAAACTGTGACTCCATTTTCAATGTTTGACTGCTAATCCCCGTCAAATTCTAACACTCCTTTATTCTCTTCTGCCCCTACTGCCACTTCTTTTCAAATACCTCTGTGAACATATAAAAAGATAGACCATTTCGTCAGCTATACAGCAACTCAACAAATTCAAAAGTAGTTTAAGTCATAAGAGCGTGCTCTCTACCCATAGTGAAATCAAACTAAAAATCAGAACGGAAAGGTAACAGGAAAACATCCAAACATAGAGAAACTAAATAACACACTTCTAAATGATCCATGGATTAAAGAGAAAGCCTCAAAGGAGATTAAAAAAAAAAAAAAATTGAACTGAATGAGAAAGAAAGTGTAACACTTCAACATTTATGAGACCCAGCTAAAGCAATACTGAGAGGGAAATTTGCAACACTAAGGATTTATATTAGAAAAGAGAAGATGTCTCAAATCAATAATCTCAGCTTTCAAATTAAAAACCAAGAAAAAGGAGCAAAATCAAATCAGCCCAAATCAAAAAAGAAAAATAAGAAGAGCATAAATCTGTGAAATTGACAACAGAAAAGTTAGAGAAAATCTACAAAATCAAAAGCCAGCTCTTCAAAAAAATTAATAACACTAGTAAACCTTCAGCAAAATCTGCAAAGATTTAAAAAAAAAAAAAACCCTCTTGTTATAGAGTCAATTCTGACTCATAGCAACCTTACAGGACAAAATAGAACTGCCCCATAGAGTTTCCAAGGAGCAGCTGGGGGATTTGAACTGTCAACCTTTTGGTTAGCAACTAAATACTTAACCACTGCCCCATCAGGGCTGCAAAGAAAGAGGAGAATATTAAAGAACTTGAATCGATAACATAAAACTTCCTAAAAAAGAGACAGGGGGCCAGGGACCATGCTCTCAGGCAAAATCAGGCCAAGAAGCACAGCTAGCGTCTTGCTAATGAGGGCTCTCTGCACCCCTGATCAGTGAGTGCTGTCTGGGGTCTTAAAAGCTGCCAAGCTGCTGTCTGAGTGTACAGTAAATGGTCCCAACTCAACAGGAATGGCTGATCACTGAAGACCAGAACAACATGGGGAAAAGAGAACCCAGAAGACAGAGAGACCCACGTGAGTGGGTCTCTACATCGACTCGGGACCAAAAGAACCAGATTGTGCCCGGCCACCACCAGTGATAGCCACGATGGAGCTCACAAAGTTGAGTCTCACTGGCAACAAGAGAATAGGGGTGCACCCTGAGATCTCCAATAAAAGACCACAATTGATAGTCTGGGGGCTTCCGGATTCCCCTAGGAGCATGGCCCCTGGCCCTGATGCTGCCCCTGTCCGTAAATCATAATGAAGGTCAACTTTTCGGACAGCAATGTATTGGACTTGGTGACACAGAGTGACTGTATCTTGTGGGAATTTTATGGTTCTATGCATCTATAGGATGTCATCCTGCAGATCTCTTGTTGGAGGAAGGGGACGGGGTGGAGAGCAGGGGATACAAGACTGTTGGGAGGATACGACATGTATGGAGCAGAGAAGAGGTATGTGCTCTCACCGGGCAGGGAGAGCAGTGGGAGCTGCATATAGGTGAGCATGCAAATTTATATGGGAATGTACATTTTCATTCAATCATAATTTAAAAAAAAGAAGAAAAGAAGTTAAAATAAGTAGATAATTCTTATGTCACTTTTGGGGTGCAAAGTGCTTTAATTAAAAAAAAAAAAAATCCCCCAAAAGAAATCTCCAGGTCAAGATGATTTGATTAACATCTGATGAGGGAACAATTTCCAACATATTTTATGAAGCTGGAGATCATGAAGCTGGGATGGCATGAGGGTACAGAGGCCTGCTAGATTTCATTACAGTAACTTTGCAGTGATAATAACTTATTAAAGTATATTTGTATTTTTGTACTAAAAGGAAATACAAAATTTGAGTATTTCTTGCACACTAAGATTGTGGAATGAGATTTGCAACTGCTACTGTGTAAGTGTAACGCTAGCCTGGGTTGCATTCCACATTGATAGAAAAGAAGGAGATGATGAAAAGGAAAGATTCATATTTGTCTCACAGAAACCCTTGTGGCATAGTAGGATAAGTGCTACCTCTGGTCACTGAAAGGTCAGTGGTTCAAATCCACAGACACACCTTTGAAACCCTACACAGCAATTCTATCCCGACCTCTAGGGTCACTATGAATCAGACATGACTCGATGGCAGTCCATTTGGTTTTGGTTTTTTGGATATATGTCACAAAACCCCTGGTGGTGTCATGGTTAAGTGCTAAAGCTGCTAACCCAAAGGTTGGCAGTTCAAAGCCACCAGGTGCTTCTTGGAAACTCTATGGAGCAGTTTTACTCTGTCCTATAGGGTCACCATGGGTCAGAACCAACTTGATAGCAACAGGTTTGTGTGTGTGTGTGTGTATCACTGTACTCAGCTGCAAGTAACAGGAAATGCAATGATCAGTAACTAAACAGGGTTGACTTTTTCTCTAATAACAACAAATCTTAATGTTTAAGGTTAGCGTAGATTTTCAAAGATGTTAATAAGGAACTAGACCACGTTCACCATCTGTTTTTCTGTTCACACATAGCTTTCATCCAGAGCAAACAGCTGATCACTCAACTGCTAGCAGAAAGGTTAATGGTTCGTATCCACCCAGAGGCACCTGAAGAGACAAGTCTAGTGATCTGCCTCTGCAAAGTCACAACCTTGACAGCCCCGTGGAGCAGGTTTACTGTACACACATGAGGTGGCCACAAGTCGGGATCAGCTCCACAATGATGAACAAGTCAGAAGATGGCTGCTTTGCTTCCAGATGAGAAAGAGGGAGATGGCTGGGTACAAAAGACAAAATACTCCCTGCTAATGAGGATTGTTCTGTTTATTTGAGAAGGGATGTCCTTCACAAGAACTATTGTTGCCTCTTTTCCAGAACTCGGCCCAAAGCCTTTAGCTATCAGAAGGTATGAGGACTAGACATTAGATGCATTGACTGTATGAAGAGAATCAGAGTTCTACTAGTAATGACAAAGATAAAATGAATACTGGGTGAACAACTGTCCAGAATCATCCTCTTCCGAGATTTTTTTTTCTTTTTTTATTTAACATAACCGAGTAAAAATGTACATTCACATGTCAATTTACGTGCCCCCCTACATGCAGCTTCCACTGCTCTCCTGTCCAGTGACTGCACACTATTCCTCTCTGCTCCATACATGTCTCATTCTCCCAGCAGTCTCCTTTCCCCTCCTCTCCATCCACTCCCCTTCCTCCAGCCAGAGGTCAGCAAGATGATATCCTATAGAAGTATAGAACCATAAAGTGCTTCCAACATATGGTTACTCTGCATTGCCAAGTCCATTCCATTCCTGTCCAAAGAGTGGACCTTTGTTATAATTTATGGGAACGGGCAGCATCAGGGCCGGGGGCCATGCTCTTAGAGGAACCCCAAAACCGCTGGACCATCAATTGAGGTCTTTTAGTGGAGATCTCATGATGCGCCTCTTTTTATTCTTGTGTTGCCAGTGAGGCTCCTCCGAGATTTTTTTTAAAAAATTTTTTCTCTTAAGCGATGGGCAAAGGAGATGGACAGACATTTCACTAAAGAAGAGATCCAGGCAGCCAAAGAACACATGTGGACACGTTCACGATCTTTAGTTATTAAAGAAATTCAAATCAAGATGACAACGAGATACCATCTCACCCCAACAAGATTGGTCATGATCCAAAAAACACAAAACAACAAATGCTGGAGAGGCTGTGGAGAAAGTGGAACCCTCCTATACTGTTGGTGGGGTTGCAAAATGGTCCAGCCTCTTTGGAAAGCAATCTGGCGCTTCCTTAAAAAAATGGATATTGATATATACCATTTGACCCAGCAATTCCACTACTTGGAATACATCCTACAGAATCAAGGCCTTTCACACCAACAGACACATGCACCAGAATGTTTATCGCAACACAGTCCACAATAGCAAAAAGATGGAATCAACCTAGATGCCCAACAACAGAAGAATGGATAGGTAAACTATAGTATATATACTCAATGGAGCAGTATGCAATGATAAAGAACAACGATGATTCCAGGAAACATCTCATGACTTGGTTTCAACTGGAAGACATTATGTTGAGTGAAAGCAGTCAGCGACAAAAGGACAAATACTGTATGAGACCTCTACGATAAGATCTCAAAAACAGGCTTGTGTATAGAAGAAAAGACTCTTTGACAGCTGCAAGGGAGGGAAGGGAGGGAGGGGAAGGGTTTAGATTAGATAGTTGCTAGGTATCTGGTTGGGTGAAATCGGTGATAGCACACATTAGAAATAAGAACAATATTAAGTGGACTTAAAAGTAACATGAGTACTCCTTCCATCTTAACCCAATATTGCAAGGATAGGGTAGCTGGGGCAGGGGGTGGGGGACCATGCTCTTAGGCAAAATCGAGGCCAATTGGCACAACTAGTGTTTTGCTAAGAGGGCTCTCTGCACCCCACATTGGTGAGTGGCGTCGGGGATCTTAAAAGCTGCCAAGCTGCCGTCCGAGGACACAGCAACTGGTCCCAACCCAGCAGGAACATATGCTCACCGAGGACTAAAATGACATGGGGGAAAGACAACCCAGAAGACAAAGAGACCCACATCAGTGGGTACCTACATCGACTTGGGACTGGAAGAATCAGATGGTGCCCGGCCACCACCAGTGATAGCTGCGATGGAGCTCACTAAGCTGAGTCTCACTGGCAACACAAGAATAAAAAGGGGTGCATCCTGAGATCCCCACTAAAAGACCTCAATTGATGGTCCAGTGGTTTGGGGGTTCCCCTGGGAGCATGGCCCCTCACCCTGATGCTGCCCTTGACCATAAATCATAACAAAGTTCCACGCTTCAGACAGGAATGGATTGGACTTGGCGATGCAGTGACCATATATTGGATCCACTTTATGGTTCTATGCATCTGTAGGATATCATCTGCTGACCTCTGGCTGGAGGAAGGAGAGTGGGTGGAGAGGAGGGGAAAGGAGACTGTTGGGAGAACGATACAAATATGGAGCAGAGAGGAATAGTGTGCTGTCACCGGGCAGGGAGAGCAGTGGAAACTGCATATAGGTGGGTATGTAAATTTACATGGTAATGTACATTTTCACTCAGTTATATTAAATAAAAAATTTTTTAAAAAATGTTTTCTCATTTCAAATATTCTAAATGATAACAAGATTAAATACAGTGCTTCAGAAATTTTTGTTTCATCCTCATGTTCACCTAGGAATCTGTTCCACCAGCCTGACTTCAGGCCTAGGTACAGAGGTCTCTGTACTACAAATCTAATCTCTGCTCAATTCAATCACCCCCTCCTTTAACAGCCTCAGAGAAACAGGGTCAGATTGGGACATGTGATCACAGTACCTTCATTGTTGTGTGCCATTGAGCAGCACTGCTCTGTGGGGTTTCTTAGACTGTAATCTTTATCAGAACACATCACCTAGTCTTTTCTCCTGCACAGTCACCTGTAGCTTTGAACTGCTGACCTTTCAGTAAGCAGCGGGGCACCTAACCATTGCACCACCAGGGCTCCTGCAGTACTTTTAAAACTACTAGTATTGGTGACAAACATGTGTCATGTTTCCCTTTCCTTAGAATCCCTAGAAGAAAAGACAATAAGACATCCAGTTAACCTTAAGAAAAAGATTCCTACAAACTGCTATTATGATAACTAAAAGAAAGAAAACATTGCAGTCCATTTAATTTTGACTTAAAGCAACCTTACAGGAGAGAGCAGGACTGCCCCTAGAGTTTTCAAGCAACCTTGGTGGATGCAACTGTTGAACTTTTGATTAACAGCCATAGCATTTAACCAGTAAGTCACTGGAGTTTCCAAAGAGGCCATTTCAAACATTGTTTAGTAAAGAGCAAGAGTCAAATTGAGTCCCTGTGTTTTCAAATTCTAATTCTCTTTAAGTCCCTTAATTGCATTGTACTTGTGTTGAATTAAGAAGCCAAATTTTCTGACTGTGGAGTAGAAGTCAGAAACCCTCATGACTCATTTTGGGGTAGAGTGAGACATTGGAAGGACCCTTAAAGGATCCCCGGAGATCCACTGACCAGTGGTCCCAGAACATGGGTTACTTTGAGCTCTGGGAACATTAGAAACAGTCCTTTTAAAGACAGCATTAACACAAAGAGGGTATCACATTAATCTAGAAACCATTTCTACTGTCACCTATCAGGGGAAATGAAGCTTTTTCCAGTTTTAAGTGGAATAACTGAAATTCAGAATAGTTTTATTTACATATTTTTTACCTGTTTCTCTTAGTAACTGGTTGCCTCTAAAGAGAAAAACTAAATGATTACAGGAACAGGAGTGGGAGAGAGACATACCTTCTACCGGAAAGGTCTTTGTACTTTGGAATTAGTGCCTTATGCTTGTATTAGAAATGGAGACAGGGTACATAATCATAATTCCACCATTCATCTGTCAGTCTGTTATACTTCAGTGGCTTGTGTGTTACTATGATAATGGGAGGCTGTGCCACTTGTATTTCGAGTACCCGGATGCTCATCCCTGTTAGACAGACAGGTTTCAGCAGAGCTTCCAGACTAAGGCAGACAAAAATGGAAGACCTGTGATCTATTTTCAACATCAACCAGTGGCTGTCACATCAGGGGTATTAATCCCTACAAGAGGACATCGTGCTTGGTGACGCAGAAGGACGGCCATGGGGAAGGAATTTCTTGGAGGGAAGAACGGGCCCAGTAGCTGAAAAAATGGACCCAAACATTCAAGTCATGTTTCATTCTGCTCCACATAGCTGCTTGGTGTCAGAGTCAACTTGATGGCAGCTGATGATCACAACAATAACTATTATTACTATTTTGTAACCCTAATTTTTGTTCCACCAGCCAGAGGTAAAGCTTAACAGCACCACCACTGGAAGTATTTTGGGGTTGGGGAAGATCACTTCTCCCCTCTAAGGACCTCTGAGTACTTGATCTTCTATTTTAGGCTATGCAGGGTTCTGTACTGTGATGAGATGGGAAACTGAAAGCAGTCTCAACTCTTCTTCCCATAAAGGAAAACAAAAATAGAGTTTGTTAATGCTCTACCCTCTCCATCAAGTTTACAGAGTATATCTTATTTTTTTAAAGGATACTAAAGTTAAATATCTTTGACACTCTAGCAATGACAAAATAAATACAAGGGCAATTATCTTTTTAGGAAGTTGCCATCTAATGTGGTAGATACAAGAATAGGAATGTTGTCTGGATTCCACCATCACTGAATTCAACAGTAAGAATCTTACAATCCTTACCATCCCTTCATCCAAGACGCATTTGTTTTATTTGGTCTCATTCTCAAGCATCTAGTTTTCAAGGTGTTTTTATGCACTCCTCTACCTTGGGCTGAGATCACTGATGGCCTCCCAAAGATAGAGAGTAAGTGAGGAAGACAGGGATTCAAAACCTCATCTCAGTTTGAAGCAAACACGGAAGAAAATGGACAATAGCTATTTAAAGTCAAATCTCAGCAACAGCCTCAGCTCATTTAAAGAAGGGCCACCCAGATTAGAAACATATTGAACCAAAACCAAACTCACCGCCATCAAGTCGATTCTGATTCACAGTGACCCTGTAGGACAGGGCAGAACTGCTCCATGGAGTTTCCAAGGAGTGCCTGGTGGATGTAAACTGCCAGCCTTTTGGTTAGCAGGCATAGCAGTGAACCATCACGCTACCAGAGACACAGGGATAACAAAAGGACACCAGCCCTTACTTGCCAAAGCCAAGTGCCATCGAGTCGGATCTGACTCTTGGCAACCCTAGGGGTCAGGGTAGAACTGACCCCCAGAGTATGCAAGGAGTGCCTGGTGGATTTGAAGTGCTGACCTTGCAGTTAGCAGTGGTTAGCTTCTCTAAAACAGGGAAGTGGAGATGCATGGTCCTTATTTGCCCAAAGCAGATCCAGTTGCACAGTGAAACTCCAGACAAAGTTTCCGTGTTTTGCCTGCTGTCCTGTAGGTTATCTGCCCAAGTTAGCAGCGGAAGAGAGCTATACTTCTCTTTGTTCTTCTTTGTGCTCTCTTACCTTCAGGCCAGTAGTACCCAAATGTCACACATACACATAAATACACTCACACACATCACACACACACGGCTCCTCATATTATGAAACTGACTTCTACTGTCTCTACAAACGTTTCTCCTGCTTGTCTTCTTCTCTTCACCCATGCCCTGGCTTCCTTTCACTGTCATGTCAATTCCCACTCCTAGCAACCTCACGAGCAACAGAACAAAACACTGCCCGGTCTTGCACCATGTGCACAATCATATTTATGCTTAAACCCTGTTACAGTCATCTGATATTGCTCTAACAGAAATGCCACAGAGGACTTTAAAAAGAGATATTTTATTCGTCACAGTCCAGTAAGTTAAAAGACCAAATTCAGGGTGTCAGCTTCCGAGGAAGGCTTCCTCTGCTGGCACTGGAAGAAGGTCTATGCCATCAGTCTTTTCCTGATCTGGAAGCTTCTGAGACTGGGGACCCGTGTCTTTTCCAGAGGACTTGCTCAGCTCCCAGCACTGCTTTCTTTCTCGATGGTATGAGGTTCCCAGTGTCTCTGCTAGCTCCTCTTCTCTACGTCTCAGGAGACCACCTTAACGCACAAAACCAGCGCACACACTGAACCCTGTCCCACCAGCACAGCTGCCACCAAGCCACCCTTATTACCATCCCAGAAGCAGGAACGCCAGCATGGAGGAGGGACATCACACAACACCCAGAATGACGGCCCAACCAAACTGCTGCAGATTTTTTAGGTAACACAGTTCAGTCCACGACAGGCCCATCACGGCAGCCACTGTGTCGAGCCATCTTGTCAAAGGGTTTCCTCTGTTTTGCTGACCCTCCCCTCTACCAAGCATGATGTCCTGCTGCTGTCTAAATACCAGCAGTGTCGCTTCCAGCAGGACAGCAAAATGCAACCCCCTACGGCATGGCAAACCGACAGGCCAGTGGGGAAATTCTTAAGGACAGGGCTCTGAAACTCTAAGGTGCCAACAGAGAAAAGGGAAAAAATGGCAGAGGATGGGCTGCTGCAGACTGAACTCAGCTCAGGAGCACAGGAATGCAATTCACAGCAACTGATGACCTGCCCTAACAGCCAGAGACAGAGTCAGCGAAATGTAAATACTAAAAAGAATTCAATGACCAGAGTGGGGTGATTAGCCATAAAAGATAGTAGGAACCCAGAGACTTCCTGGAATATTCCCTGGAAGGTACCTCCTGAGAAAAAAAGTAACTAGAAATATTTTAACCAGGCCCAAGCCCCGGCTGCTCTCAAATTACAGTGCGTGGCTAAAGATCCCTGAAAAGGCACAAGGTTATTGAGGGCCACAAAGAATTTAAGTTTGGTGAAAAGAAAAGAAGGCGGGGATGCATGAGGGGTGAGAGAGGAAAGAATTGGTGATATGTTAAGAATGTCTTTTGTAAGTTCAGGTCTCCTGACGACAAGAATGATTTTCAAAAGCCTTATAGAATCTGTGATAGAAAGCAATAGATGCTCAGTGGTTATTCTTGCCTTTCAGGTGGGAGACATAAGTTTGATTCCTGGCCAATGCATTCCACGTGCAGCTACCATCCACATGTTGGTAGAAGATTGCGTGTTCCTGTGATGCTTTAATTTGTGCCCATCAGTATATATAGCAATTATAAAGTTTTCGGCTGCTGGGATTTCCTGGGAAGCTGCTGTGCAACTGACATTATACGTCACCACAAGGCAGAAATCTTGATGACTGTTTGAAACCAAAGAAATGGGCACATGTCTCAAATTATGCTTTTTACATAGTATTACATGAGGTGTCTGAAATTTTTGTAGGAAAAACAGAAATTCTGAAAATTTTTATCTGTTACACTTATGTACCAGTAGAACCTGGTGGGTACATAAGGGTACAAATATGTATCACTAAACACTAAGGGTAGGACTATGGGAAGGAAGAATAAAAAAAAATCTGTACTATCTACCAAACGTTCAGACACACTGAAGGATTCGGTATACTTCCGTTAATGAAAACACACGGTATCAACAAAAAATTCAAAGAAGGAAACATTTGGATCACCAAAGGGCTAGTGAGATTCAGTGGAACTTCCAGACTAAGACTAGAAAGAATGGTCTGGCTATCTACTACCAAAAATCAGCCAATAAAAGCCGTGCCAATCACAATGGTCCAGTCTGCTGGTGATCATGGGGATGATTCCGGACAAGCATTTCACTCCTTTGTATATGGGGTCATCGTAAATTGGGGCCAACTTGCATCAGCTAACAATAGTGAATCTCTCAGTTTCCTCCCTAGGCCTCCTTCCACAATCATCCTTTTGTACCAGGCCCCAGGCGGAAGTGAGGACTGGGCAGGTGGCAGGGAAGCAGCAGGATAGAGTTTCCATGGGAGTCCCAGAACTTGGCAATCATTTTCTCGGGAGTCCAAATGATTCACCCTTTTCATACTATCTAAAGCCTAAATGTGCAGAGCAATACCAGAAATCAGTGAAGTAGGATATATTTATTGTGAGTAGATACAGTTTGAATCAGGCAGTACCAACCACAAGATATCTGAAAAGTATTCCAAAGAAGGGACAGTGAAAACAGGTTATATAGGTTGAGTCCAGGCAGGTTAGTGTCCTGAAGGTCTTTGTAATTCTCCAAAAGACCTCAATGCCTAAAACAAAATGGTCTCCATTAGCCTGTTTCTAGGCTATTGTTGGAAACCCTGGTGGTGTAGTGGTTAAGTGCTAGGTCTGCTCACCAAAAAGTCAGCAGTTCAAATCCATCAGCTGCACCCTGGAAATTCAAAGGGGCAGTTTAGCTCTGAGTGGGCACCAACTTGACAGCACTGGGTTTATGCTATTGTTTGACTTGAAAACAACTCTAGGAAAATCAGTTCCTTAAAGGCTCAAATGGCCTAGTTGGACCACTGTAACTCCGTGGTGCCAGAAATCTGGATTTCAGGAAAATTAAAACAGTTTCTCAATACTCAATGGAAAGAAGCACAAGTAGGCAGTTCTCTCTGAACAAAGGACTTAAAATCATACCACCTTTCCTTCCTCAATTTCCTAATTTTACAGTAAGTAAAAGCTGTTCAACACTAGTGTCTTCCCAGGTCATTACAGGAGTTCCATCTGTAAAATGGAATATGCTGAAATCAGACGTTTTCACTCTTTCATATCATGGGACCTTCAAAATAATTGAGAGGCAAGAAATGAGATTTCACTGTTTTTAGAAATGAAGAAAAATTGTCCATTGTTCAAACATTCACTTTATTCACACTATTCCACTTTTCATAAATAATCAAACCTGCTGCCATCAATTTGATAGAGATCCTATAGACAGAGTAGAACTGTCCTACAGAATTTCCAAGAAGCACCTGGAGGACTTGAACTGCCAACCTTCTGGTTAGCACCCACAGCATTTAACCTCTGTGCCAGCAGGGTTTCCTCTACTTTTTATAAGAAGTAACAACTTAAACTAGTTTCCACTAGTTTTTGTCTTAGACCTTACTAGCAACAACAAATTATTTGAGAAGTAAAGTAGAATTGATATAAAATAGTTTAAAAGGCATTCCCAGCTTGAGCACCTGCGGGAGAGGAGAAATTAGAATACGTCTTCCAGAAACGTGAGTCAAACTAACAGAAGCATTCTGCGGTTGAGGAAAACCTGGAGTGCAGGGAGTGTCTGTCTTTCTCAAGCACAGCAACACCCTTCAAAACTATTACAATTATTCTGCTGAGGCCTGTGGAGAAAAGAAGTAGGAGTTCCCAGAGCAGGCATGTTGAAAAGCAAATTAGGGCCTTTCAAATGATCAGGTTGGACAGGCTAAACTGAAAGATAAGATCTCCTGTAGCTAAATTCAGAGATGTAGCCAGGTAACTCGGTCACTATCTTAGTTTCCTGTTGTTGGATGCTGTTGACTCAATTCTGATTCACAGCACCCCTAAGTGACAGAGTAGAATTGCCACATAGGCTTTCTTATTTTCTTAACAGTTTAGGAGGCCAGAAGTCCAAAGTCAGGATATTGGCTCTAGGAGAAGACTCTCTCTGTCAACCCCGTGGGAAGATTCTTCCTGGATTCCTTGATCATGCTCCACGTACTTCAGTCTTCCACAACTTACGGTCCATCGTCACCAGGATCCCTGGTGACATAGTGGTAAAGAGCTTGGCTGCTGACCAAAAGGTTAACTGTTTGAATCTACCAGCCACTCCGTAGAAACTCTATGTGACAGTTCCATTACCACTTTCACTCCAAAACTAAGCAGGGTTCATGCTGCCTGCCACAAACAGCCAATCTTTGGGACTGGGGTGAGATGAGAACCAAAACGTTTATTACTGTCAGAATGCAGGTACTCAAGGCCAGGAGTGCAGAGTCATGATTTGGGCAGACTCAGCAACAGAAGCAGAGCAGATGCAATCATAAGGGCTTTACTGGTGACATGGGGGCAGGGGGGAGGAGGGCAGGGCAGGTACAACATTCGGCAGTCTTGCTCTCTCTTTCCGCTGTCACTCCCCCTCCTGGTAGGAGCCTTCCTCTGCCTCCCCCTTCCTCAGTTTAGGGCAGCATAAAGCTGTCCAGGCTTTAATTACTGCCATAGCTCCAACAGCACACTCCTAGGTTTCCCGCCCAGCTTTCTTCAGCTGACACCTGCCACCAGTAGGTCAGCCCACATCTGTGTCTTGGTTACCTTGAGGGGTCCCTTTTCTTTCTGGGGCCTCTATCCCCCATTGAACACCATCAGGGCTCGCAAGTTACATACTGGTAGGCAAGGAGACAGAGGGGATAAGTTCTTCCAAACTCTGCCCCCCTGAAATGGAGACTAGCTGGAGGCTTTATAAAGGTGATAAAGATTTGAGTTATAGGTAGAAGCAATCTTCTTCAGGTGGTCACAGTGGTCATATCTCAGATGTGTTGACATCTTAATCAGTGTTTGGGGCCCAGAAGTGGACTGGCTTCTATATAATCTCCCAGCAGATTCCTTTGTTTTACTTTCATAGTCTTTAGATTATTATTCTTTGTTTCTCCACGGTCCAAAGGACATCACAGAAACCCTGGTGGTGTACTGGTTGAGAGTTACATCTGCTAACTAAAAAGTAGGCAGTTCAAATGTGCCAGGTGCTCCTTAGAAACTCTATGGAGCAGTTCTACTCTGTCCTGTAGGGTCACTGTGAGTTGGAAACGACTTGTTGGCAGTGGGTTTGGTTTGGTACTGGAAGGAGAGCACTGATTAGTCCTATCTTGAAGAAATTAAGGGAAACAATGGATTCATGCTCGGAGACAGAATTCAGAAACAAAATGGTGTAAGTCATGCTCTAGCTGCAGCTGCTTGCTTTACTCTCCCTGTTTCGGTTCTACTGTATCTCATAAAGTCTCTATGAGTCAGAATCAACTCCATGGTTATGAGTTTGGCTTTTTTTGTTTTTCACACTGATAAGGCCTCTTTAACATAGCAAAGAAAACCCTATTCCCAAATGATATTATGTCTATAGGTACAGATGTTACAATTCCAACACATACTTTGGGAGGACACAATTAAATCCATGTCAGCCAACAATTTCTATGGGACACTAAACCACCCACCTGCCAGGACAGCTTTCGGGAAGGGCACTGGATATAAGTGAACCAATAAGGCGTTCTGCTGTGTCAGTTTGGAGTGCTGTGCAGTGAGCCCCCAGAAGGGCATACGTGACTGACGGGCATAATGTGACAAGCGTGGGTATAACTACAGAGCTTTGTTTTAGGATAATTCCGGGTATATTTAGGATCAGAGCTGAACTGCCTGGGATAAGAAAAGGAAAAGTTGGGCCCCGTTCCTGTTTTCTGTCCTTCCTGCATACATTCTAATGGCCTCCTTTCTAAACAGACACACAATATATATATATAAAGGGCACCAAATTTCTCATTAACCTGGGTTTCTCATATGTCTTGATGTCATCTAGATCAAACACATTAGTGTGTCAAACACCTAAATGTACAGAGAAACAAGGAAAATGAGTGTAACAGAATATATTTGCTGTGAGTAGATATGATTTGAATTGGGTGGCACGAACCAAAAGATATCCTGAATGTGCTCCAAAGATGGGATAATGAAAGCAGTTTGTATTGGAGGGGCCTGGGCAGGGTATCTTCTGAAGACCGCTGTGATTCTGTAAAAGGGCCCAGTGCCTAAGGCAAAATGGTCTCCTTTAAGCTGCTTTCTAGGCTACTGTCTGACTCGAAGGTGACCCCAGGAAAACCAGTTCCTTAAAGGCTGAGGCAAATGGCTTGGGTGGATCACCCCAACCGCATGGACACTGACATTTGGATTTCTGGAAAATTAAAATGGTTTCTCATTTCCTCCCTTTTGGACATGGTTCTGCTATAGAATCTTTGATCATAAATGTTTAGAAATTGGTAATCAGGCACCATCTGATTCTTCTAGTCTCATAGGAAAAGAGACAGATGTCAACAGAGGCAGTCAGATACGGAGTCTACTTCCTCTTTGCCTGCATCTCCTGTCCTCTGTTGCTCCAGACAAACAGAGACCAGTTGTTGCACCTTGAATGGCTGGCTGCTTGCAAGCTTTTGAGATCCCAGATGCTACACAATAAACTAAGAGACAGAAACAGAAACATCAAGAAAAATATTAAGCCAAGTGACAGAAATGACCCGCGAAACTATAACCCTAGGTCTCTGAAGCAGGTAAGCAGAGCCCATGAGTGTTTGTTTATACACAAGCAGCATCAGTAACTCCTTTTCATGCACCTCAACAGCACTCACATTCTGCAAACCAACAGATTTCATATTATTAGTATAAATACAGCAACATTCAGTATTAAGGTACAAACTCCAACTTGGGAGACTAGCAGGAAATCTAATGTTATTCTATTTTGTAAAGTTACAGCTCAGACTTCAAATACTACATTATCTATGGTCTCTACAGTTTCACTAAGTTTATCAGCAGGAACTTGTAATTCAGGAGTTAAAAATCTGGCTTGTTTCCTTTAACATGAGAATCAACTATTTCAGTAACTAACAAAATATATCCTATGTTAAGGTTTTCCTCATCTCCTAATTCCTTTTTAGTCCCTTTTAAAATTTCATTTCTAGTTGTAACTTTTTATTCTTTTCATATTTGCAGTTTTCTCTTTTGGTTCATTGATTATATATAAACACGTAAGAATATCATAACAAGAACCAGTTCAGATCCTCAGGTAGAAAAACAAACCCATCAGTTAGGTAGTTTAGGAGAAAATTTTTGTTTATGACCAGAAAATAGAACACTAAAACATCAGCAATATTGCCACATAATAAAAGCCCGTGATCTTTTAGTCTATTCAGTCATATGCAGTTAATTTCCATTCTGTGTGATTTTAGATGAGTCTTTTAAACTCATCAGGTTGTTGCCAGATTGAATCCACGTTCATCCCTGCCTGTCACTGAAGCCGAATAATTCAGAGACAGTGTGGAGTTCAAGGAACAATTTATTGGCAGATCTACAGCAGACTGGGAGATATCTGCTAAAAGCTGCCCCCCTTGGGTTATATTTCCAGTGGCTTTTATAGACAGAATTCAAAGGGGAGGGGGTTTGTCACAGAACAATAGTCAGGAGTCATAAGATTGCATTACATCATGAGGTTTCATCACATCTAACAGTGTGAATTGCCCAAAGTTTATCAAGGGTAATCAAACAGAGTAAATCCAAAAGTTTGTCATAGGATAACTAATCAGCCAGCCAAAGCCACATGCCGTCGAGTCAGATCTGACTCATGGTGACCCTAGGGGCCAGGGTAGAAATGTTTGTCACAAAAAAAAAAAAAGGAATCTGGTTGTCTCTACATGCCCAAACATCTGATTAATGATTTACGGAAGAAATTATTGCCTTTGTGTCAAAATATGGTATAATTCAAGAAAAGAGATCAACAAAAGTATATATTCTAGAAGGAAGTTTTCTCTAGGATTCTTAGCTTTCAAACATCTCAAAATCCTTCATTTTTATTGAAAACTATAGACAGGCTAATACAATCCATTACCAATTCTTCTATTTAAATATTTAATCTTCTAGACTCATAACTATCTTCTTAATAGCTGTACTTTTGAACTTAATGTAGAAACAAAACATGCTTCAGATACCTCATTCCCCTCTAGCATTTTATTTTCTTCAGAATCTTTATAGTGTATTAAAGGTAACTTTTCATGAGTGCCATTGAGCATAATTACAGTCTTTTATCCTTGTGAAATTTTGAAGTACCAAAGTTAACATTCTGCTTTTGATTGAGCTTTACAAGACTTGAAGAAATCCCATACAAGCTATTTTTATAAAATGTTCATGGGCTAAATAGAGTTAAATAACAGACACACAAATACAGCTCTTAAAAGTTATTTTGCTTAATGTTGTGAATACTAGCATGCAACCTACAAATACTAGAACAATAATATAATCTAATCATGATCGTTATTACTACTACTTTTGTTATTGCTATCATAAAAATTTTACTATTACTAGTACAGATATTTACATTTTTATAAACATTTTGGCACAAAAATATTCCTCCTAAAATTATGAAGAGAACACATCTCTTGTCAATTATATGCATCAATTTCCCTATTAAATCATTTGAAAATGCTGTTTATTTTTGTACATAAAGCTAACAATTTTGACATGATTGTTAATTATTGCAATATTTTATTCCTTCAATATTTAATGTATATACTTCAATCAACTGATAGAATTTCAGCATATAAAGCACATAAAGAATATTTCCCCCCAAATTACATCTAGAATGTTTGTCTATTCTTGATAATAATTTTAATACATTAATAGTAAATATGAGATTCATACCTGCTTGATTCACTAACAGTTTTCCTGATCTAAATAAGGTGGTGACATGCATGATCACAAGGTCATAGATCACACAAATTCAGTGATGCAAGGCAAGAAAGTATGTTGAGGAAGGCTCTAGCTATTAGGCCTTGAAGTTGAAATCCAAGAGGAAGAGTAGATCTTGGCTGCATACCAAGGGATGAGCTTCGGCGCATTCCACATACATACTTGCCTTTACGTATTTTTTTTTAATTATATGTTTATGAATGGACCTATCTAGAATGTAAGCTCCATGAATGCGGGGAGGTTTTTTGTTTTTGTTTTGTTTTGTTCCTGATTCTTTGTTTTAGACTTGATGCCTATCCAAAAGTCAAGTACACAAGGGACACTCAGTAAATATTTGATGAATGAATGAGTAAAGCATACTCAACTGTCATAAAGAATAAAATCTATTCCTACTAAGACAGGGTGTTGGCAGAATTACATTTACGTATCTACTAGATTTGCTACAGTGCCTAGTTTCTTTTTGTCAAACACTAGTCTAGATGCAGTTACAATATAGTCAACATGTAATGAAGTCAGTTATCCTTAAGTAAAGCAGGTTATCCTCCACAGCATGAGTAGTTCTCATTCAATCAGTTGAAGGCCTCAAAGGAAAAAGAAAATATTCCCTAGGGTGTATTCTGCCTCTAAAATGTAAATAGACACTTTGCCAGAACTCCACTCTTTACTCTTGCTTAACTTACAAATTTTAGACCTGCCAGCCTCCTACAATTGTGTGCACAAATTTCTTAAAGATCTTTCTATCTCACACACACATACATACGTATATACATATATGTGAGACGTGTATGTGCATGTGTGTTGGTTAAGACTGCATGTCACCTTGGCTGGACCATGACTGTCAGTGTTTTGGAAGTTCTGTAATGTTGTGATCACGTCACTGTTGAAACTTGCTATGTGATCACCCCGTGATGGAATCTGCTGAACACAACCCCCTCAGCCTTCAGCTTTCCAGTCTTCACTTCACTACCTACTTTCCTCCAGCTCACCTTACCAAGGTTTTTGGCTTATTCTGGATCCAGTAACTGCCTTTCTTGTCATCTGATCTCCGATTCTTGGGACTTGAGCTAGCAGCTCACCTGTCAGTCTTGGGATTGGTTGATCCTCACAGCCAGTGAGTAAAAGTTCTGTTTCCTAACCTGTCAGTATTAGGTTTGCTAGCCCCTGCAGCTGCATGAATCAAGAGAAAACTTACAGTCTCACCTGCCATATTGGGATTCCTCTATCTGCTCTCCGACCTGCTGATCTTGGATTCACCAGTTTCCACTGCTGAGTGATTTGGAGAAGACCTCTATCCTGATCCAAGAACTTGGAACATTCCAGCCTCTACAATTGTGGAAACTGTTACCTTGACATAAATCTCCGCATATATTTATATACTGACTTGGCGGCTCTGGAGAACCCAGACTAAGCCTATATATATGCATATGCATATATGTAGATAGATAGATAAATGTTGTTATGTGCCATAGAGTCAACTCCAATGCATAATGACCCTGTGTTAAAAAAAAAAAAAGTGAAATACTGCTTAATCCTATATCATCTTCAAATTGTGCTTAAGCCCATCTTTGCTGCCATTGTTGGTCTACCTCATTGAGGGTCTTCCTCTTTATCTATGACCTTCTATTTTTTAGAAATATGGAATATAGTTATCATAATTGTTTAAACATACTTTAATTGTAACATCTGTGCCATTTCCAGGTTGGTTTGGGCTGACTATTTTTCTCAATAAGGGTCATTTTATGATGCTTCTTTGTATTCCTGCTAATCTTTCTTAGAACGACAGACACTGTGGATTTTAACTTTACTTCAGGATTCTGGATATCTTTGTATCTCTACAAATATTCCTGAGCTATGTTCTAGGACTTTTGTTTCTTTGAAATACTTTGGTCTTTTAAGATCCTGTTTTCATGATTTTCTAGGCAGGTCTCAAGCAACTCCCTATCTAATTTTTCCCATCACTGATAAAAAAATCTTCTTGAGTATTCAACTCAATGCCCCATAAATTTTTTATTTGTTTGTTTTCATTCTTGTTTTTCATCTGGCTTGTGGAGATAAACACTATTCCTGGGCCTATGGGTTGTGGAGATAAGACTATTCCAAGCACTGTTTTCTAGACCTGATGAATGTTATTTATCCCCATCCTTGGATGGCTTTTCATACACATAGACTGATTAGCAATATACTAATTATTCAAAGGTAAGTGCAAGTCTGCAGGGCTCTCTGTGTGCAGATCTCTCCTCTTTGTTGTTTTTTTCTTGTAAACTCTCACTTGGTCTCACCATACTCTTAGTTCCATTTCCTCAGCTTTGCTGGGCTCTGCCTGGTTTTTTCTTCTATTTTATTTTTAACATTCATCATCATTAATTTTGTGCTGCAGCATACACAAAGTCTGTGGATCAGAGGTAGATTTCTTACTGTAGTCACTGTAAGATCAACAGCCAGAATAACATTGCAGCATCTCCCCAACATTCAACAACTCTACAGAGTGACATGATGAGGTACAAATTGAAAAATTGTCCTGCACAAGTGACAGACTCACATTATAGATGAGGGACTCTATAAAATGAACTTTTGTATCTAGGAGTTGTTTATATACAAGGAATGTTTATACAAGATCTGACAATTCAGTTCCCAAGCTTGCCACCATGTTCTTATGTTGGTGGCACTACTCAAACAACTCGGTAAGGTTTCATAACCTTAATGTATCAGTGTCTCACAGCTGTGTTCATGTCCAGGTGTGGTGGTGTCTCGCTAAGTGTCATTCATTATTGTTGTGTGTTTTGGGGGGCTGTCACAAGACTGTCATAACTTGAATTGAAACAATGAACAAACATGAAATTTCTTGTTAGATTTGGCAAGAGTGGAAGTGAAATTAGGGACATGTTAGTCCAAGTTTATGGGGATAATGTTATGAAGAAAACAGCAATGTGCAAATGGATTAAACTTTTTGAGTGGAGAGAAAGCGTCACTGATAAACAGAGGTCAGGAAGAGCCAGTAACGAGCAGAAATGATGAAAACATTGCCAAAACTTGTCATATTGTACGTCAAAATTATTGGCTGTCTGTGAGCAGCATAGCAGACCAAGTAAACATCGATAGAGAAACAGTTATGAAAATCTTAACTGAAAATCTTGTCATGAGAAAGACGTGTGCAAAAATGGTCCCATAGGAGCTCATCAGTGAACAAGAGCAAAAGACACTGAAGTTCACCAAGACCTTTCAGAGAGACAAGATGATGTTTGGGGCCATGTTATCACTGGTGATGAAACATAGGCGCACCAATAAGACCCTGAAACAAAGCATCTAAGTTCACAATGGCAGTCAGCCTGTTCTCCACAACCAAAACTTCTGTCGGTCCAAATAAAGAGTAACAACAATGCTGCTAACCTCTTTTGATACCAGAGGGATAGTTCATTATGAATATGTACCAACTGGACAGTTAAACAAGTTTACTATTTGGAAGTGCTCAAAAGGCTGTATGAAAATGTTAAGACAAAACAATCTGAACTTTTTGCCAACAACTCATGGCTTTTGCATAACATCAATGCCCCAGTTCACACAACAACTTCTGTGAGGGAATTAGCCAGTAAACAAATAATTGCCCTGGAACACTCTCACTACTCCCCCGATCTGACTCCCAATGACTTTTTTCTTTATTCTACACTAAAGGGCATACTGAAAGGAAAACATTTGGTTGAGATTCAGAAGAACAGCTCTGATGGCCATTCCAGAAAAAGAATTCCAAAAATGCTTTGCAGGGTGGACTAGGTGCTGACATTGGTATATAGCTTCCGAAGGTGAGTACTTCAAAGTGACCATGAAGAAATTCATTAATGAGTTATATAGCACTTTTTCTAGCATGAGTTTGCAAACTTAATTGTCAGACCTCATCTGTAGGAAAGGAAACCATAGTGGCATAGTGGGCAAGTGCTATATCTGCTAACCAAAAGTTTGGCAGTTAGACTACACCAGCACTCCTTACAAACTGTAGGGGGCAGTTCTGTCTACTCATAGGGTTGCTATGAGTTGTAAGTGACTTGATGGCAGTGGGTTTGGTTTTTACATATACACACACATATGTATATATGTATGAGAAAGAGGTAAACTTTCCTATTCCTCCTCTCCCCTCTACACACACACACTTCTGAGAGTCTCTAGGAAATATCTTACTCTAATCTTTGGAATGTAAATGAATCTCCTCAAGGAAAAGATAACTTCAGTGTCTCCACTTACAACTCAGAGACGTTTCCAAGTCCCAGATCTCACCCATTCTTGAAATCTAAACATATATCTCTGAAGTTAGGTAAATCTCTCTGGAGTTCTCACCATCTATATACAGTTGTAAACTAACTTCTAAGGCTTGCTCTCAGGTCAGGCCCCAAGTTTCAGTTTCAGCCCTAACTGTGTAAAAGTAAAAAGAAGAAGAACTTTGGTACAATCCTTACCTTCCCTGAGCCATGGCTGGAAGCTCTCACATGGCAGTCATAGGACTTATCTTGTTAGTGTCTCATTTCTCAGGGATCACTTTCCCTCACTGACATATGTTCAGTGTCATAAAACTGTTTAGTTTAGTTTAATATATTTTGTTCCTTTTTATTGGATGTTTTGGGTAGGAAGTGATTATGAATTGAACTGAATCCCTCAAAAGATATGTTTAAGTTCTATCCCACCTTCCCTGTACCTGTGATTGTGACTTTTTGTGGAAATAAGATCTTTAAAGATGTTATCAGTTCAACTAACACAAGGTCATATGGAGTAGGATGGGTCCTAAATCACTAGGGTTTCCTAGGTAAGGTTCAGGAACATAAATTTTTTGTCTCATGCTTCTGGATGCTAGGAGTTCAAATCAACGTGTCAGCTGTGTTAATTCCTTCTGAGATCACTGAGGGAGCATATGTTCCGTGCCTCTCTTTTAGCTTTTGGTAACAACTGGTGATTCTTGGTATGCCTTGCCTTGTAGATGCATCACTCCAAATTTCTGCCTCTGCCTTCATGTCCATTTTTCTCCTATGTCTCTGTCTCTTTCCCTTAATAAGTGGGTTTTTTAAAACTACCTTACTTTGCCTACTGCTGTTGAGTCACTTCCGATTAATAGCAATGCTATAGAACAGAGAAGAACTGCCCCACAGAGTTCCCAAGGAGTGGCTAATGGATTTGAACCGCTGACCTTTTGGTTAGCAGACATACACCACCACAGTTTCCTTTCTGTTCCCGTAAATTACTCAGTTTGTGCTACTTTGTTACAGCAACCATAGTAAACTAATGCAGAAAATCCAGTTCTTGAGAGGAAGCAGAAGTCTCACGCATTTTCATGTTCCCTTAACTTTGCACTTGTTCTTTCCTCTAGCCTATCATTTACTACCAAGCGTGATCCTCTTTGACTGCTCATCTGTCAAGGTTTCTGTGTTTCAAGTCTTAGAGAAAGGGATTAACTCACTTTGTAACTTTTTCCTGACTTTCCCGTACACATTTGTGTACCTGTAGCGGGTATTGTTGGCTCCTGCTGAATATGTACCCTGTTTCATGCTTCCAACACAAGTGATTTAGTTCAAGTTTCCACACCTTTCTCATGAATCCATATGCATCAGGAGAGGTTAATTTGCTGTTTGCTCCAGGTTCTAAGGAGAATCCCATTCTTCTTTTGTTGGCGATTGGTACAAGATGGGCATACAACCCATGTCTGGCTAATGAAATGAGTGATGATAACCGGTGGGCTTCCTCACAAAGACTTTTCACTCCTAAGAAAAGACAAAAAAAAAGAAATGCTTTCACTTCATATTGTGTTGTGAGTGTTGTTGCTAGCTGTCCGTTGAAGTGGTCCCATGTTTGCAGAGTAGAACTGCTCCATAGAATTTTCAAAGCTGTGACGTTTCAGAAGCAGATCTTCAAATCTGTCTTCCCAGGTGCCTCTGGGTAAGTTCAAACTGTCCATCTTTTGGTTACTAGTTGAGCAGCTGAGCTCAGCTATTGTAGCACCCTGGGAGTCCTTTGGGAAACTCTGGTGACATAGTGGTTAAATGCTGTAGCTGAACCAAAAGGTCTGCAGTTCAAATCCATCGGCACTGGAAACTCTGTGAAGCAGTTTTACTCTTCCTGCGGGGTTGCTGGGAGTTGCAATTGACTTAAAGGCACATGAATTTTTTTTTTTTTTTTTTTTTGAGGGAGGCTGGTTAGAGACGCCTGTCATCTTCTTTGTTGTTGTGTGCCTTCAAGTCAGTACCAACTCATAGATCTGCCTCACGGGATTTCCTAAAGTGTAATCTTTGTAGGAGCAGATCACCGGGTCTTTTCTCTTACAGGGCCACTGATGGGTTCAATCCTTCAGTCAGCAGCTGAGTCATTAACTTTTAAGTCCTTATGGCTCCTTGCCTTTTATCTTCTCAAGAAAAAAAAAAATCCTTTGCCCTGGAGTCATAGCTACACTGTTGGACAGGATAGAACTGCCCCATAGAGTTGCCAAGGTGTAATCTCCACCCCTTTAGGTAACAGTCAAGTTCTAAACCATCAGGGCTGGCTTTTCATTTTCTAAAAACTCCTTGCTGTTGGGTCAGTTCCAACTCCTAGTGACCCTACAGGATATAGTAGAGCTGTCCCATAGAGTTTCCAAGGAACACTTGGTGGATTTGAATTGCTGACTTTTTGGCTAGCAGCCATGGCACTTAACCACTATGTAACTATGCCACTAGGGTTTCCTCTGGTTGTTTGGTTGGTTGGTCGGTTTCATCTGTCAGACAGTATTGTTTTTGAATATGTTTATATATGGTGCCTCCTTCCTAAACAGTCACACATTAGGTCAACACCCTTTAAACATGGAAAGCACCCAAGTCATTGATGGCATCATCTGAGCAGCAAAACCTCTGAACTCTATTCTATGCAATCATAAACTTTTTAATTGTTGAAGACAATCTGAGTCAGGTTTCCTATTGTTTTCAGCCAGAAACATGCTCACTGATGAACTGCAGTTGTCTCCAAACTGTTGTAGATCTTGTACATATCTCTTTTTCAGTGGTGCTTGGCCAAGAAAGTACCAGTGCATCTAAGACAAAATCTGGGGCAGAGTTAGGCACATAAGAGGACTGTTCATGCCTCAGTCTCCCGAGAAAGTTGTAAGTTTGTATTAACTACTAGTAATAGCTAAGCTCATTGCCTTTGAATAAATTCTGACTCATGGTGACCCCATGTGTTACCGAGTACAACTCCTCCATAAGGTCTTCTTGAAAGGAGACCACCAGGCATTACTTCTACGGTATCACTGGGTAGGTTCCACCAGGCAATCTTTCAGTTTGTAATCAAACACAAACCACTTATACCACAAATATTTATTAAAATTTAAAATATGTTAACCTTTATGCCAGCCACCTATATCATCTCACGTAATTTTCCCAACAATCTTATAGAGTAGGTACAACAAACTTCTTACCTCCATTTTACTGTGAGAACACTAGAACCTGAGCAAATTCAGTAAGTTGCCCAAGCTTGCACAGGCAGGGAGGTGGTATAGCCATGACTAGGGCCCAAATCTCTTAACCATCAGGTCTTTGAGAAAATCATCTTGTTTTACTAATTTCTATCTCTCCCACAAAGACTAGCATCCAACTTGCTATCTGATAGATACTAATAAAGACTTAATTTAATTTTAGGCTGTGAAAATTAATTTAACTTTAGAGAAGTTGCTGCTATTCAAATAAATTGAAAAACCAAACCAAACCCACTGCTGCTGAGTCAGTTCCAAATCATACCGCTGTGTCTAGCAGATGAAAAATGGAAGCAACCAACCAGCAAAACCACCAAAGGAAACCCTAGTGGCGTGGCTGCACAGTGATTAAGTGCTATGCTCATAGAGTTTCTAAGGAGTGTCTGGTGTATTTGAACTGCTGACCTTTTGGTTAGCAGATACAGCACTTAACCACTATGCCACCAGGGTTTGCAATATTCAAATACTAACCAAAAATCCTGCCACAGTTTAGCTATATTTCTTCAAAAAGAAATAAATTGATGCTTCAGAAATACAACCCGTTGGTTCTAAGTAGAGATATTCAGGGTCCTGCTAATGAGGCCCCCAGCTCAACTCCAAAATTCTTCAAAAAGTCATACTTAAACATTCCATTTATTCCCTTTTTTATTTTGTCACTAAATTTGTAAGTTTTTCATCAAGTATCATAAACATTTCAGATTCTTTTTATTTTTTAAAACCAAGCAAGATATCCGAGCATCCAAAAAAAAAGTAGTTGGTGAAAGTTAACCTGATATGATTCTTTCTCCTAATTGCTTCTGAAGACCCTTGACTTCATTTACTGTTTGACCTGACAGTTCCAAAAACACATTTCAAATCTCTACGTCGTTAATAAAAACTGCCAAGTACTGCTGTCTTTCTTGGTCCGAAAGGCTGTCAATCACTTGCATTCAGAGTGATGGGAATAGATGCATTTGACTCTGAAAAGCCTGATGTCTTAGACCACAGCTGTACTGCTGGAATTTGGAGATGCCAGAACAGCCTTCGATTCTGGGTTCCTTCTCCTTCCCTCTCCCTCCTTCAATTGGAATAGTAAAGCCATATTACACAAATATTTTTATAATATGAAAGTTAGAGGCTACTGCTTTCATTAGCTACAAAACAACAGCCAAAACAACAAAAACATGAAACCCCATTGACTGGTTCCCCCCACCCCCATCTCTAAAGAAATGATCTCTGGGAAGGTTTTATATATGAACAGGAAGTGTTCTACCCTTTTTAGAAGTTAAATTCCCTCTGGAATTTATTAACTCTCCTGTACTGTCCCCTTGGCCCTTTCCTCATCTCTACTTCCTCTTCTACGTAAGTGCACATGGTCAGGATCCAGCTTGCTACCCAGTCTCACACACACAGACACACACACACACACAGACACAGTTATGGATTTAACTGCATCCCCTGGAAAAATATATTAAAACCTTAACCCTGATCTCTATGAACATGACTTTTTTTGGAAACAGAGTCTTCAAAGACATTACCGTTAACATCAGGTCATACTAGAGTAGTATGGGTCTTAATCTAAGCTGAGTAGTTTCTTTATAAAAGAGAAAAGACTCAGAGTGATGAAGGCCAGCGAACACCTGGAACTACAAGAAGCTACAGGAACACCTGAAGCTACCAGAAACTAAGAGAGGCAAGAAGACTCTCCCTGGAGCCTTTGGAAAAAAGATGTTTCTACTGACGCCCTGAGTTTAGACTGCTAGCCTCCAGAACTGTTAGACAGTACATCTATCATTTAAAAGAACTCACTTTGTGGTTGTTGTTACAGCAGCCCTAGGTATCAAACAGACAGGCATGCGCGCACACACACACACACACACACACACACACACACAATCTGGCTACTCAACACGGTCGGGCTACTAGTGAGTAGCCAGATTCCCCAGTGTATGAAAATACCACTTTACAAAGGTCTTTAGAGTTATGTTAGCCTCTCAGGTCACCAGGTTAGAGGTGCTAAAAGAGCTGAACAATCATTCTCCCTAGTAGAGATTTCTCATTCTATGCTCTCCAAATAGATAATAATTTCAACAGATAATTATCTGAGTTCTCACCCACCTTTCCTGGTTTCTTCCAGAAACCATGGTGCCATAGTGGTTAAGTGCTACAGCTGCTAACCAGAAGATCGAGAGTTCAAATCCCCCAGACACTCCTAGGAAACTCTGTGGGGCAGTTCTACTCTACTGGGTCACTGTAAGTCGGGATCGACTTGGTGACAGTGGGTTTGGTTTGGTTTGGGTTTAGACCCATTCCAGTTGGTAAAGCTTCTTGAAACCTAGTTTCCTTAATAGATATGCATATAGTAAAGTTGGTGAGCGCCAGAACTCGACAGGATTGCTTTGTTTTGCCTCGTTTCCCAAGTTTTCCACCTTTGACAGGATGCAGTCTTACCACTCTTCTCTCATTTCAGTGGAACATATTTTAGTTTTCCTAGTTTGACAAGTTTCCACCTCACACAGCTCCTAGCTCTCACATATTTTGCTGTTGTAATATTTTACAAAGCAAGTTTCTAGTTTCTCCCTGATCAGGCTTCTTTGCCAGCATTAGTTCTCGTCCTCATTGCTGCCTCTTTTTTTCCCTAGTCAGCTATCTTTTTGCATCATGCACCAAAGCCTCCTCTCAAAGTATTTTGTCCTCTAAGGCATTATGGAGCATAGCTTTATTATCTCATAATCACATAAACAAGATTAAAATAGAGGGCAGAATATTTAGAAAAATTTAACCAAACCCACTGCTGTCAAGTCTGTCTACATTTTGTTTTAACTCTGGGATGTCATGTCCTCTGGAAACAGAGTGATAGTTGGAACTGCAGGCAGAGGGAAGATGGAAAAGTCAAAGGAACAGAGTCTTTTGGTTTATAAATGAGACCTTGCTAGAATTTCTCCAGAGATGGGGTTTTATGGTTTTCTTTTAATTAAATTGGTTGATTGGCAGAAGCAAATCACAAATTCCAAAGGGATTCAAATAAGAGAAATATGTAAGATCTGTACTAGAGGTTGGCAATTAATTTGGGTAGATAAACTTCTGATTTTAAATAAGAAGAACTTTGATATGTAAAATAGCTCAAACTTGTCCTTCTCTACTTTTCTCTCTCCAGGCAGGAGTTTGCAAATATTAGAACTACTTTAGATTACATGAAATATCCCCTCATATTTCCAAACTTAAAAAAAAAAAGGAGTAAAAGCTCCTGGGCTCTGACTTGCAGCCACCATGTGCCTTGGCTCTGGTGACGTGGGTAGTCAGACAGCCTTTCTGACCTGCAAAACGAGGACAAAACCATCTTCATTCACAAGGCTGGTGTGCGCTGCCCTTTGTAAACTCTAAGAGGTGACATAAATGTAAGGGATCATTACCAGGATGACTCAGGTACATTTCCAACACTGTATCATCATCAAAAAGAAGACAATAGCGGGTGGGTGAGCAATAGTAAAAGCTACTAGCCTAAGGTAGGAAGATATTTTCTGCATATGTAGCATCGATGTTCACACTCTAAGAAGACTCTAAGATTCTTAATAAGACTAAGACTCAGCTTGATATATTGCTTTAGAAGGTGTTTTAGTCATCCAGTACTGCTCTAACATAAATACCATAAATGAATGGCTTTAAGAAAAGTTTATTCTTGCACAGTCCAGTAGGCTACAAGTCTGAATTCAGGATGTCTGCTCTAGGGGAAGGTTTTCTCTCTCTGTCAGCTCTGGAAAAAGGTCCTTGTGTTGCACTAGTCTTTGGTCAGGAAGCATCTTGGCACAGAAAACTCAAGTCTGAAGGATGCACTCTACTCTTTGTGCTCCTTTCTTGGTGGTATGAGATTTCCAACTCTGTGCTTGCTTCCTTTCTTTTTTATGTCTTTGAAGATGAAAGGATAAAAGGTGATACAAGCCACTCTCCAGGGAATTTCCCTTTACATTGCAGCACGGAGGTGACCTTAGGAAGGGATTTACAGTTCCACTCTAATCCTCTCTAACATAATCCATTCTATTAACCACAGGCAGATACTAGGATTTATAAGCATAGGAAAATCACTAAATGGAGGGCAGTCTCACAACACTGGGAATCATTAGCCCAGCCAAATTACTACACACATTTTTTAGGGGACACAATTTAATCCGTTATAGAAGGTGTAAGCCCTGACAGGCTTTATACCTTAATTTCCTAAGCAAAAAAAAATAGTTTTGACAAAAACACAGTGGAAATAGATTGTTTTCATATGTATGTAATAATTAAAGTGATATCTAACATTTATGAAATATTACTATGTGTCAGGAACTGTTCTACGTACTCCATATGCTTTATCTAATTTAATCCTCCCCTGTAAAGTTGTTGTTATCATTACATCAAGCTCATTTTCTTGATGAAACTTATTAATGTCAACTAACTTGCCCAGGGACATGCACAGGTAATACAACTTTCCCAGTTGCCAGAGAGCCAGTTCAACAACTCTTGGGGACACCATGTGTATCAGAGTAGAACTGAACTCTATGACATTTTTCAATAGCTGAATTTTTGGATGTACTTTGCCAGGCCTTTCTTACAAAGCACCTTTGAGTGGACTTGAACTTCCAGCCTTTCAATACATAGCCAATCATATTAACCATTTACATAACCCAGAGATTGCAATTCAGGATAGTAACAGATTTGAACTCACACTCTTAGCCACTGCTTTATTCTTCCCTCTATTAATCTTTCCAGAGTATTATGAAAAGTCTAAAACTCTCTCCAGGATTTTAGAGAAACCCTGAGGTCTTTTGAGGCCATGGAGGTGGTATCATGGACTGAATTATGTCCCCCCCAAAAAAAACATGTTTAGCAATTTGGCTAGGCTATAATTTCCAGCGTTATTTGGTTGTCCTCTACTTTGTGATTTTTCTTGTGTAGTCTGTGAGCTGGAATTGACTCAAGAGCAGTTTTAGGTTTCTTTAGTTAAATCCTAATCTCTGCTTGTGGTAAAGAGGACTGGATTATGTTAAAGAGGATTATGGTGGGACTGTAACACCTTACTAAGATCTCCTACCTGATACAGTGTGATGGGAGTTTCCCTGGGATGCGACTTGCACTACTTTTTAATCCTTTTATCCTACAAGAGATAAAAGGAAAGAGAAGCAAGCAAGCAGAGAAGTGAGAACTTCATACCACCGAGAAAGCAGTAACAGGAGCAGAACTTGTCCTTTGGACCTGAGGTTCCTGTGCTAAAATGCTCCCAGACCACAAGAAGACTGATTCATCACAAGGAGCATCCTCCAGACCCAACAGAGAGAGAAACTCTTCACGTGTGGTCACCATTCTCTCAGCCTGTCTCTTCTTCACCAGATCCTCTCTCTTGTCTCCAGTCTCTCTTCTCCTCCCACCCTCAAATTCCTATTGAATTCAGCTGTCTGTCTTTTTTCTTTAGTGCCTGCCATCTCTCTCTCAGGTCTTGCCTCCTGCTCCAAATGATTTATGACAATATTTTTCTATGAGTGAGTGAGATAGGAAGGGAGATCAGAAGTGCCATGTTAAATAATTTACCGCAGCACACCACCAGAGAATAATTAACAGAGGAAATCATACACTCAAATTCACTATAATTATGATTATTACACTAGCATAGCTCATTTTTATTATAAATTTATTGTAGCAGTGGTACTGTTACTGAAAAATATAATTTTGTGATGTTATGAAAGAAAATAACCCAGTGACATGCCATTGTGCTGTTTTCAGAAAACTACTTTCTTCACCAAATAATTCTGGCAGCTTCTCAGGCCTATGAGATGTCCAACTAGAGGCTAATTCATTTCAGTTGACAAGCAAGCCAGCTTGGCTACACAATTTGCTTTGTATCATTCTACAAAGTCATTTGCTTGCTTCCACTGCACCTCTGCTTTGTTAATGAGTGGCCCCCAAAATCACTTAATTACAAATATATTAGTAAATCAACTTTGTCACCTCTTTTGCTTACCCACTACTACCACTTTTCATCCATACCTTCCTTCATTCATTTATGGAGAGTGCCCTCTGGGCAAAGCCTCTGAGTTACAAGTAGAGTCGCTGCCTTCAGAGAGCCTCAACCTAGGGTGAAAGTCACACTTCACAAATACTTTTCATAGAAAATGATATTCATTCATTTAATACATGAATGAGGATCACTAACTGCTCCAGGTATCTTAGTTCTGTTCTTACTTAATTTTCATAACAACATTACTTAGAGGGTAGTATTATTAGCCTTGTTTTACAGACAATGTAAGTGGTAGCCAGAAAAGTTATGAAACTTGCCCATAGTGTCCTGTAAATGGCTGGTAAGGAGCAGAGCCCTGATTCCAAGTGCTGTGGAAATAAAGAAGAGAGGGTTGCTAACGCTTTCTGGGGCAACAATAAGGCTTTTTTCATGGGCACAAATGCTTAAGTAGAGTCAATAAGGAGTTTGTAATCTAATAAGGAATAGGGATGGCATTTAGGGTGGAGGCAATAATATAGACAAAGGCGTGATGATATGTCTCACCCTGGCCTGGATACTATTTTACCAAAGCAACTGCAGTGGAATGAGGGATCCATTAGGTCAGGTTTCCGTACTTCCTCTTGTGCTTCCCCGAATAGACAGGAAGCTGTTTGAGGGGAGAAATCATGCCCTACATATTTGTTAGACCTCCCAGAGCCCAGCATGATGTCTCATACAGATTGTGCTCAATTAGTGTTTGAAAAAGAGATTAGGGAATGTAAAGTGGGAAGGAAAGGAGGAAGAAGGGAAGGAGGGAGGGTAGGAAGGAGTGTGCCTCTGCTATTAAGTATCACATGACATCTCGTAATGTCTATTTTCTGTAGTGTTCGTGGCTTGCTCTTATTAGTGTTGCATTAATTCTTTGAGAGTCTCCATTTGAGAGATAACCACTGGTGTATAATCTTACCAAAATCACTGTACCTCCTGTTTTAGCCCAGCAGCAGTGAGACCTGCCATAATTATGTTAGAAACATCTTTGTGTATACCGCCCTGGCTAATACAGTGCAGATCCATGACACCAACCTTTATTAATTATTAATCATAGTGTAACACTTCTATAATAATAGCAATAATATCTTGCATTATTTATGAAGTTTACTTTCAAGCAGCTGTACCTCTGTTACCACCTCACAATAACCCTGCAAGTGCTTTTAAAGCTAAAGGAGCAAAGGTAAGCTAGTGGCTGAAGGCTCAAACCCAGGGTTCCTGATTCTTGATCCAGTGGTCTTTCCATTCATTCAGCCCCATTCTCCAAGAAGAAAAATAGTTGAAGAAAGATGCTTCTCTCGGTCTTCTTCTTTGTCTCTTTCTCTCTGTGTATGTGTATCTCCATTTCTGTTTCTCCTGTCTCTCTTCATCTCTCCCATGCATTTGTCTTCTTCTGCAAGAATCTGAGTTTGATCTGAGATATAACTTGTCTCTAAGCAGTTTTAACCCTGTTCATATCACCTTATGTGGTCTCACCGTCTTTATGTTAATAGTTTTAAATTTGAGTCTGGAGATTCAAAGGTGTCCCACTGTCGCTTCACCCACCTTCAGATTCCTATCACTAATTTTTATGATAGAATCTGTGCTTTTATTTCTGACATAAATTACTAATTTTTACTAGTGTTTGTTGGTACTTTATCCAGAGTCACCCTTCCCGTACATTTGAGTGAATTTTTAGTTATGTCCACACTCCCCCACCACTACCCTGAGGGCATAAAGATTAGCTGGCCTGCAAACTCTCCACCACCACCCAACACCCACCGTACAACCATGACATTAAAAGGAATACTTTATTATATGTATGAACTCTTTTGTTGTTACAAGAATAGTCCCTGACAGGGCAAAGAGTTAATGGGCTCTACTGCTAACTAAAGGTTGGAGGATAGAGTCCAGACAGAGGCTTCTCAGAAGAAAGACGTGGTGATCTACTTCATCAAAGATCACAGCCATTAATATCCTATGGAGCACAGTTCTATTCTGGGAAAGATCTGGTGATCTACTTCCCCAAAGATCACAGTTCTGCTCTGACATACATTGAGTTGCCGTGAGTGGAAGCCAACTTGATAACAACTAGCTCATGATAAAAGACTACACTTAGGGCTTTTCAACCAGCTGAACAAGTTCAGGTTTTTTAATTCACTGTCATTTGTATTCGAAAGTCATCTCGGATCTCCAGTGTCACCAGCTACACTGGGCCTGGGAAAGGCAGGGAGCTCACCAGTGTCTGTAATCTTTAGATTAATTACCTGTTAGGGATGGATGGCAGGGAGGAGGTAATAGAGGCAAAGAGGAAACATGTTACAGCTCACGTGTCATCAAGGAGCAAGTGATAACGGTGATCAGAGCTAAGAGAGCAACTGCCACCATGCTAAAGCATAAAATTTTGGGGGCACCTATAAATTTACAAGTCTGAGCTGAGACTACTCCTGAAGTTACCTTCTTCCTGAGACATGGCTCTTATACAGCCTTTCTTTAGACAGTTGCTGCCGAACTATGACTCGTTTTTCTCAAATCCACTATGGTATCATCGAAGAAAAGAAACAGTTGCCGTCAAGTCAACTCTACCACATGATGACCTCATTTGTATCTGTATCATAGAATTATGCTCTATAAGGCTTTCAGTGGCTGATCTTTAGGAAATAGGTCACCAGACCTTTCTTCTAAGGCACCTCTGAATGGACTTGAACTCCCAGGCTTTTGGTTAGCAGTCATATCAAGGTCCCAAAATTTATTTAGATTCAACCAAGAGTTATGAAGAGTCAGCTATGTACCAAATGTAGTCTATGTCACTGGATGTGCAGATACAAATAAGGCACAATGCTACCCTTGGGAAATCTTAATCCACCAAAGGAGACAGATGCAAACAGCTATAACCAGGGAGATATTCAAATACATAAATACAATCATACAATATATATATTCAAATACATAACTACAATCATACTATGAACACCAACCAGTCAGAAGACATGTTAGCCATGAGCATACTGGCTATCCTTCAGCCTTGCCTATAATAGATATTAAGAACTGTGGAAGAGTTCTCTAGAAAATTCCATGAGCCTGGAAATCTCGATTAACACTTGGCAGAAATCGCTACACAGAATTCTAGCCCTTCGCAAATCTGTTGTTAGTAGATGCTATTGAGTCAGTTCAAACTCACGGTGACCCTATGGGCAACAGAACAATGCACTACGCAGTTCTGTGTTATCCTCAGAATAAATGCCATGTTTGCATCAATGCAGCCACTGAGTCAGTCCATCTCATTGAAGATCTCACTCTTCTATATTCTACCTCACCTAGCATGATGTCCTCCTGTAGGGATTGGTCCTTCCTAATAACATATCCAAAGTTTGTACGATGAAGTCTCACCATCCTGGCCTCTAAGAAGCGTTCTGGCTGTACTTCTTCTAAGGCAGATTTGTTTGTTTTTCTGGCAGTCCATTTTATATTCAATATTCTTCACCAACACCGTAATTCCAAGGGATCAATTCTTCTTCTGTCTTCCTTATTCCTTGTCCAGCTTTTGCATACATACAAGATGATTGAAAACATCACAGCTATGGTTGGGTACATATTAGTCTTCCAGGTGCATCGTGGATTTTTAATGCTTTAAAGAAATTTTTTGCAGTAGACTTTCCCAATGCAATACAGCATTGATTTCTTGAGCACTGCTTCCATGGGCATTGATTGTGCATCCAAGTAAAATGAAATCCTTGACAACTTCTGTAATGGCTTGAAATATGTCCTCCCAAAAATGTGTGTGTCAATTTTGCTGAGCCATGATTCCCAGTATCATGAGGTTGTCCTCTAAATTTGTGACTGTAATTTTTATGTTGTAATTCTTAACCTCTGCCCATGGTTAGTCAGGCAACACTAGATTCTGCTAAGGAGGATTATTAGAGTGTGGCAGTAAAACTCTTATTAAAGTCACATCCCTGATCCAACGTAAAGGGAATTTCCTTGGGATATGGATTTTATCTCCCTTTATCTCTCAAGAGATAAAAACAAAAGAGAGCAGAGTGTGGATCTCACACCATCAAGAAAGCAATACTGGGAGCAGAGTGCATCCTTTTGACCTGAAGTTTCTGTAATAAGATGTTCGAGACCAAGCAAAGATTGATCCACAGCAAGGACTTTTCTCCAGAGCCCACAGAGACAGAAAGCCTTCACCTGGAGCTAAGGCTCCCAATTTGGATTTCCAGTCTGCTAGGCTGTAAGAGTATAAACTTCTCTTTGTTAAAGCCACTTGCTTGTGGCATTTCCATTATATTAGCACTAGATGACCAAAATGACCTCAATATTTTCTTCTTTCATCATGATATTGCTTATTGGTCCTGTTACAAGGGCTTTTGATTCTGTCTATTGAGCTATAATCTACCCTGAAGACTGTGGTCTTTGATATTCATCAGTAATTGCTTTAAGTCCTCTTTGCTCTCAGCAAGCAAGGTTGTGGAAACTCCATATTTCAGGTTGTTGATGAGTCTTCCTTTGATACTGATTGCACATTCTTCTTCAAGTAGTCTGACTTCTCAGATTGTTTGCTCAGCATACAGATTAAACAAATATGCTGAAACGGTACAACTGTGATGCTCACAGTTCCTGCCTTTGAACCAAGCAATGTTTCCTGTCGTATATGAATGACTACTTCTTGATCTATGTGCAGGTACCTTATGAGGACAATTAAGTGTTCTAGAACTCCAATTTTTCACAGTTTTGGCCTCAGTTTACTATGGTCCACAAAGTCAAATACATTTACATAACCAATAAAGTACAGGAAGACATATTTTTGGTATTATCTGCTTTTTGCCAACATCCATCTGAAATCAGTAATGATACACCTTGTTCCATATCCTCTTCTGAAAATGGCTTAACTTTCTGGCAGTTCCCTGTTGATGTATTGCTGCAACCATCTCTGAATGATCTTCAGCAAAATTTTACTTGTGTGGGATATTAACTGTTCAAAAAGTGTTCAGTAATTGCCAAATTCTGTTGGATCACCATTCTTCCAAGTCCACACAAATGTGTATCTCTTCCAGTTGGTTGGCCAGGTAGCTATCTTCCAAATTTCTTGCTGTAGATAAGTGAGCATCTCCAGCACTGCATACATTTGTTGAAATACCTCAGCTGGTATTCTGTCAATTCTTGGAGCCTTATTTTTAACAAATGCCTTCGCCATGAGTTGGAACTGACTCTACAGCACTTGGCTTTGGCTTAGTGCAGCTTGTACTTCTTCCGTTAATATCACTGGTTCTTCATTATATGATACCTCTTTAAATGGTAGAGCATCAACCAATTCTTTTTGATACAGTGATTCTGTGTATTCTTTCTATATTCTTTTGCTACTCACTGGTGCCATTCAATGTTTTCCCTGGAGGATCTTTCACTATTGCAACTCAAGGCATGAATTTTTTCTTCAGTTCTTTTCTTCAGTTCATCATTTTTCTTTGAGAAATGCTGGATGTGTTCTTACCTTTTGGTTTCTTATCTCTAAGTCTTTGCACGTTATTTATAATACTTTACTTTTTCTTCTTGTGCCTCCTTTTACACTAGTAAGGTGAATAATAATAAAAGTAATGGCAAAATTACTATATTTAGCACATACCTTGTGCCAGCTTTGTGTTAAGAAATTTTCAAGAGTTACCTTATTTGAGCCTTACAATATCTCTTTTCAACAATGAGGAAACTGGGACCTAGGGAAATCAAGTGAATTACCCAATATTGAACCCCAAAAATCTGACTCCTTCACTTTTAACTGTAATTTGAGGTGTCAATTCTTCAACTTTGGACATGTTGTCAGGAAAGATCAGTCCCTGGAAAAGAATATCATATTTGGTAGAGTGGAGAGTCAGCAAAAAAAGAGGAAGACCCTCTACAAGATGGATTGAGACAGTGGCTGCAACAATGGGCTTAAGCGTAAAAATGATCGTGGACATGGCACAAGACTGGGCAGTGTTTCCTTCTGTTGTTCACAGGCTTGTTATGAGTTGGAACTGACTTGATGGTACCTAACAAAAACAACATTCTTCTGAAGTAAAGAAGCTTTTTGACTTAGGGAGATGAAAAGCCTTAGAGAGCTATTCAGCAGAAAATGTGGGTGTTTGTTTTATTTCGTTTTTAATCATTTCCTTACTGCAGACGTAAACTCAGAATATTTTAAGTACCATTCAATGAAGCCTTTACCGTGGATTGACTTGCATCTCCCCAGAAATGTATGTATCAATTTGACTGGGCCATGATTCCCAGTATTCTATGATTGTACACCATTTTGATTTGAAGAGATCTTCCTATGTGCCATAAATTCTACTGTGATGATGTAATAAGATGGATTAGTGGCAGTTATATTTATGAGGTCTACCAAGTTAGACAGTGTCTTAAGTAGATCTCTTTTGAGATATGAAAAAGAACGTTAAGCAGAGAGACAAAGGAACATCACACCACCAAGAAAGCAGAACGAGGACCTGAAGATCCTATGCTGAGGTGTTCCTAGACCAAGAGAAGACTAATGCATCAGAAGGACTGTCCTCCAGGCCCACAGAGACAGGAAGCCTTCCCTGGAGCTAACACCCCAAATTTGGGCTTCCAGCGTGGTAGGTTGTCAGAAAATAAACTTCTCTTTGTCACACCCATCCATTTGTGGTATTTCTGTTATAGTAGCACTAGATGACTAAGATAGTCCTTATTCAAAATGTCAAACCCAGGTCAAAGTAAATAAAGGTAAATGCCATGTCAACAAAGCTAACAGAGGCTTAGGAACATCTATAGGACAAAGGAGAGGCAGAAATAGCCATCAAGTAAACAATGTTCAAGGAGACTAAAGAGGTGTACAGTAAACATGAAACTTCATTACTTTGAAGAACCCTGCTGAAAATCTTAAAATAAAACTCTTCTAGAATCTGCTTCTAGATCACAGAGATATACCTGTTACCTGTCTTTGATCACTGTTGCCACAGTTACTTTCACAAAAACAGTCTTTGAACCTGAACAGTTGAGCTCTCCCTGGTACCTGTTTCACACTTAAAAACACATAATCTTCTCTTGGAGGACTTCACAAACAAGGGTAGGAAAATGACTATGATGTCACCTAGCCTATCTACTTAAGGCAAAATAGTAGTATAGAAAAATATAATATTCCAGAAAAACTTCTAAAATTCTTCTCTTTTGTTTGAAGATATAACATGCTCCTAAGTGGTTTTAACCTGCTAATATGACTGTGTTGTTGTTGCGGCTAACTGCCGTCTAGACACTTCTGACTCATGGTGACCTGAGGTATAACACCACAAAACTCTGCGCAGTCTCTTGCCATCCTTATGATCACTGTAGCACTTGAATCCATCGTTATTTTTCACCCTAGGTGGCTCATCTTTCAGCATTAAATCAGACAAAATTCTGTTGTCATCCATAGGGCCTTTACTCATTGAGTTTGAAAAGTAGACCACCAGGCCTTTCTACCTAGTCTGTCTTAGTCTGAAAACTCCACTGAAACCTATCCATCATGGATGATCCTGCTAGTACTAGAAATACCAGTGATATAACTTCCAACATCACATTAACATGCAAGTCAACCCCGTCCATATGACCTTAGATGGTCTCATTGTCATTATGATAACGATTTTTAAATTGGGTCCAGAAGTTCACAGGTGTCCCACTGGCACTGTGCCCACCTACTTTCAGATTCTTGTTATTAGTTTTTGTGATGTAGGGAAGCTGTACTTTTATTTCTGACATGAATTATGAATTTTTATATACCTTTCAATACTTCTGACAGGATCATCTTTCTCATATATTAGAGTACATTCCCATGCTAAAATCTTCAAGTAATAAGAAAAGGCAGGAAATGTTACCACTGGCATTAATTTTTTAATAGAGCTTTATTTATTCTGTTGTGGAAAATGTACACAGCAAAATCTGTTTCTATCAAGTCAGTAGTTCTGTCTCAGAGCAATCCAGTGCAATGGAGAAGAACTTCCCTGTAGGATTTCCAAGAGTGTAACTCTCTGTGGAAAGAGACTCCCACGTCTTTCTCCAGTGGAGCAGCTGGTGGGTTCAAACCATTGACCTTTCAGTTAGCAGCCAAGCACTTACCCATCGAGACACCACTTTCATTCACAGCAAACATACACCAATTCAGCAGTTTCTACATGTACCATTGTGTAACCATTCTCACCCTCCTTTTCTGAGTTGTTCCTCTCCCATTAATATCAGTTATCTCTAAGAGCCTATTTAAACTTTTGAATTGCTTTTGTAAATTTTATTTCATATAGATATTTCTTGATAGAGCATAACTCTCAAATTATCTCAGGGTAATGTTCTTAAGGGTTTATCTAACCTTAATGACTTCAGGAAGTTTGCAGCTCATGAGAATTTGGAATTTTATTCTGCCTCTTGGTCCTTTTGATCAGGATTCTTCAACGGAAACTTTAATCAAAATGTTCAATAACAGTAGCTGGACACCACACAGTTCTTTCATCTCATGACAAAGGAGGTGGTTGTTCATGGAGGCAATCAGTCACACATTCCACCTCTTCCTCCTACTCCCATCTCTCCTTCTTTCTGTGTTGTCCCAGGAGAATAAAGGCCAACTGTTGCATCTTAGATAGCTTTTAAGACTCTAGGCACTATGCATTAAACAAGCAGGTAGAATAAAAAAGCAAACCTACTGCCATGAAATTGATTCCAACTAATAGCAACCCTGTAGAACAGAGTTGAACTGTTCCATAGAGTTTCCAAGGAGTGCCTGAAGGATGTGAACTGCTAGCTTCTTGATTAGCAGACATAGCATTTAACCACTACTCCACCAGGGTTTAGAATAGAAGCACTAAATATGTCATTAGGCCAGCCAGCTAAGGTGTCTGGTGAAACCAGAAGCTTAAATCTCCAAATCGAGAAACCAAATCCCATGAGGGTTTTGGTTATATATAGCAGCCTCAGCAGTTACTTTGTTTTTGTTTTGTTGTTTCAGTTTTGGTCTTTGTTGTAAATATACCTATCACAACTTCTGTCGACTTTTTACAGTTGTACAACTTACTGACAGCAATTACAGTAATTGGCTATGCAACACTACATTTAATCAACGTGATATTTTCATTAACACCCCTGTTTACACCCCCATGAGAATCTAAAGCCACTAATAAGCTTTGTTCTCTACACATTTGTCATTTCTTGTCTTTCTATATAAATGAAGTCCTACAGTATTTGTCCTTTTGTGATTCACTTATTTCACTCAGTGTATCTTCCAGCTTCATCTACGTTGTAGTATGTATCAAGACTTCATTTCTGCTGCTGGCTGAGCAGTACTGCATTGTATATATATATACCACATTTTTATTTATCTATTCTTCTGTTGATGGGTATTTAGATGTGTCTACCCTTTGGCTATTATGACTATCAGAATTAAGTCTTCGAGGTTCCACTGCAAGAGTCCAGCATGCTCAGGAATTTCCATCACAGGAAATACATATCTGTGGATCTACCAATAATGCTAAGCAAAAAGAGAGGAACAAACAGTCTCCCCTACTATCTCCTGTCGAAATGCCAGGGTTATTGTTTGGTAAGTAATGAAGAAACCAAAATCAAACCTATTGCTATTTAGTTGTGACCCTTTAGAACAGAACGGAATTGCCCCATAGCAATTGGTGGATCCAAACTGACAACTTTTGGTTCGCAATTGAGCTCTTAACTGTTTGCACTGCCAAGGCTCCAAACACAATAAAGGGTAAGTTCCAAATAAGGAGTCCTGGTAGTGCAGTAGTTAAACACCAGCCACTAACTGAAAGGTCAGGAATTTGAACCTATCAGGTGGCTCTGCAGAAGAAAAACTTGGTAATCTGCTCCCATAAATATTACAGCCTAGGAGATCCTATGGGGATTTCTACTGCATCCTATAAGGCCACTACAAGTCGAAATCAACTCAACGGCACACAACAACAACATGTTCTAAATGCTGAGGAAAGGGCACAATTAGGGGAAAACCTACTACTCTAAAGACAAGAAAACAGCATCAGCCATTTTTCTGTTACCAGTGGCCTGAGTCTCGGCCTGACATGTTCTAAAACTTGTTTATTTTTTAAAAAGATGTACTGAATGCCTACTATGTGTCAAACAAGATCCAGGTACTGGGAGATAAAGAATGACAAGAGAGTTTACAACTTCTACTACTATGAAGTTTATACACTAGCCAGGTAGAGAAACAATAGTTGAGTGAATGGATGAGTAGTCTCATAGGTGTTATGAAAAAAATAAACAGGGGGAGAAAGCAAACCTGGCCCCTTGTCCAAACTCTTTAGAGTTATCATAAGTAATATCATGTACCACCGGCAGAATGAACTTGAGAAAAATATGAAAATGCAAAACACCGTTGTTTTAGTCAGCTAGTGCTGCTTTAACAGATACTACTAGCGGATGGGTCTAACAGAGAAAATTTTATTCTTATACAGTCCGGTAGGCTACAAGTCCAAATTGAAGGTGTCCAATCCAAGGGAAGTTTTCCCCTCTTTGTTGGCTCTGTAGGAAAGTCTTCATGTTGTATCAGTCTTTGGCCAGGGAGCATCTTGGCACAGAAACCTCAGCTCTGAAGGATGCACTCTATTCCTGGTGCTGCTTTCTTGATGGTATAAGGTTCCCCAAATCTCTCTATTAGCTTCTTTCCTTTGTATCTCAAGACACTGCCTCAAAGCATAAAACAGTTTTACACACTGAGTCCCGCCCCACCTACACAACTTCAGCCCATCCACCCTTGTTAACATCATAGAGGCAGGATTTACACAATGGAGGAACAGAACACAATACCAGAAATCATGGCCTAGCTAAATTGCTACATAGATGGGGGGTGGGGAACACAGTTCAATCCATGACAACCATTAATACTACTCCCAAGGAAATAATGTCTCAAGATCTCACCTAAAGAAAACCAAACAAAAAAAATCAAACCCACTGCCGTCAAGTCAATTCCGACTCATAGTGACCCCAGAGGCAAAGTAGAACTGCCCTACAGAGTTTCTAAGGAGCACCTGACAGATTTGAACTGCCAACCCTCTGGTTAGCAGCTGTAGCACTTAGCCACTATGCCACCAGGGTTTCCACTGGAGCAGCACCAGATGACCAGAATAGTAGGAATGGAGAATGTCAGGAGATGAGCTCAGAGGGAGAGGTGATGGAGTTAAATCTAAGAATCAAAGGCAATAAAGGGAGGCAGATTTCTCACTCTCAGAGAATGGAGTTATAAATATGAAAACAGAGAAATCCAGAATAAATCCCGTGGTGTTTAATGGGAAATGATGTGACCACCTAGATTTCAGTATACATAACCACCAGTTGCTGCCAAGTTGATTCTGACTCATGGCACCCACATATGTGTTAGAATAGAGCTTTCAGTGGATGGGTTTGGAGAACTATATCACCACCATAAAAATAAAAAATGTGTAAACAGGCCCTAGTTTTGTCCAGTGAGAGGGCCTGGGAGCAACAACCCTCCAATAGCAATGAACCCACCTAATGCCCAAATCTTGGCTTCTGATTATTGTTCTTCCCTTAAAGGAACCATGGGTGCCTGGAAAAGTGGCTGAATCCAGGACTGGTATAAGGTAAGATTTTGAAATATTTTATTGTTCCAGATAGCAAAAAAGTCTTCAAGAAAAATGCAAAAGCCAGTTTGAAGAGGATCCTGGGGGCAAAATTGGGGACAATTATTACAGCAGTTAGGTACAAATAGTAGTAGCATACATCATAATCCATTAAATAAAATAGGAACCTATGAATTTATACTCATATAAATAAGTGCATTAGTTAATTAACCAATTAAAGGTTTGATTAAAGGAAGATATCTACAAGGTTCAAAGAACCTCTCCACAAAATATTTAGTAATTACAAGAGGAAGGAAGAATAACCTTAAAGTGTAGAAGCCTGTCAGTCACCATCTTAATCAAGTAATCAAAGTGAACATCATCAGCCTCAGGATAAATTAAACATGTGCAACACCTGGTAAGATGCAACGCAAAAACACAGTATTATTTCTGTGCTATTCTTGCCAAAGACACATGGCCTGAACCTGTTGTTGTTAGGTGCCACTCAGAGCAACCCTACGTACAACAGAACTAACCACTGCCCAGCCTTGTCCCACCCTTGTAATTATTGCTGTGTTTGAGCCCATTGTTGCAGCCACTGCATCAGTCCATCTCACTGAGGCTCTTCCTCTTGTTCGTTGATCTACTTTACCAAGCATGATGCCCTTCTCCAGGGGCTGATCCCTTCTGATAACATGTCCAAAGTATGTGTAATGTAGTCTCACCACGCTTGCTTCTAAGGAGCATTCTGGTTGTACTTCTTCGAAGAGAGATTTGTTTGTTCTTTCGTCAGTCCATAGTACATTCTATATTCTTCACCAATACCTCAACTCAAAAGTTTCAATTCTTCTTCACTTTTCCTTAATTCACTGCCCAGCTTTTCCACATATATGAAGCAACTCAAAACACCGTGGCTCGAGTGAGGTACACTTAACTCATCTAAGTGACTATCTTTGCTTTTTAACACTTTGAAGAACTCTATCGCAGCTGTTTTGCTCAACGCAATGTGTCATTTAATTTCTTTTTTTTCCTATTTTTTAGTACTGACTGATTTTTCTATGACTTGACAGCTATGGACAATGGGCAGCACACAATGCTTGGCATACAGTAGGGCTCAATGTTTATTTATATAAATAACCAAGAAAAAATCATTTCAACAGGATAACTGATAAATGCATTTTGTGTGAAGTTATAATTTATTATAGATAATCACTTCCATAAGGTAAAGGAATGCATGTCTTTTTCTAAGTGACTGAGTGACTTAAGTCATTTCATAAGTTACATCTTTTTATGTTGCTGTAATTTTCTTTTTAGTGTACTCCAGGTGAAAGTTAATTTCTCATCAAAAAATCTGTACATATATTGTTATGTGACATTAACTGCAATCCTCACAAAGCCCACTCCCCTTCCCTGCTCCTGGTTTCTCATGTATATTCAACCCTTCCTCTCCCTTCCTGCCTCCTCATACCCACTCCAGACAAGAACCATCCATTTGATCCCTTGTATTTGACTGAACCAAGAAGCACACTCCTCACAGTATTACTTTTTGTCTTACCCTCCAGTCTAATCTTTGTCTGAAGAGTGGTTTCAGGAATGGTTTTAGTTCTCTATTAACCAAACACCAGTCATAGTTTCAGGGGCTCCTCCATTCTCTCTCAAACTATTAAGTCTGGTCTTTTTACAAGAATCTGAGTTCTGTTTCACATTTTTCTCCCTCTCCATCCAGGATTCTCCACTATGTTCCGAGTCAAGGCAGTAACTGGCAGTAGCCAGGTACCATCCAGTTCTTCTGGTCTCAGGCTGATGAAGCCTCTGCTTCACGTGGACTTTCTGTCTCTTGGGCTAATATTTTCTTTGTATTTTTGTTATGCTTCATTTTCCTTTGTTCCAAGTGGGTTGAGACCAATTGATGATTCTTGACCACTCCCAAGCCCTGAAGACTGCAGATGGCAGTCAACCAAGTCGATGCAGAGCATTTTCTTAATAAACTTTGTTATATGAACTGATATATATGTGCTTGGAAAACCATGGTCTCCAGGCTCCAGACCCAGGTACTGTTTCCCTTAAAGTGTTTAGATGCATGCAGGAAACTTCTGCTTTGGTCCTACTGTGCTGACTTCCCCTGTATTGTGTTGTCCTCTCCGTCACTGAAGATTATCCTGTCTGCTTTCTAGTTAGTAACTGCTGCTTATGGGAGTTGATTGTCAATGCAGGTAAAATGAAATCCTTGACAACTTCAATTCTTTCTTCTTTTGTTCTGATGTCACCTATTGGTCCAGTTGTGAAGATGTTTTTTTCTAAATGTTGAGGTATAATCCATACTCATGGATATGGTCTTTGATCTTCATCAGTAAGTTCTTCAAGTCCTCTTCACTTTCCGCAAGCAAGGATGCATCATCTACATCATGCAGGCTAATGGTGAGTATTCCTTCAATGCTGATGACACATTCTTCTTGACATAGCCCAGCTTCTCAGATGATATGCTCGGTATACAGACTGAATAGATATGGTGAAAAGATGTACCGTGACACATACCTTTCCTAAACTTAAACCCTGCAGTATCCTTTTATTCTATTCAAATGACAGGTTGTTCATGAGCACAATTAAGCCCACTGCTGTTGAGTAGATGCTGAGTAACAGCAACCCTATAGGACAGAGTAGAGCTGCACCACTGAGTTTCCAAGGAATGTCTGGTGTATTTGAATGGCCAGTCTTCTGGTTAGCAGTCATTACTCTTAATCACTGTGCCACTTGGGTTTCCAAGGACAGTTAAGTGCTCTGGAATTCCCATTTCTTGCAATATCATCCAAAATTTGTTATGATCCACACAGTCAGTAAGACACAGGTACGTATCTTTCTGATGTTCTCTACGTTCAGCCAGAATCCATCTGTCTTAGTCAGTTAGTGCTTCTTTAACAGAAATATCCCATGTGCGTGGCTTTAAAAAGAGATATCTTGTCACAGTCTAGTAGGCTAACAGTCCAGATTCAGGATGTCAGCTCCAGGGCAAGACTTTCTCTTCTAGGCCTGACAGAAGGCCCTTGTTGTCAAGCTTCCCCTAGACTGGGCTTCCGATGCACAGGGACCCCAGTCCTTTCCAAAAGGACGTGCTCAGCCCTGAGCACCTCTTCTTTCTGATGATACGAGGTCCCTAACTCCCTACTTGCCTCCCTTTCTTTTGTATCCCAAGAGGCTTCTGCAGTACAGTCCCACACCTTGAATCCTGCCCTCACCCCAACTTAAGTGCCTCCCATCCTCCCTCATTAACATCACAGAGGCAGCATGTACTGGATACAGTAACCTCACACAGTACTGGGAATCATGGTCCAGCCAAACCATTACACATATTTCTATACACATTTGGGTTGGGGGAGACACAAATTCAACCCATTGAAATTATCTGACATCAGCAATGATGCCCCTGGTTCTACATTCTCTTCTGAATCCAGCTAAAACACAGGTAAACATCTTTCTGGTGCTCTCTGCTATCAGCCAGGACCCACCTGACATCATCAATATCCATGGCTCTATGTCCTCTTGTGAATATGACTTGAATTTCTAGCAATTTCCTGTCAATATAGCCACTTTTAAATCATCTTCAGCAAAAAAAAAAAAAATTCATTTGCATATGGTATTAATGATACTGTTCAATAATTTCCATATTTGGTTGGATCATTTTCCAGAGAAATAGGCATAAATATAGAGCTCAGTTGCCCAGGTCTTCCAAAGTCCTTGGCATAGTCAAGTGCACACTTCCAGTGCTGTATCCATTTGTTAAAACATCTCAGTTGGTATTTCATCAATTCCTGGAGACTTTTTTTTCAGCAGCGTCCTCAGTGTACCCTCAACTTCTTCTTTCAGTACCATCGATTCTAGAAATGGTTGAATGTCAGCCAGTTCTTTTTGGTATAGTGACTCCACACATTCTTTCAATATTCTTTTGATGCCAGTGGCATCATTTAATATTTCCCCATAGAATCCTTCACTATCACAACTTGAGGCTTGAGTTTTGTCTTCAATTCTTTCAGCTTGAGAAATATCATGCTCTTTCCTTCTATCTTTAGGTCTTTGCACACGTCAATATAATATTTTATTTTGTTTTGTCAAGCCACCCTTTGAAACCTTCTGTTCAGCAGTCTTACTTCATCATTTCTTCACTACACAATGTTAGTGAAAGTTTGAGTCTCTTGTTTTTTTTTGTTTTGTTTTCTTTTTGTCTTTTTTTCTTTCCTGTCTTTTTAATGACTTTTTACTTCCTTCATGTATGATATCCTTGATGTTATTCCACAACACACCTGGTCAACTGTGTTCAAGATGCCAAATCTATTCTTGAGATGTTCTGTAAACTCTGGTGGGATATGCTCAAGACCTTACTTTGGCTCTCATGGACATTTTAATTTTTTCAATTTCAACCGGAACTTGGGTGTGAGCAGTTGATGGCCTGTTCCACAGTTAGCACCTGTCAGTGTTCTGACTGATGGTATCAAGTTTTTCACCATCTCTTTCCACAGATGAATTTTATTTGATTCCTGTATATTTCATCTGGTGAGATCTGTATGTGTAGTTACCATTTATGTTGTTTCATAAAGGAATTTGCAAAAAAATAAGTCTCCCACCAAAGACAGATGCAACACAAGGACTTTCCTCTGGAGCCCACAGAGGGAAAGTCTTCCCCTGGAGCACACACCCTGAATTCGGACTTGTAACCTTGTAACTCAGACTGTGTGAGAATGAACTTGCCTTTGTTAGAGCTATCACTTTGTGATATTTCTGTTACAGCAGCACTAGATGACTGAAACACACAGTAAATCATTATATTTATGTCTTCTGTAATTTGTCAACAATGTTTGAAGTTTCTGTGTCTTGATCTTATATGTCTTTTGTAACATTTATCTGTATTTCGTATTTTTAATGTTATTGTAAGTGCCATTATTTTTTATTTCACCTTTTATTATTCATTAATGGTACATAAAAGTAGAATTGAATTTTGTATAGTAATTTTACATCCTACAACTTTGCTAAACTTACTTTAACAATTCTGGTAGCTTTTACATACACCTTATCAGATTTTCTCCACAGATGATCATGTCATCAGTGAATAAAGACAGATTTGTTTTTTCCTTCTCAGTCTTTATGGCATTTTATTTCTTTATCTTGCTTGACTGACTGGCCATTTCAGTGCTGAGTAGAAGTGATGAGAACAAACATCCTTGCCTTACGGAGAAAGCCGCTTGTCTTTCACCATTAGTATGGTGTTGGCTCCAGACTTTCCCTAGGTACCTTTTATAAGATTGAAAAAGTTTATCTTTTACTACTAATATCCTAAGAGTTTTTATCAGAAACAAACATTAAATTTTGTTAAATGCTTTTTCTGCATCTACTGATGTAATCATGTGGAGTTTTTTTATTTAGTCTATTAATATGATGAATTATGGTGACTGACTTTCAAAAGTTAAACCAATCTTTCATTCCTGAGATAAAACCCACTGAATCGTAATTATCCTTTTTTGGTATATTGTTGGATTTTATTTGTGGGTATTTTGTTACATACTTTCATGTCTATGTTCATGAGGAATATTGGTCTGAAGTTTTCTTGAAACCCCTTTTCAAGTTTTGATATTAGAGTAACAGTGACCTTATAAAATGAATTGGGAAATATTTTCAGATTTATATTACTTTTTTCTTAAATATTTGAAGACATCAGGGTTTGATGTTTTCTTGTGGTTTTAAATTAAAATTTCAAATTTTTAATAGCTGTAGTGTATTGAGGTTTTATCTATTTATTGAGTTTCCCAGTTTGTGTCAGCCAAAAAACCTGCCCATTTCATGTTAGTTGTCAGATTACTAGCATAGAGTTGTTTGCAATATTCTCTTATTATCTTTTCAATGTTTGTCAGATCTGTGGTATTGTTCCCTCCCTCGTGCCTGATAATGATAATTTTTGTCATCTATTTGTTTTCTGATCAGTCTGGTTAGAGATTTGTTAATTTTGCTGTTCTTTGGTTTAATTTTTGAAAGTCGGTTACCATAAGTCATCATGTTAATAGACTAAATAAAAAACTCAACATGATCTTATAAAAGAACTAGGTTTTTGTTTCATGGACTTTATCTTTTTTGTTTCCTGTTTCACTGATCTATACTCTTGTCTTAGTCATCCAATATGGCCCTAGCAGAAATACCACAAGTAGATGACTTTAACAAAGAAAAGTTTATTCTTACACAGGCCAATAGGGTACCAGCTCCAGGGAAAACACTCTCTCTGTCAGCTCTGGAGGAAAGTCCTTGTGTTGCATCAGTCTTTTCTTTGGTCTCAGAGCATCTTGGCACAGGGCACTCCGGTCCAAAAGATGTGCCTTGCTCTCAGCACTGCTCTCTTGATGCTATAATGTCCCAACTCTGCTTATTTCTCCTTCTTTTGTCTCTTGCAAGATAAAAGATAATACTCTTAGTATGACTATTACAGTCCCACTCTAATCTGCTTTAACATAATCTAATCTATTAACCATAGTCAGAGATTAGGATCTACAGCATAAGAAAATCACAAAAAAAAAAGAACAATCACACAATACTGGTAATCACGGCCCAGTCAAATTGCTACACACATTTTAGGGGGATGTAATTCAATCTGTGACAGTACTTAATTATTTTTCCAGTTCTGCTTAATTTTAGTTTAATTTGTTCTTCTTTTTGTAGCTTCTTAAGGAGGAATCTTAGGTCAGGTTGGAGAACCCTATTTTTAATAAAAAACATTTTAGTGCTGTAAAAATTTTTTTTAAGTGATGCTTTAGCTATATCCCTCAAAACTTCAGGTTCACACCAGAAATTTACCCTTTTAACCATTTAAATAATTTAATTCAATAGCATTAAACACATTAGGATCTTTGCTCTTGTTTTAGTCAGCTAGTGCTGCTTTAACAGAAATGTCACAAGTAGATAGCTTCAGAAAGAGAAATATTTAAACACTCTCCAAAAGGCTACAAGCCCAAATTCAGGGTGTTGTCTCCAAGGAAAGGCTTTCCCTCTTTGTCAGCTCTGAAAAAAGCTCCTTGAGTTACATCAGTCTTTGGTCAGGGAGCACCTTGGCACGGCAAACTCAGATCTGAAGGATGCACTCCCAGTGCTGCTTTCTTGATGGTGTGAGGTTCCGCACTTTCTGCTTGCTTCCCTTTCCTTTTATCTCTTGTAGGATGAAAGGATAAAAGGTGGTATAAACCATACTTCCGGGAAACTCCCTTTACTTTGCAGCAGGGAGGTGACCTTAGGAAGAGTGTTACAGCCTTACTCTAAGCCCCTTTAACATGATCCAGTTTATTAACCATAAGCAGAGATTAAAATTTATAGCATAGGAAAATCACAAAATGGAGGGCAACCACAGCCCAGCCAAATGTTTTTAGGGGGACACAGTTTAATCCATGACAGCTCTCTTCTGTACCCAAGCAGAGCTAGAGAAAGAGACAAAATAGCTACCAATTTGGGCAACGACAATATCATTAGTCTCATTTTACAGATAATGAAACTATGGCTGAAGATATTAAAATAAATTCTGAGGTTGAAATACCAGTAAATAGCAGCCTGGGGTTTTATTCAGAACATCTGACTCTAAATCTCATCTTCTTGCTGACATTCTTTATCCATATCTCTGAATGTCTAAGTTAAACCCTTTCTGCAAATTTAGTGTCTAAGATGGCTTAGAATTTAAAAGACTTTCAAGGGATCTCAGAAATTCTCAGATTTCGAGATGTGGTGATGTCAGACACAGCAGTCACAGAGGGTAGGCAATTTTTGGTGGCCAGTCAGACTTTTCTGACCTTTGAAGTCATCCCCGGATAGCTTCCTCGGCAGATGAAGCAGCGTTCGATGAATACAATCAAGGTAGTCTGCATTTAACCTCTAGTCAACAAGTACCAGGAGCTACAACATGGTTCCTAAATTGGTACTTAGAAGACTCACCTTGGGAGCTCCTTGGAATTCTAGCTCAGTCAGTATTGGATGGGATGTAAGAATCGGGATTTTGTAACCAGAACGTTAGGCAATTCTGGTCTAGAATATCAGGTTCCTAAACTAGTAGGGAAGGCTAGAAAGATAGTTGCCATCAACAAGTTTACTTTGACTGAGGGTGAACTTAAAGTAAAACAGAAAAAAGGCAAAACAAAACCATACATGATCATCAGCATGTTTTGGTCTATTACTGCAGTTATTTTGCCAGTCCATCACACGAAGGCTCTCCCTTACCCCTACTGCCCCTCTACTTCACCAAAATTAATATCTTTATCCCTCCTGATGACATGTCCAAAGCAAGAAAGCCGAACAGTGTTCTGTTGTGATTCATAAGGTTTTGATTGGCTAATTTTCAGAAGGAGATCATCTGGCCTTTCTTTTCATTCCGCTTAGCCTAGAAGTTCCACTGAAATCTGTCTACCCTATGTGACCCTCCTGGGATTTGAAACACCAGTGGCCTAACTTCCAGCATGATAGCAACACTAAAGCCACCATAGCATGATAAACTGACAGACAGGTAGTGAAGGGAGAGGCTGGAGAGTGGGGATGAAGTGGCCAAAGAGTAGGTGGCAGAGAAATCTGTTTGTGGATTGCCTTGTCAGCCCTCTTTAGGATTTTGGATTTTACTCTAAGAATAGCGATGAATAGTTTAGGCTTTTAAACTGGAGGTTACTTTAAAAAGATCACAGTGGTAAGAATGTAGAGAACAGATTAGAAGGATAAAAGACAGGAGAAGGGGAAGAGTAGCTGGGAGGCTGGCAAAGCAGGTTAGGAAAAGAGATGATGGTAGGCTGGAATATGATAGTGGTGGTGGAGTGGTGAGGATGGAGAGACTTTAAGCTAAAAATTAACACACATAAAAAGATAGCAATACAATGAAAGAGTTCAATGACATGGGCAAACAGTAAAATGCAAGCTGTTAGCAAGAGTCTATAAACAAGAAATCAACATAATCCCAGAAATAATGGTCTGGGGCCCAAGGGAGAATTCCTCACCGGGAGGAATTTTGAAGTTTCTTTTTATTTTGTAGTTTCCTTGACTCTGTCCTTTTGGGAAATTTGTTTACGTTAATTAATTGAATTACTGCCTTAGGTCATAAAGGCCAATACTCAGCCTAGAATCTGGGTAATGACTATTCTAACAACAGTCATATTTTTAGCAGAGGCCCCTCACAAGCAGTTTTATGAGTCTCTCTCACGAAAACTCTTCCCAACCAGTTCCATATCCCCAAGTTATACCTTGTTTAGGGGCTCAAATACTCAGCCCTTCATTACAGCACCATCATTCAATCTGCTCTAAAGCTGGGAAATGAACTTTGTCCAACATTAAGTGTACACAGAAAAACACTGACATGATGACCACGATTTAATTTTGGTGTTCTGTGAGCAGCCTCTCAGGAGTGACATAAATCTAAACTTGTAGATTTATGTATACATACTCTATATTTACTCTGTTCAATGATATTTGTAGTCGTATCATGTGTCATTTCCCTGCGGCTGGTACAAAAGGTTATAGGTTTAAATTCCCTTGGGACTGGCTACAAATTAAATCAATTATATTTTTAACACACACGTCCTCATGAGACTTTATTGTTTTTCTGAGAAACATCAACTAGAACCCAACAAGAGGGTAGTAATTTCCTCTATGTTGCGTTTAAGAAAGAAATTTTCTAAGGGAATAAAGATTAACATCTACCAGTAAAGCATATAAAAAAGAAAAGAAATCAGGAGAGAAAGGGAAGAAATCTTTAAAATTAACAGATAAAGGGAGAAGTCCAGTTATAAGAGAGGAAGGAGTTGCTGAAACAAAGATTCTCGATGCTGAACTCCTGTTAGGATTGTCTTATAGGCTACAGATCCCCGTCCACACCAATTAAGTCATCTCTCTGAAGTGGGGCTGCAGGCCAAGGTATGCTTTAAAACCTGTACAGCCATTTCTAATGTTCAGTACTGGAGAAGAAATACAAGAGAATTGGTGCAGGATTTTCATCATCCAAGAACCCACATTTGACATACGGGGCAAGGATTAATCCAAGCTACCTGTGTCTTATTCTCCATACTAAAATGTCCAACTTCCTTCCAAGCTAAACTTTTCTTTAAAATGAAATGTGAACAAAAGTCCTCTTTTTTCAACATATTTAAAAAATGAATATAGCTTCATTGAATTTTCACCTTTTAAAAACCACAAACAAATAAGGGTTTACTGTCAAGAATATACAAAAAAATTCCTGTAACTCAACAACAAAGAAGAAAAATGACCTAATTTAAAAACAGAAAAGATTTTCATAGACCTTTCTCCAAATAGGGTACACAAATGGCCAATAATCACATGAAAAGATTGCTCAAAGACAAGTGTCCTTAGGAAAATTCAAATAAAAGCCACAATGAGATACCACTTTATAGCCACTAGGATGATTGCCACAAAGCCAAGCCAAGTGCCGTGGAGTCGGATGATTAGTTAACAGAAAAAAAGAGACTGAGACAGAGCCAACACAGTGCTATTCACAGAAACACCTTGCCATCTCTCTAAAGACTCAAAAACGTAAGTAAAACAGATACTAATGTCAAGCCTTGAACCCTAAGCATCCAGTCGAGGAATAAAGAACTCAGTCAAGCACCAAACAGAAAAAGAAATTAGCAAAAAACAGAGAATGAGGAGATCTACAGAGCAGAGGTCCCATACCAGCTAACTCCTCACAGATTCACCATTTTGAACTACAGCCACCAATGAACACAGGCAGGTAGTATGGGAAGGCAACTTCACATAGCTCCCAACAGGAGACAGAGCACCTTGTAACCAGGGATATATGCTTTCCCACCCATTCCTTTTCTTCCCTTTATGAGCTTGTGATGCTTTCCACTGGATCATGATCCCTCAGTGGAAGACACACCAGCTCACTGTTACCCGGATTTACCAACTTAGACCTCAGCCAAAGACTGTACACAAAGAATATAGTAAGGCAACTTCAAGGAGCTCCCAAGAAGAGAGAGTACGTGGTAACCAGGGATGCATACTTCCCCACCCTCCATCATTCTTCCCTCTGCACAGTCTTTGCTTTCCAACAGGCTATGGTTTCTTGACTTGAAAGACACTAGATCACGGTCTCCTTGGCCCACTCTGCCTCCACCAGGCAGCCCCTTCAACACCATTTTTTAAATTTGTTTGTTGGTTTGTTTTCTGTTTTATTTATTATTAATTACAATACAAGAATAAAACTTCTAACATCTATCCATTAACTCATCTATGATAAACCCTCAGTACCCACCCACCCATGTAGCCAACACAGTCATTTTCTTCTGTGGATAACTCTCTTGTTAAGTCTTTATAACAGGGGTCTCATACAAAATTTGTCCTTTTGACACTGATTGATTTCACTCAGCATGATCTCTTCCAAATGAGGCCATGTTATGTTTTTTAAAATTGTCTTTTTTTATCATAGCATAGTGTTCCACTGAGTATATGTACCCTAGTTTGCTCATCCATTCATCTGTTGATGGACATCGGGGTTGATTCCAACGTTTTGCTATTGTAGACTGTGCTGCAACAAACATTCGTGTACATATGTCTGTTTGTGCAACAACCTTTCTTCCCAAAGGATAAATTCTGAGCAGTGGAATTACAGGATCAAATGGTGTATCTATCTCCAGCTTTTTAAGGAAGCACCAGACTGTTTTCCAAAGAGGTTGTACTATTTTGCAATCCCACCAGCAGTTTAGGAGAGTTCTAATTTCTCCACAGTCTCTCCAGCATTTGTTGTTTTGTGTTTTTTGGATTATGGTCAACCTTGTTGGGGTGACATGATATCTCATTGTAGTTTTGATTTGAATTTCTTTAATAGCTGATGATCATGAGCAATTCTGCATGTGTTGTTCAGCTGCCAGGATATCCTCTTTAGAGAAATGTCTGTCCATTTCCTTCGCCCATCACTTAACTGGATTATTTATCCTTTTCTTGTTGATATTTTGTAATATAGATTATGGAAATGAGACATTGGTCTGACATGGAATTGCCAAATGTTTTTCCCCATTCTGTAGGTGGTCTTATAATTCTTTTGATGAAGACTTTGGATGAGCAAAAGTGTTTGATTCTTAGTAGTCCCATTTATCTATTTTCTCTTCTGTTGAACGTGCTTTGTTTGTCAGATTTTGAAGTCTGTCCACACTGCGTATTAAAACTTTGATTGTTCATCCTATTTTATCTTGGATGAGCTTTATCGTTTTAGATTTTATGTTTAGGTCTTTTATCCAATTTGAGTTGACTTTTGTAAAGGTGTGAGTTATGGGTCTTGTTTCAATTTATTGCAGATGGATATCCAGTTTTGCCAGCACCATTTGCTAAAGAGACTGTTCTTACCCCAGTTTAAAATCTTAGGGCCTTTGTCCAATATCAGTTGTTCATAGGAGGATGGTGGCATCTCTGGGGTCTCTACTCTGTTCCATTGGTCTATACATCTCTTTTTGTAGCAGTACCAGCCTGCTTTGACAACTGTGGCAGTGTAATAGTTCTAAAGTCAGGTAGTAAGAGGTCTCCCAGTGTGTTCTTCTTCTGCAGTAGTGCTTTACTTATCTGGAGCTTCTTCCCTTTCCAAACAAAGTTGATGATTTGTTTCTCCATCACATTAAAAAATGTTGCTGGAATTTGTATTGGGATTGCATTATATAAGTAGATTGCTTTGGGCAAAATACACATTTTCACAATGTTGAATCTTCCGATCCATGAGCAGAGCAGATTACTCCATTTATGTAAGTCTCTCTCAGTTTCTTGTAGTAAGGTCTTGTAGTTCTCTTCGTAAAAATTTCTTATTTCTCTAGTTAGATATATTCCTAGGTATTTTATCTTCTTGGGGACTGTAGCAAATGGAATTGATTTAGTGATTTCTTCTTTAATAATCTCACTGTTGGTATAAAGGAATCCTACTAATTTACTTATGTTTATCTTATATCCCAATACTTTGCTGAACTCCTCTATTAGTTCCAACAGCTTACTTATGGATTCCTTTGGATTCTCTGTATAAACAATCATATCATCTGCAGAGAGGGAGATCTTTACTTCTTCATTGCCAGTATGGAAGCCCTTTATTTCTTTGTCTTGTCTAATTGCTCTGGCTAGAACTTCTAGCACAATGCTGAATAGAAGTGGTGAGAGTGGGCTGGTCTATTTCCCATCTTGACAGAGAATTCTTTCAGTCTTTCACCATTCAGGATGATGAAGGCAGTTGGCTTTGCATAGATGCTACTGATTATATTGAGGAATTTCCCCTCTGTTCCTAATTTTTTGAGAGTTTTAAGCATGAGTGGGCGTTGAACTTTGTAAAATGCCTTTTCTGCATCAATTGACAAAATCAGGTGATTCTTATCTTTTGTTATTAATGTGGTTGATTGCATTAATTGCTTTTCTGATGTTGAACCAGCCTTGCATCCCTGGAATAAAACCAACTTGATCATGATGAATGATTTTTTTTATATGCTATTGAATTCTTTTGGCTACAATTTTGCTGAAAATTTTTCATCTAGGTTCATGAGTGCTATCGGTCTGTAATTTTCTTTTTTTGTGGGATCTTTCCCTGGTATTGGTATCAGGGTTATGCTGGCTTCATAGAATGAATTTGGGAGTATTCCATCCCTTTCTATGCCGTGAAATAGCCTCAATAGTATTGGAGTTAACTCTTCTCTAAAAGTTTGGTAGAATTCTATGGTGAAGCCGTCTGGGCCAAGACTTCTTTTGGCTGGCAGATTTTTGATGACTTTTTCAATCTCTTCCTTTGTGATAGTTTTAGTAAGTTGATCTGCTTCTCCTTATGATAATCTTGGTGAGTCATATGAATCTAGAAATTTGTCCATTTCCCCTAGGTTTTCAAACCTATTAGATTACAGCCTTTCATAGTACTTTGTTATGGTATTTTTTTATTTCAGCTGGGTCTGTTGTAACATCTTCCATCTCACTTCTTAATCGGGTTATTTGTATGTTCTGCTGTTTTTCTTTTGTCAATTTAGCCAATGGTTTATCAATTTTGTTCATCTTTTCAAAGAACCAGCTTTTGGTTTTGTTAATTTTTTCAATTGTTTTTCTATTCTCTAATTCGTTTAGTTCTGCTCTAATCCTTATAATCTGATTTCTTCTGGTGTCTGAGGGGTTCTTTTGTTGTTCTCTTTCTACTTGTTCAAGCTGTAAGGATAATTCTTTAATTTGGGTACTTTCTTCTTTCTGGATGTGTGCAGATAAACTGACCTCTGAGCACTGCTTTTGCTATATCCCATAAATTCTAGTAGGATGTGTTTTCATTCTCATTTGAATCCATAAATTTCTTTATTTTGTCCTTAATTTCTTCTATAACCCAAGGCTTTATGAGCAAAGTGTTGTTCAGTTTACACAAGTTTGAATTTCTATCTATGAATTTTCTGTTATTGATTTCAACTTTTATAGCTCTATGGTCCAAGAATATACTTTGCAGTAAATCAGTGGTTTGGATTTTATAGAGTATTGCTTTATGACTTAACACATAGTCTATTCTGGAGAATGTTCCATGTGCATTGAAGAAGAAGGTGTACTTATCTGCTGATGGATGAAAAGATCTGTATATCTCAATAAAGTCAAGTTGGTTGATTGTTGCAATAAGATCTTTTGCATCTTTACTGAGCTTTTTTCTGGATGATCTATCCACAACTGGAAGGGGAGTGTTGAAGTCTCCAAATATTATTGTGGAATGATCTATTTCATTTTTCAGTGTTGTCAGTACTTATTCAATGTATTTAGGTGCTCTGGTATTGGGTGCATAAATATTTAATACTGTTAAGTCCTGCTTGAGTACAGTTTTTTGTTTTCGATGTCAGGTTTGTCACTATTGTTGTTGCCGCTGTTTCTTTCTCTCTCCCCACCCCACCTTTCATTTATCCCAATCAGAGAGCCCCATACATTACTCTCTCTCCTTCTTGAAGAGCTGTGATTTTTTTTGGTTTGTTTGCACTTTTTTCTGTTTCTTCTGTCTCTCCTTTCCTCCCTTTTCTTTCTCCTGCCTACCCAGCCTGTGCACTGCCCCTGCCCCTTCTTGATAGGCCATATTGCACCATTTGGCTTGAGAGCTACTGTAAATGGCCTCCCTGGATCTGTATCACCATCAATGACCAGCTCCTTTAGTACCATTTTATTTATTTTTTGTTTGTTTATGGTTTTGATTTTTTTCCTCATTATTGTTGAAGTTTCTTCTCTCTCTTCCTTCTTTTAATTTCTCCCATCTATCTAACCTTCTGTGCAGACTGCACCTTTCTGGGCCTGCTGCACTGTACTACACTTCTGGGGAGCCTCAGGCACATGGCCTCCCCAGGTCAGTGCCATTTCCACAAAATGACTTCTTCAATACCATATTTTTTACTTTTATTTTTCCCTCTTCTCTTTTTATTCTCCTTTCCACCTAGACCTGTCCACCTAGGCCCTGTACTGCCTCCTCTCTTTTCTAACTGGCCATGCTGTGACATGTGGTGAGAGAGACATCAGCTCACCATCACTTTAATTCCACCCTGTCTCCAAGAGCCAGCCCTCCTACCACCATGTATATATTTTTGTTGTTATTGTTATTGTTTCTTATTATTAGTTAGCTGGTTGGTTGGTTGGTTGGTTTCCTCTCTCTTATTCTCTTTTCTTTCCATTTTCCCACCCACTTTGCCCCCATGAAACACCCACACCCACTTTTGACAGGCTGAATCGTGTCACTCAGCTACAGACCCACCAGCATATGGCCTTGCCAGTTCTGCCCCACCCCACCGAGCAAATCCAACTGTGTCACATTTTATTTACTTTTTTCTTTCATTTACTTTTTGCTTTTGTTTCTCTCATCTTTCCCTTCTTTCACTCAAACACTTAGCTCTCTATATAAAGTCCACTACTTTCCTTCCTGCCTATCTGCCACCTTGTGCCAAGTGCCACAGTCCCAAGCAGTACTGACACAGTCCTCCAGACCCTACCCTTCAGTAAGCTCACCCTCACCCTGCTGGCCCCAGTTTATGCTACAAATTACTCACCCCAGGCCCTCCACCCTGTACCTACCCTGCTGCATCATAGCTGAATGGTCAGACTTTCCCATGTGGTAGAGGTGTCAAGAAGTGCTGTGCCCACAGGTGAGCAAACAACTGTACATGCTTAGCTCGCCTGCCCAGACATAACCAAATAAAATGAAGGAAGCAGGACAAAGAAAAAGAAACCTACAATCAATAAAATAATTCCTGAATGTCCCAGAGATAGCAGACAATATTAAACAATGTTTTGCAAAAACAGGACAAGATGGCTCCAGAAAGCTGCTGCAATACAACACCTGGTGGCCTTCTGGCAGAAGAAAAGGAACTGGAACTATGAAAGAAAACAAGAAAAATGAGGAAACCTGAGTATGATGTGGGATTCAATCAAAAGCAAAAATTATATCTGATCAGAATTCCAGAACAAGGGGAGGAAATGGAAAACAAAGAGAATCATAAAAGATTTGCTGATAGAAAACTTCCCTTATATCATAAAAGATGAAAAGCCAACCATCCTAGAAGTCCAAAGAACCCTGTGGGATAGGACCCAAAAGAAAATCACCAAGACATATGATAATCACACTTGTCAAATCCAGAGACAAAGAAAGAATCATGAAAGCAGTTGGGGAAAAACTAGAAGTTGCATACAAAGGGAAAAAAATAATACTAATCTCTGACTACTCAGCAGAAACCACACAAGCAAGAAGGCAACAGGGTGGCATATGTAAAATCTTGAAAGAAAAAAAAACTACCAAGAATAATATATCCTGCAATATTCTCACTTAAATATGATGGCAAAACCAGTACATCTCCAGGCAAACAGAAATTAAGGGAATATGTGAAAACAAAACCAAACTTACAGGAATCATTAAAGGAAGTCTTTCACATAGAGAGCCAGCATGCTGTCTTATATCCTAGATTCATCATACCTTTGAATCTAGGACATAAGACAGCATCTGTCATATATGAACTTAGATAATGAACTCTCAAGGATAAAACTAAACTAAAAAATTTACAACAGGAAACCAGAGACATCAATCTGTAAATGAAAACAATGTCATAACAATAAAAAAGGGAATAGAGTAGGTATAGAACTATTAAATGAAAAGAAACTCAAGGTGATATCAAGTAATACAATATTTGTTCTAACTTAGGAAGGTAGGAGTAAATTCCAAGGTAACCACAAAGAAAGGTTAACAAACCTACTCATCAAGAAATTTGGGGACAGTTACCTGGCCAACTGACTGGAAGAAATCCACTTTTATGCCTATTCCCAAGAAAGGGGATCCAATCAGATGTGGAAATTATCGAACAAAATCATTACTATCACACACAAGTAAAATTTTGCTGACAATTATTCAAAAACAACTGCAACAGTATATTGACAGGGAACTGCCAGAAATTCAGTCAGGATTCAGAAGAAGATTTGGAACCAGGGATATCACTGCTGGTATCAGACAGGTCTAAGCTGAAAGCAGAGAATACCAGAAAGATGTTTAACTGCATTTCACTGATTATTCAAAGGCATTCAATTGTGTGAATCACAAGAAGTTATGGATAACATTGTGGAGAATGGGAATTCCAGAACACTTAATTGTGCTCACAAGGAACCTGTATATGGATCAAACTGCAGTTGTGCAGACAGAAAAAGGGGATGCTACATGGTTTAAATCAGGAAAGGTGTGTGTCAGTTTTATATCCTTTCACCATACCTTTTCAATATGTGTGCCTGGCAAATAATCTGAAAAGCTGAACTATATGAAGAAGAATGAGATATCAGGGTTGGAGAAACACTCATTAACAATCTGCATTTATGCAGATAACAAAATCTTGCTTGCTGAAAGTAAATAGGATTTGAAATACTTACTGATGAAGATCAAAGTCCACAGCCCTCAGTATGGGTTGCACCTCAACATCAAGAAAACAAAAATCCTCACAACTGGACCAGTGGGCAACATAGTCACAAATGGAGAAAGGATTGAAGTTGACAAGGATCATTTTACTTAGGCCCACAATCAATGCCCCTGGAAAGCAGCGGCCAAGAAACCAAAAGACACCTTTCATTGGGAAAATTGGCTGCAAAGGACTTCTTCAACACTTTTCAAAGTATTCAAAAGTAAAGATGTCATCTTGAAGATTAAGGTGCTTCCCAGCCAAGCCATGGTGTTTTCCATTGCATCATATGCATGTGAGCTGGACAGGGAACAAGGAAGACAGAAAAAGAATTGACATCTTTGAATTGTGGTGTTGGAAAAGAATATTGAATGTACCATGCACCACCAAAAGAACAAACAGATCTGTTCTAGAAGTACAACCAGAGTGTTCCTTGGAAGCAAAGATGGCAAGACTATGTCTTACATATTTTGGACATGTTGTCAGAAGGGAACAGTCCCTGGAAAAAGATGTCATGCTTGGTAAAGTAGAGGGTCAGCAAAAGAGAGGAAGGCCCTCGGCAAGCTGGGTTGGCAAAGTGGCTGCAACAAGGGGCTTAAGCGTAAAAACAATTGTGCACATCGCTCTGGACCAGACAGGGCTTCCTTCCATTGTGCATAATGTCTCTATCAGTTGGAACCAACTAGATGACCCCTAACGATAACAACTTAATTTTTTTTAAGCCTCAGTAAATACAAAATTCAAAAAACCAAAAGGAACTATTTTTTAAAGCCTGCCAATTTTAAATGAAATCAGAAATTAACAGATTTGTGAAGAAACAGTTTGTTTCCTCAATTCACTTTTCTCAAATTGTGCTTATTTATGATAGGTTCACAGGCCTGTATGCAGGACTGTGATGTGTTGAGAAGCAGATGATGCAGGTAATGTGAAAGTCATGGTTTTGAAGATGGGTAACAATGAGAAAGACATCTTTTATCTGTTGGTCCTGAGGGAAGTGAAGTCTATGCAATTATCCAGTTAATTTGGTCAGTGTGGACTTCCTCCCTAACTGATTCAAAGTGTTTTTATTGTTAATGAGAAAACTGATCAGTAAATGATCAACTTGTGATTTGTACAAAGGAGAGGGTCAAAAACTACAGAGGGATTACTTCCTAAAGAAAAAGAAAAAATATTAGTCCTAATAAGTTGTCAAAATTTGTGCGTGAACTCAACAAGCCATACCAAGGATACCACATGAAATTATACTTTCTAAAATAAGAATCCTGTTGTCAGAGATGTGGATCCCTTTATTTACTAACTGTTATGGACTGAAATGGGTCTCCCAAAAATACATGTTGAAATTCTAACATCTGTACCTGTAAATATGATCCTGTTTGAAAATAGAGGATTCTTTTTTTTTTACATTAATAAGGTACCAGACCTAATCCCTTCTGAATGGTATATTATAAAAATGAAAATAGATGTGGAGAAAGACACATAGAAGGGGAAGAGATCATGTGAGAAACATCTATAAGCCAAAGAATGACAGCAAATGCTTGGAACTACTAACAAGGAAGGACCTTCACCTAGAGCCAGTGGACACCCTGATTTGGGGTCCTAGCCTCCAATACTGTGAGACAACAAGTTTCTGTTCTTGTGGTATTTAGTTACGGCAATGCTAGAAACCTAGGACATTGACTGTTGCCTGGCTTTCCACAGATTTGTTCAGCAAGCATGGCACTGGCATCAAGGCTAGTGACAATGAGGAAGCCATGAATTCTTGTATCATTTGTGTGATGTTGCAGATAGCTAAGTCCCAAGAGCACAGGTGACTTCTCCACACAGCAGTTGTTTGTAGGTATACACCCGCCAAAAATTGAAAGCAAGGTCTTAACAGATACTTGTGCTCCCATGTTCTTTGCAACGTTATTCACAATAGCCAAAAGGTGTCCACTGAAATATGAGTAAATAAAATATATAGGCGCATACAATAGATTATTCAGCCATAAAGAGAAATGAAGTTGTGATGTGTGCTATGATATGAGTAACCCTTGAAAACGTGATGCTAAGTGAGATAAATCAGACACAAAAGGACAAACACTGTCGTATCCCATTTACCTGAAATATCTGAAACAGGCAGACACATAGACACTAAAGTCTCTTAGTAGTTACCAGGTGCTGGGGCGGTATGTGGTAACTGGGGAACTTTTCCTTGTTAGGTACAGACTTCTGTCTGAGGCAATTAAAACAAAGTTTTGGAAATAGTGATATGAAAATAAAGAAGTAGCTATCCGTTTGCCAGCGCAGTCTATAGTAACAACCTGGTTGATCTTTGTGCCCTGAATATCTGCTCCACCACAACCCCACTGCCCTCTACACTTTGCCTATGCATTTCTACCATTTAGGCCAGAAAACTAATTTGGATCCCTATGAGTTCCTTAAAAGAAAGATTAAATAGAAATAACACAAACAATGATTATTGGCTCTGTATAGGGAGAAGCTATCAAGCTGACCTGTACCACAAATGTACTTTATAATGCCAAAAATTACTTTCAAAAATGGGTCCCAGTTTCTCACTGCTACAAGTGTGGTGAAACATGTTAACACACAAATTCAACAATTTGAAATGTTCCTTAACTAGACCTCCACAAAGAGTGCTAGTAACTTATATAAGTTGAGCACCTATCACTATTCAAACACTAACATTCTGCAAAATAAAGTAACTCCATACAGATGCAGTGATTTCTAATCTCTAGCACAAATTTCCAGCAAGGCCCTATCAGTAAGTTTCCTTTCATTATGTCCTTTTGCCCTGTGGTTTATTGTCAATAAAGAAAAGTCACTGATAACAAGCCTGCCATGTATTAGAGAAGCTAATGTTTCAAGTCTTTAAAGGACAAAGAGGAGGAGACACCATAAATGAAGAGGTGTGAATTCACTAACATTACTACATAAGAAATTTCCAAAAGTGTGTTATTACCCCGCTGTAGAAAGATAAGGAAAAGAACGTGAGTGGAAACTTGTTTATAATCTGCTGGTGTGCCAGCAAAGCAGTAAAAATGGCAGTCTGGCAATGATCAGTATGACCTGACTCCAACTTTTTGATTCCCGATTTTGGTTAAATACTGTGTTCCTAAGCAAGACAGGTAACAGAGCAGATAACAATTAGACCAACCCCACTGATATGGACAGAATTCTGTCCCGTCCCCCCAAAATGTGTGTCAACTAGGCTAGGCCAAGACTCCCAATATGACGTGGTTGTCTGTGATCTGACGTGACTATCTGCTGTGCTGTAAATCCTACCTCTAGATGTTAATGATGCAGCATTAGAAGCAGTTACATTAAATAGGCAAGATTCAGTCTACAGGAGTAGGTTATATCTTGAGTAAATCTTCTGAGAGATAAAAGAGAGGAAGGAAACCTCATACCACTAAGCAAGAAGCATCAGGAGTGGAGAACATCCTTTGCAGTCAGGGCCCCTGAGCTGAGAAGATCCTGGATCCAGGGGCCATTGGTAACAAGGACCTTCCACCAATCAACAGAGATAGACTTTCCATGGAGTTGGCACCCCGAAATTATATTTCTAGGCTCCTAAACTATGAGAAAATAAAATTCTTTGCTAAGCCATTTCTCTTACATTAACACAAGGTAGGTAAGAGATGCCCCCATTCACCGCTTCTCTGAGAAGGTCTTAGAATAAGCCAATGAAACAGCTGCTCTGACTGGTGTAGCAGCCTACTGAGAATTAGATCCACAGGACAGAGTTGCAGCATGAGACTGGACAGTTCAAGGGGTTCACAGAGTCTCCCAGTGAAGGGAGCGAAACCCAGCCTGAATCTTACTCACTGTTCCTGCGTCCAGTTCAAGACGATCTAGCAGAGTGAGTACCCTTGTCAATCTTTCTTTCTGCCCAGATAGGGAAGCTTTTTCTAATTCCTTGAAAGAGGCTGCTACACAAGCATGACTCTAAACTCTAGTATTACCTCTCCTACAGTGTGAAAATTTAGAGCTCCCTTCAATAGAAACCCTGCTTGCATAATGGTTAAGTGCTTTGTCTGCTAATCAGAAAGTCAGCAGTTTGAATCCACGAAGTACTCCTGCCAGTGTCTGTGGGGCAATTCTATGCCCTGGCGTTTGGTGCTACAGCTGCTAACCAACAGGCTGGAGACTCAAACCTATCAGGCACTCCTTGCAAACTCTGTGGGGCAGTTCTATTCTGTCTATAGGGTTGCTAAGACTCAGAATCAACTCAGTGGCAGTTCCCACCCCACCCCCAACCCCACCCACAGGAGGGACATCCCGGTGGTTTAGTGGGTAAGTGCTACAGCTGCTAACCAAAAAGTCAGCAGTTTGAATCTTCCAGGAACTCCTTGGAAACTCTATGGAGCAGTTCTTCTCTGTCCTAGAGGGTCACTGGGAGTTGGCATTGATTTGACGACAGTGGGTTTTTTCTGCACGTTCTTTATATGTTGCTGTTGTTGTTAGCTGCTTTGTGTCGGCTCCCAACTCATGGCAACCACGTGCACACATGAATGACCGCTGCCCAGTCCTGTGCTATACCGTGATCAGCAGTGCTCTCCCACCCACCCCCTCCGCAGATGGGTGGTGGCTAAGTATGAGGTGCATTGGCTGGGAATCTGACCTCCTGCATGGAAGGTGAGAATTTAATTAGCACCGGTCACACTGAATTAGTTTACTTGCATATCCATTTTCCCACAAGATTGCAAGATTCCTAAAAACAGGTGCCGAGCCTTATTTTCCTCTTTGTATCCGGTTTCTAGTATAAAACCTAGTACAAGATATGTTGTACTGATGTTGGAAAAAATACAATTTGTCTAAATGTTTGGAAGAAAAGAAGGGAGTGAGGAAGAATTACACTCAGGAGGAAAGATGAAACCCAGAAAAGATCCATAAGGACCGAGAATGAGCTTGAAGTCAGAACAGAAGACTCCTCTGCCTGCTCTTCTCCACTCTTTGACACTATTGGTGAGAGGACAGAAAATAAATGTCAAAAATTTGTCAAGGGAAGACTTTGTTAATGATAGTCTTCCTCAGTGAATAAGCCAACCCAACGGTATGTAGCTGTCCAAAATTTTTACAGCATAGGCTAAATGTCTTTCATTTGCCCCTTCAGATCAAATACTCAGCCTGCTCCATCCTACTCAGTCCCAAGGAGGCTGATTCACATGGGTTACACCAAGAGACTTACAGAGCACTTTGAGACAGGCCACTCTGGTGCACCTTATGTTGGCTCTTCCTCACCTCTGCACCCAGAAGTTGTTTTACCTGTGTGTTCCTTTAAGTGAAAGAACATAAAAAGTAAATAATACCCTTCCTCAAACTCCCCTGTACATCTGCAGAAGACATAAACTAATCATGAACCCTCCGGTAAGCCATCTAATGCTTTTAAAGAAAGGGCTTTAATAGCGCCTTCATTTCCATGGAAACCTTTCTCTGGGGCAGAGCATTGGGTACTCCAGCATCAATACAGCAAATCCACTGTAAGCACACCACAACAAATGAATGGCTTTAAATTGAACAAATCCAAGTGCTTTGATCTCTGTGATTTATTATCTTTACTGGAGGACAGGCTAGGGGGTCCTTTCTCCTAGACTTTGTTTTCTAATCCATCACTTTCCAGGAAAGCACACATAAAAAGTGATTTTCTGTAGTGCACAGGGTGGCAAAGAGTTAAGGCTGTCAGATAATTCAAACAACCGGCTTGAGGGCTCCAGCTAAAATCTCTTCCCAAAGCCTGAGGGGCTCACCACCTTAGCATACCAGCATCCATTTGTCTGGCACTGTGAAGACACCAGTCCCGAACACAGACATGTACCACCCATATCTCTGACACTGACCACACACTTTGGGATGCTGCCACCAGAACCGTAGCCTCTATGCCTCTGGAAACTGAATATCACTGCAGTCACCACTGCCACTAGTCTCAGAACAGATAGAGTGTGGTTTAGTTCACAGAGCTAGCAGAACGACTAGCTCAGTTGCTAACCACAAGGTTGCAAGTTTGAATCCATCCAGAGATACCTCTGAAGAAAAGTCTGGTGATTCACTGAAAATGAGTCATTGGAGACCCTGTGGAGCACCGTTCTACCCTAAAACACATGGGGTCACCATCAGTAGGAATTGGCAAGATGGCAACAGGTGTTAGCAGAGTGATTTAACCTATTCTTCTCCAAGAGGTTCCACCACACCTGCTAGGTCCTAGTCACCTGGTACTGCTCCAACAGAAAAGACCGTGAGTGGAAGGCTGCAAGAAGAGAAACTTCTATTGTCATAGTTCGGTAAGCCACAAATCCATTCGTAAATTGCCAGTCCATTCATATGAGAAATCACCACAGCCCAGTAGGCTAAGAGTCCAAGTTCAAGGAGAGAATCTCGGCTCAGGGATCTCAGGTCCAAAGGACGTGCCTACTCTCAGTCACACTTCCTTGGTTGTACGAGGTTCACAACTTCCTCTGCTCACTTCTCTCCCTTATAAACCACAAGCTTGTAGCTTGCATCCCACCTCACTAACACAACTGCAGCCCATTCTCCATCATCAATATCACAGAGGCAGGATTCACAACACATGGGAGGAACGGCACCATAGTGGGTGTCTTAGCTGAGTCTAATCAACACATACATTCTTAGAAGGACACAAATTCAATCCATGCCAAAGCCGTCTAGGGAATTACATTATCTTTTTTTTAAAGTTCTGAATTCATTCATGCTGTTCTAAATTTAAAACAGTACAACACAGTTACGTAAAGATGTTTTGCTCCACCTCCATGTCCACCTCACTGTCCCTAACAACTTCTAAGTAGCCATTTTTCAAGTTTATGCATTGTCCCAGTATTTTGTTTTGCAGATATTAAAATCAGTTGGCCACAAGTCAAATCCACTTCACAGTGACCCCGTGTGCGTTGGAGCGGAACTGTGGTCCCTAAGGTTTTCCATGGCTGGTTTCTCAGAAGTAGGTCAGCAGGCCTTTCTTCTAAGGCTCCCCTGGGTGGACTCAAAAGTCTAACCTTTCGGTTAGCAGCAGAGCAGGTTAACCATGTGTGCCACTCAAGGACTCCTTTGTGCAATGAATACAAATATTCTCACCATTCCTTTTTCTCACACAACACATGCTATATGTATATATATTTTCTTTTGCACCTTGACTTTTTTCACTTTGATATCCTGAAGAGTATACAGAGTGCTCTCTTATTCTCTTTTACAGTTTCATAGATCTCCATTTGTGGATGTACCATAGTTATCTTAACCGGGTACCTATTGATGTTTGGGGCACTGCTGGCATGGTGGTTAAATGCTGACCTATTAACTAAATGGTCAGTGACTTGAACTCACCAGCTGTTCTGTGGGAAAAAGATGTGGTAACCTGCTCCCATAAAGCTTTACAGTCTTGGAAATCCTTTTGGTACAATTTCATTCTGTTCTATAGGATCGTTATGAGTCACAATTGACTCAATTGCAGTGGCTTTTTTTAATTGCTAGTTAATGAACTATTATCCAATTCTCTTATAAACAATACTACATATGTCCTCTATAAATTATGTAGGTATGTCTTTAAGAAGAAATTCTCAGAACCAGGATTGCTGGGGTAATTGATAAATTCATTTTTAACTTCAATAAATATGGACAAATTGCCTTGCATAGAGGTTTGTCATTTGCGTACCCACCAGCAATGCATGAGAGTGGCAATTTCCCCACAACCTTGCCAGCAGATCATGTTGCCCAACTTTTGGAATTTTGCTAGACTGGTAGGTGAAAAATTATACCCTAGTGCAGTTTTAAATTTCATTTGTCTGATGATGAGAGAGATTTATTATCTTTTCATTTATTAAAGTTATCTGTATATCCTATTAATAAACTCTCTTCTAGAATTAGCTAGAGTTAGTTTGTGTTGCTATATCCTGTTACGTAATTTAAACATCCTCTCTCTCAGGTATGTCTCTGTATACATTGTTCAATATTGGTTCTTCAAGTATGAAAGTAGAGGAGCTGGGTTTTAATCCAAGCAGATGCCCTTCTACAAATAGAGGAAAAGGAATCAGAGGTGATTGTAAGCAGTTTCCACCTTCACCACTGACTCAGTCTTCCCAGAATGTACCAGGTTTTGCTGTTAAGTATGAGAAGCATTGGTGGCTGAGTGGGAGACTTCTCGCAGATGATTCTGGTTTTTATTCCAGTCAATGTACCTCATAGGCAGCCACCACCTGTCTGTCAGTGGAATGTTGTATGTTGTTAAGTTACTGAGCACGTTTAAACAGAGCTTCCAACTAAGACAGATAAAGAAGAAAGGCCTAGTTATTTATTTCCAAAAATCAACCAATAAAAACCATGTGGATCATAATTGTCTGGTCCACAACTGATCATGCGGATGGCACAGGGCTGCGCGGTGTTTTCCATTGTGCATGTAGTCACCAGGACACAGAGACTGACTCAACAGCAGCTAATAACAACAATGTTTTTCATGTGATTAGGTAGGGAATAAGTAACATGGTATGGTAGCCTATTGTAGTACCAGACACTCTGGTGGTATAGTGGTTAAGTGCCACATCTGCTAACCAAAAGGTCGGCAGTTAGAATCCCCCAGACACTCTTTGGAAACTCTGTGGAGCAGTTCTACTCTGCTCCATAGGGTCGCTGTGAGTCGGCATTGACTCTACGGCACTGGGCTTTTGTTTTTTAATCGACCTATCATTTTTAAAATTCTAACTCCAGTTCATGTTTCAATAACTTTGAAAGCTCCACAGATGCTATACCATCTTCCTCTTTGCTTCCACTCTTTTTTGCCTTCCTTTTATTGTTTTTCTCTTAATTCTTTATTCCTAAGAGGGTGAATCATTACAAATCGAGGAGGCAAGTGAAATTGACATCATCACAATTCTCCTCTGTTCTCCCATAACATATGTTGTTTTTATTGAATTTCAAAAGCTTCACCCAAGTCTTGAATTTAAACTGACATCAGAATGCAGTTTACAGAGTCCAAGTCCCAACTTGGAGAAAATCAGGATTGGGAGGAATCCATGCTAGAGGGAACTTTCTTGACTTCAGAGGCCACCTCTAGCCAAATGGATTGGCAAAAGCAGGGCACGAACTAAGCAATTTACATTGCTGGAAGGTTCAGACCAACAGGACTTGAATTAGATTGTCCAGCCAGATACAGCAGTGAGAAATCAGAAAGGCTCTAGCAAACTGGCCCAGACATGGCAGGATCCCACCAGAGGGCATGAGGGTACAGGACACACAAACTAAAAAGAGCCAACAGATGCTAACCTGGGGCTCACAGTTGAGTCTTAGTGCCACAGAAGATTATGTAAACAAGGGAGAAATCAAGGACAACAGTTATTCCTACAGCCCAAGGCCAATTTAAAAAAAAATAAAAAATGTTATTGAGAGCTATATGGAAAGAAAAAATTAGGTCAAAGTTATTTTTGTAGTAATTACAATGAGAAGTCATTTTAACATGACCTAGAGAGCAAACCATTGCAATTTCAGTCTTTAAAAAAAAAAGAAAATTACCAAGTTAAGCTGCAGATATCCATACCCTGTCACAGATCCTAGAGTGAGTAAAGTTTAAGATCTAGACAAAGGTCAAGAGTGGTGTGGAAAATCGGGCTGGAATATAAGACACAGGGAAATCCTGGTGGTGTAGCAGGTTAAGTGCTACGTCTGCTAAGCAAAGGGTGGCAGTTCAAATCTACCAGGTGCTCTTTGGAAACTCTGTGGAGCAGTTCTACTCTGACCTGTAGGGTCACTGCAAGGCATACCTGACTTGATGGCAGCGGGTAGTGGGGCTATAAGACATAGAATGACGGAGGTGGTACGTGTACTTCTCGGCTTAAATATATATATAAGGCTGTCCGTCTAGCTCCACTCTAGAGGAGAGAAGAGAGGGAGGAGAGGAGGAAACAGGTTTTGGTTGAATCACTACTAAAAGTACGGAGTGAAAAGGAGTAGCATGCTGTCACAGGGTGTAGAGAGCAGACAGAGCAGTATAGAGGTGTGTTTAGGGTTTTATACGGCAAATTGATTTGGATCATAAACTTTAATTTAATCACACACACAAAAAAGAATTGTGTGGGATGAGAATCAGGAATTCTTGTGGCACACATTATCTGACAATTTAAAGAAGTGAAAACTATATGGAAACCCTAGCGGTATGGTGGTTAACTGCTACAGCTGCTAACCAAAATGTCAGCAGTTCAAACCCACTAGATGCTTCTTGGAAACTCTATAGGCCAGTTCTACCCTGCCTGTAGGGTTGCTATGAGTCAGAATCAACTTGACAGAATCGGATCTGGTCTGGTCTGGTCATATATGTATATGTGACAATTTAAAAAAATGAAAACTGTGTGTGTGTGTATTTGCACACATGTGCGTGCTTACATATGTATAGCAGGACAATAATGATTCAATAAGAAGCCCTCTTTGTTCCATAAGAGGAAGATGTGGCAGTCTGTTCTTGTAAAGATTACGGCCTGGAAACTCTATGGGACAGTCCTACTCTATCTTACAGGGTCAAAAATAGACTCTCCTGTTGTGTTTTTCATTTTGAGGGGGGTTTTTTTTGGTTTTGTTTTGGTTTTTGTTTTTTTTGCTTAGTGATTCTGTGGTAGAATTCTCATCTCCCAGGCAGGAGATCTGGGTTCGATTCTCGGCCAATGCACCTTACACAGAGCCACCAGTTGTCTGTCAGTGGTGGCTTACATGTTGCTGTGAAGCTAAATAGCTGTTGTCAGAGCTTCCAGACTGAGACAGACTAGGAAGATGATGCTCTACTTCTGAAAATCACCCAAGCCCTAAAGGTCACAACAATCTGATCCACAAGTCATCATGTAGACAGGGCAGGACCAGGCAGCAGTTTGTTTTGCTGTGCATGGGTTTGCCATGACTTGAGGCTGACCTCATGACACCTAGCTGAGTAGTTACCATTGAGTTGGCTTTAACTCATGGTGACTTTATATATGGCAGAAGAAAAGATGTCCCATCTTATGCCATCTTCATGATCAGTGGTATGTTTGAGTCCATTGTTCTGGCTATCATATCAATCCATTTCATTAAGGGTTTCCCTCATTTTCACTGACATACTTTACCAAATATGATGTTCCTTTCTAGTTGTCATGGATTGCAATTTGTTCCCTCCCCCCCAAATGTATGTATTGACTTGATTTGGTTACGAGTCCCAGTATGGTGCAGCTCCTTCCGTGTGTTGTGAATCCTGCCTCTGGGTTGTTGATGAGGGAAAACGGACAGTAGTTGGCTGGTGAGGAAGGACTCAAGTTACCAGCCATGGGATATACGGGTGAGAAGTGAGCAGAGTAAGTTGGGAACCTCATACCACGAAGAAGGCATGACAGAGAGCAGAGCATGTCTTTTGGACCCGAGGTTCTTGTGCCAAAAAGCTTTCCTTGAATTTGGACTCACCTACTGGACTATCATAATTTCTCTTACTGAATGGATTTATAACTTATGAACAGATTTGTGGCTTACCAAGCTGTGTCAATAAAATTTCTTTTTATAAAGCTTTCCACTCGTGGCTTTTCTGTTAAAGCAATACCAGGTGACTAAAACACTAGTGATTGGTTTATCCTAATGACGTGTCCAAAGTAAGCAAGTCAGAGTTTCACCATCCTGTGTTCTAAGGAGCATTCTGACTGGATTTCTTCTAAGACTGACTTGCTCATTCTTCTAGAAGTCCACAGCGTATTCAGTGTTCTTTGTTATCACTGCAATTCAAATGTATGAATTCTTCTGTCTTAAGTTTTCATTGTCTGGCTTTCGCAGGCATGTGAAGCAAGTGAAAAGGTCATGGCTTGGATCTAGCCATACCTTAGTCATTAAAGTGACGTCTTCTTTCAAATTTTAAAGAGGTCTTCTTTTTTTAGCAGATTTTCCCAATGTAATGCATCATCTGATTTCTCGACTACTGCTTTCATGGACATCAATTTTCGATCCAAGTAGAAATAAAGAGTGCACACACTGTCTTCAACATTCATCATAATTTTTTTTTATTGCTCCAGTTGTGAGGATTTTCATTTTGTTTATCAGAGTGAAGGCTATAGTCTTATAGTAATATAGTAATATTAATAAGTAACAATAATATATAATATATAATAATAAATAAGTAATATAATATAGTCTTATAGTAACGCAGAGTGAAGTCTATAGTCTTTGATCTGTATCAGTAAGTGCGTCAAGTTATCTTCACTTTCAGTAAGCAAGTTTAACCATCTGTATATCACAGCTTGTTACTGAGTCTTCCCCCAATCCTGATGTCATATTATTCTTCTTATAGCCCAATATCATCAACCATTTGCTCCATGTACAGAATGAATAAGTGAATGGACATGATCCTGCCATACGCTTTTTCTGACTTTCAGCCACACACAATATCTCCTTGTTCTAGTCTAATAATTCTTTTATTCATACACACTCACACACTCATATACATGTATAAACCCACGCCCATTGCCATCCAGTCAATTTAGACTCCTAGTGACCCTATAGAACAGAGTAGAATTGTCCCACAGGGTTTCTTAAGCACTGTACCACCAGGGGTCCAAGTAATATATGTTATATATATGCAGATATGGAAACCCTGGTGGTGTAGTGGTTAAGTGCTACATCTACTAATTAAAATGTCAACAATTCACATCTGCCAGGTGCTCCCTGGAAACTCTATGGGGCAGTTCTATTCTGTTCTATAGGTTGCTGTTAGTCATAACTGACACTACAGCACTGAGTTTTATATATAGATATAGATATGTGTACACACATATACGTGTGTGTGTACATGCATATGCGTATACATATGCGTATCTCCCTAATGACACAGTGGTTAAAACCTTGGCTGCTAATGAAAAAGCTGGCAGTTCAAATCCACCAGCTACTCCTTGAAACCGTACAAGGCAGTTCTATTGCTATAGTTGCATTCAAAATCATAAACCACTTTGAAGAAAACTATGTAAAAATATTCCACTTTGCTAAGGTTCTCATCTGGAACACTGGAACCCCACAGGGCATGCTGCACTTGGGAGCCCAGGAATTGAAGCCAAGCCCCCAAATAATGAACAGGCTGAACACAACTATGTCAAATGCCAACAATTAGTGTACCTCTAGGATTATCTCAGAATAGGGACAGTCCTAGACCTGCAGGGGGAAACACATTAAAATATTTACACTGAAAACTTGGTTGGAACGGACAGACAAGAGGGAGAGGCTGATACTAGAACTGCAAAGTACATGGACCATCTCCTTCCCACAAATCCAGATCTGGCATCAGGCCACCAGAGGCATCTGTTCTCGCTCACATAGGCCGGGCCATATCTTCCACGATTGAGTTTCTCAAAAACACAGTGAGGATTTCGGGATTATCAGACTTTGTGAAGCTTTTGTATAGAGGAGTTGATTGCATGTGACTGTAACAATCCACAAAGGAAAGCACTTAGTTTACATTTCTCCATTATCTTCTCAGCTTGCTTTCACGGTATGTGTAAAACTACAGTTCAGAATAAAGTCTTACTCAGTGCAGGGTTTGAAAGCATATAAAACCTTTTCCACTCAAGATTTACATCACAGAAAGTATATGGCTCTCAGTTAAGTACAAAAATAATTATTTGTCTATTACAAATGAGATTGTATATTTAATAACTTTTCTCTTTGGCTCTCACTTGCTTCTTTCATCAGTATGATTCCAGTAACCCCCTCAAGGGATAAAACATGCTTTTCCAATGCCAGTAGGACCTTATCACTCTCTGTTGTCACCGGTACAAGCTTACCCTACCTCTCATTAGGGTTAGGTCTTTCACAGCTGGAGCTATTAACAACACCAGGTTACATTTTTTTTTGTCCACTTTTTTTTTTTCTGGTCTAAATCCTCTAAATCCAGGCATTTGCAAACCAGCCATAACAACAAGTGTCCACTGAGCTTTCAGCAGACGTTAACTAATTCATTTGTCACACTAGTCCCTTCAGGGGTACTGACATGGAATAGGATATCTATCAGGACACTGTTTAAGAATAAGAATTGAGGGAACATTTTTTACAGGATGTTAGTTTCATGTCTGCAGGTGTCCTGGTGGCACAATGGTTAAAGCACTCAGATGTCAACAGAAAGGTCCATGGTTCAAATCCACCAGCCACTGCTCAGGAGAATAATGTGGCAGTCTGCATCCATAAGGATTTACAGCCTTAGAAGGCCCGTGAGACAGTCCTACTCCGTGTTAGAGTGTTTCTATGAGTCAAAATGACTCATGACAATAGGCTTGGAGACTTTTTTGTTTGTTTTTTGGAGGACTGTGTCTTCACAGTTTATTGAAACCACTTGGTTTCAGGTATTCTGCTCCAGATAATAATTGACTGTATTATTTTTATTTTTATTTTAAACCTGAGAAATTGAAGGACTAGTATAAGAATCAGTCATGTACCTGTCCTTTGCTTTCACCAATTCTAAACATTTTGTGACATTTGCTTTTACTTATCCTCTTTTCTCTTGTATAAGTACACGTGTATTTGCTCCCTAGGACTGCTGCAATTAAATACCATAAATTGTGTGGCTTACAGGAACAACAATATATTTCCTCACAGTTCTGGAGGTTAGGAGCCCAAATTCAGAGTGTCAGCAGGGCCACCTTCTCTTCAAATGCTCTAGGGGAAGATCTTTCCCATCTCTCCCAGCTTGTGTTAGCCACAGGTGTCACTGGGGTTTCAGCAACAGCATAACTCCTACTTTCATGTGGCATTCTCCTCTGCATGTCTTCATTTCTGTGTCTCTTCTCTTTTATAAGGACACCACTGAGATTGGATTACAGCCCACTGTCATGGACTGAATTGTGTCCACCCAAAAATATACGTGTTGAGTTGACTTGGTTAGAAGTTCCAATATGGTGCCATCCCTTTCCTGTTGTGAATCCTGCCTCTGTGACATTGATGATGGAGAATGGTCTGCAATTGTGTTAGTGAGGCAGAACTCAAGCTACAAGCTTATGGAATATAAGCTTGAGAAGTGAGCAGAAGAAGTTGGGAACCTCATACCACCAAGTCAGAAGCACTGAGAGCAGAGCACACCCTTTCGACCCGAGGTTCCTATGCCAAGATGCTCTCGCTCAGTTTGGACTTACCCTACCAGACTGTGATCATTTCTCATCTTGAATGGGCTTGTAACTTGTTAATGGATTCGTGGCTTACCGGACTACGACGATAAAAGCTTTTCTTCATGAAACCTTCCCCTTGTGGTAATTTTTGTTAGAGCAGTACCGGGTGACTAAGACACCCATCTTACTCCAGTATGACCTCATGTTAACTTAACGGGTAACACCTTGAAAGACTCTATTTCCAAATAAACTGGCCTTCACAGATACCCGGGGGAGAGATGGAGACACAATTCAATCCATAATAATAGATAAACAGAGAAGTAAGTGGGTAGGTGGGTGGGTGGGTGGATGGATGGAGGGAAGGAATCATTTGAAAATAAGCTTCAGACATCATGACACTTTAGTCCTAAATATTTCATCATGTATGTCCTAATACATAAGAACATTCTCCTACATAAGCACAATACAATTATCATACCCAAATTATCAATATCAATATGGAGTAATCTGTGTTCAAACTTTTCCAGTTGACCCAATAAAGGCCTTAAAACTCTTTTTTCTTTCTTTCTTTTTCCCCCAAATCCTTTAATCTAGAACTGTTCACCCTACCTTCTGCCTTCCCCTGTTTTTGTTCTGTCTTTGCAGTGATATTTGCGATGAGTTTGACTCAGTTGTTTTACAAAATGTTCCACATCCTGATTTGCCCAGTGGTTTCCCTAAAGTTAGATTCAAGTTAAATATTTTTGGCAAGAATCCTGTATCAGTAATGTTGAATTTTTCCCATTGCTTCATACTAAGAAGTGCATCATGTGTTGTTATTAGTGACCCTTGGTTAAAGAGGAAACTTCTGTGGTTCTTCATGGTTAAGGTACTTTATTTTTTATTTTTTTTTTTATTTTTTTTTTTTTTTGGTGATAAAGAAAATAATGAATACTTCTTTAAAATGGTGTGAAATTTTTTCCTTGGCAACCTTTCACAACTGGCTTAACCATCCATTGACGAGTCTTGCCTGAATTATTACAGTGCTGGTGGCAAAATAGTGATTTTCTAAATCAATTATTCCTTCTATATATATTAGTTGGTATTCTTTATTATGAAAGAATTTTTTTCTGCTCTCTGCCAGGCCCCCACCCCCACATTTTTAAAAATCACTATGGTACTCAACAATTCTCTTAAAATTCAGTATGTTGGAATCCATTATTGCCATTATTCTTTTTTATGCTCATGTTTTTCTTAATATGGCTGAGGGGTTGTTTAAAGTTTGTAAATTTTATAACTTTCCCATGTAATTATAGATTATAATTAATTATAGGTATGCAGTTATGCTGCAAAAAATACTGATTTTACCTTCTAGTACTTCATCACTGAGGAATTAAGAATATAATCCAGATGCCTTCCAAGAACTCCACCCTCTGGAATCATTCTTCTTATTATTCAGACAAAATAGCCTGTCCTCCTTTCTACAATACTGTACAAGATCCTGCAGCATCTCCAGTGTTTCTGGAGGTACAGGGTAGTGAGGCAGAGTAATAGATCCCTTTGATTGCCTATCTTCTCTCACTGCCATCCCAATTGCCTGTCACCTCAGGCACCCCAATGTGGCTTCTGTATGCTGCTCCTCTACCACATTTCTCCCAAGCATGGATATAGTTGTGTAATTTTTCAAGGCCCTCATGACAGTATAGAGTTGTCACGACACCAAATAGTAAGTAGCTTAATATTCTATATCAGATATCATTGATCCAGGACTCTTTTCTGAGCTCCCTTCCTGGACAGTTCATTGCCCACGTTCTCTTACTCAGTCTACTTTTGTTCTTCTCAGCATCATCTTCATCTCTGAGACAGGCACCAAATACATGCAAATCAGGTGACTACAGTAAACACTTCGTTCATGTGCTAAGTCCAGAGTCACTGAAAGACAACTTTCAAATTTTCAGGTCTATAACATCATTCTCCTCTTTTGTCAGGCATCTAACTATGTATGTCCTTTCAACCACCTTCCTACTACTTCACAGGCAACCCTTCTTCAAATGACCTTTATTAGTGGCCTTTCTGCATCTAACCTTACTGATAACCTCAATGGCAATCCCTTCTGGCTCACTACAGCCTCAGAGACTTGAGCACACTTAGTAGGACTCTCCTATTGGATATCTGTTCCTTGAGGCCACCACTCCTACCATCTTATCATTGTTCATACTTCTTTCCTTCTATGGAAAAGCCATCAAGTTTCTGTATTGAACACATATCCCACACACTGTAGAACACTCCAGTGTTACCAGCCTATTTCATCTGACTCTCTGTAGGAGAAGAGAGGCTTTTGAGTCACAGCGGCAATTGTGGATCAGAGCATTCCAGTTCTCAGGAGAAGGGGCATGAGAAATATGTTCTCCCTAGGAAATAAATATATGCTGAACATATGGTACTAACTCCTCACTATATCTCACATACTTTGTACATGTTATCAAGAGGGACAAGTCCCTAGAGAAAGATACCTTGCTTGGTATAATAGATGCTCAGTGCAAAAGAGAAACACTCTCATATTCAGAAGTCATAAACATTCACACACACACATGCTTACACAAATACACTTTGTATTTATGTTACTCCTACCTCCAGCACCTAGAAGAGGGAAGTGTGAAGTAAAAAATGCCATTAAAGAGATAAGGAAATCAATGGTCTACCTCGGAGCATACAGAAGAGACAGCTCTACTAAGCAGCACTGGCTCTGTTGTTCCCTGACTCATTTGGAATTTTCTGCATCATTGGTGCGTATAACTTGGCCTGATACCTATGGCAGAAAAGATCTCTAGCTGAACAATTACAAGCAAGACTAATGACCAGGAAATAGAGGTCAGACCTCAGCCACGAGACTAGACCACACTGAGTTAAAGTGAAGCATAGAACATCCATTAATTAATTGCCTGTCAGTCAGCCTGGGAGACTTCAGTAAGCATACTGCAGTCAGGCAGCTAAGGTAAGACTAATCAATAATACTCTTCTTCCCTAGTTGAGTTTTGAACAAAGTAGAAGAGGAGCAAAGTGTAAGGTACAGAGCAAGGCATCACATTCATCAGCAATAAAACTGAGAGTAGAACATGTGGCTCAGGGGTGCAATGATGAGGGGAAGCCTAAAATGAAACTCCAGAAGCAGACAGACTTGACCACCAGCTATAGGTGGCACTGGTCCTTTGAAAGTACCCCGTCTTGGGCCTGCTCGTTATCACATTTTTGGCAGGAGATGAGGAGAGAAACAGAAAACACACCCAAATTGTGTGGACACTTAGTCTTCAAAGAGAGAGAAAAAGGAGGCAAGGCCAAAGGTGAACATCATAGGTCCTCATTCCAAGGGCCCCAGTCAGGTAATTGACTTATCCTGTCCCCAGAGGAGAAATACATGAAATATAAGGAGGAGGTAGACTGAGGCAAACAGATGTCATTCTATGTGAACGCAAAAGGAAGCAAATTTAATTTTTCATTTATTGCAAGTCTCAGGCACTCCTTTTATTTACCACATATTACTTAGTGGGTCACATATTATTCATGAAGGTATTATATTATAGCTATAAGAACTTTGTTCTAGAATCCGATTGCCTGAATTCAAAACTCAGCTTCCAACAAGTTTCTTAACCTCTCTACCTCAGTCTCCTTATCTGTCATAAATGTGGGTAGGGGAGCCGGACTACAATGGTAAAGTAGTCAGAAACTTCCAGTGATCCTTCTAACAACAAAGACTCCAAAAAACAAAAGAATTAATTATATATGACATTCTACAAGCCCTGAACATAAAATGGAAAGATGAAAAATCATACTAAGTGACAGGTAAGGGACAACAGGTCCAGAAGTGCCTAGGACTGCCCAGAAATCGGCATCCCACAAGTAGAGCAGCAGCAGTGAGCATGGTGAGGGAAGCAGTAGCATTGTGAAAGCATCTTCCACAGGAGTAGAGATACAGTAGTGAAAAGCCCACTCATGCCTCCAGAATCACTGAAAAAAAGAACTCCATTAAGTAGTGCACAGGCTTAAGTCTTTGCTTAAGATATACCTCTCTCCTTTTTCCCTATGTTTTGCCCTCCCTTCTCTGCACGGCACCTGAGCTGGTTCCAGAGGCAGAAGCATCCCATGGGCAGGAAATAGGACCACTCCCACATGCACCAAGTCATTTTTCCAGCACTGGAGAGTGAATAATTTAACAAACACAGGAAAAAATAATCTGCTGGTTCCCCTGAGCCAGGAACTCAGGGGAGAAATGGATTCTTTGCCTAGGCACAGGCAGAAGGGGTCCACAGACCTTGAATTCCTCTCACCTCTCCAATCAGCAGTGAGCACTCATAGTCCAACTGCAAAACTGACCCATCTATGTGCCTTAAAGAAAGGGACATGCTCTCCTCACAGACTCTCATAGCTACCTGTCAGACCCCTACCTTTCTCAGCACATGCAGCCAGATACCTGTAGGTACAGCCAGATGCCTTTGCCTATGCCAATCACCCCTACCCACACTTGGTGACTGACTACCTGGAAACTTGAGCTGAATACATACAAGAAAAGTAAACGGAATCCTGGGCTCATATGCCTGCTAGCAGCTCTAACCACCTAGTGACAGGATTTTAGAGCTTCAAAAGCACCAATAATCAAACTAGCTCATACAATTAGCCCATTTGGGTATTTCAAAACAAGTAGAGAGAATGAAGTAAACAAACATAAAACAAATAAATACAACTTACTTATGGTTCAGAGAAAACAGTCAATATCAAATCACATATAGATCATGATGACTTAAGAATGCTTCCAAAACAAAAAAACAAGAAATCTTCCAGGTGAAGAGAATTTCCTGGAATTATCAGAGGTAGAATATAAAAGATTAGTATATATAACTCTTCAAGAGGTCAGGAGGGATGCCAGGAAAAATGCAACAGAACATAATGACATATTGAACAGGCTACAAGAAACCATAGAGAGACAGCAAGGAGAAATCAGAAGGCTGACAATAAAATTATAGAATTAGATAAAGCAATAAAAAATCTAAGGAGCAGAACTGAACCAATGAAGTAAGAATTAGTGAGATTGAAAATAAAGTATGTGACACCAATATATTTGAGGAAAAATCATATAAAAGAATTTAAAAACATCAAGAAACACTAAGAATTACATAGGGCTCTATCAAGAGCAATAATCTATGAATGACTGGAGTACCAGAACAGGTAGAAGTCACAAAAACACAGAGAGAATGGTACAAGATTTGTCGACAAAAAAACTTGTGTGATATCATGAATGATAAGAAAATATCTGTCCAAAATTTTCATTGAACTACACACAAGGTAGATTCCAACAGAAAAACACCAAGACATGTTATAATCAAATATGTCAAAACTAAAGATAGTGAGAGAATTTTAAACATGGTAGAGAAAAATGAAAAACAATCTACAAAGGAGAGTCAATAAGATTAAGCTCAAACTATTCAGCAGTAACCAGGCAGGCAACAAGGCAATGGATGACATACACAAAGCCTTGAAGAAAATAAATTGCCAGCCAAGGATTACATGTCCAGTGAACTGCCTCCCAGATATGATGGTGAAATTAGGACATTTCCAGGTGCACAGAAATTTAGACAATTCACCAAAAAAAAAAAAAAAATTATAAGAAATAGTAAAAGGGAGTCTTTTGGTTAGAAAATCAATAACTTCAGGTAACAACTCAAGACTAGAACACAGGACAGAGGAACCAGATACCAACTCAGATATCAAAATGACAAAAATAAATCAAAGCTGAACTGAAAATAGGGAAACAGATGTCATTACTTAAAACATAATATTACAACAAAAAAAGAGAAACTAAAGAAGTGTAGTCATTAATCTTCCATATGGAAAGGAAGTCAAAACAATACAAAAAATAAAAGGCCGGTTTAAATTTAGAAAAATAGAGGTGAATATTTAAGTAATCACAAAAGAAATTAATAATAATCCTATACATCAAAATAAAGAAGAAAAACACGCAGCCTCAAAACACAAAAAAATGACAAAGTTAAAAATAAAACACATAAAGAAAAAGACTAAGCACAGAAAATTAAGTGGTACAAAGGAAATTCTATAATGTACAAAAAGACATCAAAAGACAGCACTAAAGTCATACTTATCAATAATTACACTGAAGAAAGGATTTAATGCATCTATAAACAGAGAATGGAAGAATGGATTTGAAAAAAAACATGATTTGTCTATATGCTGCCTACAAGAAATACACCTAAGACTTACAACTGAAACTGAAAGAATGTTAAAATATACACATATATATGAAGCAAACAACATTCATAAAAGAGCAGGAGTCTCTAATAAAATAGATGTTAAAGTAAAATCCACCACAATAGATAAGGAAGAATACTATATAATGATTAAAGGGTCAATACAGCAGTAAGACATAACAGTATTAAATATTTACATACTCAATGACAGGGCGCCTAAATACATATAATGAACTCTAATAGGATTGAAAAGAGAAATAGATAGCTTGAAAATAATAGTAGAAGACCAGCGTATCCAGAAAAGCAGCATATCCGGAAAGAAGCTTACTAAGGTCAGACAGCTGAAGCTTAGTAAAAGACATGGAAAATCTAAGTGCTACAGTCAACAAACTTGACGTCATAGACATTTACAGAACACTCCACCCAACAACAACGGAGTATACTTTCTTCCCCAAAATGCATGGAACATTCTCCAGAACAGACCACACATTGGGTCTTAAAGCAAGACTTAACAAAATCTGAAGCATCAAAATACTACAAAGCCTCTTTCAGACCATAAAGCCATAGAAGTATACATTAACAACAGAAAAGGCAAGGGAAAAAAAAAAAACATTAAAAACATGGAAACTGAACAACATTTTGCTCAAAAACTACTGGGTGATAGAAGAAATCAAGGACAAAATAAAGAAACTCACGGAACCAAATGAGAATGAAAACATATGCTAACAGAACTTTGCCAGCCAAGCCAAGTGCCGTCGAGTTGGATCTGACTCGTGGCAACAGACAGAACTTTGGGACACAGTAAAAACAGTGCTCAGAGGTCAATTCTTTTTTCTTCCATAAATACACACATCCAAAAAGAAGAAAGGGCCCAAATCAAAACATTAACCCTACAACTCAAACAAGTAGAAAGGGAGCAGCAAAAGAAGCCTTTGGGCATCAGAAGAAAATAAACAATAAAAACTAGAGCAGAATGAAATAAAACAGAGAATAGAAAAGCAATTGAAAGCATTGTTAACAAGACCAAAAGCTAGTTCTTTGAAAAGATCAACAAAATTGATAAACCTCTGACCAGACTGACAAAAAACAGAGGAAGAAGCAAAAAAACCAATAAGGACTGAGATGGGCAATACTACAACAGAATCAACTGATATTTTAAATATATATATATATTCCTAACAGAATACTATGAAAAATTGTACTCTAACAAATATGAAAACCTAGAAGAAATGGACAAATTTCTAGAAACACACTGTCTACCGAAACTAACACGAAGAGTAGTACAACAATTAAATAAACCCCAAAACAAAAGAAGAGATTGAAATGGTAATTAAAAATCTCCAAACCAAAAAATCCCTGACAGCTTTACTAGAGAATTCTATCAAATTTTCAGAGAAAAGTTAACAGCATTACTGCTAAAGGTATTTCAGAGCATAGAAAAGAATAGCACACTACCAAATTCATTCTGTGAAGCCAGCACAGCCCTGGTACTAAAATCAGGCAAAGCCATGACAAAAAGGAAAATACAGACCAGTATTGCACATGAACATAGATTCAAAAATTCTCAGCCAAATTCTACCCAACAGAATTCAACAAAATACCAAAAAAACAATTTGCCAGAACCCTGGGGTTCGTACCAGGGATGCAGGTATGGTACAACATTAGAAAAACAATCAATGTAACCAACCACTCAAATAAAACAAAAGACAAGACACACTTGATTTTATCAGCTGATGCAGAAAAGGCATCTGACAAAGTTCAACACTGATTCATGTTAAAACCTCTCAACAAAATAGGAATGGACGGGAAATTCTTCAAGATAATAAAAGGCATTTATACAAAACCAACAGGTATCATCATCATAAAGCAGAGTCTGAAAGCATTCCCCTTGAGAAAGGGAACCAGACAAAGATGTCCTTTGTTGCCACTTTTAATCAACATTGTGTTAGAGGTTCCAACCAGAACAATCAAGTTGGAAAAAGAAATAAAGGCATCCAGATTGGTAAGGAATAAGTAAAAGTGTCTCTGTTTTCAGACGATATGATCTTATACAAGAAAATCCTAAAGAATCCACAAAGAAACTACTGGAACTAATAAAAAAAGTTGCGCAAAGGATCAGGATACAAGATAAACACACAAAAATCAGTTGCATTCCTTTACACCAACAAAGAGAACATCAAAGAGGAAATCACCAAATCAACATCATTTATCACAGCCCCCAGGAAGATAAAATACTTAGGAGTAAATCTAACCAGAAACATATAAGACCTATATAAAGAAAACTGTAAGACACTACCACAAGAAACCAAGAGACCTCTATTAGTAAAGAAAACTATGTTGCTCATGGATAGGAAGACTTAACATCACGAAAATATTTATTCTCTCCAAAGCAATCTATAGATACAACACACTATCAATACAAATTCTGAGGAATTGTTTTAATGAGATGGAGAAACAAATCACCAATTTTATACAGAAAGGGTAGGAGCCCTGGCTAAGTAAAGCATTACTGAAGAAGAATGAAGTGGGAGGCCTCACACTACTTGACTTTAGAACATATTATACTGCCATAGTAGTCAAAACACACTGTACAACAATGGATACGTAGATTAATGGAACAGATTTGAGAATCCAGACATAAAATCATCTACCTATGAGCAGCTGATATTTGACAAAGGCCTAAATAAAAAGAAAAAAGAAACAAGACCCATAGCTTACATTGTGCCCAAAAGCTAAAGCAAAATGAATCAAAAACCTAAATATAAAATCTGAAATGACAAAGATCATGGAAGAAAAAACAGGAATAACTCTGGGAGCCTTAATACATGGCATAAGCAGAATATGAAATATTACTAACAATACACAAACAGCAGAAAATAAATAACTGGGAGATACTGAAAATCAAACACTTATATTCACCCAAGTCTTTACCAAAAAAGTAAAAAGACAACCTATAGAGTGGGGGGGGGGGGAATTGGCTATGACAAATCCTGTCACCATCTAATCTCTAAAATCTACAAACTGACTGCCATCAAGTCAATTCTGACTCATAGTGACTCTATAGGGCAGAGTAGAACTGTCCCATAGTTTCCAAGGAGCACCTGGTGGATTTGAACTGCCAACCTTTTGGTTAGCAGATGTAGCACTTAACCACTATACCACCAGGATTTCCCTAAAATCTATGAGGTACTACAAAACTTCAACAACAAAAAGACAAGGAACCCAGTTTAAAGATGGGCAAAGGATATAAATAAACACTAGAAGGCATTCAGGAGGCTCACAAATACACAACGAAATGTTCACAAGCATTAGCTATTACCAAAAACACCCAAACCCGCTGCACTCAAGTTGATTCCTACTTGTAGTATCCCTATAGGACAGAGTAGAACTGCCCATAGAGTTTCCAAGTACAGCCTGGTAGATTCCAATTCACAACCTTTTGGTTAGTGTCCAAAGCATTTAACCACTACGCCATCAGTGTTACCTAAAACCAAACTCACTGCTGCAAGTCAATTCTGACTCTTAGTTATCCTACAAGATAGAGTAGAACTGTTCCATAGAGTTTCCAGGGAGCACATGGCAAATTTGAACAGCTGAGCTTTTGGTTAGCAGATGTAGCACTTAACTACTATGCCACTAGGATTTTCAAATGTTAGCCATTAGAGAAATCAAAACAAAAACTACAATGAGATACCATCTTACTTACCCCAACAAGGGGTAAGTAATCCAAAAACAGAAAATGAGAAACGTTGGCGAGGCCATCAAGAGACTGGAACATTTATACTCTGCTGATAGGAATGTAAAATGGTACAACCACTTTGGAAACCAATTTGAAGCTTCCTTAAAAAGTTAAAAATAGAAATACCGTAATACTCAGCAATCCCTCTTCTTGCAGTGAGTCCTAGAGAAATAAGAGCTGCCCCGCAAGTAGATACATGCACACCAATGTTCATATCAGCACTGTCCACAATAGCAAAAACATGGAATCAACCTAGGTGCCCACCAGTGATGAATGGGTAAACGAACTATGGTGTTTTCACACATGGAACACTGTGCAAAGAGAAAGAACAACAATTAACTTGAGAAACATCTCATGACATGGAAGAATCTGGAAGGCATTATGCTGAGTAAAATCAGTCCATTCAAAAGGACAAATATTGTATGAGACCACTATTACAAGGGCTCAAGGAAAGGTTAAACACAGAAGAAAACAGTCTTTGATGGTTACGAAGGTGTGAGAGAAGGAGAGGAGTATTCACTAATTAGATAGTAGATAAGAATTATTTTAAGGGAAAAGAGAGACAACACACAGTGGAGGGGAAGCCAGCACAGCTGGACTACACCAAAAGCTAAGAAGTTTCTCAAATATAACCAAACACTTCAAAGGACAGAGTAGCAAGGACAGGATTTTGAGGATCATGGTTTCAGGGAACATCTAGGTCAACTGTGATAACAAAGTTTATTAAGAAAATATTCTATATCCCACTTTCGTCAGTGGCATCCTGGGTCTCAAAAGCCATCAAGCAACCATCTAAGAAGCATTAACTGGTGTCAACCCACCTGGAGCAAAGGAAAATGAAGAACACCAAAGACATAAGAAAAATATGAGCCCAAGAGACAGAAAGGGTCACATACTTCAGAAACTACATCAGCATGAGACTGGTGCCTGGATATCATCAGCGACTGTCCTGACAGGGAACACAACAAAGAGTCCCAGATATGACAGGACAACAATGAGGTGCAGAATTCAAACTCTATTAAAAGGACCAGACTTGATGGTCTAACAGACTAGAGGGTTCCCAGATCATGGATCTTGGACTCTCTGTTTGCCCAGAACTGAAGCCATTCCCAAAGCCACCTCTTCAGACAGAGATTGGACTGGAGTATAAGATGTAAAATAATACTGGCAAAGAGTGTGTTTCTTAGCTTAAGCAGATACATGAGACCAGCTGGGCAGTCTAGTCTAGAAACTAGATGAGAAAGCAGAGGAGGACAGGAACTCACGGAATAGGCAGACGAAATACAGGCCAGAAAGAAGGAGTGTGCCATCTCAGTGTGGGAAGAGCACTACCAGTGGGTTACGTATCATGCGTGTGTAAGTTTTTGTATGACAAACTGACTTGAATCGTAAACTTTCTCCTAAAGCCCAATAAAAAATCTTTTTAAATATGAGGAGAGGATTATGATAACATTAGTAACTCATAGCTGTGGTGTAAGAATTAAATACTGAGTGTAAAACTACTTAGCACAGTGTCTGACCTATGGTATTCCTTCAATAAATATCAATAAATATCTACTATTACTGTCAAAGTACTCCTTCTGCATGTGTTGTGCAAAGGTTCTTTTACTTAAGGAACTGAAGAATTATTACAAGAAGTTAATATCTAGATTAATTTGATAGCTTATATTAGATCAGTGGTTCTCAAACAGGAGTTGCCTTCCAGGGATCATGTGGCAATGTCTGGTTGCTACCACTAGGGGTGCTACTGGCACCTAATGGTTAAACCAGGGACGCTGCTGAGCATTTTACAATACACAAGACCACCCACTAGCCCCCAACAAAGAATTATCTAGCCCAAAATGTCAGTAGTGCCAAAGTTAAGAAGACTCATATATTAAATAATTTTGGAATTGCCTATTTTTTAGGCAGCTATTGGCTGGATCTACATAATCTGGAAACCCTGGTGGCGTAGTGGTTAAGTGCTACATCCGCTAACCAAAAAGGTCAAGTCAGGAGTTCAAAACCATCAGGCCCTCCTTAAAAACTCTATGGAGCAGTTCTACTCTGCCCTGTAGGGTTACTATGACTCAGAATCAACTCAACAGCAATAGTTTCTACCAAGCTTCTCCTTTTGAGTCACATTACATTAGTAAGCAAAGTTTCCAAAAGCTTTACCCCATCCATGTCATTAAGGTTGACTCTACTTTGAGGAGGAGGCTCTTCCCCAGTACTATTCTGAGTGCCTTCCAATCAGAAGGGCTTATCTTCTGGCACTATATCAGACAGTGTTTCACTGCTATTTCTAAGACTTTATCAGCTAATTTTTTCAGAAGTTGACTCCCAAGTTTTTCTTCTTTAGCCTTGAACAATCCAGAAATTCCACTGAAAGCTGTCCACCATGGGTGACACTGCTGGTATCTGAAATACCAGTGACATGGATTTCAGCATCACAGCAACACCAAAGCCCACAGTATGACAAACTGAGAGAAAAAACAGCAACATTTATTAACACCATTAGCAGGAGGTCTAGGTACAAAGCAGTGTTAGGATATCAGTGCTGGGGGTCAATGACATTACAAGACCATGTTTTCCAACCTCAGCAGGTTGGCTTTTGATGTCAAGCATGTGTCCTCATGGTTCAAGAAGGCTGCACAATCACAGCTACATACAAAGACAAAAGAAGAGGACAATTTCTTCTTGTACGTCTTGTTTTAATCAGAAGGAAAACATTCTCTAGAAATGCCTTCCAGAGAACTTTCCCAGTTGTTCCCCTCTAGGGCTATTGATAAAAATAGCTCACATGGTCAAATTCATGCTTTAATGAGTCAGAGAAACATGCAAGCACTGGAATTTTTAGCCTTAATACAAAAGTTTAACATGTTTGGCTGCTAACTAAAAGCCTTGAGGTTTGGGTCCATCCAAGACTCCTTAGAAGAAAGCCCTGGAAATATACTCCTAAATCAGTGATTGGATACTCTATGGAGCACAGATCTACTCAGGCACACATGGAGTCATCATGAGTGGAATAGACTCAACAGTAACTGGTTGCTTATAGTGAGAAGGGGTACTGCCAGCAAAAAACTAAGTACCTAACCCAATGAGACACATGAAATGGAAAACACGGTGATGAGAACTTCCATGATCAGACCCTGGAACCGGGTACGGTCCCTTTATATACTGACTATAAATTAAAGATGAAGGTAGTCACCTCTTCTCTTGCTCTAATACTTACTTTGCTCTGATTTCTCTTACTAATCCAGTTTCCTTTTTATTTATTAACAAAGACCTTTAAGGAATGAGTTTTCTTTATTTTTAGGTCCATCTAAGTTTATTATAAAAAATATCAATGAGAAAATATAAGTTATATCACACTGAAGAAATTACTACTAACAGCTTAGTGTATATTCCTTTAAATATGATAGTACTAACATGTACATTTTTACAAGACATTTCTCGTAGTTTTTTCTATTGCAATACATATAAGAATATAAGACAAGTTACTGAGTTTAATTATAAAAATTGAACTACTTTGGAAAGCAAACTGAAAGCAAAGCAGCCAATGTCAACAGATAAATAATAGTAAAAAAAGAGACGAAAAAGTTTTGGAATATGTCAATTTAAATTTATCAAGTTTTTGTATCAGTAGATGTGAAGCTACATAGTATTTGGCTGGAGTGTAATGTTTGCTAAAATTAATATCCAGACCAGTATTTGAAACAAGATCACCATTAGCTGTCATGAATACCAAAGTTTGCTTTGATTACCGCAGGCATAAATAGGTCCTTCTATGCCAAGCCAGCCAAGTGCCGTCAAGTCGGATCCGACTCATGGTATATTCTTGTGAAAAACACTGTAGCGTTAGAAGGATTTAGAGTATAATTGTTCTCTCTAGTTTGCGAAAACACCCACACAAATAACACCTTAATCTTACAAAGCTTTCTTTGAACTTGTATCTCAAGTAACATATCCAAATTTTATAAAAGTCTTTTATTAAACAGCAAATGTAAACCCACTGCTGTCAGCTCCAGCTCACAATGACCTGACAGAGTAGAACTGCCCCGTTTAGTTTCCAAAGAGCAAATATAGTAGCTTTCATCAACCTCCCAAAACTGTGTTTCTGTTCTAGGAGACGTCTGCTCACATATCATGGATATCATGACAGCTTGGTGAAGGGAATTGGAATAGCCATTTTGATGTAGCTGTTTGGCCGTGGGGATGTTTGGTGTTATTCCAGTCCCAGCTTGTCTTAAGGTATGTGGCTTAGACTTTATAAAGACCCTATCTTCTCACTTGTAGAATAGAAATGATAATGTCTACCACTGAGGCTTGTGATGAGAATTAAACAAAATATTTTCAAGTGTTTGTGTAATGCCTGGGACATAGTATTTGCTCAATAAATGATGGTAAAGATGAAGTCAGCAACAGTTGTATTGATGATGATGATGATAATGCAACAACAGCGTGTACAGATTTGGACAAAAATTACTCTTCCACCCCAGTCTGAGGGCTTGGCACAGGCATACCTAAGAGTAAGTACAATCAATAATCTTAATTGTAAACTTTCAGAGTAAATTCAATTTGCATAAACTGTAGCATTAGACAGTACTGTTTCAGAGGAAACCCTGATGACATAGTAGTTGAGAACTATGGCTGCTGACCAAAAGGTGAGCAGTTCATACCCACCAAGTGCTTCTCAGAAACCCTGCAAGGTAGTTTCACTCTATGCTTTAGGTTTGCTGTGGCTCAGAATCAACTTGACAGCAAACTTTTTTTTTTTTTGACAAGTAGCTCTTACTTACTTTTTTTTTGGAAACAAGTTCTCTTACTTACAGAAGACTCTGTAAGTATGAGAACAACCATTTGTTAGGCAGTGGCACTTGCTGACCAAATGCGATGCCACAGCCTGGATGTATTTTTCCTATCTATGTAGTTTCTCAGCTTACCGGGTCAGTTGGTTTTCAGTGCATTGACGACTCCCTTTGTGCAGGTACTGCTAGCTGGTCATGTGTTAACCTCAGTATGCCAAAAGTTCTAGAAGCTGTTAAGGGAAAGTCAGATTCTGACAGTCATGAAATAAGCCTTTATGACCTAGGAGTGGGTATAGAGAAAGGAAATAAGGTTAATGGTTGACGGAAAGACTGTAATTTGAAAAACGTTACAAAATGACCAACTAAGCAAAGGGAAATAAGGAACTACTTTCCCAGTGTCATGAATGAAGTGTGTAGCAATTTAGGTAGGCCGTAATTCCTGGTATTATGTCATGTTCCTCCTCGTTGTAAATCCTGCCTCTCTGATGTTAATGAGGATCCACACGCAGCAGTAATGTTGGCTTATTAAACAAAAATTACAGAAGCAGGTGGCAGTTTTGACCTGTCCAGGATAAAACTTGCTATTGTAGCATTTCCTACACTGGAAGAAATCAGAGTAGAAACATTTTGCGTTGACTTCTGCTGGAACGCATTTCCACTGCAATCCTTCTCCACCACCCGTCAGTATTATCTCTACTAAGAAGGACAGAAGAGAAAACCCAGCATGCTGTTCTATGAATCAGACACAAGAAAAAATTGTTTTTGCTGTCTGGTAAAAAAAATAAAAATTATTTTAAGAAGTAGGTCTTTGTTCATTTGGCATTTGACATTTGCTTAAGGAAGACGTGACTACAGATTATTTACACACACGCACCACCACAAGGGAACATGGAAGTAAGCAACGATTTGGAAGTTTGCTTTTGTACAGAATTTCTGGCAGACAGTCACGGAAGCTGTAGATAGCCTCCAGTATATTTTACACAGCATACGAGTCCTAGTGCGTATTCACGTTTGGGCACGTTCATGTAAGTGCAAAATTTTTAGCCAGCAGCTGATGGAAAAACATTTGTCGGCACTGTTTTGAAATACAGTTCTATCTCAGATGACAACAGCTTGATGTACATTTGACACTCCAGTCTACAGATGCAGGACTGGCAGGCACAGTGATAACAGGATGGCTGAAAATTTGATTCCGGCTCAGTGTAACCATCTGAGCATGTGTCCTCCTCCTGCACATGCCCTCCACAACAGCTGGGGCAGGGTGGAGGATGACAGCCAAAGACTGATCACGGCTCATTGTCTGCCCCTCAGCGCCCCCCAACACTTCCTTAAAAAGTTTAAACACTCATTGTTCAAAGCTCTTTGATGTATTTTACTTGCTTTAAGGCCACTTTAATTTTGAAATAGACTGTAAATTCTCAATTCTCTGAGCACAGGAGTATAGAAGGAAAGGAATTTTCTCCCTGCTGCTCTTGTCTAAGACCATCAAGTTAGGTAACGTTGAATGTGATCTAGCACTTTCACAGATTTCAGCCTGAGGATTTGTATGGCTATTTAAAAATTTTTTTAATCAAAGCTGAGCAGAGGAGTTTTTCAATGACTCAGTCTGATAGGTAAATGAGTACACACTTGCGTACAGAGTCACTCAAGCTCTACCAACACACAAGTATCAGTCCTCTGCAGTGCAGGCTTACTGAGAGAGGAAGTGACAGAGAGAAAAAGGGGGGTGGGGGGAAGAAAAAAGAGAAGGACAGAGAGAGTCACAGAAATGGAGGAAGGCAGGAAGGGTGAATGGAAAAGTACACGGAAGGAAGGAATTTGCACACCAAAACTTAAAACTTAAAGCGTGGATACAAATTTCCAAAAAGTTAAGTACAAATCAAACTTTAGGAAATTGTTTCATATCTCTCCATAGATTTATATCATAAGTTTTTAAATGCTTTGTTTGGTTTCTGATTGGTTTTCAACTTGCCAAAGCTCCTATTGCATTAACTTTTATTCTAGCTATTTATGAATGCTCCCCATAAACTGTTTCAAATGTGGTATAGCATGGCTGATAAGATCCACCCAGGTTAGAAGCTTGGCTCCGTGTTGTACTTTACGTGTCACTGTTTAACCACTCATTGGTAAAGTAATCACAGTGATATCTGCCCCTACAGAACTGTTGCGAAGACAAACTATGTTACTGTGCCTAAAGTGTTTAGTACAGGGCTTTGTCCATGTTAACATTCAATAAATGGTAACTGCCAGCAAATGTCCTATTCTTTACTGTGACTACACACTCAAGTAGCTTTTAAGATACTGAAACGGAGGTCTGTTTCCATTCCAGCAGAAAATGAATCTCTGGAACTAGGACCTGGTTACATATATATTTTTAATGCTCTTTTGTTTTATTTTCATGTGCAATACCAGTTAAAAGCTACTGCAAGCATTTTGCGGGTAAGGACCATATTTCATTTGCTCGCTGTTGGGTGCCTAGGACCTAGCACAATACTTGATATAGAGCAGGCACTCAACCTCTCTATTGAATAAGTGAATAAAATAAGATCTATATGTTGAATTTGTTATCCAAGGTAAATCCACAACAAACAACAAATACACGGACTGCCTGTAAGTCAAGAAAGTTCAAGTGTTTAAACAGAAAGTTGAGCACCACAAAGCTTTCATATTAAACACCCAAGCAACAGAAACACATGCCTTGGCAATCACCATTGTATCATTTTGAATAATATGACAAGTGAATATTTCTCTTTAATCCATAGAGCAATTAATAACAGCTTTATAAACAAATTCTAAAAATCTTTCTCCAGAAGAGTTATGTACACTTTTTGTCTACACAGTACACTTATGAATATGAGAATTTTTGTCTATGTACAAGAAGGGATTAAAAACCTCAAAGCAACACCAAGTAAGTCAGAAACAACTACAATATAATTATCTCTATGGCTGAAAAAAAGGAATCTTACAAGATTTTTGAAAACTTGCTTGATTTTCCAGCATTTACTTGGTTTTATAGCAGCAGAATACTTCATTGGCCTTAGTTTTCTCCCTTATAAACCCACGACAAAAAGTTCTCACATATTCTAATAAGCATTTGATGTGTTTTCAATGTCATTTTACTTCCTACTTACTAATAACAAATTATACCTTCCTCTGTATGCACCCACAAGTACCTCAGTTCCATATTACCACTAACTGAGATCTTCAAGACAAATAATAGGTAAGCTCTATTATTGTAGCAAAAGGAAACATGTTCACTGATTACACTAGTCAGCTATGTCCATAATAATGCTGTGTAACAAAACTCAGCAGTGTGCAACAGCAAACACTTATTCTGTTACTCATGGGGACAACTGGACAGTTGTAGTTTGTCTAACCTAGGCTGGATTAAAAAGCAAAGATGTCACTTTGATGACTAACAGCACCTGATTCTGGTCACAGTCTTTTTACATTGCCTTATAGGTAGGTGAAAGCTGGACCACAAAAAAGGAAGATGGAAGAAGAACTGATGCATTGGAACTGTTGGCAAAGGATACTGACTGCTGAGAAACAAACAAGTCAATCTTAGAAGAAATACAAACAGAATATGTCTTAGAAGCAAGGATGGTAAGACTTCCTGTTGTGTATTTTAGATATGTCATCAGGAAAGATCAATCACCAGAAGAGAATATCACGGTTGATAAAGTGGAGGACCAGCAAAAGTGACTCCTCAGTGAGGTGGATTGGCACAATCGCTCCAACAATGGACTTAAACACACCAATGATGGTAAAGATGGCGCCAGACCCAGGTAACATTCTGTTGTGTTATACATAACATTACCACGAGCCCGAGCTGGCTGGATGGCATCTAACAACAACAGCATGGATTCAGCTGGGCTTCAGGCTCAGGGTCAGCTGGGCATGGCTCCCGCTATGAGTTGCAGGTCTGTTCCACATGGTGCATCCTAGAGTCTAGGCAAAAGGAACATGATCTTAGTGTAGCAGATCACCAGGAGACAAGAGGGTCAAGCCCAACCATGTAAATACATTTCAAGCAACTGCTCATGTCACATCTGAATACAGCTCTTTGGCCAAAGCAAGGCACTGGGGCAAGCTCCAAAATCAAGATGAGACACAGCGAGAAGAGGGGGGTTCACTCCACCCGTCATGGAGCCACAGCAAGTGGGTGGCTGTGTAATTCTGTTATAGGGAGCTGATTCAACCACACTGAATGTTTAGCGGCACACGGGTTGAGCATCCCTTAGCCCCAGAGAATGGGGCAGGATGGCAAGCAACGTTGATCACCACTCTTACACCTTAGATGAAAACCTTTCCAACTGATTTTCCTGAAACATTGAAATTGCTCCCTGATTCTCTGAATTTAATTTTTTGTTTTTAGAATCTCAGAGTACTTAAGCAATCAAGATCAGAGAACCATCTCAGAAGAATCCATTCAAACTTAAAAATACTACCTGAGAGTCATCACAGTGGGATACGCTCCATAGCAACAACCAAGCAAACCTAGGTTTGGACTCCTGATTCATACTCTTAGTAGTTCTATGACCTTAAAGTAAGTTGCTTAAATCTCTGAATCCTCAAGAGGTGGGAGGTTGTTGGCCAGATTTTTTTGTGTTTGTTTTGCTTTATTTATGTCTGTAAGCTAGAAATAGTATTGATCTCATGGAGTGCTTGTATGAATTAAATGAACAAATGTAAGAAAAGCATCTGATGCATGATTGGTCCTCAATCCATGTGACATCCTGTCAACCGTGTCCCTCCAAAAATGTGTGTGATTATTTCGCTGAGCTGGTGGTTCCCAGTATTGTGTGATTGCCTTCCATTTTGTGGTCTTCTAATCTCTGCCAGTGGTTAATAGAGTGGATTGTGTTAGAGAGGATTAGGGTGGAACTGGAACACTCTTCCTAGGATGACCTCCCAGCTCCAGTGTAAAAAGCGTTTCCCTAGAGTGTGCCTTGCACCACCTTTTATCCTACAAGAGATAACAGGAAAAGGAGCGAGCAGGAAGTTGGCAACCACCTACTATCAAGACAGAAGCACCAAGACCAGGAAATATCCTTCAGATCTGAGGTTCCTGCGCCAAGATACTCCTTGACCAAAGACTGGTGTGATGTAAGGACTTTCCTCCAGAGCTGACAAAGAAGGAAAACCTTCCCCTAGAGCAAACACCCTAAATTCAGACTTACGGCTTACTGGGCTGTATAAGAATAAACTTTTCTTCTTCTTTTTTAGGACAGTATATGCACCGCCTAAGGATTCCTGAGCTCCTATAGCATGTGGTAATTGCCCATATTAATATTCATCACACCATACTGAGATTGTACATTACTTGTACCCCTACTAAACTATAAACTGGTGACTGTCTTCTTCGTTGTATTTTTGTAGCATATAAGAAACACCACTGAACATCTGTTAATTTTGCCTGGCCAACATCTAGTCCTTCTTCTTATGATATCTCCTTGATGATATTATTTTTAACCCTGATTTAAACTTAAGCCTGCCCCTGGATATTTCTCTAAAATTAAACAACATATTACCTTTTTTGGCTATAATAGTTTGAGCTGGGTTTTTGAACTTGCAACTGAAACAATACTAACTTACACAGACATAGGTTTCTGACAGCGGGGGAAGTGGGCACGGGAGGTTGTATTGGACGTTCAGTGGCAGAATTTTAAGCTACTATGCTGGAGACCCAGGTTCAATTCTCAGTCAATGCACCTGACACAAAGCCACCACTAGTCTGTCAGTGGAAGCTTGCATGCTTCTGTGATGCTGAACAGGTCTCAGCACAGCTCCAAACTCAGATGGATTAAGAAGAAAGGCCTGGCAATCTACTTCCAAAGATAAGACATTGAAACCCCTGTAGATCACAGCAATCCAGTTCTCAACTGTTCGCGGGAGCGGCACCAGATTGGGCAACACTTTATTCTGTTGTGCATAGGGTAGCCAAGCATCACCCTGGCAGCAAAAAACAACTAGGACACAGGCAGAACATTGGCACTGTTGCTGCATTGAGCAAGTCTACAAACCTTGGGCACAGGAGCTTGAAGAACACTGCCAAACAGGAGTAAGAAATGCAGAATGCTCTGAAAACAAAACATCCAGCTTCCTCACTGGGCTTAGGAATCTCCATGCCAATCCTCAGGAAAAAGCACAGATCCCTGATGACTTGTAAAAGGGATCAAGTAGCTTGCCTTTAGGAGGAAGCAGACCTGTATTTATAGGAGAGAATGGAACTCATTAGCACCGTGACATCCCCAGGGCAGACCTGGTCATGGAGCTGCCCTTTGATGCCAGCATGACCCAGCTGCTCCTGCACATTTTTTCTCAAAGTAAGATCAGACACCTAATCCTCCCCAACAGGCCCTTACGTGTTAGAAAGGCCTGTTCTCCCCCAGACTGTCTAGAATCTCTAGATCTTTCGGGGTTTTTTCCGCTACTCACATGAGCAGGGATTTTCTTCCTTCTGCCTTCATAAAACGCTACATAATTAAGGGATTTCAAACAGCAGTGATGTATTACATGACTTCTTAAGCTATTCAATAGCCTAATGTTTATGTTCACTTTATGTTCAAAGAACTGGGGGTAAGCACAAGGAAAATGGATACTCCTGGACGTTTAGCTACGTGGTTGCTGACAGCTTTCCAAGAGAATGCTGTGCCAAAGTGACTGATGCCCATTAATTACAGCCAGAGTTTGTGACAAAAACAAGTATCTGAATACTTGGGCTTTGCATGCATCAAACACAGCCTGGCCAAACAAAAAAACACTTTTGTCTGTTAACTACTGCCTGCACAGGTACAGAAACGAGGAAGGCAGGGGTACAGCTAAGTCCCCTCAAATCAAGAGCTGCTCGTTTCTGGAGGCTGAAACCAGGAGACCAGTGGTTTTCAAGTCATGTTCTTCAACCTGCTTTTCCTCAACCAGCAGGAGCCTACTGGGGATTCCATGATAATAAACTGATTAATTCTTGTCACCATCAACATTTTAGTTGATGATAACAACAATTCTTTTTCACTATTTTTCTCATTTCTTAGTGAATCTCAACTTTCAGACGAGTATATTGGATAAGGAGTGCCTGGCTAGAATAAACACTTAATGAACTCCGTTGTCAACCCAAAGGTTGGAGGTTCGGATCTGTCTTTTTTTTTTTTTTTTTTTAAATCTGTCACTTAGTCCACTCAGAGGTATATCAGAAGAAAGCCCTGGTGATGTACTTCCAGAAGGCCATAGCCCATGAAAGCCCTATGTAGCACAGTTCTATTCTGAAACACGTGGAGCTGAGTCAGACTCAACTCCTGGCACCTCATAGTGGTACTGGTATCCTGGAGAAGGATTACATCAAATTTTTATCATTTTTTAATGTGAACTGAGTTATATAAGTCTGAGTATTATTTCAAAGGCTTTTGTGGTTTTAAAAAGTTTGATAACACCTATATCAAGGTATTTTTCATTCTTACAATGTCTGGGTTCAGGGTGGTCCTTATAAACTAAACCAAATTTCACCTAAACAGAGTGTGCTCTGTGTTCATGTAATCACTGACTTTCCTTTTATCCCTTTACTTCCACATACTCCTACCCCGATGGCATAGTGGGTTAAGTACTACGCATGCTAACTAACAGGGTGGCAGTTCAAATCCACCAGGTGCTCCTTGGAAACTCTGTGGGACAGTTCTACTTTGACCTATAGAGTCATTATGAGTCAGACCAGACTCGACACAGTGGGTTTGGTGTTGGGTTTATTCCTAGGAAAAACACAAGAGCTATACTAAATGAACTAAAAATACATCCAAAATATAAATAAACAAGAAGATACCATTGCTGTCGAGACAATTCAAACTCATAGCAGCATTATAGGACAGAGTAGAACTGCCCCATAGAGTTTCTAAGGAGCAACTGGTGGATTTGAACTACTGACCTGTAGTTTAGCAGCTGTGGCACTTAACCACAATGTCACCAGAGTTTCCAAGTAAGTAAAAAAATCCTCTTTAATAAGCAAAAAACTCATGGTGACCACTGGCAGAAATTCACATCAAACTAACATAAATTGAAGTATATTATAAAATATACCAGGAACCTCAGGAGGCCAAAGGATGAGCAGTCAAAATGACAGACTGTGAATCAACTGAAACTAGCCTGGGATGCCTTTAGAATTGTGATCTCTCTGTCTCTGTCTCTGTCTCTCACACACATACACACACAAATGCCAGTGTCTGTTTATTGTCTCATTTTCTCCAACCCCATGTTGGCAAGAGATCTGACTGGTAAACCCTCCAGAACTTTCCATCTCCAACCCCTAAGTAGACATTGTGGTTACTCTCTCTGCTCACAAGTTCAAAAGCCCTGGAGAAAGATACTGTTTGGTCCAGCTTGGTTCTAATGCCCATCCCTAGGAAAATCAATGGTCGCCAAGAGGTAGATCTGCAAGAAAGTGGCAACACTCATGTAACCCATAGGTGTTAGAATAGAGGAAGGAACAACCACGAGAGGCAATGTGTGGAAGTGTTACAAATGATGCTTGCAAAGAGTAGTCAGAGATATTGGAACACTCCAGTGATCAGTGTTAAATAAAAACAGCAAGATATTAAAAATATATATATTTCCCCAACAAGATTGGCCATGATCCAGAAAACACAAAACAACAAATGCTGGAGAGGCTGTGGAGAAAGTGGAACCCTCCTACACTGTTGCTGGGGTTGCAAAATGATCCAGCCTCTTTGGAAAGCAATCTGGCGAAGCTTCCTTAAAAAAACGGATATCAATATACCGTTTGACCCAGTAATTCCACTACTTGGAATATACTCTACAGAACCAAGGCCTTTCACACCAACGGACACATGCACGAGAATGTTTATCGCAGCACAGTCCACGATAGCAAACAGATGGAATCAACCCAGATGCCCAACAACAGAAGAATGGATAGGTAAACTATGGTACATATACTCACTCTACGATAAGATCTCAAAAACAGACTTGTGTATAGAAGAAAAGACTCTTCAACAGCTGCAAGGGAGGGGAGGGAGGGAAGGTGAGGTGGGGAGGATTTAATTAGATAGTTACTAGAAATCTGGTTGGGAGAAAGCGGTGACAGCACACATTAGAAACAACAACATTAAGTGGACTTCAGCATAACTTGAGTATTCCTTCCATCTTAACCCAACATTGCAAGGATAGAGTAGCTGGGGCAGGAGGCAGGGGACCATGCGCTGAGGCAAAATCGAGGCCAATTGGCACAACTAGCATTTTGCTAAGAGAGCTTGCTGTACCCCACATCGGTGAGTGGCGTCTGGGGTCTTAAAAGCTGCCAAGCTGCCATTCGAGGACACAGCAAATGGTCCCAACTCAGCAGGAACGGATGCTCACCGAGGACCAAAATGACATGCGGTAAAGACAACCTAGAAAACAGAGAGACTCACAAGAGTGAGTGCCTACATCGACTTGGGACCGGAAGAACTGGATGGTGCCCGGCCACCACCAGTGATAGCCACGATGGAGCTCACAGAGAGGAGTCTCACTGGCAACACAAGAATAAAAAGGGGTGCACCCTGAGATCTCCACTAAAAGACTTCAATTGATGGTCCAATGGTTTCGGGGTTCCCCTGAGAGCATGGCCCCCGGCCCTGATGTTGCCCTTACCCATAAATTATAACGGAGGTCCACTCTTTGGACAGGAATGGGTTGGACTTGGCAATGCAGAGTGACCATATATTGGATGCACTTTATGGTTCTATACATCTATAGGATATCATCCTGCTGACCTCTGGCTAGAGGAAGGAGAGTGGGTGGAGAGGAGGGGAAAGGAGGCTGTTGGGAGGATGAGACATGTATGGAGCAGAGAGGAAGACTGTGCTGTCACTGGACAGGGAGAGCAGTGGAAGCTGCATATAGGTGGGCATGTAAATTTATACAGGAATGTCCATTTTCACTCAGTCATGTTAAATAAAAAATAAAAATATATATATATATTTATTTAGATGATAACTATTTTTTAAAAACTTCTAGGCTTTATTCATCACTTTATCCAAATATGGTGCCTGGTATAGAACAAGGGCTCAACACATAATTGTTAAATGAGTGAGGAAAAAAGAAATTGAGCAGGAAATGATGACGGAAGCATGTACACCAAATACTGAAAGTGGTGAGTAATGTGGAATGACAGAAAATTTTAATTTTTCCCTGATACATTTTCTGGCTGTTTAAATAGTCAGCAATAAGCATGTGTTATTTTTAAAATCAGATAAGCACTGTTACCTTTAAGGAAACTTCATGAGAAAATGAGGATTGTGTGTTTTACTGGAAAGAGAAATGAGAATGTTGTCATGTTCCCTTGACAACGATCAGTGGTTTTGCCCTGAGATGCCCTGGAGATGGGAGCTAACTGAGCTCTCTGCCTCTTGCAGCTCCCAACAGGCCACCTGGGGAGGGCAGGTTCTCCTGGAAAGAGAGGGTGCTTTCAAAGCCGTTTTCTTCCTGGCGTTAAGACAACAGAGCAGGACTCCGGCTGTGAGGCCCACTGTGTGGGTCATCTCGCCGATTCACTGGCTCAGGATTGTTTTCAGCTCCGTCTGTGGCCGCTGCCGGGAATGATAGGAGCTTGAAAAGCACTGAGGCAGAGCTGGTTGCCTTACCTGTGTGAGAAGAAGTCAGCTAGATACTCTACCCCAAAAGAATTTGGCAGCTTGAAGAAAACACAGAGATCACTTAATCTACCCCTGTATTTACAAGGAGGAAACTGAAAGCCAGAGTGCTGAAGTGACCTTTGGAAAGTTATTCAAGCCATCTGAACCTCAGTTTCCTCACCTGTACATAACTGGAATAAGACCGGCCATAACGCTTCCCTGTAAGGCTCATTTCAGCATCCTAAAGAGACACAAAGCGAAAAACCAAACCAGTTGCCACTGGATTGATTCTGACTCATGGTGACTCCACACATGCAGAGTGGAAACACTCTCCACAGAGTTTTCAAGACTGTGACCTTTGGGAGGTAGATCACCAGACCCTTCTTCAGAGATGCCCATGGCTGGACTTGAACCACAAACCTTACAGTTAGTAGCTGAGCGTTTAACCATTTGCACCGCCGAGTCAGCCTACAGAAACACAAATCTCACTAAAAAGATCTTGGCAAATAATGATGTATTCCACCAGCAAAGCTCACAGAAAAACTTCCTCAAGTTCTCTTTATGCATCTCCCTCTGTGAGGACCCACGCCTCACCGCCTTTGCTCCAGTTCCTCCTCCACCCAACTTGAGATCCCACCTCATCTGACCTTCATCTGCTCTGGCTGGCTTTCCCTCCATCCTTTGAGGTATTTTTCCCCTGTGTCTGCCTTCTTTCTCCTCCTCCAGTCCTCATCTCATCATCATAAGCAAAGGACCAAACAATCAAAACAAAGCGAAACCAAAGGATTTGGAGCCTAATTTAATGGGCTCTTCTCTACTAACCCTCACTCGTGTGATTTTGTTGTTATCTGTTGTTAGCTGCCCTCAAGCCAGCTCCAAACTCACAGCAGCCTCACTCACAAGAGAACAAAACATTGCCAAGTCTTGTGCCATCCTCACAATTGTCCGTGTCAAGTCCACTGTTCCTTTTATTGGGTAATTTTTGTTGTGCCTTCCACCTGTGGGGCCCATCTTCCTGCACTGTGTTGAATAATATTCTCTTGTGATCCATAGGGTCTTTACTAGTTAATTTTCAGAAACAGGTCACTAGCCTTTCTAGTCTGCATCAGTCTAGAAGTTCCCCTTAAGCCTGTGTACCATGGATAATACTGCTGGTGCTTAAAATACCAGTGGCATAGCTTCCAGCATCTTCTAAGAGAAAAGAAAACAAACAGTTGTCTTGGAGTCGATTCTAAATCATGGTGGCCTCATATGTGTCAGAGTAAAGCTGTGTTACATGAGGTTTTCAAGGCAGATTAATGGAAAGTAATTACCAGGACTTTCTTTTGAGGTGCCTCGGTAGGCACCAGCCTTTCAAGGTTAAGGTGCCAGCCTTTCAAGTTTAGCCACTGAACACCTTAACCTTTTGTACTATCCAGGGACCCCCTTCTGACATGATAGCAGCATACAAACCATCACAGAGTGACAAGTTGACAGCTGTGAATAATCCCTACTTTGCAGAGTTGTGTGTGACAAATAAATGAAGCAATCCAAGTAAAGAGCTTAGAACACCATGAGTGCTTAGTAACAGTCAGCTTGCTTTCTTCTTCCCTAGAAACAAGGAGTCTGACCAGTGAGTCCAACTAAAACAAAAAACCAAATGCCAGGGACCATAAAGGTACTTCTGTTTCCCATATGGCATGGTACTAGGCAAAATCGCAGCTTAATTTTAGGATTTTTATATCTAAACACTTCACCAATTCATTTCCCCTTCTCTATGTCCTCTCTGGCCCCTCCCTACCTTCTCAATCTTTTGTCTCATTTTCTTAAGAACTCTGGAGAACGGCTGACAGATGGGACTGACAAGACGTTCATGGATTGTAAACTTAATACCCAGCCCCTGACCTTCACTCACACTCCCTGTCCTTAGATTTCACAGACGCATATTCTTCTTTACAGATCTCACTACAATTACGGTCCATTATTCGTCTTCTCTGCTAGTGTAAACTCCATGAAGATGGAAAGCACACACGTCTTGTTTGCTGGATATCCCAGAGACTGGCACAGTATCTAGTACGAAAAAGAAGGAAGGAAGAGAAGCAGGAGGGAATAGAAAGAAGGAAAGACGTCACCCCAAATCATTGCTTTTGTTCTTGTTGTTGACTTTGGTAAATTACAATTGATCATATCGAAAACAAGTGGAAGAAAGGATACATCTGGAAAAAAAGAGGATACTTTCCATTGGAGTTTGCATGGGACATTGTCATAGATTGAATTCTGTCCCCCGAAAAATGTGTGTAGTAATATGGTTGGCCTGATGATTCCCAGTGCTGTGTGACTGCCAACCATTTTGTAATTTTCTAATGCTATAAATCTTAATCTCTGCTTGTGGTTATAAAACTGAATTTATGTTAAAGAGGATTAGGGTGGGACTGTAAAACCCTTCCTAAGATCACTCCCCTGCTCTAGTGTCAAGACAGTTTCCTGGAGTATGCCTTGCACCACCTTTTATCCTACAAGATATAAAAGGAAGGGGAAGCAAGCAGAGAGTTGGAAACCTCGTATCACCAAGAAAGCAGCACTGGGAGTAGAGCGGAGCGTTCAGACCAGAGGTTCCTGTACCAAGATGCTCAGTGACCAAAGATTGATGCAACCAGCACAAGGACCGTCCTCCAGGGCCGACGATGAGGGAAAGCCTTCCCGTAGAGCCAACACCCCGACTTTCAGCTTACCAGATTGTGACAAAATTAAATTACCGTTTTTAAAGCCATCCACTGGTGTTATTTCTCTTCCAGCAGTACCAGAGGACTAAAACAAACATCAAGCCAGTTTCTCTGGTACAGCATATACTTGAATCTTTTGTTGGAAGTTACCAACATAAGGTAAGATGCTGTCTGTAAACATGCAAAATCTCTTCCTCCTAATGATGCTTTCCTACAAGATGAATAAATGTGTGAAAGCAAACTTCTTGTGTTTTAACCAAGTGATGGAGCATCATTTCTCAGAATCCTGCCCTAAAGAACTACGCCATAGAGAAGCATTGAGGCATTTCATCCAGGTGTGTGCATGATACTCTCACAAAGAGACTATTCCACAAGAAGAAATTTGAGCTTTCTTGGCTCACACGCCACTTCTGACCTTCTAAGACACTTTCCAGGCAATAAAAGCATCATTAGCATCAGCCTGATGCATTCTACTCCACCGCATCACCTTGTTATCTGCCCACTGCTCCCACCATTTTTTTCTAGTGGTACACAGGGTCAGGGGGCATTATAGCAAAAGAATTCAGAATCAATTAGAACCATCCCCATATTTAAGTTTTTTGGCCACTCTGTCATGTCACTTGGCTGTTGTTGCTCAGAGTGCTGCCTTCCTTCTTCTCAGAAAGTTACTGGGCTTTCAATTTCCCCCCAAAGTTGTTTCTACCTATTTTCTTGTGCAGAGGAATTCATATCTTGGGGGATGGTGGTGGGAGGTTCACTGTTCAAGAGCTTAACAAGGCTTTGAAATCACAGCCTGGGAGAACTTCATTTGGTTGCTAATCAAGCGTTGTCCTCCCCAGTATCTGTTGGAGGAGGTCAAGAAAGTGTCTACATTTCCAGTCTCAGTAATAATTATTCGTCTCTTCTTCCTTTGCCCACTCAACACTTATTCTTCCCTTAATTGTACTTATTATGTAAATCTCTTTCTCTCTCATGAGAATGAGAACGCTTTTTGAAAAAGATTTACTTCTACATAACATATGCATATGATTTTTCATAAATGTGTAGATGTGATCAGACTAGGATTATTGCGTGTGTGTGTGTGCGCGCGCATTCCTGTTTTTCTTTTTCTTTCCTTCCTTTATCATTAACTACCTATGGGATTCATCCTTTTGTATCTGACTTCACGCTATAGGGTTACTATGAGTTAGAATCAACTCAGTGGCAATATGTTTGGTATATATGTATATATAAACATATACACAGCCATATGTGACAGGACATTACATTTTTGTTTCATAAAAATGCATCATATTTTACAGGCTTTTCTGAATCTTGGTTTTCTCACATAACTCATGGAAATTCCTTCCAGTCATCTGACGTATGTTCAGTTTTTTTGTTTGATGATTGTGTAATACAATATGGAATGGATGTGCCACAATTTATTAAAATATTCCTCTAATAATTAGCATTCATAGTTTTTGCCATGACATGCAATGCTGTAATAAATATCCTTAAATGCACATTCATAACTCCTGGAGCTTTCCTTTTGAACAGGTGGAATCTCAGAAGCAGTACTTACTAAGTTGGGAGATATTTGTATTCTTAATTTTAATAACTATTTCTAAGTTATTTCCCAAAATATTGTAACAATTCACATTTCTATCAGCAGTGTATTAGAATACCTTTTTCTTTGCTTTCCCATCAGCAAAAGATATTATTACTTTTACATTTTTTGACATTTTGTCAGTGTAAGGGTATCTCACTGTTATTCTAAGTTGCATTTCCTTAGTCTCTGGTTTGTTCAGCCGTAAGTTCATATGTTGAGTGGTCACTTCAATTTATCCTTTTATGAATCATCTCTGAATACCCTCTGCCAATTTTCCCTTGGAGTTTTATCCTTTTCTGCTTGTCCATTTGTAAGAGTTCTTTTTATGTCAATCCTCTGTTCATCTTCTGTATTGCAAATATTTTTTCCAAATCTATTATTTATTTATCGACTTTCTATTGGTAAAAATCTCCTTGCCCCCAGAATATGCATATAGGTGTCTCTTAGGTTTATTTGAAGGTTTTTAAATTTTGGTTTATTGTCTACATTCAAAAATCTTTGTCTATTAATAAAAATTTTCCCAAACTTGGAAATACAGCTAAAGGATGACTGCGTGTCCTTTTGCTGTCATAGCAGAGCACTGTCTGGTGGGCCCACTAAAGCAGTACTTCAGTCTTTAGGCCCTAGAGTCAAGGAGATGTACCACTTCTTGACTTGGTATTTATTACTGATTAGGGCCAGACTGCGAATTTTCACTTAAACAGATATTTTTTTTCGACGGCACTCGGCTTGGCCATAGAGATATAAATTATTTCTGTCCTATAAAGACAATAACTCTAAAGATACAATTTTTAGTTTTCTGTAGGACATTAACTTATTTTTCGCTAACTTAGTAAGCTCTTCTCAATTTGTCCCTCCTGCATAACTATATAAGTTTCTGTTCTCCAAATGCTCTTTAAACAGGATTTATTACTCCACTAGCTCCCTCATTAATGAGTGAATCACAACTTTGTGCTCAAGTTATATTTATATGAGAGTCAAGCTTTTGACTGTTTAAAAATTATACTTTGACACTGGAATGTATTTGGGTATTTCATGTGAGAAAAGTTTAATTTTATTTTCTTCTACATGAATGGTCAGCTTTGCCAACTCTGTTAAATGATCCATCCTTTCTGCTTCTAAGAAGCAGTGCTAACATTTTCCATGTCTAGAACAAAAACTGATATATAGTAGGTTTGCAATAAATATATTCTGGACGAATATAATATATTCTCATATGTAGTTGGTTCTGCTTCTTGATTTTCAGTTCTGCTCTTCCGACCTACTCAGCCTAATCTTTGGCCAGTACCATTGATTTTCTTACTGTGGCTTTATAGTATTTCTCTGATATTTGAGAAGACAAGTCACTGCTGACTAATGTTCTTTCTGAAAATTTTCTCATCTTGTGTCTTTCCATATAAACATTAAGGTCATTTTATCCAACTTTAAAAAGAAAACCACTTTTGGAATTTTACTGAGAAATGTTTATTATCTGTTAATTTGATAAAATTGGTATTTTTAAAATTTTAAGCCTCCTGTCTATGAACATGGAAACTCTGGTGACATAGAGCTTAAGCCCTGCATTCGCTAACCAACAGGTCAGCAGTTCAAATCCACCAGACAATCCTTAGAAACACTATGGAGCAGTTCTACTCTGTTCCATAGAGTTGCTGTGAATCTGAATTGACTCAACAGCCATGGGCTTGGTTTTTGTTTGATCTAAAAACATGGAAACCCTGGTGGGTAGTGAAGGTTGGTGGTTCAAACACTCCAGGCACTCCTTGAATACTCTGTGACACAGTTCTACTCTATAGGGTCACTATGAGTGGGAAAGGACTTAATGGCAGTGGGTTTGGTTGAGTTTGTATCCAACATCATGATGCATCCTTCCATTTGTTCAGCTCTTGCTTAACATCTTTCAATAGAGACACAAATCTGACAGTTTTCTTCAGAGATGTCCTGTATCCTGTTGTCTGTATTGCTAGTATTTTACAAGCATTATTGTTATATCAAACATAGAATATGTTTCTCATTTCCATCTTCAGATTTTTTGCTAGAACAAAAGAGACTATTGATTTTTACATCTTTATCTTTTACACAGAAACCTGAGTTCTCATTATTTTTAGCAGTTCCTTTGGTTTCACCGTTCTCTAGCCTCAAAGTGCTTTCAGACTTAGAAAAACAAACCAACAACTCAAATGATTGTTTTTATATCTGTAAACATTTATTCCAACTAGCATCCCACCCTTCAACACACTTCAGGTTTTTAACTCAGTGTCTATATTAGTTTCCTAAGGCTGCCATAGCAAAGTACCACAAACTGGGTAGCTTAAAACCACAGCAATTTACTGTCTCATAGTTCTGGAGACTGTCTCTGAAGACTCTAGCAAAAGATCCTTCTTTGCATCTTTTAGCTTCTGAAGGTTTCTGATAGTCCTTGGCATTCTTTAGCTTGAGACACATCCTTATAGTCTCTGCCTCAATCTTTACATGACCATCAGTCCTCTGTGTCTGTGTCTCTTCTTTATTTATCAGGACACTGCTCGTAATCAGTTAGGTTCCCTCCTTGTCCAATAGGACCACATGTTAACTGACATCTTCAGAAACCCTATTTCCAAACAAGATCACATTCACAGATTCCATGGGTTAGGATACCAACTTATCTTTTGAGGATACACAATTCCATCCATACCAGTACCATAAAAACTGCTAGGAAAATGCTTACTTTTGTCTATGTCAATGTTCTTCCCCAGAGAGAAGCAAGAATCGACAGGAATGCCATTCACAAGAAGAATGCCTCAGTACAGAAGTTCCTGGAGATGCACCATATCTGGAGAAAGCAAAATCCAGAGGGACACAAAGCAGTGGAAAAACACAAATGGCACCACAGTGAGAACAAAGCGCTCTGCATCAGGAGTAAGGCATGATTCAGGATTGAAAATGAGCAGCAAAGCAATAAGATGGAAACCCTGGTGGAGTAGTGATTAAGTTTTACAGTTGCTAATCAAAAGGTTAGCAGTTCTAATTCATCAGATGCTCCTTGGAAACTCTATGGGGCGGTTCTACTCTGTCCTATAGGGCCTCTGTGAGTCAAAATCAACTCAGTGGCCAAGGGTTTGGTTTGGTTTTTTTTGAAAACAGTAAGACAGAGGAGCTGGGAGCAGGTTGGGATGAGGAAGAAGAAACAGGTGAAGGAATGCTTTTTAAGGAATAAGGTGCAGAGGTGCTTCAAGCTTAGTTTATCTTGTACCAGTTCCAGTGTTGGAAAACTGCAAAACCAAGCATCCAAAGTACTCTTGGAAGCATTGAGCAGATTTTTAAAAAGGCAAGTAGATTCGTGTAGATTGTTTCAGAAGAGCATACTTCTAAATGTAAATTAGTGAGTACCCTTTTTAGTCCTCTTCGTTTAGTTTGCGTATCTCCTTTGTAACGTTCTGGGCTATTAATTCTGTATATTTCATAACTTCTTTTCCCCTCCAGTTTAAAGTAAAATGACAAGGGAAATAATATCTGAATTATCTCAGCACTCTGTTTTGTGGAATTTAATCATAGCATTTTATAGTCTATAAAATTAACTACCCTCTGAATTCAAAATAAATTGCATTTTACACAGGAAAAAATCCACTAAAAGAGCTTATGTTTTTCAAATCCATGCATTCTTCTAGCTACCAGTGTTAAAAGAGACATATCCAGCTAGCCCATACTTGTTCTAAATGTCATGAATGACATGCTTTTTCCTTTGAGGAAACATCTTTATTTGCCATCATCTGAGTCAATATTATTGCAAGGGACATTGGATCAGGCTAATGAAATGCCAGATTCCTTCAACTTAAATAAACAGAAGATCGGTGAAATTATCTGATATCATTTTTCACGGAGCCAAGAAAAGAAATTCTGCAGACGGGAGAGCTGGATTTACTTACTCTCTCAGAATAGAACACACAAAGAAAACAGCAGTTCTTGCTTTCACTAGAAACCCAGGCTTAAATCATAAGTCACATGACTTTACACTCCATCATCTGTCACCACTTTCCTCCAAAAGATAGCCCTGAGTCTCCCTTTTATTTTGTCATATATGTGGACATTTCCCCCAAAGGCCTGGGTCTGTATGGCACTTCTCTACACTGGCTGGTACAAGTGGTTAGCGTACTCAGCAGTAACCAGAAAGCTCTTGTGATCTACTTCTGAAAAACCAGCCACTGAAAACGTCGTAGAGCATAATTCTACTCTGACACTCATGGGGCCACCATGAGCTAGAGTCAACCCTATAGCAACCGGTTTACCTCTCATTTATCAGCCCAGCTATTTAGAGACACTATGTTAACCACACACCTGTGCTACTCCTCAGATCACTGATTTTCAAACTTTCCTGAGAAGGTCTTACAGTAAACATTATTTTTTAACTAATGACTCAGGACATAAACATCAAACAAAAACTTTGAGAAACTGTATTTACCCTTGGATGTCAGAAGGGACTCAAAAACTTGCTCTTGAATGCTGAGTAGTTAAAGTAAAAGAAAGGAATGACAAAGTAAAAGAACTGAACATAAGATTTCAAAGAGCGGCTTGAGAAGACAAAGTATGATATTATAATGACATGTGCAAAGAGCTGTAGATAAAATCCAAAAAGGAATAACATGTTCTGCATTCTCAAGCTGAAAGAACTGAAGAAAAAATTCAAGCCTCGTGTTGCACGAGTGAAGGATTCTACAGGGAAACTATTGGACTACTCAGGTAGTGTCAAAAGAAGCTGGCAAGAACATACAGTCATTATACCAGAAAGAACTGGTTGATGTTCAGTCATCTGAAGACGTAGCATATGATCAGTAACCAATGGTAATGAAGGAGGAAGCTGAAGCTGCATTGAAGCCACTGGCAAAAAAAAACAAGACTGCTGGAATTGACGGAATATCAATTGAAATATTTCAACAGATGGAGCCCTGGAAGTGCTCACTCATCCATGCTGAGAACTTTGGAGGACAGCTACCTAGCCAACTGACTGGAAGAGATCCATATTTATGCCCATTCCAAACAAAGGTGATTCAACTAAATCCAGAAATTACCAAATAATATTGTTACTATCACACACAAGTAAAATTTTGCTGAAGATCATTCAAAAATAACTGCAACAGTATATTGACAAGAGACTGCCAGAAACTCAAGCTTGATTCAGGAGAGGATGTGGAACCAGGGCTGTCATTGCTGATGTCTGATGGATTTTGGCTGAAAGCAGGCAATACCAGAAAGATGTTTCCCTGTGTTTCATTAATCATGCAAAGACATTTGACTCTGTGGATGATAACAAATTATGTATAATATTGCATAGAACAGGAATTCCACAACACTTAATTGTGCCCATGAGGAGTCTGTATACGGATCAAGACATAATTGTGTGAACAGAACAAGGGGATGCTGCATCGTTTAAAGTCAGGAAAAGTATGTGTCAGGGTTGTATCCTATCACCATACCTTTTCAATCTGTGTGTCAAGCAAATAACCAGAGAAGCTGGGCTATGTGACAAAGAATGAGGCATCAGGATTGGAGGAAGATTCATTAACAATCTGAGTTTTGCTGACAACATAACCCTGCATGCTGGAAGTGAAGAGGATTTGAGACATTGATGAAGCTCAAAGACCACCGTCTTCAGTATGGATTACACTTCAACATCAAGAAAACAAAAATCTTCACAATTACACCAGTAAGCAACATCATAAAAAACAGAGAAAGGACTGAAGTTGTCAAGGATTTCATTTTACTTGGCTCCATAATCAACACCCATGGTAGCAACAGTCAAGAAACCAAAAGATGCATTGAATTGAGAAAGTCTGCTGTGAAAGACATCTTTAAAGTATTGAAAAGTAAAGATACCACCATGAAGACTCACGTGCCCCTGACCCAAGTCATGGTATTTTCAATAGCATCCTATGCATGCAAAAGCTAGACAATGAATAAAGAAGACAAGAAGAACTGAGAAAAATATTCAATGTACTATAGGCTGCCAGCACAACAAAGAGATCTGTTCTGGAAGGACAACCAGAGTGCTCCTTGGAAGGAAAGGTGGAGAGACTGCATCTCACATACTTTGGACATACTGTCAGAAAGGATCAATCCCTGGAGAAGCACATCATGCTTGATAGAGTGGAGAGTCAGTGAAAAAGAGGAAGACCCTCAACAAGACGGATTGGCACAGTGACTACAATGATGGGCTTAAGCACAAAAACATTGGCGGGCATGGTATAGGACCAGGCAGTGTTTCATTCTGTTGTGCATAGGATCACTATCAGAATCAAAGTGATGGCCCCCAGCAACTGCGTACTTATTCTTACAGTGTATGACGTACTCTGTATTTTTCTTCTGTTTTATCTTATTTCTATTTTTTAAAATTCCTGACCAAGGCCCATCACACCCAGACTCCAGAATCTAATAATGGGTTACAGACCCTGTCTGAATGTGTTATCATGGCCACCGACTTACCTAAATCTCATCCCATGATCTCATAATAAATGCACTGAACATAAGGAAAAAGAGTTTTTTGTTGTTAGCTGCCGTAAGGCTAACCTTCAAGGAACCCTGGTTTTGCAACCATCAGACACTCACGAGCTAACTGAAAGGTTAGCAGTTCAGACTCACCCAGTGCTTCTGTGGGTGAAAGACCTGGCCCTCTGCATCTGTGCGAGTAAGTCAGCCCTTCTCCACTGCAAAGCTCAGGGGAAGGAAAGAAGGGGTTATTCTATCAACATGAGGTGGGCTGATCCCTTGCACTTAACTTCTGCAGGTCTGGTGTTACTCTTGTTTGGTTCTGGAGTTGTGTGCCCATTCTCTGCTGCTTGGTGGCACCAGATGTGGTGAGCCTTGACTTGGATTTCACTGTTTGCCTCAGTCTACATACACCGTGCAGACTCTACTAACAGAGCACCAGCGAATGGGCAATCTGTAGTTTCTGATTTCCATCGCTTGTGAATTACCATTCCTTCCACTTAGCTGCTCAGTCCCATTCTTTAGTTTCATCTTTGGCGAATAAGGTTTCTAGATTGTCATATATATTTGATTCACTTGGTTTGGGGGCTCTTTGTTATAAGAGGGATGACAGAAGGCATCTGATTGTTCTGCCATCTTGACCCCCTGGCTTGAGATTCAGCTTCTTGTTGCTGTTTTTGTTGTTGTTAGATGCCGTGTAATCAGTTCTGACTTGTAGTGATCCCCTGTACAACAGAACTAAACACTGCCTGGTCCTGTGCCCGCCTCACAATCATTGCTACGTTGGAGCCCATTGTTGCAAACGGCTATGTCAATCCATCTCACTGGGGTCTTCTTGTTTTCCACCGACACTCTACTTTACAAGCATGCTGTCCTCCTGGGACTGGCTCCTCCTGATTACATTATCAAAGTACATGAGAAAAGTCTCACCATCCTTGCTTCCAAGGTATATTCTGGTTGTACTTCTTCCATGACAGATTTGTTTCTTCTTCTGGCAGTCCACAGTATATTCAACATTCTTTGCCAACTCCATGATTCAAAAACATCAATTTTTATTTGGCCTTCCTTGTTCATTGTCGAATTTGCACATGCATGTGAAGCCATTAGAAATACCATGACTCATACCAGGTGCACTTTATAGTCTTAAAAGTGACATCTTTGCTTTTTAACACTTTAAAGAGGTCTTTAGCCACAGATTTGCCCAGTGCAATACACTGTTTGATTTCCAGACTGCTGCTTCCATGGGCATCAATTGTGAATCCAAGTAAAATGAAATCCTTGACAATTTCAATCTTTTCTCTATTCATCATGATGTTGCTTATTGATCCAGCTGTGAGGATTTTTGTTTTCTTGATGTTGAGGTATAATCCATACTGAAGACTATGGTCTTTGATCTTCATCAGTAAGTGCTGTAAGTCTTTCAGCAAATAAGGTTGTATCATCTGCTTATTGCAGGTTATTAGTGAATCTCCCTCCAATCTTGATGCAACATATAGCACAGTTTATCAGTTTATTTTCTTAGCATACAGATTAAATAAGTGTGGTGAAAGGATACAATCCTGATACACAACCTTTCCTGATTTTAAACCACAAAGCATCCCCCTGTTCTGTTCAAACAAATTTCTTAGTACTGCTGAGCTATTAGTAAGGAAACTTACGTTCTGTTGAAGAGTTACACCCAAAATCTATCTGGGCACAACTCTCCCAGTAAGTCTTCCCAAAAACTCAGGTTTTAAATTTCATTTAAAAAAAATACTTAATTCTGATTTTTGTTATGCCCTTTTGTCTCTGTTTTTGAGATTTTTGATTCCAAGGAGTATTCTCATTCTCTTAGAAACAGAAGGGTTCAAGCAGGGGATGTGAGGTTAGAGAAGGTGTTCTCAAAAGTGTCCGTTTAACCCTTAGACTCTATGATTCTTGGGTAAAAATGGCCACTTAATAAAGCAAAAATTTTAAACAGCTCTCTTTCTTCCTGTATGCCTGTACATAGTCAGAACATCTGCTGTACCTCTGAAAAATGAACCAAGTTCTCAAATGGCTGTGTCTTTGTTAAATACATCAAACACTCCTTTAATTTTCACCACTTGGAAAAGAATATATTATTTTTAAGCCCTGAGTCTATTGTTTGGCACCCAAAATACATAATACACTGTTTTTAATATGAGGCTTGTTTATGCTTCTCTGAGAACCAGTTACGAGATGAGTGACAATTACTATTGCTCTTCTGGCTTCAGGGCCTCTGACAAAGGAGCATAGAGCAGAAAGCAATTACAAGGAGCAGGAAGAATATCAGCAAAGAGGCATAATGTGGCACCTTGCAGAATCACCAAGGAGAAAGATTAAGGAAAATCATCCAAAGTAATTATCCGAAAGATCAGTGGGGACAAGGCAAATCTCCTGCAAGTTCTTTAGATGCATCCTAATGTCACTGACCACAAAGAACTAAAGCAATGCTTGCCCGAATGATCTAATAGAATAAAGAATACAGTTCAGGAAGTCTGCAGTTAACTGTGTACCGGTAAGTATGCTCTACCTGGGGTACTGTCTTAGCTTAATCCCCTTCTCATTCATCTGCGATCCTTCTTCCTCTCTTCCTTCTTCCACAATAGTCACATAAAATTTTGTGTGTGCGTGTGTCTATACCCCACAAAAAACCCACTGCCGTCAAGTTGGATCCAACTCATAGCGACCCTAGAGGTCAGTGCAGAACTGCCCCATAGAGTTTCCAAGAAGTGCCTGGCAGATTTGGACTGCTGACCTTTCAGCTAGAGATGTAGCACTTAACCCAACAGGGTTTCTGTATGTGCGTATACATATATACATATACGAGTGTGTACTTATGTATCTCTTTGTGTATACACATATCCAAAATCCATTGCTGTCAAACTGATTCTGAGTCATAGTGACCCTGGGGGACAGAGTAGAACTGCCCCATATGGTTTCCAAGGAGCACCTAGTGGATTTGAACTGCCAGTATTTTGGTTAGCAGCTATAACTCTTAACCACTCTGCCACCAGGGTTTCCATAGGCACACACACACACACACACACACACAGAGCCCTGGTGATGCATTTGGTAAGAGCTCAGCTGCTAACCAAAATGTCAGCAGTTCGAATATACCAGTTGTTCTTCAGGAGGCAAGACCTGGCAATGTACTGCTGTAAAGGTTGCACAGCCTAAAGAACTCTAGGGGGCAGCTCTACTGTGCCCTTTAGGGTTGCTGAACTGGCTTGACAGAGCACAACGGTATACACCTGAAAAGCTTTAAAAATAAAGAATAAAGTGCATTTTAGAATTCTTATCTACTTGCTAAACATGGTTCCCATTTCTCACTAAAACATTCCATTTTGAAATCCATTTGTCTGAATAAACTTCATTACGAATAAACCTTCTTTAGGATTATATTTTTCATTCAACTATAGATATATATAAAACAGCTCTGATGCTTTATGTAAGGTTTAAGGTAAATTTCAGAGTAAGACAAACCACGTAGCAGTGGCATATTTATATTCATACCGATATATCTGACATTTATTGGTTTCCCAAACCATTACATTATGGGCATTAGATAGTTTCCTAGCAAAGAAAACACAATGTGGAGCTTGGGGTAGCTGCTTAACCTGAAAGCTGGTGTTCTTTTCACATCCATTAGGATTCTGATGGTGTTTTCAGTATTAAGCCATTTGACAGATTTATGGAAATTCCTTTCTTGAAAATTTGGAGAGATTAGGAAGAAAAAGTGTTAAGCAACAAGTGAGGATTCACATAGCATTAGCTGCTAAGCATATTCCCATTTTAAATGCAGAGTTCATTTTCAAGCTTGTATGCTGAAGCCAGTTCCATCATAGAGGTTCCTTTGAGAGCAAATGAATAACTGGACTCAAGAGTCCTTAAAAAGATACAGGATAAAAAAGTTGTCACGTGAATAGACACATACACACCCATGTTCACTGCAGCACTATTTAGAATAACAAAAAGATGAAAACAACCTAAGTGTCTATCAACAGATGAATGGATAAAAAAATTACATACATATATACCATGGAATATTCTGCAATGATAAAGAACAACGAAGAATCTGTGAAATATCTCACAACATGGATGAATCTGGAGGGCATTATGCTGAGTGAAATAAGTCAATCACAAAAAGACAAATATTGTATGAGACGACTATTATAAAAACCTGAGAAAGTGGTTACACACAGAAAAAAGGAATCTTGGGTGGTTTTGAGGGAGGGCAGGAGTAAGGAAGGGAAATCACTAGCTCCTCAGTACACAAGTGGTAACTTCAATGAAGGGAAAGCCTGCACACAATATAGAGGAAGTCAGCATAACTTGGCCAAGGCAAAGTCATAGAAGCTTTCTAGACATAACTAAACATCTTGAGGAACTGTGTTACTGGGGCTGAAGGCTGGGGACTGTGGTCTCGGGGGACACCTAGGTCAGTTGCATAACATGATCTATAAAGAAAATATTCTACATCTTACTTTAATAAGCAGAGGCTAAAGTCTTAAAAGCTTTTGAGTAGCCACCTAAGCTACATCTATTGGTCCCATCCCATTCAAAGCAAAGGGGAAGGAAGGAAACCAAAGACACAAGGAAAATATTAGTCCAGAGAGCTAACGGGCCACATGAACCACAGCCTCCACCATCCTGAGCCCAGAAGAAGTAAACGGTGCCAGCTCCCACCACTGACAGCTCTAAGAGGGATCACAATAGAGGGCTCTGAGCTGAGAAGGAAAAATATGTAGAATAAAGCTCAAATTCACAAAAAAATTTGTCTTACTCGTCTAACAGAGACTAGAAGAATCCCAAGACTATGGCCCCCAGACAGCCTGCTAGCTAAGAACTGAAGCCACTCTTGAAGTCCGCCTTTCAGCAAAAGATTAATCACCTGACATCTACATTGACACATAAAACTTCTAAAATGATGACTTTGGTGTGGGTGTGTATTTGTCCCCCAGATACCAGCTCAAGTCCTAGTTCTTAGGACCTGTATTACTTCCTTCACACACTCAGGAGTCACCTCTGGATTCTCTCACACCTCCCTCAGTCAAGTTTACATTATCTGTTCACAAATTTCCCATGTTGTGGACTCTGCAAACCAAAATTAAAAGTTTAGTCCAAACTGGCTTCTCTCTATCACCTAGTGAGCTTCTGAGATACATTTTTCTAATTCTAAACAGGTGTGTTTCATTCATTTTAATATTGGGCTAAGGAAAATGTAATTAGATAAATGAAAGGGAGAAAAACACGGGGCATAGTAGAGTCAAGAAAAAAATAGAGATTTTTCAGCCTTTTTGTTTCTATAGGGTCATTACGAGTTTGAATCGACTTGACAACAATGGTCTGCTTTTCTAATATGCACCTCCCCAGGTCAGTGATTGCCACTTGCTCAGATAAGACAGAGTCTCAGTGACTCTAATGCACAGCCCTGCAGCATTGCTCTCCAGTGACTTTTAAGAATAGGCTGCCCTCTCTGAAGAACGGTTCCCAATAAAATACCAGAAGCTTGCTACAAGTCTTAGGGTCATTCTTTCAGTTGTCCCATTGTCTATCCCTAGTGAGTGTCCAGCTCACTTCACAGGCTATCTTTATGCCCATAATTCTACAGCCTGGTGAATGGCAGCCTCCCAGGAAGACATTAATATGCTGTGTGAGTCTGTTGCACTGGGCACAGCTTGAAACACAACTAATAAATTTCCTGTGAGTTTTCCTCATCCCCTTTAAGCCTTAACTCTCTCAGAGTGAGTGTGGTGCTGCTGAGCTGTCATAGAAGCTGTCCCTGGAAAGCTTCTCATTTGTCTTTTAGTGCTAGTTCTTAAAAAGTCACAAAGCAAAACAAATTATCCCATAAAACTATAATGAAGAGTAGAAAAATTCATGACAGCTCTCCTTTGCGACCACAGAGCCACAACTCATACTCACCAGCTCCCATTAGCTACTTATCTTCTCTGCAACGGGGAAAGGATTAGCTCCAGGGAGTGGGCTCCAGGACCTTAGAGGCCAGTGTGCCCATTCTGCCACCATTACCAAACCTCCCAGACTGCTGCTGCCCTCACCACCTTACCCAGACTGCTCTGGCAGTATGTACGTATGTCTGTATATAAAATATATAAATATATGTACTTATTTACTTTAAGGAAATATATATATGACTGGAAGGGAACCATATTTATGCCTATTCTCAAGAAAGATTATCCAACCAAATGCAGAAATTATTGAACAATATTATTACTATCAAAAGCAAGTAAAATTTTCTTTAAAATCATTCAAAAGCAGCTGCAGACAGAAATGCAGGCTGGACACAGTAGAGGACATACAGCCAGAAATATCACTGCTAATGTCAGATGGATCTTGGCTGAATAGAGAGAAAATCAGAAAGATGTTTACTTGTGTTTTGTTGACTCTGCAAAGGTATTCAGTTGTGTGGATCATAACAAATTATGGATAACATTGTAAAGAGCGGGAATTACAAAACACTTAACTGTGCTCATGAGGAATCTGTATATGGATCAAGAGGCTGTTATTTGAATAGAACAAGGGAACGTTCCACAGTTTAAAGTCAGAAGGATGTGCATCAGGGTTGTATCCTTTCACCATACCTATTCGAACTGTATGCAGAGCAAATAATCAGAGAAGCTGGACTATGTGAAGAAGAACAAGGCATCAGGATGGAGGATGACTCATTAACAACCTGAAAAATGCAGATGACACAACTTGGTTGCTGAAAATGAAGAGGACTTGAAATACCTACTGATGAAGATCAAAGACCACAGCCTTTTGTATGGATTACAACTGAGCATCAAGAAAACAAAAATCTTCACAGCTGTGGCACTAAGCTATATAATGATAAATGGAGGAAAGATTGCAATTGTCAATTATTTCATTTTACTTGGATCTCCAATCAACACCCGTGAAAGCAGCAGTCAAGAAATCAAAACACGCATTACAGTGGGCCAATCTGCTGCAAAAGACCTCTTTCGGGTGTTGAAAAGCAGACATCATCTTGAAGATTAAGGTGCACCTGACTCAAGCCATGGTATTTCCAATCATATCGTATGCATACAAAAACTGAACAATAAATAAAAAAGACATAAGAAGAATCAGACTATGAATTAAGCTGTTGGAGTATAGGAACAAACAGATCTGTCTCGGCAGAAGTGCTACCAGAGTGTTCCTTGTAAGCAAAGATGTTGAGATTATGTCTTACCTACTTTGGACATGGAAACCCTGGTGGTGTAGGAGTTAAGTGCTACAGCTGCTAACCAAAAGGTTGGCAGTTCAAATCTGCCAGGTGCTCCTTGGAAACCCTGTGGGGCAGGTCTACTCTGTCCTATAGGTTTGCTATGTGTCAGAATTGAGTCAACTGCATTTGACTTTGGGTATGTCAGGAGGAGTGAATCCCTGGAGAAGGGCATCATGCTTGGTGAAGTGGAGGGTCAGCAAAAAAGCAGAAGGCTCTCAACAAGATGGATTGGCACATCGGCTGCAACAATGGGCCCAAGTATGACAATGATTGCAGGCACGGTGCAGGACCAGATGGCGTTGTCATTCTGTTGTACATAATGTTGCTCTGAGTCAGAACTAACAGCACCTAACAGAGTCACGAACTCATCCTAGAAAAAGTGCTGCATACCTCATTGAGGAATATCACTATGGTCACCTCTGAAGTATTCCCCTTGGGAATCTACGCACCTACACCCCAGCGTCTAGTCGGCCCTTCAAAGCAATTTTGGAATTCTTTTTCTAGAATGACCATCAGAGCTGTCATCGTATTACCCTTGAAGTCCTGAATGTCATCAAAATATCTTCCTTTCAATATTTCCTTAATTTTCAGGTTAAAAAAAAGTCATTGGGGGCTAGACTAGGTGAGAAGGTAGGGTGCTCCAGTACAGTTATTTGTTTACTGGCTAAAAATTCCCGTCACGGGCAGTGCTGTGTGAGCTGGTGCGTTGTCGTGAATCAAGAGCCATGAGTTATTGGCAAACAGCTCACATTTTCTTCTAACTTTTTCATGCAGCCTTTTCAGCACTTCTAAATAGTAAACTTGGTTAACTGTTTGTCCAGTTGGTACAATTAAAAATGAACAATCTCTCTGATAACAAAAAAGGTTTTTGACTCTTGATCTTGAGTGACAAATCTTTTTTGGTCGTGGAGAATTGGCTGACTTCCATTGTGCATTTTGACATGTTGTTTCAGGGTTGTACTGGTACACGCATGCTTCATCACCAGTGATGACACAACCCAAAACATCATCTTGCCTCTTCAAAATCTCCTGGAAAACTTCAACTTTCCTTTGCTTTTGTTTATCAGTGAGCTCCTTCAGGACCTTTTTACACATACTTCTCTCATGTCAAGATTTTCCTTTATGATTTCCCTGTTTCTTTATCAATGTTTACTCGCTCTGCTATGTCTCTCATAGCTAGCTGACAATTTTGATGTGTGATTTGATAAAGCTTTGCAATGTTTTCGTCAGTTCTGCTCCTCACTGGCCACCCTGACATCTTTTCATCAGTGATGCTTTCTCTCCCCTCAGAAAAATATTTCATCCATTTGTACACTGCCATTTTATTGATGGCATTATCCCCATAAACTTGGGCTAACATGTCCCTGATGTCACTTCCACTCTTGCCAAGTTTAACAAGAAATTCAGTGTCTGTTTGTTGCTCTGATTTAAGCTCCAACGTTCTCCAATGGCATACAAAAACACACAACAATAATCAATGCCACTCACAAGACACCATCACACATCAACATGCTGTGAGACACTGATATTCCAGGGTTATGAAACCTTAACAAGCTACTTGTACAGTGCTGCCAACGTAAGTGCACAGTGGCAAGTTCACAAACTTGTTGAGTGTCATATAACATATTATATATGTATATATAGGTACATGTATACACATGTATGTACATGCATACACATATACACATGTGTATATACATGTGTGCACAGATATGTACATATGTATGTATATACATGTTGTGTATATATAGTGTGTGTACTTATTTCCACATGTGTACATATGTTAGATATATGCATATAGTGTGTGCATAGTGTACTTATACACACGCTATATGCATATATCTAACATATGTACACATGTGGAAACCCTGATAGTGCAATGGTTAAGTGCTATGGTGGCTAACCAGAAGTTTCACAGTTCAGATCCACCAGGTTCTCTTTGGAAACTCTATGGAGCAGTTCTGCTCTGTCTATAGGGTCACTATGAGTCAGAATCGACTCAATGGCAGTAGGTTTGTTTTCTTTTTACATATATGTGTGTGTGTGCATGTGTGTGTTTCACTGGTTTTCCTCCTCTAGAGAACCTAGACTAAGATACTAAGTAATCACCTTTTTGTTTTCATAGAACCTGATAATGTGTGCTTTATATTGAAATTATCTGATTCCAATAAAATGAAATTTAAAATTATATGTTTATGTGTATTGTTTTCCTACCGGATGGTGAGCTAATTGAAGTCAGGTACCATGTAGAATTTGTCTTTATGATCCCACACCTCAACCCTCCCATCCATACCTGTGTCTAGAATATTGCCTGGCACATGTTAGATCCACCAGTCACCAGTGAAGTCTCTCCTCTGCCACTTGCTAAGTTCAGAACTTTTCCTCACATGTCTGTCTCCTCAAAACTCACTAAGAGTAAATATTTTTTTCTTTCTAACCTAAGCCAAGTAAGCCAAGTGCCGTCGATGACTAAATAATTCTTAATAGTATTAATGACTAGCGGTAAGTTACTCTTTCAGAAAATACAGTGAATTTTAGCCTAAATTTTCAATACATTATTTTAAAGATAAAACACTAATGGTAGAAATACTTGGCATGAAACAAAAAACCTATAGAGGAGATATTTTGTGTGGGTTGTCTCTCAAATCTATGTAAGACATGCTAAGAATTACATGCTACAAATTAGTTTTTAAATTAGAGAGCCACGATGTATTTAAAAGTTTTTTAAATTCTTAATCATCAAGGTCTTGAAAAACCTATTATTATGTAGGGAGGAGTAGGAGAAGTTGGGAAGGGCAAACATGACACAATCACATCTGTGGTTCCTGTGTTATCAGGATCCCCTTGCACTTGAATTATAGATCAAAACCAAACCCTTTATCTTTCCTGCTTTCCGCTGAGAAGCTTCCAGTTAAAGGGTGGGGAAATATTTCAAGGAAGTTATCACGAAAGAATGACATGATGCTATTATTTCCATCCAGTCCATTAAAGAAGACCTCTTTCTACATGGCAATAGTATTTTTTAAAGAACTACCAAATCATCTACCTCAAGGTTGTTAAGATTTATTACAGTGCATTCTTTCTAGTAGTCAGGCCTAGGAGAGAAGCAGGGTTTCAGGACAATTCCTAAGACTTTGCTTGTCTCCCAGTTCACTCACCTCCTGGAAGGGTCGGGTGCTGTGTTCAGCCATCCCAACTTGGCTGGCCAGATAGCTCACTTCTTGGCCTACTTATACACCACGCTCAGGTCACCCAGACACAAATGCAGCTGGATGGGATTCTGTGAAGGAAGCTGCTTGCCTTGTTTGTTCAGTCCAAACACTAAAATATTAGGTGTGACAGCAAAGTGGAGAATACCTTTCCCAGATAGTTTCCTAGAAAAAGGGACAATACTTTTCATCCAATTCTTAGCAAGATTTTTTTTAATTTAAAGTAGAATTTTTATAAAGAAACTTCATTTGAGGAAGCAAAAATCCCATATGCTAGAAGGTATTCATGTTTGGAACTACGGAATACCCAATAACCACCCTTTAGGGCCCACAAGCTGCAACTTAGGAGCGAAGATCTGACAGTCGGCCCATCTAAAGATTCTATCCTTAGAAACCCTGTGGGGAGTTCTGCTCTATACTATAAAGTCACTATGAATCGGAATTAAGTTGAGGGTATATGATTATAACAGGAGAGTCTTTCTTCTAGCTAATAAAACACGTGGTTTGCCAAAGGAATCCTCCCTTCCCTCCCTTCCTATGAAAACGCACCATCAAACTCGTAAAAACTAACTTTTTTAAGAAATACTTTATTGTAAAAGTTTACAATCCAAGTCAATTTGCCATTCAAAAGCTTACATACATACTCTTATATAATTCTAGCTGCTCTCCCCACATTGTAGGGAGCAGACTCCTCCTTTCCACCTTGTACTTCCCATGTCCATTCAACCAGTTTCAGTCCCACCTCCATCCTTTACTTAAGCCAAGAAGCACACTCGTCACCAGTCTCATTTTATGTCTTATAATCCACCCCAGCCTTTGCCTCAGGGATTCCAAGACTCCTTAGTTCTCATCACTTAGTACCTGGATCCTGTTTATGTGCTTACATCTAAAAGCAAAGCTCCCCAGGCCTCCTCAGTCCCTTCCAGTCACCCTACAATACCATCTGTATCCTTCTCCCTGGACATGTTTTTTCACCTGGTCCTTCCACCTGAGTGCTAGAATATGGCCACAAAAAGTCTGAGGATACTCCCAAAAGACACAGAATTATTTTGCAGGGAGATGTACTAGGTTATAGAATCCCTGGAGTGTGGATGCTGTTCTTCTCCAAACCTCAACTCTTTCCACACAGTAGTCTTTTCCACATACACTGCTACCTACCCTCTCCACCACTTTAGTCTTAGGAGCAACAATTTGATTAGCTCAAAATTAAATATTATATGCCTTTCTCAGTCATCTAGTACTGCTATAACAGCAATACCACAAATGGATGCCTTTACCAAAGAGAAGTTTTCTTTTTTCTCAGAGTCCAGTAGGCTACAAGTCCAACTTCAGGGCACTGGCTACAGGGAAATACTTTCTGTCTGTGTCAGCTCTGGAGGAAGGTCCTTATGTTGCATTAGTCTCTTCTCTGTCTGGGAACATCTCAGTACAGGAACCTCAGGTCCAAAGGACATGCTGTGCTCCCAGCACTGCTTTCTTGGTGTGAGGTCCTCATGTCTCTCTGCTCCCTTTTCTCTGTTATATCTCAGAAGAGATTGGCTTAAGACACTATCCAGTCTCCTAGACCTCATCAGTATAATTGCTACTAACCAATTTTATTAAATCATGGTGATAGAGTTTACAACACATAAGAGAATTCCACCAAATGATAAAAGGGAAGATATTCATACAACATTGGGAATCATATCCCAGCCAAATTGATGCACACCTGGGGGGGGTGCATAATCAATTCCTGACACTGCCTAAAAAACAGGATGAACATTTGTCCACCAGTAGTCCCTTTTATCTCTCTAGAGCTCATAATAAAATTGCTGATCCACAGTAACAGGCAAACCAAATGATTCCTGAAACTTCTTTCACTAGCAACCAGTTTAAATTCACTTAATACTATGAAAACTAAGAAAGAAGACTTGCCTAGGATTAATGTCTGCAGATCTGATGCTATTTCTGCTGCAGAATTAGCATATATTTTACCTTGTCCAAATTTCTTTCTCTTTCTCCTCTCTGTCCTCTTCCAGAACTGCCAGCATTGGCTAGAATGTGGACAGAATTTCCCATAACACACAGGCATCACTCGTCTGCCTTCATTTCCACAATATAACATGGTAGAATGGCCCTGAGAGCCAAAAATTGTATTTTATTCTTCTCTCTGACATACTCATTAGGCCAGTGAGTTTTCCTTGTTTTCAATACAACTGCAACATTTAAGTTAGTCTTGAGGTAGGAGAGAACAGACCCTGAGAATCTCTCTTCTGTGATGCTGATGAGAATTTGAGAGACATTCAAGTCAGAATCTACTCAATGACAGTGAGTCTGATTTTAGGGTCTGGTTGGACCACTCAGACCCAGTCAAATCCCAAGCAACCCAACAATAAGCTTAGCATGTTTCCAACATGGTGTCAACTCCTGCATTACTCCTGCAAAATATAAGCTGAAAGACCTATCTGAAACCTTGTTGTTACTATTAGTTGCCATCGAGTTGGTTTCAATCAGTGGCAACTCCATGTACACAAAATGTTGCCTACCCTTATACTATTTACATTATTATCGTTATGCTAGAATTCACTGTAGTAGCTATTGAAGTGACTTCCAACCTGGGGGATTCATCTTAATAGGACAATGTTCTGCTGTGATTTACGGAACTTTTGTAGCCTAATTTTCAGAAGTAGATCACCCAGCCTTTCTTTCCAACCTATATTAGACTAGAAGCTCTACTGGGACCTGTCCACTATGGGTTACTACAAGATATTTGAAAGACTGGTGCCACAGGTTTCAGGGTCACAGCAAAATGTGAGTCACCAACAGTACACCAAAATGACAAGTGGTGGCTGAAGTCTAGACCCTCGATTTAAACGTGGGCAGGATGTATTAGACATTTCACCCTACTGCTGAGACTTGTTCTGTGATGCAGTTAATGACTGTGTTTCTCGATACACCAACTTGGTCAGGAAAACCCATATCTCCAGGACTAGAGGACTTGAATTTTCTTGTTCAGAGCTCCTTGAAACATACTGGGGTATTTTTTTGTGCATAACCAATTGCCATTGATGTGATTATAACTCTTAGTGACCCTACTTAACAAAATAGAGCTGCCCTGTAGGGTTTCCAGGGAGTAGCTGGTAGATTTGAACTTACGCTTTTGGTTAGCAGCTAACTAAAACATCATGGATGAGAATCAAATCACATTTTCATTTGAAAATGCTCCCCATTTGACTGGAGTATTCCTTTGAGGAAACGATTTTGGGCAAAAGATACAGACTCAAATTCAAGGGATGGGTAGATATAATTAATCTTCCCTTAAGAGGAAGTAGGCAGGCCCCAAAAAAGAATCGCCTAGAAAATATACAATTCAAAATCAGAAATCTTCAGCTTTAATTCTGGGCTAAACTTGAGGTGAACTTCACCTTTACGTGAAAATAGGATTGATCAACCAAGCATTCATTAGAAAAGGCAGCATCACAAGTACCTGAAAAACACACAACATAGCGATTTATAAAAGGACAATCAAGTTAACTTTAAAGAAAGTTCAGCTGTACTTAACTGGGATAGTTGGGATAGCTGACCTAACTGTTCTGGGTTTCCCAAAGACACAACCTGACACAAAGACTTGAGTGCAGGTGATTCGTTTGGAGGGTGATCTCAAGAAGCAGGAATGGGGTAGGGATGGGAGGCACATATAATGTAAAAGGGAAGGCCAAAGCAAGTTGTTTTCAAGGTCATTGTGGTGAGCAAAACCAAATCCAATGTCACAGAGTGGATTTTGACTCATAGCAACCCTATAAGACCCAGTAGAACTGCTCCTTAGGTTATCCAAGGCTATAAATTTTAAGCAGACTGCCATGTCTTTCTCTCACAGAGTGGCTGGTTTGAACCTCCAACACTTTGCTTTGCAGCTGAGAGCTTAACCACTGTGCCACTAGGGCTCCTCCTACTGTAAGCATCTGGGACTCAGTTCTACTGAGACTCCTGAGAAGGTGCACATATTACCAGAATGGACCACCTGAAAGATGGTTAAAGCATTTATGTTCTCCTTCTAGGGAGCCTTTGCAACGTAGTGATTAAGAGCTCAGTTGCTAACCAAAAACTCAACCAAAAGGTAGATAACTGAAAGATCAGCAGTTGCAACCTACCAGTCACTCTATGGAGGAAAGATGCGGCAGTCTGCCTGCATGAAGAGTGACAGTATTGGAAACCTTATGGAGCAGTTCCACTCTGTCCTAGAGCATTGCTCTGAGTCAGAATTTGATTTGGCCCCAGGGACACTAAATCCCTTACTGCTGCAACTAGTAAAGGCCCTGGGTAGAACATGGAAAACCATGAGTTGAAAACTTGAGGTGAAACTCCAACAGCCCCAAAGAATGTGAATTTACAGATATGTCCTTGGCAGCTGAGGTTAAAATCAGTGGTGGTTTGAGGGGCTTTGATGTGGACCCTAGAAATATTTCTTTCACAAACTTAAGGCTTAGTCCATTCTTAGAGGACATAGACAATAACTATACATCATGCTTCTTATCATAAGCTATACAATGCCTGATACGGTCCATATTTCTCCTTTAAGAATCATGTCCCTTCATTCTAGGCCTTGACGCATGTTGCTCCTGCAGTCTGGAATATTCTCCCTGCCCATTCTTCCCTGCTCCTAGTGTGCTGTCTGATCTCAGTTTAAAAATCATTTGCTCCAGGAAGCTTTCCCTGACTTCAAGTGTAGGCTGTCTGCCCAAACTATAGGTACCACTTTGTCAGCTCTGTGAGATAAAGATACTCCCTATTTTGTTAAGAGATATATCCTCAGAACCTAGCATTGTCCCTGACACAAAGGTTTAAAAAAGTTGCCTGCAGAGTGATGATTCCAGAGATTTCTCTCCAGGATCTCTTTCCTGGACCCTCCTGAGAATCAAAATATGACATTCAGTTGCTACAGAACTGTCCTATGGATTCCTCTTTGCTCTGCATCTCTGCACTGTTCTCAGCTGACCATCCCCCAAAGGTCATTTGTGTATTGTTGTTGCTGTTTTTGTGGGTGAAAAGGGTAGGCAATACTCTTGATTTTAATCTTCACCTTTGTAGCTCCAATTTCTGTCTTCACTTCTAACAATAATCCTTTCTTGTTTCTGAAGACAGAGAGGATCTTTATAGTTGGCAAGATATACACATCTTCCTCATCTTTCATTCTTCTTGACCTCATCCTTCTGCAAGAGCAGAGAATAGAGTATTACCATGGAAGTCCTCTCTCAACAAGCTGTGCTCTTCCGCCACGAAGAGTCAAGGAAGACGTTCCTTTGGGTTGGAATCAGGGTCAGGACTTATCTGACTCAACACCCAAATGATTTAGTAAACAGCACAAAGAAGAAAAAACACTCCAGGAGTCAGAAATGCTCCTCATCAGTGCAGACAGGAAGTGCCCTGCAGTATCAGAAGCAGTTGCAGTGAATAACTGAACCCTCGAAATTGTCACAAGGCCACTAACTTAGCTCCAACTCATGGCAACCCCTTTTATGTCAGAGTGCAGCTGGGCTCCCTAGAGTTTACAGTGGCTGATTTTTTTGCAAGTGGATCTCTGGACCTTTCTTTCAAGATAGACTGGAAACTTTCAGTTAGCACCCAGAGCCCTTTAACTGTTTGCACCACCTAAGAAGTCCATAGACCACTAGAGAATGAACAATGGGCAGAACATTACAGTGAGGAAGCTCAGAGAGAGGTCAGGAGGCCAGCAAGTCTCATGAAGACAGTCCACACCTAGGGAAGAGATTCAAAACTTGGAGGACGTCTAGTATAAGCCAGGATAGCCCAAATCTTGGGGCGACCGAGATGTGGCAAGGATCCAGTTACCGCTTAGAGTTCTTCATTCATACCAGGCTTCTTCTCCTTCTTTTTTATTTGGTGAAAACATACACCACGAAGGATACACAAACTCTACATACACAATTAAGTGACACTGGTTACATTCTTCGAAATATGTATCCTTCCTGCTGTCTTTTTCCACCTTATTACACTATCAGTAATGTAACTCTGTCTTTCAAGCTTCTCTTATAAACTTTGGAAATGTTGTCAATTGATGCCCTTTGGATAAATCTTTGGAAACTCTCAATGCTCAAGGCATACTTTATTAATTAAGCTAAACTGTTGTTTGGTATTAAGCAGCTGTCCAGAGAAGTTTTGGTTTAGGTTTCAAGTTTGAAGATAATCTCAGGGTAATAGTTTCAGGTGTTTGTCCACCCTCAATGACTAAAAAATCTAGATTCCATTAAAAATTTGAAATTCTATTTTGCCACCCACCCCATGCTTTTGATCAGGACTACAGAATTTTCTGTGAAATCAATTCAGTAATAATAGCCAAGCATCATCCAGCTCTCATGATCTCTGGCACAAAGAGCAGACGTTTGTGTTGGCAACGTTTCCTCTTCTGATTCTTGATTCTACTTCTTCCTCTGCTATTCCAGGTGAATAGAGTCCTGTTGTTACAGCTTGGGTGGCCACTTGCAAGCTGTGAAAACCCCAGGCACTATGTAACAAAGAGGTAGAAAAGAAGCAGTGAAAAATAGCATTAGGCCACTTGAGTGAGATTTTTCATAAGATGATCACCCTAAATCTCCAAATCAAAAAGTCCTATGAGGTATTTGGTCATATATCAACAGCTGCTCTTCTTCTGTTTGTTTTTTTTTTTTTTATATTTTTCCCCCATGTGTATTATATAATATTGGTTAATTCAGCCTTTTCCAAATATACATCTTAGTGATATCTGTTAATTAACAGGCTGTGCAACTCTAACCATTAACCTTTGTCAAATTTTCTATCATCACAAACAGAAACTCACTGCTTGCCAAACAGTGTTCCCACATTCCCTCTCTCTCCTGCCTCTGTTACCTATCAGTAAACTTTGGTCTTTATGTAGTTGCCTATTCTTGTCATCTTTTACAAGTGAGATTAAGCAATACTGGGCCTTTTGTGATGTTCCTTTACTTCACTCAGCATGATGTTTTCAAGGTTCATCCACATTACAGCATGTATTAGGACTTCATTTCTCCTTCCGGCTGTATTCTACCGAGTGTATATGCCACACTTTGTTAATCTATTCATCTGCTTATGGACATTTAGATTGTTTCCATCCGACTCCATGGCACTTGATTTGGCCACCTTTTGGCTGTTGTGAATTGCCCTGCAGTGAATGTTGGTGTAGGTATGTCTGTCTGTGTCACTGACTTAAATTCCCCTGTGTTGGGGTTCCTGGGTTGTAATGTAGATCTATTTTTAGTTTTTTGAGAAAACACCACACTGTTTTCCACAATGGCCATACCATTTTTCAGTCCTACCAGCAATGTATAAACCAGAAAGTCAAACCTCCTGCCATCAAGTCAATGTCGACTCATAGCAGCCCTATAACACAGAGTAGAGCTGACCACAGAGCCTCCAAGGAGGGCCTGGCAGATTCCAACTGCCAATCTTTTGGTTAGCATTTAACTCACTACACCACCACGGTTTCCAATTTCCCTTACCAACACTTATTATTTTCTTCTTTTTATTTTCTTAATTTAATCTCGGCCAAGCGAAATGAAAGCAAGTGAAATCTCATTGTGGTTTTGATTTTCATCTCTCTAATGCCTAATGATATCAAGAATCTTTTCATGTGTGTTTTGGTCATTTGAGTATACTCTACTGAAATATGTATTTAGAGCCTTTGCCCATTTTTAAAGTAGGTCGTTTAACATTTTCTTGTTCAATGTAAGAGTAATTTATGTGTTCCAAAGTTTTCTCCCATTCTATAGGTTGTCTCTTTACTGTGTTAATGAAGCTTTTTGTGTATAGAAGTATTTAGTTTTGATAAAATTTTATTTATCTATTTTGTCTTCTGTTGCCTATGTTTTTGGTGTCATGTCTGAGAATCCGTTCTCAAGGACTAGGTCTGGATGCAGTCCCTCAACATTTTATTCTAAGAGTTTTGTGGTTTTAAAGCATACATTTAGATCTTTGATTCATTTTGAGCTGGTTCCTGAGTGTGTGTGAGGTGTGGGCCTTTCTTCTTTGGCTTCTTTTTCTTTCTTTCTTTTTTTTCCTACGTGCTGCCTCTTGCATCCTTAATTCCTCCAGTGTTTCCAGCCTGGAAGGGCTTGCCCACCCTCCACCCCATCCCTCCGCCTTATCGTCTGCACTTAGCTGAGTGTACTTATCTTTCTTTACCTTCCTCCGAGAGGCTTTCCCTGAATGCCACAAACTGGGTGAGAGGCACCTTCCCTGTTCTCTCTGTGTCTCTTGCTGTCACTGTGTGTATCACACTGTCCGCCTCCCACAGTGCCCAGAGGAAGGAGATATTTATTTTTATATCCTCAGGGCCTAAGACAGTGTCTGGTCTATAGTCATTTCCTCAGTAAAAACTGAGCAAATGAACCAGTGAATTTGTGAGAACTGATCGGAGCCAGGTCTTCACGAGAAAACCCACACCGAAACTACTGCCATGGAATTGATTCCAACTTGGAATGACCCTATAGTAGCAGAACTGCCAGAGCAGAGTTGTCCCATAGTTTCCAAGGGACACCTGGCAGATTTGAACTGCCAACTTTTTGGTTAGCTGATGTAGCACTTAACCGCTAGCCCACCAGAGTTTCCATTTGGAAGGTATTTACCAAAGCAGAGGCATGAAACCAGAGCTGACCAGCAACAGACATACCATGTGACTGAATCCTAAGGTCCTTCTACCTCAAGTCAAGATTAGTTCAAGGTTTTGAGATGAAGCTGAGTTTAAAGAGAAAAGCTCCGCTCTCAGCCCTGGGGTGACAGAAAGACACCAAGCAAACTGACAGTACTTACAGTAGATTGTTATTTTTATTCCCATAGCTTGGCAAGTGCTAAGAAAATGTGGAAGTGATAGGTGGAAAGAAAGTAACATGGCATTGGTTTGGGAGTACAGAATTGCAACAAATAGCACTGACTTGTTGGCATCTCTGTAACTTAATTTTTTCTTCTTTGCTTAAAGTGGCTTTCTTTCTTTCTGTCTCTTGAATATGTCACATCCTTTCTTGCCTCAGGGCCTTTGGATATGTTGTTTCCTCTGCCCTGGATACAGTTACCCATACCTTGAAAGGTCAGCTCATTCTTATATGCAAATTTTAGCTGAAATGTTACATCTTCAGTGAAGCCTTTTTCAGCCACTCCATTAGGAAAAACTGGGGATATAGTGATTGTCTTGGATTGAATTGTGTCCATCAAAAAATATATATACAAATTTGACTGGGCTTTGATTACCAGGATGATGTGATTGCCATCTGTTTTGTGATTTTCCTATGCTGTAAATCCTAGTCTCCGCCTGTGAGTAATAGATACGATTATGTTAAAAGAGGTTTAGGGTGGAACTGCAACACCTTTACTAAGGGGATTTCCTGCAGTATGACTTGTACCACCTCTTGTCCTTTCATCCTACGAGAAATAAAGGGAAAGGCAAGCGCAGAGAGTGATGAACCTCATACGGTCAGAAAAGCAGCACAGGGAAGAGAACGTGTCCTTCAGACTTGAGGTTCCTGCACCAAGATGTTCCCTGACCAAAGGCTGATGCAACACTAGGACTTTTCTCCAAAGCCAACAAAGAGGGAAAGCCTTCCCCTAGAGTGTGTATCCTTAATTTGGACTTCTAGCCTACTGGACAGTGGAAGAATAAACTCTTCTTTGTTAAAGCTATCCACTCCTGGTATTTCTGTTTAGAGCAGCACCAGCTGACTAAAACAGTGGTTAAGTGCTACAGCTGCTAACTAATAGATTCGTTGTTCAAACCCACCAGGCACTCTTTGGAAACTCTATGGAGCAGTTCTGCTCTGTCCTATAGGGTTGCTATTAGTTGGAATTTACTGCATGGCAATGGGTTTGCAGTGTGTTCCCCCCCCCCCCCCCCCCCCGTTACAATTAAGTGCCCTGAGCTCCTATTTTTTTGTGGCTTGTTTTCGTTACACTACTTACATAATTTGTAATTATTTCATTTATTTATCTATTTACTCATGGTATTGGAGGACGTGGTCTCCTACTCTGAAACATAATTTCATAAGGACAGAGACCTTGCCTATCTTTTCATGGTTTCAGTTTTTGCACCTTAACACATTACCTGGTTAGAAGTAATTCAGAAGGTATTTCTCTTTCTATCCTCAGGGCCTAACACGGTGTCTGGTCTATAGTCATTTCCTGAATAAAAACCGAATACATGAATTGAGTAAATGAACAAATTGTTCCATGGTTGTCACTGCTATTTTCAGAAGAATTTCTTCTGAATTTCTCATATTGAATTGTGCATCAAATTATGATCACAGGCACGAGTTCTCCATTTTCAACATATTTGTGTGTCTTGTATAAAAAAGCTGTTCTTGATGCTTCCAGGATCACTCAGCATTCAGTAATGTGTGTTAAGAATGTTGTGTAGGTCTGAGTTAGCCTTGTGAATAAATCCCTCCTAATAAAAGAAAATGAGATTCCATGATTAAGGGGTTTGGAAATAATCAAGACAGGGTTAAAAATAAAACTAGTGGAGGCAGAATAGACCAAAGAATAGCTGTCGGTTTGCCTTCCAAAATGATGTCCCAGATTATGAATTCATGGGTGGGAAAAAAACTGAAATAATTGCTTGCCAAGCTATATAAAGAGCTTGGCTTCTGGAAGAACTTGACAAAACCTAAACCTTGATAGGCTTATAGGGCCTAGCTTCTCTTAACAGCCTAGAACTTTCCCACAATGCACTTTCATGATATGCTACTATGCGTATTCTGAATTTTCATCATCCTAGTGACGTGGACCACTGGTAGGTGAGGCTTAACTACTGCAACTCAGACTTGCCGTATTAATTAAAAAAAAAAAACCTTGGCCCCCAAGGAAAGTTTAAAAATGCACTCTTCCACTGTATGAACACTCTATAAAGTTCCTGTTCAGGCCCTGAGCAACTTAAACATTAGCCAGTTTTTTTCCCCCAGTTGGTCTCATCATGGCCATCAAACTGCGTCCTACCTCCTTTAAGCTAAATTTCAAAACTAATGAGTGGAAATACAGCGCTCCTTTCTACATGAAGTGCTGGCAGCTTTGTCGTCATATTCCTATGGCTTGAGAATGAACATCACTTTCAAAGTCAGAGAACAAATTTTCCTTTCATCCTTGTTACCCAACCTATGCCCGCCTAACCTTTAAGGTTCAGTCCAAGGCCAGCCAGCCCCGGCAAGTCTGCTATGCTCCAACCCACAGTAAGGGTGCTCTGAAGCAGCACAATTTTTTTTTATTCCTTTCAAATTGTGGATGGTCAGAAGAAAGGCCTGGCCAACTACTTTAGAAAAAGCAACCTTTGAAAATCCCATAGAGCATGGTTCTACTCTGATACACATAGGGTCACCGTGAGTAGGAATCAACTCAATGGCAAATGGGTTGTTTTTCATTTGTGTTGTTTTGTTCATAAAGATGTAAGATAAAGGAGGGACAAAGTGGAGGTAGTAGGAGCATCAAGTCAGAGAGATACTAAACTGTGCCGGAGACTGCGTTTTGCATATTATATTATGTACACCATTTCATTTAACCCTCGCATAGTCCTTTAAGTGAGAATTGTTCTCCATGGTTTTCTAGGTGTGAAAACTGAAGTTCATGAGAAACTAAATAATTAGTCCATAATTCTGGGCAGTAAGAAGTCAAGTCAGGATTCACACCCAGGTCTCTAACAAAACAGCTCATGTTCTTTATTCTGCAGTTTTCAGTCAGTGTCACCTCTTGCAAGCACAGGTTATATCCGAGGAACCAGACTGAGAAGGTGAAGATAAACAGAACAAAAGAGGAGATTAAACCTCTGCACACTTTCTACTGTATCTGTAGTATTTGTTGCACTCTTAGTTATCAGGGGATGCCTGAAGAGGCTGATGTGGTGTAACACCAACAAGAAGAGTATAAGGATGTCTTGCAGAAAAAGAGAAGGCCTGAAGGGATCATGGTTAAATCTGAAAATATCAATCAGGATTTAAAGTAGGGAGGAGGAGAGAGTTTTCTGAGAGATTAATATTTCAGGAATTGAAGATGAACATAGCCCCTGGCAGAGAAGTGTATCTCAATTTACATAAAAGATTAATTTCTGGGAATTTCTATATGCGTTAACTTTTAATAAATGTAATCACATTAGAATTTCCCAAAGGTTCTCAGTGCATTTGATGGACAAGGTACATGGATAATTTCTGTCTGATCCCTGAAAGCAAAACCAGAACTAAAGGAGAAAAGCACAAGGACCTCGTTACTATCTGCTTTAAGTGAAGGCCTCCTCAGACAGTCCCGACCATCCAACAGTGGAACAACCTACCTTTAGAGCTTGGCAGTTTCCACTGCTAACATCTTCAGGAAATCCTCCAACCAAAACAAAAAAACAAAGTAATTGCTGTTGAGTCAATTCCAGCTCATAGTGACCCTATAAGGCAGAGTAGGGCCTTGGGATTATGGGGTTTCCAAAGCTGTAATCTTTATGGAAACATTGTCACATCTTTCTCCTGTGGAGGTACTGGTAGGTTGGAACCGTTGGCTTTTCAGTTAGCAGATGAGCACTTAACCACTGCACCACTAGGGCTCCTCCTTTAGGAGCCCATCTAACTCTGTGACTCAAATGCATTTAGTAAAGAATGTTCTTTCCTTATGAAGAAATCTGTGTCATCACTAATAGCTGCTGTCAAGTGGGCTTCAGCTCATGTCTACCTTGTGTGTAATAGGACGATATGTTGCCCCATCCTGTGCCACCTCCATGATTTTTTATATATTTGAGTCCATTATGGTGAGAATCTCACTGAAGGTTTCTTTAATTTTTGCTGACCTTCCAGCAAACGAAATACCCTTTCTCAGCGATTGATTTTTGCTGACAATGTGTTCAAAGCAAGATGAAGTTTTGCAATCTTCTCTTCTAAGGGGCGTTTTGGTTTTGTATCTCATATTAGTGTTAGTAACTTGTATTAGTTTCCTACTGCTGCCATAACAAGCTACCACAAACTGCATGGCTTAAAACAACAGAAATTTATTCTCTTCCAGCTGCATAGCTTAGAAACCTGATACGGGACTCCCTGGCTTAAAACCAAGACTATAATGGCAGGTTTTTTGTGTAGCTATTAGTACATGGAACTACACAAACAGGTTGTACAGGTGAAAGAAGCAAAATGTAGACATTTCTCAGCTTCCAAAATAAACAGGATATTGCCAGGAGGAAAGAGAGAGAAGGGGGAGAGAAAGAGGGAGAAAAAGGACCACAGAAGGGAGGAAAGGAAGAAACTTAAATACCTGATCTACTAAAATATAAACTTAAAATATACTCCATAGAAAAATACATGTTAGAATTTAAGTAGGTGAAAATATGCTGTTTTTTATCCTCGTCTGTTTTAGAAAAAATCTATTCCTTGGTAAATGAATGATTTTTTTATACTTCAAGTATATTTTTAATATTTAACATTTGAAGGCCATGTAAGATTTGTTTTAATAATAGCAAAAAAAGAAGAACATTCTTTAGTTTACAAAAGGATTCACAACCAGGTTTCATTACTTACTAAGAACCCAAGGGAAATTCTAATGTGATTACATTTATTAAAAGTTAATGCATATACAAATTTTCAGAAATTAATCTTCTGTGTAAATTGAGATACACCTCTCTGCCAAGGGCTACATTCATTTTCAATTCCTGAAATATTAATCTCTCAAAAACTCGTTCCTCCTCCCCACTTTAAATCTTGTGTTATTAATCTTCAGTAGCCCCACCGAAGAGTCTACTGCTTTAAAACCGTAACTCTTTTTTCTCAGTGTCAGCCAAAGTAACACCAAAGGACACACATTTACTTAATTAGGTAATGTGGTGCCGTTGGCCAATCCAGCAAGCTGGGCAGTTTGGGCTCTAAGTAACTGAAAGGGCTTGAAACATCTGCCAGCCCACGATACTTACCTTTCAGAACTTAAAGTACTAAATACATAGAACTTTATACAGAGTACTAAATACAAAGTACTTTATACTTCAAGTAAAGTATAAATACAGTGATCTTTATACTTTTTTAAAAGTACTGTTAAAAAATTGAACTCTTTTGTCCACTGGTTAATACAAGGAGCATCAAGAGTCCTACAGTTTGGCTGGACAAAATACAGATCTATTAACCTAACAAAAGGAGGGAAAGTGGTCAACTTAGCATTAATTAATCACTGTCCTTAAACCTACCAATAGCTATTAAATGGCCGATGGGGACTAAAGTCCAAATTCATCTTCTTCGGAAGCCCATATTCTCTCCACATGTCACACTACCTCCTGATTTTCCTTTGTGAGTTTTGAATTATACACATATCTCAGATAGGTTAATGTGATTCGTGGCCAAATCTAGGCAGGGATTTAGGGTTCTCATTTTGTTCTGTGGGATGTTCTAATGCTCTTAACTTCCCCCAAGCTCATTCTGCTTGTCTTGATCATGAAACATGGTGTAATTTAAATTATAAATACAAAGAAAAGGAGAAAAGAAAGACCACCAGAGAAGCTAAAAGAAATTTGAAGCAAACAGGAAGAAAGAGGAAAAGAATAAAGTAAAGCCAAGAGCAGAAGAGATAGAACATTTTACAAAAGAGGAAAAAGAAGAGGCACTCGCTGGGAAGATATGCATGATACAAATACAAAGCACATTTGGGGACCTCTACTGGTAGCTGACTTGGTAATTTAAGTCTACAGTCTTACTGAAGAAAACTAACATAAATTACCATGTTCCTTAACACATTAAAAAACTACAAAGAGTATGGAATTACTAGGAAAAGAGCTGAAAGAAAATGGAAATCCAAATATATGAGTCTGGAAGTGACAGCTGAGAGGCTGAGTGGTATTTTTGTTATCTTCCTAGTGCCTGAGGGACAAAAAGCACAAGATCTCTGATAGGGACAGTTGTAAAGATTCCATATAAGAGACAGACTAGAAGACCTAAACAAATGCAGAAAGTCCCTCCGTGTTGCAAACAGTTTGTTCTTAACTACTAACTAAAGGTTGGTGGTTCAAAGGCACCCAGCATTGCCATGGAAGAAAGGCCTGGAGAGTTGCTTCCATAAAGATTACTACCAATGAAAACCTGTGGAGGTTGGCTCCACTCTATAACACAAGAAGTTGGCAAGAGTATGAATCAACTCTAGAGCAACAGAGAAATAAATAAATAGAGATATATACCATGTTCATGGATTGGAAGGCTCAGTGCTATATTTATGTCTGGGTGCACAAAGATATCAATGAGACAGTATAGACAGACTAGACACAAGCCATTCATACATGAACACTTGGTGTATTATAATGTTGCACTCAAGAGTGGGAGAAGATGATTGAGACAATCAGATATCCATGTGAGAAAAAATGAAGCTGGAACTTCCAATCTAACACTCATTAGCCAAACCAAGTGCCATCAAGTCACACTCATTACTTGTACCAATTCCCCGCCCCAAGCCCACATCAGAAAACCTGTTGAATTTATGCATCAGGAGCCATGATGTAAGAATGTTTGTAACAGCACCGTGTATACAAGTAAACTAAAAATAAACTAGAAACAACATGTGTCCATCAAGAGTAGAATGAATAAACAGTACAAATACTATACTTCAGGAAAATGGATTTTACAACATGAATAAATCTCTTAAATTTACACTAATCTTTAAAAAAAGAGAAGAGGCAAAGAGGTCAACTTACACTAACTAACCACTCTTCTTAAACCTGCCCATAGCTACTAAATGGTGGAGAGAAACTCCAATCCAAGTCTGCCTTAGTCGGAGCCATGTTCTCTCCATGCTGACACACTGCCTCCTGGTTTCCCTCTAACTGTAATATACGATTACAGGAAACAACTAAGTGTGATTCTAGTTATTTAAGTTTGAAAACATACAAAACTAAAAGTACATTGTTCAGAGATGCAAACATGGTAAAGGTATGAAGAAAAGTAAGCAACTGATCAATGCAAGATTCAGAAGAGTAGATACCTCTAAGGAAGAAAGATAAATGAAGGCGGGCACAAGAGGAACTTGGTGATCATGGTCTTGTTCTTTTCCTTCGCTCTGGTGGTAGGTGATTGATGTTCTTTGTATTATGACGCCTTGTGTCCTACATACATCTGATAAACATTCTGCTGTAGCTACTTAAGAATTAATAGGAATATAACAAATAGATGCATTCACCAGTGCTGAGGGCCAAGTTTTAATGAAATATAAAGATGGTGAAAGTTACCATCACAGAATGAAGTTCCTGTGACAAGAAGAAATTTGACGTTTTCTTCAGGGAAAAAAAAAAAACATTGTATCATCACTTTGATCTTATTACTTAAATATTATTTCTCAACTGTTTAAAGTGGGCACTGTAGTAAAAGAAAAATAATTTTTCAAGCTCTGTTGGTTACCAGATTGTTTCCTTGTACCAGGATATATTCACAATGTCAAATATTCTCTCATTTTCAGCTGAGGTCCCCAAAGCAAGAAGCCACTTTTTACTACCTCAAGTCAGAATAAGGAGCCTGCTGGCACTACACTGAAGTGCTTGGCTGCTAACTGAAAGGAGGGCAGTTCACCCACCCAGCAGCTCCACTGGAGAAAGATCTGGTGATCTATTTCCATAGCGATGACAGCCAAGAAAACTTTTGGGCACTGTGCCTACTCTGTCACATGGAATTGCTATGAGTTAGAATCAACTGGACAGCAGCCAACAACAGCCAGAGCAGCCCACTGCTGGCAGTGATGTTGCTCCGAAGTTGCCACATTTCTCTTCTACTTTAGAAAAAAAAAAAAATGGATTAGAATAAAGTGTACTTTCTTCTGCATTTTCTAGACTTCAAGTTTTGATCAATAATGCTTATGCAATTTCAATGAAGCACTCTCACAAACAGCATCTCTATGTATTGTTTGAAAAAACATGTTTTCTGAACATCTTCAGAAGCAGAAACAAGGTGTTACCCCATAGCTTCATTTTTTATTTTTAATGTTATGCGTGAACTTATTACTCTAATTTGCCCTTAAAGCTTGACTCTAGAAATGTGGCAGTAGCATACCATAACTGACTTTCCAAATAACAAGTCAGTCTCTGAATTTCTATTATTTGCATCATTACTTTCATTGACTGCATCACAATTTGAGAAATGAATGTTCATAGCAGATCACATGCAATACTGCACTGTCAAGTTCATCAGTGTGGTTACTATTTCATCTGCAAGAAACTATGTTGCTTGTTAGGCCTTCTTGTTGGTATTCTGTGTTCAAGCAAACCCGCAAACATGTAGCCGCTACTCCTCTATCCTATCTGAACACCCTGCATGACAGTTAACTGACAAGGCAGTTGCAAAACCTATCAGATGTCATGGAATTTGTCTTTGACTGATAAGAATAATGACTGGCCCACTGCTCTGTAACTAGTAATCCTTTCACGCTACCCTAACCCTCTACTTTAATCACTTTCTGAACATACAACCAAAGGGTACGAACATGGCATCACATCTTGTAAGACTTAAACCATCCATACCCTTCATGTGCCTTCTCCACTGTCAATGACAATGCCTGACTTTTTACTAATTCTTCTTTCTAAGAATATCTCTTCAGTCAGGTTTGCTACGTTGTCAACTCTTTGAGATCCAATGCCTCCCAGCAAGGTAGTGAGCTGAAGAGTGGTTGAATTTGTCATTAGCCCACCAGGCAGTCAGTTCAGGGATTTCAGGGCTGGAGCTGACATTTTGGTGATTTAGTCTTCCAAAATTTGAGACCAGAGCCAAAGCTGAACTCTGAAATCTTGTTAATTTTTAACAAAACAATTACAAATATTAAAGAGACAAAGTTTAAAAGTAAAGGGATTTATTTATTCATCAAATACTTTTTAATTGTGTACTTGCTCCTACCAGATACTCTGTGTTAGACACTGAGAAGGAAGTAATGAACAAAACAGATAGAAAGTTAAGAGGCAGATAATAGAAATTTGAGACTCAGTTGTTCATTGCTTCAAAAAATTCCTCATGAAGGTTACATTTTAGTTTAGCAGGGCAGGGAAGAACAAACAATAAGTATACAAACAAAGGTTAAACGGTGATAAATGACACTTAGAAAAATAATATAAGAAAGGAAAATCAAGAATGGGGCAGGGGTTTGCTATTTTTTAGACTGCTTAAGGAAGTCCTTGCAGAAAAGGTGACAGCTGATCAGAGAGATTATGAAAATGAAGAATAACCCATTGCTGTTGAACTGATTTCAACTCACAGCAGCCCTACAGGGCTGAGTAGAACGGCCCCAAGGAGTTTCCAAGGATTACCTGGTAGATTCTAACAGATGACCTTTTGGTTAGCAGCCATAGCTCTTAGCCACCATGCCACCAGTGTTTCCAATAAAGAATAGGGCTTCGTAAAACTTTTATCAGACAAAAACAGAATTCAAGACCTAAAGATTATTCACATTAGAAAAAAACTGCTCACTTAAAGACTTACTGAAAATGGAATTTGTTACATAAATTACAGTAAGCCAAGTAAATTCATACAATTAAACATTATGCAGTCATTAAAAAATGACATATATGTCCATGTAATACTACTGAACTTTGAAAATAGATTACAGAAACTGGTATTTTTTTTTAAATCTACATATGCATATTTTTAAGTCTGGAAGATTATACAACAAACCTTTTTAATAATGGTACATCAGAGGAATGACATTCTAAGGAGTGATTATCTTCCACTTATGCAAGTCTAGGTTATCTTAAAATGTTACAAGTACATATTATTGCAAAGTATCTACTATAATAAAGTGTTTTAAACAATTCAAGAATAGAATGATTTTATACTGATGAAGAACACAAATTAAAGATGTTATTTCCATGTACCTCCTATATATAAAGTAAAAACATCTAATAAGAAGCAAAGAATGGCATAAGTACAATAAAAATAGAAGGATTACCAACCATCCTTAATTTTCAATAATCAGTTAGGGAAAAATAATGATAAAGAGGATCTGAATTATGTCATTTGTAAATCTGATTGAAGCACTAATAATGAATGCTCAACTCTAGAGAACCCATGAAAACAATGTAAAAATTGATCACATATTGTACTACCAAACTAACAAAACCAAACCCAATGCCATCAAGTTGATTCCAACTTACAGTGGCCCTCCCTACATGACACAGTAGAACTGCCCCATAGAGTTCTGAAGGAGGACTTGGTGGATCTGAACTTCCAACCTTCTGATTAACAGCCATGGCACTTAACCACTATGCCCCCAGGGTAACAGTCTTGACTGCATTCATACATTTTAGAGTGAAGTGGTATTATTATTCTTCAGTACTAGAAAGTATGTTGTAATTTAATTTCCTCTTTGACCTAACAGTTACTTAGGAGAATGATCTTCAGCTTCTAAGTGGTTGAATTCTATTTCTCTCTTCTTAAAAATTTTATCAGTGTACTGCACTGTGACCAGAGAAGATGACATATAATTTATGGTTTTTTTGGAATTTATGAAGACTGTAGCACTGTACTTCATAGATAATACTACTACATACTGAAATGTATGCATGCAACCAAAACTGTCACATGAAGAAAATTTGTACCACTAAAGATCTGTTTTATTAGAGAAAAATGGATAGCAATAAATATTGAACTGAAAAAGCTGAGTGAAAATAGTGTAAAAAGTAAACACAGAAAGTAGTGAATTAGTAGACTAGTAGAATCAGCGAATGATTGAAAGGGCCACTTCTTTGAAAATATTTAAAACATAAAAAATTAAAATAACATTTTCCGGTACTACATGAGACGTTTCTAGGACTACAGGTTTTAAGCTATAGTTTCACAGTTCCCCAAAAAATGGACATTATTTCTTTATACGAAGCAGCAAGTGTAAACAACATCATCGCCTTCTGCATCACTGCTACTGTTCACCCCACCCAGGTGAAATTCATTATCACCTGCTAGGTGAACAAGTGCTTTATGCTTTCCAAAGAGCTTTGAATGAGCCTCAGCCTGGATGCAAACCCACTGTTGATTTAGAATCAGACACAGTAGCAAGCTCATGGAGAGTTCCAGTGACTGCATTTAAGCTGTGACGTGGGCCACTGCCTTTTTAGTGCCTAATGATTCCTAGTCAGATTCCACTTGTTAAAACAATCTAGTCCAACTAAAGCCTGATTTCATGAATAACTCAAGATTTTCTTTTTCTCTAAAGCATTCCAGACTTGTGGCACCGGGGACTTGGAATAGAGAAGGGACGTGCATTGCTCTTCACATGCCTCCCCATTTTCTCTCTTAAAGCTTCTAGCTTCTCCAGGGTTGGAGCAAGAAAGGGGACTAGGGGAATGAGTCTTGATCTGATTGTTGGTAGGCATTATTCCTGTAGTCTACCAAAACACAATGCAAACCATGCTTCCTCAAGGCATGATTCTGTGATGTAGGAGATCCAGCTGTGGTCAAAATCTTTCACAGGTTCTACTGCCTCTCTTCAACAGAATTCCAAATGAGAATGGGAAACACTATTGGCAAAGTGGTTAAGTGCTCACCAAAGAGTGGGCAGTTCAAATCCACTAGGTGATCCTTGGAACCTCCATTGGGCAGTCCTATTCTGTATGTAGGGCTTCTAGGAGTCAGAATTGACTTGACAGCAGTAGATTTTGCTTAAATGAGACTGAGAGAGCCCCCTGGTATGTTTAAGCATGAGCTAAAGAACGGACCGTGCTGACTCAATCCCAGCACTATCATTTAACAAGTTACAGGTCCTTGAGCAAGTATTTCAGGCCTCTCTAAGCTCATCTTTCTTGTCTGTAGAATGTGGATGATAATATTTGCTACACAAGATAGGTGGGAGGATTAAATGAGACAATAGAGAAACAAGATCTGGCCCATATGTAAGCACTCCTCTACATACACACACATGCACATACATACACTGTGCTGCCTCATAGAAAGAACGTGTGGCAGGGGGTTGAGGCCAGTCTCAGATCTACATTCTGAAAGTTCCAGTTGGTGACTTCTTGAGCAAGCAAAGCACCAGCAATGGCTCGACTACCCTATGCATGCTTCAGATGATCCACAGTAACTTATCAGCCTTACCAACTGCAAGAGTGTCGCCCACTCCCCGACTGCTCCACCTCACCTACCCCTGCCCTCTCTTTCCAATTCTCTTCTTCCATTCAGGAAGGAAAGAAGGCAGATCAGCAATTCCACTGCCCAAGCCGACAACCCAATGGGGTATGAAGAGCTATCTCCACCAATTCCAGGTACCACCTGATAGTTAAGAACAAGTCTTTTCATTGCATAAGGGGTATAGAACTTTTGTTTAGGGCCATGAAAAAACCTGGAAGTAGATAATGGTCAGTGTTGCACAACATGGTGAATGTAATTAACATAACTGAATTGTATATATGAAAAAAGTCAAAATATTTTGTTAGATATATTTCACTACAATAAAAAAAATAAAGCTAAGGACATTAATAATAACAGTGAAGATTGAATTTATTGTCACAGGCCCTACTCCTGGGCTTCCAGTAAACCAAACCAACTGCACCACCGTCAAGTTGATTCTGACTCACAGCAACTCTACAGGACAGAGCAAAATTTCTCCATAGAGTTTCCAAGGAGCACCTGGCAGACTCGAACTTCCAAACTTTTAGTTAGCAGATGTATTACTTAACTATTATGTCACCAGGGCTTCCAGTCCAAAAATGAAACCAAACCCACTACCATCAAGTTGGGTCTTTCAGCGACACTATAGGTCAGAGTAGAACTGCCCCATAGATTTTCCAAGGAACACCTAGGGATTTGAATTACTGACTTTGAAGATAATAAATACTGCAGCTTGTCAAAAGATCCACTTCTCGCATGATTCAATCCCTCTGCCTAGTCCTTTTCTTACACAGGCTGAGGCAAGGCAGTAGGAGCAGGCCCAGGTTGGCAATACTAGAGCCAGCTATAGTAAGGAAGTGGTTAAGTGCTACAGCTACCAAATAGGAGTCAGCAGTTCACATTCATCAGGTGCTCCTTGGAAACACTATGGGGCAGTTCTACTCTGTCTATAGGGTTGTTATGAGTTGGAATCAACTTGACAGCAGTGAGTTTGGTTTTTAGTGTGCCGTATCTTGGAAACCCTAGCAGCAGACTGGTGAAAAGCTATGGTTGCTAACCAGAAGCCTGGCAGCTTCAAATCTACCAGGTGCTCTTTGGAAACCCAATGGGGCAGTTCTACTCTGTTCTGTAGGATAGCTATGAGTTGGAATTAACTCAACAGCAATGAGTTTGACTTGATTTATGCCATATTTTAGGACAAACTTCTTGGAGATTCTCTTCTAAATAATATTCTCTGCTTTGGGTCTTTGCCAAAATTCTAAGCCAAAAGTATATAATTTCTCCGTAAATCCTGAGTCGTCTTTCTAAAAAACAGTTTAATCTTTACTTTACTTTTCTAATTCAAAGCTTAGTAAACCCTCAGCAATAAAGTAGACCTAAAACTCAGTTTTCCTGTATCTCCAGAGTTCTAAATCTCACTAAGCCTTGTTTACCTCAGCCCTCACAATCCTGTAGCTCCTTGCCTCTACCTAATAGAATTCCTGAGAGGAGATTAAAGCATCACATCTCCTTTCTGCAGTATTTCTTCACTCAGAAGCAGTGCCATCTTCTGGTCCCTATACAGCATTACCACCTACAGAATAATAGCTTTAAGAACATAGTCATACTGTTGGGCCAGAATCTCCAAATTCTGTCCTGTAAGGAGATGTAGACCTCCTGGATTTTGTGGTCAAGAAGAACTCAGTGAGTGTTTAGCATCTGGGAAGGAAATCAGAACCTTCCAGGTAGTCTGACTATCTCCAACTCAGCTTTCCTATTCCCGAAGGGCCCTCATAGGGTCTTGGGTAGTACAATTAATGAACTCAACAGATAATCAACAGGTAGGTAGTTTGACTCCATCCAGAGGTCCTGGCAAGAAAATCTTGGTGATCTAAAGAATCAGGCACTGAAATCCATAGGAAGTACAGTTCTATTGTGACAGAGATGGGATCTCTGTGGACTTTAGATAACTGCCTCAGGGAAGTCATGTCACAGCTTTTCCCACCACCTTAGTCTTTCTGCATGAAAGCCATCATAAGGAAAAGCATGTCTCATGGGATGATATGCAAGGATAGCTAAGAATTCAGACCCCTGTGAAGAACTTCTCACAGCAGAACACTATCTCCCACAAAAGGAAAAAATAGCCACCTCACTTCATCCTACCAGGGTTACACAAAAGCCCCAGAGAGCTAGGTGCTGACAGAATCAGATTTTGAGGTAGAATGGCAGCTTGACACATCCATGGTGATTTTGCGTCAAGAATTTGAAACATTCTACCTGTAACTAAGTCACCTGGATTGAAAAAGTCCAACTCAGTTTCATTATTACTTAATTCCTTCTATGGCTTTCTCTTTAGCCTCACAAAAGAAAATTATATGTGATTATTGAATGAATATGGCTACAGGATTTAAAATTTGTGAGAGAAAAAGAACAACTTGTCTGATTGCTATTATCTATTCTTCTCAGGACATAAGGGTCCAATAAATAGTGCTATGTAATTATACCTGAAAAATGAGAAAGTAAATTTTTCTTTTGCTTTTTGATAATCTACCTTTTCAGATAAGAAAACAAGTGAAAGAATTTAGAGAGAAGCTTAAAAGAATTCATGGAATTTTAGGGGACATCTAGGTGAATTGCCATAACTAAGTTTTTCTAAGAAAATGTTCTGCATCCCACTTTGGTGAGTGGCCTCTGGGGTCTTAAAAGCTAGCAAGCAGCCATCTGAGTAGCATCAGTTGGTCCCAATCACTGGGAGCAAAGTAGAATGAAGGACATCAAAGACACGAGGAATATATGAGCCCAGGAGATACAAGGGACCCTATCATCTGGAGACTTCAACAGCATGAGACCAATTTGGCCTTTTCTTTCTTTTTAATGACAGCTCGCTTTTTTCATGTATGATGTCTTTGATGTCATTCCACAGTTCATCTGGTCTTTGGTCATTAGTGTTCAGCACATCAAATCTATTCTTGAGATGGTCTCAACTCAGGTGGGATACACTCAATGCTGTACTTTGGCTCTCACAGACTTGCTTTAATTTTCTTCAGTTTCAATGTGAATTTACACATGAGCAATTTATGGTCTGTGCCGCATTCAGCACCTAGCCTTGTTCTGACTAGTGATACTGAACTTTTCTGTCATCTCTTTCCACAGGTATAGTCAATTTGATTTCTGTGTGTTCCTGTGGTGAGGTCCACTTGTGTAGTTACTGTTTGTGTTGGTAAAAAATGATATTTGTAGTGAAGAAGTCATTGATCCTGCAAAATTCTATCACATGATCTCTGACATCATTTCTATCACCAAGGCCATATTTTCCAACTACTGATCCTTCTTCTTTACTTCCAACTTTTGCATTCCCATCACCAGTAATTATCAATGCATCCTGATTGCATGTTCAGTCAACTTCACCAACAGAAGCCAGTAAAAACTTTCAATTTCTTCATCTTTGGCCTTAGTGTTTGGTGTGCACATTTTAAGTAATTAATTGGTCTTCCTTGCAGGCATATGGATATTATCCTATCACTGACAATGTTGTACTTTAGGATAGATACTGAAATGGTTTTTTGAATATGAATGCAACACCATTCCTCTTCAAGTTGTCTTTCCTGATATAGTAAACCAGGTGAGTGTTTCATTCTAAAAGACCAATACCAGTCCATGGTACCAGTCACCAATACCTAGGATACCCATGTTTACACATTCCATTTCATTTTTTGCAACTTCCAATTTTCCTAGATTCATACTTTGTACATTCCACATTCTGATTATTGGTGGATATTTGAGGCTATTTCTTTTCATTTTGAGTTTTGTCACATCAGCACATGAAGATCCTGAAAGCTTGACTCCATCTACTTCATTGAGGTTGACTTTATTTTGAGGAGGCAGTCCTTCCCAGTCATTTTATGAGTGCCTTGCAACCTGGGGTCTCATCGTCTCACACTATATGAGACAGTGTTTCACAGCTACTCAGATGGTTTTTGCTGGCTAGTTCTTTCCAGAAGTAGACTGTTGGGTGCTTCTTCCTAGTCTGTTTTAGTACAGAAGCTTGGCTGAAAACTGTCTGTCACGAGTGACCCTGTTGGTATCTTAATTCCTTTGTCATCGTTTCCAGTATGAGAACATCACGTAAGCCTCGACAGTAGGCAAACTGACAAACTATGTAGATCATAGCAAATTATGGACAATATTGAGAAGAACAGGAATTCCGGAACACTAATTGTTCTCATATAGAACCTGGATAGACCAAGAGGCAATAGTTCAAACAGAACAAGGAAATATTGCAGTAAAAGTGTACAATAAGTTTGTATCCCTTCATCATACTTACTCAGTCTATATGCTGAGGAAACAATTAGAGAAGCTGGACTACATGAAGAACATGGCATCAAGATTGGAGGAAGGCTCATTAACAACTTGGAATAAGCAGGTGACACAGTCTTTCTTGTTGAAACCAAAGAGGACTTGAAGCGCTTATTAATTAAAATCGAAGACTATAGCCTTCCGTATGGATTACACCTCAACATAAAGAAAACAAAAATCTTCACAACAATGTTGCCTGGACCAACAGGCAACATCAAGATAAATGGAGAAAAAATTGAGATTGACAAGGATTTCATTTTCCTTGGATCCATAATCAATCCTTGGAGAAAAATCAGTAAACAAATCAAACTGCGTATTTCATTTTCCAAATCTGATGCAAAAGACCTCTGTATAGTATTACAAGGGCAAATGTCACTTTGAGGGCTAAGGTGTACCCAACCTAAGCCTTGGTATTTTTAATTGCCTCATACACATTCTAAAGCTGAAGCATGAACAAGCAAGATGGAAGAACTGATGTATCTGAATCATCGTGTTAGCAGAGAATATCAAACATACCATGAATTTCTGAAAGAACTAACAAATCTGTCCTGGAAGTATAGCCAGAATGCTCCTCAGAAGCAAGGATGGCAAGAATTCATCTCTCATACACTGGACATGTTATAAGAGGGGACCAATCCCTGGACAAGGACATCATGCTTGGTAAAGTAGAGGATCAGCGAAAAATAACGAGATGGATGACACAGTGGCTGCAACAATGAGCTCGAACAGCAAAGACTGCGAGGACAGCAGTGGTTCGGTCTGTGGTACATAGAGTCACTATGAGTCAGAACCAACTGGAGGGCACCTAACAGTAACAACAATATCACTGTTTATTATATGGCAGAGAATTGGGTCAAGAGAGTGGGCTAAGTATGTGCAAATTTGTCTTAAATTCCCAGAAATGACAGAAAAAGCTTTTATTTTTCTCATAACTATATTCGTGGTACTCTCATTGGACTGTAAATTAAGAGAAATACTTCCATACAGATGTCAAAAATCCTCACCAAAGGACTAATAAGGAACATCACGATAAATGAAGAAAAGGTTGAAGTTATCAAGGATTTAATTTTTGTTGAATCCACAATCAATGTCCACAGAAGCAGCAGTCAAGAAATCAAATGGCATGTTGCATTAGGCAAATCTGCTTCAAAAGACCTCTTAGATGCTGAAAAGTAAAGATGTAACCTGGAGGACTAAGGTGCACCTGACTTAAGCCATGGTGTTTTCAGTTGCGTCTTATGCACGTGAAAGCTGGACAACAAATAAGGAAGACTGAAGAATTGGTGTATCTAAATTATAGTGTTGACCATAAGAATGAATAAATCTATCTTGGAAGAATGAATCCTCCATGGAAGCAAGGACAGGGAGACTTCATCTCACTTAGTTTGAACATGTTATGAGGAGGGACCAATCACTGGATGATGACATCATGTTTGGTAAAGCAAAGGGTTAGTGAAAAAGAAGAAGACTTGATAAGATGGTTTGACACAGTAACTGCAACAATGGGCTCAAGTATAGCTACTATGGTAAAGCTGGCACAGGACCAGGCATTCTGTTCTGTTACACATAGAGTCACTACAAGCTGGAACCCACTCAATTGTATCTAACACCAACACCAACAGAAGTCAAATGAGATTGGACTGAAAATAAAAACCAAATCCACAAACCTGTATATCAGAGATATTCCACAACAAGTGGCAGCTGTCTCAGGGTGTTCCAAGTTCCACTGTAGTGGACAGGGAGAGGCTAAAGCAGGTCCAGGGATGGATTCTTGGAGAAATTTGCTGAGGCATTACCCAAGGATCATCCAAAAAGTTCAGTCTTCTCCACTGTGAGCAAGCAGTAGTTTAGTAGAATCACTGTTGTTGTTAGGTGCTGTTGAGTCATTTCCAATTCATAGCAACACTGTTCACAATGGACAGAAACACTGTCCTATCCTGCACCATGCCTACAATTGTTTTTATGCCTAAGCCCACTGCTGCAGCCACTGTGTCAATCCATCTTATCGACAGTCTTTCTCTTTTTCATTGATTCTCAATGTTCCACTGCTATTCAGGTTTTCACTGGCTAATTCTTTCCAGAAGTAGACTTCCAGTTCCTTCTTCCTAGTGTCTCTTAGTCTGTAAGCTCAACTGAAACCTGACTGCCATGGGTGACCCTGCTGGCATCTGAATACCAGTGGCGTAACTTCCAACATCACAGCAACATGCAAGCCCCCACAACATGACAAACTGACAGACAATGGGGGTGGAAGCATCAAACCCAAGGTCAAAGCAATAAATCTGAACTTACAGGATCCAAAAGGCAAGTGTCCACATTCAAGACTAAGCTATTCTGCCTGTAGACAACACTTTCCATCCATCTCCTGAAATCCCGGGAGGAGTCTTTAGTAAGCAAATGCAATGCTCCTAGACAGTCTAATAGGAACTTCATCCTCAAAAATCAGCACACTAACTGAAGAAAAGGGGTTATGTAACCAAGAATCACCAATAATTTAAGGAAAATAAATACCATGAAAGAAGCACCAAACCCAAAATAAAACCTGCTGTCACCAAGTTTGTTCCAACTCATGGCCACCCAATGTGTTACAGGGTAGAACTGTGCTTCATAGGGTTTTCTTGGCTATAATCTTTACAGAAGCAGATTACCAGGCCATTCTTCCATGGCACTGCCGAGTAGGTTCAAACCAGCGATCTTCAGTTAGTAGTCAAGTGCAAACCATGTGCACCACTCAGGGGCTGGAAAGGAGCAGACTTCCAAAACTGATGGACTGATGCATGAATGTGGGTAGATTATGCTAGTCACCTACCAAATATTCATCCTCCCTTTGTCTTTACCGACAGAACTTTAATTTATGGACTTATTTAATAGAATTCCCCTTCTCAACCATGTCACAGGGCATAAGTCTGGCCATTGAAATAGAACAGGAAGTCTAATGAATATTTGAGGTTGTTTTGCTTTCCCAGTTGTGGCAGAACCTTCCGGTTTTCTCCCAATATTCATTTTTCAACTCTTCATTCAATTTAAAACCCTGACTTTTAGCTGATTGTGATCTATGGCTGACCAAAAGGGGGAAAAAACTATTTCCCAACTGAGCCTGCCAACCACTCCATGAGCTGATATCTGGAGACTACTTCAGGCTCTGTTTATCTACTATAGCAGAACTCAGAATACCCCAGGGACACCTTTTGTGGACTTTCTTCAATGTACAGATTTGGTGATTCGATTTTCATTTTCAGTCCAATGTCATTTGACTTCTGTTGTTAGATGTCATTAAGCTGGTTCTGAACCATGGTGGCCCTATAAACCATGGAATGAAATACTGTTCAGTCAGTCCTGATCCATCTTCACAATTGTTGCTGTTTGAATCCATTGTTTCAGCCTCTATGTCAGTCCATCTAGTTGAAGTTCTTCTTTTTCACTGACCCTCTACTTAACCAAGCATGATGTTCTTGGCTAGGAAATGGTCCCTTCTGACAACATGTTCAAAGTGCGTGTGACAGAGTCTCACCATCCTCACTTCTATCGAGCATTTTGGTTACATCTCTTCTGGCAGAATAGTTCTTCTTCTGGCAGTTGGTGGTATATTTGATATTCTTCAAAGACACCATAATTCAAAAGTATCAGTAATTCTTCAGCCTTCCTTATTCATTGTTCAGCTTTTGCATGCATACAAGGCAACTGAAAATACCACGGCTTGGGTCAGGCACACCTTAGTCCTCAAAATGACTGTTTTGCTTTTCAACACTTCATAGAGATTTTTTTTTGCAGCAGGTTTGTCCAATGATTTCTTGACCACTGTTTCCTTATGTGTTGGTTTTGGATCCAAGAAAAATGAAATCCTTAACAACAACAGCCTTTTCTCCATTTAGCATAAATTTGCTATTGGTCCAGTTGTAAGAGTTTTTTTTCTTTATGTTGAGGTGTAATCCATACTGAAGGTTACAGTTTTTGATCTTCATCAGTAAGTTCTTCAAGTCCTCTTCACTTTCAGCAAGCAAGATTGTGTCATTGCACATTGCAAGTTGTTGATGAGACTTCCTCCAATCCTAGTACTGCATTCTTCTTCATATAGTCCAACTTCTCTGACTATTTGCTCAAGCATATAGATTGAATCAGTATAGTGAAAGGTTACAACCCTGATACACACTCTCCTGATTTAAAACCATGTAGTACCCCTTTGTTCTGTTCAACAGACTGCCTCTTTTGTCTAAATACAGGTTTTACATGAGTACAGTTAAGTGTTGTGGAATTCCCATCCTTTCAATATTGTCTATAATTTGTTATGAGCCACACAGTCAAATATATTTAAAATAAAGTCAGTAAAATAGGCTTACAGGTTAGGATTTACAACACATAGTTTGGGGGTACACAATTCAGCCGGTGGCACCAATCCACCCTCTTTGTTCTGTCTCCCTTCCTGTGGCTGTATCCTCAGTGCTTGGGAGGTGCAGCAGTCACCTAGCATCCATGAGGATAAAGTCTACATGCTTAGAATGTTGGATTGAACGATAGGTTTCCATGGAAGAATCAAGTTATGCTGAAAATGACTTATGTGACTATTTTCTCAGTTCTACCAGGGATGATACATAGTTAGGTATCATGATAGATGCATAGATGATAACCTATTAAATTTAACAAATGCGTTATGCCATGAGGGCTTAATTTCTGGAGCCAAAATATACATATATATGTATGTGTGTGAATATATATATACACACACACACACCATCATGTTGACTCCGGCTCATAGCAACCCTATAGGACATAGTAGAACTGCTGTATACAGTTTCCAAGGGATGCTTGGTGGATTTGAACTGCCAACCTCTTGGTTAGCTGCTACAACCAACCACTACCCTACCAGAGTTTCCAAAATTTCTAGCTCAGGGGTCAACAAATTCAGGCCAAATCTAGTGCGTTGCCTGTTGTATTGGGACATAGTAGCCCTTACTTTTTAACATTTTATCTACAGTTACTTTCACCCTCAAAGATAAAGCTGAATAGTCGTGAAGAGACCTTATGGCCCCCATAACCTAAAATACGAGGGCTGTCAATTAAGTTCACAAACTCATCCTAGAGCAGTGCTATATACCTCACTGCTGAATATCACTACACTGACCTTCAAAGTACTCCCCTTGGGAAGCTATGTTCTGATGCCAGTGCCTAATCCACCCGTCAAAGCAATTTTGGAAATTTTTTCTGGAATGGCCATCAGAGCTGTTGTCATATTACCCTTGATGCCCTGAATGTCATCAAAATATTTTCCTTTCAATATTTCCCTTATCTTTGTATAAAGAAAAAAGTCATTGGAAGCCAGATCAGGTGAGTAGGAGGGTGTTCCAATACAGTTACTTGTTTACTGGCTAAAAACTCCCTCACAGACAGGTATACGATTAAGTTCAAGGACTTGCCACCTTGAAACTGTGAGCAATGGCCACTACGGAAAGAGTTCCAAAATCTCTCTGAAGGGTAGGCTAGGTTCTGGCATCAATGCAGAGCTTCCCAAGGGGAGGACTTCCAAGGTGACTAGTAATGATATTGGGGACTCCATTATCAGACCTCATATTTAGCACCTGGTCTTTTACAGGAAAAGTTTATTAACTCTGACTCAAGAGATTCCTCAGTTGAGAATATGAGGGGAGATTTCACTTTATCTATTTGGCCTTTGCCTCATTATCAGCATCTGGGATAGGGAGACTAAGCTCATTGATTTTGCCAAGATGTTATTTCCACCTGTGACCAACAGGTGGCTTCGGGCTACTTTCTTCATCTGTCACTCTACCTCAGGATGTTATGAGGATCAAGTCTATCAACACCCGTGAAATGCTTAAATGCTTAGCACAGTGCTTGGCACTGAGTTAGCACTCTGTAAATATTAGACTATGGAAAACCTGGTGGAGGAGTGACTAAGTTCTATACATGCTAACCAGAAAGTCAGTAGTTCAAAACTGCCAGATGTTCTTTGGGAATTTTATGAAGCAATTCTACTGTGTCTCCATGAGTCAAAGTCAACTCAGCAGCAATGGGTTTGGGTTTGGGATTTTGTTTCAAATTTGATACCAATTCCCATTTATTTAGCTCACTATTCTATAGGTTGGCCGTTCAGTCTGGCCTCAGCTGCGTAGCTCTCCTGGTACTGCCTGGGCTTGCTCTGGCATCTGCCAACAGCTGCAGGTCAGAAAGGCAGCTCTACTTCACAGAGTTGCCTGGTCCATTATGGCCCTGCTGAGCTGTCTGTAGTTGTCCGACTGTTGACTAGTTGTTGCTGTTCAGCTGGGCTATGTGCCTCTCATTCTTCAGCAGGTTACTCTGGTTTTTTCCATGGGGAATATTGGATTCCAAAAGAGAGTGAAATAAGCAAGGCTACTTGAGGTCTAATCTTGGAACTAGCAAAGCATCGCTTCCACTGAACATTATTATTGGTCAAACAAATGATGAGGCCAAATTATATTCAAAGGTTGGGAGAGAGATTCCAGAGAGCTACAGTTACTTTGCAAACAGGTATGGATACAGGGAAGAAGAACAATTGCAGCCATTTATGTAAACAATCTGATACATTAACTAATATAACTTGGAATTAATATAATTTGTAAATCCTGGTGGTGTAGTGGTTAAGTGCTATGCTTGCTAACCAAAAGGTCAACAGTTCAAATCTGCCAGGCACTCTGGAAATGCTGTGGAGTGGTTCTATTCTATCCCTACAGTCGCCGTGAGTTGATATCAACTTGACGGCACTGGGTGGGTTTTTAACCTAATTTAAGTATCAAATGTTTAAGTGCCTGTTAAATGTCAATACTATTTGAAATGGCTTTGCTTTTTTTTTCTTTTGAAATTTGATTTGAACACAAGCCTCCTAAAAAGAAAATAAATAAATTCTTTTGCTTTCAGTAATTGTGTTTGTCTGAAGATATCTGAATGCAATAACAAAACCCTTTTCAGCACCATGAAATTTAGCTGACTGATCCTCTTCACCATCTACAGCAACATGCTGAGTTTATTTTTGAATTGCAATTGCTCTTTAAATAAAGCCACAAAATAAAAATCTAATTTGTTCTTACTGCATAAAGTGAAAGGAAATTTTATCTCTTGACTTTTTTAACTTGTCATGAACTCTTCACAATGTATTATACTAAACCAAGCATTGCAACATATCATCCATGTTATCTTCAAAAACAAAATATTAACTTGACTTTTTTCTACTACTTAAAAAAAGAAACAATAAATAATGATGAAAACTGGAAAAAAATCAAAAAGTGTTCTGAATCTCCCAGTCTTCCTTAGTCAAAAGTGTAAATCATTAAGTATTCAAATGATTAACGCATTCATGTTTCAAGCTTACCAGAATAAATCATTTATATGGCCACACTTGGCTATTTAGATTCATTAGCACTCTTAAGGAAATTAATATGCCTTCACATTTCAGAACCTAATAGTGTTATATTCTCTCCTATTACTTTATATCTGAATGCTCCAGTACTTTCTACATTAAAAGGCTTTGTTTTCCCCCTCCACTCTTGGTTTTGAGTGTAGTAGATTCAACTGCCTTAAGACCTAGCTCATATCATGTAACATAACAAAAGACCTCTTAAAATGCAACACACACACACACACACACACAAAAGACCTACTGACCCTTTGAGAATGATAATGAGAAGAAAAAATAATAACAAACACTTACAAGACACTTAGGATGTACTGGGCATTCTTCTGAGTAGCTTAGATATGTTAATTTATTAATCTACACAACATTCTACAAGGAAGCTGTGTTTCTTTTCTCCATTTTCAAGACGAAGAAACCAAGTAACCGGAAGTCAAAAACACTTGCCCTATGTGACATGGCTAAGTGACAGTGCTGCGATTTGGACCCAGGCAGTCTGTTTCCAGAGCTCAAACAACTTAGCCGTTAGACTGTACCATGTCTCAGTAAAAATACCTAGGGACCATGTTGAAAATTCTGACTATAGTGTAGATGTTTGATCTAGGGTTAGATCAAAGAAGGACACTTCAGCTATCCTTTCCCGCTCCGGCTTCATCCTATAGAAAAGCAAACACGGTTTCACAACTGACAAACACAGCTAAAAAACAAGCAAAGCTGGGAGTTAGGACTGGGATCAGGAGAAGAGAGCTTTGTGGCATTAGGGTGGATCAAGGTGAAGGGAGTGAATGCACAAGAGATAAGCTCCTGGACTAGGTGGGAAAGAGGTGGCAGCAATGGGGATCACACAGTATCTACGGTAGGAGCACAAGGGGTTTAAAATTAACCTTACCAGAAGAATTCAGTCTTTATCCTGAGTTTCTGAGAGTTAAACTCTAAAACCTTAGGATTTACTCCCAGTGATTAGGGTGTCTTTGTTATCTACAGATGACTGTCATGTGGAGGCTGGTCAGGCAAGAAAAACCAACCCCTGACATCAGCTGAACCTAGGATGGGGGGTATATCAATCACGCTTATGCAATGAGGCTATAACAAAGGCTCAACATGGAAGTTCCACAAGCTTCCTGGTTGGTGAAAGACATCTATTCTTAGACTGTGACACAGTCTCTTTGAAACATGGAAACTTGACATTAGGAACTTTCTCAGTCCTCACCCTGTGTGTCTCTTCTTTATGCTGATTCTAATTTGTATCATTTATAATAAATTCATACTCACAAACACAGTGTTTTCCACGAGTTCAGCCTTACCAGTGAATTATCTAACTCAAGAGAGTAGTAAATGCCAGTGTGTATTAAAGGGAACTACCAGACTTGTGGCTGGAAGCATTAAGGGGTAGTAAGAAAACCATGAATTTGTTATCAGCAGGTCAGATATGAAGGGAGCTCAAGGGACTCTGAAGCTTGTGGCTGCTGTCTGAAGTTGTGAGTCTATTTGGTAATCTGGAGGACTACGTCCTTTAAATGACCTAGCTCTGAGTGGTTAGGGTCAGAGAAAGAAGTGCTGCATGTGTGGCTGGTGTCAGGACAGAGAAGTGAAACGTGGAAATTTTGATTTCTGTTGATGGTTTATCCACAGAGCACTACACGCATTCATGATGGGCCAGAATAAGCTGAAAGAATTAAAAGAACCACTCATAGCTCTCCTATTCAAGAAGCATATTAACATGGATGACCACTGACTCAAGCCTTAAGTAAAGATCTGCTAGCCTTCACCTGGGTCAGCTACATTAAGACCTCCCTGAACCAAGAATGCACTCCATCACCCCATCCTTCTAAAATCTAAGAGCATTACAAAGGGTGTTATCACACTTGGATAAATTGCAAACTACCTCTTCTATTGTTCTGTCTTTCCCAGTCTACTGTCTCCTTTTCTGCTGGCGCTGACATGTGAAAAGTTCTTTGCTTTAAATGAAATGCATATGCTAATTTATTTTATGGGCTTAATAAAACTGGTCTAAAATAAAGTGCTAGTACTCTATAACTAGTCACCAAGAAGGGTTCTGGATTTCTCTGATAACTTTCAGTAATGTCATACACACTGATAACATTATGTTCAGTGAAACAAACCATTACAGATACAATTAAGATAATTCAAAAAAACAGTAGCATTCATTCCTGGGCACTGCAATATGGATCCTTGATTCTGGAGGAAGATCATGACCTCTCTGGCAGAGACCTCATCTCAGTTTGAAAAACATTTCTTGACATTCAACTGTCTAAAGACTATGCACTTGACCATGGGACACCCAGGGGTGAAGCGGCCTGAGCTGCCCATCATAAGATGAAAAATGTTTCATATACTGAGTCACAGTGTCAGCAATAAAGCTATCGGTGCTGGAAAGCACAATGGCTGTGGGCCCAGGAGGTAGACATAGCTGAAAGCTCCGGGGAGACGTGTCAACTGTGTCTCATATACTGTTCAAACTATCCTATGATGTCTGGCTCTCATGGTATCAGAACTTCAGTTTTATAAGGTAAAGATGCCCTCACTTTTTCCCTGATAGAAGAGGGTACAAAATCAGTTAGCTACCGTACCCGTCAGTTGCAATCTACTAAAAATGCATAAAGAGGGTTAGTAAACTTAGACACAGTTCTAAAGACTGTAGCTGGTCCAAAGACAAAATTGGTATTCATCATTTCTCTTTTTTAATCACTCATTTTAGATACCTTTCTTCCGAGACAAACACATTCCACCACCTCTGTCAGTCTGTCATGCAGTTGTGCCTTGCATGTTGCTATGACGCCATATTACCTGTATTTCAGATACCAGCAGGGGTACCCATAGTGGACAGGTTTCAACAGAGACTCCAACCTAAGACAGATTAGAAAGAAAAGCCTGATAATGTACTTCGGAAAGTTAGCCAATGAAGCTCTGTAGATAACAATAGAATACTGTCTAATATGGTGCTGTAAAGTGAGCCCTCTAAGTCAGAAGGCACTCAAAATACACAGTGACCACAACAGTTGAGTTAGCATGCTCATGATTGTGGGGATGGTGCGGGACTGGATGTCAATTTCATTCTGTTGTGCATGGCGCTGCATGAATTGGAGTGCCCATGAATTGGAGCTGACTTGCCAGCAACTAACATCAGACAAGCATATTGGTTGGTCAGGGTTGCTTGCCTGATAAAAACTCAGATCACTTAAGGACCCTCATCCTTAGTGATACGGCTTCTTAACTGCTTTGTCTTTGTGTTCTGTAGTAGTTACCACAACTGTCAATTCACAGTTATTACTAAGCAATAGAAGTATTGAAAGATGTCCTAGCAAATTGCATGAGTTTAATAAAGAACCTTCTTTGTCCTCTTGTGTAGTTGCAAGCCAGACTTCTCACAGTAGCCAGTGTTGATCATCTCAGCAAAAACTTTCTTCTTTGCTTGCTGGTTCATGAGCAAAACTGGCCTATAGCGGTCAGCTGGTGACAGCCATAGCTTCCAATTTAGCAGAATTATTTTGTGTGTGTCACTTGGTGGAAGTGTTTTCTAGTCCTTCCTCCCCAACAAGACCTGATAACTCTAATCTGGCAGAACTGCAGTTCTCAACACAGGAAATATAAGTTCTGCAAGGGGGAATACCACGAGAAGAGCAAGTCCTGCCTCCAGTCTCTGATTCCCAGATTCATGTAGTCTAGCTGTTATACAGCACCATATATTGGCCATTTATTCAGTGAATATACTGTACCCTGAGAAACGGCACCCCTACAAGATGCTGTGCACTAGCAGGTTCTTTAACTGAGCCCTTGAGGGCTCTTTCATTAGTCTTCCAGGTTGGCCACTTCTGGGTAATGAGGTAAACAAGACTAGTGAATTCGGCAATCATTGGCCCAATGTCATAACTCCTTTATCTCAAAATGAATTCTTTCATCTGAGGCAATATAATATGGAGTATCATGTTATTGGATTGGCATCCTATAAACCTCCAAATGCTCAAGCTAGTAAACACAATGCAGGCAGGAAAGGTTATCCAATATCTGGAGCAAGTATTGATTTTAGTAAAGATGAATTGCTGTCCCTTTTTAGGTGAAAAGGGAGCCCTGGTGGCAGAGGGATTAAGTGCTCAGCTGCTAACCAAAAGGTCAGCCATGCTAACCTGCTAGCTACTGCACAGTGTTCTTTCATAAACATTATAGCCTTGGAAACTGCACAGGGCAGTTCTACTCTGTCCTATAGTGCCTCTGTGAGTTGGAAACACCTTAAAAGCAGTGGGTTTTGTTTTGGATTTAGATTAGGTGCAAAGAGTCTGATAATGAATGATGCCATATTGAGAGCTCAACATTGGTCTCACCATCTGGCAAAGTGGTTACTCAGCAGTGGCAATAGCTAGATAAGACTTGGTAGGAGGGGACATATGCTGTTAGGCCCATGTGGAAACATCACTGCCACCTCATATGACCATTCAGTTCATGAGTCTATTGGGATAGCCCTTCAGTGTCTAAGGACAGAGGTTAGATGACATCAACAAGATGTGTCATTTTGTCTCTCTGCTCTCTGAGCTCCCCTACTGTGGTAGATAATTTCTGGTGAGCATTTAGTGAGTTACAAACTTTCTCAAGTTTTGTACCCATTCTCATAGGTCCATCTATAGACTTTTTGACCAGACTGATCTTTCTTACTTGATACCTTCAAGGGCCCTGAATAAAGAAATCTTACACGGTGTTTCAGGTATTCCAGGTGACTTTAAATCTACATCTCAATCAAATTTACTTCTTGGTGATCTGCCTACTGGGGTGATCCCAATGAAACCCTGTGAATCACAACAGAATGTTGTGCAGTGCAATATTGGAAGATGAGCACTACATCATCATTGGCTGAATCTTTTTTTCCCTCAAATACATTTTATTGTGATTTAAGAACAATTCTACAGTCTAAATCATTTTTCCATATAACACCCAGAAATGTCACTGCTGTTCTACTCTAGCTTCTTTCCCCCCGATCCACACAGTGTGATAGCTTGCTTCCCTTTTCAGCCAGAACTTCCTGTGACTGTTTGACCAAAATCTGGTGTCCCTCAACTAATCGTCTCAACTCCAGCAATGAGCCTCTCAGACAGCCCTGTGCACATGTTTAAGTCTAACAATTTGTTGGTCACCAGCCTCACTCTGTTTTGTTTAGTCCAGTTCAGTCTTTGTCTTGGGAGTTGGCCCTGGTGCTGGATGAGCTTTGGGGTTAGAAAATCTGGGGATCATGTTCCTGGGGGTCCTTCAATTGGAAAGACCATCAAGTATGGCATTTTGGTAGAGTTCTAGCTCTACCCTCTACTCCTTCTCCTGCTATGTCCAGGGCTTTATTCCGTGTACCCCATCCAAGTAGTCATTGGTGGTAGCCAGGCACCATCTAGTTCTTCTGGTCCAAGCAGACTCTGGCTCATACAGCCTCTTCCATCTGGTAGGCTCATATTTTACTCCAGTACTCAATGTCTACCATTTACCTTTGGTTCAGGTGGATTGGGACCTTTTGATGCTATTTAGATGTTAGCTTGCTAGCTTTTAAGACCCCAGACAAATCACTGGCTGAATTTTGAAAGTATATTGCTAGGCAATTCACAGGAAGACACTCAAAATACACAGTGGCTGCAAAGTTTCACAGAAAGGAAGGTCAGACTCTGGCAGGAACAACAGCACCTCGGATACACAGACTTAACCCAGCCAGATCCACACAAGTTCCAGCTTCTCCAGCAGAACCCAGTAGTACAGGAAAGTTAATGTTCTATGGGGCAAACACTGAACAGTAGAGAAATGAAATGGGAAGAAGTTGTTGGTTAAATTCTTCTCTCTTACTGTGTCAGAGTCACTGTGATCCTTTATGGCCTACCTGAAGGCAAATTACATAACTGAATCATTGGCTACATCTTATCATGAGGCTGGCCAAATAGGTAAGGCACCACCATATGTACCCTTCTCCTTTTTGTGAACTTAGTAGTCCCTTTTCCTTCACTCTTGATATCATAGAATTGCACATCCCAATAAAACATTAGCATAGAAATGTTGCTTAAATTTCTGTTTTCTAGAGAATATGGACTAAAAGAAATGGTATACATCATGAATTATGTCCCCCTAAAATTGTGTGTAGCACTTTGTCTGGGCCATGATTTCCAGTATTGTGTTGTTGTCCCCTATTTTGTGACAGTAGTTTTTGTATATGTTGTAAATGCTATCTCAGCCTATGGTTAATGGGCGAGATTGGATTATGTTAAAGAGGATTAGGATGAGACTGTAACATCATTACTAAAGTCACATCCTTAATCCAATGTAAAAGAAGTTTCCCTGGAATATGGTTTGCACCACCTTTCTTCGTACAAGAGATAAAAAGAAAAGGAAGCAGGTGGAGCTAAGATGGCAGACTAAATGTACGTTTCCCTAAATCCCTCTAGAAACCAAGACCTGATATGATAGTTAAGCGGAGCCTTCTGGACACCTAGTAAGCCCTGGGATGCAGCATAGTGCTGTTATTTTGGACCTCATACCACTGAATGCAAAACTTCCTCTTTTTCTCTGACTCCACTCTCTGCGAGCACAGGCTTGCACAGACCAAAGGTAACTCACCATTTCTATTTTTTTTCCTCTGTATTGGCTGATGGCACTTGGCTTGGCTGGCCAGCGGGCAGAACTAGGACTTGACTAGCTGCTGGTCTCGGACGCACTGCTGCTGGGACCAGCAAGCATGATTGCCAGGTTCTGAGAGCCCAGCTTTGGACTCTATACACCTCAGCTCCTCTGGCCTATCAGGAAATAGAGAAGCCCAGGCAGAGGCCCTGGCCGACCTGGTTCTTAGGCTGGGAGGTGGCTCCTGCTGGGGGTAGAGTGCTTTTCTAGCAGGGAGGCAGTGTTTTGCACAGTGTCACCTGAGGCCAGGGCCCAGTGACAGAGGCTGTGGACTCTGGACATTGTGGCACTCTTGGCTGGCTGGCGAGCTTACATGACGCCATCTTGTTTTGCTGAGGGGCGGGGTCATCAATACAGAAGCCTCAGTTGAACCTAATTCCTGGGCTGAGAGGCAGTTCAGAAAAGCAGAGTTCTATACAATATTGCCTACAGCTGGGGCCCAACAGCTGCGTCCAGCAGGCCAGCAGGCCAGCAGGCCAGCAGCCTTTCTGTATTTTGAGCTAGTTTACAACATCGGGTTCAATATAAAGGTGCTTACTTTGTCAGCTGGGAAGAGGGACGTAGACAACTGAAAACCTGACTGACTTTGGAAGTTGTCAAATACTTTTTACTTCTCATCTTAAGACAGCCTAGAGAAACAACTGTGATACATCTTCACAGCCTCTCTCCCAGCCTCTATTGACCCCCATGATGCCCACAAAGTGGTAGACTTTGGAGAGGACGGTAACCTGGAAATCAGCAGTAGCGTCAGAAGGCCCCCAAAAGAAACCACCTCAGAACTTCCCAGATGAAGAAGCTTTTCTGAAACTATCAGAAGGTGAATACAAAAGGGCTATGTATAGAGCCCTACTAGATCTTATACAAAATGCAGCAGCCAGCAAAATGCAGCAGAGAAAAACGAAAAATTAAGCAAGCTGCTTGATCTGATGAAACATCAGTATTCCAAAATCCAGCAGGTCAAGAACAAAGTCAAAGACACAGAAACTTCCATTCAAAGCCAAGAAAACAGAATGGAACAAATGGAAAAGAGAATTTCCAATTTGAAAGACAGAGCGACTGACTCCAGCATCTATGAGAAGAAATCAGAAAAAAGAAACAAGAAAAATGAAGAAGCATTAAGAAGCATGTGGGAGTCTATTAAGAAGAACAATCTACGATTAATTGGAGTTCCTGAACAGGGTGAGACACCTGAGAACACAGAGAGTATTGTGGCTGAGCTGCCGACAGAAAACTTCCCAGAAATTATGAAAGAAGGGAATATAGATATCCAAGATACATATAAAACACCACTCAATGTAGATCTCAATAGAAAGACTCCAAGACATACTATAATCAAGCTCAACAAAATGAAACATAAGCAGAAACTCTTGAAGGCAGCAAGACTCAAAGCAAAGCTAACATTCAGAGGGAAACTCTGTAGGCTTTCATCTGATTTCTCTACAGAAACTATGTTGGCACAGAGACAGTGGCATGACACATTCAAAACCTTGAAGGAGAAGAACTTCCAACCAAGAATTATATATCCTGCAAAACTATCTTTTAAATAAGCCAAGCCAAGTGCTGTCGAGATATGAAAATGAAATTAAGACATTCGCAGATAAACAGAAACTCAGAGATTTTGTGAAAACCAAACCAAAGCTACAAGAAATACTGAAAGAATCTCTTGGTTTGGAAGAACAAAACTGCTAACTATATTTTAGAAGGACACATTATCCAGAATCCTACTCAGTTAGGGAAGGCTCCAAACAGAATCAGAGCTATAATAGTGAAACAATCCAGTGATCATATCATGTAAACTATGATATCATCATATTGAAACAAAGGTTGCACTACAGCCGTCATAGTCCTTCCAGATTGAGAGGAAGTTGACAAGACTGGTAGCAATCAAAATTGGGGTTATATATAGTTTACTAAGTGGGATCATAGGGGTAACCATAAAGCATAATAAAGAAGCAACATACCATATCAAGAAATGTAATACAGGAGTCGCAACAACCACAAAACCAACCCGAAAAAGGTGAAAAATCAACTTGCAAGGAAGAAGGTCGCAGAACAGATTAATAAGAACAACAGAGAAACCATCAACACAAAAATAAACATATCACAATGGCAGCACTGAACACATACCTATCAATAATTACTTTGAATGTGAATGGACTAACTGCTCCAGTAAAGAGACATCAAGTGACATCTTGGATCAAAAGACATGACCCATGTAGATGTTGCCTAAAAGAAACTCACCTTAGGCCTAAAGATGTGAACAAACTGAAACTCAAAGGATGGAAGAACATATATCAACCTAACAATGAACAAAGAAGAGCAAGTGTGGCAATTCTAATCTCAGATAAAATGGATTTTAATGTAAAATCCACCATCATGGACAAGGTTGGACACTATTTATTACTGAAAGGTTCAATACACAAGCAGGACTTAACAATATTAAATATTTATGCACCTAATATTAGAGCACCTAAACGCATCGAAGAAACACTGACTACACTCAAAAAGGAGCTAGATTACTCCACAATAATAGTAGGAGACTTCAACACTCCATTCTCAATATTGGACATATCATCTAGAAAAAAAGCTCAATAAAGACACAGCAGATCTTATTGCCACAATTAACCATCTAGACCTCATCGACATATACAGAACTTTCTACCCATCAGTGGACAGCTACACCTTCTTCTCCAGTGCACATGGAACATTCTCCAGAATAGCCCATGCATTAGGACATAAAGCAATTCTCAACAAAATCCATACCATTGAATTAATGTAAAGCATCTTCTCAGATCATAAAGCCATAAAAGTCAAAATCAATAGCAAAAAAAAACATAGATAGAAAACAGAACTCGTGGAAACTGAACAACACTTTGCTCAAAAAACCAGGGGTTATAGATGAAATCAAGAAATTCGTGGATTTCAATGAGAATGAAAACACTTCCTACCAGAACCTATGGGATACAGCCAAAGCAGGGCTCAGAGGTCAGTTTATCTCCATAAATGCACACATCTGGAAGTAAGAAAGTAACCAAATCAAAGAACTGACCCTACAGCTTAAACAAGTAGAGAGAGAGCAACAGAGGAACCCCTCAGGCACCAGAAGAAAATAGATCATAAAGATCAGAGCAGAGCTAAATGAATTAGAGAATAGAAGAACAATTGAAAAAAAACTGAAAAGACCAAAAGCTGGTTCTTTGAAAAGATCACCAAAATTGACAAACCATTGGTTAAACTTACTAAGGAAAAACAGGAAAGGAAACAAATAACCCAAATAAGAAACGAGAGGGGAGTTGTCACAACAGATCTAGCAGAAATCAAAAATATCATAGCTGAATACTATGAAAGACTGTATTCTAACAAATTCAAAAACCTAGAGGAAATGGACAAATTCCTTGATTCATATCACCTACCAAAATTATCACAAGGTGACATAGAACAACTTAGTAAACCCATCACAAAGGAAGAGATTGAAAAAGTCATCAAAAATCTGTCAACCAAAAAAAAGCCCAGGCCTAGATGGCTTCAGTGCAGAATTCTACCAAGCTTTTAGAGAAGAGTTATCTCCAAAACTACTGAGACTATTTCACAGGATAGAAAGGGATGGAGTACTCCCAAACTCGTTCTATGAAGCTGGCATAAGCCTGATACCAAAATCAGGGAAAGACCCAATAAAAAAGGAGAACTACAGACCGATACCACTCATGAATCCAGACGCAAAAATCTTCAACAAAATTCTTGCCAATAGAATACAACACATCCAAAAAATAATCCATCATGACCAAGTTGGACTCATACCAGTGATGCAAGGCTGGTTCAGCATCAGAAAAACAATTAATATGATCAACCACATAAATACCACAAAAGACAAGAATCACCTGATATTGTCTATTTATGAAGAAAGGGCATTTGATAAAGTCCAACACCCATTCATGTTAAAAACTCTCAGTGAACTAGGAACAATGGCCTAGGAATGAACTAGGAACGATGGCCAATTCCTCAATGCAATAAGGGCCATTTATACCAAGCCAACTGCTTACGTCATCCTGAATGGAGAGAGACTGAAGGAGTTTCCCTTGAGAACAAGAACTAGACAAGGATGCCCACTCTTACCTCTCCTATTCAACATTGTACTAGAAGTTCTAGCCAGAGCAATTAGACAAGACTAAGAAATAAAGGTCATCTACATCAGCAAAGAAAAACTAAATATGTCCCTATTTGCAGAAGATATGATTGTATACGCAGAGTATACCAAAGAATCCGCAAGGAAACTACTCAAGGTGATAGAGGAGTTTGGTCAAGTTTCATGATACAAGATAAACATAAGTAAATCAGTAGGATTCCTTTATACCAACAACAAGATTATTAAGGAACAAATCACCAAGTCAACCATTTACTATAGCCCCTAAGAAGATAAAGTACCTGGGAAAAAAATAACCAGAGAAATAACAGACCTTTACAAAGAGAACTACAAACCCTTAGTACAAGAAACTAAGAGAAAGTTACGTAAATGGAGAAACCTGCCCTGCTCATGGATGGGAAGACAACATTGTGAAAATGTCTATTTTACCCAAAGCAATCTACTTACATAATGCAATCCCAATACATGTTCCAGTGACATTTTTTAATGAGATGGAGGAACAAATTACCAACTTTGTCTGGAATGCGAAGAAGCCCCAGATAAGTAAAGCATTACTAAAGAAGAAGAACACACTGGGATGCCTCTCATTACCTGACCTTAGAACCTATTACACTGCCACAGTACTCAAAACAGCCTGGTACTGGTATAAAAACAGACAGATAGATCAGTGGAACAGAATCAAGAGCCCAGAGATGACATCACCTGCCTATGAACAGTTGATATTTGCCAAAGGCCCTAAGACACTAAGCTGGGGTAAAAACAATCTGTTCAACAAATGGTGCTGGCAAAACTGGATGTCCATCTGCACTAAATTAAAACAAGACCCATATCTTACACCTTATACAAAAAGCAACTCCAGCTGGATAAAAGACCTAAATATCAAAACTAAAATGACAAAGCTCATTCAAGAAAAAGTAGGAACAACAATGAAAGGTTTAATACACAACATAGACAGACTTCAAAATCTGTCAAACAAACCACAAACAACAGAAGAGAAAATAGATAAATGGGAACTACTATGAATCAATCACTTTTGCTCATCCATAGACTTTATTAATAGAATTAAAAGGCCACCTACTGAATGGGAAAAAATATTTGGCAACTCTATGTCAGACCGACACCTGATCTCCATAACCTATAAGGTACTACAAAATATCAACAAGAGAAAGATAAATCATCCAATTTAAGTGATGGGCAAAGGAGATGGACAGACACTTCTCTAAGAAGGAGATCCAGGCAGCAAAAACACACATGCAGACATGCTCACTATCATTAGCTATTAAAGAAATTCAAATCAAAACAACAATGAGATACCATCTCACCCCAACAAGGTTGGCCATGATCCAAAAAACACAAAGCACTAAATGCTGGAGAGGCTGTGGAGAGATTGGAACTCTCCTACACTGTTGGTGGGATTGCAAAATGGTGCAACCTCTTTGGAAAACAATCTGGCATTACCTTAAAATAGTGGATATAGATATACTGTTTGACCCAGTAATTCCACTGTATGGAATATATCCTACAGAATCAAGGCCATTCACGTCAACTGATAGATGCACACAAATGTTCATTGCAGCACAGTCCACAACAGCAAAAAGATGGAATCAACCCAGATGTCCAACAACAGAGGAATGGATAGGTAAACTATGGTATATATACTCAATGGAACACTATGCAATGATAAAGAACAATGATGATAGCAGGAAACATCTCTTAACCTGGTTTCAACTGGAGGACATTATGTTGAGTGAAAGTAGTTAGTGACAGAATGACAAATATTGTACGAGACCCCTACGATAACAACTTAAAAGCGGACTCATGCATAACAGAAAAGACTCTTTGATGGCTGTGAGGGTGGGGAGATCGGGAGGGTGAGGGGGAAGGGTTTAGATTAGGTAGTTCTTAGAAATTTGGTTGGGTAAAATTGGTGACAGCACACATTAGTAAGAAGATCAATATTAAAGGGACTTCAACACAACTTGTGTACTCCTCCCATCTTAACCCAATATTGCAAGGACAGAGTAGCTGGGGTTGGGGGCCAGAGACTGTGCTCTCAGGTGAAATCAAGGTCTGTGTTTTGCTAATGAGGTCTCTCCGCACCTCACATTGGTGAGTGGCATCTGGGGACTTAAAAGCTGCCAGGCTGCCATCTGAGGGTACAGCAAATGGTCCCAACTCAGCAGGAACGGATGATCACCATGGTCCGTAATGACATGGGGGAAAGAGAATCCAGAAGACAGAGAGACCCACGTGAGTAGATGTCTGCATGGACTTGTGATCAGAAGAACTAGATGGTGCCCAGCTACCACCAGTGAGAGCCACGATGGAGCTCACAAAGTTGAGTCTCACTGGCAACACAAGTATAAATAGGGGTGCACCCCTGAGATCTCTACTAAAAGACCACAATTGATGGGTCAGAGTCCTCAAAGTTCTCCTGGGAGTGGGGCCCCTGGCCCTGATGCTGCCCCTGTCCATAAATCATGTTGAAGGTCAACTTTTCAGAGAGCAATGGATTGGACTTGGTAACATAGAGTGACCATATTATGTGGACACTTTATGGTTCTAGGCATCTATAGGAGGTCGTCCTGTTGGTCTCACACTGGAAGAAGGGAATTGGGTGGAGAGGAGAAAACAGGAGACTGTTGGGAAGATAAGACATGTATGGAGCTGAGAGGAGGAGTGTGCTGTCACTGTGCAGGGAGAGCAGTGGAAGGTGCTTGTAGGTAAGCATGTAAATTTATATGGGAATATACATTTTCATCCAATCATAATAAAAAAAGAAAAAGAAAAGAAAAGGAAGCAAGCAGTGTGTGTGGAGGACCTCATGCAACCATGAATGTAGTGTCAGCAAGAACGTGCATCCTTTAGACCTCAAATTCCTGCACTGAGATGTTCTCAGGACAAGGGAAGACTCATGCATCATAAGGACCTTCCTCCAGAGCCAACAGAGAAAGACAGACTTCCCCTGGAGCCAGCATCTGGAATTCAGACTTCTAGCTTAATGACAGGACAATGAAAGAATAAACTTCTCTTTGTTAAAGCCATCTACTGGTGGTATTACTTTTCCAGAAGCTCTAGATGATGAAGACAGAATTTGGTACCAAGAGAGCAGTACTAGATGACCAAGATAGCATATATCTGACTCACTTAAAAATATGGTTTGCCACTGAATCAGTTCCAACTCCCAGCAACCCTATTACGGCAGAATAGATTTGTCCCACAGCGTTTCCATGGAGCAACTGGTGGATTCGAACTTCAGACCTTTTGGTCAGCAACCAAACTCTTTAACCACTGTGCTACTTAAGGGCCTGTTTAAAATGATTAGTGCATCATCATTGATATCCCTTTGGTAAGTCACAAGTTTGTAGTAGGGGTGAGAAAAGATAGAGCAACATTGCATTAGATTTAAAAATTTTTGACCTAAGTTTGATCCTAACTCTAGTACTCACTGTATGATCTTATGCAACTCACAGAAACTCTTTAAGCCTCATTTGCTCATCTAGAATCAACAGAAGATTAGCATTATACCCATCTCCTCTCAGGGAAGACTGCTTGGAGTGCTTGTGAAACTGTAGGCGATTTACATAACATCTCTGAGTCTCAGGTTCTTCATCTGCACGATGGAGCTCTGGTGACACAACAGTGGGAGAAAAACCTAGTGATCTGCTTCCATAAGATTACAGCCCAGAAAAAACTCACGAGACAGTTCTATGTCAATGGGGTCTCTATCAGTAGAAACTGACTCAACAGTACCTAGCAAAAAATGAAGACAGTAATGCAACCTACTTCACAGATTTGATTTGAAGATTAAATAAGATCATATTCAAGCAAAGTATTATCTATTACTGTCATTGTTAGCTGCCCTGGAGTCAGTCCCTTGCATAACAAACCAGAATACTACCCAGTCCTGTTGTTGTTTTCGTGTGAGATTGAGTCAGCTCTGACTTGTGTGACCCTGTGTATAACAAAACGAAACACTGCCCAGTCCTGTGCCATCCTCACGAGTGTTTTCATATTTGAGTCCATTGTTGCAGCCTGCTTATCAATCCATCCTGGTGAGGGTTTTACTCTTTTTCGCTGACCCTCTGCTTTACCAAGTATGATGTTCTTCTCCAGGGACTGGGCCCCCCTAAACAACATGTCCAAGGTATGTGAGATGAATTCTAACAATCTTTGCTTCCAAGTAAAATTCTGACTTGTCCAACAAGACATATTTGTTTGTTCTTCTCTCAGTCCATGGTATATTCGATATTCTTCACCAGTATCATAATTCAACGGCATTCTGATCTTCTTTACTCTTTGTCAGCTTTAGCATTCATGTTAGGTGATTATAAACATCATGGCTTGTGTCAGGCACACTTTTAGTCGTTAAAGTGACTTCTTTGCTTTTCAACACTTTAATGAAGTCTTTTGCATCAGATTTGCCCAATGGGATGTGTCATTTGATTTCTTAACTGCTGCTTCCGTGGGTTTTGATTGTGGAGCCAAGCAAAATGAGCTCTTTGATAACCGCAGTCTTGTCTCCATTTATGAGGCTTATTGGTCCAGTTGTAAGTATTTTTGTTTTCTTGATATTCAACTGTAATCCATGCTGAAAGCTATAGTCTTTGTTTTTCAACTGTAAGTGTTTCAGGTTCTCTTCACTTTCAGCTTGCAAGTTTGTATCATCTGCATACTACAGGCTGTTAATGAGGCTTCCTCTAATCTTGATGTTGCATTTTTCTTCATATAGTCCAGCTTCTCAGGTTATTTGCTCAGCATCCAGCTTGAAAAAGTATAGGGAAAGTATTTTCAACCATGCAATATCCTCTTGTTCTGTTCAAACAACTGCCTCTTGATCTAAGTACAGGTTTCACATGAGCACAACTAAGTATTTGGGAATTCTCATTCTTCATAATGTTATCCCTAATTTTCATGATCGACACAGTTGAATGCCTTTGTATAGTCAATGAAACACAGGTAAACACTCTGGTATTCTCCGTTTTCAGCCAAGATCCATCTGACATCAGCAATGATATATCCTTTGTTCCATGTCCTCTTTTGAATCCCTCTAGAATTCCTGGTAGTTTCTTGTTGATGTATTGCTGCAACTGCTTTTGAATTATTTTCAGCAAAATTTTGCTTGTGAGTGATATCAGTGATATTAACAATTAATGATTGCCCCATCCACATAATCGGTTAGAGATCTGACCATTGTGATTCCTGGGATTTTCATTGACTGAATGTTGGAAGTCTATGGCCGGTCAGTCCTCCTAGTCTGTCTGGCCCCATAGCAACAAACAACTTTCCAGTGACAGATGAGTGGTGACTGCATGTGAGATGTGTTGGTTGGGAATCAAACCTGGGTCTCCTTGCATGAAGGTGAGAATTTTACCACTGAACCACCACTGTTCCCTGTCTATTATCATTATCTCTGAAAGGTGGTGAAAAGCTCCTCCCTCAAAGGGTTGTTATAAAGTTTAGCCATCTTCTTCATGCAGCTGCTGGACCTGACCGGGTCAAGTCCAAGTACCTGGGTTATAAGATGCACAATATAAGTTATAATTGCACAATGATAGTTCTCTGTGGAAAAAAAAATACTGTGTTGTAATTTGTATCTGGTCATTTTTCCCCTTCCTTCATTGGTAAAAACCTGGACCAATTCACATTTTCTTCTTAGCCAATGAGTTGGCTCCATGCCAACAGAAACTTTAGCCCATTTCTTCCCTCCCCCCCCCCAAGCAAAGTTTATCATTTCTTCTTTCTTCTTTAGCTTCCACTCTTCACTTTCACTTAGGTTGGCTGCTCCTGCAGAAGGAGGACAATATTGATGATGTTTTTACATTTGAACTCAAGTCTGAATCTGAAATAAATACTCCAGAGGACTAAATCGAAGGAGGGAGGATTCTTATCCAAGATTTAAGAGGGAAGAGTCATATAAAGTGAACTTGCTATGTTTGATGTACGATTTCAAGTGGTGCCCTATGCAAAACAATTTAGAAGATAAAGAAAATGGTTTTAGTAAAAATGGCATGTCAGAACATTATATATGGGATTATAAAATGTGTATAATCTGAGTCTATTAGGCTGGCCAAGGATTCTATTACCCTCATAATCTGAGAAGCAAGCATTCACCTATTCTGTCAATCAATAATTATGTAAGATGAGAACAGACATGCACCAGGATCTGCAGTAGATCCAGATTCTTGAACAATATTAGGAAAGTTATTCTTTCTTTGCACTTGACTCATAGTCCTTTTATCAGTTACTCAATAGCCTTAGAGTACCTGACTGACATGAAAACAGCCATGAGATCCAATACTGCCATGATTCAACAAAGATACCACTTAATGGCTATTGAATTGACACCAGAGTCCACCATACTGACCCTATCCTGTTCTCATTATCACACTGACCTTGCCCTAAAGTATCCTGAGGATATTTATCTCCTGAGAGATTCGCTTTCCAAGATTTATAATTGCCATGAAACACTGTAATTCATACACCTAATGGTTTATTGTAGACATCCTGCTAATACTGATTTCCACTGTGCAGCTGGATTAAAAGCTACCTGTTACCAAGAGACTTTGCAGCAAACTCTGCAGTTAATTAACAGTTTTAGCCATTTGTCAGGAAGACAAGAACACAAATTGCTGTTTAATTGCCATTGTTTACCACAAATTGCAAGGTGCCATGGTTACCTCATACTCATCTCTATGATCACTGTCATCATCGTCATCACTGTTATCGATATTTATTGAATGCCTATTTAAGTGCACTCTATTCCACTAAGTGCTCTAATGTGTTCCCCAACACAGCTTGCCAAAGAAGACTAATCACAAATAAAGTAGCACATCATAATCTTAACTGTTCCATTCCACTTTTTAAAAAGTTATGTGACTCACTTTTGGAGCCTAAAAGTGTAAAAGAACAAACATCAGCAAATTATTCCTTTATTCGATAATTGGTACCCCATTACATGGAATTTAGTAGTCAGAAGTTTGTAGTGAAATTCTGCAATGAGATCTGAGACTCTAGACTGAAAAAAAAACGATAAAAAGTAACTGATTTCTCATAAGTGATGTTCAGGGACACTGTGTTCTCCATCCAGCATTATGTCCAGGGAAAATCAAGTTACATATTTTTTCCTTTAAAGAAGAAAAAAATAATCACAGAAGGACAGATTCTCAGAGGCTCTACTGAACATCATAAGATCTGACACTATGGTATCTAAACATTTTCTATTGGGACACAGCTGATGTTCAAAAACACACAACACTTCCTTGGGTGTTTCTAAGGATGCGCATGATCTCCACCACTTTGTTTCCCCCTTCAAGAAATAATAGAAAGTAAGTATAAGTTTAGTTATATTCTATTATGAAGGTCTATAATAATAGTGTGTAATTAGCATGATTATAGAGATAACCTTGAACTCTCATTTCTTTAAAAAAAAAAGTAAATCATTCAAAAATCTTAAACTCATTAGTAATCATACCTGGCATAATTTATAATTCTAATTTTATATACAATTATAAATATAATTCTAATTCTAGTTATTCTACCTAAAGTACTGATTTGGATACCTTCCATGGATTCTGAAGTAAGGAGTCTGACTATCTAGGGAAAAATACAGACTGGAAATTTTCCCAAGCACAAGAGATATGATGTCTGGCAATTAAGTACATGAACTCATCCTAGAAAAAGTGCTACATACCTTACTACTGAATATCACTGCCGAGGCCCATCACCCACAGAAGCCTCTGTATGCAAAGCCACATGCCTATATGATGGTAAGCGGACGCATCTCACCCTTGGCATATTTTTGGCTGTACTCTCCCTGATAATATTTTGCATCCTAATCAAACCTTCCTCAAAAGTACCCTCTCATCTCCCGGCACAAGGATTAAGGAAGATGCATTCTAAGAAGGGCTTTACAACCCCCTCGGCTTAATGAATTCCGACACAGAACACCCAGCCCAGGAATGCTGAGGCCAGCCCAGGCCAGCTGGCTTCCCCCAACTGCACATCCGCCTCCATATGTGAAATACAAGATTGCGGGAAGGCCCTGGGAAGCTCCCCAGGGACGACCCCCCACACAGCCCTTAGATATAGACATCCTACTCCCTGCATCAGGAAGGTGGATAGGCTGCCAAGTTTATTATAATTGGTATGACAAATGAGTAAATACTAAAGAAATAGCCTTCTTAGAAAAGCTTAAGAGAGGGGGACAGTGGGCACTTACTGTCCCCACAGGAAGAGATAAAACAAGAGCAAAAGAGGAACAAATAGAGATAGCCAGATAATAACCTTTAGATGAGTCTACCCATCTTCCTGCACCTTTTGACCTTCAGGCATAAATAGAGCTGATTAAGCTCAAGCCATAACTTTGTTTTCACTGTTAATTATCACCACAATATACTTGTCTCGGGCCATTACCTAGAGGGCCCTAATGATTAACATGAAAAGAGACCACGAGGTATCAGTTCCTCACTAGCCAACAGCTTACGTGGTCAAAGACTAGGGTGAAATCACATCACCTCATTGATTATATAAAAAATAAAGAAAGACAGGCCTTAACAGGCTGCTGACCTCCAGATTCCTGGTTGTCTGAGTCTCATCGTTTCTTTGCCGACGCCACCCATCCCTTTGTGATCCCAGACCCTGCCAAGGCTGGCCCCCTGCATATCACTATGATTATCTTTGAAATACTCCCTTTGAGAAGCTATGCACTGACACCAGCACCTAGTTCACCCCTCAAAGCAATTTTGGAACTCTTTTTCTGTAATGGTCATCAGAGCTGTAGTGCTATTACCCTTGATGTCCTGAATGTCATCAAAATATCTTCCTTTCAGTATTTCCTTTATCTTGAGGTAAAGAAAAACTCACTGGGGGCCAGATCAGGTGAGTAGGGAGGGTAGTCCAATACCGTTATTTGTTTACTGGCTAAAAACTCCCTCAGGGACAACTATACAATTAAGAGTGGGAACTTGCCACAGTGCCACTATTGTGCACAATGACCACTCCAGAAAGAGTTTCAAAATTGCGTTGAAGGGTGGACTAGACACTGGCATTGGTGAATAGCTGCCCAAGGGAAGTACTTCAAAGGTGACCATGATGGTATTCAGCAATGAGGTATGTAGCACTTAGAATAATTAAGTCCGCAGACTTTATTGTTGGACCTCGTATACCTGTATGCCTTAATTCTATAAGCTAGCTCACTTGTTTATTGTTTTCCTGACACATCTCCCTTGGAGATTCTTTTGTCTCCATTCTGGAATAATTTTACCCACTCAGTGAGGTATAAATGGAACTCACTGCAACCCAAGATAGACATATGACCCAAGCCTTACATTTGCAGGGTTTCTAACTGTCACATTAATCTTGTGAGGTGAACAGCATGTAACTCTGCTTCCCATTGTACATGCAAGGAAACAGATTTGACTGGGGGTCTTCACTTAATTAAAATGCATACCAGAGGCAAGAGAGCTACTACACTAATTCCAGTTTTTATCTCTTCAAGTCTAGTATTCTCTCCATTTTCCCCACAAAAGTGCTAACTCTTTCAGTTGTCATGTGTATCTTTACCATGTACACAGAAAGGCAATGAAATTTCCCAAAATTCTGAGACTAAGACAAATGCAATCAAGAAATACAAGAGATGAGAGCAGACATCAGCAGAAACCTTTACAAAGATGCAGGACATCTGCCAAGTTAAAAGTAGAAAGAGCAACATCAACTGTAGACTAATCAATAGTATTGACTTATTGGGTAGAAATGTCATTAAAGGAAATTTTACATGAAAAAATTAAAAGCAAGGGTCCGAGAAAAATATGATGCTTACTCACCAAATAATGTCTATGTAAACACACATCTGCACACACACACACACACACATATGTATATACACTCACATACATATGTGCATAATATGCTGTGTGCATGCTATGTGTGTGTGTATATATGTATATACGTGTATTATAGACACATTTATATATTGTTTATATACAATCTCTTTTGTGGTTTGTCACTGAGACAAAATCCAGTTCCTGATTCTACAAAAACTAAGGTCCAGCCAGCCTCTGCTTTGGAGATTACACAAATTTAATCAAGTAACAACCTTTACTACATGATTCCCATATTTTGCTACAGGCAGAAGACTGACAGACCTAAGAGCTCCTAACACAGCCTTAAAGGCGTAGTAGAGAATCAATAAAGACTGACTGATTGATTAGTAGAATCTAAACACAGAAGGAAATCTAATCCAGAAGACGGTATTTTTATGGCTTTGACTAACAACGTCTGAGTGCCAAAGGATTTCTAAAAATGGAAATAAGAACAGTTGTGGCAAATTCCAGAGTGTATGTCAGCTATTCAACTAAAATGTTATTTGCTATCCCTCTTTGATCCCTCTAGTAAGTCTCTTAAAGTCAAATACATAAAAAATCAACAACACACTAATCCAAGAGGGAAGGAAAGAGAAAAAAAAACACACAAGCCTATTCTCTCATCTTCATGCAGCTGTTACTCACGTGGTAAGAAAAAAATTAAAACGTAGTCTTGTATTTTTCTGATTTCAGAACATCAAGCAAATGCCCATTGTAACATCTAAAACTCTAAATCATATCTTGCTAAATAGCATTTTCTTTGGAAACTTTGGGTGGTCCAGAAGGCAAAGTGCAAAATGGTATTCTTTCCAAATTATCTCCACTGCACCTTTCACATCAATTAGTTAGCACTACGGTGCACCTGTTGAATGCAAATTGGTTTGTGAACAGCTGTTCCTTTCTCAAAGTGAACAGGCTGAGTACGAAATAGCCATCTAGGCTGAGGCTTGCTGGTACCATAGCTTCTTGATCTCCCCAGAGGTAAGACAGTACAGAAGTTATTGATTTATATCAAGCCCAACAGAGTTGGGTATTTTCCAAGATTACTAAACCAGCCTCAATCATTTCCTACCAACCCTTGTACATTCAGGAATGATATTTGAACACTTACCATTAACAACTCATTAATACTCAACACCTGAAGAAATTGCTATATTAACGGGCTAGTAAAATGTGCATTCATGCAAGGTGAGAAACCTAACTCCATTCATTCCGGGAAATTGTTGTTCTTTTTATAAAAGATGTGACTTTCCAAAGCAGAATTTCTGATTACTAGGAGGGCAAATGATAATGAAATAAAATACATACTCCATAGATCACAATACCATTCTCTAGAGACAGTTTTGGGAAAAACCATAAAAGAATAGCCTTAATTCTTCCCACGACCCTATTTGCCTTTTTGGCACCTGTTCACCTACAGGGCACATGCACATACATAGACATCACACTCTGGTCAGCCTTCTTGGGATACGCCCCTCTGCCTGAAAAGTCGATCCTTCCTTTGTGAATCACTTCCTCTAAGCTCCTGGTCCCCTCAGAATCTGATCTATTTCCAGAAGATGGAGAGCAGTTAACTGTTTTACACCGGTAGGAGAAGAACAGACGAGACTTCCCCAAGGGCAACTGTATTTTAAAAGTGTGATTTATTCCGGAGACATAAAATCTAACTTTGACCCTTCCAGGCAAAATAGGCTCTATCAGTGGGACCTTTCTGGCCTCCTCCAATTACAGCTTCCCCTACTTAAAAATCTAACTTTGCTAAATAGTTCATTGTTCTCCAACTAAGGTATTTGAAAAAAACAATGCCAGAAAATACTGTAAGCTAAGAAACAGCAAGAGAGATTTTTTTTTTCCTTTAACTGCTGAACTAGGTCAGTTAATGCCTGCGTCATCAAATCTGATAGCTCCTTCTGGTGTGTAAATTGCAAAGCGCTATGCCATTTCAAAGGAGCCCTAATCGCGCAGTGGTTAAAGTACCCTGCTGCTAATGGACAGGTTAGAAGTTCGAACTCACCAACTCCTCCATGGACGAAGACATGACAGTCTGCCTCCATAAATAGTACAGCCTTGAAAACCCTTTGGGGCAGTTCTACTCTGCCCGGTTGAGTGCCTATGTGTTGGAATCAACTACGCAGAAACTGTCTTTTTTTCACACTATTAAGATCGTAAAAGTAAACGCAACTCCTTTCTTCTTTTTTTTATTGTACTTTAGATGAAGGTACACAGAACAAACTGGCAACAAATTAGAATAAACTAGTTTCTCATTAAACAGTTAGTACACGTATTATTTTATGACATTGATTAAAAATCCCAGATCATGTCAATACTCTCTGTTCTTGACCTTGGGTTCCCTCTCACCAGCTTTCTTATCCCCTCCTGCCTTCTAATTCTTGCCACTGGGTTGGTGTGCCCCGTATTGTCTTACTTTGTTTCATGGGCCTGCCCAATCTTTGAATGTAGGGTAAACTTCAGGAGCGATATCTTACTGACTTAAAAGTGGGGCCATACTCTCAGAGTTTCTATAGTCTGTCAGGCCAGTGAGTCTGATCTATTTTCATAAGTTAGAACTTGGTTCTATATTTTCGTTCAGCTCTGTCCGTGACCTTCTATTGTGATCCCAGTCAGAGCCAAGCACCTATGCCATATTATTATTAGTTGCTGGTAAGTTGATTCTGACTCATAGCAGCCTCACATGTGCAGAGTAGAGCTGTACTCCATAGTGCTTTCAAGGAAGCATATTGCCAGACCTTACTTCTAAAGTTGTCTCTGGTTATCAGTTAGTAGTCTGGCTTTTAAATATTTGCACAAGCCAGGGACTCCTCTGAGTCAAACAGTAGTTTTGTTAAATGCTTGAGGATGCACCAAACCATTTTCCACAGCAGCTGTACCATTTTGCATTCCCACCAGCGATGGACGAGGGTTCCAGTGCTCCACATCTTCCAACACATGCTGTTTCCTTTTTTTTTAAGCACACCCATTCTGGTGTATGAGGTAGCATCTCACTGTGGTTTTTATTTTCATCTGCTTGATGGCGAGTAACACTGAGCATGTTTTCACGTCTTTTGTGGCTATTTGAATATCCTCTTTGGTTAAATGTCTTCTTAAGTACTCTGCCCATTTTTCGATTGGGTTGTTTATTTTTTGTTATAAGGTTGCAGGAGTTCTTTATATATTCTGAATATTAAATTCTTATCAATGTTTAGTTCCTAAATATTTCCTCCCAACATGTTTCTTCATTTTGTTAAGCTCATCTGATATACTCAATTTCTTCTAGTTTTAAGATCCAGAGGTTTCTGGCTTCTTAAAAGGACTCTGAATGATGCAATACATATTTTTTCTTGTGGATTCTGAAAACACATAGATGTTAAGTGATCATCTTATACAGCCCTGCATTTTGGGGTCCTTTTCTATCTCTGAGTTCATCACCTATCTCTCTTCCTCTTGTTTTCTCCTTGCCAAACGTATTAATTTTTTATTTTTATTTTTTTGGTTCTGTTGCAAAGGAAACTTAGTAGTTGCTGAGGTCATTTCCACTTGTCATCACCTTTGCTTAGAAGCTTTGCCCATATCTTTAGAATGTCCTCATCCCTAATGGCTAGCTTGGCATTTTCAACATGTCTACTCAAATGACCTTCTCCACTGAATTGGGTAATTACAAGTTTCCTGAACAGCTTTTTAGCACATCCTGTTTCTAAAAATCTAACCCACATATCCTTTCTTTCTGAGACTCTACTAGGGTTATTCAGGAGTTTCACTTACAATGATTCGTCTACCTGACCTCAGAACTTACTATACAGGTACAGTACTCAGAACAGCGTGGTACTGGTACAATGACTGATGGATTGATCAGTGAAACAGAATTGAGAACCCAGATGTAAATCATCCACCTGTGGTCACCTGATCTTCAATAAGGGTCTAAAATCAAGTAGGGGAAAAGACAGCCTTTTTAACAATTGATGCTGGCAAAACCAGATGTCCATCTGCAAAAAAGTGAAACAGGACCTGTACCTCACAATATATACAAAAATGAATTCAAAATGAATAAAAAACCTAAAGGTAAGTGCCAAACTACAAAGTTTATAGAAGAAAAAATAAGGTTAACACTAGAGGCTCTAATACATGGCATTCACAAGACATAAATCATAACTAAACAACACACGAACTTCAGAAGATAAGCTAGATAACTGGGATCTTCTAAAAATAAACCACTTATATTCATCAAAAGACTGAAAGAAGTAAAAAGAGAACCTACAGAATGGGAAAGAATTCTTGCCTATTACAAATCAAGAAATGGTCTAATGTCTAATATCTACAAAAGAAAAAAAAACATCTCTACAACATAAAGATAAAGAATACAATTAAAACTGGGTAAAGGGAATGAATAGATGCTTCACCAAAGAAGGCATTCAAGAAGCTAACAGACACATGAGGAAATGCTAGTGATGACTAAACGTCAGAGAGATGCAAATCAAAACCACAGTAAGATACCATCTCACCCTGGCGTACTGGTGCGAATCAGAAAAACAGGAAATAACAAACTGTTGAAGATGCTTTGGGGAGACTGGAACTCTTACGCACTGCAGCTGGGATTGCAAAATGATGCAACCTTTTTGGAAAATGTATGGTGCTTCCTTAGAAAGCTAAAAATAGAAATACTGTATGATCCAGAAATTCAATTCCTAGAAATATAGCCCAGAGAAGTATGAGTTGTCACATGAATAGACATATGCACCAGTGTTCACTGCAGCATGATTCATAATAGCAAAAATATAGGAACAACCTAGATGCCCATCAATGGATGAATGGATAAACAAACTAGAGTACATACACAAAATGAAGGATTATGCAGAAAAAGAACAATGATGAATTTACAAAGCATCTCATAACATATATCGGTCTCGAGAGCATTATGCTAAGTGAAATAAGTCAATCACAAAAAAAAAACACATTGTATGAGACCACTGCTACAAAAACTCATGAAAAGAAAGAAACAATCTTTGATACTATATGGGATGGGAACGTGTGGGAATAGAAAAACACTAATATGGTGAGGGGTAAGAGTACTCAGTGCTTGGAAAGCCAACACAACTTATACAAAGAGGTCATGGAAGCTCCATAGACATATCCAAACTCCCTGAGCGACTGGCTTGGACACTGCCGTGGTCGCTATATGCTTGCCACTGGCCCAGGGTTGTCGTGTTCATCTGCGTTCTATGTCCTCCTTGGCTCGTGGTTGTCTTTCTCATCACTCTGCTCTGAATTCAAACGAAGCCCTTCCCCAAAATGCTTTTGTCTTAGGTCCCCTGTGTCTTTCATGGCACACTTGGTGATCAGATAGATGACCACTGGTGAGATACAAGAAAAGGGAGGATGGACAGATGATACAGGCATCCAAGCTCCCAACCCACAAAGTGTTCAAGATTCCCAGACAGTGACCATAGGAAGGTGCCTCAACTCACATACCTCCACAATCAAGGGCTTTTTCAGAACTACTTTATTCCCTGCCCAAGGACAAGACCACAAGTCCCGCTAAAGGCTTTCCCCATGTGTAGCATCCATGGTCTACTTCCTGTCCCATCTTGCAGACCCCTAGTTCAATCTTACATGACCTCTGTCTGTTGTAGATCCTTTGCTTCTGACTCTCCAGGCTTTGCTGATGACCCCTTGGGATTTCATGTTTTGGATATTTCTGTAGATCCTAGGTCTTTACCTGGGTTGCCGTCTCCATTCACTATAGTTCCATAACTCCCACTGGGGAGCAGTCCCACTCACCTCCACATTCAGCTCTAGAGTCCCAGCCTATGCCAGGACCCCAGGACTCCATACGCTGGACAGGAAAGTACACACTGCTTGTGCCCAGAAACTAAATGACTCATGTCACCCTATCTATCCCTCATGATAATATGCTATTGATCAAGACCTATGGACTCAGGATTCAAAGAAAAACTTGTTCTTTAACACAGTGTGTTCAAATTGTAATCATTAGAACTCTAGCAATCCCAAAGGTACTCCAGCAGTCAATTCAGAGTCAAGCAAGGGTGACAAACAAGATGGGACTCTGGGTTCCAAATCTCTCTTCACCACAAGCAACTTCTCTGTGATCCATCTTGAACATTTTCTTTTCCCACAAAATTTTGTTTGAAGAATCTCAAGCACTTCTAAGGCTGACAGAAGGGGAGGGGCTACCACACTATGAAGTATAAAAGTTGCCATTGTCCACCCTGTTGTGTCCTTTGGTAGGTCATGACCAAAGACCACAAAAGAGAGAAGAAAGATAAGTTTAAGAATTTTCTTTTTTTTCTACATCTGGTTTATGCATCACTTTCCTTCAAAAACGTCTTAAAAGCAAGATTTCATATTGAGTATATAATCTACCACTTAAACTTTTTCATTTAAGTAATTGTAACCAATTTGAACTACTACACTTTCATCTGTTTTTTAACTATATAGTCGCTTTTAAATTTTTAATGGCTAAAATACTACTAATAAGTGGATACTTCTTGGGCAGAATTGTCTTCCACCTACTTCATTTGCAAAGCCACTTGTTTGAAATCATTGCTGAGTGGGATAATTCTCCTCTGTTTTCTCCTTATTATGGGACAAAGAAAAGCTCATTTTTCCTCCGTAGGATCTCTTTAGAGTGTTCATATTTACATAACAACATAATTAGAAATCATGAGAGATAAATAAAAGCGTTAATGATTATTTTTCCTGATAAACAAAAAGTTCTTCACGTTTGTGAATACAATGCTGTGGAAATGATCTCAAAAAACATGCATTTAAATTTGGCATTGACCTTTGTAGCAGCCAACCCTAGCTTTCCCTCAGCTGAGAACTGGCATGCATCAATAGCTACGCCTTTCAACAGCGGATATGTAAATCCTCTTCATTATGTGTTGCCCCCAAGCACTCAATATATTCTTCATAAAAGAATACCACCTCTCCCTTCTCACTAGTTAACACATCTCCACAGAAGTAAGAGACATAAATTAATGTTTGTTTCCCCCTACAAACACAAAATACACGTTTCTCAGAGGGATGTTTGGTGGGAAAGAGCAAACTGTATTCTTCCGGAGTTGGCAGTTGGCTGGAAGGAGAAGAAACTCTTTCATCTCTAGGCTTACCTTGCTACAGCCTCTCTTGTCAAGGGCCATATCGAGGTGAAAGATTACCCCGAGTCTGCACAGTGCCATGTTGGTTGTATTTCCTCGATTCAGGCTTCCCAATTGGGAGGTAACCACTTGTGAAAAACTTCCTCACCACAGACACGTCCACAGAAACCAGCTCAAACAAGCAGTTGTGGCTTCATTCCCTATAGCCGGGGCATGAAGACTTCCTCAGCCTTGGAAAAGTGGTCACATTCCTCAGCATCCACTTTCCTAGTGACCCTCTCCAGGTTCTTCTGTAAATCTACTACAGTGGCAACACTAGGGTTGGTGTCACTCATTTCCGTCACTCTCGGTGCCAACCCCCACCACCCCTTACCAGACCACACGTAATCCTTAGCGTAACTTATTACCAAGTTTAATCACAGAAAAATACATGATGAACCCAGTTTTAACTTGTTAAAATGTAATATTTCTTAGATTATATGAATATTAACAAAAAATTATTTTGTAAGATCTTCTGCATTACAACAGTATTTGTTGCAACACTATCAGTGGCCGAACAAAAGCTTACTTTAATTTTTTTTCTCCTTGTCCTTTAATTAGTTCATTCTCAAAAAAGTTAACTGACATAGTTTCACAAATGCTAATTACCGCAGTGTTGTAGCGAAAATACCAGAAAATTTGACACAATTAGTGACAACCAAAACAGCAGCAGGTGATTATAGAAGGTACAGACAGACCACGTGATTGGAAACACCCTCCTAACTGTCTAACAACGACAGCTCCTACCAGAGTGCGTAACAAGAAGAAACCATTGCCACTGAGTCAGTTCTAACTCTAGTGACCCTCAAGGACAGAGCAAATCTGCCCCCAAAGGATTTCCTAGAAGCACCTGGTTCAAAAAGTAAATTAGCGTATTGTTTTAGCCTTGTAGGTATACCAACAGATGAGCTGGCCTTACAAAATGTGTTTTTGTTTTTAGAGCTAACTACAGGGACATTTTTATTTAAAAAAAAAAAAAAATTGCTGAGACCCTGCAAAACAACTTTATAGAAAGTCATTTGGGTGTCACTCCCTCTGATAGTGTCACCCGTTACATTCCACAACCCCACACTTCCTTAGTAATGCCACAAATTGACCACCTCTACTGAGAACTGCTTCTCTAAGAATACAAGATAGGTTGCACCCTTTTCAGAGGCCAGAGTTCCTTTTGAAAAAAGCCAAAACAACAAAATCTTCTCCTTGTAGAGAAGACTTACTAAAGCAAAAATTATCTATAAGTGAATCCTTGTCTTCTAGCCCATTTCCTCCCTCTCTGGGAATTTTCCGAGAGTTGGCATATTGATTTCCCAGGGCAGCTGTGGAAAAGGTAACACAAATTGGGAGACTTAAAAGAACAGAAATTTATTGTCTCACGGTTCTGGGGGCTACAAGTCCAAACGCAGGGGGTCAGCAGGCCCGTGTTCTCCCTGACAGCTCTAGAGGAAGATCCTGTCCAGTGTCCCCCAGCCTTGGGTAGGCCCAGGTGTTCCTTGGTCAGCAACTGTGGTGCAACTCACTTTCTGTCTTCATCTTCACAAGGCATCTCCTCTCTCTCTGTCTCTGTGACACCACTCCAATCGGACAAGGACCCACCCTACTCCAGTCTGAACTCATGTTAACTAATGATATCTTCAGAGAGCCTATTTCTAAGCAAGATTGCATTTATAGGTGCCAGGGCTTAAGACTTCAACATATGCTTGAGGGAGACACAACTAAATCCATTACAAACAGTGTTACAATTGCTCCTTATTTTCCAACAAATACAACAAAAAAGTATATTTTTTCTAAAAGTCTTTTTTAATGGTTTGTTGATATTGAACCACAGGATGGTGACTTTATCCTTTAGACATTCCAAGTGTCTTTCTCAGAGCCCCAGAACTCTAATGGGGCTAGAATGAGGTAGCAGTGTCCTTCATCCCTCCACCAGTGTGGTCCTAATTTCAGTTCTGTCACTTCTGTCACTTATCGAAGTATGTACCTATACCTCTAACTGTTGGAAAGGCAGCAAAGTATAACCACTTCCAGGAACAGAAATCATACATACACACAGAGACCAGAAGTTGAGCAAAATAACTTTTCAATTATCCTCTGGATTTAAAGTCTACCAGAAGTGGGTATCAGAGAGTCCATTCCCTCGATCCCCCTCTCTCATCCCCTTCTCTGACAGTGGTCTCCTACCACTCTTCAGGTCTCTTCCCTTCCCCCTTCTTGCCTCCCCTAGGATTCCAATTCTTCTTCTCCTAGATTATGGCAAATAGTTTCCATCCAGTTTTCCCTTGGTGGGATGGAGGAGAGAGGGAGAAGCTGGGAAGTAGACAGATCCAGTCTTTGTGTAAGTAAAGAGGATGAAGAACCCTCTGCTTCCAACCTAGGGGTGTCCACAAATATCCACAAGATAGGCTTTGTTCTGCTAACATTGTTCACTCTGGCAAGAAAACCGAAGGTATTATCACACCAGCAGAAGCCACAGATCTTTAGACCTTTGCCAAATACTTTTTTTCATTATTGCAAGTTGGCATAAGAAAAGCTGGAGGCCAACAGTTAAGTACTGGGCTGATAAAAGAAAGGATGGTGGTTCAATCCAATTCAGCAGCTCTGCGGGAGAAAGACCTGGCAATCTGCTGCCGTACAAGTTTCCAGCCTAGGAAGTGCTGTGGTGGCAGGATGGAACGCTTCATCACACTGGGTTGCTATGAGTTGAAAACTGACTCAGTGGACCCTAACAACAACAACAGTACGGTAGGGACTAGGATTCTAGGATGGAGCTTTCACAAGAAGATGGGGAAGAGGAGGAAACCGTGCCCTATCGCACTTTGAACAAAAACATCTATTCCAAAGTAATAAAAGTGAGATAACAGATTGAACTGCATCCCTTCAACATTTATGGCAAAATCCTAACCCCTAGTACCTGTGAACATGATCTTGTTTGAAAATACAGTCTTTGAGGATGTTGCCAGTTAAGTCAGCATGAGATCATACCTGAGTAGGGTTGGTCCTAATCCAGTTTGAGTGGTGTGAAGAGAAGAAACACAGAAAGACAGAGGAAGGATGCCATGAGGCTGAAGCTGCAAGTGAAGGGACAACTGGCACTGCCAAAAGTTAGGGGAGGGGCCTGGAGCAGATTCTCCACCAAGGCCTCAGAAGGATTTTGCCTCGAGACTATAACATAGACATCATGTGGGAGTTTCCAGTCCACTTCTTGGCCTAGCAATTTTGAAAACAAGATTGTTGGAGTTTCTAGCCTATTGTTTGACCTACAGAGTAAGACTCTGGACTTGCCAGCCCCCGCAATTGTGTGAGTCAACTCTCTCAGATACATAGATTCATGGAGCTATCATAAGAAAAGATGTATGTATGTATTATGCTATATTACATATGGTGTGATCCCTTTATGTATTTATATACATATATATATATATATGTTGTTGTTAGGTGCCATTGAGTCAGTTCCAACTCATAGTGACCCTGTGCACAACAGAATAAAACATTTCCCAGTCTTGTGCCATGTCTACAATCATTTTTATGCTTAAATATATATATATACATGCATATATATATACATATATATATGTATATATATATGTATATATATATATATACATATATATATACACCCCATATTTTTACACAAATAACACACACTTCTGTTTGTGTGGCAACCACTCCTTCCACCAACAACATATTTTTGTAAGCACACTATGCAAATTTTTTGCTATTTTTACTATTTAAAAAAATTAACATCACAGCATTTCTGAAAATATCTCACAGATGGAGCGAGAGGTTGGTAAACAGACATAGAAGACTCATGTTATGTGCATAACAATACATTGTATGTGTATAATTTCTCTAGAGAATCCTGATTTATACACTAAGCCTGAGATTTTTTTTCCCCCTCAACAAAGAACCAAAGAGAGAGGCTGTTTCTTCAGTCTGAAGGCAGAGTGAGGAAAGCACTTACACAGAGTCACAAGCTGCAGAGCTGCCTTTGACCTAGGGCTGGCATATTGGCATATCGTAAGGCAAGAATTAAAGCTTTGTTGTTGTAATGCACTGAGATTGATGGATTGTTTATGTGCAAGGTAGCCTAGCAAAAGCTGGTAGATACAGAAATAGGCTTCTGCTGTAACAACACAAATAAAACCTAGAAGACATTCCACCTGTGAGCAGAAGGCTTAAACCCTTTGCATGATTCCAACACTCTATTCTGCATGAGATTAAGATCGGGGCAGCTCCTTCAACCTAGATCCCAGAACAAAGGAGCCACATGGGGCAGAGCTACAGAGCCCCAGTCAAGACACGAACTAAGAAATGAACTTTTGCTGTTTAAAACCAGTAAAAACTAGCTGTCATCAAGTCAAGCATGACTCTAGGTGGCCCTGAAAGCGTCAGAGTAGAACTGTTCTTTAACGGGCTTTCAGTGGCTGATTTTTCAGAAGTGAGTCACCAGGCCTTTCTTCTGAGCTATCTCTGGGTAGGCTCAAACCACCAACTTTTCAGTTAGCAGCTGAGGGTTTAACCATTTCCACCACCCAGAGACTCCTTGTTGTTTTAAGTACCTCAGGAAAAGTTCAAAAAGACATATTTAGGCATCTTTGGATCTGTGAGAGAAAAGGCAGAGGAGCAGAGAGAGAGAAAGAGAAGGAAAAGGGAAGAAAACGTTTAGAATGTCAGCAACAAAAGAAGTTTTAAAGGAACAAGGGTGTTTGCCCTACTTTCTACTACCAATTAGACTCAAGCAAGACCTAAAAGAGAGGGGGAGTGAGAAACTGAAAGAGTTCCAACTGAACCCAGGCAGGCAGGTCGATGCTGACAAGCAGCTGCTGCCACAGGCCTAACTGATTATTGTTTTGAAGGAGACATGGTGAAGCCAGCAAAAAATCGTCACACTCGCACACCCTGTCAGTAATATCCCTCAGCAACCTTCTTCCCTCCCCTTTTCATTCCCACCGAAAACAAAAGCTTGACCTAATAATCCACACATCAACTTGGGGACTCTGGAGAAAACTTGATTAATTTCTCACAGTGTAAATGTGCTGTGAAAACCTTTCTAAACGTGAAATTCTCAGTAACAGTTACTGTAAGAACTGCCCTCAGCCACTGGAAAAGTAGAATGTCTCTTTGCATCTACGATGACAAACAAGAAACATCCTCACACTATCACTGGCATGGGTGGAGGTGGGGGAGGAGAACCGAGGAGCAGAACCTACAGAAGAAGTCTGTAAGAAAATGTGTTCAGCCAAGGGCAGCAGAATCTTTAAGGAACGAGTGGAGTTAGACAACCTCACGTGGAAAAAGACAGGGAAGTCATTCTTGCTTTTTTGTTTTCTTGTAACAACAGAAACGTATTGTCTCACAGTTCTGGAAGCTACAAATGCAAATCAGGATATTGGCCATGCTGATTCCTTCTGGGGGCTCCTTTGCACCTTTCCCAGCAACTACTGGCTCCTGGCATTTCTTGGTGCTTTTTGACTTGAGGCTGTTTTCCTGCTTATGCCCTCTATGTTCAACCAGTTGCCAATTTCTACTAACTCCATAGCATACATTCTACTAATTTCTCTCTCCATAATTGATTTCATACCAATGATTTTTGCCTGAACCATTGCAATGACTGCAACCTACCTTCTGTTCCCATTTCCTCTCTCGCAGCTAAACACTCAACTGCTAATTGAAAGGTCAGCAGTTGGAACCCACCAGCTGGTCTGCGGGAGAAAGATGTGGCAATCTGTTTCCGTAGATATTATAACTTTAGAAACTCTTTGTGAGGCAGTTCTACTCTGTCCGATAGAGTCTCTATGAGTAGGAATTGACTCAACGGCAAAAGGTTTTGGGTTTTTAAAGCACAGTTCTAAAAACATCACCCACCTGCTCCCAAATGCTATGGACTCAATGTCCCAAATCCATCCTATCTTCCACACTCCTCTCTAACCTCACCCACTATTGGCTTCACACATTGAGAAATCTGACTAAAATAAGGATTCATCATACAGTGGCCATTTTTTCCTTTCCACTCTTCTGGGAAATCTTGGTGGTGCAGGGGTTGAAAATTACAGCTGATAGCCAGAAGGTCAGCTGTTTGAATCCACTTCTTGGAAACCCTACGGGGCAGTTTTACTCAGCCTTATATGGTCAGCCTTATATTGGCTTGGCTATATGGTCACTATGAGTCAAAGGTCACTATGAGTCAAAATTGACTTGACACCAGTGGGCTTTTGGTTTTTGATACTTTTCTGAATTGTTAATCTTCCTCCTTTATTTTGAACAATGTCTAAATCTTACCAGTCCCTGAGAAACCAGCCTCATGGCCACTTCCTCCTTGAAGGTTTCCAGGACTCTTCCAATCTGTAGCCACTGCTCCCCACTCCAAATTCATGGTCACACCACCTAACACCCCTCAGCTGTACTTTCTTTTCTTCCTCATTTTCTCTTTTTGTATCTCAAAAGTGGATGGTTTAAAACACGCTACATGGCCATGGTCTCGTTAACATATGAGGACTGACAATAAAGTTCGCAAACTGACTCATCTAGAAAAAGTGCTCCATACCTCATTTCTGAATATCACTACAGTCACCTTCAAAGTACTCCTCTTGGGAAATTATGCACTGATGCCAGTGCCTAGTCCACTCCTCAAAGCAATTTAGGAACTCTTTCCAAAATGGCCGTCAGAGCTGGTGCAGTATTACTTTTGACGTCCTGAATGTCATCGACATGCCTTCCTTTCAATATTTCCTTTATTTTCAGGTAAAGAAGAAAGTGTTTGGGGCCAGATCAGGTGAGTAGGGAGGGTGTTCCAATACATTTGCTTACTGGCTAAAAACTCCCTCACAAACAACTATACAATTAAGTTTGCAAACTTGCCACTGTGCCCCCATGCACAATGGCCATTCCAGACAGAGTTCCAAAATTGCTTTGAAGAGCGGACTAGGCACTAGCATCAGTGCATAGCTTCTCAAAGGGAGTACTTCAAAGGTGACCGTAGTGATATTCAACAATGAGATATGTAGCCTCAGAAAAAGTTTGCAGACTTAATTATCAGGCCTCCTAACAAAGAAACCTCTGCGCACAAGTGAGATTATACCCACAAGTGTAAGGGTTAGGATTTACAGCACTTATTTTTTGGGCGGGACACTATGTCTCAGGTACTTTGCTGAGTGCTGCACAGGTGATGAAGTGAAAGCTCTGCTCTTTAGTCCCCACAGTAATCCTGGCTGTTGCAGCTGACACTTTGACAGTGATGGGTAGGTAGTTCTGGTGACAGGAGGCCACCTGCCTTTCCCTGTTTCACAGGGAAGGCCCTCTTGGGAGGAGAATGTGGTCAGGACAGCCAGCTGCACATAATCTTTTCTTCCATCACCTGTTACACTCTGCCAACTGGCATCTCCAAAGCCCCGACACTGATTGTAAAGCTCTCGTGTGACTGACTGTGTTTGATTAGTTCTGCGTGTGGGGACAATGGATGCTGCTTATGCGTCATCTGCTGTTTGCTTTTTCCTCCAGCCTTGTTGCCTTCCTGACAACAGGGATGGCGACTTCAGGCAGCAAGTACAGTCTAGTCCTAGGTGCTGGGTTTAGGAAAACTGTTGTTGCACAAGCCTGTCTTTTAAACCAAGGTTGGTTTCACACTGGTCAGACACACGATCCTTGAAAGAAAGATGACTCCCTCACTGTGTTCCACACTGAGGTTCTGCACTCATACTGCATCCAGTTGCCAAATTCATCTTCCTAAAGAACTACTCCAAGCAAGCACTCTTTAGGTCAGTAACTTTTGGTGGCTCTTCAGTGTCTTAAAACTATAGGTAAGGACTCTAATTTGAAAAGCCCTTGAATACTCTGGGGGTCAGTTCTACCCTGGCCCCTAGGGTCACCATGAGTCAGATCCGACTCTACGGCACTTGGCTTGGATAAACAAACTTTCTAGCCTCATTTCCAGCTACTCCCATGAACATGTCAAACCCATATCACTCTTTGCCTTTAGATTCTATAAACTGACAGTATTCTCCCACTTAATTTCCACCTGCAGAAATCCCAACTACACCTCAACTAAAATGCTGGACCTCACAAACTTCCTTTACAAGCTCTCTCTTGACTCCCCACCCTGGATAGGACTTCTTCCACTGCAGTAACTCCATGTTGCTTTTGTCTCTTTTGTTGCCCTGAGGAGTCCCCGGATGGTACAGTTGAGCACTAGGCTTCCTGCCAAAATGTTGGCAGTTTGAACTCTTCCAGAGATGCCTCAGAAGAAAAGCCTGGTGATCTGCATGCAGAGCATGCGGAATTGTCATGAGTTGGAATTCACTCAACAGTGACTGGTCTTACCTACAGCATTTACAAAATTCCACCCACTACCACAGTTACTTATTTTCTCTTCTAACTTCCTTTACTATCAGTCATTAAGTGTAGACTTCTTCCTGCCTATTCTTCTCTACTTTTACTCTACCAGTACCAGACTATCAGCTAACAAAGAGACTCACATCACAGGTTTAAAAACTGTTTATTGGATTACTTAATAGCCAAGTAGCCAAGTGCCGTCGAGTCGGATTACTTAATAAATTGGGCAAATACACTTGACAGAGTAGCTGAATTTATTCCTTTATCCTGGTATTTTAGCCTGAAATTGTTGTTTTTCTTTTCCTCTTTGCTGATACTATCAAGAGTTGATCGTCCAGTCTAATCTGGTAATGATTCAGAAGTTTCAAAGTATCACCTCATCTACAAGTAATTTGAACATTCTGGGAAATTTCAGACAAAATTTTATTTGTGTTGTGGGGTAAAATGTGAAGGATGGTGGAAAATGGATGCGTTTAATCTCTCCCATTACGTCTCTCACAGTGGAGCCTACTAGACAGAGACTTACTGGCCTCAAAGGCCAACACAAAGCACAAGACTAAGTTACTCACTTTTTATCTCAAAAATTTACATACTCAACTTCTAACTGAAAGACTAGAATGTCTATGCAAAGGCCCCTCAAAAGAAAGACCTGGAAACCTACTTCCAAAAAATCAACCACTGAAAGCGTTGCAAGCACAGTTCTACTCTGTACACCTGGATCACCACAAAATAGAATCGACTCAGTGGCAATGGGTTTGCTTTTTCATTTTTTTAGTTGTGAGCCTCAAGGCATAATGTGCTGAGCAAGCTTCCCTGGCCTAGAAGACCGGTGCAAAGTACCTGCCTAAGATGACCTGATTTTTTATTTTCCTGTGTGTTCGACACTTTTTCAGTTTAGAAAAAGAGTAAATTACTTTTTAATTAAAAAGTCTTCTGCCTGACTCTAGACTGCATGTGTATGGAAATAAATGAAATGAGATAAAACAAAGAATATTAAGACTTTGTTAGTATCACTCTGCTTAGTTATGTTAATAAGAATTAGAAAGCAAACAAATACTTATATAAACATCCTGCTATGCATTCAATTGTGTACCTCCAAAATATGTGATGGAATGCTAAATTCTATAACTTGTAGATGTAATTCCATTAAGGAATAGAATTTTCTTTGTTATGTTAATGAGGCCATATCACTGTAGGATGTATAATTACCTTAGTCACTTTTGAGACACAGAAAGCAAATAAGGCAGAGAAGCAAGGAAACACAAATGAGGGAAGACAGATTTTATGCCTTTCAAAGATGACCAAGGAATCAGGGAGCAGAAAGTAAAGAGGAGTAGACTGTCCCACCACCAATAAGAAGAGCTTTGCTCCGGAGCTTGTGCCCTGAATTCAGGCTTCCAGCGTCCTAACCTTACTGCTGCTCTGATGTCAGAAGTTAAGCTACCGGTATTCAAATACCAGCAGGGTCACACGTGGTGGATAGGTTTCAGCTGAGCTCCCAGACTAAGACTAGAAAGAAGGACCTGTCAGTCTACTTCAGAAAAGAATTAGCCAGTGAAAACCTTATGGATAGCGACAGAACAGTGTTTGATATAGTATCAGAAGATGAAGGCCTCAGGTTGGCAGGTATTCAAAATACAACTGAAGAAAAAGCTGCGTCCTCAAAGTACAGTCAACCTTAATGACATGGTTGGAGTGAAGCTTTCAAGATTTTCATTTGCTGATGTGGCACAATTCAAAATGAGAAGAAACAGCTGCAAGCATCCATTAATATTTGGAACACAGACTGTACCAAGCACGAATCTAGGAAAACTGGAAATCATCAAAAATGAAATGGAATGTATAATAAACATTGATACCTCAGGCATTAGTGAAAGGAACTGGTGTTGGCCATTGGAATCAGTGAATCACATGGTCTACTACCCTGAGAATGAAAACTTGAAGAGAAATGGCATTGCATTTATCATCAAAAAGAACATTTCAAGATTTATCCTGAAGTACATTTTTGGTGATAGGAAAATGTCTATATGTATATAAGAAAGATGAGTTAATATGACTGTTATCCAATTCTGCCCAGCAATTACAAAGACCAAAGATGAAGAAATTGACAATTTTTACCAAGTTCTATAGTGTGAAATTAACAGTACATGTAGTCAGGATGCATTGATAACTACTGGTGATTGGAATGCAAAAGTTGGAAATGAAGAAGGATAAGTAGTTGAAAAATATGGCTTGGTGACAGACACAATGCTAGAGATGGTGTGACAGAATTTTGCTAGACCAACAACTGCGTCGTTGCAAGTGTGATTTTTTTAAACAACATAAACAGCAAATATACACATAGATTATAGGAATCAAATCAACATCTATGGAAAGAGACAATGGAAAAGCTCAATATCATGAGTCAGAACAAGGCCAGGGATCAACTGCAGAGCATCAACTGGTCGTATGCAAGTTCAAGTTGAAACTGAAAGAAATAAAGCAATTCCATGGGAAACAAAATACTACCCTGAGCACATCCAATATGAATTTAGAGGCCATCTCAAGAACAAATTTGATACACTGAACACTAGTGCCAGAAGGCCAGATGAGTTACATAACAACATCAAGGACACCATACATGAGGAAAGCAAGAAGTCATTAAAAAGATCAGAAAGAAAGAAAAAAAAACAAAATAGATGTCAAAAGAGACTCTGAAACCTACCCTTAAATATAAAGTAGCTTACGCAAACATAAAAAATGATAAGTAAAAGCACTGAACAGAAGAATTCAAAGGGTAGCTCAGAAAGACAAAGTAAAGTATTACAATGACGTAAGCAAAGACCCAGAGTTAGAAAACCATAAGGAAAGAATGTGCTTAGCATTTTCAAGCTGAAAGAACTGAAGAAAAAAAAATTTCAAGTCTCCAGCTGCAATATTGAAAGATTTTATGGGGAAAATATTAAGTAATGCAGGAAACATCAAAAGAAGAAGTAATACACAGAGTCTCTGTGTCAAAAAAATATTGGTCAGTAGTCAACCGTTTCAGTAAGTAGCATATGATCAGGAACCAATGGTACAGAAGACAGAGGTCCAAATGGCACCAAAATCCAAGCTATTTTCCTAGAGTCAATTCCAACTCATAGCAACCCTACAGGACAGAGCAGAACTGCCTCATAGGATTTCCAACTGGTGAATTCAAACTGTTGACCTTTTTGGTAAACAGTTGTAGCTCTTAACCACTGCACCACCAGGGCTAAAGGTATTGGTGAAAAACAAGACTCCAGGAATTGATGGAATGCCGATTGAAATGTTTCAACAAATGGATGCAAGTGCTCAAAGTGCTCACTCATCTACGCCAAGAAATTTGGAAGACAGCTACCTGGTCAAACAACTGGAAGAGATTCATATTTATGCCTGTTCCAAAGTAGGTGATCCAACAGAATAAGGAAATTACCGAATCACATCGTTAACATCACACAGAAGCAAAATTTTGCTGAAGATCATTCAAAAGGAGCTGCAGGAGAATATCAACAGGGAACTACCAGAAATCAAGGCTGGCCTAAGAAGAGGATGTGGAACTAGGAATACCATTGGTCATGTCAGATGCATCATGGATAACAGCAGAGACTACCAGCAAGATGTTTATCTGTGTTTTGTTGACTATGCAAAGGCCTTTGACTGAGCAGATCATAACAAATTATTGATAACATTGAGAAGAATGGGAATCCCAAACACTTTGTGCTCATGAGGAACCTGTACTTAGAACAAGATACTGTGTCGCTTGAAGTCAGTAAACATGTGTGTCAGGGTTTTATCCTTTCACAATACCTACTAGATCTACATGCTGAGCAAATAATTTGAGAAGCTGAACTTGAAGACTAAGATGTACCTGACCCAAGCCATGGCATTTTCAATCACCTCATATGCATGCAAAAGCTGAACAGTAAATAAGGAAAATTAGCAAAATGACACCGTTGAACTATGCTGTTTAGAAACAAAGTTGGCAAAACTACATCTCACACACTGGGTGTGGTATCAGGATGGATCAGTCCCTGGAAAAGACATCAGGTTTGTTAAGTAGAGAGTTAGCAAAAAAGGATGAAGACACTCAGTGAGATAGATTGACACATGGCCTTAAACGTAACAGTGATCGTGAGGGTGGCACAGGACCAGTCAGTGTTTCCTTCTGTTGTACATGGGGTCACTATGAGAAGGTACCAAGACAACGGCACCTAACAGTAACAACATATTAGAAAATACATTCCTGATCATTAAAGTCGGTATTTCTGTTACAGCTGCACTAGAGAACTAAGACGTTGTTGTTGTTGTTGTTAGATGCCATTAATTAGGTTCCAACTCATATGACCCTGTGCACAACAGAACGAAACATTGCCCAGTCTTGTGCCATGTCCACAATCATTTTTATGCTTAAGCCAATTATTATGGCCACTGTGTCAATCCATTTCGTTGAGGGTCTTCCTCTTTTTCACTGACTCTCTACTCTACCAAGCATGATGTCCTTCTCGACAACATGTTCAAAGTATGTAAGATGCACTCTTGCCATCTTTGCTTCCAAGGAGCACTCTCATTGTACTTCTTCCAGAACAGATCGATTTTGTCTTTTGACTGTCCATGGTACATTCAACATTCTTCTCCAACACAACAATTCAAAGGCATCATTTCTTCATCTGTTTTCTTTGTTCATTGTCCAGCTTTCACATGCATGTGATGCAACTGAGAATACTGTGGCTTAAGCCAGGCATACTTTAGTCCTCAAGGTGACATCTTTACTTTTCAGTACTTTAAAGAGATCCCTTGCAGCAGGCGTAAATACCCCTAAGTAAATAAGGGTTGTTAATCTGATAACTATATGAGATAGAATAAAATTTTAGTTACTTGCTTAATTGGTTAGTTTAGGTAGTTAGTTCATTCCCCCTTTCCTTATTTAGTCACTCAATGAGCAATTCTCCTCCAGGTACCTCCTACCTTGGAGGATCTGAACTGTGTAGCTGAGGACTCAAGACAAATCCATCTACAATGATGAGAGTTTCTTCTGTTGTAAATTTTAAAAACTGAACTGAAACTGGTTTAAGACAGATAGAGAGAACATTGGTTCACATAACCAGGAAGTCCAGAGTTGGATCTAGACTTCAGACTCAACTGTGCCTAAAGATTCAAAGAAGATTATCAAGATTTCCTTCCCTTCCCTCTTTCTCTTAGCCTCTCTCATCAAGAGTCTACTATCACAGACAGATTTTATCAGTGTGCTGGGGACATTACTGCCAACATCTGTACAGCTCATGGCTCAAGAAGAAAGGCAATGTATATTAATCTCTCCCAGCTTCCACTGAAGAAGTTTCTAATTCCCAGGAAAGACACAGCGTTGAGCATATGTCCATTTTAGGCAAAATTCCATGGCCATAGAATGGAATGCTATGTGTATTTCATCAGGACTGAGTTACGTGTAAAGTGGCTTGGAGTGAGAGCTCTTCAACTACACCCAATTCCATGAACTACAATCACTATTCCCTTGAAATATGTACTCCTTACACCAATCAGCTGGAGTCCTCATGGCACAGTGCCTAAGGACTTGGCTGTGAACAAGAAAGCTGGAAGTTTGAATCATGAGCTGCTCCTTTGGAACTCCATGGGGCTCTTCTACTCAGTTTTACAGGATAGATGTGAACTGGAATCAGCTCAACATCAATTGGTTTGGTTTTTTATAACAATCACCTACAAGAGACTAAAAGGGTAACATTTGCCCACAGGCAAAGATGAGAAGGCAGAAAGGGGCAGGGAAACCAGGTTAATGGAAATGGGGACCAAGAGTGGAAATGGGGAGAGTACTCACACATTGCAGACATTGCAACCAATTTCACAGAACAATTCGTGTACAAATTATTAAATGGAAGACAAATTTACTGTGTAAACTTTCACTTAAAGCACAATAAAATGTTCCAAAAAAGAACAAGGGAATGATCATTTTGTGGCAGGACAATCACCTACCCTGGTTGACCTGGGCATGTCCCAGATGTTGTTTCTCGCCTGTTGTACCTATAGCCCTAATAGTTTAGCATTTGTCCATGGATTTTCTTTTTATTTAAATTATTATCAATTGCTGTATTAAAATAAGCTGGAAAGAGTTTGATAGACTCCAGCCTTTTATTTAACAGACTTTAGTTTTTAGAGCAGCTTTTGGCTTTACTTGTTCAGTCCAGGGAACTCTAAAGGTCTTATGTACCCCTTCCAGGCCAGAACATTTACTTGCCACTACAAGACTCATCAGCACTCTCTTGTGCCTTGGCCTGGTGACTGGCAACATTCAAGACAAACTGTCGGCCTGGGTCCTGAGGCAACAGGATGTGAAACAAAGCCTCTGGTTAATCTGTAATGGATGTGGAGGAGGAGGAAGAAACAAACCTTTCCCTGTGGCTACAGTGATGGGACTGGGCGGCGTCTTGTTCTGCTGTGCATAGGGTCACTGTGAGTTGAAACTAACTCAACGGCACCTAACAACAAAAACATTGAAATCACTGAGATCTGGGAGTTGCTTGATCGCTGTGGCAGAATCTATGCTATCCTGTTTAACAGTGAAAAAAGCACTCAAACCCACTGCCATCGAGTCAATTCTGACTCATAGCTACCCTTTAGACAGAGTAGAACTGCCCCATAAAATTTCCAAGGAGTACCTAGCAGATTTGAACCGCCAAACTTCTGGTTAGCACTTAACCACTACACTACCAGCAACAAAAGGCTAATTTTTCTGGGTTTCAAGGAGATGTGTTTTAATGAATATTGATCACATGCATACAAGAAGTATCTTGATGAAGTAAAAAAAAGAAAGAAATTTTGACAAGAGTGGTTGCAATAAATGTGTAGATACAAAAAACACGTAAGGTTGTTAGATACTGACATATGCATCATAGAAATTAGAGTCCAAGATCGTAAGTCTAATCTCACTTCCTATTAACTGTGTAATCTTAAGCATCAGTTCATTTCACTTTTTGCTAACTGATCATGAGTCATTGTCTTTACCTGTATAACAAAAGTAAAAGCATCTACCCCAACTATTTCAAGGCACTGCATTAATAACTATGATAGACATACTCTAAGTGGCTCCCTGTGATCCTTACCTCCTGATGTTTATGTCTTTGTTTAATCCACTGCCCTGCAGTGATTCTGAGTCCTGTCACTCCTAACTAAGAACATAGCAAAAACTAAGGAAGTTCACTCTCATGATTTCAATATCTGATGTAAGACCCCACATTCCTAGCAGACTCTCTCTAGAGATACTTTTCTGGATAGATGAAGTAAATAAAGTGCCATAATGGGAAAGTTTACATGCTAGGGAATTGGAGGAAGCCTCCAGGAGCCAATGGTGGGCTCTAGGAGCTGATGAAGGTAGACTGGATGGCATAACATTTGAGCACTTGACTACTGGCCAAAAGGTTGACAGTTTGAACACATCCAGAAGTGCCTTGAAAGACAAGCCTAGCAATCTGCTTCTAAAAAGTCACAGATTTGAAAACATTATAGAGCAGTTCCACTGTGTGCACACGATCACCATGAGTCAGAATTGATATGAGAACTAACAACATCAACAGGAGATGATGAAGCCTCTAAGACCGAACAGCAGCACCTAGGAGCTGAGGGCCTGGATGCTGGGAGTCCAGCATGAAGCCCATGCCTTCAGTTCTACGAGCACAAAGAAATAAATTCTTCCAATAATGCAAGTGAGCATGTGTTTTAGTCAGCTAGGGCTACTCTAACAGAACTCCCACAAAGTGGATGGCTTTAACAAAGGAAACTTTATCCTTACACAGTCTGATAGGCTACAAGTCCAAATTCAGGATGCCCACTCCAGGGGAAGGCATTCCCCCTTGACGGCTCTGGAGGAATGTCCCTGTGTTGCATCAGTGTTTGTTCAGGAAGCATCTTGGCACAGGAACCTCAGGTGTGAAGGATGTACTCTTCTACCAGTGCTGCTTTCTTGATGGTGAGGTTCCCAGTTCTCTGCTTGCTTTCCTTTCCTTTTATCTCTTGCAGGATGAAAAGACAAGGGGTGGTACATGCCACACTCCAGGGAAACTTCCTTTACAGTGGAGCAGGGACGTGATCCTACGAAGGGATTTACAGTCCCACCCTAATTCTTGAACACACAGCATAGGAACATCACAAAATGGAGGCCAATCATAAAATATAGGGAATCCTGGCCCAGGCACATGGCTACACATATTTTGGAGGGGATACAATTCAATCTATGACATCCTAGGTTCCAGGAACCAGATGCCAAAACAGAGTAGGAGCTGCTGGAAACACGAGCAGACAGGAAGTAGGTGGTGGAAGGCAGAGAGACAAGAGCTGAGGGCAGGGAGGCCACCACAGGCCCTGCCTTGTCACTTGACATAACATCCAAACATGGAGTTGCCAAGTCTACATGATCCTGACCACCACAGTCCACCCCTTGTCCACTTGGCATCTGCACACATCTCCACTTACGATCCATAGTCTCTGAAGGAATACAATTACGAAGTCATACTTATGTCTAACATGACATAACTAACACATGTACAACTGAAAATGTATTAGCTTATTTACATCTTATGTTTCATAAATAAACAAAAATATCTGATACAATCAAAGCAGAAATACTCATGACAATTAAAGTCCTCATTTCTGCAGCTGATCACACAGCCATAAGCATGTTTATTTCCAGTGGATCCTCCAGATGGGGACATTATCCAACAGCCTTGTAAGACACTAAGCAGAGAATCCAGCTAAGTTTTGACTGACTTCTGACATGTACAAACTGTAAGGGAACAAATGTATTTGGTTTTGAACCATTAACTTTGTAGTAATTTTTTCATGCACCAATACAAAAGTAATTCCCTAATTAAATGAGTTCAGGTATGTTGACGCGTTTTTGTTGACTAAAAAACTGCTATAGGTATGCTAGATGCTAGCTTCAAAGTATACTAAAAACTTCATGGAGATTTTACATGGTCCAAAGTCAGAAAAGTTACTCTTACTCTTTGGGGAGTCCACAAGCTATTTTTTAACTAAGGCTTCACATAAACCTTTCCAGTTTTTCTTAAAATTATAGTGTCTCCTTTTTATTCTCACCTTGAAGTCCTGACAGTTGTGTCACTGAGTGCTTTTGGTTTATAATATGCATAAAGTCTATATAGCTGTCAATGAAGACAAAATCTGGAGTTTAACTGCTTGGCCTTAAGAGAACTATGAAAAGTCCAGGCTGTTTTAACTATGGATCCAATTTAATAGGTATGCTTCAACCCACATTTCAACAGAATTGCCACTTTCATCACTCTTACTATTACCTTACATGTTGCTGTGACTAGTAAAAGCATCAGTGAGTGATTGTATGTTATGTCTAAATTTTTCATCTGGAGACTTTTAAATGGATGTTAGAGAGATATTGTCCATGTCAATGTGCCAAATTCCATCACAGTTACAGAAGTATAAATGATATGTCCTCAATTTCTGTCTCTGGTAATAACATTTCTTCCTTCTACGGAAAAACTCATCTAAAGAATCCTTAACAGGGAGAGCAGTGGGAGCTGCACATAGGTGGGCATGCAAATTTATATGGGAATGTACATTTCCATTCAATCATAATTAAAGAAAGAAAGAAAGAAAGAATCCCTGATATGTGTATAATTGGCTTGGTGGCTCTTGGACAAAGCAACTTGTTACTAATCCTTACCCATTCCAAGCTCATCGTTCTACGATTTTTATTATTATCAGGAACTGAGTACCTTCTAAGTTTCAGGCTCTTTGTGGTCATTTCATTTAATCCTTACAACAACCTGCAAAGTGAGTACTTTCACACCCATTTCACAGAAGGAAGATACAAATTTAGGAAGAATAACTTCCTTACCTGAAGTCACACATCTATAAATTACTCACTCAAGATTCTAAATCAGATATGTCAGATTCCAAAGCCTACTTCTGTTTTCAACATACTAACAGTCCCTTTAACACTGAAAATTAGCAGCACATCATAGCACCAGCCTAAGAATGAATACTCCCAATATTCTTTAATTTATTAATATCCACTTAATGTCCCAACCTTTTGTAGGTAGAGCCCTCATGGCACAGTGATTAAGAGCTCAGTTGCTAACAACCAAAAGGTTGGCAGTTCAAATCCACCAGTTGCTCCTTGGAAACTCTATGAGGCAGTTCTAAATGGTCTATATGGTTGCTATAGGCCAGGTTGAAACTGATTAGACAGTAATCAGTTTTCTGTATAAACATAAGCACAAAAATAGAGTGGTGCTCATCTCTATAAAAGAGAATAAGATCTGATATTAGGGTTATAATTAACTATAAGTGATAAAAAATGCAGAAATACGTTGAACAAAACACATTTATTTGTCTTTTGTGTGAAAAAATCTAGGCACTATATTGATTCAGAGATGATTAAATCCAGGTTACAACTCTCAGAGAATTTACAATCTAGTAGGAAGAAATTAAACAACTACTGACAAAGTGATAGAGAATGAAACTTTTTGCTATAACAAAAGCAGGGGAAAAATGCTGTGAGAAACAGATAAGTTAGTTCTTTTTAATGGAATCCAAGCAGACTCCTCTGAGGAAGTGATAAAGAATTAGGCTTTAGAGGTAAGTAAAATTTCAATAGAAAACAGAGGAATAGGAGGCAATATGAGCTGCAAGGGCCAAGAGAGGACATTCTAAGCTAAATAAACAGCAAGAATAAGAATAGTCCTAGAAATGTTAACCCATTCCCCACTTACAGGGAGGACTATAGTCCTGAAAAAGGCTCTTTTTTCTTTTTTTCATTCCTTAATATCCATTCTTGCTTTTCATCACAGTAGTGGAAATGTTAGCTGAGTACCTTGCTGCCCAAATTAAAGACTACATTTCCCAGACTCCCTTATAGCCAGGCTGCCCATGTGACTAAGTGGGACTAAGGTAGCTACTGAGAAGCATTCTTAAGAAACTAGCTAGCACCGACCTTGCCCTCCTCTTCTATCCTTTTCTTCTCTGCTGCGTGCTGGAATGTGGACATGATGGCTGACTCCTGAGGATCCATCTTGGAATTTGAGATAACTTTTTGCATGGTGGTTCCACATCTTTCAACATATGGCCATATCCGTAGAAACCTCCCAGAGGCGTGGACTGCCTTCGTACTTAGAGGGTGAGAGAAGTACTATGCCTACTCAAGAGGTCAACAATGAAATATAGCCCCACTGAAGCCACAATGATCAGTACCATGTTGAAGATATACAGACTACTAAGCAGGATATCAGTTCTACACATCAATAACTCACGTCATTAATTTTTTTTAATTTTTTTAATTCATAAATTATTCTTCAATTTGTAATTTTTTTAATCCACAGTAATACTTCTGTAAGTTCTCTTTTCCTCATATCTACTCCCTCTCTGAAGCTCTGTCCTTCCTCAAACTCCAAATTTATCTGAAACAAATTTCTCCAAAAACTCCTCCCAGTAACTTCGCCTGGATTATCCATTCTAAAGATGTCTACTTAGTTTATTCCCTTACCTCCTTCAAGTCTGCTCAAACAGCAATGAGGCCTACCTTAACGCGCAGCCACTCACCCATCTTCTCCTTTTTCCTAAAAAGTAACTATCTTCTAAGTTACACTATGAGGACAGTGGTGATTCAGTGGCAGAGTTCTCATCTTCCATGTAGGAGACCAGGGTTTGATCCTCAGCCAGTGTATCTCAAGCACAGCCCCCACTCATTTGTCAGTGAAGGCTTACGTGTTGCAGTGCTGCTAAACAGGGCTCAGTGCAGCTTCCAGGCTAGGGAAAACTAGGAAGGCCTGAAGATCGATTTCCAAAAATCAGCCAATGGAAACTCTACGGATCACAATGGTCCAATCTCATTTAACACGGTATCAAAATGAGTCAGGGCCAACACGACAGCAACTAAAAACAACAAATTATGACTTACTCATAATTAGAGTTCTGATGGTGCAGTGGTTAAGAGCTCAACTAGTAACCCGAATGTCAGCAGTCCAAATCTGCCACCTGCTCCTTGGAAACCATAGCGGCAGTTCTACACTCTTCTATAAGGTCTCTATGAGTTGAAATCAAGTCACTACCAACAGTCTTGAAGTTTTGGTTTATTATAATTAAGCTTATTATCTATTTTCCTTCCCTCCATTAGAATATTGCTCTATGAAGGTTGTGACCTTGCTTCTGCTGTGCACTGCAAGTGTCCAGGCACCTCCATGTGCATATACTCGCAGTACCTGCAATACTCGTGGGTCCTTGCTGGGTCGCTGCAGAAGTAGATGCAAGAGCCACAGTCAGGATGGCTAGCACCCCTCTGGATCACCTTCAAGGCAGACAAGAATGAGAACATCACAGCAATGAAGGGCATCTAGCTTTTAGAAAATGTGATCGCTAGAATGATGAAATCCTCTCCATCAGATCTGAAGTCTCCCCAGTATTCTGAAAGTTACAGTGCCTCAGTTTCTGAAGAAGAACTGAAAACAAGAATAGCTAAGGAGCTGGCATTGGAGGCAGCAAAGAAAGAATCTAAAAAGCAAAAATGTTCATGGCATGGTCGTCGAGGATACCTGAAACTACCAATTTAGTTGAACTGAGAAAGACCTGGACTTCGGAGCAAAAACTAGCAAAACAGAGCTCTTATCTTCCAGACCCAGGTATTTCCACTCCATGTCTCTTCAACATCCATGAGTTTTGTCATCTGTACGTAAGATCTACTTTGCTGATTTTCTGGAAACGTTTGGCCAAAATATCTTAACAAAAAAGATGGACTATATTGGGCTTTTGAAAAAGACTGGGACTAGACTGAATCAGGATTTTCAGAACTCTTATGTAGAAGCTAACTGATTCACAGATTCTTGCTGATCCAGAATCATGTGGAACAGAAATTAACTGCCTAAGACTGAGCAAACTAAAGGATATTATGAGTTTTACGTGGGAATATTGCTTTTGTTTTAAGTCCTACTTTCTGGATATCAAGAAATTATTTTCCTTCCTTCTAAGCTATCTAACTAATATGTTTTGATACTGTAACTCTTAAATTAGAAATTTCTGTTAGTATTCCTAGTGAAAGTATAAATATAATCAGGAAAGCAACTGAAGTTTGGGCTGATTTTACAAAATGCAGCAGCACCAAGTCTTTCCAGTCAACATGGACCTGAGGTAAATGGTGGACATTGAGGACAGGAGGAGTATATGAGCCCACCAGATGAAAGGGGCCATATGGGCCATAGCCCACTTCAACATGGGACTATAAGAACTAGATGGTTCCTAGCCACCATCGGTGACAGTCCAGATGGGATACATGGAATGGTGCTCTGGACACGGTAGGTAATGGAATAGAGGGCAGAGCTAGACTTCTACCAACAAACCATACTTGATGGTCCTTCTGAACAGAAGGCTCCCTGGGAGCATGGCATCTGGACTCTCTAACCTCAAAACTCCACCCAGCACTGGAACCAGCTCCCCAAAGACTGACCTGGACCATACAAAACATAAAGTGATACTGGAGGCAAACAAACCTTTAAAAATGTACACAGTGTTGTCTGAGGGACACTTTGCTGGAGTTGAGTTGTTTGGGTGAGGAGGACCAGACCTTGGTCAAAAGGTCATGGGAAGTTCAAAACAAAAGGGGAACCATGGTGTCATGTGAGAGGGTAAGGGGGTGGACACTCAGAACAAAATAGAGGTGAAAGTTCTGAGTGTTACATGGCAACATGATATAGACTGTAAAATTGTTCTTAATCCACAATAAAAATTCATTTTTTTTAATTGCAGTAGCATTAGATTCTGTTAGTTTTCTCAGGGAACAGTTTCATTCCTTGATAAAGAAATGTTGCTGTATTTATATTAGCATGCAATCTGAGGTTTTCCAAAATGTAGTTGCCATCAAGATACATGAAAAACAGTTACTAATGCTGCTCATGCATAAGCAAATACCTCATGAGATCTCTTTCCTTGGTTCACAGACCTTAGGGTCATGGTTTCATTGGCTATTTCAGACAATTGGCTTAATATTGTTATTACTGCTTTTACCCTATTTCTTAGTTCACTACATTGTACCTAGGATCTTAAAAACCAGGTGATACCATTTATGAAGCATTTTTGGCCAAGGATTCTGTAACAAGATCATGATTCAAAGGAGGGAAAGATGAAACAATGGTACTTCTGGAATCCAGATTTCTGGTTTTGATCGAGGTTAGGATAACCTACATAGGCTAGTGCTTTTGTATGCACTTTTGAACCTTGGATTTTGGTGGAGGAGAGTGGGAAACTGGTTCCTGAAATCACTTTGACTCAAACAATGGTCCAGATAAACTAATAGGACCATTTTGCTCTGGGCATTGTGCTTTTTGTTGTTGTCAAGGATCCAGTCATTTTAGGAAACTGACTTCAAAGATCACACTGAGCTATGTTTAGAGTAAACCGGAAATCTGCCTAATTAGTCTTCAGGACACTATCTTGAAATATCTATCCCAACTGTCATCCTCTTAACTGTGCAGAACTCTATGTACTTTAAAGAACTCATATTCTCAGAATTCATCAACCTTGTGGCTGAGACTCTTTTGTCTTAGGTTCTAGTTCTGCTTCTGAGAAAGTGACCCATGATGGTTAACAGGTAAACCAAGAGGGGCAGCTTGCCCTTAGTGTGTTTTAGAGAGACTAACCAGAGACCTCCAACAGGAGAGGTCCATACTGTGTTATCTTGCTAATCACATATTCTTTAATGAAAACTTGTTTGTCACATGCAAGTTTTTCTATACCTGCTGTTTCCTCTAGACAAACTCTGAGTGCTCTTTATAGCTACATGTTTTTGTGTGGTAAATCCAACTACACTAATTTAGATGATGCCTTTCATCTGATAGCAATGTGCATGGGAAATCTCTTCTTTAGAGTCCTGGCAAATGCACGGGCAACATATTTTAAGTACTTTAGCATTATCTTTAGATATTCATAATAATGATATTATTAAGTATTAGAAAGGTAGTATTAATGTGTGATCAATTGTAAAATAGGAGTCAGAAGAAAACTCATCAATTCAACACACAGGGTGTGGTTGTAGCTTTAATTCCTACTTATGATATAGCAGAATTGGGGAAATCTTTAAGAAATTTATGGGACAAATAGCAGACAAAGTTGCTAATTGGATGGAAACATGACAGCAATCTCCGACCTCATAAACCACTCTGACATGAGATAATAAAAATAGCCTTAGACTTTTTTATTAGTTCAAGAAGATGATCTGTGCTATAGAATTAGACAGCAAGCTACTTGGTTACACACAGTAACACCCTTACAAGCACTACATTTATCTGACTGGTTACCACGAGGAATAAGTACATGGGGTAGATCACTATTGCAAGGGCTAGTAATAATCTTAGTCTGCATCATGGTATTATTGGGCATAATAAAATTTATCCTCTATTGTCTTACTTACCTAAAAGAAAAAAGAAAGTCTCAGACTAAAATGTTGATGTAAAATTTACATTGAGTCTGCTCACTCTGGCAATGCAATGGATGAGAACATGGCTCTCACTTAAAAACCTAGTGAAGAACCAGATGGTATCTGGTGGAAGACCAGTGTTGTGAGTTTTAAATAACCTGCCATGGTTGCCATCTAGGAATTTGACTAAGCCTCGGTATTGATCATCATTGTGTCATCTCCAATCTCTGATCAAAAGGAGGTAATGATTTAGAAAATAATACTGGAGTCATTTATTGTTTGTCCTTGAGCATAAAGAATGTGACCCCACTGGAGCTGGACTCTTAAGAACTCATAAAGACACATTAATTAGGCCTTGAGGTATAGCAACAATAGCGAGGCTAATCTAGGAAAATAACTGTTAGGAAAACTTTCACATAATCAAATGAGAAACAAAAGACTTTCCACTCTTACCATTTTCTATTAGCGTTTAGTGAATAATTTGTTGGACCAGTGATGACCCTTCTGACTGTCATTACTGAAACCTGTACCAATGATTATTTAGAAAGACAATTCAAAATGCAGGATCGCAGTTTCTAACCAATCTGTGAAAAGGTGAAGCTTCCAGTGGTTTTGCCCGTTTGCTACATTAATATCTGCTGATGGTTCTGCAACATTCCTTGGACTTAGGCAGACACAGCTCTGGTAGCACATATGTCTATTTTTTCATTCTTGTCTAGTCTGTGAAGTTCCTTGGACTCAGGTAGACATGACTGTAGTAGGAAGCTTGTCCATTTTCCCACTTCCATTTTTCCTGTAATTTCCTTAGACTCTGGCAGACATGGCTTTAGGAGCGTGCTTGTCCACTTCTCACTTTTGCCTTTTTTGCATATACGCTAAACAACACTTTCTTGTTATTTAAAAAGAATGTAATTCCATGAAAACAGAGGATGTTGTCTACTTTGTTCACTAATACATCCCGAGCATCTACAACAATGTCTGGAATGCTGTAGTCCCTCAGTAAGCTTTCTTTGCAAAAGGAATGAGTAAATGAATAAAAACACAAACAGCTGATCTGTGAGGAAGGCAGCACATTTGGGAGAATGGAGGTGGAAGACGAAACTCATTGGGCAGAGTTAGAATGCCCTGAATGTGCAAAGGGTTAGGGCAATCGCCAGCAATTAGAAGTTCTCTTTCAGATCAGTCACTGCCTTCAAGTTGTTTCAGACTTGACGTAGTAACCCTACATGAAATGTACCCATTTCAAATAAAGTATCTGTTACAGACCCACCACACATGAAGATAGCAATCAACCTGAACCTCACCTCATCTTCCCGTGGCATCTGAAGGTCCCGGGCACGCAGCAGGATGGCCACAACACACGGTAAGGCTGGGCCATCAGACACGTTTTCCCTTTTACATGGAACCCAAACCCGCGAGAAATCCAGTGTGTTCCACAAAATATTTTTATGCTTCTACAGAACTTAGTAGGAAGTCATTTTATTTTGTTTTATATTTTATTTATTTTATTTTCACTCTTTGCTTCTAACCCTTGAATGTGTCTCCATTTTATACAGAAAGCAACATGGGAATATTAACAGAAACAACAACTTTTTTCAACTTTTTTCCTTAAATAACATTTTGTTCAGACTTGAGGAAAACTATGTGCCCAGGAACATTTGGTCTCTGACCCAGGCCAAGGGGGTGAGACATCACTAGTCAAACCAGTCATGCCAATCCTATTTCCTCTGCTAGTGATTGATTTTCGGGTGGGTATATGACCTACTTCTACCCAAAAGAGTCTGAGGGAAACTTACTAGGGACACTCAGGAAAGATTTTTCTTCATGACTTAAAAAAAGAAGTATGTAAAGGAAACATCTTCCTTCTTGTTTGATTCAGTTATGTCAAGTCACTACACTTAGAGCTGTGAAAGTCAGTTTGCAGCCATGAGAAAACACTCCAAAGAACAGCAGAGAAGTTAATCCAGAGTCCAGACATCAACCAAGGTACTGAATTAACAAACCTTGTAACCACTGTTTTCCAGATTCATGTTAGAGAAATAGTAAAATCTTACATTTAAACACTATTAAATTAATACTCCATTTCTGATAGGAAAAAAGGACCTGATAAAATATTCATGAATTGCATCCATCTGCTTCTCTTTCCACATTTCAAAGTTTCTGAAGTTATTTTAAATAAAATTATTTAATGTGATTATGAATAAAATCGGTTCTTGTATTCGTAGCTGTTTTCAGTTGCCACTGAGTCGATTCCAACTCACAGTATCCTCACGTAGAAGATAAGGACTGCTCCATTGGTTTTCAAAGTGACCTTTCAGAAGCAGACCACCAGGTCTGTCTTCCAAGGTTCCTCTGAGTGGGTTTGAACCACCAGTTTTTCAGCCAGTAGTCAAACACATAACCATTTACACCATTCAAGTATTAGTATACTTCCTAATTTATATTGACAGCATTTGATAGATATGATTCAGGTTCACAGAAATATTAAGTCTCCATGAAAGTCACCACAGTGAGGTGCTATTTTGTCCCCCAGTGAAAGGCTATAGGGTCACTATGAGTCAGAATCGACTCCACCGCAGCAGGTTTGGTTATCAGAACACAAAGCTTGGAGCCCTGGTGGCACAGTGGTTAAAAGCTTGACTACTAACCAAAAAGTTGGCAGTTCAAATCCACCAGCTGCTCCTTGGAAACTGTGTGAGGTAGTTTTACTTTATCCTGTGGGATCACTATGTGTTGGAATCAACTCAAAAGCAACAAGTTTGTTCAATTGGTTGGTTTTAATGCAACACTTAAAGTAAATCTTTACCATTTTATTTGCATTATCTTGTCTGATTGGCTGAATCCATTGGCTGTACACTCAGAGGCAGACAGCCAAGCAGCATTGTGCATAAGCCACACTCTGGTGCTTGGCCTGAGCGTGGGTTTGTAGACAGTCCAAAGCCTCTCAACAGACTGAAAAACCAAACAGTTAAACTGGAAGATCTGCACAGAGATCAACAGCTTTCATAAGACCACCATATAAACTTTTACACTTTTAAATTGGAAAGTTTAGAAGGTGCAAAGCTAACTGCAGTAAGTATGAATTATCTTTTCCCAGTTTGTGTAGAATTTATTTGCATACTCAAGGACAAAGTATGTGTTTATTTGCAGTCTTATTCACAGTCATTTTTCATCACCACCGGAACTGAACTAGCATGTACCCAGCTGTGCAATGTACCTGTCCTAATACGCAACATGTCTGTTTTCAAATGCCATTTGTAGGTAATTTCTCTAGGCCTGTGAGGAACATAATCAGATAATGTGCTGGAAATCATTTGTAAACTGTGAAGTACTATAAAAATGTTGCTATTATTATTACAGCTTCAGACTTTCTTCTTTTAATTTTAAAACATTGAGGTGAACAAGGGCTTTATGAAAATCTTGGTCCTAGAGCAGCCACTACTAAGACACTGGACACGCTCATGGAGGGAAGGCTTTGCTGATGACATCTATTGCTTTCATAGGCTGAAATTCTCTCCAAAAAAACAGAAATGATTTAGGAGTCCTACCTTCCTCTGTTTCTTAAAATAAATCCAATCATGCACAATTAAAGCAGGTCAGACCCTTAGATCATTAGCAAAGTGGTTGTACACCAGATCCCTGTGTTCTGCTCTTGCTAATCCCTGTCAAGCACAGTATGTAGATCAGCAGATATTCAATAAATATTTGTTGATGCGATTTAAATTTATGAAAAGTATATACTCCTTGCTGCTCAACATTGCTGGAAACTTGTCAAAAATGCAGAAGCCCAGGCCCCACTTCAGACCTACCAAATCAAAATCTGGATTTTCACAAGACCCCCAGATGCAGCCGTAGTAGACATTGTCCATGCTGTGTATGTCCCTTCAGTCCATCCCAGAGGTCACTTGCAGACAGATCCTGTGCACGACTTGCTACATCTCTCTGCCTTCAGGCATTGTCTGACCACAGGGACATGCTCACCAGGTTGGAGAGCCACCTTCCATCTACATAAAGGACAGCTTTCTATACCTTTAATAGGAAAATTCTCAGGGAACTTCCACACAGACTTTCAAAGGCCCCTCACTGATACTGAGCTTCCAGTGCCAATAGTGCTAACCCATCATTAAGGCTTTTTTATTGGCTTCCCTCTCTTCCCTGGTCTTACTTCTCCATATCCTCATGTTGCTTCCTGGGATCACTTTCAAAATAAAATACATGCTAATCCTGGCCTCAGGGTCTGTCTGCTTTTGTAAGAACTCAAACTAAGACAAGTCACCTTCTACTTCCGATGTTCCATACTCTAACGTAGCCTCTTTTTTGAAAAGATGGGGAAACTAAAGCCCCAGAAAAGATGAGATAAACAAATGCCCAACACACCAACAGAATCATGTAGGCCAGAGCAAAGAATGGATTCATTCATCTACCTGGATTCTAATTCTTGTTCCACCACAAAACCCTGGGATCTCTGCTTGCTCAGCTGAAGTATCAGAACGTTAGTCAGGGTGATTGTTAAAATACCTCAAGGCTTTGAACTTTTAAGTCCAACGTACAGAAGCAGGACCAGGGAACTAAGTTTCCTGATGTCAAATTCAGTGATCCTTCCAGATTACCAAACTTCTTCTCCTACCAAACGTGTTGTAAGAGCAACAACAATAAAATCCAACAAGTTATAACAGTAAACGAAAAAAATGTACCTTGCTCTTCTGTTCCTCAAACCTAAATCACTTTGATTCTAACCAATTCATGGCAATTCATACTGATGAAAGAGAGTGTTGACATAAATAATTCAGAGGCTCACTAATAACTAGCCCAGATGTAAGAGGATCCTGCCAAGAGAAACATCCTGGGAGGCCACACTGGCTTGGTAGGTTGCAGAAATGACTCCCAATGCATGCAGATGATCTGCAGGGTGGAAAACTGTGTGCTGCCAGCTTCAAGATTTGGGTTTAGGAAAGCATATTAACTTTAAGGCCCTTTAGTGATAATGGCTACCACCTATCTGTCAGTTTATCATACTGTGGTGGTTTGCATGTTGCTGTGATGCTGGAAACCCTAGTGGCATAGTGGTTAACAGTTACAGCTGCTGACCTTACACCTGGTGCTCCTTGGAAACTCTGTGGAGCAGTTCTGCTCTGTCCTACAGGGTTCCTATGAGTCAGAATTGACTAGATGGCAACAGGTTTGGTTTTTTGTTTTTCTTTTTTAAATGATGCTAGAAGCTATTCCACCAGTATGTCAAATATCAGCAGGATCACCCATGATGGACAAGTTTCAGTAAAGCTTCCAGACTAAGGCAGAATAAATCAAAATAAACCAAACTTGCTGCTGTTGAGTTGATTCTGACTCATAGCAACACTATGGGATAGAGTAGAACTGTCCCACAAGGTTTCCAAGGAGTATCTGGTGGATTCAAACTGCTGACCTCCTGGTTAACAGTGACAGCTCTTAACCACTATGCCACCAGGGTTTCTGAAGATAGATTAGTGACTAAAGAGAAAGGCCTGATAATCTACTTCTCAAAATTAGCTGATGAAAACCTTACATACTATAACAGATGTAGTGCTGGAAATGAGCCCCCTAGGTTGGAAACCCCCCAAAAAAGGGCATTACCATCATGTCAATTCCCACTCAGAGTAGCCCTACAGAACAGAGTAGAACTGTTCCATAGGGTTTCCAAGGAATCTTGCCCATTTTTGAATAGTTACTGAACTCTTAATCACTGTACCACCAGAGTATCCCCTAGGTTTGAAGGCACTCAACATATACAGTGGTCTCAAAAGCCAACTCGAGCATACCAACAATCATGAAAATGGTGCAAGACCAGGCATCCTTTTTGTTCTGTTGCTCATAGGATTGCCCCGAGTTTTAGAAACTCTAAGGCAGCTAATAACAGCAACAGTGACAGGGATGAGATCTTCAATGGCCAAGAGACCACCAGGCAGCTATGGGTTTTTAAAAGCTGACGTACCACAAAAGTCCATGCAAGCATTCTGCCTGTGTCTTAACCCAAGCACATCACTTCTCTGTCACGGGAGTTTTTCAACAGCTCCCCTCATCCACTTCAATTCCCTGACCTTGGGTACTACTGCAAGAACCTTACGGAACACAAAATGAAAGATCCAAACAAATCTGTAAAATTTCAGCTACCAATTCCAGGCAATTATACTCATGTCAGTATTTTCAAAGGAGATTAGGGTGAGGGTGTTCCAGAATCATCTATGGAGTATCTACAAACAACATATCTTCTTCTCTTTCAGTTGCCTCCTCTGCCATGAGGAGAGTATTAAGGGAAAAACCTCCAAAATGGATCTGTCCAAATTGATCCCCACCACTGGAACCACAGGCATCACTTTGAAGACTAAGTTGCACCTGACCCAAACCATGTTTTTTTTTTTCAATTGCATCATATGCATGCAAAATTTGAACAATGAATAAGGAAAACCAAGAAATGACATCTTTGATTTATTGTGCTGTTGAAGAATATTGCATATACCATGGACTGCCCAGAAGAATGAACAAGTTTGTCTGGGAAGAAGCACAGCCAGAGTCCTCCTTGGAAATGAAGATGATGAAACTTTCTCTTACATGCTTAGAACATGTTATAATGAGGGACCAATCGCTGGATAAAGGCATCATGCTTGGTCAAGTAGAGGGTCACAGGAAATGAGAAAGACCCTTAATCAGAGGGATTGACATAGCACCTGCAAGAATGGGCTCAAACATAGCAATGATTGTGAGGATGGTACAGGATCAGGCAGTATTTTTTTCTGACTCTAATTTACATAGGGTCACTATGAGTTGGGAACAACTTGATGGGACCTAACAACAACAATAACAATAGAAACATACATTTTTGTTCTCTAGTTCTCTTACAACTCAGAGCTCACACATAAAACTCATAGAACACCTGGGAAAATAATGCACAAAGGGGTTGCACGGTGAGCAAAAAAGCCCCATAAATTTATAAGGCACATATTATTTGCATAAAAATATAGTATTTGTACTTCTTCTAACCCATACAGGACTGTCCTCTAAAACCATGGGTATTACACCAAGAACATATTTCTGTTGAGTACTAGACACAAATATAATTAGGCGTTAGTTTAAACATTTGATATTTTGTACCAATGTGATCCTGCATCTCTACCCTGAACTTTGCGGATGCTTATGAGAAGAAACTGAAGAGGAGCTGGAGCATCCCAACCAAGACTGAGCTGTTAGTGTTCCATTGGTAGTGTGACTTAAGACCAAACAACCCAGAGTCTAGGCAATGCCTTATTGTCAGAATATTGCATAACTGACTTATATCTGTGCCTGACACATCTTGTACTTCAGTTCACGTGTTCTCAGTGCTCCATTTTACACCAGCTATGACCCACTGCCTTCAAGTCAATTCCGACTCATAGATACCCTATAGACAGAGTAGAATTGCCCTATAGTATTTCCAAGGAGCACCTGTGGATTTGAACTGCCAACTTTTGGGTTAGCAGCCATAGTACTTACCCACTATGCTGCCAGGGTGTCTGGATTTTTTGTCTGTTTGGGGGTTTTTATTGCCAAAACAGTCAACTATGCTCATTTATAACCTGACAGCGCCTTGCGTCAGCTGCCCCAGATGAAATATTCACTTTCTGGCCTCCCTGCCTCTGCCAAGTCATGTAAATCAAAACCAAACCCACTGCTGTCAGGTCAATTTTGACTCACAGTGGCCACCTGTAGACACAGCTGCAAACCAGCTGCAAACCAATCACATAAACCTTGAAGCAGGAGGAGAAAACTCTGAAGAGTAACTCTGGGTCAAGAGGCACTAGATTCTCCCCTCTGTGTCTCTCAGGCAGAAAATTCTGAGACACATTCTAAACATTTCCTCAAAGGGTCTCTAGAAGGATCAACCCTAGTGTCCTACCCTTGGATTGAATTTCTTCTCTTCTCATTTCCATACTTTCTCACATAAACCTAAATGCAAGTGCTTGTCTCAGGCACTGCTTTTCAGGGAAACCTAGGCAAGACAGTCATTACCAAAAGTGGCCCTAGAAAGTATGACTTCACAGTTGGACTATGGAGCTGAATCTTCCATATCAGGCAGAAAGAGGGGTCACACAGTTGTTGGTTAGTGAGTAGGCAACGATCCTGGCATGCGGCAGCATTATAATCGAACTGAAGTAAGGAACAAATAGAAAGGGAAGGGCAGGCACATATGCTGGCAGTGACAATTGATATGAGGGCCCATGAGAAGTGTAATAATGGCAAAGTTGTCTGGCTTTATTTAGCAGATTTAGAATTCTTGACCAAAGGAAATTATATTCAAGATACACTATGAAAGTCAGAACACCTCTCTTGTAGAGTTTAATTATTGTTGTTAGTTGCCATCAAATAAGCTCCAACTCATTGCAATCCATGTACAACAGAACAAAACGTTGCCCAGTTCTATACCGTCTTCACACTCACCGGTACATTCCAGTCCACTGTTGTGATCACTGAGTATTCTGAGTGCCTTCTTACAAAGGGGGCTTCCAGCACTTTATCAGTCAGTATTATGTTGTGATCCATGAGGCTTTTATGGCTAATTTTCAGAAGATCTCTAGGCTTTTCTTCTTAGTCTGTCTCAGTGTGAAAACACTGCTGAAACTTGTTCACCACGGTGACCCTGCTGGTATTTTGAATACCAGTGACATAACTTCCAGCATCATAGCAACCTGTAAGCCACCACAGTACAGCAAAGTGACAGATAGATGGCAGAATTTAAGTACAACCTTAAATCTTGTAGCCAAAAATCAAGTACAGGATTTAATTTTAAGGGTTGCGGAGCTACAAAGACAACTGAATGCACAGTCTCAGCAAGTGTCTCAGGCCAAATTTAAGGCACTGGTGTGGAAACAGTGAGACCTTGAGACATAAGAGAGACTGAACATTGAGACATAGCAAGAGCACACATTTGGCACACATAACACATGTGGCAGTCCTTGGAACACTCAGACATAGCTTGACAACACTATGACTTCAGCTACAAAAACAGTGGAGGTTCCTATCATCACAGTTTTGGTTATATTTTGCAAATATATCATCATCATCACACCCAGGGAAAAATACTCTTAGGTTTCATTGTATGCAATAATATTTTCAACCTGTGTGTTTTAATTTTTAAGCATTTAAAAGAAAGAACAATTGAAAGAAAAGATTAGAAAGAGTAAAGGGGTTTAGAACTATATTGATGAGGATTCAAATACTAGTTATACTGTTTATTGACTATTTAGCTGTGAGCACATAAGATTCCAAATCTGTAAAATGATTTGAGTTACTGGGACATTAAAAATTAATCATAATTCTTTTATTTTTTAACATTTATTTTATTGTTGTTGAAAATATACAGGGCAGGATACATATACTAATTCAACAATTTCTCCATGTATAATTCAGTGACATTGACTACAGTCTTCAGGTTGTTTCATGGATTGAGTTGTGTCCCTCAAAAAAAACAAAAAGTATTAATTTGGGTACACCTTGATTCCCGGTATTATGTGATGTTACTATATGCTGTAAACTCTGCCACTTTAATGTTACTGAGAAAGGATGGGTGGCAATTGTGTTGGAGGGGCAGGACTCAGTCTGCACGATTGTACTGTGCCTTGAGGCAGCCTGCTGGGATATAAAGAGAAGACAGCAGAAACATGGGGACCTCATGCCACCATGAAGCAGTGCCAGAACAGAGCAAGCACATCCTTTGGGAAGGACACAGGTTCCCTGTGCCTCAAAAAGTCCTGGTCTGGAGGAAGACGGACAACAAGGAGCTACTTCCAGAGCCAAAAGAGAAAGCCTTTCTCTGGAGCTGATGTGCTGAATGTGGACTTGTAGCCTACTGGACTGTGACAGAATAAATCACTCTTTTCAAAGCCATCCACCTGTGGGATTTCTGCTATGGCAATATTAGGTGACTAAGACAGGATCTGGTACCAGGAGTGAGGAGCAGCTCTAACAGATACCTAAAATGTGGAAGTGGTTTTGAAATTGAATGGATGGAAGACTCAGAAGGAACTGAGAAAAACTGCTAACACCAAGGAAGGCGCAGATGGTGATAAACAATAGCAGCAAACTGGCAACAAAATCAGACCAGCAAGAGACAGCACTAGAGCTGACCCAAGGAGCAAGAGAGCTGAGTACCTGTGTGCAGAATTCCAGATGGAGTGGGGTGCCTCTGGACACTGGACAGTAAAGCTACAGAACTTCAAAACACTTGCCCCAGCAGGGCAGATGCCAGTGTTAGGCCCAGGCCAAGAGGCACATGAAGCAGAAGCTGAAGAGACACAGACAAAAAGCTGAGCTGCCTCAGTCTCAAAAGTTATGGCCATCACCTTAGGGGTTTCTAAGTGAGGAACCACGATTCCTGGGGCTTCAAAGAGTGGGTCCCTGTCCTCCCAGGTTTCAAAGAGTCACGTCTTCTCCTATTTGGTTCTGGGGTGTGGGGGCTGCCATTCATGAGTGCCCGTGTGATAAGGTCAGATTTATTGCTGATGGGGTGGGACTGCTATGTCCAAAGTGCAAAAGAAGAGGCCTGTGAGGCAGGGGTGGTAATATCACCAATTGGTTGGACTGGGAGAACGTTGCACCTTAAACCAAGGGAACAGAGTTGCTGTCCCAGTGGGACTGGAAGGCAGGACCAAGGGATCTCCACTCAGAATCTGGAGTGTAGCCAACACATAGAGTCTGGAGGGCACAGCCATTGTGTAAAATGTTTCAGGTAATGCTGGATTGTTTTCAAAGCCTTGAGAACTAATGTAATGTGTTCAACTAATTTGGTTGGTGCCTGCTATGCTTTCTTCCCCTGCAATTTCTCCCAGTTGTAATGGAAATGTCTGGTTTGTGCCTGCCTGTTCTGTCATTGTATTTTGGAAGAAGATAACTTCTGTTCTAGATTTCACAGCTGAAGAAGAATTTCTGGATTTTGGACTTGAACTTAAGACTTCTGCTGTGATGGAGTGAATATGTTTTGCATGTTGCGAAGATGTTATTTTGGTGGGGCAAAAAGTGAACTATCATGGATTGAATTATGCCCCCCCCAAAAAACATGTGTATTAATTTGGCTAACCCCTAATTCTCAGCATTGTGTGAAGTGTCTATGTGCTGTAAACCCTGCCTCTATGACGGTAATGTGGGAGAATGGGTGGCAGTTGGGTTGGGAGGGCGGGACTCAATCTGTAAGATTGTATTGTGCCTTGAAGCAGTCTTTGGGATACAAAGTAAAGAAAGGAGAGCAGAAATTCAGGAACTTCATACCACTAAGAAGCAGTGTCAGAAGCAGAATACACCCTTTAAAAAGGACACTGGGTTCCTGTGCCTCAGAAGCTCCAAATCGAGGGAAAAACTGACAACAAGGACCTCTTCCAGAGCCAACAGAGAAAGCCTTCCCCCAAAGCTAATTCCCTGAAATTGGACTTGCAGCATACTGGAGTATGGCAGAATCAATTTCTCTTTAAAAATCCACTTGTGGGATTTCCACTGTAGCAGTACTAGATGACTAAGAAATCGTCTTTTCCCAGATTATTGGAGGAAGTATCTAACCCAACCTCTTTATGCTCAATAGGAGCCATTTTGGTTGCTTTTATCAGGAGAGACTTGGTACCAATAATATCCATCTTCCATGTCATGATGAAAGGGTGGTGGTCATGCTACAGGGTGGCCCCATTCTGTTTGTTTACAAGCTCTGAGACCCATCACACAGGGTGTCAGTCTTCCATCTTCCACATAAGGTTTTACAATAAAACATTCTCCTGTTCAACAATTTATACATAGACAATTCAGAGGTGTTCATTACATTCAAGTTGTACAACCATTATCACAATTTTTTTTCAAATTATTTCACTACCATTAACATAAATTCAATGCACCGTAAGCAAAAATTTCTTATTCTTCCTTCCCTCACACCCTGGTAGCCACTAGTGACTTTTGTTTTCACATATTTATTTCACATAAATGAGATCATAGAGTATTTGTCCTTTTGGACTGACTCTGCTCCACAAAATGTTTTGAAGGTTCATCCAGTCATGGCATACATCACAACTGTGTTTCTTTTTGACTGTGTAATATTCCACCATATGGGTGGAGCACAGTATGGGCCAAAGGCATAGTTGTCAGAGGCTAGGGGAAAGGATACAACTTCAGTGAGTATAGGATTTCCCTCTGGGATGATGAGAATGTTCTGGAACCAGATAGTACATGGTGAAAGTACTAAATGCCACTGAATTATCTGCTTTAAAAATGGTTAACTTTATGTGAATTACACTTCAATTTTTAAAAAATTCCCTAAAGTCTTCTTAAAACCAAATAATAGTTTAGCTTTACAAGTAAAGAATGTCTAGCTTGACAAGAATTATTTTAAGTGAAGGGAGGGACAACACACAATAGAGGGGAAGTTAGCACAGCTGTACTAAACCAAAAGCAAAGACGTTTTCTAAACACAACCAAACACTTTGAGGAACAGAGAAGCAGAACCAGGGGTCTGGGGACATGTTTTCAGGGATACCTAGGTCAACTGACATAACAAAATTTATTAAGAAAATGTTCTCCATCCCACTCTAGTGAGTGGCATCTAGGGTCTTAAAAGCTAGCAAGTGGCCATCTGAAAAACTATAATCATTCTCAGCATACCAGGAGCAAAAGAGAATGAAGAACATCAAAGACATAAGGAAAAGACGAGCCCTAGACGCAAAAAGGGCTACATGACCCAGAGTGTACATCAACATGAGTCCAGAAGAACTAGATGGTACCCAGTAACAAGTACTGACTCCTCTTACAGGGATTTCAACAAAAAGTCTCTGATGGAGCATCTGAAATGTAGGGTACAGAGCTTGAACTCTAGTAAAAAGATCAGCCTTGATGGTGTGACAGACTAGAGGGTCCCCAGAGACATGGCCCCTGGATTCTGTTAGACTAGAATTGAAACCATTCCAGAAGCCAACTCCTCAGACAAAGACTGGATTCATCTATAAGACATAAAATGATACAGGTTAAGAGTGTGCTGCTTGGCATGAGTAGATACAGATTAACTAGGCAGCTCCTGCCCGGAGGTAAGATGAGCAGAAAGATGGGGACAGGAGCTGGTTAAATGGACACGAGAAATTTGAGGTGGAGGGGAGGAGCACGCTGCCATAGCACGGGGGAATCAGTTAGAGTCACATAAAAAAATGTGTGTGAGTTTTTTGTATGAGAAACTGACTCAAACTATAAACTTTCACTTAAAACACAACAAAAATTTTTTTCAAAAACAATGTCTAACAAAAATATAAAAGGGTACACCCTGAGATCTCCACTAAAAGACCACAGTCGATGGTCCAGAGGCCTCAGGGTTCCCTGGGAGCACGGCTCCTGGCCCTGATGCTGCTCCTGTCCATAAATAATAATGGAGGTCAACTCTTCAGACAGAAATGGATCGGACTTGGTGACACAGAGCAACCATATCATGTGTGCACTTTATGGCTCTATGCATCTCTAGGATATCCATCTGGCTCACCTCTTACTGAATGCAGGGGTGAGGGTGAAGAGGAGAGGGTAGGAGATTGTTAGGAGGATATGACATGTACAGAACCAAGAGGAGTGTGCTGTCACTGGGCAGGGAGAGCAGTGGGAGCCCGTAATTGGTGGGTATGAAAATTTATACAGGATTGTATATTTTCATTCAGTCATAATTAAAAAAAAAAAAAAAGAATGTCTACCTTGAGTATTGTGCTCTTTCAAGATCTATCTGTATGGGATCAATTTGACAACAGCAGCTGGAAAGGTTAAATATGAAGCTTAGATGGCAGTGAGCTTGTGTTAACGGTGGAGGAACAAAAGGAATTTGAGAACGGTCGCACAACTTGAAGAATAGAATCAATGTCACTTGAAATGTACATGTAGAAACTGTTGAACTGGTGTGTGTTTTGCTGTATATATTCTCAACAACAATAACAAAATAATTTTTTTAAAATAATTTAGTGTCCCAAAGGGAACTACAAAAAGAGAGAGAGAGAGAAAGAAGAAAAAAAGTTTGTATGTGTTGGGATTAGGGATAGGAAGGTGGATGGAATATCTCAGCAAGTTGTGGGTGAGTGTTAGAGCTGGGTGACGAATCATATCATTCCCTCCATTATTATATATGTTTGAAATTGTTCAGAGCAAGAAAATAAAAACCGTAACAGCGCTGCTACACTAACGTTCACTGTAGCAGTTTTCACAGTAGTTAAAAGGTGGAAATAATTGAAATGTTCATCAATTCTTTTATATAATAACTTATACATAATACATGAATCAGTTAAACTCCTTTAATAACAATGGTAGTATAGAGGAATTATATTAGAAGCTTTTGTTGAAGGTTTGGTTTAATTTTATGGCATTTAACTGCTGAAGAATTTGGACTGTTAGTGGTTTTTAATAATTACTGCCAAAGTTTCAAAAGTTCCAATTGGCAGCAGTGTTATTTTGCTCCTGAGTTTGCATTTCATAGCGTAATGTGGAGCAGAGATTTGGCTACCTTCCAGAGAATCTGATGTTGTCAACAGTTAAATGAGCCCAAAATATCTACTTCTGTTCTAGACCTATTGTAGTAGACTTTGAATTGGCCACTTCATCCTGAATTTTTCTGGGCATAATAGTGCCTAGAAGCATGGCTGATGAGAAAGCTTAGGGAAGCCATACACAGAGAGTGAGAAATGTCACATAATTCAGTTCAAAAACCTACACAAGACACAGATCTAGAGGGGAATGAATCAGTCTTCTCTGTAGCTTAGAAGCTTCTTCAGAGGAACCATTTGTAGAGCGTTCATATAGGCTTAATACCTGCTCTGATGTCTAAGGTTGTGTGTCAACTAGGCTGTGCCATGATTCTCAGTAGTTTGTCAGTCGTATGATGTTGTGGTCACTTTTATGACGATGTATAATATTATGTGATCACTTCCATGATGAGATCTGCTCTGAGTGGCTAATCAGTTGAAAGGGAGTTTCCTTAGGTGTGTGGCTTGCATAGAATATGAGTTAACATTCTGGCAAGGCTCAGGGGCTTCTTCTCACTCCGGGTCCTGCAGCTGGCTCCTAGTCATCTGACCTCTGGTTCTTGGAACTGAGCTAGCAGCTAACCTGCAGTATTCCTGCTGATCTTGGGATTCATCAGTCTTTGAGGCCTGTGAGCGACAGTCTTGCTCTGTCATTTGGTGATCTTAGGTTTGCCAACCCCTGCAAATGTATGAATCAGGAGAAGCCTCTCCATACCCATGAACATGGGACATTGCATCTTCTACAACTGAGTGAGCCATTTTCTTGATATAAATTTCTGTATACACTTACAGTTTACTGCTTTTGCTTCTCCAGAGAACCCACCCTAAGACACCCACTGAGAAAAATCCTTTCAAAGAAACTGAACTGTAATTAAAACTGTATTCATCACTGACAGGAAAGAGTTTTGAATATTTCAACACCATTTTAAGTTAGTTTTTTCCTCCCTAAGAAAGACAAGCCAAGTCTCAATTTTTTAAAAAAACAACACTGGTACTTTAGAAAATGATCACGGAACAAGTGATGGAGATATTATAAAAATAGTGGCATTGATTCATTCCTTCAGCACTTCATAGACTGTCTATTATGCACCAGCATGAGGAGCATAAAGTAACAGTCTTTGTCTTCCAGAACACTTAATCCAACTAAGACAAACTGATAAATGTTATTATGTTATGTATCTATAGGCTGACTCAATGTTTTGAAAAGAGAGAGAGCAAAAGAGAAAGAGTAGCTATAGCATCTAATTCATTTTTATACATAAAAGGTAGCAACAACCAAGGGCCAATACACTGGGCAAAACCGAGAGTCTTATCAGAACACCTGTGTTGAAAATATCCTTAAATAACATAGTTGGCTATATTGCTTTACTAGATTGATAGCTGTGACATGATTGTGGAAATGTAAAAGAATTTTTAAAATTAGTTCGAAAGGCAAAAATATTGAGGAAAGTATCCATGTATGCCACATATGATGCTAGAGAAGGGGAGAAATTAAAAGGAGTTATTTTTGCACCAGCAGGGTCACCGTGGTGAACAAGTTTCAGCAGTGTTTTCACACTGAGACAGACTAAGAAGAAAAGCAATGATCCTGGACAGGGAGTCAAGGAAGGCAACTTTGCAGAGCCCCCAAAACCAGAGAAACACACTTCCCCATCCTTCACTCTTCTGCCTACCCCATACACTACCTACACCCTGTCTTACCAGCCCATTCTGCACCACCTGGGCTACAGCTACAACCATCCTCCCAATGTCACTCTGAGTTCACCCCACCACTACCCATTGGCTCAAAATGCAATTTTTTTTACTTTTCTTCTTTTTCATTCATTCACTCTTCTTCTTCTTTTCTATCTATCTCCCATTAGCCTTGTATGCCATATGCCCTCTTCCTATAGGCCCCAGGTCTGTCCTGCCCCCCACCCATTAACTACCCATTTTTCTCTCTCTCTGTTTTCTATCTGCCCTTCATGGAGCTCCATATGCCAGCTCCCTTCCTGCTGGCTACTTCCATGCCTACTTGATGAAGATCTGACTCTCTGAAACCTAAGAGTCTGTGGCACCAATCTGAGAACCAGCAGACTGTGGTTCTATCCTTTGAGACCCAAGAGTTTGTGGCCCTATCCTTTGAGAATGCAGCAGCTCTGCTTCCTGTCCCCTTCGTCTCTCCAGCTTCTGCTTCCAGGTTCTTTCACGTCTTGGTCCAGCCAGCATCTGCTGTGCTCAGGCAAGCATTCTGAAGCTCTTTAGCTCTACTGATAGTGCCTAGAGGCACCACACTCTGCCAGTAAACCACAGCTGGAAGGCAAACCTAGAGGTACCTCGTTCCACCAACAAGCTTCCTGCTCCAATGCAGTACTCTCTCCTGCTCAGTGATTTGGCTTCTGCATCATCTCATGCTGATGTACTGGTTCTGCTGCTGCCATTTCTCAGTTGCTGCTTGTAACCATTTGTGCCATCTCTCATGTTACAGCTCTCCTGACTTCTTTATGACCCCACACTAGAACTGTCATCAGTGTCCACGATTCTACCAACAGCCTCTTCAAAGCAGTGTAATCTTTTACTGTAAGTCACTTTAAAACTCTTTCAGCCTCTATCCATTCACAATTTCAATATTCAATATTCACTTCTATATTGTAGGTGTCTGTTAGAGCAAAACCTTAACACCAGTACCAAAGTTTTGCTTAGTTATCTAGGGCTGATGTAACAGAAATATCACAGGTGGATGGCTTTAACAAACAGAAGTTTAGTCTCTCACAGTTTAAGAGGTTGTAAGTTTGAATTCAGGGTACCAGCTCCCAGGGGAAATTTTCTATGTTGTCTCTGGGGGGAGATTCTTTTTTATCAACCTTCCCTTGATTTAGAGGCCTCTCAGCACGGAGCCCTGAGTTCACAAGATAGCCACAAATCCTGGCTCTTCCTGCTTGGTGGTAATGAGGTCCCTCTCTTCTCTGGTGGATTCACTCTTTGTATCTCAAAAGAGGCTGACTCAAGAAACAACTTAATCCTGGAGATTGAGTCCTGCCTCGTTAACATACCTGCCTATAACCCTGACTTAACACTATAAAGGTCAGAATTGACAACACATAGGATAAGCACATCAGATCACAAGATAGTGAACAACCACACAATACTGACACACATTTTTCAGAGACATAATTCTATCCATTACAGACCTCACAAGAAAGTCATCAAGAAACATAATCACACTTGCCAAGATTAAAGACATAGAAAGAATCCTGAGAGCAGTACTAGAAAAATGAAGTGTCTTACAAAGGGAAAACAGTAAGACTAATCTCTGATTACGTGGTAGAAACCATGCAGCCAAGAAGGCAATGGGATGATGCATATAAAACCTCGAAAGAAAAATTGTCAATGAAGAATAATATATCCTGCAAAACTCTGTCTCTCAAAATACTAGGGAGAAATTAGGACATTTCTAAATAAATGTAACTTCATTAGTAAAATAAAAATTAAAATTAGAAGAAATATTAAAAGAAGTCCCTCAATAAGAAAACTAACAACATCTGGAATCTAGAACACAGGAGAGCATCAGCCAAATACCAACCTAGACAATGAACTCTCAAAAATAAAACAAAGGTAAGAGTCTTAAAATACAGAAACATCTAAATGACAACAATGTAAGAAATAGAAGGGAGAACAAATGGTGTAGGTGTAAAACTTTCAAAGTGAGAAGAAGTCAAGGTGATATCAAGTAATAAAAAACTGGTTCAAACTGAGGAATATAAGCAAAAACTTCAAAGTAGCCACAAAGAAAGTTAACAAACCTACTCATCAGAATATAAAAGAATAATGATAAAGCTTCAGTAAAGCCAAGATCTATAATAACAAAAGAATAAAGAATCTACAAGCAAAGGAGCTCAGCAAGAGAAAATAAGAGAAACGAAGATAATAGTAGCACCACAACAACATGATAGCAATAAACTCACACCCATTCATAACCTCACTGAATGTAAATGGCTTAAATGCACCCATAAAGAGACAGAGTTGTACAATGAAAAAAAAAATGTGTTGTCTATCAATATGTTATTGACAAGAGACACAACTTACACACAAAGATATAAATATATTAAAAACCAAAGGGTTAAAAATAATATATCAAGCAAACAGTAACCAAAACAAGATAGAAGAAACAACAGCAATACTAATCTCAGATAAAATAGACTGTAAGGAAAAATTGCTTTGAAGGGTGGACTAGATGCTGGTGTTGGTGCATAGTTTCCCAAGAGGAGTACTTCAAAGGTGACCATAGTGGTACTCAGCAATGAGTTATGTAGCACATTTTCTAGGATGAGTTCATGAACTTCATTGTCAGGCCTCATACATCAGTTTCTGGAGTCTGTTTCTCAGCAATGTCTTTAAGACAGCTTGAACTTTTTTCCTTCAGTCCCATCAGCTCTTGATCATATGCTACCTCCTGAAATGACTGAATGAATCAGTTCTTTCTGGTACAGTGTATTCCTTCAATGTTTTTTTGATGCTTCTGGCTCAGGTTTCACCTGAGCTTCCACACTAAGAAGAAGGACCTGGTGGTATACTTCTGGAAAAATATAGCCACTGTAAATCCTATGAATAGCAGCAGAACATTATCTGATATAGTGCAGAAAGATGAGCACCTCAGATTGGAAGGCACTCACCATACAACTGAGGAAGAGCTGCCTTCTAAAGTAGAGTTGACTTAATGACATGGATGGTGTCAAGCTTTTGGGACTTTCATTTGCTTATGTGGCATGACTAAAAATGAAAAAATATTATTGTAAACATCTATTAATAATCAGAACATGTAACATACGAAGAATGAATCTAGCAAAATCTGAAATCATCAAAAACAAAATGGAATGCATAAACATTGATAAATCGGTGTTTGGGAGTTGAAATGAACTGGTACTAGCCATTTTGAATCAGACAATCACATGGTCTACTATGCCAGGAAAGAGAATTTAAAGAGGGGTGATTCTGCATCTATTGTCAAAAGAACATTTCAGGATCTATCCTCAAGTACAACACCGTCAGTAGTAGGACGATATCCGTATACCTGCTAAGAAGCCCACTTAATAAAGCTATTATTTAAATTTATATGGCTACAACTAAGGCCTAAGATGAAAACAGTGAATACTTTTTTCCAAATTTTGCAGCCTAAAGTTGATTAAACGTGCAGTCAGAATGCATTGATAATTACTGATGGTTGGAATGCAAAAGTTAGAAACAAAGAAAAATCAGTGGCTGGAACACATGGCTTTGGAGACAAAAACAATGCCAGAAATCACATGATAGAATTTTGCAAACCCAACAACTTCTTTGTTGCAAATACCTTATTTCAACAACATAAATGACTAGATACATGGACCTCACCAGATGGAATACACATGAGTCAAACCAATTAGCAGCAATTTCAAGATGAAACTGAAGAAAATTAGAACAAGTCCATGAGAGCCAAAATATGACCTTGAATATATCTTGTCTGAATTTACAGACCAATGAATTTGACAAGTTGAACATTAATGACTAAAGACTAGGGAATGACATCAAGGACATTATGCCATGAAGAAAGAAAGAAGTCATTCAATTTATATAAGAACTTTTTTATCATTAAACCAATTAGAATATTTTCTTTGAACAAATATTGTAAACTTGCTTTAATAATATAATCCAGAGATAGGAAATCATAACATCTTCATAATCCTATATTGTTCATGCTTTATAGGATCCTTTAGAGAAAGAATTTAGACTAAACTATTCTCTTTTCTTAAGGTATTGTTATATCAATTAAAGTAATATTTTATTTGGGGGGTAGGCTTTTCAAATAGATTTATATCAAAGTTTCTCAGAATAAGAAGCAGTTTTTCTTGGAAGAGAAAAGCAGTGAGAATTTTAGAACATTCAAGAGAAAACACTAGCCATGACCTTCAACTTGATACAGAAACTCAGACACAGCAGCATTCTAGATTACAGGCAATCTTATTAAAACAAACTGAAATAGAAATGCTACATTTTCCCAAAGTGATCAGTAAGATTTTAAATTACTTCAAGTAAAATCAGCTTACAGTGTTTTTGAACACAAACGCAAGCAAGCATCCTCATGGGGGTAAATCTGGGTTCATTTTATCAAGAATGTTAAGAGTCAGGTTGAAACTTTGGTTTCCCAAAGCCAAATAAAATTCTTAGCAGAAAATCGATCTTCTGGGATTCCTGTATAATAACCACATGAAAAGTGTTGCTGTTGTTAGATACCATCGGGATGGTTCCAACTCATGACAACCCTATGCACAACAGAAGCAAATATTGCTCAGTCTTACACCATGCCCACAGTAGTTTTTATGCTTAAGCCTATTGTTAAAGCCACTGTGTCAATCCATCTCATTGAGCATCATCCTCTTTTTCACTGACCCTCCACTCTGCCAAGTATGATGCCCTTCTCTAGGGACTCATACCTCTTGACAACATGTCCAAAGTATGTAAGACATAGTCGCACCATTTTCATTTTCAGGGAGCACTCTAGTTGTACTTCTTCCAGAACAGATCTGTTTGTTCTTTCGGCAGTCCATAGTACATTCAATATTTTTCTCCAACACCACAATAAAAAGGTGTCAATTCCTCCTGTCTTCCTTATTCATTGTCCAGCTTTCACACACATATGAGTGATTGAAAACACCATGGCTTGGGTCAGGCATACCTTAATCTTCAAGGCGACATCTTTACTTTTCAACATTTTAAAGAGACCTTTTGCAGCAGGTTTTCACAATGCAACATGTCTTTTGATTTCTTGACTGCTGCTTCCAAGGGCATTAATTCTGTAACATATACCAGTCTCTCTAAATGTAAAGCATTTTGAAGTGGCTAGTGATTTTTTAAATTATTTTTAGTCAGTTGATGCTAACTAGAAGCTGCCATCTCCACCTCAGAATTTCATAAAACAAGTTCAAAACTACCACCTCTCCCTGAGAACTGGCATTACTTATTTTCTTGCAGATAAAAACAGAGCACTATTTTTGATTGCCTTAAAGACAAAAAGCCATGACAGCACTACTTTTGGTTTTCTCTAAGTCACGAAAGCTTATAGAAGAATGCTGGAGGATTTGAAGAGTGTCTTGCTTGGACCGATGTTTATCTTCTCTGCATAAAAGTTTGTGCATGGCAGGTAGCCTAGTGCTCTGGTCAGTCCTGTGACCACTTCATCCTGTCACAGGATCCTTTAAGGCTGGTGATGAGCCAGGCAACAACCCTAACAGCTCTTACTGGTCAACCCATGCTTAAATGTTGCAACTTACAGTGACCCAGAGCTATTTGAAAGCAGAATTACTTCTGTAACTACCAAGGCTTCAAGGAGTAGAATAACTTGTATCTAAATAAGATCATACACTAAATCCAGACAAAAACAAAAGAGGAAGTAATCCTCAATAAAGCCTCTATCAAAGAGAGCAAAGTTTGGATCTGAGGGGATCTTACTGGAAATGGTTCCCTTGGAGACCAGGGAAATGGTGAGCCGAAAGACCCCTGTTGGCGCTTAGCTTGGATTTCCAAGCCACTCTGGGGTCACTTCAGTATCTCTCCTTCAGACCCTGCTTTTAACATCAAGAAACGTTGTGGAGCAAAATGACAAGATTCTGGTTGAAATTAAAAAGATCCTCTCTTGAGAGGGAGGGCACTTTACCAACTGTGAATGACAATGCCCAAAAAGCTCTAAACTGAGTGATCTAAGGAGAACATTCAGAGAGTTTTTGTAAGAAAATACAAGGAAGTTCAGTAAAATATTCAGTGATTGGTTGACATTCAGGTAATGGTTACAAAATTAAAAGACATCTAATTGGTAAGAGATTACATCTGTTTCTGAAATTGCTTTTTTTTTTAAGTGGCAAAGTAATAATTAAATGGGGTACATCTGGCCTCAAAACAACCATGAGACCCTCCTTTTGTGACAGCAGGGAAAGTATCTGTAATTCTGAGGTTCACCTTAAGTCAGCATCCATTCAGAAAATTGTTTTGGAACCAGTTTTCTGAGCAAAGCTTGTTCTTAAGCAAGCAAGCAAAATCACATTGCTCTTCAAAATTGTTTACAAAGTAATTTTCTCAGGGTGTGGGGAAGAGCTGGAGGAATGACTGCAACTTTGATGCAGAAGTTACCTTTGATTTAAAATGTAGTTTTATCCTCATACCTTAGCAGGGCCAGGGTCTCAAGCTGGGAGTCCAAAGTCAATTCAGTATGCTCTTACTCACTTCCTACCAATAAGACAACGTTGTGCAAGAAGTAGAAGGCAAAAAAAGGCAGGGGTTGAATTTTTCTTCCTCTGATAGCTTTATAGACATGTGAATTTGACAAGTATGAGATTCTAATAATGGCTTTCATGTTCCCTTGAAATCTATCCTTGTTATGGTTTCAGAAGAGCTAAGAGATCACTGGTAGTTTCCTGTTAAATCCTGATTTCTGGATAGCATCAGTATCTCTGGCCATCCGGCTGGATTACAGCTGTAATTGTACTCTTAACATTTGCAACTTGAGCACTTTCAATTATTTTATTAACGCCTGTCATGGACTGAATTGTGTCTGCCAAGAAATGCACACAGTAATTTGGCAAGGCCATGATTCCTAGTGTTGTGCCATGTTCCTATATGCCATTTACCTTGCCTCTATGACGCTCATAAGGGAGGATGGCCAGCAGTTGTGTAGGTGGGGTAGGATTCAATGTATAAGACTGTACTGTGCCTTGAGGCAAGATCTTGGGATATAAAGGAAAGGGAAGCAAGCAGAGATTTGAGGACCTCATGTCACAGAGAAACAGTGCTGAGCAAAGAGCACAGCCTCTGGAAAGGACCTGGGGTCCCTGTGCCTCAGAAGTTTTCCCAGTCCAAGGGAAAACTGATGACGAGAACCTTCTTACAGAGCCAGCAGAGAAAACCTTCCTCTGGAAATGACAGCCTGAATTTGGACTTCTAGCCTACTGGACTTTGATGAAATAAAACTTCTTTTTATGCTATCCTCTTCTGGTATTTCTGTTAAAGCACCACTAAGTGACTAAGACAGAATTTGGCACTAGAAGTGTGTTGCCTCTGGGCATTTACCAGTGGAGCTACAAGCTTTGGAACATTTTCAGCACCATGGCAAATGTGGGAGATGAGACTCTGGCCAAGAGGCCACAGGAAGCAGAAGCTAAAGAGAGAAGGTGCACAAACTGCTGAGCTGCCTCCTTCTCAAAAGGTATGGTCATGATCTCATGTGTTCCAAAGTGTGGAGCCATGGCCTCTGGTGCTTCTAAGGACAGAGATGCCACTCAGGTGGACTAGGAAAATGGTTCACCTAAAGCCCAGGAAGCAGAGTTGTTGACCCAGTAGGCCTGGGAGGTAAAGCTGTAACCCAGGGCCAAGGGGCCTCAGCTGAAAATCTAGAGAGTATGGCCAACACTCTGAGTCTGAAAGGTCAGGGCCATGATGTAAAATGTCTCAGAGAATGGAGGATTATTTCAAGTCTTGAGGGCTAATGTAATGTATTATGCTAATTTGCTTGGTAACTGTTTTGCCTTCTTTTCCTGAAATTTCTCACATTTGTAATGGAAATGTCTAGTTTGCGCCTGCCTATTCTGCCATTGTATTTTGGAAGTAGATAGCTTGTGTTTAGATTTCACAGTTGAAGAGGAATTTCTGGATTTTGGACTTGCACTTAAATACTTTGTTATGATAGGGTGAATATGTTTTACATGTACAAAGATGTGATTTGGGGATGTCAAACCCTGGTGGCATAGCGGTTAAGTGCTAAGTCTCCCAACCAAAAGGTCAGCCATTTGAACCTACCAGGTGCTTCTAGGAAACTCTACAGAGCAGTTCTACTCTGTCCTATGGGGCCACTATGAGTCAGAATCAACTCAATATAGCATTGGCTTAAAAGGCTGAATGTCATGGATTGAAATGTATCCCCCGAAAACTGTATGTAGCAATTTGGCTAGGCCATGATTCCCAGTGTTGTGTAATATTCTTATATACTATAAACTTTGCCTCTGTGATGTTAGAGGAAGGATGGGCAGCAGTTCTGTTGGTGGGGCAGGACTCCATGTGAAAGACTGTATTGTGCCTTTAGGTAATGTGTTGGGAAAGGAAAAGGAAGCAAGCAGAGATTTGGGGACTTCATAATACCAAGGAAGCAGAGCTAGGTGCAGAACACATCCTGGGAAAAGGACCTGAGGTCCCTGTGCCTCAAAAGATCCCATCCCTGGGATAATTAATGACAAGGACCACCAGAACCAATAAAGAAAGTCTTGCCCTGGAGCTGATATACTGAATTTGGACTTTTAGCCTACTGGAAAGTGACGGAATAAAATTCCCTTTTTTGAAGCCATCCACTTGTAGTGTTTCTGTTATAGCAGCACTAAATGACTAAGACAGTGCCTTATTTCCTGTATTAACTCTGATTCTGTTTGAAATATGTAGCATATTTCTGTTTTCTCTACTGAACTCTCACTGATTTCCCTGCTCTTCTCCAAAATCTGATTTTGAGCACCAAAGTCAGCCAATACCGCTAAAAGATGCATGTGGTAAAATGTCGGGAATTGACTTTAGAAATCCTAGTTTACTGACAAAACTTATTTCCCACAGTAGTTACAAGAACAATGAAAAATCAGAACCCACTGCCATTATCCAATGGCAAAGTAAATAACCCTTTATAAGAGATCTGTTTTTGATGGCTCTCCCCCTGCTTCAGAGACTTAACTTAAAACCATCTATCAATCCCCAAGTTCTTTACAATGAGATTGTATCTACCACATTGTACTATAATTGAGAAATAGTGTGATCACTGGGAGGCTAGCCTTGAGTAACTTCAATACCTCACTCATATTTGAACATTTATGCCATCACTGTGGAAAGATATCAGCATATCCCACAATCACTCTGTTTAAAGTCTGCATCTTTAATGACAGAAGACACTAGTGATGAGTTAGCACAATCATTCTGGGAACAAAGAGGTTAATGCTGAAAGAATTCATGTGCTCACATGAGGCTGAGTCTGAAGTGGAATCTACTTGATCACATATTGAAATTAATATGAGGTAATTGTGATTCCCAGCAATCATCCTGAAAACTATGCAACACACGTAGGCTTTGTTTCCATCACATTTAGCAAAACTTAGCTTAAAGTATCCTAAGATTCTCACTCACTCAAGAAAAAGTCCAGGGATGGGATTGAAGGAAGACGCAGTCAAAGCCTCCTATCTTGCTAGGCTCCTTATGCTGAGACACAAAGCAGATGGATAAAGCAGCTGGGATTAGCACAGAATGTTCTTTGGGGCTTCAGGCTCTGTGTTGCCACAGCAACATGATACCTGGTAAAAAGCAGCTTTGTGATGAAGCCCAGCATGTCTGTCTCCATAACAACATGATCAGGGCAACTTGGTTATGATTCCTCCCTCTTCCTCTTCTTCTGCAACCACAACAACAATGCCACAATACTCAGATAGCCAAATGTCCACCTATGAACTCCTTTGATGGCTGTTTTAGGTCACATTCCCCAGACACAGGCCTTAAGGTAAAGATTTATGCGCAAGTGACTTATTAACAAGGTACTCAAGGGAAACATGGAAAGAAGTGGAGGGAAAAAATGACAGAAAAAGGAAGAAAGCCAAAGAGCAATGTCACTCCAGGCAATATCCTGCAGAAGGTACCTACAGCCTAATCCCATAAGGAAAGTTGGAGTATAATTTACACCCAAAGTTGCATGCACCTATCAGTCTATGGCTAACAAGTATGCCAAGGATTTGTAAATTCCCATGTACTTTCAGCTCTCTTTCTTTTTAGAAAACTAGGCTCCAGGAGGTTGATGATGTCAGAAAAGTGCTTCAGGTAATGACTTTTGTAAGCACACCAAAACTGGTGGTACAACTAAAATAGAAAAATGTTATCCAGAAAAACTAGTTCAGAGTCCCACCATTATTGACTACATTGGAGTAGACTGGGCAACTGTAGAGAGATACCAGTATATATAAAAGATGAGTCTGCAATATCTCCTTTCTCACGCATCCCTGACAATATTTACCTAGTTAGCCAACCTAAGTATCAAGGTAACTTGATAGTTACTAATCACCAACAAAATAAGGAGGGAGTGAGCAGCCCCCACTTGTCTGTCAGTGGAGGCTTACTTGTTACTGTGATGCTGGAAACTATGCCACTGGTATTTAAGTACCAGCAGGGTCACCCGTCATAGACAAGTTTCACCTGAGCTTCCAGACTAAGACAGACTAGGAAAAAGGACCCAGTAGTCTACTTCTGAAAGGAATTATCCAGGGAAAACTTTATGAACAGCAGCTGAATACTGTCAGATATGGTACCAGAAAGTAAGCGCCTCAGGATGGAAGGGACTCGGAAGACGACCAAGAAAAAGTTGCCTCCTCAAAGTAGAGTCAACCTTACTGATGTGGGTGGAATAAGGCCTCCGGGATCTTCATTCACTGATGTGGCACAACTCAAAATGAGAAGAAACAGCTGTGAACATCTACTATGCTGGGAACGAAAACTTGAAGAAGAACGGTGTTGCATTCATCATCAAAAAGAACATTTCAAGATCTGTCCTGAAGTACAGTGCTGTCAGTAATAGGATAATATCCATGTGCCTACAAGGAAGGCCAGTTAATAAGACTATTACTCAAATTTATGCACCAACCACTAAGGAGGTTGAGGATTTTGACCAGCTTCTACAGTCTGAAATTGATCGAACATGCAATCAGGATGCATTGATAATTACTGGTGACTGGAATGCAAAAACTGGAAACAAAGAAGAAGAATCAGTAGTTGTAAAATATGGCTTTGGTGATAGAAGTAATGCTGGAGACCACATGACAGAATTTTGCAAAACTAACCACTTTTTCATTGTGAATACCTTTTTTTAACCAACACAGAGACTGTGCCCATGGACTTCACCAGGCGGAATACACAGGAACCACACTGACTACATCTGTGGAAAAAGAGACAATGGAAAAGCTCCATATCAGTAGTCAGAACAAGACCAGGTGCTGACTGTGGCACAGATCATCAATTGCTCATATGCAAATTAGAACAACTTCATGAGAGACAAACTATGACCTTGCGTATATCCTTTCTGAATTTAAAGACCATCCCAAGACCAGATTTGATGTGTTGATCACTAATGACCAAAGACGAGACAAACTGTGGAATGACATCAAAGATATTATCCATGAAGAAAGCAAGGGGTTATTAAAAAGGCAGGAAAGAAAGAAAAGGCTGAAGTGGACGTCAGAAGAGACTCTGAAACTTGCTCTTGAATGTCGAGCAGCTAAAGCAAAAGCAAGGAATGGCAAAGTAAAAGACCTAAACAGAAGATTTCAGACAGCAGCTCGAGAAGACAAAAGAAAGTATTATAACGACATGGGCAAGGAGCTAGAAATGGAAAGCCAGAAGGGAAGAACACATTCTGCATTTCTCAAGCTGAAAGAACTGAAGAAAAAATTCAAGCCACAAGTTGCAATAGCAAAGGTTCCTACAGGGAAACTATTAAATGATTCAGAGAGCATCAAAACAAGATGGAAGGAATATACAGAGTAATTACACCAGGAAAAACTGGTCGATGTTCAGCCATTTGAAGAGGCAGCATATGATCAAGAACCAATGGTACTGAAGGAAGAAGTCAAAGCTGCATTGAAGGCATTGGCAACAAACAAAACTCTAGGAATTGATGGGTTATCATTTGAGATATTTCAACAAACAGATGCAGCACTGGAAGTCGTCACCTATGCCAAGAAATTTGGAGGACAGCTTCTTGGCCAACTGACTGGAAGAGATCCATATTTATGCCCATTGCAAAGAAACGTGATCCAACAGAATGTGGAGATGATGAAACAATGTCATTGATATCATACACAAGTAAAATTCTGCTCAAGATCATTAAAAAGTGACTACAACAAGGAACTGCCAGAAATTCAAGCTGGATTCAGAAAAGAAAGCAAAACCAAGGATACCACTGCTGGTGTCAGATGGATCTTGGCTAAAAGCAAAGAATACCAGCAAGATGCTTACTTTACTTGTATTTCATTGACTATGCAAAAGCATTAGACTATGTGGATCATAGGATCATACTAAATTATGGCTAACATTGTGGAGAATGGGAATTCCAGAATAGCTAATTGTGCTCTTAAGGAATCCATCTATGGATCAAGAGGCAGACATGCAAACAGACCAAGGGAACACTGGATGGTTTAAAGTCAGGAAAGGTGTGCATCAGGGTTGTATTCTTTCACCGTACATTTTTAATCTGTATGCCGAGCAAACAATCCCAGAAGCTGGATTACACAAAGAAGAATGAGGCATCAGGATGGGAGGACTACTCACTAACAACCTGTGCTATGCAGACAACACCACCATACTTGCTGGAAATGAAGATTTGAGACACATATTGATGAAAATCAAGGACCACAGCCTTCAGTATGGATTGTACCTCAACATCAGGAAAAGAAATATCCTCACAACAGCCCAGTAAACACAGAAAGGATTGAGGTTGTCAAGGATTTCATTTTACTTGGGTCCATAATCAACGCCCTTGCAAGCAGCAGTCAAGAAATCAAAAGACGCATTGCATTGGGAAAATCTGCTGCAAAGGACTTCTTCAAAGTATTCAAAAGTAAGGATGTCACCTTGAAGACTAAAATGTGTCTGACCCAAGCCACGGTATTTTCAGTAGCATCATATGCATGCAAAAGCTGGACCATGAGCAAAGAAGACAGAAGAATTGATGCCTTCAAATTGTGGTATTGGAGAAGAATGTTGAATGTACCATGGACCACCAAAAGAACAAACAGATCTGTTCTGGAAGTACAACAAGAGTGCTCCTTGGAAGCAAAGATGGCAAGACTGTGTCTTACATACTTTGGACATGTTGTCAGGAAAGATCAGTCCCTGGAGAAAGACACCACGCTTGGTAGAGTGGAGCGTCAGCAAAAAAGAGGAAGACCTTCAACAAGTTGGACTGACAGCAGATGACAGCAAGGCAGTAACCTTTCCATATTTTGAACTAGTTTACAGCACCTGGGTTTGGATACAGAGGTGCTTACTTTGCCAGTTGGGAAGAGGAACTTGTACACATGAAAGCCTAACTGACTTTACAAGCTGTCAGATAACTTTTGCCTTTCATTATAAGACTTCCTAGAGAAATAAGTGCAGTGCATCCTCATGGCATGTCTTCCAGCCTTTATTGACTCACATTATAGGGTCGGTCAATGGCTCCTCGGTGACTTTATAGGTAGGGCCATGTCTTTGCCAATCAGGATGTGGAGCCTGCTGCTGTAGAGATTCTACTGAGCCCAGTCACTGGAGTACACAGAGGTGTCTCGTGATCACCCTCCTTTTCAAACTGAGCTTTAGATTCCATTAAGGTAACACCAGAGAAAAAAAAAACCTCCAGATGCCCAAAAAGCAACAAACTTCTGATAAAAACTTAAAGAAGAACCATCAGTAGCTTCAGAATGTCCCCAAAAGAAACAACCAAAGAATTTACCTTTCTGAAGAAAGGTAAGTTCTAAAGAAGCCTTTCTGAAACTGTCAGAAGGCGAGTACAAAAGAATTATATAGAGAACCCTCTTAGACCTTATACAAAATATAGCAGAGCAAAATGAAAAGTTAAGCAAGCTGTTCAATCTGATGGAACACCAGTACTCTGAAATCCAACAGATCAAGAACAAAATCAAAGAGTTAGAAATTTCAATACAAAGCCAAGAAAACAGAATGTAGCAAATGGAAAATAGACTTTCTGGCCTGGAAGACAGAGCTACTGACTCCAGCATCTATGAGAAAAAATCAGAAAAAAAGAAACAAGAAAAATGAAGAAGCATTAAGAAGCATGTGGGACTCTATTAAGAGGAACAATCTACAATTAACTGGAGTTCCTGAACAAGGTGAGACACCTGAGAACACAGAGAGTATTGTTGCTGAGCTACTGACAAAAAGCTTCCCAGAAATTATGACAGAAGAGAATATAGATATCCAAGACTGCCATGAGTCGGATCCAACTCGACAGCACTGGGTTGTTTGTTGTTGTTGTTTTTTTTTTTAAGATATATATTGAACATCACTTAATATAGATCTCAAAGAGTCCAAGACATATTATAATCAAGCTTAACCAAATGAAACCTAAGCAGAAACTCTTAAAGGCAACAAGACTCAAAGCAAAGCTAACACTCAGTGGGAAACCCTGTAGGCTTCAGTCTGACTCCTCAGCAGAAATGATGCTGGCTTGGAGACAATGTGATAACACATTCAAAGCCTTGAAGGAGAAAAACTTCCAACCAAGAATTATATATCCAGCAAAACTATCTTTCAAATATGAAAATGAAATTAAGACATTTGCAGATAAACAGAAACTCAGAGACTTTGTAAAAACCAAACCAAAGCTAAAAGAAATACTGAAAGATGCTCTTGGCTTAGAAGAATAAAACCATTAACTCTATACTTTTGGAGGAAATACAGGACACATCATTCAGAAACCTACTCATTTAGGGAAGGCTCCAAACTCAATCAAAGCTATAATATTAAAAGAAATGATGCAGTGATCATACCATGAAAACTATGATGTCATCATATTAAAAAGTGGGGTGTACTACAATCATTATAGTCCTTCCAGATGGAGAAGAAGTTAATAAGACTTTCAGTAGTTAAAATTGGGTTTAAACATAGATTATTATAGAGGATCACAGGGGTAGCCACAAAGCACTGTAAAGATGCAACACATCAAATCAAGAAACATAATACAGGAGTCTCAACAGCCACAAAACCAACACTGAAAAAGGTGAAAAATCAACTCATAAAGAAGAATGTCTCAGAACAGAATAGGAAGAACACGAGAGAAAATATCAAAACAAAAATAAACGCATCACAATGGCAGCACTAAACACATACCTATCAATAATTACACTGAAGGTGAGTGGGCTGAATACTCCAGTAAAGAGACAATGAGTGACATCTTGGATCAAAAGACACAACCCATCTATATGTTGCTTACAAGAAACTCATCTTAGACTTAAAGATGCAAACAAACTGAAAATTAAAGGATGGAAGAATATATATCAAGTTAACAATACACAAAGAACAGCAGGTGAGGCAATACTAATCTCAGATGAAATCCATTTTAATGTAAAATCCATCATTGTGGACAAAGAGGGACACTATTGTGGAAAAATTCAATACACAAGCAGGACTTAACAATATTAAATATTTATGCACCCAATACTAAAGCATCTAAATACATTGAAGAGACACTGACTACATTCGAAAATAAAATAGAGCACTCCACAGTAATAGTGGGAGTGAGCGATTGTCTAGAAAAAAGCTTAATAAAGACACAAAAAGATCTCATTGCCACAATTAACCAACTAGACCTCAGGACCAGACCAACAGAACTTTCTATCCATCAGCAGACAACTACACCTTCTTCTCCAGTGCACATGGAACATTTTCCAGAATAGACCATGTGTTAGGACATAAAGCAAATCTCAAAAACATCAATACCACTGAATTACTACAAAGCATCTTCTCAGACCATAAAGCCATAAAAGTCAAAATCAGTAGCAGAAAAAACAAGAAAGTGGAACACATGGAAACTGAACAACATCTTGCTCAAAAACCATGAGTTATACAAGAAATCAAAAATGAAATAAATAAGTTTATGGACTCTAATGAGAATGAAAACACTTCCTTCCAGAACCTATGGGATACAGCCAAAGCAGAGCTCAGGGGTCAGTTTATCTCTATAAATGCACACATCCGGAAGGAAGAAAGAACCAAAACCAAAGAACCAACCCTAGAGCTTGAACAAGTAGAGAGAGATCAACAGAGGAACCCCACAGATACCAGAAGAAAACAGATCATAAAGACTAGAGCAGAACTAAACAAATTAGAGAATAGGAGAACAATTGAAAAAAACTGAAAAGACCAAAAGCTGTTTTTTTGAAAAGATCAACAAAATTGACAAACCATTGGCTAAACTTACTAAAGAAAAACAGAAAAGGAAACAAATAACCCAAATAAGAAATGAGAGGGAGTTGTCACATCAGATCCAACAGAAATAAAAAATATGATAGCAGAATACTATGAAAGACTGTACTCTAACAAATTTGAAAACCTAGAGGAAATGGACAAATTCCTAGATTCATATCACCTACCAAAATTATCACAAGGTGAAGTAGAACAACTTAATAAACCCATCACAAAGGAAGAAAATGAAAAAGTCATTAAAAAAACTACCAAAAACACCTGGGTCCAGATGGCTTCACTGCAGAATTCTACCAAGCTTTTAGGGAAGAGTTATCTCCAATACTGGTGACTATTTCACAGCATAGAAAGGGATGGAATACTCCCAAATTCATCCTATGAAGGCGGCATAACCCTAACACCAAAGCCAGGGAAAGATCCAACATAAAAGGAGAACAACAAACCGATATCACTCACGAACCTACACATAAAAATCTTCAACAAAATACTTGCTAATAGAATACAACAACATATCAAAAAAAGAATTCATCATGACCAAGTTGGATTCAAACCAGGGATGCAAGGCTGGTTCAACATCAGAAAAACAATTAATATGATCAACCAGATAAATAACACAAAAGACAAGCATTGGCTGATTTTGTCAGCTGATGCAGAAAAGGCATTTGATAAAGTCCAACATCCATTCACACTAAAACCTCTCAGCAAAATAGGAATAGACGACAAATTCCTCAATGCAGTAAGGGCCATTTATACAAAGCCAACTGCCTACATCATCCTGAATGGAGAGAGACTGAAACAGTTTCCCTTGAGAACAGGTAGAAAAGAATGCCACTTTAACCTTTCCGATTCAGCATTGTACTAGAAGTTCTAGCCAGAGCAATTAGACAAAACCAAGAAATAAAGGGTATCTGCACCAGAAAAGAAGAAAAATTCAATAAAGACAAATGCTATATTAATGGAATTAAAAACAAAGTAATTGGATGATTTATCTTTTTCTTATTGATATTTCGTAGTACCTTGTAGATTACGGAGATCAGACACTGGTCTGACATATAGTTGCCAAATGATTTTTTCCCATTCTATAGGTGGTCTTTTAATTCTTTTGATAGTCTTTGGATGAGCAAAAGTGTTTGATTCTTAATAGTTCCCATTTATCTATTTTCTCTTCTACTGATTGTGCTTTGTCTGTCAGATTTTGAAGTCTGTCTATGTGGTGTATTAAAAGAATTGAAAGGTATGTAATTTCCCCATCATCTCTAAGTAAGCTCCAGAGCCATGACTTAAACAAATGCTCTCAACTGTTACATTCTGCTATTAAGACCAAAAAGATGACTGCCGAATTGGCTGGTGAGCCACCATGACCTCAGTGATTTGTTTATAAATAGCCAGCTTTGTTATGCAAGCAGTTCCCCTCCAAAGATATCCTAAATCAAAGTATTGCAGATCTGATGAAACCAAAATTGTGACCCTTCTTGTCTTCACCACAAACCAAATACTAGGAAGAGATGGAGAAAAGAAGGAAGGACAGCCAACACTTTCTGGGAAGAGGTTTGTGCTAGAAACAGAACACTAATCATCTTCTGTGTTTATTTACATATCCAATAACACTTTCAAAGAGTCTGACGTTTTTACTGGGCATCTCAGAGAAGATTTACAGCAGAGAACCTATTAGAGTTTTTTACAACTCAAGCTTTATACCTTCCATCACACGTGGTGTTTGACAGTGGAGTGAGACACAGAATGCTTACTGATTATTAATCCGAACAGAGAAATCAGATAGCAGTCAGCCCCAGAAACTTAAAGACTTCATTGTCAGTTGTTAAAGCTATTCTTCAACGTCAGTCTGCTGTTCCTGGGTGGCCTTAATTTGATGCTCCCGGCTGCTCAGGGGAATGGATCAGATATAAGTGAGCTTCTATCCACCACATTACTGGCCACGGGACCCCAAGCAAATTACTGAACTTCTCTGAGATGCAATTTTCACAGTTCAAATCCACCAGGTGCTTCTTGAATACTCTGGAGGTCAGTTCTACCCTGGCCCCTAGGGTCGCTATGAGTCGGATCCGACTCAATGGCACTTGGCTTGGCCAAAATAAGAGTGATTTTATAGATGTGAAAATAATACATAATTTTATTATTAATAACTAATAACAATAATTATTAAGAATGATGAGTAACATAAAGCTCCACTCCTCATTACTCACTATCTCGCTGTCTGGCATTCTGCTTTTACAACAATAGCAAAAATCTACTACAGAACTATTTTGTACGTTAATGATGTACATCTGACAGTGATGAACACCAAGGTGTGAAGCATGAGTAATGCTGGCTGTGATAGTTAAGGTGTTGTGTCAGCTTGGCTGGGCCATGATTCTCAGCAGTTTGGCAATCGTGTAATGATGTAGTCATCCTCTGTTTTGTGACCTGATGATGTCAACCTCTGCTTTTGCATAATGCTAATTTTCACATAATGACCTGTTCTTTGTAAACTTAAGATGTCAATTAGTGATGAGTGAATGCACAATATTTTACACAGCATAAACCCTAGTGGTGTAGTAGTTAAAAGCTACATCTGCTAACCAAAATGTTAGCAGTTCAAATCTACCAGACAGTCCTTGGAAACCCTATGGAGCAGTTCTATTCTACCTACAGGGTTGCTATGAGTCAGAATCAACAAGACAGGAGTGGGTTTGGAAGCCCTCTGTATATGATGACTATTATTTTCCTTAGGTTATTTTTACTCTACTTCATTGAACTCAGGAGCCTTAAATTGAAAGGACATTGGAAGATTGTCTGCTCCCTTGTCTAAAGTTTAAGAGAACTGAAAGCCAATACTGAGCCAAGCATTTATATTATTTCATTACCTATATTGCAATTTAGGAAAAATGTACTTTTTCTGTGTCTCAGTTGCAAATTTCCTTGTTTTCTTTTTGCTTGTATTTTTGTCCTCCTTTGGATACTGTGTAACAAATCTCGCTGTCTTTCCTCTCCTCCTTATCTAAAATATATTTTTACACTCACTATGTACTTTGGTTAAATATACAGTTTCTCAAAAGTATATAGGGAGTGTAAAAATGCACTGCAGATAAGGACAAGAGGAGAGACAGCTATATGTACTATGTATAGTGTGTGTGTGTGTGTGTGTGTGTGTGTGTGTGTGTGTGTGCTACCTTTTAATAGCACATCTCTCAGCAACAAAGCATGGCAAACATGATCTTCTCATGGTTCTGCTTTAGCATGAGTTAATATTATTCCCACCCAGATAAAGGATCAATTAGTGGAGCAATCCAATTCACATAAAAAGGCAGAAGCAGATTTGAGCACTAATCCTAGACTTCTCTGGGTTTTCATAAGGACCCTGTAGGTGAAGGGAAGGTTAAGTAACTGCTTGTATTTCCCCCACTTAAACTCTGCGGAGTATACAAATAAGCTACATAGGGCTTCCTTCTTGCTGGCCAGTTTGTTTCTCCTTGAATGAATTTCTCTCAGCATTAGAACCTAAATTCAGGTCCAGGCTGAGAACATAAGGATTTAGCTTACTCCAGTTTTAAGCCCAGTCTAGGCAAACAGGAGTCTAGGGAACAGTCCCGCCTCTTTCACCGGGGTTCCTCATTGTAGAACTGACTTCCTCGCTATCCAATTCCAGTAAATGCTATTTTGTATGACGTAACCCTCTGTTCATATATTTCCCTTGGGGTTCTCATGGAAGAGAGGCTGCTAGGGAGAAGCCTGAGTGATTGATATTCTGGTTTCCTAACTGAGAGGTATGTAGAAAAGGTAGGTAAATAGGTAGCTCTGCATAGAAAGACAGCTTAGCTGAAAGAAAGAATCTATCCATTACCACAAAAATTTGCCACCTTCTTTCCTCATAAATGATGTAGATCATATTCAACACAGTTTCATGTATCATTCCCTTGTGGCGGATATAACCTTAACCCTATGTATTTCAGTTAAAAAATGTTAATAAGTGGACCCACTAAACCCACTGCCATTGAGTCAAGTCAGACTCATAGGAACTCTAGGGGTCAAAGTAGAACTGCCCCATAGATTTTCCAAGGAAGAGAGAGATAAATATAGGTTTATCAGTCAGGATTCTTCTGAGAAATACAAACAACAGGATATAATATGTGGTTGTTGGGTACCACTGAGTCAATTCCAAATCGAGCAACACCATGTGACAGAGTACAACAGGTGCTGTTCAATCTGTCATTTGCAGTAGATCATGTGATTGTCTGACTCAAAATGGCCAACACCAGTCCATTTCAGCTCACTAATGTCTAGATATTAATCTTCAATTGTCCCATTTCAATTTTTACATCTCTAATTTCCTAGATTCATACTTCATACATCCCACATTTGGGTTACTAATGAATATTTGCAGCTGTTTCTTCTCATTTGGAGTCATGCCACATCAGCAAATGGAAGTCCCCAGGGGTTTCCTTCATCCATACCATTAAGAGGCTAAATCTGCTTTGAGGAGGCAGCTCCACCACAATCAGAGTTTGAGTGCCTTCCAACTTGAGCGGCTCATCTTCTCATAGTATGTAAAACAGTGTCTGCTGCTATTCAGAAGGTTTTCCAGGGTCAGTTGTTACAGAAGTAGCTTATCAGCTTCCTCTTCCTAGTCTTTGTCTGGAAACTCTGCTGAAACCTATCCACCGAGGGTGACTGTACTGCTTTTTGAAATAACAATGGCATAGCTTCCAGCATCACAGCAGCATTCAAGCTACCACAGCATAACAAACCGACAGACAAGTGGTAGATCTTATCTCTAGTACCTAAAATATATGTATGTAGAGCAAACCTATTGCCATCGAGTTGATTCCAACTCATAGCTACACCAGAAATATGAAGTGAAATGGGTTATGAGATGAAACAGCCTAGTTCAGAGACAGCAGTTGTGGTGGTCAGGATTATGTCAACTTGGCTACTACATATTTGGCTGCTGTATTAAGCGGCAGGGCGGGGTTTGTGGTGGCTCCCCGCCCCTCGGCTCTCATCTCGTGACCTTGGACTAGGGCTGCCGATCGCTCACCTGGCCAGGAGCTCCTGCTCTCTTCTTCCAGCATCTGGTTCCGGGACTTGAGTTAGCAGCTGTTGGGCTCATCCGTCCTTACAGTGGGCACCTGAGAGTTCTGCTCCCTGACCTGCCGATCCTGGGTTTGCCAGCCTCTGTCACTTCATCTCGCCACCAGCTTGGGATCCACTGACCTACACAACCAGCGATCTAGAACTCTGGTCTCTGACTTGCTGACCTTGGGTTCCTCAGCTTCCGTGTCTACAAGAGGCTTGTGCGAGAGCTTGGGACATTCAGCTTCTGTGATTACGTGAGCTGTTTCCTATATTTGTATCATCCATCCATCCATCCATCCATCCCTCCCTTCCTCCCTCCTTCTCTCTCTCTCTATCTATCTATCTCTCTATCATCTATCTATCTATCTATCTCTCTATCTATCTATCTATCTCTCTATCTATCTATCTATCTCTCTATCATCTATCTATCATCTATCTATCTATCTATCTATCTATCTATCATCTATCTATCTATCTATCTATCTATCATCTATGTATCTATCTATCTATCTATCTATCATCTATCTATGTATCACCTATCTATCTATCTATCTATCTATCTATCTATCATCTATCTATGTATCACCTATCTATCTATCTATCTATCTATCATCTATCTATCTATCATCTATCTATCTATCATCTATCATCTATCAATCTATCTATCTCTCTCTCTATCTATCTATCTATCATCTATCTATCTATCAATCTATCATCTATCTATCATCTATCTATCTATCTATGATCTATCTATCAATCAATCTATCTATCAATCTATCTATCTATCATCTATCTATCTATCTATCTATCATCTATCTATCTATCTATCATCTATCTATCATCTATCTATCTATCTATCATCTATCTATCTATCTATCTATCATCTATCTATCTATCTATCATCTATCATCTATCTATCATCTATCATCTATCTATCATCTATCTACCTATCTATCATCTATCTATCTATCATCTATCTATCTATCTATCATCTATCTATCCATCTATCTATCCATCTATCTATCCATCTATCTATCCATCTATCTATCCATCTATCTATCCATCTATCTATCCATCTATCTATCTATCTATATTATAAATCTTTCCTTGTACCTACACGTGTTACTGGTTTTGCTTCCCTAGAAAACCCAGCCTAAGACAGCAGTTATTTTGTCACAAAAGGAATTTAATGGGTTGCAACCAGCAGTTTCAAAATCAGACAATAGGAAAGAATAGGAAACATCTGAGTACAGCTAAGAGTATGACTCCGTGAAAATTTGGTTTCAGTCATATGTACATATGGGTGTACTTGATAGTAACATATTTTGTATTTTTTGTGGGATGACTGCAGATCATGAAATTTTAAATGCTATAGTTAGGAGGACAAAGATGGTTAAGCCACCCCAAAATGACTGCTAACTCTCATTCCTAACAACTGCTTTCTAAGCTTTCATTTAAAAGCTTAAAAATTTAAACTTTTTACAACCTTATACACAAAGAATATTTTACTGTGAGTATTTTCAATAGGGAAATGTCCAGATCAAAAACCAAAACAGACACTTCTAAAATTTTCTCTTCTATCCCTTGTGTTCCTACCTCTACCCTGAAGGAAACCAAAGGATACCTACAAACCCAAGAAGACCCTCTTTTGATCTAGAGGAGGTTCCTCATTGGTAGGGGCCCTGGGCATTCACTGGGATTTCTTGGATTATAGATGGCTCCTTAGGGGAGCAGTAGTGGTTCAGAGGTAAAATTCTCACCTTTCACGCAGGAGGCTGGGGTTCAAGACCCGGTCAAGGCACCTGAAGCACAGTAACCACAAGGGGAGACTTAAGTGTTGCTATAATGAATAAATTTTAGCAGAGCTTCTAGGCTAAGACAGGTTAGGAAGAAAGACCTGAAATTCTACTGCTATGGAGTGGAAGCTCTACAGACCACAACGCTCTGACCCAAAATGGATCTCCATGAGGATGGCGCAGGACCTGGCAGCATTTTGTTTCATCCTGCATGGGGTCAGCTAATTCAAGGTCAGACAACAAGGGACAGTTTCTCAGGGTCTTGTCCTGCTGTGTCTGTTCAGTCTATCCATTCTGCTCTTTTATAAGGCAACACTCAGAAGCAACTACATTTAGGCCCCACCCTACTCTGTAAATACCTCATTAAGATGACAGTAGAAATCATCAGCTTACAAATAGGGTCACAGGCACAGGTGGAGAGGTTAGAATTCCAACCAGTATGCTGGGAAGATACAGTTCAGTCCGGAACAGATGCTCACCCCTCATTCTGGCCGCAGTACCAGTCCGGCCTCAGGTCAGTTCGTCCTGCACGGAGTACCCTTGTGAGTGAGCCTTTCCGGGCAGAGTTGTAGCACAGGGCCAGGGGTCTCCACTCGGTATCCGGGGAGTGTGGCCTTGACTGCTGAGAACTGGTGCTCTTCCCTTCAGCTCGCACCTGAGCTGCAGATCTTCTGCAGGCCTCTACCAAACAAGGATCTTCAGTTGCGGCCTCTTCCACACCCCTTGGCTCACCTTTGTGCCTGCGGCACCCACATGAACTGCAGGCACAGTTTTGATTAGCGCTGGAGAGGTGCTTCTCAGGCCCCACAGCGTTTCAGGCGACAGCTGGAGAGGCGCCTCTCAAGCAGCGCCCCGGTTTCACGCCATAACTCAAGAAGCCCCTCTCAGGCACCACGGCGTTTTACGAAATAACTCGAGAGGCGTGTCTCAGGCGACTGAGTGGCGACAATTGTTTTTAACCTGGACGATCTTAACAAATAGAAAAAATTACTAAGCAAAATTAAAAAAAAAAAATTCCTAAAAAAATCACTGTAGCACATCAAAAGGTAGCACTGTACTTCTGGTGTGGAAAGATAAAAGAAGCATCACTTGTTTGACCACTTGAGATAACACAGGAATGACTACTGTAGAAAGCATTTTACAAGGTGGTGTGAAATTCAGCACTGAGAACCCTAATATTATAATAAATTACATAAAATATATGGGTGGCATTGATTGAGCAGATCAATATGCCTCAGCATACTGTTTTCTGTGAAAATCTTTAAGTGCCTTTGTGCAGGAGGCTTTCTAGCAAGAATAAAGCTACAGAGCTCTAGCACACTTGCCCCAGCAGGCCAGTTGTGGGCCTGAGGTCCAGGCCATGTGGCCATAGGAAGCAAAAGCAAAGAGACAAAGTAGAGTCTGAGTAGCTGAGCTGGCTCAGTCTCAAAGGGTGTGACCATGACCTCAGGGGTTTGAAAGGGTGGAACCAGGGCTTTCTGTGTTTCTGACGGTGGAATTGCCACTTAGTTCGGTTTAGGGTGCACCTAAAGCTGAGGGGTCGCAGTTGCTGTTCAAGTGAGCCTTTCCAGGCAGAGCTGTAGCACAGGGCCAGGGGTCTCCACTCAGTATCCGGAGAGTGTGGCCAACACCTAGAGTGTGGAGGGCAGGGTCATTATGTAGAATGTCTCGGAAAATGTAAGAATATTTTCAAAGCTTTGAGGGCAAATGTCATGTGTTTTTTACTGGGATATGTCGTACCCTGACAAACTGAGGATGCACACTGGGGATTGTTTCATAAAATACCATACAAAAAACAGTCACAGAGTGTAATATTTCAAAGATTTTGCTTTGTAAGATGTAGAAATATATAAAATGTTAAATATATATTATTTGTATACATTTCAGTATAAAATCATTTTAAAATAGCTGTAAGAAACTTGCATAATACGTGCAAGATCTACAGAGTTGCTAATTTGCCTGGGCAAAAATCCTCCCTCTCTGACTCTACGGCACTTGGCTTGGCTTAGCTCAAAGGGTTAACCTTTGAGTAGCAAGTCTTTCACCGTTGTTCCCCAGGGAGCCTCAGAAAGAGAATCAACTGCATCACAGGTTCCACACAAACTCAAATTCCAGTGACATAGAAGAATCTTTCTTTTCTGCATATGTGTATTATATGCAAGGTTTACAGATTTCAGAAAATAGAGCACTGGGAACTTGGAAAAACAGAAATTCAGATCCTTTTCCTACACTAGGGTTTACACCAGAATCAATAAATATATTCATTTCTCTTGAGTATACACCACAGAGCAGGGAAAGATTGCTCAGTAAGCAAATTACACATAAGGTAACTTGTGCTTACTTACTAATCTGCAGTGAACAGTTTCACCTAGGTTTTATCATGCCTTTGATGTGTGAAAAACACTTGAAATTGTTCACTATAGATTAGTAAATAAACACAGGTAAGCCTGTGCATACCTAGCTTACTAGGTAATCTGATCATGTTAGAAACTGTAAATTTGAAAAGAAGCTTTGATTCTGTAGGAAGGTGCTGGGGGAAAGAGGGTCGGATTGATACAGATGCCAGCCCTACCTACAAGCAGAATCCTTGATGTGGTTTAAAAAAAAAAAAAAAAGGGAAATTGCTCACTACAGATGACTAAATAAGTACAAGTAAGCCTTTACTTAGCTTGCTGGCTGGTTAATCCACTCCTGCCTAAGAGTAGAATCGTTGGGTCATCTGGTAATTGTAAGTCATTTACGCATGGTAACCTGACACTAGGCACCTAACAGCAACATGGTAACTCAGTTTTTTTAAACTTTGGAGGAACTGTCAGACTGTCTTCCAAGGCAGCTGCACTATCTTATATTGACAACAGCTGTGCACAAGTTCCAATTTCTCCACATTCTTGCCAACACTTGTTATCGTCTGTGTTTTTTATTGTAACTGTTCTAGTGAGTATGAAATTGTATCTCACTGAGGTTTTAACTTACACTTTGTTGATGGCTAATGATGTTGAGCATCTTTTCACACGCCCAAAGACTTAAGCAGTAAATTCTTTTTTTTTTTTTTCCAGAGATTCTCTCTGGAACATCTTTAATTCTAAACTGTTTGTTCTTGCTCCTTCTACCTATAAAATGTTCATATACTTTGATGCCTTGCTTTATGCTTCTGCATATTTCCAACTATTCCAAATTCAGTGTCTGTATATAAACAGCTACTCATTCTAAAGTAGGCAGTCATTGTCTTCTTTCTTTTGTAATATCACTATCTGAAACTGTGAAGAAAAAAACCCGGAAAGAAACTTCCCCTAACTGTAACGTGCACCTCTGCCCTGGCTGCACTCGGCCCCCTCTCCTTCCCCTGCCAAATTCTGCCCACGACGCCCTGCCTTGCACCTTTCCTTCCTATTTTCTCATCCTGTCTCACACACCATTTCTAAATTATCCTGTCTGGCACACCATCTCTAACCGTGCCCCGCCCTGCCTCGGCCATAACGCCTGCTCCACTTCCCCATAGGGCCCGGTCGTAGGAGGTCTGTAAGCCCCCGCTGGCCCGCTAGCGTTACTTCACTAGACGTCTGGTTCTTGGGTGTCGGGTGATTTCCTATAAGAAAATGATTTTTGGTATTTGTTTACTTGTTGATTGTCTCTCCCTCCACATCCAAACTAAAATGTAAGCCCCATGGGAGAAGTTTTGCCTACTTGCTACCACCATGCGCTCAGCACCTAGAACAGAGCCATAGCAAAAGCCCGATGAGTATTCAGTGGTTGATTGAATGCTTTTGATATTGTTAGATGCTATGGAGTCGGCCCTAGATTCATGGTGATTCCATGCACAAGGGCGTCAGACCATTGTGATCCATAGGGTTTTCACTGGTTGATTTCTTGAAAGTAGACTGCAAGACCTTTCTTGCTAGTCTGAATCTGGATGCTTTGCTGAAACTTGGTCAGCAACTTAACAACACTCAAGCCTCCACTGACAGACGGCTGATGGCTACACGTGAGGTGCATTGTCCGGGAACAGAACATGGGTCTGAAGAGATGTCAGTTTATGGACTTCTTGTTTGATTTTGCACACTAACCAGATATAGCTCTGTAATACTAGCTGCATTCCCCACAGATAGCATCCGAAATGCAGGTTATGAGTTATGCACATTACTGTGTATCACACCACATTTATAAGAGAAAAAATCAGTAACACTCAATGCTCAACATCTATAAATTGAAATATTATTTAAGACACTTAGGTGGTATTTACAAATAGACTGCAATATTACAGGGATGCCAAAGCCAAGTGCTGTCAAGTTGGATCCGACAGGAATATGTTTGTTATATTATGTGAAAAAAGTAGGATACAAATATGTATTGTATTATGATCTTAAGTAAGGCTTTTTGATTAGAAAAGAGTTTGTGAGAAAATAAATCAAATGTTCACAGGGTTGTTTGAGAGTGGTACAATTAAGAGCCATGGTTTTGTTTGTTTGTTTTTACTCTAGTTCTTTCTACTTTTCCAGTTTCTGTATTTTTTACTATGAACATGTGTTACTTTTAATAACAGACAAAAATATTTTTAAAAAGTTTAATCTGCATTATGCTCCACCATAACAGACAAGTAGGCATTTTCAATGAGTTTTATTCCAACAATTTTAAAGAAATGCCTTACACCATGAAAGTATCAAGTCACAATTGTTCTTTACATTAACAATAAATAAATGAAAAATGAATGATAGAACACTGTTATTTCCAATCTCCGATAAGATCATGGATCTCAGACAGAGAATTATCTGTCTCTCAACAGAAAAATGGTGTCATGGAGCCCCTGGATGGTGCAAGTGGCTAACAAGCTCAGCTGCTAACTGAAAGACTAGAGGTTTGAGCTTACCCAAAAGCACCTTGGAAGAAAGACCTGGTGACCCACTTCCAAGAAATCAACCTTTGAAAGTCCTAGGGAGCACAATTTTACTCTGACACACATGCATTTATCATGAGTTGAAAATGACTTGAAAGCAAATGGAGAATGGAAGAATACAACACAACATAGAGTAGTATTGTCAAAAATCAAACTTAATTCTGATCAAGCTTTCAGACGAAGCTGGAGGTAAATGTAAGAGCCCAACAAAAGTTACTTAGGTTGCCAAACTGCATCCCATCCTCTGCCTCCAATTATCACCCTCGGACCAAATGATAGTAAATGTAAGAATTATCACCCTCAGGCCAGGTTAGCAGATCTGCATTCCTCTCCCTACCTCTAAAATATAGAATTGATTAAGACCTCAGAGAGATGTAATGAAATTGCGGGTAATCCTCTGTGACAAACACCAACCCCTTTGAATTCTGGCTATAAAAACCACTGGAAATGTAACCCAAGTTGTACAGTCTTTGGCTTCCTGTTCCCCAGATTGCTGGCACATCTGCAAATAAAACATTCCTTGAACCACATGCTGTCTCGAATTTTTGGCTATAGTGACAGGTGGAATGAACTTGCTTTAGGTAGGCAGCAAAAGTACCTGTTAAAATGAAAGACAGGGATGAGAAGAACATGATAAAGGATACCATGGTGATGCAATCAGCAAAACCCAGAATTCAGAGCATGGGAATCTCACAACGCAGTTTCTTTCACAAATAAACAAAAAAACTTAAGAGATATATCAACCAATTGCAATGAATAAACATACACTGTCCAATTCAGTAGCCACTAGCCACTGTGGTTAAAGAGCTATTACAATGTTGCTAATCCAAATTAAGATGTCATATAAGTATAAAATATACACCAGATATCAGAGACTTAGTATGAAAGAACATAAAACATATCATTAAAAAATGTGTACTGATACATATCAAAATACTATTTTTACATACAGGGTTAAATGAAACACTAAAACTAACTTTACTTTTTAACATCTTTAACTAAATTTGAATATTACATACATAGCTCAAATTACATTCTGTCTGATAGCATTGATGTTATTGAAAAGGAAAATTACTTGCCCCATAATAAACAGAGAAATTAGGAGACAATCCAAGTCTCCCATCCATAATTAAGTCATCCTGAAGTTCAGTAAGATTTTTTTCTCCCTTCTAAACTGAAAAACAAATTTCCTTTTCTGAGAAATCAGTATTGCAATGTCCCCCAAATTAATGTCCTTCATCACAACCTCACTAAAATCCTTCAGCTTGCTTTACAAAGAGAATGGATTCTTCCTGTAACAGACTCAAGGCTTACACAGGCTGACTAGTCCATTCAACACCAGCCATGCAGTCAGGTGAGCAGATGTCATTCGGAATGTTCAAAGTCCAAAGATGGGTTCACTTGCTAAATGAAATTTGCAATAGTTAGGAGGGGGTGGGGTTTCTCTTTCCTCAAAAATCAACAAAGCAACAAGTTCCTGTCTTCTTCGGTTGGTAAGATTCTCCAATTTCTTAATCTTGACATTAGTGGTTGCAGCAATCTGAATAATAGTTACATGAACTGATCTTTCTGATAGGTGTATGGATAATATTCTGTCACTGACAGCACTGTACTTCAGGATAGGTCATCAAATGCTCTTTTTGAGATACCCAGGATACCAATCTTCAAGCACTCTGTTTTTGACAACTTCCAATTTTCCTTGATTCAATGCTTTGTACATTTCATGTTCCAGTTATTAAGGGACATTTGCAGCTCTTTCACCTCATTTTGAGCCATACCACATCAGCAAGTGAAGGTCCTCAAAACTTTATTGCATTCCACATCATTAAAGTTTCCTCCACTTTGAGGAGGCAGCTCTTCTGAGGTCAGATTTCAAGTGCTTTCCAAATGGAGACCCCTATCTTCTGGCACTGTATTCAGACAGTGTTACAGTGCTATTCATAAGGTTTTCACTTGTCAGTTTTTTTTTTTTAGAAGTAACTTGCCAGGTTCTTCTTCCCAGTCTGTTTTAGTCTGGAAGCTCCACTGAAATTTGCCTACCATGCGTGACCCTGCTGGAATTTGATATACCTGTGACATATTTTCCAGTATCAAAATTCAAAAACAGCTGCAGCATACATCAAAGGGAAACTGCCAGAACTTCAAACCAGATTCAGAAGGGGACGTGGAACAAAGGATATCACTGCTGATGTCAGAAAGATCTTGGCTAAAAGCAGAGAATACCAGGAAGATGTTTTGTCAGGCTAGGTTCTCTAGAGAAGTGAACCAGTAAAGTGTACAAACACATATAGCCAGCCAGCCAAGTGCCGTCAAGTCGGATCACAAACACATATATAGACATTTATATCGATGAAACAGCTCACAATTGTACCAGGTGAAATGTCCCAAGTCCTGAATTAGGATTGAGGCCTCACACTGCCACTGGCAAACCAAAGGTCAACAGGTCAGAGAGTAGGGTTCCCACTGGTACACTGTGAAGGTAGACAGATCCCAAAGTGGCAGATGAGACTGCAAGGTTTCCCCTGATTCACATAGCTGCTGGGGTTGGCAAACTTCAGATCACAGGTTGGGGAACAGAATTCTTACTTGCAGGCTCTGAAGACCGAAAAATCCCCAGACTGACAGGTAAGCTGCTAGCTCAAGTCCAAGAACCAGAGACAACAGAGGGAGACAGCCTCTGGATCCACAAAAAGCCAAAACTTTGGCATGGTGAGCAGGAAAAAAATAGGCAGCAGAAGGCAGAGAGATGAAGGCTAACGGGGCAGTGGGCCACCACAGGCCCCACCCTACAGATAGCACTTGACAGATGCTATCGTGAGACATGATCATATTACACAACTGCCAAAACACTGAGGATCACGGCCCAGTCAAGTAGACACACAATCTTAACCATCACAGATGTTTACCTGTGTTTTATTGGCCATGCAAAGGCATTTGACTGTGTCGACTGAATTAAACATCAAATTATGGGTAAAGCTGTGAAAAATGGGAATGCCAGAATTGTGCACATGTGGAACCTGTACATAGACTATCTTAGGCTGGGTTTTCTAGGGCAGGCGGGCAGGAGGGCAGGCGGGTGGGCAGGCAGGCAGGCAGGCAGGCAGATAGCTAGATAGATATAGGAAACAGCTCACACAATCACAGAAGCTGAAAGTCCCAAGTTCTGGCACAAGCCTCACATGGCCACGGAAGCTGAGGAATCCAAAGTCAGCAGGTCAGAGACCAGAGGTCTAGATCACTGGTGGTGTAGGTCAGTGGATCCCAAGCTGGTGGTGAGAGGGAGTGGCAGAGGCTGGCGAACCCAGGATCGGCAGGTCAGGGAGCAGGACTCTCAAGTGCCAACTGTAAGGATTGATGAATCCAACAGCTGCTAGTTCAAGTCCAGGAACCAGACGCTGGAAGGAGAGAGCAGGAGCTCCTGGCTACATGAGCAGACCAGCAGTAGTAGATGGAAGGTTGAGAGATGAGAGAGCTGAGAGGCGGGAAGCCATCACAAACCCCGCCCTGTCACTTAATACAGCAGCCAAATATGGAGTAGCCAAGTTGACATAATCCTAACCACCACATAGACCAAGAGGCAGTAGTTAAAACAGAACAAGGGAACAAATCCAAATTCAGGGTATCTACTGCAGGAGAAGGCTTTCCCTGTTGTTGGCTCTGGAGGAAAGTCCAGGGAGCATCTTGGCACAGGAACCTCAAGTCTGAAGGATGCGCTCTTCTCCCAGTGCTGCTATCTTGATGGCGTTAGCAGCTCTTTAGGATTCCTTCTTCCATCCATTTCACAGTTTCATAACAAGCTTCCACAGTTTAGGTATTTGTTAGAGCAGTACCCTACTCTTGGTACCCAATTGTTTTAGTCACCTGGTACTGCTCTAACACAAAATACCATGAGTGGAAGGCTTTATGAAGAGAAATTCTATTGACACAGTCCAGGAAGCCATAAATTCATTTATGAGTTACAAGTCCATTCAATAGGAGAAATCATCACAGTCCAGTAGTCTGAGTCCAAGTTCCAGGACAGCATTGCAGCACAGGAATCTCAGGTCCAGAGGATGTACTCCACTCTTGGTGTTGGTGGTATGCAGTTCCCAATTCTCTGCTTGCTTCTCTTTCCTTTTATTTCCTGTAGGATGAAAGAATTAAGGGTGGTGCAAGCCATACTCCAGGGAAACTCCCTTTACAGTAGAGCAGTGAAGTGATCTATGAAAGGATTTATAATCCCACCCTAATCCTTTAACATACAGCATAGTAAAATCACAAAATACTGGGAATCATGGCCCAGCCACATAGCTACACACATTTTGTGGGGGGACACAATTCACTCCACGACAAGGACACTTTGAGGTTTAAAATCAGGAAAAGTGTGTCAGGGGTATACCAGTTCACCACAGTAAATCAAGCTGTATGCTCAGTACATAATTCAAGAAGCTGGACTATATGATGAAGAACGTGGCATCAGGATTGGAGGAAGATCGACTAACAACAGACAGATGACGAAGCTCGCTTGCTGAAAGCAAGAGGAGTTGAATCACTTATTAACGAAAATCAGACCACAGCCTTTCAGCCTTCAGTATGATCAACATGAAGACAAAAATCCTCACAAATGGACAAATAAGCAATATCACAATAAATGAAGAACAGATTGAAATTGTCAAGTTTTTCATTTTACCTAGATCCACAATCAGTACTCATGGAAACAGCAGTTAAGAAATCAAAAGCTACAATGCACTGGGCAAATCTGCTGCAAAAACTTCTTTTAAAGTGTTAAAAAGTAGGGTTGTCACTTTGAGAATAACCATGTGTGTGACCCAACCCATGGTATCTGAATAAACTTCTACACATGCAAAAGCTATGCAATGGATAAGCAAGACCAAAGAATCGATGTCCTTGAATTATGATGTTGACAAAGAATATTAAATACGCCATAACTGCCAGAATGAACAAATCTTTCTTGGATGTAGTACAGCCAGAACACTCCTTAGAAGCAAGGATGGTGAGGCTTTGTTTCATGTGCTTTGGACATGCTATCAGGAGGGACAGGTCTCCACAGGACATCATCCTTAATAGAGGGTCCGTGAGAAAGAGGAAACCCTCAAAGAGATGGATCTCACCGTAAGCATTTTCACATGAATCAGCAAATGGTAACTGATTCAGCAGGCTGTTGGCCTTTCTTAGCCCATTGTCAACTCCCTTACTCAAGAAAAACAGAGTATTTGAGATGAAGGGAACGGCAGAGTGAAAATGGGACAGATAGCTTGAAGCAGTGGGTGATGAAGCAAAACCGACTCCAATTTGAAACTCCTATCCTGTTTGCCTTAGGAAGCCCTGGTTTCATAGTGGTTAGCACTGCGGCTGCTAACCAGAGTTGGCAGTTCAAACCCAGCAGATGCTCCTTAGAAACTCTAGAGGGCAGTCCTCCTGTGTCCTATGGGATCACTATGAGCCATAGTCGACTTAGTGGCAATGGGCTTGGTTTATCTGGTACCTTGTTTCCCTTAGGGAGAAAAAGTGCAACCAACTCAACACTTTGATCTGATCAGAGATACAAAGATTAAATTCTTGGCATGCCGAAGCAACAAAATATGGGCAAGGACAAACCTAGTGGCAGGCCTTACTTCAGGCCTTGTTATCACCTATTAGACTGGGTCTCTTTGTAATGGGTACCCAAAAGAATTTTATTGCTTACTCTAAGACAGAGAACATACAAATTACAGGCTTACACAGCTCCCAAAGATCTTACTTTTGTGGACTCTGTGGTAGAACCTAGCCAAAGTCCTGAAGGGCAGCTTCTAAAAGTCCCTTCCTTACTGAGCCACTCAGAACAGATGTTTGAAATCAGCATACCACTTTTCCAGAATTGTATACTGTTTTGCTCATCTACTATAATCTAGCTTTAGATACTGTGTCTGACACGTATGTGGTGCTAAATGAATGTTAAATGAACCGATTCTGGCATGACCTGATTCCGACTTGTGTCTTCTAGTTTGAGAAATGTATGATGTCATCACGTTATAACCATCCATATATTTATTCATACTATTTGTGAGAAATGATTCAAAAAATTCTCATGCATGTGTATACACTTCTTCAGATTCTTATATCAGGTGAAAAGTTAGGGACAGTTTTTTAAAATCTCATTAGAAATTCAACTTTTAAGCAAAGTATCACTGCCCTCAAAAAATAATAGGCTTTCTTCTATCCTCACTCTTAAAGTGTTAAAGTATTTCCCTAGCCCATGTGCTTATGGCCACCTTAGCCCTGTCACACTGTAGTCTTGCAGCAATCGAGGGCTTACAGAGGCTTTATCTTGGTTAAAGGTTTTTACCTCCACCCCTAAACATGCTTTGTATACATTGCTGATACAAGGACACAAATAGCAAAAACTGAACCATGGGGAAAAAAAGACAAGGAGAAAAACCAATCCAGTGCTGTTGAGTAAACCTACAGGACAGAGTAAAACTGCTCTACAGGGTTTCCAAGGAACAGCTCGTGGACTTGAACTGCCAACATTTTAGTTAGCAGATGTAGATGGTACCAGGATTTAACAACCATGAAAAGGGAAATGGCAAGTCACCACTGTAGTCACCACAAAGTGCTACAGAGTGTAGAAGACAGAGAGATTACAGAAGGACTGTGGAAAAGGGAAACTTCGAGCATCACAAAGGCTAGGCAGACCTTTGACAACTATACTGTTCAAGGACAGCTGTTCCATTAGGGAGCCACGTGTCTACAGGCAAGATGAAAAACTCAACGGCAGGCTTGTTAAACAAATACTTGTGATGGAATAATGGAAAACAAAACTGAAAAGATAAAATTGGAACAATATTGTACAGACTTCAAAGTGAGAAATCTGAGCACAACATACACAATGAGGACACTGTAGATTACTTTGACCAAAGTTGTACCAGCTCTAAGGTGAGGACAAGCCGTCAGTCAGAATGACTGACGGTGTAGGAAGAGTAGCTAGTACGTACGACACCACAACAGTCTGAGCCATGGTAGCAGTGGGACTGAAAACAGGTGCAAAAGAACACACACACAGAAGCACAAAAAGCAGAATCTCTTATTCAAGTGGCATAGAATTCAATGGATAAACTAAATACAACTAAAAAAATAATCCATATGAAAACAGTGGTAAGACAAAGTTCAGTTAGTAAGAAGCAAATTCAGGTATAATACAACAGCAAAACAAATTAACCAAACTTAAGCAGAGAGAATTATTTCTTAAAGAACATCTACCATTTCAAATTAATCTAATCATTTCAAATTAAGGGCCATGCACTTTTTAAGTAGGATATTGACTCCTTAGTACTAACGTTCATTTTGATTCATGACCAAACTAAAACGAGTATATAATATGAAAATGTCTTAGTACAGAGATAAAAACTGAAGTTTGATATAAAAGACTTCAACATCGCAAACATACTACTACTTCAAAAACAAGCTAAAGCTAGAATCACAGTTGTCGGGTTAAGACACTAGATAATATAAAAAAAAAAAACCTCAATACACACTTCTTTATGATAAAAAGCTGCTATGTACCAAGAAATTCATAAACACAATGAGTTGTTGGTTTTTAAAATAATACAAGTACACTATAAATTCTGTAGCAGGGCAATCTGACTTGCTTTAGTGACAAACAATTCTACTGTACCTATCATCAGACTGAGTGTTTAACATCCCTGTAAGCTTTGTCTGTATGAACAGAGTGGTTATCGTTAAAATGTTAACAGCAGATCTCTCCCCAGGATGGGATTGAGTTTACCTCTTTTTTTACCTCATCTACAATAAATATATTTTGAAATTAGAGAAGACAAAAAAAAAAAATGAGAGTAAGATTATATGCTTTAAGGATCACACAACAAACAGTAAGCAACTTATTAAAGATTATTCTGATTGTGAATGAGAATTACTAAAGGATTTTAAGCACTGGATTGACACGTCACACAAAAATCTTTGAAGCAACTGGGGTACTAGACTAGACCTCTGGAGGGAATATGGAAATGTCTTCAAGCACATTACCGGATATTAGAGATATGCAAAAACATACTTAGTCTACATCATTTTGTACAAATTTGGATCCTGAGTTGAGAATATAAGTAATCAGACTTCAAAGTAAAGTAAAACATTTCTAACTACAGCCACCTAAACTGGAAGGTCTATGTATGAAATCATGAGCTCCCAATGCTAAAACGACTACCATGAGTATTGTTATTAGGTAATGTCAAATCAGTTCTGATTCATAATGACCCTTTGTATAAGAGAAGTAAACACTGCTCAGTCCCGTGTCATCCTTGCAACACTAGGTATGTTTTGAGCCCACAGTTGCTGCCACTGTGTCAGCCTATCTCGCTGAAGGTTGTTTCCTTTTCACTGACCTTCTGCTTTACCAAATACGATGTCATTCTCCAGAAATTGGACATGTTACCAGGGGGGACCAAAATGAGACAAACTCTCACCATTCTCACTTCTAAGCAGTATTCAGATTGTACTTCTTCTAAGACAGATGTGTTCTTTCTTTTGGAAATGTACGGTATATTCAATATTTTTTGTCATCACCATAATTCAACGGCATCAATAATTCTTCGGTCTTCCTTTTTCATCATTTAGCTTTCACATGTGTATGAGAAAATACCAGGGCTAGGGTCAGGAGCGACTTAGTCCTTAAAGTGGCATTTCTGCTTACTTAAGATTTTAAAAAGGTCTTTCGCAGATTTGCCCAATGCAGTGTGTCATCTGATTTCCTGACTGCTGCTTCCACGGTTGTTGATTATTAATCCAACTAAAATGTGAGTTTGGGACAAAGGCAGTGTGGTAGGTACCCTGTGTTTGGCGTGATGGACTTGGCTCTGATGTCCAGATGCTATATTTAGCAGCTACCATTTACTCAAGTATGTCAACTAACCTCTGAAGGTTAAATGAAGTTATGATAACTCAATACTTACCGTATGATAATGATTAACACTAATACAAGAATGTGGCATATAGTTACATGTTCAAACCTAAGAGTGCTGCCACTGCTATTTACTCACTCTAAGATCCAATGAGTCTATGACTAAAAGATAAACAGCAGACATAAAAATCATTACATTTGGAAAACAAGTCTTTCCTTATCTGTGTACTGACTGGGTAACGCCTGGCAACATAGCCCATTCCTCTCCGAGAGCACGATTAGCACTGCTGCTCTGCCCAGACCAGAGAAAGAGACAAAGGGAAAAGAGAAAAACAGGCAGGCAATATGGCATAAGGGAGACCTGGGCCCAAATACAAATTAATGCTGCTGCCTTTTTTCCAGGTAAGGAAATTTTAACGAAAGGAGAAATAAATATACTATAAATGTTAAGATTCTAGTCATAAGTCTATCTTCCTCATTTATAGGCTATTAAACCTGCTCAAAGTAGCAAGTATAATTGTTACTTAATAAATTTGTGTTGAGTGATGTGTAAGTATTTACTTCCTAACCTAAAGCTTTTTGTAAACACGCTAAATTGGAAATAAAGATACTACCACAAAAGCTGGCCAAATCATGTTTTCGTACTTTGTTCCTGAATGAAGAACTATATATGTAACTCCACTAATGACATGAGACATGAGCCCAGCAAAATATGACATAATCAGACATCTTGCCAGGATTGGCCCATGCCCCTCCTATCTATTCATCCCTACTTTTATGCATTAGGGAAGAATGAATCCATTAATTCACAAAAAATACATTCAGTGCTTGCAAAGAGAAAAACAAGATACCAGCTGGTTAAGTATGAGGAACACTAGAATACATCCCCATGAAGACAAAGGCTATTGTTCACTCCTGTCTCACAACGTTCAGTATATAATAGTTGCTCAATAAATCCTTGCTGAACAAATGAATGGATTGCTCTTAGATGAAATAACTTTGGGCAACCTACATCAAATTACTTTAATGTTGCTGTTTTTCTTAAGGAAGGCCTTGGAAGAGTCAGACACAAGCAAACTGAAAGAATGGAAAAAAAAAACCATGCAAATGGTAACCAACAGGTGTGGCCATATTCATCATCAGACAAAATAGATTTTAAGTCAAAATCTCTTATAAAACACAAAGAAGGATAATGATAAAAGGGTCAACACATCAAGATGATACTTCAGTATAAATATATATGCACCTAACTTCCCAAAAAAACCAAATCCACTGCTGTCAAGTCGATGCCAAATCATAGTGACCTCTGAGACAGAGTGGAACTGCTCCAAAGTGTTTCCAAGGAGTGCCTGGCGGGTTCAAACTTCTAAACTTTTGGTTAACAGACAGAGCACCTAACCACAACACCACCAAGGGTTCCCACCTAAAATTAGCACCCCAAAAATGTGTGCAAATGCTGACAGAACTTAAAGGAGCAAGACATATCTCCACAATAGTATTTAAAGACTTTGATATACCACTTTAAACACTGGATTTGAACAATACCATAAATCAGTTAAGGCCCTGGAAGAGTTCTATTTATTTTATAAAACATTTTCCCAGACTACTATTAGAGGATACCTCAACATAATAAAAGAGGATTTCTTTTACATTATAAAACTGATTACATGCCCTAACAGAGCTGAAAACACACAACCTTACAAAAAACGTTCTACGAACTAGTTTCAATATCATTTTATTAGCACTTATTACATTAAAATTCACATTTACAGGATTGTTTTAGAAAATTCTACAGCATAGGTACTTAGATTTTAACAGTAAGACAGAGCCTACTCTCATTATAACACAGCCCTTAAAAACTCAAGAATAATACTGAGAATTAAGTGCAGTTCTATCAAGAACTAGAAATAAACTGCGTGCACAATGTCACTTAAAGCAATATTCCACAGAAGTGTAACATACTTCTATGAATGTGAATTTCAATGGCAGACATCATTAGCTTCCAAACAAATGATACTAATGGGATTTCCAATCAAAACACAAGCACAGTGGCTTTCATCCAGTACAGAGCTATGATAATTCTATAAATAGATTCTGAATTCTTAAGTACTTATGATTTTATGCTGTGACACTAGTACCAACCATACCAACTCTACTGCATACAAAGTGACACATTATGACAAGAGGGCACTAAAGAAAGCCTTTGTCTCTATCAGAAACTGCAGAGTTTTCCAGTAGCATAGGCTGGTCATTGCTGATCCAGTGAAATTCTGCGGCCTCCAGCTTGAGCAGTATTATAGGAGTCACAAATCTTACATTTCATGCCTAATATATGGAACTGGACTGTGGATCGTCCATTGCAATCATTGCAGAGAATCTGAAAAGTGAAGAGATTAAATGACATTACACATATAAATCATACATATACGAAGTGGCACTATGTGCTCACACAATCCCTTGAAAATCTTACTGAATATGTCAAAACATGCAACTATAAGCCTAAACACTTCCATAAATAGAAACACTTTTTTTTTCACTGAAAATTCTAAGAGGCCATTAAGGTACTTTTGAATATAGAAAATGAAAACAAAGACTTCAGCAAAGGAGACTTACATTAAAATAGTTTCCAGACAGCATACACTAGAAGGAAGATCTATTTACCTGGACTTCAACATAACCTAAAAATTCTTCCAATCTTAACCCCAAACGGTGAGGACTGAGTAGCAGGGGCAGGGACCCAGGGACCATGCTCTCAGGGGATATTACGGCCAATTGCTGTAACTAGCCTAATGGAGTCTTCTCCACCCCATACTGATGAGTGGCATCTGAGGTCTTTAAAGCTAGCAAGCTGCCATCCGAGGTATACCAAACAGTCCCAACTAAGCAGGAACAGATGATCACCAAGGACAAAACTGACATGGGGGAAAGAGAACCCAGAAGACAGAAAAACCCATGTGAATGGGTGACTACATTAACATGCAACCAGAAGAACCAGATGGTGCCCAGACACCTCCAGTGGAAGCTGTGATGGGGCTCATACAGTTGAGTCCCAGTGGCAATATAAGAATAAAAAGGGGTGCACCCTGAGAACTCCACTACAAGGCTGCAATTGATGGTCCAAAGGCCCGAGGGTTCCCCTGGGAGCATGGCCCCTACACTCAATGCTGCTTCTAATCATAAGTCATTACTGAGGTCAACTCTTCAGACAGGAATGGATTGGACTCAGTGACACAGAGTGATCATATCGTGTGTGCACTTTGTGGTTCTATGCATCTATAGGATGCCGTCCTACGGGCCTCTTACTAGAGGGGAATGGAGAGGGTGAAGAGGAGGGGACAGGGGATTGTTAGGAGGTTATGACTTGTATGGAACAGAAAGGAGGAGGGTGCTGTCACGAGGCAAGGAGAGCAGTCGGAGCTGCATATAGGCAGGCATGCGAATTTAAACCAGATTGTACACTTTCACTCAATAACAATTAAAAAACAAAAACACTTCCAAATAATATAAATAATACTAGCAAGAAAATTATCCTAGGCATAATCAGATCAAATCTAATGCTTATGATTCAAAATAACATACATAATTTCTTATATTTCATTGATACTTAGACACACACCACTTTCAACTTTTAAAACTGAGATATGTATACTGTTATAACATTCTTGCTTATTCTTTAAGTGTAATATACTAAATTACTAATCTCCCATGACTCAGTGATGAATTAAAGCCCCAAAAAAGATAGTGCCTAAAATTGAGTAAAGAGAGGCTGCTGGCTCATCCCTAAAATACACTAAGATTCCAGATAGGAATTCATCTCTTCTAGTACTAAGACACTGAAAAATACTAGTTTTTAACCTACAAATAGACCAACACATTATTATGACAGAAAAGCATTACTTTTAGAATGAGCCAAGCCAAGTGCCGTCGAGAATAGTAACACCATAATATGCATAAAACAAAATTTGTTCCAAATTATAATTTGGAAAAAAACTTATTTTAAAATATGATCCAGAGGAGGCAGAGTCAAGATGGTGGACTAAGCACACGTCTCTTTATATCCCTCTGGAAACCAAGACTTGAATTGATAATCAAACGTAGCCTTCTGGTCACCTAATCAGCTCCAGGACACGGCACAGGGCTGTTACTTTGGACTTCATACCACTGAGCGAAAAACCTCCTCTCTTTCGCTGACTCCCGTGCCTGGCTAGCCCTGGCTCTCACGGACGAAAGGTAAACGCACCATTTTGACTTTTTTTTTTTTCCTCTGTCTTGGCCGGCGGGCAGAGTCAGGTCTTGCCTAGTGGCTAGACTCAGACATGCTGCTGGGGGGACAGGCAGGCGAAATTCCCATATTTTGAGAGCCAGGCTTAGGACTCTGTTAATCTAGCCACTTTGAGCCTTTGGTTTTATATCTGCCTCGGTGGGGTTTGTATGGAGTTTCGCAGCCAGTGTGCGGGACGCAATGTTGGATACGGAGATTCTAACGGGACCTCAGCCTTAGCCTGGGAGCCAGTGCCTGCAAACAGGACAGCGCTTCTCCAACAGAAAAGTAGCAGTTTCCCCATGCCACCTGCTTTGGGGTTCCTGCAACAGAATCAGAGGAATCACTACCTCTCAGCATCTTTAGCCCCTCTGTCTGCTGCCTGTGTGGAGGACACCATCTTGGATACAGTGGCCGCAGCTGGACCTAATTCTTAGTTTGGGAGCCAGAGCCTGCCCACAGGAGAACACTTTTCTATCAGAAAAGCAGTACTCTATGCAGTGTCGTCGGCCCTGTCAGCGGAGGCCAACAGGGCAGTAGCATTGCTGTATTCTGAACTAGTTTGTATCATCTGGGGTTGGATATAGTGGCACTTACTTTGCCAGTTGAGAAGTGGGACCTCTATACCTGAAAACCTAATTGACTTGTGAAGTGGTCAGATATCTTTTGCTTTACATTTTAAGACAGCCTAGAGAAACATCTGCAGTCCATCCTCACAGATACCTCTTCCAGCTCTACATACTCCCATGGGTCCCAAAAAGCAACAGACACTTGTGGCATACAAGAAATCAGCCATGGCTTCAGAAGGCTCCCAAGCAAAGCAACCAAGGAGTTTTCCAGATGAAGAAACTTTTATGAAAGCATCAGAAGGTGAATACACAATGATTATATACAGAGCCCTTCTAGACCTTATACAAAATGCAGCAGAACAAAATGAAAAATTAAGCAAGATGTTCGATCTGATGGAACACCAGTATTTTGAAATCCAACAGATGAAGAACAAAATCAAAGACATAGAAACTTCAATGCAAAGCAAGGAAAACAGAATGGAACAAATAGAAAAAAGAATTTCTGACTTGGAAGACAGAGCTACTGAGGCCAGCATTTATGAGCAGAAATCAGAAAAAAGAAACAAGAAAAATGAAGAAACATTAAGAAGCATGTGGGACTCTATTAAGAGGAACAACCTTCAATCAATTGGAGTCTCTGAACAGTGTAAGGCATCTGAGAACACAGAGAGTATTGTTGCTGAGCTGCTGAAAGAAAACTTCCCAGAAATCATGAAGGAAGAGAATATAGACATCTCAGATGCATATCGTACATACCACCCAATATAGATCTCAAAAGAAAGACTCCAAGACATATTATAATCAAGCTCAACAAAATGAAACATAAGCAGCAACTCCTAAAGGCAGCAAGACTCAAAGCAAAGCTAACATTCAGAGGGAAACCCTGTAGATTCTCTTGAGATTTCTCAGCAGAAACCATGCTGGCATGTAGACAGTGGCATGACACATTCAAAGCCTTGAAGAAGAACTTCCAACCAAGAATTATATATCCTGCAAAACTATCTTTCAAGTACAAAAATGAAATTAAGACATTCCCAGATAAGTAGAAACTCACAGACTTTGTAAAAACCAAACCAAAACTACAAGAAATACTGAAAGAAGTTCTTGGATCTGGCTTAGAAGAACAAAACCACTAACTTTATATTTTAGAACGACATACTACTCAAAACTCTACTCAGTTAGGGAAGGCTCCAAAGCCAATCACAGCTTTGATATGGAAAGAAGCAATCCAATGATCACCATGAAAACTATAGTGTCATCATATTAAAAAGAGGGATGTACTACAGTTGTTATAGTCCTTCCAGATGGACAGGAAGATGACAAGACTGGGAGTAATTAAAATTGGGTTTATATATAGTTTATTAAGGGGGATTATAGGGGCAGCTCTAAAGCACAAGATGTATCATACCATTTCAAGAAATGTAACACAGGAGTCTCAACAACCACAAAATCAGCTCTGAAAAAGGTGAAAAACCAACTCACAAAAAAGAATATCCCAGAACAGACTAATAAAAACAACAGAGAAACCATCAACATAAAAACAAACATATCACAATGGCAGCACTGAACACATATCTATCAATAATTACACTGAATGTGAATGGACTGAATGCTCCAGTAAAGAGACATCGAGTGACATCTTGGATTAAAAGACATGACCCATCCATATGCTGTCTACAAGAAACTCACTTGAGACCTAAAGATAGGAACAAACTGAAAATTAAAAGTTGGAAGAATATATATCAATAACGAACAAAGAAGAGCAGGGGTGGCAGTTCTAATCTCAGACAAAATCAATTTTAATGTCAAATCCACCATTGTGGACAAACATGGACACTATTTATTGCTGAAAGGTTCAGTACACAAGCAAGACTTAACTATATTAAATATTTATGCACCTAATATCAGAGCACCTAAATACGTCGAAGAAACACTAACTACACTCAAAAGAGAGTTAGATGACTCCACCATAATAGTGGGAGACTTCAACACTCCACTCTCAATACTAGACAGATCATCTAGAAAAAAACTCAGTAAAGATACGGAAGACTTCACTGACACAATTAACCAACTAAACCTCATTGATATATACAGAACTTTACACCCATCAGCAGACAACTACAGCTTCTTCTCCAGTGCAGATGGAACATTCTCCAGAGTTGACCACGTGATAGGCCATAATGCAATGCTCAACAAAATCCATACCACTGAATTACTGCAAAGCATCTTCTCAGATCATAAAGCCATCAAAGTTGAAATCAATAGCAGAAAAACATAGATAGAAAGTGGAACTCTTGGAAACTGAACAACACCTTGCTCAAAAAAACATGGGTTATAGAGGAAATCAAGGATGAATTAAAGAAATTCATGGATTCCAATGAGAACAAAAACACTTCCTATCAGAACCTATGGGATACAGCCAAAGCAGTGCTCAGAGGTCTGTTTATCTCCATAAATGCACACATCTGGAAGCATGAAAGAAACCAAATCAAGGAACTAACCCTACAGCTTGAACAAGTAGAAAGAGAACAACAGAGGAACCCCTCAGGCACCATAAGAAATGAGATCATAAAGATTAGAGCAGAGCTAAAGGAATTAGAGAATAGAAAAACAATTGAAAAAATTGAAAAGACCAAAAGCTGGTTTTTTTAAAATATCAACAAAATTGACAAATCACTGGCTAAACTTACTAAAGAAAAGCAGGAAAGGAAACAAATAACCCAAATTAGAAGTGAGAGGGGGGTTGTCACCATAGATGCAACAGAAATCAAAAATATCATAACAGAATACTATGAAAGACTGTACTCTAACAAATTTGAAAACCTAGGGGAAATGGACGAATTCCTTCATTCATACCACCTACCCAAATTATCACAACGTGAAGCAGAACAACTTAATAAATCCATCACAAAGGAAGAGATTGAAAAAGTCATCAAAACACTGCCAACCAAAAAAAGTCCAGGTCCAGATGGCTTCACTGCAGAATTCTACCAAGCATTTAGAGAAGAGTTATCCCCAATACTACTGAGACTATTTGACAGTATAGAAAGGGATGGAGTACTCCCAAACTCATTCTATGAAGCCAGCATAACCCTGATACCTAAGCCAGGGAAAGACCCAACAAAGAAAGAGAACTACAGACTGACATCACTCATGAATCTAGATGCAAAAATCTTCAACAAAATTCTTGCCAACAGAACACAACAACATATCAAGAAAATAATCCAACATGACAAAGTGGGATTCATACCAGGGATGCAAGGCTGGTTCAACATCACAAAAACAATTAATGTGATGAACCACATAACTAACTCAAAGACAAGGATCACCTGATTTTGTCCAATGATGTAGAAAAGGCATTTGATAAAGTCCAACACTCATTCATGCTAAAAACTCTTGGCAAAACGGCATAGACGGCAAATTCCTCAACACAATAAGGGCCACTTATACAAAGCCAATTGCCCACGTCATCCTGAATGGAGAGAGACTGAAAGAGTTTCCCTTGAGATCAGGAACTAGACAAGGATGCCCACTCTCACCTCTTCTATTCAACATTGTGCTAGAAGTTTTAGCCAGAGCAATTAGACAAGACCAAGAAATAAAGGGCATCTGCATCGGCAAAGAGGAAGTTAAAATCTCCCTGTTTGCAGATGATATGATTGTATATGCAGAGAATCCCAAGGAATCTATACGTAAACTACTCAGACTGATAGAAGAGTTCAGCAAAGTCTCAGGATACAAGATAAACATAAGTAAATCAGTAGGATTCCTTTATACCAACAACAAGACTGTTAAGGAAGAAATTATCAAATCAATACCATTTACTATAGCCTCTAAGAAGATAAAGTACCTAGGAATTATCTAACCAGAGACATAACAGACCCTTACAAAGAAAACTACAAGCCCTTACTACAAGAAATTAAGAGAGACTTAGATAAATGGAAAAACCTACCCTGCTCATGGATAGGAAGACTTCACATTGTGAAAATGTCTATTTTACCCAAAGCAATCTATTTATATAATGCTATCCCAATACAAGTTCCAGCATCATTTTTTAATGAGATGGAGAAACAAATCACCAATTTTGTATGGAAAGGGAAGAAGCCTCAGTTAAGCAAGGTACTACTAAAGAAGAAGAACACACTGGGAGGCCTCTCATTACCCGACTTTAGAACATATTACACTGCCACAGTGGTCAAAACAGCCTGGTACTGGTATAAGAACAGACAGATCGATCAGTGGAACAGAACTGAGACCCCAGAAATGACTCCATCTGCCTATGAACAAGTGATATTTGACAAAGGCCCTAAAACATTAAACTGGGGTGAAAACAGTTTCTTCAACAAATAGTGCTGGCAAAATTGGATATCCATCTGCAAGAAACTGAAACAAGATTCGTATCTTACACCTTATACAAAAACCAACTCCAACTGGATAAAAGACCTAAATATCAAACCTAAAATGATAAAGCTCATCCAAGAAAAGGTAGGAACAACCGTGGAAGTTTTAATACACAGTGTGGACAGACTCCAAAATCTGTCAGACAAACCACAATCATCAGAAGAGAAAATAGATAAATGGGAACTATTAAGAATCAAACACTTTTGCTCATCCGAAGACTTTATTAATAGAATTAAAAGAACACCTACAGAATGGGAAAAAATATTTGGCAACTCTATGTCAGACCGATGCCTGATCTCCATAATCTGTAAGATACTACAAAATATCAACAAGAAGACAAATCATCCAATTAAGCGATGGCCAAAGGAGATGGACAGATATTTCATTAAAGAGGAGATCCAGGCAGCCAAAAAACACATGCGGACATGTTCATCATCTTTAGTTGTTAAAGAAATTCAAATCAAGATGACAATGAGATACCATCTCACCCCAACAAGGTTGGCCATGATCCAAAAAACACAAAACAACAAATGCTGGAGAGGCTTTGGAGAAAGTGGAACCCTCCTACATTGTTGGTGGGGTTGCAAAATGGTCCAGCCTCTTTGGAAAGCAATCTGGCGCTTCCTTAAAAAAATGGGTATTGATATACCATTTGACTCAGTAATTCCACTACTTGGAATATATCCTACAGAATCAAGGCCTTTCACACCAACGGACACATGCACCAGAATGTTTATCGCAGCACAATCCACAATAGCAAAAAGATGGAATCAACCCAGATGCCCAACAACAGAAGAATGGATAGGTAAACTATGGTATATATACTCAATGGAGCAGTACACAATGATAAAGAACAACGATGACTCCAGGAAACATCTCCTGACCTGGTTTCAATTGGAAGACATTATGTTGAGTGAAAGCAGTCAGAGACAAAAGGACAAATACTATATAAGACCTCTACGATAAGATCTCAAAAACAGACTTGTGTATAGAAGAAAAGACTCTTTGACAGCTGCAAGGGAGGGGAGGGAGGGAGGGAGGCGGGAGGGTTTAGGTTAGATAGTTGCTAGGTATCTGGTTGGGTGAAATCGGTGACAGCACACATTAGAAACAAGAACAATATTAAGTGGACTTAAACATAACATGAGTACTCCTTCCATCTTAACCCAATATTGCAAGGATAGAGTATTTGGGGCGGGGGGCGGGGGACCATGCTCTTAGGCGAAAGCGAGGCCAATTGGCATAACTAGCGTTTTGCTAAGAGGGCTCTCTGCACCCCACATTGGTGAGTGGCGTCTGGGGTCTTAAAAGCTGCCAAGCTGCCATCCGAGGGCACAGCAAATGGTCCCACCTCAGCAGGAACAGATGCTCACTGAGGACCAAAATGACATGGGGGAAAGACAACCCAGAAGACAAAGAGACCCACAGCAGTGGGTGCCTAAATCGACTTGGGACCGGAAGAACCAGATGGTGTCTGGCCACGACCAACGATAGCCACGATTGAGCTCACTAAGTTGAGTCTCACTGGCAACACAAGAATAAAATAGGGTGCACCCTGAGATCCCCACTAAAAGACCTCAATTGATGGTCCAGTGGTTTTGGGGTTCCCCTGGGAGCATGGCCCCTCGCCCTGATGCTGCCCTTGACCATAAATCATAACGAAGGTCCACGCTTCAGACAGGAATGTATTGGACTTGGCGATGCAGAGTGACCATATATTTGATGCACTTTACGGTTCTATACATCTATAGGATGCCATCCTGCTGACCTCTGGCTGGAGGAAGGAGAGTGGGTGAAGAGGAGGGGAAAAAGAGACTGTTGGGAGAATGATACAAATATGGTGCAGAGAGGAATAGTGTGCTGTCACCAGGCAGGGAGAGCAGTGGAAACTGCATATAGGTGGGTATGTAAATTTATATGGGAATGTACACTTTCACTCAGTTATATTAAATAAAAAATTAAAAACAAAAAAGAAACTAAAATATGATCCATATGCAGAAACTGGGTACTTAGGGCTGCAGTGGTGTAGGGAAAATGACTGAAAGCTCACAGGTATGGCGTTTCTTTTTGGGGTGATAAAAATGCTCTAAAATTGATTGTGGTGATGTTTGTACAACTCCAAGAATATACTTCAAAACCACAGAACTATACACTTCAAATATGGAAATTTCATAGTATATAGATACGAGTTAATAAAACTGTTATAAAAAAATTATCTAAAGGACACAGCACACTTCAGCTTGTGGTGAAACACCACATGATTCTCAGTTGGTATTCCAAAAGTGATCTTTCTTTGTCCTTGCTAACAATTCACTTATCCACATGAATTACAAAATGCTCGTTTCAATAAAGCAAAAAGGCATTTTTATTTGACTTTGATAGATAGTTTTTAAGGAGTTAAGAGCTCAGCGGTTCAAACCTACCCAGCAGCTCCATGGGAGAAGACCAGGTTATCTGCTCCAGTAAAGGCTGCAGCCAGACCCAATGCCATCAAGTCAATTCCGACTCACAGTAACCCTACAGACAGAGCAGAACATCTCCGCAGGGTTTCCTAGGCTGTCCATCTTTACAGAAGCTGACTGCTACAGATTTCTCCCACGGAGTAGTAACATGGTGGGTTCAAACCACTGACTTTTAGGTTAGCAGCTGAGTGCTCAACCATTCCATCACCAGGGCTCTTCCATAAAAATGACAGCCTGGGAAACACTAGGGGGCAGTTCTACTCTGTCACAGGGGTTGCTATGAGTCGGGACCAACTTGACAGCACAGAACAACATGTGGCTTTTCTCCTTGCATGTACAAGTACTACACAAAAATATCTGAATTACACTGAGGTTCTTTAGAAAATTCACAGTATGTCCACGAACTGTTCAAGCACCAGATAGCTATCTAACTTTCCAATTCCAATCTGTAACTCAATGTCATGCTGAGAATAGACAGCAGCACCTCTTAAGTAATGGAAAAAAGAACAAAGGCACAGCACTACTTTCTGTACTTCAGGTTGCAGGCTGTTGTTGCTGAGTGCCGTTGGCTCAACTCTGTGACTCCTAGTGATCCTACAGAACACAGCAGAACTACGCCGTAAGGTTTCCAGGCTGTAATCTTCACAAAGCACGCTGTCAGCTCTTCTCCCCCACAGAGCAGCTGGTGAGGTCCAACCATACACTTCTAAGTTAGCAGCTGAGTGCTTAGCCACTGCACCACTAGGGCTCCTTAAGTGACAGGCTAACAAATACAGTATACGTTATCATAAAACGTACAGTAAGTTTTAAAAATCAAAGTGTAATCTTCTTCAAAAATCAATAAACATGATTTCCTGAAATAAAATTAAAAATAAAAGTAAAACATAATAAAATATCAAACCAGTGATCCACTTCCAGTCAGGTACATTACTGACTCTGACAAGTAAAGTGTAAACTATTTGAAAGAAAGCTGTTGCCTGCCATCTAGTGTTGGGAAGCACTACGCAAAGGCATTAGGATTTTTTCTTGGGCAGAGCTCAAAGTAACTGAAATTTAAAGACTGTTTTGTCCTCCCTGTTAATCATCACATTGTCATCTGTGTCAAAATAGTAGTTTTTAAGTAAAATTTGAATAAAAATGCAAAAATGAACAAGAACCCTGTCAAGAAACTTGAAAACTTTAAAATACTGGTTCTACTCACATCCACAGTCATGTTCTGATATTCTGATGGCATCGGTGTCTGTGCTACCTCATCATCCAGTTGTCTCCAGTACCTGGTCATGTCCAAAGCCGAGTGCATACATAAGGGACATCTGTAGCCTCTAAAAGAGATCAAGAAGTTATTTTCCAAACATCAATTAGTGAGTACACCAACTCAGGGATACAAGGAGATGCAAACTAACTGGCATACAAACCATCTAAGGCAAGGCATTCTTTGGCATTTTAAGAGAGTCTATCAGGAACCTGGAAATCTTTACAAGATAAAGGTTTAAATAAAATCTTGTATCTTATGGTATATTTTAAACCAACTTCTCTTTTCTTAGTTCTCTATAATGCAGAGGCATAAATACACCTTCTTGTAGAATATAGTTATATATATTTTTTAAAAGTTACTTTTTAGATAAACAGCCTCAGTTTCTAAATACATTCACACAAAAGAGACTGTATTCCTGAAAAATTATTCAGATGATATTTTTCCTTTCTAAGAATTCTGAAAAAGTTCCTCTCTTATCTGGCTCTTGTTTGCTCATCAATTTGCAGGATCAATTCACATTTTTCACAGTTTCCTCTTTCCTAACTTTTTTCATTAATTATAAAATCTCCACCACCCCATCTACCTCCCCACCCCCACCTCCCACTCCCTGCACAGTACAGTGCGAGCATTAGATAATTTCTTGACTAGCTTTCTTTGCAGGTCATTATACTGGGCACGTAATCTCTTGAGAGAATTCTGAGCAACATTCCTCAGCAGCATTATTATGTTCTGGCAGAGATTGTACTCCCTGGTAAGTATCGCCAGAAAACATGCCATTTCTGTCTCAAACTGAGGGATAAAATAAGGCATAATAAGAAGCATGGGGACAAAAGTGTCATTACATCCCCCAAAATCTTCTGCCCAGTTTAATATTACCCATCTAGCCTATCCATCTCAATATAAATATCTGATATGCCCAACACAGTTGGAGTAACATTAATGTCTGCCCACCTCCCCAACCCACAAAAAAAGCACATCTTAAAATTATATATTTTTTTACAAATCCCATCACTCACTCACTCTTTCAACATTTCTTCATAACATGTTCTGAAAGAAAACACAACATTATTTTAGTAGAGCAAAAACTATCTTCACTGTTTTCAAACATCTGAGAGAAATAAAAACAAAGGTACTTACCTGTGTAAAAGATGTCCGCATGGTAAGACATGGGCAACAACACGAGACGTGTGAATGTCCTATAAAGGAAGGAAGTACTAGTGCTCCAGTGAAAACTATATAAATATCCAAACATTTTAAATTCAAGAGGGGAGACTTTCAAAGCAAAAACCAACAAAGTTGATTTCTAAGCTCACCTCCAGACATATTGGACAGTTCTGCCGGGAGACATTTTCAATACACTATTTAAAAGAGAAAATTCATATCATCAAAAGCTTAACTAGGAGGAAGATTTAATAGCAGTATTAATAAAAGCTAGAAATAAAACCACCATTAGTATCAACACACTAAAAATATTAAGTGAAATTAATACATGCTTACAAGATGTCAAACAGGTAAGGAAAATTTTAATGGTTAGTCTTTAATTCGCACAACACCCATCTCAAGCTTGGCACATCAGCTGAAACAACAAAAATGAAACAGAATGAGACCTGGTGTCTGACTAGGTTCCGAGAGTAAGAGGAAGCAGGGCATCAAGGGTGACATCCCAGTTTTTAAGGTAAGCACTCAAGTGGATGGCAGGACTGTTTACAAAACAAAGTCAAAGATAAATGCCTGAGAAGAAACAAACTGAGGAGAGAGAATACATACAGTTTTTCAAAGACAACAGAATACAGTGTGGGAAAAACCTATTAAGTTTAAAAATCTGAATTATAACCCCAGCTGTGCCACTTACTAACTCAACATTTTAGACAAGCTATTATTTTTTCCACTTTATTTTCTCTATAAAACAAAATACCTATTTTGTTGATTCTCAAGGACACTCTGCACACACACACACATTTTAACATCTCCAGAATCACAAGTATCTGATAGTCAATGGTATCTTCAAGGGGAGGAGATGCATATGCTGTGCTAAGGACAGACCGGGAATTGTTTTTACGTGTGTGTCCATGTACATGTGTACACACATAGCACATGCTTTGGAAACTCTAAAGCACTACAGAAATGCAATCTCTAAGAAGTTACGGATTCAGGGTTATTTATATTAGCATATTTTGCTATTACTCCAAACTCAAGTTTATAAAACCAAACTCAGTATTTTATCATTCACAAATACATAATCTGTTAATCAAGTACCTTAGGTCAAGGTATCCTCAGTCAGCCCAAATTTCTGCCACAATACCGTGCTAACACAGGCTTTATGTTCATTCCTCATATCCACTTCCCTCACAACCACCATATTTTTATGCAAATAGTGCATGTCTTCAACATCTGTTTGCCAGCTGCTCCCTCCCACCTTGAGGTATTCTGTAATTTTTTCTTAATAGCAAGATACTGAGAAAAAAAATACTGGCATAGCACCACCTATAAAAACACCTTACAGCGAGAGGAAGCAGTTAACAAACACACACAGAGGGCATGAATTACTGATGTAAAAATACGGGATACATTTTAGGCCAGTTATTATTTAACGTCTATATTTCTGTAACAGGGTGTTTATCTCCCATTGAACCTACTTCAGTGCTAAGCAAAGGATTTCAAATGCTTCTCTTTCCAGTCAGTGTCTGTGTTTCTATGTCTCTCTCAACACCCACACTCAATACTGTTGCTTATACTACTCCCCCTTCCCAAGTATTTTCACTTCCCTCTAACTACTCTAACCCTCACTGGTCTCTCCACTCCCTAAATTCTTATAGTAAAATCAGTACTTCATAATTGATCCTTTATTAAGGTTTTTTTTTCCCCCCATGAGAACCTATTGTAAAGGACCTGGAATCGTGCTACAATCTTCTGTATCTAAAGTATGTCTTAATTATAAAAGGAAATACACAAGTATTGTAAGTCTTAGAATGCTGTACTAACTAGCTGCACTGTTCAGTATTTCTCCTGCATTATTTTTAAAGTTATTCTTAAAAACAGTACTGTCAAGGTTAGCCAGGGAACCTGGTCTCTGCCCCACATACTAACACCTTACTCCAGAATCTAACATGTTCTAGGGATAACAAAGGTCGTGGTTTGCATTATAAAACACACACACAGTACTGATAAGGTTACTAAGGGAAGCTGCTATGCCACATATCACCAGCTCCTCCCTGGCACTTTGTGATGCAAATATAAGTTCTTCCTGGCAGTTGTGATGCAGATACAACAATTCCTCCTGGCAGCTGTGAAATGGCTACAGTAGCCTCAAATCCAAGCAAAAACAGTTACTACCTCCGCTCCCTTCTATGACATCACCCCTTGCTTTGCCAATAAAAAGCATCCTGAAAACGTATACTGGGTCTTTCTCCACTGATGGAGACTGACCCGTTCTCTCTTTGAAATGTACTTCCCCTTAATAAATTTTTCCGTCATTTGCTCCCCAAATGATGCATCCTTGTGCACTTCGGGAGAGGGGATCCCAGTTTGCCACCCCTTGGAAGAACAAACTTAGATCACAGGAACCCACATCAGGTAATTCAGGGTCTAATCTGCATGACCTCGACAATACCAATGACAAGAATCCATAAATCAATTCTTAAGTTGCCAACATTATGCTAGTAACTGATATAAGCATTCTTACATGGTAGTGAAGAAATAGCACTGTAATCAGAAGTACCAAGGCACATATTTTAGAATATATGCTTCTTAAAAGTGCCCTTAAAAAAGGGTGACACAACTGTACTTGGTAATAAAGGAAAATCTGCATGCTTCCAGAACATATAAAGATTTAAGCTAGTATTGGAGGGGCCCTACAAAAGGGGCAATGCCAAACCTCATTTCAGCCTGGACTGGGGCCAAATAGAAGGTGGCCCGGAGAAGGGTCCCCACATGTGGTAAGGGTGACTCCTCCCCTGGAGTCCTTATCACTCACCAGCAGAAAGAGGAAAGTCATGCTAGAGACGAACCAGCTCCCGGATGTCAGCACCCAAATGTCGAGGTCATGCAGCTGATTAGACCTCGAGTGACCTGAATTCGGTTCCAGAGATCAGAGACCGATGGGTGGCAAACTAGGATCCGTACCACCCCCCAAAAGCACACACAAGGATGTGTCTTTTTGGTAGCAAACAACAGAAAAGTCTATTAAGGGAGAGTGCGTTCCAAAGAGGGAAGGAGTCAGTCTCCAAGAGTGGTAAAAGACTCAGTATACATTTCCAGGGTGCTTTTTATTGGCAAAAGCAAGGGATAAGTTTTATGTCTGGGAATCAGATCAAGTCCGAGATCCAGTCCCTGACAGATTGAGCTTTCTCATGAAACATCTCCTCTCATGGCCTCTGGGCCCATTCTTCCCTTTTAACTATGTCCTCCAAAATATTAACCTCCTGGTGAACTTCCAACCACAAGCCCAAGGGCCCTCCTGGGGGGCATAACTCCCCTTTGAGTTCTGGCTCTACTGCCACCTCTTTCAAAAACCTTTAAGGTAGCCAGATGGATGCTCCTAAAAAACCGGTGTATTGAGATACCAACAGAGAAATATGGACAGAACATGCCCTGGTCTCAGGAGTGACCTACAGGGGAGGGATGCCCTAAGTGGTCCAGTCTCACAGACAGTTTCTAGGGCACAGGTCTCCAGAAGATCTGCCTGGGGAGGAAAGCAGCAAGATGCGCCCCCTGGAAAGCCTCAGAGAAGGGTGGAGGGACGCCTCTCCCTACTCCTCTTAATTTTGGCTCAGTGATGACTGGGACACTGGCCTCCCAAGCCCAACTCCCCTTGTCAGGTCCTCCCTACAGAATGGGGCCCACTAAGTCATAATACATCCTATTAAGTCTCTTAGCACTAACTGGAGCAATCCTAACCCAATTCTAGACTCCAAACAATCCTTTCTTGCTTGTCTGACAAGGATCACTGAGAGTCTTAAGAGACCCCCAGTAGCAGTCTGTTGACCAAGAGGGGACCCCCAAAATCAGCTGAGAACTCCAAACCCTGACAGAGACAGACAAGCTACCTCACTGACAGGACAAGGCAAGAGGCTACTGGAGCAATTTTGACTCCAAGCCTTCTCCTGCTATTCCGGGGCTGGATACGTATGGGACTGAGAAAATCTTTAATCTCTGCTCCTTCAGTTTGCCTCTCCTTCCTCCATAGGGCAACTACCCACCCTTTTCCCTCATGTTTTGTCTTCTCTCTCTTTAAATGGAGCGCCAAGGACTGATCACCTTTGGTCTTGTCTGCCTGCTTTGTCCCTGGCACCAGGCCTAGATACCCATTTTCTAATAAGCCATGGCCTCTGAGCCCATTCTTTCCTTTTAACTATGTCCTCCAAAATACTAACCACCTGGTGAACTTCCTACCACAAGCCCAAGGGCCCTCCTGGGGGGCATAACTCCCCTTTGAGTTCTGGCTCTACTGCCACCTCTTCGGACATTTGGCAGCAGGAAGAGATGTCCATAAGGCCTTTTGCTAGGGTTAATGCTCCTCCCGCCATAGCTCTGTCCTTCACCACAACTCTGTCCTTTGCAACCACCACCTCAGTCTGGAGAACAGAATCTGCTGGTACTCGGTCTTCCAGGACCATTCTTCTCCAAATTTCTTGTGGCAGCGGTATCATTCTCAAAGCGGATCGCAGTCCCATTTCTGTCTTTGTCTTTATTTTCACACTGATCTTCTGTAACAACCTGTGTTTCAACCTCTTATTATTGTTGTGAAGTTTGCTACAAAAAATTGTGTTCCAGCTGTAGCAAGAGAACCGGTCAGCTGAGCAGAGAATCTATCATTTCCAAAAGCAGCCGATAGAAACTTTATGAGTTAAAATTAGTTAAAACATGAGACACAGTAAAAATTCAATAAAAACCTAAAATATTTATACAAATTTTACTTCAATTACAGGCTTAAAAATAATGTCCAGGACCTTTTAGGTGGCTTACTGTAGAGTGTCACCATTTACAGATAGGTGTCACCATTTACATGTATGTATGCTTGCTTTTCCAGCAGCAAGTGAAAATATATTTGTCATAATAAGTAAGTTAATTTTTGCTGTTTAAAGGGATATACTGTAGAGGCTTGCTGAAAAATATTTGATATGGTCAAAAGTTTTGTCTGACAGAAGTTTAATGATTTAATTTTTATGAATATTAATGCTAGAAAAAAATTGGATTTTTTTTGCTGTTAAAATAACAAACTTTTCTCTGATTTCTGAGTAAACAGTTAATTCATGCTTTGTGTCACCTCCCTTGCAGGCAAATATTTGACCTCTCATTTAAATCAGAGTCCTGAGTCAGAAAACCAAGCCATAAGACTTAATAAAGGAGAAAAAGCTAAAGTTTTCTTACTTTGAGATCTTTAGTTAAATAACCTCAGTATTGTTTCTTATTAACCTGTAACAAACTCCTAACAACTCTGAAACCTCATGGAAACCATGAATATCCTCTTCTTAAAGGAAAAGGTAGAAGAAGCCATATTTCATAAATTACATGGCATAAAATCAAGTACCCAATTTTCACTGGGTTAAAATTTATGTTGGCTATTTCCTCTTATATTTTTGCTTCATATCGTTTAACAAATGCATAACATTAAGTCATAATTTTGTTATTAGTTCATAACTGCTAATAGGAGAAAGCCTGGTGGCATAGTGGTTAAGCGCTATGCTTGCTATCCAAAAGGTCAACAGTTGAAGTCTGCCAGGTACTCCTTGGGAGCTCTGCAGAGCAGTTCTACTCTGTCCTACACTGTTTCAGAATTAATTCTGCAACACTTGGTTTGGTTTGCTTTAAATTGTTAACTTTATTATTATTATTTTAATCTAACATCATCAAGGCCAATGCTTTGACTGGGGAATTCAAATTATTTATGTATAAATTTATTTTATACCATGTAGGTATTTAGAGACTTAATAGTCTTGGTGTGCCCTGACTGTGGTATTGTGCATCAAAATAATGTATGGTATTTTAAGTTCATTAAAACTGCAGATAATATTTAGAAATATTACCTAACATTTCCTAACAGATTGGATTTCATTTGGCCTTTACATTTTGCTTGTATTTTTATTAATCATACCATACTAAGTTTTTGTCATCTACAGTTTTTTGCTGATTTTCTGAAAACATCTGACTAGAATATCTCAACAAAGATATTAGACTTGTGAAAAGGGCTATGACATCAGATATCCAAAATTCTTATGCAGAAACTAATGGCCTGACTACAGCTGATCGAAAATCAGGAGGAACAAAAAAATAACTACATAAGGCTGAGTATATAAAAATATACTTTAAGCTTTATGTAGAAATATCACAGATGTTTTAAGGTTCCACTTTCTAGATATAGGTAAACATTTTTTTTTTCTCCTAAAGTACTGAATGGGTTTGAATCTGAGGTTTTACAGAATACAACTGCTGTAGAGACATGAAAAACAGTTACTGATTCTACTTATGAGATGTTTAGATTTCCTTGTTCAAAGACCTTAGGGTCATAGTTTCTTTGGTTCTTTGAGATAACTGGACTGATATTGTTAGTGTTTCTCTTATACTTCCTAATTCACTGTATAGTGCCTGGAATTTTAAAAACTTGATGATATTCTATTCCCACTTATTCAGCATTTTTGATCAAAGATTCTATAGTGAGAGCATAATCCACAAGAGAAAACCACAAAAGATACATGTAATTCTTCTAAAATCTAAATCTCTGGCTTCCTTGGCAACTGAGACAACCCCTGCAGGCTATAGCTTTTAAAAGGAAAAGCTAGTTCCTCAGCCACTGAAGCCTTTTGCTGTAAGGGACAAAACAGGAAAAGATCCCCAGTTTACAACTTTATGGCCTTCCCCCAGCCCATCAAAGAGGAAGCCTGAGAGATAAGTGTCTAATTCACATTAGAAAAGATAAAGGACTAGTTCTCAAGCTAACTTTTTAGCTAGGGACCTGGAGGAAAAGAACCAGTGGTTTTACCCTGGCTGGGCTCACCAAGGCTTTTTGGAAAATGTTGGTGCCACTTCTAAATGTGGAAAACTGCCATTATGGCCATATAGTTTATATTCTGGTCTACATCAGACATAAGACAAAAATTACAAAGCTTGAGATAAAACCTCAGATTCCACTCTCCCAATTGGTAGAGGAGACCTTTAAGGTGTTTAATCAGAGATTTGGTGGCAGAGGAAAAAATAAAATAAAAAGATGAGGGCTCGGTTGTTGGCTGTAACTCTCAGAGGCCCACCTCAAGGTAACCCACTTGGCCCCCGGAGAAGGTCAAGACGTAGATCACCTCACTGGCCAGTGAATATGGACCTCAGTTATTGCATGTACTGTCAAAAATGAGGCCACTTTAAGGTGGAGTGTCCTGAATGTCCTACAGCAGGATATTCAGTAGACTTCCCCAACAAAAGTCCTAGAAGGGCAGGCCCTCCTGGCCTCTCTCAGAAGAGGAGTATACAAAACTAACCACTGACGGAAGCCCCAAGGCCCGTGTGCCTCCTGATCACACATTAGAGAGCTAAGAGTTACTCAAGAGGGAAGGTAAAGAAATTAAATTTGTCTTAGACACAATAGCCATTTTTTCTACTTTAAATTACCCAATGGGCCCACACTCCAAGAGGGACTGTGTAATTATTGGCTTGGACTAAAAATCCAAGAAGAAGAAAACTTTACTCTTGTGTCTGATGGGGTCACAATTACTAATGCATTCCTTTCTAGACATCCCTGACTGTCCTGTCGTATTGCTGGGACAAAAATTACTAATTGGGTACACATACATTTAAAAAATCAACTAAATATAAGAAATGAGGACTAAGAATTACTTACCTTGTTGGTTAATATATTAAAAACTAAAAAACCAGAAGGGCATATACCAAAATAAATTCTTAGTCAGGTTACATAAAAAGTTTGAGAGTTGAGGCAAGCAGAATGATTTGTGGGAAAATACAATGGAAATCTCTGAAAAATGTAGTACCTCTTTTGAGTCAACAGTCAGGAATGAGACAGAGAGCCTGAGGGCCTCTGTGGTGTGACTAAAAGTAGGAACAAAACAATACTAACCGTGTCCTGGGACATTTGAGACAAGTCCCCAAACCATTGTGTAAACTTCCTCAAAGTTGTTTTTCAAAGAGAACCAATTCCCAACGACATACTCAGAAAGTCCTGCTTCCACCATTACAGTGTCCTTCCAACAGGGGCACCAGAGAGCTATAATCAGTACCAAGGAATTGAACCAAGGGACAAGCAGCTTCCATTCCAAAAGGAAATACTTCAGATCCCCATTCTTAATCTGTCCCCAGCTTATACCTTGGTCATAGACAGGCTATAAAACCCCACTGGCTAATGTCACTATTACTGCCACTGGTAGTTCCCTTACTAATCTTTCCGGTTTGGGCCCCTAATTCTTGATGCCTTATTTCACTTTCTTTCTTCCAGGTTACAATTCCAAGTTAAACTCATGGTCCTATACCAATACCAGCCTATGCCCACCAAGTAGGCGAGAGATCAGGCAACTCAAATGTTTCCCAGACAGGGCACTGGGAGGAACACGTAGGTAGGACTACACCCCACAAACCGCAAGAAGTAGCCAAAGAGAAGTCAACCTCCCATGTTCCCTCAAGGGAAAATGCCAAGATTAGCCAGGGAATCCGACGTCTGGCATCATATACTAACATGTTTTACTTCAGAATCTAACATTTTCTAGGGATAACAAAAGTCATGGTTTGTATTATAAAACATACACAGTACTGATAAGGTTACCAAGTGAAACTGATATGCCACATTATCAACAGTTTTCCCTAGCAGTCTGTGATGAAAATATAACAATTCCTCGTGGCAGCTGAGAAGTGGCTACAGTAGCCTCAAATCCAAGCAAAAACCAAGTTACTAACTCCACTCACATCTATGACATCACTCTTTGCTTTTGTCAATAAAAACCACCCTGAAAATGCATACTGGGTCTTTTTCCACTTATAGAAACTGACCGGTTCCCTCTTTGAAAAGTACTTCCCCTTAATAAATTTTTCTATCATTTGTTACCAAAAGGATACATCCCTGTGTGCTTCGGGGGAGGGGTATCCCAGTTTGCCCTAGCTTGATCTCAGGAACCCAAATCAGGTAATTCAGGGTCTAATCAGCTGCATGACCTCGACAGTACCAATGACAAGAATCCATAAATCAACTCATAAGTTGCCAACATTATGCTAGCAACTGATATAAGCATTCTTACATGGTAGTGAAGAAACAGAACTGTAATCAGATGTAACGAGGCATATATTTTAGAACATATACTTCTTAATAGTGCCTTTAAAAAAGGTGACACAATTGTACTTGGTAATAAAAGAGAATATGCATGCTTCCAGAACATACAAAGATTTAATCTGGTTTTCAAAAACACTGTCATACTTTTAAAATCATACAAATTAGAATATATACCTTGTGTTTTCCTTGGAGATTCATAGCAAGGCATAAGTTGCATTTCAAACAGTGGAAAAAATCTTCCTTTGGACCAATCCTAACAAAACATAAAAAAGCCAAAAGATTAGATTATTTCTTACTACAGTGATAATTTGTTCATTATATAAAACATAGTTGTAGTCTGACTGCAAAACAACTGAAAACATACTGAAGAATACAGGGTAACCTCCCATCCTCTCAACATTCCTCTCCAAATACAACCACTGTAAACAGAATCGTATCTACCCTTGTAAATCTTATTTCTTAAAAACTGTACATAATGTGTGCATGCACACACACACACAAACTTTGGGTTTCATTTTGTTTTTTACATAAGTCAATTCCCTCAGTGTATGCTGTTATACAATTTTATACTTAACAACCTGAAGATTATTCTGTCTATATAGAACCATTCTTGCTAATAGCTGCAGAGCATGTTACAGATGCATCTTTTTTTAAAATATTCACTGCTATAATTTACAATCTTTAGTTACTACAATGATACAATAAACAACCTTACAGACATCATTCAGACCATGTGCTAATTAGTTTTTAGACTATCAAGAAGGTGCAGCTACAAAAATATTAATTTTAATAAAAATAGAAGAATTCACACAAATGACATCTTTTTTTTAAGTTATCAAGGAAGGGTACAGTTTCCAAGAAGGTTGTCATTAAGTATTTTTTAACTTTTCTGATATTTTTATCATATAAAAACAAGTGTCATTGTATGATGGTCATACGTCACTTCTGACTAAGCATAGTACTTGACTGCTAATCTTATTCAAGGGATTTTGCTTCCAATACGTTTTAGCAATTTTTTTAAGTTAAAACAAATAGAGTTCTGAACATCTTCAAAGGGGAATGGACGATTTTCAGGATTCATAGGCAATCATTGAAAGCAATCACATAAGAGATGCTTCAAACAATGCTTATATCTTGACAGCAGATATACTGCCTCCTTAAAAACCTACTTAAAATAATCAGCACTTAATGATATAAATTATGAAATTACTTGAAAATTTCTTAGTTATTGCAAATATATATTTTAACTAAGCATTTCCCCATTATGTCAACGCTTACATTCCTACAAAATACTGTACCCAGTTGTAAGACCAAGTACTAGAAACATAGTATTTTCAGACTTACACTGCTCAATTAGCAAGTTAACAGTTCTGAAAAGGAAAACAGATTAAATTCAGCATTTACCAAAACTATATGACTTCAGGAAATCCTGATGGCATGGTTAAGTGCTATCACTGCTAACCAAAAGGTCAGCAATTCAAATCCATAAGGTGCTGCTTGGAAACTCTATGGGGCAGTTCTACTCTGGGTTGCTAGGAGTCAGAATCAACTCAATGGCAGTGAGTTTATTTATTTTGTTTAGTTACATGACTTCATGGGGTAGTCATATAGGTTTAATAAATGCTGAATTTAAAATACCTGACTACCTCTTGAAGTCATATAAAAATAAAAACCACATATAGGTGGGCATGCAAATTTATACAGGAATGTACATTTTCATTCAATCTTAATTAAAAAACAACAAAAGAAACAGTAAAATAAAAAGCAAACCAAACCCACTGCCACTGAGTCTATTCTGACTCTAAAATGGCCCCCACAGAATTCACAAAAAGCGGTAGGTGAATTTGAACTGCCAACTTTTTGGTTAACAGATATAGCACTTAACCACTACACCAACAGGACAGGTTTGACATATGCTGAATTTAGTCTGTTTTCCTTCCCAGGCTGGCTCAGGACAAGCCAGTGTTTCATTCTGTTGTGTACAGGGTCTCTGTGAGTTGGAACCAACTCGACAGACTCTAACAACAACAACATATGACTGCAAAGGAGTCCTGGAGTGCTGCAAACAGTGAACTCAATAAACTGCTAACGAAGAGGTTGGATGGATGTTCAAGTCCGCCAACAAGCACCTTGCAAAAAAAGCCAGGTAAGCTACTTCTACAATATCAGCCATTAAAATCGTTATGGACCACACACTGTGTAGCCAGGAATCGCAGCTGACACAATAGCAACTGATTACTAAGACTGAAAAAACCCTTTTCATATACCTATTCTCCATCAGGGTCCAATAGATCTTGTTTCTTTTTTGATCAATTTTATTTTTAAAGATTAATATTTTATGACTTTCACTACTTCTTAGAGGTCTTCCAACAAACAAACAGAAAATTTACTTTTTTTTTTTTTAACAGTAACTAGATAGATCAACTGAACTCTTAACACGGGATCTTGTTTATTATGGGATCTTTATTTTGTTGTGGCACCTCAGTTATTTCTCCTCTCTCTTAAATCATTTTGCCATTTCCACATTTTTTTAATTTTTTTCATCATTACACATCAATTATCTCCAATTATCTTAACAAAAGGACTAAAATGGGATGTATAATAAACGATAGAGACATGGTAGAGACAACTAAAAAAAGGATGATATAACCGAAATAAATCATCATTACTGCAACATACTTCAGGTTTTCTTTTTGTATTGCTCAACGTGTTCCATCATTTTCCAAGAAGGTATATAAAACTCTGCAGACATTTTTGTAATCTCTTTTTCCTGAAAACACTTGAGAAATTTTAATTTTTCAATTTATGCACGAAGATTAATTCATAAAGAAAAATGACAAACTGCAGATAAGTTAGAAGATCAATGCAAAGAGACAGACAACTTTAGACCAGGATTTCTCAATCCCAGGCACTGGTGGTTTTTGGTCAGATGTGTTTGTGCCAGGGTACTTCCTTTTCCACTCTAAGATGTTAAAAGGATTCCTGGCCTCTACCCACTACATGTCCAGCAGCGTGCTTGTTCCCACCAGCTGTCACAAACAAAAATACCTCCAAACATTGTCAAATGTCTCCTGGGGTCAAATTACCAACAGTTTAGAAACGCTACCGTCAACTCTAATGACGATGATGAAACTGATCACATAAGCAGTATTTGAACTATGCGTTTTCACACGATAATATTACAGATTAATACTCTAAGAAAATAAGTGAGCAATATATTTTTAGGGAATAAAGAAAATACAGCATCTCATCCAGTCAGTCATTTAACAGGACTTCAAATTACATTATTTGAGACATGAACCTAGGTCAGCCCATTCTGCTGGGAGGCTTTTTAATAGCATTCTTCCATATTTCATACTGCTTATACACTTAAATATGGCTCATAATTTACTTTCAAATTGCTGAGAATGTAAAATACACATCTCACCCTGCCTGGTATATCATAAGTTTCTTAAGATCAAGATTGAAGACAAGATCAAATGTTGATGGTAAGTACATACAAAAAGGTGCCTGGAAAGAAACATAAAATGAAAAAATCCACTGGATTCCTCACTTGAATAACCAAAACCAAAACCACTGCCATCAAGTCAATTTCAACTCATAGTGACTCTATAGGGCAGAGGAGGACTACCCTACCCCGAGTTCCAAGGAGTACTTGACAGATTCGAACTGCCACCCTTTCAGTTAGCAGTTGTAGCACTTAACCACCATGCCACTAGGGTTTCCAATCATTTAAACAGGTGTTCATAAATCTAAAAGTAAATGTTTTGCAATTCTGAAGCAAAGAAGACAACTAATTATGTTCTCTTCAACAAAATTATGACTCTTCAAATTTTAAGTGTTGAATTTGGTATTGTATTTCCAAAAGTGAAGCGAGAACCTATTATGGATGTTTTTAAAATCAGGAATCACTATTTCAGTTTGATGGCGTAAGTGTGAAAAGAAACATTAGTAATTACAAGCTACGCTATTAAACATGTCCTTAAATCCTAGAATCTGTTATTTACATGGTAGATATGTTCCAGACTCATGTACGATATCTTAAAAAAAAGGAAATGGCTGCATTTAAAGAACACTGCCAAACAGCATATGTACATCTTTAAAACTATGAAAGTATGAAATCAAAATTTAGGTTTACAATGTTTAAATTCTTATTAAAATTTCCAATAAAGGTTTTTCACTAACTTTATTCTTACTTCTTCACATTACTTATAAAAGGACTTAAAAAATTTAAAAATTACTAACAAGCCATTGGACATGATTTATAAGTGGTTGTGACTGATTTTCCTTGTATACTGAGGGTTATTATACTAATGAAAACACTTTGTCAAGAATACATTGCCTACGCATTACTGAGTACATACTGTAAATAAGGCACTTCCACATACAGGAACTTCAAATACAGAAAACACTCTGATTTCTAGAAGGTTAAGATTAACCAGGCAGGATGACAAGTGTCACCACAACTAGGAAGTCAGTAAATCAGCTAGAAAATTCCTTAGTTGTCATAGTGAGAATTAAAAGTTAGAGGTAGATCTACACAACACTATACAACAGTGAAAATTAATTAGAGCTCATGATTCAAAAAGAATGAACATTAGAAACAAGGCTTAGTGAAAAACATGAGCCACAGAAGACTATATATAGAATGACTTAAAAAAACAAAACTAAACATATATTTACGTGACTTCTGTTTCCACAGTGATAGACTAGCCTGTATTGAACTACAGTTCCCACTGAGAACTAGAAAAACTGCACTCAAAGAAAACAAACAAGTTGTTTGAAAGCAGTTAAGAGCAACTAAGAACTTAAAGGACCAAGATTCCAGAGAAAAGGGAAATACACTGAGGTAAAATTTGCAATGCCCAGAAGCCAAGCAGGAAGGAGGCTATGAAACTAAGCAAAGACTCTGGCAATTTCCCTGTGCTGCTGTTGTCATTAATTGCCATCAACTCAGCTACTACTCTAGGTGACTCCATGTACAGTAGAACAAAACACTGCTCAGTCCTGCACCATCTTCACTCCTGTCTGTATGATGGACCTCATTTTTGTGGCCACTAAGTACTCTGAATGGCTTCCAACCTAGAAGGCTCATCTCCAGCACGGCATCAGGCAATCATCTTCTAACTAAGAGACTTAGTAATTCCTGGCACTACCCATTGCAACACTCTAGTGTTCCCTGTTAGGAAGCCCAACAACTGGGGCTACAAATTTGTACAAGACCTACATGCCATTAACTGTATAGCAAATCCTACCTTTCCTGTAGTCCCCAATTCTAATCCTCACTTGCTTCCTTCTAATGTACTCCTGAAGCAATTCACTTTACAGTGGCTATCTTTGCAGCACTTTCTTTAGCATCTCAGCTCATCTAAAAAGATAAAAAATAAACTGTCACCATAAAGTCCACTGACTCATAGCAACCCCACAGGACAGAGTAGAAATGCCCCACAAGGTTTGCAAGGAGCACCTGTGGATTTGGTTAGCACTGGGAGCTTTTTGGTTAGCAGCAGGAGCTCTTAACCGCTATGCCACCAGGGTTTCCCCAGTTTATCTAGCCAGCCAAGCCAGACAGACAATATGTATTTGCTTTCACTTGCAGGAGCCAATAATTTACTTGGACCATTGTCATGGTTGGAATTGTGTCCCCCCAAAAATGTGTGCAGCCACGTGGCTGGGATATGGTTCCCAGTATCTTGGGACTGTCCTCCATTGTGTGGTTTTGCTAACCTGTATGTTAAAGGATTAGGGTGGGGCTGCGAATTCCTGCTGTGGGGGGAGTTTCCCTGGAGTATGGCTTGCTCCACCTTTAATGCTTTTAGCTTGCAAGGAATAAAAGGAAAAAGAAACAAAGGACAATTTGAGAACCTCGTTACCACCAAGCAAGCAGCACTGGGAGCAGAGCGAGTCGTTCAGACCAGAGGTTCTTGTGTGAGGACGCTCCCTGGACAAAGAGTGATGCAATACCGGACTTCCCTCCAGAGCTGACAAGGGGAAAGTCTTTCCCTGGAGCGGACACCCTGAATATGGACTTGCAACCTACCAGACTGTGTAAGAATAATCTTTCTTTGTTAAAGCCATCCACTCTGTGGTACTTCTGTTAGAGCAGCCTAGCTGACTAAAACAACCATGATGCCTCAGGCCTTTACTGAGTCCCCTACTACTTCATCAGATTTTACTGCTGTTTAGCAACATATGTCTTACTCAAAGTTCTATGTTATTACAATATGTCAATAATTTATTGGTCTGATATCTCAAAAGGCATTCCTTACCTATTGTACCCTGTTATTACAGCATTTGGCCACAGGAGAGTACAAGCCCTTCAAGGAAAAATTAGTTAGCTCTACTTACTACAAAATACTTAGGATATATGTGTCAGTAAAAGGATGATTACAGACCCCAAAAGAAACTATCCTGGTTTATCCTGTCCCTATTACCAAGGGAGAGTTAAGAGGATTTCTGAGGCTCTCTGGCTATTGCAAACTTAGATATCTAATTTCTCTTTGCTGGCTCAACCTCTACCATTATCTAGGGTTCAAAGTCTGATCTCTTCCAGCTTTCCAAAGATGTCTAAAACAGCTATCACATAACTAAAAGAAGCATTAATACCCCTGCTCCAGGGTTTCCTAATTATAACTTGGAGTTTTGACTTTTTGTTCACATAAGGACAACAGAGACCCACTGGTTATTACAGCACTCAGTCAGACACTGTTGGCAGGGGTTACTCCCACGTCTTGGAGCAGTCACTGCAACTGCTAGATTAGTTGAGATCACAGCAGATACAGTTTCAGGGAATTTTATCGAAGTTTTCTGATCCTCTTACAGATGAGCCACTCTGCATCAATAAATACATAATACATACATGCATTAATACAAAAATTCACCATTAATTCAATCTTTCAGCCTGCTGTGAAGGTCTCCTTTTGGTAGCTTCTAATATTCCATTACAAACCAAAACCTCTCTAAATTCAGCTACATTATTACCTCTACTTATGATGATCACCCACTCCATAACTGCTTACATCTTACTGGATTTTGTATCCTAGCCAAGATTTACAAGAAACCTTGTTATTAAATCTTGATTTGTGTCTACTTGTTGATGGGTCAACAAATAGCTGAATCTTCCAGCTCTCACCATCAGAGGTTATATGCCTTGACCACTACCTACACGGTCTTCGAATGTGGCACTCTTCCTCAAGTCGCTTCAGTTCAATAAGCTGAACTATCACACTCATGAGGACCGGCAAACTGGCAACTAATGATCAGTAAATATCTTTACAGACTCCAAGCATAGATTTGGGGAAGTTCACAATTTGGGTATGTTATGGAAACATAAGAGGTTTCTTGACCTCACCTGGAACTTGAATTAAAAATGGTGCCTTAGTAGTAGACATCTTAGAATTCCTTTTGCTCTTCTCTGAGATTACTGTAATTTAAATTCAGGCTTATCAACTCAAAGGGTAAAACTTCTTGATGGGAAGGTTTTCCTGTTGCGAGACTACATGTTCTTTCTTATCATTTCAAGGATCACACTCCTCCTGTTTGAATCATGTTAACAGTCCTCACAAAATTTAAAGTCATGCAGTTTCTCACTTTACAGAACTACTTTAGTTGATGAAAACATGATTTAATATCCTTGTGGAAAACATCTCTAGACCTAGAGGAGCTATTCTGAAGGATTTATCTGAACATCAAAAGTCAGCCCCAACAAACGAGACTGAAAAATTGAAAAACATACAGACACTCCCAGTGGCCCACCTCTGTGTATGAATGGGCCCTAAAGAAAACTTTGTCATCTCTAAATCTCTGCAAATCTCTTATGCTGAAAATATTACACATGAATGTCCATTTGGGAAAAGACAAAATGATAGAAACTTTAAAGAAATATTAGTGTGAGTATTTATATAAATCTGTCAAACAAGTGGCTTCCCAATATCCAATCTGATCCCAATGTAATCCAGGTAAACTTTAGAAAGCTATGAGTGGGAAATTCTCTCTGCTTTCAGAGTTGGATTTAATCCAATTTTCACCCTCAAATGGTCACAATTTGTATTCGTAATGACTTCTACATTCTCTCACTGGGTGTAAGTTTTCCTGGGTCATCAACTCACTGCCAATTTAGCGCACAAGAAAACTCTCAGAAATTATCACCTCTACTTGGGGAGTCCCACGGATCCGCTGTAGTGACCAAAGCACCCATTTTACTGGGTAAATAATTAAGAACATATGCCAAAATTTCCCTTTTTTGAGACACTTCCCTGTCCTTACCATACTCAATCTTCTGGTCCAACTGAGTGAACCAATGGTATAATAAAAATTCAACTAGCAAAACTTTTTAAATCTTTCCAGTTTCCCTGGACTGAAGTGTTACTACTGGTCCTTTTAAACTTAAGAACTACTCCATCTGGAATTCACAAATTGTCTCCTTATAAGATTATTACTGGACAGCGTATGACCCTCTCTTACTAGGCAACGTGACCTCAATCAAACTTAATTCAGCCTGACCTGTTTCAACGTTGTAAATTTTTGATTCAATATTTTAAAGAGTACTTTACACAAATTCAAGGAGCTTCTAACTGTCAAAAACTAAAAGTATCCACAGTGCATAATATGCAAGCTGGAGGTCATGTTTATTGGGAGAAAAAAATCAATTAAAAGATTCTCTCAAAGTTCTAAAAAAGGGACCTTGCCTGATCCTCCTCACTAATTCTTATGCCACTGAATTCTAGGGAGTTAAGACTTGGATCCATCTCTCCCTGTTAGACATCATGGCTTCTATCTAGATTGTCCAACCAGCTGAGCAACTCAAAATGAAATTCAACTACCTCATCAGCTAAAAGGAGACAACTGTGTCAGAAGTAGACAGCTGAAGACTACATAACGAGGTCCATAAGAGATACTATAACATTTGGAGCTTAAGGACTTGTTTCTTAATTTTTGATATTTTCATTCTCTTACATGTACTAGACCTCATCAGACGGAATACACAGGTACCAAATCAACTGCCTCTGGGGAAAAAGATGACAAAAAAGCTTACTATTACCAGTCAGAACAAGGCCAGATGATGACTGTGGAACAGATCATGCACTGCTCACAAGCAAGTTCAAATTTAAACTGTAGGAAATTTGAACACTAAAGACCAAAGACCAGATGAGTTACAGAATGACATCCAAGATATCATATGTCAAGAAACCAAGCAGTCATTAAAAAGACAGGAAAAATAAAGAAAAAACTGATGTCAGAAAAGACTCTGAAACTTGCTCTTAAATGTTGAATAGCTAAAGCAAGAGGAAGAAAACATGCACTAAAAACAATAAAGATGTCAAAAGGTGGCTCAAGAAAACAAAATAAATTACTGTGACACGTGCAAAGAGGTGGCTATAGAAACCAAAAGAGAAGAACTTGCTCTTCATTTCTCAAGCTGGGAGAACTGAAGATAAAATTTAAACTCAAGTTGCAACAGTGAAGGATTCTAGGGGCATAATATTAAACAGCACAGGACTCATCAAAAGAAGACGGAAGGAATACAATCAGTCATTATACCAAAAAGAATTGGTCAATGTTCAATCATTTCAAGAAGCAGCATATGATCAGGAACTCAGGGTACTGAAGGAAAAACTCCAAACTGTACTGAAGGCACTGGTGATAAACAAGGCTTCAGGAACTAATGGAATATCAACTAAGATGTTTCATGAAACAGAAGTAGCACTGCAAGTACTCACTCACCTATGCCAAGAAATTTGGAAGCGAGTTACCAAGCCAGTCAACTGGGATAGATCCACATTTATGCCAATTTACAAGAAAAGTAATCCAAGTGAATACAGAAATTACTGAACAGTATCATTAACATCACATTCAAGTAAAAGTTTGCTGCAGATCATTCAAAAGCAGCTGCAGCAGAATACTCACAGGAAGTGCCAGAAATTCAGGACAGACTCAAGAGGACACAGACCCAGGGATATCACTGCTGAAGTTAGATGGATCTTGGCTGAAAGCAGGGAATACGAGAAAGACGTTTATCTCTGTTTCATTGACTATGCAAAGGCATTTGACTGTGCAGATCATATTGTGGATAACACTGCAGAGAATAAACACTTCACTGTACTCATGAGGAAACTGTACATGGATCAAGAGGTAGTCACTCAAACAGACTAAAGGGTCAGTGCATGGTTTCAAGTCAGGAATGGTAAGTGTCAGGGTTGTATCCTTTCACCACACCTTTTCATTCTGTATGCCGAGCAAATCTGAGAAGTTGGACTATATGAAGACAAACAAGACAACAGGTTTGGAGGAAGACTCATTAACATCCTGTGTTATATAGAAGATACAACCTTGCTTGCTGACAGTGAAAAGGATTTGAAATACTTATTGATGAAGATAAAAGACCACAGGCTTCACTATGGGTTGCATCTCAACACCAAGAAAACAAAAATACTCACAACTGGACCAGTAAGCAACATTATAATAAATGGAAAAAGGATTAAGGCTGTCAAGGATTTTACTTTACTTGAAACGTGCAAGGAAGCAGCAGTCCAGATATCAAGATACATTACACTGGGAAAATCTACTGCAAAAAGACTTCTTTAAAGCATTGAAAAGTAAGGATGTCACTCTCAAGACTGAGGTATGCCTGACCCAAGCCATGGTACTTCCAATTGTATCATGTGCATGCAAAAGCTAGACGATGAGTACAGAAGACAAAAGAAGAACTGACCTCTGAAATCATGGTTTTGGAGAAGAATATTTAAATTACCATGGACTGCCAAAACTACAAACAGATCTATATTGGAAGAAGTACGATCAGACTGCTCCTTGAAAGCAAGGATGGAGTGACGGCATCTTACATACTTTGGACATGTTGTCAGGAGAGACCAGTCCCTGGAGAAAGACATCATGCTTAGTAAAGTAGAGGGTCAGTGAAAAAGAGGAAGACCCACAGGAGACGGCTGACGCAGTGGCTGCAACAGTGGGCTTACGCATGAAAGACTGTGGGGCAAGGCACAGCACTGAGCAGAGTTTTGTTCTGTTGTTCACAGAGTCTCTATGAGTCAGAACCAACTTGATAACACCTAACAAAAACAACACATGAACACTACCCTGTCTAAGCGGATGGGACAAGAGCAGTCAATGCACCCATGGAAAACCTGGAGTATCTTTAGATCTTCAGTCACAAAACGAAAGCCAGTTCCATAAAAGTGCCTACCAGAATTAACAGAGAAACAGAGACACCTACAGGTACTAAAATTACACACAACTAAATCCTGGATTGGGATACAAGTCCTTAGATTTCTTTTTTCTTTCTACGGGGCAGCTGAACTAGAAAGCTCACTCAGGTCATTCCACCATGAAATGGAATGACCAATCTACAACAACCTTTAGATTCTCTAGTTAAAGTAGTTATACACAACAGAATGCCTCCACATTTCATTCTAGCACCATAAGGAAGTGTTTGTGCAATCACTAGCACTTCCTGTTGTATATGAATTAATACCTCAGGCCAAGTAAAACAACACACTGCAGCAGCACACCAAAGAGATGCTTGGTTACGCACAGAAAACTCTGCTTCCGGGTCTGATGGGTTTGCTGTCTTCAGCTGGTTGCCAAAAGACACTCACTCAGGTAACCGATCAATGTTATTAACCATTTACTGATACCCACTCTTGTTGTAATTATTATCGCTGTTGTTGTCAGATGCCGGCAAGGTGCTTCCAACTCACAGTGACCCTGTGCACAACACAACAAAACACTGCCCGCTCTTGCACCATGCCCTTAGTCATTGTTATGCTTAAGCCCATCGTTGCAGCCACTGTGTCACTTCGTCTGGTGGAAGGTCTTCCTCTTTTTCACTGGCCCTCCACTCTACCAAGCATGATGTCCTTCTCCTGGGACTGATCCTTCCTGACAACATGTCCAAAGTATGTAAGACACAGTCTCGCCATCTTTGCTTCCAAGGAGCACTCTGGTTGTACTTCTTCCAGAACAGATCTGTTTGTTCTTTTGGCAGTCCATGGTACACTCAATACTCTTCTCCAACACCACAATTCAAAGGCATCAATTCTTCTTCTGTCTTACTTGTTCATTGTCCAGGTTTCACATGCACATGATGTGACTGAAAATATCAGGCATACTTTAGTCTTCAAGGTGACATATTTATTTTTCAATACTTTAAAGAGATCCTTTGTCACATTTCCCAGTGCAGTGTGTCTTTTGACTTCCTGACTGGGTGTTTGTTGATTGTGAACCCAAGTAAAACGAAATCCTTGACAACCTCAGTCCTTTCCCCATTAATAACGATGCTGCTTACTGGTGCAGTTGTAAGGATTTCTGTTTTCTTGATGTTGAGGTACAATCCATACTGAAGGTCCTTGATATCAGTGTTTCAAATCTTCTTTACTTCCAGGAAGTAAGGTATGTCATCTGCATAATGCAGGTTGTTAATGAGTCGTCCTCCAATCCTGATGCCTCATTCTTTGTATAATCCAGCTTCTCACATTTGCTCAGCATACAGACTGAAAAGGCATAGTGAAAGGATCCAACCCTGACACACACCATTCCCACTCTAAACCATGCAATGCCTCTTATTCTGTTCACACAACTGTCTTTTGATCCATATACAGATTCCTTGAGAGCACAACTAAGTGTGCTGGAATTTCTATTCTATACAACGCTGGCCACAAACTGTTATGATCCACACAGTCAAATGCCTTTGCATAGTCAAGAAAATACAGCTAAACATCTTTCTAGTATTCCCTGTTTTAGCTAAGATCCATCCGACATCAGCAATGATATCCCTGGTTCAATGTCCTCTTCCGAATCCAGCTTCACTTTCCGGCAGTTCTTTGTCAATTTACTGTTGCAGCTACTTTTGATCTTCAGCAAAATCTTACTTGCATGTGACATTAACGATATTGTTCAGTAATTCCCACATTTGGTTGGATCACCTTTCTTTGGAATGGGCACAAATATGGATCTCTTCCAGCCAGTTGGCTAGGTAGCTGTCCTCCAAATTTCTTAGCACAGACAAGTGAGCACTTCCAGAGCTGCATCTGTTTGTTGAAATATCTCAACTGATATTTCATCAATTCCTAGAGCCTTGTTTTTGGACATCTTCCTTAAGTACCATTGGTTCCTGATCATATGCTACCTCTTCAAATGGCTGAACATCGACCAGTCCTTTCTGACATACTGACTCTGTATATTCCTTCCATCTTTTTTTTAATGGTCCCTGAGTCATTTAATATTTTCCTGTAGAATCCTTCACTATTGCAACTCAAGGCTTCAATTTTTTCTTTAGTTCTTTCAGCTTCAGAAATGCAGAATGTTTTAGTCAGCTAGAGCTGCTCTTAACAGAAATACCACAGAGTGAATGGCTTTAGAAAAGAAGGTTTATTCTTACACAGTCCAGTAAGCTACAAGTCCATATTCAGGGTGTCCACTCCAGGGGAAAGCTTTCCCCTTGTCGGCTCTGGAGGAAAGTCCAGTATTGCATCAGTCTTTGTCCAGGGAGCATCTTGGCACTCTTCTCCCAGTGCTGCTTTCTTGATGGTACGAGGTTCCCAATTCTCAGCCTGCTTCCCTTTCCTTTCATCTCTTGCAGGATGAAAGGATTAAGGGTGGGGCAAGCCATACTTCAGGGAAACTCCCTTTACAGTGCAGCAGGGAGGTGATCCTATGAAGGGATTTACAGCCCCACCTTAATCCTTTTACAGCATAGGAAAATCACAAGATGGAGGACAGTCACAAGATACTAGGAATCTTGGCCCAGCCACATGGCTACACATATTTTTGGAGGGGCGCAATTCAATCCATGACACAGAACATGTTCTTCCCTTTTGGTTTTCCATTTCCAGCTCTTTGCACAAGTCCTTATAATATTTTATTTTGTCTTATCAAGCTGCCCTTTGAAATCTTCTACTTAGTTTTTTCACTTTGTCATTTCTTCCTTTTGCTTTAGCTGCTTGATGTTCGAGAGCAAGTTTCAGAGTCTCTTCTGACATCCAATTTGGTCTTTTCTTTCTTACTTGTCTTTTTGATGACCTCTTGCTCTCTTCATGGATGCTGTCCTTTGATGTCATTCCACAATTCATCTGGTCTTCTTCAGTCAATAGCAGGCAACACATCATCAAATCTGTTCTTGAGGCGGTCTTCAAACTCAGGTGGGATACACTGAAGGTCATAACCTTGGCTATGTCAGAAAGAACTGGTAGATGTTCAGCCATGTGAAGAGGTAGCATACTCTGGACTTGTTCTAATTTTCTTCAGTCTCAATTTGAATTTGCAGATGAGCAACTGTTGATCTGTGTCACAATCAGCAGCTGGTCTTGTCTTGGCTGCTGATACGGAGGTTTTCCACTGTCTTTTTTTCACAGAGGTAGTCAATCTGGATCCCATGTATTCCATCTGGTGAGGTCTCTGTGTACAGTCATTTGTGTAGGTTAAAAAAGGTATTCATAAGAAGAAGTCATTGGTCTCGCAAAATTCTACCATGTGACCCCCAGCATCATTTCTATCACCAAGGGCATATTTTCCAACTACCAATCCTTCTACACTTCTAACTTTTGCATTCCAGTCACCAGTAATTATAAATGCATCCTGATTGCATGTTTGATCCATTTTGGACTGTAAAAGCTGGAAAACATCTTCGGTTTCCTCATCTTTGGCCTTAGTGTTTGGTGCATAAATGTGGATAACAGTCATATTAACTGGTCTTCCTTGCAGCCATATGGATATTATCCTATCACTGGCAGCCCTGTACTTCTGGACACATCTTGAAATGTTCTTTTAGATGATGAATGCAACACTGTTCTTCTTCGAGTTTTCGTTCCCAGCATAGCAAACCATATGACTGTTGCATTCAGACCAGCCAATACCAGTCCATTTCATCCAATTAATACCTAGGATATTGATGTTTATGCATTCCATTTCATTTTTGACAATTTCTAATTTTCCTAGATTCATCTTTCTATATTCCATGTTCTAATCATTATTAGAATAACGAAAACAAAATGTATAAAATTACATTCAATGTTATAATTCAAAAAAACAATTAGTATTTATGAAAAGAAAAATGTATGTTAAAAGGGATCATATTTCAGACAAACTTGAGCTCACTCTTTATGCAGGTCTTCTTCAGAAGCCAGACTATTCCTTTGATACAGCCTTGCCCTATACCAACATTGACACAAGGACAACACAGAAACAAAGTGGTTAAAGTATGGCACAGTGAAAACAGTGCTGGCTATCTCTCTACATTCATAACATCTGTGGTTTTCAAGGCTTGATAAATACACAAATACTCAGTATCATCACATCCTTGAAGTTGATGCAAATAATTAAAAAAAAGTCATGAAGTCACTTCCAACTCATAGTGACCCCATATTCTTTCAGAAGTGATCACTAAACTGATCAAAAAATTTATTTGATATCCTTGATTAAAAGAAGGGAATGTGTACGAAAATTTAAAAATCAAGGTGCCTGATGAATAGGAAATGGATGGCATAAGGTTTGGGCCCAACTTCATTTTGTTAAGTTCTGCTTTTGCTCTAGCTACAACTATACTTTGTACAGACTTAATCATGCTAAGAAAATGTTTTTCTGTGATTAAGCCAACAGAATGGTCCCAGGAGGTCATTATTCAAATAACTATAGCAACCTGTAGTATACCCTATTTTCATGAAGCGATTTTTAAGTCTGTTATCTTGACAATTTGCTCTCAGAAAATCTATTCTGTAGTCACATTGGCTCTAATTCACTCCCCACTAACCAGATGGCCAATCTTTACACGTCAATCTTTACATGGTCTAGGATCAACCATTAACCACTGGTGTATTTCTACAATTAGCATAGTGTCCAGTCCTCTTAGCCTAAATATGCCCTATAAACCAATCATGCCAAAACCCTACTCCAAAATGTCTTACCTCCCACTTTCTGAATTGCTTAGCAACCAACCAGAATACTGTAACTTAAGCTCCCGGTTTAGGTCTATAACTAACCCCACAAAACTGTCCATCTCCAGAATGCTGGTTTTCCCTTTGTGAGATTTAGCATGTCCCCTGTCACGGATTGAACTGTTTCCCCAAAAAATATATGCAGCAATTTGGTTGGGTCAGGATTCCCTACATTCTGTGACTGTCCTCCATTTTGTGATTTTCCTATGCTGTAAATCCTAATCTCTGCCTGTGGTTAGCAGTAGATTATGTTAGAGAGGATTAGGGTGGGAGTGTAAATCCCTTCCTCAATCCCTCTCCCTGGTCCACTGTAAAGGGCATTTCCCTGGAGTGTGGCTTGCACCACCTTTTATCCTATGAGGTACAAAATGAAAGGGAAGCAAGCCAAGAAATAGGAACCTCACACCATCGAAAAAGCAGAACTGGCTCCTAAATACATCAAATAAACTAATAGCACTGAGAAGAGAAACACCTACACAGCAATGGCGGAGTCTTCAACACAACACTCTCAGTGAAGGAAAGAACATCCAGAAAGAAGCTCAACAAAGACAGAGAGGAGCTAAACGCCACAATCAACCAACTTGATATCATCATAAGACATATAAGGTTCAACAATTAAGACTGTGAACTTAATTGTTCTAAGTGCTACATACCTCACTACTGAGTATCACTGCAGTCACCTTGGAAGTACTCCCCTTTGGAAGCTATGCACCAATGCCAGTGCCTAGTCCACCCTTCAAAGCAATTCTGAAACTCTTTCTGGAATGGTCATTGTGTGTGGTGGCAAGTTCGCAAACTCAATTGTACAGCTGTCTGTCAGGGAGTTTTTAGCCAGCAAACAAATTAACTGTATTGGAACACCCTCCCTACTCTCCTGATCTGGCCCCCAGTGACTTTTTTCTCTACCCAAAGATAAAGGAAATACTCAAAGGAAGACATTTTGATGACATTCAGGACATCAAAGGTAATATGACAACAGCTCTGATAGCCACTTCAGAAAAAAAGAGCTCCAAAATTGTTTTGATAGGTGGACCAAGTACTGCCATCAGCGCATAGCTTCCCAAGGGGAGTACTTTGAAGATGACTGTTGTGATATTCAGCAAAGAGGTATGTAGCACTTTTTCTAGGATTAGTTTGTGAACTTAATTATCAGGCTTCATACATACAAAACTCTACCCAATAGCAGCCAAGTATATTTTCTTTTCTAGGTCACATGGACATTCTCCAGAACAGACTAAATACTAGGTCATAAACCAAACCTTACCAGAATCGAAAGCACTGAAATATTGCAAAGCTTCTTTTCCAATCATAAAGCCATAAAAGCAGAAATCAGTAACAGAAAAAGGGAGGAAAAATAATCAAACACGTGGAAACTAAACAACATCTTGCTCAAAAACTACCGGATTATAGAGGAAATTAAGGACGAGAATTAACAGAACCAAACATATCTCAACAGAACCTTTGGGACATAGCAAAAGCAGTGCTCAGATCAATTTATAGCAATAAATACACACATGCACAAAAAAAGAAAGGACTAAAGACAAAGAATTAACCCTACAGCTCAAACTAGAAAGACAACAGTAAAAGAAACCCCTGGGCACAAGAAGAAAGCAAATAATAAAAATCAGAGCAGAACTGAATGAATTTGAGAATAGAAAAATGAAAGAATAAGATCAAAAGCTAGTTCTTTGAAAAGATCAACAAAATTGATAAACCAGTGGTCAAACTGACACACAAAAAAATAAGAGAAGAAAATAACTCAAATAACAGAGAGGTGATATCACAATGGACTCAAGTGAAACTAAAAACAATCATGACAGAATACAATGAAAATCTAACACACACAGAGGTAGAACTAAATAACCTATAACAAAAGAAGAGATTAAAAAGGTAATTTACAAGCTCCCAACAAAAATAAGCCACTGGCCCTGATGGCTTCACTGAAGAATTCTATTAAACTTTCAGAGAAGAGTTAGCAACACTGTTACTAAAGGTGTTTCAGAGAACAGAAAAGTACCAATGCTCCCAAACTCATTCTATGAAGCAGGGAAAATCCTGACACCAAAGCAAGGTAAAGACACCACAAAAAAAAGACCAATACCCCTCAAGAAGCAAAAACTGTCAACAAAATTCTAGCCAACAGGATTCAACAATACATCAGAAAAATAATTCAACATGACCAAAGAGAATTCATAGCAGGTCTGCAGGAATGGTTCAGCATGAGACAAACAACTGATTTAATCAATCACATAAATAAAAGAATCACATGAGTATCAACTGATGCAGAATATGCATTTGACAAAGTCCAACACCATTTCATAATAAAAACTCTCAGGAAAACAGGAATATATGGAAGATCCCATAACATAATAAAAGGCCTTTATACAAAGCTAACAACCAATGTAACCCTAAATGGAGTCTGAAAGCATTCTTTCTGACAACAGGACCCAGACAAGGATGCCATTAATCACCATTTTTATTTAACATGGTGTTGGGGGTTCTAGCCAGAGCAACTGGGCTAGAAAAAAATAATAAAGGACATTCATGTTGGCATGGAAGTAGTAAAACTAACTCTATGTGCAGATCATAAAATCTTATACACAGAAAACCCTAAAGGATCTACAAAACAAACTACTGTAACTAATAGAAGCATTTATTTAGCAAAGTATCAAGATACAAGATAAACATACAAAAATCAGCTGGATTCTTCTACACCACCAAAAGGAACACCAAAGAGCAAATCACCAAGTTAACACCATTTTCAATAGCCCTCTGGAAGATAAAATGTTCAGGAATAAATCCAACCAGAAACCTACAAGACCTATACAAAGAACACTACGAGACATTACTGCAAGAAAACGAGAGATCTACATAAGTGGAGAAGCCTTCCTTGCTCATGGATAGGAAGACTCAACACTGAAAATACATCTTCTACCCAAAGTAATGTATAGATAGAAATCAGTGCCAATACAAATTCTAATGGCATTTCTTCATCAGAACGGAGAAATAATCACCAACTTCATATGGAAAAGGGAAGAATAAGTAAAGCATTACTGAAGAAGAACAAAGTGAGAGGCCACATGCTATCTGACTTTAGACCTATTATACCACCACAGTAGTCAAAATAGCCTGGTACCGATACAACAACAGAAACACAGACCCAAGGAACAGAACTGAGAATTAAGACCTAAACTCAACTAACTCTGAGCAACTGACATTTGACAAAGGCCCAAAGTCCACTAAATAGGGAAACGACAGTCTCTTTAGCAAATAGTACTGGCATAACTGTATAGCCATCTGCAAAGCAATGAAACAAGACCCATACCTCGATCATGTAAAAAAACAAAATCAAAATGGATCAAAGACTACAAAATCTGAAGTGATAAAGATCATACAAGATACAGACAATGCCAGGAGCCCTAATATATGGCATAAACAGAATATAAAACATAACTAACAACGCACAAACACTAGAAGAGAAACTTAATAACTGAAAGCTCCTAAATATTAAACACTTATGCTCACTGCCATGGGTGGCACTGTGTGCCCCCCAAAATGTGTATCAATTTAGCCAGGCCATGATCCCCGGTGTTGTGTGATTTTTCCCACATGTGATCCTGCCCCCGTGATGTTAATTAGAGAGAATGGATAGCAGTTACGTCAGTGAAGTGGACTCAATAAGCTTGGATTGTGCTGAGGCAATCTCCTGGGATTTAAGAGAAAAAAGTGAGTTGAGGGATGCCAGAAAAGACGCACCAGGAACAGAGCGCGTCCTTTGTATTTTGCGTCCCTGAACCTGTTCAAGACTGACAACAAAGACCTTTCTCCACAGTCAACAGAGAAAGCCCTGAATTAGGACTCTTAGCTCACATTTTTGTGCGGAAATAGATTTGTTTGTTAAAGCCACCCACTTGTGGTATTTCTGTTGTAACAGCACTAAATGTCTAAGACACTCATCAAAAGACTTCACCAAAAGAGTGAAAACACAACCTACAGACTGAGAAAAAAATCTCTGGCTACAACATATTCAATCAAGGTCTAATTTCTGAAATCGACAAGATACAAAACCTCAACAACAAAAAAGACAAATAACCCAATTAAAAAATGGGCAAAAAAATATGAACAGGTACTTCACAAAAGAAGACCTTTAGGTGACTAACAGGTACCTAAAGAAATGCTCATGATCATTAGCCATTAGAAAAATGCATCAAAACTACAATGAAATACCACCTCAACCCAACAAGGCTAGCATTAATACAAAAATACAAAATAATAAATACTGGACAAGTTGTAGACAGACAAGAACATTGATACACTGCTGTTGGGAATGTAAAATGGTACAACCACCTTGGAAATCAATGCAGTACTTTCTTAAAATGCTAGAAATAGAAGTACCATATGACGCAGCAATCCCACTTCTTGGAATGTATCATAGAGAAATAGGAACTGTCACACAAATAAATATATATGCACATCCATTTTCACTGCAGTACAACAGCAAAAAGATGGAAACAACCCAGGCACCAACCAACAGACAAATGGATAAATAAATTATGGCACACCACACAACGACAAAGAACAATGATGAATCCACAAAACCTCCTGTAACATGAATGAATCCGAAGGTATTAAATTAGTCAGTTGCAAAAGGACAAATACTCTATGAGACCACTGTTATAAGGCCTGAAGGAAACATTTAAACACAGAAGAAAGCAGTCTTTGGTGGTTATGAGGGTGAGGAGGGAAAGACAGGGGAGTTTACTAACTTGATAAACGAAAAACACAAACCCAGTGATGTCGAGCCAATTCAGACTCACAGCAACCTTACAGAAGTGAGAAGAACTCAACAGTTTCTAAACAGGGCCTAGGTCTGCATCAACTAGACAGTACATAAGAATTATCTTAGGTGAAGGGAAAGACAACACACAATACAGGGAAAGTCAGCACAACTCAACTAAATCAAAAGCTAAGAAGTTTCTTGAACACAACCAAACACTTGGAGGGACAGAACAGCAGGGGAAGGAACCTGGGGACCATGGTTTCAGGGGACATCTATGTCACTTGCCATAACAAGGTTTATTAAAAAAATGTTCTTCATCCCACTTTGGTGAGTAGAGTCTGCAGTCTAAAAGCTACGGAGAGGCCACCTGGTCCCAACTCACTTAGAGCAAACAAGAATGAAGAACATCAAAGGCGCAAGGAAAATACTAGCCCAACAGAACACACGGACACAGAAACCAGAAGCTCCATTGGCCTGGGACCAGAAAAATTAGATGGTTCCCAGCTACCACCAATGACCACCCTAACTACCATTAACAGACTCCCTAATAGAGCAGGAGAAAAGTGTGGTACAGAACTCAAATTCATGCATAAAACCAGACTTAACAATTTGCCTGAGATGAGAGGAACCCCAGAAGACATGGCCCCCAGACTCTCTATTAACCTAGAAATAAAACCATTCCAAAAGTCAACTCTTCAAAGGTGAGAGTGGACTACAAACATAAAATAATACTCATGAATACTATACTTCTTAGTTCAAGTAGACACATGAGACTAAGTGGGCAGATTCTGTCTGGAGGCAGGATGAGAAAGCAGAAAGCATAGCAGCTGGCTGAATGGACATGGGAAACCCAGGGTGAAAAGGCAGAGAGAGTGTACTGTCACAACAAAGGGACTGCAACTAGGCTCACATAACAACATGTACAAATTTTTATATGAGAAATTAACTTGAGCTGTAAACTTTTACCTAAAGTATAATAAAAAATTTTTTTAAACTATATAAAACAAAAGCAAGAGAATGACTTAGAAATTGAAGACAGTGGCTGTCTCCAGTGAGGACAAGTAGAAAGGAATGAGATGTAACACTAGAAGCTTGAACAATATTGGTTAACATTTCTTAAACTGGGTGACTTGTTCACCGTACTATTATACTTTATAAAACGTATATGTCACATATGTGCTTCAGTATGTATCAAAAACTTCCAAATTTTTAGAAAGACAAAAATTTGTTACACATTAACATGTCAACAGTAGCCTGACAATGAGTAGCTGAGCTGTATTTTGTTTTTATTCTGTCTGCTGTATTTTCTAATTCTATAAGATAAGCCTGTATTTCTTGGTAATTAAAAAAAAGTTAATTGTTTTTATCCCAATTTTCCACCTCACTGTCTAAAAAACACTTTGTAAAAGTACATTTCATATATCAAATTTAAAATAAAAAATAGCCACACAACAGATGTGCAAATTAAATGATTACTGCACAAAAGGACATGAAGAAACTCTTTAGGATAATGGCAATGTTCTATATCTCGATTATGGTGGTAGTAACACAGCTGTGTCTATTCATTAAAATCACCAAACTGGACAAATAAAAGGAATGAATTTTACTAAATATAAACTGTATCCCAATAAATTTTAGAAATTATTCTTATATAGATACATAAGAGGCAATTAGAAAAAACAGTTTACATACAGTACCTACAAATTCCACAGTTTTCACAATGATACTGCTTCTTGTCTTTGTCAAACAGATGGCATATACTACAATAATATTCTCCAAACAATGTGCTACATTCTTCACAAGTCTGCTGAGCCTACAAAAAGAAACATGCAATTAAAAACTGGAATAAATTTACCCAAACATTTGGAATTAACATCTGAATACCCAGCATTTACATTCAAAGTATATGAAATTTTACTTTTAAAAGTTTTCGATATCTAAATTAAAGGTGCTGTTTACTCTAAAAGTTAAAGAGGTCTTACTTGCAACACTTGATCAATTTTTTTTCCTAACCATGTTAGTAAATAAATAGAAATTAAAAAGAAATGGCATGAGCTCTTACATGTTGAATTTTCTCACAGTTGATGCACTGCACTTCCTTGACTTTAAAGCGGTCTAGCTGATGGTCTTCCTGGTTATCGTGACACAGCCGGCAAGTATAAAGCTTGTCACAGCATGGCGCCTAACCCACAAGAGACAAAAAACGTTATAAGCAGATAGAAGACAAGCTTGTACCACCAGAAGTCAGTTTCTTTTCTCCTCCTGTCACACCGTCTACGATTACAACCTACAGGTCAGTTAAGGAACTAGCCCAAAACATTTCAGTTTCATGGCACATTTTTGTCATGATGACATCTTCAACATCTATACAGTTGTATGAAATTGAACACAACTTCACCCTTAAAGACAAGAGGATTATGAAGGATGGAAAATTCCTAGTCTGAAAATTAATCCCACAATACCTGTCTCAGTCATCTAGTGCTGCTTTTAACAGAAATACCACAAGTGAATGGCTTTAAAAAGAGAAACTTTATTTTGTCACAGCCCTCCAGACTACAAGTCCAAATTCAAGGTGTCTGCTCCAGGGGAGGCGAAGGTTTTCCCTGCTGGCTGTGGAGTAAAGTCCTAGTTGTCAATTTTCCCCTAGACTAAAAGCTTCAGAGGAAGTTCTTTCCAAAGTACTCACTAAGCTCCCAGCACTGCTTTCTTTCCTGATAGTATGAGGTCCCCAAATCTTTCTGCAGGCACAGAACAATTTACATGATGAGTCCTGCCCCACCAACACACTGCCACCCATCCACCGTCATTAACATCACAGAGGCAGGATTTACAACATGGAGGAACATCTCCCACTACCCGGAATCCTGGCTTGGCTTAACCGCTACACAGATTTTGGGGGTGGTACAGTTCAATTCCTGACAACACTTAATCTCCTTCTCAGTTCTAAATGCCAGATCAGAGTCCTCTTAGACATTTTCAGGTAAATGTCTTTACATACTTAAACCCCTAAACCTTAAAAATTGTAAGATTTCTTTAGTTCACTAGTATTTATCAGGAAGGATCAGTCCCTGAAGACAGACATCACTCTTGCTAGAGCGGAGGTTCAAAGAAAAAGAATACCCTTGATGAGACAGACTGACACAGGGGCCGCAACGATGGCTTCAGCACAACGCTGATTGCGGACACGGCACAAGACCAGGCAGTGTTTTGCTCTGCTGTGCATACAGTCGCTATGACCTGAACCAACTTGATGGCACCTAACAACAGCACTACTTATCAATTATCAACTATATGTCTGATATTACACAGGATGAAATAAATGCATGATAGCCCTCACTTTCAAGTGTGGCAAAGACTGCCACTTGCCCAGTGAAATCTATTCTCTCTTTCGTGCGTACCTGAATACCCAGGTAAGTTACAATTCCCAGACTCTCTTGCTATAAGCTGTGGCAAAATGACCAATCTCTTACCAGGAGAACACAAGCAGATGAAATCAGTGCCACGTCTGGGCCTGAGTATTAAGAAATTGGACATGCCTCCTTTTCCATGTTCCTTTTTCCTTTTGCATCAGCAATCCACTTCTGATGAACCATATACCCCCCTGTACAAATCAAACCCACTGCCATCAAGTCAGGCAAATAATACAACAGAAAAAAAATGTCCCTTGAATGACTATGTAGAACAAAGACTCAACATCATATTTCAACAAATAATACCAAAAAATGGCAGTCATTAGTATCACTACTTATCAGGAAAGTCTTTAGGTGTTGTAAAGTTTTCAAGCTAAGTAATAATCTACGTTTTCAAAACTCCTAAGTTTGAGGCAAAAGCTCAAATTTTACTACTGGCAACAAATACTGTCAACTGTTTTTCTTTAAGTGACAGTCTCATTTCCTTCCTTTTCAACAAAATGTTGCTAAACACCCACGTCTAAATAACCATAGTTTTACCAAGTAAAAACATGTCGCTCAATGGAAAAAGTGAGTTCAACTCACAATTGAATTGCGTGTTATTCTTTAAAACAATCATATTTCAGTTTTCCTACATGCTTTATGAAAACTTCCTAGCTCATCAAACAGTATTAAAAAGACATACTCGCGAGTGAAATTTGGTAAAATTAGCAATTTTATTGCCTCATCAGTCGTTATTGACTTGCTTCTAACTGCAGGCACAGTATATAGTTCAGTGCTACTGCCTTGATTTGTACTAACTCCAGTTTCATTGATCACTGCTTTTGCACCATCTGTACAGATGTCTACACACTGAAAATGACAACACCTTCACATTAATATGAAAATACTTTGATCTTGCAGAGCCCCTGAAAGGGTGTCAGACAGACCACAAGGATACATTTACCATCTCTTAGCTGCTCTAGAACAAGAAGAGTACCCTCTTTGTATCTCAATTTCAAACACGAAATTCTCTAACCACTTCTTTCTGATCTTCCTAATTTCAATTCTCCCCTTGCATGCATGCTAACTGTCTTATCCTTTCTCCCTTTGCATACTAACTTAGCAAAACCCCAACTTTGGTTAAATCCGTCTTCTACTCAACCCATACTTGCTGAATATGACTAAAGGAAAATGCACCATCATACTAACTGGTCTCACTTTGAAATCATGCTGTTGGTTGGGTACCATTGAGTCAGTCCTGACTCAGTGACTCCACATACAACATAACAAAATATAGCACAGTCCTAGTCCATCCTCACAATTCTTACTATCCTTGAGCCCCTGTGGTAGCCACTATGTGTATTCCTTTCATTGAGGGTCTTCTGCTGACCTTCTACTTCTCCAGGAAACCCTGTTGGCATAGTAGTTAAGTGCTATGGCAGCTAACCAGAAGGTCAGCAGTTCAACTCCACCAGGCACTCCTTGGAAATTCTATGGCGCAGTTCTACACTGTCCTGAAGGGTTGCTATAAGTCAGAATCAACTCAATAGTACTCGGGTTTTTTTTTTTTTTTTTTTTGGTTCTACCTCTCCAGTGACAGGTCCTTCCTGCTAACATGTCCAAAGTAAGTGAGACAAAGTCTCACCATCCTTGTACCTAATGTGCATTCTAGCCGTGCTTTTTCCACAACAGATTTGTTCATTTTTCTGGCAGACCATGGTATATTCAATAGTCTTTGCCAACACCATAATGCAAATACATTAATATTTTCTTCAATCTTCCTTATTCATTGTTCAGTTTTGCATGCATATGAGGTGATTTAATACCATGACTTGGGTTAAGCACACCAAAGCAATACGTTATGGGATATCTTGACTGCTCCTTTCACAGGCATTGACAGTGGATAGAAGTAAACTACAATCCTTGAGCACTTTATCATGATGTTGCTTATTGGTCCAGATGTGAGGATTTTTAATTTCTTTAAGTATAATCCATACTGAAGGCTGCAGTCTTTAATCTTCATCAGGTATGTGCTTCAAATCCTTCTTCACTTTCAGCAAGCAAGGTTGTGTCATCTGCATATCATAGGTTGTTAATGAGTCCTCCTCCAATCCTGATGTTGTCCTTTTTCTTCATATATCCCAGCTTCTTGGATTATTTGCTCAGCATACAGAATGAGTTAAGTATGGTAGAAGGATACAAGCCTAAGGTACACCTCTCCTGATTTTAAATCATGCAGTATCCCCTTGCTCTGTTCAAACAACTGCCTCTTGATCTGTGCATCTGTTCCTCAAGAGAGCAATTAAGTGCTCTGGAATTCCTGTATCTCCCTAGTCAATACTCTCATTTTTTTTAGTTTAGGACCTAGGATGATTATTTTACATCTTTTCCTGTGTCTTCAAACCTCTAACACTTCTTCCCTCCTCCTTACACTCTGCTGATAACCATGCTTATTTTCTAAGAAAACAGAAGTAACCAGAAGAATTAGACAGTGACCAGCCACCACCAAAGACTGTCCTGACAGGGAACACACTGTAGAAGACGTCATGCAGCATGAGATAAACGTGAGCGCAGATCCAGAACTCTATTAAAAGACCAGACTTGATGGTTCAACAGCCTGAAGGGTCCTCTGAGAACATGACTCCTAGACTTGCTGCTAGCCCAGAGCTGAAACCAGTAATGAAGCCAAAACTTCAAAGACTACACTGGACTACGAAGCACAGGGTGATACCAGTGGTATGTGCACCTTATGGTTTAACATGTATATGAGGCTGTCCAACTAGCTTCTTTTTAGAGGGGTGAGGAGATGGTGGAGAACAGACAAGTGTTGGTCGAGTGGATACTGGAAGTAAAGAATGGAGAGGAAGACTGGGCTATCACGGGGCGAGGAGAGCAGACAGGGTTGCATAGAGGTGGGTGCTCCAGGTTTTATATAGCAAACTGACCAGGACTGTAAACTTTGACTTAATCATAATTTTTTTCTTTAAAAAAAAAAGAGCCTTAAATGAATCTCAAACAAGACATTTCAATCCTTCATGGACTAATGCATTTATAAAATGAAATGTCTCAGCAATGAAAAAGTAAATAAAAGTAATCAAAAGAGATCCTCTACATAACTTCCTACAAACCCTATAAACCTACTTGCAAACTTACCTCGGATCTGCCTCCCCATCTGTTACAAAGAGTCTACTGTCCATGCTTCTATTGAAGGTCAACTCCTCCACTTGTGCACTGGCTACTCAAGGACAGTGCTGCTAGTTTCCCCCTTTCACTCCTGTATTATAAAATGTTCCCACTCTACTGGATCACCCCCAAGAGTATACAGACATGCTTCAACATCACTCATCTTTTAAAAAAAAAAAAATCCCTCATCTTGCAGCAACTACAGCCTCATTTTATTGTTCTCCTTTACAAAAAAATTACCAGAAATTGTCTAAAAGCACTATCACCAGTTCCATTCCTCCCATTTTCTCTTGAACTGCTCCAGTTAGGCATTGCCACATCTTTCCACCAAAACACCTCTTGTCAAAATCACCTCCTTGCCAAATTTTTATTCCCCTTTATTCAAATGAAGACCCTGGTGACACAGTGGTTAAGTGCTACATCTGCTAACCAAAAGGTTGGCAGTTCAAACCCACCAGGCGCTCTTTGGAAAATCTATGCAGTGTTCTACTTTGTTTTATAGGATCTCTATGATTTAGGATCAATTCTAAGGCAATGGGTTTGGGTTGGGGGGGTTTGTTTTGTTTTTAACTCAAACAGCTGCATGTGATGCAGCTGATCACTCCCTCCTTGAAGCTTTTCACTTGGCCACTGGTATTTTAAGGAAGGGGTAGAAGAGGGCAAAAAATGGTTCAATCCTGAGTCAGTCACACATCCTAAGGCTATGAAATACAGACCTAAATGTGTGATTTCTAATGGGAGACTTGGGCAGGAGACAGTGTAAAGTCAGGCTGTTGAATTCAGTTTTAGACTTCAATTTCAAAACAACAGAACATCTTAGTAAAAACTGAATCGTTCAAATTTCCTTACAAAACATCTGGTGAATGATCAACTTTGAAAAGAGTTTCATCCAGCACAGTGGAACAAATCATGGCTTACTAAAAAGATTTCAGGTTGTCCTCATAGTCCTTAGACTACCACCTCCTTCCAACAACACTGGTCAGTGACCAACTGGGATGACAAGAGGCTAAAAAAAAACCTCAAACATACAGGTGATGATGACGATGGCAATCCACATTTACTACTAACTTACTCCAAGGTAAAAAGCCAGGTAGTGTGGCGGTTAAGTGCTTGACTGCTAAGGGTAAGGTGAGTAGTTCAAACCCTGTAGCCACCATGTGGGAGAAAGATGCAGCAATCTGCTTCTGTAAAGATTACAGTCATGAAAACCCTATGGTGCAGTGCTACTCTGTTCTAGAGGATCGCTATGCTTTGGAATTGACTGGACAGCAACAGGTTTGGTTTTGGTTTTTACTCCAGGGAACTGACCCTGCAAACACTATACAAGGAGTCCTGGTACAGTGGGTAAGTACGTGGCTGCAAACTGAAAGGTCAGTGGTTTGAACCAGTTGCTGCACCACAGAAATACGTGGCAGGCACTTTCCACAAAGATTAGAGCCTTGGAAACCCTTCAGGGTAGTTCTACTCATCCTATAGGGTCACTATGACAGTCATCGACTAGAGGGCACACAACAACAAACACTATACATGCAGGCCAGTATTTAAAACTTCATACCTTTCTTACCAAGCAGAAACTTTCATCATCCCTACTTTACATACAGGAAGTAGCTTTCTCAAAATCACAGGGCTACTGAGGAGCAGAACTAAGCTTTGTGGGTAAGGCTATGAGACTACACCCATCTCAAGCTTCCAAGCAAAACCTTTACACTGCTTCTTGGAAGAAAACTCAGCAACTTTAATTGTTGGGTACTAGACTGACTATTAAGTTTTCTCAAGGTAAACTGCAAAAGTAATAAAATATGCATTATGTTATGCATACAAGGCACTCTCCTATAATTAACTTCCTAGTTAATGCCAATTACATCTTTGTCTTCCTATTTTCTCCTTGGCAGGTTCAGACATACGCATTGAGTCTAAAATGAGGCTGGGAGCTTGCAAAACTTATTTTCTACAGGAACTGAAATCACATGATTCCTCACTTGCTTATCCAGTTTCCAGTATTTCATCATACATCTGGAGACGATTCCGGGTTCGAAAAAGCCCAGGTGAGGCCCGGGGTTGCCTCAGGCTCTTCTCAAGCGAAAAAGGACTTTGATTTGCAAACGATAAAGCAGGGAGGCAAAGTGAGGTCAACGGCCGCCTTGCCAAAAACGTTTTCTAAAGAAGGAACCCAGTTCGAGGTGGAGGAGACAGAGGTGTCTAGAAATAACAGCCTACCTGCAAACTTAAACCAAGCATAACCACCTGGCCCATCCCGTCCCCAGCCCAACCAGAAGAAGCTGTTCAAGGAAGAGCCCACTGAAACTGTCACCTTCAAGAGACATCCTCTGTCATAATGCTCGCAGCCCCGCCGCGCGTGCGGCCGGCCAGACGCGCCTTCTTCCCGCGCGGTCGCCGCCATCTCCTCCGCCTCCCCGCACCCTCCGCCGACCCTTCCCTCCCGACGAAAGCCACACCCAGAGAGGGTCAGCCCCTCCTGCACAGCCCCTCCCTCAGCAACAGCCACCGGAGCCAATATGGCCCGTGAGCATGTGACCAGGGGCAGCCGGATTTCCGGTTCGCAGGGCGACGGGGCGGAAGCGAAGAGAGACGCAATCTGTGTCGTCGACGTTATTTGCTGTCTCCTCTGCTAACGGTAATAATTCTTAGGTTGCCTCTTCTTTTCACCGCGTCGCTACCCGCCCAAGACCCGGGGCGTGGTTCAGAGCGAGGAGGACCGCAGCGGGGCGGAGACGCCCGGCGGCTCCGGGAGGAAGGGACGCCGTCCCGCCGGCTGCATCTGCACCTGTGACATGGCGGCCCCTCCCTCAGTACCCCCTCCCTCAGTACCCCTTCGAGGCGTCCCGGCGCCCCGAGAAAGGGCGGAGCTGGACCTGGCAGCTCAGTTCCGAGCGGGTCTGGGAGTGCGCGCTGTTGATCGGCTCTGCGGCAGCCTGCTTCTCCCTGGGAGAAGAGCCAACCATGTCCCTTTACTTGCTCTTCATTCGAAATATATGAACGCTTACTATGTGTCAATCACTGGCTAAACTATGGGGATCAAAAGGGAGAAAACAGCCCACCATACCTTCGTGGAATTTGGAGACTAATTGGGGAGGAAGAACATGAATCAGAGACTTACCGAAACAAATGTTCTAAGATTTTAACTTTGAGAAGTGCTAAGAAGGATAAGGAAGTCTGGTGGCACTGTGTTTAAGAGCTCAGCTGCGAACTAAAGGGTCGGAAGATCGAATTCGTCAGCTGGTCCTTGGAAGACCTGTTTATACTCTGTCCTATGGGGTTGTTAGGTGTTGGAATCAACTCGTTGGCAACGGGTTTTTTGGAACAGTGCTGTAGCTGCCAACCAAAAGGTTGACAGTTCAAATCCACGGGCGCTCTTTGGAAGTTCTATGAGGTAGTTCTCCTTAGTCCTATGTAGTTACCATGAGTCGGAATCGACTCCATAGCAGTGGTTTTGGAGTTTTTTTGGTAGGGAAGATAGGTGTATGTTCTATGAGAGTGTATTAGAAAGGATCAATTTAATCTGGGTATGGAAAGGTTTCCCTGGGGAAATGATCTGAGCTGAAGGAGCAATAGGAGTTAGATGGCATTGCAGGTGTGCCCAAAGTTCGGCCTCTAAGAACCGGGAAAATGAAATGTGCAACCCAGCAAAGTTGAAATCAGGCCCCTCAGCGTACGTAGCTCAATGATACTCCTTATGAACGAGCTAAGCCCCCTTTTTATTAGCCAACTGCTCAGTGTTGGAAAAAAATACTTGCCTTTGGTTAATACGATGAGTTCCCACCCAACCGGTTGTCATAGAGTCGGTCCGACTCCTGGCGACCCTACAGGTCACAGCAGAACTGCCCTCTAGCGTTTCCAAGGAGCCCTGGAGGATTTCAACTGCGGAGCCTTTGGTTGTCAGAGGTAGCACTTAACCCGTTCACTACACCACCCAAGTTTCCTAAAACATCCTGGGAAAGATAATTTGTTCTGCTTTAATTTTGAAGTCACTAACTTGCCATTTTAATTTTCTTTCAGTTCTGTTATGAGTTGCTAAAATCATGGTGAAATGTTGCTCAGCCATTGGATGTGCTTCTCGATGTTTGCCAAATTCCAAGTTAAAAGGATTGACATTTCACGTGTAAGGTTTTGCTGTAGTTAAACGAAGTACTTGTGACTGCTTTAAACTACTTTTATTTAAAATCTCAAATTTTGAACTGGTTTCCAAATTCTTTTTAAATAACATTTCTTAGATTTGAAGTGGCAGTGATACTTTTACCAGTTTTATAATTACTAAAGAAGCTGAGGACACCTGCTGAGGATTCAGACCGGTTAACAAAAAACATCAAATTCACCTTTGCTATTATTATTACTTTGCATTTAAATCCCTCAGAAAGGTTCAGTGTTGTTCACATGTGGATTAAAATCCAGATGATCTTTGTCCATGTATTTCATTTTTTCTGTTTAGAAATCGATAAAGCTTAAGTGGTGGGGAAAAAAATACAGATGACAAAATCAGACCACAGATTCTTCAGAAAATATTGCAGATAAATCGAGGTGATCCTAATTTAATATTGTAGCCATTCTCCCAACAACCAGAAGACACTACTAAGATGTAATCATTTTTTTCAGGAATCTTGGTGACTCAGTGGTTAAGGCTGTTAATTGAAAGTTAGTAGCTCCAATCCACCAGCTACTCCTCAAGAGAAAGATGTGGCCTCTGCTTTCTTCAAGATTACAGCCTTGGAAACCCTATGGGGCAGTTGATAAAAGTTTATTTTGCACCTTTGTGTTAGACATAGTGCTGTGGGCTAAAGAAGATCTGATGGCTACTTTGCTAGGTAACACATTTAAAAGTATGTGTACCTTGGAAACCCTGGTGGCAAGGGGTTAAGTGCTACAGCTGCTTACCAAAAGATCAGCAGTTCGAATCCGGGTGTTCCTTGGAAGCTCTGTGGGGCAGTGTTACTCTGTCCTAGGATCAGTATGAGTTGGAATCAAATCAGAGGCAATGGGTTTTTGTTTTTTTGTTTAGTTTTTATGCATACCTTACCTTATTCTGGCCGGCTACGTTATTCCAAAAAAGATTTGAACCAGCTTGTAAAATTGGAAAAGATATGGTTGTTGGCTTCTAGATATCTCCAAGTAGTTCTGATCTCCAGAATGCCAATGTCTGCAACTGTTTTCTTCATTTTTTAAGTGTTTATAGACTTGCTGTGTGTTAAATGCTGTACTAACAAATTTCTGTTAACTGGCAGAAGAATGAAAGTACAAGAAACTAGTCATCAGGGATGAAGTCTCTATATCTCTGCAGATAAGAAAAGGGCCAAGTGATATTCTCTATCATCTATGGAGTAATAAAAACCATCAATGTGGATCTTACTGTAAAGTGTTAAATGTCCACTAAAGTTTATCTTCCTTATAATACAAGAGATATTGATATGAGGGGTATGTCTGCAGCATGATTGGCACAATACTTTGAATAGGAGAGATAGGAAAGCATGAGTCAGGATGGCTCCTGAATAGTGCAGTTCAAAGGATAATAACAAATTAGTTAGAATGTCACTTTAGTCACAAATAAGGCAGCCTTAGTTCGAGTATATGTCAACACTATTTAATTTTAGAATGTGTTTGTTTTTTTTCCCCCTAGATTTCCCACAGATGAAAACATGAAAAGAAAATGGGTATTAGCAATGAAAAGACTTGATGTGAATGCTGCAGGAATTTGGGAGCCTAAAAAAGGAGATGTGTTATGTTCAAGGCACTTTAAGAAGACAGATTTCGATAGAAGTGCTCCAAATATTAAACTCAAAGCTGGAGTCATACCTTCTATCTTTGATTCCCCGTCTCATTTACAGGTTTGTCTGCTTACCACCATTGCTCAGTTTTGACCTGAGTCGTAGTTTCATATTCGGTGGTCTCAGTCTAGTACTTTTAAAGAACCTCCACCACTATTGCTAACATTTTTGTTGTTTGTTTATTCATTAGAAGCCCATTCTTTCCGTTTTAAAGTGTGGAAACTGCTGCTTCAGCTCCTGTCATCTGTAGTAGTATTAGTTTACCAGTAGCCACCCATAAACATGCAGACATTTCTAAAGTTTGAAGTTGACCAACTTTAAAAACCACTAGGTGCTGTCGAGTCATCACTTACTTATGACGACCACATATGTGTCTGAGTAGAACTGTGCTTCATCAGGTTTCAATGAGTGATTTTTTCAGTAGTAGACTTCCAGGCCTTTCTTCCACTGCAGTTTTCAGTGGACTCACACCTCCAACTTTTAGTGAACAGCTAAACACATTAACTTACTATCCAGAGCCTTTTAGAGTTGACATAATTCAAGATTTGAGTTTGAAAAAATAGAGGTTAATAGAAAAGAGTTGAACTGAAGTTTTGAGTTTGCAGTTCTCACAGTGGAGCAGAAATCAAGAGTGCAACCATGAATAGGACCAAGTGTACTCCTAAGAGCCGCATACGTGCAAGCTTAGTACCGGTTGTTGCTGGGTGCTTTTGAGTTCTTCCAACTCATAGTCACCCTGTGTACCACAGAAAGAAACAAAGCTCACAACTGTTAACTGTGCTTGAGTGCACTGTGTCAGTCCAGCTCTGTGAGATTCACCATGATTCAAAGGTGGCAATTCTGTCTTCCTTATTCATTGTCCAGTTTTTACATGTACATGATGCGATTGAGAATCTCATAGCTTGGGTCATGTGCACCTTAGTCCTTAAAGTGACATTCTTTGCTTTTTCTAAAGAGGTCTTATGCAGCTTAATGGCCCAGTACAATAAATCTTTTGATTTCTAGACTGGTGCTTTCATAGTGAAGACTGTGGTCTTGGATCTTCATCAATAAGTGCTTCGCATTCTGTTCCCTTACAGCAAGCAAGGCAGTGTCATCTACGTGATGCGTGTTGTCAGTGTCCTCCAGTGCTGGGGCCCCATTCTCCATCACGTAGTCCAGCTTCTCAGGTTATTTCTTCAGCATACAGACTGAATACATACGGTGAAAGAATACAACTCTGATGCACACTTTTCCCAACTTTAAGCTGCACATTATTCTCTTGTTCTGTCCAAACAACTGCCTGTTGACCTGTGTGCTGGATCCTCATGAACACAAATAAGTGATCTGGAATTCCCTTTCTTCTCAGTCTTACCCATAATTTCTTAGGATCCACACAGTCAGATGCCTTTGCATAATCAATAAAATAAAGGTATAACTCATTCTAGTATTCTTTGCTCTCAGGCAAAATCTTTCTGGCAGTTCTTTGTTGATATACTACTGCAGCCTTTTGTTGAATGATCCCCAGCAAAATTTTACTTGCATATGGTATTAATGATATTGTTTGATAATTTCTGCTAGCATCACCTTTCTTTGCAATAGGTTTAAGCATGGATCTTTTCAAGTAGGTTGGCCAGGTTGTTGTCTGATTTCACATTGCTTGGCATGGACGAGTGAGCACTTTGAGCACTGCTTCTGTTTGTTGAAACATCTTGATTGATACTCTGTGAATTCCTGGAACCTTGTTTTTTGCTAGTGCCTTCAGTGCTCCTTGGACTTCCTCCTTCATATGTTACCTACTGATCATGTGTTACGTACTGAAATGGTTTAATGTCAACCAGTTCTTTTTGACATAATGACTATTTCTTCCATCTTCTTTTGATATTTTGTGCATCATTCATTGTTTTGCCCATAGAATCTTTTACTATTGCAACTTGAGGGTTGAATTTTTCTTCAGTTCTTTCAACTCGAGAAATACAGAACGTCTTCTTTCTTGCCTTTGATTTTCTATCTCTAGCTCTCTTACATTTCATTGAAATGCTTTACTTTCTTGTCTTTGTGTACTTTATCAATTTTTCCTTCTTTTACTTTAGCTGCTTAACATTCAAGAACAAGTTTCAGAGTCTCTTCTGATACCCAGTTTGGTCTTTTTTTTTTTTTTTTGGTTTCCTGTCTCTATAATGACCTCTTGCTTTCTTCATGTATGATGTTCTTGATGTGATTTCCACAGCTTGTCTGGTCTTGGGTCGTTAGAGTTCAGCACTGTTCTTGAGATGGTCTCTAAACTCCTGGTTGAATATACTCAAGGTCATACCTCAGTTCACAGAGACTGGATCTAGTTTTCTTCAGTTTCACCTTGAAATTGCATACGAACAACTGATGGTGTATTCCACAGTCTGCTCCTGGCCTTGCTCTTACTGACAGTTTGAGCTCTTCCATCTTTTCTTTCCAGAGATGTAGTTGATTTGATTCCTATGTATTGCATCTGGAGAGCTCTGTATGTTTAGTTGCTGTTTATGTTGGTTAAAAATGTATTTGCAATGCAAAGTGGTTGGTCTTACAAATTTCTGTTGTTGTGATATCTTTGGCATCATTTCTGTTACCAAGGCCTTGTTTTCCAATGACTGAGCCTTCTTTGTTTCCAGCTTGCACTTTTCAAACACCAGTAATTATCAGTGCATCCTGATTGCATGTTCCATCAATTTCAGACTGCAGAGGCTGGTAAAAGTCTTCAATTTCTTCATCTTTGGCCTTAGTGGTTGATGTGTCATTTTGATTAGTAGTTGTATAAACTAGGTTTTGTTGTAGGCATGTGGATATTACTCTGTCACTGACAACACTGTATTTCAGGGTAGATCTGGAAATGTTCTTTCCAATGATGAATGCAACACCATTCCTCTTCAAGTTGTCATTACCAGCATAGTAGAGCATATGGTTCTCAGATTCAGAATGGCCACTTCCAGTCTATTTCAGCTCACTGAGGCCTCGGATAGGAAACCCTGGTGGTGTGGTGGCTTAAGTGCTACATCTGCTAACCAGAAGGTCAGTGATTCAAACCCACCAGGTGCTCCTTGGAAACTCTAAGGGTAGTTCTACTCTGGCCTCTGGGGTCGCTATGAGTTGGACCTGACTCAACAGCAGTGGTTTTTTTTAATGCCTTGGATAGCGATGTTTATGTATGCCATTTTATTTTTCACAATTTCCAGTTTTCCTGGATTTATACTTGGTATATTCTACATTCCAGTTATTATTGGGTGTTTACAGCTGTTTCTTACCATTTTGAGTCATGCTACATCAGCAGATGAAGGTGTCAAAAGCTTGGCTCCATCCATATCATTAAGGTTGACCTCACTTTGAGGAGGCAGTTCTTCCTCAGTCATCTTTTGAGTACCTTTCAAACTTGGGGGCTCATCTTCTGGCGCTGTGTCAAACAGCATTCCACTGCTATTGATAAGATTTTCAGTGGCTAGTTCTTTTCAGAAGTAGACTGCTGGGTCCTTCTTCCTAGTCTGTGGTAGTCTAGAAACTTGACTGAAACCTCTCTGCCATGGGTGACCCTGCTGGTATCTGAATACTGGTGGCAGAGCTTCCAGCATCACAGCAACATACCGCCCCCTACAGTACAACAAAAGGACAGGCACGTAGGAGGTGCAGGGCCTACGTAGAGCTGAGAGGACGGAAGCCAAAAGAGACTGAACAACAGGAGAAGAAAAGAGGAGGTCAGAAAAAAATTAAACCTTTGTATAAATTGAGTCTACAGTCTAGCTGAATCTATCAGTCTATCAATTTTTTTTTTTGTCTGACTGGTTTTTTCCTACCTCAAGATGTCACCTAGCTATAACGTTAAAAGGACCTTAAGAAGTGTGGTCCTAATGCATAAAACAAACTGTCAGTTACTTTCAAAGAACAATTTCTTTATGATAAAGAATGCTATTCATGATAGAAAATTAGATGATACTGATAAGCAAAAGAAAATAAAAATTAACAGTCACTTATATGAGGACTGCCAATAAAGCTCACTAACTCATCCTAGAAAAAGTGCTATTGTTTTTCTGGAATGGCCATCAGAGCTATCGTTGTATTACCCTTGATGTCATGAATGTCATCAAAATGTCTTCCTTTCAACATGTCTTTTATCTTCAGGTAAAGAAAAAGTCATTGGGGGCCAGACGAGGTGAGTAGGTAGGGTGTTCCAGTACAGATAATTGTTTACTGGCTAAAAAGTCCGTCACAGACAACTATACAGTTAAGTTTGCAAGCTTACTACTGTGCCACCCGTGCAATGGCCATTCCAGAAACAGTTCCCAAATTGCTCTGAAGGGTGGACTAGGCACTGGCCTCGGTGTGTAGCTTCCCAAGGGGAGTCCTTTGAAGGGGAGCATAGTGATACTCAGCAATGAGGTATGTAGCACTTAGAATAATTAAGTTCATGGGCTTGTTAGATTTCATAATCCAGAGATAGTACTGTTAACACTTTAACAGTACTGTTAACATAACAGTGTTATGTTAGCAGCCATTGTGTATGCATGCATAAATTTATTTGCATGTGTGTGTGTGTATTTTTTCATTTCCTTTTCTGTTTCTGTTTTTCACTTAATGATAGCTAATATTTGTATAGTACTTATTTTGTACCAGACAGTATCCTACATGCTTTACATATCTTAACTCACTTAATCCAGGTAACATTATTTGCGAGGTAAGTACTATTATTATTTTCATTTTACTTCTGAAAGAAACTGAGGCCCAGAGAGAAGAAATGCCTTTCCCAGGGTCACAAATCTATTAAATGGCAGATGCTGGATTTACACCTATGTATTTTTGCCCTAGAGTCTTCTCTTGACTGGTACTTTCCAAAGCATTATTTTTCTGCAGCACTGGCTCTCACACTTTAGTTAACACAGGAATTGTCTGGGAGTTTATTTAAAATTCAGACTCCTGTGCCTGGCTTCTAGAGAATTTGATTCAGTAAGTTTGGGTTGGAATCTAGCAGTCTGTACTTTTTAATAAGCACTTGCTGTGGTTATGATGCAGATGTATGGATTGCATTTTTTAGAGAAGTGTAGAGAACACCAGTTTCTTTGAAGTAAACTTTGAATGGCCTATAACATGTTCATGGGAAAGTAAATACATCGTAAGTGTACAGGTCAATGAAATTTTATTACTGAAATTTCACAAAGTAAACACCTCATGCTCCTTCTTAGCCACTGTACTCCAAAGGTAACTACTGTTTTGACTTCTGTCACAGTTACATAATTGAAGCTGTCCTGTGGCTTTTTTCCGTTAACATTTTCTTTGTGAGATTCATCATAGTAATGGCCCTTTAATTTTCTTTGCTATATAGCAAAAAAAAAAAAAAAAATCAAACCCATTGCCATGGTATCTATTTTGACAGACAGCAACCCTGTATGACAGAGTAGAACTGCCTACCTCATAGGGTTTCCAGGAAGTGACTGGTGGGTTCAAATTGATGACCTTTTGGTTAGCTAAATACTTAACCACTCTGCCACCAAGGCTCCTGGCTATGTAGTATTCCATTATCTAAATAAACTGTACTTTTCTCCTTTTTACTGTTCTTGAATTCAGGTGGTTATAATTGGGATTCTTATGGATACTACATGTAAACATTTTTGTTTGTATTTTTTGGTGCACTTATGTACATGTTAGAAATAGATTTGTTGTGGTCTAAGAATGTGCATGTTCAGCTTAAATAGATACTGCCATAGTTTTCTAGCAGAGTTTTACCGGTTTATAGTCCCACTTTCAAGATACACAACTTCCTCTGGTTCCACACCTTTGCCAGCACTTGTTGTGTCAGTTTTATAGAACAGAAGCACCAGTGAGCAGTCAGTTCTGTACATAAACAGTATTTTACGTAAGCAGTTGTTACTACTGTACATTCAACTTATCTGTATTTTAAACAGCAATATAATGAATGTTATTGTAGCCTAGTATTTGTGCTTATCATTTCCTTGACTCAAATTGTACTTATCACAGTTGGATTACCAGCAAATAAAATTGCTGGATCAGATTTTTAAGGTTTTTGCTTTACATACAGCTCTCCAAAAGTCCCTGCTGAAAGTTGACCAGTCTGTCTACCCACCCTAACCTTCAGAATGAGGTTTGTTTTTAAGCTTTGCTAAAATTGGTAGGTGAAAATGGTATCTTATTTTCTTGATTTATATTTGAATACTAGTGTGTTTGCACATTTTCTCATTTTTCTTGTTAGATATTTGTATTTTGTGCATTGTTTGGGCCTCTTCTATTTTCATATATTAATTGTTGTATTATAAAAGTGCTATATGTTGAGGCTGAGTCACTTACCTGCTGTCTATGATACACATAGTTGTTTGTCTTTAGATCTTATTGTAAATTTAGATGCTTTTATTTTTGAAATTTAGAATTTTTGTTTGTAGCCAATTCTGTTTTTCGTCACTGTCAGACATTAGCTACCTTAAGGTTACATAACTGTCCCCTCTATTGTTTCTAGTTCCTTGTGGTTTTTATTTTTTATTAATGTACATGTGAGTTTAATTTTTTTATAGTGAACGATATCATAGTTTTTCTGAATTACTACAGTTTTACAACATGACTTATAGCTGTTCTTCACTTCTTTAAAATTCTCCTTTACTCTTACACTAAGTTCTTATATGTGTTAGACTGTTGCTAGATTTTCTACCTAGTCTTAACAGTTTTAACAGTTATTACTACATAATATGTTTTCAGTATCTTCTATCTTCTTTTTAGGAAAATTTGTGTTTCTAAATTATTTTTAGAATTATTTCTGGAAAATTATTTTAAAATAATTTCACTGAGATTTAAAATTGACTTTTTAGAAGCAATTTTCATGTAAAGAAATTCTGTGTTGATTTTGTTACTCCAAGATAAAAATGTAATAAAGGACAGGATTATCTACAATGATGCTTCCTAACTTTTCCTAACAGGAGAAAAGAGAAAAACTTCATTTTAGAAAACACAGCACCCTCAAAACTCTGCCAGTAGCAAACAACAATCACAAACTCATTGAGGCTTCCTCGTGTACTGAAGAATTCCAATCCCAGTTCACTTTTGTAAGTAAAATTACTTACAGCGTTGCTAAGCTAATGTTGATAACGTGTAAGACAAGAATGCCTTCTCTGTTAAGTTCTACTTTCATAATCTTAGCTAAAAACTAGGGGTTTGGGTATTTTAATTTTCTTTAACACATGGTATCAAGAAATAAATATTGCTTCTCAAAGTTGTCGTAATTTATGTATATGAAATAACAGTGTTGTTGTCGTCCTTGGGTGCCATGGAGTCGACCCAACTCATAGCAGTTCCGTGTACAACAGAACAAGATTCTGTCTGGTCCTGTGCCATTCTCTTATGCTTACTCTTACGTCCATGGTTGCAGCTGTTGTGTCAGTCCATCTTGTTGAAAGTCTCTGTTTTTTGCTGACTCTGCCAATCATGATGTCCTCTAGAGACTAGTCCTCCTGATAACATATCCAAAATATGTTAGACAACGTCTCACCATCCTTGGTTCTGAGGAGCATTCTAGATGTACTTCTTCCAAGACAGATTGGTTTGTTATGCTGACAGTTCATGGAATATTCAGTGTTCATTCCAGTAACCGTAATTGAAAAGCATTCAGTTTTTCTTCCGTCTTCCTTATTAATTGTTAGGCTTTGGCATGCATATGAGGTGACTGAAAATGTCATGTCTTCGGACCAGGCCCACCTGAGTCCTTAAAGTGACATCTTTGCTTTTTAACACTTTAAAGAGGTCTCTTGCAGCAGATTGTCCAGTGATTTCTTTATGGCTGTTTCCCTATGTATTCTTTGTGGATGCAAGTAAAATAAAATCCTTGATTGACAACTTAAAATATTTTCTCTGTGAATCATGATATTGCTTATTGGTCCATTTGTAAGAATTTTTGTTTTTTTTGTATAGAGGTATAATCCATACTGAGAGCTGTGATTTTTGATCATCAGTGTTTCAAGTCCTCTTCACTGGCAGCAAGCAAAGTTGTATCTTCTGCATATCACAGGTTTTAACGAATCCTTCTACAATCCTAATGCTGCCTTCTTAGAGTCCACCTCGTGGAATTATTTGCTCATCATACAGACTGAATAAATATGGTGAAAGAATACAACACTGATCCACATCTTTAAGCCACACAATATCCCCCCTTTTCTCTTTGAAAACTACCTAATGGTCCAAGTATAGGTTCCTCGTGAGCAGAATTAAGTATTCTGTAATCCCAGTTCTTCAAAGTTATTCATAGTTTGTTGTAATCCACACAGTTAAATGCCTTTGCATAGTCAGTAAAACACAGATAAACATCATTCTGGTGTTCTCTTAGTATCTTAGTCATGTAGTGCTGCTATAACAGAAATATTACAAGTGAATGGTTATGGCAGAGCAATTTATTCTGTCACAGTCTAGCAGACTGTAAATCCAAGTTCAGGGTGTCAGCTCCAGCGGAAGGTTTTCTCTCTGTGTCAGCTCTGGAAGGAAGGTCCTTGTCGTTAGTGTCCTCTTGGTCTAGGATCATCTTGGCGCAGGAACCTCAGATCCGAAAGACTCACTCTGCCCCTAGTACTACTTTCTTGGTGGTATGAGGTTCCCAACTCCCAGCTTGCATCCTTTTTGTTTATCTCTTGTAGTTTCCCCGTGGAAACTCCCTTTCAGGAAGGTAACTTTAGTTAGAGTTTTGCAGTCTGACTCGAATTCTTTTCAACATAATCCAGTCTCACACTATTAACCACAGGCACACACCAGGATTTACAATTTATGAAAATCACAGAATGGAAAACAGCCACACAGTACTGGGAATCATGGCCCCGCTAAATTACTACAGACATGTTTGGGGAGAAATAATTCAATCCATGACAGTCAGGATCCATCTGACATCAGCAATGATAATCCCTGGTTCAAAATCCAGCTTGAATTTTTGGCAGTTCCCTCTTGATGTGCAGCTACAACTGCTTATGAATGATCTTCAGTGAAATTTTACTTGTATGTAATATTGATGACATTGTATGATAATTTCCTCATTCTGGTGAATCATGTTTCTTTGGAATGGGTACATACACAGATCTGTACCAGTTTGTTGGCCTGGTAGCTCTCTTCTAAGTTGCTTGGTGTATGCAAACAAGTACTTTCTAGTGCTGCATCCAATTGTAGAAACATCTCAGTTGGCATTCCATCAGTTCCTGGAGCTTTATTTTTCCCTACTGTGTTCAGTGCAGCTTGAACTTCTTCCATCAGTACCTTAGGTTCTTGATCATACACTACATCCTGAAACAGTTGAATGTTGACCAGTGTTTTTGGTAGGGTGACTCTGTGTATTCCTTGTACCTTCTTTTGATGCTTCCTGTGTCATTCAGTATTTTCCCAGTAGAACCCTTCATTGTTGGAACTCAGGCCTGAATCCTGTTCTTCAGTTCTTCCAGCTTGAGAAATGCACAGCATGTTCTTTCCTTTTGGTTTTCTATCTCCAGATCTTTGCACATTTCATTGTAGTACTTTGTGTTCTCAAACATCTTAAAATCTTCTGTCCAGCTCTTTTCATGATTTCTTCCTTTGCTTTAGCTACTCTATGTTGAAAAGCAACTTTCAGAATCTTTTTCTGGCACTCATTTTGGTGCTGTCTTTCATGTCTTTTTTAATGACCTCTTACTTTCTTCTCTGGAAGAACTGAAGAACAGGATTCAGGCCTGAGTTCCAACAATGAAGGGTTCTACTGGGAAAATACTGAATGACGCAGGAAGCATCAAAAGAAGGTACAAGGAATACACAGAGTCACCCTACCAAAAGATGTCCTTGGTGTCATTCCAGAGCCCATCTGATCTTTGGTTATTTGTCCTCATTGTGTCAAATCTGTTCTTGAGATAGTCTCTAAATTCAGGTAGGATATACTCAAGGTTTTGCTTTGGCTTTTGTGGACATTTTCTAATTTCCTTCAACTTTGGTTTGAACTTACACATGAACAGCTGATGGTCTTTTCTACAGCTGGCTCCTGGCCTTGTTCTGACTGATAATACTGAGCCTTTCCACTATCCCTTTCCTCATTTGTAGTCAGTTCCATGTATTTCCCCTGGCAAGTTACAAGTATTTAGTTGAGTTTGTGAGGACTGCCAGTTAAATTCCTGAACTCATCCTAGAAAAATTGCTATATACCTCATTTCTGAATATCACTGTAGTCACCTTTGAAGTACTCCCTTTGGGAAGCTATGCACCAACACCAGCATGTAGTCCACCCTTCAAAGCAATTTTGGAACTTTTTCTGGAGTAGCCATCAGAGCTTTCATCATTTTACCCTTGATATCCTGGATGTCATCCGAATGTCTTCCTTTCAATATTTCCTTTCTCTTCAGGTAAATAAAAAAGCCCTTGGGGCCAGATCAGGTGAGTAGGTAGGATGTTCCAGCACAGTTATTTGTTAATTGGCTAAAAATGTCCTCATAGATAACTATACAGCTAAGTTTGTGAACTTGCCACCATGCATAATGGCCATTCCAGAAAGAGTTCCAAAATTGCTTTGAAGGGTGGACTAAGCACTGGCATGGATGCACAGCTTTCCAAGGGAAATATTTCAAAGGTTACCACAGTGATACTCAGCAGTCAGGTGTGTATCACTTAGAACAAGTAAGTTGGTTGACTTAATTGTCGGACCATTATATGTTGGTGAAAGAAAGTATCTTCAATGAAGAAGTCATTGATCATGCACAATTCTGTCGTACAATCTCTGGCGTCATTTCTATCACCAAGGCCATATTTTCTAACTACCAATTATTCATTTCCAGTTTTCACATATCAAACCAAACCCAGTGCCATTGAGTCAATTTAGACTCATAGTCACCCTGCCGGACAGAGTAGAACTGCCCCGAGAGTTTCCAAGGAGGGCTTGGTGGATTCAAACTGCTGACCTTTAACCACTGTGCCACCTCATTGCCCCTTGATTGCATATTTAATCAAATTCAGACTGAAGAAGTTGGTAAAAATCTACAGTTTCTTCATATTGGCCTTAGTAGTTGTTGTGTAAGTTTGGATAATAATCATATTAACTGGTCTTCATTGTAGGTGTATAGGTGTTATGCTGTCACTGACAGCATTATGATTCAAAATGGATCCTGAAATGTTCTTTTTGACAAAGAACATTGCTGTCATTCCCAGCATTGTAGACCATAGGATTATCTGATTTGAAATAGCTGATACCAGTCTGTTTTCAATCACTAGTGTCTAGAATATCAATTTTCAAGCATTCCACTTCATTTTTGGCAACCTCCAATTTTTCTAGATTCATACTTCATGCGTTACACATTCAAATTAGTAAATGGATTTTTGCCGCCATTTCTTCTCATTGTCAGTCGTGCCACATCAGTAAATTAAGGCCCCAAAAGCTTGAATCCATCTGTATCATTAAACTCAACTCTATTTTGAAGAGGCAACTATTCCCCAGTGTTGTTTTGAGTGCCTTCCAACCTGAGGGGCTCATTTTTCTGCACTGTAATAGGCTATGTTCTGCTGCTTTTCCTAAGGTTTTCACCAGTCAGTTTTTTCGGAAGTAGACTACCAGGTCCATCTTCCTAGTCTGGTTTCTTAGTCTGGAAGCTGTACTGAAATCGGTCCACCACAAGTAACCCTACTGGTAGTTGTAACACTGGTGGCAAAGCTTCCAGTATCACACCAACACGCAAGCCACCACTGTATAGTAAACTAATAGATGTGCAATAGCATTAACAGGGTAATAAAAAACCAAATCCATTGCCTCAAGTCAGTTCTGACTCTTAGCAACCCTATAGGACAGTAGAACTGCCCTGGAGTTTCAAAGGAGCACCTTATGGATTTGAACTACCAACCTTTTGGTAAGCAGCCATAGCAGTTAACTATTGCACCACCAGGATTTCCAATAACAGTATAGGTAATCCTTTAGTTGCATTCTTAGTTTGAAGAAAGAATGCTTTTGCAGTGATATTTCTACTAAGAAAATATGACTGAATTCCTCCCTGTAAGTACTATATTTTCTATATGGAAAGATGTGATTTAAAAACAGTTTAATATGTAGGTTTTCTTGAGTAATAATAATGCTCATACAAATTATTCAGCCCTGTACTTATTTATTCATTTCATTGCTTGGTAGTGTTAAAGCTAGGCTTAGAATCCAGGTCTATTTCACTATCTTGATTAGTGTGGTGGTATAATAATTCCTAAAATCAGGTGATGTTATTCTTCAAACTTCAGTCTTGTCCAAAGTTATTTTGGCTATTCTAGGTCGCATTTTACATGCATTTTAGAATCAGTTTGCCAATTTCTAGAAAAAAGCCTGATGGAATTGTGACTGGGATTGTGTTGATCTCTACATCAATTTGGGAAGAATTGGCATCTTAACAGTAGTAAGTTTTTCAGCCCATGAACTCGGTATATCTCTCCATTTACTTAGATCTTCAACTTCTCTCAGCAGTGTTTTGTAGTTTTTAGTGTTAAATCTTTCACATCTTCTGTCAGATTTATCCCTAAATATTTCATATCTTGGGTAATTTTTTTTTTTTTGCTCATCCAAAGACTTTGTTATTTTTTTCTTTCTTTCTTTTTTTATTATTATTGAATGAAAATGTACATTCCCACATAAATTTGCATGCTCACCTATATGCAGCTTCCACTGCTCTCCCTGCTTGGTGACAGCACACTCTTCCTCTCTGCTCCATACATGTCTTGTCTTCCCAACAGTCTCCTATCTTCTCCTCTCTACCCATTCTCCTTCCTCCAGTATAAGGTCAACAGGACAACCTCCTATAGATGCCTAGAACCGTAAAGTGCCCACACAGTATGGTCCCTCTGCGTCACCAAGTCCAATCCATTGCTGTCCGAAAAGTTGACCTTCATTATAATTTATGGAGATGGGCAGCATCAGGGCCAGGGGCCATGCTCCCAGGGGAACCTCGAAGCCCCTGGACCATCAATTGTGGCCTTTTAGTGGAGATCTCAGGGTGCACCCCTGTCTTGGGTAATCTTGTAACTAGTATTGTTTTGTTTGCTACTGGCATACAGAAATACAGTTGATGTTTGTACGTTGATCTTTTGTCCAGAAAACTTACTAAACTCAATTTTAGTTGCAGTAGCTTTTTGTGGAAATTTTCAGGTATTTTTCTATTAGATTGTCGTGTTGCTTGTGACTAAAGACAGTTTTAATCAGGAAAGTAAAAAAAATTCTGTCCAGTTAGAGCAGAGACTGGAATGGTCTGTAATAATCAGTTCAGTCATTTGAACATTTTGTTCAAGTCTTCTCTGTTGTTATCAAATTTCTATCTACATGTTCTATAATTTATTGAGAGGCATGTTTAAATTTTATTATAATTGTGAATTTCTCTAATTCTCACAGTTGTCAAGTTTTTGCTTAATGTATTTTACAGATCTGTTATAAGGTAAATAAACATTTAGGATTGTTATGGCTTCTTGACATACTAACTCTTCTATAACTTAGAATGGCCTTCTTGAGTCAGGGCCAAGATGGTAGAGTAGTCATGCAGTCGTACGCTTCCTGTGGTATCTCTTAGAACAAAGACCTGAAAAAACAAGTGAATGGATTGTATGTAACAATCTGGGAACCCTGAAGATCAAAGACAAAGTTGCAGCATTGAACAAAGCAGCAGGGGGAGGGAGAGATACTGGAAAAGCAGTGAGGGTTTGTCAGACCTGACCTGGCTGGCACCCTTCAGGCTGGATCAGCCACCTCGTGCTAGCTGAGGCAAGCAGTAGCACTCAGGACACGTTTTCCACACCAGGAGAAACCAAGTGGCCAAGAGTCTACTCAAGCCTCCAGAGCCAGGGAGAAGCAATGCTAAACCTGTGAAAGTTAAGTACAAGCGTCTGACCTACTATGTGAGGCCAAAAAAAAGAAAAATCTCTTCCCCCCCCCCTCTGGAAAGTATCTTTCTACCTTTTACGTAAGCCATCCCTACTCTGCTGTGGTCCCACACAACTTCAGCAGTTGCTCTGCCCAGGGCCAGAAATGGGACCTGTCACTCACTCCAAGCCAGTCTCCCAAGTTTAGAGAGGAAACAAATTAACAAACAGGAAAAAAATAATCAGCCAGCGCCCTTATGCCAAGAATTCAGGGCAAACAAAGACTCTTTGCCCAGGCACAAGCATAAGGAATCTGTGGACCTCAAATGCCTTTCACCCCTGTCTAGACCTGCGTGGGCCCATTTTTACAGTGTCCAAAAAACCCACTGCCATCAAGTCGATTCTGACTCATAGCAACCTGTAAGAGTAGAACTGCCCCATAGAGTTTCCAAGGAGCGCCTGGTGGATTTATACTACCAACCTTTTAGTTAGTGGCCATGTCACTTAACCACTGCACTACCAGGGATTTTGCAGCGTGGGCCTTTAGTAAAACCAAGAAAAAGAAAAGCCCACCTGTCAGTTCCCACCGTACAGGACTGAGTCTGCCCATAGAATTGCTAAAAAGTGCCTGGTAGATTCAGACTGCTGACTTTTTGGTTAGCAGCCATAGCACTTGTCCACTATATCACCACGGTTCCCAGGCCCTCATTAGCACAGTGTTAACAAGCTGTGTACCTGACACCTACTTTCAACTGCAGCAACTAAGGTTAAGTGTCAGGTTTACAACACTTGACACCACCCTGCCTATTCAGCAGGTTCCTTAGCTACCCATATCAGGGGCCTAAGGACTGATGGCTCTACCTACTCCTCCTAGCCATCCATGACAGTCATCTGAGAATAAGTCCTCACAGGCTGACAGCTTCATGTGCCCAAAGTCTAGCTGCAAAGAACCCACTCACCCATGTCTAGGGATCAGAGATATGCCTTCCACCCAGCCATTGTCGGTGGAAGGGGCTGATGGTGGCTGTTGTTTCTGAGCCATGAATAAGTTACTATATGTATTTTATTTTTGCACACTGTCCCAACTTCTAGATTTGATATGTCCAAGATAGGCTGGTTGTGTGAGCTGCTTTGATTATTGGTATCTCAGAAGCTCTCATATCCTGTCATCAGGTGATTAGAGCTCTTTCTAAATATATGAGCCCAGGAATGGACAAAAAGGTATAACATAGTAATCAACTCCCTATCTTGCTCAGCACATAACCCCTCTTCTGCAGCCAGATATTTGAGCCTATTCCATTTACTCCTGTGCAGCCTTGTCCATCATGGACTGTAGGTATGAAATTGTACCACATACTTGGTGATCAAGAACCTGGATTTCTGGGCTCATATACCTAGAAAGAGCTCTAACCACTTAATGACAGGATGTGAGAGCTCCGGAGATACCAGTAATCAAAGTAGCTCACAGAGCGAGCCTATTCTGGACATATGAAAACAAAACAAACCAAGAAGCTGGGACACAGTAAGCAAAAATAAAATAAATACATACAGTAACTTGTTGATGGCTCAGAGGCAATAATCACTATCAGATCACATAAAGAGCCATACCATGATGGCTTCAGCAAGCAACCCAAACAGAGGACCAAAAATTCAGAAGATTAATATACAGAGCTGTGCAAGAGATCAGACAAAACAGACCAAAGCAAGGAACACACAGAGGAATTTAAGAAGATTACACAAGAGCCTAAGGACAAACTTACAGGCTACAAGAATTCAGACAGTAATCAGAAATCCAGAAGATTAATAGTAAAATTTCAGAATTAGATAAACATTTCAGAATAGAAAATCATAGGAGCAGAATTGAGGCAATGGAAATCAGAATCACTGAAATTGAAAATAAAACCCTTGAAATTTATTTGAGGAAAAAGATAAAAGAATTAAAAGAAATAGACTTCTTTATCTGTGATGTTAGTCTTTGTTTTAACATCTGCATTGATGAATTTTTTAGTATTACTGTGGTATGCCTTTTTCCATTATTTTACTGTAAAGCCATTTGTGTCTTTTTTATATTTGAAGTATGTTTTTTGTATGCAGCATATTTAGGGTCTTGTTTTTTTTGTTGTTGTTGTTTTAATCCAGTCTGATAGCCTGTGTCTTTTAATTAGTTTTATTTATATTTAATGTGATTATTGAGATGGTTAGGTTGAAATCTGTCATCTTTCTTTTTCCAGTTTGGTCCACTTGTTCTCGTTCTCTTCTTTTTCTACCTTCTTTTGGATAAAGTGAATTTTTTTTTTTTATAATTCCATTTTACCTCCTTTGTGACTCACTAGTCTATAACTGTTTTCTTATTTTAATAGTTGATTTTCAGTTTATAATATTCATCTTTGTTACAGATTATGTTCAAATGATTTTATACCCTTTCACAGTAAATTCTCGCAGTAGTGTACTTCATATGTCGTCTCCCAACCTTTGGGTTTTTATTGTCTTGCATTTCACTTTTACATGTTTATAAATACTGTATAACATTGTTATTGTCTTTGTTTAAAAATTAGTTAAAGACATTTAAATTAAAAAATCTTACATAGTTTACCCATGCAGTTGCCACTTCCAGGGCTTTTCATTCCTTTCTATAAAATCCATTATTTCCATCTGGTGTTGTTTTCCTTCTGCGTGAATAACTCCCTTTAACATTGCTCGTAGTGTAGGTGTTTGGTGAATTCTTTCATCTTTTCTGTGTCGGAAAGTCATTATTTAGCCTTCATTTTGGACTATCTTTTTACTAGATGTTGAATTATAGATGGACAGATTTGTGTTTTGGTACTTTAAAAATGTTGCTTCCTGTATTCTCATATGCATTTTTTCTGATAAGCAGTTTTGCTGTCCTTTTACCTTTGTCCTCTGTGTCTAATGCATCTTTTTTCTTTGACCACTTTTAAGACTTTCTCTTTTCCACTTGTTTGGAGTAGTTTGATTATGCTGTGTCTTGGTTCAATTTTCTTCACGTTTTTGGTATTTAGGACTTATAGAGCATTTTGCTTTCTAAGTGTATAGTTTTCATCAAATATGAAAAAATTTGGCCATTATTTCTTCAATTTTTTTCCCCCATCTCTGTTTCTCACCTCTTTTTTCAAGGATTCTAATAATGTGTACATGAGGCTGCTTGAAATGGTGCCATAGCTCACGGATTCTCTGGGAGTTTTGTGTTCATATTTTTTTTATTATTACTCCTCTTTGTGCTTCTGGATAATTTCTGTTGCTACATCTTCATGTTCACTAATGTTTTCTTCTGAAATGTCCCAGCTACCATTAGTTCCATCCAGTTTATTTGTATCTCACACATTGTAAATTTTATTTACATAAATTTTATGTAAATTTTATTTAAATTTTATTTACGTATTTTATTTCAGTTTGTTTTATATCTTCCATGTCTCTACTTTTTGGACATATGGAATGTAATTTTAATGACTTTTTAATTCCCTTGTATGCTCATTCTAACATTTGTGTCATTTCTCAGCTGGTTTCTGTTGATTGTATTATCCTTTATGAAGGGACATGTTTTCCTCCTTTGCACACCTGGTAAATTTTAGATGCCACACATTGTAGATTTTATCTTACTGGGTACAGGCTATTTTTGTATTCTGTATTCTTAAGGTTGGTTCTAGGATACAGCTATGTTACTTGGAAACGGTTTGATCCTTTAAGGCTTTGCTTGGTTAAGCAAGGCAAGAGCACTGCTACCATCTAGGGCTAATTATTCTCCACCACTAAGGCAAGATCCTTTTGTACACTGTACATGATGTCTCATGAATATTGGGATTTTCTATTCTGACTACTGGAATTAGGCATTTTTCCCAGTTCTCTGTGAGTTTGGTAACTCGTAGTCTTTTCTGGTGGGTCTTACCCTTAATAATATCCCCACACACAGGCACACATGTACTGATCTCACTCAGTAAAATACTGGAGGAAGACTCACTGAAGATCTCCCAAATTCTCTCTCCATGCATCACTCTGCTGTCTAGTACTTTGTTCTGTGAACGCTAGACACCTTGTTCTCTCTGGAGGCTCTACACTGTCTTCTCAAAACTCGGATGGCTTTCCCCTTCCTGGGACTGTAGCCTGAAGTTTTCTTAGGGCCATAAACTAGGACAGTTGCAGGGTTCATCTTGTTTGTTTCACATCTCTAAGAGATCACTGCCTTCCTCGCCTGATGGCCATTAGCTTGAAGACTGTTTTTTATGTGTTTTGTCGGTGTTTGAGTTCATTTAGATAGGAAGGTCACTCTAATCTCTGTTACTTTGTTTTAGCCGGAATCAAAAGTCCTATTCACTAACTTTACTAGTAAATAACAACTTTTCAGAATTGTTTTGTAAGTAGTTTTATATGTCAGTGTTATTTCTCTTATTATCAAATGAAGAAAAAAAACTCGTGCCCAGCAAAGTTAAGCATTATAAACTATTGCGAGACGTGAAACTGTCTCTTCAAAATCCTAAACAAGACTCCTCTCTCTATCTGTAACACCAATCTTGCTTCTGTGCTCCATTTCTGTTGCCTCTTAAGAAGTGAAAAATTCCTCAAAGTAAAGTAACCTATTTAAAAATTTAAGTCTAAGACTGTGTAGTAGATAGAAATTAAACTTGTAGCCCCATGCTTAGGGATCTAAGCTGTAGAGAGTCCATGAGAGTGTCGTGAGAAATGTTTCTCTTCATAATATTCTACCCTCCTCAGGTATGCTTAGCTTCAGAAAAAAAGAAAAAGACTAAATACTGCTTCTGTCCCCATCCTCTTCCTATGTTCTTTAAGCCTTTAAACACCATCAGCAATTAAAGATCTTTGCCAAGCACAGTAAATGAAGGACAGCTGAGGTCTAGTTATAAGCTTTTATCTAACCACTTGTCCATGAGGTTTAATAACTTGGTCTTTATGTTTTTAGGAACACAGCTACAGTGTAATGGACAGTCCAAAGAAACTTAAGCATAAATTAGATGACGTGATCAGCGAGCTAGAAAATGCTAAGGAAAGTCTGCAGAATGTTTTAGACCGAGAAAAACAATTCCAAAAATCATTGAGGAAGACAATCAGAGAATTAAAGGATGAATGTCTCATCAGCCAAGAAACAGCACATAGACTGGAAGCTTTCTGTTGGGAGTGTTGTCAGCAGATTATAGAACAAGACTGTGTTTCATGAAATAATTTCATATTCCACCTAAAACTGATATTGGTACAGTTTTTTGTTTTTGCTTTTTTTCAAAGATAATCCTCATTTACCAACACTAAATGATATCCCTCATTTAATGTTTCTTTGAATCCTTTGGAGCATTATGCATTATAGTTGTTGTGTCAGGTACTTCTAAAAGAAGTGCAGAAATTTTTGCTAGTTATGTTGTTGTGTGACTTGTGACAATTATGTTGTTTAGACCTGAAGTAGCACCATGTCACTGTTGTAAGGTATTAAAAGTTCAAGAAAACTCCACAGCATGAGGATGTGATATCACATGAGCCACGTTAAGCTCTCGCAGTAGGAGTTGGACACATCTTAGGCAGCATCAGGTTTCTGGCTTCAAGAGAATATCTTATATATACTTTGTGGTAAGTACACTGAATGTTACCTGAAATACATTTTACTATAAGGTAGAATTTATTTATAATACGTGTCCATCTTGGATCTAAGCCAAGTTAGCTGTCATTAGTTAGATACCATAGGATCTCTGTACATGGCACCTATAGCACTGCCCCCAAGATTGGCATATGGTAAGGACCTGTTGGCTGTGAAAGTTTTCTCGAATCAGCCTAAGAAACCCCCATCACAAGGTCTCAGTTTTTCTGTACAGTATACCATTCCTCCTCACTAGGGGCACTTTGATGTGCTTTAAAACAAGCTTCTTTAAAAACAAAAAATGTCATTATTCTGATTTTTTAAATGGTTGTTCTGACAGTCCTAATCATTTTGTTTCATGACTATTATGTCATCATAGAAGTATATCTTCAAAATCTGAATGCCAGTACTAAGTGAATGCTTTCAGTGCTGCTTTGTATAAAATTATTACAGAAATAATAGAGTGGTGAAGAATCTATATATATTTGCAAAAATAAGATATTTTATGCAGTAATGTGATCTATGTGGTTCTGTACATTCTCTTATGCAATAAAAGGAGCAACGGAAAGACGAGTATGTATACAGTATTTTTGATTTAATCTGCCACATGTGTTTCCCTCTACCAGTAACTCCAATAGGGTCTGCTAATTTAAATGACTCAGGTGGCAGGTCTGCTGTCATCATGATACCCTGCTGCAGAAGTTAGGGCCTCACTCAAAATTCACAGACTTTCATGTCGCCCAACATGGTGGCAGGATCAATATTCTCAGGTATGTAGTATGCTGTCCTCAGAACACAGAGGCATATTGGGCATTGTGCTTCCTTCTTTGTGGGAGATACAAGGTGTAATAACTTGTCTTTTACTTCAGAGGGTGTGTCCTAGCATGTCCCGGATGACTGGATACCCCTCCCCAATTTTTACCCATACAGTGGGTTTTATCTCCCACCCTCTCTCACATGTACTTCATCAGGGCCTCAGATTTGGTAGTCACTTCTCGCTGATCCCACTGGATTAACGTAATCCTTCAGTTTAGTGAACCTAAGTGTTCTGTATACTGTCTGATCTCACTGTGGTACCACTGTATTCTAACAGATGCAGGGATGCAGGAGAGTTAACGTAGCCTTGGGGCAAGACACTACATGTATTCCATTGTCCATTCCATGTGAGTGCAATCTGTTGCTGACCCTGTGTGGTTGTATCAGTGGAAAAACTTGTACCATCCAGCTCAGGGGTTCCCTACTGTGTTCCTGTATCCATGTTACTGTACTCTAGCAAAAATATCACATCTGGCACAGCAGCTGCAGTCAGGACTACTACTCTGTGGAGTTTGCCTTAGTGCACTACCATCCTGCAGGATCTGCTTAAATTTGCAAGGACCAGAGTGGTAGATTAATTGGAGATGTGATGGGGACCACTGCTGATGCATTCTTTAAGCCTATAAAGGTGGCACCTTTGCCAACCATATAGAAAATTCATAGGCTAGGATGATGTACAAAAATAAAAAGAGAGAGTTAACATAGAAGCCCTGATGTTGCTGCCCTTAGAAAAGCCTGCTTGTGAAGTTGGCTCTTGGCTAATACCTGGGAATTTAGGTTTCCGAAAGGTTTCAGCACTGTTATACAGGTAAGTGTGGCTAACTGTGCCGAAACTAATTGCACGTATAGTGTGGTTTATACTAAACACCTGGTGTCCTTCTGGACATCCAGCATTTGGGTACATGCTAGGTAAAGTATGCCTACATGTGCCACCCTCCAATGAAACCTTGGGCACTGAATCTCTGATGAGTTGCCCTGGTAGAAAAAAATTTATGAGTTGTCACAATTTGATACTAGAGGAATTAGCGTGTATCCTATATGACTACACTGGTCCAGGACTCTTGAAAGCTTGTACCTGATTTCCTCCAACTTTTTTTATCCCCATGTGCCTTGTTCCTTTGCTAATTTTGCTTTTGCTTTATGTCCTTTCTCTGTAATAAATGTTAGGCATGAACACAACTACATGTTGTGTCCTATGAGTTCTCCTAGCAACTCATCAATCCTGAGGGTGGCCTTGGGGGCTCACCACACAGATGAACTTCCAGAATTGTCCTGAGTTGGACCAAAGAATCCAGGCCTTCCTACCCCACATCGGTCTGTCATTAGATCCCAGTTGCCCAGCAGAGGGCATGCCCTTGGACAAGATGCTCACTTCAGCTAAGGCGATTTCTGAAGAAGGCTGATAGATAGTTCAGGACTCTGCTGGCAGCACTCCCAGCAACTGAAAGAATAAGTCTTTTGTTGTAAAGGGAATTGTGGGTGGTGTATCAGTGTATGTTACATCTATGAGCTCTCCCTAGCTCCTACTCCTTTCTGTTTTAATCCAGAGTTACTATGTAGATTAGTACTCCCGTTACTTAAGAAATCAGTGATGTGTTCAGAGTAAAACTGCTCTAGCAGGTCCCTCTAATTATGAAAAGGTGAATTTTTCAAAGATGGTCGTACTGTGTGTTGGAAAGCTATTGTGGCTTATGCTATTCAGGTGCTTATTGCATGTGATTCAGTGTAGTCTGTATAAAGATAAAATGGAAGATGTGTCAGTATTATACCAGATAATGTGCAGAATCTATCCAGACACTTCAAAAAATATCTTCCTGCCCTCTTGGTACCATTTCGTTGGGCTGATCTGTCGTACTTTTCGTCCTACACTTTCTTTAAAGTACTCTCCTGATTTCCTCTTTCTACCTAGACAGTATCTGGTGATCATGCAGTGGCTACCAGATTAGAGAGCTTATCAGAAGTTTAGCTTCTAATATACACGTTACATCTTTCAGACAGTGGATTCTTCCTGGTGCTACTGCACTGATGACTGAAACCTCTGTTCAAACGCCGTGTCTGCTGATTGTACACTCTGGACATGTGCCAGATACAGCTCCCACCCCACACCTGCAGAACCACTGCCTTAGTTTCAGCTAAGATTGGTGCAGCAGACTCCTTGGCTTCCCTGTCTCCAGTCTCCCTCCAGAGCAATCTTTCTGAAATGCATGTATCAATATTCACAGTAAGCATAATAAGCAAACACCCTAATTAAGAGGAAGAGACTGTCAGACTGGATAAAAAAGCAGAAACTAACTGTATGCTGGCTACAGACAGCCACTTTAAGTAGAAAGATACTAATAGGTTAAAGATAAAAGAATAAAAAGTGTTCAACACCAAATAAAGACTGGAGTGGCTACAGTGATAATGGATAAAGTAGATTTCAGAGCAAAGACTATAAACAGGGAAAATGAGGGTTATTTCACAGTGTTAAAAGGACATAATTCTAAACATTTATGCACCTAAGGATAAAGCTTCAAATTCATGAAGTAAAAACTTCGAGAAATACACAGAAGTTGTGAAAAATATAAACACAGAGCTAAACAGTCCTGCAGCGAGGGTACTGTGATCTGCAAAGTCCAGGGAGTCACCAAAGCCAGGAGCGGGCGCAGTATAGTAAGCAGAATAATGGTCCCTCAAAGATGTCCGCATCCTAATCCTTGAAACCTGAGAATGTGTTACCTTACATAGCAAAAGGGAATTGCAGATACGATTAAATTAGGAAATATCGAGATGAGATTATTTTGGATTATCTGGGTAGGCCCAATGTAAACATAAGGGTTTTTATAAAATGGAAGCAAGTGGGTTAGAGTCAGAAAAACTAACGAGATGTTAGCAAAGGTCGAAGTGCTGCAGGACCATGAGCTAAGGCATGGAACAATCCTCTAGAAATTGAAAAAGACAAGGAAATTAATTCTCCAATGTCTCAGGAGAACACAGTCCTGCTGACTCATTTTAGACTTCTGATCTCCAGGAACAACTGTATAAGTACACGTCTGTATTATTTTAAGCCAGTAAGTGTGTGGTAAATTAGTAAAATAGCCATAAGAAACTAATACCTGAGTCCAGGTATTAGTAGAGAAGCAAGCCAGAAACCCAGGAGCACCTGCAACGCTAGTCAGACTCAATATGAGACAAAGAAGGAATCTGAAAACAAAGGCTAGTTATGGCTTCATTTAATGATACAGTGGGGGCATGGTACACAGGTGGATTGTCCCAATTTGGGGTACAGGGTGAAAAGAAATCCTAGAATGCTAATAAAATGTTCTCACATCTTTCAAGCAAGGGATTTGGGGTGTGCATGGAGAGTGCCATAAGGCAAGAAATTATGAACATGACCCATATTTCTTTTCTGAGATAGAGATTCTCAGAAACAGATACATTTTGTGAACTAAGTTAGGAAGTTTTGCATTTCGCTTGACTCAGCATTATGAAAGGAAGCAAGCAACATATGAATGTGATTGGAGAGGACCAGGCAAGACTGACCTGTGCCCACAGGGTCCTTTCCTCTAACCTGGCAAGCTGCTTCCAGAGGGCCTCATTCTTTGCCCAAAGGAAGCAGCACTCTGTTGCTAGGATGACCAGAGGTGTAATTGGCCCTCCCATTGGATTAACTGGGAGAGTTGGATGAATAGTAGCCTGCTGAGAATGAAGCCAGGTTCTAACAACTTGGGCAAGTCTGGGTGGAGTGAACCACTGATACACTCATTAACTACCTTCTCCACAGTTATCATGGCCTACTTTCAAACTTCATTTTACCATGGTTGTCACAACTGTCATAGCTCCTTTTGGGGGGACCTGCTCAGGGAAAAAAAATTCTTTCTGCTCCCACAGCCCTTGCCTCCCCCACTCCCCTCCCCCACCCACCCTCATTGTGCTTCTGATCATAAAATTGTGCTGAGGCACATTTTCTGTTTTCAGAGATGTTGTAAGATGTGTGTCAGGGTTTTTACCCATTCCCCATACTTGTTCAGTCTGCATGCTGTGCAAATAATCTGAAAAGCTGGACTAGATGAAGAAGAACCAGGCATCAGGATTGAAAGAAGACAAACAATCTGCGATATGCAGATGACACACTTTGCTTGCCGAAAGTGAAGAGGACTTTGAGTACTTACTGATGAAGGTCAAAGACCATAGCCCTCAGTATGGATTAAACCTCAACATAAGGAAAACAAATATCATAACTGACTAATAAGCAACATCACAATAAATGGAAAAAGATTAAAGTCATCAAGGATTTCATTTTACTTGGATCCATAATCAACACCCATGGAAAGAGCAGTGAAGAAATCAAATGAAGCATTGGGCAAATCTGCTGCAAAAGACTACTTTAAAATGTTCAAATGCAAAAATGTTAACATTGAGAACTAAGGTGCACCTGATGCAAGCCATGTATTTTCATTTGCCTCATGTGCATTCAAAAACTGGACAAAGAATACAACCAAAAAAGAAGTGATACCTTTGACTCATGGTGTTGGCAAAGAATACTGAATTATACCTCGGACTGCCAGAAGAACTAACAAATCTGTCTTGGAAGAAGTAAAACCAGAATGCTCCTTAGAAGTGAGGATGGTGAGACTTCCTCTCACATGATTTGAACATGATATCAGGAGTGACCCAGCCCTGAAGAAGGCCATCGTGCTTGGTAAGCAAGAGGGTCATCAAAAGAGAGGAAGATCTTCAATGAGATGGATTGACACGGAACAGACTACAACAATGGACTCAACACAGCAACGGTGGTGAGGATGGCACAGGACTAGGCAAGGTCCCATGATTTTGTACATAGGGTCACTATGAGTTGGTACCAACTCAATACCACCTAACAACAACAGCAACGTACATCAGTAAGAAGTTTCAAAAGCCATAATCCAAGGAATACCAAGGAGTGCATCCATGTATCTCAGAAAGATGGATTCTTAAATTCTGCATAATGCGTTTCTCCTCACTGTGTGTTCTTTTACTGGGCAACACATGAGCTTAGGAACATATGGTACCTCTCACAGTTTAGTGTTTCAGTCTCAGTGCATTCAGGTGCATACATTTGATATTTTTATTTGGTTATCTTTTCAGGTACATAATGAATTTTTTAGAAAAACATATCTTTAGTGTAATAGCTGACTTGAGGGTACTACTTTGAAACACCATGCACTCTTGTGAAGGATACTAAGATGAAGACGTTCACAACCTACAGATACACGCAAGCCTGTAACCCAAATATGCAGAAGTAGGCGGTGTGGCGGTACTATGGCAATCAAAGAAGATGCTGAGATTATGACTTTTGTGGAGCCTCAGAACTCAAAAATGGAACATTAGGGTGTCAGTACGGAACCGTTGACAGTTCTGTCCGAGGACCTACATTCTATTAGCACCCTACTCAGGTGCTATAGTAGAAGACCAAACCACCTGGAACAGAGCCAGGCACATCTGGGTCAAATTTCCACACCTACTACTTCATTACATATAGGATCTTGGTCAAGTTATTGAGGTTCTCTGAGTATTTACTAAGTATAAACAATGATAACTCCCTGACCCGGTTATGATGAGAGCTTCATTTAATACTGTGTAAAAACACAGACTGTACAATGGGCTCTCTGTATTTTGTTTTTATTGCCTCAGCTCAGAAGCATGAGTAAACTAAGAACAGGAGGATGGGCAGAAAACAAGGGGGGCATGCTTTTGACAGGGAATGACATTAACAGAGGATTTGTACTTTAGACCACCTTTCCTTTTAGTGCACCTCAAAAACAGACAAGGCAGATTGTCCCACGGGAAGAGATCATTTGATTTGTTTGATTACCATGGACCTCTCCCGCCTCCCTCATCGATGCTAACAAGCCTGTAATTAGTAGACAGAACTACTCAAAATGTGGGTCATCATGAAGATAAGGTTCTAGCACTCTAATGTAAGTCAAATACATCACTAAGAACGCTGTGTAGTTCAGTCAACTTTTTTTTCTTAGCGAGACTTTCTTGATGAATGAAACAATGTGTTGGTTTATGTTCCAGAACAGAGTCCTTATTTCATTCTGGACCAGTAAAAAGGAGTTCACAGACAATCTACTTTGAGTAGCATGGTCTTAGGATGTGAAGTCACATGTGAAGTGGAGTAACCTTTGAAGTAGCGTTAGCTCCATGGTTTGTGTTTAGTTGACAGTAAAGGAATTCCTGGCAGATTTGTGTTAGATAATAAGTTTTCTAAATTCTTCTGGTAGATCTCATGCCTTTGAAATGTAACATCACCTCTGACTCTATCAGATCTGGGCCTCATGCTTTTTAAAACAAGTATTTTAAGGTGAACTGTGCAGAATGCTAACCACAAATAGTAGTGATGAAACCTTGTAGAGATGAGCATTCAGCTTAGACCTGCCAGGAAAGTGTACTCAACATACAATTTAAATAAAAACAAAGGGTGCTTTTGCTTATAAAAGAGATACATTTTATAATGATATAAAAATGTGGTCAGGACTACAGAGCTGAGGGAAATCACCTCTAAAATTCTAAAGGTTTTTCTAAGTTCTCTGAGACACTCCTCATGACATGTGTTGCTCAGCCTTAAGAGTACGGCCATCACCATTATGTTGCCACATTTTATTGAAAAGATGGAAAATGGCTTTAATCAGCAATAAAATGAGGCTATCCAAAGAAACAGACTCACCAAGACCTCAGAGAGACTGATGAATTTAAGCGTGAAGGGCCAATGTATCCATAAATTAAAAACAAATTCAGCAAATTATTTTTAAATGCATCTCATGGTAAAAGGACTCTGCTTGTACCCACAGAGGACTATGTGAAGGTTGTTTGTAAGAGAAAAAAAATGGAGGCAACCCAAATGTCCAACAAGTGATGAATGGGTAAATAAAACCATGGTGTGCATATAATGGAAAAATGAGCAAAAGAAAGAAAGCAATCTATATATTTACATGGGAAGAAAAGACATTTTTAAAATAACTTTTTTGTTGTTTAAAATGTACACAGCAGAATATACCATTCAATAGTTTCTACAGGTGCAATTTGGGGATCGTAATTCCTCGAGTTGTACACCCATTCTCACCCACTTTTTCTGAGTTGTTCCTTCTCCATTAACATAAATTTACTGCCCCCCCCCCGAAGTTTCAAATCTAATCTTTGCAAGTTGTTGCTGTGAATTTGCTCCCATATAAATAGTTCTTAAATAGCACAATGTGCAACATAGACATTCTTTAATCATTAAGCTAAATTGTTGTTTGGTTTTATACAGACTTGGAGGAATTTAAAGATTATCTGAAGGCAGTAGTTTCAGAGGTTCATCCAGCCTTCAGGGCTCCAGAAAGTTTGGAGTTCATGAGAATATGAATTTCTGTTCTGCATTTTCTCCCTTTTGATCAGGAGACTTCTGTAGAATCTTTGATTTAAAAAATTCAGTAGTGGTAGCCAGGCACGATCCTGTTCTCGTCTCCTGGCAGAGGTGGCAGCTGTTAATGGAGGTAGTTAGCCATGCATTCCATATCTTCTGTTCATACTCTCTTTTCTCCTGTGTTTCTCCAGGTGAACAGAGTCCTACTGTCATACCTTGGATGGCTTCTTACAAGCTTTTAACACCTCAAGGACAATGCAACAAAACAGGAGATAGAAACAAAGTACTAAACATGATATTAGGCCAATTAATTGGGATGTCCCATAAAACCATGGACCTAAACCTCCAAACCAAGAAAATAAATCCCAGGAAGTATTTTGTTGCACATAGCTACTCTTTTTTGTTTTTTATAACTCAATGCTTTATAAGCAATAAACCCCATGTGATAGTTAATGTTGCATGTCAGTGTGGTTGGGCCATGATTGGCAGCTATGTGATGATGTCATGGGGCAGTAGTGTAATGATGTAACCATCCTCCATGATGTGCTCCATCAATCATTTGTAAGGAGAGTTCCCTCAAGGATGTAACCTACATCTAAGATATATGGATGTTCTGGCAAAGCCCACTTTACTTGCTCTGGATCATGCATGTGGCTCATCATCATCTAACATTCAGTTCTCAGAATCTGACCCAGCAGCATGCTGTCTTACCTGCTGATCTTGGGTTTGTTATTCCTGCAGCTATGTGAGTCAGGAGACACCTCCATCCTGACTCTTGACCCATGGATTATAGAGACTTACCAGCTCCTACAATCTTGTGAGCCATTTCCTTGGGATAAGTAAATATACATATACATGTATATGTGAGAATTACTATTTTACGTTCATGAACTCATCCTATAAAAAGTGCTACACATTCATTGTTGAGTATCACTATGGTCACCTTCAAAGTAAACCCCTTGGGAAGCTATGCACTAATGCCAGGGCCTAGTCTACCTTTCAGAGCCATTTTGGAGCTCTTTCTGGAATGACCATCAGAGCTGTTGTCATATTACTCTTGATGTCCTGAATGTCATCAAAATGTCTTCCTTTTAATATTTCCTTTGTCTCTGGGTAAAGAAAAAAGTTATTGAGCACCAGATCAGTTGAGTAGGTAGGGTGTTCCAATATGGTTATTTGTTTACTGGCTAAAAATTTCCTTCCAGACGACTATGCAAGGCGAACTTGCCACCTTGCCACCATATACAATGGCTATTCCAGAAAGAGTTCCAAAATTGCTGTGAAGGGTACACTAGGCACTGGCATCAACACATAGGTCTCCAAGGAAATTACTTTGAAGGTGACTGTAGTGATATTCGGCAACGAGGTATGTAATACTTAGAACAATTAAGTTCACAGACTTAATTGTCAGACCTCATATATGCACACGTATACGTATACATACACATGCACACTGGTTTTCTTCTCTAGAGAACTTAACCTAAGGCACTCCCCCTTCCCCCTTCCCTCACACCCCTGGTGACTACTGATAAATTTTGGCCTCTATACATTTGCTTATTCTTACAGAAAATGACTTTTTAAGTAAAAAACAAAAAGAAATTTGGAAAGCAACACAAAATATTATTCTCTATTTATGTATATATTTTTTACCTCATCTGACTCGACGACATTTGGCTTGGCTTGTTTTATAAACTATTTCTAAGTGTACATCTAAATGTATATAAATGTATAGAAAAAGGAGTGGAAGGATATATGCCAAACTGAAAAGTTGTTACTTCTAGGGTATATACTTCTTGTGAGAGAAAGAAGTACAAGGAGGAGGAGAGAAAAAAGGAGGCAGGAAGGGGAAAAGGGAAGGAAGGAGGAGAGGAAGAAGAAAGGAAGAAAGGGAAGAGAAGAGAGGAAAGAGCAAGGGTGCACTGGAAGGGAGGGGAAATGATCATAACAGCATTATACAAATTTAAATCAAAACCATTTAGTCTCTGAAAAATAGGGGATCCTTTTATCATCAGTACCTTTCCTGGGACACTGACTAAAGTAAGGTGCAAATCCTGAAATAATACCACTTCCTGTTACACCCGAATGTTTCAAATTAATCTCTCAGATCAGTCAGCTTAACCGCTGAAATTTAAAGAAATCACTGTCTGGAGAGGTGTGGTTATAAGATTTTAGTTTACCTGTGACTGGTCACCTAGCAGAACACTGAAAAATAACTGCCTCTCAGCTAACAGATACATGAAGAAATGATCACAATCATTAACCATTATAGAAATGCAAACCAAAACTATGACGAGATATCACTTCATCTCAACGACCAAAAACCAGACCCACTGCCATCGAGTCAGATCCAACTCATAACAACCCTAGAGGTCAGAGTAGAAGTCTCCTGTAGAGTTTCCAAGGGGCACCTGGTGAATTTGAACTGCTGATCTTTTGGTTAGCAGACATAGCGCTTAACTCACTACACCACCAGGGTTTCCTCATCTCATCAAGGCTAGCATTAATCCAAATAACACAAAATAATAAATGTTGGAGAGGTTGTGGAGAGACTGGAACACTTATACACTGGTGGTGGGAATGTAAAATGGTACAACCACTTTGGAAATTGATTTATGCTTCCTTAAAAAGCTAGAAGTAAAAGTACCATACAATTCAGCAATCCAACTCCTTGGAATATACCCTAGGAAAATAAGAATCCTCACACAAATAGATATATGCACATCCATGTCCATTGCAGAACTGTTCCTAATAACAAGAAGATGGAAACAACTTAGGTGCCCATCAACAAATAAATGAGTAAACAAATTAGGGTATATTCACACAGTGGAATACTATGCAGTGATGAAGAACAATGACGAATCCACAAAACATAACATGAATGAATCTGGACAGTATTATGCTGACTGAAATTAGTCACAAAAGGACAAATATTGTATGAGACCACTATTATAAAAATAACTGCCTCTGTCCTCGGTTGAGGACCTTCAAATACAGCTTTCCAACTGGCTCACTACCTCACAAAATTAAAGAACTAAATGGACTTCAAATGATACCTGAAAAGTTTTGTATGTTCTCGTAGAACACTGTGCAATTTTTATAAATCCTCATATTTCTGCCTTTCCTTCATTTTGTTTTGGACACCCATTTTTAACAGGAAATGTTTTTCCAGGGCAGGAAATTATTTTTTTCAGTAATAGTGAGAGCTAGCATTTATAATATGCCAATATCTATTCCAAATGCTTATTTTTTTTAACTCATTTAAATTCACAACATCCTTATGTTGTCTGTACTTGAGGTTGTTCCTATTATTATTATTCTCATTTGATGAGAAGGAAATTAAACAAAATCAGATAACATTCCCAAATTCTTCCAGTGAGTGCAATGTGATATCTTCTTCATCTACAAAGAGCCACAGTGTTGTCAACTCCTATCTGCAAGACCAGAACCAGAAAGTTAATGAAACTAAATACTCAGTTGCTGGTGAACAACTGTAACACTTGAAGGGCAAATTTCCACCATTCCACTCAGAAGCTCCAGCTGGTCCATTTAGACACTGCAGGATAAAAGATGTGAGCTCATCCTGAGTCTGAAGCTGAGGAAAGCCCATATTACTCATGACCACAACCCAAACCTGTCTGATCCTAGCACCAAGCACAAATGGGGGCCAGGGGGAGATGGGGTCTGAGCACTCTGAGTGAAGTCATTTTACCACATGCCTAGGTTCCTTCTCCACCTCTTTTTGTGATTTATTTTGCCTTAAAAAAAATTCCTTTAACAAGTCGAATGTTTTGTTTTAAAATACATGGTTGAAATTTAAGAATGCTTTCATGTACTCCCAACAGGATGGCTAGCACACAGACACACACAAAAAAAGTACATATATACACACACACACACACACACACACACACACATATACATATATATACACACATATATATACATACTTGGCATATATATATTGCAACTGTTGGTGAGGGTGCAGGAACTTTGGAACCTGTATCCATTGCTGGTAGGAATGCATAATGCTATAGCTGTTGTGGAAAACAATGTGGCAGTTCCTCAAAGAACTAAAATGGAACTACCATATGACCCAGTAAGTCCATTCCTAGGTATATACCCACAAAACTCGAAAGCAGAGACTCAAAAAGAAACTTATACACCGAAGTTCATTACAGAGCAAAGCACAGTAGCCAAAAGGAAAAACAATTTGAACACATTCAACAGATAAACAAAATGTAAGGCATACGTACAGTGGAATGCTACTCAGCCAACAGAAAGAAAGTTTTGATACAGTCTACATTATGGATGGGGCTTGAAGATGTGTGCTGAGTGAAATGCATCAGTCATAAAAGGACAAATATTGTATGACCTCACTTATACTAAAAAGCAAATAAAGGCAGATATATAGAGACTAAACTTTATTATCAGGTGTAAAGCAGGAAGGGGAGAGGAGGGGTCAGCAATGGTGGGAAAATCACATTGATTAATGGTAGTGTTGCACAGCCTAGTGCCATAACTGCTGTAAATAATTTGTGTACACCTATAAAAAATTGAATAGGCAAAAGTTTTGTGATAAACAGATTTACAACAACAAAAAGAGCAGCTGCTGAGGCTGCTTATGTATGACCTTATGGGATTTGGTTCCTCGGTTTGGAGGTTTTAGGTTATGGTTCCGTGGGTACAAAAATGGCACAGTGGCTTCAGATCTTCATTGAGTTTCAAGAGAGGGAGGAGAAAGACTCAAGATCAACATCCAGCAAAACCAAGATTCCAGTGAGGTGGAGGTCCAACATACCTCTACCCGCCAACCATTTTACCAGTTCTGACACCATCAATTCTTCCCACAGTACGCTGTACTTCCATCAGACTAGACACTTCTTTGAAATGGCCATGGAGAACTCACAGACTGTACTCATAGTTACGGTGTTATTTAAGCCCTTAGGCAAGCCATGGCCCTCAGCTCCTCAGACCTTGGCCTGGCCTCTACCCTGCTTAACCAAGTGTTATAACTTTTAGCTCCACTAAGTGCCCAGAGAAACCTGACTCCACCAGTAAGCCTTGGCCCAATGAAGATCTCTCATTTTGCTGGTTGGCACGTCCACTGTTGCTGCCTTGCTCCTTTCCAGCCCACTGCATGTCTCCCACTGGTCTGTTTGTTCTGCTGCTGCCATTTCTCTGCTTCCTCTTCTTGCCGTCTCCAGTGTGACAGCTCTTTCTCTGTTTCCTGGGTCTAGGAACCTCTCATTGAAGGGGTTCTGGGTCCAAAGAATGCATTCCACTCCTGGCTGTTCTTTCTTTATGGTTGTGAAGTTCTGCCCTTCCTATTTCTGGGATGGCCCATTTCAAGCCTAAACCCATTAAAACACTCATTAACATGAAGTCGACTCTAACTCATAATAACTCTATAGGACAGGGAAGAACTGACTGCCTCATAGAGTTTCCAAGGAGCAACTGGTAGATTTCAACTGCTGACCTTTTGGTTAACAGCCAAGCTCTTAACCATTCTGTCACCAGGGCACGATGGTGGCCATTGTAATTCTAGTGGGATGGTAAAAGCCCTTTTTTAAGGTTCCATATACCTTATTTGCCTGGTTCTACTTCCATGCTGTGAGTTAGCATCAATTCAGTAGCATTGAGTTTTTTTTTTTTTTTTTTTAACTCCCACAAGCGTACCATGTCCCTTATTTACATAGTTAGCAGGCTGTCCAGTCCCCTTTCTGGGCCACCAACACCTTATTTGCAAAGTCCCACTCAGTTATTGTCTGGGTGTCACAAGACCATGCGTGGCTAGAAGGCTGGATTAAGTAATTCACTGCACTGTAATGGGACATCCAGTTAATTGGCCTAATAACATACTTACTGCTTCTATTTTATCTCCTTCTTCAGTACATAGTGCCTGGAGTCTTAAAATCTTTCAAAAACTAAGAGGTTTTCTAAATATAACCCAATACTTTGGAGGAGGAGTAGCAGGGGCAGTGGTCTGAGGACCATGGTTTCAGGGGACATCTGGGTCAACTGGCATAACTAAGTTTTTTAAAATAATGTTCTGCATCCCACTTTGGTGAATGGCATCTGGGGTCTTAAAAGCAGCAAGTGGCCATCTAAGTAGCATTAGTTGGTCCCAATCCACCAGGCGCAGAAGAGAATGAACAACATCAAAGATATGATGGAAATATGAGCCCAGGAGACAGAAGGGACCATATGATCCAGATTTCATCAGCATGTGACCAAGAGAACTAGATGATGCCCAGCCACCACCAGTGACTGCCCTGACAGAGAATACAAAGTGTAGTCCTTGAGTGAGTGTACAGAACTAGAACTCTGTTAAAGGATCAGAACTGATGTGGTCCTCCAGACTGGAGGGTCCCCTGAAGACACGGCACCCAGACTGTTAGCCTAGAACTGAAACCAGTGCTGACAATTGGTCTCTGTTTGCCTGAAGCAGCAGAGAAATAGAGTCTAGAAAGAGGATAATGAATGTGTGGCTACTGCCTCCATGAAAACCTGACACCTTTGCCATGAGACCAGGAACTGGATGGTGCCCAGCTACCATTACTAAACATTTTTTTTTAATCAAAGAGTGTATAGAAGAATCCTGATTGAAAGAGAGAAAAGGCAGAACAGAGTTTCAAATTCTCATGGACTCGAGACTTTCTGGAGCCCTGGAGGCTGAATGAATCCTTGAAACTTTTGTCCTAAAATAATCACTTAATCCTCTGAATTACACTTAAAACTAAGTGGCTTTGCTTAACTAGTAAAAAATTTCTACCTCGAGCATTAAACTTTTTTGAGAGCTGTCTAAATGAGACTTGAAAGATTAGACAGTGAGTTTATGTTAATGGGGAAGAAGTAACTCAGAAAAAGATGGTGAGAACAACTAGACAACTCAAAGAACGTAGTCAATGTCACTGAATTGCACATATAGAAACTGTTGAACTGATGTGTGTTCTGCTGTGTGTATTCTCAACAATGGTAAAAAATAAATTAATACATATTTTTATAAAATAATACTTTCACAGAGCCTTTACAACAATAAACTGACAGCCAGAGTATCAGAGAAGATCTAGCAGAGTAATTAAGAACCAGAATCATACAGGAAAACTGTTGCTGCTATCTTGGTTTCTGGGTGCTATCAAGTTAGTTTTTGACTTAAAAGGGACCTCGTCTGTGAGAGTAGAACTGTCCCATATGGTTTTCTTGGCTGTAACCTTAACAGAAGCGGATCACCAGGTCTTTCTCAGATGGAGTGGCTGGCTGGATTCAAACTGCCAATCTTTGGGCTAGCAGCCAAATGCTACCAAGGCTCCTTGCATCTGCATTACCTGTGTTCGTAACATGGCTCTGCCACTTACTAAGATACATGACTTAACCTCTTTCTGCCTCAGTTATCTCATCTTTAAAATGGATGAGATGACTGATACCTACCTCACTGATTGTCTTGAGAATTAAATGATTTAATGCTTAGAACAGTGTCCAGCATAACAGTAAGTGTTATTGGTATCTAGATGAGGAAATCAAGGGACAACCAAGCTGATTTCTGACTCTTCCAGTCTCTAGCAGCTTGGTGGCAGGGCAGGAACAAGAACATAGTTTATCCCATTGATTTAGTAACTTACTGATAAATGATATACATGGTTAGTGAACATCGCTCGACCTTGACCAAAGTGTTGTTCCCACTCTACTGTTATAACCACTGGGTGACGTTAAGACCCTTCTCCAGGCTTCATCCTCCTGATCCGCAAAATGAGATTAGTGATATCATCAAGGATCCTAAAATCCCTTTCATGAGCAATCCCAGCAGAAGATGCCCTAGCAAGCCTTGCAGGAAAGTTATCTAGACCACCATAAAGCAGCACCTTCAAATCAACATTAGCATCAGGGAGGACCAACCCCTAGAAAAGGACATCAAGTTTGATAAAGTATGTGGTTAACGAAAACAAGGAAAGTCCCCGACTAGCATGATAGCCAGAACAATGATCCCAAACACACCAATGACCCTGAAGATGACACAGAACCTCTAGATTGCGCAAAGGAGCCTCTGACCCCATCTTCGGATGGAGAACGCTGAGCCACGCCTAGGTCTCCACACAGTAAGCCTCCAAAGCGCCAGCGGCTACTTCCTCAGCCTGACCCAGGGGAAAGACCTGGTGCCTCGACTATGCCTCATGCTACCTGACTTACATAATCCTGACTCACAGCCGTCCGTGGTAAAGGCTACTTCCCAGCATTACCTACTGGAGCATTGAGAGGGAAGTGCATCTCCAAAGCCATTCAGCAGGTTCTGTCCAGAAACAGGGACCAGTCTGATTAGACATGACAGCTGGCTCTTGCTTCCCCAAGGCTTTGCAGCAAAACTGAGCCTTTATCCCAACAGATCACCACCGGTCTGTCAGTTTCTTGTATTGTGGTTGCCTGCACATTGATATGATGATGGAAACTATGTGTCTTAGTTGCCTAGTGCTGCTGTAACAGAAATACCACAAGTGGATGGCTTTAACATAGAGAAATTTATTCTCTCACAGTTTAGGTGACTGGAAGTTCAAATTCCAGGCACCATCTTCAAAATGAAGACTTTCTCTGTGTGTTGGTTCTGGAGGAAAGTTCTTTTCATCAATCTGCCTCTCAGTGAAGGGTCTTCTCAGTGAAAGGGTCCCAGATGTGAAGGTCAAGCTTACGCCCAACTCTTCTTTCTTGGTGCTATGAGGTCTCTCTTCTCCCTATTGCTTCTCTCTTTTATAGCTCAAAAGAGATTAATTTAAAATACAGTTTATTCCTCTAGATTGAGTCCTTCCTTATTAACATAATTGCCTCTAATCCTGCCTCATTAACATCATAGAGGTTAAAATTTACGGCACATAATCACATCAGATCACAAAATTGTGAACAACCCCAGAATACTGAGAATCGTGGCCTAGCCAAGTTAATACATACCTTGGGGGGACACAATTCAATTCATAACACTATGCCACCAGCATTTCAAATATTAGCAGGGCCACCAGTAGTGGACAGAATTTACTGGAGGCTCCAGACTATGAAAGTTAAGGAAGACGAACCTAAATTCTCCTTCCAAAAATTATCCAATGACAATTCCATGGATCACAACAGACCAGTGTGTGATTTAGTGATAAAAGATGAGCTCCTAGGTTGGACGGCAGTCAAAAAACACAGTGGCCACAAGCATGCCAACAGTTGGTTGACGATGGCGCAGAACTGGGCAACGTTCATTCTGTTGTACACGGGGTCGCCACGAGTCAGAGCCAGCTCCACAGTAACCAACAACAGCAACCTCAACGGGCTGCAGAGACGACGGAAGGTGGGGCTAACCTACTCCTCAGGCAGACACTGCAGTGGGCCCTTGAGGGTGTGAAAGATGGTTCTACGGTATGGCCCTAAAAGCATTGTCAACAGCTACAGCCCTCCAACCTTTCCGAATGCAGCTGCTCCAAAGCTAGTGGTGGCTGTTTTTGTGATACTGTTGTTGTTTTCCCCCAGTTTCCAGAAGAATGGTTTGTACTTGCTGACCTGCATATGAAAACCCTGCTAGCGGAATGGCTAACGTCGGCAGCTGGACCACTGAGAGCTCCTTGGAAGCTTTATGGAGCAGTTCTACCCTGTCCTCTAGTGCTGTTATGAGTCAGAACTGACTTGGCAGTCATGGATTTGGTTTTTTGACCTGCATATTATTTGAGGGTTAAATTGTATTGTTTCAATTTCAACATCTAAAATAAAACTGCGTAACAAAAAGCATTTTCATTATATTCAAACTCAGTATTTTCAGAATTTGAGTTCCCTGAAATTGTAAACACATCTCAAACTACCAAGAACAAAGAGAGACCTAAAGGATGGAGTGTTACAGGAAGGGTCACTGTGAGGTTCTCTCCAAAAAACAGGATATCCTCAGTGGCATCTTTCTGAAGTATACAAATCACTTTAATATGTACAAACCAGCCCCAAATTCCCAAAGTTACCCCACACATCTCTGATCAAAAAACACTTAGCTGTACCTTTCACTATCCATAAACTTCCAGGCTCTTATTTCACAGTATTCATTATTGTTGTTTTTAGTTACCATAGTCAGTTGGCTTATGTGTAACAATCTGAAATAATGTCAAGACCTGTGCCATCATCACAGTCACTGGTACCCGTGAATCGTTGTTCTGGCTCTTGTGTCCATCATTTCACTGAGGGCTTCCCTCGTTTTGACTACTCCTCTGCTTTACCAAGCACGCTGTGCTTTTCTAGGGGTCTGTCCTGATGACATCGCCAAAGTAAGCTAGCCCAAGCCTCACCGTCATCGCTTCTAAGGAGCACCCTGGTGGTAGCTCTTCTAAGACTGAGTGGCCTGCCTTCCCTGACAGACTTGCTAAAGGAGGAGGTGTGTAACAGGCACACACAGACAGAGCTCTTCAGGAGGTCAGCGGTGGTGCCCTTTTCCCATTGCCCTCTCCTCCTGCCCATTCTCATTCCTCCCTCCTCAGGTATTTGTTTACAAAATTATACACACTCACACATAGATACACATATAAGTTACTTATCCATGAGTCGGATCCGACTCGACGGCACTTGGCTTGGCACATATATAGGTAACTTCAGGGAATTGGAAGAGTTTTATCAAAGTTAAGCCTTCCGAAACAAACTTTTAGAAACACTGCTGTCGAGTCAGATCTGACTCATAGCAACCCTAGAGGTCAGAGTAGAACTGCTCTATAGAGTTTCTAAAGAGTACCTGGTGGATTTGAAGTACCAACCTTTTGGTTGACAGACATAGCACTTAACCTACTACACCATCAGGGTTTCCCATGTGTATATATATATATATATTTGGTGCTTTTTACAAATGAATCTGATAACCTCACAGTTCCTCTACACAACAATAGTAAAGAACTAAGGTAGAATTTTCTGTCAGATAAGAATTTGTTGTTGTTGTTGACAATGTACACTGCAAAATACACACCAATCCAACAATTTTCACATGTACCACTTAGTGACGCTGACTACCTTCTTTGAGTTGTTCAGCCATGCTCACCCTCCTTCTCTGAGTTGTGGCTCCCTGTTTAACATAAGCTCATGGCCCCCTAAGAGTCCCATCCAGTCTTTTGAGTTGCTATTATCAATTTGATCTCATATCAGCAAAGAAGACCAAAGAGACTGCTGTAGAGTGGATTCCAACTCATAGCAACCATATAGGTCACAGTCAAACCGCCCCATGAGGTTTCCAAGGAGCACCTGGCAGATTTGAACTGCTGACCTTTTGATTAGCTGACTTAGCAGTTAACTATTAGGCCACCAGTGTTTCTGATCCCACAGAGACAGTTCTTAAAAGAACATAATGCTTAAGGCAGACATTTTTTACTAGTTAACTATGGTTTAGTTTCAAGAAGGTATGTTGGGTTCAGGTTCAGTGTCCAAAGAGTACCTCGGGGCAATTGTTTCAGGGGTTCATCCACCCTCTATACCTCTGGAAAATAGAGAGTCCATGAATATTTGAAATTCTGTTCTGCATTTTCCACCCTCCTCTATTTTTTTTTTTTTTTAAATTGTGGTTTAGGAAAAGGTTTATAGAACAAACTAGGTTCTCACTAAACAGTTCATACACATATTGTTTTATGGTAGTGGTTAACAGCCCCACAACCGGTCACTACTCCCCCTTCTCAAATTTGGCTCCCTTTTACTAGCTTTCCTATCCCCTCCCACCTCCTAGTCCTTGCTTCTGGGCTGGTGTGCCCCTTGAGCCTCATTCCGTTTGGGGCCCTGTCCAATCTTTGACTAAAGGGTGAACCTCAAGAATGACTTCATTACTGACCTGGAAGTATATCTGGGAATCATACTCTCAAGATTTCTTCAGTTTCTGTCAGGCCAGCAAGTCTTGTCAGTTCTTGGTTTTCTTTATTTCTTCTTCTTCTTTTATTTTTTTCTCCTTCTTCTTTTTTTGAGTTAGAATTTTGTTCTACATTCTTCTCCAGCTCTGTCCAGGACCATCTACTGTGATCCCTGTCAGAGCAGTCAGCGACGGTAGCTGGGCACCATCTGGCTGTACTGGATTCAGTCTGGTGAAGGCCATTGTAGATGTGCTCCATGAGTCCTTTGGACTAATCTTTCCCTTGTATCTTTAGTTTTCTTCATTCTTCCTTGTTCCCAAAGGACTGGGACTCGTGGAGTATCCTAGATGACTGCTCACAGGTTTTTAAGACCCCAAATGCTACTCACCAAAGTAGAATGTAGAGCATTTTCCTTATAAACCATGTTATGCCGTTAAGCTAGATATTCCCTCAAGACTGGTTCCCACAACTCTCCACCCAGCAAGTCCATCCCTCAGGGCATTTGGATGTGTCTATGGATCCTCCAGGACCTTGCCTTGGACAAGTTGTGTTGGCATCCCCAGTACTGTATAGTATTGAACCTTTACCAAAGTTACCACTTATTTAACACTATTTAGTATTTTTCCATTCCCACCCCCTCCCTTCTGTGGTAACCATCAGACATTATTTCTTTTCATGCATAAACATTTTCATGAGTTTTTATAGCAGTGGTCTCATATAATATTTGAACTTTTGTGATTGACTTATTATGATGCCCTCCATCATAATAAACAGAGAAAAAATTAAAAGTATGTGGATCCACAATCAACACAGATGAGAACAGCTGTCAAGAAATCAAGTGATGTGTTTTACTGGGCAAATTTCTTTGAAGTGTTGAAAAGCAAAGACGTTACTTTGAAGACAAAGGTGTGCCTGATGTAAGCCATGATATTTTCAATTGCCTCATATGTGGGAAAGCTGAACAATGAATAAGGAACACTGAAGAGGGTTGATGCCTTTGGATTACAGCATTGACGTAGAATCTAGACTATACCATAGACTGCCAGACAATGAACAAATCTGTCTTGTCTAAGCCAGAATGCTCCTTAGAAGTGAGGATGGCAAAACTCTGTCTTTGTCATTGGATTGAATTGTGTTCCCTCAAAAACTGTGTGTATCAACTTGGTCAGGGCATGACTTCCATGAGTGTGTGATCTTCCACCATTTAATGAGATTTTCCTATATTTGTAAACTCTATCACCATGATTTAATAAGATGGATCAGCAGAATTATACTGGTGAGATCTACAAAAATTAACTTATCTGAAGCCAGTCTGTTCCTAAATATAGAGGTGAGTGGAGAGACACAAGGACCTCAGACCACCAAAAGAGAGGTGGCAGCAGCGTAGTGCATCCCTTGGGCCTGAGGTTCCTGTGTTGAGATTCTCCCTGACCACAGGAAGATTGATGCCTCACAAGGACTTTCCTCCAGATCCCACAGAGAGAGAGGGCCTTCCCCTGGAGCTGGCACTCGGTTCAGACGCCTAACCTACTGGACTGTGAGAGAATGAACTTCTCTTTGTCAAAGCCATCCGCTGCCCCGGCCCGCGGGGCATTTCAGCGGGGGAGCGGGGAGGAACCTGTGAAAAGGAAAACGGGGCAAGAGACACGAAGAAATGGAGGCAAGACAAGATTCTGATCAAGCCTCAAAAAAATTTTATTGCAACAGAGGAATATATACACACTGAGAAGGGGAGGAGTTTAGAATCGGGTGATATCTGGTGTGAGGCACTTGGCATTTTATGCTTGGTTAGGCACTATGCCTGGACAGTGACGCTGGGCAGTGACATGCGGGCAGTTTTCGCGCATGCGCGTTTTCAGGGGCTTTCCAGACTTCCTGTTTTTCGGGACCTGAAGTTTTTTCATGGCCCCCGACAATCCACTTGTAGTATCTCCATTATAGCAGCACTAGATGGCTAAGATAGACCTGCTGTCCAGAGGGACCAGTGCCTGGAGAAGGACATCACGCTTAGTAGAGAGTCAGTGGACAAAGAGGAAGACCTCAGCAAGATAACTTGTCACAGTGGCTGTGACAATGGCTGCCACAGTGGGCTCAGCATGTCAATGACTGTGAGAGGGGTGCAGGACCGGGCAGAGTTTCATTCTGCTGCACGGACGTATGGTTGCTGTGTGCGCAGCCCCGTAAACGCCATCTAACAATGATATAGAGGTTAGGGTTTACAACACATATTTTTTCCTTTGGTGGGGACAGTGGTAGTGATACATTCTGGTCCATAACACATTCTTATTCATTTTGTTTCTTATTTTTCACAGTCTCTCTCAGTAGACCTCTAGCCCTTCAAAGCCAGGAACCGCATTTGGTTGTATTCTTTCTGCAGTGCCCACGAAAATGTTCTTCTCAAAGTGGATGCCTTTTAAGTGACTGAATGATTTGACCAGTGCAACCTTGTAAGAGAATAAATTATGTGGTTTTATCTTTATGTCAATTACCTTGTCTACTCATCTCAGGAGCCCTCTGCAGGAGACAGTACAAGCCCATCTTACAGATATGGCACCTGAGGCTTCAGCAAGTCTCAAGGACTCACCCGCAGTCACCCGGGTAATAAGGACAGGAACCAGAACTGGAGCCCAGTTTTCTGTAACGCCAAGATCAGTAAGCATTTAATCACTTTCAGCCGTCTCCTCCCATTCCTCTAGCAGCTGCAGACGGAATTCCTTCCCTCAGGAAACCAAATGAGACTGAGATGCATTATCTCCACCTTATGTGCAACTTGGTGCATCAGAAGGAATGCTGGAAGGACACATCCCTGAGCAGCTCCCCCAAGCTGTCTTGTTTATTTAGACAGTGGTCATCATGGCTGCTAGAAAAGACAGTTTTCTGACTGCTGCCCTGGCTTTCAGGACAAAAACAAATAACAGAAATAGTGAATACTGATAGCAGGTCTATGACCAACTCTTCAAACCACGTGAGGTGTGATTTTGAAATAAGTAAGCCACCACCTGTCTGCCAGTTTGTTACACTGTGGTAACTGGTGTGTTGCTATGATGCAGGAAGCTATTACACCACTGATGTTTCAAAGGCCGTCAGGGTCATCCACGGTGGACAGGTTTCAGTGGAGCATCCAGAGTGAGACAGACTAGGAAGAAAGATCCGGCAATCCGCTTCCTGAAAGCAGCCAATGGAAACCGTACTGAATCACAACAGAGCAGTTTTTGTCTCACTTGCCTTGGTCACAGCATCAGGAACAATCAGTCACCGGAAGAGGGCATTACGTTTGGTGAAGTAGAGGGCCAACAAGGACGGCCACCAAGACCCTCGGTAAGATGGAATGACAGCGTAGTCACAGCGATGGACTCAGACATGCCGGTTCTGTTGTACATAACAAGTTCACCTTGAGTTACAGCCAACACAACAGCATCTAACAACAACAAACTACACAACAGGAAGCAATGTTGACTATTTCCCAAACAGATTCTTTCTCTTACAGAGTCAGACACTTACACACAAGCAAAGAGAAGGCATTAATGTGGGAGAAGACTTGAAGGGATTAACAGGATTGCCAGAGCATAGTTGTCCAAAATCTGACTCCCAGGAGAGATGAATGAGGTTGGGCTGTCATTACAAGAAGCATCTGGTTGATAAACACTGTCTGGTATTTCCCGGCTGATTTCACACCACATAGCCTGATCACTGCGGTCCACTCTGCAGATGCAAATCACCTGAATCAGACTGTCTCTGACTCACCAGCCCTCTTTAAAGCTGCATGGGGCTCAGCCCAGTGACTGCTAGGGGAGAAGCCATGGCCTGCAGACTCTGCTTCTCCTGCTGGTCTCTTGTCTGCTGCTTGGTGGTAACTGTGGCGGAAGGTAAGGGTTTGTTTTTATTCTGTGTGGGCTCACTAATAAGTCGTGGGAAATGACAAAATATGGTGCCATGATTAGACATGCCTATAAATTGGGACCATTTCCATCTGCTGCCATCAGCCTGCAGGATAAAGAGCAAGAGGCTGAGGACCGTAGTTGCAGTCTTGGCTCTAGCCCCATAACTTTGGACACACTTGCCTTTCTGGGCATTACTGGTGTCATCTGTGAAGTGATGTTATTAATAATATTCACTCAAATGGGGGTGTGAGGACTAAATGAGCTATCATACCAGAACTTCTCAAACTTAAAACACTGTGCAAATAACAGTGTTTACTACTATATAGTTAACAGTTTCTACCTTGAATTACAAGCGTTCATCTTCTGTATCTCCCCAGCACCACAGTAATAGGCACATCGTAAATGTTTATTAACAATGTTTGCTAATTACTCTAATCCCATCGCATCAGCTGTCTTTGTACTACTGCCGTGAGCATAGGGTTTGGTTTGTCTCTTCAGGATTAGATGAGATTCCATTTTTCCATTGTTCCTCTTTTTCCTTTTCCCCACTACAAAATCTTCAGGTGGCCTGAGCCTTGTAATTGGTTTGCAAACCACTAGGGAAAGAAAAAGAAAGAAAAGGGAAGAAACGAGGAGAGGAGAAAGAGAACGGGCTTTTAAAAAAGCAAGAGATGTTGCAAGCCTGGGTCTAATTTTTTCCTGCAAAATGAGTTCCCAAATTAGATGCTATTCAAGGAGCAGAGTCCCTGGAGTCAAACTAAGCTTCTCGCTCTTCTCACATGCCCCCAGGGGGTGGGCTTTGCAGGAGCTCAGACCCTACTCACTTCCAGACAGCTTTCTTGCCCTGAGCCCATAAAGCTCAACAACAGAATAGACAGGTAGAGAGACATCATTTGATCCAATCTCTGCATTAGCTCTGGCAATCTCAGATCAAAAATAACCACAAGCCCCAAGGCAAGGCCCCCAATCACCACAGAGCACAGACATTAAAAGGAGATCACACAACAGGACTAGTTACCTTCTTCCCAGAAAGGGAGCTGCTTTTCAGGGGACTTTGTAAATACGTAGCTACACAACACATAATGAGATTATTTTTGCTTGGGTGTCATGAAATCAATCCTAACTTGTAGTGGCCCCATATGACAAAGAAACCAAAAAAAAAAAAAAAGCCCTACTGCCATAGAGTTGATTCAGACTCATAGAGACCCTATAGGACAGAATAGAACTGCTCCACAGAGTTTCCCAGGAGCACCTGGCAGATTCAAACTGCTGACCTTTGTGTTAGCAGACGTAGCACTTAACCGCTATGCCACCGAAGAACTGCCTTATATGGTTTGATTTTGCTGGGCTGTAATCTTTAAGGAGGCAGATTACCAGATGTTTTCTTGGGCAGAGCCAGAGCTCTGGGAGAGTTTGAACCAACAGCCTTTAGGTTAGCAGCTAGCCTCCAACTGTCTTGTGCCACCAGGGTTCTTTAGAACGAGACTGGCCGTTTCTCTTATTCATATCTAAAGGAACATTCATTGAAACAAGAGATTGACTTTTCTAACTTTGTCTTTATCTCCCCACTACCCCTCAGACCGGCCTTAAATCCTTTCAGTGTGGTTCCCTTCTACCCAAGCATGCCAGGTCCCAGTTTATGGGTCACTTACTCATACCCCAGGTCTGCCAGACAGGGTCCTCTCCTTGGCAGGCTCACCTCTCCTTGGCAGGCAGGTGCTGGTCACTCTTCCTGCTTTTATCTCTGTTATTGCAGTTCTGCTTCAAGCATGTAATTGAAATGTTTCTTTAGGATTGTCTTCACAAAGCCTTTGATAACATACATCATTTTAAAATCATAATCTCTCTGTCTGATACCACTGAATTCTTACAGCAATTTGTATTTCACCCACAACACTTCTGCACTTGGCTCTGTATAAGAGGTTCACGTATGTGTAGCATCTCCCTACACATGAGAGCAGGCCCTGTGCCTTTATCACCTGCATTTGCCAGAGCACCTGACACTATAACCATGACATTGCTGAAATGGCTTGCCTTATAGTGTAGAATGGAAAAAGTCCTCTGTGGTGTAGCACACTCCAGGTTCCAAATTCCTCATCAGCAAAAAAATCAGAGATGTAACCAAGATCTCCAGTCATTCTGGGAGTCTACAAAATGAACCATGCAGCGTTTATTGTGAGCGAACTAATCACAGGATTTACATTTCCTTCTGGTTCACCCCCGAGAGCATATGCTAATTTTACAATGATTCCATGTGTCACGTAAGGGAAGAAACACACTGTTACATATCAACAATAAAGTTTACTTCTGTTAAAATCAGTACAGTTCATTACAAACCAGTGATTGTCTGCCCAAATAACCACAGAGTACAGATAATTATAAAAAAAGATCTCCTCATCATTACCTTTTTTTTTTTTTTAAAAAAAGTACTAGTTGTTGGTATGGTATGACTTTCATGTCTAGACTGTAATAAACCCACTTGAAATTGATATCCCAATCCTAAGCAATACTTTGGCTTAACATTTCATTGTACTATAATTTCAAATGTAAATTATTATTGCAAATTTTCTGGGACTGGAATTAAATTCTTACTGAGCTCTACAAAAACATACAGAGAGGAGCATCCAATGTCTACCTGACTATTCATTTAATTCATCCAATATTTATTAAGTGACACTATATAACAGGAACTATTCCAGCTACAGGGATCCTGGGGTAGCAAAAACAATTCAGATTTTGACTATTAACTGGTGCTTTGAGTACACTGACTGTCACCTCAAAAGGAAGACCTATCTATGTCCAGAAGATCACAGCCATTGAAAACTCTATGGAGAACAGTTTTACTTAGACACACAGGAGATGCCATGAGTTAGAATTAACTCTATGGCAACTGGTTAGTCTAGTTACTAGACGCATAGCAGTAACCAACAGGCAACCATCCCCATTCTCATGGAAGTCTTATTCTAATAATGCATGTATATTTTAGTCTTATTTTTAGTGCACAGATTTTATGTGTAAAATGTAAGAAGATGGGCCTAAGAAAACAAGGTTTATGCTAATGAGATCTTTCTATAACATTCAAGATTAATTCTGATAGAAGCTCTTACTAAAATGTGTACCATGTGTCAGGCAATGTTTTGAGCACTTTGTACGTATTATTTTATGTAATACTTGCAAAAGCCCTGTGAAATAAGTAGTACTGTTTTCTCCACTTTACGAAAAATTAAACTTAGATGTTAAGTAGCCTGTCTGTGGTCACACAGCTGTTAAATGGCAAATCTCAAGCAGCCTGGTTATAGAGTTTTAAAGCCAAGTCTGTCTCTCAAAATGTTTTAAATCTGTATTTAAACATTTGACTTCTTTGGTCTTACCAAGCTTGCAGAAGTGCTCTTGTCTTTGACATTCAGTGACTTTGATGGCATATTGGTATGTTGCTTAATAGTAAATAGGTGCTTATTAAACATTACATTATCCCTAAAAGGAAGGAATGTGTTAACTTTTGAAATTATAGAAAGTGAGATTTCCCTCAGTCAATTTAGTACCAGTATATGCACTGTGCTAGGGTTGAGAAGACATCAGTCTACCAGATGGTCACTTGGACCTTTCAGTCAAGTAAGAATGTAGCCAATGAATAGTAATTATATGGCTGGTGACAGTATGAAAATGGATTCCAAGAATGCCTCAGAAGCAAATTGCAAGGGGTCCTAACCAGGCCTTGCGGTAAAAGTGGTCTCTGGGGAAATGAGATCTGAACACAGAATAGGAATTAACCAGGCAAAGAAGCAGAAAATAGTGCATTAGAAAACTGGAGCCAACTTTTCAAAGTCCAGAGCTATTGATGACTTTTGCTAAAGTAGCTTTTGTAGAGTAGAGGAGGCAGAGTCAGAATCCAATGGATTAATAGGTGCAAAAAAAAAGAATCATTAAATTTGCAGACTTCTTATGGAATAGAGCGAATAGGAGCCAGAGAATTTCAGGATAAATCATCTCAGGTTTCTCTCTGAAATATAATGCTAAGTAATCTACATGGAAGGATATAAGAGTTTTGCAAAGGCTTTGAGGAGGGTAGCAAAGATTACAAGTAAGTGAGATGAGAACAGAAGAAGGATAAACAAAAGAATTGATGAGCACTATTAATTCAGGCATGAAGCTACTCAAATGAGTGGCCTTAACTTCGTAAGATGTGACAAGCTCCCAAGTCAATCTGCGTAGCTCCTACAGTTTAGAACATTTGGGCTTGCCAACCAGTGACCTGAAAAAAATCACCAAGTGTCCAGTCTACTGAAAAAATGTGGTTTTATGTGGACCTGCCCACATTCTTGGGTAGATAATTGGGGCAAGCTTGTACCTTGATCTTGATCTTAGAAATTTCCAGAAGAGAGCACTGCACGCTACCTAGTATCTCAGAGTCAGAGAAAACCTGCCTGGAGGACTAACACCCACTGTCAGCAGGAGGACGTGGAGGATGGCCTGAGATTTCAGGAAAAGAGATGACCACAAAAGATGAGAGGGTTGTTTGTTAACACCTGAAGAAACGGTAGAGCCACTGCCTAGCTGAATCTGTTCTGGTAGCAAAATGCCAAGCAGGAGTTTAAAAATGAGACTAGATTCTCCCCCAGAGACTGGATTCTAGACAAAAGAATTACAAGTTACAAAAGTTTAGAACTGGCCTAGCTGTGTAGGAAGAACAGGTAATGGGGGATTTAATCATCTCCTATAGCCTGAAATGTCTTAATTTACTTACAATCATAAGATTTTACACTAAGATCTCTGTTCCAATATCCAGTAGCATGGGTGGATATTGCAGAAAGAGTTGGTATATTGCTCATGGAACAAACATTCAAGCCAGCTTTAAAAGAAAAAGAAAACAAATTATTACATCTGGAAATGGGATGATTATTGTAAGGATAAGATACCTCTAAATACCTTAAGTAGAGGCAGCCTTCACAAAACCTGGTACTGAAAAATCAGCAAGAGAAGCTACTCCCTGTACTTTTCTGGTACTAAATGGTCACTTGTGTTTTCTCTGAGATGACTTCCCCCATTCTACTGCTACTCTGCGCAGATTGGTTTTGCTTACTGAACATTCAGCTAGACCAAACCTGACTCACCCCAATCCTGCACCCACTAACGTCTTCCACTGTGTCTCATACTCGAAATTTTCAAGAGACAGTCTGGCCCTGATGCCGCCCCTGTCCGTAGATTATAATGAAGATCAACTGTTCGGACAGCAATGGATTGGACTTGGCAACGCGGACTGACCGTATCTTGAGGGCACTTTATGGTTCTATGTATCTATAGGATATTATCCTGCTGACCTCTGGCTGGAAGAAGGGGAGTGGGTGGAGAGGAGGGGATAGGAGACTGTTGGGAAGATAGGACATGTATGGAGCAGAGAGGAGGGGTGCACTGTCCCTGGGAGAACAGTGGGAGCTGCATATAGGTGAGCTTGCAAATTTATATGAGAATGTACATTTTCATTCAATCATAATAAAAAAAAGAGAGACAATCTGATTTGTTACTGGCCAGTCAATGAATGGACTGAGTGTCAATCAGCCCCAATCAGCCATTGACAGGAAGTGTAAACCACTGACAGAAGACATGCCATTGGCAGAAGCTGTGTGCCATTGAGAGAAGATGTGTAGGGAAACCTTTCCAGGGGCTTTGGATGAAAAAGAATTTCTGGAAAGGGCTAGAGACACAATAAGCATATCCAACCCAGTCAGAAAATCGAAATTCAACTGTACTAAAGGACAAGGAAATTTTTCAGTGCCTCAGCCCTGCAGTTTGCTGTGGGGAGTTCATTTTTTCATCATTCATGCCCAGCAGCCGTTTCCAAGACTATATTTGTAAGCCTGTCTGGGAGGGAAGTCTCTGGTTGGCACAAACAGCTAACATACTTGGCAGCCAACCAAAAGGCTGGAAGTTCCATCCAGAGACACTTTAGAAGACAGTCCTCGCAATGTATTTCCAAAAATACAGTCACTAGAAACCTTGTTGAGCACTGTTCTACTATGACACACAGGGTCACCATGAGTTGGGATGGATTTTACTGGCAAATGGGTCTTGGATCCGACTTCATGGCACTTGGCTTGACTGGAGGTTTCTTTATTTGTTTGTTTGTTTTTAAGAAGTGAAGAAACAGTTTTATAAATGGAAGCTTACTATTTCATAGCCAATTCAGTGGTATGAGACAGCTGGAGAGAATAACTTGACACTTCAGTTTGGTTCAATTTTTTTTCTCAGAAGCTAACTGCATCCTGGTCATCAGTGTCCTTTCCTCTACCACAGACAAATGTCCCCTTCCTTTCTTTCTAGGGATGACTTCAGCGTGGCCACAAGTGAGGCAGACTTTTTGGTTCAATGGTCATTAGGGAGGCAATTATTTTTATTTTTTCACTGGTTAAGTTCTCATTTTCTCTTAAATCTTTTTTATCAAGGCACAATAAAATGAATAAATCTTGAAGGTACAGCTTGATCGCATTTTATATTACTCATACATGCACATAAAAGACATGTATATACATGTGTCTGTGTGCCTGTGCATACATTCCATGTCTGTGTAAACACCAGCCAGATATAAAACATATTGAAATAGTCCCCTGGTGATTCTTTCCATGAAATACCACTCATTCTAATCCCAAGGTAAATATTTTTCTTGTTTATTATTTTTTAAACATACGTTAGTCTTGTTCTGGAACATCCTGTCGGTGGAAGCTTATAATATGTCCTCTTTGACCCAACTTTTGACCTAACTTCTTTTGGTCAGTATAACATTCCCAGGATTCACCCATATATTAGGAGTTCTTCATTTTCATGCTGAGTGATATTTCATTGTATGAATGTACACAGCTCCTCTATCCCTGCTTCTCTTGATGGGCACTTGGGATTTTTCCAGATTTAGATTATTATGAGTAAGTCTGCTAGAAACGTCCTTGAACTAGTTTTTTGTAAACACGTGCACTCATTTCGCTCCAGTAAATTCCCTAGAGTAGAGATGCTGGGACATAATGTATGTATGTCTACATAGCATTTTATCAAACCTCGGCAGTTCTTCCAACATGCTTTAAGACCCCTCTATTTCTCTCCCTCATTTTTCTCCCCTGCTACCGTACTAAGTCATCATCCTTCTGCTTCTGTTATCGGGCCTGATTTCTAACTTGCTGTTCCTTCTCACAGGACAAGAACGGGCAGTCACCCCTCCTGCAGGCTCACGAAACAACGTGGACCCCGCAGACTGCCAGATTTTTACCCTGACCCCTCCTCCTCCTACAAGGCGTCCGGTGACTAGGATCCCGCCCATCGCAAGAACACCAAGGTGTCCCTTCCGTTTTTTCCCACAAAGAAGGCCCACAGTCCACTTCAGGTTGCCAAGCAGACCTTTCCTCCCTTCAAGGTGCAACCGCCGTTTCCAGTACCGACCAGGTTTGGGGCCATTTGGTCGCCGCCGTCCTTACTTTAACTATTTCCCCGGGAGAAATCTGCAGAGCGGAAGTTCATCTGAGGAAAGCTGAAAGAAAAAGAAGTCTCAGAGCAAAATAAAAGAAGCCAATGAAACCAAAACGTGCAATAAAAAGACTTCTGTTATGTCTTTCCAAACTAAAACTTTGGACTTGAAGATTAAGAATCCTGCAGGGGAATGGCTCTGAATTGTTTTTCTTGCCAACAGTGAAGATTCTGGTTTATAGGTTCTCTTGTGTTTTGTAGCCTGGTAACAGCGACCATATGATTCCTGTCCTCAACTTTTTTCTAATTATGAGATATTAATGCAAATAAAGTCTGTAAAGGAATGGTTCCAACAATTAATATCCATATTGAGATGCTACAAGAATCAATCCCTTCTCCTAAACTGGAGTCAAAAGCACTTAAATAAAAGATTAATATAAATCAGATGGAGACACGAATGACATGTTTTTCTATTCTCTGGAAAACTTAGGGAACAAGGGGCATTACAAAATGAACTTTAGAACACATAATGAGAACTAAAGTAAAACAAAGTTGTGGGGAGTTCAACTAGAGATGATACTTTAAAGATACCATAGGCTACATTGTTATTGTTAGTTGCCATGCAGTCAATTCCAGTTCAGAATGACCCCAGGTGAGCAGAGGGGCGACCCCAGGTGAGCAGAGGGGCGACCCCAGGTGCGCAGAGTAGAACTTCTCTGTAGGGTTCCTGACGCTGTGACCCTGCAAGCAGCTTGCCCGGCATTACTGTCATGCTGCCTCTGGGTGAGTTTGAACTGCCAATTTTCTGTTAATCGTTCAGCTCTTTACCGTCTGTGCCATCCAAAACTTCCTGCGGAGAGAATTATCTAACCCCAGTAACTCTTCATTAAGTGTAGTATCTAAATTTAATGTTAACTTTTTCAGCAACCAAAAAAATCAGTTTCATAAGTTATCTCACTTTGTATCCCATTATTTTCATACAGACATTAGCTGAAAGTATGTACCTCCCCTAAAACATTCAACATGATTCAGGTCTTACTGACCTGATTAAAAGGTTACACGGATGTTCTGGGGACACCAACATACATTCACTCAGGTGAACGAACGAGGAATCCTGGTGGCCCAGTGCTAACCAAAGGGGCAGCAGTTCGAATGTACCAGTCCCTCCTTGGAAACCCTGTTGGGAAGTTCTACTCTGTCCTGGAGGGTTGCTTAAGAGTTGGAACTTACTCAACAGCCAGCCAGCATTACTCAACAGCAGTGGATTTAATTTGGTTTGGTATGGGAACCTAATACTCTCAGCATGCAGTATGGGAAATAAATCCCAGAGGTTGCGTTTATTAACTATTTGTTCAGCTGCACTATAAAAGGCTGCCTTCTGTTTGTGCCACTTATCTTGCCTATGATGGAAGAACTTTGGTTTTGTATATGTGGTCAGTAATTTATACATGTTCCTCCTAAGGTTTGTAGATGTTGATACTTGTTGCTTCTACAAAAAAAAAACTGCTCTTGAGTTGGTGGCACCAATGGTTTGTGTTCAGCTGCTAACAGAAAAGTTGGCAGTTTGAATCCACTTAGCAGTGATGCAAAAAAAAAAGACCTAGCAATTTACTTACATAAGATTACAGCCATTCGAAACCCAACTGTGTGCAGTTCTACTCTAACACCTATGGGGTCACCAGCAAAGAGGGGTGATATAGATGAGAATCTGGGGAGAGCTGCCTGGGAAAAGGTAGGAGACACACAAAATCATGCTGTGCTTCCTTGCTATGTTCTAAAGGAAAAGAAGAAAAAAATAGTCCCTCACTCGCTTCATGTCGTTGTTGCGGCTAGATGCTGTTGAGTTGTTCCCATTCCTGGTGATACTATGTACAACAGAATGAAACGTTGCCTGGTCCTGCACCATCCTCACAGCTGTGCTGTGTTTGAGCCCATTGTGGCAGCCGCTGCATTAATCCATCTCATTGAGGGTCTTCCTCTCTTGCACTGACCAATTACTTTACCAAGCATAATGTATTCTAGGCACTGATCCCTCCTGATAACATATCCAAAGTGCATGAAATAAAGTCTCATCATCCTTGTTTAGGAGTATTCTCACTATAATTCTTCCAAGCAAATGTGTTCATTTTTCTAGCAGACTAGGGGCAATTAGCTAGCTATTTTTGAAACAATGAGAACCTGTTGGAAGACTATAATGACTCTTAAATTCATCTCCTGGGTTTTGGGGGTACAAAAAACAGCATGTGTATATCTAATTATGTCAAAAGTGCATGACTTGAATTAAATCATTAGACAAATCCAAACTGAGGAGCATTTACAAAACAACTGGATGTTATTGGGATAACTGGTGATGATATTCTTTTCCAACACCATAATTCAAATGCATCAGTCTTCTTTGGCCTTCCTTATTCATTGTGCAGCTTTCCCATGTATATGAGATGATGGCAAATAATAGTTTCGGTCAGACACACTTTAGTCTTCAGTCCTCAGCATGACATCTTTGAAATACTCTTTTTCTTAACTCACTTCATGACGAGTTTTTATCATAAGGACAAATATTTGCTTCCAAGTTTCAGAGGTAAGTAAAAATGTACTTGAAATCTTCATGAAGAAACTGTACTTTGCAATAAGCCTTGCTCTCTTTTTTGGCTAGTGGTTACATAACCATGAAACAGACTATGTAGAGCAAACTCGATGACAGAAAAAGATTTCTATTTGAATCTCACTTCCCTTTCTAGGCTTTGCCCTTCATTCTAGTATTCTTACCCAGGTGTTCAGTGTCCTCCCAGTCTGGCAAACATTCTGTCCTCAAATACTAGAACTTTTGCCATCCACAGTATAACTATTCTGAAATCCAGTCTCTTAAGTCTTTGCCAGGGGATGTGTAAATCTCACACAAACTTAGACAAACTAAAGACAGATTAACAATTTAACATGCTAATTACTGCATCTGTTACAGAAGGGGGAAACTGGTGCTGTAGTGGGTAAGTACTATGTCTGCTAACCCTTCTGTAGGATCACTGAGTTGGAGTTGACTCGATGGCAGTGGGTGTAGGGTTTTTTGTTGTTGTTACAGAAAGAAGGCTATTTCCATAGTGTTTCATAGTGGGTGCCTTTTTCAAAGTAACTAAGCAAAATTGCATCACTCCTCACTCTGGAGCATGCATAGGGTTGTCTACATGAGAAGCAGCTCACACTTGCAATTAAAACCATATGCCTTCATGCAGAGACTGTCGAACTGGTGTATGTTTTGCTGTGTGTATTCTCAACAACAACAAACTAAATAAAATTTAGGAAAAAAATTGTTTTGGCTATGTTAGGTTCTTTTCATTTTCATATTTTCAAAAATATGCTTTTGTGACTGTGGAAAAAAGTGTATCATTCTTTGGGTTCATAAACCATTCTTTTAAAATATAGTGCTCTGTAGCAGGTTTACTGACTTAGGGAGGCAGTAATACCTCAAAGTGCATTCATTTATCTGATATGCTTCTGCTAATATGTAGGTGGATTTAGCTGCTCTTGAAGCAATGAGATGCTGTTGGAAGGCTGTGATGACTCTTACATGCAACTTCTATTTTTATTTTTAATTTTTTTGGTAGCAATAGCCTTTGTATATCTAATGTTAAAATTATGCCAGAACTACATCACCTAAATCTAATCATCAGGCAGTCACAAAGTGAGGAACATTTACAAAACAACTGGCCTGTAACCTTCAAAAAATATAGATGTCATAAAAGACAAAGATTAAAAGAGATTAAAGAAAAAACACAAACCCAACATGTAATCCTAGATTGGCTCCAGTACTGGGAGGAAATGGACACTGACATAAAGGATATTAATGGGATAACTGGCATAATTTGAACATGGACCAGTTATTAGGTAATAGTATTATATCAATGTTAAATTTTCTGAACTTGATAATTATGTAAGAGAACATTCTTTTTCTTAAAAAATACATGCTGAAAATTTTAAGGATAAAGAATATGATTTTTGCAACTAAATCTCAGAGAGACAGTAATCAAATATGGCAAAATATTTCTACAATTGCCATATGTGAGTGAAGGTATATGGAAATTCTTGTACTATTCTTGCAATTCTTCCATAGTTTGAAATCATTTTACACTGAAAAGTGAAAACCATTATACATAACACAAAAATTTAATCTTGAAATGATATATACCTAAAAGATGAATTAAAAATAAAATCCTATTCCCACAGTCCACTCTACCAGCACCCTTATAATGACTCACATGTTAGTTAATACTGTCATGGGACCCCTGGGCTGACTGAGCTGGGACTCAGACATGGCAATCACTAGCATGTGGGGAAGGGTAGTTTTTAATCCAGGGAGGAGGGAAACATTTAATTGGAGCCAGGGTCCTAAAGGGAAAAACAGACAGTATGAGATGACATCCAGTATCCAACAACCACTCTACCAACCAGTCCCTTGGATTGAATTCAAGCTTCTATATATAGTGGTAAGCACCAGAAGCTGACAAAAATATCTTGGAGAGAGAATTGGGAATCTTTGAACAAAGCAGAGATTTGAGAAGAGGGACATTCTCCTCACATCTTCACAAAGCCCACTCCTGCTCTGAAACCCTGAGTCAGCAGCAGCTTTCAGAAACAGCAACATCTGGAAATAGCGGCACCTAGCTTCATCAGGAAGGTGCTGTCAATCTCATCAGGGATAAAATACCTTCAAGGCTTGTGGGTGGTCATTGTCCACCCACAGCCAAATCAGGAAAAGAAGGATTGGTTGGATATATGGAGTCTGCTGCTGAGTCATTGGCTTGTGGTACATTCAAGCCACAGCAGACATTAAGGGTTGCTGAATTCCTAGTTGGAAATAAAAATCTAAGAAAAAAAACTGTTTTCATAACTTTTACCTTCTGTCACTCCATAAATTATTTGAGGAGGCATCCAATTTTGATAGCAATATCTACAAAGCTGCAGAAGAGCCACACAATCCAGAGACAGAGAGCTGACAGTGACTCTAAAGAGAAGAAAGACTATAATGTGCTGGTACATTTGTTACCTAAGAAAAATTAAAGAGAGCCACACTTTCCCTTTTCAAGCACAGAGCATATTTGATTAGTTTTTATAATGTGTCAGTAGATACCAAGTTCTAATTGGAAACTCTAAGTTTACTCTAAACAGCAGAGAAACCAATAGACCAAGGTTGAACAATGCAAAAGAGGTAGACAAGTGTCAAGGATCGAATTGTGTCCCCCAAATCTGTGTATCAATTTGGTTAGCCCATGGTTCCCAATTTTGTGTGATTTTTCTCATATGTTATAAATCCTGCCTCTATGACATTAATGAGGGAGAATGGGAAGCTGCTATGTTAGTGTAGCTGGGCTCAATCTACAATCTTGGAATTGTGTTGATCAATGTCTTGGGATATGAAAGAAAGAAGTGAGCAGAGAGACAGGGGGAGGATCTCCTACTACCAAGGAAGCAGTGCCAGGAGAGTGTGTGTCCTTTGGACTGGGCATCCTTCCCTGCACAAAGAAGTTCCTAGCCCAGGGGAAGACAGCTGAGTAGGAAAGCCTTCCGCAGAGCTGACACCCTGAATTTGTGAGGAAGTCAGTGTCTCTTCGCTAAAGCCATCCACTTACGGTATTCCTGTTACAGAAGCACTAGATGACTAAGGCAACAACTGAAGCAGTCAGTTCATGTGAGATAAGCAATTCTGTAACAGCTCCTAAAGCCACCCTCACATGAAACTACTGAAGCATCATAAAAAGTAACTCCTTGTAATAGAACACATCAATTGTTGTTGCTTTAAAC